>CM076266.1:0-4800000 GCA_038380795.1 Pyrocephalus nanus
CCTAACCCTAACCCTAACCCTAACCCTAACCCTAACCCTAACCCTAACCCTAACCCTAACCCTAACCCTAACCCTAACCCTAACCCTAACCCTAACCCTAACCCTAACCCTAACCCTAACCCTAACCCTAACCCTAACCCTAACCCTAACCCTAACCCTAACCCTAACCCTAACCCTAACCCTAACCCTAACCCTAACCCTAACCCTAACCCTAACCCTAACCCTAACCCTAACCCTAACCCTAACCCTAACCCTAACCCTAACCCTAACCCTAACCCTAACCCTAACCCTAACCCTAACCCTAACCCTAACCCTAACCCTAACCCTAACCCTAACCCTAACCCTAACCCTAACCCTAACCCTAACCCTAACCCTAACCCTAACCCTAACCCTAACCCTAACCCTAACCCTAACCCTAACCCTAACCCTAACCCTAACCCTAACCCTAACCCTAACCCTAACCCTAACCCTAACCCTAACCCTAACCCTAACCCTAACCCTAACCCTAACCCTAACCCTAACCCTAACCCTAACCCTAACCCTAACCCTAACCCTAACCCTAACCCTAACCCTAACCCTAACCCTAACCCTAACCCTAACCCTAACCCTAACCCTAACCCTAACCCTAACCCTAACCCTAACCCTAACCCTAACCCTAACCCTAACCCTAACCCTAACCCTAACCCTAACCCTAACCCTAACCCTAACCCTAACCCTAACCCTAACCCTAACCCTAACCCTAACCCTAACCCTAACCCTAACCCTAACCCTAACCCTAACCCTAACCCTAACCCTAACCCTAACCCTAACCCTAACCCTAACCCTAACCCTAACCCTAACCCTAACCCTAACCCTAACCCTAACCCTAACCCTAACCCTAACCCTAACCCTAACCCTAACCCTAACCCTAACCCTAACCCTAACCCTAACCCTAACCCTAACCCTAACCCTAACCCTAACCCTAACCCTAACCCTAACCCTAACCCTAACCCTAACCCTAACCCTAACCCTAACCCTAACCCTAACCCTAACCCTAACCCTAACCCTAACCCTAACCCTAACCCTAACCCTAACCCTAACCCTAACCCTAACCCTAACCCTAACCCTAACCCTAACCCTAACCCTAACCCTAACCCTAACCCTAACCCTAACCCTAACCCTAACCCTAACCCTAACCCTAACCCTAACCCTAACCCTAACCCTAACCCTAACCCTAACCCTAACCCTAACCCTAACCCTAACCCTAACCCTAACCCTAACCCTAACCCTAACCCTAACCCTAACCCTAACCCTAACCCTAACCCTAACCCTAACCCTAACCCTAACCCTAACCCTAACCCTAACCCTAACCCTAACCCTAACCCTAACCCTAACCCTAACCCTAACCCTAACCCTAACCCTAACCCTAACCCTAACCCTAACCCTAACCCTAACCCTAACCCTAACCCTAACCCTAACCCTAACCCTAACCCTAACCCTAACCCTAACCCTAACCCTAACCCTAACCCTAACCCTAACCCTAACCCTAACCCTAACCCTAACCCTAACCCTAACCCTAACCCTAACCCTAACCCTAACCCTAACCCTAACCCTAACCCTAACCCTAACCCTAACCCTAACCCTAACCCTAACCCTAACCCTAACCCTAACCCTAACCCTAACCCTAACCCTAACCCTAACCCTAACCCTAACCCTAACCCTAACCCTAACCCTAACCCTAACCCTAACCCTAACCCTAACCCTAACCCTAACCCTAACCCTAACCCTAACCCTAACCCTAACCCTAACCCTAACCCTAACCCTAACCCTAACCCTAACCCTAACCCTAACCCTAACCCTAACCCTAACCCTAACCCTAACCCTAACCCTAACCCTAACCCTAACCCTAACCCTAACCCTAACCCTAACCCTAACCCTAACCCTAACCCTAACCCTAACCCTAACCCTAACCCTAACCCTAACCCTAACCCTAACCCTAACCCTAACCCTAACCCTAACCCTAACCCTAACCCTAACCCTAACCCTAACCCTAACCCTAACCCTAACCCTAACCCTAACCCTAACCCTAACCCTAACCCTAACCCTAACCCTAACCCTAACCCTAACCCTAACCCTAACCCTAACCCTAACCCTAACCCTAACCCTAACCCTAACCCTAACCCTAACCCTAACCCTAACCCTAACCCTAACCCTAACCCTAACCCTAACCCTAACCCTAACCCTAACCCTAACCCTAACCCTAACCCTAACCCTAACCCTAACCCTAACCCTAACCCTAACCCTAACCCTAACCCTAACCCTAACCCTAACCCTAACCCTAACCCTAACCCTAACCCTAACCCTAACCCTAACCCTAACCCTAACCCTAACCCTAACCCTAACCCTAACCCTAACCCTAACCCTAACCCTAACCCTAACCCTAACCCTAACCCTAACCCTAACCCTAACCCTAACCCTAACCCTAACCCTAACCCTAACCCTAACCCTAACCCTAACCCTAACCCTAACCCTAACCCTAACCCTAACCCTAACCCTAACCCTAACCCTAACCCTAACCCTAACCCTAACCCTAACCCTAACCCTAACCCTAACCCTAACCCTAACCCTAACCCTAACCCTAACCCTAACCCTAACCCTAACCCTAACCCTAACCCTAACCCTAACCCTAACCCTAACCCTAACCCTAACCCTAACCCTAACCCTAACCCTAACCCTAACCCTAACCCTAACCCTAACCCTAACCCTAACCCTAACCCTAACCCTAACCCTAACCCTAACCCTAACCCTAACCCTAACCCTAACCCTAACCCTAACCCTAACCCTAACCCTAACCCTAACCCTAACCCTAACCCTAACCCTAACCCTAACCCTAACCCTAACCCTAACCCTAACCCTAACCCTAACCCTAACCCTAACCCTAACCCTAACCCTAACCCTAACCCTAACCCTAACCCTAACCCTAACCCTAACCCTAACCCTAACCCTAACCCTAACCCTAACCCTAACCCTAACCCTAACCCTAACCCTAACCCTAACCCTAACCCTAACCCTAACCCTAACCCTAACCCTAACCCTAACCCTAACCCTAACCCTAACCCTAACCCTAACCCTAACCCTAACCCTAACCCTAACCCTAACCCTAACCCTAACCCTAACCCTAACCCTAACCCTAACCCTAACCCTAACCCTAACCCTAACCCTAACCCTAACCCTAACCCTAACCCTAACCCTAACCCTAACCCTAACCCTAACCCTAACCCTAACCCTAACCCTAACCCTAACCCTAACCCTAACCCTAACCCTAACCCTAACCCTAACCCTAACCCTAACCCTAACCCTAACCCTAACCCTAACCCTAACCCTAACCCTAACCCTAACCCTAACCCTAACCCTAACCCTAACCCTAACCCTAACCCTAACCCTAACCCTAACCCTAACCCTAACCCTAACCCTAACCCTAACCCTAACCCTAACCCTAACCCTAACCCTAACCCTAACCCTAACCCTAACCCTAACCCTAACCCTAACCCTAACCCTAACCCTAACCCTAACCCTAACCCTAACCCTAACCCTAACCCTAACCCTAACCCTAACCCTAACCCTAACCCTAACCCTAACCCTAACCCTAACCCTAACCCTAACCCTAACCCTAACCCTAACCCTAACCCTAACCCTAACCCTAACCCTAACCCTAACCCTAACCCTAACCCTAACCCTAACCCTAACCCTAACCCTAACCCTAACCCTAACCCTAACCCTAACCCTAACCCTAACCCTAACCCTAACCCTAACCCTAACCCTAACCCTAACCCTAACCCTAACCCTAACCCTAACCCTAACCCTAACCCTAACCCTAACCCTAACCCTAACCCTAACCCTAACCCTAACCCTAACCCTAACCCTAACCCTAACCCTAACCCTAACCCTAACCCTAACCCTAACCCTAACCCTAACCCTAACCCTAACCCTAACCCTAACCCTAACCCTAACCCTAACCCTAACCCTAACCCTAACCCTAACCCTAACCCTAACCCTAACCCTAACCCTAACCCTAACCCTAACCCTAACCCTAACCCTAACCCTAACCCTAACCCTAACCCTAACCCTAACCCTAACCCTAACCCTAACCCTAACCCTAACCCTAACCCTAACCCTAACCCTAACCCTAACCCTAACCCTAACCCTAACCCTAACCCTAACCCTAACCCTAACCCTAACCCTAACCCTAACCCTAACCCTAACCCTAACCCTAACCCTAACCCTAACCCTAACCCTAACCCTAACCCTAACCCTAACCCTAACCCTAACCCTAACCCTAACCCTAACCCTAACCCTAACCCTAACCCTAACCCTAACCCTAACCCTAACCCTAACCCTAACCCTAACCCTAACCCTAACCCTAACCCTAACCCTAACCCTAACCCTAACCCTAACCCTAACCCTAACCCTAACCCTAACCCTAACCCTAACCCTAACCCTAACCCTAACCCTAACCCTAACCCTAACCCTAACCCTAACCCTAACCCTAACCCTAACCCTAACCCTAACCCTAACCCTAACCCTAACCCTAACCCTAACCCTAACCCTAACCCTAACCCTAACCCTAACCCTAACCCTAACCCTAACCCTAACCCTAACCCTAACCCTAACCCTAACCCTAACCCTAACCCTAACCCTAACCCTAACCCTAACCCTAACCCTAACCCTAACCCTAACCCTAACCCTAACCCTAACCCTAACCCTAACCCTAACCCTAACCCTAACCCTAACCCTAACCCTAACCCTAACCCTAACCCTAACCCTAACCCTAACCCTAACCCTAACCCTAACCCTAACCCTAACCCTAACCCTAACCCTAACCCTAACCCTAACCCTAACCCTAACCCTAACCCTAACCCTAACCCTAACCCTAACCCTAACCCTAACCCTAACCCTAACCCTAACCCTAACCCTAACCCTAACCCTAACCCTAACCCTAACCCTAACCCTAACCCTAACCCTAACCCTAACCCTAACCCTAACCCTAACCCTAACCCTAACCCTAACCCTAACCCTAACCCTAACCCTAACCCTAACCCTAACCCTAACCCTAACCCTAACCCTAACCCTAACCCTAACCCTAACCCTAACCCTAACCCTAACCCTAACCCTAACCCTAACCCTAACCCTAACCCTAACCCTAACCCTAACCCTAACCCTAACCCTAACCCTAACCCTAACCCTAACCCTAACCCTAACCCTAACCCTAACCCTAACCCTAACCCTAACCCTAACCCTAACCCTAACCCTAACCCTAACCCTAACCCTAACCCTAACCCTAACCCTAACCCTAACCCTAACCCTAACCCTAACCCTAACCCTAACCCTAACCCTAACCCTAACCCTAACCCTAACCCTAACCCTAACCCTAACCCTAACCCTAACCCTAACCCTAACCCTAACCCTAACCCTAACCCTAACCCTAACCCTAACCCTAACCCTAACCCTAACCCTAACCCTAACCCTAACCCTAACCCTAACCCTAACCCTAACCCTAACCCTAACCCTAACCCTAACCCTAACCCTAACCCTAACCCTAACCCTAACCCTAACCCTAACCCTAACCCTAACCCTAACCCTAACCCTAACCCTAACCCTAACCCTAACCCTAACCCTAACCCTAACCCTAACCCTAACCCTAACCCTAACCCTAACCCTAACCCTAACCCTAACCCTAACCCTAACCCTAACCCTAACCCTAACCCTAACCCTAACCCTAACCCTAACCCTAACCCTAACCCTAACCCTAACCCTAACCCTAACCCTAACCCTAACCCTAACCCTAACCCTAACCCTAACCCTAACCCTAACCCTAACCCTAACCCTAACCCTAACCCTAACCCTAACCCTAACCCTAACCCTAACCCTAACCCTAACCCTAACCCTAACCCTAACCCTAACCCTAACCCTAACCCTAACCCTAACCCTAACCCTAACCCTAACCCTAACCCTAACCCTAACCCTAACCCTAACCCTAACCCTAACCCTAACCCTAACCCTAACCCTAACCCTAACCCTAACCCTAACCCTAACCCTAACCCTAACCCTAACCCTAACCCTAACCCTAACCCTAACCCTAACCCTAACCCTAACCCTAACCCTAACCCTAACCCTAACCCTAACCCTAACCCTAACCCTAACCCTAACCCTAACCCTAACCCTAACCCTAACCCTAACCCTAACCCTAACCCTAACCCTAACCCTAACCCTAACCCTAACCCTAACCCTAACCCTAACCCTAACCCTAACCCTAACCCTAACCCTAACCCTAACCCTAACCCTAACCCTAACCCTAACCCTAACCCTAACCCTAACCCTAACCCTAACCCTAACCCTAACCCTAACCCTAACCCTAACCCTAACCCTAACCCTAACCCTAACCCTAACCCTAACCCTAACCCTAACCCTAACCCTAACCCTAACCCTAACCCTAACCCTAACCCTAACCCTAACCCTAACCCTAACCCTAACCCTAACCCTAACCCTAACCCTAACCCTAACCCTAACCCTAACCCTAACCCTAACCCTAACCCTAACCCTAACCCTAACCCTAACCCTAACCCTAACCCTAACCCTAACCCTAACCCTAACCCTAACCCTAACCCTAACCCTAACCCTAACCCTAACCCTAACCCTAACCCTAACCCTAACCCTAACCCTAACCCTAACCCTAACCCTAACCCTAACCCTAACCCTAACCCTAACCCTAACCCTAACCCTAACCCTAACCCTAACCCTAACCCTAACCCTAACCCTAACCCTAACCCTAACCCTAACCCTAACCCTAACCCTAACCCTAACCCTAACCCTAACCCTAACCCTAACCCTAACCCTAACCCTAACCCTAACCCTAACCCTAACCCTAACCCTAACCCTAACCCTAACCCTAACCCTAACCCTAACCCTAACCCTAACCCTAACCCTAACCCTAACCCTAACCCTAACCCTAACCCTAACCCTAACCCTAACCCTAACCCTAACCCTAACCCTAACCCTAACCCTAACCCTAACCCTAACCCTAACCCTAACCCTAACCCTAACCCTAACCCTAACCCTAACCCTAACCCTAACCCTAACCCTAACCCTAACCCTAACCCTAACCCTAACCCTAACCCTAACCCTAACCCTAACCCTAACCCTAACCCTAACCCTAACCCTAACCCTAACCCTAACCCTAACCCTAACCCTAACCCTAACCCTAACCCTAACCCTAACCCTAACCCTAACCCTAACCCTAACCCTAACCCTAACCCTAACCCTAACCCTAACCCTAACCCTAACCCTAACCCTAACCCTAACCCTAACCCTAACCCTAACCCTAACCCTAACCCTAACCCTAACCCTAACCCTAACCCTAACCCTAACCCTAACCCTAACCCTAACCCTAACCCTAACCCTAACCCTAACCCTAACCCTAACCCTAACCCTAACCCTAACCCTAACCCTAACCCTAACCCTAACCCTAACCCTAACCCTAACCCTAACCCTAACCCTAACCCTAACCCTAACCCTAACCCTAACCCTAACCCTAACCCTAACCCTAACCCTAACCCTAACCCTAACCCTAACCCTAACCCTAACCCTAACCCTAACCCTAACCCTAACCCTAACCCTAACCCTAACCCTAACCCTAACCCTAACCCTAACCCTAACCCTAACCCTAACCCTAACCCTAACCCTAACCCTAACCCTAACCCTAACCCTAACCCTAACCCTAACCCTAACCCTAACCCTAACCCTAACCCTAACCCTAACCCTAACCCTAACCCTAACCCTAACCCTAACCCTAACCCTAACCCTAACCCTAACCCTAACCCTAACCCTAACCCTAACCCTAACCCTAACCCTAACCCTAACCCTAACCCTAACCCTAACCCTAACCCTAACCCTAACCCTAACCCTAACCCTAACCCTAACCCTAACCCTAACCCTAACCCTAACCCTAACCCTAACCCTAACCCTAACCCTAACCCTAACCCTAACCCTAACCCTAACCCTAACCCTAACCCTAACCCTAACCCTAACCCTAACCCTAACCCTAACCCTAACCCTAACCCTAACCCTAACCCTAACCCTAACCCTAACCCTAACCCTAACCCTAACCCTAACCCTAACCCTAACCCTAACCCTAACCCTAACCCTAACCCTAACCCTAACCCTAACCCTAACCCTAACCCTAACCCTAACCCTAACCCTAACCCTAACCCTAACCCTAACCCTAACCCTAACCCTAACCCTAACCCTAACCCTAACCCTAACCCTAACCCTAACCCTAACCCTAACCCTAACCCTAACCCTAACCCTAACCCTAACCCTAACCCTAACCCTAACCCTAACCCTAACCCTAACCCTAACCCTAACCCCTAACCCTAACCCTAACCCTAACCCTAACCCTAACCCTAACCCTAACCCTAACCCTAACCCTAACCCTAACCCTAACCCTAACCCTAACCCTAACCCTAACCCTAACCCTAACCCTAACCCTAACCCTAACCCTAACCCTAACCCTAACCCTAACCCTAACCCTAACCCTAACCCTAACCCTAACCCTAACCCTAACCCTAACCCTAACCCTAACCCTAACCCTAACCCTAACCCTAACCCTAACCCTAACCCTAACCCTAACCCTAACCCTAACCCTAACCCTAACCCTAACCCTAACCCTAACCCTAACCCTAACCCTAACCCTAACCCTAACCCTAACCCTAACCCTAACCCTAACCCTAACCCTAACCCTAACCCTAACCCTAACCCTAACCCTAACCCTAACCCTAACCCTAACCCTAACCCTAACCCTAACCCTAACCCTAACCCTAACCCTAACCCTAACCCTAACCCTAACCCTAACCCTAACCCTAACCCTAACCCTAACCCTAACCCTAACCCTAACCCTAACCCTAACCCTAACCCTAACCCTAACCCTAACCCTAACCCTAACCCTAACCCTAACCCTAACCCTAACCCTAACCCTAACCCTAACCCTAACCCTAACCCTAACCCTAACCCTAACCCTAACCCTAACCCTAACCCTAACCCTAACCCTAACCCTAACCCTAACCCTAACCCTAACCCTAACCCTAACCCTAACCCTAACCCTAACCCTAACCCTAACCCTAACCCTAACCCTAACCCTAACCCTAACCCTAACCCTAACCCTAACCCTAACCCTAACCCTAACCCTAACCCTAACCCTAACCCTAACCCTAACCCTAACCCTAACCCTAACCCTAACCCTAACCCTAACCCTAACCCTAACCCTAACCCTAACCCTAACCCTAACCCTAACCCTAACCCTAACCCTAACCCTAACCCTAACCCTAACCCTAACCCTAACCCTAACCCTAACCCTAACCCTAACCCTAACCCTAACCCTAACCCTAACCCTAACCCTAACCCTAACCCTAACCCTAACCCTAACCCTAACCCTAACCCTAACCCTAACCCTAACCCTAACCCTAACCCTAACCCTAACCCTAACCCTAACCCTAACCCTAACCCTAACCCTAACCCTAACCCTAACCCTAACCCTAACCCTAACCCTAACCCTAACCCTAACCCTAACCCTAACCCTAACCCTAACCCTAACCCTAACCCTAACCCTAAACCCTAACCCTAAACCCTAACCCTAACCCTAACCCTAACCCTAACCCTAACCCTAACCCTAACCCTAACCCTAACCCTAACCCTAACCCTAACCCTAACCCTAACCCTAACCCTAACCCTAACCCTAACCCTAACCCTAACCCTAACCCTAACCCTAACCCTAACCCTAACCCTAACCCTAACCCTAACCCTAACCCCAACCCTAAAAGTAACCTGAACCCTTACCCTAAAAATAACCCTAACCCTAACCTTAACCCTAAAAAAAACCCAAAAAATAACCCTAAAAATAACCCTAAAAGTAACCCTAACCCTAACCCTAAAAATAACCCTAAAAATAACCCTAACCCTAAAAATAACCCTAACCCTAAAAGTAACCCTAACCCTAAAAATAACCCTAAAAATACCTCTAAAAATAACCCTAAAAATAACCCTAACCCTAAAAAACCCTCTAAAAATAACCCTAAAAATAACCCTAAAAATAACCCTAAAAATAACCCTAAAAATAATTCTAAAAATAACCCTAAAAATAACCCTAACCCTAAAAATAACCCTAACCCTAACCCAAAAAATAACCCGAAATATAACCCTAAAAATAACCCTAATCCTAAAAATAACTCTAACTAAAAATAACCCTAAAAATAACCCTAGAAATAACCCTAAAGGTAACCCTAACCCTAACCCTAAAAATAACCCTAAAAATAACCATAACCCTAAAAATAACCCTAACCCTAAAAATAACCCTAAAAATAACCCTAAAAATAACCTTAAAAATAATTCTAAAAATAACCCTAAAAATAACCCTAACCCTAAAAATACCTCTAAAAATAACCCTAAAAATAACCCTAAAAATAACCCTAAAAACAACCCTAACCCTAAAAAACCCTCTAAAAATAACCCTAAAAATAACCCTAAAAATAACCCTAAAAATAATTCTAAAAATAACCCTAAAAATAAAACTAAAAATAACCCTAACCCTAAAAATAACCCTAACCCTAACCCAAAAAATAACCCTAAATATAACCCTAAAAAAAACCCTAATCCTAAAAATAACTCTAACCCTAAAAATAACCCTAAAAATAACCCTAGAAATAACCCTAAAGGTAACCCTAACCCTAACCCTAAAAATAACCCTAAAAATAACCATAACCCTAAAAATAACCCTAACTCTAAAAATAACCCTAAAAATAACCCTAAAAATAACCTTAAAAATAATTCTAAAAATAACCCTAAAAATAACCCTAACCCTAAAAATACCTCTAAAAATAACCCTAAAAATAACCCTAAAAATAACCCTAAAAATAACCCTAACCCTAAAAATAACCCGAACCCTAAAAATAACCCTAAAAATACCTCTAAAAATAACCCTAAAAATAACCCTAACCCTAAAAGTAACCTGAACCCTTACCCTAAAAATAACCCTCACCCTAACCTTAACCCTAAAAAAAAACCAAAAAATAACCCTAAAAATAACCCTAAAAGTAACCCTAACCCTAACCCTAAAAATAACCCTAAAAATAACCATAACCCTAAAAATAACCCTAACCCTAAAAATAACCCTAAAAATAACCCTAAAAATAACCCTAAAAATATTTCTAAAAATAACCCTAAAAATAACCCTAACCCTAAAAATACCTCTAAAAATAACCCTAAAAATAACCCTAAAAATAACCCTAAAAATAACCCTAACCCTAAAAATAACCCTAAAAATACCTCTAAAAATAACCCTAAAAATAACCCTAACCCTAAAAGTAACCTGAACCCTTACCCTAAAAATAACCCTCACCCTAACCTTAACCCTAAAAAAAAAACAAAAAATAACCCTAAAAATAACCCTAAAAGTAACAATAACCCTAACCCTAAAAATAACCCTAAAAATAACCCTAACCCTAAAAATAACCCTAACCCTAAAAATAACCCTAACCCTAAAAGTAACCCTAACCCTAAAAATAACCCTAAAAATACCTCTAAAAATAACCCTAAAAATAACCCTAACCCTAAAAAACCCTCTAAAAATAACCCTAAAAATAACCCTAAAAATAACCCTAAAAATAACCCTAACCCTAAAAATAACCCTAACCCTAACCCAAAAAGTAACCCTAAATATAACCCTAAAAAAAACCCTAATCCTAAAAATAACTCTAACCCTAAAAATAACCCTAAAAATAACCCTAGAAATAACCCTAAAGGTAACCCTAACCCTAACCCTAAAAATAACCCTAAAAATAACCATAACCCTAAAAATAACCCTAACCCTAAAAATAACCCTAAAAATAACCCTAAAAATAACCTTAAAAATAATTCTAAAAATAACCCTAAAAATAACCCTAACCCTAAAAATACCTCTAAAAATAACCCTAAAAATAACCCTAAAAATAACCCTAAAAATAACCCTAACCCTAAAAATAACCCGAACCCTAAAAATACCTCTAAAAATATCCCTAAAAATAACCCTAACCCTAAAAGTAACCTGAACCCTTACCCTAAAAATAACCCTCACCCTAACCTTAACCCTAAAAAAAAACCAAAAAATAACCCTAAAAATAACCCTAAAAGTAACCCTAACCCTAAAAATAACCCTAAAAATAACCCTAACCCTAAAAATAACCCTAACCCTAAAAGTAACCCTAACCCTAAAAATAACCCTAAAAATACCTCTAAAAATAACCCTAAAAATAACCTTAACCCTAAAAAACCCTCTAAAAATAACCCTAAAAATAACCCTAAAAATAACCCTAAAAATAACCCTAAAAATAACCCTAACCCTAAAAATAACCCTAACCCTAACCCAAAAAATAACCCGAAATATAACCCTAAAAATAACCCTAATCCTAAAAATAACTCTAACCCTAAAAATAACCCTAAAAATAACCCTAGAAATAACCCTAAAGGTAACCCTAACCCTAACCCTAAAAATAACCCTAAAAATAACCATAACCCTAAAAATAACCCTAACCCTAAAAATAACCCTAAAAATAACCCTAAAAATAACCTTAAAAATAATTCTAAAAATAACCCTAAAAATAACCCTAACCCTAAAAATACCTCTAAAAATAACCCTAAAAATAACCCTAAAAATAACCCTAAAAATAACCCTAACCCTAAAAAACCCTCTAAAAATAACCCTAAAAATAACCCTAAAAATAACCCTAAAAATAATTCTAAAAATAACCCTAAAAATAACCCTAAAAATAACCCTAACCCTAAAAATAACCCTAACCCTAACCCAAAAAATAACCCTAAATATAACCCTAAAAAAAACCCTAATCCTAAAAATAACTCTAACCCTAAAAATAACCCTAAAAATAACCCTAGAAATAACCCTAAAGGTAACCCTAACCCTAACCCTAAAAATAACCCTAAAAATAACCATAACCCTAAAAATAACCCTAACCCTAAAAATAACCCTAAAAATAACCCTAAAAATAACCTTAAAAATAATTCTAAAAATAACCCTAAAAATAACCCTAACCCTAAAAATACCTCTAAAAATAACCCTAAAAATAACCCTAAAAATAACCCTAAAAATAACCCTAACCCTAAAAATAACCCGAACCCTAAAAATAACCCTAAAAATACCTCTAAAAATAACCCTAAAAATAACCCTAACCCTAAAAGTAACCTGAACCCTTACCCTAAAAATAACCCTCACCCTAACCTTAACCCTAAAAAAAACCCAAAAAATAACCCTAAAAATAACCCTAAAAGTAACCCTAACCCTAACCCTAAAAATAACCCTAAAAATAACCATAACCCTAAAAATAACCCTAACCCTAAAAATAACCCTAAAAATAACCCTAAAAATAACCTTAAAAATATTTCTAAAAATAACCCTAAAAATAACCCTAACCCTAAAAATACCTCTAAAAATAACCCTAAAAATAACCCTAAAAATAACCCTAAAAATAACCCTAACCCTAAAAATAACCCGAACCCTAAAAATAACCCTAAAAATACCTCTAAAAATAACCCTAAAAATAACCCTAACCCTAAAAGTAACCTGAACCCTTACCCTAAAAATAACCCTCACCCTAACCTTAACCCTAAAAAAAACCCAAAAAATAACCCTAAAAATAACCCTAAAAGTAACCCTAACCCTAACCCTAAAAATAACCCTAAAAATAACCATAACCCTAAAAATAACCCTAACCCTAAAAATAACCCTAAAAATAACCCTAAAAATAACCTTAAAAATATTTCTAAAAATAACCCTAAAAATAACCCTAACCCTAAAAATACCTCTAAAAATAACCCTAAAAATAACCCTAAAAATAACCCTAAAAATAACCCTAACCCTAAAAAAAACCCGAACCCTAAAAACAACCCAAAAAATACCTCTAAAAATAACCCTAAAAATAACCCTAACCCTAAAAGTAACCTGAACCCTTACCCTAAAAATAACCCTCACCCTAACCTTAACCCTAAAAAAAAAACAAAAAATAACCCTAAAAATAACCCTAAAAGTAACCCTAACCCTAACCCTAAAAATAACCCTAAAAATAACCCTAACCCTAAAAATAACCCTAACCCTAAAAGTAACCCTAACCCTAAAAATAACCCTAAAAATACCTCTAAAAATAACCCTAAAAATAACCCTAACCCTAAAAAACCCTCTAAAAATAACCCTAAAAATAACCCTAAAAATAACCCTAAAAATAACCCTAAAAATAACCCTAACCCTAAAAATAACCCTAACCCTAACCCAAAAAATAACCCTAAATATAACCCTAAAAAAAACCCTAATCCTAAAAATAACTCTAACCCTAAAAATAACCCTAAAAATAACCCTAAAAATAACCCTACAAATAACCCTAACCCTAACCCTAAAAATAACCCTAAAAATAACCATAACCCTAAAAATAACCCTAACCCTAAAAATAACCCTAAAAATAACCCTAAAAATAACCTTAAAAATAATTCTAAAAATAACCCTAAAAATAACCCTAACCCTAAAAATACCTCTAAAAATAACCCTAAAAATAACCCTAAAAATAACCCTAAAAATAACCCGAACCCTAAAAATAACCCGAACCCTAAAAGTAACCCCAACCCTAACCCCAAAAATAACCCTAACCCTAACCTTAACCCTAAAAAGAAAAACCTAAAAATAACCCTAAAAATAACCCTAAAAATAACCATAACCCTAAAAATAACCCTAACCCTACAAATAACCCTAAAAATAACCCTAAAAATAACCTTAAAAATAATTCTAAAAATAACCCTAAAAATAACCCTAACCCTAAAAATACCTCTAAAAATAACCCTAAAAATAACCCTAAAAATAAACCTAACACTAAAAATAACCCTAACCCTAAGCCTAAAAATAACCCTAACCCTAAAAATAACCTTAAAAATAATTCTAAAAATAACCCTAAAAATAACCCTAACCCTAAAAATACCTCTAAAAATAACCCTAAAAATAACCCTAAAAATAACCCTAAAAATAACCCTAAAAATAACCCTAAAAATAACCCTAACCCAAAAAATAACCCTAAAAATAACCCTAAAAATAACCCTAACCCTAACCCAAAAAATAACCCTAAAAATAACCCTAAAAATAACCCTAACCCTAAAAATAACCCTAACCCTAAAAGTAACCCCAACCTTAACCCCAAAAATAACCCTAACCCTAACCTTAACCCTAAAAAAAAACCTAAAAATAACCCTAAAAGTAACCAAAACCCTAACCCTAAAAATAACCCTAAAAATAACCATAACCCTAAAAATAACCATAACCCTAAAAATAACCCTAAAAATAACCCTAAAAATAAACCTAAAAATAACCTTAAAAATAATTCTAAAAATAACTCTAAAAATAACCCTAACCCTAAAAATACCTCTAAAAATAACCCTAAAAATAACCCTAACCCTAAAAATAACTCTAACCCTAAAAATAACCCTAACCCTAAAAATAACCCCAACCCTAAAAGTAACCTGAACCCTTACCCTAAAAATAACCCTCACCCTAACCTTAACCCTAAAAAAAAACCAAAAAATAACCCTAAAAATAAACCTAAAAATAACCTTAAAAATAATTCTAAAAATAACCCTAAAAATAACCCTAACCCTAAAAATACCTCTAAAAATAACCCTAAAAATAACCCTAAAAATAACCCTAAAAATAACCCGAACCCTAAAAATAACCCGAACCCTAAAAATAACCCTAAAAATACCTCTAAAAATAACCCTAAAAATAACCCTAACTCTAAAAATAACCCTAACCCTAACCCAAAAAGAACCCTAAAAATAACCCTAAAAATAACCCTAATCCTAAAAATAACTCTAACCCTAAAAGTAACCCTAAACCTAACCCTAAAAATAACCCTAATCCTAAAAATAACTCTAACCCTAAAAGTAACCCTAAACCTAACCCTAACCAGTACCCTAACCCTAACCCTAACCAGTACCATAACCCTAACCAGTACCCTAACCCTAACAAGTACCCTAACCATTACCCTAACCCTAATCAGTACCCTAACCCTAACCAGTACCCTAACCTGTACCCTAACCAGTACCCTAACCCTAACCAGTACCCTAACCCTAACCAGTACCCTAACCCATACCCTAACCAGTACCCTAACCCTACCCAGTACCCTAACCCTAACCAGTACCCTAACCCGTACCCTAATCAGTACCCTAACTCGTACCCTAACCAGTACCCTAACCCTAACCAGTACCCTAACCCTAACCAGTACCCTAACCCTAACCAGTACCCTAACCCTAACCAATACCCTACCCAGTACCCTAACCCTAACCAGTACCCTAACCAGTACCCGTACCCTAACCCTAACCCATACCCTAACCCTAACCAGTACCCTAACCCTACCCAGTACCCTAACCCTACCCCGTACCCTCTTTCCAAAGCTTACCTGGGCAGCATCTGCAAATAGAAAAGGCACACGCTCCATCGCTGAGCCCTGTAATACTTTGGCATTACTCACAAGGCCAGCCCGAAACCCCCAGCCCAGCACATGCGGCCCCACGCTCAGCTCTCCCATTCCACGAGCACAGAGGACATGGCGCTCTCCCCCCAGCACAGCACAGCACGGCCTCAAACAAGCCCCAGCTCCCCCATTCCATGAGCACAGAGGACACGGCGCTGTCCCATTCCCCCAAGCCCGGACAGCACCGTGCAATCAAACACCGCCCCAGCTTCCCCGTTTCACAAGCACAAAGGGCACGGCGCTCTCCCCCCACGCAGCCCCAGACACGGCCCAGCTCCCCCGTTCCACAAGCACAGAGGACACGGCGCTGCCCCCCCCACAGCCCCAGACATGGCCCAGCTCCCCCATTCCACAAGCACAGAGGACACGGCACTCTCCCCACCTCAGCCCAGCACAGTGTAGCCAAACACCCCCCAGCTTGAATGTCACAGATCTCCTTTCCTACATCTGTGCAGATGCCACACATGGGTACCTATCCACGTTTTCTCAAGCCTACACAGAACCAAGATTTCCTCACCCTCCATATCCCGAGGTGAGTATTCTGGTTAGTTAGTACAGCGAGCCCCCTCCCCTTGCAAACAAGGGACCATTTTCCCTGGCAATTTCTCTAAGGGTTAGGATTTCTTAAAAAGGCTGTTGTGCCACCAAACCTACTTGGGATCTTTCCCAGCTTTTGGCTGTCCGTGGATTTAAAAAGCACATACTCTCTTCCATCTTCCAACAGCAAAACCACAAAATGCTCCTGACCCACAGTGTAACCCTAAGGATGGGCACCCCCACCTCATCATTCTGACAGAGCCATCCAGCACCCCCAACCCACACGTCGGATCTGAGTAGAGCAGCACAGATATGGCAACACCAAGAGTGGAAACAGCAGCCCCACTGATGGGATTCCCGCAGCAGGAGACACGCACAGAGGGACACCTTTGGCCTCATACAACCAATACTGATTTTCCTCCCAATCTGTTCCCCAAAACCATCCGCTCACAACACTGTGCCAAACAGCATGTGGCAATAAAACTTTGATGCCTTCAAAACAGCCAAGTTGTTGGGTGCTTGCTATTTGCTTCCCCTTGCTATTGTTAGTCCCCCAGAAACTCTGCTCATAGCCCAGTTACCACTACTGCCTCAAGCATTTCCCTCCGTGGTATTACCAGCGCATTTACACAGGCAAGGAACTTAACAGCTCTTCTAAAGTTATCCAGCTGTCAATTACAGCCACAAAAGAAAAGCAACAGGAAAAGAGGGCTCTGGCAGCCAGAGAGCTCTGCAGGTGGCACCAGGCAACATCACACTTGCTGAAACACATCCTTTTGCACAGAGGAGGAGACAGGTCTATATTATGGCAGGTTGTGCCCTTCCCACAGTGCCAAAAAAAATCACACGCAGAACCAAGTAAGACTCATAGATAAGCTGAGGGGGAAAAAATGGCAAAAGCACAAAGCCCAGGACATTCTCTTGCTTCCAAACCAAGACCAATCATTCCTCTAGGAAAAGAGGCAAGGGTTTATCAAGCAATGCACAACTTAGCAAGTCAGTTTACCTAGTACCAGCAGGTTTTGTGCACAGAGAAAACAAAACTCCCTAGTTTTAGTAGCAAAAATATCAGTGGAAACTACAGTCTGGTTACAGCAGTAAGCTTCCCACAGCAGTTTCAGGTACCTTCCTTTGTAGCTCAGCCCCAAAGTAGAAACTCCTCTCGACTGCTCCTGAGAGAGGCAATTAATTGGAACTTTTGGTGCTCAGGAAAGCTAGTCCCTCCTCTAAGTCCTGGCTCACCTGCCCGAGCACCTAGAGTGCTTATATTCCACCTCGCTCCCTGCTTTGCATGTTCATATCCAGAAAAGAAACCTCCAAGCTCTTCCTCCAGTCCGAGCTGCATCTTCCCTGCAACTGTCCCCGTCCCTTACCTGTTCATGTGCACTGCTCCCCGGCACATCCCTCGGCCCCGTCCTTGAGCGATGATCCAGGTACCTCAGATGCTTGGCCCAGCCCCGGCGAGACACCCTCACTGTCACTGCTGGAGAGACTCCTTGAAATCGACTGCTCCTCTGCAGAAAATCCCCATCTAAAAAAGCACCCTTTCCAAAAGCCCCAGATAACCACCCAGCAGGGCCCGCCCTCGTCATCCTCACTGGCCACACCTGAGGCTGTCCCGCCCCTCGTCATCCTCAGTGGCCACACCTGAGGCTGTCCCGCCCCTCATCATCCTCACTGCCCACTCATGGGACTGTCCTGCCCCTGGTCATCCTCACTGCCCACACCTGAGGCTGTCCTGCCCCTCGTCATCCTCACTGCCCACACCTGAGGCTGTCCTGCCCCTCGTCATCCTCACTGGCAACACCTGAGGCTGTCCCACCCCTCATCATCCTCACTGGCCACACCTGAGGCTGTCCCGCCCCTCGTCATCCTCAAAGCCCACTCATAGGGCTGTCCCGCCCATCGTCATCCTCACTGGCCACACCTGAGGGGAGAAAAAGGGGGGGCGAGAAAAAACGGGGGGAAGAAAAGGGGGGACGAGAAAAAGGGGGGACGAGAAGAAGGGGGGACGAGAAGAAGGGGGGACGAGAACAAAGGAAGACGAGAAAAAGAGGGGGACACGAGAAAGGGGGGACGCGAGAAAGGGGGGACGCGAGAAAGGGGGGAAACGAAAAAGAGGGGACGCGAAAAATGGGGGACGCGAAAAATGGGGGACGCGAAAAAGGGGGGACGAGAAGAAGGGGGACGAGAAGAAGGGGGACGAGAAAAGGGGGGAAAAGAAGAAGGGGGGAAAAGAAGAAGGGGGGACGAGAAGAAGGGTGGACGCGAGAAAGGGGGGACGCGAGAAAGGGAGGACGCGAGAAAGAGGGGACGCGAGAAAAAGGGGACGAGAATAAGGGGGGACGAGAAGAAGGGGGAACGAGAAGAAGGGGGGACGAGAACAAGGGGGGACGAGAACAAGAGGGGACGAGAAGAAGGGAAGACGAGAAAAAGGGGGGACGTGAAAAACGGGGGAAGCGAAAAAGGGGGGACGCGAAAAAGGGGGGACGCGAAAAAGGGGGGACGCGAAAAAGGGGGGACGAGAAAAAAGGGGGACGAGAAGAAGGGGGACGAGAAGAAGGGGGACGAGAAAAGGGGGGACGAGAAAAGGGGGGACGAGAAAAGGGGGGACGAGACAAGGGGGGACGAGAAAAGGGGGGACGAGAAAAGGGGGAAAAAGAAGAAGGGGGGACGAGTAGAAGGGGGGACGAGAAGAAGGGGGGACGAGAAGAAGGGGGGACGAGAAAAAGGGGGGACGAGAAAAAAGGGGACGAGAAAAAAGATGGACGAGAAAAGGGGAGACGAGAAAAAGGGGGGACGAGAAAAAAGGGGGACGAGGAAAAGGGGGGAAGAGGAAAAGGGGGGACGAGGAAAAGGGGGGACGAGAAAAAGGGGGACGAGAAAAAGGGGGGACGAGAAAAAGGGGGGGAGAGAAAAAGGAGGGACAAGAAAACGGGGGGACGAGAAGAAGGGGGACGAGAAGAAGGGGGACGAGAAAAGGGGGACGAGAAAAGGGGGACGAGAAAAGGGGGGACGAGAAAAAGGGGGGACGAGAAAAAGGGGGGACGAGAAAATGAGGGAAAAGAAGACGGGGGGACGAGAAGAAGGGGGGACGAGAAAAAGGGGGGACGAGAAAAAGGGGGACGAAAAGAAGGGAGACGAGAAGAAGGGGGACGAGAAAAGGGGGGACGAGAAAAGGGGGGACGAGAAAAGGGGGGATGAGAACAGGGGGGGCGAGAAAAGCGGGGACGAGAAAAGGAGGGAAAAGAAGAAGGGGGGACGAGAAGAAGGGGGGACGAGAAGAAGGGGGGACGAGAAGAAGGGAGGACGAGAAAAAGGGGGGACGAGAAAAAGGGGGGACGAGAAAAAGGGGGGACGAGAAAAAGAGGGGAAGGGGAAAAAGGGGGGGCAAGAAAAAGGAGGGACAAGAAAAAGGGGGGACGAGAAGAAGGGGGACGAGAAGAAGGGGGACGAGAAGAAGGGGGACGAGAAAAGGGGGGACGAAAAAAGGGGGGAAAAGAAGAAGAGGGGACGAGAAGAAGGGGGGACGAGAAGAAAGGGGGACAAGAAGAAAGGGGGACGAGAAGAAGGGGGGACGAGAAAAAGGGGGGACGAGAAAAAGGGGGGACGAGAAAAAGGGGGGACGAGAAAAAGGGGGACGAGAAAAAGGGGGACGAGAAAAAGGGGGGACGAGAAAAAGGGGGGACGAGAAGAAGGGGGACGAGAAGAAGGGGGACGAGAAGAATGGGGATGAGAAAAGGGGGACGAGAAAAGGGGGGACGAGAAAAAGGGGGGACGAGAAAAGCGGGGACGAGAAAATGGCGGAAAAGAAAACGGGGGGACGAGAAAAAGGAGGGAAGAGAAAAAGGGGGGACGCGAAAAAGGGGGGACGCGAAAAAGGGGGGACGAGAAGAAGGGGGACGAGAAGAAGGGGGACGAGAAGAAGGGGGACGAGAAAAGGGGGGACGAGAAAAGGGGGGACGAGAAAAGCGGGGACGAGAAAAAGGGGGAAAAGAAGAAGGGGGGACGAGAAGAAGGGGGCACAAGAAGAAGGGGGGACGAGAAGAAGGGGGGACGAGAAAAAGGGGGGACGAGAAAAAGGGGGACGAGAAAAACAGGGGACGAGAAAAAGGGGGGGGCGAGAAAAAGGGGGGACAAGAAAAAGGGGGGACGAGAAAAAGGGGGACGAGAAAAAGGGGGGAAGAGAAAAAGGGGAGACGAGAAAAATGGGGGACGAGAAAAAGGGGGGACGAGAAAAAAGATGGACGAGAAAAAGGGGGGACGAGAAAAAGGGGGACGAGAAGAAGGGGGACGAGAAGAAGGGGGACGAGAAAAGGGGGGATGAGAAAAGGGGGGACGAGAAAAAGGGGGGACGAGAAAAAGGGGGGGCGAGAAAAGGAGGGAAAAGAAGAAGGAGGGACGAGAAGAAGGGGGGACGAGAAAAAGGGGGGACGAGAAAAAGGGGGGACGCGAAAAAAGGGGACGAGAAAAAGGGGGGAAGAGAAAAAGGGGGTACGCGAAAAAGGGGGTACGCGAAAAAGGGGGGACGCGAGAAAGGGGGGACGCCAGAAAGGGGGGACGAGAAAAAGGAGGGACGAGAAAAAGGGGGGACGAGAAAAGCGGGGACGCGAAAAAGGGGGGACGCGAAAAAGGGGGGACGAGAAGAACGGGGACGAGAAGAAGGGGGACGAGAAGAAGGGGGACGAGAAGAAGGGGGACGAGAAAAGGGGGGACGAGAAAAAGGGGGACGAGAAAAAGGGGGACGAGAAAAAGGGGGACGAGAAGAATGGGGACGAGAAGAAGGGGGACGAGAAAAGGGGGGACGAGAAAAGGGGGGACGAGAAAAAGGGGGACGAGAAAAACAGGGGACGAGAAAAAGGGGGGGGCGAGAAAAAGGAGGGACAAGAAAAAGGGGGGACGAGAAAAAGGGGGACGAGAAAAAGGGGGGAAGAGAAAAAGGGGGACGAGAAGAAGGGGGACGAGAAGAAGGGGGACGAGAAAAGGGGGGATGAGAAAAGGGGGACGAGAAAAGGGGGGACTAGAAAAGGGGGGACGAGAAAAGGGGGGACGAGAAAAGGGGGGACGAGAAAAAGGGGGGCGAGAAAAGGAGGGAATAGAAGAAGGAGGGACGAAAAGAAGGGGGGACGAGAAAAAGGGGGGACGAGAAAAAGGGGGGACGCGAAAAAAGGGGACGAGAAAAAGGGGGGACGAGAAAAAGGGGGGACGCGAGAATGGGGGTACGCGAAAAAGGGGGGACGCGAGAAAGGGGGGACGCGAGAAAGGGGGGACGCCAGAAAGGGGGGACGAGAAAAAGGAGGGACGAGAAAAAGGGGGGACGAGAAAAGCGGGGACGCGAAAAAGGGGGGACGCGAAAAAGGGGGGACGAGAAGAACGGGGACGAGAAGAAGGGGGGACGAGAAGAAGGGGGACGAGAAGAAGGGGGACGAGAAAAGGGGGGACGAGAAAAAGGGGGACGAGAAAAAGGGGGACGAGAAGAATGGGGACGAGAAGAAGGGGGACAAGAAAAGGGGGGACGAGAAAAGGGGGGGCGAGAAAAGGGGGGACGAGAAACGGGGGGAAAAGAAGAAGGGGGGACAGGAAGAAGGGGGGACGAGAAGAAGGGGGGACGAGAAGAAGGGGGGACGAGAAGAAGGGAGGACGAGAAAAAGGGGGGACGAGAAAAAGGGGGGACGAGAAAAAGGGGGGACGAGAAAAAGGCGGAGGAGAAAAACAGGACGAGAAAAAGGGGGGGGCGAGAAAAAGGAGGGTCAAGAAAAAGGGGGGGCGAGAAAAAGGGGGACGAGAAAAAGGGGGGACGAGAAAAAGGGGAGACGAGAAAAAGGGGGGACGAGAAAAAGGGGGGACGAGTAAAAAGATGGACGAGAAAAAGGGGGGACGAGAAAAAGGGGGGACGAGAAAAAGGGGGGACGAGAAAAAGGGGGACGAGAAAAACAGGGGACGAGAAAAAGGGGGGGCGAGAAAAAGGAGGGACAAGAAAAAGGGGGGACGAGAAAAAGGGGGGACGAGAAGAAGGGGGACGAGAAGAAGGGAGACGAGAAGAAGGGGGATGAGAAGAAGGGGGACGAGAAGAAGGGGGACGAGAAAAGGGGGGACGAGAAAAGGGGGACGAGAAAAGGGGGGACGAGAAAAGGGGGGACGAGAAAAGGGGGGGCGAGAAAAGCAGGGACGAGAAAAGGAGGGAAAAGAAGAAGGGGGGACGAGAAAAGGGGCGGCGATAAAAGCGGGGACGAGAAAAGGAGGGAAAAGAAGAAGGGGGGACGAGAAGAAGGGGGGACGAGAAAAAGGGGGACGAGAAAAAGGGGGGACGCGAAAAAGGTGGGACGCAAAAAAGGGGGGACGAGAAGAAGGGGGACGAGAAGAAGGGGGACGAGAAAAAAGGGGGACGATAAAAGGGGGGACGAGAAAAGGGGGGACGAGAAAAGGGGGGTCGAGAAAAGCAGGGACGAGAAAAGGAGGGAAAAGAAGAAGGGGGGACGAGAAGAAGGGGGACGAGAAAAGGGGGGACGAGAAAAAGGGGGGACGAGAAAAGCGGGGACGAGAAAATGAGGGAAAAGAAGACGGGGGGACGAGAAGAAGGGGGGACGAGAAAAAGCGGGGACGCGAAAAAGGGGGGACGCGAAACAGGGGGGACGCGAAAAAGGGGGGACGCGAAAAAGGGGGGACGCGAAAAAGGGTGGACGCGAGAAAGGGGGGACGAGAAAAAGGGGGGACGAGTAGAAGGGGGACGAGAAGAAGGGGGACGAGAAAAAGGGGGGACGAGAAAAGGGGGGACGAGAAAAGGGGGGACGAGAAAAGGGGGGACGAGAAGAAGGGAGACGAGAAGAAGGGGGACGAGAAGAAGGGGGACGAGAGGAAGGGGGACGAGAAGAAGGGGGACGAGAAGAAGGGGGACAAGAAAAGAGGGGAAGAGAAAAGGGGGGACGAGAAAAGGAGGGACGAGAAAAGGGGGGACAAGAAAAGGGGGGAAAAGAAGAAGGTGGGACGAGAAGAAGGGGGGACGAGAAAAAGGGGGGACGAGAAAAAGGGGGGAAGAGAAAAAGGGGGGACGCGAAAAAGGGGGGACGCGAAAAAGGGGGGACGCGAAAAGGGGGGACGCGAAAAGGGGGGACGCGAAAAGGGGGGACGAGAAAAGGGGGGAAAAGAAGAAGGGGGGACGAGAAGAAGGGGGGACGAGAAGAAGGGGGGACGAGAAGAAGGGGGGACGAGAAAAAGGGGGTACGAGAAAAAGGGGGGGACGCGAAAAAGGAAGGACAAGAAGAAGGGGGACGAGTAGAAGGGGGACGAGAAGAAGGGGAACGAGAAGAAGGGGAACGAGAAGAAGGGGGACGAGAAGAAAAGGGACGAGAAAAGGGGGGATGAGAAAAGGGGGGACGAGAAAAGGGGGGAAGAGAAAAGGGGGGACGAGAAAAGGGGGGACGAGAAAAGGGGGGACGAGAAAAGGGGGGACGAGAAGAAGGGAGGAGGAGAAGAAGGGGGGACGAGAAAAAGGGGGGACGAGAAAAAGGGGGGACGAGAAAAAGGGGGGACGAGAAAAAGGGGGGACGCGAAATAGGAAGGACAACAAGAAGGGGGACGAGAAGAAGGGGGACGAGAAGAAGGGGGACGAGAAGAAGGGGGACGAGAAGAAGGGGGACGAGAAGAAGGGGGGACGAGAAAAAGGGGGACGAGAAAAGGGAGGAAAGAAGAAGGGGGGACGAGAAGAAGGGGGGACGAGAAGAAGGGGGGACGAGAAAAAGATGGACGAGAAAAAGGGGGGACGAGAAAAAGAGGGGACGCGAAAAAGGGGGGACGCGAAAAAACGGGGACTAGAAGAAGGGGGACGAGAAAAGGGGGGACGAGAAAAAGGGGGGACGAGAAAAGCGGGGACGAGAAAATGAGAGAAAAGAAGACGGGGGGACGAGAAGAATAGGGACGAGAAGAAGGGAGACGAGAAGAATGGGGACGAGAAGAAGGGGGACGAGAAAAGGGGGGACGAGAAAAGGGGGGACGAGAAAAGCGGGGACGAGAAAAGCGGGGACGAGAAAAGGGGGGAAAAGAAGAAGGGGGGACGAGAAGAAGGGGGGACGAGAAGAAGGGGGGACAAGAAGAAAGGGGGACGAGAAGAAGGGGGAGGAGAAAAAGGGGGGAGGAGAAAAAGGGGGGACGAGAAAAATGGGGGACGAGAAAAAGGGGGGACGAGAAAAAGGTGGACGAGAAAAAGGGGGACGAGAAGAACAGGGGACGAGAAAAAGGGGGTGCGAGAAAACGGAGGGACAAGAAAAAGGGGGGCCAAAGAGGGGGACGAGAAAAAGGGGGGATGAGAAAAAGGGGTGACGAGAAGAAAGGGGACGAGAAGAAGGGGGACGAGAAAAGGGGGGAGGAGAAAAAAGGGGGACGAGAAAAAGGGGGGACGCGAAAAAAGGGGACGAGATAAAGGGGGGACGCGAGAATGGGGGTACGCGAAAAAGGGTGGACGCGAGAAAGGGGGGACGAGAAAAAGGGGGGACGCGAAAAAGGGTGGACGCGAAAAAGGGGGGACGAGAAGAAGGGGGGACGAGAAGAAAGGGGAGGAGAAGAAGGGGGACGAGAAGAAGGGGGACGATAAAAGGGGGGACGAGAAAAGGGGGGACGAGAAAAGGGAGGACGAGAAAAGGGAGGACGAGAAAAGGGGGGGAGAGAAAAGCAGGGACGAGAAAAGGAGGGAAAAGAAGAAGGGGGGACGAGAAGAAGGGGGGACGAGAAAAAGGGGGGACGGGAAAAGGGGGGACGAGAAAAAGAGGGGAAGGGGAAAAAGGGGGGGCGAGAAAAAGGAGGGACAACAAAAAGGGGGGACGAGAAGAAGGGGGACGAGAAGAAGGGGGAAGAGAAGAAGGGGGACGAGAAAAGGGGGGACGAGAAAAAGGGGGGACGAGAAAAGCGGGGACGAGAAAATGAGGGAAAAGAAGACGGGGGGACGAGAAGAAGGGGGGACGCGAAAAAGGGGGGACGCGGAAAAGGGGGGACGCGAAAAAGGGGGGACGCGAAAAAGGGGGGACGCGAAAAAGGGTGGACGCGAGAAAGGGGGGACGAGAAAAAGGGGGGACGCGAGAATGGGGGTACGCGAAAAAGGGGGGACGCGAGAAAGGGGGGACGCGAAAAAGGGGGGACGCGAAAAAGGGGGGACGAGAAGGGGGGACGAGAAGAAGGGGGGAGAGAAGAAGGGGGACGAGAAGAAGGGGGACGAGAAAAGGGGGGTCGAGAAGAAGGGGGACGAGAAGAAGGGGGACGAGAAAAGGGGGGACGAGAAAAGGGGGGACGAGAAAAGGGGGGGCGAGAAAAGCAGGGACGAGAAAAGGAGGGAAAAGAAGAAGGGGGGACGAGAAGAAGGGGGGACGAGAAAAAGGGGGGACGAGAAAAGGGGCGGCGATAAAAGCGGGGACGAGAAAAGGAGGGAAAAGAAGAAGGGGGGACGAGAAGAAGGGGGGACGAGAAAAAGGGGGGACGAGAAAAAGGGGGGACGCGAAAAAGGGGGGACGAGAAGAAGGGGGACGAGAAGAAGGGGGACGAGAAGAAGGGGGACGAGAAGAAGGGGGACGATAAAAGGGGGGACGAGAAAAGGGGGGTCGAGAAAAGGGGGGACGAGAAAAGGGAGGACGAGAAAAGGGGGGGCGAGAAAAGCAGGGACGAGAAAAGGAGGGAAAAGAAGAAGGGGGGACGAGAAGAAGGGGGGACGAGAAAAAGGGGGGACGAGAAAAGGGGGGACGAGCAAAAGAGGGGAAGGGGAAAAAGGGGGGGCGAGAAAAAGGAGGGACAACAAAAAGGGGGGACGAGAAGAAGGGGGACGAGAAGAAGGGGGACGAGAAGAAGGGGGACGAGAAAAGGGGGTACGAGAAAAAGGGGGGACGAGAAAAGCGGCGACGAGAAAATGAGGGAAAAGAAGACGGGGGGACGAGAAGAAGGGGGGACGCGAAAAAGGGGGGACGCGAAAAAGGGGGGACGCGAAAAAGGGGGGACGCGAAAAAAGGGGGACTAGAAGAAGGGGGACGAGAAGAAGGGGGACGAGAAAAGGGGGGACGAGAAAAAGGGGGGACGAGAAAAGCGGGGACGAGAAAATGAGAGAAAAGAAGACAGGGGGACGAGAAGAAGGGGGGACGAGAAAAAGGGGGGAAGAGAAAAGGGGGGACGCGAAAAAGGGGGGACGAGAAGAAGGGGGACGAGAAGAATAGGGACGAGAAGAAGGGGGACGAGAAGAATGGGGACGAGAAGAAGGGGGACGACAAAAAGGGGGACGAGAAAAGGGGGGACGAGAAAAGCGGGGACGAGAAAAGCGGGGACGAGAAAAGGGGGGAAAAGAAGAAGGGGGGACGAGAAGAAGGGGGGACGAGAAGAAGGGGGGACAAGAAGAAAGGGGGACGAGAAGAAGGGGTTGGAGAAAAAGGGGGGAGGAGAAAAAGGGGGGACGAGAAAAAGGGGGGACGAGAAAAAGGGGGGACGAGAAAAAGGGGGACGAGAAAAAGGGGGACGAGAAAAACAGGGGACGAGAAAAAGGGGGTGCGAGAAAACGGAGGGACAAGAAAAAGGGGGGCCAAAGAGGGGGACGAGAAAAGGGGGGATGAGAAAAAGGGGTGACGAGAAAAATGGGGGACGAGAAAAAGGGGGGAAGAGAAAAAAGATGGACGAGAAAAAGGGGGGACGAGAAAAAGGGGGACGAGAAGAAGGGGGACGAGAAGAAGGGGGACGAGAAGAAGGGGGACGAGAAAAGGGGGGACGAGAAAAGGGGGGACGAGAAAAGGAGGGGCGAGAAAAGCGGGGACGAGAAAAGGAGGGAAAAGAAGAAGGGGGTCGAGAAGAAGGGGGGACGAGAAAAAAGGGGGACGAGAAAAAGGGGGGACGCGAAAAAATGGGGACGAGATAAAGGGGGGACGCAAGAATGGGGGGACGCGAAAAAGGGGGGACCCGAAAAAGGAGGGACGAGAAAAAGGGGGGACGCGAAAAAGGGGGGACGCGAAAAAGGGGGGACGCGAAGAAGGGGGACGAGAAGAAGGGGGACGAGAAGAAGGGGGACGAGAAGAAGGGGGACGAGAAGAAGGGGGACGAGAAAAGTGGGGTCGAGAAAAGGGGGGACGAGAAAAGGGGGGACGAGAAAAGGGGGGACGAGAAAAGCGGGGGACGAGAAAAGGGGGGAAAAGAAGAAGGGGGGACGAGAAGAAGGGGGGACAAGAAGAAGGGGGGACGAGAAGAAGGGAGGACGAGAAAGGGGGGACGAGAAAAAGGGGGAGGAGAAAAACAGGGGACGAGAAAAAGGGGGGGACGAGAAAAAGGAGGGTCAAGAAAAAGGGGGGGCGAGCAAAAGGGGGACGAGAAAAGCGGGGACGAGAAAATGAGGAAAAAGAAAACGGGGGGACGAGAAGAAGGGGGGACGAGAAAAAGGGGGGACGCGAAAAGGGGGGAAAAGAAGAAGGGGGGACAAGAAGAAGGGGGGACGAGAAGAAGGGGGGACGAGAAGAAGGGGGGACGAGGAGAAGGGAGGACGAGAAAAAGGGGGGACGAGAAAAAGGGGGGACGAGAAAAAGGGGGGACGAGAAAAATGGGGGACGAGAAAAAGGGGGACGAGAAAAAGGGGGGACGAGAAAAAGGGGAGACGAGAAAAGGGGGGACGAGAAAAAGGGGGGACGAGAAAAAGGGGGACGAGAAAAAGGGGGGACAAGAAAAAGGGGGACGAGAAAAACAGGGGACGAGAAAAAGGGGGGACGAGAAAAAGATGGACGAGAAAAAGGGGGGACGAGAAAAAAGGGGGAAGCGAAAAAGGGGGGACGCGAAAAAGGGGGGACGAGTAGAAGGGGGACGAGAAGAAGGGGGACGAGAAGAAGGGGGACGAGAAAAGGGGGGACGAGAAAAGGGGGGACGAGAAAAGGGGGGACGAGAAAAGGGGGGACGAGAAGAAGGGAGACGAGAAGAAGGGGGACGAGAAAAGGGGGGAAAAGAAGAAGGGGGGACGAGAAGAAGAGGGGACGAGAAGGAGAGGGGACGAGAAGAAGGGGGGACGAGAAGAAGGGGGGACGAGAAAAAGGGGGTACGAGAAAAAGGGGGGGACGCGAAAAAGGAAGGACAAGAAGAAGGGGGACGAGTAGAAGGGAGGAGGAGAAGAAGGGGGGACGAGAAAAAGGGGGGACGAGAAAAAGGGGGGACGAGAAAAAGGGGGGACGAGAAAAAGGGGGGACGAGAAAAAGGGGGGACGAGAAAAAGGGGGGCCAAAGAGGGGGACGAGAAAAAGGGGGGATGAGAAAAAGGGGTGACGAGAAAAATGGGGGACGAGAAAAAGGGGGGAAGAGAAAAAAGATGGACGAGAAAAAGGGGGGACGAGAAAAAGGGGGACGAGAAGAAGGGGGACGAGAAGAAGGGGGACGAGAAAAGGGGGGACGAGAAAAGGGGGGACGAGAAAAGGAGGGGCGAGAAAAGCGGGGACGAGAAAAGGAGGGAAAAGAAGAAGGGGGGACGAGAAGAAGGGGGGACGAGAAAAAAGGGGGACGAGAAAAAGGGGGGACGCGAAAAAAGGGGATGAGATAAAGGGGGGACGCGAGAATGGGGGGACGCGAAAAAGGGGGGACCCGAAAAAGGAGGGACGAGAAAAAGGGGGGACGCGAAAAAGGGGGGACGCGAAAAAGGGGGGACGCGAAAAAGGGGGGACGCGAAAAAGGGGGGACGCGAAGAAGGGGGACGAGAAGAAGGGGGACGAGAAGAAGGGGGACGAGAAGAAGGGGGACGAGAAGAAGGGGGACGAGAAAAGGGGGGACGAGAAAAGGGGGGACGAGAAAAGGGGGGTCGAGAAAAGGGGGGAATAGAAGAAGGGGGGACGAGAAGAAGAGGGGACGAGAAGAAGAGGGGACGAGAAGAAGGGGGGACGAGAAGAAGGGGGGACGAGAAAAAGGGGGTACGAGAAAAAGGGGGGGACGCGAAAAAGGAAGGACAAGAAGAAGGGGGACGAGTAGAAGGGGGACGAGAAGAAGGGGAACGAGAAGAAGGGGAACGAGAAGAAGGGGGACGAGAAGAAGGGGGACGAGAAAAGGGGGAAGGAGAAAAGGGGGGACGAGAAAAGGGGGGACGAGAAAAGGGGGGACGAGAAGAAGGGAGGAGGAGAAGAAGGGGGGACGAGAAAAAGGGGGGATGAGAAAAAGGGGTGACGAGAAAAATGGGGGACGAGAAAAAGGGGGGAAGAGAAAAAAGATGGACGAGAAAAAGGGGGGACGAGAAAAAGGGGGACGAGAAGAAGGGGGACGAGAAAAGGGGGGACGAGAAAAGGAGGGGCGAGAAAAGCGGGGACGAGAAAAGGAGGGAAAAGAAGAAGGGGGGACGAGAAGAAGGGGGGACGAGAAAAAAGGGGGACGAGAAAAAGGGGGGACGCGAAAAAAGGGGACGAGATAAAGGGGGGACGCGAGAATGGGTTGACGCGAAAAAGGGGGGACCTTAAAAAGGAGGGACGAGAAAAAGGGGGGACGCGAAGAAGGGGGACGAGAAGAAGGGGGACGAGAAGAAGGGGGACGAGAAAAGGGGGGACGAGAAAAGGGGGGTCGAGAAAAGGAGGGAAAAGAAGAAGGGGGGACGAGAAGAAGGGGGGACGTGTAAAAGGGGGGACGAGAAAAAGGGGGGAAGAGAAAAAGGGGGGACGCGAAAAAAGAGGGACGCGAAAAAGGAGGGACGCGAAAAAGGGGGGACGCGAAAAAGGGGGGACGAAAAGAAGGGGGACGAGAAGAATGGGGACGAGAAAAGGGGGGTCGAGAAAAGGGGGGACGAGAAAAGGGGGAACGAGAAAAGCGGGGACGAGAAAAGGGGGGAAAAGAAGAAGGGGGGACGAGAAGAAGGGGGGACGAGAAGAAGGGGGGACAAGAAGAAGGGGGGACGAGAAGAAGGGAGGACGAGAAAAAGGGGGGACGAGAAAAAGGGGGAGGAGAAAAACAGGGGACGAGAAAAAGGGGGGGACGAGAAAAAGGAGGGTCAAGAAAAAGGGGGGGCGAGCAAAAGGGGGACGAGAAAAGCGGGGACGAGAAAATGAGGGAAAAGAAAACGGGGGGACGAGAAGAAGGGGGGACGAGAAAAAGGGGGGACGCGAAAAGGGGGGAAAAGAAGAAGGGGGGACAAGAAGAAGGGGGGACGAGAAGAAGGGGGGACGAGAAGAAGGGGGGACGAGAAGAAGGGAGGACGAGAAAAAGGGGGGACGAGAAAAAGGGGGGACGAGAAAAAGGGGGGACGAGAAAAAGGGGGACGAGAAAAAGGGGGGACGAGAAAAAGGGGGACGAGAAAAAGGGGGGACGAGAAAAAGGGGGGACGAGAAAAGGGGGGACGAGAAAAAGGGGGGACGAGAAAAAAGATGGACGAGAAAAAGGGGGGACAAGAAAAAGGGGGACGAGAAAAACAGGGGACGAGAAAAAGGGGGGACGAGAAAAAGATGGACGAGAAAAAGGGCGGACGAGAAAAAGGGGAGACGAGAAAAGGGGGGACGAGAAAAAGGGGGGACGAGAAAAAAGATGGACGAGAAAAAGGGGGGACAAGAAAAAGGGGGACGAGAAAAACAGGGGACGAGAAAAAGGGGGGACGAGAAAAAGATGGACGAGAAAAAGGGGGGACGACAAAAAGAGGGGACGAGAAAAAAGGGGGAAGCGAAAAAGGGGGGACGCGAAAAAGGGGGGACGAGTAGAAGGGGGACGAGAAGAAAGGGGACGAGAAGAAGGGGGACGAGAAAAGGGGGGACGAGAAAAGGGGGGACGAGAAAAGGGGGGACGAGAAAAGGGGGGACGAGAAGAAGGGAGACGAGAAGAAGGGGGGACGTGTAAAAGGGGGGACGAGAAAAAGGGGGGAAGAGAAAAAGGGGGGATGCAAAAAAGGGGCGACGAGAAAAAGGGGGGACGCGAAAAAGGGGGGACGCGAAAAAGGGGGGACGCGAAAAGGGGGGACGCGAAAAGGGGGGACGCGAAAAGGGGGGGACGCGAAAAAGGGGGGACGAGAAAAAGGGGGGACGAGAAAAAGGGGGGACGCGAAATAGGGGGGACGCGAAAAAGGAAGGACGAGAAAAAGGGGGACGAGAAGAAGGCGGACGAGAAGAAGGGGGACGAGAAGAAGGGGGACGAGAAGAAGGGGGACGAGAAGAAGGGGGACGAGAAAAGGGGGGACGAGAAAAGGGGGGACGAGAAAAGGGGGGACGAGAAAAGGGGGGACGAGAAAAGGGGGGAAAAGAAGAAGGGGGGACGAGAAGAAGAGGGGACGAGAAGAAGAGGGGACGAGAAGAAGAGGGGACGAGAAGAAGGGGGGACGAGAAGAAGGGGGGACGAGAAAAAGGGGGGACGAGAAAAAGGGGGGGACGCGAAAAAGGAAGGACAAGAAGAAGGGGAACGAGTAGAAGTGGGACGAGAAGAAGGGGAACGAGAAGAAGGGGAACGAGAAGAAGGGGGACGAGAAGAAGGGGGCTGAGAAAAGGGGGGACGAGAAAAGGGGGGACGAGAAAAGGGGGGAAGAGAAAAGAGGGGACGAGAAAAGGGGGGACAAGAAAAGGGGGGACGAGAAGAAGGGAGGAGGAGAAGAAGGGGGGACGAGAAAAAGGGGGGACGAGAAAAAGGGGGGACGAGAAAAAGGGGGGACGAGAAAAAGGGGGGACAAGAAAAAGGGGGGACGCGAAATAGGAAGGACAACAAGAAGGGGGACGAGAAGAAGGGGGACGAGAAGAAGGGGGACGAGAAGAAGGGGGACGAGAAGAAGGGGGACGAGAAGAAGGGGGACGAGAAGAAGGGGGGACGAGAAAAAGGGGGACGAGAAAAGGGGGGAAAGAAGAAGGGGGGACGAGAAGAAGGGGGGACGAGAAGAAGGGGGGACGAGAAAAAGATGGACGAGAAAAAGGGGGGACGAGAAAAAGAGGGGACGCGAAAAAGGGGGGACGCGAAAAAAGGGGGACTAGAAGAAGGGTGACGAGAAGAAGGGGGACGAGAAGAAGGGGGACGAGAAGAAGGGGGACGAGAAGAAGGGGGACGAGAAGAAGGGGGACGAGAAGAAGGGGGACGAGAAGAAGGGAACGAGAAGAAGGGGGACGAGAAGAAGGGGAACGAGAAGAAGGGGGACGAGAAGAAGGGGGACGAGAAAAGGGGGGACGAGAAAAGGGGGGACGAGAAAACGGGCGAAGAGAAAAGGGGGGACGAGAAAAGGGGGGACGAGAAGAAGGGAGGAGGAGAAGAAGGGGGGACGAGAAAAAGGGGGGACGAGAAAAAGGGGGGACGAGAAAAAGGGGGGACAAGAAAAAGGGGGGACGCGAAATAGGAAGCACAACAAGAAGGGGGACGAGAAGAAGGGGGACGAGAAGAAGGGGGACGAGAAGAAGGGGGACGAGAAGAAGGGGGACGAGAAGAAGGGGGGACGAGAAAAAGGGGGACGAGAAAAGGGGGGAAAGAAGAAGGGGGGACGAGAAGAAGGGGGGACGAGAAGAAGGGGGGACGAGAAAAAGATGGACGAGAAAAAGGGGGGACGAGAAAAAGAGGGGACGAGAAAAAGGGGGGACGCGAAAAAAGGGGGACTAGAAGAAGGGGGACGAGAAGAAGGGGGACGAGAAAAAGATGGACGAGAAAAAGGGGGGACGAGAAAAAGGGGGGACGAGAAAAAAGATGGACGAGAAAAAGGGGGGACGAGAAAAAGGGGGGACAAGAAAAAGGGGGACGAGAAAAACGGGGGACGAGAAAAAGGGGGGACGAGAAAAAGATGGACGAGAAAAAGGGGGGACGACAAAAAGAGGGGACGAGAAAAAAGGGGGAAGCGAAAAAGGGGGGACGCGAAAAAGGGGGGACGAGTAGAAGGGGGACGAGAAGAAGGGGGACGAGAAGAAGGGGGACGCGAAGAAGGGGGACGAGAGGAAGGGGGACGAGAAGAAGGGGGACGAGAAGAAGGGGGACAAGAAAAGAGGGGAAGAGAAAAGGGGGGACGAGAAAAGGAGGGACGAGAAAAGGGGGGACAAGAAAAGGGGGGAAAAGAAGAAGGGGGGACGAGAAGAAGGGGGGACGAGAAGAAGGGGGGACGTGTAAAAGGGGGGAAGAGAAAAAGGGGGGACGCGAAAAAGGGGGGACGCGAAAAGGGGGGACGAGAAAAAGGGGGGACGCGAAATAGGGGGGACGCGAAAAAGGAAGGACGAGAAAAAGGGGGACGAGAAGAAGGCAGACGAGAAGAAGGGGGACGAGAAGAAGGGGGACGAGAAGAAGGGGGACGAGAAGAAGGGGGACGAGAAGAAGGGGGACGAGAAAAGGGGGGACGAGAAAAGGGGGGACGAGAAAAGGGGGGACGAGAAAAGGGGGGACGAGAAAAGGGGGGAAAAGAAGAAGGGGGGAGGAGAAGAAGAGGGGACGAGAAGAAGAGGGGACGAGAAGAAGGGGGGACGAGAAGAAGGGGGGACGAGAAAAAGGGGGGACGAGAAAAAGGGGGGGACGCGAAAAAGGAAGGACAAGAAGAAGGGGGACGAGTAGAAGGGGGACGAGAAGAAGGGGAACGAGAAGAAGGGGAACGAGAAGAAGGGGGACGAGAAGAAGGGGGACGAGAAAAGGGGGGACGAGAAAAGGGGGGACGAGAAAAGGGGGGAAGAGAAAAGGGGGGACGAGAAAAGGGGGGACGAGAAAAGGGGGGACGAGAAAAGGGGGGACGAGAAGAAGGGAGGAGGAGAAGAAGGGGGGACGAGAAAAAGGGGGGACGAGAAAAAGGGGGGACGAGAAAAAGGGGGGACAAGAAAAAGGGGGGACGCGAAATAGGAAGGACAACAAGAAGGGGGACGAGAAGAAGGGGGACGAGAAGAAGGGGGACGAGAAGAAGGGGGACGAGAAGAAGGGGGACGAGAAGAAGGGGGGACGAGAAAAAGGGGGACGAGAAAAGGGGGGAAAGAAGAAGGGGGGACGAGAAGAAGGGGGGACGAGAAGAAGGGGGGACGAGAAAAAGATGGACGAGAAAAAGGGGGGACGAGAAAAAGAGGGGACGCGAAAAAGGGGGGACGCGAAAAAAGGGGGACTACAAGAAGGGGGACGAGAAGAAGGGGGACGAGAAAAAGATGGACGAGAAAAAGGGGGGACGAGAAAAAGGGGGGACGAGAAAAAGGGGGACGAGAAAAAGGGGGGACGAGAAAAAAGGGGGGACGAGAAAAAGATGGACGAGAAAAAGGGGGGACGACAAAAAGAGGGGACGAGAAAAAAGGGGGAAGCGAAAAAGGGGGGACGCGAAAAAGGGGGGACGAGTAGAAGGGGGACGAGAAGAAGGGGGACGAGAAGAAGGGGGACGAGAAGAAGGGGGACGAGAAGAAGGGGGACGAGAAAAAGGGGGACGAGAAAAGGGAGGAAAGAAGAAGGGGGGACGAGAAGAAGGGGGGACGAGAAGAAGGGGGGACGAGAAAAAGATGGACGAGAAAAAGGGGGGACGAGAAAAAGAGGGGACGCGAAAAAGGGGGGACGCGAAAAAACGGGGACTAGAAGAAGGGGGACGAGAAAAGGGGGGACGAGAAAAAGGGGGGACGAGAAAAGCGGGGACGAGAAAATGAGAGAAAAGAAGACGGGGGGACGAGAAGAATAGGGACGAGAAGAAGGGAGACGAGAAGAATGGGGACGAGAAGAAGGGGGACGAGAAAAGGGGGGACGAGAAAAGGGGGGACGAGAAAAGCGGGGACGAGAAAAGCGGGGACGAGAAAAGGGGGGAAAAGAAGAAGGGGGGACGAGAAGAAGGGGGGACGAGAAGAAGGGGGGACAAGAAGAAAGGGGGACGAGAAGAAGGGGGAGGAGAAAAAGGGGGGAGGAGAAAAAGGGGGGACGAGAAAAATGGGGGACGAGAAAAAGGGGGGACGAGAAAAAGGTGGACGAGAAAAAGGGGGACGAGAAAAACAGGGGACGAGAAAAAGGGGGTGCGAGAAAACGGAGGGACAAGAAAAAGGGGGGCCAAAGAGGGGGACGAGAAAAAGGGGGGATGAGAAAAAGGGGTGACGAGAAGAAAGGGGACGAGAAGAAGGGGGACGAGAAAAGGGGGGACGAGAAAAAAGGGGGACGAGAAAAAGGGGGGACGCGAAAAAAGGGGACGAGATAAAGGGGGGACGCGAGAATGGGGGTACGCGAAAAAGGGTGGACGCGAGAAAGGGGGGACGAGAAAAAGGGGGGACGCGAAAAAGGGTGGACGCGAAAAAGGGGGGACGAGAAGAAGGGGGGACGAGAAGAAAGGGGAGGAGAAGAAGGGGGACGAGAAGAAGGGGGACGATAAAAGGGGGGACGAGAAAAGGGGGGACGAGAAAAGGGAGGACGAGAAAAGGGAGGACGAGAAAAGGGGGGGAGAGAAAAGCAGGGACGAGAAAAGGAGGGAAAAGAAGAAGGGGGGACGAGAAGAAGGGGGGACGAGAAAAAGGGGGGACGGGAAAAGGGGGGACGAGAAAAAGAGGGGAAGGGGAAAAAGGGGGGGCGAGAAAAAGGAGGGACAACAAAAAGGGGGGACGAGAAGAAGGGGGACGAGAAGAAGGGGGAAGAGAAGAAGGGGGACGAGAAAAGGGGGGACGAGAAAAAGGGGGGACGAGAAAAGCGGGGACGAGAAAATGAGGGAAAAGAAGACGGGGGGACGAGAAGAAGGGGGGACGCGAAAAAGGGGGGACGCGGAAAAGGGGGGACGCGAAAAAGGGGGGACGCGAAAAAGGGGGGACGCGAAAAAGGGTGGACGCGAGAAAGGGGGGACGAGAAAAAGGGGGGACGCGAGAATGGGGGTACGCGAAAAAGGGGGGACGCGAGAAAGGGGGGACGCGAAAAAGGGGGGACGCGAAAAAGGGGGGACGAGAAGGGGGGACGAGAAGAAGGGGGGAGAGAAGAAGGGGGACGAGAAGAAGGGGGACGAGAAAAGGGGGGTCGAGAAGAAGGGGGACGAGAAGAAGGGGGACGAGAAAAGGGGGGACGAGAAAAGGGGGGACGAGAAAAGGGGGGGCGAGAAAAGCAGGGACGAGAAAAGGAGGGAAAAGAAGAAGGGGGGACGAGAAGAAGGGGGGACGAGAAAAAGGGGGGACGAGAAAAGGGGCGGCGATAAAAGCGGGGACGAGAAAAGGAGGGAAAAGAAGAAGGGGGGACGAGAAGAAGGGGGGACGAGAAAAAGGGGGGACGAGAAAAAGGGGGGACGAGAAAAAGGGGGGACGCGAAAAAGGGGGGACGAGAAGAAGGGGGACGAGAAGAAGGGGGACGAGAAGAAGGGGGACGAGAAGAAGGGGGACGATAAAAGGGGGGACGAGAAAAGGGGGGTCGAGAAAAGGGGGGACGAGAAAAGGGAGGACGAGAAAAGGGGGGGCGAGAAAAGCAGGGACGAGAAAAGGAGGGAAAAGAAGAAGGGGGGACGAGAAGAAGGGGGGACGAGAAAAAGGGGGGACGAGAAAAGGGGGGACGAGCAAAAGAGGGGAAGGGGAAAAAGGGGGGGCGAGAAAAAGGAGGGACAACAAAAAGGGGGGACGAGAAGAAGGGGGACGAGAAGAAGGGGGACGAGAAGAAGGGGGACGAGAAAAGGGGGTACGAGAAAAAGGGGGGACGAGAAAAGCGGCGACGAGAAAATGAGGGAAAAGAAGACGGGGGGACGAGAAGAAGGGGGGACGCGAAAAAGGGGGGACGCGAAAAAGGGGGGACGCGAAAAAGGGGGGACGCGAAAAAAGGGGGACTAGAAGAAGGGGGACGAGAAGAAGGGGGACGAGAAAAGGGGGGACGAGAAAAAGGGGGGACGAGAAAAGCGGGGACGAGAAAATGAGAGAAAAGAAGACAGGGGGACGAGAAGAAGGGGGGACGAGAAAAAGGGGGGAAGAGAAAAGGGGGGACGCGAAAAAGGGGGGACGAGAAGAAGGGGGACGAGAAGAATAGGGACGAGAAGAAGGGGGACGAGAAGAATGGGGACGAGAAGAAGGGGGACGACAAAAAGGGGGACGAGAAAAGGGGGGACGAGAAAAGCGGGGACGAGAAAAGCGGGGACGAGAAAAGGGGGGAAAAGAAGAAGGGGGGACGAGAAGAAGGGGGGACGAGAAGAAGGGGGGACAAGAAGAAAGGGGGACGAGAAGAAGGGGTTGGAGAAAAAGGGGGGAGGAGAAAAAGGGGGGACGAGAAAAAGGGGGGACGAGAAAAAGGGGGGACGAGAAAAAGGGGGACGAGAAAAAGGGGGACGAGAAAAACAGGGGACGAGAAAAAGGGGGTGCGAGAAAACGGAGGGACAAGAAAAAGGGGGGCCAAAGAGGGGGACGAGAAAAGGGGGGATGAGAAAAAGGGGTGACGAGAAAAATGGGGGACGAGAAAAAGGGGGGAAGAGAAAAAAGATGGACGAGAAAAAGGGGGGACGAGAAAAAGGGGGACGAGAAGAAGGGGGACGAGAAGAAGGGGGACGAGAAGAAGGGGGACGAGAAAAGGGGGGACGAGAAAAGGGGGGACGAGAAAAGGAGGGGCGAGAAAAGCGGGGACGAGAAAAGGAGGGAAAAGAAGAAGGGGGTCGAGAAGAAGGGGGGACGAGAAAAAAGGGGGACGAGAAAAAGGGGGGACGCGAAAAAATGGGGACGAGATAAAGGGGGGACGCAAGAATGGGGGGACGCGAAAAAGGGGGGACCCGAAAAAGGAGGGACGAGAAAAAGGGGGGACGCGAAAAAGGGGGGACGCGAAAAAGGGGGGACGCGAAGAAGGGGGACGAGAAGAAGGGGGACGAGAAGAAGGGGGACGAGAAGAAGGGGGACGAGAAGAAGGGGGACGAGAAAAGGGGGGTCGAGAAAAGGGGGGACGAGAAAAGGGGGGACGAGAAAAGGGGGGACGAGAAAAGCGGGGACGAGAAAAGGGGGGAAAAGAAGAAGGGGGGACGAGAAGAAGGGGGGACAAGAAGAAGGGGGGACGAGAAGAAGGGAGGACGAGAAAGGGGGGACGAGAAAAAGGGGGAGGAGAAAAACAGGGGACGAGAAAAAGGGGGGGACGAGAAAAAGGAGGGTCAAGAAAAAGGGGGGGCGAGCAAAAGGGGGACGAGAAAAGCGGGGACGAGAAAATGAGGGAAAAGAAAACGGGGGGACGAGAAGAAGGGGGGACGAGAAAAAGGGGGGACGCGAAAAGGGGGGAAAAGAAGAAGGGGGGACAAGAAGAAGAGGGGACGAGAAGAAGGGGGGACGAGAAGAAGGGGGGACGAGGAGAAGGGAGGACGAGAAAAAGGGGGGACGAGAAAAAGGGGGGACGAGAAAAAGGGGGGACGAGAAAAAGGGGGGACGAGAAAAAGGGGGACGAGAAAAAGGGGGGACGAGAAAAAGGGGAGACGAGAAAAGGGGGGACGAGAAAAAGGGGGGACGAGAAAAAGGGGGACGAGAAAAAGGGGGGACAAGAAAAAGGGGGACGAGAAAAACAGGGGACGAGAAAAAGGGGGGACGAGAAAAAGATGGACGAGAAAAAGGGGGGACGAGAAAAAAGGGGGAAGCGAAAAAGGGGGGACGCGAAAAAGGGGGGACGAGTAGAAGGGGGACGAGAAGAAGGGGGACGAGAAGAAGGGGGACGAGAAAAGGGGGGACGAGAAAAGGGGGGACGAGAAAAGGGGGGACGAGAAAAGGGGGGACGAGAAGAAGGGAGACGAGAAGAAGGGGGACGAGAAAAGGGGGGAAAAGAAGAAGGGGGGACGAGAAGAAGAGGGGACGAGAAGGAGAGGGGACGAGAAGAAGGGGGGACGAGAAGAAGGGGGGACGAGAAAAAGGGGGTACGAGAAAAAGGGGGGGACGCGAAAAAGGAAGGACAAGAAGAAGGGGGACGAGTAGAAGGGAGGAGGAGAAGAAGGGGGGACGAGAAAAAGGGGGGACGAGAAAAAGGGGGGACGAGAAAAAGGGGGGACGAGAAAAAGGGGGGACGAGAAAAAGGGGGGACGAGAAAAAGGGGGGCCAAAGAGGGGGACGAGAAAAAGGGGGGATGAGAAAAAGGGGTGACGAGAAAAATGGGGGACGAGAAAAAGGGGGGAAGAGAAAAAAGATGGACGAGAAAAAGGGGGGACGAGAAAAAGGGGGACGAGAAGAAGGGGGACGAGAAGAAGGGGGACGAGAAAAGGGGGGACGAGAAAAGGGGGGACGAGAAAAGGAGGGGCGAGAAAAGCGGGGACGAGAAAAGGAGGGAAAAGAAGAAGGGGGGACGAGAAGAAGGGGGGACGAGAAAAAAGGGGGACGAGAAAAAGGGGGGACGCGAAAAAAGGGGATGAGATAAAGGGGGGACGCGAGAATGGGGGGACGCGAAAAAGGGGGGACCCGAAAAAGGAGGGACGAGAAAAAGGGGGGACGCGAAAAAGGGGGGACGCGAAAAAGGGGGGACGCGAAAAAGGGGGGACGCGAAGAAGGGGGACGAGAAGAAGGGGGACGAGAAGAAGGGGGACGAGAAGAAGGGGGACGAGAAGAAGGGGGACGAGAAAAGGGGGGACGAGAAAAGGGGGGACGAGAAAAGGGGGGTCGAGAAAAGGGGGGAATAGAAGAAGGGGGGACGAGAAGAAGAGGGGACGAGAAGAAGAGGGGACGAGAAGAAGGGGGGACGAGAAGAAGGGGGGACGAGAAAAAGGGGGTACGAGAAAAAGGGGGGGACGCGAAAAAGGAAGGACAAGAAGAAGGGGGACGAGTAGAAGGGGGACGAGAAGAAGGGGAACGAGAAGAAGGGGAACGAGAAGAAGGGGGACGAGAAGAAGGGGGACGAGAAAAGGGGGAAGGAGAAAAGGGGGGACGAGAAAAGGGGGGACGAGAAAAGGGGGGACGAGAAGAAGGGAGGAGGAGAAGAAGGGGGGACGAGAAAAAGGGGGGATGAGAAAAAGGGGTGACGAGACAAATGGGGGACGAGAAAAAGGGGGGAAGAGAAAAAAGATGGACGAGAAAAAGGGGGGACGAGAAAAAGGGGGACGAGAAGAAGGGGGACGAGAAAAGGGGGGACGAGAAAAGGAGGGGCGAGAAAAGCGGGGACGAGAAAAGGAGGGAAAAGAAGAAGGGGGGACGAGAAGAAGGGGGGACGAGAAAAAAGGGGGACGAGAAAAAGGGGGGACGCGAAAAAAGGGGACGAGATAAAGGGGGGACGCGAGAATGGGTTGACGCGAAAAAGGGGGGACCTTAAAAAGGAGGGACGAGAAAAAGGGGGGACGCGAAGAAGGGGGACGAGAAGAAGGGGGACGAGAAGAAGGGGGACGAGAAAAGGGGGGACGAGAAAAGGGGGGTCGAGAAAAGGGGGGAAAAGAAGAAGGGGGGACGAGAAGAAGGGGGGACGTGTAAAAGGGGGGACGAGAAAAAGGGGGGAAGAGAAAAAGGGGGGACGCGAAAAAAGAGGGACGCGAAAAAGGAGGGACGCGAAAAAGGGGGGACGCGAAAAAGGGGGGACGAAAAGAAGGGGGACGAGAAGAATGGGGACGAGAAAAGGGGGGTCGAGAAAAGGGGGGACGAGAAAAGGGGGAACGAGAAAAGCGGGGACGAGAAAAGGGGGGAAAAGAAGAAGGGGGGACGAGAAGAAGGGGGGACGAGAAGAAGGGGGGACAAGAAGAAGGGGGGACGAGAAGAAGGGAGGACGAGAAAAAGGGGGGACGAGAAAAAGGGGGAGGAGAAAAACAGGGGACGAGAAAAAGGGGGGGACGAGAAAAAGGAGGGTCAAGAAAAAGGGGGGGCGAGCAAAAGGGGGACGAGAAAAGCGGGGACGAGAAAATGAGGGAAAAGAAAACGGGGGGACGAGAAGAAGGGGGGACGAGAAAAAGGGGGGACGCGAAAAGGGGGGAAAAGAAGAAGGGGGGACAAGAAGAAGGGGGGACGAGAAGAAGGGGGGACGAGAAGAAGGGGGGACGAGAAGAAGGGAGGACGAGAAAAAGGGGGGACGAGAAAAAGGGGGGACGAGAAAAAGGGGGGACGAGAAAAAGGGGGACGAGAAAAAGGGGGGACGAGAAAAAGGGGGACGAGAAAAAGGGGGGACGAGAAAAAGGGGAGACGAGAAAAGGGGGGACGAGAAAAAGGGGGGACGAGAAAAAAGATGGACGAGAAAAAGGGGGGACAAGAAAAAGGGGGACGAGAAAAACAGGGGACGAGAAAAAGGGGGGACGAGAAAAAGATGGACGAGAAAAAGGGCGGACGAGAAAAAGGGGAGACGAAAAAAGGGGGGACGAGAAAAAGGGGGGACGAGAAAAAAGATGGACGAGAAAAAGGGGGGACAAGAAAAAGGGGGACGAGAAAAACAGGGGACGAGAAAAAGGGGGGACGAGAAAAAGATGGACGAGAAAAAGGGGGGACGACAAAAATAGGGGACGAGAAAAAAGGGGGAAGCGAAAAAGGGGGGACGCGAAAAAGGGGGGACGAGTAGAAGGGGGACGAGAAGAAAGGGGACGAGAAGAAGGGGGACGAGAAAAGGGGGGACGAGAAAAGGGGGGACGAGAAAAGGGGGGACGAGAAAAGGGGGGACGAGAAGAAGGGAGACGAGAAGAAGGGGGGACGTGTAAAAGGGGGGACGAGAAAAAGGGGGGAAGAGAAAAAGGGGGGATGCAAAAAAGGGGCGACGAGAAAAAGGGGGGACGCGAAAAAGGGGGGACGCGAAAAAGGGGGGACGCGAAAAGGGGGGACGCGAAAAGGGGGGACGCGAAAAGGGGGGGACGCGAAAAAGGGGGGACGAGAAAAAGGGGGGACGAGAAAAAGGGGGGACGCGAAATAGGGGGGACGCGAAAAAGGAAGGACGAGAAAAAGGGGGACGAGAAGAAGGCGGACGAGAAGAAGGGGGACGAGAAGAAGGGGGACGAGAAGAAGGGGGACGAGAAGAAGGGGGACGAGAAAAGGGGGGACGAGAAAAGGGGGGACGAGAAAAGGGGGGAAAAGAAGAAGGGGGGACGAGAAGAAGAGGGGACGAGAAGAAGAGGGGACGAGAAGAAGAGGGGACGAGAAGAAGGGGGGACGAGAAGAAGGGGGGACGAGAAAAAGGGGGGACGAGAAAAAGGGGGGGACGCGAAAAAGGAAGGACAAGAAGAAGGGGAACGAGTAGAAGTGGGACGAGAAGAAGGGGAACGAGAAGAAGGGGAACGAGAAGAAGGGGGACGAGAAGAAGGGGGCTGAGAAAAGGGGGGACGAGAAAAGGGGGGACGAGAAAAGGGGGGAAGAGAAAAGAGGGGACGAGAAAAGGGGGGACAAGAAAAGGGGGGACGAGAAGAAGGGAGGAGGAGAAGAAGGGGGGACGAGAAAAAGGGGGGACGAGAAAAAGGGGGGACGAGAAAAAGGGGGGACGAGAAAAAGGGGGGACAAGAAAAAGGGGGGACGCGAAATAGGAAGGACAACAAGAAGGGGGACGAGAAGAAGGGGGACGAGAAGAAGGGGGACGAGAAGAAGGGGGACGAGAAGAAGGGGGACGAGAAGAAGGGGGACGAGAAGAAGGGGGACGAGAAGAAGGGGGACGAGAAGAAGGGGGGACGAGAAAAAGGGGGACGAGAAAAGGGGGGAAAGAAGAAGGGGGGACGAGAAGAAGGGGGGACGAGAAGAAGGGGGGACGAGAAAAAGATGGACGAGAAAAAGGGGGGACGAGAAAAAGAGGGGACGCGAAAAAGGGGGGACGCGAAAAAAGGGGGACTAGAAGAAGGGTGACGAGAAGAAGGGGGACGAGAAGAAGGGGGACGAGAAGAAGGGGGACGAGAAGAAGGGGGACGAGAAGAAGGGGGACGAGAAGAAGGGAACGAGAAGAAGGGGGACGAGAAGAAGGGGAACGAGAAGAAGGGGGACGAGAAGAAGGGGGACGAGAAAAGGGGGGACGAGAAAAGGGGGGACGAGAAAAGGGGGGAAGAGAAAAGGGGGGACGAGAAAAGGGGGGACGAGAAAAGGGGGGACGAGAAAAGGGGGGACGAGAAGAAGGGAGGAGGAGAAGAAGGGGGGACGAGAAAAAGGGGGGACGAGAAAAAGGGGGGACGAGAAAAAGGGGGGACAAGAAAAAGGGGGGACGCGAAATAGGAAGGACAACAAGAAGGGGGACGAGAAGAAGGGGGACGAGAAGAAGGGGGACGAGAAGAAGGGGGACGAGAAGAAGGGGGACGAGAAGAAGGGGGGACGAGAAAAAGGGGGACGAGAAAAGGGGGGAAAGAAGAAGGGGGGACGAGAAGAAGGGGGGACGAGAAGAAGGGGGGACGAGAAAAAGATGGACGAGAAAAAGGGGGGACGAGAAAAAGAGGGGACGCGAAAAAGGGGGGACGCGAAAAAAGGGGGACTAGAAGAAGGGGGACGAGAAGAAGGGGGACGAGAAAAAGATGGACGAGAAAAAGGGGGGACGAGAAAAAGGGGGGACGAGAAAAAAGATGGACGAGAAAAAGGGGGGACGAGAAAAAGGGGGGACAAGAAAAAGGGGGACGAGAAAAACAGGGGACGAGAAAAAGGGGGGACGAGAAAAAGATGGACGAGAAAAAGGGGGGACGACAAAAAGAGGGGACGAGAAAAAAGGGGGAAGCGAAAAAGGGGGGACGCGAAAAAGGGGGGACGAGTAGAAGGGGGACGAGAAGAAGGGGGACGAGAAGAAGGGGGACGAGAAGAAGGGGGACGAGAAAAGGGGGGACGAGAAAAGGGGGGACGAGAAAAGGGGGGACGAGAAAAGGGGGGACGAGAAGAAGGGAGACGAGAAGAAGGGGGACGAGAAGAAGGGGGACGAGAGGAAGGGGGACGAGAAGAAGGGGGACGAGAAGAAGGGGGACAAGAAAAGAGGGGAAGAGAAAAGGGGGGACGAGAAAAGGAGGGACGAGAAAAGGGGGGACAAGAAAAGGGGGGAAAAGAAGAAGGGGGGACGAGAAGAAGGGGGGACGTGTAAAAGGGGGGACGAGAAAAAGGGGGGAAGAGAAAAAGGGGGGACGCGAAAAAGGGGGGACGCGAAAAAGGGGGGACGCGAAAAGGGGGGACGCGAAAAGGGGGGACGCGAAAAGGGGGGACGCGAAAAGGGGGGGACGCGAAAAAGGGGGGACGAGAAAAAGGGGGTCGAGAAAAAGGGGGGACGCGAAATAGGGGGGACGCGAAAAAGGAAGGACGAGAAAAAGGGGGACGAGAAGAAGGCGGACGAGAAGAAGGGGGACGAGAAGAAGGTGGACGAGAAGAAGGGGGACGAAAAGAAGAGGGGACGAGAAGAAGGGGGGACGAGAAGAAGGGGGGACGAGAAAAAGGGGGTACGAGAAAAAGGGGGGGACGCGAAAAAGGAAGGACAAGAAGAAGGGGGACGAGTAGAAGGGGGACGAGAAGAAGGGGAACGAGAAGAAGGGGAACGAGAAGAAGGGGGACGAGAAGAAGGGGGACGAAAAAAAGGGGGGACGAGAAAAGGGGGGACGAGAAAAGGGGGGACGAGAAAAGGGGGGACGAGAAAAGCGGGGACGAGAAAAGGGGGGAAAAGAAGAAGGGGGGACGAGAAGAAGGGGGGACAAGAAGAAGGGGGGACGAGAAGAAGGGAGGACGAGAAAAAGGGGGGACGAGAAAAAGGGGGAGGAGAAAAACAGGGGACGAGAAAAAGGGGGGGACGAGAAAAAGGAGGGTCAAGAAAAAGGGGGGGCGAGCAAAAGGGGGACGGGAAAAGCGGGGACGAGAAAATGAGGGAAAAGAAAACGGGGGGACGAGAAGAAGGGGGGACGAGAAAAAGGGGGGACGGGAAAAGGGGGGAAAAGAAGAAGGGGGGACAAGAAGAAGGGGGGACGAGAAGAAGGGGGGACGAGAAGAAGGGGGGACGAGAAGAAGGGAGGACGAGAAAAAGGGGGGACGAGAAAAAGGGGGGACGAGAAAAAGGGGGGACGAGAAAAAGGGGGGACGAGAAAAAGGGGGACGAGAAAAAGGGGGGACGAGAAAAAGGGGAGACGAGAAAAGGGGGGACGAGAAAAAGGGGGGACGAGAAAAAAGATGGACGAGAAAAAGGGGGGACGAGAAAAAGGGGGGACAAGAAAAAGGGGGACGAGAAAAACAGGGGACGAGAAAAAGGGGGGACGAGAAAAAGATGGACGAGAAAAAGGGGGGACGACAAAAAGAGGGGACGAGAAAAAAGGGGGAAGCGAAAAAGGGGGGACGCGAAAAAGGGGGGACGAGTAGAAGGGGGACGAGAAGAAAGGGGACGAGAAGAAGGGGGACGAGAAAAGGGGGGACGAGAAAAGGGGGGACGAGAAAAGGGGGGACGAGAAAAGGGGGGACGAGAAGAAGGGAGACGAGAAGAAGGGGGGACGTGTAAAAGGGGGGCCGAGAAAAAGGGGGGAAGAGAAAAAGGGGGGATGCAAAAAAGGGGCGACGAGAAAAAGGGGGGACGCGAAAAAGGGGGGACGCGAAAAAGGGGGGACGCGAAAAGGGGGGACGCGAAAAGGGGGGACGCGAAAAGGGGGGGACGCGAAAAAGGGGGGACGAGAAAAAGGGGGGACGAGAAAAAGGGGGGACGCGAAATAGGGGGGACGCGAAAAAGGAAGGACGAGAAAAAGGGGGACGAGAAGAAGGCGGACGAGAAGAAGGGGGACGAGAAGAAGGGGGACGAGAAGAAGGGGGACGAGAAGAAGGGGGACGAGAAAAAGGGGGGACGAGAAAAGGGGGGACGAGAAAAGGGGGGACGAGAAAAGGGGGGACGAGAAGAGCGGGGACGAGAAAAGGGGGGAAAAGAAGAAGGGGGGACGAGAAGAAGGGGGGACAAGAAGAAGGGGGGACGAGAAGAAGGGAGGACGAGAAAAAGGGGGGACGAGAAAAAGGGGGAGGAGAAAAACAGGGGACGAGAAAAAGGGGGGGACGAGAAAAAGGAGGGTCAAGAAAAAGGGGGGGCGAGCAAAAGGGGGACGAGAAAAGCGGGGACGAGAAAATGAGGGAAAAGAAAACGGGGGGACGAGAAGAAGGGGGGACGAGAAAAAGGGGGGACGGGAAAAGGGGGGAAAAGAAGAAGGGGGGACAAGAAGAAGGGGGGACGAGAAGAAGGGGGGACGAGAAGAAGGGGGGACGAGAAGAAGGGAGGACGAGAAAAAGGGGGGACGAGAAAAAGGGGGGACGAGAAAAAGGGGGGACGAGAAAAAGGGGGACGAGAAAAAGGGGGGACGAGAAAAAGGGGAGACGAGAAAAGGGGGGACGAGAAAAAGGGGGGACGAGAAAAAAGATGGACGAGAAAAAGGGGGGACGAGAAAAAGGGGGGACAAGAAAAAGGGGGACGAGAAAAACAGGGGACGAGAAAAAGGGGGGACGAGAAAAAGATGGACGAGAAAAAGGGGGGACGACAAAAAGCGGGGACGAGAAAAAAGGGGGAAGCGAAAAAGGGGGGACGCGAAAAAGGGGGGACGAGTAGAAGGGGGACGAGAAGAAAGGGGACGAGAAGAAGGGGGACGAGAAAAGGGGGACGAGAAAAGGGGGGACGAGAAAAGGGGGGACGAGAAAAGCAGGGACGAGAAGAAGGGAGACGAGAAGAAGGGGGGACGTGTAAAAGGGGGGACGAGAAAAAGGGGGGAAGAGAAAAAGGGGGGATGCAAAAAAGGGGCGACGAGAAAAAGGGGGGACGCGAAAAAGGGGGGACGCGAAAAAGGGGGGACGCGAAAAGGGGGGACGCGAAAAGGGGGGACGCGAAAAGGGGGGGACGCGAAAAAGGGGGGACGAGAAAAAGGGGGGACGAGAAAAAGGGGGGACGAGAAGAAGGCGGACGAGAAGAAGGGGGACGAGAAGAAGGGGGACGAGAAGAAGGGGGACGAGAAGAAGGGGGACGAGAAAAGGGGGGACGAGAAAAGGGGGGACGAGAAAAGGGGGGACGAGAAAAGGGGGGACGAGAAAAGGGGAGAAAAGAAGAAGGGGGGACGAGAAGAAGAGGGGACGAGAAGAAGAGGGGACGAGAAGAAGGGGGGACGAGAAGAAGGGGGGACGAGAAAAAGGGGGACGAGAAAAAGGGGGGGACGCGAAAAAGGAAGGACAAGAAGAAGGGGAACGAGTAGAAGGGGGACGAGAAGAAGGGGAACGAGAAGAAGGGGAACGAGAAGAAGGGGGACGAGAAGAAGGGGGCTGAGAAAAGGGGGGACGAGAAAAGGGGGGGACGAGAAAAGGGGGGAAGAGAAAAGAGGGGACGAGAAAAGGGGGGACAAGAAAAGGGGGGACGAGAAGAAGGGAGGAGGAGAAGAAGGGGGGACGAGAAAAAGGGGGGACGAGAAAAAGGGGGGACGAGAAAAAGGGGGGACGAGAAAAAGGGGGGACAAGAAAAAGGGGGGACGCGAAATAGGAAGGACAACAAGAAGGGGGACGAGAAGAAGGGGGACGAGAAGAAGGGGGACGAGAAGAAGGGGGACGAGAAGAAGGGGGACGAGAAGAAGGGGGACGAGAAGAAGGGGGGACGAGAAAAAGGGGGACGAGAAAAGGGGGGAAAGAAGAAGGGGGGACGAGAAGAAGGGGGGACGAGAAGAAGGGGGGACGAGAAAAAGATGGACGAGAAAAAGGGGGGACGAGAAAAAGAGGGGACGCGAAAAAGGGGGGACGCGAAAAAAGGGGGACTAGAAGAAGGGGGACGAGAAGAAGGGGGACGAGAAAAAGATGGACGAGAAAAAGGGGGGACGAGAAAAGGGGGGACGAGAAAAAAGATGGACGAGAAAAAGGGGGGACGAGAAAAAGGGGGGACAAGAAAAAGGGGGACGAGAAAAACAGGGGACGAGAAAAAGGGGGGACGAGAAAAAGATGGACGAGAAAAAGGGGGGACGACAAAAAGAGGGGACGAGAAAAAAGGGGGAAGCGAAAAAGGGGGGACGCGAAAAAGGGGGGACGAGTAGAAGGGGGACGAGAAGAAGGGGGACGAGAAGAAGGGGGACGAGAAAAGGGGGACGAGAAAAGGGGGGACGAGAAAAGGGGGGACGAGAAAAGGGGGGACGAGAAGAAGGGAGACGAGAAGAAGGGGGACGAGAAGAAGGGGGACGAGAGGAAGGGGGACGAGAAGAAGGGGGACGAGAAGAAGGGGGACAAGAAAAGAGGGGAAGAGAAAAGGGGGGACGAGAAAAGGAGGGACGAGAAAAGGGGGGACAAGAAAAGGGGGGAAAAGAAGAAGGGGGGACGAGAAGAAGGGGGGACGAGAAGAAGGGGGGACGTGTAAAAGGGGGGAAGAGAAAAAGGGGGGACGCGAAAAAGGGGGGACGCGAAAAGGGGGGAGGACGCGAAAAGGGGGGACGAGAAAAAGGGGGGACGCGAAATAGGGGGGACGCGAAAAAGGAAGGACGAGAAAAAGGGGGACGAGAAGAAGGCGGACGAGAAGAAGGGGGACGAGAAGAAGGGGGACGAGAAGAAGGGGGACGAGAAGAAGGGGGACGAGAAGAAGGGGGACGAGAAAAGGGGGGACGAGAAAAGGGGGGACGAGAAAAGGGGGGACGAGAAAAGGGGGGACGAGAAAAGGGGGGAAAAGAAGAAGGGGGGAGGAGAAGAAGAGGGGACGAGAAGAAGAGGGGACGAGAAGAAGGGGGGACGAGAAGAAGGGGGGACGAGAAAAAGGGGGGACGAGAAAAAGGGGGGGACGCGAAAAAGGAAGGACAAGAAGAAGGGGGACGAGTAGAAGGGGGACGAGAAGAAGGGGAACGAGAAGAAGGGGAACGAGAAGAAGGGGGACGAGAAGAAGGGGGACGAGAAAAGGGGGGACGAGAAAAGGGGGGACGAGAAAAGGGGGGAAGAGAAAAGGGGGGACGAGAAAAGGGGGGACGAGAAAAGGGGGGACGAGAAAAGGGGGGACGAGAAGAAGGGAGGAGGAGAAGAAGGGGGGACGAGAAAAAGGGGGGACGAGAAAAAGGGGGGACGAGAAAAAGGGGGGACAAGAAAAAGGGGGGACGCGAAATAGGAAGGACAACAAGAAGGGGGACGAGAAGAAGGGGGACGAGAAGAAGGGGGACGAGAAGAAGGGGGACGAGAAGAAGGGGGACGAGAAGAAGGGGGGACGAGAAAAAGGGGGACGAGAAAAGGGGGGAAAGAAGAAGGGGGGACGAGAAGAAGGGGGGACGAGAAGAAGGGGGGACGAGAAAAAGATGGACGAGAAAAAGGGGGGACGAGAAAAAGAGGGGACGCGAAAAAGGGGGGACGCGAAAAAAGGGGGACTAGAAGAAGGGGGACGAGAAGAAGGGGGACGAGAAAAAGATGGACGAGAAAAAGGGGGGACGAGAAAAAGGGGGGACGAGAAAAAGGGGGACGAGAAAAAGGGGGGACGAGAAAAAAGGGGGGACGAGAAAAAGATGGACGAGAAAAAGGGGGGACGACAAAAAGAGGGGACGAGAAAAAAGGGGGAAGCGAAAAAGGGGGGACGCGAAAAAGGGGGGAAGAATAGAAGGGGGACGAGAAGAAGGGGGACGAGAAGAAGGGGGACGAGAAGAAGGGGGACGAGAAGAAGGGGGACGAGAAAAGGGGGGACGAGAAAAGGGGGGACGAGAAAAGGGGGGACGAGAAAAGAGGGGACGAGAAGAAGGGAGGAGGAGAAGAAGGGGGGACGAGAAAAAGGGGGGACGAGAAAAAGGGGGGACGAGAAAAAGGGGGGACGAGAAAAAGGGGGGACGCGAAATAGGAAGGACAACAAGAAGGGGGACGAGAAGAAGGGGGACGAGAAGAAGGGGGACGAGAAGAAGGGGGACGAGAAGAAGGGGGACGAGAAGAAGGGGGGACGAGAAGAAGGGGGACGAGAAAAGGGGGGAAAGAAGAAGGGGGGACGAGAAGAAGGGGGGACAAGAAGAAGGGGGGACGAGAAAAAGATGGACGAGAAAAAGGGGGGACGAGAAAAAGAGGGGACGCGAAAAAGGGGGGACGCGAAAAAACGGGGACTAGAAGAAGGGGGACGAGAAGAAGGGGGACGAGAAAAGGGGGGACGAGAAAAAGGGGGGACGAGAAAAGCGGGGACGAGAAAATGAGAGAAAAGAAGACGGGGGGACGAGAAGAATAGGGACGAGAAGAAGGGAGACGAGAAGAATGGGGACGAGAAGAAGGGGGACGAGAAAAGGGGGGACGAGAAAAGGGGGGACGAGAAAAGCGGGGACGAGAAAAGCGGGGACGAGAAAAGGGGGGAAAAGAAGAAGGGGGGACGAGAAGAAGGGGGGATGAGAAGAAGGGGGGACAAGAAGAAAGGGGGACGAGAAGAAGGGGGAGGAGAAAAAGGGGGGAGGAGAAAAAGGGGGGACGAGAAAAATGGGGGACGAGAAAAAGGGGGGACGCGAAATAGGAAGGACAACAAGAAGGGGGACGAGAAGAAGGGGGACGAGAAGAAGGGGGACGAGAAGAAGGGGGACGAGAAGAAGGGGGACGAGAAGAAGGGGGACGAGAAGAAGGGGGGACGAGAAGAAGGGGGACGAGAAAAGGGGGGAAAGAAGAAGGGGGGACGAGAAGAAGGGGGGACAAGAAGAAGGGGGGACGAGAAAAAGATGGACGAGAAAAAGGGGGGACGAGAAAAAGAGGGGACGCGAAAAAGGGGGGACGCGAAAAAACGGGGACTAGAAGAAGGGGGACGAGAAGAAGGGGGACGAGAAAAGGGGGGACGAGAAAAAGGGGGGACGAGAAAAGCGGGGACGAGAAAATGAGAGAAAAGAAGAGGGGGGGACGAGAAGAATAGGGACGAGAAGAAGGGAGACGAGAAGAATGGGGACGAGAAGAAGGGGGACGAGAAAAGGGGGGACGAGAAAAGGGGGGACGAGAAAAGCGGGGACGAGAAAAGCGGGGACGAGAAAAGGGGGGAAAAGAAGAAGGGGGGACGAGAAGAAGGGGGGATGAGAAGAAGGCGGGACAAGAAGAAAGGGGGACGAGAAGAAGGGGGAGGAGAAAAAGGGGGGAGGAGAAAAAGGGGGGACGAGAAAAATGGGGGACGAGAAAAATGGGGGACGAGAAAAAGGGGGACGAGAAAAACAGGGGACGAGAAAAAGGGGTGCGAGAAAACGGAGGGACAAGAAAAAGGGGGGCCAAAGAGGGGGACGAGAAAAAGGGGGGATGAGAAAAAGGGGTGACGAGAAGAAAGGGGACGAGAAGAAGGGGGACGAGAAAAGGGGGGACGAGAAAAGGGGGGACGAGAAAAGGGGGGACGAGAAAAGGGGGGACGAGAAAAGGGGGGAGGAGAAAAGGGGGGAAAAGAAGAAGGGGGGACGAGAAGAAGAGGGGACGAGAAGAAGAGGGGACGAGAAGAAGGGGGGACGAGAAGAAGGGGGGACGAGAAAAAGGGGGGACGAGAAAAGGAGGGAAAAGAAGAAGGGGGGACGAGAAGAAGGGGGGACGAGAAAAAAGGGGGACGAGAAAAAGGGGGGACGCGAAAAAAGGGGACGAGATAAAGGGGGGACGCGAGAATGGGGGTACGCGAAAAAGGGTGGACGCGAGAAAGGGGGGACGAGAAAAAGGGGGGACGCGAAAAAGGGTGGACGCGAAATAGGGGGGACGCGAAAAAGGAAGGACGAGAAAAAGGGGGACGAGAAGAAGGGGGACGAGAAGAAGGGGGACGAGAAGAAGGGGGACGAGAAAAGGGGGGACGAGAAAAGGGGGGACGAGAAAAGGGGGGACGAGAAAAGGGGGGACGAGAAAAGGGGGACGAGAAAAGGGGGGAAAAGAAGAAGGGGGGACGAGAAGAAGAGGGGACGAGAAGAAGAGGGGACGAGAAGAAGGGGGGACGAGAAGAAGGGGGGACGAGAAAAAGGGGGTACGAGAAAAAGGGGGGGACGCGAAAAAGGAAGGACAAGAAGAAGGGGGACGAGTAGAAGGGAGGAGGAGAAGAAGGGGGGACGAGAAAAAGGGGGGACGAGAAAAAGGGGGGACGAGAAAAAGGGGGGACGAGAAAAAGGGGGGACGAGAAAAAGGGGGGCCAAAGAGGGGGACGAGAAAAAGGGGGGATGAGAAAAAGGGGTGACGAGAAAAATGGGGGACGAGAAAAAGGGGGGAAGAGAAAAAAGATGGACGAGAAAAAGGGGGGACGAGAAAAAGGGGGACGAGAAGAAGGGGGACGAGAAGAAGGGGGACGAGAAAAGGGGGGACGAGAAAAGGGGGGACGAGAAAAGGAGGGGCGAGAAAAGCGGGGACGAGAAAAGGAGGGAAAAGAAGAAGGGGGGACGAGAAGAAGGGGGGACGAGAAAAAAGGGGGACGAGAAAAAGGGGGGACGCGAAAAAAGGGGATGAGATAAAGGGGGGACGCGAGAATGGGGGGACGCGAAAAAGGGGGGACCCGAAAAAGGAGGGACGAGAAAAAGGGGGGACGCGAAAAAGGGGGGACGCGAAAAAGGGGGGACGCGAAAAAGGGGGGACGCGAAAAAGGGGGGACGCGAAGAAGGGGGACGAGAAGAAGGGGGACGAGAAGAAGGGGGACGAGAAAAGGGGGGACGAGAAAAGGGGGGTCGAGAAAAGGGGGAAAAAAAAAAGGGGGGACGAGAAGAAGAGGGGACGAGAAGAAGAGGGGACGAGAAGAAGGGGGGACGAGAAGAAGGGGGGACGAGAAAAAGGGGGTACGAGAAAAAGGGGGGGACGCGAAAAAGGAAGGACAAGAAGAAGGGGGACGAGTAGAAGGGGGACGAGAAGAAGGGGAACGAGAAGAAGGGGAACGAGAAGAAGGGGGACGAGAAGAAGGGGGACGAGAAAAGGGGGAAGGAGAAAAGGGGTGACGAGAAAAGGGGGGACGAGAAAAGGGGGGACGAGAAGAAGGGAGGAGGAGAAGAAGGGGGGACGAGAAAAAGGGGGGACAAGAAAAAGGGGGGACGAGAAAAAGGGGGGACGAGAAAAAGGGGGGCCAAAGAGGGGGACGAGAAAAAGGGGGGATGAGAAAAAGGGGTGACGAGAAAAATGGGGGACGAGAAAAAGGGGGGAAGAGAAAAAAGATGGACGAGAAAAAGGGGGGACGAGAAAAAGGGGGACGAGAAGAAGGGGGACGAGAAAAGGGGGGACGAGAAAAGGAGGGGCGAGAAAAGCGGGGACGAGAAAAGGAGGGAAAAGAAGAAGGGGGGACGAGAAGAAGGGGGGACGAGAAAAAAGGGGGACGAGAAAAAGGGGGGACGCGAAAAAAGGGGACGAGATAAAGGGGGGACGCGAGAATGGGGGGACGCGAAAAAGGGGGGACCTTAAAAAGGGGACGAGATAAAGGGGGGACGCGAGAATGGGGGGACGCGAAAAAGGGGGGACCTTAAAAAGGAGGGACGAGAAAAAGGGGGGACGCGAAGAAGGGGGACGAGAAGAAGGGGGACGAGAAGAAGGGGGACGAGAAAAGGGGGGACGAGAAAAGGGGGGTCGAGAAAAGGGGGGAAAAGAAGAAGGGGGGACGAGAAGAAGGGGGGACGTGTAAAAGGGGGGACGAGAAAAAGGGGGGAAGAGAAAAAGGGGGGACGCGAAAAAGGGGGGACGCGAAAAAGGGGGGACGAAAAGAAGGGGGACGAGAAGAATGGGGACGAGAAAAGGGGGGTCGAGAAAAGGGGGGACGAGAAAAGGGGGGACGAGAAAAGCGGGGACGAGAAAAGGGGGGAAAAGAAGAAGGGGGGACGAGAAGAAGGGGGGACGAGAAAAAGGGGGGACAAGAAGAAGGGGGGACGAGAAGAAGGGAGGACGAGAAAAAGGGGGGACGAGAAAAAGGGGGAGGAGAAAAACAGGGGACGAGAAAAAGGGGGGGACGAGAAAAAGGAGGGTCAAGAAAAAGGGGGGGCGAGCAAAAGGGGGACGAGAAAAGCGGGGACGAGAAAATGAGGGAAAAGAAAACGGGGGGACGAGAAGAAGGGGGGACGAGAAAAAGGGGGGACGAGAAAAGGGGGGAAAAGAAGAAGGGGGGACAAGAAGAAGGGGGGACGAGAAGAAGGGGGGACGAGAAGAAGGGGGGACGAGAAGAAGGGAGGACGAGAAAAAGGGGGGACGAGAAAAAGGGGGGACGAGAAAAAAGGGGGACGAGAAAAAGGGGGACGAGAAAAAGGGGGGACGAGAAAAAGGGGAGACGAGAAAAGGGGGGACGAGAAAAAGGGGGGACGAGAAAAAAGATGGACGAGAAAAAGGGGGGACAAGAAAAAGGGGGACGAGAAAAACAGGGGACGAGAAAAAGGGGGGACGAGAAAAAGATGGACGAGAAAAAGGGGGGACGACAAAAAGAGGGGACGAGAAAAAAGGGGGAAGCGAAAAAGGGGGGACGCGAAAAAGGGGGGACGAGTAGAAGGGGGACGAGAAGAAAGGGGACGAGAAGAAGGGGGACGAGAAAAGGGGGGACGAGAAAAGGGGGGACGAGAAAAGGGGGGACGAGAAAAGGGGGGACGAGAAGAAGGGAGACGAGAAGAAGGGGGGACGTGTAAAAGGGGGGACGAGAAAAAGGGGGGAAGAGAAAAAGGGGGGATGCAAAAAAGGGGCGACGAGAAAAAGGGGGGACGCGAAAAAGGGGGGACGCGAAAAAGGGGGGACGCGAAAAGGGGGGACGCGAAAAGGGGGGACGCGAAAAGGGGGGGACGCGAAAAAGGGGGGACGAGAAAAAGGGGGGACGAGAAAAAGGGGGGACGCGACATAGGGGGGACGCGAAAAAGGAAGGACGAGAAAAAGGGGGACGAGAAGAAGGCGGACGAGAAGAAGGGGGACGAGAAGAAGGGGGACGAGAAGAAGGGGGACGAGAAGAAGGGGGACGAGAAAAGGGGGGACGAGAAAAGGGGGGACGAGAAAAGGGGGGACGAGAAAAGGGGGGACGAGAAAAGGGGGGACGAGAAAAGGGGGGAAAAGAAGAAGGGGGGACGAGAAGAAGAGGGGACGAGAAGAAGAGGGGACGAGAAGAAGAGGGGACGAGAAGAAGGGGGGACGAGAAGAAGGGGGGACGAGAAGAAGGGGGGACGAGAAAAAGGGGGGGACGCGAAAAAGGAAGGACAAGAAGAAGGGGAACGAGTAGAAGGGGGACGAGAAGAAGGGGAACGAGAAGAAGGGGAACGAGAAGAAGGGGGACGAGAAGAAGGGGGCTGAGAAAAGGGGGGACGAGAAAAGGGGGGACGAGAAAAGGGGGGAAGAGAAAAGAGGGGACGAGAAAAGGGGGGACAAGAAAAGGGGGGACGAGAAGAAGGGAGGAGGAGAAGAAGGGGGGACGAGAAAAAGGGGGGACGAGAAAAAGGGGGGACGAGAAAAAGGGGGGACGAGAAAAAGGGGGGACAAGAAAAAGGGGGGACGCGAAATAGGAAGGACAACAAGAAGGGGGACGAGAAGAAGGGGGACGAGAAGAAGGGGGACGAGAAGAAGAGGGACGAGAAGAAGGGGGACGAGAAGAAGGGGGACGAGAAGAAGGGGGACGAGAAGAAGGGGGGACGAGAAAAAGGGGGACGAGAAAAGGGGGGAAAGAAGAAGGGGGGACGAGAAGAAGGGGGGACGAGAAGAAGGGGGGACGAGAAAAAGATGGACGAGAAAAAGGGGGGACGAGAAAAAGAGGGGACGCGAAAAAGGGGGGACGCGAAAAAAGGGGGACTAGAAGAAGGGTGACGAGAAGAAGGGAGACGAGAAGAAGGGGGACGAGAAGAAGGGGGACGAGAAGAAGGGGGACGAGAAGAAGGGGGACGAGAAGAAGGGAACGAGAAGAAGGGGGACGAGAAGAAGGGGAACGAGAAGAAGGGGGACGAGAAGAAGGGGGACGAGAAAAGGGGGGACGAGAAAAGGGGGGACGAGAAAAAGGGGGAAGAGAAAAGGGGGGACGAGAAAAGGGGGGACGAGAAAAGGGGGGACGAGAAAAGGGGGGACGAGAAGAAGGGAGGAGGAGAAGAAGGGGGGACGAGAAAAAGGGGGGACGAGAAAAAGGGGGGACGAGAAAAAGGGGGGACAAGAAAAAGGGGGGACGCGAAATAGGAAGGACAACAAGAAGGGGGACGAGAAGAAGGGGGACGAGAAGAAGGGGGACGAGAAGAAGGGGGACGAGAAGAAGGGGGGACGAGAAAAAGGGGGACGAGAAAAGGGGGGAAAGAAGAAGGGGGGACGAGAAGAAGGGGGGACGAGAAGAAGGGGGGACGAGAAAAAGATGGACGAGAAAAAGGGGGGACGAGAAAAAGAGGGGACGCGAAAAAGGGGGGACGCGAAAAAAGGGGGACTAGAAGAAGGGGGACGAGAAGAAGGGGGACGAGAAAAAGATGGACGAGAAAAAGGGGGGACGAGAAAAAGGGGGGACGAGAAAAAAGATGGACGAGAAAAAGGGGGGACGAGAAAAAGGGGGGACAAGAAAAAGGGGGACGAGAAAAACAGGGGACGAGAAAAAGGGGGGACGAGAAAAAGATGGACGAGAAAAAGGGGGGACGACAAAAAGAGGGGACGAGAAAAAAGGGGGAAGCGAAAAAGGGGGGACGCGAAAAAGGGGGGACGAGTAGAAGGGGGACGAGAAGAAGGGGGACGAGAAGAAGGGGGACGAGAAGAAGGGGGACGAGAAAAGGGGGGACGAGAAAAGGGGGGACGAGAAAAGGGGGGACGAGAAAAGGGGGACGAGAAAAGGGGGGACGAGAAGAAGGGAGACGAGAAGAAGGGGGACGAGAAGAAGGGGGACGAGAGGAAGGGGGACGAGAAGAAGGGGGACGAGAAGAAGGGGGACAAGAAAAGAGGGGAAGAGAAAAGGGGGGACGAGAAAAGGAGGGACGAGAAAAGGGGGGACAAGAAAAGGGGGGAAAAGAAGAAGGGGGGACGAGAAGAAGGGGGGACGTGTAAAAGGGGGGACGAGAAAAAGGGGGGAAGAGAAAAAGGGGGGACGCGAAAAAGGGGGGACGCGAAAAAGGGGGGACGCGAAAAGGGGGGACGCGAAAAGGGGGGACGCGAAAAGGGGGGGACGCGAAAAAGGGGGGACGAGAAAAAGGGGGGACGAGAAAAAGGGGGGACGCGAAATAGGGGGGACGCGAAAAAGGAAGGACGAGAAAAAGGGGGACGAGAAGAAGGCGGACGAGAAGAAGGGGGACGAGAAGAAGAGGGGACGAGAAGAAGAGGGGACGAGAAGAAGGGGGGACGAGAAGAAGGGGGGACGAGAAAAAGGGGGGACGAGAAAAAGGGGGGGACGCGAAAAAGGAAGGACAAGAAGAAGGGGGACGAGTAGAAGGGGGACGAGAAGAAGGGGAACGAGAAGAAGGGGAACGAGAAGAATGGGGACGAGAAGAAGGGGGACGAGAAAAGGGGGGACGAGAAAAGGGGGGACGAGAAAAGGGGGGAAGAGAAAAGGGGGGACCAGAAAAGGGGGGACGAGAAAAGGGGGGACGAGAAAAGGGGGGACGAGAAGAAGGGAGGAGGAGAAGAAGGGGGGACGAGAAAAAGGGGGGACGAGAAAAAGGGGGGACGAGAAAAAGGGGGGACGAGAAAAAGGGGGGACGCGAAATAGGAAGGACAACAAGAAGGGGGACGAGAAGAAGGGGGACGAGAAGAAGGGGGACGGGAAGAAGGGGGACGGGAAGAAGGGGGACGGGAAGAAGGGGGACGGGAAGAAGGGGGACGGGAAGAAGGGGGACGGGAAGAAGGGGGACGGGAAGAAGGGGGACGGGAAGAAGGGGGACGGGAAGAAGGGGGACGAGAAAAGGGGGGACGAGAAAAAGGGGGGACGCGAAAAAGGGGGGACGCGAAAAAGGGGGGACGCGAAAAAGGGGGGACGCGAAAAAGGGGGGACGCGAAAAAGGGGGGACGCGAAAAAGGAGGGACGCGAAAAAGGAGGGACGCGAAAAAGGGGGGACGCGAAAAAGGGGGGACGAAAAGAAGGGGGACGAGAAGAATGGGGACGAGAAGAAGGGGGACGAGAAAAGGGGGGTCGAGAAAAGGGGGGACGAGAAAAGGGGGGACGAGAAAAGGGGGGACGGGAAAAGCGGGGACGAGAAAAGGGGGGAAAAGAAGAAGGGGGGACGAGAAGAAGGGGGGACAAGAAGAAGGGGGGACGAGAAGAAGGGAGGACGAGAAAAAGGGGGGACGAGAAAAAGGGGGAGGAGAAAAACAGGGGACGAGAAAAAGGGGGGGACGAGAAAAAGGAGGGTCAAGAAAAAGGGGGGGCGAGCAAAAGGGGGACGAGAAAAGCGGGGACGAGAAAATGAGGGAAAAGAAAACGGGAGGACGAGAAGAAGGGGGGACGAGAAAAAGGGGGGACGCGAAAAGGGGGGAAAAGAAGAAGGGGGGACAAGAAGAAGGGGGGACGAGAAGAAGGGGGGACGAGAAGAAGGGGGGACGAGAAGAAGGGAGGACGAGAAAAAGGGGGGAAGAGAAAAAGGGGGGACGAGAAAAAGGGGGGACGAGAAAAAGGGGGGACGAGAAAAAGGGGGACGAGAAAAAGGGGGGACGAGAAAAAGGGGAGACGAGAAAAGGGGGGACGAGAAAAAGGGGGGACGAGAAAAAAGATGGACGAGAAAAAGGGGGGACGAGAAAAAGGGGGGACAAGAAAAAGGGGGACGAGAAAAACAGGGGACGAGAAAAAGGGGGGACGAGAAAAAGATGGACGAGAAAAAGGGGGGACGACAAAAAGAGGGGACGAGAAAAAAGGGGGAAGCGAAAAAGGGGGGACGCGAAAAAGGGGGGACGAGTAGAAGGGGGACGAGAAGAAGGGGGACGAGAAGAAGGGGGACGAGAAAAGGGGGGACGAGAAAAGGGGGGACGAGAAAAGGGGGGACGAGAAAAGGGGGGACGAGAAGAAGGGAGACGAGAAGAAGGGGGACGAGAGGAAGGGGGACGAGAGGAAGGGGGACGAGAAGAAGGGGGACGAGAAGAAGGGGGACAAGAAAAGAGGGGAAGAGAAAAGGGGGGACGAGAAAAGGAGGGACGAGAAAAGGGGGGACAAGAAAAGGGGGGAAAAGAAGAAGGGGGGACGAGAAGAAGGGGGGACGAGAAGAAGGGGGGACGTGTAAAAGGGGGAAAGAGAAAAAGGGGGGACGCGAAAAAGGGGGGACGCGAAAAAGGGGGGACGCGAAAAAGGGGGGACGCGAAAAAGGGGGGACGCGAAAAGGGGGGACGAGAAAAAGGGGGGACGCGAAATAGGGGGGACGCGAAAAAGGAAGGACGAGAAAAAGGGGGACGAGAAGAAGGCGGACGAGAAGAAGGGGGACGAGAAGAAGGGGGACGAGAAGAAGGGGGACGAGAAGAAGGGGGACGAGAAGAAGGGGGACGAGAAAAGGGGGGACGAGAAAAGGGGGGACGAGAAAAGGGGGGACGAGAAAAGGGGGGACGAGAAAAGGGGGGAAAAGAAGAAGGGGGGAGGAGAAGAAGAGGGGACGAGAAGAAGAGGGGACGAGAAGAAGGGGGGACGAGAAGAAGGGGGGACGAGAAAAAGGGGGGACGAGAAAAAGGGGGGGACGCGAAAAAGGAAGGACAAGAAGAAGGGGGACGAGTAGAAGGGGGACGAGAAGAAGGGGAACGAGAAGAAGGGGAACGAGAAGAAGGGGGACGAGAAGAAGGGGGACGAGAAAAGGGGGGACGAGAAAAGGGGGGACGAGAAAAGGGGGGAAGAGAAAAGGGGGGACGAGAAAAGGGGGGACGAGAAAAGGGGGGACGAGAAAAGGGGGGACGAGAAGAAGGGAGGAGGAGAAGAAGGGGGGACGAGAAAAAGGGGGGACGAGAAAAAGGGGGGACGAGAAAAAGGGGGGACAAGAAAAAGGGGGGACGCGAAATAGGAAGAACAACAAGAAGGGGGACGAGAAGAAGGGGGACGAGAAGAAGGGGGACGAGAAGAAGGTGGACGAGAAGAAGGGGGACGAGAAGAAGGGGGGACGAGAAAAAGATGGACGAGAAAAAGGGGGGACGAGAAAAAGAGGGGACGCGAAAAAGGGGGGACGCGAAAAAAGGGGGACTAGAAGAAGGGGGACGAGAAGAAGGGGGACGAGAAGAAGGGGGAGGAGAAAAAGGGGGGACGAGAAAAAGGGGGGGCGAGAAAAAGGGGGGACGAGAAAAAGGGGGACGAGAAAAAGGGGGGACGAGAAAAAAGGGGGAAGCGAAAAAGGGGGGACGCGAAAAAAGGGGGACTAGAAGAAGGGGGACGAGAAGAAGGGGGACGAGAAGAAGGGGGACGAGAAAAGGGGGGACGAGAAAAGGGGGGACGAGAAAAGGGGGGACGAGAAAAGGGGGGACGAGAAGAAGGGAGACGAGAAGAAGGGGGACGAGAAGAAGGGGGACGAGAGGAAGGGGGACGAGAAGAAGGGGGACGAGAAGAAGGGGGACAAGAAAAGAGGGGAAGAGAAAAGGGGGGACGAGAAAAGGAGGGACGAGAAAAGGGGGGACAAGAAGAAGGGGGGAAAAGAAGAAGGGGGGACGAGAAGAAGGGGGGACGTGTAAAAGGGGGGACGAGAAAAAGGGGGGAAGAGAAAAAGGGGGGACGCGAAAAAGGGGGGACGCGAAAAAGGGGGGACGCGAAAAGGGGGGACGCGAAAAGGGGGGACGCGAAAAGGGGGGACGCGAAAAGGGGGGGACGCGAAAAAGGGGGGACGAGAAAAAGGGGGGACGAGAAAAAGGGGGGACGCGAAATAGGGGGGACGCGAAAAAGGAAGGACGAGAAAAAGGGGGACGAGAAGAAGGCGGACGAGAAGAAGGGGGACGAGAAGAAGGTGGACGAGAAGAAGGGGGACGAGAAGAAGGGGGACGAGAAAAGGGGGGACGAGAAAAGGGGGGACGAGAAAAGGGGGGACGAGAAAAGGGGGGACGAGAAAAGGGGGGACGAGAAAAGGGGGGAAAAGAAGAAGGGGGGACGAGAAGAAGAGGGGACGAGAAGAAGAGGGGACGAGAAGAAGGGGGACGAGAAGAAGGGGGGACGAGAAAAAGGGGGTACGAGAAAAAGGGGGGGACGCGAAAAAGGAAGGACAAGAAGAAGGGGGACGAGTAGAAGGGGGACGAGAAGAAGGGGAACGAGAAGAAGGGGGACGAGAAGAAGGGGGACGAGAAAAGGGGGGACGAGAAAAGGGGGGACGAGAAAAGGGGGGAAGAGAAAAGGGGGGACCAGAAAAGGGGGGACGAGAAAAGGGGGGACGAGAAAAGGGGGGACGAGAAGAAGGGAGGAGGAGAAGAAGGGGGGACGAGAAAAAGGGGGGACGAGAAAAAGGGGGGACGAGAAATAGGAAGGACAACAAGAAGGGGGACGAGAAGAAGGGGGACGAGAAGAAGGGGGACGAGAAGAAGGGGGACGAGAAGAAGGGGGACGAGAAGAAGGGGGACGAGAAGAAGGTGGACGAGAAGAAGGGGGACGAGAAGAAGGGGGGACGAGAAAAAGGGGGACGAGAAAAGGGGGGAAAGAAGAAGGGGGGACGAGAAGAAGGGGGGACGAGAAGAAGGGGGGACGAGAAAAAGATGGACGAGAAAAAGGGGGGACGAGAAAAAGAGGGGACGCGAAAAAGGGGGGACGCGAAAAAAGGGGGACTAGAAGAAGGGGGACGAGAAGAAGGGGGACGAGAAAAAGATGGACGAGAAAAAGGGGGGACGAGAAAAAGGGGGACGAGAAAAAGGGGGGACGAGAAAAAAGATGGACGAGAAAAAGGGGGGACGAGAAAAAGGGGGGACAAGAAAAAGGGGGACGAGAAAAACAGGGGACGAGAAAAAGGGGGGACGAGAAAAAGATGGACGAGAAAAAGGGGGGACGACAAAAAGAGGGGACGAGAAAAAAGGGGGAAGCGAAAAAGGGAGGACGCGAAAAAGGGGGGACGAGTAGAAGGGGGACGAGAAGAAGGGGGACGAGAAGAAGGGGAACGAGAAGAAGGGGGACGAGAAAAGGGGGGACGAGAAAAGGGGGGACGAGAAAAGGGGGGACGAGAAAAGGGGGGACGAGAAGAAGGGAGACGAGAAGAAGGGGGACGAGAAGAAGGGGGACGAGAGGAAGGGGGACGAGAAGAAGGGGGACGAGAAGAAGGGGGACAAGAAAAGAGGGGAAGAGAAAAGGGGGGACGAGAAAAGGAGGGACGAGAAAAGGGGGGACAAGAAAAGGGGGGAAAAGAAGAAGGGGGGACGAGAAGAAGGGGGGACGTGTAAAAGGGGGGACGAGAAAAAGGGGTACGAGAAAAGGGGGGACGCGAAAAAGGGGGGACGCGAAAAAGGGGGGACGCGAAAAGGGGGGACGCGAAAAGGGGGGACGCGAAAAGGGGGGGACGCGAAAAAGGGGGGACGAGAAAAAGGGGGGACGAGAAAAAGGGGGGACGCGAAATAGGGGGGACGCGAAAAAGGAAGGACGAGAAAAAGGGGGACGAGAAGAAGGCGGACGAGAAGAAGGGGGACGAGAAGAAGGTGGACGAGAAGAAGGGGGACGAGAAGAAGGGGGACGAGAAAAGGGGGGACGAGAAAAGGGGGGACGAGAAAAGGGGGGACGAGAAAAGGGGGGACGAGAAAAGGGGGGAGGAGAAAAGGGGGGAAAAGAAGAAGGGGGGACGAGAAGAAGAGGGGACGAGAAGAAGAGGGCACGAGAAGAAGGGGGGACGAGAAGAAGGGGGGACGAGAAAAAGGGGGTACGAGAAAAAGGGGGGGACGCGAAAAAGGAAGGACAAGAAGAAGGGGGACGAGTAGAAGGGGGACGAGAAGAAGGGGAACGAGAAGAAGGGGGACGAGAAGAAGGGGGACGAGAAAAGGGGGGACGAGAAAAGGGGGGACGAGAAAAGGGGGGACGAGAAAAGGGGGGACGAGAAAAGGGGGGAAGAGAAAAGGGGGGAAGAGAAAAGGGGGGACCAGAAAAGGGGGGACGAGAAAAGGGGGGACGAGAAAAGGGGGGACGAGAAGAAGGGAGGAGGAGAAGAAGGGGGGACGAGAAAAAGGGGGGACGAGAAAAAGGGGGGACGAGAAAAAGGGGGGACGAGAAAAAGGGGGGACGCGAAATAGGAAGGACAACAAGAAGGGGGACGAGAAGAAGGGGGACGAGAAGAAGGGGGACGAGAAGAAGGGGGACGAGAAGAAGGGGGACGAGAAGAAGGGGGACGAGAAGAAGGGGGGACGAGAAGAAGGGGGACGAGAAAAGGGGGGAAAGAAGAAGGGGGGACGAGAAGAAGGGGGGACAAGAAGAAGGGGGGACGAGAAAAAGATGGACGAGAAAAAGGGGGGACGAGAAAAAGAGGGGACGCGAAAAAGGGGGGACGCGAAAAAACGGGGACTAGAAGAAGGGGGACGAGAAGAAGGGGGACGAGAAAAGGGGGGACGAGAAAAAGGGGGGACGAGAAAAGCGGGGACGAGAAAATGAGAGAAAAGAAGACGGGGGGACGAGAAGAATAGGGACGAGAAGAAGGGAGACGAGAAGAATGGGGACGAGAAGAAGGGGGACGAGAAAAGGGGGGACGAGAAAAGGGGGGACGAGAAAAGCGGGGACGAGAAAAGCGGGGACGAGAAAAGGGGGGAAAAGAAGAAGGGGGGACGAGAAGAAGGGGGGACGAGAAGAAGGGGGGACAAGAAGAAAGGGGGACGAGAAGAAGGGGGAGGAGAAAAAGGGGGGAGGAGAAAAAGGGGGGACGAGAAAAATGGGGGACGAGAAAAATGGGGGACGAGAAAAAGGGGGACGAGAAAAACAGGGGACGAGAAAAAGGGGTGCGAGAAAACGGAGGGACAAGAAAAAGGGGGGCCAAAGAGGGGGACGAGAAAAAGGGGGGATGAGAAAAAGGGGTGACGAGAAGAAAGGGGACGAGAAGAAGGGGGACGAGAAAAGGGGGGACGAGAAAAGGGGGGACGAGAAAAGGGGGGACGAGAAAAGGGGGGACGAGAAAAGGGGGGAAAAGAAGAAGGGGGGACGAGAAGAAGAGGGGACGAGAAGAAGAGGGGACGAGAAGAAGGGGGGACGAGAAGAAGGGGGGACGAGAAAAAGGGGGGACGAGAAAAGGAGGGAAAAGAAGAAGGGGGGACGAGAAGAAGGGGGGACGAGAAAAAAGGGGGACGAGAAAAAGGGGGGACGCGAAAAAAGGGGACGAGATAAAGGGGGGACGCGAAAAAAGGGGACGAGATAAAGGGGAAACGCGAGAATGGGGGTACGCGAAAAAGGGTGGACGCGAGAAAGGGGGGACGAGAAAAAGGGGGGACGCGAAAAAGGGTGGAGGCGAAATAGGGGGGACGCGAAAAAGGAAGGACGAGAAAAAGGGGGACGAGAAGAAGGGGGACGAGAAGAAGGGGGACGAGAAGAAGGGGGACGAGAAGAAGGGGGACGAGAAAAGGGGGGACGAGAAAAGGGGGGACGAGAAAAGGGGGGACGAGAAAAGGGGGGACGAGAAAAGGGGGACGAGAAAAGGGGGGAAAAGAAGAAGGGGGGACGAGAAGAAGAGGGGACGAGAAGAAGAGGGGACGAGAAGAAGGGGGGACGAGAAGAAGGGGGGACGAGAAAAAGGGGGTACGAGAAAAAGGGGGGGACGCGAAAAAGGAAGGACAAGAAGAAGGGGGACGAGTAGAAGGGAGGAGGAGAAGAAGGGGGGACGAGAAAAAGGGGGGACGAGAAAAAGGGGGGACGAGAAAAAGGGGGGACGAGAAAAAGGTGGGACGAGAAAAAGGGGGGCCAAAGAGGGGGACGAGAAAAAGGGGGGACGCGAAAAAGGGGGGACGAGAAGAAGGGGTACGAGAAGAATAGGGACGAGAAGAAGTGGGACGAGAAGAAGGGGGACGAGAAGAAGGGGGACGATAAAAGGGGGACGAGAAAAGGGGGGTCGAGAAAAGGGGGGACGAGAAAAGGGAGGACGAGAAAAGGGGGGGCGAGAAAAGCAGGGACGAGAAAAGGAGGGAAAAGAAGAAGGGGGGACGAGAAGAAGGGGGGACGAGAAAAAGGGGGGACGAGAAAAGGGGGGACGAGCAAAAGAGGGGAAGGGGAAAAAGGGGGGGCGAAAAAAAGGAGGGACAACAAAAAGGGGGGACGAGAAGAAGGGGGACGAGAAGAAGGGGGACGAGAAGAAGGGGGACGAGAAGAAGGGGGACGAGAAAAAGGGGGACGAGAAGAAGGGGGACGAGAAAAGGGGGGACGAGAAAAAGGGGGGACGAGAAAAGCGGCGACGAGAAAATGAGGGAAAAGAAGACGGGGGGACGAGAAGAAGGGGGGACGCGAAAAAGGGGGGACGCGAAAAAAGGGGGACTAGAAGAAGGGGGACGAGAAGAAGGGGGACGAGAAAAGGGGGGACGAGAAAAAGGGGGGACGAGAAAAGCGGGGACGAGAAAATGAGAGAAAAGAAGACGGGGGGACGAGAAGAAGGGGGGACGAGAAAAAGGGGGAAAGAGAAAAGGGGGGACGCGAAAAAGGGGGGACGAGAAGAAGGGGGACGAGAAGAATAGGGACGAGAAGAAGGGGGACGAGAAGAATGGGGACGAGAAAAAGGGGGACGAGAAAAGGGGGGACGAGAAAAGGGGGGACGAGAAAAGGGGGGACGAGAAAAGCGGGGACGAGAAAAGGGGGGAAAAGAAGAAGGGGGGACGAGAAGAAGAGGGGACGAGAAGAAGGGGGGACGAGAAGAAGGGGGGACGAGAAAAAAGGGGGACGCGAAAAAAGGGGACGAGATAAAGGGGGGAAGCGAGAATGGGGGTACGCGAAAAAGGGTGGACGCGAGAAAGGGGGGACGAGAAAAAGGGGGGACGCGAAAAAGGGTGGACGCGAAATAGGGGGAACGCGAAAAAGGAAGGACGAGAAAAAGGGGGACGAGAAGAAGGGGGACGAGAAGAAGGCGGACGAGAAGAAGGGGGATGAGAAGAAGGGGGACGAGAAGAAGGGGGACGAGAAGAAGGGGGACGAGAAAAGGGGGGACGAGAAAAGGGGGGACGAGAAAAGGGGGGACGAGAAAAGGGGGGACGAGAAAAGGGGGACGAGAAAAGGGGGGAAAAGAAGAAGGGGGGACGAGAAGAAGAGGGGACGAGAAGAAGAGGGGACGAGAAGAAGGGGGGACGAGAAGAAGGGGGGACGAGAAAAAGGGGGTACGAGAAAAAGGGGGGGACGCGAAAAAGGAAGGACAAGAAGAAGGGGGACGAGTAGAAGGGGGACGAGAAGAAGGGGAACGAGAAGAAGGGGAACGAGAAGAAGGGGGACGAGAAGAAGGGGGACGAGAAAAGGGGGAAGGAGAAAAGGGGGGACGAGAAAAGGGGGGACGAGAAAAGGGGGGACGAGAAGAAGGGAGGAGGAGAAGAAGGGGGGACGAGAAAAAGGGGGGACGAGAAAAAGGGGGGACGAGAAAAAGGGGGGACGAGAAAAAGGGGGGACGAGAAAAAGGGGGGCCAAAGAGGGGGACGAGAAAAAGGGGGGATGAGAAAAAGGGGTGACGAGAAAAATGGGGGACGAGAAAAAGGGGGGAAGAGAAAAAAGATGGACGAGAAAAAGGGGGGACGAGAAAAAGGGGGACGAGAAGAAGGGGGACGAGAAGAAGGGGGACGAGAAAAGGGGGGACGAGAAAAGGGGGGACGAGAAAAGGAGGGGCGAGAAAAGCGGGGACGAGAAAAGGAGGGAAAAGAAGAAGGGGGGACGAGAAGAAGGGGGGACGAGAAAAAAGGGGGACGAGAAAAAGGGGGGACGCGAAAAAAGGGGACGAGATAAAGGGGGGACGCGAGAATGGGGGGACGCGAAAAAGGGGGGACCCGAAAAAGGAGGGACGAGAAAAAGGGGGGACGCGAAAAAGGGGGGACGCGAAAAAGGGGGGACGCGAAAAAGGGGGGACGCGAAGAAGGGGGACGAGAAGAAGGGGGACGAGAAGAAGGGGGACGAGAAGAAGGGGGACGAGAAGAAGGGGGACGAGAAAAGGGGGGACGAGAAAAGGGGGGACGAGAAAAGGGGGGTCGAGAAAAGGGAGGAAAAGAAGAAGGGGGGACGAGAAGAAGGGGGGAAGAGAAAAAGGGGGGACGAGAAAAAGGGGGGACAAGAAAAAGAGGGGAAGGGGAAAAAGGGGGGGCGAGAAAAAGGAGGGACAAGAAAAAGGGGGGACGAGAAGAAGGGGGACGAGAAGAAGGGGGACGGGAAGAAGGGGGACGGGAAGAAGGGGGACGGGAAGAAGGGGGACGGGAAGAAGGGGGACGAGAAAAGGGGGGACGAGAAAAGCGGGGACGAGAAAATGAGGGAAAAGAAGACGGGGGGACGAGAAGAAGGGGGGACGAGAAAAAGGGGGGACGCGAAAAAGGGGGGACGCGAAAAATGGGGGACGCGAAAAATGGGGGAACGCGAAAAAGGGGGGACGCGAAAAAGGGGGGACGAAAAGAAGGGGGACGAGAAGAATGGGGACGAGAAAAGGGGGGTCGAGAAAAGGGGGGACGAGAAAAGGGGGGACGAGAAAAGGGGGGACGAGAAAAGCGGGGACGAGAAAAGGGGGGAAAAGAAGAAGGGGGGACGAGAAGAAGGGGGGACGAGAAGAAGGGGGGACAAGAAGAAGGGGGGACGAGAAGAAGGGAGGACGAGAAAAAGGGGGGACGAGAAAAAGGGGGAGGAGAAAAACAGGGGACGAGAAAAAGAGGGGGACGAGAAAAAGGGGGGGACGAGAAAAAGGAGGGTCAAGAAAAAGGGGGGGCGAGCAAAAGGGGGACGAGAAAAGCGGGGACGAGAAAATGAGGGAAAAGAAAACGGGGGGACGAGAAGAAGGGGGGACGAGAAAAAGGGGGGACGCGAAAAGGGGGGAAAAGAAGAAGGGGGGACAAGAAGAAGGGGGGACGAGAAGAAGGGGGGACGAGAAGAAGGGGGGACGAGAAGAAGGGAGGACGAGAAAAAGGGGGGACGAGAAAAAGGGGGGACGAGAAAAAGGGGGACGAGAAAAAGGGGGGACGAGAAAAAGGGGAGACGAGAAAAGGGGGGACGAGAAAAAGGGGGGACGAGAAAAAAGATGGACGAGAAAAAGGGGGGACAAGAAAAAGGGGGACGAGAAAAACAGGGGACGAGAAAAAGGGGGGACGAGAAAAAGATGGACGAGAAAAAGGGGGGACGACAAAAAGAGGGGACGAGAAAAAAGGGGGAAGCGAAAAAGGGGGGACGCGAAAAAGGGGGGACGAGTAGAAGGGGGACGAGAAGAAAGGGGACGAGAAGAAGGGGGACGAGAAAAGGGGGGACGAGAAAAGGGGGGACGAGAAAAGGGGGGACGAGAAAAGGGGGGACAAGAAGAAGGGAGACGAGAAGAAGGGGGACGAGAGGAAGGGGGACGAGAGGAAGGGGGACGAGAAGAAGGGGGACGAGAAGAAGGGGGACAAGAAAAGAGGGGAAGAGAAAAGGGGGGACGAGAAAAGGAGGGACGAGAAGAAGGGGGGACGTGTAAAAGGGGGGACGAGAAAAAGGGGGGAAGAGAAAAAGGGGGGATGCGAAAAAGGGGCGACGAGAAAAAGGGGGGACGCGAAAAAGGGGGGACGCGAAAAAGGGGGGACGCGAAAAGGGGGGACGTGAAAAGGGGGGACGCGAAAAGGGGGGGACGCGAAAAAGGGGGGACGAGAAAAAGGGGGGACGAGAAAAAGGGGGGACGAGAAGAAGGGGGGACAAGAAGAAAGGGGGACGAGAAGAAGGGGGAGGAGAAAAAGGGGGGAGGAGAAAAAGGGGGGACGAGAAAAATGGGGGACGAGAAAAATGGGGGACGAGAAAAAGGGGGACGAGAAAAACAGGGGACGAGAAAAAGGGGTGCGAGAAAACGGAGGGACAAGAAAAAGGGGGGCCAAAGAGGGGGACGAGAAAAGGGGGGACGAGAAAAGGGGGGACGAGAAAAGGGGGGACGAGAAAAGGGGGGACGAGAAAAGGGGGGACGAGAAAAGGGGGGAAAAGAAGAAGGGGGGACGAGAAGAAGAGGGGACGAGAAGAAGAGGGGACGAGAAGAAGGGGGGACGAGAAGAAGGGGGGACGAGAAAAAGGGGGGACGAGAAAAGGAGGGAAAAGAAGAAGGGGGGACGAGAAGAAGGGGGGACGAGAAAAAAGGGGGACGAGAAAAAGGGGGGACGCGAAAAAGGGTGGACGCGAAATAGGGGGAACGCGAAAAAGGAAGGACGAGAAAAAGGGGGACGAGAAGAAGGGGGACGGGAAGAAGGCGGACGAGAAGAAGGGGGACGAGAAGAAGGGGGACGAGAAGAAGGGGGACGAGAAGAAGGGGGACGAGAAAAGGGGGGACGAGAAAAGGGGGGACGAGAAAAGGGGGGACGAGAAAAGGGGGGACGAGAAAAGGGGGACGAGAAAAGGGGGGAAAAGAAGAAGGGGGGACGAGAAGAAGAGGGGACGAGAAGAAGAGGGGACGAGAAGAAGGGGGGACGAGAAGAAGGGGGGACGAGAAAAAGGGGGTACGAGAAAAAGGGGGGGACGCGAAAAAGGAAGGACAAGAAGAAGGGGGACGAGTAGAAGGGGGACGAGAAGAAGGGGAACGAGAAGAAGGGGAACGAGAAGAAGGGGGACGAGAAGAAGGGGGACGAGAAAAGGGGGAAGGAGAAAAGGGGGGACGAGAAAAGGGGGGACGAGAAAAGGGGGGACGAGAAGAAGGGAGGAGGAGAAGAAGGGGGGACGAGAAAAAGGGGGGACGAGAAAAAGGGGGGACGAGAAAAAGGGGGGACGAGAAAAAGGGGGGACGAGAAAAAGGGGGGTCGAGAAAAGGGAGGAAAAGAAGAAGGGGGGACGAGAAGAAGGGGGGAAGAGAAAAAGGGGGGACGAGAAAAAGGGGGGACAAGAAAAAGAGGGGAAGGGGAAAAAGGGGGGGCGAGAAAAAGGAGGGACAAGAAAAAGGGGGGACGAGAAGAAGGGGGACGAGAAGAAGGGGGACGGGAAGAAGGGGGACGGGAAGAAGGGGGACGGGAAGAAGGGGGACGGGAAGAAGGGGGACGAGAAAAGGGGGGACGAGAAAAGCGGGGACGAGAAAATGAGGGAAAAGAAGACGGGGGGACGAGAAGAAGGGGGGACGAGAAAAAGGGGGGACGCGAAAAAGGGGGGACGCGAAAAATGGGGGACGCGAAAAATGGGGGAACGCGAAAAAGGGGGGACGCGAAAAAGGGGGGACGAAAAGAAGGGGGACGAGAAGAATGGGGACGAGAAAAGGGGGGTCGAGAAAAGGGGGGACGAGAAAAGGGGGGACGAGAAAAGGGGGGACGAGAAAAGCGGGGACGAGAAAAGGGGGGAAAAGAAGAAGGGGGGACGAGAAGAAGGGGGGACGAGAAGAAGGGGGGACAAGAAGAAGGGGGGACGAGAAGAAGGGAGGACGAGAAAAAGGGGGGACGAGAAAAAGGGGGAGGAGAAAAACAGGGGACGAGAAAAAGAGGGGGACGAGAAAAAGGGGGGGACGAGAAAAAGGAGGGTCAAGAAAAAGGGGGGGCGAGCAAAAGGGGGACGAGAAAAGCGGGGACGAGAAAATGAGGGAAAAGAAAACGGGGGGACGAGAAGAAGGGGGGACGAGAAAAAGGGGGGACGCGAAAAGGGGGGAAAAGAAGAAGGGGGGACAAGAAGAAGGGGGGACGAGAAGAAGGGGGGACGAGAAGAAGGGGGGACGAGAAGAAGGGAGGACGAGAAAAAGGGGGGACGAGAAAAAGGGGGGACGAGAAAAAGGGGGACGAGAAAAAGGGGGGACGAGAAAAAGGGGAGACGAGAAAAGGGGGGACGAGAAAAAGGGGGGACGAGAAAAAAGATGGACGAGAAAAAGGGGGGACAAGAAAAAGGGGGACGAGAAAAACAGGGGACGAGAAAAAGGGGGGACGAGAAAAAGATGGACGAGAAAAAGGGGGGACGACAAAAAGAGGGGACGAGAAAAAAGGGGGAAGCGAAAAAGGGGGGACGCGAAAAAGGGGGGACGAGTAGAAGGGGGACGAGAAGAAAGGGGACGAGAAGAAGGGGGACGAGAAAAGGGGGGACGAGAAAAGGGGGGACGAGAAAAGGGGGGACGAGAAAAGGGGGGACAAGAAGAAGGGAGACGAGAAGAAGGGGGACGAGAGGAAGGGGGACGAGAGGAAGGGGGACGAGAAGAAGGGGGACGAGAAGAAGGGGGACAAGAAAAGAGGGGAAGAGAAAAGGGGGGACGAGAAAAGGAGGGACGAGAAAAGGGGGGACAAGAAAAGGGGGGAAAAGAAGAAGGGGGGACGAGAAGAAGGGGGGACGAGAAGAAGGGGGGACGTGTAAAAGGGGGGACGAGAAAAAGGGGGGAAGAGAAAAAGGGGGGATGCGAAAAAGGGGCGACGAGAAAAAGGGGGGACGCGAAAAAGGGGGGACGCGAAAAAGGGGGGACGCGAAAAGGGGGGACGTGAAAAGGGGGGACGCGAAAAGGGGGGGACGCGAAAAAGGGGGGACGAGAAAAAGGGGGGACGAGAAAAAGGGGGGACGAGAAGAAGGGGGGACAAGAAGAAAGGGGGACGAGAAGAAGGGGGAGGAGAAAAAGGGGGGAGGAGAAAAAGGGGGGACGAGAAAAATGGGGGACGAGAAAAATGGGGGACGAGAAAAAGGGGGACGAGAAAAACAGGGGACGAGAAAAAGGGGTGCGAGAAAACGGAGGGACAAGAAAAAGGGGGGCCAAAGAGGGGGACGAGAAAAGGGGGGACGAGAAAAGGGGGGACGAGAAAAGGGGGGACGAGAAAAGGGGGGACGAGAAAAGGGGGGAAAAGAAGAAGGGGGGACGAGAAGAAGAGGGGACGAGAAGAAGAGGGGACGAGAAGAAGGGGGGACGAGAAGAAGGGGGGACGAGAAAAAGGGGGGACGAGAAAAGGAGGGAAAAGAAGAAGGGGGGACGAGAAGAAGGGGGGACGAGAAAAAAGGGGGACGAGAAAAAGGGGGGACGCGAAAAAAGGGGACGAGATAAAGGGGGGACGCGAAAAAAGGGGACGAGATAAAGGGGGGACGCGAGAATGGGGGTACGCGAAAAAGGGTGGACGCGAGAAAGGGGGGACGAGAAAAAGGGGGGACGCGAAAAAGGGTGGAGGCGAAATAGGGGGGACGCGAAAAAGGAAGGACGAGAAAAAGGGGGACGAGAAGAAGGGGGACGAGAGGAAGGGGGACGAGAAGAAGGGGGACGAGAAGAAGGGGGACAAGAAAAGAGGGGAAGAGAAAAGGGGGGACGAGAAAAGGAGGGACGAGAAAAGGGGGGACAAGAAAAGGGGGGAAAAGAAGAAGGGGGGACGAGAAGAAGGGGGGACGAGAAGAAGGGGGGACGTGTAAAAGGGGGGACGCGAAAAAGGGGCAACGAGAAAAAGGGGGGACGCGAAAAAGGGGGGACGCGAAAAAGGGGGGACGCGAAAAGGGGGGACGCGAAAAGGGGGGACGCGAAAAGGGGGGGACGCGAAAAAGGGGGGACGCGAAAAGGGGGGACGTGAAAAGGGGGGACGCGAAAAGGGGGGGACGCGAAAAAGGGGGGACGAGAAAAAGGGGGGACGAGAAAAAGGGGGGACGCGAAATAGGGGGGACGCGAAAAAGGAAGGACGAGAAAAAGGGGGACGAGAAGAAGGCGGACGAGAAGAAGGGGGACGAGAAGAAGGGGGACGAGAAGAAGGGGGACGAGAAAAGGGGGGACGAGAAAAAGGGGGGACGCGAAAAAGGGGGGACGCGAAAAATGGGGGACGCGAAAAATGGGGGAACGCGAAAAAGGGGGGACGCGAAAAAGGGGGGACGCGAAAAAAGAGGGACGCGAAAAAGGAGGGACGCGAAAAAGGGTGGACGCGAGAAAGGGGGGACGAGAGAAAGGGGGGACGCGAGAATGGGGGTACGCGAAAAAGGGGGGACGCGAAAAAGGGGGGACGAGAAGAAGGGGGACGAGAAGAAGGGGGACGAGAAGAAGGGGGACGAGAAGAAGGGGGACGATAAAAGGGGGGACGAGAAAAGGGGGGTCGAGAAAAGGGGGGACGAGAAAAGGGAGGACGAGAAAAGGGGGGGCGAGAAAAGCAGGGACGAGAAAAGGAGGGAAAAGAAGAAGGGGGGACGAGAAGAAGGGGGGACGAGAAAAAGGGGGGACGCGAAAAAGGGGGGACGCGAAAAATGGGGGACGCGAAAAATGGGGGAACGCGAAAAAGGGGGGACGCGAAAAAGGGGGGACGCGAAAAAAGAGGGACGCGAAAAAGGAGGGACGCGAAAAAGGGTGGACGCGAGAAAGGGGGGACGAGAGAAAGGGGGGACGCGAGAATGGGGGTACGCGAAAAAGGGGGGACGCGAAAAAGGGGGGACGAGAAGAAGGGGGACGAGAAGAAGGGGGACGAGAAGAAGGGGGACGAGAAGAAGGGGGACGATAAAAGGGGGGACGAGAAAAGGGGGGTCGAGAAAAGCAGGGACGAGAAAAGGAGGGAAAAGAAGAAGGGGGGACGAGAAGAAGGGGGGACGAGAAAAAGGGGGGACGCGAAAAAGGGGGGACGCGAAAAATGGGGGACGCGAAAAATGGGGGAACGCGAAAAAGGGGGGACGCGAAAAAGGGGGGACGCGAAAAAGGGGGGACGAAAAGAAGGGGGACGAGAAGAATGGGGACTAAAAAAGGGGGGTCGAGAAAAGGGGGGACGAGAAAAGGGGGGACGAGAAAAGCGGGGACGAGAAAAGGGGGGAAAAGAAGAAGGGGGGACGAGAAGAAGGGGGGACGAGAAGAAGGGGGGACAAGAAGAAGGGGGGACGAGAAGAAGGGAGGACGAGAAAAAGGGGGGACGAGAAAAAGGGGGAGGAGAAAAACAGGGGACGAGAAAAAGGGGGGGACGAGAAAAAGGGGGGGACGAGAAAAAGGAGGGTCAAGAAAAAGGGGGGGCGAGCAAAAGGGGGACGAGAAAAGCGGGGACGAGAAAATGAGGGAAAAGAAAACGGGGGGACGAGAAGAAGGGGGGACGAGAAAAAGGGGGGACGCGAAAAGGGGGGAAAAGAAGAAGGGGGGACAAGAAGAAGGGGGGACGAGAAGAAGGGGGGACGAGAAGAAGGGGGGACGAGAAGAAGGGAGGACGAGAAAAAGGGGGGACGAGAAAAAGGGGGGACGAGAAAAAGGGGGACGAGAAAAAGGGGGGACGAGAAAAATGGGAGACGAGAAAAGGGGGGACGAGAAAAAGGGGGGACGAGAAAAAAGATGGACGAGAAAAAGGGGGGACAAGAAAAAGGGGGACGAGAAAAACAGGGGACGAGAAAAAGGGGGGACGAGAAAAAGATGGACGAGAAAAAGGGGGGACGACAAAAAGAGGGGACGAGAAAAAAGGGGGAAGCGAAAAAGGGGGGACGCGAAAAAGGGGGGACGAGTAGAAGGGGGACGAGAAGAAAGGGGACGAGAAGAAGGGGGACGAGAAAAGGGGGGACGAGAAAAGGGGGGACGAGAAAAGGGGGGACGAGAAAAGGGGGGACGAGAAGAAGGGAGACGAGAAGAAGGGGGACGAGAGGAAGGGGGACGAGAGGAAGGGGGACGAGAAGAAGGGGGACGAGAAGAAGGGGGACAAGAAAAGAGGGGAAGAGAAAAGGGGGGACGAGAAAAGGAGGGACGAGAAAAGGGGGGACAAGAAAAGGGGGGAAAAGAAGAAGGGGGGACGAGAAGAAGGGGGGACGAGAAGAAGGGGGGACGTGTAAAAGGGGGGACGAGAAAAAGGGGGGATGCGAAAAAGGGGCGACGAGAAAAAGGGGGGACGCGAAAAAGGGGGGACGCGAAAAAGGGGGGACGCGAAAAGGGGGGACGTGAAAAGGGGGGACGCGAAAAGGGGGGGACGCGAAAAAGGGGGGACGAGAAAAAGGGGGGACGAGAAAAAGGGGGGACGCGAAATAGGGGGGACGCGAAAAAGGAAGGACGAGAAAAAGGGGGACGAGAAGAAGGCGGACGAGAAGAAGGGGGACGAGAAGAAGGGGGACGAGAAGAAGGGGGACGAGAAAAGGGGGGACGAGAAAAGGGGGGACGAGAAAAGGGGGGACGAGAAAAGGGGGGACGAGAAAAGGGGGGAAAAGAAGAAGGGGGGACGAGAAGAAGAGGGGACGAGAAGAAGAGGGGACGAGAAGAAGAGGGGACGAGAAGAAGGGGGGACGCGAAAAAGGGGGGACGCGAAAAATGGGGGACGCGAAAAATGGGGGAACGCGAAAAAGGGGGGACGCGAAAAAGGGGGGACGCGAAAAAAGAGGGACGCGAAAAAGGAGGGACGCGAAAAAGGGGGGACGCGAAAAAGGGGGGACGAAAAGAAGGGGGACGAGAAGAATGGGGACTAAAAAAGGGGGGTCGAGAAAAGGGGGGACGAGAAAAGGGGGGACGAGAAAAGCGGGGACGAGAAAAGGGGGGAAAAGAAGAAGGGGGGACGAGAAGAAGGGGGGACGAGAAGAAGGGGGGACAAGAAGAAGGGGGGACGAGAAGAAGGGAGGACGAGAAAAAGGGGGGACGAGAAAAAGGGGGAGGAGAAAAACAGGGGACGAGAAAAAGGGGGGGACGAGAAAAAGGGGGGGACGAGAAAAAGGAGGGTCAAGAAAAAGGGGGGGCGAGCAAAAGGGGGACGAGAAAATGAGGGAAAAGAAAACGGGGGGACGAGAAGAAGGGGGGACGAGAAAAAGGGGGGACAAGAAAAGGGGGGAAAAGAAGAAGGGGGGACGAGAAGAAGGGGGGACGAGAAGAAGGGGGGACGTGTAAAAGGGGGGACGAGAAAAAGGGGGGAAGAGAAAAAGGGGGGATGCGAAAAAGGGGCGACGAGAAAAAGGGGGGACGCGAAAAAGGGGGGACGCGAAAAAGGGGGGACGCGAAAAGGGGGGACGCGAAAAGGGGGGACGCGAAAAGGGGGGGACGCGAAAAATGGGGGACGCGAAAAGGGGGGACAGAAAAGGGGGGACGCGAAAAGGGGGGGACGCGAAAAAGGGGGGACGAGAAAAAGGGGGGACGAGAAAAAGGGGGGACGCGAAATAGGGGGGACGCGAAAAAGGAAGGACGAGAAAAAGGGGGACGAGAAGAAGGCGGACGAGAAGAAGGGGGACGAGAAGAAGGGGGACGAGAAGAAGGGGGACGAGAAAAGGGGGGACGAGAAAAAGGGGGGACGCGAAAAAGGGGGGACGCGAAAAATGGGGGACGCGAAAAATGGGGGAACGCGAAAAAGGGGGGACGCGAAAAAGGGGGGACGCGAAAAAAGAGGGACGCGAAAAAGGAGGGACGCGAAAAAGGGTGGACGCGAGAAAGGGGGGACGAGAGAAAGGGGGGACGCGAGAATGGGGGTACGCGAAAAAGGGGGGACGCGAAAAAGGGGGGACGAGAAGAAGGGGGACGAGAAGAAGGGGGACGAGAAGAAGGGGGACGAGAAGAAGGGGGACGATAAAAGGGGGGACGAGAAAAGGGGGGTCGAGAAAAGGGGGGACGAGAAAAGGGAGGACGAGAAAAGGGGGGGCGAGAAAAGCAGGGACGAGAAAAGGAGGGAAAAGAAGAAGGGGGGACGAGAAGAAGGGGGGACGAGAAAAAGGGGGGACGCGAAAAAGGGGGGACGCGAAAAATGGGGGACGCGAAAAATGGGGGAACGCGAAAAAGGGGGGACGCGAAAAAGGGGGGACGCGAAAAAAGAGGGACGCGAAAAAGGAGGGACGCGAAAAAGGGTGGACGCGAGAAAGGGGGGACGAGAGAAAGGGGGGACGCGAGAATGGGGGTACGCGAAAAAGGGGGGACGCGAAAAAGGGGGGACGAGAAGAAGGGGGACGAGAAGAAGGGGGACGAGAAGAAGGGGGACGAGAAGAAGGGGGACGATAAAAGGGGGGACGAGAAAAGGGGGGTCGAGAAAAGCAGGGACGAGAAAAGGAGGGAAAAGAAGAAGGGGGGACGAGAAGAAGGGGGGACGAGAAAAAGGGGGGACGCGAAAAAGGGGGGACGCGAAAAATGGGGGACGCGAAAAATGGGGGAACGCGAAAAAGGGGGGACGCGAAAAAGGGGGGACGCGAAAAAGGGGGGACGAAAAGAAGGGGGACGAGAAGAATGGGGACTAAAAAAGGGGGGTCGAGAAAAGGGGGGACGAGAAAAGGGGGGACGAGAAAAGCGGGGACGAGAAAAGGGGGGAAAAGAAGAAGGGGGGACGAGAAGAAGGGGGGACGAGAAGAAGGGGGGACAAGAAGAAGGGGGGACGAGAAGAAGGGAGGACGAGAAAAAGGGGGGACGAGAAAAAGGGGGAGGAGAAAAACAGGGGACGAGAAAAAGGGGGGGACGAGAAAAAGGGGGGGACGAGAAAAAGGAGGGTCAAGAAAAAGGGGGGGCGAGCAAAAGGGGGACGAGAAAAGCGGGGGACGAGAAAATGAGGGAAAAGAAAACGGGGGGACGAGAAGAAGGGGGGACGAGAAAAAGGGGGGACGCGAAAAGGGGGGAAAAGAAGAAGGGGGGACAAGAAGAAGGGGGGACGAGAAGAAGGGGGGACGAGAAGAAGGGGGGACGAGAAGAAGGGAGGACGAGAAAAAGGGGGGACGAGAAAAAGGGGGGACGAGAAAAAGGGGGACGAGAAAAAGGGGGGACGAGAAAAATGGGAGACGAGAAAAGGGGGGACGAGAAAAAGGGGGGACGAGAAAAAAGATGGACGAGAAAAAGGGGGGACAAGAAAAAGGGGGACGAGAAAAACAGGGGACGAGAAAAAGGGGGGACGAGAAAAAGATGGACGAGAAAAAGGGGGGACGACAAAAAGAGGGGACGAGAAAAAAGGGGGAAGCGAAAAAGGGGGGACGCGAAAAAGGGGGGACGAGTAGAAGGGGGACGAGAAGAAAGGGGACGAGAAGAAGGGGGACGAGAAAAGGGGGGACGAGAAAAGGGGGGACGAGAAAAGGGGGGACGAGAAAAGGGGGGACGAGAAGAAGGGAGACGAGAAGAAGGGGGACGAGAGGAAGGGGGACGAGAGGAAGGGGGACGAGAGGAAGGGGGACGAGAAGAAGGGGGACGAGAAGAAGGGGGACAAGAAAAGAGGGGAAGAGAAAAGGGGGGACGAGAAAAGGAGGGACGAGAAAAGGGGGGACAAGAAAAGGGGGGAAAAGAAGAAGGGGGGACGAGAAGAAGGGGGGACGAGAAGAAGGGGGGACGTGTAAAAGGGGGGACGAGAAAAAGGGGGGAAGAGAAAAAGGGGGGAAGAGAAAAAGGGGGGATGCGAAAAAGGGGCGACGAGAAAAAGGGGGGACGCGAAAAAGGGGGGACGCGAAAAAGGGGGGACGCGAAAAGGGGGGACGTGAAAAGGGGGGACGCGAAAAGGGGGGGACGCGAAAAAGGGGGGACGAGAAAAAGGGGGGACGAGAAAAAGGGGGGACGCGAAATAGGGGGGACGCGAAAAAGGAAGGACGAGAAAAAGGGGGACGAGAAGAAGGCGGACGAGAAGAAGGGGGACGAGAAGAAGGGGGACGAGAAGAAGGGGGACGAGAAAAGGGGGGACGAGAAAAGGGGGGACGAGAAAAGGGGGGACGAGAAAAGGGGGGACGAGAAAAGGGGGGAAAAGAAGAAGGGGGGACGAGAAGAAGAGGGGACGAGAAGAAGAGGGGACGAGAAGAAGAGGGGACGAGAAGAAGGGGGGACGAGAAGAAGGGGGGACGAGAAAAAGGGGGGACGAGAAAAAGGGGGGGACGCGAAAAAGGAAGGACAAGAAGAAGGGGGACGAGTAGAAGGGGGACGAGAAGAAGGGGAACGAGAAGAAGGGGGACGAGAAGAAGGGGGACGAGAAAAGGGGGGACGAGAAAAGGGGGGACGAGAAAAGGGGGGACGAGAAAAGGGGGGACGAGAAAAGGGGGGACGAGAAAAGGGGGGACGAGAAAAGGGGGGACGAGAAAAGGGGGGACGAGAAGAAGGGAGGAGGAGAAGAAGGGGGGACGAGAAAAAGGGGGGACGAGAAAAAGGGGGGACGAGAAAAAGGGGGGACGAGAAAAAGGGGGGACGCGAAACAGGAAGGACAACAAGAAGGGGGACGAGAAGAAGGGGGACGAGAAGAAGGGGGACGAGAAGAAGGGGGACGAGAAGAAGGGGGACGAGAAGAAGGGGGACGAGAAGAAGGGGGGACGAGAAAAAGGGGGACGAGAAAAGGGGGGAAAGAAGAAGGGGGGACGAGAAGAAGGGGGGACGAGAAGAAGGGGGGACGAGAAAAAGATGGACGAGAAAAAGGGGGGACGAGAAAAAGAGGGGACGCGAAAAAGGGGGGACGCGAAAAAAGGGGGACTAGAAGAAGGGGGACGAGAAGAAGGGGGACGAGAAAAGGGGGGACGAGAAAAAGGGGGGACGAGAAAAGCGGGGACGAGAAAATGAGAGAAAAGAAGACGGGGGGACGAGAAGAAGGGGGGACGAGAAAAAGGGGGGAAGAGAAAAGGGGGGACGCGAAAAAGGGGGGACGAGAAGAAGGGGGACGAGAAGAATAGGGACGAGAAGAAGGGGGACGAGAAGAATGGGGACGAGAAGAAGGGGGACGAGAAAAGGGGGGACGAGAAAAGGGGGGTCGAGAAAAGGGAGGAAAAGAAGAAGGGGGGACGAGAAGAAGGGGGGAAGAGAAAAAGGGGGGACGAGAAAAAGGGGGGACAAGAAAAAGAGGGGAAGGGGAAAAAGGGGGGGCGAGAAAAAGGAGGGACAAGAAAAAGGGGGGACGAGAAGAAGGGGGACGAGAAGAAGGGGGACGGGAAGAAGGGGGACGGGAAGAAGGGGGACGGGAAGAAGGGGGACGGGAAGAAGGGGGACGGGAAGAAGGGGGACGAGAAAAGGGGGGACGAGAAAAGCGGGGACGAGAAAATGAGGGAAAAGAAGACGGGGGGACGAGAAGAAGGGGGGACGAGAAAAAGGGGGGACGCGAAAAAGGGGGGACGCGAAAAATGGGGGACGCGAAAAATGGGGGAACGCGAAAAAGGGGGGACGCGAAAAAGGGGGGACGCGAAAAAAGAGGGACGCGAAAAAGGAGGGACGCGAAAAAGGGGGGACGCGAAAAAGGGGGGACGAAAAGAAGGGGGACGAGAAGAATGGGGACGAGAAAAGGGGGGTCGAGAAAAGGGGGGACGAGAAAAGGGGGGACGAGAAAAGGGGGGACGAGAAAAGCGGGGACGAGAAAAGGGGGGAAAAGAAGAAGGGGGGACGAGAAGAAGGGGGGACGAGAAGAAGGGGGGACAAGAAGAAGGGGGGACGAGAAGAAGGGAGGACGAGAAAAAGGGGGGACGAGAAAAAGGGGGAGGAGAAAAACAGGGGACGAGAAAAAGAGGGGGACGAGAAAAAGGGGGGGACGAGAAAAAGGAGGGTCAAGAAAAAGGGGGGGCGAGCAAAAGGGGGACGAGAAAAGCGGGGACGAGAAAATGAGGGAAAAGAAAACGGGGGGACGAGAAGAAGGGGGGACGAGAAAAAGGGGGGACGCGAAAAGGGGGGAAAAGAAGAAGGGGGGACAAGAAGAAGGGGGGACGAGAAGAAGGGGGGACGAGAAGAAGGGAGGACGAGAAAAAGGGGGGACGAGAAAAAGGGGGGACGAGAAAAAGGGGGGACGAGAAAAAGGGGGGACGAGAAAAAGGGGAGACGAGAAAAGGGGGGACGAGAAAAGGGGGGACGAGAAAAAGGGGGGACGAGAAAAAAGATGGACGAGAAAAAGGGGGGACAAGAAAAAGGGGGACGAGAAAAACAGGGGACGAGAAAAAGGGGGGACGAGAAAAAGATGGACGAGAAAAAGGGGGGACGACAAAAAGAGGGGACGAGAAAAAAGGGGGAAGCGAAAAAGGGGGGACGCGAAAAAGGGGGGACGAGTAGAAGGGGGACGAGAAGAAAGGGGACGAGAAAAAGGGGGGACGAGAAAAAGGGGAGACGAGAAAAGGGGGGACGAGAAAAGGGGGGACGAGAAAAGGGGGGACGAGAAAAGGGGGGACGAGAAAAGGGGGGACGAGAAAAGGGGGGACGAGAAGAAGGGAGGAGGAGAAGAAGGGGGGACGAGAAAAAGGGGGGACGAGAAAAAGGGGGGACGAGAAAAAGGGGGGACGAGAAAAAGGGGGGACGAGAAAAAGGGGGGACGCGAAACAGGAAGGACAACAAGAAGGGGGACGAGAAGAAGGGGGACGAGAAGAAGGGGGACGAGAAGAAGGGGGACGAGAAGAAGGGGGACGAGAAGAAGGGGGACGAGAAGAAGGGGGACGAGAAGAAGGGGGGACGAGAAAAAGGGGGACGAGAAAAGGGGGGAAAGAAGAAGGGGGGACGAGAAGAAGGGGGGACGAGAAGAAGGGGGGACGAGAAAAAGATGGACGAGAAAAAGGGGGGACGAGAAAAAGAGGGGACGCGAAAAAGGGGGGACGCGAAAAAAGGGGGACTAGAAGAAGGGGGACGAGAAGAAGGGGGACGAGAAAAGGGGGGACGAGAAAAAGGGGGGACGAGAAAAGCGGGGACGAGAAAATGAGAGAAAAGAAGACGGGGGGACGAGAAGAAGGGGGGACGAGAAAAAGGGGGGAAGAGAAAATGGGGGACGCGAAAAAGGGGGGACGAGAAGAAGGGGGGACGCGAAAAAGGGGGGACGAAAAGAAGGGGGACGAGAAGAATGGGGACGAGAAGAAGGGGGACGAGAAAAGGGGGGTCGAGAAAAGGGGGGACGAGAAAAGGGGGGACGAGAAAAGGGGGGACGAGAAAAGCGGGGACGAGAAAAGGGGGGAAAAGAAGAAGGGGGGACGAGAAGAAGGGGGGACGAGAAGAAGGGGGGACGAGAAGAAGGGGGGACAAGAAGAAGGGGGGACGAGAAGAAGGGAGGACGAGAAAAAGGGAGGACGAGAAAAAGGGGGGACGTGAAAAAGGGGGGACGCGAAAAAGGGGGGACGCGAAAAAGGGGGGATGCGAAAAAGGGTGGACGCGAGAAAGGGGGGACGAGAAAAAGGGGGGACGCGAGAATGGGGGTACGCGAAAAAGGGGGGACGCGACAAAGGGGGGACCCGAAAAAGGGGGGACCCGAAAAAGGAGGGACGCGAAAAAGGGGGGACGCGAAAAAGGGGGGACGCGAAAAAGGGGGGACGCGAAAAAGGGGGGACGCGAAAAAGGGGGGACGAGAAGAAGGGGGGACGAGAAGAAGGGGGGACGAGAAGAAAGGGGACGAGAAGAAAGGGGACGAGAAGAAGGGGGACGAGAAGAAGGGGGACGATAAAAGGGGGGACGAGAAAAGGGGGGACGAGAAAAGGGGGGACGAGAAAAGGGGGGTCGAGAAAAGGGGGGACGAGAAAAGGGAGGACGAGAAAAGGGAGGACGAGAAAAGGGAGGACGAGAAAAGGGAGGACGAGAAAAGGGGGGGCGAGAAAAGGAGGGAAAAGAAGAAGGGGGGACGAGAAGAAGGGGGGACGAGAAAAAGGGGGGACGCGAAAAAGGGGGGACGAGAAAAAGAGGGGAAGGGGAAAAAGGGGGGGCGAGAAAAAGGAGGGACAACAAAAAGGGGGGACGAGAAGAAGGGGGACGAGAAGAAGGGGGACGAGAAAAGGGGGGACAAGAAAAAGGGGGGGCGAGAAAAGCAGGGACGAGAAAAGGAGGGAAAAGAAGAAGGGGGGACGAGAAGAAGGGGGGACGAGAAAAAGGGGGGACGCGAAAAAGGGGGGACGCGAAAAATGGGGGACGCGAAAAATGGGGGAACGCGAAAAAGGGGGGACGCGAAAAAGGGGGGACGCGAAAAAAGAGGGACGCGAAAAAGGAGGGACGCGAAAAAGGGTGGACGCGAGAAAGGGGGGACGAGAGAAAGGGGGGACGCGAGAATGGGGGTACGCGAAAAAGGGGGGACGCGAAAAAGGGGGGACGAGAAGAAGGGGGACGAGAAGAAGGGGGACGAGAAGAAGGGGGACGAGAAGAAGGGGGACGATAAAAGGGGGGACGAGAAAAGGGGGGTCGAGAAAAGGGGGGACGAGAAAAGGGAGGACGAGAAAAGGGGGGGCGAGAAAAGCAGGGACGAGAAAAGGAGGGAAAAGAAGAAGGGGGGACGAGAAAAGGGGGGACGAGAAGAAGGGAGACGAGAAGAAGGGGGACGAGAGGAAGGGGGACGAGAGGAAGGGGGACGAGAAGAAGGGGGACGAGAAGAAGGGGGACAAGAAAAGAGGGGAAGAGAAAAGGGGGGACGAGAAAAGGAGGGACGAGAAAAGGGGGGACAAGAAAAGGGGGGAAAAGAAGAAGGGGGGACGAGAAGAAGGGGGGACGAGAAGAAGGGGGGACGTGTAAAAGGGGGGACGAGAAAAAGGGGGGAAGAGAAAAAGGGGGGATGCGAAAAAGGGGCGACGAGAAAAAGGGGGGACGCGAAAAAGGGGGGACGCGAAAAAGGGGGGACGCGAAAAGGGGGGACGTGAAAAGGGGGGAAGCGAAAAGGGGGGGACGCGAAAAAGGGGGGACGAGAAAAAGGGGGGACGAGAAAAAGGGGGGACGCGAAATAGGGGGGACGCGAAAAAGGAAGGACGAGAAAAAGGGGGACGAGAAGAAGGCGGACGAGAAGAAGGGGGACGAGAAGAAGGGGGACGAGAAGAAGGGGGACGAGAAAAGGGGGGACGAGAAAAAGGGGGGACGCGAAAAAGGGGGGACGCGAAAAAGGGGGGACGCGAAAAATGGGGGAACGCGAAAAAGGGGGGACGCGAAAAAGGGGGGACGCGAAAAAAGAGGGACGCGAAAAAGGAGGGACGCGAAAAAGGGTGGACGCGAGAAAGGGGGGACGAGAGAAAGGGGGGACGCGAGAATGGGGGTACGCGAAAAAGGGGGGACGCGAAAAAGGGGGGACGAGAAGAAGGGGGACGAGAAGAAGGGGGACGAGAAGAAGGGGGACGAGAAGAAGGGGGACGATAAAAGGGGGGACGAGAAAAGGGGGGTCGAGAAAAGGGGGGACGAGAAAAGGGAGGACGAGAAAAGGGGGGGCGAGAAAAGCAGGGACGAGAAAAGGAGGGAAAAGAAGAAGGGGGGACGAGAAGAAGGGGGGACGAGAAAAAGGGGGGACGCGAAAAAGGGGGGACGCGAAAAATGGGGGACGCGAAAAATGGGGGAACGCGAAAAAGGGGGGACGCGAAAAAGGGGGGACGCGAAAAAAGAGGGACGCGAAAAAGGAGGGACGCGAAAAAGGGTGGACGCGAGAAAGGGGGGACGAGAGAAAGGGGGGACGCGAGAATGGGGGTACGCGAAAAAGGGGGGACGCGAAAAAGGGGGGACGAGAAGAAGGGGGACGAGAAGAAGGGGGACGAGAAGAAGGGGGACGAGAAGAAGGGGGACGATAAAAGGGGGGACGAGAAAAGGGGGGTCGAGAAAAGGGGGGACGAGAAAAGGGAGGACGAGAAAAGGGGGGGCGAGAAAAGCAGGGACGAGAAAAGGAGGGAAAAGAAGAAGGGGGGACGAGAAGAAGGGGGGACGAGAAAAAGGGGGGACGCGAAAAAGGGGGGACGCGAAAAATGGGGGACGCGAAAAATGGGGGAACGCGAAAAAGGGGGGACGCGAAAAAGGGGGGACGCGAAAAAAGAGGGACGCGAAAAAGGAGGGACGCGAAAAAGGGGGGACGCGAAAAAGGGGGGACGAAAAGAAGGGGGACGAGAAGAATGGGGACTAAAAAAGGGGGGTCGAGAAAAGGGGGGACGAGAAAAGGGGGGACGAGAAAAGCGGGGACGAGAAAAGGGGGGAAAAGAAGAAGGGGGGACGAGAAGAAGGGGGGACGAGAAGAAGGGGGGACAAGAAGAAGGGGGGACGAGAAGAAGGGAGGACGAGAAAAAGGGGGGACGAGAAAAAGGGGGAGGAGAAAAACAGGGGACGAGAAAAAGGGGGGGACGAGAAAAAGGGGGGGACGAGAAAAAGGAGGGTCAAGAAAAAGGGGGGGCGAGCAAAAGGGGGACGAGAAAAGCGGGGACGAGAAAATGAGGGAAAAGAAAACGGGGGGACGAGAAGAAGGGGGGACGAGAAAAAGGGGGGACGCGAAAAGGGGGGAAAAGAAGAAGGGAGGACAAGAAGAAGGGGGGACGAGAAGAAGGGGGGACGAGAAGAAGGGGGGACGAGAAGAAGGGAGGACGAGAAAAAGGGGGGACGAGAAAAAGGGGGGACGAGAAAAAGGGGGACGAGAAAAAGGGGGGACGAGAAAAATGGGAGACGAGAAAAGGGGGGACGAGAAAAAGGGGGGACGAGAAAAAAGATGGACGAGAAAAAGGGGGGACAAGAAAAAGGGGGACGAGAAAAACAGGGGACGAGAAAAAGGGGGGACGAGAAAAAGATGGACGAGAAAAAGGGGGGACGACAAAAAGAGGGGACGAGAAAAAAGGGGGAAGCGAAAAAGGGGGGACGCGAAAAAGGGGGGACGAGTAGAAGGGGGACGAGAAGAAAGGGGACGAGAAGAAGGGGGACGAGAAAAGGGGGGACGAGAAAAGGGGGGACGAGAAAAGGGGGGACGAGAAAAGGGGGGACGAGAAGAAGGGAGACGAGAAGAAGGGGGACGAGAGGAAGGGGGACGAGAGGAAGGGGGACGAGAAGAAGGGGGACGAGAAGAAGGGGGACAAGAAAAGAGGGGAAGAGAAAAGGGGGGACGAGAAAAGGAGGGACGAGAAAAGGGGGGACAAGAAAAGGGGGGAAAAGAAGAAGGGGGGACGAGAAGAAGGGGGGACGAGAAGAAGGGGGGACGTGTAAAAGGGGGGACGAGAAAAAGGGGGGAAGAGAAAAAGGGGGGATGCGAAAAAGGGGCGACGAGAAAAAGGGGGGACGCGAAAAAGGGGGGACGCGAAAAAGGGGGGACGCGAAAAGGGGGGACGTGAAAAGGGGGGACGCGAAAAGGGGGGGACGCGAAAAAGGGGGGACGAGAAAAAGGGGGGACGAGAAAAAGGGGGGACGCGAAATAGGGGGGACGCGAAAAAGGAAGGACGAGAAAAAGGGGGACGAGAAGAAGGCGGACGAGAAGAAGGGGGACGAGAAGAAGGGGGACGAGAAGAAGGGGGACGAGAAAAGGGGGGACGAGAAAAGGGGGGACGAGAAAAGGGGGGACGAGAAAAGGGGGGACGAGAAAAGGGGGGAAAAGAAGAAGGGGGGACGAGAAGAAGAGGGGACGAGAAGAAGAGGGGACGAGAAGAAGAGGGGACGAGAAGAAGGGGGGACGAGAAGAAGGGGGGACGAGAAAAAGGGGGGACGAGAAAAAGGGGGGGACGCGAAAAAGGAAGGACAAGAAGAAGGGGGACGAGTAGAAGGGGGACGAGAAGAAGGGGAACGAGAAGAAGGGGGACGAGAAGAAGGGGGACGAGAAAAGGGGGGACGAGAAAAGGGGGGACGAGAAAAGGGGGGACGAGAAAAGGGGGGACGAGAAAAGGGGGGACGAGAAAAGGGGGGACGAGAAAAGGGGGGACGAGAAAAGGGGGGACGAGAAAAGGGGGGACGAGAAGAAGGGAGGAGGAGAAGAAGGGGGGACGAGAAAAAGGGGGGACGAGAAAAAGGGGGGACGAGAAAAAGGGGGGACGAGAAAAAGGGGGGACGAGAAAAAGGGGGGACGCGAAACAGGAAGGACAACAAGAAGGGGGACGAGAAGAAGGGGGACGAGAAGAAGGGGGACGAGAAGAAGGGGGACGAGAAGAAGGGGGACGAGAAGAAGGGGGACGAGAAGAAGGGGGACGAGAAGAAGGGGGACGAGAAGAAGGGGGACGAGAAGAAGGGGGGACGAGAAAAAGGGGGACGAGAAAAGGGGGGAAAGAAGAAGGGGGGACGAGAAGAAGGGGGGACGAGAAGAAGGGGGGACGAGAAAAAGATGGACGAGAAAAAGGGGGGACGAGAAAAAGAGGGGACGCGAAAAAGGGGGGACGCGAAAAAAGGGGGACTAGAAGAAGGGGGACGAGAAGAAGGGGGACGAGAAAAGGGGGGACGAGAAAAAGGGGGGACGAGAAAAGCGGGGACGAGAAAATGAGAGAAAAGAAGACGGGGGGACGAGAAGAAGGGGGGACGAGAAAAAGGGGGGAAGAGAAAAGGGGGGACGCGAAAAAGGGGGGACGAGAAGAAGGGGGACGAGAAGAATAGGGACGAGAAGAAGGGGGACGAGAAGAATGGGGACGAGAAGAAGGGGGACGAGAAAAGGGGGGACGAGAAAAGGGGGGACGAGAAAAGGGGGGACGAGAAAAGCGGGGACGAGAAAAGGGGGGAAAAGAAGAAGGGGGGACGAGAAGAAGGGGGGACGAGAAGAAGGGGGGACAAGAAGAAAGGGGGACGAGAAGAAGGGGGAGGAGAAAAAGGGGGGAGGAGAAAAAGGGGGGACGAGAAAAAGGGGGGACGAGAAAAAGGGGGCACGAGAAAAAGGGGGACGAGAAAAAGGGGGACGAGAAAAACAGGGGACGAGAAAAAGGGGGTGCGAGAAAACGGAGGGACAAGAAAAAGGGGGGCCAAAGAGGGGGACGAGAAAAAGGGGGGATGAGAAAAAGGGGTGACGAGAAAAATGGGGGACGAGAAAAAGAGGGGAAGAGAAAAAAGATGGACGAGAAAAAGGGGGGACGAGAAAAAGGGGGGACGAGAAAAAGGGGGGACGAGAAAAAGGGGGACGAGAAGAAGGGGGACGAGAAGAAGGGGGACGAGAAGAAGGGGGACGAGAAGAAGGGGGACGAGAAAAGGGGGGACGAGAAAAGGGGGGACGAGAAAAGGAGGGGCGAGAAAAGCGGGGACGAGAAAAGGAGGGAAAAGAAGAAGGGGGGACGAGAAGAAGGGGGGACCAGAAAAAAGGGGGACGAGAAAAAGGGGGGACGCGAAAAAAGGGGACGAGATAAAGGGGGGACGCGAGAATGGGGGTACGCGAAAAAGGGTGGACGCGAGAAAGGGGGGACGAGAAAAAGGGGGGACGCGAAAAAGGGGGGACGCGAAAAAGGGGGGACGCGAAAAAGGGGGGACCCGAAAAAGGAGGAACGAGAAAAAGGGGGGACGCGAAAAAGGGGGGACGCGAAAAAGGGGGGACGCGAAAAAGGGGGGACGCGAAGAAGGGGGACGCGAAGAAGGGGGACGAGAAGAAGGGGGACGAGAAGAAGGGGGACGAGAAGAAGGGGGACGAGAAGAAGGGGGACGAGAAGAAGGGGGACGAGAAAAGGGGGGACGAGAAAAGGGGGGACGAGAAAAGGGGGGTCGAGAAAAGGGGGGAAAAGAAGAAGGGGGGACGAGAAGAAGGGGGGACGAGAAAAAGGGGGGACGAGAAAAAGGGGGGACAAGAAAAAAAGGGGAAGGGGAAAAAGGGGGGGCGAGAAAAAGGAGGGACAAGAAAAAGGGGGAAGAGAAGAAGGGGGACGAGAAGAAGGGGGACGGGAAGAAGGGGGACGGGAAGAAAGGGGACGGGAAGAAGGGGGACGGGAAGAAGGGGGACGGGAAGAAGGGGGACGAGAAAAGGGGGGACGAGAAAAGCGGGGACGAGAAAATGAGGGAAAAGAAGACGGGGGGACGAGAAGAAGGGGGGACGAGAAAAAGGGGGGACGCGAAAAAGGGGGGACGAGAAAAAGGGGGGACGCGAAAAAGGGGGGACGCGAAAAAGGGGGAACGCGAAAAAGGGGGGACGCGAAAAAGGGGGGACGTGAAAAAGGAGGGACGCGAAAAAGGGGGGACGCGAAAAAGGGGGGACGAAAAGAAGGGGGACGAGAAGAATGGGGACGAGAAGAAGGGGGACGAGAAAAGGGGGGTCGAGAAAAGGGGGGACGAGAAAAGGGGGGACGAGAAAAGGGGGGACGAGAAAAGGGGGGACGAGAAAAGCGGGGACGAGAAAAGGGGGGAAAAGAAGAAGGGGGGACGAGAAGAAGGGGGGACGAGAAGAAGGGGGGACAAGAAGAAGGGGGGACGAGAAGAAGGGAGGACGAGAAAAAGGGGGGACGAGAAAAAGGGGGAGGAGAAAAACAGGGGACGAGAAAAAGGGGGGACGAGAAAAAGATGGACGAGAAAAAGGGGGGACGACAAAAAGAGGGGACGAGAAAAAAGGGGGAAGCGAAAAAGGGGGGACGCGAAAAGGGGGGACGTGAAAAGGGGGGACGAGAAGAAGGGGGACGAGAAGAAGGGGGACGAGAAAAGGGGGGACGAGAAAAGGGGGGACGAGAAAAGGGGGGACGAGAAAAGGGGGGACGAGAAGAAGGGAGACGAGAAGAAGGGGGACGAGAAGAAGGGGGACGAGAGGAAGGGGGACGAGAAGAAGGGGGACGAGAAGAAGGGGGACAAGAAAAGAGGGGAAGAGAAAAGGGGGGACGAGAAAAGGAGGGACGAGAAAAGGGGGGACAAGAAAAGGGGGGAAAAGAAGAAGGGGGGACGAGAAGAAGGGGGGACGAGAAGAAGGGGGGACGAGAAGAAGGGGGGACGAGAAAAAGGGGGGAAGAGAAAAAGGGGGGACGCGAAAAAGGGGGGACGAGAAAAAGGGGGGACGCGAAAAAGGGGGGACGCGAAAAGGGGGGACGCGAAAAGGGGGGACGCGAAAAGGGGGGACGCGAAAAAGGGGGGACGAGAAAAAGGGGGGACGAGAAAAAGGGGGGACGCGAAAAAGGAGGGACGCAAAAAAGGGGGGACGCGAAAAAGGGGGGACGCGAAAAAGGGGGGACGAAAAGAAGGGGGACGAGAAGAATGGGGACGAGAAGAAGGGGGACGAGAAAAGGGGGGTCGAGAAAAGAGGGGACGAGAAAAGGGGGGACGAGAAAAGGGGGGACGAGAAAAGGGGGGACGAGAAAAGCGGGGACGAGAAAAGGGGGGAAAAGAAGAAGGGGGGACGAGAAGAAGGGGGGACGAGAAGAAGGGGGGACAAGAAGAAGGGGGGACGAGAAGAAGGGAGGACGAGAAAAAGGGGGGACGTGAAAAAGGGTGGACGCGAAAAAGGGGGGACGCGAAAAAGGGGGGATGCGAAAAAGGTTGGACGCGAGAAAGGGGGGACGAGAAAAAGGGGGGACGCGAGAATGGGGGTACGCGAAAAAGGGGGGACGCGACAAAGGGGGGACGCGAAAAAGGGGGGACGCGAAAAAGGAGGGACGCGAAAAAGGGGGGACGCGAAAAAGGGGGGACGAGAAGAAGGGGGGACGAGAAGAAAGGGGACGAGAAGAAGGGGGACGAGAAGAAGAGGGACGAGAAGGGGGACGAGAAGAAGGGGGACGAGAAGAAGGGGGACGAGAAGAAGGGGGACGAGAAGAAGGGGGACGAGAAGAAGGGGGACGAGAAGAAGGGGGGAAAAGAAGAAGGGGGGACGAGAAGAAGGGGGGACGAGAAGAAGGGGGGACGAGAAGAAGGGGGGACGAGAAGAAGGGAGGACGAGAAAAAGGGAGGACGAGAAAAAGGGGGGACGTGAAAAAGGGGGGACGCGAAAAAGGGGGGACGCGAAAAAGGGGGGATGCGAAAAAGGGTGGACGCGAGAAAGGGGGGACGAGAAAAAGGGGGGACGCGAGAATGGGGGTACGCGAAAAAGGGGGGACGCGACAAAGGGGGGACCCGAAAAAGGGGGGACCCGAAAAAGGAGGGACGCGAAAAAGGGGGGACGCGAAAAAGGGGGGACGAGAAGAAGGGGGGACGAGAAGAAGGGGGGACGAGAAGAAAGGGGACGAGAAGAAGGGGGACGAGAAGAAGGGGGACGATAAAAGGGGGGACAAGAAAAGGGGGGACGAGAAAAGGGGGGACGAGAAAAGGGGGGTCGAGAAAAGGGGGGACGAGAAAAGGGAGGACGAGAAAAGGGAGGACGAGAAAAGGGAGGACGAGAAAAGGGGGGGCGAGAAAAGGAAGGAAAAGAAGAAGGGGGGACGAGAAGAAGGGGGGACGAGAAAAAGGGGGGACGCGAAAAAGGGGGGACGAGAAAAAGAGGGGAAGGGGAAAAAGGGGGGGCGAGAAAAAGGAGGGACAACAAAAAGGGGGGACGAGAAGAAGGGGGACGAGAAGAAGGGGGACGAGAAAAGGGGGGACGAGAAAAGCGGGGACGAGAAAATGAGGGAAAAGAAGACGGGGGGACGAGAAGAAGGGGGGACGCGAAAAAGGGGGGACGCGAAAAAGGGGGGACGCGAAAAAGGGGGGACGCGAAAAAGGGGGGACGCGAAAAAGGGGGGACGCGAAAAAGGGTGGACGCGAGAAAGGGGGGACGAGAGAAAGGGGGGACGCGAGAATGGGGGTACGCGAAAAAGGGGGGACGCGAGAAAGGGGGGACGCGAAAAAGGGGGGACGCGAAAAAGGGGGGACCCGAAAAAGGAGGGACGAGAAAAAGGGGGGACGCGAAAAAGGGGGGACGCGAAAAAGGGGGTACGCGAAAAAGGGGGGACGAGAAGAAGGGGGACGAGAAGAAGGGGGACGAGAAGAAGGGGGACGATAAAAGGGGGGACGAGAAAAGGGGGGACGAGAAAAGGGGGGTCGAGAAGAAGGGGGACGAGAAGAAGGGGGACGAGAAGAAGGGGGACGAGAAAAGGGGGGACGAGAAAAGGGGGGACGAGAAAAGGGGGGACGAGAAAAGGGGGGACGAGAAAAGGGGGGAAAAGAAGAAGGGGGGACGAGAAGAAGAGGGGACGAGAAGAAGAGGGGACGAGAAGAAGGGGGGACGAGAAGAAGGGGGGACGAGAAAAAGGGGGGACGAGAAAAAGGGGGGGACGCGAAAAAGGAAGGACAAGAAGAAGGGGGACGAGTAGAAGGGGGACGAGAAGAAGGGGAACGAGAAGAAGGGGGACGAGAAGAAGGGGGACGAGAAGAATGGGGACGAGAAGAAGGGGGACGAGAAAAGGGGGGTCGAGAAAAGAGGGGACGAGAAAAGGGGGGACGAGAAAAGGGGGGACGAGAAAAGGGGGGACGAGAAAAGCGGGGACGAGAAAAGCGGGGACGAGAAAAGGGGGGAAAAGAAGAAGGGGGGACGAGAAGAAGGGGGGACGAGAAGAAGGGGGGACAAGAAGAAGGGGGGACGAGAAGAAGGGAGGACGAGAAAAAGGGAGGACGAGAAAAAGGGGGGACGTGAAAAAGGGGGGACGCGAAAAAGGGGGGACGCGAAAAAGGGGGGATGCGAAAAAGGGTGGACGCGAGAAAGGGGGGACGAGAAAAAGGGGGGACGCGAGAATGGGGGTACGCGAAAAAGGGGGGACGCGACAAAGGGGGGACCCGAAAAAGGGGGGACCCGAAAAAGGAGGGACGCGAAAAAGGGGGGACGCGAAAAAGGGGGGACGAGAAGAAGGGGGGACGAGAAGAAGGGGGGACGAGAAGAAAGGGGACGAGAAGAAGGGGGACGAGAAGAAGGGGGACGATAAAAGGGGGGACAAGAAAAGGGGGGACGAGAAAAGGGGGGACGAGAAAAGGGGGGTCGAGAAAAGGGGGGACGAGAAAAGGGAGGACGAGAAAAGGGAGGACGAGAAAAGGGAGGACGAGAAAAGGGGGGGCGAGAAAAGGAAGGAAAAGAAGAAGGGGGGACGAGAAGAAGGGGGGACGAGAAAAAGGGGGGACGCGAAAAAGGGGGGACGAGAAAAAGAGGGGAAGGGGAAAAAGGGGGGGCGAGAAAAAGGAGGGACAACAAAAAGGGGGGACGAGAAGAAGGGGGACGAGAAGAAGGGGGACGAGAAAAGGGGGGACAAGAAAAAGGGGGGACGAGAAAAGCGGGGACGAGAAAATGAGGGAAAAGAAGACGGGGGGACGAGAAGAAGGGGGGACGCGAAAAAGGGGGGACGCGAAAAAGGGGGGACGCGAAAAAGGGGGGACGCGAAAAAGGGTGGACGCGAGAAAGGGGGGACGAGAGAAAGGGGGGACGCGAGAATGGGGGTACGCGAAAAAGGGGGGACGCGAGAAAGGGGGGACGCGAAAAAGGGGGGACGCGAAAAAGGGGGGACCCGAAAAAGGAGGGACGAGAAAAAGGGGGGACGCGAAAAAGGGGGGACGCGAAAAAGGGGGTACGCGAAAAAGGGGGGACGAGAAGAAGGGGGACGAGAAGAAGGGGGACGAGAAGAAGGGGGACGATAAAAGGGGGGACGAGAAAAGGGGGGACGAGAAAAGGGGGGTCGAGAAGAAGGGGGACGAGAAGAAGGGGGACGAGAAGAAGGGGGACGAGAAAAGGGGGGACGAGAAAAGGGGGGACGAGAAAAGGGGGGACGAGAAAAGGGGGGACGAGAAAAGGGGGGAAAAGAAGAAGGGGGGACGAGAAGAAGAGGGGACGAGAAGAAGAGGGGACGAGAAGAAGAGGGGACGAGAAGAAGGGGGGACGAGAAGAAGGGGGGACGAGAAAAAGGGGGGACGAGAAAAAGGGGGGGACGCGAAAAAGGAAGGACAAGAAGAAGGGGGACGAGTAGAAGGGGGACGAGAAGAAGGGGAACGAGAAGAAGGGGGACGAGAAGAAGGGGGACGAGAAAAGGGGGGACGAGAAAAGGGGGGACGAGAAAAGGGGGGAAGAGAAAAGGGGGGACGAGAAAAGGGGGGACGAGAAAAGGGGGGACGAGAAAAGGGGGGACGAGAAAAGGGGGGACGAGAAGAAGGGAGGAGGAGAAGAAGGGGGGACGAGAAAAAGGGGGGACGAGAAAAAGGGGGGACGAGAAAAAGGGGGGACGAGAAAAAGGGGGGACGAGAAAAAGGGGGGACGCGAAACAGGAAGGACAACAAGAAGGGGGACGAGAAGAAGGGGGACGAGAAGAAGGGGGACGAGAAGAAGGGGGACGAGAAGAAGGGGGACGAGAAGAAGGGGGGACGAGAAAAAGGGGGACTAGAAGAAGGGGGACGAGAAGAAGGGGGACGAGAAAAGGGGGGACGAGAAAAAGGGGGGACGAGAAAAGCGGGGACGAGAAAATGAGAGAAAAGAAGACGGGGAGACGAGAAGAAGGGGGGACGAGAAAAAGGGGGGAAGAGAAAAGGGGGGACGCGAAAAAGGGGGGACGAGAAGAAGGGGGGACGCGAAAAAGGGGGGACGAAAAGAAGGGGGACGAGAAGAATGGGGACGAGAAGAAGGGGGACGAGAAAAGGGGGGTCGAGAAAAGGGGGGACGAGAAAAGGGGGGACGAGAAAAGGGGGGACGAGAAAAGCGGGGACGAGAAAAGGGGGGAAAAGAAGAAGGGGGGACGAGAAGAAGGGGGGACGAGAAGAAGGGGGGACAAGAAGAAGGGGGGACGAGAAGAAGGGAGGACGAGAAAAAGGGGGGACGTGAAAAAGGGGGACGCGAAAAAGGGGGGACGCGAAAAAGGGGGGATGCGAAAAAGGTTGGACGCGAGAAAGGGGGGAAGAGAAAAAGGGGGGACGCGAGAATGGGGGTACGCGAAAAAGGGGGGACGCGACAAAGGGGGGACGCGAAAAAGGGGGGACCCGAAAAAGGAGGGACGAGAAAAAGGGGGGACGCGAAAAAGGGGGGACGCGAAAAAGGGGGGACGCGAAAAAGGGGGGACGAGAAGAAGGGGGGACGAGAAGAAAGGGGACGAGAAGAAGGGGGACGAGAAGAAGGGGGACGAGAAGAAGGGGGACGAGAAGAAGGGGGACGAGAAGAAGGGGGACGAGAAGAAGGGGGACGAGAAGAAGGGGGACGAGAAGAAGGGGGGAAAAGAAGAAGGGGGGACGAGAAGAAGGGGGGACGAGAAGAAGGGGGGACGAGAAGAAGGGGGGACGAGAAGAAGGGAGGACGAGAAAAAGGGAGGACGAGAAAAAGGGGGGACGTGAAAAAGGGGGGACGCGAAAAAGGGGGGACGCGAAAAAGGGGGGATGCGAAAAAGGGTGGACGCGAGAAAGGGGGGACGAGAAAAAGGGGGGACGCGAGAATGGGGGTACGCGAAAAAGGGGGGACGCGACAAAGGGGGGACCCGAAAAAGGGGGGACCCGAAAAAGGAGGGACGCGAAAAAGGGGGGACACGAAAAAGGGGGGACGCGAAAAAGGGGGGACGCGAAAAAGGGGGGACGCGAAAAAGGGGGGACGCGAAAAAGGGGGGACGCGAAAAAGGGGGGACGAGAAGAAGGGGGGACGAGAAGAAGGGGGGACGAGAAGAAAGGGGACGAGAAGAAGGGGGACGAGAAGAAGGGGGACGATAAAAGGGGGGACGAGAAAAGGGGGGACGAGAAAAGGGGGGACGAGAAAAGGGGGGTCGAGAAAAGGGGGGACGAGAAAAGGGAGGACGAGAAAAGGGAGGACGAGAAAAGGGAGGACGAGAAAAGGGAGGACGAGAAAAGGGAGGACGAGAAAAGGGGGGGCGAGAAAAGGAGGGAAAAGAAGAAGGGGGGACGAGAAGAAGGGGGGACGAGAAAAAGGGGGGACGCGAAAAAGGGGGGACGAGAAAAAGAGGGGAAGGGGAAAAAGGGGGGGCGAGAAAAAGGAGGGACAACAAAAAGGGGGGACGAGAAGAAGGGGGACGAGAAGAAGGGGGACGAGAAAAGGGGGGACAAGAAAAAGGGGGGACGAGAAAAGCGGGGACGAGAAAATGAGGGAAAAGAAGACGGGGGGACGAGAAGAAGGGGGGACGCGAAAAAGGGGGGACGCGAAAAAGGGGGGACGCGAAAAAGGGGGGACGCGAAAAAGGGGGGACGAGAGAAAGGGGGGACGCGAGAATGGGGGTACGCGAAAAAGGGGGGACGCGAAAAAGGGGGGACGAGAAGAAGGGGGACGAGAAGAAGGGGGACGAGAAGAAGGGGGACGAGAAGAAGGGGGACGATAAAAGGGGGGACGAGAAAAGGGGGGTCGAGAAAAGGGGGGACGAGAAAAGGGAGGACGAGAAAAGGGGGGGCGAGAAAAGCAGGGACGAGAAAAGGAGGGAAAAGAAGAAGGGGGGACGAGAAGAAGGGGGGACGAGAAAAAGGGGGGACGCGAAAAAGGGGGGACGCGAAAAATGGGGGACGCGAAAAATGGGGGAACGCGAAAAAGGGGGGACGCGAAAAAGGGGGGACGCGAAAAAAGAGGGACGCGAAAAAGGAGGGACGCGAAAAAGGGTGGACGCGAGAAAGGGGGGACGAGAGAAAGGGGGGACGCGAGAATGGGGGTACGCGAAAAAGGGGGGACGCGAAAAAGGGGGGACGAGAAGAAGGGGGACGAGAAGAAGGGGGACGAGAAGAAGGGGGACGAGAAGAAGGGGGACGATAAAAGGGGGGACGAGAAAAGGGGGGTCGAGAAAAGGGGGGACGAGAAAAGGGAGGACGAGAAAAGGGGGGGCGAGAAAAGCAGGGACGAGAAAAGGAGGGAAAAGAAGAAGGGGGGACGAGAAGAAGGGGGGACGAGAAAAAGGGGGGACGCGAAAAAGGGGGGACGCGAAAAATGGGGGACGCGAAAAATGGGGGAACGCGAAAAAGGGGGGACGCGAAAAAGGGGGGACGCGAAAAAAGAGGGACGCGAAAAAGGAGGGACGCGAAAAAGGGGGGACGCGAAAAAGGGGGGAAGAAAAGAAGGGGGACGAGAAGAATGGGGACTAAAAAAGGGGGGTCGAGAAAAGGGGGGACGAGAAAAGGGGGGACGAGAAAAGCGGGGACGAGAAAAGGGGGGAAAAGAAGAAGGGGGGACGAGAAGAAGGGGGGACGAGAAGAAGGGGGGACAAGAAGAAGGGGGGACGAGAAGAAGGGAGGACGAGAAAAAGGGGGGACGAGAAAAAGGGGGAGGAGAAAAACAGGGGACGAGAAAAAGGGGGGGACGAGAAAAAGGGGGGGACGAGAAAAAGGAGGGTCAAGAAAAAGGGGGGGCGAGCAAAAGGGGGACGAGAAAAGCGGGGACGAGAAAATGAGGGAAAAGAAAACGGGGGGACGAGAAGAAGGGGGGACGAGAAAAAGGGGGGACGCGAAAAGGGGGGAAAAGAAGAAGGGGGGACAAGAAGAAGGGGGGACGAGAAGAAGGGGGGACGAGAAGAAGGGGGGACGAGAAGAAGGGAGGACGAGAAAAAGGGGGGACGAGAAAAAGGGGGGACGAGAAAAAGGGGGACGAGAAAAAGGGGGGACGAGAAAAATGGGAGACGAGAAAAGGGGGGACGAGAAAAAGGGGGGACGAGAAAAAAGATGGACGAGAAAAAGGGGGGACAAGAAAAAGGGGGACGAGAAAAACAGGGGACGAGAAAAAGGGGGGACGAGAAAAAGATGGACGAGAAAAAGGGGGGACGACAAAAAGAGGGGACGAGAAAAAAGGGGGAAGCGAAAAAGGGGGGACGCGAAAAAGGGGGGACGAGTAGAAGGGGGACGAGAAGAAAGGGGACGAGAAGAAGGGGGACGAGAAAAGGGGGGACGAGAAAAGGGGGGACGAGAAAAGGGGGGACGAGAAAAGGGGGGACGAGAAAAGGGGGGACGAGAAGAAGGGAGACGAGAAGAAGGGGGACGAGAGGAAGGGGGACGAGAGGAAGGGGGACGAGAAGAAGGGGAACGAGAAGAAGGGGGACAAGAAAAGAGGGGAAGAGAAAAGGGGGGACGAGAAAAGGAGGGACGAGAAAAGGGGGGACAAGAAAAGGGGGGAAAAGAAGAAGGGGGGACGAGAAGAAGGGGGGACGAGAAGAAGGGGGGACGTGTAAAAGGGGGGAAGAGAAAAAGGGGGGATGCGAAAAAGGGGCGACGAGAAAAAGGGGGGACGCGAAAAAGGGGGGACGCGAAAAAGGGGGGACGCGAAAAGGGGGGACGCGAAAAGGGGGGACGCGAAAAGGGGGGGACGCGAAAAAGGGGGGACGAGAAAAAGGGGGGACGAGAAAAAGGGGGGACGAGAAAAAGGGGGGACGCGAAATAGGGGGGACGCGAAAAAGGAAGGACGAGAAAAAGGGGGACGAGAAGAAGGCGGACGAGAAGAAGGGGGACGAGAAGAAGGGGGACGAGAAGAAGGGGGACGAGAAAAGGGGGGACGAGAAAAGGGGGGACGAGAAAAGGGGGGACGAGAAAAGGGGGGACGAGAAAAGGGGGGAAAAGAAGAAGGGGGGACGAGAAGAAGAGGGGACGAGAAGAAGAGGGGACGAGAAGAAGAGGGGACGAGAAGAAGGGGGGACGAGAAGAAGGGGGGACGAGAAAAAGGGGGGACGAGAAAAAGGGGGGGACGCGAAAAAGGAAGGACAAGAAGAAGGGGGACGAGTAGAAGGGGGACGAGAAGAAGGGGAACGAGAAGAAGGGGGACGAGAAAAGGGGGGACGAGAAAAGGGGGGACGAGAAAAGGGGGGACGAGAAAAGGGGGGACGAGAAAAGGGGGGACGAGAAAAGGGGGGACGAGAAAAGGGGGGACGAGAAAAGGGGGGACGAGAAGAAGGGAGGAGGAGAAGAAGGGGGGACGAGAAAAAGGGGGGACGAGAAAAAGGGGGGACGAGAAAAAGGGGGGACGAGAAAAAGGGGGGACGAGAAAAAGGGGGGACGAGAAAAAGGGGGGACGCGAAACAGGAAGGACAACAAGAAGGGGGACGAGAAGAAGGGGGACGAGAAGAAGGGGGACGAGAAGAAGGGGGACGAGAAGAAGGGGGACGAGAAGAAGGGGGACGAGAAGAAGGGGGACGAGAAGAAGGGGGACGAGAAGAAGGGGGACGAGAAGAAGGGGGACGAGAAGAAGGGGGGACGAGAAAAAGGGGGACGAGAAAAGGGGGGAAAGAAGAAGGGGGGACGAGAAGAAGGGGGGACGAGAAGAAGGGGGGACGAGAAAAAGGGGGGACGAGAAAAAGAGGGGACGCGAAAAAGGGGGGACGCGAAAAAAGGGGGACTAGAAGAAGGGGGACGAGAAGAAGGGGGACGAGAAAAGGGGGGACGAGAAAAAGGGGGGACGAGAAAAGCGGGGACGAGAAAATGAGAGAAAAGAAGACGGGGGGACGAGAAGAAGGGGGGACGAGAAAAAGGGGGGAAGAGAAAAGGGGGGACGCGAAAAAGGGGGGACGAGAAGAAGGGGGACGAGAAGAATAGGGACGAGAAGAAGGGGGACGAGAAGAATGGGGACGAGAAGAAGGGGGACGAGAAAAGGGGGGATGAGAAAAGGGGGGACGAGAAAAGGGGGGACGAGAAAAGCGGGGACGAGAAAAGGGGGGAAAAGAAGAAGGGGGGACGAGAAGAAGGGGGGACGAGAAGAAGGGGGGACAAGAAGAAAGGGGGACGAGAAGAAGGGGGACGAGAAGAAGGGGGAGGAGAAAAAGGGGGGAGGAGAAAAAGGGGGGACGCGAAAAAGGGGGGACGAGAAAAAGGGGGGACGAGAAAAAGGGGGACGAGAAAAAGGGGGACGAGAAAAACAGGGGACGAGAAAAAGGGGGTGCGAGAAAACGGAGGGACAAGAAAAAGGGGGGCCAAAGAGGGGGACGAGAAAAAGGGGGGATGAGAAAAAGGGGTGACGAGAAAAATGGGGGACGAGAAAAAGAGGGGAAGAGAAAAAAGATGGACGAGAAAAAGGGGGGACGAGAAAAAGGGGGGACGAGAAAAAGGGGGGACGAGAAAAAGGGGGACGAGAAGAAGGGGGACGAGAAGAAGGGGGACGAGAAGAAGGGGGACGAGAAGAAGGGGGACGAGAAAAGGGGGGACGAGAAAAGGGGGGACGAGAAAAGGAGGGGCGAGAAAAGCGGGGACGAGAAAAGGAGGGAAAAGAAGAAGGGGGGACGAGAAGAAGGGGGGACCAGAAAAAAGGGGGACGAGATAAAGGGGGGACGCGAAAAAGGGGGGACGAGAAGAAGGGGGACGAGAAGAATAGGGACGAGAAGAAGGGGGACGAGAAGAATGGGGACGAGAAGAAGGGGGACGAGAAAAGGGGGGATGAGAAAAGGGGGGACGAGAAAAGGGGGGACGAGAAAAGCGGGGACGAGAAAAGGGGGGAAAAGAAGAAGGGGGGACGAGAAGAAGGGGGGACGAGAAGAAGGGGGGACAAGAAGAAAGGGGGACGAGAAGAAGGGGGACGAGAAGAAGGGGGAGGAGAAAAAGGGGGGAGGAGAAAAAGGGGGGACGCGAAAAAGGGGGGACGAGAAAAAGGGGGGACGAGAAAAAGGGGGACGAGAAAAAGGGGGACGAGAAAAACAGGGGACGAGAAAAAGGGGGTGCGAGAAAACGGAGGGACAAGAAAAAGGGGGGCCAAAGAGGGGGACGAGAAAAAGGGGGGATGAGAAAAAGGGGTGACGAGAAAAATGGGGGACGAGAAAAAGAGGGGAAGAGAAAAAAGATGGACGAGAAAAAGGGGGGACGAGAAAAAGGGGGGACGAGAAAAAGGGGGGACGAGAAAAAGGGGGACGAGAAGAAGGGGGACGAGAAGAAGGGGGACGAGAAGAAGGGGGACGAGAAGAAGGGGGACGAGAAAAGGGGGGACGAGAAAAGGGGGGACGAGAAAAGGAGGGGCGAGAAAAGCGGGGACGAGAAAAGGAGGGAAAAGAAGAAGGGGGGACGAGAAGAAGGGGGGACCAGAAAAAAGGGGGACGAGAAAAAGGGGGGACGCGAAAAAAGGGGACGAGATAAAGGGGGGACGCGAGAATGGGGGTACGCGAAAAAGGGTGGACGCGACAAAGGGGGGACGAGAAAAAGGGGGGACACGAAAAAGGGGGGACGCGAAAAAGGGGGGACGCGAAAAAGGGGGGACCCGAAAAAGGAGGAACGAGAAAAAGGGGGGACGCGAAAAAGGGGGGACGCGAAAAAGGGGGGACGCGAAAAAGGGGGGACGCGAAGAAGGGGGACGCGAAGAAGGGGGACGAGAAGAAGGGGGACGAGAAGAAGGGGGACGAGAAGAAGGGGGACGAGAAGAAGGGGGACGAGAAGAAGGGGGACGAGAAAAGGGGGGACGAGAAAAGGGGGGACGAGAAAAGGGGGGACGAGAAAAGGGGGGTCGAGAAAAGGGGGGAAAAGAAGAAGGGGGGACGAGAAGAAGGGGGGACGAGAAAAAGGGGGGACGAGAAAAAGGGGGGACAAGAAAAAGAGGGGAAGGGGAAAAAGGGGGGGCGAGAAAAAGGAGGGACAAGAAAAAGGGGGAAGAGAAGAAGGGGGACGAGAAGAAGGGGGACGGGAAGAAGGGGGACGGGAAGAAAGGGGACGGGAAGAAAGGGGACGGGAAGAAGGGGGACGGGAAGAAGGGGGACGAGAAAAGGGGGGACGAGAAAAGCGGGGACGAGAAAATGAGGGAAAAGAAGACGGGGGGACGAGAAGAAGGGGGGACGAGAAAAAGGGGGGACGCGAAAAAGGGGGGACGAGAAAAAGGGGGGACGCGAAAAAGGGGGGACGCGAAAAAGGGGGAACGCGAAAAAGGGGGGACGCGAAAAAGGGGGGACGTGAAAAAGGAGGGACGCGAAAAAGGGGGGACGCGAAAAAGGGGGGACGAAAAGAAGGGGGACGAGAAGAATGGGGACGAGAAGAAGGGGGACGAGAAAAGGGGGGTCGAGAAAAGGGGGGACGAGAAAAGGGGGGACGAGAAAAGGGGGGACGAGAAAAGCGGGGACGAGAAAAGGGGGGAAAAGAAGAAGGGGGGACGAGAAGAAGGGGGGACGAGAAGAAGGGGGGACAAGAAGAAGGGGGGACGAGAAGAAGGGAGGACGAGAAAAAGGGGGGACGAGAAAAAGGGGGAGGAGAAAAACAGGGGACGAGAAAAAGGGGGGACGAGAAAAAGATGGACGAGAAAAAGGGGGGACGACAAAAAGAGGGGACGAGAAAAAAGGGGGAAGCGAAAAAGGGGGGACGCGAAAAGGGGGGACGTGAAAAGGGGGGACGAGAAGAAGGGGGACGAGAAGAAGGGGGACGAGAAAAGGGGGGACGAGAAAAGGGGGGACGAGAAAAGGGGGGACGAGAAGAAGGGAGACGAGAAGAAGGGGGACGAGAAGAAGGGAGACGAGAAGAAGGGGGACGAGAAGAAGGGGGACAAGAAAAGAGGGGAAGAGAAAAGGGGGGACGAGAAAAGGAGGGACGAGAAAAGGCGGGACAAGAAAAGGGGGGAAAAGAAGAAGGGGGGACGAGAAGAAGGGGGGACGAGAAGAAGGGGGGACGAGAAGAAGGGGGGACGAGAAGAAGGGGGGACGAGAAAAAGGGGGGAAGAGAAAAAGGGGGGACGCGAAAAAGGGGGGACGAGAAAAAGGGGGGACGCGAAAAAGGGGGGACGCGAAAAGGGGGGACGCGAAAAGGGGGGACGCGAAAAGGGGGGACGCGAAAAAGGGGGGACGAGAAAAAGGGGGGACGAGAAAAAGGGGGGACGCGAAAAAGGAGGGACGCAAAAAAGGGGGGACGCGAAAAAGGGGGGACGCGAAAAAGGGGGGACGAAAAGAAGGGGGACGAGAAGAATGGGGACGAGAAGAAGGGGGACGAGAAGAAGGGGGACGAGAAAAGAGGGGACGAGAAAAGGGGGGACGAGAAAAGGGGGGACGAGAAAAGGGGGGACGAGAAAAGCGGGGACGAGAAAAGGGGGGAAAAGAAGAAGGGGGGACGAGAAGAAGGGGGGACGAGAAGAAGGGGGGACAAGAAGAAGGGGGGACGAGAAGAAGGGAGGACGAGAAAAAGGGGGGACGTGAAAAAGGGTGGACGCGAAAAAGGGGGGACGCGAAAAAGGGGGGATGCGAAAAAGATTGGACGCGAGAAAGGGGGGACGAGAAAAAGGGGGGACGCGAGAATGGGGGTACGCGAAAAAGGGGGGACGCGACAAAGGGGGGACGCGAAAAAGGGGGGACCCGAAAAAGGAGGGACGAGAAAAAGGGGGGACGCGAAAAAGGGGGGACGCGAAAAAGGGGGGACGCGAAAAAGGAGGGACGCGAAAAAGGGGGGACGCGAAAAAGGGGGGACGAGAAGAAGGGGGGACGAGAAGAAAGGGGACGAGAAGAAGGGGGACGAGAAGAAGGGGGACGAGAAGAAGGACGAGAAGAAGGGGGACGAGAAGAAGGGGGACGAGAAGAAGGGGGACGAGAAGAAGGGGGACGAGAAGAAGGGGGACGAGAAGAAGGGGGACGAGAAGAAGGGGGGAAAAGAAGAAGGGGGGACGAGAAGAAGGGGGGACGAGAAGAAGGGGGGACAAGAAGAAGGGGGGACGAGAAGAAGGGAGGACGAGAAAAAGGGAGGACGAGAAAAAGGGGGGACGTGAAAAAGGGGGGACGCGAAAAAGGGGGGACGCGAAAAAGGGGGGATGCGAAAAAGGGTGGACGCGAGAAAGGGGGGACGAGAAAAAGGGGGGACGCGAGAATGGGGGTACGCGAAAAAGGGGGGACGCGACAAAGGGGGGACCCGAAAAAGGGGGGACCCGAAAAAGGAGGGACGCGAAAAAGGGGGGACGCGAAAAAGGGGGGACGCGAAAAAGGGGGGACGCGAAAAAGGGGGGACGCGAAAAAGGGGGGACGAGAAGAAGGGGGGACGAGAAGAAAGGGGACGATAAAAGGGGGGACGAGAAAAGGGGGGACGAGAAAAGGGGGGACGAGAAAAGGGGGGTCGAGAAAAGGGGGGACGAGAAAAGGGGGGTCGAGAAAAGGGGGGACGAGAAAAGGGAGGACGAGAAAAGGGAGGACGAGAAAAGGGAGGACGAGAAAAGGGGGGGCGAGAAAAGGAAGGAAAAGAAGAAGGGGGGACGAGAAGAAGGGGGGACGAGAAAAAGGGGGGACGCGAAAAAGGGGGGACGAGAAAAAGAGGGGGAAGGGGAAAAAGGGGGGGCGAGAAAAAGGAGGGACAACAAAAAGGGGGGACGAGAAGAAGGGGGACGAGAAGAAGGGGGACGAGAAAAGGGGGGACAAGAAAAAGGGGGGACGAGAAAAGCGGGGACGAGAAAATGAGGGAAAAGAAGACGGGGGGACGAGAAGACGGGGGGACGCGAAAAAGGGGGGACGCGAAAAAGGGGGGACGCGAAAAAGGGGGGACGCGAAAAAGGGGGGACGCGAAAAAGGGGGGACGAGAAGAAGGGGGGACGAGAAGAAGGGGGGACGAGAAGAAAGGGGACGAGAAGAAGGGGGACGAGAAGAAGGGGGACGATAAAAGGGGGGACGAGAAAAGGGGGGACGAGAAAAGGGGGGACGAGAAAAGGGGGGTCGAGAAAAGGGGGGACGAGAAAAGGGAGGACGAGAAAAGGGAGGACGAGAAAAGGGAGGACGAGAAAAGGGGGGGCGAGAAAAGGAAGGAAAAGAAGAAGGGGGGACGAGAAGAAGGGGGGACGAGAAAAAGGGGGGACGCGAAAAAGGGGGGACGAGAAAAAGAGGGGGAAGGGGAAAAAGGGGGGGCGAGAAAAAGGAGGGACAACAAAAAGGGGGGACGAGAAGAAGGTGGACGAGAAGAAGGGGGACGAGAAGAAGGGGGACGAGAAAAGGGGGGACAAGAAAAAGGGGGGACGAGAAAAGCGGGGACGAGAAAATGAGGGAAAAGAAGACGGGGGGACGAGAAGAAGGGGGGACGCGAAAAAGGGGGGACGCGAAAAAGGGGGGACGCGAAAAAGGGGGGACGCGAAAAAGGGGGGACGCGAAAAAGGGGGGACACGAAAAAGGGTGGACGCGAGAAAGGGGGGACGAGAGAAAGGGGGGACGCGAGAATGGGGGTACGCGAAAAAGGGGGGACGCGAGAAAGGGGGGACGCGAAAAAGGGGGGACGCGAAAAAGGGGGGACCCAAAAAAGGAGGGACGAGAAAAAGGGGGGACGCGAAAAAGGGGGGACGCGAAAAAGGGGGTACGCGAAAAAGGGGGGACGAGAAGAAGGGGGACGAGAAGAAGGGGGACGAGAAGAAGGGGGACGATAAAAGGGGGGACGAGAAAAGGGGGGACGAGAAAAGGGGGGTCGAGAAGAAGGGGGACGAGAAGAAGGGGGACGAGAAAAGGGGGGACGAGAAAAGGGGGGACGAGAAAAGGGGGAGCGAGAAAAGCAGGGACGAGAAAAGGAGGGAAAAGAAGAAGGGGGGACGAGAAGAAGGGGGGACGAGAAGAAGGGGGGACGAGAAAAAGGGGGGACGAGAAAAAGGGGGGACGAGAAAAGGGGCGGCGATAAAAGCGGGGACGAGAAAAGGAGGGAAAAGAAGAAGGGGGGACGAGAAGAAGGGGGGACGAGAAAAAGGGGGGACGAGAAAAAGGGGGGACGAGAAAAAGGGGGGACGCGAAAAAGGGGGGACGCGAAAAAGGGGGGACGCGAAAAAGGGGGGACGCGAAAAAGGGGGGACGCGAAAAAGGGGGGACGAGAAGAAGGGGGACGAGAAGAAGGGGGACGAGAAGAAGGGGGACGAGAAGAAGGGGGACGAGAAGAAGGGGGACGATAAAAGGGGGGACGAGAAAAGGGGGGTCGAGAAAAGGGGGGACGAGAAAAGGGAGGACGAGAAAAGGGGGGGCGAGAAAAGCAGGGACGAGAAAAGGAGGGAAAAGAAGAAGGGGGGACGAGAAGAAGGGGGGACGAGAAAAAGGGGGGACGAGAAAAGGGGGGACGAGCAAAAGAGGGGAAGGGGAAAAAGGGGGGGCGAAAAAAGGAGGGACAACAAAAAGGGGGGACGAGAAGAAGGGGGACGAGAAGAAGGGGGACGAGAAGAAGGGGGACGAGAAGAAGGGGGACGAGAAGAAGGGGGACGAGAAGAAGGGGGACGAGAAGAAGGGGGACGAGAAGAAGGGGGACGAGAAGAAGGGGGACGAGAAAAGGGGGGACGAGAAAAAGGGGGGACGAGAAAAGCGGCGACGAGAAAATGAGGGAAAAGAAGACGGGGGGACGAGAAGAAGGGGGGACGCGAAAAAGGGGGGACGCGAAAAAGGGGGGACTAGAAGAAGGGGGACGAGAAGAAGGGGGACGAGAAAAGGGGGGACGAGAAAAAGGGGGGACGAGAAAAGCGGGGACGAGAAAATGAGAGAAAAGAAGACGGGGGGACGAGAAGAAGGGGGGACGAGAAAAAGGGGGAAAGAGAAAAGGGGGGACGCGAAAAAGGGGGGACGAGAAGAAGGGGTACGAGAAGAATAGGGACGAGAAGAAGGGGGACGAGAAGAATGGGGACGAGAAGAAGGGGGACGAGAAAAGGGGGGACGAGAAAAGGGGGGACGAGAAAAGGGGGGACGAGAAAAGGGGGGACGAGAAAAGCGGGGACGAGAAAAGGGGGGAAAAGAAGAAGGGGGGACGAGAAGAAGGGGGGACGAGAAGAAGGGGGGACGAGAAGAAGGGGGGACAAGAAGAAAGGGGGACGAGAAGAAGGGGGAGGAGAAAAAGGGGGGACGCGAAAAAGGGGGGATGCGAAAAAGGTTGGACGCGAGAAAGGGGGGACGAGAAAAAGGGGGGACGCGAGAATGGGGGTACGCGAAAAAGGGGGGACGCGACAAAGGGGGGACGCGAAAAAGGGGGGACGCGAAAAAGGGGGGACCCGAAAAAGGGGGGACCCGAAAAAGGGGGGACGCGAAAAAGGGGGGACGCGAAAAAGGGGGGACGCGAAAAAGGGGGGACGCGAAAAAGGGGGGACGCGAAAAAGGGGGGACGAGAAGAAGGGGGGACGAGAAGAAAGGGGACGAGAAGAAGGGGGACGAGAAGAAGGGGGACGAGAAGAAGGACGAGAAGAAGGGGGACGAGAAGAAGGGGGACGAGAAGAAGGGGGACGAGAAGAAGGGGGACGAGAAGAAGGGGGACGAGAAGAAGGGGGACGAGAAGAAGGGGGGAAAAGAAGAAGGGGGGACGAGAAAAAAGGGGGGACGAGAAGAAGGGGGGACAAGAAGAAGGGGGGACGATAAGAAGGGAGGACGAGAAAAAGGGAGGACGAGAAAAAGGGGGGACGTGAAAAAGGGGGGACGCGAAAAAGGGGGGACGCGAAAAAGGGGGGATGCGAAAAAGGGTGGACGCGAGAAAGGGGGGACGAGAAAAAGGGGGGACGCGAGAATGGGGGTACGCGAAAAAGGGGGGACGCGACAAAGGGGGGACCCGAAAAAGGGGGGACCCGAAAAAGGAGGGACGCGAAAAAGGGGGGACGCGAAAAAGGGGGGACGCGAAAAAGGGGGGACGCGAAAAAGGGGGGACGCGAAAAAGGGGGGACGCGAAAAAGGGGGGACGAGAAGAAGGGGGGACGAGAAGAAGGGGGGACGAGAAGAAAGGGGACGAGAAGAAGGGGGACGAGAAGAAGGGGGACGATAAAAGGGGGGACGAGAAAAGGGGGGACGAGAAAAGGGGGGACGAGAAAAGGGGGGTCGAGAAAAGGGGGGACGAGAAAAGGGAGGACGAGAAAAGGGAGGACGAGAAAAGGGAGGACGAGAAAAGGGGGGGCGAGAAAAGGAAGGAAAAGAAGAAGGGGGGACGAGAAAAAGGGGGGACGCGAAAAAGGGGGGACGAGAAAAAGAGGGGGAAGGGGAAAAAGGGGGGGCGAGAAAAAGGAGGGACAACAAAAAGGGGGGACGAGAAGAAGGGGGACGAGAAGAAGGGGGACGAGAAAAGGGGGGACAAGAAAAAGGGGGGACGAGAAAAGCGGGGGACGAGAAAATGAGGGAAAAGAAGACGGGGGGACGAGAAGAAGGGGGGACGCGAAAAAGGGGGGACGCGAAAAAGGGGGGACGCGAAAAAGGGGGGACGCGAAAAAGGGGGGACGCGAAAAAGGGGGGACGCGAAAAAGGGTGGACGCGAGAAAGGGGGGACGAGAGAAAGGGGGGACGCGAGAATGGGGGTACGCGAAAAAGGGGGGACGCGAAAAAGGGGGGACGCGAAAAAGGGGGGACGCGAAAAAGGGGGGACCCGAAAAAGGAGGGACGAGAAAAAGGGGGGACGCGAAAAAGGGGGGACGCGAAAAAGGGGGTACGCGAAAAAGGGGGGACGAGAAGAAGGGGGACGAGAAGAAGGGGGACGAGAAGAAGGGGGACGAGAAGAAGGGGGACGATAAAAGGGGGGACGAGAAAAGGGGGGACGAGAAAAGGGGGGTCGAGAAGAAGGGGGACGAGAAGAAGGGGGACGAGAAAAGGGGGGACGAGAAAAGGGGGGACGAGAAAAGGGGGAGCGAGAAAAGCAGGGACGAGAAAAGGAGGGAAAAGAAGAAGGGGGGACGAGAAGAAGGGGGGACGAGAAAAAGGGGGGACGAGAAAAAGGGGGGACGAGAAAAGGGGCGGCGATAAAAGCGGGGACGAGAAAAGGAGGGAAAAGAAGAAGGGGGGACGAGAAGAAGGGGGGACGAGAAAAAGGGGGGACGAGAAAAAGGGGGGACGAGAAAAAGGGGGGACGCGAAAAAGGGGGGACGCGAAAAAGGGGGGACGCGAAAAAGGGGGGACGCGAAAAAGGGGGGACGAGAAGAAGGGGGACGAGAAGAAGGGGGACGAGAAGAAGGGGGACGAGAAGAAGGGGGACGAGAAGAAGGGGGACGATAAAAGGGGGGACGAGAAAAGGGGGGTCGAGAAAAGGGGGGACGAGAAAAGGGAGGACGAGAAAAGGGGGGGCGAGAAAAGCAGGGACGAGAAAAGGAGGGAAAAGAAGAAGGGGGGACGAGAAGAAGGGGGGACGAGAAAAAGGGGGGACGAGAAAAAGGGGGGACGAGAAAAGGGGGGACGAGCAAAAGAGGGGAAGGGGAAAAAGGGGGGGCGAAAAAAAGGAGGGACAACAAAAAGGGGGGACGAGAAGAAGGGGGACGAGAAGAAGGGGGACGAGAAGAAGGGGGACGAGAAGAAGGGGGACGAGAAGAAGGGGGACGAGAAGAAGGGGGACGAGAAGAAGGGGGACGAGAAGAAGGGGGACGAGAAGAAGGGGGACGAGAAGAAGGGGGACGAGAAGAAGGGGGACGAGAAAAGGGGGGACGAGAAAAAGGGGGGACGAGAAAAGCGGCGACGAGAAAATGAGGGAAAAGAAGACGGGGGGACGAGAAGAAGGGGGGACGCGAAAAAGGGGGGACGCGAAAAAAGGGGGACTAGAAGAAGGGGGACGAGAAGAAGGGGGACGAGAAAAGGGGGGACGAGAAAAAGGGGGGACGAGAAAAGCGGGGACGAGAAAATGAGAGAAAAGAAGACGGGGGGACGAGAAGAAGGGGGGACGAGAAAAAGGGGGAAAGAGAAAAGGGGGGACGCGAAAAAGGGGGGACGAGAAGAAGGGGTACGAGAAGAATAGGGACGAGAAGAAGGGGGACGAGAAGAATGGGGACGAGAAGAAGGGGGACGAGAAAAGGGGGGACGAGAAAAGGGGGGACGAGAAAAGGGGGGACGAGAAAAGCGGGGACGAGAAAAGGGGGGAAAAGAAGAAGGGGGGACGAGAAGAAGGGGGGACGAGAAGAAGGGGGGACAAGAAGAAAGGGGGACGAGAAGAAGGGGGAGGAGAAAAAGGGGGGACGAGAAAAAGGGGGGACGAGAAAAAGGGGGGACGAGAAAAAGGGGGGACGAGAAAAAGGGGGACGAGAAAAAGGGGGACGAGAAAAACAGGGGACGAGAAAAAGGGGGTGCGAGAAAATGGAGGGACAAGAAAAAGGGGGGCCAAAAAGGGGGACGAGAAAAAGGGGGGATGAGAAAAAGGGGTGACGAGAAAAATGGGGGACGAGAAAAAGGGGGGAAGAGAAAAAAGATGGATGAGAAAAAGGGGGGACGAGAAAAAGGGGGACGAGAAGAAGGGGGACGAGAAGAAGGGGGGACGAGAAAAAGGGGGGACGAGAAAAAGGGGGATGAGAAAAGGGGGGAAAGAAGAAGGGGGGACGAGAAGAAGGGGGGACGAGAAGAAGGGGGGACGAGAAGAAGGGGGGACGAGAAGAAGGGGGGACGAGAAGAAGGGGGGACGAGAAGAAGATGGACGAGAAAAAGGGGGGACGAGAAAAAGAGGGGACGACAAAAAGGGGGGACGCGAAAAAGGGGGGACGCGAAAAAGGGGGGACGCGAAAAAGGGGGGACGCGAAAAAGGGGGGACGCGAAAAAGGGGGGACGCGAAAAAGGGGGGACGCGAAAAAGGGGGGACGCGAAAAAGGGGGACGAGAAAAGGGGGGACGAGAAAAGGGGGGACGAGAAAAGGGGGGACGAGAAAAAGGGGGGACAAGAAAAAGGGGGGACGAGAAAAAGGGGGGGAAGAAAAAGAGGGGGGAAGAGAAAAAGGGGGGAAGAAAAACCTCCTAAACAGCCCAGCAGGTTTCTGGGGAACCCGAATTATTTCTCCAGTTCACAAGCTGCACGTCCCTAAAGCATTCCCTTGGGAACACTAAGCTTTCCACAAGCATTTTCTACTTCAATTTGGACTTCCAGCACATTTAAAGACAATTTAAATCAGAATGAAGGGACTTGATGACAACACAGCATTGGGTCAGGGACATCAGGACACTCAAACCATACTCACTGTGGACTCTCCAGCCCCAGCACTCCTGGAGCCTCCTCATTTCCCATACACACTCACTTGTATTTCAAGGACTCCCATCAGGAAATGGATACCCGTTCCCAGAAGCAAATCTCAAGGGTCTTTTTACAACCTGCAAACCACAAGAATGACCAAGGGCAGCTTCTGGCAGAGGACACAAAGAGGATTGTGGGGATCAGACACCTTGACCTGGGAGGGCTCCAGCTTTCACCTGCCATCCCCAAGCAGTTCTAGATTTTCATGCTGCTTTGCTTCACAGGCCTTTTCTGCCAAGCTCACTGCTGGAGGATTTTGTCTGGTCTTGAGACGTGTCTTACAAAGCTGAGCTTTATGAGAACTGAGGCACTTTTCATTATTCCTGACTCTTCCAGGGCTGCACTTGCCAGGATCCTTTGGGCACAAGGGAGCTTCCAGACTGCCCCAAACCTTCACAGCCCACTTGCTCTTCTTACCACAGCTGGACCTGGTGAGTGTCCCTTCAGAAAGAGAAGGCAATGAACCTTTCCGAAACCAGAACCTCCCCAGCTTTGCTTTCCCATTCCATGTTTTGTTCCCTACACAACTGAGGCCCTTTCAGGCCTTGCCCAGTGGCAGCCAAGGAATCCAACCCAAGAACCTGCCAGGGAGCAGGGTCTGTGCCACAGCAGCAGCATTCCAGGCCTGGCACTGCCGACCCTCCGCTTCTCCCAACAGCTCCAGTGGCATCACAACTTGTCCCGAAGGCAGAAAGGCTCCTTTTGGGAGCACCATGAGCCATCTATACTGTAGCGCTGGAATTCCATCTCCTGAACAAGCTGGGAGAAGCAGGGAACAAACCAGGACCTTACAGGTCAATTAGGGACACCAAACAGCAGCTCCAAGAAAGGTACTGAGTCAACACCTCACCAAAGACACAGGACAGCAAGGCCTAACACCTAGACAATCATTTCAGTTTTCAATTTATAAAGTCAAACTAAAGTAAAGCTTTTCAGACACTTGGGAAGACTCAATCCCATTGTAACCAGTTTGTGGGACTCATTCCCAGCCTCCTGAGGTTCATTTCCCACCTCACTCGTGGCTGCACTAGACCTGGCTACACACACACACACACATAAAAGGAGCTGCTGCAACTTGTCCAGTTTCCTGCTTCTCCTTGAAACTCCTCCAGCTGTTTGCCCAGCTCTCCAGGGTCCATTCCTTTGCCCACTGGACTTGTTCCCAGGGCTGCCAGGGCCACCCTGGGCTCTCACCTGCCCTCACACTGAGTGACCTTTCCCAGCCCCGAGTCCATCCAGCACTGACCGAGCTGCTGGGGGCTGCAGTTCTCTCTCTGCTCCTTCCCTTCCTCTGCCTGGAGAACACCCCTTCCAGCTCCTGCACCCCCACCTCTTACCTCCCAGAAAAGCAGAGCTGCGTCCTCCTGGATCCTCCAGCTGGACGCTGCTGGCTCTGTGCAGCTCCCACCCTGCAGCAGGGATGGCAAAGGGAGCTGGGACACCACTGCCCCCAAACCTGCCCAGTCTCCAGCTGCTGCACACACCTGCTGTTGTGCCCACGGGCAAGGCACTTGAGGAAACAACTCCTCACAAGTCACAGGATAATAGGAACAGTTGAAACAAACCCAATCCAACACATCAGATACAGATTTATGGGATCTGATAAATGAGCAAGGTATCAAATCCTGACTGCCTCGAGAGACAGAACTGTGGCTAAGCAGAAATCTCTCCCCCACGGCCCCCTCACGCTCCACCCCCAGCCCACAGGGCAGCTGGGCAGCCCCGGCACAGCCGATCCCGCAGTCTCCAGGAACTGCCACAATTCCTATGGGTGCGTCCACCCGCAGGGGAGGCTGCGGGGCGGCTACAAGAGGCTCCTGCTGGCCAGACTCTGACCAACAGAGCCGGCTTTAGGCCAGGCCTGGCACTATCCGGCTGTGGGTATGGGCAGCTTCTCGGGAGCTCCAAGTTGGCCACCCCTGGAGCGCTGGCCGGGTGCCCCAGCAGGGCCAAGGGTGGAGGGCACGGAACAGCTGCACACACCTGGCCTGCCTTTCTCCAGCAACACTCACACCAACTGCACACTTCAGCCAGGGCACCTGAGCACAGACAGCCTTCACCCTGTTCCTCAGGGGCAGCAGCCCCTGGGCAGCAACTCTCGGGGAACTTCTCATCCTTTCCCTTCGCTCCTTTGATCCCTGGTCAGGATAGACACATGCAAGAAACAACTTCTTGGAGGAGATGCCATAGACAACAACTCCCTATTGTTCATAAAATCAGTGTAATTACTATGATTAGTGGATGAAATAAAGTCTTCAAAAACTTCCTATCCGATGGTGAGAATGCTGTAAATATATCCCCCCAGGAGTGAGCAGTGAGTTGTTCTACCTGATGCCCAAAGGTCACCAATGGACCTCCTCTACTTACTGTTTGCATTTGGTGATCAAGTCTCATCCAGCCACCCTCCAGGGGGGCAGGTAAACTTGCCCTGCCTGCCCTGCCCAGGGAAAGGGAACTGACCCCAGTGTTCCTCAGCACAAGGCAGCCCTTGGAAATATCCACTGCCATTCCACAGTCAGGGAAAGCAACAAGCACTCCACAAGGCTGCTGTGGCACAGGACCAATCTGAAGCTCAGCTTTTCTCTTTACCACTTCACCTTGTTTGCCACCTCGTTCTATCATCAAAACTTGCTGTCCTTGCACCTTTTTAGGCTGACCATGAGTTGAAGAGGCCTCCGCTCCAGCACCCACACGGGCCTGAGGCCTTTGACGAGATCCATTTTTCCAAGGAATTCAAAGCTCCACCTGAGGGCCATGGGCTTTTCTCACCCACCCTTGTGCTGGAGCTCGGCCTTCATCTCACTCTGCCTTCACTTCTTTCAGTGGCTGCACCATTTCCTGCCCTGCCTTGGCTGGAGCTCAGCATCCTGATCCCATCCCTGCCAGCCCCCGGAACCGCTGACTCAGCAATGGGGGGCCCTCCATTGCCAAGTGCACGGTCCCGTCGGGGCTCATGGGGGGAGCAGGAGGTCAAAGGCTCCAGCCCTCCTGGGACAACCTTCCACCACTACAACCAACAAAGGAGCCTCTCCAGCCCTGCCTCCGAAAGCATCCTGAACAAACCCAGTCCAGCTCCACGGGACAAACTGCTCCCTGTCTGCCCAGTCCAATCTGATCCCAGAGGCTCCCAGCTCATGCAGCCCAACTGCCCAGGAGATCACAGACTCCCTGGTCTTTGCTTTAAACCTCTCCAGAACACCAGCAAGTTCAGGCTGAGTAAAATCCTCCACCACATCAGGCCTGACGGGATAACCATCGGGGTCACCTTCCACTTTCCCTCCTGTTATTTGCTGTGCTTCAGCAAACACTTCACCCTCTGAAACACGCTCTAAAGCAGTTAAATCACAAGCATCTCCACCCCAGTTTTTTGGATCCCAACCTATCCCTGCCTCTGCAGTCACAGCATGCACTGGTTTACTTGACCACTTTGCTTCTCATATTTATATTGGGCTACCTGGAGAGTCACTTCTGCTACTGTTTGACAACTGTCTAACTTGGCCCTTCATAGGCCACACTGTTTTCCACTGGCCCACACCACAGGAACAACTGCATCTGCCGCTTCAGTTGGGACGGTGCTGCTGACGCGAGTTACTTCCTGCACAAGAAGAGCTGCTGCTCTCACACATTTAGTTTCAGCAACTACAGTTTCCATCTCCCCATTTTCCAAGTTCATTTCTGCCTCAACTTGTCCAACCAATCTCTTCCGAGCAAAGGTTTAGGGGAGCTTGCAAATTAACCAACCGAGGAATTACCCAGTCTTTTCCCAGTTTAACCCCTGTCACACCAATCACCTTCACAGTGCCATCCCTTAATTCTCCCTCCGGTGTGTTAAGGGCTGAGGAAGCTGGACCTGTGTCTGACCAGGACACGTGCAAACCAAATGCTGGGGACCGGAACCCACACCTTGCACTCCTGCAGCTCTCACAAATCCAGTCAAGAAAAAACAGCCAACGGTACCATCACCACTCCTTCCTTAATTCCAATCCCACACTCCTTTTGCCGTTAGAGCACCACTTTTAGAATCCAGTTCCAAGTCCATTCCAGAGCTGCATGGCCAGGACGGACAGCTATACCTCTGATACTCTCAGGAATGCCTGAATCCATTCCAGGGACCTTGCTTTGAGCTCCCCAGCTTGGGGCACTCGGAGGAGCTCCCCGAAGAACCCTTTCGGTGCGCGCCGGAGTCCTCCGAGTGTCCCCGAGCCTGGGGTGCACCAACAGCACTGTCCCTCCAGGGGGGCCCAATCTGCTCCCGAAATGCAGCGGGACCTTGCCCGTGTCCCAGACTGCTCCGGGGATCTGAGGGCCTTCCCAAGAACATCTCGGTGCCGGCGTGAAGGCCCAGAGATCCCTGGGAACTACGGGAGAGCAGGCACAGAGTCCCTGCCGGGGCCAATTTGGCTGCCTGAAAGCAGCTTGGCAAAGAAGCCTCTAAGACTCAGCTGGTGAGTTTTAGAAGCCAGGCATTCCTTGCTGACAACACCCTGCAGTGATCCCAGCCCACCGGGGGTCCTGGCCATCAGCTCCCACAGTGCACACAGAGGTACTTCGGTAGTAGCTGATGGGAGGGCTCAGCATTCCAGGAGGGTTCATTTTGTTCCCCGCATTCCTGTTCCACCTTCAGGACATTCCCCAACACTTGTTACCATACTTACATCCCCTTAGAAGGTCTCTGAGTGGCTACATTGCGGGTCTCTGGTGATCACCTCTGCCTGGAGACCCCAGTTTTCTAAGTCACCACCTAATCAGCTTCAAACAATTCACCTTGGTGTAGAGGGACTTGGTGCTGCTTGGCTGCTGCCTCAGTTCCCTTCTGACAATCTGTCATTTACACCTCCAATCATGGGGCTACATGCTTCCCTTTCCATGGAAAAGACTATCTGAAGCATTACACTCAAAATATACACTCTGTCTCCTATGGTTTACCTCTGATTTTATGCCCAAAATATTCATTCCATCCCTAGGTTACCTAGATTTTACCCCAAAAAAGCAACTCTGATTATCTTTATCTCCTCATCTTTGCAGACACCACTCACAGGTACCTACACACCTTTTCTCAAGCCTACACAGAACCAAGATTTCCTTACCTCGCACATCCCAAGGTGAGTGTTCTGGTTAGTAAGTACAGCAAGCCCCCTCTCCTTGCAAACAAGGGACCATTTTCCATGGCCATTTCTCTAAGGGTTACCCTAAGGATGGGCACCCCCACCTCGCCATTCTGACAGAGCTGTCAAGCACTGCCAACTCACCCATTGGATCTGAATAGAGCAGCACAGCCATGGCAATGCCAAGAATGGGAACAGCAGCCCCACTGGGGGGATTCCTGCAGCAGGAGACACGCACAGAGGGACACCTTTGGCCTCATACAACCAATACTGAATTTCCTCCCAATCTGTTCCCCAAAACCATCTGCTCACAGCACTGTGCCAAACAACATGGGGAAAAAAACTTTGATGCGTTCAAAACAGCCAAGTTGTTGGGTGCTTGCTATTTGCTTCCCCTTGCTATTGTTAGTCCCCCAGAAACTCTGCTCATAGCCCAGTTATCACTACTGCCTCAAGCATTTCCCTCCTGGGTATTACCAGCGCATTTACACAGGCAAGGAACTTAACAGCTCTTCTAAAGTTATCCAGCTGCCAATTACAGCCACAAAAGAAAAGCAACAGGAAAAGAGGGCTCAGGCAGCCAGAGAGCTCTGCAGGTGGCACCAGGCCACCTCACACTTGCTAAAGCACATCCTTTTGCATAGAGGAGGAGACAGGTCTATATTATGGCAGGTTGTGCCCTTTCCACAGTGCCAAAAAAAATTACATGCAGCACCAAGAAAAGCTCAAAGGTAAGCTGGGGGGGAAACAATGGCAAAAGCACACACACCAGGACATTCTCTTGCTTCCAAGGAAAGACCAATCATCCCCCTAGGAAAAGGGAAAGAGGCAAGTGCTTATCAAGCAATGCATAAGTTAGAAAGTGAGTTTAACAAATACCAGCAGGTTTTGTGTACAGAGAAAAAAAAACTCCCTAGTTTTAGTAGCAAAAATATCAGTGGAAACTACAGTCTGGTTACAGCAGTAAGTTTCCCACAGCAGTTTCAGGTGCTTTCCTTTGTAGCCCAGCCCTAAAGTAGAAACTCCTCTCGACTGCTCCTGAGAGAGGCAATTAATTGGAACTTTTGGTGCTCAGGAAAGCTAGTCCCTCCCCTAAGTCCTGGCTCACCTGCCCGAGCACCTAGAGTGCTTATATTCCACCTCGCTCCCTGCTTTGCATGTTCATATCCAGAAAAGAAACCTCCAAGCTCTTCCTCCAGTCCGAGCTGCATCTTCCCTGCACCCCTACACGCCCCCACCTGTTGTCCTGCGCTGCTCCCCGGCACACGGCTCATACCTCGGCCCCTTCCTTGAGCTATGATCCAGGTATCTCAGGTGCTTGGCCCAGCCACGGTGAGACGCCCCCACTGTAACCGCTGGAGAGACTCCTTGGAATCAACTGCTCCTCTGCAGAAAACCTCCATCGAAAAAAGCATCCTCTCCAAAAGCCCCAGATAACCGCCCAGCAGGGCCCGCCCTTCATCATCCTCACTGGCCACACCTGAGGCTGTCCCGCCCCTTGTCATCCTCACTGCCCACACCTGAGGCTGTCCCGCCCCTCGTCATCCTCACTGCCCACACCTGAGGCTGTCCCACCCCTCGTCATCCTCACTGCCCACTCATGGGGCTGTCCCTCATGGGAGGGGACAGAATGGTGCTTGGCCCCTGAGGCGGGCACGTGACTTGGGGGCGCGGGCAGAGGCGGTGCCACAGCAACAGCATTCTAGGCCTGTCACTGCCAACCCTCTGCTTCTCCCAGCAGCTCCAGTGGCACCACAACTTGTCCCGAAGGCAGAAAGGCTCCTTTTGGGAGTACAACGAGTTATCTATACTGTAGCACTGGAATTCCATCTCCTGGATGGAGAAGCTGGTAGAAGAATGGAAGAAACCAGGACCTTAAAGGCAAATTAGGAGCACCCGTTCATCCACATCAGCTCCAATAAAGGTACTGAGTCAACACCTCACCAAAGACACAGGACAGCAAGGGCCATCACATCGACAATCACTTCAGTTTGCAGTTTATAAAGCCGAACTAAAGTAAAGCTTCTCAGGCTCTTGGGAAGACTCAATCCCACTGTAAGCAGTTTGTGGGACTCATTCTCAGCCTCCTGAGTTCATTTTCCACCTCACTCGTGGCTGCACTAGAGGTGGTTCTAAACACACATAAAAGGAGCTGCTGCAACTTGTCCAGTTTCCTGCTTCTCCTTGAAACTCCTCCAGCTGTTTACCCAGCTCTCCAGGGTCCATTCCTTTGCCCACTGGACTTGTTCCCAGCCCCAGTGCTGCCAGGGCCACCCTGGGCTCTCACCTGCCCTCACACTGAGTGACCTTTCCCAGCCCCGAGTCCATCCAGCACTGACCGAGCTGCTGGGGGCTGCAGTTCTCTCTGCTCTTTCCCTCCCTCTGCTCTAGCGTTTTTGCCTGTGGGAAGAGGTGAATCAGTCTTTTTAACAACCCGATGGCCAGAGGTGGGGGAAAAACTATCAGCATTCCCTAAACACCTCCAGCACTTCCATAGCCATCTGCGACCAGGGGCAACCTGGCCTAGGGGAAAGTGTCCCTGCTCAGGGAGTGGGGCTGGATGAACTTTAAGGTCCCTTCCAACCCAAACCACTCCAGGATTCCATCACGATTCCACCTTTTCTCCCTGCATTTGTTGTGCATCGCTTCCTCTCTAATTCACAACTTTATCTCCAGACTATTGGGAACACTGTCCGTGATACAATCCTAGATGGGGAAGATCTACCGGGGGAATTCTCAGCAACAACATCCGCCCTAATTCAGATTGTTCCCATGAGCAAGTCAAGTCCCAAAGATGAAAACACCAGCATGTTCTACTCCATCATCATCCCTCACTGCTTTGTCTAATTTTAGAAGACTGAAGCTCCCTGTGCTGGCTTCTTAAACATGCTCCAGCACCAGCCCTTTCTGTCTCATCCATGGAGTGTTTCTACCAGCCAAAGGTACTCAAATACCTAACTACATATCCAGGTGTCTTCCTAGGATTTCTCCTGCACTCGCTTACAACTTTAGATGAATAATTACCCTTCTTCTGCTGCAATTCTCCTGCCCTGGCAAGTGTTAAAACACAGGCGGCCCAGTGACAAGTGCTCTGAAACAGCCATCCTTTCCACCTGCAGAAATTCTCAGGGCCACACTTGGAAACCCTTCAGCAAGGGCCCCGGAAAAGCCAAGGTGAGCTGTGCTTACCTGCAGGGCCAGGCAACTGAGGGCAAGGCAGGGACCGAGCAGAGAGCAAACACCTCCAGCTGCTTCTCACTCCAGCCCCCACAGCAAGTGCGGCGAAGCCCACCGGTCCAAGGTTCGTAGGAGAGCTTGAAAAGAAATTAGGAAACAATTAGTCGAGAGAAAAATCCTTCTGCACTCCGCACTGGAGAACGACTCCAATTGCTCACTAAGAGAATCACCATATTTAGAACAAGTGAATCCTAGAAGCCCATGCCTTCTCAAATGTATTCACTAGCAGCCAAAGAAAGAATTGCAAGCAGCAAGAGAGACGTGGCAAAGAAGCCTCTGCCTTAAAAGCCAAGAGAAATAACCCCCCAAGGCCAAAGCAGAGCTGCGAGGTGGCCTGAGCCCTGTCCGGACCAGAAGCATTGCCGAGACGAGCTGCCCCCCACCTCACAGGTGCCGCCTGGCGGACACGGCCGGGAGAGGCACTGCAGCCGTGCCCCAGGCCCCACCACCACCTGCAGTGTTCCCAGAGCACCGATCGGCTGAGAAAAGTCTCCACTGGCTGCGGCAGAGACAAAAGACGAGGCCTGCCACCCCAGGCCGCGTGCTTTTTCCGGGAGGACAGGGAGGGTTCTGGCGGTGCAGCTCCCTCACCTGTGAATTCAATCAGCAGCTTTTCTTCCCGTTGCTCCCCGGATGTTTTCCCTAGTTGCTGGGTTTTGGAGAGGAGCGTGCTTTGGCACGGTGTCAGCTTTCCTTACCTGGGCAGAGATGTCAGGATCTGGGAGTCCCTGGGGAATGCCCTCAGCTGTGGCATTGGGATCATGCAGACCCTCCCCGGATGAGCCTCGGTGGGCTCTGATCCTGTGCTGGTCCTTGCACCCTCCTCCCTCCTCCCTGACTCCAGCAGATTGAATTTAGGAAGGGTTGAATTTAAACTTTAGACATTCTTAGTGCCTTCTATCTATCTATCTATCTATCTATCTATCTATCTATCTATCTATCTATCTATCTATCTATCTATCTATCTCCTTCATGAACTGTATTTCCCCTCTTCTCACAAAGTGGAGCAGAAAAAGTGCACAGGTGACAGGGAGCTGTTGGCTTGATGGACAAGAGGCCATAAAACTGCAGCCTGGCCTAAAGCAGCTGGACTGAAAATACCTGGATTCACTGCAGAGTAGAGCAATATTCTTAGAGCCATCGTTTGTTGTCTGAGCAATTAACACGCATATGGACCAAAAGTTAAGAGGCTGTTCTTTACTCCCACTGCAAACTGACCCAGAGAATTTATTCCTGCCATTCAAGAACATTAAGCAGCCTCCCCCACCAATCACACCAAAGAAATGGGCGAAAAAGTGAGGATTGATTAGCTTCACTTTGACTCCCCGGCCCGGTATACACTTTCCCCGTGTAGACTAAATAAGAATTAGAGCAGAATTAGAACAATGGTTGGGAGGCAGGAGAGCACCAAAACCACATCTTCGGAGTCCATCTCTATCCTCAACAGCCGGACTCTCACACAGTGCTTACGCTTTAAGGAATCACAACTTCTGATAAAGCCCCTTAAACCAGAGCTCAGATCAGACCAGATCCCACCCACCTCCTTTATTTCTCCAGGGACCTGAAAGAGCCAGGATAACCTTTTGGTGATGCCTACTATAACTTCCAAGAGTCTGATTAAATCAGGCAGAAAACTAGATATACGTGACTGGTTTAGAGTTTAGGGACTACACCTCAGCAAGATCTCACACTATTCCCTTCTAACAAGCTCATTCATTTCCACCAAATAAAAGATTATAAAAATACAGGGTTCTGAGGGGAAACTGTAAGAGACCTTCTTTTTTTTTCACAGGCAAGTGCACAGATTATTTAGGAAAGGAACCAGCTGACTAAAAGAAACAACTCCAGGAACCCAGCATCACGAAGCAAAACCGGCTTAAAACTTGTTCTGTACCTTTTATGACCGGCATTCGTGTCTCCCAAAGGAAATGATGGGTTGTACTGTTGGCCTTAGTCCCTTTAAGGTCCAAAAGCCCCCAGAGTCCCTGAACAGGAAACGGATCGCTGTCAGGTCTGTTTTCAAGAAGCAAATTTGTGCTTAGTGGTTCTCTTTGTCTGGGCAGTTTTGTCATTGTTTATCGGTCACAGCACCCACAGGCGACGAGGAGGATGATGCTTACTTCCTCGTGGCCAGGAGATCCAGTATTTCCTGAGTCAGGGGCTAAATTCCTTTTGCCATCGAAACTACACCCTCCCCCAGGCCTTTGGAACTATTCAACTGCACCCACAGAAGAAGTCCACCTCCTCTAGGATTCTCTAAGCAAAGAAGTTGCTGCATCATTATTAGATTCAACAGGAATGTCCACACGTGAGTGCATTCATGTTGCGGTTGCATGCACGTACATTTACAAACATACACGTGCAGCCTGAAAACCACCCCAATTTTAAAAATCTTCCAATTAGGTGAAATGTTTTGAAAACACTCTCATAGATTACCTATTGTTACATCATCTACCAAAAATCTACCTGCATTTGTTGTGCGTCGCTTCCTCTCTAATTCAAATTCTCCAGTTTGGTCGGTCTGTTAAAGGAATCATTTTAAGGTTATTCCGGGAAGAAAAAGGGGAGTGTAAAACACACACGAATCATTCCTGCACCCATCAAATCCTTATTCATTGGGAGCACATTCCCTCATCTCTGTCCTTGGTTTTATTTTTCTCCTGGGAAACCTTATGGTCATAGATTTTTCCAAGAGAGACCTGGGATTACCAGCTTTGCTCCGTAAGAGGCAGCAGAGGTTCAGAATACCTGTTCCTCTGCATTTTGCCAGCGGGATTTTCCCACTTTTCAGAGATCATTTTTGGAGCTGCCCAGGAAATTTCTGGAGCTGACCCACGACTGAGTACAGAGTGCAGCACAAGGGAACAACAAACCTCCCTCCAAAATATTTCCTGTCCTCTACAGACAACCTCAAGACTTTGGTCCAATATTTTCACCACCTGTCCACTACCGATTCCCTCATTTTAACCCCAAAATGTTCATTCTGTCCCCTACACACTAACACAGAGATGACCCCAGAGTGTCCATTCTGTCCCCTGGAGGTCCCTGGGGACACAGGGAGGTCCCTTTGCCCTCAGGGCCTCTTTCTGACCCTCTCCAGGGGGGAACAGCTGCAAATCCCAAGGCAGAAAGAGGAGATCTATCAGCCAAAGGCAGAGGACAGGCTTCAGAAAACAGTTCTGCAACCTAACTGAGAATGATTTCCAGGAAGTTTCCCAGGGAGAAGAACAAGGAACTCACAGCCAACAAGGCCTGACAGTCCCCTGCAGGCACAGCTCAGCTCACGGAGGACAGACTGGCAATTCCACCATCTAAGAGGAAACAAGAAGAAGGAAATGGTGATTTATTTGGCTTTAAAGTTATTTTCAGTTCTTAAAACAGAAGCAACACTCGCTTTGGAATTTTGTTGGGTGAACAACTGGCAGTGGGCACAGGCCAGGCCAGTAATGCTGATTTCAGTGATGCTCTCTAAGGCATCAGTCAGGGCTGGAGCCTCTTGCCTGTGGCTGCTCACAGCCCAAAGATTTGGCAGAACTGCTCCCAGTTCAAGGCTTTGCCCTGTCCTGAAAGAGAGCAGAGGGAAACTCAGTGCTTTCTGGAAGTCAAAGGCTCCTGGCTCTCACCCTGCTGTTCCCATGGCTCCCCAGAGGGTTTATCCCCAAACACGAGAGGTGGCAGTGCAATAGCCCAGCAGAGGCCCCCCATTTCAGGGGCACCATTTCCCTCCCCCCGCAGGGGGTCCCACCCGCGGCGCCCCCTCCCCACCCCGGGCCGTGTCCCGCAGTGCCTGCCCCGCAGTCTCCGCCTGGCGGACACGGCCGGTACTGCAGCCCCGACAGCGCCGCCGCCTGCAAAGGACCCCCTGGGCCAGCTCCACAGCCCCCCTGCCCTCTCTGCCGCACAGCCCCCGCCCCGGGACGCTCCTGCAACAGCAGGGACAGGGCTCAGCCTCGCTGCAGCCACGGCACAAAGCAGCAACCCAAGGGAGACCCCAAAATGATTCCCCTCCCCTCCACTGCTGACAACCTCAATCTACCTCCAAAGACTCAGTCTCTACCCACCAGACCACCCAAAGTTTAATATCCTAACTTTTCCATTCCTCTCTACCCCTGATCACCTCAATATTTGCATTCACTGCCTGGAGAGAAACAAACTCCATTTCAAGCCCCAAAATCTGCCCTTCCAGCCACACCCTTCCCGGCCCACGCCCTCCTTTTCATGGGCGCAGCGCTGCTCCACATGCGCCTTTTATGGGTGCGGCCCCGCCCCACACCCTCGTTGTACGGGCGGAGCCCCGCCCCACACGAGTCTTTTATGGGCGCGGCCCCGCCCCATATGCATATTTTATGAGCGCCGCCCCGCCCCACAACTTCCATTTACGGGCATAGACCCGCCTACCACGCGCCTTTTATAGGCGCCGCCCCGCCCCACAACCTCCATTTACGGGCATAGCCCCGCCCACCACGCACCCGTTAAGGGCATATCCCCACCTTTCATTTGCCTTTTATGGGCATGGGCCCGCCCCGACACTCCTTGTATGGACAAGTCCCTGCCCCTCGGCTCCTTCCATGGCGGCGCCCCCCGCCCGTTCCCTGCCCCGCATTCCAGGCATTCCAGGCACGATCGGCCACTCCCGACCAATTTTTACCAGGGAAAAGAAAACAAAAAGCCTTTGGGGGCTGAAAGTTCCACCTCTGTGGGGAGAGAGATAAGATCTAAGAAATAAAACATAGGCTTATCTGGTTACCCTAGCCTCTGCCGCCTGAACCGGTGTGGGGTTTTTTTGGGTTTTTTGTTTTCAGACCGGGCCACTCCAAAATGCTCTCTTGCCCCCGGATCCCCCCAAGATTTCCACCGGCACCCCCCCCGAGAAGCCTTCTTCCCTCCGGATGCCCCCGAAAACGCTTTCTATTTCCACCGGGTCCCCCCGAGACACAGGGAAGGAGCGGAGCGGGACGGGGACCGGGACCGGGCCAGCGGAGCGGGACGGAACGGGACGGGGCGGGGGAAAAGCAGCAGACCGGCAGCGGGATGGGAGGTGGGAGGGAGCGGAGCGGGACGGGACATGGAAGAGAGCCAAGCGGAGTCCCCCTCTCCCACCTGAATAAAACGGCCGCTCGCTCGGGCGTCCTCATCGTCGCGTCTGCCGCCCGCGGCGCCGACCGCGTGGCCGCCGCCATCTTTGCCATGCACCTCCGCAGCTTCCGTTGAGGGCGGTGCCGTCTTGAGTGACGACTTCCGGAACTGCAGCTGGGCGGCACCGGCACCGACACCGGCACCGCCCACCGATGAACCGAGCGGGGCTGCCTGGCCACGGAGCGCGGCTACGGGGGGCTCGCTGTCCCGGGGCAGGGATCGGGGGCCCGGATGGCTCTCGGGGACCCGACGCAGGGATCTGTGTCCCGCTGGCATTCCCGACAAGGCGGCGGCACCGGGAGCTGCGGGCTCGGGCCACCCGAGGCTCCGCCCACCCCGGCGGGCTGCCGGGGCGTCACTCACGGCGGGGGGGGGAAGGGGGGAGAGGGGAAGGGAGGAGGGATTCTGGAGGGGAAAAAAGGGACATGTTGTGGAGGGAATGGACATTTTGGGGTAAAAACGAGGGCAGTCGCTGGTGGGCAGGTAGGGAAAATGCCAGCCTGGATAAAATGCATTTGAAAACCCACCTGTGAATTCAATCAGCAGCTTTTCTTCCCGTTGCTCCCCGGATGTTTTCCCTAGTTGCTGGGTTTTGGAGAGGAGCGTGCTTTGGCACGGTGTCAGCTTTCCTTACCTGGGCAGAGATGTCAGGATCTGGGAGTCCCTGGGGAATGCCCTCAGCTGTGGCATTGGGATCATGCAGACCCTCCCCGGATGAGCCTCGGTGGGCTCTGATCCTGTGCTGGTCCTTGCACCCTCCTCCCTCCTCCCTGACTCCAGCAGATTGATTTTAGGAAGGGTTGATTTTAAACTTCAGACGTTCTTAGTGCCTTCTGTCTATCTCTCTATCTCTCTCCTTCATGAACTGTATTTCCCCTCTTCTCACAAAGTGGAGCAGAAAAAGTGCACAGGTGACAGGGAGCTGTTGGCTTGATGGACAAGAGGCCATAAAACTGCAGCCTGGCCTAAAGCAGCTGGACTGAAAATACCTGGATTCACTGCAGAGTAGAGCAATATTCTTAGAGCCATCGTTTGTTGTCTGAGCAATTAACACGCATATGGACCAAAAGTTAAGAGGCTGTTCTTTACTCCCACTGCAAACTGACCCAGAGAATTTATTCCTGCCATTCAAGAACATTAAGCAGCCTCCCCCACCAATCACACCAAAGAAATGGGCGAAAAAGTGAGGATTGATTAGCTTCACTTTGACTCCCCGGCCCCGTAAAAACCAGTAGGGAAGTGGAACTGCAAGGCTGAGGATGAAAAGAGGCGACAGAAGAGAACTGAACTCAGGATGGAAAAGGGCAGAGACTGTAGATATACACGTATATGTATACAGAGATATAGATATGTAGATATATAGATATATGTAGATATCTGAAGACTCTAAGTCAGTGCCTGATGTGTGGACACAGTAATTGGCTATCTTTCCTTGAAAATGAATGCTTATATTTGACAGAGAAAAAGCCTCACATATGGATGAAAGCTGCCAAGAACACGGGGTTTAGTATCACCAGGTTTTAGAGTTACGAGCTGCAAAAAGACGTATTTTTCAAGAAAGGTATGAAACAAAGCTCTACACAATCTTCAGCAAGCAAGGTCTGAAATTTCTTAGTTTCACTGAGAGAAAGCACAGATTTTAGTGATTACTTCCCCCCCCCCCAACCCCTCCCCAGCACCATGCTACATATAATCATTTCTGGAAAAAAACTGTCCTCAAGCATATGATGGAAGTGATGACATCCCCCCACAGAAAAGCTGAACATATATGGAAAACAACTGCTGAAAAGTGTGGACCACGTTGTGTGGAAGTCTACACAAACAGTCTTGATGATAGCCACATTCACACTCTCTTACCAAAAAGGGGCCTTTGGAGGAGAAAAGATTATGGTTGTATGCAGAGAGTTGGGCATTTCTATTGCTGTACTCTCCCAGAATGAAGCTTTAATCTGCACCTCTCCTGAAGCTTTACCCCTTGGTTCATGCCTCTTGACATAAGCACTACAGGCACTTGAGAATCGGATTGGTTTTTCAGCCAGAAAAAAGTCTTTTAAATATTTGAAAGTTCTTAACATCCCCTCCTAAACCTTCCTCTTTGTTCTATAGGCTAAAGAAACTTCATTACTCTGCCTTAAGAATTAGAAAAAAGGCAGGCAAAGAGAATTATAAAAGAGACAGGCAAAGAGAATTATTCTTATGCTCTCCTCTGGACCCCTTTGTCATGGTTTGCATGGTTCCTGATTTTAATTCCCCTCGAACTGTGAACATGAAAAACAAAAAAACCCACACCACACACAAAAAAAACAACAGCAAAAGACAAACAAAAGCAATCAGATAAACAAAGAAAAAAACCCCAAAACTAAACCAACCAACCAAAACCACAAAAAACTCAAAACAAAAAAGAAACAAACCCCAAAAGTAAACCCAACGACGACAAAACATGATTTCCTACTTAGTCCTACCTGAACCTTTCTTTATGTGCTCGAGGAATTCCAACTGCAATGCATACATCTGTCTGAACACTAGCGTTTGATTTTTAGACTGTTTCTTCTAATTTTTCCTGCCTTTTTTCTGTCTCTGTGTGTGTGTGTGTGTGTGTGTGTGTGTGTGTGGCTACAAACGGACGGCTGTGCTCTTCTCAGCTGCATGCTGCTGTCAAGAATAACAGGCATACCTTTTGCTCAGTCAGTAGCAGTCCCAACGAAGACGTAGACCTCTGGAGAGTCTCCCTGCAAAACCCAGCTAATTCCAATTCAGTCGCAGATGGCTGAAAACCACGCTCTGTGAGTGGAGAGTCTGGCCGGGTTTGCACAAATTCTGCATCAGATTTCCAAGACACTTGTGAGAATGTTGTGGGAGACCTCACAGGTGAAAAGATGAGTAGATGTACAATTTCAAGAGAAAAGTGAAGAAGATGAAAAGTACTGAACGTTAAAAAAAAATAAAAAAAATAAAAAAAATACAAGGCACGAATCAGGAAAAAATTCCCTGAAGCAAAACACAAAGCCTGAACTGTGTTGTGACATATTTTTCAAGGAATTGCAAAATGCCCAATTCTACTCTGGCCCGGTAATGGGATCTATGGAAAGCTTTCAATCCTACCAGTGTCAGTAAATATTCCTCATGATATCAATCTAAGATAAAGAAGTGGTTTCCCCTTAGCAAGAAAAAAAGCACATGTGCAAAACCTTGAAATCCCAGGTGACTGCATTTTTTATTCTTACTGTAACTCTCTTCTGCCTTTTCCTCCGGGGAGTCCAAGTGAGGTGGACGAGATGAGGCCGGGATCACAGAACTCTGAAACTGAACTGAAGAGAAAACATTTTTTAACAGCTGCTCGAGGCCTCTCATTGAACCAATAAGCCAAGAATTCTCTCAAGGACCTCATGTGTCACTAAACTCTCTCCAGCACAAGAATCAGCAGTGCTCAGATTAAAATTACCAAACTCCCCAAGTTTCCCTCCTCTTTCATTTTCTCCCCACTGGGACTGGATTAAATGAAACTGCTCAGATTTAGCTTCATTCTATGTGCTTTTATTTAGGATTGCATCAGCCACCTGCATCATCAGGCCTTGGAGCAGACCGGTGTAGCTGTGAATGCTTCCAAAGCAATAACAAAAGACAATTATTCTCTGCCACTCCCATTACTTCCTATTTCAAACCCCAAAGCCACAGAAATTCCTTGCCCAGCCTCTGGACAGCTCTGCAGCACATTTCAGCTTTGCTTTCCTTTCTGTGCAAATCTAAGCCCTTTGCTATTTTTTTCATTTTTGGGTGTTCTTAACCTAAGATTTGAGCTATATGTATAGAGCCTAGCTCAGTCACTTTCCAAAGTCACAATTTCTCCTACTTCACAAAACATCCAAGCTCCAAAGCATTGCAAATCTAAGATTCACAACTTTATCTCCAGCCTATTGGAAACACTGTCCGTGATACAACCCTAGATGGGGAAGATCTACCAGGGGGAATTCTCAGCAAGAACATCCCTTATTCAGATTGTTCCCATGAGCAAGTCAAGTCCCAAAGCTGAAAACACCAACTTGTTCTACTCCATCATCATCCTTCACTGCTTTGTCTAATTTTAGAAGACTGAAGCTCCCTATGCTGACTTCTTAAACATGCTCCAGCACCAGCCCTTTCTGTCTCATCCATGGAGTGTTTCTACCAGCCAAAGCTACTCAGGTACCTAAATACATATCCAGGTGCCTTCCTAGCATTTCTCCTGCACTCGCTTACAACTTCAGAGGAATAATTACCCTTCTCCTGCTGCAATTCTCCTGCCTTGGCAAGTGTTAAAACACAGGTGGCCCAGTGACAAGTGCTCTGAAACAGCCATCCATTCCACCTGCAGAAATTCTGAGGGCCACACTTGGAAACCCTTCAGCAAGGGCCCTGGAAAAGCCAAGGTGAGCTGTGATTACCTGCAGGGCCAGGGAACTGAGGGCAAGGCAGGGACCGAGCAGAGAGCAAACACCTCCAGCTGCTTCTCACTTCAGCCCCCACGGCAAGTGCGGCTAAGCCCACCGGTGCAAGGTTCGTAGGAGAGCTTGAAAAGAAATTAGGAAACAATTAGCTGACAGAAAAATCCTTCTGCACTCCGCACTGGAGAACGACTCCAATTGCTCACTAAGACAATCACCTTATTTAGAACAACTGAATCCTAGAACCCCACGGCTTCTCAAATGTATTCACTACCAGAAAAAGAAAGAATTGCAAGCAGCAAGAGTGACGTGCCAAACAACCCTCTGCCTTAAAAGCCAAGAGAAATAACCCCCCAAGGCCAAAGCAGAGCTGCGAGGTGTCCCGAGCCCTGTCCGGACCAGAAGCAGTGCCGAGACGAGCTGCCCCCCGCCTCGCAGGCGCCGCCTGGCGGACACGGCCGGGAGCGGCACTGCAGCCGGGCCGCCGCTCCCCACCAGCCCCTCCAGTGCTCCCCGAGCGCGGATCGGCGCTATGGCCGTGTCTCCGCTGGCCGCGGCAGAGACAAAAAGGCTTAAGCCACGTGCAGCTTCCGGGGAAGGAGGGAGGCTTCCGGCGGCGCAGCCCCGGCCCATCGCCCCGGCACCGCAAGACCCAGGGGCGTGGGGACGGGACGAGACGAGACGAGACGAGACGGGACGGGACGGGACGGGGTGGCACGGCAGCGGCACAGGGAGGGGAAGGAGCAGAGCGGACCGGGACGCTGGGGGGGGACGGAGCGGAAGCGGGACGGGACGGGACGAAGAAGCGGCAGCGGAGCGGGATGGGATATGGAAGAGAGCCAAGCGGAGTCCCCCGCACTCACCGAAATGAAACGGCCGCTCGCTCGGTCGTCCTCGTGGCTGAGCCACGTGCAGCTTCCTGGAGAAGGAAAGAGGATTCCGGCGGCGCAGCCCAGCCCCATCAGAGCACCAAGCTGGGCGGGGACGGGGAGGGAACAGGGGGGCTGGGCAGGGGGTTGGGGCGGGGCGGGCCAGGGGGGCGGGGTGGGGCGGGCCAGGGGGGCGTGGCGGCTGCGGCGGCAGCTCCGGCCCCGGCGGCCCCGGCGGCCCCGGCGGGGGGTGGGGACGGCGTGCCGGCGGCCCCGGCGGGGGGTGGGGACGGCGTTCCGGCGGCCCCGGCGGGGGGGGGGGGAACGGCGTGCCGGCAGCCCCGGCGGGGGGGGAGACGGCGTGCCGGTAAAACGGCGCCATCTTGCTTGTAGGCTGGAGGACTTCCGGTAGAGGGTCGCCATCTTATTTGTAGGCTGGAGGACTTCCGGTAGGGCGGCGCCATCTTATTTGTAGGCTGGAGGACTTCCGGTAGGGCGTCGCCATCTCGGTTGTAGGCTGGAGGACTTCCGGTCAGGGCGTCGCCATCTTGCTTGTAGGCTGGAGGACTTCCGGTAGGGCGCCGCCATCTTATTTGTAGGCTGGAGGACTTCCGGTAGGGCGGTGCCATCTTCAGTGTGGGCTGTGACGACTTCCGGTGAGGGCATCGCCATCTTTAGTGTGGCTCGAGAGTTTCCGGTCACGGCGTCCTGCGGGGCAGAGAACGTTAAGGCATATTTGGCTTTTCCTCGTTCCCCCGTGCTGACCGTAATGGCACAGGCTCCGGGGAAAGCTCAAAGGGGGCATGTCCCACTCAAAGCGACTCACGGCAGGATAAGCGGGGCAAAAGTACAATAATCTGCCCAAAGCCCCGGCCCGCCGGCCCTTCCCTTGCTGCCGGCGCCAGCCGGACATGCCGCCAGGGAACGGGCGCCTGGCCAGACTCGCTGCAGCAGCGCAGTTCCACGGGGCTGCATCCGGCTCGCCGCGCGGCTTTCCCTGCAGTACCGCGCGCCGCCCGCAGGCGGCAGCAGCGATCCTCGAGAGCCCCCTGGGGAAAGGGAGAGCGGCCGGCAAAGCCACGACCCAGAGCTCTGCCTGCCGTCCTCGCACTGGCACGCGCCTTGGAGCTTCATTCGTCCTGCTTTCAAAGCCCCCCCTCCTTCTGTATCCTGCATTTCTTACACTACAAGATCCTGGATATAATAAAGTAGAGACGGAGCTCTCTTTTGAAGTCAATGTATATGTCAGTTAGCATTTCAATAGATAGAAAAAAAGAGAGATGGTAACCTTTAAATTTTCAGGCATTTTTGGGCTTAGCCTCCCTTTTCGGGGAGGACTCCCTATGACCCCTCTCATCCCCCACTCACCTGCTGGGCATCGGGATGCCCCTGATGACCTCCTCACCCCTGGACTCCCCCACCCCTTTTTACTCACCCCCAAAGGCAGAAATAAAGAGAGGGAGGGTGGGTACAAGATGGGGAGTTCAAGGCAGAGGGAAAACAGGGGTCAAGAAGAGGAGAGGAGGAAAGGGGTGGAGAAAAGAGAGGAGAAAGGATATCTGGGGGTGCACAAAGCTGAAGGGCCTCAGTTGTGTAGGGAGCAAAACATGGAATAGGAAGCAAAGCAGGGGAGGTTCTGGTTTCAGAGAGAATCATTGAATTTTCTCTTTCTGCAGGGACATTGACCCGGTCCAGCTGTGGCAAGAAGAACGAGTGGGCCATGAAAGTTTGGAGCAGTCTGGTAGGTTCCTCATGCCCAAAAGATCCTGGCAAGTGCAGCACTGGAAGAGCACGGAATAATGAAAAGTGCCTCAGTTCTCCTGAAGCTCAACTTTGTAAAATATTCATGAAGATAAAATTCTACTGTAACGAGCTGTTGGGTCCCAAATACTCTTGGAGGGAGAGGCAGAAACTCCCACTGCTGCTGGGGCTGAACCTATATAGCGAGACAAGCATAAGAGCACCTTGACGTAAACTTCTTGTACCAGACTGAAGTTAAAGGAAATGAGATGCAACTGAACCAGTGCCTGGAAAATAACCACTAAACCCACAAACACCAGGCCCTGTATCACATCAAAGGTCTGATATGAAACCACCTGATTTTTTTACTAGGTGTTTCCATTAAATAGCAGCTAACAGCTGGTATAAATTAATATAATTTTACTGACTTTATAATCCAGTTTTAAACTGAGAGTCTTCTGCTCTTGCAATTACAGGCATTTAATAGTTTGAAAAAAATGAGATTTAAGGATCTAGAAATCCTGATTAAGACTGAAATACAGATTAAATCTGGTGAGGGACTAGAAGCTGTAGAATGTTTACACCTCTAACTTTATTCTTATCTTTCAGAAAGAAATAAGTAAAATTATATAAGTAAAATCACAGAATATGCTCACTTGGAACAGACCCACCCACAAGGATCATCAAGTCCAACCCCTGACCCTGCACAGGCCCATCCCCCAAGATTCACACCCTGTGCCCCAGAGGATCATCCAAACACCTCTTGAGCTCTGGCAGCCTTGGGGCTGTGCCCACTGCCCTGGGGAATCTGTTCAGTGCCCAATCACCCTCTGGGTATCATATCAAGATATAGAAAACAATTCAGGCATCCCATAAGCTGATGTTACTTGTTTAATATAAAATGTCTTCTTTAATGTCAGACAGAATCAGCAACTAAAAAAAAATAGAGTGTTTTTAAAGTCATAGATTTTCAGCAACTATGCTATCAGATGTCATAAAGGATGGCTTCCTTTTTACTAATAGCCACCAACTTTAACTTAAAAATGTATAAATTCAAAAGCCTTCAGACAGAGCTTCTATCTCACCACTTCATGTACTCTTTAAACTGTAAAAAAAAAAAAAAATCATCCTGATAATTACAATTCATTTGCCACAGCCTTCTCCAGGGCTGTGGAAAGAACCTATTCTTAAAATCCTGGTTCCATTCTTTCTCATTAATTTATGAAATCTATTTTTTATGGTATTTATTGTCTTTCCTTAAAATATCTTCTAACTTCTCAAAGGTACAAACCCAATAATTTCATGCTAGATGGCTGATAAGAGAAAGAAAGAAATAGCAACTGGTAATGAAAAAGTCTAAAAGCTTTCTTATTTCTTTCATTTTTTGCACTGTTTTTTACTAATTTACATCCCAAAATTTAGATCAACACGCATGGTGTCCACTGGCCTTAAAATACCTTGCTGGTGGAGCTTTAAAATTCTCTGCTTATATCATATTCTTTAGGTCCTTGTTTTGTACATTTAAATTCAATGCTGTCCTTAGAATATGCATTGAGCACGAGTGTTTTGTCACAGAAATGCTGACCAGCTAACCCCCTTGAAGTCTGTTTGGCGCAACTGCCAGAATGAGTGTATTTTGTTTATTAAGACACAAATTTCAGACCTTACCTGATAGAAATCAGTCTAACTCTCTTGAATTCAATCAGTGACTCTGACCTACTGCATCTGCTTCCAATATGCAGCCTAGACTCAGCAGCTGCTGTAGAGACAAATATGATCTATTCCTAACCAGATGGTTATCAGCAATTTTTTCACTATTATGTGAAAATATTGGGATACATATCTGCAAACTTTAAAATCTGAACTTCCTAATATTTCTTGAATTCTTTTCTTACCTAAACTGTTTCAGGCAGTGCGATATTTTATCAAACTGAAGCACTGCACAAGTAAGATTTTTTCCACCTGTTTTTCCAGTCAAAGTTGATGTAACTGTATTTTGCCAAATGAAAGTTAAACTGTACTAGAGCTGAAAAACGATGCTTATCTCTGCTCTCTTACATCAATATGAATATGGATCTGTACTTTTCTAGGAGCTCTAAACTGACACTGAATTGAATAACTTCGTAGCATAGTAGTGGGATGTTTCAGATTTACCTAGATATGTGAGCTATATCCAGAGAGATCAGGCTAGGCAGCAATTCTTGATTTAGACATTAGAAGGTCAGCTAAAGATCAGGGGAATGTTTTGTGCATAATTCCTTGTAAAGATTAATCCTTCTCAAAGTGCCAGTAAGTGTTGTAGTTAACCACAGAGAAATAAGCAGTGAATTAAGGATGGCTATTTACACACTCACATCCTTGAAAATACATATTGATATGAGGAGAGCAGATAGGAGCCAGTGTACTTACATAACCTCTTCACTTCGTTGGAATTTCTGGGACAAAGTGTAGTCAGGAGCATCAGAGATCAAATCTCATGGTAACTCCAGGTTCACCTTGGGAAGAGCAAGAAAAAAATTTAGGCTTCCATGTAATTTATAAATAAGTCATGCAATAGCTGTTCATTTAAATAAGTATTAAAATGTAAACCAAATGGAACTTAACATTTGATACTCTTTCTTTAGCTAAGAAATATTTTATTCTATGAGTCATCCCATTGGGATTGGCATCAATAAAAGTATTAGAAGCTGGATCATAATGAAAGGACAGCAGATATAAAGAATAATAATCCCTTCATATCTTTTTCAGCAGGCTGTAATGAATAGAAAAATACTTGCGGGTATTTAAGGTTTTTTTATTAAAAACTGTTACTTCCTTTGGGAAGTAACCTTACAACTGATATGCTGGGAAAGGTGACCTTTACATTGCTGTTACCATCTGTAATAAAAGTTATTCATACACAACACAAAACTGAATTACACACTCTGAAATGTGCAGAGGTACACAGGTAGGTCCATGTTCAGAAAGTTTACTCTCCAGCTCAAGACTTTATATGTGGGTACAATTACAACTAAAGAATAAAAAGAAGATAAAAGAAGAAAAGAAAAAAAGCATAAACAGCCCTGCACAATAACTTGCGGAATTATTCCTATTAGGCCTATTTTTTAGCGTAATATATTACATGCACCGTATCTCATCATGTAAGTTCCTCTCTTACAGATATCGCTAAAGAAGGGAGCTTTTAGGAGGGAATGCACAAAGCTGTGTTTTAGTTGCAGAAAGAACCTCCTTCCACCTTTGGCCACTTCAACCCTCAAGAAAAACACACATTCATTGATAAACTTAAGAACAGAAGGAATTTTTCTTACTGGTTTTGGTAATGGAGAGCAAAAGACTAATGTCCACATTCTCTAGCCTGATGAAACAAGCAGTAGGTTTGCCATGTCCTCTGGTATATAAAAGAAAAACAGAAGTCAGCCCTGAAAAGAGACTGGGGCTATGAATGTGATCTATAGAATGAGGAGGAACATGGAGAAGGAAACAGAAAATTACTTGTTCATTTTCTTCCACACTAGTAACTGGGCATGAAATGAAGCTGGCATTGCACACCTCAAGACAAATGAAAGGAGATGATTCTTCTCACAGTTGCATAATTAGACCGTGTCTGATACAGGATGCTGGGTGTGCTAGAGGTGTGTGTGAGTTCAGGACAGCTTGAACAAGTTGATGGATGAGAAATTCTCAAGAACATCTGAGGGATAGAGAGTCAGCATTTTGTGGCTTGCTACTTCCTACGCAGGTCTCGAATAATACTGAAGTAGTTAACCTTGTTAAAGTACAAAGTTTTCTAGAAGCCAACACAGAAGTACTGAGACCTAACAATGCTGCCGAGCTATGAGCTTTCCTGGAATTAGTAAATTAGCATAGAAACCCCATTTCATGCCTGTCAGTTGGAGTAAATCCTCTGACTAATTTGTTACAAGTATGAAGATACTTTGCTCTTCCAGTAACTGTGTCTTAAACACTGGAGGAGAGCTGCTTTGTCTCAATGACTGCTGAAAGGCAGCATGAACATCACTAAATTGTTACTTCATGTGCTCTGAGAAAAGCCTAGATAAGTTAAATGCCAGATGATTCTCAGTACTAGCTGGAATACTGATTTATGAGAATTGCATAGTACACATTTACACCTAGGATGTGAGAAAATTATGTCCTCATCTTAGGTAAAATCAAAAGCCTTAAAATTGTTGTTGTTTTAATTTTAACTTGGCAATGTCTCTGAATCTTGTAAGTGATCTGAAATAGTCACCACCAGACTGCAGTAGAGTCTATGTTGCAGCAGGGGGGTGTGGCATGGTGTGGGACTGTAATACCAGGTTTCAGAAAGGCTTCTGAATGTAATGGGTTATTCACATGTCTTGAGCTCCCCTGAGAACATTCACACCAAAATAGTCCTGAAGACTAAGAAAAGAAACTCTCTATGTACTAACCTTTCTTCTTAATTTTCTGTTAGGAATACAGAGCACAGAGTTAGAACATCTATTTGCTTTCATCTGAAGAAATTAACCTTTCCAGGCTAGCTAAACAAAAAAAGGAAAGTCTGGAAATGCGTTTGTACCTAGCATTCATAAGAATCACTTTAACCCTGTTCATATTGGCATGTGCTAAATGTGAAATAAGCTATCAGTCAGTGGAAAGGATTATACCAAAAGGGAGTCTCCCCTTTCTGTACATCCTTGCCTTAGGTGGTGTCACTTTGTATACTTAAGGGGTTTAACATTAAAATGTAGATATGCAAGTTTCTCATTTGTGTCTACGCAGAATCACAGAATCATTTAAGTTGGAAAGACCCGCATAACTTACAGGAACAAAATTTTCTAGGAAAGTGTGAAATGTTGAATGAAATTACATCATTATCAAAACGTTAAAAAATAAAATTAGTGCAATTAATACTATTTAATTATGAAGATTCACGGTGATTGAATGGCCCGACAAACTGCCCAAGAAACTATTCTCCTTTGTTTAAAAGCTTTTCTGTCACCTTTTCAAAGAAAAGTCAGGTAATTTATCCAGTAGCAAAATTACAGATGAGAGATCTACAAGATGAGGAACTAAGAGATGATAGAATGAGCAATTTAATTCTTTTATCATTTTTCATATTTCTCTCTTCTGTCTGCATTTTCTCAGGTAACAGCTTGAACCCAGCTCAGCATCATAGTAAGATAAGCAGTCCCACTGATCCTGAAAGGCTGTGTGTTTGTTCATCGGCACTTTTTACCTTGAAAAATAATTACCAATGGAGGACAATAACACCCTGTTTGAAACTTGGCTTTAAATAGGTCGAGTCACAGCACAACTGGTCTGACCTGGTCCGTGTTATCTCAAATGAAGCACGCCTGACAGAAGGAGATCTCTTTTGGCACCAGCCAACAGTCACAGATAGAGCTGGGAACATGCTTTGTGGGGCAGTGGTGGGGTGAGGATCCTTCCACCATGTGCCCTTGAAGGGCAGGCACAGCACTGTCCTGCCTCATTCCAGCCTCCTCAAAGAGCTTCTACAAGGCTTGCCACGAGCAACTGAGAGGTGGACCCTAAGGATTTGCTCTGAGCTGTGCCACGGTAAAATGGGATATACCGGAGCCAAGAACACCTAAGGAACTGAAATGAGGTTCATCATGGTAAGATGTGGGGTATTTGGTGAGTGGCTGCACAGGGAGGAGATGGAAGCAGGACATGCTTGAGACTGCAATAGGTTTCACAGGGATAAACTCTTTGCTCCTAACAGTGTATCATGGACTTCAGGGGACTGGGAAGACTGATCAGGAAAGAGGTTCAGGGTTCTGCCTGTGCAAGACTCGTTGGATGATCTAGGCATGATATTAGAGTTTTTAAGAATTACCTTCTTTTTTCTGAAGATAAGTGGTAATCGTGAGACTGCACTGAAAAGTCTTTCTCTGCATCTCCTTGAAGTAAATGATGGATTCCATTTATTCTGATGCTTACCTATCAGCTGTGATTAGGTGACCAAGCAGACAACAGCTGATAAGCATACATGGCTGATAGCAATGATAAAAATGAGTTTCCAGCACTATCCATGTAATTGAAAAAATACAAATTAAGATTGTTCTTTTTTAAATACAATCATTGAATGGCAGTTCTATTAGTAGCTTTTCTATTAAATCCTAGGACAAACTTTGCTCTGTAAAAATATGCTGCTGCAAATGCTGTAAGATTTTAATTTACTTCCCCATAAATTGCAGCTGTAGAGAAAAAAACATTTCCTGTTTGTCAGAGTCACGATAAGGATGCTTAAAGGATACCCTGAACATGCAAAATCTCCACGGCAAACAAAAATAATTCCAAAGTTATTTTTTTTAAACCTTAGTATCTTTAAGGAAGTTGCTGCTTCTGGATCCAACTCAGTGAATGACTGAAGTACTCCTGTGGCCACTATGACTTGGTTTGGTTTGGTTTTTTTAGTGGGTCAAAGAAACCCTTAGGTGAATTCTTGATTTGAATTTCAGTGATGTTTGAATTGTGCTCTTATTCACTTTAGATGTTTGCAGTATGGATCACTACTCTTTTTCTTCTCAGTGCAGCCAGAGGTGAGACATATAGTTGATAAATACATAAACAGTAAAAATTATTATGTGCAACTTACACTAGGATATCTCTATTGTAGAAAAAGGATGTTCTTTCAATGGATTTAATACACTCCTTCATTAGGACCACTGAGTTATGTCAAGTCTTTTGCACATTTAAGCCATTATTTTTTAAGTCTGTAAAGGTTTCTGCAGCTATTTAACAGAATACTCACCCTCAACCCACACCAGCATTCATGGTTAGCTACAGCCCTGGTGACGAGAGCCAGGCACTTACTCTTCACAGCACTTTGCAGAGAACAAGAAAACAGTCTTGGTCCAAAGCACCTCTTTACCAACAGGAAGGAATAGTTCAACAGGAGCAGACACATGGAACAAAGAGAAACAAAAAGACACAAAAGTCCAAAAGTTTGCCAATATCAGAGAAAGGACACCTGTGGAAATGCCTGAGTCATGTGTGGACTCCCTATCCACAGCTCCACAATTAAATCTTTTTCTTTAGTTGTATTTCCAGTATATAATATTCAACCCCTGCATTTCCAACAGATTAAGTCACGGTCTGGTGGAGTATGAGCCTGTCCTAGGTAACAATAGTTTCTCATTGTTGCCAGTCTCTTTTTAATAGCAATAAAAATTTTTCGGGATTTCACAACAGTTGTGCTATAACAACGTGTAAGGATGACAATTAATGGCAACACCCACGTGTCATATTCCCATCATTACTGTATTAAAACTACAACAGAAATTGGGAAAGCGGTCCTTAAGGCACAGACCTCACTTCCTGAGGCTGTGCTTTGCTTTCAGCTTCCACTCAAGTTCCACTTTATTGCTTCCACTAAAATCTTACAGTGATAAAAAAAATAAGGGAGATATTTATTGTACATTGTGGAGCAACCAGGGGTATCTGTTTTAATGTTTTGAGGTTTTTTTACATCTTCGTGAATTGTTGCACAAGCAATCACAATTTAGATAATCCTTGGAGCATTATGACTGATTTCAAGGACTACTCTGTGCTGTCAGCAAAAGCTGGTTTATTCTCTTGATCAAGATTTTATTGTCTTTTTCCAAGGGCTGAAAACAATGTTTGGCCATACACTTCCTGCATTCTCCTGAGTTCATCAAGCTGAGCTCTAGGCTATGTTTGGAGCAGGAATCGGTCTTGAAGTTCAAGTCCTTGCTACAGAGCACAGACAAGTCCCCTAATGAAAAATGCACACAAGTACCACCCTGATCTGAATCACCCCTTTTCTGCTTCACTGGTATAAACACTCTCCAGGCAGCTTCTTGTACAGAACCTGTTACATTCACAGAACACTAACATTTTATTTTGTGTACCCCAGGAGGGGAAGTTTGCTACAAGAGGCTTGGATGCTTTACAGATAGCCCCCCTTGGGCTGGGATTCCAGGGAGACAACTGGCAGGCTTACCCAGCTCTCCGGAAGATGTGAACACAAATTTCCTTCTTTACACTAGAGACAACATGATGAAATACCAAGTAAGAAACTGCTTTGTTTTTTAACACTGGCAGTATACAATACATGTAAAAAAATTATAGGGATAGTTTCTTTTCTCCTTTTCTTTCTTCTATATTTTTGCTCATAAGTCTCCCAGGAGAAGCCTCAATTCTATATTAGACACATAATAATAATAACTTTCTTCCATCTTTTCCTTTTTCCTCATTTCAGCTCTCTGATGAGAGAGTCATGTGAGAAATTTTGGATATATTTTATAGGCTTCTCTACAGTAAGATAGTGGCCCAAATACAGTTTCAGGTTTAGCATTCTGAAGCTAGAGGTAGGGAAGACAGTAGAAAAGAAAAACTCAATTTTGGCTCCTGTGTTTCTATATATTAAAAACATGTTTCAGGCCCATATACATGACAAAGGAATGTTGCTCATACACATGATTACTGGGTCCTCTGAAGAGCATACAATCGGTTTCAGAGGCTCTGCTTATATGGCTGCCACCACTGAGCCTTAGAACAGACAGATAGTTAAGAGCAAAGACCTGAAGAGAAAATATGTATATTCACCAGAAAGGGTCAGGAAAATAGGGTGAAAAATTAAAGGAAGGCTTAGAAATGAAAACAGAAGACTAAAGACAAAATGGTGAAAATGAAATCTTATGCAGAAAAAGAAGGAAACAACCAAAACGAGAATGAAATGGAGATGGACAACGAAAATAATAAATGTTAAAACACATCAGGCAGGTAAATGTAGAGACAGCAGACTCTGGGGTTCTATGGAAAAAATACAAAAAGGTGAAGTTATCAACAACATTTGAAAACTTACGGACCCTGATACAGTGACAGATGGAAGTAGTGTAAAGGACTGTTTAGGATGCATCAGATGGGAACGTACTGAAAGCCACAAGCCGTGTGTCAGCCCTTTCCTCTGGAATCAGCAAGTACTGGGAAAAGCTCACAGCAGGATGCTTGAGGTGTTGAAGATGTCTGGGCTGGGCTGGGTTTAACATGAAGCAGGTTTGTGGAGCTATAGACTAGTCTGGTGAAAGGTGAGAAATTACCATCAGAGAGTGTGAATTTTGCTTAGACAAAGAGCAAGAAAAAATGAAGCAAATAAATGTGAAGGGATGGAGGGTGATTTGGTGGTGTTGTTGGCTTACATTACATGAAAAAGGCTTAATAGTGTTTTTTTATAAAAATGGCAGTCATGAACAGTAAAAGTGTTTATGATTTCTCCTCAGTAAACCCAAAAAAACCATAGTCTTTGACTTTCTAAGCCTGGTGGGCTTTCTCATAAAATATAAATGAGCTTAGCAATTAAGGTCTTATCTTCAAAAGGAAAAGAAAGAAAAATAGGCATAGTTTCAAAGTCAACCACATAATACCTGTCAGAAGATGCTGTCTTTGCATTTCTATGGCCAAGTTTGACAAAATCTTGTACTTAGTGGCAGTGTTGTACCAGTATATCTCAAAGCACTCTGTAGGGATGCCCATATTATTAGTTCAATTAACTAGAGGAAATGAATCATTTGTTGAAGTGATTAACTAATTCCCCCTAGAAAGTCAGTGAGGAACAAGACCCATCTCTTCAGAGTCCACAACTATGCCTTAACCATTGGGGTTTATCAAAATGTACACTGAGACGGAGCAGTCACATCCTCGTTGTGTTGTTTGTTGGTTGTTTGGTTTCTTTGACACAGAAAATTTCAGCTACAAATCCTTCAACTATCCAAGCTTCGAATTTCCAAACACACAGGAAGACTCGCTTCGTTATACACGGCCACCTTGCCGGAGCAGATCTCCCCTGGATAACGAGTATGTGCAGGGTATGTATGACTTTTGTCTGACAGTCATTTTACTTGTATTTGAAAGTCCAAATATTCACATTTTAAAATGTGGCTTAAAATTCCTATGTAAAATTTACACCTCTGTTCTCTTGTGAATTCAGAGAACAGGAACAGGAACAAATGAATGAATGAAACCCAGTTCCACGTGACCACCCTCTTGAGTATAGTGCACTTCAGCCTTCTGCTGAATGCCTTTTTGATGCATTCACCTCCACAGGGAAAGCTGTAATTAATTGATTTTTCAATTCCTTGCTAATAACAAGGGTGGGAAAAAACCAGTAATTTTTCTCACCTCAGGAAAAAGGTCAAAATAAACATTTCAGTTTGAGTGAGACATTTGATCTAATAAAACCAAAAAGCTTTGTTCAGTAGATTGGTTTTGTTTTACTCAGGCACATTTTAAAAATGAAATTGTTTCAGAATGAAAAAAAAAAATCAGGAAGTTCCATTGGCAGAAGTATGTAATGGAAAGATTTTGGTTAGAATTTATGAACTTTGAGGCTGAAGAGTTCAAGCACGTGCACACAAATTTGAGAATCCTTTTAGATGATCCAAACATAACAAATTTGCAGAATAGAACTTGAGCAATAAAAAAGAAGTCATACTATCCTCTTTTGGTAACTGGGGTACTGTCATTAAGAGAAGTTGGTACCCTAAAGCCAACCAAGGCATCTGGAATGGAAAACAGAACTGAAGAGAGATTTGGTGTCCTTATACAGTGCTCAGATCACTGGCTCCATTCTGCCTCCTTATGTTGATTTTCAGCATCAGTAGGAATTAATATACTAAAGGTGCCTTCACCAGTTGCATAAACAAAGCTTGTTTTTTTGCTATAGCTAAAAGAAATACATTTGTTTATGTTATATATATCCTTTAGGACCTGCTACAATTGCAATTAATACCTGTTTTCTTCTTCTCTCCCCTTTTCTCGTTTTCCACCAGTTCATGTTTCGCACTGAAGACGTGAATTGCATTCTGACTGATTGGAGAGGAGGTTCCAGTGGTTTGTACACCGACGCAGTTAACAACGTCCGCATTGTGGGGGCTGAGCCTGAGTACCTGGTGAACTTTCTCGAGGTAAAAGTACCTATGGAATGTGAAAATTAGTTTACAGTCCGTATGGTAAAGCTTGTGTTCCGAGTGGCACCTTTAGGCTTGATTCAATAGAGCCAGGAAACACAGAGGTAGTTGGTAACATAGCTGAAAGTGTCATTTAAGGGCTCTAATCCCACACAAATGGAAATACCTGCTTTAGCACCAGACCACAGATAAGCATGTCCCCAGAGGCTTACATGCCATGGTTGCTGAAAGTTTTTACTGGATAAGACATCAGATTGGAGACTGTCTAACAAAACTGGTAGGTCAAGAGTGGTTACTGAGGACCAATATGGTTAAAATATCCCTCTGTGGGTCACACATGCTGCCTTCTGCAGGAACTGAATTGCAGCAGAGAGAACTGACTCTCCTGCAGCTGCCAACATCAGCCTTCCCCTGTTGAAAGTCAGCCAAGCCTGGCACACCAGCAGCATTCCTGGCATGGTCCTCCCCATCCTTAAGGACCTGTGAGGTGAAGCATTTCCATAACGAGATGCACACTAGATTCACACAGATGGTATGTCCTGACAAAGGCACAACTCCTCCATAACAGACTCCTATCCTGAACAGACAGACATGTTCAGGGGTGAGGCAATAAGGTCATTCATCTTTTGGAAAAGCAATCAGTTCAAATGTAGGGACTTATGTGCAGAAATTCCATCTTCCTTTTCTATCATAAGGGCCAGTTCCTTACAGAGATAACTGCCTTCCAGAGGTGCGATATAAGAGAGGTGGGATGAGTGGGGAATTGCTTCTCTTTAGGTAGAGATCCCATTGCCCATAACTGTAACTTTCCACATAACACACTCGCCTCCATGCGAGTGTGCTCCCACTGCTCTGTCCATATCCTGGCACTGCATGGGGCCATGCTGCAGTTTAACAGACTCGTATCCCCACACTAGTTTTTTAACTTTCCATACTCCTTCACAGAAGGACTATGGCTACTCTCCTTCCAACATTCATTTCATCGGCCATAGCCTTGGAGCACATGTTGCAGGGGAGGCAGGGAGAAGGAAATCTGGCATTGGAAGAATAACAGGTACTGAAGCTATTCCTGCTGATGAAACTTTACATTTTCATGAAACTGAAGAGTCACTGCTCGTTTATAAACACACAGTACAGGCTGCAGTGTGCTGGTTTGTCATAAATAATAGCAACCAGCCAACATGATATCACACAGGTCATAGGATAAGCCATTCCTATGGAACACCAGCATTTCACATGTCAACATTCACAGCTCTGAGACAGGCTCAACTGCAGTGGATCAAAAAGGCTTAACTGTCCTGATTGGGGCTAAGTAGAGGTCACTTTTCACAGGTCACAGGGAAAAAAGATGTGCTACCCAGACATGCTACTCCCAGGGAGCACTAGATTATGATTTGTAATGATTTAGAGAATAGGAAGAGAATGTTGTATTGTATGTGGAAAAACAGACCTATAAAACACTAGCAAAGCATTGTCATATTTGGTTTTAAAAACCCACTCTAACATGACTTTTCAGCAGTTCAGGAGTTTGAAAATCTGAAATGAAAAATTAAAACCCCTAGATAAGATGGTATAAAATCCCACCAGGATAAGATGGTAAATAGCCACAGACACCCTGAAAATGGAGAAAGTTGTTGGTCACACAGCCACACACACAGAGACACAGCATCCTGATACACTCACACATAGCTTTTTTAAAAGACTCACCATTTTCTGCTTTCCTTCTCCTCCAGTCAGTTCTTTTCTCTGCACAGACATTGGTTTGCCTAAGCCATGAACACAATAAGTAGTTCAGCTAAGCAGTTTAGGGAAACTAGGATCAGAGATGTATTTTCTTTATCTCCGAGGGGACCTCACTGACACTGAAGGGCTACCATTTTCAACTAAGACCTTTTGGATTTGTGGCCAAATAAAATTTCTTAAACAAATCTACATGCTCAGAGTAACATATCAAGATTTCATATTTTTGCTAACATCCAAAAAAACCCCAAGTCAAAACCCAACAAACCTCTTTGTATAACATTTCCCCCAAAAGTAAGCCAAACAACCGTCATACTGTGCTGCAATGTCTCCAGTCCCTTCTTTATTAAAACTCTACTGTTTTGCTGGCTGCAAACCACAAAATGCATTTTTCCATGAGGACTAAAGGCAGGAATGTAATGATATATAGTATACACACTCTGTATGTGATGATATACATATAGTATTATTTACTCAATCAGATGTATCTCCATTCATTTAGGTTTGGATCCAGCTGGGCCTCTTTTCCAATACACTCCCACAATGGTTAGGCTGGATCCTTCAGATGCAAAATTTGTTGATATAATTCATACTCATGCTGGTCATCTTTTCTTTGACTTTGGTAAGTTTTCACCTAAAGGTTGACATGGACACATAGGTGGCCACAGTGTACCTGAGAGTGACCGGGCCTGGACTCATTATGCATTTCAGCTCCAGGGATTCTTCAGACTTGTGGCCACCTGGATTTTTACCCAAATGGTGGGAAGAAGATGCCAGGATGCTACCAGCTTCATGTACCTCCTGCAACTCGGAATGTCAATGACCTTATGAGAGGTAAATGTATTTTAAAGAAGTAATATCTCATTGGAAGATACAGTTAGAAATAAAGACTAGGATAAAGTAAAACTTTTTGAATGTATATGTTATTTATGTAGCTCAGATTTGGGGGTAGGAGACAGTGCTCAAAAATGGAACATTTTTGAAACTCTGAAACACCCTCAAATTTTCTTTTATACTAACCAAGGCAAATTCCAGATGGAAACTTCAGTTAAAGAATGAAAAATTGTTCATCACAAGCTTTATAAGAGCCTGCCATTGTGCTGACAGACTGACCTCAGTGGGAATTCCACACATGAAGGACTGGTAAAATTTCATTTAAGGTTAATCCAAAAATTAGTATTTTAAAATCTGAGTTTCCCTTCTCCCTTGAAAGACATCACTCCCAATGTTACTGGGACTCATCCATGCCATTAAGCTTTAGTATCTTCAAAGGGAACTGCCCAAGGTTAGAAATATAAAAGATGATAAAACGCCTCTTCCATTAGTAATTCATACTCTTCAAAGAAAGCTGGGTGGCTAATCAGAATTACCCTGGGATCCAGTACAACAGTTCCACAAAATCCTGTCTTCTGATCCTAACCTACAGAGATGAGAACATCTGTTCCTCACAGCTAAATGTTTTGAAATCCCTACCACTAGTTAAATAATTGGCTTTCAAAAATGCTCTGTCTTAGAACTGATTGAGAACTTGGTAACAAAAAGAATTGACAGCTGTCTGTGCACAGTCATTTGGAACCAAAACACTTTCCAATTGAACTGCATAAAAATGTCTGAGTTTTCAGTACAAATAAATATTTTCAAGATACATTTCATAAGACTGTTTGCAATGTCTTGTCATGAAGGAGAAACAGCTCTACTGAACTAGAGCAGATAGAATTGGTTGTTCATGCAGATCATAAAAATAGGACAGCCTTAACTTCTTCCTCTTGGTTAAACCTTGCATTGTCTATCTCTGTTCTGTTTGGTAATATTAACGTTTATGTAGTGCTTTTATGTATGAAGTGCTTTAGAAATAATATTTACTAATTTTTTTTTCTACAGTTTTTCATGCAGTTTTTATTAAGTGAATTTGGCACTAACACAAATTAAGCCAACTGTAAGAGCTGAGGGTTTTAAAGTTAAAAGCATAAACCCTTATGAATTAAAGAAGGAGCTATGAAGAAAACATACTCAGGCAGCCTTGACAATGCAGATTATTATCAAGAAAAACATACAAGTACTTTTCAGAGGAGGTTTGGTGTGGTTTTTTTTTTTTTCTTTCCTTATGCAAAGAACAATGTGTCAATTGGTCAGCACCAACTGGTATAACTTTAGGATGCATAAATATTGATAAAATATTGATAGTAGGGGTAGTTCTGATTTCACTGTAAACTATGCCAGCTTGCAATTACTTCAGTGCCACCCTGTGAATAGGTGAGCCCCCCCCCCAACATACTGAAGGAGAATAGGGCCTACTTTTATACAACCAACCCAACTTTAGTATATTGTGTTTTGATGAAGGAGAGACTTCAGAGTCAAGGAAGATGACACTTTTCATAAGGGACCTGTAAATATAACCCAAACAGCATTTTCTTCTTTTCTTACTGCCTGCTTATAAATTTCACTCTGATGGGAAAATGTGATTGTTTAAAATAGTTCTGACAAAATCAAGAACACACTGCCATACATTTGGCTTTTCAGAGAATTTCACAGAATCTCTGTTAAATTACTACAGATTTTCTAGATGTTAAAAACACTGAAAACTACTAAATTTAAAATAATTACTACAATTACCTTTAACTCTAGAAATTAGTGGAAAATGTGGGTTTACAAAATAGCACGTAGTAATAACTGTAAGCAAATGAAAACTACTTCATAGTAACTACTGTTTGCCTAACAAAACCCAAGCTATTAATTCTTTCAGTCTTTGAAGTATCAAAAGGAAATTCTCCTAAATCCTCCTTGTTGCTAATGCTAAAGTAAAAGTAGTTGAGTCCACATACAGGACAGGAGGCTGCACGAGGTCCAGCTTGGTGCATCTCCACCTCTGGTAGAATCTACCTCTTCCCTACTGAAAAAAGCATAAATACACTTTTTTACTCTAAAACCAAATGATTTGCCCTTTGCATGTCCTTTACTTACCCTTTTTTTTTTTTTTTTTTTTAACCTGAGATGTCACTATTTGTGCAAATGTTTTTGAGAAAAAGTAACGAACAAATGTTGCTTTGGCATGGACTTTATGTTAGTGAATAGCTTTAATTGTTTTTCACGTGTTGTTTGGGGTTTTTTTCCCCAGCATATAGAGCTATCGGATGTGGGCATAAAAGAAGTCTACGGTATTATGCTGAGAGTATTATCACTCCAGATGGATTTGTCGGGTATCAGTGTAAAACATACCGAGATTTTTTATTGGTAAGTATCAGGTTTATATTTATCCGAGGAGTTATAGCCCTACCTTTCTTCTCTTAGTAATTTCTGGAACAACTTCTACATTCAGGATCATGGGATACAGGGGGTGGCTGTGCAGAATTCCTGACCACCTTCATTCAGACCACACTCAAAACAAGGCAAATTTAAAAGCAGCAAACTTTAAAAAAAATATCTAGAATAAAAAAGGACACGAAATATAAATACCTAAAACCATTACAAAGGGTGAGATGAAGAGGTGAGTAAGAGGGTAATGGGAAAAAGTGGCTGGGCTCACCTTTTGGGTAGATCAGCAGTAAAGGTCCCTCTGGCTCAAGGAAGTCCATCTAAACCTGACGGAGCCCATCATGAAAAGGACAGCCCCTGGATTTCAGAAAAGCTTAACTGTATAAAAAATAAGCATCCACAATATGTAGGGCAGGGGGGATATTTATCCAGCACAGTATTGCTTACACAGCTCTCAGGCAGTGCAAGAAAGAAGGCAGCATAATGTCCTGGTGTTTCATATCTGATGTAATTGGGCTTTATTGAACCACTTCTGGCAATGCAACTGAGCACTGGCCAAGAAGGAAGACGTGTCTGATTTATTTCCATCTACTCCCAAAGGACGGATTACAATAAGGCAAAAAATGTTGTTAACGTTTATATCAATGTTGCCATGTAACTTGAAAGTTTGATGTAATTCAGGACTTGAAAACCTCAACCCTGTGCAATTTAGTAATGTTAGGGAAATGGGTTTTTTCCATTTCATAATAGAGAAGTGATGATGATCATTTAGCTTTTTAGTCATCAAATGCACAAATAGCCAAAGATTCACAAATACCAGTTCCAACAGAACCTCCCATATATCAAAACTAAACAATGTAAATATAAAAATGCTATTTTTCCCAACTGCAATAATCTGCTTTCATGGTTTTTTCTTTCTTCTTTTTTTTTTTTTTTTAATGGATGTCAAACTCTTGATCTGATTGTCTGATCTTTGTAATAGATTAATTTCACTGAGGCTCTGCATGGGAATAAAGGCTGTAGAGAAGACAGAACAAATTCCAAAGTGAGAATCTAAGTTCAGTATTCCTGAACTTAAATGTTTTTACTGTAAGAGTGAGATATCCATCCTGACCTCCTTTGAAATATGGTTAACCATCCTTTCACTAGCAGAAAACCTTTCAATGGACCCTGTGAAAGATAATCTGTATTTTACAGCTCCGGTAGTAAGGCACAACGTGCGTTAAGGTATTTACTTATGGTCCCTGCAAAACCACAAGGAATCAGGCCAGATTTTCAGCCTCTCTGATTTCCAACCAGATAAAATTACCTGGCTGACCATCTCAGCTTCTTTTTCCACCAAACCAATAAATATTGAATATATGATCTGAACTGAGAAGCAAGTACCTTTTCCAGAAAAAGGCTGGGAAAAAGCTGAAATATGCTAATTTCTTAAGCTTTAAGAAGTGAGATTAAAACAGAAAATGTCTTGTAATGCACACTGTTATTTTCCCTTCAGGGATACTGCTTCCCATGTCCAAAGGAAGGATGCCCACTGATGGGTCATTATGCTGATAAGTTTTTATATAAAACTGAAAAAGAACAACAAAAAGTTTATTTAAACACCGGGGCCTCCTCTCCTTATGCTCCTAAGTGCTCGTTTTGGGTGGTGTATTCTAAAGTGGCAATTAATTATGTGTGAAAAAGAACCTTACACATCTGCTGAGAGCTGCTGGAGTTAATGAGTGGCACTCACTAACTAACACATCTAGAATTTCAGGTATGTTAGGAACATGCAGTACCAGCATTATTTGGGAAAGCTGAGATAATTGTGGAAATATATCAAATGATGCTCACCTTTCAGTTAAACTTGGTTATTACATCATAGCTTAGAAATTCGGTACAGCTAAAGGTGGGAGGGATGCTATGCTGGAAGTGCATAATTTCAAATAGGAAACTGTTACAATTCTTTTATTGACAAAAATTTATTAAAATTTCAAAATAGTTTCATGAAGCTCATCAGGTCGAAATGTCAGGGAGTAATAAGAAGTACAGGTTTAATTGGGATTAATGTAGAAGCAAACACAGAACTGGGAAATAAGAAAATTAATAAATAAATTGTAATTCATCGCAGGTGATCAGGTTCAAGGGCAATAAATGAGAGAGGGTCTTTGAGGTTTTTATTCACTAGACACTAAAATATAAAAGCAAAAATAAGAACAGAAAAAATCTTATACCTTCCTAAGAGCAAAAAGTAAAAAAGTTGGACTATAGAGAAGCATGTTATTTCTCCAGTCTGAATGAATACAGTGATTTCAACATTTGCAAGCTGTTGAGTTTATAGTAATTATAGCCTGAAAGACAAATCTAACCTTATGATTGGGTGAAGAGATTCTTCTTTGATTAGTCTGAATTAAAGCCAGTCTAAAAAAACTTTCTAACCCAGGTTGCTTGAAATCAATATGTGCTATTGCATCGAAGGCCCTTCTTCTGCCTTAGAAAGACATGGGTGATGATACGATCTCCTGAAAGGTTTTGGGATGTGACAGGTATAAGAAAACCCCTAAACACTCAGAATCATCCTAGGAAAACAGAACGTTTTGTTTATTATGTCTTTAACACAGCAGACCAGTGGGCCTCACTGCATAGCTGAGAGTTAGCATGCTACTGATGCAACCCCTCAAATTGCTCATAAATGTAAGAAATTAAAAAATTAACAGCGAGGCCAATTGGAAGAGAAAAGTACAGCATTGACCATGACAGATTAAATACTCAGCACATTCAGGAGGATGGCAAAGACTAGACCAGTGATTTTAAACCACTGTCAAAAAAATTAAAACTACCAGAATCACATGGAACATTTTCCTTAAAAAAAAAAAAAAAAAAAACCAAAAACAAAACCTTTTTTTTTTTGCTTATAGGCACATTTGTGCAATCCTTTCCTTTCTCTGAAAGACACTGAAATGTGCAAGAAATTTTGTCATTAAGAAAGAAATTTCCTTACAACTATGATCCATTTGATTTTGCTTTCAAAGGCTGGAGAAAAGAGATACATGTCAAAGTATGTGCAACAGAAATCACAAAGGGAAATATAGATGTCGCCTTGACTGGAACTAATGGGATCAGGAAAAAATATACAATTGACAAGTAAGTTTAATATGACTGTTGAAAAAAAGGCTTTTTTTTGTCATAAGGCTTTGTTGTCACATTGCATATATATACAGCTATTTTTACATGCCTCATCTTGTTCTATTGTGTCTGTGATTTACACTAGTAATAAAAGTAGCTGGTAAGTGATTAAAGTTCCCTGTGCTTGTGATTGTGGTAAAAATCTGTCTGCTGGTCTGTCTTGCTCTGTATTTTCTTTTGTTTTCTGAGGTTGATGGTTAGCGTGGCTAATTGGGCAAGAGCAAAAAGCTCTGTGGCTACTTCTGGACTCAAACATGATACAGTGTTCTCTGAGAAGACAAAGAGCTGTGTGATGTACAGTCATTTAATTACCCCCTCCTCTGGGGAGTATTTGAGTAAGAGAATTGCAGCTTTCTTATGAACTGTGCTGGAATATGGATTCCTGTCCGCTCCACCTGGATTTTTCCAGTAAATGTGAATTTAAATCTCAATAAACAGACCCTGGGCAGGAACATAGCTTAAAATTGTAAAACCAACCTCCTCTGTGCTTGAAACAGCCTCCTTACTGGTTTGTACCAGGAGTATTTTTGGTTATAAATGCACAAATGCAACAATACACTTACAGATAATTTCTAGGTTAATGTAATGTGTGTTCTGTTATAGTGAACAGTGATACCATAGAAGGCACAAATTTAAACTGTAATTTTCAATTTTCTTCGTGGTTGAGAGCAAAGCCAGAAACACTGACGGAACTTTTTGACTTGGATTTATGTGAAAAAGGAATCTTATTTTCCAAAAATAACTGACAGAATAAACCATGGCAATACTGACAAAGGATGTGCTAACTAATATAGTGTTTCCATCCTGAAAGGCATAGGAATTCAAGCAGCTGTGTAATTTGCATACATATATAGGTCCCTCTGAGTAGCTATCACGATCACCTCCCTATGTAAGCAGGAATGTTGTTTCCTGTGCTTTTTCAGGTAAGATTAATAATGAGCAGATGGCTGAAAACCACGCTCTGTGAGTGGAGAGTCTGGCCGGGTTTGCACAAATTCTGCAACAGATTTCCAAGACACTTGTGAGAATGTTGTGGGAGACCTCACAAGTGAAAAGATGAGTAGATGTACAATTTCAAGAGAAAAGTGAAGAAGATGAAAAGTACTGAACGTTAAAAAAAAATAAAAAAAATAAAAAAAATACAAGGCACGAATCAGGAAAAAATTCCCTGAAGCAAAACACAAAGCCTGAACTGTGTTGTGACATATTTTTCAAGGAATTGCAAAATGCCCAATTCTACTCTGGCCCGGTAATGGGATCTATGGAAAGCTTTCAATCCTACCAGTGTCAGTAAATATTCCTCATGATATCAATCTAAGATAAAGAAGTGGTTTCCCCTTAGCAAGAAAAAAAGCACATGTGCAAAACCTTGAAATCCCAGGTGACTGCATTTTTTATTCTTACTGTAACTCTCTTCTGCCTTTTCCTCCGGGGAGTCCAAGTGAGGTGGACGAGATGAGGCCGGGATCACAGAACTCTGAAACTGAACTGAAGAGAAAACATTTTTTAACAGCTGCTCGAGGCCTCTCATTGAACCAATAAGCCAAGAATTCTCTCAAGGACCTCATGTGTCACTAAACTCTCTCCAGCACAAGAATCAGCAGTGCTCAGATTAAAATTACCAAACTCCCCAAGTTTCCCTCCTCTTTCATTTTCTCCCCACTGGGACTGGATTAAATGAAACTGCTCAGATTTAGCTTCATTCTATGTGCTTTTATTTAGGATTGCATCAGCCACCTGCATCATCAGGCCTTGGAGCAGACCGGTGTAGCTGTGAATGCTTCCAAAGCAATAACAAAAGACAATTATTCTCTGCCACTCCCATTACTTCCTATTTCAAACCCCAAAGCCACAGAAATTCCTTGCCCAGCCTCTGGACAGCTCTGCAGCACATTTCAGCTTTGCTTTCCTTTCTGTGCAAATCTAAGCCCTTTGCTATTTTTTTCATTTTTGGGTGTTCTTAACCTAAGATTTGAGCTATATGTATAGAGCCTAGCTCAGTCACTTTCCAAAGTCACAATTTCTCCTACTTCACAAAACATCCAAGCTCCAAAGCATTGCAAATCTAAGATTCACAACTTTATCTCCAGCCTATTGGAAACACTGTCCGTGATACAACCCTAGATGGGGAAGATCTACCAGGGGGAATTCTCAGCAAGAACATCCCTTATTCAGATTGTTCCCATGAGCAAGTCAAGTCCCAAAGCTGAAAACACCAACTTGTTCTACTCCATCATCATCCTTCACTGCTTTGTCTAATTTTAGAAGACTGAAGCTCCCTATGCTGACTTCTTAAACATGCTCCAGCACCAGCCCTTTCTGTCTCATCCATGGAGTGTTTCTACCAGCCAAAGCTACTCAGGTACCTAAATACATATCCAGGTGCCTTCCTAGCATTTCTCCTGCACTCGCTTACAACTTCAGAGGAATAATTACCCTTCTCCTGCTGCAATTCTCCTGCCTTGGCAAGTGTTAAAACACAGGTGGCCCAGTGACAAGTGCTCTGAAACAGCCATCCATTCCACCTGCAGAAATTCTGAGGGCCACACTTGGAAACCCTTCAGCAAGGGCCCTGGAAAAGCCAAGGTGAGCTGTGATTACCTGCAGGGCCAGGGAACTGAGGGCAAGGTGGGGACCGAGCAGAGAGCAAACACCTCCAGCTGCTTCTCACTTCAGCCCCCACGGCAAGTGCGGCTAAGCCCACCGGTGCAAGGTTCGTAGGAGAGCTTGAAAAGAAATTAGGAAACAATTAGCTGACAGAAAAATCCTTCTGCACTCCGCACTGGAGAACGACTCCAATTGCTCACTAAGACAATCACCTTATTTAGAACAACTGAATCCTAGAACCCCACGGCTTCTCAAATGTATTCACTACCAGAAAAAGAAAGAATTGCAAGCAGCAAGAGTGACGTGCCAAACAACCCTCTGCCTTAAAAGCCAAGAGAAATAACCCCCCAAGGCCAAAGCAGAGCTGCGAGGTGTCCCGAGCCCTGTCCGGACCAGAAGCAGTGCCGAGACGAGCTGCCCCCCGCCTCGCAGGCGCCGCCTGGCGGACACGGCCGGGAGCGGCACTGCAGCCGGGCCGCCGCTCCCCACCAGCCCCTCCAGTGCTCCCCGAGCGCGGATCGGCGCTATGGCCGTGTCTCCGCTGGCCGCGGCAGAGACAAAAAGGCTTAAGCCACGTGCAGCTTCCGGGGAAGGAGGGAGGCTTCCGGCGGCGCAGCCCCGGCCCATCGCCCCGGCACCGCAAGACCCAGGGGCGTGGGGACGGGACGAGACGAGACGAGACGAGACGGGACGGGACGGGACGGGGTGGCACGGCAGCGGCACAGGGAGGGGAAGGAGCAGAGCGGACCGGGACGCTGGGGGGGGACGGAGCGGAAGCGGGACGGGACGGGACGAAGAAGCGGCAGCGGAGCGGGATGGGATATGGAAGAGAGCCAAGCGGAGTCCCCCGCACTCACCGAAATGAAACGGCCGCTCGCTCGGTCGTCCTCGTGGCTGAGCCACGTGCAGCTTCCTGGAGAAGGAAAGAGGATTCCGGCGGCGCAGCCCAGCCCCATCAGAGCACCAAGCTGGGCGGGGACGGGGAGGGAACAGGGGGGCTGGGCAGGGGGTTGGGGCGGGGCGGGCCAGGGGGGCGGGGTGGGGCGGGCCAGGGGGGCGGGGTGGAGCGGGCCAGGGGGGCGTGGCGGCTGCGGCGGCAGCTCCGGCCCCGGCGGCCCCGGCGGGGGGTGGGGACGGCGTGCCGGCGGCCCCGGCGGGGGGTGGGGACGGCGTTCCGGCGGCCCCGGCGGGGGGGGGGGGGGAACGGCGTGCCGGCAGCCCCGGCGGGGGGGGAGACGGCGTGCCGGTAGAGCGGCGCCATCTTGCTTGTAGGCTGGAGGACTTCCGGTAGGGCGCCGCCATCTTCCTTGTAGGCTGGAGGACTTCCGGTATTGTAGCGCCATCTTGCTTGTAGGCTGGAGGACTTCCGGTAGGGCGTCGCCATCTTATTTGTAGGCTGGAGGACTTCCGGTAGGGCGCCGCCATCTTGCTTGTAGGCTGGAGGACTTCCGGTCAGGGCGCCGCCATCTTATTTGTAGGCTGGAGGACTTCCGGTAGGGCGGCGCCATCTTGATTGTAGGCTGGAGGACTTCCGGTAGGGCGCCGCCATCTTCCTTGTAGGCTGGAGGACTTCCGGTATTGTAGCGCCATCTTGCTTGTAGGCTGGAGGACTTCCGGTAGAGGGTCGCCATCTTATTTGTAGCCTGGAGGACTTCCGGTAGGGCGGCGCCATCTTGGCTGTAGGCTGGAGGACTTCCGGTCAGGACGTCGCCATCTTATTTGTAGGCTGGAGGACTTCCGGTCAGGGCGCCGCCATCTTATTTGTAGGCTGGAGGACTTCCGGTAGGGCGTCGCCATCTTATTTGTAGGCTGGAGGACTTCCGGTAGGGCGGCGCCATCTTGGTTGTAGGCTGGAGGACTTTTGGTCAGGGCGTCGCCATCTTTTGTGTGGCCCGCTGTATTTTCGGGCACAGGCGGCACCATCTTTTGTACGGCATTCCGGTCGGGGGGGCAGTGCTTTTTTTCCAGCAATGCAAATATTCCGGTCGGGTGTCACACACGCTTTCTGGCCGATTCGCCCTGTTGTGAGCGTCGCCATCTTGAGTGTGGGCTTTGAGGATCTTATGGTGAGGGCGTCGCCATCTTCAGTGTGGGCTGTGACGACTTCCGGTGAGGGCATCGCCATCTTTAGTGTGGCTCGAGAGTTTCCGGTCACGGCGTCCTGCGGGGCAGAGAACGTTAAGGCATATTTGGCTTTTCCTCGTTCCCCCGTGCTGACCGTAATGGCACAGGCTCCGGGGAAAGCTCAAAGGGGGCATGTCCCACTCAAAGCGACTCACGGCAGGATAAGCGGGGCAAAAGTACAATAATCTGCCCAAAGCCCCGGCCCGCCGGCCCTTCCCTTGCTGCCGGCGCCAGCCGGACATGCCGCCAGGGAACGGGCGCCTGGCCAGACTCGCTGCAGCAGCGCAGTTCCACGGGGCTGCATCCGGCTCGCCGCGCGGCTTTCCCTGCAGTACCGCGCGCCGCCCGCAGGCGGCAGCAGCGATCCTCGAGAGCCCCCTGGGGAAAGGGAGAGCGGCCGGCAAAGCCACGACCCAGAGCTCTGCCTGCCGTCCTCGCACTGGCACGCGCCTTGGAGCTTCATTCGTCCTGCTTTCAAAGCCCCCCCTCCTTCTGTATCCTGCATTTCTTACACTACAAGATCCTGGATATAATAAAGTAGAGACGGAGCTCTCTTTTGAAGTCAATGTATATGTCAGTTAGCATTTCAATAGATAGAAAAAAAGAGAGATGGTAACCTTTAAATTTTCAGGCATTTTTGGGCTTAGCCTCCCTTTTCGGGGAGGACTCCCTATGACCCCTCTCATCCCCCACTCACCTGCTGGGCATCGGGATGCCCCTGATGACCTCCTCACCCCTGGACTCCCCCACCCCTTTTTACTCACCCCCAAAGGCAGAAATAAAGAGAGGGAGGGTGGGTACAAGATGGGGAGTTCAAGGCAGAGGGAAAACAGGGGTCAAGAAGAGGAGAGGAGGAAAGGGGTGGAGAAAAGAGAGGAGAAAGGATATCTGGGGGTGCACACAGGTGGGGGGCAAAGGGGGGTTTCTGACGCACCCAAGCTTGACAGCTCCTCCCCAAATCCTCTCCCTTCTGCTAAAGGATGTCCTGCATCCACCAGCACAGGACATACACAAATCCCTCTGGGGGTCTGGAACATGACACATACCTGCAGGGGTGGCTGTTAGGGTTGCAAACAAGATGATAGGGAGGCGCTTTTTTTATTTCAGAAAGTCAACAAATGCCTCCAAAAGAAGGGCCTTGGGGGCAAGTGGCAGCTCACCGCACTATGCTGGACTCCCCTCATCCCCTTCCTCAGCTCCAGGAGGATTTGCGCCTCCTCTGAAGGTGACAGTTCCCTTCAACTGGTTTTCTTTCTAGCTTTTTTTCCCCAGCACCACACTGGTCAAAACGGAGACGAGAAAAGCAAGAAAAAGCCCCCAAAAAATCCCAGCATACCTTCCAACCCCTCACAACGTGCAGCTCCTCACACTAAGGCACGGCTACCCCTCGGCTGCTCAACTCAGTTTGGGGTTACTCCCAGGGGAGCACCCCATCACTGCAGCCTGGGCAGCACAGCCTGAAGGCTCCCGGCTGGGCTCCAACACCAGCTCTGCAGAGCAAACACGGTGTCCGGGCCTCACGGGAGCCTCGGAGGTTTTTTCCAATGCTGCTCCCATCGTAGTGTGAGCTGAGGTTCCAGCGACCCCCTCGTGCTCTGCCTAAGCCACAGGCAAGACTGCAGGAAAAGAGGAGTCAGAATGGGAATGAGAGAGAAGAAAGACGACTTTGGCCTATCGGTCCACAGGGAGTAATTGTGCCCTTTTTAGCCCTGCTGACAAAGAGCTCAGAGGCACCACGCTGGTGTCCTGGGGCAGAGAACTTCACAGACCTGTGTTATCCTCTTGCATCCTGGCTCTCGGGAGTCCACCCACCACTCAGCTCATCCCAGTGCTGCTCTGCCTGCTCCAGGATTCTGTCCCCCAGAGAGGCCACTGGTCCCACACACAGGCCCCCCAGCCAGCCCCACCCCCTTGCTTGCTGCCAGCAGCCAGACCTCCCCACGTCCCCAAATGCAGAGCCCCTTCCCTAGCATGGCCCGCTGCCCTCAGCTCCCCAAAAAGAGAGGCAGGAGAGCCCCTGTCTCTGTTCGTTTTCCCAGCAGGTTTTCCCTCTGGATACAGCAAGATGTAAAGACAAGACCAAGAGCTTTTACGCAAAAGAAGTAGAGAAGTCTGCTTAACAGTCCAGCAATTAGTGCCCCAGTGCTTGAAGCCAAGAGGATAAATCCACTGGGATTTATTCACTGGAAACAGGAGTGGCTGACAGGATGATTTATGGCACACTCAGAGCTGCAAAGCTGGAGCCTTCTTTCTGGGCCATCACAGAAGTTCTGCCTCCCTCAAAGTCACAACACAGAGCAGACCCCCCCTCCCATTGCTTCTGCAGCAGCACTGCTCCTACCAGCCTGCCCAAGGGCAGGAGGGGACGCTTGCCCAGGGAGCAGGGATCAGGAGGCTCGGGGCTCCCTGTCCTACTCAGGGCAGGGGCTGGCCAGTGCCACAAAGCAAAAACAGGAGTCAGGAAGGCTTAAATGCAATCAGCACTTGTAAATAAGAGTAAGCCACCAGGGAAATCACTTTTGAAATGCAAGAAGCACCCTGAACAAGTTAGCTTTATTCCTTACAAGCTCCTCAAGTTGTCCACTGGAAGGTTTTAAATTTAACAGAAACATTTACCGTATTGTAAGGCCTTCAGTCCCCTCCTGATAAGCAAACCTAGTGAATTCTCTTGCCGAAGGGTGCTCAAAAGGAACAGGGTGTGTTTGTTGGGTTCCTGACCCTAATCTCTTTGCTGGGGCTGCTCTCTGCCTGGTACAGACCTCTTTGCTGCAACACAGTGATGTTTTAATTACTATTCTAACAGTAAAGCTCTACTCTTTTTTTTTTTTTTTTTTTATGGTCATAGTTATCCGTAAGAATTTTCTATTAAAAAAAAAATTAAAACAATACCTTTTGCCTCTGAGGGGAGGCAGCAGTAGCAAGTGTCCAGCACGTTCCCTTCTCTCTTACCTGCCCAGAGAACTCCAGGCACCTGCCTGGGTGGTGCTGAGGATGGCACCTGCAAAATTTTCATTCCGTTAGTTCACTGAGGTGACCTGAGCACTAGTTATACCTGATGGTGCCCACCTGCTGAATGGCCCAGCAGCAGCAGCAGCAGCATTTGCATTTCGTACATCCGCAGTCAGGCTGTCTGGCTGGAAGTGACCAGGGGTACAAGGCCCGTATTCACCTGACCCTGCTGCGATCCAAATCCTCACCTGTACCTTGTCGTGATCCAGATCCAAACACCTGCCCTGGGGAGTGCCCTCAGCTGTGGCACTGGGCTCCTGCAGACCCTCCCCGGATGAGCCTCGGTGGGCTCTGATCCTGCGCTGGTCCTTGCACCCTCCTCCCTCCTCCCTGACTCCAGCAGATTGAATTTAGGAAGGGTTGAATTTAAACTTCAGACATTTTTAGTGCCTTCTATCTATCTATCTATCTATCTATCTATCTATCTATCTATCTATCTATCTATCTATCTATCTATCTCCTTCATGAACTGTATTTCCCCTCTTCTCACAAAGTGGAGCAGAAAAAGTGCACAGGTGACAGGGAGCTGTTGGCTTGATGGACAAGAGGCCATAAAACTGCAGCCTGGCCTAAAGCAGCTGGACTGAAAATACCTGGATTCACTGCAGAGTAGAGCAATATTCTTAGAGCCATCGTTTGTTGTCTGAGCAATTAACACGCATATGGACCAAAAGTTAAGAGGCTGTTCTTTACTCCCACTGCAAACTGACCCAGAGAATTTATTCCTGCCATTCATCATTATTAGGTTCAACAGGAATGTCCACACGTGAGTGCATTTATGTTGCGGTTGCATGCACGTACATTTACAAACATGCACGCAGCCTGAAAACTACTCCAATTTTATAAATCTTCCAATTAAGTGAAATGTTTTGAAAACACTCTCATAGATTACATATTGTTACATCATCTACCAAAAACCAAGATGGGAATGTGCAGCTCTGCATTGATAAACAGAACAGAACTGCATTTCATGTGCTGAATGTTCATCCCTAAATCTGATGTCCGAGTGTTCTGTAACAAATTAAAACCACCTGACTTATGCACTTGTTACAGTCTGTATTTGCACTAAACAATTTGTTTCGTCTGTTGCCCTGGCAGTAAAAGCAGATATTCCCTATTAGAGGAACAGCATCTACCAGACTGACAGTATCCTTGGCCTCTTATGCCCTATTCCTATAGCCCACTGCCGTTGCTGTGGCTTTGGGACTCCTTCATATGACACACTGCTGGAAAGTGTAGATCATGTGGTGTGGAAATCTACACAAATAGTCCATTTGATAGCCACATTCACGCTCACTTACCAAAACGGGGGCTTTGGAGGAAAAAAGATTATGGTTGTATGCAGAGAGTTGGGCATTTCTATTGCTGTACTCTCCCAGAATGAAGCTTTAATCTGCATCTCTCACAAATCTTTACCCCTTGGTTCATGCCTCCTGACATCAGCACTACAGGTACATGAGAACTGGATTACCTTTTCAGCCAGAAAAAAGTCTTTTAAATATTTGAAGGTTCTTAACATCTCCTCCTAAACCCTCCTCTTTGTTCTATAGGCTAAAGAAACTTCATTACTATGTCTGAAGAATTAGAGAAAATGCAGGGAAAGAGAATTATTCTTATGCTCTCCTCTGGACCCTTTTCTTATGGTTTGCATGGTTCCTGATTTTAATTCCCCTCAAACTGTGAACATGACTCCATTGAAATTGGGCCAGAGGGATTTGGTTTTAATTTTATATACCTTATGGCTGACAAATCCTACCACTATGTATATGATGCAGTGCTTCATTTGCTTTCTCTTCCACAGCAGCATGGTATTTTTCACTCCTCTTCAGCTTGGAAGCCTCAAATACCAGATCCTTTGGAAAAAACAAGCAAACAAACAAAATATTAAAAAAGCCAACACAAAAACCAGCAACAACAAAACCCAACAAAAACAACCAGATAAGCAAACAAAACAAACAAACAAAAACAAACAAACAAACAAAACAAAACCAAAAACTAAACCAACCAACCAAAACCACACAAAACTTAAAACAAAAAAGAAACAAACCCCAAAAGTAAACCCCACGACAACAAAACATGATTTTTTTTTTTTTTTTTGTAGTTGCAAACCTGCCTTCCGGCCTGCTCTGCTCTTCTCAGCTGCATGCTGCTGTCAAGAATAACAGGCATACCTTTTGCTCAGTCAGTAGACCTCTGGAGAGTCTCCCTGCAAAACCTGGTTAATTCCAATTCAGCAGCAGATGGCTGAAAACCGAGCTCTGTGACTGGAGTATCTCCGCACTGTAGAACGACTCCAATTACACTGGTGTCTGGCTGTGTGCCTCCAGAAAGCCTCCTGTATTGTGCAGACAAATCTTTAAAAAAATTACTGGGTAAATTCTTGTGTAGAACAATTTAATACAATGCCTAGTTTCAAAATACCTTATTCGGTGAAAGCAATTTTTAACCGGGAAAAGAGAAGAAAAAGCCTTTTGGGGCTGAAAGTTCCACCTCTGTGGGGAGAGAGATAAGACCTAAGAGATTAAACAAAGGGTTATCTGGTTACCGGGCAGGAGCTGCTTGGCTCCAGCCACACAGCCATTCAAATGTAAACTATTACTTAGTAACTGGGTGGAAGAAATGGAAAGGGTTCTACTTTTCACAACAAGAAACAAGCCACGTAGCCCGAAGCCTGGGATGAGTCTGATTTTGCCAAACTAGGCAAACACATATCCTCCAGAAAACATGAAATCCACTTGAGAAAAATTGTAATAAACAAGGCCTCCTTGAAATGCTTTTCCCTGTAAAACCTGTCTTTAACTGTGTGTTTATAAACTGTTGATAGGAAAAGGAGCTGTCAAAAACGCCTTTTTAATACGTTTTAAAAGTTTCTAACTCCCTTGTGTTATTGTTTTTAAGGTTAAAGATTTCTAATGTTGTGTCTGTGGTCTCGAGAATCTTCCCTAAAGAACACTGAAGCTTTGAAGATTTTGTCCTATCTTTTCAGCAGTTCCCCCGCAGCTTTGTTTGAATTGCTATAGCTGAAAGTCGCTAAACGTTGTTTAGAGGTGTTAAATTCTTAAAGTCATCTGCTTAAGTTCCCTTGTTATTACACTGCAAAGAATCATCAGGCCTTCAGCTTCGAGAAAAACTGCAAAATTACCTGATTCTAAGATCTCTTTCTGCCATGATCACCACCTAAAATTGACTAAACCATTCATGACAAATTTACAAGCTTTTTATGAAAGGTAAAAAACAACTACAAGAAGCAGATAAGACATCCCAGACGTCAGAGACAACTTGGACTGACTTGTCTCAGAGGACACTGGCTTTCAAGCTGTGTTAGCAAAGTGTGATAGTGACTTCTCTATTCATTTTCTAAGTAGGGACTGGAGACAAAAATGGAGAAGTTGCCCTTGATAATTGCGCGGGAGTGCCACTCACAAAGCACTCACAGAACTTAAAATATTAGTTGCACTATCCCGCAAGGTAGAAATTCTTAAAACCTGTAAGAGCAAGTGATGATGGGATTTGCTATTTTCCAGAAGCTAAAACAATTCCTACAGGTTGCAATACACTTCATACTGCAGATATACAGCAAAAATCTTAACAAGAAGTGATATGAATCTCTTCAACAGAATTATTTGTGACATACTACATGTGTTCTAATAACTGCTTTGTTTTCCTTTAGTGACTGCTGCTGCGAAACTTCTCTTGATATGCCTACTGTAGATTAGCTCTGAGCAACTCCTCTTCATCAGTCCCCTCTGGACCAGGCACACAGCGAGAGGTTTGGGCATTAAATCAAACTTTCCAGGCATGAGGAAGCTTAGAAAGCTAAGCGGCAATCAATCCCAAAATAATTCTCCCCTGCCAATGTGGCAACAATAATAACTAACCTCCTTCTAAAATCTCAACTGCCACCAACAAGCAACTTGCAAGCAAATCAACTCCCGCCCCCTTTCCACATCTCTCAGCAGCTCTCACACAAACCCAAACAGCCTATCTCGACTGGCAGTGCCTAACCCAATGATTTTAAGGACTATGTAAGTAAACTAAGTGATCTGAGATTAAACTGAGAACGGACAGAAAAAGAAAAAAACCAAACTCCACTGCGTAGTGCCATGGACAGGCACCTCACACGCTTTTCATCACAAACTGCTCTCACGAGACCAGCAAACATCCACACGGGTTGTATGCAACACAGCCAACCTGAACAAGTTCTACCACCAAGTTTCCAAGTGCAAATGGCACACAAACTTTCTTAAGTCTGTTCTTAAAAGGTTCCATTTTTCTCTCAAACCCGAGCATTTTTTGCACAAACTCTCCGTAAAGAGACAACGGTGAAACACTAATCTGAAGATTCACAAGACACAAACCACTTTAACGAAACATAGTTTCAAATGAGCAACATTGAATTTGTTCTGTCATTAAAGAGGATTAAAATTTTCTGCAGAGAGAGAGCAGTAAATAAATATTAGCCATACTGTCATTAGACAAAAAAAAAACTAGATTAGATACAAAAAAACGATTTTTCTGCTAAAGGCCAAAGGGGGGGGAAGAAAAAAAAAAAAAAAACAAACAAAACAAACAAACACTGCTTAGGCTCATCCTCCAGGACTGGTTTCCTAAAGACATTGGGGATTTCATCGGTGCAGAAATTGGAATGCTTCCAAACCCCTGAACAGTCTCAAACTCCCATTTTGCTTCAACAACCAGCACAATTCAATCTTTTCTCTGCCTCCTAGAAGATGCCACAGGCATATTCAAAACCAAAACAGAGCTATAGTCAAAAATCCTCTACACCAACATGTTGCCTACCTGAAATGCTGACTCAGTCTAATCATTCCCTTCTCTCCAATTACTTTTCCAAGAGCCAGGAAATGACTGCAGGTGAGATTTTTCTAGTTTGTGAGGTGAACTCATAGATTATCAAGCAGTACAACTAAGAGCTTGAAAAGCCACCCATCTGAACCCTGGCAGGCCACTCTAAAGGGTCACTGTACGGAAAAAGCCACAGAAAAAGGGTAGCAGAAAGCTAAAAGGGCCTCAGGGAACATAAACCAGTAGGGAAGTGGAACTGCAAGGCTGAGGATGAAAAGAGGCGACAGAAGAGAACTGAACTCAGGATGGAAAAGGGCAGAGACTGTAGATATACACGTATATGTATACAGAGATATAGATATGTAGATATATAGATATATGTAGATATCTGAAGACTCTAAGTCAGTGCCTGATGTGTGGACACAGTAATTGGCTATCTTTCCTTGAAAATGAATGCTTATATTTGACAGAGAAAAAGCCTCACATATGGATGAAAGCTGCCAAGAACACGGGGTTTAGTATCACCAGGTTTTAGAGTTACGAGCTGCAAAAAGACGTATTTTTCAAGAAAGGTATGAAACAAAGCTCTACACAATCTTCAGCAAGCAAGGTCTGAAATTTCTTAGTTTCACTGAGAGAAAGCACAGATTTTAGTGATTACTTCCCCCCCCCCCCAACCCCTCCCCAGCACCATGCTACATATAATCATTTCTGGAAAAAAACTGTCCTCAAGCATATGATGGAAGTGATGACATCCCCCCACAGAAAAGCTGAACATATAAACATATGGAAAACAACTGCTGAAAAGTGTGGACCACGTTGTGTGGAAGTCTACACAAACAGTCTTGATGATAGCCACATTCACACTCTCTTACCAAAAAGGGGCCTTTGGAGGAGAAAAGATTATGGTTGTATGCAGAGAGTTGGGCATTTCTATTGCTGTACTCTCCCAGAATGAAGCTTTAATCTGCACCTCTCCTGAAGCTTTACCCCTTGGTTCATGCCTCTTGACATAAGCACTACAGGCACTTGAGAATCGGATTGGTTTTTCAGCCAGAAAAAAGTCTTTTAAATATTTGAAAGTTCTTAACATCCCCTCCTAAACCTTCCTCTTTGTTCTATAGGCTAAAGAAACTTCATTACTCTGCCTTAAGAATTAGAAAAAAGGCAGGCAAAGAGAATTATAAAAGAGACAGGCAAAGAGAATTATTCTTATGCTCTCCTCTGGACCCCTTTGTCATGGTTTGCATGGTTCCTGATTTTAATTCCCCTCGAACTGTGAACATGAAAAACAAAAAAACCCACACCACACACAAAAAAAACAACAGCAAAAGACAAACAAAAGCAATCAGATAAACAAAGAAAAAAACCCCAAAACTAAACCAACCAACCAAAACCACACAAAACTCAAAACAAAAAAGAAACAAACCCCAAAAGTAAACCCAACGACGACAAAACATGATTTCCTACTTAGTCCTACCTGAACCTTTCTTTATGTGCTCGAGGAATTCCAACTGCAATGCATACATCTGTCTGAACACTAGCGTTTGATTTTTAGACTGTTTCTTCTAATTTTTCCTGCCTTTTTTCTGTGTGTGTGTGTGTGTGTGTGTGTGTGTGTGGCTACAAACGGACGGCTGTGCTCTTCTCAGCTGCATGCTGCTGTCAAGAATAACAGGCATACCTTTTGCTCAGTCAGTAGCAGTCCCAACGAAGACGTAGACCTCTGGAGAGTCTCCCTGCAAAACCCAGCTAATTCCAATTCAGTCGCAGATGGCTGAAAACCACGCTCTGTGAGTGGAGAGTCTGGCCGGGTTTGCACAAATTCTGCATCAGATTTCCAAGACACTTGTGAGAATGTTGTGGGAGACCTCACAAGTGAAAAGATGAGTAGATGTACAATTTCAAGAGAAAAGTGAAGAAGATGAAAAGTACTGAACGTTAAAAAAAAATAAAAAAAATAAAAAAAATACAAGGCACGAATCAGGAAAAAATTCCCTGAAGCAAAACACAAAGCCTGAACTGTGTTGTGACATATTTTTCAAGGAATTGCAAAATGCCCAATTCTACTCTGGCCCGGTAATGGGATCTATGGAAAGCTTTCAATCCTACCAGTGTCAGTAAATATTCCTCATGATATCAATCTAAGATAAAGAAGTGGTTTCCCCTTAGCAAGAAAAAAAGCACATGTGCAAAACCTTGAAATCCGGTGACTGCATTTTTTATTCTTACTGTAACTCTCTTCTACCTTTTCCTCCGGGGAGTCCAAGTGAGGTGGACGAGATGAGGCCGGGATCACAGAACTCTGAAACTGAACTGAAGAGAAAACATTTTTTAACAGCTGCTCGAGGCCTCTCATTGAACCAATAAGCCAAGAATTCTCTCAAGGACCTCATGTGTCACTAAACTCTCTCCAGCACAAGAATCAGCAGTGCTCAGATTAAAATTACCAAACTCCCCAAGTTTCCCTCCTCTTTCATTTTCTCCCCACTGGGACTGGATTAAATGAAACTGCTCAGATTTAGCTTCATTCTATGTGCTTTTATTTAGGATTGCATCAGCCACCTGCCTTGGAGCAGACCGGTGTAGCTGTGAATGCTTCCAAAGCAATAACAAAAGACAATTATTCTCTGCCACTCCCATTACTTCCTATTTCAAACCCCAAAGCCACAGAAATTCCTTGCCCAGCCTCTGGACAGCTCTGCAGCACATTTCAGCTTTGCTTTCCTTTCTGTGCAAATCTAAGCCCTTTGCTATTTTTTTCATTTTTGGGTGTTCTTAACCTAAGATTTGAGCTATATGTATAGAGCCTAGCTCAGTCACTTTCCAAAGTCACAATTTCTCCTACTTCACAAAACATCCAAGCTCCAAAGCATTGCAAATCTAAGATTCACAGCTTTATCTCCAGCCTATTGGAAACACTGTCCATGATACAACCCTAGATGGGGAAGATCTACCAGGGGGAATTCTCAGCAAGAACATCCCTTATTCAGATTGTTCCCATGAGCAAGTCAAGTCCCAAAGCTGAAAACACCAACTTGTTCTACTCCATCATCATCCTTCACTGCTTTGTCTAATTTTAGAAGACTGAAGCTCCCTATGCTGACTTCTTAAACATGCTCCAGCACCAGCCCTTTCTGTCTCATCCATGGAGTGTTTCTACCAGCCAAAGCTACTCAGGTACCTAAATACATATCCAGGTGCCTTCCTAGCATTTCTCCTGCACTCGCTTACAACTTCAGAGGAATAATTACCCTTCTCCTGCTGCAATTCTCCTGCCTTGGCAAGTGTTAAAACACAGGTGGCCCAGTGACAAGTGCTCTGAAACAGCCATCCATTCCACCTGCAGAAATTCTGAGGGCCACACTTGGAAACCCTTCAGCAAGGGCCCTGGAAAAGCCAAGGTGAGCTGTGATTACCTGCAGGGCCAGGGAACTGAGGGCAAGGTGGGGACCGAGCAGAGAGCAAACACCTCCAGCTGCTTCTCACTTCAGCCCCCACGGCAAGTGCGGCTAAGCCCACCGGTGCAAGGTTCGTAGGAGAGCTTGAAAAGAAATTAGGAAACAATTAGCTGACAGAAAAATCCTTCTGCACTCCGCACTGGAGAACGACTCCAATTGCTCACTAAGACAATCACCTTATTTAGAACAACTGAATCCTAGAACCCCACGGCTTCTCAAATGTATTCACTACCAGAAAAAGAAAGAATTGCAAGCAGCAAGAGTGACGTGCCAAACAACCCTCTGCCTTAAAAGCCAAGAGAAATAACCCCCCAAGGCCAAAGCAGAGCTGCGAGGTGTCCCGAGCCCTGTCCGGACCAGAAGCAGTGCCGAGACGAGCTGCCCCCCGCCTCGCAGGCGCCGCCTGGCGGACACGGCCGGGAGCGGCACTGCAGCCGGGCCGCCGCTCCCCACCAGCCCCTCCAGTGCTCCCCGAGCGCGGATCGGCGCTATGGCCGTGTCTCCGCTGGCCGCGGCAGAGACAAAAAGGCTTAAGCCACGTGCAGCTTCCGGGGAAGGAGGGAGGCTTCCGGCGGCGCAGCCCCGGCCCATCGCCCCGGCACCGCAAGACCCAGGGGCGTGGGGACGGGACGAGACGAGACGAGACGAGACGGGACGGGACGGGACGGGACGGGACGGGGTGGCACGGCAGCGGCACAGGGAGGGGAAGGAGCAGAGCGGACCGGGACGCTGGGGGGGGACGGAGCGGAAGCGGGACGGGACGGGACGGGACGGGACGAAGAAGCGGCAGCGGAGCGGGATGGGATATGGAAGAGAGCCAAGCGGAGTCCCCCGCACTCACCGAAATGAAACGGCCGCTCGCTCGGTCGTCCTCGTGGCTGAGCCACGTGCAGCTTCCTGGAGAAGGAAAGAGGATTCCGGCGGCGCAGCCCAGCCCCATCAGAGCACCAAGCTGGGCGGGGACGGGGAGGGAACAGGGGGGCTGGGCAGGGGGTTGGGGCGGGGCGGGCCAGGGGGGCGGGGTGGCGCGGGCCAGGGGGGCGGGGTGGGGCGGGCCAGGGGGGCGGGGTGGAGCGGGCCAGGGGGGCGTGGCGGCTGCGGCGGCAGCTCCGGCCCCGGCGGCCCCGGCGGGGGGTGGGGACGGCGTGCCGGCGGCCCCGGCGGGGGGTGGGGACGGCGTTCCGGCGGCCCCGGCGGGGGGGGGGGGGGGGAACGGCGTGCCGGCAGCCCCGGCGGGGGGGGAGACGGCGTGCCGGTAAAACGGCGCCATCTTGCTTGTAGGCTGGAGGACTTCCGGTAGAGGGTCGCCATCTTATTTGTAGGCTGGAGGACTTCCGGTAGGGCGGCGCCATCTTATTTGTAGGCTGGAGGACTTCCGGTCAGGGCGCCGCCATCTTATTTGTAGGCTGGAGGACTTCCGGTAGGGCGGCGCCATCTTGGTTGTAGGCTGGAGGACTTCCGGTAGAGGGTCGCCATCTTATTTGTAGGCTGGAGGACTTCCGGTAGGACGGCGCCATCTTATTTGTAGGCTGGAGGACTTCCGGTAGGGCGGCGCCATCTTGGTTGTAGGCTGGAGGACTTCCGGTCAGGGCGTCGCCATCTTGCTTGTAGGCTGGAGGACTTCCGGTAGGGCGCCGCCATCTTATTTGTAGGCTGGAGGACTTCCGGTAGGGCGGCGCCATCTTCAGTGTGGGCTGTGACGACTTCCGGTGAGGGCATCGCCATCTTTAGTGTGGCTCGAGAGTTTCCGGTCACGGCGTCCTGCGGGGCAGAGAACGTTAAGGCATATTTGGCTTTTCCTCGTTCCCCCGTGCTGACCGTAATGGCACAGGCTCCGGGGAAAGCTCAAAGGGGGCATGTCCCACTCAAAGCGACTCACGGCAGGATAAGCGGGGCAAAAGTACAATAATCTGGCCAAAGCCCCGGCCCGCCGGGCCTTCCCTTGCTGCCGGCGCCAGCCGGACATGCCGCCAGGGAACGGGCGCCTGGCCAGACTCGCTGCAGCAGCGCAGTTCCACGGGGCTGCATCCGGCTCGCCGCGCGGCTTTCCCTGCAGTACCGCGCGCCGCCCGCAGGCGGCAGCAGCGATCCTCGAGAGCCCCCTGGGGAAAGGGAGAGCGGCCGGCAAAGCCACGACCCAGAGCTCTGCCTGCCGTCCTCGCACTGGCACGCGCCTTGGAGCTTCATTCGTCCTGCTTTCAAAGCCCCCCCTCCTTCTGTATCCTGCATTTCTTACACTACAAGATCCTGGATATAATAAAGTAGAGACGGAGCTCTCTTTTGAAGTCAATGTATATGTCAGTTAGCATTTCAATAGATAGAAAAAAAGAGAGATGGTAACCTTTAAATTTTCAGGCATTTTTGGGCTTAGCCTCCCTTTTCGGGGAGGACTCCCTATGACCCCTCTCATCCCCCACTCACCTGCTGGGCATCGGGATGCCCCTGATGACCTCCTCACCCCTGGACTCCCCCACCCCTTTTTACTCACCCCCAAAAGCAGAAATAAAGAGAGGGAGGGTGGGTACAAGATGGGGAGTTCAAGGCAGAGGGAAAACAGGGGTCAAGAAGAGGAGAGGAGGAAAGGGGTGGAGAAAAGAGAGGAGAAAGGATATCTGGGGGTGCACACAGGTGGGGGGCAAAGGGGGGTTTCTGACGCACCCAAGCTTGACAGCTCCTCCCCAAATCCTCTCCCTTCTGCTAAAGGATGTCCTGCATCCACCAGCACAGGACATACACAAATCCCTCTGGGGGTCTGGAACATGACACATACCTGCAGGGGTGGCTGTTAGGGTTGCAAACAAGATGATAGGGAGGCGCTTTTTTTATTTCAGAAAGTCAACAAATGCCTCCAAAAGAAGGGCCTTGGGGGCAAGTGGCAGCTCACCGCACTATGCTGGACTCCCCTCATCCCCTTCCTCAGCTCCAGGAGGATTTGCGCCTCCTCTGAAGGTGACAGTTCCCTTCAACTGGTTTTCTTTCTAGCTTTTTTTCCCCAGCACCACACTGGTCAAAACGGAGACGAGAAAAGCAAGAAAAAGCCCCCAAAAAATCCCAGCATACCTTCCAACCCCTCACAACGTGCAGCTCCTCACACTAAGGCACGGCTACCCCTCGGCTGCTCAACTCAGTTTGGGGTTACTCCCAGGGGAGCACCCCATCACTGCAGCCTGGGCAGCACAGCCTGAAGGCTCCCGGCTGGGCTCCAACACCAGCTCTGCAGAGCAAACACGGTGTCCGGGCCTCACGGGAGCCTCGGAGGTTTTTTCCAATGCTGCTCCCATCGTAGTGTGAGCTGAGGTTCCAGCAACCCCCTCGTGCTCTGCCTAAGCCACAGGCAAGACTGCAGGAAAAGAGGAGTCAGAATGGGAATGAGAGAGAAGAAAGACGACTTTGGCCTATCGGTCCACAGGGAGTAATTGTGCCCTTTTTAGCCCTGCTGACAAAGAGCTCAGAGGCACCACGCTGGTGTCCTGGGACAGAGAACTTCACAGACCTGTGTTATCCTCTTGCATCCTGGCTCTCGGGAGTCCACCCACCACTCAGCTCATCCCAGTGCTGCTCTGCCTGCTCCAGGATTCTGTCCCCCAGAGAGGCCACTGGTCCCACACACAGGCCCCCCAGCCAGCCCCACCCCCTTGCTTGCTGCCAGCAGCCAGACCTCCCCACGTCCCCAAATGCAGAGCCCCTTCCCTAGCATGGCCCGCTGCCCTCAGCTCCCCAAAAAGAGAGGCAGGAGAGCCCCTGTCTCTGTTCGTTTTCCCAGCAGGTTTTCCCTCTGGATACAGCAAGATGTAAAGACAAGACCAAGAGCTTTTACGCAAAATAAGTAGAGAAGTCTGCTTAACAGTCCAGCAATTAGTGCCCCAGTGCTTGAAGCCAAGAGGATAAATCCACTGGGATTTATTCACTGGAAACAGGAGTGGCTGACAGGATGATTTATGGCACACTCAGAGCTGCAAAGCTGGAGCCTTCTTTCTGGGCCATCACAGAAGTTCTGCCTCCCTCAAAGTCACAACACAGAGCAGACCCCCCCTCCCATTGCTTCTGCAGCAGCACTGCTCCTACCAGCCTGCCCAAGGGCAGGAGGGGACGCTTGCCCAGGGAGCAGGGATCAGGAGGCTCGGGGCTCCCTGTCCTACTCAGGGCAGGGGCTGGCCAGTGCCACAAAGCAAAAACAGGAGTCAGGAAGGCTTAAATGCAATCAGCACTTGTAAATAAGAGTAAGCCACCAGGGAAATCACTTTTGAAATGCAAGAAGCACCCTGAACAAGTTAGCTTTATTCCTTACAAGCTCCTCAAGTTGTCCACTGGAAGGTTTTAAATTTAACAGAAACATTTACCGTATTGTAAGGCCTTCAGTCCCCTCCTGATAAGCAAACCTAGTGAATTCTCTTGCCGAAGGGTGCTCAAAAGGAACAGGGTGTGTTTGTTGGGTTCCTGACCCTAATCTCTTTGCTGGGGCTGCTCTCTGCCTGGTACAGACCTCTTTGCTGCAACACAGCGATGTTTTAATTACTATTCTAACAGTAAAGCTCTACTCTTTTTTTTTTTTTTTTTTTATGATCATAGTTATCCGTAAGAATTTTCTATTAAAAAAAAAAAATTAAAACAATACCTTTTGCCTCTGAGGGGAGGCAGCAGTAGCAAGTGTCCAGCACGTTCCCTTCTCTCTTACCTGCCCAGAGAACTCCAGGCACCTGCCTGGGTGGTGCTGAGGATGGCACCTGCAAAATTTTCATTCCGTTAGTTCACTGAGGTGACCTGAGCACTAGTTATACCTGATGGTGCCCACCTGCTGAATGGCCCAGCAGCAGCAGCAGCAGCATTTGCATTTCGTACATCCGCAGTCAGGCTGTCTGGCTGGAAGTGACCAGGGGTACAAGGCCCGTATTCACCTGACCCTGCTGCGATCCAAATCCTCACCTGTACCTTGTCGTGATCCAGATCCAAACACCTGCCCCAGAGGAGCCATCAGGAAGGATGTCCCAGTGCACAGTTTGCAGAACACGGCACAGGGAGCGTGGGCTGTGCTTCACCCCATTGCCGACACTGCGCTGACCAGACCCCAGGCAAAAACACACAGAGCCAATTCAGCAGCACTGGTTTCTCCTTCAGGAGAAGAAAAGAAGGCACAGACAGACAAGAGATTACACAACCAGGTTATAAAATGAAACACAAATCTTTTATTCCGGCAGGTCCATCCATCCCCATACGTGGAGCAGGGGCTGCCCAGAAGGATGACAGGCAAAAAAATGTGATCTCAGTGCAAACAGTCATTTGTAGCACAATGACATTTGGAGAAGAGGCTCAGCCCTGCCGCTCACCCTCATTGTTGCTGCCAGACGCTGGCAGCTCAAGTCTGGAGGGGTTCTGCCCACGTGAGCCCACCTGGGCTCCTATTAAGGCTTCACCGGTGAGGTTCGACGCTACTGTTGTCTGTACGTACAGCAGCTCAGCTAAAGACTGATTACAAACTCCATAGGCACAGTGACTCCACAGAGTACATCACACAGAGAAACACTGGCAACCCGGGGAGGGGGAAACACTTCCAAAGGGACAAGCAGTTGTAACAGTATTTATTGCCACCTCACCACGCTCACTGTAAAATAAAATCCTTGATCCCCACCTCTGCAAATGTATTGTGAATGGTAAAATAAATCAGCAGCAAAAACTGTTGCAAGAAACCAGTGGGCACCCAGGGACCACAGGTGTCCCTGTCTCCAGGGAGCAGGGGTGTGGAGGGGCTCTGCCAGGCAACAGCTATGCCCCAGCACCAGGGCAAAGGTAATTTAAACACAGACATCAAATCCATACTTGGAGGGACAGAAGTAGACTCGCTCCTCCGGTTGTTCAGGGAAGAACGGGAGACACCCCAGGAGTGGAGCTGCAAACAGCTGCCCTTCCCAAGCCTGCAACCCTTGAAAAATACATACATGTGTCTATTATTGCCAACAAGGAGTTTTAATAACCACCGCCCTTTCACCACCAGGGGAGTGAATTTGCAGAGTTTGGTTTTGCTCTTTCAGGGTGGAAGGGAGGAGCTGATTTGTAGGAGAAGAGGAAGGGGCAGACCTGGATATCCGGTGTCTGAGGTAAGGTTGGAGGAAAAAGTGCAGCAAGAAAGAGATGCAAGAAAAACAAACAAAGCCGCTTGGCTCTGAGCATCTCTCGTATGAAAATGATTGTCAAAGAAGTCACTAGTGAAAACAAGGTAAAAAAATACGTTCGCTGGAGAGGTACCTTTCTGTATCTTTCGGCATCAGAACACTAACCCGAGGTCCATGCAGTGTTTTCAGTTCACCACAGGAATACTCTTTGGAAAGCCCAAGCTGTGTCATCCCAACACACACCTCTGGAGATGCCACCCGGCTCGGGCGGTGAAGAGAAGACCTGGAGATCTCCTGTGTCCATCTGGGGAGGGGGACGCAGACGTCCCGTGGGGTCAGCCCCAAAAGCTGCCCAGTCTCTCCAGCACCGGGGTCCCCACCGTGGCACTACCCAAAGCGGAACTTCAGCCGGTACTTGATGGGGCCAGCGTTCTTCCGAGGCGGGGATGGGGCAACCTTCGGCTTCGGCAGCGGGGGCTTCTTCTCTGGGAGGGCGACGGTGAAGGTGAGCTCAGGGGGCTGCGGCTGCCAGAAGCGAGGCAGGAAGTGTGTGGAGACATGCTGGGGCCGGGCACGGGGGCTGCAGCCCCTCTTGGCTTTGCCCCGCTTGTTGAGGGCCACGTACCACTGGCACCCCGAGCGTGGGCTGCGGTGCACGGCTGAGGCGTAGGTGTTGTAGCTGTTCTCCTGGAAGCGCTCCCGGAAATGGCAGTCTGCTGTGAACCGGGCCTGTGGGGACAGTGGGGACAGCGTTCGCCAAGAGCTGCCGTTCCCTGTCCTTCACCCCCACCCTTGATGCTTGCTGGGTTTGTCTGTCTCCCAAAAGCGAGTCTAAAGGGGTGGGTGGAAACACAGGACACCCATGTCAAGGGCGCTGGGTAACCAACCATTTGGAAAACCCCCAACACAGATACTTCAGTAGCTGATTGCCACCCAGTTTGGAGCTTCCTTGAAAATAAAAGGCTTGGACCACCCCAGCACCACCACAAAGAAGGGGAACCTTGCCACAAAGAAGTGGCACCTTGCACTCCAAGTGGAGATGTTTTCAAGGAGAGAAGGAACTAAGGCACGTTCCCAGAGTTAGTAGATCCTGGCCCATTACACGTGACAGGCTTATACATTCACCTTTCACAACCACGATATAGGTCAAGGGACCAAGAGCGTGAAATGGAGCAGAAATAATGGCAGCCTGGACGGGCTGCCAGCAAGCCTGGGAGGCACACAGCTCTGGAACAGGGCTGTTGGAGGAATCAGACTGAGCAAAACCCCTTTGAGATACCATGGCACTGTTGAACCATTGCAAAGCAGGAGGCAGGAAGTTAAACTTACACAGCCATAATACTTCTTCTTTTGTGTCCCTAAGGTCCAGCAGAAAAGCCGTATGTCAGTTTAAAAATATTTACATTGAGGCCCTTGAGAAACAATTTCATTGTTTTTGAGTTTTTCCTCCACTTTTTCATTTATACTCACTCTCTTCTGTTTCATTCACGGTTCCTCTGTGCTGCAGCCAGTTCTCCTTTACACTGAACTGGTGGAAAAAGGTTTTATTCTGTGAGGGAGTGGGAAAGAAAGTAAGCAAAGAAAGCAAAGAAAGCAAAGAAAGCAAAGAAAGCAAAGAAAGCAAAGAAAGCAAAGAAAGCAAAGAAAGAAAGAAAACCACAACAGTGACTTTTTGCATCCTTGGCCTTTACAAAGCAGTAATTCACAGATCACAGCATTCAACCCATTTGTCTGGCCAAAAGGTTCCTGTATAGGAAATCTATTCACCCTTTCTTAGACCAGTAAACTGGGAGTTGCCTTACTAAATAATGACCAAGGCGGAGATTTTGCAGGAAGCAGGATGTGCTAAGGCTAAGCAGCCAGCATGATTCAAGATTTTCTGTAGTCACGTTCAAAGCCTGTTTCTTGTACACTTACTCTTATATACGTTTCTCATGTACCAATCAGCCTACTTAGCAATTTCACTACAATCTCATGTTCTGCCTTCCACATTTTTGCAGTAACATTTTAAGCTTATTACACACTTCAGCCTCAGCACGGTAAAACTGATGAGCACAGCAATTCACCTCTGAGAAGTGTGCACACCAACTCTGGTTGCATCTTCTTCCTTCAGTTAAATGGACAGATTCACGTTCCTCTCTTTTTCTCTGTCCCTTTCACAACAAATCTGCCCCTTGCTCTGTTTACTTGACATCCACGTCAATGGATATGTGACAGTGCCTGTGCTCACACTGGTTTGCCCAGGTTGCTCCATCTCTCCAGCTTACACTCCTGGGCCTCCCTGAATTTAGACATCTCAAAGCATCTCGTTAAGATGCTAGTATTGTCACAGCCACTGCAGGTTAGCTCACACAGCTGACATACAGGATGCACTGACAGGAAAAAAGTTCTTTAAGCAGCATTGCAGGTCTAACCTCGCTCATGTGCCCTGTCATGTTTTTGGCCACCAGTCACTTTCAGTTAAGAAGCCAAGAAGAGAGGGAAGTGGGCAAAGGGGAAGAAAGTGAGATGGTAAGTTATCTAGCAACCAGCAACAATCAGGTTGGCATTACCTTTCGATGAGGTGAATACTCATCTACAGTGCTGAAACAAAAAGGAAAATCCAAATTATTCTTTCCAGCCAAAGCTTAGGAAAAGGAAGTTTTAGCTATTTTACAAAGTTTACTACAAAGTTTACAACATCAGAAAGTTTTTAACACTAAATGGTCACTGCAGAAAGGCTGCAGACCTCCTTCAGGAAAAATTAAAGGCACCTGGCTCAGCCAGAAAGGTTTTTTTGACTTGAACAATTGATGTCGTGAAAAGCAATGCTGTCAGCCCATGAGCTGTTGCAGGAGACAAACACAGCTCAGGCCCCCAAAGTAAGTGGTCAGGGTCACCCTCAAGGACACAGCTCCCTCCACTTCCATGGCCCAACCATGGAAACCAACTCCTTTGTTGTAAAAACCTAGCAAGGAAATATCCTTTATAAATACCATAATGATTAGTAAAATAATAACCCTGAGATGACTATTAAAAGATATTTGCTTCTCAGTACTGCCGACTGCAGAGAGAATGAGAATAAAGGTACCATCTGAAGTCACAGACTGCAGCTTCTGAGGGAATTTTTGCCAGCTTCTCCACAAAGATTTGCTTTTCTTGAGAGTAAGCCCAAATAAAATTGATGAAAGTGAAGCCCAACAAACATCAGGGAAAACTGAATAATCTAGTTTTAGTTTAGAAAAGAGATGATTAGTTAAAATGAATATGTTACTTGTATCACTCCTCACTTGACTGAATTACAGCAAGATGGAGACAAAAATAAATTACAGTCTAAATAAAAGGAGACTTGATCACAAATATAACCAATACTTACTGATGGCGATGCATCCCAAGTATCTTCTGAAATTCTTTCAGGTCCTTCTCAAGAATGGGACATTCATACACATCATCTAACACATTTCTGTATATTGCCTACAAAATAAAACAAAATGAAACAAAATAAAACAAAAAAGATTGTGCAAATGTCTGACAATTCAAACATAAATCTAAGGCATCACATCAGCAATCTAAATCAATTCAGGCACTAGCCTACTGAAACAACTTTCATCATTATATTTCTGCAAAACCCATAAGGAGAGAACCTTCCTGTTTAAACTTCCAACTGGTTAATATTCAGCTTGTCTTTGTAGAAACACTCTTAGTACTGTCACCAAGTGAGAGTCCAAAATGTTTATCCTCTTTTCTCTACAAATGGGAAAATTTAAAACACCATTTGTGGCTGTTATACAAAATCTGGGTTAGGTCAGAAGAACACATTCTGAAGCAACACACCACACCACACCATCTTCACTTACCCAAAATGATAACAAACAGGTTCCTTGAATTAAGACTTTTAAAATGGCAAAATGTTCTACGTCACCTTTCCTCACATTTGCATACATTTTAAACTGAGTTGATGTCTTCCACAAACTCCCAGAACTCTGTTAGTTATAAACTAATAGATAAATAAACCTATCTTCTAATTTTGGGGGAAGGCATTGTCATGATTGAAACTGTAGGAAGTATTTTCTCTACACTTTTTCAGAATTTGCACACGGATCCTTGTCTTTCCCTTCTAAGAAAATGAGGAATACGTATGAGCTGAGTCATCAGGTTTGCTATGGCCCAATTAACACTCTGACATTCACAGGTTTCTGCATGAATGATTTTAGCCTACAATCCTATACGTTGTTCTTGCACATATAACTGCAACCATTGTTAACGTTACTGCTGTTTAATATTGCACAGAAGCTTCAAGAAGAGAGATTGTGTGATGGTGCACAGTCACGCCTCCACGGCCCTTAGGAAGATCGCCATCTGCATATAAAGAGTCTCGTCAGGAAAAGTGGAAGATCTGCAAAGTCTCCTAAAATACTCTCCTCTTTAACTAGCAGGGGAAAAAATATATATTTAAAAAAAGATCAACAACCAGGTGGATGTTGGTCAGCAACAATGGGCTATTTCCAAATTTACAGGGGAATTACAAGAGCTTTTGGAATTCATGCAGAAATATCAGAAGATCTTTGCTAGCAAGTAGGGACAAAATTGTATTTATTAAAAGACATAAATTTGTGCTGCTCCCCACGTGCATTCAGCAAAACACTGTGGAATACAATTTCACTCCTCAGTCAAAGTAGCATCTCTTACAGAGACCTGAGAACTCTTAGTCCATGGATACCAGCCACAGATCCTGTTCTGAGAGACACTGTGTCCAAGGAATCTCCACATCTTTGTAGTTTTATTTTTTATCTTTCTAACTTTTCCCATTTTCTAGAGATCACAGGATTTCCATAAGTTTCATATGTTAATGTTTTTGACATTGAATGTATTGATAATACTGGTTTTCTGTTCAAACTGACTGTCTTTAAGGCATTTAAGGAAGACACGTACAAATCATTTTATATTATAGGTTTCACAGAGAAACCGTAAGTATGAAAAAATATGTTTTATAGAGTTTTCTGCTGTGGCTTTTTAGACACAGTAAGTAATTAAACAGTGCTGAAGTGCATCAGAAAGTGTTTCAATACCTTTAAAAATTGTTTTAAATGCTCATCTTCATGTAACCAGTCTTTGTAGAGAGAAGTCCACGGAGATACCAAATGTAACACTTTCCGCTTCCTACAAGACACATCAGACTCATCTTCTTTCCCTTGGTGGTTCTTAGCACAATAGGTGCAGTAGGTTAAGGAATGAATAATAAGGTCTCACATAAACTTAAAAATTAACTGATGGCAAAGACTTTGCAATCATCTCATCGAAAGATTTTTTTTCAGTACATTACTCAGTTTTAAATGTTTTATCCTATCTGAAGCTTTAGGAGTTTCATCAACTTTTTGGAATGAAATTCTCAGTAATACACATGCCAAATAGTCCTCTGTGCCAACATGATTTTTCTTCATTACAGATTAGAGAGGTGATTCTATAAAAATAAAATCAATTCAAAAGGAATTACAAAACGTTGAGTCATATCTTTTCTGCAGAACTGAGAATGAACCTTTGTCTTGCACATCACGGCTACGTGAATGTCTGTGGGAAGGAGGGCAATGTATCATTAACAATAACAAAAAACCCAGGCAAAAGAAGTCAGTTTCTTTCTGCCTGCACAAATTACAGTATCTGCAGAAATACCACTCTTAAAATAAAAAAAGAGTGAACAACTATTTCTACCACTGTTCTCTATTCACAAAGCAGCAACACCAAACAGCAGACAATACCCACTTGTACATTGTTCCTATCCCTTTGCTATACTTTCGATTAAGAGGTAAAAAGATGGTGTTTTCACCTCAAAACGTAAAGAAGGGGGAAAAAGAAAAGCAAAGAAAGTTTATTTTATAGCCACAAGTTTATTTAAGCAATGCTCCATAGCTTATGGAAATCATTGGAAATGCATGAAAATAATTCTTTTATCTCAGAATGAGTTAAGACTTATATCCTGTATCACATGAAAAAAATATTGCAAAATGCTTATTCTTTACTTTTTCTCTTTGTAGATATTCTAAGAATTAACATAACCTGGAAAAGTTTTAACCCCACTTTAAATGTTACCTCGTCACAGTTATAAAAGCTTATTTATCTTTAAACAAAAACAAAAATTGCATTGTCGCTATGAGTTAGGCATCTGCTTCAATACAGGTTTATTCTGAGGCAGCTTTATCTTTGTATATTTGACTTCAGAGAAGGAATTTTTTGTTTATTGATTCCTCAGCTATGCAAATTCTAAATGTTTTAGTAAGTGAACGTGTGTGTGTGTATACCTAGTTCCAGGCATGAGCCAATTAGGGGAACTCATATCCAAATTTGGATTTAATGTTTCCAGTTTGAATCTCTTCATCCTCAACCCATTTGAGTTTAGAATATAATATAACCTAAACTTTGGGAAGCTATAGATTTGAGTCAAATCCAGGTATCATAAACCTTATGAAAACTGGATTGGAGAAAAAGAGACTTTGAAAGATCAACTAAACCAGTCCATCCAAATCCACCCCAACTAGTCCACCTTAAGAGAGGCTCAAGCATACCACTGCAATACATTTTCTGATTTCTTCTTCTTAATACTCTCCAATAAAAAAGATTCTACTGTCTCACACATTTTCAACTCCACCATTTATTTTCTTAAGGAAAAAAAAAATCCAAAATAATTCTTAGTATCTAACATGAAAATATCTTACAGCAATTTATTCTCACTGCCTTTTGTCCCATCTGGCACTGATATGGGAACAGATTCTTCTGTTCCTCTTTAAGTACCTGAAAGACTGCCTATTTACATATAGATTCCCTTTTTTCAGTAAAACAATCCCAATTCTTTCACATCTTCTTTGTAGGTCTTTTTTTCTAGAATACTGGTAATTCCCATTGGTCTCTTCTGAAGTTTTTCCAGTTTGTTCATGCATTTCCTGGGCTGTGATGCCAAAATCTCAAATGCAGTTCACTTTCTAAACATGCCATAGTAAATATTTGACAATTTTTCTCTTTTCTTACCAATTTTTCATGCAACCTCAAAACAATCATGCAGGATTGTATTTCAATAATAGGCAAAGAACAAAACCAGGCATGCAATTTTGATATAAGGCTCAATGATAGATAAAACTAGAAGAAAGTGTGTGACCCCTGTGACTGCAACATTCAGTAAAAGGATATTGCCTCAGAAGTGCCTGGCACAAGTCATCGGTCGTCATGAAGACTGTGTACGTGAGCAGGAAGTCATCCAGGAGAGTTTCTGCAGAGGAAGACAAAACAAAGTCCAAGGCACAATACATTAGTCAGAGCAGAAAGAGAGTATTTTTAAAAAAAAAAAAAAAAAAAAAAAAAAAAGGTCCAAAGAATACAGAATATATGAAACTAAGTTTCAAAAAGTTAACAATATGTTGCCTCTGCAATGATCCATCTCTTCATTTAACAAGCACATTCTCAGCTCCCATAGCCCCAACAGGCACAGGTATGCACAAATAAGTCACAGTTCAGGGATCAGTAAGAAAGAGTCCTTATCGCAAACACCACCATCCCAGTTAGCTGAGCTGCACAAAGCAACCTTTCCATACACTAACTTGTTCTGGAAATTCAGAAGACAAGCTTTTAGTAGTAGGAGAGAGAAAACTGATTGCCATGGAATGTGATTAACATCTATGCACAGTAGTTGAGAACCATGAAATAAATACGTGCAAATCTTTAGCTGGTTAGTCTTGGCATCACTGTAAGTGCTGACAAGTTTTCTCTAAGGTTCATTTAATTACATTTGGAAGGGTTTTTTCTTCACTGGGTTTCTATCGTTGAGTCTAAAGGTACTTGCTAACAGACCATCCCTCCACACTGCAGCTGTAAGCACCTCAGATTGTCAGGATGAACGGCCGGTTTGGATCTCAGTGGATCTTTCTCATTCCTCGTTCCCATGCCACACTATTTTTAGGATTTTTCCAAGCCTTTACCGCACACAGCACGAAGCTGAAAGCACTGGGTTTGGTCTAGGATGCCAGGGTGCAGGGGTAATCTCATGGCGGTCTTCAACAACCCAGTGGCAGAATGGAGATAAGACCAAGCCAGTTTTTCCTGCAGATGTGCTCCAAAATGACAAGGGGCAGCCATCAGAGATGGCAACAAATTGAAATTTGTCTAGACCAAGGGATTTCCTCTTTTCCTTCTGTGAGGAGGGTCAACCATTGCGACAGGTTACCTGCACAATCTCCAACATCAGTATATTCAGGGCTTGCCTGTGCAAATCTCCAAGCATCTTGGTCTTGCTGGACCTGCTTTCATCACAAGTTGGACCCAATGCCTTCACAGATCCCTTCCAACTGAAATTATACAATTTTGAAACAAATTTGCTTCCAATTTTAGTAAACTACTCATATATGACGCTTGGTCTAGGAGTGAATCTGTACCTTTTCTTTTCTGCAAACAGACAGTTATATTGGTCTTTTTAACAACAAATTAAAAATGGTTTGGTTTGATTTTTTGGTTTTATTTTTTTTCTTCCCCAAATGATAAGATTTACAAGTTTTGAGGGGTTCCTGTTCACTGTATTTCTTTTAATTTCAGCAAACACACTGTGTTCCTTTACACAAGAGAACAGGTTTGCTTTTCCACACAAGAATAGAAACATGGGCAGAGGCTAAACAATAACAGAAGTGATTCTAGTTATATTGCAGGGCAAAAACACTTTACCAGTATAACTAGTTGGTACTAGTTAGCACCAATTATATTCAGTTGTGATTTAACTGGTGGATTTACAACCACAAAAACTAAGGGTCAAACCACACCTCACATAAGACAGACAAGGATGACCCCTGATTTCTGTATCCTGATTTATTTACTATTTGTTTGCGATCTGTTCCAGTCCAAGCTAGTGCTCGTGTAGGAGCGTGCAATCGAGGACATCCCAGCAGCTTTTCATGCTAAGGCTGCAATTTCACAATAGTTTAGACCAATTTCCATTACAGCTGCCTTGGATCTCCTTGTCAGCAAATTATTGATCCTATAGCTGTGATGCAGGATGGCAATAAGAATTCATCCATATATCATTCAATGACAGATATCATGTGGATATCACATGGATGGATAGCTAATGACATACCACTCTGTGAGCATGGGATTCAAAATAACTCCATTGACTTTTCGAAAAATTAAAATAAATCTATCTAGATCAATGCATTTAACACAGCTGGTCTAGAAAGAGTCCTGAACTAAAGATACATAGTAAAACCCCCTTGCACTCAGAAACAAAACAATTAAATTCTTTATATTTCACCAACATTGTTAAAAATGGTGGAAAGTATTATCTTTGCATAAAAAGGGTATTTTGTCTCAGTAAATGAAAAGACATGGTGAACAGCTTGTTCTCTATCTGAAAGGTCATCTATTCATTCTGTTGCACGTCTTTTGGATGATACAATGCAACTATTAAAGTTGGAGGTTTCACAAACATTTATTTGGAAACAGCTCAGCTTGGAGTCAACAACTACATTTTAGTTCTTCCTTGAACCATGTGACTCAGCAGTGATCCTCACAAAGTCAGAGACATTTACAGCAGATTATTTCCCTAATTTGCTACTCTACGTAGGTGATATCTGAGTTTCAGCAATACACAGCCATGTGTTCAGAAAAGAAATTAAGTCCTAGTTGAAGCAAAACTGCAATGCTTATCAATGAACTTCTGCAATTGTTCAAAATAGCATGACTCGATCGTACTAATAGGTGTTCAAGAAACAACTTAGAGGTTTATTTTTATTACCTAATTATCTGTTTTCCAGATATCTATCTTCAGTTCTTCAATTCATCCAGCATCCCCAAGTGTGGGGATGGAAAGAAAGGCTGGTTTGGCTATAATTTGAGTTTTTTGGGTTTTTTTCTTAAACTTCTCGCAAGAACTACGCTACAAACAATATTAAGGCAATTCTCTCAAAAAAATAGTGAAGGGAAGCCTAACATTTTGTTCAGATCATTTACAATTGTTTTTAACCCTCTGTTCATCTCCCTCTCTCATGCTCAATCATACATCCTTCCATTCACAGCATCTTGTTTCTAACAAAACAAGGTGTATCGCTCAGCTGACTTGAAGTTGCACAGACGTGTACATAGTGGTTTCTCTTATCCTCTAAATACAGAGGAAATGCTAAAAGGAAAAGTTCATAAGTTATGTTTCCCATAGCTTGTATATAGGATAAATTTCTTCAAATTGCCTCTAAACTTGTTTAGAAATTTAAACCCTAAAGGAATGTTCTGAAAAAAAAAAAAGTCTGGATTATACATGTGGTCCATTAACAGCATCACTCATCCGTTAAATTACTTTACAAGTAAGCAATGAAAGTGCTTTTGCTAGATTAAATATCTATTACCAGGCATCACCTAAAGACTTTACGATAATATTCGTATTTTTAAATGCTTGCACTAGCTCGTAGGTATTTCCCTCAAGTCCTACTGTTCACTGTAACTATCTTCTGTATTTTCTTCCTAAATGCCCTGTAATTTAAAATCATGCCAGAATGGTTTTTCATGCCATAGCAGGAACACAAAACCTAAGGGTGTACTAATCTTTCAAAAATAATTTGCTCAAAACAAACAACTGCACACTTGTCAGACACTTTTGGACACTAATATGTGTCCACAAATTATAATTTCTGTTCTTAATCTATGGAGAGAAAGGGCAACCAGGAGAGGATTTATTCAAAGCACATTATTCATTCTGTTACTAATGGCCACTAAGAGCAGTAAATTTGAATGAGGAAGGGCTCTAAATGCACAAGTTGAGCTGACAATTATAAACAAAAGTCTTTCTGTGCTTTTTTCTGTTTAGTCAAAATTGATTTAAGAGTTAAAAAAAAGGCAATTCCAGACAAATCATTAATAATTTACAGTCCACCATAAGCCCACTCAGAATGGCAGTGAAATGTATACCTCTGCTTTTAAATTTTACACTGTGTTCCAGTTTCTGCCTAAATTTGTGACCATTTTTCTTATAATTCCCATAGAAAAAGTTTTTCTGGGATTTGTAGCAAACAGGGAGAATAAAATGAACAGAAATTGTTGTAAAAGAAAAGCTCCTACTGGAAGGAAACTCTTCGTGCAAAAGCCTGTGATGGTATGGTACTTTTTTTTTAATTTCTCTTCTTCATGATTTTTTTATATAATTTTTTTCTTCTAGCCATCAATCTAACTTTTCCTTGTTCCTCACAATTTTCCTTTATTTGGCTAAGCAATTATTACGAAGTAGGCAGTTAACTTGCAGCTATGGAATATTTCATTTCAAAAACAATTTCAAGCATTTTAAAGCTTCATTAAGACATGCAACAGAACCAGCATGTGTCCAGTGGGCTCCTGGTCTTGCAGTTCTTTGGGGGCAGCCTTAGGCAGTAATCTCACCACACCAATTGAGTGTGAGTTCCACAGGCATAAAAATAATAAAAAAGCAGGCACTGTGCTTTTTTGCTATTAAATAATCAATTCACACCAGCTTCTGCTGAGACAGTTTCTCCCAGGTGGTGTGTCCTCTCCTTTCCCCAGGTGAAATAAAGCATCTGGACACCAGCTTTACCAGGAGCAGTTAGTACTGCTCATCCCACTTTTCTGTGATGTACAAATTCTTTTGCAAGACAAGTTCGGGGTGGCTGAGGGATGAAAACAGCAGTATATAGATATGGGATGTTCTCACAAGTGTGAAATAGCCAGGGAACATCTGCTTTCAGCTGGTAACTAAAGGACTCAGCAATACATCTACATGAGAAGTTGCAACTGTATTGCATTTATAGAGTGATGATAGCCAATAGCAACAACGGTGTATTTGGGGGGAAGGAGGATCTAGGGTCCCAGAGACATTAAATAGTAATATATTTGGATGAACAACACATCATATGATCCCATCCCCTAAAAAAAAAAAAAAAAATCAAAAGGATTCCCTGCTGCTTTTCATGTGTCCACTTACCCCTCTAACCTGATCGCACCCTTTCTCTCTGAGAAAACAACTTTACAAGTACTAACTCAAGGTGATGGTGCAATTGTAAATGCCAGGAGGAAAGGATAGGTTTCTTATGTGGGTTTACACACCAAATATTATTTTCCAATAGTTTATTTTCTCCTTTCTTCATCCTCTTCTCTAGGCAGAGTATCAGTTACTAAGGCTTAGGACAGAAATTAATACAGATCTGGAAATGAACACAGATCTGGAAATAGAAGTTGTCCATGGCACACATTTAACAAGGCAGGACAGGTGGTACACTTCATGGTGTTGCCATGTCCAACACCTACAACCTCTTCTCAAAATGAGCATTTTCTTAAACTACCACAGTGGTAAAAGGCATCAGTGGAGCAGCCTCACATGAATAACTTGTAATGTAAATGTGAAAGGAGACTTAATTTAAAGGAAATGCCTTTGTCAAATGGGCGAAAAGTTAAGCTCTTTTGATTAAACTAAATATATTTGAGGACAACTTAAAGAAGAAAATATTTTAAAAGCTATCACATAGAATGAGTTAAGAAGGAAAAGCAGGGAAATATTCCAGTGTTACAGATAGATATACCTCTCTAACTATTCACCCAGCAATTTGTATGTCCAGATATTATTTACTAACATGCATGTGCATCAACCAGCATCTTCAGACCATCACAGCTAAATCAATACTTCATATACATTTACATTACAGACACATCCAACAGCTCAGACTATAGTCAGAATACACCTATTGCTCTATTGCTAATATTAGACTCACTGTCCAGCTATGCCAGATATAATTATTCCTAATGCCTGAGTCATTAATCCCTTTATACCCACAAGAAGAGATAACTTGAAGACAAATTCCAGTTTGTCCTGGTTTTCTGATCACACTATTACATCCTGAACAGTTTTTAGTTTGCTGCTTCTCAATGTCCAACAACAAAAATCCAACAAACAAGCAAACAAAAAACCAAACAGAAAACCAAAGCTGCCGAAAAGTAAGACAAGTCTTCCCACTCTCAGCGACAAACTGTGACTGCTAAAATGACAAGAACCATTCTCTTTTTCATCTACAGAGCAACATTTCAGACACTGTTCTTTCCACTCTATAGCATTTCTGTTTCCACGTTCTTTCCAGTATGTGCTTATTTAATTATTAAGCAAAAAAAATAAAGCTATGGAAACAAGGCAATGGAAAGGATTTAACATATGCAACATATTGAGTTTTTTGCTTGGCAATGGAAAGGATTTAACATATGCAACATATTGAGTTTTTTGCTTGGCAATGGAAAGGATTTAACATATGCAACATATTGAGTTTTTTGCTTGGCAATGGAAAGGATTTAACATATGCAACATATTGAGTTTTTTGCTTACAATTGTGTGGTTTATAAAAGGTAACTTCCCCTATACAGAGGAGTATAAGCATATAGACTCCATGCATATAGACTCTACTCCTTTATCTGCAGATTGTCTCTCATGTACTGTTAGTACATGGGAAGACAGTACTGATGGTACAGTCTGTTAAACTCCAAAGAAAAATAAGGAATCTTGGGCTTGTTCCTTTTTTTTTTTTTTTTAACTTATCACCATTCTGAGCCTAAATCTCTTCAACTTTGCACAGTACAAATCTACTGTGAATGGCTGTGCAAGAATTACAGAAAGATTTAAGGGTTTTTCAGGCTTGTATTCTGCACTAAATCGGATTATAAGAAAATATAGATAAAGCACTGGAATGCAAGTCTTTTTCCACTTTATGCAAAGTAGTGATTCAGCTTTCTCCAAGGATTTGCTGGTGGAGGCCAAACACGTGTGGAGACTGAAGGCAAAATAAAACAAACAAACAAAAAACACAACCAAACAAAAAAAACCAAAAAAAAAAAAAAACCAAAAAAACCAAACAAACAAACAAAAAAAAGAGATAATTAAACCGAGTAAAAGGATGGAAACTCATGCACTGAATTAAAAATTAATAAGTCTCTGCTTTCCAAGCCAAGGAAATCACTAAGTTCCCTTCCTGCTCAATTTACCTTTCAGAATATAACAAATAGGAGTAGATCATAAGATCTTTTTCATCCTGAAGCATGAGTATAAGGTACTGGTTGTCAGCATGTAGGAACTCCAGTAGCACAAAATATGAATGGGGACTACACAGGCATTTTTCAAACATCAATGCAAACTCTGAGTTTTGTTTTGTTTTGTGTGACAATGAGGTCTCTTTGGTGTTTGGGGGGGATATTTTTGACAAAGACGAAGAGGGAAATAAATGTATTTTACACAATATACAATAAATTCTAAAACCCTTTAGCTATGCCATTTCCCATTTGTGATTATGGCAAAGATGATGAGATGACCATATGGTCAGGTCCTGACATGCCCTTATGTTAATACATTTACCAGTATTAGCCAGAGCTACAAATTTCATAATCACCAACAACCTCAAAATTTGTTCTCTGCATCATCCTTACCTTGCAGGACCAGCCACTTCTTTCTGTTTTGTGAGGCTCATCCTTCAGAGTATATTTGGGGGAAAAAATCCAAACAGCTAAACCAACTGAATCCTTTGGAATTTTTTTCTTCCTATCTATGACTGAAAGCTAGGATCAATAATACTAATGCACCTCTGACCTCATTGCACATATTGGAAATCTTTTTTTTTTTTAAAGAAAATATTCACTGATGGGGTTAGCAACACCATACTGATCAGAAATAGTTAAAACTTGCATGTCTCGCAATCATCAAGAAAAGCAGCCCTATGAGATGAGGTTACAGCTGGGCAAACAGACAGATGAGCTCCCTGTGCTTGAGTAAAATGGATGCTGATTGCTTACTATTCTATAGGGAATAAACATTTTTGCTATTTTAAATATTCAGTCACTGAGTTCAAATTAAACAAAATGAGGTCTACAGCAAAGCGTTTTCAAGTTTTTCAGCCTCTCGGTGCTGAAGGTTTGTAGGCACAATAAATTCTTGTCACACCTCTTACTCCTTTCTGCAAAACGAGAAAAATTATAACCACACCTCAAGGCAGACAATGCTACACGCAGATTCTTTGTGTGGATTGGTTGATATAATACTATGCAATGCTCTAAAACCTTTCAGCAATGCAAACACAGGTCCTGTGAGTTCTAATTGTAATCAGAAAATTGCTTGTTCTGCAGAAACGGAAAAACGATTTGATGGCAACTCTTTTTAAAGATAGGAGTTTCTCAATAATCTGTAATTTCACAGCCATTTACTAAAAATGTCAGGATATCTCAGAGTACAAACAGTAAATGCAAATTGCTATCATTACTATCTGATCTAGCAAGATATTGCTCTTGTCTGAGAGGTTGCTGAGTGGTCCCAGACCTCCATTGCATTTAGCAGATAGCAGTGGTGCTCAGGACCTTGCAGGATTAGCCCTTAATTCAAAATCAAATCCTCTAATAGTGCTATGCCACCATGGACACAGCATGAAGAAAAAAATGAAAATGATGCCGAGAAAGAAAGGTCAGTGAAAAAAAAGAACATCGATATATAATTTGCTGCTAATGTATTAAAACAATTATAGTAGTTATGTCACCTAACCACCAAAGCACCGAGAAATCAATGCACAAAGGACTAAAGAGCAAGCCATTTATTTCTGGCATTAGGTTAGAAAATGAAAATACATAAGGGCAAGATATTTAACTTGTACAACCACATTTTTTATTAGAGGACAAAAGTCAGAACTAGGAATAATTTCTAAGGTCATCTCCCAGAAATTTCTGGCAGTATTTTAACATCTGCAAAATGAATCAAACACATTTTGTCTGGTAAGGTCAAAGATCCTCCTAAAGTTGCATTCCAGTTGCTGCTATCACATGTATTGGAGCAGTTTCTTATTTTGTTTGAGGGACAGAAAGCCCTGAAGCCACAGGCAGGGAGCAAATGTCAAACTTGTCCAGGTTTAATGAGACACTAATTTTTCCACATAGAAATCTGAAGCTCCCTTTTTCCTCCAGGTAGGAGGGAGACCTGGTGATTAATGTGCAGCTATAATGGCCGGGGTTACTTGAAATTATTGAACAAATCCTCTACGCCTTACACATTTTGAAGCATTAGAAAATGTTGCCTATAGCAGTCACCCTAAGATATTGACAATTTTTGTTAAAAAGTGCCTTTGACTGCTGCACTCAAGCTTTCCATGCAGTAAAACTTGACAGTAAATGGAGGTATTTTAATGCACATGTGAAATGTGAAGTCCTCACACAAGTCTTGCTGCAGAAGGCAGCCACTCCTTGTTCGCATCAGGCACCTCCCGAAGTGCTTTAGGAGAAAAAACCATCCTCTCTTTCCATCGATTGTTTAAAATAGGCCAGCCAGACCAGGATTGCCTGTAGCAGCAGGACAGAGGATAAAAGATTTAATGGTTCCCTTTCATCCTTCTGCCTGCAGTCCAGCTGCCTTAGCACAGCATGCTGTGATCTGCCCTCATGGGTTTGGACCTCCAGCCTGCACACTGCCTGGCACCCCAGGCACTAGTGTGGCTCAGTAAAAGTTACAGGAGCAAGTGCAAGGCAAGCTTCTACTTTTCCGCTTCTGTCTTGCACCTGAACATCTTTGCATGCTCCTCCCCAAGCACCCAAAGAGATGCAGTCTCTCCAGCCCAATGGCACAAGTTCCAGGTGCCACCGAGAGCTGTCACTGCCTCCGTGCCTCCTTTTGTTCCTGCTGGCAGCACAGCACACAGCCAGCGACAGCTGTGCACAGAAAGGGGCTGTATCATCTGTCCCCTCTGCCACTGCAAGCCTGGTCCTACCAAATGGCTACTCTAAGGTGCCCAGGGCTGCTCAAGTTTTTTGCCAGGTGCACCGGCTCAGCAGACATTGGAGTCAAAAGGAAACTTTAAAATTAGACATTCAACTTTCAGAAAGTTAACAGCAAGGCAGGTCCATTTAATCTTTATTCCTTTTGTCTTTGCTGTCCAACACTTATGTGGCACTTAAGAATAGCCAAGTTTCAAATTCAGCATGTCCTTCTCATTGCTGAACTGGAAAATCCGCTCCTAGGAAACAGTAATCTTCAAATCTAATATTACATATAAACATAAAAAATCAACACATCTTCAAAAAGATTGTGAGTTTGTCTTTTCAGGGTTATCAAAGTGAGATGCTTTAAAACAGCCTTTCAGAGACATTTCTGAGAACATGAACCCAAATTTTCTGTTAGCAACCCAAAAGTAATATACATAGACATATATATGTGACTATTAGCCCTAACATTTTTAACTTCAGTACCTAGTGACAGGCTTCAAAATCCACTGTATTTGGACACTATCCAGTCCAGCAGATTATGACTATGCTGTAATCAGTATAGTGACCAGAATACATTCCATGCTGGCACATGACATGGACAAAGGACAGGTCAAACTACACATGGCAATGCACCATCCAGAGCTCTGCAGGTCAGGGACAATGCCTAGATGTCAGTGTGCAGTGTTATCCCCATCACCTGCCTCTAACTGCTTTCCATACCCACCAGAGAGACTGGTCCCTTAGGGGAACAGAAATGTACAGATCTGCATTGTATATTTTTTAAAAGTGTTTAGCAAGAAGCTTTAATCTATTATTTTCCCCCTACAAAGCAGCAAGGGGAAATTTCTTTGTGCTTCAGCCCGGGGAAAGAGATATAAGGAGAATCTTGCTTGCCCCTGGGAGCCAAATTATCATAAATATGCTAAGCAGTGCAAGCTCCCCAACATGTGGCACTAGAACATGTGCAATAAACATCACAGCATCTCTTCAGGGAAGCCTAGCACAACAAAACCTCCGCTGACAAAACGCTCTTGGCTTCTGTAGATTTGGCAGAACCATCTATAAAGGGAATGATAGCATTTTCATCTGAGCAAGAACTGCTGGATTTGGTCCAAATGTCTGTAGAAGATGGGAATAGCATTCACTAGACTAATGAACAGACCGCACACTTCATCCAGCACATGAAAGGTCAAGTGATGGGATATTTTTGGTGTATTGGGTCACACACACTAGGTTAGGGTCTTGCATATACACAGCTGTGGCCCACTGTCATGTAATCTCCTAAGCAGAGAGTCACCTGCCAGTACCTTCTGACACGTGGAGGCAAAAGGCCCAGCAAAGATGCTGTGTGGCTGCCATGTGTTACAGGCCCTGCTGGGTAGGGGCCATGGGGAAGGAGGGAGTACATCTTGCAAACCCACAGGAGACTCAGACAGACATTAGCATACTGCAGTGTCCCTGCTGAACTGAAGGATACCACTTCCAGCATTTTACCCAGGGTGTACAATACTTCAGGCTGATGGGCACACGCTTCTCAGATACCTCTGAAATAACTTTAGCATTACCTAAACAGCTACAACACAGAGTAGAGACCTCCCTGTACTGGGAGAGGGATAGCACAAGAGACACAACATGCAAAAACCGACCAGGGCCATACATGCATCTCACATTTCCACACCGGCCTACCTCCCCCCTCCCCAGGACAGAGCAGCACGGCTTCACAGCATAAAAACAGAACCATGAGCATCAGAGCACTCATAAGGCAGCTACGTTTTGCTTCCCTGTGTGGTGAATGGGTTCCAAAAAAAACTTGATGAGTTTCATGATAGTGGTGTTGAAATACATTGTTACACTAATTGCAGACTTATTTGTATGATCTACGTCCTTAAATTATAAACCTGAAATTGTACTTGCTGTACTGAGACACCCAAATCATACCAGTGACAGGTTAACATGTAATTAAAGACAGCTTTTTTCCTTAATATTACATCTTAATGGAAGACAGCAATAAAAAAGGTCTTGCACATAGTCTGTGTATGTATTAAGAACATCTAACAACTTCAAACTATTGTGTTTGTCAGTACAACCCTGTGCTGACAGCTGAACGAAAGAAGTAACAAAGCTTCTTGCTTGCCCTGTTTAAAGATCATACAGGGCTAAGACATGAGGAACAGATATTATCCAGAGTTCAGCTGCTTGGGGAGTAAAACACCTTCTTGAGCATATTTGCCCATGGCAGTAGAACTCTGTTTGTGTGCACTTTGGCTGTTTGCAATACACAGTAGCTCAATGCTAGACTTTTAAGAATGAACACCTTTATTTTGATAATTTTAAAACTATTTTTACTCACTGGGGACTTCAGCATTAGATCCTGGACTGAGCTGTACCATAATTACTCAGGGATTTTAGGTGATGGTCTTACTTATTTCAGTAAAATAAAGTGGAGATATTAAGCAATTATAGATGAAAGCCTTTTGGGGTGATTTGCTAAAGGTGTATTTTCACTTCTCTCAATATTTTGGATTTTTAGTGCTCTTTATTGACTCAGTCACCAGAAAAAAAAAAAACCACCACAAACCAAACCAAACCAAACCACGTAACTCTTAAATTGCAGGATCATACCGTCCAAAATTATGCCTTTCTTCCTTTGTATCTTTCTTTTACAAGTCTTATGATATACTGTGCTTTTCATGCACACACTGGAAAGCATTTAACGCAAGAGATGCATCTGTACCTCGTGGAAATTGTTTGTTCAGGTTTTAGCTCTTCATCGAGACAGCCAGCTCTCTCCTGGATTCCCTTGGGGCACAGAGGAATCTCCTTGGCTGACAGGTAAACCCTACCTTTCTGTACAGGCGTATATGCATCTGATGCAATATTAAGGATAAAGGTAAAAATCCTAAACTGCAATAACACACAAGACAATAACACACAAAGTGTTAAACTGTGCCTTTTGGATCATCTTCTTCACGACCATGTTTCACCACTACATCTAACAGCATCTGGCTGTGACTAGTGCTCGCTGCCATCTTTCATTTCTATAGCTCTTTTAGGCCATTAGTGCCAGCACAGTTTTCATAAAGTCTGCTTTATTTTTTCAGTGTGCAAAGAAAAGGAGGCAGACGTGGGCTCAGGAGAGGCGGGAGGTACCTGCCAAGGCTGAGTACACAGATCCAGTGCCCTCCTTTTCTGCCCACCTCTTCACAGTCCCGTGCAGACAATACCAGTGCATTTGGCCAACATCATCAAATGTGAGTCAGATGGTGATACCCCTGCAAATTGCCTTTCCCTATCAATTTTTCAAACCCTCTTCAAATTAAATAGGCTAACAGCATACCTTCTACTTTCTCTCCGCATTTCTTCTTCTTTCTTATTCCCCAAAGCGACTTTTGCAACTGAATTGTCTGTCCAACTGTCTGTCAATCTTGCTCTCCCTTAGCCCTGTAAACTTCGAATCTGTTGACAAATTTCAACCAAATTTGAGACAGAGCAGCAAATTGTCAAAGACACTATGTTCCTGTAAGCAATGGGTAAACTTACTCTCACTGCTTACAGAAACACAGTGTATTTGACACTTCCTGCCAGATACAGCTGGCAGCCTTTATTTCAGCAAGACAATAGTGTCTCTTCTACAGGTACACCTGAAGTAAAGGCTGCCATTAAACACAGCTATGTTTGCAGACATAAAATAACTCAGCCAAAGGAGATACAGTGATAGTGCCTTGAGCTGCATCTGGCAGGAATGTTTGGGGGTTTATTTTATTAAAAGATATAATCTCAAACACTGGCACTACTAGCATCACTGAGATATATCCTCCTTAGTTAAAATTCTGCAAACAGTGTCCATACCCTGTTTCCCTAAGAGGGCTTCCTATCACTGCTGTTCCCATCTCTCTCTTGCACCAGGTTGCTGAGTATTCTCTTAGCAGACTATAAATTCCCAGGGCAGAGCACTGTCTCTGTGTTTGCATAACACCAGTCACACACACTGTGGCTTCTGAATTACTCTCTATACATACAATGACAATTCATTACCTTTCTGATTTTTTTTTTCCCTGAAAAAAACGGTATTTGGGGTTTGGTTGGTTGAGTTTTTTAATTCAATTGCTCTGATTATTCAATTAGTTGTTAAAGGCAATTATTAAAAAAAAGGGTTTTTTTCCTTATTAAGAAGCAGTATCCTTTCTATATCACCAGTGGTTAGCCCATGGAAAATCATCATTTATGGGGTGACACTCTCAGACTGCAATCACTTGTCCTTGGCTGCAGCCCACTTAACACTTCTGCTAGGTGTAACACTTCCTAGAGCTTTCAGGTTACAAAACAGTGAGCATATATTTATTTGTCTTAAAGAGTGCCTGTCAGAGAAGGTAACAAAGCATCTGAAAGGAAGACTCTGAGGATTACATACCACCCTACAGCTAGATGAATGCTTCATATATAAGAATGTGTATTTGAAAGCAATTTTCCAAATCAGTTTTTAGAAACACATCACTGATTACAGTAAATATATAAAAGCTGGAATCAATTCCATTAGGAGCTGCTGTGCCGAACACACAGTAGCCCACATCCCAGAAGGACAATGAAGTATAATATGCAAGCTCATTTAATCACTGTTTCCAATTACAAGGAGGAATAAATCATCACACACATGCCTATGTCTGAATTTTAAAAAGTAAATAGATCAAAACCTCAAGTTCAAGCAAAGGAATAAAATCACAATTCATCCCAAATGCTGTCGCAAAAAAGCCAAAGTTTTTTTTATTACCTACCATTAGATCCATCAATGCTGCCATTTTATTTACATTCATCTCTTTTCCCCAAACTCTCACCCTACAATACTTTTGCTCTCAATGTCCTTGAAAACATCAGATTTTCATTTCAGAGAGAGAGTACTAGTAGGCTGGGTTTTGGAAGGATCTTGCAAGCACTTCTGAACTGAGACAAGGTCATCTCACAATCTCAGTCTGGCTTGGGAGACAGTGATGTGAGCTGCTGCCACAGCTACAGCTCACATTGGTGTTTTTCACCTTGTTGAAAAGATGGGACAAGTAATTTACTTTATTGCAGTAACTGATGCTATTCCGAAAAGCTCTTTCTGCCAGAGCCAGCTATACTCCATGAGGGTAACTGACATCTCATGAAAAACCTTTGGCTGTCAAAGTGCTGTAATTCTACCTCTATTTCAATCTCTGAAAGGATCAAAACTGACTTTAAAAAAGCAAGCAGGACTGTCTCCAATGCCAACCACACAGGCTCTCCTAAAAGTTGTTATGTACCTCAAAATGATACCAAACTGGATCAAATCTTTCCCTCTAAAAAAGCAACAGCAATTTAAAGCCTGCATTATGAGTTTATCAATTGCAATTAATGCACAGGGGTTCTGAATTTATGCTCAGCTCATTCTGCTCTATTATTTCCTTTTCAGACAAGTCCCTCCTCTCTCACTAAAGAATTCCTTCTACAACCATCTTTTCCTACATCCAACAGCTGATCTTCTGACTTGTCCACTAAAATCAAAAACTAGCAAGATATCACAAACCACAGCAGAATGCCCCGCAAACCTCTTCCAGCACACATCAAATTTGGCCTTCAGCAGCTGCTGTCACATCTGCCCTTTCCCCTCCCTTTTCCTTGGACACGCTAGAGAAGGCAGCAGCCAGCACTAGGTCAAGGCAGAGCCGAGCTCTGCTGCACCTGATAATTTAGAGTGTGTTGGCACCAGTTTGCCAATGCCCCAGACAGGCTTTCTCAAGCAATGGCATTTATTCAGCTACACAGCCAGCAGAGGCATTTGGTGCAGTAATGCAGCTCCAGGTCTGCAGCTATTAAGGGAGATGTTAACAGCCCACAAAACCCCTCATCAGACACTACCCATTGGGAAATAGGCAGAAATCTATACCAATTCATGGTTCACAAATAGGTCTTGGGTTGTGGCTTTTTGTTCTTAATCTCCCCAGGCGACCCCTTAGCCCAGGGATTTACAGAAAGTAGTAAAATGGGAAAGAAAAGGACTGCATCAGTACACTGGACAACCAAGTATCACCTAAGGGTAGTAACAGGGCAGTATGACAGGGATCTTAGTAAAGAAACAATAACTGTGGCTTGGCTACAGCCAAAACCAGTCCCACTCCTGTGCACAAAAAGACCAAGGCTGCTACTTCCATAGTACTGTGAAACTGTTTGAACTCAGGGCATGTTAAGAAGGATTGTGGGGGAAGGAGGAATTAAGAGAATGAGAGTAAATTTAGTTCACAAGGGGGAAAAAAGCTGCTTTGAAGAGCAGATTTCTTTCAGATTCTTAAGACACAACCTCAAAGCACAGGTCTGCAGTGAATCCATCCTTCCACTCCCTGGGTGGGGAATGAAGGCACTCTTTATATTTCTCAGAAAATGTTAATCTCACAAAAAAATCATTGTATTATAGCAACTCGGAGCTCTGGAAGCACTGGAATGCAAACCCCAAAGACAGTGTGTGAGCTATATTCTTGGACTATGCAGCAAGTATGCCAAGATACAGTTTTATGTTTTCGGTATTCTTACATAGAAACTTCTCCACTCCATAAAGGCTTTCTTCTAGGGGGGAGGGAAAAAAAAAAAAAAAAAAAAAGAGAGAGAGAATTTCAGAGTACTATCTCCCAGTTTTATAACCTCCCTGATTCTACTTTTAGGAAAGAGTGCTTTGCTGTGTCCTGAGAACAAGTTCCCATCTTAACAGCCATCGCATTAAGTGCTAATAGCAACACAGGCGTCATTAATGTACACACCTACTTAAATCAGCAGGTGGGGAAACTCTGTGTGATTAAGAGGAACATAAAAAGAGAAGGCAGTGTCCAGTTTTCCAACAGTTTGCAGATCAGGGTTTGAAAGTAAAAAAAAAAAGGCTTTAGAAGGAAGGAAAGGAGAGCAATGCTAAGCAGGAAGAATGATAACTGGGCAGGAAAGATGAGGGACCTGTGGTGAAAGGCTCCATGGTTGGGGTTTCTGAAGGACAGTGTACTCTGGCTCCAGCTGAGGCAGCAGGACATGTGGACACTTTAGAAGAAGCAGCAGCACTGATATTTCAGTTTTCCATTTACAGTTCCTACTCTCACAGCTAACTGACCTGCCAGCCCACACACCATCTGTTGCCATTCCTCTTATGCTACCCTCTTACAAATCAGGTCTCCCTTTTCATCTGCTAAAAACAGCACTTTTCAGATAACTGTATATGTTTTATAATGAGTTAGCTTCAATGAGCCACGTTATGGGAAAACATGAAGACAGGACTGTATTTGGGGGCTGAGAGGATCTGGAAGTTGTGTCACCTTCACAGGAGGGGTTGTCCTCTCCCTTCATACATTTCACACTTGGTGGTTTGATTGAACTACTGCAGGAGAATGGAGCTCTAGTAGAGAGAAGTCAGCAAGAGTTACCACAGTTTAGATTCACTTCAGAATCTGAGTTTTTAAGAATATGAGCTTTTGCTAAGATGATGTTGACTTGCTTTGATGTCTTTACAGCTCACTAGAGCCACTATGACATTAGTTGCAACAGAAGGGACCTGGCCTGCTTCATTCTCCAGACCTGCAGCTGTGGAACTGACCCAACCTCCAGTGAAGCATTTGAGCCAGACAGAGAATCAACCCAAGTGGCTGGCATATTTCTAAGATGACCCCTCCCTTGATGAGAGAAATGTCTTTGGCATGACCACTGTGCAGTGACTCAGTTTTCCACTTTGACTTTATGGCCCTCAGCCCCAACCTTCTGACCTGGGAACACAAGTTATTTCTGCAACGTTTGACACTGGCCAGCCCCACTAGAGTGATTAGGAAAGGATTCAGACTAAGGCAGAAACTAAGAGGCAACTCTGCTACTCCTTTTATCACTAAAATAAAAGCATTTTTATATCTTGTAAGTACTTTTCATCCCTTTCATATACTTCTTGGCTTAGCAGCACCAGACAATTAGGAATTATCAAAAGCACCATTCTGAAAAAAGTTCTGCAGAAATGCTTCTCAAATATACCAGCATCTCTTTATAATCTCAGCAACTTAATTCATCTGTTAATTTAGATAGATACGTAAATATATGACCATATATAATTTCATATATTTCAAGTACCTACTCCACTGATTTGATAATTCATATCACCTATACTTCCAATGCCATTAGGGAAAACAGATGCTACAAATAACTGATTAAATCTCTTTAAGGTCACATTTGCAGAAACCTTACCAAATTCCCAGTGTCATAACGTCTTGTTTTCCAGGTACCTCATCAAAATGCTTATATCACCCAACCCAATTTTGCAGTACAACAAATGAATACATTCTGCCTTTTTTGACTTAAAATAAATAAAGAAAAACCTTTTCCACTTTAAAAGAAAATTATTCTTACCCCTAAAAATACTCTCCTGATAGACCTACACTTCACAATTCTTTTCTGCTTAAACAACTAAGATCATCAAAATCCCTGATATTGTCTACAATGCACATCTTCATAATAAATGGTTTCACACTAGGCTTTCATGACAGCTCCTCATCACTTTCTCACATAGCAAAAGGTGACAAACTAGCTATAATATATCACATAATTACAGAGAAAAAACTACGAATACTATGATCTAGTTGACTGTCATATAGAATAGGTAGCTTTTTCTTCTGCAAATTTTACTCAAGCATAAAACACTTAACACTTGAGGCTCTACCAGCTACTCTTACACAGAGTACAAAAACATTTATTTAGGTGCCTAGGTGCTCCTGGGTACACCAAAACCACGTGTTTGTCTGATGGCTACCTCAGTTCCTTTCTCTCCCTGAAAACGTCTAATTTGCTACATGTGCCTAAAGCATAAAAGTATTTTCGATGATGACCTGAAAAAATACCATCAGTATCTACAGAGAGAGTCCTGATCACTAAGGATGTTTATCATTCCCCAGGCTGACTCTGGTTTCCCAGTCACTGGATGTAATGGTGAGATAATTCAGGAGCAGCACTCCCAGACTTTGCCTTTCCAAAAGTTTGCCCAAACAAGTTTTAGTGCCCAAGTGCAAGTAAACCCTTTCTGGGCTCTGCATCCTCATTTCTCAGAAAAACTGTTTGAACTCCTGACACAAGACTGCATCTTAGACAGATTCCCCTCGCTGGCATTTCCCATTAGCTTAGGCACTGCAGCGTGTGACACACTGTCTGCAGCGAATCCCAGACACGGTGCTCCTTCTGCAAACTGATTCAGCTCCCTACTGTGACAGAAAGTAATCCCATCAAAGGGGAAAAAAATAGATTCCTACTAAGATACCTAAACCTGCTTGGAACAAGGTCAAACCAAGTATAGCTGAGGAGAAGGGGTTACACGGCAGCCTAAGGGAGGAAAGCTAGAGGATGTCAGACCTTCCCATTTGAGCAGAAACCAGTGTCAGTGCCGACAGCTTTGGTCCCAACTTCAGGATATGCCCAGAGCTCCTGCTTCTCTTATCCCAGCTTCAGGTCCCACCATGTCATTTGCAAAGCCATTCAGCAGAAAACTCTTCACACTCTGCTGCCAACTGAACTGATAACTCGCTAAGTTGTCTTACCTGAAAGAACTAGGATCTTATTATAATCTTGGATTCTGATTAATTCCTTTCAAACTGCAATGTGCTGCCTGTGATAGACCAGGTCAGATCAAAGACCCACATAAAAAAGTATCAGGTCTTTTACAGCAGCCAACAGAGGATGCCCAGCAGAAGAAATAAACTAAGAAAAAGACAGAGTTATCTTTCCAAGACACATCCTCCTAGCTTCCAGCAACTGGCAGAGTAGGCTTTCCAAATAGGAAATTGTACTGACATTACTGCAGTGATGGAGTTTTTGCCAGGATTTTGACTAGCTTGTTTTTAAACCCTCCCAATCTTTGGCTACCCCAAAATCTTCACAACAATGACTTTCACGGTTTAGCTGTCCATTATATCAAAAAATTACTGCTCTTCATGATTTATAAACCAAATCATTTCACTGTGTTACAAAACACTTGGTACATTATGAGAAACAATGCACAATCTTTCCATCTTACCTTCCCCACACAATTCAGTCCTATAGATCTTATATGCCTCCTTTACCAAAATTGTCTTCCTATGAAGACCAGACCTAGACTATTTATTCTTAGATGTATTTAGTCTATAACTCTAATCACCCCTGCTGCCCTTTGATTAATTTTCAACCTTTCTGAGCTGGGGGAGAAGAAGGAACCATATTATAGGTAACATATTACACATTTATACGGTGGTATAACTATGGTTCTTGCTTGTCTTCTGTCCTAACTAGCCTAAATACCATTTGCTTTTTTATCGATGCTGATCAAAAAATTTCCAAGAACTTTCCACAGTGCCTCCAAAGACCTGTTTTCTCCATGATAATAGCCAATTTGGCACTTCTGTTGAATATGTATAATAAGGATTTCCTCTTCTCCATGGTAGAAAATTCATTACTTTGCATTTTTCAAACTTGGATCCCATCTGCAATTTTATCCTGCAGTCATGCAGATTTTTATTCCTTTCATCTTTCTTCAGCCACAGGGCTGGATTGAGGGGACCCACTCCCGGCTTAGTTTCCCAGTTCTACACTGCCCTATTCTTACTACTTTCATGAGGCTATTTTTGAGTTGGATCAGCTTCTTGCTCTATCACAACTCAAACAGACAGAGGCGGGGGGGATAACAGGGTGTACAAGAATATAATCTTGCATGGCCACCAAAGGTGAAACCATGGCTTTATTTATCACAAGACTCTCAACCATTTAATAACATCAGCACATGATGTTACCTCAGATTTCATTCCACGCTCAGAGGCGTCTCCAGTGGCAAATTCCGTCAATTTTAAACACTAACAACTTACTCTCACCTTCAATCTTCTCTCTTTTCAGTAATGATCAGTCCTAAAAAGCATATTCTTCCTTATCAAAACAATCTTTTAGTTTCTTTAAGGATTTTTGGCAAGGGACTTTATCAAAAGCTTTTTGGAAATTTAAGATACAGGCAGACCAGACCATATATATCCTCACACTCCTTCAAATCTTTAACAGCTATACAGGAGACAAAAGACCTGAGCTGTCTGAAAAAACATTCCCTACATTTCTCTCTTCTCAGGACGATGTTTCTGCATACATTTCTTTCTTCTGCATTTACTGTACCACCACCCAGCTTCCCAGCACAAAGGCACAACTTCATGCTGGAATTTTGCATCTAATCAAACTCCTGCAAGCAAGTCCAGCTGCTAAAGACACCAGTCCTTCTCTCCTGCTGTCCTCACTCGTGCATTTCTCACTCCCTGCTGCCCTCTGAATCAGGGGCAAACTTTGCGTCACTAACAGATTAGGCGGATTCAGGAGACTGATCCATCTTAACACTAAAAATTTAATATTTACTAGGTTAGTATCAACTAGAACCAGCTCCCTACTTGGGTCTGCTAAGAATCACAAGACAGGCTGTAGAGGCAGAGGTACCAGTGCAGTGGCAGAACTAAGTGGCCAGAAAAGGCTGAGTTGCTTCTTTTGACTACAGCGCCAGTTGATGCTGGAATAATGTATTGGTGAAATGACAACCTTATTACTTAGATGTTCCCCAAACAGAACCATTTCTTTTAATTGGCATCACATTTTCCACCTTCCCCTGCCGCTCAAGCTGACTTATAGGATAGATTACACACCGCTGTAAGGAGTTCAGCAATTTCATATCAGAGTTCCTTTAGAAGTCTTTGGGGAATAATATCTGATCCTGGTGATTTGTTACTATTCATTTTATTGATTTATTCTAAACTCACTTCTACTGACACTCCAATTTGAGATAGCTTAGACTCGTGCTGCACAAAGCAATGGTCCTCTGCAAGAACCTCCCCAGGTTCTCTCACGTTGATCACTGCGATATATTATTATTTTATCTTTTCTGCGATGCTTACGCTCATGCACTCTAGTAAACTTTTGATCCACTCCTATGGATATGGCAGTAATATGCATTTAGCCCACTCAGCTCACCAGATTTTCCTAAAACTTTGTGGGAAAGTTTATAAAATCCCTCAAAATTATGACTGACAACATTTCATTATAAAGGACTGGTAAGAGTTAGCAGGCGTTTATTCTATCTATCCTAAAAGCTTCAAGGTAGGATCACAAAGTGTTGAGCAAATATTTATTCTGTTATTATCTATCCATTTTATCTATCAATATTATCTATCAATATTATCTATCATCAGATACACCTGTTGACTGTGTGGTAGTCAGTCACACGAGTACATTTTTAATACCTTTTACTCATCTGTAAATAGTGTAGTGAGCAAAAGACCTAAGAATAACCTTCATAGCTAAGAAACAAAAGATATCAAAAACCAACAAGATTTTTTTTTTCTTGGATCATTAAATATCCAAACAAATAAATCGCTCCATTTCTCTGGCATCCTCTAAAATAGCCCTGATTCTCATTTCCCTGTGCTCTGACATTCCAAACTGCAGCACGTATGGAGCGTATGTGTGATGTATGGTGCTGTATTTGTACAAACCATCTATTTCCACGTAGATGGGAATGGATTTTAAGCACACCCATATACATTACATACATGAGCAGCTGGCAGCAAGTCAACAAGGGAGCACTGGGAGGGTGAAAGCTCTCTCACACTGAAAGGACATTAACAATGGTTGTTCTAGATGACGGTGTTTCCCCTTCAGCATTTCACAAAGCAGAAACATTTTCAAAAACCTTTTGGGTACTTGTTTGTGAGAGCCCCAATGGTGAGATTTTCATAAGGCTCTTCCTCTTGTTTTAGCAATTTCAAAAAAGAGAAAAAACAACCTATTTTATCATGTGCAAAACTAAGGCCATTTGGGTTCTATTTGGATTTTCATTACCTATAATAAATATTTGCCAAAAAAAAAAAAAAGGAGAGGGATAGAGAATTTCCTAATTTTGCTATCTTATATTAAAAATAATTTCAATTTAAGGGAATAATTATTATTTCATTAAACTCCCACTTCTGCATGACTTATTTTTATGTTCAGTCAGGCCCTTTAAGCATGCCATAAACCACAACTAACCCCAACAAAGCAAAACACAAAGACATGTCCTATGTATTTTCACAAGTTCCGATTTCACTACAGATATTACTCTAAAATGACATCAAGGCACGCTTCATTTATCAGAATCTGGAATGGTCCGGGAAATAATTAATTCTTGCTGTAAGAAAACCAGGCTGCTCTCAGCATGCTCCATCTAAATACAGAGGCAGATGAGAAGGAGGATGCAAGGGGCCCCCAAGTGATAAGCAGTGTGTACTGAAGAGCAAGGCAGCATTCTAGCTCAGTCCCTAAAAGTCAGCACACTGACTCAAGAAACATTCTCATCACATTTTCAATTAATAATGAAGCCTCACAGCACTCTTTCAGACCTTTACACCTGCAACCTGTGCTGGCCATGCAGGGTTCTCAGCATTACCATCTCTCTCATTTTAAGGCTGGGCAGATGAACTGAGGTAGAGGGGCTACCACTGGTCATGCTCCAGATCAGCAGCAGAATCAGAGTTCACTCAGGTGATGCTACACCACCACCTCAGCTTTGAGCCCCCCACACTGCCTATCTGACAATTATTTCACTCCAGTGCAGAGGGTAGAAATGACTCCCAGCAGCCTGGATCAGAATACATTTGGAGTTGTGTTTTCACAGAGGTAGTACAGGAATGGGTAGAACACCAAAGATTCCACAGAGAGGTGAATTGCTGTCTCACTTTGCGTGTGGCCTTGTGCAGACTCTCCCTGTCTCAGCTGTCCCTTCAAAAGCACCATTCACATCCTGCTTTGATGCTGTAATCAATCCCTGGTGCACATTACCCATCACTAGGAAATTTAGCTAGCTCTGCATCTGTCAACCATTATATTTCACATTTATTACAGCTTTTAATTAATCATCTGTTGATAGCTAAACACAGCACTATCAACCTCTACGTCAGTTCCCAGCAGGAGTTTCAAGTAAACAGCAAGGCCCTCTGGACTCTGTGGATCTTCCAACCAATATTATGGCCAATTTTCCACTCCTCTCATCCATCTTCCTAATACTGAGGGAAGCCATTTATCTCCTGGCTAATATATTTTAACGGAAGACAAGTGCTACCTTTATTTTCAGCGTGAAAGGAACCCTGGGGTGGTATAAATATTTATATGCTTCTAGGAATGAAACAGCTGGAAGTCCTTGCTTAGCGGGCCTCAACTTGTGGAAGTTATGCTTTGCATGAGCAGGAATATGACCCTCTGAATTACCACAGGGGTGGAAGAAAGCAGAGGTACACATGGCAGTGTTGAAAACAGCCACTGCGTGCCGGCTTCCTTATGGAAGGCATTAGCTTTCTGGGTTATTTGCAATTGGCAGGGAAGAATCCAATCTCTGGCCAAAGCAGCCAGTAACTTGGTTCTCAGTTAGGGATATTTCTGTGTTCCTTGAATTCTTGAGTTTGGCCTTTTAAGTAACTAAGAGAAATGGCATCCAGAATGCACTGCTTCCCCTCTTCCTATGAGAAACCTCCACTGCTCAAAATAGCGTTGAAAAACGCTGTATTTTCCAACAGCTTTCCAAAAGAAAAAAACCCAATATGCTCTGCAATAGACAGCATATTCATAAGCCTGCTTCACTGAAAACACATTTTCACGTAATTTCCCCACAGGACAGGACACCTGCGCAAGGATTTATTTCCTTATCTGTCTTACCCATTACTGAAGTACCTAAGGTTGGAACACTCCTAAGCAGCAATGCACACCATGCATTTCCCAGTGACAGAACTTTTGTCCAATTTCTCTTCACCTGCTTTTTTTAAAAAAGGGACCAGACACAGAGCTACTCCAGCAAACTCCACATCCCGTATTGCTGGTTTCAGTGGCTAAAGAAGTAATACAACAACTAAGAGATAACCTATAAGGCACCTATAAACTTAATGGAGCATGGAAAATCCAATCTGCAGACAGATTTTCCTGCTGCCAAACAACCAAGCAAAGCAAAGGCAAAGAGAATCTTTTTTGGACGACATGAAACAAAGCCAGTTTTATGCAGGCTAACTGCTTCAAAGTCACAGCAAATAACAAAGAAATTTCCTCGTCTAGGAGCTATGGAGGGCAGGAACATTTTGTTTTCATAGCATCATTTGGTAAAACTGACTCAACACAATCAGATAAGGCTGATCATTTATGCCTCTATGTCTTTTCGTGCTGGTGCCAGGTCATGCCCTTGAGAGGTACGGGAAAAGGATTCCAAGGGTTGTTTGTGTTCTGAAGAGGAGACCGCTCCCTTCAATGAATCCATGGAGCTTCCCTGTGCACACAGCAATATTTCCATGTAAGTGGTGCAAAATACATGAGCAGAGTCAGGAAGAGGGTTCAGAAGCACAAGGGTAGAGAAGCTTCCACTGCTGTGCAGGGAAAGTGCTCAAATAGGTGACAAAGCTGGACAAAAGCCACAAAATAATAAGATCCTCATTTCCAAAGACTGATTGTTTAGCTGGGCAGGTACCTTTTTGCTTGGCTGTTGTAATCAATCTCTGGTGCATATTACCCATGCAAAAGAAGAATTACAAGAACATGAATAAGACAGGAAGGTCAAGCCCAAAAACTGGAAAAAAATTGGCTGGTATTCTTCATGTAGTCTCTTCAAAAAAAACACCACTTTTGGGTTTTGGGTTGTTTTTGTTTTGGCTTGGTTTTTTTACTATGTCTTGCTGCTCTGTTCAAACACCTCTGCCTTGTTCAGCCTATGTTAAGACTTCACTCTTAGGCTGTGTCCAAGCTAAGACAAAAGCTCCTTGTCTGCTGGGACCCTGCTGTACCCATTGCAAAGGCTGGAAGCACCTGCCTCTGAAGGGTGACACGGAGGTCCCCAAACCCACCCAATGAGAACTAGATGGGGCACACCAAAAGTGATAGTTACACCTCCATCCGGGCTCATTACATCCTACAAGCAGGTCTGGTTGTAACAGCCAAGAGCTACACCTGTAAAGAAAACCCTTTGCAGCTCAGGCTGAAGCACGCTCAGAGCTTACAGAGACTTCAAATATTAACCTGCAAAGCTCTAGAAACTCTTCATGGAGCTTGTACAAACTGCATTTTTTGGGCCTCTAACTTGCATCAGATTTGGGCAAATATTTATGAAGATGGTAAAAAACCAAAGAGTATTCCCAAAAGGGATTTCAGATCCTAATTCAGAAGTCTAAGGGCATAAGAGCTTTTCAGAGAACTTATGCCAGAATTTTTTTTTAACATTTTTACCCCTAACTTCACTCTTAGCTGCATCTGAACCATGTTGGCTGCATTTTTCATTAAAAAATTAAATAGGCTGAAGCAGACACCTTTCAGAATGAACAGATAAGATGTAACAATGCTTAGAAGCAACTGAAAATGAAGTCTTACAGTGTGAGACATTTGCCAGTGCTAGCAATAGACAATGAGATGAGTCCTGGCTATAAAACACAAACATATTTATATTGCAAACATGATAGAAAGAAAAAAAAAACACTAAAACACACAACATTATATTAGCAGCTCTTTCTATAAGATACTCTTTCAGACTGCATCCATCAAGAATAAAGACCTGCTTACACTTCACTGTGCTTTCTCTCTGGAATCCATTATTGAGGAAATTGCAAAATTATATTTAAAGTTACCAAAGTACAAGCAGATATACAAAAATTATTCTTTGCAGGCTATTCCTCTTCATTTGACAAGAAAATGGAAATGAACAGGTCACAATTAACATAGAGATGGATGACAATATCTCTGATCTCTGTGAATAATCCATCTCAGAATATGTTACTGTATTTGACAGTGTTTCAAGAGTAACCAAAATCTGCATTAAGATGTTTGATTTTCTTTCAACTACAAGAGGACAATAGTCACCAGCACAGCTTAATCCAACTATATAAGGAGGAGACTGGTATTTTTTTCTGCAGTGGTTACTCTCTCTTTATTTCAGAAAGATGAAAATAAAAATATAGTTACTACTCTACTTCTGTTTAAAATACCACAACGCAAAATGTTTTCAGTGGGCAGCCTGTTTTGTAGTTGCATGATCACCAATTTTTCCAAATTTCAAGGGAAAAATTACCTCACAGGACTGCAGGACCATCAACAGCAGCTTAAGAATAATAATAATTAAAAAAAAAAAAAACTTACAGAAGGCTATGTTATTTTATTCCACTATAAAATACAGCTCATAGGACAGACATATTACATTTTATTATTTTTCTCATGTCAGCTTTTTTCCAGTTCGTTTTTGTACTCCAATATTTTTTGTTTTCTCTGCTGCTGTTAAATCCACTTTCATAAACATGGGCTAATTCACAGTATACTGGTAGAAACAAAAATCAACTAATGCCTCACACAGTGATTTCTCAGTAACTTCTGACTGGGCTGTAAAACCATAAAACACTCTAAATCTTTTGACCACCACCTCCTTCAGCAAAAAGCACCCAGGGATTGTACTGAAACTTCCTGGTGGTCTCACACTGAGCTATCACTCTCAGAGATGCACAACAAAAAGCTGACATTCGGCTCAACACAACCTTCCCTGCATTTATCAACTCTGCAAATGGTGGTAAAATGTGCACGAGCCACAACATGGAAAAAAAAAATCCTTTGTTGATGAAGCCAATTTTGAATATTGCACCTGATAATACACAGAACAAGCCCTTTTAGAAAAACTGTTGGTGCTGTCATCTGCATACTGAGTATCCGCAGCAAAGGCAAGGATAATATCAAGTTATCCTTGTAGAGGGGTCAAAAGGACAGTGCTGGTAAGACAGAGATGACAGACAACAGGCATCAGGGAAAAGATTAATATCCCTACACAGTCATACATCAAGGAACTCAATTTTTGCCTGTAATCCCAAAACTGCTGAGAGTAGGATTATTTCTGCTTTCCTTATTAAGAAGAAAGAAACCGCTCATGGGAATAGGGCACTGCTAAATGCGAGTCCTTATGTGAGCAGAAAGGCTGCAGTTAGGTCCTAGGGCAGGAAAAAAAAAAAAAGCTCAGTTGCATGATATTCCCAAGCAGGGATCCCACCACAAGCAAGGTTAGGGGTTCATTGTGCAGGCACTTAAAAACATGAAAAAAGTTTGTGTAGTTACAGGAAGCCAAAGGAAGTGAGAGAAGAGGAACGTCATGCAGCTTTTCAGAGAATCATAGGATTGTTTATGTTGGAAAAGACCTTGAGTCCAACCACCGGAAAGTTTACAGTTAAAAAGGAAAAAAACCTTTAATGTTCTCTGGAAAACAACAGAAGCATAAAATCCTCAACTGAAATGGGAATCCTGGTTTACACCTCCTTGGCACACTTTGATGGTGCCCTGCTGCAGTACAGCAGAAGACACAGTGTTGGCCATGTCATAGCAGGTTAGCTGCAAGAATGCCCTAAATGGAGAACAAATTGACCATACCCCTGATTGACCCCCAATTTCCTCCAAATGTATTTGGGGTGAGAACACTTTAGGGATAGGGCTTTAGTGAAAGGAAGCAATACTTCTAACACAGGGAAAAGGGCATACTTCTTAAAACAATATAAAAAACCTCATTACTGGTGTCATAACCACTGAAGTAATGTTATCATAACCTTTACACTCCACAATTCTGTCGGATAATGAAAAATGTCTTCTTAAAACAATTGAAGGCTATGCATTTCGGTTTTCTCCTTCTTGGAGCACACACTCTTCATAGCTATTAGTGGGTAAGTTTGACAGCCTGACAGAGAGCTACCACCTTGGCGAGGACAACTGAGGAGGCCTTCTCTCTGTAACACTACAAAAGCAGAAGGGGAAAAAAAGGGGGAGGGAGTGGAGAGAGAGAGAAGACATGAGGATGGTGTCGTTATCATTCTTTCACAGCTGGCAGGAAAGCACTTATTTGAAAAATACCAGTATATGGAAAAATTGCAGGCTCAGGGCATCTGTATTTGTAGAAAAACTGGCACCACACCAGGGCAAATGAACATGACTGTAGAACGAAAGGGGCAGATGCCAACCATCCCTTCCAGTGGCCTTGCAATTAATGTGGTGGGATGTGGAGCTGATTGGAAACTTTCCAATGTAACTTTTTTTTTAATTACTGAAAAATATGGATTCACTACTACATTCACTGAAACCATGCCAGAATATGTCAGTTTGAATAGAAAGCAGCCTGCTGGGCTCCCCCCACTGCCTGCACATACTGCCCACCACAGGCTGGTAGGGCTTCTGCATCCCCTGCCACCCAGGAGCTCGACAAGCCTGGATGTCCAGGTCCCAGGGTAAGTGCCAGGGAAATTCAATCTGTATTTCTGCCCTAAGAGAGTTTTGCAATTGTATTATTTTCACCAGAATCAGAATTGCAACTTTTTTCCTCCCAAGAATGTCAAGATTCCTATAGGAGAAAAATGCAAACCCCAGATGCTAATAGCATAGCGGAGCATAGCTAGAACAGAACAGAACAGAATAGGAGTATGTAGATGAAACAACAGTTCAGTACTTCAGTTACCTGGGGGATACACTGGAAAACACTGACACAGTGACTTCCAGGATGTCAATGGCAGTAGGTCAAGCCTTAACTGCAGGGAAAAGCAAGAGAGAGATGATATAAAAATTGCAGGACTTATGTTTTGTCCACGAAGGGGGGAGGAGTGCCAAGGATTCAAGAAGGACTGCAGACCTAACCCAGGTACCCCAGGACTGATAACACATACTACTATTACCATATGGATCAGGGAAAGAAAAATGGAAGATGATTGTGTAGATATACAGAAGTTATACTTGAGAATAATCTTAATATCAAAAGGGTGACATTCTAAAAATTACTGGAATACGAGGGGAAATAGATAACAACTTGATTAACATCTAACACGGCTGGAACTTGATTTCTCTGGCAGCCCCCATACAGCTTTCACTCAAGAATGAAAACTATAGAATACAGCTCATTAACATTGGTGGATTTAATTTATTATTGTAGACTAATATTCACCTTGGTAAGGACACATGCACAAAGGCCTTACAACCTTTATAATGGAAGCAGCGATAAATAAGGTCTCCTGAAGGAATTGAGGACAGATGGCAGTAAATATATGACACTGTCAGCCTTATATTGCTCTAATTACCAGTTCTGGATGCATTCAACTTCGAAGTCAAACTGGCAAGACTGCTGATCCCTTTCTTTACCCTTCAATTTATACTCGGGGTGTAGCAAATTATTATTAAAAAAACTGACTTATCCACTTACTGTCTATTAGAGAAACCTTTGTCTCTTAACTTATGTCCAGAGGACCTCTCAATGCTGCCAATGCCACTACTCTAATAAAAATAAAATTAAAATGTGTACACTATTCACATTACAAGCTACAATTACAAACTAGGAAGATTAAAACTTGCCTATTAAACTGAGGTGCTGCTCATTACATTTATCATTATAAGGCACATATCCTTTTGTGGAAGCATTATGCTCACAGAAGGATGCAGCTAATTTTTCATGAAAAAGTACTCAGCAAAGGTCAGGAGCTGGTTCTGGCCTCACAAAAGGCTTAAGATAAACTCTTAAAACTGAGAATACTGTATAAAGCTCAAGCTCATTCTCAAGAACTCCAGAATCAAACTCTCTCAAACACACTGACATTTAACATGGTCTTCAAACAGCAAGTATGAAAAAGCACTGAGTAAAGGAGTAAAAAAAATAAAATCCAAAGCAATGTTTAATATCAAAACAATTTATTTAACTTACAGACCAACAGCAGTTGTCACAAAGTAGAATTTATATCCTGTGGCTTGGTGATAGTTTTCAACTAAGTTAGATATAATTCAGTGATTTCTTTTGAGAAAAGCATGAATCACTATGGCTACCATTTTCTTGGGTTTGGATCACAGTTCTAACTCGCTCCAAAATAGTCTGAAATCACCAGTCTTTCTGCTAATGCTTTCTAATGGCTCTTTTCTTGCTAATTAATTCATGAATCTAAATCATTCACAGACAGATAAGCCACTAATCACTCGCAGTCTTGATAAGAGATCCTGGGTAGACAGCAATGCATAGAACATGCAATAAAGCTGCCAAAAAGGAAAGGAAAAAGGAGTTAGAAGGAAAAATGAAACTTACTTCTTCCATCTAACTGCAGGAGTGTTGATTCTGCATTTATCACGCAGGATAAAATACTCACTGATGCCAACAAATAAATCAACTATAGAAATGAGAAACGTCAGCCGCTTCTATACGGATGCTTTTTTCTAACATTACGTGCGCAGAAGAAAATTAAAGATTTTTTGTTTTGGTAAAATATTTGTCATCCACATTTAGCAAAAATAAAACATAAAAGAACAAGGGAGGTAGGAAAGAAGGGTTAACAACCAGCTGTTTTCAGCAACAATTAATTCAAAAGTTAGGTTACAGCACACAAGAAATAAAGAAATTTTATTGCAAGATTACAGTAAGGAAAAAGAAGAAAAGTGCTTTGTTGCATGCCTACATAAAGAATAATAGCATAAAATGATAAACTTAAAATTTCATATAGTGAAGAATAGTGTCACAAAAAATATCAATTACAGTAATACATACAATGACACCATATTCTGAAGTACAATTTTATATTTCTCCCATTTTATGATTTTAAATAATCACATATTGCTTTACTTTTATTTTGTTCCAGATGGAATCACGTACCTACTTCTTAACTGCCCACATGCCCTAAAATTTCAGTATGAATGTTGGGAGTATCCTCTCTGCTTTCTTTAGATAATACAGTCATGGCCAACTTTAAAAGGGAGATAAGTTAGTTATACCAAGGACAATCTCAACATTTATTCAAGTTATGGAATGCAAAATGCATTGTTACCATGGCAACTGTCAAATCACATGGTATCTGCAACGAGATGCAGGGCATCTTGAGTAAACACTCACCTGTGTGCTTGTGTGGTCTCCTCCACAAGGAACGGTTCCTTTGGGGAGGAACATGCACAGAAGTGTGGCATAGTCCAGATTTCACTGTCTCTTCTGCAAAAAAGCTAATGGAAGTAATCCAAAATGTTATTTTTTGCTCAGAGAGATTTAACCAGATCTATCATTAGAATAGGAAGAAATACTGTAAAAAAGAGTTCAAATGTTGAATGTTTTGCTGATGATCCCAAGCAGAAGTTGCTTACATATTCTTCTGTTCCCTTAAAATACAAGTGATCAGAACCTAACATTCCTGAAATCTGTTAGGGTTTTTTTTTTTCCAGTGTAAGCAATGAATAGGCAGTTGACACTGTAACTACCCACTCAGTAAAGACAAAAAATGAAAACACAAGGCTGTTGTCTCTGACTTACACCTCTATCTACTCCAGAGAAAAATCTCCCTGTGCAAAGCGTGTTTCTTCATCTACCCTTACTCTGTACTGGTGCATTGGCTGCTTGCTAACAACCAGCAAAGAGGGGGATAAGGCTTGGGCTCATGAGCATTTACTTGACATAAAAAGTATGATCTTTACACACAGCTACTCACCTGACCTGCACCAATGATGCTGCACCGAGGATATTTTGTGAGGACATGTTTGCCCAGAAGGGATCAGTAAGCAGCTTCTTGGGCATCCCCATCCTCCTGGTATTACTTATACTCCTTTCCACAGTCACTTTTCCTTTTAGCTATGTGAAGCTTCACTGGCACAGGACATTTTTAGGATAATGATAATTTAAGGGGTTGTCATCACCAAAACTTTCAGGCTATTTGAAGATTTTGAAGACAGTTTCTCTCCACTCCCATAAACTTTAAACTGTTCCCCTATGATAACTCAAGTAAAAGCACTGCTAACCTTCAGCACCATTTTTCCAAGTCATGTGTTTCAAGGTTAACAGTGTAAAAATACTAAACCAACACAGTTTTCAAGGTCAAAATAAAAAAGGCAGCAATGATAGTCCACAGTCACTTTCATTCCTTTGGTATTCAGGATGCATTCTTTCTGAATATCAAATCACAAAATCATTGCTAATTCATCAGATTTTAAGCTTTAGATTATTAAACACTAGACTATGCTAAAAATAAAATGCAGCTTTTTATTTGATCTTATTAAGATGCTTCTGTACAACATGATCTAAGCCTCTAATTATCTCCATCTCTATATTATCTCAATTGTTATTTCAATATAAGCAAATTCATAACAATGCATTTTAATGGGAAATTAAAAAATTCATATCCTAAAATGTGGTAAAGCATTAGAAGTCAAAAAGTTAAATGTCAAGATGCTAAAAATGAAAATGTTTCTCTATATTGTGTGTGCCAGGAAAGCGAGAGCTCACACGACATTTGGCAGTGATTTCCCATGATGAAGCAACTCTTTGAGGATTTCATTTTCGTGAAAGCCCTGGTCTATTTAGAACTAGCTCCTAGCTCCTTGCCCTTAACAATGTAATACAGATAAAGTTCATTAAATATATTGTCTAAGGTAGAAAAGTGAAGAAGTTTTGCTGGAGCAAGCACTTAACCTGTGCATGGGAAAAAAAAAAAAAAAGTAAAAGGATTGGAGCAAAGTATTTGTCATAAACGCAAAAGTGATACGGACATATTGTTACTGCATGTTCTGCTGCATTCGCAAAACTGAGCAAATGAAGAATCTCCAGGAAGGGAAGTATTATTAGATCTTAATCAATAGGATTTTTTTCAAGCAGGCTGGGCATCCAACCGTTTGACGCAGATGTTTTCCATGCACGAGAGCACTGGAATACTGGAAACTGCAGCATTAATGAATTACAAGGAAAATTGCAATTGCCTCTGCTTTTGTAGTCAATTTTCCATATTATCATGGTCAAGCAACTTTTACAGCTTTTTGATACTTTTACTGGAATGCTAAGCCTTCATTTCTTCTTACAGCAGGTAAGACACGAATTTCTAACATAATTGAGTAAATTGCTACTTTTTGAGCTTTTCTATTCTTAGGAGATCCTTAATACATACTGAACATCACATGGATTAAAAACTAATACATTTTAAAACAACAGTTATATGCACGATTTACTGTATAGCTTTTGTCTCATGCAATTATTTACTGTTTATATGTCACTGCAATGAAAACACTGTGTGTCAACTGATGAACCAGTAAATACGAGACAGAATTTGAGTGCATTGCTACAGCAGTTGAAAAGGAAAATGGTGTAGTGAAACTGTAGCCTTTTTCTCTCCATTCTACAAAACTAAGTTTTGCAGCAGGAAGAGACAGTCATATCTGTACATATACATATGTGTGTCTGTGTGACAGCTGAGGGTGGGAGAGTGAGAACAGATGAATTACAGGGAGCATACCGCCACCCAGTGCAGGAACAGAGCACTCTGTTCTAAGGATGGCTGCGGATCCCACACAAATTAGCACATATACCCACAGCTCTTTTGTAAAATTGGAACATGTTCCTTCAGTTTCTGCATACATTCCTACAAGGAAATGTCTAAAATGAAATAAGAGAGGCAGATTTTCAGCGGTCTCCTGAAACTAAAACTATAGCTGACACTCTGGGAAAAAAAAAAAAAAAACAACAAAACTGATAGGGCCATTTTTAGGAAAGTACCTGATTTGGGTGTCCCACAACAAAAATCTGCCACCTGAAGCCACTTTCATGTGGTTCAGGTGGTCAGAATTAAAAAGGGAAGCTGCTTCAACCTATTTATAATATCACTCAGCCAGCCAGTGCACTTAAACTACTCAAACATCACATCAGTGTGGGAAAGCATCCTGAGAGCCAACGTTCACAGTGCTCCTGAAAACAGGGAAGCAGCACTTCCATATACAAACAAGGATCTGAGACACAGATGTTTGGTCATTAACCCCAGGTCTTGGAGGAAGCCCGAGCAGGATGAGGAGCTCCTGAGCTCCTCTGACACCTCGGCTTCACCACTCACCCTTCTTCCTCTTCAGAAAGGCAGGTAGTGTGTACCTACATGGAGTTACAAGCCAGGGAGCAGACAGCCTGCATCTATTGCTTTTTCTGTCAGCAGGCACTAGATGGAGAGGGGGAAAGGTGACATTCACAGCCTGATGTCCCCAAGGTAGGGGCACAGAAGTTTGTACAAGTCTCCAATGTGATGACCAAGACTCAGGTTTTAATTTTTGAACAACTAAAAAGGAGGCTGAAACTTTTCAGAATCTGCTAGATGAAAACCTAAAGCAATCTGAAAAGAGGAGGAGATGGAAAGGAGATGTCAGAACAGATGGGTCCCCAGGAGAAAGCAGCTTCTTTATGTTAACAACTGAGAGTGTGTGTAAATGACTGGTACTTTCTTCAGCGTGAAAAAAAGTTTCGTAAGTAGTCATTGTAAGCGATTGTCTTTGCTTTTAGCAAGGTTTGCAGTCTGTTTAATGAAAAAATACATACAGCATATGCACACACAGGCAGGTATATCTACAGAAGGAGAACTGGAGGACCATGAGCACCACAAGTTCCCTTGTGGAGAAGGATTCTGCCACATCCTTGGTGAAATCCTGAGAAAAGTCCCAGATGCAGGAGGCCATCACCTACAATGTGCAGGATTTGACAGGTTCCCAGCGGGGCACTGGGCACTGCTCAAACTCTGCTGGAAGGATCTTGTGATGCCAATGATAAGGAAGGCAGGAAAATCTTCTAGCCAGGTTTAATCTACTTCTTCTGCCTCTGAGGGAAATAGGAGTAAAGAACTCACTGCAAATAGAGTTCTGTTTAGAAGCCACATGCTTCTTTGACACAAGTTAATCAAATCTGAGAAACCAAAAAGAAATCAATACAGCCAAATTATTAGCTCAATACAGGTACTGCATATTATTTAGACAGACTTAATTAATGTGTGGATTTCACTTAAAAGCTTCAGGTTTCTCACATGAGGAGGCAAAGCCCCAGAGTGTTGGTACACTCTCCAGCTGTTTGCCATCCACACAAGGAATCCCAGTCCTGAATATGTCTCTTTTTTAGCTCAAAGCTTGAACAACCAGGCTTTGCATATGAGAACCAAAATTATCGTCTCTTCAGTCAGCTCTGATTAGTGTCTTCTATGACCCTGAACACATCAGGTCTCTATTAACTTGCTAAGTGTGCCCAAACAGCATATATTACAAACAGCAAATCGATTTAACAGTTGTATTTGTATCCACATATATGTTTTAAATTTTTCTGTGGTGAATAATCCCCTACTTGCAATATCAAAAGTATTTTGTAAAAAGACCTCGATTGATATTGTATTCATTGAACAAATATTAGTGCTTCTAAAACCAGAATAGACTCTGTGATATTGCAACCAAATTAAAAAGGTGATGCACATTTGCATTCTGTGCTTGTCTCCTGCTCTACCAAAAGGAGCAGGTTTTCCATTGTTTCCCCTAGCACCAGACTAATTAGAAGTGCTGCTCCTGATACACCACACACAGGTCTACTTCCCTCACCTCCCAGGGAAAAGAAGATGAAATAAGGGATGGTGCTCTTAGTCCAGCCACTCCAGGTGAGACAGCAGCATCAGCCACTCTGGCGGGGGACAGAGCTGACACACAGCAGCCTACAAAGGCATGGGAGCTGTAGGCTCTTCCCTTGATCAAACAGGGCTGCGTACTTCAGCATCACCCCCTGTTCAGGGCTTATTCTGGTTCACAACTTGGAAATCCATCTAAGATTTGATCTTCAGCAAGCTGTTAAAGGAAATACCAGCTGCTATTCATGCTCTTCCTGAGTTAGGTCATCCTATTATTTTCCCGGTCACCAAATGAGGCTGAAGTACTTTTTCCTGCAACCAGCAACTGCTGCTGCTCCCACACGTCAGAGCCTTCCCCTCTCGGATGCTCACGTTCCAGCCAGTGACAAAAAGAACCGGGAACTGCCTGCCACATGATAGCAGAAAATATATTCAAGGAAGGCCACAAGGTCATTGCTAATTTCAAACCCTGTTTCATGTTTCCACATGAAACATCTAATTAAAGCTTTTCACTAGGTAGTTAAAACAAAATCCATGCATATGCACTTGAGACCTCATTTTCATGTGCTGTGAATTAGAACATAGGAGGTGCTGCACACAGCAGTAGGAACACTAATCGAGGAAGGAGAGGGGAATACCTGCTTTGATTTAGAGGAAGACAGTCAGCAAAAATACCACTAACCACCTGGGTTTTCATTCCTTTGCTCTTTGAGCTGCCACATACAACCAAGAGAAATGAATGCAAGTGGTGTATTAAGTGCTACCAAATCAGCGTTCTCCACAGGTGACCGCGTGTCAAGCACATCTTGCAAAATGCCACCACCTTCCACGGCTACAGTGTGACAAAAGCATTAGACCCTAAGGGCTGTACCCTGCTCTCACCAAAAAATATCTATTAACATCAGCAGGAGCTGAATTAAACTTCAAAGTGCAGGCACGGTGAGTGACAGAATGGCCATAGCAAAGGACAATTTTTTGAGATTTTAGAGATGTCTCATGATTAAAATAAATAAATCCCTGAGGGGGGAGGAAGAAGCCTATGAAAAATACAAGGCTGAGATGTGCTTACATTCCTGCTGTGGGTGTAGCTTCAGCAGTGGAGGCAGACATAGACCCTCTACAGCTGCCCCTTTTCCAAAAAGCCCTCAGTGCAGATAGCCTGACTCTGGTAAGGAGAGGCAGCTGAACATAAGGAAAAGGCTGTCTCCACACCAGCATGCTCCAGGTCGTCTCCAGAGCATGCCTGCAGGAACAAAGACCAGCAAATGCTGGCAGCATTTATTCCAATGAGGTCCTGACACAGGCCTCATTGACTTCAGAGCATCCTGCCACTGGAACCATACTGACCTTAGCATAGAAAGCAGATGGTACTACAGAATTTGCTCCACTGTAGTTTCTACTCCACACAAGAGCACAGTTTGAAATGCAGAAATATGTTCATCTATTTAATAACACTAACCATGTATCTTCTGTGTTACTGGCCCAAATCTTCATTTTGCATTGAATCCTTTTAACATGACTCTGATCTCTGGGCCGGCTACCAAATCTCAGACAACTTCCAAAGAGGATACCATGGTGGACAGCCATCAACTTCTGGTTTATCAAAAAATTTTCCAGTTATCTTGTCTATTTCTTCTCAGCCAGGTCCACAGTATAAGCCAAAGCCAGATGTCCTTGATTATTTTCAATTCCAAGAGAATAGTCTAGTAAAACAATGAATGACTTAAAAGATCTGCACCACTGAAAGGTGAAGGACAAAATTACTTCTCCTGAATTCCAGAAACTGCTCGGAATTTCTGGCTTACATTGGTATGATACATATTCGAAGTATTACCAACTTTTCTTTTTAATCTTGCTGAATTTAGGTAACAAATTTCCTAACTTGACAGAGAGATCTAGATGCCTTTATTATTCAGAGTTCCCAGGACTAGAGTACCACCACACTAGAACTGCGTAGTCCAACCTCCCATGAAAAACAGCACTCTGTCCTCTCCCTGTTCCTGGATGCTGACCTCCACTCATTATTCACACCCTTCTTTGTGCATGCATGCCTTCATGAAGCCACATGGTGAAGCACAGGATCTAGATTAAAATACTGACTGCTGAAAAAATGCAAGGACCCTTCATTTGACACAGTTCCATTTCTGGATTTTATAAGTCACAAGGCTTTTGTGAAAGAAGGAGGATGGCTGTATTTCATCAGGAGCCTGCATGGGTCATCCCTGACACCGTATCTCATTCTCACCCCATATCCATGTCCCCATAATGTGAAGGAAACTGAACCAGTTGGAAAATAACCCCACAAGAAAGGTGTATTTATTTTATTTTTCAGCTTCATTATTCCCTGTGTCTCTTCATAAAGCAGCACTACATGTGACAGCCCAGGGCTGGGGACAAGCCTTTGGGGCAGTACAGCCACTGAAGCGACGCCCAAGGACCCAGAGTCTGTGTAGTGACTGCAACTGCTTGGCCTTGCCTCAGCTATGCTAAGGATTTTAAAAGATAGCGCCCTGGCCCTCGGCAGTTCAAAGTCCAACCCACCTCCAGCTTGCTTGGGATCCCCAAACCACATAAAAAAGATCCCAAAGCAATTAATCGACATTCATCAACACTGCAGGTTTTATGTCACTGTTCATGGTCCCACATAGTTAAGACTCCCTTTAATACCTGGTAAACAAAGGTGCAGAGGAGCAGCAAGATTTGAAGAAGGTTATTTATTAAATAACCAAAGGAGTCAAAAATAAAAATTCAAAGCTCTGGCTTTCAGGTTTTAGCCTGCTAAATACCCTGTGCCCTTTTTACCCCTTTCAGCCCAGGAGCTAAGGTATTGTCCCATACAAGAATGAGTCACCATTCCACACGAAATAAAGTCCAGCACGCAAAATGCGTATGTGGAATTTCCTTCCATACAAAGTAGTTTAATGTTACAGAATAAATCAAAGAGGAGCAAATTAGGCTTTCTTTTCTTTTAAACACTTGACCAAGCATCTGGAGGAAAGTGTTGTGGGAATATGTAACTTGACTCAAAGGAAAACAGGGAGGTTTCCAGTAACTGTGTTCCTATACTATGCTCACAAGATATCATGCAAGCACAAGCATGACTGCAGAGCTTCTATTTTACAGGGAGAAGGGCCTTTCACCACTATTTTGTATCCCTGGCAAGAGGACGTTCTCCTCCAAAACTCTGGCCACATTAAATAGGAATAGTGAGGCCTAACAAAAGGAATGGTAAGTCCTTCGAAAAGTATATAGCAAACAAAAATACTTTTCTCGTTATTTTAATAGAAGTGCTGCAGAAGACTGAAACAAAGCTTTTGCTACCATGCAAATGATCACAGTCCTACATCTGAGCAGGAGGAGCCTTAATTCTGGGAAAATTTTTCCATTTCAAAAAGATGTCTGTTCTGCACCCCAAAAAAAAAAAAAAAAAAAAAAAAAAGGCAGCCTAGGACTATGAAGAACAGGTGATCACCTTGAGCTATGCATTCATTCCAGCAGATGAAAGATCGACCATCTGGAATAGGACACTCTCTCCAGAACAACAGAACTAGATTCAAGTCCCTGTTCCCCTGATTCAGACCAGAGACTTGAACTTCAGCTTACTTCCACAGCAAGCATGTACATACCTCTTCATCACTCTTACTCAATACAGAGATCCAAACTGACAACCTCATTGATAGGTTCATCCTTTTCTTGGCTTGTAGTTGAAGACTAAAACAAAATTGCAAAATATCATCTTACCCTGGTATAGCTCTCTCTGCAGATCTAAGAAGTACAAAGAGAAATAGCAAACTCCTGTGCTAATACGCTAAACCCCTTCTGTTTAAATGACATTAGACACCCATACCACCTCATAGCTATTCAAGCCATGACAGTTCCTGCAAAACTGTGCTATAGTTGTTCTAGAGTTGTGCATAGTTGTTTAATTATGCTAAACCGTGTATACTTGTGTCCACTTGATCCACAGCTCTGCAAGAGATACAGAATAGCTGCCAACAGTGAAAAGCAGTAAATCTGCACTCAAGATATCCAATTGATCTGTCCAGACAGAGCAGATACAACAAAAACAATGAATTTTTTTAGAAAGTAAAGCACAGATTTCAGTCACTGCCTGTATTCAGATGCCATTTGATACCAATGTTTTAAAGAATATTTTTCCATCGGAGCCCTGATTATTGACCATGAGTCCAACAGTATATCAGTATAGTGCCACAGCTTTGTCTAACAAAAGCTAACAAAAACAGCACCTCTGGACTGGTCCTGACAGTCATTCTTGTCTCCAGCCGGACAGGTAGATGCACCCTAAAATAACCTTGGTGTGTCATGGCTGGAATTTCCTTATGAAATTCCTTGGTCATGAGTAATCCATACAACCCAAGGCTCTAAGTCGTTCATCTTCTGTTGTTGTAAGCCTTTGAACAGCTTCAGCTCAACCACTAACCTGCTTCAATGAGCAAATCATCTGTCTTCTTAATGAGACCACTGATTACAAAAGTTAGTACCCAGTAAATTAACAAAACTGTTCGTCAGTATCTGTTGTCCTTCTGAAAACATACCTGCCTCCTAGAACATATCTCTTTCATCTTGAACTGTCACGGAATCAATACATTCAAGCTGTATCTGCTTATATGCTTTTAAACAGGACATAACTCTAATTAATATATACATTAATCTGTAAAGGGATTACAGGGTGGATTTAGGAAACGGTCCCCTCCCTACCGATGCAGGGAAATACTGGCAGAGTCTCAGACTAGAATATAATTTATATAGTTGAATAAAGAAATTCATATTCTTTAGTTCCCTAATGAGCACATTCGAGAATCTTAAATTTCCTTTGAACATTACCGTCAATTTGTAAACAGCTTATTCGGTTGATCTGACAATGAAAATGATACTATAATCTAAAGAATATTCTCACCATGTTGCTGGGGTGAAGAGCACTTTTCCAACTTTACTAAGACAACAACACTATAAACAGATGTGATTTTCTTAAAGAGTGCAACGCTACACTGAAATAATAACTGGAAACACTGTACAAACTGTTTCACATCTACTATAAAGCCATTATTTAATTGAGTTATAGTTGCTTAAAGGAGTTTCAAAAACTATGGTTTAGTGCAAATAGGGCTCAAATGCATCTCAAATGGATGCTGGAGGAAAAAAAAAGCTATGATAAATTGCTTCAAATGGCTTTACATATGGAACTTGCTTTCTATATTATAATTAATGCTAATAATAAGCAAACATCTCAAAAAAAGAGGGCTCATTTTATAGCTGAATATTTCAATACAGATTTTTCATCTCTTTTCTATCAAAGCAAATTTTTAAAGGCAATGAAATATTTAAATTACATACAAATACAAATATCCAGTTTAACTTTTCCCTAGGCTTATGAGTGTGATTTGCATGTAATGATTAAATTAGAACTGCAAGCTTGCACAGTTATTTTTACTCTAGCCCACATCTGATACTAAAATGATTTCTGTGTGTTTTAGACAATCATTTTGTTTTCTTTATTTGTCAGTACATTGTATCTCATTGCAGGAATTCAACAGCAAGAGAAGAAGCTGATCTTCCTAGTTAGAATCTTATTTATACTATTTACTTTCTACTCACTAGCAAAGCTGAAGTTTAGGAAACCTAACACATATGGTGGGTTCAGTGCCTTAATTAAGCGCCTTATTCTAACACATTTTCAAGTGGGAATGGGGAAAAAATCACTTTAGTTTTTGTTTTTCTTTATGAGCCTGTGAGCACCACTATGGTTAGAGCACTTTACAAACACTATATTCACCGGAGAAGAAGTTGGCACTGTGAGCTACCGAGCAACACCAGTTCCAATATACCAATCTAACCAGGTCACTGTCAGCTTCCAGTGCCAAAACCAACTAAGCAGCTCACATATAACAGAGTTTGAGCACAGAACTTTTCAATTTATATGGCTTTTTCAAAGCTGGTTTTTTTTCATTCAGACCATAAACCTAAAAAGAAATGAGAGCATACCAGAAAACTGAAACAAAAGCAATATGGACTTCCTGGCAAGGGTACTTAAAGTAGGAAGTAAAAATATATGCATGCACATTATGTATATGGACACATCCCCCAATTTTACACCCTCCAGAACACAGCCAGACTAAAGGAATCCCTTCTCCCACCCACTATAGTTCCACACTGAGCTTTCCTCCTGTGAACCACCCAGCTGTCGTGTATTTTCCCTCTTCCAGACCATCTGCTTTTTCTGAGAAAAAATAATTATATTTCATCTCCTTCTGAACTATCAATTCAAACCAATTCATGTTTTACCTGCCCCCTGTGGACCACAGACCTCCAATAACCACACCTTAAAGAATACTTTCAGCTACTTTTTCTGCCCAAAAATCGCTTGTGCATCCAAATGTCACATCTGCCTTCCCTAAGTGAATCACTAACTTCTGTCCTCAAACTCAGATGAAGATAGTGACTACATATTTGAATGGCAGGAGAGCTCACCAGTCCTCTTAGTCATCCGGTCTAGCTCCCCATCACACTTCACACCTCATTCACTGTACAGGAAAAGGAGTTACTGGGGTAGTTAGTACCAAATTCTGTGATTAGGCTGAGAACCCTTCCCTTTTTACAGCAAAGTACAAGAATCATCAAAACCCAATTATACTACATTTATTTTTGCTATTGATGCTGGAAATCCATGCGAGGTTGTACTAATCTGAAGAGACCTGCTTTAGAAACACAGTGGGTAGCACCAAAGGAGCCCCTACTGCATTTTCCTTCACATGCCTGGGACACAGTGCCTGTAAAGAGGAATTATGCATATGCACAAGTCTAACCACACATTCAAGTTGGGGTTTTGAGGGTTTTTTCATAATTCTAGAGAAGGACAAACTAGAACTTGGTTTCAGGCAAAATGCCCCATCGGTCATCTCGGAAAGAGCAGCTTTACTTCCAGGCAGGTTATAAAGCCCCCAGTTTTGAACAGTGACATTGGCCCAAGCTGACAGAAACACACAGCCCTGCAAACCAGCAGCATTTCTGCTTCACTATGGGCTGCCAGGAGGCCAGCCCAGCTAGCAAGCTCCCCAAGTGCAGGGAGAGCAGCCTGGCAGGGTGTTCAGGCATTTGATTTACAGACTGCATGCCATCCCTTTGAGGAAGGGTTTCATTGTTTTCCCCTCCTGCCAGGAAATTCCCACCCGGAAGAGCCGGCTCTGCACCAGGTCCTGACTTCCATGAGCTGCCTAATTTATCCAGGGGCTTATCACCTCAACCTACACTGGGAAAGTAGGATTAACCAAATAAAAACAGAAAAAAGCCCCACAGACCTTCACTCATCCCTCTTGCCTTCCAGGATAGAATGTGTCTGGCGTGGTCAGACAAACAGAGCTGCAAGTAGTGAAACTCAGATAATCCAATACACCAAAAAATAAACCACTCCAAAGTAAAGCAAAGTTGGAATAAACTTAGGTCAGCTACCTGCTTACCCTCTATAAAGTTAAACTTCAGCCCTACAAGACTGGTTTTCAAGCCTAGGCTCGTGCAACACCTAAATACAAAAAGTAAATGAGAGCAGTGAAATAATGAGAAATAATCCCAGCTTGGATGTGAAAATACAGATGATTTTAGTTCTTGCTTTAAAAAGTCAAAAGGTGCATTACTGTTCAGTATTGAAGAAGAGCCAAGATCAAGATGGGACCAAGGAGGGATTGTTGGGGTGTCCTGTGCAAGGCCAGGAGTTGGATCGACAATCCTTGGGGCTCCCTTCAACTCGGGATATTCCAAGACTTCAAACCAAACAGACTTCATTTTCCATTTTTTTCTTACACCAGGGAGCAAAGCAGTTACACCGGGCATATTAAGTGCCAAAACTCGCTGTTTTGCCTAAATGCAACACACAAATCCACCTGCAGCACTTCCTGAGGTAAGAGCTACAAGAGCAGCAAGTCAACACAAACTTTCCAAGTCTTAGACTAAGGGGAAACTAAAAAAAAACCAAAATGAACAAGCTGATTTGGCTTTTTAATTTGCATACACGTGATGAGGCCAGACTTTGGAACCTTCATCTTGGAAAGGGTGGAAAGCTCAGTGTCCCCAGAGCTGTCAGTGGTGTCAGGATCTCCCTGCACGAATGCAAAGCTCACCCCATGACACCCGTGCTGCAAAGCACAGATAAGGCGTTCTCCACTTCACAGGGTTTTGGAGGCGTAGAGCAGAAGGGCCTGGCTTATTATCCAACCTGCAAATAAATACAGGTCATTAATTTAGCAGCATGACATCACATCCTGCAGGCTGAATTTCAACACACAGCTCCAACAGAGGAACCACGTGAAGAAATACAGCAATTCCCTAGGTTTTTTAATGCACAGTCTGCTTTCAGACCACAGAAGACCTAAATGGATGTCCTGAACGTGGAAACAAAATCACTGATCACAAGACACAATAATCGACGATGCCAACAAACATTTCTGTAGAGTGGACAATTATTTTAAATATTTCCTTGTATCCAACTGCAAATGGGCAGCATTAGAGCACTATTAACGTGGGAGGGGGGTTACAAAGTTAATGCCAACAATCTGCTTTAACCTCTTAAGCACACTGGGTGATAGCAGCAAAGGAGAAGTCTGACAGGAGGAATCATAAAAGGATTTTAAAGACTGGCAGCCACTCGATAAGATGGCCAAGGAAAGTTCCCTCTAGGCAGTGATAAATGATGCTGGCCAGTTCACTTGTGCCCTGATGGACCATGAGTTAAGCAGCACCCATTAGAAGTGAAGATATTTAAGGAGCAGTTCCTTAAAACATCAGGTCAGCTGGACAGGCAGAAAGAAGAGAACAAGTAACAGCCCTCTATTCCATAATCCTGGTGCTCCTGTATCAAATATTATCTGTACCTCAGGCTCTTCCCTCTCCTCCACTCTCATCCCACCTTGGCACTGAGTAAGGCTTGCAGGATGGACTGTCCCCGTAGCCCACAGGAGGTTCTTCCAGTAACAGATTTCCATCCTTGGAGAGTTTCAAAACCCAAGGGAACCCCAAAAAACCTGATGTTCCTTTGAGGTTCGTTTTGCTCTGAGCAGGAGGTAACATAAATTTGCCTGGGATTGTTGTCTCCACAGGTATTCTCATAGCCACTTATACTTACTGAATTCATGGCTGAATTCTGGCATTCCCTCTCAAAAACATCCTAATGCTTGGATGCAGGACACATGCCTGGATGGGGCTGTGTCTTCTTTTCTTGCCAGCATTCCCCAAAAAAACTCTGCACAAACTATTAGAACTCATCCCCTTCTGATAAAAGGTTCCTCGGGCCCTGCTTTTGTGTTTAAAACGTCTTGATAATCCATCTATTTACGTTTTGAAAGGGAGAAAAACTGAACTAGGAAATTGCACACGCACAGAAACAAAGGCGGTGTCTGACAAGGAGTTTGTTAATATTCCGATAATTGCTCATTACTTCCAAGAAAGGCTTTTGCAGTGTTTCACGGAGAGCAGATGAGAAGCCCCAGCCCATTACCGAGTGCTGCTTTTGGCAAACACGAGCTCCTCCCAGCGCCGAGAGTCTCCATAAACCCACGGCTCCATTAAATGCATATCCTGGCATCCCGAAAGTACCCGCGGAAAGAGAACCACGTGTTCTGCCTAGTCATTTAGGAGGGACCTTCACGTGCCTGCATTCACCCTTTTCTCTCTGTTCCTGCCTTGTTCACAGTGGTGCTTTGAACATCACCTATCCCCCCACCCTGCCTCTGCTCAGCCCACTCAGACTCCCAGCCTGAACCCTTTGAGAACACGTATTTTCTTCTTCCTTCCTCAAAGTCTTCTTCACTTAATTATCCGACCAAAAGTTCCCCAGACACTCAACGTCTACAGACCGCTGGCACTTTACACTCCTCAAAGCTCACCCTGAGCTCCCCAACCACCCACTGGTGCTGGAATTTTACTCCCAGTTGAAGCAAGCGGGTCTGGAGCCCCGAGGCATCACAGAATCCCAGAAGGCTTCAGATTGGAAGAGCCTTAAAATTCATCCAGTCTCACCCCCTGCCATGGGCAGGGACACCTTCCGCTAGCCCAGGTTGCTCCAAGCCCCATTCCAACCTGGCCTTGGACACTTCCAGGGATGGGACAGCCACAGCTTCTCTGTCTCACAGCCCTGAAGGCCCTTGGAGTGACTCTGTGGTTGGGCAGGGAGCGTGCATGGCCAGGCAGGTATTCCTGCAGCAATCACCCTCAAGGAGATCTCAAGGTCTTTTTCATCATCCTAACAGCAGGAGCCATTTTAGAGCCTTTCAAATAGTTCTAAATTAACTTTCCCGACCATGTTTTCCAGAGCAATATAACCTGACTATGCAAAGCTCCCCGCAGAAGAGCAGGGGCACAAGGAAGACAAAGCACAGACCTGAGAGCTCCAGCTCGATTTAGGTGGAGCCGTTTCATTACTATGTAGATTCCAAGCCATTCTCGCAGTTACCGAAGCGCTCCCCGGGCCCTCCTGGCAAGCGAAAATCCATTTTGTGTACAAATAGGGCTTTTACAGCCTGGCACAGTGCTCGACTGCTGAGTCAAACTTTTCAGTGCCTGATAAATTTTCACTTGAAAGTGGCAGGAGAGCTCATGCCAGAAGCCCGTCTGAAATACCAGCTCAGTGGCAGAAGGTCAAAGCGTGGTATCAAGAGATTTAATGGAAGTGTTTCAAGACAAACTTCTTAAAAGGATTGTGCTATCTAGGGAGGCGCAGATTTACACTGCTTGGAAAGCCGAGGAACAATCTCCATGACTCTTTTTCTAATGAAGGGTAATTTCTTTAACATTCTGCCTCTCAAAAAGCAGTAGGGTCTCCTGTTCAATCCTTGGGTATTTGGCTGAAGTTGAAGAATAAAGAAGTGTTAAATACCAGAGGTTTTGTGCAGACTGTCCTCTAAATAAACGAAACAAACCAAAACAAACCAAAAAAACCCAAGCAAACAAAAAATGCCCCGAACAAAACCCCTCCAAAGCCAAACCCCCAGGTGATAAAGGTGCTAATTTCGTGAATAAAAACCCCAGAAGTCAGATCCACAGACAATTAAGACCAACAGTCCAAACAATTAACCCTTCTCCTAAAACTGTGGCTGGAGAAGAATTAAATCGAACTGAAAGGCTCCATAATCTTTACCATTTTTATGGAAGTATTTCGGGCTAAATTAGTGCCAACAATGACCCTGAGCAGACATCAAGCGTTAAGACTTTCAGCATAATGGATTTTGCCAGGTGTCCCCACACTGTAACATAGAAAGGGACAGTAAAACCCCACCAAACCCCGATCTGTCTGCTCAGGGTCTCCCTCTGCATCTACACAAATGCACTGCTGGAGTCACTGGCGAGAGCAGCTTTGCGACAGCTCACACACATTACAATTGTCTCAATCTGCCATTTGAACAAATTCAAGTATAAGCCTTTAAATTCAATTAGCGTAAATCTCGGCGCTCCCAACATTAAATTTGCAAGTGACAATTAGTGGCAGTCAACACGCATGGAGCTAATCTAATACACTAAGGGACCAGCAAGGGAGACCATAACACACTCCAAATTGTGATGCTCTTTTTCAGTCAAGAAAATTCAAGGAGTAAGCTACAGTGGACAGGAGGAGATGACAGCTATTAAAAATCCTTCTTAAACAGAGGCTGCAAAAGCTTTCCTCTCCAGAAAGGAGTGTCTCCCCCAGCTTGGGAAGAAAGCTGCCAATTTTCCCCCTCTTAGGAAAACCCAAAGCTACTAGACTTCAAGGATTCCTTGAGCTCTTCTTTTTTCAAAAATAAGCTTCGCCTCAATTCCATTGAAATAAAGCAAGAGCTACCTCCAAAGAGCTTCAAAATCAGGGAGACAGAAAGCAGACCACGCTGGGAAGTCAGAGAGAAAACCAGCTTTAGCGTCATGGTTAGGCAGGGGGAGATTTCTTGTTGTTGTTCATTTAAATCTAAGCGAATTAGCACAAGCAAAACCTAGGGAAGATGCTTTCCCAATAAAGATTTATTAGTATTTTTCTTTGAATACAGATGTGTAATTGGATACCAGAGCAGCACCCGCACGAGCACACCAAGGAAGCCTCAACAGGACACGTTCTGTTCCACTCAAGTCTTGATTCTCTGGTTTGCATGAGTGAGCTGTAAAGAGCAGCAACAGCAGTAACCACATTTTAAAAGCTGCATTTCCTTAAGAAACATGTTGTAGCCTCCAAAATTAGACTTTCTCTTATCAGCTCTTGGACCAAGCACTACCAGAACAAAGCTCCTGCGGTACTTTGGGGGTTCCCCCCCCTTCTCAACTACATTAAAATGTTTGATAAGACCAGAAACAGTACAAACATTTTAAAGATGTTTAAACTAATGAATCCCAGAATGGTTTGGGATGGAGGGACCTTAAAGACCATCTCATTCCAAACCTCCACCAGAGGAAAGGCCACCTTCCACTAGCCCAGATGGCTCCAAGCCCCAACTACACAGTTACACGTAAGTACCTTATTAAGATGGATGTCCTTTTGATCCATGAAAACCAAGCCCAAGTAACCTGCACCAAACACTGTCTCTGATAAGCAGATTTTCCAAATAATAATAATAAAAAAAATATTTGGGATGAAAGCATCCCAAAAAGCCAGTAGATTTCCCACCTTCCTCATTCTTCGGCATTTCCCCCACACAGCCCTAAAAGGCTTGTGGCAATGGAGCCTTCGGGGGAGTGACAATCCCAATCCCCATTTATCTTTCCATTTGCTCCCTCTGTGTGATGCCATCCACACACGGATGTTCCTAGCAGGGGTTCCTGCTTTTCAGCAGGGCTCTCTTTTCCCTCTGACTGTCGTTTCCTGCTATCCCATCTGACTAATGCTCTAATAGCATTGATGTTGCTGACATTCCCCCCCCTGGGCTAATGGTACAATAAATCCCCCCTTCCCGGGGTTGTTCCCCCTGGTATGGGCATTTTCCGGCAAATAATGTGAACCTGAAGTCTGTGCAAGTTGATTCCCAGAGAGCCTGACCTCTCTGTTGGGAATGACAAAGGGCCACTTCTCTCCCTGAAAACAACCTTTCCTGCCCAGCTACAACCAGCCTCCGAGCGCTGAGGGCGGGGGAGATGCACCAAGACAAGGTTGGACAGGGCTTGGAGCAGCCTGGGATAGTGGAAGGTGTCCCTGCCCGTGGCAGGAGGTGTCACGGAATGGGCTTTAAGGTCCCTTCCAACCCAACAGATTCAATGATTTTATAAATATTATCTGGGGGACTTCCAGTAGGAGGGAGCTACCCTCGGGAGGGGGGAAGGGATGACCCATCTTGCTCAGCTGAGGGGTTGATTAAACCAGTTGTTCAGAATCAATGCACATGTGAATAGATCAGTGGATGGAGGAGACTCCAATTCAGCAACTTTGTTACTCAAGCAGTGATTAACCGTGAGTTAACCTCATCCTCTCAGATCAGCAGTACTAGCCTGTGATCTGTTGCAGAAAAACAACATTATAAATGAAAGGTTCTTGAGTTCTCCTCCTGTCCGTTTCACATAACAAGGAAAATGCATAAACACATTTCTTTATTACTCCGATTTTAATGGCTGATTGCTCCTGATGAAAACAGAACGTGTCTTAGGAGGGGAAAATGTCTCAAAGCTGGAGGTAAAAGGAGAAGCCATCCGCTGCTGGGAGCCGGGCCCTCTGGGCAAAGGCAGCTGGGCATGCAAAGCAGCGGTCAGGGAGGCTGCCGGCCCCCTTCTTACAGGGGGCTCGAGCCGCTGCCTGGACCGCAAAGTGCCCGGGACTCCAGGGCACTTACTCCCCGATTTACAGGGCGGCCCTGGGCCCAAGGGCCCACGGAGGCTCCTTCTCTCCGCTTCGGGGGCACCCGACCTGCTCCCCGCTAACGGGGCGGTCGCCCCGCACAGGCTGCCAGTCAAGGGAGCACAAAGGCTCCCAGACCCAGACCCCGCTTACGGGCGGGTCCACACCCAGGGAGCCACGGAGCTCGGCCTTCCCCCGCAGAAAGGCCACGGAGACTCCACTGCCAGGCAGTGGAGCTCATGGCCTAAGGCCTCGAGGTGAGCCCCGGGGACATGGAGGGCACACGCCCAGCCCCACGCCTGTGAAAGGCCGGGGACCCCGCGGGACACCCGCCTGATTACAGGGGGGTCCCTCCAACCGCCCGCCGAGCAGGGGGGACGCACAAAGCCCCGCTTACGGGGCCGCCCCCCCCGAGGCCCGGCACTCCCAACGGTGGCCTCACGGCCCAAGGCCGGGGGGACAGGGCCCCAGCCCCGAGGACGGGGTGGGGGGCGGGGGGGACGTGCCACGCTGGCCCGGCACCAGCCAGGACAGGCAGCCCCGCCGCGCGGGCACGCACCCCAGGCCCTGGCTACAGCCGGGTCACGGTGCCCGCGCCACCACTAAGGGGCTTCGCTCCCTCCTCGGGAACCAGGGGCAAGGCCGGGCCGTGTCTCCGCCCGCGGCTTTAGAGGGCAGCTCCCGGTTGCTGCACAGAGCCCCTCTTTCCCTCCTGGGAAGTCTAAGCTACGCTGCTCTCTAGTTTCTAGGGGGTCTCACTCACTCACTCACTCACTCACACCCACAAAGACACAAAGGGGGAACGTCCCAGAAGGGGGAGCGAGCTCTGTGCACCAACGTCTGGGGAGCCAGCCCTGTCTGCCGTCGAGCAGGAGAGGAGAGCCTCAGACCCGCCCCCGGGCTGCGCACAGGCCAGAAGGGCCTCGACGCGCTGAGGGGCTTCGCGGCTGGCCAAGGCGCAGAGGCTCTGACGCACCCCGACTACAGGGGCCTCACTCTGGCCAGGGGCCGCCAGCAGGCACCAAGGTGCCAAGGGGTAAAGCCCTGCCCTGCTTACAGGGTGGGCTGGGGGTCGGGAGAGCTCCGTTTCCCCCCCTCGGGTGCGGAGACGAGGGCTCTCACCCTCCTTACAGGGTGCTTCAGCCTCTCTCCGGGCAGCCTCAGGAGCACGACGGCAAAAGGCCGACGACAAGCAACAAGCAAAGACCCAGCCCTGATTACAGGGAGGTCGCCCAGCGCTAAGCCGGCCGGGGCAGCCTGAAGGTGCCCACTGGACTCTTAGGTATCCCTGCCCCGGGGATGCCAGGGAGGTCCCTTTGCCCAGAGGGCCCTTCTCGCGCCCCCTCTTCAGCTCCAAGCCGCCGCTCCTCTTGCCCACGCCGGTGCCTCTGCTGTCTTCTCCGACGGCTCCTGACGAGGCAGGAGGACACAGTTGGGACTGACAAGCTCCAACTCCTTCCGCTGAAGGAAAGGAAACTAGGACCCAGAGGCAGCTGTCCAAGCCACCACCTGCCCACCCGTGGGACCCCCACATCTCCGCACCACCCCCCAAGTTCAGCTTCCTCCCCTCACCGGCTTCCCACGGCGGCGCCGCCGTCCCACCCCATCGATGCCTCTTGCTCTCTTCTCCGACGGCTTCCACCAAGGCAGGAGGACGCAGCTGGGCCCCACAGTCCCCAGCTCCTCCCCGCCAGGGAAACCGGGCCCCGGCATGCACCCCCAGAGGCACATCCCCAAGCCACCAGCCGCCCCCCCCACAGGCCACCCCGCCCCCAAAACCCTCCAAACGGCACTTTGACTCACCACAGCGACGCGCCGCGCGGTCCCATCCGCTGCTGGGAGCCGGGCCCTCTGGGCAAAGGCAGCTGGGCATGCAAAGCAGCGGTCAGGGAGGCTGCCGGCCCCCTTCTTACAGGGGGCTCGAGCCGCTGCCTGGACCGCAAAGTGCCCGGGACTCCAGGGCACTTACTCCCCGATTTACAGGGCGGCCCTGGGCCCAAGGGCCCACGGAGGCTCCTTCTCTCCGCTTCGGGGGCACCCGACCTGCTCCCCGCTAACGGGGCGGTCGCCCCGCACAGGCTGCCAGTCAAGGGAGCACAAAGGCTCCCAGACCCAGACCCCGCTTACGGGCGGGTCCACACCCAGGGAGCCACGGAGCTCGGCCTTCCCCCGCAGAAAGGCCACGGAGACTCCACTGCCAGGCAGTGGAGCTCATGGCCTAAGGCCTCGAGGTGAGCCCCGGGGACATGGAGGGCACACGCCCAGCCCCACGCCTGTGAAAGGCCGGGGACCCCGCGGGACACCCGCCTGATTACAGGGGGGTCCCTCCAACCGCCCGCCGAGCAGGGGGGACGCACAAAGCCCCGCTTACGGGGCCGCCCCCCCCGAGGCCCGGCACTCCCAACGGTGGCCTCACGGCCCAAGGCCGGGGGGACAGGGCCCCAGCCCCGAGGACGGGGTGGGGGGCGGGGGGGACGTGCCACGCTGGCCCGGCACCAGCCAGGACAGGCAGCCCCGCCGCGCGGGCACGCACCCCAGGCCCTGGCTACAGCCGGGTCACGGTGCCCGCGCCACCACTAAGGGGCTTCGCTCCCTCCTCGGGAACCCGGGGCAAGGCCGGGCCGTGTCTCCGCCCGCGGCTTTAGAGGGCAGCTCCCGGTTGCTGCACAGAGCCCCTCTTTCCCTCCTGGGAAGTCTAAGCTACGCTGCTCTCTAGTTTCTAGGGGGTCTCACTCACTCACTCACTCACACCCACAAAGACACAAAGGGGGAACGTCCCAGAAGGGGGAGCGAGCTCTGTGCACCAACGTCTGGGGAGCCAGCCCTGTCTGCCGTCGAGCAGGAGAGGAGAGCCTCAGACCCGCCCCCGGGCTGCGCACAGGCCAGAAGGGCCTCGACGCGCTGAGGGGCTTCGCGGCTGGCCAAGGCGCAGAGGCTCTGACGCACCCCGACTACAGGGGCCTCACTCTGGCCAGGGGCCGCCAGCAGGCACCAAGGTGCCAAGGGGTAAAGCCCTGCCCTGCTTACAGGGTGGGCTGGGGGTCGGGAGAGCTCCGTTTCCCCCCCTCGGGTGCGGAGACGAGGGCTCTCACCCTCCTTACAGGGTGCTTCAGCCTCTCTCCGGGCAGCCTCAGGAGCACGACGGCAAAAGGCCGACGACAAGCAACAAGCAAAGACCCAGCCCTGATTACAGGGAGGTCGCCCAGCGCTAAGCCGGCCGGGGCAGCCTGAAGGTGCCCACCGGACTCTTAGGTATCCCTGCCCCGGGGATGCCAGGGAGGTCCCTTTGCCCAGAGGGCCCTTCTCGCGCCCCCTCTTCAGCTCCAAGCCGCCGCTCCTCTTGCCCACGCCGGTGCCTCTGCTGTCTTCTCCGACGGCTCCTGACGAGGCAGGAGGACACAGTTGGGACTGACAAGCTCCAACTCCTTCCGCTGAAGGAAAGGAAACTAGGACCCAGAGGCAGCTGTCCAAGCCACCACCTGCCCACCCGTGGGACCCCCACATCTCCGCACCACCCCCCAAGTTCAGCTTCCTCCCCTCACCGGCTTCCCACGGCGGCGCCGCCGTCCCACCCCATCGATGCCTCTTGCTCTCTTCTCCGACGGCTTCCACCAAGGCAGGAGGACGCAGCTGGGCCCCACAGTCCCCAGCTCCTCCCCGCCAGGGAAACCGGGCCCCGGCATGCACCCCCAGAGGCACATCCCCAAGCCACCAGCCGCCCCCCCCACAGGCCACCCCGTCCCCAAAACCCTCCAAACGGCACTTTGACTCACCACAGCGACGCGCCGCGCGGTCCCATCCGCTGCTGGGAGCCGGGCCCTCTGGGCAAAGGCAGCTGGGCATGCAAAGCAGCGGTCAGGGAGGCTGCCGGCCCCCTTCTTACAGGGGGCTCGAGCCGCTGCCTGGACCGCAAAGTGCCCGGGACTCCAGGGCACTTACTCCCCGATTTACAGGGCGGCCCTGGGCCCAAGGGCCCACGGAGGCTCCTTCTCTCCGCTTCGGGGGCACCCGACCTGCTCCCCGCTAACGGGGCGGTCGCCCCGCACAGGCTGCCAGTCAAGGGAGCACAAAGGCTCCCAGACCCAGACCCCGCTTACGGGCGGGTCCACACCCAGGGAGCCACGGAGCTCGGCCTTCCCCCGCAGAAAGGCCACGGAGACTCCACTGCCAGGCAGTGGAGCTCATGGCCTAAGGCCTCGAGGTGAGCCCCGGGGACATGGAGGGCACACGCCCAGCCCCACGCCTGTGAAAGGCCGGGGACCCCGCGGGACACCCGCCTGATTACAGGGGGGTCCCTCCAACCGCCCGCCGAGCAGGGGGGACGCACAAAGCCCCGCTTACGGGGCCGCCCCCCCCGAGGCCCGGCACTCCCAACGGTGGCCTCACGGCCCAAGGCCGGGGGGACAGGGCCCCAGCCCCGAGGACGGGGTGGGGGGCGGGGGGGACGTGCCACGCTGGCCCGGCACCAGCCAGGACAGGCAGCCCCGCCGCGCGGGCACGCACCCCAGGCCCTGGCTACAGCCGGGTCACGGTGCCCGCGCCACCACTAAGGGGCTTCGCTCCCTCCTCGGGAACCAGGGGCAAGGCCGGGCCGTGTCTCCGCCCGCGGCTTTAGAGGGCAGCTCCCGGTTGCTGCACAGAGCCCCTCTTTCCCTCCTGGGAAGTCTAAGCTACGCTGCTCTCTAGTTTCTAGGGGGTCTCACTCACTCACTCACTCACACCCACAAAGACACAAAGGGGGAACGTCCCAGAAGGGGGAGCGAGCTCTGTGCACCAACGTCTGGGGAGCCAGCCCTGTCTGCCGTCGAGCAGGAGAGGAGAGCCTCAGACCCGCCCCCGGGCTGCGCACAGGCCAGAAGGGCCTCGACGCGCTGAGGGGCTTCGCGGCTGGCCAAGGCGCAGAGGCTCTGACGCACCCCGACTACAGGGGCCTCACTCTGGCCAGGGGCCGCCAGCAGGCACCAAGGTGCCAAGGGGTAAAGCCCTGCCCTGCTTACAGGGTGGGCTGGGGGTCGGGAGAGCTCCGTTTCCCCCCCTCGGGTGCGGAGACGAGGGCTCTCACCCTCCTTACAGGGTGCTTCAGCCTCTCTCCGGGCAGCCTCAGGAGCACGACGGCAAAAGGCCGACGACAAGCAACAAGCAAAGACCCAGCCCTGATTACAGGGAGGTCGCCCAGCGCTAAGCCGGCCGGGGCAGCCTGAAGGTGCCCACCGGACTCTTAGGTATCCCTGCCCCGGGGATGCCAGGGAGGTCCCTTTGCCCAGAGGGCCCTTCTCGCGCCCCCTCTTCAGCTCCAAGCCGCCGCTCCTCTTGCCCACGCCGGTGCCTCTGCTGTCTTCTCCGACGGCTCCTGACGAGGCAGGAGGACACAGTTGGGACTGACAAGCTCCAACTCCTTCCGCTGAAGGAAAGGAAACTAGGACCCAGAGGCAGCTGTCCAAGCCACCACCTGCCCACCCGTGGGACCCCCACATCTCCGCACCACCCCCCAAGTTCAGCTTCCTCCCCTCACCGGCTTTCCACGGCGGCGCCGCCGTCCCACCCCATCGATGCCTCTTGCTCTCTTCTCCGACGGCTTCCACCAAGGCAGGAGGACGCAGCTGGGCCCCACAGTCCCCAGCTCCTCCCCGCCAGGGAAACCGGGCCCCGGCATGCACCCCCAGAGGCACATCCCCAAGCCACCAGCCGCCCCCCCCACAGGCCACCCCGTCCCCAAAACCCTCCAAACGGCACTTTGACTCACCACAGCGACGCGCCGCGCGGTCCCATCCGCTGCTGGGAGCCGGGCCCTCTGGGCAAAGGCAGCTGGGCATGCAAAGCAGCGGTCAGGGAGGCTGCCGGCCCCCTTCTTACAGGGGGCTCGAGCCGCTGCCTGGACCGCAAAGTGCCCGGGACTCCAGGGCACTTACTCCCCGATTTACAGGGCGGCCCTGGGCCCAAGGGCCCACGGAGGCTCCTTCTCTCCGCTTCGGGGGCACCCGACCTGCTCCCCGCTAACGGGGCGGTCGCCCCGCACAGGCTGCCAGTCAAGGGAGCACAAAGGCTCCCAGACCCAGACCCCGCTTACGGGCGGGTCCACACCCAGGGAGCCACGGAGCTCGGCCTTCCCCCGCAGAAAGGCCACGGAGACTCCACTGCCAGGCAGTGGAGCTCATGGCCTAAGGCCTCGAGGTGAGCCCCGGGGACATGGAGGGCACACGCCCAGCCCCACGCCTGTGAAAGGCCGGGGACCCCGCGGGACACCCGCCTGATTACAGGGGGGTCCCTCCAACCGCCCGCCGAGCAGGGGGGACGCACAAAGCCCCGCTTACGGGGCCGCCCCCCCCGAGGCCCGGCACTCCCAACGGTGGCCTCACGGCCCAAGGCCGGGGGGACAGGGCCCCAGCCCCGAGGACGGGGTGGGGGGCGGGGGGGACGTGCCACGCTGGCCCGGCACCAGCCAGGACAGGCAGCCCCGCCGCGCGGGCACGCACCCCAGGCCCTGGCTACAGCCGGGTCACGGTGCCCGCGCCACCACTAAGGGGCTTCGCTCCCTCCTCGGGAACCAGGGGCAAGGCCGGGCCGTGTCTCCGCCCGCGGCTTTAGAGGGCAGCTCCCGGTTGCTGCACAGAGCCCCTCTTTCCCTCCTGGGAAGTCTAAGCTACGCTGCTCTCTAGTTTCTAGGGGGTCTCACTCACTCACTCACTCACACCCACAAAGACACAAAGGGGGAACGTCCCAGAAGGGGGAGCGAGCTCTGTGCACCAACGTCTGGGGAGCCAGCCCTGTCTGCCGTCGAGCAGGAGAGGAGAGCCTCAGACCCGCCCCCGGGCTGCGCACAGGCCAGAAGGGCCTCGACGCGCTGAGGGGCTTCGCGGCTGGCCAAGGCGCAGAGGCTCTGACGCACCCCGACTACAGGGGCCTCACTCTGGCCAGGGGCCGCCAGCAGGCACCAAGGTGCCAAGGGGTAAAGCCCTGCCCTGCTTACAGGGTGGGCTGGGGGTCGGGAGAGCTCCGTTTCCCCCCCTCGGGTGCGGAGACGAGGGCTCTCACCCTCCTTACAGGGTGCTTCAGCCTCTCTCCGGGCAGCCTCAGGAGCACGACGGCAAAAGGCCGACGACAAGCAACAAGCAAAGACCCAGCCCTGATTACAGGGAGGTCGCCCAGCGCTAAGCCGGCCGGGGCAGCCTGAAGGTGCCCACCGGACTCTTAGGTATCCCTGCCCCGGGGATGCCAGGGAGGTCCCTTTGCCCAGAGGGCCCTTCTCGCGCCCCCTCTTCAGCTCCAAGCCGCCGCTCCTCTTGCCCACGCCGGTGCCTCTGCTGTCTTCTCCGACGGCTCCTGACGAGGCAGGAGGACACAGTTGGGACTGACAAGCTCCAACTCCTTCCGCTGAAGGAAAGGAAACTAGGACCCAGAGGCAGCTGTCCAAGCCACCACCTGCCCACCCGTGGGACCCCCACATCTCCGCACCACCCCCCAAGTTCAGCTTCCTCCCCTCACCGGCTTTCCACGGCGGCGCCGCCGTCCCACCCCATCGATGCCTCTTGCTCTCTTCTCCGACGGCTTCCACCAAGGCAGGAGGACGCAGCTGGGCCCCACAGTCCCCAGCTCCTCCCCGCCAGGGAAACCGGGCCCCGGCATGCACCCCCAGAGGCACATCCCCAAGCCACCAGCCGCCCCCCCCACAGGCCACCCCGTCCCCAAAACCCTCCAAACGGCACTTTGACTCACCACAGCGACGCGCCGCGCGGTCCCATCCGCTGCTGGGAGCCGGGCCCTCTGGGCAAAGGCAGCTGGGCATGCAAAGCAGCGGTCAGGGAGGCTGCCGGCCCCCTTCTTACAGGGGGCTCGAGCCGCTGCCTGGACCGCAAAGTGCCCGGGACTCCAGGGCACTTACTCCCCGATTTACAGGGCGGCCCTGGGCCCAAGGGCCCACGGAGGCTCCTTCTCTCCGCTTCGGGGGCACCCGACCTGCTCCCCGCTAACGGGGCGGTCGCCCCGCACAGGCTGCCAGTCAAGGGAGCACAAAGGCTCCCAGACCCAGACCCCGCTTACGGGCGGGTCCACACCCAGGGAGCCACGGAGCTCGGCCTTCCCCCGCAGAAAGGCCACGGAGACTCCACTGCCAGGCAGTGGAGCTCATGGCCTAAGGCCTCGAGGTGAGCCCCGGGGACATGGAGGGCACACGCCCAGCCCCACGCCTGTGAAAGGCCGGGGACCCCGCGGGACACCCGCCTGATTACAGGGGGGTCCCTCCAACCGCCCGCCGAGCAGGGGGGACGCACAAAGCCCCGCTTACGGGGCCGCCCCCCCCGAGGCCCGGCACTCCCAACGGTGGCCTCACGGCCCAAGGCCGGGGGGACAGGGCCCCAGCCCCGAGGACGGGGTGGGGGGCGGGGGGGACGTGCCACGCTGGCCCGGCACCAGCCAGGACAGGCAGCCCCGCCGCGCGGGCACGCACCCCAGGCCCTGGCTACAGCCGGGTCACGGTGCCCGCGCCACCACTAAGGGGCTTCGCTCCCTCCTCGGGAACCAGGGGCAAGGCCGGGCCGTGTCTCCGCCCGCGGCTTTAGAGGGCAGCTCCCGGTTGCTGCACAGAGCCCCTCTTTCCCTCCTGGGAAGTCTAAGCTACGCTGCTCTCTAGTTTCTAGGGGGTCTCACTCACTCACTCACTCACACCCACAAAGACACAAAGGGGGAACGTCCCAGAAGGGGGAGCGAGCTCTGTGCACCAACGTCTGGGGAGCCAGCCCTGTCTGCCGTCGAGCAGGAGAGGAGAGCCTCAGACCCGCCCCCGGGCTGCGCACAGGCCAGAAGGGCCTCGACGCGCTGAGGGGCTTCGCGGCTGGCCAAGGCGCAGAGGCTCTGACGCACCCCGACTACAGGGGCCTCACTCTGGCCAGGGGCCGCCAGCAGGCACCAAGGTGCCAAGGGGTAAAGCCCTGCCCTGCTTACAGGGTGGGCTGGGGGTCGGGAGAGCTCCGTTTCCCCCCCTCGGGTGCGGAGACGAGGGCTCTCACCCTCCTTACAGGGTGCTTCAGCCTCTCTCCGGGCAGCCTCAGGAGCACGACGGCAAAAGGCCGACGACAAGCAACAAGCAAAGACCCAGCCCTGATTACAGGGAGGTCGCCCAGCGCTAAGCCGGCCGGGGCAGCCTGAAGGTGCCCACCGGACTCTTAGGTATCCCTGCCCCGGGGATGCCAGGGAGGTCCCTTTGCCCAGAGGGCCCTTCTCGCGCCCCCTCTTCAGCTCCAAGCCGCCGCTCCTCTTGCCCACGCCGGTGCCTCTGCTGTCTTCTCCGACGGCTCCTGACGAGGCAGGAGGACACAGTTGGGACTGACAAGCTCCAACTCCTTCCGCTGAAGGAAAGGAAACTAGGACCCAGAGGCAGCTGTCCAAGCCACCACCTGCCCACCCGTGGGACCCCCACATCTCCGCACCACCCCCCAAGTTCAGCTTCCTCCCCTCACCGGCTTCCCACGGCGGCGCCGCCGTCCCACCCCATCGATGCCTCTTGCTCTCTTCTCCGACGGCTTCCACCAAGGCAGGAGGACGCAGCTGGGCCCCACAGTCCCCAGCTCCTCCCCGCCAGGGAAACCGGGCCCCGGCATGCACCCCCAGAGGCACATCCCCAAGCCACCAGCCGCCCCCCCCACAGGCCACCCCGTCCCCAAAACCCTCCAAACGGCACTTTGACTCACCACAGGGACGCGCCGCGCGGTCCCATCCGCTGCTGGGAGCCGGGCCCTCTGGGCAAAGGCAGCTGGGCATGCAAAGCAGCGGTCAGGGAGGCTGCCGGCCCCCTTCTTACAGGGGGCTCGAGCCGCTGCCTGGACCGCAAAGTGCCCGGGACTCCAGGGCACTTACTCCCCGATTTACAGGGCGGCCCTGGGCCCAAGGGCCCACGGAGGCTCCTTCTCTCCGCTTCGGGGGCACCCGACCTGCTCCCCGCTAACGGGGCGGTCGCCCCGCACAGGCTGCCAGTCAAGGGAGCACAAAGGCTCCCAGACCCAGACCCCGCTTACGGGCGGGTCCACACCCAGGGAGCCACGGAGCTCGGCCTTCCCCCGCAGAAAGGCCACGGAGACTCCACTGCCAGGCAGTGGAGCTCATGGCCTAAGGCCTCGAGGTGAGCCCCGGGGACATGGAGGGCACACGCCCAGCCCCACGCCTGTGAAAGGCCGGGGACCCCGCGGGACACCCGCCTGATTACAGGGGGGTCCCTCCAACCGCCCGCCGAGCAGGGGGGACGCACAAAGCCCCGCTTACGGGGCCGCCCCCCCCGAGGCCCGGCACTCCCAACGGTGGCCTCACGGCCCAAGGCCGGGGGGACAGGGCCCCAGCCCCGAGGACGGGGTGGGGGGCGGGGGGGACGTGCCACGCTGGCCCGGCACCAGCCAGGACAGGCAGCCCCGCCGCGCGGGCACGCACCCCAGGCCCTGGCTACAGCCGGGTCACGGTGCCCGCGCCACCACTAAGGGGCTTCGCTCCCTCCTCGGGAACCAGGGGCAAGGCCGGGCCGTGTCTCCGCCCGCGGCTTTAGAGGGCAGCTCCCGGTTGCTGCACAGAGCCCCTCTTTCCCTCCTGGGAAGTCTAAGCTACGCTGCTCTCTAGTTTCTAGGGGGTCTCACTCACTCACTCACTCACACCCACAAAGACACAAAGGGGGAACGTCCCAGAAGGGGGAGCGAGCTCTGTGCACCAACGTCTGGGGAGCCAGCCCTGTCTGCCGTCGAGCAGGAGAGGAGAGCCTCAGACCCGCCCCCGGGCTGCGCACAGGCCAGAAGGGCCTCGACGCGCTGAGGGGCTTCGCGGCTGGCCAAGGCGCAGAGGCTCTGACGCACCCCGACTACAGGGGCCTCACTCTGGCCAGGGGCCGCCAGCAGGCACCAAGGTGCCAAGGGGTAAAGCCCTGCCCTGCTTACAGGGTGGGCTGGGGGTCGGGAGAGCTCCGTTTCCCCCCCTCGGGTGCGGAGACGAGGGCTCTCACCCTCCTTACAGGGTGCTTCAGCCTCTCTCCGGGCAGCCTCAGGAGCACGACGGCAAAAGGCCGACGACAAGCAACAAGCAAAGACCCAGCCCTGATTACAGGGAGGTCGCCCAGCGCTAAGCCGGCCGGGGCAGCCTGAAGGTGCCCACCGGACTCTTAGGTATCCCTGCCCCGGGGATGCCAGGGAGGTCCCTTTGCCCAGAGGGCCCTTCTCGCGCCCCCTCTTCAGCTCCAAGCCGCCGCTCCTCTTGCCCACGCCGGTGCCTCTGCTGTCTTCTCCGACGGCTCCTGACGAGGCAGGAGGACACAGTTGGGACTGACAAGCTCCAACTCCTTCCGCTGAAGGAAAGGAAACTAGGACCCAGAGGCAGCTGTCCAAGCCACCACCTGCCCACCCGTGGGACCCCCACATCTCCGCACCACCCCCCAAGTTCAGCTTCCTCCCCTCACCGGCTTCCCACGGCGGCGCCGCCGTCCCACCCCATCGATGCCTCTTGCTCTCTTCTCCGACGGCTTCCACCAAGGCAGGAGGACGCAGCTGGGCCCCACAGTCCCCAGCTCCTCCCCGCCAGGGAAACCGGGCCCCGGCATGCACCCCCAGAGGCACATCCCCAAGCCACCAGCCGCCCCCCCCACAGGCCACCCCGTCCCCAAAACCCTCCAAACGGCACTTTGACTCACCACAGGGACGCGCCGCGCGGTCCCATCCGCTGCTGGGAGCCGGGCCCTCTGGGCAAAGGCAGCTGGGCATGCAAAGCAGCGGTCAGGGAGGCTGCCGGCCCCCTTCTTACAGGGGGCTCGAGCCGCTGCCTGGACCGCAAAGTGCCCGGGACTCCAGGGCACTTACTCCCCGATTTACAGGGCGGCCCTGGGCCCAAGGGCCCACGGAGGCTCCTTCTCTCCGCTTCGGGGGCACCCGACCTGCTCCCCGCTAACGGGGCGGTCGCCCCGCACAGGCTGCCAGTCAAGGGAGCACAAAGGCTCCCAGACCCAGACCCCGCTTACGGGCGGGTCCACACCCAGGGAGCCACGGAGCTCGGCCTTCCCCCGCAGAAAGGCCACGGAGACTCCACTGCCAGGCAGTGGAGCTCATGGCCTAAGGCCTCGAGGTGAGCCCCGGGGACATGGAGGGCACACGCCCAGCCCCACGCCTGTGAAAGGCCGGGGACCCCGCGGGACACCCGCCTGATTACAGGGGGGTCCCTCCAACCGCCCGCCGAGCAGGGGGGACGCACAAAGCCCCGCTTACGGGGCCGCCCCCCCCGAGGCCCGGCACTCCCAACGGTGGCCTCACGGCCCAAGGCCGGGGGGACAGGGCCCCAGCCCCGAGGACGGGGTGGGGGGCGGGGGGGACGTGCCACGCTGGCCCGGCACCAGCCAGGACAGGCAGCCCCGCCGCGCGGGCACGCACCCCAGGCCCTGGCTACAGCCGGGTCACGGTGCCCGCGCCACCACTAAGGGGCTTCGCTCCCTCCTCGGGAACCCGGGGCAAGGCCGGGCCGTGTCTCCGCCCGCGGCTTTAGAGGGCAGCTCCCGGTTGCTGCACAGAGCCCCTCTTTCCCTCCTGGGAAGTCTAAGCTACGCTGCTCTCTAGTTTCTAGGGGGTCTCACTCACTCACTCACTCACACCCACAAAGACACAAAGGGGGAACGTCCCAGAAGGGGGAGCGAGCTCTGTGCACCAACGTCTGGGGAGCCAGCCCTGTCTGCCGTCGAGCAGGAGAGGAGAGCCTCAGACCCGCCCCCGGGCTGCGCACAGGCCAGAAGGGCCTCGACGCGCTGAGGGGCTTCGCGGCTGGCCAAGGCGCAGAGGCTCTGACGCACCCCGACTACAGGGGCCTCACTCTGGCCAGGGGCCGCCAGCAGGCACCAAGGTGCCAAGGGGTAAAGCCCTGCCCTGCTTACAGGGTGGGCTGGGGGTCGGGAGAGCTCCGTTTCCCCCCCTCGGGTGCGGAGACGAGGGCTCTCACCCTCCTTACAGGGTGCTTCAGCCTCTCTCCGGGCAGCCTCAGGAGCACGACGGCAAAAGGCCGACGACAAGCAACAAGCAAAGACCCAGCCCTGATTACAGGGAGGTCGCCCAGCGCTAAGCCGGCCGGGGCAGCCTGAAGGTGCCCACCGGACTCTTAGGTATCCCTGCCCCGGGGATGCCAGGGAGGTCCCTTTGCCCAGAGGGCCCTTCTCGCGCCCCCTCTTCAGCTCCAAGCCGCCGCTCCTCTTGCCCACGCCGGTGCCTCTGCTGTCTTCTCCGACGGCTCCTGACGAGGCAGGAGGACACAGTTGGGACTGACAAGCTCCAACTCCTTCCGCTGAAGGAAAGGAAACTAGGACCCAGAGGCAGCTGTCCAAGCCACCACCTGCCCACCCGTGGGACCCCCACATCTCCGCACCACCCCCCAAGTTCAGCTTCCTCCCCTCACCGGCTTCCCACGGCGGCGCCGCCGTCCCACCCCATCGATGCCTCTTGCTCTCTTCTCCGACGGCTTCCACCAAGGCAGGAGGACGCAGCTGGGCCCCACAGTCCCCAGCTCCTCCCCGCCAGGGAAACCGGGCCCCGGCATGCACCCCCAGAGGCACATCCCCAAGCCACCAGCCGCCCCCCCCACAGGCCACCCCGTCCCCAAAACCCTCCAAACGGCACTTTGACTCACCACAGCGACGCGCCGCGCGGTCCCATCCGCTGCTGGGAGCCGGGCCCTCTGGGCAAAGGCAGCTGGGCATGCAAAGCAGCGGTCAGGGAGGCTGCCGGCCCCCTTCTTACAGGGGGCTCGAGCCGCTGCCTGGACCGCAAAGTGCCCGGGACTCCAGGGCACTTACTCCCCGATTTACAGGGCGGCCCTGGGCCCAAGGGCCCACGGAGGCTCCTTCTCTCCGCTTCGGGGGCACCCGACCTGCTCCCCGCTAACGGGGCGGTCGCCCCGCACAGGCTGCCAGTCAAGGGAGCACAAAGGCTCCCAGACCCAGACCCCGCTTACGGGCGGGTCCACACCCAGGGAGCCACGGAGCTCGGCCTTCCCCCGCAGAAAGGCCACGGAGACTCCACTGCCAGGCAGTGGAGCTCATGGCCTAAGGCCTCGAGGTGAGCCCCGGGGACATGGAGGGCACACGCCCAGCCCCACGCCTGTGAAAGGCCGGGGACCCCGCGGGACACCCGCCTGATTACAGGGGGGTCCCTCCAACCGCCCGCCGAGCAGGGGGGACGCACAAAGCCCCGCTTACGGGGCCGCCCCCCCCGAGGCCCGGCACTCCCAACGGTGGCCTCACGGCCCAAGGCCGGGGGGACAGGGCCCCAGCCCCGAGGACGGGGTGGGGGGCGGGGGGGACGTGCCACGCTGGCCCGGCACCAGCCAGGACAGGCAGCCCCGCCGCGCGGGCACGCACCCCAGGCCCTGGCTACAGCCGGGTCACGGTGCCCGCGCCACCACTAAGGGGCTTCGCTCCCTCCTCGGGAACCAGGGGCAAGGCCGGGCCGTGTCTCCGCCCGCGGCTTTAGAGGGCAGCTCCCGGTTGCTGCACAGAGCCCCTCTTTCCCTCCTGGGAAGTCTAAGCTACGCTGCTCTCTAGTTTCTAGGGGGTCTCACTCACTCACTCACTCACACCCACAAAGACACAAAGGGGGAACGTCCCAGAAGGGGGAGCGAGCTCTGTGCACCAACGTCTGGGGAGCCAGCCCTGTCTGCCGTCGAGCAGGAGAGGAGAGCCTCAGACCCGCCCCCGGGCTGCGCACAGGCCAGAAGGGCCTCGACGCGCTGAGGGGCTTCGCGGCTGGCCAAGGCGCAGAGGCTGTGACGCACCCCGACTACAGGGGCCTCACTCTGGCCAGGGGCCGCCAGCAGGCACCAAGGTGCCAAGGGGTAAAGCCCTGCCCTGCTTACAGGGTGGGCTGGGGGTCGGGAGAGCTCCGTTTCCCCCCCTCGGGTGCGGAGACGAGGGCTCTCACCCTCCTTACAGGGTGCTTCAGCCTCTCTCCGGGCAGCCTCAGGAGCACGACGGCAAAAGGCCGACGACAAGCAACAAGCAAAGACCCAGCCCTGATTACAGGGAGGTCGCCCAGCGCTAAGCCGGCCGGGGCAGCCTGAAGGTGCCCACCGGACTCTTAGGTATCCCTGCCCCGGGGATGCCAGGGAGGTCCCTTTGCCCAGAGGGCCCTTCTCGCGCCCCCTCTTCAGCTCCAAGCCGCCGCTCCTCTTGCCCACGCCGGTGCCTCTGCTGTCTTCTCCGACGGCTCCTGACGAGGCAGGAGGACACAGTTGGGACTGACAAGCTCCAACTCCTTCCGCTGAAGGAAAGGAAACTAGGACCCAGAGGCAGCTGTCCAAGCCACCACCTGCCCACCCGTGGGACCCCCACATCTCCGCACCACCCCCCAAGTTCAGCTTCCTCCCCTCACCGGCTTCCCACGGCGGCGCCGCCGTCCCACCCCATCGATGCCTCTTGCTCTCTTCTCCGACGGCTTCCACCAAGGCAGGAGGACGCAGCTGGGCCCCACAGTCCCCAGCTCCTCCCCGCCAGGGAAACCGGGCCCCGGCATGCACCCCCAGAGGCACATCCCCAAGCCACCAGCCGCCCCCCCCACAGGCCACCCCGTCCCCAAAACCCTCCAAACGGCACTTTGACTCACCACAGCGACGCGCCGCGCGGTCCCATCCGCTGCTGGGAGCCGGGCCCTCTGGGCAAAGGCAGCTGGGCATGCAAAGCAGCGGTCAGGGAGGCTGCCGGCCCCCTTCTTACAGGGGGCTCGAGCCGCTGCCTGGACCGCAAAGTGCCCGGGACTCCAGGGCACTTACTCCCCGATTTACAGGGCGGCCCTGGGCCCAAGGGCCCACGGAGGCTCCTTCTCTCCGCTTCGGGGGCACCCGACCTGCTCCCCGCTAACGGGGCGGTCGCCCCGCACAGGCTGCCAGTCAAGGGAGCACAAAGGCTCCCAGACCCAGACCCCGCTTACGGGCGGGTCCACACCCAGGGAGCCACGGAGCTCGGCCTTCCCCCGCAGAAAGGCCACGGAGACTCCACTGCCAGGCAGTGGAGCTCATGGCCTAAGGCCTCGAGGTGAGCCCCGGGGACATGGAGGGCACACGCCCAGCCCCACGCCTGTGAAAGGCCGGGGACCCCGCGGGACACCCGCCTGATTACAGGGGGGTCCCTCCAACCGCCCGCCGAGCAGGGGGGACGCACAAAGCCCCGCTTACGGGGCCGCCCCCCCCGAGGCCCGGCACTCCCAACGGTGGCCTCACGGCCCAAGGCCGGGGGGACAGGGCCCCAGCCCCGAGGACGGGGTGGGGGGCGGGGGGGACGTGCCACGCTGGCCCGGCACCAGCCAGGACAGGCAGCCCCGCCGCGCGGGCACGCACCCCAGGCCCTGGCTACAGCCGGGTCACGGTGCCCGCGCCACCACTAAGGGGCTTCGCTCCCTCCTCGGGAACCAGGGGCAAGGCCGGGCCGTGTCTCCGCCCGCGGCTTTAGAGGGCAGCTCCCGGTTGCTGCACAGAGCCCCTCTTTCCCTCCTGGGAAGTCTAAGCTACGCTGCTCTCTAGTTTCTAGGGGGTCTCACTCACTCACTCACTCACACCCACAAAGACACAAAGGGGGAACGTCCCAGAAGGGGGAGCGAGCTCTGTGCACCAACGTCTGGGGAGCCAGCCCTGTCTGCCGTCGAGCAGGAGAGGAGAGCCTCAGACCCGCCCCCGGGCTGCGCACAGGCCAGAAGGGCCTCGACGCGCTGAGGGGCTTCGCGGCTGGCCAAGGCGCAGAGGCTCTGACGCACCCCGACTACAGGGGCCTCACTCTGGCCAGGGGCCGCCAGCAGGCACCAAGGTGCCAAGGGGTAAAGCCCTGCCCTGCTTACAGGGTGGGCTGGGGGTCGGGAGAGCTCCGTTTCCCCCCCTCGGGTGCAGAGACGAGGGCTCTCACCCTCCTTACAGGGTGCTTCAGCCTCTCTCCGGGCAGCCTCAGGAGCACGACGGCAAAAGGCCGACGACAAGCAACAAGCAAAGACCCAGCCCTGATTACAGGGAGGTCGCCCAGCGCTAAGCCGGCCGGGGCAGCCTGAAGGTGCCCACCGGACTCTTAGGTATCCCTGCCCCGGGGATGCCAGGGAGGTCCCTTTGCCCAGAGGGCCCTTCTCGCGCCCCCTCTTCAGCTCCAAGCCGCCGCTCCTCTTGCCCACGCCGGTGCCTCTGCTGTCTTCTCCGACGGCTCCTGACGAGGCAGGAGGACACAGTTGGGACTGACAAGCTCCAACTCCTTCCGCTGAAGGAAAGGAAACTAGGACCCAGAGGCAGCTGTCCAAGCCACCACCTGCCCACCCGTGGGACCCCCACATCTCCGCACCACCCCCCAAGTTCAGCTTCCTCCCCTCACCGGCTTCCCACGGCGGCGCCGCCGTCCCACCCCATCGATGCCTCTTGCTCTCTTCTCCGACGGCTTCCACCAAGGCAGGAGGACGCAGCTGGGCCCCACAGTCCCCAGCTCCTCCCCGCCAGGGAAACCGGGCCCCGGCATGCACCCCCAGAGGCACATCCCCAAGCCACCAGCCGCCCCCCCCACAGGCCACCCCGTCCCCAAAACCCTCCAAACGGCACTTTGACTCACCACAGCGACGCGCCGCGCAGTCCCATCCGCTGCTGGGAGCCGGGCCCTCTGGGCAAAGGCAGCTGGGCATGCAAAGCAGCGGTCAGGGAGGCTGCCGGCCCCCTTCTTACAGGGGGCTCGAGCCGCTGCCTGGACCGCAAAGTGCCCGGGACTCCAGGGCACTTACTCCCCGATTTACAGGGCGGCCCTGGGCCCAAGGGCCCACGGAGGCTCCTTCTCTCCGCTTCGGGGGCACCCGACCTGCTCCCCGCTAACGGGGCGGTCGCCCCGCACAGGCTGCCAGTCAAGGGAGCACAAAGGCTCCCAGACCCAGACCCCGCTTACGGGCGGGTCCACACCCAGGGAGCCACGGAGCTCGGCCTTCCCCCGCAGAAAGGCCACGGAGACTCCACTGCCAGGCAGTGGAGCTCATGGCCTAAGGCCTCGAGGTGAGCCCCGGGGACATGGAGGGCACACGCCCAGCCCCACGCCTGTGAAAGGCCGGGGACCCCGCGGGACACCCGCCTGATTACAGGGGGGTCCCTCCAACCGCCCGCCGAGCAGGGGGGACGCACAAAGCCCCGCTTACGGGGCCGCCCCCCCCGAGGCCCGGCACTCCCAACGGTGGCCTCACGGCCCAAGGCCGGGGGGACAGGGCCCCAGCCCCGAGGACGGGGTGGGGGGCGGGGGGGACGTGCCACGCTGGCCCGGCACCAGCCAGGACAGGCAGCCCCGCCGCGCGGGCACGCACCCCAGGCCCTGGCTACAGCCGGGTCACGGTGCCCGCGCCACCACTAAGGGGCTTCGCTCCCTCCTCGGGAACCAGGGGCAAGGCCGGGCCGTGTCTCCGCCCGCGGCTTTAGAGGGCAGCTCCCGGTTGCTGCACAGAGCCCCTCTTTCCCTCCTGGGAAGTCTAAGCTACGCTGCTCTCTAGTTTCTAGGGGGTCTCACTCACTCACTCACTCACTCACACCCACAAAGACACAAAGGGGGAACGTCCCAGAAGGGGGAGCGAGCTCTGTGCACCAACGTCTGGGGAGCCAGCCCTGTCTGCCGTCGAGCAGGAGAGGAGAGCCTCAGACCCGCCCCCGGGCTGCGCACAGGCCAGAAGGGCCTCGACGCGCTGAGGGGCTTCGCGGCTGGCCAAGGCGCAGAGGCTCTGACGCACCCCGACTACAGGGGCCTCACTCTGGCCAGGGGCCGCCAGCAGGCACCAAGGTGCCAAGGGGTAAAGCCCTGCCCTGCTTACAGGGTGGGCTGGGGGTCGGGAGAGCTCCGTTTCCCCCCCTCGGGTGCGGAGACGAGGGCTCTCACCCTCCTTACAGGGTGCTTCAGCCTCTCTCCGGGCAGCCTCAGGAGCACGACGGCAAAAGGCCGACGACAAGCAACAAGCAAAGACCCAGCCCTGATTACAGGGAGGTCGCCCAGCGCTAAGCCGGCCGGGGCAGCCTGAAGGTGCCCACCGGACTCTTAGGTATCCCTGCCCCGGGGATGCCAGGGAGGTCCCTTTGCCCAGAGGGCCCTTCTCGCGCCCCCTCTTCAGCTCCAAGCCGCCGCTCCTCTTGCCCACGCCGGTGCCTCTGCTGTCTTCTCCGACGGCTCCTGACGAGGCAGGAGGACACAGTTGGGACTGACAAGCTCCAACTCCTTCCGCTGAAGGAAAGGAAAGGAAACTAGGACCCAGAGGCAGCTGTCCAAGCCACCACCTGCCCACCCGTGGGACCCCCACATCTCCGCACCACCCCCCAAGTTCAGCTTCCTCCCCTCACCGGCTTCCCACGGCGGCGCCGCCGTCCCACCCCATCGATGCCTCTTGCTCTCTTCTCCGACGGCTTCCACCAAGGCAGGAGGACGCAGCTGGGCCCCACAGTCCCCAGCTCCTCCCCGCCAGGGAAACCGGGCCCCGGCATGCACCCCCAGAGGCACATCCCCAAGCCACCAGCCGCCCCCCCCACAGGCCACCCCGTCCCCAAAACCCTCCAAACGGCACTTTGACTCACCACAGCGACGCGCCGCGCGGTCCCATCCGCTGCTGGGAGCCGGGCCCTCTGGGCAAAGGCAGCTGGGCATGCAAAGCAGCGGTCAGGGAGGCTGCCGGCCCCCTTCTTACAGGGGGCTCGAGCCGCTGCCTGGACCGCAAAGTGCCCGGGACTCCAGGGCACTTACTCCCCGATTTACAGGGCGGCCCTGGGCCCAAGGGCCCACGGAGGCTCCTTCTCTCCGCTTCGGGGGCACCCGACCTGCTCCCCGCTAACGGGGCGGTCGCCCCGCACAGGCTGCCAGTCAAGGGAGCACAAAGGCTCCCAGACCCAGACCCCGCTTACGGGCGGGTCCACACCCAGGGAGCCACGGAGCTCGGCCTTCCCCCGCAGAAAGGCCACGGAGACTCCACTGCCAGGCAGTGGAGCTCATGGCCTAAGGCCTCGAGGTGAGCCCCGGGGACATGGAGGGCACACGCCCAGCCCCACGCCTGTGAAAGGCCGGGGACCCCGCGGGACACCCGCCTGATTACAGGGGGGTCCCTCCAACCGCCCGCCGAGCAGGGGGGACGCACAAAGCCCCGCTTACGGGGCCGCCCCCCCCGAGGCCCGGCACTCCCAACGGTGGCCTCACGGCCCAAGGCCGGGGGGACAGGGCCCCAGCCCCGAGGACGGGGTGGGGGGCGGGGGGGACGTGCCACGCTGGCCCGGCACCAGCCAGGACAGGCAGCCCCGCCGCGCGGGCACGCACCCCAGGCCCTGGCTACAGCCGGGTCACGGTGCCCGCGCCACCACTAAGGGGCTTCGCTCCCTCCTCGGGAACCAGGGGCAAGGCCGGGCCGTGTCTCCGCCCGCGGCTTTAGAGGGCAGCTCCCGGTTGCTGCACAGAGCCCCTCTTTCCCTCCTGGGAAGTCTAAGCTACGCTGCTCTCTAGTTTCTAGGGGGTCTCACTCACTCACTCACTCACACCCACAAAGACACAAAGGGGGAACGTCCCAGAAGGGGGAGCGAGCTCTGTGCACCAACGTCTGGGGAGCCAGCCCTGTCTGCCGTCGAGCAGGAGAGGAGAGCCTCAGACCCGCCCCCGGGCTGCGCACAGGCCAGAAGGGCCTCGACGCGCTGAGGGGCTTCGCGGCTGGCCAAGGCGCAGAGGCTCTGACGCACCCCGACTACAGGGGCCTCACTCTGGCCAGGGGCCGCCAGCAGGCACCAAGGTGCCAAGGGGTAAAGCCCTGCCCTGCTTACAGGGTGGGCTGGGGGTCGGGAGAGCTCCGTTTCCCCCCCTCGGGTGCGGAGACGAGGGCTCTCACCCTCCTTACAGGGTGCTTCAGCCTCTCTCCGGGCAGCCTCAGGAGCACGACGGCAAAAGGCCGACGACAAGCAACAAGCAAAGACCCAGCCCTGATTACAGGGAGGTCGCCCAGCGCTAAGCCGGCCGGGGCAGCCTGAAGGTGCCCACCGGACTCTTAGGTATCCCTGCCCCGGGGATGCCAGGGAGGTCCCTTTGCCCAGAGGGCCCTTCTCGCGCCCCCTCTTCAGCTCCAAGCCGCCGCTCCTCTTGCCCACGCCGGTGCCTCTGCTGTCTTCTCCGACGGCTCCTGACGAGGCAGGAGGACACAGTTGGGACTGACAAGCTCCAACTCCTTCCGCTGAAGGAAAGGAAACTAGGACCCAGAGGCAGCTGTCCAAGCCACCACCTGCCCACCCGTGGGACCCCCACATCTCCGCACCACCCCCCAAGTTCAGCTTCCTCCCCTCACCGGCTTCCCACGGCGGCGCCGCCGTCCCACCCCATCGATGCCTCTTGCTCTCTTCTCCGACGGCTTCCACCAAGGCAGGAGGACGCAGCTGGGCCCCACAGTCCCCAGCTCCTCCCCGCCAGGGAAACCGGGCCCCGGCATGCACCCCCAGAGGCACATCCCCAAGCCACCAGCCGCCCCCCCCACAGGCCACCCCGTCCCCAAAACCCTCCAAACGGCACTTTGACTCACCACAGCGACGCGCCGCGCGGTCCCATCCGCTGCTGGGAGCCGGGCCCTCTGGGCAAAGGCAGCTGGGCATGCAAAGCAGCGGTCAGGGAGGCTGCCGGCCCCCTTCTTACAGGGGGCTCGAGCCGCTGCCTGGACCGCAAAGTGCCCGGGACTCCAGGGCACTTACTCCCCGATTTACAGGGCGGCCCTGGGCCCAAGGGCCCACGGAGGCTCCTTCTCTCCGCTTCGGGGGCACCCGACCTGCTCCCCGCTAACGGGGCGGTCGCCCCGCACAGGCTGCCAGTCAAGGGAGCACAAAGGCTCCCAGACCCAGACCCCGCTTACGGGCGGGTCCACACCCAGGGAGCCACGGAGCTCGGCCTTCCCCCGCAGAAAGGCCACGGAGACTCCACTGCCAGGCAGTGGAGCTCATGGCCTAAGGCCTCGAGGTGAGCCCCGGGGACATGGAGGGCACACGCCCAGCCCCACGCCTGTGAAAGGCCGGGGACCCCGCGGGACACCCGCCTGATTACAGGGGGGTCCCTCCAACCGCCCGCCGAGCAGGGGGGACGCACAAAGCCCCGCTTACGGGGCCGCCCCCCCCGAGGCCCGGCACTCCCAACGGTGGCCTCACGGCCCAAGGCCGGGGGGACAGGGCCCCAGCCCCGAGGACGGGGTGGGGGGCGGGGGGGACGTGCCACGCTGGCCCGGCACCAGCCAGGACAGGCAGCCCCGCCGCGCGGGCACGCACCCCAGGCCCTGGCTACAGCCGGGTCACGGTGCCCGCGCCACCACTAAGGGGCTTCGCTCCCTCCTCGGGAACCAGGGGCAAGGCCGGGCCGTGTCTCCGCCCGCGGCTTTAGAGGGCAGCTCCCGGTTGCTGCACAGAGCCCCTCTTTCCCTCCTGGGAAGTCTAAGCTACGCTGCTCTCTAGTTTCTAGGGGGTCTCACTCACTCACTCACTCACACCCACAAAGACACAAAGGGGGAACGTCCCAGAAGGGGGAGCGAGCTCTGTGCACCAACGTCTGGGGAGCCAGCCCTGTCTGCCGTCGAGCAGGAGAGGAGAGCCTCAGACCCGCCCCCGGGCTGCGCACAGGCCAGAAGGGCCTCGACGCGCTGAGGGGCTTCGCGGCTGGCCAAGGCGCAGAGGCTCTGACGCACCCCGACTACAGGGGCCTCACTCTGGCCAGGGGCCGCCAGCAGGCACCAAGGTGCCAAGGGGTAAAGCCCTGCCCTGCTTACAGGGTGGGCTGGGGGTCGGGAGAGCTCCGTTTCCCCCCCTCGGGTGCGGAGACGAGGGCTCTCACCCTCCTTACAGGGTGCTTCAGCCTCTCTCCGGGCAGCCTCAGGAGCACGACGGCAAAAGGCCGACGACAAGCAACAAGCAAAGACCCAGCCCTGATTACAGGGAGGTCGCCCAGCGCTAAGCCGGCCGGGGCAGCCTGAAGGTGCCCACCGGACTCTTAGGTATCCCTGCCCCGGGGATGCCAGGGAGGTCCCTTTGCCCAGAGGGCCCTTCTCGCGCCCCCTCTTCAGCTCCAAGCCGCCGCTCCTCTTGCCCACGCCGGTGCCTCTGCTGTCTTCTCCGACGGCTCCTGACGAGGCAGGAGGACACAGTTGGGACTGACAAGCTCCAACTCCTTCCGCTGAAGGAAAGGAAACTAGGACCCAGAGGCAGCTGTCCAAGCCACCACCTGCCCACCCGTGGGACCCCCACATCTCCGCACCACCCCCCAAGTTCAGCTTCCTCCCCTCACCGGCTTCCCACGGCGGCGCCGCCGTCCCACCCCATCGATGCCTCTTGCTCTCTTCTCCGACGGCTTCCACCAAGGCAGGAGGACGCAGCTGGGCCCCACAGTCCCCAGCTCCTCCCCGCCAGGGAAACCGGGCCCCGGCATGCACCCCCAGAGGCACATCCCCAAGCCACCAGCCGCCCCCCCCACAGGCCACCCCGTCCCCAAAACCCTCCAAACGGCACTTTGACTCACCACAGCGACGCGCCGCGCGGTCCCATCCGCTGCTGGGAGCCGGGCCCTCTGGGCAAAGGCAGCTGGGCATGCAAAGCAGCGGTCAGGGAGGCTGCCGGCCCCCTTCTTACAGGGGGCTCGAGCCGCTGCCTGGACCGCAAAGTGCCCGGGACTCCAGGGCACTTACTCCCCGATTTACAGGGCGGCCCTGGGCCCAAGGAGGCTCCTTCTCTCCGCTTCGGGGGCACCCGACCTGCTCCCCGCTAACGGGGCGGTCGCCCCGCACAGGCTGCCAGTCAAGGGAGCACAAAGGCTCCCAGACCCAGACCCCGCTTACGGGCGGGTCCACACCCAGGGAGCCACGGAGCTCGGCCTTCCCCCGCAGAAAGGCCACGGAGACTCCACTGCCAGGCAGTGGAGCTCATGGCCTAAGGCCTCGAGGTGAGCCCCGGGGACATGGAGGGCACACGCCCAGCCCCACGCCTGTGAAAGGCCGGGGACCCCGCGGGACACCCGCCTGATTACAGGGGGGTCCCTCCAACCGCCCGCCGAGCAGGGGGGACGCACAAAGCCCCGCTTACGGGGCCGCCCCCCCCGAGGCCCGGCACTCCCAACGGTGGCCTCACGGCCCAAGGCCGGGGGGACAGGGCCCCAGCCCCGAGGACGGGGTGGGGGGCGGGGGGGACGTGCCACGCTGGCCCGGCACCAGCCAGGACAGGCAGCCCCGCCGCGCGGGCACGCACCCCAGGCCCTGGCTACAGCCGGGTCACGGTGCCCGCGCCACCACTAAGGGGCTTCGCTCCCTCCTCGGGAACCCGGGGCAAGGCCGGGCCGTGTCTCCGCCCGCGGCTTTAGAGGGCAGCTCCCGGTTGCTGCACAGAGCCCCTCTTTCCCTCCTGGGAAGTCTAAGCTACGCTGCTCTCTAGTTTCTAGGGGGTCTCACTCACTCACTCACTCACACCCACAAAGACACAAAGGGGGAACGTCCCAGAAGGGGGAGCGAGCTCTGTGCACCAACGTCTGGGGAGCCAGCCCTGTCTGCCGTCGAGCAGGAGAGGAGAGCCTCAGACCCGCCCCCGGGCTGCGCACAGGCCAGAAGGGCCTCGACGCGCTGAGGGGCTTCGCGGCTGGCCAAGGCGCAGAGGCTCTGACGCACCCCGACTACAGGGGCCTCACTCTGGCCAGGGGCCGCCAGCAGGCACCAAGGTGCCAAGGGGTAAAGCCCTGCCCTGCTTACAGGGTGGGCTGGGGGTCGGGAGAGCTCCGTTTCCCCCCCTCGGGTGCGGAGACGAGGGCTCTCACCCTCCTTACAGGGTGCTTCAGCCTCTCTCCGGGCAGCCTCAGGAGCACGACGGCAAAAGGCCGACGACAAGCAACAAGCAAAGACCCAGCCCTGATTACAGGGAGGTCGCCCAGCGCTAAGCCGGCCGGGGCAGCCTGAAGGTGCCCACCGGACTCTTAGGTATCCCTGCCCCGGGGATGCCAGGGAGGTCCCTTTGCCCAGAGGGCCCTTCTCGCGCCCCCTCTTCAGCTCCAAGCCGCCGCTCCTCTTGCCCACGCCGGTGCCTCTGCTGTCTTCTCCGACGGCTCCTGACGAGGCAGGAGGACACAGTTGGGACTGACAAGCTCCAACTCCTTCCGCTGAAGGAAAGGAAACTAGGACCCAGAGGCAGCTGTCCAAGCCACCACCTGCCCACCCGTGGGACCCCCACATCTCCGCACCACCCCCCAAGTTCAGCTTCCTCCCCTCACCGGCTTCCCACGGCGGCGCCGCCGTCCCACCCCATCGATGCCTCTTGCTCTCTTCTCCGACGGCTTCCACCAAGGCAGGAGGACGCAGCTGGGCCCCACAGTCCCCAGCTCCTCCCCGCCAGGGAAACCGGGCCCCGGCATGCACCCCCAGAGGCACATCCCCAAGCCACCAGCCGCCCCCCCCACAGGCCACCCCGTCCCCAAAACCCTCCAAACGGCACTTTGACTCACCACAGCGACGCGCCGCGCGGTCCCATCCGCTGCTGGGAGCCGGGCCCTCTGGGCAAAGGCAGCTGGGCATGCAAAGCAGCGGTCAGGGAGGCTGCCGGCCCCCTTCTTACAGGGGGCTCGAGCCGCTGCCTGGACCGCAAAGTGCCCGGGACTCCAGGGCACTTACTCCCCGATTTACAGGGCGGCCCTGGGCCCAAGGGCCCACGGAGGCTCCTTCTCTCCGCTTCGGGGGCACCCGACCTGCTCCCCGCTAACGGGGCGGTCGCCCCGCACAGGCTGCCAGTCAAGGGAGCACAAAGGCTCCCAGACCCAGACCCCGCTTACGGGCGGGTCCACACCCAGGGAGCCACGGAGCTCGGCCTTCCCCCGCAGAAAGGCCACGGAGACTCCACTGCCAGGCAGTGGAGCTCATGGCCTAAGGCCTCGAGGTGAGCCCCGGGGACATGGAGGGCACACGCCCAGCCCCACGCCTGTGAAAGGCCGGGGACCCCGCGGGACACCCGCCTGATTACAGGGGGGTCCCTCCAACCGCCCGCCGAGCAGGGGGGACGCACAAAGCCCCGCTTACGGGGCCGCCCCCCCCGAGGCCCGGCACTCCCAACGGTGGCCTCACGGCCCAAGGCCGGGGGGACAGGGCCCCAGCCCCGAGGACGGGGTGGGGGGCGGGGGGGACGTGCCACGCTGGCCCGGCACCAGCCAGGACAGGCAGCCCCGCCGCGCGGGCACGCACCCCAGGCCCTGGCTACAGCCGGGTCACGGTGCCCGCGCCACCACTAAGGGGCTTCGCTCCCTCCTCGGGAACCAGGGGCAAGGCCGGGCCGTGTCTCCGCCCGCGGCTTTAGAGGGCAGCTCCCGGTTGCTGCACAGAGCCCCTCTTTCCCTCCTGGGAAGTCTAAGCTACGCTGCTCTCTAGTTTCTAGGGGGTCTCACTCACTCACTCACTCACACCCACAAAGACACAAAGGGGGAACGTCCCAGAAGGGGGAGCGAGCTCTGTGCACCAACGTCTGGGGAGCCAGCCCTGTCTGCCGTCGAGCAGGAGAGGAGAGCCTCAGACCCGCCCCCGGGCTGCGCACAGGCCAGAAGGGCCTCGACGCGCTGAGGGGCTTCGCGGCTGGCCAAGGCGCAGAGGCTCTGACGCACCCCGACTACAGGGGCCTCACTCTGGCCAGGGGCCGCCAGCAGGCACCAAGGTGCCAAGGGGTAAAGCCCTGCCCTGCTTACAGGGTGGGCTGGGGGTCGGGAGAGCTCCGTTTCCCCCCCTCGGGTGCGGAGACGAGGGCTCTCACCCTCCTTACAGGGTGCTTCAGCCTCTCTCCGGGCAGCCTCAGGAGCACGACGGCAAAAGGCCGACGACAAGCAACAAGCAAAGACCCAGCCCTGATTACAGGGAGGTCGCCCAGCGCTAAGCCGGCCGGGGCAGCCTGAAGGTGCCCACCGGACTCTTAGGTATCCCTGCCCCGGGGATGCCAGGGAGGTCCCTTTGCCCAGAGGGCCCTTCTCGCGCCCCCTCTTCAGCTCCAAGCCGCCGCTCCTCTTGCCCACGCCGGTGCCTCTGCTGTCTTCTCCGACGGCTCCTGACGAGGCAGGAGGACACAGTTGGGACTGACAAGCTCCAACTCCTTCCGCTGAAGGAAAGGAAACTAGGACCCAGAGGCAGCTGTCCAAGCCACCACCTGCCCACCCGTGGGACCCCCACATCTCCGCACCACCCCCCAAGTTCAGCTTCCTCCCCTCACCGGCTTCCCACGGCGGCGCCGCCGTCCCACCCCATCGATGCCTCTTGCTCTCTTCTCCGACGGCTTCCACCAAGGCAGGAGGACGCAGCTGGGCCCCACAGTCCCCAGCTCCTCCCCGCCAGGGAAACCGGGCCCCGGCATGCACCCCCAGAGGCACATCCCCAAGCCACCAGCCGCCCCCCCCACAGGCCACCCCGTCCCCAAAACCCTCCAAACGGCACTTTGACTCACCACAGCGACGCGCCGCGCGGTCCCATCCGCTGCTGGGAGCCGGGCCCTCTGGGCAAAGGCAGCTGGGCATGCAAAGCAGCGGTCAGGGAGGCTGCCGGCCCCCTTCTTACAGGGGGCTCGAGCCGCTGCCTGGACCGCAAAGTGCCCGGGACTCCAGGGCACTTACTCCCCGATTTACAGGGCGGCCCTGGGCCCAAGGGCCCACGGAGGCTCCTTCTCTCCGCTTCGGGGGCACCCGACCTGCTCCCCGCTAACGGGGCGGTCGCCCCGCACAGGCTGCCAGTCAAGGGAGCACAAAGGCTCCCAGACCCAGACCCCGCTTACGGGCGGGTCCACACCCAGGGAGCCACGGAGCTCGGCCTTCCCCCGCAGAAAGGCCACGGAGACTCCACTGCCAGGCAGTGGAGCTCATGGCCTAAGGCCTCGAGGTGAGCCCCGGGGACATGGAGGGCACACGCCCAGCCCCACGCCTGTGAAAGGCCGGGGACCCCGCGGGACACCCGCCTGATTACAGGGGGGTCCCTCCAACCGCCCGCCGAGCAGGGGGGACGCACAAAGCCCCGCTTACGGGGCCGCCCCCCCCGAGGCCCGGCACTCCCAACGGTGGCCTCACGGCCCAAGGCCGGGGGGACAGGGCCCCAGCCCCGAGGACGGGGTGGGGGGCGGGGGGGACGTGCCACGCTGGCCCGGCACCAGCCAGGACAGGCAGCCCCGCCGCGCGGGCACGCACCCCAGGCCCTGGCTACAGCCGGGTCACGGTGCCCGCGCCACCACTAAGGGGCTTCGCTCCCTCCTCGGGAACCAGGGGCAAGGCCGGGCCGTGTCTCCGCCCGCGGCTTTAGAGGGCAGCTCCCGGTTGCTGCACAGAGCCCCTCTTTCCCTCCTGGGAAGTCTAAGCTACGCTGCTCTCTAGTTTCTAGGGGGTCTCACTCACTCACTCACTCACTCACACCCACAAAGACACAAAGGGGGAACGTCCCAGAAGGGGGAGCGAGCTCTGTGCACCAACGTCTGGGGAGCCAGCCCTGTCTGCCGTCGAGCAGGAGAGGAGAGCCTCAGACCCGCCCCCGGGCTGCGCACAGGCCAGAAGGGCCTCGACGCGCTGAGGGGCTTCGCGGCTGGCCAAGGCGCAGAGGCTCTGACGCACCCCGACTACAGGGGCCTCACTCTGGCCAGGGGCCGCCAGCAGGCACCAAGGTGCCAAGGGGTAAAGCCCTGCCCTGCTTACAGGGTGGGCTGGGGGTCGGGAGAGCTCCGTTTCCCCCCCTCGGGTGCGGAGACGAGGGCTCTCACCCTCCTTACAGGGTGCTTCAGCCTCTCTCCGGGCAGCCTCAGGAGCACGACGGCAAAAGGCCGACGACAAGCAACAAGCAAAGACCCAGCCCTGATTACAGGGAGGTCGCCCAGCGCTAAGCCGGCCGGGGCAGCCTGAAGGTGCCCACCGGACTCTTAGGTATCCCTGCCCCGGGGATGCCAGGGAGGTCCCTTTGCCCAGAGGGCCCTTCTCGCGCCCCCTCTTCAGCTCCAAGCCGCCGCTCCTCTTGCCCACGCCGGTGCCTCTGCTGTCTTCTCCGACGGCTCCTGACGAGGCAGGAGGACACAGTTGGGACTGACAAGCTCCAACTCCTTCCGCTGAAGGAAAGGAAACTAGGACCCAGAGGCAGCTGTCCAAGCCACCACCTGCCCACCCGTGGGACCCCCACATCTCCGCACCACCCCCCAAGTTCAGCTTCCTCCCCTCACCGGCTTCCCACGGCGGCGCCGCCGTCCCACCCCATCGATGCCTCTTGCTCTCTTCTCCGACGGCTTCCACCAAGGCAGGAGGACGCAGCTGGGCCCCACAGTCCCCAGCTCCTCCCCGCCAGGGAAACCGGGCCCCGGCATGCACCCCCAGAGGCACATCCCCAAGCCACCAGCCGCCCCCCCCACAGGCCACCCCGCCCCCAAAACCCTCCAAACGGCACTTTGACTCACCACAGCGACGCGCCGCGCGGTCCCATCCGCTGCTGGGAGCCGGGCCCTCTGGGCAAAGGCAGCTGGGCATGCAAAGCAGCGGTCAGGGAGGCTGCCGGCCCCCTTCTTACAGGGGGCTCGAGCCGCTGCCTGGACCGCAAAGTGCCCGGGACTCCAGGGCACTTACTCCCCGATTTACAGGGCGGCCCTGGGCCCAAGGGCCCACGGAGGCTCCTTCTCTCCGCTTCGGGGGCACCCGACCTGCTCCCCGCTAACGGGGCGGTCGCCCCGCACAGGCTGCCAGTCAAGGGAGCACAAAGGCTCCCAGACCCAGACCCCGCTTACGGGCGGGTCCACACCCAGGGAGCCACGGAGCTCGGCCTTCCCCCGCAGAAAGGCCACGGAGACTCCACTGCCAGGCAGTGGAGCTCATGGCCTAAGGCCTCGAGGTGAGCCCCGGGGACATGGAGGGCACACGCCCAGCCCCACGCCTGTGAAAGGCCGGGGACCCCGCGGGACACCCGCCTGATTACAGGGGGGTCCCTCCAACCGCCCGCCGAGCAGGGGGGACGCACAAAGCCCCGCTTACGGGGCCGCCCCCCCCGAGGCCCGGCACTCCCAACGGTGGCCTCACGGCCCAAGGCCGGGGGGACAGGGCCCCAGCCCCGAGGACGGGGTGGGGGGCGGGGGGGACGTGCCACGCTGGCCCGGCACCAGCCAGGACAGGCAGCCCCGCCGCGCGGGCACGCACCCCAGGCCCTGGCTACAGCCGGGTCACGGTGCCCGCGCCACCACTAAGGGGCTTCGCTCCCTCCTCGGGAACCCGGGGCAAGGCCGGGCCGTGTCTCCGCCCGCGGCTTTAGAGGGCAGCTCCCGGTTGCTGCACAGAGCCCCTCTTTCCCTCCTGGGAAGTCTAAGCTACGCTGCTCTCTAGTTTCTAGGGGGTCTCACTCACTCACTCACTCACACCCACAAAGACACAAAGGGGGAACGTCCCAGAAGGGGGAGCGAGCTCTGTGCACCAACGTCTGGGGAGCCAGCCCTGTCTGCCGTCGAGCAGGAGAGGAGAGCCTCAGACCCGCCCCCGGGCTGCGCACAGGCCAGAAGGGCCTCGACGCGCTGAGGGGCTTCGCGGCTGGCCAAGGCGCAGAGGCTCTGACGCACCCCGACTACAGGGGCCTCACTCTGGCCAGGGGCCGCCAGCAGGCACCAAGGTGCCAAGGGGTAAAGCCCTGCCCTGCTTACAGGGTGGGCTGGGGGTCGGGAGAGCTCCGTTTCCCCCCCTCGGGTGCGGAGACGAGGGCTCTCACCCTCCTTACAGGGTGCTTCAGCCTCTCTCCGGGCAGCCTCAGGAGCACGACGGCAAAAGGCCGACGACAAGCAACAAGCAAAGACCCAGCCCTGATTACAGGGAGGTCGCCCAGCGCTAAGCCGGCCGGGGCAGCCTGAAGGTGCCCACCGGACTCTTAGGTATCCCTGCCCCGGGGATGCCAGGGAGGTCCCTTTGCCCAGAGGGCCCTTCTCGCGCCCCCTCTTCAGCTCCAAGCCGCCGCTCCTCTTGCCCACGCCGGTGCCTCTGCTGTCTTCTCCGACGGCTCCTGACGAGGCAGGAGGACACAGTTGGGACTGACAAGCTCCAACTCCTTCCGCTGAAGGAAAGGAAACTAGGACCCAGAGGCAGCTGTCCAAGCCACCACCTGCCCACCCGTGGGACCCCCACATCTCCGCACCACCCCCCAAGTTCAGCTTCCTCCCCTCACCGGCTTTCCACGGCGGCGCCGCCGTCCCACCCCATCGATGCCTCTTGCTCTCTTCTCCGACGGCTTCCACCAAGGCAGGAGGACGCAGCTGGGCCCCACAGTCCCCAGCTCCTCCCCGCCAGGGAAACCGGGCCCCGGCATGCACCCCCAGAGGCACATCCCCAAGCCACCAGCCGCCCCCCCCACAGGCCACCCCGTCCCCAAAACCCTCCAAACGGCACTTTGACTCACCACAGGGACGCGCCGCGCGGTCCCATCCGCTGCTGGGAGCCGGGCCCTCTGGGCAAAGGCAGCTGGGCATGCAAAGCAGCGGTCAGGGAGGCTGCCGGCCCCCTTCTTACAGGGGGCTCGAGCCGCTGCCTGGACCGCAAAGTGCCCGGGACTCCAGGGCACTTACTCCCCGATTTACAGGGCGGCCCTGGGCCCAAGGGCCCACGGAGGCTCCTTCTCTCCGCTTCGGGGGCACCCGACCTGCTCCCCGCTAACGGGGCGGTCGCCCCGCACAGGCTGCCAGTCAAGGGAGCACAAAGGCTCCCAGACCCAGACCCCGCTTACGGGCGGGTCCACACCCAGGGAGCCACGGAGCTCGGCCTTCCCCCGCAGAAAGGCCACGGAGACTCCACTGCCAGGCAGTGGAGCTCATGGCCTAAGGCCTCGAGGTGAGCCCCGGGGACATGGAGGGCACACGCCCAGCCCCACGCCTGTGAAAGGCCGGGGACCCCGCGGGACACCCGCCTGATTACAGGGGGGTCCCTCCAACCGCCCGCCGAGCAGGGGGGACGCACAAAGCCCCGCTTACGGGGCCGCCCCCCCCCCGAGGCCCGGCACTCCCAACGGTGGCCTCACGGCCCAAGGCCGGGGGGACAGGGCCCCAGCCCCGAGGACGGGGTGGGGGGCGGGGGGGACGTGCCACGCTGGCCCGGCACCAGCCAGGACAGGCAGCCCCGCCGCGCGGGCACGCACCCCAGGCCCTGGCTACAGCCGGGTCACGGTGCCCGCGCCACCACTAAGGGGCTTCGCTCCCTCCTCGGGAACCAGGGGCAAGGCCGGGCCGTGTCTCCGCCCGCGGCTTTAGAGGGCAGCTCCCGGTTGCTGCACAGAGCCCCTCTTTCCCTCCTGGGAAGTCTAAGCTACGCTGCTCTCTAGTTTCTAGGGGGTCTCACTCACTCACTCACTCACACCCACAAAGACACAAAGGGGGAACGTCCCAGAAGGGGGAGCGAGCTCTGTGCACCAACGTCTGGGGAGCCAGCCCTGTCTGCCGTCGAGCAGGAGAGGAGAGCCTCAGACCCGCCCCCGGGCTGCGCACAGGCCAGAAGGGCCTCGACGCGCTGAGGGGCTTCGCGGCTGGCCAAGGCGCAGAGGCTCTGACGCACCCCGACTACAGGGGCCTCACTCTGGCCAGGGGCCGCCAGCAGGCACCAAGGTGCCAAGGGGTAAAGCCCTGCCCTGCTTACAGGGTGGGCTGGGGGTCGGGAGAGCTCCGTTTCCCCCCCTCGGGTGCGGAGACGAGGGCTCTCACCCTCCTTACAGGGTGCTTCAGCCTCTCTCCGGGCAGCCTCAGGAGCACGACGGCAAAAGGCCGACGACAAGCAACAAGCAAAGACCCAGCCCTGATTACAGGGAGGTCGCCCAGCGCTAAGCCGGCCGGGGCAGCCTGAAGGTGCCCACCGGACTCTTAGGTATCCCTGCCCCGGGGATGCCAGGGAGGTCCCTTTGCCCAGAGGGCCCTTCTCGCGCCCCCTCTTCAGCTCCAAGCCGCCGCTCCTCTTGCCCACGCCGGTGCCTCTGCTGTCTTCTCCGACGGCTCCTGACGAGGCAGGAGGACACAGTTGGGACTGACAAGCTCCAACTCCTTCCGCTGAAGGAAAGGAAACTAGGACCCAGAGGCAGCTGTCCAAGCCACCACCTGCCCACCCGTGGGACCCCCACATCTCCGCACCACCCCCCAAGTTCAGCTTCCTCCCCTCACCGGCTTTCCACGGCGGCGCCGCCGTCCCACCCCATCGATGCCTCTTGCTCTCTTCTCCGACGGCTTCCACCAAGGCAGGAGGACGCAGCTGGGCCCCACAGTCCCCAGCTCCTCCCCGCCAGGGAAACCGGGCCCCGGCATGCACCCCCAGAGGCACATCCCCAAGCCACCAGCCGCCCCCCCCACAGGCCACCCCGTCCCCAAAACCCTCCAAACGGCACTTTGACTCACCACAGGGACGCGCCGCGCGGTCCCATCCGCTGCTGGGAGCCGGGCCCTCTGGGCAAAGGCAGCTGGGCATGCAAAGCAGCGGTCAGGGAGGCTGCCGGCCCCCTTCTTACAGGGGGCTCGAGCCGCTGCCTGGACCGCAAAGTGCCCGGGACTCCAGGGCACTTACTCCCCGATTTACAGGGCGGCCCTGGGCCCAAGGGCCCACGGAGGCTCCTTCTCTCCGCTTCGGGGGCACCCGACCTGCTCCCCGCTAACGGGGCGGTCGCCCCGCACAGGCTGCCAGTCAAGGGAGCACAAAGGCTCCCAGACCCAGACCCCGCTTACGGGCGGGTCCACACCCAGGGAGCCACGGAGCTCGGCCTTCCCCCGCAGAAAGGCCACGGAGACTCCACTGCCAGGCAGTGGAGCTCATGGCCTAAGGCCTCGAGGTGAGCCCCGGGGACATGGAGGGCACACGCCCAGCCCCACGCCTGTGAAAGGCCGGGGACCCCGCGGGACACCCGCCTGATTACAGGGGGGTCCCTCCAACCGCCCGCCGAGCAGGGGGGACGCACAAAGCCCCGCTTACGGGGCCGCCCCCCCCGAGGCCCGGCACTCCCAACGGTGGCCTCACGGCCCAAGGCCGGGGGGACAGGGCCCCAGCCCCGAGGACGGGGTGGGGGGCGGGGGGGACGTGCCACGCTGGCCCGGCACCAGCCAGGACAGGCAGCCCCGCCGCGCGGGCACGCACCCCAGGCCCTGGCTACAGCCGGGTCACGGTGCCCGCGCCACCACTAAGGGGCTTCGCTCCCTCCTCGGGAACCCGGGGCAAGGCCGGGCCGTGTCTCCGCCCGCGGCTTTAGAGGGCAGCTCCCGGTTGCTGCACAGAGCCCCTCTTTCCCTCCTGGGAAGTCTAAGCTACGCTGCTCTCTAGTTTCTAGGGGGTCTCACTCACTCACTCACTCACACCCACAAAGACACAAAGGGGGAACGTCCCAGAAGGGGGAGCGAGCTCTGTGCACCAACGTCTGGGGAGCCAGCCCTGTCTGCCGTCGAGCAGGAGAGGAGAGCCTCAGACCCGCCCCCGGGCTGCGCACAGGCCAGAAGGGCCTCGACGCGCTGAGGGGCTTCGCGGCTGGCCAAGGCGCAGAGGCTCTGACGCACCCCGACTACAGGGGCCTCACTCTGGCCAGGGGCCGCCAGCAGGCACCAAGGTGCCAAGGGGTAAAGCCCTGCCCTGCTTACAGGGTGGGCTGGGGGTCGGGAGAGCTCCGTTTCCCCCCCTCGGGTGCGGAGACGAGGGCTCTCACCCTCCTTACAGGGTGCTTCAGCCTCTCTCCGGGCAGCCTCAGGAGCACGACGGCAAAAGGCCGACGACAAGCAACAAGCAAAGACCCAGCCCTGATTACAGGGAGGTCGCCCAGCGCTAAGCCGGCCGGGGCAGCCTGAAGGTGCCCACCGGACTCTTAGGTATCCCTGCCCCGGGGATGCCAGGGAGGTCCCTTTGCCCAGAGGGCCCTTCTCGCGCCCCCTCTTCAGCTCCAAGCCGCCGCTCCTCTTGCCCACGCCGGTGCCTCTGCTGTCTTCTCCGACGGCTCCTGACGAGGCAGGAGGACACAGTTGGGACTGACAAGCTCCAACTCCTTCCGCTGAAGGAAAGGAAACTAGGACCCAGAGGCAGCTGTCCAAGCCACCACCTGCCCACCCGTGGGACCCCCACATCTCCGCACCACCCCCCAAGTTCAGCTTCCTCCCCTCACCGGCTTCCCACGGCGGCGCCGCCGTCCCACCCCATCGATGCCTCTTGCTCTCTTCTCCGACGGCTTCCACCAAGGCAGGAGGACGCAGCTGGGCCCCACAGTCCCCAGCTCCTCCCCGCCAGGGAAACCGGGCCCCGGCATGCACCCCCAGAGGCACATCCCCAAGCCACCAGCCGCCCCCCCCACAGGCCACCCCGTCCCCAAAACCCTCCAAACGGCACTTTGACTCACCACAGCGACGCGCCGCGCGGTCCCATCCGCTGCTGGGAGCCGGGCCCTCTGGGCAAAGGCAGCTGGGCATGCAAAGCAGCGGTCAGGGAGGCTGCCGGCCCCCTTCTTACAGGGGGCTCGAGCCGCTGCCTGGACCGCAAAGTGCCCGGGACTCCAGGGCACTTACTCCCCGATTTACAGGGCGGCCCTGGGCCCAAGGGCCCACGGAGGCTCCTTCTCTCCGCTTCGGGGGCACCCGACCTGCTCCCCGCTAACGGGGCGGTCGCCCCGCACAGGCTGCCAGTCAAGGGAGCACAAAGGCTCCCAGACCCAGACCCCGCTTACGGGCGGGTCCACACCCAGGGAGCCACGGAGCTCGGCCTTCCCCCGCAGAAAGGCCACGGAGACTCCACTGCCAGGCAGTGGAGCTCATGGCCTAAGGCCTCGAGGTGAGCCCCGGGGACATGGAGGGCACACGCCCAGCCCCACGCCTGTGAAAGGCCGGGGACCCCGCGGGACACCCGCCTGATTACAGGGGGGTCCCTCCAACCGCCCGCCGAGCAGGGGGGACGCACAAAGCCCCGCTTACGGGGCCGCCCCCCCCGAGGCCCGGCACTCCCAACGGTGGCCTCACGGCCCAAGGCCGGGGGGACAGGGCCCCAGCCCCGAGGACGGGGTGGGGGGCGGGGGGGACGTGCCACGCTGGCCCGGCACCAGCCAGGACAGGCAGCCCCGCCGCGCGGGCACGCACCCCAGGCCCTGGCTACAGCCGGGTCACGGTGCCCGCGCCACCACTAAGGGGCTTCGCTCCCTCCTCGGGAACCAGGGGCAAGGCCGGGCCGTGTCTCCGCCCGCGGCTTTAGAGGGCAGCTCCCGGTTGCTGCACAGAGCCCCTCTTTCCCTCCTGGGAAGTCTAAGCTACGCTGCTCTCTAGTTTCTAGGGGGTCTCACTCACTCACTCACTCACACCCACAAAGACACAAAGGGGGAACGTCCCAGAAGGGGGAGCGAGCTCTGTGCACCAACGTCTGGGGAGCCAGCCCTGTCTGCCGTCGAGCAGGAGAGGAGAGCCTCAGACCCGCCCCCGGGCTGCGCACAGGCCAGAAGGGCCTCGACGCGCTGAGGGGCTTCGCGGCTGGCCAAGGCGCAGAGGCTCTGACGCACCCCGACTACAGGGGCCTCACTCTGGCCAGGGGCCGCCAGCAGGCACCAAGGTGCCAAGGGGTAAAGCCCTGCCCTGCTTACAGGGTGGGCTGGGGGTCGGGAGAGCTCCGTTTCCCCCCCTCGGGTGCGGAGACGAGGGCTCTCACCCTCCTTACAGGGTGCTTCAGCCTCTCTCCGGGCAGCCTCAGGAGCACGACGGCAAAAGGCCGACGACAAGCAACAAGCAAAGACCCAGCCCTGATTACAGGGAGGTCGCCCAGCGCTAAGCCGGCCGGGGCAGCCTGAAGGTGCCCACCGGACTCTTAGGTATCCCTGCCCCGGGGATGCCAGGGAGGTCCCTTTGCCCAGAGGGCCCTTCTCGCGCCCCCTCTTCAGCTCCAAGCCGCCGCTCCTCTTGCCCACGCCGGTGCCTCTGCTGTCTTCTCCGACGGCTCCTGACGAGGCAGGAGGACACAGTTGGGACTGACAAGCTCCAACTCCTTCCGCTGAAGGAAAGGAAACTAGGACCCAGAGGCAGCTGTCCAAGCCACCACCTGCCCACCCGTGGGACCCCCACATCTCCGCACCACCCCCCAAGTTCAGCTTCCTCCCCTCACCGGCTTCCCACGGCGGCGCCGCCGTCCCACCCCATCGATGCCTCTTGCTCTCTTCTCCGACGGCTTCCACCAAGGCAGGAGGACGCAGCTGGGCCCCACAGTCCCCAGCTCCTCCCCGCCAGGGAAACCGGGCCCCGGCATGCACCCCCAGAGGCACATCCCCAAGCCACCAGCCGCCCCCCCCACAGGCCACCCCGTCCCCAAAACCCTCCAAACGGCACTTTGACTCACCACAGCGACGCGCCGCGCGGTCCCATCCGCTGCTGGGAGCCGGGCCCTCTGGGCAAAGGCAGCTGGGCATGCAAAGCAGCGGTCAGGGAGGCTGCCGGCCCCCTTCTTACAGGGGGCTCGAGCCGCTGCCTGGACCGCAAAGTGCCCGGGACTCCAGGGCACTTACTCCCCGATTTACAGGGCGGCCCTGGGCCCAAGGGCCCACGGAGGCTCCTTCTCTCCGCTTCGGGGGCACCCGACCTGCTCCCCGCTAACGGGGCGGTCGCCCCGCACAGGCTGCCAGTCAAGGGAGCACAAAGGCTCCCAGACCCAGACCCCGCTTACGGGCGGGTCCACACCCAGGGAGCCACGGAGCTCGGCCTTCCCCCGCAGAAAGGCCACGGAGACTCCACTGCCAGGCAGTGGAGCTCATGGCCTAAGGCCTCGAGGTGAGCCCCGGGGACATGGAGGGCACACGCCCAGCCCCACGCCTGTGAAAGGCCGGGGACCCCGCGGGACACCCGCCTGATTACAGGGGGGTCCCTCCAACCGCCCGCCGAGCAGGGGGGACGCACAAAGCCCCGCTTACGGGGCCGCCCCCCCCGAGGCCCGGCACTCCCAACGGTGGCCTCACGGCCCAAGGCCGGGGGGACAGGGCCCCAGCCCCGAGGACGGGGTGGGGGGCGGGGGGGACGTGCCACGCTGGCCCGGCACCAGCCAGGACAGGCAGCCCCGCCGCGCGGGCACGCACCCCAGGCCCTGGCTACAGCCGGGTCACGGTGCCCGCGCCACCACTAAGGGGCTTCGCTCCCTCCTCGGGAACCAGGGGCAAGGCCGGGCCGTGTCTCCGCCCGCGGCTTTAGAGGGCAGCTCCCGGTTGCTGCACAGAGCCCCTCTTTCCCTCCTGGGAAGTCTAAGCTACGCTGCTCTCTAGTTTCTAGGGGGTCTCACTCACTCACTCACTCACACCCACAAAGACACAAAGGGGGAACGTCCCAGAAGGGGGAGCGAGCTCTGTGCACCAACGTCTGGGGAGCCAGCCCTGTCTGCCGTCGAGCAGGAGAGGAGAGCCTCAGACCCGCCCCCGGGCTGCGCACAGGCCAGAAGGGCCTCGACGCGCTGAGGGGCTTCGCGGCTGGCCAAGGCGCAGAGGCTCTGACGCACCCCGACTACAGGGGCCTCACTCTGGCCAGGGGCCGCCAGCAGGCACCAAGGTGCCAAGGGGTAAAGCCCTGCCCTGCTTACAGGGTGGGCTGGGGGTCGGGAGAGCTCCGTTTCCCCCCCTCGGGTGCGGAGACGAGGGCTCTCACCCTCCTTACAGGGTGCTTCAGCCTCTCTCCGGGCAGCCTCAGGAGCACGACGGCAAAAGGCCGACGACAAGCAACAAGCAAAGACCCAGCCCTGATTACAGGGAGGTCGCCCAGCGCTAAGCCGGCCGGGGCAGCCTGAAGGTGCCCACCGGACTCTTAGGTATCCCTGCCCCGGGGATGCCAGGGAGGTCCCTTTGCCCAGAGGGCCCTTCTCGCGCCCCCTCTTCAGCTCCAAGCCGCCGCTCCTCTTGCCCACGCCGGTGCCTCTGCTGTCTTCTCCGACGGCTCCTGACGAGGCAGGAGGACACAGTTGGGACTGACAAGCTCCAACTCCTTCCGCTGAAGGAAAGGAAACTAGGACCCAGAGGCAGCTGTCCAAGCCACCACCTGCCCACCCGTGGGACCCCCACATCTCCGCACCACCCCCCAAGTTCAGCTTCCTCCCCTCACCGGCTTCCCACGGCGGCGCCGCCGTCCCACCCCATCGATGCCTCTTGCTCTCTTCTCCGACGGCTTCCACCAAGGCAGGAGGACGCAGCTGGGCCCCACAGTCCCCAGCTCCTCCCCGCCAGGGAAACCGGGCCCCGGCATGCACCCCCAGAGGCACATCCCCAAGCCACCAGCCGCCCCCCCCACAGGCCACCCCGTCCCCAAAACCCTCCAAACGGCACTTTGACTCACCACAGCGACGCGCCGCGCGGTCCCATCCGCTGCTGGGAGCCGGGCCCTCTGGGCAAAGGCAGCTGGGCATGCAAAGCAGCGGTCAGGGAGGCTGCCGGCCCCCTTCTTACAGGGGGCTCGAGCCGCTGCCTGGACCGCAAAGTGCCCGGGACTCCAGGGCACTTACTCCCCGATTTACAGGGCGGCCCTGGGCCCAAGGGCCCACGGAGGCTCCTTCTCTCCGCTTCGGGGGCACCCGACCTGCTCCCCGCTAACGGGGCGGTCGCCCCGCACAGGCTGCCAGTCAAGGGAGCACAAAGGCTCCCAGACCCAGACCCCGCTTACGGGCGGGTCCACACCCAGGGAGCCACGGAGCTCGGCCTTCCCCCGCAGAAAGGCCACGGAGACTCCACTGCCAGGCAGTGGAGCTCATGGCCTAAGGCCTCGAGGTGAGCCCCGGGGACATGGAGGGCACACGCCCAGCCCCACGCCTGTGAAAGGCCGGGGACCCCGCGGGACACCCGCCTGATTACAGGGGGGTCCCTCCAACCGCCCGCCGAGCAGGGGGGACGCACAAAGCCCCGCTTACGGGGCCGCCCCCCCCGAGGCCCGGCACTCCCAACGGTGGCCTCACGGCCCAAGGCCGGGGGGACAGGGCCCCAGCCCCGAGGACGGGGTGGGGGGCGGGGGGGACGTGCCACGCTGGCCCGGCACCAGCCAGGACAGGCAGCCCCGCCGCGCGGGCACGCACCCCAGGCCCTGGCTACAGCCGGGTCACGGTGCCCGCGCCACCACTAAGGGGCTTCGCTCCCTCCTCGGGAACCAGGGGCAAGGCCGGGCCGTGTCTCCGCCCGCGGCTTTAGAGGGCAGCTCCCGGTTGCTGCACAGAGCCCCTCTTTCCCTCCTGGGAAGTCTAAGCTACGCTGCTCTCTAGTTTCTAGGGGGTCTCACTCACTCACTCACTCACACCCACAAAGACACAAAGGGGGAACGTCCCAGAAGGGGGAGCGAGCTCTGTGCACCAACGTCTGGGGAGCCAGCCCTGTCTGCCGTCGAGCAGGAGAGGAGAGCCTCAGACCCGCCCCCGGGCTGCGCACAGGCCAGAAGGGCCTCGACGCGCTGAGGGGCTTCGCGGCTGGCCAAGGCGCAGAGGCTCTGACGCACCCCGACTACAGGGGCCTCACTCTGGCCAGGGGCCGCCAGCAGGCACCAAGGTGCCAAGGGGTAAAGCCCTGCCCTGCTTACAGGGTGGGCTGGGGGTCGGGAGAGCTCCGTTTCCCCCCCTCGGGTGCGGAGACGAGGGCTCTCACCCTCCTTACAGGGTGCTTCAGCCTCTCTCCGGGCAGCCTCAGGAGCACGACGGCAAAAGGCCGACGACAAGCAACAAGCAAAGACCCAGCCCTGATTACAGGGAGGTCGCCCAGCGCTAAGCCGGCCGGGGCAGCCTGAAGGTGCCCACCGGACTCTTAGGTATCCCTGCCCCGGGGATGCCAGGGAGGTCCCTTTGCCCAGAGGGCCCTTCTCGCGCCCCCTCTTCAGCTCCAAGCCGCCGCTCCTCTTGCCCACGCCGGTGCCTCTGCTGTCTTCTCCGACGGCTCCTGACGAGGCAGGAGGACACAGTTGGGACTGACAAGCTCCAACTCCTTCCGCTGAAGGAAAGGAAACTAGGACCCAGAGGCAGCTGTCCAAGCCACCACCTGCCCACCCGTGGGACCCCCACATCTCCGCACCACCCCCCAAGTTCAGCTTCCTCCCCTCACCGGCTTCCCACGGCGGCGCCGCCGTCCCACCCCATCGATGCCTCTTGCTCTCTTCTCCGACGGCTTCCACCAAGGCAGGAGGACGCAGCTGGGCCCCACAGTCCCCAGCTCCTCCCCGCCAGGGAAACCGGGCCCCGGCATGCACCCCCAGAGGCACATCCCCAAGCCACCAGCCGCCCCCCCCACAGGCCACCCCGCCCCCAAAACCCTCCAAACGGCACTTTGACTCACCACAGCGACGCGCCGCGCGGTCCCATCCGCTGCTGGGAGCCGGGCCCTCTGGGCAAAGGCAGCTGGGCATGCAAAGCAGCGGTCAGGGAGGCTGCCGGCCCCCTTCTTACAGGGGGCTCGAGCCGCTGCCTGGACCGCAAAGTGCCCGGGACTCCAGGGCACTTACTCCCCGATTTACAGGGCGGCCCTGGGCCCAAGGGCCCACGGAGGCTCCTTCTCTCCGCTTCGGGGGCACCCGACCTGCTCCCCGCTAACGGGGCGGTCGCCCCGCACAGGCTGCCAGTCAAGGGAGCACAAAGGCTCCCAGACCCAGACCCCGCTTACGGGCGGGTCCACACCCAGGGAGCCACGGAGCTCGGCCTTCCCCCGCAGAAAGGCCACGGAGACTCCACTGCCAGGCAGTGGAGCTCATGGCCTAAGGCCTCGAGGTGAGCCCCGGGGACATGGAGGGCACACGCCCAGCCCCACGCCTGTGAAAGGCCGGGGACCCCGCGGGACACCCGCCTGATTACAGGGGGGTCCCTCCAACCGCCCGCCGAGCAGGGGGGACGCACAAAGCCCCGCTTACGGGGCCGCCCCCCCCGAGGCCCGGCACTCCCAACGGTGGCCTCACGGCCCAAGGCCGGGGGGACAGGGCCCCAGCCCCGAGGACGGGGTGGGGGGCGGGGGGGACGTGCCACGCTGGCCCGGCACCAGCCAGGACAGGCAGCCCCGCCGCGCGGGCACGCACCCCAGGCCCTGGCTACAGCCGGGTCACGGTGCCCGCGCCACCACTAAGGGGCTTCGCTCCCTCCTCGGGAACCAGGGGCAAGGCCGGGCCGTGTCTCCGCCCGCGGCTTTAGAGGGCAGCTCCCGGTTGCTGCACAGAGCCCCTCTTTCCCTCCTGGGAAGTCTAAGCTACGCTGCTCTCTAGTTTCTAGGGGGTCTCACTCACTCACTCACTCACACCCACAAAGACACAAAGGGGGAACGTCCCAGAAGGGGGAGCGAGCTCTGTGCACCAACGTCTGGGGAGCCAGCCCTGTCTGCCGTCGAGCAGGAGAGGAGAGCCTCAGACCCGCCCCCGGGCTGCGCACAGGCCAGAAGGGCCTCGACGCGCTGAGGGGCTTCGCGGCTGGCCAAGGCGCAGAGGCTCTGACGCACCCCGACTACAGGGGCCTCACTCTGGCCAGGGGCCGCCAGCAGGCACCAAGGTGCCAAGGGGTAAAGCCCTGCCCTGCTTACAGGGTGGGCTGGGGGTCGGGAGAGCTCCGTTTCCCCCCCTCGGGTGCGGAGACGAGGGCTCTCACCCTCCTTACAGGGTGCTTCAGCCTCTCTCCGGGCAGCCTCAGGAGCACGACGGCAAAAGGCCGACGACAAGCAACAAGCAAAGACCCAGCCCTGATTACAGGGAGGTCGCCCAGCGCTAAGCCGGCCGGGGCAGCCTGAAGGTGCCCACCGGACTCTTAGGTATCCCTGCCCCGGGGATGCCAGGGAGGTCCCTTTGCCCAGAGGGCCCTTCTCGCGCCCCCTCTTCAGCTCCAAGCCGCCGCTCCTCTTGCCCACGCCGGTGCCTCTGCTGTCTTCTCCGACGGCTCCTGACGAGGCAGGAGGACACAGTTGGGACTGACAAGCTCCAACTCCTTCCGCTGAAGGAAAGGAAACTAGGACCCAGAGGCAGCTGTCCAAGCCACCACCTGCCCACCCGTGGGACCCCCACATCTCCGCACCACCCCCCAAGTTCAGCTTCCTCCCCTCACCGGCTTCCCACGGCGGCGCCGCCGTCCCACCCCATCGATGCCTCTTGCTCTCTTCTCCGACGGCTTCCACCAAGGCAGGAGGACGCAGCTGGGCCCCACAGTCCCCAGCTCCTCCCCGCCAGGGAAACCGGGCCCCGGCATGCACCCCCAGAGGCACATCCCCAAGCCACCAGCCGCCCCCCCCACAGGCCACCCCGTCCCCAAAACCCTCCAAACGGCACTTTGACTCACCACAGCGACGCGCCGCGCGGTCCCATCCGCTGCTGGGAGCCGGGCCCTCTGGGCAAAGGCAGCTGGGCATGCAAAGCAGCGGTCAGGGAGGCTGCCGGCCCCCTTCTTACAGGGGGCTCGAGCCGCTGCCTGGACCGCAAAGTGCCCGGGACTCCAGGGCACTTACTCCCCGATTTACAGGGCGGCCCTGGGCCCAAGGGCCCACGGAGGCTCCTTCTCTCCGCTTCGGGGGCACCCGACCTGCTCCCCGCTAACGGGGCGGTCGCCCCGCACAGGCTGCCAGTCAAGGGAGCACAAAGGCTCCCAGACCCAGACCCCGCTTACGGGCGGGTCCACACCCAGGGAGCCACGGAGCTCGGCCTTCCCCCGCAGAAAGGCCACGGAGACTCCACTGCCAGGCAGTGGAGCTCATGGCCTAAGGCCTCGAGGTGAGCCCCGGGGACATGGAGGGCACACGCCCAGCCCCACGCCTGTGAAAGGCCGGGGACCCCGCGGGACACCCGCCTGATTACAGGGGGGTCCCTCCAACCGCCCGCCGAGCAGGGGGGACGCACAAAGCCCCGCTTACGGGGCCGCCCCCCCCGAGGCCCGGCACTCCCAACGGTGGCCTCACGGCCCAAGGCCGGGGGGACAGGGCCCCAGCCCCGAGGACGGGGTGGGGGGCGGGGGGGACGTGCCACGCTGGCCCGGCACCAGCCAGGACAGGCAGCCCCGCCGCGCGGGCACGCACCCCAGGCCCTGGCTACAGCCGGGTCACGGTGCCCGCGCCACCACTAAGGGGCTTCGCTCCCTCCTCGGGAACCAGGGGCAAGGCCGGGCCGTGTCTCCGCCCGCGGCTTTAGAGGGCAGCTCCCGGTTGCTGCACAGAGCCCCTCTTTCCCTCCTGGGAAGTCTAAGCTACGCTGCTCTCTAGTTTCTAGGGGGTCTCACTCACTCACTCACTCACACCCACAAAGACACAAAGGGGGAACGTCCCAGAAGGGGGAGCGAGCTCTGTGCACCAACGTCTGGGGAGCCAGCCCTGTCTGCCGTCGAGCAGGAGAGGAGAGCCTCAGACCCGCCCCCGGGCTGCGCACAGGCCAGAAGGGCCTCGACGCGCTGAGGGGCTTCGCGGCTGGCCAAGGCGCAGAGGCTCTGACGCACCCCGACTACAGGGGCCTCACTCTGGCCAGGGGCCGCCAGCAGGCACCAAGGTGCCAAGGGGTAAAGCCCTGCCCTGCTTACAGGGTGGGCTGGGGGTCGGGAGAGCTCCGTTTCCCCCCCTCGGGTGCGGAGACGAGGGCTCTCACCCTCCTTACAGGGTGCTTCAGCCTCTCTCCGGGCAGCCTCAGGAGCACGACGGCAAAAGGCCGACGACAAGCAACAAGCAAAGACCCAGCCCTGATTACAGGGAGGTCGCCCAGCGCTAAGCCGGCCGGGGCAGCCTGAAGGTGCCCACCGGACTCTTAGGTATCCCTGCCCCGGGGATGCCAGGGAGGTCCCTTTGCCCAGAGGGCCCTTCTCGCGCCCCCTCTTCAGCTCCAAGCCGCCGCTCCTCTTGCCCACGCCGGTGCCTCTGCTGTCTTCTCCGACGGCTCCTGACGAGGCAGGAGGACACAGTTGGGACTGACAAGCTCCAACTCCTTCCGCTGAAGGAAAGGAAACTAGGACCCAGAGGCAGCTGTCCAAGCCACCACCTGCCCACCCGTGGGACCCCCACATCTCCGCACCACCCCCCAAGTTCAGCTTCCTCCCCTCACCGGCTTCCCACGGCGGCGCCGCCGTCCCACCCCATCGATGCCTCTTGCTCTCTTCTCCGACGGCTTCCACCAAGGCAGGAGGACGCAGCTGGGCCCCACAGTCCCCAGCTCCTCCCCGCCAGGGAAACCGGGCCCCGGCATGCACCCCCAGAGGCACATCCCCAAGCCACCAGCCGCCCCCCCCACAGGCCACCCCGTCCCCAAAACCCTCCAAACGGCACTTTGACTCACCACAGCGACGCGCCGCGCGGTCCCATCCGCTGCTGGGAGCCGGGCCCTCTGGGCAAAGGCAGCTGGGCATGCAAAGCAGCGGTCAGGGAGGCTGCCGGCCCCCTTCTTACAGGGGGCTCGAGCCGCTGCCTGGACCGCAAAGTGCCCGGGACTCCAGGGCACTTACTCCCCGATTTACAGGGCGGCCCTGGGCCCAAGGGCCCACGGAGGCTCCTTCTCTCCGCTTCGGGGGCACCCGACCTGCTCCCCGCTAACGGGGCGGTCGCCCCGCACAGGCTGCCAGTCAAGGGAGCACAAAGGCTCCCAGACCCAGACCCCGCTTACGGGCGGGTCCACACCCAGGGAGCCACGGAGCTCGGCCTTCCCCCGCAGAAAGGCCACGGAGACTCCACTGCCAGGCAGTGGAGCTCATGGCCTAAGGCCTCGAGGTGAGCCCCGGGGACATGGAGGGCACACGCCCAGCCCCACGCCTGTGAAAGGCCGGGGACCCCGCGGGACACCCGCCTGATTACAGGGGGGTCCCTCCAACCGCCCGCCGAGCAGGGGGGACGCACAAAGCCCCGCTTACGGGGCCGCCCCCCCCGAGGCCCGGCACTCCCAACGGTGGCCTCACGGCCCAAGGCCGGGGGGACAGGGCCCCAGCCCCGAGGACGGGGTGGGGGGCGGGGGGGACGTGCCACGCTGGCCCGGCACCAGCCAGGACAGGCAGCCCCGCCGCGCGGGCACGCACCCCAGGCCCTGGCTACAGCCGGGTCACGGTGCCCGCGCCACCACTAAGGGGCTTCGCTCCCTCCTCGGGAACCAGGGGCAAGGCCGGGCCGTGTCTCCGCCCGCGGCTTTAGAGGGCAGCTCCCGGTTGCTGCACAGAGCCCCTCTTTCCCTCCTGGGAAGTCTAAGCTACGCTGCTCTCTAGTTTCTAGGGGGTCTCACTCACTCACTCACTCACACCCACAAAGACACAAAGGGGGAACGTCCCAGAAGGGGGAGCGAGCTCTGTGCACCAACGTCTGGGGAGCCAGCCCTGTCTGCCGTCGAGCAGGAGAGGAGAGCCTCAGACCCGCCCCCGGGCTGCGCACAGGCCAGAAGGGCCTCGACGCGCTGAGGGGCTTCGCGGCTGGCCAAGGCGCAGAGGCTCTGACGCACCCCGACTACAGGGGCCTCACTCTGGCCAGGGGCCGCCAGCAGGCACCAAGGTGCCAAGGGGTAAAGCCCTGCCCTGCTTACAGGGTGGGCTGGGGGTCGGGAGAGCTCCGTTTCCCCCCCTCGGGTGCGGAGACGAGGGCTCTCACCCTCCTTACAGGGTGCTTCAGCCTCTCTCCGGGCAGCCTCAGGAGCACGACGGCAAAAGGCCGACGACAAGCAACAAGCAAAGACCCAGCCCTGATTACAGGGAGGTCGCCCAGCGCTAAGCCGGCCGGGGCAGCCTGAAGGTGCCCACCGGACTCTTAGGTATCCCTGCCCCGGGGATGCCAGGGAGGTCCCTTTGCCCAGAGGGCCCTTCTCGCGCCCCCTCTTCAGCTCCAAGCCGCCGCTCCTCTTGCCCACGCCGGTGCCTCTGCTGTCTTCTCCGACGGCTCCTGACGAGGCAGGAGGACACAGTTGGGACTGACAAGCTCCAACTCCTTCCGCTGAAGGAAAGGAAACTAGGACCCAGAGGCAGCTGTCCAAGCCACCACCTGCCCACCCGTGGGACCCCCACATCTCCGCACCACCCCCCAAGTTCAGCTTCCTCCCCTCACCGGCTTCCCACGGCGGCGCCGCCGTCCCACCCCATCGATGCCTCTTGCTCTCTTCTCCGACGGCTTCCACCAAGGCAGGAGGACGCAGCTGGGCCCCACAGTCCCCAGCTCCTCCCCGCCAGGGAAACCGGGCCCCGGCATGCACCCCCAGAGGCACATCCCCAAGCCACCAGCCGCCCCCCCCACAGGCCACCCCGTCCCCAAAACCCTCCAAACGGCACTTTGACTCACCACAGCGACGCGCCGCGCGGTCCCATCCGCTGCTGGGAGCCGGGCCCTCTGGGCAAAGGCAGCTGGGCATGCAAAGCAGCGGTCAGGGAGGCTGCCGGCCCCCTTCTTACAGGGGGCTCGAGCCGCTGCCTGGACCGCAAAGTGCCCGGGACTCCAGGGCACTTACTCCCCGATTTACAGGGCGGCCCTGGGCCCAAGGGCCCACGGAGGCTCCTTCTCTCCGCTTCGGGGGCACCCGACCTGCTCCCCGCTAACGGGGCGGTCGCCCCGCACAGGCTGCCAGTCAAGGGAGCACAAAGGCTCCCAGACCCAGACCCCGCTTACGGGCGGGTCCACACCCAGGGAGCCACGGAGCTCGGCCTTCCCCCGCAGAAAGGCCACGGAGACTCCACTGCCAGGCAGTGGAGCTCATGGCCTAAGGCCTCGAGGTGAGCCCCGGGGACATGGAGGGCACACGCCCAGCCCCACGCCTGTGAAAGGCCGGGGACCCCGCGGGACACCCGCCTGATTACAGGGGGGTCCCTCCAACCGCCCGCCGAGCAGGGGGGACGCACAAAGCCCCGCTTACGGGGCCGCCCCCCCCGAGGCCCGGCACTCCCAACGGTGGCCTCACGGCCCAAGGCCGGGGGGACAGGGCCCCAGCCCCGAGGACGGGGTGGGGGGCGGGGGGGACGTGCCACGCTGGCCCGGCACCAGCCAGGACAGGCAGCCCCGCCGCGCGGGCACGCACCCCAGGCCCTGGCTACAGCCGGGTCACGGTGCCCGCGCCACCACTAAGGGGCTTCGCTCCCTCCTCGGGAACCTGGGGCAAGGCCGGGCCGTGTCTCCGCCCGCGGCTTTAGAGGGCAGCTCCCGGTTGCTGCACAGAGCCCCTCTTTCCCTCCTGGGAAGTCTAAGCTACGCTGCTCTCTAGTTTCTAGGGGGTCTCACTCACTCACTCACTCACACCCACAAAGACACAAAGGGGGAACGTCCCAGAAGGGGGAGCGAGCTCTGTGCACCAACGTCTGGGGAGCCAGCCCTGTCTGCCGTCGAGCAGGAGAGGAGAGCCTCAGACCCGCCCCCGGGCTGCGCACAGGCCAGAAGGGCCTCGACGCGCTGAGGGGCTTCGCGGCTGGCCAAGGCGCAGAGGCTCTGACGCACCCCGACTACAGGGGCCTCACTCTGGCCAGGGGCCGCCAGCAGGCACCAAGGTGCCAAGGGGTAAAGCCCTGCCCTGCTTACAGGGTGGGCTGGGGGTCGGGAGAGCTCCGTTTCCCCCCCTCGGGTGCGGAGACGAGGGCTCTCACCCTCCTTACAGGGTGCTTCAGCCTCTCTCCGGGCAGCCTCAGGAGCACGACGGCAAAAGGCCGACGACAAGCAACAAGCAAAGACCCAGCCCTGATTACAGGGAGGTCGCCCAGCGCTAAGCCGGCCGGGGCAGCCTGAAGGTGCCCACCGGACTCTTAGGTATCCCTGCCCCGGGGATGCCAGGGAGGTCCCTTTGCCCAGAGGGCCCTTCTCGCGCCCCCTCTTCAGCTCCAAGCCGCCGCTCCTCTTGCCCACGCCGGTGCCTCTGCTGTCTTCTCCGACGGCTCCTGACGAGGCAGGAGGACACAGTTGGGACTGACAAGCTCCAACTCCTTCCGCTGAAGGAAAGGAAACTAGGACCCAGAGGCAGCTGTCCAAGCCACCACCTGCCCACCCGTGGGACCCCCACATCTCCGCACCACCCCCCAAGTTCAGCTTCCTCCCCTCACCGGCTTCCCACGGCGGCGCCGCCGTCCCACCCCATCGATGCCTCTTGCTCTCTTCTCCGACGGCTTCCACCAAGGCAGGAGGACGCAGCTGGGCCCCACAGTCCCCAGCTCCTCCCCGCCAGGGAAACCGGGCCCCGGCATGCACCCCCAGAGGCACATCCCCAAGCCACCAGCCGCCCCCCCCACAGGCCACCCCGTCCCCAAAACCCTCCAAACGGCACTTTGACTCACCACAGCGACGCGCCGCGCGGTCCCATCCGCTGCTGGGAGCCGGGCCCTCTGGGCAAAGGCAGCTGGGCATGCAAAGCAGCGGTCAGGGAGGCTGCCGGCCCCCTTCTTACAGGGGGCTCGAGCCGCTGCCTGGACCGCAAAGTGCCCGGGACTCCAGGGCACTTACTCCCCGATTTACAGGGCGGCCCTGGGCCCAAGGGCCCACGGAGGCTCCTTCTCTCCGCTTCGGGGGCACCCGACCTGCTCCCCGCTAACGGGGCGGTCGCCCCGCACAGGCTGCCAGTCAAGGGAGCACAAAGGCTCCCAGACCCAGACCCCGCTTACGGGCGGGTCCACACCCAGGGAGCCACGGAGCTCGGCCTTCCCCCGCAGAAAGGCCACGGAGACTCCACTGCCAGGCAGTGGAGCTCATGGCCTAAGGCCTCGAGGTGAGCCCCGGGGACATGGAGGGCACACGCCCAGCCCCACGCCTGTGAAAGGCCGGGGACCCCGCGGGACACCCGCCTGATTACAGGGGGGTCCCTCCAACCGCCCGCCGAGCAGGGGGGACGCACAAAGCCCCGCTTACGGGGCCGCCCCCCCCGAGGCCCGGCACTCCCAACGGTGGCCTCACGGCCCAAGGCCGGGGGGACAGGGCCCCAGCCCCGAGGACGGGGTGGGGGGCGGGGGGGACGTGCCACGCTGGCCCGGCACCAGCCAGGACAGGCAGCCCCGCCGCGCGGGCACGCACCCCAGGCCCTGGCTACAGCCGGGTCACGGTGCCCGCGCCACCACTAAGGGGCTTCGCTCCCTCCTCGGGAACCCGGGGCAAGGCCGGGCCGTGTCTCCGCCCGCGGCTTTAGAGGGCAGCTCCCGGTTGCTGCACAGAGCCCCTCTTTCCCTCCTGGGAAGTCTAAGCTACGCTGCTCTCTAGTTTCTAGGGGGTCTCACTCACTCACTCACTCACACCCACAAAGACACAAAGGGGGAACGTCCCAGAAGGGGGAGCGAGCTCTGTGCACCAACGTCTGGGGAGCCAGCCCTGTCTGCCGTCGAGCAGGAGAGGAGAGCCTCAGACCCGCCCCCGGGCTGCGCACAGGCCAGAAGGGCCTCGACGCGCTGAGGGGCTTCGCGGCTGGCCAAGGCGCAGAGGCTCTGACGCACCCCGACTACAGGGGCCTCACTCTGGCCAGGGGCCGCCAGCAGGCACCAAGGTGCCAAGGGGTAAAGCCCTGCCCTGCTTACAGGGTGGGCTGGGGGTCGGGAGAGCTCCGTTTCCCCCCCTCGGGTGCGGAGACGAGGGCTCTCACCCTCCTTACAGGGTGCTTCAGCCTCTCTCCGGGCAGCCTCAGGAGCACGACGGCAAAAGGCCGACGACAAGCAACAAGCAAAGACCCAGCCCTGATTACAGGGAGGTCGCCCAGCGCTAAGCCGGCCGGGGCAGCCTGAAGGTGCCCACCGGACTCTTAGGTATCCCTGCCCCGGGGATGCCAGGGAGGTCCCTTTGCCCAGAGGGCCCTTCTCGCGCCCCCTCTTCAGCTCCAAGCCGCCGCTCCTCTTGCCCACGCCGGTGCCTCTGCTGTCTTCTCCGACGGCTCCTGACGAGGCAGGAGGACACAGTTGGGACTGACAAGCTCCAACTCCTTCCGCTGAAGGAAAGGAAACTAGGACCCAGAGGCAGCTGTCCAAGCCACCACCTGCCCACCCGTGGGACCCCCACATCTCCGCACCACCCCCCAAGTTCAGCTTCCTCCCCTCACCGGCTTCCCACGGCGGCGCCGCCGTCCCACCCCATCGATGCCTCTTGCTCTCTTCTCCGACGGCTTCCACCAAGGCAGGAGGACGCAGCTGGGCCCCACAGTCCCCAGCTCCTCCCCGCCAGGGAAACCGGGCCCCGGCATGCACCCCCAGAGGCACATCCCCAAGCCACCAGCCGCCCCCCCCACAGGCCACCCCGTCCCCAAAACCCTCCAAACGGCACTTTGACTCACCACAGCGACGCGCCGCGCGGTCCCATCCGCTGCTGGGAGCCGGGCCCTCTGGGCAAAGGCAGCTGGGCATGCAAAGCAGCGGTCAGGGAGGCTGCCGGCCCCCTTCTTACAGGGGGCTCGAGCCGCTGCCTGGACCGCAAAGTGCCCGGGACTCCAGGGCACTTACTCCCCGATTTACAGGGCGGCCCTGGGCCCAAGGGCCCACGGAGGCTCCTTCTCTCCGCTTCGGGGGCACCCGACCTGCTCCCCGCTAACGGGGCGGTCGCCCCGCACAGGCTGCCAGTCAAGGGAGCACAAAGGCTCCCAGACCCAGACCCCGCTTACGGGCGGGTCCACACCCAGGGAGCCACGGAGCTCGGCCTTCCCCCGCAGAAAGGCCACGGAGACTCCACTGCCAGGCAGTGGAGCTCATGGCCTAAGGCCTCGAGGTGAGCCCCGGGGACATGGAGGGCACACGCCCAGCCCCACGCCTGTGAAAGGCCGGGGACCCCGCGGGACACCCGCCTGATTACAGGGGGGTCCCTCCAACCGCCCGCCGAGCAGGGGGGACGCACAAAGCCCCGCTTACGGGGCCGCCCCCCCCGAGGCCCGGCACTCCCAACGGTGGCCTCACGGCCCAAGGCCGGGGGGACAGGGCCCCAGCCCCGAGGACGGGGTGGGGGGCGGGGGGGACGTGCCACGCTGGCCCGGCACCAGCCAGGACAGGCAGCCCCGCCGCGCGGGCACGCACCCCAGGCCCTGGCTACAGCCGGGTCACGGTGCCCGCGCCACCACTAAGGGGCTTCGCTCCCTCCTCGGGAACCCGGGGCAAGGCCGGGCCGTGTCTCCGCCCGCGGCTTTAGAGGGCAGCTCCCGGTTGCTGCACAGAGCCCCTCTTTCCCTCCTGGGAAGTCTAAGCTACGCTGCTCTCTAGTTTCTAGGGGGTCTCACTCACTCACTCACTCACACCCACAAAGACACAAAGGGGGAACGTCCCAGAAGGGGGAGCGAGCTCTGTGCACCAACGTCTGGGGAGCCAGCCCTGTCTGCCGTCGAGCAGGAGAGGAGAGCCTCAGACCCGCCCCCGGGCTGCGCACAGGCCAGAAGGGCCTCGACGCGCTGAGGGGCTTCGCGGCTGGCCAAGGCGCAGAGGCTCTGACGCACCCCGACTACAGGGGCCTCACTCTGGCCAGGGGCCGCCAGCAGGCACCAAGGTGCCAAGGGGTAAAGCCCTGCCCTGCTTACAGGGTGGGCTGGGGGTCGGGAGAGCTCCGTTTCCCCCCCTCGGGTGCGGAGACGAGGGCTCTCACCCTCCTTACAGGGTGCTTCAGCCTCTCTCCGGGCAGCCTCAGGAGCACGACGGCAAAAGGCCGACGACAAGCAACAAGCAAAGACCCAGCCCTGATTACAGGGAGGTCGCCCAGCGCTAAGCCGGCCGGGGCAGCCTGAAGGTGCCCACCGGACTCTTAGGTATCCCTGCCCCGGGGATGCCAGGGAGGTCCCTTTGCCCAGAGGGTCCTTGTCCACTTTGTTCCTCTGCTTTCTTCTCCAGGGGCTCCTGCTGAGGCAGAGGAAACATTTTATACTTTGTATCGTACACTGTGTTTCCTAAGGTACTTCTGATTTTCATGTCTCTGAGTCTGATATTGCCTCAAGATTTCATTAAAAAATATAGTTTACATTTAAATCCCTTAGGGATTATCTCATTTTTTTTCCCCAGAACATCCCCTGCAAAAAAATGTAACTCAGGTTTTCCCGAGTTTCCCAAGATCTTCAGTCTTCCCTCACACTTCACCTCAGGTTTTGCCTCAGAACATCCCCATGCTGTGCTTTTGAAGTTCCCTCAGCTTAACCTCTCTCAAACTCTCTGTCCTCTCCGAGTTATCTCATCATGAAATTCAAAAACATTTTCCCTCAGTTACTTCACCCAAACACCCTGCTCTGCCCCTCTCACGCTGATGCTCAAGGCTTAATACCTGTGTAATAGCCCAAAATCTTCCCGAGGGCAGCTCCACAACCATTTAATGAGCTCCTCAAGGCGCCTTTCACCTGCGCCTGCCTCACGGACCGCAGCAGGAGCGGGACTTCGCGCCTGAAGAGGCTGAGGGGAGCGGCAGAAACCCACGCCCCTCTGCAGGGCGGGAAAAGCGGCGCAGAAGCGGCACAGCAGCCATCGACCCGCCCTGCCCCGTCTCGTCTCCCTCAGCGCACCCTCATGGCTCCTCAGTGATCCTTCAGGGCACCCTTTTCACCCTGTGTCCCTCACAGCCCCTCAGAATCATAGAATCATAGAATAGATTGGGTTGGAAAAGACCTCTAAGATCATCGAGTCCAACCCCTTATCCATCTCCAATTACTATATCATGGCACTAAGGGCCACATCCAATCTCTGTTTAAAAACCTCCAGGGATGGTGAATCCACCATCTCTCTGGGCAGGCTGTTCCAGTGCCTAATTACCCTCTCTGTAAAGAATTTCTTCCTAACATCTAATCTAAACCTCCCCTTGCAGAGCTTGAGCCCATGTCCCCTTCTCTTATTGTTGGTTGCCTGGGAGAAGAGACCAATCCTCACCTGGCTATAACCTCCCTTCAGGTAGTTGAAGAGACTGATGAGGCCACCTCTAAGCCTTCTCTTTGCCAGACTAAATCTATCTTGGCATTATTCTCCTTTCCTAAATAAAGTGTAATATATAATCTCACAATATTTAAAGGCTTAATTATATTATTTTTGCAAATTAGTAAAATTTTCTGAGCAAAAAGGCATTTCAATTCAAGGAAATGTATTCTGATTCTTCTGTTCCTTTCATATAATGATCCGTTCGATTTAGCCATTTCAAAACCAACATATTTTTGTAGTTGCACAGTAATATGTTCTTAAAATGTACTGTCTCCTTTGTGTTAATTTTTTCATTATACCAATATTGATACGTGCAAAGTATTGCATCCATATTTGTGGCATTGAGTTTCATTAACTGACAGCCTAGAAATTATCCAATTTCATTCCTAGCAATATTTATTCCTTCACTTTCCATGGGGGGGGGAAAAAAAACATAGTTTACCGTAGCATAAGCTATGTTTCAACTATATTGCATACAATGAGAAATTACTAAACCCTGACTAGACTAAGAAAAAGCTCCTTAAATGCTTATGTTTTATTAGTATCCTGCCTTCTATCTGAAATTTAACACTAAGAGCACACAATAAAAGTTTGAAGAAAGAGAAATCAAAATATCATTCTGATTATTCAGCAATTAATTTTAGTTATCAACAACCGCTCAAAACTTTAAGTCAAGAGGCGTAATCCAGCAAAATGTACTAAAGATGCAGTTTGATTTGTGCAGGAATTTATACTATAATATACCCTTGTACTACACTAGTTATGACTGTTCAATGACATACTGAAATGCTTATCTTTGATACAGATTTCAGTATTGAATTCTGCTCAGGGTTCAGAAAGCCTGAACATACAGGTTTAGTTAGCTTCAGTCAGTCAGAAGTCAGAAAATAATTCATACAAAGAGCCCCTACAAAGTAAAGAACTTGAAGATTATTACTCTAAACTATTCTTCATGTATGAAGTGTTCAACAATTTGATATAACAATGAGCAGTCAAAAACAATTCTAATACAAACCATAATAAATAAATGGGATTAGAAAGGCCTGTGCACGTGAGAAAAACCACTTAGTATGCTATTAGGCTGATACAAGAAAATCCCCTCTTCTATTCCCAACTATTTTCTTTATCCTGGGAGGAAAAAATCAAAAATTAAAACTGAAAGTAATCAGTAATTGAAATGACTGGAACTAATTGAAAGTTGTGAGATCTAAAAAAAGTCTAGTGCAGGACTTGAAGGAAAATTAGGTGCAGAATGAACTAAACCTGCTTTAAAGTTAATTTACCCAAATTTTAGTTGCCAAATAAGGTTGCTGAGACTGCAAACATCAAGGGAAGTGTGCCAGTCTCTCTTCAAGACATAACGCACATTTATCAGTACTGAAGACTGACATAAACCTTTTTCACTGAATTACAAACCAATTGTCCATCTGTCATTTTAAGCTGTTGAATTTAGTAACCTCCTTAAATTGCAGAACGGATATGTTTCTTTTCTACTCAGCCAAGCAAGAGAGTGCAGTCCCTCCTCACTTAATTACCCAGCATACACCTAAATACCAACTGCTATCCCCCAACACCCCAGCGTTGGCTGTAGCAGCTTTCTACTGCAGCATCCCTTTCTGCCCAATTCATCATCGTCAGCTTTCTTGCTGACACTCTTCAGAGCTGCCTTGCTGATGAATTGCTCTGTTATTCATCCTATGTTAATCCCAGGCTGACGCAAGAATATCTTTCTGAAGACACTTGACAGTATTAAAACTCAGCACTACCAAGTGCCCTCAGTGTGCATTAAACCTCCCATTTGGAACCAACAAGATTCCTCATGAATAGTTATGAATAAAATACAGTTACTAAATCAATAGGCATTAGGTTTATGTACCCCATTTCCTACAAACAAAGCCTCCAAACAATCCCTTCCTTCCCTGGAAGCTACACCCAAATTATTAGAAATTAGAAATACTTTGATCCATGCAGAATTTAATCTCAATTAATCCTATAATTAAGTTGCTATAGAGAAGTTTTTCCCGTTCTCCTCTTCAAAATGGCAGTATAGACCTTAAATGCCATAAGTATCTAAAAAAATTTTTTTTCATGTCTGTAACCTTGGTAAGATTTTCTCAAGAAAGCCAGTTGTACCTTATTTTGTTTGTTTGTTTCTTCTAAGGTGGATTTGATCTTTCAGTCATGTTTTCTCAAGGCTTTGTTTCCATATAGGATTATACTAGTCTTATCACCAAAAAGAACCTTTATCCACAGAGAATCAGCAAAAACCACAGCAAGAAATTTCAAAATATGACTCAAATTTCTGTAAACATGTTATTAAAACATCCAAATACAATTCTCTTCTGAAAGCAATTGCAGTCACTAATTTTATAGCTGAGAGGTACTGAAGTATCATTCTTCCTCTGAAGATGTTTTAATACACATATGATCAGTCTTCCTGATAGAATCTTGGTTTGAATTCATTTCTGATCTCTAACATGTCATCTGTGCCCAGATTTTGTTCAAATCTATTTGAGCACAAAGTTGACATAACTACACGGAAAGTGGGAACAAAATCTGTATAAGGAATCCTGCTTCAGGTTGATTCACAGGCAGTATCAGATTTCCATAAAAGCCTCAAGTGATTTAAGGCAGCAGTAATTCCCTCATAAACGGACTATATAAGAGCGTCTCTGACTATACTTAGCTTCAGAGATTTTAAGATACTTAAGCAATTAAAGAACTATCAACCACTTGTCTCTACCAACATCTAACACACATTGCTTTCTCACTGCACAGAATCTTCACAGCAAAAACATCTCACTTTAAACGAGACAGATGGGCCTATTACAGCATTTTAACCTTCCACTTTAACACACAAACCAACTGCTACAAGAACACTCTTGTCAACAGATTGTACATATAGTATTTAGGCAAAGTTATTTGTAAGTTTGGGGCGGGGGGCCGATGACAGTTTGACAACTTTCTGAAAAAAAACATCCACGCTGCTTTCTGCTGGAGTACATCTCATACTCCTTCAAAAAGAAACAAACTGAAACTACCTAAAAGGAGTATGGCACACGTGAGCCACACTGTTCAAAAGCAAACTGTACTGAATAAGAGAATTTTTTTTCCTTTTCTCCTTCTTCCCGTTCCTGTAAAGATACCTAAGATACTCTACAGCAAATAGAAGTGGATTTGGCTTGCTCTGCATCTAAAAATTGAAAATTATGCATTAACTTTTGATAGAATTATTTTCAAGTTATTAGACTAAGCTGCATTAGGAAGAATGTTAACTGATTTGCTACTGCTTTGAAGTCTGATAAATAAATTGAAACATTATGCAACACAAGCTGAACGTTTTAGTTTAGCTGCAGTTTAAATACATGAACTGAAACATTAAGTTTGTATTAGTACTTGCATTAGGAGATCTGTTTCTTAGTTTTTAAAATTTCAAGTGCATTCCACCCCTTTGACATTAATGAAGAAAATATATTGGAGCTAGGACAGGACATTTTGACCAACCAGTGGTTATGGAGATTCCTAAAACAATTTTTAAATCTGAATTAAAGAAAACACCAACAAGGTTCATTATTTCGACAACTAAAGGATTTTAAGAATTCAGCGAAGTCTGACTTGCATCTAGTGTCAGCTAGTCTGAAAATAGTCACATCCTTAAAATTCTGAATGGAGCAGATGCACCATCAGCTGACATCAATTAGGAGTTTCAGACTTCTAAGTAAATGTTTAAGCAAATGTACTTCACTCCCCAAGGCTCTGCTGCACATCTTCAGTATCGAGCAACCTCAGCCACTGTGCCAAACACAACTACTCTGAGATCATAAATGGGAAGTTAGATCACAGCTCTGATCTGCCTGAAAAGAAAGTCAACACCACACAGAAACAAACTCAAAAAACCCCTGACCAGTACAGAATATCAGCTGACCTTTTAAGCCAGAAACTGATCCACCAGATAAGGGTATAAAATGCTGTATTATCTTCCCCTGCCTTTGCTCTGACATCAGCAGCTGTTCTGATGCATTACTCCTCAAAATTATGGTCAAAGTAACTTCCCAGCAAAGTAACAAGACTTTATTTTGTTTGTCATGCTGGGATGTTTTTCCTTTTCAAAGTCTTAAAGAAGCAAAAACATTTATATGGTTATATACCACTGAAGTGTTAATTGCTCCAACTATTAATTGCTCCCTCAGACTTCAGTGAGTTATCATGCAAACTGCTTCATGGCTTATCCCCTCTAATAAGAGGTATTCTGAGGACCTTTTCCCCTGGACACTTCCTGGAGTACTGCAATTATAGTATGAAGTATCAAAAACTTGCTCTGGTACACCCTGTGTTGGAAACACAGAACATTTTCCCTACTACAGTACGATGTAAAGTACAATGATTCAAGTGCAGCTGCAAAACAGTCAAAAATATTTTTTTAAGCGATTAAAAAAATTGACTTCCAATGTGCTACTCAACTATACAACACAAAAAACATTAATAGCTACCTATCAGCATTTCCCTTCAACAGAATAATTTTTTTGCACTGAGCTGAAAAGCAAGATTTACTATTTGACACCAAGTACAAAAATCAATTCTCAACTGAAAAGTAACTGAAAATGTACTTTCAACTTCTACTCAATATTTTAAGTCATGAGAATGAAACAAATAAAAAAACCTGTTAGCATTACCACACTTTTTCTAACCGCTAACATCCACTAAAATAACTGCAGCAATCAAAAAAGCTGCAGCTTCTAGTGTTGGACTCAGACAACATGTTTAACACAACTACACTTTACTCGAACTGTCTTCTTGTTCTCAGACACACAGCCTGCAAAATACACCTTCTTAGTGGAAGCAAGAAATCTGCCCGAGGGCAGCTCCACAACCACTTAACGAGCTTTTCAAAGCGCCTTTCACTCCTGAGGAGGCTGAGGGGAGCGGCGGAAAACCACGCCCCTCTGCAGGGCGGGAAAAGCAGTGCAGAAGGGGCACAGCAGCCATCGACCCGCCCTGCCCCGTCTCGTCTCCCTCAGCACACCCTCATGGCTCCTCGGTGATCCCCTCACGGCACCCTTTTCGCCCTGTGTCCCTCACAGCCCCTCAGGCACACACGAGTCATCTGCGTTCCCCTCACGGCACCCTCTTTCCCCTCACAAATGCTCAGGGAAACACCGGGCACCTTCCTCCCCCCTCAGCAACATTCGAGAAACCCACCTTCCCCTCAGCAACACATAGTAACACCCACTTCCCCTCACTGATACACGGGACACCCACCTGCCTCTTAATAACTCTTAAAGTTCCTCTCTGACCCTCGTGGCATCAAATTATCCCTCACTGTCTCTCAGCGGCAAACGGGGTGCACCGGCTTTCCCCTCAGCGACTCTCAGAGCCCCTCAAGGGACTCTCTTCACCCTCAGGTGACCCTCACAAACCCCTCAGGAACACACCTCTTCCTCCGTGAGCCTCAGAGCCCCTCACTGACACTCGGGACACCCAAGTGCCTCTCCGGGACCCTCACGGACTCTCAGCTACACACAAGGCACCTGCCTCCCCCTCAGCAACACTCACAAACCTCTCAGCAACATCTGGTCCCTCACACTTTACCTCAGATTTTCCCTCAAAACACTCCCTGGCTGTGCTTTCCAAGTTCCCTCAGCCTTACCTCTCTGAAACTCTCTGTCCTCTGCGAGTTACCTCACCAAGGAGCTCAAAAACATTTTCCCTCAGGAACTTCACCCAAACACCCTACTCCGCCCCGCCGACGCCGCTGTTTAACGCTTAAATACCTGTGTAAGAGCCCGAAATCTGCCCGAGGGCGACTCCACCGCCATTTTAGGACCTTCGCAAAATGCCTTTCGCCTGCGCTGCCCTCACGGACCGCGGCAGAAGCAGGACTTCGCGCCTGAGGAGGCTGAGGGGAGCGGCGGAAAACCACGCCCCTCTGCAGGGCGGGAAAAGCAGGAATTCATGTATCTAGGCTATTCTAATTAGTAGCTTTCCATTACAGTCATAAAAAGCTTTACATTTTGCCCCTATTAGCAGCAGAATAAGGGAGAGGCTATACTGATAAAGAAAGCACAACAGTTGAAGCCTGACTCAAAACTATAATTATTGTGGTTTGGTTGAATCTCCAAGCCTGTCTGCAAGAAAAATGGAAGTGTTAAAGTAAAATAAGGGAATGTGTTTTAATCCTTTCCACAGGGATACCCGGGGTGGAATAACTTAAAGCAGTTTGGCACGTGGGACTGAAAACCTAAGAAGCCAAATTCAGTGCAAATACACAATAGAAAGGAAAGCTTCTGGGTTTCTCAGCTTCTGAAATGCACAAAATCAAATATCTGGTAACTTAAGCGTCAATTCCCAATTTCATGTGGCTTGTCAGACTAAAGTGTGTGGATTCACACAAGGAGAACCTTGGACATACTGGAGGACTGTGAAACTCCAACATCAGTATAATTTAGGAAGCATTACTAATCTGTTGATGTTTACCTTGATAATACCTTTGCAGAAACCCACTATAGAATAATATGGTTTAGAATATGTTCCAGTAATTTTCTAAAATGTGGGAAACTATTTCAATAAAAGAAAAACCTCCTCAACTTGTTTCAAGAGACATTTTTTACTACATTCATAAACTTAAAATATGTAGTGTGTACCTATAATCAAAATGCATCTGGAAATGTGAAGTTTAAAGGTATATAAAAATGTATTGAATTGAAGTGTAGTTCTTTGTTTTATTCTATTTCTTAAAGTTATATTTTCTATTTGAATCATGTTAGTTGCCTGGAAACTTTCCCCTGGGTCTGAAAACATCCTTCTAGAAAACTTTATCTCTACATGACAAAAATGGAGCAAAGGTTCACTTCTTTCTCTGAAAGGACTTCTTCTTGTGAAGTCTCTGCAGCACACCATATCTTAAAGCCAATGATTTTTAGCAATAACTGCTTCTACTTAGTTTTGTCTCATGATATAGCTGGCCAATGCAGGACAATTTTTTGAAACAAAGTTAATGTCCATTTGCCTTCCAGGCCACATAGACAATAATATAGTGGTCATGAGAACACTTGTTGATATTTCTTCTAGGTTGATGCATGCTGTCTTGGCCAATTTTGAAAACACCTTTATATACAGATGCCCATATAAAAAGTACTTGTTCCTGTTACTCCATGAAAACACAAATTTGGAAATTTGCCCCTTTAAAATTTTACAATATACTAAGCTTTAAACTCTTTGATCATAGCCACTTATACTATAAAATTGCTTCTTTGGAGGACTGCTTAGGAATATAATAGCCTATATGAAGTACAGGCTGAATAAATTTCAATTTTCATTTCATGTTTGTGAATATCTAACTCAAAGTAGTCATGTGCATATTTAAACCAAAGCATCAGGGTATAAAGGATGAAGTCCTCTATTTCGGTAAAAACCTTTCAGATTTAGGTATTATTTTCTTGCTTTATGTATTGTTTTGCTAGAATAGGATCTGCAGGGAAAATGAGGAGGGGCAGTGACAGGATCCAAGGATAAGCCTCTATGTGGCCTTTTTTTTAAATGTCCAAATTATCTATGTTAGCTTAACACCTCAGGAACACCGTGGTTTCTCTCTACTCCCAGCTCAGAGAGATGGAGCTGTTTGTGGCTCTAATGAAGCAGCACATCTGTATGTCCATCCTCTGCTATGCTTGGACTCTTTGGTGATCTAAAATTTATCAAACCTTCCTTATTCTAGAAATTGCTGAGCCACAAGTCTATGGGACCAGATGAAATCCACCCAAGGGTGATGAGGGAGCTGGCAGAAGAGCTCCCCAAGCTGCTCTCCATCATTTACCAACAGTTCTGGCTCTCTGGGGAGGTCCCAGATGATTGGAAGTTGGTGAATGTCACGCCAATCCATAAAAGGGCCAGTGTCCATTTGACACAAGTAACTGCTGCAGTCTGCGCCATGAACAGAAATGTCAACAATACAGCAGAAATGAGTAGTTGTTCTCATATTTATTTATTGTTCTGTATAAGCGATTTGGAACACTGGGCGTATCTCTCAAATTCTCAGTGAATTTCTGGGTTTTTTACAGGTCAGCATTTGATTGCATGATTGCCCCTCCCTTTCTAGGAGTTATCTTCTGCAAGGAACGGAGCCTATTCATTGACTTTTTTCATGGTATCAGGACATCTGATGGTTTAAATGTCAGTAAACTTTTGTAGTGTGTAAGTAAGTAAGTAACTGAACCTTTATTCAGAATGGATTTATACTATTAGTATGAATAATAAATGCATGTCTTTTTTTTTTTCTATTTTTACTTAATCAGATCTGTTCATTCCTAATGTATGTTTCCATGCACAGTAAGATACACTAGTTTTTATTTTTCTACTGCTATTTATTTTCTCAGCATGTGGCTTTCCTCTTGATTCATCAATACATATCCATCTGTGAAATGCCAAGCTGTCTTATTTAAAAACATAATAACCTGTTGGGCTTTCTGATGTGACTTGCACCAGAAAAAAAAAAAAAAATAAAAGTTGTTTATCTTTGGATATAAGTAGTAAGTAATGGCTGGCATTGTGTTGGATATTGCTGGTCATCTCTTCTCAATAACCTGGAAAATTACTGCTGTACCATGTGGTACATGTGGAAAATGAATTGTGTTGGATGTTAATATGTATTTTTCAGATCATGCAAATATAGCTTGTATTTGTTAATAATTTTTACTTTGAGGAACTTTGACCATGTCATAATCCAAGCAAGCAGGGCACAGCTATGAATTTTAGAACTGCAGTTCCTTGGCCTAGCAATGGTCTGCACTGGTGACACGATTCCTGCTGCACTATAGTCATGGGACTGTTTTCTCCAGCAAGTCTGATTTACAGTTAGCACTACCTAGGAAAGCTTTCCGAGGATTATTGCTTCTCTCGCCCCGAGATAACACTGTCTTTCTGTTGCGGAGTGCGTGGGCGTTTCCTGGTGGAAGGTGACTGGATGGTAAAAATGGAGTTTAGGCAGTGGGAAAGTCTGTGGTAACTTGTTTGAAAGAGGCAGCAAACCCGGTTAGATGGAGCACAGCTGCCAGCCCAGCGATGGCACAGCCGCCCTGTCGGGTGTCAGGGCGGGTCTGTGGGCTCCCGGTAGAAATAGCAGCGCATGTCGGTGTAACCCAAGTGTTCAATTTCAGCGGGAGAGGCAGGGGAGCATCCCTGCAGAGCGATGCTGGGCACCGCGTCACCTCCGTCGTGCCCCGCGGGTCCCTGCGGGGAGGGAAGGGCTCTGGGAAAGGGCTCCTGGGGCTGCGAGGAGCGAGGGCCGCCCTCGGCAAGCGCCTCCTGCACAAACGCCACGGGCCACGGAGCGCTGTCCGCGGCTGGCGCGGGGGAAGGGCCCCCCGATTCGGTGTGAGAGACGAGCGGCCTCTGGAAGGGGGACGGGTACTTTCCCGGGAAGAGCACAGGCGCCAGGCACAGACCCTCCCGTATGTGCAGCCGAGAACCACGCACACCCACCCGTGCCCCTTGGCCGCCGCAAGGAGAGAGGCTCCTTGGGCGAGGCCGGAGCGGGGCCGTGCCCGGGGCTCTCCCGGCCCCGCCTCTCGCAGGCCCCTCTGCCCCGCGGAGCGCCCGCGGCGCCCCCGCCCGGCCCGTGGCCCGGTGCCGCGGCCCGTGGCCCGGTGCCGCGGCCCGTGGCCCGGTGCCGCGGCCCGTGGCCCGGTGCCGCGGCCCGTGGCCCGGTGCCGCGGCCCGTGGCCCGGTGCCGCGGCCCGTGGCCCGGTGCCGCGGCCCGTGGCCCGGTGCCGCGGCCCGTGGCCCGGTGCCGCGGCCCGTGGCCCGGTGCCGCCCGTTCCCGGGCAGGGGCCACTCGGGCGGCGGGATGGGCGGCCCTGGCGCGGCGGGATGGGCAGAGCGGCGTCTCCTTCGCTTCGCCCTGCAGGGCCCGCGGCTGCAGCAGCGCTGCCTCCGCACGGCCCGAGCCCGCACCGGCCCCTCTCCGCCGCCCTCCCGACACACGCACGTGGCTGAGAAATCTTTTTGAACGTTTGAGAACAAAATTTGTATTCAGAGCTACAGGATTTCACCACTAGATGTCAATGGTATCTGAACATTTGAAAGGGAAGATACTGCTAAAAGCAGGTTAGCTGCTGGAAAAGTTTGGTCTAGCTGACACCAGCTTTTGCTGCAATCAACCACAGTCAACCAAGCCCTTTGCTTGGTCAGGATGGTGATGTGGTCTTTGCAGAGATGCCCCCAGTAAAAACTCTGCCTTTCTTGTAGTGACACATGGCTCCAGCAGTTTCTTGTCTGTTAACTTCTGGGAAATGATACCTACCTTCACCATGTTAGTCTCTCTCAGTGTCCTCTGGAAATCTGAACATTTAGCCTAAGTCTTTCCTCATTTGCACTTGTACAAAGACAGACCAAGTTCCCTGAAGTCACTCAAATTGCTTTGAAGAATAACTCAAGTTAGCAAAATGCACAGAATTAAATTTGATTGACTAAACTACATTATACTCTTCAGCAGAAACTCTTATTTAAAAGTAAAGTGAATTACCCCACTTAAAATTAAATAACCTCATCAAATAAGCAGTAAATATGGATCTAAATGAATTTCAGACACGTGTGAGTTTTCAGATTTGCATATTATTTTCCCTTAACTGCCCTCCCCTGTTCTGCCTCTGCTATGTTGGTCTTGTTCAATCCATTTACCATCCTGTCTTACACTTCTCTTCTAGTTTCTACTGTTACATCGTCGCCTACTTGGCCTTAAAAAGTGGCCTCCAACCAACAATGTGCACTGAATCTGGAGCATGTAGCTCATGAACCAAATATCCAGGTGCCATCAACCACACCCATGCAGACAACACAAAGGAAGAGCTTCCCTCTCACCCGCTGCATTTGGGTGACCTCCTGAACGACTCTTCTCTTTCCTAACCCCAAAATGAGGATTTCCCTGGGTTTTAACTGCCCGGTTTCCCTAGGAGTGTTGTGTTTCTCTAAATGGGGAGGATTGCCTCTACCCTCAGAATTTTCCCTGGGGAAATCAGACCTGAAAAAAGTCATCAGCACCCTTCAGAGTAAAGGAATTTTTCCAAGGCTTTCAAGATCATGCCCCTTTCTCTCCTTGGCATAGAAAAGGGATGGAGAAAAATATATTGAAGTCCAGCCAGTTCCCAAAATGAATGGATTTACAGTTCTGCAAATAAGTGGTAGTACAGACCTCCTGGGGATACCACCAGCTGCAAATGCTTCCCCCTGCAATGGGCAGTGAAAATCAAAATTGTGCAGACTTACCATTCTTCAACCTTTTAAAGGCTCTGAGGCTGGACTGCTGCTTAGCTCACTTTTGCTAGGCTTTCTGATCTTTGCAAGGGTTTTATGAAATCCAAAGATCTTCTTCCAGACAAGAGGGAATGCAGAACACTTCTTTCCTTGTTTCAACAGTTGTTCATTTAGCCCATCGTTACAGGCCTCCTCAGATCTCTAGACTTTATTGATTATCCTGCTCGGTTCTTTTAACTCTGAGACAACTACGAGCATTTCACAATATTATTGTAGCCATGCATGGAGGGTGCCATCACACAAGTCTCCAGTGTGAAATGGTGAACATTGTAGCTGTGGAGTCAGAGGAAGACTTACCTTTTTTGGGGTTTTGTAATATGTGCAACTCAGCTGCCACACCTATGGCAGAAGACAGCAGGACTCTGGGCATATGCTCTGGGTGACATGAAAGTCTGCTGGCGTGTGAAACACAGCAAATACTTAGGAGGTTTGTTTTTCAGTTGAGTGCTTTCTCCTACTGAGAAGAGGAAGTCACGTCTACATAGTGTAGAGCAGTTGTCCCCGTGCAGGTCAGTCCTGCTCTGCACAGAGGGCAGTGCTGGCCCCCAGGCAAACTGCCCCCACCTGCTGCCTCTCTCACTCATACAGCTCCTCAAGGAATGACTCATCTGAAGCCTCTCCGAAAACTTCCATTAAAATTCAGAGCCCACCGAGCAGACTAAATGGCAGCCCTTTGCCAATCAAGATCTTTTTGGTGGACAGGGATAGAGGAACCCTTGTTTGAATAGTTTAGCAAGATGGTCTGAAGGGACATCTGCAATGCAGCAGCCTTGGTTTTTGGCTCTTCTAGCACAGCTGGAGCTGTAAGGCAGCTATCCTCAGCTCTACACTCTCCCATTTGCAAATCTAGTTTCTTAGGAAAATGTCCCAGCAAGGCTGATAGATGGAAGGAGAGCCTTTTAGGGCAAAGTTAGTTGCTTGCACGTAGCCATATGTGGCAACGGATTAGGAGATTCTCCTCTGATCTTCCGGGCTACACTGTGGAGCAAAGATATCCAAAACAGGGACAGTGATAAACAGCTGGGACCATAAATTCTTCAGCTGGTGCAGCTGGATCTGGAAAAGGATGTCTGTCTGTAATGTTTCTTTAAACATCATTATGGAGAAGTGTCAACAATTTAGGCTTGTTTTAAATATTAATATTAAAATTCACCCTATCTGTATACAAACACTGGCACTTCGTAGGTCAGGCTTAAGACTCCTTAAGGTGCAGGCACTCAGAGGATTAAGTACTGCCAATTTGTAAAGCACTTTGAACAAACATCATGCTAGTAAGTACCATGTGTTATTTCTGTTTGAAATAACTAGGTTTGGCTTACTGGTTCCCAGGGTTTGCAAGTGGAAAGGATGCAAGGACAGGGCAAGCCTCAGCTGTGTTACAGTGCACTTGTAGCCCATCCTGACCTTGCATTCCCTGCTGCAGAGCCCGGAGGAAGGAAACAGCACTGTCAGGGATGACTGATGACAGGGGAAAGCATTTGCTGTCCTCACTAAGAGGATCAAGTGCCAATAAGCAGCCTCCAGAGGATATGAAGATAGATTTACTCCTCCCCTCTCCCACAGGGACTTCTCATGGTGGCTCGAGGCCCCTCTTTGACTGCGCTGTGATGACAGGGCACAGCTGAGACCCCATTAACATCATTCCTGCTTTGAAACATTGGAACCAGCGAATCCCACTGACCAGAGACAGACGAGCAGCTCTGAACAGTGTCAGGCTCATGAACCTCTATGAACAACTGGAAGGAAAATATTCCATATATGAACAATAAGTATGTGTGGTAGGCATGAAGGCACAGAGCCCAGACTTCATTAAGGTAGTTTTTATATTTTGAAAAGCAATAATAAAAAACACTGGAAAATGCAAGATAAACATAACAGTTGCTTCTACAAGTTTTAACCTTGTATTGCTTGGCCATTTTGACATATAAATTATTGCTTACTAGCTCTCATAAATACACGACACAATCATATGTACAGAGGCAAACAAGCATGAAATATGCAAAGGAAAACATTGGCAACATTGATTCTGGTAAATCAGACTATTTCATACATACCAGCTCTCATAATGGTGGATAACTACTAGCTGTAGTCCCTGAGAAGTCAGGTAAATACCTTGGTTTGGGGGGTTCTATTTTATTCCTTTTAATGCAAGCTGACACCATTATGGCACTCAGAGAGAACAGGCAGGTGTTCTTACCTCAGCTCACTGACTTCATCCCAGTGTTTAACAATGTATAAGATGACAATAAATAGGCTATGCAAATAAATATTACTCTGCTAAAATGTTTAGTATTTACATCTTTCTTTGTAGTTTTACAGCAGCACAGGTCTTTATTTCTATTTATTATTTCTGATAACACCCTTTTTTTTGCCACTGCTACGCAAATGAAATTTATTACTATCCAAGACGGTGCTGGAATCAGAAAGCTGTGTCATAGAAACATCTACGTGTGTTGCGACAAAATCCCACATCAAAGAGGTATGAAGTGACATAGCTCCTTCCTTTGTTACGTATCATTGATCCTCCTAGCTACTAAAAAAAAAAAAAAAGCAGAGTATTTAAGCCCAGGTGTGACTGTGATAAACTGAATTTGCAAGATTTGTTCGATTTTATCCTATTGTAACCTAATTGCACTATTGAAGGATGTAAAAAAAAAACAACATAAATCACATAATATCACCAGTGCTGGACCCTGGCAGAAGCTGTATAGTATTACCCTTCCCTTTCACAGGGTTTACTTATAGTTCTTCTCCCAACCACCACACCTTCAAACTGCTTGCCAGTCTGCAGCAAAGCTCTGCAGACAAAATCCTGTTGAATGAAGTCTCTGAAGGGCCTCTTTTTAAATTAGACATATTAGCTACAGGTTAAGGCTATTTGCCTTTCTTTTATGGTAGCAGTTATTAGGCCCATATTTTCAGCGTGAAATTGATGCAGCCATGTTGGACCCTGAGACCAGAAATTTCTATCCACTATATCAGGCCACTATAAAAACTAGGTTTTAAAGTTATAAACAGTAGTCTAATTAGCTAATTAGTAGTCTAACATAGATAACAAGGTTAATTCTGGCTATATGCCTTCAAACTGATTTTATGCCAGCTGCAAGAGGCAGACAACACCTGATTTAGTGTGAAATTACAGTGGTGCAGATAGCCAACACCTCAGCTGGCTCGAAGTCTATTGGTACCAGTTATCCCTTTACTTCATTTTGACCTGGCAGAGTGAGGAGCCTTCAAGGTCACTCTAGCAAGCTTTCAAATCAAAGCCGCAGCACAGAGTCATTGTTATTTCCTCCCCCCACCCCTTCTTCTGTTTCCTTGTCTTTTATTCTTCTCTGGCATCGCTGTTGCTTCATCAGCAGTAACTACCCAAAACTATCACAGAGCCAAATGCAGTGAACTGAGAAACAACGTCACTTTCTCAGCCTGAATAACTTCTAATCCTCCCTCTCCCACAGATTTCAAGAGAACAATTTGTGGACCAAAGAGTTACACCATATTAGCTGAAGCATGGTCTACATACAGGCTCCTAAAAATAATGCCACAGTAAAAAGAAAAAATACACACGGGGGAGCTCAAAACCCAGGAAACCATCCAGGTAATGCAGTTAGGGTGGGAATTCCGAGTGCTGCACCCCGAGGAAGAACTGCAATAACACAAGCAACAAATTGCATCTGGTTTTTGTTCTTACGCTGCAAAAAGGAGCCCACCACAGCTAGTATCTTCATCTGAACAGTTTTGGTCTGTTTGCACTAAAGAGTTATTTACAATATGTGCAGTCACATCTACAGAAGAACATAGGAAATTTTTACTCCATGGCCAGCAAGAGTTTTTTTTTTTTTTCTTTTTACTGGGTAAAAAGAAGATTTTTTTCTAAAAAAACCCCAAAAACATATAGTATTTGATAATAACAAAGTACAAGCAAATACATTTCTGAAACATCTGTTTCCTTTACAATAGATCTATACAGTATTTCACAGATGGGAAAACTGAATGCATTCTACAGATTCCCCCACAGACTACTTGTTAAAGCTGCTTCTTTTAAATCCCTTTAGACCAGAGATAACGCAATGATGAAGAGCGTGCTGCTTCAGTATTCCCACATTTTAGTAAATGAGCATTGTCTTGGAAGTCTTTCTCATGTGGAAAACATTCAATAGAGATGGGCAAGTGATGCTATGTACCCTCCCAGCTCTGCAAAAGGACTGTTGCCATGAGTCAGTGTACAAACATGTGCCAGACCCTGGAGCACTCTGCACATTGCCTGCAGCATTCACTGGATTATTTCAGGGCAACTTCTTAGCACTGAAAAGCAGAGCTATGGTTACGGTGGTGCTCGAGATGTAGATCAGCTGTAGACAACGCTTTAGAAATGCTGCCTCAGTACATGCCCAGATGTAGTACTTGTAGCTACATGAGAACTGGATAGGGGAAGGGTGTGAGAGGGACAAAAGCAGTAAAGGGACCCTGATGCTGAGAGCTCGGTGTGTATGCAGGTAATTACAGTGGTACCCTGTAAGGTGCACATTTTTGTTCTTTAAAAACTAGAAGCATGTGCAAGTTAGGTGAAGTTTTACCTGCTGGAACGGTATTTCCCAGAGATGACTTAGGAATATAGGTGGGTCTAGGCACTGCCTCTGAATAGACACCAAGGAGGCTGTAATCCAAGCAGAAAACAAAGCTTCTGCTATAATAATTCATAACATGTTAACTGCAGGACCCAGTGCTAAATCTGAGATAACTGAAAAGGAAGAAAATAACATGTTTTCAGTATACAAATAATCGTGTCCATGAATTGCAACAGAAGTGGATTGGCTCTTACAGTGTGGATGAACAGGTTCTTAAAGGGACCGTAACAGCATGAACTGTTTACTGCTGACCTCCACATCACGACACACTCTTGAGTTTCATCTGGTTGTGCTACCTTGTTATATTCTCATCCTTGGTTGTTTGCACTTATCTCAAATACGATGCTCCAGTGGACTCAGAAGAACTGCAGAGATTGCACATTATTTTTGGCAACAATACTTTGGCAGCCTCGAATCAGTGAGGTACATATGTGGTGAACTGGGAATCAATCCCCTTGCGGCATGTTGCTTGCTGAAATGTTTTGCTGCTGTGACACGATGATTCCTTTCATCCTAATACTGGCAGAATCTGCATTGAAAGCTACACTGGACCAAACAATATTTTCACAGAAACCAAGCTCCTGAGTTCAAAGGACGCTGCTCCACTCCCTCACATCCCAGTGACCAGTGGGAATGGCACCAGGCTTGCCCTGCAACTCTGTGAGCAGCTCCTTTGCTGGCTCTTGCCTGATTTTCCTGCACATGTTGTGTGAGCTACTGATAAAACTCAGTAAACTGTTCTTATATAGGGAAGCAACATGCTTGGCTAAAACATTCACTTAATTCAAAGTGCTGCAGTTACAAGGTTATATGAAGCTGTGTACGCTCACACTCGTGGCTCTATCCTGTGAGAAAGCTCAAACAGAGCTTGCTGGTTGTCGATGACATGCAGGTGATGGACATATGGCTTCAGCTCATGATGCTCTTTCGAAGGAACTTCATTGCCTGCAAGACAGGAGAAAGGGGATGGATCAGAAAGCTGTGCCTTGCCTGCTTCTCTGTCCTGTGTTACAAAGTCACTGGTGTGCCACATGTCAGGTGCTAGACAATCACAAGAAAGACACGCAGTAATCCAAAGGACTTGCTGTTTAAGTGCAATGTATGAGGTAACAGCTTGGTAGAGAGAGGGGGAGAAACAAGAAATAGGCAATGCTGGGCAGCCAGCACACACAAAGGAGGGACAAGTGGACAGCAAGAAGCTGACTCTTCCCAAGAGGAAGACTTACTCCTGCTGGCAGTACAGGCAGTCCATTCTCTGTTAAGGGTGGTTCAAGGTTTCCTTTGTGCTGCTCTTGCAGCACAACAGGGCCTTGAGCATGGGTGGGCAAACCAGACTGTAACTTTTAAAAATTCTTAACACAAGTTCAGAAGACAGCAGGCCCTGGATGAGCGTCTTCAGAGCCGGTGAAAGGTGACAGTGCAGCAGATGGATACGAAAGCTCTTCAAAGCTGCTCTGACAGGCTCCCACATTTTGATCTGTTATGCTTTTGATTTCTGATCTAGTAACAGAGACAAGAGTCATGCTGTCATTTCGTGGGAGTTTATACAACAAGAGGAATTAGCTGTGTAACAGACAAATTGAAGGGTGGCTGCAATAGCAGATATTCTCTGTTATAAGTTTTATGCCCATCATGGGCTTGTGAGAACTCGTTGTCTTGAAACGCTCCAGAATGGCTGGTACCAGCAGAAGTGTAAAAGGAAAAACTAAGCCCATGGCCACGAGATCCATCAAGACAGGCAGAGAAAGCAACACTAACGACTCTTAACAGATGAGCAAAGGTTGGAAAGCTCGTTTCTAATCCATGTCCTCAAGGAATTTTTAATACTACCATAAATCGACAAAGAAAACTCCTCAAAATTCCCGGAACCAATCAGCTTAACTCACACACTCCCTCCTTCTCCTTTGTTTTATTATCATCCTTTTCTCCACACTCTCCAGCTATACGAGGTTGCCAGCAATGAACCATCCCTCTTGTTTCTGGAGATCGCTGCATGACGCTGTGTGGGTAACACGGGATGTGAATGCAGCCAGTTCTGCAGGTGGCTGCTAATGGGATTCCTGGGCAACTATTTTAAAGAGCTATTTTGGAGCAGCCATCTAACTTGAGCAATATCAGAGAGAACAGGACAATGTGATAAATCTGTGTCAGAATACAGAAATGACCTTTTTGTTCTGAGGGAACGGGATCTCAGCAGCTGTGCTAAACATACTAAAAAACATTTGCATTTCTCATTAACACCTCAAATGACAAAAGCTTGAATTATATTATTTTCTAGGGCTGTTTTTCCTCACTTTTGAAATGCTAGTATTTGTTTTCAGCATTTAGGACATAAACGTGTTATTTCCATTAAAAAGGCATTTCAGTCTCACTTGGAACCTAACCAGTTTCTAATCCAGAAACACTTTGGCCTACAAGCTTAACGCACATGATAAAGTTCATAAACAATAATAATATTCCTTGCTTAGTTTTGTTTGGATTCTTTCCTACAGTGAGATGCCTGCTGCTCTTAGGCAAAGCTGGGAATTGATGCAGTAGAAAGACTCACATTTCCGAGAGCAAAATAAGCCCACTAGAAAAGGAAACTGTCCATAAAGGCTCAATAAATATTCAGTGAATTAATTTCATGCCTAAATGAATTTAAGAAAAAAAAAAAGTGCCTACAGGGATGTCTGTATAAGCTGCTTTTTAAATGCCAGCTTCACAATAAATCAAGTCTGTGGTAAAATAAAATAACAATCACGTACTTCAAACTAGCAGATTATACGATAACTCTCAGGTATTAACCTTGGATTTATGTTGCAAGACTTAGAAAACCACTTGGAAAAAGAAAAGGCAAAAATGAGATGAAAGATGTGCAGAGAAGGTGCAAAAAAACCCTCACATCTTTAGAAGGAACCAGTACTACATTCATAGTGCCAAATAAAAAGTATTTTAATTTACAGGCATAGTTTGGATTAAACAATATTTCCTTCATTATCTGAAAAAAAAAAAAAAAGGCTCAAGGCACAGCTTGTTCCTTCTCTCCTTCTCTTCTACATATATCTCAAAATAATACAGGAACCATAATTCTCCAAGGTACCTGTATTTATACAAAAAATTATTATTATTCTTTTCACTGGAGTCCATGCTGACAGCTGTTGAAAATTCAGCTGGAGAAAAAAAAAGATTTAGACTATATTTTCCCCAAGGCTGCAGCACAGTTCTGAACTTCTCTTTGAAAAAGAGGTTTTAGTGACGTCAATAAATAACACGTTTACAGGGTTTGGCTTAAAAACTAACCACTTCCTAAAGTAGTGTTGTTTTTGTCCCCTTCCTGCATTTAACCTCTCTGCAGAGAATAAGAAACACAGAGAAGGAGAAATGGAGGTTTCTCCTCTGTGAGCAGCAGAACAAAGCAAGCTGGGTTCTTCTGACTTGGTCCCTTAGGGTTGGATGCTCTCAAGGCAGAAACAAACCAACCAACCAAACAAGCAAAAAGAAGTCTTCTGTGCAGCTGAGGCACTCACAACTGTTCCCATCAGTGTCTAAAGCAGGCAGATCTTTATTTGCAGCTTCCCCTAGCACAGGTACTAACACAACACCTCCCATTCCTTTCTACTCTAGTTTCGTGAAACTCACAGAATCTTCATACCTTCAAGACTTCTACAGTTTTGTGAAATGATATTAGGAACCCAAAATAAGCAAACAGTTCTTGGTGAAAAGCCGAGTGAAAAGCTGTGGTGATTAATGCCATCTTTTAGCTACTGGAAGCCAAGACAGCTGTGAATCCATTACCAAAACACACAGACTGGCAGGAGACTGAGTTAACTTGGTCATAGCTGGGAAAGGGAGAAACAGCAGCATACACCAGAGGCCTCCATTATTAAGTACAGCTGGCACAGATCCTTGATAACATAAACCTTAAAACCCCCTATATCTGAAACACAAAAAGAGAACTGTATATCAGCAGCACGCACTGTGCAGGAAGACTTGGCACTGAAGCTCAGTTTTTATTCTGTCACAAATGAGCACTAAAAATATACTGACTTCAAGGGAACTTCCAGAGTTTTGTTCCTAGTAAGAAACAAAGATAAACTGTCAAAGGGTGAGACTGCCAGGTAGGAGGTCCTTCTGCTTGTTCCCTGCTCGTGTACACAGTGTTCTCCTCTCTGCCTCCCTCCTCACACAGGCATTACAGGAGGGTGACAGCCTCACTGCGTTATAGTATTAGTAGTGATGAAGGGAAATGGCTGAGATTAAAGTGAAGTGGCACCTTGCACTCCAAGTGGAGATGTTTTCAAGGAGAGAAGGAACTAAGGCACGTTCCCAGAGTTAGTAGATCCTGGCCCATTACACGTGACAGGCTTATACATTCACCTTTCACAACCACGATATAGGTCAAGGGACCAAGAGCGTGAAATGGAGCAGAAATAATGGCAGCCTGGACGGGCTGCCAGCAAGCCTGGGAGGCACACAGCTCTGGAACAGGGCTGTTGGAGGAATCAGACTGAGCAAAACCCCTTTGAGATACCATGGCACTGTTGAACCATTGCAAAGCAGGAGGCAGGAAGTTAAACTTACACAGCCATAATACTTCTTCTTTTGTGTCCCTAAGGTCCAGCAGAAAAGCCGTATGTCAGTTTAAAAATATTTACATTGAGGCCCTTGAGAAACAATTTCATTGTTTTTGAGTTTTTCCTCCACTTTTTCATTTATACTCACTCTCTTCTGTTTCATTCACGGTTCCTCTGTGCTGCAGCCAGTTCTCCTTTACACTGAACTGGTGGAAAAAGGTTTTATTCTGTGAGGGAGTGGGAAAGAAAGTAAGCAAAGAAAGCAAAGAAAGCAAAGAAAGCAAAGAAAGCAAAGAAAGCAAAGAAAGCAAAGAAAGCAAAGAAAGCAAAGAAAGCAAAGAAAGCAAAGAAAGCAAAGAAAGCAAAGAAAGCAAAGAAAGCAAAGAAAGCAAAGAAAGCAAAGAAAGCAAAGAAAGCAAAGAAAGCAAGAAAGAAAACCACAACAGTGACTTTTTGCATCCTTGGCCTTTACAAAGCAGTAATTCACAGATCACAGCATTCAACCCATTTGTCTGGCCAAAAGGTTCCTGTATAGGAAATCTATTCACCCTTTCTTAGACCAGTAAACTGGGAGTTGCCTTACTAAATAATGACCAAGGCGGAGATTTTGCAGGAAGCAGGATGTGCTAAGGCTAAGCAGCCAGCATGATTCAAGATTTTCTGTAGTCACGTTCAAAGCCTGTTTCTTGTACACTTACTCTTATATACGTTTCTCATGTACCAATCAGCCTACTTAGCAATTTCACTACAATCTCATGTTCTGCCTTCCACATTTTTGCAGTAACATTTTAAGCTTATTACACACTTCAGCCTCAGCACGGTAAAACTGATGAGCACAGCAATTCACCTCTGAGAAGTGTGCACACCAACTCTGGTTGCATCTTCTTCCTTCAGTTAAATGGACAGATTCACGTTCCTCTCTTTTTCTCTGTCCCTTTCACAACAAATCTGCCCCTTGCTCTGTTTACTTGACATCCACGTCAATGGATATGTGACAGTGCCTGTGCTCACACTGGTTTGCCCAGGTTGCTCCATCTCTCCAGCTTACACTCCTGGGCCTCTCCTGAATTTAGACATCTCAAAGCATCTCGTTAAGATGCTAGTATTGTCACAGCCACTGCAGGTTAGCTCACACAGCTGACATACAGGATGCACTGACAGGACAAATAATTGCCCATTTCAGGGGCACCATATTCCCCCCCCCCCCGCAGGGGGTCCCACCCGCGGCGCCCCCTCCCCACCCCGGGCCCTGTCCCGCAGTGCCTGCCCCGCAGTCTCCGCCTGGTGGACATGGCCGGTACTGCAGCCCCGACAGCGCCGCCGCCTGCAAAGGACCCCCCGCGCCCCCCGGGCCAGCTCCACAAACCCCAAAAGTAAACTCAGCGACGACAAAACACGATTTCCTACTTAGTCCAACCTGAACCTTTGCTTATGTGCTCGAGGAATTCCAACCGCAATGTATACGTCCGTCTGAACAGTAGCCTTTGAGTTTTAGACTGTTTCTTCTAATTTTTCCTGCCTTTTTTGTGTGTGTGTGTGTGTGTGTAGCTACAAAGGGACGGCTGTGCTCTTCTCAGCTGCATGCTGCTGTCAGACAAATCTTTAAAAAAAAAAAAAAAAAATTACTGGGTAGATTCTTGGGGAGAATAATTTAATACAATGCCTAGTTTCAAGATGCCTTGTTCGGCGAAAGCAATTGTTAACCGGGAAAAGAGAAGAAAATGCCTTTTGGGGCTGAAAGTTCCACCTCTGTGGGGAGAGAGATAAGACCTAAGAGATTAAACAAAGGGTTATCTGGTTACCGGCAGGAGCTGCTTGGCTCCAGCCACACAGCCATTCAAATGTAAACTATTACTTAGTAACTGGGTGGAAGAAATGGAAAGGGTTCTACTTTTCACAACAAGAAACAAGCCACGTAGCCCGAAGCCTGGGATGAGTCTGATTTTGCCAAACTAGGCAAACACATATCCTCCAGAAAACATGAAATCCACTTGAGAAAAATTGTAACAAACAAGGCCTCCTTGAAATGCTTTTCCCTGTAAAACCTGTCTTTAACTGTGTGTTTATAAACTGTTGATAGGAAAAAGGAGCTTTCAAAAACGCCTTTTTAATACCTTTTAAAAGTTTCTAACTCCCTTGTGTTATTGTTTTTAAGGTTAAAGATTTCTAATGTTGTGTCTGTAGTCTCGAGAATCTTCCCTAAAGAACACTGAAGCTTTGAAGATTTTGTCCTATCTTTTCAGCAGTTCCCCCGCAGCTTTGTTTGAATTGCTATAGCTGAAAGTCGCTAAACGTTGTTTAGAGGTGTTAAATTCTTAAAGTCATCTGCTTAAGTTCCCTTGTTATTACACTGCAAAGAATCATCAGGCCTTCAGCTTCGAGAAAAACTGCAAAATTACCTGATTCTAAGATCTCTTTCTGCCATTCATGACAAATTTACAAGCTTTTTATGAAAGGTAAAAAACAACTACAAGAAGCAGATAAGACATCCCAGACGTCAGAGACAACTTGGACTGACTTGTCTCAGAGGACACTGGCTTTCAAGCTGTGTTAGCAAAGTGTGATAGTGACTTCTCTATTCATTTCCTAAGTAGGGAAAAGAGACAAAAATGGAGAAGTTGCCCTTGATAATTGCGCGGGAGTGCCACTCACAAAGCACTCACAGAACTTAAAATATTAGTTGCACTATCCCGCAAGGTAGAAATTCTTAAAACCTGTAAGAGCAAGTGATGATGGGATTTGCTATTTTCCAGAAGCTAAAACAATTCCTACAGGTTGCAATACACTTCATACTGCAGATATACAGCAAAAATCTTAACAAGAAGTGATATGAATCTCTTCAACAGAATTATTTGTGACATACTACATGTGTTCTAATAACTGCTTTGTTTTCCTTTAGTGAGTGCTGCTGCGAAACTTCTCTTGATATGCCTACTGTAGATTAGCTCTGAGCAACTCCTCTTCATCAGTCCCCTCTGGACCAGGCACACAGCGAGAGGTTTGGGCATTAAATCAAACTTTCCAGGCATGAGGAAGCTTAGAAAGCTAAGCAGCAATCAATCCCAAAATAATTCTCCCCTGCCAATGTGGCAACAATAATAACTAACCTCCTTCTAAAATCTCAACTGCCACCAACAAGCAACTTGCAAGCAAATCAACTCCCGCCCCCTTTCCACATCTCTCAGCAGCTCTCACACAAACCCAAACAGCCTATCTCGACTGGCAGTGCCTAACCCAATGATTTTAAGGACTATGTAAGTAAACTAAGTGATCTGAGATTAAACTGAGAACGGACAGAAAAAGAAAAAAACCAAACTCCACTGCGTAGTGCCATGGACAGGCACCTCACACGCTTTTCATCACAAACTGCTCTCACGAGACCAGCAAACATCCACACGGGTTGTATGCAACACAGCCAACCTGAACAAGTTCTACCACCAAGTTTCCAAGTGCAAATGGCACACAAACTTTCTTAAGTCTGTTCTTAAAAGGTTCCATTTTTCTCTCAAACCCGAGCATTTTTTGCACAAACTCTCCGTAAAGAGACAACGGTGAAACACTAATCTGAAGATTCACAAGACACAAACCACTTTAACGAAACATAGTTTCAAATGAGCAACATTGAATTTGTTCTGTCATTAAAGAGGATTAAAATTTTCTGCAGAGAGAGAGCAGTAAATAAATATTAGCCATACTGTCATTAGACAAAAATAAAACTAGATTAGATACAAAAACCGATTTTTCTGCTAAAGGCCAAAGGGGGGGGAAAAGAAAAAAAAAAAAAAAAAAAAAAAACAAAACTGTCCCGTTTCTCAGAAGAAGGAAAGGAAAAAAAAGTCTGCCAGCGAGTCCTTTTGTGTAGCTAAATCACTCACTCCACCCAACATTTTTCTTTAAGTGCTTTCTTTAAGAGTTTAGTTCTTCCAACAAGCGAATTTATGACACCAGGGTAGTTTACGCTTGCGGACGCATATTCCAAGTCCTTACTCAATACAAAAAGTTTAGCTCTGCTGAGAGGTAGGAGAGGTTCAGAATACCTGTTCCTCTGCATTTTGCCAGCGGGATTTTCCCACTTTTCAGAGATCATTTTTGGAGCTGCCCAGGAAATTTCTGGAGCTGACCCAGGACCGAGTACAGAGTGCAGCACAAGAGAACAACAAATCTCCCTCCAAAATATTTCCTGTCCTCTACAGACAACCTCCAGACTTAGGTCCAAGATTTTCCCCACCTGTCCACTACTGATTGCCCCATTTTAACCCCAAAATGTTCATTCTGTCCCCTACATACTAACACACAGATATGACCCCAGAGTGTCCATTCTGTCCCCTGGAGGTCCCTGGGGACACAGGGAGGTCCCTTTGCCCTCAGGGTCTCTCACCTGACCCTCTCCAGGGGGGGAACAGCTGCAAATCCCAAGGCAGAAAGAGGAGATCTATCAGCCAAAGGCAGAGGACAGGCTTTAGAAAACAGTTCTGCGACCTAACTGAGAATGATTTCCAGTTTCCCAGGCAGAAGAACACGAACTCACAGCCAACAAGGCCTGACAGTCCCCTGCAGCCGCAGCTCAGCTCACGGACAGACTGGCAATTCCACCATCTAAAAGGAAACAAGAAGACAGAAATGGTGATTTATTTGGCTTTAAAGTTATTTTCAGTTCTTAAAACAGAAGCAACACTCGCTTTGCAATTTTGTTGGGTGAACAACTGGCGGGGGGGGGGGGATTCTGCAGGGGACAAAAGGGACATGTTGAGGAGGGAATGGACATTTCGGGGTAAAAACGAGGGCAGTCGCTGGTGGGCAGGTAGGGAAAATGCCAGCCTGGATAAAATGCATTTGAAAACCCACCTGTGAATTCAATCAGCAGCTTTTCTTCCCGTTTCTCCCCGGATGTTTTCCCTAGTTGCTGGGTTTTGGAGAGGAGCGTGCTTTGGCACGGCACAGCTGTGCAAAGGTGTCAGCTTTCCTTACCTGGGCAGAGATGTCAGGATCTGGGAGTCCCTGGGGAGTGCCCTCAGCTGTGGCACTGGGCTCCTGCAGACCCTCCCCGGATGAGCCTCGGTGGGCTCTGATCCTGCGCTGGTCCTTGCACCCTCCTCCCTCCTCCCTGACTCCAGCAGATTGATTTTAGGAAGGGTTGAATTTAAACTTCAGACAATTTTAGTGCCTTCTATCTATCTATCTATCTATCTATCTATCTATCTATCTATCTATCTATCTATCTATCTATCTATCTATCTCCTTAATGAACTGTATTTCCCCTCTTCTCACAAAGTGGAGCAGAAAAAGTGCACAGGTGACAGGGAGCTGTTGGCTTGATGGACAAGAGGCCATAAAACTGCAGCCTGGCCTAAAGCAGCTGGACTGAAAATACCTGGATTCACTGCAGAGTAGAGCAATATTCTTAGAGCCATCGTTTGTTGTCTGAGCAACTAACACGCATATGGACCAAAAGTTAAGAGGCTGTTCTTTACTCCCACTGCAAACTGACTGAGAGAATTCATTCCTGCCATTCAAGAACATAAAGCAGCCTCCCCCACCAATCACACCAAAGAAATGGGCGAAAAAGTGAGGATTGATTAGCTTCACTTTGACTCCCCGGCCCGGTATACACTTTCCCCATGTAGACTAAATAAGAATTAGAGCAGAATTAGAACAATGGTTGGGAGGCAGGAGAGCACCAAAACATCCATCTTCGGAGTCCATCTCTCTCCTCAACAGCCAGACTCTCACACAGTGCTTACGCTTTAAGGAATCACAACTTCTGATAAAGCCCCTTAAACCAGAGCTCAGATCAGACCAGATCCCACCCACCTCCTTTATTTCTCCACGGACCTGAAAGAGCCAGGATAACCTTTTGGTGATGCCTACTGTAACTTCCAAGAGTCTGATTAAATCAGGCAGAAGAAAACTAGATATACGTGACTGGTTTAGAGTTTAGGGACTACACCTCAGCAAGATCTCACACTATTCCCTTCTAACAAGCTCATTCATTTCCACCAAATAAAAGATTATAAAAATACAGGGTTCTGAGGGGAAACTCTAAGAGACCTTCTTTTTTTTCACAGGCAAGTGCACAGATTATTTAGGAAAGGAACCAGCTGACTAAAAGAAACAACTCCAAGAACCCAGCATCACGAAGCAAAACCGGCTTAAAACTTGTTCTGTACCTTTTATGACCGGCATTCATGTTTCCCAAAGGAAATGATGGGTTGTAGTGTTGGCCTTAGTCCCATCAAGCCCTCAGAGTCCCTGAACAGGAAATGGATCGCTGTCAGGTCTGTTTTCAAGAAGCAAATTTGTGCTTAGTGGTTCTCTTTGTCTGGGCAGTTTTGTCATTGTTTATCGGTCACAGCACCCACAGGCGACGAGGAGGATGATGCTTACTTCCTCGTGGCCAGGAGATGCAGTATTTCCTGAGTCAGGGGCTAAATTCCTTTTGCCATCGAAACTACACCTCCCACAGGCCTTTGGAACTATTCAACTGCACCCACAGAAGAAGTCCACCTCCTCTAGGAGTCTCTAAGCAAAGAAGTTGCTGCATCATTATTAGGTTCAACAGGAATGTCCACACGTGAGTGCATTCATGTTGCGGTTGCATGCACGTACATTTACAAACATACACGTGCAGCCTGAAAACTACCCCAATTTTATAAATCTTCCAATTAAGTGAAATGTTTTGAAAACACTCTCATAGATTACCTATTGTTACATCATCTACCAAAAATCTACCTGCATTTGTTGTGCGTCGCTTCCTCTCTAATTCAAATTCTCCAGTTTGGTCGGTCTGTTAAAGGAATCATTTTAAGGTTATTCCGGGAAGAAAAAGGGGAGTGTAAAACACACACGAATCATTCCTGCACTCATCAAATCAAATTCATTGGGAGCACATTCCCTCATCTCTGTCCTTGGTTTTATTTTTCTCCTGGGAAACCTTATGGTCATAGATTTTTCCAAGAGAGACCTGGGATTACCAGGTTTGCTCTGTAAGAGGCAGCAGAGGTTCAGAATACCTGTTCCTCTGCATTTTGCCAGCGGGATTTTCCCACTTTTCAGAGATCATTTTTGGAGCTGCCCAGGAAATTTCTGGAGCTGACCCAGGACCGAGTACAGAGTGCAGCACAAGGGAACAACAAACCTCCCTCCAAAATATTTCCTGTCCTCTACAGACAACCTCAAGACTTAGGGTCCCACCGCCCTCCGAGCCTCCTCCCCAAGCCCCCTCCTCCAGAGGGGACCCTCATCCCCTGCCCGCCCGCCTCCCCCCGCCCCAAAGACGGGCTCAGACAGCCCCTGGGTTCGGTGCCGGGAACAGAGCCCAAACAGCGTCCGATCCCCATCCCGCAGGCTTTGCCCCCCGCATCCGCCCACGGAGCCCCAAGTGTGATGTCGGGACGGGCCGGAGCCCCGGCCGTGTCGGGCGGTGCTTGTGAACTGCAGGGGGGGACCCGCCGAGCGGGCCCGGCCCCGTGTGGGGGATCCAGGGGGGACCCGGGCCCGGCCCCGTGTGGGGGATCCAGGGGGGGCGCCGGGTCCGGCCATCGCGGCTTTATTAAAGCGGCGCCCCCAGTCCCCCAGCTGCGGGGACACGGGCACGGGGACAGGGGGATGAGGCGGGGCAGGGAGGGTGCACAGAGGAAGGCAGGGAAGGAGGAATGGAGGGGGATCAGGGCGCGCAGGGCAGTGGGGAGAGAAGGGGAGGCCGGGGCGACAGGGAGGGCAGACAGAGAAAGGAGAAAGGGGGAATCGAGGGGGAATAGAGAGCAAACACAGGGGAAATAAAGGGAACTGAGGGGACACGGAGGGAAACTGAGAGGGGGAATAGAGAGGGAATAGAGGGGGAACTGAGAGGGAACAGACGGGAAATAGAGGGGACATAGAGGGGGAATTGAGAGGGAAGAGATAGGGAATTGAAAGGAAACAAAGGGGAAATTCAGGGGTAATAGAGAGGGAACAGACAGGAAATAGAGGGGGAATTGAGAGAGAATGGAAAGGGAATTGAGGGGGGATAGAGGGGAAATAGGGAATAGATGGGAAATTGAGAGGGAAGACGGGAAACTGAGAGGGTATAGAGAGAGAACAGAGGGGAAATAAAGGGAACTGAGGGGACATGGAAGGAAACTGAGAGGGGGAATAGAGAGAGAATTGAGAGGGAATGGAGGGGGAATACAGGGGGAGGGAACAGATGGGAAATGGGGAATTGAGCGGGAATAGATAGGGAATTGAGAGGAAATAAAAGGGAAATTCAGGGGGAATAGAGAGGGAACAGACAGGAAATAGAGGGGGAATTGAGAGGGAATGGAAAGGGAATTGAGGGGGACTAGAGGGGAAATAGGGAGAAGATGGGGAATTGAGAGAGAATAAAGGGGAAATTGAGAGGGAATAGAATCATAGCATCAGCTAGGTTGGAAAGGACCTCTGAGATCATCAAGTCCAACCCTTGATCAAACCCCACTGTGATTACCAGATCATGGTGCTCAGTGCCACATCCAGTCTCACCTTAAAAACCTCCAGGGAGGGAGAATCCACCACTCCCCTGGGCAGCCCAAAGGATTTCTCTCTCCTGGAAGCAGAAGCACCAATGCTCCACAGGAAGCCCTGACTGAGGCTGGGAATGGACACAGAAGAAGCCAAAAGTGTTCACTCAGCACCAAAACACTCAACAAGAAACCAATTCAGAGTCGCCTTTGCCTCATCCCCCCGCACAGGCAGAGGCTTTGGGATTCCAAGGCAAACCCAGAGACCCCCAGAGAGCAGCAGCCCCTTAGCCCCACCACAGCCTCCCCCAGGCTCACCCAGCAGGCAAGCCCAGCCCCTGCTGTGCAGCACAGCACGCAGGGGGGTGACCTCTGGGATCCCTCCCTGGCCACTGCAGAGCACGCAGGCAGCAGGGCCAAGTCCTGCCCAGCCCCCAGGCACCGCAGACACTTCAGCCCCAGCAGCAGGGGCATTTTCTGCCTCTGGCTCCCCTCTCATTTGCAGCTGAACGGTGAGGAACAAGCCCTGAGCAGACAGTGCGGGACCAGAACTGGGCACAAGCAATGTCAAGCAGACAGCCCTGGGCTTGCCAGAGGCCTGGGCCTGCCTAGGCCAGGCTCTGGGCTGCCTTGGCTTTCTTCTGCTGCAATTATCCTGCCCTGGCAAGTGTTAAAACACAGACTGCCCAGTGAGACATGCCCTGAAACAGCAATCAATTCCACCTCCAGAAAATCTCAGGGCCACACTTAGAAACTCTTCAGCAAGGGCCTCGGAAAAGCCAAGGTGAGCTGTGATTACCTAGAGTCCCAGGGAACTGCGGGGAAGGCGGGGACCGAGCAGAGAGCAAACACCTCCAGCTGCTTCTCACTCCAGCCTCCACGGCAAGTGCAGCTGCCCTGGCATTTCACGCCCCCTGTGGCTCTTCCGAGCTCGACGGGTGAACAAACGGGTACTGCAAGACACACTTCCTCTGTATTTGAGGAAGCACAGATCCCCCGCGAGGAACCGGAATCCCAGGGTGGATCGAAACACGGTCCTCCCGCCTGCCGCTCTCTCCGCACGTGCTCCTTCCGGCGGCATGCAGGTGCGGCTCCCCAGAGGCCTGAAAACTGCCTGCCTGTTCCCCTCCCTGCAGACTCCGATGGCCGCGGGAGAGGCAAAAGACCGGTCGCGTCAGGCCCCGCTTAGCCCGGGGACGATCTCCTGGAGAGCATGACGTTGTACCTGCCGCGGTGCGCCGCTTCCAGGGGGGTAGGAGGGCCGGGCAGCGCAGCCCCGACAGCATCTCCAGGGCACTGCGGGACCGAGCGGGTCGGGAAGGGACGAGACGAGCGGGACCGCAGAGCCCTCTCAGCGCCTGCCCAAGCTCAGTCAGGGGGTCTTGCGCGTGAGCCGCACGCGGCGTCCCCGACCGGGGCTGCCGGTGCCTGCCGCAGCCCACAAACCTGCCGCCCACGCCCGGCGCCGTCGAGCGCCTCTCCCTGTCCCCACAGAGGGAAGCACCACGGTGAGACGGCGCTGCGAGCAGGGGGTGGGGGTCTGGGTAAGGGTGGAGCTCAGGCAAAAGGAGAGACGCCTGTCTGAGGCAGGGGGCCTCGCGCCGCCATCTTTACTGTTGCCTATAAGGACTTCCGTTCTGGGCAGCGCCATGTTCGATGTGGCTTTTGCATTTTCCGGCCCGGGGCGCCATCTTTAGTGTGGCCTTGGATGATTTCCGGTCCTGGCAGCGCCATCTTTAGAGAGGGCTTCGAGGACTTTTGATCCGCGGGCGCCATCTTTCGTACGGCATTGGAGGACTTCCGATCAGGGGGACGTCATCTTCTTCACGGGGGGATAATTCTGCCATGGGATGACAAAGAACTTCTCCCTCAGACCACCAGAGACCCCTCCAAAAGCCAAACTGCAGCACGTCAGGATGGCAGGGCACCTCTGCCTGACCTGCTGGGGACAGCACAGCTCCTGTGCTGCGGGCTGCGATTGGACGGAGCGGAGAGAAACGGGGTGGGACTGGCGGGCCGGGATTGGCCCTACACGTCGGGAGCCAGAACCTCCCAGAGGGAGTGGCCCCTGTGTCCAAGGCAGGCCAGGTGCCTGGAGCGGCAGCCGCGGGAGTCCCGCCCTAATTTACCGCCGATCCCGTCCCGGATCCCGCAACTCCATCGCTGCCTCCAACCCCGCCAAACCCGCCCGCCAGTCCCCGAGAACCCCGCAGGCCCCGCACCCGGGGCCGCTCTCTGCCTCCCTCCCCTTCTCCCGGAAGTGTTCCCAGACGGGACGTGACCGCGGAGCTCCCCCCGCCCTTCCGCGACCCTAGCAGCCTGAGGGGACCGGGGAGGCGGCACCGCGCGGAGGGGCCGCGCCGCGGCTGAGCGGGCAGAGCTTGCGGGACCGCGGCCGGATTGAAGGGGCGGGCTGTGATTGGACAGCGCCGAGAAAGGCCGGCCAGGATTGGCGGGCCGGGCGCTACCTCGGGCCGGGATTGGCGGGGGTGGAGCCCGCGGGACCGCGGCCGCGGGAGGTGCACGGGCGGTCAGGCCGAGGGCGGTGTCGAGGATCCTTCCCAAGGGTCCGTGGCCGTCCTAGGTCCCCCGTCCCCTGCTCGGACCATCGGGGACAAAACCCTGTTCGGTGAGCTGCTGAACTGCAACTTGCTCAGCCTGACAAGGATTTCTTACGCTATGGGCTGGCGTGTACCTCTGTCTGCTGTTTGCAGAGCTTACTCCAGGCTCCTCTGCAGCTAGAGACTAACTAGTGTTAGAGCTTAGCATTAGTGACCAAAGGAAGCCTTAAACCATGTGAATTTTCCTTCACCTTTATCTATGGAAATGTAAACGGCAAATAAGGAAGCATAAGTAAAACTTTAACTACAGGATATTCTGTTATTAAAGATAAGGAAATGTCTCAAGAAAAAGATGAAAAGGGTGCCTGGAGGATGTGGAAGCAAATCAGAAGACTGCAGGCTCCATGAACAGTACTGGATGAACTGTGCCATCAGGATATCAAGCGACCTATAAAATCCAGTGACAAATCAACAGGCAGGGAGGTTCCCTCTTCAGAGGGTCCCAGCTTGAGCTGGAACTACAATGACATACTATACATAGTAGAAGAAACCCAATTTGATTCTTTTATTTAAACGGAACCTAAGGACAAGCTCTTTGAGGTGGTATCCGTGTAATTCCTACCACAGTGTTGGTGGCAACTGTGTAATTTCTACAACACATCTCGGCATCCAAGCTCTAGCTCTAAACTGTACAGGAGAGGAGCCAGACCTCTCCACTGGTAAGGATTTCTCACTCAGTATGGAAATGGCTGAAGGTGGAATTCAGTGAAGAAATGTATTCACGTAAGAAAGATCTAAAGAGCAACAGTTCTCACCTTTGTGAAATCCCACTAAAAATGGCATTTGCCCCTACACGTGTGCATCTGTGTGTGTGTGTGTCTGTGTGTGCATTCACAAGTGAGCAGAAATCCAAACAGTCAGGTCATTATCGGGGCAGAAAGAAACGAATACCTGCCTTTGTTAAGACGCATAAGGTTAGTGCAAGAGATACAAAGAAACAAAGTATTTATTGTTAAAAGCTTTTCTACTAATCACTTGGCATCATACAATGAAGACATGGTGGCTAGAGAGTAGAGGGAGTCTCTCTCTTCCCCTCATCCTTTAACAGGTATTTGCTCACTGTCACAAACCCACTGTTGTATTTTTTAAATGGAGTTCCTTTCTTCAGTGAGATTGAAAAATATCATACAGGATCTGGCAAAACAGATACATCCTGTTAAACAACACAGCAGTTACAGGACGGAGACCTCTTTCTTTAGGAAAAAATAGCTTTCTGTTCCTCCTCATCCCTTTGCACTGCCATAAAAGGGTTCTCCACACAAAACCAGGCTAACAAACCCCAAATACCTGATGAGCATTTTCTCAAAATTAGGAGCCGTAGGATATGCACCAATATTGATATATGCACTAGTATTTTCACCCGGCTTCCCTAGGATAAATTCTTAACAATGTGATTTAAAAAACCTGCCAGCTGAGACAATGCCTGCACTACAACTACCAACCTGCTACATTAAACAACTGAATCCCTGCTGATAACAGTGGGAAATGTTTCGACAGCATGTCTCAAAGTTATTTGCAGAACTTTTGGTTCTGTCCTGCATGACCATTTGCAGGCTACACACCAACTGAGTCTGGCTCTCCCACGGGCTCTCTCCCTATACACACACACATACATGCACACAGAACACACTGACTCACATGGACTGTGCTATTTCCAACAGTACTCTGCACATTATCTTGTGCTATGTCTTACCGGCACTTCAGTGGCACCCTGCTCCATCTTTTTATTGCCTTTCCCACTGTTGTATTTTTCTCTTTATTCCATAATCAAACATTTGTTTCCCCTTTAATCTCTACGAAACACTTGATCTGAGTTCTGACTCATGGCCAACAGCACAAAAGACTAAAAAGACTGTTTCTAACCTGCCATGTCAACACTTCTGCTCCAATATGTTTTTCCTTTCTACTGGTACTCCAGAATTCTGCTGAACCCTTTCCTAGTCTGATGCTCTATTTTCTAACGATCTATATTGTCATCTATACATGAACTCCTATTCACAGAATGTGGTTTTTTTAAGTATGCATAGGTTTGTAATGTACTGTGGCAGTAAGACTCCAAAACATCTTCTTATCACCTTTTATACACACAAAAAGACAACCATCCTGAACTTCAAATGAATTTCTCATTCACAGTCTGCCACAATTACCTGCCTGTTCAGTGCCACTACCTTTAATTTTTATACTCCCAATCAGCACTTGGTCTATTTCCATCCAGTTCCTTCCCCTATCACTTCTCTTCAAATAAAATTTCTCTTTGTTTTGCAAAAAAGCAAGCTCCCAGCTGCACTCCTGGAACAGAGGACAAAATTTCTCACTGTGCCTCTTCCGTAAAAGACCGGAACTTCTCCTGAACACAGGAAAAAGGCATCAAAATATCAAACCCCAGTTTAGCCAAAGGAAAGACACCTGACAGCTATTCCTAAGACTCACTGTTGGTGACTAGTCTTTTTATAGGCAGTGGGATGTAAGAATTTAGATTCTGGATTGCCATCTGCAGTGGCTGATTCACGCACACACACACTTCAGTACAGCACTGCTGCTTAACACAGATTCAGCTTTCAGTGATGCAGTTGTGAACACAGGGCAGCAACACCACATTAGTTTTGTTAATTTGCTCCGAAAGAGACTTGGAACCAGATCCATCCAATTAATTCTACAGAGAGGCCCTAAAAGCAGGCTGGACTCCAGTATGTCGCCAGCTGTGGCACATGACTGATATTTCTCTGTAAAATATTTGCCACTTCAGTGGGAAGGCTCTCAAACCCCAGAATTCCCTGGCAGACATCCTGCAGGCATCTATCTCAGTCTCATTTCCTTCTCACATCCTTGCATATCTTTCTCTGCATTTCCTGTTCCTGCACACTGAACACAAACCCTGAACATAGCTGCTCTGTTTGCCACATACAAAAAAGAGTTTTATACACTGGGCAGCACAGTGCACACAACTGACAGAGCAGCGGGACAAATATGGAAGCACAGTAGCAGATGACACCCACTGTTTTCCCTCATATTGCTTTCCTGTAGTCCAATTAGTGGAATCCTAAATTAAGCAAGATTTCAAGCCAATCACTGTCTGGCAGCCTCACAGCCCCTCACTATAACCAGTTTAAGACTGCAGGATTTCACATTTTACTATGAAAAGAGGTTTTAACACAAAAAAAATAGTTCCAAATGAAGCCATCACCAGTAAAAGGCCTCAGGAAAAGAGGTAGAGCCATTCTTTTTCTCACACCAATGTTTTTTTGTGACAGGAGTGCCCTCACATGACTACAATCAGAAGTAAATATATAGCCAAGACATCTCTGAACACAATGGACAGAGTAAAAGCTATGGCACTATTAATGTGAAAGCAAAGATGTTAAATAAAGGGGTAGAGGACTATCTCTTCTGTGACTGGACAGAAGAAACTTTTAAGTTAAATTAAGAAAGAAATTGGCAAAGATAGCAGAAAAGACAATACCACAGAAAAATGCATTATTCAGAAGAGCTGCCTTCCTTCCATACCACATGTGAGTTTGATTCTCTTTCCGAAGAAGTGAAAGAAAGGAGGTGAAAAGAAGTAACCTAGAAGAGTATTTTTAGTGCTATATCAAATGGACAGTTGTATTTTGGCAGATGATTTTTGGACTAGAATTCATGTTGGGCCATTAATTACCACTACAAAAAATGAGGAAGGATTTAAGGAAGATGTCCCTGCTTCCAAGTAAATGTGCTATAAATTCCCATAGTCTGAATTTGTCGTACATTTACAAAGATGATGATTTCTAAGGGATATGTTCTTTGTGCTATTTGAGGTTGATAGTGCTTTATAACTCAAGAGCATTCCACATAACCAGCACATAGCATGTATGGGGGAACTAAGTATTTCATAGTAAGAGGCAGTTCACCTATGATCAAAATGTGAGACCAGTCCAGGGACTCTGTTAACATCGTGAAGAGAAAACTACCATGTTACATGAAATTAAGCTTCTTGGATTCTGCACCAACAATTAGAAAGTTCTTTTCAGTGATGAATCCCGCAGGCACACACAGAGAAACATTTAAGAAATTTGATACTTTACATATATGCTCATTGTTAATATCTGCTGTGTTCAAGCAAAGCACCTTTATGTTATTTTCATTTTCTCAGAATGCCTCATTTGTTGTATTACCACTGATGTTAAGGATGCCTAAGAAGCTCTTATTCCAGGGATGATCCTCTGGGTAAAGGACATTGATCATACCCATCTAGTGATATGTGATACAGTCTACCTTTCACTGCCAAGACAAGGGGAAAAGGAAGGAATTGCATCTGCAGAAGAGATGTCTTGACTGTACGTCTTTCTTTAAGAGAGGCTCCACATTCCAGAATGAAAATCCTCCTGGTTTGTTCTTTCAGATGGTGAAACAGCTTCTTTCACTGGTCCATCTGGAATAAAAACTCTCTTCAGGAGTATAAAACATTCCACAGCTATAAGAACAACTATCTTGTCTAATTCCAGATAAGTTACTATTTGAGACTCTTGGGTACTGTAGAATGAGAACTGCATTTATTTCTCTAAATCTGTAATCGCCTAGAACACCTACTTCAACCTCCCCCATCAGTGCCACCCATGACTCTAAGCTTAGCCCATTAGGATTTGCTGTGTAGTGTCTGAACTTTCCACTAAAACGTAACAATGAGCGCTGATGAATGAACCTTTAGTCTTCTTTCACACTGACACTGGTATGGTGCTGCCTCTGGCCTGGGATGGTTTGAGACACCTGCCATGGGCAAGATTTTCAAGGGTCACTGTAAAGCTGGTGTTCTGACTGGTGTGTTAATGATACATTCCCATCCAGTCAGGAAGCAGGTCCATGTGTAACAGTGAGCTAGTAACACTGAAAAGTCCACTGGTTTGGTGGTCGTGATGCCAATAGGATCTTGTGAGCAGACTTATGTGTTACGCACTCCCAGAGATTGTTCCAATTCCTGTCGACGCTGCTGGATCTGAAAGAAAAAGTACAGTTCAGCAGATTCAATTGTTCAGTGGCAGAAGGTGCATTTATAAGCCAGCAGTGTGGATATTTCTTTCATACCTTGCAGTAGAAATATCTGCTCACAGCCTCTTGAGACCATGGCTCATGATAAAATTCGGCTCTGCGTTCTTCCTCTGGGTTTCCAACAACATCAGTCATCACCTGTGACAAAAACAACATTTTTCACTATAGCTCATCTACCACATAGACAAACTTTCAGATTTCGGTAGAGTCAAAATTTATCTACATTACTACATAAGAAATGTTCAGAACTGTTCTCAAAGCCCAAAGCAAATGGACGATGTGTGCCTACTACCAAAACAAGATCAGAGAATCATCAAATGGTTTGTGTTGGAAAAGGGACCTTAAAGCTCATCTCGTTCCACCCCCGACTATAGGCAGACACCTTCCACTAGACCAGGTTGCTCCAGGCCCTGTACAACTTCTGGGAATGGGGCAGTAGGGAGTTGGAACCATTCAATGATTCTACAAAAAAGTAGAATTCTGATGACTAAGTCTCCAGCATCATAGAATCACAGGTAAATATAAAGTTATTAACATATTTTGCAGAGCAGTATTGTACAATCACAACTCTGATGCCAGCAGGGCAGAACATCATGGAGAAGGCTCTTATGGGACTGGTTGTTGGTCAGGGAAAACTCTGAACAACTATTCTATGTGTGCAGCTAGAGAAACCCCACAACACTTTTGTTTGAAAGCTCCTCAAGCCAAAGGCTGCTTTATTTAAACATTCTTTCAGATGCTATCCCCTATGGAATACAATATAAATAATAATAATCATAATCTCAACAGTAGATTTTTGTAAGACTATTGACTAACAAACAAGGCATTTACATATGAACGACATAACGATTTTAATAAAATAATTGCATTGATTCATTAATATGACTGATTTCGAAGCATGACAGTTAAAGACAGAAAATGTGAAACTTTATGAAGAAGAAATTATTCATTTTTGCTATCAAACAACTGAACTTCTTTACATTCCATTTCTCACATATCTCAAAGATAAGCTCTAAGACAGCTGACATTTAACCTGCCTATTTCTTAAATAAGATTAAATTATGAACTAACTTAACACCCCAAAATTGTGTTCTTGTACTATAGAAGGCTCCTACTGAGTTTTATATAGCTTTGATTTTACAGAGTATATCAACACAGCCCTGCACTTCGATCCTACTGTCCAACCACAAATCCACCTACCACCCCACCAAGCACTGCTGTTTCACTGGAAATGGAATACAACCTAAACTGGTTTTCCTGCATACTGTCTGCTCTGGGATTGCAGTACTCCACTAATTGTCTGTCTTCCATCAATTATCCATCCTGGATGTTTGGCTATACACTCTGTATACATTTAGATAAAATTCTTCCATTCTGGTTCCACTATTCATTCTTTTTCAAACCTTATCTTACCTTAAGATCCCTACTTTGGGACCGGAGAAGGTCTTGGATATATCCTTTGGGATCTTTGGAGAAACTCAGCATGAAATCACGTTGTATTTTTAGCTGATTTATGGACTCAATTGTCTCATGAATCTGACAGTAAAAAAAAAAACCAAAATATGTTACTTAATTTCTACCATTCTCCAGTGACCCTCAGGTCAGGTATGTTAGCATCTTTGTATTCCTGGTAATGTACAAAGGTAACAATTCTACACCACAGACTTGTGCAGCTTCCTAGGGCTTTTTCACCTCAAAGAGCAGCAACTTAACTGCAATCCTGCCACTACATTTTGGTTTCACTTGTACTTCTGCAGTACAAGTATGTACAGGATTCTCCTTCACTTCCTGCACTGAAGCACTGCATGGCTCGCAGAGCTAAGTCACGTCACCAAACAAAGTAATAATTTCCTGTGTAGAATCACTCTTTCTGCCTAGTCTGGGATCTTTAGGGAAAAGTGCTACATAAATACATCTTTAAACAGAGCCCAATGCAAGAAAGCAGTTATTCCTCCGGTTATCATCATCATCATATCTTCCATAGCCTACCGTAATCCTTAAAAGTTCTAGCAACTTCTTGATCAAGTCCATGTTAAATGAACGGCCATGACTTCTAAACTTTTTCTTAAGAGAAAGCCTAATAAATTCACGCTGGCTGCAAAAGGAAGCAGAGTGTGAACAGTGAGAAATCGGGAGTATGGAAGGTTTACAGAAAAGCAATCATTTATTCAGAAGTATTATGAAGGAAATTAGCACTAACTAGCAGGGAAGAATGAAGAGAAATCAGGGTCCTACAATGTTCCTGGATATCAACATCAAGTTTGATCAGTAGGAGGACAGTTAATGAATCATCTGCACATACACAGAGAAGCAAACTTTTGCTACCCGGCTCTTCTAACATTCTAGTTTGAGATAGTAAACCTATCTTGTTTAGTTTCATGTATTCATCTTTTTTTGTCAAAGCAGCTAAGGGGGCCAAGCACATGGGAGAAAATAATTCTCCCCTGACTATGCCATCAAGGCCACTAATGTAGGCAATATAGGAAAAATTAACAAAAGTGAACTGCTTTCAACTTAAAATCATTCCTTCTTTGGGAAAACGCTACAGCTGTGTGGAGTAAACTCCACTGGCACGCACCGAGTTCCCAGGACAGGATCTGTGTCAGCAAAGCAATGCATGGCACAGAGGGGTAACAGCAGCAGCTCGTGCCCATCCACCCACCAGTGATTTTAACTTCTCCTATCACATCTTGCCCTGTGCTGTGATAATAGCAAATGATCAAAAAAGAGGTGAGACAAGACACAGAACAAGGTGAGCTGGACTGGAAACAGAATATCATCATGCATGCTGTTTGCAAGCTTATACAGGCTGGAAACCAACTGACTGAGCAGCTGCTCTGCTGAATAGGACCTCCCTGGAGAGCCATAAAAGAAAAGATGCTGCAACAGTTACCAGAATCCACTGGAATGCTGGTGTCCAGACCCCCTTTAAAAATGCATGAAGACCAGAGTTTAATGTATTTTTTTTTGTATTAGAGGCAAACAGAAGCTGAGCCTTGCTCTGAAAAGCCACTTTTGTTTATCCCTTACCAAGCCAAATCAGCCACTGACACATGGCAAAAGCTGGCCAACAGTGACATGAACCCCTCATACAGCCTGCAGAGCCCACCACTGCCCTAAGACAGATACTATTATTTGACGTGCACATGATCCTCTTTCAATAACACTTAAAACCGCCAAACTGCTCCAAGTGATTTTCCTGGCATGCATGCTCCATATTTGCACCTACTGCAGAGAGCTGTTCTGCAGTTATGGATACAAACCCCACATCTGAGTATGAGATTCTGACAGCTTTGCCTTAGCAATTTAGCAAGATATCATGACCCCTCAATAAAAATTTACAGTCATACAGTTCAGGTGGTTCTCGAATGTCAGGGTACTCATTATACTACCTGTGAAACACTACTTCTATCACCTTGATAACCATGTCAGGCCCTGGATCAAATCCTGAGTGGGAACACCACTCACCCTTGTGTATTCCCACCGCATGTGGTTGATTCATCCCTTGAAAGCACATTTCCTTGAGAAGTCCCTGTCTCAAGACATTACTGTCTTTGACATGTGACACCAAACCCATATGAAGCTACACGAGTACATGAACCATGGGATACTTTACTATTGGGCTAGTACCTTGTTGTCCAATGCTGTAATCTCCTGTTGGTTAGCTGTTGAGAGAAGAAAACTACTCATCTGGCCTTTTAATGGGTCTTCAACTTCTACATCTATGTCATAACAAGCTGTCTTCTTCTGGTCATTGGGATCAACACTACGGAGAGCACAACACAAGATCATGAGAACAGCCAAAATAAGTCAGAATAAATAGCCACCCAGCCCAGAATATAATCTTTGACAAAGCCTGTTGCAGATGCTGGGAGAAGAGTGTAAGAATAGGGTATCTTTATATATATGTATATTCTAGTATATTTTCTCCTCTTTCATCCATCAGATTTCACAGATTTTTAAGCTGGAGCTTTTGTCCAGACCACCAAATTTAAAAGCTACTGATAGACATAGCCTTCATTAAATTGCCTAAGGTCCTCCTGAGACCTATTAATAACCTAAATACCAGTATCATTCTTTGGCTTGTCCCGTTCTAAATTTGTATTTATATTTGTTGGCATTTAGACATAACATCTACTTTATCTTTAAAGTTTCTTAACAAGCAAACGGTTTTCAATCCTGTAGTTGGTAAATCGGACTTCAGTCACTGTCACACATAACCACCAGTTCCTTGTCATTTTTCTCTAAGCAATGACTACATTATATTTGAGGACTGCAGCATTTTTGTGGTCCATCAGAGAGGTCACTGGGTTGTGACTGATGACAGTATATACACACCTATAAATGTGCATGGCAGCCAAGATGCTTCTTAATACTCTGATATGAATGAATGAATGAATCAAAAAGCAAATTTTATTTCATATTCTATGTAGTATTTAAACTTTATATCACATTACAAATTTAAAATAAAGGATCACATTTTAAGTATATTCAGAAATTTGGTGTCAATATTCTGTAGGAAATCAAATCACTACATTCAAGTAACAATAATGTTTAAACACCCAGAATCAGAGTTTTGACCAAGACCACAAAGAAGCTTGCAAAGGACTGAAATATCTAAACAGTAAGACTGCAATCCCCAGAAGTCTCTTTGTTCCCCTCCTCCACACAGTTGTCACTTAAATACAGCACGTGCTTGAAGTGCCCCAGACAGCCTAAAGCTGTATTTTATCTGATATCCAGAAAACCATCTGTTTTGACAAGGATGTGAGAGCTCAGTATCTTGGTCACAATGGCCTTCTCTGAATCCTGGCATTTTTTGTTGTAAATCTCTGGAGATCAGATGACACCAAGCTGAGGGGGAGTGTTAATCAGCTGGAAGGCGGGAGGGCTCTGCAGAGGGACCTGGACAGACTGGAGAGCTGGGCTGATTCCAATGGGATGAAGTTCAACCAGGCCAAGTGCCGGGTCCTGCCCTTTGGCCACAACAACCCCTGCAGTGCTACAGGCTGGGCACAGAGTGGCTGGAGAGCAGCCAGGCAGGAAGGGACCTGGGAGTTTGGATTGACAGATGAACATGAGCCAGAGTGTGCCCAGGAGGCCAAGAAGGCCAACGGCATCCTGGCCTGCATCAGGAACAGTGGCAGCAGGAGCAGGGAAGGGATTCTTGCCCTGCACTCAGCGCTGGGGAGACCACACCTGGAGTGTTGTGTTCAGTTCTGGGCCCCTCAGTTCAGGAAGGATATTGAGGTGCTGGAGCAGGTGCAGAGAAGAGCAACCAGGCTGGGGAAGGGACTCAAACACAAGTCCTATTAGGAGGGAGATGAGGGAGCTGGGGTTGTTGAGCCTGGAGAAGAGAAGGCTCAAGGGAGACCTCATCACTCTCTACAACTCCCTGAGAGGAGGTTGTAGCCAGGTGGGGGTCGGTCTCTTCTCCCAGGCAACTACCTGGGAGGTACAGCTGGGAGCTCTGCCAGGGGAGGTTTAGGTTGGATATTAGGAAGAAATTCTTTACAGAGAGCATAATCAGGCACTGGAATGGGCTGCCCAGGGGAGTGGTGGATTCTCCATCCCTGGAGGTATATAAGAAGAGACTGGATTTGGCACTTAGTGCCATAGTGTAGTAACCGCGGTGGTAGTGGATCAAGGGTTGGACTTGACGATCTCAGAGGTCCTTTCCAACCTGGCTGATTCTATGATTCTATCTCTTGGCTCCTTGGAATTCTCAGGGTAAGACTAACACCCAAACAGCTGACCCAATCCCAACAAAGCATGCATGGACTGGCTACTGCATTTGAAACTGTAATGCTGTTGTACACTTTACATAAGAACTCAGTGATTTATAGGATTGCCCATAATGTCTTATTTCAATTCCTTTTTTATCTCTTTTTGTGGGTTCAAACTCTCATTCCTTTCCCTTAGGAAAGAAACCCAACCAACTCTCTCAGTGGTATTCTAGAAGGAAAAAAAAATAAAGTTGTTTTGCAAACTTCTAGAGAACTGGTGCCATTCTACTGAAAATACTTCAGAATTACACAGACTAGAATGACACAGCAAATGAGCATGCAACAGAGTCCTAGGTACTCACATGGAAGTTATAAAAACTGAATTCTGGTGCCTGCTACTACAGCTGTTTCTGTACTTTATCTAGTGAGTGTTTTGCACATGACAGTGCTGAGCTTGACTGACCAGCTTACCTGATGATGTGGTTTATCACTATTGGGTCTGGTGGCAGCAATAGGTTAGTGAGTCTCTGAGGAATTTCAGAAAACTTTAGCCGTGGACAATCAAAGATCTACAACACAATAAACAAAAAATAGTGTCTGTCCAAAACTTAACTTGCAATTAAATGAGGAAGTAAGAAATCAGCAGTTCATAAGGAAGGTGATTTTGAAAACTGTAATTCAGCCAGCTACTTTCTAAAGAACAAGATCTACTGAGTCTGCAGCTCACTCTTTATTTCAGTTCTGAATTCTGACACTTGATAGAGACAACCGTGGAATTCCCACCCAAAATCTCTGCATACCAAGCTACATCCAATCTGCTGTCACCACTGGCTCAACACTCCTGTCAAACTCCTAACATGGAGTTTGACCAAGAGACAAGAGCTTGAAGAAAGGAAAAAGGATACACACTAGTGAGAGGAGGGTGGGAGCCTGGAAACTAAAGCTACATGGAATTTTCCTAAAACTTCTTACATTCCTTCGGAATGGAGTTAATGGTATAAACTTGTAATCCCTGGCTCTGAAGGCTCTCTGCCCACAGTGATACTGGTGTGTCAGGTAGCTCATTCAGCAGTATTTTTTTAGATACAACCACAAGCACACCAGCGCATGACTCAGAAGAGCTGGCACAGCGAATGAGAAGACATGTATCTAAATGAATGGAATGTGTTATATACTGCTCCCCTAAGGGCTCTGCACACTTCCAGCTAGGACCACGTTTTTTCCAGGAGTTACATGACTAAAACTATATAGTCTACAGAAATATTATCAGACTGGAAGGCATTACTAACCCAACTCCTTTACCCTCCATCTCTCAATATAAGAGTATTAGAGTGAAAACCAAAAAAACCTATCATGAAATATTTCATTTGATGAATGGGATTCATATTTCTAAGCACTAATGTCAAGTTTTGAAACCAAGATATTACCTAATTAGGACAATTTTGCCAGAGACCTTAGAAAAACAGAAACACTCAAATCAATCCCATTTATGATTGAAATTTATGCAAGTGCTGCATTCTTATGCAACTATTCCAGCTTAGCCAGCTCTTGCAGAGTGTGAGGTTAAGTATTCTAGAAAGGCAATCAGCTACTTCCCAACTCTCTTATCTGACTAGTCTTCTGAGAATGAGAAGACAAGTACCAGGTGTGATGACATCCCTGAAGAGTTCTAACACAAAGGAGACCTACAAGCTAATAAGCCCCTAATGAAGTTCACAAAGAGAAGGTGGCTTCAGCAAGTTCTTATCCTAGCGAAGCTCTTAAACAAAAAATTAACAAAAAGTGAGAAGGTCACCCTGCTCACCAAAAGTAAGATACAAACGTGTGTACTTTTTTAGACAAACGATCTGCTACAAATCCTGTAAGCCTAAACCTACAGGAAAATGAAGTCAATTATGACATTATCTTTACAAAATAAATATAATCGTATCTACAGAAAGGGTGGAGATGCTTTTAAGTAACTTTCTTAGTTATTTCTAGAAGTCGCCATGAAAGACAAAAAGTCCCAATGTGCAGCTTTCAAAATATCATGCAGATCATTTAAGGGTATTTTATTGTCTGAAGCAGGCTTAGGAAAAAATAACTTTTCTAATTATATCTTCCATGTCTTCTATCCTTCATGAACAGGGAAAGAGAAGGGAAGAAAACAGGTCTACATGATTTGACATCAGAATCAATCATTAAGGGAAGATAAAAATCAGTTAATTTTCATTCCAATTCAAACTCATCCCAAACTTGTGGGCGGATGTTAATAGTTTGCTTCTAAAGAGCTACTGTGTCCAAAAAGGAGTTACCTGCTGGAAGTACTTGTCGCAGTTGATGTATTCCTTATCGTGAGAGTCCTGCAGCTTGTTAGTTTTGATGTACTGCCAGAGTGCCTGGATGATGGCCGAGCGTGTCTGTGTGTGGATCCCCAGCAGCCGAGCCAGCCGTGGGTCCAGCTTGAACTGCGGGGGCTGGAACAGGAAGAGAAGGAGGGGGCAGTGGAGAGGAAAGCAGACAGATACACAGGTGTGAAGTTTCAGTATTAATTCTCAGGGCACTCTGTTCCTTGGGAGAAGCACCCCATTTAATGGCAGAGATTGAAAAAACACAAGTTTGTATTTCTGTATCCTCCTGTTGATGCTCTGGAAGAAGGACCTGTGCCACGCACACAGACTTACCTGTAGCACATGCTTTAAATAATAACAACTTGCACAAAGACTCAGGAAAGAATTCTCCTTTTCAACATTGATGCATAATTTTACTGTAAGGAGTGGGAGAAGAAATAGAACAGCCCTTCCTCTGAACTACTGAAGGTTAACTACAGAGAGGAAAGGAAGTCATGATGATTCTTCTACTGCTGTAATGACTGCTCAGCTGCCTCACATCAACAAACTGTCTTGGAACTCTGTTTTTTCAGGCATGTTCCCACCATTCTGGTGCATACCAGAACATTTACCCAACCACAACCAGTCAATAAGAATATATTTCTTCTCCTCATCTCTGTGATACAACTCAACTACCCTGGTCTGCAGCCCTAGTAATATAAATTCCCTGGATAATTTGGAATTACACAGCTAATTCAGGTACCACTGAACAAGCCACTCCTTTGAATGTTTTTAAAGAACCACACATGTAACTTGTGTTCAACTTATCTGACTATTCTCTAAAAAGCCAGTGGAGGAAATGCATATTCTTTCCATAGGTGAGCAATAAAAGTACTAATTAGTACAGTGCCAAGACCTATTATTTTGCTAGACTATATAAGAAGCTCACTTGATGTGTTCCCTTTAAATTTTAAGTAATCTGTCAGTTTGGTATCATTCTAACTTCAATGGACCATGTGACATTCTGAGCCCGAGTATATTGTTTTTTGATCTGTGTGAAAGGATGAATTTGCTCTGTTGCCCCGTGTCCCAGTGGCTGCACTGACCTGGTAGTCCAACATGAGGAGTAACGTGCATCGCACACTGACATCCCCAGGTCTCTTCACCTGGAATCCGTCTGTTTCCTGGGTCGTGGGAGTTCTGTGCCACTGACAATGGGAGAAACAAGAGAGTCAGCCTTTTTTTCACTGATGTCCATGGAGGTGCATCTTGCACAGCACACCATACCAGAATAAGACAAGTACAAGCCTTCTGAAGATCTGACAATTTAAAAAAGAAACTCAACAACAACAAAACCCAACCACAACAACCCGCCCTAAATCATTTCAATTCAGCTTTAGTGCAGAATCTGTACTGCTGTTACACTTTACTTGATAAGAAAAATGTGCATAATTTTTTCATCTTTTTGCACATTCTGTTCAAGATGTGCACTACATCACTATTACATCTATGTTTTTAGACTAGATTCTGTTAGCAAACATTCTTAAGACGAATGGAATTTTGAAAACTTTGAAAATACCTTACATGAGATAACAAATGCAAGGTCACCTAAACAAGGGAGACAACAGGCACCTGGATGCTTATGTGTGCCACTATCACGTGTGTATGCAAGTGTGCATGACCCTCTCACCTCCACAAGATGGTTGTCAGGTCCATAAAGATCTTTGTCCAGTTCAATAACCAAACTCTTAAAAAAAGACGAAAACTTCCGTTTCTGTTTGCTGAGCTGTACAAGCAGAAGAACCAGACATGTTTAAGGCTGTGTATATTAGCTTGTGTCCTAGGCTTCCTTCTCAGCCTCTCTAACATTAAATCCCATGTAGACCACAAGTGTGGTCACTCTAATTGAGTTTTCCCTCTGACAAACACAGGATAAGATGCAAAAATCTCAACAGTGGTGGAACAATAAAACAGAACAGTAGGGAAGATTTCCCTGACTCTCTTAATGTTATTGGAAAGGACTGGCTTGTCATGTGAACATGGCACTCGTGAGAGCAGGTCCAGAGAAGGGCCATGAGAATTATCTGAGGGCTGGAGCACCTCTCCTGAGGAGAGGCTAGGAGAGCTGGGATTGTTCAACCCAGAGAAGAGAAGGGTCTGGGGGTTATTTAAAAGGGGCTTGTAAGAAAGATGGAGAGAGACTTTTTACCAAGGCCTGTAGTGATGGTACAAGGGGCAACAGTATTAAAATGAAAGATGGTAGGTTTAAACTGGTCATTTTTTACTCAGAGAGTGGGGAGGCCCTGGCACAGGTTGCCCAGAGAAGCTTTGACTGCCCCATCCCTGGAAGCGTCCAAGGCCAGGTTGGGCAGGGCTTGGAGCAACCTGGGATAGTGTGTCCCTGCACATGGGAGGGGGTGGAACTGGGTGGTCTTGAAGGTCTCTTCCAACCCAAACCATTCTATGATCCTAAGGCCACTGTATACCTTTCATTTGAACAGCTTGGGTTTTTTTAATGAATGCTAATTTCTTGATCTGATTTATCAGATAACAGTAAATTTTACAGATTTATCATACACTAGGTAAAACTATTTCCTTTTACATTTTGTCTTTCCATTTAATTACCCATTTTCACCGTTTACTCCACAGCTCATACTGCCTACATTAAAAAGTGTAAGGTTTATAACCACATAATCTGACTTTCCATGGAATATAGTCTATGTGTTTCCAGTTTATTTCTTTATATTTAATGAAGATAATATTTTATTAAAAAATGACAGTAATTGAAAAGATATTTTGTTCTAATAAAGAATCTCTTTCTTTGTTAAAATATATCCTCTAATTTCTAAAATGAATTTGTCTAACTTCAATTCCCAGATGTTGCACTTTGTCACCACTTCATCCTCCAGGAAGATCATGATTCTGATTCATGTACAGTTACCTCCAGACAGCTGAAAGCCTTGCCCTCTGCATGCATGCAAGTTCTTAATCTGTTTAGCCTGCAAATACTCAGCTTGTGAAGTCTATTCAAATAGGTGACACCTTTATTAGGAAAGTTCAGCCTTCCCCAAGGAAAGCTAAATCCATCACTGAGGTTTCTGATGACCTCATAATGACGAAACGTTTCTCCCATCCTCGCTCTCACCATCCATACACCATATTGTTCTCCCTAGGAATATGAAGTACTTCCTTCTCCTTGTTATGCTGCTCTTCACAAGATGCAATGCCCACTGTAGGCCTGACTTTTCATACCTTTTGCGACCTGAACCCTGCCATCTCTTTTGAAGGAATCATATCAGCCCTCTTCTCTCCACCTCCTCCCATCTGTCCCGTCCTTAAGTCTGCTTCATTTACTGCTGCTCTCCCCAACACTCCCACTAGGGCCTCTGGTTGGACATGGTACCTTCCCAGCAGCAACAAGCCAGCACTGCCATTCAGAGGTGTCTTGTCTCAGCTGATGTCCCCACCACCCCACAGGACAATCTCTAGAGCCCTGACAGCCCCAGTGAAGCACAGGTCAGTCATACATCATCCAGAAGCTTCCCTTCCACGCGCAGCTCCCACGAAGCAATGCTGCCGTCGGAGTCCTCGGCGTCCGACTTTGCAGGATTGAATGTGTTGGAGATGTAAAGTCTCAGTTTCCGCTTTTGCTGTTGCACACACAGAAAAAAGAAAAGGACAATTCCAGTTAAAGTCCAAGATCTGAGGAAGCCACAGGAAAGGTGAGAGTCACATTTAGTAGAGAATCTACATGTTTAGTACAGTTGCACCAGGTTATACTAGAATATAGGATTTGGTTGCCTGTAAGAAAATACACTGAAGAGCTGAATCTGAAACTTCCTTTCTTGGCTATACAAACATACTAAAATTCACTGTAAGTGGAGGAAGACAGGAGGTTGCAGGGCCAAGCCCAAGAGGCAATACATCCTCTACCTCTGGATTAGATATTTGAGAAATCATTTTAAGAAAAGCATGATATGATGTCCTTCCTGGCTGGAAGGTCCTAGCTGGACCTACCTAGATTGCTAAAACTCAGCTGCAAACCTCTTTCAACATGAATGCCTTTCAAAGCTGAATCAGTTTAGATTTGTAAATGACAGTCACAAATACAGCTCATGCTGCCAACTACCTGCCCTGCACGTCTCTGCCCATCTACATTCTACAATTATGCAGCATCTGGTAACAGTCTTCCTGCAGACACACCTGAATACACAGGCACACACACCCCTGCTGCCTTACCCTCCTCTTTAACTTCCTTAACGTTCAGCAAAGGTTGCAGCTCCTCCACCTTGCTGTGAGACCTGAGTGGAGGAAGGCACCATACTTCATTCCTAACCCAGGCGCTCATGTCTGTGAGAGATACAATCATGCCTACCTGTTGCCATTTTTACAGTCTACCTGAGGTTTCCAGTCACTGTGGTGCCTTTTCGCTGTGTCATTTCTCAGCACCTTTCCTCCCATGCACCATGTGGAAAACCCAGCCATGAAGTCTGATGCACAGATTCCAGACAAGATATTGCCAAAAATTACTCTGGGACTCTAATCTCCAATATCTATTTATAATACAATGACAAAAAGGCTACAGTTGTCAAGTTAATGCAGACAAAACAACCTTCATACAATATAAGGAGTAGCCTTGTAAAGCTTTCACACTAACACACAGGAGAGAAGGAAGTTACAGACAGCATGTTACTAGAGCATAACCTGCCATGGAGGAATGGGAAAGGTAGAGATTTATGACTGAAAAGGAACAAGAAAATGACTACATTTTGCCAAATCTGGAGATGACACTGACAGGAAGGTTTGATGGAAATGTAGTGTCAGTAGTATGCACCGACAGGGAACAGGATTTTCCAAAGTGCCATGACAGAAAATGACAGGTTGGCACAGGTAAGAACAGGCAGACAGGGAGAAAAATATTCTTGGGAATCTATATTCCTTCTCCATCCTTTCCCACAGGGTTTCTGTTGCTAAAATGCTCTTTCATAATACCTATTTTCTTTAATGAGCAGAATCTCTGTTTGGTGTGATGGACTTGTGAAGGACTTCACATTTCTAGATTCACAACTCTTCAAATTATCTTATCCATTTTATGAACCAGTCCTAAACTTTATCCCCACATGGATTGCTTGCAGAACTGTACCTATATACATAAACAGCATTTTTACTTAATAGTTCCTCATAGATACTCTACTAATATTTCAGGTTTATATCACTTATTCCATTTCCTCTTCTTTCAATTTCTAAAGACATTATCTCCATTCTCCCCTTGCCCTGAAAACTCCGCCTTTTCTCGTATCTCCCAATATCCAGATAGGAACTGTGTCTGTTTCCTCAGAAGTCTGACATTTTATCACCAAGATAATCCTCTGCAATAACATCCTTATTCAAATCTGAGTATTTTAGGTGTCTCCCTTTCTCCCGGTGTCCAGGCTCTAGCTGACTCATACAGTTCACCTAAAACCAAGTCAGTAACGACGTCCAGCTCCATGGAGAGTGTCCATATCAGAACTGAAATATAGAGGCATCTCTCACCCAGAGCAGCAGCAAACAGATATGTCAAAATTTGTAGAAGAAACGAAATTAGTTAGGTAACTAATGAAAAAAGAATGTACAAAAACTTAAAAATACCCAACCCAGAAAAGCAGAAAAATCAGTGACTTGGTAGACTACACAACTATCAGGGATACTAAAAGGAGCTAGACAATATTTACTAAGTTCTAAACTGCACTGACATATGAAAAACACATGTAGACAGTTCTATGAAAACTTCAACAACTACAGCAAAAACAACCAACAAAAAAAGTGAAACGGATGCTACAGAGGAACAAAATGAAAAATAGTATGCACAAGAGTCTATAAAATCTGCTATAGCAGCTTATTTGGTAGTTGTATACTGTACTTTCTTGGGAGAGAATGAGGAGGTGTATAAGAGCAAGGCAGTGTGGGTGGTAAGAACAAGTCAGGTGCACTGAAAAAATCTGCCTTTACAGTTATTCAGAGAACTGAATTTTTTACCTAAGAAAACAAACCATTAATGAATCGGAGAGACATATTTAAAATATATCATTATAGATAACTCATTAAAGAAGGAGATTAGGTGTTTCCATTTTCCTTATCTCACAACGCAAAAAGCAGAACACACAAAATTACACCAGAAATGTTTCAGAAAAAGTGCAAATCCGAGAGCAATTTCTCAGTCATCTTAAAACTTGAGAGCAAAGAAAGAATCTCAATTCACAGAACCAGGCAGAGAGACACTGTGATGGTAGTCTGATGCTACTACTCATTTTTAAACTAAAAATGGAGAACCCAGGAATAGATCATTTGGTCTGAGAAACTGCAACTGTACAGAGGCCTGAAAAACTAAAAGTCCCAAACCAGTCCCCAGCGGAAGAGTGATAGTCCCTGGATGACAGTCTCCAGTTTGCGGTCCTGCATATTCCCTACATCACCCGCTTCAGACACATTCAAATTTTCCCCAGGATTACAACCCCAGTTTGGGAATCACTGTTTTAAGGCAAATACTTCAAAATTACAAGAGTTTTGATAAGAGATGGAAATGCAGGGATAACTTTCATTGCTGTTACTAATGCTCCAAATACAATAAAATTAAAATATTTAACATCAGAACAACCCAAATTTATCTAGACTTAGCTCTATTTTGACAGGTATTGACTTTCACAACTGCTACATCCTAGGACTATTTATACATGAATTTGAAAAACTTCTGTTTGATCATTCTCTAGATATTAAGTAACTGAGCAACTGATATTTTATTTGCTGAACTCTAGGTGGAGATGGAATTTTCTGTCTACGGTTTCTGCAGTGTTATGTCTCTTATACTGCTCCCCCCCTACAGACCCTGAATATCTCCATTGCACAGCTCACGGCTGGGACCTCATGTACCTGTTAATTCCCTAATTAAAGACTTTGCCACAGACTAAACAGATTTATGAATGCAAGTCCAAGTCTCCAATCATTTTTAAACAAGTCCAGCATCCTGGTTAGTTTAAAATAATGGTGCTCTACTCATATCGAGAAGCTACAAAAAATTACTCCTCCTGAGAGTCCAGTTTAGTATATACAACAGTTTGTGACAATGAACTTGTGATTTAAGCCATCCACACTTCAGTTTCCTGTCTATCTAGGTATGTTAATTGAACTTAATTGTTTGGGTGGTTTTTTTTCTGTTTCAAAATATCAGTTGGAAAAACATCAAGAGTTAAAGCATTCTATATCTTAGCAGATACCTGCACAGTGACAAATGCAATAGAATCTTGACCTTAGTTGGGCTGACACCCATCACCCTGGTACAGACAAGAATGTCAGCTTTACCTCACAGCAGACACATAGCTGCAAAACCCTTCATACTACAGGATTTGCTAGATGAATGACTATGAGCACCCTATACAGCCACAAGAACTGAAATTTAAGATGTGAAAAGAAATTCTTCACAATGAGAGTGGACAAACACGGTAACAGACTGCCTGAGGAGGCTGTGAAACCTCTATAATTTCGGATTTTCAAAACTCAACAAGGCCAAAATAGGGAACAACCCTATTTTGACCAGGAGGTTGAACTAGATAGCTTCCACAGTTTCTTCCTACCTAAACTTCTCCATGATTCCACAGAATAGACTCAGAAAACTTAGCAAAAGACCATTTCAGTGGGATATTATGAAGAGTGATGTGCTGGGCTTGATCTAATGGAAACTGCAGAAAATGTCATCCATTCTTTTTCTGGCATGAATAATCCTTTTAAAGGATATGTGTACATTTTTGCAGGACCTTTAACAAAATTTGTCTAAGTAATTCTTCCCATCATATGTTCTGTTATTCCACAAGTTCAGCTTTTGACTGAATTTGAATTGGAAATTTAATACATCTCTTCAGCACACCCCTCTAATCTCTAATTTTCTTGGTTTTACTCGTTCTGATAAAAAAATCCAAAATCAGTGTTTATTTATCCCTAAGATATTATTCCCCTTATTAAAGGGTTTCAGAAGCTAGAGCTGGCAATACCCACAGAATTCTCTACCTCTTTTCCATGCATGCTGATTCCCAGCTGCTGAATCTTAAGAGCTTTGTCTGACCCACGCCAAAACACTCCTGTAACAGGACTTTTATTGGAAAGATCATTTCACCATTCAATACAAGAATTATTTCTCCACTCAACACAATCTATAAATTTTTCACAACATACCTTCATTGGCCTCTTCAGCGCTTCCTGAATATCCACACGCTTCCGCATAATGGTCTGGTCTAGCTTGCGTTCAAAGGCCAAGAGATCCATGTAGGCCTGGGACTCAGGAACCAGCTCCCGGATCTGAGAAGGAAGCAAGGAATATCCAAGCACTGGAAGCACGAATTTGCCATGTTCCAGAGCAGCAATACTGACCCATTCCCAGCCCTTGGACAGATGTGCCCAGAGTTGTTCTCCCTCCAGCAGTTCCCAGACAGTGAGGCAGGTCTCAGGGGCATGGGACAAGCACAGACTGAAGAGTGGGAGCACAGACCTGAAGCTAATGGATTCTGGAAGACCCTTGTGAGACCCACAAGGCCTGAACCATAGCTGCTTTTTTTCAAGTGAGGCTTAGCTACCAGCAGCCCAGGAGCTACTCCTGTCAGAAATCCAAAGTACAGTAAATTTGTCCTGTTCAGATGAAAAGAGTGCTGCATCCCTCTAAAGTAAAAAAGAGGGGATGTTCATCTGATGTTTCAAAAACAAGTATTACCCATTGTAGGAAAAAACTGCCACACAGGATGCCAGCCTCTGCCAGCACATCTTCCTGGCTGAGGTAAAACTGACCTTCACATCAAAGTTTCGACATGACCAGCTATCAGGTGTCAACCTATGATCCTGCCAACTTTTACTGATATTTTAATACATTAGCTAAACTGCATTAGTTCTATTGACAAACACCCTTTTTGTTTTCTGTTTCACAGAGAAGTTAGTAGAGAAGGGAATATGAAATAGGTTGGAAGGAAGACCTCATGATCTGAACTTAGAAATGGGCAAGTATACCCTTAAATGAAAAAGTTCGTTCTTTGGAATATTTGGAATACCTCATGCAGGCAAACCATGTAAGAAAGGAACTGTAAATAATTAAATCTATGGGACTGCCTTGTCTATTTCTATAGTACTCACCCTACATAACTAATATATTTAAATATTTTAAATAATACATTTAACTGTTAGAATACATCTATAGGAATTAAAAGTCAGTTGGTATTCCTGTTTTGCTTTAGAATCAGAAGTCTACAGTTTAAATTTGGTGTAAGACACAAACACTTACGTGAGAAACACCAGGCATATATCTGTTCACTGTGCTCTGCAAAGACATGAGAACTCTTGCATGAGCTTATCCCAACAGCCATATCTTCTAGCATTACATCTCTGAGAGCAGTTGAAAGTTGCTGCCTTTTAGTACCCACAACAGCCCAAGGCTCGGCATTCCAGAACTTCACCAGGCAGTGTGGGAGGAACTACCTCCTTTTGCTCATTTGGAACCTGCCACCAGTGAGCTTCATTTGATGCCATCCCTGTGCACAGTTGGGGCAGCAGTGGTCAGGCATTCCCTAGGCACCTTCTCCGTACATCTTACAGTTTTTTGTCATCCCTTTCTTAATAATTTTCTTTTCCAGCCTGAAGACAAACAATTGCTCCCTGCTATATTTAGACTGATTAGGATTATCAAATAAATGTCTCTTCTAACCTACTCTATTTGTTTGTTTTGAGATACTAGAACACCCGCTCTGTTTAAAGCAAGACTGACACTTTGGAGAAACCTAAAACAACAGAGCCAAAAACTCTTTCAGCTTCAACTGAATAATAATTTTTTTAACTGCTTATATGCTTTCTCAAAGTTTAGTATTAGCAGAATAATAAAAGAGCATGAACATTTTTAAGAGCAAAGTACGTAGAGCAAGCATTGCCCTGGAAACATCAAGGAGCTGCCAGACAGCTTGCAAAGGTCAGCGGTGCTTCCTCCCAGTGAGTACAAAGCTTTGGACCCAACAAAATACCCCAGTGTTTTTATCTCGTCCCACACTGATGAAAAGATTCCTCAGTTCCTTGCCTGAGGAAATTAATCGTGTACTGCAGTCAATTAAAAATTCTGGACTGAGAAAACAGTTTCAGGCCTTTAACACCGAGTTCCATCAGTCAGTTCATGAATCCCTACTGCCATGGTGATGCAGGGAGAGGCCTACACAGCCTTTAGGATACAGGCTATACCATGCAGGTGATACAACCTTGCCAGCTGGTTCGCAGGTTACTAAAGCCAGGATCTAATGAGATATCTAGTAAGTTTGTAGAAACAGCAGTAACCTTCAATAAATATTTCTATTCCACACCTTTACATCTTTTACCACGTGAAAGTGAAATGATATTTCCTATTCCATTCCTATAACCAAACTGGATGTTAAATATTATAGATGCTAAAAAACACAAACATGTTAAAATCAGCCAAAGACAATACTGCATATAATTCCTTGAACTGCAAATGGCCACAGGTTGGGAGAGCATTTGAGAGAAGAATTGCACTTGCTGTGTTTGTACTCTTCTCTAGGGATGTGTTATGGTCACAGCAAAGATGGGATTTTGGGCTAGGCCAAAGGCTCACTCAGGTCAGTTTTGGCAGCTCTTACAATCTTTTGGTTTCTCACTCTACTAGTGGAATAATCTTTTGGAGGCATGATAATGTTCCCATTTCATACTCTTTCCCAATTTCCCCTCAGGAAAATTAAAGGGGAGCCCCAGCAGTATCACATCACGATGAAGAATTTTCTTAGGTTTTGGTATACCTAAGCTCCAAAAGATAAGGGTACTCTTACACTCCCAGTCAGTAGTACATAATTAATTTTCAGTTTTCTTCACAGGTAACTGAACCCCAGTTATCTGGGTGTTCCTTCTTCTTGCGTTGTTTGCCCTAACTGAAAAGTTCATGAAAGCTCCATGAAAGTCTCCACTGTTCTACTAAAGTTCTAACTACAAATGTGTTAGGAGTATTTCAGTACTTGAATTCTCCATTCTTGCCTTTATTTGAAAAAACTCCCAAAAGCACCTATTAGCAGCATCTCATTGGCCAGGGTTTTGACGCATGTCTGTTATGCCTTATCTTAGAATTACAGAGATAACTGGAAGAGATTACGAATAACATTAGTAAAATAGTGTCTTTCTAGATGTTGGTTTTTTTTTTTTCCTTACTGTGAATATACAAATGTTTCAAACTTAATAAGAACGGATTATTATTAAATTCTGCACTTTTATCCTTGATTTCCACAGGTTTATTTTTATTGATGGTGACAAAGGAATGGCAAACTTGCAAGCAGGAGCACTGAGGAGAGTGTGGAGGGAATGACATGACAGAAGAGGCTTTCACGATTTCCTTGTAGAAGCAGCGCAATGTGGGGGCCCCACCACACCTGTCTGTAAAACAGATGTGCAAGGCTCGCAAGACAGAATCAGAGAGGAGGGAACAGCTGCACCACTATAAATTCTGGAATATGAACAACATCATGGGATAGCTTCTACAGCTGCCACAGCACGACAGCTTGGAAGGCAATGACAGCAGGCTGCAGGCCAGGGAAGACAACAAGAAAGCCTTCTGCAAGTGGATCAGCAACAGAAGGAAGGCTCAGGAAAACCCAGGTCTGGGTCTGGTTCTGCCGCTCGTGTCCAAAGCCCTGGAGAAGACCGTGGCACTCCGCATTGTCTTTGGCTCCACTGCTCCTGGTTAAGCCCTGGCCTCAGCCCTTCCAGGGCCCTGAGCCCATGTCAGTCAGGGCTGTTCAGAGGGACCCTGACAGGCTGCAGGAACAGGATGGCAGCTCAACATAAAGACAAAGTTCTGCTCCTGCCATCAGAACATGAAAAGGCTGTAAGACCCTTCAGAAAAGGCTTTTTCTGAGTTCACTGACTGAGCTGTGACAATGAACACGTGCAGTGGAATGCCCAGTAAAGCAATTTATCTGTATGGGAGGGTACTGGTGAGAACACAGCTGCCGAGGACAGTGGCCCAAACTCACTGCAGGTAAGTTAACAAAGTCATCTGCATGAGCAGCAACAAATAGCCAAAGATGCCAGGTATAAAGAACAGGAATGGTGCAGGGGCTTTTATAATGTAACCTGCATGTAAAGAACAGAATCTACAAGTGACACAGGATGGGGAAATCAGGAAAAAAAGGAGAGGACAGGATATGGATCCATACCATGGCAAACTAGGAGAAAGAAAACAATACAAATTATTAAAGGTAGTTGTACAATTAAAAAAAAAAAAAAAAAAAAAAAAAAAGAGGTAGAGTCCAGAGAAGCTGTAGCTGCCCCAACCCTAGAAGTGTTCAGGGCAAGGTTAGATGGGGTTTGGAGCAACCTGGTCTACAGAAGGTGTCCCTGCCCACAGCAGGAGGTGGAATGGCATGAGGTTTAAGGTCCCTTCCAACACAAACCATTCTGTGATTCTATGATTCTATGGCATAGCTACAGCATGGGGATTCTCACTGCTTCCCAGGGAAATCTTGAAAGGATTTATGAAATGGTAGGGGAGGAAACAATAGCCCAGAATACCACTGCAGCCTAACAGGTCAGTGCAGTTCTTAAAACACATGAGCAAAAACACCTGGAAAAGGATTAAGGATTTTACAATTACTGCCATGCTTGGCAATACACTAATCACCAAAAGAACATCAGAGTCATAAATGAAGAAATCTACTGACAAACTCCAGAAAACTCCAGAAAATTCTGAGAAAAGCTATTGAGAATATTAGGAGACAGGAAAACATCCTCTATAATACAAAGTTCCATAAAGCAAATCAGTTGCTTCACTTATGAGTATGTATCTACCTATACAGAAAGAAAAAACAGGTTTTTTGCCTATCAAAGTGATAACATAATGATCCTAAAATTGTTTAAGAAGTATTTAATTCTGAACAATTAAAATTGTTCAGAAGTAAGGTGAAAATTCTTAGGGGTGAATGTAGCCAAATACTGAAAACATGTGACAATGACTCCAGGGAATATTTCATCAGTAGTGATTTTCAATACTCTAAGGTCTGTCTTGCAGACCAAAACCAAAACACAGTAGCAGTAAGTTCTCATGGTAGGGTTGAACTTCAGATTGTCCAGCTGTATGACACTAAAAATAAACTATTACTTTTTTTTTTTTTTCTCCTAGAAGATCAAATATGTGCTCCTTCTTTTCAGAGTCTTCATAAGAAGCCTTGCCACTCTAGTAAAATAAAAATTATTTTTATACAACTATTAGGAGCTGATATACAATTATGCAGACCATAAAGAACAGACAGAATACTGGTAGGAACTGACAGGAAAAAATCAGTGTCAGTGATAGCAAATCTGAGCTTAAGCTAGAGATAGAGGTTTTCCTGAGCTGTGCTCACTGCCCCTGACAGACCCAAGACCAGAGGTGTGAGGAGGAACAGATGTGAAATTTTCCATTTCTGCACAGGACAAAGCCATCTCCCACATTCACAACACTACACAGACAGATTAAAGAATAGATTTCCAGCATTCTCCTACTGCAAATGGATTAGTTCTTGATTCCTGCCTGTTGAAAAAAAAGTTATAGTAATCATTCCTGCAGCTTCTGCCATCAGAAAATAGAGAATCTGGAAAGTACATTTTTGCCATAGACAGTTTTCTAGAGGAGGTTGTTTAGGTTTTCCTTTGCATCCTTAAGTAAAGTATGGATACCAGCAAACCTAAGGAATAGGTCTCTGTCAGTCTCACTGACCTCCAGTATGGCTGCATTATCAAACCTTTCCTGCTGACTGAGTATAAGCCATTCTGCCATTGATGTCACATTGTAAGATATTGAATTCCGAAGGAATTTGAGCTTCTTCAAGTGGAGACCTGACGGGAGCCCTGCTGGGTACTAAAGAAGTCTATCTGCAGCTCAGCCTTCCTTGATCTCCCCAAGTCTCCGGTGTTAAGGCAGTCTCTGCTTCTTTGCTAGTCAAGACATATCAGAAGCCCCCATCACAGTTCCGTCCAACAGCAGGCAAGACCAAGTGCACCAACATCCTGGGACCGATACGTTTGAACCTCCGGAATTATGCTGACGAATAGTCCTCAAACACACAAAGGATTCATGGCAAAGCCATGATTTGTGTAGACAAGTGTTTAGGCCCCAGCAATCACAAAATAATTTGGATTCAAAGGACCTCTGCAAGTCATGCAGGCCAACTGTTGCACAAAGCAGGTTCAAATTACATCAGCTTGCTCAGGACCTTGTCCAGCCAGGCTCTGAATAACTCCAAGGATGGACACCTCACAGCATCTTTTGGCAGCCTGTTCCCATGTTTTGATACCATCATATGTTTTGTTTGTTTTGCCGGAGGTTTTTTTATAGCAGTCCCTTATAGGGAGTCAACTGCCCATGCTGCAGTGTGTTTCTGCTGCCTCTCATCCTATTGTCATGCACCTCCAAGGTTTCAGAAAAAAGCCCAATAAATAAAATTGGACCTAGGCAGGAACAACAAGAGCTGGGTTCTTCACTGCCTAAGCAGGACAAGCAAAACAATTCCAACAATTTGCTTTCTTAAAAAAAAAAATCACTAATAAATAGACATTTGGCAGCTCCTTTAGAATTAGGTTACCACAGAATTTCCATCTTTGAAAGTTGTTGGATTTCATAAAGTTCTTGTTGGCTCTTTCCTCCAGCCAGTCCACAAGCATATTGACTGGTTTCCCCACCCGGTGGGGAACAGATCCCTGCAGTACTCTGATGTCAATGTCTTCCTGGATGAGTGCAACCATTAGCCACTACCCTCTAAGCTCCATCATCAACCCAGATGGTTGTCAGCCCATTTAGACCAAAATGTCCCAGCCTGGATACAAGACTATTATGTGTGAGAGAGTAGCCTTGCAAGGACACGGGCCAGCACCCTCAGTCCCTCAGCTGCAGCCTGCTGGGTACCATGGGGTTGTACAAATCAAGTTTTCTCAAGAAATCCGTGGCTCAATCCCTGTCCACTGTCAGCTGCTCCTCTTGGATGTGTTCACTGATCACAAGGTATGGGAGACATCGTTAGTGCAGACTGAGACAAAGAAGGTTTTGAGTGCTTCAGACTTACTGTCTCTGTTGTCACTGTGTCACCCAGCCCACTCAGCATGAGCGCACATTCTCCTTGGTCAGCCTTTATTACCAACATAATAGTGGAAGCTTTTCTTGTCCTTGATGTCCCTTGAAGATCTCAACTACAGCTGAGCTTTGACTTTGCCAGTACCATTCCCTATATACCCATGCAACATTTCTAAACTCCTCCTTTGTAGCTTGTCCCTGCTTCCACCTCTCGTGCGCTACCTTTTGATGTTGGGACCACCACTGTGAGTTCCCTGCGCTGGGCTCCTCATAAATCTGCTCATTTTCCTGCATTTCAACACAGGCTGCTCCTAAACATCCTTAAAGACCTGCCAGCTGCCCTGGGCCACTTTGCCCTTCCGAACTGCTTCCCAAGGCACCACACCTACTTATTCAGTTCCCTGAATAAGCCAAACTCTGCTTGTCTGAAGTCCAGGGTCTGTACTTGGCTATTCTCCTTCCTCATTCCCTGCAAGATCTTGATCTTCATTATTTCACAGTTGCTGCATCCAAGGCTACCGCTGATTATCACATTCCCAACCCTTTCTTTCTTATGAGTGCAAGGCAGATCCAGATGTTCTTAACCCCTGGTTGGCTCAGAGAAAGAGGTGCACAACAGCCATGCAGTGACCAAACCAGAACAGGACAGCTATTATGGCATGGGATCTGTGCAGAGAATCCCATGTGGTGGTCAGTGAACAGCAGCAGCAGAAGTTGACTAAATATTTGTGTGAAGAAAAATGAAGTAGAGAGGACGAAAGGGCAGGATAGCTGTACAAAAACCTGTCAGCACAACTAGACTAAAAGTCCTCACAGGAATTTGAGGCCCAGTGAGAAGAACAGCGGCCAATACTGAGAGATGCACATGCCACTGAAGGAGGAGCAGTTGCTGCTTCAAAGTTGCGCTCCACTCAGCAAGTTAAACAGGAAAAGCAGAGACACACAGCTCTAGAGGCAGAATGGCTCTCAGCTTAGACTCTTGTATCAGAAAGGGTAGGCAAGAAGGGTAGGCCACATCAGCTCCACAGATTTAGGTCCCCAGATATGAATGACGACACCTGTGAACTGCTCTAAAACTGAATGAACCTTGTTTCAGTGACATGAGAACGTGGGAAGGATCCAGAGGTGAGGAAAATAGGGAGAGAAACAGCCTGCTGCACAGAACTGGAGTTAATGTTGAATATGCTATAAAAAATGCTAGACCTTGTTTCATTACAGTATGCCAGCCTGGGCTTAACCAAGTCTTTGTGGTCACTAAAACTGCATTTTAGACAAAAGAGATGCAGTTGATACAACTGACTTGCATTTAAGTAAAGCATTTGACATACAGTCATAAAGAGACCCACTGCTTAAGACTGAAAAATGGGGATGAGAACAAGAACTATATATGGTAAAGAACTGGGATCGGAAAAAAGTATTAAGCAGGAAGTACCTCATGGACCACTTCTGAAACTGATTTTATTTAAATGCATTCATTAATAGTTCCTGTACAAAAAGGAGAAATACGCTAACAAAACTTAATAATGACAAATTTGGGTGGCGCTGTCGTCACAGGGCAAAGGATAGTACAGAGAAGGTAAGGAAGCTCAGAACTCTATAATGGAAATGGAATGAAATACAGCATTACAAAAGCATAGGATCATATTCCTCAGGGTCTAATTCCTGGTCTAATATGGGCATTCATCAGTTGCAAATAATAGAAAGCAGAAATACTTGTGAGTCAATCACAGAACTACCACTGGTAATACTAGTAATCTGTAATAGTAGTAATCTGTAACACTATGCATAGTTCTGACTTCTTGAGAAGTAGATTAAAAAGGTTTGAAAGAGATGAATTTAACTTGGAATAGATAAAAAACTGTAAGGATTTCAAGAGGGGAGCCCCTTTTACTTGTCAAGCTAAAAGACGTGCCTTGCCTAACAAAAAAGACAAAAAAGCACAAGCTGCCAGATCTAAGTATATCAGAAGTAAGGAACCTAACTAGTCTCAAGGTGGCAATTGTGTCATGGCTTCCATAACAGAGGGAACCAGTCTGGATGTGCCAGGAGGTCCCATGCAGTACCATAATCCAGTTTTCCTATGTTTAATAGTTTGCTGGGTTAAATTTTTCACATGATTAGATTCCTGCAAAATTAAATCCTTCTCAGATAGCTGACCTGTAGCAGCTGAGTGACCCTACTGACCAGTGATATGCTCCAGGACTGTGGCACAAGCTTGACCGGAGAGCTTGGAAATCCAACAGTGGTTATCTGTGCCAACTGCCTGAGTCACTATCACAAGCAAGGAACACTGAGAACCCATCTCCTTTTCCACTACTACATAAAGATGGTTTTAAAGAGTAAAGTGTATTTAATATCTTCCTCTCTCCCCTTTGCAGTTCCCAGAAAACATAAGCAAGAGTCTGCAAAAAGTCTGTGGGTAACAGATGCTTACTGGCTGGAAAACACTCCAGAGGTAGTTCCAGAAAGCTGGAAGTTTTACCCTGTGTTTCACATGCTTTCCACAGCCACCAGTGCAAATCCTCCACTTGACAGCACAGGGTCTCCCCATCCCACAAATAGTGAGAGTAAGGGGTTTCTGACACACTGACTAGCAGCCTAACAGAGAACCTTAACCCAGACAGAGCGTCACATCATTGACACCAGCACTGCAGCTGCCCTGATAAAAACCCCACTGCAGGCAGATCTCTAGCAATTTGTGTTCCCTTTATCACTCCATCAGTTAAAACTATTGGCTGACAACAACAAAGATACTGAGAGGTAAGAAGACTTGGTGACAGCATGGTTCTGAAAGCATCTGTAGAGCTTTTTGACATACCAAAATAAGGCTCTACCTATGAAAGAATTGACAAACGCAGGCACTAGTCTTCTGTTGCCAAAAAAGTTTGGTTACCTCTGTTATGAGACCCTTCCATCTTATAAAAGCGCCAGACAAAAAAACAAACAAACAAAACACCCCCACAACTAACCAACCAAAAAACTCAAAAGAATTAAACAAAAAGTGCCTTGAAATGGACATAAATTTCCAGGGACAGCCTCATCATCCAGCATGTATCGTTGTCTGTGAAAACAGTTTGTGTGGGACAGACAAAAACGACAGTACAAGACACTTAGCTTTCATTATAAGAAAGTACAGACCCTCAGCAGAGCAGGAATGAGGCTTCAACACAAATACCAGGGAGGCTGCAAGTGGTTCAAAGGTCTGGGTTTAATAGTAGCTTGGTCCTTTCAAGACTGCAGCATGAGAGATCTAATGGCTGACCTATGAGAGGCTTTGCTTTCAGAAGCTGGCAGGAATGACAAGAGAAGAAGTAATAACATGACACCAGGAGTACTAAAGTGGGCTCACCTCCTCTGGTGGCTGGTAGAAGGCACCTGTGAAACAGTCACAGAAGAGACTCTGGAGCCTGCCAGTAAGTTTGGGCTCACATGAGCAGCGGAGAGGTAAGCTTGAAAAAGATGTAGAGTAAAAAGGCACACCTGTCCAAGGGATTCTGAGCCCAGAAACAGCACCAGCAGTCAAAGAAACTGGGACTAGGATGCGACAAGGATGTGTATTTTGAAGCCTAAGGAAGCTCGCCCTTTGGGACCAAGCAGGTTCTTGGGGAACCATACTGAAGAGGGTAAAGGAAAGCAAAACTCTGGGAATAATGAAAGAGAAGGGGAGCAGAGAGAAACCTCAATGTTTAGAAAGGAATTAGAAGATTTAAGCATTGAGGATCAAGCATAGGCAGACACCAAAAGCTAGACATATCCCCAGGGATAAGAGAATTAGTAAGTCTCCAGACAATACAGACCCCTTGAACTCTGCTGTTTACATGGGTGCACTTCAGTCCTACAGGGACACAACCACAAAAATCAGGACCTGGCATCTCTACTGGGCCAGAGACCTGAGGCTGAGACTTTCCCCTCGGGCACAGCTGTTCTCTGGACCATGTTTTGGGCAGTCCCAAAAATGGATCAAAAGCATGGTGGAGACCTGAGAGCCCTGGTGCAGCCGTTGCTTGGTGGCCCAGCACTGCGGTCTCTCCAGCAAGCGGCAGTGCTGGCTCGGCCAACCCAGGCGAGAGGCCGTGCAGGCCAGGCTGCTCCACACTCCCAGCCCCCAGCCCAGCCCCAGCCTGGCTCTCCAGACTTTCACCCACTGCCTACTTACTTTTTAATTAGATTTTTAAACAAAAAGTGAGAGAATTTTCTAAAATCCCTCTAATTACACTAAGATGCTGAACTGATTGTGAAGGGAATAGGAAATGAAAGCGACTCACCCTCTGAGGGAGAATTTTGTCAGCCATCTTCCTCCTCTTGGCACTGTACATTTTTTAAAGAAAAAAACACGTTACCATGGTGACAGATCTAGGAGTAACGAGGCCACCTGCTAAATTATCCTGACATCTCCACATGCTGGTGCACAGCTGTGCATGCATCAGCAAAAGGGCCTCACCCATGCCCAGGACCTCAGACCCCTTCTCTCAGCAGCCTGGGGAGGCAGTTAGCTAAGAACAAATCAGGGCTGTCTGTTATGCATCCTGGAAAGAAGTCTGCAAGTTCTTTGATCAGAGCACCTTCTGTGGCTCAGGGAGGTAACCTATGCAAGTGCATGTGCACACGCTGCCTCTGGGTACAGACGAGTGTGCAGGACAGTCTCATGCGGCGAGCACAGACACCCCTGTGCGTGTGCACTTCTGGCTGAGTGCCTGCAAACAGCACGTGAACTTGTTCTAACAGATCACACCCGTTTGCTCAGTCATGCCCAAAATCGAGTGCTGAGGCAAACACGCATATATGTGTGCATTTCATATGATGTGTGAAAGCACACACATGCACACACTTCCCTATGTACTTACACCAGTTAGACCATAACGCATCTGCATGAGTGATGTACAAAGGCAAGAGGCCTTACGTTTCCGTGTTTTTTCATCTTTATGAATGCACATGAGGGAAGATGTATGTGTGCCTGAAGTGTATATACACACTGTTTCCATACCCATACATAGGCCCATTTCTATATCTATGCTTTGAAAAATACACTTGTGCTCCTGTACATACACACAAATGTATATGTGCCTGAGAAATGATACTGTAAGGAAAACTGTCAAATACACTGTCTTTTGAATTCTTCAGATTCTAAGACCCATTTGTGCCCACCAAACCTGTCACCCAGCTTTCTCTAACAGGGCCAAGAGGGAATTCAGGCCTTATTCTTCACCTCTGTAATTTGTGAAGCCTTTATCTTAAGTAGGACATGAATCACTCCATCTATGACAGACAAATCGGAGAAAGCAAAGCAGCTGCTGTCTTCATACAGGAAGTCAGTCATCAGCCATGTCCACATAAAAGCTCTTTCCACACACTGGTGTGACATACTCTCTTCCTATGTTTGTTAATAATAAGCCTGGCCTGAAATACCAGATTCTTAGTCTTCCCCATCCCCATATAAGCCAAGGCTGAGGAACTCTTCGTGCCTGGAGGTGCAAACTCTGTCCTTCCTTGGGGGCAGAAAATTCATCTACACAGTTACATCCAACTTAATAGGTAAACAATGTCCCTTTTTAAAAGTGCAGGAATAATGGGACTGGAATGTTACTTGGTGTGAACCTCCAACACCTTCCACAGCTTACAAAATCAAATCTGCACTGAAACATTTCAGAGAATCTGGAAGTAAAGGCTGAGCAAGTCCCAGCCTCCCAAAGGGAGCAGGATATGCAACAACCTGCAAAACCCCACAGGCTTGCAGTTAAAAAGCAAGTAATAAACCAACATCCCTACACAATTTGGGTCTCAACCATTTCTTCAAGAGTCTGTTACAGAAATGAGATTTTTGTCTCCACCAAACTTGCCAAGAAAGGACAAGTACAACCTTCTTGGCCTGTTTGTGCTAAAAAACACACAGCTCGATTACTCCCAGAATTGGACCCAAGGTGCCAGAAAAGTGTGCCTGAAAAAGCAGAATGAGAAGTGACAGGGAGGTGGAAATAAACAAAGGGAAAACATTCAACAGTTATCTGGAGGGAAGGCATGGCAGAAGGAACGGAGAAACATTCCTGAGTACCCAGAGAGCACTGGTGCGAGCTGGGCTCGAGGCAGTAGAGATCATTGCTAGGTTCTAAACCAGAAGCACTGCAGTTAAGAACTGGGGAGGGGAACTGCTTTCTTCTGTGAGTTAGACCATTAACTTTTAGAAAATACTGTCCTTTAATGCTCCCTGGAAACTAATTAGTGACTAAAGTTTACCGTAATTATCCAGCAGGAGCAATTTTTCACATTATATCCACCCTGTGTGCCTGAAGGCTGGGCATTATTTTGTGCAATTTCCTGGACAGTATCCTGGGAGGTGCTGTGGAATATGCATTTTGGCTGGAGCTGGGCAAGGCCTCCAAGGCACACATGCATCGCTTGTGCTCACATGCTGCACTCACACACATTCCTTCTGTGTTCAATCTTTTTTAACCATAATGTAATAATACTCTCAAGATTGGTGTCCTTTCCAGATGCATCCCAGATACAAGTATGCCCAAGTCTGGCTTGCTGATCCAAGGCATATAACCTGGACAGAGCAGAGCTCCTGAAGCACTGAGCTTAGAGAGTCATATTTTACCTACAACTGCATTCCACGACACCACCAGAACACTGTCTGAAGCTGTATATATACCTATAATGATTTTGCAAAGGCAGCCCATCTAGGTGACTGCGTGTGTGTGGAGCACACTCAGTAATACTCCAGATTGCTAAGGTCTAAGTTGCAAAAAGAAATTAGCTAACTTACTTAACAGAGAATGCACTCAGCAATGTACAAAGTAGGCATATTTAAAGAAGACAACTCCTTATAAAAATCCCTCTAATTCTATGAAATTACTTCCTGTGCATATTTCTTTACTTTATATGTACAAATGCCTGGGACAACTGCAAGTTTTATGGCCACTCTCCTGAGTGACCACAGTACCTATATTGACATGACCAACCAAAATTTTTTCCACTTGTCTCATTTACAGACCATTTTGTTAGCCAGTCAGAATCAGAGCAACAATATAGAATAGGTAACAAATAATACAATAATGTACTATATTAGAAGAGAACTGTTCATTAACTCTAAAGGCTAAATATACTCGACTGATTTATGGCCCGACAAACCTGCAAGGTAAAAGCAGTGTAACTACAAAACCAGACATTAGTAAAGGTCAGTTTGTTCAAGACCATTCACAAACAAAGTAAAAAGTATATTTTGCCAGTGTTTTTTCTGCTTTAAAAAACTAACAGTACGTATATCTTCTACTATGTCTCATTTGATCTTAAAGGTCTTACCTACTTCTAAAAAAGATACCACTTTTTCTTCCTCAGATTGTCCTCCCATGTTTTCTTCCCAGAACACTCACCTCCTAGCTCGGTTCTGGGTGGCTTGCTGCTGCTGCTGCTGCACCTGCTGCTGCACCTGCTGCTGCTGGACCTGCTGTGGTGCAGTGCGTTTTCTTGTTGTTTCCATCACAGTCTGGGGCATCCCAGGTCGCACGGAGGGGCTTCCGACGTATGGGGGGCCTGGAGGACCCATGGGAGCCCCCTGATGGGGCATTCGAGCTCCTGATGGCATCCCAGGGCGCTGGAGGAAAAGTGAAACAGAAATAAGAGCCAGTCTGGTCCCTGTTTCTCCAGCTGCCAGAACATTTGTACATCATGAGACACTGGCTCTGGCAGGTTCCCCATTTTGATCATCCTGACAAGCACTAAGCAGCAACACAAAGCACTTGAGCTCTGTGACTGGTGTTTCCTGGATGTCACAGAAAGGCATTCAGGGATAAAGTAGACAGGAAACGGGGATGAAAAATACTAGGCTTGGGAAAACACTCTGTGTTCAGTAACATATCCAGGCCACGTTACAGCTGAAAGCTCTACGTCCAGCCCAAAGGAAACGCCCCATGGCAGCGACACGCAGCCCAAAGTGGTGCAGCTCGTATGCTGCTCAGAGCTGCTCAGCTCCCACTGCAGGCTCTGCTCTGCCGAGCAGGCTGCTCTGAGCAGCTGGAGACAGCAACCAGCACAGGCGAAACACAGAAACACAGCGATAAACACTCTCCATAAGAGCTTTTTCCTTCACCTACACCAGAGAGCAGCGTAAGTTCGTAACGTGACACAAATCCTTTAAGAAAAGGTCACGTCTCTGATCAAGCCTTTGAAATAAAGAAAACAACGGAATGGATGCGGTAGTTTTTCAGCAGGCCCCATAGGCATTTAAAGCCCTGACATTTATGTTGACTTCAGTGTGCTCTGGGTCAAATCACAAGCTTAACATTGCACAAGACATGCAGTAAACCCAATTCTAAATTCTAAAAGTTTATCAAGGTTAAAAGGTCATCAAGGGAAAACATCAGCAGAACAATTACCACCTTTAAAATGCAATTTAAAACAGAGAGAAGAGCTTAGTTTCATACTAAGAGTTACCAAGATGTTTACTACATGTCTATGTATATGCAGAAATAGACACACACACTCTCTAGGCATTCGAACCAGGATGTGAATAAGAATAACCATACACAAAAGTCCTTTGAAAGTCAAGTCCATCTACAAACTCTTTTAATGAAATCAAAAGGCAATGGAATCCATTATGGATAAATAATTGTTTAAAGGATAGACATAAGGTTAAAGTAATTGGTTCTGAAAACGAAGGCACATGCAAAATTTTGCTGGGCCTCCTGCTTTTCAGCATGTTCTTAACAATCGGGGGGGGAGGGGGAAGAACAAAAAAAAGGCATGAAAAAAGCAAGGAAGTGAAAAAGTTTGTTGGTAATGCTAAGTTATTCACACTGGCAAGGACGAAGGCCGGCTTCAAAGAACTTCAGAAGGACTTTATGAGCCAGATTTAACACTTAAAAGCAAGATGCAAATGTATTTCAATACATATTGAAGTGAATGGGGAAAAAAACAATCCAAATATCACATACAAAGCAATGGGCCCTAAGCTGACTGCTGCCCACAGAAGCAAGATCTTGTTCAAACAGACACTTCCAGAAAAAAAACATCGGTTCACTGCTTACTAGAGGTCAAAAAAGCCATTAAACAAAAGAAATGAGCATGGGGGGAACAGAGAGTATCAGTGTGCTACTGCCTATGGTGTGCCTGCATGTGAAGGCTGCAGTTCTGCCTCCTGCAGCTCAGTGATGGCAGAGCAGAGCTCAAATAAGGATAAGAAAATGGCACAGAAATTCTTAACGTATGGAACTGCATCCATGGAAGTAAAGTAAAAGTAACAGTAAAAATGTGTTTTCCATCTGGAAAGAGGTGATCCAAGGTGATCTAAGGGGGCACTTGCCAGAGCTCTGCAGAATCAGGTGTGGCCTGGAGAGGGCAGCTGGGGATTGACTGTTCACTGCCCTTGCCAGAACAGTGAACCCCGGTCACCAGCAGAGGGGCCAGGCTCTCAGACCACCGAAGGGGTGAGTTTGCCCCACTGTGGCTATCAGGCTATGGAACCTCCTTCCAAAGGGGTGCTAATGGCATGGAAGACATACCTGGCGCAACAGTTACAGACTGAGAAAGTACTTGGGAGAAGTACATTAGTGGTCTCTAAAGTGGGGTGCCTGCACCCCGAGGGTATGCAAGCCACTGGGGGTGGGAAGAAAATGGTTTGTGCACAGTTAATAAATAAAATAATAATTATAAAAAAGTTTATTTCATCCCTATCTCACCCTTTTTATAATATCTAAATAATTATTATATATAATAAAACATAATTTTAAATATAATTTAAATTATAAAATATTACAGGACCTATATCTCTTATTAACCACCCAACTCCATTGTAGCCCCCAAAGCTCTAGTTCACTGCTCTCCCTGATCAATTCTTGGACACTCCTTGTGCTTAAATCTATAAAGGAAACCAGAGAAAGGAAGGGAATGAATGATCAGCAAAGAACCAATATGGGCTATAACCGGTACAAAGAAGCAAGGCTGAGGTATGGGAGTGACCAGCGCAGGAAGGTGAATTCAGGTGAATTCAGCAAGTGTGCATGTAAGAAACTAATGGTGGGTGTGGCCATGGAGAGAGCAGCAGGCAGCAAACACGCAAAACTGCAGCTTTGAGCAAAGCTGGAAACGCCTTCTGCCATGAGCACGAAGCCTTGAGAACAGCTGGAAGGGAAGAGTGCTCTCCGTTCCCACGTACTCGCCCCCACCCTCTGACCCAGGCAGAGTCAGCAGACAGAAATGGTCCAGAAAATGCTTCTCTCTTGAGTCTGCATTTAAGATCTCTCTGTTATCTGTCAAACCACACATTGTGGCCTTCTTCCAGCAAACGGCAGACCACTGGGCCGGCTGCTGCCCGTCAGTCAGTCAGAGACCACTGACAGTCAGTCAGAAGAGCCCGGATCCTGAGCACAGCCATCTCATGGACACTGACTGGCCACATGGATCACACTGCAGGCCCACTTTGCTGCTGCTCTAAAGGACACCTTAAGGCTTGGAGAACCAAGTCAGAAAGCCAAATCTACTCTCAGTCTTGGTCTGACGTCTTTGAACTTCCTTCAGTTCCCTTTGTTAAGCATCAAAATAGAGAAATGGAGAGAAAGGACAAACATGAGAACAAGGAGAGAGCTCCAGCAAAAAGCACGTTTGATCTCATCCCTCCACTGCCTCATTTCTTCCCCTCTGTTCTCACATTCCTATCTCCGATATCACCCAGAGATAAAACATTACTCACTACAGCACCTCCCTGCTGCAAGCCCAAGATACAGAAATGCTTTCTCTCTCTAAACTCTTATAAAAGAACATAGAAGCAGTACCATACCTTATCCAAAAGCTAATTTTGCTCTCAAATGCATGTGCAAGACAAGACAGTGATGGACAATACATCATATTTTTCACAATGCTGACATAAAAAAAAGGAAGTCTTGATACTAAAGAGTATTCTCATATCATTATGTCTTTTGAAAGAGATCTTGGAAGTGCATTTGTCTGTGGGTTAGGATCTGTCTCTCTCCTCTTCCTCAGAGGAATGGAATCTGTCCTAATCAAGTAGCATCCATGGGGAAGGCTGCAGTGTCAAACAGCACTGACACATCCTCCTTCCTGGGAAATCATCTACCCTAGACCCCCTCTCCCCAATACATCTCTGTTCTTACCCATAGACCTATCTCCTTTCTACCTACATTGATTCAATTTACAGATACTACCTTGTGCAAACACTGCCCTGGACAGAAAGAAAGTATCAAGAAAAGAAATTCAAAACCACCTACAAAATCCTCAAAAAGGGACTGAACAGAGAGTGGGGAGTCGCTGCATTGCAGTGGAGTGCTGACCTGCACCCACAGCAATGTCCTGTCCTGACAGGCTCCATCCACCTTGGCACCGCAATGGAGGCTCTGACGGCTTGTGGTGAACAGCAGCCTCTGGCTTCTTGTTAACAGAGACACTGACAGATCTTGAGAACAATCACCACCAAGTACACAAACAGCATATTTTTTAACTAAAAATAGAAGCTACCTTGGCTAGACAACAGACCTTGTCAAGGTGTTACACGAGCTACTGAAGGGAGTCTACAATGAAGATGGAGAGAGACTATTTACAAGGGCATGAGTGACAGGACAAGGGGGAAATGGCTTCCCACTGCCAGAGGGCAGGGTTAGATGGGATATTGGGAAGGAATTCTTCCCTGACAGAGGAGAGAAGCCCTGGCACAGGTTGCACTGAGAAGCTCTGGCTGCCCCATTCCTAGGAGTGTTGAAGATCAGGCTGGGCAGGGCTTGGAGCAACCTGGGATAGTGGAAGGTGTCCCTGCTCATGGCAGGGGGTGGGACTGGATTAGCTTTAAGGGCCCTTCCAACCCAAACCATTTTATCATTCTGTGATTGCTATAAGGCACAAACATAAGCAGGAGGAGACATCAGATGCTGTCTGGAGGCAAGAATGGGTCACTAGAAGTACCTGGAACCTTCAAGAAATTTAGACTAGACTGATATTGTCTGATGGCAACAGGTTTCTGACTGCACAAAAGGTTTCCCAGTTTGATGTGTTATTTCAAAAGGGACTCTTAGAAGTACAAGGAATAAAAGTTGTACAAGGCTTCTCTCCTCCCCTATAACTACAGATACTACCTCATGAGTTCCTTTTTCTTTAATGTCTATGAATCTTTTAGAGATTCAGTATCGCAATTCCTGCTTCTCTGCCATATTCACCTTTCTCCATTTCCCAAAAGCTCTCACAACCTAGAAATCCAAGTGTTCCAGGTTCCACCCCCTTTTATATAATGTTCACGACAATCCAAAAGTCTAACTTAGAAAACATCCCATTTACAGAACTGTGAATTGTAACACACCAAATTTCAGGGACCATCCTTCTAATTCATGAGTGTCTCTTCACAGCTCACAGTAATCAGCCACCAACCTCAAGTGGAACACTTTGGATGCAACCAAGAAAAAAACACATTATTTGGAACAAACCCTAGAGACCAGCTTTGAGTTCTACCAGCTTTAACAGACCTGATCACATCATTGCTGTGATCTAATGTATGGAAGGGAACTACAAGAATGTGCCTCTTGGCTCTGTGAAAAGGATGGGTTTGGGAGGGAGAGGAAAAACAGAGCTCTGCAGCACTGTGACTAGCATGGGGAGAGGAGAGGCTGCTCAAGACCTCATTGTCTCTTCCCTTACAAGAATCAGACAACAGCTGGCAGGATCAGGTAATTCCTTATGTAAGATAAACCACAAAAATCAAAAATCCCTGATAGAAAACACTGAATGCTAAAAGTTTATATGGGTTAAGAAAGACATCACTGGACTAATGGCCATAACTAAAATTCATAGAAATGAATTTTACTACGCAGCAGGCAGCTTTGGGTCAGAAAGCTCCTTCCTGAGCTGCAAATTACAGAGTATGTGTATGAGGCATCACTAAGGTTTTGCCTTGCTCCTGTACTTCCCTGCAACCTTCTGTGCTCCCTGTAACCAGGGATGCTGAGCTAAATGATCCACTGTGACTGGTTTTTTATTCCTACAGTATTTGTTGTTTTTTTAAAAAAGAGAAGAGTAATTCAAACATCTCACAGATCAATTACATCTGTGCACCTACATTCATCAGTAAATACAGGTTCTCTTAATCAGCAACTCAAATTTGTTTAACAAGTCCATATTGCACAAAATCGCACTGATATCTATTAAAGCCTTGGCTAGAATTAATATGATTTTTTCTTAGTTATATGTGAACTTTTCTCTATTTGTCAGCCTGCAATCAGTCCAGGGCTTAGGAAAGGACAAACCTTCAGTCTCTACCAGCAGCTTGCTCACACAGTTAAATGCTGTACAAAGTTTTCACTCTAACAATGCCCTGCAAGTACCTTCCCAATCAAATTCCTTGCCTGCAGTAAGCTCCCTTGATTTCTCCAGGCTGCCCTACACACCCCAAACATCTCCTTGTTTACAACACAGGGAATACACACACAGCAAACCAGTGCCTCTGTTCCAGGCCCCATTCCCAGAGGATGCCCTCACAGAGAGAACCGCCCTGTGGTAGGGAAGTGGAACAAACTGTCCAAAACCAACAGTTCATGACGCTCTTTTCTAGTTATTCTAGTGTCAGCTGACTTATGCTCTGACAAGACAGTATCAACATCCATGACAATATAAAAATTAGTGGGATATTTTTCATTAGCAAAGCTCTACTTCTTTTCCAATCTCACCATGCTCTCCTCACCTTGCTACTCCCAGTAGTGATCTCTACAAACCTGTGACTGGCTGGAAGAAATAGTCACTTTTACCCACTTAAAACAGATCATCATTCAATTTGGGGAAAATATCTTTAGCTCTTCCCATTCTAATAAAACAAACATAATTTTTATAATATATTGAACTACAAGTCCTTCCTCATCTCAAAGAATTATCACCAGTATTTCCATCCTCTTTGAAAGATGTTTACTTCTTTAACCAGTGCCTAAGAATCTCCAATGACAGAGATTTTACAACCTTCATAATCAATCTCTATGCTTAGATACAACAAATAAAACAAAAAAATCTTGTTCTCTTATTGGTGAAGTCTTCAGAGGCCTCCCACTACTACTGCCCTCCAAGTTCCCATTCTTTTGGCTTGTTAGTCATACAGATTACCAAAATCAGAAAAACATTCTTGTAAGTATACGCCATGGATTTACAATTGCTTTTGCATTATTCCCTGCCCCACTTCCCAATTAGGCTAACAGTTTACTTGATTTCTTATTAGCTACATACTAAGACAGCTCAAAGGACATCCAAGCCTCCCTCCTGAATGGTGACAGTTGATTTAAACCCAGCAACATATCAGAAGATGCAAAATTTGTTTATGAAATTCATTGCTTGTGCCCTTTTCCAAATCACTGATAAATCTATTAGACATTTCCATACCCATCTTCGGGGCACCAGACCTGTTGTTTTGTCTGTTCCAACATTGGCAACAAGTTATTTGTCACTATATTAAACATTCATTTACATGCTAGTATGCTCTGAGAACCTCCTTTCACTGTATTAAATGCCATTTAATAGATATTTTCTGTATTTATCATAGAATTCTATGACCAGATTTGAGAGGTAGGTAAGCAGACAACAAGAGGACTGAGGATAAGCAAAGGAGACACATCAGTTATACACAGATTTGTATGATTAGCAGTCTTGGTGTGTAACTAATATTAAACTGTAGAGATTAGCAGGAACCATGAAATTACACCTATTAGCAGAAAAAAATATGTATAAGGACTTATATTACCATGGAGAGCTTCCTAGGCATAGCACAGAGGACAAAGACCGAGATGACTATGAGAAAAAGAAGGTGATTTGAACTGACAGCAAGTATATTGTAAATACAACTATGACTCGATAGTTAAGAGAGGGACATAGACCTTTATAGGGGTATCTGGTGAATAAAAGGCAAGAAGATTGGCTTTGGAAAGAAGATAAAGTGGGAACTGAAAAAGGACACAGAAGCAGATTAAAAAGGTCAGAAAAACAGGACAAGAAAACGAACCTCTCAGCAGGTTCTTGTGTGCAGATGACACAGACAAGGTCACCAGCACAGGGCACTCAGGAAAGGTGGCTGCAATTGAGTCATAAGAGCAGAGATGTCTGGACAAGAGCTTTGACAAGACCTGCACCGTGGACCTTCCCAAGGCTAAATGGGCAGATACCTGTTTGAGTGAGAAGAAAAAAAAAAAAAAAACCAACAAAAGAAAGAAACAAAAAAAGATGGGGGAGGAAGACAAAGGTAGGATCCATTGAAGGGATCCAGCCAGAGTGAGGTCTATGGTAAGGCCTAGGGGATAGAGGAAACTGAGGAAAGGAATGGCCTGCAGAAAGATTAATAACTTGGTGAACCAAATACAAGGCAACAGCTGGACACCTAGAGAGATGTCATAAAGACTGCCTGAAATGTACTACTGGATAGCAGAAAATGCATCAATAAAGAGATAAATCAACATAAACGAGTTGATTAAAGCCATATTTATCCATAAAAATGCTAGAAATAAAAAAGGAAAGAACAAAATATAGGATGAAGCCCTTGGGGAGGGGGAAAAAACCTCTCTTCACACAAAAACAATGTGCAAAACAATGAAACGAGAGTAAAAAACATTGTAAAGCACTGTAAAAATAAATAACTGAAAGAAATTTAACCTTTTTAAAAGCCCATGTACTAACTAGAGGTGTAGCAAATTATCAAGGACTCAAGAAGGAGGAGAACGAAGCATCCAACTTGAGATTTTTAACTGTTAAGAGATTTCACCTTTCAAGGGGATCCTATTTGCCCAGGACAAACAAGGAAGAAGACATCTTCTAAGCTGGCAATATAGAAAAGAACAAAGGCAGGATCAGGTGCACAAGAGCAAAGGGTAAAGTGACCTTACCAAAGGAACATATGTTTTCAGAAAGATCAAGTGAATCTAGAAGCTGACTGCCCCTAGGAAATATTGCAGATTACCCTGTTCATTTAAGTATTCACAGAGCAAAAAAATATTTCTCTCAACATTCTATTACTTGCTCCTCCACATTTTTTGAGGGGGTAAAGAAAATAATTTTTAATAATCAAATTAAATAATGCTATCATAGATAGAATAAAAGAAAGTCATTTGAAGAAAGACTTGTCCCTGAAATTAGAGCAGAATCTGACTCTAAGGAATTCCACTAAAGTTTGCTATGTAACTTGATTTTTCAGGGAATTAATTCAGATGTTGACACACTTTGGGTGGTAATTAAATGCAGGAGCCAGCACTATGTAAACTCAAGGTAATGGCCGGCATGGCACATTCTCTTATTTGATAGGATACAAGGCCTAAAGAGATAAAATGAAGTTATAACTTTTTTCATCTTTTTTAAATAATGGAAGAGTGATCACACCAACCTGTGCTATGATCAAAATGAACCTGAGATGAGGAAGAAACAAAAGGAAATAACAAACCAGGAAACAAAGCAGAATTAAGGGAGATATTAATGGAGGAGAGGGTGATACAAGAGATGTTCAGGCCCCAGAACAACAGCCAAGAAGCCTCAGCAACAAGGAACAGGAAGACGACAAACACATGCAGATCTTCCAGGCTAACACGTACGTTCAAGTAAGACGCCACTAGCAACAAAACTCCCAGCGCAGAAAAGGCAGACTTTCCTGGCATCCAAATAAGTCATGGAAATGAGTTCTGCTATATTCATTCTGGTATAAATTAAAATTTCCCAGGCTTAAGAGGCCTTCATCCTGCTTTCACATGAAGTCCAGCTAGATGTGGAATAAGCAGATTCATATAACTATTTATGCCACTCTTCTTGACACTAAAACTTTGGAAAAGGCAAAACCATCCCATCTGCCACACTCCCAACTTGCCTGTGGTTCTGCCCAGATAGAGCCATCCTGATTCGGACCACCCTGATGAACCCACAAGTCCCCAGCAAAACCACAGCTCCCACCTGCAAACCTGCCCTCCATCAGCCCCAAACAGCCACCAGGCTCACCCATCCTGTCCTGTGCACTGGCACCACATCACCTCTCCGCAGCTCTCACCAATGCCATTCGCACAGAATGCCACCTCAAAGATCTTAGCCTTGCAAGTCCCACCATATCCAGGATCTGCAGGACACGCACAAGATCCCACACACCTGGAGTAAGCCTGAATCATGGAGACAATTGAGAAGCCTGCTGTGAGCACCACAGACTTCTATGATCTCTGCACAAGAGCCCCCCCCGCCCCGATGTCTTCAAGAAGGTGTCCCAGGAGGTGCCAGATTCCTCAAAAGAGAAACACTGGGGACTACCAGTATCCAAAAAATATCTGCATTCCTTGGGGCTCTTTAACAGCCTTATTTGTTAAATGTGTATCAATACTAGAAATTCAAATGTTATAAATGGTGACTGCTCTCAAACACAAGAGTCATTTCAAGAACATCGTTTCCAATGGTAGCAAAACAGGGTTAGCATTTCCCCTTAAATGGAGATCGAAGACCTGACTCTTAAACAAAAGCTGGAACATTTTTAAAGACCTGAAGGATTGCTTTAATTAAGCATGGCACCCTGAAATTCTCTCATGGGTGAGTTCCCATAGACTGTTACAGATCTGCAGAGCTAATCTCTTCAAGCCCCTGAAAGTCACCTGTTAAGTAGCCAGAGGATACATACGAGCCAAGATTGGAGACAAGAACCAGAGGCAGCACCACAAGGCTTCATCAGGCTTTCATCAGAATTGTTTTTCAAAACACAAGTTTGATTACAGAACAAAGTGTCCTACAAGCCCATTTGGGTTAGATCCAGTGCAGATTCTGCACCACCATCAGACTCAAAAGCATGCTATTCGCCATTCATGGAGAATCACAGCAAAAAGCACAGCACACATCCCCCCAGACAGAAGCCTATATTATCAATGAAACAGTGCATATGCTGGGGGCTCTACAGACCCCAGTGTTCTCCTGGCAAGGCAGCTACCAGCGCCCCAGGAGCACACAGCAGGAGCCGATCCAGCCCAGCACAGAGCCTCCAGTTTCCACTCATCCCTCTATTCAGAGCCAGCCAGCTCACTAACTTTCCCGACTCACCACCCCATGGACCAGAAACTCAAAAAGTTTGCTTTTCGTAGCTTTGCGAGCCCCTCCTGTAACTTCGTCTGTAGCCATCAGGGTCTGCTCAGCCTCTCTCACTCTCTCTCTTCCTCTTTCTTTCCCTTTTCTGCCTTTTTCTCCAACTCTCCCCTCTGAGTCCTGCTGGGCTCTCACACTTCTAATAGCGCGGAGTGGGGAGGGGGCCCCTTCAGGGCCTTCCTGACGGCCCACTCGCACTCAGCCTCAGCTGCTGCATTCCTCCACTGATAAGCCAGAAATAGTTTGTGCTGCCGGGCTCTGTCTGTTTACTCTGCAGGGACAGAAAATCCAGCTTTTTAAACCTCTCTGTCCAAACAGCAGAGATAAGCGGGAGGCAAATTGAAAACACATCTCAGCTTTTCCATGGTGGTGTTGTAGCCTCTCCTCCTCTGCACTGGGGATGGGAAATTCTGGGGCAAGAGGAAGGGGGAGGGGGCAACTCCAGCAGTGACAGAGCTCAGCACCTCACAGAGATGTTTTCCCATTAGAAAATGCAGCAGGCGAGCAGTGAGAAACAATGGTTTTCCCTTGCTCCCACTGCTCCTCCCGCACTGCATTTCCAGGCCCTTTCCCCAGGGACCTGGCAGGCAGCACACAGAAACATTTGCTGGCAGTATTTCCAGCATGAGAGATGAGAACTAACCCCTCTGGACAAGAGAGAAAAGCAGCGGGAGGCAGGAGCTGGGAACAGGGAGGGACAGCATGTGGGAGCGAGGGGAAAGAAAGAGTGTGAGAGCAGCAGAGGGAGGGGGCAGGGGGCAGCATGGCGGCACAGCTCCCGACTCGCCTCCATGCTCCCGCACCCACCACCGCTCTCCAGTGACCGCCCTCGGGATGCTCTGGTACCACTGTGACAGATCCATGAGAGACCCCAGGTGATTGACAGGCACGGACAAATTATTAACTCTACAGCTGCCGTGAGACATCAGCAGCTCACCGATTGTCACACAAAGCCCTGCACAACAGCGTGCGGCATCCCAGGAAGCTGCTGAAAGCGGAGCCCACGGGCCACCCAGGGGAAGGGGGAAGAGAGCAGCAGACGCCTCCTGTGCAGCCCTGGAGGGCTGGGGGTGAGCGCGGCGATGGCGGCACGGCAGCCATTCCATGAGCAGAGTGCGGTTCCTCCATGATGGCTGAGCCCGCAGTGGTGGCCTGGGGCACTGCTCTGCCTCCCAACAGCTCCCACAGCTCCCCTTGCCCACGGCTCACAGGGGCTGATGCTCCCCAGCCTGCTTAGCACAGCAACAGGCGACATGTTGCCAGGTTACGAGAGGGGTTTATTCTCTTCCTCGGCTTGAAATTCTTGTCTGGGGGCTGTGACTTTTCTGGCAAGACTAAAAACAGAAGAAAATCATATCTGAAACAAATAAATAAAATTCTGCCCTCAACCAGTAATAAAAACAAGCACAGAAAAGACACTGCATTGTCCAGCAGTGAAGTGCAAGCCATGAAGATCACATGGCCTTCTGCACATGGGGACGGAGACAGTGAGCTCCATTGATTTCTAGGGTCACTCCAATCCAAGTGCTAATGTGTAGCAACACCCATAGGAATCACAGAAATTCTGGGAGGGTGGGCATTGTTCCCTCTCTCAGCCCTCAGAAGGAACATACTAAGCAAAGTAACATGGCCTTACTCAGTGTTCCTATTCCAGCAGTTCTAACTGAACTAAAGGCACGAGTAATCTGGAACCAACTGCTATGTGTCTGGTGGACGTAGTAATGGTGGATTAACTCATCTGAAGGGCAGCGTCGGGCCGGCACCAGCTATGTGTTTTAGATCCCAGACTCACAAAGAAATGCTGGCTCCCATCGTGTGAGCCCCTTCCCTGCTCCCGGCAGACGCCGTTCATTGTCCTCACAGGCCGCACTGGCCGGCGGTCCGGGCGGGCGGGTCACCGGCCTCGGCCTGTGCGGATGCGGCTGTTCCCCCTGCTCGCGGGGCGCCGTGCGGACCCTCATCGCGCGAACCGGCAGCACGGCGAGGCCGCAGCGGCTCCGGGCCGACAGCCGCCGTGACGGCCCCGCCCGCCCGGCGCGGGAAGGGGCGGCGGCGGCTCCGGGCTCGGCGCGGCGCGCGGTCCCCCCTCGTGTCCCCCCGCGCTCAGCCGCCAGCACCATCGGCACCGAATGGCAACGGCGCGCCCGGCACGGGCAGGGCGTGCGCCGGCCGCGGTCCCGGACGCGCCGCGGGCGGGGGCTGGGCCAGGCCGCTGGCCTCGGGCCGAGCCGGGCCGGGCCGGGCCGGGCGAGCGGGACCGGGCCGGGCGAGCCGGAGCGCGGCGGGCGGAGCGCGGCCCCGCGCCGGGCGCGCGCATGCCCGGCGCGGCCCCGTGAAGGTCAGCGCGGGCCGGCGGGGACGCGCGGGCGGGAGCGGCTTAACCCTTTCGGTGCCTTAACTCTCAGCACCGATCGGCGGGGCCGTGTCGGGGACAGGCGCGGGGCCGGGGCCGTGTCGGGGACAGGCCCGGGGCCGGGGCCGCCGCCGGGGAGGGAGCTCGGGCCGGGGCCGGGGCCGCGCAGGAGAGAGCGGGGTCGGGCGGTTCCCGGGACGGACGAAGGCGCAGAGCCCTGACCCTTTGTCCCCCGGCCGGGGCGTTAGCTCGGCTGCGGGTTTTAAGCTTTTCTTATTTTTCTCCTCAGCTGTAGATACAACAATGAGCCGCAGCTGCCCCATCTCCGGCGGCAGGCACTGATTGCTTCCTGGAGCAGGAGGACATCTGCTACGAATCTCAGCTGAACACAAACCATACAATATGTATTGTAATCTACCTGGTTGTTCTTAACAGGCATCGAATAATCAGCGTCTTGGAACATCAAATTCCAAGGCCAGACATTAAAGGAATGGCAGACTCGCTTTAGCCATAGACTGCTTAAAAAAAAAAAAAAAAAAAAAAGTCATAATAAAAACTCAGCTGTAACTTAGTATGATTTTAGTTCTCCAAGTACTTTAGAAAATAAATCAATAGAAGCAGCTCTTTTGTTTTGCAAATCGAAAATAAGGTACAAAATGGATGGAAGTGATTTGCCCAGCATCACCTAGCTGAGAATTAAACCCATTTCCTGTGATTCTTCCACCCTCCACAATAGTGTCCAGGAAAACTACTGTGCCAGGCATTTGCACAAATAAGTGAAGTTACAGTGCAAGAATGCCTTCTCCCATATTAAGAGAAATAGCACATAATTTAATTTTAAATTATTTTTCCATTTTCCCAACTTTTTTTTCCATACAAGTGTAGGAAATAATTATCAGTGTTCTTTTAAAAAGTGCATGGTTCAACCCAAGTCTTCCCCAATTGCTGCAACTATCCTGGCAGCTCCCAGCCATCTCTGGCCTGGAAGATCTCCGTGCCATGCAGCTCCCCACAAGGCTCATGTTCCTCCACTGGTTCTTCAAGGCTGAGCAAGCACTGGGGCCAGTTCATGCCACCAGCTGGTCACTACCAGCTCACTTCATGCCATATTCCCAGCCTGTCTGATTTCAGAGAAGGTACCTTCCTCAGTACCTCCTGGGGCCCCAAGAGCCCACCTGGTCTCCTGTCTGTGTGTGTGTGTGCTTTCGTTTTACTTCTGTGCCCTTATTCAGGCTTTCCAGACTGTTAAACTACGATGGCCAGGTTAGAAAAGAGAAGAACCTAGCTGTTGTTTTAGGGACACAGATTTGCTGCTGTTTGCAATTTTTTGATCTGTGGGTAGTTACAGAAATACATGAAGGTGCTGGTTTCCTTAAACAGGCATGGTTTTTCCCTCATCCAGTTTTCATTAAAGTCAGCAGCGCTCTGTTCACTGTAACTTAAAATACTCCCAAATGATGCAATATGGCATAGAAAACATGCTGAAACCAGACAGAAAATAACCAAAGATTTGGGCTCTGCTTAGTCTAAAGAAATGACCACTTATTCCTGAGTTCAAAATTATTCAACATTCTCATGAACAGTACAGATAATCAACTAGAGAACATGCTTATTAAATTTCCTAGCAACATATGGTTTGGAGGGGTTACAGGTTTGCTACAAGAGATGATTTAAATTAAAATCCTGAGAACCTGGAGATATGTCCTGTTTTTTCAAACCACAATTCAATCAGAAACAGTGCAAGGTTCCACATCAGAACAGAAATCCACAACTGTCTGAACAGAAGACAGGGAACAACTGGCTGAAGAGGTTTGGTTGTTTTTTTTTTTTTTTCAGAAGAAATATCTGTGGATATAATAGATCACAAACTAAATGTGAGTTATCAGTACAACAATGACACAAAATAAGCAGATAAACCCACAGAAGAGCAGGAACTGCAGGAATGCTGCCCCACTGCTCTCATCCCCTTGGTGGCAGCATAAGCAGTGTCAACAATACTCTCGATTCTTCTTTTTCTCCTCATTTTGTCTCTCCTCCTTCCCCACATCCCTTGAGCTCTCCAGGGCACAAGCTGTCCCAGCTCAACACTTCCCCGAGGCTGCAAAATTAATTTTTGCCAGAACTGCAGAGGAACTCTTCCAAAGCAATCTTGTTGTGGTATTAATTATCAGTGTCCCAACCAGACTGGCCTTTGCATTGGGTGTCTGTACATTAGAGGAAATGTGGGAGACACCAGCATGGTTCAGGGGAGAACAGTAAGAGACAAGAACTGTAAGGCCCGAAAACTAAAGAGAAAACAACAGTCGTCAGGTATCCAAAGAGGTGCTGCACATACAGGGAAGAGCTGCTCCCCATATACACAGTACAGGAAATAATGGATTAAAATTTCTCCCAGGAAGATTTATGTTCGATATTAAGGAAGACCACAACAGTGACAGTAGAGATGTTCTGGGATAGCTCACCAAGCAAGGAGGGGGATCTTGGGAATCTCCATAGCCAAAGATCTTTCAAGAATGGGTTAGACAAGCATCTGTCCAGAGTAACGTAGGTGGTGTAAATTCTGACTTGGGGCAGGACAAAGGACCACATGACTTCCAGAAGTTCCTTTGGCCTTATTTCCCTAAGGAAACTGTGTGGAATTTCATAAGACAAAGATAAGCCTTTTTTTTTCTATCTAGAGTAGTTTCCCCTGACAGATTTCACAGATCTCATGCAAAAAAGTCTAAACCGATCAAAAAGGTTCCCTTAATTTATTTTTTTTTTAAGTATTCATCTGATTGTAATAGCAATGTAAGAATGAGGAATATGCATATGCCAAGTGCTACCAGTTATCCTTTGGGGATTCCCAAGTGCCATACAGTTTTTATACTGCGGCTTTTTGCTCTCTCCTGGACTCCCAGATCTTGCATCACTGTACCACAGACCCTTTTTTCTGTGTTAGGCCTTTCCACTGTTCCTAAAATCTATCTGAAAAGAAGAAATAACACAAACAATTTGCAGTACACATCAAGAAAGAAAGAAGATTTGAAATAAAGGCAAAAAAAAAGAATGAGTGAAGGCAAAGAAAAGTGTTTGTCTCAGTCTTCAGAGATTCCAAACATTAGGCTGCAGAGGTAGAGAGATAATTACAAATTTACCTCCTGATCATTTTAAAAGTAATCAAAGGCAATGGCAGGGATGCCAGGAGATGGAAATATATAGATAATGCTGTAGGATGCAAAATAATGAGTCATCAGAATTATCATGTCATCAACCATACTTGTATTTTAGCCAACTGTGTACAATTCTGCATGACTTCATGGTAAGCTGTCCAGTCCCATTCTGCCTTTACCTCCACTCTTCCCTCCTCACCAAACCTCCTTTATACAGCCTGTGCAAGGACAGCTGTGCATGGTTCACACACCTGAGCAAAGAACCAGAGCTCTGCAGCCAAGGCTGCAGTGCCCATCTGCTGATGCAGGGCAGAGCAGAGCTGAGCTGAGTGTGAGAACTTAGTAGGAAGACTTTGGTCCTGGAAGGAGAACAGTTGGCAATATGGATTTCAGTGAAGGAAATAGAGGAATTCTTGGTGGGAAATCCCGGTGGAGCAGAGAAAAGGCCCCCAAACCAACTGCCCCTAGTCAAAAAAGTATTCTTCCCTGTATTTGATGGTTAAAACAATGACTTTGGGGTATGTTTGGAAGAGCATCGTAAAGGATTCACCTGCTGTCACTCACTGACAGAAAACAGCAGAGGGAACTGCTGGGTCAGCAACTGGGAACTGCTGGTTCTTCCCTGTGAGGGTGGTGATCCCCTGGCACAGGCTGCCCAGAGAAGCTGTGGCTGCCCTATCCCTGGAAGTATTCAAACCTTGGGCTGGACAAGGCTTGGAGCAACCTGATCTACTGGTCAGACTGGATGGTTTTTAAGGTCCCTTCCAAATCAACCCATTCTAGGATTCTCTGATTCTATGTATAATCAATAGTAACCACGTCACATATAACCTTTTCTGACATAAATTTATTGCACTGCACTTTAAATTCACAGGGGACAGCTGCTATGAATTCTTGGGTCTTGTATATGTGGCTATTTCCATTTATTATTTTACCAACATTATCATTAATGGTTATTTTTTTGTGTCTGATGTTTATGCTTTGAAGCAGTCACACCCACACTTGACTCCTCCTTTTGTCAGACTAAACAAGTGAAACTGTTATTTATTCTCTTAATATTGAGTGCCCAATTCTCATCATTCCATCAGCCTTTTTCCTGTCAGTCCCAGTTAACCTGGCTAGAACGAGAGCAGCCAGAACTGCATCTCCAGTCTCCAGGCCCCATCCTTGTGGCATTAATAGTTCTCTCACCAGCAGAAATTTTCCAAACCTCTCTAGGCCCACAGCTGCCTTCCACAACATCCTGGCAGTGACAGCCTCACATTCTCCTGCGCATGGACTATGTACAGGGCTGTTCTTCTTTCTTAATCATTGCCATCAGACCACGCCTTGCGTACAGTGCCGACATCTGGGACAGGACCCCAGTCACCAGATACCAGCTGGTTTCTGTTTGTGCAATTGAGAGTCAAGTGGTTCTCCCCACGTAACTATACCTGTCTACTTTGCGTCATCAGCAAATTTAGTTATTAGACTGCCTGTTTTTGTGCTGTGGGCATTAATGAAAATATTAAATTACATCAATTCCAAGACAGATTCTCAAGAAACTGCAATGTCTTCTGTGTCTTCTTCACTGAGCTCCGTACCTACGCTGCAGTTCTGCTATTACCTCTCTTCTGAGTCCCAGCCAGATTTTCAGATAGCACTGTATCAAAGGCTTCACCCAAGTCTAGACAACTAAGACATTAATTCCTTTGTGTAGATAATTATTTATCTAAGAAAGAGTAGGCTAATAAACTTAGGTTGCTTTTTCATACCATGCACATCCTCCTTGTGCTCAGCTATTTACTCTTTTAAAAATCATTCTTTAACCTTGCATGGATTTAGGATCAAGTTAATGCAACTGTCTTTAGTACTCTTGCCTTTCTGTATTTTAAGAAAACCTACACGATTGCCTGTTTGTCAGGAAAAACAAATTTCAAGTCCATTTTGATTAATATTGATTAATTTGATTAATATTTGATTAATATATCCTATTCTCACTGAAAATCATTTGAAAAGTGTCTATAGTTTAAGCAAATCAATAGTAAGTATTAATATGCAAATATTAATATGCATAAGAACTGAGCACTAGGAGGCTGGAGGAAGCACAGAACCAAAGAAGGAAAACAGCAGTCTTGGCATGGACTGTCTCATAAATCTAGCTCTCACTTCAACTGTACTGGTAGAACAATTAACAAGGGAATACAACCACACTGGCCTTAGAACATCGTGGAATTGAGAACAAGGAACAGTGATGATCATAAAAAAAACTGCATTGACAGACAAGCCCAAATGTCTTTTTCAATTATTTTATTTGGCAGAATAATTGCAACAATTACAAATAGATTACTTCCAAAAAGTCAATCTCAAATGGTACCTGACTACAGCAAATATCAATGGCTTTGGGAAATTGCAGCCAGTGGGAAATGGCAAACGTGACTGAAAGGCAATATAGTAAAACACCATCATATGCCCGAAATTCTTAATAGGAACATAATTTGTATGTAATTTGTATGTAACATTTCTGAAAGGTTATACAGAAATAATAAAAACAAGTGGAAGGAAAGTGGCTACTAAGGACTCCAAGGTTGATTGTTACATACAGATTGTTTTACCATCTTCAAAGATCTAAGAGAAGGAAGTAAAAGATATGTAGATTAAATCCTCACAAGAAGATTTTGGAGAAGTTTCACAGCCAGTCAAGGCAGGGAAAAAAAAAACCTCGACTGGGCCTAAAATGTTAGACAGGAGATTTAAGCTGGAAAAACTCAAGCTGGTGGTGGAAGATAAATCCTGAGGTGGAAGAACTGCACTATGTCTGTTGAGCAGGTAGGATGGTTGGCTAATCTTTTCAGAGTCCATTCACCCAGTACATAAATACATGTATGAAATCACAGGACCACGAGCACAGCCGTTTGTGGCACCAAGACACGATCATGGCGCTTGGGCTCCAGCTGAGCTTTTGACTGAGGCTCCTTCTGAGCAACGGAGTTTGGCAGCAGTGGAACCGTCTGGCTCCAGCACAACACAGCAGTTTTGTCTGCTGTCTCCCTCACCAGAGCACAGGCACAGTGGGCTGGCAGCTCCCAGCTCAGAGCAACAGCCTGTCCTCAGCAACGGGGTCACCAGGCACAGTGTGCACAACGCACTGCCTGTGACCCCAGGAAACAGCACGTCAGAACGACAAGGCGCGTGAGCGGTGGCACAGGTTACTTGTTAAATCAACTTCAAAACACGCGTAGAAGAAACACAGGCAGAAGAAAGTTGATTCGTTAAAGCATTTGGAGCTTTTCAAAGCAAAAGTTTACGGTGGAGAACTCGCACAGCAGAAAGGCTTGTTTGTGTGTGGCCATGAACTTTCAGAGGGAGAAGAGAGGTGTGTGTTCTACCTTATTTCACATCGTCTGCCACATGTCACAATTCTTCCCATTCTTGGGATTCAGAAGTTTCTGGCGCCTGAGAGTATGAGGACGTACAGCTAAGAACAGTGTAGTCTCTGACCTTTACAGCTCTCAGATGAAGTTAACAGATGGAAATAGAAGGAGCACAGTGGAACAGAGAGCACCAGTCATCCCCGACAGGCAGGGACTTGGCACGACAGCTGTCGGGCTACACTTGTTCGGAATAGCCACCAAATTCCTACCCTGTGCACCCCATCCTTGGCACCTGTTTTCCGATCAGTTTATACCCAGACTGCAACTTGAAACCACAGAAACAACGCAATTGGGGATTTTGAGTACCCTGTTCTCTCTTGGGAAATAACTATGGTTCCTTCTTCAAAGAGATTCCCTAGGGCTCCAGTGCCACAGCCAAGCTGGTATATGAACATATGATACAGCAACACTGAGTGTTAGTTATAAATATGATGCCAGATAATAACACATAAATCTCTGCTAAGGTTATAAAGGCATTCTAATTTATTAGTTAAGAGTCTGAGATACCATGAAAATTAAAAAAAAAAATTCTTTAAATTCCTTTAGTTAAGATACTGGATATTAATTTCCAGTAAGGTATTCACCTAAACAATAAAACAAATTTTAAAAATTAGTGAAAAGTTTATGTAATGGAAGGTTAATCACTATTATTCCAACCATAAGAAATACAGGGAGCAGAATATGGGCCAAGAAATATTTCAACACAAAAAAAAACTTGTTATATTTCTGTTCTTCAGAAGAACTTCTTTTGTCTATCATGTAACTGATTCTTTCTTACTGCATCCAATCTTTATCAACAATTCCTCTTGGCTGATTTTGTCTTAACACTTACTCTTTTTTTAATTTTCACTTTCTCCACCTCCTTCTATTTGAGTCAATCCTTCCTTTCTCCAGTTCAAGCTCCTGCCACTGCATATCACACCACTGCAATTCTGTCTTTTCTGAACTTGGCAAATACTTTTTTCACTCTGATTAAATCCCCCTAGAATACCACTGGCAAAAATTTGCTCTGAAACTGTCTAAATGCCAAAAACAGGAGTAAAAACGCCCAATTCTGTATCCATCTGCCTGATTACTGATTTTACCATGCCCTGCACCTGCTTTGCCATACTCTTCTCACGCCATTCAACTCCAGGATGCCTTGTCTCGTCCAAAGAGTCAAGAGTCACAATTCCCCATGAGAATTAATTTAATAAAAAAATCAGTTGCAGACCTACACCTCTTGTTATGACCTTATTTTAAGGCTTAGGATTGATCTCCCCTTATACTTCAAGTCCATTTGTCTACCAAAGGACCAGTCCTGTGAACCCTCTTTGCCTGCCTGCAGGACACAGTTCTCTGACATTTCAAACCAGACAAAGCCCTGAAGAACACCCAGAAAATGACTGTTTTGTCTGGCAGCTGGTAAAGAATGGATGACATATAGCTCAAATAGTTAGTATTTCAGCTCCTGATCCTGTTGCAGTCTCCCAGAATAAAAATGGCCAGGATCCTCCCTACAACAAAGCAGCTGAGAGCAGGAAGCCCTCAAATGCTCTTTCTGCCATTTGCCTCTGGCTGGAGGACAAAAGGCCCTCGCTCCCTCTCTTCGGACTGGTGAAGCTGTGATATGTTCTCTTGATTCCTACAACAATAGCACAGTGTCTGCTCCTAGAGTGACAGGAAGCTCTCCCTCCTCTCAGGAAGCTTCCGATCATCCACACACTGTCACTGATGCTCTCTCCGATCCCTTTCCGTCCTGAACATGCACTGAATTCCAAGGTGACTTGACAACTACAGGATGGGAGTGCCGTGATGGCTGAAGACAGACTTTTTAGGAAGAGCAGGCTGGGGGTGAGGAGGAGGAGATGCCCTTCAGCCAAGAGCAGCCGGAGCACACAGAGCTCCACCTTGGGATGGACAGAGAATCAGCCGAGAGCTCATAGCCAGAGGCAGGGCCAGAGTTAGGAGGCAGAACAACATGTATGCTCCAGACCACCTGATGCAGATGAAGAAGTGAGACCACAGACAGCAGGAAAAATCCCCAAGTTCACAATCTCTGGTCTGTGGTCCTCATGGGAAACTTCAGCCACTCCAGTATCTGCTGTGGGGATAAGAGAGCAAGGCACAAGGAATAACTGAGGCTTCTGGGGCACACTGAAGATGACTGAGGAGCAGACAAGGAGAGGCGGTCTGCTGGACATGGAAGAACTGGTCAGGACTGTGAGGCTCCAGAGCAGCCTTGGCTGGACCATAAGATGGAGTATTTCAGGAACATGAGAGGATGAAGCAGGGTAGAAAACAGAATCACAGCCCTAGACTTCTGGAGAGCAGACTTTGACCTGTTCAGAGATCTGCTTGGAAGAACCTTTTGAGTTATGGCCTTGGAAAGAGGGTTCCAGGAGATCTGGTTGATTTTCAGAGATTTTCTCCGAACTCAAGGCTGGTTCACCCCACAGGCAGGAAATTAATCAAAAGCAGCAGGAGGCGTGCATGCATGAACAAGGAGCTCCTGACTGAGCTCAAGCATTACAGGAGGCCAAAGCAGGGACAGGTGATGCAGGACAAATACACTGTCCAAGCATGCAGGGATGCAATTAGGATAACAAAAGCCCACCTGGAGTTGAATCTGGTGAGGAACATGAAGGGCAGACAGAAAGGCTTTTACAAATATCTCAGCAGCAAAAGACAGACATGGGAGAACGTGGGCTTACTTGGGAGGGGACTTGCTGAGAACAAACACAGAAGAGGTTGAAGTACTGAATGCCTTCTTTGTCTCTTTTTTTACTGGCAAGATTGGCCATCAAAAATCTCAGGCTTCTGAGACAAGTAAGAAAGTCTGGAGCAAGGAAGACTTGCCCTAGGTGAAGGAAGACACGATTAGGGAATGTTTAAACCAGCTGGACATACCCAACAGGTGAATGGGTTTTTACTTAAAAAAGGTGGCCCAGAGACCAACTCCATTCCATCCCTGCAGATATTCAAAAGTTCACTGAACTTGGTACTCAGCAAGTTGTTCATGCTGATCCAGCTCCAAGGAAGGAGGCTGGACCACACTATTTCCAGAGATCACTTTTAACTTCAACCACCTATGATTTTATGATTCTTCTCAGGAAAGATTTAAGCATTACAAGAAATTCAGTCAACTTGCCCAGTCAACATGAAATTGATTCACAGGAGAAACCACAGCCTGGAGACTGGAGCAGAAACAAGGCAAAGATAAAACACCTGGAGTGCCCTTACCTGGAAGCATATGTGCCAGTTCAGAAGCAACAATTGAAAATGCTTCTTACCTTAACAGGTAGGTATTAGGGGGCAAAACAGTGGGATAATGAAGGCAGGACTAGGAAGAAGCTACTGGAATGAAAAGCAGGCCATTGATGAAAAAAAATTAAAACAAACACTGCTTAGTAGTACTTATACAAAATGCATAGGAAGGCATGCAAAATGTTACAGCTAAAATAATTTTCCCAGTTCATCATTTTGAAATGATCAGTGTTCCCGCAGTGCTTCTGCATCCCACGCCTCATATTTAAAAAAGATAAAAACATTAAACCCTGCTTGCATTCGTCTTCTGGTCCCTGCTAAATATAAGTTTGCTCCCTTAGAAGAGCATCACAGCGGGTTTAGAAGTGGTGCCTATTACACATAATTTTTTCACTGTATTAGCAGTTCTTATGTGGTGGATCTAGTGCAGGTAGACATGTCAGTGCCTCTGCACAGTTCTCTTCTACTTTCAGACACCAGAAAGGACTACTGAGATGCAGACACCCTGAATTTACTTTGTTTCCTGTTTTTCAGATTTGTCTGTCCACTCCTTTGGAAGAATCAGTATCAGAGACTCTCTGATGCCTCTCTGGATAGCAGAAGTCCTGGTTTTCTTATGGAGAGCTGTAAAGAAGTCTTTAATGCTGGCAGTTAGGGACTCAGGAAGGAACTCCTCAGATGGAACAACACAATCTGTTTTACACAGGGAGCAGGAACAGTACCCCATTATTGCAGCTCACTCCTTTTCAGATGCAGGATCAGAGCACCTGAATGTGCCAACAGCCTCTGCTCCAGGTAGGAGCAACAAAGAGCTGGGAGCCTTTGCTGCTGAGCTCTGCACAGCCTCCCTGAGGAGCCCTTGGTCCATTGCCATAGGAACAAGACACATGCCTTCCTGTTGCCAAGGAGACAGCCACTGCTTTTGGAGACTGGTGAACACTGTGCCCAAATCATTCCAGCGTCTGTAAGATCATAAGGAGCTTTATACAGTCATAATCACCTCCCCAAGTTAAACACATCAATCATTCTCCCATTTGTATTTCTCAGAATATGTTTTAAGCATTTTGCTATAATACGTCAGATTATATCTAATATCTGGTTTTGATATCAACGTTTAAAATGACAGTGCCAACCTACACACCTCCGTATGCCTGCAAATCTCTTCTCCTGTTGTTCTGTAGCTCTTCCAATTCACTCTCACAGATCTAATGTGCAGTAAAACTGATTCCTTCCTCTCCTTGGGTGTCCTGTGGTCTAGACCTGTGCTTCGAGAAAAGCTGGTTGACAAAGCCAGTGTCCATCTCTCCCCCATCTTCTCCACTAGTTTTAACTTGACCACGTCTGTAAATGCAGGCTCTGTACACTGAGGCCTCGGGGTGGCAGTGCTGGATGGCAGCACATGGCAGATTCCCTCTGTGTTCCCGAGCTTTGCTGTCAGTGTGAGAGCAGCTCTGTGCGCCCGGGGTCAGCACGGTCACTGCGGCTCAGCATGGCCAGGGTCAGCACAGCCACTGCAGGTCCATCCAGCCGAGGTCAGCATGGTCACTGCAGCTCAGCATGGCCAGGGTCAGCACAGCCACTGCAGGTCCATCCAGCCGAGGTCAGCATGGTCACTACAGCTCAGCATGGCCAGGGTCAGCACAGCCACTGCAGGTCCATCCAGCCGAGGTCAGCATGGTCACTGCAGCTCAGCACAGCTGGGTCAGCACAGCTGGAGGATGAGCACAGATGCTGCCCCAGCAGATCCCCACTGCTGCTCTGTGGCCACCTCGGCTAGTTCACCAGGGAGAAGTGCAGCCTGGGACCTGGGTGGAGGTGGGATCTGCACCACAGCCACGCAGGAGCAGCAAGGTCGTTCCCTGGGCCGCAGGACACAGTGCGCACTGCACTGCTGGTACGACCTGGTCCCTTTCCACATTCTTTCCTCCCTCACAACCTTTTTCCCATCCTTCTGAAAAAACTGCACTGATAGTCAAGATTTGCAATTTGGGGAGGGAGCATCGACTGAAACAGGGGTCCACTGTTCCCCTATACCTGATGTGGGGAAGGGGAGACAGCTGCAGACTGGGCCCAAAGGATAGCATATCCCATAATGGAGTCTGGAGGGTTGGCATTTCTGGCAGCAGAGAGGCCCCTTCTCTACCCTCAATTTATAGAACGAGTGCAGTGCCCTAAGAGTGAAGGGGAACACAGTCCAGTTATTAATCACAGAATAGAATTACAGAATCATTTAGGTTGGAAAAGACCTTTAAGATCATCAAGTCCAACATAAGCCCAGCACTGCCAAGGCCACCACTAGACCATGCCCCCAAGCGCTATGTCTACATATCTTTTAAATCCCTACATGAATGGTGATCTCACCACTTCCCTGAGCAGCTGGTGCCAGGGTTTCACAACTCTTTTGCTAAAGAAATATTTCCCTGACAACTTGAGGCTGTCTCTCTTGTCCTGTCCCTTGTTCCCTGGGAGCAGAGCCCAACCCCCCCAGCTCTCCCCTCCTGTCAGGGATTGCAGAGCCAGAAGGTCCCCACAAGCCTCCTTTTCTCCAGGCTGAGCCCCTCCAGCTCCCTCAGCCGCTCCTGGTGCTCCAGCCCCTTCCCAGCTCCCTTCCCTTCCCTGGACAAGCTCCAGCCCCTCAGTGTCCTTCTTGTGGAGGGTGCAGAACTGCCCCCAGGATTTGAGGCGCCTCAGCAGTGCCAGCACAGGGGACAGGCACTGCCCTGGGCCTGTGGCCACACTGAGACTCGTACAGCCCAGATGCCCTCGGCCTTCCTTCCCCCCTGGGCACACCTGGATCATGTTCAGCTGCTGTCACCAGGGCCTTTCCTGATCGGGCAGTTTTACAGCCACTCTGCCCCAGCCAACTCCTGGAGGGGGTTGTGTTGACCCAAGGGCAGGACGTGGGCACTTAGCCTTGCTGAACCTCAGACCATTCCTGAAGACAAAAAGTACTTCCTAAACAAACCAAAACTACTTCCTACCATTTCCTTTTGCTACTTTTTTTTTTCCAACAGGAGCATGAGTAGGTGGCAGGCAGGCAAAAGAGGTTAAGTTGTCCTGGATAAAGAAGCTCTCTGTACATACAGCTCTTTTCCACAGCACTTCTGCCATGCCTCTGTCTGTTTTCCGTTTCCTAGTCTGTATTTCATGTCAAAACAACCCCCAAGACCACTTCCTGAATGCTGGTCATTCACCAGAGCTCCTTACCCCTACCTCTATCACTTGTCCTTTTCTGTATTTTCCTACCTTTTTCAAGGCTCTGCTTCCTAGCCCAGCACTGCTCCTCTGCCTCCTGACCCTTCCTCAAGCTGAGTGCTCCAACAAGCACTCAGGTAACATTTCCATACTGATGCAAAAATGTGTAGCTGCCAGCTCTGACTGAAGGCAGCGGTGCTCAGCAACAACAGGCTGTGCAGCTGGCACAGATCAAAGAGAGTCCCGGTGTGATGTGTGGAACAGGCCTCCACAGAGCAGTTCAAGGAGGGAAAGGAGAGGAGAGGGAAGATGAGTCCTATGTGATGTGCAATCCAAAGAGCCAGAAGCCACAAGAGCATTTTCAAAACACCGAAGTGCAATACGCTGACAGGCCCACTCTTATTTATATGACCTATAAAGAATTCTAATCCTAATAAAACAGGGGCACAACAGAGAATAGAACAAGGATGTAACAGACTCATGAGGTACCATTTGTCTCTACAGAAGACATGCTGACTCCTTACCTGTACTTGCATGCTAACATTTGGACAAAAGACAGGACTCTACTAATTACAACTTCATGTGCAATTTACATCACTAATGTTATTGACAGATGAGAATGGCTGCAGGCTTGACAGAAGCATTCACTCAGAAAATAAAATCTGAGTTTTGAAGAGCCTGACAGAAGACATTACAGAACATGGTATCAGTCAGTAGCTGTCTCCCACTTTTATCACACTGCAGCTGAGGCTGGTCACATCTTTAAAAGCAAAATTACTAAACATACAGATATGGAAAGACTAGGTACAAAAAATCCTCTTAGGAAGAGGAACTGAAGCAGAATGCTTGTTTACATTGCAGAGGAGGGGGGAAACATACAGAATTAAGACTATCACTGAGAAGAAAGGAGCACATGATCTTGCAACAGAAGAACTAAAGGACTGCCAACAAAACCGGAGGACAATAAGTTCAAAATCAACAAAAGATTTTTGATGCAAAATAGTCAGCCTGGGGCACTAACTGCCATAGGACTTGCCAAGAGACACTGAAGATGTAAAAAGCAGTTACTAAGTAAGGAGTATCCAAGTTCCTGACCTGGTGAGCCACTCAGCAAAATCTGTACATATCAAATATCCACAAGACACACCACCAGTTACTTCAGAGGATGATGGAGACTAAAAGCACCAGACAGTCCACAGCAAAGTTATGACAGCAGATGTCTCTCATGTCCCATCACACTGCCTTGAGCCCCAGCTGGTCTATGCACACCCCTGGATCCCACAGAAACCCAGGGATGCTGGTTTGGGCAGTCCATGTTGGTTCACTTCCTTTCTAAGGTAGATCTGGACTACCAAGCACAAAATTGGCACAAGGATTACTTACAAACCACAAACAGATACCCTTGGACTAAGAGACTTTCATTCATACAAGAATATCCAGAGCTGTAATGCTCAGTATTAAGAGAACAGTGTCAAATTTTGTGAAGAAAAAAAGCCCACAGAACAGAAGCCAGGCTCTACTGGGCACTAACAGGATGCTTCTGAAGGGCAGCTTACTAATCAGTAATGATTCCCTCATTAATGAATCCCTCATTAATCATGAGGGATTTGAAAGACCATGAAAGAGAGATGACTGGGTATTGTTAGACTGTTTTTTCTCTGATTACAAATAAGCTATGAAATATCAATAATGTCCCTCCTTTTCTGGCCCAAGTTAAACAGTAAATGTAGTTACAGGGAGGGTTAGTAAATAGTCAGACAACACTCTGCAGTGTCATTCAGCACATGGAAATGAATACAAAGTCCTTTCTAATGAACTGGAGTGCAGGGCAGAACTGCTGGATCAAGCCACCTTACTGAGACAGATCCATTCAAAGTGTGTGTTTAAAGGCAAGGAACGACCTAAGAACAAAGAATGAAAAACATCCCTCTAAGCAGGAGGTCATGTCTTGAAAAGTGGAAAACGTGAAAAGGAAGTAGAGATCACAGTGGGAAAACAACTCACACTGTGCCACTCTGTGCCACGCTGTGGCAGAGAGAGCCAAAGGAACTTTTGGATTTATGAAGAGCAGAAAGCAGGGACAGTAGGATGAGTTTCTCTGTATAGGTCAATCACTAGAGAAATCCATGTTGGAACACTGAATAAAGTAGAACAAATACAGTCCAGAAGTCTGGAAAATGCTGTCCATGAAAGATATAAGTAATGCAAAATGTTTAATGATCTAAACATAAAGCTGAGATATGAACGCACTGACAGCATTTAAAGACATTCAATATAAGTGCAGTCACAAAATCCCAAGTGATAAAAAGCTACAAAATGAGATAGAAAAAGAAAGACAGAACAAGAGACAGTGGACAAGAGATGACATGAACAAGCTCTGCCACAAATGCTGCCACATGGCACCTGCCAGTTGGGAGCACGGCAGAGTTCACTCTCCTCACAGGTCAGCGACACCATTCCAGCTTTCACCCCTGGCCCTCAGGACAGCCTCGCTGTCACAAACAGGGGATTTACAAACCAAAGCAGAGGGGCTAGCATGGTCTTTAGAGCTTCAAATTCTTCCTAGCCCCAAGTCAGTACAGACCTGCCAAAGCCATTCTTAACAGGTGTTTGTCTAAGTTCTTAAACCCTCTATTGTTAGAAGGTCTACAAACAGTATATTCAATTTTAAATTTCCAATAGTTAACCAAACTGCAGCTTGTCTTCGTGGGAAGTGTAAGGGTCACAGTAAGCACAAATGGAAATCCATTAGTGCTCAGTAAAATATGGGTGTCACATGATACAAAAGTCTATTTTAGTAATCAGATCCATTAATCTGTAAACAACCATGAGCAACGCAGACCAACCCTCGGCTTCCGGGCTGGTGTTGACATCAGGGCTTCAGCTTCTACAATCATGGGATGTTCTTTGATGAGTATTACTGAGGAGAGAGAGGATTCACCATCAGCCAGTTCCCTCAGGACCCTGGCATGCGTTTCACCAGCTTTCATGGATGTGTGTATGTCCATGTTCCTCAGATGGTCTAGGATCTGATCTTCTCCTACAATGGGCAAGACTTCATTCCCCCAGTCCTTACCTTGAGATCTGGGGACTCCAGAACAGAGGATGCTACGGGACTGTCAGAGGCCATACTGGAAAGGACAGAAGTTTGTCTCAAACATTGGAACCAATGAATAGAGTTTTGAAAAAAATGGAAGGAGGACCCAAACAGCTTTTCATAAAGCTCATGGGGGCCTTGTCCAGCACTCAATTGCCAGTGCTCTCAAATACATCCAGGTACAGGAACGACAGTATGACTGTTACTTTCACGTTTACTCAGTACACATCAGAAACATTTGACAAGGGCACCTCAGACTGTTAATTCACAGAAATCAGACACACCTCACTTGCTGACTGAACAAGGCCTACTAGCCAGTGTCTGCATTATGACAGTATTATAGAGAACGCGACACAACTCTGTGAGCTAGAAGACATGTAAATTGTAGATATCTGCTTGTTTCAATGCACTCAGGACACTTCTGCATAAATGCAAAACCTGGATAACTCCCTGGATATAACACTAGAACTCTGAATCCTTTACATTTTAAATTAAGCACAATCCAACTCCTCCTGATGCATCTTGGCAGAAAAGATAACCTCCTGGAATGCTGTTCAGTTTAAGGGGAGACCAGCAAATTCCATGTTTTAACCCAATCACTTTGTTTGGAAATGGATGTGGCAACACAGCACTGAAAGAGGAAAGAGCTCCAAGGGATTGAGAGAACAGAGGGTTACCTTTAACACCTTACCTTTATCAAAAAGCTAAAGGAGTTTTAATACACAAGCTCTTCCGATTCCAGTGAGAATTGTGGACTCTCTGAAGGAATATACATTAGCAGGTATATTCTGCATTTAGCATCAGTGGGTTCTTAACAAGCTAATAGGCACGGAGAACATGGCATGTGATAGGTACAGCAACAGAAGGAAATAAGAGTAGGATGTCAGAACTCGAAAAGAAGGAAACTTTCCCAGATGTGAGCTAGAAGAAGCCTTTTGTCACATTTGCTGCCCGACACTCAGTGCTCATCTTGAACCCAGCACCATCCAAAAGTGCAAACACAAGTGAAAAAAAATCACAAGAGCGGTTCCTGGTTACCAGGTTATTGTTCTCACTGTCTGTACTTCCAGTTTCTTTCACCAAACATCTGCAGTCACTGCCTTTTTGTCTGGTCTCTCCTCCTGCCCTCTCCTGCCCCAGCTTTCAGTTTTCAATCATTTGGAACCTCAATGAGGAGAACTGCCAAACTGCCTTTCAAAAAGGCATACCCTTCCTCAGGGACAGATGGGAGCTGCATACAGGGACCCACTGCAATTAAGGACATGCCAAAGTGAATAGTTCTATAATCCTCCCTGGACTTAGAATCCAAGAGAACATCTAGCTGAACAGAAAAGGACAGAATAGTGACAAAACAGATAATCACAGAAAACTGGAACAACTCCTTCCAATGAGGATAACTTATCATTTAACCAGCAGATCTAGGAATATGGGGGATTTTCTAACAGTGTTATTTCCATAGATGACTGCAAAAACTTAAAATGTATATGCAAGAAAAAAATTATTCTATGATTTGCCTCATTTTCCTATTTCTGTTCCACACCTCCAATATCAGTCAGAAAAGGGAAATTCTGGTCTGACTCAGCGCACACAGTCCTTAAATTCACCTGAGTTCCCACTGGCAGGCTGGGGCTGGTACCTCTGTGCCAGGCTTGCCCTGGCTCACCCAGAACCATGCATGCAGAGGCAGCAGCACTGGGCACTGTGCATATTCTGCAGCTGGCTGGGCAGTACTGTGGGGAAAGGGCCACATCAGATGACAATAACGAGCCTAATGTGTCTTAAAATAGAAAAATAAAATAGTTATAACCCAAGCTATTTATTTCCACAGCAAACTAGAATGCATTTCTTCTACCATATGATTTACACAACCAGCGGGGTGACCTGTGCAGGCTGTGAAAGGTGAGAAGTCACCAATCCAGCTGTGAAAAAATGAAGTCCCTTACAGGCATACTGTGTACCGGCTGGGAAAACAGACAGATAGACACAGATGCATATCCACCAGTGGAAGCAACATGAAGAATGGAACTAATGGTAGAAAATAAATATCTGAGTGGCAGATTTGAGCACCTTGTCATGGAGATGACCAATGCTCATCCAACAGCAGATACTAGAGAAGTCTACCACCTGGGAAAAGCTAATTGAAACCTGCTCTGAGAAGCGTGGGAACCCTACAAAACAATTAGCAACGGACAAGAACTAATCACATTTACTTCTGGCAAATGGAGTAATGAATTACCACAAAGAATTCCTGCTACTTCTACTCCCCTTAGCAACTGCATCCTCCAACGTCATGTGCTCTGAGCCAGTCTACTCTGCCAGATTGGCATCTTCCTGCCAGAACTACCATAAACTATCACAGAAGTAGCTGGCTATTCAAAGGACCGGTTTAGGTCCTTTAGGCAAGCTGACAGTTCAGGATTTATTCACAACATAATATCTCCCATATGCCCAAAGGCAAACATTTTCCAGCCCCAATACGAAGCACAGATACATCCTTCCCAACTACAACAGGTCACTTTTCAAAGACCTGAAACCTACCTGTAGCAGACAAGACAGCTGAACACCTGGAGTCACATCTGTACGGACCAAGAAGAAGCAAGAAACTTATCCTGTGGATGGGGCAGTAGACCAGATATTATGTCATGCTGAATTAGCAGGAGATGTTCTCAGTGACCTGAAGCAGGATCAGCTCTAAGGCAAGCAGGACGAGGACGCATTTGGATCCAACTCTGAAAAAGAGAAAGCACGTTCTGGGTGAGAGGGAAATAATATACAGTATAAATAACATTTCCTAGAACAGCACCAATTCAGGTGACACTTCAAAAGCAGCACAACTTGGGGGGAACAAAATGGGAGAAAAAGCAAGAAAGGAGGGATGCAACTGACATAGTAGTTCAGGGCTTCTCTGCAGACCCTGCACATGGGGGCACATCCAGGCTGCCAGGACAGCCGTTTTTCCCAGGCACTGGCCAATCCACGTGGGCTGTTCAACTTCCCCACGAGAGCCAGTTTGAAATTGAGAAGATTGAAAAGGGCATGCAGAAAGTCACCACTTGCCTACAACTTGTCAACATATTAAGAAGACTGATAAGAACAATAGGGTGGGTAGGATTGGAGGGTATCCCTGGAATTTGCCTGGCCTAACCAAGAAGCAAGGGTACTTTTCTCACAAAGATGTTTTCAGTTGCGTTTCTGCCATCAGACATCTCTGATCACCCTTGGGAAGGGAGGCCAGTTCAGATGCATCAACCAAGTCTGCTTGCTTTCATCCTTAAAGAAATCAACTCCTTAAAGGCTACCAGAACACTGCAGCGTTTCAGCAGCCACCATCAGCTGCCCCAGTAGGAGGGTGAGAGTGTTGCAGACTGGGAGAACTAATGATCCCACAGATTTAGGGTATAGTTCAGACAGCTTCAGTGTCTGCATACTCGTGATAGGTCCCAGAGAAGATGAACAAGGGTAAGAAGGAAAAGAAGCTGGGAAGAGCTGAGCCAGCTACACGTGCACATACAAAGCCCTGCTGCTCCTACAGCTCTGTACTGTAGCTGATGAAGAAAAGCAGCATTACAGCAGAACAGGTGTCACCAGCACGCACAGCGTTCCCAGGTGTAAGCTCGTACCTCAGCATGCAGTTAGACACAACTGTTTAAAGAACAGACTGACAAGAAAGGGAAGTATGAGCATGGCAGTGCCAGTCTGGCCAATGCCATGCAGCACTAGCACAGATAACTCCACCAGGCACAGAATCCAGGTCCTGGGTCTAGCAGGGTCAGAACAAGGGAAGAACAAAGGGCAGAAAGAAGATCGTGGTGAGTTCTGCTAAAACAGAGCTGAAGTCAAGTTAGGACAGAGCCCAGGCAAGCAGAGGCTGAGGCAAACACTGCAGTGGAGGCAGTGCAAGTGAGGAAGGAGAGTGCACAAGGTACAGAAAGGAACATCACTGCAGCACTGAGGAAAAGGAGAGCAAAGGCTGAGTGTTGGGAATCTCACCCTCACCCTGCCTCAGGGGCAAGGCCAGGCTGCAAGGTTCCTCCTCAGAAGAGGGGTCAGGGGATTCAGCAAGGGAAGACAGGCTGGCTTTGCTGGTGTTCCCATGGAAAATAGCAGGTCACTGATTGCTCCTGAGACAACACCAAGTAACTGGGTATTTTCAGAAGCTGTAGAACTCCCTTGGATGGGCAGTAGGATGAAGCCAATCTCTCCAATAAGGGCAGTGCTGGCAGCAGCAGGTGAGGATACTGCACAAACATTCTCCCAGGTCATGCTAACTGGTGAATAACCTTGCTTACTCCTCAGTCCCCCATTTCAATTCTACCTCAGTCTTCCCAGAAGCAACTCGTACACAGGGACCCTCCGCAGGCCATGGCGATGCAGTAAACGGAGGAGAGTTCAGGCCTCAGGGAACAGCAGGGAGGGAGCAGCAATCTCCAGCAGCAAGCTCCTGGCACCAGTGAGATGGTTTGTATGTGTGGGAAGTCAGGAAGATCTTCTCAAAGGCCATGCAGAGCACCAGTCTCCTACAGACATGGATCAATTTGTCCTGAGAGAGTATCTGGGACCATGGATCTCCCTGTGAAGACAGAACTGTGGGGAAGCAAGACAAATGCTCTCTCTCAAAAGCTGCCTTCTCCTGTGTGAAGGCTGGTTGTTTCTGGAGCATCGGAAACAGCGGTCAGTTGGCCGCAGGGCAGCGCTGGGTGTGCAGTGTCTCCAGGGACAGCCTGTTAGGAGGACCCTCCTCTCCATAGGACCGTGTCAGGGCAGGATGGGCAATTCCAGATGAGTGATGGTGTCTCCCGCGGAAAAGTCAGTCCCTGCTAAAGGAGACCCTCCCGAGGGGGCCTGGAGCCCACATTCGGGAGTGGTAAATGAGCACTGGGCTCCCCCTCTCTGCCCCTCCGAGCCAGCCGAGTCCCTGCGAGGCAGAAAAGCCGCGGTTCGGGCGAGGACGCGGGGCCTGCGCTGGGACACCCGGCGGGGGCTGCACCGCGCAAAGCCAAGTCCGCGGGGAAGAACGGAGAGACCGGCGCCGCAGCCGTCGGGGTGTTCCAGCTGCGGCTCCGCGGGAGAAGGCACCGCTGGGTCTGCCCCGACTCCGCCGGTCTCCCGGCCGGGCGAGCCCTGCGGGCGCTGCCCGAGTCCGTGCCCGGGCCAGGGGCGCCGCCGGGGGGATCGTCCCGCAGGCAGAGCTCCCGCGGGTGGCGGGGCGGGGGCGGCGGGGCCGCGCTGCGCTCACCGTCCCGTCCATGCTCCGCTCCCGCCAGGGCCGTCCGAGCGCGGGGCGCCTGCGCGGCGCTGCGGACACCGGCGAGGGACCGTCTGCAAAGTGCGGCTCGCCCGCCGCGCCGGGGAGACGGTCCCGCTGCGAGAGCGCCCGGCCCGGGCCCCGCCGCTGCGGCGGGAGGGAGGGGCGGCCTCGGGCCCTGCCGCCCTCCCAGACCCGTGGGGGCGGCGCGGCGCGGAGCTCCTCCCGGGGACGGGCGGGAGCAGCGCCCACACCCTCCCAGCGCCGTCGGCCGCCCCGGTCCTGCCGCCTCGGGAAAGCGGGAGAGAGGGACGGACGGGCTACGGGGCCGCAACGGCCCCCAGTTCCTACCACCGCTGGGCCCCGCCGCCAGAGAGCCCCGCGTCCCCCCACCCCCCAACGCCCCTCACCGCCGACAGAGCCCCATCCCCACGGCAGCGCCGCCGCCCCCTGCCGCCCCCGCCCCGCACTCACCGCCGCCCCCTGACCCGCACTCACCGCCGCCCCCTGACCCGCACACACCGCCGCCCCCTGACCCGCACACACCGCCGCCCCCTGACCCGCACTCACCGCCACCCCCTGACCCGCACTCACCGCCACCCCCTGACCCGCACTCACCGCCGCCCCCTGCCGCCCCCACCCCGCACTCACCGCCGCCCCCGCCCCGCACTCATCGCCGCCCCCTGACCCGCACTCACCGCCGCCCCCTGACCCGCACTCACCGCCGCCCCCTGACCCGCACTCACCGCCGCCCCCTGACCCGCACTCACCGCCGCCCCCGCCCCGCCGCTCTCGAGGCGCTCCCGCCCCGCCGCAGCCTCCGCGCGCTCCACAGCGCCGCCTGCCGGACCCGCTCGGGCCCGGCCGCAGAGCCCCCGCCCAGCGCGGCCCGTGCCCGGTACCGGTACCGGTGTCAGCCCTGCCCGCGCTGCCCGTGCCGGCCGGGGCCGCTCGCAGCAGAGCTCGACAGCGCTGCCGGCTGCAGGGCTACACCTGCAGCGGGCCTCGCACCGGCTGCGGCGGGCCCGGGGCTCACCAGGACACGGTGAGAATTTCGGGATGAAGGTAGCTCAAAGGCACGACCGATCCTTCCCACGCAGAACTGGCCCAGAGCTGCGATCCGCTATCCACACGATTTTCCTTGTCTTAAAAAGTTAGTGATTCCCAAGGGGTGAGGAGGATAAGGCTGCTGGGCCTGGCAGATCGTGGGTCTGTGGTGCTGCTTCACAAACATAGACCATCTCTACGATGTGCGCTGTGACAGAGTACACTCATTGGTGACATGCGGGAGCCCCGCAGTCCATGGAGAGGAGGAGGGGAGTTTGGACAGGATGAACACTGACAGCAAACACTTTGGGATGATCCTCCAAGGAGCTGTGAGGAAGCGGTGAAAGGACTGAGCTCCACTAAGGAGACAAGCAAGCTTGCCAGCTCCACATGTTCAGAAAGTGTTTAAGTCTAAAAGATGAAGTAAAACATTGTTAAGATTTTAAGGTGGATTTAAGTCTCTCTGGGTGTTTTTAAAGGGGGACTATACACTTGCTCATCTTTTCCACTGTATTTTTCACCTGTCATATTTTCAAGCTTTTTCCTACCATTACTTGCACCAGCAAAACACTGTTGCAAATGAAAAACAAGTTTCTGTTACCTGTCAGCAGCAATGGTTCAGCATGCGTGCTGAGAAGATAAGGTACCTTAAGTGCTCAGAACATCCAGGAAAGAGCCTGGAATGGGAATATGAGAGGGTGGCTGCCTTGGCCAAGGTACAGGACTTAGGAGGGGCAAACCCTGGGACAGCAGGGCACAAAAGCACCTGGTATAGTGGTTCAGGCCAGGACTCCTGGCAGGAGACTCAACTGGCACTTGTACCTGGACATGCTCTGCAGTGCTGAACAGAACGTTTCATGATGAATGTGTGACAAGGCCATGCTCAAGGCCAAACAGAAGAGAGCAAGCTCCTTGGAAATGATCTCTTTACACTGGAGTTAAGAATGGAGGAGTCTGCGGAGCAACAATACCCTGCTGGAGTAGCTGGGGAAATGTGCACCTGTTCATGAGAGTATTGTGTCCCCTGTATCTGCTCATCTGATCTGACCAACAGCAACTCCAAAACTTTTGTGGAACAGCCTAGACCATGCAGTGCCAGGCTTGCGCTCTCCAGAGTGCTGGGAATTGGCTCTGCACCACTTTGGAGGGATAAGATTCAGCACTTGTGAGCTGTGATTCAGTGCAGCCATCCCAGGACCTGCCCAGACACACCTGAATGCTGCCAGGTGTGTCCCAGGGAGGAGGGGGGAACAGCCCCCTCCCCCAGGGGAGATAGGCTGCATGTCCCACTCACATGGCAGAGCCGCATCATTTATATTCCAGTCTTGGAGAAGACTGATGGACACTATGATCAGACACCGTATCTGAGTTCACAGTATCTGGGTTTGGTGTTTTTTTAAGTACACCTGTTAGTTAGTGATAGAGTGGCAGCTCTGTCACAGGTGAGAAGATGGACAGTCTGTTTTCACCTGTTTCTTGAAGTTAAAAATGCAGCAGGGACAGAAGCTTCCTGTGTTTGTACCATATACTGTATGTCTTTCTCTGGGATCAACACAGATAATGGCAACAGGATACATCAGCCAGTCCAAGACATGCAGTGGAAGAAATTCACTACAACTGATGACAAGGGAGAAAACTATCCAAGGGCATGGAGTGATGTACAAGAAAGTGAAATACTAAAGTACACACTCCTGGTGTTGGGGTAACACAGACACCCAATGAGAGTATGAATTTCCTCAGGGGTACAAGGTCAAAGATGACCCCACTGTAATCCACAAACTCTGTATCATGATCCTCACATTGTTCATCATTTCTGGCTGAACTAAAGTGCATCCTTGAAAAAGATCTAGTCCAAAATGACACAAAAATAGTGGTATAGAGTCAAATCATAAGCACACCTGACTCATTTACTCTGTCACTGAAAGTCTGGAAAATATCATCACAGTGCTCATTTCCTGAAGGCTCTCATAGCTCCAAGGGATTTCTGGTTCAGAGACCTGCTGTGCCAGAGCTGTTGGATTTGTGGTTAACAGCCTTTAATGGATTTCTCTTATGTATCTTTCATCCACTATATTTTGACAGTCATGAAACTTAAAGCCGTGAAGGACCATTAATTCTGTCCACTTACATTTGACAAGTAATTTCACACAGGCCTCCAATGATCTCTGTTACACAAACCAAGTAAATTGTAGTACACTGGAAAAGTTACCACTGTAATTTCACTAACTACTCACTGCCAGCACTAAAAGCATGTGCCTGTTTCCCCTTGGAATTATTTGTTACAGGTTAAAGCTGTTAGTTTGGCGGTTGTTGTGCCTTACCCCTGGGCATTTAAAAGCCTCTTTAGAATCCAGTGTTTTCACTCAGTACATGTATTCATACACTCTAATCAGTGTCTAAGTCATTAGAGTTCATAGAATCATATAAAGGTTTGGGTTGGAAGGGGCTTTTAAAGGCCATCCGTTCCCTCCTCACCACAGGAAAGGACACCTCTACTCAATCAGGTCATTCCAAGCTCTGTCTAACCTGGCCTTGGAGACTTCCAGAGATGGGGCAGCCTTAGCTTCTCTGAGCAACCTGTGCCAGGGCCTCACTACCCTCATTTTTAAAATAGTCTTTAAAATAGTTTAAAGCCATTACCCCTTGTCTTACCACAACAGGAGTTCATCTCACATAAAATATTTTTCCAATCTTGGGGTAAGTATTGTGAACCTCTCATACATTTTTTTCCCCCCTCTTTTCCCTTCAAGCCTTAAAAAAAAAAAAAAAGGCTGTGAGCTCTGCCCTTTTTACTGTCTCACATTAACAGCATCTGTTTCCCCAAGACTGTCTCCCTGTAAAGATCTGTTGTGTCTTAATCCTATACTGTCAGCTTTACAGGGCTGGGACAGCTCTGAATTTTAGTGTCTAAAACAGCAGATCCTAGACAAATTAAGCTTCTGGCACTTTAATACAGTCAATTTCTTTACGGACTCACCTTTTCCTTTTAACATGGAGTCCTCTCTGGAGAAGTTATACACCTTCATCTTCTGCAAGTATGTAAGTTTGCACTTGACTGTTTTAAGGCAAAAATTGATGTGAAGAGCCTTACTCTGCTGCTCTTCTCCACTGTTATCTTCTCTTCATGACTTTTTTGCAATTTTTTACATCATCTGCAGATTTTATCAGTAGAGATCTTACATTTGCTTCCAAATAATCAATTAAGTATGAAACAACACTGGCTGGAGAACTGTCCCCCTGGGCAGACCCGTTCACTTTCCCAGTTAAACAAGAGCTGGAACAGCCTGAGGATAGTAAACTAAAAATGCCATAAGGGAAATGCTGTAAAGAGGAAAGAAAATAATCGAATTAAATATTGAATAAATTGATCCAGCATTACACCAAACAAGACCCAAGGTGGTCATTTCATATCACCTCATCTCACCTTGGAATGCAGAGTGTTAACCAGTAAAAACCAGAATCTCCAGCTTATGGACTGGGCAGTTAGCTGACAGTATTTCCTGCCTTTCCTTTCCCAAAGAGCTGGATTTAAAAAAAAATAATAGAATCGGCTTCCAGATTCTCTCAAGCTCTGCATCCTCTCTGGCACCAGGAGGTTGTTTTTCGTGCAGCAGAATCTCTTTTGCATTCAAGACACCGAGCACCCCATCCCACAGTGAGCAGCATCGGGGCTCTCGCTCTGTCCATCTCTGCCGTGGCACCTGATCCCAGCTGGCAGCTGATGTAAACCTGAGTGTGCACAGGCCCGTGCTGCTTACAGGCAGGCCTGGGTTTGCAGCACAAATCCCTTGCCCACAGGACAGCCTCAGCCAGCTCATCATACAGAAAGGCCTGTGGGCAACTCTCAGACCAGATAGCTCCACTCCTGTATCCTGGCCTCTGTCTAAAACTGAGGCAAGAAATTTCCAGGCAAACATCCTTTCTGTCTGACAGCAGGGATAACAGACAGAGCTGTTTTCTGGCAATCCTTTAATAGTTATAATGGCAAAAAAGGGAGAACCTTCTCTGCAAGTGGGGTCTGCATGGTGTGCTGGGTGTGGATCAGAGGCCTATTTAACACTGCACCACTTGGGGTTCCCTGAATTTAAAGGATGTGAGATGATGTACACTATTCTCTTTATCGTGCTAGCTCTCACACATATTTTAAATGGTACCCTACACAGTATGACCACCTTTCCTACTGGGATCATAACCTCCCTGTGCAAAACAACCCTTACAAAAAAACAGAGGGTTTCCCAGGTAGCTGCCCTTGTCCTCACTCTGTAAATGTTTGCTTAGCAACAAACACACATCCCCCTAAGACACTGCAGAGATCTGGCTTCTTCCCATGTAAATGTAATCAAAACGTGCCTTACTTGTTAAACAAACAAATACGAGACTTCTATCAATTTGAACCAATGTCCATGACTTTTAATACTTCTTTTGAAGCTCTTCTAATTTTTCAGCATCTCTTTTGATGCCAACACCAGAGCTCCACCTCGTGCTCCTCACGAGATGAATACAGCAAATACAACCTCTCTCCTCCAGCAGCACCCCTGTGGCCATGAACGGGGTCAGTCACACTTGCTGGCTCATCACACAAAGTCACAAGGTCACATCAGGGCTTTGATTTCTGGGATATTCACTGGAAAGATGATGTTGGAAAGCTGAAAAAGTAAAAAGATTAGTGGGGATGGATACCAAGTTAAATATAAGCCAGCAGCATTCCTTCCAAGCAAAGGTGGCAACAGCATCCTGGGCTGCAGCAGGAAGGCTGTGGCCAGCAGGTAAAGGGCAATGAGCTATCTCCTCAGCACAGGTGAGACACACCTGGAGTGCTGTGTCCAGTCTGGCTCCCCAGTACAAGACAGGAATGGACATACTGGAGCAAGTCCAGCAAAGGGATGTGGAGATGTTAAGTAATGGGAGTGTCAGTCCTAACAGTGAGACTGCAAGAGCTGGGATTGTTTCACTAGGACAAAAGGCTCTGCACAGTCTCATCCATGTGTGTCTCAGTGATGGGAAAATATAAGGAAGACACAAACAGCTTCTGCTCAGTGGTTTCTGGTGACGTTGCAAGAGGCAACAGGCACAAACTGAAATGCAAGAAATTTCAGTTAAATGTGAGAAAGAACTTTTCAAGTGTAAAAGATGCTACACACAAGGGCATACTACCAGGAAGGATTGTGGAGCTTCCATCCCCAAGATACTTAAACTGGAACAGCTCTGAAGCTCTGGAAGAGCCAAACACAGCAAAGTGAAAGTGACTGAACAACTTCGCCCAGCTGAATTGGACAAGTTGTGTTTATGTCCCTTGAAAAAGTGAATGCATAAACACACAAACACACAGGAGGCTGCACAACAGCCCAGAGAGTAGCAAGTCAAGGTAATTTTCTCCCCACGTGTAGCTTACAGTCACTCTCCCCCTGCACCGTTCAGCAGAATTGCACAGCTTTAAGTAAGGTCAGCTCTACAGCTTATCTCACTTCCCTCATCCTAGAGGCTGCAAAGTTTTCAAGTGACCACATTAGTCTGCCTGGAAAGAAAATTAAATTTATTAAAAAACCCCAAAACAAACAAACCAAACCCCTCCACAGAAACAGCCTCTCTCCATAGCCCACACGCCTCAGAGCGGGGCCTGGAAAGTCTTCCTCCTCCCTTGACCTCACATGCCCTTCACCCATGGCAAGGCCGGGAAGGGGATGGAAAGTGCCAAGTGTTAAGGTGCTGAGAAGCTCTTGATGTTTCCATCTCTCAAGTGCTGTTGGCCTGTTCCTGCTCAAAGAGGGCCATGGCCAAATGCGAGCGGGACGCGAGTCCTTCCAAGTTGCTGAGCACACAGCGGTGGTACAGCTCCTCACTGAGCCGGGGGTTGCAGCTCCTCAGGGTGTACTTCTGCACCAGCCCCGGCTCCACAGCCCTGAACAGGTGCAGACCAGAATAGTGGAGGAAGACATCAAATACCTCCATGCTCTCCAGAACCTCATCTCGGTCCAGGATATCGGCTGCAAGCTTGGTACGTGCTGTCATATAGTCAGAATTATAAAAGCAGGCCTCAGCAAAGGAATGTCTGTCAAAATGCCCATCCCTCAGGAAGTCAGTGCTGGAGGAAGCTGTCTGCTCACCACGGTACACCAGCACAGGGTTGAACTCCTGGAAATGCACAGGGAAAAAAACCTGCCAGTTGCTGATGGTATTCATGCGGCAGCGGTTCAGGAACTCCATGTTGATTTCTGTCCAGACGCTGGCCAAGAAGAACAGTGTATCCACAGGGTGCTTCTTTGAGACTATATCCATGAGCTTCACTTGTGATGGCACCTCTGTTTTAACACTAATCCATGGGATTTTAACTTCTGCGTAGCGTTTCTCCAGCTCTCCTACCATGGCTTTGACTCCAGCAAAAACATCCACTTGACTGACTCTCTGGGCATCATAGGGATGGTAGACAAAAAGCAGAGTCAGCAAGGCATTATCATGCGTGTCCAGTGTGTTCATAGCAAACATATCCAGGAAGTTTGCCACATAATCCAGGTCCTGCACTGTCAAGGGAAGCACCAGCTGCACCCGTGTGGCCTCTGTCACATACGGCATGGGAATAATTTCCACCTTACTTAAGGGCCGCACCAAGCTCACTCGCTTGGCCAGAACATGACTGTGGCCCTTCTGGGTGACAGCCTCCAGCAGCAGGTCCAGTGTGTACTCCATGCCCCGCGTGGGGTCAAAGCGCCGGTAGCCGTTGAGCAGCTGCCGCTTGCTGAAGCGGAGCAGGGGCTGGTACCGACGGTTCAGCTGCTCCAGCGCTGACTCGATGATCTCACCAACATCTGCTTTGCTGGCTCCAGAGAGCTCACACTTGGGGGAGCCGTCAGGACAGGAGAAGAGGTGCTGCTCGGTGAAGTAGTCCCAGTTGATCACCTCAAAGCGGGACTTTGGAAGGAAGGGGGCATTTATGCCCACAGGCCAGGTCACACCTGCCTCGCCTGCAGGGGTCAGTGCTGTCAGGTTCCTGATCTGCATCTGTGCAAACAGAGAGCACAAACTGATCCCCACCACGTTCTCAAAAGGGTCCAGGCCAGCTCCCCTCCAGGCCCACCTCACCACCTACAAATGTCACACCAGCAGTTTTAGGTGTCAGAAGTGCTGTTTGGGAGACACGGGGCTGCAGCCTGTGTCTGGCTGACAGTCATCCACAAATGGAAGCAACAATCTTCCTCTACTGCACCAAAGTAGAAGGAAACCTGTTTGGTCAAGGACTTTATGCAGGTATATCTCACCACATACCTGGAGGTCCTGTATCTCCTGGTAGGCTCTGTCCAGCTGGATCCTGCTGAACTGCTTGTGCAGCCGGTACATCAGGGTCATGTCGGAAACAGGGTGCACTGCAAGAGCTGCTTGGAACTCTTCTTCTTCCTCCTTCTCTGGCTCAGTATTTTTGGCCAGTTCATAGGTGTGATAATGCTGGCCCTGAAGCAGATAAAAGCCAGAAAGACTGGAATGGAACCCAAGTTCCTAGAGCAGCTTTCCCTTATCCCAGACATGCATCTGCCCCTCTTTCCATCTGGACTGAGATAAAAAGGTATGAGCTGTCCCTCCCACCCTAACTCCCACTTTCTTCTTGGTACCAACATGCCCTTTATCCTACCTCCAAAAACCTGCAGATCGGACCTTGGTAGTAGGCCAAAAATTAAGTCACATGTGTGCTCTCCACCTCAACATCACAGCTGTGATTCAGGGCCTCTCCCTGACGCTGCTATAGCAGCTCCCCTGCAGCTCACAAAAAAGCCACTTTGCTACACAGCGGGGAACAAGTAAGAGCATGGGCTCTGTCAGGCTCAGCTAACACAAAACCCGAGCTGGGAAGTAGTACCTGGAGCTGGGAAATGCAAGTGATGCCAAGGAAATCAATGATGCAACGACCCAGCCACTCATCTGGCCGCACGCTGAGTATCTCATTGCGACAGCTGTCCAGGTGTGGGTGGAGCTTCAGCAGCAGGCTACGGGAGAGCAGGTAGCCAAAACCCCCGTGACAGTACCGGGCCTGTTCATCCCCCCCGATGAACTCCTCCGCTCGCCCCAGGTACACGTCCTGGTTAATGCTCAGGTGCGTCACCAGAGCCTTGACCTGCTCCGCCTGGGCATAGGTGTCATCCTGCATGATGTAGAACCAGTCATAGTCAGAACCAAAATGCTGATGGATATAGTTCATGGTCTCATACATGAGCCAAATGGGCCGCTCGTCTCCATGGGCCACCAGCACCATTCCATGGGGCACCTTGGCACTGCGCAGCCCCGTGAAGTACAGCAGGCGTGGGAAGTGGTGGGCCACCGTCTTGTTCACTGCCACTGCCAACGTGTTCATGGTGGCCTTGGAGGTCAGCACAGCCACAAACAATCTCTCATGGAATCCCAATTCTGTCTGGATGTAGCGAGTTCTGTAAAGGAAGGACATACCTACATGACAAAGAGCTGGAGGAGAAAAATCAAGAATTATAGTAACTTGGGATAAATCATTATTTGCTGGAGTCTACCTATGGTGCAACAGTCAAGCCTAGATGCAGAGCTCTAAGAGAAAACTTATTAGTGAGCATCCCATTTTGTGAAAACATTTGCTTCCTTCAAGGCAACTACAATCTGTCTCACATCATTTCTGTGAGCTAGAAAACTGTGCCAGTGTAATTAAAATTAAAACACCACAGAGCTAACCACTTGCAGCTTAGGAAATATGCTCAGTTAAACCACAGGAAGGACTGTTGAGTCCCTAGTGCTGGGGGCTGGGCTGTGCCAGCTGCGTGTGGGGCCCCAGGTGGCAGGAGACCACTGAAGCCTCAGGCCATAAGCTGGCAACAGTTGCTGGCCTTGGCCTAACAAAGGGCCCAAAGCCCTGCAGGACCTGGTGAACAATGAGAAGACCCAAAACCAAAGCTCACCACTGGACCAAGAGGCACGTGAGGAGTGTGTAGAGAGACTGAGAGGGAACAACAGCCTAGGGGTCGCTTTGCTCAGGGTCCCTCTGCAGAGGCAACAGCCCGAGCTGTTCTGATGCTGCTGCACCACAAATAAAATCCTTAAAGGAACCAAAGAAACTGCTACAGAAAGCCTGAGGCCGAGGGAAGCTGTCTGACAGTGTGACTGTGGTTTGTGGAAGGAGCCAAGGGGGTACACCTGTTGGGTCACCAGAGCAACCACTGAAAAGGACCCCTGGTCCCAACAATGACAGTCTGGGTGGTGCCAGTGTGACCCCCAGAGTGGCCCCTGGATGGTGAGACAGGAAAGCTTCATACAATACATTCTTACAGTGTATTACATTACATCAATAAATGATTGTTAATTGCTCAAAACTGCCTTAACGAATAGACTGCTTAGAAAAATTCTGAAGAATAATTTAACATGTTCTATTAGACACAGGTAACAAAATGATCATAAGAATTCCAGAATGGTTCAGGGTGGAAGGGACCTCAAAGCTCATCCAGTCCCACCCCCTGCCACGGGCAGGGACACTTTTCACTAGCCCGGGGTGCTCCAAGCCCCATCCAACCTGGCTTTGGAAACTTCCATGGACAGGGCAGCCACAGCTCCTCTGGGCAACCTGTGCCAGGGCCTCACCACTCTCACAGGGAAGAATTCCTTCCCAATATGCCATCTAACCCTGCCCTCTATCAGTTTAAAGCCATTGCCCTTCTTCCTGTCCCTCCAGGCCATTGTAAATAGTCATTCTCCATTTTTCCTGCAGGTTTCCTTCAGGTCCTGGAAGGCCACAATCAGGTCACCCCACCCTCTCTTCTCCAAGCTAAATAATCCCAGTTCTTTCAGTCTTTCCTTATAACAGAGGTGTTCCATCCCTCTGACCATCTTGGTGCCTCCTCTGGACTTGCACCAACAGCTCGATGTCCTTCCTGTGCTGGGCTCCAGGGCTGGAGGCAGCTTTGCAGGTGGGGATCTCACCTGAGCAAGCAGAGGGGCAGAATCTCCCCGGTATTGAAAAGAAATATTCTCAATCTTCTTGGGCACTTTTGTTGCCTTTTTTCCCCCCCCTCAGGTTCATTTCCCGAACACGTGTTTTCCACCCCTTTGAGGTGACAATCTTGGCCATCGCCTTATTGCACTACGTTGTTCCTACACAAGGTAATTCAAGCAGCAAATTCCACCTCGAACCTGTTCACTCACGACGAGATTTAGAACTTCAAATACGACCCACACGTGACTGTTTTCCCTGAAGGAAAACCGGGCCAAAAAGCACAGAACTTACCTGAGCACTTTTTTGTAAGGCTTGTTGGGGTCTCTGTAGTACGGCACAATGCGGGGCCTGAAGTCCTCGTGGCCCGGGCCCGGCCCCCCCTCCGCTGCCTCGGGCGGAGCCCCGCGGGCGGGCGGCGCTGGCCGGCCCGGCGCCAGGCACCGATCCTCGGCCGCGCCGTGGCTCCAGGAGGCTCGCAGGAGGCTCAGGCTGCAGCCGAGAGACAGCCCGAGCAGGAGCGGCAGCGCGGGCCGCAGCGCGCCCAGCACCGCGCCCAAGCGCATCGCGGCGGTTACGGCCGGGCGGAGCTCCGGGGGGACATGGCGAGCGGGGCTCTCTTACCCGCAGGCCGGCGGCAGCGCCAGGGGCGGCCCGGGGCTCCGGGCTGGCGGAGCGGGAGGCGGCGGCGGGTCCGTCCCGTCCGCGCTGCGCCGCTGCCACCTCACCCGCCGCATCGCCCCGCGCACTTCCGCTTCCGCTCCGCTCTCGAGGGTGACGGGCGCTCGCTCCGCCCCCCCAGCTCTATGGTACCGCAGGGGCGGGGCCGGGCCAGCTCGGGGCACGGCATGGGGCGAGCCGGCCGCCCAGGGCCCCGCACCGCCCGGCGCCGCGATTGGCCGGCGCGCCGGAGGGGCCGGGTGACGCTCGGCTCTGCGATTGGTCGGCGCGCCGGGGGCGGGGGCTGGGTGACGCTCGGCGCTGCGATTGGCCGGCGCGCTGTGGGGGCGGGGCGCGCGCACGCGGTCGCGGCGGGGCTGTTGCGACAGAAGGAAAGCGCGAGCGGCCGGTGCGCGCGGGCCCGGGGGGCGCGGGGCGGGAGCGGCCGGGCCGGGCCGGGCCGGGACAGGACAGGCCGGGCAGTGCGGGCAGCCCAGCGGGTGGGCGGGCGGGAGCCCTCGACAGGACCGAACGGCGCAGCGTGCTACGGGCCGGGTCCGGCGGCTCGCGGGGCTGCCGGGGCGGGGAACGGGGGCGGGGCGACCCAGGGCGGTGCGGCCTAACGGCGCCTGTCTCCCCTCTGCCGCAGCCCCCCCCGCGCCATGCCCTCCGACCTGGCCAAGAAGAAGGCGGCTAAGAAGAAGGAGGCGGCCAAGGCCCGGCAGCGGCCGCGCCGGGCCCCGGAGGAGAACGGCGATGCCGGGACGGAGCCGCAGGAGGTCCGGCCCCCGGAGGCCAACGGGACGGCGCTGCCAGGTGAGGGAGCGGCCAATCCCGTGTCTGCTCCGTGTGTTCCCGGGCGGGGGGCTCGGCCGTGGCCCGGCTGGGTGAGCCGGGACGTTGATTCTCTACGGATAAAGCACGTCGGGCACGGGCTGCGCCGAGCCGGACGGCTGCGGCAGCTGCCGTCGGGGCCGCTCTTCCCTGGGGCAGCAGGACGCCCCGTGGGCTCTGCATGGGCCATGTGTGTGAAAGATGCCCGTGGCCCTCGCTCGAGGCATGGCAGTGTGAAGATGGAAGGGGCTGATGGTGTCTCCCCCCTCAGACAGACACTGTCCTGATTTTCTGCTACTTGATGCACAGACCTTTTTGGTTTTTTTTTTTGATTTTTCGTTCCGTCTTGTTTGGGGTTTTCTTTCTTGCTGCAGGGACCACTGCAGCATTTGAATTCTTTCTGTTCTTACTGCTACTGCTCTCACCCTCTCCACACCTGCTTCTCTGGTGACGGACCTGGTTTGCAGAGTCTGAGAGCCTGTCTCTAAAAGAGACTTTGTGTCTGTTAGAGAGACTTTGTCAGAGGGCGCTGTCGGCCCTGAAGGACATAGGTAGCGCTTACCGAGGGACAGCTTGCTTTCGCAGCCGCGGGGCTCTCTCGCTCCGTGCGGGGCTCGCTCTCTCTCTCTCTCTCTCTCTCCCCCCCCCTCATGTGAGGCTGTATGTCTGTCTTTCTCTCCCCGTGCGGGGCTCGCTCTTTCTCTGTCTCTTGCTCTCTGTCTCTCCCTGTCTGTGTCTGTCTCTCCCTCTTTGCATAGCGCCTTCCCATTGGTGCAGCCCGGGGCGGGCGGGGCCCGGAGCGGCGAGGGCTGTGCCGGGATCCGGCGGGAATCTGGGAAAGGCTCTTCCCCCCCGAGCGGGTCACAGTCACAGAATGCGCCGAGCTGGAAGGGACCCACAAGGATCATCGAGTGCAACTCCCAGCCCTGCACAGGAGCAGCCCCAGCAATCCCACCACGTGCCCCAGAGTATCGTCGAAACACTCCTTGAGCTCTGGCAGCCTCGGTGCTGTGCCTACTGCCCTGAGGAGCCTGTTCAGTGCCCAACCACCCTCTGAGCAAAGAACCTTTTCTCGAATCCAACCTAAACCAGGCTCTGGAACAGCGCCCAGGTCACAGCCCCAAGCCTGGCAGAGCTCAAGGAGCATTTAGACAGCACTCTTGCGCCATGGTGGCGTTGTTGGGGTGTCATGAGCTGGACTGGGTGATCCTTGGGAGTCCCTTCCAGCTCAGGAGATCCTGTGATTCCATATGGGTTGATACTGGCATATTTCTTACTGGGAGTTCTCCATGAGCTATTAGGACAAGAGGGCACGGGCTTAATCTCTGCCAGGGGAGGTTTAGGTTGGATATTAGAAAGAAGATCTTTACAGAGACAGTGATCAGGCATTGGAATAGCCTGCCCAGAGAGATGGTGGATTCACCGTCCCTGGAGGTTTTGAAGGTGAGGCTGGATGTGGCACTGAGTGCCATGATCTGGTAATCACAGTGGGGTTGGATCAAAGGTTGGACTTGATGATCTTGGAGTTCTCTTCCAACCCAGTTAATCCTATGATTCTATGATCCTGTTCTATGATTTACACGTCAAGGGGAAAACACCCTTGCCCTTTTTCACTTCCTGCTCTGTGGCACTGTCCAGAGGGGTCCCGTGTGACTGCTGGTGACCTTTTTTACGCTCCTTGGCTAAGGCATGTTTGCCGTGGTGTTCACAGTGGTTTGGCTGAGTGGGTGATTTTGCCAGGAGCACTAAATGCTCGCAGCTGGGCTGTTGTTCAGCTGTGAGCAGCAGCAGCGCTGCCGAGATCCCCAAGTGCTGTTTGCTGCTTCCAAGGCCAGCGTCTCACCGAGCTGTGAATTTAGGCTGCAATAGGAAAAAGAGTAGTGGGGCCCTGGCACAGAGAAGCTGCGGCTGCCCCATCCCTGGAAGTGTTCCAGGCTAGGTTGAACAGGACTTGGAGCAACCTGGGCTAGTGGAAGGTGTCCCTGTCCATGGCAGGGGGTTTGGAATTAGATGCTCTTTAAGATCCAACTCAATCCATTCTAGGATTCTGTGATTATATGATTTGCTGTTACTGTAGGAGTAAAGGAAGAGGGGGACATGCAGATGGACATAGTAGCTTCTCCAGAAATTAGTAGGGCCTGTTCCAGTGGTACTGCTTCTTCTCTAACCTTTCCCTTCATTTATTTTCTAGCCATTTTTTTTTTTGGCTAACCCTTTCCTTAAGCTTGCAAGCAGTACTCTGTAAGGTCTCTTCCTATCCTAGTCCTTCCTGCAGAAGGGGTTAGTCTCGTGACACTCAGATAAGTGGCTCGCTTCTCTGGCTGCTGACTTAATTCTGATGGTCCTATTTCATTTATATAGTATTTAGATACTTAGCAGGTGGAAGTTCCTGTTAGACTATATATATCCATTTGCTAAGCTGAAAAGCAGAGCATCGCTGCATCTGAACCTCCTCAACTTTTCCATAGAAATGGGGGCTGGGAGTTGTTTTTGTAGCCCTGGGCCATTCTGTACAGGGCTTACGGCTTCCCTTGTATTTGTAAATCAGTAACACTTCTGGTCTTTCTGCATATAGAGGTGGATGCTCTTACAAAGGAGCTGGAGGACTTTGAATTAAAGAAGGCTGCTGCCCGAGCTGTGACAGGAGTCCTCGCCTCCCATCCCAACAGCACTGATGTGCACATCATCAACCTCTCCCTGACCTTCCACGGCCAGGAGCTGCTAAGTGACACCAAACTGGAGCTGAACTCCGGGAGACGCTATGGCCTGATCGGACTCAATGGCATCGGTAAGCTGTGGGGGAGGTGACGTGGCTCCCTGCAGCTCAGTGAGGGTGTTGTGCTGCTGAGGAGCCAGGCAGGTGCAGGTGGGAAATGCTGGAAACTGGAAAGAGGGCTGTTGGACAGACATGGCTGGGCCATGGCAGTTCCTGTTCTCCCATGTGTCTCCCCAGAGAGGGGAATTGCTTGGATTGCTGATAGAAGTCTGAGATTGCATTCTGGCTTTGGCCTGTGCATTTGAACTTGTTTCAGTGGAGAGTTGAGTGAGATGTCTGGGATCTGTAAATCTGTCTGATTCCTGTTTACAGGATTTGCTTAGTAGGGCCAGTAAACCCAAGATGGTATTGGTCAAAGAACGTGCACGTTATGGAGAAGTAAAGAGTGTGTGGTTTGGCCTGACTGGGAAAACAACTGTACAGTGCCTGGAGAAGGTGACACTACACTGAGGGATGCAGAATATGGGTGTGATTGGAGAAGTGCTAGTAAGAGGGACCTTCAGGAAAACACAAGTTCTCTAGTGATGAGCACATTACTTTCCTCTATGTGAGAAGTCTTTGGAATCTGGGGCCCTGGTAACAGCTGTTAGACCTGGTTAGACAGCAGGAAGTACAACAGAGATAAAATTCTCTAAATTTGAGCAAGGGCTGAAGTGAAGTGGTTTCCAAAAAGCTACTTCGTGTCTCAGTCCTGTCCTTGGGGTGGTGAGCCTGCTGGGAAGGCAGCTTGTCACAGTGAGGCAGTGGGCTCTGCTGTGTCTCCAGTACTTCTGGCCTCTTGGGCAAAAAATTGCCCAGGATTTTCAGGGCTTGGAAAGGGAGGGAATCAGTGGAATCTGAGTGCATTTCTTCTGTTTCACTGTGACATCGGATCTCACTGAATCCAACAATTAATTGTGGAGTGATTATCTGCACACAGGGAAATCCATGCTTTTATCAGCTATTGGGAAGCGAGAAGTGCCCATCCCAGAGCACATTGACATCTATCACCTGACGCGAGAGATGCCTCCCAGTGACAAGACCCCTCTGCAGTGTGTGATGGAGGTGGATACAGAGAGGGCCATGCTGGAGCGAGAGGCAGAACGTCTGGCTCATGAAGACGGTAAAGCTTCTCCGAGTCTCAGGGGACATTTCCTCCATTTCCTTCCCCACCAAAGAAAATTTGGGTTCCTTGACGGAGTTTTCACATGTTGTGATACCTATTTCCCCCAGCTGCCACATGAGAGTGACACTAGTAGAATGACAGTTCTTTGGATGAATTATTCCATGCAGCTTCTTATGAAGTGTCTCAGGCTTGGGAATGGAGGGGGCTGAACAGACGTAGGGCAGAGGGATTGTGAGCTTTCCTAGCTGTGCAGAGGTGCAGCTGAGAGCCCTTTACTGGCAGAGGTGCTGACAGGCAGGCTCTCTTTCAGCGGAATGTGAGAAACTCTTGGAGTTATATGAACGTTTGGAGGAGCTGGATGCTGATAAGGCAGAAGCACGGGCCTCACGTATCCTTCACGGCTTGGGGTTCACGCCAGCCATGCAGAGGAAAAAGCTGAAGGACTTCAGTGGTGGCTGGCGAATGAGGGTGGCACTTGCCAGGTGAGTGCTATAGTGCCTGCTGCCTCCTGGGAGATGCCTGCCCGCTCCTGACTCTGAAGAGCCATGGACACAGTTCTAAGAACTCAGAGCAGAGCTAAGAGACTTTGGGTTACCTGCACTCACCCACGCCATCATCTCCCCTGTCCTTGCAGAGCTCTCTTCATTCGGCCTTTCATGCTGCTGCTCGATGAGCCCACAAACCACCTTGATCTGGATGCCTGTGTGTGGTTGGAGGAAGAGCTGAAAACGTAAGCACAGAGGAGTTTGCTGCTTCTGTGGGTTGTGCTTTTCTGCTGGAACATCTTGTCAGCATGTGAGCAAGTGCTGCAGGAGTAACTGTCTATGGTTCTTGTGGGTACATAACTGTGTTGTGGTAGCAGTGACATCTTCTGCTTGCTGCTATGTGGGATTCTTGATGCAAGGGTAACAAATTCAAGACAAGGGCCTGTCTCCCTGTTACTCAAGAAATGAGAAATGCTGGTCTGTACTCCCAACTTTAAGAGGCTCCTGAAAAGCCAGGAGCAGGCCTTGGCAGCCTGTGTACCAGCACTGTGTGGTAGTAGCATGAGCCTGAGCTTTCTAGACCTGGCTCCCAGCTCATCTTCCTGCCCACCATTTCTCTGTTTTAGCAGAACTGTAGTATCTGATTGTGCTGGTCTCGTCTATTGTGTTGGTGACTAGTTTTCATTAACAGAGGTAAAATGTTAAGGTATAAGGCAAAAAGCTGAGGAATAGTTATGAAACTCAGGTTATCTGGGGTGTGCGTTAAAAGGACTGTATTGTGAGAGGGGCTTTGCCTTTGCAGAGGTTTTTCCATAGGCTTTGTCAGTTAAACCTTTTGCATCCTTCCTTTAAAAGTCAGATGTTTTAGGGGAGTACTTTGAACCTCTTTTTGGAAGGCTTTGACCCATCGTTGCATGGAACTGGAGTGGAGCCAGGCACAAGGTGCCTAACAGAGGGGAGTCTACCAAGGGGAAAGTGAGCAGTGAAGGTTGAAACTTCTTGCAAGTGTGATGCTAATGAAGTCAGCTGCATCAGTAGCATGAGTCACCTGCCACATGGGCAACCAGCCTTGGGCTTCTTGTGACAACGGGCAAAGACTGGTCCAGTGGTTCAGGGTGTTTTACCACAGTGAAAGGTGTTGGCAGGATTTACTCACTGCAGCTGGTTGTAGCTGCTTTCCTGCCAGTTTCCTAGAGCATCTTCCAGGCTGTGACCTTTTTATTCTTAATCTGATTGAAAGCAAGAGGAATCTGGTGCTCGTGAAGCCTTTGTCACCATCAGGGCCAACAAACAGGAATTCTTTTCCTAGCTTAGTCTCTAATAAGTTATGTGGTGCCACAGGTTCAAGCGGATCCTTGTGCTGATATCCCATTCCCAGGACTTCTTGAATGGCGTCTGTACCAACATCATCCACATGCACAACCGCAAACTCAAGTACTACACAGTGAGTAAACAGTGCCCCATGCCACCAACAGAAACAGGAGCTGTTCCCCGGGCACATCTGATGTCCCATGGTCTCTTTCCAGGGAAATTATGATCAGTATGTAAAGACTCGTTTGGAACTAGAAGAAAATCAAATGAAGCGATTCCACTGGGAGCAAGATCAGATCGCCCATATGAAGGTACCTGTCTGGCTGCATAAACACCTTCCTACCCATGCAGGTGGGCAACCCTGCCCCTCCTCAACCTTGTCACTGTGGCTTTTGGCTGACTTTGCTTTGTTGCAGAATTACATTGCACGATTTGGCCATGGCAGTGCAAAGCTGGCCAGGCAAGCTCAGAGCAAGGAGAAGACTCTTCAAAAGATGATGGCTTCTGGCTTGACAGAGAGAGTTGTGAACGATAAGGTAGGATCAGACGTGGGATTGCAGCTAGAGATCAGAGTTGGAAATATGGGCTACAGAAGTAGGATGATCTTTAGCAGACAGCAGGAATGGCTGACAGAGCTGGGAGCAAGAACAAGACACCCTTCCTGATGCCAAGGATCCCTGTACCCAGCATGGAGTAATGCTGAACAGTGGGAAGAGGAGGAGGAATTTTATAGGGGAGGAAAGTGGAATTGTCATACCATTGAGGCTGTTTTGCAGATACAGAAATCAGAAATAAGTGCCAAAGGCTCATAGGAGATGGGGGAGGATTCTCAGAGGATTCTCTCTTCCTACTTGTTTGAAGAGTACAAGCCCACATTTGCTTCAAGGGAGAAGAAATAGGGACTTGTTAGGCAGCAGATGAGCTTGCAAGCAGCTCATCAGAATGTATCTGTGAGTTAGTTGATAGAGGGGCTTATAAAAAGTCGCAGTTGTGCCTTGGTCTGCAGCTGATGTTGATAGTGAGGGATGGTTGTACCAGAATGTCTGGGCTGTCTCGTGCTCCAGGGTGTCTCACAGGCGGATATTCTGTGTTAACAGACTTTGTCATTCTACTTCCCGCCCTGTGGGAAAATCCCTCCTCCTGTCATCATGGTGCAGAATGTCAGCTTCAGATACAGCAAGGATGGGGTGAGTATGGGGAGTGTGCATACAGAGATCCCTCGTGCTTCTGCCTTGTTTGGGAGTGGGAGGCATTTGGCTGAGCTTCCCGATCAGGCTGCAGCATATGACTAGTGGAGCAAACTCCTTGAAAGTGTTTATGCTGGGTCTGCTGAGGACAGAGCATTACAGGTACAGCAGAGAGGTTCTGGGGAGTAGGGAAAAGGCATAATATGTGGCATGATATTTGTGGTTTGCAGCCATGGATCTATAACAACCTGGAGTTTGGGATTGACCTCGATACCCGTGTAGCTCTCGTTGGACCCAATGGAGCCGGGAAATCAACGCTGCTGAAACTGCTCACAGGAGAGGTTTGCTTCCTACATTGTCTACCCTGTTCTGGACCTTTATTCTCGGGATAGTCTTCAACAAAGCTGCACTTAGTTGCCAGAGCACCCAGACTCAGGCCTTGGAAATCCTAAGGTCTTGTTGCAATATAGGGCTTTTTCTCTCAGATATCGTGTTCAGGCTGCCTCCCCTGTGCCAGAGTGGAGATGGCTGGATTCTGTGTTTCTGACATACAGCAAGAGGAGAGATTTTTCTGCTGAAACGATTTTATCTTCCCTTTCTAGCTGCTGCCCACAGATGGGATGATTCGCAAGCACTCGCATGTGAAGATCGGTAGATACCACCAGGTACTCCCTGCAGCAGTCCCCAGGGACAGGGAATGCTGAGGAGAAAGCTGTCAGGAATGAGGAAACTTGCCCTTCTAGTTCTGCTTCTAAGGCCCCTCCCACTGCTGCCCTTCTGTACCCAGAGACGGGGGAAGGAACTGTCCATGGAATGGGCTCCAGCTCCTGTCCTTACCCTGCTGACTGTGGTCCTTCCTGTTCAGCCTCCCACCTGCTAATGGCAGAGCTGGTTGCCTTGTGTTTGGTGGTGGACAAACCTGCTATTCTGAAACAGCACTCCTGCTCCTGAAGTGGAAGCTATTGCATAATAGTTCAGCACAGGGGCTATCCTGTGGGTGGGATTATTGGCTCTGGTGTTCTGCCACTCAGTTGGTACCAGAGGGGTGTGGAGTGTAAGGAGGGAAGTGCTTTGGGCCATGAAGTGGGTGGCCTGCACAGCCTGAAGCTGACTTCTCTTCTCTGGCAGCACTTGCAAGAGCAGTTGGACTTAGACCTCTCACCCCTGGAGTACATGCTGAAATGCTACCCAGAGATCAAGGAGAAGGAGGAGATGAGGAAAATCATTGGCAGATATGGCCTGACAGGGAAGCAACAGGTAAGTGTGAGCTGTTGGTGTTTGCTTTTTGCTCATTAGGGGAGTAGAGCTGCTGTGTTTTCTGATCCTCCACTGATGCCTGACAGTGTGATACAGTATGCAGCATGGCTCACCATAGCATCAAAATCCATCTCTGCCTTTGAAATTGGAGGAAAAAATGGCTCACAGCAAAATGTGGGTTGGAACGGGTGACCCCCTCAGAATCTGGGTGAAAAGAAAAGTTATTTATAGTGCTAGACTTGAGCACATTTTAATTGTAACTTGAACTAGTTTACTTATCTTTCATTTCTGAGATGAATACCAGGCAGAAGTGTTAGAAGATTCTCAGCTGGGTGAGAGGTCCCCTTGGTTCAGACAAGAGGCTCACCAGTGGTACTCTTAAGTCCAAGCATGACATGCTCCTGTACGTCATACCTGTGACAGGAGGTGTCAATGTCACTGCAGTTCAGTGTTGACTTTTGCATTGGTTTTGCCCATTTATCACTGCAGAAGTTGAGAGTATTTGATGGTTGTATCAGCGAACACCAGTCAGATCCCAGTCAGCTGTCCTTGCATATCTTTGGCACAAGCTGGGTCTTGGTGGGGAGACTCCTTCTTCAGAAGCCCCTGGAATTCCCTTGTTCCGTGGGTGGGAGAAGCTCAGTGTAGGTATAAGGCTGACTGAACATTTGTCCCCTTGTGCCATGGAGCTGCTGGGAGCCCAGGGTGAGGCCCAAGTGTTCTGGGTCAGGGTGGCAGGCTGTGGGGTGCCTGCAGAGCCCGAGCTGTGTCTGTGTTGGGCAGGTGAGCCCCATCAGGAACCTCTCCGATGGGCAGAAGTGCCGTGTGTGCTTCGCCTGGCTGGCCTGGCAGAACCCCCACATGCTTTTCCTGGATGAGCCCACCAACCACCTGGACATAGAAACCATAGATGCTCTGGCAGATGCTATCAATGAGTTTGAAGGAGGAATGATGCTTGTCAGCCATGACTTCAGACTCATCCAGCAGGTAAGGAAAGTCATGAATTTTGTCAGAGCACCTTTCTAATGCTGCAAGTAATTAAAACAAGGTATTTTCAACTCACTGGCTCTTACAGATCCCAAAAAGATGGGTGCACAATTCCCTTACTGTGTTCATGGTAAACAATTATTGAGATAGCCCAGGAAAATATTAGGAACTTGAAATAAATTTAAAAAAAAAACCCACAGATTTCAAATGCTGATTTGTCAGCTGTGGCTTTGGCTGCAACTTCGGGTATAATTTTATTTTTCAGTGTGTTCAGGTCAAGAACTACTTTTGTTTCAATTCCCAGTTTAGCAAGAAAGGCTTTTCTTCTTATTACATGAACGAAATCAGAAACTTAGAGGTGTCCAGGATTTTCAGTTATAAAATTTTATATAAATTATGCAGAAAAAAACAAGGAATATGTTTCTCTGCAGATGCTTTATTTGGTAGTTGAAATGTGAGAGTTCAGCTTTTCTTGCCAGACTTCAGAGATTAGTTTTTAGTTAACTTTATAATTTCGATAAGATTATAAAATGCTGTATGCAAACCTCTCATCCTCCTGTGCTTGCTCTCAGGTCGCGCAGGAGATCTGGGTCTGTGAGAAGCAGACAATCACCAAGTGGCAAGGGGACATCCTTGCCTACAAGGAGCATCTCAAGTCAAAGCTGGTGGATGAGGACCCACAGCTCACCAAACGGACCCACAACGTGTGAGCTGAGGAGCCCTTGGCCCCAGTGCTCTGTGGGGCCGGCGGTGGCCACAAGTCGCCCGCCCGCCGGCGGGAGCGGGACTGCTGCTCTCGCTGGCTGTGTTCTAGGATTGCTGCAATACTGCTTCCCCTCGACTTGCCTTGCACCTCTGTGTCTGGACAGAGCTCTTCTCTCCCAGTCTGGCTACATTTGGGCAACCGTCTCCATATTAAGATGATGTCCCATCTGAGCCAGGCCCTGGTATCTGATGGCCTGGGGTCACGGCAGCGGCCATCAGGGTGTCTGAGCTGCAGTGTTACACAGGTGGAGACCCCAGCCCAGCTTCTCCTGCCTCTTCCTTCCCAATTTCTGCTTCAGTTTAGATACTTCACTTCAAACTCCTCTGGCCTTGGTTTGTTTTTAACTATTATTTAACAGTGTAATTAACAGATCTGCCTGAGAATCCATCAGTCAATAAAGAGGGAAGAACAACCTTGTCTTGTTTTGTAAGCTGTGGTAGTTGGGGCTTGCTGTGGCTGAGCTTTGAGTGAGGATCAGCCTTTCCTACTGAAGGTTCAGTTCCTCAGTACAGCCAAAGCTGTGGCAGAACTTGAGGGTTACATGAAGTGGTGAGTACTGAGTTCTGCAGGCACAAAGCAGTGAGCAGGACTCTCACACCTGGGACACCTCTGCTCAGCCAGATTTCCAGCCAGGTTTCCAGCAGGTGACAGAAGGGGGAACAAGCCATGGATGCTTCTGTTGTAGATGGCAACAGGCACAACTTGAAAGGGTTGTGAATATCAAAGCCAGGAACACAATGTAGATCTATGGAACACCAGCGTGTGTCCTCTGCAACACAATGGTGCAGATGTGGCTTTTTCCTTCTACCTGAATTGTCTAATAATGAGACTCAATAATGTAGGATTTCTGGACTATGAGTTATTTTGACCTTGCAGGTTCCTTGCAGACTAGCCAACTAAACTTACTTTGTTCTCAATAACAGATTTTTGGAAAAGTTGGTGTTTAAACATCACGGTGTGCCACACAAAGCTTGAATAAAATAAATTTTTAATTTATTATTAGAGCAATTAAAAGGTACTTAAGGGAAAGGTAGCAAATCAAACCAAATAGGTTCTTTTGATCATGAGTTGTCATTTTAATTGCTACTGACACATGAGAATGGCTGCACTGGTGAAGGGTTCATGTAGCCCAGCAGCCTGTCCAGGACCACATGCTGCCAGGGGAGAGGAAGGACAGGAGGAGCAGGACCTGTGCTCCCTTGCAGTGCTTCCCCAGTGCCAGCTGACTGGCTTTGACTTTTTGGGTAGGGTATTTTCTTGTTTTTCTTTCCAAAAGGGCCTATCCAAGTTGTGACTGCTGCTGTGAAAGCACTGTGTGTCAGTCATAGGACAAATGTCACAACAGGAGCTGCTTCCAATAGATAAAGCAGAATCTTCAGGTTTTTCTCTGTTTTTAGCAATGATGTGAGAGGAGAACAAAAAAATATAGTTTCTGATAAAATAATGCAGATAAATTATTGTATAGTATATATTATTATATAGTTTAAATGCTTCCAACTTAGTTCTGCAGAAAAGTCTAGATGGCAGTGAAAAGTCACTTGGATGAATATCTCACAGTGGAGTACTCAAAAGTTGTGAGGTGGAGTGGGGGAGTAAAAGCAACCCACAGGGAAGCGATTACTCAAAAAGCTAATGGGTCACAAGAGTTAACAAGAATAGAATAATGCTTGTCTGTTTGTTCTGCTCTCTGAGTTGCAGGAAGTGTTGGTGAGTTGGAAGGGATTGCAAAGTAGCTCTGAGAATGGTGAGGTCAGGGAGTCCTCTGCCTGAGGCTACAGCTGTTCAACCTGCTCTTCCTTACTCTTACCAAACACTTGGCAACAAATCACTCCATTTCACATCTGAGTGGCAATGATAAACGCAGGATACAATCTTACACTGAGTTCTTTATGAATGTTTAATCCTGGGATGACAGCCGGCATGATGGGCATTCAAGAGGAGAGCTGTGTTACCTGTCTGCTGCTGCCAAGAGAGGGGAACTTCTCTGGTGCAGAGGTGTCTCTGATTTATAAACAAGGACCACAGGTACATGTTCAAAGCAAAAGCAGAGGTCTCAGTAAGCTGACTTGTAAAATGGAATCTACACACATGCTCTGAGCCTTGATTTAACCTTCATTTGTTGTGTGGTGACACGTTGTTGGACTGCACTGAAGCAGCTGCCAGCAGGTGTCATGGAGCATTGATCTGAGGCAGCCATGAGCTGGGACAGGGGCACTTAGAGCTGTTTCAGCTGGGTCTTTTCTGATCTTGCACAAAAGCAAAATTAATAGATAAATTACAAGAATTGCTCCTTAGTTGCTAGGATGGTCTTTGAAAGAAGTGGCGTAGAGCCTGCACATTTACTCTTGCCTGTAATCTAAAAGTGAGATTGAGTCTCACACAGCCATGGCCAGAAGTGGCATGTGCAGGGTTGTGGGATTCCCTTGCCTGTGTGCTGCAAGTAGATCCATACACCCCTAAAAACAGCACCAGGAGGAGTCAAGCCCAGCACACAGCAGCATGGACAGCCTCTAGCACATGCAGTCCAGGGAAGCAGATGGTGATTCCCCAAACCTGGAAGTTTAAATCTGACTCTACTGCTCAGTGGATGAGCCTCCACCCTTGCTATGTAAAGTCTCCCTGTGGCTAATGCCAAGTGACCAGTTGCTGCTCCTCCACCAAAGGGCTTCCATCTAACTAAACATTTTGTCAGAAAAAACACCTGTATGTGTATCACTGCCAGTGCCAGACATGACAGCAGCTGAGAAGGGTACAACAGCCCCCAGCTCCTCCATCATGAGAGAGCCCCTCTGTACTGTGACCTGAGACCAAGGTCACACAGCTCCCCTTGCAATGGCAAGTCTCCCCTAACACAAAGGTCTCACCTGTTCACAGCTCTGTGAATTGGGGGATAGTGGAACTTCCCTGAGAGTGGGGACTCTGTGTCATTCCTTGTCAACACACGGCCCCTTACAAAGCACAAGTGGTCATGTCACCTGCTCCTCAGTCTCAGTATGACTCATAGAATCATAGAATCTGCTGGGTTGGAAAGGACCTCTGGGATCATCAAGTCCAACCCTTGATCCACTACCACCAGAGTTACTAGACTATGGCACTAAGTGCCACATCCAGTCTCTTCTTATATACCTCCTGGGATGGAGAATCCAACACTTCCCTGGGCAGCCCATTCCAATGCCTGATTACACTCTCTATAAAGAATTTCTTCCTAATATCCAACCTAAACCTCCCCTGGCAGAGCTTAAGACCGTGCCCTCTTGTCTTACTTGGAGAAGAGACCAACCCCCACCCGGCTACAACCTCCTCTCAGGGAGTTGTAGAGAGTGATGAGGTCTCCTTTGAGCCTCCTCTTCAGGCTCAACAACCCCAGCTCCCTCATCTCCCTCCTAAAAGGACTTGTGTTTGAGTCCCTTCCCCAGCCTGGTTGCTCTTCCCTGCACCTGCTCCAGCACCTCAATATCCTTCCTGAACTGAGGGGCCCAGAACTGAACACAACACTCCAGGTGTGGTCTCCCCAGCGCTGAGTGCAGGGCAAGAGTCCCTTCCCTGCTCCTGCTGCCACTGTTCCTGATGCAGGCCAGGATCCATTGGCCTTCTTGGCCTCCTGGGCACACTCTGGCTCATGTTCATCTGTCAATCCAAACTCCCAGGTCCCTTCCTGCCTGGCTGCTCTCCAGCCACTCTGTGCCCAGCCTGTAGCCCTGCAGGGGGTTGTTGTGGCCAAAGTGTAGGACCCGGCACTTGGCCTTGTTGAATCTCATCCCATTGGAATCAGCCCAGCTCTCCAGTCTGTCCAGGTCCCTCTGCAATGGAAGTCCCTCCCACTCCCAGAGTATTCCATTACCCCATATCTTCAAGCCCATTCTTCTTCACAAAGAGCTGCCACTGAGTACTCCAATTCACACCCTTGCACCAAAGGAGGATCCCTTCTTTCATCAAACCCTGGTGGACCTGGGAATGGCTCTTCTCTGGCAATTTTTCCCCTGTGAATCTGATACTACTGCTCTTGCCTCCCTCTTTGCCCAGGTTACCCTCAAATTTTTTCTCAGGTCTGAAAGTTTAATTGAATCTGTCACTTCCAAGCTGCTCTCAGGCCAGCTACCCTTCATTTAGTGCCAAGAGAAATCATAAACCACAGGTGTGTACTCCTCCTGCTCCTTGGGGGCTGCACCTGAGGCAGGTTAGGGTTTGCAGCCTGTGCTATATAGCCAGCCCCATGGCACTTGCTGGTTGCTTTGTTGGAGGCTGAGATGAACTCAGAACCTAGGAAGAAGCGTGGTCATGTTTCCACCTCTGGGGACAGAATATCTAAGAGGAAACCAAAGAGAAAGGAAACCTTTTCAGTCTATATTTACAAAGTACTGAAGCAGGTGAGTAAATGTTTTTTTTTTCTGCTAGAAACTGCTTAATCCATAAAGTTACTTCTACTCATTGTGTGTTAACACCATAAAGGGGAAGGAAGGAAGGAAATCTGCTGTTTAGTGAGATGAAAAAAAAAAAAAAAGGTGGGTACAGGAGAGCCCCACTTGAGGCTCAGAATCTGGGGGCAGTGGGGGGGAGGGAACAGATTCTTGGGGATGGATCTAGAGCAGGAAGGGTTTCCTAGAGAGAGCAAGCTCTGCTGTATGGTTCTGCTTGAAGAAGCAATTGAATAGAAGTAAAGAGGGTGGGAACAGCTCCTGCTGGGCTTGTAAGTGTTAAAATCTCTGATGAAATGAGAAAAAGAATTTTTGGAAGTGGCCATGCACTGTCTAGGCCACAGTCATCAGCATGAGCCTGTAGGCAGGTTCTGGAAGCTAGGTTTCATCCCTCAGAGTCTTGTTTTCCACAGGGATTGTGTAGGGGCTCCCATCGGTGCAATCCCAAAGCTGCTGTGGCATTATGAGAGCCTCTCTTCAGTCTAATGCAAGTGGCCCATGACTTGAAACCCTCAGGGTGGCAAATGTGGGTCCCTTTTGAGGTTAGAGTGCCCTGTCTGGGATGGGAAGTGGGGCCCTGCTTCTCTGGTGTGGCTGGGTCCTTTCTCCCTCCAGGGTGATGGATGTGTGAGACAGTGTTCGGTTCCCACCTGGCAGGTGCACCCAGACCTCACCATCTCCTCCAAGGCTATGAGCATCATGAACTCCTTTATCAACGACATGTTCGAGCGCTTGGCCTCGGAGGCCTCGCGCCTGGCCCAGTACAGCCACCGCTCCACCATCACCAGCCGCGAGGTGCAGACGGCTGCCCGGCTCCTGCTGCCCGGCGAGCTGGCCAAGCATGCCATCTCCGAGGGCACCAAGGCCGTCACCAAATACACCAACAGCAAGTGACCACCGGGCCCCGCCTCCTGTGCAGTCTTACAGGAGCTGCTCTTCAGTCTTACTCAACTGAGAAAGCAAAGCCTCCTCTTGGCTGCCTGCGAATAAAAAAAGCATAGAAACACCTCGTGTCTTTAATTTTTGTGTTGCAAAGTGTGAGGCAGTTTGAACTGTGGCGGTGGGGGTTGTTTGGAAAGGCTGGAAGAACAGCTGCTGTTTAAAAACAACCACACACAAGGAGGAGCAGGGACCACAGGGCGTGCCTGAGGAGAGCTAGGGTTGTTCTGGGAAGCAGAGTGAGCTCTCCACAGTTCTTCAAACTCTTTACCCTGGTTTCCAGATTCCTGACTGTTAAAAGCTTCTATTGTCTTTGACCTTCCTGTGGTTCTTCAAGTGCTTCCTTACTTGGTGGGTCTCTTTGCCCAGGTTGTCAGTTTGTACTGGTCAGAGCAGAGGCTGAATCCCTCTGGGTAAGTGGAGAGTAGTTAGCAGTGATAAGGGTAAGCATGTTTATAAACTGTATTCAAAGGTAATGTTTTGGGGTTTTTTTCTGGTGGGTTTTTCCTTGGGTTTTTGTTTGTTGTTGTTTGGTTTTCTGTTGTTTGGTTTTTTTTCCTCCTGGTGAAGGCTTTCTCCCTTTTGGGTAGGGGAGACAAACAAAGCCAAATGAGCTGGACAGACAGAAGAAACAATCAGTGTTTCCTTTCCAGGACTTGTAGCCATTGCCTCTAGTTGCTTTGAAGAGAACTTTGTCTTGCAGGGCTCTAAACTGGGCTAGGGCTGAATGTCCTGTGTTCTGCCCTGGATCATCATATTAATGACTGGCCCTGGCTGCCTTTTCTACTATTTCCAAGTGCTTCCTATGGGAAGGATCCAGGGCCTTGCAGGCAGCACTAGAGGTTCTCTGTCCATGTGGAGCTCAGGAAGCCCTCAGGGTGAAGTGTTGTGTCCAGAGTGATGGTGCAGGCCATGACCTCCAGAGCTGTGGTGGGGCAGCCTGGCTGCCCCATGAGCACAGCACCTTCTTGGGGTGTGCAGGGCTGTCCTGGATTCCTGCACAGAGGTGCTGCCTCAGTGTTTGTAGTGGAAAGGAAAGGTGTGGGGCAAACTCTGGGTGGAGTTGTGGTGGAGATCATAGAGTGGTTTGGGTTGGAAGAGACCCTCAAGTTCATCTGGTTCCATCCCCTCCATGCCTTAGGCAGGGTCACCTTCCACTATGCCTGTCCGATCTGGTCTTGAACACTTGGGGCATCTGTAACTTCTTTGTGCAGCCTGTTCCAGTGCCTTTTCCCAGTTTCCCACTGGGACTGGATGCCTGGCTCTAACATCTTCTGTTCACAGCCAACAACAGGGTAGGAGGAACCAGAGCTGTGTTTAATCCAAGGTGACAGTACGTGGGGCAATCCTGTATTTCACAAGCTTGTGAGATGATGCTGAGTCCCGTGAGCTGTGGAGCTGTGACAGGTACTGATTGGCCTGGCTTGGCAGTGTGGGCCAGACAAGATGTCCATGATGTTCCTCAGGAGAGTACAGGAGGCAGCAGTGCTGGGGCTGAGCATCTCCCGGTCAGACCTAGCCCTGCTGCTGTGGAGTGTGGCTGGCTAGGGGAGGGAGGGAAGGGGGCTGCACTGAAGAGTGCTTCACCCTGCCACGCCTGTAAGCTGGACTTGAGCACAGGGGTGGAGCAGCACTTTGCCCAGCAAGGCTGCATTTCTTTTCCTTCCTCTGACCCTTGTGGCGGCTGGTGCTGCTGGCAGAGCTGCTGCTTTGGGGCTGCCCCTGGGCCGGGTTTGTGGGGTTGCTCAGCCAGATGCAGGGATTGGAGACAGGTCTGGCAGAGCTCAGCCTGAGAGTGAGACACTGAGCAAGCTCCACTTGCATCAAACAGGTGAGCAGCCCATTCTCCTTGCCTAGTCTATTGTATTGCTCCCTAGGCCGTATATCTGTGCTTGCTCTCCCATTTCCCCAGCAGTGGGATGTGCAGCTGTGCTCACTGTGGATGAGGAATGCTGAGGACCAGTCCTGAGCTGCAGTTCTGCTCCTGACCTGGAGATGGGTCTGTCTGACTACCTGATCTCATATCCATTCCTGCAGCATAGGAAGGATCCCCGTGCTGCTCTGCTTGGAGCAGGCTGCCTGTGGACTGTGCAACTTCCCTCCCTGGTACCCTGTCTCTCTTGACAGATACCCGCACAACCAGCCAGGTTAGGTGCCGATTCATGGCGAGATGAGCAGCTGTTTCCTAGAGGTGTCTGGTGGAGCATTAGCACTGAGTGAGACCCAGAGGATTAAAGCTCTAATGGTGCAAGTGCTTGATTCTGCAATACTCCAGTTTGTGCATCCTGCTTCATGTCATACCTGCCCTCTATGCCTTCACTGAAGGCTTGAAGAATGGAGTTGGTAAATGGCCTCACATTCCTCTTACTAGATCCCTGCATTTCCTTGCAGATGTGGACAGGTGGTGGAGATGAACTGAGACTGAGAGGCAGAAGGAGAAGGTTGCTCTTGGAATGGGTGAGTTCTGCATTGAACCTGCCTAGATTGTCCCTTTCGCATTTTCCATATGGAGGTGGGTTCATCTCTAGGTATGCAGGGATCCTGCTGCTTGTTTCCCCACAGTATATTCCCACGGAGCTGCTCTGGGATGCCCGCACAGGATGCCATCCATGGTCTTCCTGAGGGATCACTCTGTGCTGGCATAGATTAGTTTTGGTGAGAACTGCTCCTCAGCTCAGCTGTTTCCAGACTGGAGTTGTGGCTCTGTGCCCTTGTCCTAGTGGACACAGTGAGATCTGGATGAAGTTGTTTTGGGAGGAAGGGGTAGACTCTGCCACCCAGCAGGGATCCACAGGACACTGCTTGCTGTGAGAATGACCCAGAAGCACTCAAGCTGCAATAAAAGCAAAGCTGAACCTGGAGCCTGTGCAGGCTTTTCCAAAGTATCCTGTGGCTGCCTTATTCTGTGTGAGTCTCTGTCCAGATCTGCCTGAGTTCTCACAAGTCTCCCAGGGAGGCTTTTTTAGTGCTGTAACACTGCAGTGCTGTCATGTTTCACGTCTCTGGCCCCCTGTCTCTGTTTTTAATGAGCTATGCATGTCTATGGGTTAGAAAAAGCCTTTTTTTTTTTTTTTTTCCCTTGGTCCACTCTTCAACCTCTCAAGAAGAGTACTAGAGTGTGACAAACTGAATGATTGTTCATAAAAATACCATCAATGCCTACATTCTGTTTTCCTTTCTGTAAGAGAGCAATGTCTTAAGAGCATGTATCCTTCCTCTCACGTGGTGGAGGACCATGAGGCAGAGCATCCCTCTGGTCTGAGTGGAGCAGGTTTGAGGGGAGGGAGCTTCTTGGGCAGTGGAGGATGGCAGCGGCGTGCAGACCTGTGTGTATTCCTCTCCCCATGTTGTGTCCCTTGGCAGCCATACTGCCAGGTGGCTGCTCCAGTGCATCATTAGACACTGTTCCAAATAGCAGAGGCCAGAATGGTTCAGCACTGAGAGGAAAATGAGCCGGTGATGGATAGCTCTAGTGATACCAAAGCTGTTAAAATATGAACCTCTGATGTACAGCCCCATCCAGTTCCAGCAAGGGACTCTCATTCTCTCTGTGCTCAGCTGCTGGTGTGTGGGGACAGTGTTGCTCTGTGGCCCTTCCCTTCTCTGTTTGGTTGGAGGTAGGGTGTTGTCCCTGACTAATGGTAGCTCGTGGTGGCCTGGGATTGTGCCTGGAGGAAGGGAGATGAGTGATGATCAAAGGTCAGGCAGGCACTCCCCTGTGAGTACACACATTGCTGCCTGAGGCTGCCGTCCCTGATGTGATGCTGCCTGTGCTGTAATGGGATTGAGGGTCCGTGGCATCCTTGGAGTTGTGTGTCCATCTATGTTCTGCCCAGCAAGGATTGCTGCAAATAGTTTGTTTCTTCGTTTTTTCTCTCTTTGTGCTCTGTTTGCTCTGGAGTCTAGGATGCAGCCAACAACAATGCTGCTTCCTTCACCTCCCCTGCTTGGGAATGTGCTGGGGATGAGGGAGGTATTCAGAAGTTCATTGAGAAAGTAAATCTTATGTTATAACTGTGGCTTCCAGGACCATATAACTTGGGTCAGGAGGCACCCCTATTCTCATGGCCACTCTGTGCAGCCCTGTGTTACCTGCTGCTGAACTGGGAGGAAGCTGAAAGACCTGCAGTGGGGTGAGGTGCTCCCCGATGTGGAGCTGCAGCCAGGAGAGCCCCGGGGGCTGACTTGCGGTGCCCCTTGGGACAGGCTGAGTGCTCCTCTGGGGTCAAAGACAGTGGGATGGGGTCAGAGGGTGCGTTCTCATGAAAGTGATGTGTGTTGAGCTGGGCCCATGATTGGTACCAGTGGTGTGCTGTTTGGCCTCCAACAAGGAGAATACTTCCCTCTGGGGCCCCGTACGGGCTGTGGGGCTGGAGAAGAGGGGGACATGGGCAGAGTGGCCCCGTGAGGAATGGCTGGTGCAGGCCACACGCGGTTTTCCCATTAGTGAGTGTTTAGTTCAGCGTTTTAAATAATTGTGTCCTCGGAATGATATTTAAAATCCATTTGGGAGGCAATGAGGCGGGAAAGTGCCTGTGCCATTGTGATGACGCTGCGCAGGCCGCGCCACACATGCATATTACAAACTCGTTACAGGCTCGTTTACACTCACGCTGCTCCCTCCCCACACCACCGAGGATCCGAGTGCTTCTCCCCCACCATGGCTGCTGGGCTTGGCTCTGTGGAGACGTTTGTTTGGCAAGGTAGGCCTGATGTCCTCTGCAGCAGGAGAAGGAGCACAGCTGGGGTGCAGCAGTTGGGTGCTGCCTCTTGGGACAGGGATGTGTGGGGCACACCTGGTAATGGGACTGTCACTCAGGTGTCCTGTCCTTCACCTGTGCTCTGTGCAGGACTGTGTCACTTTCTGATGAGCCCTCAGACTTGTCACTGCAGACTCCAGACCCTGCAGCCCCAAGGCTTTGAGCTGCTGTGCTCTGGGTACCACTGGAAGAGCTGCAGCACTTGTCCCAGGCTGGCTCTGAGGCTGAGGACCAGCCTGGGCTCTTGAATGTCTATGGAAGCTGCATGAGGGACTAGGTGTGAGGGAGAAGCAGCTTCAGCAATGGTCCTGTGAGTGCTGGTTTGTGGCTGGATGGGAGAGAGTGGCCCCTCTATCTCCATTCCTCTCTTGCCACTGTGTGGGCACCCTTTGCTGTCCTCCCAAGCCATGCAAAATAGAAATCCTATGTGGCAGGACAAGCCTCCTGGTGCTGCTTTATCCTTGTTCTGTTGGCCTTGGTGGCATGAGCAATATTCAGTCTTCTCTATCCTGATCATGTTCAGCTGCTTCTAGCCGGGGTCCCAGCTGTGGTTTTTCTTGGTACTGCCTTGTGGCCAAGCACTAGTGGGGTGAGCATCAAGCCCCCATGTACTTAAGGACATGCTGTGGTCTAACACCTATTCCCCTTGCACAGTGACCTGGCTGGCTGCTTTCTGGGTAGGCAATGCAAGGCTCTGGCATCCTTGTCTCTGCCTGAGGGCTGTGGGCCATCAGTGTCCTCATTGTCCCTGTGGACTTTCCTACTTGGCAGCTGTGTGGGTGTTTGGCTTGGAGATGCTGAAGGGGGAATAGGAAGGCTCTACTAACTTCCAGGATTTGAAGGCAGAGCTGCTCATTGATGTTTCTTCCTGGATAAAGCTCAGCTTACCGCTGCTCTCTGTGCAGCATGTGTCCCTGTGCAGGTGGGAGTTAGGCTGGGAGTGACTGACAGGTACAGTGCTCCTGGCTGGAGCTGAAGAAAGGGGAATGTGAGAGGTGAGCCAGGAGCTTGCTATGCTGAAGTCACCTTTTCTCCGGTTGATGGTGAGCTGTTGAGAGAGGAGCTACAGATACTTGGTGTGGCAATGGAAGATAAGAAGCAGAGAGGATGTAACTGAGGGTGGCTGCCACTCCAAACTGTGTGCTGCTGTGCAAGAGCAGACCTGAGAAACGCTTGAAGACCTTTTCCTACCCACAAGAGGGTCTCTAGCCTGTGTCATCAGGACCTTCTAAAGGTGGCAGCATTTAGTACATTGTGTTAGTGTATATGACCAGCCAGTATCTGCATAAAATCATGGTTCCCTGGATAGTCTCTGATCTGGCAGGGCCATGTGTTACATCTTTAGGCTTGTAGCTTACACAGGAGACTTTACCAGTAACCAGATACTCTCCCTAAATCTGTCTTCTCTGGGCAGACATGCTTTGTCTTGCCTCTCAGTGTGTGTAAATGGACACTCCTGTATAGGGGAAGCATGACAGCTTTATTCCAGTGGTGGCAGCAGCAGGAGGTGGAAAGGTAGTTTGGAGAGGAACTAAGAGTTCTCCTTAGTTTCTCCTTTTCCCCGTCTCTAAGAGAATCCAGGCTTCCTGTACTCCAAGTTCCCCAAGTCAGGGCTGTTGCATTGAGCCCCTCACCTGACTGGAGGAGACTGGCTATTTGTTATGCTCTCTTCTCCCTTTCTGCCACGGTGTTCTCTCCCAGGCTCTCTGCTTTGTTCGAGACCTGGCAGTGCTTGAATAGGCAGGTCCAGAGACTTGCTTCTATCTTCTGTGCTGTGACCCTCCTTTGCAGCCTGCTTTACCCCCTGCACGTTTACTTTCTCTGCAGGACTGGTAACTGAAGACAGCCCTGGATAAAGAGTGGCTCCAGGCAGTGCAAGAGACAGCAGAAGTGAAGCAGACACAAGGGAAACACAAGAAAGGGGAAAAAAAATCAAGGTAATAAATAGCTCTTAGCTTTGTACTTGCTGTCTTGGACAGGACAGCTGTTTCTGCTTCTGACATTGTGTGAGCAGGGGGGGGGACCAGACCACTGTGTGGGGAGAGGGTTTAGGATGGGTGTGTAGACAGACGAAAAAAGGGCCCTGGACATGTGTGTGCAAATATACTTGTCATGGGTTCTGTGGGGTGCTGAGCAAGCTGAAGTGAGTGTGAGAGAGGCTGGGAAGGTCTCTCCAGCTGTGTCTGGGCTGTGGTTGTTTCTGGAGGGAGAGACAGAACTTGTGTGAAAATCTTTATAGTGGCATCTACTGCCATTCCTAGTGCCTAGATCGGTCTGGGAGCTCTTGGACCTGTTGACTTCTTGGTTTTGCTCTAGAAACGGGACAGGAAGGATCCGCTGAGGGCCTCTGCCTGACTCCTGGGCAGATCCTGCAGCAAAGGAGGGAGTGAGGCAGTGCCTCACTGCCCTGGGGAAGAGGCTGGTGCTCGGAGCAGTCTATGGGACTTGTGAGGACCTTTTTGTCCCTGTGGAGTTGTGTCAGGGAAGGACTCTGTCCTCAGTCCCTTATGGCTTCCGACAGTGTGTCTGCTCCAGATCTTTTCCATGCTCGCTCTCTGTGGTTGCCCCCCCTCATCTGTTCCTTTCTTGGGGTAGCACAGAGTGGAGCAGGGACTTTGCAGAGCAAATGAGCACATAGGCAGTGATTCCAGGCTACCTGCTACCTAATCTGTGCCTACTCTGTGCTGGTGATTGCACCCAGCAGCTGAAAATAAGCTTTTGGAAGAAGGGGAGGTGGTGATGAGGAGCTGCCAAGCTGGACTATTTATACTGGGTGAGTCAGGCCCGTGCCTGAGTCCAGCCAGATGCCAGGGAGCTGGAACGCAGGAACAACCTGCAAAGGTCAAACCCTTTGACAAAGGCTCTTTCCTGCAGCAGCTTGTTTACTGTGTGGCTCAGACTCGTCCAGTTTGTCCCCCATGATGGACTGCACCTTCCCCCTCAGCTCTGCCACACAACACTTGCTGCAGCCAGATCACTGGAAGCTTCCTCCCCACGTAAGGTCCCGGTGCCACCGCAGTGAGCACAGCCTGAGCCTGGATGGCCAGGGCTGCCAGTACAGCCGCCTGGAGCCACTGGAGTGCCGGGATCTGCTGGTCCAGAACGCGCTCTTCACCGGAGACCTGGACATGGTGCAGAAGTTCTTCACCAAGAGCGCAGCCATCAACCTCATCATTGAGACCAGGGGTGATGTGCTGCGCTGGACTAGCAGGAAACGTGGTGGGTGTGTGGGGCTGGGACATGGGGAACAGAAAGTGCCGGGGATGGGGCCCAAAGGGCATGTGGAAGAGGCATTTGGGAAGAATGGCTTTTGGATGAGGAGGGAGGATTCCAAGACTATAGAACAAATGGTAGCAGGCTTGTTGAAGGTGACCAATGGCAGACCTACAAGGAAATGGTGAGAGCAGGGCCCTTGGAAGGGCTGCAGGAGGAGCACATCATCAGGATTGTCTGGTTAGAGACTGCTGGGATAGAGGGAAATGTGTGAGATGGAGAGAGTGCATGTGTGAGAAGGGATCACAAAGCTGTTCTGTTCCATGAGATGGATTTCACAAGGGGAGCAGAAATCCAGCCTGGCAGAAAGATGGTGGAAGCAAGCTTGTCCTGAGGAACAGAAGGTAGGACCTGATCATGCTTGGTGTTTCATCCCATCTGTACACTTCAATGAACCTTGCCCAGGCACATCTTGTGGCTATCACACAGGCTTCCACGTTCTCTGGTCCCTTTTACTTCCATCCTCACTGATTTCATCTATTAGTTAGAGAAGGTGAAGTCTGCAGAGACAGAATGAGCTGGAGACTGTCAGTATACAACTTGCTCATTTATTTTCATTACTGAGAAGGGTAAAGTTCCCTGTCTTACACTCTGCTCTGGTCCCCTGGTAACTTTTGCTTGGTAGTCTGTTGGGGTCTCTTAACCTGTGTTTAGCTGCGTGATCTTAGTTCCATAATAAAAATTAAACTGAACACTTAGTAGCCTTCCATGCAGTTTGATGTGTTCTCTAGAACACACATTGTGAATAAAACACGCAGTAAGTTAGCAATGCACACTGCTCAGTGGGCAGGGTGGATGTGTGCAGCCAAGTGGGGCCAGAGGAAAACTCCATCTCAGGTGGCATGCCAGCAGTGAGCAACCCCGAGTGGGGGGAGTGTCCGAGGGTGGAAAGGGAGCACTGAAGTCCTGCAGGGGCTCTCTGCAAGGCTGGATATCAAGGAAAAGAAGGAAGAGGTCTAAAGGATAATTATCTTCAATGTTTCTGATCCTTGTGACTATTTCTACCTCTCCTTTGGCTTTGATTATAAAGAGCTGTCCCTGTGGCTTGTTTAAAAACCTGACTAGTGCCAAGAGCTCAGGTGGAACTGGCAAATGGGTGTGCAGTGCTGGAGATGGGCATGGAGCAGAGGGGTGGGCGAAGGCAAGGAGTCATGCATGGAACAGAAGGGTGGGTGAAGGCATGGAGATGTGCACAGAGCAGAGGACTGATGGGGTCGTGCTGTTGTGATCTGGGCAGCACTGGATGACAATAGGCCGGTTGAGTATGAGACAACTTCCCTCTCTGCTGTCCCTCTCATGTACACCCTTCAGGTCCCCCTGCTGTGCTTGGGGGCTTTCCCTTCACAGTGGGGCACTGCAGAGGTACTGCAGTGTGAATGGAAAGCCTTTATCAGCCTCTTGGCCAGTGTTTGGTCACAAGGTTTCCCAGAATAGAGCAGCTGACACCTGAGCAGTGCCCAACCTGTGCCAAAGAGGCGTGTGACATGTGCCCCCTCCCTGTGGAGCACCCTAGGCAGGCAGGCAGCCCCTCGGCCAGAGCACAGGGTACTGGTGGGGCTGTGCCCATAGGCTCGGAGCGTGGCTGGGGTGCACCAGCAGGTCCTGCCCTGGTCTCTAAGAAGGGTTGGGGTGCCTGTCATGGGCAGCGTCACAGGCAGAGCAGATGAGAGCTGGGAGCCCATCCGCACACGGCAGGTGGCTGGCCCTGCCCAGCTGTACTGGGAGGCCCTGTTGACTGGGGATCGGGAGATTGTGGCCGAGATCCTCAGCAACCCTCAGAACAACCTGAGCCCCAGTGCTGTGTTCGACACCAGTGACATGGAAGAGTGGAAGAACTACCGGTTCAACCCCCGTGGGCTGAGTATGTGGGGGCAGTGGGGCACAGCCTGTGGAGTGAGCTGTGGGACGTTGCTGGAGCTGTGTGTTACAGGAGCTGCTTGGGTTACGGAGGAGTGCAAGGGGAAGTGAGAGCACGGGGATGTGGTCAGGTTCTCCTGTGCATCTTGTGAAAGAGTATGCGTCTGGAAGGATAGGGTGAATCCAGGAAACCTGGCCACTCTCACAGAAGTTGTACAAGGGCTTGGGAACTGCTTGGGTTCCCCACGGGGCTAAGGGGAGTCAATCTCTGTGACCAGCCCTGCAGCCAAGCTCTGTGTGCCTGTGTGTGCACTGGGCTGCTGGGTCCTGTTGTAGTGCTGGACAAGGGATGGTCACAGCCCTTTGTTGGGTCCACCAGATGGTTCAGCTTAAACCTGGACCTGGGAAACACAGTTGACCACATGCTGCTTCTGTAAGAAGGAGCTGAGAGGATGTAGTGTTGAACATTCTGTGCAGTCTGGGCTCTGTCCTCCAGCCCAGCCTGGGTGGGCAGCCAGAAGTCTGGGTTAAGGAGCCCTCATCTGCTGGCTATTTTCCATCTCAGTGATGGTTCCAGCTGGGTCAGCATCTTTGAGAGCTGATGCATTTCAGCCCCTTGCTCTCCTGGGCCCCAGATGTCCATCTCTGCTGGATCTTACTGTCTGCACCCTGATCAGAGCTCAGTTGAATCTTGTGTGCATGGCAGCTGGCTCTGACACCTCTGTTTTACTGCCTGGTTCCTTGTGTTTGTAGTACTTCATGCATGGTGCTCATCCCAGCCACCTCACTGCCTTCGGCCCCAGCGGTGCCCTAGGCCCTTCTTCCACTGTGTTTTTGACAACAGAAACCCCATGTGCCCACCTGGGCTGCAGGTGAGGAGCACACTGCCTGGGAACAGCCTCTGCCCTGGGCTCTTGCTCCCTGGAGCTCCATGCAGGGCTGCATGGCCTGAGAACCTTCCACAGATCTCTGTCTTTGGCTGGCCACTCCAGCTACAGGGGCCTTGCAGGGAATGGACTCGCAGTCCCTTGAGGAGAAACCCAAGTCTCTCAGAGGGGACATACATCAGGTACCTTGTGGGAAAGGGCAGGTCTGTGTGCACTGTGGCTGGATGTGGCTCCCTGACCTCTCTTTCCTTGCAGGACTGTGGTCTCTGACCTACGAGCAGGAGCTCACCACACCCCTGCACATTACAGCCAGCCGGGGCTACACCGACTGCCTGCGGTTCCTGCTGCTCCGGGGCGCTGCCGTCGACTTTGCCCCGGGGGGCAAGACGGCCCTGCACGAGGCTTGTGCAGCTGCCAGCACCGACTGCGTGCGCCTGCTGCTCAGCTCCGGAGCTGACCCCGAGGCCGTCTCTGAGGATGGCTACAGGCCCCTGCACCTCTGCAAGAGCCCAGACTCCATTGAGTGAGTTCTGCCCCGGGGGCACAGCTGGCCCCCCTCCCCATCGAGCCTCATCCCCAGTGGTGGGTGCAGCTGAAGGAGATGGCCTTGGTGCCTGTTCCTGGGCCACAATCACCTCTGAGGTCAAACAGGTGACTGCAAGCTCAAGTCCTCAGCTGACACAGCTGAGTCAGGTGTTGTTCTCTGTCCGTCCACCAGCACTGCAGAGCTGATGGTCACATTGTGCCACTCAAGGCATTCCCACACAGATCCGATGGGCGGATGAGCAGATGCCAGGTGGGACAGCACTTTAAGAGGTCTGTGCAGGAGTTAGCTTGGATTAGGCAACAGTATCTCTGCTCACCAGTCATCATGGTTTAAAACTACTGCTCCAGGGCAGGGGGAGCAGGGATTTTTCACTCTTGGGACAAGTGAAAGCTGTGGGATGGTACAGATGTGGGGGCTGGGAGGTAGGATGGGAGATGGAGATGGGTAGGTCACCAAGTCACCTTGGCCCACACAGGTGTGTCCGGCAGCTGCTGCAGCATGGTGCCAGTGCCAACAGTCGGACGGAGGAGGAGAATGACACAGCCCTGCATGTGGCAGCACGGCATGGCCTGGCAGAGCACGTCCAGCTGCTTCTGCGCCACAGGGCAGAGCTGGAGGCAAAGAATGAGGAGGGACAAACACCACTGAACGCTGCCTGTGCTCAGCGCCATCAGCCCCAGGACATGGACCGCTACTACCGGGTGTGCCAGCTGCTGGTGGAGAGCGGTGCCAGCATCAACGCTGCCGATCGGGACAGGCAGCACCCGCTTCACCTGGCCTGCAAGAATGCCAACGCTCAAATTGCAGAGCTACTGCTGGCCCGGGGTGCAAATGTCAATGTCATGAACTACGGCGGCAACACAGCCCTGCACAATATCCTGCAAGTAGCTGCTTACAAACTGGAGCATCGCCCAGAGCTCGTGGTGCGAGCCCTGCTCAACCACGGAGCTGTCCGCATCTGGCCAGGCTCCCTCCTTAAGGTGCGGAGTGTGGTGGGAGGGGAAGGCTGTGAACATCAGGGCCCCAGTGTGAGCAAGGATCACAGCAGGGTTCGTTCCGTGGCAGCCTCCTTGCTGTCTTGCTTACTCTGCCCAGAGACTGGGGAGAGAGGACTGGCATTTCTGGAATGGGAATCCCTGACGAGTTCTCCTGTAGGACTCTCCTGCTTCTGTCTGCTAAACTGTGTGGAGAGTACTCACCCAGTCTTCATAATTACTTGCTCTGGAAAGTGTTGACCCTCTTCCTCTGGAGGTGTTTCCTCTCAGGGGCACACCCTCCAGCTCCTGCTGTCTCTGCAAGACACCAGCAGACAAAGGGTTAATTTCCTGTCTTAATTCCTGAGCAGTGCAATAATTACCCAGCCTGGAGATCAGCAGATTGCTCTCCCCTTTGGGAAAATACAGGAAAATCAACAATTAACACTAATTAATCTCCTATTAACGCCAGATAATGAGGATCACTGGTACAGCCAGAATAGACTCTGACAGCTACTGCTGGCCAGGGCCATGGGGAGTGGGAGCCCGGAGCCAGGGGGATCTGCCTCTGTGCGACTGTGCCTGGGTGGGCTGTGCTCTGAAGGCTGTGCTGCTGTGAGGTACACAGAATCAGTGTGTCACCTGTACCGACATGGGACACACCGGAGGCACAGTGTACAAGGCAGTGTCATGTCTTCTGCGGCTCTGCACAGCCTCTGGCATGGACACAGCACTGCTTAGGACATGAGGACAGGATGTCTCTGCAGCACAGTGCCAAACAGGCACAATCCTGTATTCTTGAGACTCAAGTGCAGCCCTCAACAGAGGCACACAGTACCATGGTCTGGCTGCTCGTAAAACCGGTGTCAGTTCCTGATCCAGAATGGCTCGTGCTTCAACTACCTAAACCTGAGTAAAGAGCCTGGTGTACAGCAGAGCATGGGTGCTTATGAGCTAATTGCAGCAGCGAGGCCGATTGAGATCATCATCCCAGCCGCATGCGCTGGTCTCTGTCTGAGGAGAGGCAGCGGGGACCCAGTTGTGCTGAAAGCAGCTGTGCTGTGCATGTTGGGTGTTGGCTCGATCAGCCTCTTCGCAGGAGGAGCACTGGAGCTTCACGCCTGCTTTCCTCTCCCAGGTCAGCACGAGGGCAGGATGTGAGTTCCCCAGATCTACCCCATCTGGGTTTGAGCAGCATTCTAGGAGGTGACAGGGGGGGCCTGCAGGACCTTGCCTGATGGTATTCACCTGCTCTCTCCCCGGCAGGTGCTGCGGTACTGCCACACCTGCCCACGCATCATCGAAGCCCTGGTGAACAGCTACACCCACGTGCGTGTGTCCGAGGACTGGGTGCAAGCAGTTCCAGTGGAGGTGGTACAGGTGAGGGAACAAAAGCCTATTGCTGGCTGGAGAACACATGTCCAGGCTCTGGGGTGGGGGGGCAGGGTAAGCTGGGGCTGGGCAGGAAACTGCAGGACACAGGGATGGCGCTGTTGGGGACAGGGAAGATCCACAGTAGTGAGTAAGGCAAATGAGTGTCTGGTTCTACCCCTGATGATATCTTGAATTTTATCTGTCTGTGTTCCTCTCTTCTCTCTGTAGAAATACTCATGTTTCTACCAGTCTCTCTTCTCCCTGGAGCACAGACCTCGCTCCTTGCAGCACCTGGCTCGCTGCACCCTCAGGACCCTCCTGGAGGGCCGTCTGCTTCTGGTCCTTCCCCAGCTGCACCTGCCAAGTGCCCTGCACCAGTTCCTGCTGCTCGGCTTTGAGGATGTTCTCTACTAAGGGCTGTGGTTCCAGTCTTGCTGTGCTTTTCTGTGGAGATGTTCCATCCCCACTGATGCAGTCAGTGCCTTCCCAGCTATCCCCTTCCCCTCACCCCCTCCTGCCAGGACACATCAGCCGTCTGTGCCAAGCCTGTCACTGTGTCCCAGTCAGTCTTGTGCTCTGCCTCATGCACCTGTTTTGGAGCATTCTGTTTGTCCATACTACTCAGGGCAGACTCCAGAATAAGAAAAGGAAAATATGGGGATTAGGGCATTTTGTGGGACAAGGAGCAAGTACTCTGTATGGATCATAGGCTTAGTTGTAGGATATCAGTCTCCCTTGTTCCCAAAGTCTAATCAGCACTTTGAGAGTTCATTTTTACCCAGATGATGTCTGTGGCTGGACAAGGAACAGAAACAGGAGGGTCTGTCCCTTTTTGTGGCAGAAGAGTCTGGGATTGCCTAAGCCTGACCCAGTGTCCCAGTCCCAAGGCAGCCTGCAGAGCAGCACATGTGGGCAGGTGAACTGTCCTTCTCTCCAGCACTTTCCCTATGCCTGTGATCAGCACTAAAATAATATCACCTTAAGGAGAGGGAAGGGTTGAATTCAATGGTTTGCTTTATTTTGTGGTTGTTAACTTAGAGCTGTTAGGCTCACAGGCATTCCTTGGGTCTTTCTGGCTGCTTTTGCCAGTTCTGAGGATGCTCTGCACTGGGTGATGAGGACAGCTCCAGTGGGAAGAGGAGAACCCACAGGGTTTGGCTTCTGCAAACACAGGGGCACAGGGAGCTCCTGCACAAGAGGGCTGGTCAGCTTCTGGCACGTCCCAGTCCTCCTTGGATGAAGGTGTTACTGCCCAGACGGGCACCTGCTGCAATTAAGGACCTGTGTGAAGCTGCAGGTGCATTTCCAGGGCTCTTCTCAGAGCCACCAGGTCTGCAGGCGGGGAGCCCCAGTGTGCATGGGAGGGCTCAGGTCAGAGGGCTGAGAGAGGGACAGGCCACCCCTGGGCACAAATCTTCACCGACTGAATTTTGTCTGTGTTCCCACTGAAACTGAAAGGGCGTGAGTTCATTGTGTGTAAAGGTACCACTGGATAACTTCAAGGAATGTGAGGGTGGTAGGAAAAGGGAAGAACCTTTTACAGAGGGACCAAGGCAACGGTGGGGAAAAAAACCCAAACCAATTCCAATCAACCCACGAGAAAAGCTCTAGCACTTTTTCCAAGCTGAAACAAGCAGAAAGGTTCGAGCTAAGAGCAAATGCTCTACGTTTAACTCAGTTACGCTAATTCATTAGCAATTGATTTTCAAACACATTTACAAGAAGAGATTTAAAAACGTTCAGTGTTCCAGAGCACATTCTGGCAATTTAACAGGCTCTGCTATTTTCTCTGGTGTGGGAATGGGAAATTCCTACTGCAGCATCAGATGTACTTGCTTGGACAGTTTTGCCAGGGAAATGTAACCATCCTGAGTGGGAAGGCTGTGGCCCCCACCGAGGACAGTGAGCATGAGGCATTGCTAGCACAGGAGCATGTGGTTCTGGTATGTTTTTACCAGCTGCTGCAGGCACAGGCAGCTGCTGGGTTTGCTGGGAATGTGTCTTAGGCAAAGGCTACTGCTCCTGCTTCAGCATCCAGCTGAGTTTGTCATGGCAAGAGGCACCCTCGAGACTGCTGGAGAGGTGCATATCCATTACTGCATTCTCAGTGTAACTATCTGAGTGATGTGCTCAGGGGTAAAAGTCATCCCAGTTCTAGACAGAAGTTTCCATCCCAGCCCAGCTGCAGCCCCTGCATCCTGCTCTGACCCTCCCTGTGGAGCCAAAGCACTGTCCATCTCTGGTACCCTCTTCTGGGAGATCAACAGCATCAGCACCTCCCTGCAGCTTCCCAGCCTCAAGCACCTGCTTGACTCTTACTTGATCTTTCCTGTTCCTTGGGAAAGAGCGTGACAGGCCATAACAGGGAGCAGACTAGTAAATCACAATGGTACTCACAGAAGGACAACAGACAAAGCAAGTAGAGAAAAGCTCTTCCCCAGCATGTCCATCCCCACCCTACACTTGTAATCTGCATTGTAGGTACTTTTGAGTCCAAAAGGCAGCTTTGTATTTATTGGTTGGGGAGAGATTAATTTTTTTTCTGCCATAAATTTGAACAGTCACTTTTTGGACCTGTGTACATTTGAGCATTCTGATGTCCTTGTGGCAAGTAGAGCTGAATTGCACAGTGTGTTGATCCCCTCCTTTTATTTATCTTTCCACTGTTACCGTTGTGTTTCATTTGACACCCTTCAACTCTTTTTTTCTAAGAATATATGGGCAGCTATTGTCTGTTCCTCTTCATCATATTATTCAGAACTATATAGGTGCCTGCTCTTTCTCTCCTTACTTAGGCTGGATTCTATTCAGCTGTGCTGTTCCTGTGTGGAAGCTGTCACCCAGCCCTTACGATGCACACAGCCTCTCCCTGGGCCCTTAACTGCTCCCAGTGCATCCTTTGGAGATGAAGGGAGGACAGCTGTGCACAGCACTCAAAAGGGGGTTGTGCTGGGATTGTCTAAGGGTTCTGTTGCGGATGTGAGATCCACACAAATGCTCAGGAACCTTGGATTCATATTTGACGTCACTTGACCATTTGCACAGCCCTGGAGGAGACCTGGGGGGCAATGCCCTGAATTCAGTGTTTTCTGTGCTCAGGCAGCACATGTCACAACCTCTAATGTTTTTCAGACTCATTACTGTCCAGGATGCTGTCCTTGATTTAAAGTGAAGCCCCATTCTTCTTTCCTGTATGTTGCACCTTATACTTGGAGGCACAAATCAGCCTGTTCATGTACCTGGTATTTCCAGCAACCAAGATCAGATTGTCTTGAGCAAGTGCCACCTATGACTTTTACCATCCCAACAATTCATTTTTATCCACTCCAGTAATTTTATCAGCAACTGTTCTTTATTTCTCACTGATTGCTAACAACATATAACACTGATATGCGAAGAGAATAGAGCTAGAAATACACCTGTCAAATGACTGTGTAGGATAAGTCTTCTCAGTCACCCAGTTCTTTTGGATCTGTTATTGCTGAGCCCACTGACTGCAGCACACAGCTAATTTTTCATATTAGAATGTTCTGCAGAACTGACTTACAGGAATCTAAGCATACCCCATCTCTCATTAGCTGTATCAAACTTGGAGGCTTACAAAAAAGTTACATAAAATCGTTTGAAAATACTCTTTTTGAGTTAGATTAAATTGGGTTCTAGTTTTGTCTAATTTACCCAGGACGTCCTTTGGTTGCTTGTCTGTGATTGGCTAGAGATGTATGTTGAACTAACTGCTCTGTAGTTTCCTGGATATCCATGTGAACACATTTAAATACTGACAAGACATTGGATTTTTTCCCCCTAATAATCTCAAGTTCCCCAGTGTGCCATGATTTGTTATAAAGAAAAAAAATAAATGGTTCAGTGAATTCATTAGCCAGTTAAATATTCTTGGATGTAAGCTCTTCTCCTGCACATTATAAAAATTGTTACTTACACACTTTAGCATCTTCCTTAATTACTGATGGAATAGAAAGTATTTCATTACCACTGTAAAATATGAATATTACACGCTGTTGTTTCAAATGCAGAGCAGAAATATTCACTGAATTCTTGGTTTTCGTTATGCAGAATGTGTGTAGCACACAGACACCTGGGGCTGGGGCCCAGCACCTGCAGGTCTCTGCCTTCTCTGCTGCTGGGGCATCCTGCTGCAGGGCTGAGGTGTCAGAAAGTTTGAGAAGTTGGAGAGGTTCAGGGGAACACCGTGGGTGGGTGACGGGCTGCAGTGACTCCTGGCAGCAGGAGCTGCAGAGGGATTGGGGTTGGACACACCGTGGTTGCTCCTTGGAGCCCTGTGTGCAAGTGTGGGCTCCTGTTCTCTAGTACCAGGTTCCCAGAGTGGGAGAGGCTCGGATCCCACTCCCATGGAGAACTGAGGGACCCTCCATCACCTCCTGCCACCCACTCCTGGACCCTGCTGTGCCTTGCCAAACCTCCCTGCAGCGTCCATTCAGCACTGCCAGGCTTTCTGAGTGGCACTTGGAGGTAAAATTAGATCCAGTGGCTGGAAATTGAAGCTGGGCAAACAGAGAAATTAGAATTAGAAATGAAACACATTTCTAATAGCAAGTGCAATTAATCTTCTAGTTAATTGCATCTTAAAACAGCTTGTCATGGTGGATGTGGATTTCTCATCTCTAGTTTTTTTTAAATCACTGTAGGCTTTGCCCTAGCCCAGACCAGGGTTCATCCTGCACGGTGGTCAGCCCAGTCCCAAAGAGATCAGGCTGATTAATTACAGATCTGTGAACCACAGTCTTGTCACTCCTCTGCACTGCGCTGCCACAGGCTGCTGTCACTGCTGGGACTGCTTTTGGCCCCAGAATAATGAGCTTCAGTTTCCCTTCCCAACGCTGCTCATTCCATTGACACCTCATTGATAACACTGACTTCCCCTTAGTTTCCTTCATTTTGGCCCCACTGGTTCAGTCAGCTTTGAGCTCTGAATCTGCTGCCTGCACTGCTTTCTGAGAAAGACATTCTGGAATAAATGGTGATGCTGCGTTTATAATGTTACTTAAATATTTGCTCTTACTCCATTTCTCTCACAAGCTTTAGCTTTGAGATCTCAGCTGTTTGGCAGTGCTGTTGGTGTTTCACCCTGTGGGATGGTTGATGGTTGGGGGTTCCAAAGGACCCCAGGGCTGGATGTGACACTCCAAGGCAAACCCTGTCCTCCCCCCAGCACACAAACACCTCAGGGGCTGCCCCACAACTCTGGCTGTGATCCCCCATGAGGAAGCACCAGGTGCCCTGACTCGGGGCAGTAGGAACCTCAGTGTTCTTTGCAGGCTGTGACCCCCTGACAGCAACACTGCCCTCTGAATCAGCCCCGTGCAGAGCTTCTCTGGGCTCACACTGGGGGCTCTCTTGTCCTCACAGCAGTTCTCCAAGTGCTGAGGGCTTTTGGTCCTTCCCCCCTGGGAGCAGGACTCCAAATGCTTCCTCCGCTTCTGTTTCCACCCAGAAGTGCTGCAGCAGATGCTGATGCTCCTAAGGTGAGCACAGGGACATGCTCTGCAGGTGAACCCCCGGGGCACAGACCCCTTTTGCACACAGGTGCTCTCTGGGTTGTCCGTCCCTGCCCTCTGCAGCTGCTTGCCTTGAGCGAGTGGGTCAGGTCACTTCAGGAATTATCAGCAAAGGTATCAGCAAAAGCAACTTGACTATAAATCAGCAAAAGCAGGTTTGATATAACTTTGCAGTGGGAGCAGAGGACATCAAAAATGGTCAGAAGACAAGGAAATGCCCAGCAAAAAGTGCCTCAAGGACCTGGAGCTGGAGAAACTTGAGCGGTGACAAAATAACAATATCTAACCACAGAAAAATTATCCAAGCACCTCTCCTATGAGGAAAGGCTGAGGGAGCTGGAACTCTTCAGCCTGGAGAAGAGAAAGCTCCAGGGGATCTCATCAGTGCGGATAAGTGCCTGAAGGGAGGGCACAAAGACAATAGAGCCAGGTTGTTTCCAGTGGTGCCAGTGACTGGACCATGTTCCCAGCTGAAGACAGCGTTATTCGTGTGCCAGCCTGTATTGTGCATGGTGCTGCATAACCCATTTTGCTCCGAGTCCTGCATCCTGCACTCTGAAAATACCAGGTTTATTATAGGCTCTTTAGTTCTGTCAGAACTGTGAGACATGTCCATATAGTGACCTGAGGATGATGGATGTCTTCTGAACAAAAGGATCCAGAGCACTCCACTCACGTAATTGCTGGGGCAGAACAGTGCACTAGGAGAGAGCTGCTTCCAGGCTAAACGTGCAAGAGGTACTAGCCCTGTGCCTTAGCGGCCCCATAAATTATCTGAAGAGTTTGGCTAATATTGCTTTCCCAGAGCAGGGTCCAAACCCAGGACTGAGGGAGAGCTTGGCTCTCCTAAGCAGAATAATCCTTTAAGAGATGTGTCAAAGGATCCTACCTTGTCCAGGACTACAGAAACAAAAATTTCTCCTCTGAGATCTTGTCAACGGCAAACCCATCCACCTGGGACTGCTCTTGCTACTGCTAATGAAGATGCTGGGTTCTTACTGCTCCAGCTATGGCTCTGCCAGGTCTGCTTCTGAAATACGTTCCCCGGGTGTGAGTGTGGATTTTCATAGCCACTGCAGATGACTGTGACAGGTTTTGCTGTCGGGAGCTGAAGACAGAAGCACATAGGGCAGCTCTGCAGTCAAGGAAAGCCTGTGGGACCATGTTTGCAGAGACCAGCTGGGACCTCCTGGGACCTCCTGGGTGCTCCTTGCACGTGAGCTCTTGCCCACCCCAGGCTGTGTGTGGCTGCAGAGTCTAATGGACCGCGTCATGGGCACATCCAACAGCAGAGTCTGTGCCTGGTAGGAGCCCAGCGTCAGTCAAACAGCATCATGGCCATAGCCAGGCTAACCTCTAGATTTCCCATACTTGAGTAAATAATTTTGCAACGTTACCCTTGCTTTTAATATGTTTAGCAGCTATACTACAGGAATGCCTAGAGGCTGTGACTAGATTTAGTCCTGTTGTGCTAGATTCCGTGCAGAGATTGTAAGTAAGTGGAGCAGGTAGAGGCATAAAGTTAAGGCTGCATAGCAGTTTCCATTAGAAAGACCTGCTTTCATTTGCCAGTCAGTCATTACACTTTAACTGTAGCAGTTGCAGTTGCCATGCTCTGTGTCTGTCTCAGAACTTTTCCCATTACAGATACAGCAAAAATTAATTGGCCTCTATCTGGCCAACAGCCGGTGCACCAGGAGTACACTCTAAACTCCTCACCTCAGAAAGGAGAGCTGGCCCAGATGGTTCTTTTTCTGCCCAGTAGCCTAGGATCAACTTTTCCCAAATTACCAGCCTCTGAGGATCCCCTTTTGTGTGTTCCAAGCAAGGACATTTTTAGAGGATGATGGCTTTCTCCTAAGAAGCCGCTGCCTATGCTGAGAAGATTGCAGTTAGGGCGGATCCACTGTGCTGGCCAGACAGGTCATGCATGGTCTTCAGCACAGACACTGTGTCCCAAGGGTCAAGTGCTGAGCAGGACACTTTCCAGTCTTGCCTACTGACTCCAGAAAAACAGGCAAATGGACTCATCCGTGATCATGTGTCTGCAGCAAGGAATTGCAAAGAGGAGGAGGGGGAAAAAGCTTCAGCAGTTTTAATGCAGAAACCAGAGAAGAGGAATTGAAAGCAAAGGCAGACTTAGGACAGAGGGGCAACTCAGGCAGTGGCATGATGGAAGATGAGATGGGCCAGGCTGGTCTGTGATCGCTGAAGGTGCTGCTGACAGAGACTGGACTTGAATTTGGGTCCCAGCCTGGTGAGACTCAGAACTAAGCTGAGGCTGGAAAACACAAGCCATGACCCAGCAACCCCAAAACAGAAGGAGAGAGTAGGTGTGCCTGTGAGACTCTTTCTTAGCTTAATGTCTGATAATGTACCCACTGAGGTCCTGAAAGGTCTCTGTCAACAGCTGAGAGTGCAATGAAATCAGGGCTTTACAAATTGCCCACACAATTAATATTTCTGCTGTACCTGGCATGTTCGATGGTGTATATTTAGGCACATTAAGGGAACGCACTTGCAAGGGAGGAATGGAGCTTGATAAGCCAGAAGTGGGGGACTTCCTGCAAGGAAGGTATGCAGAGAGGGAGAGATGTTCAGGGAGAAAACTGAGCAGTGGAGGTCTGAGCCTCAAGTGGAAGCCGTGGAAACTGCATTTCATAGACAGCAAGAAGCTATGGAAGATTAGACAGAAGTCACAGAAACTGGGAAAGCCTCTGGAGGTCCAAGTAACAGAGTTGTCATGTGCAACCTGGACCCTCACTCTGTGTTGGCTCACCCTGCGAGGACAGTGGGTGTGAGAGCACTGTCGCATTCCAAGTACGCACTGGAATACAGCAGCACAACCTTGGCTTTATTTTGCAACTTTTTAATTTTTTTTCTGCAGTCCTTCAAATTTTCCTTATCTGAATCTTGGCTTCATGATTTGGCATGAGTTTCTACCCTTCTTTACTACGAAGTCTGATGAGACAAAGTAAACCAGAGTGGAGTAAGTTGTCGGACCCTGAGTACATTCAGCCCTCACAGGGATTCAGCCCTCTGGGATCAGGGCTTACTCAAATGATGCATCTGTCTGTCATCAGAGCTGCTCTGCTCACCTTCCTCAAGTCCTGTGGACTTCAAGCCCTTGTGGCCTGACTTCCCACCCCTCTGGAAGCAGTCTTTCCTTGCTGCTCCCAGCATGGAACAGAGATTCAATGTTTGAAGGGAGACAGGGGCTGCAGGTAATGCAAGTGTATGATGAGGTAAGCACAAGCTCAGTCTTGGAGACGTAAGTAGGGACTTACTGGGTGCCAGCTATTGATGTGTAGAGGTCAGTATGGAGCTTGTGCTCTGGGCTTCAGACAGGACCTACTGCTGTGGGCACAGGCCACCATACTCCCTCGTGGGAGATGCATGTCACCCCACCTCATTCAGTTTCCCAGCAAAGGTCACAGAGTAGAGCAGTTTCCTGTTCCTCTCAAATATCTTGCTAACCTATGTGAGGGTGTGAGGTGTGGGTTGAAGGTTATGTAGGAAAGGTTCATTGAACAAGTGATCAAATTTCCATTGCTCGGGAGTCAGGAAGCTGCTTGCACAGCCTGAATTTGGGCCTCTTTAGGTGCAGTCATGAAATGCAGTAACACATGGCTATTCTTTCCCTTTCTCCATGGTGTAGTGATAGCAGGCAATGGACCAAAACTGTGTGCATGAAGATGACTCCAACCCAAAGGCCCCTTTCCCACAGACATGCCAGGAGAGCTGGGCCAAGGACAGACAGAATACGTATGCTGACCTGCAGACCTGAACCATGTCCCTTGTGTCACAACTGATCCCTGTGGTGGGATCCACCCAAATGCTCATCTCTGACAGCCTCCTTCCCAGCCTGGAATCTGGGCCCTCATCCTGGACTAGGGACTGACAAGTTGATGACCTGCAAACACAGGCACCTCTATCTCTCTCAGTGATCCAAGCGTGGGAGGTGTCTGCATCAATGGTGACAGGGATTCAGTGGGCCTCAGTTTTAGGATTTGGTATTTGAGTTTGGATGATTATTTTACCATTGACTTTTCCACATCTGTTTCCCTGGCTGGAGGCAGGGCAGTTCTCACTGCAGAGGGATATTTCCTTGGAACTGCAAGGATATGCCACAAAGGCACAAAAGACATGAAAGAAAAAGGAGGCTTTGTGATGTCATAGCTGGGCCCTGGGGAGTCAGATTGTGCCTGTTTAGTGGAGGAAGGCTGAGTACCTGGTGGACCCACTTTGCCTAACTTACATGCTCCAAAAAGGATCCAAGTGTCCAGCTCAGTGGCTGGGTTGTCATGTCCCACACAAAACACACGCTTCAAGGCTGCAGCAAAGTGGTGTTCCAGACCTCTTCAGGGACAGAGCAGAAGGTGGTGGTTTAGAAATCCATGTGTTCACACAGATATCAATGCACCAGGGAGCCTGGGTAGCTAAGCAGCCAGAGGTATTGCATCCCCGGTCAAAGGGGGAGCGCAGGCAGGAAAACACAGGGGGCCTGAAAAGAGGAATACCCCTAGGTGAGAGATGGAGGTCTAGCATGTCACTGTGCCACTGAAAATACAGTCAGAGCGAGCACAGACACGACTTCAGCTGTGGCATTTCTCAGCTTCCAAGTGCTTTATGTGGCAATCCCGACGCTCTTTTAAAGCAGGGCTTTAGTTTGCCTGATGCTCAGCATATTGCAGGCCCGGTGAGCAGCTCCCTGTGGACAGGAGCACAACCCAAATTTTGAGCTGGGGGGAGAAGTCCTCTGTTTTAGCGCGGAGAGTCCCCACAAGGGGCAGGCGATGTTCCCCGAACGCACAGAGAGCAGCGGAGCCGCGGAGCTCTTGCCGCAGCTCAGGAGCTTTCGGCTCACGCGGGTCTCGCTTGCTCTGCAGACGGAGCGATGCGCACCAGGGCCACCGGCCGCAGCCCGGGGGACGCGTGTGGCAGTCGGAGAGCGAGGGGGTCGAGCCCCGGGCTCTGTGCTGCTCAGCAGGTGCCCCGCTCGGCCGGGGCTCCGCGCCGCATGCCCGCTCCTGCCCGCCGTGCCGAGCACCGGGACCACCCCGCGGTGCGCGGAGCCGGGGCCTCTGGGGAGCAGCAAGAGGGGAAGGGAGAATCTCTCTCGGATTTCAACCCCCTCGGTTCCCACCATGACCCGAGTGCGTCTGCGGGCGATCCTGCGGTAACCCCCGGCCCCGCGGCGCCCGAGCCCGCCGGTCTCACGGAGACCCCGCTCCGAGCCCACAGAGGCTCCTGGGCAGGGAAAGGGGCAGTCCCGGCCCTGCCCGGGGCGGCCCCCGCCGCATCCTGTTCAGCGGCGGGCGGTCTGCGGGCACGGTACGGCACTGCCCCGGCGCGACGGGGCCGATGCCCGGCCAGGGCCGGTCGGTCGGGGCACTGGAGCCCGCCCGTCGCCGCCGCCGCCCCCGGACCGCTGCCCTCGGGCTCATGCCGCCGAGAGCGCCGGCCCGGGCCGAGCCGATTGCAGGGCCGGCTCGCCCCGTCCGTGGTTCCGAGAAGGGCCGTGCCACTCGGCACGGCCCCGTCCCGTCCCCACAAAAGCACCCTTGTACTGGCCCCGTAATTGCTAATCATCAATCACCATTAATAACAGCTGATGAGGCGGGAGGGGGAGGCGCCTTCCCAGGGGCCGGCCGCGCCGGGGGAGCGGGGCGCTTTGCCCCGGCGGAGCGGGCGCTGAAAGAGGAACTCGACCGTGATGTGCGGAAGATGGATGAGAGCAGAGGGCGACACCCCCGCCCGCCTCCCCTCCCTCCTCCCCCCTCCCCTCGCCGGCCCGGCCCGGCCCCCCCGCGGCGGGGCGGGCGGGCGGCTCCGAGCGCGCCTCACTCCGCCGCGCCGAGACAGCGAGCGGGCGGGCGGGCGGCAGCTCTCGCCGGGCGCCGGAGCCCACGGGAGGCGGCGGGCGCGGGCCGGGGCCGCGGCGGCGGCGGGGCCCGGGGGCGGCGGCGGGATCGCGGCGAGTTGGCGGCGGCCCGAGCTCGCCAGAAAGTTAGTGCCGGCTGAGCCGGCGGCGCCCGCTCGCCATGCAGAGACCCGGCGGCCAGGGGACCGCCTTCTCCATCGATTCGCTCATCGGGACGCCGCCGCCGCGCTCCGGGCACCTGCTCTACACCGGGTACCCCATGTTCATGCCGTACCGGCCGCTGGTGCTGCCGCAGGCGCTGTCCCACGCCCCGCTGCAGTCGGGGCTGCCGCCGCTGGCCCCGCTCGCCTCCTTCGCCGGCCGCCTCACCAACACCTTCTGCGCCAGCCTGGGCCAGGCCGTGCCCTCCATGGTGGCGCTCACCACCGCCCTGCCCAGCTTCTCCGAGCCCCCCGACGGCTTTTACCCGCCCCAGGAGCTGCCCCCGCCGCGCGCCACCCCCGACGCCGGCTGCCGGCGGGGCGCCGAGGGCCTGGAGGCGGAGGAGCTGCCCCCGGGCCGCGACAAGGGGCCACCCGAGCCGCCGCTGCACTTCCCGGACCCCTTCCCCGGCCTGGCAGGTAAGAGTGGCGCGGGCCCGCCCCGCCTGGCGGAGAGCAGCCAGCCTGCCTCGCCTAGACCCTCGCAGCCCCGAGGGGACCCTGACCGGGCTCTCCCCGCAGCGCCGGCGGCTCCTGGGGATGGGCGGCCCCGCGGGCCCCGAGCTCGCCAGGACTGGAGCCGCGGAGCCGTGGGCACTGGGGAGCACCGGGCAGGACGGCGGGGTCGCCACGGCCGCGGCGGCTGGACCTGCCCTCGGCCGCGCTCCCTGTCCGTCCCGTCGGGCCGAGACGAGAGGACCGGGACGGTTCCCTGCCGTCCCGGGCCGGCTCCGCAGCGCCCGCAGCTTTTGCGGACTCCGCTCGCCTCTGCCGGGCGATGAGGCAGGAGCGGAGGGAGCGCGGCCGGTCGGGGGACCGCCACGATGGGCCGCCTGGCAGGATCAGCGTGGCGCGGCCCGGAGCCGCGGCCGGGCCGGCGGCGCGGAGCTCTCCGAGGTCCTGGCACCCGGCCCGGGGCGAGCGAGGCGGAAGGCGACGGGGCGCCGCACGGCCCGGCCCGCAGCCCTCCTCGCCCGTCCCGATCCTGGTCCCGATCCCCGTTCGGGACTCGGTCCCGCTCGTCCCGGCGCGGGGCTACCCCTTGCACCCAGCACGATGCCGCGTTCGGGGCCGGTGCCTCCCGGCGTCGCCGTGCTGCGGCTCCCGGCGCTCCGAGTCCCCCCGAGCCCGCCCCACGGGGGCGGTGGCGGGGCAGGTCCCCTCCGTTCCGGCCGCCGTGCCCGCTGCTGTGCCCGCCTCGTCCCGCGTCGGCACAGGCTCAGCCCGACGTCGCGGGCAGGCTGCAGCGCTGCTCCCGGGACCCCCCGCTGCAGCCGAGGGCAGCTCCCATCGAGGTCCTCGCCTTTGTGCGCTGCGGCCGCTCCCCGAGTGCGCCTCCACTGGCCTCGGGGACTTGTTGCTCCGTATTTCTCAGACGGGTCCAGCGCTCGGCTCTTCCCCCTCTGCTCCTCCAGCGTGGGGCGTGAGGGGTCCCTGCGGGGAGATCCTGCTTCTCCGGCGTGGCTTGTCCTGAGCTGTCTCCCCTGACCACTCTTGAGATCCACCTTTGTCTCACAGGCTTCTTGGTATGGTTGCATGCTGCGAAGTCTCTGCTGCTTCTCGCACTGCTTGGCTGTTTGTTCTCCATCCTCCATTTACCTTCTCCTGGATAAGCCCAGGTATCTCCCTTGCCCTGCCTGGTTCCTCCCTCAGAAAAGCATTTTCCTCGCGCAGGTACTCCTTGAACCTTGCCCCTCACATAGGACAATGGGGGCATTCTGCCTCCTCATTGCCTTTGTGGGTTATTAGGGCATTGGTGCACATCTGGTGCTCCCCAGCCTCTGTGCTGTGTCAAAAACCCAATGCGATCTCATTTTTATTGTGAAAGTTTCCTCGAGGGCAGCGCTGCCCTGGCCAAAACCACCTGCCCATACGACCTCATCTTCCCAGTCTGTGGGCAGATGAACTGCATTGTGCTTGATCTCCCTCCGTGGCTCCTCTGTACCTGAGCCCAAGATGTTCCCTCCTCCCAAGAGACTCAGACAAACTGTCCCAGAGAGTGGCCACTTCTGAATCCGAGAAATCCTACCTCTAAGACTTCTTTGGTTGCAACTGGTTCACATGGAAAGGAAGATGTTACCACTGTTCATTCCCTGCTGCCTCTGAGCACTGTGCTTGCTCCGGAGCCATGAAGGATGCTTGTCTTTCTGCATAGGCATGTGCCCATTGTAGACCCAACTCTGCGGGCTGCTCTGCTCAGATCCAAGAGGATCTGTCTGGCCAAATGTGGCCGCCTTCCCCTATACCTAATATTTCTCCTGACTGTACCAGAGATGGACAGTGGAGTTTGTTTTACTAACCATCTCAGATGAAACCCAGGAGGATTGCTGTATTTTTCCAGTATTAGGGAAGAGAAAGATGATTTGTGTCAAAAGGAGTCATCAGAAACCATCTATAATGCAGTTTTTGCTCACATCCTGTCTGTGGCCCTGGCCAAAAGCAATTGTCCAGGGAAGAGCAAGAAAGTACAATTTGTGTAATGCTCAATTCTAAAATGACGCTTCCCTCATATCCAACCATCTGCACATCAGGGGCTTCTTGAGACAGGTGTTGTTTCTGTATATTTAGTAAACTTTGACCAGTTTGTCTTCTGTGACTTTATTTAATCTTCCCTGGAGTCCACTAGAAAGGCAGGATAACCCTGGCATTAGCCACAGGGCAAGGTGTTCCACAGATCTCTTATCTGTAGAAGAACCATGCAAAGAATAAATGCCTCCTTTGGTCTGTTTCGCTGTCATCAACTGACTTCTACCCTGAAGTGACTGTTTCTGTCCCTGGGCTGCTAACGTATCTCCATCCTGCAGGTGTCTATGAACAAAAGATTAGTTGCTTGCCAGATCAGCCAAAGGGGCAATGCCCTATTTTAGGGCCTCTCTCTGCATCCCCTAGGTTTCAAACTTGCCTCCAGTTGCTGCCACCCTTCTTGAGTGGGCAGAGATATGTAGGGAAACTGGTGGTGAGAAACAACAAAGCTTGGAGTCTGGTTTGCTACTACAGCTGCAACAAAGAGCATGACCCCTGGGATAAGGGTACTCAACACCTAGCTCTCCACAGCTCTCCTGAGAGCAGGTTTGTTCCTGAGCTGTGCAGGTCTCCTCTGAGATCCAGGCAGTGGTCTGAGACCTTTCTTGGGTTGATGTAGGGACTGCACATTCAGCTGGGGGCAGGAGAAGTTTCTGTTGTTTCCTTTTGTGCTTACCAACACAGGGCTCTTCTGGCTGTCACAAAACCAATTCCTGATCCAGGTGTCCCTGATCCTGTTTGAACAGCTTTGTCCCCTGCGACACCCAGCTCTCCTCACCATGCTTTCCACATCCATAATCACAGCACCACAGAATGGTCTGGGTTGGCAGGGGCCTTTAAAGGCCGTGGGCAGGGAAATCTTCAACTGGATCAGGTTGCTCAGAGCCTTGTCTGACCTGGCCTCGAATGTTGCTGCGGATGTGGCATCTGCCACTTGTCTGGGCAGCCTGGGCCAGTGTTTCACCACACTCACTGTGAAATATTTCTTCTTTATATCTCATCTAAATCAAGCCTCTTTGAGTGCAAAACCATCGGAACCCTTGTCCCATTGCAACAGGACCTGTTAAAAGCCTCTCTATGTCTTTCTTATAAGTCCCCTTTAAGTACCAAAAGGCTGCAATAAGGTGTCCCTGAAGTCTTCTCTCCTCCAGAGAGAACAACCCCAACTCTCTCAGCCTGTCCTTATAGCAGAGGTGCTCCAGCCCTCAGAGCTCCTCTGGGCCCTCTTCAGTGTCTTTCCCAGGATCAATGAACAGCTGGGACTTTGTGAAGAGCAAAACAGAGGGCAACTCTATTCTTCATCTACTGCTTCTCGTTGATTTTTCAGTCATGATGCTTTGCTTCATGACAGTTTCATTTCCTGTTCAAAGACCTTGAAAGTTTCAGTATACACCTCCTAAACTATGTGTGGGATCCTCCACCTCCATTCCTTCCTCACTGGGGACATAGTAGGTGACTAACAAATCAATATACCGGTTTCCTTTGTGAAAACATCTCTTTTAGACTCTGTCATCAAATAGTTCCAAGTTCCTTACTGCAAACCCAGCCCTTTTATGTGACACAAATGTGAGAGTGCTAGAGATTGTTCAAAATTTGTGGGGTCTGGTTAAGAAGAGAGTATCCAGGCATAACACCTGTTTTACAAATTGTTATGTTGCAGTGGTAGCTCAGCTTTCTCCCAGTCTCCTGGGGCACAGCCTGGGCTGACAGGAGCAGGCTGCCTCATCAGCACTGTTTGCTGGTGTGGCTGCTGGGATGCCATCCTTCATCCCTGGAGAATTGTAGTGCCAGGGCAGGACCTATGGGAGCTCTTGGAGAAGACACTGATTTCCTCATAAGACCTCTCTTACCTTGTCAGGCCCTGCGCTCCACGAGACAGAGATGGTACACAGAAGTGAAAGCTCTCCTTTTCTTCAGCAGAGTGCTTGCAGTCAAAATGCTCCTTTGCCACCTGCTCCTAATCCTCAGCCCAGCCAGCACAAATTCTCTGGGTCCTTATCCACTATGCAGATGGGAGGTCTCTTCATCCCTGTCCCCAACCCTCAGGGAAGAAAGAGGTCACTATCTGTCCTTCCGCAGCAGGACAGAGATCAAGGTGTTCTTCCCACTATACAAAGTAGTAGGAACAGGGAGATGAATCCAGATCTCCAAAACTAGCCACCTGCTGCAGGACTGAAAGGGAAATGGGGGCTCTCACACAGTCACCAGACTCCCAGCAATGTGTTCAGGGCTCTAGTAGTCTCTTGCAGTAGATGTTTGTGTATTTGAACCCTACACTGTCAGGCTTCTGAGGCCTGTTCTGCCTTTCCCACTGAGATGAGGTGAAGTGGCCAGAGGTCCAGTGGCCTGGGTTGCATGTGCCAGTACCTGGACACTGCTTAGAAGTTTGAAGAGCTGCTGCTTCTTCCTCTGCATGTTGGCTTATATTGAGTGGGAGTGCTTCAGGACTGGCTCCTTCTGGCGGTGATTCATGCTCTTGGGTCAGACTTGAAGAATTTTCTGGTCTCCTCTAGTCTCAGCATGACAGAAAAGCTTCCTCACCTCTTTGTGCATAGCTGTGGGTCCTCCCTTCATGACCCGTGTCTGTGACTGGGGACATCTTTTCACTTTGTTTGAGCCCTTCTACTATGGAAGTGATCACCTTCCAGGCTTCCTTCCTCCCCCGTCTCCCACTGTGTCCTCCCTTGCTCCATGGCTGTTTAATCGTTCAGTCAGCAGTTCAGGACAGAAGAAGCTTGCAAGGAGGAGATTCATACCCTTGTACTTTATCAGTATCCTTGCAGGCAGCATAGGAGAGGTGTCTGCAGTGGTCCAAGCACTGCATCCTGTGCAGTGGCCTGGGGTGAGGTGCTGTCTCTTGAGTGATGTTGGCAGGCTCTGTCCTGCCCCTCTGCACATTGCTGGGGGCAGCGGAGCCCTGAGCATCAGCTTTCTCAGCCCCTTGTTCCCTGGCTGTACAGGGAGCCACTGGTGGGTCCTGGTATTAGGGAGGGAGAGCCAGCAGTGGGACATCCCATGTCCTGTAGAGCAAGAAATTTGTTGGCTCTGGATGCTCTGGACAGTCCTTTAGCTCCTCTTGGCTGGCTTCTTGCTGAGCAGCATCAGTGGTCTGGTGCAGTGAGAAGGGACAGGGAGGGCTGACCTGAGGGGCAAGGTACGGACGTTCTTTCCAGTGTGGAGGTCCGGACAAGCCCTCGAAGGGTTGTGATGTGCTCTGCTGGACCAAGACCGTGATGCTGCTATGGCTGGGCTGTGGGCTGGGGATGGGACAGCTGCTGGGGAGGTCAGACCTCAGGGTGCCCGCCGGGTCTGTGGATGCTGCCCCTCGGAGCCGGGCAGGCTGCGGGGAGCAGGGGGCATTGGGGTCCTGGACTGGAGCGGCTGGCGCTGGCCGCGACAGAGCCCGGTGCGGGGCTGCTGCTGGGGTTGGGACCGCGGCTTCGGCCACCCCGGGGCTGCGGGACGGGGTGGCGGGGTCCAGGGCTGCGGGAGCAGCTTCAGCCGCCCGCCGAGGGAGCGGGGGGAGGACTGCGGGACTCTGGGCGCGGAGGGACGGGGCGGGGCGGGGGCCGCGCCGGCGGGCGCTGACGCTGTGTGTCCCGCAGACGGGAAGGCGTACAGCTCGGACGAGGAGAAGCTGGAGGTGAAGTCGGCGGCGACGCCGTGCAGCGAGCGGGAGGAGGAGAGCTCGGCGGGCGAGAGCGAGGAGGAGCCCTTCCTGGACGGGGCGGCCGCCGGCACCGCGCTGGGCGCCAAGGGCAAGGGCAAGGGCGGCCCCGCCGCCGAGCAGCCCCCGCCGGGCTCCGGGGCCGGGAAGAGCCGCCGGCGCCGCACGGCCTTCACCAGTGAGCAGCTGCTGGAGCTGGAGAAAGAATTCCACTGCAAGAAGTACCTGAGCCTGACGGAGCGCTCACAAATCGCGCACGCCCTGAAGCTGAGCGAGGTGCAGGTGAAGATCTGGTTCCAGAACCGCCGCGCCAAATGGAAACGCATCAAGGCCGGCAACGTCAGCAACCGCTCGGGAGAGCCCGTCCGCAACCCCAAGATTGTGGTGCCCATCCCGGTGCACGTCAACCGCTTCGCCGTGCGCAGCCAGCACCAGCAGATCGAGCAGGGCGCCCGGCCTTGAGCCCAGCGGGGCTCCCGGACCCTGGGGCGGGCGGCTGGGGGGCCCGGGCGCCCGCTCCCACTCCTCTGTACATGTCCCTTATTTATTCCGTGTAAACTCTGTACATACGGCAGCGTGTCCCTCTGTCCGTGCCGCGGGGAGTGCGGCCGCCCCGCCGCCGGGCCCCTCCACCCGCCGCGCCGGACTGAGCCAGGCCGGGCTGGGCCGAGCCGGGCCGGGGCCGCGCTGCCTTGGGCGCTCGCCCATGTATAGCTGTGATTTCAATAAATTATTTTGTATGGAGCGAGGCCACGTTCTTCCTCGCTGCAGGGATGGGGGCCCGCGGCCCCGGTCCCACGGGGGCAGAGAAGGGAGGCGGAGAAGGGAGAGGGATGGGAACGGGGACGTAGGCAGGGAAAGGAACAGTGGCAGGGGCAGGAGCAGGGTCGACCCCGAGGGGCAGCTGCGGAGGCCTGAGAGGGCGAGCGGCCGGGGAGGGCGGGAGGCTTCGGGGCAAGGGGAGGGGAGGGGCCGGAAAGCGCTCGTGGGCATCTCCAGGTCCGCCCTCCCGCCGGCGGGGCAGCGGCCGGGGCTGGGGCCGAGACCGGGTGGGGGGAGGTGTGCAGTGTCCCAACACGGCTGCAGCTCCTGCCCTGATCTGGGACAGCTGCCTCCCTGGTGCCCAGGCCCAGGGACGGGAGCAACAATGACAGGGGCTCACACATCCAGGCCAGCCAGGGTGGAATTCTCTGCTCTTGAGAGCTATCACGTGAGATGTTGCTTCTGCTACCAGCCATCTCAGACACTGAACCCGACCCCAAAACCCTGTGACACGGGGCACAGCTGCCCATCGAGTCAACAGCACAAGGGCCGTGTGGTTCCACCACTCCCCGGGTGTCCAGCCGTGGGAGTCTTTGCCCTGGTTTGATGAACATCAGCGAGTCCACGGGGCAAAGGAGCTCCTGCACCTGTGCTGTGATAGCAACACGCATTGCAATCCCACCAGATGTTCCTGGACAGGGAAAAGGCTCTCTCCAAGGTGCTGCTGGGGCGCCAATTGCTCCGGGGTTTGTTGCGGAGTTTGGGTCACACAAGGTTCAGCTAGCCATTGTCACCTTCCCTGGGAGACACAGCCTGGGAGAAAAGGAAACATCTCAGAGAGCCAGAGCCGACTTCATCTTCCTGGGTGCCCTCCCGGATGCCACAGCAAGGGTTGGGCCAGCTCTGTGCTACCAGGGGGAGGAAGTGCTCCCTCCACATGGCCCTTCCCTCTTTGGCAGGTATATTCTCTCCACCTGGAGCCTGTGCTCAGCCTGCACAGCTGACTCCTCCTGCAGCAGCCTGGCACCTCAGAGCATTAGGGGTGGCTGTCCCTGTCTGTCGGCCACTGGCTCCAGCTGGCCTGTGTGGGGGCAGCTCAGAGCAGAGCAACTGTTCAGACAAAGCCATGCTCCTGGATGTCCCTGGTAGGTGCCTCTTTCCACAGAGATGTCTGTTGCAGGTCCCAAGACGGTTTTGAGCACAGCTGGCTTCCACCACAGGACACCTTCTATCTCTGTCCCTGCACCACCGACCTGGAACTGCCTGGCCTGGTGTTGCTTGCGGCATCCCCAGCGTGGGCTTGGCCTGCTCAGGTTCCAACACCTGCTGGCATTTGGTCTGCATCAGGGGAGGTATATGTCCACTGGCAGCCCCCACTGCCTTGCCCCCAGAAAAACTGTCAGCTCCCTTTTCTACATGCTGGGATAGAGCTGCCTGCACCTGAGAACCACAGCTCAGGTATTTCTCACTTCTCCCTCCCCGCGTGGGGGTTGGTCTGAGACAGACTGAACTTGCCATTTGCAGTGACTCCAGGAGCTCCTGCACATGAACTGGTGCACACACCTCTGGCCAGGTGGGATGGGAAGGGAGGGTAAAGCCATTCTGCAGCTACAAGCAGGGCTCTGCCACTACAAATGTGTCCACATGAGGGGTCTGTGTCACTGCAGCCGAGCATGGCACAGCAGTGCACGTTAATCACAACACTCTAGAAAGCGTCCACAGCTCCATGGCCAGGGCAGTGACAAAGAAAGGAGTTAAGTTTTATTTTAGGGTTGAAGAACTCTCTTACTCTCACTGGGCATTTCTGGATGACACTAGTTTGATAAGTCCTGCCCCACTAACAACAACAGTATATTGTGTCCTTAACCCACCCCCACACCGTGCAGGCCATTGCCCACCTGAATGCCATGTACAGAGCATCCCTGCTCCTCTGCACACTCATCCATCAGCTGCCACTGAGATGGATCCAAGACCTGCAGCTTTCAGCTGCACGGAAGTCATTTGGGTTTTGGCTTTTTTTTGTTGTTGCATTAGACCAGTCCCAGAGCCCGTAAACACTGCAACCCTACAAACAGCTATGTTAAAATCCCCATGAGTGCTGCAGAGGTGCTGCTCGATCTGGTGCTGCTGTAGGTGACAGGCTCATGCTGTCAGCAGTGCTGCTGGAGAGAGCTGCAGAGCAGCAGAGCGCTCCTGGCACCACGCAGAGCGGAGCAGAGCAGAGCAGAGCAGAGCTCCCCTTGAACCTCGAGCATTGCGACGGCTCTGGTGCCTCCTGCACAGCGGAGCGGCTGCAGCCCCTCCCCAAACGGGAGAGCTGCAGGATCCCCATGAGCTGGAGCTCGGTGTGTTGTGTCAGACTGGGGTGGGTGGGAGGAAGAGGGCCACGATATAAAACTGGACAGTAAAGAGAGACCCTGGGTGACTGAGGTGCAGCTGGGTGGGACTTCGGGAGTTCTCTGCTCCAACACCTGCTCAAAGCTGGTCCTCATTAGAGGAACTTGTCCATCTGACTTCCAGTATCTTCAGGGATGGGCAATCCCTCCTCTTTGGGCCTCTGTGCCAGTGTCCAACGGCCATCCTAGTATGGTTTTACCCCTGTATTTATTTGGAATTTCACATCTACCAGCTTCTTCCTGTTTCCTGTGTCCTGGGATAGGAACTGATGGGGTTCTGATAGGAACTGTCATGTGGGTACCCAAACACACACACAGGTGAACATGTATGTGCATGTGTACACACCCAGCCACCCACCCACACAAAGAGTAAAAGGTAGATACAGATGCAGACACATAGAGATGTGTATATCCATGGACATGTATTTACTTCTATATATGTTTCTACACACATTCATATGAACAAGACTTAATTTGCCCTCAAGAAGGCAGTTTCAGGGAATTCTCCCTACCCAGACCTGCCCGGCCATTTACATGGACAGTAGTTCTTGAACTGGGAATGGAGCAGAGACAGCATCCCACAGGGTGTTCATTCATTAAGTGCAACAAAGCTTTGTGTGTTTATTCATTAAGTGCAACATTCCCTGACGAGGGACTTGTATGAAGATGTGATGGCCCATGACGTGGTGCTGGTGCTCTGCATTAGACAGGAGCTCCAGGACTAGCTCAGGTGCTTGACTGACCTGATGATGACCCACAGAGCAGCTCCCTAGAGTAGCTGCACACGGGCAGGAGAGAAATAATGTCTTGCTGGCTGGCACCTGGGAAGGGTCACAAGTTCCCCCTGACCACCCCCCAGTTCCTTTGCAGACTGGTCTAGAGTGGCTCACAGAGTTCTGGATGCAGTTGCAGAGGAGATTCAGTAGCAAGTCTGGTCAGGATGGCCTCAGCAGCACAGTGCAAACTCCTGGTAGGTGCAGCTTCATACCAAGGGAAAATGACCAAGATCTGAAAGAACTTACCAAGGGCATATTGGAACTGGGGATGGGGAGGGAGAGAGAAAGAGACTGTCACCACACTCTGCTGGGCTGCTGCTCGCTGGATGCTGTGAAGTTCTTCACAAGGCTGCAGAGCTGATGACCCCCAGCTCACCAGGGCTGTAAAACCCTTCCCACGTTGAGGGGTCCCACTTGCCACCTATGCTGGACCTGGCACAGCATGCCAGCTCGTGCAGTGTCCTCACCTGCCAGGCTGGATGGATCTCCACAGGGCTTTGTGAGGCCCAGTGTTGTGCCTGTCTGCACCCGCTGGCAAGGCAGATACCCGTGAATGGGACGGGGTGCAGGTGTTGTAGTGGAGTGTGCTGGTGCCGTACTTTGGTGAGAACAGGCCAAGGGAGCTGGGACACTGTGCCACACCTGTGTCACACCCTGTCCCAGAGGCAGGGCTGACCGGACACACAAAGGTGCAGTCCAATGGCAGGATCTCTGCTCTGGCCATCTTTTGTGACAGCACCTCTGTGTGTGCCCATCGTGTGGTCCCAGCTGCCTCAGGGTTGGGCAGTGCTGCCCCATGCCCTGCTGCTGCCCACTTACAGACCCCCAGGAAGTTGTGCAACCTCAGCTGGGGCTGCGAGAGGGCCCGTGGGACTTTGTTTGTGAATTGTGCCCCACGGGGCTTGTCCTGGCTCTGCAGGCTCTCTGAGAAGTGCTGGGGCACAGCTGGTTTCCAGCCTGAGGCTACACATTGGCCACCTTGGTACCCAGATGTGCTCCAATACTGGGGTAACCCTGGGCTGGGGCAAAGCAGGGCCCAAATGCTGCTGCTGGTGGGGTCTGACCCCACTGCCAGGTGTAGACTTCTCTTTTGGCTCCTCAGGGCCATGTCAGAACCCGTGAGAAGCTGGTGGCAGTGGAGGGGCACCTCTGGAATCCCCAGCACCTGTTGGCAAGAAGTGAGCAGCAGCAGGGCATGGAGTCTGTCCCCACGGGACTGTGTGCCAGCAGTGGTGCCACTGTTGGCAGGATCGGGCCAGGGCTGGGGATACCCTGAGGAGGCTGGACCCTGCATGGGCACTGTGTGGGCCATGAAAGGATGCTCAGGGCCATGTGGCCCCAAGCCTTGGACTTCAGTGAACCTTTCCAATTCAGAGTATTGGATGATTCTGTGATTCCAGGGCTGTCCTCACACAGCTTCAGGTAGCACAGCCACTGCTCCCAACCCCGACCCCATCCCTGATGCCACAGGTGGAGCAGAGGGGCAGGCAAGGGGCAGAGCTGGGTCCAGGCCGGGCACCCGGAATTCGGGGCAGGGCTGGGATGGGAAGGGAGGCGCCAGGGCTGGGCCGGGCGGGATCCCGCGCGGGAGATGATGTATGGGCAGATGTATCAGATCGCACAAGATAAACAAGCAGTGAATTTCATCAGGGCCCATCATGGCTTTAATTTGGCTGCCTAATGAGTCAGATCCAGCCGCGCAGATAAAAGTTGTCAGAGCCGCAGCCCTAATGAATTTCTTGCCACTTGTAATCAAGGCAGCTTGTCTGAGGGGGATGATTAATGGGCCCCAGAGGAGCTGCCGTCCCTCGGCTTCCATTCCCGCTAATGCAGTCGCCAGGAAATTAACCAAACCCAGCACTGGGCTGGGGCTGGGGCCGGTGAGGGGGCACCCACGGGCACTGCGAGGGGATGGGAATGAGGGGTGACATGGGTGCAGGGGGCAGACAGGGACCAGGACCGGCACAGGGATGAGGATGAAGACATGGGTACACAGAGCCAGCACACAGCAAGAGGAGAGGGGCTGATGAAGGGGCTGGGGCCACTCTCTGCAGCCCCCAGTGGGGCAGCCCTCTGCCATAGGAGTGGCACAGGCCACAGCAGGGGTACAGCTGAGGGGTAACTGTGGCAGGTGGGGTGTCCTGTCACCTCCCTTCCTTGCAACACCACTACACGGGCTTGGGGACCAAGGCCCAGCAGAGCCCGGACCACAGCACAGCACAAGGAGACAGAGGATCCCTAAACTGCTTTTTGTGTCACAGCCTGGAGTGCAGCCGGCAGGGAACGGGCAGCACTGGGGCCTTGCTCTGCTTGCAGCTGGGAGAAGCAGGTGGGGTCAGGGCTGACCCATGGCTCCCTTCACTGCCTGGGGCTGCTTGTGCCTTGGAACTGGATGACTCCCAGTCTTGTGTAGCCATAGCAAAGCACCCAGGCTCCTTGCTCGCTGGCACAGCCCATCACTCCCTGCCCATCTCTGCCTCTCCCCACCCCAGCTTCACACTCAGCTGTCCTGTGCACAGGGACTAGCTGGCCCCAGCATGTCCTGCTTGGCACACCCTTCTGCTGTGCCCGTCTCCAGTCCCACCAGAGCTGTGCATCCCTCTGGGGCCATGTCTTGGCATTGTCCCTCAGCGCCCAGGGCTGGAACATCTCCCCTCCCCACCCCCGCACTCTGCCACGTCCCAGGGGCCTGGTGTGCACAGGGCTGCTGTTACCAGTGCCCAAGCTGCAAGAGTAAAGGCTGAATGATGGTCAGCCTGGGCTGGAGAGCCACCGGACTCTACTGTAGACCAGGCTGCACCAGAGGCCCCAAAGGCAGTACACTGAGACGCTGGCCTGGCAGGAGGTGGGTTGCTTTATTGGCCTTTATCTCCTTGGCTGCAGATAACACACACAGGGCAACTCATGGCAAAGAAACCGTATATACAGAGTGTCCATATAAATATTTCCAATGTACATTTTATACACAAGTGACAGAGACGTTCCACAGCAGCATCCAAAGCCTTGGGATTCCAGCACTCAGCTGTAAGTTTGGCCCCAGTTCAGAGAGATGCTCCTCTCCTCTCCTCTTGCTCAGCCGGAGACCAGCCCCGCCTGGGCAGCAGCGGGAGCCAGCAGGAGGCTCTGAGGGGTGATGTGTATGGCTTTGGGGCTTGAACCTGGAAGGACAGTGACTCTACAGACAGACAGACACAGCTGGGGATCCCGGAGTGACCATCCTCTTCCCCCTCCAGGTCACCAGGAAGGCTGGGGAGGTCTTTGTCCGGGGGCTGCGTGGGGGAGATGCCGCCCATGCATCAGCACACGGTACCGGTGAGTGCATCTCTCCTGCACCAGCCAGACGCAGAGGAGCATGGAGGTGCAGCAGAGAAACATGCACCTCCTGCTGCCCCCACCTCCCCCCTGCAGGGGGGTGTGTGTCGAGGCTGACACGGAGGGAGGGCAGGAGGGGTGCCCATACTGACCTGTCTGGGACAGTGGGTGCAGCCATCGCCCTCCCTGGTACCACTGTTCGGGGGGGGCCCCACACCTGAACTGCCCCCAGCCCCTGCTTTATCTACAGGCGTGTCTGGTGGGGGGCAGGAGAAACCAGCTCCCCCTCCATGTACCGGTCATGAGAACAAGAACACTGGAGTGGCCCCAGGGACTAAGCGGGAACCCCTCTGCAAGCTGACAGCACCGGGTCTGCGCAGTCCCATAACTGCACGGCAAAGTCCACTGGAACCGGCACAGAGGAGCGGGATGCTGGCTCCCAGCTGGCTCCCGGCCTCCTCTTGGCCAGAACGGGAGTCCCGGTGGGGCAAGCACTGTGGGGTGCCCGGCTGTGGTGCTCCCAGACCCGCTTCTGCGGCCCTGGTCCCCAGCAGGGCCGGAGGGCGGCCGTGCGGAGAGCGGACGGCCCAGGCAGGGCTAGACCGCGCCGGGGCCGGTGCCGAGCTCGGCCGGTGCCACGGCGCAAGCGTTGTTGTTGGCGTTGGCGTTGCGGCGGGGCAGGCTGGGGGTCAGCGTGGCAGCGCTGTCGCTGGGGCAGCCGTGCTGCAGCAGGATGTCGATGCACTCCTGGCTGCCGGCTCGCCGGGCATAGGCCAGCGGGGTCAGGCCCCGAGCGTCCCGGCTCTTCACGTCCACTCCGTACTGTGAGGGAGAGAAGCAGCCGATCAGCGGCACCTGGGTGCCATGTCCCCCTGGGCATGGGAGTGGCAGGGAGCACAGGGGCTCTGGGATGGGTAAGGAGAGGGAGCTGGGAGGGTGGGCAGGGCAGTGTCAGTGGGCACGTGAGGGAACCCACAGCAGCAAGATAGGTGAGAGCTTTCTCATGCCCTGGGAGCAGGGAGGTGGGGAAACACTGGGACAGCACCAGAAGTGTCATGGTGGAGGTGCAGGTCCCATCTTACCCAGATGAGCAGCTGTGTGAAGACGACATTGGCCATGGCACAGGAGAGATGCAGCGCTGTGCGCCCGTCTCCGTCCCCATAGGTCTCATTCACTTCCTCCTTGGTGCCATGGGCCAGGAGCGTCACCACAAGGCGCAGGTCATCCTCCACCACGGCCCGCAGCAGCTGCTGCCCCAGAGGGATGTCCGACTGGGGCAGTGGGGCCAGGAAGAGCTTCTGCTCGTATTTAGCCCGGATCCAGCGCTCCTTCTCCTCCCTGCCAGATGGGACGCTGTCACTGTCACAGGTGGGACAACCTGCCTGGGCCCCACATGCAAAGGGACACGAGTACCAGCACTGTCACCCAAACACACCCTTGTGAGCAGCGAGTGTCTATCACACCCAGGTATGTCCTATACACCCCTTGCTGTGTCCTGGTGCCCACAGCTGTCACTGGGGCTCTGTAACCCCAATCCAGACACATGCCTGACACCTGCTTGGCTCACTGCACTTCCTTACAGCTCCCTATGGACACCGTGGGGTTATGTCCATGCTCGTACAGCAGCAGCGTCCCACACCCAGACCCCACACCTGTCTCCCCACGCTGGAGCCTCTCACACTCTCCTGTGTGCCCATGCCCTGGCAGCGTGGGGACCATCCCTGTCCCGTGCCTGCGTGAGGGGCCTGGCCAGCGGCAGGAAAAGGTTAGCACTGCACACGCCAGCCCAGTGCCACGGGAGGCACCTTATCGCCGCCGCCGTCTCGCCTGGCGCAAACAAAGGCTGTGTCCGCGTCCGTCCCGCCGGGGCCGCGGGGCCGGCGGATCGATGTGTGCCGTCCCGCCGCTATCTGCTGCCATTCTATCCATCTGCATCTGGCGGGCGGCCATCAATGCCCCCCGCCGAGCATGCTCACTGCCGCCGCCCCCTGACCCGCGCCAGCGCTGATAAGGCGCAGAATGGGCTCTTGTTGGGATGAGTGACAGCAGAGTGGCTCCGATAGGGACAGACAAGGGCCTGAAAGGGACAGGCCCTGGAGACCCACACAGTGCTGCCAAGCCATCTCTGTTAACCCCTTCGGCTTTGCAGCCAGCCCCAGCTCCTGCAGGCACCGCACGGCCGTGGCCACCGTGGAGCCAGAAAGGTGGGAGAGGATGGCCAGTACCTCAAGGGCAGGCAGGACCCCCAACGCTAGAGCGCCTTGAGGAATCCTGTCTTGATAGCTGCTCCCAAATCCCTGTGGTGCTCCCAGCCCTCCTGGTGTGGTGCCCAAGAAGCACCTCCGGGGTTCCCCGCTGCCCTTACCGACTGCTCTCAGGAGTGGGCTTGGTGTACCCCTCCACCATTCCCTCCCAGACGGCGTTGGCCAGGGCATTGCCGATGGCTGTCATGACCATGAGGAGCTCGCTAGGCCAGTCGTCCAGGTCCAGGGATCGCACGCGGGACAGGTGGGTGCCCAGGTTGCGATGGATCCCGGAGCACTCGATGCACATGAGGGCACCCAGGTTCAGACTGGCCCAGTCGGGATCTGAGGGCAGCAGGATCAGTGGGGGAGAGTTAATACCTGCACGGACTCACCAGCTTGTCTCCTGTGATTCAGAAGACGCATATTTGCAGGCACCTGCCCACCAGAACTCTTCCCAGCCCAGTGCCCCTGGGAGAGTTAGGCAGAGAGCGGCCAGGGCCCCCAGGCTGGCCAGCAAGGGGTCACAGGCCAGCGTGGCAGGTGGGTCTGTACCCCACCCCGAGGGGCAGGTCCACGACAGGAAAGGACAGGACAGTCCCACGGAGCAGGTCTCTCTGGGCTGAGAGAGGGGGTGGCTGGAGCCCCCTCCCGTGCTGGCCGAGCCCCTCCCTCAGTGCAGCGTCTCTTACTCGGAGCGTCGCAGTCCACGCAGAAGCTGTTCCCGCGCGCGGTGCGGACGGCCTGCATGGCCTGCGCGTCGCCCTGGCTGCCCAGCCGAGCCTGCAACAGACCCCACGAGACCCCCTTCGCTGCAGGCCACACGTCCTGCACCCCTCACGCCCCCTCTGGCACCACACTCCGGGGGAACCCAGGACGTTGTCCAGCACAGGGGCTCAGAGAACTGCGTCTGGAGGGACCACGGATCGCGGCCAGCCGTGTGCCAGACGAGCAGGGGACACGAGCCACAGCAAGGAGAAAGGGCAGAGCTGTCCAGGGAGGGAGTGGACAGCGGGGATCCAGCCTGGTGGGATGCAGAATGTTCCGTGGGGCCAGAGCCAGGCTGGAAGAGGTGACAGAAAACCTGGGAGGAATCCCAGCAATGGGATTCAACTGATGGGGAGCAGAGGGATCTGGACAGGATCCAGCCTGGACAGATAGGATAACATGGGACATGGAGGGATGTGGCAGAAGCCAGAAAGGTAAAACCTTGGCCAAGGCCTCTTACCTTGTTCTTGCTGCTCTCACAGCCCTGCAGGCTGGCCAGGATCTGGCTTTCGATGGCCTGCACCCAGAGCTCCCGCTCCTCCGACGTTGAGGCCTCAAAAAGCCATGTCTGGCCCGTCAGCGACACGATAATGAACTCAAATGGCTCATCTGGTTCTGGAAGAGAAAGGTGTGCCATGACACAGGGCTGGGAAGGAGAGGCTCTGCCACTGCACAGTCCCCATGGGCCATAACTGTGCCTGCACACGGCAGGGTCACTGACAGCAGTGGAGCCCAGGGGGCTGGAACAGGCACGGGACGGCAGGGAGGAACCGGAGCTCTGTGCCAGCCCTCCCTCCCGCTGCCCACACAGCTCCACTGGCCTTGGCTTGGCCTTCTGCGGCCTCTTTCCTCTGCCATCTGCTCTAGGAAACCTAGGAGGCTTCCAGCCCCCTGGAAGCTGCAGCCCCCTGGAAGCTGCTTCTGCCCACTCTCTTTGCCCTGTGTCCCACCCTCGGAGAAAGCTGCCAATCTCTGGAGTAGTGAAGTCAGCTCTTCTGAGAGCTGGTGCCCAAAAACTGCCCCAGCATCAGCACTCGGTACCCGCCCACGAGTGGCTTTGGAGGGACAGGCCCTGCACACCGAGTGAGGCAGTGCAAGGAGGTCCTGTGCCATGGGCTCAAAGGGAGCCCTTCACCAAGCCTTAAAATGTTCTACCCCCCAACACCTGCCAGCCCGGGCTCTGCCCTGCAGCCCCCCCGGGCACAGTTCATGGGGTGCCCTGCCTCAGCCTCGCACCCAGTGCCAGCATTTACCTTTTATTGCCAACTTCAGTAGTTAGTGCAGTAAATGACTTAACTAAGCGGGGCCTGAATGGAATGACTAATAAACGTTATGTCACAGCACACGCTTCAGCTCATAGCAAAATGATTTGTAATTACCTAATTAGCGTTATGCAAATAACACCCTCATCTCCATAATGTGCCTTCCCAGCTCTCTATTAAAAGCAGGGAGTCAACTGCTCAGCTCCAGAGACAGCACAGAGGCCGAGGGGCCCTCGGTCCACAGTGAGGCAGAGTGGCACTGGCCTCAAGCCTGGCAGGGTCTGTGCCCATTGGGGCTGACGTGGAGGGGCAAGCAGGGGAGTCTGGAGGGGGTCCCCTCTTCTGCTCAACTTCTCTGTGGTGAAGAAGCCCCTCACAGTGGAGGGAAGCAGCAGGAAGACAGGGACTGAGGAGGGCTGTGAATGGCTGCACAGGCCCCCAGCCGGGTCCCACCAAGGGCATGGCCACCCTCAGCTGTTGCTGGGACGTCTGGCCCCATCTAAGCCAGGCTGTGCCCACAAATACCCCCAGAACATGGTGCGGCCTTGGGAAGTCTCCTTAGGAAGGCCAGCTCCAGTAGGAGTGGTGGGAGAGCACAGCTCTTCCTCATAGGCACCACTTGCATTGACGAGTACCAGGCACAGCATCCAACTCTATCTCTCTCCATCATGCAGAGGTGTTCATCCCACACCAGCCTGAGGATAAACTGCCCTCCTGTGCCTGTGCCGTGGTGCAGAGTGCCTTGGCATCCTGCATTCCATGGTTAAAAGTGTGACATCAGGCTGGAATGGTGCTGCCCTTTAGCAGTGCTGAGAGCTCCACGATGTGTCCTGCATGGATCCCAGCAGCAGCCCCCAGCTTGGAGACCAACAATGCTTGTGCACTGGTGTAGGAATGCAAGGCTGGGTCTCCACACCAGACGAGCCTGGGGAGGATGGAATGACTCCAGCATGTAGGGCTCTCCTGGTTCGCCCTTCCCAGATAGGAAGGGGAGGCTGTTTCATTCATTTCACCCTAAATCAGCCCGGGACTCTTCCTCTGGGGAAAGAGGTCTGCACCCGCCTCTCTCCTGCTGGAATGACTCTGGGCCCTCAGCAGGCTGGCAGACTGAGGGGAACAGGCAGTCAGGACTCTCCCCTCTCTTGTGATACTCCAGACTAATGGGGACATCCCACTTGTCCAGCACTTTGCCCTTTCCTCCAGCTCTCAGCCACAGGAGACACCCCACAGTCTCCGTTCTGGGGTGCTCCCTATAGGCCATATGCCTCCTCCCTAAGGGTGTTTGCTGTGGAGGCTTCAAGGACACCAAATCCCAGCTCAAGAACAAGATTCTTGGAAAATATACAGCTGGTAATTTGTGAATACTGGGAGAAGAAATAACCAGACAACAGCCAGGCTAACAGGCATTGCCTCCTTGGCTCACTGGCACCAGCCTCTATGAGTGCTGCCAGACCCGGAACCGGGCAGGAAGCTCCCGGGCTGCAGGAGAGCCAGGATCAGCCCCCCACAGCTGCAGGGTCAGTGACTGCCCCGGGCCAAGCACTACCAGTCAGGAGAGAGCAGCAGCTCCCTGAGACTGCCCACATGCTGGAGGGAACGTCTGCAGAGAACACTCCTGGGGCACCCTGATGCATCAGAACAGGCCCTGTTCTCAAATCTCTCCCTTCCTTGGTCTGAGCCACCTGTGGCTGCTGTCACTGTGCTGCAGAGCCCAAGCCAGCTGCCTGGACCCAGGAAGCACTGGATGCACCTCAAGCCCTCCCTGCCGCTGAGCGGCTTTTCTGTCACTGAACAGCAGGAGGCAGGTCATGGTCCCTGGGACACAGCAAGGACTCCTGCCATGGGCTCACAAGGCTCCATCCTCCCTGTTCCTGTCCGTTTGCCCAGTACCTCCCTACCAAACATGCAGGCAGGAATCCCAGCCCCAGCCTTCCTGTGCCTGTAAGCTTCCCAGTGGAAGCAAATGCCCACCCTGCCCGCCCCAGGCACTGTGCTGGGGTGGGGGGCTCTCAAACCTCTGCTCAGGACATTTACAGCAGGCAGGCAGGCAGGTCCCTCCTGCTGGGAGATGGAAATTTCTGGGGCTCCAACCCCACTGGGATGGACTTTTGCACTGTCACAGCTTAAGGACATCCTGGAGCCCTGGGGCTGCTCGGTCCCAACCCTGGCAGCAGTCTCAGTTTGACCAAAGCCCCTGCACAGACTCCACAAGCTGGGGGGACCTCCGTTCCTTTCCTCCTTTGTGCCCCCAGCTTCATGCTGAACAAAGGGCCTGTTGCTCCCAGAGCCCAGAAGAGCTAACAAAGGGCCACACCTAAGGCACACTAAGGGAAACTCCCCACCTCTCCTCCCTGCAGCAACACGGAATGGCACCTCTTTGGAGCCCGAGCACAACGTGGCTACAGCAGGAGAGCAGGGCACTGTGGGATCACACCCCTGGATTCACGCGTGGGGTTCGGCAGAGCTGGGAAGGGAACCAAGGACTCGGAGCAGCTTTGAACACTGTGCAGACCCGGCTTCTGGGACAGTCTGGGACCAGGTCCTGAGCTCCCCAAGGGATTCATACAAGTTGAATCAGACTCAAGTCATTTCTTTAGGGAAAGTACAGGCATCTTTTTCTGGGGAGAGGTACAGGTTTCAATGTGGCAGGGGCATTTCTGGCTGGATGAAAGCACAGCACCAGAAAAGAGGTGATGTGGGCAGAAGGGTCTGGACTACCTCTGCTTAAGCAGAGCTGGCAGAACTCCCTTTCCTGCCCGACGTGTGGGCACAGGCTCCTTCCCAGAGCCCAGAGGAGCCCTAGAGTTATGACTCAACAGGGCTCAGGTCCCAGAGGAAGCCACTCCTACAGGAGACCTTCCTAGCTGCCTTGGGATGAGGGGCTATCCTGGGTCCAGACAGCAGAGCCCATCCCCCCCGGCGTGCTGGTGGGAGCCCATTACACCAGCTCCATTAGAATTAGTGGGCAGTGGAAATGAACGTGCTGCCTCACTCTCTTGATGATTTTTTGATGATGTTTTAAAGACTGAGCTCCATGAAGAGTCGCTGAGCAGAGTTCGGTGGGAGCCGGCTCTGCTAATGGGTGTTAACCCCACGACCCCCCTCCAACGCCGCCCAGCAGCCAGGGCTCCAAATGGGGGCAGAATTAGGGAGGGCACGGCAGAGCGGCTGGAATGGCAGGGCCATGCGGCACCCAGACCCCACTGGCAGCTGAGCTGAGCCAGCTCTGGTCGGGACCACAGCCAGGTGACCAGCCTGGGGAGTCATCCTTCCCCAGGCTGCTGTGATGGGCAGGCAGCCAGCGGCCCCTCCTGCCAGTACACCAGCTGGGGAAGGAGGCATGTCCTCTGGCAAGAAACGAGGGAACAGAGACATACATCCTGTGGGGACCCTGACATGGAGCCAGAGAAGCAGCACTTCCCACCTCCTTTCTGATGGCCACCCTGCTTCTCCCTGGGGTGCGGCAGGTGACCCCAGGGCAGCGTGTCCCCACAGGGAGCTGCAGTGTAGCAGGCTGGCCCCATCCCTCACCCCTACCAGAGGTGCCCCCACACAGGTTGAGGCAGCACATTCACAGCACAAGCAACAATACAGGGGGGCTGCTCCCCTGTCCCACAAACATGGGACACAAAGCAGCTGTGAGAGGACACAGAGGATGGAGCAATGTCCCTGTGGTCCCTGATGTGGTACCATGCTCCAAAACACTCAGACACAGGGCAGCAATTCCCTCCTCACACAGTGCAATGGACAGAGCTCCCTCATGCCAGCCCAAAGGCCCAGGGCAGCACTTCCCACCCCAGTGGGCTGGGCTGGGGGTGCTCAGCACAGAGGGTGGCAGGAGCACCTCCACACCAGCACCTGAGGCACGGAGAGCCCTCCATGTCAGACGGCTCCCTGGGTGGCTCCTTCCCAGGCAGAGTGGTGCACAGGATAGTGTGGGGCACCTTCCCTGCATCCTAGCAGCTCAGGCAGGGAGGAGCAGGATCACACTCAACATCAGCAAAATGGGAAGCAGAGCTTGCACTGAGCCCTGTTCTCCGAGCAAAAGTCTTCTCTCTCACCTCTGCTCTTCTCCATCTCCCAGTCGCATCCAGCCTCTCCCTCCACGCTGCCCTTCTCCCAGTTCCACTCCTGCTCCCACTTTTTGCTGCCATAGCAGAAGGGTTTCCAGATGCCCCGGTGAGTGAGAGGTCATACAGAGAGCAGAGGAGGTGAGGGAATGCCTCCAGTGTGTGGGGCAGAAACCAGGGACAGACTGAGGTGCAGGGAGACCCTGGCCCACAGCTCTGCTCTCTGGCTGCCAAGCCCATGAGAAGGGTCCTGGAGCAGGGCAGCCAGCATCCCCTGGCCTCAGGATGCTTGTTTGCAAGCTGCCACTGTACCACATCATTATGAGGTGTTTGGGATATCAACAAATTAGCAGGCGTCTGGGAAGAGAAGGATGCAGCACCATTCGTAAATGTCAGCTCGCTGCCTCCTCATTTTGCAGATCATTAAACCCAATATTCCCAACCTGTATTAGTGCGACAGGGACAGGCCCCTCCGCGGGGACAGCCGCCAGGAGAGCGCAGCAGGAACAGCACCCGCTGTCCCGGCGCCCCCAGCTCCAGGAGTGCCCCAGGCTGAGCTGGCACGGCCCCACTGGGGACAGCATGGGGGTGGCAGCCATGGGGGCTCAAGCAGGGAGGGGCACAGTGGGCTGTAGAACAGAGGGCACGCAGCGGGGTCTCACACGTGTGTGTGTGTGGGGGGAAAGGACACAGTGTGTCAGGAGGAGCAGGTGCTCCTGAGGGACACTGCAGGTGTACAGGGGTGTGCAGGGGGTCATGTAAGGGTCAAAGAGTGTCATTTCTGTGTACACGGGGGGCGGATGCCATACAGGGTGCAGCGTGAGCACAGCGTGGCAGGGCTGGGAGGTGGCAGAAGGGCCATGGGAGTGTGTGCATGCACCGGGGCGGGGGGGCCATGCTGTGGGCACAGGAGGGATGGCATGGACAGCACAATGTTTGTGGTGTGAGCGGAGGCTTGTGGTGGAGTCAGGGGTGTGCACATGAGGGTCTCTCGGGGATGGGGGGGCAACATGGAGCTGTACAAGGTCCACAGAGTGAGGGGGTGGGAGCTGATGGAGATGGAGATGGCTGTGGTGCGGCGATGCCCGGCACAGGCTGCCTCCCTCCTGCCAGGACAGAGCAGGGAGCTCCAGGGTCTGCAATGAGCAGGAGTGACTTGTTAGAACTGAATTAAGAGGCTTGGCGGAAGGAAGCGTGCGGGTGACACAAGCTGTGTGGGGCAGGCGGGAGCTGAGCGATGGCAGCTGGAATCCCCAGCAATCTGGTGAGTGCAGCTCAGCCTCGCGCTCCCAGCTCACCGCGATCGGCCTCTGACAGCCCCTGACAGTTGGCATTAATCACGCACATCGCCCCAACACAACTCTTTACTGGCCATCAATTTCCCGTGGGTTTTAAAACTAAAAAACAAAGACAAAACCGCGTCGTTTGGCGGCCACTGAGAAGCACATTAAGGGGCTGTCAGCTTCTCGCCATGCACCCTGCATCACTCTTTAAGCACATGAGAAGTTCATTATCCCCGGAGCTCTGGCAGCCATGGGGAGGCTGGCGCAGGGAGTGTCGCAAAGGTGCTGCCGCCCTCAGCTGTGCCTGGCGGCTCCTGCGCCCTCCTGGCTCTCGGGACAGGGGCCGAGGGTCTCAGGCACAGAGGAGCTGTGGCTGCAGGGAGGCTCTGGGCTGCCCTGTGGCAGGATGGAGCACTTCTGGCCGTGACACTTTGCTGGGCTCTGATCTGAGCAGACTTCCCTGATGCTCCCTGCGGGCTGACACTGCAACCCCACTGTGGTGACAAGCATCTGCATCCCCTGACAGCCTGACACACGTTTGCCAGCCTGTGGGTGCTCCCTGACAGCCTGAGCCGCACTCCCCGGTTTGGTGACATCCCCGGCAGCCCAATCCCACGCCTGCCATAGTTTGTGGATGCTCCCTGGCAGCCTGACACTGCGCTCTCTTTAACATGAGCCCATGTAAAATAGCAACAGCTCGTTTGATTTATGATACTTCAGAACAACTAAGATTCAATTGCTCCGCACGTCCCTGGCTCTGATTACCTCCTAAATGAGATAAACTGATGGCAATTTATCCCCAGACCTCACCAACTTTCCCAGGATGCTAACCTGAGCCGCTCGTGCCTCGCTCACAGGTGTGAGGCGGGCACAGGAAGGTGAAGGCAGTCTGGGCACTGCCCAAACCTGCTCCCCCACACAACCCCACAGCTGGTGCTGCCCAGAGGAACACTGTGACAGAGGCTGAGCCTGACACCGCACCCAGCCCCAGACAGCTCCTGGTTTTGGGGCATCCGGCCACAGTGCTCCCCACACCAGTACAGCCACAGTGGCCTGAGCTGATGGGGGAGCATGGCTCATCACTGGGCTGTTCCCACGGTCCTGCCAGGACAGGGGGATGAGCACCACGAGGGATGGCAGCTCAGCCACAAGGGACAGTCACTCTGCCACAGGACCCATCAGCTCCACTCCCAGCACAGCAATTTCACACTTTCACTGTGTTGACTGTGTGAAAGCAAAAAGCTCAGATTGCCCTGCTCTGAAAAAAACTGCTGGAACTGTTCAAGAGCAGCTAAAAAAGATTCAAGGGGGGGACCAGGCATACTTATGGACACCAGTCCATGAGATAAACTCATGGCCATGCCCATGACGTGGGGCAATGCTCAGCCCCAGGTTCGTGGTTGGAATGGACTGCCATCCATTCAGACATCAGGATGGGACCTCACGTGGAGGCTCAGCACTGCCCTGGGCTTGCACCAGTCTCTCCATCTCATGCAGGGCAGTGACCCAGGGGCAACCACCCGAGCATCAGTCCCAGAGTCACTTGTTCCTTGCCTCTGCCCTGGGCTGCTGGTCCTGGTGACGAGCTGTCCCAGAGCACAGAGCTGTGTCAGCTCTCAGAGCAGGCCGGGTGCTGGGAGCAGGAGAGAGACTGACCAAGTTGCCCACAAAGGTACCATGGGCAAGAAATCTGGCAGCAGGTGCGTGGCAGGCAGGGGATTGTCTGCATGAATAGGAGTCTGTGATCCAGCTCCATAATTCATCCTGAGTACAGGGATGCACAAGGACTCTCTCCTGACAGAGATGCCCCCCTCTCCCCAAAACGGGGCATACAGCTCTTTACTGCTGGAACTGGCTAGAGCAGGACCAAGATGGAAAAGCTCCAAGTGCAGCAGGAGTGGCCACTCTCTGGACGTGGAGCAGGGTCCTGCTGGCATTCACCCACTCACCCACTGGAGGAGGACATGGGGGCTTGGAAAGTCTGGAGACATGAAGACAGGTTGCTTGTGTGTCTGTGGGTCACAGATGCCCCCTCTGCTGTGCTGCACTCTCCTCGCCGCTCGAGTGGTGCTTGCACTGGTCCTTCCCACCGCCACAGCAGAGCAGCTCAGATGGCCATTTGCCCACGTGCCAGCACCAGCAGCACTGCAGATCACAGCCAGGGCATTCCTCCTGCTCCCGGTGCCAGTGCCTCTGGCAGCAGGAGGATCCACGGCGTGCGAGGTCTGGGAAGTGACGGATGAAGTTTGGGAACTGACACTTTGCTGGCAAATGAAGTTCCATGTAGATAAATGTGAAGGAATGTACATTATAGGAAAAAGTGACATTACTCCAACACCTCACAGGGCTCCAAATTAACCATATATCAACCTGAGACAAGGCTTGGGTATCAGTGCAGATAACACAGGCCTTTGCCCAGCTCACTGCCACAGCCGAGGACTAGGGCAGGGAACAACAGAGAATAGTGTGATGCCCTCATGCTCCACCTCTCCCACTCCACCTTCCAGGGACGCTGCCAAATCAGAAAGGATATACAGAGTGAGCACATCTGACAAAATGCTCCTATGAAATGACGGAAAAACTGGGATGGCTAAAAGACTACAGGCCTGGGCACCCAAGGAGGAGGGTATCAGTTCTCCAGTCCATGCACCTGGGAGCAGGGGGCTGGGAATTCTGCCAATCACACATGCGTTGTGGAAAAAGAGCTAATCAAGTTTTAAGATTTTGAGCAGCAGTTAGTCCATATTACTGCTTTGTAAAAGTGTTTCCGAGTTCAATGACCTTTTCCACTACAACACTACATTCCATTCTGTGTAACCTGAGGTCCTGGCATCTGCACCTCTCACACATCATCAGCTGTGCCGAGCAGCCACAGGACCAGACTCCTCCTCTGCAAACACTGACACGGCAGTCCTGCACTTCTCGGTCTTCATGGTGGCCACTTGAGTGCCTTCTTGTCCACATCGTAAACCCACATATCACACCCAGGTCAGCTTTGGGACCTTCTTTACAACTCTTTCTTAGAATATTATTAAAGGATGGGACACAGTACTTAAGCACCTGCTTTCTCAAGTTTCACATGTGGGTGCAGAGTCATTCTACCCCTCACTATCTCACTCTCCATACAAAGAATGAGTCTCTTCTTTTGCCGAGCACTCGGCTGAGAACTGCAAACCAATTCAGGAAGGGCAGCAATGGATCTGAGGAGGTAACATACACCCAGAGCTAAGAACAAACTGCAGATACATCATGCTTTGCTAACCATGAGACCAGCGGGGATTGACTCAAACAATGCTCAAGGTGCCCCAGTCAACCACTGCAGAGGGGAAGCCTGTCCTAGACTTGGTGCATTTTAGATGCAGACAACTACAACAGCAAAGAAAGCACACCACAGCTACCCAACTCTGCACGTCACCTCTGCAATGTTTCCAAGAGAGGGCATTTGAGGAGAGTGGTTCTGCCACGGGACACCTGGGCTGCTGGGCTGTAGGTGGACCTGTGATGGAGCAAGGTGCCAGGACAGCTGCAGCCGCTTCAGGTACAGGTTTGTTTTGCAACAGCCACTTGTACTGAACCCTCTTCCCCTCTGAATTACATCTTTAGTTCACTACAAAAGCTTATTGAGTGCTGTGGGAGAGGACGACCAAGGCTGAAGTAAAATCTCAGCCTGAGGATCGCTTTTGCCAGAGGCTAGTCACAGATGCAGGCTTTGGAGAAAGTGGCTGCCAGGCTCATCTCTACCTGGACAAATCTGGGTGGTTTTTCCTAGCAGAATGCTTCCCCAGGCCTTGCATCCTCCTGTCAAGCTAAGGGTCCCTCTTCAGCAACCACAGACACCAGAATTTCTCAACCACAGACACCAGAATTTCTCACCATAAAAACCATCAGTACTTTGAGTATTGGCTAAGCAGTGCACATGCCTTCAGCTGGTCACCTGAACTAAACAAGCTTTTCCAGAAGACCTTTGGCTTGAGGCAGGTGCCCAGCGCAGGTCTTTTAAATTATGAAAGTTTGGCCAGTTTCCAAAACAGAAATAGGTTCTTGTGGTGGAAGGTGTCTGCACACGTTAACCATGTGGTGTGCTCTCAGGCCTCTGACCACAGTTAGCAATTACCACCACTGAGGGTCTGTGCAGGCATGGGCACGATGCTGGTCCTGCCTGCACTGGGCATGAGAAGTGGAGGGAAGGGCCGATCAGAGAGGCTGGTTTCTCCCTCCTTCCTCAGCACAAGCTGCTTGGACAAGGAGTGCTCCGAGCCCCAGGTCCCTATCAAGACTTGGATGAGGAGCACTCTGAACCCCAGGTCCCCATCAAGCCCTGAATGAGGAGCACTCTGAGCCCCAGAACCTCCCTGAACCTCACAGGACCCCTGGATGCCCGGTGCTCCAAGATGGCACTGCTGCCAGACCCTTCCTACCTTCTGCTGCTGTGCTGGGGCCATCAGGCCGAGTCGTCCCTGTGCTCTTTTTCCTGCGATGCTTCTTCCTGTTGGCGTGTGGTGACGGAGGCGGCTCCAGCTTCGGGCTGGCGGTACTGGAAATGTTTGGGCTGGAGCTGAGCGAGTCGGCGGTACCATTAGCTGGGGACAAAGATAAGGCAAGTCGTGTACAGTGGGACAGTGACTGCTCTTTCCAGAGACACCCAGGTGTCCTGGAGTCATCCCTGATACTCGCCTGGCCATAAGGCCACATGAGACCGGGACATACCCACTCAGCCCCATGGCACGGAGCCACTCTGGCAGGCACTCCAGCTCAGGGCTGGCAGAAAACTGGGCAGAGTCAGGCTGGACCTGCTCCACACCAGGACCCGTGCGGGATGATTACACAGGGGCAGCGCCGGCATCCATGCAGCCAGGGCACGCACAGTGGCATTACTGAGGCAGCCTGATGTGCCATCCCGCAGCACGTGTCCCCGGGGGAGCACTCAGCAGCAGCGTCCCCACGGCGCTGCAGGAGGAAAGGGATGGGCCCAGGAGGTGCTCTCGGCCCCCCCAGGGCAGATCCAGGCCCCAGAATCTGCAGAGCCTCTGCAGAAGCACTCGCCTCCCCCCCGCACTGTTCTGCCAGACGAGGTGACTGGGGTTGCCACACTCAGGAACCTGAGCATGATGGGCTCAATAGGCTTCCGATACGGAGCTGAAGAAGCTGCATCCCCAGCAGCAACGCACCAAATTTATCCTCAATCATACTGTTCCTTACAATTAATAGCAGAATTAGAAACAATCAGGGAGCTGCCTAATTACTGTCAATTAGAGTGCGCTAATCAAGCTCCGATCACACACACACACGCTGCCGCTGCACTCACCATTAAATGTCAAATTTCATTAGAGACCAGCAACAAAATCAAAAGCCTGACATTCAATTTCAGCAGCACACACAGCGCAGGCTTCCAATCAGCATAAAAATGCAGACTCCGGGGAAGGCAACGAGGCGCAGGAGCCCTCGCTGCACTGTTAACCCTCTCCTAAATCCAGTCCTGCCTCTCCAGTGTCCACCCACCCCCGGGGCACGGATGGCAGCTCCTCTGCTCCAGACAGCTTGCTGTCCTCTCTGCCACAGCCCAGTGTTTCCCATCAAGTCCTGACCCTCAATTTCCAAGTTCTGTGGCACCTGAAATTAAGAAAGGAATCACAGCGTCGCAAAAGGGCACAAGTTCCAGCAGCAGGACTGTTGGGACCTGCCAAGCCCTTCTCCCACCCCAGCCCAGCCTCTGCTTCCCCAGTTCAGCCTGCTTTGGTCAGACTGGCTCTCGGGGGCTTGGTCTGTCTCGACAAACACCAGCAGTGGGGTGGAGAGGAGCACAGAGGGATACAGGGAGGCACAGAGGGAAACAGCCCAGGAGCTGCCCCAGTCAGGGGTCAGAGTGCAGCCAGTGTCCCCCTCGCATGGATCGTGGAAGGGAGAGGCTGCAGCATTGGATCTATCCCAGCTCTGGCTTCTCCTGCACTGACACACACTAGTAGGGTGTTTCTGATACTATTTATCCACAGGGAAATAGCTCACCCTTGACAATTAGGAGAGATAAATCTAATAGAATCAGACTCCAGTTTTATAAATATAAATTACTGATCCTGTTACAGGACTGTGCTTAGAGCAGGTGTGAGGCACCTTCAGCTCCCAGCCGCATGTCACAGGGGACCTGAACTTTCTCATCAGTGGCTACACATGGTGCCTCTAGCCTCCCTCTGCTGCCCACCTGCTCACCAGGATGCCCCCCAGGCCAAACCCTGTGCTGCCAGCGCTCTGCCCCCCTCCAGGCTCAGTGAGTAGGGTCGTGCACTTCTGCACTCCCAGAAATGCTCCTGCAACCTGTCGTGAGCCTGGCACCTCCCAGTCCCCGAGGGATCACTGCCCTTGTCCCTGCTCTTACTGCCCACACCAGAGCTGGGGGCTTCCAGGGCCCTGGTGGGATGGGGCTGGGATGGCAGTGGGGTGGGGGGAGGCATGTGGAATATACTCCCTCAGCAAGATCAGGTGTTGCTCGCTCCCCCTCCTTCCCCAGCAGGGCAAGTGAGCCCCTCTGATCGACCCAAGGACTTCCAGGTCCCCGTCTCACCATGGAACCCTCCACAGGCACACCTGGGACCTCCTGGGCTCCATCTCCAAACCAGCCAGTCTTAGGGGTGGCTCTGGGACCCCACAGGTGGGTCACAGAGCTCCTCCATAAGGGACAGACATAGAATGTGCTGGAGCACATTTACATGACCTTATGTCCCCCTCCCATGCCCCTTCTGTGTGCACTCCAGGGCACAACCGGATCAGACAGCCTGTCCTCAGGTGCTGAGAGGGCAGCCTACACCCTCGGCATGTGCCCAAAATCTGCTCTGAGCAGAGGAATATTGTTCACCTGCCTGGCCATGCAGAGATGGAAATACAGCAGAGAGCTTGAACCCTGGCAGAGCTGGGGTTCAGGTGTGGTGCAGGGACCCCCTCGTGGTGCTCAGTCCCTTGGTGGAGGGGTGGTCGTGCTGCTCAGCTCGGCACTCTGTGCCATGTGGGAAGCACTGCCCACCCCTCAAACACCCCCTTCCCCTTGGCAGAGGGACAGGATGCAGGGGGATGGGGAGCAGAGACTGGATGGCTGTCCTGTGACACCCAGGCCAGTCCACAGCAGGCCATAGCACAGCCCCCAGCTCTGCAGTGGGGCTGCTGGGAGGAGGGATAAGAGCTGGCACAACAGCTCCTGGGGCAGGAGGGCACTGGAGGAGGGAGCTGCTCTCCAGAGGGGCCGTGCCACAGAATTCACCTGTGCCAAGGTGCCTCGCGTGCCAGCCGTGGTGCTGCACGAGGGTGTCAGACCTGCTGCTGAGCACACCGGGGCACAGAGGCTCTCGCTGCCTGCACTCACAGCTCCCGTGGGCCGGGCACAGCTTGCGGACCCTCTCCCAGCACGGGGACAAGGAGATGCACCCGTGCCCAGCACATCTCGCAGTGTGCTTCCTCCAGCGGGGGCTGCCCCGCTGCCCCCCGTGTCCGAGGCGAGGGGGCTGCCAGCACATCCCCGCTCAGCGCTGCGCCCTTCCGCTCCCCTCGCCCGCGCTGCCCCATCAGCAGTAACAGTCTGATTAATTCGCTTCCAGCAGGGAGCTGATGGGGCCAATGATGGAGCCGCTGCATCAGGCGCGCTGAAATTGATAGTTTTTCACAGTTACAAATGAGGAGCCTCCTCAGCTGCAAATGGCGCCCGCACAGTCGGACTCCGGTAATGATCATAAAGAGGCTCCTTTAAACTGCGAAAGCCCCTGGGAGCGGGCGGGGGGGCGGCTGCCGCGCTAATGAGAACTACAAGGGGCGAGCAGGCATGGAAATGGCTCCTCCACTCTTGATGTGCATTTAACTGCTTTTTTAGTGCGGCGGCAGAGCCAGGAACGAAGGAGTGATGAATGCAGCACAAAAGCATTTATTTTCCAATTCGGCAAAGTGGCTACGTTGGGAAATGTATGAATTATTTTAATTCACTCAACTGTCCTGAAACATCACAGAGAGCGAGTGAGCGTGGGGGGAGGGGGCGGGCTGTGCTCAGTGTGTGCTCCAGAGACAGGAATCACTCCTATTCGTTCAGCTGCCCCAAAATCTGGGAGATGGGGGTGCCGGCAAGGAGTAGAGATGGGGAAAGCAGCAGTTACCCCTGGCATGGTGAGCCCGAGTGAGGTCAGAGCAGAGAGGTTGGAACCATCCTGCTGCAGAGCAGCACCCCTTGGCTGGACCTTCTCCATCCCCTGGCTGGGATACTGCCAGCCGACCCTCGCCACGGGGGACAGCCCCAGTGAGGCCCAGAGACTGTGCGTGACACCCGTGAGCAAACTCCAGGCACGCAGCCACGGGGCAGAGCTCAAGACTGCCCCATCAGTGAAATGAGCCCCCACTTGCCACAGGTAAGGGGAGAGGGCCCAGAAGGGCTACTCACAGGGGTTGGGGCAGCTGCCAGGGATAGCCACAGCCTCGTTCCACTGGTCTGCGCTGGACACGGAGTAGGAGCGCTGGTGCATCCCGTCCGGCTTGGAGCTGAAGCCCACCAGGTTGATGCCGCTGATGGAGCGCTCGGAGTGCAAGGATGTGCTGCTGGTCGAGTGTGGAGCACCTGCAAGAGAGACACGAAGTGGGCACAGACCCACTGCTGCCCTGAAGCACGGGGGGAGAAGGTACAGTGTCCCATACCTGATGCCTCATTCCTCCGGTGGCCCTGCATAAGGACTGGCTCTCTCTGTCTCTCCTCTCCCAAGGGGTGCTGGTGCATCACCCCAAGGGTGCTGAGAGAAGAGCCCAGAGCACCCCATGTCCCAGAGGGACCCCAGTTGGTGGGTTTCAGTGCAGCACCCCAGGATGCACAGCTGGGGATCCTGGCACACAGCTTTCCCACAGCTGGAGTTCATGGTCTGCTCACGATTTTCACTACTGCCTGCAGCACCTTAGCAAACCCAAACCCACTCCACAGCCAGCATGCCCACCCTCATCCCTCAGCTTCACTCTCTGTGTCCCTGGCAGGAAATCCAGCCACGCAGGAGGCACTGGGAGAGAGTGGGCAAACAAACAGAGGGTGTCGAAGGGACAAGCAGGGGAACAGACATCTGTAAGATGGGAACAGCAGGTGGAAATGCTTCGTCCCACTCACCGGAAGCCCCTGGGACTGTGCCCAGGAACCCGAACCCCTGAGAGAGGACCAGAGGCTTGATCCTCTCTTTTGGGACCAGAGATTCTCACAGAGGACAAGATGACTCAGTGACTCAAAATGGATGAAGTGTTTCTGGATTACAAGAACACCCAAAATTTCGAGAACAGCAAATAGAGTGGTTCTGATGGGGATCGTCATCCTTTTCAGTCTGCAGGCAATCTGCCATGGAGGACACTGCCCAGAGGGATCCCACTGCACCTGCCCACCACCAGCCCCTTCCTGTGCTCCCCTCAGGGCATTTGGCTCCAGCCACTGCAGAGGACGTGCTCTGGGAGCTTAGGGTGGAGCAAAGGGGCACCTTTCCTACTCCAAAGCTACAGTCTCCTCCTTTCATGCCCAGAGGTGCAAATGCTGAGCTGGGATTCCCACTGCAGCCCACCCGGCCATGGCCAGGGCAGGGCTGTGGAATGACTCTGTCCACCGTGCACCACAGCTCCAGCTCTGGCACACCGACCCCTCCATGGCCGTGACAAAGCTGGGCTATGAACCATGACAAGGGACTGAGCCCCGGGTTCAATGGGACTGGTATGGGAGTGGGAACCTTCCACAGAACAAATGGACACCTGCAGGAGTGGGTCCTCAGCAAAAGCTGCTACAGCCAGGGCAGCTCATCTGTGTGAAACCAGACCCACCTGGCTCTCATGGATCCCAGCACAGCTGAGGTGGAAGGGAGGTCTGGCATCATCCTGTCCAGCTCCAGCTCAAGCAAGACCCCTTCCCCAGTCAGCAACCTTAGACTGACAGGTTTGGAGCATCTCTGATGATGGAGATGGCACAACCTCCCTGGGCAACCTTTCTCTGTGCCGGACCACCCTTCATGTAGAGCAGAGCCCCATAAAATCCCACATGGAACCCCAGAGTTTGTACATAAATGTACATTTCTGTTCCTGCTGTTTCCATGAAAACCCGAGGGATGCTATTCAGATGCTGCTGGTACCTGGGCACAGCCAGGGCTGTGAAGTGCCTGACAGGACAAGAGCCCAAATCTCCCCTCCAGAGAACAGAGGGGCAATGTGGCCACCAGCCCTGCCCCAGGCATGTCTGCCACCCGCTATCATCATCATCATCACCGTTGCCACCACTCATTCATTGCCAGCATGGCAGGTGCCTCCTACCCCCCTCTTCCCTGTACCAAAAATCCCCTTCCCCTGCTGTGCTGTGCAGGGATCACCTCCGAGCCTTGGCTGCGGATCCTGCCTGCCAGCAGTGCTGACACGAGGCTCGCTGGGACACGGTGCCCTGCACCTTGAACTGCCAGGACCCTGCACCCTGAGCTGCCAGGACCCTCACCCCAAGCTGCCAGGGCTTCAGCACCCTGCACCCCGAGCTGCCAGGACCCTGCAGAGCCCCTGTCTTGCTGCCTCCAGCTCGGCTGCTGCATGCTCCCCCTCCCTCCCCTTGTTCAGCACCACAGAAACACGTGTAAAACCATGACACTGACTTTGCCTCTAATTAGCCCTTAATTTACAAGACACACTCGGAAGGGTAATTAGCTGGTGCTCTGCTCCTGACTGCTGCATCCATCTCCTCTTGCCTCCTTGTGGGAGAGAGCCTGCTGCTGCTGGAGCAGGGACAATGCTGCTCTCCCTAGACCAGGAGGAGCTGGGTCCTGGGACAGAATGAGATGGGATAGGATGGGACAGAATGAGATGGGATAGGATGGGACAGAATGAGATGGGATAGGATGGGAAGGAGTTGTCCAGCACTCAGGCAGTGCCTGCCAGCCCCAAGCCCCCAGGCATACAGCCCGTGTCCACAGCCACACCTATAGAGAAGAGAAAGGTGAAGAGAGGAGAACAGAGGACCTGGGAGAAGCTGATTCCTCAAAGGGGAAAGTCCTGCAGGGCTCCAGGGAGCCCAGATCTTCCCTCTGCACCCCCACCCAGACACGCTGAGAGCCCCAGTCTGCCAGGATGTGCCCATCCGATGCTCCTCCGAGGAGCAGTGCAGGCTGCCACGAACACCCAAAATTCCATTTTGAAAGAAAGAACAGTTTCCATCAGCCTCTCCAGCCCTTCCAAGCTCCTGGCACCTCATTCTCACTGCCTGGAGTCACCCAGCTGTGGGGGAACCCCCTCACAGCCCATCCACTCGCTCAGCTCATGGACCTTGCCCCGCTCAACTCCGGCATGTCCCAGGGAGCTGCTGGGTGTCCCAGCAAGGCCAGAGCCCTCAGGAATTGCATCCTTTTGGAAGCGACACCTTGGCAGCTGCTGGATATGTCCCCTGTAAATTGGGCAAGCCAAGGGACAGGGGAATGGACAGCTACATGTAAATACTACCTGTCCCTGAGCCAACACCTCTAGGGGCTGAATCCCCCACCTGCTGACAGCCCCTCAAGTCCCTTCCCAGTCACTGTTTCTTCAACCCCCCAGGAGACTCACATGGCCACATCGGTGTGACCCAAGGCTCCACGGTGTCTTTTCAGTACAGCCCAACTGATGCATGTGGCAGTGGATGGAAGAAGACCTGAAACCAGAATGGCCTCTTCCCAGGTGTGACACGTGGCAGCCCAGACCCTTTGGTGAAACACCTGGATCAGAGCAAACTGGGAATTCTTCATTCAGGTGTGGATGCCCAGGGAACAGCATAAAGATAAGTTAGCCAAAGGGGCACCACCAGCTGGGAAAAAGATCTTTTTAGGGTCTCTTTAATACTTTTCAAGAGAAATTTGGCAAAATAATGCAAAGGGTCTGGTGGAATTTCCTGGTGACATTATGCTGGTGCTGCTTCCAGGTCCTTACAGCATGGGGGAACCCGGCTTCGGTACTGGGAACGGGCTATGCTGAATTTTAAAGAGGTACCAGCTGAAAGCAGTTTGGGGATCCCCCTGGGTTTATGGCCAAGGACAGGACAGGGCACTCCAGGAAACCTCTGGAGTGTTAGGCCCTGCTCCAGCACAGGCAGAAGGACACTGCTGCTGCACCAGGGACTGTCAGCATGTGGCACGAGATGGTGATGGAGCTGCTCCAGGGTGGGGTGAGGACACCCTGCCATGGAGCAAACCCTGTTTTCTCTGGTACTGCAGAGGCTGGGAGCACAGTACAGGTTGATGCTATTGACCGTCTGCCAAACAGTGTCCCAAGGAGTCATCAGTCACCACTGCCCCTTCACCAAAATTTTAGGGCATTTGTTGCCAACTGATTGCCATTTATTCCAAAAAAGAACCAGGATTACTGCAAGTCACCTTAGTGTACTGCTCTGCTGGTGCCCGCAGCCAAGCAGGTCTCAAAGCCCCCCCAAAAGCCATGGCTACTTGGGACCCCAATACATGGAGCTGGATGGGAACCCGCCTCCAGCTGGTGGGAAACTCCTCCACTCCCAGAAACCAACCGGTTCCTGAGGGGAGGTGAGAGCCAAGGAGCCTGGAAGAGCTGCCTGCCTGTAAAATCCCTGCCGGGGAGGACATAACTCGCCCCTCCCTGCCAACGGGCCGGCAGCTGACGTGGCACAAACGGAGCTGCCCTGGGAGCCCTGTGGCTGCTGTTCCCAGAGCCATCCATGCCCCGGAGCTGCTCTGGAGCCAGGAATCTCTGTCAGGCTGGCTTTCTGAAGGAAGCATTGCATGCTGTTACCGGGATATCGTTGGGTCCTTCCTCGTGAACAATTCCCACTAGTCACGAGGCCAAAACACGTGGGGTGGCTCCCAGGAGCACGGGGATGGAGACGTGTAATTTGAAAGACATCAACCTCCACGTTCTGCTCAGGAGCTGACCACCAAGCCAAGCACCCACACAGCCCCCAGGCATGGCAGGGCACGTTCTGGGGTGACAGACAGACAGCTGTCCTTCCCAGCTCTGCCAACAGTGTGGAATCACTGATCCGAACCGTGGGTGACCCGGCCCAGCTGCACAGCAGGGCCATCAGGGTCTGTCAGCTTGCACACAGCGGGAGCCACTGCCACGCACTGGACCTCGCAGCTGCTCTGACACAAGGAATCTCCCTCCTCTCTCAGTGCTGCCTCTGAGAGCATGGTTTTGGACATCTGCATGTGCTAAGTGACTGTGTGACATCCCAGCTCCTACCAAAGCTGACCAGTGGTGGGTACAGAGTGCCGGGACAAACAGCCCTGTGTGGTGCCAATGTCTCTGGAAGGACTGAGAGCCTGGGCTGGCCATGACGCCTCCCGTCTCCCAGACTAAGCTCTGGAGCACAAGAGATAAGCAAGGGCTTCTCCAGCCCACACACCAGCTCACCTCTGGTCCGGATGGCAGATGACCCCACGTACAGAGCTACAAGACCCAGCAAACCTGAGAAACCCGGGAAAGTGAGGCTGCCCCCCACAGTCCTGCACCAAGAGCACATCACCAGCCTGGAAACCACACGCAGCCACAGCTCCTCTGTCCTCTCCAGCATGAGCTCTGCCCACACCAAGCCCCACAGAGAGCCCATGAAACCAGCTGAGGCACCCCATGTCCACCCACCAAGCAGCTCCATGGCCAAGGAATGTGGGTTGGAGCTGTGTAGGGAAGAGGCAGATCCACTGGGAGAGGGATGACCCACCTGGACTGGGAGCCAGGAGCAGCCAAAGGAGCCCTTGGACTGTCTGAGCTTTGCTGCACAGCACCAAGTCACACCTCAGGTCTGTCCCTCAGTCAGTCCTCAAATAAGAATGATCTATCAGAAAATCTGATCCCAACTCAAATATTGGCAGTGCCAGAGAGATCACTGCCACTTTGGGTAAGTGGTTCCAGGGGTTAACTGCCTTCACTGCAGAAATCTGGGCCTTATTTCTGGTCTGAGTTGTCTTCCTCCTGTCACCATCACTGGATCCTGGTACATTTTATCTGATAAAGAGCTCTCCCCAAATTTCTGTTCCTATACAGGTACTTACAGACGGTGTTGAAATTATCTCTTAACTTTTTCTCTGAGAAACTAAACAAATTGTTCTGGGAGCAGTTCCTGGTTTTTACAGCCCTTTCCAGTCCGACATTTTCCTTCTCATACTATGGACACAGAAATCCATGAACCCGAGCCTTCTGGAAGTCCTCTCCATTCCCAAATTGACTGTCACCACCCACACATCAAAAAGACCTTGACAACACCTTCTAGAATTCCTGAATTAAATAATTCAGCCTTGCTGATTCCAACATGTCCACATCTCCTACCTGCTGTTTAATTCGCTGCCTAATTACAGCTGGAATATGAAGAATTCATCATTCTGTGCTGAGATATATCATCTCGCCTTTCCCAGACACCAACACAAGTGTCCAACGAGCACTCCACTTTTTTTCCATATTAACCATTCTACTATTCCCATACAGTAATGAAGGAATGCTGGGGTTAGGATTTGTCAGTTCTTAATAAACTTGAAAAAACCCTTTTCACTGTTTGTAACTCTACTGGTTCCTGTTCAGCCTGGGAAGCTCTCCCTGGGGCAGGCAGTGTTGGTGTCCCCATCAGCTGGGACACCCCTGGGAGGAGGTGGTGGGGGGTTCTCCCCAGCAGCTGCACTGTGCTGGTGCTCTTACCTCACTGGTGACTTTGTTCCTCAGTTCCTCATCACCATCGGTCACCAAAGGTGTTTCCCTTCCTCCCCAGATCTGGCGGGCACGGAGCGTGGTCCAGAGCAGCGTGAGGCTCCTGGCGAGCCGTGAGCCCAGAACAAACTGACACAACCCTTTTTGTGGCCACAGCCACAGCGAGTCTGGGAACGCCAGGACCTGGAATGCTTCCCACAAAGCCAGGAGGGTCACTTCGAGGGCTGCTCACAATTCATCACTCGCGGCGGATGTTGGGCCAGGAGCACTGGCACGGGGCTGAATGGCAGTGGGAGTCTTGCTGCAGCTCCAGCTGGCTGTGCTGGGCCACGTCGGTGCCACCAGCCTCTGACTGCTGCAGCTTGAGCTCCTGCTCAGCACTTATGCATTACTTTATCGTGTTGCTGTTACTTTTATCACAGTTTACACACACACAGATACAGCTGCACAAGCCACAGCGGTACCACACAGGCAGCTCCCTCCGCCTGCCCCTGTCCCTTCTACCAGGACACAGAGGGAACAGTTCACATCTCCTTTCAACCCAGACTGACACATTTTAAGCAGTACAACCTTTCTTTTCATTTTAACGTTTCGGTACCCAGTAAAATATTCTTTAAACACTTCTAATTATGGTTTATTTCCCTCCCCCCCCCGCTCCCCGCCCCAGTTAAGATCCTTCTCCCTAAAGATCTGGCATGTAATTGCTTCCAGCTTGGTGAAATTGTCTCAGATACATTTTTGTGTGCATGTGTCTGTGCATGTGTGTGTTTAATACTCTATTTGTAATTGAACTTTGCCTGAACACCAGCACAACACACTCAGGTTACTTTTACCTAAGCCCGTACTGAATTTGGTTTGGTGACTCATAAACCCCATCGGCTGAGATGGGGTAATGGTGGCATTCCCCATGGAGCTGCCCTGCTGTTTGGAACCAGGCTTCAGCAGGTCCAAGGAAGCTCTACTGCATCTTGGCAAAGCCTTTCAGTGACTTTCCCCACAGTGTCACTTACACTCCAACACCTCAGAAATGTTTCTGGGGCACCCAAACCGAGGTGCTGGGAATAAGCAGTGGGAGCAGATGAAGCACGGTCTGTGTTCCAGATCACTCTCCTGGTCCGTTACCATGACCAAAGGTGTCACTTATGGTCCTTGCAGGAACCTTACTGGAAAAGTAAGATGCAGAAAATGTACCAGTAACACTGTCTAACACACCCCCCAGAACAGCTCCTGGACAGTCCCCGTGAGATCCCTGCCATGGTGGTGGGAGATGGACACTCATGATGGGCAGCACTGACACAGATCCCCATTTGCATGTACAGGCAGAGCAGGAATCCAGGTCTGAGACAGAACTGCAGGAGGGAAGGAAGCAGAGCCAGAACTTTCTGGGCTTGCTGTGGAGTGTGGACCAGGACCAGCATTGCAGTGACCAATGGAGAACAGCCCCTGCCCCCAGTTCCTAAGAGTAGATGGGAAAGGCCTGTTCAGGGATGCTGGAATTGTATTTTCCTACATAACTCCTATTTCTAAAGCCATTCATTCACACCATGCTTCATCCACCCCTGCCTGCTTTGCCCATGAAGGCCACCAGCCACACGGCAACCCAACCTCCCAGGGTGCACAATTCCAAGGGGACAGAGCAAGCCCTGCTCTGTCTGGAGAACAGGATGGCTCTGTCCCTTGCCTGCTGGTGATGGGTTTTTGCACCTTCCTCTGGGGCCCCTCCCTGCCCAGCAGAGCACAGATCCCAGGCACTGGCCCCAGGTGCCGATGGCAGACGCAGTTCTGGAGGGACTCAGCGCTGCAGCGGCTGCCTGCACACAGGGATGAGCTGGGCTGTGTGACAGCACAGAACAGGAGTCTGTGGCCTGCAGCAAGTTGCTCCCCGGTTCCTCTCCCTCCTGCAGCACAAGCCTGGGCTGTATGGAGGAGAAAACTCGGTTTGCTGGTCCTCAGTCCACCTTGGAGAACGCTGGCCACCCCTGCGGCCCTGGCAGTGCCTGGCAAGTTATTTACACTGAAATTTTCACAGGTGGCCACAAATTAAACCCTCGTTGCTTTTCCAGGTGCCCTGTGCAAGGCACCCTGAGCCAGATGTTCTGGAATGCAGGATGCTGAGAGCTACAGCCGCAGCTACAGGGCCTGGCTGGCTGCCCCATGCCCACCTGGCTTCCCCGTGCCCACCTGTGGCCACCTGGCTGTCTCTGCCACCTCCACCGGCCCTGGGAAGGGCACTGATCATCACAGCACTCTGTTGCCTTGTGCTCCTCTCTCTCTGCTCCTCTGCTTCACCCCTTCTCTGAGGCCTTTTCCCTGCTTAGCCCTGCACTGCACGGCTCCTTTAGTGTTCTGGCAAGGAATAAGTGTATCAAGTCCGAGTAATTATCTCTAATTAGGGTTAGTGATTATACTGCCAGGTCAGAGAAAATCAATCTCTGGCTTCCCATAAGGAAGGGCAGGGAGAGCCGGGCTGGGGAGGGAGGAAGCCCTGGCAGCTCCCTGTGAGCTCTAATCCCTCCCCTGAGCCTCTCCCTGCCCACACCACGCTGGTGCTCCCAGTTACAGGAGCGGGAGCTGTGAGGGAGCTCTGTCTGAGCAGTGGCCCCCAGGGCACAGCCTCTCTTGGCTGGGATGAGGTGGGGGGAGAGCAGAGTCAGGGCTGGTGGCACCATGGGCCCAGCGTGGCCAGGTGCTCTCACACCCACTGGGCAGCCCCGCAGGATGGGGATGCAAGGGCGGGTCCTTCCCTTGGGGCCGTGGGGGCTTGTGCCCCGTGTGGAGGCACAATGCAGCATGATGGAGCCACAGAGGCTCCTGTGAAGGGCACAGTGGAGGCCCTACATGTCCTCTTGGCACAGGATTTGCCCAGTGATGGGGCAGAAACACCTTCCATTAGACCAGAATGCTCCAAGCCCCATCCAACCTGGCCTTGGACACTTACAGGGATGGGGCAGCCACAGCTCATGAGTGTCAGCAACTAAAAGGGCCTCACAGGCTTCAGAGCAGAGTGTTTGCTTTGGGGCATGGGATCCAACCTACACAATACTGAAAAATACCCAGAACTACTATTGCAGTCACTTATACCAACCCTTGCCTAAAACAGCCTCTAACATGTTCCTCCTGCTCCAAGTGCCTGGGACAGACTCTGAGCTCTGAATGACAGCAGTGGTGGAATGAGCTAATAAAAGGCCAAGTTCATGAGAAAGAAAAAGCAATTCCTGGGCTCCAGACTGGGGGCACAGAGTTAGTGGATACTTCTGGCACTTTTGGCTTCATCTTCTCTTTGCCTCAGTCTTCCTTCTTTAGAAAGAAATCAGGACAGCTGAGATAACCAGGTTACAATGCTCGGGAATATGACACTCATCCTAACTCCAGCATAACCTAGCAAATAAAACCTCGAGCTGATCTAGCAGAATCTCGGCCCTCCAGGCCTCTGTCCAGCACCAGAACTGGGCACCAAGGATTGCTGGTCCTATCCTGCCCTGCGTCATCCTGCCTGTCTCCCACCATACTCCTCCTCTCCCCATGGAGTCCTGACAATTTCTAGCTTCCACTCAATGCAAACTCTTGAACCAACAGCTCCAGCCTCACATTTGGATTCATCCTTCTCCTTCAGACACCCAGATAAACATTTGTAAGAGGTTACCATATGAATGTAATGATGAATGTATAATATTTATAATATACATATGAATTTGCAGTATTTTATACATGATTCATGATGCAAGATATTAATTACAGATAAATTTTAGTAAATCTCTCATCTTGGCTCCATCTTCAGACTACAAACAACTCTTTAACACATTATTGAGAAGGGCAGAGGTCCCACACTGAAGAAGAGACAGACCCTCACTCTCTTCCTTTCCATTCAGCATCCCCATGTCCAAGTAACAGAATCCCAGATTGGTTTGGGTCCAAAGGGACCTTAAAGATCATCCAGTTCCACCCCCCGCCCTGGCCCCTGGCTGAACAGTAGTGGCTAATGTTGGACTTTTCCAGCTGGACTCCACAGAAAGCCAAGTGAGCAGAAATCACGGCCGAAGAGAGGGATGGTGTGTCCCCACACCCGTCACTGAACGAGCTGTGCAGGGGTACTGCCCCCAGCCTGGTCCTGAGCAGCCCCTCAGGTTGAGGGGCAGCACTGGGGCCCTGCTCTGACTTTCATTCTGCTGCCCAGCTCACAGGGACCACAGTCCAGGCTGGAGTGGCACAGGGTGCTCCCTCCAAGTGGGACACATCGAAATGAAGTGCGGCAGCCATGGATTTAAGAGCAGGTGCCACACACCACGCAGGTAACAGAACAGCCACAGGACTACGGGCGAATCCAGGGGGCAGAAAAATCCATCCGGCTTTCCCTACAGAGGATGGAGCTCGTGTTACTTGGGAAGTCGCCAGACACAGGCCAGGGCAGGGTGACACGAGCTGCTCCACCACCCACAGACAATTTGCCAGCAGGAAAAGCAACTTTGTTCCAGAAGCGCGAGCTGAGCTTTCCCCCCTCAGTCCCCAAATTTCCTGCTCTGACCTGAAGAATCTGTTGCACAACCAGGCAGGAGCTGATGCACCAGCATCCTGTCTGCCATGACCTGCGCCACCCTGCTCTCACTGCTCTTCTTCCCTCAATGTCATTGTCCCCCACGGCGAGCAGTGGTGTGCCAGGGAAACAGGTTTTCCCTTTTCTTTGTTAATTCTTCCCTCATTACATTTGAAATTCCACAATCAGTGTGCACTGTAATTGTCGAATTTGATGCTAATGATTAATGAATTAAACATGGATCCATCAATTAGTCCTCAGAGAATAATTCTGCATAAAGCAGCGGATAATGTAATTACAGTAACAAAGATAATGAGATGTTAACATCGACGGAGCCCGACGTGACATGATCACAGCAGGCTCAGCAACCCCGGCCTGGGGGAGCCAATCCCTCACTCTGCAGAGGCAGAGCATCGGGGGGCACGGGCCTGGCAGAGGGGGGGCTGCCACTGCATTGCTCCCCCAGCACCAGCACCAGCACTGAGCTCTCCTGCACGCCTTGTGCAGCTCCTGGCCATCCGCTCCAGAAGCCACAACGGAGCTGCCAGGCAAATGAACCCAGCCAAGATCCTGAGCTGCCTGGACAGCCAGCACCATCCCCTGCCATCCCTGTTTTTGGGAGTGGCTGAGACCAGTGCAGGCTCCCTCCCACCACCACACCTGGCACACGGGTCCAGGGACAGGCACCGTGCCACGCGCCAGGAACACCCCTGCCCACGTTGTGGAGCTGAGAGTCGGTGCCAGCGCACTGAATTTGGCCCTGGACAGACAGACCCTTGTCACCTTGGAGAAAACACAAGCATCAGCCAGGCCCTGCACCGCAAGCAGTGGTTCCCACCACAATCACCTCAGAAAACGCTCTCCCTGGGCTGCAGGAGCGAGGCTGCAGGAGGAGGAGGAAGAGGAGGAGGGCTCACACCCCACCAGCCCCAACACATGTCAGACCACGTAGACTGTTCCTTGGGGTGAAGGGAACCAAGCAGCATCAGCCTCTTCCAGCTTCTCCCCCACCTAAAACCCTCCAGTGCTTGAGCTCACACCCCTGCACAGAGCCCAACCAGCCCATCCTGCTTGGCCTCCCCAGCACTGGGGATGCTGCTGCCACCTCTGCTCTCCTGCACCACTCAACAGCACATCCCATGGGTGGATCACGGTCCTCAGAGAGCTGGACAGTCCCTCACGAGCCCCCAGAACTGGGCAGAGCTTTTCCCTTTAGCCTGCTCCCCTCACACTGTGCTCTGGCTCTCCCATGTTAGCTATCAGGAACTGCCTCCAGTCGCTGCCTGCAACCACAGCCATCTCGGTCGGCATTGCTGCAGACTCCTCCTTCGCTTCACTTCCCACTCCAAGGCAGGTTTCCCAAGGTTCACCTCCTCGGCATCCTCTGCCATCGTTTTGCTGCGATGCAGTGCCAGGGAGCAGTTTGTGTGCTCTGTGCATGGCCGTGTTAAGTGCCACGCACAGGTGTCATGGACCACAGTCCCAGGACCTTCCTGCCCCTCTCCCCTTTGCCAGCATTTTGGAGCAGTCCCCTATAAACCTCTGTGAAGCAAGAACCCAGGGCACAGCCGGGCTGAGGCCAGGCTCTCGTGCTGACTGATACTGTCCATATTTTTCTTGTGCTGCCATCTGTCCTCCCCCACCAAAGTCACTTTGCATCCTGTCTGCACTTGGATATGAGCTGCCCTCATTCCTCAAGCCAGAAACACATGCTGAGCACAATGAAGAGCACAAGGGTGGGTGAGCCTGCTGGAACATGGCAAGGATGTACCTGCAGAGCCCTGAGGAAGAGGGCAAGAGACACAACATTCCATCAGGAAGAGGAGCACCAGGGATCAGAAGGAGACACCTGACCCAGCACTGCCACACCTGCAGTGAGTACCTGTCACCTGGACACAGCACCTGAGCTCTGGCAGGAGAGCCTTTCCTGCCCTCTCTATCCCAACACTCCAGTACCTCCTATCATGGGCAGGGACATCCCAGCCCTAAACACTTCCAGGGTTGGAGCAGCCACAGCTTCTCTGGGCAAGCTGTGCCAGGGCCTGCCCACCCTCACAGCCAAGAATTCCTTCCCAATATCCCATCTATCCCTGCCCTCTGGCAGTAGGAAGACATTCCCCTTTGTCCTGTCCCTCCATCCCTTGTCCCCAGTCCCTCTCCAGCTCTCCTGGAACCCCTTTAGGCCCTGCCAGGGGCTCTCAGGTCTCCCTGGATCCTTCTCTTCTCCAGGGGAACCCCCCCAGCTCTCCCAGCCTGGCTCCAGAGCAGAGGGGCTCCAGCCCTGGGAGCAGCTCCGTGGCTTCCTCTGGACAGCAGGATCTCAGCCACTCTAAAATAAATCCAAGTCTGATCACAGTGAAGTCACCTTCTTTAATGGTTCAAATACCAGGGCACAATCGTGGCTGAGCTCAGAGTCCCTGCAGCTTCCACAAACACAAGCTCCTCCCTCACTCCCACTGTCCTTAGCTCGGAGCTGTCTGTACCAGGCGTTATTTTGAATCCTCACCAGAGGGCTGCATCTGTGTATTTCATCCACATAGAGGGCAGGGTAAGACTTTAAATTTTTTCACTGTCTCCCCTCTATGTCCCTGGTTTTTCCTTGACCCAGGCAAGGACTCTGTGTGTGGTGGACATCAGCCAGCACACTCACTTACCTTGGCAGAGCTCAGGTCACAGAGGAACCATGAACACGTTCTGTGCTCTAACCACGGGCCACCTGGCTTTGCCCAGAGGCTCCTGGGACAAGACAGCAAATCCCTCAGGTCTCCAAAGCTCATGCCCTCAGAAGATTAACTTGCGACTGGCAGAGAACTGCAAACTTTCAGGTGCTTCCTCTCCAGTGCCCAAAGCACATGTCAGATGAGAGATGCCCAGCAGAGCCATCCCATCCCCAGCTTCAAAGCAACAGCCCCATCCTCAGCTCCAAAGGTGGCAAAGCTGCACGGTCGCTGCTCATGTGAAGCTGGGCAGGTTCTCCACCAACCCTAGGCATTGCACAGGGATATGAGCATGTCACGTCTGAGGGTTTGTGTCACTTGGTGACTGTATCTGCTGCAGCTGGGCTTGGAGGCATTAGAGAAAGTTGAAAAAATTCCTCAGAAAGCCCTTTACTTACTGTGTACCAGGAGAAAAACCTCTGTGAGATGGCAGACACACACCAGGCCAGGCCAGGACACTCACATCTGGTCACAGCTGCTGTCCTAGTGCTGATCTCCATGTGGGCACACCCGCTCTGGGCAGACCACAGCACTGCTCTGCTCAGGGCCCAAGGGAGGACAGCGAACAGGGGATCCCAAATCCACAGATCCAACCAGAAAAGACCATCCCTTGCACACACACACAGTGACACCCACAAGCTGGAGCAAAGTACATCTCATGAAAAGGGAACTGATCTCATTCTAGAGACTTCACGCACTGCTGAGTCCACTCACTCTCCAGATAAAATATTCCAAAAGTAATTACCCTCCCTGCTAGGAAACTGCATCTCCTCTCTGGGTAAACTGCTCTAACTCCAGCCCCCATGCACTGTGCCTGCTCCAGCACTGTCACCCAGACTGAAAGGCCTCATGCCACGCCTGCTCCTCAGCACCCGTTTTCCAGCAGCAGCGATCAGTAATCCAGGCACATCCCAGCTTGCCCCTGTGAGCCCAGCAGGGCTGAGAGGGCTGCTGGGAGCAGGATGTGGGGTTACATGAACAGTTGGTTTGACATCAGCATCAGCTCTTCTGCGGTTTGAATCCCTCCCCCAGCTCCGCTATCTCTGCTAAGTGAGAACTCAGCCAAGGTGCCCCCGACACGCTGGTGGGGGAGTGTCCCTGTCCAGAGGCAGGAACTGTCCCCTCACTGGGGCAAGCCGAGGGTGTGCAGCAGTGGTGAAGTGACAGTGTACAGCGGAGAGCAATGGCAGGGAACAGGCAGAGCTACACATCCCCAGTCTGAACGGATTATCTGCTCCACAGATGAGTTCTGACTTGACAGGAATAGCAGTTTGGGTTCAATTAGGCTCGTTATGTCTCCCCTGGCACCATGTGAGCACAGAGATGTTACCGTGCCCCCTCCCTTGTGTGTATGCAATGCCAAGGATCCCACCAGCTCCCAGCACTCAGCCCAGCTGCACCCACCTCAGTCCCAGGGCACTCTGAAGCACCACGCTGACAGCACCCCGCACATGGGCACAGCTGGGGCGCAGGGCAGGAACAAACAGGGCACAGATGTGTCACCCAAGTTCACCCTCAGTGGGAGTAGCAGATTCTGAAGGATTTATGTGATCAGCAGCACCACCAGCACTCCCCTTGTCATCCCAAACAGTGGGGTTCCCATACCCTGTGCACCAGACTGTGCCAACAGCTGGGTGGAAAGGAGGTGGGTGGAAACTGCCCATTCTGGCCCAGGACACCAGCCCCAAGCGGGAAATATGGGCAGAAAAGTCTCAAGTTCAACAGTTTCCACAGACAGAATGAGAACCTCCTATGGCAGGAGCAGCAGGAGGAGTGTGGCAGGAACTCTGTGAGAGGAGGAGCATGGCAGGAGCTCTGTGAGAGGAGTGTGGCAGGAACTCAGAGGCCAGAGAGTCTCCCAGCCTCCTTCACCATGTTCTGGGGCAGCTGCCCCTCTTCAGTGTGCACACACAGTGATGATCCCAAACCAGCCCCTCACCATTTCTCCCGGGGAAAGCAAAGAGGAGAAGAGGCTCACAAAAAAGGACAGAAACAGACAAGAACTCCTCAGGGATCAAGAGCCATCCCAGGTTGGGATTTCCTTTAGTTTAGGGACAGCAGCTTTCCCCACGCGCAGCAACTCATCAGCCTTTCCTCGAGTTCCCTCGAGGAAATTCCTCAAGGTTTCATGTCACCATTTAAGCCCTTTGACTTTCTTCTGTCCTGGACACCAACCAGCACAAAAACCCAACAGGAGCTTACCTAGGACTCCCACAGAGATGCCAACATCCACCGAAGGGACTCCTCGAGGGTGTCAAAAACAAGACACTTTAGGAGGGATTTTGATCCCAGCTCAGAAAAGCAAGGGGCTGCTGATGTATCAAGAGAAGGACAGCTGCCAGCTCTGTGTTTCCCACACCAGCTCTTACCTGTGCTTCCTGCCAGCTGTGAGCTGCTCCGCTCCTTGGCCAGCCCATTGGCTTTGGGGCTGGCACTGGGCGCTGCCGCCGTCGTGGCCCTGGGGAGCCGCTTGCCTGGGACCTTCACTGTGGTTCTCAGCAGATCAATCTCCTTCCCATGGACATTCTGCATGTAGTCCTGGAGCAGAGAGGCAGAAGGGTTGAAGAGAGGCAGAAGGTTGCCTTGGTCCCACATGCTCAGCTACCTTCTCATCCACAGAACCCAGATCCATGCTCTCCCCCATCCCCAGAACTAGCATTAAACCCAGATCCATCCTCTCCCCCATCCCCAGAACTAGCATTAAACCCAGATCCATCCTCTCCCCCATCCCCAGAACTAGCATTAAACACAGATCCATCCTCTCCCCCATTCTCAGCATCAGCACTAACCCCGAATCCATTCACCCCCACAGGAACTGCTCACAGGCAGGTGCTAATCAGTGACTTGAGGTGATGTGGGAGCTCAGCACATCCCAGTATCTCTTGGACTACATCAAAGCCTCATGGTGGGCCAGAGGTGAAAGACCCCAGGACTCTCCCAGTGCCCACAACTGTTTCCTGACAACAGAAATGCAAAGCCCTGACTCCAACCTGCACAGGACTAGCTGGTGCTGTGGAGCTGGCTCTGGAGAAGAGCCAGGTCTCACCATCAATGCCCAGGACAGCTCTGATGTGAGTAACACTGGGACACTGCCATGGGCAGTTGGATGCCAGGACAATCCCATTTGGGAGAGCCTGGCTGGGCATCAGAGATCAGATTGAGCCAAATGGCACACAGGCAGACAGCAGCTCCTCCTCCCTGTCATCTCTTGTTTAATTACAGCACTCAGCTGTGACAGCTAAGAATATAATATAACTTAACATTAACATAACATAATATAATATAATATAATATAATATAAGTGCAGTGTAATCAAAGGGATACCCAGAAATTTCCTCTCAGTTCACAGCTGGGGTAAGTGAAGCCCAAACCAACACAACTCAGGTAATTCCCTTGCACATTCACTTGCAGAGTTTCCTGTTATTCAAAGCTTGATGCTTCCACCATTTCATCTGGTGGACAATTTATTATACAGCCAAAACCCCACACACAGACTGTAACCATCACTCCGCCTTGTCTCCTCACAGCACCTCAGCTTTCAGTCAGAATGAGGGTGCAGACCTGCAGCCTCTCCTGAGTGCTGTGTCTCTTCCCGTGCCTCCCACCCCTCCCTGCCCCTCGGGGCACCACCCCCAGCCCTCTCTGATGGGCCCAGCTCCTCCTCAGCTCATGACCCCACAAGGGGAACACACAACCAACACGACAGAGTGGAACTGCTGTGCCCTGCTCCTGGGCAGACCCCGAGGGAGGAACAGGGAGGTGGGGACACCCTCCCCGTGCTCCTGCGCTGCCATCGGGAGGATCCGCAGCTGTCCAGGGCTGCAGCTGCTGCACGGAGCTCGGGCTTGCTCCACTTCACAAGGAGGTCACCAAAAAGACTAAGTCAGAGCTGGTCCCTCTCTGATTCCACATCCAGGTAGATAAAGACATGAACAAGCTCAGGTTAAGAGCAACCATCCTCCCCATCCTGGCCCCAAGAGCAGGTGACAGGGGCTACGCAGGTCATGCTCTGTGCTCTCAGGTACTTGCAAGGGTCACAGCCTCCCAACAGCATCTCCACTCTGGGCTTTGAACTGTTCTCTTTCCGTTGACCCCCATGCAGGCATCCCTTCCTCACAGCACACCCCAGTCACGGGGCATGGGGCAGCACCTCCTCCCGTGCTCCCACCAGCCAAGCGGCCTGGCCTTAAACCTTGGCACTCACCTTCCAGTGCTTCAGGTGACTCTGAGACCACCAGCCCAACCAAACACCACAGCAGGCTGCTCCCAGCTGGGTGGGGACCTGGTGGCAGCCCTGGCCAGGGACCCTCGGATGGGCTGGAGGATTTTCCCTCACTCAGCACAACTGCGGCGGTCGCCGGCTGCCTGCCGGAGCGAGCGGTCACCGGCGCTCGGCTTTTATTACCCGCCATAAAACAGCAATTTCTTCCCAAGCCTCCTCGCTAATTACCCAGCCAGTTCTCTCATTTCATTTTATTACTGGAATTAACAACGAGTTCAAAGCGTGGAAAGCTATTAAGATGTGTGATTAAGCCACATTCAATTAGTTTCTACAAACAATTTAATTGATGTTGCAGATAGAATTAACAGAAGGTGATTGTGTGAATGGCTCCACTGGCTGCAAAATGGGAGCTGCTTCCCCGGCTCTGCGCAGCGCGGCCGGCGAGGCTGGGCTCAGCCACGCGCCTTCCCAGCAGCACAACTCTCTCCAAGGCTTTGGGGAAGTGATGGGAAACCGCGCCCGGCTCTTCACACAACTTGGTCTTTTCTTGTCGCTGAACACACTCACAGAAAGGTAAAAACACAGACCTGCAGCAAGGCAATCCAGGGATCAGGCCCCCAGCACTCCTGCCTCCAGCTCCAGCGTTCTGCTTGTCCCTGAAACCACCAATTGCTCTGGAGCAGAGGTGGAGGTGGCACCTCAGGGCAGGAACACACTGACTGCCCCACAGGACCCAAGCACAGCTTTGGGCTGGTGGTCACGGCAGATTCACTTCCATCAGGGAGTCAGAACCCCTGAGTCCAGGGCTGGGCCCAGCCCACCAGCGCAGGCTTCTCCAGTCTGTGACTGCAAACCCGTGGTTTACACCACACTCCTGGTGAGGAAACTTCCAAGTGGGCCTGGAGCTGCCATGATCCAGACTCAAAAACAGCTTGAATGCTGAACACCCAAAAGGGAGAGAACATAGCAGAGAGGAAAGAGCAGTCAAGGCAGGAACTGCCCTGACTCACGTCAAGGAACAGCCACTGGGAGCACAAAAGCAGCACAAAAATGCTCTGGGGCTTCTACATCCTGATGGACAGGGAAACACTCTCTTCCTGCAGGGCTCAGCCTGCTCTCAGGGACCCCTCTGCTGCACTCAGAATTCTGCCATCCCTCAGACATGTGGCAGCACAGGCAGGAGCCCATCCCAAGGTAGGAATCTTCAGGATGCTAAATGTTCCCTTGGCCAAGGCTCTGTGGCTTGTTCCAGCCCACAGCTCCCCTCACCATGTACGTGCCAGCTCGGGAGCTGCTGCCACAGTGAAGTGACAGAGGAGCGGGTTGCACACCAGGTACCACGGGAAAGGGGAGGCAGAGGGGCTCTGCTGCCCCTTTCCTGCACACAACGCCACGGGAAAGCACAGAACACAGTGGTGGGTGCCAGAGCCCTTTCCCCAGTTCTCAGGGAGGCGATGCCAAAGGGGAGCACACAGAACCCCCACCCTGCAGCAGCCAGGCTGGGCAGCCCCGTGCTCTGTGCCCACACATAATCAGCCCTCGCTGTGGGTAAACATGCCGGGTGATACAACACCTATCTCAGGGCAAGGTTCAGAGCTCCCCGTGGAAACTGGGGAGGAGAGGCCCAGCCCTCAGCAATGGACTGTGGATCACCAGGGGCGCCAGGTGGAAGCGAACCAGATTTTTGCCAGGGGCAATGCAGTAACAAAATGAAACACTGAAGAAGAGCAGGAAGGAAAGCGAGTGGCATCAATCTCGATCACCCCCTGAGGAAGGAGTAGTGTAAAAAGGAGAGAAACCTGGTGTGCAGCAAGAGCATCCGAGAGCAGTTTAACAACAGCCCAGAAATTGTTCTGCCTCTACAGCTGATGGCAATAACAGCCCATGGTGGAAATGTGATAAAGCCACACACGCGTGTGAGCACACACACGGAGACACAGAGCAGCAGCCGTTCCCTCCCACTCTGGGTCTCCAAACACCGAAAAACAGGGTTACAAAGTTAGGGAACTGCAGGCCATAGCATGGTATCAAGGACTGAAAGAAAAAGCTCCCACAAATTAGGGAGAGGGGATGCAATGGCTGGGTCTCCAGTGCAAGGACAGAGAGGTCCATGGATCATGGTCTCAGGAGCTGGACAACTGACCACAGCAAGCCCTGGAGCCAGGGATGCAGAGAAGGACTCTGAGGGTCAGGGCACCCCTACATCACATGTTCGAGGATATCAGGGACAGACTGAGGGCTTTTGAGCATTCACAAGATCTGCAGCACCTTGTGCTTCTTCTTGCAGCCCCAGAGGGTGCTCCAGCACCCCTAAACCAGCCCGTGCTCCCCAGCTGCTGCCCGTCTGTCAGTTCTGCAGCAGCACGTCCTCTCAGAGGTGCTGGGGCCTGAGTCACAGGTGTGTCTGTCCGTGGTTGCTGTCGCAGCAGCAAACTGTGCTCAAGAGGGAACGGGGAAGAAGCCATTAGCCCCGCAGTGGGGAGGCGACAGAGATGGATGGGGCGGCAGCTGCGCGCCCGAGCCACGCGGTGAGGAGGATCAGCCCCGCACCGATGGCAGCTCAGCTCGGCGGGCTCTGCACCGGCACCTCGCCTCCATTACCCAATACCTAGCAGCCAGGAAAATTATTCCACACCCAAATGGCACCATCAGCTGCACGGAGTTCTCCGCCTGCTCCTCACCCTGCTGCGGGGTGGCAGCAACGCCTGCTTTAATGGACTGGGCAGGCAAAGAGGAGAGCTGCAGCTTCTCAGCACAGTCCGGCACTGAGTGTGTTCCCACCAGCTCTTCCCACCAGCCTGGCACCGCACAAACAGCCCGCAGGAGAGGGAAGGGGTCTCCTTCAGGCCCTGGTAAAAAACTGCCCTACTGAAAGCACTGCTCTGGAGGGAGTCAGAGCTGAACTCCTGCGCAGTGGGCAGGGTAGAGCCCAGGACTCCCATCCACTGCCAAACCCTTCCCCAGCCCCTCTGTGTCACCGTGCCTGCTGTGAGAGCATCTGCAGCAGCAGCCACAGCATGAAGGACACGGCTCTGTCCCACCCTGCTCCTCTACCCAGCCCAGTACTCACGTGCAGGCTGGGGTGGTAGGTGAGGACGCCGTTGTCACACAGCGTCACATACTTCTTCTTCCACTCCTTGTTGAGGGACTTGCCGCTGCGCTTGAGGAGAATGCCCTGAAAGAGAAGAGTCAAGAGTCTCACATCATGTTTGGTCCAGGCACCTCTCACCTCTGCTCCAGCACTGCCCCTTGGAGACTGGTCTTGGAAAAGACACAAAGAGCAGATTTAAGAAAACATCTCCTAGGTTGGCTTTTCCACAGTATTTCCCTGGGCTGCATCCCTTTCCCCACCAACACCCCAGTCCTCACGGACAGCCCCCCTCCCTCCGAGGGATGAGGGTCTCCACGTGCCAGTGCCAATGCCCACGTCCTCTGAGGGACCCATCACACCCTCCGGTGTCCTGAATCCCTCCCTGGGAAAACCGTCCTGTGCCGAAGGGCAGTGCCCACACATGGCAGGAAGCAACCTCCCTACCACCAACACAGCTGGCTCCCAGACCTTCTCCCACCACCCAAAGCACAGAGGAATGGACAGGGGCAGGTGGGGACAGGTGGGGGCCAGCTGAAGGATAACACTCCAAGTACAGGTCTCCCAAGGGATGCACATTCTCTCGCCTGCTTGCGATTCTTTCTGAGAGCTGCCAAACAGAGTTAGAGACACATTCCAGGAGAGAAACCAGGTCCTGGGCAATTGAGGGGTTGGTTCACACCCTCTTCTCATCAGGATTTTACATGAGACCCATCTTGTGGTCTCTGGCACAGCACACTCCCAGGGCTGGGAAACGACTGCACTCACATACCCTTGAACTCCCTCTTCCCACCAGGATAACCTGGAATCAATTCCACTGATCTGAACCAAAGCTCAGAACTTGGACCCTCCTCATCCTTTCCCCATCCACTTCTGCCTCCCCAGGAAATCTACCTCCAGCAGCAATCCATCATGTACCAGGTAAGGGCAGAGGTGGAGAGGAAGAGGGAAGCTGGAGCAAGATACCAGATGCAAGCACTCCGGCGCAGTGAGAAGGCATCAAGCATTCTGCCAGCAGTGAGGGAAGGACAGCAAGGAGGGACAAAAGTAGGAATGAATAATGGAGTCTGGGAAAAAGGCTGGATTATCAAATGTCGGGCCTGGGCCCTTGGAAATTGCTGTCTGGACAGACACCCAGACTGGCTGTTCCTAACACGGTAAAAATCTGGGCCCCAGGCCAGCCCCTCCTCAAAAACCTGGGCAGAAAGTCTCAGCCCTGCCAGTCTCAGCATATTTGGGGGCCCTGTCCCACTGCCTGGAGACTGGGCTGCTGCACCCGCACGGTGGACTGGCCCAGCACAAAGTGGTGGGGTTTGGCCCACACGGGGGGGACAACGCTGCCAGACGTGACCGTGAAATCACAGATAAATGGTGCACAACAGGCAGAAGTACTCCATGGCTGCTCCAGCTCAGGGCTCAGGAAGCAAACAGTGGGAAAAAGAACTATCCCCTCCTCATGCAGGGATAAGACAGCGAAACAGAGCAGCGAGTGCGAAGCTGTGTGCGGGCAGGATCGGATCCCTTGCCAGGATCAGATCCCTTGCCCTCTTGCCCCTCAAGAGCTCCAAGGGGATGGGACAAAATGCTCACTCAGTGGCAGTCAGAAGGTACTTGATGGAACATGCTGTGGGATGGGGCAGCTGACCAGCAGCTCCTGCTCTGCTGACATCTTCCAGGGGACAAACAGTGACCCTCGGAATCACAGCCGGACACTCACACCAGGCAAATGTGTGGAAAAGCCACAGCAAGGAGTGATGGGGAAAAAACGAGAGGAGAGCAGAGCAGCCAATGCCAGCCGGTGCAGATGGGACAGCAGAGGAGCCTGGTCCTACCTTGGGTGAGATGCAGTATCTGATGGTTCTGCTGACACAGTGTCTTTAGCTTTCCGTCAGTACTTTACCTGAGCAGCAACACCCTTACACACCAGCTGTACAGAATCCAGAGCCAGTAATGGATGGAGTGAAAACTGGTCAAGTGCGAGGTCTCAAAGCATATTCATGACTGAGAACAAGTGTGGTCATAAATGGTAAACCTGTGTCCAACATTTGTTCAGTATTTTTCAAAAAAATCTGCTTCAGACCAGGGTGAAGGTACAGATCTGGCTCAAAGACACTGTGTGAAATTCTCTGGCTTCAGGGTGTGACAATTCCTTTCTGACCATCAAGGTCCCTTCTGAGTATGTAATAATCCCTTCTGGGCATGATGATCCCTTAAACCCAGCTTGGTTCCACAGCCTGACAGCTCCAGCTACCTCTCCTCTTCTCAAGACACAATGTGTCTTGCACCTGATGCACCTTGGTGTTACAAAATACCTACTCCAGACTGCCCCAAAATCCTGCTGCCTGCACAGAAAAGTTTGGCTGCGGTTAGTTCAGCCTCCAACCTGGAACTTGGCAAACTAAGAAGCACTAAGAAGCACAACCAGACCCAGAGCCAGAAAGGAGGATCCAGCACTGCAGCCCATCTTTGTGAGCCAGGAGGCACAAGAGTCCAAACCCAGGAGCAACTACAGGGCGTAAATAAATACCTAATGCAATACAGTGGCTTTCTGCCCACGGCTGAGGCCATCCCCTCGTGTTTCTGGTCCTGGCCAGGCTCCTCACAGCTCCAAGACCAGCAAGACCCCTGTGCTCCTCAATCTCCCTCTGCACCTCCTGGGAAGACTTACAGCAAAACGACTCTTCCACAAGTTTCTTCCCGTATGGAAGTCACGTGCAAAGGGTAGGAGCAGCCGAAGCCGAAAGGCAGGAGAGCCCGACCCTCTTCCTCTCGCCACTGTTCCTCCCTCTCCCGGCATTCCGTGGGCCGCAGGCTCTGAGCCGCGCTGGGCTGTGCTGCTGCACAGTAAAAGCAGCAGCAGCAATATGCAGCGTAATGAAGCAGGGAGCGGTGATGGCCCCCAGAGGACTCGTTTACTCCACAAATCTCCCTTCCACTCACTTTTTGCTAAGAATTTTAACACCAAACTTAATTGTAAAGTCGCGTATTGATTGGAAAATGCAAATGGCAATTTAAATGTAATCTAAGCTCCCAGCATGATCCCAGCTCCCAAGGAGGAGGAGTCACCCGCCTTGGGCCCCGCTGGAGTGCACGGCCCGAGCGGAGCCAGGCCAGGGGCTGAGGGACCCCCAGGCTGCCGGCAAGCTCCATGCAGCCTTCCCAGAAAGATCTGGTAGATGTGCAATTAGGAGTTCATTCCTGGCAACAAACAGCTGGGGAAGCTTCGTCTCCCAGCCCAATTAACCCACTTCTTGGAGACAAGCGTCCAGCTATGAGGGAGCTCTTCCAGCCTTGCAGGACCATCACTGAAAGGACACTGTGGCACAGGGACACTGTGGCACAGAGATGCTGAGTCCCTGGCACAGGCACCAGTTGTCCCTGCAGCCCAGAGGGAGCAGAGGTGCTGTTCCAGGTCTTGAGGGGCCCCAACATTCTCTTTTCCAGATGTGCATTAAGGGAGACAGATCAGGTCACCCAGAGGTGATGTGCTAGAGAAGGTGGTGACAAGTGATAACCAGGCACCCTGTTGTGGCAGCACATGTCCCTTCTCAGCCAAGTCTCCCCAAAGCTTCTCCTTTCTGCAGCACCCAGCCCAGCTTCCCACATCCTAGCTCCATGCAAACTCTGTGCCTGGGGTGCTGATGGGGCTGCCAGCACTTCATGGTGCTTGTTCTGTCCCCACAGAGCCCAGGAACGGGTCGTGGGTCACAGGAGACACATGGGAGTCTGCCAGGCAGTCAACTGACTGCCTTCAGCCACCAGTCGGTAACGTAACCATGGCCTCGTTCTACCAAGCAGAACTCAACTGCCCCCAAGGTCACATGCCAGCGGCCCCAGCACTGACCACAGCTGTGCAGCCAACATCCCAGCGGTGCCCACACCAAGGGAACACTGCACACATACTCAACCAGAAGGTCCAGCACGTTTGCCACTCACAGCCCTAAACCCCACCGGCTTCACAGCTCTTACAGCTGGGCAGTACCACCAGTAGCTTAAGATCCTCCTCTCCTACTGCCATGCAAAGAGACAGCAAGCAACTAGACCTCCATGATCCTTCAGAAGAGGAAGGTCCCCACCAGGGAACAGAGCAACCATCCCCTGTCCCAAATCTTTGTGATGAAGAGCAACAGCTCCTGTGAGTCTTTGGTCCTCTTTCCATTGGTGGTACCAAGTCATGGTTCCTCGTGGAGAAGAACTGCAGCAGGGACATCCCTCTGCACTCTGCATGTTCACACTGACCCCATCCCCACAGCCCAGCTGTGGGTATCAGCCAAGTCCTCAAAGAACACAACTGCATGCCTGCCTAAGATGCTGCAGCACCACTGTTTAACTGCAGCAGCAGGAGGGCAGCAATTCAAGGTGCCACAGTGTCCCAGGAGACAGGTCACAGTGGTGCTCTGCAGCCTTGAGCCCTGCCCAGGGCCAGCACCTCCAGCACAGCGTAACCCAGAGCCTGAGGAAGGAGAGCCACTGGCACAAGCTGGAATCCACCTGTTCAACACCACTTCCTCTCCTGCATGTTCCTGTATAAACACTGCCAAGATCTCTGCAAAATCACCTCCTGAAGCTCTGGCTATGGGAGGTGCCAGGCAAGGACACGGATCTCCCCCGGAAACATTTTGCTCTGGGCTCTCATGGGGAGCTGTTGCTGCATGAAGGGGTCCCTCCACTTAGTCCTGAACCAGGCAGCAGTTTGGCATCTCCCTCTCCTTGCTAAGCCCAGGAAGGATGTACATGCTGTGTTTGCAGACCTGGGCCTCTGTCGGTCCCAGTTCTCCCCCTGTTCCACACAGGAACAGCACTGTCCTGCCTACAGCAACCCCACTCCAGCACCACATCATCTGGCAGACCAGACAAGGCCAGGCCCTGTCAGCAGCACGGAGGCACAGGAGCAGGTAAAGGACGCATTCTGCCCCGCCAAGTGGAGCGAGATCCTCAAAAAATAAACCCACAGGTCCAGACAACCAAGACGACAGGAGGGCTCCCAGGATCAGCCCTCTGGCAGGCGGCAGCAGGTTCCACTGAGGGTTTCAGCTGCTCTGCTCTCAGCCTCCCATTCCTCACCACGGAACAGCTGCACGCCGCTTTTCCCGATGCCCGGGTTGGGCTGACCCAAAACCAGAGCACATGGGCACTGCCACTGCAAACCAACAACAACCCACTGCAAACCAACAACAACCCACTGCAAACCAACAACAACCCACTGCACACCAACAGCAACCCACTGCAAACCAACAACAACCCACTGCAAACCAACAACAACCCACTGCAAACCAACAACAACCCACTGCACACCAACAGCAACCCACTGCAAACCAACAACCCACTGCAAACCAACAACAACCCACTGCACACCAACAGCAACCCACTGCAAACCAACAGCAACCCACTGCAAACAACAACAACCCACTGCAAACCAACAACAACCCACTGCACACCAACAGCACCTGTGCCACAGAGAGCTGGCTGTCCCTTCCTGCTGGGCTGTACCAACGCCTGGCACCCTGGGAGCAGAGCCCCACAGCCCCTGCCCTGGCATTGCTTCCCCTGTTACTGATCCCCAGAGCCAACCCTCCCAATGCTGCCCTCCCAGTGTCACCTTCTTTCCAGCATGCTCCCCTGCCAGGGGCACCAGCAGCCCTATGCAAGCCAGCCACAGGATTACTCCATGGGCTGGGAAGTGCAGGAGCTCTGGCAGCTCCAGCAGTCAGCAGAGTCTCTCTCTACTGACCCACCCCTCCAATTCCTCAGCCAGCCTGGCCTCACCAAGCCCTCCTTCCCCAGGGAATCTTAACATGGAAGGGTACCAGGCAGACAGGATCTGGTGGGGATGCAGACTCTGCCCTCCTGCCCCACAGCCCAGCGCTCCCACGATGCAGAGAGACAAGTGGCTCTGTGCAGCACAGCTCAGCCCTGGCAGCATGGGGGGCACACGGGGCATGGAGAGGCTAGAGGGGGCCACGGGGGGGAAATGAATCCACAAGGGGGGCATGAGGGGCAAGGCAGGGGCACAGCCAGGCACTGCCAAGCAGTGCATGGATCCGCCTTGTCCATAGTGCAAGGCAATCCCAGTGCAAACTATCTCCCCAATCCACACCACTTGGCTAACTCGGACGTTACCCATCGTTGCTTGCCAGTGATGGACACGGGCAGGCAATGCTCCGGGTCAGTTCCAGGCAGCTTGAGCTTCCCTGGAAGCCAGAAGGCAGGACCTGAACATGCTGCTGCCAGAGCAAGCGGGGCCTCCCTTGGATTCCCAGCAGTTCACAGTGTTGGTACTGCCCTCACAGCTTTCTGCAGCAGCCCACGAGAAGGGGAGGCCCTCTCCTGTCCTGCTGGAGGGCAGTGAGGCCAGAGCAGGAGCAGGAGTGGAGAGGCACAGGAGAAGAGCAGAAAGGAAGCAGAGAGAGGCTGCAGCAGGGGCTATGGCAGGCGCGGGGTGTGGATGCCATCTGCTGGAACCGCTCCGCAGCCGCCGCTGCCGCACTCACCCCAGCAGCTCCCTCAGCAGCCCCCACTGCAGTCCCCCCACAGCTCCCCACCGAAGTTCCCTCAACAGCCCCCTGTGCAGCGCCCCACCAGCCCCCCGCCAGCCTCCCACTGCAGTTTCCCCAGCAGCTCCTGCCTCAGCCCCCACACAGCCCCCCAGCAGCCCTCGCTGCAGCCCCCACCCTGCATCCCCCACCTGCATACGGCACGGGCTCCACGCCAGCAGCCCCAGCACCCCCCTGCCACTGGGCCTGACGGGTGTGCAGCCCCCTGGTGCTGAGGGGCACTGACCCCTGGTGCTGAGGGGCACTGACCCCTGGTGCTGAGGGGCACTGACCCCTGCTGCTGAGGGGCACTGACCCCCAGCGCTCCCGTGCCTCGTGCCGAGCAAAGGCCCCCAGACTGCACCCCAGGGACCCCACTCAAAGGGGGAGCATCGAACCTGCTTCATGGGAATGGCCCGCCCGCTGCCAATACTGTCCGCTTTACACTCCGGCACCTTCTTGTCCCGCTCCGGGTCCGCGCCCTTCCGAGACTGGAAGAGAAGAGACACAGGTCTGTTAGAGGCGGGCACAGGAGACCGAAACGCACGGCCCCCCTGTCCCCAGCAGGCTCCGGACCAGACCGCTCCGCTCTCCCCCAGGCCAGCTCTCCCAGCGCACGGAGCAGCTGGCCCCTCTAGGGACACTCCAGCCCAGCCCCCCCGGCAAGCTCTCCTCTCCCCCCCACGGCAAGCAGAGCTGTCCTTCTCCTGGCAGAGCGGGGCTACCTCGGCCCCCCCTCCCGCGGGGCACACAGGACATGGAGACAGACACAAATGGCATGGGATGCAGGTGGAGCATGGATGGAAGCAGGAGAGGCTCAGGCAGTGAAGGAACTCACACCTCTACTAATCCAACAGATTTATTCTGGTAACACACTTGCACCATACAAAGTAGCACAGGTCACCGGGCAGAGATACCAGCCCCTTACAAAAGAGCATGGACAATAAATATCTACCACACGTCTAGAGCGGCGAGAGCGGGACCCGCCGGCGCCCGAAGGCCGCGGGGAGAGCAAACTCCAATAAATACAATATGAAATTTACAGTCTGTTGAGCAGAACTCATTCAAAGTGCTTAGGACAGAGGGGAATACCAAGTCATACACGGCATGGAGCACAACCAATACATTCAGAGTCACAACAATGGCAGGAGGCAGCGGCAGCGTCTCTCTGGAGCGTCCTACACACCCCCTCAGTCCGGGAGCGCCCCATGTGCTTTGGATCAGAAAGGGACACAAGCCCCGCGCGCCTGGGACACCGATTCACCGGCTTTTGGGCCCAGAACCAAACAAAGAGATCGAAAGAGAAGAAAACTAAAGAGACACAGATGGCTGCTCGGCTGCGAGGAGGAAGAGGAGGAGGAGCAGGAGTCCATGCAGGCTGCAGAGGTGCAGGAGGGAGGAAGGAGCGGAGCGCTAGCGGCAGGCGCTGCAGCGGCTTCCGCAGGCAGCAGCAAAGCGTCTTTTGGCCCATCCAGCTCCACACGTGGCTGTCGCCCGGTCCCAGAGGGTCTGCAGGTCTTCCCATCCCAGGAGGGTCGTCCGTCTGGCATCCCCGAGCACGGGCAGTGCCTAGACAGCATCCAGCAGGCCCAGAAATGTCCCAGCTTAAAGTGCAGGCGCAGGCCGTCTCAGCGCTTCCTAGACTTTACATTGGGGGGATTTAAAAGGCTCCTGCGTGTCTCCGAGGGGGGGACCCATGCTGGCTGGAGGGCGGGCGAGCCTCTAATCTTAGATCAATCCCAGTGCCCATCCCTTATCCGGCCCTGGAGAGGCAATGAAAAGTGAGAGAATTTGTACAGAGGTGCCGTGTGTAACCACCTGGATCTTCTAATTTGGAAGGAGTTGGAAAGGCCTTTTTGTTGATGAAAAGTTGGAAACAGTGGCACATATCTGCAAATATCGAAAGAATAAAGAGTTTGGCAAGTTATACTCAGAACACGGACACGAGTCTGTCAGCGATGGGCACCAGCGGACAGCACGGACAGGCCACAGAGCGGGCGCCGGCGGCAGCAGCAGTCGGGGTGGGGGCCAGGGGCTGGGTGCGGGTGGGCGCCTCAGGGCGCGGGTGGGCACAGTCTGCCTCCACCTGGAGCTCTGGGGCACTCAGACCCCACTGGGGGGTGTGATCCGGTGAGGAGTGGGAGGGGAGCGGGAGGGGAGTGAGAGCAGGAGAGAGGAGGAGGAGAGGACAAGGAGGAGAGGAGAGGAGAAGTGAAGGAGCCAGGCACGGCTCGGGACTGGGGCTGCAGTGGCTCCTGGAGCTGAGCCAAGCACTTGGACAGGCCTGTGCTCACCTGGGGACCCCGTAGGGATGGGGGCTGCTGGCTACACCTGAGCTGCCTGCCTGGGAAAAGCTAGAGGCAGAAAACAGCCTGTCCTTTCCTTCCCTGCTCTCCCTCGCCCTGTCCCACTGCAGGAGGAGGTGTCGGGAGCTGCTGCTGCTGCCACGACCAGATGGGTGAAGACGTCAACGTGAGCCATGGATGTGCACCAGCACACGAGCAAGCAGGTGAGGTGAGCCCCAGCCCCGCCGGCCGAGCCCAGGTGACCCCGCGGCAGCGAGCAAGCGTGAGCCCGGGATGGGTGAGCACGTGAGAGCCTGCACGGATGATGGCGTCCGCAGCCAACAAGCATAAGCCCCGCAGCAAGCCGCCCTCCTCCTCCCCCGAGCGTGTGCCCCCCCCACAAGAGCGAGCATGGGGCTCCAGAGAGCGTGAGCATGAGCTGACGGCGAGGCCGGCCCGATGGCGCGCGGCCAGCAGGACGGGTGGCACGGCACGAGCGCCCGAGCACGGGGCACAGCAGCAAGCACGAGAGAACGGCGGGGAGGGGGAGCATCCCTCAGCACCGGGGAGAGCGGGAGGCACGGACACGGCCACGGATCCGCAGCAGGGGGGAGCGCGGACCGAAGGGCAGCGAGGGAACAACCATGCGCTGGGAGCGGGGACCGGCTGTGAGGAACGCTGTGTGCTATCAGGAGGGCTGGGGGGCACAACCCACCCGCCCACAGCACAGGGACGGGGTGAGCACGGGGCAGGGGCGTGCACAGAGAGCTGGGGGTGCAGGAAGTGCAATCAGGGGGAGTGCACAGAGCATTCAGGACATCAGCACAGAAGCTTCCGGGATGTCAGAAGCCGAGGGAGATGGGCACACTCCCAGCACAAGGAGAGTGGAATTTGGGATGCCAATGGTGCAGTGGGAGGGATGGGGCATGGGACACTGCATTTGTGTGGTCTGGTCACAAGGGTGACACGGTGCAACAGGTACAAGGACTTAGTGGTGGCCGGTGCCACAGACAGCAGACACAGTGTGCTGAGCAATGGTGGCTGGAAAGCACATCGAGATGGGGAGAGGAGCGAGGCCGGAGCCCACACACATACATGGGGAACAGAGGGCTACACCTATGCTAGACACAGGACTGGGACACGTGTGTGCTCACAGCGAGGGGACACTCATGGCTGCACTAACAGCGAGGGTGAGTGTGAGGGCAGGACTGTGCACGCTGCATGGACAGTGTGTGCATGGTGTGAGCGTGTGGAGAGGCAGGCTGCAGGGCAACCGGCACAGGGAAGAGCTGAAAACGTACCCTGCTCCACCAGGGGCTTCGCTGCCTCCCCTCTGCCTCCCCTCCCTCCGTGCCCATGGCAGCTCCCAGTGTGCTGCTCAAGTCACGCAGACGCAGGGCTTGGGAACTGGAGCGAGTGGGGCCCCGTGCCAGCACCACTGGACACAGCACCACTGGCACCACACAGGGCTCCCAGCGGCAAAGGGCTCCGTGCCACGCCCGGGGGACACAGCCCCAAGGAGAGGAAGAGCAGAGTCACTGGTGCCGTGCACACACAGGTGCCTTCCCCATAAACAAGCAGGAGCTCTGCTCACACGCACACTGTACACACACACACGAGTGCACAGATGCACGCTCCTACATGTGCAAGGAACGTCCTGCTCCCAGGTGCTCCCCCGTGCATGCACACCCTGACAGAAGCAGCTCTCAGCACCACGGTCCCTGCACACGCAGAAGGTCCCTCCCACACACACGCACGGCCCTGCATCCCCAGCCACCCAGCCCTCCTGCCAGCACTGCACAGGTCACTGTGAAGGACAGCCCATCGGGTCAGGCTGCCTTGGCTCGCTCTCTTCCCCTCTCCTCCCCTGAAAACCCACCCCAGAGGTCCCGGGCCCCCGTGCCGCTTACCGTGAAGATGTTGGAGCGCCGCTTGGACTGCTTGCGGATGGGGGTGGGGGTGTTGGAGGCAGCAATGGTCTCAATCCGCAGCTCCCGCTGGCTGATGCTCGGGGTGGAGGGCACAGAGGAGGAGTAGTCACTGAAGGCTCCTCCACCGTTGGTGGCCTGGGGCAGAAGGAGAGGGGATGGTCAGACACAGACAGGCTGCCTGGAGGCACAGCTGCAGGAACACCATCCACCCACTCACCCACTGCAGCGGGGCAGGGAGTGCAGCACAGGACTGGGACGGGGTGGCATCCACAGAATCACAGAATCCCAGAACAGACTGGGCTGGAAGGAGCCTTAAAGACCATTTAGTTCCAACCTCCTGCCATGGGCACGGACATCTTCCACTAGACCAGACTGCTCCAAGTCCCATCCTGCCTGGCCTTGAACACTTCCAGGGATGGGGAATCCACAACCTCTCTGGACAACTCAGAGACATCCCAGATCAAGCACTGCTGCTGCCTGACTGTAGGGCTCAGGAAAGCCTTTCCCATCCTTCTGCTCTAGTTTTTCCCCCAGTAAAATGTTCTGGTTCTGAAAATGACAGTGAAGGGCAGTAAATGCCCAGAGAGACCCGGCTGAAGCCCTTCCAGACACAGGTGTGGAGCAAGCCAGGAGCAGCAGGGACCTATGGCAGCCCCACCCAGCACAGGGGCATGGCTGGGGCACCTCCATGTGCTCCCAGGACATTTTAGGAGAACATTCCAAGGGACTGGGATCGCTCCCCTAGGACAGTGAGAGCCCTCCCCTCCACTGAGCCCATCAGACACGGGGCTGTGAGGCAGCCCAGAGCCTCCCCTCCTTCCTTGTCCCACAAGGACAGCCATGATGCCAGTGGGGATGAGAGTCCCCAGGACTCCAGGTGTGTCCCCATGACTCCAGGTGTGTCCCCAGGACTCCAGGTATGTCCCCATGACTCCAGGTGTGTCCCCAGGACTCCAGGTGTGTCCCCAGGACTCCAGCCTTCGCCTTTCCAGTGTCCTGGAGCACAGGGTGCCGCACCCCAAGCTCATGGTCTGTGTGAAACCCATCTCTGCTGCTGGTTTGGAGGTTTATCCAAGCACACTCCGAGACTGGCACACAACTCCCATGCCTGCAGACCACTGTTGCCTTGGCAGCAGTGGCCTGTGCCTGGGAACACGTGGGACAACATGGTGGGTCTTCACTAACACCCTGCTGGACTTCACGGCAAGGGGAAGACCCAACCACGTAGCCGTGCACCCACATCACCAAAACACCTCCTGCAGACAAGGCTGCTCACTCCGACCCTGCCCACGCCAGCTCTGTGGGGAGCCACCAGGATGGGAGCTTAGGGAGGTCCCAGGAGCAATAACTGCTCAGAAGCATTTCGGATCTGCAGGACAGGATGTCTCACTACGACACAGCACATGGCAGCCCGAGCTCCCTGGCAGCTCTGGAACAGCATTTCAGAAACACATGGAAGAGCTGCCCCTACAAGGGCATGAGAGCTCCAGCACCTCAGCAAGGGCAGCCCACCTCCTCCCAGCTCCCACACTCACAGAGTGGCAGCATCGACGGCCCAGGCAGCACCACGGGCACAGCCCAGCCCTGGAGAGAGGTGAAACCTTCAACCCAAGCCAAGGATCCTCTCATCTCTGACAAGAGAAATGTGAGAGGACACACAAGAGAACCTTCCTCTCTTAAGAGAAGGCCTCTCCTGCCAGTGACTTCTTGCCAGAGCCCTCAACAGAGAGAGCTCCTGTGAACCACGGCCCCAGCACTCACAGAGTTCTGCAGGTGCTGTGATGAAGGAAGAGCTGCAGAGACCCAGGGTCAATGAGTGGGAGAGGATCTGCTGAGACAGCTCAAGTCTTGGATGAGGCATAACAACATGTGTGCAGTCAGTGTTTAACTGTGTGAACCAGGTCAAAGAAAGAGAAATACTCCAGGTGTGAGGGAAGAGAAGGCAGATGCTGCAGCACAGAGAACGTGCCATGTGGACCAGTGAGCCAGGCACAGCTGCCCAGAGGCCTGGACCCCTCCAAGGTTGGCTCCTGGCTATGCTCAGTGCCTTTCAGGGACCTTGGCAGCACATTCATGATGCTGTGACTGTGGGGAGGACCCGGTTCAGTAGAGGATGTAGAGTCTGAGCTCCTGCCAGAGCAGCTGGGACAAACCCTGTGGATGTGGATAGGACACTAAAGCTCCAAGGAACAAATCTTGCTAAATCCTGGTTTATATTTTACATAGTCCCTGTAACCTTGTGTGTCATTTCTGCCTGCTTGGAATAACTTTCCTTAGCCTGAGTCTGCCTGGTGCTGGAGCCAAGGTTACAGTCCTTGGGAAGTAAAGAACACTGGTCTTTGAGCCTCCTGTGTATCATAGCCAGCCAAACCTCAGGAAGGGTTTTGAGGCTGGAGGATGGCTTGCACCACACTGTGAAGGCAAGTGGGAGGGCTGATCCCATGAGTTTGGGGGCAGAGGAGAAATTCCCCTGAACAGAGAGCAGCTCAGACAGGCAAACCTGAGCCATCACACTGCTCTGCTGGAACAGGGAACTCCAGAACTTCAGTGGGATCCAGGGACCCAGGACAAACTGCAGGGATGTGGGAGAACCCTGACAAGATGACAGGTCTGGGCACGTCCCCAGTGTCTGCTCCTGGCAGGTACTTTGCTGATGGACCGGAACAACTACCTGTGGTCACCATGGGAATCTGAGAACACACTGGGAGCTGGAAACCTGGTAAAACACGTCTGGGACAGATCCTGCCCATTAAGGCATAACGGGTGGAAGAGCATCAGCACTGCCACGGGGTGCCTGGGCAGGGCAGAACACAGCTGGAGTCAAGGGGCTGTAATTCCTGGCATAACAAGGCCCGAGGCAGAACACAGAAATTTGGGAAGGGCTCTGAGTAGAAGAGCGCAAGCAAACAGCAAACACTGACTTGGCATCTGCAGGAAGAGGGCAGAAGGCAGGGGAGTGTACAAACCCTGGAATGGGGGTACCATGAGCCGAGCATGCAGTGGGACACAGGTTTCCATGAGGAAATGCCAACACCCACTGCTGCAGCTCCTGAGCTCTGCCGGAATGTGCCGTGGCAGGCCAGAGAGCGCTGTTAACAGCTCAGGTCAGCTGTCCCCGGGGCTTCATTTCACGTGCAAACTTTAATTTTCCACCTCTTTCACGTGCTCTCTCACTGAAGTCTGGGTGAAGGCCTTCCCAGTGTCCCCAGAGAGCCCGTGCAGGAAGGCAGAGCGAGGCCATCCCGGAGCATGGTGGGGACGGCAGCAGCTCTTGAGGCCCAGGGGAGCACCCACTTCCCTGCCAGGGACCTCCTGCCAGCCGCTGGGAACCAGTTCCCTGGCAGAAAGACAAACTCCCATCCCACAGTGAACGCAGTGGTGACTCACCCACAGCCTGGGGAATTCCCAAAGGCATCCCAGAGGCCCTGAAGAAGGACTGAGAACAGGGCAGCAACAGTGAGGAAATCAGGTGGAACAGCTCAGCAGGTGCTGCAAGCAGCTACTGGTCCGAGAAACTCCCACCCCCTCCCTGCAGGCGAGGGCCAGGAGCTGCCAAGAAGGAGCCAGGTGGGAGTCAGGGCCAAGTGGGAAATGGGGCTCCCAAACCCATCCAACCTGCTCGCCCAGTGGCAGGTACGGGCAGGACAGGGAGAGCCCAAGGCAGCAGGCAAGAGCTTGCCCTGGGGCTGCAGGGTTCCAGGGGATCTAAGGAGCCTGCTCCAACGGGTGCAGACCCACAACCCTCAAGCTGCTGGGAAGGCCTGAGGGACAGACCTGTGTCCCTGAGGGAGCACAGGACTCTGGGGCTGGCCCTGGCTCCTGCCACACCAGAGGACCAGGGAGATGCTGAACATGGAACTCGGGATCAGGACCCACCATGCACTTCTGGTGACTCGTGAGAGCTGGTGGAAAACACTGACCAGGGCTAACCTGCTCCTGCAGCTCCCTTCCCCTCCCCATGGATGGAGCAGTGTCCTCCAGGCACTGGGCACTGCTGCAGAATAAAAGCAAAAAATCCCAGACTCCCAAAGGCAGAATGAAACCAGGGTCTTTGGCTGGTTCCCAAGAGGATCCTCCACTGTGCAAGAACACCAGGACACCCCCACAGCACTGCTGTCCCAGGAGAAAGAAGCCCTTTGGACAGACAGGTGGCAAAATCACCAGGGTCCTCTGGTGTCCCTCCTCTCCCAGTAATGGTGCTGGACCGGCCCGACTGACAGAGCAGACAAGACAGTGGCCATTTCCAAAAATGTTAGTTCAGCTCAGCCAGTAGCATAAAGCTACTTCCAGAAGAGACATGCCCAGGCCAAGCAGAGGGGCAAGGCTGGCTCACAGCTCCCACCTGCCATAAGCAGCCCTTTGTGGGGACCTCTTGCTCCCATTCCAGAGAAATGCCTTCTCCACCAGCAGCTCCAGAGGACAGAGCTGTCCCTGCGGCCTGGGCCAGGAGACCAGGCCTGGAGCAGAACATCCTCCCACCTCCAATGGCATCCCATCTCTCTGGACACAAAGCTATGCAGGGAAGCAGACCTCATGGGCAGCTCCTGGTGGAAGGAAAAAGGACAGTCTGGGGGAAAGGAATGCTCTCAGGCCCCAGAGAAGCAGCCTGCTCAGGAAAAAAACACTCCTAAGGAGGGACAGAGAGGCTCTGGGACCAGACAGGGAAGACAACACTAAGCAAGTGTCCACCTCCCCTCAAGAAAAGGGGCCCCTTGCTCCCCTTCCAGCACAGGTGGCCTCTCCTTCCCAACCAGGCTCTGACTGCACACAATTTGTCTGCTAAGAAAACCCTCAAATTACCAGATACACTTAAATCTGTGTTTTCCTTTGTTCTCCACCCTGAATGTCTCCCCTTGAATTTGTCCCCAGCTTCCTAGACACGACCAAGTTCTGACAGAATCTGGCTCTGCAGCCTCTCCCAGCAGCCCATTCAACTGCCCACAGACTTCACCTGAACTTGCTGGTGTCCAGGTGACCCAGAGCACCTGGAAGCTGCTCAGGTCTCCGCAAAAACCCGCATCTGCCAACTTGCAGTCCAGCTTTAGAAGCCTCTACAGCCAGGTATAAACTTCAAGGGGGTATTTGAAAATTCCCCATGTAAGGGTCCAGGCAGTGGCTGCAGACATGGCTCAGATCTGTGCAGGGACAGGGTCCCACACTGGAGGACCAGGAGTCCTCCCAGGGCTAGAAGTTTCCAATGCACCTGGAGCTTCAAAGTCAATCCCCTTGTGAAAAAATCACCAGCTACACGTGCTGTCCCTCGACCTGACAGCCTCTCCACAGGTAAATCCCCTCACAAGCCACCTGCATGTGCATCATGGCCATCAGCTTTCTGAGTCTGGGGGAAACAGGACCGTGGGCAGCTGTGCTTGCCCGGCTGGGGCAGTCAGAGCAAGACCCTCTCACAGATCCCTTTTGCTGTCCAGGAGCTCCCTGAAGACTCCTCACAGCTTTGCTGTGTGTCTGCAGAAGCACAACACGGGCTGGGGACCATGAGCCAGACCCAAAGATACAGACACAAAACCTGACCTCAGGGCAAGCATCTAACCACCACAGAACCCTAGAATCACAGAATGATTTGAGTTGGAAGGGACCTTAAAGCCCATGCAGTTCCATCCCTGTGATGGGCAGGGTCACCTACCACTAGACCAGGTTGCTCCAAGCCCCGTCCAGCCTGGCCTTGAACACTTCCAGGGACGGGGCAGCCACGATCTCTCAAGGCTATGAACAAAAACACCAGAGTGACACCGCTTTCCTCTTCCCAAGAGCCATCCCAGGGCAGCAGCATGAGCCAAAGGCTGAACGTGTGGGGTACTGAGAGAGCTGAGGGGTGTGCAGAGCACGAGGGGTCCTGGCTTTCCCTGTTCCTGTTCCCCACCTGGTTGATGTGGACAGAAGGAATGGAGGCTGCGGAGACGGATGAATGGCTGGGTGAGTTGGGCAGGGACTTGCAGGGGCCGATGGACAGCTGATGCTTCTTCCGGAGAGCCACCACCTTCTGAGCCACTGGAAAAGGGAGAAAAGGACAGGGTCAGAGTCCAGAAAGTGGCCTTCTCTCCCCACGTATTTCTGGAGGGCTTCAGGGCGACCCAGGCCCTTCCCCTGACGAGGCCAACACCTGTGGCTCAAACTGTGCCCCCTTGTACTCACAGGGAGGATTCTGCAGAACACCCAGCCTGCAAGCCTGCTGCCACACAGGATCCCTGCCATCCACAGGGACGGTGCATGGAAGGCTGCCTGTGCTGCCCAGGCCGAGTCCCCTGAGGCCACTTGCCCTCTGAGTGTCACGCAGAACAGTGAATTCACATGGACACTGCAGAGACACCCCAAGCCCTGGGCTGCTGCAGGAGAATCCCTGGGCAGCCAGAGTCACTTCTCAGTCACCCTCAGGACAGCTCCAGGAGCCAGGTACTGAACTGAACAGCCTAGGCAATGCCACCTCCATCAGTCTGGGCCCTTGGGACTCTCATGGGCTCCAGGTGCTCAGAGAATTACCAGGAGGCTGAGGTGAACATGGACAAGGGGCTCTCTGCTCCCTGACCTTTGCTTGGTACAGAAGCATCCTTAAAATAAATTTTAAGAGCCGAGGCTAAGAGCACCCTCACATCTATGGCTTCTGGCAACTGTCCTGGCATCTGATGAACCCCAGGAGATTTCTGCACTCAGGAACTGTGAAAGCAGTCCTGAGAAGTAAGCTCTTTAACTGGACCTCTCCAGGGCACATTCTGTGCCAGCCTCCACCTTGGCAGGGCCTCTGCCATGAGGGGACCACACCGACCACCTCTCAGAGCAGGCTCACCCTCAGGGAGTCCTGAAGTGGCCCTCGACACTGCAGGACACAGCCTGGCCTGGGGCACTATCCCTGCTCGTGCCAAGGCCATCTCCTAGCGATACTGAAGTCACCAGCACCGTCCCATCCTCTCACCACAACAGCCACTGTGACATCTGGGAACTTGGGAAGGACAGAGGAGTGCAGTTCTCACACAGTGAGCAGCGTCTCCAGGGGGAATTCTGCCAGGACACATGACAAACCAGCAAAGAGGAAGTGACCCTCGTCCTCCTGACACGTGTCCTTCTCATGGTCAGCCTGACTGGCTGGACGCAGCCTCTGTCACACCAGCAGCCTCAGCACCTCCAGTTTCTCCATCTCAGAGTGTCCCTGATGCTCAGTACCACGTGCACATGTGGGAAGGACCATCCACAAACACTGAGTGGCAGGGTGGTCAGTCCCTCAAGCTGTTGTGCCAGACCAGCACACTGACCTGCTTCTCAGAAAGGTCTGTGGCTGCTTCCTGTGAGCCAGGACGGTGGCAGGGAAGGGCTGTCTGGGAGCAGAGGTGCAGCACACGCTGCACACAGCATGAGCGAGGAAGTGACCCTGGCACTGGATGCAAAGACCAGCGCTTAGGGAACTCTTCCTGCTCTGCTCTGGGAAGGGGGCAGGTCTGCCAGGATCTGAGATGAGCAACTGGTGTGGGAGAAGACATATAAAGACATGGTCTGATGGAAACTGGATCACCACCTGAGGCAAAGCCCTCACACGGTCCATGACCGCCAGCACTCCACCAGACTGCAAACCAGCTGTGCCAGGATCCATCAGATCCCAAAACAGTGCTCACTAGGAAGAGCTGCTTACCCACTCCAGAAACATCTCTTCCCATTAGTCAGCTTTACCTGGAATGGGACCCTGGAAATCCCTGAACAGTTCCCAGATGCCAGTGATGGCTGCAGCCAACCTGTCCAGCACCGCTGCCCTCAGTTTCTGCTCCATTCCCTCCATCACACAGCTACGCTCAGCAGCAGCTCTCTGCTCCCGCAGTACAACAGGCAGCTGAGAGTACCAAGTACCTGGGCTTTGCCCAAACCTCCTGCAAGACAGTGGGTCCCTCTGCTCCCCTCCCAGCTCCCAGTTCCCACTCGGCTCTCTCCAGAGCCCCCAAAGCACTCGGCAGGAGCACGGTCACCATGACACCAGCCAATGGAGCAAACAGCAGGACTGCCCCTGTGAGGGACTCGGCCTGGTTGGGAGAAAGCACGAGAGAGGCAGGATACGGTACCTCCTCACGCGTTTTTCCCAACAGCTTATGAATAAAATTATGAATAAAATCAGTAAGAACTCTTTAAAATCTGAATTCATTTGGCTGGGGCTTCCAACACAAGCTCTGTCCCAGCCTGCAGTCTCCCATCTGGGATCTCTTCCCATGTAGTTACTCCTATAATAAAGTCTCCTCTCGAGCTTCTTGATTTCCTGAATGGATGACTCTTGTAGTAACTCATATCAGGTATTTTTCCCAGCTTTTGATTAATTTTTGTAGCTTTTCTTTCTCTAACTTTCTCAGTCTCTCAGCATCCTTTTGAAGTGCTGACATCCAGGTCTGAACAGGCTCCAGCGCCTCCTCCTGCTGATCTGTACGAAAGCACAAATCCATCCAGATTTCACCTTGGCACTCCTGCTTCCTCTGCCAGGAACAGCCTCACCTTCCCATCACAGCTGCCCACACTCCTCGTTCACCCAGCACCAGCCTCTGCCCAGACCAACACTAGGTTTGTGTGAGCAGATTGCCACACTCCTGATCTCCTCAGCCTCAGGGCTCCTCACAGGGACAGTTCCGCTCCCTTGCCGCCTCCCTGGCCCCACGTACGGCCCAGACAGGGATGGAGCCCAGCACCTTGCAGGTGGTCACTCCAGAGCCCTCAGCCAGCAACTCCAGGTCTTCCACCATGCCTGGGACACAGCACTGGCACTGAGAGCCCAGTCCACCTCACACATAGTGCTGCTGAAGTTGTGGTGTTTGGGCTACAGGGCCAAGAGAGGGAGAAATAACCCCAGAGCACAATTCATTCCATCTCGAGAGGGTAAAGGATGAGCAGCTCCTAACAAACAGCCACTGCTATCCTGTAGTGCCTTCCCAGCCCCTCCAGCTGCTGCTCCTTGCTGTGCTGCCCTCCAGAGCGGGCACAACACAACCAGAGGGAAGGAACAAGCTGAGCAGATCTGGTGACACTCAGTACCAAGTGCTCTCCAGAGCCAGGATCAGCCATGCTCACAGCCCTGATGCTGCTGCTCTCCCCAGGTGTGCTCTGCAGACATCCCAACTGGTTTGGCAGATGCTCCCCTCCAGCTCTCTGTCCTCAGCTCCTCACACTGTTCCTTCTGCCCATTCCTCCATCACTCAGGAGGAGGAAGGCGGTGTCACAACAGACCTGCCCAACAGAGTCAACCCAGTTTCCCCACACACATCAAACTGGTGCAGAGGCTGCTGGATGTTGAGGGGTCCCTGCCACGTGGCACAGCTTGGAAGGTGGGTCTGACCACTGAGATGGTCCCAGAGCAGCAGCAGGAGCATCTCCACATGTTTCTGTGTAAGAAATCACCACTGTGACTGTGACCCTTAGCCACAGCTTAGGATGACTCAAGGGCATAGGCTCAGACAGGGGAAGGAAGGTCACCAGCTCTGGCTTGGAGCCACCTGAGGCTGGTGACAGGATCAGTCCTGTGTCTGTCCTCAGTCTCTTGCTGTGCTGCAGTGACCCCAGCTGAATTCCTGCCTTCAGGCATCAGAATTTCTAAACTTCATGTGTCTGTTCCACCTGCAAACACCACCAGCACAGCTCTCCTGCCCAAAAGCAGCTCTGTCCTGCCCAGCCTTTAGCTCCACACAGACCCTTCCATGGAACACAGATCCTGCCCAACCTTCAGGCCTGCACAGCCCCCTCCTCATGTGCTGAACACAGATCCCCAGCAGCACTACCAGAAGACAAGAAGGAGAATGGGGCAACAGAGGAACCATAGAATCACAGACTGCTTTGGGGTGGAAGGGACCTTAAAGCTCATCTTGTTCCACCCCCTGCCAGGGGCAGGGATGCATCTTACTAGACCAGGTTGCTCCAAGCCCTGTCCAGCCTGGTCTTGAACACTTCTGGGGATCCAGGGGCAGCCACAGCTTCTCTGGGCAACTGTGCCAGGGCCTGCCCACCCTCACAGAGAAGAATTTCTTCCTGATATCTCATCTAAACCTACTTGCTCAGTTTAAGGCCATTCCCCCTTGTCCTGTCCCTAGAGGGAACACAGAGTCCCATTTAGGGCAGGGTCCTGGTTTATTTAAGCATTCTGCAAACTCACAGGAGATGGTGCAGGTTCCCTGTCACCCCTCAGCATCACTCTTGTACACCACTCTCCAAGCCTAAGCAGGAAGGCTTTCCCACACTGTTCCCACGAGAAACAACGGCACCATCCAGCTGTTCAGGTGCTGCTCCCCTACTCCAATACCTCCAGGTCCTGCTGTGACTCCTCCAGTCCTCCATGCAAGGCCACCAAACCCCCCTCTGCAGCCCCCCAAGTCCTCCCTGGCTCAGGAAGTGCTGTGCTGCCCTGTGGGTATCCAACTGTCCCCGTGGCCTCTCTGCTTTCTGGAACCAGCATCCACCCACGAGGAGCCCCTGCAAGAGGGGCAGAAGGTCCTGCCCAGCCCCGCTCTGTGGCCCCTCAAGCACACCCACAGGCCACACACAGGTGTCCTTACACACCCTGCACCCAGGGCACGTCCTGCCCCTTGCACCAGGTCTGTGTGTGCACACGAGCCCAGGGCAGCCTAAGCCCTTCCATGGGTCTGCACTGCTGCCCTGTCCTGCCTGGACACCCTGCCCCGGCTGCAGTTACCGTCCTGGAAGACCCTCTCCACGTTCAGGCCGTAGGTAGCACAGGTCTCGTAGTACGTGCAGCGCTTCAGATCGTTGGAGAGCTTCCGTGCCCGGGAGTCGTCGATGACACGGGGGTTGGTGGCACTGATGGCATCTGCAAACCAGAGGGACGGGGGGTTAGAGAGCAGGGACCCATGTCCCACTGATCCCACTTATCCACAGGTTCACAGGTCCCAGGTCTCCTGGCCTCCCTCCCTCTTTTCACACAGAGGAACCCCCTCCATAGGAACCCCCCATAAATGCCTGAGAGTCCCACATTTGTAGAAAAATGGATGAATCTCTGTAAATGAACCTGATTCAATTCCCTGAACCACACAGACACTGAGGTTTCAGCAGCCAGAGGCAGAACCCCGTGGGAGGTGTGGGGGGCAAGGCCAGGCAGTCCCAGCCCCTGAGTAAAATGGATTTGTCAGTCTCCATTATTTTAGGGCTCATGGCCAAACTCCACATGTTAAAGAATCCAAGGGAGAAATCCTCCTGGGTTAATGGGGAAGTTGGCTCTGCTGGGATGTCCCCACAGCTGAGCCTTGGAGGACAGCTCTAAAATACAGGCTCAGCTTGTATCCCAGATGGCTGCCAAGTGCATGCCTGTTAAGGAAAAACTTCCTTCCCAAAAGGAATCCAAGTCCTTGAACATAAGCCAGGGACAAGTGGGGGTTGCAAACAAACTCTCTCCGGAGGGGCCGAAGGAACACTGGGACCACGCTGTGAGGAGCCTCTCCTTGGACTCTCCAGAGGGTTGTGTGACTGTACCAAGGCTGAGACCCCCCCTGGCTCTATGTCTGCAACAACAGTGGCCACGGAATCCCCTGCCATCTGTCCCTACTGCTGCCCCTCCACAGCACAGTCCTGTCCTGAGCCGAGATCACTCAGTCCTAGAATTCATTCCACAGTCTTTAAATATCCAAACTTTAACAACTTTGTTCTACTCCCAATCTGGGGTCTGGAGCAGATCCCCTGTGTCTCCCCACCACTGTCTCTGCCTTCCTGGCCTCAGAGCTTCTTCCTGCCCAGGAACAGGTCACACTGCTCAGGAACTGGGTCCTGCCACCACAGTTTTTCCTCATATCCGTGCCTTGCTGCCACTTTCTGCTGTCACACAGACAATTCTGCAGCCCCAGGCTCCCTCCTGCCTTTGCTGGCAGAGTGGGAGGAGGCAGCACCAGGAGATCTGGACATCTCCATGAGGAAAGGGGCTCCACAGAGCGAGGCAGCTCCCTGCGGGAAAGCTGAGATGGTCTGAGCAGGAATCATCTCCCCAGGGCCCTGGGCTGGGGCCTCAGCACCCCTCAGCCCCATGTAGGGTTCACAGACCAGGGTCCCCCAACACGCCTGCAGGGCTGGCACCCCCCAGGGGCCAACAGACACACATCTCCAGTGCTCCTACCCGAGGCCAGGGGTGTGGGGGAAGCCCAGGCCCCGCTCTCACCCTGTGTGCCCACCAGCACCATCGGCACCTCCGCTGTGTTCCGGTAGCTGCAGAGCCGCAGGTAGTAGTTGTAGACGGTCTGGAAGCTGATCTCGTCCTCCAGGCTGAAGACAAACACCACAGCATCGACCCAGGCAGCAAACTGAGGAGATACAGCAGGATTACAGGGATTACAGCCCGGGAGAGCGGCCCAGGCTCCAGAGCCATCGGAAAGGGCACCCCCACAGCTGGATCCCAGGAGGAGGCTTGGCAGATGCCACCCCAGGACGGGGTGGGGAGGGACAGGTCTCCTACCTGGAGTTCAGGGGGGCCCCCTTCATCTCGAATCAGCAGCAAGTAGCTCTGACCATCCACCACGATCTCCTTCTTAAACCGGCCACCTTGGGAGAACAGCAAAGCCCCTGCTCAGCGAGGGGGAGCAGGCAGGGGACACCCCAAACGAGGGCCAGGGGAGCTGCAGAGCCCCGTGGCAGCAGCAGAGAGGAGCAGGGATGGGGCTCATCTCCAGCACTGGGGAGAGGAGAGAGAACCTTGCCCACCCCCAGGCACCCGAGGAACCAAACCTTACCCTCTGGAGACTCCTCCTGAACGTAGGTGCCGGTCAGGTAGCGGTGCACCAGGGCTGACTTGCCGCTGGACAGGTTTCCCACAATGCCCTGGAACAGAGGCACATGTCACCTGTGTGCCCAGCACATGTCCCTCTACACCCTGGGAGGTGGCACCACCAGCACTCTCGGATTTGCCATGGAACAGAGCTGGGTGTCCCAGGATGAGTCAGTCAGAGAGCCCAGCCCTGCCTGGCATCAGTGCCTTTCCAATGGTTTAAAGACACTGGTTGTGGGAGCAGGTTTGTGATGAAGGGTTTGGAGCAGAGGTCTGATGAGGAGCAGCTGAGGGAGATGGGGGAGCTCAGCCTGGAGAAAAAGAGGCTTAGGAGGGACCTTCTTGCTCTCTACAACTCCCTGACAGGAGGGTGGAGCCAGCTGGGGGTTGGGTTCTGCTCTCAGGGAACAAGTGACAAGAGCAAACGGCCTCGAGTTGTGCCAAGGCAGGTTTAAGTTGGATATTAGGAAAATATTTTCATGGAAAGGGCTGTCCATCCCTGGCACAGGCTGCCCATGGCAGGGGTGGAGTCCTCCCCCATGGAATTGTTCAAGAAATGTGTGGATGCACTTCAGAACATGGTTTAGTGGTGAGCATGGTGGTGGTGGTGCGGGTTAATGGTGGGACTTGGTGATCTTAGAGGGCTTTTTCAACCTCAGGGATTCTGTAATCCTGTACAGCTGCACTTACATGCTGAGAAATGTGGGGTGAGGAGCAGCTGCAACGCTAAGGCTGCCTCTGCCACCAAAGAGAAGTTTACAGCCAAACTTTTCCAGGCACAGGGATGAGCTCGGCAGGTGAGTCACCACCAGGCAGGTTCTCCAGCTCTCAGCCAGGTGCTTGAACACTTCCACTGCTCCAGGTCCTGCCCTGGGCCACCCACATGCTCCCAGAGAGAGGCAGAGAGGCAGCAGCCCAGCAGCAGCCGCGTTCTGATGGCACAGACCACGCTGCCAGAGCGCAGGACACCAATCCATGTGCCAGCTCCTCCTGTGCCCACAGAGCCAGCACGCAGCAGGACGGGGAGCACGGACCAGCGTGCTCCCACGGGCACGCCTGGGCTGCAGGCACCGCTGCCAGCTCTGTGACCTGCCACAGCAACTACAGGTGCCCGACAGCGCGTTCAGACAGGTGAGAACACAGAGAATACAAACTGGGCTGTGCCCTCCCCCTCCTGCACACGTGTCTCCAGAGCCACAGGGCCTGCACGGACCCAAGAGCTGCACCGACACTGTGCCCACGTTACCGACAACGCCAACGGCCAGTCCTGAGGCCAAGCCCTCCCCCCCTGCCCCTGAGATCTAACCAGAGACAGGGAATCACAGAATCAGAATGGTTGGGGTTGAAAGGGCCCTTCAAACTCATCCAGTGCCACCCCCTGACATGGGTAGGGACACCTTCCACCAGCCCAGGTTGCTCCAGTCTGGCCTTGGACACTCCCAGGGATCCAGGGGCAGCCACAGCTGCTCTGGGCAACCTGTGCCAGGGCCTGCCCACCCTCATAGTGAGGAATTCCTTCCCAATATCCCATTTATCCCTGCCCTCTGGCAGTGGGAAGCCATTCCCTGTGTCCTGTCCCTCCATCCCTTGTCCCCAGTCCCTCTCCAGCTCTCCTGGAGCCCCTTTAGGCCCTGCAAGGGGCTCTCAGGTCTCCCTGGATCCTTCTCTTCTCCAGGGGAACCCCCCCAGCTCTCCCAGCCTGGCTCCAGAGCAGAGGGGCTCCAGCCCTGGGAGCAGCTCCGGGGCCTCCTCCAGACTCACTCCAACAGGTTGATGTCTGTCTTGTGTTGGGGGCCCCTGACCTGGACACAGCACTCCAGGTGGGAGTACAGGAGAAGGTCTCCACAGAATAAACTGTGGAGACCCCTGTGCCAGGCAGGCAGCTTAGGGGCTCAGTGCCAGGCTGGCCATGGCCCCAGTCCCTGGGACCACTTCTACCAACGGAGCAGCTCCCGAGGCCGCCTGGCAGTGATGGCCCCACACCACACCAGAGGTAACCACTCCCATGGCATTTAGCTCCAAAACTTGGACAGAAGCTGCAGTTACACTTTGTTTGCACATAGTCCAAACCCTGACCTGCATCTCACTGAAATCCTGCTGCTCTGCCCTGTCCTGTCCTCGGGCTCACCTGGAGCTACGAACCAGTTCCCCTAGAACTGACAGTCCTGAGGAACAGAACCAGGAGGCAGCGTAGGTGCCCAACCCATCCCTCTGGTTGTCCCCCTCCTGTCAGGGAGTTGCAGCGAGTGAGAAGGTCCCCCCGAGCCTGCTCTTCTCCAGGCTGAGCCCTCCCAGCTCGCTCAGCCACTCCTGGTGCTCCAGCCCCTTCCCCAGCTCTGTTCCCTTCCCTGGACATGCTCCAGCCCCTCACTGTCCTTCTTGCAGAGGGGCCCAATGCTTACTCCCACAAGAAACATTCCCAGGCTTCACTCTCTTCCAGTTTTCAAGCAGCTCCACGTCTTCTGTCCCTCCCACAGGACAGGAGGTCAAGCTCTGACAGGGGTCAAGCTCTGCTCCCAGGGAACAAGGGACAGGAGGAGAGGAAATGGCCTCAAGTTGTGCCAGGGGATGTTTAGGTTGGATATTGGGGAATATTTCTTCCCTGAAACAGCTGCCCAGCCCTGGCACAGCTGCCCAGGGCAGGGGTGGAGTCCCCATGCCTGGAGGGCTTTCAAAGCCCTGTGGATGTGGCACTTGGGGACATGGTCAGTGGTGGCCTTGGCAGTGCTGGGGCAACGGGTGGATTCAATGGTCTAAGAGGGCTTTTCCAATCCAAATGATCCTGTGACTCTGAATCAGGACTCTGAAAGGCCTCCAGGCTTTCAGAAGAGCTGCACTGGCCGGATGAAACCCCGGAGCAACAGAGATCCTCAGAGGTCATGGAAAACATCGGAAAAGGGCTGTGCTACTTGAGGAAGAACTAAAAGCTCTGGGATGGTTTAGCTGTCAGCGTGGCTTCCCAGCCTCCAGAGCCTTAACGTCACACGGAACAGCTGCGGGAATGTTTTTGGAAACACATTTCACAGGCAAACCAACAAATGCATATTCAAAGTTTGTTTTGATTTTCACTTCACTGCAGGTAAGAGACACTATGGCAGGATGGTGCTGGAATGCTTTGCAAAAAGAATTTTGATCTTTTGTTTCTCGGAGTAACATTGAAAAAAGTTAATCTTGCAAAGGGTGAAGGGAGAAAAGGTCAAAGGGAGAAAGGGCAGAAAGAGACGCACCACGAGCCTGCACAGGGAGCTGAGGGCTGGCACAGAGAGTGCAGTAAGAGCAGAGCAGGGGAACAGATCGCTGAGGGCTCCGAGAACAGACACAAATGAGGAGCACCTGCACCATCCTGCCCACCCAACATCCCCTCCAGGCCATCCCAGTGCCCACACTACTGACCTTGTCCCATCCCAAGGGGCTGTGCTGGGGGCAGAAGGGGCAGAGGCAGCCCCCAGCCAGAGACCACATCCCACAGGATTTGGGGAACCAGAGGTAACCCGAGGCATGAGCTGCAAGTACTCACCACCTTCAGCTCAGGCACCGAGCGACTCAGGGTCCATTCCTGGCTGTTCACAAACGAATCTGCAAACACAGAGGAGAAATCACGAGGTCACCATGCTTGCCATCAAGATCCTGACAAGGATCTTGCCATGCTCTCCCTGCTCCCTCCAGGCAGGTTTATGGCTCTTCCCTCCCTTCCACCCCATCCAGAGACACGAAGCTGCACCAGAGCCCTGGATGGGGAGGAGTGGCCAAGCCGAGGGCAACGTGGCAGGGCAAAGCCTGGGCACCACAGGATGGGACCCTGCCTCGTGCCCTGCAGGAGCACAAAAACCCCTCTAGCATCCCTTGCCCTGAGGCACAGAGGACAAGGGAAGACACCCTTTTCAGAGCACAGGCTGCACAGAACCCCAGAACCGAGGGCACAGGCCAGCACCCCGAGCCCTGCCCTTGGCGTGCTGCAGGTTGAGTGGATGAGGAGCTGATGGCAGCACATCATCCACGTTTCTGGCTGAACACAAACACGATCAGTTATTGCACATGATGGAACTGGCAGCACACTGTAACAGGCTTACAGAGGTTGTGGTAATCTAGCACGGCTTGAACGACGCAGGAAACACCCCTGGCCTGCCACAGAGCTCCGAAACGCTCCTTTACATCCCAACCAGCCCCAGAAGCTGATGAGACAGACCTCCCAAATGGAAACAGACTCACTGGAGGAGGCACAGCAGTCTGGAGAACACCTTGAGCACCAGGAGCAGCAGCAGTGCCTCCTGACAATCCCGAGTCCCTCATTACCTCGGTGAGGCTGGACACTCCATCCAAGGCCTGCTCCAGGGCAGGGCCCAAACATGCATGGCTGAGTGTTCATTGTGTATGAACAGAAAGGACTTTTGGAGACTGGAAACCTGTGGGAGCTCTGCAACTCCAGGAGCCTGTGAGAAACCTGCTGAATCTGTGGTCATGGACTACTGCAAGAACAGGAATCTGAGATGGGATTGCAAGGGAAGTGGTGAATCCACCAGACCCAGTCACAGTCAGTGATCAGACACGGTGGCCTGGGCTCATGTTCTGGCCCTCGGAACTCCCAAGGGGAGGTTGGACACCCAACAGCTCCAGCCCTTCCTCCATGTCCAGGCTGAAGCCTTGTCTCACCTCTCCCACCTCAGTGGGCACTGGTGGGAGACACGCAGCCCAAAGCTGTGGGGAAGAGGCCAGCTAGGCTCTGCCCTTCCTGGCCCACGGTGCCAAATGGCCATGAGGGGACAAACAGTGACCTGATGACCCGGCACTGTGCCTTCATCCTGGCTTTGTGCAGCCCCTGGGCCCTGTGGGCCATGGCACATTCCTCTGGGAGAACACGGTGCTCATACCTGGAGTTTACCTTCCAGGGCTGATTTAGGAACAACCCTTTGCCAGGAGCTACAGACAAATAGCACCCAGGTCTGCTCCAAGAACACAAGATTATTTATAGCCATCCTGAGGATTTGGAGGAGGAATCATTTCTCTGCGGTGTCTTTTACCTGCCCTTTCTTTTTTTAGGCAGAGGTAAATTTTTTATTAAAACAACCCATCAGTCAAGAAGAAAATGATACATTCTTGAGCCCTTTCCAAAAGGTAATAGCACACCTGTGTTTCCAACTGCATCACTGGGTCTAAAAAAACCTGTCACCTTCACCTGGGACTTCTGTGCCACTGAGTTCCTTTGACAGGTAAGGTGGATGGATAAAGCACCATCCAAGGCCTTCTCCTTCCCAGCACTCCCTCAGGGGACCAAGCACCACATTCACGCTGTTTCACTACACACAGCAAGTTTTTGAGGGGTTCTGAGCAGAGCACAAGACACGCTCTCAGTGACTGGCCTTGGGAAGGAGTAGAGGCAGGGAGAGCCCTGGAGAGGACAGGCTGGGCTCTCAGGTGAGCTGGATCTGCTCACAGGTGCCCAGGACAAACTGCTCTGACTGTTGCCAACTGCCTCCTGAGCCAGCTGTCCCAACAGATCCTTGTTTGGTTTTTAACCTGGGTTCAGGAGTTTGCTCTCAACGCTTTGATTTCTGACTTGCTGTGAAGGCCTCTGAATAAACCTTAACACAAATGCTGGTGACACAAGGCCAACGGGACTGTGCTCAGCACATACCCCCAGCTCCTCACTACCCTTAGCAACTTAACCTGAAACACCAGGCACAGCCTGCACTTCAGCCCAACCGCTCCCAGCCTCTGCCAGGCCTGAACGTGACCTGCCCGGCACATAGGGCACCAGCAGCCCATGGGTCCAGCACAGCCTGTGGATCACAGCACAGCCCACGGGTCCAGCACAGCCTGTGGATCACAGCACAGCCTGTGGATCACAGCACAGCCCACGGGTCCCAGCACAGCCTGTGGATCACAGCACAGCCCAGCACAGCCTGTGGATCACAGCACAGCCTGTGGATCACAGCACAGCCCACGGGTCCCAGCACAGCCTGTGGATCACAGCACAGCCCAGCACAGCCTGTGGATCACAGCACAGCCTGTGGATCACAGCACAGCCCACGGGTCCCAGCACAGCCCAGTGTGCTGCCTGCACTGTCTGCACCGTACCAGGGTGCTGGCACAGCTCTGCACGGTGCAGCTGGAGTCCCCATTCCCTCACAATCGCCTGGAAAAGCTACCAAGACACAGATCTGTGAGGGGCAAGTTCCCTCTGCGGCCCCCTCTGGAGCCAAGGTCACAGGTGTCAGGAGCAGAAGACCCCTGTGAGTCCCTGCCACCCTGGGCCAGACCTGCACACACCAACCCCTCCACTGAGGAACTTCTCCAAGTGAACAAACACCCCTTGTTCGGGTGGACACCCCACCCTGACTCTGAACAGCCCACGAGAAGCACCTCTCGCTCCTCGCACTGCCCCAACCCGCTCTCCTGCCCCGTTAGCTCTCCTGCCCCGCTAGCTGAGTGGGTGGAGGTGCCCGAGGCATCTCCTGCTGCGGGGATGGGGATGAAGACAACAGTGCCTGGGAGGTGAGGAAACCATGTGTGTTCATAGGCACTGTCCTCTGCCTGCACCCCCCAGGGAAACTTCCCATCCAGCACCTGGACAGGGTACTCAGCACCGTCCAGACCTGATAGGACAAGAGCAAATAGCTTCAAGCTGTGTCAGGGAAGGTTTAGGTTGGATATTGAGGAATATTTCTTCCCTGAAACAGCTGTCCAGCCCTGGCACGGCTGCCCAGGGCAGGGGTGGAGTTCCCATCCCCAGAGGGATTTAAAAGCCCCGTGGGTGTGGCACTTGGGGACATGGTCAGTGGTGGCCTTGGCAGTGCTGGGAGAGTGGCTGGACTCCATGGTCTGAGGCCTTTTCCAACCACAACGATTCTGTGACCGTGAGCCACTCTGGGAAGGTCTGAGGGTTTGGAGAACAATCCACTGCCACATGTCAGGGTGGGGCCCACACCACAACTGAGTCCATCACTGCAAGTGCCCCTCAGTCCTTTTTACACGCCCTGCTGTGCCCCAGGACACGCTGATTGCCCTCCTCTCACCACACAAAGACACACACATGTGTGCACATCCCCCCGGCACCTGGAGGACCCACACCTGTGTGGATGTGCCCATCTGCAGGCCCAAAGTCACCTCATCATTCATCTCTCACGTCACCTGTGCCCTGTGTCCTGCAGCTGCCTGCACCCATGCTCACAGGGGCAGCTCCAGGTCTCAGACACCCCCCTGAATGGATCCCCCTCCGATTTCTCACACTCACTTCCCTTGTCTGCTGGCAGCTCCAGAAGCTCCATGTGTGGGCAGGCACGGATGGCACCACGGAGCTGTCAAAGGGTACCTCAAGAGCAGTTTCTCAACCCAAAACAGCCACAGGCCAAGCACCCAGCTGCCACATACCAGTGACACGACCCTGGCATCAGCTCTGTCCATCCAATCTTGATCCTTCACTGCTAAATGCAGCACATGGCAATTCCCTGCACTCACGGCTACGAATCCTGTCCGTGTGACACTGCACACCCTGTGTGTTGTGCAGCTGTTACACACCAGAGCAGCACTGGGTGGGTCTGAGTCCGCAGCTGCAGGAGGGTGATTTGGGGGTGGGGCTCCCCTCCAACAGCACCATTCCCTCCAGAGTGGTCAGACCCTCCCCAACCCCCCGCCATGCCTAGGGGGTACAGGGGTGCCCAGCCCTTGGGCACTGCTCCCCACTGGAACAGCCACAAGGTCCCCATCGTCTCCTGAATGAAGCAGTGACCACGTGGATGCACTCAGTGAGCCACTGGTGACCTGCCCAGAGCAAAGGCACCACCCAAAATCCTGGCAGGCAGGTGAGTGTGAGCACCTTCCCCACATGCTCTGGGCCCTGGTGCCAGCTTGCTCAGCAGGGATTGCCTCCAGCGGGTGACACCTACAGGGACTGTCCCCCCCCTCAGCACTGGCGTTCACATAGCACGAGGAGGCACGATTTACTGGCTGCATACCCTGGTATTCCCCATGAAACCACACCTGGTCACTCTGCCTCCCTCTTCTCTTTGTTGTTTAATCACACAGAGAGGACCAGGTTGTCTGTGCTGCAGTTCAACACCTTCCCCAGGTGTATCCGAAGAAGCAATGGTCTCCAAGCACCGCTGTCACACAAGAGCCTCAGCACAGCCCAGCAGTGTCCTTGGCTCCACAGCACAACCACACGAGAGGAGCTCAGTCCGGCCTGGCCTGGGAAAAGGAGATTCAGGCCAGTTCTGTCATGCTCAGAACCTTCTGCTGACAGAAGCTTCCCGGTATAGGTGGCTCTATTGCAGAAGGTGGAAATTTGGGAGGTAGGGCAGATTCTCTGCCATGCACAAGAGCAGACAGGGACATAAAGCAGACTCCCTGTAGCTGACATTTCTCACATCAGTCAGTTATCCTGGACCCTCAGACCAGGCCCCAGATGTGGGACAGCACTGTCACACACCGAGGAGGCACGACCAGCACCTTCCTGGCACAGCCCAGACACTGCAGCCCCCCGTGCCCTGCAGAAAGCTTGGAGGGGGGGCAGCCATGGACCCATGGCTGCTCACACCCTCGTGCTGCAGGAAAACTGTGAGAAGGAAGGGGCTGGCTGGGCAAACCCGACTCCTCACCTCAGCTGCTCCCTCCACGGGATGACATGCAGCAGGTTCATCTACCCTGTGCTTCAGAAGCGCCAATGCCAGACACATCTGGTCTCCCCACACAGCAACTAATAATTAACCAACTCATTATCCAAACCACGGTGGAACTCCCTTGGACACTGCAATCCTGGACACTAAACCCAGCCTTGAAACCAGGTCAGAGGCTGAGCAAACACAGCAGAGGCCACACAAACCACGTTCAGTGGACCCACCTGCCCGCACACGCAGATGAAAGGGCGGCAGAGGCAGTGTGCCTGGGCACAGCCACCCTTCCCGGGCACAGCCACCCTTCCTGGGCCAGGCTGATAAAGCCTCAGCTCTGGCAACACTGGCAGGAGAGAGATTTCTCCAGGTTAAGGACCCAGCACAGGCATGGCCAGCATTCCAGTCAGCACTGAGCCAGTGCGAGAACCTGCTGCAGGACATGATCTCGGCAAGGATTATCTCACCAGAGCTCTGAATACTTTGCAGCAGTGAAAGGAGATAATTCTGTGTCTCTCAGTGCAACAGGGCACGATCAGGAACTGCCACCTTGGCTCCATTGTCACATTGTGGCGGCAGCAGTTGGTATCACCAGGCTCTGCTGTCAGTGTGCACTCAGGAAGATCCAGGCATTTCAACCTCTCAGCATCTGCTGCTTTCCAGTCCCTGTCCGAACACTGGCAGAGCAAAGACCCAAACCAAACCTCCCTGTGATGGAAGGACAGGTCTGCTGGAAGGCAGAATCCAGCAGAGTGACATGCAGAGATACTGCCACCCAGCACAGGGAGGACCCATCTTGCCAGCAAAATCCTGTTCCCAACATGCCTGACCTCAGCTCCAGCTCCCCAACCCCACAGGTGCCGGCAGATGAACACTGCAGTCAGACACCTCTGCACCCACTGCACAGTCCCTGACCTCATCCTGAGAGCTGGGCCAACAACTCCTTCCCTGACACCTTCTAGACCTCCCAAGCTTTCCTGAAGCACAGACACCATTCTGGCCTCAGCATCTGAGGCATCTCTAGCCCCACCAGTGCTCCCAGCTCAGCCGAGGCAGGCACCAACACGAGGAGATATTTATCATGACCTACCCAACTCACTATGCAAACTTCACCTGATCCATGAGAAAACACCCCCCCCTTCTCCCAGGAGCTTTCCCTCACATGCCCTGCACATCAGTCCTCCACACAAGAGAGCAAAGGGAGGTACCTCAAAGCACCTCAAACAGCGGGGCATGGCTCTCTGGGAGAGGGGACGTGGCTGTGATCACAGAATCACAGAATATCCTGAACTGGAAGGACCCATAAGGATCACTGAGTCCAACTCAGCCGTGCTCACAACACTCCAACAAACCCACCCTGTGTCCATGAGAGCATTTTCCAAACACTCCTTGAGCTCTGTCAGGCTTGGGGCCGTGCCATGCCCCGGGCAGCCTGTTCAGTGCCCGACCACCCTCTGGGAAAAGAACCTTTTCCTGAGAGCCAGCCTAGATCTCTCTGACACAACTTCAGGCTATTCTCTTGGGTGAGGAACACATCCTGAGCCATCAGAAATGCTGTACTCTTCACCCAATCCCTCCATGTACGGGGACAACTCCAATTCCCAACCAGTCCAGTTTTCCCAAACCCATGCTTATTAGAGAACCTCTCTGGAACAGCACCAGCCAATACCTGGATACCTAGAAACATTCCTCTGAACCACCAACCACGATCACCTGGGTCAGTCCGAGCCGTCCGGACTACGTTCACTTTGCTCTCCAGTCCCAAGGGCTGTTGCCCTCCCTTGCCTATTACACAAGGACCATCCCTTTATGTTTTTTGGGTAACAAATCCCAAAAATCCCCCATCACCCCTCCCTGCGCTCTGTCCCAGCCGAACCCCTCCAGGGCTGGGAGCAGCACTCAGAGCATCCTCCTGGCTCTCTGTGGGTACGTCTGCATGCAGAGCACAGCGCTGGGTGGGTATCGCAGCGTGTGGTAAACAAACCACTCCAGGTTCTGGAAACAGGGAGAGTGCTGGCTTGGCTCTGTGCCGGGACTCCTACATCCAGCTTTTCCAAGCGCTGATAACCACAGCTGCAGCTGCACCCCCCGGGAGGGCAAGTTGGGGCTGTACCAGCAGCTTTCCCAGGGCAAGGTGGGCAGAACCCGCACGGGGCATCAAAGTTTGTGGGATGTCGAGAGGGTGTTTTGAACGCCGTTGGACTGCGAGGCTGGAACAGGGATGGGGCAGAGATGAGACCTCCTGAGCAGCTCCAGCAGAGCAGCACGAAGGCTGCTCCAGCCCCGACTCAGAGGCCCATAGCAGGAGCGAGCCATAGCCCAGGGACCAACACACTGAGCAGAGAGACAATGGGGAGACAGGGCATGAGAGAGGACAAGCAGCGGTTGCTTTACTCTGTAAGCTTCACTGCTGTCTCTTCACACCTCTGTCTGCAGGAGGACACGAGTCTGGTGGGTACAGGGGCTGTGCAGGCACCAGGCAGGTAGTGCATGGTGTTCTCGGCCGCCAAACCCCCTGTGAGCTCTGCAGCCCCAGGGCAGGGCTCCCTCTGCCAAAACGAGCCACAGTGCCGGGGCAGCCAGGGTCATCCCTGAGTCTCTGCTTCCAGCACAATCTATGGCGGCAAACACTAACCCTTGTGACCAAGCACTTGGTCCCTCATGAGCTGCCTGGTCACAGCTGGAGGGGCCTCAAGCCCCCCACAGCACTCCCTGTGGAATCCTCAGCAGGGCCTCCACAGATGGGCCCAACAGGAGCCCTACCTGTCCCACGGAGCAGCCAGGTGAGGGGCAAAGACACCAATGGAGCGCCCAACCTTGGCTGCTCCTCTGGGAGCGCGGCTGCCGAGCCGGCTGCTGCTGGCGCAGCTCCCACTGGAAGCCGCCGGCAAGCAGGAACAGGCCCCCCGCTGCAGGGGCAGGGCCCGGCCCTCCCTGCCCGCATACACCCACATTCCCCAGCCATGAGCGCAGCCTCCCCTCGCCTGGGAACCTCCCACCACCCAGCCGGCAGCCGGCACCCTGCCCGGGCTGCCCTGCCAGCGCAGGGCCCCCCGCGAGCGCAGAGCATCCCAGCCCTTTGCCTCGTGGCACACGGCAGCCCTCACACCACTGGAGCCTCCAGACCCTTCCCCTGCAGCACAGCAAGCCCCAGGAGCATGAGAGGCTGGAGGAAAGAGCCCCCTGAGCTCCCTGGGCAACAGCAGAGCTGCTCCCGTGCTGGTCCCTGCAGGCCAACCCTGCTGGGGAGTGTTCTGGGCACAGTGCTACCCTGGGCAGCTGCTGGATCAGGAGTGTGCAGGTTCCTCAGGAGTGTACAGGTTCCCTGGGGAGCCTGCCAGCCCCGAGCTGTCCCTCCAGCACACGAGCCAAGTGGGAAACTGCCTCCACAACGCCTGGACGCAGAGCAGAGCGGCGGAACCTGACGAGGCCCCACCGGGAGCGGGTGGCGGGGCCCAGCCCCCAGCTCCACGCGTTCCATGCCTTAAAAAGCTGTGGATGCTGCTCTCGCCTCCCAGCCCTGCCAGGCCACAGGGCTCGCCCACAGCTCCTTCCACAGGGCTGAGAAGGGGACAGAGCACAGAGGCACAGCCCATACAGCTCTTGCTGAGGCCCCACACAGCCCCGATGCTGGAGAACCCCCCACCAGACTCTGGAATCGAGCACCTGAGACTGCTTCAGCTGCCAGTCCCCATCGAGTGCGGGTTCCTTGAGGAAGCCCATGGCTCCTGTCCCCCTGTGCCATTACCGGGGATACCAGCCCTGTCTCCAGAGGCTGCCCCACACCTAGTGATGCTCACAAACACCCAGCCTCCACTCAGCCCTGAGGACGATCCCAGCAGAGAATCCTCGGGATGGGCCCTGGCACCAGGGAGCTGCTCACAGGAGGGCAGTGCAGGTCCATTTCTGTGCTCCCCAACCCACCGTGCTGCTCTGCACCTCTGCTCTGGCAACCTCCCAAACAGTCCCACCTGCTCAGAAGCCCACCAACAGCACCCCGCTTCCTACCTAGCTTCTGCTCCCCCGGTGCCACCGCACGAGGCTCATCCCTCCCTGCCCTTGCTGGGACACCACTGGGGCAAGCAGGACATGGGACACACGCACTTGACTTCCAGGTGTGTGGCCAGCAAGGGAACTGGACCCCGGAGCACCTTGCCCCAGGCAGCCACACCACGGCTGCTCCAGCACCGCTGACCGTGGCAGTGCCCACGGCACCAGGAACGCTCACACAACCTCACCAAACCGAGCACAAACCCCAGAGCACCAGGACGGAACCAGATGCCTGTGTCCAGCCCAAGACCTCGGCCAGGAGAGGCCACAGCCGCCTGTCCCTGCAGGTCCCACAGCTGCAGGGGGCTCTCACCAGCCCAGCACCGCTCCCGTGCTCACTTACCCAGCGCCCGCAGCGGAACCCCTCCCAGGAGGATGGGCTCGACGCCGCCGTGGGGGTCCTTGGGGCCGGTGTTGCCGGTGCTGCCACGCTCTCGCCTTCGGAAGCGGCTCGTGAGGAGTTTCCAGAGTCCCCCCGTTTGTGCGGGGTCGGTGTGCAGCCGGCCCCCGACCCTGGCCAGCTCCGGGTAGAGTAGGTCCCGCTTGCTGGGGCAGGTGTGCAGGGAGCTGGCATCGCCCTCGCTCTTGGTGCGAAGGCGCGTGGGGCGCAGGAGCCCCCCGGACTCCGAGCGCCGCAGCTCGTGGCCCCGGCGCAGGCGAAAGCTGAAGCTTTTCCGCAGGGAGCTGAAGTTCTTCCTGGGGCTGGAACCGCTCCAGCCGCTGCCTCCGAAGAGGTTCCAGCGGCGGCTGCCCCAGAGGGAGCCGCCCCGGAGGAAGCCGGGGCTCTCGGCGGACTGCGGCGGCCGGGCGGTGGGCAGGAAGGTCATGCTGCTGGGGCGCGGGCGCTGCGCCCCGTCGGGGCCGTCGCTCTCCCCCTCGGGGCTGTGCCTGCGGGGCGAGCGCAGCCGGAGCAGGTCCAGGAGGCCGCCGCGGGCGCGGGCGGGGGGCGGCGGCGGCAGCAGCGCCCCGGGCAGCCCGTTCCCCGCCGCGCAGAAGCTCTTGGGCCGCCGGCGCTGCTGCTGAGCGGCGCCGAGCGCGGCCTGGACGGCGGGGACGCCCTGCAGGTCCAGCGACTCGCAGACGCTGACGGCGCGGCGGGGGCTCGGCCGCGGGGCGCCCCGGCCCGGCCCGGCCCAGCGCCAGCCCTCGGCCATGCTCAGCGGCGGGGCTGCCCCATGGCCCCGCGCCCGCCGCTCTCCGCCGCCGGCGCGGGGCTCCCACGCCGCGCCCGCACGTCCGGGCCGCGCTCGGCGCCGCCGGCGCGGGGCTGGGCCGGCCCGCCCCGGAACGGGCCGGGGCCGCGATGGGTATGGGGCGGGGGCCGTGGCCGCCCCGCCCGCCCCGCCCTTCGCGGGCACCGAGCGCGGTTTGGACGTGCGGGCGCGGCGTGGGAGCCGTCCCAGCGCTGCCTGTCCCTGGTCCCTGTCGCCGCCCGGCCGCGCTCGGAGCCGGTGGGACAGCCTGCACAGGGGAGCGACGGCGCTGCCCGGCCAGACCGGAGCCGGGGCGGGGCGCTCACCGGGACAGGGCCAGCCCGGGCCCCGCCGGGGCAGCACCGAGCGCTGGGACCAGGATCAGGCCGGGCCCCGCCGGGACAGTGCCGGGACCAGCACCGGGAACGGGAACGGGCCGGCCGTGTCCGCCAGGGGGCGCTGCGCCCACGCTGGCTGCGGGAGCGACACCGGGAGCGATACCGGGAGCGACACCGGGAACGGCACCGGGAGCGACACCGGGAACGGCACCGGGAGCGACACCGGGAGCGACACCGGGAGCATCACCTTGTTGAACTTTGCTCTCTCTTTGATCCCTCATCCTCCTCCACAGTCGGGCCGTCTCCCATTCTCTGCAGGCACCCAGCTCTGGGACACAGCCAAACCCCACCTTCAGTCCTTCCCCTCCCCACAGCACAGCCAGTGCCTCAACCAAGCCCCTTCCCCTCCCTTCTCCATCCTCTCCGAAGCGCACAGGTCCCACCATCTGCCTTCCCTCCCACCCCATCAATACCATAGACCCACAGCCCGGTGCATGGGAGCAGAGCTCCCACCCAGAGCTTCTCCCAGGGCTGCACATCCCACTCCTCCCTCGGGTGTTCACACCTGCCAGACAGCTCCAGCTTACCCCAGTACCCACTGCACGGAGCAGCAGCTCAGAGCTGCCCTTTCCCATGCCACGGCCATGCTCTGTGGGCAGAGATGGACGCATTCTGCTCCCCTGCCTCCTAAGCCAACGTGCACCCATGCCCGGGACTGAGCAGAAGGCGCCTGACAACCCGCCAGAGCTGTGGCTCTGCCATCTGTGCCAAGGTCACAGGAACACACGAGCTGCCAGACTGGATCTGACCCGCATCCACAGCATCTGCCATCCCGTCTCCAGGAGCAGCCACACTGCAGCGAGGACGAGGGATTCTGCAGGAAGCAATTACAAGGGAACGGCTTCCAAAGCACTGAACACCCAGCGGGGCTGGCTACAGGGACTGGACTGTCAGAGCTGACCTGTCAGGGACACCTCAGGCACACAGACCTGCCCTGGGCAGGGAACCAAGGAAGAAGGCTCCTGAGCTCCTTCCCACCACGCCTGGCACAGCTCTGTGCTCCAGAGATGCAAAGTTGTTCCTACAAGGATACAGGACTGTCTATATTCATCCCTTCCCAAATCCTGGGTTTAACGTGCACTCCAACAGCGCCAGATGGTTTCCCTTCCACATGAGTCTCAGCTCTTTAAAATATTCTGGCAGGTTCTGGCTGTGAGGTGTCACTGAAGCACAGACTGTCTGCTGGAGAGATGGTGCACCACACACTGCTCACCACGGTGGGACTAGACATGCTGGGTCCCCCCAGCAGGGTCTGTCTGACCCATCCCTATGACCTCCCCAACCCTCCCCAGTCATGTGCCCTCCTTGCTGCTCCAGCTTTTCCTCCTCCAGTGACCTCATCCAAAACTCCCTTAAACCTATTGAGAAACACAGAGAGTTCCCCTCAGCTGATGACATCCCCTTCCCTGTCCCACAAGGGATTGTATTTTTAAAGCTACTTGTCTTTTTAATGCAGCCCCTCGATTCTCTGCAGTTTGTCACCACCTTTCCTAAAGCCAGAATGCAGGCACAACACTCAGCTGGGGCTTCCAGCATCCCAAAAAGAAATACAGGTCAACACCTGTCCTGCTGCATCCCAGTAAGATACTGGTCCTCACCACAGTAACAGTGGTGTCTTTACCTAATTTTTTAGGCTGTTTTGCAGCACAGGTTTCCATACACTCTGTGCACTGATATGTGCACTGATATGATCCCTTCGACATTATTCCTGCATCTGAAATAGACTAAAATGGAGCCTCAGTTCCAAGTTCTGAGGCCAAGGGCGCACCTGCACCCACAGACAGGCTCAAACCCCCCCAGATCTCAGCAGCACATGGGCTCTGGCTGCCTCAGCCCTCCACCAGCGGAGGAGCTGCTCTGAGAACAAGACCAGAGGACACCAGCGTTTGGAGACAGCCACCACCGTAACACCCACACGCCTTTACACATTTCTTCTCCAGCAGTTCATGCCACAAGCACACTGGGTTGGACTGGTGCTGTGTGCGTGTCTAACGCAAATGACAGGTGACAGCTCACCCAGCCGGTGGGCAGCGGCTCAGCTGGAGCTCCCAGTGCCATGCAGGGCTCCAGAAGCATCTCCAAGAGCCAGGAAGTAACATGGACATCAGGCTTTGGCAATCTGACCCACGGCAGGTGCCTGGGGACAGAAGCAAGTTGGTCTCATACCAGCACTTCTGTGAGTCACATGCATGGTGCAAATATTATGGCCACAAACATCTGGCTGAAATTAACATAATCCATGAAAGGCTCAACAACAGCTGCATGGGAAGAGTTCGAGAGCCAGGGAATTTTCCAGTGCTGGCTGGCCCTGGTGGGACATTCAGGGTGGAGCCCTGAAATGGAAAAGGCGTCTGAACCGTGGTCAAATGCTCCACTGTGCTCCCCCAGATCCCATGGCACTGGTATCCCTGTGCTCGCCCAGACCCAATGCACTGGTATCCCTGTGCTCCCCCAGACCCAATGCACTGGTATCCCTGTGCTCCCCCAGACCCAATGCACTGGTATCCCTGTGCTCCCCCAGACCCAATGCACTGGTATCACTGCTCCCCCAGACCCAATGCACTGGTATCACTGCTCCCCCAGCCCCAGCAGGTATTGCTGCTCTGGAGGTCTGCAGATATGCAGGTTGTGTTGTCACAGGGATACCCAGCCAGGAGGGTGGGACACCTGCACTCACCATTTCCTGGGTTTGAAGGTGCTGTCCGTCTGCAGAGAGGCCTGAGCCTGGGGGACCCCCTGCAGCCCCACACATCCCGTATGAATGAGGGACCGGCACTGCCTCAGCAGCCAGGGGTGAGCGATCAGGTTCCCAGTACAGGTGCCCCTGTAAGTTCCCAGTGCCCTGGCAGTGGGCAGATGCCAGAGGCAGACCAGGAGCACACAGCAGACACCAGCCAGCCCCAGGCCCAATGTGCTACCATGACTGCAAGTGCCCGAGGCTGACAGCCCCACGCAGAACATGCCGGCAGAGGGACCACGGGCTGAGCACCACAGCCAGGAACAAAATCAGGACAGGCTGCAAGACACGTGGCCAGGCTGTGGGGCACCCAGAACCCCCAGCACACGGTGTCCAGCCAGAGCAGCAGAGCAGGAGGGCTCTGTGCAGTGCCATGGACGGCAGCTGAGCCCCCGCAGCTGCAAGAGGACCACGAGCGCTGTGCCAGAAAAGTGCCGGAACTGCCGGGCTCTGCAGACCAGCTCCAGCTGGCTCGACCACGCACCAGGAATACTGATGAGGCTCTGCCGAACCGGAGCATCCCGGGGCGCAGGCTCAGTGACCCAGCCGTGGGGTGCAGCACTGCAGCCCCGCGTCACAGCCCACGCTGCCGCCGCGTCAGCAGCGCCGTCACTCGGAGGCGGTGGTGGAGGCCGGGCCCTGCCTGCTGCCCCGTGGGGCCAGGACAGAGCCGTCCTCAGCCCAGGCAGGAGGAGGGAGAAGGAGACGGAGGCGTTCCCTGGCCCTGAGCGGGGGGACACGTTCACACTGAGTCCTGCCTCAGCCGTGGGGCTGGGCATTCAGCACAGCCAACACTGCCATGGGGCTGGGCATTCAGCACAGCCAACACTGCCATGGGGCTGGGCATTCAGCACAGCCAACACTGCCATGGGGCTGGGCATTCAGCACAGCCAACACTGCCATGGGGCTGGGCATGCAGCACAGCCAACACTGCCATGGGGCTGGACATGCAGCACAGCCAACACTGCCATGGGGCTGGGCATTCAGCACAGCCAACACTGCCATGGGGCTGGACATGCAGCACAGCCAACACTGCTGTGGGGGTCAGCACTCAGCACAGCAGCACCACATGCCACAGAGCTCCACTGTGGTAACCCTTTCTGGTCACCTCAACCACCCCAACAGCCTTTTCTGGTCACCCCAACCACCCCATTCGCAAGAAACAATGTTCTCACCCTCTCCACCGACAAACCCCCGCCTGCCCCTCAGCCCCTGCACATGTCAAGGGTGTTGGGACAAAGACATGAGGCACTGCTTCAGGTCCAAGGTCCACACAGGCCCTCACTGCCAGCTGGACCCCCGTGCCCTGCCCTGCTCCTGCCCCATGCTCCCTTCTCAGCACAGAGCCCCAGGTTTGACATCTGACAGGCTGACTGACTTTGCAAGAGGTGCCTCGGAGCAGGTTGTTCCCCAGTTTCCAAGGAGAGGAGGAACAGGCCCAGCCAGCAGAGAGTTAACACCAGCTGGGAAGTAAACAGCAGGCACAGGAGAGCCGACTCCAGCACCAGCTCCCTCCCTCCTCCCACACTGCGCACCCCCAGCTCGGGTCCTGCTGCAAACCTCGAGCGGCTGACAAGGAAATTGCCACCTTCTCCCCACCCCAGGGATGCAGCGCTGAAGCAAACGCCTCCCTCCCACACACGGGAGGTCATGCCCGTGTCACCCAAACAGGGCACAGCCTCCTGCCAGGGACGGCCACGCCGCTGCCCACCAAGGGCAGAAGCTGAGCACCAAATCGCTGCCAGCCCTCTGGCAAGGGCAGCCGTGCCACGGACCTGTGAGGGCAGCCATGCCATGGACCTGTGAGGGCAGCCGTGCTGCAGATCCTGCACCCACACACTGCAAGACAGATGTAGGGATGATGCTTCCTAAGCCATTCCAGACCCAGTGCCACAGGGAAGCCGTGGAAGGTAATGCTTCAGGGTGTTACCTATGGGGTGTAATACAAGATCAAGGCAGCAGCGATCATTTCTGCTCCTCAAGCCACCCCCAGGCCCTTCTGTGCACAGGGACACTCATACCAGTATCCTGACTAAATGTGCAGGCAGTCTGGTACCTGCACTCTGGGGCATGGGCAGTCCTGCCGTGCTGTCAGCCATGCATCAGGCTGCTCCCAGGCACAGGGCTGTCCCCAGGCACCAGGATGTTCCCAGGTACAGGGACATTCCCACAGAACCAGGCTGTCCCCAGGCACCAGGATGTTCCCAATTCCCAAGCTCCTCACTGGTGATGCTCCAGCAATGGCTGCAGGTACAAGCAGCCTTAGCATGATTAGGCCAGACATTGTGAAATCTCCTCAGGATTTTGAAATTCAAAACCGAAAAGCCATGTGAAAATTTGGTTAGAGGACTAAAGGAGACCTCCTCTGGTCCTCAAACCTCACCCTGGCTTTAAAATCCCTCCCACAACAATCATTTAAACAGTGGAAATCCTCCAACTTATTCCAAAGGCAGGGGAGGAAAGGAGAAAAGACAAGAAAAATAGCAACAGGGTGAAACTAAGGTGTGAACAGGGCAGCCATGGGACACAGAGGACAGAAAAATCTATGTGGAGGTTGGAAGGAGAACAGGGCCTCCTGGGCAAGAGATGGAGGAGGCTGGAAAATCTTCTAACTCGACAAGAAGGCAGAGACCCCACAGCAGCCTGCAAAAGATGGCCAGGGAGCTGTCCTTTAGATATGGCCATGGAGCTCCTTCAGACATGACCGTCACATTCGCATGCCCAGCAGACACAGGACATTCCTGCACCCTCATGCAAATCCTCCAACTCACCCCAGCAGCAGATGGAGCCTGGGCCCCCCAAGCCAAGCCTGCCCTGACCAGAGAGACCACCTATCCTCAGGTCCTTTTGGCTCTGCGCACGCGGCACCGCAGACACCAACAACACACACGGGAATTCTGAGAAGAGCCGACCCCCAGCAAATGGTAGAACTGGAGAGGCACTGAGCTCTGTGGAAAGCGGAGAAGCCCAGAGCCCCAAAGGGATGTTCTCAACAGTGCCTCCCAAAGCTCTCTGAGATCGCTCCTCCCTCCCCAGAAACCATGCAAAACAATCAAAGCCACGAGAAGGTCCCGTCCTTTCGCCCTGTTCCCTCAGGCATCTGCTCAGGAACAACAGAGGAGGCAAAGGAAGTATTTTCAAAACACAAGCTAAAAAGCTACCGAGACTGACAACAACACGAGATGCTCACATGGCCTGAGCACCCCAACAAATGCTGTGTTGCTGCTCCCACCTCGTCATCCTCCTGAGGCGAGCGTGGTGACTAACGGCACCCGCACGCAGGCAGAGATTGTTTCGCCACAAACAACGAGTCAGCGGTGAGAACAGTCAGCAATACCCCTGTATCCCACCTGGAGCGGGGGGATTGCAGTGCTCCAGCCACCAACAGCCTTCTCCAGGAAACCCAACCAGCTTCCTCCCTGTGGACAGACCCCGGACCCCATGGCAGAGCTTCAGTGCTCACAAATAACGGATTTGGAGAAGGAAGTATCACCTGATGGTGATGTCACCTGGCACGTGAAACTTACCTTCACAACAAACACTGTAGGTGAGAACACCTATTTCAATGACCCCACTCACACAGCAGGTTCTGCCCCAGGGTCTGGGGGGAGATAGAGTCAGCCCCAGCCCACGAGGCTCCCGAGCCAGAGCCCCTTCTCCAGGCTGGCTGGGGGTTTGGTGTTTCCTCCTGCTCCTGCTCCCACTGTCACACGAGGGTTCCAGCTCTGAGCCCTGGAGCTGCCCCACGCTGTGGAACACAGAGCCCTGGAGTAACCTCCCCATGTCATCCATCTCCAGCACTGCTCACCTTTGCAGACCCCGGCACCCCAGTGAGCTGAGCTCTGGCAAACCTGGTCATTTTGGGTTCCTCCCCGAGGCCTCTGCACAGAGACCAACCACCAGCCACAGGCAGCAGAAAAGCCCAGAAACCAAAAGCCACAAACCACAGCCAGAAGGTGGGACAGGAGGTGCTGGTCTCACACCTGGCTCTCTGTTCCCACCATCCTCCAAGGCTCCTGCTGCAGCCACAGACACCTCAGCCTGCCTGGGCTCATCCCCCCAAAGAGGAATGAATTTCATGTCCCACCCTAGGGACCTGGGAGGGACCAGTCCCCACGTTGTTCTGCCCAGCCCACACCCCTGGCCTCGATGAGCCTTGTTTTGTGTCTCCCCACCAGTGCCAAGTCCTGACAGGGCCTGACGGGTCCTGGCTGCCTGACCGAGTCCCAGCACGGCCCCAGGGGTCCCAGTCCCTGACTGAGTCCCAGCAGTGCCCCTGCCTGACTGACCACCGAGAACACTGAGGGAAACCTCAACCCCCACCGGCACTGATACCAACCTCCTGTGTGCTTGGGGCAGAAGGGGATGGTTTGGAGCACCTCACACCAACCCGGATTCGGCAGGGAGAACCATTCTGGATGACTTTTCCAGGAACTGATGCAAACACTAAATCCTCTCAGGCAAGGACAGATCCCTGGAATTCACCCAAACAAGCCCCAGTGCAGTTTGTGTTCACAATTACACATCGAGGCCCCAGTTCTTACTCCACATGTCTCATGTTGACCCTTGGCTCTTCCAGTTCCCTCCTCAGGTCACTCTGGCCTAACCTAAATTCCACAAAGAAGCCTCAAAGTGTTATTAAATCATTAGCACCTTTCACTAATCTGTCTGCTCAGAAGCTGTTCTCAGTGTCACGGAAAGCAGATCCCATCAAACCACGTCACTCGGCACTCACTTCCCTTCTTTAATTCTCCACTAATTCGGATTATGTCAGGCACTCCACTGCTTTCCCAGGGATTGATATCAGCCTAACTGTATCCTAAATACCTGAGTCATCCACGGATCCTGCTGAAGGCTGGCACAGCATCAACCCACTCCAGCCTTGCTCATCCTCTCACAGCCAGCTCCCAGGGAGCTCTGCAGCCAGCTCCCAGGTCTCCAGGTGCCAGCTGCCCAAAGCTGGGAATCTGACAACACCTGCCTTTGGCAGCTGCTGTTCAGCCCTGACAAACCATTCCAGAGAAAGGATTCCATCTCCCCAAGCAGAGATGGAGATGCTCATGCTGCACAGCTCCCAACACCCTGTGTTTCAGCCAGCACACACAAACTAGAGCTAAAAAAACCATCCCTGTTCCAAATAAACGTCCCAGTTCCCAATGGGCACTGTCCAGGTAGATGCCAACAGCCACTTGTGTCCCATCCCTTCCTTTTGCTCACTTCTACTCTTGGTCTGTGTTCTGTAACACCAACTCTTCCCCTGTTCAGGATCAATCCTGTGCCAGTCCTGCTGTTCAGATGCACCACCCCCTCTGTGTGCCAGGCTGGCTGTTGGCATAGCTTCCCTCATTAACAGGGCTTTGGGTGGTTTGGGCACAAACACAACATTCTTTGAAATTACTGCGTTTGCTATTTGTGTTCTCTCTCCCAAGTCCTGCAACTCAACGTTTGTTTTTTTGGCTTTAGTGACACCAACCTCCAAAATGGAGCAGCAACGGGTGAGTGTCACCCCAACACTGTCCCCAGGAACAGCGTTGCTGCTCCAGCTTTCTGGAATAGAGCCGGGACATCACAGGGGCTGTAAGGGACAGGGAACATCCTGCCTTCCTTCCCCATCCACAGGCGATCCAGTACCAAGGAAGGGGCTGGGATGGCTCCCAAGAGATCACCTTGGCAGAAGTGAAATGCTGCTGGGAACCTCCCCTGGGGATGCCCAGGGCTGGCACCACTGCTAACACCACGACAGCAGTCCCAGTAACTCCGGCATTCACTGAGTGCTGCTGCTCACCTTGAAATCCGCGGCACTGCCAGGGACCTGAGTATTGCCTGGGCAAGCCCTGGGCAGGGCCAGGGGGTTCACACCTCACTGGGGCTCCTCAGATGCAGCTGCTTCTGTGCTGTGCTGGAGAGAAGGTGGGAATGAATAGCACTGAGCCACCGAGGGAGGGTTACCAAGGAGGGAGATGCACAGAACCGCCCTGTGCATCCCAGGACCGTGGTGTGCTGCACAGGACCACCCTGTGCTCCCCAAGGCCACCCTGTGCATCCTAGGACCACACAGTGCATCCCAGGACTGCAGTGTGCTGCCCAGGACCACCCCATGCATCTCAGGACTGCACTGTGCTCCCCAAGAGCACACTGTGCACCCCAGGAGCAGAGAACACGGCCTCCCTCCCTGGGAGAACTCTGCCTGGAGCAGAGGCACCTGCACAGCTCTGCTGCACTGCTGGAAGGTCAGCAAACAGGAAACCTGCCCGGGCCAGGGACACACAGGGAATGGCTGGCTGGCTGGCTGGAAGGAGCCTGGGAGAAGGGAAAGATCCAGCAGGGCTCAGACCAAGGTTTAGGCTCACAGAAAGCTCTGCCAACCGGCTCTCGCTGGCAACACGGGCCCGTCTGCAGCCCCGGAGCTGCAGGGCAGAAGGTACAGAGCAAGTCAGGGTGTGCAGCAGCCACAGGGAGAACAACACAAACCAAGGAAACCCCATCAGCTCAAAGTGCTGCTCAGGGTAACAAAAACAAACAAAAAAAAAAAAGAGAAAGCTTTGCAAAAAGACCTTAAAATCCTGAGTGTACAGGTGACAGAGCAGCAGGTGACCGAAGAAAAGTGGGATCATCAAAAACAAACTAGTCTGATTCTAAATCTGCAAGAACAAGCTGCAAATTCTCACCACTCAGACGAAATCCTGGGATTATTCTCAACAATTCCACGAAAATATTTCCCAGAGCAGCTGTGGCTGCCCCACCCTGGAAGTGTTCAAAGCCAGGTTGGATGGGGCTTGGAGCAACCTGGGCTAGTGGAAGGTGTCCCTGCCCACAGCAGGGGTTGGAACCGGATGAGCTTTAACGTCCCTTCCAACACAAACCCTTCCCTGATTCCATGATTCTGTGAATGTCAGTTCACTGCTCACCAGCAAAGAGCAAAGCAGAATACCAGCCAGGACTAGGGGAAGGGTTGAGAACAAGACAGGGATGCTCTCACCCTGACCCACAGTCCGAGGCCTCCTCAGCACTTCTGACCTGGGTCTCCAAAACAGATGAGAGGGAACTTGAAAAGGTGCTGAGAGGGGCTGAAGATGACTGACAGGATGGAACAGCTTCTGCACAGGGAGCCTGGAAAGGAAGATGGCAGAGGGGGAGTGAAGCCTTCCATGCCAGGAGAAGAAAGGAGGAGGCCACCAGGGAACAATTTGTTCACTGTTCCTTCCGAAGCAGAAACTTGGGGACATCACATCCAATTAGGCAGGTCCAAAGCAGAAGGAGGTTTCTTCACATAAAGCATCGCTGTGAAACGCCTCACTGGGGCTGTGGCAGCACTCAGAGGATGATTGCTCAAATTCAAGGACAAAAGCTCCGCGCAAGGCTATGGAAACACAGGATGCGGCTTTGGGCTCGGGAATGGTTCTGTGCTGGGAGCAGGAAGGGCACAGCCCAGCCCCAGGGGCAGCAGGGCAGCAGCAGAGGCCAGGCTGGGGCAGAGGAGCCCCTGGAGCCCCTCGGCAGTGGCAGAGGAGGGGGCTGCCCTCGCCCCCTGTCCCCACGTCCCGCGTGTGCGCACACCGAGCCGCGGCAGCGCCGTGGTTGGGCTGTCACACCGTCCCCGCCGCAGCCCGGGGCTGCCAAACCCTGCCAAACCCACATTCCCACTGACATTTTCCATGCACACCCGCTGCACTGGGCTGGTATTTATAGAAGTTTCAGCAAAAGCAATTCAGATATTTCCAAAAAGGAGGTTAGGGAGAAACACGGCAGCTTGGCCAAAACTGTACATTTTTCCAGCTTTGAGTGAGTGATTGAAAGCTGATCGACCTCCCAGCTCTGGGCTGGAGCCCAGCGCTCCAGACTTTGATCTGGCAAGCCACACTGGGCTTTGCTTGGGCCCCAGCAAGTGCTTCCTGCATCTCCAGCCCCATCATTTCCACAGCAAGATCCCTCTGCTAGAAACAAGCCCTTCCCAGCTGAATCCATGAAGCTGTGGACTCTGCCCCATGGTTCACCACCAGTCTCCAGCCTCTGAACTGGGTTACTGCACAGTCTGAATGCACCAAACTCAAATGCACCTTCCACTGCGCTATACATGGTCCCTTTCCCTGACAGGAAAGCCAGGAAAGGCAGAAATACAGAAAAATAACAGGGGAACAAGGATTCACCCCGAGAGCACACATACCTGTTAACACTCCCTATACCTGTGTGATGTCTTGGTGCCCAAAGCCACAGGAGCAGGCCCCAGGAGGGGTTGGATCCTCCTCCCTGCTGACCTTCCACCACAACATGTACCCCACAATGAGCAAGATGCTTTGACTGAACCCACCAGGGCAGCACAGCTCTCCCGAGGTAGCAAATAGACCAGAGGACTCAGATATTTATTTTTTGTGGGACTGGACCTACCTCCATCCCCTGGAGACCACCAAGTTGATGCTCCCAGGGCTGGAGCCCCTCTGCTCTGGAGCCAGGCTGGGACAGCTGGGGGGGTTCCCCTGGAGAAGAGAAGGCTCCAGGGAGACCTGAGAGCCCCTGGCAGGGCCTAAAGGGGCTCCAGGAGAGCTGGAGAGGGACTGGGGACAAGGCATGGAGGGACAGGACACAGGGAATGGCTTCCACTGCCAGACCAAAGGGCTGATGAGATATCAGGAAGGAATTCTTGGCTGTGAGGGTGGAGAGGCCCTGGCACAGGCTGTCCAGAGAAGCTGTGGCTGCCCCATCCCTGGAAAGTGTTGAAGGCCAGATTGGATGGGGCCTTGGAGCAACCTGGTCTAGAGGAAGGTGTTCCTGCCCATGGCAAGGGGTGAAACTGGATGAGCTTTAAGGGCCCTTTCAATCCAAATCATTCTGGGTTCTGTGACCACACAAGCTGCAGTATCCTCCATATCAGCCCAAGCCACTACCTGAGACAGGGAAGCAGGAGAAAAACCAAGGCCACTCAGCCAGGTAAGGCAGCTGGGACACCTGGGAGAGGTGGGCTGCAGGTCCCTGCTGCCCTAGCCTCCCAAGACTGGTTCTGCTCTGCAGAGGCTGGTTTCCCCAGGCAACTCTGCAGGAAGAGGCTCTGCTGAGCCCCACCAGCCCCGTGTCCCCTCGGCACCACCACCCTGCGCAGGAGGCTGCCAGAATTAAAGTGGGTCCCCTTGCAACTCTTCCTCCTCCTTCTCTCGAGCTGAACTCCAACCATCTGTGGTTTAACAGCTCTGCATCTGATCCAGCACCCTCGGCCCTCCTACAGCACGGAGAGAAATCAGCACTTTTAGTGCCCAAGTCACCCAACCTACTTCTCACTCCTACTTCAACCTGAGGCCGATGACGAGGAGCCCGGGGGAGCTGACTCGGGTGGCATCACCTCCATCCAAGCCACCTGACACTGTGTTTGCCAACTCCCCCAACTTCTGGATTCCACATCTCCTGTTGGAGACAGCCCGCTCAGCTGACGTGGCACAACCAGTGCTGCCCCTTAAGGCACCTGAGTTAAGTTCTGCCAGAATCCTCAGGATGAGACAGGGGGTTCTGGATGCCTTTCTGAGGGCAGGTACCAGGATTCCTGGGCAAGGGTAGGTGTACATCTCCCCTCACAGACAGACATGATCGTGGGAGTGAACAAGGCCCTGCAGCTCCGAAGGACCAGAGCGCTGCCACCTCAGCCTCACATCTTAATCACAAGATCGTTCTATTTCCATGGAAACAGCAGAATTAGAGACTTCGATGTAATGACAATTAGCAACATCGGGAATTTAACTGTTAAACCCATCACACTGCCGTCCCCAGAGCCAGGAGAGGAGACGGTGCTTCCCCACACCACCGCCCTGCTCCCAGCCACACTCAGGTGTTTGCTCCTGCTTCCCTCAGCAGCAAGCTGGCCTTCCAGTCTCTCCCACGTCAGCACGCCCAGAGACAGAAGCTCCTGGCTGATGGTGGCTCCATCCAGTGCCAGCTTGTCCGTCTGCACTGATCCTGGAGGACGTGCAGCGATCCTGCTGACCAAGGCTTCCCTGGTGCCTCAGCAGCAGGAAAAGGCTTTATGTGCTCCCGAGTAACTCAGAGCTCCATGGGATGGCTCCAGGCACTACGGGAAGGACCAGCCAGTGCCTCCCCTTCCCCTGACACAGCAAAGCACCACAGAGGTTCTGGTCAGCCTGAGGACAGGGCAGAGCTGACAGTTCCCACTGCTGGCACAGGGTACCCTGTCCCACCCCCACTGTCATCACTGCACCGTGCAGCCACGAGCCCTTCCTGAAAGCAAAGCCGGGAAGGACTCGGCAGCATCACAAGCCTCCCGAGACACATATCCTGGGTCTGCAGAACACCACAGCGAAAGCTGCAATCATGGGAGCATCACCAAGGATGTCGAGGCAGGTCGGGGGAGCTCCTGTGCCCAGGAAGCCCTTGGGTTACACGAACTCACCTCCCAGAAGAGGGGAGAAGAACTGTCCCTCTGCCTTCTCAGCCAGGGAACCACTTTGAGGGGTCGCTGCCCCAAAATCCCCCCTGGGTGCTCCACGCCTTGGCCCTACTGTGGTCAGTAGGACCTTTAGCTGACAGGACCAGCACAAGGAGCCTCTCCTGGACTTTACATCCAATCCAAGGATTGAAATTGCTCAGCCAAGCTCTGATTGTGTACCATCACACAGACCAACAGGCAACACGCTGATGGAGAGAAATTTTCCACGGTGTGTGCATTCCGCTGCCTTGCCCATGCCTGGACATCTGTGCACGAGCCACGGCCCTGCCACGGTTACAGCCACACTCCTAAAGCCCTTCCCGGGGGTCAGGACACCTATATCCAGCCTTGAGGAGAGCAGCTTCCCACCCACAGAAATCCCAGTCCTGCTCCGAGAGCTCAGACCTGGGGAAGCTGGAGAGAAATCATCTTCTATGCCAGAGGCTGTGGGACAGGGAAAGCACCTGCTCCAGCGGGAGCTCACACGGAGCCATCCCCACCCTTGAGCTGGCAAAGCTCCAGGGCTGAACTACATCTACAGCTGATCTCCCATGAAAGATGGGTGTGCTCCAGGCCAGACTCTCCTCCAGTCTCTGAAGAGAACTCCCCAGGGCACAGCTCACAGCTGCCCACCCAGCCTGCCTGCACAGACAGGTCCCAGCAGGGAAGCACCGCTGTGACCTGGGGCCCATCCTGCTGCTCTGCACACGGAGCCTGTGAGCACCCTGGGCCCCACACTCACCCCCCAAGCTCCTCGTGTCACACAGGCAGCCCCACCACACCACACGTGGGACTGGGACGTTCCTGCGGAGGGGACACGCTGTCAGGACACTGCCAGGACACCCAGCAAGATCCCACACGGACCCAGGACTCATCCCACGCCCACACTGGGGCCCACATCCCACAGCTCCAGCAGCTGGGGGAAGGCTGGGCTCCTCCAGCCCCTCCAGGGAGGTGGGGGGCTGACACCCCCGGCAGACAGGGGGGCTGACAGCCCTCAGTAGGGTGGGGCTGACAGTCCTTGGCTGGGGGCAGTGCAGTGACTCAGGTGAGGAGCCAGCAGCTCGGGGGAGTCTGTGGCTGAGTCACAGCGTGGCCGATGAGTCACCTCGGACAGGCGCTGCGGGGCCGAGGATATGGCCGGCACATGCAGCTGCAGCAGCTCCAGCTGCGGGTTTGCTCCTGTGCTGCTGCCAGCGGCTCCCCGGGGCCCTGGCGCCGGGCACAGCACTGACCAGCAGGGGCAGGGGTCTCCCGGGCTGCCAGGGTGCTCCAGACACACTGAACAGGGCACTGTGCCTGTCCCCAGACGCGCCGGTGACCCTGCTGCGGATCCCTCGCCGTGGCAGATCAGGTGAGCCCTCAGCCTAACCACATCTGCCACCCCCCACGGCTCCGGGGCCAGTCCCGAGCTCACCCTGTGCCCCACACACACCCCGGTTCTCAGCCCCAACACACCCTGCCAGGAGCACGGGGCAAACCCCATGGCCAGGCTGTGCCAAGAGCATGGCCTGCCGCGGAATCACGGAATCACAGAATCATTAAGGTTGGAAAAGCCTTCTGAGACAATCGAGTCCAACTGCTCCCCCAGCACTGCCAAGACCACCCACTGTGATGCCATGTCCCCAGGTGCCACATCCACACAGCTTTTAAATCCCTCCAGGGATGGGGACTCCACCACTGCCCTGGACAGCCTGTGCCAGGGCTGGACAGCCCTTTCCAGGAAGAAATTTTCCCAATATCCAACCTAAACCCCCCCTGGAGCAACTGCAGTCTGTTTCCTGTTGTGCAAAGCATGTTCCCAGGTGCAGGCAGCTAGCAGTGCCAGGGGACAGGGATGTGCCCCTTGGTGTGGGGGGATCAAGGGGACTTGACCTGCCCGGTCCCTCTGACCACTGCGGCCTCCTCACCTGGAGGAAGCCGCCCAACACCTACTTCAGCAATAAAGTAACCCAAATTCTCACTGACTGCACTTATTTTAGTGTGACACCTAAATCAGGCAGCACCAACTCGCTCTGGGACCAGCAGAATTAGCTCAAGGAGAGGAGGGGACGTGAGGCTGGGCCAGTGCTCCGAGAGCCCGGAGGGCCCAGTGAGAGCCAGGGACAACAGGAGAGCAGCAGCAGGACCTGGCACCCAGGGAAGAAAGCAGGGACAAGCTGGGTTTTCCCAGTGAAGCTGTGGCTGCCCCATCCCTGGAAGTGTCCAAGGCCAGGTTGGACAAGACTTGGAGCAACCTGGGATAGTGGAAGGTATCCCTGCCCATGGCAGGGGTTGGGACTGCATGGGCTTTAAGGTCCCTTCCAACCCATTCCATGATTCTAAAATGGGGTTTGGGGCTTTTGTTGTGGTTTGGTTTTTCACATTTCCACCATAATTTATCAGACAGCCCAAATCCTAACACTCCATAAAAACACCAGGACAACAATTCTGCTAGAAGCCCTGAACCAGCTTGGAGGCGAGTGACATCCAAACTGACCAAAAAAGGGTAAGAAGTGGGAAGAAAGAGGAGGAAACAGATGTCAATGTGATCTTGAACGCAGGAAGTATCAAAAATGGTGTAGGAAGCCAAAGCCTTCAGGAAAATGAGTCTGTAACAATGCTGAGAGCAGCAGGAAGCAGCTGTGAGGAGCGCTGACCCACACAGGGGGCACGGCTCCCTCCTGGGCCTGGGGCTCTGCCGGGCCTCACACCACGGCACCGGAGACACTGACCCAAACACCAGGGAAAAGCAAACACAGACCTGTGCAGAATGGCAAAACCATCAGCAAAACAATCTTAAAACTGTCATTAAAACAATGTAGACCTGAATGCAATGGTGTGAGGAAGAGCGAGGAAGAGCAAGGAAGAGTGAGAAAGAGCGAGAAAGAGCAAGGAAGAGCTAGCTCACACTCCTGCTCATGCTAATTTTTAATAAATACTGAAATAATGGAGATCTTCAGGAATGTCTGGAACCTTGTATCCCCCTGACCCTCAGGCAGCCCTTGCTGACACCAGTCCCTGGGAAGGGGTGGGAGTCAATGGAACTGGATGTTTTAAACAACAGCTGATCCCACTCCTCTAGGTGGTTCAGATGTTGCTGACACAGGGTTGGACTGGATGACCTTGAAGGTCCCAGCAGCCCAAATTGCTCCGTGGTTCCACGAAACAGACATCTCTGTTCGTGTTTCCATGGCCACATGACTCATTGCCATACGACATTCCCTCTATCAATCAACACTTTGCAAAGCCAGTAACAGGAAACAGTAAAAACTGGCTACAGGACCAGGCTCAGAACAGCCAGAGATCCAGGCCATCAGGTAAGAGGATTTCAGTGACCCCTGGAGCCATCCCAGTGATGTCGGGAAGCTCCACACAACTGGGAAAATACTCTTGCTAAGCCAGGTCTGAGACAGGCAAAGCAGCAAATGCCGGCAGCACCAGGACAGCCAGATACCCCAGCCCCAAACTACAGCCTACATTCTCTTAGGGCCATTTCCAACCCATTTCCAACGAGGGCATGACCAGGAACCGCTGGTGTGGATTCATCACCACCAGGAGGGGGCAGGTGGATATGCCAGACAACAGAGCTCTAACACAAACACGCCATGGGAGTGGAACAAGATGATCTTTGAGGTCCCTCCCAGCCCAAACCACTCTGGGATTCCACGAAAAAGAGCACTCAGGAGAAAGGAGCTGGATTTACAGTCCACAGGACTGTGGCTGGGTCAAGTGGGAGCACGCTGCCTATAGTCTGATGTTTTTCATTTTAAGGGCACTGGGTAAGGAAGAGCCATAAAAATTCTTTGAAGACCACAGGAAATGAACTCACAAAGAGACTTTTAATGAGCATTATGTGATCAACTTCCCAAAAAAAAAAAACCCATCGAGAGATAAGTTATGACAAAGTGACAGTAAGCTTCTCAGGGAATAACGGTCAGGTGACAAAGTTTTATTTACACCAATCTAAAGAAACAAGTAAGAAAATGGAAGTTTAAACCAGACAAATGCAAATTGGGAATTAAATGGGAACTATCAGCAGCTGAAGGAATTAACAACTGGAACAACTGACTGGAGAAGAAGTGGTTGGGCTCCATTCGATGTGCTGCCCAGGAAAGGTGTGAAGACCTCCAGGAACGGGGGATCCAAGACCCTTCCAGACAGACAAAGCCCTTCCCAACCGGCCTGGATGGCAATGCTGACCTCATGGGAGCAGGATGTTGCACTGAGACCTGCCAATGTCCCTTCACCAGGAAGGGTCAGCCCTTCTCCAGCTCCTGATGGTTTCCAGGCTGAACTACACATTTGTCTGGGAAATGCTTCAGCCAAACAATCTGTTAAGCTGAACAGGGGGTGATGGCAGCACTTATAGTTAGATACACAGCCAGTAATGGAACAGGCACTCCAATATAGAAGTCTGTGTTTAAATCCAAACACCACACACTCCACACAGGCCCTTCGGGTCCACACAGACCCTGAAAACCAGCTGGCTGAGCTCAACATGCTTATGAATTTTCTCCTCCAAGAGGATATTTTGGTCTCCCTCCCTTGCTTCTCACCACCACAGCCCACTCGTGCCCCCCCACCACAGCTCACAGAACACCACATTGCCTTGTGTAATCCCCTCCCCAGAAACCCACTCCAGCCCTGAGAAGGGGTTGGGTGCCTCCTCCCAGGCCCATTTCTCATTTGCACCAGGCCATGTGCCGTTTTGTCCTCAATTTTCTCTCAGACTGTCTCCAACTCAATTTTCACATCTCACAGTCTACCAAAGCATCCTTCAGCCAGTCCTCTGAGGGAAGCTGTCAGGAGAGGGAAGAGGAGGAGGAGTGACCACAAGTTCGTAGGATTTCTAGGAGGAAGGACAGCAAACTACAGAGACTCCACCAAGGCAGGCACTGCCCAGAGGGGCTGTGGACTCTCCATCCCTGGAAGTGCTCAAGGCCAGGCTGGGTGGGGCTTGGAGCAACCTGGTCTAGTGGAAGGTGTCCCTGCCCACGGCAGGGGTTGGGACTGCATGGGCTTTAAGGTCCCTTCCAACCCAAACCATTCCATGATTCTATGATTATCGAACTCCATAGGCAAGATCCTACTGGAGGTAAATCCAAAAGGAAAATAGAAGAAGAGAAAACAAAAGGAGATTATAGAAAGCTGTTGTGTCCCTAAGCAGCAGTGCTGGTGGCACACACCGAAATCACCCTGGTGCAGAGGCAATCAGTGTGGTAGGAAACCAGCATGGCTCACCCGAGCTCAGTACTGGGCTTGGCATGGGAAGGCACACACAGGGAAACTGGAATTGAGGTCAGATTAATAAGGATAAAGACAAAGGAGTGGCAGCCAAGCCTGAGCCCAGAGCAGCTACACAAGGAGTGAGAGGTGACCAGTGACAAACTGCAAAGCCCAGAGGCAATTCCAGGGTGCCCCAGGGACCAACATGAGAGCACGGGAACGCTCAGCCTGTTCCACAGGGGACAGAGGAGCCACTGAGGACTGGGTGGGAGGGTTAAGCCTTTTTGTCCAAGTCTCTACCACAAAGAGCAAAGAGAGGGCTAGCAGAGGCAGAAGCCAAAGAATACAATGGAGCTTCCAGTAAAAATGTCAGCAATGTCAGGTGTTTTACTTGGTCAGATGGGGACAAGCAAGGGATGATGGTTTAAACTGAAAGAGGAGATTTCAGTTAGATATTAGGATGAAATTCTTCCCTGTGAGGGTGGGCAGGCCCTGGCACAGGTTGCCCAGAGAAGCTGTGGCTGCCCCATCCCTGGGAGTGTTCAAGGCCAGACTGGATGGGGCTTGGAGCACCCTGGGATAGTGGAAGGTGTCCCAGTCTGTCCTGGGACAGGTGATTACCCCAAACCAGGTGCAGGACCTTGCACTTGGCCTTGCTGTACTTCATGAGGGTCCCACAGGCCCCCTCCTCCAGCCTGTCAGGGTCCCTCTGGATGCCATCCCTGCCCTCCAGCCTGTCACCTGCACCCCTCAGCTTGCTGTCACGTGCAAACACGCAGAGGGGGCACTCAGTGCCACTGTCTATGTCATTAACTAAGATATTACAAAGCACTGGTCTCAGTATGAACCCAAGCAGGACAGCACTCTTTACTGGTTTCCATTTGGCCACTGACCATAACGCCTCAGATGTGCCCAGCCAATTCCTCACCAACCCAATAGTCCACCCACCAAATTCATCTCTCTCCAAACTCTCTGCAGTCCCCTGGGAAGGTGTAAGATGTCACTGACAGGCCTTTAAAAGCTGGTCCTTCATTTCCCAGGACAGACATCCCGACCCTACGACCTCCCACTGCCCTTTCCCACCCCACCAGTGGACTGCACAAGGTTGCTCCTGCCTCACCTGCAGATTCTGGGCTCTTCTGGACCCTGCCAGCTCCTCCCTCAGGAACCAAGCTGGTCCCAAAGCCTTGCCCTCGTTGATCCCATCAATTCTTTTATCCTCTTTGTTCTCCTCCTGGTTCTCTACAGCTTTTTGCACCAGCCTCAGACAGACCATCTTCACTCTCCGCCTCCAGTGTTGCTGTTTTTCGGATGTCTCACATGGCTCTGCCCATAGCACCTTCCCTTCTCCCTCCACGCTTCCTCCAGCCAGCCTCATGCTTTAATTTAACACCATCCCTCAGCTCTGGGTGATGATTCATAGTTCTGCCTTTCTATTCCTGGACTGTCTCCTGTCCAAAATGAAGTCTCAGCTTTTTTTCCCCTCCAGTATTTCAAGTGTGCACCCACAAGCCCAAGCTCCACATGATTAAAGAGATCTGCTGCTAATCCCAGCTTTGTCCCCTCTCCCCTCAAGCTCTCGCTGCTCGGGGCCTTGGGACTTCACTCAGATCCTGTCTGGGACTTGAGGACACGATCCAGACAGTAACAGAGCTCATGGATCTTCCTCTCCCTCTCCTCCTCATCCTGGCTGTCCCTAAACCCCTCCAGTCCCTGGAACCTGCCTCGTCCTCTGGCCATGCAGCCAAAGGCTCCCAGCGTCCACTCTGCACTGACCATTACTGCCCCTTTCCCCCAAAACTGCCTATAAACCATATAATCCTGCCTCATGCCTATTCAGCCAGAACGCTGCTGCAGCTGGAATTACTTCCCAATCTCTCTCTTCAGCAGGCCAGCACTCCCTCTGAATCCCACTCCAGGCCCTCCTCCTCTGTCACGTCAACCATGAGCTGCGTCGTCCCCCTCCCAAACGCCTCATTCCATAACAACCATCCTTCCTCTGCTGTCTCCCTCCCAAACCTGGCAGAAGCTCCGTTCCCAGCTGCTGAATTCCAGCAAACACCTCCCTGCTTCCTCCTGTTTGTGCTTCATACTGAAAAAGCTCTCTTTAAACCACCTGAACTCACTTTATTCTCCTCTTCTAAAGAGCTCTTTGAAGCTCTCCCAAGCTCTGTGCCCACCAGGAACACCCAAGCCACTGCAGGGGAGGTGGCTGCCCTGGCAGGTCCATGTCCTGATGCAGCCCCCCACTGTCCCACGATCTCTGTGCTCCCCACGTGTTCATCAGCACATGCCTCTCACCTTTAAACCAACCCCGAGCCCCCATGGCAGGGCTGGCCCTGCCCTGTGCTCCCACAGCACCTTCTGCAGGAGGGACCCAGCCAGGTGAGGCTCCAAGGGGTGACTGCCATGAAAAACCAGGAACGGGAGCAGCACCTCCCACCGAATCACTCCCAGAGCCACAGCACTGCCAGCACTGCCAGCCCCCACCCCTGCCAGGGACAGCACAGGCCTCGGCACCTGCCACCAGCATGGCACCCTGCATGGGTGTGTGTGCTCCCCCAGCCCCACCACAGCACCCTGCATGGGTGTGTGTGCTCCCCCAGCTCACCCCACAGCACCCTGCATGGGGGTGTGTGCTCCCCCAGCCCCACCACAGCACCCTGCATGGGTGTGTGTGCTCCCCCAGCCCCACCACAGCACCCTGCATGGGGGTGTGTGCTCCCCCAGCCCCACCACAGCACCCTGCATGGGTGTGTGTGCTCCCCCAGCTCACCCCACAGCACCCTGCATGGGGGTGTGTGCTCCCCCAGCCCCACCACAGCACCCTGCATGGGTGTGTGTGCTCCCCCAGCCCCACCACAGCACCCTGCATGGGTGTGTGTGCTCCCCCAGCTCACCCCACAGCACCCTGCATGGGTGTGTGTGCTCCCCCAGCTCACCCCACAGCACCCTGCATGGGGGTGTGTGCTCCCCCAGCTCACCCCACAGCACCCTGCATGGGTGTGTGTGCTCCCCCAGCCCCACCACAGCACCCTGCATGGGGGTGTGTGCTCCCCCAGCCCCACCACAGCACCCTGCATGGGGGTGTGTGCTCCCCCAGCCCCACCACAGCACCCTGCATGGGTGTGTGTGCTCCCCCAGCCCCACCACAGCACCCTGCATGGGTGTGTGTGCTCCCCCAGCTCACCCCACAGCACCCTGCATGGGGGTGTGTGCTCCCCCAGCCCCACCACAGCACCCTGCATGGGGGTGTGTGCTCCCCCAGCCCCACCACAGCACCCTGCATGGGTGTGTGTGCTCCCCCAGCTCACCCCACAGCACCCTGCATGGGGGTGTGTGCTCCCCCAGCCCCACCACAGCACCCTGCATGGGGGTGTGTGCTCCCCCAGCCCCACCACAGCACCCTGCATGGGGGTGTGTGCTCCCCCAGCCCCACCCAGCCATCCAGAGCCTGGGGATGGATGGCAGTCACCAGAGCCTGACTGCAGAGATCACAGAATGGTTTGTGTGGGATAGGACCTTAAAGCTCAACCCGTTCTAACTCCCCTGCCATGGGCAGAGACACCTCACATTAGCCCAGATTGCTCCAAGCCCCATCCAACCTGGCCTCGGACACTTGCAGGGATGGGGCAGCCACAGCTTCTCTGGGCAGGGCCTCACCACCCTCACAGGGAGGAATTTCTCCCCAGTCTCCCACCTTTGGCAGTGGGAAGCCATTCCCCCTTGTCCCGTCACTCCAGGCCCGTGTCCAAAATCCCCCTCTGAAGGCCAACCCCCTTTTCCCTACCACAGGAGTCACTGCTGAGGTAAATATCCAACACCAGCCCAAACCCAAGAGCAGGAGCCAGTGTGCACCGAGCCTGCTGTGGCAGCGAGCATGGGACAGACAGCCCTCGCTGGCTGATGACAGCCCACACTGGCCACCACGGGCTGGCCACGGTGCCAACCTGGATCCGGCAGCTCCCAGCCGGGGACTCTGCAGCAGCAGCAGAACTCAGCCAGGATTTCGGACACAGCAGCTGGGAATGAGGGAGCCCCCGGGCTGGAGTGGATTTCATCACCACAGATCACATGGCCAGAACCAGATGTCACACATGACCCCAAGCAGGAATTCCCCAGTGACTCACAGCCAGAGAAGGGATGCAGCCCCACGGCAGCCAGACACCCGGCACAGATGCAAACATCCCTTGCCCTCCACATGCCACTGTGCTCTGCTCTGTCTGGATATCTATTTCCTTGGGATTTGTAGGAATTCAGAAGCAGCAGGGTTTAGTTGGAACTGGACAGCAGGTCTGAAAGTCTCTGGGGCAGGAGAGGTGAGCGGATACGCAACAAGTCTTAATCACACAAACCTCCTTCCAGTTAGGAAGAGGCTAAAATTATCTTGGTTTTCAGCCTTCCTGCCCCAGCAGATTCCTTGCTGTCACCACAGCACCTCAGGAAATCCACCTGAATAGGCACCCGCAGGCTCCCTGCTCTCAGTGCTACCCCAAGCTGCAGGCAGCAGCAGCACTGAGACCACAGGTGCCTCTTCCATGCAGGACACTGCAGGAAGGAACACAAGTCGTTGGAGGCAATGACTTGCAGGAAGTCCTGGAGGAGGATTAAAAAAAAATCAGATGCCAAAGCAGGAAGGCAGAATCAGAGGAGAAAAGGCCTCCTCCTGCCAGGGACAGATGCAATCGTGTCACTGCTGAGGTGCTCACCAAGGTGCAGAGCTCTGATCACAGGATAGGACAGCTCTCACATCCCTCAGTTTCCAGCAGCCAGGCTTTTGTGTCAGCCCTCCAGCCCACGGCTGCTCCTCCAGACCCCATGACCACTGCCCACGTCCCCCCCACATCCACGCCAGCTCCAAGGAGATTTCAGCCAAGGGCTGGACACCACTGCCCTGGGCACAAGAGCACCCAGTCCCAAGAGAGGCCCAGCTCAGTGAGACATCACTGCCCGGAGTGCCGGTTGATGAGGAACATCCCTCAACTGGAAAAGGCTCTGTGCAACCAAACCGTGAAACTCCTGAGAAATTAGGAGTTTATGCTGGACAAGGAAGGGCAGAGCCACCAGGGACTGACATCACACCGACCCACAGCCAGTGCAGGGACAGCAGCCAGCGTCTGGCCAAACACCCAGAGCATGTCCCGGGTACAGGCCTGGCTCCCAGCTCCTCCCCAGGCACTGGCTGTGCTGCTGCCATGGCCGGGAGATCCAGCATACAGCTTCCTTTGCTGGCAGCTCTCACACAGCTCGGACCAGCACAGTCCAGGTCCATTCTGACTCTTCCCAGAAACCAGGTTCTTCAGCTGTAAGCTTGGTGAGGTGAGAGCTGCACCTGGCAGAGGTGCCTCCAGATGAATTGGGCCACAACATAAAACTCCCTAAAAACAGGGGATGTATTTGTCCAGGTGTGCTACCCCAGACATGCTTTGGAAGGTGTGCCTGACCATGGCAGGGGGTGGAACAAGATAGTCTATAACCCCAACCGTTCTGTGGGTCTACAGTTTGCCCAATCTCCCACTTTTGTGCTTTTTTAAGCACTTTTCCATTTAATTTTCAGCAAATCTGGAGACCACAGAGCCAGAGGAACTCTGCCCCAACCTGCATCGAGAGGGGCAGCACTACTGGAGCTGTGCAGATGCCTGGAATGCCCAGCTCTGGAGCAGAGATGCCAATGGCTCTGGAGTTCACAGCTGCCCCCACGGCACCCCAGCACCGTGCCTTGCGGTTCCCAACCCTCGGGAACTCACAGGCACACATAAACAGGGCAATTCTGCAGAGGTCGTGGAATTAGCAGGATAAAGCTGGCTAAGCAGAACGCTCTCCTTCCCAAAGGGTGTAATTTACTCGAGGCTGATTCAGCGGAGCGAGGACATGGCCAGCCCTGAGTGCGGCCTGGCAGCATGGGGCTCCCCGAGCCCGCGGCACTGGGGGGCTCCAGCAGGGAGGCTCCTCCTCATCTTCCTCCAGAGGATCCTGCATCAATGGCAACTCCTGCCTGTGAGTTCGCTCTGTGAATCTGCACATCAGGAGCAAGTTTCAAAAGATGCTGGGAAAGGATGGAGCATGGGGCTGAAAGACTCATACCGGAACTGAACAGAATGATGAGGTTCAGGTGGTTTAACTCATCACAAAGAAGGACGGCAAAGTGACCTCATTAACTGGTACAACCAGCTTTAAACACAAAAATATCCAGTATCAAAGGAGTCCTTCCTCAGAGAGAAACGCAAAAAATATCCAGGATGTTGGAGATGTCAATTGGAAGAGTGACGCCACTTACTGACAGCAGGATGGGTAATGATGGAAAAATCTCCTGAAGCAGCAGGCCCAGGGCTTTGCCTGTACCTCAGAGAGGCCTTATTTTTAAGGCTAAAATCCTGAGGTGACCAAACCAAAATCCTGGGATGGACTGTTCACACCAAGTGACCCAAAAGCCCATCCTGGTCTCACACCCAGCCAAAGCCAAAGCCAGGCCCTGGAGCGATGCAGAGCCAGCATGCTGGGACATCCCCTGCCCAGCAGAGCAGATGTGAAGCTCCGGGACAGCCAGGCTGCTCCCACTATCACAGCCGTTCTCCAGGGCTTCCCTCATCCCCCCCAGCCTCTGCCAGAGCAGCAGCAGCTAGGAACTGTAGAGGAAAGCTTTCCTAAAGTAACACAGCTTCTTCAGCTACAGAAAGGATCCCACACGGGTTTAGAGGCATGTGGGAGGAGTATGGAAGGACAATGAAGGGAAAAGCACATGCTCTGGGTGAAACTGCAACTACACAGATTCCTGCTCCCTGGCTACCGAGTCCTCACCACGGCTCAAGCCCTCTCCAAGCTCTCCAAGGGGCTTTAGGTGGGCTGCAAGGCATGTGCATGACCATGAATGTCAGGAAACAATTCCCATCACCTGGCAAAAGCTCTGTTAAAGGAATCTCACCTACTTTTCCTCATCTCTCCTCCACCTCTCCCTCCTGCCTTCACCACTCCACGCATCCAGAAGACCTCTGTGTAACCATCTTCTCAGCCCTGCACCATGATGCTCTTTCCCCATTCCACCTTCCTGGTGCTCTCTCCCCTGTCTGTCCGTGGATCTGTGCTGGCTCCTGTGGTCCCTCAGGTAACACCCTGCATGGGGGCATCGCTCGCTCTCCTCAAACCCACGTTCTGGTCACTGCTCAAAGTTCACTTCTAGGAAAGAAATTAAGCACTGTGCAATTACTGTTCTAATTACAAACTCTATTAATATGGCTCTCTCTGTAGCCTGTCCCAGAGTCACAGCGTTCGAGGTCACGTTTATCGTGAGCAGGGGCTGCACCAGCCCCACGTTGGTATCATTTTGCTTTATGTAGATATGAAATCTTTGACGGAGATCAGCAGCTTGCAGCAGTCTCTGAGATTTGGCAAGGGAAGCAGCTTGGGATGAGGGAAGCGCTTTTTGCAAGCCCCCTGAAAATCTGTCCAAATTTGGTCGTTAGAAACTACGGAAAACCTCCGGGTCCCGCCTGCGATGCAGCTGATGCTGGCGACTGGCCCGACCTGCCGCCCCCAGCCCTGATCCCACTGGCCTCTCTGTCCCCATCGCCACCCTGAGCCCCGGTGTCCCATGGCCCTGTGCCTCCTCCAGCCCCAGTTCCCCACAGCACCTCCAAACAAAGCTCCAGCTCAAGGAGGAGACCAAAACAGAGCAGGTTTCCTTTTTCCCTTTCCTCCCATGGCGACACCACCAAGGCTGACCCGTGAGCAGCTGCAAGTGCCTCTCGCCCCACTGTGGGCTCCAAACTCCTTACGAAAGGTTTGTTCCCCCAAGCCCGGGGGGTTGGCAGGGCTCCAGCTGCAGCAGCCCCTGAACATCCGCTCCACCTCCCTGCCTGGCAGCACCTCACAGCCACAGACCCCCTGGGCTCTGCAATGCCTCCGGCTCCACCACGGGCTGCTGCTGCGGCAGTGACAACCCTCAGTCACACCCCACCCCTCCAGTGACACTCCCACAATCACAGCCCCACTGGTGACACCGGCAGCCCCGGCCCTGGCACGGCGGGGGGAAAGCTCAGTCCCACCATCCCCACTGCAGCACAGAACTGCCCTGCCTCTTCCGTCTCAAAAATGAAGGAATTGCCTGCAGGAGGAGAATCTGGCATGAGGACGCGAGCAAGTCCTGCAAGACCCGGCGCTCAGCTTTCAGAAGCTGCATTTTAGATTTCACTGGCAACTTCCGTCACGGATTTTTGGACCATGAGCCATCGTTCCGGTCACTGACTCTGATCAACAGAATATCAACAAACAAAACCCTCTTCCAGGCATTTCTGTATCAAGCCCCAAACCCACAGTTTAGAAGGAAATTCTCCTCCAGACCCAGGTGCTCCAGGGAATGATAACATCTCCAGCAAGGCTCTTCCAGCCATTAATTACCCCGTTTAACTCAACACACCTGGTAACGGGTCTCCAGTAACTGTGTAATCACGGCACACATTTCACCAGGATCAGGATTTATCCCAGTGTCTGGCAGGTAATCGGGGAATGCAGCCCAGATAAGGAAGTCTGTGGGATTCCTGCTCCAAATCCCCAGAGAAGGCCCAGAGGAGAAAGGACAGGGCTGTGGTTGCAGCAGGCAAAGCCCCCAAGGACACGCAGCCTCCAGCCCCATTCCACGGCCCTGTGGGCACCGGGCGAGCCGCGTCACGGCCGGGTGCCGGGCACCCCTTGCCCCTCATTTGGGGTCACTCTGGGTGCTTTGGGGAGCCCCGCGTGCCTGAGCAGAGCACCAGAGCCCAGTGTGTGTGTTCACACCTTCCCTAACAGCAGGAGCATCCACGCACCAGAGGAGTTGCTAAGAGACGCACTCGGCTCCCACCAACGTGCCCAGCACCCGCTCCCACGGCCGGGGGCGCAGGACGGGACACGTGCGACACTGGGGGTGGCTGGATGTTTCCACACGGGGACAACAGGCAGGGACAAAGTGCCCAGAAGGGCTCTGCCCAAGGAGGTGACCCCAGGAGCACCTCAGGTGTGGCCCTACCATGTCTCAGCCAGCAGTTCCTCTGCCCCACAGGGTGGGAATCAGATGCAGGATCAGACCATGTCACCAGGGACCTCGGGGCTCCCACTGCAGCCACCATCAGAGGCACAAACAAGGGAGAGCTGCAGGAGCCCCAGGGGAACGGGCAAAGGATGGTCCTTCCAGACGAGCCCACCTCAAACCCCAGAGGGACCGGGAAGACCCCAATACGCTGGCTGAGCCACTGCTGTGGCCTGTGCCAGCCCTGCATTCCCACCCACCTTCAGCCCAAGTCTCTTCCTTCCTCTCCTCAAATTCCATCAATCCAACAGTCTTCCATGGCTGAAGACTTCCACAGAAGTGGCAAAGCCCCCTCCTCTGACAGGTTTTACATTGACCCTGTCCTGACCCCACTGCATGTCCTTTGTCCTTGCACAGCGAGGCCAATGAAACAAATTCTGGGATTTACATTCCCTGGACTATGCAACCTTTCAGACTTTTGTTAAGGTCCCTATTCCTTGTGTTCTTTCCATAGAAACCCCCAAGACCAAGGCGGGGTGCAGGCCTCTGGGAGGTGCCCAGGCTGACACCCCCATGCAGCATCACTGCTCCTGCCAGCATCCCAAAACCACTTGCAGTGCCCCTGCAGTGACACCCCCGGTGTGAGGCAGCAGGAGAAGAGCTGAGCACGCTGCCAACACCCAGCAGGGACAACAAAACCCAAGGCAGGGAAACAGCAGCGCTCGGCGAGCACCGAGCCAGACCGGGGCTCCTCACGGAGACCACTGGCACCCGTGGCCCTGCAGTTTTCCTTGCCTGGGGTAGCGCCCGCTGCAGGAACCTGGAGCTTTGGGCTCACCGAGGGCAGAGGGACCGTTCATGTGAGGGGCTGCAAGAACCCCCTGGCCCACTGTAGGCCTCAGCACAGCACTGCTAATCTTCCCCTCCCCTTGGCTCCAACGCAACCCCTCGCCCATCCCGGTCCCTCAGCTCCATCCTGGCCTCCAGCTCCATCCCGGCCCCACAGCTCCATCTCAGCCCCTTGGTTCCACTGCAGTCCCTCACCCATTCCAGCCGCCGGCTCCATCCCGGCCTCCCCCCTCCATTCAGTCCCTCGCCCATCCTGGTCCCCTGGCTCCACTGCAGCCCCTCGGCTCCACTGCAGTCGCTCGATTCCGTCCCTCCCCTCGCTGCCAGTTCCCAGGCTGCAGTTTTCTGCATTTCTGACGTTAACGGGCTCCGGCAGATGCCGTTCCCCGCCGATGCCGGGGCCGGAGCCCCCCTGAGTGCCGGACACCCGCCCGCCCCCGCCCGCCGCTCCCGGCAAAGGCCGCGGGCGGAGTCCCCGGCCCTGCGCAGGCCCGGCCGCGACCACCATTGCTGCGGGGCCGGGCCCGGGGCGGCACCGAACGCGGCCTCCCCGCTGCCCCCGGCGCGACCCCGCAGCCCGGGCCGTGCCCGGCCCCGCTTCCAGCGCCGGGGCCGCAGCGCCCGCAGGCCCCGGCCCGGCTGAGGCCGCGCCCGGCCCCCCGCGCCCCCGGCCCCGCCGCTGCAGGGCCCGGCCCGGCCCGATGCCGATCGGGACCCCGCGGGCAGGGCCGGGCCGGGCCCCGCCGGGCCCCGCGGGCGGCAGCGGGCGCAGGTGCAGCGGCGGCGGGGACAAAGGCGGCGGCGCGGCCGGCCCGGTTCGGTGCGGGGTACCCGGCTCGGTGCCCGGTGCCCGGCTCGGTGCCCGGTGCCCGTCTCTCGGTGCGGTACCCCGTGCGCGATGCCCGTGCCCGGCTCGGTAGCGGTGCCCGGTGCTCACCCTCGATGGAGATGACGTGCTCGCGGATCTGGCTCTGCAGCGCCAGGTCCTCCACGCGCTCGATGAGGTCGTAGATGGCGTAGATATTGGGGTGCACGGACTCGAAACGCCCGATCTCGGCGCGGATCGCGGCCGAGTTGGAGAGCCCGAACTGCGGCGGGGGCGGCCCGCCGGGCTGCGGCCCCGAGGGCCCGGGCACGGGCACGGGCACCGGCCCGCCCGGCGCCGCCAGGCTCTGCTGCTGCCCGGGGCTCTGCCCGGCGCCGCCCGGGAAGTTCATCGCGGCGGGGCCGGTCAGCGGCGCGGGGCTCCGGGCAGCAACTGCATGGCAGCGACCACGTCCGTGCGCGGCTTCGCCGGGCTCTGCTGGGCTCTGCCACCGCCCCCGCCCGCCCCGCCACGCCCCGCCCGCGTCACCGGGACCGGCCCCGCGGCGGGCGGGCAGCGCGGCAACGGCGGGGGGAGAGGGGGCACCGGCACCCGGACTGCGACCGGCAGAAGCACCGGGGGGACCGCGAGGGGGAATGGGGGGATCGGGATGGGGAGATGGGGAGACCGGGACTGGGAGGAGGGAGGGCCGAGACCAGGGAGGGGGAACGAGGAGACGGGGACTGGGTGGCGGAGTGGGGGGATCGGGACGGGGGGGACCAGGAGCGGGAGCGGGAGGGGGAGCGGAGGGCTGTCACCGCCCGGCCTGCCCGCCCCTCGCCTGAGGGCGGGTCACGGCTCCCGTCCCTCCACACCCACTGGCCACCCCGACGGCAGAGCCAGTGTTGTGCTGCCTCCCCTGCCCACGGCCCCCCCCAGACTCCTTGTGCCAGCCCCGTGGAGCACGGCTGGGGGTCCCCTGTGCCAGCCTGGGGACCCCCTGTGCCAGCCCTACCTCCCGGCTGCATTTTGGAGGTAATGTCATCGTTAGTTACCCTAAGGTCGTTAATGAAGCTGTAGAACATGGCCATTCCCAAGAGGTCCTTGGATGCCCACCAGCTGCTAACCCACTGTGGTGGAGTCCCCTCCCGGGTCACTCCCTGCCCACAGGGCCCGTTGCTGTTCCCTCACTCACACAGGCACAGGCCGCTCCAGTGAGGTCTGGCGTGGTGACAGGACTGTCTGGGGACCATCATGGTAATGAAACCACCCAGGGGACCATCACAGGGGGTGTAGATTAAATGAGAAAGTGGAATTTAGGAGAAGAGGAAGGAATGAAAAAGCAGGCAGCTGAGAGAGCCAAGATCCCAATGAATTGCCCCCCCTTAGCCCACAGGGACCAATGTCACAGTGGGTGGCAGATGTGCCGCTGCCAGTGGGGCTTGAGGGGGCAGCTGGGGGCTGGCTCCCACCCTCCACCCTTCTCTGGGTGATGGTGGGAAGGGTGGGAGATGAAGATGAGGAGGAGGACAAAAATGAGGAGGAGGAGGAGAGATCTCTGGGAGGTTTCTAAATGCCTGCCGGCTCCGGAATCCTCCGGGATGTGGCAGTAGGTGCTGGAGTGCGTGGGAGAAGCACCTCCCTGCCCTCCCTGTCTCGCTCCTGTGCCCTGACAGGATTCCTCGTGTGTCCCAGCCACCTCGAGAAGGGGTTTATTAGCAAACAGCTTTTACAAGGGTTTTGTCGAAAGCTTTTGGAACATCCGCATCTGTTATAGCACAAGGCTCTCCCCACCTGCACTGTCCCCTCAGCTGCACACTCAATGAGGCTTCCAAAGGTCCCTAGTGCCTCTGTGAGTCATAGCTCTGCTCAGCAGGAGCTGGGCTGGCTCTTTCCTGACGTGCCCAGTGGGTCCGTGTCCGCATGGCTCTGCGGAGCCATCCTGGCATGGCAGTGCCTGGCCAAGCCCTGGCCTTTCTCCAGCCTACTTTTCACTTGTGTCTCTCTGTCCTTGCTCACAGCCTTTTTCTTGGCCTCCTGCCATCATCATCATCACCATCATCATCATCCCAGAATGGTTTTTGTGGGTAGGGACCTTAAAGCTCATCTTATTCTACTCCCTGCCCTGGGCAGGGACACCTTCCACTAGACCAGGTTGCTCCAAGCCCTGACCAATCTGGCCTTGAACACTTCCAGGGATGAGACAGCCACACATTCCCTGGGTAACCTGTGCCAGGGCCTCCCCACCCTCACAGGGAAAGATTTCTGCCCAGTATCCCACCTAACCCTGCCCTCAGTCAGTTTGACACGTAAACATTTATAAATTGCCTCCATTTCAGCCCCTTGGAATGTCCAGACACTCCATGTGCTCGCAGTTCCCTCCACCACATCACCCTCACAGACAGGGATTCTGGGATTTATTCCTGGTGAGGGATGGGACACTGTCCTTCATCCTTACCTCACCCTCACCTGGCCAAGGTGGCAGCAGGGACAGGTCGAGGTGACTTTCCCCTGACCAGGTGGGCAACGGTGGCCACCCTCACATCCCCATTCTTCTTCTGCTCCTTCTCCTCCTCCTCCTTCCCCTTGTCCTCCTCCAGCAGAGATGTGTGATGCTTCCCTGCAGTCCTGGCCTCTCACCCCCTTTGTGGGTGTTCACAGACTACCCTGAGAGAACATTTTGTGTCCCTTTGGGCCACCAGTGTCCCCCAGCACTGGGAGTCCTGCAGGTTGCCACTACCTCCCACCAGCCAGCAGGATATAGGGCACAGGGATGGGATGAGGCACAGCAAGCACAGGGATGGAGCATTCCCCAGCCAAAGCCTGCACAGGGGTCAAGGGGATCCTGTCCCCAACAGCCCCTGTGGAGCAGGACCCCCTCAGTCAGCACTGGGGCTGGCACTCGAGAACGGAGGAGGGAGCAGAACAAACAGATGGAGCTGGGGCTTAGCACAGGGATAGGGAAAAAACAGGAGGGAACTTCAATGGGAAACAAGGGGGAAAGTTCAAAGGTGGGAGTAGTTGGGGACCAGCTGGGGGCTTTCAGGAGCCAGCATTCCCTCAGGGATGGTCAGCCAGCCACTCTCTGTGGACAGGAGAGATGCAGAGATTGAAACTGCTTTTTAGGATGAATTTCATGTTTAGAGCCTCAACTTTCTCAGCTCCATCTGCAGCGTTTCCATCTGACACTGCCGTTCGCGAGTGCCTCAAACGGCACCGCTGCCAAGAGGAGAGATGCCGCCTCCTCCTCGTCCTCCTTCTCCCACTCCTTCTATTCCTCCTCCTCCTCCTGCCGCTGCTCCCACCCCCAGACCAGCCGCTCCAGTGCCTCTGGTGTCCCTGCCCATGGCAGGGCTGTGGAATGGGACGGGCCTGAGGGCCCCTTCCCACCCAAACCATTCCATGACATCAGACAGTGCCAGAGTCTCTGTGGGGCAGCAGGAGGGTCCCCACTGCAGAACCCCAGTGCCCACCCAGGGTGTAGGGCTGGGGAGCAGCACCCCCAGAACAGAGCCGAGGGGAGGCCAAGGCCCAGGGCTCAGCTCCAGTGGGTGTCTGGCCCCATGGGCAGAGGGGGGATCCCGGAGGGCTCTCCAAGGCTTTGGGGCTTCTCAGGGCACTGGGGGCCCTGAGGTCCTTGATCACTCTCGCAATAGGAACTGGGGCTTCATCTCTGTGGGGACATCTCTGTCAGGAGAGCCAAGAGCTCGGCTGGGGGACAGCGCTGGGGGACACTGCTGGGGACACTGCTCCCCTTCCCTGGACCGGGGGGAGCAGGAGCCCCATCCCTCCCCGAGGGGCTCGGGCTGCCCCTCCTGCCACATACCCCGCACGGCAGCGGCTCCTATTCCCAAACCTATTGGCACGGTGGGAGGAAGCTGTTTAATGTCACCCTCCAGTGACACAGACCGTCCTCTCCGCACCAGGGATCAGCCAGGAGCTTTCCCTGGAATAGCTGCAGCTCTTGGATCTCGCTCTGGAGCGTGGAGGTACCAGCTCCACTGTTAATCCCATCCGGATCCACACTGTGTGGCTGTCAAATCGCAAATCCAAAACCCATCACCCGGGTGCAGCACCTCCACAAGGCTCCAGGCAGCTCTGGTGTGGAGCAGAGAGGAGCAGAGGAGCAGAGAGGAGCAGAGGAGCAGAGCGTCACACCTGGGGCTGCCCGGAGGGGACAGCTGTCCCGTGAAGGGGCAGTGCATCCCCTCACTGTGCCAAGGACATGAGATGGCCTCAGTTTGAAGGACCACAGTTGTCTGTGTCCCTTGCTGTGACGCCCTATGACACCATCAGCCCACCTCAGGCCACCCCGTGGGTCTCAGTGACAGCTGGGACATGTCCTGCTCCCACGGGTGTCCAGGTGCTGCACCCCAGGATCCTCTCCTGGGGTGGTCACAGGAACCTGGGGTGGGATCCCTCTGTGACCCCCCTCTGGTCACAGATCTCAGCTCACAGGAGCTGAACCGTGCAGGCACCTGCTCTTTGTGAAAAGAAGCTGAAAATGGAGCAAGGTGGATTAAGCTCCCCTAGGCACCAACCAGGGGCATTTGGGGGTTCCAACCAGGGCATAGGGCCATTGACCCTGGGAATGCCAGCAGGGCAGGAAGGGGCTCAGCCTCAGTGTCTGTCTGGGAAACACTGAGGAAAGTTGAACTGGTGAGTAAAGAGGAAACTGAAGGGACTGTGAACCCTGACAGATTAAAGGCAGAAACACAACAGGGCAGCCCTTCTCTTGGAAATGTTTTCCCAATATCCAACCTGAGCCTCCCCTGGCACAGCCTGAGGCCGTTCCCTCTCCTCCTGTCCCTGTTCCCTGGGAGCAGAGCCCAAACCCCCCCGGCTCCCCCCTCCTGTCAGGGATTGCAGAGCCAGAAGGTCCCCCCTGAGCCTCCTTTTCTCCAGGCTGAGCCCCCCCAGCTCCCTCAGCTGCTCCTGCTGCTCCAGCCCCTTCCCAGCTCCCTTCCCTTCCCTGCACACGCTCCAGCCCCTCTGGGTCTTGTTGAGGGGCCCAAAATGAGTGCAGGATTTGAGGTGGGGCCTCAGCAGCACCTGGCACAGGGGACAGGCACTGCCCTGGCTCTGTGCCCAGGCTGGTTCCTCCTGTGTTGGAGACCCCCCCCGGCTCATCTCCCAGCCCCGGTGGGGACAGAGCTGCAGGAAGGGGATGGGGCACCTTTGGGTGCTGCTGCTCCCAGGGGCCTCTAGAGCCACCTCACTGCCACTTGGGGAGCCCAGGCAGGGGAGGAGGGCCCTACCTCTGGAGCAGCAGTTCCAGAACCAGCCAATGCTTTACACCACTGATATTTTAGGAGAACACTGAAAAATCCAAGGGGTTGGGAGCAGCCTCAGACAGGACAACTCGAGGCCTCTGTGGTCTCTTGGCAGTGGATTTAAGGTGTACAATCTGCTCAGTTTTCCCAGGAAATTGAGGGGTGAGTGGATGTACTTTCACGGGAATATTAAATGGCTCCTTAATCGAGGCTGGGAGGATGGGAAAGTCTCAACCTCTGGGAGCTGAAGCCAGACAAATCCACAGTGACAACCAGACACTGGATTTATCAGGGAGGGGATGAGCCGCTGGATAAACCCTCAAATCTGAGCAGCCACCACCCCTCTGATGGTGTGTTTGGGCTCATTCCGACATTGGGAAGGGATAAACCCCAGTTCTCCACCCACACAGATCAGTCGTGGCTGAAATCTGCTGCTGCTCTCACATCCATCGCTGCCACAGCCCTGGGATCTGCTCAGCAGCTCCAGGCCAGCACAGGCTCACCTGTCCTTCCCACCCCAAGGCAGGTCCCACACAGGATCCTGGAAGGGAAGTCACGACTTTCCTCCTGGGAGCCCCCCAGTCCCCCGGATTCCCTCAGCAGGAAAAGGCTGCCCTTGCACGCTGCTGCCTCTTGATTCTATACTAGTTTGTGACTGGTTTCATACTGGGAGTCACTGGAATAACATTGGGAGTATCTAGAACGGACTGAGATCATGTGGGAGTGACTGGAAGTGACTGGGATCATACTGGGAGTGACAGGAGCTGTATTGCAGGTGACTAGGAGCAACTGAGACCATGGTGGGGACAACTGGAACCACATTGGAGGCAACTGGGATCATACTGGGAGCAGCTAGGCCCACGCTGGGATAATACTGAGATTATACTGGAACTGACCGAAATCATACTGGGAATTACTGGAATAATACTGGAATATCTAGGAGAGACTGGGATAATACTGGGAGTGACTGGGATCATACTGAAACCATACCGGTATCACGAGGAGCGACTGGAAGCGATCGGGAGCACACCGGGAATCCCTGAGGGCAGCGAAGGGGCCGGACTACAATTCCCGGCGTTCCTCGCGCGATCGGACGCACAACTCCCAGCGTGCCTCGCGCCCGCCGTCTCGCGGGACTACACGTCCCGGCGGCCCCCGCGCCCCGCCGGAAGCGGCGCGATGGCGGCCCGAGCGCGGCCCGGTGCGTCCCCGGCCTCGGTTCCCCGCGGCCCCGCGGGCTGAGCCCACGCCCGCCCGGACCCCCGCTCGGAGCGCCCTCTGGGCCCCGCCGCCGCCATGGCGCTGATCGAGGGCGTCGGCGACGAGGTGACGGTGCTGTTCGCGCTGCTGCTGGCGGCCGCGGTGCTGGGGCTCGCCTGGGCCTCCACGCGCGCCCCCGAGCCCGCGGCGCCGCCGCCCGAGGCGGGTCCGAGCGCGGCCCCCACCGAGCGCAAGGCCCCGGCCCCCGCCGCGGCCCCGGCCGAGGAAGCGGCGGCCCCCGATGAGGCGGCGGGGCTGCGGCACCGGGAGCCCCCCGCGGCCGCCCCCGAGGGCCCCGCCGAGCCCACGTTGGTGCTGCGGCTCAAGTTCCTGAACGACACCGAGCGCCTGGCGCGGGTGCGCCCCGGGGACACCGTCGGGGCACTCAAGAGGTGAGGGGGGCGGGCAGCGCCAACGTGTCCTGGCTCGGGGGGCCCCCGGGAGGGGACAGCCGTGCCCGGAACAGGTGGGCTTGGCTCGGGTGCCTGTACCCGGCACTGTGGCCGTGGGACAGCCCCTGCTGGCAGGTGAGCCCTGGGGCGGGTGATGGAGATGTGCCGAGGGGCAGGGGTGGACAGAGGGGACTGCTCTGGCAGGTGCAAGCTGGGGGGGACACAGGAGCTCAAGTACGCAGGGCAGAGCAGGTGCCACGGCGGGCACATCCGTAGGAGGACGGAGGGGACTGTCCTGGTGGGTGGCACCGGGGGTGAGTGATGGGGACACGGGCTCGGGTTGTGCGGGTGGGGTGGGGGGTCCGGGTGGGCACATCGGCACAGGGTGGGTGGAGAGGCCTGTCCTGCCAGCGATGTCACCCCTGTCCCTGTCCCGTCCAGGACCTACTTCCCCGGGCAGGAGCAGCAGGTGCGGCTGATCTACCAGGGGCAGCTGCTGCGCGACGATGCCCAGAGCCTGGCGGGGCTGCACCTGGGCCACCTGAGCGTCCTGCACTGCCACCTGTCCCCGCCCAGCGCCGCCCCCGCCGCCCCTGGGCCCCCTGGCCCCCGTGGCCCCGCGCCCGCCGCGCTGGGTGTGGGCAGCCTGGCGCTGCCGCTCTTCGTGCTGCTGCTGGCCCTGCTCTGGTACCTGCAGCTGCAGCACCGCCACGTCTTCACCGCCACCGCCACCACCTGCCTGGCTGGGCTCACCCTGCTCGTCACCTTCGTGGCCTTCGCCATGTACCGCAGATAGCGCGGCCCAGACCCGCTCCCGGAGCCCGAGCCGTGCCCGGACACCTGGGGAGCCGCCCAGCCCGCCCGGGGCTCTGCATTCAGCTCACCCAGTACATCAGAACTAGGGGTGCCAGGCTCCAGACTGTGTTCCCCAGGGGCTGCAGTCCCAGGGCGTCCCCCCACCTCATGCTGGGGCTCCGGGGCCAGTGCTGTTGCAGGAGTGGAGGCTCAGCTACCTCTAGGGGGGGTCCCGGTGCTCCCCGGCCCTGCACGGAGTGTCCCACGGCCGCTCCACGGGTGGCTGGACCCCCGGTCCTCCCAGCAGGGGTACAGCCCAGCCCCTCAAGGGGGCAGCTTCTGGGGTCCCGTTGCAGGGGTGAAATGCTCCCTGCGGTGCCGGGGGTCCTGGTGACGCCAGGATGGGCTCCAGAGATCCCGAGGGTGTCAGGGGTCCCTGTGCCGGGGCAGCGCGCCCCACGGGCGTCTCGGTGCCGGGCGGGATACGCTCCCGGCTGTCCCGAGGGTCCCGGTGCTGTGCTGGGGGATGCCGCCCCCCACCGCCGTAACAATTAAAGCGGAAGGACTGTGACCGGCCGCGGCGTCCCGACTCTGCTGCGCTGTCGGGGAGCGATGGGGAGGAACGGGCGGGAAGGGGAGGACGGGGGACCGGGGGGACGAGGGACCGGGGGGAACGGGGACCGAGGGGAACGGGACGGGGGGCGGGGCTCCGGGAGGGGGCGGGGCCTGCCCATCCAGCCACGCGCTCCGCAGGACCGCAGCACGCCTGCGCTGGCATCCCCGCGCCTTGGCGGCGCGCTCCCTCATTGGTTGAGGCTGAGGGGCGATTTGCATACGGCGCGAGCAGGCCCCGCCCCGGAAGGGTCGCGCGCGGGGCGGGGCCGAAGATGGCGGCGGGGCCGCGCTCCCGGCCCGGGGCCCCGCGGCGCTGAGCGGCAGCGGCGGGACCGAGCGGCCGCCAGCGCCATGTACGGCCGGGACCGGGCCCCTGGGGAGCGGGGGGGCCGCGGCGGGCACGGCACCGCCCGAGGGTCGGTGTGTGCCCGGGAGAGGGCTGTGGGCCGGGGATACTGGGACCTCGGCGCTGGGCGGGACGGGGGCCCGGGTGAGACGGCGGTCCGGGTGCCAGGGGCCCGTGCGGGCGGGAGTCCCTGTGGGTGAGGGGCCCTGGCAGGTCGGAGGTCCCCGTGGGTGGGGCGGCCCCCGTGTCCCCGCCGTCCCTGGCCGTCCCGCAGCCCCCTCACTGCCCGCACCCGCGCTGTTCCCGCAGGGTCCCCCGGAGCCGCGGAGTCCCCCGCGCCGCGCCGCCCTCGCCATGCTGTGCCCGCTGCTGTGCCCATGGCTGCGCGCTCTGACCCGGGCGGGCCCGCGGGGCCCGGCTGCCCATGAGCGCCGCGGCGCCGCGATGTTCCCCGGCTGCTGTTGCGCGGGCAAGGCCAGGCCGAGGCTGCTGCTGCCCCTGGACCCCTACGGCCATGGGCTGCTGCCCCCCGTGCCCCCGGACGGCGGTCGGGGCCGGGCCCACGGCAAGAGGAAGAGCTGGAACTTCATCCACGAGAAGATGAGCTACGACACCTTCTTCACCATGAAGCGGCTGATCGAGCGCTCGCGCAGCATAGGCGAGGTGCTGCGCTGGGTCACGCAGAACCCGGGCAAGGTGTCGGCCAGCCACTATCCCATCGCGCTGCACAAGCTGGGCCAGCTCCTGCAGCAGCAGCCAGGGCCGCCCACGGGGGCCGGGGTTGGGCGCGGGCCCGCGGGGCAGGTGCTGGAGCAGCCCGAGTTCCACGCGCTGTGCCAGGCCATCGTGAGCGGCTGCGCCAAGTTCGACAACTTCAGCATCGTCAACTGCCTGTATGCGGCGGCCGCGCTGGGTGAGCCACCCCGGGGGTGGGGTGACACCGGGGCTGGGGGGCTGTGTGGCACGTGGAGCTGTGCCCTTCGAGGGGCACAGACCACTCAGACCAGTGCTGCTCTATTCGTGGGGCAGGAGGGCTGGATGCCCTTCAGGGAGGGCCCTGCTCAGGGGGCAGCACTGCCCTGGAAGAGTCTGCTCTGAGGGTTCTGCTCGAGGGGCAGGAGAGCAGGGTGCCCTTGGCAGCCCCGGGAGTAAGTGCTGGAGCCAGCAGGAGCCAGGGCGCTCAGCAGTACTGCCTGGCCAGTGTGGATCAGCTGCTCCTGGAGCCCAGTTCCAGGCCCTGAAAACCAGAAAACACCTGAGCACTAACAGAGGAGACCAAGGCCTTGGCTGAACCCTTGCAGGGCACAAGCCCTATGTCACCAGGTGTTGCTCTGCAGGGAAGAATGTCTGAGGTTTTTGGGTTCCTGAGCAGCTGCCTCTGGATGTTACAGAGCTGGGACTGTGTCCCAGGGGCTCCCCCTTCACTGAGCATGGGAGACCCTGCACACTCTCCTGTCACAAAGAGGGGATTGCGGTCTGCGTAAAAGAGGAGTAGGCAGGAGCCCCAGGAGGGATCCTGACTCGCTCAGGTGAGACCCCACCTGCAGAGCTGCCTCCAGCTCTGGGGAAGAGCAGCAGGAGGACGTGGAGCTGCTGGAGTGAGTCCAGAGGAGGAAATGGAGGTGCTCTGAGGGCTGGAGCCCCTCTGCTCTGGAGCCAGGCTGGGAGAGCTGAGGGGGTTCCCCTGGAGAAGAGAAGGATCCAGGGAGACCTGAGAGCCCCTGGCAGGGCCTAAAGGGGCTCCAGGAGAGCTGGAGAGGGACTGGGGACAAGGGATGGGGGGACAGCACACAGGGAATGGCTTCCACTGCTGGAGGGCAGGGATAGATGGGATATTGGGAAGGAATTCTTGGCTGTGAGGGTGGGTAGGCCCTGGCACAGGTTGCCCAGAGAAGTTGTGCCTGCCCTTCCATCTGCGGCTCCCCCAGCCGTTCTCGTTCCTGTCCCCCGCAGCCCCCCCGGGCCGGGGCTCGGCGGAGCTGCTCTCAGCGATTGCCGCAGTAACTCGAGCCCCAGGCAGGGGAGGGGGGGCCGGTTCTTTCCTCTCCCCTCGGGCCGTCGGCGCCGGTGTTTGTTGACAGTGAGCCGCGGCTGCTCTCACCGGGACCCCCGTGCTCGGCCGCCCAGCTCTGCTGTGCCCCCCACTTTGTTCTTGCCCCTCATTAACACAAACTCCAAGCCCCTTTTGAGGCCTTTTTTCAGAACAAAGCAGCTGCTCAGACCAATTCTGCACGTTCCCCCTCCTGAGTTGTGATTAACGATAACCCACAGTGACTCGCCCTGTACTGCCCATGCCAGCCCAGCCCCGGGAGGGGCATTCTGTGCCTCTGCTGAGGAGATTCCTCCTGACAGTCAAGGGTTGGATAACACTCCTGAGCTGCAGGGAAGTGTTTCCCTGGGAGCCAGGTCGGACAGGCCAAAGCTGAGCCGGGAAATGGGAGAAGGTCAGAAAAGCCAAAGGATTAGTCCCTGCCGGAACAAACAGGGTTTAGTTTGGTCACGTGAGAAGTCTCAGTTGTTTTCCAGCCACAACATTTTTTAAAGAACTTTTTGAGGTGAATTTTTTGGTTGCCCAGAGTAACTGTGGCTGCCCCAGCCCTGGAATTGTTCAAGGTCAGGTTGGACAGGGCTTGAAGCAACCTGGTCTTTTGGAAGGAGTCCCTGCCCATGGCAGGGTGAGGAACTGGTTGGATTTTAAGGTACCTTCCAACTCAAACCAGTCTGGGATTTTGGGATTCCATGACTTACTTGTCCTGAAAATGTTTGAGACTTAGGAAATGAACCTCGCTCGTGCAGGTGAACTGCACGGCTCCCATTCCAGTGGGGTGGGTGGGAATGACCCCACAGCTCCACGTGTTTTCTGTGGTGCAGATGCACTGATGTTCCAGCCAGGCTTTGCCTTCCCTTCCCCTTCTGCTCCTTGTTTTGGTCACTGACCTGGCACATCCCTCCTGCCCCGGTGGTGGCCTCGTGCCTGAGCTCCGGAGGCGGTCGTGCTGTGTCTCTGAGCTGTGCCCAGGGTCTGATCCGTGCCCGTGTCCCCGCAGGGCTGCCCGGGGAGTCGCCGCTTGTGCGGGTGCTGGAGGACGAGTCCCGCAGCCGCCTGGGCCGCTTCAACCAGAAGGACGTGTCGATGGTGTTCAGCAGCGTGATGCGGCTGCACCCCTCCAGCCCCCATCCCCTGGTCGAGTCCTGCCTCAGCAGCCTGGAGCGGCACCTGGAGAAGGAACGGCACCCGCAGACCCTCTTCCTGCTGCTCTCCTACTACCGGCTGCGGGCGCAGGCGCTGCAGGGCCACGCGGCCTCCGACCAGCAGCTCATCAACAACCGCAAGATCCTGCGGCTGGTGCGCCACACGCTGGGCCAGGTGAGCGCCATGCGGGAGCACGAGCTGGCGCTGCTGGACGAGATGCTGGCCCTGTGCGCCCAGGAGGCCAACAACAAGGCCCTGGAGGCCATCTTCAGCTCCCAGCTCTTCTACGAGAACCGGCAGGAGCGCTTCATCCGCAGCATGGCAGGTGAGGGTTGCCCGGGTGGGCTCCCAGCGTTGCTGCTGCCCACACAGGGGGAGCACGGGGCTCTGGCTGAGTGGGGAACGTGGAGGGCTCTTGCTCTGCAGCCTTGCAGGCGCCTTGCTGGGCCCCGGGGACGTTGGGGTGGTGAAATCTCTGGCTGGGGCCCTGCCAAGCTCCAGGGGTGGAGCAGGAGGAGGTGTTATGGCCACCCTGTCGCCAACTGCCCAGCCCAGCCCTTCCAGGGGGGTGGGATCCCCCATTTCTCCAGGGGCTGGTTTCCCACCGTGCTTCCAGGCTGGGCACAGTGAAATTTCAGTGGGCTTTTACAGAAGGGCCACACCCTCTGCATGTTCTTGCTATGCTCTAGCTGTGCTTTGGCTCTGCATGACAGGAATCTGCCTGATCCTCTCACCTGGCCCAGACCTGAGGGGTTTTGGGAGCTGTCTGGGTTTTGGGAGGGCTGGTGCTGCTGTCTGTTCCTGTTCCCCTTGCCTGCCCTGAGCCTGTGGTGGGAGCAGAGGCAGCCCCGTGATGGTGCCCCCGCTGTGTTGGCAGAGTGGCTGCCCCGGAAGGCGGAGAACCTGACCCCCTACACCATGGCCCTCATCGCCAAGTACGTGGCGCGGCACCGGCTGCGTGAGCCGCGGCTGCTCGACACCATCGCCAACTTCCTGCTGAAGCGCGGGGAGCAGCTGGACAGCAAGGTGAGCTCCTCGCTGGGCACACCTGGGCTGGGGGAACCGTGGCCCTTGTCCCCAGCACAGGGCAGTGTCCCAGGGGATCGAGGGCCGTGCCCTCATCCCAGCAGGCTCTGAGCTCCCGTCTCTGCTCAGTACTAGGCAGGTGGCCCCGGCCTGTCCCTTGTGCCTCCCCAACCCCACGCCCTCTCCTGCTGCAGGTGATCCAGAAGCTGGTGTTCCCCTTCAGCCGGATGAACTACCGCCCCTCCAACCACGGGGAGCTCTTCCCCAAGCTGGAGGCCATCCTGGAGCAGAAGGCTGGCAGCTCCCCGCTGGCCACCGTCAACATCCTCATGTCCATGTTCCAGCTCAGCCACTTTCCCCAGACCGTCCTGCACCAGGTCTTCTCCCCAGCCTTCATCACCAACGTCATGAGTATGTGGGGCCTTTGCTGGGGGCTCCCAGCTGGCAGAGCCCAGGCTGGGGTGGGGGTTGTGCCCATCCCGGTGGGCTCCATGCTGCTCCCCTCCCAGGCAGCCCCTACGCACTGATAGTGCGCCGGTACCTGTCGCTGCTGGATGCGGCGGTGGAGCTGGAGTTCCGGGAGTACAGCGGCCCCCGGCTCGACCCGCGGTACCGCGTCCTCATGTTCGAGCATGCCCTGACTGCCGACGAGGCCAACAGGAAGTACAGGTGAGGGGGGAGAGCCCCTCCCCTGGCCCTTTCCAGGGATGGGGGTCTGTGACCTGCCAGGGTCACAGATGGTTCTGGGGGAAAGGCCCTGTGGCAGCTCCAAATCCTGGGGGGGGGGCCATGTAGAATCACAGAATCATTTCAAATTGTAGGGTTGTTCAGGTTGGAACAACCTCTGAGAACCCTGAGCCCATCCATCCTCCAGCACTGCCAAGGCCACTACTAACATGTCCCCAGGTGCAACATCCACACAGCTGTTAAATCCCTCCAGAGCTGGGGACTCTCCCCTGCCCTGGGCAGTGGTGCCAGGCCTGGGGAGCGCTTCTGGGGGCCTGTGTTGTCCTGATTTCTGGAGGAGCTTTTCTGCAGAAGGAGCCAGAGCCTGGCCCCTCTTGCCCCCCAACAGCAGAGCCCAAAGCTCCTGCTCTTCGCTTCCTGCTCCCGGAGGTTCCCATCTCCATGTGGATGTGCTTGGCAGGAGGACGTGCCAGCTGTGCTGGGTGTTGGGACAGTGCCCACAGTGCCCCCATGACTCCCCTCTCCCCACAGCTACAAGGGGCTGGTGGCTGAGGCACTGCGGCAGCTGGTGGGTGAGGAGTGCTACCGACAGGACGAGGTGCTGCCCCCGGGGTACTGCACAGGTAACCCCCCGGGCCCTGGGGAGGGGACTGCCAGGTAGGAGGGTATGTGTCAGGGCCTGATCTGGGAGGTTATTTAGGGCAGAACAAGTCCTGGCTGTTTCTGTCACCACCTTCTCTGTATTGCTGCCTTCCCTGGTGCTTTGGGAGGAAGCTCCTTGAGTCCCTCCACCACAGGAAGGGAGGTTCTCCTGTGCCTCTGTTCCCTGGCACAGAGTCCCAGCGGGGCCACAGAGGCCCTGAGCCCACGTTCCATAAGTCAGCGAGTCCCCAGGCCTCACTGATCCCTGTTCCCTCTCCACAGATTTCCTGCTGTGGATAAACCGTTCGGGCACGGTGCTGCCTCTCTCCCGCGTTCCGGCGGCTTCCAAGGCTCCCCCGGCCACATCCCCTGCTGCCATGTCCCTGCGCTCCAGCGTCCTGGCCCTCACCTCGGACTTGCAGAACTTTGCCCCGTTTGCTCCAGAGACGCCCAGCAGCCCCCCGGGCCCCCGGGAGAGTGGCCGGGCCGGGCGGTTCTTGCCCGCGCTCTGCCCGGCCCTGGGGGGTCCCTGCTTCCAGCCCCCCTCGGACTATTACTGTGGGCTGAGCAAGGAGCCGTCCTTGGGCAGCCCGGGCAGCTCCACGCTCAGCAGCCCCTCCGAGTGCCTCTCGGCACCGCCGCCAGGCACCCCCGACTGCTCCCCCCGCGCCTCCACCGCCTCCCTCTTCCAGTTCCCCATCAGCAAGATCCTGGAGGAGGAGGAGGAGGCCACCGGCTGCCCTGGCCACGAGCACAGCTGCTTCCAGGGGGAGCAGGCCCAGGAGGACCCTGAGGAGCAGAGCCCCCCCGCCAGTGACGACGCCGGCCCCCCGCCCTCGCCGTGCCGGCCCAGCCCCAAGCGGGGCCCAGGCGAGGGGCCGCAGGGTGCCGAGGAGATCCAGAGGTACAGAGCGAGGCCCTGTGCCCGGTCTCTCCTGGCACTGCCACCCTGGCACTGCCTTCGGCTCCTGCTCTCTGTGGCGCTCGGCCCCAGCACCGGGGGGCACGCACAGACCCCTGTCCCCACTGCCCCAGGGTGCTGGGAACAGCTGCCCCTGCCACCAGCGGCGTCTGTGGGGGCTTGGAGTGCTCCCCTTTATCTGCTGTGGTTCTGGGCAGCAGGGTCTGTGGGGTGGGGTGGCGTTGGGACGGGGTGATGCCGTGATGTGGGGTGACACTGCCATCCCTGCTGTCCCCTGTGCAGGGTGGTGCTGTCGGTCAATGACAAGTGGCACTACTGCCAGAACTCCGACATCCTGGTGGGATCCCGGGCCATGAGGGACCGGCACCTGCGGCTGCTGGGATACTGTCTGGTGCAGGTAAGTGCTGGGGCCCGGGGTGCAGTGGGTATCAGGCTCAGAGCTGGTATCTGATGGGCCTGGAGTCGTCAGCTGGCATCCCCACTGTAAACACTCTGGTCCCTGTGAGGGGAAGCAGGGATGAGGGGAAGCTGGGATGACTCATCCTCACGGCTCTTTCTCGCCCTCCCCCACCCCACCCAGGACTTTTTCCATGCGGCTGGCGGGTGACACCAGCCCTGATGGAAAGCAGGGACAAGGGACAGTCCTGGGCAGAGAGATCTGACCTGAGCGAGGGGAAGGGGAGGGGTCCTGGCCCAGGCCAGCAGACCAGAGGCAGCATAGGCTGCCAGGCCTTGGGATGAAATCAGGTGGGGACACACAGGTCCCTGTGCTGGGGAGAGGGAGGGAGGTTGGGCCCTGCCCACCCTGGTGCCCACCCTGGTTCCAGCCCTGGCTGCTCTCTGCAGAGCACTGGAGCTGGAGGAGCCCTTGGGCTCCAGCACGGCCCTCACAGGTGTCTGCAGCTCCCTCAGGAAACTCCAGGTGTTGGTTTAGGGTGTGCAGCTCCCACATGCATGTTTGTGGATGGTTGTAGCCTGAGGATGGATCTTTCTGAGGAAAACAGCTCAGAAATGAGCCCTAAGTCCTGTTCACTCCTGCACCACAGAGCTGACCAGAATTGCAACCATTCCCAAAAGCCATCCCACAGCCATTCCCAAAGCTCCTCACCCCTCCTCCCGCTGCTGCTGGGCCATGCCAGCACCGGCTCCTCCTCATTCCACAGCTCAACAGTCCAGAGCCCCTTGTTTGTGCAGAGCTCTGGAGTCCTGTGACTCCACTGAGGAATCACTTGGGAGCTGCCCAGGGCCAGGAGCAGGGCTGGGAGCAGGGCTGGCTCTCCCTTGGGCAGCATTTCGGCCAGGCTGGCAGGGCTGGCTGTGGCCCCAGAGCAGCAGCAGAGCTGTCACACTGAGGGGGCTTCCCAGTGCCCGCCCCTGGCTCTAGCTGGTGCCACAGGCTCTCCGGGACACCCTTGGCTGTGGAAAGCACAGCAGGGACCCACCTTAAGGGACCTTAAATCTCATCCAGCCCCTCTCCTTGCCATGGGCAGAGACACCTTCCACTATCCCAGATTGCCCCAAGCCGTGTCCAGTCTGGCCTTGGACGCTTTCAGGGATCCAGGGGCAGCTACAGCTGCTCTGGGCAACCTGTGCCAGGGCCTCACCACTCTCACAGCCAAGAATTCCTTCCTAATATCCCATCTATCCCCACCCTCTGGCAGTGGGATGCCATTCCCTCTTGTTCTTGTCCCCAGTCCCTGGAGCTGCCCTGGCCTTCCCAGGGGGAGGGTTCTACATCCTGGTTCTTCCTCCCACCACCACCCACAGCTGAATTGGGCTGGGGGCTGGTGGCCCTGGGTGTGCAGGTGGTTCTGGAGCTGATATTGTCCCTGTCCCCTCACAGCTGCCCTACACAGAGCTGGAGAAGGTGAGTGGCATCGAGGAGGCCAAGCACTACCTGCGGCAGAAGCTGAGGGAGCTGCGCTTTTGAGGGATGGACCCGGGGCGGGGGGTGTGGGGGGCCATGGGTGCTACCAGCCCCTTCTTCTGGGCAGGGGGATATGGAGCTGCCCCCCATCCTGGGGGGCCAGGGGGATATGGAGCTGCCCTCTATCCTGGGGGGCCAGGCTGTGGGCCCAGGCTGTGGGCACCTGTTCCCACTGGGGCGGGGGAGCGTGAGTTTTATTTATTGCCATTATGGGGGGCTGGGGTGTGACTTGAGGGGTGCGGGGGGGGTTGGTGCTGGGGGTGGGGGGAAGGTCCCTCATGGGCCCCCTGCACTGGCTCTGCCATCCCAGCCCTGTGTTGCTGCAGGGGCCAGGCCTGGGCTTCCCTCAGCGTTGGGGGTGTCCCTGTGCCCCCAGCGTGGCTGCCGGGAATGGGATTGGGCCTGGCCCCTCTTTGGGGTGCTGGGGGTCCTGCAGGGCTACAACAGACCCCGTGCAGGGCCAGGAGTGCATCTGCACAGGGGGCTGTTGCCATGGCCTGGGCCAGGAGGAAGGGGGGTGCTTGGGAAAGGGGGGAACTTTCCAATAAAACTGGTGAAAAGTATGCAAAGTCCGATCTCTTTATTTGTCGAAGGCAGCGGAGGGCACCAGCCCCTCCTGGGCTGGGCCCAGCACAGGGCAGCCCTGGCCCCCACCCTGGCAGCCCCCCAGGGACTGGCCAGAGTGGGACCCCCTCGATGGGGGGGCACAGGGTCACCCCCAGCACCTCCGGCCTCAGCCCCACGCTGGGAATAAAGCTGTTTATTGCCTTTGAGTTTCTGTTCCAGAGCCCCGGAGGGGGCTCAGGTGACACCTGCGTGTCAGGAGGTACCTGGGGGGGCCGTGAGGGGCTGCGGGGGGACCTGCAGCGCTGCTGGGGGGCCAGGGGCCTCCGCTCCGTGCCGAGGGCAGGAGGAGCCCGAGGGGGCTGTACTGCGAGGGGGGTCAGGGGCCTCGGCAGGGCAAGCCTGGGGCCGGTGTCTCTTTGGCAGGTGCCCCCGAGGGCCCAGGGAGCGTGAGGGTCTGACCGTGCAGCCGCTGCCCCTGGCCCCGCAGTGCGGGATCGGGCTGTGCCCAGCCTCCATCACCGCTGCCACCGTCACACGGGCATCGGCATCTCGTTGTACTCGTCCACACCTTCCCGTTCATCCAGGATGGGCTCGGCCTCGGCCGCGTCCAGCTGTGGGACACGGCAGCCGAGGGGCAGCTGAGGGGCAGGAAGGGCCCCCTCGGCCCTGCCCACGCCGGGGGTCCAGCCCCCACTGCCCCCCGGGGACAAGGGATGGGCCACTTACACATTTCATCTCCCGGTCGGTGAAGATGCGGCTGAGCAGGCACATGCGGAGTGGCACGGTGAGGATGAGAATGAAGGGGAAGGCCAGGGAGGCCACGGTGGACATGACGGCCCAGAGCACGGCCAGGCAGCCCAGCTGCAGCCCGGTGAAGAGGTGCATGCGCAGCGTGCGCACCTGGCAATGGGCACACGTCAGCATGGGGGGCCAGCCCCCTCATCCCCCTCCTGCCGTGGGCACAGCCTGGCCCGGGGGTACCCACAGCCCCAAACACGGCCTCCGGCCCTGCTGGGGTCTGGCTGCCCCCAAGGAAATGCCCTGGCCCCCTCTGCCCCCCAAAGCAAGGCTCTGCCAGAGCCTGCCCTGCAGGTGCCCCAGTGCCCCCCGCCCAAGGGTGTCCCAGGCTGGCTGCTGCCCCAGCTGAGGGTCCTGCCCCCAGTGACTCTCCCCAGGGCCCCTCCCCACCTTTTTGACATAGGTGACGTCAGGGTGGTGCTTGGGGGGCATCAGCAGCAGCTGCAGGCGCTCGTAGAACTGGATGCCATTGAGGGAGGTGACGCCCATGTAGAGGAAGATGCCAAAGAGCACGGCCAGCGGGATCTGCCGCAGCAGGTCCCCGATGACGATGGACAGCCCTGGGCCAGAGCAGGGTCAGCCTGGGCAGGGGGCTCAGCATAGCCCCTCAGCCCCGCTCCACCCTCCCCGCTCACCCCCATCACGTGGAGAGGGTCCCACGTTCCTGTGCCCACAGGGAACAGTACGGCCACGACAATTTGGCCAGGGCTCGGGGTGCCCCAGCTCCACTCCCCACGCTGCCCCTGCACGGCCACAGCCCCCTCCCCCTGCTGCCCTCACACCACCGCAGTGTCCTGGCTTCCCCCAGGGCCAGACCTACCCACGAGCACGGCCACCAGCAGCCCGGTGACCCGCTGCTCCTTCACCTCCTGGATCTTGGGCTTGTCCCCAGGCGCCACAGCCTTGCTCATGACGGTGAGGGCGTTGGCGTGGGTGACCGAGCGCACGGTGGCTGCGGCGAGCCAGGGCAGCCCAAAGAGTGCAAAGAAACCGCCCATGGCCACGATGAGCAGGAGGTCGAGGTGGAACCCGGAACCTTTCTGCAGCATCCGCTCCTTCTTGCTGATGATGAGCCTGGGCACAAGGGCAGACAGTTGGCACAGCTTCCCCCGGCCACACCGACGCCCCCACCCAGCCCCACTGCGCTCACGTGGTGATCTGGGTTTCCATGAAGATGAGGATGAAGACGAGGACGGCGGGGAGGCCGCTGGCCACCATCATCCACACAGGGAAGTCGCTCTGCTCGCCCAGGGGGTTGATCACCCAGCCCCGCTTGTCCGGGGCCGTGACCGAGAACCCGCTAGGCACGCTCAGCTTCTGCAGGGGGAGAGATGCTGGGTGGGGGTGCTGGCTGTGCCCCCCAGGGCAAGGGGGGCCAGAGACTCACCACCTACAATAGCTGGACTTGAAGAGAGATGAAGGCAAGACACTGGGAGCCAGAGGCAGCTGAGTGGGCACAGCCATAGTGGGGACAGATGGAGCCACTGACCCACACCCAGGACAGAGGAAAAGGGCACAGGGAGCCTGCAGGAGGAAGGGGGGGTCCTGTCCAAGGGGTGGGTGAGTGCTGACCTGTGTGTAGGTGTCCTGGATGCTGTAGTCCACCAGCACCATCACCAGGATGGCGATTGGCACACCAAAGTCCCCGATGAGCCTCCGGATCTGGAGGAACGGCTTGGCCTCAGCCTCCTGCCTGGCTCCTCCCAGTTCACCCCAGTCCCCCTGGGCTCACCGCAGCCCCCCAGCCCCCTGGTTCAGCCCAGCTTTCCCCAGCTCAGCCCAGCCCCACGGCCACCCCGCCAGCCCCACACACCCGTCCGGGGAAAAAGCGGCTGTTCTTGAACTTGCGCAGGAAGAAGGCGATGAAGAAGGTGCCGGCCATGAGCACAAGGGAGAGCAGCGCCGTGTTGGGCTGCCCTGTGACCTTGGCAATGCCACGGGCGGCCGTGCCGGTGGCCGGGGCGGTGCCGTTGGCTGCGGCCGTGCTGCCATTGCCCCAGGCCTCAGCTGAGCCGTTGGCAGGCAGGCAGCCATGCAGTGGGTGCTCCTGGAAGATCTGCAGCAGTGGGACAGGATGGGACACTCAGCACCACATCCTGCCCAGTCTCCCTGCAGACCCCGGCCCCACCAGCTCACCTTGGCCAGCTTGGAGAAGGTCTCATAAATGAAGATGAGGGAGATGAGGAAGGCAAAGATCTCCTGGGTGAAGCGGGACACGAAGCGCACCAGGAAGCTGCCCTCGAAGGCCACCATGACCAGCACAATGAGGATGAGCCAGAAGCCAATCCAGACGCGCCCCACCAGGTACTCCAGCTCGTTGGACGTGCAGAACTGCCCAGCCGTGGGGACAGACGGATAGATGAGTGTCAGGATGACTACAGGGCTGGGCAGAGCCCTGGCAATGAGACCGGGGGTGATGTCCCCCCCCGGGGCCCCTGAGCAACCCCCAGTCCCTCACCGTGAAAAACGCCTCCTCGAAGACGAGCAGCGGCCCCGAGAAGCCGATGACAAGCAGGGGTTGGGCACCGAGCAGGCAAAAAAGGACGCCCTGCAGCGACGTGGAGATGATCAGCTCCGACACTCCGATCAGGTCCTGCGTCTTCTCCCCTGCGGCAGGACAGGCTCAGGCACACCGGCAGGACCGGCCCTTCGGTCCCAGCAATGCAGCCCCGCCCCAGGGCCCCGACCCGCTCCATCCTGCAGCACACACCGGGCAGCACCCGCAGCCCTGCAGCTGCCCATGACCCCACCACCCCTCACAGCCCTCCACAGCCCCCCACTCCCCCCACAGCCCTCTACACTCACCCAGCAGCCCCCCAAAGGTGATGGCTGGTGACAGCGCGGCAAAGTAGATGAAGATGACGGCGGCGATGCACTGGGGGTCCAGCGCGTCACGGAAGTCGCTCAGGTACTGAGGGTACCTCCGCCGCACGTCCCGGATCAGCCCCCCGAAGGGCCGCCCCGTGCGCCTCAGGGGGTCGTCGTCCTCTTCAGCCTCGTCCTCCACCACCTTCAGCTTCAGCAGTGCTGGGGGCACACACACGGACAGACGGTGAGACCCCAATAGCTGCGATCCCCCCACCCAAACCCTGCCCCAGCCCCAGCCCTGCCCCCAGTACCTTTCTCCTCGGGGGACTTGGGCTCCAGCAGCAGCCTCCGCTCCTGCTCCATCCTCTTCTTCAGCATCTCGCGCTGGAAGTGGGCGACGCTGCGCAGCAGCTCCTCGCCCTGCACCTCGCTCGGGGGCAGCACCACGCTGCAGTCCAGGAACTCATTAATGGCGTTCAGCAGGTCGTGCCGGTCGTCAGCCAGGTACGCGGCCTCGTGGAATTGCTGGGGGGACAACGGCAGGGTCAGTGCCCACCCCGCAGCACTGTAGTGCCCTGAGACCACAGCACGGCACAGCCCCAAACCCATGGCCCCAGCACAGCCCTGAGCCCCCAACCCTGGCACAGCCTTGAACCCCCATCCTAGCACAGCCACAAGATGCCCACCCAGCACAGTCCCAAGTCCCTGACGTCAGCACGGCCCTGAGCCCCCCGGCCCCAACAGGACACCCAGCCCCAATCCTGGCACAGCTCTGAGGCCCTGGTCCCAGCACAACCTGAGCCTCCCATCTGATCCCATTCCGACCCTGAGCCCCCAGCCCAGCACATCCCTGAGCCCCCTGCCCCGGCAGGACCCCAGCGCCCCACGGACCTTGTCAGACATGAGTGTGGAGATGGAGCGCCCTATCTCGTGGTAGTCCATGTGGGTGCTGCTGGGGCCCAGCAGCACGAAGAGGAACCGCACGGGCACGGGCACCTCCAGCACCGCGTCCAGCTCCACGGCCTCCTGCAGCCGCACGAAGGCCATGGTTGGCTGGTCCAGGAACTCCACACAGCCTGGGGGGCACAGAGGTCAGTCAAGGGCCCAGCACACCATCCCCACCCCCCCGCCCTGCCCACCCCTCCGTACCCACAAGCACCACCGTGGCCTCGGCATTGTCCGGGATCTTCTCCAGCAGCTTCAGCTCATGCTTGGACTTGGAGCGAGTGATGCCGGCTGGGGGCGTGGGGGTGAGGACCTCCCTCTGCAGGGACACAGCATGGGGCTGAGGTCAGGCTCCTCCAAGGGCACGGGCAGGGCTGGGGGGCCGTGGCACCCACCTCCCGCTCCACATCGACACGTGTGTCGTGCTCGGCAGCGTGGCCGGCGATGAGGGGCTCGGTGACAGCGAGCTCGGCGCCCTCGGCCACGTGGTTGGTGCTGTGGTGGTGCACGAGCAGGGAGCCCAGGCTGCCTGCCGAGATGTTCCGCGGGAAGGAGAACTCCTTCTCATCGCTTGGGTGGCTGCAGAACAGAGCCAGGTCTGTCTGTGGTGGCCCGACAGCACGGCCATCACCAGGATGCTGGGGACAGTACCAGTCCTGTGGCCCGGGGAGCAGAGCCCGGGGGAGGGAGGCTGCATTCATGCCCCCTGTGCCCACCTGTGCTTGAGCAGCAGCGCTCGCAGCACATTGGCACGGTCCTCGGTCCGGATCTGGTCTGTGATGACCATCTGCTCCACCACCTGGTGAGCCACCCCTGGCAGTGTCTTCTGGTCCAGATCCAGGAGCACAGCCCCTGGCAAGAGACAGGGGGTTGAGGTCAGTGGGGACAGGACCCCCCTCACCGTGGGCCCCACAGGGTGACCCCCCCTCCCTACCGTGGGCCAGAGTCTTGCGGAGCTCCAGGAGGCTGCGGAAGGAGAGGGAGGCCACGTGTGGTTTGCCCCAGCGGTCGGTCTCCTCCTCCACATCCTCCTCAAACTTGATCCAGCGCGCCGTCTCCTTCCACTGCAGCTCCTGGTTCTTGTCCACCACCAGCTCGTTCAGCTCCACGAACACCTGCGGCACGGCCGGGTCAGCGCCAGGGTCCCCGGGCCCCCCACCCCTGCCTGCCCCCCACCCCAGGACCCCGCACCTCGTGGGGCTGCCTGTCCTGCTTGCGCTGCCGCGTGCTGGGCTCCTTGTGGTCCTTGCTGACGTGGACCACCTGGGCCTTGGCGCTCTTCCGCACCAGGTGCCGGCGCACGCCCGGTACGTCCTCGAAGCGGTGACCTGGTGGGGAGGGGTCAGTGACGGCGTGGGGTGTGTGACCTGCAGGGCTCACAGCCCTGCACTCCAAGCCCTGACACGGGGGGCACAACTCCAACGTGGGGGGCACTGAGCCCTGACGTGGGGGACACAGGGGACCAGGGAGCTGTTACATCCTGCCTGGGACATCTCAGGGCAAAGGGACCATCTCAGTGCCAGGAGCAAGTGCTGCAGGGGTCACCAGGCTGTGCCGTGGCCACACTCCCCTGGGAGCTCCAAGGAAAGAGTGTCACCTGTCACCCTGGGAGTCCCCAGGCTGTGAATCCCAGGAGCTGGCGAGCACCCAGGGGAGCGATCGCCACTGCCATTATCATCACTGGCTCCAGCTGCCCCAGGCACAGCTCCTGGCAGTGCTCCACAGGGACCTGGCCCAGCCCTGGCATCCAGGAAGGGTCCCCTGCTGCTGTGCCCAGTGCTGGAAGTGGGGTCAGCACCTATCCCCAGCCCAGCTTGGCTGCAGCCACAGGGTGACCTGGCACTGCCAGATCCCTTGTCCCAGAGCCACCATCCCAGAGCCCCTCGTCCTGGCACTGCCAGACCCCCCCATCTCCAGCCATGCCCCCCCAGCACTGCCTGACCCACTATCCCAGCTCTGCTCACCCAGCCTGTGGTCACCGCCAGGGCAGCCCCAGGCACGAGGAGCCCCCACTCACTCTTCATGTAGTCCAGGTCGGCTGAGGCCAAGGTCTGTGCCTCCGACTCGTCTGTCGGCATCTTCTGGTACCGGTCCTGCTCGGCAGCCGTCATGCTGCCGATGCACCGCCGCTCGTGCAGGTTGTAGCTCCGGTGCCCCGGCTGGGACTTGGGTGCGGGGCGACCCGGGGACCCGGCCTCGGGGGCCACCCCCTCCCCTGAAGCCCCCTGCTCCACGTCGGGGCTGCAAGTCAGGAGCCCAGTTCAGCACCGAGCCCCCCATCTGCCCCCCAACTCTGCTGTGAGGGACTGGAGGGGGCTGCTGCCCCCCGGCTCTGCCATGGGGTGACCAGGAGGCTGCTCATCCCCAGAGAGCCCCAGCATCGCCCAACCCCGGCTCACCTGCCTGCCCGGGCATCCTTGGGGGTCGTGGCCCCCCGGGGCTCCAGTGGGGAACCGGGCAGTGCCGTGGGGGCCACTGGCTCCTCTGCCCGGGGGTCGGTCACCTCGTCCTCCTGCAGGAAGAACTGGGGGGGCATGGGGTGAGCCAGCTGTTGGGGAGCCACGTCCTCCAGCTGTGGGCAACGCTGGCTCTGGCTGCTCTGGTGCCCCGGCCACAGCCAGACATCCTGAGCCAGGGGGGCACAGTGCTGCCCCTACCCCACTGCCCTCACCTGCACAGCCTCAGCCGGCCCCGGCTGCCGCAGCTCCTCCGCCGACCGCTCTGTCTCCGTGTCGCACACGTCATCCTCATCCTCTTCGGCCTCCTCGATGGTGGGGGTCTCTCCGGGGACGGAGGCACGCCGGGCCTTCTTCTTGCCCTTTTTTGGGACCCCCTTCTTGCGGCGGGCATCGAGGGGCAGGTGCGTGGAGAGCGGGTGGTGGATGTGGAGTGAAGACTGGCGGTGGTCTGGAGGAATGGGGAGGTTGGTGCCCTGCTCTCTGCACATTCCCCACTCCCTACTTGCCTCCTGCCCATTCCCCACTCCCTACTTGCCTCCTGCCCATTCCCTGCCCGTTCCCCGCTCTGTGCCCAGCCTCGGCCCCACTCACACTCAAAGTCCTCCTCGCCGTAGCTCCGTCCGGCCTCCTCAGCGTTTCGGGGGTGCGTGTCACTCAGGATCTCCTCGAAGCGCTCCACACCCAGCGCCTTGTTCAGGTCCTTCTCCTCCTCCTCCTCCCCAAAGACAGGTGAGCCAGCGCCCAGCGCCTCCTGCTCGGGCTGTGGGCCATCACCAGGGCTGAGCAGGCACCCAGTGCCGCTGGCATCGCCGCCACCACACTACCAGCCCCCAGCACAACCCCATCACACAGCCCCCTCCATGACGGGCACCCCAGACAGGGGCTCTCTGGGGTCCCCAAAGGCACCCTGGGACCCCTAGGCAGGGTGCCCACTGCATCACTCACACCCCTAGACCCCACGCACCCCCAGCACACCCCGTACACCCCCATTCCCACCTCGCACAGCCCACACACCCCCAACCTCAGCACTGCACACCAGTGTCGCCTCCACCCCACGTGTCTCAGCACCCCCAGAGCCATGCCCTGGTGCCGTGCACCCCTGTGCACCCCCAGTGCCTGCTCTCCAATCAGCTGGGACCCAGCACCCCCAGTGCTGTGCCCCCCATCAACCTCAGCACCCTCAGTATCATGCCCTCGTGCTGTGCCCCCCATACGCCCCCTGTGTCGTTCCCCCCGTGCACCCCCAGTGCCGTGCCTGGTGCTGTGCCCGCCAGTACAACCTCAGCCCCCGCGGTGCCGTGCCCTGGTGCTGTGCTCCCCCCACATGCCCCCAGTGCCGTCCCCCCCTGTTCCCCAGCCCCTGCACCCGGAGGGCCCCCCGCACTGAGCCCCCTCCCAGCGCTGCCGCTGCCCCACAGCCGTGGGTGCTGGGGGGCAAGGGATGGGCTCGGGGGGAGGGGCTCGGGGGCAGGGGGGCGGGGCTGGAGGGGTAGAGGGATGCGGGGGGGGCGATGCGGGAGGGAATTCGGGGCGGGGGGGGGGATGTGCGGGAAGTGCAGGACTGAGGGGATGCAGTGGGGGTGTGGGGATGCGGGGAGTGCGGGACTGGGGGGCCAGGCAGGGAGTGAAAAGCGGGGGGGCGGGGGGGGGCATGCGGGGACTGCGGGGCTGGGGGGACGCCAGGGGGGTGCGGGGGGCGCGTCCCCGGCCGGTCCTACCTGAGTCATGGCGGAGCCGCTCTCGCCGCAGCTCCCGCAGCGCTTTATCGGAGCCGCGGGACCGGCCGGGGATGGGGCGGGGGGGGGCCGGGGAGGGAACCGGGGGGGCGGCGGCTCCGTCCCGGCCTCGCCAAATATTGACGGAGCCGCCCCGCGCCCGCCTCAAGGTGACGGCGAACGCAGAGGGCACCGGCGGCACCGCGGCACCGGCGGCGGCCCTGGAGCGACCGATCCCCACGGGATGCACCGGCCTGCCCGCGTTACACCGGCACCCCCGGGATGCACCGGCCCCCCCCGGGATGCACCGGCCCCCCACCAACTCCGAAGCCCCCGGGACGCCCCGACATCTCGGGACGCATCAGCTACCCCCCCCCCCCCCGCCGATCTCAGGAACAACCGGCTCCCCTTGCTGAGCTCAGATCACCCCCCGGAACGCAGCGACCCTACGGTGGAGCCCCAACACCCCCACTGCTGCACGCCCCCCTCCTCCTCGGTAAATCCCCCCTCACCCCGGTAAGGCGGGAGCGTTGCCCTCCCCTCCATCCCCCCCGCCTCCGGAGGTTGCACTACTGTCCCCCCGCCACGGCCCCCCAGTGACCCCGAGATGGGGCTCGTACTGGACCCGGGCTGGGGACATGGGGCTGGGGCACTGGGATGGGGGCCACCAGGACGGGGGGGCGAGGGACACCCCCCGGCAGTGGAAGGGGGTTTCCCACGCACCCGGGGCAACCCGGGTGAGGCCCCACAGCACTTGCCCATCCAGGGCGATGCCCCGACATCCCCCCCGCCTGACCCTCGGCACAGATATCACTTTGGGCACAGCCGTGGTGTCCCATCCGCGTCCCCACTGCATGGTGACCCCAGAGCCCTCTGAGGGGGTGACTCAGAGGGGTGACCGGGGGGTGACCCGTGGGTGACCCAGGCCACCCCATCACACCCACCAGCCTGGCACACAGAGGTCACCATGTGACAACAACAGTGGCGTCGGGACAAGTCCTGCACCTGTATCCCTCCCACCCTTCCCACCTTCCACCTTCCCCATGACCCCTTTGATCCCCCACGGCCTCTGAGCCCCTCTGGCCATGGCCCAGCACCCCTGACCCTGCCCTGCAGGGCTCCATCCTTCGCCCTGGCAGCACACGCTCCCTCGTGCAGCTTCGCCTTGGCACAGGCGGGACAGTGCCCCAGGTGGGCACAGCACGGGGGGTCCTGCCAGCCTCCTGAGGCCGTGGCTTACCGGGGAGCCCCGGAGGAACTCCATGAGGCCAGGGCCGGTCCCATCCCCGGTCACGTGCATGCGACGGGGACTTGCCAACGGCACCGGCGGCCCCGACGCGCAGGGGGTCAATCATTAACTCAGCCTGGGACCCATGGCCAGGGCAGCACTGACACCATGGGCACTGAGGGCACTGCCACAGCTGTGGCACCGATGGCACCGGCACTGCGCCAGCCCCAAGGGCACTCACTGCCCTGGCACGGCTGGCCTGGCTTGCCCTGGGGGGCTGCTATGGGGCACAGCCCTGCCCTACAGCTGAGCTGCTCTGCCAGCACCCCACAGCCCCGCCCACACCTGAAAAACGTGGCGGTGCCACAGGGCACTTCCAGCACCCTACAGCCCAGTGATGGGGCTGTGCCGTGCCACCCATCACCCCTCCAGGCAGCATCAGGGGGTGCAGTCCCCCATCCCCCCAGCCGTGGGGCTGTGCCCACCACCCCAGCGGCACTTACGCTCTGGAAGGCTGAGGAGACGATGTGGTGGAGCTCGGAGGACACCTGGGAGTGGGTCATGGTGCCGGTGTGGCCCCCGGCACCGCCGGCTTAGCCCTTCTCCTTCTCGCGGGGGCTCAGGGGTCGCTGTCGGGGCAGCATAACCTGAGGGCACAGAGGGGGCTCAGGGGGTGCCCCCAGGGCAGTGCCGCAGGCAGGGGCCAGGGCTGCCCCTCCTCGGGCCATGCTGGCTCCAGGCTGGTTTGTCTTGGCCACTGGTTGGAATGGGAGAGACGTGGCCAAGACAAACGCCGGGAGGGGAGCGGAGCCGGGGCAGCGGGACCCCGGGCAAGCACCCAACCCCACGGGGTATGGGCAGGGCGCCAGACCCAGGGGGCCACGGCAGTGCCTGACCCCCCAAAGCCCCGCAGTTCCCCTGCCCAACCCAACTTTACCCCACACTTGCCCCTCGGCAGGTCCCTGGGCCCTGCGCTGACCCCTCCGGCACTGGCGTGCTGGGTTTATTGTTGCGGGAGGTGGCCCCACGTGATGGTGGGGACCGAGGAGGGTGGTGGCCAGGAGGGTGGTGACAGATGACTGCGTCTCACATGGGTGGCATCACTGTCCTCGTCACTGTCACTGCTGCGGTGCCAGCACGGTGGCCACGGTGAGGCTCGAGGAGTCACGGCCTCAGCATTTTCCAAGGCCACGGCTTCTCAAGCCCTCAGCAAGGCCCTGGATCCCACCTTTTCCCAAAATTCGGTGCTACCCTGCTCCGGCTGCTCCCTAATCCCCCGCTCCCGGGGCCAGAGCCAGCACATCCACATTCCAGTGAGCAGATTATCCGCCCTGCCACGCCGCTCTCCCCGGGCGCCCGCCAAGCCGCCGCCAGCATTCAAACCCTCCCCCAAATTCTGGATGGGACCCTCCTACGGGGAGACACGGTGCTGGGCCACCACCTCGGTGGATGCCGGGGTGCTGGAGCAGGATGGCATCGTTGCTCCCAGAGCTAAGCAGCTTTTTGGGTTTAATCCTGTGAGCAGCTCAGGATTAGTTTGCAAACACACTGGGATTGTTCTCGGGGACATCATGCTCTCACCATAACGCCCAAAAAGGGGGTCCCAGCCCCCGACCCCCAGGTGCCACCGCAGAGACCCAGCAGGACAGCGGCACAGTGGACACGAAGTGCCCGGGAGCCGAGGGCACAACCCCACTGGAAAGGGTGACGGCAGCCAGGGGGGCAGAGGGACACTTCTGCTTTCCACAGGGGTGGCTGAGTCACAGACAGGCAGCAGCCCGGAACAGCTCAGGGCTCGTGCCACCCCTGTGGAGCCAGCCCTGATCAGAGCTCCGTGGCTGGCCCTGCTCCCAGGGCACTTCGACACACTGGGATGTGTGGGGGGACAGGTACAGTGGGCACACCCCAGGACGGTGCCGCTGTCACCACACGGCTGTGCTGGCACCACCTTGCCCTGCTCCGGGGCAGGAGAGTCGGGGTGTGCGCCCGTGGCCGTGGCGGGACCGTGACGGTGGCAGCGCTGGCATCGCCACCAGCCGCGCCCCATGCGCGGCCCCGCAGCACAATGGCCCCTTGTGCGAGGCCGGGCCGCCCCGATAAGCGGGGCAGGGCCGCGATCCCGGGCGGCTGCCAGCACCGGCCACGCCGGGAATGACCGGCCGCTGCCATGGGCGCCCAGCGCCGCTGCCACGGCCACTCCCGCGCCGCCGGAGTCACATTCCTGGGACCAGCCCCAGCCTGCCTGAGCCACTGAGGCGATTAAAGGGCTCGGTCCCGGCCCCATGCTGCCGTGGGGCTGCCCCGCGGGGCCCACGAGCTCCGGGACCTCTCCTGAGCCAGGACCCACTGCTGGCACCACCAGCACCACTGGCACTGAAGTGGCAGGATGAGCGTGGCAGGACAATGGTGCATGAGGAGGGATGGGACTGGGAGCGGGGAAGCCTCGGGGTAGCCAGTGCCTCCCTGCCCACTCCAGCGTGCCAGAGCCAGAGCAGTGGCTGCATCCCCCTGCCACCAGCAGCACTGTGACTCCCGTCACTGCGTCTCCTGCCACCACCCTGACACCAGCAGATCCCTGGCATGGGCTCAGTGCACACACACGTGCCACCCACACCAGCGGCGAGGCTGACGGTGTCCTCTGTGCCATGTTCCCCAGCCCCAGAGGTGACACCTGGCTGCCCCCATGGTGACAGGGAACGCACCGTGTCCCTCACAGCCCCCCTGCTGGCAGGCCCCCAGGCACAGTGTCCCCGGTGGGAGGGATGGCTGGGGCAAGCCCGGCATGGTTCAGGCTGTGCCCAGCACCTGGGAGGACACGCCCAAGGAAGGGGGGAGCCAGGAGACCCCCAGTTCCCTGCACCCCAAAACAGAATGGCCCGGTGGGTGCCCCAGCTCTCTGCCCACCCCTAAGGGTGGGAGCCCCCTGCAGCCCCTCGCTGCCTGGCCCAGCTCACCTGGCTGCTCCAGGAGGGAGATGCCGGCACCCCAAGCGCCCACCAGATCCCACCTGGCAGAGAGGGTTGTGGTCCTGCACTCCCTCATCACCATGGGGGACACAGTGGGACGGAGCTGGGATGGACACCACCAGCTCCTGCCCGGCAGAGCTTCACACACTGAAACTTTGGAAACCAACACCGAAAATATCTGCCCCTCCACCCCCGCACCCCTCAACCCATAACCTCGAAACCACCGGATCTGCGCCCAAGTGGTTTCACTGCCACCACTACTGTCACCACCACAGACACCGACAGGCCAGGCCCCCCCCCTGCCACCTCGGAGAGGCCAGGACCCCCACAAGAGGCTCTTGCCATCGCCATCAGTGGTCCCCACCACCCCCCCATCCCAGTCCTGGGAACGGACAGGCACAGCTGCCCCCCACAATCCCGTGCACTGGCACTGAGGATGGGACCCCCATGGGGAGGTGGGGGATCTCCCCAGAGGGACAACCACACCATCACCTGCGGCAGGACTGGGGGACACCCACCGGGGGAGGTGTCACCCCGGCTATGCCACCCCCCGGGCCCATCACGGGCTCGGCCACACTCACCCCATCGCCCACCGACCCGGTGAGCCCACGGCTCCAGCGGGTCCCGCGCCTCCCCGGGACCGGGTCCCGCCCCAGCGGGGACGACGTGGGACCCTCGGCGCGGCGAGTTTTTGTCCCGCGGGGCCCGGCGGGGTTTTGGCTCGCGGGGCCCGGCCGGAGCGTGGCCGGAGCAGCCGCGCTGTGCCGGGAGCTGCCTAGCGCTGCCGGGAGTTTTATACCGGCTCAGGAGGAAAACAAGCCGCGGGAGCAGCGGCGGGAGTGCGAGGCTTTGTTCCGCGGAGCGGCCCCGGATCCAAACAGCGGCCGTGCCAAGTCCCGACGGCTCCTCGGGCAGCCCCACCTCGCCGCAGCTCCCGTAGCGACCCCGCTCCTGCCCCGCGCGTCTCTGGGGACACAGGGAACGCGACCCCCTCCACGAGCGCCGGGACCCACCTCGGGCGAGGGCTGTGCCCACCCTCTTGGCCTCGAGCCCTTGGAATGCCCCAGTGCGGCGCCCTCGGGCAGCCAGCCCGGCCTCTGCGGCCACCACGTCCCCTCTAATGACAGGCTGTGACTGTGGGGGCTGCGATGGGGACACCGCGGGGACACGGCTCCCACGGTCCCCTCCCTTCCGCCGGCTGGGATGGCATCCGCGGACAGGGGGGCACCTGAGTCACCCCCAGCCCTTCCCAGGGAACGAGGAGTGGCAAGAGGGTTCCCCAACCCGTCCTTTGGACGCTCCTGTCACCTTCCGCCTCCTGCAGCGTCGCTTCTCGCCCAGGACAGGTGACAAACCAGGTACGGCCCTACCTGGGCACGAGGCCAGCCCCGCTCCCGGCCCCCGAGCCCCCGGGAGTGCGGGCGGAAGGGCTGCTGGCGGGGAGGCGCAGGCGCCGGTGCCAGCGGATCGTTAGGACGATCAAATCCCGGGATTTTTGGCAGCCGCTTGAAGCGGTGCAGCGACCCCGAAGGGCTCGACAGCGGGGTCCCCACCGGAGGCCCCCCCGTGGAGGGACAGGAGGGGCACGAAGCCCTCCCTGCAGCATGGGGAAGTGCCAACATAATTCCACCACAGAGCAACCCCAACTCCTGACACCGGATCGGAGGCCACGGGGGTCTCTCCAGCCGCGGAAAGGGAGGCAGCCACAGGCAACGCGTCCCCCAAAGCCTGCTGCCCGCCCCCAGACCTGCTGCCCCCCTCCCTCGGGACGGGCTCCGGGGCCGTGGGAGCCCACGCTCCGTGGGAGAGTCCCGGGCTGGAGCCGTGCCCAGCGTTGCTCAACCCCGGCTGGTTTCGCAAGGGGCAGAGCCACCCGGCACCCGGCACATGGCGGCTCCCGGCGGGCGCCGTGCGGCCACCGATACCGCGGACCCCCCGGACCCCTCACACCCTCCGGGGGAAGCGAGACGGTGGCAGCTGTCTGGATGATGCCAGTCCCTTTCCTGATACTGGGGACCCCTCGGACCCCTCTGCTCGGGGGGAGCCACTTGTGGGTGGTGGGAGGAGGGGGCTCCGGACAGGTGACCTCGGCCCCCCCTCCCAGCCCCCCGACTCCTCAGTCCCTCTGCCTGGGGGGAGTGGGATGGCAGAAGCTGGATGGGTGACGCCAGTCCCCTCCCTGGTCCCGTGAATCCCTCGGACCCTCCACTCCGAGGGAGCCGGTGGGTGCGGGACAGCACTGTCGTTGGCGTCAGCCCAGTGACAGGGAGGGACACATCCCCAGTCCCTTCCTCGGCCCATGGACCCCTCGGACCCTTGTGCTCCGGGGAGGTCTGTCGTTTCTGGATGGCTCCAGCCCGGTGACAAGGACACACACCCCGGGTCCCCTCCCCGGCCCCGCGTTTCTCACCTGCCGAGAGCTGCCGGGCTCAGGCACCGGAGGGGAAGCGCATGGAGCAGCCTCACTGCAAGAGAGAGGGTGATAAGAGGTGAAGGGTCCCGGCTCTCTCACTCCCGTGGGTCCCGGGCCCACTGTCACCCCGAGAGCAGGGTCTGGGATCACCTGAGACCACCCCACACGTGGCTCTGGTGGTGGCGGGTAGGGGATGAGGTTCGATGGCCTAGGTGGCATCGTAACTAGCTAGGAGGATGGGGGTCCTTGGGGGTGCTGGGGGGTCCTGATGGGGGTCAGGGACTCTTGGAATATCCGGGAGGGGGCCGGGGGGTCCCGGGGGGTCCTAGGGTGTCCGGGGGAGGCCGGGGACTGCCGGTGCTGCTTCCCCCCGGCCGAAGGAGCCGGGGTACACGGAGCGTGTCCCGGGGGATCCGGAGCCACGGGACACGCCACAGCTCCCCCGACAACCCCCACCGCGGCCGGGGGTCTCCGGAAGGGCAGTGGGGGAAGCGGAGCGGCGGCCACGCTGGGACTCGGAGCTGCCATGGCGGGGGAGCCCAGGACGGGCACGGAGACCGGGACCGGGACTGCCGCGAGCGGGCGGGGCGGGATGGGAAGGGCCGGAAGGGGAACGGAGGGAGAGGAACGAAGGGAAAGCCGCGGGCGGGACACAACGGTGGGGAGCGGAGACAGCACCGGCGGGGACGGCGGCACCGGGCGGGCGGGGCACTGGGACGGGACCGGGACGTGGACCGAGATCAGGACCGGGATGGGACCGGCCGTGCCACGCCCCTCCATCCCCGCCGCCTCCCTCGCCGTGCCGGTCCCGGTGCCGGTGCCGCCGCTTACCGGACAGTCCGGTCGCGCCGGGCAGGTCTGCGCGTCCCCGCGGGGCGGAGGAGCGGGAGCGCGCCGGGGCGGGGCGGGACGGCACTGGGCGTGTGCGCACCGCTCCCGGCTCAGTCCCCGGCGGGCGCGGACACCGTGCCCGCAGGGGATCCCCGCAAGGACTGCGCCCGGAGCCGGTGCCGCGGGAGGGGCGGGCGGAGGGACCGGCGGGAGCAGACGGGCGGCGCCGGGACTCGAACCCGGAACCCCGAGCGGGGCGGGCGGGGCGGGGGCGGGGCCGCGCGGGGCGGGGCGGGCGGGCGGGGCGGCGCGGGGGCTGCCGGGAGGGGAGGGGCGGGCGGGGCGGGGCGGCGCGGGGGCCGGCGGGAGGGAGGGCGGCGGGGCCGGGCCGGGGCCGGGGCCGGGCGGGCCTGGGGACGTCGCGGCCATGCAGAAGTACGAGAAGCTGGAGAAGATCGGGGAAGGTGCGGCCGGGCCGGGGTCGTGCGGGGCGGCCTGAGGGCCGCGGGGCCCGGGACCGGTGTCGCTAGCGGGGGCCCGGCCGTGACCCCCTCCCCGCGCCCCACAGGCACCTACGGGACCGTGTTTAAGGCCAAGAACCGGGAGACGCACGAGATCGTGGCGCTGAAGCGGGTGCGGCTGGACGACGATGATGAGGTGAAGGGGGTGGTGGGGCTGGGGCCCCCCTGGACCCCTGCGACCCCCGCCCCTCAACCCGGCGTGTCCCGCAGGGAGTGCCCAGCTCGGCGCTGCGGGAGATCTGCCTGCTCAAGGAGCTCAAACACAAGAACATCGTCAGGTACCGGGGCGTCTGCGGACAGGGGCCTGTGGGGTCACGGCACGGGGCTGTGGGGTCACGGCACGGGGGCTGTGGGGTCACGGCACGGGGGCTGTGGGGTCACGGCACGGGGGCTGTGGGGTCACGGCACGGGGGCTGCTCCCCCGGGCTGACCCAGGCCGGGGTGGATGGGAGCTGTGGGGAGAGGTGGGAGGGGGCTGCCCCCCCGGGTGCCTTGGGCAGGGCAGGGGGGGCTCAGGGACTGCCATGCGAGATGCCCCGGGCTGGGCTGGGCACTGGAGGGCTCAGGGACCACCCCCCCCCCCAGGCTCCACGACGTCCTGCACAGCGACAAGAAGCTGACCCTGGTCTTCGAGTTCTGTGACCAGGTGAGTGAGCGCCAGGGGCGCGGGGGGATCCTGAGGATCCCGAGGGGGTCCTCAGGGTCCCCGGGGGTCACCACTCCTGGCTGCCCCCAACGCGGCCTCTCCTCGCTCTCCGCCCAGGACCTGAAGAAATATTTTGACAGCTGCAATGGGGACCTGGACCCTGAGATCGTCAAGGTGGGTCTGGTTGTCCCAGGGAGTCCCCAGTGTCCCAGCCTGGCCCCACAGGGGGCCACAGTGTGGGGGGCTGACAAACCCTCTGTGTCCCCCCCAGTCATTCATGTACCAGCTGCTGAAGGGCCTTGCCTTCTGCCACAGCCGCAACGTCCTGCACCGGGACCTGAAACCCCAGAACCTGCTCATCAACAGGGTGGGGCGTGGGGGTCCTCTGTCTGGGGGTCACACCTGGGAGCTGGGGCTGTCTCTATGTCTGTCTGGGGGTCACACCTGGGAGCTGGTTCTGTCTGTCTGGGGGGGTCACACCTGGGAGCTGGGGCTGTCTGTCTGGGGGGGTCACACCTGGGAGCTGGTTCTGTCTGTCTGGGGGGGTCACACCTGGGAGCTGGGGACTATCTGTCTGTCTGGGGAGTCACACCTGGGGGCTCTCTGTCTCTCTGGGGGGGTCACACCTGCAGCCTGTCTGACTGTGGATGCAGCTCCATCTCTCCTGTGTTCCCGGCGATGGGAAAGGGTGATGTGGCCAAAGCAGTGGCCACTGCCTGTGCTGGGGTGTGGGGGGCACCAGAACAACGCCCCTTTGGGGTATAGGTGGCACAGGTGGGGCCCCCCACACTGACCCCCCTTCTCCCCCAGAATGGGGAGCTCAAGCTGGCGGATTTTGGGCTGGCCCGGGCCTTTGGCATCCCTGTGCGCTGCTACTCAGCTGAGGTGAGGGGGGCTCGGGGGGCTCGGGGTGCTGGCTGCCCCGTGCTCTTGGTGTCTCTGTCCCTGTCTGAGGGTCCTGTCCCTCCCAGGTGGTCACTCTGTGGTACCGGCCCCCCGATGTTCTCTTCGGTGCCAAGCTCTACTCCACTTCCATCGACATGTGGTCAGCTGGGTGCATCTTTGCAGGTATGCTGGGGGGCCCTGGGGGGCCTGGGGGGCTGCAGGAGCCCCGGGACCCACCCTTTGTCTCCCCAGAACTGGCCAACGCGGGGCGGCCCCTCTTCCCAGGGAACGATGTGGATGACCAGCTGAAGAGGATCTTCCGATATCCTTGGGAATGGGGGGAACAGGATGCTCTGGGAATGGGGAGCCCTGGAATGGACCTCCTCTGGGAATCCCCCTTGGAAATGGGGACCCCAGTTGGGAATGGGGAACCTCCTGGGAATGGGGAGCCTTATGGGAATGGAGACCCCTGGGCATGGGGACCTGTCTCGGATGGGCATGGGGTTGTTGGGGTTGGATGCCAGGTGCCTTCATGGTGGCCCTTGACCATCTCCACGCTGCTGGGGACCCCCACGGAGGAGCAGTGGCCGGCCATGGCCAAGCTGCCAGACTATAAGGTGAGGAGGGGGCTGGGGGGAGCTGGAGGGGGTACCGGGGGGGCTGTGGGTCACCTGTGTGTCCCCAGCCCTACCCCATGTACCCGGCCACCACCTCTCTGGTCAACGTGGTGCCCAAGCTGAACGCGACCGGCCGGGACCTGCTGCAGGTGAGACCCCACCTGTGCCCCCCTCCAACCTCTGTCCCCCTGCCCATGCCACGGGGGCTCCGGCTCCCCAGGGGGGGTTGCCCTCTCCCCTCACAGCCCCCCACCCATCTGAGGGGGACAGTGGAGTTGGGAGGCTGTGGGATGGGGGGTTGTCCGTGCTCTCCTCCTTCAGCCCCACCATGTCCCCCAGAACCTGCTCAAGTGCAACCCGGTGCAGCGGATCTCGGCGGAGGAGGCCCTGCAGCACCCCTACTTCACTGACTTCTGCCCACCCTAGGGCCCCCCAACCCTCCCTGGCTGCCTCCCCCTTCAAGGATGGGCAGTCCCCAGCCTGTGCCAGCCCCCCTAAACTGCAGCCCATCCCCCCCAGTATTTATTAGGTTCTACCCCAGCTGTGGGGGGCTGGCACAGGGCCCCTGGACCCCCTAGCCCTGAGAGGGCTTAGGGCACTCAGATTCCCCCTGGGGGCACAGGACCCCCCTGGGGGCAGGGGACCCCTCCAGGGCATGAGATCCTCCTGAGGACATGGGGCCACAAAGCTGTTGGAGGGCCAGGACCCTCTGGGACCAGGCATGGGGACCCTGTGGGCGGTGGGACCCCCACGCCTCTTGCGTCTGCTTCCCCCCCAGCCCCTTCCCTGCCTGGGGGGAAATCTGGGTACAGCCCCTCTGGAGGGGGTCGGGAGAGGACCCCGTTTCTTTTCTAGGGCACTGCCGTACGTGGGTGATGTGTGTTTGGAACCCCATAAAGAGCTTCCCCCCCGCCCAGTGCCGCCTTCTCCTTCCTGGGGTGTCAAGGGACCCCCCTCTGCCACATAATGGACACCCCCTTCACCACCCCCTGCCCCTCAGCCCGCCCCTGTGACCTCCCCAGTGCTGCTCTCTGCTTCTGGAGCAGCCGTGTCCCTCTGTCCCCCAGCAGCCAGAGCCGGGGCCTGGGGCACCTCTTTATTTGGGGAGGCTGCGGGAGGGGGGGTCGCATGTCCAGCGCGGGGGGGGCACAGGCAGCGCATGCAGGGTCACGGGAGCGGGGCTGGGGGAGCCCCTCGCCCCCAGCCCCCCGACACCCCCTCAGGGGGCGGGGGGGGAACAGGAGGCTGCCCTGTGGCCCGGGGGTGCCCCCCCGGCCCCCCGGCCGGCGGGAGGGCGGGCTGGGCTCCGCGGCGGGTCCCGGGGGGGCCCTAGAGCCGGGTGACGAGGTAGCAGGTTCGGGGCGACGCCGAGACGGGGCGTGGGGCCACGCAGGGAGGACCGGGCGCTCTGCGGGGGGGTCGGAGGGTTAGGAGGGGTGGGGGGATCGGTTTCCCCCTGCCATCCCCCTCCCCTTGTGTCCTGACCTGCTGTGGGGCTCAGCCCCTGGCCCCCACCCCGTGTGCCCCCCGGGATGCCCCGGGAGCCTCCCAGCTTTGGGGGTTCACCACGCAGCCGCTGTGCAGCCCCATCCCCAAGCAGTCCCCTCCCCTCTGCCCCACCGCGTCCCGGAGGGGAGGTTGAGGGGTCCCAGCCTGGCTGGGGGGGGCTCCGGGGGAGGCGGGGGACCCCGAGACAGGGTACTGGAGACCATGATGAAGACGGGGGATGAGGCGTATGCGGGGTTTGGGGGTGTCTGCAGGGAATCGGGGATCTGCAGGGAACGCAGGGGTCCACGTGGGATGGGGGGATCTGCAGAGGATGAGGGGTCTGTAGGGGGATGGGAGGAATCTGTGGGGAATGCGGGGATCTGCAGGGAATGGGGGGCGGGGTCCGCAGGGAATGGGAGTTCTGCAGGGAATGGCCCCCCGACCCCGGGGGGCTCCGGGTGCCCCCCCGCGTGTACCTGGGTGGGCGCGGGGCCACGGGGCTGCCCGGGACCGCCGGGTGTTCCTGGATGGGCGCACAGGGGGACGAGAGAGCGGTGAGCCAGGGAAGGGGGATGAGATGCGACCCCCCGGCTGGGGGCTGGTGGCGGGAGGCGCGGGAAGTTACCAGGGTGCCGCTGTCGCTGCGGGGGCTTCGCTTCTTCTCCTTGTACAGGCTCAGGAGTTTGTCCCGGAACACCTGGGAGGGCGCAGGTGAAAGGCCCCGTCCCCGAGACCCCCGGGCGGAGGGGCTGTTGGGGGTATCGGGGGGCCTCACCTCGTACAGGTAATCAAAGATCTCCAGGATGGTGAGGAGGCTGGCGCCGATGAAGAGCCCCATCTGCCCCCCGATGTCACCTGGGCGGGGGGCGGTGTCAGAGAACACACCCCTCGGAGCCCCTCCGGGCCCCCCCCCCGGCCCTCACCCAGCCCCCCCGGCCCTCACCCAGCAGCCCTGCCACCTCGTACGCCTTCTTCTGCTCAATCATCTCGTAGTTCAGCGCCTCGAAGAAGATGTCTAGGACCAGCACATTGTCCCTGGGGTACATGGGACGAGGGGACAGTGTCAGGCACAGGGGGCTGGGGGGCTGTACCGGGCTGTGCTGGGGGGGGGGGGGGGGGGCTGGACTGTGCTATGGGGTACAGGGGAATGGGCAGAGGGGTCTGCCTGGTGCTGGGGGGCACAAGGATGTGCTGGGCTGTGTTCTGGTGCCCCGTGCCATGCTGCACCATACTGGGCTGTGCCATGTAGCATCATGCCATGCGGTGCCATCTGTGCCATGCCATGTTGTGCTGTGCCATGCAGTGCCACAAGTTCTTCCCTTTGCTGGGGCATATTTGCACAGGGTACACTGCGCTGTGCTGGGCTGGGCCAGTTCACGTGTGCTGGTGACTTGAGGCCATGCCTTGTCACCATCGCACCGTGCTGTGCTGTGCCAGTTCAAGGATTCTGGTGATGCCATGTGGCTGTGCCACGCTGTGTCCCACCATCACACTGTGCCGTGCCAGCGTAAACATGCTGGGGATGCCACGTTGCTATGCCATGTCACAGCAGTGCACGGATGCTGGGGAACACTGTGTGGCCACACTGTGCCCTATCACATCATCACATCGTGCCGGGCCAGCTCAGATGTGCTGGGGATGGCAGCACATGTGTGCTGGGGACACCCTGTGGCCGTGCTGTGTCACACATTGCTCTGGGCTGTGCCAGTTCACGGCTCCCGGCGATGCCGTATCCCACCGTGCTGGTTCATGCTGTGTGCTATGTCACACTGTCACACCAGTTCACATGCTGGGGATGCTCTGTGGCTGTGCCACGTCACACCCTCACGCCGTGCCACACGGCGTGCTGGCAGGGCAGAGGGTGACACGGTAGCGGCAGCAGCGGTGGCAAGGGTGGCGGTGTCACTCACGCGATGTACTGCTCTGTCTTGTTGAACTTCTTGGCCAGGTACTTGGCCGAGGCCTTGCTGGGGATCTTCACCATGGAGAGCTCTTTGCCGTAGCGCACCATGGCACAGGGTGTGCGGCACGCACAGTACTCGCTGTCCTTCGTCACCAGGAAGTCTGGGGGGGCACGGGTGGGACAGGGGGCCCCAGGATCCCTGCCCGGGGGGGGACACTCGGGGACAGAATCGGTGGCACGTGGGGGGAACCCAGCCCCGCGTGTCTGGGGACAGTGGTGACCCCCACCCTGGTGAGGGCACAGAGGCACTGGAGCCACGATTGCAGTGATGGGGGCACAGAGGGCGCAGGGACACCAGAGCCACACTCGCGGCAATAGGGGCCCAGTGAAGGGGAGGGGTCCCAGGGGTGCCCGGGGACGTTGGGGACCGGCGGTACATACCCAGCGCGGGGTCAGCACATTCCTTGTACTGCTCCGGGGTGCAGACATTGGCGTTGCCTGCGGGGGAGGCGGCGGTCGCAGGGGCGGGGGGGCGTCCCGGCAGCCACCGCAGCCCCCCGGCCGCCCCCCCGCTCACCCGGCATGTGCACCATGCGGCAGTTGCAGTTCTCGGCCAGGTAGCGCGTCTCGCAGTCCAGGCGGCACGCGGTCAGGCTGTAGTTGGTGAAGAAGTCGGACTCGATGGGGGTGGCCTTGCAGTCCCCCCACGGGGGGGGCAGGTACACGAGCTGCCGGGCGCCCGCTAAGGAAAACACGGTGTCCCGGGGTTCCCACTGTCATCGCTGGGGTAGTCCCTGCTGTTGTCCCTGGCCACGCTGCCACCTCCCAGCCCACCACAGGAAGAGCTTGTCCTGCACAGCCGGTGTTGGGAGGTCCTACCACCCCAGAGTCCCCCCTCCTGCCCTGTCCCCTCCTTTCTGGTGTTGGGGATGGGTGTTGCAGGCATTGTCACCTCTACCACGTGCCACAGCAAGGGTGGCACGAGGCAATTGGGAGCAGGCGGGAGCCAGACGTCCCAGGTAGGGGGTCAGCACAGACCCCCGTGTTCCCCTCAGTGTTCACTGTGCAGCCATTGAGTGCTGGGGGGTCCTGGTCCTGCACCCCTCGTGTCCCCATCCCACCCTGTCCCTCCCTGCCAGGTGCAGGACAGGTGTCACAGGCAGTGTCACCCGCACCGGGTGCCACAGTGGAAGGGAAGGAGCCAGCGAGGGCTGGCATGTGGCACCTGGGAGCACACAGGAGCCAGGCGTGCAGGGATCGTGCCTGGAGGGACCCAGCACCCCCACCCGTGGGTGCCAGGGCCGCGCTCCTGCTGCCGCCGTGCTCCTGCCGCCTGTGCCACGCGCGCTGGCACACGTGGTGACACCCACCCAAGGCACCTAAATTTAGGTGTCTGGCTGCGGGGGCCGGGTGCTGCCACCCCCCTGGCGGCTGTTCCACGGGAGCCAGGGGGTCGCTGCAGGAGCTGGAGCCTGCGGAGAAGCCGCGTGGTCCTGATGTGGGGCTGCCCCACACCGTGCGCTGCTCCTGGGCAGCGTGGTGGCACCGTACCCATGGCACAGCTTAGCACGGGATGTCCCTGCAGGGATGGCTGTGGCACCCACAGCATAGCTTGGCACAGGGTGTCCCTGCAGGGATGGCTGTGGTACCCAGGGCAGGGTTCAGGATGTCCCTATGGCTCGGGGTGTCCCAGTGTGCCCACACCAGGCTGTCTCAAGCCCTTTGGGGGCCCATCCCAAGCCCTCTGGGGGTCCATCCTGTGGTCCCTCAGGGGTCACAGCCCCGGGCGCCGTGTCCGGATACCCGCTGCTGCTGGCAGGAGACGAAGGTCTGGAAGCCGGGGGCGACACCAAAGCCCAGCTGGTCAATGAAGGGCGGCTCCTCCTGGCTGTGGATCTGCACCTTCACCCCCACCTCGAAGGACGTCTCGTCTGCAGGGCAGGGGTCAGGGGTCAGGTGCCGCACAGGGGTGCTCCCCTGTGTCCCCAGACGGGCAGGGGTCTCACCTGTGTCCCCCCAGACAGGCAGATATTCCTCCTGCTGCACGTTGAGCATGAGCTCGAGGCCGTTTCCGGAGCCCCCCTGCAGCGTGGTCAGGACCTCGCGCCCCGGGCCCCCCGGGTTGAACGTGTAGCACTTCCCCAGGCGGGTGAAGATCTGCGGGGACACACGGGACAGGGGGACAGGGCCCTGAGTGACACTGTGGGGACCCTGTGAGGACAGGGCAGGATCCCAGTGCCCTGGGAAGGGATCCGAGTGTTCTCCAGGACACGGTGCAGGATCCCAGTGCCTCGGGGCAGGATCCCAGAGCCTGCCAGGGCCCACAGCAAGGCTAGAACGGTGACAGTGCCCGCCCTGCCCTGCCTGTGTCTGGGCTGCCGTGACTCTGCAGGGATATTGGGTTTCAGTGAGGCTCCAGGGGACACGTGGGGACACTTGAGCAGGGAGGGCACAAGCCAGGATGGTGATGGGGACTGGGACTCCTTAGTCACAGTGGCAGAGGCCACTGCGTCCCCTCAGAACCTGAGAGCCTGTCCTGGGCCAGCCACCCCAGCGACCCTGGGGACCTGCACCCCCAGCCAGGGACCTGAAGGGTGACCTTGAGCCTTCATGGACTGGCATCCGCAGCCAGGGCTCCTGCAGTCACCCAGAGGCCCCAGGACTGGCCCCATGGGGTCACCCCCCCCCCCGCTGTATGTGCCCCCCCCGCAGTGTCCCATGGGGGGAGGGGGCGTTGCTGTGGAAACAAGCTGCTCCCAAAGTGGGGACCTGTCACCATGGCAACACGGTGCCCAAGGAGGAAAGGGGGGGGCGGGTGTCATGGCAACGACTGCCCGGCATAGGGATGCCTGGGGGGGGTATGGATGGGGACAGGGATTGGGAGATGGCCCTGGCACTGCCAGCCCTCCTGCTTTCCACACTCAGGTCACCCAGGGACCCCCAGCCCTGCACCCTGGGGCCTGCTGTTCCCACTCTCTGCTGTTCCATCCCTGGACCCACGTCCCTGCACCAGCCATCCTGCCCTATCCCACCGGCCCTGGAGGAGGCAAGAAGGGGGAACAGCCCACCCCAATGGCTCTTGGGCCTTTGCCACATGCCCAGGGACCTCAGGGACCCTGAGTATGGGGTGGGACGAGGCTCAGGGACGCAGTGCCAGAGCTCAGTGCCACAGCCCAGGGCAGAGGATCCCAATCCAGGACTAAGCCCTCCAGCCACATGTCCTGGCCCTCGAGCCCGGGGGCCAACGCCACTGCCTAGTCCTGCAGGGGCACCAGCAGAGAGGCCCTGGCCAAGGGTGTGAGGGCACAGGGGCCACAGGGAGGGCATGGAGCTGCTGAAGGGCAGCTCAGCCCTGAGCTCCAGAGAATTAATTGGTGCTCTAAGAGCATTAAGGTGACAGTAATTGCTGGGAACAGAGACGGGCACTAGGCACAGCAGGCATGGGCTGCCCAGCATGCTGCTGCAGCATGAGGGATGTACCGTCCTGTCTGTGCCACCATCGCTGCCTGTTCCACCGTCCCTGCCTGTCACTCATGTGCCATCATCCCAGCTAGTACCACTGTCCCTGCCCTGCTCTGAGGGCAGTGGTGGGGCCAGTGCTCACAAAGGGACCTCCACCTGTGCCAGGTGTGAAGGAGCTGCCCCTGGGAGCCTCTGTGCCAACAGCCAGGGCAGCAGATGGTACCTGGAGCTGGAACAGGGGAGTGGAGCTGGGGGCTGTACCTATGAGTACCCTATAAAGGTGACCCCAACACTGTGAGCACCCCATACCCATGAGTATCCCATGCCCACCGCCACCCCATCCCTGTGCCTGCATGCCAGCAGAGCTCCCCACCCTGCACAGAGCCACCAGCACAGCCCCGCTCCAGCTGGGCACCGTTCCCAGCTGCCTGGCACCCCTGCGGCGTGCAGGGCAGGGACACCCCTGGCTGGCAGCCACTGTGTCCAGAGGGGCTGGCAGAGGCTGATGGTTCTGTGGGTGGTGGGATGCACCGGTCGGCCAGAGAAGGGGCTCACCCACAGGTGCCTGACCTTGGCAGGACACCCAGGTCCCTCTGCAGTGCCCAGGAAGGTGGGCAGGGGCTGATGGTGCTGTGGGTGGTGAGATGCAGAAGCGGGATGGAAGAAGGGGCTCAGCTGCCAATGCCCAACCCCGGTAGGACACCCATGTCCCTCCATAGCCCCAGGGCCACACAGCGGGTCCCCTCCCTGTCCTCGATGTGCCCACGTGCAGCACGATGGGAGGAAGAGCTCACCTAAGGGTGGCTGACCCTGGCAGGACACCCGTGTCCCTCCACAGCCCCGGGGGCACGTGGGGGTCCCTGCCCCACCCTCTGGGCACTCACCACGGTGAAGTTGCGGGCGGTGCAGCCGGTGCCACGGAAGGTGCACTGCAGCAGCATCTCGGCCAGGTCGTGGCCGGTGCGGTTGTAGAACTCAGCCATGCTGAAGGGCTTCGCCTTGAAGTTCTTGAAGTTGGCCTTGTCCCTCAGGGCAGCCAGGACGTGGGGCTCGGCCAGCTGCGGGTTGCTGATCTCGTAGCGCTCGTTGAGCAGCGCCAGCAGCTCGCCCACGTGGTACATGTCGTTGCGGGTGATTTTGGAGAAGCGGAACTCGTTGAGGTTGCAGATGGTGATGGCCGGGAAGGTGAGGTTGCGGGCAGCCACCTCGTCCAGCTTGGTGACGTGGGGGTAGGTGAGGAAGTAGGCGACGCGCTCGGCACACACGAGCAGCAGCAGCCCCAGTGAGCCCAGGAAGAAGCCGCCCCAGAGCACGCGGCGCAGGGACACGGCCCCGTAGGCGAAGACGTGGCTGATGCCGTGCAGCGAGGAGCTGTGGGCGAAGGCCCGCAGGCTCGAGAGCCCCTCGCCCTCCCCGCTGCCCTCCGAGCCCCCCCTCATCCTGCCGCCACCGGGGCCCCGCCGTGCCCGGCACTCTCAGCCCATCGCCGCGCCGTGCTCAGGGCGCTGCCGGCGGGGAGGGCACGGAGGAGGAGGGTGGGCAGGGCAAAGGAAGGCAGGGGATGGCAGGACAGGACCGGCCGCTCCGCTCCCCCGTGTTGCCGGTGCCGGTGCTGCCCAGCCGGTGCCGCGGGGCCGCCGGCGGCGCAGCCCCGGTCCCAGTCGCAGCCCCAGCCCAGGTCCTGCTTCCAGCTCCGGTCTCGGATCCGGTCCTGGTTCCAGGGCCAGTCCCGATCCTGATCCCGGTCCCGGATCCGGTCCCAGCCCCGGACACAGCAGGGACTCCGCCGCGGCGCAGCCCCGATCTCAGCCCCAGCCCCGGTCCCAGTTCCAGCCCCAGTTCCAGCTCCAGCCCCAGCCCCAGCCCCGGCCCCAGCCCCGGCCCCGGTCTCGGCTCCGGTCCCGGTTCCAGCCCCGGTCCCGGTCCCGGCTCCGCTCCCGCCGCGGCGCAGCCGCCGCCGCCGCCGGTCCCCGCCGCCCCCCGCTGCCGCCGCCGCCCCCGCCCCTCCCGCTCGGCTCCACCCGCCGCCCCCACCGGCGGCCGCGGCATTGGGGTACGGGGGGCTGAGACCCCCGGGGAAGGGAGGGGTCAGCAGCGCCCCTTCATCGGGCGGCCCAGGGGAACCCACCCCGGGGGTCACACCGCGGTCCCCCCCAACCCGGGGTCACGCAGAGGTTCCCCCACGCCGGAGGGTGATGCAGTCGTCCTTTCACCCTAGAAAGATATCACAGGGTCCCCCCACTTCGGGGGTGACACAGGGGTCCCCCAATCCTAAGGCTGACACAGGAGACCCCCCCCCCACTCCGGGAGGGTCATGCAGGACTGATCCTACCCCAGAGGGTCACAGAGATTACCCCAGACTGGGGGATCACACAGGGGTTCCCTACCCTGAGGGGCGACACAGCAGACCCTCCAGCCCCTGTGGTCACACAGGGGTAACCCCCATCCCAGGGGTCCCCAATCCCGGGGTCATGTCGAGGTTCCTCCACTCCAGGGGGTGACCCAGGGTTCCTCCACTTCAGGGATGATACAGGGTCCTCCACCCTGGACGGGGACACAGGTGACCGCCCCGCCCCAGCGGGGATCACACAGGGGGCTCCCCAGCACTCCGAAGGTGACACATGGGACTCCCTACCCCAGGGGGTCACAGAGAGGCCCCTCATCTCAGGGGTGACACAGGAGGTCCCCCACCCTGGGGGTGATGCAGCGTTCCCTCACTCCGAGGGTGACACAGGGGTCCCCCACTCCACGGGCGACACATGGAACCCTCAACTCTGGGGGGTCACGCAGCAGTCCTCCCATCCCAGGGGTGATGCAGGGGGTCCCCACCCCAAGAGGGCCACACAGGGGCCGGTCTCCCATCTATGGAAGAAGGGCTCATCCCAACGAGGGGGTAACACAGGGGACGCCCCAGCCCCGTACCAGCGGAGCCGGGGCAGGGGGCGGGGCCAGCACAGCCAGCCACGCCCATAAAAAATAGAACGTCCCTCTCCGCGGTCCCCGCCCCCTCCCGGTGCCAAGGGCGCCCCTGAGCGGCCCGGAGGACCCTACACTGCGTCCCACCAGAGCAGAGCGGAGCCCCCATCCACCTTCCATCCCTGTTTATTGGGGAACAGAGGGGGGACCCCCTCAGCACACTCCCCTTGTTCACTGGGGAACAGCGGGGGGACCCCTCCTTTATTCATTGGGGAGCAGCTGGGGGGGCCCTCCCTCAGGACCCCTGCTTGGTCTGCTGTCGGATGAGCTCGGCGTAGAGACCCCCCCGTCGCACCAGCTCCTCGTGGGTCCCTGCCTGCGGGGACAGCGAGGACAGTGTCACCTCCAGGTGCCCACCAGCCGCCCCCGTGCCCACCCCGGTGCCGGTCTCACCTCGGCCACGCGGCCGCGGGCCAGCACGGCGATGAGGTTGGCGGCGCGGATGGTGCTGAGGCGGTGGGCGATGAGCAGCACGGTGCGGCCCGTGGCTGCCCGGTCCAGCGCCTCCTGCACCGCCCTCTCCGCCTGCGCGTCCAGCGCACTCGTGGCCTCGTCCAGGATGAGCACGGCCGGGTCCTTGAGCAGCGCACGGGCGATGGCAATGCGCTGCTTCTGCCCCCCGGACAGCGCCGCACCGCGCTCACCTAAGGGACACCGGGGACACCGCAGGATGGGGGGGACAGCACGGAGATGCTGCGGGATGGGGGGAGAGCCATGGGATGGGGGAGACAGCACGGAGATGCTGTGGGATGGGGGGACAGCCATAGGATGGGGGAGACAACCGAGGGATGGGGGAGCAACTGCTGTACTATCCTTGAAGAAGCCCCAACCCAGAGCCAGGGACCCTCCTCACCCAAACCCCATCCCTCCTGTCCAGAGCCTAGCATGGCCACGGCTCTCTCTGGGACAGCCGAGTGCTGGCAGTGACCAGCAGACAGTGTTGCCGTGGGACTGGGGTCACCCCTGCCAGGGTCCCACACCCACCCTCCCCCTCCCGCCCCAGCCGTACCCACAACGGTGTCGTAGCCCTGGGGGAAGCTGCGGATGAAGCTGTCGGCGTTGGCCTGCCGGGCAGCCTCGTACACCTCGGCGTCAGAGGCTTCTGGCTTCCCGAAGCGGATGTTCTCCATGATGGTTGTCGCAAACAGCACCGGCTCCTGCAGCAGTGCCCAGGGCCTCAGTGCTGAGCCCTGGGGACAGCCAGCCCCTCCCCTGTCCCTCCTGTCCCCACGTGTCCCCACCTGGCTGATGAAGCCGATGACCTGCCCCCGCAGCCAGGAGGGGTCCAGGTTGGCGATGTTGTGCCCATCCAGGGTGATGGTTCCTGCCGTGGGCTCGTAGAACCGCTCCAGCAGTGCCGCCACCGTCGACTTCCCTAGGGAGGGGACCTCTCAGCCCCTCGGCTCTGACAGCACCAGAGAGGTCCCAGTCCCTGGCACCCACTGGGGGCACTGAGCAGAGGACTGTGGTGCAGGAGGATGTGCCCAGGGAGAGGCAAGGGGCTGGGACACTGGGGTCCCACGGGGCTGTGATGTGGGGGTCCAGAGGGTCCCAGGCGGGCTGGTACCTCCTCCAGAGGGTCCTACTATGGCCACGGTCTGACAGGGGGGCAGGGTGAGGCTGAAGTCCTGCAGGACTGGGTAGCCAGGCCGGGTGGGATAACTGCAGACAGAGGAGAGGGAGGCTGTGGGGGCTGTGGGGACACAGTGCTAGCCCCACAGACTGCAGGGCAGCATGGGAGGCTGCGGGGGGCTAGAGGGGGCTCACCTGAAGGAAACACGGTGGAAGCAGATGCGGCCGCGCAAGGAGTGGGCAGGGATGGTTCCCCCCCCCTGCAGAGGCACGAGGGGCTCCAGTGTCAGCAGCTCGAAGACTCGGGCACCGGCACTCAGACCCCGCACCACCTGCAGGGGAGCAGTGGGAGCACCCTTAGACTCCCAGACCCAGAGCACCAGCCCTGGGGGTGCCAGAAGCCCCTGCCCCACCTACCTGCCCCATCAGGATGGAGATGTTGGCCAAGGACCTGGGGTGCACAAGGGGAGAAGCTGCACTCAGGGCTGTGCCAGGGCAGGCTGTGGGGAATGGGGGGCACTGGGGGTACTCAGGGCAACACCAGGCCTCGCCCTGACCTTTGCACTGTCTGTGAGGCCACCAGGAAAGACATGAGGTCACCTGGTGAGAGCTCGTCCCCTGCCATCAGGGAGCCGCCGACAAAGATGGTTCCCAGTACAATGCCTGTGGGGTGGGGGACAGAGGTGGCGTTTGGAAGGGGTCCTGACCCACAGCCCCCAGGTCCCATCCCACGGCCCCCACTCACCATTGAGTGCCAGGTTGGAGAGTCCCTGGAAGGCGGCGATGCCGAGCCCCAGCCGCTCGCTCAGCTGGCCAGAGCGGTCCACCTCGGTACAGAACAGCCTGGGACAGGGACAGGCTGGGGTCCCCACTGCCGCCCTTTGCCCCTTGCCGCCCCCAAGCCCTCCACCCTTTCCCTCACCTTGCTTGCTGCTCCTCCATGGCGAAGGCGCGTACGGTCCTCACGTTCCCCAGCGCCTCGTCTGCCACCACGGTGGCCTTGGCAACCTGTGGGGAGAGGGGGGACAGCGGGGACACCCCCAGCTGTGGACCCTGGGGGTGGCAGGGCTGGGCTTTGGGGGCAGGTGACGGTTACCTGCTCCTGTGCCTGGCGGGAGAGGCTGCGGAGGAAGGCGCCGATGAAGGCCCCAGCGCCCACCAGCACCGGCAGCGCCACAATCAGGAGTCCTGTGAGCTTGGGCGAGAGCAGGTACAGCGACACGAAGCAGCCAGCGGTCTGGGTGCCGCTGCGCAGGCCCTGGGGGGGGTGGTGCGGTAGGTGGGGGGGCTGGGGGCCAGGGGGCCGCCAGGCTCACCCAGGACAGGCCTGACCTCACCTGGGAGATGGCCAGCTTGAAGGAGGACTTGAACTCCTGGATGTCGGCCGTCAGCCGCGTCACCAACTGCCCTGTGCGCGTGGCGTCGAAGAAGGCCACGTCCTGCCTGCCGGGGGAGCGGTGGGTGGGGGTCCCTGCTCCCCATGCTCCCCCCTTGCCCCCGTCCCCCCGGGTTACCTGAGCAGGGTGGTGAAGAGCGCCTTGCGCATGTTGCCGGCCACCCGCTCACCGACACGCGCCAGCAGCGCGATGTACCCGAAGGTCAGCAGCCCCTGTGGGAGGGGGAGTCACGAGGAGTGGAGGCACCCCTGGGGCCCCCCAGCACTGCCCTTCAGGGAGGTCACCGCTCACCTGCAGGCAGTAGACGGAGAGGAGGCGCAGGGCCGGGCGCCGTACCTCCCGCAGGTACGTGGGGACGTGTCCGCGGGCACACCGGGCCACCACGTTCACCAGCTGCCCCAGCAGCACCGGGATGCGCACGTTGAGCAGGGCCGCGCCCAGCGCCAGCTGCGGGGACACGGACAGGGACAGCAGGTGTCAGGACACGGCACCGGGACAGCGGCCGTCACACCACGGCACCAGGACGGTGGCTGTCACATCGTGGCACGGGGACAGCAGGTGCAGTGCCACCACACGAGGACCGTGGCCATCACGCTGTGGCAGTGGGACAGTGACTGTCATGCCCCTGCACTGGGACACGCCCCTGGCCATTGAGCTGTGGCACCAGGACAGCACGTGCCACCCCCAGCACAGCTGTGACAAGGGGACAGTGGGGATGAGGGCACCGTGGCCACCCGCCCGCCCCTGCTCACCACGACGGCGGCTGAGAGCGCCAGGAGCTGCGGGCGCAGGAAGGTCCAGAACAGCTGCCAGTCGAAGGGGGGCTCCGGGGGGGGCTCCACGGGCTCAGGGACACCAGGAGGGACCGTGTGGCCAGCGGGGACAGTGGCTTCCTGGCAGCGCGCGGCCGTGCCCAGCAGCCCCAGCACCACAGAGCCCGTGGCTGAGCCAGCCAGGAGCAGGCACCGGGGGGCCAGGGGGGCGGGGGGCGCAGGGGGCAGCCGGGGGGGCAGCCGGGGGGGCCTGGCCAGACCCAGGCGGCCCCCCCCATACCTGAAACTGGGGAGAGGAGTGAGCATGGGGTGTCCCAATGGGGGGAGCCCCAGGGAGCCTGGAGACCCCTGGCAGGGCCAGCAACCCCCCTGCCTGGGGCTGTCTGGTGCAGGGAGACCCCAACCCCGCTCCTGCTGCTCCCCCTGTTCCTGCTTCTGGGGCCCCGGGAGCCCCGACTACCCCCTCTAGCCTCCATGGACTACCAGAGACACCCCGGGACCCCAGAGTCCCAGCTCCCACCACAAAGGGACTCAGGAGTTCAGGACCCCCCGGGACCCTTCGCAACCCCAGGGTCCAGGCTCATCACACCCCAAGAGTTGGGGTTCACCCCTCAAGAGACCCAGGAGTCCAGACGCCCACCGGGACCCTCGGGGGATCTTCAGGAACCCACCATGATCCCTGAGTCCCCACTCCTCCCACCATCCCCGCACAAAGAGTTGGGGTCCCCCACCACCCGAGGGACTTGTGAGTCTGCAAAGAGTCCAGGATCCCTCTGGGGCTCCCCAGTACCTGTCCTTGTATCGCGCCCTCCCCGATCCACCCCTCCCCACTGCCCCGGGATGTCCACGCACCCCTGAACTCCCTGGGAGCCCCGATCCCTCCACAGCCCCCCTGCTCCCCCGGGACCCCAAAGTCCGGACTCTGTTCACCACGAACTGGGGTTCCTTCCCCTCCCACTCAAGGGAATCGGAAGTCTGGGACCCCCAGGGACCCCCCGTTCCGCGCCGTACCTTCGGCCCGGGGTCGAGGTCGGTCGGATCCGGGTCCAAGCGCCCGCCGCCCGCAGCAGCAACACCGGCAGCGGCATGGCGGCACCGGGCGGGGGCGGCACCGGGGACGGCACGGGGAGGGACCGGGGAGGGACCGGGCCAAGGGGCGGCACCGGGGGCGGCACCGGGAGGTACCGGAGACTGACTGGGGAGTGACCGGGCGAAGGGGCGGCACCGGGGACGGCACGGGGAGGGACCGGGGAGGGACCGGGCGAAGGGGCGGCACCGGGGACGGCACGGGGAGGGACCGGGCGAAGGGGCGGCACCGGGGACGGCACTGGGAGGGACCGGGGGCGGGCGGCCCCAGTCGGGCGGAGCCCCAAACCCCGCGGCCCGGGCCCTGCGCCGGCCCCACCCGCACCGGCCCTTCCCCGACACCTCGGGCCCTTTCCCGAGCTCCCCAGCCCGCCCTCTCCAGCTCCTGGTCCCTGCACCCCCGCCCTGCTCGCGGCCGCCTCCGGAACCCCCAGACCCGCACCGGGACCCCCCGCCGGAGCTCGGACCCCTCACCGGGACCCTCCGCTGCCCCCCGGGGCCGCTGCCGGTGCGGCCATGGCCGGCGGCGGGACCCGGGGCGGGCGGGGGGCCCCGTGACCGCCCGGCACCGGCGGGGACAGCGGCGGGCACAGCGGGGACCGACCCAGCACCGAGCGGCCAGGTGAGGGGGGGCGCGGACACCTGGACGGGGGGGACAGGAGATGGGTGGCAGAGCCCCGCTGTACCCCCTGCGGGGACACCCCCCTTCTCCCCGGGGCCCCCCAGCCCGGCCGCCTCGCCGGGACTCCCACGCCGGGGGACACGGGGACACCGGGGCACGTGTCTCCGCCGGCGGTCGTGGCGTTGCCCGTGTCCCTCCGTGCGACCCCGAGGGGTCCGGGTCACTCCTGTGCCGTGCCCGTGTCTCCGTGGGGCAGCCATGTGTCAACTTTGGGTCACGTGTCACCACTGGGATGTCGCCGTGGGGCTGTGACCCTGCTTTGTCCCCACTCGGGGTCGCAGGGGTCCCCGCGTGACAAGGTGCCGCTGCGAGGGCACACCTGAGTCCTGGCAGGGTCACCGGGGCCATTGCCTGGGGCCACCGTGTGCCCCGGGTGCCGTGTCCCCTGTGCTCTGTCCCCTGACCCCGGGGGGGTCCCGGCTGCCCGGCCCCGGCCCGGGGGTCCCCCCTGCCCCCCCGCTGTTTACACTCTCGGGCTATTTTCGGGCCCCGCGGGTATTTTTGGCCGTCCGGTGCGGGGCACGTTGGGGGTGGGACGGGCCGTGCCGGTGTCACCCGCCGGGACACCCGATCCCGGGGGACGCGGCCGCTGTCCCCAAGGGGGTGTTGCACCAGTGGGGGTCGCGTCCCTCCTGCCGCACCAGCCCCGCGGCCGCGCCGTGAGTCACCCCGGACAGGAGGGGCCGAACGGTGTCACCTGCGGCCACCGGCCCGGCCGGACACCGGCTGCGGCCACCGCGGGGGACGCAGGTGACACGCGGGGCTGCGGGAACAGCGGCAGGTGGCGGTAAGGGAGGGGGGATCGGGGGTTCTCGTCGTGCTCCGGGGTTGGGGGTCCTGTCTTGCTCCAGGGGTGAGGATCCCATCCTGTGCCGAGGGGAGGGAGTCACCAGGGGGTGATGGTCCCTTCCAAAGGTTTGGGGTCCTGTCCTGCCCTTAGGGGCTGGGGGTTCCCCTGCTCTGGGGGGTCCTGTCCCGAGGGTTTGGGGTCCTGCCCTGCCCCAGCGGAGTGTCCTGTTCTCTCCCGGGCAGGGGGTCACCAGGGCATTGAGAGGCCACTGGGACAATGGGCTGGCCCTGAGCTCGTCCCGCTCCTGGCTGCACCCCCTGGCTCTGAAAGGGGGTCTGTGGGGTGGGGGTCTGTGGGTACAGGGGACTGTGGCGAGGGAGTCTATGGAAATGAGGGATGTGGGGGCTCTGGATACGGGCGTCCATGGGGAGGAGGCTCCTCCCCGCAGGCTGCGGGGGCAGCACAGCATGGCCCAGGGAGCAGCTGGGGGGTGAATTGGGGTCCCTCGGGCTGGGCAGGAGGGGTCTGACCCGGGAGTCCCGCGGGGTCATGGCAGGCCCTGGCACTGGTTCAGCCGGTGGGACGGGACAGGCCGGTGGCACCTGCGGTGTCATCTGTAGTGTCACCTGCCTGAGGCCAGGGCCAGCTCAGGCCACCCGAATTTAGGGCATGCGGGTGAGGCTGCGGGACCTCAGTGGCATTTCCGGTGCCCCAGACCTGCTCTCCCCCCCAACTGCCCCACATCCACCCCACCGCGGCAGCCGGTGCCGATAGGTGTCCCTGCAGGTGATGGCAGAGCAGGGAGAGAAGGACCCGGAGTGCCCGGAATACCGGGAATACCAGCGGCTGGATGACTGCGAGGACTCGCCCCCGGGCGAGGATGAGGAGGAGCTGCTGCTGCACGTCACTGAGGGGCCAACAGGTACCGGGGCCCCACCTGGTGGGGGATTCAGGGGTCCACGTGCGCCATCTGGGGGTCCAGTTTGGGGGAATTTGTGAGTCCCAGGTGAGGAGATTTTTAGGTCCCAGGTGGTGGTTGTTGGTCTCAGGGGGCAGTCCCAGGTGGGAAATTGTGGCTCCCAAGCTGGGGGTCTCAGGCTGTGGAGATCCATTTCCACCTGATCCCCCCATGTGTTTCCCCCCACAGACTCGTGGCACCACATCAAGGACCTGGACAGTTTCTTCACCAAAATATCCTGGCACAGCCCTTGGTGGCACTGTGGGGGAACACGGACAGACATGGGAGGATCCCAAGAATGGGGGAATGGCACAGGGGGGTCTGTCACACCCTCACAGGTTCCTTAACCCCACCCTACATCTACCATTTCCACCAGAGGAACGGCTTCGCCTGCGTCGTGCTCTCGGATGTCCTCGAGCTAGTGTAAGTGACACCACGTTGTCACCACGCGGTGCCACGTGGAGCTGGCACGAGGATCCCGCTAACCCCCCTGCCCCCCAGGCAGTTCCTGTTCGTCGTCACCTTCAGCACGTTCCTGCTGTGCTGCGTCGACTATGACGTCCTGTTTGCCACCCGCCCCCTCAACCAGAGCCACGTCCCCGAGCACACCAAGGTGACCCTGCCCGACGCCGTGCTGCCCGCCCCGCAGTGCGCCCGCAGGTGGGCAGGGATACACTGCAGGGTGCTGTGGGTGGCACATGGGGTCCTAGTACTGCAGGTGACACGTGTGCCAGCAGGTGGCTGCTGTCCCTGTTGGCCTTGGTGGCGTGGCCACATGGGGGTCCCAGTGCCACTGGTGTGGCCCAGTGGGGTCCCGGTGCTGTGGGTGACATGTGTCCCTAGCAGGCTCCGTGGCAGCAGGTGGCTGCTGGGCCTGCTGGCATAGACGTGGGGGGGTCCCAGTGGCACTGGTGACACATGTGTCCCCGAAGACTCCCTGGCAGCGCCTGACCATGAGGGGGTTGGTGGCACACAGGTGGCACTGGTGACACCTGAGTCCCTGCAGGCTCCATGGCAGCAGGTGGCCATAGGGGTCCTAGTGGCACTGGTGACACCTGTGTCCCCACAGGCTCCGTGGCAGTGGGTGGCTGCTGTTCCTGCTGGTGCTGGCGGGCATGGTCTGGCTGTGCCGCCTGGTCACGGCACTCCGGCGCCTCGTGGGCTACTGGGAGATCCGGAGCTTCTACATCCGAGCACTCGGCATCCCCGCTGTGAGTGGGGGCTGGAGGGGCCGGGGAGGGCCGGGGATGGGCTGGGGTCAGGACTGTGTCACGTGGTGACGTGTGGCACTGAGCTGTGCCATGCCGTGCTGTATGGTGCTGGCTGAGCCGTGCCATTGACACGTGGTCCTGAGATACACCACGTCATGCTGCACCACGCCAGTGCTGTGTGGTGCTGGGCTGTGCCGTGCTGAGCTGTATCACACGGTGCTGAGCAGTGCCGCTGATGCTGTGATGCTGTGCTGAGCTGTGCCGTGGAGTGCCAGTGCCAATCACTGCCACTGTGAGTGGAGGAGGTGTGCAGCCACAGCTGGCAGGAGATGCTGAGCGACACTGTGCCATGCTGTACCGTGCCGTGCCACGCCAGTACCAATATCCATGTCATTGTCCCAGGATGAGCTGTGTAACCACAGCTGGCAGTCGGTGCAGGCCCGGCTGCTGGCGCTGCAGCGACGCCAGCCCCTGTGTGTGCCACGCCGGGAGCTGACGGAGCTCGACATCCACCACCGCATCCTGCGCTTCCGCAACTACACCGTGGCCATGGTCAACAAGTCCCTGCTGCCCGTGCGCTTCCACCTCCCGCTGCTCGGCCCCGTGGTCTTCCTGACGCGCGGCCTGCAGTTCAACCTGGAGCTGCTGCTGTTCCGGGGCCCGGCCGCGCTCTTCCAGAACACCTGGAGCCTGCGGCCGCAGGTGAAGCGGGCAGGGGCGCGGCAGGCGCTGGCACGGGGGCTGGCGCGGGCGGCCGTGCTGCTGGGGGTGGCCAACCTGGCGCTGTGCCCCTGCGTGCTGGGCTGGCGCCTGCTCCTCGCCTTCTTCAGCTACGCCGAGGGGCTGAAGCGGGCGCCGGGCAGCCTGGGCGCGCGCCGCTGGTCGCTCTACGCCCGCCACTACCTGCGGCACTTCAACGAGCTGGGCCACGAGCTGCAGGCGCGTCTGAGCCGCGGCCACGCGCCGGCCACCAAGTACATGGACTCGTTCAGCAGCCCGCTGCTGGCCGTGCTGGCCCGGCACGTCGGCTTCTTCGCCGGCTCCGTGCTGGCCGTGCTCATCGTCCTCACCGTGTACGACGAGGACGTGCTGACGGTGCAGCACATCCTGACAGCCATCACGCTGCTGGGGCTGGTGGTCACCGTGGCCAGGTGGGTGCCGGGGCTGGCGATCGTGGTGTGTGTGCCGGGCTCTGTGCCGCTCTGTGCCGTGCCGGGTGGGCGGGGGAGCTCAGGTGGGACCCCTGCCTGTTGCCACCAGGTCCTTCATCCCTGACGAGCACTCGGTGTGGTGCCCCGAGCAGCTGCTGCAGCGGGTCCTGGCACACGTCCATTACCTGCCCGAGCACTGGCAGGGCCGCGCCGGCCGTGCCGAGACGCGTGCGGAGATGGCACAGCTCTTCCAGTACAAGGCGGTGAGTGCAGCCCCCTTCGCCACGGGACCCTCCTCCCTGAGATCCTCCCCCCGGACCCCACAGAGTGGGATCCCCCATTCCAAGGACCCTCCACCCTGGGATCCCCCCTGCCAAGGCACTCATGCCCTGAGACTCCCCATGGCAGGACCTCCATGCCTTGGAATCTCTCACCCTGGGACCCCTTAACCTGGGGACCACCCAGCTGAGCACACCCCATCTCCAGTACCCCCACCCTGGGACCCACTGCCCTAAGACCCCTTGCACCCTAGAACCCCCTCCCCAGTGGGTCAGGATTCCCCTCCCGAGACCAACTCCTTGGAACCCCCACCCTGAACCTCCCACCACAGTACTTCCCACCCCAGGACCCCCTGGCCGGGACCTCCCGAGACTCCCCTATCCCCCACGCAGGTTTTTATCCTGGAGGAGCTGCTGAGCCCCCTTGTGACCCCCCTGATCCTCATCTTCGCGTTCCCCCCCCGCGCCCTCGACATCGTGGATTTCTTCCGCAACTTCACGGTGGAGGTGGCGGGGGTGGGCGACATCTGCTCCTTCGCGCAGCTGGACGTGCGGCACCACGGCAACCCCCAGGTGGGACCCTGGGGGGCTCGGGAGGACCCGGGGTGGGGCAGGCCGGGGGTGAGGGGTCCCGGGGCAGAGGGACCCGTGTCGGGGTGTCTCACGTCCCTGTCTTTGCAGTGGGTGTCTGGGGGCCACACAGAGGACCCCCGTAGTGGGCGATTGGGGTGAGGGGTCCCGTGTCGGGGTGTCCCACGTCTCTGTCCCCGCAGTGGCTGTCGGGGGGTCACACGGAGGCCCCCCCGGAGCGCCAAGCGGAGCACGGGAAGACGGAGCTGTCGCTGATGCGCTTCGCCCTGAGCAACCCGCGGTGGCGGCCGCCGCCGCCCGCCCGCCGCTTCCTCGGCCACCTGCACGCACAGGTGACCCGCGACGCGGCCACCGCGCCACCCGCCCGGCCCCTGCTGGCCGAGGGGCCGCTGGCCGCGTCCCTCCTGTCCGAGGACTCGGCCCTGGCGGTGAGTGGGGGCGGTTTGGGAGGGCTGCGGGGTCTTTTGGGGTCCTCCCCTGATGCGTGTCCCCGCAGCCCGAGGGGTTGGTGACCAGTGTCCTGATCGCCAGCGGGCTGGTGGGCCGGGACCCCCGCTTCGGGCAGCCCTGCAGCACGGCCAGCGCCACCGCCAGCCTGCTGGCGTCCCTGCGAATCCCTCTGGGGACCCCCCCGGGCACACCCCTGCCAGGGCAGGGGCGCGGAGCTCCAGACAGCCCCAGAGAGCATCTGAGCCCCGAGGAGAGGTGGGGACGGGGGGACGCGGGGAGGGGGCTTTGGGGAGGAGTATGGCAGCAGGGAGGGGTGTCATGGTGGGGAGGGGGTGTCGTGGAGGGGAGGAGTGTTGTGATGAAGAGGGGGCATCACAGGGGGGAGGGGGCATCAGGAAGGGGGTGTCACGGCAGGGAGGGTGTGTTGTGGCAGAAAGGGCTGTCGTGGTGGCTTAGGGATATCAGAAGGGGTGTCATGGCAGGGACGGGTGTCACGGCTCAGGGGTGTCGTGGCGGGGAGGGGGTCTGGTGGAGGGGCTTTCACGGCAGGGAGTGGTGTCACAGTGACTCGCGGGTGTCACGCTGGGGAGCAGGTGTCGCAGCGGGGAGGGGATGGCGGGGAGGAGCGTTGTGGTGGGGCAAACCTGTCGGGGCAGGGACGGAGCGCCTTGGCGGGGAGGGGGCTGTTACAACGGCTCAGGGGTGTCATGGGGAAGAGGGGGTGTCGTGGTGAGGTATCATGTCGCCCTTCCCCCCCCCCCCATGTGGTCCCCCCAGGCCGGCGCTGAGCGAGTCGCGGCTGCGCAGCCTGAGTCGCTCGGCACTGCTGGCTGAGGTGGCCTCGGCCGAGATGAGCCTCCATGCCATCTACCTGCACCAGGTATATCCCCTGGGGCCCTCGGGGTCCCTCTGCCCACCAGAGTGTCACTGTCCAGCTGCTCTGCCCTCATCCCCGAGGGGTCCTGCCTGGCCCTGGCACCTGTCCCACATCCCTTGTCCTTCATCCCCTGTCCCTGATCTCCACTTCTTGTCCCCAGCCCTGTTCCAGGCTGCCCCCTCACACAGCCGCTGCCAGATAGGGCAGTGGGAATGAGGCCCCTGGCCAGTGTCACACGTGCCCCCCTTCTGCCACCCACCCCTTCAGTGGCCAGGGGTGTCATGGGTGGGGGGACCCCTTTCCTACTGCCCCATGGGAGGCAGCTTGTCACAGGGGGCCCTGAGTGCCAGTATGGCAGGGGGGCTCAGAGCACCAGCATGGGGGGCTCTGCTATGGTGGGGGGGCTCGGAACATCAATTCTGGGGGGACTCTGACCATCAGTATGGGGGAGCAGTGCTGTTGTGGGGGGCTCTGGCTGCCTCTGGGGGACTCTGCCCACCGTGCTGGTGTGCTGTCTCTGGGGGGGCTCTGAGCTCTAATATGGGGGTCTCTGCTCTGCTGGGGGGCTCTGACCCTTCTTCCTGCCTCCCCAGATCCACCAGCAGCAGCAGCAGCCGCAGGGCTCTGGCCCCCAGCCCGCAGGGGGGTGGGTGAGCACAGGGGCACCCAAATCCCTCTTCGTGACCACAGGTGAGCACTGGCCACGCAGGGGGGTTCAGGGGGCTGGGGGACATCGCTCAACCCTCCACCCGCAGGGCTCAGCCCTGAGCCAGGGCCGCGGGGCGGTCCCAGGGATTCTGACCCGCCCTGTGCCCCCCAGGCTCGGCTTCCCGGGCCTCGCAGCTGCGGGAGATGCCGCTGGGCGGGTGGGCCGAAGAGGAGGAGGAGGAGGAGGAGGAAGAAGAGACGATTACGATGACATAGCCGGAGCCAGCTCAGGTGGGTGGGGGCACGGGGCCCGGGAACCCCCGGGGCTGGGGACAGGGAGACCCTGGGGTGGGACACGGTGACCCCCAGGGCTGGGGACATGGGGACTCTCGGGACTGGGACATGGAAAACCCCTGGAGGTGGGACATAGGGACCCCCAGGGCTGGGGACAGAGAGATGCACAGGATTGGGGCAGAGAGACTCCCAGAGCTGGGGTTCACCAGGGTCTGGCTGCCATGTGTGCCGGGGTCCCCACTGATGCCCCCTTCCCTCCACAGGGCCCTGGTTGTGCCGAGACCCCACATTGGTGCCAGGGGAGCTGCTGTGGGTATGGGGTGGCTGCAGTGGGGAGCTCGCTGTGCCCACTGTGCTGCCGGGGGGGCCCTGCCCGTGGTAGCCCCCCACTTGGGGTGTCCCTGGTGTACCTGCTGTGGTGTGGGGCTGGGGTGCTGCTAGGGGCCCCCCCATGTGCTGTGTTTAGGGGGGTGCACAGGGCTGGTGCCTCCCACAGTGTCCTGGACACCAGCTGAAATAAAGGTTTACAGAGGGGCTGTGCCCCCTGTCTGCTTGGGGGGTGGGCTGGGGGGAGCTGGGAGGACGATGCCATGGATGGGGCTGTGGCAGTTTGGGGGTGACACTGGGGTGCACGGGCAGGTGGCAAGAGTGCTGCTGGGGTGGGGCCGCTCACCTGCAGCTGCACAGGTGTGAGCCACAGGGCCGTGGCCACGTCCCCCCTCCACCATTGCTCACCCCTCAGAGCTGTGGGACCTCGGCCACGTCCCCCCACTCCTCGTGGCCAGAGTGTGGCTGTGTCCCCTCAACCCCCCGGTTCCCACCCCTCATGTCCCGTGTGTGGCCAGGTGACCTCAGAGGTGCCACAGAACCCGTCCCCTCCCCAGTGCCACTGCAGGAGCCGAAGTGCCAGGCCGGAGGTATCAAAACTAAAACCTTTACTGGGGAGCGGCGGGACAGGGGGCACAGCCACAGGGCCCCCGGTGTCCCCACGCTCAGGGCGCTGGGCCCGGCGGGCGCCGCTCCTGCAGGGAGAAGGACTGGCTGCGGATGCGCAGGGCCACCTCCTGCGTGCGGAACGTCAGGCCGAAGATGTCCTCGTGGTAGCGGTTCTTGTCCTGTGGGACGGGGGTCAGGGTGGGGCCGGGGTCCCCTGTGGTGTCCCTGTGGTGTACCCCATGGTGTCCCCCATGGTGTCCCCCGTGGTGTCCCCCGTGGTGTCCCCATGGTGTCCTGGGCCTTACCCTCAGCTCACTGATGACGTCCCCCGCCTGCCCCAGCGTCATGTCTCCTTCCTGGGCGAGGATGTGCTGCACGGTCTGCAGCACCTCGGTGGCCATGGTGACGTCCCCGCACACGTACATGTGTCCCCCGTGCTGGCACAGCACCTGGTGCACCTCAGCTGCCAGCTGTGCCCGCAGCACATCCTGCACGTACGTCTGGGGACACCGCAGGGGCGATGGCACCTGGCACCACCCAACCTGTTCCCAGGTCCCCGTCCCCATCCTGACACGTTGTGTGCTGTCTCTGTCCTCATCTGTGTCCCCAGCCCCCCTCCCTTCATCCCTTTGTGTCCCCATCCTGTCCCTGTCCCCGTATGTGTCCTTGGCCTCTCTCCTCCATGCCTGGCTTTGTGTCACCCACTGATCCCTTTTCCCTCCGTTTCTGCCCCCATCTCATCCCTGCCCTTGGCCACATCACAGCCCCCTCCCCAGCTCCATCCCTGTCCCCATCCTGTCCCTGTCCCCATCCCACCTTGGAGGTCCCAGGCTGGTGGAAGAAGGCCATGAGCACCTTGGCTGAGGGGTCCCTCCACCCTGTCCTCATCCCATCCTTGTCCCCATCCCACCCCTGTCCTGTCACACTTTGGGGGTCCTAGACTGGCAGGAGAAAGCTGTGAGCGCCTGACCATGGATCCCTTCCATTTCTGTCCCCGTCACACCCCCTCCCCAGCTCCATCCCTAGTCCAGTCTGTCCCCGTCCTGTCCCCATGCCATTCCTGTCCCCATCACACCTTGGGGGTGCCCGGCTGACGGGAGAAGGCCGTGAGCACCTGGCTGAGGGCCCCCTGCTCCCGCGCCTGCTCCATCTCCTCGCGATAGATGTGGTCCAGGGCGGACGAGCGGCACCCAAACACCAGCACCATGGGGCCCAGGGAGACACCTGCGGAGACAGTGTCCCTGGGTCCCTGCACACTGTGTCCTCGTGTCCCCACACCCTGCAGCCCTGCTCCCCCCATGTCCCTGCATCCCCACATCCCTCCATCCCCATATCCCGGGCCTCCATCCCTTTCCCCATGTCCCCACATCCCTAACACCATGCTCAGTGTCCCTATGCCCCTTTATCCCGCATCCCAGTGCCACCATGACCTTGTGTTCCTGTGCCTCCCCATCCCCGTGTCCTCCCTCTCCCTCCCATCCCCATCTCCCCTGTTCCCCCTGCCCTCATTGTCCCTATCTCCATGTACCCCCTCCCCAAGTCCCCCATCCACCTCTCCCCCCACCATGTTCCCCTGTCCCCAGCCCCCCCGTGTCCCTGTGTCCTCCCGTTGCCCCTGTCCCCCCCGTCACCCGGCCCCATCGCTGTCCCCACCCTCGGTGTGCAGGAGGTGCAGCCGGTGCTGCCAGAAGCTCCGGAAAGGCGCGACGCCGGTGCCGGGGCCCACGAGGATACAGGGGGTGTCGGGGGCGGGCGGCAGCCGGAACGAGGGGGCCCTGCAGGGGGGAGGGTGTCACCGTGGGGGGACCCAGCCCCTGCTCGGGGATGCCGGGAGATGTAGTCGGAGGGGCGGAGCGGGGGCAGGCAGTGACATGTGGGAGGGGACAGTGAAGGGACAGGCAGGGGAGCAGAAGGCGATAGGGAGCGGGCAGGGAGAGCAGGCAGGGAGCAGGAGGGGCGGCAGACAGGCGGACAAGGGGGACCGTCCCTTACCCCCGGATGAAGGCGGGCACCGTGTCCCCCGGCTGCAGCCGCGCCAGCCACGTGGAGCAGACGCCGTAGTGGAGAGGGCCCTGCCCGTCTGTGGGAACCGGGAGGGTCTGTGGGGGCTGCGGCAGACGGCACCCCAAAAGGCAGCCCCCCAGAGAGCGCCCCCGCAGGGGCTGGGGACACTCCCCTCCCCGGGCAGGGCTGGGGGACCGAGAACCTGAAGATGCTCTACGGACACGGGAGATGGTTTGGGAAGCCGGGAGGGGCCCTGAGGCCCTGGAGGTACCCTGGGGATGTCATGGGGACTGTGGAGATGCTCTGGAGACCTTGGGGTACTCTGAAGATGCTCTGGAGATGCCCTGAGGACCCTGGAGATGCCCTGGAAGCCCCCCCCGCCCCGTGCCCGTCCCTGTCCCCGCTCACTCTCGCTGTGGTAGGTGACGACGGCCACGGTGAGGTGGATCTCGCCCGGGTGGGCGCCGGGCGCGGAGCTGATGGAGTAGTAGCGGGGCTGGAGCAGCGGGAGCTGGGAGAGCAGCAGCGCGGCCGGCAGAGCGACGGACGGGAACTCGGCCAGCACCTCCGGCAGCGTCGGGCACCGGAACCATTTCCACTCCTCGTACAGCCGCGCGTCCTGCGGGCACACGGTCGGGACATGGGGACACCTCTGGGATCCCACACGTGGCAGACGGTTGGGACAGCAGGGACCCAGCACCTGGCATCTGTCTGGGACACTCACCCGGCACCCAGACAAAGGGACCAGCGGTCACCCTGGCAGGGTGGCATCCCAGTATCCCAGCTGGGGATGGGATCAGCATCCCAGTATCCAGCCATGGACGGGGCCAGCATCCCAGACTCCTGCCCCTCCAGCCTCTGTCCCCGGGGGTGACGCCCCTCACCTGCGCCAGGCTCTGGAGCCGTTCCCGCTCCGCGGGATCCCGCGCCAGCGAGCTCAGGAGCTGCAGGAACTGCGGGGTCGGGGGGGCCGCCACGTCCAGGTAGAAGGTGAGAGCCTGGGCCAGGGTGCAGGGGGGCAGCCGCGGCTGCAGCACCCAGCGTGGTCCGGGAGGGGAGCCGCCTGTGAGGGAAGGGGCATTGGGGTGCTCAGTCCTGTCCTGTCCCTTCCCCACTTCCCCAGCCCCTTCCTCCTGCCCCTCCCCAACCCTTCTCTTTCTTTTTCCTTTTCCTCCTCCCCAGTCCCTGCCTCAGCTCCAGCCCCTTTCTCTTCCCAGTCCTCAGCCCCCTTCCCATTCCCTTCCCCAACCCTTTCCCCAACTCTTTCTCCTTTCCTCTTTCCCAACCCCTTCCCCATACCCTTCCTTGTCTCCTTCCCCGACCTTTTCCCCTTTCCCAGCTCCTTCCCAGGCTTCAGCCCCTGCCCCTACTGGTGGGTCCCCCTTGTCCCCCCATCTCGGTCCCTAATGCGGGTCCCCCCCCGCCCCTTCCCGTTCCATAGCGCCGGGGTCCCTCCCACCCCTCCTGTGTCCCCCTGTCCGGACCGGCGGGGTTCCCCCTGTCCCCTCCGTGTCCCCATTCCCGTACCTGCGGGGTCCCCGTCGCGGCTCTCCAGCCCCAGGGGCTGCTCGGGGGGCGGCGGGTCCTCCACACGCTCCAGGACCCCCCGCACCAGCTCCTCGCGGTTGGCGGGGAACACGCCCAGGTGGTCCCCGGGCAGGTGCCGCAGCCCCTCCTGCCCCTCGCAGCCCACCCGCACCAGCAGTGTCTGCCGGCTGGGGGGCACGGGGGGGTCAGTGCGGCAGGGGTGGAACACATGGGGTGAGAGTCCCAGGGATGGGGGCCGCTGGAGTGCGGGGGGTTCTGGAGATGGGGGGTCCCAGGGTTGGGGGGGCTCTGGGATCGGGGAGTCCCTGGGATGGAGGCCCTGAGAATGGGGGGGCCCTGAGAATGGGGGGGCCCAGGGTTTTGATGGGGGGGTCCAGGGATGGAGGTTCCCAGTAACGAGGGTCCTGGAATGAGCATCTGGGATTGGGGGAGTCCCAGGGTAAGGGGGTCCCAGGAATAGGGGGGAGGCCGAGATGGGGGTCCCTGTCCGGGGGGGTCTCACCTGGACTCCTCACTCTGGAGGTTCTCCACAGACAGCACCGAGCAGGGGAACACTCGGCGCTTGTGCAGGTGGGACAGTCCTGGGGGGCACAGGGGGGATCACGGGAGGGCTGGGGATGCGTGGGAGGGACATGGAGAGCTGGGGGGGCACAGCGGGCTGGTGGTCATGGGGGAAGTGGTTGGTCATGGGGGGGCTGGGGATGCATGGTGACACAAGGGAACACGGGGAGACACAGATGGGGCTGGGGGACGTGGGGGCTGAGGGGTCGTAGGAGGACTGGATAGTCACAGAGAGCTGGGGAAAAATAGGGGTTTGGGGGGACTTGGGGGGACTGTAGGGTAATGGGGGGGACACGGAGGCTGAGGAGTCGTGGGGTGACAGGAGGGCTGGAGGGGTGCCAAGGGATCCTGGGGAGGTCATGAAGGGGCTGAAGGAGTCCCTGGAGGGTGGCTGTGGGGTGACCCCCCAGAGCTGTGGGATGCGAGGGGGTCCCACAGGGTGCTTGGAGGGTGCGGGTGCTGTGGGGTGTCCCAGGGGGGCCATGAGGCAGATGCAGATGGCAGGTGGAGGGTGATGCAGAGGGTTAGAGGGTCCTGGGGGTGCCAGGGGGGTGCTGGGGGTCAGTACCAGCCAGGATCTCGGTGGCCTGGGGCTGTGGCACCAGCCGGTGCCTCTGCCGCTTCCAGCCCTGGGGGGGGGCGAACAGCTCCTCGCCCGCCCCCATCCCATCCCCCACGCAGAAGGTCTCACAGGCAGCCTGGGGGCACGGGGGGGACACGGTGGGCACCAAGGGAGGGGGGCCGATGGGTACCTCCCCCAAACCCCCATACCTGGAACGCCAGGCGTTCCCAGGTGTGGAATGACTCCTCCCGGCCCCCCCAGCTCCCTGAGCCCCATACCTGGAACACCTGACGTGCCCACGTGCGGAATGACTCCTCCTGGGCACACAGCTCGTCGCCCTCGCCCAGGGGCAGCACCCGCTCCCCCCCCAGCTCCTCCAGCCGCGTGTCCACGGCCCGAGCGAAGGCGCAGAAGTGCGGGTATGCCCGGGACCCCAGCCCGAACACCGCGAACCTGGGGGAGGGAGGGGGGTCAGGCTCCTCAGAGCGAGGGTTTGGGCACCCCAGGGTGGGGGTGTGGGGTGCCCAGGGATGTTAGGAGGACCCAGGGATGGTGGGGTGCCGAGGGATGGGGACAGGGGACATCCAGGGATGTCTACAAGGGGCACCCAGGGATGTGGGGTGCCCAGGGATGGGGGGTACCCAGGAACAAGGGATATTCAGGGATAGAGTGGACACGTGAGGGTGGGGGAGCAGGTAATGCTCAGCACGCAGGGATGGTGGGGGTAGGGGCACCCAAGGAGGGGGTGGGATGCTCAGGGAATGCGGGGTCACACAGGGGTGGGGGTGAGGTGCCTATCCCCATCCCAGTGCCCGTCCTCATATCTGTGGCTGTGCCGATCCCATGCCCATCCCAGTGCCCATCCCCATGGCCCCAGCACTGCAGGGCTCCCAGCATGCCAGCCCTGTGCCCTCGGTACCGCAGGGCTCCCAGGGTCCCAGCACTGTCTGTGTTGCTCAGCTGCCTCCGCTTCTTCTTCCAGGAGGCCACGAGCTGGTCGGACTGGGAAACACTGTTGAACCGCAGCTTGTAGCTCCTGGAGGGGTCAGGGGAGGCAGGGGGGTGAGAGGGGGTCGGGGTGGTCCTACCCCAGCCTCTGCTCCCAGCAGGGACCCCCGAGCCCCCCGGGTGCTCACATGGGCGGCTCCGCCTGGGAGGTGCCGGTGTATGGCGATGTCATCTCCATTAGTGCCTTGGAGAAGCTCTGGTGGGGATGGAATGTCATTCCCAAATCCAGACCCCATCCCAGTGTGTTTCCCATCCCATCCCTATCCCAATCTCATCCCAACCTCAGCACATTCTGGAGGGTCCCCGTTCCCAAACGTGCTGGTGACCACCAGGACCAGGGTCTCGTGCTCCAGGGCCACCACGTCATACTCATCCATGCACAGCACCTTCATGGAATTCCAGGATCGGGATCCCTCCATGGTGGGATCCCCTCACCTGGTGTCTCCGCTCACCCCTGCCTTTGGCCACGGGGAGGGGGTTTGGGTGAGAGGAGACGCCCCAATTCCCAGCCTTTTCCTTGCAAACCTTGGGATCAAACGCTCGTCGGAAGAGCTGGCACAGATTCCAAGCATAAGTCCGGGATTTCCCAGTCTCGGTGGCATAGAGGATGGTGGCCTTCACCCTCCGCGCCATCACTTGTCCCATCAGCTTGGCCGAGATCTTGACGGCACTGTGGGATCCCCAGGATCACTCTGAGATCAACAGGGGATCCCAGAACTCCCATGGGATCCCTGGGATCACAGGATTCACTTACTTGGCCACTTCCTTGAAGGTCTTTCTGCGTGTGACGGTGGTGCCTTTGGACACGTAAACCTTCCAGGCGTCCGGCTGTGGGGCAGAGGGGGGGGTTGTGGGGTGGAGGGGTGGGGGGTTGTGGGGCAGAGGGGGGGGGTTATGGGGCAGAGGGGCCATGGGGGATGTGGTTGTGGGGCAGAGGGGTTGGAGGGCTGTGGGGCTGGACCCATCTGGTAGTGGAAAGTGGGCTGGGAGTCATAGGGGGAACTGGGGGTCATGGGGTTGTGTGGGGGACTGGGGAGGCAGAGGGAGCTTGGGGGGTCACAGGGGGGCTGGAGGAGTCCTGAGGGGCCTGAGTGAGACCCTCAGCTGGTGCTGTGGGGGTCCCACAGGGTGCTCAGGAGGTTCTGTGGCACATCCTGGGGGCTCTGGGAGGGTCTCCCACCTGGTAGCAGAAGGTGGGGCAGGGGGCTGTGGGGAGGGGTCCCACCTGGTAGCGGAAGGTGGGGCAGGGGGCTGTGGGGAGGGGTCCCACCTGGTAGCGGAAGGTGGGCCGCAGCTGGTAGTTGACCATCTCCTGGTGGAAGACGGGGGTGAGGCTGCCTGAGAGGGGGGGCACGATCCAGGCCCAGTCCGCAGGACACCCCCCCCGTGCTCGCCCCTCCGCTGCCAGGTGCTTCACGAACGACTCGGTGGCCGCATGGTGGTCCACGATGGTCACCTGGGCCACCTGTGGGGACAGGAGGAGCAATGGGCACCTGGGCCACATGCAGGGACAGGGGCTGGGGGCTCTGGGAGGGAATGGTGTCCCCCATGGCAGTGTGGCAGTGTGGGGGGGGCTCTGGGGGTGTTGGGGTCCCTGTGACACAGTGATGGAGGTCCCAGCACTATGGAAGTCCCCCTGGCATGACAGTGTGGGGGTCCCGGAGTTGTGGGGGTCTCAGCATCATGGTGATGGGAGGTTCCCCATGACATGGTGGGGGGTGATGTCATGGAAGTGTGGGGGTCCCCCTGGTGTGGCAGTGGGGGATTCCCAAGGGCAGGGTCCTGACAAGGTGGTTCTGGCTCTGGGAACTGCCCTGGCACTGGGGGCTCCCGGCACTGGGGCGGTCCTGGCAGGGGTCCTACCTGGAAGCTGTGCAGCACGGCCACGTTCACCTCCACAGCTGCCCGGTCCTTCCAGAGGGACGAGCTGGTCCCTGTGTCCAGCCCCATGCGCTGGGCCACCTCCTGTGGGGGGGAATCGAGGGAGGAGTCAGCGGGGGCACCAGATGGAAGGCTCAGCCAGGGGGGGTCAGCCAGGGGGTCCCAGTGGAGTCATTGTGGGGTCCCAGAGGGACCCCGTGGGAGCTTGGGCTGAGGGTCCAAATGGGGTTCCGGTGGAGGTCCCAGAGGAAATCCTGGGGGGTCCTGGGGGATCCCAGTGGGGGGTCCCAAAGGTTCCCAATAGGTTCCCAGTGGAGTCCTTGGGGAGTCCCAGGGGGTCCCGAGAAGGGTCCCAGTTGGGTGCTGGGGAGTGCCAGGGGCAGTTCCAGTGAGGTCCCAGGCTATGCCAGGGGTTCCCAGTCAGGTCCTGGGTCCTGGGATCACACTGGGGGTCCCAATGCGATGCCGGGGGGTGCTGGGGAGGTTCTGGTGGGGTCCCGGGGCTGCGGGGGTCTCACGGGCAGCACGTCGTAGCGGTGGCGGTCGCAGAGGTTGCGGGAGCCGATCTCGGTGCCCATGTACCAGCCGTTGAACGGGGCTGCTGGGAACTCAAGCCCCCCGATCTCCAGCAGCAGGTTGGCCACGGCTGGCAGTGCGTGCCAGCGCAGCCCCAGCTCCGAGAACCACTCCAGCCTGGGGGAGCACAGGGGGACTGCAGCTGGACCCTCTCAGACCCACTTCTACCCCATGCTGGCCCCAGCATGGGTCCCCAGTCTCCATCCCACCTGCACCCCAGTATCCCAGTAGCCATCCAGGGAGGGGGTCAGTGGACCAGTATCCCAGTCAGAGAGAGCATCAGCATCCCAGGATCCCCCTGTCCAGCCTGGGAGGAGGTCAGCAACCCAGAGTCCCAGTATCCCGTGCAAGGAGGGACCAGTAGACCAGTATACCAGTGACAGATGGGGCCAGAGTCCCAGCATCCCAGCCCAGGAAGGGTGCGGTATCCCAGTATCCCAGCCAGGGAGGGGGTCAGCAGACCAGTATCCCAGTCAGGGATGGAATCAGCCCCACAACAGCCCCATGTCCCTAAGTGGGGGTCCTCAACCTCCATCCCCCCTCCACCCCCTCTCATCCCATCCATTCCCTCTCCAGGAATGATCCTGTGGGATCCCAACCCGGACAGGTGTCTCAAGGGGTCCCCTGGCCAGGAGGGTCCTGGGGGGTCGCAGCCCCACTCACGTGGGGTGCTGGAGCGGCACCTCGAGGACCAGCTCCGGGGGGAGCGGGAAGAGCTCGGGGGACTCCTCGGGGCCCTGCAGCAGCAGCGGCAGCACGTCGAAGCGACCCCCCCCGGGGGTCCAGCCGTGCTGGATGCAGAGCTGGGGGGTAGGACAGAGTCAGGGGGGGTCACCAGGCAGGGGAGTCTGGAGACACAGGAACTGGGGGGGCAGATGGAGGGGGAGGTGGAGGGGGAGATGAGGGAGGATAGAGGGGGCACGAGGAGATGGGGGTTGAGGGGGGATGGACTGAGGATGAAGGGATGGAGAGGGTTTGGAGAGGGGGACAGAGAGGAGAAGGAGGAGGAGATGAAGGGAGGGATGGAGAGGGAATAGAGGGGGGATGAGGGTGGTCTGGGGGCACAGGGGTCCCTCACCTCAGTGATGTCCACGTTGGCTGGGTCGCCCCTCACGGAGCCGTCGGGCTGCCGGTACCCTGCGTAGCGGATCAGCTGCGGGTTCCAGATGCGGAAATCGCCCCGTCCAGGAGCCCGCGGAGGGAAGATGGTGATGGCAGACCTGTGGGGATGGGGGGGCTGTCACACACCCCCTCTGGCCTCGGGGGCCGGGGGGCCGGGCGGACACTCACCGGATGTTGCCGCGGTTGGTGGCGAACTGGATGTGGGAGCAGAGGAGGCTGAACATCTCCCCCACCCCTGCGCAGTCCCGGGCGTCGAACACCTGCGGGGGGGACGGGGGGTGTGTGGTCGGTGTCCCCACGGGTTGTGGTGGGTGTGTCCCAGGGGTGGGGTCGCACCTGGAGCTTGTTCCACTGGATGCGTCCGACGCAGCGCGCCGCGTTGCGCCAGGCCTGCTTGGCACCGAACGCCAGCTCGGGCTCCCGCAGCCGGTACGAGCCCGAGGCCTCGATCTCCGTGGCCACCTCCCGCAGCCGCTGCGTGTGCGCCGGGGAGTTCTCCCTGCGGGAGGGACCCTCAGCACCCCCAGAGACACAGGGACCCCCCCCAGCACCCCCAGAGACAGGGACCCCCCCCAGCACCCCAGACAGTGCCACATCCCACAGCTGCTGCCTATGCACCCCTCCCTGTGGGGGGGCCCCTCAGCATGCCTAGGGATAGGGACACCCTCTCAGCACCCCCAGAGATGGGGGCTCCCCATCTCAGCAGCCCTGAACACTGGTGTCCCAGGTGGTTGGGGAAGTCCAGCTGGAACAGGGGTGTGGAGTGCTTTGGAGCGGGGATGGGGATATGGGGGTGCTTTGGAGCAGGGATGGGGATATGGGGGTGCTTTGGAGCAGGGATGGGATATGGGGGTTTTTTGGAGCAGGGGTGGGGATATGGGGGTGCTTTGGGGCAGGGGTAGGGATATGGGGCACTCCAGGGCATGTCTGGAGCTATGGGGGTACTCTGGGGTGCAGGAGGGGATGTGGAGTACTCTGGGTGGGAATGGGATGGGGATATTGTGGGACAGAGTACTTTTGGGATGTCTCAGTAAAGGGATAGGGCTTTGAGAGTACTTTGAGGCAGGGGTAGGGATTTGGGGGTGCTTTGGGGCTGGGATGGGGCTGTGGGGTGTCCTGGGGCTGTGAGATGCCCTGGGGAAGGACAGGTCCAGGCAATAGTGTGCTCTGGGGCTGCGGGGTGCCCCGTGCCTGCTGTGGGGGTGCTCTGTGCCGGCTGTGGGAGTCCCCTCTCGCTCACCGCCGCAGGGACACGTAGTACTGGGTGATGAAGTCCCGGGCCAGCTCCAGCAACTCCTCGGGGGGTCGCACCCCCTCGGGGGTCGGGGTGGGCAACGGCCGCGGCAGCACCAGGGACCCCAGACAGCGCTGCCCCGAGCAGGGCAGCTCCTGGGGGGGAGAGCGTGTCACTCGGGGGCCTTCCCGGACCCCAGGGACAGAACCGCTGTCCCAGCATCCCCATCCACACCCCCCTCACCAGTGTCTGTCATCCCGGCACTCACCAAACCGCACCCCCGGGACAAATCTCTGTCCTGGAATCCCCGTCACAACCCCCGCCAGCCCTGCACCCCCCAAACCTGCGCTCCCCCCAGCCCTGCCCCCTCATTTTGCCCCTCCAATCTGCCGCCCAACATGCACCTCATCCCACACCCTCCAACCTCCATCCCTGTGCCCCCATCCCTGCGCCCTCCCATCTTGGCACCCCCTAGCCCCATCCCGCGTCCCCAGCCCCCATCCCCGTGCCCCCCGCGTCCCCCGGCCCCGCACCTGCCCCGCGGTGGCGCAGAGCGTGTCGTAGCTGATGCTCCCCGTCTCCCAGTTCTTCAGGCGGGCGAAGCGGGGGGGATCCGCCGGGTGAGCGGGCGCGGGGCTGGGGGGTACACGGGACACCCCTGAGCCCTGCCCGGGGTCAGGGGGGCCCAGCTGAGGGACAGAGGGGCTCTCGCGGTTCCGACACCGGGACCTCCTCGGGGTGTGGGGACCAGTCCGAGGGGGCTGTGACCGTCGGGGCACGGGCGAGGGAAGCAGTGGTGGTGGGGTGGGGACTTCCGCGACCCACGTTGCTGCTGAGGGGTGTCCTGAGCCACCGGCTCAGCTCCATGGGGGTGCAGGGGGTAAGGGTTGGGGTGGATCAGAAGATGGGGGTGCTGAACTGGGGGGGCGCAGTTTGGGCGTCAGGGAATGGGGGGACTGAGCCGAAGCAGGATCAGGGGATGGGGGAACAGGAGACGGGGCTGAGCTGGAGGGGTCAGGAGTTGAGGGGGTCAGAGGATGGGGAGGCGCGGGGCGTTCCTGGACCTCGTGCGAGTGTGAACAATGGCCATGAGTCAGAGCGGGCTCTGGGCCACCGGGGGGGACACACCTCCCATCCCATTCCCATCCCCGCCCCCACTAAGCTGGGGGTCCCCACACCTCCTGGGGATCCCCCCCCTCTATCCCCACCCGACCCCATGCCCCCCCTCCCCATATGTTCCCATCTCCAAATCCAACCCGTCCCAGCGCACCCCAGTGGGTTCCACGGGCTGCCGGGGCCGCGCCGTGGGACAGGGGACACTGGCACGATGCCACGGGCGGTGGGAGCAGGGCTGTGCTGCCGGTGGGCATCGCGTCCTGCCCTGGTGACCCAAGCGTGCCACCCCCTCGGGGCCACCTCCACGGCGGGGACACGTCTCTGGTGGGCTCTGGCCATGCGGGGATGCCCCCGGGAGCCAGGAGGTGGGTCCCCGGCCAGGTTTGGGGCAGCGGCAAGGTGGGTGCCGGGGCCCCGTTCATCCCATCCCACCCCGTCCGTCCCACCTGGACACCCACCCGGGGGGCTCGGTGACAGCGGCGATGGCAGCGGTGACAGGAGGGTCCTCGGGCGCGGGTCCGCGAGGGCGAGAGCAGAGGCCGAGGCCGGGGCAGGCGCGGGGGGCCCCGGGCAGGACCCCCGGCAGGTTCCCCATCGCGGCTCCTCTGAGCCGGGAGCGGCCGCTTCCCGCTTCCTCCGGCCCGGGGAAGTGGTGACGGGGCCGCGACGCCCCCGCCCCGCGCACAATGGGCACCGCCACCGTCACCGCCACCTCCGTCACCTCCACTGCCACCTTCGTCACCTCCACAGCCACCGCCACTGCCCCTGCCATCACGCACGCTGTGGGACACGCTGGGGACCCCGCCGGGGGGCTTTGGACCCAATCTGACCCCCGGCACCCCGGTAAATGGCCATGGGGAAGCAGCGATGGCACCCAGAGTGGGGGACATGGCACTGGGGGGGACATGGGGGACCCGCATGGCACTGGGGGGACACAGCACTGGGGGTGACGTGGCACTAGGTGGGATACATGGCACTTGGGGGCATGGCATGGCCCTGGGGCGGACACGTGGCACTTGTGGAGGGTAAACGGCAGCTTGGGGGTCACACATTGCACCCAGGAGGGACACGGCACTGGGGAGGACACGGCACCGAGGCAGACATGGGGCACACACATGGAGCTCACGGGGACATGGCACTGGGGAAACAGATGGCACTTGGGGACACACATGGGAGCAGGGTGGGGGGGAGCTGGCACCTTGGGGTCACAGTGACGCCACCCAGAGAGAGGACACGGCACCCATAGGACTACATGGCACTGGAGGGGACATGGCACCCGTGGGGACACACACAGCACTTGCGGGGCCGTGTTGGTGGAAGGGACCCCCATCCCAACCACCGGAAACTGTGCCCCCCCAGTGCTCTGTGCCGGGCAGTTGGGTGCTCCGTGGGGCGGATGTCCGGCGGGACCCCCCCATTTCCCGCCGCTTCCACCCAGTTCCGGCCATTGACGTGCCGGTCGCTCCCGGGGAACCCCGGATAGGCACCCCTGGGAGGGGGGACACCCTACGAAGGGGGAGTGCACCCCCTGACCCTCCCGGGGGGGGCAATGAGAAGCAGAGCGGGGTGGGGGGGCGTCACCCCAGTTGTCGGCTGGGGGAGTCGCACGGTGACTCCGCAGTGGGGCGGGGGGTCCCGGGGGTCGCGGGTGCGGGGACCCCGGGGCAGGAATGCTGTTCGGGTGCGGAGGGGTGCGGGATCACCCGGGTCCCAGCGGGGGGGTCCCGCCGGAGGTTCGCAGGGGGCTCAGCCCGCAGCTCCCGCAGCGACGGGAAACCGCGCCCGGTGCCGGAGAGGCGGTTCCTTCCTGCGGGGCTGGGGAGAGCGGGGGGCGCGGGGCGGGTGCGGCGGCACGGCGGGGGGGGCCACAACCACGGGAAGAACGGCCCAGGGACCCCCGGGGGAGGCACGGAGGGGGCGGCAAAGGCCCCCAACGGGGAGTGAGGTTCGATCATCTCGCCCGGGGAGGGTCCCGGGTTGTCCCCCCGGCCCCGGCGTGTTCCCTGCCCACCCCCGCGGGGCGGGGCAGGCCTGTCTGTCACGGCAGAGCGCCCATCCGATTGGCTGTCCTGCCCTGGGGTGGGGACTCGGCCATGGGATAAAGGGTTGCTGGGGGCGTCCTGCCCCACAGACCCCCCTCTCCTTCCCAGCCCTGCCCTGTACTCCACAGTCCTCCCTGCAGCGCAGTGTCCCCCTGCCCTACAGCCCCCCTGTGCCCCACAGCCCCCCCCGCCCGGTTCGGCTGAGCTCCGGGCGGTTCATTCAAGTCCTCTCGGGTCTGGTGAGTCCGCTCGGTCCATTCGGATCTGGTGGGTCCGTTTGGGTCCGGTCGGTCCATTCAGGTCCATTCGGGTCCGTTTGAGTCCAGTGGGTCTGTTCTGGTCCCTTCAAAGTCGGTTGGGGCCGGTCGGTCCTGTCGGTCCGGTCAGTCCGGTCAGTCCAGCTGGGCCGGTCGGTCCATTCGGGTCCGGTCGGTCCATTCGGGTCCACTCGGTCCGTTCGAGTCCGGTCGGTCCCCGCGGTCGCGGCCCAGCGGAGAAGCCGAGCAGGGGCGGGGACAGCTTCAGCACCTGGGACAGAGCCCGGGGGCGGCGGGACTAGGAGGGCACTGGGACTGGCATTGAACTCGGATGGAACGGGACTGGGACCAGACCAGTGCCAGGACTAGACTGGAACCAGGAATTAACTGTGTAAGGCTGAAATGGGACTGGGAGTGGGATTTGAACTAGGACTGCAATGGGAATGGGATTGGGTCTGGAACTGGGATTGGGACAGGATTGGGATTAGGACTGAGACTGGACTGGACTGGAACTGCGATTGGGACTGGAACTGAACTGGGGCTGAACTGGAACTGGGACCAGCACCCAGACCAGGATCATGATTGAGTCTGAAACCGGACTGAACTGGCACAGGGACTTGGGCCTGGACTAGACTTGGACCAGGACTGAGATTAGGACTGGAATGGGACTAGGACTGAACTGGACTGCAGTGAGACTGGACTGGGACTGGGAATACCACTGGGACCAGCACCATGACTGGGACTGGGATTAGGCTGGACTGTGACAGCAATGGGACTGGGATCTTTGATTGAGTCTGGGACCAGGACTGGACTGCATTTGGATTTGGACTGGAATGGAATTGAATAGGACTGGGAAGGGACTGGACTGGTCTGGGAGTGGACTAGGACTAGGACCAGAACCGGAACTGAGACTGGGACTTGGACTGGACTGGACTGGAAATGGAACTGGGTTTTAGACTAAATGGGCAAGAGTAGACTAGGGTTGGGACTGGGACAGAACTGGACTGGATAGAGACTAGGTGGGGACTGGGACTGGGATTTGGACTGGACAGGACTGGGAGTGGGACCAGGACAAGGTTGGACTGGAGCTAGAATTAGGATTGAATTGAGATTAGGATTAGATCAGGATTGGGACTGGGATAAGGACTGGGACTGGTACTCGGAATAGGACTGGGCTGGGCCGGGATGGCAGGATTTGGCCTGTGAGGCTCCTGACAGGACGCGGCTGGGGCTGTGCCAGAAGGCTCTGCTGCTGCCCCACTGACCCCATGTCCCTGTCTCCCGGTGTTCCAGTGTCTCACTGTCCCTGTATCCTGGAGTCCCTGTGTCTCTGTGTCCCCATGTCCCGGTGTCCTGATGTCCCGGTGTCCCCGTGTCCTGGTGACCCAGTGCCCCCGTGTCGCCATGTCCCCATGTCCTAGGGTCCTGGTGTCCCCTTGTGTCGCTGCAGAAGGGGGGTCCGGGGTGTCCCCGGGGCGATGGGGGAGGGGGCGCGGTGATGGGTGGGCGTGGCCGTGGGCGTGGCCGATCGGTGGGCGTGTCCGAGGGCCCCGCTCGCGCCCCCGGGCCGGGCGGGGCGGGGGGTCCCCGGGCCCCCCCCGGCCATTGGCTGCGGCCGCGCTGGCCCCGCCCCCGGGCCCGGCTGTCAACACGCAGCGCTCGCTGCGCCCGCCGGGCCGGGCCGGGCCGAACCGAGCCGAGCCCAGCCCAGCACAGCCCAGCTGAGGTGAACTGAGCCCAGCACAGCCCGCCTCAGCCCAGCACAGCCCAGCACAGCCCAGCACAGCACAGCACAGCCCAGCCGAACCCGCACAGCCCAGCCGAACGGCGCCGGCTCTAGCCGAGCCCAGCTGAACCCAGCCCAGCCGAACCGCGCCGAACCCAGCCGAGTCCGCGCGAGCTCAGCCGAACCGGGCCGGGCCGAGCCGAGCCGAGCCGAGCCCGGGCGAACCCAGCCCAGCCGAATCGGGCAGAACCGGGCCGAACCGGCCGAGCCGAGCCGTTCCGAACGGAGCCGAGCCGTTCCGAGCCGCCCCGAGCCGCCCCGAGCGGCGCCGAGCGCGCGGGGCGGGGGCTGGTCCCCCCCGGCCGCTCCGTGACTAAATAAGGCCGATGGCGCGGCGCGCACCGGGCGGGTAGAGCGGGGGGGGGCTCGGCCCCGCCGCCCCCTCCGGTGCCCCCCCCCCGGCCCCGGGTCCCCTCCCGGCCCCGCGGCCCCGCTCTGGGCGGGCGGGGGCGGCCCCGGGCCGGGGAGGGCCCCCCCGAGCGCCGCCGTCCTTGGCTCAAGGGCAGCGGGACCCCCCGCGGCGCGGGGCCCCCCTCCCTGCCGGCCCCCCCGGTCCCCCCGCCCCCGCCGGTGCTGCCCATGGGCCCGGCGCGATGCCGGTGCGGCGGGGGCACGTCGCCCCCCAGAACACCTTCCTGGACACCATCATCCGCAAGTTCGAGGGGCAGAGTGAGTGGGGGCCTGGGGGGGCACCGGGGCCGGGGGGGAAACGGCGGGAGGGGCGGGGCCGGGGGAGCCGGGGGTGGGAGGGACGGGGCAGCGGGGACCGGGAAAGGGGGCATTAGGGGACGCTGGGGGGACCCGGAATGGGGAGGACCAGGGAGACAGTAGCCTCAGGTGGGTTTGGAGTGACTGGGACAAGCCCAGCTTGTGGGGGGGGGGACACTGCCCACCCTGGCCCCCAGAACTCCCCAGCAGCCCCCAGCCCCGGGTGGGTTTGAGGTGATGGGCACAAGCTTTACTAAAGGGGGCCCACCTCCCCCAGTCCCCAGCAGCCCACAGCTCATGGGTTCCCCCAGTCCCTGAGGGGTGATGGAGACCCTGCCCTCAGCTCGGGCTGCTGTGGGACTGGGAATCCCACCTGGCCCATGGCCCCCCCAGCTGCAGGTGCAGGGAGACCAGGGGGACATGTGGGAATGGGGGGACTGGGAGTTCTGAGGGTCCCCAGCACCTATCAGGGAGCATCCCCCCTGGGGACAGAGCAGTGACATGGGGACAATGCTGCCCCACGGGTCGGGCTGGGGAGTGTTACCCTGCTGGGGGACAGGCTGGGTGTCTGGCCTGGCTGAGCCCCTGCCTTGGGGGTGGGGGTCCCCATGGTAGTTGTGTCCCTGAGGAGTCTCTGCAGATTTGGGGGTCCCTGTGGTGATGAGGTCCCTGCAGTGCTGGGTGTCCTGGGGTCCTTCTATTGGTGGGGTGTCTGCAGTTCTGGGGTCCCTTTTGTGGGGTCCCTGCCCTGCTGAATTGCCTGCCATTGTGGGGTCCCCATGATGACGATGTCCCTGCAGTGGTGGGTGTTCCTGGGTCCTCATGGTAGTGGGGTCCTTGAGGGGTCCCTGCAGTGTTTTGGGTCCCTGGGTCACTGCAGTTTTGGGGTCCCAGGTCCATGTGAGGGTGAGGGTCCCTGTGCCCCTGTGGTTATGGGGTCCCCACAGTTCTGGGGTCCTCATGGTGGTGGTGCCATCAGCTTAGGGAGTCCTTGTGGGCAAGGGGGAGGGTGGGCAACTCACAGGGTGCTTTGTCCTGGGGAGCCCAGGATGGATGGATGGATGGACAGATGGATGGGGAGGCCCATCCCCACGGGCTGCCAGGCTGGGGCTGCTCTGTCCTGACCCCCGTGTCCCCTCTCCCCCCCAGGCCGCAAGTTCATCATCGGGAACGCGCGGGTGGAGAACTGCGCCGTGATCTACTGCAACGAGGGGTTCTGCCGGCTCTGCGGGTACTCGCGGGCCGAGGTGATGCAGCAGCCCAGCACCTGCGACTTCCTGCACGGGCCCCGCACCCAGCGCCGCGCGGCCGCTCAGATCGCACAGGCCCTGCTGGGGGCCGAGGAGCGCAAGGTGGAGATCTGCTTCTACCGCAAGGATGGTACGGCCCCCGGGCACGGGGAACGGCTGGGGACAGGGGAGCTGGGCTGGGGACACTGTGTATGGGATCTGCTTCTACCGCAAGGATGGTACGGCCCCCGGGGCACGGGGAACGGCTGGGGACAGGGGAGCTGAGCTGGGGACACCGTGTATGGGATCTGCTTCTACCACAGGGACGGTACAGACCCCCAGGGGGGGCAGGAGACAGGCGAGGACCGGGGGCAGCAGGTGTGGCAGTACAAGGTGCATGTCTGCCTCTACCACAAGGACAGTATGGACTTCCCTCAGGGGGCTGTGCTGCGCACAGGGGGACAGCAGGCACGGGGCAGGCCTGCGCCGTGCCCATCCAGCACCTGCCAGTGCCGTGGGTGGCACGAGGCACCGGCACGGGTGGGAACCTGGCACTTGTGGCTCCTGAGGGACACTGGTAGCTCCCGAGGGGCTGCAACACCCGCAGGGGTCCACAGTGCTCTCCAGTACCGTGATGGCTCCCAGCAGGCTAGGAGCCTGGCACTGGTGGCAGCTCTCGAGGGGCACTGGCACCCCAGGGCTCTGGAGCTCTCCCCAGTGCCACAATGGCTCCCAGCCAGGCGATGGTGCCAGGGCCACCGGTTGGGGTCCCAGGAAGTCATGTGCTGTGGGGCTGGGGTATTTGGGGTGGGAGCAGTGTGCAGTGCCCCCCCGCAGAGGGGTGACAGGTTGTGTGGGGGCACCATGTAACCTGGAGGAGGGACAAGGGCATGGGAGTGGCAGGAGCTGAGCCAGTGTCGAGTGTCACACTTGCACTGTCCCTCTGGGGTGTGTGTGGGGTCACTGGACAGAGTGACATCGCAGGGTCCCTGTGCTAGGGGATGGTGTGACCCCCAGAGCCCAGGCCAGGGCTGACACCCCACGCTGGCAGTGCTGGCCCTGCCCCTCACCATGGCCCTGTGCCAGCGCCATGTGTCCCAGCTCTGGGCACACGGCCCTAGTTCCGGTGCTGGAGTAAACAAAGCTGGTGCCAGCTGCCGGCGTGGCCGCGGCACCATGGGAGCCACCGTGGCTCTGGGGGCCCTGAGGGGGCTGAGCTGGGATGGGGGGCGCTGCTCCTGGCCCTGGGACCCCCACCTTGCCACCGTGGCACTGCCTGGCACGCCCCGGGGCCCTTTGGACTGCGTGGTGCCAGGGGCTGTGGGGCGCAGGTGGCATGTCAATGCCCCCCACCACCACGTGCTGAGCCCTCATTAGGGTGGCACTAATCACCCTGGTGGTGCCACCAGCTGTGCCAGGCATGGGGATGGGCTCATGCTCTTGCCTGGGGCCTTCTTGGGGCTCCCAGGGGACCCCAGCATGCCCAGCTGTGCCTCCCAAGTGGTGTGGGGATCCCACCCCCTGCCAGGCCTTGGATGCTGCTATTGGGCCCGTGGGGACCCGTGGTGGGGGTCCTGGGGGGTGCTCTGTGACCCTCCACCATGACTGCCCTCCGTGGGGACCGGCTGCCCTGTGGAGCAGGGGCTGGGACCCCCTGGCAGTGTGTGACCCCTGGATCTGGGGTGTCCTGCACCCACAGACAGGCCCTGTGCCTGGGGACTGGCCCTGGGGGCTGTGGTGGTGTCACCATGGGTGTCCCCTCTGTGACACAGTGCTGGTGCCACCTGCCACTGTGGGGTTAGCTTGAGGGGTCTCATGGGGTCCCATTGCTGCCTCTCACGGCACCCAGACACCCACCCTCCCCCGGCACAGGAGGCAGGGATCCTATTGCCGATGGCTCTGGCCTTGTGGCTGGGCTGTGGCATTCCCGGTGCTCCCGGTGCTGCTGCCACCCATGAGTGCCCTTGGAGTTATGCTGACCCCCCCCCCAGCCCTGCATCCCTCTCTCCCGAGCCCCCGATGTGTTGTGGTGCCGTAGCAGAGCCGTGGAGCCGCCGCATCGCTGCTGTTGCCGCAGCCATTCATCTTCCCGACGTGTTGTTTATGGCGCCGGGGACGCCAGGAGGTCACGGCGCCCACGGGGGACCCGTGTCCCCGTGGTGACACCCCCGTGGTGACACCCCTGTGGTGGGGCCTCGGGCTCCCCGGGCCCTGTCCCTGGGGACTGCCGTGGCCTTTGGGGTCCCCCCGTGCGTGGCCCCGGTGTCAGTGCAGAGTGGGAGCTGAATCAGGGCTGTGTCACCATGGCACCAGGTGGCACCTCTGGGTGTGGCTGTCCCCGCTGTGCCAGCGGGGTGTCCCTGTCCTCGCTGCACGTTTAGGGGTGCAAGTTGCAGTCCAGGCTAAGCTTGTGGGGGTGCAGGGTAGGGTGCAGGGACAGAGGTGCAGGTTGAGGGGCTACAGGGCTTCAGTGTGCAGGGGGGTCCTCCCACTTTGGGGGTCCTGGTGGTGCTCACTGGCTGTCATGAGAAGGGATGCAGGGGGTGCAGGGTGGATTTGGGGTGCAGCTCTGGAGGTGAGGGGTGCAGTTGGGGTGCAGGGCACAGTGTGAGGTGCAGGGGGTTGGGGTGCAGAGATGGGGGTCCCATTGCAGTGCACTGTGTGTCCCCACCATGGGGGTTCTCCTGTTGCCCCTACCCCAGGGTCCCCTCATTGCTGCTACCATCGCCCTCACCATGGGGGTCCCCATATTGATCCCCCCGCCCCGACAGTCCCCCCATAACCCCGTTCTGGGCCACACCCCTGAGGGCAGTGGGCTGGGGGGGCCAGCATCCCTGGGCTCGGGGACTGAGGATTCCCGCGGGGGCGGATGAAGCAGACAGCAGCAGCAGCCACGTGTTGGTGCCACTAATTCCCCCACGGCGTAGCTCGGCCGGGACCCCGTGGTGGCCCGGGCCACCCTGTGCCACCCTGTGCTGGCCCCTGGCCCGCAGCCTCTCGTGCAGCAGGGAATCCCCCCGCCGCGGGCACAGGCACGGGGACAGTGCCAGCTGGCACCCGCCCTGCCACGCTGCTGGGCACGGCGCCAGCAAGGGGGACACAGAGGGAGGACAGTGCCGTGGGGGAGTGATCCGGTGCCTTGGGGTCACCCACATGTCTCGCTGTTATCACCACATGTGTCCCCCCGGGGTCCCCTCAGGGTGAGGGGTGCGGGAGGGGGCAGGATGCCCCCCTCCCCATCACACAGAGATTACCCCAGGCTGCCCTGACCACCCCGGCCCCCCCTCCAGCTGTGGCACCGGATTAACGCCACAGCTGTTAACAACTCCTGAGCGGCTTAACCCGGCCCCACACCCCCAGAGCCCCCCCGAGCCCCCTGGGCCCCGCCGCCCTCCCATGGCCCTGCCTGCAGCGTTTTGGGGGGAGGGGGAAGGGGACCACCCCCACCCTGCTCTGCCCTCCTGTGCCTCAGTGTCCCCCTGTGGTGCAGCTGCAGGGGTGGCTGTACCCGGCTGAGTCAGGATTGGAGGGCAGGACGGGGTGCCCCCCAGGACAGAGTGCCCCCCATGACGGGGTGCCTCCCAGGAAGGGGGGGGCAGGAGGGGATGCTTAGATGGTTTGGGGGCCAGGAGTAGGTGCCCAGCAGAGACAGGGGTTGCACAGCAGAGTGGGGGGCAGGAGTGGGTGTACAGGAGGGGTGGGAGAGTGTACCCCAGTATGTGGGGGGGAAAGGGGAGGGGATGGGCAGGGGTGCCCCCTACGGGGGTGCTGTCCCTGCGTGTCACTGACCCCCCCCTCCCCACAGGCAGCTCCTTCCCGTGCCTGGTGGACGTGGTGCCGGTGAAGAATGAGGATGGCGCTGTCATCATGTTCATCCTCAACTTTGAGGCTGTGAGGGAGCCCGAGCCAGGGGAGGCTCCAGCCCCCAGCACCAACCACTGGGTCACCCCGGCCCCCTGGGGCCCTGCAGGTACAGGGGGACAGGGACACCAACCCCTCGGTCACCCTCACCTTCTGGTGGGGAAGGGGCCTGTGTCACCCTGCTGACCCCATGGCCCAGGGGGACATGGTGCTGTGGGACACATGGCGAGGGCAGAGGGTGCCTCGGTGCTGGTGAACAGCACTGGTCGGGGTTGAGGCCAAACCCAGATCCCTACCCCAAACCTGACCCCCAGCCTGTCCTTTCCTCCCAGGGCACAACTGGTTCCTGTGGCTGAAGCAGCACCATGGGGAGGGGATTGGAGCTGGACCCTGACCCCAGCCCCAGCCCTGACCCCAACCTGTCGTTCCCCCAGGGCGCAGCCGGTCCCTGCGGCTGAAGCTGCTGGCGCTCACAGGCAGCCGCCAGTCACTGCCGCCGGAGCCGCCGGAGCCGCCGGACGTGGTGGTGGTGGACCCGGGGGTCGTGGACCCGCTGGTCATGGAGCCGGCCCTGCCTGGCAGCGACTCGGGCCCTGAGGACGCCTCGTCCTCGCTGGAGCCCGGGGCTGGGGACCGTCCCGAGGACGAGGCGGCGCTGATGGGGGACTCCGAACCGCCACCGACGCAGTCGTCCCCGCGGGCCGAGCGCCTGGCGCTGGCCTTCATCAACCACAGCCTGGCCCGGAGCCAGTCCCAGGAGCGCCGGTCCCGGGAGAGCCTCCGCAGCCTGCGCCGGGCGTCGTCCGTCGACGACATCGAGGCCATGAAGGGTGACGGGGACAAGCGCTGCCACAGCCGCCACACCAGCGCCAGCGCCGGCCTGCACCGCGGCTCCAGCACTGGTACGGCCCAGCCGGCGCAGGGGACGCTCGTTGGGGTTGGGGACATTGGGGCAGCCACAGCCAGAGACCCTGGTGACCCCCACCCCCGTTTCCCACGGACCCCGTGGCAGTGCCCAAGGGCTGGCAAAGGGCTGGAACCCCTCATCACCCCTGGGACCTCCATCCTGCCTCCTGCGGCCCCCCTGTCACCGCTGGAACCCTCCCAGCCCATCCTGCAGGCCCCCCCATCCCCTGGGCCACATTGAGCCTCGGGAATCACCGTGGGAATCACCACGGGAATCACCTTGTTGGCCCTGGAGCTCTTTAAGCGCATTACGAGAAGGGACAATAATTATAATGATATTAAGGTTAACTGAGAGCAGCTCCACAGGTCCCTGGGGGGGGCCTGTGGCACACGGCTGGGGGGGCCCCCTTGCCCTGGAGCTCCCCACTCGCTTTACCTGCTGTGAGAACCCAACCCTGCTATCTGTGGGGAGTCGTGGGACCCCTGCCCCAGGAGCCTTGGGGAGCCATGAGACCCACCCCGGGATCCAGGGCCCCTGTCCCCCCAGTTCCCAGCCCCCTGTGGGACCCCCGGGGGTCCGTGTCCCCCTGGTGACAGTGTCCCCTGCAGGCGCGGTGGCCGCCGTGCGCAGCGCTCTGCTCAACTCCACGTCGGACTCGGACCTGGCGCGGTTCCGGGCCATCGGCCGCATCCCGCAGATCACCCTCAACTTCGTGGACCTGCAGCCGGGGGGGCTCCTGGCCCCGCCCCCGGCCCCCCGCCCCATCATCGCCCCCACCAAACTGCGCGACCGCACCCACAACGTCACCGAGAAGGTCACGCAGGTAAGACCCCGGAGGGACGGGGGGAACCCAGAAGTTGGGCAGTGTGAAGGTGACGAGGTGAGGCAGGAGGTGACCAGGCGGTGCTGTGGTGGCCAGGGCATGACAGAGGTGTCCAGGTGATGCCAGAGGTGGCTGGTCAGGTGACGCTGAGGTGACCAGGCAGTGACAGAGGTGACCAGCTGGTGCAGAGATGGCCGGGCAGTGACAAGGTGTCTAAATGATGTTGGAGGTGGCTGAGCAGTGACAACATGGCCAAGCAGTGCCAAAGTGTCTGGGCAGTGCTGGAGGGGGTGAACAGTGCCAGAAGTGGCCAGGTGGTGACTGAGGTGGCCAGGTGGTGACTGAGGTGGCCGGGTGCTGCAGGAGGTGGCCAAGCAATGCCAAGGTGGCCGAGTGGTGCTGGGGGCACGGCCGGAGCCCAGGGGATGCTTCAGCAGGAGCTGGAGCTCATTGGGAGGTGCCGGAGTGCACTGGGAGGCAGTGGGAGGCGGTACTGGTGCCAAGGGCCCCACTGGGTCCCTGGAGTGCCTCAGCACTGGTGGGGCCAGAGGGGCCAGTGTGGCAGGATTGGAGGCCACTGTACCCCCACTCTGGCACCGAGTGGCTCAGGGAGATGGGCCGGGCAGGTTGTGGCCGCAGTGTTCTGGTGCCGGTGGGTGCCATGGTTGAATGTGGCCAGGACAGACCACCCAAGGCACATCATGTCCCTGGGGTCTCCCAGTGGGGCACAGGGGGCAACCACCCCCCGACGGGGGCACCCCTCACCGCGGTGTCGTGCCTGCCAGTGCCGGGCGCTGGCGGCAGCCGCTAATCCGTGGCCCGTTGTGTAACCGCCATCTGCCGCGGGAGCAGGAGGCGCCGCTTAATTACACCCTGATTGCCCCCCCGCTAATGAGCTGGGGCGGGGGGCTCTGGGGATCCCTGGGGGGGCTGTGCAGGGGGGGAGGGACCCGCTGCCTGTCCCTGTAACCCCCACGCTAGGGCTGTCCTGGGGGTCCCCGGCAGCTGGCGGAGGACAAAACTGCCCCAGCACATCTGCCCACGCCCCCGGAGCCCCCCCGAACCCCCCGGCCCCGCACCTGCCCGCACACGTGAGGGAGCCCGGAGGGGACCCTCGTTCCCACCGGGAGCTCCCAGCCCTGCTGCCGGGGCTCCAGGTGCTCCTCACGCCAGTGCTGGAGCAGCCACGAGACCCTCGGTGGAGGGGGGGTACCCCTCTGGGGCAGAGGACCCCCTTCACTCTGCACCCCCCGGCGCCCCCTGTTCCTCACAGAGCCTCTTCCTTGCCTCGATCGTGATTAATTGCGCCGCTAATGACGCCCCGGTCCGTCCTGCCCCCACTGTCGCTATGAGGGGACACGAGGGGACACAGTCGCCGTCGCCGGGGCGGGCTCTGCCCCCAGCACTGGGAAGGGGGTCTCGGGGTGCCTCAGCTGTGCAGGGGGGAGCGCCCGGCATCTGCCCGGAACGGGAGGGGGGTCCTCCCCGAGGTGGGCAGAGCCGAGGACGCAGACACGGGACTGGGGGCATGGAGGTGTCCCCGGGTCGGGCACGGCGATCCCCGGTCCGCTGGCACTGGGGAACGGCATGTCCCGACAGCGGCACCGTGACTCACCCCCGGGGCTGCAGCCAAGCGCCCGGCAAGGTCACCACGCCCTGAGTGACAGTGACAGGGCCTGGCGTGGCCGGGGTGGCCGTGGCATCCCCACGGCTCAGGAACCCCTGGGGACCCCCGGCGCGTTCCGGCGGGGACACCGGGAGGGGACAGGACGGGGCTGGGAGACCCCAGACCCACTCAGGGTGTGCGGAGACCTCGTGGTGTCACCAGGCGAGGGGTGTCACTGGAACGTCACCGACTGTCGGTGGTGGGCCGGGGACACCGGGGACTCCCCGGTCCCTTTGGCACCCACTGCGTGTGTGCAGGCGCTGCCCCCCACATTCCCCTTCAGCCAGGCTGGGGGTGCCTGGGGGGCCGAGCGGGTGCAGCCGTGAGGCACTGCCAGGGCTGGGCAGTGGCCAGGGACACCGGCGACGTGGGGACACCAGGAGCCATGAATCAGCCGAGGCTGCCACGGCCAGCTCAGCACCACCGTCACTGTCCCTGTCCCCATCGTCACTGTCCCCACGCCACCGCTGACGGGGCTGTGCGGGTCATTGGGGGATCCCTTGGGAGGCGGGGGGCTGCGGGTGGCATCTGGCAGTGGGGCAGGGGCTGGCAGTGGAGCTGGCAGAAGGTGACCGTGGGGCAGGCAGGGGGCACGGCAGTTCCGGGGTACCCCCACGCCCCGCCTCGCCCGGGTCTAACCCCCGTCGTGCCTCAGTTTCCCTGCGGGGCCGTTCCCGGGCGCTCCCGGTCCCTCCCCCGGGGAGTGGCGGCGGCTGGAGCCGAGGGGGGAGATCGGGGGGAGCCCGGCGGGGGCGGGCGCCGGGGAGGGCTCGGGGGGTCCCGCCCCGCTCCATCTGCCGCGCGCGGGGCCGGGGGCGGCGGGGGCAGCGCGGGGACCCCCGGAGCGCGGCCATGGCCCCGGCGCGGCGCGACAGCGGCGACCGCTCCGACGGGGAGCGGCGGGACCGGGTCCGCAGGGCCGTCCGGGTCTCCAGCCTGGTGGCACAGGAGGTACGGGGGGGCCCGGGAGAGCCCGGGAGAAGGGGACCCGTGGTTTGTCGCGTCGCGAGTGGGCACGGGGTCCCGGGGGTGTCCCCACGCCAGGATTGCAGGGACGGAGCAGGGGGGGCACCGGGCGTCGCGGCAGGCGGCTCTGGGGGGTGCCGGGGAAATGAGAGGGAAATGGATTTCTGCGATTTGTCTTGTGCGGGGTCCCGGGACTGTCTCTGGGGTGTCCCCACGCTGGGATGTGGGACACGAAGAGAGGGGGCACCGGGGGTTGTGGCGGGGGTGTTTTGGGGAGTTTGTGGGTCCCAGGATTTTCGGAGTCTCCCCCCCGGCGGGCACAGGGACCTGCATGCGACTCATCCTGCCGTGCGTGGGTGCCGGGTCTTGGGGATGTTGCTGTGCTGGGAGGGGGGACACTGAGCAGGGGGTGGCACTGGCAGTTGCAGCAGGCGGCTCTGGGAGGCTGCAAGGGCATCTGGGGGGCCCGGGGGCTCCAGGGGGTATCCCCTGCTTGACGAAGGGGGTCCCATGGCTTGTCTTGCTGTGAGTGGGTGGGGGGTCCCAGGGATGCCCCCACAGTAAGGTGGGGATACCGAGTCGGGGGGACACCGGGGGTTGTGGTGGGCGTCCCTGGGGGTCTGGCAGGGTCTGGGGCTCTCCTAATGGCCCCCTGGAGTTGGGAGGGATCACCCTCCACAGGCACCCCATGATCAGGGTTGGGGGGAATCACCCACTCCGAGCCCCCCATGACCACCTGGTGCCATGGCTGGGCCTGGTGCTGTGTCCAGCTGTGCCATGGTGGCCATGGCTGTGGCATGGGGAGGGGTGATGGCGCATGGCTGTTGTCCCCGCTGTGTCCCCAGGTGGTCCTTACGTATCCCAGGTGGTCCATGCCACGTCCCAGGTGATCCTCACTGCGTCCCTAGGTGGTCCTCACTGCGTCCCTAGGTGGTCTCTGCCATGTCCCAGGTGGTCCTTGCTGTGTCCCAGGTGGTCTCTGCCATGTCCCAGGTGGTCTCTGCCATGTCTCAGGTGGTCCCCGCTGTGTCCCAGGTGGTCCCACGGCTGTCCCCTCACCAGTGGCCCGTGGGACATGTGTGGGTCAGCACCAGCGTCACTGGGTGGAGGTCGGTGCTGGGGCGGGCACGCTGCCCTCTGAGACGTCACCCCCTCCCCTGGGGACGTCACCCCGTCACAGGGCTCGTCCCCTGCCCTGCCACGGGTGCCACCAGCAGTGGTGCCGCTGTCGCCGCCCGCTCGGGGTGGCCGCGTGTCCCCCGTGCCCATGTCGGGGGGTCCCGAGGGCACCGTGACGCCGCAGCTCAGCAACGTGAGTACCCCCAGTGCCACCCCTGGGGGGACAGCGGGGTCAGCGGGGTGGGAGGGTCCCCACTGTCAGGGGGTCCCCACAGTTGGGGTGTCCCCAGTGTCAGAGGGTCCCACAGCGTTAGGGTGTTTGCACTGTTGGGGGGTCCCCTGCATTGGGGTGTCCCCTGAGTCAGGGTGTCGGCACTGTTGGGATGTCCCCTGCATCAGGGTGTACTTACCAGGGCCAGGTGTCGCTGCAGCCAGGTGTCACCTGGCCGGTGGTCAGTGCCATCCCAGTGGTGACCATGTTGGGTGGCACCTGCGAGGTCATGGGGGCGTCATGGGGGTCGGTGTCTGTCTGGCCATGGGTGTCCCCAGGGGTCTCCCCTGGCCCCCTCAAGGTCAGTGATGCAGGTGGGTGTTGGTGTTCAGGTGTGTGGGGTCCAGTGTGTCTGGGAAGCTGCTGGGGTGGCTGGGTGGGTGCAAGGGCCTGTGTCAGTGCTGCTGTAGGGTACCTGGGCAGGTATGGGGTACCTGGGCAGGTATGGGGTACCTGGGCAGGTGTGGGGTACCTGGGCAGGTGTGGGGTACCTGCCAGGGCGAGCTTTGGGTGCCCATGTGGGTGTTGGGGGTCTTTTGATACCTGCTGGTGCAGGAGTTGGGGGGCTGTGGCGGTTGGGGACCCTCTGGTGCTGGTGTGGGGTAGCTGGGCAGGTGTAGGTATGAATGTTGGGGGTCTGTGGGGCAGGTGTCAGGTACCGGTGCAGGTGTTGGGGGTCTGGTTTGAGATCACCTGCCAGAGCGGGTGTTGGGGGGTCCAGGGGGTCCCCGCTGGGGGAGCCACTGCGTCGGGGCCGGGCGGTTCTGCCGTGGGGGTGTTGGGGTGCTGGGGGGTGCCAGGGGGTTGTCAGGGTGTCAGGGGGTTGTTGGTGCCCCTGAGAGCGCCCCAGTGGGTGATAGGGGTGTGTTGGTGTCCGGGGGGGTAAGTCAGGATGCCAGGGTGTGCCAGTGCCCCCCATCCCCCCGTGGGGTATTTGGGGTGCCCCGTGGGCGCAGGTGTCTGGGTCGCGGCAGGTGCGGTGCCGGGTGTCCCGGGGGGGCGGGGGGTGTCGGTGCCACCGCAGGTGTCGAGGACGCGTCACCGGGGCGGGACGTGTCACCGCGTGTCGCCGAACGTGTCACCGGCACCGCCGCCATCTGTGTCACTGTGAGTGACGGGTGCCAGAGCGGGGGGAGCGCCGTGGGGGAGGAGTCGGGATGTCCTGACACACGCACTGAGGGTGGGGGTCCCACTTGTGTCGAGGGGTCCCCAGCCCCTCATCACGGCACCCCCGAGCCCTGTATGGCATGGCCTGGGGGGGGGTGGGCTGTCCCCATGCCTGGGGGACATGGAGGAGCTGGGGGCTGTCCCCACTGCTTGGTGGGCTGGGGGCCCCATGACTGGGGGTTATGGGGCACGCTGGGGGTCCCTGGCTGTATGTGTGTGGGGTTGGCTCAGGGAGAGGTTACCAAGGCTGTGTTGTCCCCCCCCAAGCTGTGCTCCCCCCAGGGGTGGCAGGGGCCTGCACTGAGGGGGTAACCAGCTGCTGGGGTTGGGGGTGTGTTTTGGGGAGCTGTGACTGGGTGGGGGTCCTGGTCCCTCTCCCCCCCATCCATCCCTTCCCAGCTGCCTGCAGGGATGGACAGTCCCTATATGGGGGTCCCGGGGGATGTCCAGGTGGGATGTGGGTGCCAACCTCCCCACCTCACCCGTGGAGGCCACACGGTTCAGGGAAGGGGCCAGTGGTGCCCAGTGATGGTGTCCCAGGCGGTCTGGGGTCTCCCCGGGTGCACGGCAGGACCAACCCCCCCCGCCTCGAGGGCTTCTGCAGGTCCTGTGCCCACCACTGCTGCCCCCGCCCCTCGCCCTCCCCTTCACCGTGGGCTGGGATTTGTCCCACTTTGGCGTGGCAGCTGCGATAAATTTAGCGGCAGGAGCGGCTGGTGGCTGGAGCCGCGCCCCCCGGTCCCCCTCCCCTGCTGTCCCCCCCTGTTTTCCCCCTGGGCCCCCCACCCCAGCTCACACTGCAGCCACCCGGCATAGCCACAGCCAAAGGGGCCCAGTGGCTCCGGGTTTGGGGTATCTCCCCACACCCCCTGCCCTTCCCTGCTGTCTCCTCCCTGCCCCCACTCACACTGTGGTCAGAGTGGCCGTGAGGAGCTCTGGAGTTGGGGTGTCCCCCCCAAGGCCCCCAGTGACACCCCCTCCCCTGCTGTCCCCCCCCATCCCTCCCTGTCCCCATTCGTTTTGCAGCCAAAGGGGCCACCTGGGGCTCTGGGATTGGGGTTCCTTCTGCAGGACCCTCGCAGGGACTCCCCCAGCCCCCCCCTTGCCATCTGGGATGCTGTAACAGTACCTGTTACCCCCCATCTCCCCAGGGTCCCCGTGGAACCTGCCACCCCCCGGGGGGATATATCTGGGACACGTAGGAGGTGTTGGTGCACAGCTCCTCAGGAAGGGATGCGGGAACTGGGACCACCCTGCACACAGGCCACGTGTGGCCTCGTCCCTCTGTCACACGGCACGGTGGCAGTGGGAATCCCCCACGTGGGGGTGGCAGTGGGTGACGCAGGAGCTGCTGCGTGTCCCTGAGCTGTCACCATGTGTCCCAGTGCTGTCATCACGTGTCACCGCGTGTCCCCAGCACCGCGTGTCCCTGCACCGTCATCGTGTGTCCCTGTCACCCGTGTCACTGTGTGTCCCGGTGCCATCACCACATGTCACCATATGTCCTGGTGCCATCACTGCATGTCCCTGGCACTGTGTGTCACTGCGTGTCCCGGTGCCATCACCCTTTGCCCCAGTGCTGTCACCACGTGTCCCGTTGTCACGCAGCCGTTCCCACAGTGACACGGCTGTACCCACTGTCCCATGAGGCCACCGAGGCCAGTGGCTCCTGGGGACGGAAGTGACAGGGTCCCTGTGTACCCCCAGGGAAGGGTGGTGGCAGCAGGGGACACGTTTGGGCTGAGCTGGCAGGACATGAACCGTGTCCTGGCCCGTGGGCACCGGACAGCTGGGACATTTTCCTGGCATGTTTCTGGTGTGTTCCCAGCATGTTCGTGCCCCATGGCACCTGCTGCCCACCACAGGGCCAGTTGTATGCCCTCCCTGCCAGGCACGGGTATGGGGTGTTCCTGGCATGTTCCTGGCATGTTCCTGGTGTGCGTGTGCCCCGTGGCACTGTACTCCCTGCCAGGGGCTGGCTGTGTGCCCCGCACGCTGGCGCAGGTGTGGGATGTTCCTGGCACGTTCCTGCTGTGTTTGTGGCGTGTGTGTGTGCCCCGTCACACCCTGCTCACTGCCACGGGGCCGGCCTTGTCCCCTCGGTGCCACTGGGGTACCCGTGGAGTGCTGGGGGGGTCGTGACGTGTCCCACCTCGTGCCACATTGCCTGTGGGCACCCACAGCCTCCCCGGTGTCACCGCCGTGTCACCAATGCACGCTGACCCCTCCGGCGTGTCACCACGTGTCACCATGTGCCGGGGGGACCGGGGAGGGCTGACGGGGGGACCGGGGAGGGCAGCCCTGGCTGCGGCCGTGGCGGCAGCAGCGGAGCAGCCTGGGAAAAATTTCCGCCCCAATAATTCCCGTCGGCTCCGGCGGAGCGTGGCCAGCGCACGCCACACCGGGGGGTCCCCGCCATAATGGGGGGCCCTGCCATACCGGGGGGCCCCACTGCCACTGAGGGCCCTCCCTGCCCCTGAGGGTCCCCGCTGCTGCTGGGTGTCCCCAGGCACTGTGATGGGCACAGGGCCAGGGTAGGGGGGTCCCCGGTGGCCACAGGCCGGCGGGCGCTGACCCCCGCCACCCCCCTCGCCCCGAGGATGCTGCCCGCTCTCCTGCAGCTGCTCCAGGAGTTCCCGGGCACCCCCCCTGCACCCCCCCGGTCTGGGCCCCCCCGTGGCCCCAGCTCCATGCCCGGGGTTTCCCTCTGTGGCACCTGCCTGGGGCTGTGCCGCGATGGCACCGGGCACGGACAGGAGGAGAAGGTACCGGTACCGCACCCCCTGGGGGGGCTGGCATTGGGGAGGGGGGGGTGGTGCTGCATGGGGGGGCACCGTGCCCACCCCGTGGCCTGGTGGGGGCCACACAAGGCTCCAGCTGCGTTCCCGGTGCTGATCTGGGGAGGTTTGTGGGTTACATAAAGCTCTGGCCTTGCATGACTGGGGATCCCCCCAGGAGACCCCCAGCTCCCCAGAGGTGTCCCTGGGGTTGGGGGCCAATTGGGTGTCTGTCTGCCCCCTGTCCCTAGTGCTACAATGGGTGGGAGCCCTGTGGTGGGCGTGGGCAGGATGAGGGGGCAGAAGTGGGGCATGGGACCCCAGTGGGGAGCAGGGGGACTGTGACCCCTGTGGGGCACGGGGCCGGGGGGCTGTGGGTCACCCCCTGTCATCTCTCGCCTGAGCTTTGGGGCTGCACATGGTAACAGTCTCTGTAATGGCAGGGAGGGGAGGTACCCCCCCAGGCACCCTGAGAATGCCCAGGGACCCTTGGGGTCACAGCCAGAGGCTGTGCCAGGTGTCCTGCACAGGGAATGGGAGGCACAGGGATATCTGTGCCCCGCAGTGGAGATAGTGGGGGTGGCTGGGGGTATTCATGCCCTCCTGATGAAATGGGGGGGTCTGTGAACCCCCCCAGATGGACATGGTGGGGGTGGCCAAGTTGGGGGGCACAGGTGGGGAGCACAGGGTGAGGGGCTCAGGGCAGTGTTGTGTCTGGGTATTTGGGGTGGGAAGTGCCCTGGCGGTGTCTGTGGGGCAGGAGGGGTTTGTGCAGTGACTCGGTGTTGGGGGGATGTTGATCCCAGCTGTGCCCTCCAGCCGTTCCCCTTCACCCCACATCACCCGTGTCATCCCTGTGCACCCCTTGTGGCCCACACCGGGGTGTGTACTGGGGTCCCCCTGCACCCCAGAGAGTTACAAAGCTGTTCATTTTAAGACCATCATGCCCGATGTTGACCCAGCATCCAAGGCCACCCCTGACCCACATCTCCAAGCGTCACCTGTACCTGGGCTGGGGAGCTGAGCCCCGTGGGGTGTTGGGGTGTAGCACTGACCCCCACGTGCCCCCCAGGTGCTGTCGCTGGGTGCTGACGTGCTCCCCGAGTACAAGCTGCAGGCGCCGCGCATCCACCGCTGGACCATCCTGCACTACAGCCCCTTCAAGGCGGTGTGGGACTGGCTGATCCTGCTGCTCGTCATCTACACAGCCATCTTCACGCCCTACTCGGCCGCCTTCCTGCTCAGCGACTCGGAGGAGGCCCAGAGGCACCACTGCGGCTACTCCTGCAGCCCCCTCAACGTGGTCGACCTCATCGTGGACATCATGTTCATCATCGACATCCTCATCAACTTCCGCACCACCTACGTCAACTCCAACGAGGAGGTGGTCAGCCACCCCGCCAAGATCGCCATCCACTACTTCAAGGGCTGGTTCCTCATTGACATGGTGGCCGCCATCCCCTTCGACCTGCTCATCTTCGGCTCCGGCTCCGAGGAGGTGACGAACCTGGGGACGTGGGGACGTGGTGGCCCTGGCTGGGCCGTGCCCTGGCTGGGTGGTGGTGTTTTGGTGCTGGGGGGTTGTGTTTGGAGGTCCCACCTGTGCCCCCAGGCCGGGGATGGGTGCCAGGTCCTCCCAGGGGCTGGTGTTTGGGGGTCCCACCTGTGCCCCCAGCCCAGGACACCCCCACTACCCCTGGGGACCACCCTGTCCTCCTCTGCAAACCCCCTTTGCTCTGGGGTGGGACACTGGGGGCACCTGGGGCTCATGTGGGAGCTTTGGGGCAGGGACCCAGGGCACCCTTTGCCCTTCCAGGGATCTGTGGGGGTTCTTTGCCAGCACTGTCCCCTTTCCTCCCTCCCCAAACCACCTTTGCCCTGGCCCTGGGGGGCACCTGAGGCTCTCTCTGTTGGAGAGAGACTCCTAGAATGGAGGGGCCTGGCTGGGGGCAGAGACCCCCGATCTTTTTGTGGTTCTGTAGAGTGTCTCTCCACTGTTGTGCCCCCTGATGACAACACTGATTGGGCTGCTGGTGTGGATGGGATAGCCCACTCTTCTGGGTGCCCGTGTAGTATCTCCCCCCCACTAACCCCCTTCCCCCCCACCCCCCCTGAGATGATGACTCTGATCGGGCTGCTGATATGTGGAGAGGGGATGGGGGCCTGGAGGTGCCTGGCTTGGGTCAGGGACCCCCCTCACCCTTCTGGGTGCCCATGGGGTCTCTCTCCCCCCCCTCACCTCCTGTCCCACCCCGCAGACAACAACGCTGATCGGGCTGCTGAAGACGGCGCGGCTGCTGCGGCTGGTGCGGGTGGCGCGGAAGCTGGACCGGTACTCGGAGTACGGGGCGGCCGTGCTGTTCCTGCTCATGTGCACCTTCGCCCTCATCGCCCACTGGCTCGCCTGCATCTGGTACGCCATCGGCAACGTGGAGGGGCAGAGCACGGGCTGGCTGCACGCCCTGGGCCAGCAGATCGGCAAGCCCCTCAACAGCAGCGACCCCCGCCGAGGGCCCTCCATCAAGGACAAGTACGTCACCGCGCTCTACTTCACCTTCAGCAGCCTCACCAGCGTCGGCTTCGGCAACGTGTCCCCCAACACCAACTCCGAGAAGATCTTCTCCATCTGTGTCATGTTGATTGGATGTGAGTGACCAGGGGGTGTGAGAGCCCCTCTGTGGGTGTCAGAGCACACCTCTGTGTGGGTGTCAGAGCACACCTCTGTGTGGGTGTGCACACCTGTGTGTGTGAGAGCACATCTGTTTGTGTGTGCATACCTGTACATGTGTGCACACCTGTGTGTGTGTGACACCTTCACTGATGCCAAGGGCACCTCGGCCCATCCACGGGTGACACACCTGGGTAGGATGTGGCTCTGCTGGGGGCAGGAGGCTCCACAGAGGGATCCAGACAGTGGGATCCATGGGCTGAGGACACCTGCATAGGATCAGGCAGGCCAAGTGCCAGGTTCTGCTCTGGGGTCACACCAGTCCCATGGAGTACTCCAGATGTGGGGCAGAGTGGCTGGAAAGGTGAAAAAGGCCCTGGTGGTGCTGGTGACAGAGGCTGGACATGAGCCCAGGTGGGCGAGAGTGGGCACCTGGCTTGTGTCACCATAGTGTGAGCAGGGCAGTGACCATCTCCTGTGCTGGGCACCACCTGGAATCCTGGGGGCAGTTCTGGGCCCCTCGCTGCAAGAAGGACATTGAGGGGCTGGAGCGTGGGCAAGGAAGGGAACAGAGCTGGGAAGGGGCTGGAGCAGCAGGAGCAGCTGAGGGAGCTGGGGGGGCTCAGCCTGGAGAAGAGGAGGCTCAGGGGGGACCTTCTCACCTGGGGACACAGGGACCCCAGGGGTGACAGTGGAGGGTGAGGGGGGACGTGGGGGTGCAGCCCCCTCTGACCTGCCCTCTCCCCAGCGCTGATGTACGCCAGCATCTTCGGGAACGTGTCGGCCATCATCCAGCGGCTGTACTCGGGCACGGCGCGGTACCACACGCAGATGCTGCGGGTCCGCGAGTTCATCCGCTTCCACCAGATCCCCAACCCGCTGCGCCAGCGCCTCGAGGAGTATTTCCAGCACGCCTGGTCCTACACCAACGGCATCGACATGAACGCGGTGAGACCCCCAGCACCCCAAAACCTATCACGGACCCCTGGAACCCGCCACGTCCCCCCAAATCCTCACGGCCCTCTGGGACCCCCAACACCCACCATGGACCCCTGGAACCCACCACATCCCCCCCAAACCTCCATGGCCCTCAAGGACCCCCAAAACCTGCCCTGAACTCCTGTAACCCACTGCATCCCCCCCAAGCCCCCATGGATCCCCAGGACCCCCAAATCCCACCATGGACCCCTGGAACCCACTGCATCCCCCCCCAAACTCCCATGGCCTCCCAGCCCCCCACTCAAGGAGTGTTTCCAGCACTCCTGGTCCTACACTAACAGCTTCAACGTGAATGTGGTGAGACCCCTGGGACCCCTCAGGACCCCCAAAGGGACCCCTAAACCCGCCAGTGGTGCCCTGGCCTCTCCCCAGGTATTTCCAGCACACCTGGTCCTGCAGTAATGGCATTGACATGAATGCAGTGAGACCAGTCAAAACCCACAGGCCCCCAAAACCTCCATGGGACCCCTAAAATCCCCCATGGCCCTCAGCCCACCACTCCTCAGGGAGTGCTTCCAGCAGCCCTGGTCCTGCAGTCATGGCATCGACATGAAGGCAGTGAGACCCCTGGGATGCCCCAAATCCAGCAGGGCCCCCCAGCACCCCCTGCAGTCCCCTGGCCCCTCACTCTTCGAGCTCCTCCAGCCTGGCCCTACAGCAGTGGCATTGACGTGAATGCAGTGAACCCCCCCCCCCCCAGGATGCCCCCCCAGAACTTCCCAGGGACCCCCTAAAATCCCCCATGACCCTCAGCCCCCCATTGCTCGGGAAGAGCTTCCAGCAGTCCTGGTCCTGCACCGACAGCATCCACACGAACAGGGTGACCTCCTCTCAAAACCTGCCGTGCCCCTGACCCCTGTGCCCCCCCCAGGTGCTAAAGGGGTTCCCTGAGTGCCTGCAGGCCGACATCTGCCTGCACCTGAACCGGAGCCTGCTGCAGAACTGTGCCCCGTTCCGGGGAGCCACCAAGGGCTGCCTGCGGGCGCTGGCCATGAAGTTCAAGACCACCCACGCGCCCCCCGGGGACACGCTGGTGCACGCCGGGGACGTGCTCACCGCGCTCTACTTCATCTCCCGCGGCTCCATCGAGATCCTGCGTGGGGACGTCGTCGTCGCCATCCTGGGTGAGACCCCCAACGTGGCCTGGGGGTCCCACAGGGTCCCCCGGGGCAGCCACTTTGTTCAGGGGCCCGCCAAGCGCTGGGTGCCCCCAGGGTGAGCCCCCACCTCCTGGGCACTTCACAGTGTCCCATGGGGGACCCTCTGTGTCCTGGTATCCCCCCAGTCCTCCTCGAGTGACTCCCACCTGGGGTCCTCGCAGTGCCCCATATGGCACATGTACCCCAGTGACCCCCACGGTGCTGGCACAACCTCAGTGCCCCCAAGTGACCCACAGTGGTTGGGGGCAACCCATGTTGACCCCGCTCGTCCTGGAGAACCCCCGCTGTCCTGGGGTGACCCTCCACCTCCCAGGGTGTCCCCCGTCTTGGGGACCCCACAGTGCCCCTCCTGCACCCCCAGGTAAGACCAACAGCTCCAGGGAGCTGCTACACCTGCACAGCCGGGCAGTGCTGGGACCTGCCGGGACCTGCTGAACCCCCGAGCCCCTGGGATGCCCCCCCAGCACCCACTACGTGCTGCCCCAGTGACCACCCCTTCTCAGGGACCCCAGAGTCACCCCCACCCTTCTCGGGGACCCCCCAGAGACCCCCCATTTCCTGGGGTGCCCCGCCGGGTACAAACACCTCTGAGGAGCCGCTGCACCTGCATGTGCGGCTGGGAAAGTCCAAAAACCCCAGAGCCCCAGGGACCTCCCAGCCCCGCGGACCCCTTCAGTGACCCCCTGGGACACCCCCCGCCCCCCAGGTAAGAACGACACCTTCGGGGAGCCGCTGCATCTCCACGCGCGCCCGGGGAAGTCGCGGGCGGACGTGCGGGCACTCACCTACTGCGACCTGCACAAGATCCTGCGTGAGGACCTGCTCGAGGTGCTCGACATGTACCCCGAGTTCTCTGACCGCTTCTGGGGCACCCTCGAGATCACCTTCAACCTGCGCGACGTGAGCGGGGACCCGGGGGGCGGGACGGGCTGGGGACGGGCAGGGGGGAGGTCCTGAGCAAGTTACGGGGTCCTGAGCGGGCTGGAGTGTCCAAGGAAACTGGGGGCTCCTAGAAAGTTGGGGGGGGGCTGAACAAAGAAGGGGACTCCAAGCAGGCTGATGGGGGTCCTGAGCAAGTGGGGAGAGGAGGTCCTGAGCAAGGTGGAGAGGTCCTGAGCAAGGTGGGAGTTTCTGGGCTAGTTCTAGGGGTCTGAGCAACCTCGGAGGCCTCGAGTGATCTGGGGGGTCCTGAGCAAACTGGGGGGCTCCTGACAAGGCGGGGGGGTCCCGCAGCCGCCCAACTGTGCCCCCTTGTCCCCGCAGACCAACATGATCCCCGGCTCCCCGGGCAGTGACGAGCTGGACGGAGGCTTCTCCCGGCTCCGGCGCCGCAAACTCTCCTTCCGCCGGCGCCCCGAGAAAGGTGGGGGGGTCGAAAGGGCCGGGACCCCCGGGGTGACCCCAGGGTCACCGGGACCCCGGCCCTGATCCCACTTGTCCCCCGCAGACGCCCCCAGTCCCGAGAAGCCGCGGGCGCTGCGGGAGGGCAATGGGGGGGGTCAGGCCCCCGGCGCCCCCCGAGGCCCGGCCGAGTGGGACCCCCCCAGCCCCTCCAGCTGCGGCTCCAGCGACGAGGAGGAGCCTCCCGCGCCCCCCCCGGGGGCCACCGCGCTGTCCCCCTTCCGCAGTGCCCCCCCGCGCCCCCCCGAGCCCGAGGAGCACGAGGGCAGCGACATGTGCAACCCCCTCTCAGGTGGGTCGGGGGGCTGGGGTTGGGGTGGAGGGTCCCCCCTTCCTTCCCTCCCTGCTCGGGGTCCCGCAGACTCCACAAAAACCTCAGCACCCCCATCCCTCCCTCAGCCCCCAGACCCCCATCTCACAACCAGTACCTGCTCCCTCCCTCGGGTGGGCTGGGGGTTTGGGATGGGGTGGGGGGTCCCGCATTCCTCCCCTCCTCACTCGGGGTTCTACAGACTCTCCCCAAAATCCCAAACCTGCCCTCCCCCAGCACCTGCCCCGGCACCCCCTAGAAGGGCAGGGGGGGGCTCAGAATGGGGGGGGGGACGACACAATCCTCCCTTCCTTGTTTAAGGCTCTACAGCCCCCCCAAAAGCCCCAGCACACTCTTCCCATCCTTCTCCCAGTCCCCCTTGAACGTCCCACCCCACTTCACCCCCTCATCTCCCCCCCCCCCACCTTTTCTAGGCGCCTTCTCGGGGGTCTCCAACATCTTCAGTTTTTGGGGTGACACCCGGGGCCGCCAGTACCAGGAGCTCCCCCGTTGTTCCCACGGGCCCCCCCCAAATCCCACCCCGACCCTGACCCGCCGCCAGCGCTCTGACCTGGAATCCCGCTTGGATCTGCTCCAAAAACAGCTCAACAGGTAATTTGGGGGGCTTCAGGTGTGACCTGAGGGGGGTTTTAAGACAGTGAGACCCTATGGGAGCCCCCCAACCACCCCCAAAGGGATCTGGGGAACCCTGAGTGCAAGGGGAGGAATGAGGGACCCCCCTCCCAACCTTAGCCCTCTGACGCACCTCAAGGGGGTACAGAGGTGCAGGGGGAGGTGCTGTGGGTCCAGGGGGGCTGGGGGAGGGATGGGGTTGGGGGTGCTGGAGTTTTGGGGGGTCTGTAGAGCCCTGAGTGAGGAGGGGGGGAATGGGGGATCCCCGCGCCATCCTGAGGTGCCTGACCCACGTGGTGGGGTACAGGGGTGCAGGGGCAGGTGCTGGGCGGGTCTGGGAATCCTGGGGGGCTGAGGGAGGGATGGGGCTGGGGGTCCCACATCTCATCCCGGCCCGGCCATGCTCCACTACGAACGTTTCAGGCTGGAATCCCGGCTGAGCTCGGACATCTCGTCCATCGTGCACCTGCTGCAGCGCCAGGTGTTGGTGCCCCCCGCCTACAGCACCGTGACCTCCCCCCACCAGCCCCCCCCGGGGCCGCTGCAGCCTCCCCTGCCCATCACCCCCCTCCGGCCGCTCGCTCAGGTGAGGGACCCTGGGGCCGGGGGGCACCTGCTTTGGGGGTCATCCTACTGTCACAGCCTCTGGGGGTTGGGGTCACCCCTGAGCCCCCCGGGTTTGGGATGCACCTGGTTTGGGGGCATCACCTTCTCTGCCAGTCCGTTGTGGGTTGGGGTCACGCTTGAGCCCCCATGGTTAGGGTACGCCCCGTTTTGGGGGCCTTCACCCTGTTATGCAGCCCCTCTGTGGGTTGGGGTCACCCCTGAGCCCCCCCAGATTTGGGGCACACCCTGTCCTCTGCCCATCACAATGTCCTCCAGCCCTTCTCTGGGTTGGGGTCACACACCAAGGGTCCCGGTGCTGGGTGGGGTGGGACATCCCGAGCTCCTGGTGCCGTGGGTGGGTCCCCCGGTCCCTCCCCTGACTCTCGCCCTCCCCGGTTCCGGCAGGTCCCGCACCCTCCGCGTGCCCCGGACCCCCCGGATGTGGTGTTGCTGCTGGAGCCGCCCCCCCCACGGCGACGTTCGCTGCCCGGGGCGCTGCCCCCCCCCGCGGGGACCCCCCCGGGGACCCCCCCGCTCCAGAGACACTGCTCCGACCCCGGCAGCTAATGGGAGCGCCGGGGCACGGCGGGACCCCCGGAGCCACGGGACCCCCGACCCCGGAAAGTGGCACCCTTGGAGCCCTTGGACCCCAGGACCTGGGACCCCTGGAGTCCTGGGGCCCCGGCACGTGGGACCCCCAAAGCCCAGGATGTGGGATCCCTGGAGCCACAGGACCCCCAAACCCCAGAATGTGGGACCCCCCCAAACCTGGCACCCCTGGACACCGTGGCCTGGGACCCCCAGAGTCACAGGATCCCTGACCCTGGAACGTGAGACCCCCGGAGCCCAGGAGCCCTGGGACCCCCGACCCTGCAACGTGGGACCCCCAGAGTCCTCGGACCCCCACATCCTGGGACCTGGGAGCCCTGGACCCCCTGGACCCCAGCATGTGGGATCCCTGGAGCCACAGGACCCCTGACCCCAGAATGTGGGACCCCCACACTTGGGACATGGAACTCCCGGATTCCGGGAGCTGGGAGCCCCGGAGCTGTGGAGATGTGAGACTCCTGGACCCAGTGACGTGGGACCCCCGGAGCCAAGGGACCCCCGGAGCCCCCAGCCCTGGAGCCTGACCTGCCAGGGGCCCCCGCCGCTGCTCCCCATGGACACTCCCCCCAGTGCCGGCAGGGGGGCTCAGGACCCTGGGATCCCCCTGCTATCCGGCCTCCCCTGGGGTCCCCCTGCCCCGGACTGTCGGACTCTGCTGCTCTTCCTCCTCCTCCTCCTTCGAGAGCCCCAAGCCCCCCGGGACCCCCCGAGGTCCCTGGGCTGGCGGGGGTGGGGCTGTGCACAGGTGTGTGTGTGCACAGGTGTGTGTGTGTGTGCACAGGTGTGTGTGTGTGTGCACAGGTGTGTGTGTGTGCACAGGTGTGTGTGTGTGTGCACAGGTGTGTGTGTGTGTGCACAGGTGTGTGTGTGTGCACAGGTGTGTGTGTGTGTGCACAGGTGTGTGTGTGTGCACAGGGGTGTGTGTGTGCACAGGTGTGTGTGTGTGCACAGATGTGTGTGTGTGCACAGGTGTGTGTGTGTGTGCACAGATGTGTGTGTGTGCACAGGTGTGTGTGTGTGCACAGGTGTGTGTGTGTGTGCACAGGGGTGTGTGTGTGTGCACAGGTGTGTGTGTGTGCACAGGTGTGTGTGTGTGTGCACAGGTGTGTGTGTGTGCACAGGGGTGTGTGTGTGCACAGGTGTGTGTGTGTACACAGGGGTGTGTGTGTGTGCACAGGGGTGTGTGTGTGCACAGATGTGTGTGTGTACACAGGGGTGTGTGTGTGTGCACAGGGGTGTGTGTGTGTGCACAGATGTGTGTGTGTGCACAGGTGTGTGTGTGTGTGTGTGTGTGTGTGTGCACAGGTGTGTGTGTGTGCACAGGTGTGTGTGCGCACAGGTGTGTGTGTGTGTGCGCACAGGTGTGTGTGTGTGTGCGCACAGGTGTGTGTGTGTGCACAGGTGTGTGTGTGTGTGCACAGGTGTGTGCACAGGTGTGTGTGTGTGTGTGCACAGGTGTGTGTGTGTGCACAGGTGTGTGTGTGTGTGCACAGATGTGTGTGTGTGCACAGGTATGTGTGTGTGTGCACAGGTGTGTGTGTGTGTGCACAGGTGTGTGTGTGTGTGTGTGTGTGTGTGTGTGCACAGGTGTGTGTGTGTGTGCACAGGGGTGTGTGTGTGCACAGGTGTGTGTGTGTGTGCACAGGTATGTGTGTGTGTGCACAGGGGTGTGTGTGTGCACAGGGGTGTGTGTGTGCACAGGTGTGTGTGTGTGCACAGGTGTGTGTGTGTGTGCACAGATGTGTGTGTGTGCACAGGTGTGTGTGTGTGCACAGGTGTGTGTGTGTGCACAGGGGTGTGTGTGTGCACAGGGGTGTGTGTGTGTGCACAGGTGTGTGTGTGTGCACAGGGGTGTGTGTGTGCACAGGGGTGTGTGTGTGTGCACAGCTGTGTGTGTGTGTGCACAGATGTGTGTGTGTGCACAGATGTGTGTGTGTGCACAGGTGTGTGTGTGTGCACAGGTGTGTGTGTGTGTGCACAGATGTGTGTGTGTGCACAGATGTGTGTGTGTGCACAGGTATGTGTGTGTGTGCACAGGTGTGTGTGTGTGTGCACAGATGTGTGTGTGTGCACAGGTGTGTGTGTGTGTGCACAGATGTGTGTGTGTGCACAGGTGTGTGTGTGTGCACAGGTATGTGTGTGTGTGCACAGATGTGTGTGTGTGCACAGGTATGTGTGTGTGTGCACAGGTGTGTGTGTGTGCACAGGTATGTGTGTGTGTGTGCACAGGTATGTGTGTGTGTGCACAGATGTGTGTGTGTGCACAGGTGTGTGTGTGTGTGCACAGGTGTGTGTGTGTGCACAGGTGTGTGTGTGTGTGCACAGATGTGTGTGTGTGCACAGATGTGTGTGTGTGCACAGATGTGTGTGTGTGTGTGCACAGGTGTGTGTGTGTGTGTGCACAGATGTGTGTGTGTGCACAGGTGTGTGTGTGTGTGTGCACAGGGGGGTGTGTGTGCACAGGTTGTGTGTGTGTGTGTGTGCACAGGTGTGTGTGTGTGTGCACAGGTGTGTGTGTGTGCACAGATGTGTGTGTGTGCACAGGTGTGTGTGTGTGCACAGGTATGTGTGTGTGTGCACAGATGTGTGTGTGTGCACAGGTGTGTGTGTGTGCACAGGTGTGTGTGTGTGTGCACAGGTGTGTGTGTGTGTGCACAGGTGTGTGTGTGTGTGTGCACAGGTGTGTGTGTGTGTGCACAGGTGTGTGTGTGCACAGATGTGTGTGTGTGCACAGGGGGGTGTGTGTGCACAGGGGTGTGTGTGTGTGTGCACAGATGTGTGTGTGTGCACAGGTGTGTGTGTGTGCACAGGTGTGTGTGTGTGTGCACAGGTATGTGTGTGTGTGCACAGGTGTGTGTGTGTGCACAGGTGTGTGTGTGTGTGCACAGGTGTGTGTGTGTGCACAGGTGTGTGTGTGTGCACAGATGTGTGTGTGTGTGTGCACAGGTGTGTGTGTGTGCACAGATGTGTGTGTGTGCACAGATGTGTGTGTGTGTGTGTGCACAGGTGTGTGTGTGTGCACAGGTGTGTGTGTGTGCACAGTGGTGTCCACAGGGCTGTACACAGGTGTGTCCCCATGTCCTGTCCCCAGGACGTCACGTGTGTGCTGGTGGGTCCCGCTGTGCCGGGACACGTGTGCTGCCCCCCCATCCGTGTGTGTGTCCCTGCCGTGTCCCCCCACCGGGACGCCCCTGCCGGGCTCCCCGCACACGTGTGTGAGCACGGCGGGCTCTGGTGGGGCCGTGTGTTTCCCCCTGCGTGTCCCTGTCCGTGTCCCGGCTGGGGGGGTGGGGACACGTGTGTGGCCTCCCCGCCTGGCTGCGTGTCCCCTCGGAGCCCCCTGGAACCCCCAGAGCCCCCCAGGCGCTCCCCCCGCACAGCCGGGTGTCACATCGCGGTGTCACCCCACGCACAGGGAGGGGGACACGGGGCGGGAGGGGGCTGCCACCCCCATAGCGTGTGCCGTGTTTGTCCTGTGTCACCCCTGCATGTCACCCTTGCCGTAGGTGTCCCCAATAAAGCGTACAGAGACCCCCCGGGCTCTGTGTGTCACTGGGGCAGGGGACAGAACCACGGGGAGTAGGGGGGACTCAATGACCTCGAATGTCACTATGATTAAACATTGTGACAGCCAGGGACGGGTCAGGGCATGCCGCTGGTGGCAGAGACAGGGCAGAGGAGGTGACATCGCCTTTACTGAGCCTGGCATGTGGTGAGGTGGCACTGGTGTGCCACGTGGTAGTGGAGGGGGGTGGCATCACCTTTACTGAGCCCAACAGGTGGAATATGGCACCGTGCGGCACCGAGTGACCCATCCCGTGCCACACAGTGCCAATGCCAGGGTCAGATGAGGTGACATCACCTTTACTGAGCCCAGCACAGCGCACGTGGCACTGAGTGACACGTGTGTGACATGCTACCATGGCACCATTTGATGGCATGACATACGGCTCTGTGTGGCATGGTGTGACACACCCCAGTGTCCAGGTGGCACCAGTGTCCCCGTGGTGCCAGTGCTGGGCTCAGAGGGGGTGGTGGCACGTGGCCTGTCCCACAGCTGGTGTCCCGGTGTCCCCAGGGTCACACGGGCCGGTAGGTGCCATTGTAGGTGAAGGGCTCGGGGTGGACGCAGGCGCCGGGGCTGGGGGGGGTCCAGCGCTGGATCTGCAGGCGGGAGCAGGTCGGGGGGTCCAGCGGGCGCACGATGACGGGGGCACGAGAGGCCACCGACGGGTCCTCGTCGAAGAAGTTGAAGGGGCGCAGGAAGAAGCCAACGGCGTTGCCGGGGGTGGCCGTGTTGGGGACGTCCTCGGAGTGGGGCACGTGCAGGAAGCCCACGGTCACCCAGGCCACCAGGTCCTGGAGGTACACCGCAGAGTCAGCAGGGCCCCTGGTACCACAGACTCCCCCACGGGGGCTGGGGAGACCAGTGGGAAATGGGGAGACCCCCCAGACCTGGAGAGCCCCTTAGAAGCTGGGGAGACTCTGGAGCTGGGGGACCCCATGAAAGTGGGGGAAACCTTGGAGCTGAGAAACCCCCTGGATCTGGAGAGCCCCCAAAGCTCACCCCCTCCCCGAGATGGTATCCCCCTGTGCCCCCAGCGCTGCGTCCCCAGTGTCACCTGGTCCTCGATGGTCTCGTTGTCGCGGATGAAGCTCTCGAAGGTGACCGGGGGGTCCCAGGGGTTGTTCTGGCTGTAGATGCTGCTGCTGCTCGGCTCGTTCTCGTGGCGCCGCGTCACGGCCAGGTGGTACCTGGGCAGGTGAGGGGGCGGGGTCAGCCCGGGAGCGGGGCCACCCATGTGGGGGTCTGGGCCGGGGAGTCCCTCTCCCACCCCTACCTGGGTCCCCCTGGCTGTGCTGCCCTCTGCCCAGTCGCACTGTGGGGACACGGGGTTGGCAAGGGGGCTCAGGGGTTCCCCAGCTTTGGGTGCCCCCCGGCTCTGAGGGGCACCCCACTTCCAAGGGGGTTCCCCAGCTTCTGAGGGGCTCTCAATCTAGAGGGTATCACTGGACACATCCCCACTGCACCGGGCCAGGGTCCCCCTCAGCCAGGGCACTCACGGCTGGGACCCCAGAGACCCCCAGGTGAGGCCACCACCTGCTCTGGGGGGCCACGGCAGGAACGAGGGGGCTCCGTGGGGCAGGTGCCACCAAGGGAAGGCACCACCAGGGGACTGGGGCACTGAGGCAAGATGCCATCGAGGTCTGGTGCTACCAAGGGGGAGGTACCCCTAAAGGAAGGTGTCCCCAAGGGGAAAGTGCCACCGGAGGAAGGTGTGACCGAGGGAAAGACACCATGCCCACGGCACTGAGTGACGCCGGTGACTCGGCACAGACCTGGCAATGCCAGAGCCCACGGGGCAGCCTCGTGCCCCACCACGGGACCCCGCACCCACCTGGCCCAGGTGACGCCGCGCTCCTCCCGCCAGCCGCGGGGCAGCACGGGCCCGGCGTGGGAGCTGAGCTGCAGGCGGTAGGTGCGGCGATGGCCCCAGCGGTTGCGCCGGCGCGGGTTGGTGAAGAGCAGGTACCGCGGCGGGGCCCGGCCCAGCGGCAGCGCCGCCTCGCGCTCCCGACGCCGCGGCTCCCGGTACAGCCAGGGCTGCACCACGCGGGCCCCCGCGCTCCAGGGGTTCGAGATGTTCTCGAAGCGAATGTCCATCGTCTCGAAGCTGTTCCCGGTGCCTGCGGGGAGGGGCGGTCAGCGGGGGGGACACGGCGGCACAGACCCCCGGTGTGGGGGTAGGACCCCACAGAGGCGTGGCCACGCAGGGGTGGGACCCTGTGGATGTGCTGCACAGAAGGGTGGGACGCTGTGGGGATGTCACCAGGGATGTGGACTGGGACCCCATGGAGATGCCAGCACCATGGAGGGGGGGACACAGTGGAGATGCCACCTTGGAGGACTGGGAAAGCAGAGAGATGCCACCATCATGGGGGGCTGGGACACTGCAGAGATGCCACCACCATGGAAGACTGGGACACTGCAGAGATGTCCCCATGGAGAGATGGGACCCCACCATTGAGGGTGGTCATCACCAGAGGGTCTGGGCGATACCCAGGTGGTACCACCCCTGTCAGGGACAAGGCCCCCTGGTCCCTGGAATGCCCCATGGGTCCAGCTCCCCCTTCCAGCACCCTCCCCACAGCCAGGGTGTGCCGAGAGCCGTCGGGGCCCTTCACCTGCGACATCCAGGTCCACCTTGTAGTGCACGAGGTGCGTGTGGAGGTTGCCCAGGAGGTGGCTGTGCACGCGGCTGCCGTAGCGCCGGCCCTGGGGCGTGTAGAAAGTGGCGTGGATGTAGCCGGTGGCGTGGACCTTGGCCTCCAGGACGCCGTTGGGGTAGAGCAGGAAGTCCCAGATGTAGTCATAGTTGTAGACGGTGGAGGTGGTCCTGAGCACCAGCGCCCGCCCCTCCAGCCCCGCGTAGAAGTTGAAGCCGCCCTGGAAGTCGCTGTCGAAGTGGCGGCGCAGGGGGACGCCCGTGGGCAGCTCGAAGACGCAGAGGGCGTTAGCGAAGCGCACGGGGCCGTCGGCGTCCAGGAGGTGGTGGGCGTCCAGGAAGGTGGCGGTCTCGGGGCAGTCCACGCCGCGCGCCAGCTCGTAGCTGGAGGCGCCCATGGCCCAGCCGGCGTCCATGTACTTGGTCTGCATGGCCGCCGGCGAGTGGCCGCCGTAGAAGGCGATGGCCTCCTGCACGCTCAGCTCGTAGGCCACGCGCTCGCCGCCGAAGCGCACGTCGAAGAGCTGGAGGCCGGCGGAGGAGCGCAGGCGGAAGGCCAGGCTCCAGCCGCCGTACTCCAGCCGGTTGCCGCGCAGGCGGTAGCGCCGGCCCTGCGGCTCGCACACCTTGGCGCCGTGCACCTCGGTGGGCGTCCCGGTGAAGAAGCGCCCGCGGGGCTCGTAGCTGGAGAAGAGGTGGCGGGCGGGGGGCTCGGGCAGGCGGGCCAGGGGCAGCGCCCCCCGCGCGTGGAGCTCGGCCAGCTCCCTCACGCTGCCGAAGTAGCGCCCGTCGTACCAGAGCTGCCGCACGGCCCAGCGCCGCGGGTCGGGGTCCCGGTGGTCCAGCAGCACCTCCAGCCCCACGGGGTGCAGGAAGTAGCCCTCGACGAAGCGCTGGATCACCAGCCAGGTGCGGCGCTCGCCGGGGCCCAGCCCGCGCGGCGCGATGTCGGAGAAGGTGAGGCAGCGCGCCGAGCAGTTCTGGAAGCCGAAGCCGGTGGCCTCGCGCAGCAGCGGCTCCAGCGGCGCCAGGGCCGCCACGAGCGCCTCGTGCAGCAGCTCGTACTCCAGCTGGGTCATGGGCCGGGCCCAGAAGGGCACGGCACGGCCCCCCCTGAGCCCCAGCAAGCGGTAGGAGCTGGGCCGCGGCAGGGGCCCCACGGCCAGCTCGGTGACGTTGGGCTCCGCCTGAGCCCCGAAGAAGACGACGGCTCGAGCCTCGCGCCGCGGCCGCCGCCCCCCGTGCGCCAGGAACCGCAGGGCTGCGCGCTTGGGGGGCGGCAGCAGCTCCACCAGGAACAGCGAGTTCTTGGCCAGGGGGCCCCCCCGGCTCGGGGCCAGGCCCAGCTCCGGCCGCTCCATCAGGAAGGTCCGCACGGCCCGCAGCTCCTCCGGGGACAGGTCGGAGAAGATGGACGCGGGGTCCAGGGGGGCGGCCGAGGGGCTGGGGGGGGCCGCGCTGACCAGCAGGGCCAGTGCCCAGGGCACACCCAGCAGCCACATCCTGGGGGACACGGGGACAGAGGGGTCAGCACCGGGAAGGGGACGGGGGACAGCTGAGACCCCCCGCTCCAGTGCCACCCCTGGCAGTGCCGGCACCCCTCCAAAACCGGGGGAATCACTGGGGTGACCCCCAGCAAAGCCAGAGACAGCGTGTGATGACTCCCCAGGAAAACCAGGGACACCACAGACAACCCCAATAAAACTGGGGTACCATGGAGTGTTCCCAGAGAAAGTGAGGGGCACTGTGGGGTGACCCCTGGGAAAATCAGGAGGATCGTGGCATGATCCCAATGAAACTGGGGACACCACAGGGTGACCCAAGACAAACTGGGGACACCACAGGGTGACTCAAGACAAACTGGGAACACCATGATGAATCCCAACAAAACCAAGGGCACCATGGGGTGATTCCCTGGAAACCTGCCCCCCCCCCGAGCCCCCCTAGGCCCCCAAACCACCTCACCCCGGGACAGGGGGAGCTCTGCACCCCCCCCCGAATGGTTGTTGAACCCCAACCCAGCACTGAGCCCCACTGGGGTGGGCAAGGAGAGACCCCCTCAGTGCCCCCAAGGAGTGCCCTGCAGGGACCACCCCCAGAACCCCCCAAGCGCCCCCCTCACCTGCCCGGGCTCTGCCGACCCATCAGTGCAGCGGTGCCAGTCTCTGCCCCGGCCCCAGGGGCACTGACCCCCCTGCCAACCCCTCGGGGCCATTGACCCCCCCTTCTCGCCCCCCCGGGGGTCACCGCCCCCCGTTCCCGCCCCCTCCCGCCCCCCCTCCCACGGGCCGCCCCTTCCCGAGCCCGCCCCTGTTCAAGGCCACCAGCAGGACCCCCGAGTCTCCCCCATTCCGGGGGGCTACAACCCCGCCCCGCGTCCCCCCCCCTCCCGTACCTGCGCTCTCTCCGCCGCATCGCCCCCACGGGAGGGGGGCGAGGGACCCCCGATTCCCCCCCCGCGGGTTAATGATCACCCGGGGGGGTCAGGAGCGCTCCGGGACCGCCCGGTCGTTGCCCCTCCCCGCGCCTGGGGGGACTCCGAGCGATCAAATTCCAGGGATGAGGCGAGATAAGAGCCGGGAATATCCCACGGGAGACCGTGGGCTCCCAAATTTTGCCGGGGGGGGGGGCCGAGGGGGGTGTGGAACCCCCCCAAAAAAACACAGAGGGAAAAGGGTCTTTGAGCCCCCCCAACCCCACGGCTCCATCTCGTCTCCATGGAAACGCGTCCCTGACCCTCCCATTCCCATGGAAACGGCTCTCCGACCCCCAAAATCCACATGGAAAGGGGGCTTGGACCCCCCCCCAACGCCAAGGCTGCATCCCGTTCCCATGACAACGCATCCCTTGGCCACGCCCCCTCCCGTAGCCACGCCCCCTCCCTCACAAACCCGGAAAAATGGATTAAAAGCAAAATAAAGGGGGATAATTGGTTCTTAAAGGCAAAAAAAAAAAAAAAAAAAAAAAAAAAAAAAAAAAAAAAAAAAAAAAGATGTTTTAATAAATCCAAACATTCGGAAATAGTGAATATATGAGCCCAAGAAACGGGATGAGTGGTTTTAAAAGCCAAAAACCCACAAGAAAAACCCTTTTAAAAGCCCCAAAAAGGGGATGCGGCGTTTTAAAGCCCCCAAAATTGAATGAGAGGTTTTAAAAGCCAGAAGAGCCAGGATAAGTCATTTTAAAGGCCAAAGGACTGGAATAAATTGTTTTAAAAGGCCCCTAAATTGTGATCAGTTGTTTTAAACCCCAACAAGAAAAAAAAACCCAAACAGGATAAGTAATTTTAAATGCCAAAAAATGGCATAAACTGTTTTAAAAGCCCCCCCAGTGCATAAGTGGCTTTAAAAGCCCCCAAAATTATATAAGTGGTTCTAAAGGCCCAAAGCCCCAGGATGAGTCATTTTAAAAGCCAGAAAACTGGGATAGGGGATTTTAAAAGGCCCCCCAAAATAAGATGAGTGGGTTTAAGGTCCAAAAAAGGTGGGGTAAGTGCTTTTAAAAGCAAAAAATCTCCCACTCTAAGCAGTTTTAAAAGCCCCCCAGTTGGGATGAGAGGTTTTAAAGGCCTCAGAGAGGAGGAGAAGTGGGGAAATGTCCCCTAGAATGGGGTAATTGGTTCGAAGAGCCCCCAAATAATGGGAATTGGTTTTAAAAGAAAAAAAAAAAAAAAAGGGATAAGAAATTTTACAAGTCCCCCAAAAAGGGATGAGTGGTTTGGAAAGGGAAAAAAAAAGAAAAAAAAGAAAAAAAAAAGAATATATTGTTCTCGAAGCAAAAAATCCACAGAATAAGTTATTTTAAAAGTCAGAAAAATGGGATAAGAGGTTTTAAAAGTCCCCAAATCGGGATGAGTGGTTTGAAAAGCCACAAAGAACAGGATAAGTGGATTTAAATGCCAGAACCCATAAAGTAAAATAAAAAAAAATAAAAATAAAATAAAATAAAATAAAATAAAATAAAATAAACAAAAATTAAATTAAAATATTTAAAATGAAATGGAATTATTGGATTTTGAAGACACATAAGAATATCAAGAGCAGTTTAAAGAGTCCCTAAAAAGCAGGATAAGTGATTTTAAAAATCATTTTTAAAGGAAAAAGAAAAACAAGGGATAAATGTCTTTGAAGCCCCAAAAGAACTGGATAAGTGGTTTTAATGGCAACAAGAATTAAAAAGGGACAAGTAGTTTTAAAGCCCCTCCAAAATGGGAAGAGCAGTTTTTAAAGGGGAAAAAAAAAAAAAAACACACCAAAAAAAAAAAAAAGAAGTGTTTTAAGGAAAAAAATGGGGTAAGTGGGTTTTAAAGCCCCCAAAATGTAACAAGGAGCTTTAAATAAAAAAAATACCCAAACATTTGTCATTTTAAAAGCCAAAACGAAGGGATAAACTGTTTTAAAAAGCCCCCACCACCCAAATGGGTTAATTAGTTTAAAAAGCGAAAAAAGCAAAGCAAAAAAAAAAAACCCAAAACGCACAAAAATCACAACAAACAAACCAACCCAAAAAAATCCCACACCAGGATAAATCATTTTTTAAGCAAAAAGAAAAAGAAAGGTTAAGTTGTTTTAAAAGAAAGAAAAAACAAAACAAAACAAAACAGGATGTGTGTAGGTTTGGGTTTTGGTTGGTTTTGTTTTGTTGTTTTTTTTTTTTTTAAGGGATAAGTGATTTTTAGAAGACAAAAAAAAAGATAAGTGGTTTTAGTAAACCCTCCAAAACAGGGATAAGCAGTTTTAAAGCAAACAAAAAAAAAAAAAAGAAAAAAAAAGAAAAAAAAAGGGATGAATCATTTATAAAGGAAAAAACCCAGGGGGTAAATGGTTTTGAAAGCCCTAAAAATGGGATAAGTGGTTTTCAAAGAAAAAAAAAAAAAAAAAAACAAACACCCAGGGCAAGGAATTTTAAAAGCCCCAAAAACTGGGATGTGGTTTTCCAAGAAGAAAAAAAAAAAAAAAAAAAAAAGAAAGACGGGACTGCAATTTCAAAGTCATTTTGAAAGAAAAAAAAAAAAAGGCCAAAAAAAAGGGGAGAAGTGGTTTTAAAAGAAAATAAAATAAAAAATTAAAACCAAACCAAACCAACAAAAAAACACCACAAAAACCCTCCAAACCCAACCAACCAAAAAAAACAAAACAATCAAAACAGGAATAAACACACACAAAAAACCTCTCCCCCAAAATCCCACCAAGAAGTTCTTTAACAAGCCAAAAAATTGGAGTAACTGCTTTTAATGGCCCTAAAAAATGGGATGAGCAGCTTTGAAAGCCCCAAAAGTGGGACAAGTGGGTTAAAAAAAAAAAAAAAAGGAGGAGTGGAAGGGGGTGGCTTTAAAAGTTCCAAAAACTGGGTTCATGGGGTATTAAAGCCACCAAAAAATGGGAAAATGGTGATAAAAACAACAAACCCCGAGGGATAAGTCATTGCAAAAGCCACAAAATATGACAAGGGAGGCTTTTAATCCAAAAATATCCTGGAATAAGTTGTTTAAAAAACAAACAAACAAAAATAAAGGGTAAGTGGTTTTAAAAGCAAAAATAATGCCAAGACATTTTTTAAGTCCCAAAAATTGGGATACAAGCCAAAAAAAAAAAAAAACACCCCCCCACCAAACAAAAGGAAACAAAAACAAGAAAAAAAAACCCACTAAAAATAAAAAAAATGGGGTAAGTGGGTTTAACACTTTTCAAAAATGGGATGAGTGGCTTTACAAGGCCCCAAAACTGGGATAAGTGGTTTGAAAAGGGAAAATGAATAAATAAAATTATTAAGTGGTTTGAAAAGTTCCAAAAATGGAAGAAATTGCTTTAAAAGCCTAAAAAAACCACCCCAGGATAAGTCCCTTTTGACACCTCCCTTTCCTCCCCTCCAAAAAAAAAGGGATAATTGCTTTAAAAAGCAAAAAAAAAGCACTCCAGATAAGTCATTTTAGAAGCATTCAAAGTGGGGAGAATTGATTTTAAAAGTAAAAAAAATATAATATTATATAATTTTAAAATCCCCAAAAGAATGGGTTAAGTGAATATAAAGGCTCCCAAAAATGGGATAAGTGCAATTAAAAGAATATGTGGGATATCTGGGTTTGAAAATTAAAAACTCCCAGGGTAAAAGTCAGTTTAGAAGCTCACCAAACATGATAAATGGTTTCCAGAGCCCCTGAAAAGGATAATCCAGTTTAAAAGTAAAAAAAAAGAAAAAAAAGAAAAAAAGGACAAGGGGGTTTAAAAGTCAAAAAAATCCCTGGGGCAAGTTGTTTTCAAAGCCCCCAAAATGGAAGAAGTGAAAAAAAAAACAAAACAAACAAAACCACAACAAAACAGGATAAATAATTTTTAACACCCCCCCAAAAAAAAGGTAAGTGGTTTTAAAAGACCCAAAAGAATGGGAGAAGTGGGTTGAAAAGCAAAAAAAACCCACACCAAACCTTAAACAAAGTAATTTTAAAAGACACAAAAGAATGGGATAAGTGGGTTAAAAAACCCCAAAAAAGGGTTGAGTGGATTTAAAAGCTCCCAAAAATGGGATGGGCAGTTTTAAAGACAAAAAAAAAAAAAATACCAGAATAAGTGGCTTTAAAAGCTAAAAAACCACCCCAGGAGAAGGAATTGTATAAGGCCAGAAAATGGGGTAAGTGGTTTTAAGAGCCCCTAAATGAGATAAGTAGGTGTAAAAGTTCTAAAAAACGGGAAAAGGTGGTTTTAAAATAAAAAAAAAAAAAAACCAAAAAACAAAAAACAATAACCTGGACTAAGTCATTTTAAAAGCCCAAAAGAACTGGGATGAGTGGTTTTAACAGCCAATAAAATCCCCACCAAGATGGCATTTTAAAAGCCAAAACCCTGGACTAGGTGGTTTGAATGCCCTTCAAAAATGGCATGAGCAGCTTTAAAACCCCAAGAAAAAAAAAAGGAGTAGGTGGTTTTTAAAGCAAAAAGAAGGCCAAGACATTTTTAAAGTCCCCAAAATTGGGATACAAGCCAAAAAAAAAAACCCCACCCCCCCACCAAGAAAAACCAAGAAGAAAAAAAAACCCATCAAAAATAAAAAAATTGGGGTAAGTGGGTTTAACACCCTTCAAAAATGGGATGAGTGGCTTTACAAGGCCCCAAAACTGGGATAAGTGGTTGGAAAAGGGAAAATGAATAAAAAATTGGTTAAGTGGTTTGAAAAGTTCCAAAAATGGAAGAAATTGTTTTAAAAGCCTAAAAAACCACCCCAGGATAAGTCCCTTTAGACACCCCCTTTCTTCACCTGCAAAAAAAGCGATAATTGGTTTAAAAAGCAAAAAAAAGCACTCCAGATAAGTCATTTTAAAGCATTCAAAGTGGGGATAAGTGGTTTTAAAAGCCAAAAAAAACCCCTCAGGATCTATAATTTTAAAATCCCCAAAAGAATGGGTTAAGTGAATATAAAGGCTCCCAAAAATGGGATAAGTGCAATTAAAAGAATATGTGGGATATGTGGGTTTGAAAATTAAAAAATCCCAGGGTAAAAGTCAGTTTAGAAGCCCCTGAAAAGGATAATCCAGTTTAAAAGTAAAAAAAAAAAAAAAAAAAGGAAAAAAGGACAAGGGGGTTTTAAAAGCCAAAAAAATCCCTGGGGCAAGTTGCTTTCAAAGCCCCCAAAATGGAATAAGTGAAAAAAAAACAAAACAAGATAAATAATTTTTAACACCCCCTCCCAAAAATGTAAGTGGTTTTAAAAGATCTAAAAGAATGGGAGAAGTGGGTTGAAAAGCAAAAAAAACCCCACACCAAACCTTAACCTAAGTAATTTTAAAAGACACAAAAGAATGGGATAAGTGGGTTAAAAAACCCCAAAAAAGGGTTGAGTGGATTTAAAAGCTCCCAAAAACGGGATGGGCAGTTTTAAAGAAAAAAAAAAAAAAAAAAAAAAAAACAGAATAAAAGGGTTTAAAAAGCAAAAAAACCACCCCAGGAGAAGGAATTGTATAAGCCCAGAAAATGGGGTAAGTGGTTTTAAGGGCCCCTAAATGAGATAAGTAGGTGTAAAAGTTCTAAAAAACGGGAAAAGGTGGTTTTAAAATAAAAAAAAAAAACAAAACAAATAACCTGGACTAAGTAATTTTAAAAGCCAAAAAGAACTGAGATGAGTGGTTTTAACAGCCAATTAAATCCCCACCAAGATGGCATTTTAAAAGCCAAAACCCTGGACTAGGTGGTTTGAATGCCCTTCAAAAATGGCATGAGCAGCTTTAAAACCCCAAGAAAAAAAAAAAGGAGTAGGTGGTTTTTAAAGCAAAAAGAAGGCCAAGACATTTTTAAAGTCCCCAAAATTGAGATACACATCAAAAAAACACCACCTCCCCACCAAACAAAACCAAACAAAACCAAGAAAAAAAAAACCACCAAAAATTTAAAAATTGGGGTAAGTGGGTTTAACACCCTTCAAAAATGGGATGAGTGGCTTTAAAACCCCAAGAAAAAAAAAAGGAGTAGGTGGTTTTTGAAGCAAAAAGAAGAACAAGACATTTTTGAAGTCCCAAAAATTGGGATACAAGCCAAAAAAAAACCCCATCCCCCCACCAAAAAAAAAAAACCAAGCAAAACCAAGAAGAAAAAAAACCCATCAAAAATAAAAAAATTGGGGTAAGTGGGTTTAACACCCTTCAAAAATGGGATGAGTGGCTTTACAAGGCCCCAGAACTGGGATAAGTGGTTGGAAAAGGGAAAATGAATAAAAAATTGGTTAAGTGGTTTGAAAAGATCCAAAAATGGAAGAAATTGCTTTAAAAGCCTAAAAAACCCACCCCAGGATAAGTCCCTTTTGACACCCCCTTTCTTCACCTGCAAAAAAAAGGGATAACTGCTTTAAAAAACAAAAAAAAGCACTCCAGATAAGTCATTTTAAAAACATTCAAAGTGGGGATAAGTGGTTTTAAAAGCCAAAAAAAACCCCTCAGGATCTATAATTTTAAAATCCCCAAAAGAATGGGTTAAGTGAATATAAAGGCTCCCAAAAATGGGATAAGTGCAATTAAAAGGAAAAAAAAACCAAACTGGGATAAGTGCTTGGAAAAGTCCAAAAAGTGGTTAAGTGGCTTTTAAAGTCACAAAAAAATGGGACAAGAGGTTTTAAGAGTCCCCAAAAGTGGGATGAGCAGTTCTAAATATCAAACAAAGACCGGGATCTGTGGGTTTGAAAATGAAAAAATCCCAGGGTAAAAGTCAATTTAGAAGCTCACCAAACATGATAAATGGTTCCCAGAGCCCCTGAAAAGGATAATCGAGTTTAAAAGTAAAAAAAAAAAGAAAAAAGAAAAAAAAAGGAAAAAAAGGACAAGGGAGGTTTAAAAGCCAAAAAAATCCCTGGGGCAAGTTGTTTTTAAAGACCCCAAAATGGAAGAAGTGAGAGTAAAAGAAAAAAAAAACCACAACAAAACAGGATAAATAATTTTTAAGACCCCCTCCCAAAAAGGTAAGTGGTTTTAAAAGATCTAAAAGAATGGGAGAAGTGGGTTGAAAAGCAAAAAAAACCCCACACCAAACCTTAACCTAAGTAATTTTAAAAGACCCAAAAGAATGGGATAAGTGGGTTAAAAAGCCCCAAAAAAGGGTTGAGTGGATTTAAAAGCTCCCAAAAATGGGATGGGCAGTTTTAAAGACCAAAAAAAAAAAAAAAAAAAAAAAAAAAAACAGAATAAAAGGGTTTAAGAAGCAAAAAAACCACCCCAGGATAAGGAATTGTATAAGCCCAGAAAATGGGGTAAGTGGTTTTAAGGGCCCCTAAATGAGATAAGTAGGTGCAAAAGTTCTAAAAAACGGGAAAAGGTGGTTTTAAAATAAAAAAAAAAACCAAAACAAATAACCTGGACTAAGTAATTTTAAAAGCCAAAAAGAACTGGGATGAGTGGTTTTAACAGCCAATTAAATCCCCACCAAGATGGCATTTTAAAAGCCAAAAACCTGGACTAGGTGGTTTGAATGCCCTTCAAAAATGGCATGAGCAGCTTTAAAACCCCAAGAAAAAAAAAAGGAGTAGGTGGTTTTTAAAGCAAAAAGAAGGCCTAGACATTTTTAAAGTCCCCAAAATTGGGATACAAGCCAAAAAAAAACAACACCCCCCCCACCAAGCAAAACCAAGCAAAACCAAGAAGAAAAAAAACCCACCAAAAATAAAAAAATTGGGGTAAGTGGGTTTAACACCCTTCAAAAATGGGATGAGTGGCTTTACAAGGCCCCAAAACTGGGATAAGTGGTTTGAAAAGGGAAAATGAATAAATAAAATTATTAAGTGGTTTGAAAAGTTCCAAAAATGGAAGAAATTGTTTTAAAAGCCTAAAAAAACCACCCCAGGATAAGTCCCTTTTGACACCCCCTTTCTTCACCTGCAAAAAAAAGGGATAATTGCTTTAAAAAGCAAAAAAAAAGCACTCCAGATAAGTCATTTTAGAAGCATTCAAAGTGGGGATAAGTGGTTTTAAAAGCCAAAAAAAACCCTCAGGATATCTAATTTTAAAATCCCCAAAAGAATGGGTTAAGCGAATATAAAGGCTCCCAAAAATGGGATAAGTGGCATTAAAAGAAAAAAAAACCAAACTGGGATAAGTGCTTGGAAAAGTCCAAAAAGTGGTTAAGTGGCTTTTAAAGTCACAAAAAGATGGGACAAGAGGTTTTAAGAGTCCCCAAAAGTGGGATGAGCAGTTCTAAAGATCAAACAAAGACCGGGATCTGTGGGTTTGAAAATGAAAAAATCCCAGGGTAAAAGTCAATTTAGAAGCTCACCAAACATGATAAATGGTTCCCAGAGCCCCTGAAAAGGATAATCGAGTTTAAAAGTAAAAAAAAAAAGAAAAAAGAAAAAAAAAAGGAAAAAAAGGACAAGGGAGGTTTAAAAGCCAAAAAAATCCCTGGGGCAAGTTGTTTTTAAAGACCCCAAAATGGAAGAAGTGAGGGTAAAAGAAAAAAAAAACCACAACAAAACAGGATAAATAATTTTTAAGACCCTCCCCTCCCAAAAAGGTAAGTGGTTTTAAAAGATCTAAAAGAATGGGAGAAGTGGGTTGAAAAGCAAAAAAAACCCCACACCAAACCTTAACCTAAGTAATTTTAAAAGACACAAAAGAATGGGATAAGTGGGTTAAAAAGCCCCAAAAAAGGGTTGAGTGGATTTAAAAGCTCCCAAAAACGGGATGGGCAGTTTTAAAGACCAAAAAAAAAAAATACCAGAATATGTGGATTTATAAAGCAAAAAAAACACCCCAGGAGAAGGAATTGTATAAGCCCAGAAAATGGGGTAAGTGGTTTTAAGAGCCCCTAAATGAGATAAGTAGGTATAAAAGTTCCAAAAATCAGGAAAAGGTGGTTTTAAAATAAAAAAAAAACCAAAACAATAACCTGGACTAAGTCATTTTAAAAGGCCAAAAGAACTGAGATGAGTGGTTTTAACAGCCAATAAAATCCCCACCAAGATGGCATTTTAAAAGCCAAAAACCTGGACTAGGTGGTTTGAATGCCCTTCAAAAATGGCATGAGCAGCTTTAAAACCCCAAGAAAAAAAAAAAGGAGTAGGTGGTTTTTAAAGCAAAAAGAAGGCCAAGACATTTTTAAAGGCCCCAAAATTGGGATACAAGCAAAAAAAAAAAAAAAAAAAAACAACCCCCACCAAACAAAAGGAAACAAAAACAAGAAAAAAAAACCCACTAAAAAAAAAAAATTGGGGTAAGTGGGTTTAACACCCTTCAAAAATGGGATGAGTGGCTTTACAAGGCCACAAAACTGGGATAAGTGGTTTGAAAAAGGAAAATGAATAAAAAAAATTATTAAGTGGTTTGAAAAGTTCCAAAAATGGAAGAAATTGTTTTAAAAGCCTAAAAAAAACACCCCAGGATAAGTCCCTTTTGACACCCCCTTTCTTCACCTGCAAAAAAAAGGGATAATTGCTTTAAAAAGCAAAAAAAAGCACTCCAGATAAGTCATTTTAGAAGCATTCAAAGTGGGGATAAGTGGTTTTAAAAGCAAAGAAAACCCCTCAGGATATCTAATTTTAAAATCCCCAAAAGAATGGGTTAAGTGAATATAAAGGCTCCCAAAAATGGGATAAGTGCAATTAAAAGGAAAAAAAAAAAAAACCAAACTGGGATAAGTGCTTGGAAAAGTCCAAAAACTGGTTAAGTGGCTTTTAAAGTCACAAAGAAATGGGACAAGAGGTTTTAAGAGTCCCCAAAAGTGGGATGAGCAGTTCTAAAGATCAATCAAAGACCGGGATCTGTGGGTTTGAAAGTGAAAAAATCCCAGGGTAAAAGTCAATTTAGAAGCTCACCAAACATGATAAATGGTTCCCAGAGCCCCTGAAAAGGATAATCGAGTTTAAAAGTAAAAAAAAAAAAAAAAAAAAAAAAGAAAAAAAGGACAAGGGGGTTTTAAAAGCAAAAAAAAATCCCTGGGGCAAGTTGCTTTCAAAGCCCCCAAAATGGAAGAAGTGAGAGTAAAATAAAAAAAACCCACAACAAAACTGGATAAATAATTTTTAACACCCCCCCAAAAAAGGTAAGTGGTTTTAAAAGACCCAAAAGAATGCGAGAAGTGGGTTGAAAAGCAAAAAAAACCCCACACCAAACCTTAACCTAAGTAATTTTAAAAGACACAAAAGAATGGGGTAAGTGGGTTAAAAAGCCCCAAAAAAGCTTGAGTGGATTTAAAAGCTCCCAAAAACGGGATGGGCAGTTTTAAGGACCAAAAAGAAAAATACCAGAATAAGTGGGTTTAAATGTAAAAAAACCACCCCAGGATAAGGAATTGTATAAGCCCAGAAAATGGGGTAAGTGGTTTTAAGAGCCCCTAAATGAGATAAGTAGGTGTAAAAGTTCTAAAAAACGGGAAAAGGTGGTTTTAAAATAAAAAAAAACCCAAAACAATAACCTGGACTAAGTCATTTTAAAAGCCAAAAAGAACTGAGATGAGTGGTTTTAACAGCCAATAAAATCCCCACCAAGATGGCATTTTAAAAGCCAAAAACCTGGACTAGGTGGTTTGAATGCCCTTCAAAAATGGCATGAGCAGCTTTAAAACCCCAAGAAAAAAAAAAAGGAGTAGGTGGTTTTTAAAGCAAAAAGAAGGCCAAGACATTTTTAAAGTCCCCAAAATTGAGATACACATCAAAAAAACACCACCTCCCCACCAAACAAAACCAAACAAAACCAAGAAAAAAAAAACCACCAAAAATTTAAAAATTGGGGTAAGTGGGTTTAACACCCTTCAAAAATGGGATGAGTGGCTTTAAAACCCCAAGAAAAAAAAAAGGAGTAGGTGGTTTTTGAAGCAAAAAGAAGAACAAGACATTTTTGAAGTCCCAAAAATTGGGATACAAGCCAAAAAAAAACCCCATCCCCCCACCAAAAAAAAAAAACCAAGCAAAACCAAGAAGAAAAAAAACCCATCAAAAATAAAAAAATTGGGGTAAGTGGGTTTAACACCCTTCAAAAATGGGATGAGTGGCTTTACAAGGCCCCAGAACTGGGATAAGTGGTTGGAAAAGGGAAAATGAATAAAAAATTGGTTAAGTGGTTTGAAAAGATCCAAAAATGGAAGAAATTGCTTTAAAAGCCTAAAAAACCCACCCCAGGATAAGTCCCTTTTGACACCCCCTTTCTTCACCTGCAAAAAAAAGGGATAACTGCTTTAAAAAACAAAAAAAAGCACTCCAGATAAGTCATTTTAAAAACATTCAAAGTGGGGATAAGTGGTTTTAAAAGCCAAAAAAAACCCCTCAGGATCTATAATTTTAAAATCCCCAAAAGAATGGGTTAAGTGAATATAAAGGCTCCCAAAAATGGGATAAGTGCAATTAAAAGGAAAAAAAAACCAAACTGGGATAAGTGCTTGGAAAAGTCCAAAAAGTGGTTAAGTGGCTTTTAAAGTCACAAAAAAATGGGACAAGAGGTTTTAAGAGTCCCCAAAAGTGGGATGAGCAGTTCTAAATATCAAACAAAGACCGGGATCTGTGGGTTTGAAAATGAAAAAATCCCAGGGTAAAAGTCAATTTAGAAGCTCACCAAACATGATAAATGGTTCCCAGAGCCCCTGAAAAGGATAATCGAGTTTAAAAGTAAAAAAAAAAAGAAAAAAGAAAAAAAAAGGAAAAAAAGGACAAGGGAGGTTTAAAAGCCAAAAAAATCCCTGGGGCAAGTTGTTTTTAAAGACCCCAAAATGGAAGAAGTGAGAGTAAAAGAAAAAAAAAACCACAACAAAACAGGATAAATAATTTTTAAGACCCCCTCCCAAAAAGGTAAGTGGTTTTAAAAGATCTAAAAGAATGGGAGAAGTGGGTTGAAAAGCAAAAAAAACCCCACACCAAACCTTAACCTAAGTAATTTTAAAAGACCCAAAAGAATGGGATAAGTGGGTTAAAAAGCCCCAAAAAAGGGTTGAGTGGATTTAAAAGCTCCCAAAAATGGGATGGGCAGTTTTAAAGACCAAAAAAAAAAAAAAAAAAAAAAAAAAAAAACAGAATAAAAGGGTTTAAGAAGCAAAAAAACCACCCCAGGATAAGGAATTGTATAAGCCCAGAAAATGGGGTAAGTGGTTTTAAGGGCCCCTAAATGAGATAAGTAGGTGCAAAAGTTCTAAAAAACGGGAAAAGGTGGTTTTAAAATAAAAAAAAAAACCAAAACAAATAACCTGGACTAAGTAATTTTAAAAGCCAAAAAGAACTGGGATGAGTGGTTTTAACAGCCAATTAAATCCCCACCAAGATGGCATTTTAAAAGCCAAAAACCTGGACTAGGTGGTTTGAATGCCCTTCAAAAATGGCATGAGCAGCTTTAAAACCCCAAGAAAAAAAAAAGGAGTAGGTGGTTTTTAAAGCAAAAAGAAGGCCTAGACATTTTTAAAGTCCCCAAAATTGGGATACAAGCCAAAAAAAAACAACACCCCCCCCACCAAGCAAAACCAAGCAAAACCAAGAAGAAAAAAAACCCACCAAAAATAAAAAAATTGGGGTAAGTGGGTTTAACACCCTTCAAAAATGGGATGAGTGGCTTTACAAGGCCCCAAAACTGGGATAAGTGGTTTGAAAAGGGAAAATGAATAAATAAAATTATTAAGTGGTTTGAAAAGTTCCAAAAATGGAAGAAATTGTTTTAAAAGCCTAAAAAAACCACCCCAGGATAAGTCCCTTTTGACACCCCCTTTCTTCACCTGCAAAAAAAAGGGATAATTGCTTTAAAAAGCAAAAAAAAAGCACTCCAGATAAGTCATTTTAGAAGCATTCAAAGTGGGGATAAGTGGTTTTAAAAGCCAAAAAAAACCCTCAGGATATCTAATTTTAAAATCCCCAAAAGAATGGGTTAAGCGAATATAAAGGCTCCCAAAAATGGGATAAGTGGCATTAAAAGAAAAAAAAACCAAACTGGGATAAGTGCTTGGAAAAGTCCAAAAAGTGGTTAAGTGGCTTTTAAAGTCACAAAAAGATGGGACAAGAGGTTTTAAGAGTCCCCAAAAGTGGGATGAGCAGTTCTAAAGATCAAACAAAGACCGGGATCTGTGGGTTTGAAAATGAAAAAATCCCAGGGTAAAAGTCAATTTAGAAGCTCACCAAACATGATAAATGGTTCCCAGAGCCCCTGAAAAGGATAATCGAGTTTAAAAGTAAAAAAAAAAAGAAAAAAGAAAAAAAAAAGGAAAAAAAGGACAAGGGAGGTTTAAAAGCCAAAAAAATCCCTGGGGCAAGTTGTTTTTAAAGACCCCAAAATGGAAGAAGTGAGGGTAAAAGAAAAAAAAAACCACAACAAAACAGGATAAATAATTTTTAAGACCCTCCCCTCCCAAAAAGGTAAGTGGTTTTAAAAGATCTAAAAGAATGGGAGAAGTGGGTTGAAAAGCAAAAAAAACCCCACACCAAACCTTAACCTAAGTAATTTTAAAAGACACAAAAGAATGGGATAAGTGGGTTAAAAAGCCCCAAAAAAGGGTTGAGTGGATTTAAAAGCTCCCAAAAACGGGATGGGCAGTTTTAAAGACCAAAAAAAAAAAATACCAGAATATGTGGATTTATAAAGCAAAAAAAACACCCCAGGAGAAGGAATTGTATAAGCCCAGAAAATGGGGTAAGTGGTTTTAAGAGCCCCTAAATGAGATAAGTAGGTATAAAAGTTCCAAAAATCAGGAAAAGGTGGTTTTAAAATAAAAAAAAAACCAAAACAATAACCTGGACTAAGTCATTTTAAAAGGCCAAAAGAACTGAGATGAGTGGTTTTAACAGCCAATAAAATCCCCACCAAGATGGCATTTTAAAAGCCAAAAACCTGGACTAGGTGGTTTGAATGCCCTTCAAAAATGGCATGAGCAGCTTTAAAACCCCAAGAAAAAAAAAAAGGAGTAGGTGGTTTTTAAAGCAAAAAGAAGGCCAAGACATTTTTAAAGGCCCCAAAATTGGGATACAAGCAAAAAAAAAAAAAAAAAAAAACAACCCCCACCAAACAAAAGGAAACAAAAACAAGAAAAAAAAACCCACTAAAAAAAAAAAATTGGGGTAAGTGGGTTTAACACCCTTCAAAAATGGGATGAGTGGCTTTACAAGGCCACAAAACTGGGATAAGTGGTTTGAAAAAGGAAAATGAATAAAAAAAATTATTAAGTGGTTTGAAAAGTTCCAAAAATGGAAGAAATTGTTTTAAAAGCCTAAAAAAAACACCCCAGGATAAGTCCCTTTTGACACCCCCTTTCTTCACCTGCAAAAAAAAGGGATAATTGCTTTAAAAAGCAAAAAAAAGCACTCCAGATAAGTCATTTTAGAAGCATTCAAAGTGGGGATAAGTGGTTTTAAAAGCAAAGAAAACCCCTCAGGATATCTAATTTTAAAATCCCCAAAAGAATGGGTTAAGTGAATATAAAGGCTCCCAAAAATGGGATAAGTGCAATTAAAAGGAAAAAAAAAAAAAACCAAACTGGGATAAGTGCTTGGAAAAGTCCAAAAACTGGTTAAGTGGCTTTTAAAGTCACAAAGAAATGGGACAAGAGGTTTTAAGAGTCCCCAAAAGTGGGATGAGCAGTTCTAAAGATCAATCAAAGACCGGGATCTGTGGGTTTGAAAGTGAAAAAATCCCAGGGTAAAAGTCAATTTAGAAGCTCACCAAACATGATAAATGGTTCCCAGAGCCCCTGAAAAGGATAATCGAGTTTAAAAGTAAAAAAAAAAAAAAAAAAAAAAAGAAAAAAAGGACAAGGGGGTTTTAAAAGCAAAAAAAAATCCCTGGGGCAAGTTGCTTTCAAAGCCCCCAAAATGGAAGAAGTGAGAGTAAAATAAAAAAAACCCACAACAAAACTGGATAAATAATTTTTAACACCCCCCCAAAAAAGGTAAGTGGTTTTAAAAGACCCAAAAGAATGCGAGAAGTGGGTTGAAAAGCAAAAAAAACCCCACACCAAACCTTAACCTAAGTAATTTTAAAAGACACAAAAGAATGGGGTAAGTGGGTTAAAAAGCCCCAAAAAAGCTTGAGTGGATTTAAAAGCTCCCAAAAACGGGATGGGCAGTTTTAAGGACCAAAAAGAAAAATACCAGAATAAGTGGGTTTAAATGTAAAAAAACCACCCCAGGATAAGGAATTGTATAAGCCCAGAAAATGGGGTAAGTGGTTTTAAGAGCCCCTAAATGAGATAAGTAGGTGTAAAAGTTCTAAAAAACGGGAAAAGGTGGTTTTAAAATAAAAAAAAACCCAAAACAATAACCTGGACTAAGTCATTTTAAAAGCCAAAAAGAACTGAGATGAGTGGTTTTAACAGCCAATAAAATCCCCACCAAGATGGCATTTTAAAAGCCAAAAACCTGGACTAGGTGGTTTGAATGCCCTTCAAAAATGGCATGAGCAGCTTTAAAACCCCAAGAAATGGGAGAAGTGCTTTTAAAAGTTCCAAAAATATCCTGGAATAAGTTGTTTTAAAAGAAAAAAAAAAAAAAAAAGGAGTAGGTGGTTTTTAAAGCAAAAAGAAGGCCAAGACATTTTTAAAGGCCCCAAAATTGGGATACAAGCAAAAAAAAAAAAACCCACCCCCCCACCAAACAAAACCAAGCAAAACCAAGAAGAAAAAAAAAACCACCAAAAACAAAAAAATTGGGGTAAGTGGGTTTAACACCCTTCAAAAATGGGATGAGTGGCTTTACAAGGCCACAAAACTGGGATAAGTGGTTTGAAAAAGGAAAATGAATAAAAAAAATTATTAAGTGGTTTGAAAAGTTCCAAAAATGGAAGAAATTGCTTTAAAAGCCTAAAAAAAACACCCCAGGATAAGTCCCTTTTGACACCCCCTTTCTTCACCTGCAAAAAAAAGGGATAATTGGTTTAAAAAACAAAAAAAAGCACTCCAGATAAGTCATTTTAAAAACATTCAAAGTGGGGATAAGTGGTTTTAAAAGCCAAAAAAACCCCCTCAGGATCTATAATTTTAAAATCCCCAAAAGAATGGGTTAAGTGAATATAAAGGCTCCCAAAAATGGGATAAGTGCAATTAAAAGAATATGTGGGATATGTGGGTTTGAAAATTAAAAAATCCCAGGGTAAAAGTCAGTTTAGAAGCCCCTGAAAAGGATAATCCAGTTTAAAAGTAAAAAAATAGAAAAATAAAAAAAAAGGACAAGGGGGTTTTAAAAGCCAAAAAAAATCCCTGGGGCAAGTTGTTTTCAAAGCCCCCAAAATGGAAGAAGTGAGAGTAAAAGAAAAAAAAACCCCACAACAAAACTGGATAAATAATTTTTAACACCCCCCCTAAAAATGTAAGTGGTTTTAAAAGATCTAAAAGAATGGGAGAAGTGGGTTGAAAAGCAAAAAAAACCCCACACAAAACCTTAACCTAAGTAATTTTAAAAGACACAAAAGAATGGGGTAAGTGGGTTAAAAAACCCCAAAAAGGGTTGAGTGGATTTTAAAGCCCCCCCAAAATTAGATGGGTAGTTTTAAAGACCAAAAAAAAAAAAAAAAACCACCAGAATAAGTGGGTTTAAAAAGCAAAAAAAAGCACCCCAGGATAAGGAATTGTATAAGGCCAGAAAATGGGGTAAGTGGTTTTAAGAGCCCCTAAATGAGATAAGTAGGTGTAAAAGTTCTAAAAAACAGGAAAAGGTGGTTTTAAAAGCAAAAAAAAACCAAAACAATAACCTGGACTAAGTCATTTTAAAAGCCAAAAAGAACTGAGATGAGTGGTTTTAACAGCCAATAAAATCCCCACCAAGATGGCATTTTAAAAGCCAAAACCCTGGACTAGGTGGTTTGAATGCCCTTCAAAAATGGCATGAGCAGCTTTAAAACCCCAAGAAAAAAAAAAGGAGTAGGTGGTTTTTAAAGCAAAAAGAAGGCCTAGACATTTTTAAAGTCCCCAAAATTGGGATACAAGCCAAAAAAAAACAACACCCCCCCCACCAAGCAAAACCAAGCAAAACCAAGAAGAAAAAAAACCCACCAAAAATAAAAAAATTGGGGTAAGTGGGTTTAACACCCTTCAAAAATGGGATGAGTGGCTTTACAAGGCCCCAAAACTGGGATAAGTGGTTTGAAAAGGGAAAATGAATAAATAAAATTATTAAGTGGTTTGAAAAGTTCCAAAAATGGAAGAAATTGTTTTAAAAGCCTAAAAAAACCACCCCAGGATAAGTCCCTTTTGACACCCCCTTTCTTCACCTGCAAAAAAAAGGGATAATTGCTTTAAAAAGCAAAAAAAAAGCACTCCAGATAAGTCATTTTAGAAGCATTCAAAGTGGGGATAAGTGGTTTTAAAAGCCAAAAAAAACCCTCAGGATATCTAATTTTAAAATCCCCAAAAGAATGGGTTAAGCGAATATAAAGGCTCCCAAAAATGGGATAAGTGGCATTAAAAGAAAAAAAAACCAAAGTGGGATAAGTGCTTGGAAAAGTCCAAAAAGTGGTTAAGTGGCTTTTAAAGTCACAAAAAAAAGGGACAAGAGGTTTTAAGAGTCCCCAAAAGTGGGATGAGCAGTTCTAAAGATCAAACAAAGACCGGGATCTGTGGGTTTGAAAATGAAAAAATCCCAGGGTAAAAGTCAATTTAGAAGCTCACCAAACATGATAAATGGTTCCCAGAGCCCCTGAAAAGGATAATCGAGTTTAAAAGTAAAAAAAAAAAGAAAAAAGAAAAAAAAAGGAAAAAAAGGACAAGGGAGGTTTAAAAGCCAAAAAAATCCCTGGGGCAAGTTGTTTTTAAAGACCCCAAAATGGAAGAAGTGAGAGTAAAAGAAAAAAAAAAACACAACAAAACAGGATAAATAATTTTTAAGACCCTCCCCTCCCAAAAAGGTAAGTGGTTTTAAAAGATCTAAAAGAATGGGAGAAGTGGGTTGAAAAGCAAAAAAAACCCCACACCAAACCTTAACCTAAGTAATTTTAAAAGACACAAAAGAATGGGATAAGTGGGTTAAAAAGCCCCAAAAAAGGGTTGAGTGGATTTAAAAGCTCCCAAAAACGGGATGGGCAGTTTTAAAGACCAAAAAAAAAAATACCAGAATATGTGGATTTATAAAGCAAAAAAAACACCCCAGGATAAGGAATTGTATAAGCCCAGAAAATGGGGTAAGTGGTTTTAAGAGCCCCTAAATGAGATAAGTAGGTATAAAAGTTCCAAAAATCAGGAAAAGGTGGTTTTAAAATAAAAAAAAAACCAAAACAATAACCTGGACTAAGTCATTTTAAAAGGCCAAAAGAACTGAGATGAGTGGTTTTAACAGCCAATAAAATCCCCACCAAGATGGCATTTTAAAAGCCAAAACCCTGGACTAGGTGGTTTGAATGCCCTTCAAAAATGGCATGAGCAGCTTTAAAACCCCAAGAAAAAAAAAAGGAGTAGGTGGTTTTTAAAGCAAAAAGAAGGCCAAGACATTTTTAAAGGCCCCAAAATTGGGATATAAGGAAAAAAAAAAAAAAACCACCCCCCCACCAAACAAAACCAAGCAAAACCAAGAAGAAAAAAACCCCACCAAAAATAAAAAAATTGGGGTAAGTGGGTTTAACACCCTTCAAAAATGGGATGAGTGGCTTTACAAGGCCCCAAAACTGGGATAAGTGGTTGGAAAAGGGAAAATGAAAAAAAAACTGGTTAAGTGGTTTGAAAAGTTCCAAAAATGGAAGAAATTGTTTTAAAAGCCTAAAAAAAACACCCCAGGATAAGTCCCTTTTGACACCTCCCTTTCCTCCCCTCCAAAAAAAAGTGATAATTGGTTTAAAAAGCAAAAAAAAGCACTCCAGATAAGTCATTTTAGAAGCATTCAAAGTGGGGATAAGTGGTTTTAAAAGCCAAAAAAACCCCTCAGGATCTATAATTTTAAAATCCCCAAAAGAATGGGTTAAGTGAATATAAAGGCTCCCAAAAATGGGATAAGTGCAATTAAAAGGAAAAAAAAACCAAACTGGGATAAGTGCTTGGAAAAGTCCAAAAAGTGGTTAAGTGGCTTTTAAAGTCACAAAAAAATGGGACAAGAGGTTTTAAGAGTCCCCAAAAGTGGGATGAGCAGTTCTAAAGATCAAACAAAGACCGGGATCTGTGGGTTTGAAAATGAAAAAATCCCAGGGTAAAAGTCAATTTAGAAGCTCACCAAACATGATAAATGGTTCCCAGAGCCCCTGAAAAGGATAATCGAGTTTAAAAGTAAAAAAAAAAAAAAAAAAAAAAAGAAAGGAAAAAAAAGGAAAAAAAGGACAAGGGGGTTTTAAAAGCCAAAAAAATCCCTGGGGCAAGTTGTTTTCAAAGCCCCCAAAATGGAAGAAGTTAAAGTAAAAGAAAAAAAAAAAACCACAACAAAACAGGATAAATAATTTTTAACACCCCCCCAAAAATGTAAGTGGTTTTAAAAGATCTAAAAGAATGCGAGAAGTGGGTTGAAAAGCAAAAAAAAACCCACACCAAACCTTAACCTAAGTAATTTTAAAAGACCCAAAAGAATGGGATAAGTGGGTTAAAAAGCCCCAAAAAAGGGTTGAGTGGATTTAAAAGCTCCCAAAAACGGGATGGGCAGTTTTAAAGACCAAAAAAAAAAATACCAGAATATGTGGATTTATAAAGCAAAAAAAACACCCCAGGAGAAGGAATTGTATAAGCCCAGAAAATGGGGTAAGTGGTTTTAAGAGCCCCTAAATGAGATAAGTAGGTATAAAAGTTCCAAAAATCAGGAAAAGGTGGTTTTAAAATAAAAAAAAAACCAAAACAATAACCTGGACTAAGTCATTTTAAAAGGCCAAAAGAACTGAGATGAGTGGTTTTAACAGCCAATAAAATCCCCACCAAGATGGCATTTTAAAAGCCAAAACCCTGGACTAGGTGGTTTGAATGCCCTTCAAAAATGGCATGAGCAGCTTTAAAACCCCAAGAAAAAAAAAAGGAGTAGGTGGTTTTTAAAGCAAAAAGAAGGCCAAGACATTTTTAAAGGCCCCAAAATTGGGATATAAGGAAAAAAAAAAAAAAACCACCCCCCCACCAAACAAAACCAAGCAAAACCAAGAAGAAAAAAACCCCACCAAAAATAAAAAAATTGGGGTAAGTGGGTTTAACACCCTTCAAAAATGGGATGAGTGGCTTTACAAGGCCCCAAAACTGGGATAAGTGGTTGGAAAAGGGAAAATGAAAAAAAAACTGGTTAAGTGGTTTGAAAAGTTCCAAAAATGGAAGAAATTGTTTTAAAAGCCTAAAAAAAACACCCCAGGATAAGTCCCTTTTGACACCTCCCTTTCCTCCCCTCCAAAAAAAAGTGATAATTGGTTTAAAAAGCAAAAAAAAGCACTCCAGATAAGTCATTTTAGAAGCATTCAAAGTGGGGATAAGTGGTTTTAAAAGCCAAAAAAACCCCTCAGGATCTATAATTTTAAAATCCCCAAAAGAATGGGTTAAGTGAATATAAAGGCTCCCAAAAATGGGATAAGTGCAATTAAAAGGAAAAAAAAACCAAACTGGGATAAGTGCTTGGAAAAGTCCAAAAAGTGGTTAAGTGGCTTTTAAAGTCACAAAAAAAAGGGACAAGAGGTTTTAAGAGTCCCCAAAAGTGGGATGAGCAGTTCTAAAGATCAAACAAAGACCGGGATCTGTGGGTTTGAAAATGAAAAAATCCCAGGGTAAAAGTCAATTTAGAAGCTCACCAAACATGATAAATGGTTCCCAGAGCCCCTGAAAAGGATAATCGAGTTTAAAAGTAAAAAAAAAAAAAAAAAAAAAAAGAAAGGAAAAAAAAGGAAAAAAAGGACAAGGGGGTTTTAAAAGCCAAAAAAATCCCTGGGGCAAGTTGTTTTCAAAGCCCCCAAAATGGAAGAAGTTAAAGTAAAAGAAAAAAAAAAAACCACAACAAAACAGGATAAATAATTTTTAACACCCCCCCAAAAATGTAAGTGGTTTTAAAAGACCCAAAAGAATGCGAGAAGTGGGTTGAAAAGCAAAAAAAAACCCACACCAAACCTTAACCTAAGTAATTTTAAAAGACCCAAAAGAATGGGATAAGTGGGTTAAAAAGCCCCAAAAAAGGGTTGAGTGGATTTAAAAGCTCCCAAAAACGGGATGGGCAGTTTTAAAGACCAAAAAAAAAAAATACCAGAAAAAGTGGGTTTAAAAAGCAAAAAAAACACCCCAGGATAAGGAACTGTATAAGGCCAGAAAATGGGGTAAGTGGTTTTAAGAGCCCCTAAATGAGATAAGTAGGTGTAAAAGTTCTAAAAAAACGGGAAAAGGTGGTTTTAAAATAAAAAAAACCCCAAAACAATAACCTGGACTAAGTCATTTTAAAAGCCAAAAAGAACTGGGATGAGTGGTTTTAACAGCCAATAAAATCCCCACCAAGATGGCATTTTAAAAGCCAAAAACCTGGACTAGGTGGTTTGAATGCCCTTCAAAAATGGCATGAGCAGCTTTAAAACCCCAAGAAAAAAAAAAAGGAGTAGGTGGTTTTTAAAGCAAAAAGAAGGCCAAGACATTTTTAAAGGCCCCAAAATTGGGATACAAGCAAAAAAAAAAAAAAAAAAAACAACCCCCACCAAACAAAAGGAAACAAAAACAAGAAAAAAAAACCCACTAAAAAAAAAAAATTGGGGTAAGTGGGTTTAACACCCTTCAAAAATGGGATGAGTGGCTTTACAAGGCCACAAAACTGGGATAAGTGGTTTGAAAAAGGAAAATGAATAAAAAAAATTATTAAGTGGTTTGAAAAGTTCCAAAAATGGAAGAAATTGTTTTAAAAGCCTAAAAAAAACACCCCAGGATAAGTCCCTTTTGACACCCCCTTTCTTCACCTGCAAAAAAAAGGGATAATTGCTTTAAAAAGCAAAAAAAAGCACTCCAGATAAGTCATTTTAGAAGCATTCAAAGTGGGGATAAGTGGTTTTAAAAGCAAAGAAAACCCCTCAGGATATCTAATTTTAAAATCCCCAAAAGAATGGGTTAAGTGAATATAAAGGCTCCCAAAAATGGGATAAGTGCAATTAAAAGGAAAAAAAAAAAAAACCAAACTGGGATAAGTGCTTGGAAAAGTCCAAAAACTGGTTAAGTGGCTTTTAAAGTCACAAAGAAATGGGACAAGAGGTTTTAAGAGTCCCCAAAAGTGGGATGAGCAGTTCTAAAGATCAATCAAAGACCGGGATCTGTGGGTTTGAAAGTGAAAAAATCCCAGGGTAAAAGTCAATTTAGAAGCTCACCAAACATGATAAATGGTTCCCAGAGCCCCTGAAAAGGATAATCGAGTTTAAAAGTAAAAAAAAAAAAAAAAAAAAAAAAAAAGAAAAAAAGGACAAGGGGGTTTTAAAAGCAAAAAAAAATCCCTGGGGCAAGTTGCTTTCAAAGCCCCCAAAATGGAAGAAGTGAGAGTAAAATAAAAAAAACCCACAACAAAACTGGATAAATAATTTTTAACACCCCCCCAAAAAAGGTAAGTGGTTTTAAAAGACCCAAAAGAATGCGAGAAGTGGGTTGAAAAGCAAAAAAAACCCCACACCAAACCTTAACCTAAGTAATTTTAAAAGACACAAAAGAATGGGGTAAGTGGGTTAAAAAGCCCCAAAAAAGCTTGAGTGGATTTAAAAGCTCCCAAAAACGGGATGGGCAGTTTTAAGGACCAAAAAGAAAAATACCAGAATAAGTGGGTTTAAATGTAAAAAAACCACCCCAGGATAAGGAATTGTATAAGGCCAGAAAATGGGGTAAGTGGTTTTAAGAGCCCCTAAATGAGATAAGTAGGTGTAAAAGTTCTAAAAAACGGGAAAAGGTGGTTTTAAAATAAAAAAAAACCCAAAACAATAACCTGGACTAAGTCATTTTAAAAGCCAAAAAGAACTGAGATGAGTGGTTTTAACAGCCAATAAAATCCCCACCAAGATGGCATTTTAAAAGCCAAAACCCTGGACTAGGTGGTTTGAATGCCCTTCAAAAATGGCATGAGCAGCTTTAAAACCCCAAGAAATGGGAGAAGTGCTTTTAAAAGTTCCAAAAATATCCTGGAATAAGTTGTTTTAAAAGAAAAAAAAAAAAAAAAGGAGTAGGTGGTTTTTAGAGCAAAAAGAAGGCCAAGACATTTTTAAAGTCCCAAAAATTGGGATACAAGCAAAAAAAAAAAAACCCACCCCCCACCAAACAAAACCAAGCAAAACCAAGAAGAAAAAAAAAACCACCAAAAATAAAAAAATTGGGGTAAGTGGGTTTAACACCCTTCAAAAATGGGATGAGTGGCTTCACAAGGCCCCAAAACTGGGATAAGTGGTTGGAAAAGGGAAAATGAATAAAAAATTGGTTAAGTGGTTTGAAAAGTTCCAAAAATGGAAGAAATTGCTTTAAAAGCCTAAAAAAACCACCCCAGAATAAGTCCCTTTTGACACCTCCTTTTCATCCCCTCCAAAAAAAAAGGGATAATTGCTTTAAAAAGCAAAAAAGAGCACTCCAGATAAGTCATTTTAAAAGCATTCAAAGTGGGGATAAGTGGTTTTAAAAGCAAAGAAAACCCCTCAGGATATATAATTTTAAAATCCCCAAAAGAATGGGTTAAGCGAATATAAAGGCTCCCAAAAATGGGATAAGTGCAATTATAAGGAAAAAAAACCAAACTGGGATAAGTGCTTGGAAAAGTCCAAAAACTGGTTAAGTGGCTTTTAAAGTCACAAAAAGATGGGACAAGAGGTTTTAAGAGTCCCCAAAAGTGGGATGAGCAGTTCTAAAGATCTATAAAAATAACCTGGACTAAGTCATTTTAAAAGCCAAAAAGAACTGAGATGAGAGGTTTTAACAGCCAATAAAATCCCCACCAAGATGGCATTTTAAAAGCAAAAAACCTGGAATAGGTGGATTGAATGCCCTTCAAAAATGACATGAGCAGCTTTAAAACCCCAAGAAATGGGAGAAGTGCTTTTAAAAGTTCCAAAAATATCCTGGAATAAGTTGTTTTAAAAGAAAAAAAAAAAAAAAAGGAGTAGGTGGTTTTTAGAGCAAAAAGAAGGCCAAGACATTTTTAAAGTCCCAAAAATTGGGATACAAGCAAAAAAAAAAAAACCCACCCCCCACCAAACAAAACCAAGCAAAACCAAGAAGAAAAAAAAAACCACCAAAAATAAAAAAATTGGGGTAAGTGGGTTTAACACCCTTCAAAAATGGGATGAGTGGCTTCACAAGGCCCCAAAACTGGGATAAGTGGTTGGAAAAGGGAAAATGAATAAAAAATTGGTTAAGTGGTTTGAAAAGTTCCAAAAATGGAAGAAATTGCTTTAAAAGCCTAAAAAAACCACCCCAGAATAAGTCCCTTTTGACACCTCCTTTTCATCCCCTCCAAAAAAAAAGGGATAATTGCTTTAAAAAGCAAAAAAGAGCACTCCAGATAAGTCATTTTAAAAGCATTCAAAGTGGGGATAAGTGGTTTTAAAAGCAAAGAAAACCCCTCAGGATATATAATTTTAAAATCCCCAAAAGAATGGGTTAAGCGAATATAAAGGCTCCCAAAAATGGGATAAGTGCAATTATAAGGAAAAAAAACCAAACTGGGATAAGTGCTTGGAAAAGTCCAAAAACTGGTTAAGTGGCTTTTAAAGTCACAAAAAGATGGGACAAGAGGTTTTAAGAGTCCCCAAAAGTGGGATGAGCAGTTCTAAAGATCTATAAAAATAACCTGGACTAAGTCATTTTAAAAGCCAAAAAGAACTGAGATGAGAGGTTTTAACAGCCAATAAAATCCCCACCAAGATGGCATTTTAAAAGCAAAAAACCTGGAATAGGTGGATTGAATGCCCTTCAAAAATGACATGAGCAGCTTTAAAACCCCAAGAAATGGGAGAAGTGCTTTTAAAAGTTCCAAAAACTGGGTTAAGTGCTTTTTAAAACAAACAAAAAAAAATGGAGTCGGGATAAGTGCATTTAAAGTCAAAATTCACCCCAGAAAAAGTAATTTTTAAAGCCCTGAAAAAAAGAGAAAGCAGTTTTAAAAGCTCCGAAATAATGGGATAAGAGGCTTAAAAGGGAAAAAAAAACCCACCCCACGGTAAGTAATTTCAAAAGCCAAAAAATAAATGGGAATAAGTGGCTTTAAAATGCCCTCAAAACTGTTTTTAAAAGCCAAAAAACCTGCCAGGATAAGTCATCTCAAAAGTCACAACAGAATGGGTCAAGTGGTCTTAAAAAATGGGTTAAGTGGATTTTAAAGTTCCCCAAAAAATGGGATAAGAACTTTTAAGAGCACCCAGAAGTGGGATGAGGAGTTTCAAAGACCATTAAAAGGGCAGGACAAGTGGTTTTAAAAGCAAAAAAAAACCTCAGGGATAAGTAATTTCAAAAACCCTAAAAGAGGTTTGAAGAGCCCCAAAGTGGGGTAAGTGTGTTCAGAAGTTCCAAGCACTGTTTTCCCAGGGTGGTCCCAGCCTGCAGGAGCTTCATCCCTGTTTTCAGCACGGAAAAGCTCCGGGATAAGCTCTGTGGATCCATCTCCTCCCGGATGTCCTGAGGTGTCACGAGCCCATGGAGTCAGAAAGAATTCCCTTCAGTGTTGCAAATCCAAAGCCAGCAGGGCCACTTCGATCCCAGCCTGATCCAGGTGCTGGTTATCCCAGGATTCCTCAGATGGCAGCTCCTGGGTGCCTGATCCAGCTGCTGGTTATCCCAGGATTCCTCAGATGGCAGCTCCTGGGTGCCTGACCCAGCTCCACAGCAGGTTCTCCCCCTGGGCAGTGACTCCTTCCCACCACAAACCAGTCCAGGGGGTTGAGTTCCCGGTTATTCCATCGCTTTCCCCACCCCACAGGGCATTCCCACCGCCCCTGGCAGTGCAGGGACAAAGCACTGGCCTTTTCCCTCCTTCAGGAATGTGCAGGACCAGCTGGAGACCTTTTCCTCTGCAGACTGACTCCATTCACCCTTTCCTTCAGGAATCTCCAGAACCTGTCATGGGGGACTGCACCCAGCTGCTTTCCATCTCATCAGTAAACAGGGGATGTTGCTTCTCCCTTCCTGGTAATCCACGTTTAGTGAGGCCTCTCCAGCCTGTGTCACCCCCTCCTCTGGTGACATTCCACAGTCTGGGACTTCTGGGGGTCCACAGTCACGTCCAAGGTTCCTGGATGAGTGGGGTTTCCCCTCCCAGCTCTTTGTGTGACCATGGAGAGCCTCCCCCTGAACCCCCACCCCAGCAGGGATAGCAGGAGCAGAGGGGGTTCAGTGCCAACCACCTCCCTCACAAGCCTCCAGGATCCCTTTTCCAACTGGAACATGGTAGATTTGGGATCCTCTGTATCCCTGGCTCCAAAAGCTGACCTGGAGTGTCCTGTGCTTTGTGCCAGAGGCTCCAGGAAGGCCCAAGGGGACAGCGTGGAAAATCTCAGGCTTGAATTCCACAAAACTTGCTGAGGGTCCATTGGGAAGGAGAGGGTGGACAACCAGACTGGAATCCGGAATGTGCATCCTCCAAAATCCCACAGTGTCCCAAAATCCTTGTGTTTCCTTCTCGTCAGTTGGTGGGGATGTCGCTGTTCTCCTGTTCTCCATTGGGATCTCACCACATCTGTCCTGCCATTTCATTCCTAAAACCTGGATCTCCTCTGCAGGTCCCTTTACTTTGTTCTGTGGAAAACCCCATTTTCAGTAGGCTTTGAATTGTTTTTTCCAATTTCTCAAAACCTTCAGCTCTGCTGCCCCACTCAGTGATGTCACCGATGTCCTGCAGGAATTCCGGAGCCTCTCCCTGTTCCAGCACAGTCTGGATCAGCCCATGGGGGAGAGAAGGGCCCTTCCCAGCCCTGGGATGGTTCCAGGCTCGGGGGATCAGACCCAGAGCTCACCAGGCCTGGGCCAGTGGAATTCCAGCATCCTGGGACACCAGCTGGTCTGGGAATTGTATTTCCCTTGGGAAAGCTGCTGTGGGGGCAGAGGGGCTGTGTGATCCCCGAGGAGATGGAAAAATGGAAGGAAATGTCCTTTACAGACCTCAATCCCATTACTTGGAGCAGTCTGAGATGCTCCAGGTGCCAAAAGCTCTGCAGATCCCGGGATGAGCCACATCCACCACCCCTCCTCCCTCCGGAGCTCAGTTCCAGGCATGGAAAACCAAGTCCCAACAATCTGCATCCTCAAGGGTGCTGGAGGAGAAAGATGGACACCTCCATGCCCCCAGCTCTGCTCTAATTTCAGGAATTTAATTGGAAAAATGTGTCCCGGCCTCATGACTTCACCCGAAAGGCAAAAATCAAAGAGGCAAAATTGGGATTTTTCCTGGTTATTTGAGTTCCTGGAGCACAAAGGTCTCGTGGCCCAGCACCTCCCCCTCTGTGTCCCGTCCTTCCGACCTGGATTCCAGAGGATCCTCCACGTGTGCTCCCAGCACGTTGAACTGGGACATCCCAAAAAAGCCGCCGGGGCCGTGGCGTTGTCACACCCGGGGGTGGCAGGGAGGTGACAGGGTGACATTCCCAGTGCCGGGCTGGGAACGATGGGAACAGCCTCAAGTGGCACAAGGGGGTGGGTTGTAGGTGGGATTTTGGGAATATTTTGGGAATATTCCTCCTGAAAAGGGTTGTCTGGCCCTGGAGGCTTCACAGTCACAGGGATGTGGCACTTGGGGACACGGTCAGTGGTGGCACTTGGGGGCGTGGGGCAGTGGTGGCCTCGGGGATCAGCAGACTCAGGGGGTCTCCTGCGGTTTTCCCACCTCAGCAATTCCCTGATTCCGTGGTGTCCCAGTTTCCACAGCGCATCCCCATCCTCCTTCCCGGCTCTGTGGGCAGATGGAGTTGGGGGGGGGTGGGGGGTGTCTGTCCCCATTCCTGTGGGAATGTCACCATCTGTCCCACTGCTCGGGGACATCCAGCTTGGGGGACACTCCCAGTGCTCCCAGTGCAGAGCAGCCTCCAGCTTACTGGGAATGACTGTGGGGCTGCCCTGTATGTACTGGGCTGTACTGGGAGGGGCTGTGGGGCTGCCCTGTATGTACTGGGCTGTACTGGGAGGGGCTGTGGGGCTGCAGGTGCCCCCCCAGGTACGTGGGTGCCCCCTCAGGTGCCCTCGAACCACCCCGAGCCTCATTTGCATTTTTTACTTGTTTCTACACTAAACCCCCAGTTTTGGGGGGTTATTTCTTTGGGGGGACACTGGGGGGACACGTGGTGGCTCCTGCTGTCCCAGGACCCTCCAGGACTGGGGGGTTTTCCATCTGTGTCCCGGAAGGTGCCAGTGGGTCTGGAGGGAGCAGGAATGAACAGAAGGAGAAGAATTAGAATAAGTAGAAGAACTGGAACAATATAAATAGAATTTAATAAAATAGAAAAATAGAAAATAATAAATAAATGGCAACGGTCAGAATAAACACTTAAAGAAACTCCCAACTTTAAACACAGACCCAGGGCAGGACACTGGTGGGACTGGGAACACTGGGAAGTGCCCTGGAAGGACATTCCGAGGTCTGGAGGCACTTCAATGCCCAGAGGGAACACGGAGACACAACCCAGGGGGATTTTCTATGGCCTGAAGATACCTCAGGGTCCAAAGGGACACGGAGAAGCCCCCTAGGCGGTTTCAGGGGTCCATGGGAACATTGGGACAATCCCATCCTGTGGTCACTGCTGGTCACCCCCTGGGTCACCCCCAGCCCCAAGTGCGTTCCCATCCCCGAGGGGGTCCCTGTCCCCATGGGTGCCGCTGTCCCTAAGGAGGTCCCCATCCCTGAGCAGGTCCCCATCCCTGAGCAGGTCCCCATCCCTGAGCAGGTCCCCATCTCCAAGAGGGTCCCTGGCCCCAAGGGAAGTCCTGTCCTGGAAGGTGTCCCCATCCCCAAGGGTACCCTTGTCCCTGAGGATGTCCCCATTCCTGAGGGGGTCCCTGTCCCCACAGGCATCCCCATCCCCAAGGGTACCCTTGTCCCTGAAGGGGTCCCTGTCCCTGAGGGGGTCCCTGTCCCCACAGGCATCCCCATCCCCAAGGGGACCCTTGTCCCCATGGCAGTCCCCATCCCCACGTGTGTCCTGGTCCCTGAGGGGATCCCTGTCCCTGTGGGTGTCCCTGTCCCTGAGGGGGTTCCTGTCCCTCTCCCCCCAGGGGTCCCTGCTCTCCTCCCTGGAAGGATTCCTGTTCTCATCCCCATGGGGGTCCCTGTTCTCCTCCTTGCAGGGGTCCCTGTTCTCATCCCTTTGGGGGTCCCTCTCCCCATGGAGGTCCCTTTTCCCATCCCCATGGGGGTCCCTGTTCTCCTCCTTGCAGGGATCCCTGTTCCCATCGCCATGGGGGTCCCTGTTCCCATCGCCATGGGGGTCCCTGTTCTCCTCCTTGCAGGGGTCCCTGTCCCCACTCCCATGGGGATCCCTCTCCCCGTGGAGGTCCCTGTTGTCCCTGCAGGGATCCCTGTTCCCATCCCCAAGGGGGTCCCTGTTCTCCTCCTTGCAGGGGTCCCTGTCCCCACTCCTGTGGGGGTCCCTCTCCCCATGGGGGTCCCTGTCCCCCCGGGGGTCCCTGTTCTCCTCGGGGCGGGGGTCCCGGCGGGCGGGGGGCCGGCAGCGGCGGCGCAGCCGTCGGTGCGTGCTGAGGTTGGCCTGGGAGGCGAAGGCGCGGCCGCAGCGGGCGCAGGCGAAGGGCCGGTGGCCGGTGTGGGCGCGGCGGTGCAGCCGCAGGTGGCCGCGGCTGCGGAAGGCGCGGCCGCAGTCGGGGCAGGGGTGGGCGCGCTCAGGGGGGCGGTGGTCCCGCAGGTGCAGCTCCAGGCTCTCCCTCCAGGCGAAGTGGCGCCCGCAGCGCCCGCACACGAAGGGCCGCTCCTCGCCCGGCGCCGCGCGGTGCCCGCAGCGTCCCTGGGGCCCGCGGGGGCAGGGGGGCAGCCCCCGGTGGGAGCCGCGGTGCCGCAGCAGGTCCCCGAGCAGGCAGAAGGCGCGGCCGCACTCGGAGCAGCCGTGCCGGGCCCGGTTGCCCCCGCGCAGCCTCTTGTGCGTGAGGAGGTTGCGGCGGTGCCGGAAGGCTTTGCCGCAGGTCCCGCACAGGAACGGCGGGCCCGGCCCGGGGGGCTCGGCCCGGGGCGCCCCCGGCGCGGCCCCAAAGCTCAGCCCGAGCCTGTCACGAAGGGGCGGCCTCGGCTCCTCCCGGGGAGGGTCCCTGGCGCAGCCCCCCGGGGTGGTGTCACGCCAGCCGGAGCGGGGGGTGCCGAACCCTGATTCCCAGTGTGTGCCATCATCATCCTCACTGGCAGAACCGTCCTGGGCGCCTGTTGAGGACAGAGTGTCACCACGGGGGATCCCAGACCCACTGCCGGCCCCTCGCCCACCACCGTGACACCCAGGGGGCTGGAGGGGACTCCCACCCAGTCCAGCCGAGTGTCAGACGGGGGGTCTGGCCCCGGCCAGCCCCTCATGGCACAGTGACACCCCAGGGTGTCCCCACTGGATGTCCCCAGTCACTCACCAGTGCTGGAGACTTCAGAAGCTCTGCTGTCCCCCCCAGCACAGGGGACCTCCCTGGGTGACTCCTCCTTCATGTGGATGAACTTGGACTCAGAGTCTGTGCAGGAAAGACACTCTCAGTGCCCCCCAAAATGCCCGGTGAGTGTCACTGGGGGACTGTCACCACTATCAGGCCGGGGCTGCACTGGGAGCTGGGGGAGCTGTGGGGCCAGGGCACAGATGGGGGGCTGTGGGGCAGCAGGGCAGGGGTATCTGAGCCTTTATTCCTCACACCCAGGATTGCACTTGGGGCCCTCCCTGCACTGAGAGATGGCAGGTCGGGCTCTGCCAGGGGGCTTGGGCTGCAGACCCTGGCTCAGCCCCCAGATCCTTGGCTGAGCCCCCAGACCTCAGCTGAGCCTCTGAACCCCTGGCTGAGCCCCTGGGCCCCCAACTCATCCTCCAGACCCCCTGCCAAGCCCTGGACTCCTGCTGAGCCCCTGGACCCCTGGCTGAGACCCTCACCCCCTGCAGACCCTCACCTCAGCCTCTGACCCCTGTCCGAGCCTCTAGACCCCCAGTTCAGCCTCCAGCCATGTCCCCAGCCCTGTGACACCCCCATCTCCATGCCCCCAGCCCGGTGCCCCCCCAGCCTTGTGACACCCCCATCTCCATGCCCCCAGCCCAGTGACACCCCCATCTCCATGCCCCCAGCCCAGTGACACCCCCATCTCCATACCCCCCCAGCCTTGTGACACCCCCATCTCCATGCCCCCAGCCCAGTGACACCCCCATCTCCATACCCCCCCAGCCCTGTGACACCCCCATCTCCATACCCCCCCAGCCCTGTGACACCCCAGCCCTGTGACACCCCGGTCCCTCACCCAGACTGGCCACCAGGGCGTAGTTGTCAGCCATGACCTCCCGGTACAGCGCCCGCTGCCAGGGCAGGAGCTCTGCCCACTCCTCGGGGGAGAAGTAAATGGCCACCTCCTCGAATGACACCTCGGGGAGCACCCCCTGGGGGGACAGCGGGGGCTCAGGGGGGCTGGTGGCACCGACCCCTCGCTGGGCACCCCTTGCATGTCACCCCAAAGCTGCAACAACCCCCGGAGTCTCAAAGGGTTCTGTCCTGGGGCCTCTCCAGCCCCCACAGTCAGCACAGGGGGACTGGGGGGACCGCCAGGGCTGTGGGGAACCCACAGGGAGGAGTGGGGACCCCCGGGGCCCTGGGGCTCCCTGGGGCTGTGGGGACCCCCAGGGCTGTGAGGACTCATGAGAAGAGCAGGGACCCCCAAGGCTGGGGAGCTCCCCGGGTCTGTGGGGACCTCCGAAACTGTGGGGACCCCCCGGAGGAGCAGGGACCTCAGGGGCTGTGGCGACCCTAAAGATGAGTGGGGACCCCTGGGACTCTGGAGTTCCCTGGGGCTGTGGGGACCCCCGGGAGGAACTGCGGGGTTCGAGTTGTGGGGGCTCGGGGGACCCTCGAGATGCGTGGGGACATGCTGGGACCCCCGGGTGCCGCCCCCCGGTCTCTGCGTGCCCGCCTTCCCCCGCCCCGTCCGGCCCCCGCCCCCCTCCGCGGGGACCCCCGGAGCCCCCACCCCTGGACCTGCCCCTCCGCCGGGACAGCGGGGCCACTCGGGACCCCCCGAGCCCTCCCGGCGCCTCCCGGACCCTCCCGCACTCACCCTCGGCATGGCCGGGCGGGGCCCGATGGCGGCGGCGGAAAGGGCCGGGCTGGGGGCGGCCCCGGACACGGGGTGGGGCACCGGGACATGGGGTGGGGCACCGGGACACGGGGTGGGGCACCGGGAGTTGGGGAGGGGCGGGGGGGGTACCGGGAGCGGGTTTGGAGTACCGTGGACCCACCCCCCCCCCTGCACCCACGGGCGGGGCATCCCCGCGTGGTTTGGGGATCTCTGCCGGCTGCGATCGCCCACCCCGGCAGCATCACCCGCCCCCCAAGTGGGGCTGCTCGGGGACACTCCCCCTCCTCTCCAAAACCACCCTCCACCCCCTCCAAATCGCGAGGAACCGGCCCGGTCACTCCGGGAGTCTGGGAGCCCCCACACCGAACAGTCCCACACTGGAGGGTTCTGCTCTAGAGGGTCCCAACCTGAGGTCTCACACTGGAGGGTCCCACGCCAGAGGAGGGTCCCACACTGGAGTCCCACACCAGGACAGGAACAACCAAAGCCCCTCTAGGTCCTGCCCCTGCAGCCCATGTGCCCAAACCTCCCAGAACCCACCCGGGATGGCACCAAGTGCCCCCAGCCGGGACAGGGGTTGTGTGTGTCCCAGTGTGTCCCCCCAGTGAGAGCCCTCAGTGTGAGACCCCAGTCTGTCTGTCTCCAGGAGCATGGGGGGTTCAGTGCCATCCCAGCAGATGTGACAGTGACCCTGGGCTTGGGCTTGGGCCCTGAGCTCCCACCTGGTGTCCAGGGAAGGTTTGGTGGCCACAGAGCACGCTGGAGGGTCCTGGCACTGTCACTGTCCCAGTGGCCCCTTGGTCACGGTGATGGTCCCGGGGCTGCTGCTGGCACGGATTCAGGCTGGGATTGAGGCTCCAGGGAGACCCTGGTGTCCCCCCATTCCTGGACAGAGCACCCGGAGCCGCTGGAGCCATCAGAAGCTTTTATTTTAAATAACCTCAAAAAATAGAATTGCAGAGAGCGGAGCTGGGGGGAAGAAGAGGGTTGGGGTGGGACCCTCACCCGGCTGGGGCTCCAGCGGTGGCTGTCCCCATGTTGGTCCCCTCAGAAGATCCTATTCCCTTTGGGATGAAGCAGTGGCAGATCCCAGTGCCCGTGGCCGAAGCTCTGCCCGAAGATGCAGCCCCCTGCCCACTGGCTCTGTCACAGCAGGGCGGGCACAGAGATGCCAAGCAAAGCCCAACAAGCATCCCATGCCCCCCGTGGCCCTGGAAGCCCTCCCAGCCCCCACCAATATCGAGTCCCAAAGCGCAGTTATCCAGAGCAAGCAGAAGCACAAGCTGCCCCCCCGTCCCCCCCCCCCCCCCGGACCGGAGGCATCTCCAGGTCCCTTCTGGAAGCAGAGCTGACCCTTTCCAGGCCATTTTCCTGGCTGTTTTCCCAGCGCTCTCCCAGCTCTTCTGTGTGAGCTGGACTTGGGATCCCAGGTCACCCAACGGGGAAAAAGGGCCTCAGGACTCCTGCAGTGGCAGGGCTTGGCTCTTCCATCCCGACCATGTCCTTGTGGAATGCCATCCAGCCTGGAACAGCCTGGAAGGTTCTGGAAGCAGTGGGAGCCCTCTCGTCCCATGGCTGCCTCCAGTGGACGCAACTTTTAAGCCACTGGATCCAGCTCTTCCCAGTCTATGTGGCTGGAGCCAATGTGGCAGATCTAGGTCTGGTGCTACCCCCTTCAGTCCTTTGGTGTCCTCCCGAGCCAGAAATGTGCCATGTCCCAGTCTGGCTCTGTTTTGGCCCCTCCACTCCCCACAAGGCTCCTTCAAGTCCCAGTGCCGTGTCCAGCCAGAGGCATCACCCTGGCTCTGACCCCTCGGCTCCGTCCTCATCAGGGTCCGGTGTGGGTGAGTGTGAGAGCTGAGGGCTGGCCCTTGCCCGTGGGGGTCCTGGTGAGGGTCCCGGTGCAGGGGGGTCCCAGGCAGCCAGGGCAGGTCCCAGTGCAGGTCCTGCTGGGGGTCACAGGCAGCCAGGGAAGGTTCCGGTGAGGGTCCCAGTGAGGGGGCAGGGGTGGGGGTCCTGGCAAGGGCCCCGGTGTGCATCCTGGTGCACATCCCTGTGCATGTCCCAGGGGGTTACAGACAGCTGGGACACGGGGCTGGTTTCTCCTCGACGCGCTCCTGCTCTGGCGCTCCCGCCGCTCCCGGCGCTCCTGGCACTCCCGGCACTTGCTTCTCCTCAAAGGGCCGGGTGCAGCCCCCAGCCTTGGCCCACAGCTGCCCCCGGGGGGGCTCGGGAGGGCGGGGGGCCAGGCAGGCGGCACAGCAGCAAGGGGGGGGCAGCCCCGGCGCCCTGGGGCCCGGACCCTCCACCGGGCACTTGCACAGGGGCACCGGGGGGGCTCCGGGGCCCGGGGGGTGCTCGTCCTGCATGAGCTGCAGGAGGATGTCGGCGGCTCCCGAGGGGCTGTCGGGCCGGGCCGGGGGTGCCCCGCGGGAGCAGGGGGGCAGCAGCAGGGCCGGGGGCTCCAGGCCCTTGCCCAGGGGGTCCCCGGCGGAGCAGGCGGGCACGAGGCCGGCGCCGTGGGTGCGGCGGTGCCGCAGCAGATGAGCCTTCTGGCTGAAGCCCTTGCCGCAGTCGGCGCAGCGGAACGGGCGCTCCCCCGTGTGCGTGCGCAGGTGCACGGCCAGGTTCACCTTCTGCCGGAACCGCTTCCCGCACTCGGCACACGTGTGCGGCCGCTCGGCGCAGCCGTGGGGGCACTCGGGGCACGGCTGGGGCTGCTCGGCGCAGGGCAGCGGCTGCTCGCAGGGGTGGGGCCGCTCGGCACAGGTGTGGGGGCACTCGCCGCACGCGTGGGGCTGCTCCACGCAGGCGTGGGGGTGCTCGGCGCAGCCGTGGGGCTGCTTGGTGCAGGCGTGGGGCCGCTCGGCGCAGGCGTGGGGACACTCTGCGCAGGGGTGCAGCTGCTCGGCGCAGGTGTGGGGCCGCTCGCAGGTGTGGGGCTGCTCGGCACAGGTGTGGGGCCGCTCACAAGCGTGGGGCCGCTCGCAGGCGTGGGGCCGCTCGCAGGCGTGGGGCTGCTCGCCGCAGGGGCGCGGCTGCTCGAGGCAGGGGTGCGGCCGCTTGGCGCAGGGGCACTTGGCGCAGGTGTGCAGCTGCTCGGCACAGGCGCGGTGCTGCTCCGTGCAGGGGTGGTGGTGCTCGGCGCAGGGGCGACGCTGCTCGGGGCAGGAGTGCGGCCGCCCCCGCGGGTTCACCGGCAGCCCCCCGTGCTCGCCGCAGGCCTCCCCGCAGGGCCCGCAGGGGAAGGGGGCCCCGGCGGGGTCGGCGCTGCCGGGGGCGGTGCCGGGGGGCCCCGCGTGCACCCGCTGGTGCACCCGCAGGGACAGTTTGCTCTTGAAGCGCTTGGGGCACTCGAGGCAGGTGAAGGGCTGGCGGCCCAGGTGGGTCTTCTGGTGGGCCAGCAGGTTGGGCTTCTGCGCGAAGCGCTTCCCGCACTGGGTGCAGGCGAAGGGCCGCTCGCCCGTGTGCACTCGGTAGTGCGTCACCAGGTTGCCCTTCTGGTTGAAGCGGCGGCCGCAGACGCCGCAGGTGAAGGGCCGCTCACCTGTGTGGATGCGCTGGTGTGTGGCCAGGTTGGTTTTGAGGCTAAAGCGCTTCCCGCAGGTGTCGCAGCGGAAGGGGCCGCGCCCGCCGGCGCCGTGCCCGTGCCGCAGCAGCCGCTCACACTGCGCCAGGCTGCGCCCGCACTCGGGGCACGGCCAGGGCCGAGCCTCGCCTGCCCGTGCCGGGGGGGACCCAGGGGGCAGCTCCGCACCGGGGCTGGACTCGGGAGGGGCCCCGGGGCACGGCTTGTGCCCCGCGTGGCTCTTCTGGTGGGCAACGAGGGCGAGCCAGAGCCCAAAGCTGTTCCCGCACTGGTTGCAGATGAAGGGCTTCTCTGGGGGCGCTGTGGCGTCCCCCAGCCCCGGCTGTGCCCCCTGGGGCCCCAGTAGGGGAGGGCCGGGGGAGAAGTTTGGGGGCACCTCGGGGGGCCGCAGCAGGGGCACCTTGGGGCAAAAGGCGTCGGCACAGTGGGTGCATGGGAAGGGAGCCTCGCCTGGGGGCGGGGGGGGAAAGCCCTTCTCTTCACAGGGGAACAGCTCGGTGCCCTCGGGGGGCTTTGGGGCGGGCGGGAGGGGGGCGAAGGAGGGGTCCTGCGGGGTGGGCGCGGGGGGCAGCAGGGTGGGCGCAGCCCCGAAGGGCGCGGCGGGGGCCGGGCCGCGCGCGAGGCAGCGGCGCTGGCGGGGGACGTGCGTCTTCTGGTGGGCCTTGAGGGACACCTTGTCCTTGAAGCACTTGTGGCACTGGGCGCAGGGGAAGGGGCGCAGGTCGGTGTGGGTGCTCTGGTGCGTGACCAGGTTGGTTTTCTGGGTGAAGCGCTTCCCGCACTGGGCGCAGGCGAAGGGCCGCTCACCTGTGTGCACCCGGTAGTGCGTCACCAGGTTGGTTTTCTGGTTGAAGCTGCGGCCGCACAGGAAGCAGGAGAAGGGCCGCTCGCCCGTGTGGATGCGCCGGTGCGTGATCAGGTTGGGCTTCTGCCGGAAGCTCTTCCCGCACTCGGGGCACACGAAGGGCGTGTCCTCGGCGCAGCCCCGCGCCGGCCGCGCCCGCGCCTTGCCCTCGTCGGGGTGGGCGCCGTGGATGCGCTGGTGGGCCAGCAGGTTGGCCTTCTGCGAGAAGCTCTTGCCGCACTGGGCGCAGGGGAAGGGCCGCTCGCCTGTGTGCACCCGCCGGTGCGTGAGCAGGTTGGGCCGTTGGCTGAAGCTCTTCCCGCAGTCCCCGCAGCGGAACGGCTTCTCCCCGGTGTGGATCCGCTCGTGCGTCACCAGGCTCTGCTTCTGCCGGAAGCCCTTCCCGCACTGGCCGCAGCGGAAGGGGCCGGGGACGCCCCCCTGGGCCCCCCAGCAGCCGGCACGGGGGGCCGGGGGGTCCCGGGGGGGCTCGGGCCCGCGCTGTCCACCGGGGAACCAGCGGCCGGAGCTGCTGCCGGCGGCCGGGAACAGCTCCAGGGAGCCGGCGCCGATCCCGGGCTTCTCCTCAGGCTCCACCTTGCTCACCCGCCCGGGCTCCACTGCACGGGAGAGATCCCAGAGTCAGCCCGACCCTCGGGGAATTCCAGGCTGTCTGAGTGGGAAGGCCTCGGATCCAGCCCCCCCCACTCCATGCGGGACCCCCAGTATGGAATCACAGTGGTCTGGGGCTCCCCCAACAGCCTCCAAATCCCCTCAAAGCCCCCAGTTTGTGACACCCCAAAGCGCCCCCAAATTCCCCCCCAGAACCCACTGCACTCCCCAGTTTGTGGAACGACCCAACCTCCTGCACCCCTCGGCCTCGCCCGCAGCGGTGCTGGGCCGGTGCCAGGAGAAAACTGCCAGTACCTAGCCCAGACTGGTCAAAACTGACCCTAAATTACCATAAACTGGCCATAAAATAGCCACAAATCAGTCCAGAATGGCCCAGAGTGGGGGCAAACTGCCCAGGATAAGAAAAACTGGCCCAAAACTGCCAAAATCAGCCCAAAACTGGTTGAGAACGGCCATAAACTGGTCCAAAAATGGCAAAAACTGGTCCACAAAACTGGCCAAAACTGGCCTAGAATGGCCATAAATTGGTCATAAATGGCTGCAAACTGGCCCAGAATGGCCACAAAATGGCTCCAAAATGGCTGAAAACTGGTCCAAAATGGCCACAGACCAGCCCCAAACTGGCTCCAAACTGACCCAGAACAGTCCTAAACTATCTTACACTGGCTCAGAGTGGCCCCCCCACCGGTCCCAAAATGTCCCTGAAGGCCCCAGATGTCCTCGCACGGTGCCAGCCCATCCTTCCCCTGGAGCCTCCAATCTCACCACTCCCCCGTTCCCGTGGATCCCGACTCACCGGCGCAGGGGCTGCCCAGGGCCTTGGAGTCCTCCGGGCCCGTCCGCGCGGCTCCGAACGGCTCCTCCGGCGGCTTCATCCCGAACAAACCCACCGGCTTGAAGAACCGGTACCCTGGGGGGACACGGCTGTCACGGGCAGAGCCAGGATTTGGGAGCAGGGGACACAGCTGGCAGCCAGAGAGCTGGGATCAGGGATGGAGCTGCCACGGGGAGAACTGGGAAGGCGGGACCGGGCCGCTCCCAGGAGAACTGGGCTCTGGGAATGGGGGATGGAGCCACTTCTGGAGAACCAGGCTCCAGGTGAGGTGGGATGGAGCCATTCCTGGTTTCTTCCCGCAGCCTCTCCCACCCCTGGGAATCCCCCGGAACACTTTCATCATCCCAGTTCAAAGCTCCCACAAAAATGCACTGGGCTCAGAACAGAGAACTCCCCACCCCCCATCTCGAGGTGTCCCCTGCCCTTGTTCCCCACCACCCACCTGTGCAGGGATCCGAGGAGATCTCGGCGCTGACGGCATCCAGCTGGGATCCGGCCCGCGGCGCCGGGCTCAGCCGGGAATACGGGAGCAGATCCAGAGCGTGGGCGGGCTGGGGAGGGGGCAGCAGCTCAGCGGCATTTGGGGGCCATTTGGGGCCCCTTTGTGTCAGTCTGGGACGTTTCCCTGGGCAGGGATCCTCCCCTTGTTCCCACATCCCGAATCCCAGGGCCAGGCCCCTCACTCCAGGGTGGAGCCCACGGCACTGGAGTGTGTCCTGCCCGGGTAACAGGGATGTCACCCCCCCCTCCCATGTCCTCTGGGGGGGTCCCAGCTCTGTATGGGCTCATTCTCAGAGGAAATCCCAGCACTGGGACCCACTGGAATTTCCCCCAGCGTAAAGAAGCTGTGGCTCTTCTGTGCCCGTGTCCCGATCGGAGCAAGCAGGGCTTGGCAGAGCCCCCAGAGCTGAGGGATAAGTCCCCAAAGATCCCTGTTCCCCAAACCAGATCACTGTCCCCCCAAACCAGAGCCCTGTTCCCCCAGCAGATTCCTGTTCCCCCATCCTGATCCCTGCCCCCTAAAACTGATTCCTGTCCCTCCAAACCAGATCCCTGCCCCCCGAGCTGGGGGCTGACTCCCCCCTCCCTGACCCCCTCAATGGATCCTTCTCCACCCAGGATCTGCACGGAGGGAGGAGCCTTCCCTGAGAAGCCGATCCTGCTTTTCCGGGGACACTGAAACCCCCAAACCCCCACCCCCCCCGTGCCCCCAGAATTCCTCTCATGTTCCCAAACCCAAGAGCCTGGTGGAGGCAGAGCCGGAGGAAGCCCCGCGCTCCGGGGCTTCCCAAAGCGCCGATTTCCCAGAAAAACTCTTGAAAGGTTCCAGGGGTTGAGGAAAAAAAGCACGGGAGGAGTCCCCGGCCCCGGGAATCCCCCGAAATGTCCCCCCCAAAATGTCCCGGGGCGGAGGAGGCGCGGGGGATCCCGCCGGGAAACCCCCCGTACCTGGGGCGCTCCCCCCGCAGACATCGCTCCCCCGGGGCCCCTTCCCGGCCCCTTTCCGGCCTCCTTCTCGGCCTCTTCCCGGGCTCTTCCTCAGGCTCTTCCCGGGCTCTTTTCCTGGCCTCTTCCCGTCCTTTTCCTGGTCTCCTTCCGCCACCGACTCGCTCAAATGGCCGCAGCAGGGTCCTGGGAGAGCGGGAATGTGAGTGGGAATGGGAACAGGATGGGATCGGGAGCGGGATCGGGAGCCGGGCCCGAGGAGCTCTGCAGCCCCGGAGCGGCCTCGGCCTCCCCCCCGCCCCTCCTGCTCCTCCTCCTCCTCCTCCTCCTCCCCCCGGAATTTGGGGCGCGGAAGGGCCGAGCGGGGCCGGATCCGGCTGCGAACCGAGAGAACTCGGGAGAGCTGGGAGTTGTAGTTCGGGATGGGATGGCAAGGATGGGATGGGAGACAGCGGGACGGGCAGCCGGGAATGGCCCTGGAGCCAAGAATGACCCCAGCACGGAACGGCTTATCCAGGGAACAGCCCCGGCGACGGGAATTCCCCCGGGAGCCCGGAACAGCCCCGCTACAACCGGGAATAGCCCCGGGAGCTGGGAATGGCCCCGGGAGCTGGGAACGGCCCCGGGAGCTGGGAATGGCCCCGGCACAGCCTGGCCTGGGCAGTCAGGAATAGCCCCGGGACAGCCTGGCCTTGTCCAGCCGGAACAGCCGCAGGAGCCGGGAATGTGGAATCACCTCGTTAACGAGGAGCAGCCCCTGGAGCCGGGAGCAACCCCAGCCCCCGGCCCCGGGTTGGGGGGTCCCGGTTCTCCTCGGTCCGGGTCGGGGGGTTCGGGGTGATCCCCCAGCACCAGCACTCCCGGTCCGCCCCCGAGAGGCTCCTGCGGGAGCCCCGGACCCGCCGCCGTCCCGTGTGCCCCCCCCGAGACCCCCAAACACCGCCCCAAAACACAGCCCGACCCCCCTCTGAGCCCCTAAGCACTCCTGGCACCCCTGAGACCCCAAAAACACCGCCCCAAAACACACCCCGGCCCCGCTCTGAGCCCCCAAACACTCCTGGCACCCCTGAGCCCCCCAAAACACGCCCTGACACCCCCAGCCCCCTCCTTCGTGCCCCCCGGGTCACGTGACACCCCCGAGCCCCCTCCCAGGGAAACTCACGGGCCGCCGCTGTCCCGCGACGCGGTGACGTCACACGCAGGATGACGTCAACGCGTTAATGATGTCATCTAGAAAGATACGCCCACCGCGTGACCGCTCCCGGCCGGGGGCGGGGCGTGAAACAGCGCCCCCTGTCGGCACCACGGGGCTGAGACGGGATGGGAGGGGCTGAGACCCCGCCCCCAGTGCCCCCCAGTGCCCCCCAGTGATCCCCCAGTGATCCCCCAGTGATCCCCCAGTGATCCCAGTGATCCCCCAGTGTCACCCCCAGTGCCCCCAGTGCCCCCCAGTGCCCCCCAGTGATCCCCCAGTGTCCCCCCCAGTGCCCCCAGTGATCCCCCAGTGATCCCCCAGTGCTCCCAGTGATCCCCCAGTGTCACCCCCAGTGCCCCCAGTGCCCCCCAGTGCCCCCCAGTGATCCCCCAGTGTCACCCCCAGTGTCCCCCAGTGATCCCCCAGTGCCCCCCAGTGCTCCCAGTGACCCCCCAGTGATCCCCCAGTGCTCCCAGTGATCCCCCAGTGTCACCCCCAGTGCTCCCAGTGATCCCCCAGTGTCACCCCCAGTGCCCCCCAGAGTGATCCCCCAGTGATCCCCCAGTGCCCCCCAGTCATCCCCCAGTGCCCCCCACTGATCCCCCAGTGATCCCCCAGTGCCCTTCCAGTGATCCCCCAGTGTCACCCACAGTGCCCCCAGTGACCCCCCCAGTGCCCCCCAGTGTCACCACCAGTGCCCTCCAGTAACCGCCAGTAACTCCAGTGTTCCCTCAGTGCCCACCTGTGCCCGCCATTGTCCCCCAGTGACTCCAGAGTGCCCCCCCCAGTGATTCCTCTGTATGCCCCTCTGATTCCTCTCCTGTATGCCCCCATGACTTCCCAGACCCCCCAGTGCCCCCACTTTCCCCCCACTGCCCACCCTGTGTGCCCCCATCCCTTCCCCGTACCCCTTTGGCCTCTCAGTGTCCTCCCCAGTGTCCCCCGGTCCCCTCTGTGTCCCCCACCCTGACACCCTCCCCCCGTCTCTCCTGCTCTCCCCCCTGCTGCTCCCCGGTGGGGACATCCAGGACAGGGACACTCGGGACAGGGGACACTCGGGCGCCGTTCCCGGGGGACTGCAGGTGGTTCCCGGGGAGCCCATTCCTGCTGGCAGGAACCCGTTCCCAGGGCCGTTCTGCCTCTCCCGGGGACAGGAGCTCATTCCCGGGGCTCAGGGAGCTGTTCTCGGGGGCAGGAGCCCATTCCCGGGGCTCAGGGAGCTGTTCTCGGGGGCAGGAGCCCATTCCCGGGGCTCAGGGAGCTGTTCTCGGGGACAGGAGCCCATTCCCGGGGCTCAGGGAGCTGTTCTCGGGGACAGGAGCCCATTCCCGGGGCTCAGGGAGCTGTTCTCGGGGACAGGAGCCCATTCCCGGGGCTCAGGGAGCTGTTCTCTGGGGCAGGAGCTCATTCCCAGGGCCGTGACCCCATTCACAGTTGCCAGGGGTCTACCCTCAGTAGCTCAGTCTGTTCCTGGCAGCAGGATGTCATTCCCAGCGGGACATGGTGACATTCCCAGGGAACAGGAGGTTGTTCCCAGGGGCAGGAACCCATTCCCAGTGGGCTGTACCCCGTTCTTGGTGTTCAGGAGCCTATTCCAGGGGGACAGGACACCTTCCTGGGGGCACAGTGTCATTACCAGTGCAACACGAATCCATTCCTGGGGGGCAAGAATGGAATGGGGGGGGCAGGAGCCTGTTCCCAAGGGGTGGAGCCCCTTCCTGGGGGCAGGATGTCATTCCCAGTGAGACATGAAGCTTTTTCTGGGGGACAGGAGGTTGTTCCCGGGGGCAGGATATCATTCCCAGTGGGACGTGAAGCCATTCCATAGGGCTGGAGTTGGTTGCCGGGAGCTGGAGTTTGATCCCGGGATGTCATTCCCAGCAGGCCATGAGGCCATTCCCGGGAGCTGGAGTTTGTTCCCGGGATGTCATTCCCAGCAGGCCATGAAGCCATTCCCGGGAGCTGGAGTTTGTTCCCGGGATGTCACTCCCAGCAGGCTGTGAGGCCATTCCCGGGAGCTGGAGTTTGTTCCCGAGGGGCTGAAGCCGTTCCCGGGGGTGCAGGAGTTTGTTCCCGGGGAGCAGGAGCCATTCCCGGGGGCAGCAGCCGATTCCCGAGGGCAGGACGCGATTCCCAGCGGGCTACGCCGCCATTCCCGGGGTCTCTCCCCCCATCCCGTTCCAGCCCCTCCTCCCGGTCACTCGCGGGGCCGTCCCGGGGGCGGATTTGGGGGCAGATCCCAGGAAATCGGCTCATGCCAGCCCGACGCCAGCGGCCGGCGGCTCCGTGAGGCCATTCCCGGCGGGATGAGGCTGCCGGTGTCCCTGTGGCTGCCGCTGGCCCTGGCGGTGGCCGCGGTGGCCGCGGGGCAGTCCCCGCTCCAGCGGCGCGTGGTCCGGGATGTGCTGGAATATTTCCACGGGCGCAGCAACGTGCACTTCCTCTTCAGGGAGAGGGAGCTGGACGGGGTCATCGAGAGGGTGAGCAGCGGCAGCGGGGCTGGGATGGCCACGGCAACGGGGAGGGGGCTGGAGTGTCCCGGAGGGAATGGGGAGGGAGGCGGAGTGTGCAGGAGGAATGGGCAGTTAGGGGGGGGTCATGGAGTGGGGGAGCAGGAGTTGGGATTAGGATCGGGACCTGGTGCTCAGGATGGCCACAGGAACGGGGAGAGGGTTGGGGAGGCAGTTGGGATGTCCTGGAAGGAATGGGGAGAGGGTTTGGGGTGACCCAGAGGGCGTAGGGAGGTGTTTGGGGTGTCCCGGACGGAGCAGCCGGTGGAGAGGATCATGGAGTGGGTGAGTAACGGGATTCAGGATCTGGGATTCAGGGTTTGGGATGGCCACGGGAACAGGGAGGGTGTTGTGGTGTCCCGGGATGTCCTGCAAGGGAGCAGGTGGTGGAGAGGATCACTGAGGGGTTGAGCAGTGGGATTTGGGATTGGGATTCAGGGTGAAGGATCCAGGATGGCCGTGGGAGAGGGGAGGGTGTTGGGGTGTCCCAGAGGGAATGGGGAAGGGGTTGGAGTGCCCCCCAGGGAGTGGGAGTTGGATGGGGGTGGGCACCAGGATTCAGGATTCAGAGTTTGGGATTGGGATCTGGGATGGCCATGGGAATGACGAGGGGGTCAGGGGAGTGGGGTGGGCATCCCAGAGGGAACAGGTGGGCGGTGGGTGCCAGGGTGTCCTGGGGTGCCTGGGATTGGCCCTGCTGGCCGGGCCTGGCTGAGCTCAGTTACTCATTAACAGATCCAGGTCCATCCTGGTGCCCCCTGGAGCACCACCCATGCCAAGGAAGAGCAGGGAACTCTGGGCACCCCTCCTTTGGGCCACTCACCCACCTTGGAGCCACCCTGGGATCATTCCTGGGCCTGGATTTTCCTGGGAGTCTGCAGGATTTTGGGTCCCTTTGGAGTTTAGGGTCCCTCCCCAGGGTTGGGATTTGTGGGGCTCAGGGTCCCTCCTGGGATTTGGGGTCTCTCTGGGAGCTTTGGGTTGCTCCCAGGGTTGGGATTCCTCCAGGGGCTGGATTTCTGTGGGAGACTATGCCATTTGAGGTCCCTCTGGGGGTTGGGATCCTTCCCGGGGGCTTTGGGGTCCCTCCCATGCCCTCCCCACCATGTTCCCACAGGAGGATTCCTCGGGAACGTTCGTGCAGCTGCGCCTGGGCCTGGCACAGACGTCGTGTCGGAAGCGAGGGCCGCAGCGGCAGTGCCGCGTGGTGGAGAACCGGGTGAGGGGACACGTCCTGGGCTGTCCCCCCTGCCCCGAGGCACAGCCCAGGGCGTTCCCATTCCTTGGTGCACGTCCCACACCACGGGATGTGTCCCCATCTCCCCTGAGTCCCATCCCAGGTGTCCCCCCCACCTCCCTTAGGACACTTTCCAAGTGTTCCCCTCCCTTGGGCCGCATTCCCCGTGCCCTGGGACACATCTGGGGTGTCCCCATTCCTTGGGCCATGTGCTGGAGTGTCCCACTTCCCTTAGGGCACATCCCAGGGTGTCCCTTCCCTTGGGCCCTATCCTGGGGGTGACACAGTTCCCGGAGCACCCCGGGCTCCCCGTTCCCCCCGCCTGCGCGTGCCAGGCTGGGATGGAGGGGACGGCGGTGGGTGCCAGGGGCTGGGACGGCCTGGGGAGGGTGACACCCCACCGTGTCCCCAGCGGAAGCCAACCTGCCTGGCCTGCTACAAGTTCGACACCAGCGACGTCCCCAAGGTGCTGGACAAGTACCACAACTGCGGCCCCGCCCATCACCTGGCGGCCAAGGTGAGGTGCCCCGTCCCCTCAGTGCCCCCCTGCGCCCCCCCAGCGTCTCCACACGGTGCCAGCCCGTGCTGTGCCCGCAGGAGATCCGGCAGCGGGACGAGGCCGAGTGCCGGGCGGTGGAGGAGGCTGGGAAAGGAGGGGACGCGCTGTACCTGCCCGGAATGTTCGCCTTCTCCCGGGGGCTGCCGGCATAGGTGGGCATGGGGACACCCTGGGGACACCCGCAGGGACACCCCCGAGGACACCCTGGGACACCCCCAGGGACACCCTCAGACAGGGACATACCTGAGAACACCCTGGGATGGGACATGGGAATACAACTGGAGAACACCTTGGGATGGGGACACGGGGAAACCCCAGGACAGGAGCACGACCGGGAGAACCCCCCAGGATGGGGACACCCCCTGCGACAGGGCCGTGGGCGGGAGAACTCCCTGGGATGGGGACAGGGGACACACCTGGAGAAATCCCCTGGGATGGGGACAGGGGACACACCTGGAGAAGTCCCCTGGGGTGGGGACACAGCTGAAGAACCCCCCAGGACAGGGATGTGGCCGAGAACCTCCTGGGCTGGGGACACAGGGACACAGGGGTCCCGTCACAGCCCTCCCTCCCCATGTCCCCTCTCCAGGCACCACGGCACCGACGGATGCTGCCATGGGGGTCCCGGCCCCCCCCGCTTGTCACTCCCCAGCACCGCCTGACCGAGGAGGGTCCCGGGTGTGTCCCCCCCTCCTGCCTGTCCCTGCTCCCCAGTAAACCCAGTGCTGGCTCCGCTGTCCCGGCTCTTATTCCTCACGGGAGCTGGGAGGGAACTGGGCTCCATGTCACCACCCCCTGTGCCACCCCCAGGGATGGGAGGGGACTCCGTGGGCCCGGGCTGAGCAGTGGGTACAAGAGAGTCCCCCTGAGGCCACGAGACACAGGGACACCAGAGGGTGGGATGTGTTTACTGCACTGACACCATGTCCCCTGTGCCCAGGATGTCCCCCCAACATCCCCTGGTCCCCAAAATGTCCCACAGGCAAGTCCAGGCTCCCTGCAGCTCCGCTGTGTCCTCTGGTGATTCTGTGCCAGGCTGGGGTGGCTCTGGGGGTCTCCCAGCCCCGGTTTTGGGATCCCATGGCTCAGAAGCTGTGGTGGCTCTAGGTGGTCTCGTGGTCCTGGTGTGGGCTGTGGTGGCTCTGGGGGTCTTCCAGCCCCATTTTTGGCCCCCTCCAGCTCAGAATCCAAAGGTGCCAGACTGGTGGTGGCTCAGGGTGGTCTCCCAGTCCCAGTGTTGGCTGTAGTGGCTCTGAGTGGTCTGGTCCTGTTGTGGACTGTGGTGTCTCTGCGTGCCTCCCAGGCCCATCTGGCCCACCCCAGCCCCATTTTGGGACCCCCCAGCCCCACTTGTGAGTCCCCAACCCTATATGGAGTCAGCTCAGAACTCGAGGGCTCCTGGCTGTGGTGTCTTTGGTGGTTTCCCAGTCCTGGTGTTGGTTGGCTGTGGTGTCTCTGGTGGTTTCCCAGTCCCGGTGATGGCTGTGGTGTCTTTGGTGGTTTCCCAGTCCTGGTGTTGGTTGGCTGTGGTGTCTGGTGGTTTCCCAGTCCCGGTGATGGCTGTGGTGTCTCTGGGTGCCCCCCAGCGCCATTTGGAGCCCCCTCAGCCCCATTTGGAGGTGCTGGGCCCCGCCATGCCCCCCGGCCCCGCTGTGGCTCAGAAGCCGTAGTTGCCGGGGTGCCGGCGGCCGAGCGCTCGCTGCGCCTGGGCGATGGAGTCGTCGGCGCGCCGGCCGAGCTCTCGGCACTCCCGCAGGGCCTCCCCGAGCTGCCGCGTGGCCTCCTCCAGCACGACGCTGCGGCGCGGCGCCCGCGGCTCCCAGAACCCCGCCTGCACCCAGGGCTGGGGGCTGCGGGGGGGCTCCGCCGGCCCCTCGGCCGCGGCGCCGCCGTCCAGCGCGGCGTCCAGCTCGCGGCACAGGCGGAAGAGCTCGCTGCCGCGGCCGGCCACGCGCTGCCCGTCGATGGCCTTGAGGCCGGGCAGCATGGCGGCCAGCGCGGCGCGGTAGGCGGGCGCGGCGCACAGCGGGTTGCCGAGGCGCGCCAGCGGGTCCCGCAGGCGCAGGCTCTCCAGGTGCCGCAGCCCCTGCAGGCAGCGCAGCTGGCGCAGGCTGCGCAGCCGGTTGCCGGCCAGGTTGAGCTGGCGCAGGCTGCGGCAGCCCCGCAGCGGCTCCACGCTGGCCACGCGGTTGCCGGCCAGGTTGAGCACGGCCAGGGCGCGCAGCGCGGCCAGCGGGGCCAGCGCCGCGATGGCGTTCCCGGACAGGTCCAGCCACTCCAGGTTGGAGCAGTCGGCCAGGCAGCCCAGGTGGGCGATGCCGCGGCCCCGCAGCCGCAGCAGCAGGATGGACTCCAGGGAGAACTCGCCCGTGCAGGCCTTCAGCAGGGCCGGGGTCACGCACACCCCAGAGCCTTCGTCTTCCTCCTCCTCCTCCTCCTCTTCCTCCTCCGACAGCTCTGACACGTCCGGGTCCGGCACTGGTGCTTCGTCCCCGTGCCCCTCCATCCCTGCGGGGGGGTCCTGGGAGGGGAAAAGGGGTTGGGGGTGGCACTGGGGAACAGCCCGGGAGGGGCTGGGGGCCGTCCAGGGGCATGGGGACATGTGAGAAGTGAGAGTGGGAACATGCGTGGGGCACATCTGGGGGACTTTGGGACACATGGGGGGGATGTGTGGAACACAGGGGGACACGTGGGGCACATCTGGGGGTGTCACCTCCTCCTCCCAAGCCCCTCTATCCCCGCAGGGTGGCCTGAGAGTGGAAAGAGGTTGGGAGTGCTACTGGGGAACCTCTCGGGGGTGACACCGTGGCCGTGGGGTGTCTTGGGGTGTGGAGATACAAGGGGGACTCATCTGGATGGGATCTGGGTGCACACGGGCACATGTGGGGCACATCTTGGGGGGTGGGCCTGGAGCACAGGGACAGGTCCAGAGCCCATGTGGAGTCCCCAGACCCCGGCCTGCCCCCACCCCGGTGCCCTGGGACTGCCCAGAACCCCTCAGACCCCCCCTTCCCTCCCCCCGTGCCCCCAGATCCCTCCAGACTCCTGGTGTTCCCCCCACCAGTGCCCCCGTTACTCCCTCCAAAGCCCACCCACTCCCCACGGACCCCTCCAGACCCTTCCTACTTCCTCCCCTGGTGGCCCCCCCATCCTCCAGACCCCCTTGCTGCCCCCCTGGTGCCCCGTTATTCCCCTCGTAACCCCCCAGAACCCCCCCACACTTCCCCCCACGATGCCCCGCCGGTGCTCCCATTCCCCCTGGTACCCCCAAACCCCCCCCGTGTCCCTCCCCGGTGCTCCCATTCCCCCTGGTACCCCCAAACCCCCCCCGTGTCCCCCCCCGGTGCTCCCATTCCCCCTGGTACCCCCAAACCCCCTAAACCCCCCCGTGTCCCTCCCCGGTGCTCCCATTCCCCCTGGTACCCCCAAACCCCCTAAACCCCCCCGTGTCTCCCCCCGGTGCTCCCATTCCCCCTGGTACCCCCAAACCCCCCAAACCCCCCCGTGTCCCCCCCCGGTGCTCCCATTCCCCCTGGTACCCCCAAACCCCCCAAACCCCCCCCGTGTCCCTCCCCGGTGCTCCCATTCCCCCTGGTACCCCCAAACCCCCTAAACCCCCCCGTGTCCCCCCCCGGTGCTCCCATTCCCCCTGGTACCCCCAAACCCCCCAAACCCCCCCGTGTCCCCCCCCGCTCTCACCGCACGGCGGCTCCCGGCGGCCCCCGAGGCCCCGCCCCCCGTCGCCATGGAGACGAATCCCCGCCCCCCGCCCAGGCCGCGCCCCGATTGGACGGTCCCACCGCTGGCCCCGCCCACACTCCCTGCTCCCTGGGCCCCCTCCCCTTTATCCCCTCCACGGCCCCCGGAATGTTCCATAAAAACGCCTTTATTGGCAGTTTCAGCTCATTCCCGCTGGCCCCGGCCCGCGGCAGAGCCCCGGCAGGAGACCGCCCCATCGCCCCCACCGGCCTCAGCCGGCCCAGAGCCACGGGCGGGAGAACAGGCCCGAATCCTGTTGGGGCCCCTCCCGATGGGACCCCCAGTGCATCCCGGCACGTTCCGGTGCTCAGGATGTGGCCCTGGCAGACAACCAGGTCCCCAGGCACATCCTGGCACATCACAGTGCCCAGGACTCACCACGGGCAGCGGCTGGAGCCACCGGCGTGTCCTGGCACATCCCGGTGCTCAGGATGTGGGGCTGGAAGCCGCCGAAGTCCTTGACACCTCCTAACACATCCCAGTGGAGGGTGCCAAGGATGCAGCACCGGCCGTCACGAGGGAACCAGGCACATCTCAGTGCTCAGGTTGCACCACTGGCAGCCACCAGGTCCCCTGGCACATCCCAGTGCCAGGACTCACCACTGACAGTCCTCAGAGCCCTGGCATCTCCCAGCACATCCTGGTACTCAGGATGCGCTTCTGGAAGCCACAGAAGTTCCTGGCACATGCCAAAACATCCCAGTGCCCAGGATTCAGCACTGGCATCAGCTGGAGACCCTGGCACCTCCCAGTGCTGAGGACACATCACTGGCAGCTGTAAGAACCCCTGGCACATCCCAGTGCCCAGGATGTGCCACTGGCAGCCACTGGAACCCCCGGCACCTCCCAGTGCTCAGGATGTGGCGCTGGCAGCCACCAGACCCCCTGGCACATCCTGGCACTCAGGGGCAGAGAGTGGGAGGTTCTGGCCAGCCCAGCTGGGGCCCGGTGATGCCGGTGCCAGTCCCTGCGCCCATCCCGGTGCTGGTGGCAGTGCCAGTCCCCGTGCCAGCAGCGCCCATCCCCGTGCCGGTGCGGCCGTGGGTGCGTTCGTGGCGCTCCAGGTGAGTCTTGCGGGTGAAGCCGCGGCCGCAGCGGGAGCAGCGGTGGGGCCGCAGCCCGGTGTGCACAGCCTCGTGCCGGCCCAGGTTGGTCTTGGAGCTGAAGCGGCGCCCGCAGCGGGCACAGGCGTGAGGGCGGGTGCCCGTGTGCACCAGCAGGTGCCGCGCCAGGTGAGCCTTGCGCCCGAAACCACGCCCGCACTGCGGGCAGGAGAAGGGGCGCTGAGCAGGGGGTGCCTGCGGGGCGGGCTGGGGGTCCTGGGCGAACGGGCGCTGGGCAGGGGGCACCTGGGACACGTGCTGGGGGTCCTGGGTGAAGGGGTGCTCGGCGCTGGGCACCTGCGGCAGGTGCTGGGGGTTCTGGGCGAAGGGGCTCTGGCTGGGGGGCACCTCTGGCAGGTGCTGGGGGTCCTGGACGCCGGGCACCTGTGGGGGCTGCGAGAGGTGCTGGAGGTCCTGGGCACTGGGCGCCTGCGGCATGTGCTGGGGGTCCTGGCTGCAGCCACGGCCACACTTGGCACCGGTCACCTGTGGCGGGTGCTGGGGGTCCTGGGCACTGGGCGCCTGCGGCGGGTGCTGGGGGTCCTGAGCGCAGCCGTGGCTGCACTCGGCACAGCCCAGGGGTCGGTTCTCCAGCTGCTGCCACGGGCGTGGTGCCGGGCTCTGCTTCCAGCTGAGGCTCGTCCCGCACTGGGAGCAAGGGAGAGGCTTCTCCTCGGCAGGGACATCCCTGTCCCCGCCCCCATCGTGGTGCCCATCCAGGTGTCCATTCCCATCCCCCGGCACCGGTGCCAGCCCCGCGTGCAGCCGCGGGTGCGAGGCTGGGCTGTGCTTCCAGGTGAGGCTCATCTCGCAGCCCTGGCGGGGCAGCGGCTTCTCCTCGGGGGGCACCTCCCTTTGGCCGTCGCGGTGCCCCTGGGCGGGCTCGCCGTGCAGGCGCAGGTGGCGCAGGAGGTGCTGGCGGTGGGCGAAGCGGCGGGCGCAGCGCGGGCAGGGGTGCGGCCGCTCCCCGGTGTGGGTGCGCAGGTGCCGGTCCAGGTGCGTTTTCTTGCGGAAGCGGCGGGCGCAGCGCGGGCAGGGGTAGGGCCGCTCCCCGGTGTGCGTCCGCAGGTGGGAGCGCAGGTGGATGCGCTGGCGGAAGCGGCGCCCGCAGTGGGGGCAGGGGAAGGGGCGCTCGCCCGTGTGCACCCGCAGGTGCCGCGTCAGGTGCGCCTTCTTCCCGAAGGCCTTCCCGCACTGGGAGCAGGAGAAGGGCCGCGGGGTGAGCTGGGGGCAGCGCTCGTGCCCCACGGGGACGGGGCCCATCCCGAGGCCCATGCCGATCCCAGGGCCGATCCCGATCCCGGCGCCGAAGCCGATCCCGATCCCGGTGCCATCCAGGCGCTGCCCCAGCCCCCAGGTTGGCAGCACTCCGTATCCCAGCTCCTCCGGGCACGGCTCCTCCGCTTTGCAGGCACCGGCGATTCCGGGTGTCCCGGCGGGATCGGGGGGGACGGCGCCAGGAAGCGGCTGCGGAGCCAGCGGGGCCTCGGCTCCGGCTGCCCAGGCCTCGTCCTCATCCTCCTCCTCCACCTTCACCTTCCGCACCAGCCAGTGCCCTGCGGGGACACGGAGGGCCCGTGCCAGGGATGGGATGTCCCGGCACGGACATCGGAACCGGGACACAGTAACTGCCAGCCAAGGACCTGGAGCTGCCACCGGCACTGGGACACAGTGACCATCAAGGCCAGTGGCACCAGGGACACGGTGACCGCCACCCAAGGACTCAGCATTGCCACCAGCCCCAGGACAGGGTGACAGTGACCGTGTGGCCCCGGTGTTCCCAGGGGCCCCCTGGCAGTGCCAGTGTCACAGCCTTGTTCCTCACCTGAACCGTGGAGCTCTGGGTCTTCCAGATTGTCCCCATCACCTTCAGGGGTCACCTCCACCTTGGGGACCACCGGCCACACTGGGGGGACAAAGAGACACAGCCAGGTCTTCTCCCTGCTCCAGAGTGGCCCCAAGTGCCCCAGGACCACCCTGGTGCCCACCTGACACCCCCCAGGACCCCAATGCCCACCTGAGCTGGCACATCCTGGTGCCTCCATCTCCTCCAGCTCCACCTTGGCCACGGCAGGACCTGCAGGGGGTGGGGGGTAGCACCAGGTGAGACCCCCAGACCCGGACTGGGGATCCCCCTGCACCCCTGCCAGGAGGTTGGGATCCCCGGGATGTCCAGGACCCCAACACGTACCCAGGGCACAGCGGGGGACAATGCTGTCCTGCATGGTGGCTCCAGGGGGTTCTAGGAGGGGTTGCGGGGGTCCCAGGGGGTTCCGTGGGGTGCGGGGGTTGGGCGCTCAGGGGGCTGTGGGAGGCAAGAGCCATGGGCTCGCCCGGGGGGCCGGGGGTCCCACGGAGCCCCCCAGCCAAGTGATGGGGATCCGGGGGCGTGCAGGGGGTCCCCGCCAGCCCTGACTCCTCCCAGTGAAGAGGGGGGGTCTCGGACCCCCCAACCCCGGGAACACGCCTCGGGGGTCCCCAGCTGGGGGGTTTCCCCGTCCTGGTTCCCCCCAGCAGCTCACAGCCCCCCCACCCCTTCTCCGCCCCCCGCGGGCCCCCCCGTAACCCCACCCAAGCCATCCCTGCCCTTTCAGTCCCCCAGGCAAGTCCCCCAGCCCCCTCAGTCCCCCCCTGTCCCCACCACAGCCTTTTTGTCCCCCCACTGTCGCCCCCACGCCCTTCCCGTCCCCGCCCCCCAATCCTGCACCACCCCCCGGTCCCCCCCGCCCTTCCTGCCCCAACCCCCGCCGGTCCCGGTCGCGGCCCTGATCCCGGTGCCGGTGCCGGTCCCCCCCGTACCCGCAGCCCCGGGTCCCCCCGTACCCGCAGCCTCGGGTCACGCCCGGCCCCACCGGCTCCGCCGCCACCGCCCCCGGCCCCGCCCCCCGCGGTGGCCGCCGGTCCCCCCGCCCCCCGGGACCGCCCCCCGGGACCGCCCCCCGAGCCGCAGCCATGGGTGTCCACCCCCGTGTCACCCATTGTCCCCTCCCGTGTGTCCCCCCCCGTGTCCCTCCGCCCCGTGCCGTACCCGGTGTGTTCGCCACGGAGGGGACACGGACACGGCTGGGCACAGGATGGGGGGGCGTGGGGACACGGGCAGGGACGTGGGGACACGGGGCGGACACGGGACAGAGACATGAGGACACGAGGGACATGAGGACACAGAGGGATAAGGGACCCAGGGGGTGACACGGAGGGGACAATGGCAAGGGCAAGGACACGGGACAGACACGGGGGGAATGGGGGAGACACGGGACGGGGACCTGTGGACTTGGGGGACACTGGGGGGACATGGGGGGACACAGGACAGGGATATGGGGGCACAGGACAGGGAGTGAAAATATGGGGGCACCCCACGCAGGGACATGGAGGGACACAGGGGTACATGGGGGGACACGGGGACACAGGACAGGGAGATGGAGACACATGAGGGGACATCGGGCAATACGATCAGGGACGCAAGGACATGGGTACATGGAGACACAAGAGTGGGAGAGGGGGACAAGGGGGGACACAGAACAGGGAGTGAATATCTGGGGGACATGGCGTAAGGACGTGGAGGGACACAGGGACACCTGAGGGGACGTGGAGGGGACATGGAACAGAGATATGAGGGGACACAGGAGGACATGAGGGGAAACAGAGGGACACAGGACAAGGACATTGGAAGGCACAGGACAGGGACATGGGGACACAGGGGGACACAGGGGAACACAGGACAGGGACAGGGGAACAAAGGGGGCCGAGTGTGACCAGGACCCACAGTCCCACCACATCCGTGTCCCCCGCCCCGTGCCGGATCCTGGATGTCCCATGCCATGACCTTCTCCCAGGAGACGGGGAGATGTCACCTGATGTCACCATGTTCTCCCCCAGCCGCCAGCTGGGCCCAATCAGTGTCTCCTCAGCTGGTGGCACTTCTGGGGACTTTCCATAAATTCCAGGGCCTCTCAGCAGTGCCAGAGCTGGGGCCGGTGAGTGACGCTGGGGTGGGTGACACTGGGAGCATTCCTGTGCCTGGGTGGTCCCAGCCACAGGGGTGGCCCTGGAATTGTGACAGTGGAGTCACCTGAATCTCACTTTTCCAGGAAAAAATGGGATCTGGCATGGCTGGAGTGACCTGTCCGGGCGTGGCCAGGGCGGTTGTGGCTGTCACGGTGCTGTGGGTGACGGTGGTGGGGGCAGCCACGGGGTGAGGAACTGGAAATGGGTGTGGGAAAGGGAACTGGGAATGGGAGGTGGGAACTGGGTCTGAGGGATAGGAACTGAGAATGTGTGGTTGGGAGCTGGGAATGGGGGACAGGAACTGGGAATGGGAACTGGGATGGGAAGTGGGAATGGGGAATGGGATGGGTGCTGGGAGATGGGATGAATCCCAGGATGGGTGCTGGGAGCAGGGATGGATGGCAGGAGTTGGGATGGGTGCTGGGAGCAGGGATGGGTGCCAGATGGATCCCGGGATGGGTGCTGGTGTGGATGTGGGATGGGTGCTGGGATGGGTGCTGGGATGGGTGCTGGATCCCGGCTGGATGCCGGTGTGTGCCGGCAGGCGCTGGTGCGAGCGGCTGGTGCGGGTGACGGAGCAGGAGGAGGTGACGCCGCGCCGCGAGGCCGCGGTGCCGTGTGCCACTCTGTACCAGTACAGCCTGGCCGGGTGGCGGCTGGACAGGGACCGCACACGCTGGGGCCACAGGGACCCCTCTGGGGACACCAAAACCGCCCCCCCTGGGGACACTGGCACCCCTGGGGACACCGGCACTGGCACCCCTGGGGACACCGGCACCGACCCCTCCCTCTGCTACATCTACCGGTGAGCCCAGGGAGACGTGGCACGGGGTGACCCTGGGTGGCACTGAGGTGGCACCAGGTGACACCGGGGTCTCCCCGCAGCCCCCCAGAGACACGGCCGGTGGTGCGGAGTCGCACGGAGCGTGGCTGCTGTCCCGGCTGGAGCGGCCCCCGCTGCACCGAGGGTATGGGGTGCCCATTGGGTGCCAGGAGCTGGGATGGGAGCTGGGATGGGTGACAGGAGCTGGGGTGGGAGCCGGGATCGGTGCCATTCCCACTGTGTCATTCCCACCGGGTGCTGGGATGGGTGCTGGGAGCGGTGGTAGGTGCCAGGATGGGAGCTCAGATGGGTAATGGAAGTGGGAATGGGACCCAGGATGGGATCTAGGATGTGTTCTGGGAGTCAGGACTGATGCTGGGAATTGGGATGGGTGCTGGGATGAGGTCCAGGATAGGTGCTGGAATGGGAATTGGGATGGGTACCATCCTCCCCGTGTCACCCAGCGCGACCCGACACCACCCCACCCCACAGGCCCGGGCTCTCTGGGCCGCTGTTTCGGTGCGTGGCAGTGCCAGGATGGCACCAGCGGCCACAACGGCAGCACCATGAGCCGCTCCGAGTGCTGCCGGCAGCCCTGGGGGCACAGCTGGCGCCGTGGGGACACCGGGGACACCGGGGACACGGGGCCCTGCCTGCCCTGCACCCGCCTGCCCCTGGGTGGGGATGGAGGGTCCCCGCACCACCGCAGCCCCCCGGCCACGTGCCAGGCCTGGGCCGGGACGCGGTTCCGCACCTTCGACGGGCGGCACTTCGGCTTCTCCGGGACCTGCCGGTACAGCCTGGCCACCGCCACCGACGGCACCTGGGACGTCACCATCGGCCTCGGCCACCCCCGGGTACGGGGTCATCCCCAGGGCGTGGGACGGGGCTGGGAGCGGGAATGGGTGCTGGGAGCTGGGATGGGTTTGGGGACAGGTGCCGGGAGGTGGGATGGGTGCTGAGATGGGTTTTGTCCCTGTCCTCAGGGGCCGTGACACACCTGTGTGTCCTGTCCCCATCCCCACTGTCCCCGGCACACCTTTGTGTCCCAGTGACATCCCTGGTGTCCCCAGCATACCTTTGTGTCCCAGTGACATCCCTGGTGTCCCCAGCATACCTCTGTGTCCCGGTGCCACCCCTGATGGCTGTGACACACCTGTGTGTCTGGTGCCATCCCAGTGACACAGTGCTGCCCCAGGTGCTGCACATGACCTTTGGGACAGACACGCTGGTGGCCCAGGGACGGAATGTGTCGGTGAACGGGGTGGCGGTGCTGGAGGGACACCCCTACCTGCACAGAGGTGCGTCCCCAAGGCCACCAACCCCTGGGAGGGTGGGGATGAGCCCCCGGTGACCCTGGGTGGCACCGGGACTCTGTGATGGGTCAGCGGTGGCAGCAAAGCTGCCGCCAGGGTCCCTGTCCCCATCCCGGCCCCATCCTGCCCCGCAGGGCTCGGTGTCACCTGGCCAGGGGACTGGGTGGCCGTGGCCAGCAGCCTGGGCGTGCGGGTGGCCTGGGATGGGCACCTGGTGGTGACGGTGACGGCGGAGCCCGAGCTGCGCGGGGGCACCTGGGGGCTCTGCGGCACCTACACCGATGACCCCGCGGGTAAGTGCCACCTGCCCGGTGCCACCCCCGCCCCACCTGGGGACTGGGGGGCACTCCCTGTCCCCCCACCCTCCCTGTCCCCCCAGACGACTTCATGAGCCCCAGTGGGGACGTCACTCCCTTCGCCGCCTCCTTTGGCAACGCCTGGAAGGTGCCGGCGGCTGGCACAGAGGTACCTGGGCAGTGCCACGCACCCGGGAGCGGGGTGACGCCCCCCGTGCCCATTTGGGGGTCCCCGGGTGTCACCTCGGGCTGAGGGACCCCCCCCGCTCAGCCCCCGTGCAGGGACGTGCCGGAGGGTGGCTCCAGGTGTGGCCCGGGTGAGGTGGCACCTGCGGTGGCCACGTGTGGGCAGCTGCTGGCCCAGCCCTTCAGGGAGTGCCACGGAGAGGTCAGCGGCTCCTCGAGTGGGGTCGGGAGGCCGATGGGGGGTCCCAAGGGGTCTGGGAGGGTACTGGGAAGGTCCTGGAAGTGTCCCAGGATGTCCTGAGGGATCCTGGGGGTGTCCTGTGCTGTCCTGGGGGATACTGGAAGGTCCCAGTGGGTTCTGGGGGGTTCTGAGGGGTCCAGGGGGTCTCCAAGGGATCCAGGAGGGTCCCTGGGGGTCCGGGAGCAGTTCTGAGGGTCCTGGAGAGTCATGGAGGGGTCTAGGGATTCGGGGGGGTCCTGGAGGATTCTAGGGGGTCTAGGGGTTCCCGGGGGTTTATAGGGGGTCCTCACCTCCCCCCACCGCAGGTGGACCCCAGCGGGTTCTATGCAGCGTGTCTGGCACTGCTGTGCGGGGACAGGGACCCTGGACCCTCGTCCCCCCTGGGTCCCCTGTCATCCCCTGGTCCCCTGGCGTTCCCCGCTCCCCTGTCTCCCCCCGACCCCCTGTCACCCCCTGTCCCCCCGCCCCCCGCCGCCTGCGACACCTTCGCCGCCTACGCCCGGGAGTGCTCCCGCCGCCAGCTAGATGTCACCTGGCGCCGGCCCGGCTTCTGCGGTAGGAACTGCGGGGGGGGCCCCTCCTCGACCCCTCCCCGCGGTGCCACCGGTGCCACCGCGGTGTCCCCTCCCCAGAGCGCCGCTGCGGCTCCGGGCAGCGCTTCTCCGACTGCGTGTCCCTGTGCCCGGTCACCTGTGCCACCGCGGGCGGCGCCGAGGAGGGGACGTGCCAGCGCCACTGCCACGGCGGCTGCGAGTGCGGCCCGGGGCTGGCCCGGGACGGGGACGGCTGTGTCCTCCCCTCCGCCTGCCCCTGCCACCACCGGCGACAGCGCTACGAGCCCGGCCAGAGCATCCGCCAGCGCTGCAACCGCTGGTGGGTGACACCGCGGAGACAGCGACCATCGGAGGGGGACCCGGCGGATGGGCAGCGCCAGGGTCCCCTGTGGCATGTCCCCTCCCTAGCCCGGGATCCCCTGCTGTGTCCCTGCGGTGACCCGACTATCCCAGTGTCCCTGGGGCGTGTGTCCCCCCCCCCCAGCCCGGTGTCCCCTGTGATGTACCCTCTTCACTCCAGTGTCGGCTGTGGCATGTGCCCTCCCAGTCTGGTGTCCCCTGTGGTGTCCCCCACTACCCCGGCATCCCTGTGACATGTCCCCCACTACCCCATTGTCCCCTGTGGTGTGTGCCCCACCCCGGGGTCCCCTGCAGCATGTCCCCCTCCCTCCCAGTGTCCCTTGCCGTGTCCCTCCTCCCCCCAGTGCCCCCCCTAGTTTCCCCCCTAGTGACCAGTGTCCCCGGTGTCCCCAGCACGTGCGAGGGCGGGCGCTGGCGCTGTGAGCAGCAGCGATGCCCGGCAGAGTGCGCGGTGCTGGGGGGGCGTCACTTCATCACCTTCGACCGCCGCCGCTTCTCCCTCCCGGCCCCCTGCGCCCACACCCTGGTGGAGGTGAGGGACACGGGGGGACACGGGGGTGGCTCTGGGGGTGGCCGCGGTGGCAGAGCTCTGCCCGGGGGTGTCACCGTGTCTCTGCCCGCCAGGACTTCGTGGGGAGGCGGCTGCTGATCACGGCTGAGCACGAGCCCTGTGACAGCCACCGGCCCCTCGGCTGTCCCCGCACCCTCACTGTCACCACCAGCCGCACCACGGCCCGTCTGCACGGCACAGGTGACACACCCGGACAGCACTGGAACTGGGACCGGGGTCATCCCTGCATCCTGATGGCAGCCATCCCAGTGCCTGTCTCCAATGTCCCCATAGTGGTGGGTACATCATGGGTACACCCCCATGGTGCCACCGCTGTCCCCCTCAGGGGAGGTGACAGTGGCCGGGCAGGAGGTGACACTGCCCTTCTCCGGTGCTGGGCTGAGCATCCGCCGCGCGTCCTCGGCCTTCCTGCACCTGCAAGTGCCCGACGCCCACCTGCTCTGGGGGCTGGGGACCCCCCACACCTACATCACCCTCCAGCCCGCCATGGCCGGCACGGTGAGTGGGCCCCCGGGGCCCCCGGGATGCTCCCGGTGGGATGGGGTTCCGGTGGGATCCCGTGGGATGGGGGTGTGGCGGGATGAGGGTCCGGTGGGCTCACCGTGACACATCTGTGCAGGTGCGGGGGCTCTGCGGGACCTTCACCGGGGACCAGCGGGACGAGTTCACGACGCCGGAGGGGGACGTGGAGCCGGGAGTCGCCGCCTTCGCCAACGCCTTCCGTGCGGCCGGAGCCTGCCCGGCGCTGGGCCCCGGTATTCCCGACCCCTGCCACGGCTTTCCCGGGAGCCGGGAGCGCGCCGAGGCCGCCTGCGCCGTGCTCATGGGGCCGGCGTTCCAGGTGAGGGACCGGCCCGGCGGGGAGCGGGAATGGGTGGCGGGGCTGTGACCGTGTCCCCCCGGCACAGCGGGGATGGGTGGCGGGGCTGTGACCGTGTCCCCCCGGCACAGCGGGGATGGGTGGCGGGGCTGTGACCGTGTCCCCCCGGCACAGCGGGGATGGGTGGCGGGGCTGTGACCGTGTCCCCCCGGCACAGCGGGGATGGGTGGCGGGGCTGTGACCGTGTCCCCCCGGCACAGCGGGGATGGGTGACGGGGCTGTGACCGTGTCCCCCCGGCACAGCGGGGATGGGTGACGGGGCTGTGACCGTGCCCCCCCGGCACAGCCGTGTCACCGCGCCGTGGATCCGGAGCCGTTCCTGGAGCTGTGCCTCTGGGATGTGTGTTCCTGCCGGGAGCAGGAGCCGGAGCGCTGCCTGTGCCCGGCACTCGGAGCCTACGGCCGGGAATGTGCCCGGGAGGGGACGGAGCTGCACTGGAGGAACCGGAGCCTCTGCGGTGGGACAGGATGGGATTGGGAATGGGGATGGGAGGGGAATGGGGATGGGAGAGGAGGGGAAGGGAAGGGAGGGGAGGGGATGAGGTAACACACCTGCCCCTCCGGTGACCCCTCTGTTCCCCCCAGACGAGCCGTGCCCCGGGGGGCAGCAGTTCCAGGACTGCGGGGGTCCCTGCGGCCGTTCCTGCTCGGAGCCCCCCGGCGCTGGGGACTGTCCCCCACCGGACAGCCTCTGTGTCCCCGGCTGCCGCTGCCCCCCAGGGCTGTTGCTGGCCCAGGGGGGACAATGTGTGCCCCCCGCCGCCTGCCCGTGCCCCCGCGGAGCCCGCCTGTACCCCCCCGGCGCCCGCCTGCACCGCGGCTGCCAGGCCTGGTGGGTCCTGGGGGAATCTGGGGCCCGGGGAGGTCTGGGGGGCCGGGGGGTCACCCGCAGGACAGAGTCACCCGGGCAGGACATGGCGGTGCTGGTGACACCTGATGAAACCCCCTCCGGCCCGGTGTGACCCCCTGCGGGACGGGGGGGCTTTTGTCCCGTGTCCCACCGCGGGGACAGCGATGGGGACCCGGCACCCCGGGGTGGGGGGGGGAGGCCCCCGGGGTGGGGGGCTAGGTGTGATGTGGGTGCTGGGGGATGAGGACGGGGATGCAGGAACCCGATTGGGGAGGACTCAGTGGGATTTGGGGTGCTGGGGTGTGGGCACGGGGATGGGGGAACTGGAGCATGGGGGGCTCGGTGGGATTTGAGGTGCAGGGACCAGGGTATGGGGAGTGGCGACATGTTAGGGGTGCTGGAGGGTGGGGATGGGCATGTGGGGACCAGGGTGTGGGGGTCTCAGTGAGATGTGTGCTGGGGGCTGAAGCTGGGTGGGGAGTGTTACTGATGTGGGGGCTCGGTGGGTTGGGGGTGCTGGAGATGGGGGCACGGGACTCCCGTGGGGGGGAGGCGGTGGGGAGGGGGCTCAGTGGGATTTGAAGGATGGGGATGGGGGTGCAGGGCCCGTGTCTCGGGGGTCCCAGTGGGACAGGGGTCCCTCCCGGCCCCCCGCAGTGTGTGCGCAGGGGGGTCGTGGCGCTGCACCCCCGCCCCGTGTCCCCCGGCCCCGCGCTGTCCCCCGGGGCTGCTCCACGCACCGGGGTCGTGCCTGCGCCGCTGCGACCCCGCCGAGCCCGGCGGCACCTGCGGGGGCCCCGCCGACGGCTGCGTCTGCCCCCCCGGGACCCTCTTCCTGGTGCGTGACCCCCCCGGGGGGGTGGGGATGGGGGACTCCCCCGAGCCCCACTCACCCCCGTCTGGCCGCAGGACGGGCACTGCGTGTCACCGGACGAGTGTCCCTGTCACCACGGGGGCCGGCTGTACCCCCCCAACGCCACCATCGCCCATGACTGCAACACCTGGTGGGACCCCCGGACACCCCCAGACCAGCCCGTACCCCTGCCAGCCCCCTGGTGACACCCGCAGACCCCTGCCAAACCCCGGGGACACTCCCAGACCCCTCCAACCCTCAGGGACACCCCCGGAGCTCTTCCAGCCCCCGCGGGGACACCCCCAACCCTCTACCAGCCTCCCCAGACCTCTCCCACCCCCATGGGGACACCCCCAGACCCTTACTAGCCCCTCAGGGACACCCCCAGCTCCCTGCGAGTCCCTGGTGACACCCCCAGCCCCCTGCCCCTGCCCCCGGTGACCCCGCGGTGGCACCGAGCCTGTCCCGCAGCGTGTGCCGGCGCCAGCGGTGGCACTGCGGGCGCGAGGAGTGCGCGGGGACCTGCGTGGCCACCGGGGACCCCCACTATGTCACCTTCGATGGCCGCGCCTTCACCTTCGCGGGGGACTGCGAGTACCTGCTGGCCCGCGAGGCCACCGGGCTCTTCGCTGTCACCGTCGAGAACGTCCCCTGCGGGGCCACCGGCGTCACCTGCACCAAGTCCGTGGTGGTGGTGATGGGGAACACCGTGGTGCACATGCTGAGGGGTGAGGGGACATGGGGGGACATGAGGGACAGAGGGGGACATGAGGGACAGAGGGGGACATGGGGGACACCGTGGTGCACATGCTGAGGGGTGAGGGGACATGGGGGGACATGAGGGACAGAGGGGGACATGGGGGACACCGTGATGCACATGCTGAGGGGTGAGGGGACATGGGGGGACATGAGGGACAGAGGGGGACATGGGGGACACCGTGATGCACATGCTGAGGCTGAGGGAGGAGAGGGGGACGCAGGGGAAGGACACGGGGACATGTATGGGTCCCCCACGGTGACATCCTGGCTTGCCCGTGGTAGGGTGGGGGCTGCAGGGGGATGGGGACATGGAGAGACACCATGGGGGACCATGAGGGGCCATGGGGGACACGGGGACGTGGCAGGGTGACCCCCAGTGACATCCCAACCTTGTCACGGCAGGGTGGGGCACGTGGGGGGACGTGAGGGGACACGGGGGGACATGGTGGAATGTGGGGGGCTGTGGAGGACACGCGGGGGTGACCGTCGGTGCCGGCCTGGCAGGGCGGGAGGTGACAGTGAACGGGGTGGCCGTGCGAGCCCCCAAGGTGTTCGGGGGGTCGGGGCTGGCGCTGCAGCGCGCGGGGCTCTTCCTGCTGCTCCTCACGCGCCTGGGCGTGGCCGTGCTGTGGGACGGAGGTGAGAACCCCGGGGGGCCACGGGGTGGTCTGGGGGACCGTGAGGGGGCCATGGAGGTGATCATGCTGTGGGACGGAGGTGAGACCCTGGGGGGCCACGGGGTGGTCTGGGGGACCGTGAGGGGGCCATGGAAGTGATCATGCTGTGGGGCAGAGGTGAGACCCTGGGGGGCCACGGGGGGGACCATGGGGAGGCCATGGGACTGGGAGGGTTCTGGGAGAGGGGTGGGACCCCCCCAGGGGCACAGGGGTGGTACCGGCGGGGAGGGGCTCTGGGACAGAGGTGAGACCCGGGTGGGGTGCAGGGGGGGTTCCCTGATGCTGGTGGTGCCACGGAGGGGTCACCGTGGCGGATCCCCTGTGCCACGGGGGGGGTCCCTGGTGCCGTGGGTGGCATGGGGACCCCGCCCCTTCCCGGTGTCCCCTAGGGACCCGCGTGTACGTGCGCGTGTCCCCGCGGCTCCGCGGGCGCCTGGCCGGGCTCTGCGGGAACTTCGACGGCGACGCCGAGAACGATTTCGGGAGCCGGGAGGGGGCTCTCGAGGCGACCCCCGAGATCTTCGGGGACTCCTGGCGCCTCAGCCCCCTCTGTCCCGAGGCCGATGGGCACCGCCAGCACCCCTGCGACGTACGGGGGGGACACGGGGGACGTGGGACGGGGGGACAGGGAAACGTGGGGGGCTGACAGAGGGACACGGGGGGGACGCAGGAGGACATGGGGGCCTGACACGGGGGACGGACAGGGGGACACGGGAGGTGGATGGGATGACACAGGGAGACACGGGGGAGTGAATGGGGGACACACACGGGGGCTGATGGGGTGTGTCCCCTCCAGGACAGCCCCCAGCACTCGGCCTGTGCCACATGAGGGACACCGGCACTGGATGGGGCGACACGGGGCGACATGGGGGGGAGGATGGGGGGACATCGGGGGTGATCCCGTGTGGGGGACACGGGGGAGTCTGAAGGGGTGTGTCCCCCTCAGGACAGCCCGCAGCGTGCGGCCTGGGCGCGGGGGCGCTGCGGGGTCCTGCGGCACCAGCTCTTCACCCCTTGCCACGACCTGGTGCCCCCCCAGCGCTTCTACGAGTGGTGCCTGTTTGACGCCTGCGGGTGAGTTTGGGGGGCCGGGGGGTCCCCAGGCCCCGGGGGCGGGTCCCGGGCCCCATCCCACGGCGTGTCCCCAGGTGTGACAGCGGGGGGGACTGCGAGTGCCTGTGCACGGCCCTGGCCGCCTACGCCGAGGAGTGCGGCCGCCGGGGGAGGCCCCTGCGCTGGCGGAGCCAGGGGCTGTGCCGTGAGTGCCCACACCGGGGGGCACCGGGGCGGGCCGGGGGTACCGGGAGTCCGGGGGTCCGGGGAGTCCCAGCCCCACCCTGGCCTGGCTGAGCCAGGGGCTGTTCCGTGAGCCTGGAGAGGGAGGGCCAGGGGGGTCCCGAGGGTCCGGGGGTGCTGGAGGCTGCTGGGGAAAACAGAGGGGTCCGGGCTGAGGCCCCCGTGGGATGTGCCAGGGATGGGGGCTGGGCAATGGGTCTGGGGGTGCAGGAGCCCCCCACGGGGTGGGAGGGGGATCCAGGCTCTGGGTCACAGAGAGTCCTGGATGTGGGTCGGGGGATCCCAGGTTGTGGGTCGTGGGTGGTCCTGGATGTGTGCTGGGGGGTCCCAGCTCCCCTAACTCCCCCCCCTCTCTGCAGCGCTGCAGTGTGAGGGGGGGCAGGAGTACAACCCCTGCGGCCCCCCCTGCCCCCCCACCTGCCGGGACCTCGGCCAGGACCCCCCCGAGCTCTGCGGGGCCCTGGGGTGTCTCGAGGGGTGTTTCTGCCCCCCTGGGCAGGTCCTGCACGGTGAGGAGGGGGCGAGGGGATAAGGGGGCCTAGGGAGGTGCTGGGAGGGGGCTGAGGTAGGGGGTGGAGAAGGTGGGGGCTGGGGCAGGGAGGAGGGGGCTGGGGAGGGGACTGGAGGAGGCCTGGAGGGGGCCAGAGGGGGCTGGGGAGGTCCTGGTGCCAGCCCGTGTCCCCCTCACCCCTGGCAGATGGGGCGTGTGTGGACCCCCAATCCTGTCCCTGCTTCTGGGACGGCTTCGCCTTCCCAGCTGGAGCCACGGTGACCCAGGGCTGCAGCAACTGGTGAGGCACGGGGAGACTGGGATGCTGGGATACTGGGGCACTGGGATACTGGGATACAGGGGGACTGGGATGCTGGGATACCGGGGCACTGGGATACCGGGATACAGGGGGACTGGGATGCTGGGATACCGGGGCACGGGGATACCGGGACACAGGGACATGGAGGCATTGGGATACCGGGATACCGTGGCACTGGGATGCTGGAATACCGGGGCACAGGGATTCTGGAACACAGGGACATGGGGACACTGAGGTCTCGGGATACTGGGACTCCAGGACACTGGGACATGGGGACACTGGGATATGGGGATACTGGGATGCCCCGGGACACCATGATAGTGGGACACTGGGATACCAGGACACTGTGACACTGGATACCGGGACACTGTGACACTGGGATGGTGGGATACCAGAACAGCAGGACATGGGGACACTGAGACACTGGTCCCCCTGGCCCCCCGTGTGTCTGATGTGTCGCCCCCCCAGCACGTGTCTCGAGGGGCGCTGGCAGTGTCCCCCGCCCCCGTCCCCGTGTCCCGCCGATCCCGGCTGTGCCCCGTGGGAGTTCCGGTGCCGGCAGGGGGGTCTCTGCGTGCCGGGGGCCTGGCTCTGTGACAACGAGGACGACTGCGGGGACGGCTCAGACGAGCTGTGCGACCCCCCCTGCGCCCCCCACCAGCCCCGCTGCCCCGGCGGGCGCTGCCTGCCCTGGGGGGCCCGGTGTGACGGTGTCACCCACTGCCCCGACGGCTGGGACGAGGCGGGGTGTCCCCCCAAGCCCTGCGCCCCCCCCGACTTCGCCTGTGCCGGGGGACGCTGCCTCCCCCCCGCCCGCGTCTGCGACGGGCGGCTCGACTGCCCCCCCGGAGACCACTCGGACGAGGAGGGTGAGTGACCGCGGGGGGCCGGGTGGGGGCCTAGGGGTGGGGAGGAGTTTTGGGGTCCCTGGGAACCAGAGAAGTGCCTGCGCCCCACAGAAGGGGTCTGAGCCCCACAACCCTCGAAGTCTGTGGCCCACAGCGGGGGTCCCTGAGCTCCACAACCCTGAGGGTCCATGGACCACGGGGGAGGAGGGGGGGTCTGTGCCCCACAATGGGGCTATCTAAGCCCCCCAGTGCTGGGGGTCTGTTCCCACTGCGGGAGTGTCCGTGCCCCACTGTGGGGTGTCCGTACCCCACTGCGGGAGTGTCCGTGCCCCACACGGGGGTCCCCTCCCTGCAGGCTGTGCCCCCCGGTGCGGGCCGGGGCAGTTCAGGTGCGCGGGGGGCCGCTGTGTCCCCTACCCCCACCGCTGCGATGGCCGCGACGACTGCGGGGACGGGAGCGACGAGCGCGGCTGCTCCTGCCCCGAGGGGCACCTGCCGTGTCCCGGGGGGGGCTGCCACCCCCCCGCCGCGCTCTGCGACGGCCGCCGCCACTGCCCCGACGGTGCCGACGAGGCCAATTGTCCCGGTGAGGGGCACGGGGGGGTCCCCCACCCTGGGAACTCCGTCTGGGATCCCCGACCGGGAACCCCGACCCCGGGACCCTCAGTCCTGGAAATCCCGACCTGGGGCCCCCGACCTGGCTATCAACTCAGAACCCCTCCACCCCGGGACCGCCCTGGGGTCCCCATCTGAGTATCATCCTCACCCTGGGACCCTCCCCACCTCGGGACCCCCCACCTCGTAACTTCCCCACCCAGGGCTCCCCCCCCGGCACCATCCCCTACCCGGACTCCCCTTTGGGGACCCTCCACCCTGGCAGTTCCCGCCCCTGGACCCCCGCTTTGGGGACCCCTCCCGGCACCCCCCGCCCCCGGGACGCCCCACCTGGGACCCCCACTTTGGAGACCACCCCCCATGGCGGTGGTGTCACCGCTGTCCCCGTGTTCCCAGCGCGGGCCACCTGCGCCCCCGGGACCGTGCCCTGCCCGGACGGCTCCTGCGTGGCCGAGGCCGCCGTGTGCGACGGCGCTCGCGACTGTCGCGACGGCTGGGACGAGAGTCCGGCGGGGTGCGCCGTGGCCCTGCCCCCCGCGCCGCTGTCCCCTGGCACCGCTGGCACCGCTGGCACCGCCACTGGCACCGCTGGCATCGCTGGCACTGTCATCGCGGCTACCAGCGCCCCCCACACCGCCACTGTCACCGCCGCTGTCGCCGACATTGGCACCGTCACCGACACCGTGACCAGCACTGCCAACGGCTCGGCAGGTGAGGGGGGGTCTGGTGACCCCTGGGGATGGCCGGGGACCTCGGTGTGAGAGGACGTGTGGGCTCCGGGGGGTGGGTGGGCTCTGGGGGTGGGTGGGCTCTGGGGGTGGGTGGGCCGGATGGGGTGGGCGGGTTCTGTGGGTGTGGCGGCTCCGTGGGATTGGTGGGTCGCGGTGGGACAGGAGGGCTCAGGGACACGCGGGCTCCATGAGGTGGGTGGGCTCTGTGGGACACGTGGGCTCCCCAGAGTCGGGCACGCCCGGGGGCCGGTGGTCCCCGCAGGTCGGTGGTCCTGTGGCTCCGGGGGGTTCTCTGTGCCCCCCAGTGGCGGTCAGGGAGTGGGTGGTCCCCGTGGGTGGGTGGTCCCGGCGCCTGTGCTCTCCCCGACCCCTTGTCCCCCTCCCCAGGGCCCTGTGCCCCCCGGTCCCTGCGCTGTGACAGCGCCGGCTGCGTCCCGCGGGGGTGGCGCTGCGACGGCGACAGCGACTGTCCCGACGGCAGCGACGAGTGGGGCTGCGACCCCCCCTGCTCCCCCGGACACCTGCCCTGCGACCCTCCCTGCGACCCCGGACACGCCCCCTGCGCCCCCACCTGCGTCCCCCCCCGTCACCTCTGCGACGGCGTCCCCCACTGTCGCGACAGTGCCGATGAGAGCCCCCAGCTGTGCGGTGAGACCCCCGGGACCCCCGGTCACCTCTGGGGACAGCTGGGGGGAGGGAGGTCTGGGGGTCCCTCGAATCCGCTCTTCGGGACCCTGGGGACACCCGGGGGGTGGGACACGGGGCTCAGCAGGCCCCCCCACCGGAGGGGGCTCGGCCGGGGATATCCTCCCCACCACAGCCCCCCCGTCCCCCGGGGACCCCTCAGAGTCCCCCATGTGTCCCCCCGCGCAGAGCCCCGCGGTCCCGGGAGCAGCCCGGGGGGTCCTTGCGCCGAGTTCGACTGCGGGGGGGGCCAATGTGTCACCTTCCAGCAGGTAACGGGGGGCCAAGGGGAGCCCCCCGCGGGGTCCCGGCGTCCCCTCGACCCCCTTCTAGTGCCACCCCGGTGTCCCCTGACCCCTCCTGATGTTCCCTCGACCCTCCCACCAGTGTCCCCGATGCCCCGAACCCCTCCCGGTGTAACCCCGGTGCCACTCCAGTGTCCCGGCGTCCCCTCGACTCCTTTTCAGTGCCACCTTGGTGTCCCCCGACTCCTTTCCGATGCCACCCCGGTGTCCCCGACCTCCCTGATGTCACCCCTCGCTGTCCCTGCCTCCCCCCTCTGTCCCCGCGGTGTCCCCGCAGGTGTGTGACGGGGTGCAGGACTGTGGCTCGGGGAGGGACGAGCGGGGGTGCGGCCTGTGGGGTCCCTGGGGTCCCTGGGGGTCCTGCAGCCGCCCCTGCGGGCCCGGGGGGCAGCGCCGGGTGCGGGGGTGTCAGCAGGGTCAGCCCGGGCTGCTGCGGGGGTGCCGCGGGCCGCGCGAGCAGGAGAGACCCTGCTTCCAGAGGGCCTGCCCAGGTGAGCCGGGGGGACCCGCGGGTTGGGGGGGTCCGGGACACCCGGGTAGCTTTGGGGGGGTTTTGAGGACCCAGGAGGTTTTGGGGTCCCAGGGGGTGCCGGGGGCAGCGCGGGCAGGAGTGACTCTGCTTCCACTGAGCCTGCCCGGCTGAGCGGGGTGGAATGGGGGGACCCCGGGGTCTGGGGGGGGTCCGGGTGTTTTGGGGGTCTTATGGGTGCCTGAGGGATTTGAGGGTCCCTATGGCTTAGGCTGCACAGGGAGTTCGGGGGATTTGAGGGGGTCCCATGGACCGGGGGTGTTGGAGGGGTCCCATGGGACACCGAGAGATTTGGGGGTCCCCGTGGTTCAGGTTTCACAGGGGGTTCGACAGCCCGGCGGGCCTGGGGGAGTTCCAAGGCTCCCCCTGACGCCCCCCGCCCCCCACAGTGGACGGCGAGTGGGGCCCGTGGGGACCCTGGTCCGACTGCCCGGGGGGCTGCGGGGGGGTCCGGCTGCGCAGGAGGGGGTGTCGACCCCCCCAAAACGGCGGCCGAGCCTGCGAGGAGCTACCTGGGGGGACCTCAGGAGGCCTGGAGATGGGTGGGTGTGGAGAGGGAGGGGGGTGTGGGGCGGGCAGGGGCTCCGGGAGGGCTCTGGGGACTCTGGGGTGGGGGGCCAAGTGGGGTGGGGGGTCCCAGTGGGACAGGTGGGCTCCATAGACGGGGGGTTCTGTGATGGGGGGTCTTCACAGCGCGGGGGGCTTTGTGGGACAGGTGGGTCCCGGTGGGATGGGGAGCTCTGTAGAGGGGGTAGGCTTTCTGGGGCAAGTGGTCTCCGTGGCTGACCCCCTCTCTTCCCCCAGCCCCCTGCTCCCCCGGGGGGTGCCCCAACGCCTCGGAGTGCTCGGAGGGGCTGCGCCCCCTCCCCTGCGCCCCCTGCCCCGCCTCCTGCGCCGACCTGGCCGCCGCCGTCACCTGCCCGCGACCCCCGCCCTGCCGCCCAGGTGAGGGGGACGCCGGGGGGGCACCCCGAGGTGAGGGGCACCCCCTGACCCCCCTCCCCTCCCCAGGGTGCTGGTGCCCGGCGGGGCAGGTGCTGGACGCCCCCGAGCCCGGCCCAGGGGCCGCCCGGTGCGTGTGGCCGCGGGAGTGCCCGTGCCGGGCCGGGGGGCACACCTACCCCCCGGGGGTCCCGGTGCCCCTCGGCTGCCGCCTCTGCACCTGCCTCGAGGGGCACCTGCGACACTGCCGCCCCCTCCCCGGCTGCTCAGGTGGGTCCCGGCGCCGGGCCGCGTGCCAGGGGGGCCCCCGGTGCCCGGGTGTCACCGCGGTGGTGCCACGGGGACAGCCAGGTGTCACCGCGGTGGTGCCACGGGGACCCCCTGTGACCCGGTGCCCCCCCAGTGGACTGCGGATGGTCGTCGTGGTCGCCGTGGGGGGCGTGCGCGGGCAGCTGCGGGACCCCCGGCGTGCAGTGGTCGTTCCGCAGCCCCTCGAACCCCCCCCGGCGCGGGGGGGGGCCGGCACTGCCGCGGCATCTACCGCAAGGCCCGAAGGTCAGCGGGGCCCGGGGGGTGGTCGCGGGGGGCACGGGAGGTCCCCCAGATGTGTGACGCCCCCCCCGCCCCGCAGGTGCCTCACGGGGCCGTGCCGGCGGTGCCACGAGCGGGGCCGGTGGCGCGTCCCCGGCGAGCGCTGGCGGGGAGGGCCCTGCCAGGTGTGCCAGTGCCTGCCCGGCGGGGCCGTCCGCTGTGTCCCCTACTGTCCCCTCCGCGACACCGGCTGTCCACAGGTGAGTGGGAGGCGCGGGGGGCGGGGGCAGCCGCAGATGGCGGTGACGGTGACGCTGTCGGTGTCCCCAAGGGCCACGTGCTGCGGGAAGGTGACGGCGGGTCCTGCTGCTCCTGCACTCCCGCGGGTGAGTGGGGGAGTCCGGGGGGTCCCAGGAGGACCGGGAGTGACTCGGGGTCCCGGGGAGCGGGGGGACCCTGCGACCATCGCCCCGGTTCCGTCCCCGCTGCAGGTGACAACGCGACCTCCACGGCCAGTGCCCCCTCAATGACAACAGCGCTGTCCCCCCCCGCGCCGGCCGAACCCCCCAGCAGCCCCAGGTACGGGTGGGCACCGGGGTTGGGAAGGCTCAGGATTCGGGGGTCCTGGGAGCTGGGGGTCCCCATGTCCGGAGGGCACGGGCGGGGGTCCCCCTGAGCCCCCTGCCATGCTCTGCTCTCTCCAGCGCTACGGCCGCTCTCGGGGGGCGGCCCTCGGGGACCCTCAGAAGTGCCGAGACCCCCTCGGAGCCCTCCAGCGCAGCCGGGGACACCCCCAGAACCGTCACCCTCCCCGAGGAGATTCCGAGAGCCCCCGGGAGTGCCACGACCCTCCCCGAAACCCCCCAGCCGGGTTCCACGGGAGTCCCCGCCGAGACACCCCCAGGTGAGGGGACCCCGGGGTGGGGGGGACAGACGGACCTCTCGGAACAGCCCCCCCAGGGATGGGGGTTCCCGAGAAGGGGGCGGCAGCACCCGGGTCAAGGCGATGGGAGGGTGGGTGGGCTGGGGCGTTCCAAGGTTGGGGATTTGGGGATACCGAGATTGGGGGTTCAGGGGTGGGGTGGGGGGCCCAACACGTGGAGGTCACACGGCCCCCTCCCTCCCCCCCAGGCTGCGCCCCCCCGCCCTGGGGAGGGTGGGGGTCCTGCAGCCGCTCCTGCGGAATGGGGGTCGCCCTGCGGCGCCGGGGGGAGGCCCCACCCGGGGGCGGCTGCGCCCACCCCCCCAACATCGACACCCGCGTCTGCTTCCTGCGAGCCTGCCCAGGTACCCCCAAAGCCCCGGGACCCCCGCTATGGGCGTGACCCTCATTGTGGGGTGGGAGCCCACAATGAGCTGGGAGCCCCGTTCTGGGCTGGGAGCCCCGTTCTGGGCTGGGACCCCGGGGATCCGGGCCCTCCGTGGGGTGGAACTAATCCCATTTCCAGAGTGGGACTCCCAAAATGGGCGGCACCCCCAAAGCTCGGGACGCCCACAGTGGTCTGGGATCCCCATCCCTGGGCTGGGGAGGATGTTTTAAGGTTGGGGGAGTCTCGGGGTTGGGGTGCCAAGGGAGTCCCCAAGGGCGGGGGTCTCGGGGTTGGGGGCTGCAGGGGGTCCCTCCCAAGGGGCAGTGAGGGGATGCTGACTCCCCCTGACCCCCCCGTGTCCCCCCAGTTGCGGGCGGGTGGGCGCCCTGGGGGTCCTGGACCCCCTGCGACGCCCCGTGCGGGGGGGGGCAGCGGAGCCGCCGCCGCAGCTGCAGCGACCCCCCCCCAAAAAACGGAGGGCGGCCGTGCGAGGGGGGGGCCCTGCAGAGCCGACCCTGCAACCTGCGGCCCTGCGGGGACGGCCCAGGTACGGGGGGACACGGGGGGGCTGCGGGGGGTGGGGAGACACCTCCAACTCTGCTCCCCTTGTCCTTACCCGCCCCCCCCTTGCCCGCCGCATTGCCCTCAGGTTCCTGAGCCCCCCATTGCCCCCCCAAATCCTCCCTCCATCCCCCGCCCCCCCAAAACACCTCCATGCCCACCCTGTCTCCCCCTGAGCCCTGTAAATCCCCTGTAAGTCCCCCCTAGACCTCCCATTTACCTCCCTGCCGTTGCCCCCCCAGCCTGCCCCCCTTCGATGCTGCTGGTGCCCCCGGGGGGGTGCGAGGATTTGGGGGTCCCCCCGTGCCCCCCCACCTGCGCGGACCCGACTGGGAACAGCTCGTGCCCGGGGGGCTGTGAGGAAGGTCGGGGGGGTGCGGGGGAGAGGTTGGGGGGCACGGGGGGTCTTGAGGTGTCTCGAGGGGAGGCGACTTGGGCAGGGCAGGGGTGGGGGGGAGTATTGGGAGGATTTGGGAGTGGCCTGGGAATCTGGGGGGATACAGGGGGGCTTGAGGGGGCTTGGAGGGACCGGGGGGGGAAGCAGGAAGATTTCGAGGGAGCTTGGGAACTTGGGAGGGCGCTCGGGGGGTCCGGGAGGCACTTGAGGGAGACTGGGTGGGCTGTGGGGGGGGAGAGTCTGGGAGGTCTTGAGGGGCTTGGGAGGTGGAGGTCTTGGTGGTCTGGGGGAGGTTTGTGGGAGGGCACAGGGGGGCTTGGGGGGATTTGGGAGGCTCAGAAGGAACTTTGAGAGCTGAGGAGCTCTTGGGAGGCTGAGGGCGAATTGAGGGGTCCAGGAGGCTCAGGAGAAACTGAAGCTCCCCCAAATTCCACCCCCCCCCCCCCCAGGCTGTCGATGCCCACCCGGGCTGGTCCTGTGGGGGCGGAACTGCGTCGAGCCCGGGTACCCCGAATCCCCCCCGACCCCCCAAACCCACCTATGCCCAAAACCTGCGGTTGGGGTCCCGGGGTTTTTGGGGACCCCCCAGGATTTGGAGTGACCCCCTTTTTCCTCCAGTGCCTGTGGGGGGCCCGCGGGGGTGTTGGGGCTCCCCGGGAGTCAGAGCCCCCCCGAACCCTGCGGGTGGTCGCGCTGGACCCCCTGGACCCGCTGCGACTGCGGCGCCGGGACCCGGCAGCGCTTCAGGTGGGGAGGCTGCCCCACACAGGGGTGTCTGACCCATTGCGGGGGGGTCCTGCCCCACAGCAGGGGGTCCTGCCCTATCCTGAAGGGGTCTTGCCCTATGGGAGTGGGGTCCCACTCCATAAGGGGGGGGGGGATCTCTGCCCCATAGCAAGACGATCTTGTGCCACGGTACTGGGGGTCTCTGTCCCGTACCGAGAGGGTCTCTGCCCCCCAGCGATGGGGTCCTGCCCCACATCCCGCTCCCCACAGGTCTCCCACCAACCCCGCGGCCGTGCCCGGCGGTGCCCCCTGCGCTGGGCCCCCCCGGGAGGTTCAGGATTGCCCCGAGCCCTGCGGCCCCGGTAAGTGTCCCAAACCCCCGGGACCCCCGAACCTCCCCAGCCCCACAGGGGCACCCGAGACCGGGACCCCCAAGTGCCCCCGCGGCCCCTCGAGTGCCCCGTGTCCGTGTGTCCCCAGAGCCCGGCGGCGCCGTGTCACCGGGGGGCACTGAAACGCCTTGGGGCACAGAGGTGACGTGGGGCACAGAGACCCCACCGTCCCCGGGGTCGCCGTGGGTCCCGGGCTCTCCGTGGGCCCCAGACTCGCCGGGGGTCCCAGAGTCTCCGTGGGGCCCAGAGTCCTCCTGGGTCCCGGGGTCCTCGGAGCTGCCGTGGGTCCCAGAGTCCCCGGGGCCGGGGGTCCCAGATTCCCTGGGGGTCCTGGAGCCCCCGGAGCCCCCAAAGCCCACGGACTCCCCGCGTGGCCTGTGGTCGTCGTGGGGCACAGAATCTCCGGAGTCCCCGGGAGTCCTGTTATCCCCCGAGGTCCCGCTGTCCGCGGGGGTCCCGCCCCCCCTCCGTGGCCGGTGGTCGCCGTGGGGCCCCTGGAGCGGCTGCAGTGCCCCGTGTGGGGGGGGCGAGCGCTGGCGCCGCCGGGGCTGTGACGTCCCCCCGTGCCCGGGGCCGGCACTGCAGAGTCAGAGCTGCCACAGCCACGTGTGCCGCGGTGAGTGCGGGGGGCGCGACCCCCGAGCCGAGACCCCCACCCGCAGATCTGAGCCGAGGTCTCCCAGCCCAGAGGCCCCCAACCCAGAGACCCCCACCCAGAGACTCCCCAACACACAGATCTGACCCAGAGACCCCGCCCCACAGACCTGATCTGTCCCATAGCCCTTCCCCAGAGACCCCCAGAGCCCCCCCGCCCCACACACCTTCCCTCCCCATGGGGCGCAGGGCTGGATGTTTGGGGGGGCAGAGGCGGAGGGCCCCCCCGGGGTACTGGGGGGAGGTTGGGGAGGGGGCAGAGGACGGGTGCCCCCAGGTACTGAGGGTTTTTTTTGGGGGGGCAGAGGTGAGTGCCCCCAGGCGCTAAGGGGGGGGATCTGTGTTTGGGGGGGCAGAAGCGGGGTGCCCCCCGGGCTGGACGTTCCGCGAGTGCGGGGAGGGTTCCGAGTGCCCCCGGAGCTGCGCCCACCTGGGCGGGGCCGTGGGGTGCGCGGGGGGGTGTCAGGAGGGGTGTCACTGCCCCCCCGGCACCTTCCTGCACCACCGCACCTGCCTGCAGGTGAGACCACCCCCCCGGGAACCCCCCATGAGTGCTGCCCCCCCTCCGTGGGTGCTGCCACCCCAAAACCTGGGGAGGAGACTGGCGGGGAGGGGCTCCAGGGAGTGAATGCGGGGTCTGCAGCTCCCTGGGTGGTTGGGGTTCCTGGGGTGGGGGTTCCCCAGGTTCATGAGGGCTACGTGGGTGCCCCGCGGGTGGGGGCTCCAGGGTGGCTTTGTGAGGGCTCTGTGGGGCTGTGGGTGCCCCCCCAGAGGGAACACCTGGGGGTTCTATGGGGCATTGGGTGCCCCATGGGTGTCCTCCAGGATAGTGGGTGCCCCCCGGGGTGGTTTGGGGTCTGCGGGTGCCCCCCGGGCGCCCCCCACCCCCGTGCTCAGCCCCAGCAGTGCCCCTGCTCGGTGCCGGCCGCGCTGCTGAGGTGGGGGGACCCTGGGACCCCCTCCGGGACCCCCCCGGGCCCGGAGCCCTCGGGGACCCCCCATGAGGACCCCCCGATCCTGGAGCTGCCGCCGGGAGGGACCGTCCACGTGGGCTGTGCCCTCTGGTGAGGGGGGGGACACCCCCGGGGGTCCTTCCCCCCCACCTTCATGTCCCTCCTGCCCTTCCCCACGACCCTTCCCCACCATCACCTGCTGCCCTCCCCCACCCCGTGTTCCCCCTCCCCTTCCCCATCACCCACCACCCCCCGGCCCTTCCCCACCCTCCAGGCCACCCCTGTCCTTCCCCCCCCCCATTCCATGATCCTTCCCCACCACCCACAGCCCCTCCCCACGACTCCCCCCCTCTGGTACCCCCTGTCCCCCCCGCACCCCTCTGACTCCCCCTTTGCACCCCCAGCACGTGCCTGGGGGGCCGCCTGCGCTGTGCCCCCCCCGAGGGCTCCCCCGGGAGCCCCCCCTGCACCGGGACCCCCACGGAGAGGCCGACGTGCCCGAGCCCCCCCTGCGCCGGTGGGTCACGGCCCCCCCACAGCCCCACGGCCTCAGTGGGGCACAGCCCCCCCAGCCCGGGGGGTCCCACGACCCCAGCCCGGCTCGGGGGCACCAGACAGTGTGACCGGGTTGGTTGTCCTCCCTCAGCAGAGCCCGGCCCCACACGGGACCTCGGCCCCACAGGGGACCTCGGCCCCACAGCAGCTCTCAGCCCCACAGCCCCAGGTGAGGGTCCCACAGCCGCACCCCGTGCCCCCCCCGGAGTCCCCACCCCTCCTGCCCCACTGACGGACTGTTCCTGCAGAGCCCGAGGGGGAGGAGGCGGCCGGGCTGTCCCCGCCGGTCCCGCCGGTGCTGTGGGGGCCGTGGGGGCCGTGGGGGCCCTGCTCCCACACCTGCACCCACCCCGAGACCCCCGCGAGCCGGAGCCGCCGCCGGGACTGCGCGGGGGGAGAGTGCGGGGAGGGGGGCGGCACCCAGAGCAGACCCTGCAACCTGCCCCACTGCCAAGGTGCGCCTGGGGGGGAAATAGGGGGGCTGCAGAATCTGGGGGGCCCTGCAGCCTCCCCACTGAGAGGACAGGGGGTCCGGGGGGTCGGGGGGGGTTACGGGGTCCTCACACCCTGCTGAGTGCACAGTGGGAGGGTTATGGGGGGATCTGAGGACACTGAGGGCGCTGGGGGGGCTATGGGGGTCCTGAGGGGGTCCCAGCAACCTGCCCCACTGTGACGGTGTGAGGGGGCTATGGGGGGCTATTGGGGGCAGTGGGGGGGATCTGGAGGGTCCGCACCCCACTGCGGGAGGTTTGGGGGGGGTTGTGGGGGTCCCACTGACATTGAGGTCCCCTCGCAGCCCCTCTCTGTGTGAACCCCCCCTGCCCGTGCCAGTGGACCCCCTGGGGGCCCTGGGGGTCCTGCTCGCGGCGCTGCGGGGGGGGGCAGCAGCGGCGGCTCCGGGCCTTCACCCCCCCCAGCCCGGGGGGCTCCTGGTGCCCCCAAATCCAGGGGGGCCACGAGGAGCGGCGCCCGTGTGGGGTGACGGCGTGTCGGGGTGCGGGGGGGCACGGGGGACATGGGGGGGTTACGGGGGACCTAAGGGGGGGAGAGGGTGGGGGCAGCTGGGGGGTCGGGGTGATCAGGGGAGATTGGAGAGCTCTGGGGGGCTGTGGATGGTGGGGGGCTATGGGGAGGGGGGGCTATGGTGGGATTGGGGGGCTCAGGGATGATTGGGGGTTTGGAGGACCTGGGGTTTGTGGAGGGTAGGGGGCTGGGCGGGGCTCTGGGGAGATTGGAGGTGAGGGGATATGGGGGGACCGGGGGTCTTGGGGGGGTCTGGGGATTGGGAAACTCATGGGGGGCTGGTTGGGTGATTCGGGGGGGGGGGATGGGAGGTGGGGGTCTCAGAGAGGATCCGGGGGTCACCCCTCTGTGTCACCTCGCAGTGAACGGCGCGTGGTCCCCGTGGGGTCCCTGGTCGCGCTGTGACGTCACGTGCGGGGGGGGGCGCTCGGTCCGCAGCCGCTCCTGCTCCCGACCCCCCCCCAAAAACGGGGGGAGCCACTGCCCGGGGGGGGCACACGAGCTGCGTGTCTGCAACCCCCGGCCCTGCGGTACGGGGGGGTTGGGGGGCACTGGGAGCTGTGGAAGGGGCCAGGGAGCTCGGGGGGCAATGGGAGTTACTGGGGGGCACCGGGTGGGTCCCAGGGTTGTCGGGATGCTGGCGGTGTCCCCCGGGGCACTCGTGCCACCCGCTGGGAGGGGGTCGGGAGTGCCCTGGGCTGGCTGGGGGCTCCAGGGGCCATTGGGGTGGACTGTGGCGGTGCTGATGGGCATCCTGTGCCCCCCTCCCAGGCCCGCGGTGCCCCCCCGGGCAGACCCTGTTCCCCTGTGCCACCCAGTGCCCACGGAGCTGCCGGGACCTGCAGGAGGGGGTGTCCTGCGGGGGGGAGGCCCCCTGCGAGCCCGGCTGCCGCTGCCCCCGCGGTGAGTCCCCCCCGGACATCCCTGTGCCCCCGGCCCGCCCCGTGTCCCTTCGTGTCCCATCCTGACCTCCTCATTCATCCCCCCCAAAACCCCCCGACCCCCTCTGACCCCGCCGTGCCCCCCCAGGGACCCTGGAGCAGGACGGGGGGTGCGTCCCCCCCGCGCTGTGCGAGTGCCTGGACTCGGGGGGGCACGTTTGGGTGCCGGGGGGCGGGGGGCACCCCCGGGGGTGCCAGAACTGCACCTGCGCGGGGGGGCGGCTGCGCTGCACCCCTGGGGGGTGTCCCCCCCCCACCCCCGTGACCCCCCCCGAGACCGCCCCCTGCACCTGGAGCCGCTGGAGCCAGTGGGGACCCTGCAGTGTCACCTGCGGCGGGGGGCGACAGGAGCGGTACCGGTGAGGGGGGACACGGGGGGGGGGCACGGGAGTGGGGAGGGACGCGGGGGGGGGACATGGGGGTCGAGGGGACTGGGACAGTGGGCACACGGGACTGGAGGGGGAAACGGGGGTGGGGGGGACATAGGACTGGAGGGAACGTGTGTGGGGGGGGACATGGCACCTTGGGGACACACCTGGCACTGGGGGGGACACATGGAACTGGAGGGGGGACAGGGGACTGGGGGGCTCAAATGACACTGGGGGGACACAGCACGGGGGGACACACGGTCACGACCCTGGGGGGTACACGTGTCACCCACGGGGGTCATACAGGGGACGTGACACTGGGGGGGCACACGGGGCATTTTGGGGACACAGAGGTACTTGAGGGGACACAGGATTGGAGGGGGGGCAGAAGAATGGGGGGAACATGGGGCTGGGGGGACATCCGTGCTCTGTGTGACCTCCCTGCCCCGCCAGGACACCCATCTCCCCCGAGGGCACGGGGGGACCCTGCGGGGCCCCCCAGGAGGAGAGTCGGGGTTGCGAGGAGACCCCCTGCCCCCCCCTGTGCCCCTGGGCGGGGGGCGAGCGGGGGCTGGGCGAGCACTGGAGCCCCGGCCCCTGCCGGCAGTGGTGAGTTGGGGGGGCTGGGAGGCCGGGGGGGGGTCTCTGGGGACCCATCGTGTGTGTCCCTCTCCCACAGCACCTGCACCCCCGAGGGCCCCCAGTGCTGGGACACCCCGTGTGCGGCCGGTATGGGGGGCCGGGGGGGGCGGGCGTTTCTGGGGGTGCTGGGAGGGGCAGGGGAGTCACACAGGGTATTGGGGGGGGGGGCCTGCGGGAAGGCAGGGGGGTCGCGAGGGGGTCTTGGGGGGCTCAGGTTGTTGGGGGGTTGTTGGGAGGTCCTGGTGGTCGGGGGCAGTTCTGGGGATTGTGGAGGGTCATGAGGGTGATGTAAGCCCAGGGGGGCTCCTGAGGGTCCCGCTGACCCCGCTGCCTCCCCCGTGCCCCCCAGAGCCCTGTGACTGGAGTCCCTGGGGGCCCTGGGGACCCTGCGGAGACCCCTGTGGGGGGGGGTCCCGCCTGCGCCACCGGCACCCCCTGAACCCTGAGACGCCCGGGCGGGCGTGTGGGGGGGTCCGGACCCAGAGTGAGAGCTGCAACACCACCGCCTGTGCCGGTAACCCCCGGGGACCACTGCCAGAGTCACCCCCTCACTGGGACCCCCCATCTCAGGGACCCCCTCCCAGAACCCCGGGAACACCCTCCCGATAACCCCCCCTGCGCAGGGACCTCCCACCCTGAGCCCTCCCTACCCCGGTAACCCCCCACCCAGGGACACCCCATGTCCTGGGGACCCCCGGTAACCCCCCCTCTCTGGGGGACCCCCATCCAGCACCCTGGGGACCCCCCCGCCAGTAACCCCTGCTCTTGGGCCCCCCCACCCTGGTGCCCTCCACCTCTGCCCCCCCCCCCGATAACCCCTCACCCTGCACCCTTGGGACCCGCACCCACGACCCCCGCGGGGGTGCTGAGGGGGTGCCGTGCCCCTGCAGGGCCGCGGTGCGAGGGGGGCCGGACCCGCAGTGCCTGTGCTGGGCGGTGCCCCCGGAGCTGCAGTGACACCTGGGCACAGGTGCTGTGTCTGCAGGGCCCCTGCGAGCCAGGTACGGCCCCACAGAGGGAGGGGGGGCTGCCCCAGCACCCAGGGGTGCCCCCCCCCAGACTCCAGTACCCCAGCAGCCCCCGTGGGCTTCCCCGTGTCCTTATGCCCCACAGTGCAGCCCTGTGCACCCCTGGGGTGTCGGTACCCCCCTGCCAGGTCCCAGGGCCCGCTCCAGTACCCATGGGTATCCATACCCCCATATCCATGGGTGCCCCCCTCAGCCCCCATGGTTACCCCTCTGCCCTCCCCGTGCCTCCCAAGGGTCCCAGTGTCCCCTCGTGCCCCTCTTAGGGTGTTGGTGGCCCCCCCCGCATCCACGGGTGCCTCTCCAGGGTCCCAGTGCCCTCCCCATTGCCCCCATTGTCCCAGTGTCCCCCAAGGGTCCCAGTGCCCTCCCCATTGCCCCCACTGTCCCAGTGCCCCCCAAGGGTCCCAGTGCCCTCCCCATTGCCCCCATTGTCCCAGTGTCCCCCAAGGGTCCCAGTGTCCTCCCCATTGCCCCCATTGTCCCAGTGTCCCCCAAGGGTCCAAGTGTCCCCCCTGCCCTCCCAGGGTGCCGGTGGCCCCCCCAAGGGTCCCAGCGCCCCCCTGTGCCCCCTCAGGGTGCCGGTGCCCCCCCGGGCAGCTGCTGCAGGACGGTCACTGTGTCCCCCTGGGCTGGTGCCGCTGCGGGACCCCCGGAGGGGGCAACGGGAGCAGAGAGGTGCCCCCGGGGGGGGTGACCCAGATCGGGTGTCACAACTGGTGGGTGACACGGCAGGCGGGGACACGGAGGGGACATGGGGGAGGGGGGACATGAGAGGTGACACGGCTGGGGAGGGGGACAGAGGACGGTAGCATGGACACAGCTGGGGGGACATGAGGGGACACGGGGGGGGGCACCGTGGCACGGGGACAGACACAGGAGTCGGAGGCACGGGGGAACAAGCACGACAGGGGGATGGACACGGTGGCACTGGGATGGGCACAGTGGCAACGGGACAGGCACGGGGACACGGCAGGACAGGGACGGGGACAATGGGACAGGCACGGGGACACGGACACTGTGGCGGTGGGACGGGCACGGGGACAGGAGGACAAACACGGGAGGACACGGTGGGCCAGGAACAGTGGCGGTGGGACAGACACGGTGGCGGTGCCACACAGCAGAGCCCCGGGGGCGGTGACGGTGACACCCACATGTCCCCCCGCTGCAGCACCTGCGGGAACGGGACCTTCACGTGCCCGGCGCTGGCGTGTCCCTCCCCGGGGCCCGCTACCCTCTTGTCCCTCGCTGCCCCTGTGACCCCCGTGTCCCCCTGGTCCCCGGAGTCTTCCGTGTCAGCTCTGTCTCCCTCGTCCGCCCTGTCCCCCACGACCTCTGTGTCTCCCCCTTCACCCCTCGCGTCCCTCTGGTCCCACTCACACCTCGAGTCCTCTGTGTCCCCCCTGACACCTCTGTCCCCTGTGTCCCCCGTGTCCCCCCCCTCCCCCGCCGTGTCCCCTTGGTCCCCCTGGTCCCGCTGCTCCCGCACTTGTGGCCGTGGCACCCGGACACGGCACCGGCAGTGCCGGGAGGGCCCCGAGGGGGGATCCCCGTGTGGGGAGACCCCCGGGGAGGAGACGGAGGAGTGTAACCCCCAACCCTGCATCGGTGAGAGGGGGGACAGGGAGAGAGGAGAGAGGGTTGGAGGGGATGAGAGAGGGAGGGGGTGGGAAGGGGGATGGAAGGACGGGAGAATGGAAGGAGGGAGGGACGGAGGGAGGAAACGAGGGATGGGGGAACGGATGGAAAGGAGGGGGGGATGGAGGGAGGGAGAGGAGGAGGGAGAAGGGGCTGAAGGGACGAGGAAAGAGATGGAGGGAGGGAGGGAGAGGGGACGGACATAGGGAGGAAAGACCGGAGGGTCAAGGGGAAAGGAGGGAGGGACAGAGTGAGAGAGGGATAGAAGGAGGGGACGGGGGGGATGGAGGGAACGGGGCAATGGAAGGAGCGAGAGCCGGGGGAGGAAGGCATGGAGGGAGGAGGGCGGGAAGGAGGGAGGGCCGGGTGCCGGTGCCATCCCCGGTGCCCCCAGGCTGCCCCCCGGGCGAGGTCTGGCTGGACCCCGGCCCCGCCTGCGAACGCAGCTGCCACGACCTGGCGGAGCCCCCCGGGACCTGCGGCGGGACCCCCAGCACCCCCGGCACTCCTGGAACTCCCGGGATCTCCGGCACCTCAAGTACCCCCGGGATCCCCGGGACCCTCCCGTCCCCCGCCCCGCGCTGCTCCTGCGCCCCCGGGCGGTACCGGAACGGCTCCGGGCAGTGCGTGAGCGCGGGGGGCTGCGGGTGCCGGCACCACGGGGGGCTGCGAGCGGTGAGCGGGGCAGGGGGGCGGGGGGGGGCCCTGACCCGGGGCTGGGGGGGTCCCTTATGTTTGCGGGAGGATCCCGTGTTTGGGTGTCTCTGTCCCGGGGTTGTGTCTGGGGTTGGTCCCTGACGTGTTTTAGGGGTTCCTGATCCGTGCTGGGAGGTTACCGCCTTTGGGGCTTCCTGATCCGTGTTCGGGGTGTATCCCGTTTCTGAGGTGGTCCCTTGTGTCTGGGGGTTCCCGATCCGTTTTGAGGGGGTTCCTTGTGTTTGGCGATCCCTCTTGTTTGTGGTTACCCCGTGTTTGGGGGGGGGGGGGCTGTGCTGACCCTTATTTGGGAGGCACCCTGTGCTGTGGGGATCCCTCGCGTTTAGGAAGTTACCTCGTGTTTTGGGGGGGGTCCCTGACCCGTGTTTTGGGGTCCCTGCCCCCGTCCCCCCCCAGGCCGACAGCGAGTGGCAGGAGGAGTGCGGGACCTGCCGCTGCGCCGAGGGACGTGTCACCTGTGCCACCACCTGCCCTGCGCTCACCTGCCCGGAGGTGGGGAGGGGGGATCCCGGGGGGGCGCGGGGGGGTCCCCCCGAGCAGGGTCTGAGAGCGGGGTCCCCGCAGGGCACGGAGCCGGTGCGGGAGCCCGGGAGCTGCTGCCCCGTGTGCCGGGACGAGTGGCCAGGTGAGACCCCGCACCCGGGGATCGCGAGGGTGAGGGGGCGGCCCCGGCAGCCCCCCGCGCTCACACCGTGCCCCCGCCCCCCAGAGGAGCCCCCCGGGCCGTGCCGGCTCCTCACAGCCCTCCGGACCATCGCCAAGGGCGCGTGTGTCCTGCGGGGCGTCCGCGTCACCTACTGCGCGGGGGGGTGTCGGTCCCGCACCGCCGTCAGCGCTCAGGTGCGGGGGGACCTCCCAGGGGAGGGGGGAGACCGGTGGGACCCCCGGGTGAGGGGAGTGGGACCCCCGGGTGTGGGGAGTGAGACCCCCTGGTGAGGGGAGTGGGACCCCCGGGTGTGGGGAGTGGGACCCCCCGGTGTGGGGAGTGGGACCCCCGGGTGTGGGGAGTGGGACCCCCCGGTGTGGGGAGTGGGACCCCCCGGTGTGGGGGTGTTGTCCCCGCACCGCCGTCAGCCCCCGGGGGCGGGAGCGGGCAGATGAGACCCCCAGATCTGTGTGAGCCCCCGGCCCCAGGAGCCGCCTCCGCGCCGCCCGGGCGGGGGGCTCGGGGCGGGAGTGGGGGAGCAGGGGGGGCGCAGGGAGGTCAGGGGTGCCCGGGAGATGCCCCTGGTGTGTGTGACCCCCCCGTGCCCCCCAGGAGCCAGGGGGGGCTCAGGGAGGCCAGGGGTGCTCGGGAGATGCCCCTGGTCTGTGTGACCCCCCCGTGCCCCCCAGGAGCCGTACGTGCGGTCGCTGTGCGAGTGCTGCAGTTACCGCCTGGACCCTGCCCGGCCCGTGCGCCCCCTCCTCCTGCCCTGCCCCCGCGGCCGCCCCCGGCCCGCGCTGCTGCCCCGCATCGCCCAGTGCCACTGCGAGCCCTGCCGGGGTCCGGGGGGGCCGGGGGGCACGGGGGGGTCCTGGGGGAGGGTACACAGCCCCCCATCGCTCAGTGCCACTGCGAGCCCTGCCGGGAGCCGGGGGGACCGGGGGGAGGTCCTGGAAGGGGCGTTCCCACGGGGGTTTCTTGAAGGGTCCTGGGGTGGGTCCCGAGGGATCCCGGAGGGTCGCGGGGGGGACTCAGCTCCCCACATCGCCCCCAGTGTCGCTGCGAGCCCTGCAGGGCTAGGGGGGGTCCCGAGGGGTTCCTGGGGGTTCCTGTGTGTCCGGGCAGAGGGGGGGACACAGCCCCGCACCACCCGGTGTCACTGCGAGCTCTGCGGGGGTGGGGGGTCTGGGGAGGGTCCTTGGGTAGCTGGGGGGGCTGCAGGGGCTGGGGGAGGGACCCCAAGGCTCCCCGGCTCCCCCTGAACCCCCCTGTCCCGCAGGCGGGGACTTCACCCGGCGCTGAGGAGCCCCCCGGACACCCCACCCCCCTTTCGGCCCCCCCGCCCGTGTCGGCCCCGGCGAGTTTGTCATGGATGCCAATAAAGGATCGATAGTGCATAGAGATCGATAACCGATATTCGATCAACAACACACAACCCCTCTGGGGGGCACTGAGGGGGCACAGGTGGAAACGGGGGGGCCACTGGGAGGCACTGGGGGCTGCGACAGGAGCACTGGGAGGAACTGGGGGGGCACTGGGAACTCATTGGGGGAGCACTGGAGGAGAAGCAGGGGATCTCTGGGAGCACTGGGAGCGTCTCCGAGGGGCGTTGTGGGAGCACTGGGGATATACTGGGCAGCACTGGGAGGTACTGGGCAGCACTGGGAATATACTGGGCAGCACTGGGGATATACTGGGCAGCACTGGGAGGTACTGGGCAGCACTGGGGATATACTGGGCAGCACTGGGAATATACTGGGCAGCACTGGGAGGTACTGGGCAGCACTGGGAATATACTGGGCAGCACTGGGAGGTACTGGGCAGCACTGGGAATATACTGGGCAGCACTGGGAGGTACTGGGCAACACTGGGAATATACTGGGCAGCACTGGGAGGTACTGGGCAGCACTGGGGGGACTCGGATGCACTGGGGGCACATGGGACAGCCCCACTCCCGCGCTTCCCCGCACGTGGCGCCGGCGCCGGGTGATGACGTAAGCAGTGGCCGGCGTGGAGCGGTCGCGCGGCGGTGACGTTATCATCGCGCGCCTCGGTGGCGGCCCGAGCGCGGGGCTGGGCCGGGAGAGGTCAGGGGGGAACGGGAACGGGAAGGGGAATGGGAGTGGGAATGGGAACGGGAGAGGGAACGGGAATGGGAGAGGGAATGGGAACGGGAACGGCCCCGGGGGTGGAGACGGAGCGGGCACCGGGCCCGGCGGTGCAGGGGGGACTCGGCCCGGGGAGGCCCGAAGGGAGAGTCCCGGGGGTGCTCGGGACCCGGGGGACTCGGCAAGGGCGGGTGGACGGGAAGGGTAGGGGGGGTGTCCGGGGCCCGGGAGGGGGTCTGAGGGAAAATATCCACGGGAGAGGGTGATCCGAGGGGGCTCCAGTGGGGAATATCCCGGGCAGGGGCTGGACGGGGGGGCTCAGGGAGGGTTACTGGGGGGATACTGGGAGCGCTGGGAACGTGGGGCCGCATCCCTGGGTGGGACTGAGAGTGTTCCAGGCCCCCCCGAGTGGCTCCAAGGGGCACTGGAGGGGTCTGGGTGCTGGTCACCCCCCCGGGCAGTTCCAACCACTCCCTCTCCCCCGCAGCCCCCCGGGATGTGGCTGTGACCCCCCCGGTGCCCCCATGGCCGCACACCTCGTCCGCCGGTGCTGCCGGCGCCTGCTGCTCCTGGGCCCCTCCGGGCTCCCCTGGCCGCCCCCCGGGGCCGCCCCCGGCTCGGGCAGGGCCCCCCCCGCGGCCGCCCCCCGGCCCCTGAGCACCGGCATCCCCCGGTGGGCCGAGACCCCGCAGGTGCAGCCGCGCGAGGAGGGGCCGGAGCAGCAGCTGCGGGAGCTGATCCAGGGAGCCAGCGACCCCCAGGAGCTGCTGCAGCTGTGCGGGGGGCACGGGCTGAGCAGCAACCTGGCGGGCATGGCCATCGCCCGCCTCGCCCGCCTCGCCCACGGGCGCCCCGACGCGCCCGCCCTCCGCGGGGACCCCCGGCTGCTGCGGCTGCTTGACACGCTGGACGGGCAGGTGGGACGGGCACGGGGACTCTGGGCTGGGCCTGCCCTCCAGGGCTCACCCGGGACGGGCTGGGGCACAGCTCTGCGGGGCCTGGGCTGCTGCAGTGCCTGGCTGCTCATGGCACACCCGGGAGGGGCTCAGCGGGACAGGCAGTGCCCTAAACCCTCCCCTGCTGCCCCAAACCCTCCCCTGCTTCCCCTGGCCTTCACCCAGGGGCCTTGTCCCCTGGATCCCCCAGATCTGCCAGGTGTGGAACGTGATACTGGTGCCCCTGTTCCATACCTGTCCCACACTGTCCCTGTCCCCAGATCCCCCGGTGTGTGACACCCTGTCCCACACTGTCCCTGTCCCCAGATCCCCCGGTGTGTGACACCCTGTCCCACACTGTCCCTGTCCCAGATCTCCCGGGTGTCCCACACGACCCTGTCCCACACTGTCCCCAGATCTCGCAGGTGTGTCTCACAACCCTGTCCCACACCGTCCCTGTCCCCAGATCCCCTGGTGTGTGACACCCTGTCCCACACTGTCCCTGTCCCCAGATCCCCTGGTTTGTGACACCCTGTCCCACACCATCCCTGTCCCCAGATCTCCCAGGTGTGTCTCACAACCCTGTCCCACACCGTCCCTGTCCCAGATCTCCCAGGTGTGTCTCACAACCCTGTCCCACACCGTCCCTGTCCCAGATCTCCCAGGTGTGTCTCACAACCCTGTCCCACACCGTCCCTGTCCCAGATCTCACAGGTGTGGAACACGACGCTGGTGCAGGTGCTGCGGGCGCTGCCCGTGCTGGGGCTGCCCCGCTCGGGCCGCCAGGCCCGCTCGGTGGAGCAGGAGGTGCTGTGGCGGCTCCGGCGGCTCCCCCTGCGCCAGCTGGTGCAGCTGGCAGAGCACCTGGCAGGGCACAGGGACAGCCCCCTCCTGCCCGAGGTGCTGCGCAAGCTGGAGCTGCGCTGGACGGAGCTGGAGGGCACGCGGACCGTGGTGACGCTCATGGCCAAGGTGGGACACCTGGCACCCGCCCTCATGGAGCGTCTGGAGGACAAGGTGGGACACCTGGGCACTGCAGGGGACACCTGGGCACTGGGGGGGGCTCTGGGGACACCTGGGCACTGTCCCCCCCTCTCCTGTCACCCCTGTGCCAGGCCCTGGAGCTGCAGAGCAGTTCAATCCTGAGTTCAAACCTATCCCCTGTGTCCCTGGGCCCTGGAGCTGGCAGAGCAGCTGGATGCACATGAGATCCCCTCTCACATGTCCCCTGTCCCGTCCCCAGTCCCTGGAGCTGGCAGAGCAGCTGGATGTGGCCAAGGGGATCCCCTCTCACCTATCCCCTGTGTCCCCAGGCCCTGGAGCTGGCAGAGCAGCTGGATGCACATGAGATCCCCTCTCACATGTCCCCCTGTCCCATCCCCAGGCCCTGGAGCTGGCAGAGCAGCTGGATGTGGCTGAGGGGATCCCCTCTCACGTGTCCCTGTCCCATCCTCAGGCCCTGGAGCTGGCAGAGCAGCTGGATGCAGATGAGATCCCCTCTCACATGTCCCCCTGTCCCATCCCCAGGCCCTGGAGCTGGCAGAGCAGCTGGATGCCAAGGGGATCCCCTCTCACGTGTCTCCTGTGTCCCTGGGCCCTGGAGCTGGCAGAGCAGCTGGATGCACATGAGATCCCCTCTCACATGTCCCCCTGTCCCATCCCCAGGCCCTGGAGCTGGCAGAGCAGCTGGATGCAGACGAGATCCGCCGCATGGCCGTGGCGCTGGCGCTGCAGCAGCGCCGCTGTGTGCCCCTGCTGCGGGCCCTGTCCTACCACCTGCTGCAGAAACCCCCGGAGCTGGGGCTGCCCGTGCTCACCGACCTGCTCTTCGCCTACAGTGAGTGCCAGGGGGCACCTGGGCACCGATTTGGGGACGTCTCCCGTGGGATGGGGCTGGGAACCACCTGGGCTGGTGGCAGGTGGGGGGAGCCAGGGGAGCTTTGGGGTCCCAAACTTTCCCAGGGGCCGTTCTCCAGCCAGATGGGAGGAGGGAATCCAGGTAGCCTGAGGGGCTCTTCTCCAGTGGGTTATCCCTGTCCTGGGGGTGGAACAGGGGCATTGAGAGGTTACCTGTGTGCTCCAGGCACCAATAGCAGCACACCTGGGAGCTCAGTATGAGCCCATTCTGGGTGTCCTGTCACTCCAGGTGTCCCACCTCCATCCCCAGCACACCTGGAGCCCCTTTAGACACCGGGGCTACTTGGGGCCATTTTTCCCTCCCAGTGACACCACTTGCACCCAGGGCCACCAGTTCTTCCCAGTGACACCAGTCCCCCCAGTGACCCCCAGTTCATTCCGAGCTCAGGTGACCCCCGGGGTGTTTCCACCTGAGGCACCAGGTAGCTTCAGGGGGGATTCCCTACCCTTGGCCCTTCCCAGTCTGTACTGGTCCGAGAGGTGACCCATACTGGTCTGTACCGGTGCCAGGCATGCTCTCTGTGGAAGGGGCTCTAAGGTCTCCCTGGAGCCTTCCCTTCTCCAGGGGACCATTCCCAGCTCTCCCCTGTGTGCTGGGGTGCCTGGGTGGGGTGGGGGCACTGGGGGACAGGTGCCCCCACGCCCTCAGCTGTGCCCCTCTGCCCAGGTAAGCTGAACTTCCAGCAGCCCCAGGTGCTGCACAGGCTGTCCCTGGAGCTGCAGCCCCACCTGGGGGCTCTGACACCCGCACAGGTGTCACGCTGTGCCCGCTCCTTCGCTGCCCTGCGCTGGCTCAGCCGCCCCCTCGCCGAGGGCATCGCACAGGTGAGGGCTGGGGGGTGCTCACCTGGCTGGGGGGTTCCTGTCACCTGTCTGGGAGTTCCTCTCACCTGTCTGGGGTGGTGTCACCGTTTCCCAGCAGGGCCTGGGGGGGGCACAGCTGGTGGGAGGTTCCACTCCCCTTTCTGAGGGGTAGAGGGGGGAATGGGGACCCCTCACCTCTCCAGGCTGTGTCACCATTTCCCAGCAGGAATGAGGGATCATTTTCTTCTGGATTCAGCTCGATCCAGGGCCTCCAGCCACGGATGCTGGTGCTGCTCCTCTCCCAGTTCCCTCCCAGTTCATCTCTTGTGCACTTCCCTATCCATACGGGAATATTCCAGAGCTTCCCCTTGTACCTGGATAAACCCCCAGGGCTCCCTCACTTCCATTTCCCACCTGGGAGGTGTCCCTGGCTCATGTTCCCCCTGTCCCATCCTGGTGCCGTTTCGGACAGCCCCAAATTCCCATTTTCCCTGCAGTATTCCGTGGATAACACCCGGGACATGTCCGTTGCCCACCTCTGCGGGATCGTCGTGTCCTTCGCCCGCCTCAACTTCCAGCCCAGCTCCGGCGAGGAATTCTTCTCCATGGTGACTTCTCTGGGAATCCTGGAATTCCAGGGTGCTCTCGGTGGGGGCGAGGGACCTCAAAGATTTCCCACAGCCATGGGTTCTGTCCCCAAATCCCCCTCCCTTTTCCTGTGTCCCAAATCCCTCCCAGCTCCCCCTTTAAGCACCAGGAGGGGCCCCAGAGCTGCCCCCCGGCTCTCACCTGTGCCTGGAGCACAGATGTTGTCCTGGCACATTCCCACGGGGAAGGGGGCATTGGATGGCAGGATCCATGGATTGAGGGACCAAGGGATCACCTGACAGAGGCTCTAAAGCCTCACCTGTGCAGTGCCCTGGGGGGACAGCGGTGACACCTGGGGACACCCGTGGGTGTGCTCGAGTTTCCTTTGTTTTCCCTTTCCCAGGTCCACGAGCAGCTCCAGGGGCAGGTGCAGCAGCTGGATCCTCATGTGCTGACGGATGTGGTGTGGTCACTGTGTGTCCTGCAGCAGGCCCAGCCCCCCTACCTGCGCCAGGTGCTCACACCCGACTTCCACACCCGCCTCCGAGGTGAGGGCACCGCGCGGGGCTGGGCCCTGCCCCTGGCACCCAGGATGAGCCAGGAGCTCCAGCCCTGGGGAAGGAGGGGTCACCTGTCCCACAGGTGGTTTTTGGGGTCACCTGTCCCACAGGTGATTTGGGGGGGGTTACCTGTCCCACAGATGGTTTTTAGGGGTTACCTGTCCCACAGGTCGTCTGGGGGAGGTTACCTGTCCCACAGGTGGTTTTGGGGGGTTACCTGTCCCACAGGTGATTTGGGGGAGGGCACCTGTCCCACAGGTGGTTTTTAGGGGTCACCTGTCCCACAGGTGGTTTTTAGGGGTTACCTGTCCCACAGGTAGTGCTGGGCAGGTGCAGCCCAGTCAAATTCGGTCCCTGCCCCACCCATGGCCGGGACCGGCCACCGGCTGCCACAGCAACCTCCGTGCCCACGAGCCCCAGGTCCCCTCCCGTGGGACCTGGGGGGTGAATCCCACTGGAGACATGAGATCAGGGAATGCTTGGGGCTGGGAAGGGCTTCCCACGTGCTAGAGTTCACCGGTTCCCCCGCACCTGGGGACACAACCAGTGTCCCAGGTGCCACCTCCACACCTGGGTCTGGACAGCCCTGTCCAGGAGGAACGTTCCCAGTATCCTTGGTTCACCTGAGGCCGTTCCCCCCGTGCTGTGGGTGTCCCCTGAGCCGTCCCCGCTGTCCCCACAGGTGACACGTCCCCGCGGGCGCAGAGCTCATGGCTGAAGCTCGTGCACATCAACGCCACGGCCCGGCTGGAGGCCCCGGGGTACCAGGGGCCCTTCCTGCCCCCTGAGGTGCTGGTGGGAGGTGGGGATGGGGACAAGGACAAGGACAAGGCCATGGCCACCCCTCTGCAGCGGGGGCTGCGGGAGGCGCTGCCGGGGGCTCTGGGCGGCCGCGACCTCGGGCGCTACGACGTGCACACGGTGTTCGGCTGGGACATCGGTGAGTGTCCCCTGCACCACCTGCCACCTGTCCTGGGCACCCCCAGCCCTGTCACCTGCCCTGAGCAACCCCAGCCCTGTCACCTTCCCCAGGCACCTCCAGGTAACCCTGGGTATTCTGGGCCTGTTGCCTTCACCTCTGCACCTCCAACCCTGTCACCTCCCCCGGGGACCCTTCACACCCACAGCCCTGCCACCTTCCCTGGGCACCCCCAGGCACTCCCAGGTATCCCCAGCCCTGTCACCTTCCCTGGGCACCCCCAGGCGCTCCCAGGTATCCCCAGCCCTCTCACTCCCCTGTCACCTTCCCCTGTTGTCCCCCAGCCGTGTCACCCCCCGCAGCCCAGTCAAATTCGGTCCCTGTCCCTCCATGTCGGGGACCGGCCACCGGCTGCCACAGCAACCTCCGTGCTCCAAGTGCCCCCTGTCCCGTCCCGTGGGGCAGGGGGACGGATCCCCACGGACACATCCCTGCCCAGGATGGGGGTCAGAGAGAGCCCCTGGGTGGCTCTGAGTCCCCGTGTCCCCTGTGTCCCCACAGATGCCGAGGTGGTGCTGGACAGAGACAACAAACCGCTGCCCGTGGGGGACTTCACTGCCCCCCACCTGTCCCACTCCGAGGGGACAAAGCCACTGCCCCCAGGGGCCAAGAGGTGGGCAGGGGGCAGGAGGGGACAAAGCCACTGCCACTGGGGGCCAGGAGGTGGGGAGGGGACAAAGCTACTGTCCCCAGGGGCCAGGAGGTGGGTGGGAAACAGGGGACAGTGTGGGGACAAGGAGCAGGGCGGGAGGAAGAAGAGGGGGACAAGAGGGGACAAAGGCACTGCCCCTAGGGGCCAGGAGGTGAATGAGGGTTGGGGGATTACTCGAGGTGGGGACAAGGGGGGGACAGGAAGGGAAGGAGGGGGACAAGGAAGGGCACAGGAAGGGGACAAGGAAGGGCACAGGAAGGGGACAAGGAAGGGCACAGGAAGGGGACAGTGGGGGAGAAGAGTTGACAGGAGGGGGACAAGGAGAGGAAAAGGAGGGAGGACAGGAGGTGACAGGAGGGGGACAGCTCTGCCATGGCATGGTTGGGGGGGTGTGGACTCTGGGTGGTGACTTTGCTCAGCCTCATGTCCCTGCTGTCCCCGCTGTCCCCGTGTCCCCAGGGTGGCCTTCGTGCGCTGGGAGTTCCCGCAGTTCAGCTCGCGGGGCCGGGAGCTGCTGGGCCGGGGGGCTCTGGCACGGCGGCACCTGCGCAGGGCCGGCTTCCTGCTGGTGGAGGTGAGCACCCACACCCCCTGTGTGTCCCCACACCGCGGGGCCACCCCTGACCTGTCCCCACCTGCCACAGGCACACGGCACTTCAACCACCCCGGCCCTTTCCAGGAGGAACATTCCAAAAACATCCCCCAAATACTCCCCGAGTGCCACCTGAACGTCCCCAGGTGCCACCTGAGCCCATTCCCTCTTGGGAGCAGAGCCTGACCCCCACCCTGTGAGGTGCCCCCGGGACTCAGGTGTGGCCTCACCTGTGCCCAGCTCGGGGCACGGTCCCTGTGGCCACACTGTGGTGACACCAGCTGGGCACCATCACCCACCTGGGCACACCTGGTTCTGTAGGCACACCTTTTGGGGGGCTGCCAGCTCCCCCCTCCCCAGGGCTCAGCAGGGATGAGCCGCTGTGATCCCCCCGGGCCACCTGCCAGGTGACGGGGGGGGGGTGACAGGGAGGTGACACAGACGAGCTCTTAGGGCTGATCCCACAGGGTCAGCCAGGATTAAACCCCCAGGGTAATTATAGCCCTGGGGGTGGTGACGGCCACGTGTCACCCCCACAGTGTCACTGTCAGCCCCTGGGATCGCTGTCACCCCCCTCCAGCGTCACTGTCTCCCCTGGGTGGGTGGGGGGATCCTCCAGGTGGGCTCTGGGACCCTCCTGGGTGTTGAGACCTTCCTGGGTGGGCGCTGGGCCCCCAGAGATCGGGATGTGCTGGGGACACAGCCGGGACCCCCAGGTGGATGCAGTGGGACTGGCAGGCCCAGCACAGGCTGGGGACAGCCCTGGTCCCCCATGGGCTCCTGTTCCCCCCTTCCCCACAGGTGCCCCACTACGACTTCCTGGAGCTGAAGCTGGAGCGGCAGCGCGTGTCCTACCTGAGGGACAAGGTGGCCAAGGCCGTGGCCAGCGACATGGCCACTGACACGGCCCCCGACACGGCCGCCTAGCCCTGCCTGGGGCCGCCTCACCCAGCTGGGGGGCTGTGCCACTGTGCCAGGGTGACCAGGTCACCGCACCGAGGTCACCGGGTCACCGCGCCAAGGTGGCCGAGTCGCCGTGCCCAGGTGGCCACGTCACTGCACCGAGGTGGCCACTCACCAGGTCACTGTGCCCAGGTGGGGCCAGGTGGCCACAGTGAGGTCCTCGTGGCCCCAAGTGGCTCCAGCGTTGCTGCTCCGTGTCACCAACGGCTCAAATAAACCCCCGATGTACAGGGACAGTGGCTGGGGCACAGTGACATTGGGGATGGGTGACATTGGGGATGGGTGACATTGGGGATGGGTGACATTGGGGACGAGTGACGTTGGGGATGGGTGACATTGGGGATGGGTGACATTGGGGACAGGTGACATTGGGAATAGGTGACACCTGGGAATAGGCCAGATGGCATCAAGTGCCAGGTGACAATGGAGCTGAGTGACATTGGGGCCAGGTGATATCGATGACAGGAGATACCAGTGCCAGTGGGTATCAGGGTGAAGTGACCTTGGGGCCAGGTGACATTGGGGCCAAGTGACATCAGGGATGGGTGACATTGGGGCCAGGTGACTTCACTTCTGGGTGACAGGGGGGTCAGATGGCATCACTGCCAGGTGACACCAGTGTTGGTGGCACGTGGCAGTGCCCGCTCCTGGGTGGGACCCAACTCCTGTATGTCCCCCCCGTGTTCCATCCCCCCCCCGCCGTGCCCGGGGCCGCCGGTCTGAGCCGGGATCGGGATCAGGAGCCACCTGGCCTTTATTCCCGATTATCCCGGGATTGTCCGCAGGGGGGACAGGGATGGGGCCAGGGCTGGCCCTGGTGCTGGGATGGGGAGCAGCGGCAATGGGAAGGGGGCCCCGGGATTTGGGGGGGAAGCTCTCCTGCCCAAAGCCCCACAGTGTCCCCGTGTCCCTCACAGGCCACGTGTCCCCACACGGTGGGGGACAAGGCGGCTCAGGACAACTCTCGGGGGTGACGCAGCAGGGCTAGGAAGGGCTTCAGGGGCGGATTAGCGACCACCTGGCCCGGGACCCCTCCGACCCCGGGGGGAACGTGGCCCGGCTGGGGGGAGGGACACACGGGGACGGGGGGGCACAGCCCGGCCACCCCCGGGGAGGGACACACGGGGACAGGGGGGGCACAGCCCGGCCACCCCCGGGGAGGGACACGCGGGGACAGGGGGGACCCGGCGGGGCCGGAGCTGCTGAGTCACCGCTGGGGCTGTGCCCGTGCCTGGCACCAGCAGCGCGGCCGCGGCCTCGGTGCCAGCCCGGGGGGGACAGTGCCCGGGGGTGACGGAGCCCGGGGGGGCCCTGGCAGCGCTCCGCGTGCCTGCGCCTCAGCTCCTCGCCCCCCCCGCGTCCCTCGGGGGGTTATGGGGGGTCCGGGCCGTGGGGTGACACGGCCCCAGCCGGGACGGGGGACCTGGGGGTGCCTCCCAGGCATCACTCCCCTCCCACCGCGCTGTCCGGGGGGGTCGCGTGTGTCCCTCCCAGGGACTCCTCCTCCTCCCCATCCCCAGGGAGGCGGGGGGAGGGGAAGAGCCGTTCCCGTGGTAACGCGCGTCCCCCCCCGCCCCGCATCCCGCACCCCCGGCAGTGGCACCCGAGGCTGCGGGGACATGGGGGGGGCACGCAGGTCCGTGTGTCCCCCTCCCCCGCCGTGTCACCACACACGCGCAGACGCTTTCAGGGGGGCTCCGCCCTGTGTGTGTCCCCCCCCAATCCCACCAGGACCCCGCGGGAGGCTCATCCCCCTTTTTTAAGAGACAAAGTGGGGAAACTGAGGCCGGGCCCCGCCTCCCGCCCCCCCCCATCCCGGAGCTGATGCAAGCGCTGGGTGGGCCCTGAGCCCCCCCGACCTCCCCCCCTCCCGCCGCAGCGCCCTCCGGCACAAACCCCGTATCGCGACAGAGCGGGGCCGGCGGGACACGATTGCCGCTGACATCAGCGGGGTGCCGGGGCCGAGCCCCCCCGTGCCCCCCCCGCCCCCGCCCCGCTGATGCTCCGGCGCTGCCGCCGCAGCCGCGTCCGCCCGAGCGGGGGGGGGCGGACGGGGGGGCCGCGCCGGGGGGGGCCGCGGGCAGCGCCGACACCGGAGAATCCCTGAAATCCGCCGGGGGGGCGGATCGGAGAAGGAGAACGGGATGCCGGAGGGAGCGGAGGCAGGTGAGGCCGGGGGGGCGCGGCGGGAGAGGATGGCGCGGGGTGACTGGGATGGAGCTGGAAGAATGGGATGGGGGTGCGGGGTGGGGGATGAAGAACGGGGCGGGGGGACGGAGCCGGAGGGGGAGGATGGAGGGGGGCGATGAGGATGGGGCGGGGGGACGAGGATGACTCGGAGGGATGAAGGACGGAGCCGGAAGGATGAAGGACGGAGCGGAAAGGACGGAGCGGGAGGATGAGGATGGAGCCGGTGGGATGAAGGGCGGAGAAGGGAGGATGGAGATGGAGCCATGAGGATGGGGCTGGAGGGATGCAAGACGGAGCGGGAGGGGTGGAGGGGTGCGGGATGGAGCCATGAGGATGGAGCAGTGGGATGAAGGACGGAGCGGGAGGGAGGGGTGCGGGATGGGAAGATGAGGATGGAGCAGGGGAAAGGAGCGGGAGGATGAAGGACAGAGCCGGAGGATGAGGGTGGAGCGGGGGAATGAGGGACAGAGTGGGAACGATGGAGCTGGAGGATGAGGATGGAGCGGGAGCCATGGAGGACAGAGCAGGAGGGATGAGGATGGAGCGGGGGGATGAAGGACAGGCTGGAATGATGGAGCCGGAGGATGAGGATGGAGCGGGAGCGCTGCGGGACGCGGGCCTGGTTTTCGGCAGCCGCCACCGCCCGGGGCTCCGGGCCCGGCCCAGCCGGGGGGCTCCGGCACGGCCCCCCAGGGAGGGACTTTGGGAACCCCACCGGGGCCGCCACTCCTTCACCCCGCGGGACCCCCGGGGGTCGGTGGAGGGTTGTCCCCCACCCCACCCCTGTACTGCGCGGTGCTGGTGGGACTGGGGGGGCTGAGCCTTACCCTCCCAGCACCATCCAACCCTCGGGACCACCTGGTGGGGAAACTGAGGCACAGCCCAAGGTCACCTCGTACCGGTGCCCCCGGGGGCCACCATCGCCTGCCGGGGGGATCGAAGGGACAGAGCCCGGTGTCACCTCCCCCTGGGCCTCAGGAGCTGAGTCGAGGGGGACCCCAAAATGGGATGAGGGTCCGGTTTGTGCGGGGGGGGGGGGAATTAGGACATCCCCTCCAGAGGGTACAAGGGGGACCCCCAAAACATCCCCCCAAACTGTGGGCGTGTCCGGGCCAGGCAGGGGTGAAGGAGGGGCTGCGTTAAGGGGGTCTCAGCAGCCCCCCCATTATAGGTCACAATCACCCCCCAAAATGACTCGGGGGGTGGGAGGGGAGTACAGGACCCCCTTGGCGGGGTGACCCCCCTCCCCCTCCATGAACCTGAGTTCCTGCAGCACGTGGAGGGGGGAGAAGGGGGGGCTTGGACTGAACCATCTCAGAGTGGGGGGGGGGACAGCGGCACCTGCCCCGCAAACACCCCCGCCAGGCCCCGCCCCCTCCCGGCACGCCCCGCGCCGCCCCGCCCCCTCCCCTATATAATACCCGGGGGCTGCGGGGCGGAGGGTGCTGCAGGTTTGGGGCGTCCCGTGGGGTCCAACTGCTCCCTCCATATGGATCCACCCCTGGGGGGCCCAGGTACTGTGGATGAGGGGGTTCAGGTAACGGGGGAGGGGTCACAGTTAATTGGGGAGGGGTAAGTAACGGGGCAAGGGGTCCAGGTAACGTGGGGGGGGTCCCACAAGCTGGTTTTAGGGAGGGAGAATCGGCTGCACCCCCTCCCGGGTGTGCAGTGAGGGGCTGAGCACCCCTCAACTGACAGACTCTCTGGGGAGGGGGCTGTAAGGGGGGGGGTCCCCCTGCCTTGTGGGGGGGGCCCCCTTGATGCAGCTGCAGCTTTATTGTCCCCACTCAGGGGTTTGAAGAGAGGGAGCTGCTGGTGTCCCTCCTGCCGTCCCCAAACCCTGGGGGCCCCCCCAACAGCTGCTTTGGGTGGGAGTCACCCCCCGGCTGGGTGAGGGGTGACACCAACCCCCCCCCAGACAGTACCCTGGGTGACCCCTCCCTCCCAATCCTGGACTGGCCCTGGGGGTCCGTGGCACTGAGGGGGGGTCTCCCCTCCGCGCGGTGACTGGGGGGATCCGTGGCACTGAGGGCTGTCCCCTCTCTCCGCAGCCCCCCCGCCGATGCCGGCCAAGGAGGAGGCCCGTCCCCCCCCCGAGGGGGCCAGCTGCGACCCCGGCCCCCCCGCCGCCGCCCCCCCCGGCTCTCCCTGCCGGCCCCCCCCGCCCGCGGACCCCCTGGACACCCGCATCGTCATGGGGGAGGAGACCCGCTGCCCGCCCCCCGAGCCCCGGGGGGGCCCCCCAGTGCCTTGCCCCTTCCCCGCGCCCCCCAAAGAGCCCCCCCCGGGCCGCCCCCCCGCGCTGGACCCCGAGCTGTTCTTCACGGCCCCCTCGACGCCGGTGCGGGCGGGGGGAGCCCGGCTGCCCCCCGAGGAACCCACGGACGGGGACAGCGAGGGGCTGTGCTCGCCCCCCACGTCCCCCTCGGGCTCCTACATGACGGCCGAGGGTGGCAGCTGGGGGTCCTCGGGCACCGCCAGCACCTCCCCCTCCTGCTCCCCCAACCTGGCGGCCGAGGCCGAAGGTCTGGGGGACCCCGAGGGGGACCCCGAGGGCCTGGGGGGGGCCCTGCTGCTGCCCCCCGGCCTGGGGGACCCCCCGGCCTTCCCCCCGCTGTCCCCCGAGGAGGAGGACGAGGAGGATGAGGACGGTTCCTTTGCGCCCCCGGGCTGCGAGGATGATGAGGATGACGAGGACGGGCAGACGCCGGAGGAGGATGAAGAGGAGGATGAAGATGAGGTGTCGGGGCTGATCCCGGCGGCGCTGCTGCCGTTCCGGGGCAGCCTCCTGTTCCAGGCCGAGGCCGTGGAGATCTCCCCGCGGGCCCCGCCCCGGGACGGGCAGGAGGAGGAGGAGGAGGAGGACGAAGGCAGCACCTCGGCCTCGTTCCTGCGCTCGCTGTCCGAGAGCTCCATCCCCGAGGGGGGGGACGAGGCCTTCGCCTTCCGCGACGACACCGACGCCTCGTCCGACTCGGCCGCCTACGACGGGGACGAGGACGAGCGGCTCTACGGCACCGAGCGCCACGCGGGGGGCACGGCCACCCCCCCGGGCACCCCCACCGCTCCCACCGCCACCCCTGGTGTCGAGCTCCACCTTCACGCTGGGTCCCCGTGTCACCCCCCCGGAGAGGGGATGGGCCCCGGGTCCGTGGGGACCCCCCCAGGACCGTCCGAAGGGGACACAGAGCTGGACGGCCATGCCTTTGTCCCTGTGGTGGGGGAGTGGCCCCCCCTGGAGCCCCCCGAGGAGGTGACAGAAAGTTCTGGAGTGGCAGTGCTGGGACAAGAACCTTGCCCAGAGCCAGTGGTGACAGTCGGTGTCCCCCGGCCCCCCGGCCTCTGCACCAGGGACCCCCAGAGCCACCGGCTGGGGAGGGCCAATGGGGAGCCCCGGGACAGCCCTGGGGGTGACAACGACGGTGACAGTGACCTTGAGCTCGGCACGGGGAGAGCAGAGAGCACTGATGGAGAGCTGCACACTGAGGCCACCGGCCTGGGGACGTCGGTGACACCAACCCCCCTGGATGAGACGGACACTGTGGTCACCGAGGAGGTGACACCGGGGACACCTGGCCTGATGGACACTGTGGCCACTGAGGAGGTGACACCAGGGACACCTGGCCTGATGGACACTGCGGCCACCGAGGAGGTGACACCAGGGACACCTGGCCTGATGGACACTGCGGCCACCGAGGAGGTGACACCAGGGACACCTGGCCTGATGGACACTGCGGCCACCGAGGAGGTGACACCAGGGACACCTGGCCTGATGGACACTGCAGCCACCGAGGAGGTGACACCGGGGACACCTGGCCTGATGGACACTGCAGAGCCTGACCTGGGGATATCAGGGATGCCTGGGCTGGACACTGACCTGGAGACACCGGTGACCCCCAGCCCGATGGACACCGTGGACAATGACCTGGTGACACCTGTGGCACCAGTCCCCCTGGATGAGATGGACACTGTGGTCACCAGCCCGGTGACACCCAGCCCGCCTGGTGAGCTGGACACTGTGGCCACTGACACGGTGACGCCAACCCCTCTGGATGAGCCGGACACTGATCTGGGGACACCGGTGACACCCAGCCTGATGGACAGCACAGCCATCAGCCCAGAGGCACCCAGCCCGCCAGACACTGCAGCCACTGACCTGGTGACACCGGTGACACTGATGGCACCCAGCCCGCCAGACACTGCAGCCACTGACCTGGTGACACCGGTGACACTGATGGCACCCAGCCCACCAGACACTGCAGCCACTGACCTGGTGACACCAGTGACACCCAGCCCCTTGGATGAGCTGGACACTGCAGCCACTGACCTGGTGACACCAGTGACACCGGTGACACCCAGCCTGCCAGACACTGCAGCCACTGACCTGGTGACACCAACCCCACTGGATGAGCCGGACACTGCAGGCACCTCAGCGGTGACACCAGTGACACCCGGCCTGATGGACAGCACGGCCACCAACCTGGTGACAGTGGTGACACCAAGCCCAGTGGACGAGATGGACGCTGTGGATGCTGACCTGGTGACAGTGAGCCCCCCAGCTGAGCTGAACACAGTGCCCACCACCTTGATGATACCAACCCCACTGGACACCATGGCCACTGACCTGGTGACACCAGTGACCCCCAGCCTGCTGGACAAGGTGGACACTGTCTTGGTGACACCAGTGACATCCACCCTGGAGGATGGTGTGGTCACTGATGTGGTGACATCGGTGACACCCACCCTGATGGGCACTGTGGGCACCGACCTGGTGACACCAACCCCGCTGGATCAGATGGATGCTGCAGCCACTGCCCCAGTGACACCAGTGACCTGCAGCCTGATGGACACCAGGGACACCGAGCCAGTGACACCGGTGACACCAACCCCGCTGGATGACACAGCCACTGACCTGGTGACCCTCAGCCCGATGGCCACCACAGGCACTGCCCCGGTGGCCCCAAGCCCCCAGCCTGTGTCCCCCGTGGTGCTGGCAGCTGAGGTGGCCCCGTCCCACGAGCCTCCAGCTGCCCTCCCGTGTCCCCCGTCACAGGGGTCACCGTCACAGCCCCCCAGGGAGGTCCCTGAGCCCCCCGAGGTGGGGGGGGACGTGACCACCGCCTCGTCCGAGGGCTCGTCCCCGGAGCCGCAGGACGTGTCTCGCTCCCACCCTGCCTCCAGCTTCGACAGCCCCAGGGAGGCCCCCCTGGGACCCCCCACCCCGCCCCGTGCCCCCGGGGAGCCGTCAGAGGAGGAGGAAGAGGAGGAGGATGAGGGTCCCACCCCTGCAGCCCCCCCACCGCTGTTCACGGCCTCGGAGCGGGAGGTGTTTGTGGGGGCCCCCCCCGAACTGCTCCCACCACCCGGTGCCTTTTCAGGGCACGGGGCTGGCCCGGGGGTCTCTGCCCTGCCCCGGGGGGCCCTCGGGGACCTGTCCCCACCCCTGCAGGAGCCCCCCACCCCCCGGCCGGGCCCTGAGCCCCCCGGCCCCACTGAGGGGAGCACCGATGCCAAAGTCCCGGGTGAGGGTGGCCCCCCGAGCCCCCCCAGCCGCCCAAGATCCCCCCCAGCTTCCCCTGAGCAGCATCAGGAAGAGGAGGTGGTGGGAGGGGTCTCCTCCAGCCCCCTGCCCGCTGTGGGTGCTCAGCAGGTCCCCCTCCAGGAGCCGACCGCCCCCGAGCCCCCCCGCCCTGTGCCCCCCAAACTCAGCCAAGTGCCTCCTCCTGCCACCGTGTCCCTGCTGGCCCAGGGCCCCCCCGGGCCCCTCCCCTGCCAGGAGCCCCCCCCGGGGCTGCCCCCCTCCAGGAAGCATCTCGAAGGTAAGAGACCCCCCTTCCCCAGCAGGTTCTTCCATGGCTGTGGGTCCAGGGTGGGCATCACCTGTGGGGGGGCTGGGGAGGGTCTCTGGGGGGTTCAGGCCTATGGAGGGGTTTTGGGGGCTCCCCAGCTCAGCCCCCCCCTCCCACTGCCATAAGGGATTGTGTGGGGTCAGGGTGGGCACCCGGGGGGGCTGGGAGTGCCTTTGGGGGGGGAGGGAGGACATTGTTCCTGGGTGGGTGATGGGGGTAAGTGGGGGGGTTCATCCCCATTGCAGGTTTTGTACTGTCTGCCCCCCCCCAGGGATATTTCTTGGACCAGGGGTGGCACCTGAGGCATGGAGGTGCCTTCGGGGTGGTCCCGGGGTGGGTGATGGGGGTGAGCAGGGGGGTTGACCCCCAAAGGAGTTTTGGGGACCCCTTGGCTCAGCCCCCATCTCCTCGCAGCCCCCCAGCCCCCCCCGCAGAAGGAGCCGGAGCCCCGGGGCCGAGCGGTGGGGCCGGGGGCTGGGGGGGGCCGGGGGCCCCCCCGGGGGTCTCTGCAGTCGGAGTCGAGCTCATCCAGCGAGGCTGAGACCCCCCGGGCCGAGCCGGCCCCCCTGGCCCCCCAGCGCTGCCAGCCCAACCACCGAGGTGAGGGGGGGGCCCTGGGTACCCCCGGGGTCGGGGGGGTCTCGGGGTCCCCTCTCACCTCCCCCCCTTCATCCCCAGAGTCCGGGAATGAATCCGAGAGCAACGACGAGTCCATCCCGGAGCTGGAGGAGCCCGAGGGCTCGGAGCTGCCCCCCGCCCAGCCCCAGGTGGGGGTTTGGGGCTCGGGGTTGGGGGGGCCCCCTCGGGGGTGCTGGGGGCCCCCCTGACCCCCCCTCTCTGCAGGTACCCCTGGGCCACGCGCTGGGTCCCGGGGAGGAGCCGCTGAGCAAGGCCAAGCAGAGCAGGAGCGAGAAGAAGGCCCGGAAGGTGGGGGGGTCCCCCAGGGAACTGGGGGTCCCTGGGGGGAACTGGGGGGTCTCACAGGGAACTGGGGGTCCCTGGGGGGAGCTGAGGGGTCACTGTGGGCTGTGGGGCTCCCCTGTAGGGTTGGGATCACCATCCTAGCATATGGGCAGGGGGGTCATTTCTGGGTGTTGGGGGTCAGGTCCCCACTCTGGGGGTCCCACTTTGGGGTGGGGCTGGGGTCACCCATGGGGTTGGGGTCATTATTTCACCCCAGGTTTGTGGTGGGGGGTTCTGGGATGTTGGGGTTCAAGGCCCCACTCCAGGGGTTTCTCCAGGCCACAGTGGGGAGTGTCTGGGGGTCCCCACCCTGGGTTGGGGGTCACATCCTGGCCATGCTAGGGACAATGTCCTCCATCCCCGGTTTCCCCGTTGTCCCGGGGATTTGGGGTGCCGCTGGGGGGACTGGAACCCTGCTAGGCTGCAGTGCAGGGGGTCACCCTGCACCCCCCCCGTGCCCCCAGGCCATGTCCAAGCTGGGGCTGCGGCAGATCCACGGCGTCACCCGCATCACCATCCGCAAGTCCAAGAACATCCTGTTCGTCATCTCCAAGCCCGACGTGTTCAAGAGCCCCGCGTCCGACATCTACATCGTCTTCGGGGAGGCCAAGGTGGGCTGGGGGGCCGGGGGGAGGCCGCCCCTGCCCGGGGCGAGGCCGTCCCTGCCCGGGGGGGGCCGGCAGTGACCGCCTGTGCCCCCCCAGATCGAGGACCTGTCCCAGCAAGTGCACAAAGCGGCGGCAGAGAAGTTCAAGGTGCCGCTGGAACACTCGGCCCTGGTCACCGACGCCGCCCCCGCCCTCGCTATCAAGGAGGAGAGCGAGGAGGAGGAGGAGGTGGTTGCTGGGGGGCTCGGGGACCCCCGGAGGTGTTATGGGGGGGGGTAATGGAGCTGTTCCTCCCCCAGGTGGATGGGATAGGGCTGGAGGGGCAGGACGTGGAGCTGGGGCTGGCTCAGGTTACGGTCTCATACCCTGGAAGGGGGCACGAGGGGGGGTCCATGGGGTTTACTGAAGGACCTCCAAGGTCCTGTGGGGTCACTATGGGGGGGTGACAGGCACTATGGCCCCCCACGGGGACAGGACGGGGCTGGAGGTGCAGGATACGGGGCTGGGGATGGCCCAGGCCGATGTGATGCGCCCTGGGAGGGGACACAGAGGGGCTCCCAGGGTGGGTGCTGGGGGACCCCTGAAGCCCTGGGTGGGTGCCTTTGGAGGGTGACAGCGCCGTGCCCCGCCCAGGTGGACGAGACGGGGCTGGAGGTGCGGGACATCGAGCTGGTGATGGCCCAGGCCAACGTGTCCCGCCCCAAAGCCGTGCGGGCCTTGCGGCACAACAACAACGACATCGTCAACGCCATCATGGTGAGTGGGGCTGGGCTGGGACCCCCTCCCTGCCGGGGGTGGGCTGGGACCCCTGCCCAGCGGGAGCTGTGCCCCCCGGGGGTCCCTGACTCACTGTCTCTCCCGCAGGAGCTGACCATGTAGCGCCGGGGCTGGCCCGGCCCCCCTGTAGAGATGCACAGAGACCCCCAGATCCTTCCTCCTGTCCCCCAGCCCCCTCCTCCTCCCCTGGACCGCTCAATAAAGGCCTCCTGCACTCCTTGGATCGCACCTGGCCCCCCTGTGATGATTTTGGGGGGCCTGGGGAGTCCCTTTTCCAGCAGTGGGGTTGGGGGGCAGCACAGGGCATTGTGACTGGGATGGGGAGGGGGAGGGACAGCAGGCTGGGCAGCTTTTGGGGCTCTCATGGTGCTGGGGGTAGAGGATGGCGGTGCCCCAGGGTGTTCCCAACACAACTGGGGGCCAGGGTTTAACCCTTCACCCCCAGATTTAGGGGGTCAGTTGGGAGCGTGGCAGAGACCTGCCCAGGACATTGCAGCTCTGGGTTATTCCCAGAATTTAATCCCATTTCCCATGGAAATACAGAAACATCCTCCACTCTCCCATGAGCTGTTTGGAACTCTCTGGATCCTGTCAAAAATAGGGGTTTTCCTGAAATTCCTAATTTCCCAAAGGGTTTAGTGATGGGAAGGAAACTCTCCCAGCTGTCAGGGAAGGAATTCCTGCTCCCCAAATCCCAGGGACCTGGAGTCCCCCTGCTTTGTCCCCCCCTTCCTGCCCCCAGTTTCTCAGCCTCAGAGCAGGGAGAGCTGTGGGAGGGGCCCTCTCTGTGCCCCCCAGGTGAGTCCCTGGGATCACTCAGCTTCCAGCACCCCTAAATTCCAGGAGGAGGAGGGGATGGGGGACCCCTGGGAGAAGGGAGTGGGGGTCACCAGTTAAGGGTGAAGGGGGAAGACACCAGTAAAGGTAATGGTGAAGTGGGGGGGACACAGCAGTGAGGGTGCTGGTGAACTGGGGACACAGCAGGTAAGGGTGCTGGTGAACTGGGGACACAGCAGGTAAGGGTGCTGGTGAACTGGGGACACAGCAGGTAAGGGTGCTGGTGAACTGGGGACACAGCAGGTAAGGGTGCTGGTGAACTGGGGACACAGCAGGTAAGGGTGCTGGTGAACTGGGGACACAGCAGGTAAGGGTGCTGGTGAACTGGGGACACAGCAGGTAAGGGTGCTGGTGAACTGGAGACACAGCAGGTAAGGGTGCTGGTGAACTGGGGACACAGCAGGTAAGGGTGCTGGTGAACTGGGGACACAGCAGGTAAGGGTGCTGGTGAACTGGGGACAGCAGGTAAGGGTGCTGGTGAACTGGGGACAGCAGGTAAGGGTGCTGGTGAACTGGGGACAGCAGGTAAGGGTGCTGGTGAACTGGGGACAGGAGGTAAGGGTGCTGGTGAACTGGGGACACAGCAGGTAAGGGTGCTGGTGAACTGGGGACACAGCAGGTAAGGGTGCTGGTGAACTGGGGACACAGCAGGTAAGGGTGCTGGTGAACTGGGGACACAGCAGTGAGGGTGCTGGTGAGCTGGAGGGCGCTGGGTGCCGAAGGGTTACAGGCACTGTGCAGGATTTGGGGCTGAAGCCGCTGGAATGTGCTGGAGGTGCAGATCCCCCAAACTGCTGAGTCAGCGTCTGCCTCTGGGTGGGGGGCCCATCCCTGGGTACTCTTGGGCAGCACCCCTCTGGTGTGGCTGGGGGATTAAGTGGGGACCCTCTGGGGGTCTTCCCAGTCCTGGGGTGCCCTAACAGCTCCCTCTGAGCTCCTGCCCCCACCAGGGCCCCGGGGATGGGCAGGGGTGATGGTGGGAAATCCCATGCTGGGGGAGCCAGAATGTTCCAGAATGTTCTGACACCAGGGACGAGAGGGTGAAATGATTCACATTGTGGCAAAACTTCATTGTGGGGGTGGAGGGCAGTTATGGGGGACCTGCTGTGCAAACTGTAAACTGGGGAGGGAGTGGGTCTGGCCCCTCAGGAAGAGAACTGGATGCTCAGGAGCAGATCCATCCTCTGGGGAGATCCATCCCCTTGGAAGGAGACCTCGATGCTCAGAAAGAGATCTGTCCCCAAAAATCCACACCCCAAATCCAGCTGTCCCCCAAATCCACACTGGAGCCATTCCTGCCCCTGGAGCTGTTAAGGAGGCCAGGAGAGCGATTCCATCCTGCTGGAGCCCCCAAATCCTGCAGGAGAAGGATCCACGTTCCAGGACTCTCCCAGGGCAGCTCTGTGTTTCCCCCAGAGGGCACAGGTTGGTGATCTTGGGTCCCTCTGAGGGGCAGCTCCGGATCCTGGTGTCTGTCCAAGGGAAGCTCCGTGTTCCCCCCAGGGGCAGGTCCTTGTTCTGTGTCCCCCCCAAAGGCACCTCTGTGTTCCCTCAGGAGCAGCTCTGTGTCCCGGTGTCCCTCCAAGGGCACCTCTGTGTCCCCCTGGGAGCAGCTCTGTGTCCCGGTGTCCCTCCAAGGGCACCTCTGTGTCCCCCTGGGAGCAGCTCTGTGTCCCGGTGTCCCTCCAAGGGCAGCTCTGGGATCCCCCAGGAGCAGCTCTGTGTCCCAGCCCCCCCGTGTCCAGCCCCAGTCCCTCAGGACGAGTCCCTGTCCAGGCTGCAGCCCAGCGCCTCGATGTCGCTGCTGATGTGGGAGATCATCCTGTCCCACTCGTCCTCCTCGGAGGGCACCGACTGCTCGTCGGAGCTGCCGGCGGCGCCGGTGCCGTTGGAGGCGGAGGCGGCGCCGAGGGAGCGGCGGTAGCGCCCGAAGCTGTCCGTGATGATCCCGCGCCCGTCCTTCACCCCGATGGTCTCCAGGAAGTTCTCGAAGTGCTGGCTGTCCTTCTCCGGGATGAAGGGACGCAGGCCTGGAGCCGGGAGAGAGCACGGACGGGGGCTGGAGCATGGGGCGTGGAGAGCGCTCGGGGCAGGTACCCGTGGGATTCCTCACATCCGTGGGGTTCCTGAGGCTCCCGAGCCTTCCAGGAGAGCCCAGGAGCCTCTCTGGGGGGACAGGGAGCTCCAGGGCCCCCCATTCACACCTGGGCCCTGTGGCCACCACTGAGACCAAAATCTGGCTCAAGGGGGATTTTCCAAACTCCAAAGGATCCAATTCCTCACCCAACACCTTGCTTAGCTTTGCTGAGCTTATCCCCATAACTTGTCCCATCAGGGCCATTTGCCTTGTCCCCTCAGTGTCCCCGCAGGCCAGCAGGGCCCAGGTGAGACACATCTCTTCAGTCCTGGGGGGATTTTAAATTCCCAGCCTGTTTTCCTTGGATATTAGAGGCCAGGAGGGAGGCCCTGGGTGTGATCAGATAAACTGTTCCTATCCTGTCAGGATTTTAAATTCCTGGCCTGTTCTCCCTTGGATAGTAAAGGCCAGGTGAGAGGACCCAGGTGTTTAAGCCCAGGTTATTTAAACATCCCAGGTCTGGAGGAAATTCCCAGGTTGGGAGTAGATTCCCAGGTCTGGGGGAGGTTTCCAGGTCTGGATTAAGTTCCCTGGTCTGGAGAAGATTCTCAGGATGGGAGGAGGTTCCCCAGTGCTCCACAGCCAGAAGAGAACAGGGAACAGCTCCAAGGCAGGGACTCCAACCAGGATAAGCTGGGACAGATGGCCCAGTGGCCCTCAGGAAGGAGGAATCTCCACAGGAGAGCTGGATTGAGACATTCCCCTGGTGTGGTGACCCCAAGGCCTCCCTGTGCCCACACCCTTTCCCCCTCGGTCCCATCCCACTGCCTGTCCCTGAGCACCCAGTTCCCACCTCTGGGGCTCTCCTGCACTCACCCAGGAGCAGGAATTTCCTGCTGTCCCCGTAGAGCTGCTTGAGGTTGATGCAGAACTCGTGGATGGAGGCTCCGTTCCGGTACTCGTGGAGCAGCATCGCGAACTGCTGGATCTCCTGGGAGGACAGCTTGGTCCGGAGCTGGGGGAGGAGGGTGGGAGGCTTGGGAATAGCCCTGGCTGCAGCCAGGGACCCACTCATCCCCAGGGGAAAGCAGTGACAGGGTCTGGGTGTCGCTGGGGCTGGGACTTAGGGATAGGGTGACTTTGGACAGGGGGAAGGGGACAAAGGTGGGGATGTTCCTGTGGGAGAGGGAGTGAGTCTGGAGGAGGGCCTGGAGCTGCTCCCAGGGCTGGAGCCCTCTGCTCTGGAGCCAGGCTGGGACAGCTGGGGGGGTTCCCCTGGAGAAGAGAAGGATCCAGGGAGACCTGAGAGCCCCTGGCAGGGCCTAAAGGGGCTCCAGGAGAGCTGGAGAGGGACTGGGGATAAGGCATGGAGGGACAGGACACAGGGAATGGCTTCCCACTGGAAAAGTGGAGATTTAGATGGGATATTGGCAAGAAATGCTGTGAGGGTGGGGAGGGACTGGAATGGAGTTCCCAGAGAAGCTGTGGCTGCCCCTGGATCCCTGGAAGTGTCCAAGGCCAGGCTGGACAGGGCTTGGAGCAACCTGGGATACTGGCAGCTGTCCCTGCCTGTGGCAGGGGTGGAACTGGATGATCCCCGAGTTCCCTTTCCCCCCCCAAACCATTCCAAGATTCCATGACATGAGCCCACAGTCAGGCCCTGCAGGCCCAGCTGGGCTGGGAAAGGAGGATGAGCCGCTCCCACACCCCACGTCCCCCCAGGGCCACAATCCCCAATCCCAGGAGGGTGCCGTGCCCAGGCCCCACCGTCATCATGTAGTCCTGGAGCAGCTCGGTGGCCGTGGTGCTGAGCTCGCTCTCGCTGGCTGTGGTGACGTGCGGGGACGGGCGCGCGGACAGCGAGGACGGGGACGTGTCTCCTGCCTCCAGGGTGTCTGGGAAGGAACTGACACGCAACAGGGTGAGTCCTCTGGAGCTCCCGGGGCAGGGAGGGGATGGAAGGGTGGGGAGCCACGGGGGGGTGGGAATTTTGGGGTGGGCTGTGCAGGGCCAGGAGCTGGGCTCTGATGCTTGGGGTCCTTCCCAGCCCAGGATATTCCATGATTCTGGAAGCCTCCAGCTCCTGAGGGTACCCTGAAGACCCCACGGAGCCAAATACTGGTTTGGTGACCCCATGACAACAGAGCCCCACACAGGGAATTATCCCTCCAGGTGCTTCCTCATTGGGAACAGCACTGGGAAAAATCCCCAAACTCCTCATTTTGGGGCTAAAGGTGTGAATTTCCAATAATGTTCATAATTCCTCCACATTAGGCATTCCAAGAGCATCCATCCCTCCGTGCTGGACATTCCAAGAACAACCCTTAATGCTGGTTATTCCAAGAGCATCCCTCAGTGCTGCATGTTCCAAGAACATCCCGCCAAGCTGGACACTCCAAGAGCCCCCCTCAACACCGGATATTCCAAGAGCACCCCTCCACGTTAACCAATGGACTGCATGTTGGGATTTCATCCCACAGACACTGTTGAGGTTTACGGCGATCCGGGAGAGAAAAGTTTCCTAAATGAAGGGATTTTTTGGAAAACCCTTCTCCCAGCTCCAGCAGGGCTGATCAGCCATAGAGCCTGTGCTGTGCTGACACAGGGACTGCTCGCTGTGGACGTGACTTTCCCTGGAATGCTGAGGGCAGGACAATCCAAGCCCGGACAGGGTGGGTGCCAACACCCTCCGAGGCCCAGCGGGGCGGGCTGAGCTTCCCGCCGTGCCGGCGGCAGCGCATCCGGGGTTAATCCCGGCTCCAGGGCCAGGGCTCACTTACAAAGTGCTGGCATCTGCCTCGAAGGGCTCCTTCACGTCCACTTTGGTGGAAGAGTCATCTGGAAGGAGAAAAATTTGGGATATGGAACGTGAGAGGCACAAACTCGGTGATTTCCCAGCCCAGGAGCGACGCAGAGTGATTCCCGACACAGCGTGACTCCCAATTCTGCTGGCAGGGGACGGGCTGGGAATGAGCGACAGGACGAGAGGAAACAGCCTCAGGTCGTGCCACAGGAGGTTTGGGTTGGATCCTGGGAAAGTTCCAGCATGGAAAGGGGTGCCCAGGCTGCCCAGGGCAGGGGTGGAGTCCCCACCCCCGGAGGGATTTAACATCCACGCGGACGTGGCACTTGGGGATGTGGGTTAATGGCGAGGGACGGGTGGGTTCGGGGCTCTCTGAGGATCTTCCCACCCCAGGCACTGCCTGAGTGCTGTCCCTGCCCCGAGGGTGGGTGGGGGTGCCGGGAGCACCCACCGCTGTGCAGGGACAGGTGCCGCGTCGGCGTCGAGGCCCCGTCGAAGATGGCGCGGTCCAGGAAGTCGATGGTGGACTCGGTGTAAACAATCTGGAAGACTTGGCTGAGCAGGGAGCACAGCTCCTCGGCACCCACCTGGGAACGAGCAGGGAGCCTTGGGAAATCCCACGCTGGCCTTTCCCTTCAGCTCTGTGGGACGGGTGTCGTCTCCCACGAGGAACTGAGGTCTGCAACCCTCCCGAGCTGCCCGAGGAACATCCCAACCCTCTCCCACCCACTCATGGAGCTGGGATGCTCCAGCATCCACTCAGGAGCCCCCACATTCTGTGCCAAAGCTCCTCTGTGCAGCTCCCTGGGATTTTGGCTCATCACCTGCATCCCAGAGAGGTGGAGGTGACCCAGGGAACGTCACAACTGGGAACACAGGGAGAGAAACTCCACCCTGAGTGGAGACTGGAGAGACTGAGAGCAGGATCTCTGGATCCACACACTGGATGAAACAAACTCCCAGGTCAGCACTGGGAGAATGCCTCGATCAGCAAAATCCCATTCCGGGATTGTTGTCCTCAGGGATTTTCTGCTGCTGGAGGAGGCTCTGGGCACCAGGAACCAAAGGAAACCATCCTTGGAGACCCTCTTGTGTCCCTCTCCATGCATCACTTTGTGCTCCAGCAACGCTCAACCACACCTGCATCCCTCAATCCAGGCCTGTGTGTCCCACAAGGCATGGAGGCAGGGAAGGATCCGGACACACCACAGGCCGTGGCCGCTCCGGAGTTTGTGGCTCCACCCTCGCACCCTTCCAAGAGCCAGGAACTTCCCAGCAATCCCGCTGCAGCAATGCCCAGGAGTTGCCAGGGTTTCCCTGGACAGGTGGGAGCTGTACCTTGTTCTCTGTGGCCAGGACCACCAGGCAGCAGCACTCCAGGGGCCCCCCGGCGCTCTCCGACAGCGACCCCGACGTCAGCGCCTTGGAGCCCTCGGCACACAGGCTCTGGCTCGGAGAGATCCCGGGATCCTGAGCTGGGGGGAGAGGAGGAGTGAGGGAAAGGCGGGGCGGGGAGGGGACAGGAAGGAATCTTGGGGGGGCAGAGCAGAAGGGGATGAAAAGCCTCAACTTTGCAGTTTGTTTTGACAGCTCCGGAGATCTCCGGCCATTCCCACAGCTCAGAATTCCACCGGTGGAATTCCAGCCCCTGGGGCACTTTCTCCTTTATCCCACAGCCCGTGCCTGAGGTTTGTGATGTGATAAATCCCTGGCTCAGCCCTTCCCAGAGCACACAGGGACAGGCTGGTCTGGCACGCAGGGTGCCACGGAACCCCCACGGGTTGGAAAGGCCTCGAGGATCCCCCGGTCCCAGCCACGGGCAGGGACACCCCCTGCCAGCCCAGGTGGCCCCATGCCCAGTGCCCCCTGACCCCCCGGGGGCACAGCTCACCTGTCTTGAGCACGACGAGGTGCGCGGAGTCGTCGCGCACGTAGGACACGGCGGCGATGTCGTGGATGGGCACGCGCAGGATCAGGTCCTCCCCGTCGCGCCACACCAGCTTCACGTTGTAGGCTGACAGGCTGAGCACCGCGTCGTGCTCCGTGCCCAGCTGGCCCGGCAGCTGGTGGGCCCTCTGCGGCACAGGGGTGGGCACGGCCTCAGCCACGGAACCCTTGGGCTCGCAGGGACCTCGGGGATCAGCCAGCTCCGTGCCACGGGCAGGGACACCTCCCCTGGCCCAGCCTGGACCTCAGGGATCAGCCAGCTCTGTGCCACGGGCAGGGACACCTCCCCCTGGCCCAGCCTGGACCTCAGGGATCAGCCAGCTCTGTGCCACGGGCAGGGACACCTCCCCCTGGCCCAGCCTGGACCTCAGGGATCAGCCAGCTCTGTGCCACGGGCAGGGACACCTCCCCTGGCCCAGCCGGCTGCGGCCTGGCCTCGGATACCTCCAGGGATGGGGCGGCCACAGCCGCTCTGGGAAACCCTTTCCAGTCCCTCAGTGCCCTCCCAGGGGTGTTTCCACCTTTCCCTCCCATCCACAGGATAGCAGGATGGAGGACACCGGCTGGAAGAAGCCCAGTGCCGTGGAAGCTCTGTGGGTTTTCCCTGCTGGGATTCCCAGAGCAGGTAGGTGACCCCTCACCTTGGCGTTGTCAATCAGGTGCAGGATCTCCGTGCGGCTGGAGGGGTTCAGGTATCCCGGGATGGAGGTGAGCTGGCCTAAATACTGGGAAAGAAGAGCCAAAGCGTTACCACAGCAGGGACACAGCCTCGGAACGAGTCCAGAGGAGCCACAGAGATGCTCCAAGGAAAACCTGGAGACAGGTGAGAGCTGGGAATGTCCACCTGCAGAAGGGAAGGCCCCGGGAAACCTCAGAGCCCCTTGCAGGGCCTAAAGGGGCTCCAGGAGAGCTGGAGAGGGCCTGGGGACAAGGGATGGGGGGACAAGGGATGGAGGGACAGGATGTGGGGAGCAGTTTCCCGTGGACAGGGGGGTCACTGGGAAGGGATTCCAAGGGAGCAGGGGGTGTGTTACCTTGACCTCCTTCTCGATGTAGTCGTGCAGCAGCAGGTCGGGCTCCACGCGCTCGGGCAGCGGCACCACCACCGTGTGCAGCGGCCGCCGCTCCGTCACCTTCTCCTGGGCCTTCTTGTCCCGGCCCTTCTCGCCCTTCAGGAACACCCGCTTGAACGGAGACACGATGCCAGGCTGGGGAGGGAAGGGGCACGGGGCTGAGGGGCACAGGGGCCGTGGCACTGAAACCACCCAGCGCTCCTCGATCCCATCCTGCTGCTCCAGCGCTTGGAGCTACAAATCCATGGCTTTCCACCGGAAAGCACTTCCCTAGGACACGTCCCAAGTGCTGAACATTCACAATTCCAAAATGTGTTTTTTTCCCCCCAAGGTCACCACCTTCAACCTTCCAGGTGAAGGGAATACGAGCATATTCCAGGTAAAGAGCTGGGCTCCAGAGGGCTCCTCCAAGGTTTTGTACCTTCTGCTACGGAGACTCACCAAGGAACACCCAGGGAACAGACAGGAATGTTCCAAGGAAAGCCAAAATCACGAGGAGATGAGCCAGAAAGAGGATTTTCCCGGGAGACACCACTCTTGGAGGTTCCTGAAGTGCTGGGTTTGGAAAACCATTGGAGCCAAGGGGTGGGCTCCCGGCTGAGAGGGAGCACCCTTGGCATCGGCACGGGAATTCCAAGAGGATCCTACCGAGCTCCACGCTGGATAAACAATTGGGAACATCCCCAAACTGCTCCAATTCCAGGGTTACCAGATGAAGTGGATGTTTGGAGCAGGCAGATCCATGGCTGGACCTTGGAGCTCCTCAGCCACGTGGCTCCAATGCCCCATTCCCGGGTGGCCTCTACTTCCCACCCCTCAGGACAACCCCATCCCGGCTTTCCTGATCCCCATAGCCAAGAGAAAGGAATGTGGGATCTGCAGGGGCAGAGAAGGTGCTTCCAAGGGTGAATTAATTAAATCTAAACCAAGGAAAAGCTCCTGGGAGAATGGGAATTACCAGCCACAAGGACATCGGGGACAGCGCGGCCTGGAAAAACATCCCTTGGATCAGGGAGATAAAAATAAAGGGATTTTATAGGACAAAAGGGAAGGAAACAACTCCACAGCCCCTGCCTCAGGAGCAGCAGTGTGGAATTTTGGGAAGCATTCAGGAGAAGGATTCCATGATTCTTGATCAGGATATTCCATGATTCTGTGACTCTATAACCCTGCAAAGGGACTGGGACAAGAGAGGGAAGGAAATCCTGGACCCAACAGGTTCTGTTTGCCAAGAAGAGAGGGCTGGGCACCCTCCAACTCCAGGGTGCCCCATCCCACATCTCAGCTGCCTATGCCCAAGGATCTAATTCCATAGGAATCCTTTGGGAATTCAAAGCAGAGCGACGGAGGAATCCCCTGCGGGATGGAGGCTGTACCCACACACTTCCCTTTCCCCAGCTGGCTCCAGACCCACCCCAATCCACAAAACCCCCCTTTTCCCTCAGGCATGTGGCTGTCTTGGATGATCCCAAGCCTCCAGGCTCTGTGGGAAGAGGATTTGGGGCTCCCCAATCCCAGGTGGAGGCACCCCCCACAGTGACGCAGCTCCGAAACAGCTTCTGCTTTTGGGGCTCCCCAATCCCTGCACCCACCTCGTCCTCCATGGAATTCCCTGGGAGCACGGCACAGAGCTGTGCCAGGGGGAGATGGGAGGCCTCTGGGGGAAAGGGGGGGCTGTTCCCCTGGTTTTGGGGGAGCCAGGGCTGGAATGGAGGAGCTCAGGGCCAGGAAGTGCCCCGGCCACAGCTTCCTCCCTGCCACGTGACAGGTTGGGCTGTGGGTGGGAACTGGTGCTGGGGCTGCAGCACGAGCCCATTCCCACCTTCCCTCCCGCCTCCTGCACCCCAAACTCCCTGGAACACCCCAAATCCTCAGTGCTTTGCTGCTGCCACACGCAGGATGGAAATGCCCCCCTCCCACGGGAGGCTGAGCCCCGGGTTCTCCTCAGGGTTCCGAGCTGGATTGTCTCCAGCTCCTGGTTGGACACCGGAGGTTGGAGCTGCTGATGCCAGAGGCTTTTCCAACCCTAATGATCCCATGATCCACCGAGTCAATGGGCTGGAAAGCTTCTTCCTGCCCCATCCATGGAGGTGTCCAAGGACAGCTTGGACATGGCTTGGAGCAACCTGGGAGAGTGGAAGGTGGGCAAGGGGTGGCACTGGATGATCCTGAAGATCCTTCCAACCCAAACTATTCCATCATTCCGTGAGTCTATTCTGAGTTTTAGGTTTTACACTTGGAAAGCAAAGCTGGGAATGAGGCTACAACCCCCTGAAGAAGGAGGTGGCTGGAGAAGCAGCACCCCAAGACCTGAGGGCCGGTTTGAGGAGGACGGGGCCACCCTGGGAATGGGAGCCAGGAGTCATTCCCACAGGAGCTGCTGCAGAGAGTCCAGAGGAGGCCCTGGAGCTGCTCCCAGGGCTGGATCCCTCTGCTCTGGAGCCAGGCTGGGACAGCTGGGGGGGTTCCCCTGGAGAAGAGAAGGATTCAGGGAGACCTGAGAGCCCCTGGCAGGGCCTAAAGGGGCTCCAGGAGAACTGGAGAGGGACTGGGGACAAGGCATGGAGGGACAGGACACAGGGAATGGCTTCCCACTGCCAGAGGGCAGGGTTAGATGGGATATTGGGAAGGAGTTGTTGGCTGTGAGGGTGGGCAGGCCCTGGCACAGGTTGCCCAGAGAAGCTGTGGCTGCCCCTGGATCCCTGGAAGTGTCCAAGGCCAGGCTGGACAGAGCTTGGAGCAACCTGGGAGAGTGGAAGTTTATCCATTCCCCCAATTCCTGATCTCCCAGTAACCACAGGTAGCTCGTTGTGCTGTGGCTGCTGGGGGAGCAGACACCCAAAATCCACTTTACTGGCCCCCCAAACTCCAGAGCAGAGGGGCTCCAGCCCTGGGAGCAGCTCCGGGGCCTCCTCTGGACTCTCTGCAGCAGCTCCACGTCCTTGTGCTGTTGTTCCCAGGGCGGGGGCAGCTCTGCAGGGGGGTCTCACCTGGGGGGGCAGAGGGGCAGGATCCCCCCTGCCCTGCTGTGGGATCAGCCCAGGGCTGGATCCATCCAGGGCATTCCCAAGCTGGAAAAGTCGGGAATTTCATGCTACCAGAGAATTCCTCCAGGGACCCCGTGCAAGCTCTGGATCAGCTGCAGCCCTTAGACAGATTCCAGAGTCAGACCAACAGGAAAATCCTCCCGAGTTCACCCCAAACCTGCCCAGGAAACTGCTCATTCCTGTTGGGACAGCCACCAGTGGGATCCTGGGAACGCCATCTCCTGCCAGGAATCCCAGGCCCCCAGTTCAAACCAGTTCAGGCTTTACCCAAAGCTGGGCTGTGACTTTCCTGCTCATCCCAAACTTGCCCCACCATCCCTTGGGATCAGCACTGAGGCACTCGTGCCCTCACCTCAGCCCAGAATGCTGCTGGAACGATCCACAGGGTGGGAAAAAATCCTGGAGGAGAGTTGTCCCTTCAGCTGGAGCAGCAGCTGCACACAGGGATGGATCCCCTGGCTCCACAGCTGCATGAGCCAGATTTAGTGGTGATCCACCCCCAAATCCATGGAAAACTGGCTCCAAGGGAGCTCCATAGGCACAGGGACCAGCCCAGGAGGTGCCACAGCTCTGGAGGGGCTCAGGGAGCTCACCAGGACAGGAAGGAACTGGAAAATGTGGGATCAGCCCTGGGAAGGGGCTGTGAGGAGGACTGAGGGATCAGAGGGAGGACAGGAGGGATGATCAGGAGGGATGGAGAGTGGGAGAGGGATCAGCTAAACATGTCCAAGCACCTGAGGGGAGGATCCAGACCCTTCCCCGTGCCAGGGACCAACCTGGGCTGTCCCAGGGAAGAGGTGGGACCCAATCTGGGCTCACCCCATACCACCTGGAGCACTGGGAGCCAAATCCTTCCCAAAGGTAGGCACATCCCATCCCCAGGAGGGCAATTCCTCCCCTCAGGGCACCAGGGGGTTGAATTCCCAAGTCTAGCTCCGTGAGAAGCCTGGATGGCAATTCCCCAAGAAACCCATCCCTATTCCCTCACTCTGGGAATGTTTGGCTCAGCCCCCAGGCAGAGGCTCAGGGGGAACCTGCTGAACCCCCCCAAACAGCTCATTCCTCCCCAAAATTACGGGATCAAACCCCCCCTGCTCCGGGATCGGGAAGCAGCTCCGGGTGAAGCTCCCCCCCAGGACCCAGAAATGGGCTGAAATGAGGGAAATTAGGGCAAGGTGGGAACGGGGGGAGCTGCTGACACCCAGAGACACGAGAAAGTACAAACGTATGAAAGTATAAACGAACGGGTGTGGAAATGAGATTAATTCACGTGAAGAGCTGATTTAAGTGAGTTAACATAGCCATAAGTTAAGAGCTTCATAAATAATAACCCCATCAATGACTGATCTCCTCGACACCCCCATTCACAGCGGGGGGATTTTTTTGGGGGGCGGGGTCCGGGCACACCCCCGAGAAGGGGGATCCGGGGCGGGGATCCCGCAGGTCCCGCCTTCGGGAGCGACCCGAGCCGGCACTGAGCGACCCCCGGAAGGGCCCCGCGGTGCCGCCGCTCTCACCTTCTTGCCCTTCTTGCCCTCCTCCTCCATGGCTCCGGCGGCGGCCCGGGCCCCCCCCGGGGCATCACGGCCTGGCTGCGCGGCGGGGCCTCAGCGCGCGGCGGCGGCGGCGGCAGCCATGGCCCGCCCGGGTCCCGCTCCAGCCCCGCTGCCCGCCCCCGATCCCGATCCCAGCCCCGCTCCGGCCCCGCCGCCGCCTCAGCGCCCGCCCTGCTGCCCCGCCGCCATCTTGGGCGGCGCCTTCCCGTGACGTCATCGGCCCGCCGCCGGGGGGAAAGCGCCGCCGTGCGCACGCGCCGACCCTCCCGCGCCCAAACCACGCCTCCAAACCAAAGCCACGCCCCTCCGGTGTACAATCGCTCCGTGGCCACGCCCCCACTGTAGCCGCGCCCCCAGTGCCGAACAGTAGCATTGACCACGCCCACCACGCAGACATGCCCCTCCCTGTAACCCCGCCCCAGCAGAGTGACGTTATAGGAGCGCCCACCGCGCTCAGGCCGCGCCCCCATTTACCCCGCCCATCTCATACTCTGCTGCCGCCAGGTGGCGCCACCGCGCGTCGCACGGTGGTGACGTCAGAGGAGTGCGCGCCATGTGCCAGCCATGGCGGTGGCAGGAGGGTCAGGGGGACCGGCCCGGGGCATCGGCCCCCATCTGGATCCAGAGCGGCGGTGAGCGCGGTGCAGGCTGGTGAGGGGGCGAGGGGGGGTCCCACGGCATCGGGAGCGGTTCCCGCCGCAGGCTCCAGCGTGGCGGGGCCTGGCGTGGCCCCCGCCATTCCTGCAGCACTGCCAGAGCATCCCGGGGCAGTTTGAGGCCTCTCCCGGCGCTTCCCGGGGGCGGTTATGGAACCCCCGCACACCTCCAGGGTCCAGGAGGGATCTAAGGGGACACTGGGGGAGCCCCGGAACCCCCGCGAGGGGCCGGTGACATTTCTGCCCTTTCCCATTCCAGGCTCCCTCCAGGAACCCAGCTCCGTTGGAAGCCACCGGGAAGGAGGAGGTGGATTCAGAGGCCCTGTCGCCGAAACTGACCTAATTGCGGTTAATTAATGCTGTCTAATTACCGCTGCCGAGGGCTCGGCCCCTCGCGTGTGGCTGAAATCCCGCGGCAATGCCGTGGCTGGAACGCAGCCCTGTCCCCCATCCCGGGGGGAGCTCTCGAGTCGTCGCGTGTCCAGGTGAGCTGTCGCTGCTCTGCCCCGTCCCTCATTGCCTCATTCCCTGGAATTCCCTCTGCAGCCCCCTCGGCTGCCCTGGGGGGGCTGGGATCCCACGGAGGTGCCAAGCGGGGGTGGCTCTGGGACCTCCCCGGTGACCCCGTGGGCTGTGGGGCCGCCTTCCCGGGCGGTGCCCGTGTCCCCCCTCGCTCCAGCCGCGCCTTCCCAGAGCTCCCCGTTGTCGTGGAGAGCCCGGGATCGGCCGTGTCCGTGACCCCACAGCCCCTCCCGCCGCAGGCTCCAGCGTGGGGGGGCCTGGCGTGGCCCCTGCCACTCCTGCAGCGCTGCCAGAGCATCCTGGGGATGTTTGAGGCCTCTCCCGGTGCTTCCCGGGAGTGGTCATGGAACCCCCAGACATCCCTGATCCAGGGGGATGGGGGGAACCCCTGGAAGCCCCAGGCAGGGCCGGTCACCTCCTGCCCTTTCCTGTTCCAGGCTCCTGCTCCAGCCATCCAGGGGGATTGAGGAAGGCCCAGGAGGCAGGTGAAGTGCTCCTGTCACCCTAATTAACCCAGCTGTTATTAATTAAAGCTGGAACACCCCAGGAATGCTGACCTGGGACCCCCCTGCCCAGGGGAGGGCTGTCACCTGCCCGGGCCTGGGCAGCTCATCCCACCCTCGTCCCACTGGGATTCATCTGTAGGATGAATGGAGGGAGCAGCTGGGGCAATGGGGCACTTTCCCTGGGGCAGAACGTGGGTCCAGCTGCCCCAGAACCAGGACATTAAACGTGAACCTGTGATTGTCACCAATGAGAGCCTTTTTCTCCTTCTGTTTTAGGTTAAACTGGGATAAAATGGGATTGGGGGAAGGGGCTCCAGGTGCTGGAAGAGAATTCCCAGGGGACACTCCTGTGTCCGTCTGTCCCTGATAGGCCCAAGGTCTTCTAGACTGGCTGTGTATGTATCCCTACAGCCCAGGATCCCTGGATCCCGATTTCCCCAGGTCCCTCTGCCCACATCCTGGGGTTCCAGTACCCAAAAAACTGGGACAAGTGGGCTGGGCAAATTGGGTGTGGAGTGGGCAGAAGAAGGTGGCTCTGGTCCCTCTGGGATCTGCAGAGCTCCCGAGGGGCTGCTCCTGTGGCAGAGCTCATCAGATCCTTCAGTGAACCGATGGGATCATTCAGTTAATGGGCCAAGTGAGTCAGGTAATGGGGCAGATAAATGAATGGGTTAGTTAATTAATGGATCGAATCATTCAATTAACGAGTTTAATAAAGGAAGGGAATGTCGTAAAGACTCGATTTTGTGATTGTTCTACATTGTTGGAAAAGGCCCGGGGTGGAGGATGGGGCATCCCTGGGACCACCCAGAGGTCCTGGAGGCCGCAATATATGTCACGGGAGGTGCGGACAGGGGTAATTAAGGGGTAATTATAGGGTAATCAGCGGCGCCCGCGCGCGGAGGGTTTGGCGGGGCCCGGCACTGGCGGTTGCCATGGGAACCGCCAATGGGGGCGGAGCTTAGCCATGACAACACCCGTCTCTTCTAATCAGCGCTCGCGGCGTCGCCATGGTTACACCCGTATCGTCCAATCAGCGCCCGGGCTGTCACCATGGTCACACCCGCTTCCGCCTATCAGCGAGGGCTGCGTCGCCAGGGCAACAGCTCCGGTCCCGCCCTGTGATGGGCGGGGCGTCGCCATGGCAACGGTCCCGGAAGTGTCGCGCGGACTCGGTGTCCCGTGAGCCCCCGCGCGGTTCCGGCGGGCCGGGATCGGGATCAGCGGGATCGCCGGGATCGGCCCGGATCGCCGGGAGCGGCCGGGATCGCCGGGAGCGGCCGGGCCGCCATGGAGGCCGTGCCTCGCATGCCCATGATCTGGCTCGACCTCAAGGAGGCCGGCGAGTTCGCCTTCAACGCCGCCGTCAAGAAGGTGGGGCCTGAGGGGGCGGGGGGGCAGGGCTGGGAGGGGCAGGGGGGGCTGTGGCCCGGGGGTCGCGGTTCTGGGGCGAGCTGGGGGTCCTTGAGGCACTAGGGGTTGGTTGGGGGTCTGGGAAGGAGAGGAGGGCCTGGAGAGTGGGGTGGGCGTCTGGGGTTGGGGTCTGGGTCTGTGGGACTCGGGGCGGGGATTGGGAGGGACAGACTGGTCGGAGCCTGGGCCAGGGGGCTCTGGGGGGGTTTGGAGTCTGTGGGACGCGAGACGGGCTCTGGGGATCGGGAGGGACGGACAGGTCGGAGGCTGGGGCAGGGGGCTCGGGGGGGGTTTGGGGTCCGGGAGGCTCGGGGGTGTCCAGGGAAGGGCAGAGCGGCGGGGGGGTTTAGGAGTCCCTGGGGCAGCGGGGACGTGGAGCTGGGGGGGTTGTGGGGCAGGTCGTGGTAATGAGTCCGATAATGAGCAGCTGTAAGCCAGCCCCGCCCTGCCCGGCGCTCCCCGGGCCGGGGGTGGTGGAAGGGCAGGAGGATTCGGGGGGCTCCCCCCGCGGTTTGAGGCGGCGACACAGGCGCAGGTGGCCCTGGGAGTGCCCCCAACCTGCCTCACCTGCGAGGGCCGGGGGAGAAATTCCTCCCTCCCCTCAACTTCCTTTTCCAAGCTCAGCAATTCCCGATTCCCTCCCCTCGCCTCTCAGGGGATCGAAGCATTTTCATCCCCGAGCCCCCCGGCCCAGCCCGGGGTCCCCCACCCCCCGGCCCCCCCGGGGGTCTCCGGCCCCTCACACCCCTCCTCTCCCGCAGTTTGTGCTGAAGAATTACGGGGAGAACCCTGAGAACTACAACGAGGAGCTGCGCAAGCTGGAGCTGCTCCGCCAGGTGAGGCACAGCCTGCCCGGGGGGGCCCTGGGGGGGCTCTGCCGACCCTCCTCACCCCCACCCCATGTTCCCAGAGCGCCGTCAGCGTGCCCAGGGACTTCGAGGGCTGCAGCACCCTGCGCAAGTACCTGGGACAGCTGCACTTCCTGCAGAGCCGCATCCCCATGGGAGCCGGCCAGGACGCCGCCGTGCCCGTCACGTGGTGAGGGGTGCAGGGGGTACAGGGGTGGGGCAGTGCCCATCACGTGGGGAGAGGGTTCGGGTCCCCTCGGGGAATGGGGAGTCCTGAGGGAGTCCTGGGGAGTCCCCTGCACAGGGGGTCCTGAGGACCTCCAGGGGGACTCTGTCCTGCCCTGAGGTGGCACAGGGAGATCCTGGGAGCTCTGAGGGAGTGGGGTCCTGGTACAGGGGAGTCCTGGGGACTCTTGAGGTCCTGCCCAGGGGTGGCATGGGGGGATACCAAGGACCCTTTGGGGATTTGGGTCCTGGCACAGGAGTGTCCCAGGACTCCTTAGGGGATGGGGTTCTGCTCCAGAGTGCACAGAAGGGTCCCAGGGAACCTCTGGGGAATAGGATGCTGTGCCAGGGAGGCATGGGGGGCTCTGGGGGACCCCCTAGGGAACAGAATCCTTACATAGGGGGCTCTGGGGAATCCCTGAGGGAATGGGGTCCTGCAGACCCCTCAAGGATCAGTGTCCTGCCCCTGGGTGGAATGGAGGGATCCCAGGGAACCTTTGGGGAGCAGTGTCCTGCACAGGGGGTTCCCAGGACCGCTGGGGAATAGGGCTCCAGACACATCCTCCTCCTGAGGGAATCCCTGTTGCTCCCTGTCCTGTGACCCCTTTCCCCAGGACCGAGATCTTCTCGGGGAAGGCGGTGACACACGAGGACATCAAGTATGAGCAGGCCTGTGTCCTCTACAACCTGGGTGAGGAACGGGACCTCTCCCCACCTGGCACCCACTGGCTCCCCCATCCTGTGGGATTGGACCTCCCTGATCCATTCCTGGGGCTGTTGGGGGGTCCCTGCCCCGCTGAGCCCACCCTGTCCCCACAGGAGCACTGCATTCCATGCTGGGAGCCATGGACAAGAGAGTGTCCGAGGAGGTAACGGCCCCCAGAGACCCTCAGAGCTCTGTCTGGACACGGGGGGGGACAGGGCAGGGACTGTCTCTGTGCTGGGAACTGGGAGGACACACCTGGAATGCTGGGGGCAGCTTTGGGGGTTCTGGGAACAGGTCATGGAGGAGCTGGAGCATGTCCAGGGAAGGGAAGGGAGCTGGGGAAGGGACTGAGGGAGAGCTGGGGGGACTCAGGAGGACCTTGGGGGGGGACAAGAGGGTGAAGCCAGGGTGGGGTCGGGCTCTGCTCCCAGGGAACAAGGGACAGGGGGGAGAGGAAATGGCCTCAGGCTGTGCCAGGGGAGGGTCAGGTTGGATACTGGAAAATTCCTGCTGGGAAGAGCTGCCCAGCCCTGGCACAGCTGCCCAGGGCAGGGGTGGAGTCCCCACCCCTGGAGGGATCTCAAAGCCCTGTGCATGTGGCACTTGGGGACAGGGTCAGTGGTGGCCCTGGCAGTGCTGGGGGACGGGTGAACTCCGTGATCTGGGAAGTCTTTTCCAACCCAAACAATTCCATCCCCTCAGGGTATGAAGGTTTCCTGCACCCATTTCCAGTGTGCTGCCGGTGCCTTCACCTACCTGCGGGACCACTTCCCACATTCCTACAGCGTGGACATGAGCCACCAGATCCTCAGCCTCAACATCAACCTCATGCTGGTGGGAACTGGGGGCACTGGGCACACTGGGACCCCTCGAGCTGTGTCCCTAGGGTTGGGTGATCCCTGTGGATCCAAGGAGATGGGACCCCAGTGTCCCATGGGGAGTTGTCTGTGGGATCTGGGCTCCCTCCAGGGGGAGAAAGGAGGTTTTGGGAAGCAGTGGGAGTCAGGGAAGGCTCCGTGACTTTCCTGGACCCTCAGGGCACCTCGGGACTGATATTCCTGTGCATCCTTGAGCTGTCAGGAAAGGGGCTGGAGCTGGGGGGTCCTGCTGGAGTTCTGGGGTGTCCCAAGGGCTGGGGACACTGAACATTCCCCTCTTGCCCTGGCAGGGCCAAGCACAGGAGTGTCTCCTGGAGAAGTCCATGCTGGACAACAGGAAGAGCTTCCTGGTGGCCCGGATCAGTGCCCAGGTGAGCTCCAGGAGCTGCTCCAAGCACAGTCCAGGGATCAGGAACTTGAGAGGGACTTTGGGCAAGGGTCTGGAGGGACAGGACACAGGGAATGGTTTCCCACTGCCAGAGGGGAGGTTTGGGTGGGATATAGGGAAGGAATTCTTGGCTGTGAGGGAGGTGAAGGACTGGGATGGATTTCTCAGAGAAGTTGTGGCTGCCCCATCCCTGGGAGTGTCCAAGGCCCGGTTGGACGGTGCTTGGAGCGACCTGTGCTGGGGACAGGTGTCCCAGTGATGTCCCCAGTCCCCGGCTCTGATCCCAAACACATCCCTGCGTTCCCCACCGACCGTTTTTCCGGGCGATCCGGATCCCTGTGGTGGTGCCGGTGTCTCCCCTGGCCCACACTGCCGTGGATCCCTGGGCTCCGTGTTCCTGGGGTCCCCAGCCCTGTCCCCCCACAGGTGGTGGATTACTACAAGGAGGCCTGCAGGGCGCTGGAGAACTCGGAGACGGCGTCGCTGCTGGGCAAGATCCAGAAGGACTGGAAGAAGCTGGTGCAGATGAAGATCTACTACTTCGCTGCCGTGGCCCACGTGAGCGGGGAGGGATGCAGGGCCCCTGTCCCACCTGGGGCTGATCCCTGGGCTGTTCCTGCCCCCTCAAAGCTCCCCCTGGATTACAGAGCTCTGATCCCTGTTTCCTTGCAGCTGCACATGGGCAAACAGGCCGAGGAGCAGCAGAAGTTTGGGGAGAGGGTAAGTGGGGCTGTGTCATCCACTCCAGGCTCTGGATGGCAGTCCTGGGAAGGGGGTTGTGTCTCAGAAGAGGTTGGCACGCTGGGCATCCATGAGTGTCTCACCTGTGCCCTGTGTCCTGCTGGTGCCTGGGAGCTCTGGGAAAGCCCTGGGAAGCTCTGGCCCTCAGGGACTGCTGTCCCTGTGCGGGGCAGGGACATTTCCTCCCATGCTGACCCCAATTCCTGTGCTCTCCACAGGTCATCTACTTCCAAAGTGCTCTGGATAAGCTCAATGAAGCCATCAAGCTAGCAAAGGTGTGTTCCTGGGAGCAGGGATTGGGGCTTTCCCACTCCAGAGCTGGGCCCTGGGCTGCCAGGCTGGGAAGGGGAGGTTTGGGATGGGTTTAGGAGGCTTCAGCTGTCCCCAGGCCTCTCTGTTCCCATCTGGAGCGCAGTGGGAGGTGCATGGGAGGTTCTGGGAACACTCTGTCAGTGGTTTCTGCTCTCAATTCCACAGGGCCAGCCCGAAACTGTGCAGGAAGCCCTGAGGTTCACCATGGATGTGATCGGTGGGAAGTGAGTGTGGATGGGGCACCCCAGGGTGGTGTATCTGTCCTTCTCCAGCAATTGGGAATGCCGGGGGACAGAGAGCCTGGGGAGCGTCCCTGGTGTCCCCAGTGCAGAGCCTTGCACTGCCCCAGGCTCTGGGGACGCACAGCTGCTGTGGGAATGCTGGAGTGATCCTGGGAGACCTGGGGGGCTGGTCCCAGTGAGAGCAAGTTCGGGGAGCTGCATTCCCACTGCTCCTGACGAGGCATCCCTTCCCAATTCCAGGTACAATTCTGCCAAGAAGGACAACGACTTCATCTACCACGAGGCCGTGCCCGCGCTGGACACCCTGCAGTCCGTCAAAGGTGGGCAGTGGGGCACCCCCAGGGCTGTGGGACCCCCGGGGACAGGGATCTGTGTGGGAGCAGTCCCAGCCAGGGCTGTGGGATCCCTGGGGACAGGGATCCGTGTGGGAGCAGTCCCAGCCAGGGCTGTGGGATCCCTGGGGACAGGGATCCATGTGGGAGCAGTCCCAGCCAGGGCTGTGGGATCCCTGGGGACAGGGATCCGTGTGGGAGCAGTCCCAGCCAGGGCTGTGGGATCCCTGGGGACAGGGATCCATGTGGGAGCAGTCCCAGCCAGGGCTGTGTCCCGCAGGTGCCCCCCTGGTGAAGGCTCTGCCCGTGAACCCCACGGACCCCGCGGTCACCGGCCCCGACATCTTTGCCAAGCTGGTGCCCATGGCTGCCCACGAGGCCTCGTCCCTGTACAGGTGTGTGTGGGGTGGGATGGGGGTGTGGATCCCAGCAAGGACCCCCTGTCTCAGCTTGGCCTCTGCAGGCTGGAGGAGCTGGAGGGGGCCAAAGTCACAGCCGTGCGTGGCCCCCCCAGGGCTGGCCGAGGTTCCAGCCAGTCCCCAGGGGGAACCAGGGCTCAGGGAACCCCGGGACCCCCGGGCTCAGGAATCATGGCAGAGCTTTCCCTGCACTCATGGGATGTTTTGTCCCGTCACAGCGAGGAAAAGGCCAAACTGCTGCGGGACGTGATGGCCAAGATCGAGGCCAAGAATGAAGTGCTGGAGTACGTGAGCGGGACTGGTGGGGCCCTTCCACCCCACAGGGGCCCTGGGGCTCCTGGACTTCGGCAGGGGGGACAGGGCCACCCCTCAGGGACCCCTCTGTGTCCCACAGCCAGTTCATGGACTCCATGCAGCTGGACCCTGAGACTGTGGACAACCTGGACATGTACAACCACATCCCCCCCGTGCTGATGGAGAAGTGTGCCGCTCTCAGCGTGCGCCCCGACACCGTCCGCAACCTCGTCCAGTCCATGCAGGGTGAGGGAACGGGGCCCCCGGGAGGCGTGGGGGTGGCACTGCTCCCTGCCCACAGCCTGGCATTGGGAGTGGCTGCACCAATGGCCGCTGCTTTGCGGGTATAAATTCCTGGATCCCAAAGTGTTTTCCCTGTTGGAGGGGAGGGGGATGCCCCTGGGGGGGTGGGTGCCCAGGAGCGCCCACCACCCCGGTGTCTGGGCTGCCACGTCCCTGCCTCGGGCTGCCCACAGCTGGGTTTGATCCTGGGAGGCCGTGCCCGTGCCTGGCTCCAGGCCTGGAGCGGTTGGGAGGTGTCCCAGCCCCGCTCTGTGTGTGTTTCCCCAGTGCTCTCCGGAGTCTTCACGGACGTGGAGGCATCGCTGAAGGAGATCCGGGACCTGCTGGAGGAGGACGAGGCGCAGGAGCGGAAGCTGCAGGAGCTGCTGGGGCGGGTCCCGCCGGCGCCGGGGTCCTCCCCGGGGCTGGCTGAGGTGAGCAAGGAGTGCTCCAAGTACCTGGAGCTGCACGAGAAGGCCAGTTTCACCAACACCGAGCTGCACCGCGCCATGAACCTGCACCTGGGCAACCTGCGCCTGCTCGGCGGGCCCCTGGAGCAGGTCCGGGCCGCGCTGCCCACCCCCACCCTGAGCGAAGGTGAGGCCTGGCCCTGGCGTGGGGGAGGCAGGGCTGCCCCTCTCTGTGTCCCCCCAGGCTGCGGGAGGGAGGGCTGCTCTCCCTGGGCCACTCTGAGGGTCTGCCTGTCCCCCACCACACCCCAGGCTGGGGGGAGGCAGGGCTGTACTCCCCTGAGGCTGGATGTGCCACCCTGGGCTGGGGGAGGCAGGGCTGTTTCTCCCTGTGCCCCTCTGCGGGTCCCTGTGTGTCACTGGGCACTGGCACCGTCCCTGTGAGCTGGGTGGGGGCTTGTCCCCCTGGAAATGTGACAAGTGGGGCCTTGTTTGGGGACAGAGCCCTGGTCACTGTCCCATGGCCTGGCCCCTGGGGATCCCACCCCTGATCCCCCCCATCAGGCCCCGTGCTGTCCCTCGGGGTCTGGCCCAGCCCCTGACCCCATCCCACCCTCAGATGACAAACAGGTGCTGCAGAACCTGAAGCGAATCCTGGCCAAGGTGCAGGAGATGAGGGACCAGCGGATGTCCCTGGAGCAGCAGCTGCGGGAGATGATCCAGAAGGACGACATCACCACCTCTCTGGTCACCACCGACCGCTCCGAGATGAAGGTGAGGCCGAGGACACCCCCGTGTGCCCCTCGGGGGCAGCTCCGGCCCCGAGCCCCACGAGCCCTCCCCTGTCCCCGCAGAAGCTCTTTGAGGAGCAGCTCAAGAAGTACGACCAGCTGAAGGTGTACCTGGAGCAGAACCTGGCGGCGCAGGAGAACGTGCTCAAGGCCCTGACCGACGCCAACGTCAAGTACGCGGCTGTGCGCAAGGGCCTGGCTGAGGTGGAGCACAAGTGAGTGTGGGGGTCCCACCCCTCTGCTGGGTGCTGTGCTGGTGGCTTTGTCCTGCCCCCTACCCATCCCGGGGGGAGCTGGATCCCAAAGTGTTTTCCCTGTTGGAGGGGAGGGGGATGACCCTGAGGGGGCGGGTGCCCAGGAGCGCCCACCACCCCAGTGTCTGGGCTGCCACGTCCCTGCCTCAGGCTGCCCACAGCCTGGAGCTGGGACTCACCTTTATCCAACATTCCATCCCCCCCGTGCCCCTTTCCCAGGTGGAACACCACCGTCCAGACGCTGGTGGCCTCCTACGAGGCCTATGAGGACCTGATGAAGAAGTCCCAGGAGGGGAAGGATTTCTACACGGACCTGGAGGGGAAGGCGGCCAAGCTGCTGGAGCGGGCGCGGGCGGCGTGCCAGGCCAGCCAGGCCCAGCGGCAGCAGCTGCTGGAGAGGTGGGTGCTGCCCAGAGCCTGGGGGTTGGTGAGACCCTCAGGAGGGGGGAAGGGCCTTGGGGTGCTCTGCTTTGTGTGGGGGTCCCGGTGCCCACGGAGGGGGTGGTGGGTGGACAGTGCCCGGCCCCCCCTGAGCTCCACCTGCCCCCCCAGGGAGCTGAAGAAGCAGCCGCCCCCCCGGCCGACGGCCCCCAAGCCCCCCCTGCAGAAGAAGGCGCTGGAGCTGGAGCCCGGGGGCTCCGAGGCCACGGATCTGGGCTCCCTGGGGCTGCCGGACCTGCCCGAGGAGCTGCGGAGCCTCCCCCCGGAGCTGCTGCCCGGGCCCCTGGCACAGCTGCCCCCCCCAGCGCTGGCCGCCCTGGCCGGGGGGCTGCGGCCCCCTGAGCCCTTCGTGCCACCTGGGGGAGTGGCCAGTGCCCCGCTGCCCCCCCTGGCCCCCACACCCCCATTCCCGGGGCACTACCGCCTGCCCGGGTCCCCCAGCCCCTTTCCCCCTGTGGGGGGAGCCCCAGGGCCGCTCCTGCAGCCCTCGGCCCCGGCCGGGCCAGTGCCCAGCTCTGCCCAGGCCCAGCTCTTCCCGGCCGCCCCCCTGATGCGTGCTCCGGGACAGCCGGCGTTTGGGGGGCCCCACGTGTTGCCCCCGCACTCGTCCCCCCAGCACGGGGCCCTGCCCGCCCCCGTCTATGGCCTGGGCCAGCCCGGGGGGGCCCCCGTCCCGCTCCGTCCCCCCGGCCCCGGGGTGGCTCCCCTGGGTGCCCAGCCGGGGGTGGGCGGCCCTGAGCCCCCAGGTGCTCGCCCAGCCACCACCACGGTGGACAGTGTCCAGGCCCCCATCTCCAGCTGCACCGCCCCTCCGCGGGGACCCCCAGGCCCTTTCCTGCCCCCCCAGCGCCCGGGGGGGCCCCCGGCCCCCTTCCCCTACCCTGCGGCGAGGGTTCAGCCCTTCGTGGCGCCGGCTCAGCACCCCTTTCCCCCGGCACAGCCCACCCACACCTTCGCCCCCACCCCGGCCCCCCAGCAGTTCCCCCCAGGGCAATTCCTGCCCCCGGGCCAGGCCCAGGCCCCGCTGCCCTTCCAGCCGCCCCCCCGGCCCTCCCTGGCCCCTCCAGCCCAGTTCCCCCAGCAGCCCTTCGCCGGTCCCGGGGGGCAGCTGCCCCCCCCCGCCCCCGGGCAGCCCCCGCTGCCCCCCCAGCTCTACCAGCTCCCAGGGCAGGACCAGCTGCCCCCGCCGGGGCTCGCCCCACACCCGGGGGCCGTGCCCTTCCCCAGGGCCCCTGTCCAGGGCGGTCCCCCGGCGCTGGGGGGGCTCCCGGCGGTGCCCCCCGGCTCCCCAGCGCTGCCCTTCTGCCCCAGCCCGGCCCCCGCCAGCGCTCAGCTGCCCCCCGGCTCCATGGCCGCCCCCAGCCAGGTGCCCCCTCCCAGCCCCGTGCCGGGCACTGTGGTGGTCCAGGGCCCCCTGGTGCCATCCCCGGCCCCCTCCCCGGTGCCAGCCCTGCCCGTGCAGCCCCCCACACCGCGCCCCCCGCCCGCGCTGCCCCCGCCGGGCGCGGGGGACGCGCCGTTCCCGCGGCAGAGCCCCTGCCCAGCCGACCTGCTCTCGTCCAGCCCCGAGAGCCAGCCCGGGGGCGCGGCGGCAGGGGGGCTGCTGCAGCCCACCAAGGCGGGCGCGCAGGAGGGGCAGCGGCCGCGGGCCGTGCAGGTGATCGAGGCGGACCCGTACGCGGAGCCGGAGCGGGTGCAGCGGCTGCGGGCCGAGCTGGAGCGGTTCCGGGCAGCGGCCGAGCGGCTGGACAGGCCCGCGCCCGGCGGCGGCTCCGAGCTGGACGCGCTCTGGAAGGAGCTGCAGGAGGCCCAGGAGCGGGACGCCCGCCAGCGCTCCATCGCCATCGCCCGCTGCTACTCCATGAAGAACCGGCACCAGGACATCATGCCCTACGACCGCAACCGCGTCGTGCTGCGCTCGGGCAAGGACGACTACATCAATGCCAGCCGCGTGGAGGACCTGTCCCCCTACTGCCCTGCCCTCATCGCCACCCAGGCCCCGCTGCTCGGCACCGCCGCCGACTTCTGGCTCATGATCTACGAGCAGAAGGTCTCCGTGGTCGTCATGCTGGTGTCCGAGCAGGAGCTGGACAAGGTGAGTCCCGTCCCGGGTAGGGACAGCGGGGTTGGCCGGGGATGGGACACCCTGCCCGGTGCCTCTCACCCTGGTGTTGCTCACGGGTGTCACCGGGGGGGTCCCGCGGGGGGGATGGACCCGGCAGGGTGTCCTGACGCCCGTCCCCCGGCAGAAAGTGCTGCGGTACTTCCCGTCGGAGCGGGGCCAGCCCGTGGCTCACGGCCCCTTGACCCTGGTGCTGACCAGCCTGCGGGTGACCCCCACGCACGTGGAGCGGATGCTGACGCTGCAGTACCGCGACCAGAGCCTCAAACGCACCGTGGCCCACCTCCAGTTCACCTCCTGGCCTGAGCTGTAAGGAACGGTGGGGCAAGGGGGGTTAGGGGGTGACAGGGCGGGGGAGGAGGGCCTGGGAGCCCTGATGTGCTGTGGGGGCTGTGGGACCAGAGCTCTGAGTGTGGGAGGGTGTTTGGGCAGCCCTGACCCCTCCTGGGGGACTGAAGGCAGGGACCCCACGTGAGCGTGTCCCCCCCAATCCAGGGGCCTGCCCGACAGCAAGGGGAGTCTCCTGCGCTTCATCCAGGAGGTGCACGGGCACTACCTGCACCAGCGCCCGCTCCACACGCCCGTCGTGGTGCACTGCAGGTGAGCGGGGCCGGGGCTCCCGGGGTGGGCTGGGGTTCCCCCGCGTCCCTCGGGGTGTCACAGCCGAGGGGGTCTCTCCGCAGCTCCGGCGTGGGCCGCACGGGGGCCTTCTGCCTTCTGTACGCGGCCGTGCAGGAGGTGGAGGCCGGGAAGGGCATCCCGGACCTGCCGCAGCTGGTGAGGCGGATGCGGCAGCAGCGCAAGCACATGCTGCAGGAGAAGGTACCGGGCGGGGGCTGCAGCGCCGCGGCGGCTGGGACAGGGGCTGCAGCCCTCGGGCTCTCACCGTGTCCCTCTCCCCTGCAGCTCCACCTCAAGTTCTGTTTCGAGGCCGTCCTGTTGCACGTGGAGCAGGTGCTGCTGCGCCACGGCGTGGGGACCCCGGTACTGCCCAAGCCCCCCAACAGCACCTCGCCCAAGGTGAGTACAGGGGGAGTACTGGGGGGATGGAGAGGGCTCTGCTGCCCCTGGGCTCACGGGGCTGCTCTCCCCCAGCTCTACTTCCAGCAGGACCCCCAGGACCTGGTGCTGGGGGGGGATGTTCCCATCAGCTCCATCCAGGCCACCATTGCCAAGCTCAGCATTAAAACGGGGGGGCCAAGCACAGAGCCCGGGGGATCCTGGGGGGCAGATCCCACCCCCCCTCCGGACCCCACGGACCCCGAGGTGCTGCCAGTGCTTCCCGACGGTGTCACGGATGGTGTCGGTGCCCCCATCTCTGAGCCCCCGGCCCCAGGGCCGCCCCTCCCCGAGGCACAGGGTGACACCGAGAGCAGCAACCACGTGGGGGAGAGCCCCGAGGGGCCTGGGGGGCCGCCAGAGCCCCCCGCCGCCCTCCCTGCCTCCTCCTCCTCCTCGCTGGAGCTGCTGGCGTCGCTCACGCCCGAGGCCTTCAGCCTGGACGCCTCCCTGAAGGGCAAACAGCGCATGAACAAGCAGAACTTCCTGCAGGCGCAGCCGGGCGAGGGGCTCCGCGGGCCCCGGCCCAGCGACGACCCCCTGAGCATGCTCGACCCCCTCTGGACACTCAACAAGGCGTGAGGGGGGCGGGGGCCCCCCGGCCCCCCCCCAGCCCCACTTTGACTCCAGGTAGAACTGACTTTTTCAGCTCTTTGCTACTAAAATAAAGCGAGTTTATCGGCCAGGCCCTGGTGCTGCTGCGGGCAGGGGCTGTGCCCGGGGGGTGTCAGTGCCCTGGGTGGGTCAGTGCCCAGGGGGTGTCAGTACCCCAGGGGGGGGTTAGTACCCCAGGGGTGGGTCAGTGCCTCAGGGGCTCAGCCAGGCTCGGGTTAGTTCCGTTTAATGGGCGTTCTCGCACACGTTATAAAACACGGTCGGTACAAAAAGCGTCCCCTGTACAGCACAAAGGTACAGCTGGGCGAAGGCCACCCACGGGGGCCGGCCTGGGGGGCCCGCCGGGGCTGCAGGGCCCCCGGGGCTGGGCCGGCACCGCCTCTACAATCACCGGGGGTCAAGAATAGGCGTCATCGGCGTTGGGGGGCACAGCAGGACGGGTGAGGACCCCCGGCCTGGGGAGGGGCTGCAGCGGGGCCTGTAGTGCAGTGGGGCAGAGGAGCGCAGCCCTCAGCCCGTGGTGGTGGGGGGGATCTGGGGGCAGCCCCGTGCCCGGGGTGGTGCCTGCCCGTGGTTGGTCCCACTCAGGGGTCCCTCGGGTGCCCCCCCTGCCCAGGGGTCCCTCCCCAGCACCTGCAGGAGGGTGGGCGAGGCTCCCGTCCCTCCCAACCTGAGAAAAGCCTCCTCTGGCCCCGCAGTGGGAGGAGGAGGAGGAGGAGGAGGAGGAAGGTGCTATTGCTGCAAATGGGGCGCAGGAGGGACCGGGCAGGGTGGCTGTGCCTTGGTGAGGGGGGTGCTGGCCCCCCGTGCCCCCCTGCCCCAATAAATAATAACTAACTATTTACAGCATATAAATAAATAGGGCGGGGCTGCTGCGGCTGGGGCGGGGCTGGGGGCCCTGCCACACCCTAAGGCACGTGGGGGCCGAGCCATGCCCGGGGGGTTTGTCCTGGCCCTCTCCCCACTGCCCCCGGGGCTCTCCGGGGGCTGTTCCGTGCCCTGGGCAGGTAAGTGCTGGGAGCCACCGTCACTGCCTCCCCCACCTGCCCTGTGCCCCCCTGTGTCCCTCTGCACCATCCCACTGCCCGGGAGCCCCCGGGGCCACAGGGAAGGTGCTGGAACAGGGAGAGGAGCAGGATGGTGGGGCCCTGCCGGGTGTCCGGGGTGGGAAGGTGCCTGAGGCACAGCTGGAGCGATGGAGCTGCTGTCCCATCCCCTTGGGCCGAGCCCCCCTCGGTCCCGCCTGGCCCTGCTCCTGCTCAGTCCAACTTCTCGAGCACCGAGGGCACGTAGAGCAGGCTGAGCTCGCTGCCGAAGTTGCAGACGATGGCGGCGTTGTCCAGCACCAGGATCTGCCGCGCCGGCTGCGCCTCGTTGCTCTTGCCCAGGTACACGGTCTGCAGCAGGTCCCCGTAGCCGATGTCCCAGAAGGACACGCAGCCCTGGCCCCCCGTCACCAGCACATTGTCGGAGATGACGCCCAGGCTGGCGCCACAGCCCAGCTCCTGTGGGGGACAGGCAGGGTTGGGAATGGGAGAGAGCTGAGCCCTGGGTTTGGCATGGGGAGAGCTGAGCCCTGGGTTTGGGATGGGGAATGGGAGAGAGCCGAGCCCTGGGTTTGGCATGGGGAGAGCTGAGCCCTGGGTTTGGCATGGGGAGAGCTGAGCCCTGGGTTTGGCATGGGGAGAGCTGAGCCCTGGGTTTGGCATGGGGAGAGCTGAGCCCTGCAGGTTTGGAACAGGACAGAGCTCTGCTCCTGGGGAACAAGGGACAAGGACAAGAGGAAATGCCCTCAGGTTGTGCCCGGGAAGGTTTAGGTTGGGTACTGGGAAAATTCCTTCTTGGAAATGGTTGTCCAGCCCTGGCACAGCTGCCCAGAGCAGGGGTGGAGTCCCCATCCCTGGAGGGCTTTCAGAGCCCTGAGGATGTGGCACTTGGGGACATGGTGAGTGGTGGCCTTGGCAGTGCTGGGGAAGAGTCAGACTCCGTGGTCTCCGAGGGTTTTTCCAACCCCAACAATTCCCGGATCCCCTGGCTGTCCCTCCCCAGTGCCCCCCAGGCCCCACCTGCTGGATGGAGTACAGTTTGGTGCCCGAGCTGCGGTCCCAGATGCTGATGACGTCGTCCAGGCCGCTGCTGATGACGCAGGACGTGGTGCAGGTCAGGGAGGTGACGTCCCCGCGGTGGGCGAACATGTGGCTCACCCGGCTGCCCGTCAGCACGTCCCACAGGCAGATGGCCCCGTCCTGGCCACCACTCGCCAGCACCATGGTCTGCAGGGACACCGGGCCAGGTCAGGACCCCGAGGAGGGGGGGTAACAAACCCCCAAGGCCACCAGGGCAGAGACACCTGAGTTCATTTACACAGGGCTGGACAGCACAGGGGGCTCCCCCTCCTCTTTCTGGGGGGTGGGGGCAGACCCTCCTCAGGGGCTCAGGCCCCGTTTCAGCCCTGCTCACCCCCTGGCCTGGAGTGCAGGGACAGGAGGGGCCCAGGTGAGTCCCTGGGGCTGAGCTGGTAGCTCAGGGATGGATCAGGGATGATCCCCACACCCAGCCCCCTATACCTGGTCCATGTACACGGCTGTGATGGCTCCCGAGTGGCCCTGCAGGGTGAAGAGGCAGCACGAGTCCTCCAGCCGGAACACCTGGGCAGGACAGGCAGGTGAGAGCTCCGGGGCAGCCACTGCAGGCCCAGGGCACTGCTGAGGCACCTCCAGTGCTGGGGGCAGTTCTGGGACTCCAGGTACAGGACACGGAGGGGCTGGAGCGTGTGCAGGGAAGGGAAGGGAGCTGGGAAGGGGCTGGAGCAGCAGGAGCAGCTGAGGAAGCTGGGGGGGCTCAGCCTGGAGAAAAGGAGGCTCAGGGGGGACCTTCTGGCTCTGCAACTCCCTGACAGGAGGGGGGAGCCTGGGGGGGTCGGGCTCTGCTCCCAGGGAACAGGGACAGGAGGAGGGAATGGCCTCAGTGGGAGATTCAAGCTGGATACTGGGAAAATTCCTTCATGGAAAGGGCTGCCTAGCCCTGGCACAGTTGTCCAGGGTAGTGGTGGGGTCCCCATCCCTGGAGGGCTTTCAAAGCCCTGTGGATGTGGCACTTGGGGATGTGGGTCAGTGGTGGCCTTGGCAGTGCTGGGGGAGCGTTGCACTCAGTGGTCTCAGAGGCATTTTCCAACCTCTGTAATTCCATGATCCTCTGAAATCACCCCTCCCTAAGGCACGGGGATCCCACGCTCAGCTCAGGGTGACACTCACAGGCTCTGTCCTTCCAACTCCACATCCAGGCACGGACAGAGCCCGCGGAGCTTCCGGAATGTGCTGGGTTGGCTCCAAGCACCTCCCCAACCTCTCCCTCCCTGTGCACGGACAGCTCAGCTGTGTTCCCTGAGCCCAACCCCTGTCCCCACAGCCCCCCTGAGCCCAGCCCGTGTTCCCACAGCCCCCCTGAGCCCAGCCCGTGTCCCCACAGCCACTGTCCCCGTCCCCAGCTCTCACCCTGAGCGTGTGGTCCTGGCTGCCGGTGACGAGCCGCCCGGCTGCCGCCTTCAGTGCCGTGATGGGCTTGTGGTGGGCGCAGGCCACGCTGTGGGTGAGCTGGCACAGCACCACGGCCCCGCCGCCCAGCACCGGCGACGACGGCACGCTGCTCCGGCCCGGGGCTCCTGCACGGACAGGTGAGCGTGGGTTCCAGGGAATTGGGGGCTGCTCCTCCAGCAAACCCTCGGGCTGGAGCTGCAGCAGCTCAGGGCTCACAAACAGCCGCACTGAGGGGCTCAGCAGGGTCAGGGAATCCCAGAACAGTTTGGGCGGGAAGGGACCACAAAGCCCATCCAGTGCCACCCCCTGCCATGGGCAGGGACACCTTCCACCAGCCCAGGGTGCTCCAAGCACCATCCAGTCTGGCCTGGAACACTTCCAGGGATGGAGCAGTCACAGCTGCTCTGGGCAACCTGTGCCAGGGCCTGCCCACCCTCACAGGGAGGAATTTCCTCCCATCTGAATCATCCACTCCAGAACTGAAGGAGCCCTGTGCTCAAAGCAGTGACCCCCCCAGACCTGTGGCTGTGCCACAGGTTCCATTCCCCCTGGGCTGGGAATGAGTGAAAACTGAGAGGAATAAGTGGGAGAGGAAGGAGGTAAAGGCAGAGCAGCCTCTGGGAGCACACTGGAGCCTCCAGCCCTTTGCCTTGGGGAAAACCAGCACAGGGATGGACTGCCTGCACAGGGAACTGCCCCAGAACCCCTCACCTCTCCTCGGCCCCTGCCAGCACAGGGTGCTCTTACTGCTGAAGCTGAGGAGGGCGTGAGAAGAGTCAGCTCCGAGGAGGAAGAGGGGGGAGCCCAGGGCAGTGCAGACACTCCCACCCCTGCTCACCTCGGAACTGCAGGTGGTTCAGGGCCGTGTGTGTCTCCAGGGAGAAGAAATCCAAGGAGCCGTTCAGCCGGGCAGCCACGATCCTAAGGGGAAATGGGGGTTGAGGAGAGGCCCCTCCCAGCCCCCAGACCAGGCAGAGCACGGAGCACCCACTCCCAGGAGGAACTGCACACACAGGGCTGGGAGATCACAGAACCAACTGCCCCATGGCAGCACCTCTGCAGCGGCAGCCACAGGAACCAGGGACACAAAGGTCTCCCAGCCCTGACACCTTCTGGATATTCTGCTGCTGGGGAGACTGAAGAATGAAGAAGTGGCTGCTGGAGCACACCTGGAGCCGGGAAAGCTGGTGAGAGGTGGACACAGGGAAGGATACGGCTGGATATAAGGTTGGCTATCTGGAAAAGGTTCTTCCCCCAGGGGGTGGTTGAGCACTGAACAGGCTCCCCAGGGCAGTGGGCAGGGCCCTAAGGCTCCAGGAGTGTTTGGACAACGCTTTCAGGGATGGTGGGATTGTTGAGGTGTCCTGGGCAGGGTCAGGGGTGGGACTGGGTGATCCTTGTGGGTCCCATCCCACTCAGGACATTCCATAGTTCTGAGGAAGAGACTTCCCAGCTGAGCCTGGAGCTGCTGTGGAGGTCAGGGCTGGGGCCTGGGGATCTCCACCCCTGCCCAAGGAATTACCTGTTGTTGAGGAAGACGAGGGCCGTGATTCCAGACTGTCCTTCCTCATTGCTGCTGCGGAGAGTGCCCTCGATGGCATCCCACACCTGGGGAAGGAGGGGCCACTGTGGGGACTCCGGCCCGAGGGGCACGGAAGGGGCTGGGATCCAGGACAGCTCCCTGGGCTGTGCCCCCAGAGCAGTGGGACCAGGTAAGACTGCCTGGGCTGTGCCCTGCAGCTGTGTGACCTTCACCCTCCCGTTCCCATGTCCCTGCCCTCCCCTCCACCTTCCCATCACCCCAGCCCTGCTCCTCCCCTCCACTTTCCCGTTCCCGTGTCCCTGCCCTCCCCTGCACCTTCCCATCAGCCCAGCCCTTCTCCTCACCTCCAGTTTCCCGTTGCTCCGGCCGGCCACGATCAGGTGTCCCTGCAGGTCGAGGCTCCAGACGGAGCTCTCCAGGTCCCCTCCCCAGGCCGGCAGGGACGAGGATTTCTCGCAGCCCGTGCAGGACTCGTCCCCCAGGCTCCGGTCCCCGAGGCTGCGCCGGCGGCCGCCCCCACCCTCGTCGGAGCCGCAGCCCGGGGCGCGGCCGCTGCTCCCGCAGAGCCCGGCGGGGCCGTGCGGGGCCGGGAGCCCCGGGAAGGCCACGCTCCTGCAGCCGGAGCTGCCGTGCTCCTCGTACACCTTCCCCACCAGGCTGCTGAAGTCGTAGCCCGTGTCCTTGTGGCGGCTGCCCACGGCCCGCAGCCGCGGCTCCGACTCGGCCGCCTTCACCTGCTCCGAGAAGTTGGTGTCGATGAGGGACGTGAGGTCGGGCTGGTCGCAGAACAGGGGGGGCTGGGGAGGGCCCAGCAGCCTCTTGAGCTGGTGACCGCTCTCAAAGGAGTCCTCCAGCCCGTTCTTCCCGTCCGGGCTCTGATCCCAGCCTTCCTGGTAGTCGAAGATGCCGCTGCTGTCCCTCCGCAACCTGAAAGGAGGGATGGAGCTCAGTCCTGCCCCGGAGCTGCCCCCTCAGCAGCGGGAGCTGAGGATCCAGAAGAGGCACTCCCTCAGGCTGCATGGATGTGAGGATGTGAGCCGGTGTCCCCCCAGCGGAGGACACGAGGATCCAGCAGAGGTGATCCCCCAGCAGATGGAACCCAAGGATCCAGCAGATGGAACCCAAGGATCCAGCAGAGGTGATCCCCCAGCAGATGGAACCCAAGGATCCAGCAGATGGAACCCAAGGATGCAGCATGGGTGCTCCCCCAGCAGATGGAACCCAAGGATGCAGCAGATGGAACCCAAGGATCCAGCAGAGGGAACCCAAGGATGCAGCAGAGGTGATCCCCCAGCAGATGGAACCCATGGATCCAGCAGAGGTGATCCCCCAGCAGATGGAACCCAAGGATGCAGCAAAGGTGATCCCCCAGCAGATGGAACCCAAGGATGCAGCAGAGGACACAGGGTGTGGCAGGGGCTCCGTGCCATACCTGGGTTTGGGGATGACGGTGAGGCAGTCCCCCGTCTGCGCGTCCCACACGCGGATCTGCCCCACCAGGCAGCAGCTGACCAGCAGCATCCCATCACTGGCCAGGCACTCGATGTCCTGCCAAGGAAGGAAGGACAGGCACAGCTGAGGTGGCCCTGGAGCCTGAGCACAGCCTGGTGTGGCTGAGGAATACAGAGGTGACGGATTTTATGTCAGAACTGGCTGGTTTGGGAACCGAGGGACGCCGAGAACGTGGACATCCCTGGCAGTGTCCAAGGCCAGGCTGAACGGGGCAGTGACAGGAACTGCAGGAAGCTCAGAGCCAGCCCCAGGAGGAGGTGGGGAAGCGCTGTGGGAAAGGTCGTGCTACAATAACCTTTTACAGGTACATTTCCCCATCAATGTGACGTACCATGAGGTGGCCCCTGAGGACCAGGGGCACGATCTCGGTCTCGGGGGGGGAGTATCCGTAGTCATCGCAGGGCAGGTCCCCCCTCTTCCTGCGGCCGTGCCCGTTCTGCCCGTAGTTCTTGGGGCAGAACACCCGGTACAGGCAGAAGAGCAGCAGCACCAGGATGATGCCCGAGGCCAGACCCAGAGCAGCCACCCTGGGGGACACGCAGACACAAGGACAAGGTGAGAGAAAAGGGACGAAGATTTGAAAATCTTCCTAGATTTGAAAACTCCTGTGCCGGGATCACACGTGTGCTGCTCTGAATGCCCCGGCTGAGGGAGATTTTCAGCAAATTACAGAGATTTGTTGCAAATTAAAGGGGGTTTTAATGGGAAAATGACAATTTCAACTAGATTTTGAGGCTTTTCAGTAAGGAAAGTAGAGAGCAACTAAGAAAACACTGGATGGGGACTGGGATAATCCAGAGTGTGCTCAGCACCTGCAGATTCAGGCAGGGAGCTGAGCCACCCTCTCCAGAGGGAAGGAAAGTCCTTGCACATAGTTTGATCTAACACCCAATAAATCACAATCAAATGATATCCAGCTGGTGGCTGCCCCATCCCTGGAAGTGTTGAAGGCCAGGTTAGAGGGCTTGGAGCAGCCTGGGATAGTGGAAGGTGCCCCTGCCCAGGACAGGGGGTTGGAATGTGATGGGCATTAAGGTCCCTTCCAAACCACACCAGTCTGGGATTCTCTGAAACCACGGCATTAATACCCAAAATCAATCTCCTGTCCCTGCCACCCAGTGATAAGCAGCCTGGATGCCCAGCCCATGCCTGCCCTCAGCTGATGGGAACCTGCCAGGAGGGGTTAATTTACTAATTTACTGTGCACGAGTGTCCCGGCCATGCCAGGCTCTGGCTCTGAGGCTTTACAGGCACCGTTTGGTCTCTCAGCCCAGACCAGCCCCGGAGCTGAGGAGGGGCAGAAGGCTGTGACAGGGACATTTTACTTGTAAAGGGTGACGTCCTGGTGGCCCTGGAGCTTGGCTGTGTGGTCGGGCTGAGCGCCAGTGTCCGGGTCCCCTCTGCTGGAGGCCAGGAAGGGCTGGTAGCGCGAGGCCTCCTGGGGATGTCGCACCTCCAGGGCCTCCTGTGGGTTCAGGTACAGCGTGACAGGGATGGCTGGCAGGATGCTGATGTACCTGGAGGGGGGAGAGGGGAGAGCAGCTCAGGAACAGACACCAGGGGCACAGGAATCCCTCCAGGTGACCAGGGCAGGCTTTGGGTGCTTTGGGTCAGGAACTCCAGGTGTTCTGCACTAAAGATCTCCTTGGAAATATCTCCTTCTCTAAAGTATTTCCCAGGTCTTAACCCTTCAAAGAGCCAGCAGTGGAATGAACTCCTGATGAGATCAAACGGATCCCATGGATTTAAGCAAGGATACAACGGTCTGGTGCAGTTTGCTGTCTGCTCCAGACCAGAAGATCTCTTCCATAAGGTTCTTCAGCTCAGATGTCTCTCCCTCACATGTACCATCCCCACCACTTACAGGTGATCAGATTATGGAATCACAGGATCACTGAGGTTGGAAAAGCCTGTGAGAGCATCGAGTCCAACCACTCCCCCAGCACTGCCAAGGCCAACACTGGCCTGTGTCCCCAAGTGCCACACCCACAGGGCTTTGAAAGCCCTCCAGGGATGGGGACTCCACCACCTCTCTGGGCAGCCCCTTCCAATGCCTGACCATGCTTTCCATGAAGAAATTCTTCCTGATGTCCCACCTGCCCCTCCCCTGGCACAGCTTGAGGCCGTTTCCCCTTGTCCTGTCCCTGTTCCCTGGGAGCAGAGCCCGACCCCCCCCAGCTCCACCCTCCTGTCAGGAGTGAGAAGTTTCCCCTGAGCCTCCTCTTCTTGTTTTACAAAATTCTAAACTTCACCTCCAGGGTCCAGGAAGACACCAGGCACGTAAAGCACCCGAGAGCACAGAGGAAGAGCCCTGATTCCCAGAGGAAGAGCCCTGCAGAGTTTGGGAGCTCTGCCCATGCAGCACCTGCTCAACACACCTGGAGTGAGCCCCGAGGAACCAGGTTCTGACCCAGGAGGACGAAGGACAGAAGAAAGACCAACCCTTGGGGGTTGATCCCCCAATCCCAGTGCCCACAGCGTTCCGGCCCACTTGCCTCTTGGCCAGGGTGATGTTGTAGTAGCTGAAGAGGGCCGGCCAATGCCTGAAGGAAAGCTTCCTCCAGATCTCCTCGTCCTCCGCTCCCCAGGTCACCTCTGCCTCCGTGCCCAGCTCCCCCTGGCCGTTGCCTCTGCCCTCGGTGCCCTGGGCCCAGGGGGGCTGGCTGTGCTGCAGCTGCTGCTCCCGCTGCTGCGTCCGGTTCTCCGACAGCTGCAGGGGCTCCGACGGGAACACCGACAGGTCGATCTTGGGGTCCCCGGCGGGCAGGACCCCCCCCGGCACGGGCATGGGGGGCAGCCCCGCGTCCCCCAGGGGGCTCTGCTCCGTCACCTGCGACGTGAGGTAGGTGCGGAGGCCGGCGGGGTCGGTGTACACCAGGATCCCGATCCAGATCACCGTCCCGGCCTGGGCAGGGCGAGCAGAGACACCCCCTCAGTGCCACCGCCCCGGCCCCCGTGGGTGCTGATCCACAGCCCCCGTGGGTGCCGATCCACAGCCCCCGAGGGTGCCGATCCACAGCCCCCGTGGGTGCCGATCCACGGCCCCCGAGGGTGCCGATCCACGGCCCCCGTGGGTGCCGATCCACGGCCCCCGTGGGTGCCGATCCACGGCTCCCCAACAGGGGATTTTCCGTCCCCCGTGGGGCAGCAGGAGGCTCGCAGAGGATGCGGGATCGGGGAATTGCGGGACCCCCAGGCCGTGGGGCCGTACCATGATGAGGCGCTGGGCCAGGCGGGTGCGGGCGAAGAAGTAGATGACGCGGAGGCGCTTGGGCAGGCGCAGGTTGCGCAGGGACGAGGGCTGCAGGGTGATGGTGTGCGGGCTCGCCGCGCTCGCCGGCCGCGCCGCCGGCGCCCGGGAGCGGCACGGCGGCTTCCCCGGGGGCAGGATGGACTCCGGGGGCACCCGGCGGTTCAGGTCGGCCAGCTGGGGACAGAGGGCACAGTGAGGGCCCTCGAGGGAAATGGCCCAGCTCAAATCCTCCCCCCGGCCACGGCCGTGGTGTGACCGCGGCTCCTTCCAGCCCTTTCACCCCGAATCAGCACTCCTGCATAGAACTGTGGAATCATGGAATGCTTTGGGTTGGAAGGGACCTCAAAGCCCAGCCAGTGCCACCCCCTGCCACGGGCAGGGACACCTTCCACTGTCCCAGGTTGCTCCAAACCCCGTCCAAACTGGCCTTGGACAATTGCAGGGATGGAGCAGCCACAGCTTCTCTGGGCACCCTGTGCCAGGACCTCCCAACTCTCCCAGCCAGGAATTCCTTCCCAATATCCCATCTAACCCTGTTCTCTGTCAGTTTGAAGCCTTTCCCCCTTGTCCTGGCACTCCAGGCCCCTGTTAATAGTCTCTCTCCATCTTTCCTGTAGCTTCTCCATGTCCTGGAAGGCCACAATTTGGTCACCCCAAAGCTTCTCCTCTCCAGGCTGAACAATCCCAGCTCTCCCAGCCTTTCCTCCCAGCAGAGCTGCTCCAGCCCTCTGATCCTCTTGGTGCCTCCTCTGTACTCTCTGCAGCAGCTCCATGTCCTTGCTGAGGGTGTCTCATTCCCTCAGGTGTCCTGTCCCCAGTCCCTGTGTGTCACTGAGCAAGCACAGCCCTGCACCGTTAACGCCTCAGGCCCTCAGGAGCAGAAGACACAGCCTCAGGTTGTGCCAGGAGAGGTTTAAATGAGCTATCAGGGAAATTTCTTCCTGCAAAAGGGCTGTCCAGCCCTGGCACAGGCTGGAGTCCCCACCCCTGGGGGGATTTACAAGCCACGTGGATGTGGCACCTGGGGACACGGGTCAGTGGTGACCATGGGGGTGGTGCTGTCGGTGGTTTGACTTTATGATCTTAAAGGTCTTTTCCAACCTTCATGATTCCACAGTCCTCTGATTCTATTTTGTTTGTTTTTTGTATTTTAGAGTGAAATCCCCAGGCTGTGCTCCCTTCAGTCCCCCAGCACAGCGGGGAAGGAAAGCCCAGGCTGGTCCCACGCCCCATCCCCACCTCCATCCGTCGGATGTCGATGGACAGCACCGTGGTGAAGAAGAACATCTGCAGGAAGAAGTCAGACACCAGGCCAACCACGGCAAAGAGGCAGAACTCCTGTGGATGGGAGGCATGGATCAGCTCTGACTTCAGCCTCGGAATAAGGGAGCTCAGCAAACCCCTGCCCAGAGCCCAGAGCTGGGTGTTTTACTGACAAACCCCACAATGACTGAGGGTTTAGGGCTGGGAAATTTCATTTCGTTCAGATTCTCATTCTTTGCTCTTTTTAGCCACAAACTGTGTGCCTGAGGACCATCCATGGTGACACTGGGACAGGAGAACAGGACACTGCCAGCAGAATGGGGCAGTGGCACAGGGGAACAGGAAGCTGGGACGGGATGTGGCACTTGGGGACAGGGTCAGTGGTGGCCTCAGCACTCCTGGGGATTGGCTGGACTCAGCAGTCTCTGAGGCTTTTCCAAGCCAAACAATTCCATGGCTCTGTGCCTCAAGCCTCTGTCCCGCCCAGCACACTCACCTGGATGGCCGGGACCAGGGTGAAATACCCGATGAGGATGATGCCCAGCTCCGTGGCCATGTTCTTCATGATGGACCAGCTCTCGTTGCTCAGCCCTGGACAAAGGTAAGGATGGGTCAGAGGAGCCTCTGCACTGGTGCCAGACACGAGCACAGCAGAGGGAACTGCACTTCCCTTCTGCAGAACCACAGACAAGAGGCAAAAAGGGCCTTTCAGGCTGAAATTCCAGAGTGCAAAGGCCCACCGAGGTTTTAGGGCTTGTTTTCCACCTGGGATGCAAAACACCTTTGTGTTTTGTTATTGTTAAAACTAGATAGATGTTTCTGGGCATCACTCTGGGATCTCTCCTCCCTGATGGTCAGAAACAGCTCTGAAGTTTGCAAACTCCATTTATCCATGGTTTGGGCACACACAAATCCTCACTCAGGCTCAGAGTGTTTAGAGAGTAGAAAAGATAATTTTGTCCCAACTGAGGAGAATTCTGCACCACCTGTGGACTGCACTCAGGGTATCCCTGACATGAGGACAAGGTGGTCAGTATTACACCAGGAGATCCAGCTCTTTCTTCCTAATCTTTTTTTTAAACTTATTTAACCATCTTTCAGTCCACAACCCCAAAAAGCAGTGCCCACAATGACAGGGAACTAAAAACAACAAAAAAAAAATTATTGGAATTAAAAACAGGACAAAAAGATGACAATGCACATTGTTTTCCTCCACAGATCAGAATCAGACCTCTCCCCCTCTCCCAGTCCTTGGGATTCCCTGTTTTTCCCCACCTTGGGCGATGCGGAGCTTCACCTCCAGGTCCACGGGCGTGGAGACGACGGACTTGGTGAGGACCAGCACGTTCTCCAGGCCAATCACCACCACCAGGTACGGGAAGATCTCCCTGCAGGGAACAGAAGCAGAGCTGAGGGGGAGATCCACAGGGAAAAAGAGGGAAGAGGCGGGTGAAGCAGCAACCACACCCCGAGTCGAGGTGAGGAGACACCCCCGGTGCCCGAGCCCTTCCCCCAGGGCAAAGGTTTGTGGTTACCCTGCTTTGGACAGAGATCCCCAGTTTTGCAAAGCTGTAGGAATTTCTGGGAAGTGGCCCTTGTGGAGCACCACTACATGAGCGTTGGTGCTTCCCAGGGTGGGGACAGAGCCCTTCACTCTCCAGCACCTGGTGCACAGGGACTTCTCAGCTGGGAGGTGGTGGAGCTCTGCTCTCAGCCTCAGCACCAGAACAACCCCAGCTGTGCCTGTGCTCTGTGCACTGATAACCTAAACCTAAACCTAAACCTGCTGTCCCAACAACTCCTCCTGCTTCAGGCACACAGAGCCAACCGCTCAGCAGTGAGGGATCTGCAGGACTGGGCTCTGGCCAGCAGGGAAACACATCCCCTTCATCCCTGGAGAGCCCAGCAGTGTGACTGACATCCAACAGTGTGACTGACATCCCAGCAGTGTGACTGACATCCCAGCAGTGTGACTGACATCCCAGCAGTGTGACTGACATCCAACAGTGTGACTGACATCCCATCAGTGTGACTGACATCCCAACAGTGTGACTGACATCCCAACAGTGTGACTGACATCCCATCAGTGTGACTGACATCCCAGCAGTGTGACTGACATCCCAGCAGTGTGACTGACATCCAGCAGTGTGACTGACATCCAGCAGTGTGACTGACATCCCAGCAGTGTGACTGACATCCCAGCAGTGTGACTGACATCCAACAGTGTGACTGACATCCAGCAGTGTGACTGACATCCCAGCAGTGTGACTGACATCCCAGCAGTGTGACTGACATCCCAGCAGTGTGACTGACATCCCAGCAGTGTGACTGACATCCAACAGTGTGACTGACATCCCAGCAGTGTGACTGACATCCCAGCAGTGTGACTGACATCCAGCAGTGTGACTGACATCCCAGCAGTGTGACTGACATCCAACAGTGTGCCTGACATCCCAGCAGTGTGACTGACATCCCAGCAGTGTGACTGACATCCCAGCAGTGTGACTGACATCCCAACAGTGTGACTGACATCCCAGCACTGTGACTGACATCCCAGCAACATGACTGACATCCAGCAGTGTGACTGACATCCCAGCAGTGTGACTGACATCCCAGCAGTGTGACTGACATCCCAACAGTGTGACTGACATCCACCTGTGTGACTGACATCCCAGCAGTGTGACTGACATCCCAGCAGTGTGACTGACATCCAGCAGTGTGACTGACATCCCAGCAGTGTGACTGACATCCCAACAGTGTGACTGACATCCCAGCAGTGTGACTGACATCCCAACAGTGTGACTGACATCCCAGCAGTGTGACTGACATCCCAGCAGTGTGACTGACATCCAACAGTGTGACTGACATCCAGCAGTGTGACTGACATCCCAGCAGTGTGACTGACATCCAACAGTGTGACTGACATCCCAGCAGTGTGACTGACATCCCAGCAGTGTGACTGACATCCAACAGTGTGACTGACATCCCAGCAGTGTGACTGACATCCCAGCAGTGTGACTGACATCCCAGCAGTGTGACTGACATCCAGCAGTGTGACTGACATCCAACAGTGTGCCTGACATCCCAGCAGTGTGACTGACATCCCAGCAGTGTGCCTGACATCCCAGCACTGTGACTGACATCCCAGCAACATGACTGACATCCAGCAGTGTGACTGACATCCCAGCAGTGTGACTGACATCCCAGCAGTGTGACTGACATCCCAACAGTGTGACTGACATCCACCTGTGTGACTGACATCCCAGCAGTGTGACTGACATCCCAGCAGTGTGACTGACATCCAACAGTGTGACTGACAGACATCCCAACAGTGTGACTGACATCCCAGCAGTGTGACTGACATCCAGCAGTGTGCCTGACATCCCAGCAGTGTGACTGACATCCCAGCAGTGTGACTGACATCCAGCAGTGTGCCTGACATCCCAGCAGTGTGACTGACATCCCAGCAGTGTGACTGACATCCAACAGTGTGCCTGACATCCACCTGTGTGACTGACATCCCAGCAGTGTGCCTGACATCCCAACAGTGTGACTGACATCCCAGCAGTGTGACTGACATCCCAGCAGTGTGACTGACATCCAGCAGTGTGACTGACATCCAACAGTGTGACTGACAGACATCCCAGCAGTGTGACTGACATCCCAGCAGTGTGACTGACATCCCAGCAGTGTGACTGACATCCCAGCAGTGTGACTGACATCCCAGCAGTGTGATTGACATCCCAGCAGTGTGACTGACATCCCAACAGTGTGACTGACATCCCAGCAGTGTGACTGACATCCCAGCAGTGTGACTGACATCCCAACAGTGTGACTGACATCCCAGCAGTGTGCCTGACATCCCAACAGTGTGACTGACATCCACCTGTGTGACTGACATCCCAGCAGTGTGACTGACATCCCAGCAGTGTGACTGACATCCCAACAGTGTGACTGACATCCCAGCAGTGTGCCTGACATCCCAACAGTGTGACTGACATCCACCTGTGTGACTGACATCCCAGCAGTGTGACTGACATCCCAACAGTGTGACTGACATCCAACAGTGTGACTGACATCCCAACAGTGTGACTGATATCCCAGCAGTGTGACTGACATCCCAGCAGTGTGACTGACATCCCAGCAGTGTGACTGACATCCCAACAGTGTGACTGACATCCCAGCAGTGTGACTGACATCCAGCAGTGTGACTGACATCCCAGCAGTGTGACTGACATCCCAGCAGTGTGATTGACATCCCAGCAACATGACTGACATCCAGCAGTGTGACTGACATCCCAGCAGTGTGACTGACATCCCAACAGTGTGACTGACATCCCAGCAGTGTGACTGACATCCAACAGTGTGCCTGACATCCCAACAGTGTGACTGACATCCCAACAGTGTGACTGACATCCCAGCAGTGTGACTGACATCCCAGCAGTGTGACTGACATCCAGCAGTGCTGAGCAGCTGCTCTCACAGATTCCCCCGTGCATCCCCCAGGAACAGGGCAGGACATACCCTCCATTGAGCGTGGGGGTGAGGCCGAAGAGGGTGCAGAGCCCCACGGACATGAGCAGGGAGCTGAGCACTGTCACCACCGCAGCCAGGGCCAGGCCCCACTTGGACTTCACCATGTCGATCTTCCCTGGAAAACACAGCAGGGTCAGCAGGGAACAGCCCGGGGCACCCACACAGACGGGGAAGGGACCCTCGTCCTGACTGACCTCAGGAGGTAACCCAGCACCCCACAGCCCACAGGGGAGGAGAGTTCAGTGCCAGTGCCTGAAGTGCAGCTCCCAGAGCCTCCCAGAGCCTCCCAGTGCAGGGGTGGGGCACAGGACAGTGCTGGTTCACAGCTCAGACTGATCCCAGCACAGCACTGAGGGGTGAAAAAGGGAACTGAAATGTGGCCAGAGAGGTCTGACCTGCCTGGTAATGGAGGGAATAATCAGGGGGAAAAAGCATTCCTATGGCATTTAAAGCTGCCCAAGACAGAAAACACCTCAGAGGTTATCACAGAAGCATGGAATGGCTTGGGTGGGAAGGGATCTCAGGATTATCTCGTCCCAACCCCTTGCAGTGGGCAGGGACACCTTCCACTAGACCACAGCACTTCCAGGATGGGGAGGTGCATCACAAGGAATAACCCCACACTGGCTAAGGGGACCAATTAGCAGAAACCAGATCAAAAGGACTATTAACCGTGTCCAGGACAGGTCAGGGTAACATTCCAGCAGCACCCCTGCTGCTGGGACAGGCAGGAGTGGCGGTGCTGCAGCCAGGAGCCTCTCACAGGCCCTGCAGCCCTGACCCCACGTGCAGCCAGGAGGTGTCCAAGCGGCCCCCAGCCTGAAAGGCCCCAACCTACGTGTGGAGAAGTAGATGTAGGCGAAGAGGATGATGTAGGTGGTGACGAGCGGGATGAGCTCGGCGATGCCGATCTCCTCCTTGAAGTGCACGTGCACCACGCTGTCCTCCCGCAGGGAGCAGTTGGGGCTGGGGTGCAGCAGCTTCAGGCGGGAGCGGAGGCTGCTCAGGAACCTGTGGGGAGAGCAGCACGAGCAGGTCCCTCACACGGCTCCCAAAACCCACACACAGTTCCTACAGCCCAGCAGGAAGCGGCTCCACAGGTTCACTCAGACCAGCAGGGCATCGTTCCCTCCAGTCTTGCTCCCAAGGCTGTTCCTCAGTGGCCCAAACCTGACAGACCTTGTTTTCTACCAAGATTTGATGTTCAGACTCTCCAAATCTATTTACAGCAAAGGCTCATCAACCCAAATCTGGGCCCTGGGGAACAGGACACACCGTGTTCCCAAACACCCCCAGAATTTCCACAGAATCACAGAATTTGGTGTAAAAATGGCTGGGAAAGGAGCCACACGACAGCCCTGGCAGCTGTGGGGTCCTGCAGAGCAGGTTTGGAATCCTGTGCTGCCAATTCCATCCCAGGCATCCCTTGGGGAATTCTGTGCAGCACTGAGTCCTCAGATCTACTCAATCCATGCCAAAGCACTTTCACCAGTGGAACCAGTGTTTACTGGGAAGCAAACCAGTCTGTGAAGAGGGAACCGGGTCAAACCAGCCCCACTGGACCCACAGGAATTCCCAGTGGCATCTTGGGATGTTACAGGTAATATTTTTAATGAGGAGCTGAGAACTGATCGTGTTTTGTTTCCTTAAAACACAGAGCGAGTTTTCTCTCCAAAACAGCTCCTTGGGAGGATCCAAAGCGCTCCAAACCGCAGGAAAATGGAGATTGAAGGGAAACACGGCAGTGGCCAGTGAAGGAAGGAGCACATTTCCCCAGAGCAGCAGCTGGAGCTGTGGGGGTGGCTCACCTGGAGTCGTAGCGCCGCAGCCCCAGGGTGATGGTGTAGGACACCACGCGCCTCCGGTTGGACAGGCTCACCCCGCTGTACCTCCCCGGCAGCCCGAACAGCAGGTCTGCAAGGACAGGGCACAGGACATCAGGGGACAGTGGAATTCATGGAGCAGAGGGCACAGGACATCAGGGGACAGCAGAACATTCGGAGCAGAGGCCACACAGGGGTTCCTGCTGGAGAACAGCAGCAGCTGCTCCTATGGAAGCACCTCCCGGAGCTGCGGTGAGACCGATGGATGGGGGGAGCAGTCGGTGCAGGGAGTGGGGATGGGGCATCACAAAGACTGTGTGGGCACTCTGAGGCCCCACCTGCAGTCCTGGGGCAGTTCTGGGGTCCCTGGGTACAGGACATGTGAGGGGCTGGGCAGGGGTGCAGTCACATCCCTGGAGGGATTTCAAAGCCCTGTGGATGTGGCACTTGGGGTCATGGCCAGTGGTGGCACTGGCAGTGCTGGGGGATGGTTGGACCTGATGGTCTCAGAGGGCTTTTCCAGCCCAAATAATTCTCTGATTCCATGCTTCTCCCTCTATTTCATTTGCTCCCCCACAGGCTCCATGTGCTCCATCCTCAGTGTTCTCACGCTCTGGATGCTCAAAAATAACCTTTAAAGCAAACTTACTCCAGGGTTACCACCCCTTTCTCAGACATGTCCCATTATACCTTTTACACTTCCTGACAGGTAAAAAGTTCCTTTAAAACCAAAGAATTGAAACAGCATTTAATACACCATCTCCTCTGGCATTATGGAACCGTTAATGATCAGAGGGTTTTTTTTTTTTAATTTAAGAGAGAAAAATACATTTCTGATCCCCACTGTCAGCTTGAGCTGTGTGCAGGGAACCATCAGGGAAGGCCCAGGGGAGCAGGATGAATGTTCATTTATCCTGACAACGGGGAGTGTGACAGAGGGAAAAGCCAGGCTGGAGCCAGGGTGGAGTGAGAGGAACAAAGCAGCTGCTATTTTTACCTGCAGAAAGGAGCCTGACTGAGTGAATTATTCATCTTCCACAATCTGAACTCAACACAGATATAAAATAAGAGCTGTCACAGATTGGGCAGCTTCGTTTCAGCTGCTGTGAGTGACAAAATGCCACCCGAATTGGTACTTGGAGCGATCCAGATGCTGGAATTAGTGAGGATGGAATAACAATGGAATCCACAGGCAACTGTCACAGCTTCTCTGGCACTGCAGCACCTCACCTTTGAGGGTGGCTGACGTCTGCAAGGTCTTTGGCTCATGCTGGTGGATGGTTTTGAAGATGTCTGGGTCGGCATTGAAGCGCTCCCGGTCGTTCTGCCAGAAGTTCCCCGGAGACAGCAGCAGGCAGCCGTGCTCTGGGAGCAGGTTCCGCAGCTTCTTGAGGCCAGGCAGGAGATCTGTGACCTGCAGGCAAAGCTCCTCCAAGCTCCTGACTCCAGAGCTGAAAGGCAAACACGGGGGAGTGGGACCCAAACCGCCCTGCGTGCGTTCAACTCCCCCCAAGGAAAGGCAAAGCTGCTCAGACGGACACTTCAGGGACCTTCCTCGCTGTGTCGCTGCTCTTCTTCCTCACAGCTGAGGGCCAGGAGCCTGCTTCTCCCTGGAACTGTGCACAGGCTCCAGAATTCCATCCCCACTCCTCTGGGTGCTGGCTGCCCACACAGCTCTCACTGCCCGCCCATCCTCAGCGACACCATTCCCACTCGCACTTTCTGCACTCAGCAGAGTCTGTCTCCCTGGAATTCTCCTTCCAACTCCTCAAACTCCTCTGCACACACAGAAGGGGATGTGCTACAGGAATCCCAGCCAGCCCCCCCAAAGTGGATCCCCTGAGGTGCTCAGAGTCCCCAGAGCGTGCCAAGGATCCTGTGTCTCACCTGGCTGTGCTGGCTTCCCAACCGCCCTGCTCTGTGTGGAGAGCAGAACTTCTGAACCTCGGGGCTTCAGAAATCCACAGAGCTGTAACTGGTATGAACTGGGACCTGTGTTTGCTCCCAAACTTCCTTAGCCACAGTGACAGAATCCTTATTAACCCCTGATTCAAGCAAAACTCAACTTGTTTTACACAAGGACCTGGTGTGAAGGGTCAGGGGCAGAACCAGCTGTGGGACAGACACGGAGGAGCTGCTGGTCCAGAAGAGACAATTCCCTCCTTGGGATCCAGAAACTGGTGGGATCTGCTCAGGAAAGGTGTATTTAGCAGAGGCCAAATGAAGAACAGAGACCAGTCCTTGCTGGCTCCAGCCTTGCAGGTCACAGGAAGGTGATTCCAGAGGAGAGTTTTTCTACAGTAACTACAAAGAGCAAACCCAGAAATTATTAAATGATGATTTGTCTTTGTGAGGACTCCCTCCAGATCCTATATCCAGTGGCTGGCTGGCACTGGAAAAGTCACAGCTACCAAAAGACAAGACTGGAAAATGCACCTGAAAAGAGGGTGTTTGTAGGGACAAAAGCTTTGGGAAGGACAATCCAAAGGGATTGATGCAGTGACGACTTTGGCAGCAGCTCCAAGGAAGAGCCAGCTGACCATATGTAAAGTGATAGATAAGGCCACAGAAAAGAAGAAAAGAGCCCTCCTGATGGTTTCCTGGAAAACCCCAGCACCCAGGGAGGCTTCCCAGGAACTGATGAAGGGATTAAAAGGAAGAAATGGAGATAACTGGACCCTTGGGCCTATTTCATCTGTCTGTCACCACAAAATTAGTTTACTGGCCACAGCCACTCAAACTGCCTAAGGAAAAAGGGATAAAAAGAGGTTGGACCCAAGCAAAAATCCTGCAGAAGTTCCATCCCCGCTGCAGAGGGAACTGCCTGGCTGCCCTGGGCTGAGATATTCTCCAGACACAGACACTGAGTTTACTTTTGCTCCACAGCACTTCAGCATTTTTACTCATTGCTTCATTGTCAGCTGCTTTTTGCTTCGTGGGGTGTACTTGAGTTTTTTGCTTTACTGATTCTGTGTGAGTTGTTCTGCTCCCCTGGAAGTTGCTTTTGCTGTGGCGTGGGAGCCCACGCTTTGCATTGTAATTGTTATCATCACTACAGAGTTTAAATCTGCTGGGTTTGCAGTCAGACCCTGTTCCAGACACGGTGAACCCCACTGACTGTCACAAATTTGTGTTAATAGAGGTGTTATTTCGTGACCTGTTGGAGTGAGTCTGTTTTTAGGTGCTGACAGTTTCATTGATGGCGAATTAATACAGGGTGGACAGAGAGTTCTTCTTTTCTGTCTCCCTTTTAAGGTGACAGAAAATGGCACCAGGAAAGTGGGGTGTCGAGAATATTCTTCTGCAAAAATGCAAATTTACTGAAATGCTTTAAAAAGCTAAAGGGAAAGTTCTGAAATGCTGGGACCACCTTCAAACTCCACCTGCAGACCCCAAAGAGCAGCTAGTGGTAGAAAAAAAGACTCCTGTTGGAGTCAAACAGCCCAAAAGCCACTAACTCCTCCAGATATGGGAATCTGGAAAGGGCATATTTGCTATGATAAAACAATAGAAAACTCTAATTGTAATGAAAATTAGAGTTGCTGTTCTGCACAGTGATTCCTGCCCTCCAACAGAGGTGCCAAAAATGCAGGAAAATCCAGAGAAACTGGAATTACAGTGCCAACGGCAAAGTGTGTTTTGTGCACCACAAAAATCTACAAATTGCCCTGCTTCTAAACTGATGGGTGGTGTTGAATGTGTGTGGGTTTGAAATCAGAAAGTAAAGTATTAAAGTTATCCTGTAAGAGGGAAACAGGAGAGAAAAACCCACAACTCCAGTTTCCCATCTCAGTGCTAAAAACAAACTGCTTAGAAGTGAAGGGAACAACCTGAAGTTTTCACTTGCCCAGCAGCCCTGGAACAAAAGGAGCTGCAGGTAAATGAGGTGTTAACTGCTAAAAAAAACAAGCACTGTTCAAGTTTTCCTGTGTTAGAGTTTTCCTCTCTCTCCAGGAATGCAACACCCCCAGCACAGACAGTGAAGAGACTGCCAGAGAACTTCTCTTGAATGTTTAACTCCTGTGACAGGCACAGCAACCAAGTCAAATTATAAATTATTTCTTCGGGGTTTTTTTTAATGATTGATTTATAGTAGGATGAATTTTTCTAAGTAATTAAAAATTATTAATTTTATTAATTTTATTACCTCTTGTAATGTGTTTGTGTTTTCATTGAGAACCACTTGTTGGAAGACCAACTATTAACCAACTTACATAAGCCAAGCCATGTTATGTATTGTTAGTACAAATTTTAATAAGTTTCTTTTCTCTTTACTAAAAAACAAGAGAACAGTGTGGAAAACCCTTTTACCTGATGAAAACGTAACTTTATTCCAATCCAATAAAAATTTTAAAATTAAAGCAAATATGACTTGGAAGCTGACACCAAGATTTATGCACATCTGAAGTTATATAAATATGTATTAACCTTTCCAATTCTTCCTCAGGTAACTCATTGTTTTTCTTCCTTCCTTAACCAAAAGGAAAGACAACTACAGAATGCAAATATGACCTGCAAATAAAATACAAAAATCCTATAACCATTTTTAAAAAAAGAAAATACTTATATCTTTATACTTTTTATCTCCCTTCTCTTATCTAAGCTAATCAATCCTTGTTAACAGAATGTGATAACAGCAATTTATCCACTGGAAAAAAAAAAGGGGGAAAACCAAGTTTAACACAACCTGTGCTTGCATCTTGTTTATAACAGAAACGAGGTATAAAACTATCGTTTAATTTTATAAAATTGATGTGTGATGGGGTGGTCAGAAATAAAAAATGTGTCCTTCTAAGTACACTTCAGCTCCTTTTTGTAAACAGAAATGGACCATCACAAAGGAATTAACAAAAACATCATCTCCATAGGATGCTACATTAAAAATGATGCTCTAAATGCACAACAACAATCTTTTACACATTGTTGTAAACTACACTAAAAAAGAAAAAAATATATATGCCTTTTTTTTTAAGCATGAATATTGACATCACTTTAAAATACACCTTTAAACATATTTTAGATGTCAATAACTTTAACATATAAATAATAACTTTAAATAATAACATACAAATAATAACTTTAAGCATATAAAATATGTTTAAACATAAAAATGTGTTTAAACATATAATGTATATATATGTATAAACAGATAAAATAGACCTTCAGTTCCCAAGTGAGTCAAGCTGTTGATATAAAACAATATTTCCACAATGACACAGCTTGCTCACCATCCCTGACACCCTTACGTGTGGGATGCAATATCCTGGGAACAGGATTGAAAGTGAGCTCTCAAATATTAATATTTCACTATATAATTATAATTATATATCTCATATTAATATTTAATATTTAAAGAACAAACTGTTGATGTTAATACATGTACTGTACAAGAACAACAACCATTGATTTGGGAAGGTGACACCATCACGGCCCAAGACTTTTGTCTTGACACTGAACAAAATGTTTCAAATCATTAGGATCAATTAAAATTTCTCCTAATAAAAATATAAAAATGATGCTTGCATGCATTAATAAAAAATACACTTCTGTAAAACTTCTTTGAATTCGGTGCTTGTAGATAATGTCATTGCAGATACAAGTAACCACTCCAATGTTTGTGTCTGTAATTCTGTTAGCATTATAAAATGCAATTGGAATTATTACCAATTTTGGGAATCTAATTATATTCTAATTCAGGAGTTACAGCCTACCCCCACGAGTATGAATTTCATGCTGGTAAAAGAGACTGTTGCAAGGTGAGGACTTGAGACAATTCATAAAAGATGCCCAAGAAAATGGACAAAAAACCCTAATTACTCTCTATCACAAACAGGAGAAATATATTGTGTGATAAAAGGAGTGAAAAAGGATGGGGAACACCACACAGCAACCACGTCAAATTATAAATTATTTCTTCGGGGTTTTTTTTAATGATTGATTTATAGGAGGATGAATTTCTCTAAGTAATTAAAAATTACTAAAAATTGTTAATTTTATTAACTCTTGTAATGTGTTTGTGTTTTCATTGAGAACCACTTGTTGGAAGACCAACTATTAACCAACTTACATAACCCAAGCCATGTTATGTATCGTTAGTACAAGTATTAATAAATTTCTTTTCTCTTTACTAAAAAGTAAGAGAACATTGTGGAAAAACCTTTTACCTGATGAAAACGTAACTTTATTCCAATCCAATAAAAATTTTAAAATTCAACCAAATATGACTTGGAAGCAGACACCAAGATTTATGCACATCTGAAGTTATATAAATATGTATTAACCTTTCCAATTCTTCCTCAGGTAACTCATTGTTTTTCTTCCTTCCTTAACCAAAAGGAAAGACAACTACAGAATGCAAATATGACCTGCAAATAAGATACAAAAATCCTATAACCATTTTTAAAAAAAGAAAATACTTATATCTTTATACTTTTTATCTCCCTTCTCTTATCTAAGCTAATCAATCCTTGTTAACAGAATGTGATAACAGCAATTTATCCACTGGAAAAAAAAAAGGGGGAAAACCAAGTTTAACACAACCTGTGCTTGCATCTTGTTTATAACAGAAACGAGGTATAAAACTATCGTTTAATTTTATAAAATTGATGTGTGATGGGGTGGTCAGAAATAAAAAATGTGTCCTTCTAAGTACACTTCAGCTCCTTTTTGTAAACAGAAATGGACCATCACAAAGGAATTAACAAAAACATCATCTCCATAGGATGCTACATTAAAAATGATGCTCTAAATGCACAACAACAATCTTTTACACGTTGTTGTAAACTACACTAAAAAAGAAAAAAATATATATGCCTCCTTTTTTGAGCATGAATATTGACATTACTTTAAAATACACCTTTAAACATATTTTAGATGTTTAAAGGTGTATTTTAAAGTGATGTCAATAACTTTAACATATAAATAATAACTTTAAATAATAACATAAATAATTTTAAACATATAAAATATGTTTGAACATAAAAATGTGTTTAAACATATAATGTATATATATGTATAAACAGATAAAATAGACCTTCAGTTCCCAAGTGAGTCAAGCTGTTGATATAAAACAATATTTCCACAATGACACAGCTTGCTCACCATCCCTGACACCCTCACGTGTGGGATGCAATATCCTGAGAACAGGATTGAAAGTGAGCTCTCAAATATTAATATTTCACTATGTAATTATAATTTTATATATATCATATTAATACTTAATATTTAAATTTTAATATTTAAAGAACAAACTGTTGATGTTAATACATGTACTGTACAAGAACAACAACGATTGATTTGGGAAGGTGACACCATCACAGCCCAAGACTTTTGTCTTGACACTGAATAAAATGTTTCAAATCATTAGGATCAATTAAAATTTCTCCTAATAAAAATATAAAAATGATGCTTGCATGCATTAATAAAAAATACACTTCTGTAAAATTTCTTTTAATTTGGTGCTTGTAGATAATGTCATTGCAGATACAAGTAACCACTCCAATGTTTGTAATTCTGTTAGCATTATAAAATGCAATTGGAATTATTACCAATTTTGGGAATCTAATTATATTCTAATTCAGGAGTTACAGCCTACCCCCACGAGTATGAATTTCATGCTGGTAAAAGAGACTGTTGCAAGGTGAGGACTTGAGACAATTCATAAAAGATGCCCAAGAAAATGGACAAAAAACCCTAATTACTCTCTATCACAAACAGGAGAAATATATTGTGTGATAAAAGGAGTGAAAAAGGATGGGGAACACCCTTTCCTGGTCTCCTACAGCTGCCAGGATCTTCAGTCAAATGCTTCATCCTGGTATTGTATTATTGATATCAACCTTCTTGCTTCTCATTCTAGCAATTGTGTTGTATATTATTAACATTTGGGTCACTAGGAAACAATCAGCCCATGAATTACCTGCACAAAATCACATCCTACTGCACAACTGTGCCTGGAATATTGTGAGGTTCGAGTGAGGTGACAGATAAGGCCACAGAAAAGAAATAAAAACCCCTCCTGATGCTTCCTGGCAAACCCCAGCACCCAGGGAGGCTTCCCAGGAACTGAGAAAAGGGTTAAAACCAAGATATGGAGATTTCTTTCTGTCCCTTTTAACCTGACCCCACACACCTGGTGTGTCCCTGCAGGGATGTTGTGGGGGCAGGAACTGGGCAAACCACACCAGGTCACTCCTGGGTTTGCAAGGAGAGAGCTCAGAGCTCACCCTGCTCTGAGGAAAACACACCATGGGATGGTCCTGTCCAGTTACACTCAACAGCCACAGCTCCTCCTGGTCTTCAGTAAAAAAGAATATAAAAGAGAAGATTAAAGAATATGAAATAGAAGATAAAAGAATATAAAATAGAAGATAAAATAATATAAAATAGAATATAAAAAGAAGCCTGTCCGTAAATCAAGGAAATCAACTTGTGCTCAACTTTGATAGGGACAAAAGCAACTGGCAACCAGAACTTCATAATGACCTTCAGAATTTATCTAAAAATCAGATTTTCTTGAAGTAGCAGAGCCCATCACCGAAATGGTGACCTTACCCCAGGGTTTAGGTCTAAATACTGAGAAGGTTTTCTGATATATATATACTGATATTCTCAGTATATTCATATTAATGTAATAATAATGATAATGATAATTATGAATAATAATAATAATAATAATAATAATAATAATAATAATAATAATAATAATGTGATAGTTTTGCCTCCACGTTGCATCACTGCTCATCAAGGGCAGCCCCAAGGGGAGATAATGAGAATACAAGGAGAACCAAGGGAGAGATAACGAGGGCACAGCACAGTCCTGGGAGCAAGTTGTTTCTGCCTTGGAACTGGGAACAGATTATCATTCCATAGGATAATGGAATGGACTGGGCACATGGACAGAAGGTCAGGCCATGGCTGTGGGGGCTGGCAAGGCAGAGGAAAAACAACTAAATCTGTATTTAACAGTAAAAATGGCATTGCTAAAACATGACCCCGAGAGCAGCAGCTGGGGAAGGGCAGGGTCAGAGCAGGGAACATCACGAGGCAGAGGAGCCAGGTGGGCTGTCAGGAATGAAATGGAGGCTGAGCAGTGAATCCTCCCTGACTGTGAGAGCTGGAGGACAAAGAATGAAGGAAACTCCTGGCTGGAAAACTTTGGGGTGATCTCAGCACCTTCATCCTCACTGAGCACCAAAGGACACTCTGGGAACCCTCTCTGGCCTTTGAGAGCAAACCCAGGCAGGAGCTTGGCCAGGAACTCCACAAAACCTGGGACTCTCAGACAAGAAAGTGGAACTCGATGGAAAACTTACTAAAAAAAAAAAAAAAACAAAACCAAACCATCAGGGTAATTTATGGTGCATAAAAGGCACTCTTGCCTTGCCAGGAGAGAATAGGAGGGGTCTGTCCTTTAAATTCCTGCCTCCCTGGCTGGGGGAGGCAGGGCAGCTCTCATCCCCTCGGGCCCCAAAGCTGTGGATGCAGCACCACAGAGAAAATGCTTTAATTCACAGCAAAGACATAAAACTGGTGCAGGAAGATCCAGGTTAATGGGAAAGTGTTACAGAGCTGCTGGAAGGGGGGCTCCCTGTGGTGAGGGACACAAGAGGGATATTCCCCACAGGCAGGTCAGAGAAGCAGGACTGGCTCAGGTTGCCCAGAGAAGCTGTGGCTGCCCCATCCCTGCAAGTGTCCAAGGCCAGGCTGGATGGGGCTTGGAGCAGCCTGGGATGGTGGGTGGGACTGGATGGGCTCCAAGGTCCCTTCCAACCCGAACCATTCCAGCAGTCTGTGATTATTACGTATTTTTATTAATAATCTGTGATAAGACCCAGGGACATCTGCCAATGCCACACCAACAGTGCCAAGGGGAGGGCCCAGGATGGCACATGGAATACTGAGCGTCTCCAGTGAGCCAGGAGTTTTATGTTTGGCTTAACAGACACAGGTTCAGAGTGGGGAGTGTGAGTTCTCCCTGGAATTATCTGGAAGCAGAAAAAATCACTGCTGCATAAAGGCTATGACAGGATAAAACCAAGCTGGTATAAACTAGTCCTAAAAACAGCTGAAGTGAGAGTCAGGAGAAGGTTCTTGCCCTTGTGGAATTCCAAGGAGCATGAGACAAGGACAGAGGAACTCACTGTGATTCAGACCTGCTGTGGCTGGGAAGGAATTCTGTGACCATGAACCTGCTCCAACAGGGATCACCCTGGAGGCCCCTTCCAGACTGTGACCAGAGCACTCCTGAGCATTATCAGTGACTTATCTGGAGGACAGGGAAGTTCTCCAGCACAAATGGGAACTGTTGTGTGTGAGGACGGATCCCATACCCCTGGCCAGCACTGCTCCCTCATTTCCCTTTAATTCTGAGTGTCACCCAGTCAGAGCTCACCCTCGGCCCCCGAGGCAGCAATTCCCAGCCAGGTGTGCCCAGCAGCAGCTCCCTGTGCCTCACCTGTCCCTCAGGGCGTGGTTCCTGACCTCCTCCACGAGCTGGAAGACGCGGGCCAGCGGCGAGCGGAACACATCCACGGCCAGGAAGTTCTTCTGCCACGGGGACACGGTGGCCTTCACGAAGATCTGCTGGATGTAGGCCACGGGAGCACCCACGTACTGCGGGGGGACAGGGGCACACTCAGGCTCCGGGCACGGGGAAGCTCCCAGCAGGGTCAGGCACGGCCTGGCACCTCTTGGGAAGGGCAGCACCGGGCTCTGCTTGCCTTTCCCTGAGCAGAGGGGGAACAGGACAGGACTAACGAGCAGGAACAGAAAGGGTGTTACTCCGAGAGGCAAAATGCCACCGATGGCTTTGGCAGCTGCCTGGGGCACCTCTGTGGGAGGCAGGGGCTGCCATTCCTGCTGGATTTGGTCCTGGAAGGGAAGGCAGGAGCAGGGACTCACTGCCTCTCACAGACACCTCATGGTGCTGCAGACCCCCCCAGTCTGTGCTGGCAGGTGGGATCAGATGTTCTTGGAGGCCTTTTCCAAACCTAAACGGCTCTGTGGTTCCACGTGAATCTGCTCTGTGCTCAAGTGACGTCCCTCACAGTGGCAGAGAACCCGGGGAGTGCCGGAGGCAGCAGGAGCAGCAGGAGCAGCAGGAGCAGGAACCCCTCGGACTCAGTGCCTTGGGCTGCTCCCAGCCCACCCAGCCCGGCCTCGGGCACCTCCAGGGATGGGCAGAGCAGCCTCCTGGGCACAGCTCTGCTCCAGGAGGGCAGAGCAGCCCAGCAGATCCATGCCCATCCCACAGCAGATCCATGCCCATCCCGCAGCAGGAGGGCACAGCAGCCCAGCAGATCCATGCCCATCCCATAGCAGGAGGGCACAGCAGCCCAGCAGATCCATGCCCATCCCATAGCAGGAGGGCACAGCAGCCCAGCAGATTCATGCCCATCCCACAGCAGGAGGGCAGAGCAGCCCAGCAGATCCATGCCCATCCCGCTCCAGGAAGGCCCAGCAGATCCATGCCCATCCCGCAGCAGATCCATGCCCATCCCGCAGCAGATCCATGCCCATCCCGCAGCAGATCCATGCCCATCCCGCTCCAGGAAGGCCCAGCAGCCCAGCAGATCCATGCCCATCCCCCAGCAGATCCATGCCCATCCCATAGCAGATCCATGCCCATCCCCCAGCAGATCCATGCCCATCCCGCCCCAGGAAGGCCCAGCATCCCACTGCCCGTCCCGCAGCACTCACCCAGTCGGGTCTCTCGGCGGGTTCCCCGGCTGGCGCGGCGCTGCCCGGCGCAGGGGGGGTGTAATCCTTCACGGGCGTGCTGAACTCCACCGGGCCCGTCCCCGGCAGCGGCAGCTTCAGCAGGGGGGAGCTGCGGGCAGAGCGGGACACGCTGGGGCTGCGGCCTCGGGACGGCTTTTTGAGACAGAAGAGCTCAAAGCGTGACCCGGGCCGGCCAGCACGAGGTGAGCTGTGCAGGGCAGGGCACGCAGACACAGGGTTCAGCTTCCCTGGGAACTCAGAGGTGCCTTTTCCCAACACAGGTGTCATTCTCCCTTGGAGAGGGATAACTAGAACACAAATTCCTCCATCACCTCAGAGTTAGTTCTGCTAAAATCACTGAGCACGGCCACGGCTCTGTTATTGCAAATCCTGCACACACCCAAGACATTCAGCGCTTTCCAGGGGCTGCCTCCCTGCCCCAGACCCTTTATAATCCTCTCGTTTTCCTCGTTTAGATTGAAACCATTTCCAGAACTTGCCACTAACTTCATTTGTCCTCAGTGCACTTTTAAGGGCAGCGATGAGACACCAAAACAGCTACCAAATATTGAACTTCTTGTTGCTTTGCCCCTCAGCCTTTGGTTGAACACAGCAGCTGTCCCACAACGAAGGCTTTAAACTACTCAGAAGCTGAGAAACTGCTGTTTCAGAGAATTTAGAAGGGGCTTGGTAACACCAGAGATTCTCAAAAGTGGTTGAAAGCAAATCAGGACTGAAGTGGTGGGACAAGCAAAGCTGCCAATACAGAGATCCATCCATGAGCTGGGACTGTCAGCACTGAAATGAACTGCAGAACAACCTGGGTATTTTCATGGCCTTACAATTCCTGATATATTCTCCTGTTTAGAGGTGAATTTTCTGGCAATATTTTCAGAACAAATATAAAGGCCTTGGAATTGTTTTCATGCAACGCTCTGCCCACTTCATTAGGGCTCAGTTTGGATCATCAAAAGCCAGGGAGGAACAAGCAACGAGGCCTCAGAGTGAACAACAAACAGCCAAAAAAAGAACAATGAAATCAGAAGCAAAGCTTGTCAGATTTGCTTTTTATTAGTCTGACAGAAACACAACATCTAATGATTATCATTTCCTTGTGGAACGGGAGGGAAGAAAAAGGAATAATAAAATACAAAAATCAAATCGAGGGATAAACAAAGCTCAGAGACTGCCCAGACTGAGGGGGAATGATTGTTTCCCTGAATGATTTCCATGCTGGTGAGTGTGCCCAGAAACCCAAGGAAAACACTCGAGGTTCACGCCCCGTGTTTCTGCAGAGGGGGATCCCCCGAGTCACCTGCAGGTTTAGAGGGGTCACAACAAACACCTCCTGTGGAATTGGAGTCATTTAAAATCAGCCAGAGCCCTGCAGGAACAGTGTGGGGCACACCTGGATCAGTACAGGCTGGGGATGGAGGGGTGGCTGATGGGGGGATGGAGAGCAGCCCTGAGAAGGGGTATTGGTGGACCAGGGTGCCCTGGGCTGATCAAACCACTCTGGGATCCTATTCCCTGCTCCTGTGTTCCCTGAGACAGAAGGGCTGTGCCAGCAGTGCCACTGGGTGCCACTCACACCCACCAGGACAGGACATCCCAGCATGTTGCTGGGCACATGGACGAAGAAAAAGCCAAACCTGTTTTTTATTATAATCCCCATTTTCAGAGAAATGACCCACAGGAAAGCCACGTTTAAACTACAGATTTAAAACTAAAAACAGATTTAAACTAAAGGTTAAACCAGCCCCTGCTGTCTGTACACAGCTGTGTGTAGCTACTACAGCCCTCACTGCAACACCTGAACTATTTATGGTACAGATCCCAGCAGAGCTCAGCTGTTGGGATTCCTATTCTCGGGATTTGGGAGTTGGACCAGCTGATCTCCAAAGGTCCCTTCCAACTCCAACCATTCTGGGACTCTGGGATCTAAAAGAGGGGACAGGAAAGCTCATGAAGAAGTTCTGGGTTTCAGAAATGCTCTTTTTAGATGCTCACGTCACTGTGCACCAGAAACCCTTCGGGAAACCCATCCTAAAGGAAAAGTGACTCCTGTAACAAGCTGGAATGGGTGAACTGAAGTGAGAGTTCATTTCAGTCACCAAGCACAAGGCAGGTTCAAGCAAAAACGCTCCCCCAACTCCTTTCCATATTTCCAGGAGGGCTCAGAGGGCCAGGATGGAACAGGGCCAGGATGGAGCAGGGCTGGGTGAGCCCCAGGCAAACCCCACACTGGCACGTTTCTCCTTCCCAGAGCTCCAGCACCCGGAGCAGCCTCGGCCAGGGAGGGTGGAGGGGAGCAGGGAGCTGCCAGGTCCCAGGGAATACATGGAATGACACCAGCTCCAGCTGTGTGCTCCCTGCAGGACAAGCTGTCTGCAGCCCAGCCTGGAACTTGAAGCCCTCAACCCCCAAACTCAGCCTTGCACAACCCTCTCCGTGTGCTGTGCAGGGACTCCCTGTCAGAGCTCGCTCTCACCACACTGACGTGCTCAGGGCAGGAAGGGCCCCACTCCAGAATAGGTCTGGCCTCATGAGCAAAGCCACTTCTCCAGCCAGAATTAACACCCAGGTACCAGCAGTTAATGCAGAGCAGAACAGGAACTGAAACACCCCCAAAAATGGCTTCTACAGAGGGAGCACCTTCAATTTCTTGCCGAGGTTCTCTTGCTCTCCAGGGGTGTTTTTAACCCCTGTCCCTCCCAGGGCCATTTTCTGCTTTGCTAACAAGCTTCTGGAACTTGTTAAAGAAAACAGACTCTTCCCTTCACGCCTGATGGTGTCTTGGACGAGTTTCTGCAGCCTGGAGGTAACCAGGCACTGCAGAATCCCTAAATATTGGCACTTGGGAATGCAGACACTGCCAAAACCCACAGTTACCACAGGCCACCTGGCCTGGAGCCTCAGAGGTGTGGTGGGAACACCTCAGCTCCCTGCTCTGAACATTGACTGGGCAGGCACAAGGCCTGGCCCACTGGGCCCCAGGTTCCCAAGAGCAAGGACAACTCCTGGTGACCCCATCAGACTTCCTGTCTGGGAAATCCTGAATTAAGGAAGAGGAATAAGCATGGAGGTTTTGTTTTGAGCCCTCCCAAAACACAACATTTGTGGGTGAACATCCCCTCTGCAGCAGTTGCCCTGCATTCCTGAATCTACCCCGGCAGGAGCACCTGGCAGAGCTGAAAAGCAGAGCCTGAGGCCACCAGCAGCTCTGGGAAGCCATTCCCAAGCTGGAATGAGGTGAAACCGTGGCTCAGGACAGGTGGATCTGGTTTGGCTTTGCTGGCTGCAGCTGCCAGGTGCAAAAATGCCACCAGAGCTGGCACCTGGAACCTCACCCAAGACAAAGAAAGGGTAGGATCCACTTGCTTGGGCCTTGGAGAAGCTTCATGTTCCCCAGAGCGAGAGATCTGAGAATAAAACTGTCCCTGGCACTTCCAAGGGTTCTTGTGGAGCAGTGAAAAATCAGGAAGCAACACCCTGACTGCTGCTCACACCCACAAAGGGCCTCAGCCAGGAGAAGCCACTCAGGGGGGGTTTCAATACAGGGAAGTGGTCCCTGTGATGATCCTTTAACTGATGTGAGAGCAGCCCCTGGCACCATCCCAGCTCCAAGGAAAACCTGCAGCTGTGTCAGCACAGGCACAGCTTTTCCAAAAGCAGAGGAGGAAATCATCACTTTGGGAGTATTTTGACCAAAACAGACCTGGAGCTGGAAACTCAAAGACAGACTCTGGACATTCACACACAGGCCTGAGCACAAAGGGTTGCTCAAGCCCACTGAAATGATTCCATGGGACATCTCTGAGAGAGATTTATCCAGCTCCAACTGCTGCATCCGAATGAGGGTCCACGAGGAGAGCAGGGAACGAACAACACGCATGTGCCAAGGGTGAAACACGAGTGCAAACCCCAGGGAGAGCAGGGCAGGCAGGTGTGGAGAGAAAGATCAGCTTTCCTCCTCCCCATTTTTAATTCATGGCTTTGGAGGCCACCATCAGGTGCTTGCTTGTGTCTCATTTACTGCTTCAGCTCACTTAGTTTCTACTTATTAAACCAGATGAAGACACCTCATCCTCGCTGTTCCCTTTGTCCCACAAAAGGAAAGGCACAAACCCACGAAGTTTAAATAAAAAGCAGCTTTTGGGGCAGCCTGGAAGGGCGAGCATTGCCCAGAAAACCCCCCAAAGCGTGTGACTCACCAGCAGGCCAGGATGCAGAGGGCAGTGAAGAGGATGATGGGGATGGGGTAGGAGGCACAGAGCAGCCCGTGGCTGTAGAAGGCCCCCGAGATCCTGAGGCGCAGCCGCTCCGTCAGGGTCATCCTCGGCCGCCGTCACCTCGCTGCCATCCCGGGCACTGCTGGCAGCTCCCCAGGGAGCTCTGCGGGGTGGGGGGCACCAGGGGAGGCTGTGAGACAGAGAGGAAACAGGGAAAACAAACTGTCAGCTTGCTTTGGAAGGGTCTTGGGAGCTGAGGAAGGAATTCCTGGCTGGGAGGGTGGGCAGGTCCTGGCTCAGGGTGCCCAGAGAAGCTGTGGCTGCTCCAGCCCTGGAAGTGTCCAAGGCCAGGTTGGACGGGGTTTGGAGCAACCTGGGCTGGTGGAAGGTGTCCCTGCCTGTGGCAGGGGGTGGAATGAGACGAGTTTTGAGGTCCCTCCCAAAACCCAAACCATTCTGGAACTCGGTGATTCTATGAAATGACCGAGCAGGTCCAACCTCCCTGTCAGGACTGGACCATCCCTGTTCCATGAGGAACTTGGGAACAACACAGATTTGCTACTCCTGTGGCAAAAAAAATAAATCAGTAGCGGCTCCTTGCCCAGCCTGAGCTGCCAACAGCCACTCTGGGGAGCACTGTGACACTGGGAACAACTTCTGCTAACTGCAGGGAGGAAAACTTGGTATCTACTCACTTCACCTGCTGTGAAACAGCAGCATTCAGTAAGAAAAGCTGAAGCATTCCTAGGCCAATAAATTCCCTATTACATTTTTGGGGATTGCTCACTGAGCTCGTCAGGGTGAAGGGCAGGAACTGCTCCTGCTCCAGGTCACTCCTGCAAACAGACATATCTAACCCAAAATAAACCCTCTGACTGCAGGACGAGGAGAATCCACTCAGGGGATCTCTCCTCTCTGGCAGGACTGCAAAGCCAAGGCAGATCTGCCTGGGAGCAGGAGGACATTGGGATGTTCCCAATGCAGGAGGACATTGGGATGTTCCCACCCTGCAGCACCACAGGTGGCATTGCTGGTTCACTACAGGGCAAGACGTGGACACACCCCACAGAATTCCAGGATCACTGAGGCTGGAAAAGCCCTCCCAGCCCATGGATCCCCCCCTGTGCCCATCCCCACCTTGTCCCCAGCCCAGAGCACTGAGTGCCACAGCCAGGCCTGCCTGGGACACCTCCAGGGCTGGGCACTCCAAACCTCCCTGGGCAGCCCCTGCCAAGGCCTGACCACCCTTTCCAGGAAGAAATTCCTTCTGGTGTCCAAGCTGACCTCTCCTCTCCTCCTGTCCCTTGTTTCTTGGGAGCAGAGCCCGATCCCCTCCTGGCTCCCCTCTCTTTCACATTCTTACACCAACCAAGACTGACCAGCACAACAAACAAATGTAGAATTTCTTCTTGCAGGGAAAAAAAAAAATCAACTCCAACTTGCTACTTTTCCCAAGACAAAAGCTTTTATCTCACTCAACAATAGTTATATGTTCCAAATTCTTTACATTTCTGCCTGAAAGCCTATTAAAGCCTTCCCAGGAGCCTCCCTGTACACTGGGAGCAGCTCAGAGCCCACCCTGAGCCTCGAGGAGAAACTGCCAAAGACAGAAAACTTCTCCCCATATAACACACAGGATCTTGGGGGTTTAATTATATTTACTCCTCAGTTTTCCACAAAACATTCTGGAATTCTTGGCAAAACCCACACAGCTGGGCTAGTGAAGAGTGGAGGGGGGGGGGAATAAGGAAAAATAAATAAACCCCTGTTCTGTAGCAGTTTCTCTTGCACTTCAATTCATACAATAATTTGCCCCATCACGTTGCCTAAAATTAAACTTCCAACGGGAATTTTTAACTCATATCCATGTGCCACCTCCCTCCCAGCACAGGGATGTGCTCACACCCCCAGGGACCGGGTTTCAGGTGTTTCACACACTCCCCTCCCGGGCTATTCCCAGCACACAAAGCAGAGCAATCCATGATCCACGGCCTCTCCTCAACCTGCAAATGGTTCCAACCTTCCTGAGCCCTCAGCACCCCGGGGGTTTCACAGGAATGCTGGAACTCAGCACCACAGACACCCAAAAACACGGGAAAGCAGATTCCCTGGAGATGAGAACAGCCAGACGTCAGATCACTCCCACCAGCAAAACCTGGATCTTCCTGCCCGTTCCTGGAGGGGGTCCAGGACTTTGAGATGCTCAGAGGGATCCCTGACCGTGTCAGCTGCCATGGAGCCCCCAATCCCACCAAGTGATGATCCCTGACCGTGTCAGCTGCCATGGAGCCCCCAATCCCACCAAGTGATGACCCCTGACCGTGTCAGCTGCCATGGAGCCCCCAATCCCACCAAGTGATGATCCCTGACCGTGTCAGCTGCCATGGAGCCCCCAAACCCCACCAAGTGATGATCCCTGACCGTGTCAGCTGCTATGGAGCCCCCAAACCCCACCAAGTGATGATCCCTGACTGTGTCAGCTGCCATGGAGCCCCCAAACCCCACCAAGTGATGATCCCTGAGTGTGTCAGCTGCCATGGAGCCCCCAATCCCACCAAGTGATGATCCCTGACTGTGTCAGCTGCCATGGAGCCCCCAAATCCCACCAAGTGATGATCCCTGACTGTGTCAGCTGCCATGGAGCCCCAAGATCCCACCAAGTGATGATCCCTGAGCGTGTCAGCTGCCATGGAGCCCCCAGATCCCACCAGCAGCAAAGGGGAGAAGGGGCAGGAAGAGAGGCAGAGCCCTCGGGAACCCAGCTCTCCCTCTCCTCAGTAAGTGTGGGTTCTGGCCCAGCCAGGGCCAGGGATGAAACGTTCCCATGAGGGCTTCAGAGGTGGGAAAACAAGAGGCAGGCTCAGGACAAACCTCCCTGCTCAGAAGTGCTGCACAATGGGCTCTAACACCAAGGTCCTGCTCTCCCCTCCCGTTCCCATGGGAAGAATACCGGGCTTTGTGCTGGGAGAGGACAGGGAGGTCACGGGGGAACAGAGCACTTCCTATGGGAAAATCCCAGCCATGCCCAACCCTGCAGGGCTGCTGTGGGGAAGGGGTTAATCCCAGCACTGCTCCAGAGCAGCCTGGAAGGCTCCAGTGGATGGTTCTGCACAGAAAGGTTACTTTTCATATTCAAAAAGGAGAAACTCCTCCGTAAATTAGGAGGCTGCCTTCCCTCCCTTCCAGCTCTGTGGCTTAACCAGTGGTGAAAGTCTGAAACAGGTTTCTGAACCTGATTTCAACACCCAAAATGTGCAAACTCCTTTAATTCTCACCTTTGTGCCTGTTTTCCCCCCTCCACAACACTCATTTATGTTTTGAGTTTGAAAATCCAGAGCCTGCCTGAAACAGACCCCATTTCACAAGTGGTATTTCACTCATTTTACGAGTTATTAACCATATCTTAAAATGCTTGAGCAGCAACAACAGGTTCAAAGAGAACACTTCAATAATCTCTACATCCCAGATAATGTTATCTGCTCCAAAACAGGGGCTGGCATCCGAAATCAGCTTCCAAACCTGTTTTCAGGACATTTTTTGAACTTTTCTGCCGCAAGAGAAGAACCTCAGCTGAACTCCTGCCTTGGAAGAGTCATTCATGGAATGTGGTTTCTATCCAGTGTCCTTTCTTCCCCCTGAAACACTCCCAGCAGCACCAGACAACAACTCGTTGGTGTGGATGAGGTGGCAGGATGTTCCATGTGAAGGGCCACGGAATGCAGAAGTTTGGGATTTGTCACAAAACCATAAGTGCACAAGTCCCAAGTGCCACAAATGCACAACCTTTAAACAAGGGTTGTCAGAACACCCTTTAGAAAAGACTTTTTCAAACACCTCCACCATTTCCTGGCAAACATGGAGCTGACTCCAATGTGGCAATTCCTTCACTCGATCCCAAAACTCACCGAGCTCAGCACTTCCCATCCAACACGTTTTACTGTGAGCTTCTCTATCAGTCAGGTCAACCAACCCACCACTGTTCAGTCCCTGAAGACCCTTGCAGTGTTGTTCCTGCTGCGTGGATTGGGAGCAGTGTCTGATTTACCAGCGGGAGGGCAATCCGCGCTCCCAGAGGGAACTGGAGCGTGGGAGACTCAGCTTCCCTGGAGAAAAGGTGCAGTGTGGAGATAACAACCCTTTGAGTTTCCTGTTCCTCCTGCACAAAGTCCAGCTGACTGGAGAGCTGGGAGAAACAGCCCCACACCAAGTGCCTTGGGAAGCTCAAATCCAGGGAACGGGGTGTGATGCACACGGGGAAAACAATGTCCTGGGATCCCTAATTCCCAGAAAGTGTGGCCTGATGCAGTTGAGACAAAGGAAAGTGAGTGTTAGGAACTGTTAGGGATGGCATGGGATGGGTATGGAGATCTGTGCTAAGTGCCACACACAGCACCAGGCATTCCTCCCCTTCCTCTGCATCCCACCAAGGAGGAGACCTGCAAAAGGTGCTGAGAAGTTCAGGGATGATCAAAGACATGGAGCAGCTTCCACCAAATAAAGAAACATGGGAAGACTTGTCCAGCTGGACCAGATTTTACCAGTGAGTGGAAGGGATATCCCTGGGATAATTCAGCTCCAGAGCCCAGAGCAGCAGCTCAAAATAACCCCTCGGCTAAGCCGGGAGATCCTTTCCCCAGGATGCTGTCCCTGTCACACGCCTGCAAAGCCAGGGATAAACCCCTGGGAGCGGAGCTGGGAGGCCCTGCCGAGCCCAGCCGAGGATTCCTCCGGCTCCAGGAGCCCTCAGCTTGTCCCCAGCGTGGCACTGGCTGCCAGTGTCCCGAGGATGGCCCCGCCTGTGCCACCCAGGCCACCCCGGAGCCACGGGAACGCCGAGAGGTGAACATGCCCCGGCAAACGTCCCTTATGCAACGCATCCCACGTGAGCCCCTGGAATAATCTCCTCCTTTCTGCTCAGCAAAGTAGCTGCTCCACAAGTGGCTGGGGAATCACTGTCTCCTAAAAATACCAGCCTGATGCAACACCCCCGTGCAGTTACACCCCAGAGCTCCCCCAGCCGTGCACACCCCGCTCCCTCTGCCGGCACAGCATCCCCACCCGGAGCCAGGATCAGACACGAGGAACCCCATCCATCCTCCCCCCCCTGGCTGAAGCCCTGTGCAAACAGCCTGCCCAGCACAGACCTGCAGGGCTCTGCTCCTCCTGCTGCAGGTGGTACCTCTGCTGCTGCCCTCCTCTGATCCTCTCCAGCAGACAGGATGAGCGTCTCAGCCCACGCCTCCTGTCTGGGGTAAAACGCTTTTGGATGATCCACCCGGGCCTGTGCACGGCATCTGCTGCTGCCCCACACAACACCCCTGTGTCTGAACTGCACAGACATGGGTCTGATGGATGGGACACTCATGGACAGGGAATGGGCTGGATGGTCACACTCAAGAGTTGTGGTCGATGGCTCCATGTCCAAGTGGGGTCCTCAGGAGTCGGGACTGGGACCAGGACTGTTCAAGGAATTCCTCCCTGTGAGGGTGGGCAGGCCCTGGCACAGGGTGCCCAGAGAAGCTGTGGCTGCCCCTGGATCCCTGGAAGTGTCCAAGGCCAGGTTGGATGGGGCTTGGAGCAACCTGGGCTGGTGGAAGGTGTCCCTGCCCACGGCAGGGATGGAATGGGATAAGCTTTAAGGTCCCTTCCAACCCAAGAAATGGTTCTATGTAATTCCTGAAGTGGTCACTCTGTCAGATCCACCCTCAGTGTCATTTCTGAGTTTCCAGCACAACACAAATCATGCACAAGACTCAAACCTTCCCCAGAGCCGCCCCAGCTCCCCACCAGAGAACAGGAATTGCCTGAAATCCAGACAAACCCTTCAGCACAGCCCTGACAGATTTCTGGGCCTCACCCAAGGCCATCCCACAGCTGCACTGAAGGACACCCCATTTCTGTCCCTGTGTCCCACCCTGCCTGCAGTGACAGGCCCTTCTCCTGCCCCAGCCCCAACAAACCCTGGCAGCAGCTGCAGCTCCAGCAGGGAGAGCAGAGGGGCCTGCAGGGACCAGGAGGGCTCCTTGTCACAGTAAATCCCTGGACTGCCCCCTCCATGTCCCCAAGAGACACACACCCTCCCCCTCACACTCAGCACAGCTGGGGTGATTTCCCCTCTCTCCACTTGGTCTGTGTCCCATCAGACCCACACCAGGAGTGTCCCCGTGACACCAAGGATCCCCAAGGATCACCTCACACCCTGCAGCTCACTGCCCAACTTTCACCCTCAACACCTCCCCTCCCCACAGCAGGGCACCAGGCTCCTTCCATGACAGATTACACCTCCTCAATCATCCTGGTGCCTGCAGCTGGCTGGTTCTGCTTGAACCCCAGCCCTCACCACTGCCCTTGTGACCTGCAGCCCATTTTCAGGCCACATTCAATACCTCAAACCCGTCTGTCACTCCTCAGTCACAGAGCACACGTGCAGCCCTTCCCTGCTCCGTGCCATTTACAGCTTTAACCTGCACAGTCACTGCCCCTCCAGTGGTGCCTGAGACCCCCCAGCCCCAGTGTCCCTCTCAGCACACCCAGACCCCTTAATGGGGCTGTAACTCGTGCTCTGAGTGTGTTTATTTAACCACATTTTTATCCATCACAGGCTGGCACCTTCTGAGGCTCTGGGTTCTTTCAGTTTCACCTACTTGAGCAGTTTCCTGGCACAGAAATCAAATCTCACTGGATCCATGACTGCAGCCAGGAACAGCCCTGACACCTTATCCTAGAAAGAGCCAAGAGCCCTTGCCAAGGGAGCACCTGTGGCCAAGCAGCACCGGCTGCTCCTCACTCCCTGCACCCTGGCAGGCACTCCCAACCCTTCCCTCCCTGCTGCAGGACCTCAGGGGGACTGCCCTTCCCCTTCCCCTGTGCCCCACACCCTCACCCACACCGACTGCTCGCTCCCCTCCAGGACTACCAGACCCTTTCCGTGGTCACAGACGCCTCCCGAAGCCTTGCAGGGTTTTTTTTAGTCCGTACTGCGAGCACAGGGACAGAAATACCTCCCTGCAACCACAGCTTGCAAAGCTGCTCTCCCTTTTTGTGGCCTGTCACCACCACCAGCTGCTCACCAAGGGCCCAAGGATGCTGAACACTCCGGTTTTGGTGATGCCAGCCTAAGTTTTCCTCTCTGTTCCTTCCTGAAGTGTTCCTGCTCGCATCCGAGATGCCCAGAACTGGGAGGAACAGGAAACTGAGGGTGGTTGTCATGGAGGACGTTCCCAGAACAATCTCTGTATCCCTCGATGTCCTCTGAGAGCCAGGTTTGGATTTTATCTCAATCCTCCGTCCTGGCCTTGCTGCTCCTCCAAGGAGGGACAGAATCACCCATGGGTGTGAACGACCCCGAGGCAGGAGGGCTGAGCAATGTTCAACCAGCACGAGGATGGTTCTGCCCAGCTCCAGCTCTGCCTTTTTGAGACAAGGTCCCCCTGGGAAGACCTTGGAACAGCCTGTGCCCACCACAGCACAGCCCCTGGAGACTCAGCCTCCTGGAGCAGCCACTCAGCACCACTCACACCCACCAAGGGCAGGGCCAGACCTCAGCCATAACCCCCAGCACGGCTTTCCCTGCGCTCTTCCCTCAGAAATAAACCCCAAACCTTCAACCAGGACAGTTTTCATGGTTAAAAACTCTGCACTCCCAGATCTTTGGGGCTTGGGAAGCGGCCTGGGAAGGCAGGAGGGGCACAGCACCCGTGAGGTGATGCATCTCCAAGGGACTGGCTTTGCACTGGCTCTGGGTCACAGCAGGAACACCGGGAAAGGCTGAACACACCAACCTCCAGGGCTCCCAGCCCCAAAAGGGAGCGTTTGGCATCTCCAGAATCACACACAGAACTAAATATTATCCTTCCTAATAATCACCATTAAGAAGCCAGGCTCAGGAAATTGCTCTGCTCTTTCCTCCCCGCAGAGAAACGATCCCAAAACCCCTCTGTGAGGCAGCAAGTCCCAAAGCCTGACTCGGACATTGTCTCTGGGAAACAAGCCCACTATTATCCCTTCTCCACAATGCTCCACACGAGATTAATTCAGATTTTCCCAAGGAACTGCACTGCCCTCCCCACCGTGCTCTCACTCACTCTTTTCCTGGAGGGAGAAGTTCATTTTTTCCCAAGGGAGCCCAGTTATGCCAAAAGGCCACAACTGTTGTGAGCCACTGGGGCCATGTCCTCACCTGAAGACAGGAACTGAAGGATTCCCTCCAGGCTAAGCATCCTTCGCTCCCTGTTCTCCCTGGTTTGGGTAGCTGGGATGTGAGCAGGAACACTCCCAGAGGCTGCAGCACCACAGAACAGCTCAGTGCTCCTTAAGCCTCTCCTTCTCACCCCTCAGTGCACTGTGCAAGGGGGAGAGAGGGACTCAAAGGAATTCTGACCCCAGGAATGCCTGGAAAGCTCAGTCTGCACCTACTTTCAGTCCCTGGTGCCAAGCACCATCAGTCCCTCCCTGCTCCCAGGGCAGGGAACTGTGCCCCCATCTCCTGTAGAAGGGAAGGAAGGTGCTGCAGCTCCCTGGCCTGGAAAGGATTCCCAGGCCACAGGATCCACTGGAATTGCTGTGCTGCTGCTCCTGCCCATCCCCTCCTCATGCACAACGTTCCACTACAGGCAGGTAAAGCTATTTTTGTTCCTCCAGCTGTACCTGTTCTATTTTCTGAACTCTGTGCTCATCGGAGAGAAAAAAAAAAAAAAAAAAACCATGACTTTTTGGTGCACAGTGATCCAAACTCTGACGCCAGACAGGCCCAGCAACCCCCTGCCTGAAAATAGCACTGAGAGCCTGACAGGTTCATTCATCACCGCCATCCTGACCCTCAAAATACTATTTTAGTGCTCCTGAGACAATCCCTGATTGTTCTTTGCTCCTTTTGGGATGCGATATTTGACTCACAGCTGGAAAAACAAACAGGCCGTGCCAAGTTCGGGGTTGTACCTGGAAAGGGAGCAGAGCTGGGCTGGGGGAGGTTCCCGGGGCTATGTCACTCGTTCCCGAACATCCCGGGGCGTTTCCCTCTCATCCCAATCCCAGCTAATCTCCTTTCTGCATTACACAACAGCCCGTGTAATCCCAAATTTACCGGCCCGTCCTGGTTTTACAGAGGGAGCTCATGCCTCATCTCTGCCCCCTTCACGAAACGAAACTTGGTTTGTCTTCCCACAGCCCTGAAAAACACGTGGATGCTTCACTCAGGAAACTCCGGCACCGAGGCCGGAATCCTTCCGGAGTCCTCTCCTCGGGATTCTCCCCAGCACAGCCCGCGGTCACTCCAGCATCCCAACAGCTCCGCGTTCATTGCATTAAAAATAACCTAGGAATGCTCATTTGGGGAAGTTGATTCCCAAGTCCTGTCCAGGCTCCCGAGCTCTGGGTGACCAGGGCAGGACAGCGCTGTGGGCAGAGCCAGGTCCCCCCGGGAACCAGAGATCCTCCTGCTTCCCGAGCGCTCGGCACAAACCCCGTGCGACAAAACACTCCATGTTCCCAGCGTTCCCTTAAGGTTTTCCCTCACCTTGCTCCTTTCCCGCTGAGCATCTTATCCCGATCCTGCAGAGCAGGAGGTGATTTAACTCCCTCCCTCCTCCCCCCCTCTTTGCTTCGCACCTTTAGGACCCCAAAACTGGAGTATTTTCCTCCACGTTCCCATCAATCCCTTTACACATTCCCTCATTTTAACCCTTTTTCCGAAAAGCACCTTCTCCTCACCCCGCAGGAAAGATCTTCCCAAATTCCTTTTGAATTACCCCTAAAAGGACGGAGGGGTTGGCGGGGGGAGGGAAGGGGGGGCACCCGGACCCCGGGGAGGGGGAAACTGAGGCACGGAGAGGCCTGAGGAGGAACTGAGGCAGGGAAGGGGGTTGGGGAGGGGGTTGGGAAGGGGGTTTCGGGGACTGTTTCCGCGATCCGCCCGCTCCTTCTCACCTCGCCCGGGAAGCGGCTCCCTCCGCACCTCCGCCCTCTGACCTCCCGCCGGCCGCGGCGCTCGCCCGTGCTCCGCTCCGCCGGCTTTCCTGCCCCCGGGAGCCTGGGCCGCAGCCGCGCGGCTCCGCCGCTCCCGGCCCTCTCCGCTCCGCTCCCGGCCCGGCGCGCTCCGCTCCGGGCCCGCTCCGCTCCCGGCCCAGTCCGCTCCGCTCCGGGCCCCCTCCGCTGCCGGCGCGCTGCTCTCCTCTCCGCTCCGGGCCCGCCGCTGCCGGCCCTCTCCTCTCCTCCCCTCTCCTCCCCTCCCCGCTCCGCTCCGCTCCGCTCCCGCCGCTCCGGGCCGGGCTCTGCCCCCCGCCCGCCGGGCACGGACCGCGCGCGCGCAGCGCCGCGCGCCCGCCGAGCCCCCGCCCACACCGCGCCGGCCACGCCCCCAGCGGGGGCGCCAGCTCCCAGTATGGGGTATTTGCATGACCACGCCCATGGGGGAATAACAGGGGCTGTGACCACGCCCATTTGCAGATAGCAGCGTCTGTATTTGCATGGCCACGCCTCCGGCTGACACACCGCGCTTCGCGGCCTTTGGCCACGCCCCCCGGAAGCGGCGCGCGGGAACACGTGGAGATGGGATGGGATGGGATGATGGATGGGATGGGATGATGGATGGGATGGGATGGGATGGGATGGGATGGGATGGGATGATGGATGGGATGGGATGGGATGGGATGGGATGGGATGGGATGGGATGGGATGATGGATGGGATGGGATGGGATGGGATGAGATTGGGATGGGGCGGGATGGGATGGGGTGGGATGGGATGGGATGGGATGGGATACACGGCAGGACGGGGAGGGGGTTCTGGGTACGGGGAGGGCCGTGGGAGCGGAGGAGAACCGGCCACCGGGCGTGCTGGGGCAGAGCGGAGCCAGCCCGTGCACCTGCGAGTGGCGGCGATGTGCGGGTCAGGCGCCGGGGCCACGGGGAAGTTGAGCATCAGGAGCACCATGAGGGAGAACGGATCTGGAGAGATGACCTTGCTCTGGCAAGGCCGGGAGGCCTAAGGAACGGGGGATGGGGGTTAGAGGTGGGATACCGGGCACCAGGAACCCCGGAGCATCCTGGGGAGCGTGGATCTGTACAGAGGGCCTGGCACCGAGAGCCCTGGCTCGGTGCAGGGGACAGAGGTGACTCAGATACCCAAACAGGAGTGGGACAGGCACAGGGAGCGCTGGGAACAGAGGGGATGGTGGCAGCCTGGAAGGGCCCGGGGCAGGTGGTACCCAGAGCCGAGTGATCCTTCCTTCCCCCTCTGGAATGCCCACGCTGCCCTGCCGGCACACTGCTGGCGTGGGGTGGGATGCTGAGAGACACAACCCTGCTCCTTCACCTCCAGGGCTGAGCACCCCCACGAACAGCCATGGGGCTCCAACACTTCCCAACAGTCCCTGCTGTTCCAGCCCTTCCTAACACATCATCCCCCCCTCCCAGGACCCACATCCCTGTCCCACCAGCTCAGCTGTGATGGGGCCTTTCCCCAAGGTCCCAGGTGCTCCCCCGAGGCCGAGGGAACAAAGGTGATCCCGATCCCGCTGGATTCCCCGGCATTGCCCAATGGCTCACAGGGCCCTGAGCACGCAGCTGGGGGCTGACCCCGGGCAAGGCCACCCTGTCCTGGCACCGAGGGAACCGCTCCTGATATCCACTCCCTGGCTGCTCTCCTGCAGTGTCAGCTCCGGAGCGAGGTCCCGGCCGTGCCCGTGGCCTTGGCTCAGCAGAGCTGCCTCTCCATGTCCTGATGGCCAAGGCCACCCCTGGGCATGGGCAGAGACGCTGGGATTGCTGGGCTCAGTCCTCAGCAGCACCACCCCCTTCTCCAGCAGGAATCTCCCTGCTCGCAGTGCAGGCAGAGCAGCTCATCCCAAAGGGATCCTGGGGAACACGGGGGTCAGGCTGAGGCTCCCCAGCCCCGGATTGCTGGATGCTGGCACTGGGTGAGCACAGAACGAAGCAGGCAAAGGCCAGTGGTGATGTCACACAGTGATGTCACACAGCCACCCTGCCGGTTTCACAGGAGGGAGGCAGAGCCTTTGAGCCAGGAGGTTTTGGGATCTCTCCAAGGGTAATCACACGGATATTACTCCAATTATGCACCATTCTATGCTCATTACAGGTGTATTTTAAGCAGCTCCTTTCCCCAAGAACCACAGGTTGTCTCATCCTGCTCCCTTTGCAGACTGTGGTGGTGCATTGTCCCCTGGGCCTGTCACCACGCTGCGCTGGCAGCAGCAGCCCTGGCACTGCCATTTCCACGGCAGAGCACAGACAGGCCCACGGCATGTGTGATCCTACAGCACATGTTGCTCCCCCCAGTTCCCTGGACTGCCATCAGTCAGCCAAGGGCTTCCCAAACTCCAGCCAAAGGGACCATTCCCAAGCCTGCAGCAGGCTGGGTCACTGAGTCTCCATGGAAAATGCAGGAATGTGTCCCACTGGAGCTGTTACCCAGCTCTGGAGCTGCAAGGACCTGGCAGGTCACTTGTCTCTCACAAGCATGTGGGAGGCTGTTTCTCTCCCAGGATAACCAGGAGATCCCAGCTGAGCATCTGCAGGGAGAGCTCCAGGCCTGAGCTCTATTCCCGGGATTGCCCTCACGGCCATGGGGAGGGAGGGGACCCATAGCCCTCTCTTCATCCAGGCTTGGCAGATGCCCATTCCTGCCCCCTGCCCAGAAGCTGGTGGGGAGTGGTTCCTGCACAGAAATCCATGGTTACTTTGTCACTGTACTCTTATCTCAATTCAAATTAGGGATTATTATCCCCAAAAAATGCTTCAGTACAGGCAGGTCATGTAACTGCTGGTCAGGATTTGGGATGGAGAAGCAGTGGCTGAGACAGAGGCTCACGGACAGGGGTTTATCCAGCCCCAAAGCCAAGGATGAGCTTGGGAAGCACAAGAGATCAGCCATTCAAGGCAACATGCAGGTCCCACCGCAGCGAGGGGCTGCACATGGAGCTGTGGATTCACCCCCTGTGGAAGCTGGAATCGAGCAGCTCTCCCCAGCCAGAGCTGGGACAAGGAGAGCATTGCCCCATCCGTGCCCCGCCTGTTGTGTCATCTGCTGCCTGCCAGCAGGAGCAGAGGGCACCAGAAAAGGTGAGGCACACCCAGCCCACGGGGCATCCCCCCTGCCTGTGCTCACACGCTCCAAGGGCCATTCCTGCACGTTCCTGCTCCTCTTCCTGGCCTGAGCGTGTTGGGAACCGGGTGGGAGGACACAGGGATGTGGCATCCCTGGGCAGGCTGATCCCTGCGCTGGCACCGCTTCCAGGTGTGTCTGAGCCTTCCTCTCAGGTCAGTTTTCTGTGCTGCTCCTGAAGGTGCTGGTGGAGCTGCCAGGCTGGCTGGAGGCAGGGTCTGGCATTGCCAGGCTCAGTGCACGCTGTCACAGCCTCACAGGACTGCAGCCGACAGCCCCCTGGCGAAGAAGGTGACATTCCGGTCCTGGATCTTGTACTGGTAGATCTGCACGAGATCCTGCTCCCCCGCCTGCTGCAGGGACACCCTCTGGATTATCTTGATCTGCCAAGGGAAAAGAACAGGAACATCACCCCTCTGGCTGGCCTGCAGGGAGGGGATCACTGAAAAATAACCAACCCCTCAGGCAGCTGCCTGTCCCTGTCCCTTCAGTGGCAGCCCCCAGTGAGGGATCAGAGAGACCCCAGAGCTGTCCCAGCCCCGAGGAAATCACCACAGGCCAGGCTCAGATCCACCCCCTGGGGAAACTTCCCAGGAAATTGGTATTTTCCTCTGCCATCGCCTTGGGGTGGAAGAAACCAGTGCTGCAGCTGCTGTATAAACCCTGGAAAGCTTCCAGAGGCTGGGAGTCCCCAGGTGGGGCAGGATGTCTCTAAATATCCCCACAGAAGTGGAGTCACAGCCTTAAGAACCCGGGTGTTCCAGCAGATCCTGGTGCTCACAGGATTAGTGCTTCCCCAGGCTGTCCTGGGCTGTCTCCCACAGGCAGTGCTGCAGGTGACAGGGACAGTGCCACCTCTGGGTGCCCTCCCGTGCCTCACCTGCCCGTGCACATCCTTGCAGAAGCCGGTGGCCAGCCCTTCTGCCCACAGGATCAGGTCGCTGTGATGGCACAGGGCGTTCACAACCAGTTCATTCTCCTCGTCTTCCGAATCCTCGCTGCTGTGAACCAGCACCACAATGTTCCCCTGGAACGGGAGCAGCAGGCAGGGATGAGCCACTGCAGGGTCCTCATCCCTCAGGGAAGGAAGGGGAGATGGACACGGGAGTTTGCACAGAGGTGCCCCCTGAGCTGCTCGGGCATCCCCCAGTATGGGCTGAGCTGAACTCCACTGGGACAGGCTGGACATGCCCTGGCCATGTGCCCTGGGCTGACCCCAAGGCAGCTGAGGGGGGATTCTGCCCCTCTGCCCCACTCAGAGCTGCCCCAGCCCTGGGAACAGCAGCAGGAGGACCTGGAGCTGCTGCAGAGAGTCCAGAGGAGGCCCCGGAGCTGCTCCCAGGGCTGGAGCCCCTCTGCTCTGGAGCCAGGCTGGGACAGCTGGGGGGGTTCCCCTGGAGAAAAGAAGGATCCAGGGAGACCTGAGAGCCCCTTGCAGGGCCTAAAGGGGCTCCAGGAGAGCTGGAGAGGGACTGGGGACAAGGCATGGAGGGACAGGACACAGGGAATGGCTTCCCACTGCCAGAGGGCAGGGAGAGATGGGATAGTGGGAAGGATTCTTCCCTGTGAGGGTGGAGAGGCCCTGGCACAGGGTGTCCAGCTGTGGCTGCCCCTGGATCCCTGGGAGTGTCCAAGGCCAGGTTGGAGCAACCTGGGCTGGTGGAAGGTGTCCCTGCCCATGGCAGGGGGTGGCACTGGATGGGCTTTAGGTCCCTTCCAACCCAAACCATTCTGTGATTGCACGACCTCTAAACTCTGGCAGAGCTTGCTGTGTGTGCACTGTGCACACACACATGTACTGTGCAGCCTAAAAATACCTCGAGCCTTTGTTACGAGAGACAGAGTCTGGTTAAACCAGTCTGTCAGGCTGGGCAGATGGCACTGACTGAATTCAGAGCAGGTAAATAAAGAGGTGGCCAAAGGGCTGCAGCAACACTCACACAATCACAGCTCTGACAAGGAGCAAAGAGCTCCCCAGCACACCCACTCTATTAAAATCCATCCCCTGAGTCTCTGCTCAGCCAGTGCAAGTCACCAAGGACTTAAAATAACACGGAATTCTCAGTCAGTTAAAATGTACTTGAAAGCTTCAGAACACCTCAGACAGAAATAGAAAAGTGTTAGCACGGTTTATCATCTATTTTATCTGCTTTGGAGGTAAATATTCCCCACAAGCAGAACATCTAACCCTGGCAGCACATTCAGCACAACACCCCGTGCCGTGTGAAGGGCAGGATGATCCCAACACCATCCCCTTCGTCCCCCACACGCAGACACTGGAGGTCCCACTGGAGGTGGGAGCAGGGACTGGGGTGCCCTCCAGTCCACAAAGGGGACCTTTGTTTCTGTCCCCTGTGAGAGCCACCAACCCCTCACACAACCCATTTCCTACCCTGCTTCCCCCACCACGGGTGTGAGTTGGGATTTCTGGAGAGCCAGGAACTCCAAGAAACACTATTTTACACCTCAAATCCCTGCTCACATGTCAGGGACACTGAGAACCCTTCTCTGGGCAGCACTTCCTGGGGATCCAGCTGCACAGTAGCCTGCACAGGTACTCCAGGGACTCACACAACCCCTGAAAACTGACCCCAGAGCAACAGTCTGAATTTCTTGGACAGCCAAAGCCTTCCAAAGCCTCACGGTGGCCAGGTGGAAAGAGCAAACAAAGGCAGGCTTTGCCCTGGAGGCTCAGCCCGCAGGCACAGGGGAGCAGTACCTGCAGCTGGGAGCACAGGCACGCACGGCAGTAGTGGATGAAGTCCAGCACGGCCACGGGCGTGGCCCCCAGGCTCAGCAGGACACTCAGGTCATCCACCAGCAGCACGGGGCCCCTCCAGGCACCGCTGTCCGGGGCACTCAGGGACGCGCGGACAAAGTCGAACAGGGCTCGGAGGTCGGAGCTGCTCCCGCTGGAAGAGATGAAGGAGCTGTCAGGGCCTGGCATCGCCTGCTCACCCACTGACCCAGCACAGGGACCCTCTGCCCCAGCCTGTCCCCACTGCTGTGACAGTCACCAGGCCCTGCACTGCCTTCAGTCACTGCTCCTTTACCCCTGGGTGTGGTGAAACCCTCCTGCCCGGCTCCAGGGATCATGGAATGGTTTGGATGGGAAGGGACCTTAAAGCCCATCCCTGCCATGGATAGGGACACCTTCCACTAGACCAGGCTGCTCCAAGCCCTGTCCAACCTGGCCTGGGACACTTCCAGGGAAGTGGTTTGCTTTTGCTGAGCTTACCGTGGGGCATGGAGAAAGTGAAGTGGGAATAAACCAAAAAGCCAGCATGGATAAAGCAGCACTGTCCCCCTGGATAAGATCAAAACTCAAAATAATGATAGAAAAGGATTAAAACAACTTAGCCAGAGTTTTGTTTGCCACAAACCTGCTGAGTGTTAAAATAAATGTTTTTCTAGACTTGTGACATGCTAGCAGTGTGGATGGGGGCAGAAATTCCCCCCAAATGCTGGCAGGGGAACAGGCTCCGTCTCTGGCAGTAGGGAGGGCCAGGCCAGGACTGGCACAGGGATGTGCACGGTGCTGGTGTCCCCCTTCACCCGGTGGTGCTCTGGGTGCTGTGCAGGCAGCACCGCTCTGTGCTGGGCTCAGCTCACCTCAGGAACCGCAGAGGACTGGGCTGCCCTGGCTGCTCCTCCTCCTCCCCGAACACCAGGTCAAGGCAGGACTTGAGGCCTTCCAGGAAGACCAGCTGCCCCCGCTCCTTGGCAGCTGTCAGATTGACTCCCTCGGGAGAGGAAACAGCAGGTTTGGAGTGAACAGCTCTGGAGAAATGGTGCAAACAGAACCACACGGGGCAGCAGCCCAATTTTATCAAATCTTATCTAAATGTGTTGATAATGCCGGTGCTTCAGGGGTGAAACAGTGGTTCTGTGACACACTGGTGGCACATTCACTCTCCTGTATTTTACCAGGAGATTAAAAAAACCCTGCAGTGATTTGGGGGCTCAAACATCTTGGAACTCCTCCTGGGCAACCTCAGGGCCTCACCACCCTTACTGTAAAAAAACTTCCTTATATCCAAGTTCATGAGCTGGGGTTGGTGAAGGCCAGAAGGGACCTTCTTGCTCTCTGCAACTCCTTGACAGGAGGGGACAGCCAGAGGGGGAAGAGGCTCTGCTCCCAGGGAACAAGGGACAGGAGGAGAGGAAAGGGCCTCAAGTTGTGCCAGGGGATGTTTAGGTTGGATATTGGGGAATATTTCTTCCCTGAAACAGCTGCCCAGCCCTGGCACAGCTGCCCAGGGCAGGGGTGGAGTCCCCATGCCTGGAGGGCTTTCAAAGCCCTGTGGGTGTGGCACTTGGGGACATGGTCAGTGGTGGCCTTGGCAGTGCTGGGGGATGGTTGGACCTGATGGTCTCAGAGGGCTTTTCCAACCTTAACTAATCCGTGATCCCATGATCACATGCAGGACAACTATTTCCTGGGGGGTTGGATTAGGTGGCCTTTTCAGGTCTCTTCCAACACAAACTATTCCACAATTAACTTCCCAGACTCAGCTTTGCAGCACTATCACTTTGTACATTGATATTCAGAATAATCTGAGGCCTGATCAAACTCCTGCCTGCTGGCATCTCATCCTGCTTTGAATGGAAGCCGCTTGGACCCCCAGTCCAGTGAATCCTGCTACCTGGGAAGAAGGTTTACCCTATTTGCCTTTTACTCAGCTGGGAAGGAATGTGTGCCTGAATGTTCCTTTCCCCTCCAAACTCCCTCTATAAAGCAATAGATTTTTTCAACACCTCCCCCCCAGAAATAATTTCAAATTATCAGCATTATTGGGCAACTCCAAGCACACCCAGTGGAAAACTTTCTAGCCAAGGACAGAAACAGCTTTATGTGGCAGGTGAGGAGCAGGGAATGGCTGGCAAAATAAATACCTGTTGTGCCATAAAGCAGGGCTGGGCTGCACAGCAGCCTCACAAACCTCACTCCCTCGGGCATTTTTGGAGTCCACAGGACTGGGAACCTGCTGAAATGCCGTGACTAAACTCACTATTCATAACTCAGCAGGAGATTTTGCCTTTGCTTCAGCCATTTCCTCCTGCACACACCATCCCTGTGGACTTCAGCAGGAAAGCAGTGTCCCCTCTGTGGAGGGGAGCTCAGTGCTGTGCCAGCGGGGCCTGCCTGGGTGGCAGGGAAGGGACACAGCAGCAGGGATAGGGTGTCTGTGTGTCAGACCAGGAATTCCATCCTCATGGTGCCATGACACGGACACAGCAAGTCCAGCCTCATTTTCCAGGGGCAGAACCAGGTCCCAGAGAGACCTGGGCTCACTCCCTGCAGTGCCCTGCCACAGCCAGCTGTGCCTGTGCCCCAGGGAGCAGCCTGCCCAGCATAACCTCTGCAAGCAGACAGGACAGCTTGGAGATGAAGAGTGCTCCACGTGGCCAGTGGCACCTTCCCGAGTGCACACAGGACACACAGTGCTGCCCAGAGCCTTCCCTGTGTCCCTCTGAGGAGCTGCCTGGAGCCTAGGATGTCCCCTCAAACCAGAACTGCCGCTCTCCACTGGCCATTCCATACGGGAAAGTAAAATATGTGGAGGGAGCAAGGAATGGAGTGTGTGAGCAGCAGGAATGAGCTCCACCAGCAAACACAGCTGTGGGACCAAGTGTGGCCATCAGTGACCAGGCCAGGCCACGTCCCCCGGCTGAGGGCTTGGAGCAGGGAACAGGGGACAGGCCAGAGGGAGACCAAATGAGGACAAGTCTGTTTGTCCTTTAAAACACAACAAACTTTGTCCGAACGAGGGTGGGAACACCAACCTGGCAAAGTGCCCTGGTGTTGTTAGTCCAGCTATGGCCCAGCATGTTCTCTGCAAGGTCATGGCAAAAAACACTGACTGTCCCTGAAAATGAAGCGCAAATCCTCTCAGGAAAAGAGGACACGGGCACAAAAAGCTAGGAAAGCTTTTTCCTACAAGTGAAAATATGTCCCTGCATTTGGCTAACACGTCAGGCACTGGTCTGGGACTGGTAGAACGTGGTACCCTGGGAAAGCAGCACTGCAGCTGTGTGTAACATCCACTGTATCCCTGCACACGGGTACAAGGACCAGACCCACAAACCAGTGCTGCAAAGGCTGTAACATCCACACTGGCTCCAGGACCTTCCTCCCAGGCCTGGGACCATCTAATTCCCAGTGGAAACAAGAGCATCACTCAGTTCTGAAGCTCTTCCAAGTGCAATCTTTCCTAAAGGCATAATCATAGAATTACTGTGATTGGAAAATCCCTTGGATACCATCAAATCCAACTGGCCCCCAGCACTGCCAAGGCCACCACTGACCATGTCCCCAAGAGTCACATCCACAGGGCTTTGAAAGCCCTCCAGGCATGGGGACTCCACCCCTGCCCTGGGCAGCTGTGCCCGGGCTGGACAGCTGTTTCAGGGAAGAAATTTCCCCAATATCCAATCCGAACCCCCCCTGGCACAGCCTGAGGCCATTCCCTCTCCTCCTGTCCCTGTTCCCTGGGAGCAGAGCCCAACCCCCCCCAGCTCCCCCCTCCTGTCAGGGATTGCAGAGCCAGAAGGTCCCCCCTGAGCCTCCTTTTCTCCAGGCTGAGCCCCCCCAGCTCCCTCAGCTGCTCCTGCTGCTCCAGCCCCTTCCCAGCTCCCTTCCCTTCCCTGCACACGCTCCAGCCCCTCAGTGTCTTTGTTGTCCTGAGGGGCCCAGAACTGCCCCCAGGATGAGAGGTGCCACCTCAGCACAGACCCACAGCAGCACATCCTCAGGCAAACCCCTGAGTGAAACTACTCTGCTAAGAAGCCCCTTTTCTGAGCCTGGCGTGTCATCTGGGCAAAGGAGGGTTAAAGCAAAGACAAGAGGTGATGGAAACCCGCATACAAATAACTGATGCTATGATCCCCTACTCGGCAGAGCCTGGGAGGAATTCACACCAGCCAAGCAGGGGCACCTGTGAAGTTCCAATGCAAGTGACTCAGAGCTGACACAAGCTCGGCACTTCTTTGAGCCCCCGGGCAAACCCTGCTGTTCTCATCCCCTCCTCCCTGGCAGCCACCTTTCTGCAGGAGTATCAGACAGCAGATCACCCTGATTTGCATTGCATGTGCACTCCAGCTAATCCCCATGTTCTGTCCCTGCTCAGCCTCTCCCACAGGGAGATGACAGCAGCTCCTGTTAACTCCAACTGGGAAATCTCACCATGTTTGGAACACAGACACCATCCTGCTTCAGGAGCAGGCGAGGAGCCCGCATTTAACAGCTGGATCTCCTCCCCACACCGGCTGCTGTGCCCCATTTCCTGCCCTATTTAGCAAGTGCCTCCCAGGATTTCCTCCTCTCTGCACCACAAAGGCCGGGACAGCTCCGTGCTGGCAGTTGGTTTGCTCAGTGGGGATCTGCTCCACAGGGACTCCCATGTCCAGTATCCCTCTGGGAGCTACAGCTCCACAGGGAACCGCTGCATCTGCCCAGCCTGTTTCATGCACCTCAGACCACTGGTTTCCTTTTAAAAGGTGAAAACTGACCAGTAAATGAAATGCAGTTTTTTAGCAGCATGGAAACTCAGCCCCTGTTTACAGCAGGGAATACAGGAGGTGCAACACCTGGTTCCTCAGCACCTGGAAGGCTTCACGGATTCCCAGCAGAGCCACAGGAGGGAGGACCAACGCAAGCCCTCATCCCTCCAGCCCTGGAAGGTCACCTGGGCTTCCCACCTGGAGCATTTCACCTCTGAGCATTGTACAAAGAGCTGAGAGCAGCAGTTTGGAGCTCAGACAATCTGCTGACACAGGGAATTATCCTGCCTACCTTGGCTCTCCGTTTCCTCATTTCAGGGTACACATAATCCTTGCCCGACTCACCGTGGGAAGGAAATCCCTAAGAACATGGGAACTGTGGCTCCTTGTCCAGCCCAAACTCGTGGCTTGGCCCCCAGGTGTCCTTGTGAGCAGCTGACCCAGCCCTTCATCCCAGCATACCCACAGGCAGGGAAGGAAATCCCCTCGGGAGCTCCCAGGCAGTGGAGCCAGCGTGTCCTGCAGGTGTGCAGGGCCCTGGGGACACCCCCAGCATGGCACTCTCCTCCCCAGAGGATTGAGGAAGCTCCATGTGCCAGTGTGGGCCTGTCTGGGGAACGCTGATCACCAGCAAACATTCCCAAGCACAGAGCAAGCAGCCCTCCAGCTCCCACCCGTGGGGCACCCCACAGCCAGGGGTTTGCCCCAGAATGCTCTCCCACAGGAGCACCAATCCTGACTGTCCCCACCAGGACCCGGAAACATCACACACGATTCCTGCTCCCCACGCCCGTTCCCTCCCCCAGCAGGAACCCCCTGGAGCAGCAGTGATGAACCCACACCCAGAGACTCACCAGCTTCTGCGCCACGATGTTGTAGTGACTGAAGGACTGGAGCAGGGCCACGAAGCAAACCTTGCAGCCAGCTGGGGAGGACAAACACGTTAGCAGTTCCACTGGCAGTGCTGTCAGCAGAGCCCACAGACCACAGTGGCCAGGCTGCAGGTCTGCCGGGAAGGACCCCGACAGCTCCAGGCACACCCCTCCTTGATTTCACCTTTCTAGAGGATTTCTACATTAGGGGAAATGTTAATTCAAAAACAGGGGTAAGGAACAAGAAAAAGATGGCATCACGAAAGTGTGAGGACCCTGTTTGCCCCCTGCCCTGGTGCCCTGGGACCTCCTGGCACCGTTTGCTGCAGTTACTGTAAGGAGGCCAGTGGCCGACCATGACACCAACTCCTGGAACCACTGATGTGCCAAAAACCCCATTTTAGCTCTCGTAAGGTGAGCGACCTTGACTGGAAAAGCACACAGAACCAGCAATTTTTACAAGGACACCTCACTCACTAAAATAGGATTTTGGAAAACCATGTGACAACCTGGCCTTACAGGTATGAACACAATCAGCGCTTGCCAGGACACGGATTTCCAGTGCAACAAGGCAGTGGCCCCAGCTGAGCCCACACGGGGAGGCCCCAAAGGTTTTGGCACAGGGAATAAGTGCACCCAGGTGCTGGGGTGGAAGGGAGCAGGTGACAGCAAGGACACCTGTCCTGAGACAGTAACATCCCCCAGGGGATGGAAAGCTTCTCCCAGACAGATGGGCAGCTCCAGGCAGCAACTCCCAGGACAGGGCTGCAGGTCAGCATATCAGCAGAGCCAGTCCCTATGAACCATTCACACCATTACCCACCTGCTCTCCATGGGATTTCCTGCAGTTTCCCTCTTTCCATCAAGTAAAAGAATATTTCCAAGCAGGGCAAAGCCCCTGCTGAGGCAGTGGCAGTTCTGGGGGCAGGATGCTGTCAGACCACCCCCTGCCCAGCACTCTGAGCTCCCTTTCAAGCCTGACAGCACCAGATTTGCTGGGCTGGTGGCTGTGCCAGCAGAAAGCTGGAGGAGCTGAGTCCAGTCTCTGCTGCACAGGGACCAGGAGGTTACTCACTGGGGAAACTGTTCCCAGAAAAGCAATTAGGCAAATTGCCAGGCCCTTTGTTTGCTTCTTTACTCACTGTGAGCTTATGTGTTGTTAGTTGATGCTGATATGTGTAATTACATTATAAAACACCGAGGCAGTGAGGAATTGCAGCAAACACCTCCCTGTCAGAGCCCAGGTGATTTACCAGGATCCCCACGACGGCTGACGAAACAAGGCACAGACATTATGGGATGTACCCAAGGACACAGAGCGAGTCCCGACAACAAGTCAGGACTGGGATCCCCCGATCCTGACCCCAAAGCTTTGGGTTAATCCAAGGGTGCCTCGCTCTGCACAAGCAGCCCCTGCTCGCAGAGCAAACTGAAGGAAGCTCTGGGGTTCCCTGCTGCTCACCCACCTCGCAGGTAGAAGGACAGGAAATGGTGCACCAGGAAGCTGCCATCAGTCCGGGTGTCCCGCAGCAGCGTGAACTTACCCTGCAAGGGAAGCAGCAACACAACTGAGCAGAGGAAGGTGAGGGCACAGACTGCTCTTGGCACACAAGGTGCCTGCTCAGACTACAGGCAGTTCTGCAGGGATCAGTCAGAGGAAGGAGTGGACAAGCTGAGCTCCAGCTGCCAGCGCTTCCTCTGGGCACAGCCCGTGGGGAGGCATCAGAATCACAGAACTGGTAAGGTTGGAGAGCCCTCTGAGATCATCAAGCCCAACTGTTAACCCAGCACTGCCAAGGCCACCGCTAACCCATGTCCCCATGTGCCCAACATGGAATTCACAGCCTTCTGAAAGAGCCACCCATCAGCTAAAAACCCTTGCTGAGGGCCCTGCTGGACCCCCAGCCCTGTGCCCACCAAGAGACAACCCCTGCAGGAAGCCCCTGGCTGCTGCAGAGGACACCGAGGTGCAGCACTGCTGGCACATCTGCTGGCACATCTGGAGCTTTTGGTGCTGGGCACCATCACTGGGGGGGTTCTGAGCAAGTTCCACCTCCCAGCTTTGTCCCCCTCTCCTTCAACTCACAGTTATCTTTTTTCTGCAAGGAGCAGGGGGACAACAGCCACCCACTCTACTCCCAGTCCATTCTCCCATTGCCACAGCCAGGGTCATTGGTGTGTTTAAAATGTCAGCCCTGCTAAAGCTGCTGCTCCTTCTGTCCCCAAACAGACCTCCCCGGCCCCTTTTCCAGGTTTCCCTCCAACGTGCCACACCCAGGGCAGAAAGCCTTATCACCAAACCCGTGTAGTGCAGCAGAGCTCTGGGCACAAGGAATAAACCTTGTTTTGATCAGGCAGGAAATTAATTCCATTCGTCAGTGAGCGCTCATTATCAGCCCCAGCCTCATCAAGGTGTTTGTTTCCATTAAAATCTTAGCCAGGATGTTTCTTTAATCAACACAAATCATAGAAGGGCTGCTTGGAATCACAAAGAACTTACTGAAGTGTTTTTTTCTTTAACCCCCAAGAACAAGTCTTTTGCAGCAACAAGCCATCTCTGCACAGACAATTCCCAAGTGATCCATCAGAGTGAAATCCCTGGTGTCCAAAGCCTAAAGAGGAGCAACTGGAACAGCAAATATTGAACAGGGCTGCAGGGAATGCAAAGCACAGGCCAGGACAGAGAAGCTGCTCTGCCTCAGTCACAGACAGAGCTCTTCCTCCCCAAAAAAGGGTTATGCCTTGGTGGCCACTGCAGTGACAGGGACAGTGCTGCAGCGAGCACAGCTCGGAGATGTGTCCTCCATGGAGGAGCCTGGAGGAGTCTCCGGGCTCCAAGTGCACAAGCCCAGCTCCCTCTTCCCCAAAACGGTCCCTGCAAGAGCAGGCTGAGCGTCCCCCAGCCCCTCCCTCCTCGGCTGGCTCCTGAACGGAGCAGGCTGTGCCCAGCAGGGCAGGATGCTGTCACTGAGCACACAAGCACTTCACTGCTCCAAACCTTCCAGCAATCCCCCTTCAATCCTGCCAGCCCTCACTCCACTGTCACACTGCAGCTGCTCAGACAGCACTCACAGAACCATCAGATCTCAGAGTCACTGGCAGTGGAAAAGGCCTCTGCACCCACCGAGTCCCCCCCAAGGTTTCCTTTCCAAACCCCTTATACTCTGGACCAAGCTGCTATCCCAGTTATTCGCTCCCCCTTCTCGAGCCCAGAAGGGGCTGCTGGGGATTAAGCCCTTCCAAAGGCAAATCCTCCCCGTAGCACCTTCTCCCTGTGCCCCAGCCCATTCCCTCCACACCCTGCCGTCACACTCTCTCTTCCTGCAGGCTCCAAGGGAGAAGCTGCAGATACTTGTCAGGAGCTGCCAAAATCCCTGCAGGGTGTCCCAGCTGCCATGGCAGATACACCCACTCTGGCGACAGCCCTGCCCACCCACCAGCCCTGCGGGGCCAGCACTGTCAGCACCTGGAGAATGGCACGGAGCAGCCACGGAGAATGGCACGGAGCAGCCATGGAGAATGGCACGGAGCAGCCATGGAGAATGGCACGGAGCAGCCATGGAGCAGCCATGGAGAATGGCACGGAGCAGCCATGGAGAATGGCACGGAGCAGCCATGGAGCAGCCACGGAGAATGGCACAGAGCAGCCACGGAGAATGGCACGGAGCAGCCACGGAGAATGGCACGGAGCAGCCACGGAGAATGGCACGGAGCAGCCACGGAGAATGGCACGGAGCAGCCATGGAGCTGCAGAACTCAGGATGGCAGGACTGGGAAGGACAGGGCTGCAAAGGGCTGATGCTGTTTCAGCACAGTGGGACATGGAGTCCCAGCCAGGCAGGCCGGGGATCTCGGTGAGGCTGACGGGCACTGAAGACACTAATGCTCATCATTTACTGCCAGGTGAGTCCGTATGGCAGGGCAGGAACTCAGTCTCCCATCTCCAGCACCCAGGAACCGCTCACTGGACAGCCTGACAGCTGTGCTGCTCCACAGCCAGGCACCTGCACAAAGAGGGACCTGCAGCGTGCTGTGGGAAATCCAAGTCAAATGGCCGCTGGGAGGGGAAGAGCCAACTCAGTCCAAGGGAATTCCTCACACAGAGGAGCCTTTGGATCAGCTCCTCTGTCCTGCTTTGGCAGGCAAGTCCAAACCCAGGATCTTGAGGCCAAATCTTTTGGTTTTGCTCTGTGGAATTTCTGTTCACACCAAGGTGAGCTCCCTGCTCCCAAAACCAGACTTGTGGATGGCAGCATTCCTGCTCATCCCACAGCTCCACCATCAAACACACCTCAGGCTCTGACAACACTCCAGCTCCACCGAGGGCTCCTCATTTAAGAGTTTCACGTGCATTACAAACTCTATGTGGAACCACAGGGATCTGGGCACTTGCACAGCCTCAGACTATCCTTTACTACCACCAAGCCTCAGCCAACATCTCCACCAGGTTTGCTTTGAGCCTCAAGGGCAGCTCTCCCAAACCTTCCCCAGTGTTCCTTCCCCAGCAGACCAGCCCTGCCCCACTCCGGGCAGCCTGACAAGGACTGACCCCGCTGGTACTTTCCAGCCCAGGGAGAAACTGGGGACACTCAGCCTTACAAAATCAATTATCACCCCAAACCTGTTCTTGTTATCTCAGCTCGCATCTGTCAGTAAAAACATGGAGTAACACACAGCACAGGGATAATTTGTTAGTAATTACTGATAACACCGAGCTGTGGGGCCGTCACACACCAGGGGAAGGGATGGGGCATCCAGAGGGACCTGGACAGGCAGGACAGGTGGGGCTGTGCCAACCTCAGGGGGTCCAACAAGGCCAAGGGCAAGGTCCTGCAGACGGGTTGGGACAATTCCTGCTGTCAGCACAGGCTGGGGATGAAGGGAGCGATGGATGGATGGAGAACAGCCCTGATGGGAGGGAGAGGCTGGAGATGCCCCAGCCCAGAACCCTCCTTGTGCCCTGGGCTGATCCCAAGGCAGCTGAGGGGGGATTCTGCCCCTCTGCCGCCCTCAGGTGAGACCCCCCTGCAGAGCTGCCCCAGCCCTGGGAACAGCAGCAGGAGGACCTGGAGCTGCTGCAGAGAGTCCAGAGGAGGCCCCGGAGCTGCTCCCAGGGCTGGAGCCCCTCTGCTCTGGAGCCAGGCTGGGACAGCTGGGGGGGTTCCCCTGGAGAAGAGAAGGCTCCAGGGAGACCTGAGAGCCCCTGGCAGGGCCTAAAGGGGCTCCAGGAGAGCTGGAGAGGGACTGGGGACAAGGCCTGGAGGGACAGGACACAGGGAATGGCTTCCCACTGGAAAAGTGGAGATTTAGATGGGATATGGGAAAGGGATTCCTGACTGTGAGGGTGGGGAGGGACTGGAATGGATTTCCCAGAGAAGCTGTGGCTGCCCCTGGATCCCTGGAAGTGTCCAAGGCCAGGCTGGACAGGGCTTGGAGCAACCCGGGATAGTGGAAGGTGTCCCTGCCCATGGCAGGGGTGGCACCAGGTGATCCTCACGGTCCCTTCCAACCCAAGACACTCTGTGATTCTATGATGAACATTTTACCTGCACGGTTATCACACAGGGTGAGGGCGCTTAGTTCCAGCGTAACTTCATTAGCACAAAACCTGCCTGAGCGAACTAAATTAATGTAGTGCCCTGAAGAACGTGAACCTGTAGAACACCCCTGGCCCAGAGCAGCATCGGGCAGCGCGCCTGAACCACAGCTGTGTTGTTATTCACCACACAGCAGCGACCACGCACGGGACACATCGCGGGAGCGCGTCCCGGCCGCCGATACCGGAGCCAGAGCCGTGAGGGGCGATGGGGAGCGGGCACCGAGCGAGGGAAGCGCCAGCGGCCGCTCAGCCCCGGCACCGGCCGCTGCCGCCGCCTGAGGCCGCGCCCCTCCTTCGTGCCCCGCCGCTCCCAGCAGCCCCGGCCGGTCCCCCCCGCCCCCTGGCCGCCCCCTGGCCGCCCCCTGGGCGCGCTCTCACCGGCTCCGGGCGCTGCGGGGACGCCCCGAGCAGCTCGTTGAGCTCCGCGAACATGGCGGGCGGCGCTGAGGGGCCGCGGGGGAGGGCACACCGCGCATGCGCCGCGCGGGGGCGCCGCCTGCTGGGGGGGCGCGAGCCTCGGCCGCCATTGCCGCCCCTCAGGGGCCCGGCCGGCCGCCATTAGCGGGGAGGGACCTGGGGCCGGCCGTGATTAATTAACGGGAGGGACCTGGGGCCGGCCGTGATTAATTAACGGGAGGGACCTGCGTCCGGCCGTGATTAACGCGATGGACCCGCGTCCAGTCGTTCATTAACTCCAGTCCATCACTGGAGTCTCGCCCTGTCATAATAAAGGTGTTACGTGGGACTGGTTCCTCGTCCCTGTCGTTAATAAAGGTGCTAAATGGGACGGGATTCTCATCCCGTTGTTAATAATGGTGTTAAATGGGTCTGGATCTGTATCCCCCTCGGTAGTAAAGGTGCTAAATGGGAATGAAGCCTCATTCCACTGTTATTTGGGATGGAATTTCATCTCATCATTAAACATCCCATCACAACAGTAAAAGTGTTAAATGGGACTGGAGCCCTATCCCACTGCTAATTAATGGGGCTGGATCCTTGTCCCATCATTAATAAATGTTTTAAGTGGGAATGGAGCCTCATCCCTGTCATTAATAAATAGGACTGGATCCTCATCCCGCTGTTAATTAATTGGGCTGGATCCTCATCCCATCATTAATAAATGTGTTAAATAAGACTGGATCCTCATCACATCCTTAATAAATGGGACTGGATCTCAGTTCCCACTTCCAGCTGAACTCGGTGTCACTGTCACCTCCCTGCTCCCTGGCCCAGGGGTGTCCCCCTACAGCCCTTTGTCATCTCCTCTGGTTTACCTGGCACATTTTGGTGCAGTGGATATTTGGGAGGGGTCTGTTACTCCCTGTATTTCCATTACACCCATATCCTGAGGGGAGGATTGCCTGGCTGAGGGGAGAAGGGCCAGCAGCTCTTTGGAACCACAGGTGATCACTGCTGAGGGACTGTGTGGCCTTAGGAGGGGGCCTCGATGGCAGAAGGGGACAAGCCTATGGAAGACAAGGCCACCACCATCTTGTGCAGTCCCTGAGCTGGGGATTCCCGGGAGAAGAGTTGTGGGAACACAAGAAGTGTTCGGCCTCAGCTTCGGTTTTCCCTCACCTTCCCCTTGGGATGATTGTTGTAGGAAAGAGGGGCTGGGTGAAGATTTGGCTGAGCCAATGCAGCTGTTCTCCTGCCTTTATTCCCTGTGTTTGTGTGTGTATTACCTTTAAAATGTATCATCCTGCTCTCCATCCCTTCCCGGGAACATTTAGGATAAGCCAGTCGCATCCCCAGCCCCCCGAGATCCCTCAGAAACTGTTTGTGTCCCTTCTTTCCTGTGCTTGAACCGGTGACTCGGCTGTGAAAGGAACTTACTCTCTCCTTTCCCTTTGATGGCTTCAATCCTGAAAAAGCTGCAGCTGAAAGTGCCTTTAAAAGTCCAAATCGCTTGGCTTTTGTTTTCCCAGCCTTTCAGGGAGCTGGGAACCCCGGGCTGATCCCAGGGAGTCCAGGAACCAGCTCGGTCCTTGCAGCCAGAGCCTTAATTCCTAACTCTGCTTTGAGAGAGCCTGGCTCCTTGCTGGCTCCTGGATCACAGGGTCTGGCTGTGGAGCCTGGTTTGGACAGCGAAGGGAGCCTGTGGATCTGGGAGTGCTCCTGGAGGTGCTCTGGAGATGCTCTAGAGATGCCCCTGGAGGTGCTCTGGGGGTGTTCTGGAGGTGCCCCTGGAGGTGCTCTGGGGGTGTTCTGGAGGTGCTCCTGGGGGTGTTCTGGAGGTGCCCCTGGAGGTGCTCCTGGGGGTGTTCTGGAGGTGCTCCTGGGGGTGTTCTGGAGGTGCTCCTGGGGGTGTTCTGGAGGTGCCCCTGGAGGTGCTCCTGGGGGTGTTCTGGAGGTGCTCCTGGGGGTGTTCTGGAGGTGCTCTGGGGGTGTTCTGGAGGTGCTCCTGGGGGTGTTCTGGAGGTGCCCCTGGAGGTGCTCCTGGGGGTGTTCTGGAGGTGCTCCTGGGGGTGTTCTGGAGGTGCTCTGGGGGTGTTCTGGAGGTGCTCCTGGAGGTGCTCTGGGGGTGCTCTGGAGATGCCCCTGGAGGTGCTCTGGAGATGCCCCTGGAGGTGCTCTGAGGGTGCTCTGGAGATGCCCCTGGAGATGCCCCTGGAGGTGCTCTGGAGGTGCTCCTGGGGGTGCTCTGGAAGTGTTCTGGAGGTGCTCTGGAGATGCCCCTGGAGGTGCTCTGGGGGTGTTCTGGAGGTGCTCCTACCTGGCTCCACTGGTTCGCAAGCAGAGCCCACGCTCTGACACCTTTTGTCTGCGCTGCCGCGTTCCCTCCCTGCGGAACTTCCCTCCCGGCTCCTCCGGCAGCCGCAGAGCCCTGAATGCCTTGTAAATGACATGTTAAATCCTCCCTTTTTCCCTTCCCGGTGGGAAGGGGACCAGCACCGCATGCAAAGTACAGCTGCGTCTCTCTTGTCCTTCCTAATATATTCCTTCCCACACCCCAGGACTTGTTACCCTGCGAAGGCAGCGAGGATTTTGCTGGTAAAGCTGCTGCCCCTTCCCCTCCCATCTGCTCGTGCTTATCTCCAGTGTTTACCGTGGAGCTGTTTCCCAGAGGGGCCATATGGGATCCGTAGGTATCCACCCTGCTTCCAGTGAAGCTCCTGTGTCAGGGCCAGGGGGTAAAAAATAATTCATTCCCAAAAGTAGGAAAAAAACCCAACAGAACAAATAAAATCAATTAATCTTGCAGTGATGGAGGTGATTCCCAGGAGCGTGGCAGGTTAAAACCACCGGGTTTCACGATGTGAGCGTGTGGAAGATGATTTTTCGGGAGAAGGCGCTTTGATTCCACTCCTTTAATTGTTACTTGTTTCCAAACTATCCAGGATATTCCCATCCCTGTGGAATTTAACGCACAAATCCAATTCCACCCCTGCAAAAAGGAGGGTTTTTCTTCCCTGTGGATGCCTCTGCCTTTGCTGACACAATGCCAAGTGCTTTAGTGATGCTTTGGAGTCATAAAGGCCCATCAGTGCGTGGGGCCAGCCAGGGTTAACAGGAGCAGATGTTGGGCCCAGTCAATGGCCCGGGAAGAAAAGAATCGGACAGGTCCCTTCAGCTCCAGGATAAATTCCACCTCCTCAATGCCCGGCCCTGCCCAAAGCAGCTGGGGGGAATAATGGATGAGCTGAGCCAGGTGCCACTTTTCTCTGAAGAAATGCAAGAGCCAGAGTCTGAAAAGGATTCCTAAGGCAGAGGGCCCATCCCTGTGACAGGAATGGGGACAGGCAGCCTGGATCCAGAGGCAGGGCTGTTCTCCAGGTCACCTCTCTGCCATGACAGCACTCCTTTCTCCAGGAAAACTCAGGGAAAACTGGTGTCTTTTGGATATTCCCGTCTCCTTTAGTTTGGCGGGGTTGGGAGAAGCGCTGATGATGAATCCACATCCCCCAGGTGTTTACAAACCCTCTGGCCTGGGACTCCCTCAGGCTGCAGGTCATGGAGTAGTTCGGGTCGTGCTGCAGGGATAAAGCACCAGGGGGGAGATGGGGAAAATATACATGGATTTAGATCCTGAGGATGTGGTGAAATGGCTGAGCTGCCTTTAAAAGACTCCAACAAAAACACGGAACAGCATCTCCCTCCTTCACCTTCTCCTTCCACTGGTTACCTCAAGCCAGACCTCCAGGCTGGGGTTATCCTCACCTCGGGGTATTCCTTGTCCTGGAAGATTTCAGAGGAGACTGGGACAGAACAGTATAAGATAAATAGAGAAAACTGTCAGAAACAGCAATGCTGTATATTCTTTCCCATTTCAAATGGTTTTGCCCGTTTGTGTTCATACAAACAAATACATCCCCAGTGTACAGAACAAGTGTGAAAAATGCAGGAGGAAATGGCTGAGAATTACCACTGGCAGCCCCCAGAGCGAGGACACAGCTCACAGAGCTGCACTGCAGAGGCTGGCAGAGCCACGGAGCAGCCAGGCTGACATTTCTGCTGCAAGAAAAGCAGGATCACCGAGCACGAGGCCGGAGGGGCCCAGAGAGGTCGCTCGGAAAAATCTGCTGGGCTCAACCTTTGCTGCCAGATGTTTGTCCACCCTGCTCCCACAACGCCCCGGTGATGATGGCTCCACAACATCTCCTGGCACTGCTTTGCAGCACCTCGGTACCCCCACCCTGCTCTCAGCCAGGCCTCCTCCCCTGGGTTTATCCAGGGGTTCTCTGCTGGCTGCTCGCGGCTGTGGGGGATAATTTCCTGCCTTTGGGAAATGAGGAGAGAAACAAAATGGTTCGGATTCAGTTCCCAGCTCACCTTTAAAATTCACTTTACCATTGAAGCAAAATGCCACTGGCTCTCCACGAGGAATCTCCGGGTCTTTTCCAGCAGAGACTGAAGAATCCCTGGGAAATGTCCTGAAACCAGCAGGGATCTGGCAGCAAAGTCGGCTCAGCAGGGAACCAGTGAGGTCCTGAGGGTGGCTGGGAGCAAAGTGGGATCAGAGCAGGCAGGGAAAGCGCTGTCCCCTCTTCCAGATCCAGGTGGTTGGCTCCCTAACACCAGGGATCTCTGTCAGATCCTCAGTGCCGGCATCTCCTCACCCTCTCCAGGCTCTCCTCCTTCTCCTCGTTTTTCCCCATCCTGCTGTTCCTCTTGGTCCTCTGGCCATTCCTTCTGCAGCACTTCCTTCTCCTTCCCAACTCCTGCTCACAGAGCTCTCCCACAGCTCCTCTTCCTCTGCTCTCTCCTGTTCCCACTGATGCCACTTACGACATTCCTCAGCCTGAGGACAACACAGACCACTCCAGAGATTCCCTTCTCCCCCTCACGTCCCTATTCCAGGCCTGGACCACCATGCAGAGCTGGACTTCTGAACCCACAAAAGAACCTCCACATTTTCTCCCAAATCCTCCTCTCTGAAATCTCCTCTTTCCCAGTGTCTGCACAAAACCCCTCCAAGGTTTGACTGGTCTGGTGCTCACCCCCCAGTCTGCCGAGGCAGCCAGTGTTGTCTCACCCACCAGACTGTCCCATCTGCCGTCTCTTCCCTCCGTGTGGAATTCTCAGCTCTAAACAAGGACCGTATTTTCACGCTGAGTTTCTGTAGTTCCTGGGAAAAGGCGACCGAGCCTCTGGGGAGCTCCTGCAGGATGGCTCTGGGTGCCTTCAGTAAATGCAAACTGTGCACATCGATTAAATCACAGAGTCCTGCAGTGGGGTGGGTGGGAGGGAACCCTGAGGACCATCCAGTTCCACCCCCTGCCATGGTCAGGGACACTTTCCTCTTGCTCCAACCTGGCCTTGGACACTTCCAGGGGTGGGACAGCCCACATCCACATGGCTTTTAAATCCCTCCAGGAAGGGGGACTCCACCCCTGCCCTGGGCAGGGATAACCATTCCCATGAAGAAATTTTCCCCAGTATCCAACCTAAACCTCCCCTGGCACAGCTTGGGGCTGTTTCCTCTTGTCCTGTCTCCTGTTACCTGGGAGAAGAATTTGATCCCATCCTGGCTCCACCCTCCTGCCAGGGGTGCTCCAGAGATTGGTCCTTCCTCTCCTCTGCTCTCCAGGTCTCCACAGTTCCCACTGCTGTCTTTCCTGCATCTCTCACCTTTCTCCTCGGTCCCTGAACCTTCTCCCATGGGTTCCATCTTTCCTTACAGGACATGCCCCAAACAGCACCTGGTGCTATAAACCCTAATCAGTCCACCCCAGCAGGCCTGGGGTGGCTTTGACTGGTTTCCACCCAGCAGTGTCAGGTGGCTCAGGTGTTGTTCTGAGTTGCTCAGGGTGAGGTGCAGAGTGCTCTGGGCAGTCTGAGGGCACTGTTTAAATCGCTGTTGTTGCAGTTGCCACTCTCAGCACCAGCACAGCACCTTATTTATTGGAGGGGGGCATCTGCTTGCAGTTGGCATCTTTAAAGGCTGGGGTTTTTTAAAGACTGGTTTTAAAACAAACCAGTGAACCCCTTGAATACCTCCTTTGCCAGCTGCCTTCCTCCTTCCCCGGGTCTGGACCAACGCTCCCTTCTCCTTCTCCTCCTGCTGATGGAGCCTTTTCTTCTTCCTCTTAATGATTCCTGCCTATTTCCATCTCAATTTGGCCTTTCTGATGTCTCCCCACATGCTTATGCTCCCCTTGGAACTGTCCTTAGTAATCTGACCCAGTTCCCACTTTCCATAACCCTTTTTTCTCGAGCCTGAGGTCAGTGAGGCGCTCGTTCCACAGCCAAGCTGGTTCCTGCCGTATTTCCTATTGGGATGGCCCTGTGTGTGCTGTTTGCAGTTTCCTTTGAAGCCCTGCCAGTTTCCTTAACTCCTTTCACTTTTAAACGTGCCTCCCATGAGATCCCACTTCTCCGAGTGCCTTGGCATCCCTTGTCTTTATTTCTCCCCTTTCTTCCACGTCCTTCTGTGAGGGGTGTGAACTTGCTCGTTCCACGCTCAGTCTCAGCCAATTTTTCCCCTGCCTCGACGTTCCAAACCAGTCTCTGGTGGCTGGTTGGCATCGCTGCCAGTGCCCCGCTGTCCTCCTGTCCCAGCAGGACCAGTTTGCCCCGTGCTGTGCTGGCCAGTGGCACGGGGAGCTGCCGTGGGTGAGGCCATCCCAGTGCGTGCCCAGCTCGTCGTTCCCACACTGGGTGTTTTACAGTTTATGAAGATTAGGGAGGATTTTGCTTTTCTCCTCCCTTTAAATCCAACACAGAGTCAGTTTAATACTGGAATCACTCCCAGTTCCAGCCAGACTGAGAGTAATGGAGTAATTGGTATTTCCCATCACTGCACACTGAGATCCTGGTGCTTTCTGGCTACACAAACACCAGTGAAGGACTCCTACAAGCCAGGAGGCGGCTCAGGGATGGTGGGAACACCTGGACGTCCCCAGAGATGCTCCCACAGTGACCTTCAGGACACATCTCCTCCCAAACCTGCCTTTGGGTCACTGGGAACACCCCAGAGCTCCCCATGTAATGCTGCTGTGCTGAGGGTGGGCAGAGCACTCCCAGGGGTGTCCAAAAGGGTTTGGGAACAGCCCCCCATTTCCCTGTGGGCTGGAGGCGGGACAGCAAGGTGGGATTCATGCACCATGTGTAGATGTGTGTGACAGGAGCATGTCTGGGCTGCAGCCACAGGCAGAGGGAGCTGGACTGTGCCGTGGTGGAGGACGTGGGACAGGAGAACCAACCAAAGGGAAAGGAGACAGCCAGCCCCATCTCCAAATGCTCCTCAAAGGAAAGGCTGTGGGACCACAGGGGTGTTTAGAAGGGCACGAGGGGCAGACATGGCATCGCCAGCTCCAGGCAGCTCAGGGAGGGAGGGACAAACCTGGGATCCCACAGGAGCAGCGTCCTGCACCGAGGGCATTGAGCACAGGCTGACAGGGACCATGGCACCGCTGCTCCCAGCCCTCCTCCCCTCCTTCCCCTCCTGACCTGGGCCTGGCTGGGCAGTTGGACTCCTGGGTGTTGGATCAGGACTCAGCTGATGAGACGGAATGGTTGGACAGTGAGTCTGGACTCTCAGCTGGTGAATCGGGACTCGGTTGTGGATCAGGACTCGGTTGTGGATCAGGACTCGGTTGTGGATCAGGACTCGGTTGTGGATCAGGACTCAGCTGTGGATCAGGACTCAGCTGTGGATCAGGACTCGGTTGTGGATCACAACTCCAGCTATTTTGTTCCGGGCAGCCGGAGCTCATCAAGGGAAGAAAGGCTTCTTGTCTGGGGTCGTGGCTCTGGTCCTGTTGTGTGTCTGCAAGAGAAAAGAGGATGGTGGGGCGAGGGGAGCCGGTGCCAACTCGCTTCCCGTGTCCCGTGCCAGCCCTTTTGGGCCACAATGGGCCCCGTGCCCCCCCAGCAAACCAACCAAGCATTGAAATTTAATGGCTGTGCCGGGCTGGGCAGCCCGGGCTGATTAGGCCTGGGATTAAAGCCCATGTGCTGCTTTGCTGGCTGGGAGGCAAATTCCTCCCCAGGGCCCGTGGAACCAGCTCTGGTGCCCGGCACAGCAGCAGCCCCTGCTCCTCTCTGCCCTGCTCTCTCTGCTGATGGGGAGTCCAATCCCTGGGGGAATCCCTCCAAACCCCACTCCTCTCTCCATCTGGGAAAGCCAGCATGGGATGAGGGCCCGTGGGCTGGGAACAGGCCATCACCTCCGAGGGAAACTGAGGCACAGCGAGGGACACTGACCCCAGAGCCACGGGGGGCTCCAGGGCCCCTGGGGTGACACAGGGAACAGAGGCTGTGCCTTCCCACGGGAAACAGGAGCACTCAGGGCAGGTGAGTTGGGTCCAGTGGAGCGGGAACAGCTGGGGGGAATTGTGGGGGTGACAGAGTGGGGGGACAAGGGGACAAATCCCCCCAGTGCTCCTGACACAGGAGCATCCCTAGACCTGCTCAAATCCTTGTGAGCCAGTCTCGTCCTGAATCCCAGTGAGCCCCTGCAGCCCGTGGGGGTGAGTGGCTGCAGCTGGGGATGGCTCTGGTCCCTGGGATTCCTCCACTGGTCATCCCAAAATGAGGGGCTGCACCAAGGAGTCACCACCTGGCTCTGCAGAGGGGCTGGTCCCACCACTGCCCATCCTGGCCGGGCAGGGGCAACTTGGAAGGGGCAAAAGTGGGTGGGAGGGAAGGTGGGCACCTCTGTGTGGAGCCAGGAAAGGTCTGGGATGGAGGGGCTGTGCTGGGATGGAGGGGCGGTGCTGGGATGGAGGGGCAGTGCTGGGATGGAGGGGCAGTGCTGGGATGGAGGGGCAGTGCTGGGATGGAGGGGCAGTGCTGGGATGGAGGGGTGGTGCCGTGTCACCCTCACCTCCCAGGTGTCACCCTCACCTCCAAGGTGTCACCCTCACCTCCAGGGTGTCACCCTCACCTCCCAGGTGACACTGCCCGTGATGGAGGGGCTGTACTGTGCCAGTCTCACCTCCCAGGTGACACCATCCATGCTGGCTCTCTCTCCAGGCTGTGTCCAGCTGGACCCACAGGCACACGAGGCAGGATGGCAGCGAGGAGCAGACGGTTTACAGATCCCACCATCCAGCTGTGTGTTCCATGACTGTACCCCTTCCCTGGCTGCCCCATCCCGCCCCTCCCTGCACCCCACCCTGCCAACCCCTCTGAGGGTAGCAGGAGGTGAGGGGTGTCCTGCCCTTCCATCCCCTTCCCTGCATCCCCACAGGTCATTCCCAGATTCCTGATCCCCTCCAACATCCTCACACATCCATAACGATTTCTTCTCCCCTCACTCCTCAGCACAGATCCTCTTCCTGCTGCCACAGTGATGCTCATCCCCCTCGAGCTCCCCTTCCCTGCCTCCTATTCCCACGGGAAGCTCGTGCCCAGCCTCTGCCAGGATATCCCACCTTTCCATGGCATTTCCTTGGACATCAGCATCTCCCCTCTGCTCAGCCAGGCTCGTGCTCCACCAACACATCACTCTGCCACCACCCTACCCTCTTTCAGTGCTGTGTCCATCCTTCCCCGAGCTTTATCCGTGGTTTTACCTGTCCTACAGCTCCGTGCTGGGAAGGGAATGGCAAAGACCAAATCCCGACGGTGCCGGTCGGCCGCTTTCCGTGACTCCCAGGATTGACTGCCGGCTCCCACCACCACTGCTCATCTTTTAATCTCCCCGAGTGAGCTGAGAATTAATTATTTAGCAGCTCACAGGACACATGGGGAACATCCAATCCATGAAGAGCTGCAGCTTTGGTTCCCACCTGCCCCGGGAGAGCAGCGGGAGAGGGCCGGGAGAGCACCAGGAAAGCTGCGGCTGCATCCCTGCCGTGCCACACACTTCATATTGGGAGGTGATTACTGGTACAGGTGATTAATTTACAGGTGATTAATGGCACAGGTGCTCTCCCCCAGGAACCAGGAGCGCTGGCTCGTGGCTCAATCCATCTCCAGAAGAAAGCGGTTCCTGTGGGAAGCAAAGCGGAGCCGCAGCCGGAGGGGAGGGCAGTGGGAATGCCGGGGTTCCCTGGGGAGAGATCCCTGCTCCGTGCCCAGTGCCAAGGGGTGGTGATGGGACCGGCCCAACCTTGCCAGAGCCACCGGGACAGCGGTGCCAGTTCTTCTCCAAGGGGATGGAAACAGGGAGGTGGGGGGGACAACCCTGGGGGTTTCACCCAAAGTCCCACTGACGTCCTGGGCAGCTGCTGGGGCAGTCGTGGCCAGGAGCTGTCACCTCGTGTGCACCCACATGATCCACGGTGGGGACAGGGATGGGGATGGAGCAGACCCTGGAGCATCCCAGACACCTTCACCAGACATCCCAGGGCGTCCCATCTGCTCCGGAGCACGTCTGGGCTGGCAGCAGGATGTGCTGCACCCCTGGCCTGGCAGAGCTGGGAAGGTGCCTGGAGAGGGTGAGGAGGGGGGACCGGGCACCCACCACCCCCTGGGTGACAGCCAGACGGGACCCTGTGGCAGCAGGGACTGAATCCCACCGTGTCCATGGCGGGAGATCGCAGGCACCGGCAAGAGGCTTAACTTTAAAAAAAAAAAAAAAAATGGTTTATTTATTTCAAGATCTTCCTTTTTTTTTTTTTTTTTTCCCTTTTTTTGTTGTTTTTACCTGTATTTCAAAAAAAGTGGGGCAAAAGTACAAAAAAAGTCAGTTGCGGGGACGGCGAAGGTTTAGAAATCACAGCGCGGAACGAACCCAAGCGAGAAACACGGAGCACGGACCAAACACCCCCACGACACGGCCGAATTAGTACCGGGATTTTTGTTTTCCTCTGTACAAAACACACCAAAGCATGCCACGGGAAAAGAGACAGCGGGAGGACACAGCTGGGGGTGCAGGGGGGGAGCCTGGCTCCCCTGCCCTCCCTCCTCCTCCTCCTGCTCGCCCTCAGGTCAGGTTGTTCTGGAGGCAGTTGAGCTCCCCCCCGTCCTGCTCCCCTTTGCCGCCGTCGTGCTTGGGCGACGTCGAGTTGTGGATGTTAAAGGGCTCCTCGTCCTTCAGGCAGGATTTCAGCGAGTCCTGCAGCTTGTGGGGAGCGCTGGGGTCATCCTGTGGGAGAGACGGGGGTCAGGGGGTGATGGGGACGTGGGGGTGACCCACAGCAGGGACTGGGTGAGGGCACCGATGTCCCACCCACCCCGACGCGGGCGCTGCCCTCGCAGAGAGACACTGGAGGGGACAAATGTGTCCCCCCCCACCCAGAGGGCACCTCGGCACAGGGGACCCGGTGGGTGAGAGGGTCCGACCCACCTGCGGTGACATGTGGCCATCCCCCGCCACGGCTCCCCCACCCTGGGATGCTCCGGCTCCCAGAGCTGCTCGCCAACAGCCCCCAAAGGCTGTGCCAGCCACACGAGCTCGTGCCAGCCACGAGAACCATCCCACCCAGCCACCCTACCCACCGTCCCCGCCCAGTCCCATTCCCAGCTCGGCTCGTCTCATGGACAATTAGCAACTCCCGGCTCGGCAGGAGGCCAGAGGGGCTGGATTTATTGTGGATCCTCAGTGTACAGCTGGTCCCGCCGTGCCACTCGCAAAGCCGGGGACGCTCTTCCCAAGCTCCCCCCACAGGAGCATCTTCCCCTCCCCGGGATTGGGCCGTGCCCCGAGTTTGTCCCACATCCACGGGGGAGCGGCCCCTCCGGCAGCGGGGCTGAGCTCCGGCTGTGCTGGGGGACGGCTGTGCCCCGAGGGTCCCGGTGGCACCGTTGGCACTGGTGGGGCAGGATGAGCCCTGGCATGGGGGCTGCCCGGGCAGGATGGACCGGGGTGGTCACGGTGTTCCTGGTGCCACATGGAGAGCGATGGATGGACAGGGACACCGGGGTGGTGTCCCATGAGGACAGGAACCTCCATCCTGGGCAGCGATGTCTGGCCGGTATGGGGCTGGTGCCATCAGCTCCCCGCGGGATGGGCATCACCGTGGGGTCCCAAAAACCCCTTTCCCAGGGATGTTGCCCCTTCTGACCCCTCTGTATCCTCAGTGCGCCGCACCATGTGCCGAACCCTCCACATCCCGGAGGGACGAGTCAGACCCCGGTGAGTGGCACCGGATCCATCCCAAGGTTCATCCTCTCGGCAGTGGGAGCCGGCCCCGGGAGCCTCCTGCCAAGGCAGCTACGGCTGCTAAAGGCGCTGGAAGACGGGAACACCGTGGGTAGGGGGTGGCTTAGAGGGACCTACGCTCCTCCTCCGGCTCCGCAAAGCCCTTCGCTTCTCTCTGTTCCGAGTCGAAAGACAGGAGGTCGGAAGGGCATCCCGGGGGCTGCCGGCGGCTGCATCCCGACCACAGCAGCAGCATCCCGGAGCGTGTCACCCTCCAGCATCGCCCTCCGACGCCGGAGCCGTCCGCTGCTCCTGCCGGCGATGCCACAGGCGGGGAGTGTCCGCTGCCGGAGCCGGCTCGCCCGCCCTGGAAACTCCGGCCCTGCCGCCCGCACGCGGGGCCAAAGCCATCGGGAACTCTGCGGGGTGGTCACTGGGGACCCGACAGCGAGGGGACAGAGCAGTGGTCTGGGCACGATGGGGACAGGGGGACAGCGCTGGGATCAGGGAGCGGGGACGGACGAGGCGGTACCGGGCAGAGGGACGAGGGTGGGACGGGAAGCGGGACGGGGGCCGGTGCCACGCAGCTCCTTACGTTTGGGTGGGAGCCCTCGGCGATGGTGGACAGGGAGAAGTTGTCGTTGTGCAGCTCGGACGGGGTGCGGTATCTGCGGGGGGACAGGAGGGCACGGGGTGAGAGTGGGGACCCCCAGCGCCCCTGGCCACATTTCAGGGTGACCCCGGTGTTGGGAGGGTAACCGGTCCCAGTGCTGGAGGTCTGGAGGGTAAATGGCCCCAGGGAGGGAGGTTTGGAATTAAATACCCCCAGAGCTGGGGGCGTTAGGGGGCTAAATGCCTCCATCTGTATGAATTTAGGGGCTAAAGGTCCCCACAGATGGAGATCTGGGGGCTAAATGACCCAAAATAAGGGGGTTTGTGGAGGTCAATGCATCCAGATCTAAGGTTTGGGCGTTAAATGTCCCCAGCTGTGGAGGTTTGGGGCTAAAAGTCCCCAGTTCCGGGGGGTATCCATGGAGACCCTGGATGGATCTCCATTCCCCAGGGATGGAGACATTGGTCTAAATGAGTCCTGTGTGACATTTTGGGGGGCTCAGAGCCCCCATCTCCGGGGGTTTGGGGTGACCCCCCGCACTGGGCAGGGAGCGGGAAGGGCAGCCCGGGGCAGCGGGAGCCGCCGCTCCCAGGGCCGGAGAGGGAGATCCAGGGGCTGGCACGGAGCTTCCCTGCTAATTACACTTGGCACTTCCAAACACTAATTAACAGCTCATTAGGGACCGGGCTGGGAGGGCTCCCTCCTCCTCCTTGTTCCAGGAGCGGGGCAGCAGTGGCCGCGGAGGGGGTGTGACCCCAACCATTCCCTGTCCCCAGCCATGTCCCCAGCCGGGCCATCTCCCGGCGAGCCCAGCCGGTGTCCCCAGCTCCCAGTGCGGCAGATTAACTGGTGCCAGTCAGGAGCAGCTTTAAAGGATTAACCGTGGAACAGGAGCCTCATCCATGGCCCCGCCGCGCTCCCGCCCCCGGCAGCTTTCCCACCCACACGTCCCCGTGTCCCCACCGGCACTGGGGGGCCCGGTGACACCAAAGGATGGGACCACATCCCGCCGGGAGCTGACCACCCCCCCGCTGCGGCTGTCGGGGTGTTTGGGGGCAGTTTGGGGGGTGCCGGCACTGTCCCCACAGAGACAGAACATCACACCCAACCCTGGTGCCACCGCCGGAGGCTGAGCCCACCCCCCGCCGCGGCTGTTTGGGGACAGTCTGGGGACATTTTGAGGGGTGCCAGCACTGTCCCCACAGGGACAGGATCGCACCCAGCCGCGGTGCAATGCCGGGAGCTGAGCCCACCCCCCACCGCAGCTGTTTGGGGACAGTCTGGGGACATTCTGAGGGGTGGCAGCGCTGTCCCCGCGCCACTCACTTGGTCTTGCGCAGTTTGCTGTTCTCCGTCTTGAGCAGGTAGAGCTTCTTGGCGAAGAACACGGTGAGCATGAAGAGCAGCAGCACCACGAGCGCGGCCGAGCCCACGGCCACGCACATCACCTGGAAGTCGGTGACGATGGACTCGCAGCGCGTGCCCTTGTGCCACGTGTAGTCCTGCGTGTTGCACCTGCCGGGACACGCTGTCAGGGACCCCCGCCCCAAAACGTGTCCCCCCCCATCCCACAGAGCGTGTCTGTAATCGGGGGGATTGCGGCTGTCTGAGGGGGAGGAGATCAATGGGCTTGGGGGGGCTAAATGTCCCCAGGGATGGAGGTTTGGGGGCCAAATGTCCCCAGGAATGGAGGTTTGACACCACAACACGGGGGCGGAGTGAGATGGGGACACTGGGGGCCAGCGCGGTCGGGGTCCCCCGCTGATGCTGGTCCCCCTCACCGGGGGCTCCCAGGGCCGGGAGCAGTGGCAGCAGGGCTGGCGGGACCCCCGGGGGGCCGGGCTCGGTGCCAGGCGCGGGGCACGTCCCGATCCGTGCGGCACAGCCGGCCCCGGCCTCCCCGGCGCATCTGCCGGGGCCGATTAGCGCGGCCGCCCCGGAGCCGCGGCTGCACAGCCCTGACCTAATTCCTGCCCAGCCGCCGCTCGGGGGGTAGGGAAACCCCTCCGCATCCCGGCGGGATCGGGATGTTGGGCCGGAGGGACCTGGGTGAGGGGCAGGGGGTGGAGAGCCTGGGAATGGGGTACAGGGGGATGGAGAGCTCAGGGATGGGGTGCATGGAGAGTGGAGATAGCGGGGATGGGGTACACAAGGGATGGAAAGACTGGAAATGAGATGCACAGAGATGGAGAACCCAGGGACGGGTTACGTAGGGATGGGAAGATTGAGAATGGGGTAGAGTAGATGGAAAGCCTGAGGAAGAGATGCCCAGGGATGGAGAGCCCCGGGATGGGATACAAGGGATGGAGAGCCTAGGGCTGGGGTGCCCAGGGATGGCGAGTCCCCACATGCCCCCCCAGGGCCCTGGGTCCCCGTCCTTACCGGCAGAAGGCCCCGTGGCTCTCCACCAGGTAGCACTGGCCGCCGTTGTGGCAATAGCTGGGCACGAGGTCGCAGAGGGAGCGGCAGGAGCTGTTGTGCCGCACGTACCCGCTCCGGCACTCGGAGCCGTTGTCAGGCTGGCCCCGCTCCCCGGGCCGTGGCCAGGCCGTGGGGCTGCCCCCGGCCACGCCCGATGGCAGCGGGGCCGTGTCCCGGCGCCCGGTGGGCCGGGGGTCCCGCGGGGCCGGCGCGGCGCCGGGCACGGCCGAGGCGGGCGGCCGGTAGCCGTTCTCATCCTCCAGCTCCCTGTCTTCCTCCTCCTCCTCTTCCTCCTCGTCCTCCAGCCCGTCCTCGTCGTCCCCGTCGGCGTAGAAGGAGGTGGTGGGGTAGAAATCGGCGTCGTCGAAGGGCGTGAAGTCGTCGTAGAGCTCGTGGAGGGCCCAGGGCGTGGCCGCCCCCTCGGGCTCCCTCCGCCGCGCCGACCCGGCCGCCTCCCGGCCGGCCCCGGGGAAGCCCCCCAGTCCCTCGGCCCCCTCGAACAGGTCGTAGTAGTCGACGTCGATGATGTCGGAGCCCGCCCGGCCGGGCGGAGGTTTGGCCGGGCCCGTGGCCGCCGTGATGGGCTCCTGCAGCCACGTCAGGTCCGTCCAGCCGCGAGCCCCCTGCGCCGGGGCCGGGCTGGACGGGCCCCCCCAGAGCTCCGGGGGACCCCCCGAGTCCCCCCCGGCAGCGGGCACGGGGCTGGGCTGGCCCAGCACGGGGCTCTGTGGCGCGGCCGAGCCCCCGGCCGCCAGCAGCAGCTCAGATTCGGCAGAGCCGGTGGCGAGCTGAGGGTCGGGGGGGCTGGGCGGGGCGGCCGGGAGACCCCCGACGCCCCCCGGGCTGGGCAGGGAGGCCGCCGTGGGCCGCTCGCCGCTCCCCGGCTCCTCGGGGCTGCCCAGGGCCACGGGCACCGTCCCCCCGGCCCCGGGCCAGGTCACGGCCACGCCGGCCCCGGGGGGCACAGCGCTGGCATCGCCCTCCCCGGAGCACCCCGGGCACCCCTCCGGCGTGGCCGACGGGTCCGTGGTGGCCTTGTCTCCCCCGGGGGGCTCTAACTGGGGTCCTGCCGCGGCCCCCCCGGGGCTGCTGCTGTTGCTGGGTCCTCCCGGGGGGTCTCCGCTCGCCAGGTCCCATTTCGGGGGGCTGCTCTCCAGTGAGCCCGCCCAGGCTCTCCCCTCGGAATCGCTGGTGTTTTGGGGGGGCTGCTCGGATGCTGGAGGGGGACAAGGAGAGAAAGGCGTGTCAGAGGTGCCCCCACACCTCTGGGAGGACGTGGTAACCTGGGGGGTCCCGACAGGCCCCTACCTGCTTGACCTTGCACACACCAGCACCCCAACGAGCTATCTGGGGGGGCTGCACCCCAAATCCTTGAGCCCCTCCTGGGGACCAAAGGGGTGAACCCTGCAGAAACTCCCAGCTCTGATGGTGCCTCTGCACCAAGTCACCCCGACAACTCTGTGACCCCCCACCACAATAGAGACCCCCCCCATCGCAATAGAGACAACCCCCCCAACACGGCCCCTCCCAAACCAAGATGCCCCTGGCCCAGCCCCCTTGGCTGCCCTGCAAGGGGATCCAGCCCTCCCCCAGAGGGATCCAGCCCCTTACAGGGAGATCCAGCTCCTTCTGTAAGGGGATCCAGCCCTCCTCTGGTTCCTGCAAGTGCACCCCATACACACAAGCGGATCCAGCCCCCTCTGCAATGGAATCCAGCCCCCTTCCAAAGGGATCAGCCCCTCTGCTTCCTGCACATGCATCTCACATACACTACAGGATCCAGCCCTTTCCACAACGGGATCCAGCCCCTACAAGGGGATCCAGCCCCCTGCAACAGGATCCAACCCTCTTCCAAGGGGATCCAGCTCCTTCTGCAAGGGGATCGAGCCCCCTCCCAAGGGGATCCAGCCCTTCTCCGGTTCTTTCGAGTGCACTCCATATGCACAACAGATCCAGCCCCTGCAACAGGACCCAGCTGCCTGCAAGGGTATCCAGCCCCCTTCCAAGGGTATCCAGCCCCTCCTGCAATGGAATCCAGCCCCCTTTCAAGGGGATCCAACCCTCCCTGGTTCCTGCAAGTGTGTCCCATAATCCCAAGAGGATCCAGCCCCTGCAAGGGAATCCTGTCCCTCCTGCCAGGGGCTCCAGCCCTTCCCTGCCTCCTGCAGATGCCCCCCCTACACACGGGCATCCAGCCCCTGCCGCAAGGGATCGGGCCCCCGGCAAAGGGATCCAGCCCCACGCCAGGGATCCAGCCCCACGCAAAGGATCCAGCCCCACGCAAAGGATCCAGCCCCACGCCAGGGATCCAGACCCCACCGCAAGAGATCCGGCCCCCGGCAAGCGGATCCCGCCCGCCCTGCAAGGGGATCCAGCCCTTCCCCGTCTCCTGCAGATTCCACCACGCATAAAGGGGATCCAGCCCCGGCAACAGGATCAGCACCATCACCCCCCCGCAATGGGATCCAACCCCCCCGCGGGGGATCCACCTCCCCCCGGGGGATGCAGCCCCCGGCAAAGGGATCCAGCCCCTGGCTGGGGATCCCCCACCCCACCCCGCAGCCCCCGCCCGGCCCGCAGCGTCCCCCCCGCTCCCCACCCTGGGGATCCCCTCTGCCGGGATCCGCCCCCCCGTCCCCATCCCGCGTCCCCCCCGTGCCCGTTCCCCGCGGTCCCGGTACGCACCGAGGGCGCCGATCACAAGCAGCAGGGCCAGGGCGCGGGGGGCGCGGGGGGCGCGGGGGGCCATGGCGGCATGGAGGGACCCCGGCTGGGCCAGGGGCCGGCACCGGCAGCGGCTCCGCCCGCCCCGCTCCGAGCGAGCCGCGCCGAGCCGAGCGGAGCCGCGCCGAGCCAGCCGGGGGGCCGGGCCGGGCGGCGGGGGCGGGACCGGGGACGCGGCGGCGGCACCGGGAACGGGCACGGGCACCGCACCCCCCCGGCACCCCCCAGCATCGGCATCCTCGGGGGGGGACACCGCGGGACCCATCCCGGCAGCAGCGTCCCCGGGGGGCACATCCCTGTACCCCCCAGCATCGGGGGGACCCATCCTGGCCCCCCCAGCATCGGCATCTCCCGTGAGCCCACCCGCCCCCAAAGTGCTGCTGTATGGGGTCGCAGCCCTGCCCCGGGGCTCCAGCCCTGCCCCGGGGCCCCCCTGCACCCCCCAGCAGCGGCATCCCCGGGGGGAGGCACCGGGGGGCACATCTTGTCACCCACATCTCTGGGGGGCACCAGGGCATCCACCCCGGCACCCTCCAGCAGCAGGGGACACTTCCCGGAACCCCCCCAAGCACCGGCACCCCTCTCTGCCACCCCAAACTGCTCCTGCGCGGGCCGGGACACCCCCCTGCACCAGCTTCGGGGTCCCCTCCCAGCACCCTCAATAGTGTGGGGGGGACCCCCCCTGCACCCCCGAGCCCCCACTCCTGCACTGCCCCGGGGGCAAAGCCACTGCCCAGGGACCCAGCAGGGCTCTGGCACAGAGTGGGGGCTGTGACCACTCACACCCCCCTGGCAGAGACCCCAGTGTCGGGTCAGGATCCCCCTTGACCCCCATGTGGGGTCCCCGTGGCCACAGCACCACTTCCCAGTGCCACGGCGGGCTGGGTGCCACCAGGTGCCACCAGGGCCTTTGTCACCTGTGACCCGTCCATGAAGGGCTGGGGTGAGGGCAGGGGTACAGGCAGGGGGTGTGGGCAGGGGGCTGCTCCCACCAGTGGCTCAGCTGGGACCCGTGAGTGAGACAGTGATGGCTCCGTGGCTGTGCCAGCACCGCGGGCTCCATGGACACCCCATCCCTATGGATACCCCATCCCCATGGATATCCCATCCCCAATAACACCCCATCCCTATGGATACCCCATCCCTATGGATACCCCATCCCTATGGACACCCCATCTCCATTAACACCCCATCCCCATGGACACCCCATCCCTATGGACATCCCATCCCCATGGACACCCCATCCCACATGGACACCCCAACCCACATGGATACCCCATCCCCATGGACACCCCATCCCCATGGATACCCCATCCCCATGGATACCCCATCCCTATGGACACCTCATCCCTATGGACACCCCATCCCTATGGATACCCCATCCCTATGGACACCCCATCCCTATGGATACCCCATCCCCCATGGACACCCCATCCCTATGGATACCCCATCTCCCACAGACCCCTCGTTCCCCATGGCCCAGCTCCTGGCTGGCTGAGGCTTCCCAAGGTCACCGAGTGTCCTTGGACACCTCAACCTGCAGCACAGGAACATGCCAGTCACGGCTGCTCCCCCATCCTGCATCCCCCGTCAGGCATTCCTCATTCCACATCCTGCACTGGGCATCCCACATCGGACATCCTGCATCCCAGATCAGGCAGCCCAGAACCCCTGTCAAGCATCCCACATCCCATGTCCCACATCAGACATTCCACATCCCAAATCCTGCATCCAGCATCAGCCATCCCACACCCACATCCCAAATCCTGCATCCAGCATCAGCCATCCCACACCCACATCCCAAATCCTGCATCCAGCATCAGCCATCCCACACCCATGTCCCAAATCCTGCATCCAGCATCAGCCATCCCACACCCACACCCCAAATCCTGCATCCAGCATCAACCATCCCACACCCACACCCCAAATCCTGCATCCAGCATCAGCCATCCCACACCCACACCCCAAATCCTGCATCCAGCATCAACCATCCCACACCCACATCCCAAATCCTGCATCCAGCATCAGCCATCCCACACCCACATCCCAAATCCCACGGCAGTGAGGGATGCTCGGGGCAGGGCCGGGGGCCCTGGGGAGCAGGGGATGCCCCCTGAGGATCCCATTTTTCCCCCCCCCCAGGGTGGGTCCCACATCAGCTCAGCCGTGACCCCCCCTCATCCCTTGCTCTCCCCCTGTCCTGCTCCGAGGGGCCCCTGTGTGTGTGCAGGGTTTGGGGGCTGGGCTGGGGGGGCTGCCGGGGATGGGGGTCCCTTCTCCCCCCCCAGTTCCTGGCCAGGCTCCTCGAGCCGGGAACAAGTCCCGCTCTGTCCCTCTCAAAGGGGGATTGAAGGGGCTGCACCTGCTTAGTATTCCCCAGGCTTCCGCCCCTGGATGCGTTTCCAAGGGGACCGGCCGAGGGGCCGCCGGGATGGAGGGGGACACGGCTGTGACAGCGGGAGAGGCCCGGGCAGAGGCATCGGGGTCCCACAGGCTGGGGGGTCCCTGGGCAGGGTCCCCAGCAGGGCAGCGAGAGGCCCAGGGAGGGAGGGTGGGGATGGGATGGAGGCTGATGGGATCTGGGATGGGATGGAGGTGGGTGGGGATGGGATGGGGATGGGATGGAGGCTGATGGGATCTGGGATGGGATGGAGGTGGGTGGGATCTGGGATGGGGATGGGATGGAGGCTGATGGGATCTGGGATGGGGATGGGATGGAGATGGATGGGATCTGGGATGGGGATGGGATGGAGGTGGATGGGATCCAGGATGGGGATGGGATGGAGGCAGGTGGGAGCTGGGATGGGGATGGGGATGGGGATGGGATGAAGGTGGATGGGATCCAGGATGGGGATGGGATGAAGGTGGATGGGATCTGGGATGGGGATGGGATGAAGGTGGATGGGATCTGGGATGGGGATGGGATGGGGATGGGATGGAGATGGATGGGATCTGGGATGGGGATGGGATGGAGGCTGATGGGATCTGGGATGGGATGGGATGGGATGGGATGGGATGGAGGCTGATGGGATCTGGGATGGGATGGGATGGGATGGGATGGGATGGAGGCTGATGGGATCTGGGATGGGATGGGATGGAGGCTGATGGGATCTGGGATGGGGATGGCACTGGGATGGAGCCCAGGCAGGGCAGCAGCCCATGGAAACTTCCAGCACCTGCAGTAACTCCTGGGGGCGGGAAGCTGGGGGGGCTGGCAGGGACCGGGTGGCAAGGGGGGACCAGGGGTCTGTCCCCCCTCGGTGGGGGGGGTGGAGAGCTCCCAGGGAGGGTGGGGGTGCTGCAGGGACACCCGGGCAGGGAATGATTCCAGAGACTCCCCATCCGTGTGCTGGCTCCGTCACTGCCCAAATCCGGGAGCAGCTGAGCCCAGCACGAGGCTGAGCCACATCCCACCACATTCCCACAAACCTGCCTTGGATTTGGCCTCAGCAGCAGCCGAGGGTTGGACGAGGGGCGGCAGGGACTGACGGACAGGCAGGCAGACAGATGGACAGGGATGGCTCTTTGGTCTCAAAGGAGAAATCCGGCACCAAGCCCCTCTGCTCGGGAAGAACCGGCGGCTGCTGCCCAGTCCGTGTTTTCCTGGGAGAGTCACTCAAAATATGAAAGGTGAATTAAAAGACCCGGAATTGCAGCCACCATTTGGGGAGTTTCCAGAGCAAATCAGTGTGAGCTCTGTCTGTCCATCCTGTGGGCTGGGGAGGGATCTCATCCCCAATCCCTTCCCTGCCCTGTTCAGCGATGGGAGCGGGGCTTGCTCATGGATCATTCCCCCCCTCCCGTGGGGTCCCCAAAAACCCACAGGAGGGGCTTTGCTCCCCCACTGCTGCCTCATGCTCTTGCCAGCACCACTTTGGCTGCCAATGCCATGAGGAGCCCTCAGCTCTGTCCCACATCCCAGCTCATCCAGGTCCTGGAGCCTCCCGGAGGCCACAGAACATCCCCACACCAGCACCTCCCTCCTCCCATCCTGCACCCACGGGAGCAGGTGCCAGGCTGGGCTGTGGCCAGGGACCCCACGGGGATGGATGGACAGACAGACAGAGGCCGAGGGGAGGCACAGGTGGGCTCTGATTGCCACCTTCCCAGCTCCTTAACATCAGCTGAGCTCTGGGAGTCACCTCATCCCACACCCAGTGATGACCCCACCGGCATCCAGACCCCGGGATAATGATGGGGGGGCGATGGCAGGAGCAGGATGAGCCAGGTCAGAGCTTCCCCACTAGCTTCAGTTCCTCCCATCTCCTCTCCCTGGGCTGCCTTTGCCTCCCTCCTCATGCAGGTACTGGAGATGCTCAAACCACCTATTCCTATTGTTAAAAAATAAACAGACATTGGAAAAGTGCAAAGAAAATGGAAAATTGAATCAAAGAGCCAGGACTGAGGTCGGTGTTTCCTGCCCTGGCTCAGACACCGCTCCCCTCAAAGCTCTTCCCTCTCTGCCAGCACCCTGGGTGCTGAGCCTGAGCCCAGGGCCGAGCCCAACTCAGCCGGGCGGGGTTTTAGGGCTGGCTTTGCCCTCGGTCAGGGCTGGCACCGCCCGGGCTGGCTCTGAGGTGACGAGCCCCGATGTGACACCGAGCGCTGGAGGAGCCGCGAGATTCGGCATCGACCTTCAGCCTCGCCCCGCTCAGCCCCAGGACATCCCAGCCCTTCCCGCAGGGAACAAACCCCCCCACGGATCAGCCCCACGCCAAACCGCTCCCCACACCCGGCTGGGCCGAAATCTGCCGGAATTCCCGGCCCTGCAGACAGGAGCCGTTTTTAGGATGGCAGGAGCAGCTCGGGGGAGGACGCTGCAGGCACACAGACCCGGATCCACAGGCCCGGCGTGCCCTGTGCTGCTGGAGCCGGGATCTTCCCAAAAACCCTCCTGAGCCGCACAGGGGGTGGTGCCCTGGGCTCTGCAGGGGCTGAGCTGGGCAGGGGCAGAGTCCCGGTGTCCGAGGGGTCCCCGGCTGTGCTGGATCTGCCCGGGGCCATTCCCGAGCCCTGGAGCCCCTGGGGCTGCAGAGGGAAAAGGGGGGAGAGGTTTAATAATCATCTATCCCAGCTCTGAGCTGCAAAGAGCAGGAAAAATGGGACCGAGAGGCTTCTGGGAGAAGAGACGGAGGGGATCTGCATCCCAAGGGTGGGGCACTGTGTCCTCAGGACCGACAACTGCAACCCAAGGACGCAGCGCTGCATCCAAGGACACACCACAGCACCTGCCAGCTGCATCCAACACCTTTCGTGCCTGTGAACGTGCCCAGTCTGCACAGGGGTGACAAATAAAAATGTCACGGACCAGGATAAGTCACCCTGAGCACCAGCACCATTCCCTCACCTTCCTCCTTCCCAGCCGGAGAATCGGGTTTAGTGCTTGTGATTTTGCCAAGAGGGCACTAAAGGCCCTTCAGAGAAGCTTTTTATCTTCGGGGTTTTGCTCTCATTACTGCTGGAAATCCGGGTGAATCAAAGCAGCTGTTTCACTGGCAGGACAAGGAGTGAAGACACCACTGAAAGGAAGGAAGAAGGCCCGGGAAGGGCGGAGGAGCTGAGCCCCAGCGTGCCTGGAGCAGGGAACACCCCCCTCATCCCTCCCACCACAGCCCAGGGGGGGTCAATCTGCTCCAAGGCTCCGGGATATCTGGGGGAGAAAACCCAAAACCGGAGGAGCAGAGAGAACCAGACCTGCAGGTCTTTGTCAGCTGGATCAGCCACAGGGAGCTGATGGCAATGGGGGCACCACCAGCCACTTCCCAGTGCTGGAATCCCGGGAGCACGCCTGGAAGGCTGCTGGCTCTGAGGGACACCGGGTTGTTTTTATCCCACTGCAAGCTGGAAGGACAGAAAGTGAGGGGTTTGAGGGAAAAACATCCCCAACAATCACCCGTTGGTTTCCCGTTGCAGCCTCCAGGAGACATCCCAGGGCTGCTGGAAGGGGTCCCTGTGCCCTGACCCCGGCAGTGTCCCGGGCTGCCAGTGAAAGGGGAAATTCCCAGACGGGCAGCACACGCGGCCGGGCAGGAGCTGGAGCAGACAAAGAGCGACTGTTCCTGGAGAGAGCTGGGAAGGGACGGGAAGGGTCTGGGAGCGATGGGAAGGGACGGCCCCGGCACGGCCCAGCCCTTGGCAGGTCACCCAGAGCCGCCCTGGCTTGTCTGGGGCACGTCTCTTCCTGCAGGATCTGGGGGGATTATCCCGGGGATGGGCGCCGGGGTCAGCCCTGTACTCGGTCCTATAAAACCTCCACGGGAGAAAAGGAGCTTCCAGCCTTCCAAATCCTTTGGAAGTTTCTCGTGAGAAAGGCACAGGGATGAAAGGACAGCGCTGGGGGACACCCCCCCCCCCCCCCCGTGTGACCCAGGGGGCATTTGGGGCTTTAAATCAGCCAGAAAAGCACAACCCCCCAGCTTTTTGGGCCCCCCCGGACAGGCAGGAGGTTTAGTGAGTTACTGGGATGTGGAAAGTGGAGGTGCCAGGTTCCTGTTCCTGCCCTGCTGCTTCATCCCTGCTGAGCTGAGGGAAGAAACCCACCTGGAGCGTCTCCCTGTCCAGCAGTATCCCATTACCGGGATGAAGGTGCAATCCCATCACTGGGATGAAGGTGCAAACCCTTCCCACCCAGGGGTGTTAGTGGGGAGGGACAGGGAATTTTCTGGAGCAGGCAGAAGGGCTCATCCCTTTCTCCTGATGACACCTTGGATTCCAATGACCCCACTGCAGTTCTGGAGCAGACACTGAGCCAGTCTGGAGCCCTGTCCCAAACCCACCTTCAAGTTGAGGTATCCACACCAAAAAGCTGTGAACAGGAAGGAATTCACTCCCTAACCCACTCCAAGCTCCAGCAGCGACCCCAGCCCTCATCCCATTGCCAGCCCAGCTGTGGGGATCTGAACACCCCCAGCAGGGTCAGAATCCCAGAATGGTTTGAGTGGGAAGGCACCTGAAAGCCCACCCAGTCCCACCCCCTGCCATGGGCAGGGACACCTTCTGCTATCCCAGCTTGCTCCAAGCCCCCTCCAGCCTGGCCTTGGACACTTCCAGGGATCCAGGGGCAGCCACAGCTTCTCTGGGAAATCCATTCCAGTCCTTCCCCACCGTCACAGCCAGGAATCCCTTCCCAATATCCCATCTATCCCAGCCCCCAGTTCAGCCTCAGCAGCTGCTGCGACCACGAAGCTTTGGAGGCTGAAAATAGAAAAAACTGTTCAAAAATTGTCATTGTGATTTCCCACATTCCGTGCATCCCTCGGGAAAAACATCTTCAGGATGAGAGGAGGGGAAATAACCACTGCTGGCCCTGTCACAGGCGAGAAGGGTGCCATCCCAAGCACAAAGATCCAAGAGCTCCTTCCCTCTCCTCCCTGCCCGGTGTGGGAACAGCACTGAGATCACTGAGGGGATGTTCAGCAGGAGACCCCAGCCCTGGGGACACCCCAGGCCATCCCAGGAGGAATTCCCAGTTGGAAACGAGGCTTTCGTGGGGTGTCCTGGACCCAGGGGTTTTCCTCCTCAGGGAACTGGGGACTGTGGGTACTATGGGATCCTGGGAAGTCGTGCTGCTTCTTCCAAGGGAAAGGCTCTCCCTGGGGGAAGCAGCAGGAACGGCTGGAATATAATCCAGCCTGGATCCTGGTTTCAGTTTAACCAAAAAGGAAAACCCTCCTGGCAGCTCCAGAGCCCGGCGGGAGGAGGGAAGAGCACCAGAACGACCCCATCAGAGGAGAGGGTGCAGGAGCAGGGGGACCCCTCCAGGTCAGCGAGCCCAACCCTCTCCCCCATTCCAACCTGCCACTCCAGAGCTGTCCTTTCCAGTGTGATCCAACCGGGAGCAGGAGCCGGAGCCAGCGGGAAAGCAGGAATCAAACAGCCACGGGCCTGGGCTGCTGCTGCACCTCATCTGCATTCATCAGGCTCTGAAAACCTGGAGCAGCCTTTCCAAAGCAGCAATTCCCACTGTGTGAAGAGCCTTCCTGTCCCTGAGTGGCGTCTCCTCCAAGCTCAGGCGTTGTGGTTGTTCCACTGCAGTTGGGGTTCAGCCCCAGAACAGCCCTGGATCACACCAATTCCCAGCTCATCCCGCACACAGAGGCAAAGGAGACTCCACAAACTCCACAAGCTTTGTACAAAAACCGCTTTTTTTTGCTTTTATTTCACAAAATTGGGTGGCTGCTGCAGGAATCAAACAGGCCCTACACAGAGCTCAGGTGAAAAAGTCGGCACAAGGATTATTTATACAGAAACAAAACAGTGTCCAGGATCCAGGTCCTCGGCAGGATCAGCACTAGGACAGTAAAAAATAGTCTCCACCTGGATCCCTGGCATTGATCACGCTAAAAACAACCTGAGGTTACTCTAAACTGGACTAAGGGCTGCCCCAGAAATCCCATGCTCACCCAAAGACCCTGGAGGGGGAGGAAGCCCTGGAATGGGGGGCAGGCCCCGCTCCCTGCGAGGCACCGCGGAGTCTGTGCGGGGGGACCCGGCCAATCCTTTCTTGTCAAACGGCTCTGGAGGCGCCAGAATTCTTGGAAGCCTCTCTCCAGCCCATCCTCACACCCCCTCACAGGGCCAAAAGCCACCCTTCCAATCCAGGAACAGCCCCAGACCCCCGGCAGGGAACCCCAAACCCTCCCGGGGCAGGATGAGGGCAGAGAACCCGAGCCACGGGCAGAGAACCCGAGCCACGGGCAGAGAAGGATTTTTTGCAGGGTTTTTTCTCCCAAGTTTTGGCAGCCCGGAGGTCTCACCGAGCGCTCCCAGATCCGCCTGGTGAGGCTGTTCCCTCCCCAGCCCTCAGCCCCAGGGAGGTGACCCCCGCTGTCCCCAGCGCGCTCGGCTGTCCGCAGGAGGTAGTTCTGGCATTCCCATCCCAGCCATCCCAACCCAATCCCAAATTCTAGCACTTCTTCGCTACCTACTTTATCTTTTTTTTTTTTTTTTTCTCCTGTTTTCTTCATTTTAAAAAGTACAAAGTATATGCTCCAAAAAGAGGGACTAAAAATGGGGGTTTATTCCTCAGTTGGCTACGGCACCGAACTACTCAGAGGGAAGGTCCAACTACCACCTCCAAAGGCAAAGGAAAGGTAAAAACTGGAGCAAGAAAACTCCTACCATCGAGTGGTTTTATTCCAATTGATTTGCTCCTGGCTTCATTCACATGGATCAATATTTCCTGTAATAAGTTAGCGGGGCAGCCCCGGCCGTGAGGACCAGCTATCCCGAGGGAACAGGGCTGCCATTCCTGCCCTCCGTGCTCCTGCACGCCCTGGCTTTCCTGCTCTGCTCCAAGCACTGGTTTGGCATCTCAGCTCGGTGCTTTGCTCTGCCCAGAGACCCCAAAACCCTAAAATCACCCCAGAGTGGGCTCGTGCCACGTCCTAAAGCTCAGCTCCTGCCCCCACCCCAAAACCTGGATTATTGTACCCTTCCTGGGAGAAGCCAAAGCCCAAAGCACCAAGAGGAAGGAAACCAGCGTGGAGCTCTGCAAGGCAAGCAGGCCAAAGGGGAAAGGACTTCCCACCAGCAACATGGAGGCACTCCTGGCACCCCCCATCTCCAGCTTTCCCGAGGGAATGCCGAGCCCTGCCGGGTTCCAAGAGGTGGGGAGGGGGAAGGACGCCGTGTAAGTGATGTGTAAATCACACCCCCTGGCTGGGAGAGGAGATGAAACCCCCCCAGGGACAGAAGGGAGCTGAGGAATTCCTTTTTGGTCACCACTGTGTTGCTGTGGAAGCTCCTTCCCTCCTCCTTGGCCGCTTAGGGAGCGGCTGAGGCCGGGGGGGCTCCGGCCGGAGGGGGGGTCACTCCTTCGGCGGGCGGCGGGGGCTGTGCCGGGGGGGGATCTGCAACAGAACACAGGACACGCCATCAGCAGGGGCTGCACGGGGAGCAGGGACCCCACAGCCACGCCCAGGGGCCTCCGTGCCCCACACACGGCTGTCCCACCGGAATTCCGGGCCGGGAACGTCCCCAGTGTGGCTCCTGTCCCACCCAGCAGCGTCACCTTTGTCTCCGCTGCCCTTCAAGGTGCTTTCCCACCACGGGGAACCCATGAAAGAGAAAAAAAAATCCCCATTTTCACAGACAAGATGCCAGGGATGCAGCTCAGCAGCTGGCAAAGTTCAGGCCAAGCAACTTCCAGGGGCTGGAACTGGCATCTCTGCCCTCCCAGCTCTGCCCTCGGGCCCGAGCTGCAGCTCTTTCCTGCTCCAAAGAGATGGAACGGCAGATTTTACATCAACAGAGCCTGCACTCCCCTCTGAAGGGTGGATGTAGGTTAAAAAGCAGAGGAATTCAGGGATGCAGCAAGAGGAGTGAAGAAAGCAGGGAGAGGAAAGGGCAGCTTTGTGCCCAGAGAGGAGACACTAATGGAACATGACTGACTTGTTTAGTAGGGGAGAAAAAAAGGAGAAATTAAGATAAGGGAGGAGAGCAAACAGGAATATAACCTGACATGAGATATTCCCAGTGGTAGAGGCTCAGGAAAAAGGAAGGAAAACTCAGTAAAGCTGGAGGAGGAGAAGAATTAGAGCAAAAATAGCATCAGCTGGAGTATTTCCCACCAGGGCTGGTGAACACCAGTGAGTCAGAGCTCCTGCAGCTCCTGCAGCTGAAGCCAAGACGAGATGGGCTTTCCCCAGGGATTTTTTGGGAGAGGCACTACGAGTGATCCCAGTTCCTGCTCCTCTGGGGACAGTCACAGAGTGTTTCTGGGGTGCAGATTCCTGGGCTGAAGCAGAGCAGCAGCTGAGCCCAGGGGGCAATTAATAATGGCCAATTTATTGAGGGATCCCTGACTGAGAATTCCTCAGTAATTCCTCCCCGTGCCAGCTTGTCTTTTGCCTTCTGGCTTTGGCCACATTCTCACACTCACTCAAGCAACACCCACACTGGGGCTCCTGACTCAGCTGCTTTTTTGGCTGCCATAAATCAACTTCATTTTTGGAGGTGTAGGTTTTACACTGGGAATGTTCCTTACATGGTTTATCTTCTGCCTCCTCCTAATCAGGACTTCCCTGTTCCCATTTCAGGGTGCCAAATTTTCAGTAAGGAATTACTGAACTGGTTTCTATTCTGATATCTTTGATATCTGAGGATTTACGGTGAATTCCTGACTCTCCACTGAGCCAGGAGAGGTTTTTGATCATCACTACTGAGCCTCAGTATCATTATAAATAAAAGAAGGGATGTTATAAATAAAATAAAGGACAATGGAGCGTGTTTGGATGCCCAGAGGGGAGAGCAGCACTTAAAGCTTCAAGCACACGCCTGGCACCCGTCAGGGCTGGCAGCGTGCACAGACCCTGCTGTTCCCACAGGAGACGGAGGGGTTTCCACTGAAATCCCTTTTCCAGAGACAGAGCAGCCCCAGCAGGAGCACCCCGAGGGTTTGCACTTACACATGCCGTTGGGAGCTGCCAGAGGCACCCGCGGTCCCAGGAGGTTGCCGGCCATGGGCGCCATTCCGGGCGGGGGGGCCGCTCCGGCCGGGTGGATGTTGGCTGACACACCGGGCATCATCCGGCCTGGCAGGGGCTGCCCCGGCAGCATCGACCCCGGCCCTGGCATCTGACCTGGCAGGGCAGTGAGAGACACCACGGTGAGACGGGGACAGTGGTGGGGAGGGAAAACCAGAGCGGGGCAGCTCTAAACACCCAGGAGATGCCTCTTTGTCCCCAGAGCCAACGCACTCCCCTCGGGAAGGGACACAGGGCACCTCCTGGGAACACTGGCACAAGTGGGGGTAAGCGACACAGCCAAACAGCTGGCAGTGACCCCCACCAAAGGCACCTGCTGGAATCCAAACGATGGGAAACAAAGGGCCCGGGATAACCCGGCACACCAAAGCAGGAGCACCTGGTGGATGGAGCAGCCATGAGGCCTCACGGACTGATTCAATGGGAGAACTGAAATTATGCAGTTAAAAACTGCATGGAGTTTCTGCCGTTATCCCCCTGTTTTGCTGTGAGGGAAGATTCCAACACTCCTGCTCCCAAACCAGCTCCACAGGAGACCTTTCCATTCCAGCTGCACAAGGAACTGCTGGAATCACCCGGCCTTGGACACCTCCAGCAACTGGGAGTGGTGCCCTAAAACCTCACTTGAGAGATGATTTTGCAGAATCCAATCCCATTTCCTTTTCCACACTCCCGTGCAGGGACAGTATTTTAGCTGGACACGGATTGGAACGGCTCCTTCCACCCCAACCCAGGGAGGGGGGGAAAGAAACGTGGTGACAGGACCTCCCAACACAAAAAAAGGCATCAGAGCCACAGGGTTAAAGCCAAGGAAGTGGGAGCTCTGGATCTGGGATCAAGCCAACACCTCAGCACAAACACTGCCAACTCTTTCTTAGGCTCAGCTTTGGAGCAACAGCTCTGTGCCCAAGTATTGGCTTGGCTGCCCCACCCCTGGGAGTGCCCAAGGCCAGGCTGGATGGGGCTTGGAGCAACCTGGGACAGTGGAAGGTGTCCCTGCCCATGGCAGGGGGTAGGACTGGATGGTCCTTGAAGTCCCTTCCCACCCAAAGCCTTCTGGGATTCTACGACTCCGAATCTCCCAGTGATGCTCACTGGGAATCTCCTCCTAACTGGGCCCAAGGAGTCTGTAGAGCTTTTTCCCCTCTAAAACCCTGAAGATTTACACCTAAACTGTGCTGCTGCTTTGCTGGAGACTCCCTTGAGCTGAGAAGCTCCTCTGTGTGTGAGTCCAGGGTTTGGTGCCCGTTTTTTGCCTTCCTGACACAGGATGCAACGATTTTATCCTAAGATTAGCTCAGGGAACTTGCAGAGGAACAATCCTATCCCACCCCAGAACTCCTAAATACTCAAGCTGAGAGTAACCAAGCAATACCCAACTAAACTGGGATTAAACACGGGGGAATTCCTGCCAACACACATATCCAACCAAGCTGGGATTAAACACAGAGGAATTCCTGCCACCACATATCCAACCAAGCTGGGATTAAACACGGGGGAATTCCTGCTACCACCACAGCAAAAACAAAGTCCTGTTTCTAGACATTTTTTTTTTCTATTTTACACAGAAACTGCTCCAAGACAGTGGCTCAAGCAGAAAACGTGGAAGTGTGACCTACATACAGGGGGACAGCTTAGAACAGCAGCCACAGGAAGAGATAAAGCCAAAAGGTTCAATAAAACGAGATTTAAGAGACTAAAAAAAAACCCCTTTCCACATTAGGGAGGTTCCTATCGCTCCAAAGGATTCCACTGCTACCGAACTGCAGCTCCACATTCCAGGGAAACGGATGAGGAACCACTTCTAAAGGCTCTCCAAGGTATTTATCTCTATCAAACGAGCCTCTCCCTCTATTAAATCAGCTCCCCGAGGGGCACTGGAGCGATAAACAGCTTGAGGGGCTGTTTCGCTGCGATGCACAGGGCTTGGAGCTGCTCCAAACCCTCCTGCACACCTCTCCCTGCTCCCCCTTCCCTTCGGGCTGCGGGCACACAGCACCGGGGCAGGCTTTGGGAGTGCTGTGCCTGGCTCAGTGAGCTGCTTCCCAGCCCTGGGGGAAGGAGCAGGCAGCAGCTCCAGGGAATGCCTGCTGGCTCCACGCAGAGCGTGCTCCTTCCCGCCGGGAACACGGCTCACAGGAGCCGGGAATCACAGAATCCCAGATGGGCTGGGGTGGAGGGACCTTAAAGCTCATCCCGCTGCCCCTCCTGCCGTGGGCAGGGACATTCCAGAGCAAATCCATCCCGAATCCATCCCTCCCTCGCTCCCCCCTCCCCGGGCAGGGAGTGTGGCTAATGAAGCCCAGGGACTGGTTCAGAGTGGGGGCTCGGTAAGAGCTGGGGAGCAGAGCATTTGTTCGCTATTTTAGTCTGTAAAGATGGTAACATATAAAATAGGTGCTATTCTTATTTACCATTCCGGCCCAAAATGCCAGATCCAGCCTACTCCTGCCCCTCCTGCCCCAGCAGGTTTTCACACAGCAAAGCTACACCAGGAGAAGCCAACGTGGTGCCAAGGTTTGTGTGTCACCAGCCACCCTCACACCTCCAGACCCACAGCCACACACAGGGTGCAGTGCTGTGGATCAGCTGCAATCCCATTCATCGCACGGATAACTTGGATTTCCTCTCACCCCACTGCTCCTGCACCTCTCCAGCCTGTGAGCTCTGTACACAGAGAAGCTGCGAGCAGGGGTTCCTCTCCCTCTCCCAGCTCGAAATGCCATTTCAGATCCTCTCCTCACCCTGTTTCCCACCATCTCCTCAGCTCTCGTCAATCACTCTAAAGACATCGGACGTGGCGCTTTGTTCACGGTCTGCTGCACCAACAGCCACACTCCCCGTCGCTTATTAAGGTCACAAACCTGTTTGAAAACATCAGCGAGGACCACGGTAAAGTCTGCAGTGAAAGCAGGCAGCTGAGCAGGAAACTGCAGGTATTTCCACCCCAGCCTCCCCCTGGCTGGGCTTGGCAGGCTGCACACCCTGCTCCTCACTCACTGCTCGGGTGCTGGGGGTTCCTGAGCAGGGCAGTTATCCCAGAGCTGCTGGACAGACCGAAGGAAAGCAGCTCATCCATGTCTCCAGTCACAGCAAAAATTGCTACTGATCTATGTATGTACAGGTCTGTCAGGAGGAGACTGGACTGTTAATGCTCCAGGACTTAAAAAGTACAACAAATACACCACAACACCACAACTGCCCTAAAAATGTCAGAGGGAAACTGCAGAACACAGGAGTAGTTCTGTGGTATTTCCCACAAATTCAACATGACCAACACGATGGGATAAAGGATTATGTTTTAGTGTATATAATGGGGGGTGCACATGAAGTGCTACTGCTGAGAGTGGCAGTGTGTCAGTGAGATTTCTGGAGATGCCTCCATGGAACAAACATTTCCAGAGACATTCACCCCGTGGAGAGGTCACAGAATCCCAGGATCAATGAGGCTGGAAACAACAACTCACACTCCCAGGACTGGCTCAGGGTTTAAGTGCTGAACCTGAGGAAATGGTGACCTTTGCCATTTTCCCTCACTGCCCTCAAGTGATCCCAACTCCACCGTGCAGCCAAAGAGCTTTGGCACCTGTGGGCTTCCCAAGCACTCCCAACAAACTTCCACTGAAGAACTCAGGGAAACAAGACTATTTTATTCTCTAGACAAGATCAGCTGGGATGTGGGTGGAGACACAGAGGGGTTTGCTTCAAACTCTGAAAGGGCCTCAAATTCTTCCCTTCACAGAAGCATCAAACCAGAGAACTGCCCGGCCAGGTGGAGGGACAATCCTACCCCTGGGGGTGTCTGGGATGGGACAGCACCAGAGGCTTCACTGCAGTGGGAGCCAGGAGTGCTGAGCCTCATCCATCACTTTGCTGCCCTCGATCAGGGGAGGTGCTGGTGGAAAAGTCAATCTATCAACCGGCTTTAATCAGATGTGAACCAGAGAGGCACTGACTAATTAACACAGACCCCCACTCCCTGACACGCTGCCAGAGGGAGCCCTGGGGAGGCAGAGCCTGGATGGGGCTGCAATAATAAGGTGTGATGTGAGCCAGGGATGGGAACAAACTGGAAACAGTTTTATTGGTCCCCCAGTGGGTACAACAATGCATTTCATCCTGTTCCACCTCCAGGCTCAGCACAGCGTGTCAGTGAGAGCTGTCCATGACAGGCCGCCATTCCCCCCTTTAATTTGTTCTCAATTTCCCCTTTTTCCATTCCACAGGTTATTTCTTCCCTCCACTGCCACGTGAACAGCCCTGGGTTGTCACCACGCCCCACAGCAGACACACAGAGGTGTGGAATCCAAACCAGACCATGTTTCAGCACATCCCAGTTCAACTTCAGCAATAACCAAACCAGCTCCAAGTAGTCTCAGCACTTTTTGTCCACAGCAAAGTCAGGAACTCACCAACCCTTAAAAACAGAGTGAACTGGAGCGTTTCCATCGCAAGACAACTCTCACCATCCTGCCCAATTAGCCCAATTAACATCCCAGCATCTGCTGAGGGAATCCAGTTATACTGCTGTGGAGATTCAGCTGGATCAGGAGCCCCCCATTTTCCCGGTCACCTGCACATCCCACTGTTTTCCTGAGCCCTTCTGCTCCTTCCCAAATCAAACCAAACCCAACTCTTCACACAGGGCTTTTCCCAAGAGGAAAAAACTTCCTGTAGCTTCCTGTTGCCATGTCCTCTTCTGATTATGATACCCCAAACTTTTCAGCTCCTTCAGAGGATCCCTGAGGTTGGAAGAGCCCTCCCAGCCCATGGATCCCCCCTGTGCCCGATGCCCACCTTGTCCCCAGCCCAGAGCACTGAGTGCCATTCCAGGCCTGCCTGGGACACCTCCAGGGCTGGGCACTCCAAACCTCCCTGGGCAGCCCCTGCCAAGGCCTCACCACCCTTTCCAGGGAGAAATTCCTCCTCAAAGGAGGAATAGCAGCAGCCTATGCAAGTTCTTCCCCAAGACTTTCAGCTGATAACCACTCAGGTCTGGCTCTAGAGGAGTGTTTGGTCAGGCAGCTGAAGACTGACAACAGCTTCTGACAGAAGACTGACAACTGCTCCCCTCACACAGCCAGGTCCCCACATGCCAGACAGTGTTAGCTGATTTTAAACCACCATTTCAACAACATCACCACCTCACCTCTCCACCTTCTGGAATTAGGAGTATCTCCACCTCTGGAGACACCCAACCCTCACGAGGACAAGGCCCTTGCCACAGGATCCAACTGGTCCTGCTCTGGGCAGGAGGCTGGATCAGAGACCTGCAGATGACCCTTGACAAACACAGTCCTGTGACTCCCAGCTGGCACCAAACACATTCAAGGAGAACACAGGAACCTGTCACAGTCAGGTGTCCTGCAAAGGAAGTTCCTTAAGGAGCTTCCTGCCTCTGCTTCTTGTTACAGTCCTCACCCTTGATTTTCTTCTGTGGCTTGGTGTGCCATGAACTGGAAAATCTGAGGACTGACTGGTTTTGAAGGAACATTTGAAGAATGATTGTTTCTGAAGGAGCATCTCTGCTCAGATCACCAGCTACAAAACAAGTCTAAGGAGACACAAACAACCTAAAATAGTCTGAAGTGATATTTAGGGGCTGCTCTATTTTTTTACTTTACTTTAGAGCTTGACTGTGTCCAGGCACTGGGACTTGCAGCCCTGCTGGACAATCTGCTCCAGGGCTGATGACCCTGACAGGGAAACAAAGTGTTTCCAGATGGAATTCCCTATGTTTTAGTCTGTGTCCATTGCCCCCCACCCTGTCACTGGGCACTGCTGGGGACAGCCTGGGGCTCTCTCCTTCCCTGCTTTTGGGGTTCACACCCATCCATAAGAAACCTCCTCCCCAAACTCCACCCACACCTCTGGACTGGGGGCAGAAGCTCCAAAAACGAAGGTGAGAATGAGCACAGCTCACCTTCCCAGCAAACTGTTTGTGTTTGACACCCAGCAACACAGACCCCCCCCCACCCCTGGCAGCTCCTCTCCCTCTGGGCTCAGCTCCCAAAGGGCAATTAACCCAAGGAACTCCCTCTTACCTGGCTGGGGCGGGTGAGGAGGTGGCATCTGGTGGTGCATCATGGGGTACGGCGGGGGCTGCTGGTGGGGCAGCAGCCCTGGGTGTGCCGGGGCGCCCAGGGGGTTCATGCCGGGCCCGCCGGGGTGCTGGTGGGGCTGCTGGGGGTTCTGGCTGTGCTGCTGCTCCATCTGCTGCCGAGCCCTCAGCTCCGCGTACTTGAGCTGCTCCATGTGGAAGTTCTGCCGCTCCGTCAGCAGCTGCTGCCTCTGCTGCTCCAGCTGCGCCAAGAACAGGGCAAAGGGGGGCTGAGGATGGGCATTCTAATGTGTTTGTGCAGACCACAGAATGGCTGGGGTTGGAAGGGACCCTGGAGCTCACCTCGTTCCAACCCCCATCAAAATCGACATCAGAACCAGGGACAAGCCTACTGATATTTGCAGCTGGTTTTGGGGAAGGCTCCAGACCATTTTCCAGCTGGAACAGATGAACTCACCTTGTTTCGTCCTAAAATCTCCCGGCTATTACAACTGTTACTGCAACACAACTCGTTCCTCAGCGAGCACCACAGAGAATTTAGCCCTAACACAGCTCTAAGAGAAACTGGGGGGGGGGAGTTCTCTCAATCTTCTGCATGTTGGAATGAGGGACAACAGGAAATTCAAGAGATTTTCTAGGTGAGACCAAAGCAGAAGGTGTGTGTAGCAGCAAGAGCTCAGTGATTCCAGGCAGGATTCCCCTCCACACCTTCAGGTGTAGGAGGTGGACATTGTGACAGCTGAACAACAGTGATTTGCACCAATAAGAGCATTACATAAAAAAACTCATGTCATTTAGGCCAATTAATATAAAATAGGCTACTCTGATTAATTCTGAAGCCATAGAGGGTAAGCAAGCCCTGAGCAACCTGCTCTGGTGGGAGGTGTCCCTGCCCAGGGGGTGGAACTGGATGAGCCCGAAGATCCTCCCACCCCAAACCAGTGTGGGATTCCACGAAAATACAAAAAAGCCACAGAAAATACTTCTTACTCTTGGATATCTGTGTGATGGCTCAGTGTCCTGGCTCTGGAAGCGTGTGCCATGTGACTGCTTTAAGGACTATGAGCAGATTCCCACATCAGTGCCCCTCAGCCCCGGCCCCGCGTGACTCGCGTACAAATATTCCACGAGCGTTTGAAGGTATATCCATAATCCAGCTGGAAAGCACGTTGCCAAGGAGACTCTCACCTAGCACAAGTTCTCCAAGAATCCCCAGGCTCCCCCAGCACTTTGTGCTCGGCCTGGCTGCTGCCAAGGCAGGGCTGGGAAGGGAAGCAGCGCCACAGAGCCCGCATTGAGCGGCCCCAGATGGGCCGAGCCTCATGAATTAAACATGCCCTGGTGGGGGCTGCTGCAGCCACCACAATGCCATTAGTCACGCTGCCCTGCCTCCTTTCTCCTGGCCACTGCCAGAGCTGGTGGGGAAGAACTCCATAAAACCACCCCACCGGAGTAATGGGGCATGTGGGGAAACATTCCAGAGGTGTCCAGCAGCTCCCAGAGGAATCACTGCAAATGACCCCAAACAAAGGCTCAGGCAGGAGGTTTTTATTCCTTTCATACCTTTCTGAATCCCTGCTTTGCTCTCTTTGTGGAATCCCATCCTGCTACAGTCTTTACAAGGATCCCCAAACAGCATCCAGTGCCTGAAAATTCACCTTGTAGTAAAGAAAACCAGGGAAAACTTCCTTTCTACACAGCCCCTACACCAAGGATGAGGAAAAACAGAGGGAGAGAGCAAAAACAAGGCACATAAAAACAAGTTGGGCTTTAAACTGAGCTGAGTTTGAAAACCTGGTTCTGTACCAGGTTCTGTCACCAGCTCAGACACAGCTTTATGGGCACAGCCCACAGCTGTGCCCCCAGAGAGGCACTACAACAACTGGCAGGAACGCGTTTTCCGGGGGAACTCCATCAGTAATTTGCATTTGCTCTCCTTCTCTCCCAACCCAGCCATTCCTGCAGCAGGAATGAGGCAGGGGTGACGCTGGGCACCCTAACAAAGATCAGGGTGTGTCACCTGTACAGAATCTTGGAATGGCTGGGCTTGGGAGGGACCTCTGGAGATCACCCAGTCCAACCCCTGCCAAGGCAGGGTGACCTGAGCAGGTGACACAGGCAATGTCCAGGTGGGGTTGGGATGTCTCCAGAGAGGAGACTCCTCACCCTCCCTGGGCAGCTGTGCCAGGCTCTGCCACCCTCCTGGAGAGAAGTTCTTGCTCAGGCTGAGGTGGAACTGCTGTGGTTCAGTTTGTGGCCATTGCTCCTGGTCCTGTCCCTGGGCAGCCCTGAAGAGAGTGTGGGACCATCCAGACCCCCCTTGGGGGTGTTTGTGTGGATTGATGGACCCCCTCTCACTTTCTCTCTTCCAGACTAACCAGGCCCAGCTCCCGCAGTCTCTGCTCACCAGAGAGATGCTCCAGACCCCAAATCATCTCTGTGGCCTCCTCTGCAGCCTCCAGGGAGTAGGGAATAGAATCTCCTCACACAAACCCATTCAGGAAATCAGCCAAAATTTTAGGTAGGTATTTATGAATATTACACTTGACAATCTTCCAGTGGGCAACAGCAGGAATTTCACCCTGGAAAGGGTGGTCAGGCCTTGGCAGGGGCTGCCCAGGGAGGTTTGGAGTGCCCAGCCCTGGAGGTGTCCCAGGCAGGCCTGGAATGGCACTCAGTGCTCTGGGCTGGGGACAAGGTAGGGATGGGGCACAGGGGGGATCCATGGGCTGGGAGGGCTTTTCCACCCTAAATGATTCTGGGATTCCTCCCTGAGCAGACCCAGCAAAGCTCTCACGTGCCATCAGAAATTCTGGGTCAGCAAAGCTCCCCTATCAGGCCCCGGTTTCACACAGCCAGAGCTGGCAGCACTGACATTACTGAGTTAAATACTGAATAAATGTGTTTTGCCTTAAATTTAACACCCTCCAGAGCAGCACTGATTCCTGTCAACACTCACAGTCCCTGCACCTTCCTGTAGGAAAAGCCAGGGCAGCAGTAACGACGCATTCACAGTGTGCAGCGGCACTAAAGAGGGTTTTTTGCTTTAATTATTCCCCTAAATATCCACAATGACAGGTGAAAAGACCGACTGTAACCACCAGGAAGCCAAGGGGAAAATCTGTATGCACATTTCTAAAAAGGAAAATGTCATATGCCTCAGAATGGAGAAAAACACACCCTGTCACTAATGGAATATATCCCCCAAAGAAAGAAATCTGCAGGGAACCTTTCCAAAAGAGTTGGGTCCATTTCCTGAGCTGCCAATCAGAGGCAAACACAGACAGAAACGGGGGAGGATGTGGAGCAATCCAGAAATTCCTGCTGACATTCTGCTCCAAGAGGAGAGCACAGTTTGTCAGACTCGATCAGGGAACTCTGGATTGGGCACTGGGAAGAGGTTCTCCATGGAGAGGGTGGTTGGGACCCAGGGATGAGGTCCTGGCAGAATTCAGGCAGTGTCTGGGTGATGCCCTGGGTCACATGGTTTAGTTTTAGGAGGTGAGGAGCTGGACTCCAACCTGAGATAGTCTGTGATCCCAACAACACCAAATGAGGTGTAAATTCCATTAAATTCAAACAGAAGAGAAAGTGTGGAAATTCTTGGAATTATGAATCAACATTTTCAACCCACCTATAGTAACTGGCTTCTGACAAGAATGAGGCAGCTGCACAACCCAAAAAACAGATTAAAAGTGATCACTCTGATAAAAATGATGTTTAGAGTCATCTGTTAAGTATCTGGAGAGGAATCACTTCCCTGAAAGCCTCTTGCTCTGTATCTGACACAAACCCTCTTAACTGGTGAGTAATCCAGGCACTGACAGCCCAGACAGCACCTCCACCATGTCCTGACCTTGGTGCTTCCTTCCCTTCTCCTGGAGCTGCCATTGCCCTCCCAGCTCAGCCAAATCCATCATCATCCTCACAAACTGAAGATGTCACTCCTGAACACCTCTCCTTCTCCCTCCACATCCCACTTCAGGGCTTTCCCAAGAAACCTGCACTTCACCGTTGGAACCAAGGCTGGGTGGGCCTGGCAGGAAAGGCAGAGCTGTTCCCTTCCCTTGGGAAAGGGAAATTTCCACCCATTTCCCTCTCTGCAGGGAAAAGCCCCTCTGATGTTGGATGTAACCCACGTGCAGAGGCCACAAAGGCTCAGCTCCACATCCCTGCCTGCAGCAGGGACTGGGAAGCACACCCAGGACACCAGCGGTGCTTATGGCCAAGAGAAAGCGCTGGATAACGGAGGACAGGGCTCAAAAGCCACTGTGGAAGGCAACTGTGGATTTTACCTGAAGGAGAAAGGCACCCAAGGGTGAGGACCAGCTGGGATCCCCGGGTTCCCAGCTGCTGGCACACAGGGATCTCTGCAGGGGGGGGTTTTAATCCCAAATCCCACTTACTGCCTCCTTCTCCCGGTCCATGATGGTCTCCAGCTCCTCAAAGTGGCGCAGCTTTATCTCCAGCTTCTTCATCTGGGTTTCCACCAGAAGGGCCACCAGGGACTTGATCTTCCTCTCCTCCACCGCCGCCAGGTGCTGGGGGAGAGCACAGGGTTTGGTTGGGAAACCTGGGCAGGGGGAACATCCCAAGGGAAGGAACACTCCCAGCACTCCCAGGAGTTGCTGTCGCCTGCAGCGACCCTCAGAACACGGAGGGGACTCTTGCAGTGTCCTGGCCACTCAAACAGTTTTTTCTCAGGTTAAAGGCAAATTGATTCTTTGCAAGGATTTAGCTTTATCCCCTTTACACATGCACACTTAGATATAAATAATTCAGGAGATCTATATATGTCTATATATTTATGAGACAGCCTATAAAAGTGTTTCACGTTCTCAGAGCGTGAAAAGTGTGTTAATGATGCCTTAGACCAGTTTTTGGTAAAATCCTCCATTCAGAATGAAAATTCACTGAAAATACCCCCAAAATGTGCTGCTTGGGGGTTCTGCAGTCACAGATGTTTCCATGCAGGGTCCAAGCCAAGCCTCACTGACATCCAAGGGCTGAGGGGAAGGAGGACTGGGTTGGCAGAAGGGGAAGGTGAGGGCTGAGGGAAGAAGGAAAAAAGGAAAAGCTGGATCTTATCCAGCTCAAGCTGCAAACAGACTCATATTTACTGAGCTGGGCCCCAAACTGGCTCAGAACTGTGAGAAAACACCAAGCTGGAGGAAAGCAGCATTAAAAAACTCCCTGTAATCCTAATTACAAACAGAATTTCTCCATACTGTTGTGTCATTTGACACATTCACCTCTGTGACCCACCAGCAACAAAGCAAGGCTTCAGGGAAGCTGGATAATAAACATTCACACTCTCCCCAAGGTGAGTTTTCAATCAGTTTGAGAGATTCAGGGTGATGCCCAGCTCATCCAACACCACATCCCTGTGAAATTCAAGCAGCTGTTCAGCTAAACACTGAGCAAAGTGCTGCACACACCTGAGATAATGAAATAACGCTGGCAGGACCAGAGAATTTAGTGTAAAGAACACTGTGTGGCAAAATAAACTCATCTGTATGAAAATTCAGAGTGGGAGGAGCGCTGTGGTTGATACAGAGTCTTCTGCCAGTCATTCTGCCTTGTTTCACACGTGCAATTTTAATGGTGAAACCACATTAACATTAAATCAGCAAAGCACATGACTGGGTAAAGGACAGGTCCCAAACACACATCAGAAAGGAAATTAGCACTGGAGTTTTTCCTGGAGAGGCCCAGAGAGGCTGTTCCTCGGCCTGGCATCACCCAGGGCCCTACACGGGCAAAGACCACAATGAAAACTCAGGAACACAAAATCAATGGGGATTTCAATTAAAAACCCAGCGCTGCTCCAGCCCTGAGTCATCACTGAGCACTGACCTGAAAGGGCTTTTCCAACCTAAATGATTCTGTGAAACAGAATCCCAGACTGGTTTGGGTTGGAAGGACCTCAGAGATCACCCAGTGCCACCCCCTGCCATGGGCAGGGACACCTTCCACTGTCCCAGGCTGCTCCAACCTGGCCTGGGACACTCCCAGGGATCCAGGGGAAGCCAACCCTGGATCTGGCCAACCTGTGCCAGGGCCTGCCCACCCTCCCAGCCAGGAATCCCTTCCCAATATCCCATCTATCCCTGCCCTCTGGCAGTGGGAAGTCATTCCCTGTGTCCTGTCCCCCCATGCCTTGTTCCCAGTCCCTCTCCAGCTCTCCTGGAGCCCCTTTGCATCAGTGGCTTCTAGGAAAGGTCTATTCAATGCCAGCTACCTGAGGACAGGAATCAGGGCAGCCAAGGGATCAACAGGCCAAACTGGGACCAGATCAGTCCTCTGGGCAGTGGGAGGGATGGACCAAGAGCTCAGCAGAAGTTGTGCAGCTCAGCCCCAGCTGGAGCAGAGCTCAGAGCACACGATCCATCAGGGGATACTTCCAGACAGAAAGGAAAAACCAGCTCACACTGGGTTAGGAATCTGAGGGGGAAATGAGGAAAAGGGACTTGAATTCTAATACTGCTTGTTCAGAAGCCAGACCCCATTGTTGCTCTGTATGTAACACAGTCTCACCCCTGCACATACACATCGATCCTTCCTCAAGCAGCACAACTTCTTGGTGAAGTCACTGACCCCAAAAGACAAAACCCCCAACCAAACAAACAAAAAACCCACCTCAAGATCCTGCCTCTGACCTGTTTCTCCTCAGAAGCCAACTCCAATATTCCTCTGATATAAAATCCCAAGGAAAACACCTTTGTGACAGTTTTTCACGTGACCAAGACTGGAGTTTATGATGAAGAATTTAATTACTCCCTCAGACAAGACACAGATCACCAAAAGCTTTATTATTGTCTGGGTTTTTAAGCGAGTGGAAAGAGAAATCCCTGTTGGACCTGAATTCTCCTCTGAAGTGTCAACATCCTAATTACAACCCATTATTTCCTGTAATGCAGAGCTAAAATTCTCCCCAACCATTATTATTACCATAATGAAAAGTGCCACCAGCCAGGTCCCTGCTCCCTCCAGTGCTCGTTAGCACCAGGGAGAGGAGCAGCAGCTCAGCTTTATTTTCTGCCATAAAGCAGAGATTAAATTTCATGGCTCCTTATACATGAGCAGTTTTTTTTTTCCAATTTGGCTGAGAATTTCTGTGAGTCTGATGAAGTGCAAGCTCCTCTCAGGTTCAGATGACGACAAAGTGATGCAAGAGGGAGCCAGTCTGGGCTCTGCACTCCACCAAAACACAGAACCTCAGGCTCACCTGCAATTTGGGGTTTTAATGGACACCAAGTTTGCTGAAACCTGGGGTTTTAGAACCTGTTTTGGAAAGTAACAACTAAAACATCCTCAGTCTCCTGGGTTCAAAAGGAGGGACTGTGCCATGACATCACCCACCATCCTCAGTCCGGGGGATGCAGCTGGGGGCAAAGTTCAAGTTTGAAGAGTGAAAGGTCAAAGCAGGAAAGTCAGTACAACACAACCCCTCACTGTGTCCCTCGCCATGCCCTGGCAATCCCTCAGGAATACACAGCACTCACACTCTGCTCTCGGTGCCTACAAAGCAGGTGGACATGGAACATGGCACCCAACACAAGAGCAATTATAACCCCCAACTAAAACTTGAACCCACTGAAACTGGTAAAGAGAAAACAGATTTTGAAAAAGACATTCTGAGAGAAATGAGAGCAGTGTGGTTCCTGCAGAAAGGAAAGACAATGTGCAATCAGTAATTACAGGGTGAAGAAAAGCTGTCAGATGGGACCCTCATTCAAACACAGCTCATTAGAGACCACAGACAAAGACAAGTTTAGGGAGAGAAAGACAAGGAGGTGCTTTTAACAGACCTCTTAACAAGAAATCAAATCATTAGGCTGTCTGTAAAAACTGCAGTGCCAGAACTGAACACCACACTGTGCTCACAGGGTCCAAGGACAGGGTTTGTGTGGAGCCCCCAGAGCAGCAGGAAGAGCAAGAGAAGGTTTCCTCACCAGACCAACACCCTCAGCACTGCAGCCAGACCTGCCCAGCACAGAAAAGCCTCTCCAAGAAATGACAAACACGTTTTGGGGCTGTTTCTTAGGGATGTTCGTCGACTTCTCAACCATAAAAGCAGCTGCTTCAATTGGAATTGTCTGTTATCTCACATAGGGGTTCAAGCAGAAGAAAAGAAGGCAGCCCTTGTGCTCCTCTGAGGTGTCAGGGATTAGAATGTGAGCTCAGACTGGGAACAAAGGGCCATTTCAGGCAGGGACTTTGGGAAGCTGGAAGCCCAGCCAGGGGGTGCTGGGCCAGAACCAACCTTGGCTTTGGTGGCAGCGGAGGCCAAGGCGGCAGCTGCAGCTGTGGCGACGTTTCCTTCCGAGATCTCGTGCTCCACTTTCTTCTTCCCGGCCTCGCTCTCTTTGTCTTTGCTGCCATCAACGTTCTCCTTGTTCTCCTCTGCCTCCTTCTCCTCTGCAACACATTCCCCCAAGGTTTCACACCCACGAACTCATGCCCACCCCACAGCCCTGCTCCTCACCCATGGCTGGCAGGGACCCCAGTCTGAGAGCCTCTGACCCAACACATGGGACAGTTTACCTGCTTTTCATTCCCACCCTCTCAGTTCCTCCCCTGCCATCAGCTTCCTCTTGCTGTTTCCAAATCAACTCCACCACTACACCAAATCCAAATGCTCTTTCTGTGCTAACAAACTGAATCCAAGTGTCAGGAAAAACCAATGGATTCGTTCCCACCCCTGGAGGTGGGACACCCAGCCAGGCTGGACGGGGTTTGGAGCAACCTGGGCTAGTGGAAGGTTCCCTGTCCATGGCTGGGGGTGGCACTGGATGGGCTTTGAGGGTCCCTTCCAGCCCAAACCATTGCATGAGGTACAAGGGAAACATTTTAAAAATAAACCAGAATAAGGGTTTATGTAGAAAACAACATTACTCCTCAGCCTGTGAAAATCATCTGCATCACTTCACAGAAGAACTGAGCTAAAATATTAACTTTTAAGGGTAGGAGTGAACAGAGAATCATGGAATGGTTTGGGTTGGAAAAGACCTTGAGGCTCACCCCATTCTACCCCCCAGCCATGGGCAGGGACACCTTCCACTAGCCCAGGTTGCTCCAAGCCCCATCCAACCTGGCCTTGGACAATTCCAGCAGTTCCACTCCTTTGCATCTGAAGTGATCAAATCTTGTGGAATATGAGCAAAAATAAAATCATTTCTGTGCCCTCCAGGCACGCTGTTACTGCAGTTCCCAGTCCCTGCACAGAAGGCTCAGCTGAGCTCCACAGTGAGCTCAAGCAAGGATTTAGAGCCCGAGTTCGCAGTGAAATTAAACCAGACTCAGTTCCACTGGAGCATGAAACAGCCTGATGTGCACGAGGAAATATTTCCAGTTAGGTTTATGGTCTGTCCCAGCACTGGGGGAAGGCTGGTAAATCCAGCACAGCTCGAGGAGCAGCTGGGATGGGAACTGTTACCTGACTTGGGCTCTGCAGACACTTCCCCCTCTGGCTCTTTTTCTGCATTTCTCTCGTTTTCTCCTTCTGGAACTTTCTCTGCTTCCTCAATTTCAGTCTCTGCTTTGTTTTCCACCTAAATGGGATGAAAGATTGGATGGAGAATATCAGACAGAGAAGACATTCCCTGTTAAAACTCCTTTATAGCTTTCAAATTAATTAATTATCATTAAAGAAGAGATTAAATTGTAAAGGTTGGCTGCTGCTTAAGCCAAGTATTTCAAACATAACCCAAATCTGAATAAAGGTAAATGCCAGACTGGGCAGAGTCTGTCAGGTCTGGTGAGCCAGGCCAATCCGGGCTGCTCTGCAGGCACAAGAAATCCTGAAGTAAGAACTGGTGGAATCATGGAATGGCTGGGAATAATGCAGCTTTCCAAGCCTGAGAGAGTCTCCCACACTTACATCTACTGGAGACACCTCAGACACAAATGGTGGTAAAACACTGATTATCCCAAACTTACTGCTTCCTGGAGAGCCTTGATGGGAAGGGAATTTGCCAAGGATTTGTCAGAAAAAACTTTTCCAGAGCAGAGAGCTCAGAGTGACACTTGCCTTGGGCCACACTGCAGGTCATGAACCACGATGGGCCAACATCCTTCTGCAGCTTGAATCTGCAATTCCTTAAATCTGCAATTCCTTAAATCTGCAATTCTCCAATTCCTTAAATTCTCCAATTCTCCAATTCCTAAATCTCCAATTCCAATATCACCCCATTTACATTTCCTCACAGTCCAACCCTTTTTCCTCAGGACCAGGGATCACCACACTCACATCTCATTGCTTTGGTTTGAGATTGATTCCCCCACAAGAAAATGAAGCTCTGTGGAGCTGAGAACTATTCCCTATGGACACACTGACCAGCACATGATGTCCACCTGTCTTCCCAGGCTCTCTAAAACATGGTAATTCAGGTTTGCAGTGTCAGAGGTCTCTTTCCAGCAGCAGTGCAGACCCAAACTCACCTTCTCAGCCTGCTGCCCCTCTGCCTCTGTTTCCATCTTTTCTTCTTCAGCTCCATCTGAGAAAACAAACAGCGAAATGTTTAGAATTGCCACAGGATGCATTATCACCCTCAGTATTTATTCCAGGGCTAACTCAGATTTTCTGGTCTCAAACAGTGGTTTCAAGAAAGCCACAGCACTAAACTCCTGGAAGACTCAAACCTTATGACACTGGCTTTAGTTTATAAATGAAGTTTACTTGCAAATTTAAATTGAACTGGCTTTTCTGCTCAGTCCAGCACACAACATTAAGTTCCTGTTTAATTACCTGTGCTCTGCTGAAGCCCCCAGTTTACCCCCAGAGAGAAAGCCCCACCTGAGCTCCATAAAGAACATCTGCAGGCCCTGCTCTGCAGGATCCCCTGAGTGCTGCCAAGGAGGTCTGTCCCGAGCCACCAGCACAGGCTGCAGGTCATGGAAGGTTTAAATCCCATTCTGCAGGTGCTGCAAAGACCAGAGCTCTCCAACACAGACTTCAAAATAATTATTCAACACTGGAGTGGCATCAAGAGTTCAAGGCTGGACAGGGCTTGGAGCCAGCCCTGGGCTCACTTAGGAAGTTCCTGCTTTCTAAAACATTTATTTACAATGTCCCCATAATGACAGTTGGTCTCAGAGATCAGGGGACAACAACAAACTTAGATGGGGAATCATAGAGGGGTCTGGGTAATGCACTGCTGTTCCTGATATTTTCTTGGATCAAAGTCCACGAAATCCCAATTTATTCCAGCTCTGCAAGAAGGAATAAGAGGGAAGTGTCAGCACCACCTTGCAGTCCTGCCCAGGATGTTACAATTGCATGTCCAGGGCACTAAAGGAGCTTATTTAGCTCCTGGACTCGCTGTGGAACTGGTGGTGACAACCCCTGATCCATCTCTAAGCTTCTGAAGACATCAGCTGCTGCTGGTGTTCATTGTCAGTAATCCCCATTTCCCTGCTAATTCCTGTGGGCTGCACTGAGGGAAAACAACAGCAACAATTCTGCAGGGAATTTTTGACAAAAGTCCCTTCCATATATAAGAAAAACAGACCAAAATGTCTGACTGAACAATAATGCTTTTCCTCTTGGCTTATTTTAGGATGGTAAACCTACCAATCTGAACTATCTGCCACCGTAATTCAATTTAGGGACACTGGGACACAGTTACTCCTAAGTTTTATCTCAGAGTTAGGGATTTAGTGACCTAATAATGTCACAGGGAAAATCTCACGTAGATTTTGTCAGACAGCTCTTTCAAGCCTAGGAGCAGAGTTCCAAACTGGGCTTAGAAGTGTCATCCCTCCCAGTAAGTGGGAGAGAAGGATTCACAGACAAAGTTGGATTCAATCCTTGAGCAGAGAAAAAAGCAGAGACAAAGTGCAGAATGCTCTGAGTGCGTCTGGGTTGGTGGGGGGGAGAGATGCTGAGCTCAGACCACAAAAATACCGCTCAGAAACACCCAAATTTTCCTTCTGGTGGGGCTCAGCACAAACATCAAGAGCTTCTGAGACTCCTGGTACTGGGACACAGAGAGAAAAAAGCCTGTATGAACATGTAGGTGTACAAACAACCCAACACAGCCCCAGGGAGAAGGGGAGCACGTCTGAAGTTCTGCTTCACACACAGCTCCAAGCCAGAGTGGAACAGGCCAGGGAAGCTCCTGGCTGTGGCCCCTCTTCCACTCTGAACTCACCTTTGAGTGTGGGGGGTTTGTTTGCTGACCACAACACACCTGCAGAATTCCAGGCTGGATTGGGTGGGAGGGGATCTCAAAACTCATCCAGTGCCACCCCCTGCCATGGGCAGGGACACCTCAGACCAGCCCAGGTTGCTCCAAGCCCTGTCCAACCTGGCCTGGGACACTTCCAGGGATCCAGGGGCAGCCACAGCTTCTCTGGGCAAATTCCCAGACCAATTCATGGACATGGTTAGAGGTGTTAAGGGGCTGATGCTGCTGCAGTGCAGGAAGTTCACAGCATTCCAGAGTCACTGAGGCTGGAAAAACCCTCCAAGGTCACAGAGTCCCCCCCTGTGCCCATCCCCACCTTGTCCCCAGCCCAGAGCACTGAGTGCCACAGCCAGGCCTGCCTGGGACACCTCCAGGGCTGGGCACTCCAAACCTCCCTGGGCAGCCCCTGCCAAGGCCTGACCACCCTTTCCAGGGAGAAACTCCTCAAAAATATTCACCCCAAAGTCCCTCAAAACAGCTGAATCCAACAAAAACCCAATTCCCAGATGAAAGGGTGAGAAACCCCCCAAACATTTCTGCCCCTCTGCACAGGGATGCCAGCACTGCCTCAGGCCCTGGGAGGGACACAAACCCACAGTACCGATTTTCTGTGTGATCTGATGAGGTTAATGAAGATCTATTCCAGAGGGATTGATTACTTGGAGAATATCCATGTCCCTGGGACAGAGGGGCAAGCCCTGGCTTCGGTGAGAGAGCCCCTGAAATCCCCTCCCCAGGACAGGAATCGTCACCTCTCCGTGCTCCTTTAAGCTGAGCCAGCAGACACTGGCTCTGCAATCCTGTTGTTGTGCTCATCATCTCCACGAGCACAGAGCCTCTTCACTACAACCTGAGGGACTCAGAGCCCAGCTCTGACCAAGCCCAGTGACTTCACAGAGAGCCTAAACCGACCTGAGGTCATCCAAGAGAACTGAACCATTTCCCAAACGAGCAGCACAAGCAGACACGGAGCCTCGGCTGTCACGAGGGGAATGAGCAAAACCCTGCTCAGAAATGCACAGAAGCACTTCCTGAGCTCAGCAAATAGTTTAAAGACACCCTCCAGCCATCCTAGGCTCCTTTGTTTTCACAGAGGCAACACACACAACCTGTCAAGAGCCAATATTTAATTGAGAGGAAATGCACTGCAGCTATGAAATATCCCGGGCTATGATAATGAGGGGATTATCGAAACCATCGTTCCCATTGCCCACAATAAATCAGGACTGCACAGCACAGGGAGCCTCCCGTGCTCCTGCCTTTTTACAGCTGTGGGGAGGGCTGGGGAGCTGACAGAGCTGCTTCAGCCTCTGGGGGAGTCCAGCAGGATGGGACCGATGGGCTCAGCCCTCCAGGGGGGCAGGTCCAGCTGCACTGCCCCAAGACGAGGGGAGCACTCGGCAGCCAGCTCATTTCAGCAGTGTTTGCATCCCTTCAGAGTTCATGCTCACCCTGGAGACCACGAGAGAAATCACCCTGCCAAAAGTGAATAAAGTAACCGCCAGTGTTTGCACACTCGTGTGTGGTTTCCCTGCGTGTCTGAACTGAGTCAAACCCAGCCACGAAATGGGGAATTTGCCCAGCCATTTAAAGTGTTTACAGCTGCAGAACACACAAACCCAGACTCCCATTCCCTCCTGCACTGTCACAGTGCAGCTACAGCCTGTCAGTGGGAATACTTGTTGGAGTAAGAGATAAACTGCTCAATTAACTCCAACACAGACCCTGCAGCGGGGCATGAGCTTAGAAAGGTCTCAATATTTACCACGAGGCACAGTTTTAGAACCTTACAGCAGGTTGTCCAGAGAAGCTGTGGCTGCCCCTGGATCCCTGGAAGTGTCCAAGGACAGGTTGGTTGGAGCTTGGAGCAACCTGGGCTGGTCTGAGGTGTCCCTGCCCATGGCAGGGGTGGGACTGGATGGGCTTTACAGTCCCTTCCATCCCAAAGCATTCCAGGATACTATTCCATGATTCTTTGAAAGCAGAGGACAGAGCCCATCACACTCTCCACAGCACCTGACCCAGTGCAGTCTCCTCTTAACTCCACTGAAGCCTCACTTGATCAACTTAACAGGAATTATCACCAGCTTTTAGGAAACCTAACAATGAAGACTTAAAAGAAGAGATTCCTGGGTATTAACTTAAGCTCCTCCAATCTGTTCCAGTCATTTTCCCCTTTCACATCCCATATTGTCTATAATTCACCAATATTAGGTGTTTTAAAATTATTATGGAGCTGTGATGCAATTTCATTTCTGAAATGTAGCAACTCATGAACTTTAACTGTAGAATGGAACCTTAAGCAGATATTTTTATTTCTCCATAGTTGCATTTAAATACAAACCCAACATTCAGTGGTTTCACTGCAAGGGCTTGGAGGGACAGGACAAGGGGGAATGGCTTTAAATGGGAAAAGAGTAGGATTAGATGACTGGGAAGAAATCTTGGCTGTGAGGGGGGGAGGCCCTGGCACAGGTTGCCCAGAGCAGATGTGGCTGCCCCTGGATCCCTGGAAATGTCCAAGGCCAGGTTGGATGGGGCTTGGAGCACCCTGGGCTGGTGGAAGGTGTCCCTGCCCATGGCAGGGGTGTGGCACTGCATGAGCTTTGAGGTCCTTCCAACACAAACCCTCCTGAACTCTAATTACAGTATGGAACCCTAGGGAGATATTTTTATTTCCCCACAGCTGCAGTTAAATTGAAAACCTCAGGTCTCCACGGAAAAGCAGGGCTCCGTGTCAGCAGCCGCGCTCCCCAGCAGATCCCGTGACGGATGATCCCACCTCTGCCACGGAAGCCCTGGATCCCAGGCCCCCAGAGCAGAGCCCTCTGGAGGGGCAAGGCACCACAGATTGCTGGGTGACCCAGTTCACTGAGGCTGAGCAGCTCCCCCAGGGAGAACCATCTGCTCTTGTCCTAATTTATTCCATTAGTCACAGCCCGGCACAAATCGCATTAACGGCGACAGGGCAGCGTTAGCTCTGCAACTCACCACTCAGGAGGAACTGTGCTATGGGCATCTGCTCTGTGCTCCCCACAGCCACCTCAAAGCCTGCACTGCAACCTGTGCCCAAAGCCTGCCACAGAAGGGCCAGCCCACAGCCTGGCAGAGCGACAAACTCCAGGGCTGGGCTGTGGGATTAGGAACTAAGGCTGGAGGCAGCAAATGTGTGACAGGACAGGAGGGAACGGCCTCAGGCTGGGCCAGGGGAGGCTCAGGTTGGACAGCAGCAGGAATTTCTGCCTGGAAAGGGTGGTCAGGCCTTGGCAGGGGCTGCCCAGGGAGGTTTGGAGTGCCCAGCCCTGGAGGTGTCCCAGGCAGGTCTGGAATGGCACTCAGTGCTCTGGGCTGGGGACAAGGTGGGGATGGGGCACAGGGGGACTTGATTGGCTGGGAGGGCTCTTCCAACCATTCTGTGAGGTCCTTAATCCCACAGTGACATCTGTTCTTGGAGAATACGGGAAAGGGAAACAAAGTCCTCAGAAGAAAAAATTAACTGAAGCTGAGCTTATTTTAAAGCAGCTATCAAATTAAACTCAGTCTCAGATGGAAGAACACTGAGATTTGGTTTATAGTTGACTTGAAAATACACCCCAAAGCCTTGTCCTTCCACCAGAGCTCCAGTGCCTGCTGTCAGCCCTGGGCAAGGCAGCGCAGAGGAGCAGGAGCAGCAGATACCCCAGATGTTTCTGCTCCCTTTCCAGCACACACTCCACATCTTCCCAAAGCACTGAGCTGCCTCGTGTCAAGTCTGTCCCACTGAGCAGAGAACTGAGAGATGTGACAGGAGGACTGAGAGGTCTGTTCATTTCTTTTCCAAGTGATCCTCGTGAGTTAAATGGCATTTTCAATCTCATTCACTGGGTAGTTTTGCAATGGACATTGAGCACTATAAATAGGAGCCCTGCCTGAGTAGCAGCTGAGAACTGCACAGCACCAACACACAGGTCCCTTACGCTCCATTCCCACAATCTGGCACCTTGCTCGTGTCCCTGGATGGGGTGACAGCAGGTCAGCCATGAAATGCATCCCAAATCCAGCCCCCCAGTCAAGCTCCATCACATCCTGTTGGGTTCTACCCGGAGCCAGACGTGCCTTTGCATGTCCAGCCACTACACTCACTAAAATCCTTTGTGATGAGCTGAACAAAACAGGAGCCAGCAGTGCTGAGAGAAAAGTAACACTGCCAAGATGGTGGGTCTGCAGTGAGATGAGCAGGGTGAAGCCCGAGACAGCCGTGGGTACGGAGTGAACTGAGTCCCCTCAGCTGTTCTCACCCTGCTGGGGCACAGCCAGGGGCTGAAACACGGCTTACACACGGCTTACACACGGCTGCCACCTCAGAGGGAGCTGCCACCAGATCCTGTTACACTCCACAGCAAACAAGAACCAATTTACAGCTCTCAAGGTTTCACAGAAGAGACTTAACAGCAGAATATTTGCTGACCACAACAGGACTGGGCTCACCTGACACCGAGCTCTGAAAGCAGAGCTTGTTACTGCACACCAGGAATGCAGAGTTACAGCAGTGTAACCCACACTAGAGCCAGGACTGAGGGTGTCGTGTGCCAGCCCAGCAAAAACTCCTCTGCTGCTGCCACCACAGTGAGCAACACACTCAGAGTGCCAGATTCACCTCAGGACTGATTGCCAAAACCCCTCAGTGTGTTTTATGTTAACCCTCCACAGACAGCGTCCTCCAGCTGCTCCCACATCCACAGAACAAACAAGAATGTTCTGCTCTGGTGTTTTTGGTCCCTGAGCACCCCAAGCAGCGGCATTTCCACATGTGAGAGCAGGAAAACAAACTCCTAACGCTGCAGCTGGTTCTGAATTCATTAGTTCAGTGCCAAGAGCTAATCCTGCAGCGAGGAGAACTGAAGCGACCCGTCCCCCCTCTCCTCACCCACAACTTCCCTCTCCTGCTGGAGGTGAACTTCGGGTTTACTCTGAGTCAGGAGCACAGCCCAAGGCACCTCATCTGCAGGGTTCCTGCAGCAGGTGGACGACTCACCCATCTTCTCGGGCTCGTCGGGGCCCGTGCCGGCGATGCAGCTGCTCTCCAGCCCGTAGGTCGGATCCACCTTCCCAGAGGCTCGTGCTGCCTCCTGCACCTTCTTCACGTGAGCTTCCACCAGCTCCAGAGGCACCTCCTCCCTGACCCGGGAAAACTCCTCTGTGGAAACACAGAAAATGTTACATTCTGGGGTTCTTTTGGCAAACTGAAAGTTGTATTTCCTCCAGTGAACCTGCAGGTAAATCCTGGGGCAAAGTGGGCTCTCAAATATGTAAGGTCCTTCTCTGCCCACGAGGTAGGTGGGTTTGTCTCTCTGATGTGGCAGAAAAGACTTTATAAAACAATTGGTTTTGTCTTTTCAACGTGGTAGAAGAGAGTTTCTTCCCAATTACATAAAATTGTGCTTTATGTGGAAGAACAAGGAAAAAGCGAAAGGAACTACCTCATCAAGTGGACACATCTAATGTGCACTCAGCGCTTGAATCCACTGGTGGAAGGTGTCCCTGCCCACGGCAGGATCCCCTTTTTCCTCTTTTTCAGACTAGCCAGGCCCAGCTCGTGCAGTCTCTGCTCATCAGAGCCACTCTCCAGACCCCTCAGCATCCTCGTGGCCCTCCTGGAGCCTCTCCCGTGGCTCGTCTCGTACCGAGGAGCCCAGACCCGAACACCACACTCCGCGTGTGCCTCTCCGGGACAGCCTGCCTGCCCACGGGCCCCTTCAGTGACCACCACCCAGACCTGGGAACCACACACCCGCCTCCTACACGAGCTGCAAACCCCAATTCACCCCTGAGAAGCCCAAGCCCCCGGTTTCAGGAGCAGAGGGGGCCAAGCCGTACCCAGGGCGGCCTTGGCGGCGGCCGAGGCCACGCGCGGATCCACCACCGAGGCCAGGAAGGCCACCGTGCTCATCACGGGGTTGCCCGACTGGCTGAAGGGCACGGGCTGATAGGCCAGGGGGCCCAGGGACGCGTCCGAGTTCTCCAGGTAGGGGTCCTCGATGGGCAGGCGCAGGAAGTGCAGGATGCACTCGTCCTGCGTGCGGCTCCCCACGTGCTCCGACACCTTGTTCCAGTCGTCCTTGTACATCTCCAGCGCCTGCAAAAGGCAAACAGGGGCTGCCTGTACGAAAACAGCCCTGCTCGAGGCAGAAAGATCTGCAGAACTGGTTTAGGTGGTGATGGAACAACAAACCAGGATCAGACAACTAACAAAAATCCCGTTTTTCCTGGTAGCAAAATGATCTGTATAAGAAACGTGAACACCTCCCTGGCATATCAGTGAGCTTTAAGCCCCAGGGACCATCACATGAGTTGATGCTCTTACTGTATCAAAAAGAAACCTCAGAAGATTTGGGATTTACCAGCATTCACACAGTTGGGTGTTTCCCCATTTGCTTTCACAGAGAATTTTGCTTGTCCTGCCATGTCTCACAATTCCTCAGTTCCCACCACTCCTCCCCGAGGGCTCCTGTGTTCTCCCACTGAACACACAAAGCTCTCTGGGGCAGGGACAGGATTTATGTCCCAAATAAGCACTGGCTGGGATGGTGAAATCCAGTTTTTAGATCCAACAGATGCTATGGAAGTGGAACAGCATCAAAGCAATACACCAGGAGAAAAGAGGGAAAAATATCCCCCATCCTGAAGGCAGGAGAGATCAGTTCTCCACGAACTGCTCACCAGTGTGATCTCTCTAACAAGTCCTTACTGGGTGGATAAGCACTTCACAAAATAAGAACTTCTAGATCAAATCAAAGATTTTGTGATTTAGAATTTCAGTCACTTTTAAACTGTAGAAAAGCCTTAAAATAATTTAACAGCAAAGAGCTACTGAAGGCCCTGCATTAGTCTATGAAAAACCAACAAATTAGTCCCGTAAAACCCTCCAAGTGGTGGCCTAATAAATTATTATCCTTAACAAGCATTTTTTCCCCTGAAAACTGTTTTAGTGAAGCATTTGTGTGACATAAAATAAATGCTGAGTTATCCTGAGCCATTAATTTCTACATTTCTGAGATAATCTGAGTTTGGGAATGAACGGACAGACTGCACTGGACAGGCTGGCCCTCCCACAGGAATCCCCATTCCCAACCACTGCTGGACCCTTCTCCTGCCCTCTCTCTGATCTTCCAGGGGTTTAAGAATGGGAATAATAAAGAACAACGAAGAGTAATGAGTTTAATAAACAAGAAACTGCTCAGTTCAGTAGGCCACGTTCAAGGGAAGTTTTTATCCACTCCCTTTCCCTCACTCCAGCCCTGGCTGTGGGTTGTGTGTGGGTACCCAGCTGTGTCCACACTGCATGTGAGACCAGCCCTGCTTCTCCAGACCCCCTGGGTTTGGTCTCTGCTCCTCCAGACCCCCTGGGTTTGGTCTCTGCTCCTCCAGACCCCTGGGTTTGGTCTCTGCTCCTCCAGACCCCTGGGTTTGGTCTCTGCTCCTCCAGACCCCTGGGTTTGGTCTCTGCTCCTCCTCCTTCCCTGCTTTATCCTCCTGCCAGACAAACCCTCTCCCCATCACCGTCCTTCCTGAGAAGAGCTGGGAATGCACTGACAGTGGAGACACAGAGGGGCTGGGGCAGGGCAGGATTCAGGGAGGGAGATGTTTTCCTCCCCCGTTAATTCAGTCAGCAGGCAGAGGGACAATAATTATCCGAGAGATGATTTATTATTTGGAACTTTGCTGCATCCCTGTTTGCCCAAAGCTGCCCTGAGGATTTAATTGGACTGAGCTGGCTTGTTACAGCCTAATTACTTATGCTTGAACTGATATACTCTGCACTGATTTATTCAGAGGGCAAACCCAGGAAAAATCAGCAATAAAAATATTATTAATTTAAACTCATTAAAGAAAATTGCAATCTCAAGATTTGTTTGGTTTTTTTTCTTTTGTTTTAAACAAATATGTCACTGGATTATTTCATTAGGCTACAGCTTGCCGTGTCTGACCAGAAGCTACAAATGTACAAACCACTGAATTTCAAATAATAACACTATTTATAATATTAATTTAAATAATGCATTTAAATGAATAATAGAGGAAAGCAGCCAGTATACCAAAACATCAGCCTTGTTTCTCCCTCCAAGAATGCCATGGAAAACATCTGAGCTGTTTACACCCTATAAGCAAATTTTTTTCCATGTTCCTATAGGAAAGTGTTGGCTAAACAGCGAATATCAACATAAAATAAATAGAAAAAAAATAGAAGTTTTTGCTGTTTGGTGACCATACCCCATATCTGTGAGGGCTAAATCACAGGAGCTGAGTATTGTTCAGCACTACCCAGGCCCCTTCTCCAGGCTTTTCCCTAACAAATGAACTTTTCAGTGGGTTTATTGACACATGGGAAGACAAAAGGCTGGAACAGTCACAGGCAACTGCAATCTGCTTTAAGCTCTCCAAGTAGAAACAAACAAAAATAGAACCCAAAACTGGAATTCTTAGAAGCCTGAATTACATAAAGGGAAATAAATCAGCCGTGCAGCCGCTGCAGCACGAGAATGTCCCCGGAATAGCTGAGCTGGGGAGATGAGAGATGAGAGGAAGTGGCAGCACTTTAAATTATTTCAGGCCACTGAGACTCCTCTTCTGATGAAGCCCAGGAAAACAACTGTGCCCTGCTGTCAGCGTGGGACACCAGAGCAGCCTCTGCAGGGGGAGGGTTTCCATCCCCGACCGGATCCCAGCACATCCCACAATCACCACGTGCTTCGGGAGCATCGGGTGGAGCAACCCGGGGACAAAGCCCTGCAGCAGCTCTTTGAGCTCGTTTGGCAGCACCTGCCTGGAGCCATCTCAGGGATATTTCTTGGAGACCCCCAGGAGAAGACCAAAGAACCCCCTCCAAGTGCAGCTCCACAGCAGAAGCAACCAGGAGAGGTGTGGGGTGAAAGGGCCCCCAAAGGGCCTCCCTTCCCAGGGGCAGGAGCCACGGGCAGGTTTTGAAAGCCCAATATCCTGCATGCTTTGGTTTCCTACCCTTGGGTTTTGCCCTCCTGAACTTACTTCCAGGAGCAGCAGCGTCTCCTGCTCTGTCCATTCTCTCCCAGCACTCGCACCTTTACTCTACAAAAAATGGCAGAAAAAAAAAGAAGTGAAACACAAGAGTTTTTGTACAAAACCTTTTAGAAGAAAACACTGAAGAGAAAAAGAGAAAAGAGGATTTTTCTAAATGATAAACCCTTAAGTGCTGAAGGCAGCGGGCTGTGTGTGGTGTGTGCTGGTCCAAAATAAGTTCATCTGTTTAGGAAGTTCATCAGTAACTCAGTAAAAAATAAGTTCATTTATCTATGAGTTCATCAGTAAAGAAATGATAAATCTTTACAAGTGAAATGAGCTGTGTGAGAAGGAAAAGTAATTACAGCAAGATCATTTGCACTCCAGCAATCACTTGCTCCAAGGGTTGCTGCTCCCAAATCTATACCTCATTAACTGCTGGGATTAATTAATTGAAAAAATGAAATCACAAAATTTGGGGTGAAACTTCCCCTCCTGTGACACCCTGACCCATCACGTGCCAAAAAGGACAAGAGCAGCTTGTCACCTGCTCCTGAAGAACATCACTGGGTGGCTCTGTGCCAGAGCACAGCAAAGGAAATGGGTATTTAGGGGAATAAATATTACCTCAAGATGCGTTTCAGACACATCATTAACCCAAACAGAACATTAATCATCACCCAGCAGCTGATCAGCTCCCCAACAGGCTGATTTAAGAGCCAAAAACCCAACAGTCACACAGAAACCAAACAGGGAAATCAGTATCTGCCAAGAAATCTGCTCCAGCTCACTGGTACAGATCCTGTAAAGAGTCCAGAACCAGGAAGGGATTTATGGATTTGGAGGATATTTACACTCCCCATAACAAGTGAAAAATCAGTCTGTGAAATGTGAGATGGAACGAGGCTTTATAAAAAATACTGATCTCTAGAAGTACTGTTTGGGTTTGTGGGGTTTTAAAATCGTTCCCTGAAGGGATAAATAGTGTGTAAACAGTAAAATAATAGTGTATAACTAGTTTTTTCTTAGGTTTCAATAGTGACCTCTTAGCACAGCGGGCTAATTACACAGAATTAAGCCTGATGTGAGCCCAAAAAACCCTGGGGATTCCCAAGCTCCAAAGTGTTATGGTAAGATGGGATTCCTGCAGCAGCTCCAGGCACACACAGGTGTTGGGAGCAGGAGAGAGGCAGGAGGTTATGGAATCATCACATCATTGCAATGATGTCTCAGTTCTAATTACCCTGTGCAACACAGTGCAATGGCAGTGACAGAATGTCACCTGCAGTGGTCTGGGGGCACCTTTTGTTCTCTCAGGCTGGAAAACCCAGCTCAGACTTGGAAAACAGGACAGTTAAAGATCCAGCTCCTGGTCTGAATTACTGGATGGTTTGATTCTGAACCACTCAGGAGGAACAGGCAGGAACACAGTGAGCATGGGGTCTGAAGGCTGACAGGGCAATGGGAACTGATCCGTGTCTGTATTTCTACAAAATCAGAATTCCAACACACTCACTCATCTCAGTGTCCTGCACTCTGGAAGAAATCAAAACCGGGAGTGTGAGAGTAACAAAGTCCCCCAGTGTCACCCAGCTGGGCACACCTGAGCAATAAAGCTCAACAGAAGGTTGAGGGGAAAGAGATCCCAACACCTGCCTTGGCTAAAGTCTTCTTTGAGTAGATGTCTGTGCGAAGCCCAAAGTTCTGCAGGTCAGTTGGCTTCTCCTTGTTCTTCTCAGGAAAACTCAACATCTGCTGAGCAGCTGGAACCTGGGAAAACATCCCGAGGGAAAGGTGAGAGGGGCAAGAATTGTAAGTTTCTCAAGGTGTTCAGACCAACGTCCAACAGAGAAGCTGAACACAAGTCCCCAGAGGTGACTGTGAAACAAATCCCTGAGCAATGGGGGCAGGTGTTTTTGTAAAACCACCTGAAAGGCTGGACCCAGTTGGACTAAAGAGGGAACATGGCACCAAGCTGGGCACAAATGGCTCTGCTGGAGTGTTCCACGGCCCTGGAGAGAGCCCAGCGAAGGCAGCCCCGCGGGACTCACCTGCGGAGTGCGGATGTGCAGGGGCATCAGCCCCGAGGGGGTGTCGGCCAGCACGTTGAAGTGAGGGGTGGGGGGCGGCCCCATGGCCATGGGGCGGCTCTCGGGGTCCACCTGGTAGTTAATGAGGCCCCACTGCTCCAGGAAGGCGTGGACCCTGCCAAAGAGAGGGGCAAAGCGAAGCTCCACAACTGAAGCCTCGCCCGAGGCCGCAGTGCCGCGTCCCCCGGCGCCGGCTGTCACCTCATGACGGCACACACGTCCCCGGTGAGGTTCCTGCGGCACGCCGTGCTCGTCAGGTACTCCTGCGGGTTCAGCCGGTACGTGTCGATCATGAAGTTCCTGTAGGCCAGGTATCTGCAACACAGGGGGCTCACAGTCAGGGCCAGGGCTCTGCAGCACGAGGGGCACGCTGCTCACAGCCACCGAGGGTTAGCAACAGCCACAGCGCCTGTTTTAGCATTCACCCTCTCCAAACACTGACAGGGAAACGCCAACAGATCGGTTTTGTTGGTGAAATTCAGGAATCAGCATCCCAAGCAACAGGGTAAGGGGATTTATTTTTATATACTGAGTGTGACCCATCTCTTCCAGACGGCTTCACTCCGGATTTTCCCTGTGGATGGATGGAAAACACGCTCCAGTTGCAGTCACACAGACATCTGTGTCAGGCTGGGCATCAACCAAATATTCACACAGCGGTAGAAGCTGCAGAAAAAAAACTAGTGGCATTTGGTCTTCCCATGGAAACAGGGTAAATAATCCTTGTCCATCCCCGTGTGAGGCTGGAAGGAAAGAGGCTGCCCAGAAAAGCAGCAGCAGCAGCACAGTGGCTGGAACATTAATGTGGCTACACGGGGAGGTTTTAACAGATGAGGGAGGAAAGGCTGGAGAACAGCAATGTAGGGAAGAGCAGATCTTTGAAGAGCAGAGGATGAGAGCCCAGAGCCAGCACAGCTGGGAGCAGCTGGAGCAGAAACAAGCCCTGTGAGATTCCCACATTTCAGTGCACGACAGGCCAAGGAAGCAGGCTTTGGGGTTCAGCCCCTCCCCTGCACTGTGGCCTCAGAGGCTCCTCAGGAAGTTTCTGCAATATCTTGATGCTTCCTAATAAAAACTGTCCAGAAAATAACCTCCCGGAAAATTACTGATAGCCCTGTTCTTTAGAGGGGAAAAAACCAATCTGCCAAATTCAAGTTAGAATCATCCAGGTTGGACAGGGGCTTGAAGCAACCTGGTCTGCTGGAAGTGTCCCTGCCCATGGCAGGGGAGGTGGAATTTGGGGGTCTTTAAGTCCCTTCCCACCCAAACCATGCTGGGATTCTGTGAAGTGAGTATCCCACAAAAAGCTGTGTTTTAAAACGGTGTATTGTAAGCAGATCTCTGCCTTTGGAAAATTCCAGAGGGAATGTCTCACATGCAGTGTGTGCAAAGCAGCTGGTAACCAAAAATATAAATAAATCATCCAGGCAAAGCATAAGGAGACAGATGCTGGAAGCACAGATCCCTGCCAAAATCCCTCATCTCCCTCCTGAGCCAATTCTTTATGAAGCTGGCCAGAAGCAACTTGCTGGAGTAGGTGCTGGGCTCCTTGGGGACGTTCAGGAGGCCAGAAATGAAGGGGAGCTTCTTCCCCAGAGGAACACTGAGGCACACTGCTGAATGCTCCAGGGCAGAACTGGGTTCCCATCTGCCCAGGAACGGGTCTTGGCTGAAGAAATGAATATTTATTAGCAAAGGTCACATCAAGAGGTGCAGAGAGAAGCCCAAGACAGAAACGTCCCAAGGTTTTATCTGGAAGGGAGATGGTTTTCAACCACGACACGACCCATGAGCTAAAACCTGTCAGCAGGGAGAGGGGAAGTCAAGTGGGATTTACTTACAATGCCTTTTCAGACAGGACCCACCCCCAGGCACTGCTGTCACAACAGTGAACCAGGGTGAGCTCCCAAACACGGTGTTTTGGCCTGAACATTCAGCTGGAGGCAAATCATCTCCATTCACAGGGATGGCACTCCCTGATTTGAAAAGGAAACACAAAGCTGAGCCCACGTGCTGCTCCTGCAACCCCTAAACTGTCCCAAAATAGATCTGCAGGACAACAGGAGGACTGGGAGGAGCCCCTGAGCCACTCCACTCACAGGCAATAACCACAAGCAGCTCAGGGAGGAGTACCAGCAGACTGATGTTCTGATGCCAAGTGAGAAAGGAATCCTGAGAGCACACGTGACAACCCCATTGGTGGGCAACAGAGAAAGATCAGCATTCCCTCACCTGCCTTAGACACAGAGTCCTGGAAACCCCCAAACAACAACCTGCTGAACAGTAAAGCTGATGGAGCAGTGTCAGTAAACACACTCCAGAACAAACACATTTTGGGATGGCAGGGGGTTGGAACGAGATGATCTTGAAGGTCCCTTCCAACACAAACCACTCTGGAATTCCACAGTGCAGCTGTAGTTACCTCTGGAACTCAGACATGCAGAGGAAAGACTATAGACTGCAAATTCCAGGGCTGCAGGGACCTCAAGGGGTCTCTAATCCAACCTCCTACTCAAACCAGGAATTTTGACCAGGTTTCCTAGGGCTTTGCCCAGCAAGTCCCCAAGGACTCCAAGGAGGAACAATCCCAACTTCCCAGGGCCCCATCCTGGTGCTTTATCTTCTTCAGAGTTAAAAGTTTCCCTTTCATCCAAATGGAACTTGCTGTGTTTGACTTGTTTTGCTCCTGCCACACAGCTCAGGGAGGGCCTGGCTGTGCCTGCCCAGGGACCTCCTGGGGCAGAGGGAAAACACAGCAGATCCCTGAGGAAAAAGCTCAGTTTCTGATTTCTGTCTCAGTGTCAGAGCAGAAGCCTCACAAACCAACAGTGACACCTGAGAGGGAGATTCCAGCACAACAACAGGCTCTGCAGGAACTCTCCTGTCCAGGCTGGGACAGCTGGGGGGGTTCCCCTGGAGAAGAGAAGGATCCAGGGAGACCTGAGAGCCCCTGGCAGGGCCTAAAGGGGCTCCAGGAGAGCTGGAGAGGGACTGGGGACAAGGCATGGAGGGACAGGACACAGGGAATGGCTTCCCACTGCCAGAGGGCAGGGAGAGATGGGATACTGGGAAGGATTCTTGGCTGGGAGGGTGGGCAGACCCTGGCACAGGGTGCCCAGAGAAGCTGTGGCTGCCTCTGGATCCCTGGAAGTGTCCAAGGCCAGGTTGGAGCAGCCTGGGCTGGTGGAAGGTGTCCCTGCTCATGGCAGGGGGTGGCACTGGATGGGCTTTAAGGTCCTTCCAACCCAAACCATCCCAGGGTTGTGTGAAATGCTGTGTATGAAAAACTCAGGGCTCAGCTGACACTCAGACAATGAGACACCTCAAGCATTTCATTCAGTAGCTGATTGAAAGAAAACCTTTTGAAATCCCCAAAAGCTGCTCTGCAACTGGCCAAGATTTGATACCAAGACAAAGTGGACACAACCAGCCCAGTTCCACTGCCCACGTGGACCAGCACACACTGCTGTAAAAATTAATCATTTTTTGGTGTGAAATCTCGGGTTTTAGGATCATTTAAATAGAAACAAGCAGTGTTCAAAAGCCTGCCTGACCATCTTCCTTTAGAGATCACCTTTCAAGATGTCCCTGAATAATGAAATTTACTGTTAGAAAATTTTCTGAGGAAAGATGAACTTTCCTAATGCACAGAAAAACCTTTGCAGAGGATTCTCAAGCATTTGAGGCAAAAATCAGCAGCTGATCCTGTTACCAGCTAAGGCAGAGCAGAATGTAATCATTCAATGTGTGACAAAACCTGCAATACCTCACAATAATCAGCTTTATTTTAATTATTATTTTAAACAGCTCCAGGGAGATGTTGCAGCTGTTTAAACAGCTCTGTGTGGGTAATTTTGAATTAAGAACACTCAAGCTCTGCAGTAACCACATCCCACAGGGAGATGAGACAAGTACAAACTGTATCTAAATCCACCTGGATTGAACAGGTATGGCCAGAACTGAAGTGTCACCAGGGCTGGAACAGCTGGAGAGGAAAAAATATATCTGCCTTCTGGCAATGCACAACCCTGTGATTGAAACCAGGCTCTGGTGTTTGAGAACTCACCTGCACTTCACCATTACCCATCAGCTGCTCAAGGAACTGAAATTACCATGGAAACCCGTGGAAAATCCCCTCCACAGCCTGACACAGCACCCCAAACACACTCAGTGCTCACACACACAACTCCTGAGCCTCAAAACCACAGCGTGGCGTGAGGAGGGAGGGAGAATCCAGGAGGATTCTTCAGTTCCTGCCCTATCATGACATTTTGAGATGGCTTTGGAAGGTGATCACATTTGTGCCACAAAGGTCAAGGATTTGTTCAATATTACTTGGGAGATATCAGGTTTATTTTTCCTGGGTAACCACCATTAATTATTTCTTTGATATTTAAACTTTTCCTTCTGCCCCAATACTGTGCAGTGATCAGCAGCTCTTCCTTTCACACTCTACAGAAAACACCAACTTAACACCCTCCCAGCTGCAGTGTCCACAGGATCCATGGGATGGGAAGCCCCACTCCCACCACCCACATTCACAGGCTTCACTTACATCTCTGGAGTCTTGGACTTGTTTTTCCCGTTGAAGAATTCCGGGAGCGCCCGACGCTCGATCACGTGGATGCTGCGACAAGAACACCCAGCTCAGAGGGCAGGCACAACCACCTGCAGTGCCCTGCTCACTCCAGAGCACCAGGGAGGGAGGACACTCACAACAAGGGTTATTTTATGACCAATTATGTTTTAGAAACCCCAGTGCTCTGGAAATTTGATTTGGGGTGGTTCCGTTTAAGCCACTGATCCAAGGGAAGAGAGCTGGGAATTGATCCAACCCCTACACCAACAGCTCCCAGCCCACCTGAATTCACTGCTGGGACAAGTCACCCACTTGTTGAAGTTGCACATGAATCCCAACACTCCAGTGTCACAGCACACCTTTTTGGACTCCAGCCTAAAGCTCCAGAACCAAGATAAAGTGGGTGCTCGGGAGAGCCTTCCAGACAAATGGCTATTCCTTGCTGTGCCTCCAAGGCACTTTTGGTTTTAAAAAAGTGCTACCAAGGAGTTCAACTTCCAGAGGGACTTTCTTTCCCCATCCCTCACTGCTCCTCCTACACCACAAAGGTTTGAGCACAGAGACCACCAAGGTTACTCCAGCGAGCTGCGTGGGCACCACCCCCCCAAATCCCTGATTCCAAGGAGGATTCCAAGCTGAAACAAGTATCCTCCCTGTACAGCCAATGATTTATCCTCAAAGGCAAGTTCTGAAGCAAAACCAAAAGGCACTGGCTTTCAGAAGGAGATACAAACACAGGAAGATCACACAAGGACTAGAGGAGCAGGGAAGAGAATGGAATTATCTGCCACACTGGGGGGAAATCAGTGTAAAGCAAGAACTGCTGAGAAGGCAGACTGAAGGTCCCTGCTCTTTGAAATTCTCTTCCTCGTTCCCAATCCCTGAAAACAGCCAGAAGTCAGCTCAGAAAGATTTTCAGATGGAAAAGCTGCCCCCAGACACGGGACCCAGACCTAACCAACAGTTGTTGCTTCAAACTCTCGGCTTGATTTATGAAAAAAACCCCAAACCAACCAAAACTTGAAGTTTCCCCCCAGTTCCCAACTGCCCTTACCAGTTGTAGTCAAACCAGGATGCATAGCTGGGGATGATGATGTGGTTGGTTTGCTCTGTGACGTTGTCTTCCCCTGGGTCGATGGAGCGACTCTGATCGCCTTTGTTGGGATCTTCATCTTCCTGCAGCAGGGAGGGGACACAGCGGTCAGGGGCTCGCCAGAGACATCCCACACCACTCTGGGACAGCAGAGCTGGTCCAAAACAAGAGCTTCCCAGTGCTGTGGGGATCCTGTGACATCCCCACCAGGAGGACAAGTCTTTGGTCACCCTGCTGCTTCACAGCAGCCTCCTGTGAACACCTGGGGTTCTACAACTGGAGTTCCAGCAAACACTCAATTCCTGACCCAAAATGACCAAGAGAAGGGCACAGAGGTATAAACAGAGGATCAGGTCACGACATCACCTGTACAAAAGCCCTCAGGGGTTGTTTGAAGAGCATGTGGGTACTGAACATGAAAAACATCCAAGTCCCTGAAGCGAGACCCGAAAGAGTCCTCGGTATCAACAACAGACCTTTACCTGGGATTGAATTCCCCCAAAGACAACAAGGTATCACTCTAAACACCTCCAGTGATCTGACAACTGCAGGCTGTTACAATAGTGCCACAAATGCAATTCAACACACAAACTACTCCTGCAACTCTATTAAAATGATCAGGGAGCCCAACCTGGGTTTAGATTCAGTCTAAAACCTAAACCTTTGGGAAGCCTCTGGTCTGAAAAATGCTTCCTGGAAAACAGCTGGCATCTGTCTCCTCATTGTCCTCTTTAATAGGCTAGATTTAAAGTGACAAAGTAATCACACGACCAGATTTAAAAATACAAAGTACTCCCATTTGGAGAATTTTTATAAAAACAAAAACATTCCCACTAGTAACCACCTTAATCTTACACATCACTCGGTAATTCTTACAGGTTCAGTTCCTGAAGGTGAGATGAAGATCCTGACAGGCCAAAGGGGAATGGCTTCCCACTGCCAGAGGGCAGGGACAGATGGGATATTGGGAAGGAATTCCTGGCTGGGAGGGTGGGCAGGCCCTGGCACAGGTTGCCCAGAGAAGCTGTGGCTGCCCCTGGATCCCTGGAAGTGTCCCAGGCCAGGTTGGAGCACCCTGGGCTAGTGGAAGGTGTCCCTGCCCATGGCAGGGGGTGGCACTGGGTGGGACTTTAAGATCCCTTCCACCAAAACCAGCCTGGGATTCTCTGATCTCAGTGTCTGTGAAGTTTAGCAACAAAGAGCTGCTGTTACCTTTCCCCCAGTGGCCACTGTCTCCTCGTCCTGTTCATCTGAAAGGTAAAAACATTTACAGTTACACCAATGAAAACCATCTGAGTGCTCAGGAGCCTCTCCAGCAACACAAAAGCTTAGCTGGAAAGAATATTTAATTTATTTTGGATGGGAAGTGTGAGGGGGGAAGGAAAGTGGATCACACATCACTAAAGCAGTGACACCCTTACCCACCTATCCCAGCCCAGGGAACAGTAAGAATACAGAGGAAGGATAATGATGGTTTTCCCACACTCCAGAATCCCTATTTCATTACTACCCTTCCCAGTGCCCCAGGGGAGCCCTGTGCAACAGGATATGGCACACCACTTTGGATCTCTTATGCCAAGGCTCAGCCAAGCTCAGGGAATCTGTGATTCTCCTTGATTCCCAGTAAAAACAAGGAGAAGAGCTAGAAAAGAGCTTACATGTCACATTAACAATAAAAATAGTCTACATGGGAACAGCCTCACAAGTAGAAAAGAGCTGACACATTTCAACTGGAATACATAAGAAAACTGAATTAATTCAGTGAAACAGAAGAATTAGAGACTGCTTTTAAAATGGAGAGATTTGAAACTCTGGACTCTGTTGGGCTCCAAGCAGGGCTGTAAGACTTGGGGGTGCTGTGAGTGCTTTACCCAGGTCTGCCACGGTGCCTCCCTTCACCGGCGTGTTCTCACTGTCCTTCTTGGGGTTCACTGCCAAAGCAAAACCAGCTGGTGAGAACAGCAGGGGGGAGGAAGCACCCCAGGCCAGCAGCTCTCCCTGTCCCAAACCCTGTGCTGGCCCTGTCCCTGCAGCTCAGAGCCATTCCTGTGTGTGCTCGGAGCACAAGGGCCCCTTTGGTGTCCCCGAACTCCCAGCTGGACACAAAGCCCCCCATCCATGGCCTAACCCTGCTCTGCTCCCCCTGCCCAACACCCAGCAGTGCTTCACACCCCACTTCACACCAGGCAAACCCAAATGGACCAACTGCCAGCATACTCTGCTCTCAAGGACTGCAGAAGGAATCATTTCTCCAGCTCATCTTTATTTAACAGGTCCTGCCCAGATCAATCCTTCCCTGCAATGGATTAGGAGCTCAAAGCACCTGACAACTTGCAGGGTTCCCACTTATTTAACATCCTCCTCTTGGGGACTTAGCAGAGAATTATTTTGCTCCAGACAACTCCCCCCCCCTCCCCAAAGACAAAGAAATCCAAAAAAAAAGTGAAACGAAACATTTAAGTAGATTTTTGTAAACGTATTTTACAAAGTGTATTTTGTAAGTGTATTTTCCTACTTTAGAAGGCCAAAGGAAGGTGAATCTGCTGCCCTTCCCAGCTGTCAATCCCTAACCAGACAAATGCAGGTGGGATCAGACCACCCAGCCCCATGGCCACGAAGTATTTCAAAGATGGGACAAAATGTGTTTTTTATGCAGTTTTAAGACATTTTGTAACATTCAAAGAACCCAGTGTTTGCATATTTTACCATTTTTGGGAAGTACCACTTCTTCTATGTTGGGGACTGGTGTGGGATCCTCCATGTCCTTGGTAAGATCCTCCTGTTCATCCTCCTCTTTCTGCCCCCTCCTTTTGCCGTACAAAGCTGCTTGCCTGGAACAGAGCAGACACAAGTTCTCTGCCAGATGTTCTCACCTGGACGTTGTTCACATACCAGGATTAAAGGATGGGTTAAAACCCTTCTGAAATCCCCGTGGGAACCAAGGCAGAACCACCCACACCTCTCCCCACAGCATCTAACTCAGGATTTACATGGGAACAAGCACTAATTCAGGTTATCCACTCACTCTTTCCTGGATGATAAACTTCCAGCTTTGTCTTATTAGAGCCCAGCAGGTCTAAGAACAAGACCTGAATTTTTAGCTCAGAATGGCTCCTCTCCATATCCACACACAGAGTCCCATAAACAAGCTTTTATTTGGGTAAAACATGGGATTTTCTTCTTTTTAAGAGATCAAACTAAACCACTGATAAACTCCCTAATCTTTAAGCCACAAATGTCTCTCTGTTAAGGTTTACATTTGAGAAGTGGATTTCAAAGTACTTGACTACATCAATAAAAATCTCCTTAATGAAAAGCAGGAATTTATGGGGCTGTTACTCAGGAACTGTGCTCGTACCCCACGGCTGCCCCAACACAACCAGTGGGGTTATTTCAGAAGCAGCTGAGGAACTTTCCCTTTAATTTCCACTCTTGAGCTGCCATGAAACCCTGTCCCTGACAGAGGCAAAGGACAACCTGCCCCAGGTCCTGCCCCACCTGCAGCCAGCACATTTCTGCAGAGGAGTAAAGGAATCACTCCCAGTGCACAGGATGAACCACTGGATTCCACTGCAGCCTCAGCTGGGAGAGCTGGCAGGGCACAGGGATCTCCCCACCAGCACTCCTCGGAAATTCCTCTCCAGTTCCAGGACTCAGACACTCACCCTTTCTTCCCTGTCTTCTTCCTGGACTCCACAGGAGTGGGGGGTGGGGAAGGGGAATGTTTTCTCTTCCTTGTGCTGGCAGCTGCTTTCCTGTCCCTCCGCTCCGGACTCCGCACGGGCTGTGGGGAAGGGAAGCACTGAGTTCACCCCAAACATCGGTCACTGCTGGGTAAACTCTTCCTCAGTCCACCCTACAGCAGGAGCTTAGAGCAGTGACATCCCAGCACACACCAGGAGAGATTCCAGGCCCCTCTCCAGCTCTCCTGGAGCCCCTTTAGGCCCTGCAAGGGGCTCTCAGGTCTCCCTGGAGCCTCCTCCTCTCCAGGTGAACCCCCAGCTCCATCCATGCAGACACAAAGACCATCAGGGCATGCACAGGTCCCCCAGCACAGAGAACCACCCACCTCTTCATTTTTCATGGAGATTCTCTGGCGGAAACTCACGGATTTCCTGTTCTCATCCACCTCATAATCCTCCTCATTCATCCACTCGTTGAACACATCTGTGTCCAGAATCCACTTGGCATGAACCTGAGGAACCGAGGACAGGGACATGCAGCAGCTTTGTGAACAGAGCACTCCATGGCAGACCTTTCCTGACGGGATTAGGGACATTCTGGGAGCTTCACGAGGGTCTAAACACCTGAATCATGTCCTAAAGGTTTCACACACAATGATGAGGATTTCACAAGGCAGGACAATCAAGGATGAACATGACCAAGTCTAGAAGGCAACCTCTGCTCCTCAACCATTCTTAAGCCTCCTGAAATGTGAGGGCAGCAGCTCTGGATGCTGAAATTTACCATCAAAATGTCCTAAATACACAGATCGCCTGAGCAGATGTGCCACAAACATCAGAAAAAGAACTGGCCGTATCTTGATTTAAAATATCCATCTTCAAACAAAGTTTAGCTTAAAAACCAATAAACTCCTTGAAAAAACTTGGCTGAAAAAAAATTTTGAGCTTCAGAGTAATTTGTACAATTTGTTATTGATTTACTAATATCTTACACAATTCTTTCTTACTATTCCTAGCAGATTCATACTCAAGTAGCACGTTTTCCAGTTAGTTACCAGCTCTGACATGGAAGAAGTGGTGTTTGAACAGACCCCAAGTTATGTTCAGGCCTGAGCTGCTCTAACTCTGTGGGGATGAGCAGCACAGCCAGAACACTGTGTAAGGCCAATAACAGAATAAAAGCAGGAATTCTGGGAGCTGCCTGAGGGACACTCACCTTCCATGGCTTCTCAGGAATGGGAGGGTCCTCGATTTCAGCCTCTATTTCGTTGGCATGAACCCAGGTGTCGTAGCTGAGGAGAGAGGCAAGAGACAACGCCCTGTGGTGCCCGGGCTGCCCATCCCAGGGATCAGCAGCAGGGATGGGACCCAGCAGTGTGACATGGGCACATCCCACTGCTGGGACAGCAGTGTTCCACAGGGAATAACCACTGCTGCTACAGGAACAGCACACAGTGCAGAGGGAGAGCCAAGGCATCTTGTGCACATCAGAGTCTCAAACCCATGCCCGTGAACCAGCTTAAAGGTGTAAATCTGGAGAGACCCAGGCATGTCAAGGCAGCTCTGAGCCCCTGATCAAACCCTGGAATTAACTTAATTCACTTTGTTCTGTCCTTAGGAGTTAAAGCAAGAGCTGCTGGATTCCTGGAAGGAAGGAGTCTGCACCCTCTCCTCCTGGAAATCATTTATTATTGACTTTCACTTTTCCACATGCTGCTCCCTCCCAAGTCTATTTACCATTACTACACTGAACAACAGCCAAAATAATTTGCAATCAACAGCAGGCACCCAATGAGGAACTGGGGCAAGTCATGTATGTGCCTGGCACGATGTGTACACAGAACTCCTCGTGTTTGTACTGGTATTTATAAATACACACACACAGAATCAACACCAAATTCATCACTGATAGAAATACAAAAACACTTAAAGGTTCTTCATCTGTACAAAGAAAAACTTCAGTGTGACTGCTGTTTTTTCTCTTCCACTGGAACACCCGTGGGAAATAGGGTTCCTGGGAATTCTGGGTGTGCATAGCAGACTTGGGTGGCCTGAAGAAGTTACCTGGACCAAAGTCAGTGCTGGGTTATCCATCTTTTAACTGACCTTCCACAGCCAGTTATTGCAAATACACTGAAGCTGCCAACAGCACACACCCTGTATTTGAACACCTTCCAACAACACCAGCCCTCTCAAATGGAAGCTGTGTCAGCCACTTGCACCTGGCTGAAGGCAACCCATGGAGTGAAACCTCTTTGTCAGAGCTCAGCCACAAGCTCTCCCTTGAGGCTGAGAGGAAAGGCCCATTCCACCCGTTGAAATCTGGATCAATTTGCAACCAGTTACTTGTGGCTTTGCAGAAAACCCCTCTCCTTTCCACCCCCACCCACCAGTGTCACCAGTGGATGTGAACTTTTCAGCTGTAAATCAATGTTACACCCCCACCTGCCAGTGCAACCACTGGATGGGCACATCTGAGTTGTAAATCAATGATTATTTTCAAGCTTTGGACACTGAGATCAGGATTTTTCCTTCAGTAAATTGAATTCAGACTCAGGATCTGCCTTCTTCCCCCACCTTCCTTTACCTGTCTGGGAAGAAGCCCCAGTGTACCAGCACCTGCTTGTCTTTTTTCATCACAGGTCTCAACCATTCATCTGCCAAGGAAAGAGATCCGGGTCAGGTTTGGATTAAAAGCACGTTATTTCACTTTTCCATACTCTGATATTTATGACTCCCTGAACCTGAAGTGGTTAAAGATAAACACAAACCCACGGCTGGACATGGAGCAGAGCACAGAGCAGCTCCAGAGGACACACTTCCATCTAGTGGCCAGCACAGGCCAGGGAGGATGGAAAAAGGGGGATTATGGCTGTGGAGCTCGGACTCGAAAACAACAATCCAACAGGCAACTATATGGAGTCAAGATTAGAAAAAATTAGAGCAATTTTCTGCTGTTTGCTGAGGGGTGCAGCTGTTAAATCGCCTTTTTGGACCTTAAGTACTTCCAACAGAGGCAACCTTTACCGTCATCCAGTGAGGTAGGACTTGGATAAACATGGTGGGTGGCCTTGGACTTCTCTTCAGTTACTGTTCCCTGTGGGAAAGGTGGAAGGACAGAAGAAACCACGTGAGAAACCCTCAACACATCTCCCCCAACTCCCTGGCTCCTGCTTTTTACCCACACCCCACAAAACCAGGGACAGTAACAGCATCTTCAGCAGCATGGGAGGCAAACCTCCCACTGACACCTCTCCCTGTAATCCCAGAGAGCTCAGGGCACTGTGCTGGGACAAGGGCATGGAATTACTCTGCATGGGCTGCAACAAGGACTTGGGATGGCAGGGAGGAGGGAGCCACAGGAACTGGGGGTGGAGTCCAGGAGACACGGCAGCAGTGGGCTCAGTAAATGGAAATAGTCACAATTGTGAGAAGCAAAGTTGGCAACAAGATGAGAGCAAAGGAAGAAAGCCCAAAAAGCAGAACCAGGGACAATTTCTGTCTTCAGCTCTTCACACCCCTTTAGAAACAAAGCTGCCTGCTTCAAAAATCCCTTAAATCGCTCCTGGATACAGCAAGCCTGGAGTTCACCACAGAACTCCTTTAGGACAGAATTCCTTCTCCAGGCTCAGGTCTGGACCAGCTCCTGCTCTCTCCACATAGGAACTGAACAATAAATCAGCTGTGGCTGCCCCACCTCACCCAGAACCCCCCTTCACTTCAGCAGCAGGTCCAGGTTCACTTTCAGAGCAGAGGCAGGTTTTAGTCCCCACTGGAGGATAAATGGCACTGGATTAATGACCTGGTGCTGCTGCCTCGTGCCATCAGACACATCCAGGTGTAACTCAGTGCTCAGGCTGGGCAGAGATGCTGTACCTGGAACCCCTGGCTCAGGATCTGCCGTCCAACACTCACCTGGTGACGTTTGACAATGTCCTTCAGTTTGTTTGCCAGCTTCAGCTCAATGTCAGGAATGAGGTAGATGGTTGGTCTGCTCAGACAGTTGTTCTGGGGGAGAGAACAGCAAGTCAAATGAGGAGTTAGGAGGTGATCTGTGACAACAATCATAATATTTTTATTAAAATCCCCAAGGCTGGAAGCTTTAAAGGTGCATAGCTTCAGGAACCCCCATATTGCCTTCCCACACCTCCCCACCAGAGCCCCTCCAGGCCCCCTGCAATTTTCATTTTTGCTCTATTATGCACTGAAACCACCACCACAACACCAAGAGGGTTTTACAGTAAGAGCATTGTCACTTTTTGCTGTCCTTTCCTCCTATTTCCATTCCTGAGGAGCTCCTCAAAGTCATGTTTTGACTCTGTTGTACCCTGAGCTTGGCTTTAGAGTTTGAAAAAAAGTAATATATTAATCACATGCAGCAGTTAAAAAAAATTTAACTGCAAATTAGACTCCACAGAGCTGCTTAATGGATACAGAAAATAACTCATGTGATAAAGTGAGACTCTAAAACGTTTCCTAATCCGAGAAGAGAGAAATTTAGATCAAACTAAAAGTCTCAGGAGTCAACCATGGAATGGGTGTGTACAGAGCCAGCTCCTCAGCCCAAGGGTGCCACTTCCACAGGAACATGGGGACACTCAGGATGTTTTCTCCCACCTTACCACAGGCTTTCCTCACCCTCTGTGTATCCAGAGTACCGATGAAAATACTCCGAATTTTTCAAGTGCTAACATGAAATTATGACTGAAATGGGTGGGAGAGGGAGGGAAGAGTCCAATATTCCTACAGAAGTCTAGGATGAAGCTCCTCCCTGGGTCCTGAGGTCCATAAAGCCCCAGGGAATGACTGCCCTGAGCCTACTGGGATTTGGGGGGGGGGGGGGGTCCTTGCCTGCACGAGTGTTTTCTCAATGTTCATGAACATCTCCACATTCCGATCCATCCGGGAGGGATTCTGCAGGTCAAACCTCCTCCTGTGAAGGGAAAGCATTCCAAAATGTTCAATGCCACTCCCCACCCCTCAGCAGCCAAGAATCTTTCCCGTTCCACACAAACAGTGGATCGTGGAGCGACGTTAAGGACACTTAAAGCACAACCACACCTATTTCTGCTTCACTTGGCAGCCCCTCACGAGCAAGGAAAACCACAAGGAACCAAATCAACAAAATGCAGCTGACTTGTGAAACGTTCAGGGGAAAAAAAAAAAACCAACCAGGCAGGTTGACATTGTCCACCAAAGCCCTGGAGCAGGGCCATGCATTCCACCAGAGTCACGAGGGATCGCTGAGCACACGGGATCACGAGGGGTGCCAGCAACCACATGAGAAAAGTCATGGATGAGCTCTCACGTTTCTTACTTCTGGCTGCACCCATCCACCTGTCCTGGGAATGCAGGAAAAGCAGCATTTCCTCTGCCTGATGTGAGAACAAAACCCCCCACCCCAGAGCACAGGGAGCTAATAATCCACGTGAGCATTTTATCATCGCTTTTATTGGACTCTGGGACGTCAAACTTTGTTATTTCACAGCCAAACAGTCAAAATCGCTGCAGTAACAATGGAGGTTTATCCATGGGAAATGTGGGGATAACACAAAATCTGAGACTTCCTACTGGGAAGCACCAGAGGAGCCCCCAGTCCATCCTGCTGTACCCACCTGGACCGTGCACACGTTTGGAATCCACGGGAGAATGGACTCAAAGGAAGGGTTTGAGGGGAGACTCCCACGAACTGAGAGGTGGGACAAGCCCAGCACCCTCCCCAGGGGGCTCAGCACAGAGCTGGGGCTGCCCCTCCACAATGCAGCCTTTCCCAAAGCACCAGCATCAGTTCAGACCACCAGGCTGGTGACTCTGAGATGTAAACCACGACCTGCTGCACCGCCCAGGGTCTGGAAAAAGCTGTGGCTGGAGCCTGCAAACACCCCCTGGGTGCTGAGGTAGTGTCAGGAGGGACCTGAGGGTGAAATAAAACCCCCTGGGCACATTTAACCCTCCCCATGCAGGGCCTGCCAGGCTCCAAGGGCCCCCCCAGCCTAGAACACACCTTTATCCCACACCCACTGACAGTTGTTACGAACACACCCCCCTTTCCAGCAACAAATCCATCTCTAGGGTTGAGAAACATTCAGTGCAGGTAAAGGAAAGCAACACTTTCAGCCCCAAAGCCCGTTACCAGCAGGGCAGCACAGCAAGGACACCCCACTGCATTAAACCAAGGCCCCTGAGCTGAGAGCACCACGTTCTTCTGCACTGGGGGCTCCCTGGGCTTCCAGGAGGGAGCTGCCCACGCAGGGGGTTCTGAGGGAACAGCCACCAGCAGGGAGGGAGGGTTCTCTCCTAAACCAGGGACTCTTCCCCTCACACCAAGGGCATGGCAAAACATCCTGGCAGATTTATCAGAACCAGCCCTTTTCAGAGGAATTTGAGGGGTTTAAGCAGCGCTGTGCACGTGCAGCAGCTCCCAGGAGAAGGACCAGACACCAGGGCTGCCAGGTCACTGCACAGCACAGCTTAATAAAGGGTTTTAGAGCCAAGATCCAGCCAGGGTTTGTATCCAAAACACACAGAATGCTTTCATGGAAATGAAGGGAAATAAACAAATAAACACAAACTGACCCGAACACCCAATGAACTCTTGGTACCTGTGAGGCAAAACCACTCAGGGCACGGGAGTCTGACCAAAAATTTTTACATCTGTTGCTCCAAACCTGCACTGTGCACTCCTGGAACGCTCTACATGCCCCCAAATTCCTGCTTGTCAAGCCCCCACTTTAAGAGAAGCGTGTTGATGTGTTAATTAACAGCACTTTTTTAGCTGCCCACTGGGATCAAAAAGCACCAATTCCTCCTGTCCTCAGCTTAAGTGATTCCCTCTGCCAGGTTCTAGCAAACAGCTTGGGTTGCAGTGAGGGACAAGGTATGTCAGCTGGCAGACATACCTATTATGGCGAGGAAAGGTACTTCTCCTATAAGACAGATCATTCACAAACAGGTTAAGCAAGAGCGACAATGCAGACCGTTCAAAAATCAAATCAAAATCATATTTCAGGCACAGACACCACGGATTATTTGGTTGAGTCAGTGAAGGACACATTCCAAGCTCTAGGGCTGATCCTCAGAGTTAAGTTCCGGGATTACTTCCCCCTACGTCCCACATGCACAGACACAAGGCACTACCCACACTAGTGCTGAGGGGGCAGCCAGGGAGGGAGGAGAGAGGAGGGAACCACGTGGCTGAGCTTTGCTGGCCAATCTCTGTGGCTCAAGACTAGATTTGTACGGTGAAAAATGGAATGTCTGAACATTCGTGAAGTGGGAACCATTTAATTCCTTTGGTTTGAGTTCAAAGAGGCAGCGAGACACTCCTGACACACCACAGACAAAACAGGGGCCATGTCCCAGGGATGGCAAAACTGGAGAAGGAAAATCCCTGAAAAGAGCTTATTCCTGATGCATCCATCTCAGACAGAGCTGGTATGAGTATAAATAACCCCTAAAACCAACCAGCCATCCAAGAACAACTTTATTTTGCCTTTTAATTGGCTCTTGTAACAGCAACACAGACTCGATTCCAGGAATGCTGTTACAGATCAGAAACATCAGATTCACATACAAAAACAATCTCTGCTTACTTTAATTTATTTATTTACATTTATTGACTTCTCACCCTCATTTCCCCCCCATTGTTCTCAAATACAGTAATTTCGAGGCCAGGTTGGACGGGGCTTGGAGCCACCTGGTCCATGGAAGGTGTCCCTGCCAGTGGCAGAGGGTGGGACTGGATGGGCTTTGAGGTCCCTTCCAACCCAGACCATTCCATGATTTAATGATCCTGTGCTGCTGCTCTATTGGAAAGAGGATATTAACTTAGAAACACACAGGACAAAACACTCCTGGGGTGGATATTTGATCCCAGTGCCCAGAGCTGCAGGGGCAGAATCTCTAAGTGCTTCCATTCCCCACTTCTGGAGATGGATAAGTGATGGAAAACTGAGCATTTATTAGAATCTGTGCAATGCTTCATGTTCCCCCAATTGTAACTAACCCCTCTAATCAACACAGCAAAGATGTACACCTTCCAGATGTGAGACATGGAATGTGGTCCATGTTCTCAGTCACACAGCGAGGAAACGCCAGAAAAAGCGCCTCAGACTTGTCATTAACTCCCAACTCCAGGCCCGAGACCTTAAACTTGGCCAAGGATCTGTAAATTTAGAAGCGTGGGGGTGTGTCTGAAAAAAAGCCACCATCAGCAACACAGGAAAACATTCCCTCTTCCCACCTCCGGTCCCTGCCTCCCCGAGTCTCCAGGAGGGATTAAACGTTGGGTGCTTGGCATAAGCAGTTTGTGTGCTTGGCTTCATGCAAAAGGTGTGTAAATCACAAATAAAAAACTTACCAGCCCTGTTCATTCTTATATTTGTAAGCAGCACCAAGAATGTGACATAATGTACCTCCAGCTTTGAAATCCATGAAGCACTTTGCCTGGAACCCCAAAAAAAAACAAGGGAAAACACAGAGACAGTGACTTTTAGGCAATTATTTTAAACAAATACACACTTGTTGGTTGTTTTAGATATATCTAACTTAGCAAATGAATAGTTAATTTTCGGATTAATCCTTTTTGGCGTTTTAGGCTCTCCTTTAAGAATGTCTCATGAAGATTAAATGCATTTGGTTGAAGCAGAACTCTTGGTGTTTGCAAGCAGAACTTGATGCATCTGAAAGCTCCACGTCCTTCCTTACGGGAGTAGCTTCAAAAATATTCCTGGTAGAGCTGTAAAAATCCAAGCTCTTTGAACACCCATTTCATGGCAAATTAACTGAAGGTCTAACAAAGGCCCTGCCAGCCTCAGCTGGGGGGTGCACAGCGAATTTCCCAGCAAAGAACACATAGGAAGGTGCACTGAGGAGTTCCTTCTCCCCTGGGAAGGAACTGAGAGCACACAGATCCAACTGCTCTGAACTTGGGCCGAGCAAATTCGACCAGATCAAACCTCTGAAACAGCCAGAACAAACACAGGAACAGCATCTTTATGATGCCACTGCAATCTTTATTGCCCGTTCTCAAGATAAGACAAATTGATTTAGGACTGGCGAGCGCTCGGGATGGTGTATCCATGTGTTGATGTTCTGTGGCTTATCCTGCCACACCAAAATAAAGCAGCACAGAGTTCCCCTCTGCCCCCTAAAGCCTTTTATCATCACTGAGGCGTCAGGTATTACAGGAGGGGATGGTGAGATAGATCTTAGTGGCACCCTGTGGTGCTTCTGGGTGCTCTCCAAAGCACCGAGAGCCTCAGAGAATGAGTTGGGTGGAAGGGACCTTAAAGATCACCCCCCACAAATCTGGGGGAAAAATCACCATGGAATAATAACAGGCACTGTTCAGTGGGTGGTGGAGCCACAAACACAGGAGCACTTCCAACATTTTTCAGGACAATTTTGGAGTATAAATGGCTGTAAAGGCCCCCACCATCGCCCGTCCCCCTGCCCAGAGCCTCAGATGCACAGGTTCCCTGTGCATCTGAGGCTCTGGGCAGGGGGGACGGGCGATGGTGGGGGCGTTTACAGCCAGTTTTCTCAGCCCCCAAACCTCTCCAAATCAGCCAGCTGAGCCCCTGGCAACACGTGCCCTTCCCTCCAGCCCCTCTGCACCTCACACTGCCCAGGACAAGGTCCTCGTGGTGCTTTGGAAGGAGCATTTTATTCCCTCGGTTTAGGGTGCAGCGCTCCAGATTTGACTTAAAACTGGTGAATCCCATCAAATTTCAGCAGAAATTAAAACCTTCCCACAGCACCAAGGAATCATTTCAAATTATTACACTCAAAATGTGCTTTTGAGGAGTGTGCCAGTCTCTCCAGGGGGGCACCAACTGAAGCCTCAGCTGGAGCAGAGCTCTCCCCAAGGCCTGGATCAGCACAGAAGGGAGGACAGCAGGGTGAGAGAGCTCCAGTACTCACAGGAAGCTTTGTGAAGGCAGGATTGGTGACGTGTTTTCCAAAGGCATCTTCCTGGAACTGCAGCAGCTGCACCACCAGCCCAGCCAGTGTTTTGTTGGTGGGAGCATCTGCCTGAACGTACTGGAAGACAAAAACCACGTGTTCACTTGGGGGAGAGGGAAATGAAGGCTTGTTAGTACCACCCCAGGTGATTTCAGCAGTTGTAGAGCAGAGTTTGAAGATTTTGGGATCCCTGTAAGGCTGGGAAGGGGGTGAAGGATGGGGTTTGCACAGAAGAAGCACCAGGCACAGGCATTTTCCAAGCTTTAGGCTTAAACTCCAGCACCTACCTGTGGATCATCCCCAGCTCCTCCTGACACAGCCCCAGATTAACTCCAAGCTCATTTGTGGTTCCTAAGAAAGGAACAGCCTCTCTCTGCCCCCACACCCAGAGCTGTGCAGTAACCTCACCAGCTCCTCCTGTAACCAAGCACTGAGCAATCCTCAGAGCACCCAATGGCATGAGAGGAGAAAAGCTGGGCCAGACACCTCCACTTGCAACGTTTCAGGACAATCTGAGCAGTTCCCAAGGTTCCACTTCCAGTAAAATGTAAATGTAAATAAAATGTAAATGCAAAAGGGGAAATCACAGCATGAAGTATGAGCCAACCCCACCCAGCTGCTGAGTTTTTGTTGCTCCTGATTTCCAGCATCCACTCACTGGATGTCATCTCCTCCACGTGCCAGGAGACATCCAAGGGAAGAACCAACACCCCCTTTCCAGGTAGAACGTGGAGCAGTAAGAGCCACCCCAAACTCTCACCTGGGTAACTCTGAGCCTTTGCTCTTCCCTCAAATCAGGTTTTCTGGAGCCCTTTTCAAACCAGCTGCAGGATCCAGGAGCCTCAGAACTTTGGAGCAGTGGTTTAAATACCAGTCAAATCGAGGTTTTCCAGAGCACCAGCTCCTAAGCCAAAGATACCTCAAAGACATTGACTTTTCCACTGTCTTTTTACAGGATTTGACCACCTTGGGATGCAAGCTCCTTTCTAAGGAGCTGACAGACACATGTGAGAAGTCAAACCTTTGCAGTTCAAAGGACACAAACACCTTTGACACTCCCCACGTGTCCTACACTGTGTATAAAACCCCATCCAGAAACACGAGCCCATAGAGAACACTAAAATTCCAAATGCCTTTTCCTTAGCCCTGCTCCCTCCCCCAGGAATCAACGTTTTAATTATGCCAGAAACACAAAACATCCTGAGCTGGGAGGGATCCACAGGGATCACTGAGTCCAACCCCTGGCCACGAACAGGACTTTGGACAAGGGGCTGGAGGGACAGGACACAGGGAATGGCTTCCCACTGCCAGAGGGCATGGAGAGATGGGATACTGGGAAGGAATTCCTGGCTGGAAGGGTGGGCAGGCCCTGGCACAGGGTGGGCAGAGCAGCTGTGGCTGCCCCTGGATCCCTGGAAGTGTCCAGGGCCAGGATGGAGCAACCAGGATGGGACAGTGGAAGGTGTGACACTGGATGATCCCTAAGGTCCCTTCCAACCTAAACCATTCTGGGATTCTCTGAACCTCTTTCAATAAACCAAACCCAGAAGGGGTGACATCCTCCTTGGATGGACTTACTCCAGTTTTTTCAAATATTTTCCTTCAGGGAAAAAAAAAAAAAAAAAAAAAAAGGAAAATTCCACGAGAAAACATCTTGCAAAGCCTGTTCTTACACATGTGAATTTTTTTCAGGCATTTATTCCTTTACTCAGGGATCCCATTTTTCCCTCCTGCAGGAGGATCCATGGCTGGAAGCTAAAGGAAGACACCACCAGGAACTCCTCATCCTCCTGTGCCACCATCCTGCACATCCTGTTTATGGGAAGCCCATTTCTCTGCCTGAGGTCTCGCCTACTCAACAAGGAGAAAAGCCCCTCAGCAGGAAGCACAGGACTCCTCTCCACCCTTTCTGCCCAGAAGGGAGCAGCACAAATGGATCTTTAGGAGCCACACGAGGCAGATGATCCCTGATCTTTGCCCAGGGGGTTCAAGGGGTCACAGAGGACCCAAGTCCCAACAGATCTCCAGGTTTCCCAGACACCTCCACAGAAGCAGAAAATGATTCTGCAGCAACTCAAGGTTTCTAAGCAGTGAATTCCCGAGGACAGAACGATGCCCTGTTCCATTTTTGTGAGATGCCAAAGCCCCACTGACACAGCAAAGGGTTTTCCAACACTTCCACAACAATTGGAAAGCCCCAAATCCCCCCATACCCTTAAGCAGAGGAAATCCCTTCTCCAGCCAGACCTGCCATGCAGCTGCCCTGGTTTTGTCACTGAGGCAGGGACAGATCCCTCAGCCAGCTCTGATGTGGTCACTGACCTCAAATAACCACCCAGAGCTCTGGGCTCGGCCCCGATGCACCAAATCCCTTCCTTCCCCCAAACAAAGAACAGTTCAGCTCAGAGCACCAAACACCAGAGAAAGGAAAACACACGAGAAAATGCTTTGATTTGGGTTTATAACCCTCGCTCCCTTTCCAAAGGTGAGACAAAAAAAGAGCTGCAGAGACACAAAACCCTCCCTCGGATCAAACCAGAGCCAGGCACCGAGGAAACACTCGCCAAGGACAGCAGAGCCAGGCCCAGGGAACTACAAATCCCCTCAGTTCAGCCCCTGGCAGGGGGAACAGGCAGGTGGGCTCCAAGCAGACATCCCAGATGGAACAGCTGCCACTTCCCAACAGCTGCCAGGAACCAGCTCGTCCCCCTCGCTGAGGGTTATTAATAGATGGGAGGGAGGGGATCCCACCAGACACACTCCAGGGGCATCAGCCCAACCCCTCCCAGCAGCAGGAGCTCCATGAACATGGAAAGAACCCCCTGTGCCAGTGCCAGGGGGTGCCAGATCCTCCCAGAGCTCCGAGTGATGGCACCTGGATCCGTAGGGAGCCCGCACTGTCACTCCCTCTAACTCAGCCCAAACACAGCGTTCCACTTGCTCCTTAAAAACCCAAACACCCTCCTCCCTGCCTCCCAAAAACCCCCTCTGTGTCAGAGGGACAGGGATTCCCGGGGCACTGAGCAGCCAAAGCTCCCACGGCTCGGTGCACGGGCCTGGACACGAGCACGGCCTGGGAGCAGGGCTGGAGGCCCAGGGCAGTGTCTGACCCCTCACCACCTCCCAAAATACCCTACAAAGATGTTGGAAATGCAAGGAGTAACTCTGCTTGGTGACAACCCATTTTAATAGCAGAGATTTGTGGCCTAACGAGAACAGAACTACTGAAACAGCACACAATACCAGAGATAAACGAGCAGTAATATCATAAACAGTAATTGCCCAGTTTACTTCAGAACTATGAATTCCTCATTAACTGTGGTCTTCCACATTGCTGCTAAAACCTCTTTCTTAATTATGCTCTAGAGACACAAAGAACCCTCCAGTATCGGTTACTTTCCAGAGACACAAAGATCTCTCCAATATTAACGACTCATTTAATCCAGAGACAAGAACAAGAAGATGTGTAATTGCAATTCTCCAACTCTCTCCTTGCCCACTGTCCTTCTGAATCCTTGACCAAGCTTGGTGCTGCTCTTGGAATTCTCTCCAACTGGTCCTCAGTGTCGTCCCTGGAGCTCCCAGAGCTGGACACACCGACTCCCACTGATGGCTTCGGGACAGAGGTGCCCAAACACCCATTTTTAGGAGCATAAACTGGACAATAGTCACTTATAATTATCGTGTCCCTCCCTGGAAAAGCCACACACCCACAGCAGGATGAAAACAGACACGAGATGACCCAGAGTGCTCTCACTGCGCACCCAGAGAGGAATCAACGCTTCCCTCCGGAGCATTCAGGCTAAACCTGGCAGCACGAGCTGCCTTGTCTCCCACAGCTAAAATTATGTTCCATTTTTAAAAAGGATTTCCACACCAAAACCCCGAAATCCGCTTGCCTTGTAAAGGTTTCTCCTTAGCCCAACTCTGATCACCTTCAGAGTGGACAGAAATGAGGATCTAAACTTTCTAAGCAGTTTTAACAGAGGAGCTTTCCCTGGCACACGGAAGGGAAGCTCCATTCCTGCCCCACACCCGACCTGCCCTCCAGGACGCAGAACAGCCCGGGGGTGCTTTGGGGCCGCAGTCAGCACAGCTCAAGGGTCAGGGAGGTGCTGGGTCCCCCTCAGAGCGGGTCTGAGGCTGATCCCAAGCTCTGCTGTGCTCCCGGGGGTGTTCAGTCCCGGGAATCACACACAACAACGCTGCTCCTGCACGGTTTGGAACAGCGGCAAAGCGGCTCCAAAAACACAGCCAAACTGCCGAAATCTCCCGTTCCGGTTCCTTCTCCGCACAAAGAGCTCGAGCTGCGGGTTCAAGCTGCAGCCCCGACCGTCTGTGGCTGCTGGAAGGAGCTGGAAGGACCGGAAAAACACACCTGAGCCTGCGCTGCTTCCAGCCCAGCTCACATTCCCGGCTCGGATTCCAGCTCGGGGCACACAAAGAACCCAACCCACAGCCACGGGAAAGCTCATCCGCTGACACCGGACCCGCCGAGGAGCGGCGAAAAACCGGGAAAATCCCGAGATTTAAGGCACCTTTAGGCATCCCCTCAGATCCAGCCAAGGCTCCCCTGCGATCGCTACATCGCGGTGCAAACACGCCGGGAAGTTACGTCGGGTGGGTTCCCAAGGCTCAGGGGTTGAAATGAAGTTACAAAATCATCACATGGGGGGGGGGGGGAAATAAAACCACAACAAACACCCGAAGAAAGCGAAGGAGCAGCGCACAAAGTGCGCCAGGGAGGAGGAGGAGGAGCCCGAGGGGTGCGGAGCGAGCGGTGCCGCTCCCGCATAGCGAGCCCGGCGCCACACGCGGGGTCCGGCGCGGCTGCGATCGGCCTCTCGGTTTGCTTTCTCTTCCCTTTTTCCACCTCCCCGACACCTCCCGGGCGAAACCGAGCGGGGCCGGGACCTGCCCGCGCAGCAGAGTCACGGCCCCGGGCGAGCGGGCACCGGGGGCGGCCCGGGGGTACCGGGGGACACAAACACGGCCCCGGGGGCGCGGGGAATGGCCCGGGGCTGCCTCCGACACGGCCCCCCGTCCCGTCCCGTCCCGTCCCGTCCCCGCGGACCCCCCGCCCGCCCCGCCCGGTCCCCGCCGCCCCCGCCCGGTCCCCGCCGCCCCCGCCCGGTCCCCGCCGCCCCCGCCGGGCCGCACCTTCTTGTAGTGCTTGCCCAGCCACACGCGGACCGAGTCGAGCTGGGACACGGTGTCGGGGCTCTCCCAGAACTTGCCGGCGGGCCCGCCGTCCTTGCGGCGGGCGGCTGCGAGCGCGGGGCCGGGCCCGCCCGCCGGGGCCGCCGCGGGGCCGCTCCCGGGGCCTCCGCCCGCCGCCAGCGCCGCCGCCGCCATTGTCCCCGCGCGCCCCGCGCCGCGCATGCGCCGCGCGCCCCGCGCCCCGCCACGCCCACCCGCGGGGGCGCGCACGGAACGGGAACGGGAGCGGGAATGGGGGATCGGGAATGGGATCAGGAACGGGATGGGAAATGCCTTCGGGAATGGGATCAGGGACATGCTCGGGAATGGGATCGGGGAACGGCATTGGGAAGGCGCCTGGGATTGTGCTCAGGAACACGACTGGGAACGCGATTGAGAACGCAACCAGGAACGCGCTGGAGAACGTGATCGGGAATGCGACTGGGAATGCGACTGGGAATGCGACTGGGCACGCGATCGGGAACGCGATCGGGCACGCGCCGCTCCCGTGCGCCCCGCCCCGCCCCGCGGCCCCGCCCTCAGGCCCCGCCCACCCCCACGGCCCCTGCGCGCGCGCCCGGGCGGCCCCGCGGGTGCCCCCACAGGTCCCCTCAGAGCGGTCCCGGCTGAGGGGGCAGAGCAGGGGGGGGAACGGGGACAGACACACGGACAGGGACGGCCAGGGGACACACACAGGGACAGGGACCGCCCGGGGACAGACACACGGACAGGGACTGCCCGGGGACAGACACACGGACAGTGCCCGCTTGGGCACACAGGGACAGGGAACGCCGGGGGACCACTCCCGGGATGTTCCCTGAAACAGCAAAAAACGCTGTGAGTGCCCTTCCACTAGCCCGGGTTGCTCTATCCTGGCCTTGGACACTTCCAGGGATGGGGCAGCCACAGCTGCTCTGGGCAGCTCCCTGGCCGGAGCGCCTGGAGCTGCAGCATCTGCCCCAGCAGCTCTCCTGCCGCTCGGCACTAGGATCGGGGTCGGGATCGGGCCCGCAGCGTCCCCTCGGGCCGCGCCGCCCATTGGCCGCGCCGTTGCCATGGGAACACCTGACCCCACCCATTAGTCCTTCCGTTGCCATGGGAACCCCTCGCACCGCCCATTGGCCGCGCCGTTGCCATGGCGGTACGCCCCGCCCAGCGCGCACGCGCGGCTTCCCGCGTTGCCGGCGGGTGCCGGGGGCGCGCGGGCGGCGCGAGTTCCGGGGCGGGACGGAAGACCCTGCGGGGAGGGCGCGGGGGCCGCTGGGAGCTGTAGTCCGAGGGCGGCCGGCGGCGGCAGTCGCGGTGCGGAGGTCGGTGCGGGGCCCGCGGGCCGGGCCGGGACCCCCGGGGGCCAGCGCGGGGGCCGCGGGGGCGGCGGGAGGAGCGGGAGCGGCGGCAGCGGCGGGGGATGGCGCGGGGCGGAGCGGGGCGAGGCGGGCAGGGCCGTGCGGGGCCGCGGCCTGTGCGGGCGGGGCGGCGCGGGCGGGGATGCTCCGGGGCCCCGGGGGCGCCCGGGGGGACTGGGGGTGTCCGGGGGGACGGGGAGGGCCCCGGGGCGTCCCGGGATGGTCGGGGGGGGCGGGGATGCTCCCGATGATGCCGGGGATGCTCGGGGGGCCCGGGGAGGCTCGGGGCAGGGGGCGGGGGATGCTCGGGGATCCCCCCGGGCGCGGGGCCGGCGGGGAGGGCCCCGGAGAGCGGCCCCGGGAGCGCGGCTTTCCCGGCAGTTCCCATCCCTCCCCGGGGATGCCTCGCTCCCGCTGCTCCCCAGAGCCCTTTCCCGGTCCCCTCCCCGCCTGTGGCTCGTCCCGCTGTCGCTCCCGGCTCCGTTTTCCCCCACGGTCGCTGGAATTGTCGCTCCGGGGCGGCCCTTTGGTCCCCGGCGCATCCAGCGTCCCGTCCCAGCTCCAGCTCTTCGTTATCCCCCGGCCGGCCGGCCAGCAGCGGGAATCCTGCAGGATTAGGGTTGGGAAGGAAGGGTTTCCTGCGCAGCCCCGCTGCTCCTTTGGCCCAAGTAGCCCAAAGTCCAGAGGGATCAATCCTAAAGGAGCCTGTTGGCTCCTCCTGACCCCCGGGCAGGGAGTCCTTGGGGCTGGATTGGGACACCACGGGATTTCTCCTTTGTTCTCACCACAAAGCACTCGGGGCTCTGCCTCTTCCAGCACTGCTGGAATATCCCAGCAGGCAGGAATCAGAATTCCTGTGCCACTCACTGCATTGCTCTCAGGGAGGTGGTTTTTCCTCATGGAGCTGTTTTCCAGCGGGTCAAGGAAACCCAGCAAAGACCCAATTCCCATCCTTTTGGATTTCATCCAACAGTTTCCCGTGCCACATTCCCTGGTTTCACTCTCTGCCTTTGCAGCAGGAGCACTGAGTCTCTTCCTAACAAACTTCTGGTGTCCCTTTTCCCACCTGGAACTCCGGTGTTATCCCAGTGTGAGGCTCCACGGTCCCATGGATTCCCCTCATTCCAGCCTGTTCTGTGTCATCATGTTCCACTTCTTCCCACTCCAGTGCCTTGGGAGCCCCCACATCTCTCCTTCACCAGACAAAATACATTTGGAGTCTTCCAGTGTCCCCTTTCCCTGCTGGTCCCTCGTTCCCGTGGATGCAGATCCAGCTGCCAGAGCTGGTCATTTCTTTTTCTTTGGGACCAGGATCTGCAGCACCAAACCCTGGGATTTGCCCCAGGCTGCTGGCTGGGCTAGAAGGGATTCCCAGGTCCGGATCCTTGGTCTTCAGATCCAGCAGATCTGACCCTGAGTGACCCAGAGGGGCTGGGCTGGGCCTTATCCTGACCTCACCTATCCCAGCTCTTCCCTCTCCTCTGGGCCTTGTTCCCACTGGATGCTCAAGCCTGAAGTCCTCCAATTCCTCCACGTCATTCCAAAGGTATCCCTCATCCATGAGATTCTGTTCATGGACCTAAATTGTTTCATCTCTCCATCTTTTATTCTCCTCTCTTGTCCAGCCCAGCTCCCACCCAGTCTGACTCTTACTGGTTCCCAGTGAAGGTGCTGCCTCAGCTGGGATCTCCAGACAGGATTATAAAAAACAGCTGGGTTGGAATCTTGCTTGTCCAAGGGGCTCTCCGTTGTTTGTCTCGGAAGCTCATCCCTGGATGGCTTTCAGTGTTTTGTTTCCTTGGTCTTGAGCAGAGAAGACCATTTCCATCAGCTTTCTCCTGCATTTATCCATAGAATCCCAGGCTGATTTGGGTTGGAAGGACCTTTAAGATCATCCAGTCCCACCCCCTGCCATGGGCAGGGACACCTCCCACTATACCAAGTTGCTCCAACCTGGCCTTGGACACTTCCAGGGATCCAGGGGCAGTCACAGCTTCTCTGCCCAACCTGTGCCAGGGCCTGCCCACCCTCCCAGCCAGCAATTCCTTCCCAATATCCCATCCAACCCTGCCCTCCTTCAGCTTAAGGCCATTTCTGGAAGAGCCCCCTGTCCCTGTGTGGGTGAGATGTTCTTTGCTCCCTCTCCCCTCATTCCTGCTCCACAGGGAACTTGGCAGTTTCTGTGCCTGGAGCGTTCCCGGGAAGCTGATGGAGACGAACTTCCCTGTGTTCCCTGGGATACACTCGGTCTCTCCAGGCAAGCAGCTCCCCCTGTTTTGGTCATGCTTAGGAACTGGGGAGGAGGCCGTGGCTGATGGCTCCATGACCTGGATTTACTGCAGCATTCCCAGTCCCACTCCTGGGTTTGTCTCTGCAGGGATTTTGGGGTGTTCCGGGATTTACTCCCCTCTGGAGTAACACTGGACTCACAGAATTCATCTCAAACACCACTGGCTTTGAGCCCAGGCTGGGATGATCCCTGTGGAAGGGGCACAGGCTGCCATGTGCTCCACTCCCTGCAATTCCATGTGTATTCCTTCTGGGATGTGTGCTGAGCACCCCAGCCCTCGGAAAATCCCCCCCTCCCTCCCAGGAGCTCCTGGCTGTCCCTGTCCCTGCAGCAGGGCTGTTGGCTCTGGTACCCAACACAGCCTTCATTTTTACAGCCTCACATCACTCTGCTTTTATTCCTGTCATCCTGGGAGAAGCCCACGAGTGGCTTGGCAGCCATGGCAGATCATTCCCTGTGTCCATGGGGAGGGGAATTCCTGCCCAGAGTGTCGTGTCCAGGAAGGGGGGTGGGTTCATCTCAAGCCTTTTTTGCTGCTGAAGGAATTTTGTGGTTGGTTTTACTGAAAGCAGAAGTGAAGGATTTGACTGATAACTGCAGGTATTAATTGTGTGCACAGGAAGTCATTCAGAGGGATTTAATGCCCATGGAATCACAGAATATGCTGAGCTGGAAGGGACCCCCCAGGACCATGGAAGGCCAGCTCCAAACTTCGTTCACTTTGTATGAATGAGGCTCCTCAGGCCTCACCTTCTGCCACAAGGGGGTCAGAAAATCCCTGCTACTCTGTTCCAAGAGGTCCTGCAATGTGTTTGATCTCTGGCCTAAAATAAAGCACCCGAAAACGTTTTTTCTTTTATTTGACTGAAAGGTCTTTTAATGAGAAATTAAAATAGGAAGTTAAAACATAATTTCAGCACAGAAGGTTATAAAAAAAAAAAGACTTCTCTTTTCTCTGTTTTTTTTTTTTCCTTTGAAAAGGAGAATAATGGCAATAGTTACTTAGTTCTGGCCTAATAATGGCTTTAAAACCTCCCCAAATCGCTGTCACCACAGAGGCAAAGCAGAAGCACTTGAATCCTTTTGAAGGAAATGTTAATCCTAACCTGCTGTTTCTCCTTGCTCCCTCCTGCTGTCCCAGGAACCCACCCTTCTCACTGGGATGGAGATGTTCTCGCTGAATTCCCTCAAAGGTAAGCCCTGACACCACCTCAGCTCCACTCACAGCTCTTCCTTGGCTCTTGATTTGCATGAGGAACAGGAGGTCGCTCAGTTGTGTCCTGGCTAGTGCAGCAGGGAGGGAATGTGGCAGGAAAGCTGGGACAAGGAGGCACAGGCAGAATTTCAGGGAGCAGGGAATGGGGAAGGGGAGGAGCCCTGTGTTATCCAGGGGAGACACTGGACACTGGTTTGCTGTTTACCTCAAAGTTAAGACCTTTTTTTCCCTTTTAATTTTTCTCTTCTAAACATTCCTGTATCCTTTAGTACCAATTCCAGGAGCTCTTTCTCCCCGGGGTTTGATTCTTTAACACTTGGCACTGTCTCCATGTCCCTTTTCCCCGTCATTGCTTTGCCAGCCTTTCCTTCAGTCGTGTTTTTCCCTAAGGAATCCCTCCAGTCTCTGACTGTTTTCTGGTTTGATTTGTTTTCCTTCCCTGAACTCTCTTACTTGGTCCTAAATAAGGTTTAAGGAATGGAATGAAATGCACTCTGGCCGAGGCAGAGGGATTGCTCCCTCCATCCCAGGGAATTCCTCCCCCTGCTCTGCCCCAGCCCTGCCCTGCTCCCAGCACAGGGCTCTGGATCTGAACCCCAAATTCCCAGGCTGGAACACAGCCAGGGCAGGAGCTGTGGAAATGTGGGAATAAAACCCCACTCCTCCATCAGACAGCGTGACCTGGCTGGGAGTGGGGATGGAGAGAGGGGACTTCCCCCAGGGCTGGTGGTCTGTGGTGGCCAGGCTGGCTTTGGGACTGGGGATTCTGCATGCCTTGGGATGAAGGAGTTGTTAATGAACCAGGGCTCGTTAACCAGCTCTGTCCTGCACAGGCCTGGCTGGAGGAGCTCATCCAGCCCCAGCCCAGCCTGGGAGGTGGCTCTGGAGATTATCCCGTGCTGGTTAACGCTCCTCTCTGCAGAATAAAGATACTGGGAATGGGCCACTTGGGAATATTTCAATGAATGGAGCTGTCAGTGCCTTTCTGTGCTCACAAGATAATTTCTGTATCGTTTTTGTGACAAACCACCAGCCCTCACCCCTGACTGTGTCCCACACCCTGGGACCGACTTCCAGCCTCTCCTCCCAGATCTCCCCATCCCACTGGCTGTGTTTTCCCAAGACTTTCCCCAGGCATGGACTTTATTAATTTGTTTTGTTGGCTTTGCTTCCCCCACCATCTCCTGGGGGCTCTTGTTCCCTCCCGAGCTCCTTCTCTCATGTTCAGGACTTGAAACAACTTTGTGGCCATGGTTATAATTTGGATTTCTTCCATGCTGGACAGTTTATTTGCCTCCCCTGGAGCTGTGGGAAACACTAAACCCCCCAGCAAATACATCAAATTAGGCTTTTTCACAGTAGATTTCTCTTCCCAGATGATGTAGGAATTTTTCCAGCCTCCCTTTCCTTCTAGTCCTCCTTGGAGCTTTTGTTTCCAAACCATCTAAGTTTATTTCTGAATAAATAGTGAAAATAGTAGTAAAAAAATAAGTTTGTATAACGTGCTGTCAAAAGATTTACACAGAATTAATCCTCTTAAATTGAATGACTTGTTTCCCTTTTCAGTAATATGGGTGATTTTTGAATGAACAATCAGCTTTGAATGATTTTTCCCCTTTTTAGGGGATCAATGCTCCTAAGATTTGTACTCTAAATGCCAGAATAGCTCCACGTCTTTAAAAGAAAATGCATTTTTTTGTGTCTTCTGGTGCTGTTTCAAAATCTGGGTGTTTTTTTTTTCTAATTCAGATTTTTTTTTAAATAAAAGAACCTACAGAGACAAATCACAACTAATGCAGAAGTGCTAAAAAGTGTGAGTACAGGAAAAGGCAAATTTGGTTTAGTGACACTTTATTTTTTGAGCGTTCAACTTCTCCAAAGTTGTTTTTTTTTCAGTAGAGGGGTTTATTTGATAACTTTTCCTCTTCTTGAACCTCTTCTTGTGGAGCTTTGTAGAACTGAGCTTTGCCAGTATCTTAGTCAATATTTTTGTGACTTACTGAAGATTTCTCTTTCTGATTTAAAAATAAACCAAAAAACCAAAAAAAGCCTCCTAACCCCCCCCCCCCCATTTTTCATCCAACTATTCATGTAAATTTTTACTTGACACACAGGATGCTCATAATAAAGTCTTTGACACAAAAATGAGACCTTGGTTTAAAGAAACACAAAACTTAATGGTTGTCCCAGGTGCAACCAGGGCTGGTAAAATTTATATAGACTGATTACTTAAAATAATAATTCAGATTTGAATAAACAAATAAATCCTGTAGGGTTGGAATTTCAGCTCCACAGCCTTGAGAATTTTATATCTCGGAAATAATGATTATGTGAAATAATTATTGATAAATGTGTATTATTTATATATATGATTTGATTACATTCATTTATGTGTGAATTATATATGAGCAATAATTTTATTAAATAACTCATGTAGAACCAAATCATAACTTGGAATAGACAAAAGTTGGGAAGAAGGGGAAGTGCTGATTTATTTTATGAAGATTGTAAGATCTTTGGAGATTTTAGACTTTATAAAGATTTAAGGTTTTTTAAGACTTAAGATTTTATGGAGATTTAAGGTTTTATAAAGATTTAAGATTTTTATACGGGTTTAAGATTTTACGAGGATTTTGGATTTTAAGACCTTTTTGAAGATTGGTAAGGTTTTAAAATCTTATAAAGATTTAAAGATTTTTGGTGTTTGTCTATAATATTTGCAAATAATGGGGCTGCAGGATGAGTTATTTTCAGCCCCGTGGATTGCCTGGTCTGGGGGGGTGTTGTGTGTGAGGAGCTGGGAACAAACCCCCAAGGAGTTTCAGCTCCCAGGGGAGTTCCCGAATTTCCCCAGGTCACTCCCAAAGCCCGCTTTGCCTGGAGAGGGAAGGATGGAGAGGACAAGGTGTGGGAGTGAAACGAGGCAGGAGCCAGTGCTGGGAGCAGGGAATGGGATGTGTGTGTGTTCCCTGTCCCAAAGCTGATGCTGGCAGCAGGGAATGGGATGTGTGTGTGTTCCCTGTCCCAAGAGCCGGTGCTGGGAGCAGGGAATGGGATGTGTGTGTTCCCTGTCCCTAAGCTGGTTCTGGGAGCAGGGAATGGGATGTGTGTGTGTTCCCTGTCCCAAAGCTGGTTCTGGGAGCAGGGAATGGGATGTGTGTGTTCCCTGTCCCTAAGCTGGTGCTGGGAGCAGGGAATGGGATGTGTGTGTGTTCCCTGTCCTGGCACAGGGAACACCCCCGGTGTGCTCCTTGCCTCCCACAGGACTGTGCTGGCACAGGAGCCCCAGGAATGTTGTGCGACCTTCCCATGTCCTGGCACGGCAGGACAGCAGCTCCTTCTGCCTCTCCTTCATCTCCCTCTCAGTTCTTTTCCATCTCTCTCCCTCTCTCTCTCCTTTTCCCCTCTCCTTCTCCTCCTCCTCCCCTTCCTTTTCCTCCCCATCTTTTTCCATCCTCCTTTCCCCCTCCTTTTCCTTCTCCTCCTTTTCCTTTCCTTCTTCTCCTCATTTTCCTCCCCTTCCTTTTCCCTCTTGTCTTTCTCCCTCTTCTCCTTTCCCATCTCCTTTTCCCTTCTCCTCCTTCTTTTCCTTCTCCCTCTCTTCTTCCCCACTCCTTCTCCCTTTCCTTTTTCCTCTCCCTCACCTCCTTCTGCCTCTCCTTTTCCCCTCTCTTTTCCCCTCTTTTCCTCCTTGTTCCCCCCTCCTTTTTTCCCTCTCCATTCCCTGTGGGACGCGAGGCCTCTCCCCTCTCAGCCGCTCTGGGTCCTCCGGCCCGCCAGGGGGCGCTGGGGGTCGGCGGCGCTGCCGTGGCCGGGGGCGCCGGCGAGCCCAAGATGGCGGCGCTGGGGCTGCTGCTGCAGGCGGCGGGGCCGCTCCGCCTGTGCCGCCCGGCCCGCGGGCCCTGCGCGGCCCCCCGCGCGCTCTGCTCCGCGCCCAACGGCCCCGCCGCGCCCCGCCGCGACGAGGAGGACGAGGAGGAGCCGGACGCGGCGCAGGGTGAGCAGCGGCGGCGGCACCGGCCGGCACTCGCGCCCCGCGCGGCCCTCACGCAGCGGAAGGGAGGGGCGAGCCCGGGCCCGCGGCTGGGCGGGGGGAGCCGCCACATCCCTCCCTCCCTCCCTCCCTCCTTCCCCCATCCCTCCCTTCCCTGCCTTCCCGCCGCTCCGCCGGCACCGGGATGCGCGGCCAGGGCGAGGAGCCGCCGAGCTGCGCAGGTACCGCGGGCTCTCCGGGAGGGCTCGGGGGGCGCCTTTGTGGCCGCCCCGGGAGCCCTTTGTTGGGTTTCCCCGGTGATTCCCCTCAAGGTCGCCGAGCCGGGGCCTGGGCGAACCTCCGGCCGCCTCCCAGCGCTGACGCGGGAGGAAAATCCCGCACGGAGGTTGGGTGGGAAGGGGGATGGATCGAGGAGCGCTCGGCCGGCGCCGTTGGGGCCGTTCCGCCGGGATCCCGCCGGGATCCACCTGCACAGCCCTGGCACCGCCGCGTCCCGACATCCCGCCGGCGGGGATGGATGGCTCTGGCACGCTGTTCCCGTCGGGATGTCGGCGGGGCGCAGGTGGGAAGGGGGAGTCCCGCGGCTCAGAATCGCTGCTGTTTTAGAAGATCGCTCAAAGCCGTGTTTTGGTGTCGCGTTTTGAAGCGCTTTTTGTTGGATTGTGGGAGCGTGGAGAACACCTGGAGTTTAGAAAGATGCGAGTGGTTTTGTGCCAGAGGTTGAGCCGCGACATTTTCCCTTTGTAAGTCGCTGGTTTGGTTTCAGTTTTCTTTCATACTGTGCAACCTCCCGCTTTGGAAATTTGGGTCATTATTACATAAAACTTCTTCTTTTTTTCTGCCCCTCGTCCTGCTGTGTTTGGTGCTTCTTTCCCACCCTCCAGCACTTTTTTTTTTTTTTTGTTATTTGCTCTCAGTAGTTTCTGGATTCTTTGGGTTCCATTTGCCTTTCAGAAGCTGCTGAGCTTTATCTTGGAGTTCAGAGTCAGATGGGCTTTTAATTGTTGCATTCAAGCTGTTCAACAGAGCAAATTAACTCCCTGCTAAACCAAATGCAAACCACCCCAAATTATTGTTTAATGAGCTGGTTCAGGTGTTGCCTGAGAAAAGGAATAAACCAGGATTTGTTTTTTTCTTTCCTCTTTTTTACTTCATTCCTCAGCACCTCTTCCTAAGGTGTGTTTTTAGAGAGTCCTCAAGTACTTTTATTTTTGGTCCTTGGTTCACCCTTGCAGTTTGTGTGGTGGATTGACCACGGAAGGCTCTTTTGGTGGGAGTGTGGTGATATTGGGCTTGTTTCCGATTGGATTTATTGGATGAGCAACTGAACTCCCTCAGGGTCTCCTGAGCCTGCCCTACCTGCACAGCTGCTGCTTGAACGTGTACAGATTATAAATGTTATTTTGCAGACCTATTTCTGAGGTCAGTTCTGAGCCCTCGGCCCAGGAGCTGCTTTGTTATGAGCCTTGGATACAAATACGGAAAAATCAACTGTGAACCCAGGCCAGCCCGAAGAAGCCAGTGTTAGATCCGTGTTAACATGGGAGGCTTCGCTGCTTTGGCTCGGGCAGTGGGATTTTGGGAGGCTGACGTGATCCCGAGCCCTGGTTTGCTGCAGGGATCTTCCTCTGAGCTAATGGAAGTTGCTGTCCCGTGGTGGCACAGCAGGGTCGGGGCTGGACTGGGACTCTGGATCCCTTCCCAGGCCTGGCTGCTCCTGCCGTGTCCGAGTGTCTCCAGGGGCAGGTTGGCCACTGCTCCTCCTCCTCGGCTCATCCCACTCGCCTTTGGAGAAGCCTGGACAGTTTTCCCAGTTTTTAAGTTCTTGTTCAGGCAGGAGTTTCCTGTGGGTTTTTATTCTGTGTGAGTTGGAAGGAGCTGTGGTCGGGATCGCTGGTGATGGTTTGAAACCCCCAAATACCCAAAAAGCAGTGCTTTGGTGAGCTCCAAAGCGAGCCAGGTGGAACCTTCTCTGCCTCCAGCAGGACATGTCTGGGCTTATTCCTGATGAAATGGATATTAATGGAGCCACAGGGCTTTCTTCTTCTTCCCTGGGGATTTTTGATGTGTTACAAACACCCTTCGCTGACTTGGATTCATTACTTGAATTTATTGTATCTTGGGGAGTTTTGTCTTTAATAGTTCGTCCCTGCTGCTCATTTGTTGCTTCTCCTGGGAAGAGAGAAACTAAATGGACCTAATGCTCCTCTGTCCTCCTTGAGCGAGACTTGGGGCTGGTTTATTTGTGCTCTTGTACCTGAGTGTCTTCACTCCTCGGATTTGTTGGGGTTTGTAGGAGGGCTGGCTGCTCCAGCTGGATGGTTTGGTGGGTTTGGGGCCTGGGTTTTGGTGGTTTTGGTGTTGCTTGCAATTATCCTGGACTTTCACAATCAAATTAAGCAAAGCAGTCACTGGCTTTGAGGAACTTTAATTAGTTAATTGGCTTCTTTGATAGCCCCACCCTGACTTGTCTCTCTCCAAGGCAGGGTTTTAATATTCCTGCATGATCTCAGAGCTGTGGTTTGGGCATCATATGTGGAGTTAGGCATGAGAATCAGCTCAGTTTGGGGAGCATTGGGCTCCACTCCCTGTGCTCCCACTCACAGCATTCCCACCCAAACACCCATTCCCAGCTGTGACAGCTCCTCGCAGGGAGGTGCCAAGAAATCCAATTTGGCAGGGAAGGCAACACTGCAAATCCAGGTCTGCAATTTGGGGCTGTTTCTTTAAAAGCTGCAAGTGAGGGATGTCTTCCTGCAGGATAAGATCCTTGAGCTCTGGAACTGGGGACGTGAGGGGGATCCATCAGCCCTTGGTACGTCAGATGGTGCTGCTGAATGTGCCATTGTCAGCTGGGAAGAAAACACTGTGCCTCCTTGGGAATTCTGAGCCTGAGCCACCGGCCAGAGCTGGGCAGAGGTCCTGTTTTGTGCTCTAGAACAGATTAAATATTTAGTCTTCACTGAGGAGTCACCTCAGAGTGTGAGAAATTGGCTCTGTCATAGATAGTTGCATTTGGGGGGGGGGGGCATTAAAAAAACGTGCTTCTTGCACTTCTTATCCCAAAATTGCTCAGGGTATTGTTTTTGAAAGAGGAAACAACTGGAGGCCAAAGAATCCAGGCTGGTTCTGGAAGTTCGCTTTTTTGCTTTTGTTTTTTTATGAAGTGAATTTAATGGTGCATTTTGGAATTGTGTTACTGTGGAATGGGATAGAACTGCAGAGAGCCAAAGTCTTGGACACTTTGCCAGTTTTCCTGACCAGGCAAAGTGTGACTGTGGTGGAACTTGCCTGAGAGGGTAGAAACAGCACATTTGCTGTATAGTTACAGGACACTGGCTCATGGTTCTTTGTGGGGCTGAGACCACTTTCCTGCTCTCTTGGCCAATATATAGAAGGTAATTCATGAGCAAGTAGTGGTGATAAATCACAGTAATTCCTGCAATGCCCCTGCAGTTGTCCAAGGCTTCTGAAAGTGTTTCTCTGAGACCCGGGTGGTTGTTCTATGATTTGCAGGAAGAAGTTTCAAAGCTGGGTGTCCCCAGTAATTAATTATTTTGTGCTGAACTCTGGGTCACCTGCTGGGTTTTTGCTGGGGAGGGTGATGGGATCAGCAGTGTGGCTTTTCCCTCTCCATTAGACAAGCATCCACAGGATGTGCTGAACATCCCTGGAAGTGTCCAAGGCCAGGTTGGACGGGGCTTGGAGCAACCTGGGCTGGTGGAAGGTGTCCCTGCCCATGGCAGGTCCCTTCCAGCACAAACCATTCCGCGATTCTCTCATCTGGAGCTACTGTTTGTCTTCATTACAGCAGCTCTGGAATCAGAGTTTCCAGCAGAACACGGTGGCACATCTGGGTGATGCTCCAGTGAGTGTGACTGTTGGCTCGATTCTCCTTGGATTTGGTGGCTCAGTCAGCAATTCCAGTTGCTGGTGGTACCAGTGAGCATGTGGCTTCTGATTCATTGCAGAAAGTTCCCCTGAATTCCTGCAGAGGATTTAGAAGCCTCTTAAAAGGGAGTGCTCACACCCAGGGGGGTCTGCAGGGTGGGTCCTGACAGCCTGGGGAGAGCGTGTGGGATGAGGAGATCCCGTCCCTCTCCCTGTTCCCTTGTGCTGGATTTGGGTACCTGGAGGGCTGTGGTGGCTGATTTACTCCTGAGCCCAGCAAATACCATGTATTCCATTTTTCTGCCTTGGCTTTCTGTTGGATCAGGGCTGAGGAGGAATTTGTCCCTGGAAAGGGTGGTCAGGCCTTGGCAGGGGCTGCCCAGGGAGGTTTGGAGTGCCCAGCCCTGGAGGTGTCCCAGGCAGGCCTGGAATGGCACTCAGTGCTCTGGGCTGGGGACAAGGTGGGGATGGGCACAGGGAGGATTCTGTGACCTTGGAGGGTTTTTCCAACCAGGATGGTTCCATGATCTTGCTGATGCCTGGAGTTGCTGTGGGTGAGCCGATGAACACTCCTCACTTCCCTGTCCATAACTCTGAGACAGGGATGCTCCCGGAGCTGCACGGAGCAGGTGTTGGAACTTGTCTTTGGACAGGACTGCACAGGAATTGGAAGACATTTAGTTCCTCTTTGGTTTTTTTTTTCCAGATTCCAGAGACTTATTAAAGGAATTTCCACAGCCTAAAAACTTGCTCAACAGTGTGATTGGACGAGCCCTGGGCATTTCCCATGCAAGGGACAAGCTGGTCTACATCCACACCAATGGGCCAAGGAAAAAGGTAATCCCGTGGGGCTGGAGATGTGAGGGACATGAGTGGGAAGGGAGCCAAAAACTTCTAATCCTGGGAGGAACTTTCCTGGAGAAAATCAGAGAAGTGTTTCAGATTCTGTGTAAAAGTTGCATGGTAGTCTTTTAAACAAGAAATATTCTCACTTCTTCCCCTTTCTCCTAATTTTCACGCGCTTTAACAGGTGTATAAATGCAGGTGCTGTCCCTCTTTTTGTGTTTGGAAGGATGGAGGTTTTTCTTTTGGGTAACTTGCTGTATCTAGATATTCCCAGCAGAAGGACACGTAGTCTGTGCTTAAATGTGCTTCAAGGTGCCCCACTACCTTAGAAAATTAAAATTTAAATGCTATATTTTGGGCCTCAGTAGGCCCAGATTTGATTGCAGATTCCAGTAGAAGAAATGCCAAAACCTAAAATGTCCAACTGCAACCAGAGAAGAAGAATTTGTTTGTGGTGGAGGGAGGTTTCTCGTAGTGCTTAAGGTCAAAACCAAATACAGACTCTTTTTTTTTTCATGAAAGGAAGCCGAGGAATTCCAAGCAAACAGTTTTGCAGGTGGTTTGAGCTCTCCCTGGGCTGCCAGAGGCCCAGATTCGCATCCGTGCTGTGAACTGAGCAGGACACACCTCCCGTGTGCTCCGTGGGCAAGGCTCTGCCTCCTGCTGTCACAGCACAGCTCATTCCAGAGCTGAGAGCCCTTTCCAGCTCCACTTTAACTGGAACGGACATTCCAGGAAAAGACTCCCTTCTGACGGATTAACATTTTCCAATAACATTCTGTCTAAAATTTCCCAGACAGTTTTTGTTGCCACATCCTTTTAAGCATCCCTGAATTTTAGGGATGCATTAGTACTGGTTACTTCAGAGTCCTTCATGATTTGTGTTTGTTTTTCTTGCTTTTCCACTGCAGTTTCCTAACTTTAATTTTGGAATACCACAGCCAATGCCTCATCCTTCAGTGTTGGAATACCACAGCCAATGCCTCATAGTTTTAGTTTGTGTAATCAGTTCACATTGTTGCTGGCACTTCAGTAGATTAATGTTGAGGATACCTTCAGATTAAAACAAAAAAACTGAACCAAGAGCTCATGGAGAAAATAAGGGTTGGATCACAAAAAAAAACCCAGAACCAACCAACAAAAAACCAACCCAGAAAGTGTGTGGGACAAGGACAGGTGGGACAACCTGGAGGGCTCCTGTTGGAGGTGAACCAGGGGTTTTTATGAGCACCAAGTGACTTGGCCTTCAGGAGACACCTTTTTCCCGTGCTCTTCCACGCAGAGCCCCGAGGCAAAATCCGTAGGAATTTCCTCCAGAGAGCTGAGGTTCTGCTGGCAGGTGGGCAGCCAGCCAGTGCAGGCTGCTGGGAAGGCAGGAGCCTTTGCTCCAGCCTCGGAGGTGGGGTTTTCCCAGGGGATCTAAATGCCACCTTTCATCTGTGCTGCAGAAACCGGAGAGAATTCCTTAAGCGTTTCCCTCCCGGAGCCTTCCAGCGTCTGCAGGGCCGGGAGCAGATGATTTGGAGCAACTTTTTGGAGATGGCAGGGTTCAGCTTTCAGCATTCTTTGCCTCTGCAGGATTTTAGCTCCCATTTAGAGGATGCTTCCATCCAGGGGGAGTTGTAGGGGGGCTCCCAGTGCTTGTGTTGGGCTGGAGCTGGATCCTCCTGTGCCCAGAGGAGCTGTCTGGGGAGCTGAGGCAACCTGCTGCTGGTTGCATTGCAGTGAGGAAGCAGTTACGGAGGTTTCCGTGCTGGAATCCTGTTGGAGAGGGCATGTTGCTCTGGGGCACGCTCCGGTGTGCTGCACTGAGCACAGGAACAGTCCCTGAAATGGAATTGCTCCTGGGATGAGCACCTGGCATTTATTCCTCGGAGCTGACACGCTGTGACGCTGCAGCCTGACTCAGCCCTGCACTCCTGTGGGACTGTGGCACCTCTGTGCCCTGCTCAGGCTTTTCCTTCGGTGCCCCTGGGATGGAGCTTCCCACGAAGGCACCACACGAGCACTTTGTTCCCCGCTTTCCTTGCCTGGAGCTGAGAGGTGGCTGGAGTGGGTGTGCTCTCGGGGCAGGGGAGAGCTGGGGCTGCGCTGACTCACTCGGCTGGGTGTCTCTGCTTTTCAGAAAGTCACTCTGCACATCAAGTGGCCCAAGAACGTGGAGGTGGAGGGCTATGGGACCAAGAAGATCGACGCGGAGCGGCAGGCGGCCGCCGCGGCCTGTCAGCTCTTCAAGGTGAGCTGGGGGGTGATCCCTGGGGGTGCAGCCTGGCCTTTGGGGATGGGAGTTCTTTTATCTCTGTGCCTGTTCACTCAGTTGGCCTGTTAGTCAGGGGTGGAGAGTGAAGTGCTGAGTCTGAGTCCATTTGAGCTTAAAATCCCACTTGCTTCAGCCAGGCATGAACTCACTAAGTCCTTGGAGTCCTGCTCTTTGTTCCTTGTGTCCTGGACCCTAATCAGCTCCTTAGCGTCAGCATCTACAGCGAGTAGAGCTTCCCTCAGGTGTGTTTGCTGTTGCTGTTCACCAGGTCTCATCTCTGCCAGCCCACCTGGGTGTGTCTGCAGTCGTAGGACCTTCAGATCCTCCCCTTCCCTCTTCATCCAAGCCACAGCGTGGCAATTACATCTTCTGCTTTACTGTTACTTTTAAGTAACGCTGGAGGTGGTTTCAAAACTTGAGGATGCTCAATAGGCCTGAGTTTGTAAAATCCCAATAAATCCTGGCCCACCCTAAGGAGCTGTGTGGGGCTCAGAGCCATGCCTTGGGAAGGGAGGGCAGAGAACAGGTCCCCTTTGGCAAGAAATAGTGGCAGGGGAAAGTTGGAAGACCCTGAAAGTCCCTTCTGTCCCTCGGTTTCTGGTGGGGAATGCAGGAATCACCGTGTGTCTCTCCCACAGGGCTGGGGGCTGCTGGGCCCCCGGAACGAGCTCTTTGACGCTGCCAAGTACCGGCTCCTGGCGGACCAGCTGGGCTGCCCCGACGAGCGCTGGTGCTCCGAGGGCAAGTGGCGCTCCAAGTCCGGGCCCTCCCTGGCGGACCTGTCCACCTGCTGGCGCCGCATGGAGCCCGACGACTCCATCCAGCCCATGGAGCAGGGCAGGATGCCTAAAGCCATGAGGAGGGAGGAGCTGGAGGAAGGGGAGCTGGAGGAAGGAGAGCTGGAGGAGGGGGAGCTGGAGGAGGAAGCGATCGATGTCTCGGATTACCTGCCCATGGCGCACCAGGACGCCCGCACCCCGGGCAGGGACGCAAGGTGGGTCTGTCCCGGGAGCTGCTCATCCAGGGTGCAGGGAGTGAGGGTTTTCCCTGTAGCTGATCCACCCCTGCAGCTGGTGAGGCCTGTAGGTGTGCCAGAGCAGTAGTGGGCAGCCTGGTCCTATAGCTGGCTGCCATCCAGGGAATGCACAGGCTTCTTCCCTGGAGCTCTCCCTTTGGAGACGCTGCCAGGCTTGTTACCTGCCTTACTCCTCTGGGCCTAAAGAGATTTCCATTCCCAGAAACAATCTGTGTGCACTTAGACTGAGACCTATGATCACCCTGAGGGCAACATTAAATCTCCCTTTTCATCATCATAGTTGCTTGTTTGACTTCATGTTTTATGAGCACAAATCTTGGGTTTTTAATAGGCAACAGGAGCAAGATCTGTAAGGACACAGTGGTGGTGGTTATTTCTAGGGATGCTCTTTGGATTGCAAGTTATTTATTTATGAAGACTGTTACAATCTGCCGAGGCTGCCTGGTTTGTAGCCTCAGTGTGAAGGTTTGATTTGGAGTGGGTGGCTTTGCTGGGCTGGGTGGTTGTTCTGTGACTGACAGATTTTAGCAGCAAGGGACAGCTTGACTGTGCCGTGACCAGAATTCTCTGTGCTTTAACCGCCCAGTTTGAGAGCTCAGTAGCCGCTGCAGTGGGGTGGGTGTGAGCACACGGGGACATTTGTACATCACCTGTTCCCATCTCCCCCGCAGCCGAGGAGGGAGTTCCATTGAAATGACCGACGACAACACTGCCATCCGTGCCCTGACGCAGTTCCCACTGCCCAAAAACCTCCTGGCCCAGGTGATCCAGATTGCAACCTCTTCCTCCACAGTCAAGGTAAGCTGCTGTCTGACCCCTGCCAGGGACGGAGCTCAGAGGCTCCCTCTGGAATCACGGGATGCTCTGTTTGGGTGGCAGAACTGGGCAGAGGAAGCAAGTTAGAGCTAGGCCTAGAAAAGTCAGTCTGAAGAGCAAGGAAAAGCCTTTGTGGTGAGAACTGAGAGAGTGTCTTAACAGAACCGTGCAGAATGTTGTTCCTTGAGGCCAGGGCGGGGGAGGAGCTGCTGTCTGAATGAAGGAGGTCATTTCCTAGGGTTTTATTTCCCCCTGTATCTCCAGCAAGCACAAGTTTGTGTTACTGGGAGCGATGTGTAATTTCTGTGCTGATGGAATCTTTCCAGTATTCAGGGATCCTCCTCCTCCGTGTCCCTCACCTCCTGCCCAGAGCTCGTGTGTTTAGCAAACAGGAGCTGTGTTCCACCCCAGAGGTTCTTGGGGATGTTCCCTACACATCAGGAATGTTCCCCACACAGCTGCCTGCCCTCACTCCTGCTTAGCCAGTGCCTGGGGAGCTGGGGGGGAATTCAGGGCAGTGAACTTGTGGTGCTCTGTTAAATCTAACAAAAACCCAAACAAACCCCAACAGAAAACCCCTGTGGTGAAGGGTCTAGAGGGGCCACACGAGGAGTGGCTGAGGGCACTTGGCATCTTCAGCTGGAGCAGAGCAGACTGAGAGGAAGACTCATCAGGGTCTGCAGCTTCTACCGAGGGGCAGCTCCAATCTCTGCTCTGGGGGGAGTAGGGACAGCCCCCAGGGAATGGCTGGAGCTGTGTCAGGGCAGGCTCAGGGTGGATCTCAGGGAAAGGTTCTTCCCCCAGAGGGTGGTTGGCACTGAACAGGCTCCCCAGGGCAGTGGGCACAGCCCCAAGGCTGCCAGAGCTGCAGGAGGGTTTGGACAATGAACGGGCAGGAGGGTTGGGGTGTCTGTGCAGGGCCAGGAGTGGGACTGGGAGATGTCTGGGGTCCCTCCCAGCACAGGGTGCCTCATGGGGTGTGTGGTGTCTGTTGCTGCAGGAGTACATGCAGTTCCGCACGGTGGGCACCAAGACCAAGATCTGCAAGCTGAGCCTGCGCTGGCCCTGCCCCATGACCTTCGCTGCCAAGGGCCGGCGCAAGGTGGAGGCGGAAAACAAAGCGGCAGCTCTGGCCTGTCAGAAGCTGAAGGTGAGTGAGTGCACCTGGCTCTGCATCCCTGGGTGTGTCTGTGATACAGGCTCCTTCCCCCTGGCTCTGCATCCCTGGGTGTGTCTGTGATACAGGCTCCTTCCCCCTGGCTCTGCATCCCTGGGTGTGTCTGTGATACAGGCTCCTTCCCCCTAGCTCTGCATCCCTGGATGTGTCTGTGATACAGGCTCCTTCCCCCTGGCTCTGCATCCCTGGGTGTGTCTGTGATACAGGCTCCTTCCCCCTGGCTCTGCATCCCTGGGTGTGTCTGTGATACAGGCTCCTTCCCCCTGGCTCTGCATCCCTTGGTGTGTCTGTGATACAGGCTCCTTCCCCCTAGCTCTGCATCCCTTGGTGTGTCTGTGATACAGGCTCCTTCCCCCTGGCTCTGCATCCCTGGGTGTGTCTGTGATACAGGCTCCTTCCCCCTGGCTCTGCATCCCTTGGTGTGTCTGTGATACAGGCTCCTTCCCCCTGGCTCTGCATCCCTTGGTGTGTCTGTGATACAGGCTCCTTCCCCCTGGCTCTGCATCCCTTGGTGTGTCTGTGATACAGGCTCCTTCCCCCTGGCTCTGCATCCCTGGGTGTGTCTGTGATACAGGCTCCTTCCCCCTAGCTCTGCATCCCTGGGTGTGTCTGTGATACAGGCTCCTTCCCCCTAGCTCTGCATCCCTTGGTGTGTGTCTGTGATACAGGCTCCTTCCCCCTGGCTCTGCATCCCTGGGTGTGTCTGTGATACAGGCTCCTTCCCCCTAGCTCTGCATCCCTGGATGTGTCTGTGATACAGGCTCCTTCCCCCTGGCTCTGCATCCCTGGGTGTGTCTGTGATACAGGCTCCTTCCCCCTGGCTCTGCATCCCTGGGTGTGTCTGTGATACAGGCTCCTTCCACCTGGCTCTGCATCCCTGGGTGTGTCTGTGATACAGGCTCCTTCCACCTGGCTCTGCATCCCTGGGTGTGTCTGTGATACAGGCTCCTTCCCCCTGGCTCTGCATCCCTGGGTGTGTCTGTGATACAGGCTCCTTCCCCCTGGCTCTGCATCCCTTGGTGTGTCTGTGATACAGGCTCCTTCCCCCTGGCTCTGCATCCCTTGGTGTGTCTGTGATACAGGCTCCTTCCCCCTGGCTCTGCATCCCTGGGTGTGTCTGTGATACAGGCTCCTTCCCCCTGGCTCTGCATCCCTTGGTGTGTCTGTGATACAGGCTCCTTCCCCCTGGCTCTGCATCCCTTGGTGTGTCTGTGATACAGGCTCCTTCCCCCTGGCTCTGCATCCCTTGGTGTGTCTGTGATACAGGCTCCTTCCCCCTGGCTCTGCATCCCTTGGTGTGTCTGTGATACAGGCTCCTTCCACCTGGCTCTGCATCCCTGGGTGTGTCTGTGATACAGGCTCCTTCCACCTGGCTCTGCATCCCTGGGTGTGTCTGTGATACAGGCTCCTTCCCCCTGGCTCTGCATCCCTGGGTGTGTCTGTGATACAGGCTCCTTCCCCCTGGCTCTGCATCCCTTGGTGTGTCTGTGATACAGGCTCCTTCCCCCTGGCTCTGCATCCCTTGGTGTGTCTGTGATACAGGCTCCTTCCCCCTGGCTCTGCATCCCTTGGTGTGTCTGTGATACAGGCTCCTTCCACCTGGCTCTGCATCCCTGGGTGTGTCTGTGATACAGGCTCCTTCCACCTGGCTCTGCATCCCTGGGTGTGTCTGTGATACAGGCTCCTTCCACCTGGCTCACTGTATTTGAGCCTGATGGGGTGATGCCTGAAACTTTCTGACCTTTGACTTAATGCTTAATGAACTAATTCTTAGTAAACATACGATTCCAAACCCTGGGATTCACAAGGGATTTAGCAAGGGAGTCAAACCTTGGGATTCACAACATTCCGGAACCATAGCAAGGGAGTTAAGAGGGTTTTGTTGGGTGCAGTTGTGGCTGCTGCTCCTTCTAGGGGTCTGAGACCTTCATGTGAATGTTGTGTTGGGGGCACCCAGTTGTCTCTGGTGTGTCTTTTTCTCCAGAGCTGAGTTGGGATCATGCCTTGTTTCTTGCTCTGGCAATACAACCAGGAAGTGATGGATTTGGGCTGGCAAGGAGTTGGCCTGTGGGATCCATGTGCTCCATATCCCAGCACTTGGTGTGAGCAGTCTCGTGGCTGACAGTGTTTGCCTGTTCCTTGCAGAGCCTTGGCTTGGTGGACAAGAACAACAACCCCCTGAGCCACGCCATGTACAACATGACCTCCCTGCGGGAGCTGGGGGAGAACCAGAGGAAGCCCTGCCACATCAAAGTCCCCGAGGCCACCCTGCGCAAGATCGAGAACTACCTGAACCACGTGAGCACCTTTGCCTGGTCCCATCTGCCTGCAGGAATTGCATGTCTTTGGAAGCTTCATGGCAAAACACTGAGGGAATTCATGGCTTGATTGTACCACAAAACCTGATCAGTCTCCCCCTTTGGGGAAGGGAGACCCTTTCTGGGCAGTGGGCCTTCCCTTTGTGCCTCCGAGGCTGAATCCAAAAATTCTGGTTGATTAAAAGTTCAGCAGCTTTTAATCTTGTGAACATCTGGGCCGATGCTTTGATTTGTGTTCTAGACAATTCCTGACCTGTTGTTGCTCCTTTTAGTTCTTCCTGTGGGAAGTGGGACTTCCGTTTTTTCTTTTGCCAAGTCAGAATATTTCTGGCTGAGGCAAACGCTTGTGCTTTACGTAAGTTGTGTGTCTGGGCTTCCCGAGGGAGAGAAGGGTGGTGGTGTAACTTGATGGTTTGCAAAAGTCGTCTTGGAGGGGCTGTTGCATTGGAGGGCTGAAGTAACTGGTTGGTGCCTGTCAGTTGAGGCATTGGCACTAATACCCCTCCTAAAATAGGGAGCACAGCGAGGAAAGCACAGGGAGCTGCCCAGGTTGATTCTCACCTTAAATACCCTTAGTTCAGAACATCGGTGACTGAGTTACTGAAAATCTGAGGAGACCTCGGCAGAGCTTTGTGGTCGTGGCAGAGCTTCACAGTCATGGCAAAGCCAGGCTGGCTGAGCCTGTTCTGGGAACCAGTACTAACCTTTCTGTCCTTGCCAACTTCCCCCATCTCTCCCAGTATCCCGTGGACATCAGGGAGTCCCGGCCCCGGATTGCTGATGACATGATGAACCTGACCAAGGAATCAGGTGCGATAAGCGACGCCATCACGGGGAAGACCTACATCCCCATGCTGGAGGCAGAGGAAGTGCGCCTTAGCCAGAACCTGCTGGCCCTCTGGAAGAGGAGAGGAGCCTCCTGGCAGGAGAGCCACCCGCTGCCAGTAGACCCCCACAAGGACACCATCCTGTCAGCCATCGAGCAGAACCCCGTGGTGGTGATAGCAGGAGACACCGGCTGTGGGAAGACCACGCGGATCCCGCAGCTGCTGCTGGAACACTACATCCTGGAGGGCCGTGGGGCCCGCTGCAACGTGGTGATCACCCAGCCCCGCAGGATCAGCGCCATCTCCGTGGCCCAGCGCGTGGCGCAGGAGCTGGGGCCCAACATGAGGAAGAACGTGGGCTACCAGGTGCGGCTGGAGAGCAAACCCCCCGCCCGGGGAGGGGCCCTGCTCTTCTGCACCGTGGGCATCCTGCTCAGGAAGCTGCAGGGCAACCCCAGCCTGGAGGGCGTCAGCCACGTCGTGGTGGACGAGGTGCACGAGCGAGACGTCAACACCGACTTCCTGCTCATCCTGCTCAAAGGCATCCAGAAGCTGAACCCCGACCTGCGCCTGGTCCTCATGAGCGCCACGGGGGACAACCAGCGCTTCTCCCACTACTTTGGGGACTGCCCTGTGGTCAAGGTGCCCGGCTTCATGTACCCAGTGAAGGAATACTACCTGGAGGAGATCCTGGCCAAGCTGGGCCGGCACCGACACCGGCACTACGAGATCAAGGTGGGTGTGCAGGTGTTGCCCTGGGACGGGGCACTGACTTGGGGGTGTCAGGGGAGAGTTTGGGCCTGGAACCGGTCCTGCATCCCTCTGGTTCCTGGGCACTGTCTGCTCAGCTTAATTCCATGCCAGCCCTCATGAGGTGAAGTCAGCTTAGTGGGATCCCAGAGCACTTTGATTAAATGACGGGTAAAGACGACTGCAGTTTGGGGCCAAGTTACTTTTGTCCCCCTTCAGTGTGAAGTTTGATGTGTGAGTAGGCTGAGAGCTCACTGTGTGTGTATGGACACTGACACACACTGGAAGGTTTGCACACTCTCTGCAAGCCTGTCCAAGGCTGGGATGGTTGTGCCTTCCAGCAGTGTTACCTCAGTGCTCACATCCTGCTTGACTGAATTCCCTGGTTGCTGCTTTTAGCAACGAGTCCAAGCGTTCCCTTGGAAAATGCCCTCCAGACATGCACTCTGTGCTGTGGGTAATCTTACACCAGTGGTGGGTCACGGAGTCACTGAGCTTGGCTGGGATCTCCAGACAGTTTCTGGTCCAACCTGCTGGTCTGGAAGCTGTCAGCCCATTTCTCCAGCCATGAGAGATCCCTCCCTGTGGCTGAGCAACTGTCTGGATTATCAGCCATTTGTCCCAGTCCTGGATCATCAGCAAACTGGCTTGGGGTATCCCATTGCCTTCAGGGCATTCTTCCTGATTCTGATGTGGCTGGGATTGTAGCTGAATTTTATCAGCTTCTCTGATAGCCTGTCCCAAATCATCAGGAGATACAAAAGCTGCTGCTCGGTGTCTGGTGGCTTTGGAGTCCCAGGTGCACGTGGCACAGTTTTGTCCCCAGAAATCTCACGTGAATTCTGGTACTTGTGAGGTGCTGTTCAGCAGAGATGCACAAATTTCAGCTTCCAAATCTGGAGATTGGGCAGGGACTGTGTATTCTCAGTGCACAGCAGAGGGAACTGGCAGCAATTGTGACCAGAGCAAGTTCCAGATGGAGCCAAGACCAGGCTCCCGAGGTTCCTGGCTCCGAGTCCTGGGCAGGCTGTCCAAACCCAGGCATTTGCAGACTCCAGGAGATGCTCTGGAGGCTGTGCCTGTGTGCTCTGTGCTAGACTTACCTCACCCACCCACGTGTCCTGTTCCACAGCAATCTGACGATGAGTGTGTGCTGGATCTCGACCTGATCACCGACCTCGTGCTCCAGATCGACGCACACGGAGAGCCAGGTGGGTTCTGCCTTTCCCATGGCTCTCTTCTCCTGCTGGGGGAGATAACAGCGAGCCCTGCACAGCCCAGAGACCACACCATGCTGAGCCTCTCGTGCAAGGCCTTGAATTCCTGCTGGCCCTTGAATTCCTGTTCTCGAGCGGTGTGGCATGAGGGAATTCCAGGTCTTTGGCTAAGAACATCTGAGTCCTCAGTGTCCTGGCAGCTGTTCCTGGGGGCGAAGGGCAGGACTTGTCTGTGCTGCAGCATTTGCAGCCTTGAGCTGCACAATTTTCTTTGTGTAGTGGAGCCCCATCCCTGTTAAATATCTTTGCCTGGAAGGTGATGTTTTTGGGGAGAAGGCAGCACTCTCAAATGACTCGTAAGAGCTTTAAGTGTTTCAAAGCTCACAGGTATCAAACTACAGGCAGCCTGGTTGCTTTCTGCCTTGAAAGCCTGTGTCTCCAGCTGGGGAAGGGTGCTTGGATTGTGTTCCTAACTGGTGGTGTGTTCCAGGTGGGATCCTCTGCTTCCTCCCTGGCTGGCAGGAGATCAAAGGGGTGCAGCAGCGGCTGCTGGAGATGCTGGGCTCGCAGAACAGCCGGTACCTCGTCCTGCCAGGTGAGAGGGCAGGGCCAGCCCCTTCTTCCCAGGATTCAGGAGAATCTGGGACAGTTGACTCCCTGAGCCCCTCCAGCTTTGCACTCTGGTGCAGAGCTCGTGTGCTTTGATGTACCTGTGGTGTGAGTGTGTGGTGAGCATGAGTAACTCCTGCGAGCAGAGCCTGGGTAACTCCTCCTCTGTGATCAAAGAAAGTGGCTTCCTGTTTGCCTCCAGCAATTGGGAACTAGGCCAGGGGGAAACAGCTCAGTTCTACATTGCTGCAGCTGCCTACTGAGCCTGCACAGAAAAGATCCTCAGGACCTGTTTCGTTGGATGCAAAAGGACTGCGGAGCTCAGCTTTGATTAGTGAATTTAACATTGCTTATCCCAGGGGGAGTTTATAACAAAGGGCAGTTTTGCTGTGCGAGGCTGTGAAGGGTTTTGGCACTTTTTTGTTTGTTTTTTAGCAGCTCCCCCCGTTCAGTGCCGAGCAAGGCCGGGCAGGAGCAGAGCTGTGAGCAGCTCAGCTGTTCGTGCATGCAGGTGTTCCTGCATGAAGACCCCTGTTCTGCTGCTCCCCTGCCACTCTGGCACAGCACAGCCCTTGCTGAGCACCATTTCTGACCCAGAGCACCCAAACCTTTTCCCCAGCAGGACTGGTGGGGCTGCAGAGCTGGACTGTGGGAGGGAGTGGGGCTGGAGGGACATTCCGGAGGTGGCACCAGGCTCTGGGGAGGGAGGTGAGCAGAGCTCCTGCTGCTGAGCCAGAGGCTGAAGCAGCTGAAGTGAGGCCTTCCCAAATGATGTGTGGGAGATCTCCCCTGGGGTGTGGCTGACAGGAAGCTGCTGACAGTGAACATGAGAGATGCCCCCGTTTCTGTCCCATGTTTCTGGAAGCAGGCAGGGATGATACAAGAGGAATCTCTGCCCACCAGCTCAGCCGGGCGGGACTGACTCTGGTTTGATTTCCCAGTGCACTCCAACATCCCCATGATGGACCAGCAGAACATCTTCCAGAGGCCTCCTCCTGGCGTCAGGAAGATTGTCCTGGCCACCAACATCGCGGAGACCTCCATCACCATCAACGACATCGTGCACGTGGTGGACAGTGGCACGCACAAGGAGGAGCGCTACGACCTCAAGACCAAGGTACTGCTGCTTTCTCGCCCCTGAGGGCATTGGGCACACCCTGGAGCTCAGGGATGTTTTCAGAGGAGCACTGGAGGTGTCGTTAATGGGATGATGGAGCTGCTTCCAGTTTGGCCCCTGGGGCACGGGCACTGTGTCCCTCTTTGGGGACAGTGTTTGACTCATCACCATCGTTTGCCTTGTCCAAGCTCTGTGCCAGGCTCCCCACAGGCAATATTCTGGTGTCCTCAAAGAAATTCAAGGCAAATCCTACTCCCTTCCCAGCTCTGCAATACCATGGAACATCTGTAGCTTTTCTGTTTGCCTTTTTCCATGATTTCATCAAAAACCTCTTGCTGGCCCACGCAGGGCAGCCCTGACCTGTTGATCCTGCTGAAGTTTGCAGCTCTCATGACCCCAGTCCCTTGGTTTGTTCCTCACCTGCCCTCGGGCCCCGTTCCTGGCAGCGCTGAGCCCTGTGAAGGCTCTTGCCTCTCCACCTTCCTAAGGAGGTGAAGACAAATGTGCTGCTGTTGCCATTAGGAGAAGGAATTCTGGCTACATCCCTGTGCCCCTGTTCTGGAGCATCATCTGCCAGGGCCAGGTGGCCGTTCACACCCTGGACCAGTCCTGCTTTAAAGCCATCCCTTTGATATTTGCCCAGTTTTATCCCAGTTCAGAATGCAGAGCCCGAGGCAGGGCTGGCGCTGGGGAGCCCTGGGATGGGCACCAGGGACACGTGTCCAGCAGGTGGCATCTGGGTCCCATCCATGCCCTGATGGAGACCAGCACTGCGGGAGGCAGGAGAGTGGGAAAGGCTTCCCTGGCCCTTTGGGATCACTGATTGGTCTGGAGTCTGTGTGTGGATGGAAAAATGCAAAGAGAGGGACTGGGGGCGAGGAGCGGCAGAACAAGGGGAGTGGCTTCATGCTGGCAGAGGGCAGGGTTAGGTGGGACATTGGGAAGAAATTGTTCCCTGTGAGGGTGGGCAGGCCCTGGCACAGGGTGCCCAGAGAAGCCGTGGCTGCCCCATCCCTGGGAGTGTCCAAGGCTGGATAGGTCTTGGGATACCTGGGATAGTGGAAGGTGTCCCTGTATGGGGCAGGAGCATTATTGGATGGGCTTTAAGGTTCCTTCCAAGGCAGATGAGCAGGCCAGGGCCCTGGGATCATCACGGCTGTCCTGCCCGCAGGTGTCCTGCCTGGAGACGGTGTGGGTGTCCAAGTCGAACGTGGTGCAGCGGCGGGGCCGCGCCGGCCGCTGCCAGTCGGGCTTTGCCTACCACCTGTTCCCTCGCAGCCGCCTGGACAAGATGCCAACCTACCAGGTGCCAGAGATCCTGCGCACCCCCCTGGAGAACCTGGTGGTGCAGGCCAAGATCCACATGCCGGAGAAGACGGTGAGCACAGCGCCGGCTGCGGGGCTGCCAGACGGGAGCCCGGAGCTCCAGGGGCAGGAGTGGGGAGAAGCCAGCAGGCTGATGACTTGGGAGCTTGCTTTCCTAAACACGGGGCTGTCTGGGGATGTTAACACCAGGAAATGGGAAGATCCCTTAGATGACAGAGCGTGTCTGCAAGACTGAAGGAGTGGAGAGGGCTGAGCTCACATCCCTGGAGGCAAAGAAAGAGGGAACGGTGTCGCAGTCTGGGGCCCTGGGGCAGGACACAGGGCTCTCCCACATGCCTGTGTGGGAAACCTGCCCATTTTTTCCCTTTTCCCTCCCCCCTCCTGTGTTGCAGGCAGTTGAATTTCTCTCCAAGGCTCTGGACAGCCCTGACATCAAAGCTGTGGATGAAGCCGTGATCTTGCTGCAGGAGATCGGTGAGATAATGCTGTGTCCTGGAAATGTATTTGCTGTCTAAACATGGGAAGTGGGAGCTGTCACAGGATCCTGTGGGGCAGACTCTGCAGGATTGTCCCTGGAGGGGGATGGCAGTTGATAGGGACTTCCCAAATCACCCACCTTTGTGATGTTTTATTTCCCACACTGCTCTGCTCAGAAAGTGGGGAGAACTTTCCAAGGTTAAAAAAAAAAAGGGGGAGGGGGTGACAGGGAAAGAAGGGGAGTGGTGATCTGGAATTCAGAGCTGGGCCTTGTTGACTGTCATGTGTCTGTGAGAGCCATTTCTTCAGCCTCAGCTCAGTTAGACCAGGGGAGTTCTGGGTGCTGATTGCAGGCCCCTGTCCCTGTGCCTCTTCTGGAGGTCACCCAGGTCCCCCAGGCCGTGTGGGTGGGTTCTCCTGGCAGCTCCCAGAGCCGCCGGGGGCTGATGTCTGTTCCCACCCCGGGGCTCTGCTGCAGGAGTGCTGGACCAGCGGGAGGCCCTCACCACCCTGGGCAAGCGGCTGGCCCAGATCTCCACGGACCCTCGGCTGGCCAAGGCCATTGTCCTGGCCTCCATCTACCGCTGCCTGCACCCCCTGCTCGTCATCGTGTCCTGCCTCACGCGGGACCCCTTCAGCAGCAGCCTGCAGAACCGCGCCGAGGTGGACAAGGTGAGGGGCCCTCCGGGGCGGGGGGGGCAGGGGTAAGGGGCTGCCCCGGCTCACGGGGCTCCCACGGGTGTCCCTGTCCCAGGCCAAGGCCGTGCTGAGCCGGGAGAGCGGCAGCGACCACCTGGCCTTCGTGAGGGCCGTGGCCGGCTGGGAGGAGGTGCTGAGGCGCAGGGACAGCCGTGCCAGGGACAACTACCTGCAGGACTACTACCTGTACGGGCCCAGCCTGCGCTTCATCAACGGTGAGTCCCGGGGGCTGCTGCTCCGTGGCCCCCAGAAAGGCACCGTGAGGGACGGGGGGCAGAAAGGGGCTGGGCTGGGCAGGGCCTGGCTTTGGCGCAGGATGGAGCTCCTGCCCGCCCTGCTGAGGTTGATCACGCCATGGGATAAGGGAGAATCTCATCCCTGGGCTGTCTCCCCCCTCCAGGCCTTGTCAAGCAGTTCTCTGAGAACCTCTACGAAGCCTTCCTGGTGTCGTCCCCGTCTGATTGTACCATGCCATCATCCGTGTGTAACCAGTACAGTGAGGAGGAGGAACTGGTCAAGGGAGTCCTCATGGCTGGGCTCTACCCCAACCTCATCCAGGTACTGGCTCTGCCATCACCCTCCTGGGCTTGCTGGGTGGCACAGGGGAGCGTTGAGGTGCCACAGATGCCTGTGCTCTCTTGGGAGTGTGTGTCCTGGGCAGGCTTCCCTGTGCTCCTGCTGCTCCTGGGGCTATCCCTGGGTGGGCAGGGCATGCTGGTTGTGCAGCCTTTGAGCTTCTCCTCCCACTGCAGGTGAGACAAGGCAAAGTGACCCGCCAGGGGAAGTTCAAGCCCAACAGCTACGCGTACCGGACAAAGGCGGGCACCGTGCTGCTGCACAAGTCAACCATCAACAGGTGGGTGTGGGTGCAGGGCCCCACGGCACACAGCTGGCTGTGCTGGCACCCCCGTGGCAGTGCCAGCCCCGCAGCCTGGCCCTGGCTGACGGGGCTGTCCCGTGCAGGGAGGCGTCCAAGCTGTACAGCCGCTGGCTCACCTACTTCATGGCCGTCAAGTCCAACGGCGGCGTGTTTGTGCGGGACTCGTCCCAGGTGCACCCGCTGGCCGTGCTGCTCATGACCGACACCGACATCCACGTCCGAGGTGAGCGCTGCCAGGGGCACCCCAGCTCTGCTGGGCGCCCGGCCCTGCCACCCCTGCTCTCCAGGCTCATGCTTTGGGTGTCGCTGTGGTGGGGCCGTGGAGGGATGGTTTGTGAGCTGCTCCCGGCTGTAGCTCTGCAGGGAGACAAGGAAGGCAGCCCCCAGCAGGCTGAGCCTGGAGGCCTGTGTGCCTGGATCGTCCGGGGGGAAGGAGAGGCTGAGCTGGCGTGGTCCCCCTTGTCTCTGGGGGTCTGTCCCTTCAGCCCGTGGGGGTTTGGCAGTGCTGCAGTTGGTCTCCAGCCCTCAAGCTCAGACAGGCTGTGCTGTCAGTCGCCTCCTGTGGGAAACTGGGAGGATCCCAGTGTGTGGTCAGTCAGAGTGCTGCCTGGCTCTGGTGGGAGCTGTTGACCCTGTTGGTCTAACACAAGTGTGGGAAGGAGCTGTGTAGCAGCGGTGGAGGGGCTGGGGCAGCCAGCACGGGCGAGCCCCATGCCCACCTCACCCACGCTCTCTCCCCAAGATGACGGCTGGAGAGCCACGGTGTCCCTGACGGACAGCGACCTCCTGGTGCTGGAGGGGGACTCCTACACCATCCGCCTGCTGCGCGACTTCCGCGTGTCCCTGTCCAAGATGGTGGAGACGTGCCTGTGCTACGAGATGGCCGCCATCCCCGGGGACCTGCACCACCAGCACAGCCAACTGCTCGACATCCTGGTGGATCTGCTCAAGGGCCCTCCCGGCAGCTTCGGCTCGTAGGCGGAGCCCGAGGCTCCTGTGGGGACTTGTAATTTGTATAAAGATGTTCACAAATGTTTATTTAAATAAAGTTCTATTTATCCCTTGTGAAGTCATCTCTCTCCATCCTAGAAGATTAATGTTGTCTGAATCTCCTGCTGTCGGCTCCGTGCATGGTCACCGCGTGGGAAGAGCAGCGGGAATGGACTGGGAGTGCCGACGGACCCGAGCTGTGTGGACACCCGCCCGCCTCCTCCGTGCCCAGCGCCGTCCCTGACGGGAATGAGGACACGGCTCCCGGGGCCGTCCCGTGCCCCTTCCCCACGGGGCCGGGCTGGAGCCGCTCCGCTGCCAGAGCTCCTCCGGGCTCACCACGAGGACGGATCCGTGCCAGGCCGAGCCTGGATCCGGCAGCTCCGGCGCAGGGATCGCCGTCTCTCCACTCTCCACGCGCCCCGGAGGGGAGGAAGCCCCGAAGGCGCCGGATGGAGGTGACATTCCATGGGGATCTCCGAGCCTGCCAGCGGGGCCCTGCCAGCCCTGGGTCGTGGCGTCACGAGTGTTGAGATGTGGCTCGTCCTTCCCAACCTGCCTGTACTTCTCGTCCTCTTGCGTTGTTACTATGATTTTTTTTAACTTTCCCGCTCTCCCTCGGTCGAGGGGGCCGCTCCCTGTCACTTGTGCACACAGGACGTGATTGTAGCTGCCGGGCTGCCCGCGGGACGCCGGGAGCGCAGGCACAGACCTTTGTTTTCTACGAACAGGGACCATATTTCCGTGGAAGGAGGATCGCGACAGGCGCAGCACTCAACGAGGAGTCTGGAGTTTAATCCCAGCTTTGCCTTGGACTCTCTGTCCGTAAGACAGTGACCTACCTCACAGGGCTGTTGTGAGGCTTCGCTGGTGTTTGTACCGGGAGGGACTCGGGGCGCGAGGGCTGTGCCCCCGGCGCTGGAGGGGCCCACGGGCCTGGGGTCATTCCTTTTTATTCCCATTTCTTACGCTCTTTGTATCTGCAGCAGAGGTGGTGGGCTCTGAGGGCCCCGAGGGCCCAGCCGGGCGCTGCTCCGGGCAGGGGGAGCGAGGCCGTCCCTGCCCCTGGAACAACGGCAGAGCAGCCCCGGGGCCCCCCTTTGGTTCTCCCAGTTCTCTGATTTAATTTACTGCTCATGGGCTTTAAGGCACTGTGCCCTGTGCCAGCACAAGGGGCCCTCGGAGTCCTGCAGCCTGGGGTCACTCAAAACTTCTCATCTTCATTTCACTTGCTTGAGGTTGTCACTATTATTTGACCAGTGTTTGTTTCTTTTGGCCTGTATAATGGGCAGTATGGTTTTCCCTTCCAGCAGGTTTAAAAAAAAAAAGAAAAAAAGGCAAAAAAAAAAAAAAAAAAGACAAAAAAAAAAGACTAAGCTATTGTCTAAATGGTTCCGAACTAGTGTGATATTGGGATACTTCCGTGGCTGTTATGTGATACTGGATCTTTTTACAACATAGATTAAAGACAATAAAAAGGGATAGAGTAGGAACTGCCTCTGGTCCTCTTCATTCTTTTTTGCTGTTTATTTTTTTTACTGCAAAGTCCTGAATTTTGCACCTTTTCTTTGGCCACTTCTCTGGTGGGAGAGGTGCAGAGCGGGGGGTCAGATGGGTGGGGAGGGCATGGGGGGCTAAAGGGACCTGGCACTGTGGGACCCCCTGTGAATGAGGGGCTGAGGGGCCACTGTGGGGTCACTGTGGGGTCACAGACACCCCTGCAGTGCCAGAGCGTGCCCTGGGCTGGTGGGGCCGGGGGAACCATCCCAGTGCATCCCAGTGCTCAGGAAGGGTCGGTGCCCAGAGCTGGGCTCTGGGCCCAGGGCAGGGCTCGAGAAGGGGCAGAGGAGCTGCTGCTGCTCAGGGCCCCCGACCTTGGGTCCAAATGCTTTGTGGGGTCCCAGATCGTGTCTGTCGCGTGTGTGAATCTGAGCCAGGGTGGAAAACCTTCCCTTTATTTGTAGGAGTGGGCCAGAGGCACCTTCTGTGAGGGGTGGTGGCCCCTCGGGGTTGCCCTCTGGTCACCGGTGTGTGCAGGGCCTGGCACGGGGCACTCCCAGAGGAGCCGGGTGGGATGGGCAGAAGGGACCCTCCAGGCCGGCTCCTGTGGCTCTGCCCCCTTTCTGTGCCAGCGGTGACACTACCACGGCCACCAAGGGCTCTCCCTGGTCCCAGGGGGTGCCCACAGGACCCTCCTCCCCTCTGATCCCAGGACTGAGGAGCAAAGCCATGGATGGGGATTTTCCCATGGTTGAAGGAATCGGATCCAAGCGAATTCCTTCCCTGCCCCCTCCCTTCTTCCTTATGGTTTCCTGTGCCGGCAGCACCTCAGGTGCCCCTGACTGTGCCACCACGCCCTGCCCGGCCTTCCCACCGCCACAAACTCAGGCCCAAGCTGAGGAGGAACATCTAGAAGCTTTATTTCAACCCTTTACAATAGTAAGAATCACAACATCAAGTCAGGAAATGTTGCTAAGGAGACGACGGTCTTACAGCCCCTCGGGGAGGGTGAGACACAAAGGCAGAACCAAACGGGCGGGTCCCCCCGGGCAGGGGGGCTCTGCCCCAGCCCACCCCCCAGAGCTGTTGTCTCACACCAAGCACTGCCCTCCCCCTGCCAGGGACAGCCGTGTCTGCCCCCTCGGGCACCCCCTGCGGAACAATCCTATGACACAAATAATAGTAACACGTCACATTTAGAACACGCCACACGCTGCTCACGCCTCACGACGGCCCGGTGAGGTAAAGAGTGTCACCCCACCCGTGCAGGTGGGGAGCTGAGGCAGAGAGGTTGAGCGGGGGGAGCCCCGAGCCGGGACCCCCCTCCCGGCGCTGCGCCCCGAGCCCGGCTCTGCTCACACCGCCCTGGGTCCAACCCCCGCGGCCGCTCCCCCTCGGTCCTGACTCGCTGTTCCTACGGGACGGGGCGATGGAGGCTGCGGGGGATGCCAAAGGTGGGACGAGCACAGCGGGTGCGCGATGGAGCCTCGTGTCTGATCCTACCCCAGACAGCGGCCGGGGGCCAGCGAGACCCGCGGGAGGGAGGGAGGGCGAGACGCTCACTCGGCCCGAGTTCAGCGGGGAGGAGGAAGGAGAGCCCGAGCATTCCCACTGCTGCCTCCCGGAGCCTTTCCCGCATCCCCCCCCCCGCGGGATCCCGGGGCCAGAAGGGCTTGGGGGGAATTTTGTCCCAAGCCTGGAGGCCGCTGGCCCCCCCAGCTCCTGCCTTCGGCTCCGGGGGGCTCGGCCCTCCCCTCGGGGACGCCCCGTCCCCCCGAGGGTGTCACTGCCACCAAGCTCCGAGAAAACTAGAAATTCTGCCTAAACGACACAAACACGGGGGGGTCCCAGAGCCCCCTCACACCGACACTACGCGGGGACGACACCGGGGGTCAGCGTAGAAAACTACATTCAGTTTGCGGTCAGGACCCGGCCCACGGGAGCCACGGCCCGGGGCGGCCGCGGAGCCGCTCCCGCGGCCTCAAGCCCACAAACTCGTTACTTGAATGTACTCGTTTGACAGTATAAAAAGCCCGAAGTAACTGTATATGCCACTGATATGCAGGGAGACGCCGGGCTCCGGCAGCGGAACAGTGGGAAAGGGGGGAGGCTCCTGCCTGGAGGGACCCCAGCCGGGATGGATGGAGCTCCCGCCCGGCCCTGCTCCCTCCCCATCCCTTCAGCAGCTCAGACACCTCCAAACCTCCACTCACCCTCATCCTGAGCTCTGGGAAGGGCTTGGCTGAGCCTCCGGCCTGGCCTGAGCCCAGCTCAGCTCAGCCACCCCTGCAAAGCCAGGATCCCCCAGCGCCAGCTCAGGACAGGAACACGTACATTCAACTCGCATCTAATTCAGACCACAACTCCTGTTTTCCCCCAAATGTGCTGCCTCCAGCCCTCAGTGGAGCCGACGGCCCCTTCCCACCCCGCAGCGTCCCTGCAGGTCATCCCACCAGAGAGGAAAAGCCATTTCCAGCACACACGGCTCCTTCCCAGCAATATGTACAGCCGCTTCCTCAAGAGAAAATACAAAAAAAAAGAAATCCATATTAAAACCGAAGCTGTCCTAGAAACACCACAGCAAACTAATGTATCCGGATTTAGTTCGTCAGCTAAACACAGGCACAACAAGTGTTAGAGAAGTGGCACAGAAGCACAGGCCGGTGGGGGCAGCTGGGCCGGGGGGCTGTGTCGGGCAGGGACAGGCCTGGATGCCAAACCCTCATCCAGGGCTGCCCAGCAGTCGGGAAATGGGATAAAAGCAGTGCAGGGGAGAGGCGATGTCGCTGTCCCTTTGCGGGGGGCGAGGGCTCCAGTTTGCTGTTTGTTTTTTTTGCAATCTCAGAAGATAAAGTGCAATGTTGCCTTCCTCCTGCAGCACCTGAACCGCGGCCGGGCCCGGCTGCCTCCCTCCCTCCCTCCGCCCGGGAATCTCATCCCGGGGCACCCAGGGAACCTCCTCCCAGGGTGCCCCGGGCAGAGCAGGGAGAGGGACGCGACATCTCAGCCTCCACCTCCTCTTTGGTTACCCACGAGCATCTCCGGCCGCTGCCCATCGGCACAAAGCCCGCTGCCAGCCCGGTGAGCCTGGAGGGCGGCTCCGGCCCCTTCCCATGGAAACCGGGATCCAGGCAGGGAATCCGGGCTCCAGGCTCACCGTGCAGGCTCAGGACTCATCCAGCAGCCCCTGCCAAGCCCCGACCGGGAGCACACGGGCGTTATTGCTTGGGAAACACACAGCCCCTGCCCCGTCCTGCCCAGGGGCTCAGCCTGCTCCTCTCCTCTCCTCAGCCCCTCTGCTCCGAACTTCCCCTGGATTCAAGTGTCGGAAAAAAAAAAGAAACCAAACCAAAGCCCAGACTGAGAAGCTGAAGCTGGTGTTTAGAATTTAGCAGTAAGAGAAAGAAGGAAGCGCCAGCGGGAGGGCAGTGATATATACCGGGGTGGGGCCACAGGGGACGGGCAGCTCCGGCCCCGGCTCCAGCCTCTCCTGCCGGAGCCAGGGCTGGGAACGGTGCTGGGAACACACACGGACAACACGAGGGCAGGGAGCGATGGCACGTTCCCTGTTTGGGATTAGAGGGATGTGGCACAGAGGGAGCAGAGAGATGGGGAGGAGGAGGAGGAGGAGGACAAGAAAGAGGAGGAAGAGGAGGAGGAAGGGAAGGAAGCACTGGGAGGGCTCCAGGGTATATATAACCGCCCCTTTCAGGTGCAAATCTGCATTGTTTCAATTTGTATTCAGAGGAAAAAGCACTTATGAAACTACCAGACGACTTTGATGCAAACTAGTACATTTTAATGCCATTTTATTAGAAACCATGCAAACTTTAATATAAAAAATACAAGTGCAATAAGAATCTTTGTGTGTAAATACAGATTCCGGGTTATCGTGTCATTGTCGGCTTCCCAAAGAAATATTCCCACAAGCATGAGAAGCTGCAGGCTTCCCTCTGTCCCCTCCTGGAGCAGCCCCCCCTTAGCACAGCCTGGTTCAGTTCTCTTTGATCCCAGTGTTTTGTTATTCTGCTTTTCTTTATGTTTTTTCTTTTTTTCTTTAAATTAGTTTGACCACCCAAGAACACTTTTTTTTTTTTTCTCTCCTGTTTTAATTTATTTACATTTCATTTCTTTAGTGTCATTTGCAACATGAAACGAGGAGCTCCAAGAGTGGGAAAAAAAATCTCCTTCCTAGTCAGAGCTGCAACTCCCCGGCACTAAACCTGCCCCACTGCCCAGCCCAGGGCTCCCGGCTCGCTGCCCATCCCGGGACGGGCGCTGCCCTTTCCTGCCTCCCACGGACCTGCTCATCCCGACGGTCCCCATCCATCAGCCTCGTTAAAACCACACGCACGCACACACACACACACATCCCTCACACCCCAGGACCTGCTTCAGCCTTGAACTCCCGGCCTGCGTCAACCTGAGCTGCCACGGCAGCCTCCTGCCTCCCCTCGGCCCTGGAAAACCGGGATCAATCCCAGGGCTCCGGCCCTGCCAGTTAATAAATAAACCACCTTTCCCTGGCTGGCACGCAGGAGGCCCCGGGCACCCCCCGGGGAGGGTTTATGAGCATCTCGTTGAGGTCAACACAGGCTCCATCTGAGCTCTCACAGCAAGTTCGCCTTTAACACATCCCTGTGCCTTTCCTTCCAGACATGGCTTAATCCCATGAACTCGCTCCATCGGTTTAAAATATTAAAAGAAACCCCAAACAACAACAAGGAAGTTACAATGGCTGGATATGTCAGTAAGAAGCCAGCACGGCAGCAGCGGTTAATGTCCCTAACTCTCCTAGGGGGTGGGAAGGAAGGAAAGAGAAAAGGAAACTTAGCACGGGGGGGGGCTCGTAGCACAATAAATCATCAACACGTCGTCACAAAGAATAAAAGGTTCAAGTCAACAGTTAAAACAGCCTAACGAGTGTGGAGGGTTTATATCAGCATCCAACTGAAGCGGTGAGGAGGGAAAGGGGTTAAAAAAAAAAAAAGAGACAGAAAGAAAGATCACAGCTTATCCCTGTTAACTCTGGCCTGGCTTCAGCCCCCGGCACATCCCTGCACTGGAACAGCCCTGGAGCCGCTCGATCCCGGCCCCGACGCGGCACCACCACTGCAGTGACCCCCCCACAGCCGACGGGACGGGCGCGGACAGGGAGGGCAAACCCTTTCCAGCCACGGAGGGACCCCCGAGCCCGGGCAGGGCCGAGCCCCCGGGACGCCCCGGGCGGCAGGAACGGCCCCGGCCCTGCGGAACGCTGTCCCTTCCCACCTAAAGCCAGAGGCCGGGTCAAGAGAGCCAAGCTGGGTCCTCGGGAGCGCGTGGAGCGGGGCCGGGGGGTCACAAGCCTTGCTGGGAGGGCGCGGCGGGGACAGCCGGCTGTGGCAGCGGTGACAGGGAGGCGCCGGAGCCCAGGCTCTCGCTGGCAGAGGTGCTGCGCCGGGGGGAGGTGCTGCTGGAAAGGTTGGGGGGTTTGGAGACGACGATTTCCGCTCCGTGGTCTGTCCGAGCCTTGGCCTTCTCACGGAACGTCAGCTTGTGAGATTCAATCTGCAGCGACACAGGGGTGGGGACACACGGGGAGGGGGCGGGAGGGACGGGAGGGAGAGGGGACGGGAGGAGGGGGGGATGGAAGACGATACCAGAATGTCATCATTAGATGCCTGGAAGATAAAAGGCAATTTTCTGAATTAAAAGCAAGGCAGGACAGCCCTACGGACATCGCTACAAACGGGTGGGGGCTGCCGGGCTCCCCTCCCCTCCCCGGGGCGGCACAGAGGGGGCCCGCGGGCACTTACTTGTTTCTTGTATGTGAGTCTCGAAGCTCTGAGTGTCCCTTTGCTCAGTGGTGCCCAGCCCGGGGGGCACGGCCGGCCCGACCCCGTTCTCCCGCAGCGCGCTGCCCGCCGGGGCCGCCGCCGGAGCCGGGACCGGCACCGCACCCGGCACCGCACCCGGCCCCGCACCCGGCCCCGGCACCGCTCCGCCCGCGGGCACCGGCGGCTGCTGCCCCGGCTCCGCACCGCCCTCGGCCTACAATGACAAACGGGGCGCACCGGTCAGTGCGGGGCTGCGGGGCGGGGAGGGATGCGGGGGTGCGGGGGTGAGAGGGGGTGAGAGGTGCAGGGGGGTGAGAGGTGCTGGGGTGTGGGTGCAGGGCTGTGGGGTGCAGGGGGGTGTGAGGGTGCCAGGGGGTATGAGAGGTGCAGGGGCTGTGGGGTGCAGAGGGGTTTGAGAGGTGCAGGGGGGTGTGAGAGGTGCAGGGCTGTGGGTGCAGGGCTGTGGGGTGCTGGGGTGTGGGGTGCAGGGGGGTGTGAGGGTGCCAGGGGGTATGAGAGGTGCAGGGCGGGTTCCTGGAGCCCACTCCGCCCTCCCCGGCTGCCACAGGGATAAAGGGAAGTGGGAAGTGGGGAAGCAGCCCCTCTGCTCCCGGGGAAGAACATCGTCCTGACCAGCCAGCCCTCCGGCTGCTCACGGGTCCCTGTGGGCCCTGGAGCTCTCAGCAGCTTCTTCCCGAACACAGGGGAGGGGATGGCCCTGGAAAACGTGGAGCAGGGAATGCCAAGGGGACAAGAGCCCAACGCTCCGGGGCCAAGAGCTGGAGGGTGGGTTGGGTTCATGGAAGCTTCATGGGAAGCTGCTCCCATGATCTGGGGACACACAGAGAGCTGGGGCTGCCCCATCCCTGGAAGTGTCCAAGGACAGGTTTGGAGCAAGCTGGGATAGGGGAAGGTGTCCCTGCCCAAGGCAGGGGATGGGACTGGATGAGTTTTAAGGTCCTTTCCAACCCAACCCATTCCAGGATTCGAAGATCTGGACACACAGTGGGTCCCAAAGCAGGAAGGCCAAGGTCACACAAGCTGATCCTCCCTCGGTGCTGCCCCATGAACTGCGAGTGTGGAATTTGGAGAGAACCTCCATCCTGGCCTGTTCTACCAGAGCTGCTCATCCCACCTGGAGTCACCAGGTTTTATTGGCTTTGGAGGAGAGCTGAGTCCTCCTGCCCTTGGAGAAGAGTCTGGCACACAGGTGGGATCCTGCAGGGAGCCACTGGGACTGTGAGATCCCACCACCTCAGACACCCACGGAGAAGGGGGCAAAATACTCCAAAATCAGACTAAATCTGACCAGGTGAGACTTCAGAGCTTCAGGGAAAGCCCCAAAAGAGCACCAGTGTAAGGACCAGACACTGGAACTGCTCCAGGGAGTTCCAGACCCCTCCCAAGGCACCAGCAGCGTCTCCAGCTCCTCCCAGCTTTTCCCTGAGCCCCAATTTGCCAGGCTGGAGTTTCCATAAAGGGCTGGAGACAGGAGAGTCCTGAGTGTCCCCAGTGCACACTGACCATCCCCTCTTGCTTTACCAGGGATGGCTGAGCACACACTAATCCAGCTGGGAATTGTGAGCTGCTCCTCAGGACTGGGATCATTCCTGTCCAATCCACACGGGGTTTGATGCAACAGCTCGAGCCCAGCCCTGGAACCCTCACTGACACAAATCTCAAACAGAACAACAACACTGGCACAGCCAAGGGATCTCAGTGCTTGGAGGGGTTTCTCTTGTGTCTGTCTGTCCTTCTGGGGGCAAAGATTCCCACTGGAACAGCTCTGAGGGTGTTCACACCTGTGTTTTCTCCACCTTCAGAGCCAGAAATAGGAGCTTCTCACACCTCCCCTTTGGAGAGGGACTTTTTATGAGAGCCTGGAGTGACAGGACAAGGGGGAATGTCTTCCCACTGCCAGAGGGCAGGGTTAGATGGAATATTAGGAAGGAATTCTTGGCTGTGAGGGTGGGCAGGCTCTGGCACAGGCTGCCCAGAGAAGCTGTGGCTGCCCCTGGATCCCTGGACACAGCTCCAGCACCCCCTGATCGTGCTGTGATGGGTCAGTCCCCCCTCCCTGAGCACAGACCTGGAGCGTGCAGAGCCAAGGCTGGGGACAGTTTGTGTTCCCATGGCAGGGGGGATGAATCACAGCCACCAGAGCACAATCATCTGTTCCCACCCTCACACAAAGGGGCTGCAGGAGCTGCACTCCATGCTCCTGGTGGGTCCCTTCCAGCTCAGGATATCCCACGGTCCTCCAAGTGCTCCCAGGAGCTGCAAGGTGCTCTCTGCCAGCACAGAGCACTTGGATCTCACCAGCTTTAACTGGGGGTGAAGGCCACAGGCAGCCCTGCTGAGGGGCTCCCAGCTCGGTGATCCCTGCTCTCAGATTCCAGCAGGAAGGATGGAGATGGGCAGCACCAGGAACACCTGCCAGGGAGACTGCTCAGGCACGCCAAGGTGGTTCCCAGCGCTCTCCTTCCCAACCCATCCGTGCTCCTGGGGTCCCTCCTTCCTCCTGGGGTGCAGAGCAGAGGCCCCAGACACAAGCAGGTGGTTGGAACAGGCAGGTGGAGGAGGAGCACCCCACTGAAGCCCCAGGCTGGTGTGCCAGAGCCCCTGCACCCACCTTCACAGTCCCTCCTGCCGGCGAGTGTCCCACGTTGTCCAGAGATCCCACTTTGGCCTGGGCCTTCTCCTTGAAGTTCAGCTTCTGGTTCTCAATTTTGACGTCTCCTCCCCCTGAAAGGACACGTGCAGGGGTGAGGTCAGGAAGGATCCCACCCCTTCCCAGTTCCCCCCAAGGAGCTGCCATGGACCCTCTGGAGGAGGGACAGGACCAAGGAACACATTCCCTGGCTCAGTCAACCTGGCCTTGGACACTTCCAGAGATCCAGGGGCAGCTTCTCTGCCCAACCTGTGCCAGGGCCTGCCCACCCTCCCAGCCAGGAATTCCTTCCCAATACCCAACCTAAATTTATCCTCTGTCAGTCTGAAGCCATTCCACCTTGTCCTGTCCCTCCAGGCCCTTGTCCAAAGTCTCCCTCCATCTTCCCTGTCAGCTCCTTCAGGCACTGGAATGCCACAGTTTGGTCACCCTGGAGCTTTCTTTCTTTCTCCTCTCCAGGCTGAACAATCCCAACTCTCCCAGCCCTTCCCAACAGCAAAGGTGCCCCCCTCCCTCTGATCATTTTGGTGCCTCCTTTATTAATTAATCAGACTGCACACGGAATCATGGAATGGAATCACGGAATGGCCTGGGTTGGAAGGGACCTTAAGGATCATTCCAACCCCCTGCCGTGGACAGGGACACCTTTCACTGGATTCAATTCCAGCAGCTTTCTCCCAACCCCAATTTCAGCAGGGCTGAACACAGCTTGGCTCCCCAGAGACATCACTAAACCCTCAGCCCTCGGGAAGCTCCCAGCCCTCTGGAAGCCTGGCATGGCCAACGCTGGAAACCAACAGGTCTGGCCCAAGAAAACCATCCCAGAGCCCTGCCAGCCACAGGATGGGCTGTTGTGCTTTCACCAGCCCTGGACAAGGGCAGTTATTGTGGCTCCGAGCTCGTTATTTCCGAGCACTGGGCAGGAGGGGTCACGCCTGTGGCACCTCATTCCCAACGCGGGAGCACGTTCCGAGGCACTGGAGCGTGGGCTGGACGAGGCTGAAGTGCTTTCAACCTGGCAGAGAGCGCAGGGGACTCCCGGGGGAGGACAAAGACGGGCCTGTGGTGCCTGTTCCTGGCTCAGGGCAGTGACCTCTGTCCCGAGGGTGTGGGGTTTGGCGGCCGGCAGCGTTCCCGTGCGGACGAGCGTCCTCAGACACCCACGGACCACGAGAGCTCACGGATCTGACCGTCCCACAGTGCAAACAAGGGGCCTACAGCCACAGGACCTCGGGTGGGACACCTGCCCACGCTCCAGCTGAGCCCTGGGCTGGGCACTGCTCGGGTAGAAACCCGAGATTCCCAGGAATTCACATGGAATAACTGCACTGTTCTCAGTGCGGAGCGGAGAATTCCCACGTGCTCATCCCATGGAGCGTCACTGAAGTGTTTTATGTAAGGCAGGAGCTGCCATGAATTTGAGGATGAAAGGACCCTCATATGAGCTTTGAAGAAGCACATGGATGTTCCCAGCGCCCCAAAGGCTTCTGGGACGAAGCTTCCTGGAATGGTCATGGAAATATCCACGGTTTTCTTTTCAAATGAGCAGGAAAAAGCAGAGCTGGCTCAAAGCAGTAGGTGCTTTGAGGACATCCCACATCTCGTACTCCCCTTCTCCGCTCATGAAACCACCAGGAATTGCTAAAGGAGCATTCCCAGAGCTTCTGGAGACACCCCCAGGAAGCAGCAAACCCTGTAAACAGTTTCAGCCCCAACCCAGGACTGTGTTTAGGAGTCGTGCAAAATCGACCAACAAATCCTGAGGAAATGGGTAAAACTCCTACCTGGCTTATGCTTGATATTTGCTTTAGAGCCACACTTGGAGGACACTTTGGAAAGGTCAACTTTCTTGTTCTGGATCTGCACCTGGAGAGACAAAAAGAACCGGCTCAGCCCAGAGAAATGTCTGTGGTGGCTGCAGAGGCCGAAGGGCCACCTCCAACAGCAGCTTGTGCCTCACCAGCCTGTGGCCCTGCTCTACCAGGTCACGTTCTCCTGCTGATCCCCAGCACTGGGAACAATCTCCTGATGTTCTCCAGCCCCGGGGATCCATCTCCTGCCGATCCCCAACGCCGCCGGCAGCTCTGGTGTCACGCAAAGGCCAGGAAGGGTTAATGTGAGGGACAGAAACCGAGACCAGAGAACACAGACAGAGGGACAGTGACCCCAGATGGGGACCTTGAGCTCATGGCACGGCCATGGAATACAGAAGCACTTGGAAGAGGGTCCAACAAACAGCCAGTCCTGTTGCCACATTCCCCAGCTCGGTGCTGGCGCTGCCTCTGAGGACACACCGTGGCCTGGGCAGCTCCACAGCCCCCTCAGATGTCACAGATGTCACCTCAGGGACCTCCTGCTGCAGGGCCAGGGATGTGTCACCTGCTCCAACCTCTTCTCTCCACCCTGGAGAAGAGAAGGATCCAGGGAGACCTGAGAGCCTCTTGCAGGGCCTAAAGGGGCTCCAGGAGAGCTGGAGAGGGACTGGGGACAAGGCATGGAGGGACAGGACACAGGGAATGGCTTCCCACTGCCAGAGGGCAGGGAGAGATGGGATAGTGGGAAGGAATTCCTGGCTGGGAGGGTGGGGAGGGACTGGCACAGGTTGCCCAGAGAGGCAGGTGGATGGAAAATTCCCCCATTCCAGAACGAACCTTTGTCTGACCACTTGGAGATATTTCCCTTGTACAAATGTAAGATAATTTATACCAGAAGGAGCTTCTGGTCATCTGGTCTAACGAAGCTGACATTATAACTTCCCATGGGAAAAACCTGGGGGTTTTGGGAAGGAATGGCAAGAGAATCCCCAATCCCAGTCGTGACTGGGGGCTGTCAACCACCAGCTGGCCCCTCTGTGCTCAGGAAGTTCTGCTCCAGATTGGTTTGCAGAGAAATTCCAAGCCTTTCTTTTCGAATGTGACAGAACTCGTTCACTCACCAGCTACTCCAGGAGTTTACTGATAATTACCAGATAATTTGCAATGAATCTCCCTCAGGAGGCCTGAGGTGTTCAGGGAGCAGGCTGAGCCCAGCCCTGCTGCCCTGTTTGGCAGGGTGAGCAGGACAGCACAGCTCAGCTCCTGCCATGGTCCTGTGTCACACACCTGACTCAGGGACACTCTCCAAAGGTGACACCACGGCCACTGAACTGCATTTTCTCAGGATTTGTTAGTAAACCTACTACAGCTTTAATCAGCAGCTTCTGCTTGCTTGGGACTGGGATGAAATTCAATTTATTTCACTGACTGCAGTTTAAAATGGGACCATCAGCTGACAATGCCACAGATGTGCCCAGCTGTGACTCCTCACCACTCCTGTCTCCTGGAGATCCAAACCACCACACCTGCATGAAGTGCAGCTCTTGTGGGATTTCCAGCTCGAGTTTGCAATGGGAGACACATTTACAGGCCTGGGACTGCACTGACAGAGCCAAACTCAGACTCCAGGGCCAGAAATGAACTTTTTAGAGCAGGAAGTTTGACACAGAGGCCCAGATGGGGATTGTGACCCTCAACTCCTTTTTGGTTTTCCATCTCTGACCACTTCCCAGTCCATCTAAGCAGGTCAAGCCATAGGACAGAGAAACCCATGGACACCAAACCACCTTTAAACCCTCAACACCACAGACATGACCTGCACTTTGCACAATCTACCCCTTTACTGCTTTCTTTAGAGAGAAGCCTTGGCCAAAGGTTGGGCTCGATGACCTTGGAGGTCTTTTCCAAACTACACCGCTCTGTGGTTCCAGGAGGGGGAAATGCTAAAGTGCAGCAAAAGCTTTCACCCAGGAAACTTCACTCTGTCTGTGTCTGGCACAAAGAACACGAGCAGGAATAATATCTACTCTTTTTGGGAACCTCAGAGGGCAGAAGGAATTACCTCCATTGTATAGAAGGCAAAGTGGGCACCAAACAGGAATCACCTGGGCAGGATGGTGGGATGATGCCCCACCCCTGGGAGTGTCCCAGGCCAGGCTGGAGCAGCCTGGGGCAGTGGAAGGTGTCCCTGCCCATGGAAGGGGCTGGAATGGGATGAGCTTTAAGGTCCTTTCTGCCCCAAACCCTCTGAGATTCCATGTCCATCACTTCTACCAGAGCAACCCCAAAGCTGAACCATCACCTCCTACTAAGCCACAAGCCTTGCCCACAGGATTCCTGAAGGCTTTAACTGAAGGCACAGCCTACAAAGACCTTCCATCAGGAATTGAACACTGGAAAATCTTCTCCCAGAAGAGATCATCACAACTACTGGAGCAAGAGAACAGCTTGGAAGAGGTCAGTAAGATCACAGTGCCCCAAAGGGAGGGAGGGAGGAGATACAAAAATGAGTAAAAAGGAAATGCTTTTCTGGGCAGACAGACCGGGCACTCACATCCATGTGCCGGGCTGGGGGTGTTGGGGGGCTGGGAATGCCTGGTGGAGCTGGTATGGGGGTGTCTGGAACCTGGGAATGAGCTTTTGGCTCTGAAAATACAGAATAAAGTGCTGCTTAAGTAGCTGGTCGAGGAGGAAAACTGCAGTGGTAAAAGGAGAGTGTGGGGCAAGAGGAAAAGAAAGCAGGGACACGCTTGTCCCCAGCACTGGGAATGCTGGGAATGGCAGTGAAGAGCGAAGGACAGGATGGTGATTCGTGAGCAGAAGAGCAGTTCACTGATGAAGTTAAGCAAGCAAGAAAATATCCCCCACTTTTAAATCCCACTCCTGGGAGCCTGGAAAAAAGGAAAAGCACGTGTGGGGCTCCCTGGCCACTGAAAGGCTGTCAGGGGTGAGAGTGGCCAAACCGAAGTGGCTTCCAAAATACAGCTCCTTGGAGTGCAGGGGCAGGGAAATGGCACCAGCTGCCCCAAAAACTGTCCCAGAGTGGCCAAAGGCACCGTGCCACAGAGCACTGGCTCTGGAACAGCCTGGGCCACACCTGGCACACAAAACCAGGGGAAATGGCAGGAACAGGAACAGACAGGGCTGAGAAACACCACGAGGGCACCCAACGGGCACAGGAGTCCCACCATCAGCTTCCCAAAGCCTCCTGAGGGAGCATTTCCAGAGGAAACACCCCCAGGCACCCAGCAGGGCAGGGAAACACCAAAGGAGACCCAGCAGATGAGAAAGGCAAAGCCCAAAGCCCCAGGCAGGAGGGGGGCAGAGGGGCTGTGAGCCCTCCTTCAGTGACCATCACACGGGTGACTTCAGCATCTGCCTCTGGCCAGCCTGGCACCCAACCCGAGGGGAACCAGCTCGTTCAGCACCCACATCTGGTTCCCTCTTGCAAAAATCTGAGGGACAATCAGTCATGTGAAAGTTCAGCCAGCTGGACATGGATTTATTTCCCAGGAGAAATGGCCCACAGCTGTCCCACAGCCAGGCCCTGAGCAGTGTCACTGACTCCAACCAGACACTCCCCAGAAACCCAGAATATTTAAGCACCTATGGAACAAACTCCCCTGGGCTTAAATACTTCAGTGTCTTTGAAACCATCCAAGCTTTGTGTTTCTGAAGCTGCCCCTGAGCAAACCCAGCACAGGTTTAAGGCAGCACAGATCTGCCCCCACGGAATGAGCCACCAAACTAAACTCACGCTCTCCCAAGCTTTAGGATCCGGAGAGTTAACCTGGTTTTCCTGCCAGACACTTTCAGGATCTCACCCCCCAAACCAAGTCTCAGACACCACCAGATTAACTTTCTATTTTAACAGGCTCAGCTCTGCAGCCAGAGGACCAGCAGCCTTTAAATTTAGAAATTAATCGCAGCTCAAAGGTTAAGTCCCTGAGTCTTTTCCTGTTTCAAAGTCCTTTTAGTGAAACAAGAGGTGAAATGAGTCTGGCTCCAGCTGGATCTCTCAGCCAGGGAAGGGTAGCAGGCACTTCCAGGCCATAATGATCTGAAAAACCAAACATCTGCAGTAGGTCAGAGGGATGAGGAGGTGCCTCCACTGCCTGCAGAGGGAATCCAGGGAGAGTTAACTCCTGGGATCCATGGGGAGTTAACTCCTGGGGTCCATGATGTGAACATCCTACATTTGGCCATGGACAACCCATAAGGCAGGTGAGAGGCAGGTCAGGTGTAGCTGGAGCACTGTGAAATGAAACACTCACATTCATCCTGGCATGCCAAGTGAAAATGGACCAGTTCTCCAGCCTGCCTTGTTTCCAGGAGCCCTGAGACTCTGCCACACCTTTGTGCCTCAGACAGAGCATTCTTGAGAGTGACAACAACATGGTACAAGAGGAGGAGTTAGTAGACAGACAGCTTGCCCAGAGCCCATACTTACATTCCCACCTCCAGGGACATGCTTAATATTGTCCTTGGAACCACACTTGGACTGAACATGGCTGTAGTTCGCTTTTTTGGAGACTATCTGGACCTGGAACGTCACAGAATGGAAAACAACACAAGGGAAGAGGACTGGTTAGAGTTGTCATACGGCAGGAGGGGGCTCTGACACGAGGGGGGACGGGGAGCGTGTTAAACTCAGCCCAACTCCAGTGTCAGGGGTGGAAGCGACTGAGGAGGAGAGTGAGAAAAAAAAGTGAAGGACAAGAGGCTGCACAGACAGTGTTAGTGCCAGAGCATGAGGTGGAAACGCTCCTCCACTGCCCCACGGACCTGCCTGCCCCAAGGGATGGGATTGTCCATGTCCCCCTGGCAGCTTCCCGGGATATTTCTAGGGACAGCTTCCCTGGAGCAGGGAGAGCCAGCCCAGCTGCACAGGGGCCACAGGGCCACCACTCTGAAGGAACTGCTCAAACGTTTGTCTGACAAAGGTCCTCAAACCTTGGGCTAAATTACATCAGACCGCGTGTTAATTAAATTGTTCCTCCTTTAAACTACAGTGATTTGGACCTGGGGATGTGGTCAGTGGTGGCCTTTGCAGTGCTGGGCTGATGGTTGGACTCGATCTCAGAGGGCTTTTCCGACCTCAGTGACCAATCCTGTGACTTTTATGACACAAAAGGAGTGGCCAAGTGAGCTTTACTCACAGAGGAGGAACGGAGTTAGAGTGCCAGGCCCGTGGTCACAAAGGTTAGTTACAACACGTGTTTAGTCTGGGAGTGATTCCCCACAGCACAGAAGGGGGCAGAAGCTGTGCCCTGCTTCCCAGAAAGAGGATAAAACTCGGAGTACAAAAGGAATCCCCAGAACATTCTCAGTTGAGCAAGCTTCCCAAAGCTCCCTGGCCATTCAGAAAGGCTGGATTCAGGGCAAGAGCAGCTCTGAGAGCTTGTGCCATGGAGTGTGTGACTCTTCCCCAGAGGTACAGATCCTGAGCAGGCTCTGCCTGGTCATGCTGGAATTAAACTGCAGCCCTCCCACGTCACCCCCTCCTCCTGCTGGAACACCACAGCTCCGGGGTGACCCAGCAAATGGGGACGGCCTAATCCATGGAGTTCCACAGTTTGGGTACAACTGGGTTGGGAATACTGCAGGAAAGATGAATTCCTTCACATTCCACAGCCTTGAGAGAAGCAGCTCTGAACTGAAACTCTGCCTGGTTACAAACTGATTCAGTGCAGGAAGAACTGGTTTGAAGGGACTCAAAGTTAAGCCTGTATCAACCTCACGGTGAAACTGGAGGATTCTGCCCTGGAAGCATTCCCAGCAGGAGTGGAGAAGGTCCCTCCAGAGAGACCCCTGGAGGTGCTTCACTGCGAACATCTCGGGGTGTAGGACAGAGAACAGAAGAGTGTCCGTGCAAGGAACGGTGACACCGACAGGACAGAGAGAAGAGCTGAAGAGAAGGTGACTCAAAATGGAAACGTTTGCCTTCATCTCCCCCAGAGAAAAGTGTGAAAGGAACTCACTTTCCCATTGGGCTGTTTGGGGACCCCCTCTTTTGATACGGCAGTTTTGGGAGGAGCCACTTTAGTGACCGCACTGGGCTCAGACCTGGGCGTGGCGGCGGCTGGCTCGGGCCTTTTCTCTACTTTCCCCTGGATGGAGAAAAAGGGGTGATTTCAACCAGCAAAAGCACAAGGGTGGGCAGGAGGAGGGGGAACAGCAGCTGCCTGGGCAGACTTCAGGGAGCAGCTGAGCCAGGAGAGCTTCCTGCACGCTGCAATTCCCGGGCAAGGACAATCCCACGCCCGGGCTGGGAGGGACGCAACACCACTCAGACATGGGGTGGCACAGGCACCCTGCTCTCCATGTCTCAAAAACCTCCTGGTGCCCCTTCCCTGGGAGCACGTTGGCAGGTTCCAAGCGACCCCAGCACTTACATCCTGCCAAAAAATGAACCCAGATCTTTCAGGAGCCCAAGAGCAGCAGTGCAGGAGCAGCTCCTTCGCACGGAGCACAGGAGGAAGATCCCGGAGGCAAAGATGTCCCTGGATTGCCTCTGCCTTGGAGCTCCAGGAGCTCTGCTGGACACACACACTGTGGTCCCAGCTGGGATTCCTCCCACACAGACTTGACTCAGTCCTGGAGCTCAAAAGCTGGTTTATTTTTTATCTAAAAAAGGCAGGCGGACCCAGCGAGTCCAGCTGAGCAAAAAGGGAAGGAAAAATTACAGGTTTCATAAAAATTCAGCAACTATCTGAAAATATCCATTCTTTTGCTAATCTGGATCGAGGGAGGTGCAGCAGAACCTGCATTTCTGGGAAGGCTCAGCATAAATTTTGTATTTTACTAACTTACAGACCAGTAAACAAAAAAACTCCTCAGCAGTGACAGCATTCTCAGACTCTAAAAACATCTCAGCGTAAACCAGAGTATGAAAAGGACAATTTGCTTAGAAATAAAATTGTCTGAATTTGATAATCACATGAAAATATTTAGAAAATTAAGGACAGTGCAATGAAACGTAAAAATCGAGTCCCTCAAGCTGACCCAGGGAGGGCTGTACTGTGAGATCACCACTAGGACAGTCCTGACTGAGGGTAAATCCATGTGGTATCGATGCTGTCTGGGACACACAGCCAGCCCAGGAGTGCCCTTGACTCTCCTGTGCCTGGGGAGGACAGGACTGAGGTCCCAGCAAGGAATGTGCTGCCCTGGCAGCTCGTGGAAGTTCTGTGCAGAGTTATTCAGCCCCACGGGCTGCAGCAAAGGGGGCAAATCCCCCTGGGTGGGAATTAAAGCCCTCTGAGTGCTGTTAACACCTCTGGTCAGGCCAAGGCGGGGGTTGTACAAGAGCTCATCAGGGTTTGATGATTATGCACAGCCACACTGTTTAAACCTCAGAAAAGGCTGCAGGTCTGTCCCCAAACCTTCCTCATTCCCACGGGAGACATTCATGGCTTCACCATGTAGAGCACTAAGAGGCATTGAGAGCCCCAAGTTCTAGCTCTGTACATGCCTTTTCAACACTACCCTCTTCTGGTGGCCACCTCGGGTGATCCAACCAGACCCGTTCCGTGTCGGCTTCAGGGCTGTCAAACACGGGGAAGGTGCTGTGGGACTTGCTCCTGAATCCAGGTTTCCTTCACCCCAGTGCACTCCTCCCCCCTCTGCACCACTCAGCAGGCTGCACTCCTCTGCTCAAAGCCAAGGTTTGGAACACAGGCAAGATCTGGGGCGTTCAGCACCGAGCTTGTGTGCCAGGATGCACGACAGGGAAACAGAGCCGGGGCCCTGGATCCGGCAAACGCCGGCGGATTCCTTCCGACACTCCCGCCACCTGGTTAAAGCCAAGCCCAGAGCCCAGGGAGGAGCTCTGCAGAGGGTGAGCGAGGACAGCAGCGAGGACACAGCCACCCAAAGCAGTGCAGAGCCCCTGGCACGGCCCCGGCCCCGACTCACCTTCCCCCCGCCGGGCTGGTGCTTGATGTTGTCGGTGGAGCCGACCTTGGAGCGCACGTTCTTCAGGTCGGGGGCCGAGGCGCTGCTGCTGGGGCGGGGCGGCTTGGGCGCCGAGCTGGGCTTGCTGGGGGCCTTGGCCGTGGTTTTTTTGGCGTCCGAGGAGGCGGTGGAGGCCGAGGGGGGCTTGGTTGCCTTGGGCTTGGGCCGGCTGGCGGGCGCCCCCGGCACGCTGGCAGCGCTGGAGGCCGCGGTGGAGGGAGTGGTGGCGCTGCTCTTGGTGGCATTGCCGGCTGCGCTCCTGGGGCGGCTCGGGTCTGCTGCACGGGGCACGGGAATGGTGGAGGGGAGAACACGGGTCAGAGGCTGCTGGTGCCAACCCCCTCGGGGGCACAGCAGCCCAGCGTGGCTTGGGTTGGGAGGGGACCTTAAAGCCCACCCAGTGCCACCCCCTGCCATGGGCAGGGACACCTTCCACCAGCACAGGCTGCTCCAACCTGGCCTCTGACACTTCCTAGAGATTCACAGACACCTCCTCAGTGACTCCAGCCCCACACAGAGGGGATTTGATTTAGGAAACGGCCCTGGCACAGCTGCCCAGGGCAGGGGTGGAGTCCCCATCCCTGGAGGGATTTGGAAGCTGCGTGGAAGTGGCCCTTGGGGACATGGGGCAGGGGTGGCCTTGGCAGTGGTGGGGGAATGATCAATGGTCTTAGAGGGTTTTTCCAAGCCTGATGATCCCATAACTCCATGATTAGAGGGGAACTGAGCAGTTACCTGATGGAGACTTTGCCAAGGTCTTCTTGGCCTCCGCCGGCTTCCCGTCGGTCTTGATTGCTGCCAACACAGAACACAGCGGTCAGGACTTCAGGGCAGGATCCACATGAAGTCTGGAATCATCCCCAAAATTAACTGCCCTGTTTGAAGCTCTGCCTGGATTCATCCTCCTGATGGCAAAACCCACTTGGATTTTCTGGCCAACAGATCAATTAATGTAAAAGGACCCTCATTCCACGAGGGAACACACCTGGGGATGGGCGGCATTTTGTTTTTCCTTAAAATAACTCTCTCAATCTGACAGCACTCACTGAGATTATTTTAATCCTGCCCCACCTTTATTTCTTAAAAAACCCGCCCCAAATAAACAAAAAAGCCTGGCAAAACACATTTCCTTTCTTTACTCAACAGCGAAAGCAACCCCACATTTTGTCCTTCTCTAACCTTGCTCTCACTGCCAGACCAGACCTACCCCGTGCCAATTTTCTTGCACAGAAGTTACTGCACATATTTTGGTCCCTACTTTAATTGTATAAACCCAAAAATCAATCCCTAAACTGAGCCAGGCCTTAGGGCAAAGCCCAATGATCATGACCTGATTACAGAGCACAGCCTAAACCAAGAACTCGTCCCTATTTCCCCAAGCAGACGAAAACCAACCACAAAACTGATCGAGGCAAAAATCACCGACTGAAAAGTGTAAACAGAACTTTATTTTAAGGAGCTCTTTGATCATGAAATTGTAGGTTTTTAACTATCAGCGATGAGCACGTTTGGGTAAAATCGGGTTTATTCCAATAGCCAAAGGAAGGCAACACTGAAAAGAAACAATAAATGGAAAAAAAAAAATCTTAGTTGGAAATTGTGAAAGCCCTCATTTTTTAATTTTTAATTTCCATTAAGCCTCATATTTTTAGATAAACTCCAGCAGCTGGCAGGGTATTTATGGAATATCAATATGGAAAAGACCAAGGGAAAGAGGCAGATAACTACAGGCTGAGTTAGTCCGGATCATTCCACCCTGACTTTGCTAAAAGCACTCAATTAAACATCCCAGATAAGATTCCAGCTAATGAAGTGAAACCCATTTGGATAATTTAATAAGGCCTAAAGGAGAGATATATAATTAATACCAAACACTTCAAAAAAGGGCCTGTCAAACCAACCTAATTTCATTCCTCAAGACCACAACTTCGGTTGGGGAAACTGTGTGGACAGAACAGACTCAGCTTTCTATAAAAGGCAGAGGACTAATGTGTTTAATACAGAGAGAGATGTTATTTCTGCTCATGTCAGTGGGGACACAAGTGCTGGAAGCCTCCTGCCTGTGGGACATGAGATGGGGAAAACCTGGAGAGCGATAAAGCTGCTGGGAAAATGGTCTGTAATGACAGGCAAGGACTGTGATCTTTGCCTGATGGGAAGGGCAGAGCGTGGTCTTGTACAAAAACATAACAGTCATTTCCACAGGGAGGGGGACAAAAAATTAAAAATCAAAATCTCGAGCCCCATGTGCCTCCCCTTCAGTGGAGAAGGTGACTGACATTTAACACCTGAAAAAGTGAAACTGCAGAATGTCAAACCAGTCTTTACACACAGCTTTGAACAATTACTAAACCTGACAGAATCACAGGCCAGTGTCTGTCTTCTGACTCATGAGAAGCAAGTGCAGGTGTCCTGCTGAAAGAGCATCTTCAGCCACAAATGAATTCCCTGGCTCAGTGCTGTGCCATGAGAAGCTAAATTCATGGAATCACTGAGGTTGGAAAGGATCTTTAAGAGCATTGAATCCAACCATTCCCCAGCACTGCCAAGGCCACCACCGAGCCACGTCCCAAAGTGTCACATCCACAGGGCTTTTAAATCCCTCCAGGGATGGGGACTCCACCCCTGCCCCTGATGGACAGCCCTTCCCAGGAGGAATTCTCCCAGGATCCAACCTGCCCTTCTCCTGGCACAGCTCGGGGCCGTCTCCCCTTGTCCTGTCCCTTGTTCCCTGGGAGCAGAGCCCGACCCCCTGGGCTCCCCTTTCCTCTGAAGGAGTTGATCAGAACTGGGATCAGAAGAGCTCCAGGTCTCCCCCATGCCCATCTCTGCATCTTCTGCAGCTGCTCCACCCAAACCCAACCATCAGTGTTTGACCCGCTGTGGTTCCCTTCAGGCCCCTCCGTGCCCTGCACTCCCATCACACCCCTGCTGTCCCCTCACCCAGCACAGCACCCCCTTCCCCTGCCACTCCTGAGTCCCCCCTGCCTCTCCAGCTCCAGACAAGGCAGCTTTGCCTCCCTCTGGAGCTCCTCCAGCTGACCTCATCTCTCCCTCGCCCACCCAGTTCTGCCTGTGCTTTGGCACCATCCCACCGCCCTCGCCGGTGCCGCAGCCTCTCCCTCTGCACATCCTGCCTGCTGGAACAACCTCCCCGCAGCTCTGCATCGCTGGCTCCGTCTCCTTTCAGATGGCACCAGCCAGCGCTCCTTTGTCCGCGCCTCAGTTTTGGAAGGGGGAATGAACCGAACTCATTAGAACGGATTCCTCGCTCCCGGGCCGCGGTTTTGCCTCAGGGACCACACAAAATGAATTTTACAAGGACGGCCGCGGGATCAGATGGGATACATGGCTCTTGGAGAGTTCAGCACTTCCTCTACGCTTGATTAATTATATTTCCTCCCCCCCTCACCCCCAGAGCATGAAGTCTGGGATGTACAGCAAGCCTAATAAACCTCAAATAGTTCAAACATTACTATTACTTTGGGAACGTTGAGTTACGAATCCGAGCTTTGGGACTCACAGCCCGGACCAACCAACACGTATCGTTTTACACCTTTATTGGCAAATTTCGCCACTGGGGTCCAGTAATTTTAAAAAGACTTGGGATCATTTAACTAACTCGAATTTTATCTGATGTTAAATCTCCTGAGCTCCATTAAAGTGAGTGAGAACACGTTTCCAAGAGGCTAAAACGCTGCTCGTGTTTCATGCTGAGCTCGTGGGAAGGTCCCTCCTCAGCAGCAGCAGTGGGATACAGCCTTTGGATGAAGCTGATGTGATCTCAGCTCCAAATTCTTCCTGCACTGGTAAAAAGCCCTCAATTTCTGCTCAACCCTGTTTGGTTTTCGGAGGCACCGGTTCGGGTGTTTCAAGTGCTCTGCTGCAGATTTGCTCTCCTGAGGTTTTATTTGGTTTTAGTGTTTATTCTGTTCCTGTGGCAAAATGAAGAGGCAATAGTAACCCTTGAATTGCATTAACCCTGGATCACACAGAGCTCATCCAAGCTGGCCTGGAGGGTCCTCTGGATTTGGGTTTGGAAGAGGAAGCCCTGGAGAGGAAAAGGTCTGAGCTACAGCCAGAGCCCAGAGGAGGCCCCGGAGCTGCTCCCAGGGCTGGAGCCCCTCTGCTCTGGAGCCAGGCTGGGACAGCTGGGGGGGTTCCCCTGGAGAAGAGAAGGATCCAGGGAGACCTGAGAGCCCCTGGCAGGGCCTAAAGGGGCTCCAGGAGAACTGGACAGCCCTTTCCCATGAAGAAATGTCCCCACTATCCCACCTGCCCCTCCCCTGGCACAGCCTGAGGCCGTTCCCTCTCCTCCTGTCCCTGTTCCCTGGGAGCAGAGCCCGTTTTCCCCTGTCAGGGAGGTGTGGGGAGCAGATGGTGCCACTCAGACCCACAGCCAGGCGGGCAGGGGATCTGTGGCCGGGGGGACAGGGGGACACTCACACGACGGCCTCTTGGGAGCAGCGGCCGCGGTGGTTTTGGCAGCGGGAGCTGCCGTGACCGGAGACGCCGCCGTTGTCTTGGGAGCAGCTGGGGAGCTCTTGGGAGGAGTTTTGGGGGTGGTGGAGGATGGAGGTTTGGAGCTCTTCTTCTCGGCGGGCTTCGCATCCGCAGCCTGCAAGCGGAGAGCTGCTGTTAGGGCTGGTACTTCCCCAGCACGCCAAGAGAAGGGAAAGCACCACAGAAAACGGCTGAAATAAATAAACTGAAATGGCTTAAATTCTGAAGCACTTAAGCTTGGCACTGCTGAAGGGTTATAATGCAAATTAAAATATAATTAGGATGAGCAGAAGTGAGTGTGTGGAGTGGAGAACACAGACCCCGTGCAGGAGCAGAGCCCACCCGGGGCTGGCCCAGCACTGACAGGTGGGAAGGAGGTTTGGATTTCTGGGCTAAATGGAATATATCAGTTCACTATCAACACTCCTGGGAGAGATCCCTGCCCTCCATGAGCAGCAATGCTTCCTGAGCTAAGCTGGAGTTAAATAAACACTGGGGACAGGAGAGTTGGGTGACTGTGGCTCATCCCTCACTTGGAAAACCATTTCCTGCCTGTCCATGGTAAGTCACTTCTTTTGCAACTGCCTGGTGTCTGAAGTATGAAAATACCCAGTTAATGTGAGCAAACAAATCAGATGAGAGTCTGATTTTATCAGAAAAGGATTCAGAATGATGCAAAAACTTGAGCCAAACCAAAGATGCCGGCTCAGGGAAAAGCACAGATTTACACCTGGGCTTTCATACCCTCCCTGTTAATTTTATTGAGTTCTAAAAGACACTCAAATGCAGTTATTTAAGCTTAATATAAGCAGAAATGGTGGCATTTAGCCATCAGTGAAGTTTCTGAAATAGATTTTAGCATTCCCTTTTAAACCTGAGTTCTACTATATAAGATCACAAGTTAACACGGGAAGATTCAAGGGACACTTCCCATTCCTAGCATGTGGATTTCCTATTTCAGCTGCAAGATGAACACTAAGAACTGGCCATGAATCTCCTGTTCTTGGGGAGTTACAAATCCCCACCATTTCCTCAGCACAGAGGTGTTACCAGTTCTCTCTGGGCAGCTCTTACAGTGCCCAGGCATCATAAGAAGACACCCAGTAGGAAACACTGGAGTGTTCAAATGGATTTGTTTGCCCTTGGTATGAATAGCAAAGGTCTCTGATCAGATTTCTCATGTTCTTGTCTGGATTTAAGGGTTTTATTGGGAAGAAAGTCATCCCTGGGAGGGTGGGCAGGCCCTGGCACAGGTTGGGCAGAGAAGCTGTGGCTGCCCCTGGATCCCTGGAAGTGTCCAAGGCCAGGCTGGATGGGGCTTGGAACAACCTGGGCTGGTGGAAGGTGTCCCTGCCCATGGTAAGGGATGGAATGGATGGTCTTTAAGGTTCCTTCCCATCCAAGCCATCCTGGGATTCTGTGATTCACGGCAGGAAAATCACAGTACCACAGTCAAGTTTATTTGGCCTCTGTGACACCACAGTTCAGTGCCTGGGACCTGATGCCATCCATCCTTGGGTTAATGGAAGCTGCTCCCAAGAACCCAGCTCCTACCACACTGAATCACGATCCTGACCTTATCCTCCCCTGGCTGGCATGGGAATTCTGCTCTGACTCCTGGGAAGAGCTGGCACTTTCCCACGCAAGCGAGCCCTGGGAGCTCCCCCACGCCGGTTCTTACCTTTGCTTTGGTCTCTTTTGCAGCTAAGGAGGAGGGACGTGTGGTGCTGGTGCCGGGGCGTTTGGCAGTGGTGGCTGCAGGACCTGCAGTCGGGCTCGTGGCTTTTTTGTTTGGGCCTGAGGTGGCCGAGCCCGGGCGCTTGGGGCTGGTGGTGGCCGAGGGCTTGGCCTTCGCTGCTGCCGGCTTTGGAGAGGAGGTGGATGCAGAGGGCTTTGGGTGGGGCCAGAAAGCAAAATCCGGGGTAAAACCAAAGGAATACAACAAAAAAAAAAACACAGCGCATCGTGAACCAAAACACTGAGCTGCAGGAACGTAAGAGCGGCGTTTTAAAGGAAACAAACGGTGACAATAATCAGCTTTCTGTTTTCTGAGCGCAACAGAGAGCCAAGCGCAGAGCGGCCGGGGGGGTCCTGCCACCCGATCCCAGAACAGCAGGATTTATTCCAGCAACATCAGAAGCGACAGAAGGAATGGCTGGTAAAGCTGGGATTAGTAATTGGGTGTTCCCGGCCCCCGGTCCTACGTGCAGGGAGCAGGGCACGGCTTTCCAATTACGGGCACACACAGGGATTGCCGGCCCTAAATCCTCATCCGATCAACTCCCGCCACTGCCCTGGAGGGCAGGGAAAGCTCCCGGCCCCCCAGCCCTCTGGGAATTTGGGGGTGGATTCTGGAGCTCCCGAGGGCAGGGAGAGCTCCCGGCCCCCCAGCCCTCCCTCTGGGAATTTGGGGGTGGATTCTGGAGCTCCCGAGGGCAGGGAGAGCTCCCGGCCCCCCAGCCCTCCCTCTGGGAATTTGGGGGTGGATTCTGGAGCTCCCGAGGGCAGGGAGAGCTCCCGGCCCCCCAGCCCTCCCTCTGGGAATTTGGGGGTGGATTCTGGAGCTCCCGAGGGCAGAGCTCTCTGCAGTGAGAGAGCCCCAGACCCCGAGCAGGATCTCTCGGTGCCCACAGCAAGGCAAGCAGATGTGATGCACACAGCTCAGGAGTGCCTGTGCAGCAGGGGTTCATCCTCCACCTTCACTGCTCCTACACCAGCCCCGAGCTCGTGTGAATAAACCTTTCCACACACTTATCAAAGCCCACAGGGGCTGAGCTGTGTGTAACTCCGGGGCTGGATGGGCTTGGTTCAGAAAAAGGGTTCCCCAGTGGAGCTCAGAAAACAGAACTTGGGTCGGCACAGCCGAGGAAGCAGAAAAGCTGGCAAATAAAACCCATGGAAGCGGAGACACTGAATGTGGGACGGTCCTACCTTGGTCTTCTTCTCCGGGCTGGGAGGCAGCTCCTTGTTGGGAGGAGCTGTGATGTCGTTCCCTGTCACAGCTTCTGCTGCTTTGGGCTCCTCTGGTTTCACTGGAGGGGAAGGAAGGGGCACTTTGTAAGTTGGAGCTTTTTTTAATAAGATATATATATATATTTTTTAGTTTACTATCACTCAACACAGCAGCAGGAGGACAGAGAAGTGAGACAGCTACAGGTTGGCATTTCAGGGAATTTTCCCCAGGCCCAGAATATCTGTAGGAAGAAAGACCTTCCCTGCAATGGGACAGGTTCATCCAGGTGCCATTAGCATCCAATTTCTCCTTTTATTCCAGTGGGAAAAGCCAGATGGCAGATGAAGGAAACCTGTGGTTTAATTCAAATAGCAAATCTGCCCACCTTTCAAGCTATTAAAATTAATTCTTGGAATGTTAATGGCGAGGTTCTGACCTCTTCCAGGTTTTACACTACGACTCATCCCAAAGGGGGGTTCTGTTTCCAGCTATCCCTATTGTTAGGGCTGTTTCTTCTGGAACTTTCTTCTGCCCTCCATGAGCAGGGAGGGTTCCTGGCAGCCGAAGGGGGCCGGACTGACAGTGGGAAAAGTCACACAGGAAAATGGGAAATGGGAAATGGAGACCAGCCCTGGGAACAGCAGCAGGAGGAGCTGGAGCTGCTGCAGAGAGTCCAGAGGAGGCCCCAGAGCTGCTCCCAGGGCTGGAGCCCCTCTGCTCTGGAGCCAGGCTGGGACAGCTGGGGGGGTTCCCCTGGAGAAGAGAAGGCTCCAGGGAGACCTGAGAGCCCCTTGCAGGGCCTAAAGGGGCTCCAGGAGAGCTGGAGAGGGACTGGGGACAAGGCATGGAGGGACAGGACACAGGGAATGGCTTCCCACTGCCAGATGGGATATTGGGAAGGAATTCCTGGCTGGGAGGGTGGGCAGGGACTGGAATGGATTGCCCAGAGAAGCTGTGGCTGCTCCATCCCCAGAAGTGCATCCCAGGACTTCTATGGAAGCAGGAACTGCTCTGGGCTCCCTTCCCCTGCAGTTCCCGGGGTTTGGGGATTTTATGAAGGCACAAACAACCCATCCCAAATTCCTGCATCCCCCCTCTCATCTGGGGATTAAATTCAGGCGTTATCTGGGCTGGACGGGGCTTTTCATAAACCACAAAACGCGCCGAGGGCCCACCAGGGCACAGGGTGACAACTCCAGCAGTAAACTGGTTGTTTTCCACATCTTTGCAAAATTACTATTTATATTTCATGTTTTCTTGCTTGCCAGTTTTGACAGGAGCATCTCAATTCTGGTACCAAGCAGCAAATAAAATCCAGCTCCCCAGCACGGTGGGCTGGCTCTTGCAATTATTTATTTCCCTGACTGCAGGATAAGTTCAGGAGCCTTTTTTCCCTTGCACTGAATCAGCCTCTGCCTACCCATTTATCTTCCAACTTTTGCAGCACCGGGTTGAGCATCCTGGACACACAGAAAAGGCTTGGGAAGGAAAAAAAAAAAAAAAAAGGAGCAAAATGCATGGCCTGGACATGGGTTTGATTCAAAATGTATTTATATATTTATGGATATACAAAATATATTGATATATATTTATGTATATTCAAAATTCTGAAGAATTATCCGTGTTCACCTGGAAACCCCCGTTTTTGTAGGTAATCTGTATTGGCTCCCTCTCTGCTTGGCTCCTCCCCTGCATTTCAATAATCCTTGATGTTCTCCCTCATTTCACCTGTCAGTTCCTCCCACAGCAAGGCCAGAGGGAGCAGTTGTTGTCAGTGGTTCTGAACAACAACCCCTCGTCCGCTCCCTTCTCTCTGCTCCCAGGAATGGCTCCCCTGGAATCCTGCCAGTCTCAAACATCCCCGACATCAAGGTGCCTTTCCATCTGCTGGGATTCATCTTTCAAGTGCTGCCTGTCATTAATTATTTCAGCTAATTCAGCAGCAACACTAAACCTCTTGCTGATGACAAGCCATAGCATCCACACCACGGATTCACTGGCTCAGGGAATGCTCCTCAAAACCCTCAGCTTCCAAAGGTTCAGGATTTCAACCCCAGCAGCTTCCACACTTCCTGAGCCAGCCTGAATTTCAGGTGATTTCATGTTAATAGAAGGTGAATCAGAAACAGGGCAGGACAAGGATGGGTTGGGTGGGATATTGGGAAGGAATTCCCGGCTGTGAGGGTGGGCAGGCCCTGGCACAGGTTGGGCAGAGAAGCTGTGGCTGCCCCTGAATCCCTGGGAGTGTCCAAGGCCAGGTTGGAGCATCCTGGGACAGTGGAAGGTGTCCCTGCCCGTGGCAGGGGGTGGAGTGAGATGAGCTTTAAGATCCCTTCCCAAATCCAAGCCATTTTGGGGTTTTATGAATCTAGATGATGATGATGACAACAATATTAATAATAATAATAATAATAAAACCAATAAACAAGAGGAGAGCTGGGCAGGGAACTTCCCTCCTTCAGGGGCCATAACTCAGGCTCCTTCTCTCACAGCCTCTGACATCCCAGGGTACACAGCCCTGTACAATTCCCCAGGGATTACAGAAGGATAGTTTTGGGTTTTGATATTCATTTGCCTCAATTTAAGCCCCAGTCCAATGTGCTCATCAGGACATTTGCTTTCATTCATGGTTTAATTACGAGGGTGTTCGCAGAGCACAGAACTGGGACCATTTCCTAGTTACAGGGAATATTAGGAAGAGCTGCCAAACCTTAATCAAATTTGTTCATTAGTCTGAAAGAATAATTTAAGAGACTTTTCAGTTTGCTTGTTCCCCCAAGCCTGGCAACAACCCCCTGAAAGATATTTCAAAGGCATTTTGTTGGGAGCTGCAGCAGGGGCCGGGCTCCTCCTGCTCCTCGTGGTGCTCGGTGATGGGGAAAATCCAGCTGAGTCAGCACCCAGAACTGAATCTCTCCTGAGGGAAAGGGGCTTGAAGGAGACAGGGAAGGACATTCCCATCTGGATCTCCCAGGATAACTCCAAGGCATAACCCTGCCATCAGACACCTTCCCCTGCTGCTGCTCACTGCAAGGGGCACCGCCCTGTTGGCACATCCATCCCCACCCCGATTCCTCACCAGTCCTTCCTCTCTGAACACGATTTTAATGGTGAAAATACAACACAGTTTCTAAGAGCAACACTGGTGGAAATGATTTGTATCACTGGTGGGCAGGCCCTGGCACAGGGTGCCCAGAGAAGCTGTGGCTGCCCCTGGATCCCTGGAAGTGTCCAAGGCCAGGTTGGAGCAGCCTGGGCTGGTGGAAGGTGTCCCTGCCCATGGCAGGGGGTGGGGATGGATGGGTTTTAAGGTCCCTTCCCACCCAAACCAGCCTGGAATTCCATATGTAAGTGCAGTAGAGAGAACAAACTGGCCAGTTCTGAGAGAAAGACCGAAGACACCTGTCCTGCCCACCCAAGATAATTGGTGTTTTCCGAGTTTTCCTTGGCAAAGTTTCTGCAAGAGGAGTTTGGCACTGGTGGGTACAGCCTTGCTGTCACACCAGAGCCTTCTCCTCTAAAAATCTGCTCAAATCCAGCAACAGTCACTGGGAAAATCCCACCCTAGAGCTGGACACTCTTGCTGGTTGAACCCCCACGCTCCCTGGGCCAGCTCCTGCTGCCACCCACACCATTCCCAGCCTACAACCAGCTCTTCCAGGTTCCTCTGGGGATGGAGCTGAGCAAACCAGGACCTACAGTGAGTTGGAGGCAGCAGGAACCAGATTCCTGCCCTGCAGCAGCCGTGCCAGAGCACTCATGGCCGAGGTTGGCCACCCCAATCCTCCCCGAGCTGTAGGATTACACTGCCAGAAAGAAGCCAAAGCACCAAAACCTGCATTTGGCAAAGGCCCAGTAAAGCCAACAAGCTAAAAAGCCTAATTTTAAAATCAATTTGTCAGCAGAAAGCAGATCTTTGCTGTTGCTGGATGAAGGACCCAGCACACGAGACCATGGGGGGTTCAGATCACACCAGAGGCACAGGGAGCAAGGCTCAGCATAAATAAGCAGTGGTGATTTTTCAGACTAAATAGTAAAAATGGGATGATCTGTGCTAAAACTACACTCAGACAAATAAGATTTAGCTCCTTCTGATAAAAGGGAACAAGAGCCTTCCTACAGATCTGAAAAATGATGGAAAATAGAAGTCTGACGTGTGTCTTGTTCGAGCAGAGTGAGCCATAAAAAAACCCACTAATGAGGAAATTTGTAATTCTGCCTCCAAGAGCCAAGTTTCAATAAATACTGTGACGCACACAAAGCATGTGGAGCAGGGACAGGCTCCAGAGAGGCAACTCAGCCCCATTTGGGGGCATCAGCAGCCACCTGTAACGAGAACACTGCTGTCTGAGGAGACCCTCAACATGTTTTATCCTTCTCTGAACGCTGCCACTCCCCAGGTGGTTCCTACCAGAAGAAACAGAAGAAATACAACATGATGTAAAGCAATTAAAGTGGGTGATGTGAAGGTTTTAAGAATATAATTTTCCCCCAAAAAGACCAGACAGAAGAACAGACACTTTCTCAGCTGCAGGAAAGCCCAGAGGGTTCCTCCAAGGCTCAGCATTAAACAGACTCTATTATAATTTCCCTAAAATTTCCCTGTTTGGAATTGAGCCTCTCCAAAGCTTCCCGTCCAGCAGCAGCACAGCTCCCAAGAGCAGCATCTCAAGGAGCTGGTCCAACCCTGGAAGGGACACACATGGCCCTGGAGCAGCCTGAGCTGCTCCCACGTGGACCTGAGTGGGGGTTTAAATCATTGCAGTCCAAGGGACTCAGCCCAACAGAGGAGGGGGCCCCCGATGTCCACGACTCGTCCATCAGGTTCTGGAAGGCAAATCCTCATTACAAATAACTGTAAATAGCCTTCCTAGACATAAGGGGGAAAAAAAACCACCCATCCCACTCCTCCAAAATGATCTCTCTCCCCATCCTGTGACTTCCAGTATGGAAACAACCTTCTTGCCCAGCAGCTCTTCAGCCCATGTAGCCACTCCACACTGGAATGACAGGAGCAGGCAGGTTGGAAGGGATGTCTGGAGGTCACTGGGCCCAGTCCCACACTCCAGTTATGCCAGACCTCTCAGGGTTTATTCAGTCATGCTCTGAGCACCCTCCAAGGGTGGAGATTCCACATCTTGGGGCTTCTCCCCCAGCACCTGTTTAACCTCATGGTAAAAAAAATGAAAGGTAACATCTCCCAGCTCACAAATTCCTGGCAGAAGATGTTTTACAGCCTCGCTGTGAATCCCTCACAAGTCACCCAGCGCTGTTTGCTTTCATCTGCTGCTGCTATTTTCGTTTCATGACCCACATTCTTATTCTGGAAAAACAGAACTGTCTTCTCTTGTTCACAACTCATGTCATTGATGACTCCATGGACAGCAACACAACCTCCTCCCTCTCCAGCCCTCCCTTCCAGGCTACAGACCTGGGGTTTCTTTGGCCCTTCCCTGGATGAGAGCCTCCAATATGATGTTTTATTTATCAAATTTCTTATTATACAGAGCCTTTTTGAGGCAGATTGTGGATTGACACATCGTGCTCAAATGCAAGCACATGGAATCCTGCAGTCATGGAATGGTTTGGGTCAGAAGAGACCTTAAAGCTCATCCAGTGTCACCCCCTGCCACGGGCAGGGACACCTTCCACCAGCCCAGGGTGCTCCAACCTGGCCTTGGACACTTCCAGGGATCCAGGGGCAGCCACAGCTTCTCTGCCCAACCTGGTCCAGGGCCTGCCCACCCTCCCAGCCAAACACTCCTTCCCAATATCTCACCTGAATTTCCCCCCCTTCAGTTTGAAAGGATTTATATACTGATATATTTTTTTTCTATTTTGTTCTCCCTTCCTTTCTGAATTCCTTGAACCCCCCCCTGCTGAAGGAAAGGCACACCAAGGCATCCTTATGCCACCTCCATCCTAGGAATGCAGTGCAGAAGCAAACCCTGCAGGGTCCCAGCTCTGTGAGGTGATGCTGGAACCCTGGAGAGAGCAAACACGAACCTTCAGCCTCCCTGAGCCCTGAATTCACCCTCAGTTTGTGTAACAGCTCCTGGGAAAGCTGCTGCTGGGTGTGAAAAAAACCCCAAACAGGCACTAAACCTGAAAGGCTTCTTTACTCTTTGTGTTCCCTGAAGGAGTACAATGAGAAAAAAAGCACTTATAAAAATGCCCCCACGAGGATCTTTCTAAACTTAAACCCTGTTCCTGCACTGGTTTATAAATCACGGCACTCAGCAGAAATGTGTGCAGGTATTTCTGGAAACACCAAGCAGCAGCTCAGCCAAGGAGAAGCATTCCCAAAAATCCATCCTCCGTGTCAGGAGGAACAGGAGGAGACCCCAGCAGAACACACTCTGGGCTTGGAACAGCCCAAGAAAATAGAACAAGTCCTTCAGTTTTCTGGCACCGAGGTGGGCCAGTGAAGCTCAAGGATGGCACAGCTCCGTCCTGCACAGCTGCAATGTCTGCAGGAGTGCTGCACCCTTTCTCCCCACCCAGAGGGTGGCTGGCACTGAACAGGCTCCCCAGGGCAGTGGGCACAGCCCCAGGGCTGCCAGAGCTGCAGGAGGGTTTGGACAGGGGGGGATTGTTGGGGTGTCGTGCAGGGCCAGGGGTTTGGACTCCACCCTTTTCCAGCTCAGGATATTCCGTGATTCCTTTCTCCCCTTTTTTTAGAGCATTTCTGTGGGTACCTGAGCCTGTCTCACCTGAGCCTGTCTCACCTGAGCCCCCTCCTGTCCCTCTGGCTGAGGTTCCTGTCCCTGTCCCCAGGCCTGAGTTTCACCTGCCGTGCCCCCGGGGCTGATCCGGGTCGGCTCGGTCACCGAAGGGGACGCGCAGCTGCCTCCCAACGTGCACGAGGGCAGGCACTCATCCCCCAGATCCCCACCAGGGATATTCAGCGGGCTAAGCTGAACTAAAACATCATTCAATGAAACAGCTCCATAATTCTCATCGGGATTAGAGTCATCAGCTGAAAATCCATTAAGAGAAATAGATTAAGCAATAAGGCAATGACCATCTTTATCTTTACTCTCCCTCCTGAACGTAAACAACCTCAGAAAGCAAACCAGCCCGTGCTGGGGAGCCACGAGCTCCTTCTTCTTCCTCCATCACCACCCTGACTGGTGTGCTTCACCCCACCAATCACCCCCCAAAAAACCCTGTCTGTTTAAGGCAAAAATATGTACAAATACAAGAAATCCCCTTTAGAGCAAAAATACAACCCTGAGCTGCTTCCTCCCCTCCAGAAAAGGCTAAATAAAACATCTCCTGCTTGACCCAAATACAGAGCAGCTCAGCATTTTATCTGCCACCAAATGCAGCTCAATCAACATGCACATTTTTCCTCATTATCCAGAATTGAGGAATAAACCAGATGTCCCCTTCGCCCGCATCTCGTAAACCTAAAGCTCCAGTCTTGTTAAGATTCTATTTTTTTCCCCCAGCAAGGGAAACCCTAAATCAGAACTTGTTCTTCCAGAACAACCCACAGTACTTTCCATGTTTATCTCACAGGGCATGAACTGAAACCAAACAGCTGCTTCAAGTAACACCTCCCATCAGACTGAAAGCACCAGCAAAGCCACAGCGGGGACCGAAGCTGTTTCACACAGGATGTCAGGAGGGAGCAGGGAAGAAACCGCCTGAATCTGTATTTCAGTCTGTCCCTAAAGCTGTTGGGAACATGAGGAAACCTCTGAGAGTCTGGGCAGTGCTTGGGCCAGGGGACACCTGGGGTATTTCCACAGAATTCAGAGAAACCCAGACTGGTTTGGGTGGGAAGGGACCTTAAAGCCCTTGGCACCTCCAGTTCGCAGCAGGAACTCCCAAGGGATGAGCAGTGCACGACCTTGGTCAACCTATTCCTGCTGCTGAACATCTCCCTGCTCCCCTCACCTCCACCCCCAGAGGAAGGGGGAGGATGAAGGATGTGCTGTGAAACACCGCTTTGAAGGTCGTGGCCCTCAATAACCCAGTGGGTTTGCCAGTTTTGAGATGGCAGGGGATACAGAACCAGGGACCCACCTGACTGACCTGAGGATTACAAGAGTTCCAGCATCAGCTTCAAACTCAGCCCCTGAGAAATTACAACATCCATTTCATATTTAAGGCTGAACACACACACACCCCAAGTAAGACTTGACTTTAATTGGTGCCACCACTGCATGAGCTTTAAGGCCCCTTTGGACCCAAATAATCCCAGGTTTCTGTGATGCCACTAATACCCAACTACCTGCAAGAAAGAAGTGTTTTATGTGCAGTCCTAGGCCACCTTAAAAAAGCAAGAGTAGCGGGTGTTGAGGGAAAAACTCCCCCACCCTGGGTGGGTAGGACCAGGGAAGTCTGCTTTAGGTGGAGATACCACTCCAGTGATTGGAATCAGGCTGGAATCAATCCTTTAAAGAATTTTCAGGATGAAAAAAGTGACAACATTTGTTACTCCAGATCGAATTGGCAAGTTCAGAATGAACAGCCAAAACAGGCAGAAAAAGAGAGGAATTAACAAAAAGCAGGAAAAGCCTCTTTCTATCAGATAAAATCCATCCAAAATTGGCCAGTTTGGACATGTTGCCTCAGGACTGGATGGAGACCTGGAAGGTGAAAGCCAGGACTGAGGCAGCAGAAGCTGCTGAGGATACCGGGGGTAATTGAGCCCAGAATAAATGCAAAGGAAAAGTTTAGCATCAGCTCCACCTTCCAGGCAGCACTACCTGCTTGGGGGAGTTATTTTTGCTATAACCACCTCTCTGCCGATCAACAGGACAGGAGAAAACAGCACAGAAAGTCTGAAAGCTTTGCAGAAATGTCTGAGGAACTTCTCCCTGGTTCCTCCTGCATTCCAGAAATCCTCTCCTAACTGCACATACAGAAAGCAAAGAAAATATTTATTTGCGTTCACTGCTTTGTTTGCTTCCAGGAGAAGAGAAATCCAGGGAAAATTAAAGGGTGAAAAATTAAAGAGAGGCAAAAAGAAGTCACAGTTCTATGATATTCATGGCCAGGAGGGCCCCTGAGTGCTCCTCCAGCTCAGTTGTGACCATACCAGCACACTCAGACCTGTGGTCACGAGGACAGGAACAAGCCCTTAAAATACAGATTGTGAGAGCAAAATGTGAAGCCCAAATCCTAAAACAAACCCTTGGCAATAGGAATGAGCCATCTGCCAAACCCAGCCCAGGCACAGCACTCGGAGCGCTCCCATCTCCCCGTGACCTTTCCATCACTGACGCTCAGCCCTGCTGGGGAAAACACATCCATCCTCTTCAGAGGAGCCTTCCAATGTTCTTCTAACCTAAAGATCCCACAGAGCTGTGTTTTAGAGCAGCTGCCTCCTGAGCTGGACAGAATTCACCAGCCCAGCCAAGCTGGGGTTCTTGCTTGCCCAAAATGTGAACTCTGTTGCTGGTTTGCCCTCCTGCAGTTAAACCTCAGGGGGGGACAGGGCTTGGAGCAACCTGGGCTAGTGGGAGGTGGAACAAGATGAGCTTTAAGGTTTCTTCTAACCCAAACCCTTCTGGGATTCTGGGATTCTGGGATGAGACAGGCTGGCACTCCAGAGAGGGGAGTTCTGCACTGCCCAAACCTTGTTCTACAGCTCTCCAACCACGAGACCTGGAAAGTGAAACACCTTAGAGAATTGATGAGAGAGAAGTAAAACTCTAACTGGGCCCGGGGAGCGCTCAGTGACAGCTGGATGAAGGATGAAGGATGGTGAGCAGAGGCCGGCGTGGGCAGCGGGAGCCGCCTGAGTGACCATGGGGTGTCACTCACACACCACAGAACCAGCACAGAACTAATCCACGGGCAGCACACACTGCCCTTCCCCTGCTCAGCTCAGCAGCCCAAATTCAGCCTTTTGGAGCTCTACCTGCCCGTTTTGGAGCTCTACCTGCCCGTTTTGGAGCTCTACCTGCCCGTTTTGGAGCTCTACCTGCCCGGCACACCCCTCCCCACACCGCTGTTCTGCTCTCCCCTCTCACCACCAGGCATTATCATTTCCATTTAACATCAGCCCTCTGAGGCAAATCCTCTGAGGGTTTAGCAAACCAGCCACAAAAGGAGCCATTGGATGCAAAACCCCCTCATGCAAATCTTTTGTCTTTATCCCCTGACACATTCCCTTTCCTCTCCCTGTGCAAAGCTCCCCTTAATGCGGGCAGCAGACAAAGCACAAACACCATCCTCGCATCCAAAATCTGGGAAAAAAGCAGGTTTATTGCTGGCTGAAGCTGGCAAGAGGGACAGGGATGTTGTTCCAGGCGGGAGAACAAAGATTAACTACTACTCTGACAGATTTTAAATCCGGGAAGAGTGAGCTCATACATCACAGCACTACTGAAACAACAACCCCACCGAACACAACAAGCTGCTATTGACCCTCGGGATGGGAAAAGCTCCACTGAAACAGGGGGGGTTTGGGAAAGAGGTTCCAGAAAGCGGCGGGGAAATTCCGCTTTGAATTTCGGCGCAGGGACGAGCTTAACTCTGTAAATCACTGCACCCATCGCTCCCGCCGCTCCCCTCGCACAGAAATCCCAAAAAGGTGCCAAAGGCTTAGGGGAAAAAGCACGATTCGCAGATTTTTTTGGCACGGGCTGAAAGGTTCGAACTTTGATATGGCCCTGGCTCGAACAAAGCAGCTTGTGATGGGAGGGTACCGCTGCTCCGGGGGGCTGTGGCAGGACGGTACCCGAAAGAGACCAAGGTGGATGCCACGGATTTTAGATCCATCCGTCAGGTCTGGGATCCCAACGAGCAAGCTAACAGCTGGTGCTGCAACAGATGCCGTGCAACCAGCCAGGCAGTAAATTGTCACGTTCCCCCTCCATTTTTTTATCTATCTGAACATCCAGCCTTTGTTCCAGCTCCCGGCGCGGTGCGGGGACCGTGCCGCTCTCCCAGGTGCCCCGAGCCGCCCACCCTCCGCCTCCGGGCTCTAAAGTCACTCAGTTGCTTCCCAGCTCCTGTCTGCTCACTGCCCAGGGAGGTAAAAATTAGTAACATACCATCACGTGGTAAATCTCCTTGCTTGGGAGCCGGGGAGCTCTGCACATTGCTGACCTGGATTTCTTTTCTTTCCGGAGGAGCCGTTTTGCCGGGTTCCATCTCGGCGCCTTTGCCTTTGGGAGAGTCGAAGCCCCCGGCGGCTCCATCGGCGGCATTTCTCTTCTCCTGCTTCCCCGCCGCCTCCTCCCTCTCTTTGTCCTGGCTGCCGAGTTCAGGGATTTGCTCCAGCTTGCTCTGATAGACGCTCGGGCTGCCCAGCTCCTTCTTCCCCGAGTTGCCGCCGCCGTTCCACTCCTCTCTCTTCTTGGCCGCCGGCTCCTCGGCCGGCAGGGGCTGGTGCTGCTGCTTGCCGTCCAGGCTGGGCAGCCCCGCTCGGCTCTGCTCGGTGCCCGGGCTGCAGACAGATGTTTGCTCTTCTGCCACGGTCATTGACCTCTTCATCGGGGCGCTCGGCTTCCTGGCCGTGGGGCTGGAGCTCTGGGTCAGGCTGCTATTAGGAGAGAGCAGCCCAGTGGCGACGTCTTCTCTAAGCACCGGCTCAGGGTATTTATCGGCCAGGTTAAGGGTTAGGGGCACCGACAAGTGAGAGCACTCTGACATCGCACGCCTCATCGCCTTCCTTTGGTGGGCAGCCCTGTCCAGGAAACTGCCTTCATCCTCACAGCCCAGCCTGTCCTCCATCTCCTCCTCCAGCTCGGCGCCGCTGTTGAAGCAACTACTTTTGGAGTCATCCTGGGCGAGCTCCACCGTGGTCCTCGGAGGGTCTGCTTTGGGTGTCGGTGAGGAAGGGGAGAACCCGCTCTGCCCGTAGCTGTCGTTCACCACCCCAATTACACAATAGCCGGGGGCTCCATCTTTTTTCACGGCTGCTCCGTTGGACCCCGAATCCTTAGGCAGGACAGGGTGGAAATTGGGGTTCCAGACGCTGATTTCCTGCTCCTTCATGCATTTGCCGGGATCGCTCTCCGACACGGACAGATGGGGCAGGTTTGGCTCTGGCTGGCACTTGGTCTCCACCCCAGCCTTACCGACTGCTTTCTCCTGATCGGTGATGGCTTCATTTTTCCCCAGCCCGGGACCGGGTTTTTCGGCTCCCGCCTGTCCCAGGTGAAAATCTGTCGTTTTGGGGTTCGCAAAGTTCCCTTCCGCGGAGGGAAACGTGTCAGAAATCAGAGACCAGCTCTCAAGGTGACCTGCAGCCGCCTGGTATTTTTTGCCTTGCACCTCGATTTCTCTTTTGTCTTTCTGAGCTATTTTTAGCTCTTTGTCGAGTTTCCCCTCGAAGAAGCAGAGCTTGTCCTCGTCCGTGAATCCGGCGTTCTTAACGAGCCCGTCCTTAATCGGTCCCCCCGAGTTTACGTTCAAGCCAATCTCGTTAAGCTTCCCCTCGGTCCTCTGCCACTCGAACTCGGTTTTGCCGAAGTCTTTCGGGGACTCCATGCGGTGGAAGGCTTCAGGGAAGCCCTCTCCGCCCTTGCCCTTGCCCAGCTGGCTGTACTCGGAGAGCGGCTGCTTGTTGGACAGGGACATCTCGGCTGGCTCCGCGTCCTCGGGCGGCTGGAGCGGCGATGGAGCTGCCGAGCTCCGGCTGCCGGCGCCGCTGACGACACAACGTGCCCCCTGTATTCATGACAAAACTCCTTCCTCCCCACCCCCTGCGCCGCCGTCGTCGCCTTCATTTGCTGCAGTCAGCCGCTAGTTCAAAAGAAAACGGGCAGGTTCCATCCCTTTGTGGGAGAGCCGAGGAATTCACTCCGGATGCTCGGGCCGCCCGGCCCTGGGCATGGGCTGGGGGGGGGTTTAACCCTGGGGGAAAGGGGTTTTCTGGGAGAAGTGTCTGGGGGGTTGTTACACATCTGGGGGAACACCCCCATTTCCTTTTGCTCTGTCCAACTCTGCTGTGATCGATGCTTTGATCAGGTTAATTCCCCCGCTGAGCCACTCCAAGAACGCGCAGGGACCGAGGGTCAGCAATTCTGCCCCTAAACAAACCCCAAACACAACCCCCCCCAGCCCAGCCCCGAACACCACAGCACAGAATGACCTCTTTCAGCACAAGGCCTTTGTTTTCCCTGAATTTTAATATATTCTTTTGGAGTCAACAGTGATCACAAGTCCTGCTGTAATGAGGATTTCACAATTCACAACCCGGGTCGCTCCTGCAGGCGGGAGGACAAAGCTGAAAAGGATGGAATGAGACATGTTTGGAAAGCCCTTGGACACTGCAAGCTTGACATTAATTTTTTTTTTAATGGGAACATATCTTACAATATTTTTAGCTGATTTAAAGATCACACATATCTGTGTTTTGTAACAGCTGCCTCTTGAGCCCGACAGAATTCTCCAGCCACGCCAAAACCGGGTCCCAGTTACCCAAAACATGAATTTCATTGCCAGTTTTCCTGGTTGCAGACAGATTTTTTTTTTCTGTCACACTTAATTGACCCCCAGAACTGCTCATTTTGTGTTGACCTGTCCCAGCCCAGCCTCGACACGTCTGGCATCCACTACTGGGCCTCTGCTCCCAGCACCTCCACGAGGCTTTTCCAACCAGGAGCCTTGCCTTGGACACTGCTCCCCTGGTTAAACTGGGCTGGGGATTGCTTGGAAACTGCATCAGCACCGAACTGCAGATTCATCTCTTATTCTTAAGTGCCTGATGCAGATTAATCCTTGACTAAGGCAAATTTTCCTCTCTGAGCCAGGGTCACAGCCCATCGACCGTCGCGGATATCGATACGTTCCACTCGGGGAGAAAATGTTGTCCTCAGAGCTGATGGAAAAGGCCTCCCCTGCTCCAGCTGAACTGAGAGAAATGTATTTTTATCCCCTGCAAGTTCCTCTACGCCCCCTGAATTGAACCTGCTGTGAGAAATGCTACAATCCACACATTTATCTGCTTGTATTTAAGCTCTGGATTTAAGGCAGTGCTATATTTAAAAACAATGACTAAGGAACTGTAAGTTAGATGAATCTTTCCTGACAGCCTCTAATTAACCAGAATAGTTCCACCCACAACCTTCACTTCTCAGAGAACCTCAATGATTTTTCTCTGCTCTAAAACACTCAGAGGTGTCTTGCTGGTGGAAAATGGGCTCTCAGCTCACGGCTTGTGTTCTCCCTCCTCGCTGATGTGGGACTAATGTTTGCAAGCACTTGCTCACTCTGAAAGTACTTGTTCTGCTCCCCAGACTGGCAGACCTGGGAGCCTCTAATCCTGTGTAATTACTGTTATTCCTCCACCACTGAGTCAATCCAAACCAAGAGGTTTTTTACAGGAAATCTCAGTCCATCAGAGATCCCTTAAAGCACTTCCCCAGGAGCGAGGGCAGGTCTGGAGAGCTCTCTGAAACCACCCAGGGGCTTTGTATTTGATTTTTTTTTTTTTTTTTTTTAAAGCAAACATCTACCATTTTAAGAGAGAAGAAAACCCTCTTTGATTTTGGGGTTGGTACCTCAGAGCCTGGGATCAGGGAAGGGATCTGCATCACTGAAAGAAATGCCTGACTCACGGTGTCCACGTACAGCCAGCAAGAGCCACCACTGCTGCTTTATTAAATAACATCTGTTAATGCAGGAAATGAACCATATTCAATACCTGGGCTCCTCAGAAGCAAAAGGATGCTTAGCCATGAAAAATCTCTAAAGTCATCTAATATTTAATCTCTCAGAACATTAAGGGAGGTAATGCAGAGTTCAGTCACTGAGAGCTTTTCAGTGTGCCCACACCACGCTGTTCCCAGATTCCTCCCCAGTGCCAGAGCCCCAGCCTCTACCTGCTACCAGATTACTTTTTTTAAACCTAAATTCACTAATATTCTGCTCCTGGAGCTGTGCCTTGGTGGTTGAGCTTCCAGCAAGGCCACTCCCAAACCTTGACCAGCTGCCCTCACTCCTTTGGGCCCAGTTGTTCCTTTGGATTCTTACAAACCCTACATTTTCTGAAGAATTAAAAAGGAAACCAGTCAGTGAAGATAAGCCAGAAAGGGTGGGAGGATGTTCAGAATAAAGAGATCTCAAAAAGCAGCTCAGATGATAAAGGGCTCCCACTGAAGCAGAGTTGGGTTGGAAGGGTGGCTTAGACACCCTGAAAACAAGCCCAAGCACTGCTTTTATCCTCAGCTCAACTTTGAGGCAGATTTCACACTCCTCAAACACCAAATGTGGGGTTTCACAGTCCTTTGGGCTCTCCCCCATCTCTCAGGTCAGACAGGAGCAATGAAATCCTTATGAGCTCTGGGAAATCAGGCCCTGGTCCAGCTCCTGGACACGGAGCTTCACCCGCTGTCTGAAGCTTCTCACACCCTCCCCGTGGTGAGACAGGGCCTGTTTCGTGGGGAGGAAGGGGATGTTTTCCCTGTTCACATCCTCTTATCATCATTAAATCCTGCCTTTCCCCGCAGGTCCAGCTGACACAAACCAGCCTGTCAGCGACGCCGAGCACGCCCAGCCCAGATCATCCCAGTGGTTCATCTGAGCCACTCAGACCCGCCCTGGTGCTTTTACTGTCCCCCTGAATGCGATCATTTTCCAAGGGCAGACATCCCCACAGGATCCCTGTGCCCTTCCCTGGCCTGGGCCAGGTGGAGCAGGGCCGTGCCAGTCCCCGGAGCGGGCAGATCGCTACACCCCGCGTCACCGCTAATGCCCAATCTGAGAGCTCCCAGCCTCAGCAGATGAATCAGCCTAGTGCTTCTATTTTTGCTTCGCTCCTGAAGCTATTACTTATCCCTGCTAATGCCTCTGATTTCTTCTCCTCTAATCTACCCCGACCGTTGCCGTGCAGCCTCTCGCGCCGGTTTCTACGGCAACCTCACTTTGCAGGATGCCGAGCTCCTCCCTGCCAGCAGCGGCCACGTGACCCCTAATTAAGAGTTATTCCCAATAACGGCGATCAGACCGAGCAGAACCACGAGGACACGCTCTGTGTGGGATTTACACACTCACTGGGCTGGCTGTTCACACACACACACGAGTTGTGCTGCTCAGAGGGCAAAACCAGCCCGACACTCCTGCCGAGCTCACGCTTCGCTTCATCCCACACTCCGGAAAAAAACAGGCTGAAGGATAGAGATGGGGTATTTAGGAACTCTCACCATCAGAACTTTGCACTGCAGGCTTAACATTTCACAGGTGTGGAGCTGTGCTGTCCTTAAGCAGTATCATGTTTTATAGGACGGGTCATTTACAGATCAAATCCCGCTGTAGAATTTACATGTAATACATTAAAAATCAGAGATCAGCCAAAACCAGAATTAAAACACACTCAAGAGTGTTTCCAACTCAAATTATTACCAGTATTTGGTTATTATGGGAGCATTTGACAGTGGAAAGTGAAAAGGGGCAAAGCAAACTCCACTGAATGATGCACAAGCCACGAGCTGCCAACATCAGCCAAGAAAGATGAGACTCGGAATTCAGATTTCCCTGAAAGTTAAACTGCACCACTAAGGAGACGTGGTCAAGAGTCTCAATCTGCAGAATGTGCAGCCAGAAAAGTTCATGTATTTCAATCCCAGCTTTTCCTGAAAATCCGAGTGTCAAGGACGAGCAGGAATAGGAAATAAAGGAAGGGAATAAAACCTGGAAGGATGGCCCAGGATGACGGTGCCAGCTCAAAGTGAGAGCTGGGCACGAGACCATCCAGCTGGAGAGAAACCAAGTGTGGATGTAAAACAGCACAAAACCAACGGGGGAAAAATGTGGGCATATGGAGTGGGACATGGCTGGTCTGGGCAAGCCTTAAAAGAGCAGACTCAAAGCCCTGGGACAGGACAAGGAGGGAGGGTTGGATGGGATATTGGGAAGGAATTCCTGGCTGGGAGGGTGGGCAGGCCCTGGCACAGGGTGCCCAGAGAAGCTGTGGCTGTCCCTGGATCCCTGGAAGTGTCCAAGGCCAGGTTGGAGCAACCTGGGCTGGTGGAAGGTGTCCCTGCCCGTGGCAGGGGGTGGCACTGGAGGAGGTTTAAGGTCCCTTCCAGCACAAACCATTCCATGAATCTGCTGGATCAGTGCAAACAGGCCTCTGAGCACCTGGAATCAGCGAGCTGCACCTCTGGGAAAACATGCTGTGAGCTCAGCTTAGGGACAGAACCCACACCTCACCCAAACCTTCTGTTAAAGCTGAATCAAACACACCCACCAGGGAAAAACGTAGGGGGAAAGCTGGGAATGGCAGAGTTCTCCTCCTAAATACACCTGACACTGGCAGAACTGCCTGGTGACACTGTTTGGGCTTCAGTTCCCTCACATTCCTAACTGGGGCAATTAACAGGTCTTTAATTAAGGAGCAGGCTGCACTGTGATGACATTCCCACCCCTTCAAAAGCACTGGCACAGCACCCCTGTTATTGAGATTCTTGATGATGGCCCCAGGTAAGAGGCTGCAGTTACACATTGTTCAGTGTTCACTCAGCCCATTTATTCCCATCAGACAAACCCAATTACAGTTTGGGGTCCCCCAGGAGAGCTCCAGACACGACAGGAATGAAAGGTTGCTGTGGGAATGCTGAACCCAGTTAACATAAAGGACACCAGTCAGGAGAAGAAAGTATTTACAGCAAGGGCTTCATTGTGGCTGTAAAAGCAAAGCAAATCCTGCCATTAAACAAGGATGGGGATTTCTTGCTTTTAAATGTATTTTATTTACACATGTCCAGATGTGAGATGATCCAGATGTTGAGAAATCTGCCCTGCATTCCAGAGGGGGGTTGTGGCAACGGGCTGCACCACAGCCTGGCATCAGCCAGGGATGGATGGATGGATGGGAGATCCAGGAAAAGAGGGATCTAAGGATGAGATGACCACTTTAACAGGCCCCTCCAGCCCAAATCTGGGGGGATAATTCATAACTAGAGCACAAGGAGTTGTGCACTGAGCTCTGTGCCCACAGCCTTTGGCACCGGAGCGTCGCTGTCACGGACACGAGATGGCCCCTGGCTGAACAGATTACACAAATCAAAATCCATAAGAGGATACAGCCCCCAAAACACTGAAACAAATTGATTTCTTTTTTTAAAATGGGCTATTCTCTGAGGACAGACTGGAGAGGAAAAATATCTTTTGCAAGGCTGCATGTGGACACACAGCTCGGGGAGCAGAGGCAGAGGATGGCGGCAGCAAAGAGGAATCAAAGGTCCAACCCTGGCTGAGTGAAAACCTTCCACCATTTCCTCCCTCAAACATTCCTCTCTCCCAGCCCTGCACTGGCCAAGGCACCTGCTTGGGAGCACAGAATGGAGGACCCTGCTTTTTACCTCTAATTCCCAGTTTTAGTTTTAATTCTCACAAAGGCAGCAGAAAGGTTCAGTCACGTTAAAGGCTGACAGTGTCATGTTTTGTTTATCATCTCAGCTGCCTCCTGACAGGAAAAGGTATAAAATAATTTTCCAGGAGATGCTGGGGCAGATCCTGCAATGGCAACAACAAAAATGAGACACTCAAATAAATCCCAGAGAGGGACAAGGGATTAAATTCAAATTGCACGATCAACCTTTTAGCCAAGGTTTCTTAACTTCAAACTGCAAAGCCAAAAGTAGAAAAAAACCCAAAATTACAGAAGTGTGCAAGGCCTGATTTAGATAAGATGGATCCAACTTCTGTCAGGGAGAGGAATCTGCAGCATCACAGTTGCCATGGCTCCCAAGGGACATCACTGGGGCCTATTTTAACAGCACACACAGGAGTTGATGTGCTTAGGGAAGCGTCCTGTTATTGCAGAACACACATGTGGGACATGGGAGCCTGGCTAAAGGGATTTCACCACTGAACTTCAGCAGAAGATCCTCCAAAGTGCCTTAATCAGGGAGTACATCATTGGCTGCCCACCAGGGGAAAGAAAAATGGCTTCAGGACCTGAAGGGAGACGACAGGAAAGATGGAAAGGGGACTTGGACAAGGGATGGAGGGACAGGACACGGGGAATGGCTTCCCACTGCCAGAGGGCAGGGATAGGTGGCATATTGGGAAGGAATTCCTGTGAGGGTGGGCAGGCCCTGGCACAGGTTGCCCAGAGAAGCTGTGGCTGCCCCTGGATACCTGGAAGTGTCCAAGGCCAGGTTGGATGGGGCTTGGAGCACCCTGGGCTGGTGGGAGGTGTCCCTGCCCATGGCAGGGGGTGGCACTGCAGGAGCTTTAAGGTCCCTTCCACCCCAAACCATTCCATGAGGATTTTATCAGTATGAGCTCCACAGTCCTGCCTGACAAACCCAGGTGAGTGTTGGCCAAGTCCTGGCAATTGCTAAAAATGTAAAACCTGTGAGCACCCAAGAGTTACCATAACAGGAGGACGAACAAACAGGCACAGAGACACCTGGACCCCACCAGCCCACTGATTCCTGGACCTCAGTAATGACCTCCTGGATCTCTGTGGCTCTGCCCAGGGCAGTGGTGGGATCACCATCCCTGGAAGGGAGGGATGTGACACTTGGGAAGGGGGTTTCGTGGTGGCCTTGGCAGTGCTGGGGTTAATGCCTGCACTCAGTCCTTGAGGTCTTTTCCAACCTTAACAATTCCCTGATTCTCTGTCAGTAAACAAGCACATTCATCATGGTCATGAATTCCAACACCTCTCCCTTCACTGAGCTCTGGGTTCAGCTGATGTGTGAATTCCCTGTTCCAGCCGCAGTCCCAGCCCAGGGCACTTCCACACCACTTGTGCCAACTGAGGGATTCAGGACGGGCTCTGCTGTCACTCTGAACTCACTGAACAGCTGTTTGGTGGGGAGCTGGGCACTGATGGAAACAGAGACAAAAGCCTCACTGATGTGTCTGGACTGCAGGCCTTGGCAGGGGCTGCCCAGGGAGGTTTGGAGTGCCCAGCCCTGGAGGTGTCCCAGGCAGGCCTGGAATGGCACTCAGTGCTCTGGGCTGGGGACAAGGTGGGGATGGGGCACAGGGGGGGATCCATGGGCTGGGAGGGCTTTTCCAACCTCTGGGATTCTGTGGATGGCAAAGCACCTTAAACTGCCGTGGGAACACAGCAACCAACAGTTCCTAAACAGGCTCAGCCACAGAAACATGGAACATCCTGAACTGGCAGCGACCCCCAAGGATCATCCAGTCCCACCCCTGCCCAGGACACCCCAACAATCCCATCCTGTCCCTCAGGGCGTTGTCCAAACCCTCCTGGAGCTCTGGCAGCCTTGGGGCCGTGCCCACTGCCCTGTTCAGTGCCCACCACCCTCTGGGTGGACCCAGAGCTGGTCATTCTGAGCTCCTCTAAAAAAACCCCACCAACCAACTGTTGAACCTGCAAAGTGTTGAAAGGATGAAGGAATGGAATCCAATCAAAGCCCTGTGCAAACTCACAGCAGGGCAACTCTCAGGCACAAAGTGTGGAGCAGCTTTCTCACACGCTGCCATCTGAACCAGGAATCCTTCAACCCGTGCACGTGTTACCTGTGTGAGATGCTCAGGAGGAGTTTTCCTTTTTGCCTGGGTCTGCCACTAAAATCCTGCTCCCTTGAACACAGCAGTGAGCAAAGGGGAACAAAAAACTCCCGGCACACAACGGAAAGGCTCTGAAGAAACGCTGTTTTTTTGTAAAAGATGCTGCCTTCAGCTCTGCCTTTATGCTGTTGCATCATGCACCAAAGAGCATCACTTCTGCAGGCACAAGTTCATGCAGAGAACACCACTTCCACGAAAATAGAACTACTCCGGGTTATGCAACGCTCATTAAAATTACAAAACCTCTCAAAAACCTGAGCAGCATGTTAAGGCACTCGGGAGCCCTGGCTGGGTGAGTTAGTGGCTGCCTCATGCAAACTGGCAGCGAGAAACTCCGCAGGAACAGGAGCAAACTCTCATGCCTGATGACAAGGCAAAAACCAAGAGCACCTGAGGGCAGGGATCAACTTCCCAGCCCACCTCAGCAGAGTGGAGCTCACAGAGGCGCCAGTTCCTCCTGGGGAAGGTTTGGAATGGGCAGAAGGACCAGCAGAGTTTTAATTTCCCCTCTATCCATATTACATCCCCCGTTTCAAAACTTCTACCAACTTCACTCAGTTCTGTGAAACTCATTCCACCTCATTTCCTACGAGCACGGGGACCTGGTTCCCTGGGGAACAGCAAGGAGATGCTGAACCAGCCCCTCCACAGTCTCCACAGAGAGAGAAAATCTCAAAATTTACCTCAGCCCCACCACTGTTTTGTTACAGCTGCCTCAGCAGAGGTTTTTGCTCCAGAAGGAGACACGTTCTGCAGGTGAGGTGGTTCAAGGAAGCTCAAGCCCAAGCCATGAACCAGCTGCAGGAGGAGGAGCAGCAGGTTGCAGTTAGTCTGAGGCAGGATGAACTAACCCAGCACCTGGACAGCCACCCAGAACATTCTCTGCCACTGGAACGCTCCGGCCCTGCCTGCAGTGGCACAGGGAGCCGTTCAGGGACCGGGGGTGAAGGTCCCTTGGTGGCCCAGCGTGACGTGGCACACAGAAGTGCCCGGTTACTTGAACACCCCCCAACAGACATAAAACCAAATCTGAACGAATAAAAACCAAAGTATTCCAGAGCTGTGGGAGTCAGCCTGAGCTGCCAGCCCTCTGGAGCCGGGGAACTGGCCCTGTGGGACAGGCAGGCAGCGCCAGGAGCGCCCCCGGATCAGCCACACGGCACCCGCCACGCCACGCGCCCCGCCGGGTTAGCGGTGCCGGTTCATGCCAAGGCACGGGCAAACAGCAAGGCCTGGATTAATCCTGCCAGGAGCTCAGGGGGCAAACACACACACACACACCTTTGTCTGGCCGGGCCCGCAGCGCTCCGGGGGCTCTGGGCTGCCTGGGCACGGCTCTGGCTGCAGCGGCCCTGGCCGGCACCGCCGGCACCCCCCGGCTCTTGGTGGGTCTCATGTAGCCTTTGAGCTGCTCTGCTGCTTTAACTCGCTCCTTCTTCGCCTCCTGCACAGCCTTCTGTTCACATTCGCCTTCTTTTTCTTTGGTTGAGTCTCGAGATTCCTTGTCTTTACCCGTGTCTTGGGATTCTCTCTCTTTAGTCACGTCCTGAGATTCCTTTTCTTTGGTTGTGTCTTGAGTTTCTCTGTTTTTTTCTTGAGATTCCTTTTCTTTGGTTGTGTCTTGAGTTTCTCTGTTTTTTTCTTGAGATTCCTTTTCTTTGGTTGCGTCTTGAGATTCTTTCTCTTCGTTCTTTTCCTGAGATTCCTTTGCTTTGGTTGTGTCTTGAGTTCCTTTTTCTTTACTCGTGTCTTGAGATTCCTTTTCTTTAGTTTTTTCTTGAGATTCCTTTTCTTTGGCTGTGTCATGAGTTTCCTCTTCTTTGGTTGTTTCCTGAGATTTCTTTTCTTTAGTTGTGTCTTGAGATTCCTTTTCTTTGGTTGTGCCTTGAGGTTTATCTGCCTCAGACTTCAACACCGGAGTCTCCTTCAGGTGAGTCTTGGCACCAGCAGCATCCTCCTCCTCTGCAGGCTGAGAGGGACCTTTTTTGGTCTCTTTAGGACTGATTTGGGTTGTTTGGGCAGCTGCCACATTTAAATGAGCAGCCTCAGCTTCAGCCACACTCCCTGGCTGTTTGAGTGAGCTCTTTTCACTCCTCTTGCCTCCAGCCAGCTCAGCCTCTCCAGCTTTATTCTCCAAGGGAGCCTTGTCAGTGCTGTGCTTTTCATCAGTGGTTTTCACTTCTTTATCCACAGGAGAAAGGTGAACTTTGTCCTTCTCTGACTGAACACCCTGCTTGGCTGCAGGAGCCAGCAGAGGTGGTTTCCCTGCCCCACTGCCACCCTGGGCACCAGCTGCCTCTCTGCTTTGCCCATCTCCCTTGGAAACCTCTTCTCCAGGTTCTCTGTGTCCCAGATGGATGGGCTGCTCACAGCGTCCCTGGGTCTGAGTCTCCTCCTTAGCACCAGCTCTGGGTTTTTTGCTGCTTTTCTCTGCCCCTGCTTCAGGAGGAGGAGGAGGAGGAGGAGGAGGAGGAGGGGAAGGAAGCCCCCCACTCCCTGCACCCCCATCTCTCTGCTTTGGGAAGCCACAGGAAGCATCTCCCACACTCCCAGGGCCAGTTACTGTGCTCTGAGCCAAGGACTGGAAGTCACTTCCTTTATTATCCCAAAGCCTTTCAGGGCCAGTGGGGAAGTTTTTAATATTTCTGTTCTCATCTACAAGATCCGTGTCTCCCAGCCCGTATTCCAGCCCGGATCCCAGGGGAGGCAGCGCTTCCCCCCTGGCTGGTTTGGTCTCTGGAAGAACAGGCTGCTTGGAGGCACTTTGGGCTTTTTTACTACTTCCATCATAACCCCTCTTTTTGGACCTCTCAGTAACCGGGGCCAAAGTGGGATCTGCCCCTGCTGGATGCTCTGGGATAGGATTTCTGTCCCTGCTGGAAGGACTGGGAGCTCCAGGTCTGTCCCCCATCTCCCCGTCACGAGGAGGGCCCGTCCCTGCTCCTGCTTTCTGCTCCAGCACAGATGGCTGCTGGGGCTCAGGCTGCAGCTGGTTGTGCTTCCCTTTGCTCCCTGGGTGTGAGTTCTGTGCTTCCAGAGGCAGAGCAGGAGCCTGTTCCTTGGCAGGAACGCTCAGGTCACCCGGCAGAGCCTCTGGAGGCCCAGAATCAGCCCCTTTGCCTTTCTCAGCCTGAGTCTGGTTAACATTTCCCACTGCAGGGACGTTACCTGGGCCCAGCTCAGGACTATCCTCAGCCTTTCTGCCTTTCACATCTCTAGTTTTACCCTTGGCCCTGTCCATCCCCACGTCCCTGGTGGGACTGTGTGTCCCTGCCCTGTGCTCTGGGAGAGACTGGGCTCTATCTGGATCCTTCCCTGTATCCACGGGCCAAGTTTCTTTAGCTCTGCCTGTTCCTGGCTCTGATGTCTCTACTTTATGATCTGAATGAACTGGCTGATGAGAGGCACTCCTGTTGCCACCCTGGACTTCAGGCTTGCCCAGCACCTCTGCTGGATTCCCTCTTTCCAAACCAGACCCCTCTTTATCCCAGGTCGTTTCCTTCCTGCTTCCAGCCACCTTCTCCTGGACCGTTTCCCCCCCAGCCCCCAGGACAGCTGCCTGCCCCAAAGCCTTGTCAGGCTGTTTCCTCCTCCCATCACTGCTCCTCTTCCTGGGTTTCTCTGTCCCACTGGAACTGAGCCCCAGGGATTCCCGGACAGCACCTGCAGCCTCTCTGCCTGTATTACCCAAATCCACCTCTTTTGTCTGGCTGATGGAGTCACCCAGGGCAGGATGCTTGGCTTCCTCCCTCCTGCTCTCCAGCAGCAAAGGTTGGGCCAAAGCCCCCAGATCAGCCTTTTCATCTTTCCCAACATTTTCTCCTGGCTTCTCTGGCACCACCTCAGCTGGCCTTTGCATTTTAGTTGTATCCTCCTGCAAGCCCCCAGCAGGGACACAGCCCGCCTCTCTGCCCTTATCCCTGACTTCCTTAACTTTATCAGACAGCTCAGGAAAACCACTGGGGTCCATCTTATTCTCAAGGAAAGGCTGCTGGAAAAAACCTCTTTCCCCTTTCCTACTCCTTCCATCGCTGCCCCTTTTTTTGGGCTTGTCTGCAGGCCAGGGCTGTGCAGAGCTGCCTGAGGGGTGTCCCCTGGCAGGGAAACCTTGGCCTCTGTCGGGATAAGCTGCTTCTTTCCCAGCCTCATCCACCCTCCCTCCGTCAGGGGATTTGCTCCCATCCTCTGAGAGCACCACGTGCTCAGGGAAGCTTTTCATCCTTTTGCCTTTCCCTTCCCCGCGCTTTTTTTTGGGCCTGTCCATCCCATGTGTAAAAGCGGGATCTTTTCCAGTCTGCTGCTCTGAGGCACTAAATCCTTTCCCTTTGTTTTGAATTGAGGAATCTGCTGCCACCCCCCAGCCCGGAGCCTCGGCAGGGCTGGGATGTTTGGGAGCACCGGGAACACCGCTGGCCTTCCTGTCCTGCACAGCAGGAGCCTCCTCAGGCTTTGGGGAAGCTGAGGGTGCAAAAGGCCCTCTAGCAGCATCTCTTGGGGTCTTCAGTCCTCCCTCTGGCCCTGCTTTAGTCTCACCACCTGCCTTTAGCTCTGTAGGAACTCTGTCCTCCAGCCCAGCCTCTCTGAGGGATTCGTTCCCAACCCCTTTGCTCTTTTCCCAGTTTTTCTTTGCTGCTGCTTCCAGAGCCCCATGGAAAGGCTGATGGACAGGGTCACTGAGACTTTCCTGACTCGGAGATGTAGTTTTAGGCTCCTTGTTTTTATCAGGAAGGGGCAATTCCGAAGGCTTGCTCTGTAAGGGAGTTCCTGCTTTGCTCACATTGACCAGGTCGGCACATCTGGGCTCCTTATCCTCCCTCTTCTCGTTTTTATCAGGAAAATCTCTTTCCAGAGGCTTGGTGGGTGCCTTTGCTGGGACAGATTCCCCCACCTCAGCCTTGGCCACCTGCTCCAAGGGAACCTCTTTGCTCCTGCCTTCACATTCCAGCACATTCCAGCTTTCACCTCTCCTCCCCTCTGCCTTCATGGCACACCCAGGTCTGGCATCCAGCACTCCGGATTTCGGGGCCTGCTGTCCCGGTGCTGGCACTGAGGAGGCTTTCTGCTCATCCAGGACGTGACTCCCAGCTGTTATTTCAGCATCCTTGGGCACATCCAGAGCTCTGCTTGCAGAGGCAGCTCCCGGCACTGCAGGACACCCAGCACCAAAGGGAGAATCCCTGGGAGCTCCAGGGGCCGTCCCCTTTTCATCCCAGAACTCCATCGCTCTCGGCAGCTGGTTTCTCCTCTGTTTGGGTTTCTTTTTCTTTTTCTTCCCCACGGCACCTTCCAAGTCCCAGTTTTCCCGGGGTGGATCCCTGGAGCTCTCCACAGCCTTTCTGTGTGGAACCCTACTGCGAGGGGAGGCTCCAGCCCCACATCCCAGCTCCGCTACGGGCTCGGGGCTCTTCTGCTGTGGGACACCTACAGGCTGTTCCCGTGGCACAGCTGGCAGAGGCACTGGGGCAGCGTTTGCTCTGCCAAACCCGCGGGCACTGGATTTGGGAGCTTGCCTGACTTGTGCAGTGGGAAGACCTGGAATACAGAAGCCTCCTCAAACATCAAAGCCACTAGTTGCTCGCTTAAAAGAAAAAAAAAAATAATAAATATACTATTTGTGTGACTTCAGCCACCTCAAACAGAGCCTGCAGTCACACGGGCTGGGTTTCCAGCACCGATACCGCACTAAAGGCACCTCGGTAGGGCTGGGGGAGACATTTACCCCCAGAACCTGTTTAATTACTTCCAATACACCGTCAATGCCCTTTAAAAATAAGTCCTGCCAGAAGCTCTTGCCCCACCAAAAAGCACCTTACAGTTCCTCTAAGGACATGCTACAGCTTTTTAAAAATGCATTGAGGATCCATTTTGTCTGAGCAAGACAAGATTAAGAGAGAGAGACTTTTTTTATATCTCCAGCTGGCATCCTTCCAGACTGGGAAAATAGAAGTTTAGCGGAAAGATGGGAAGAGATGGAGGGGATGAGAGCCAAGTTTTCCCCAGCACCAGGGTGGGAGGCAGAACCTCTGTCCCAGAGTCACCTGCTGTGTCCCTTCAGGGCTCCCTCAGCTCCAAAGCCACTGAGTTTTAGGAGAGCATCAGTCATTTGTCACTTAGCCCTGGCCCACAAATCCACCTCCACCACCAGCTCCTGGAGAGGCAGGACAACAACGACACCTTCCCTGGGCAGTTGCACAACTCAATTTGGAATTCCACCCTGGGAATATCGCAGTAGGGATTCACGGCCCTTTTAACACCAAAATAAAAAGCCAGTGGTGATGGCAAAGGCAGGGTGAGCTTTCCATCCTCCAGCAGAGAAGCTGTGAGCCAGTCCCAGTGAGAAAGTACTTGGAGCACAGGGATTTGGGGCTTCAGGTGGAAATGCAGGGGGAAAGAGCCTTTCAGAGGGCAGGGACCAGAGGGAAGTGCAAGGCCAGCACCAGGAATTCCGAAAACCACACCAAAGAGACTCCTGCTTGCTCAGGTGGCCCCACAGCCAGGAGGGAAAGGTGAGCAGTTCACAGAGGAGACAATTTCCATGGAAAAATGGAATTATTATTATTATTATTCATGTCCTACCTGTGGGCTCTGGCAGGGCCTCTCCTTGCTGGGGTTCCACGTGGTTGTGCTCAGGCTCCTCCTTTTGTGCCTCAACAACCACAGCAGGGACAGACTTCTCTGGAAGGTCTTTATTTTCTAGTGAAACGTCTTCTTTTGCTTCTGCTGGGGCTGGAACATGAAAAACAGGCACAGGAAGCTTCAGGTCTCAGCAATTCAGGGAGGCTGCAGATGGAAAGAGGCCCTTGGGAAGGGGACAGGGCTAATTTTATGTTAACAGGACTGAAGTTTCTAAGACATGGTTTTCTACCATGTATTACCTCCTCACAGACCCATTTTAAGCAGCAATTTTATATTTTGCAAGACGTGCCAAGGTGGAGGCAAAACACGGAGCAGAGACTGTTTCAGGCTTAAGCACAGGGTGGGTGTTTGTTTGGGGTGTTTTTCCTCTTTGTAATCATCCTAATTCAGACTGTCCCAGCTTCACACTGGAATTTAGATCCAGAAGAAACTCCATTATCAGTCTGGAGGCCCTGGCTGATGCTGAGCACCTTGAATTCATCTCTACCTTACAGTACATTCCTGCAGACACTCCACCAGCCCTTGCCATGCCTAATTACACCACATTTTCATTTACGAGCCATAATTACATGGGAGGACACTTCTCCCTGTAATTAATTTTATTTAAATTCTAAGTAGAAAGGAAGATGATGACAGACATATTGGCACAACAACTACAGATGATGAAGAAAAAGACAAGTTATATGAAGATAACTTCAAATGTTAAGATTAACATGGATTTGTAACAGCCCCATGTCAGCACACATGAAAAAGCTGCTTGAAATTCAACTTTTTTTGCATTTTCTTTGCTAAGGACAGAGAAAAGCAGTGCCTGTGGTGGGGCAGAAGGGGCTGGAGCCCAGTTTTATCCTGGGGTTTGCTTTTCCCACCTGCTGGTTCTGGAAGGTGGTTGGTTTGCCCAGGAAGGGGCTCCTTGGAGGGGCTGGGAGGGGCTTTGGTGTCCTTGGAGTCCTCTAAATGATCCACAAGAACTTCTGGGACTTTGGATTCTTGTTCCACCTTTGCTGTTGCTTCTGTAAAGAACCAAAAAAATTCGTATTTTAGATTTATATCAACCAAGATAAAAATCACTTCCTCAGCTCCTATTTCCCCCCAGAACAGGGAGGAGCCAACACGTCTCTGTGGCTGCCCTAAAAAAACACCAAGCACTGCTGAGGATGCCCAGGGAAAACTACAACAACCACTAGGAAACTCCAGTTTCACATTTCCTCAGTGAAAAGCCCCCGTGAGGCACTCCCTGTGTGTCCTGAGAGCAGAACTGAGCTCTCCTGCAGGTGCTTTGGGCAAAGCAAACCAACGGCTGGGCTCGATGACGGCCGAGGGCCTTCCCAGCATGAACTGCCCCATCACTGGGGGATTTCGGGCACAGACCCACCTGCAGGAGACTTGTCTTGCTGAAGGGCAGGCCCAGGTGTCACCAGCTCTCCAGGCACAGCAGTTTTGGGGTCAGCTGCAGGGACAGGCTGAGCTCCTGCAGGGGCAGCTCCGGAATCCACGGTGGGAAGAGGCTTGGCTTCTGCTGCAGGAGCAACCTCAGAATCCATGGCATGGTGGTGGTTGACTTCTGGGGCAAACTCAGAGCCCATATCGTGGTCAGATTTATTATCTGCTGCTGGAGCAAATCCCAAATCCATGGCATGGTGATGGTTGACTTCTGCTGCTGGGGCAAACTCAGAATCCATGGTGTGGTTAGGTTTATTATCTGCTGCTGGGGCAAACCCCAAATCCATGGCATGGTGGGATTCCATACCTGCTGCTGGGGAAAACCCCAAATCCAAGGCATGGTGGGATGTAGCATCTGCTGTTGGGGCAAATCCCAAATCCAAGGCATGTTGAGGTTCTGCATCTGCTGCTGGGGCAAATCCCAAATCCATGGCATAGTGGGCTTCCATACCTTCTGCTGGGGCAAATCCCAAATCCATGGCATGGTGGGATTCCACACCTGCTGCTGGGGCAAACCCCAAATCCATGGCATGGTGGGATGTGTTATCTGCTGTGGGGGAGAAGCCAAGGCCTGTCCCCGGGCTGGATTTGTCATTGACAGCTTTAGGAGATTTGGCTTCAGGGGCAGGAGAAAACCCCACATCCACGGCCTGGAAGGGGTTGGCTGCTGCTGAAGGTGCAAATCCAGCATCCAGAGCTTGGGCAGGGCTGGTGTCTCCTGCATGGACAGAGCCAGCCTTTTCTGCAGGAACGGGCATGGCCTCGGAGACTGTGCCTGCCATGGAAGCACAGGGCACAGGAATCAGTGGAAATGCAGATGGAAACACCAGTTCCTGTGCTTTATGACTTTGTGCCTCTCCTCTTGCCCCTCAGCATCCCCTCCACCCCCTGACCCCAGTGTCCAGCCACCCCGAGCGCTTCTCCCACTCCAGCCCCACATGCTCTCTGTCTGTACCCTGACTGCAGTGGGACATCCATCTGCTCCCAGCACCAGATGGATTGGTTTGCTTTAAAACCTCTGTGATGCTACAGAGCTGGCAAAGGGCCAGAGCTGCTGGATCCAGTGCCAGGAGCACATTCCAGCAGAACAGACAGGAATCACAGCCAGGGGGGTTGCAAGAGAGTCACAGAATCCCAGAACGGTTTGGGATGGAAGGACCTCAAGGATCGTCCAGTGCCACCCCCTGCCAGGGGCAGGGACACCTCCCACCAGCCCAGGTTGCTCCAGCCTGGCCTTGGACACTCCCAGGGATCCAGGGGCAGCCACAGCTTCCCTGGGCACCCTGTTCTTCCCTCTATGACAGGAGTCACCTTTATGAGCCCAGCTGGGAATTCAACAGTGGGAAAAGTCCTGGGACACTCCAAAGACACACACCCTTCATTTTAAACATGGCTTGTGCTGTCAGTGGGTGGTTTGGTGGCACTCCTGACACAAAAGTCATCCTGTGAATTCCCAGATCCCTCCATTCCTTCCTGACCAAACTGGCCTCGTTCATTTTCCACACAGTGTCTCCTAAGACACCGAGCTGGTAATTCCAAACCAACATTTGTCACTTCACAGCACAATCAAACCTCGGTATTTAGGCTCCCATTTTTCTAAAATCCCCTTAAAGGAGGTTTTTCAGTTGGTTTTTATTAAATATTTCTTGTCAAGAGGCAACTCTGTATAAATTATCAGTGCCAGGAGCACTGGATTTCTCCTCTGCAGCTCCCAATTTCCACAGCCCCAAGCTGTGCCCATCCTCCACGTCCTGCAGCACCATGACCTGAACATCTCCCACCTACTGCTGAGTAGATGCCACACAAAAATAAAATTTCTACCGATTTTTTGAGTCACATCTAAAAATATCCGCCCCAACCAATGGAAAATGTATTAAAATCTAAGTAAGATACTTGAACTGAAGTCAGAAACAGATAAGAAAAATGGAAAAAAATGCCTTTTAAAATGGTACTTAAGGACCCATTTAGATGAAATGAATATTAGACAGCTAAACTGAAGAAGGAAAGCAATAAGAAAAATGGAAAAGGTCTCTTTTAAAATGGCACTTAAGGATCCATTTAGATCAGACAAGAATTTCAGTGAAGCAAACCAAGAAGATCCATCATGCACCACCCTCATTTGGGTCTGGGGTTTAAGTGACACCACAATCTTGTCCAAAACAAAACTTCAAGATTGTGATTTCATAGACAGATAAGACTGTAAATAAATAGGTCTCAAAAGCAGTGTGGATGTTCCCTGGTGGATTATGGGAATTAGTGGAATAAAGCATTAGGGAACTGGACCATGACTGGTACCACGAGTCTGATGCTCCACAAAAATGCCTTAAAACCCTTTTTTTTTAAGAGTATTTCACACAGCCAGGCCTGAAGGTATTTCTGTACAGACCAGGCTCAGGGCAGATGTGGCACTGGGGAAAATGGTTTAGTGGTGGCCTTGGCAGTGCTGGGGAACGGCTGCCCTCAATCTCAGAGGGCTTCTCCAACCCCAATTCCGTGATTCCACATTGCAACCACGTTCTTGACACACCTCAGTGTTTTCCTGGAGCTAAAATCTGGAGACAGTAAAGGACCATCACGCCAGTTCCTGGGCTGGGACACCGGAGCTGGCAAGTCCAGCAGAGCCGCTGCTTCCCCCCAGCACCCCCCAGGGATCCCAAACCTTCAGCCCCAGCGGGATTCGTTAATCCCTCGCTGTGCCTCCCTCAGGAGAGGCAATTCCATGTCCTCCCACCATCACAGCCAAAGGGCCCACACCCCACAGCACCCTCAGGCTGGAGGGATTTACCTTTTGGTCCATGGGCAGGCGTGGGCTCTGCCGGGAACGCCGCGCCGGCAGCGGGAGCAGAGCCGGGGGTCACGGCCGGGGGGCTCTCGGGCAAGCTCGCCTTGATTGCTTCTGTGGCTACGGGGGGCACTGGGAAACACAACCAAGGGGGTGAGCACAGCACCTGCAAAGGTCCCAGCCAGCAGCTTCCTCTCCTGGGGGGACAGTCCCCCTCCCAGGCGGTGCCTGCAGCAACCCTGGGGAGTGAAATCCCCCCTCAGCCTCCCCTCGGGGCAGAGAAAAACAGAATCGCCTTCTGCTGTCCATTCTCAGGAAATTAATTTGTGCAACACCCAGGGAAAACACTTAAATCCTGAGGGAAGTAACACAGTTGAGGAGTGTTGTGCTACAAAGCCTCCCAGATCCACCCCGAGCCCCAGGTGGAGCCCCCAGCTCCAGAAACACCAGGACTGGTGTTAAACTATCCTCTGCTCATCTTCTTCATCGAAAACAGCAATAAAAACCCCATCACGGATCAAATCTGGTAACAGAGATGTATCCCCAAAGAAATAATGTCCCAGTGGGGCTCCAAAAATTTAACTGGGATCAGAAACTTAATCATAAAATCCCAGACTGGTCTGGGTTGCAAGGGAGCTGAAAGCTCCTCCAGCCCCATCCCCTGCCACGGGCAGGGACACCTTCCACCAGCCCAGGTTGCTCCAACCCGGCCTTGGACACTTCCAGGGATCCAGGGGCAGCTTCTCTGTCCAACCTGTGCCAGGGCCTGCCCGCACTCCCAGCCAGGAATTCCTTCGCAATATCCCATCTAACCCTTCAGACTTTCAGTCTGAAGCCATTCCCAGTTACTCAAACACACATTTCCATTCTCAGTTGATGTGAGAAGCAGAAACTGTTCTCCTTGGCTGTCACAGCCCCGTGTTCCTTGAGAAGGCACACCAGGAGAGAAGCTGCTTCTGCTGCTCAGAAAGATCTTTACAGCCCCTGTTCCTACCTGGTGGCTCAACAAAGAAAGAGGCATCTGGTCCCTTCATGTCCTGCTGAGCTCCCATCCAATATTCTTCAGGACCTGTGGAAAACAAGCACACTCAGTCCAGCCCCAGAAGTGCTTTAATTTTCCCAGCTGAAGGCCTGGACTCTGCTGGTCTGGGGGTTCATTCTCGGGTGATGTTTCAGGTCCCTCTAAGGAAGGTACCAGAAATCAGGTTCTTCCATGGTTATTGCCAGTGAAAGCTTCCACCAGGGAAGGGTGACAAGCACTGACCCAAAGGAGGAGCTTCTCTCCTCAGTTATTCTGGGCAAGTGGCTCTGAGTGGCCCTGCATGAGCAGAGGGGGTTGGAAAAGCCTCCTTCCAACCTCAGCTGTCCTGGGATCTCCTAACGTGGAATCCCAGCAGGGTGTGGGCTGGCAGGGACGTTGCTCACACCACCTTCAGTTTAGGTATCGATCCCCCCACCCCCTGGATTCTTTCTGACTCCTAAACTGAGATTTTCCAGCTGCAAACCCTCCAACCCCCCCCCCCAGACACTCAGCAGGAGCAAAGCAGCTGCTCCTCACCTGCTCTGTCCTGCAGGAATTCCGTGCTGGAGTCCAGCCCCATGAAGGCTGAGGGGTCCAGAGCCTCTGCAGGGGAGTACATGGGCCCCAGGAAAGGCTGCTCAGGTGCCATCCCAGGGCCGTGTGGTGCTGAGGAAACAAAGCCCTTCAGTGACTCACCAGCCCTCTCCACTTCTCTAATCCACTTCGTTTATTAATTTAAGTTTATTATAGCTTTATTTATTACTTTATGTTTTAACTTCCAAAATTATTTTTGTTAAAAATAAATCTTCATCAAACTGTTAACACTGACATTTATTAAAATAAATATTTTAACTTTTAAAATAAAATACTTTAACTTTCTTTATTAAATTATTTATTTATTTCAAGTCTGCACACCACTTGGACCTTTCTGCTCACAGGCACTTCAGTTCAAGCTTGTATCTGTTATTTCAGCTTTACAAACCATAACCCCTGTATTTATGTAGAGCTTTTTAACAAGGTGTAAGACAGTAAACACGGGAAAATTAATTCCCTTTGGCTCTCTGCTTCTGCTCCCATGAATTTCTGCTAATAATCACTTAATAATCCAATATTAATAAAATAATCTAACAGCTCAAAGGTTGGTTGAAGGAGTTGGTTTCCCTATGGAAACAGGTCGTGTGCATTTGGTTTTTAGCCACGAAAATAAGAGCACGAAGAAAGGCCTGTGAACTTCAGACTTTAATAATTTCTGTATTTATGAAAGCCAAGAGAGCAAAGTCCCCAGCAGAGAGGAAAGGAGGGCAGGAACTCACCAAGGATGTCTCTGGGAGCATCCCCGTGGCCCGGGAACAGCGGCACATTCCTCATGTCAGCAGGGAAGGACAAATCGGGCAGGTTCTCCCCTCTGTGCATGTTGAAGGGGTCTGAGGAGACACAGCGAGGTCGGTGTCACCAGCCAGGCACAGGGGAACATTAAAAAAGGAGGGGAAGGTGCTCCTGACCCCACCACTGCACCTCCCAGGGAAAGCTGCTCTCGGGGTTAGCAGGAGCAAACTCCGATTCCCACCCAGCAGGGACAGCTCTCAGGCTGTTTCCCAGGGAAAGCTGACTGACACACAGGTCATGGCTGTTCAAGGAGAATCTCCTCCTCCTCCTCCCCCTCTCCAGGAGGAATCACCTGCTTGTGTCCCGAAGGACACATCCAGTTCACCCGGGCAAGGAACAAGGGCCGAGCTGGGCTCAGTTCAATCCAGAGCAGCCCGAGGGAAGGAATCTGCGAGCTCTCCCAGCCAAGAGCTGCATCCCAGTAAGAACTGGGGTGATGGGCCAGTATTTTAACCAAGTTACAAGGCAGAGGGGACATTTCCCGGTGTCCCAGGCTGATTGCCCCATCCCTGGAAGTGGCCAAGGCCAGGCTGAGCAACCAGGGGCTCGGAGCAACCTGGAACAGTGGCAGGGGGTTGGAATGAGATGAGCTTTAAGGTTGCTGTCATCCCTGCCCTCCGGCAGTGGGAAGCCATTCCCTGTGTGCTGTCCCTCCATGCCTTGTCCCCAGTCCCTCTCCAGCTCTCCTGGAGCCCCTTTAGGCCCTGCAAGGGGCTCTCAGGTCTCCCTGGAGCCTTCTCTTCTCCAGGGGAACCCCCCCAGCTGTCCCAGCCTGGCTCCAGAGCAGAGGGGCTCCAGCCCTGGGAGCAGCTCCGGGGCCTCCTCTGGACTCTCTGCAGCAGCTCCAGCTCCTCCTGCTGCTGTTCCCAGGGCTGGGGCAGCTCTGAGTGGGGCAGAGGGGCAGGATCCCCCCTGCCCTGCTGTGGGATCAGCCCAGGATGGAGGTTCCAGCCCTTCCTGGGCTCGGAATGGGGGATTCCTGGCACACCTGCCTGGCCTGTGCCAGCTGTCCCCGGCGTTTCCCTGGGCAGGCACAGCCTCTCAGAGGTGAGGGACATTTCCCAAACTCTGTCACGTGTTGTGCTACCCAGGAGCCAAAGGAATCCCTGTTTACCCAATTCCTGTCACACCCCATTTCCAGACACTGCCCGGATCTCTCCCAGTTGCCCAATTAACAGGGATTCAGTTGAAGGCTGTGGCTCATTTTCATGCCAGATGTGCTTCCTGCAGGGCCAGCGGCCCAACTTCAGGTGTTCCCATGCCCACAGTGCTCTGAGATGTCAAAATCAGGTGAACTGAGGGAATTATAAACCTGTCAGACTATTTGAGATGCCAAGACAACATCTTCCCCCACAGCAACGCATAGAATATTTTAAATTCAAGCTGTTAGGATCTGTATTGCCAGGACTAAACAACTGCCTGTTTTCCAATTGTAAAAAACAACCCCAGAAAACAAAGGGGAAAAAAATCTCAAATAAAATCATCATGACTGAAACCAATTAAAAACGAAAAGGGATGCTGCTGTTTTTCCCTCTTTGTCCAGCAGTTGGATGATGTAGGAAAAAGGGGCAGATTAAACCCTGCCTCTGCTCCAGAGGGAAAAAGGGGAGAAGTGGAAGGACTTTTTGGTTGCAAGACACTCTAGGGACATGAAACCTAAAGAAATGTGGTTTCATGCAACAAATAACCCACAAATTCACATTATTCAGGCCATAAGACCACTGGGTGATGAGCCAGGTATGTAAATTGTTCCCAATCAGCAGCTTTGACATCTGGCTCTTGAGCATAACAACATCAACATCCCATTCCTGCATCCACAAAGCAACAGGAGGGGAAACCCTACAAAGCAGTGACTCCTCTGTTCCAGTTCTTCCTTGAATCATTCCCTACCCTTGTAAAAATCATCATTTCTTCACAGAATCTCTTAATAAATCCAGGACTCAGATCACAAGCAAGCCATGCATTAAGCAGGCCCACAGCACTCAAAAATAGATTAAAACCAGGAGTTCCATCCTGCATCATTCCCTGTGACGACCTGGGCAGCACCCACATTTCTCAGGTGCTCCAAGAGCAATTGCCCATATTTCTCCAAAAGTGAGAGAAAACTGAGGGGATGCTGCTGGGTCAAAGTCTGTCTTTTCGTAGGGTCATACAAGGTTCATCTTCATCTAATTTTCAGGAGAGTCAGCAGCTCCAGAGGCTGGGGAACAGCCCGACCTGCATTGCAGAGCAGTGACACGGCAGCTGGAACTGCCCCTTCCCAGAGCCAGGGCGGCTGCAGCTCAGGGGGCAGGGATTTGAGGGGTTTGCACCCAAACCCACAGTGCCCAGGGGGGGTTAAACTGTGGGAGGCAACCAAAAACTGCTCTTGCCATAAAACTATAGAATCATTAGGGGTGGAAAAGCCCTCCCAGCCCATGGATCCTCCCTGTGCCCGATGCCCACCTTGTCCCCAGCCCAGAGCACTGAGTGCCATTCCAGGCCTGCCTGGGACACCTCCAGGGCTGGGCACTCCAAACCTCCCTGGGCAGCCCCTGCCAAGGCCTGACCACCCTTTCCAGGGAGAAATTCCTGCTGATGTCCAACCTGAAGCTCCCCCCTCCTGTCAGGGAGTTGCAGAGCCAGAAGGTCCCCCCTGAGCCTCCTTTTCTCCAGGCTGAGCCCCCCCAGCTCCCTCAGCTGCTCCTGCTGCTCCAGCCCCTTCCCAGCTCCCTTCCCTTCCCTGCCCACGCTCCAGCCCCTCTGGGTCTTGTCTTGAGGAACCCAGGACAGGATGGGAGGTGCCAGCACAGGGACAGGCACTCCCTGTGTCACACCATGGCCGGTACAAACCAGGTGCCATCGGCCCCTTGCCCACCTGGGCACTCCTGGCTCACATCCAGGCTCTGTCACCAGCACCCCCAGCTCATTTCCCAGCTTTCCAGCCCCCCTGCCCCAGTCTGGAGTGTCCCATGGGGTTGCTGTGACCCAAGTGCAGGACTTGGCACTCGCCCTTGTTGACCCTCACCCCGCTGGCCTTGGCCCATCAACCCCATGGATCCAGCCTGTCCAGATCCCTCTGTGGAGCCAGCACTCCACCACACCCCAGAGCTGCTGAAATCAGGGATGCTCCGGATTCCCAGGCAGGGGAGCCCTACCAGCCATCTCCATGGGCTTGAACACGGGCTGCGGGTCGAAGCGCAGCTCCCTCTCGTCCATCGGCCAGGAATCGTTGCGGTCCAGGAACTCTTTGTACGACAGCTTTTCATCCATGATTTCCCCTGGGAACACTGGAAGGGGAGGAGAATGTGACACAGTCAAAACATTAGGATATTTGGAACAGACTGCTGGACGGTGTGACACTCGCAGGGGAACAGGAACTGGGAGTCAAACCAGAGACCAGAAGAGTCATTTATTACTGTTTGGATCCAATTCTTCCAATGTAAGAAACGGAATAATGGGAATTCTGTGTGTTGATGCACACGTAGGATCAGGAATGGACTCACACTGAAGTGCAGCACTATTCAAAATCCTTCAGTTGTACAAAAGAAACAAAACCTTAAGTCCTAAAGCTTTTAAACTGGACAATCTCAGTGGAAAGGCTCAAAATTAACACCCAGAATAATGGCTTTTTAGCTCAGTTTTCATCTTAAGGAAACCTGAATTTTTCAACTCTTCTCTGGACAACATTAGAGTTTCCAACTGATTCCAGTTTCTTCTGGAAAGAAACACAAAAATATCGACCCTGACTCCTCTCATCCCCTAAAACAACATTCTCTGCCCTTTAGCCAATAAATCTTTTTATGCTTTTAATATTTACACCTTCACTTAGGCTAACAACACCTGGAGCTCAGGAGAGGAAATTCAGACTGTGCCCCAAAAGATATCCCTGAAGACGACCCTTAATTCAGTGCAAAACTGGCTAATTAAGTAAAAGGTAATAAAAGTAAACCCAATGTTAACACCAAGAGGGACCAGAAGGGAAGAATTAACTAAAGAATTAATTAAAAACACAACGCTGGGGTATAAAAGCAACAACCTGGTACCAGGTAGGTAAAAATAGTAAAATTGGGCAGAGATTCATAGAGACTCTAAACATTCTAATAATAACAACAAAGTGACTGAGAAAGACCAAGAGGGAAAAATGGCTTTTGTGTCTCCTTGATAAAACAAGGCCAAGCCACCAGTACAAATCAGTCAGTGGCAACAGCAATTTGCTCAGAGATTTTGCTCTCAGAAGAGCAGGAGGGGATTCCACGAAGCTGGAGACACATCAGAACCTGTGATTAACACCTAAATATTATTTCTAATTAAACCCTGGAGCTGCAGGCCCCTCGTGGTCCCTGGGGGCTGGGGCTCTGCAGGGTCAGAGCGTGTGACGGGCTGCGTGGCCCTATTTTGAGCTGCTAACAGAAATACACTTCAGCTGGGACTTCCCAGATAATCCCCAGGAAAGCAGAAGAATTAACGAGCTTTAACTCCCTTTGAGGCATCACATGGAGGGCTGGGCGGGTTCAGTGGTGTCACCAGGGTTCACCTGGCAGCAGCTCAGAGCCCTCCCGGGGGTGGGACACGGGCTCTGCTTCCCCCTCCTCCATCCCAGCTTTGAGCTGGGCTGCCCCACAGCAACCACCCAGCCAGGGACACGCTGGGAGAAGGCTTTGTCACCACTGAAATTCTAAATATGGAGAATGCCAGCTGCCAGGTGTGGCACTGGCACACCGTGGGGAGCAATATCAGTGTTATAAGTGGTAACAGGGAATGAATCCTGGGATGGTTTGGCTTGGAAGGGACCTAAAATCCCATCCAGTTCCAAGCCCTTGCCATGGGAAAGGACACTTTCCACTCGAGGAATGTTATGTCCCAAGAGGAGTTCACAATTGTAGATGAGATCCTACAGAGATTCTGATCCAACCAAACACGAATAAAACGTGTTTTACTTTCATGCTTACACGCACTCGGAGAACCAGAGACTGGGAATTCCAAGGACAATTCCAGCAAACACAAGACCTTCTATCCCTTGGCTTCCAAGCAAACAGCACCCAGAGGAAGCCCTGAAGAGCTGCCCTTGAATAAATGCAGTTTGCCCATCCCTGGAGTTATCCCTGCCCTGTGTTCCTCTGAGAGCCCCCCGGGCAGTGGGACCTGGCACGGGGACGCTGCTTTGCTGCCAGTGGCTTTTAGCTTTTATTCTGCCACATGGCTCCATTTGCCATGGTTCACTTCAGCAGCAGGAGACAGAAGGTTCCCTGGCCAGGCTTTCCATCAGCTCTGCCTCCTCCATGGGATAAAGGACGGGGGGACACATGGAGACAACAACCCCCTGTGTCCCATGCAAAATCCGGCCTGAGCCCCGAGTCCTGCAGTGGCTGAAAGGCTGATAATTCGAGCAGGAAATATGTTACTAATATTTTATTTTATAATATAATATGATTTTTATGCTATTTTATTTTATTTACATCTGCGAAGTGCTTTGAAGATGAAGTGCCACTACACGTGTCAAGAGACATTATTATTATTTATGATTATCCGTGGTGCAGAACAGCAAGGGATTTAATTAGATTGTACTGGAAATTCCTCCAGACAGGAGCCTGTCATTTGTGTGTCTATAAAACTCTATTTAAAGCAAAAAAAAAAAAAAAAAAGAGAGAGAGACACTAAAAGTCCTTGACAGTGCGAGGAAGAGCCTGGGAGCAGTTAAAAACATTCGACAAGAACTTCTCCAAAGCTGATTTTTGGATTGGACCCACACTAATGCTGAGCAGCTGTAGAGCACACACTGCTCGAATTCTAAATATTTTAAATAAATCTGTTTTTTAGACCACAAAAACACATTGGCATGCTGCCATGATTAGAGATCTCCCATAAAATTAGGGTTATAAAGGTAAAGCAGAAGTCAAACCTCCCCTCTGGTTTCAGTGGACAGGTTGTGTTCATGCCTTTCAGTGAGGAGGGGAACCTCCCTCAAGCCCACGCTGGGCTGGAGGAGGAAGGAAGAGGAGACAGAACTGTACAGGGAAACATCTCCATGGGGCATCAGATGAAACCAAGCTGAGCAAAACCATTGGTGTGTGCGAAGCCTCAGCTCCAGCAGAGCCCCAAAGGCCAGACCAGAGCTGGGTCAGGAGCAGTTGTGAGTTCACTCCCCAAGTCCTCCAAAATCTGAGCCAAAGACTTGCACGTTCTTCAGACAATATTTTCATAGCAGGTGCTAATTAAAAACCCAGTCCAACCACTGCTTCCCAGCAATCCCAACATAAGGAGGGATCCACTGAGCTCTGGAGGGGGCCAAGAGGCCAGAGCCAGACCAGGAGCAAGGACAAAGCTCCTGAGCCTGGAACAAACACCCCTTCCCTGCAGCCAGTGCCAGGATAACCCCAGAGAACAGAGACTGCTGGATCAGAATAAACATTTGCAAACCCCCCCTTGCTATTCCCAAAATGTTTTCCAAGTTCTTTGCCCTACAGCCATAAGGTGGACACTTCCAGCTTATTCGTCATCTCGACCCCATCCCAATATTCAGCTCCTCCTTATCAAGCTTGGAACAGGACAAACGTGATCCCAAGGACTCAGAAAAGAGGATTTCTCAGTCCCAGCCCCAGCCAAAACACACCTTCTGCCTCCAACCTACAAACAAAAGACACAGAAGCAACAAAAAGGAGAAGCCAAACTCTTCCTTCCAAGGACCAACCCTGAAAGTGGATCTGCCAGCAGCAGATCGTGCACTCGACACGAAATGCAAATCTGACAGATCCCACAAACCTGTAAAGCAATTTTAGTGAGTATTACAGCTCAGTGGTAGCTGAAAATCCGGTTACGAGCGCTGATAATATAAACCAGGGTGGGATTAGAGCTTACAAAGTCTTGCTTAAAGGAAAAAAAAACACCAGTAACAACATACTTACAGAGCAAACTTGCCTCTGACAGGAAAAATAAGGATCCCATGCAAGTGGCACCTTCCCTGCACCGCTCCCCCGGCAGGTTCCCAAAGAGAGCAGGACATTCAGCGGAGCTGCTGACGGCGGGGAATTGTTTGTTTTCTCATCCCTCTGCAGAGATCAGCACGGCCACCTCCCCCAGGGCACAGCTAACCCAGCCCAAAGAGCCCTCCTGGCCACCCACCCTGTGCTGGGAGCGCCGTGAGGAGCGAACCCCTGCCCCGAACCCCTGCCCCGGTGTCCTGCAGGACATCCCCCAGGGAACAGGGAACGGCCAGCCAGGAGCTCTCCCAGCAGGGGATTACAGGGTAAAGCCTTCTCGCTGCAGGACATGCTAATCTTGGGCAGGTCACCGGCCAGACCTCCTGAGAGAGGTTAAGTATCTTCCAAATTAATGAGCGTGCAGCCAGGAGAGGCCCCTGCCAGCAGCCAGGGAAGGGACAGGCTTAAGGGCTTCCTTCCCATATGGATCTCCTGGGGGATCTGCCTGGATGTCCCCACTGTTTCAGTTCCTACAGGGATGCCAAGAGGCCTCGCTGGAACCAGCACCCAAGAGCAGCAGTGTCAGCACTTGGCAGAACAGGCCAGGACAGCAAATGCCCATCAATCCCAAAGGGAATGGAAGTCCACACATCCCCACACCCTCTGCGGGGTGTGGCATCTGCTACCTCCAAAAGGAGCTTCAGAATCAGGGGATTCCAGAATGGTTTGGGTTAGAAGGGACCTGAAAGCTCATCCAGTCCCATCCCCTGCCATGGGCAGGGACACCTTCCACCAGCCCAGGTTGCTCCAACCTGATCTTGGATGACTTCTAGGGTTGGGATAGTCATAGCTTCTCTGGAAAATCCATTCCAGGGCCTCCCCACGCTCACAGCCAAGAACTCCTCCCCAGTATCCCATGTCTCCCTGCCCTCTGGCAGTGGGAAGCCATTCTCTGTGCCCTGTCCCTCCATCCCTTGTCCAAAGTCCCAGCAACGAGAAGCAAATTAAAATCCAGCACTGAGCTGGATGGGGAAATGAAGATCAGGAATCTATTACAGGTCATCAAGGAGCTGCAGGGCATTTCAGACGGATGCTGACAGCTCAAGAAGGGTTTTATTGCCTTCCTTCTGAAATTCCATGCTGTTATATAACCCGGAATGCTAAAAGAGCTCCGTGCGTACGACTGTCAGAACCGGTATCTCCAGACTCGGGAGATGCAAAGTCAGGAACTTGAAAGTTCAACACAAGGTTCATGTTTTGCCTCTTACAAAAATCTGCAAGGTAAAAAAAAAAATAAAAATTGCAGTTGTTACAGTTTCCTGTCCAGCTTTTTTCCCTTCTCACTTATCCTTCCCAGAGGGACATTTTCCAGCAGCTTCGTCATCGATTGAAAGGCAGAACCACAGAGGTGCAGAGAGAGCTCTCAAACCCCACTGTCTGCTCCAAAAGCCATGCTTGTTCTCCTGCTCCCTGCTGGCAATGCCAGCTGCTCAGGAGGGAATCCTTTAGCACACCTTGGATGGTGTCACAGAAGTCTCTGACCCCCCAACGCTCCGGGCTGCCAGGCAGGACAGCTCCCACCGGGAACCCTCTCCAGATTCCCCCATCCAGAACCACACTCGACAGACTCCACACTTTTTAACAGCAAAGGCACCTGAAGTTCTATTTTTAACCAAAAGACTTGCTAAAGATTCATTTCCATAGCATTGGAACTATACTGGGTGTTGGGAGCTGGGGAGGGACTTGGGACAAGGCATGGAGGGACAGGACACAGGGAATGGGTTCCCACTGGAAAAGTGGAGATTTAGATGGGATATTGGGAAGGAATTGTAAGCTGGGAGAGTGGGGAGGGACTGGAATGGATTTCCCAGAGAAGCTGTGGCTGCCCCTGGATCCCTGGAAGTGTCCAAGGCCAGGCTGGATGGGGTTTGGAACAACCTGGGCTGGTGGGAGGTGTCCCTGCTCGGGCTTTTTATTTGGCTTTTCTCAACTGAGATTTTGGAAGCCCAGAGATACAGCTGAGACCCCTGTTCCACTGGGGGTTCCTTCCTAAACCTGTGGGCCTTCTGATGTCCTTGGCAGGGAATATTTCACTCCACAGCCACAGCAAACCCTCCCCAGACCTGCTCAACAGGCCCAACACAAGATGCAGATGATCTGAAAGAACATCTGCACGTAGAGAAAGCCCTGAGCAGGAACACCAGGACTGAGTCAGCTGAATCACTCCCCCAGCCCCTGGCTTTGGATCCAGGCTCACAACTGAAGAGAAGGAGGACAAGGTTTGTGGACACCCTGGCCAGGCTGCCTTGTCTGAAATGTGTGAAGCTGAAATACCCAAAATTCTGAGGCCAAAGACCCACAGTGAGGGAACCACCAGATCCTTCCTTTGGGCACACAAGGCCCATCCAAACCCCAGCGTGCTGGAATGGGAGAGAGCACCAGAGATCCCAGGATCTCTGAGGGTGGAAAAACCCCCTAAGGTCACCGAGCCCCCCCTGTGCCCCATCCCCACCTTGTCCCCAGCCCAGAGCACTGAGTGCCATTCCAGGCCTGCCTGGGACACCTCCAGGGCTGGGCACTCCAAACCCCCCTGGGCAGCCCCTGCCAAGGCCTGACCACCCTTTCCAGGCAGAAATTCCTGCTGATGTCCCACCTGCCCCTCCCCTGGCACAGCCTGAGGCCGTTCCCCCTTGTCCTGTCACTGGGAGAAGATGCCAACCCTCCCCTCGCTACAACCTCCTGCCAGGGGGTTATAAAGAGTGAGAAGGTCCCCCCTGAGCCTCCTCTTGTCTAGATGTGAGGCCCAGGAGGTGCAATCTCCCCTCCTCCAGCCTGGCCAGAGCTCCTGCACACAGAGACCCCGTGCCCATGAGCACACAGGGCTGGGGGTGACGGGACCACGATCCCAAATCACACAAGTTCAGTGTAACCCAAGGACCTGCTGCCCCTCCCCAGAGTGTCCCACTGAGGTGTGCTGCTGTAACATCCCACAGCATCCTCCTGACTCCCAGAGCAGCAAGAGGAAGGAACTCCAAGGAATTGTTGGGGGGCAGAGCAGCCCCTCCGTGCCCGGAGCAGGGGGAGCGTGTCCCTCCCCGTGTCCCTCCCCGTGTCCCCCCCCAGCAGTGACACTGCAGTTTCCAGCAGGAGCCGTGACCTGCAGCGCTGTCAGCCCTTGTTCTGAGCAGGGGAAAAGCTATCTCCCCTGAAAGGGCTGCTGCCAAATTTAAACAGCTTTATCCTGAGTCAGGGGATGCTCCAGTCCAAACGCCGCAGTCGGAGTTCTTCGGTGGGGCAGGGGCTGGAGCGGCGTCTCAGCCCTGGCACTGAGGAGACTGCCCGTGCTCCAGATTAATCCAGGGTCAGGAAAAGTGCAGGATACTTCAGAGCAGAAGCCCTGGAGAAGAGCAGAGGCAGCAGAAAGGAACCAGCATAAGGACTCACTCAGCAAAGGTCAGAGCTGAGCTTGATGCTCAGACCTTTCAAACGTGGACATACAAGAGACAAGGACTGCTCACCCCTGCAGGGGTGGGAGAGCTTTGGCTTTCAAGGAAAGCAGGTCTGGGAGTCCTTTTCCTCCAGGCAAACTGATTTAGGCTCTTGAGCAGGGACACGAGTCTCCCCTGAACCTCTGGAGAGGTGGGGAAGGATGAGAAGGATGAGAAAACACTACCAGAGACACAAGGCCCCAGAAAAGCAACATGGGACAGGACAAGAGGCAATGGCTCCCCGCTGCCAGAGGGCAGGGTTAGATGGGATATTGGAAAGGAATTCCTGGCTGGGAGGGTGGGCAGGCCCTGGCACAGGTTGCCCAGAGAAGCTGTGGCTGCTCCAAGAAGTGTCTATGGTAAGGTTGGATGGGGCTTGGAGTAACCAGAGCTCGTAGAAGGTGTCCCTGCCCCTAGCATTGGGTGGAGCAAGATGAGCTTCCAACCCAAACCAATCCATGATTCTCTGGTTCTACTCTTGCTCAGCAGGAAGAGGCCCAGGAACACCCTCCAGTCCAGCCCAGACCATGGGCCTGTTCCCAAACACACTGCAGGGAACCCTGAGCTGCAGCCTGGACTGGTGCCAACAGCTCAAGGGGCTTCAGGTCACCAAAAACACAGAAGAGCAGCTAAAGCATCCCCTTCTGCCAGCCTGGGACAGGCAAAGTGCCCCCTGCTCCCAGGAAATCAAAGAGCCACAGAGTTGATTAAAAAAAAAAATTACCTGAGTTATAAAAAGCCAGTAAATTCTTACAGAAAATAACCCCCACCCCCCATCTGATGATGATTTAGTACCTCCTGCTGAGGAATTCCAACCTTCTCTAAGCTGTATTCATCCTCCTGCTCTGATACCAGAGCACATTTACCCAACCACCATGAAAAGTAAACCTGCAAACTTCTCTTCAGCTGAACACCAAGTGCTCCTTTATCTTTAAGATCACGAGGAAGCACAGGATTTGTCCTCACCCCACAGCAGACAGACCAACCCCTATCTGCTCTCTTCGTGCCAACTGCTGGATGACTGAGGTGTCTTTTCTGTCTGTCCCAGACTCTCCCACGTGCCAGTGTGACAGACAGTGGGCAGAGCTGCCCAGCCCAGCCATCTCCAGGAGCAACTGGAGCAGAAGAGCTGCCTCCACCTCCCCACCCTCATCGCTCCTGCAGGACCTGGCTGCTCCTTCCCCCCGCTCAGCGGTTCAGCCCTGATCTCCTGCAGATCCCAAATCCTCTCCTGACAACCTCCAAGGGCCCAATTCCTCCTTGAGACACGATCAGGGCCGGAGAAGACAGCAGAAACAAAGGGAAGCAGCACTTACAGTCCCTGCTGGGTGGTCACGAGCTCCAGGCGTGTCCCTTGGCAAGTCAGCGTTTACAGACCCGGGGAGAACAAGGTCCACGCACCAGCAGGTGGGAAGTGCTCAGGCAACTACCTGATCCACTAATAAACACTTCTCAAGAGCTATTTCCTGCAGCTGAGGAAGGCACAGAACTGCCTGAGCCTCCTCAAAAGTCAGAGCAAGTAAATCACGTTACAAACCCCGCTGTACCCATGCCTGGTTTGGTGCCTCGTCAACAGGAGGAGCTTGGAGGGCTGTTCATCACTCCAGCTGCTTCTGGGCTGCTTGTTTCATCACTCTTTCCAGTATCTCTTCATTAATTGGGTTATAAATTAATAACGGTTCACACCTCTAAGCCAGGTGTGGTGCCTGCCCTCTCCCTTCCCTGGGAATATCCACCCCTCTCCCAGGAGCTGCAGGCAGGTGCTGGGAACTCTGGCCTGGATAAAGCCTGTGCTACAGCCCTGTTGAACAGCAGCACTTCTCAGACAATAAAACCCAGAACTAAAGCAGACAAGGATCTGACCCTGCAGCCTTTTTTGCATCATTTTCTCCTCCATCTCCGTTTAACGGGGTTTTTTTTCTCAACCTTCTCTTATGTCTAATAAATCAGAAATCCTCTCCTTTTCGCCTCCTGCACTTCAGGACTTGTAAATCACGATGCTCCATAATCTGAGGGGTTTAAAATCTCTCAAGCTGTAAGTCCTATCTTCCATTTTTATTAATTTCCTCCTTTTTCCCAGACCCCTTAAGGCACTCAACACAGCCACACTGGAAATGTTTGATGAACTCTTGCCTATCCATACAAATCCCTTCCCTCCATCAGTTGTTTAGCACTTTATTTTCCCAACAGATTTAACTCCTGAGATCCCTGACTGCCAGGATGAATTCCAATTGATTTCCCTTTTCTCCCTCCTGCTCATTTGCCTAAAAATAGCCAATTTTATCATATCCCCTGCTTTCCACCTTACTTTATCCCGCTCTCCCAAGTAAAACCACGCTCTGGGGACAGCACCAGCTCCACCATTAACCCTTCTCCTGGTTCAAAACATCCCAACTGTTTATTTGGGATATTTCCAGACCACGAGCCAACGCTTCTCCCCAGGAGCTGTTAAGGAGGAAGCCACTCTGAGGACTAGCAATGAATTATAAATATGAAAGGAGTGTGGGAACTCTGAAAAAAAAAATCTCCCTGTAATCCTGCCCCACGTTCCCCCCACACAGGATCAGCAGTTCCAGCCCGGGAATTGGATTCAGAAATGCTGCATCCCTTTTGACCTACATACCTTGGCACTTGGCTTCACGTGAGATGTGCAGGAGCCACTCCGAAGTGACAATATTTACTGCCACTCCTGAAGCACATAAACACACACAGATATAAATCTGTCTATACTCATATATATATATATATATATATTTAGATATTCCCTCCCGCTTTCCCAGTCCCATCTGTGGGCACAGGGACACACGAGTGCCCATATGCTGGTGCAGAACGAGACGGTGATAATGGAAATAAAGTGCTCAAAATAGAATCCTTCCCCTCAGCACCACAGTCGTGTTTGTTCAGCGCTGCCGCCGCAGCCCCTGCTCACACACATCGCCCTGACCTACTTTTGTGCCTCCCCAATCCCAGGGCAGAGCTCGGAGCTCGCAGGAGGAATGGGAGGCAGTCGGGAGAAATCGCTCTGCCACGTCTGTAATGGAGTTTTATGGGCATTAATTCCAGGAGTGTCAAACTAATGACACGAGGGACATCAAAGCACGGAGCCATTTGCATAACACTGGAAGAATCCACAATTCTACTGCTGCTTATTCAGGAAGCTTCTGCTCAGAGGCTGAGGAGGATGACACGCCGTGGCTGCTCCTCGGAAACCGTTCTAATTTACAGCAAAGAGGCTGCTGGTTTTCGAGGAATTTCATGATTCCTCACTGAGGAGTTTCTGACGTTCTGTGGTGCGAAACAAACCCTGCCAAGGCTGTTTTCTCCCCCGCAAAGCTGAGCAACGAAACCCCTTTATTCCCGTGGCCGAGCCTCGAGAGGCTGAGCGCTCACCTCAAAGCCAGGCTGGTGGGAGCTGCCACCTCCACACCCCGCCCCCGAGATGCACGGAGCAAAAGCCATGCATTATCCCTCAGATCCCTGGTCTCACATTGAACTGTCTCACCTAGATGTGCCTGACAGAGCCGGGGCCGGCGCTCAGAGCTCCGGCAGCACCGCGGCGGCTCCCGCTGTTTGACGGTGACTCGAGCGGACGTTTCCAGGGTTCCGGGGAGACGTTCGTGGCCACGGGGAGAGCTGCAGCCAACACACTGCAGGGCATCGCTGCACTGGGCCAGACAGGGCTCCTGGGCTGGCCTGGGCTTAGGAAAAACACACCAGTGCACAGCAAGTCTGACCTTGGAGCTCGGAGGAGCTGCCCCTGCTCCGGGGGGAGAAGGGGCGATGGGGTCTGTGGGCACCGACTGGGGGGCACGTTTGGGGGCTCCAGAACGGGGTTTCGTCACAGCTCAGCAGTGGGTGACTCCAAAGTGCACCAACGAGGGAAAATAATCATGGAACTGCCCCACAAAGTCTCTCTGGGGGTATGGCCTGAAACGCCAAACTGGAATTTTGGATGTACATTGAGACACATCAGAACAGAATCCCAGGACGGTTTGGGTTGGAAGGGACCTGAAAGCCCATCCAGTCCCACCCCCTGCCATGGGCAGGGACACCTTCCACCAGCCCAGGTTACTCCAAGCCCCGTCCAACCTGGCCTTGGACACTTCCAGGGATCCAGGGGCAGCCACAGCTTCTCTGGGAAATCCATTCCAGCCCCTCCCCACCCTCACAGGGAAGAATTTTGCCAATATCCCACCTAAATCTCCACTTTTCCAGTGGAAGCCTTTCCCCCTTGTCCTGTCCCTCCAAGCCCTTGTCCAAAGCCCCTCTCTAGCTCTCTTTGGGCACTGCTAAACCTGCTCTTGCCCTGGTTAAGTGTCCAGTTCACGGAGGTTTGGTGCTAAAACATCTTTATGCAGCAGCCTTGGCAGGACTGGGGATACTCCCGAGAGAGAAAAGCAGCACAAGGCTCAGGAGGTAAAAACCTGATGCAAACCCCGTGCCCAGCATTTCTAAAATCAACAAGAAGAACACAAATGGCAGCTCAGACCATTAATTGGCTCATTTATTTACTTCTTTCTTTCTTTCTACCTGGAATTCCAGGCAGGTAAATCTAACCTTCCTCAACCCCCAGCTACTAAAATAGGCAAGTCTAATTTGGACCTTTCCATGATTATCTAGTTTTCATATTCAATCTGAGACTAAGCTTCAGTAGAGTACAGTGCTGCACTAATCACCAGAAACTGCGACAAACAATTAAATGAAGATTTTTCTCCTTTTTTTTAATCTTTAAGCAGAGTCCTTTCGGTTGTAAGACTGAGACCTGGAGTCCCTAAAACCCTGCAAAGCTGCATGTGAGTGACAGTTTGAAAGACAAGCTGTTTGCATCCCTGGAGAGCAGGAGGGTGTTAATGATGGAACATCACAGATTTTCCAGACAAAGCTTGGGAGACTTGACGTAGCTGAAAGCCAAGTATTTTTATCTGTAGCCAGGGGAAATGTTAGGGAAAGTGGAGACACAAGGAAATGACACAAAGGTAAATAAAGAGTTGGCTAAGTGACAAGTGGCAAAGCAATGTCAAAAGGGGAATTCTCCTCCTGGAGGAACAGAACCAGTCACTAGAGTGTGAAGATCAAGAAGGCAAAATAACTCTTGCCTAATGTTTTTATTTTTAATCTTATATATCAAAAAGAGTTCTGAGGAAATGAAGTTAAAAGACAAAGTCAGGGAATGGTGTTTGATGCCATCCCCGGCTCGTTCCAAGGAGCAACTGGAAAGGGAAGGAACAACCACAAAGGTGGTCTCAGGCAGCCAGTCCTACCCTGATAACCAGTGCCTGGACCTGTCACCCCGCTTGGGCTTCAAAGATTCTCTCCCCTTGATCCAGCAGAGACTGATCCCAGCACCAGCACTGCCCACTCCACCCTGTGCACAAACCACTCTGGTCTCCTGTTCTGCTGCTCTCCTCCATCAACAGCATTTGCTTAACCATGAAATTTCAGATTACCTGGGTTTGGATTTCATCAAATCCCAGGATAGCTGGCTGGGAGGCGACCCCAAGGACCAGCTGGTGCCAGGACGTGGGTTGTCCCTGTGCCCTAAGCTGTGCCTGCAGAGTGGCAGCCAGCGGGAGGCTGCGGTGGCCGTGTCCCTCTGACCCAGGAGAGGTGACACTGTGACACCCCAACACTGCAGCACAACAAGAACCCTGGGTTACACCACACCTGAACACTAAAGAAGCAGGAGCTCCTTTTCTCTGAGAAAATATCCTTCACATCTCAGCACTAACTCGAGCAGCCCAGCTCGTATTCCCTGCCTGTGCTGGAGGCAGAGATCAGATGGGCAGGGATGAGAGGCTCCTCCTCAGCCATCAGAAACACCCCTGCACTTCCATGGTCCTGGGGGTCCCTTCCAACCCAGGATACTCCACAGCTCCATGATGTGTCCCCTGCTGGCAGATCTCTCTCTCCAGCCTCACATCCCAGCCCGGTCCCAAGACGGGGGACTCTGAGGCACAAAAAGCTGTGCACCAATTAAGGCAGAATTCGTGGCATCAAACCAAGACCCAGACACCTCCATCCCTCCTCCTCTGCCAAATCCCATTACCAGGGACTGTCACACAGCCCCTGCACACGGATGATGAGACCCATGGCACCGTTCTGCTGGCAAACACTGTCCCTCCCCACGTCCCGACGCTCCCGCTGCCAGCTCCTGCTGGGAAGCAACAATGGCAATGGTTGGCTCAGGAAACCTGAGTTCTCCTCCCAGCCTTCCCACTCGCTCCCCACGTGGCAGCATCATTAACTCCCCGTGCATCTCCCTCCTGGATCTGGTAAACAGCCATCTCCCATCATAAGCTTCCTCTGCACAGGCAAAAAAAGGGACTCCAGAAGAACAAAATGTTGGGTTGCAGTTCCTCAGCATCTCTGAGGGAACTCCCAGCCCTCTGAAATACAAGTGACTGCTAAACCCCCAGCAGTTCAGACAGAGCAGAGTTTGCCCAGACTCTGGTTTTGCAGGAAGTCAGGCCAACCTGAGGGCATGGAAAATGTAACTTCATGGAATCACAGAATATCCTGAGCTGGAAGGGACCCACAAGGGTCATCAGAGTCAAACTCCTGACCCTGCACAGGTTGAACTTGTCACAGAGATCTACAGAAAATTCTCTTTAAGAACACACAGGTCAAATCCCTGTGCTCTAGTTAAAAGCAAGAAAGTTAAACACCACGTAAGTTACCTGACAAAACAAAACCAACATCCCTCCCAGATATTTTTTTGGGGGGTGAATTGTGTTTCGTCCATGTCCTGGAATGTCATGTCACTGCTGTGCCAAGTCACTCCTAATTTCATGGGTGCCTAAAGCATCAACTGTCTCCAGACACATCCACAGCCCTGAGGCCCCACGGTCGCTCCCACGGGAGCTGTGGATCCTGCACTCTTTGGGAGCCTTGACTGATGCCAAGAGACACAGTCTGCTCCAGAAACCTCCATCCCACCCGGTCACCTCCAGAAAACAGCTCAGTTTGCCTTTCCTGCTGCTGAAGGGAAGGGACAGAGCAGTGGGAAGAACCCCCTCCTCCCACACGGCCCTGGAGCCGCAGGAACGAGCAGCTCAGTGAGGAGGGACCAGCTCTGATGAACCCAGGTGAGCTTTGATCCATCACACGGAAAGAGGAGGAGCAAATACTCTAAAAAAAAAAAAAATCCACCATGGCATTTTGCACCATTTCCAAGAGCAGGGTGAGCCTGGACTGCAAAGTGAGAGGAGACTGTTCCGAGGGGACCGGGCAGAGCTCCCTGAGCCCGGAGAGGAGGAGGATCCTGAGCATCCCTCACTTCTTGTTTCCAAAGTTTTATAACTCCAGAAAGCAGCAAAGCATTCCTGCTCTGCCACTCGCTCAGGGTAATTCAGGTAATTTTTATGCTGCACTTGACAAAAGCCTGAGCATTTCAGAAACACCAGCTCTGCAGAAGGTGCCCTGGGTAATTAACGGGTTGGAGCTGGCAACGAGCTGCACGAATTGTACCGAAATAGCCGAGCATCTTTAGCGTTTCCCGAGTTCTCAGGGAGTCACTCACGCAAGGCTAAGCGAGCTGAATTTGTGCAAACCCATTTCCACAGAGAGCAGTTTTGGGGGGTTCAAGGAGGAGCCACGAGCAGCTTGCTCAGCATTTCCCCCCCCAGTTTCCACTTGCTCAGCCACCGAAAAGCTTCGCTCGCTCCGAGGCGAACATTTGCTCTCACTCCCAACCACCACAGACCCCCTGAGCAGCCTCACCAGAAACGTTCCCTAACTATAACATTTTCTTTTTCCCCCAAAAAAAAGGTCAGATTAACCCAAGATTACCCCCGGTACCAATCCCACGGGAACGCTGCGGCACCAACAGCTGCAGCGCAGCTATAAAAGATAAAATGCACAATATAATCAGCCTTACCCTATTTGCAGTGATGGGACTGAACTGGAAGAAGATTAAAGAGCTCAGGCCACCGAGGGAGCTACAACTAGAGCCAGGATTAGGGAAGTTTTCTATCCCCCAGGTTCATATTTAGCCCGTGTCACACGACCTCTCAAAGCCACCCCAGCACACGAGTCCCTCCCGAGCGTTTTGTAAGCAGGATAAACCCCTGCTAAATCCACTTCTACAAGCAGAACCTCGGGTTTGGAGCGGGAACAAGAGGTGGAAAAGGAAAGTTGAGCAGGGAGAGCCTGGGAAGGAGAGAACAGCACCTCCCACACGAGCCCACCCTCCCGGCGGGCCCCGGTTCCACGTCCCGGGGGGAATCAGAGCCGGCAGCTGCCACCCCCTCCTGCCCATCCCCGAGGACGTGGGACCCAACCAGTGCCTGCCTTCCCTCCTTGCTGCTCTTTGCTCTCAGCTCAGTAGCTGCTCCCTGGGGCTCAGCCACGCTCCCAGCTCCAAGGCAAATATTTACCAAGTGATCCAATGTCAAACATAAATCCTCGCTGGGAAGCCAAAGAATTAACCCATCTGGCAAAAAGGTGATGATCAAGTGTTTGGAGTGAGATTAATTTTTCCTGTCTTCTGCAGTTGTTTATTTTCCCTTGACAAGCCCCTCAAGCACACGTGGCATTGAAATTCCCTAAATTTAATCCAAAGGGGCACTGCAAAGACTCCATATGAGTTATTGGAACAAGCAAGGGGAGAAACACGATGTTGTTTGAAGCACTGAGGAAAGAGGAAAGAAGAAAGCATCTTTTTAAGCTGCAGTGGAGTTCCAGAGAGACAAATTAAAGGAAAATTAGGTAATGTAAGTGCAGGATAACAGCATGACTGTGGGTGAGAAGCAGGGAGGGTAAACAGCCCTACTTGTCTGCAGCAATAACACTCAGTCTCTCTTCTTACCTGCCTCGAAAACCCTTGAGAACACCAAGATTTTAAAAAAGGCTGCCCTGGTGTCCAACCATCCCCAGGACTACGGGCACAGAAATATTCTGGTTCCACAGAAACAAAGTTCTAGGAAGTGACAAGCTGATCTTGTGCAAAGGCTGGTGAGCTCCAAGGATGGACAGAGAAAAGGCTTCACATTTTCCAGCAGGTCTCAGCCTGCACAATTCTGCAGCACAACCCCCCCCCAAAATCAGCAGGTTTAAGTGCACTAATGACACATTAAATTCAAGGTATAAGCTCCAAAGTTCATGGCTTGAATATTTTAAGCACCAGCTACTTGCTCAGGAAATTCAAGCCTTGTAAGACCCCATTAATTCACCCAGCTGTCAGATCCCCGCTGGAACAACTCCTGAACACGCTGCAAAACCGAGAGGGTTTGTATTCCCGTTTTTTAAACCTCACTAAGCCTCGCTGTTAATCTTTTAATAGACTCCAGCATATGCACCACTTCATTGTAAGCTTTTTAATTTCCTATTCAACGAGTCAAGCCGGGAACGTCCCACCTTTGAAGCAAAGTTTGAGGCAAAAAGTGAAAAGCCAAAGAGCAGGTTGCTGGGAAAGCACCATTTGAGAAAGACACAGCCATGGCAACAGCGCTTTTCACACAGAAAAGGTCCCTCCTTTTCCTTGGAGCCAGCAGAGGAGCTTCCCATCCTTCCCAGAGCTGTGCCAGTCCCAACACTTACTGTCCCTCCACGCGGCCCTTTGGGGGCCCAGGGTGACACAACGGCACTGGCTTCCTGAAAAACCTGCATCCTGATTCCCAGCTCCTCCCTTCCTCATCCCAGTGTTCAGCTTTCCCACATCCCGACCCCGCCACATCCCAGGACCTGGGAATCCCACAGCGGTCGGGTGGGAAGGGACCGTAAGGATCACCCAGTGATGAAGGGCAGGGACACCTTCCACCAGCCCAGGTGGCCCCAAGCCCCGTCCAACCACCCCATTCCACACTGGTGTCCCCACTGGTGTCCTGGGCCGGGCAGGATCCGCAGGGGCAGGGTCCTGCTGGCACCGAGGGCACGGCCAGCTCCTCGGAGCACTCCCACGGAGCTGCCACGCTCCACTTTCCTCCCGCAACAGAGCCCGTTACACAACAGCTTAAGCTGCTTTGGCACACACAGGAGCAGGGCCCAGGGAAAAGCTCCTCGAGTGTGTTGTTTAACATATGGAAACAGGGCCGTGATTTACAGCCCAGCGCTGAACTTGGGGGTGGAATCAGCGCTCCAGGCCAGCCCGGGGGGCGGCTCATTTACACCCCCTTTGCCTCCTGCGGTAAATCACTGAATCAGGGATGGTTTGGGGTGGAAGGGACCTGAAGGATCACCCAGTGCCACCCCCTGCCATGGGCAGGGACACCTTCCACCAGCCCAGGGTGCTCCAAGCTGGCCTGGGACACTTCCAGGGATCCAGGGACAGCCACAGCTTCTCTGGGCATCCTGTGCCAGGGCCTGCCCACCCTCTGCAGGTGGGGTCTCACCTGAGGGGGCAGAGGGGCAGAATCCCCTCTCCCCTGTGGGATCAGCCCAGAACATCCAAAGTGGTTACAGAAGGAGGGATTTACCAAACTGGAAGCACAAATTCCCATCTCTTAGGCCACATTCCTTCACCGTGGTCAGTGCATATCCCCACCACTCCCACACCAAACACGACTATTGACTCACAGACGTGGATGAGCACCAGGGATTCAAGGACTGGAAGCTCTTAAATACACCACTTTTAGCCCAGATCTGGAGTGTTTTATCTCCAAGCTGCTGCAAGACACCCTGTGCACTTACAGAGCCGTTGTCTGCGCCTCACAAACACCTTCTCAGTGCAGAAGAGCTCAAGTGTCCCTCAGGTACATTAAACCAGGCACTGCAGATGAGCTGTGATAATAAATGTGCACTGAAGTGGCAGATCTGAGCCCTGGTGATCTCCTGAGTCATCTCCCCATGATCCAAGGGCTCGGTGGCTTCGTTCTGCTGCACCAACACTCCAGACCCTGATCCAACCCTGGGCGTGGCAGGGGCTCTTTGTTTTCAAAGCTGCATCCTCTGCTAAACAACAATTTACCTGATCTTAGAATGGTTTGGATGGAAAGGGGCCTTCAGGATCATCTCATTCCACCCCCAGCCATGGGCAGGGACACCTCCCACCAGCACAGGTTGCTCCAACCTGGCCTTGGACACTTCCAGGGATCCAGGGGCAGCCACAGCTGCTCTGCCCAACCTGTGTGTTACATTCCCAGTGTTTGTAAGCACTTAACAACTGCAACATTTCCTTCTGAACTGCTGGTTCATGGTTCTCACGCTCTCAGGAGCTGAGAGGATGCAGGAACCCACGACCTCCTCTGCTGAAAGAGCACCAGGACCCCACAGAGACAACCCCTCATCCCCCCACCCACCCTCCAGGAGCTGGGGGAAAGCTGCACATTCCCTGGAAGGGTCTCTGTCCCCCATCCAGGGTCCTCCCTGTGGCTAAGGAACAGAGACCCCCCCAGCTGCCACCTCACCTTCCTCCAGACACCCAACTGCCCTTCCCCATCCATCCCCGGCCTGAAATCCTCCCCCCCAGATCAGGGGCAGGCACACACACACAAACCTGAGTCATTCCTGTCAGAGATCTCACCAAACCTGCTCAATTATTCACTTGGCTGCTTTTTTTAGACCGAAGCCACGGGAAACGTGAACTCCCCGCCGGTGACCATGGCTGGTGCATCCTGAGCAGCCTGCAAAGCTCTCCCTTCAGCCCAGAAAATACCAAAGCCTCTGGAAATAAAAACTTGCACCAAGAGGGAAATACACAGGCAGGTGAAAGAGGAAAAGCAGCTTTAATTAAAATAGTTTTAATTAAAAAAGCACAGCTGTAAGTGTCCTATTTACCCAACACCGAACAGAAGGAATTAATTTTTTAGGGGGTTCATTGTGCTTTTTTGTTTTAGGGTTTTTGTTTTGTTTTGGGGGTTTTTTTTATACCTGCCAGTTTCTTGCAGGGTTTTTTGTTGTTTGGGGTATTTTAACTTTGTGCACTCCCAACTCACCAGCAAAAGGGGGGTTGATACCAAGCAGCAAAGGCTGGACCTCAGCTGAGGTGGCAGCTAAATGCTCCCATTGCATACATCACCTCCTCTGGAACACTGAAGTGTGGATTCCCCCAGATGTCATTTTTCCATGAATCCTCACAAAATCAGGCAGATTTTTAAGTACCATGTGAGTCCAGCATGGAAATGAGCATCCACCTCATCCATCCCCAGCTCCCTTTTTATTCCAATCCCCTGTGCAAAGCCCTTTTCCTTCTTTGCAGATCCCTGCCACTCCCCCAACAACAAAATCACACAGCTTGTGGAAATAACACATTAAATGGAAATTGGCCAAACTGATTCTTTAGAATCCCAGGATGGTTTGGGTTGGAAGGGACCTCAGAGCCCACCCAGTGCCACCCCCTGCCAGGGGCAGGGACACCTTCCACCAGCCCAGGGTGCTCCAGCCTGGCCTTGGACACTGTCAGGGATCCAGGGGCAGCCACAGCTTCTCTAGGAAATCCATTCCAGTCCCTCCCCACCCTCACAGCCAGGAATCCCTTCCCAATATCCCACCTAACCCTGCCTTCTGGCAGTGGGAAGCCATTCCCTGTGTCCTGTGCTGCTGTTCCCTAGGGCTGGATGCAGCTCTGCAGGGGGAGGTCTCACCTGAGCTGTGGGATCTCACAGTGGTATCAGTGAGATCTCACAGTGGGATCTCACAGTGGGATCAGCCCAGGGAATGGGGGTGGTTCTGGGTCCAGCACACCCGGTCAAGGCACGGGCAGCTTCTTGTTCACCAAAAGCCCCAAATCCTTCTCAGGGCTCTCCATCCCTTCACCCCCAGCCTGTCTGTGCCTGGGATTGCCCTGCCCCGTGTGCAGGACCTTGCCCTTGGCCTCGTTGGACCCCCTGAGGTTGGCACAGCCCCACCTGTCCAGCCTGTCCAGGTCCCTCTGGATGCCCCATCCCTTCCCCTGGGGTGTGACGGCCCCACAGCTCGGTGTCCTCAGCAAACTGGCCCAGGGTGTGCTCAGTCCCACTGCCCATGTCGCTGACAGAGCTGTTGGACAGTCCTGGGCCCAGCCCTGGCCCCTGAGGACCCCACTCCTCACTGCTCTGCACTTGGACACCGACCCACTGACCACAACCCTGAGTGTGACCACCCAGCCCACTCCTTACCCCTGAGTGGCCCATCCATCAAATCCATCTCTCTCCACTTTAGACACAAGGGTGTCATGTGGGACAGCGTCAGACACTTTGCACAACACCCCTGTCTTCGAGGGACACGTTTTCCAACATCTGCCCGGGCAGCAAACGATTCCAGTTTCAGCCACTTCCCTCTTCCAGCAGCACCACAGGAGTGGTTAATGCAGACCTGCAGCTCCTGCAGGAACCAGGCACGGACAAGCAGCACGACCCAAGAGATTCTCAGCACAGAACCACTCTGCAGAGGTTAGTTTGACATGTTTATTGGGGTGATTTATTCAACAGCAGTTACAGCTTCAGTCATACAGAGCATTGCAGTCATTGGTCCAGAATCAGCAGTGACAACACACAGAGCACTCAAGCACAGGGAGGTTTAGTATGGGAGAGGTATAGATCATCTCCAAGGACTGGAGAGAAGCATGGATAACAGGAAATTAAACAGAGGAACACTTTTGGTGGCTGCCTGGCTTTCAGAAAAGGGAAGCTGCCCAGGGACACAGACACACTGCTGCACATTCAGCCACTGCACTCAGTTCTCAGCCAGGTACAGTTTGTGGGAGGGACAAAAGACCCCACACCCCACACAGACCCTCCACCAGCCCCCCCAGAAAAGCACAACCATGACATGGCAGAGCTTTGGGTGAGCCCTGGGAGGAGGAACCACCCCAGACACACGGAACAAGCAGCTCTCCCCCTGCCCACGAGCGAACCTGATGGTGTTTCAAATAAACAGGGATGCCAAGGTGGGGGTGGAAAACAAAGTGGGGGTGAAATGGCATGAACTGTCCGTGTCTGCAGTGAGACAGTGACTGAACCTGGGGCTGGAGGAGCAGCCCCTGGAACGCTCCAGACTCTGCTGGGCCTGGGGAGCCCCATCCAGCCCCATCCCCCCGAGCCAGGGGGCCCAACTCCCTTACCCACCTCGCTCTGCAGCTCCAGGGGCACACACTCCCCTCCAGCCAACATTTAAAGCATTATTGCACTTCAATAAAGCCCTCAGACAACCTGAAGCCTTCTACAATTCAATCTGAAAACGCCTCACTGTCAATTATCATTTATTCTCTATTTCTAGGGCACAGAGAGTTAAGGCAAAAGGTGAGAAAGGATGGCTGAGGAACCAAGCTAAAGGGATGCTGCCTTGCTCCAAAATCAACCTCATTTACCAAAAAAAACAGCTATGGAAAGGTCTTTAGGAGTAAAACCAAGAATACAACAATCTCCATGGCCACAGACACCAAAAATCCCCCGAGAGGAAAGAACAACCTGAAGGATTCAAGGGTTGGACTCCACGATCTTGAGGTCTTTTCCAGCCTAAATGACTCAGTGGACTGTGTGGTGTCCTGGCCAGGCTGGCACATGGGACCAGGAAGGGAAGAGCCCCGTTTTGGGAGATGGCAACTCCAGGCAATGGAGTTTTCCCAGAAACAACAACTACTGACCTCGGAGGAGAAGCCACCAGTGCTACTTGTTGGGAATCTGGCACCACGAGGATGTCCCAGCTACTGACAGGACTCTGAGTGGTGGGTAAAGTAATAAATTGGCACCAAACAAGAGGAGCAAAGTGTCAGGTCCTGCTGCATGTCACTGAACAGGACAGTGAGTGCCAGCTCCGGGCACTGCCACCCTGGGTGGGGAGTGGGGGAGGCCTCTCAGGGGGAAAAAAATCATAATTCAAATAAATGCAGGCTGGCTGGGTCACTGATGGAGGGGACTCCTCAGAGCAAACCCTCTGGTGGCACTGCCAGCAGGATCCACTCAGGGGGAGATGCTCTGCCCACGAATCACGAGTGGAGCAGTGTCATGGAGCAGAAATGGGCTCAGAGGGTACCAGGGGTGCTCAGGTGTAACCTGCTCCCTTCACAACAAGATATTTTCAGGCAAGTGAAGGTCCCAGTACTCATATTTTGTGCAGTTTGGAAAATCAGGTCCTACCTTAGACTGGATTTGGTCAACAACTATCAGGTGTTGTAGGCAAAGGACCTCTCACAACACAATTACCCTCACAGAGAACGTTCCCTCACCTAAAAAAAACCCAGGCTGAGCCTGTCTCAGGTAAAATACTGCCTTGTCCCTCTAAATGATTTCCTCCTTTCCCATTCTGTTGGTCTGGTTTGTGTTTGGAAAGCTCTGCACCGCTGTGGACACAGCAGGAATCTCACTGCACTTGCTGAGCTCCTGTAGCTCTGTTTTAGATTAAAACAGGCCCCTTCCTTCTGCTGTTGCTGCAGATTTTCAGGATTATTTCAGTGCAGATTTTACAATTTAGTCCTTTAGCTTCTCTCAGGTTATTCCTCATGGCAGGTAAAATTCCACCCAAGGCTGTCATTCCCCAAAGGAAGCCCGAGGCATGAAGTTAAAGAAAAGCAATTCCCTTTCTTGCTTCCAGGGCTTTTGGGGAAGGAGAACAACAGCAAAGCAGCTCCCTAAGGCAGGAATTTGGGGCTGGTTGTTTTCCTTTATACCCCCACTTGATGGCAAGGGCTCGAACCCCATAATCCATCCCTCAGGAATCAGAGGTGATCCACCTGTACCTCAGGAAACGGGGTTTTCCCTAATCTGTTCCTCAAGTCTAGTAAATGCTACACCCCTTTTGAAGAAAACAGCATTATTACAGGTAAAAACCTGGTGTGGGAGGGTTTCAAAGCAGCAGGGATAAAGGCAGGAACTCTACAAGGCCGTGGTGAGCGTGGGGAGGAGGGGAAGGAGCTGCAGTCCTGGTGGACCCATCCGCTAGGAAAGCACAACTTGGGATCTCCAACCTTCTGTTGCTGAGCACCCATGAAAACGGAGAGAAACCAAATTTGAAAGGTGACCAAACAGAAAATGGAGCCGTGGCCGTGATTTCAAACCAGAACGGTGCAGTTCAGAACATCGTGCACGTCTGTGCTTACACAAGGAGAGGGAGGTTTCAACAAGCACTGCAGAGCACAGGGAGGAGGAGGAGGAGGATGGAGCGCCGCCAGCACGGCCACCCTTTGGCTTCTTCCAAGGAGGCAAAGCAAGAGCTCTGTAAAATGCTGAAGATTTTAGAAGTGTAATGGCAGGTAGAAAAGGACACTGGTCTTGTGTCAGTGGCAGCCCCAGTGTTAGGAGACAGTCTAGGCTTCTAGGAGGAGAAAATAGAAGAGAGGAGAAGAAGAAGGAGCGGGAAAGGGGACGGGGAGAGGGGCAAGAAAGCGCAAGTGGTTAGTAAACATGAACATCCAGGTAGCACACACTGCTCAACAAGCAATACTTCATTTAGTGCAGCCAGGACATTTGCCAGAAGCCACTTTAGAGACAGGTGGAATTTTGCTTTTAGGAGTGTCTGGAGATGTCTCTCCAGTGCCACGGAGCCACCTCGGCGCTCGGTCCGGCTCGGGGACACCCGGGGGTCAGCACAGCTCAGGATGCTGCCTGAAAGCCCAATCTGCACTGAGAGCAGAGTATTTCTGTGACCCAATCTGGGATGAGGGAATTCCAAGCCGGATGGGCTTCCCCTCCAGCCAGCCAAGGGCAGCAGGAGCATGGGATTGGGATACTTCCCCCGGGTGCTTCTCACCTGCCAGCAAGACAGGGAGCAGCACCCTGGACAAGAGGCATCCAAATTAAACCATGTGACCATCCCTGATGCATTGGTGGCCAGAAATTTGGCTGGTTTTTTTATTTTTAAATATAGAACTCCTTTGAACTCTAGGCAAATATCCTGCCACAAGGAGTTGCAAATCGAAAATCACCCCACGTTATTTTTTGTTTTAAACCCGAGTTTTACTAAGCCCTGCCTAACCTCTGCATGGTGAAGGTCCCCCCCTCCGTACCTTATGCCATCAGGAATGACACACTGGTAATGATTTCCCACTTCCCTTGCTGATTCCCTGAGCTCTGGGCTTGCCTTCCCTCGGAATGCTGCTCCAACTGCTCTATTTATCCTTATAAGGAAGAACTGGATTAACAGCAAGGCTTGCAGTCGGTGTGCCCAGCACCCAAAGCCAGATGCAGCTCTCAAATTCCCAAAAAACATCATCCCCCCAGGCCAGGCACCAATGGTCACATAAAGCTCAGCACTGCCAGGAACTGAACCCCTCGGAGCTGCTGCCGCCCTTCCCAAAGCCCTGAGCCGTGCCCATCCCTGCAGGAATGGTTTAAACAGCACTGTCACACTCAGCATAACTCAAAACCAACCCAGGGTTTGCCCCCTCAGTTCCAGGAGTTCTGGGTTTCTGCCATGTGCTGCATTAAGGGGATGTTGGAGCAGGGCATCGGTCTGGAGGCAGCTCAGCCTGCCAAGATTTCAGTCCTGACTGATTCCCAGCTCTGCAGACACACCCCACGGGCTGTAGATAATGCTGCAAGTCATGATATCAAGTCATCACCTTGTTCTAATTGATTAGTGAACAAAAAAATTGCAGCAGAGCTTCCTGTGCTGCAGCCCAGCCAGATGCACATTTGTGTTATCAAACAGCCTCACGACACCTTTTCCTTGGAGTCCGTCCTGCAGCCCAGCTCCAACCCAGCTCTCCTTTCAAAGCTCTCCCTGCAGCTTTTAGCAGGGGTTTGTAGCAAAATGCTGGTTTCCTTGAGCATCACCTTCCTCAGCCCTCCCTGGGCTGCTCCATCTCCCACCTCTGCACGGGACTCAGATCCCTAAAAACCATTCCAGCTTTCAGACACAGCCTGGGGAACAGATCCAGCTGGAAATAAGCCAGCCAGGACTTGGAGGTGGCTTGGGGCCAGGGCTTGCTTTAGGCAGGACCTGCTCCAGGTGCTGCTGCTCAGCTCAGCAAAACCCGGATGGAAACTCAGCATCCCTCCTTCTCCCTGCTGGATAACCAGGGACAATTCAACATTTCACTGGGAAGGGGGAAGAGGCTGGGAAGGAACTGTGCCGTGTAAATCCTCTGTTATTCTGGAAAGCCCTAATTAACTTGATGCCCACGACTCCTCAGCCCTGACGTGCTGCTCCCAGCACTTTGATGTCGCTTTTAGACAGGCTGGAACGAGAGGAAAGAGAGATCCAACCCTGCCCCACAAAGAGGGAAACGTATTAATAAATTAAAAAGCCTCAGACACATAAAAGCATCTTTGATCAAAGTTGTTAACATTTAGTGTGAGAAGAGTTAAACCCCCACAAAGCAGGAGCGAAGCAAATAAAGGATTTTTCAAACACAAGTCAGAAGTTCAATACAAAAGTGCCGATGCATTTAATTAGTCAGACCCAGAGTATCATAAATCCGATTTTATTTCTATCTCCTTTTAGTTCTAAGTATTAAAAAAGAGGGGGGAAGCATCCTCAGGAAGGTTCAGAAGCATTCTTAATTTCAGTTTAAATGATAAAAGATGCACAACTTCATCTTGACTGAATTTACAATGTCAAATTAAGCACAAAGATCGATTTTTATATTCCCATCCTCAGTAAGGACACGAAACTCACACTCTAAATCAAACGCTGATATTCTAAAGAGAATTACAGCAAAGAGATGTTTCAATTCATCCCCATCTCCCATACACTCATCATTATTTCCTGATTATTCTTTTCCCTTGGATCAGGAGGGGTGTAATGCTGGGAGCACCCAAACAATCTTAGCAATGATCTGTACTGGAGATGGGCTGGAGGGCACGACAAGAGAGACCAAATAAACAGTTCTTACCGATGTCAGGATGACAACTGACTTTGGAATATTTTATCTCAAGAAAAGAGAGATGCCACAGTCAGAGTCCTCACCAGGGAAGGAAACAGATGGGTTGGAATTTTGGAATTCACAGCAAAGAAGACTCAAAGGGAAGCAGGGTTTAACTACAACGAAGAGAACGTCTACACAACCTCAGCACATCAGGCTGATTGGAAAGATCAATTATTTTCCAGGTTCCTCACAAGTCTGAAATATTTCTCCACTTCAGTCATGAGTTCCTTGCAGTCAAAACCCATCCTAATGCTACAAAACAAGGTCCAGGAGGCCTGGGTGGCACCTGGGACAAGCTAAAGGAGGTATGGGAGATGTTTACAGCAGGGGAGTTTGGGGTAGGAGGAGAAGCTGCAGAATTCAGCAGGGTCCTGGCAGTGAAGAAAAACTGCACCAAAGGATGGTGGAGTTGGACAAAAATCACTGTCAGTCTCACAGGGAGCAGCAGAAGCCATGGGTCAGGGAGAGCTCAGCTCTGGAGGTTATGGACTCACTGCAAAACCATTTCTATCAGAGCCCTGGATGTCTCCTTCCCAACACTGACCATGGATAAAAACACACCACCTTCAGAGCAAGGCTTTGTGCACATGAGCCACTTCAAACTCCAAAGGAAACGAAGCTTTACTCCATCAGAAATTCCCTGAAAAGGTCATAAAACCAAACCCAACCCCCTGGGAGGAAATCAGACTCACAAAGAAGATGCATTTGGCCATGGGTGAAGCTTTAGTGCTCTGACAACAACCACAGCAGTGGCTGTGCCTCCTCAGGACACCGAACACGTACCTGTGCGATGATCTGCCAGTCCATGGTCACCGTTCTCCACCACCATGGGGCCACAGGCTGAGGAGTCTGCAGGGAATCAAAACAACTGTTAACACTGGATGCAGCCAATCTTAATCCAGAACCTAAACCCAGCATGGTAAGGGTTCTCAGTGGAATGGTTTGGCTGGAAGGGACCTTAAAGCTCACCCAGTGCCACCCCCTACCACAGATCACCTTCCACCAGCCCAGGTTGCTCCAAGGAAGGTGTCCCTGCCCAGGGCAGTGAGCTGAGCTTTCAGGTCCCTTCCAACCCAAACCATCTGGCACTCCCTGACTTGGTGACACTGAGTGGTTTTAGTTGAGCATCACAGGCCCCAAGAGCAGCTCAGCTCCCCAGGCCATCAGCTCTGCTCACGGAGCAGGAACAATCAGCCTTGGCTTCAAACACCCTGTAAATAAATAACACAGGCTCCCTCCCCAAGTGACACACACTCAGTCACCTGGAGCTGCTGCTGTCCCTTCCCTGAGCTCATTTCATAACAAAGCCGTGGTACCAGTGTCCTTCAGGCACACACACAGCTTAATCCAACCCTCAGGGAAGCACAGGGAAAACTCTTCCCAGCTCCATCAGCGGCTCATCCTGGTGTTTTAGGAAAATTCTACATGAACTTGCCAGTTTACAGAAAAACATACACCTACACCCTCCTGAAGGAGCTGAAAATACTCCAGGGATCCCTGGACCTGTTTCTCAGCAGTTCCACACGCCAGCTCCTCCTGCTGCCAGGCTTTACAAGGTCTGGTGTTCACTGGAACAGTGGAATGGTCCTAACTGGGAACTGGGAGAAGTACTGGCAGTCCCTGCATTCCCTGAGCAGTCCAGGCAAGGAGAAATGGGGGTCATGGGGTGGTTATACCACACTGTGTCACAGATGCCATGAGATCTCCAAGGAATTGCACAGGGGAGCCACACAGGGCCTGCTGAACCTTCCAGGCAACAGCCAGGGAGCTCAGCCCCGGTGCAAGAATCACGGGATCTCCTGAGCTGGAAAAGACCCACAAGGACCATCAAAGTCCAACTCCTGGCCCTGCATCAGGGGAATTTCTCCCTGGAAAGGGTGGTCAGGCCTGAGGTCAGCTTCACACTGCACATGGCCCACCCAGGGGTGTCTCAGGTGGCAGCTCGGTGATTTCAGCTCTTCAGACAACAAGCACTTCATCTCTAGAAAGGTTTCATGTAGAGACTGATCCCCAGGCACAAAAAAAGAAAAGCCAGGACACCCCCACCTGCCCTACCCAGGAAACTTGGAACAAGAAAACCCTCCCAAAACATTCTCCAAGCTGCCCAAACCCCATGGGAGATGGAAACAAGGGCAGCTCAAAGCCACAGGGCAGGATCAGCAGATCAAACCCTTGACCAGGAGAAAGCTAAAGGAGATTTTTGGCTCAGAGTGGGTTCCTAAACAAGCAGAAGGCTCAGAAATGCCACGTCTTTCCTTGGGAAGGATGAAGAGCAGGTAGAATTGTTTTCTTTTTTGGAAGACAAGCTTCCAGAAAAATCAGGTCATACCAAACCAACTCCAGGCAGCACGAGCGGTTGTTATTTTTATGTCTCTGAAGGTCAGTGCCTTTGGAGCAAATCAATCTGATTTGAGTTTGCTGCAGCACAAGTGCAAAGCTCCCAGAACCTTCCCAGGGCCGGGTTCTCCTCCCCTCATATTCTAAATTGCATAAAACCAAAAAACATGTCAAGATGTTGTAACGACCTAATCCCCATCAGAATCACAAGACAGTATTTGCATCTGGCTCGTGGATCAAAGGATTGTTTTTACATAAACAAATTTAAGGCAGCACTCGCTAAACCGATAATCTCAAGCAAATGGCCAGTGCCAACATAACCCCCTAATCTCCAGCAGTGACTGGGCACGGCCCACAGGGGCACAGCCCACCCCCCTGGACAGGACCCTGCCAGGGACAGGACCCCCGAGGGCAAAGAGAGCTCTGGGCAGGGCAGGTGTTGGGGGGAGATGTTGGAGGAGGGTCATCCTGCAGCTTTCTCATCCCAGCACGCTGTGAAAAGATTTCACTGACCACTGACAAAGAACTCTGACAAAAAAAAAAAAAAAAAAACGTGAGTGGGAATAAAAACGCTGATGAACAGAGTCAAAACCAGCTGGTGAATCTTAAAGCAGGAGCTTAACCTATTTCAATGTATAGGTTTAAATGTGCTCTCTCAAAATCACCTGCAGAGCTGCCCCAGCCCTGGGAACAGCAGCAGGAGGACCTGGAGCTGCTGCAGAGAGTCCAGAGGGGCCATGGAGATGTTCCCAAAGCTGGAGCCCCTCTGCTCTGGAGCCAGGCTGGGACAGCTGGGGGGGTTCCCCTGGAGAAGAGAAGGATCCAGGGAGACCTGAGAGCCCCTGGCAGGGCCTAAAGGGGCTCCAGGAGAGCTGGAGAGGGACTGGGGACAAGGCATGGAGGGACAGGACACAGGGAATGGCTTTGAGCTGAAGGAGGGGAGATTTAACTGGATATTGGGAAGGAATTCCTGGCTGGGAGGGTGGGCAGGCCCTGGCACAGGGTGCCCAGAGAAGCTGTGGCTGCCCCTGGATCCCTGGAAGTGTCCAAGGCCAGGCTGGATGGGACTTGGAGCACTCTGGGACAGTGGAAGGTGTCCCTGCCCATGGCAGGGGTGGGCTGGATCAGCTTTAGGTCCCTTCCAACCCAAACCACTCTGGGATTCTATGATTTAACAACTTTGGGGCAGCAATGGGGCTGGACAGACTTTAAAGGGGAGAAGGTTTAATGCATTATCTGAGACAAAAATACAGATCTCATCATTTGCTGATTTTCCTTTGATCCCTCTGAGACTTCAGCGTGTACAGAACATTCCCCATCCCCACTCTCATAACGTGACAAGGTGTCTGAACTCCCTTTTGCAGAGGCAAATCCTGCTGCAAGAAAGGCATTAATTCCTCATGTGGAAAGGGAGGGAAAAGGGAAAGGAAACGTGGTTTGGGATGGGGTTCCAGGCTCTGGAGCCGAGTTTCCAAGGCAGGGGAGGGTGGGCAGCATCGGCTGTCCAGCAGCGTCCACAGCACCAGCAGAGCCATCTCGTGGTGACACATCTGCTTCCAACAGCCCCAGAGCCACTGCCCAGGTCTGCTAAATCAGAACTCCTTCAGCACTTGCTGCTGGTCAGGCTTTGTGTCCTGCCATGGTTTTTAAGCCCAGCTGGAAAGGAACCACCAATGGAGCAGCTCAGTCCCTGCCCCAGCCCTGGTGGGGAGAACTGGGGAAAGAATAAACCTCGTGGGACCAGAACAGTTTAATAAATGAAATAAATATAACAATAATAATGAAAATGAGAGAGAGGAATTGTTTAGCCTGGAGAAAAGGAGGCTCAGGGGGGAACTTGGAGCTCTCCACAATTCCCTGACAGGAGGGGGGAGCCAGGGGGAATTCGGGCTCTGCTCCCAGGGAACAGGGACAGGAGGAGAGGGAACGGCCTCAGGCTGTGCCAGGGGAGGGACAGGTTAGAAATCAGGGAAAATTCCTTCCAGGAAAGGGTGGTCAGGCATTGGAACAGGCTGCCCAGGGCAGTCCCCATCCCTGGAGGGATTTCAGAGCCCTGTGGATGTGGCACTTGGGGACATGGTCAGTGGTGGGGGACAGTTGGACTCGATGGTCTGAGAAGACTTTTGCATCTCAACAATTGTGTGACTCTGTGAATAAAACCCAAGGCAACCCAGTGATGCCCAGTCCACCCCCCAGTGCCCCATGCCCGTCCCCCAGCAGCAACCGGTGCCTCCCAGCCAGCTCCCCCAGTTCTATACTGGGCACGATGCTCTCTGCTGTGGAACACCCTCTGCCCAGCTGGGATCAGCTCTCCCCCATCTCCCTGCAGAGCTGCTGGCTGGCAGAGCCCCAGAAACCAGCAAGTCCTTGGTTCAGGGTGGGCAGGACTGGGCAACAACCAAAGCATCAGCGAGTTATCAACGTTATTCTCCAGCTAAACTCCAAACACTGAGGAGAAAATTAACTCTATCCCAGCCCATCTGAGGACAGCTCCCTCTAAAAAAAAAAAACTGCACTCAAGGTTAAAACTCAGCACAGCCTGTGAAGAGAGCGAGTGCAAGAATGAAAAACACACAGTGACTGAGCACAAAGCCACGAGCCAGCCCCTTCACCAGTGACAATCCTCTCAGGGACAATCCTGGTCCTCACTTCAGCTGAACCATTCCACAGGAGCTCCACTGCAAGTTATCAAAGCCCAGGGTTGTCCCTTCCCTCGGAACTTGCTCCCACCCAAACATCTCCTCCCTCAGGCTCACACATCCCACCAGAAGAGCCCCAATGGAACTGCTGCTGCAGCCCCCAAAACTTCAACTGGCGGCTCCACAGCGTCCTGAAGCCCTTGGATCCTTGGAATGGCCGAGGAAAGGCAGCTGCAAACAGGCAGCACACACCCCAAGCGACCCTTAGGTTACGTAAGGCACACAAGGTCACAGGGGGATTATCCCAGAATTTGCCAAATTACTTTGTCCAGCCAGGTGCAAGGAAGAGCAAACCCCTTTCTCCCTAAGCTACGCCTTCCCTACGTATTTCCCAAGTTAACTGCTATTAAAGCTTTATTCCAGGGCGGATTTGGAGGTGACCACACGACTGCTCATCACATCTCCCTGCTCCTCTCCAGCTCTCTGTGCTCCACCACGGGGCCCACCTGAACGTTAAACCCACCCTAAACTTGCTCCCAGGTTTAGGAAACAAGGGAAAGAAAACCCTTGAGCAGAGCTGGACCAGCTAGAGCCTGACAGGATGGATGATTAAACCTCTTCTGACTGGGGAAAGACAATCTCAGGAGCACAGCCCATGCTGTCGGAGCACATCGGTGCCTTTTAACATAAATAAATTAACAAGCAGAGGCTGCAAAGCCTGATCTGGGCAGGCTGCTCATCCCTCAGGAAAACAGGGCTGTCTGCAGCCTGGGACACGGAACTCATGGAGCCCTGCCCCAAAAAACTGGTGTTGCCCTCAAACACTGCACCACCACCCCCCCAGCGGGACCCTGGAGCATCCCAGGGCTCCTTAATTCTGTGGCCTCCACAAAGAAAGCACGTCCAGCTTTACTGTGCTTGTAATTAAGGAGTTACAAACATTGAATAAACCTCATGGAAGAAACAGAAATCCTCCTCAAAAACACCAACTGGGATGTTCCAGGATCAAATCCTAAGGCCGGCCTGTGGTAACTGAGCCTGGTTCAGTCCCCTCCCAGCACAAGGTGGGAGAGCTGACAAACCCCACTCAAGTTCTCCAGTTCCTTCAGTTTAGGGTCTCGTTTGCATCTTGCCAGAGATTTAGATAATTCCCAGAACCGCTTTCCAGCCATCCCAAAAAAGGGAAAAACAAATCTCCAAAGCGAGAACAAGAAATTGCATCCCACCCCCCCTGCCACGCGGGAGCAGAGCTCCAGCAGCCCCAGGACCGGCTGTGCGGCCAGGGGAGGGGACAGGGGATAGAAAAGCCAAGAGGTCACAGAATCCCAGGATCACTTGGGCTGGAAAAGCCACTCAAGGTCACAGAGTCCCCACCTTGTCCCCAGCCCAGAGCACTGAGTGCCACTCCAGGCCTGCCTGGGACACCTCCAGGGCTGGGCACCCCAAACCTCCCTGGGCAGCCCCTGCCAAGGCCTGACCACCCTTTCCAGGGAGAAATTCCTCCTCAAATTCTTCTCCTGAGTTCTTCCCACCGTGCTGTTTCTGCCTGAGCTCTGCACACAGGACCCAGCAGTTCCCTCCCGGGGCAGCTCAGCCAGTTTTAATTACTGAGCAAACCCAAAAGGCCTCGTTACACCCACGGCAAGATCCTCATCAGGTCACTTGAAATTGTGAGCTGGGACAGTGAAGTTCCAGGGGTGCATGTCTGGGAGGACACACTTGAGGAACTTGTATTTTAAACCAATATTATTAACAATTTCAGCACCGAGAAAACCCTGGTGCTGAGGTGGTTTAGAATCTGCAGCTTCTAGAACAAAAGGATCATTTAAAAATATACTTAAATCGTATGCAAAGTGTTAATAAGTATTCAAGTTTTCCTGTTATTCCCACTTGTGCAACTTTAAAATATATATTTACATTATATAAATTACATATTTATAGAACATAATGTATTATATAAATATGTATTTTATATTATATAAATATATTAATATAACATAATATATATGTTATATAAAAGATAATTGAATATAATAATACACATCTGAACTGCCCAAAGCTCCACATTTTATAAACTCTTTGCTCACTTCCATCCTTCTACCCATTTGTTACCGTTTTATGATTTAGGTCAGTATGGAAAATTCAAAGTTAAATTTTCTGTATTACAAGGCATCTGATACAGTTCTACACAATATAAATAAATGCCTTAAACAGACCAGAATTCCCCACTCTCTCATCCTGGGGCTTTTATTTATTCTGAGGAATCACATCCCACTTTTCTCAACACCTATGAGCAGCAGGATTAAGGCAAAAAAAAAGAAAAATTTTCTTTTGAAAGAAGTCACCAGGTTATCAGAGCTCAGGTTTTCTTCTACACAGCACAGACTGAGGCCACAAAATAAATAAAATCATCAAGGCACTGCTGGTCCCAGGTGACAACTCCCACTTGGCTGGGCAGGGAACACAACCCAGGCAAACAGGGAAAGAATTTAAATTGCTCACTGGGAAAGAAATCTGATAGATGGCCCCAAATCTTACTGTTTTCTTTTTTACTCTGCTAAGGAAGGAAATCTTTGTTTAAAACACAAGGGTGTCACAGTGCTGGGGAATGGCTCTGCACTTGATGCTCTGAAAGGTCTTTTCCAACCTTAATGGTTCTGTGATTCTGAGTATCAGCTGGGCTAGAAAATGTTCACAGCCAGCAGGGACAGCACCATGTTCTACTAAAAATGCACACAGCCAGCACTTCCAGGCAGCAAGAAATCCAAATAAATAAATCAGAAGCACAGGATTTGGGTGTGGAGCTCCCAAAGAGGTGATGAAGAGCAACAGCTCCACATCCACCTCTGCCCCTTGGATTTGCCACCAGCCAGAGCTGGGGCACCTTGCACAGCTCTGATAGTTTGGGAAACGGTGTTTGCAAAGCCCAGAATCCAGACAGTGCCTTGTCTGAGAACCCCAAGGCAACCCAACCCCAGAAGATTACTATTGCAGGAACATTTCCATAATGTTTTATCCCAGCATCTCCTGTGGCCCAGCAACGAGAGCTGAAGGGCTGAGAAGCACCAAAGAGGATTTGATCTCCACCTCTGCCGCTCAGCTGAGCTGTCCAGACTAACCCCAGAGCAGACACAGGTCTGTTTGGGCCCCGTCACCACGAGCAGAAGGGTTCCCTGGTGGTTTTTGGCCTGGTGCTTGGGGCACTTACGTTCCACCTGCACTCCGTCCGTGTGGCCTTTGCCTTTGGGCTCCTGGCTGCCGGGCTTCTCATCCTCATCATCCAGCAGGGGCACGTAGTCTGTTTTATCCACCGTCTCTCCCACCACGTCATCGAATTTCTCTGCCTCCAGCGTGGCAATGAAGTCCCTTTTCACCTCCTCCTCGATCTCGTGGGGCGGCTCCGTCAGAGCGTCCGCCAGGCTGAGGTTGTGCTCCAGCTCAGCCATTTCGGCTCCTCTGCAACCTGCAAAACCACGTGGGGAGGGGGAAAAGAGACAAACACCCCAGTGAGAGACCTTTCATGGTGACCACAGGTTGGTGCTGACCACTCTGTGCCCTTTACACGGTGAGAAACATTTGCTTCGGTGCTCAATAATTCCCAGATGCTCATAAAACCCCCCCACACCAGCACGGCTGGGTCACCTAAATCAGGGTTTAGCTGATGGATGTTACATCTCACGGGGGGTTTTCTCAGAAGAACCTTCAATAAAAGCTGTTAAAAAAAATAAAGCCCCTGGTACCTGGTCGGAATAACCCTGGGGTGACCTTGCTTGGTGCCCTGCCCCCGAGCTCAGGGTTAATTACACACCCTCGGCAGATCAATGACGCAGGAGACTTTAGTTCTGGGGCTGGCTCCACCCAGCCTCCCCTATGGAGATTAGGATTTTCCATAATCCCCGATGTATATATACTGCAGTGAGGCTTCTGATCCCCTGCAGAGGGTCCTGCAGCATGTTTATGTCCTCAGCAAACCTCACTAATACCAACAAACCCCCTCCAGCCCCGGGATTTGGGCTGGAAGGCGGCATTTTAATAACGTTTATATGGAAAAAATACAGCAAAGAGCACACGTAGGAATTATATCCACAGCTATGAATTGGAAATGAAGGAGAAATAATCAGCATTTCTCTCTCCCTCCCTGATTTGCATCTGTGTATTCAATTTAATTCCTGGCACCCAACAGAAAATGCACCTGAGCTGACTCATCTCAACCCTCCAGGTTGGCACAACGCACACCCATCACCAAGCACTTATTTTTGTCGTGTTCCATCCTTCTGAAGTTATTTTTGGGAACAGGAGCCAGCAAAAACTGCTGGGAATTTGAGGGGAGCTGTCTAAGGGAGCAGAGCCACCACTCCCGACTGAGGAAAGGCCCATTTTGCCACGTTCTCTCAGAGCAGTCAGCCAGAGCTGCTGCACAGCAAAGGCATCACAGCTCCATCTGCAGAAACTGCCTGCTGCAGACTGGAGAAACCCCAAACCAGAAAGGGCCAAGAGTATCCAAACTGGTGTATTTGCAGCCCCTGCTATGGGAGTTCAGCTTCCCTGGATTTTGGTCGAGGCTTGGAAGTGCAAAGGGATTTGATGCTGCTCTGACTGATGCACAGACTGCAGAGACTCCCCTGGAATGACTGGCTCTCCCTGAGGAGGCCAGGGAGCCAATGCAGCAGTGCCTGGTTGGGAATTATTAGGGAAAAAGAACATGGAAGTGAAGTTTAGAGTTCCAACAACAAAAAAAGAAAGATCTGAAGGAGCTCAGGGAAAGCGACCCAGCATTTTAGAATCAGTTCTCACTGTAATGAGACAAGAAGCACCAAGCCACACAAGAATTCCAGAATGGTTTATATGGGAAGGGACCTTAAGGATCATCTAATTCCACCCCCTGCCATGGGCAGGGACACCTTCCACTAGCCCAGGTTGCTCCAACCTGGCCTGGGACACTTCCAGGGATCCAGGGGCAGCCACAGCTGCTCTGCCCAACCTGTGCCAGGGCCTCCCCACCCTCACAGCCAGGAATTCCTTCCCAATATTCAGGTTGAATCTCCCCTCCTTCAGCTTAAAGCCATTCCCTGTGTCCTGTCCCCCCATCCCTTGTCCCCAGTCCCTCTCCAGCTCTCCTGGAGCCCCTTTAGGCCCTGCAAGGGGCTCTCAGGTCTCCCTGGATCCTTCTCCAGGGGAACCCCCCAGCTGTCCCAGCCTGGCTCCAGAGCAGAGGGATCCAGTCTCTCTCCAGGAGGATCTGGAGCTGAGGACACGGAACTGGAGCCATAACAAGGCCCAGGCACAGCCCAGGGGAACACAAGGGGCACTTGTGTGTTGGTTAATGAGGGGTGACCCAAGTGGCCACTGAGCAGCAGCCCAGGGTCACTGACTTCCATGGGGTGGCAGAACACTGACCCTCTTGTTCCACAGGAACAAAGGCTCCTACTCCTTGAACTCCAGGAAATTCCCTGTCAGCACTACAGGGCCACCGACAAATACCTCCAGCCTCTCCAAGGCACTCACATTCCTCAGGGACAATGGGATCCCACTGACAGTGGGGTCTCTGTAAGGCCAGGCAAGTATATTATGGAAACTAATTCAGTTAAAACTCTTCTTTTTCATTCTCCGAACAATGAAAGGTCAGACTTGCAGCCAGATCACACTTCAGGCAGCAACTGCACTTTCTGTTGGTTTAGATAAAGGCCTTGAATCACCACTCAGAATTTTTCAGGGGTGAAAGCTTTGGAGTTTTTAATCCCCTGTGTGGGGTCACGGCTGAGTGAATGATGGTTGGTAAAAACGCTGGTTTCACACTTAAATGATAGTCTTATGGAAAAAAAAAAGGTTCTTTCAGAGTTCTTGACTGTTTTCAAGACAAACCATCAACCAGATGTGCCCACAGCTGGCCACATTACCCTGCAGGGAGTGCCAGCCAGGGAAGCCACTGCCAGCAGTTTTATCTGTGCACTGCAAAGGCTCTTCAGAGGAAGCAATGGGGCTCATAAATGGCCACTTCTTCATCATCGAGCCCAACTGTCCCCCAGCACTGACCCACGGCCCCATCCTGCCTCCAGAAAACACAAGAATCAAAACTACAGTCAGAAAACCCAGAACTCCCAAAAACCTGGGGAATAAACAAGCAAAGGCTGCAGTGAACACACTGCAGTGCTCAGGGTTTAGGTGGCCCAGAAATTATTTAGTCCTGAGATATTCGAGCACGTTTTGTCCAGCCCTAAACAACAGTTGGCCTCGATGATCTCAGAGGTCTTTGCCAGCCTTAATGATTCCACCATTAACTGCACTATAATTAATGGAGAAAATGCCTCCAGAGCCCTGATGGCAGCAGGAGCTGCTTCCCTTACTCTGTGTGAGCAGGAAGCAGTTAGGAATTCTTAAACCCAAACCAAGGCTAATCCCACCCAGACCATCCTCTAAGATGTGAATATTCCACTGCAAACAAATGATGGATTCACATCGTGCTTTTTTGGGGTTCAAATTGTGGGGGGTTTTGTGTCCATGTCAATGTGGCAACGCTTGATGAAACTGCTGCCATAAAATATATGGCATTTTAGGGGTTTGATGGCATCGACAGTGTTGCTATTTCAGACCTACATGGGGAACTGGGACACTGTAGTGATCTACTTTCCGAGGAAAAATAATAATGAGGTCATGCAGCCTTATCAGCAGGACATTTCCTTGTCCATATTTAGCTAAACAGGGAATGCAGAAACTATGTTATAAAAATAAATCAGCGTAACTAAGAAAAGCCAATTTGCATTTTTGCAGCAAACACAGACCCGGTGCCTCAGACAAGCACCTGGCACAAACCACCCTCACCCAGAGGCTGCAGGAACCCCCCACAGCCCAGGTGGGTCAGAACACCCCTGGGAACCTCTCCCTTTCCATCTCTGCTGTTAGAGCGGCCAAACTACACTAATTCCCACATTCCCAGGGCCTGGAGAGTTGAGAAAGACAAAAGGAAAATGAATATATTGCACGGATTCTGCCCAAGGGTAGAAAGCAAATCCCGAAGGACACTCCTTCACTGAGCAGTTCAGGGAGACAGATGCTCCCTACACCACTGGAACATTCACCTGGAACAAAGTCAGCCAGGAAGCATCAAAGAATCATCATCGAGATGCACCTCAATCCGCTGCTTCCACTGCCATGCAAATCAGACACTCCCAGAGCCCATGGAGAGGGACTCGGACACGAACTTTTAGGATGAAAGGGCAAAACTGAGCAGTGACTGAGGGTTGGGAAGGCAGAGGTTTAAAAATGCACTAAATTTGTCCCTGGAAAGGGTGGTCAGGCCCTGGCAGGGGCTGCCCAGGGAGGTTTGGAGTGCCCAGCCCTGGAGGTGTCCCAGGCAGGCCTGGAATGGCACTCAGTGCTCTGGGCTGGGGACAAGGTGGGGATGGGCACAGGGGGATCCATGGGCTGGGAGGGCTTTTCCAACCTCACTGATCCTGTGATTCCACCGTGATTCCAAACAATCCTTCAGCTGAGAAAGAGCTGTGAAGGTCCCTGTGTTTGTTAAACAGCTGAGGCAGCAGCCATGGGGTGACACCAGCCTGCCTGACTCCGGGTCTGGATCCCTGGAGGAGCCTCGGAGGACTCACCAAGGTGAGCAGTTTGCTCCCAGGAAGGTGTGGAAGGAGCAGACTGCAGCCTCACCAATCCCACAGCTGCACTACAGCCAAGGAAAAGGGTTTTTCCTGTAGCTGGACATCCCAGGAGATCTTCAAACCATCCCTCAGCAAATCAACCATGTTCCTTTAATTCACACATTATTTTCCTGTAAAAGGGTTGTTTAGATCTCTTGGTGTTCCAGGCACAGCTGATCTGCCACACTCAGGGTTTGCCCCATCTGTTCCTTTTCACGCTCAGGATCCTTGTGTAGGCAGTGAGTAACCTGTTTGTTGGGATAAATGAAATCCATCTTCCTGGCAGCTCCGCTGGAAGGTTCAGCAGAGTTGTTTTAATCTCTCACCCATATCAAAGACCCCCCCTATCCTGAAGTCTTTTTCCAAAGAGCTCCTACTACTATTTACAAGGTTTCAGCTGTGGCTGCCCCATCCCTGGAAGTGTCCAAGGCCAGGCTGGAGCAACCCGGGAACATGGAAAGTGTCCCTGCCCATGGCAGGGGTGGGACTGGAGGAGCTTTAAGGGTCCCACCCCTGCCATGGGCAGGGACATCTTCCACTCTCCCAGGTTGCTCCAAGCCCTGTCCAACCTGGCCTGGGGACAGTTCCAGGGATGGGCTGTCAACTTCTCAAACTGCCAAGAATTCCTTGCCCAAGTTCTACTCTAAGTGACCCAGTGGAACAACTTCCAGAACCATCATCTCCCCCAGCCTCCCTCTGGAAGCGGAGACAAATCAAGCAGCACTTCCACGAGCCACTGCCTCCAGCCTCCCACCCAGGGAAGAGCGGAATTTGCTTGCTGAACTTTGTGTTTCCATCCTGTATCTTCCACGACTGTGCTGTTGTGTTCCTGACTCCGGGCACGCACAGGCTCGGAACTTAAAGTTGTGAGCAATCCGACCCAGATTTTGTGTGAACCGTCTGGAGATGGAGAAAGGGGAGAGTGGGCAGGGGGTGCCCAAAAAAAACCCGACACTCCAAAACCTGTGAAGTGTTTAAACAGAATCCTACTCGGTGTGAGACACTGCCTGCCTCCCCTGGGATTTCTGGCCGAGGGAGGGATGGTTTTCCCAGAGGAGCCCACACAGGTACCAGTTCCACGAGGCAGAGCGGCTGCCAGCCCTGCTGGTGACAATGACACAGCACTTCAGCCCTGCTGGGCTGCCTGGATCCCAGTGGGATCACACACACAGCTCTCTCCTGCTCCAAACCAGCTGCACTCGCCTCTCTGAGCCATCCCGATGCCAGAGGGGCTGGAGAATCACACCCACCAGGATAACCAAGCGGCCTTGCCCCACTTCTCTTGGTTCAAAGCAGCCTCTGAATCCCACATTTCCGAGAAGCACATCCATCACTCCAGGAGATCCACCTGCTCCTTTAAAATTAGCTCCTCCCTGCACGCAGAGCAGAATCCCTGCTGCGGGAACGGGCCGGCTGGGCCATAATTCCCATTTCTCTGGGCTAAGTCAGGCTGCTTTTCTTAGCCCAGGCTGCTGAGGCGTGAGGGAACAGGACAGCAGAGAGATCTGCTGTGTCATCCTCCTTCCAGAGCCCTGGAATCCACGGAAAGGATTCCTGCAGCCGCCCTTCAAAACAGAGAGGACGCAGCAACCAAGGCACTCCTCACATTCCATGGCTGGGCACAACAAATCCATGACCCAATTTAATTCTTGATCATTGTTTTGGCACAGTCTAAAACACTGGGATTCATTCATTTTTTTTTTTTTTTAAAGTAAAACGCAGCAAAAGTTCTGCTTTACTTTTACAGCTGTTTGGAAATCCCTCAAATCACCAGAAGCTTCTCAGGGACAAAGAGATGGAGGTCAAGAGATGGTTAATGAAATCTTTCCAACAGCATTTAAATTCATGTTCAACTCAACTGCTAGAAAAGCCAGGCTCAAAATGTCCTGAATTCCAGAATTACACTCAGGAATTAGCTCCCAAAGATGCCAGGATGTGCAGGTACCTCCCCACTGACAGAGGGGAGTCCAGGCCAGATGCTCAAGACCTGCAGGACCAGCCCAAGTACCTGACACCACAGCATCGAACCACAAGTTAATCAGAAGATTATGGATATTTCCATAGGAAAATCAAGCATCAAATACCAACTTTGGGCACTGCTTAAACCAAAGTGCAGCCAGCAGCTCCCTCGGAGCCCCTGGGAGAGCAGAGGAGTTTCCAGCTCCACTTATGAAAAGCAGCACATCAAATATTATTAATTTCTAATGCTTGTCTGGGCTTTCAGCAAATCAGGATTCCAGGAAGAGTCATGTCACAAACAGCCACGTTCTCCTTCAACCCACAAATCCAGCAAGAGGGTTTCCAGCTATTATTTACATGGATTAAGTAATTCTTGCCCTCCTGTGTGAGGAACAAGAGACGTAGTGGGAACAGAGGAGGCAGATTTGGCAGAAATCCTTCCCTGGGAGGGTGGGCAGGCCCTGGCACAGGTTACCCAGAGAAGCTGTGGCTGCCCCTGGATCCCTGGAAGTGTCCAAGGCCGGGTTGGACGGGGCTTGGAGCAACCTGGGCTGGTGGAAGGTGTCCCTGCCCATGGCAGGGGGTGGCACTGGATGAGCTTTAATGTCCCTTCCACCCAAACCATTCTGGGATTCAGGGATTCTAACCCTGAAACAGCTCCAAAGGCTCAGTGCAAACCTGGGGTCACTTCCACAATCACTTTCCCTTCAGAGGGTTCAATGAAGTTGAACTCAGGGTTTCAAAACCAAGGCAGAGATTTCAGCCACTATTGCTTCCTCCTAACTGCCTGCTCCCAGTCATTTCCTCTTCCACGTCTGACACCTCCCAGCTCCCACTTCTCGGGTCACCAACAACCTTCCCGCCCGAGCCCTCACAAAGCTGCAGCCACAGCCAGGTCAGACAGGCTCTGGGTGGCACTGCCCAGACCCCAAACAGTCCTGCAGACTCCCCAGCTCTCCAGGGCCCGGCCAGCCTGGGCTGGCTGAACCTGCACATTCAGGCAGATCCTAAGTTACAACTTCAGGATTTAAAACGGCCTAAAGTGCAGTTTGTTTGATTTCACCACGTCTGGTAAGAGTCCTCAGAATTCTGGGGTTATTCAGATTTTCCAGAGTGCCCGTGGATTGTAAGGTTTCACCAGTCAGGGCACGAGCCATTTCCCTCCTGTTTCAAGTATTATTTTGCTGTTATTGGCACTGCAAGTAAACCCAACTCACTGTGCTCGAGTCTTTAATGAAGATTTCTGCTCCATAAGCAGAAACATTTTCATCAGCTCGACTCCCCTTAGGAAAGCACTAACAAAGCCAACCAGCTGTGCTCTCCCCATCATCAATTATCCACATGCCACGTGAATTAGCACAGGGAGGCAGCAGAAAGTCCCCCAGAACTCCTGCCTTGCCAGGAATGTTAAAGATTCCCTCTGTTCCTAGAGATTTGAGACAACTTCCATTCCCTTCCCACCTTCTAGCAGCCACTCCTCACTTGGCCAGCATTTCCCAGGTTTCCTGAGGCAGTTCCTACCTGCTCTCTCCAGATGTGGACAGCCACCTGCAGTGACATTCCTGGCCTCATTGCAGGGTGTTCTCTGCTCAGGGAGAGGATTCAGCCCTGCAGAACTCGTCTCCTCTGCTCAGGGCCGTAAGGACACCCCAGGGCTCCGGGAGGAGCCTGCTTTGTCACAGCACAGCACTGCAAAGCCAAGGCAGCAGCTCCTCCTGCTCCCAGGCTCTGAAAGAGCCAAACTCTGGGCATGGAACCCACAAAACTCCAGACACCCAAGGGAGTAACTCCCCAGCATTCCCGGGAATTACGCCGCGACTGCTCTGCGCTGGTCCGAGGGCCTGACGGGAATTTTGCAATTCCCCTGGGGAATGGAGCACCGGAGAGGCACCACAGCCCCCTGGGACAGGGCCCTGAGCCACCTCCTAAAGCACTCCATGTGACACAGGAGCCATCGGTCAGAGCTCCCAACGCCACCAAAACGAGCGGAGTGAGGGATCACCAACTGAGGGCAAAACTGCCCAGACTTCCCTCCTGGCCAAACCCCAAGAAGGACAACAAACGGAAGGAAGCCCACCCGAGCCAGTCTGGAGAGCCTGGAGAAGCACACTGGGATCCAAAGCAAAGCCTCGGAGTAAGGAAGGATGGTGGGAAGGGGGAGGCTCACGTAGGAAGAGGGACTGGCGCCAGCAGAGCCACGAGCGGACAAAAACCAGAGCCAGGAGGATTTAGGAGTGTCAGGCTGAGGAGGAGAAGACTGATACGGCTCCAAAGAATCACCCAGCAGCCCATTCCCAACCCTGACTTCACTTCAGCTGCACCCATTCCCAAACAAAGCCGTGGCACGTCTTGGTGCCCGCAAAGAGCGTTTCGCTCTTATTAATTACGCCTGAGATGAGATAAGAGCACACCAACCTCCTTCCTGCATGATTCCCTCCCTTTGGGCAACCTCCCTGCCACAAACCACTCAGCAGGATGGGGTAAGACTGTCCCACTGGGATTGCTCCAGCCGGAGTTGTACCTTTTCCAAGCTGATAAAAAGTCACATTAATAAACTTGCCTTGGGTTACAGCAGGAGATGCTCTGCCAGAGAGGCTTCGCTGGGAGGACAAGAATAACTCTCCTCTAAGCCCCAAGCAGGGATTAGGGACTCTAGAAGGTGGGGATTAATAGTCTTGGCTGGCCTTCAAAAAAGCCACATGGAAGATGAGTTCATAGATAATAACTGTGAGGGGCTTTCAAGGGCCGAGCTCTGCCCACTCCTACAACATCGAAATAAGGGACCTAAAAAAAGACTCCAAAAATCGTAAACGCTTATCTAAGGAAAACAGAGGAGCCTTGCCCACCTTCTGTACAGACCTAGAAGTTTTAGCTCCGAGATGACCTGTTCCTTAACAACTCCAGAACTCCCAGCTCCCTGGGGAAAAACTCGTTTGCTGCTTTGCAACGGGACGGGGTTTCGTGCGGCGCTTCCCGGGACAGGCAGCACCAAATAAGGAGAGTTTCATCAATCATGGGGGGGAAGAGCCTCCTCTTTTCTCTTGGCAGAGGGGAAGCCAAAGTGGGGGCGGGGTAGGAAAAGTCAGGCTGTTTGCAAAGCACTTTCTACGGTGGATGTTGAGGCTGAGCCGCAGCCCGGCCCAGCTGCTCCGTCAGCTGCTTTCCTTTAATAGCACAGGCAGGGGACAGGGGAGAGGGGAGAGGCTCCCACCTCCCCGAGAGCAGAACCCACAACACAACGGCCTTCTGGCCTTGTCCAGAGAGCTCCTTGGCTCAGAACGAGGCAAGGATGGCACAGGGAGCACACAGGGGGTCACTCAGCAATTTCCATCTTTACGGGGTCACTCAGCAATTTCCATCTTTACGGGGTGTTTTGCACCTCCTGGTTGTTCCTCCTGCAAGATCCTCCCCCTGCCATGGCCTGGTAACGGCAGCTCAGGGCACGGGGAGGCAGAAGTCTCACTGCAAAAGCTCACCTCAGCCAAACAATCCTCGTGTCAGCTCCTCTAAATTCATCCCACTCCGTGTTTGTCCCGTGTATGTGGCTCCCAGAACCGTGGATTTTGTGCCTGTGTGAGAATTTGGGCTTGAATTTCTAAGATGTGATGAGAACTGGACAGCACAAAGACTGGAATACACAAACCCAGAGATGAGAACGACTTCAAGGCATGCTGTGGGAAAAAAACCTCAGAGGTTTAGTCCAGCTTAATTATAGCTTTAATACCACTGTGCAGGCCCTCAATGCCTTCATGAACTCACAACATTGCCTTATGTATATAAAATAATATATAAATATGTGTATATAGACACCTGAGAGCGTGGGAGGGAAAGACCAGAGAGGACAAATTCTGAAATTAAGTTAAGCAAAAAAAGCTCTCACTGAAGAGTAAAATAAGCAGCCATTAATTACCATTTAATGTCCTACATCCATATTGTACCTCATCAAGAAGTTAACTGGACTAAGCCTTGAAAATTCCAAGTTACACTTTCTGTGGAACAGCAGAAACAATCCAAGCTTGTGGAAACAGGTTGGAAAAGAGGCCCCTCGTGATAAGAAATGAGTGTGTGAAGGGAAGGGAAGGGAGCTGGGAAGGGGCTGGAGCAGCAGGAGGGGCTGAGGGGGCTCAGCCTGGAGAAAAGGAGGCTCAGGGGGGACCTGAGGTGGGATTGGGCTCTGCTCCCAGGGAACAGGGACAGGAGGAGAGGGAACGGCCTCAGGCTGGGCCAGGTTGGATATCAGGAGCAATTTCTCCCTGGAAAGGGTGGTCAGGTCTTGGCAGGGGCTGCCCAGGCAGGGGTGGAGTTCCCATCCCCAGAGATGTTCTGACAGGCACCGACTCTCTAGAGAAGTGCCCCAAAATCAGCAAGTTTGCCAGCATCAAAAAAACAAGCCAAGCTTCGAGCAAGGAGCAGGAAACATCCCAGGCTATGGAGAGCAGCAGCTCCAGCAGCACAGCCATGAAGTCAGAAGGAGCTCATTTGGCAAGCAGGACGCACCACCATTGCTCCCAGCAACTCCATCTCCAGCAGGCTCCACTCCTTTCCCTCCACGGAGTAATTCCAGTTGTGTCAGTGACTGCATTAGAGCAGCTACTTTACTTTTAATTAAAATAAGCCCTTCTCCTGACAATGTAATTACAGAGCACGAGAACCTGCCCATCAGGACACAGGACTGGAAGCTTCCAAACGAGAAACTTGACGGGAGAACTATTTTCATCCATGACAACCCAGCATCACTCGATGTTGCAGAGCCAGAGGAGTGGAACAGCAGCGCTGGCAACGCTTTTTGAAGCAGATTTGTGAAGACAAAACAATACTTTAAAGCTTTCCAACACTACTGGAAGGTCAAAAGGCTTTGGGAGAATGAAACAAACCACTTATTTCTGTGAAGGCCGCTCAGGTGCTCAGAAGCTCCTGGAGAACTGAAGTCCCTGAGCACATGTAGGGTGGGAGCAGAGCACACCTCGAGGGCTCCAAGCCTGCTCCTCACCCTGTTCCCCACCCTGCTGAAGAGCAGCTTTGGAATACCCAAACCTGCCCTCACACACTGCTGTGCCACCAGAACACGCTTAGGAGGGGGCTCTGCACCATCTGCACCATTCAATGCATGGATTTTGTTCATCTTGGGGCAACCCCACAATAAATATAATGGAGATTTAACATATTCCATGTCCCTGGGAATTACCTCTCAGTAGGGAGAGCTGTGCCTACACACGAGGGAGAAGGGCAGACCTCAGAAATCCTTTGAAATGAAGGCAGAAGCCTTTAGCTTTGAAAACTGAGCACACCTGGGCACTCCTGCAAGCAGAGCTGAAGCCTCTGGCTACAACAGCTCATGGAAGGATTTGCTGGAAACCTGGGAAGTAAATCCTGCCTGCCTGTGATCCAAGGGAAGGAGGCACTGCTGGTGCTCATGGAACAGCTCCCAAAGACAGGTAGAAGGATAATTCAGCTTCAGAACGGGATGAGAGGTGGGGAAAGGCCCAGTGAGTCACCCCAAGCCTCCCAGAGGGGGAACACGGGGCACATTCCCAGCTCCATCACCAGTGCTAGTGGAGAGAGCCCTTCTCCCTCAGAGGGGGAGTTACTGGGAAGGCACAAGCTCAGGATCCATCCCTGCCTGTGCCACAACACAACCCACAAGCAGACCCTCTCCAGCAGCACCCCCAGACATCCCCACGAGTCCCAGCCCCCCCCGTGGACCAAGGGGGTAAAATCAAAGACACAGGTACAGCAGAGTGCTCAGAAATTCGTTCAACAGCACATCAATCAGTATTTAATCTGCAGGCCAAGGCCCAGCAGGGAACTCTGCTAGACCAGAAGCTCAGCAAGCCCGTTCCCATCTCCCATTGATGTGGTATCGATCAGATTCTTATTTATCAACCTGCCCATTCTGAAAGCCCTGTGTCATCCTGGGCAGCAAGGAAAGCTAAAGGTTACAGCCAGACCCTCCTGCCCCCTCTGGCCCTGCAGCTTATCCCTTCAGCAGAGGGATGCCAGCCCAGCCCTTAAGCTGCTGCTGTTATTCCTTCCCAACAGGGCATCTTAATTCCCTGCAAGCAGGGGAACACTCCTGCTCTCACGTGAGGGTTATTCTTAGAGAGGATCCCGGGGATTTTTCTTGAGCTCAGTTCAGCCCCACAGCTGGCCCAGGGCCAGGAGGGCATCACAGAACTCCCCAGCTCTGCTGGTGCAGCACAAACACATTAATGGCATTTAACGTGGCAGGTTAGGCAGGGAAGGGCTGGGTAAGTGGAGACAAACAACCCTCCCAGGAAGCTGTTCTTGCCACACATGGCTCATGACAAACCCAGTAAAAAAAAAGCAGATGACAGGCACGGTCTGAAGGCAGGCTGATGCTCTCACCCAGCCAGCAGCCGAGCCCAGCCCCTCCTGAGGCAGTCACAGAACATCCTGAGTTGGAGGGGACCCACAGGTCCAACCCTTAAGTCAAAAGAACAAATTCTACATTTGAGCCTTCCCCTTATCTTAACCCAATTTTAATGACAAAATCCCTGCCTGACACAGAAATCAACCAACATCAGCTACTACAACAAGCAGAACCACATTTAGGCAACAACTCTCAAAAATAACTGAAAACTTGAAGTCTGGGGGAAATGCTCTCAGGTCAGAGAAGGCACTGTTCCAATGATTTTAGCTCTTCTTCAAGAAATACATTCAAATGTTGCAAGCAGAAAAATGCAGGCTTATTCAACCAGAATGGTGCCTTATCTGGCTGAAAAATGGGATGTCCTATCAGGGACAGGAGGATGGGAAGACACTGGGAGGAGCTGCAGCAGGAGGCCCTGTGTTCATTCCCTCCCCAGGAACGTCTGTGAGAGCAAACACCTCTCTTTGCTCAGACCCTCTAGGGTCTGGACTCTGATGGGGTGGCACCAGGGGGGAAAAAAAGACATTTCTGACATGAATTAATGTAGAATAGTTTCCACCTTCCCAAGTGCAGGAAGCCAGCAGAGGAGGAAGGGAGTAGCTGCTCAGCCACCATTGTATTTACATTTCCGTGCTCCTGATAACTAACACACTCAAGGGTGGCTGAAAAACGAGGCACTGGCTGGAAAACAAAAGCTGAGATTTCACGAAAGGAAGAGCAAAAAAAGAAATTCCAGGTGCCCCCCTCGGTGCTATCAGGCACAGTGTGGAGTTCCTTTAGGGAATGATTCACTGTCTCATCACTGCTGTGCCCTGGGACACAGGCAGCTCCCTCCCAAAGAGGGAAGGAGAAGGGACTAGGTAAATAGTTGTTCAGCGTAGTACTAGAAAAAAAAATACTCTTTTTATTTTAATTCAGGGTTCTTCCCACATTGCTTTAAGGCAGTAAAACCATACAGGGTGAAGCAGAATCCTCGAATCACAGAATGGGGTTTGGGTTGGAAGGACCTTAAAGCTCATCCAGTGCCAGCCCCTGCCACAGGCAGGGACACCTCCCACTAGCCCAGGTTGCTCCAACCTGGCCTGGAACACTTCCAGGGATGGGGCAGCCACAGCTTCTCTGGGAAATCCATTCCAGCCCCTCCCCACCCTCCCAGCCAAGAATTCCTTCCCAATATCCCATCTCTCCCTGCCCCCTGGCAGTGGAAGCCATTCCCTGTGCCCTGTCCCTCCAGCCCTTGTCCAAGGTCTCTCTCCCATCCTTCCTGTGGGCTCCTGCAGGTTCCTGGGAGGCCACAACTGGGACACTCCTCAACCAGGTGATCCAACAGAACCAGCCACAAACACTTCCTCCCTCCTGCCTCTCTCCCAGCTTCTCCAGAGGATGCTGGGAGGAAGTTGCCTTTATTCATCTGAGCAGTCAATGAGCGGGGATTAAATGTTCCAGGGTAAATTACTTCAGGAAGCACTTTTAGCTGCTGAATGCAGCCTGTGGGAAACACCTGCTTGGCTTCCACGTCCTGAAACCACGAACAGCGAGTGTGGAGGGGAACGTGGGTCCCTGGGACTCCAGGAGGCAGCTCCCACTGGAACTCCCACTTTTGGACAGCAGAGAAGGAAAGGAGGGGAATCACAAGAGGAAGCCCCCAGGCTGGGAGGTAACAACACGACCTGTCACAGCTCAGGGAGTGCCTGGACAACGCTCTTTGTCATATCATTATTTTTAGGTGGTCCTGCAAGGAGCAGGGAGTTGGGAGTCAATGACCCTTGAGTCCCTTCCAACTGGAGATATTCTGTGACTGAGTAAACTGAAGTCTGAGAGCAAGTCCAGACACCCAAGGGGTCTGGCAGACATTCAGACCAGTTGGTCCAAGCTCAGCGAAGTAGAAAGGAGGACAAACAGAAAGCACTCCAGACTGGAGGGTGAGGGAAGGAAAACACAGGGCTCTCACATTCCTGTCTCACCTCCCCTGGCCCCTCACGCTCCCTCCCTGCAGGAGAAGGTGACAGGAGAAGGTGACAGCCCACCTGCCATGACCTCCTCAGGCCCACAGTGTCATCTCTGCATCTGCCACTTAAAGAGACAAAACTGTTCCTCAGATGCCCTTTTTTTTTTTGATCCCCTAAGTAAGTTTTAGGAGACAGGTGAGGCTGCTGTCACCTCCAGGCAGTGTCTGTAAATCACAGCAGAGACAGCTGGTGATGTAAGAACGAGGTGTTGGGAACTGCATCCCTGTGACTCCCTGGCATTCCTCACAGCCAGACTCGCAGGGTGGTACCAGCACTCGGGACTCAGTCGGTTTTGGTGAGGAAAAGGCAAAGGAAAGTACCAAACAGTGGGGAAAAGGGCTGATATTCCTCTCAGGAGTCAAACACATCCACAACCAAATTAAACTGCACTGCAGAAGAACCTGGGTCTCTCAGCCCACACAAATATCATAAATAAATTGTAATTCCTTCACCAAACATGCCACGTGAACACCAGCCCCCCAAACACCCCCTGACTGCAGAGTGCAGTGGAAGTGGAGCTTTCTGGAGCCTTCCCCAAAGGACAGCAAGGATCAGAAACGTGGCTGATCCGCTGCTCCCAATTCCCAACAAATCAAATCAGACTTGTTTTCCTTAGCCTCGTTTACCCATTTTAATCTTTCGTAGTCCTCTTACTCTGATAAAAAGAAGATTTGAGTGACCAAGTTAAATGTGTGCCCTTTGCAGCAGAAAAGACAAGAAAAGAAGGTCCAACTGGCCAGGAAGGGACAATCCCCGAGTCCCACCCCAGCCCTGTTATCCCAAACAGAAACAGGGGAATGTTAGAATGGAAAGGTGAGTGCATTCCAGACATGTTTGCTCCACAGAAGCTCCCAGAACTGCCATTTCAGACCCCTGGACGGTCATTCATTCCCAGCACAGATGGGGTTTCCATGTGCACACCCAGCTGTGTCAAACCTTTGCTCTTCAATTAAAGATTTAGCGTTGGGTCAGTAGAGAAACAGTTCCTACCTCAAAAGCAGGTGTTCCCTTTGCAGGTACCTCAGTCCTCAGAAACTGCTTATCTGCAAAACACAAGGCAGAAGGGATGTGATCAGGGAGTGTGGGATGGGAGTTCATGGGGGATGGCTGGGAAATGAGTTGTGTTAAATCTGAGTCTCTGGAACTGGAGAAATTTTGCTGCAGGCCCCCTCCAGTGACCCAGGCAGCTTTCCTAAGTGTTCTCTCCTCAACAGGAACATGACCTTGCTATTGCTGGGACCAGGAAGCCCATGGGATCACAGGGGGCATCAGGAAGAGTGTGGCCAGCAGGTCAGGGAGGGGATCCTGCCCCTCTGCTGTCCTGGTGAGGAACATCTGCAGTGATGGGGTCAACTCTGGGCTCCACAGGTCAAGAAAGACTCTGGAGAGAGTCCAGGAGGCCACAGAGATGATTTGGGGTCTGGAGCATCTCTCTGGTGAGCAGAGACTGCAGGAGCTAGGCCTGGTTAGTCTGGAGGAAAGAAGGTGAGAGGGGGTCCATCAATCCACACAAACACCCCCAAGGGGGGTCTGGATGGTCCCACACTCTCTTCAGGGCTGCCCAGGGACAGGACCAGGAGCAATGGCCACAAACTGAACCACAGCAGTTCCACCTCAGCCTGAGCAAGAACTTCTCTCCAGGAGGGTGGCAGAGCCTGGCACAGCTGCCCAGGGAGGGTGAGGAGTCTCCTCTCTGGAGACATCCCAACCCCACCTGGACATTGCCTGTGTCACCTGCTCAGGTCACCCTGCCTTGGCAGGGGTTGGACTGGGTGATCTCCAGAGGTCCCTCCCAAGCCCAGCCATTCTGGAATTGCTATTTCCCATCAACACATTCCACAAAAACCATGAGTAACTTTCCCCCCGTTATACACCGTAACCGGTTTCCCCAAACCCCCATAAAAGCTGGAGTAATCCAGGCTCAGCAGGACATCCCCACACTAAGCAGCATTTCAGGTGCTCAATGAAGGGCTTAAAAGCTCACAAAGTCACTGTCAGGGCCACACCTGCCCAGCCACCTGCGGCAGCCACGTCTGAGTCACGGGTCCGTGTCTATCCCCAGCTGCCCCTTTGCCGTAGTTTTCCATGACTCCAGTGAACCTGCCCCCACCAGCTTTCCCAGGGAACCATCCCCTCATCCACTGGGTGTCATGTCCCAAATTTTCCTATCCAGTATTTTCCATTTCATTGGTAATGTTTCTTTATTCCGAAGCAAAGTTATCTATTTTTAAAAAATAATCAGATTCTCTCAAAATGATCACTTTTCGTGTTATCCGCCCAAAAAAGGACGTAACCCAAGGCACAGAGTTCAAGCATTTGAACCCAGGTGGAGAAATGTCCAACCTGTTCTTCACCACAGCAAGTCAGGAGGGCAATCTCCAGCAAAACATCCTCTCAGCACCTGCTCAGTGGGCAGACAGAACCACTAATCTGTGTTTCTCACCCTACAGATGCACACTTCGTGTTCCAGGGAAGTAAAAATGCCAGAGCTTTTAGATAAACGAGGAAACAGCCCGGTGAAAAGAGTGTCATTTTAGCTTTAGTAAGTGGTAAAACTTTCTGAAAAAGTCCTGCTCCCCTCAGAAGGGCTGGGAAGGGGAGTTACTACAAAGGGAAGGAGAAACACCTTGTGTGGGATTCGGATATACGAGGAATTCCATGTCAGCTCTCGGCTGACTGGTAACACTGATGCTCCCCTTCCCCACAGAAGCAAACTCTGCTGACACACATCAAAAACCCACATTTTCCTCTTCCACATCAGTACTGGCAGTTGAGCCACCCTGTGATAAGCTGGGACATCGGGGTCCCTCTCTCCAGCTGCTTCCCGAGGATGAACACCCACATCACACCCAGAGGCACCAGAGCTCCAAGACTGCTCATTAAAGTCCATCCCACGTTCACTGTGACCCACTCTCACACATGATACTCCCATCCCTTTGCACTGAAAACGTTCAACTTTTATTTGTTAAGAAAACCAACCCACAGCCCTCTCCTCTGGGGCAGAGCTGAAGAAAACGAAAAGCACTAAAATTTTAGTGCAGCTCCATGTCAGCCATGGCCCTGGGAACAGTCAGGTGGAATCCACCACAGGGAGATTCCATGGGCAAAACCATTTTTGCTTTGGTAAAGCTGCCCCTCTCTTAAATAATCCCCAAAGGACAGAATTCCTGTACTGTGAAGCTGGGATTAACTGCCCACAGTTGTAAAATTGCTGCTTTTTAAATATTGGGGTGTTCTCAACTGACAGAAAGGTCAAATATCTTTCTCACCCCAAACTGACAGATTTGTTAAAATTCTAGGTGTGGCTGCAAAGATTTCTTGAGTGCTGGGTCTTACAGGAGGACTCGCACCTTCCAGAAGGGTTGGTGAACAGCAGAGAGAAGCTGTTCCTGCATCCAGCAAATCCCGACTCCTGCAGTCCACAATCACTGGAATTGTTCTCCGACCTTGAGCAACTTTTCTGAGAACTATTTTTAAGGGATGCCTGCCCATGCCTTGCATCCCTGATTCCAAGTGCCCAGCTTTCCTCCTCCCCAACACGGCTTTTCCACAAGTGATGTGGGAAAGCAGCGTGGGCAGGGAAGGCAGCCTGGGATCCCATTTACACCCCATACCACTCCCACTCCTCCTTTCCTCCTTGCCTGCACGAGCAGGGAGCAGGTCCTGCCTGGCACCCAGACTGTCCTGTCGTGTCTGCCATCCCTGCAGGATCCAGTTCCACATCCTGCACCAGCAGTTCCTGTTCCTCAGCTCCTCTGGCTCCCGAGCTCCTCACACCCTTAGCATGGAACATTCCAAGGGCTTCTCTAACTCCAAGCCAGCTTTCCCAACAGATTCCCCCCTCCAAAACTGACTCACCTGCATCCCACTAATTCACTGACTACTTCCAGCCTCTCCCCTGAGGGTTCTCCAGACATGACCCACCTGGAACACAACAGTTATTCCAAACAGTCCCAAAAGCATATCCATATTTCAGGGCAAACATTAACAACTCTTTCCTGTTTTTCTGTCATTTTTAAGGTTCTTACTACTTTTAGTAGCAACTGCTTGTCTCTGCCAGCTCCCTGTGAGAGCCCTCTGGGGGATGGAGTGAACCACAACCCCTGAGGAAAGCAGAGCTCACCTGGGCAAGGCACCCCAAAAAGGATGCAAGACAGCAATGTCCCTACACCCACCTCACAGAATTGTGGTGATTGTATGGTTTCTGGCTCCAGTGATCCAGAACTTTCTGTCTCAATCAGTGTTTTCTGCAGCACCAGACAGAGGGAGCAGAGCAAGCCTCCGGCCACCCTCGGCATTATCACTCTTACCCCAAGCAGCTGGAATGCACTTCAGGTCAGTCGAGTTTACAGCAGAAAGAATGTGCCATTCTCCAGATCAGAAACCTTTATCAGCTCCCTCAAGCTCCCTAAACAAGCAGCACTCTCTGTTTTCCCATCCCAAACCCACAGGACTGTTTCCCGCCCCCCTGCGAGAGAAAAGCCACTCCATCTTCGAGTTTCCTGTTCTCTCACCCTTCAGACTTCGTTTCCACAGCTCTGGATAAACAGCTTCCTTTAAATAGCTCCCCTCTGCAGCAGCAGGGGCATGGAGATCACTTGATATGAAGAGCCAGGAGCGGAGGTGCCCGTGGCAGCTCCAACATTCCACACGCACAGCAGGCCCAGGGTGTCGAATGCAAAGGCTGCTGAGCCCTGAGCTATATTTACATGGTGGCCATGGAACTCCAGATTGAGGCATCTCTCCTTTCCATCCCAGCCCTTTCCTAGAGGAATAATGCTAGGAGAAAACAAACTACAGCCTGACACAAGGGAGCACAGAATCATAGGACAGTTTGGGTCGGAAGGGGCCTTAAGGACCATCCTGTTCCAACACCTCCCACTGGAAGGAAAATCGTCTTTATAGGCACAACCCCTGTGTTGCTTCCTTGCCTTAGGAACTCACCAAGATCCTAAAATAAGAGATTATTCACAAACATACGATGGACTATTTTCCTTCATGGGGACCATGGGGGAAAGGAAAAAACAAGTCACTGAATTTTTGTTCAGCATCAAACTCCTGTCACCACCCCTGTAGGAGGCACCTCGGATAGAGCTGGCAATAAGAGGAGCAGCTGAGGGAGCTGGGGGGGCTCAGCCTGGAGAAAAGGAGGCTCAGGGGGGACCTTCTGGCTCTGCAATCCCTGACAGGAGGGGGGAGCTGGGGGGGGGGTCGGGCTCTGCTCCCAGGGAACAGGGACAGGAGGAGAGGGAACGGCCTCAGGCTGTGCTAGGGGAGGGGCAGGTGGGACATCAGGAGGAATTTCTGCCTGGAAAGGGTGGTCAGGCCTTGGCAGGGGCTGCCCAGGGCAGTTTGGAGTGCCCAGCCCTGGAGGTGTCCCAGGAAGGCCTGGAATGGCACTCAGTGCTCTGGGCTGGGGACAAGGTGGGGATGGGGCACAGGGGGGACTCGATCTCAGAGCTCTTTTCCAACCTCGGTGATTGTGGGATTTGAAAGAGACTGCTTTCAGATTTCACTCCAGGCTTTTGAGTAGAGCTTCTCCCAGGAGAAGTCAGACTAGTAGTTTAAAGTCTTCAAAACACAAGCTTCAGTTCCACTGCACTTCAAAAGTGAGGAATTTTCTGGGGAAATATTCACGAACTCCAGTCAGAGCTTCACGGCAGTCACGCCAGTCCTGCTGCTGCTCCTCAGTCCCAGGTAGCACATGGGAAAATGAAGGTCTTCTACTGCAAAGCCAAGCAGATACTCTTTGGCAGCATCCACATTTAATCCTTATCAGAGAGGACAGACTTTAGAAGACTCTTTTCCGCGGCGGTCAAGGTGGACGAAGCTAAAACCCAGTGAGGTTCATCCAACCAGACAGTGAGGCAGAAGCTGCACAAGCGGAGCTGTTTTTATAGCACCGCGGATTTTGGGATGTCAGGAGCAATTGGCAAAAGAGAAACAACATGCAGTGACTCTGGAAAGTTGGAAGAGTGACTCACGGATCGCCAAATCACCAGTGTCAAGGACCAGCCAAGGACCTTCCTGGAGGGTTCTGAAAGGCTGGACAGTGCAAGGGCTGGAAGTCACCTGTTAATGTAAGTTTGAGCAGCCAGATTGGTTGATTAATGCCCAACAGAGGAGCGTGGGGAGGGTGGGAGAGAGCACTCAACACCCAGAGTACACGAGACAAGAGCCTGGAAACACCCAGGGCAGGCTGAGATCAAAGACTGACAGGAGCGATGCGTAAAGAGATTCGAAGATCTTTCAGAAGTGTCTGAACAGAAAAAAAAACACTTAACACCAACATCCAGATTCACACCAAAAAAAAAAAACCAACAAGAAAACCCAAGGCAGCAAATGCCCTTGGTGGAAAAAACAGCAAAGCACGTTCAGGAGGGGCTCAATAAAAAAAGAGAGTGATTTAAGCAAGACCGAAGTGTCTCTTTTCACAGTTGAAGAACTGCTGCTCACAGGACTGAATCAGCTAAAATTAGCTCTCCCAGTTGTATTCCCACCAGCACCTCAAGCTTCCCGTGTGGATGAGCGGTTTTGGTGAAAGCAGCTCTCATTTGGAGGCAGAACATGCAAATTTCAGGAGAATAGTGATTTCTGACCAGCTCCTTCCGTGAACACTGATGCATAAAAAACACTGTCTTTCACATTCAAGTTTAATCCTCGCCTGAAATATTTATTTTTGGAACAATTCAGGGAACAGAGAGCCTTCAGCCCAGCAGAGCTACATCTAAAAATAAAGGGTTTAAGAATTCAGGAATTCTTCCTACTTTTCTGTCTGATCAATACAGACCCACTGTGACTCCTGTCAGATGCTTTATTTGTCAGAGCACGTCCTGCACCCACACTCAGCCAGTGGGATCCAAAAACCTGCGGCTCCTGGGATAGCACGGGCCACAAATAGCCATTTTTAATGACTGGAGATGTTAACTGAGATTCATAAAGATCCAGCTGCACACACATTACAACAAGGAGCAGCAAGAACCCGAGTGGAGTCCTAACTATGACCAAAATCACTGACTGAAGCTCCTCCAGCAGCTGCTTTGCCTTAGCTGGGGCTCAACACTAATGAACCCTCTGATGAGAGCAAGGAGGAAAAAGCAGCTCTCATTATTCAAATGTCACTTGATTGCTAATGAAAGGCTGCTAAGCCAACTGATGGCCTTCCTGGGTAAGGAGAGAAGGCAGCTCCTCCTGGAGCTTCAGCATCACAGCTGAGTTCAAGGGAGTACGGAAGGGCTGCACTGCCACGTGCCAAGTTGTTCTCTTTACACCCTGGTGGCCACGTGCAAGTGGATCTTGGGGATGGTCCCAGTCCATGCCAGCTCTGGAACAGCATCCACCAGGGTCTGGGAGAAGACTTCCACCCTAAGCCAAAGGAACACCAAAAAAACCCAACAAGAAACTCGGAGCAGTTTTTTCCTTGGTGGAAAAACAGCAAAGCACGTTCAGGAGGAGCTCAGTAAAAAAAGATGATGCCTCTGCATCACCAACATACTCCTCTCTGAATTCTCAAGAGCAAAACCACGAACATGGATCAGAAGAAAGGCAGAGAAAACCTCTACCCCCTGTGCAGACACATGAGTGTCGCTGCCTCAGCACTGCAAATCACCGACATTCCCGACTTGTTTTCTGGAGTCTCCCCCTACTAAAGCAGCTGCTGCCTTGCACATCTGAAATGTCAATGAGCACTGAGCCACACCGAGCAACAAATCCCCTCCCCTTCTTTCCACACAGGACCCTTCCTTGCCGTCCTGCCCGTCAGGAGTGGGTGGTGGGAGCCGAGGTTTGTCCTGTGCCAGTGCAACCACAGACACGCTGAAGCTAACATTGCTCAGGGCCTGAGTGACCTGCTATGTTGGACACCTGGATATTTCAAATCCTGCTGCTTTAGAGCCTGGAGTGCCCAGGGAAGAACGACAGGTCGTGGCTGGGGCTCTGCAGCGAGTGAAGACACGAGACTCGCTGTGATGGGCACTGTAAGACAGCCCTGGCACGCTTGGTTGTTGGCTTGGATTTCTTTTTCCCTCCTTCTTCCAGCTAAGAAGCCTTTCCAGGAGTCATGGCTGGTCAGCAGCACAGAGTGAATATACTTTATCTGGTATCAAAATATTTGAATCACAGAATCACAGAGCCATGGAAAGGTTTGGGTGGAAAGGGACCTTAAAGCTCATCTCATCCCACCACCCCAGGCTGCTCCAAGCCCCATCCAGCCTGGCCTTGGACACTTCCAGGGATGAGGCAGCCACAGCTTCTCCAGGAAACCCATTTCAGTCCCTCACCACCCTCACAGGGAGGAATTTCCCCCCAGTATCCCATCTATCCCTGCCCTCTGGCAGTGGGAAGCCATTCCCCCTTGTCCTGTCCCTCCAGCCCTTGTCCAGTTCCCCCTCCAGCACTTCTGGAGGCTTCTAGACTAGAGGACATCCTCTAATACAAGAATTAATGACACCCAAAATCATGACAGACACACTGTGAAGTGACAGAGTCAATTAAAATCAAATTCATTCAGAACACAGCTACATTCCTGAAGTTTTCAGAGGACTTGCTGCCCAAAGGTTTTACATGGAACAGCCCAGATGAGCAACAATTCAGCACCATCTGTGACCTGAGATACCAAAACTACCGAAATATTAAACTCCTGATTACACACAGACTTTGTCAGGACCTCACTGCGATCCCAGCTGAGCAGAAGTCACCTGTGGAACATCCCACATGCTCCTGGTAAATTCAGGAAAAGCCTGAAAATGTCATTTGACCTCCTCTTTGCGGGCACAGCCTCACAGAGCTGGGACCTTGGCTTAGGCAGAGCTTTGTTAGGTCAGGTCTGAGTGATCCCCAGCACAGACCAACCTCTCTCCACCCCAGGAAAAAAAGGATTTGGGCACTAACAGGGTGCGGGGGAACAAAAGAAAACAAACATCCTCCCGTTATTTATCCCCCAGCACCAACGTTTCAGATTTCCAGCTAAAATCAGAGCACCTGCGAGTGGATTTGTTCTGTCAGGTGTCAGCAGAAAGCGATACCTGTACCTGGGGAAAGGGAAGAAGGGAGATAAAGGTCAGAATGGTGTAGCCAGATAGGCTTCAGATCATTAACATTTAGTTGCTCGTCTCTTAGCTCGTGTATCGCATTCCCACGGCACAAAGGAACGCACCTTACCCGAGGTTTTGGGCCCCAGATGGAAAACAAACCCCCAAACAAGGAAGAGGTCAGCCTGTAAGGGTCAAAGTTTCCCTTTTTTTTAAGGGTGGGTTGAAAACCCAGCCAGTGAGAATAAAACCCGAAGGCATTTTGTGGATAAACATTTGGGTTGAGCTGGAACACGTTCACATATTCTGAGGCAAAACCACGGCTTTTGGGGATTCTAAAACACGGTGTCACTGCTGAGAAAATTCAGGGCAAAAGCGACCCATAAACCCTTCAGATGTTTATTTACAACTGCAGACGAGTAATTAAGGTTTTTTCTAAAGACAACAAGTTCCTAAAGCAAACAAAAAATGAACTGGAACAGAAGACACACACACACACACACTTCCCGTTATGCAACTGCCTCCAAACCCAGATTTGTTCAATCCAGCGTGAAAAGCCAGGCTGGAGCCTCAGAACCCCCCTCAGATGCTGACAGGTTACAACAAGGTGCAGACAGCTGCGTTAAACCAGAACAGATGAGCGAACTGCTGCGAGAGCTGAGACACGAGAGCGGGAGCGGGGGGGAGTGACACACACACAGGATCCCAAACATTCCCTGCAGAGCTCCCGGGCTCAGACACACCAGCCCACGGCCTGACCGCCCTTTCCAGGGGGAAATTCCTGCTGATGTCCCACCTGAGCCTCCCCTGGCACAGCCTGAGGCCGTTCCCTCTCCTCCTGTCCCTGTTCCCTGGGAGCAGAGCCCGACCCCCCCCAGCTCCCCCCTCCTTTCAAGAGGTTGTAGAGAGTGAGAAGGTCCCCCTGAGTTGTTTTATTTTTTTTTTATTTTGCTGCATTTTTGCAACTTCAATCACAGTAAGTAAAAAGCAGAGCGGAGAGGAACTACAGGGAAAATAAAAAAAGAAGGGAGAGACTCAGCATCTCCCAGGATTCCGTCCCCCCAGACCCTGTTTTATTTTGGGAAAGCAGAGGAGCAGAATTATCCCGTCTGTGTTATCAGAGCAGTGACAGCCTAAACTAAGGGAGCTGCTGGAACTGTTTTCTCAGATCCTTGTTCTGTGCTTATCAAGGAAAGCGACTCCTGCTCTGAAAACGCAGCGAGAGCAGCAGCACTTTGCCCATCAGGACTGCGAGCACTACAACATGAGTTACTTCACATCACAATCAACTAAATCAGTGCAGACTCACTGCCTTAAAAACCCCAAACAACATTCAGAAATCAAAACCCGCATTAATAAAACATTCTATTATGACTGAATGAAAAAAAAAAATTCCCCTGTGAAAATGCTTCAGACATGCCAATAAAACTCATTTCCAGCACTACACTTATTCCACCTGACTTCTACTTCTTGCAGCGACTGCAATTCGCAGGGTTCTGCAGTTTAATGCACAGGTTCTTACTGCACAGACCAATTAAAAAATAATTATACCACCCCACTTCTAATCTGGACTTAAAACTGTTCAGCTCAGATTCATTAAGGAAAAAAAAAAAAAAATCCGAAAAAAAAGCACCAGCTGTTCCCATGTTTATCCACACTTTCACTTGTTCCTGGCTGAGACACAAGGGAAGTTCTGAGACTGCTCCTTAAACCAGATCCAAACAAACCCAGGGGTGATGAGGCCATCAGATTTGGGGATGTGTGAGACCCCCCTGCAGGGCTGGGACCCCCAACACCAAACCCTGGAGCTGCTCCCAGGGCTGGATCCCTCTGCTCTGGAGCCAGGCTGGGAATGCTGGGGGGGTTCCCCTGGAGAAGAGAAGGATCCAGGGAGACCTGAGAGCCCCTGGCAGGGCCTAAAGGGGCTCCAGGAGAGCTGGAGAGGGACTGGGGACAAGGCATGGAGGGACAGGACACAGGGAATGGCTTCCCACTGCCAGAGGGCAGGGATAGATGGGAGATTGGGAAGGGATTCCTGGCTGGGAGGGTGGGCAGGGACTGGAATGGATTTCCCAGAGAAGCTGTGGCTGCCCCTGGATCCCTGGAAGTGTCCAAGGCCAGGTTGGAGCACCCTGGGCTGGTGGAAGGTGTCCCTGCCCGTGGCAGGGGGTGGAACAAGATGGGTTTTAATTCCCTTCCCACCCAAACCGTTCTGGGATTCCAAAAAGATCCAAAAAAGCTCTGTCCCTGCTGCCCTTTCTGTGTGAACAGCAGCCCTGCACTGACAGGCTCCACTCCCAAATACCACCAAGGAAATCCATCTGGGAGGTGGGAATACAGGACTGGGGCCTGTTCATGTCTGAGGAACCAAAAAACTGTGCCAACAGCTCTTCCTGTGCCACCAGGGCCTGGGGATTCCTCAGCCAGCCCCACCAGCATGAATTCAGTCACTCCTGCTGCCTTCACCTGCAGGAGCTGCTGCCACTCTAAAGTGATTAATTAATGCTGCCGTAACTTTAAAGACAAATTCCAGCTACAAGGTCTCGTATGCAATCCCACTGTTTTTACAGTTCTCAGCATTTCATTAATTGACAGAACAGAAACATTTGCACTGGAGCTTTCAGCTGCCCCCAAACCTTCTGCCCCCCCCTCCACACAGATACTGCAATTTTGGCTGGAACCAGCACGAGGCTCCCGACGCCTCCAAGGACAACAGAGCGGCTTATCAGGGTGAGAAAGAGAAAGGACAATGAACAACACGACTTCTGGTTGGGAAAGTCGACTGGGAATGAATCGAACTCGCTGTGTTTCTGGCACATCACCCAGTTCTCACTCAGCAAGAGGCAGATACGAGCGTCAACCCCCACGAGCATCACACGAGCTGAATATCCGGGCTCTGCTCTTACTGAAAGTAGTTTTCCCAGCCAATTGCTGATTTGAAAGCAACGATTTTATGGTTTTAAAAATGGAAGCAGGTAGAAAACACACGTGGCATTTCCCCCCACAGCACTTCCAGCAGGTTGCACTACTAAATAAAATCACATCGCTTCCAGAATTTTTGCTGCGAGTCAGGAATCTCACACCCAAACCACAGCGGTGGTGGGAGAAGGATTCTCCTCTCGTGGCTTTTTGGAAGGCCAGAGGATGCAGAGACAGGAGCACAGAGACCAAATACACCAGTCACCAGCAGGGAGAAGGGAACACATCGGGGTTTGCTCCAAATATCCCTACACAGGAGACAGTGAGTGTTTCTCCTGAGTCCACGGCAGAGTCACCTACAGGGAATGTTAAACAAGCGCTCCAACACCTTCAACTCTTACCCTGGCAAGACAGAAACTGCCTGGAAGTAGAGCCAGGTGAGTTTAACACAGGGGACATCAATTCAGTGTAACGAGTTTTAAAACAGAAAACAAAACCCTGAAGCCAAGGATCAATGTTCAGTCATCTTTAATTTTAAATCTTGCTTGGCCACACCTTAAGACCAAAATGATGTTTCTCAGAGAAGACTGGGAGCACATTTTTTTCCACTCTTCTGTAACAGCTCATCATTAGAAGGGTTTGGGTGGGAAGGGACCTTAAGGATCACCCTGGATGGAATCCCCTCCTGCTCCTGGGCCACACATCCAGCACTCCCAGCTCCTTCCAGGGGCACCCACGCAGATCCCTTCTGTTCCAGCAAACACTGGGAGACTGCACAGTGCCCAGCTGATGAGATCATTCCCAGCAGCAAACTCCAGCAAAAAGCTTTTTGTTACAAGCTGCTCCACTCGAGTTTGCTCCATTTTCAGATTAATTAGTAAAGAAGATGTCTGACAGAAAAAAAAATCCACTTTGTTATTCCAAAAACATTCCGTGCTCACCCTCTTTTCTCCTACACTTCTACCTCTTCAGATTTACAATATTTATCAGACACTTCTAAATTTCTGAGCCAAATTATTACAATCACAAGGGAACGAATTCTGGAGGGGCTTTTTGTTTGAGGGTTTGTTTTTTTTTCCCCCCAATGGTGTTTGAAAGGAGAAATACTTCCAGATTCTACAGCATCACTTGAGTTATACTTTGCATTTATTCCACAAGTGACAAGAACATATTCTGAACTGCCCCTACCTGGCCCCAGGCTGAACACAAAGACAAATAAGCCAGGATGGGAGAGAAGGTTGTTATAGGACAAGGCATTGCTGAAGAATGAGGGAGGGAAGGAAATTATATATAAAGTAGAGGCTATAGTACATGTTTTTTCCCCAACTTTCTGCTTTCCCCAACTTTCTGCTTTCCCCAACTTTCTGCTTTCCCCAACTTTCTGCTTTCCCCAACTTTCTGCTTTCCCCAACTTTCTGCTTTCCCCAACTTTCTGCTTTCCCCAACTTTCTGCTTTCCCCAACTTTCTGCTTTCCCCAACTTTCTGCTTTCCCCAACTTTCTGCTTTCCCCAACTTTCTGCTTTCCCCAACTTTCTGCTTTCCCCAACTTTCTGCTTTCCCCAACTTTCTGCTTTCCCCAACTTTCTTTTTCCCCCCAATAACATCCAAATGCTGTTCCTGGGCTCCAGACAGCCAAGTCCTCCACACTGACCTTCATTCAGCATTTGAGATTCTGAAGCCCCACCTGTCTGAGGGCATCAGAAATGGATTAAAAATCCAGAATATTCCAGGTAAATCCACCATCCTCACAGGCCTCCAAAGAGGCTGATCCCACAGACCCATCCGGAATATGAAACAAGCACAGGCACAGCAAGCTCAGAAAACACCGAAGCATCCACAGAGCCCCCATTTTCATGGTGGTTCCACACCGTAGGAGTTGGAGATCCCAGTTCTTTCCCCTCCTCGAGGCAAAAAGCATTCCCACCAACCCACCCCACCTTGGGGAGGTGCAGCTCGCTGTCCAGGAGAAGCTCAGAGCCTCCAGAGGGTTCCAGCCCGTGGTTGGTTTGTTCCTCTCACCCAAGGATGTGCAGCCCCAGCCAGAATGAATGAATGAGTCACTTCATTAACCCCGAGTTTACACAAAGGGCACGTGAGAGCCAGAGCCTGCCGTGAATCCAATCAGCCCACTGAGCACCTCCAAAACACTCCATTTGTCTTTTTTTTTTTAAATATATTTCAAAAATCAATTAGCAGACTGACAGAAGCAATTTAGTAAAATCTAGCTGAGAGAGGGAACAACCCACAGGCAACCTCCAGATTAAAAACATAAGATTTTAGTCATAAAACACAGCCTACATCCCTGTTTAGTAGATGAAAACTCTCCTCCCAGTACACAACCCCCTCCTTTGGTGTTATGCCTCCGAAAAGTGCAGTAGAAAACAATTCACCTAGAAATTACAGCTCCTGTACTTTGAAAGATTATCAGAAAAACCCTCCCAGGAGACAAGCAGGGAGAGGAGAGTGTTTGGTGTGACCTGAATGCCTCAGGTGTGATACTGAGAGGACAAAGGTAACACTGGCAACCAGAGTTAATCTTCTTTTTTATTTGCACTTACTGAGACTTCAGAGCTGGGTTATTCCCTCAACACCACCAGCACTCCCCTGTGCACAGAGCACCGGCCTTCCAGGAAGGAAAGGCATTTTCTGGTGTGGTGAAGAGACTCTGAAAAAGCCAAATTGTGCCCCTGGGACTGTATTTATTGCTCTGATCCCACAAAAAAAAAAAAAAAAAGTTTAAATTCAAGCCTAAATTCAAGCCCAAAGCATTAACAGGATTGCTGAATGAAAACTGCTTTGGAAAAAGCCTGTTATCAGTCAATAAGTGCAGCTGGTGGATACTCAGCTTCCCTTGCAGCCTGACCTCTCTAATATCACAGGAACATCTTTCAGGTTAATCCAAAGCTTGCTTCATAAATAACAAGATCCTACAATCTTTAAGTTGAAATTTAAACCAATTCAAGGACAAAATGCAGGTCCTCCAAGGCACTTTGTAAGTGACCTTGCTTTGAGAGGTTAAAAATTCAGTGTGGAAAATTACACTACTTCAGGTGATCCCTGCGAGAAACAAGATCTTCATCACCAGAGCCCACCTCTGTTTTACTTCTGCCTCTCAGAGGATCATTTCCTAATCTCTGTTTACATTTTACTCCTCAATTTATAAGCTGTGAAGTTCCTTTTAAGCAATACAACAGCTATTTAGAGTAAAGCAGGGTTTTACAGCTGTACAGTCACGATGCTCTTATGCATTTCAACTTGGATTAACTATTTTCATGCACTTGTTGTGCTCCCCCCCGACCCTCAAAATTACCCCAGCACAATGCTGAATTATTCAAATAGAGTTGCCAAAATAAGTCCCACTGAAATTTTGATGAGATGCTAAGGATATGTAACCATCAGTCCTGCTCCCCTCCACCCTCCCTGGGCATCGACTGCCACCTCTCCAGTTAAAAACCCGAGCAAAAGCAGAGTTACTGACCACCACAAACACCTCCTGGAAAACCATTCCAAAGAACAAAGGCACTTTAACTGCACACAGACAATTCAGAGCAAGTTCTGCACTACAGAATTTCCTGCTGAGCTCACATTCAACCACTGGATTACATCAGCACCTCACAACGATCCTGGAAGATGTGAGGCTTGCCAGGGAATTTCATCTGGGAAGCGCAGCAGGCACAGTCAGCACTTTTGGCTGCTGAAAATTAAGTCTACAGATAAATTACATACTAGAGCAAATAAACACACCCCAGGCTCGGAGGGAGAAAAGCAGTTTAGTTTTGATCAATTGTGGGCATTTTCCATATTTTTACAGGCACATCCCAGATGAAAAGCAGCTTCCAGGATCAAAATTCAGGGAAGGCAGCTGGCACTCCCTGCTGCCAGAGGACACCTTGTCCGTGGCATCCAAGGGAAACCAGGGAATCTGCTCTTGGCATCTACACCATCTGAACTGGATGGTGTAGGATAATGAGATGATAAACGGGCATTTGGGTCCTACTGAGATCACTTCCAGGGTTGGACTAGATGATCTCAGGGGTCCTTTCCAACCCAGTTGATTCTCTGATCACAGCCCAACTAAACCAAGAGCGTTTCTCTTGGACAATTCATGTTCCTCCCACTCCCCACATGTGAATAGAAAGGTGACAAAGAAAAGGATGCCCAGAGAAGCTGTGGCTGCCCCTGGACCCCTGGAAGTGTCCAAGGCCAGGCTGGACGGGCTTGGAGCAACCTGGGCTGGTGGGAGGTGTCCCTGCCCATGGCAGGGGGTGGAACAAGACGGGATTTAAGGTCCTTTCCAACCCAAATGATTTTTCACACACCAACCAGACCAACTGTGGCCCAGGAGGAGCAGATTCCCCCATTTATTTTCCTGAGGATGACACTCCAAAGAATCACCACTATTCCAAAACTCAGCGATCAAGAAAACTGGCCAATATTCCAGTTTAAAGTAAACCCCCCCCCAAATCAATACTCCATTCTAAATCCATATGAACATCAGACTTCCTAGAGCAGCCAGTGCTGACTGGAACTCCAAGGGCAGACCGGGAAAGCTCAGAGGGTTCAGTGACTCCCTGCCAGAATCCAGTTGGATTCCCTGCAAGTTTGTGTCGCTGCCTCTTAACAAGCCCTGCTGAGGAACTGCAAACTGCTTTAGAAACCTCAATTTTGCCCCACCAAGAGCATAAAAAGCCATTTTTCACTCTGATTACTGCACAGTCGGTGGCAAGTTTGCCATCCTGGTAAGGGGGGGACAGAGAGTGCATGTGGAGGAAAGGAATTCCCTGGTCTGGCATTGCTGGGGACAGACACACAGAAATTAAAATAACACGTGTTCTTGGCTTCAGCTGAAAAAGCAAAGGCCAGAACAGCTCTGGGAGGTTCAGATTTGAAGACACAAGTGTGTGGGAATGACACAGCAGCTTATGGAGGAGATTAGAAGCAGTCTGGAAAGAGTTAAATCTTTAAGAGGAATCCTGGGCAACTCTGTCCTTACTGTAACCTCCCTTCCTGCTGCTCTGCCCTGGTCACTCCCTCACTTAATTCCTTAAATGTGTTGCTCTCACTTTCCCAGGAGGACTCAAGTTACGGGACCCTCCGGAGCGCTGTTTTCTGTTCTCCCGTTTAACAGCCGGTCACCAAAATAACTTTTCTGTTCTCCCAGTGTCACCTCTGGACCATTTCCTCCTCTCATTATATAACCAGGGAGCTCTGCTCTAAAAGGGAATCTCCTTTTATCACAGGAAGTCAATCCCCCCGAGGGGAAAAAACATCGAGTCTGTGGTATGTTTAAACAAGACACCGTCAGCTGATGCCAGCCAGGCAGGATTGCTGGGAGCAGTGGATCCTGTCCCGTGCTACAACCCACCCTCCAACTGCCTTTCTGAAAGGGCTTTGTAGCACAAAAAAGAAAATCACCCTACACAGAGTACAGTCAGATGGCCTTAAACGGGATTTGGGAAGCAAGGGACAGGAATAAGGGAGGAAAACAACAGGGAAGGATGGATGGGAGCTCAGGATAGAGAGAAGAAAGGAGGAGAGGGAGGAACAGAGAGGAGGAAGGAGGAGAAGGAACAAAGAAGGAAAAAGGGGAGGAAGGAGCAAGGAGAGGAAGGAAGGAGGAAGGAGAAGGAACAAGGAGAGGAAGGGAAAAGCAGAAGAAGGAAGGGAGGAACAAGGAGAAGGAGGAAGGGAGCAGAGTAAAACCTGTGGCACAAAACCAGCTCGTTAATTAAGTAATTAAGGAAAATATAGCAAATCAGTGCTCTAGAACTAAAGGCCTTTGTGAATCCCAGCCATTTCCTAATCCATCACTACCTGAAGGTGACTCCAGGAGCTGCTGCCAGCAGGGACCTCACTGCGGACAGGTGGGAAAATCCTGCAGGAATTCCAGTCTGCAGAGAAAACCAGGCTGCAGAGGAGCCTCCAAGAGCTGTGCTCAGAGACAAGCACGGGAGGACATGCCCACAGGGAGAGTCTGTCAGCAGGACCAGCAATTACTGCTAATTTGGCAAGTTAAAAACCTTCGCTGCAGAAAACTGAGCTGGAAGGGGAAGGGAAAGGAGTTTCCTTGTGCTCCCCAACTCAGCTGCATGCTTATCCCTTCTGGGAGAGGGAAATGGCCTGGAAGCTGCCAGCAAAGGAGCACAAGGCATCAGAATAATACAGAACACTGTGAGTTACAGAGTTGTTATAGTTGTAAGAACACGATAATGACTAATGCAACAAAACAATCTCAAAAAGTTGGTATTTCAGTTTGTTTATTTTTTTTAACACCATTAATACCCAGAGGTCTCAAATAAATATGCAGCTTTTGGGATAAAATTTGGGTTTCAGCAAGCAGGCAGTGCTGTACAACACTCCTCTGCATTCAGATGTAGAGCTCTTAATTCCCAGTAAAACCACCACTGCTTTTAGGGGGAGGTACAAGCCTAAAAATGGTCGTTTTAGGCAAATTATAGCATCTCTGCTTAAAAGTGAATTCCCAAGCTGAAAATAGATTGGACCGAAAGCAAATCAGCTCGAGTTACATCAACCCAGTGCTAATGCAGATATACATCCCTATAAATCCAGTCATTCACCAATTACACCAGGGCAAGCTCCTAAGAGGGTCACTCCAGGACAAATATGTAATCCCCAATGTGACACTTGATCCTATTGCCCTACATGCTCTGTCCAAATCCCAATGCAAAAAAAAGTACATTTTACCTTAAAAAAACAAACAAACAAAACCAAACAGTTTAAAAAACAAATATCCAGTGCTCAGAACACGGGATGGAAATATCCTTTAATTCTTGTGTCATAAGTTAAATAGGTTAAAATACAGACTAAGGAAAATAATATATATATATATATGCTTTAAGCATACAGATATCGTGCAGAGATTAACCCTGCAGGTTACACACATTTTAGTTTCATATATAAATGCAAATTTATCGCATAAAACAGAACTTGAGCCCACCCACAGCATCCTGCAGAGTCCCCATCTGGCTGTTTCTCAGCAGGACCACCAGACACATGTACTGGGTGACAAAGGTGATGGCAAATCATCCCAAAGGCATTTAATGCAAGATTTAAACCTCAGTGACGACTCGTCCCGGTGCTCACATCCCAGAGCTCTGCCCAGCTGTGCTGCTGGAGGTGGAACCAACTCCCACCCTCGGGAGCTGCTTCCTGCAAACCTCGGCAGGAGCACCTTGGAATCACACCCAGCAAGGGCTGAGCGCCCAAACATTCACAGGATCCAGAATTCCAGACTGGTTTGGCTGGAAGGGACCTTAAAGCCCACCCAGTGCCACCCCCTGCCACGGGCAGGGACACCTTCCACCAGCCCAGAGTGCTCCAACCTGGCCCTGGACACTTCCAGGGATCCAGGGGCAGCCACAGCTGCTCTGCCCAACCTGTGCCAGGGCCTGCCCACCCTCCCAGCCAGCAATTCCTTCCCAAAATCCCATCTAACTAACTCTCTGGCAGTTTAAAGCCATTCCCTGTGTCCTGTCCCTCCACCCCTTGTCAATAGTCTCTCTCTCTATATTTCTTTTAGCTCCTTCAGGCACTGAAAGGCCACAATTATTTCCCCCTAAAGCTTCTCCCCTCCAGGCTGAACAATCCCAGCTCTCCCAGCAGAGCTTCTCCAGCCCTCTGATCACCTTGCTGCCTCCTCTGGACTCTCTCCACCAGCTCCCTGTCCTTGCTGTGCATCAGGAACTCCACACTGGGAACCCAACAGCAGGTCCTATCATCAAATACCCAATTTACTCCTGCATATTTAAATCACTTAAATCCACAGCTCCTGCTAAGAAGTCCAAAACATCCAGTTCCTAAACATCTAGAACCCTTTTTTACAACTGCTCTGATTCATGATGGATAAGAGAAACGATTCACTCCCACCACAGAAGGCCAAAGGAAGGAAGAGCGAGTGACTCACTCGGTGCTTTGTCTCATTCTTTGCCTCCTGTGCCTGCAGAGCCTCATTCAGAGCCCCTGCTGGAGCTGCTGGGGGATCTTTGTCTTTGCTCTCCCAGTTCTGAAGTGTCCAGTTCCCTAATTAAGGGTAGAGAAAGTATCCTTGGACAGCAGAAAAACTCTTCTGAGATTCCCTGGGAGCAGCACAGATAAGCACAGGAGCATCTTTTAAAAGAGCTCACACTAAATAAAACAGCAACAGAGAAATGGCCTTGACAGGGTCAGAAATTGAGGTTAAACACAAAAAAAAAAAGCACCAAAAGAGGAAGGAGAGGAAAAAAAACCCCAACAGCAACACCAAAAATTCCCCATCCCTGGAAATGTCCAAGGCCAAGTTGGATGGGGCTTGGAGCAACCTGGGATAGTGGGAGGTGTCCCTGCCCACCTTAAGGATGATCCTTAAGGTCCCTTCCAACCCAAACCATTGTGTGATTCTAGGAAAATTAAACATTTCAGATTCAGTGTTCTTGTGCTTGGTGATAACACCATTTCAGTTCCCCAGAAAGGGAACCTGAGTGCAGACAGATATTTGTAGGATTTAATTATTTATTAATTAATTCCTGCAGGCAGGCAGGAATTAAGCACTTGGAACTGCTATGAACAGGATGCTAACGGAAATCTGAAAGTTGTGCTTCACTGACACTTTTCCTGTAACCCCCATGCATTTTTTTAAGCACCTACCCATTAGTAGTTTTAATTTGACTGGGTTTCAGACACACTGAGAGGAAGTTCCAAGTGCTTAATTCCTGCCTGTACCCTAATTACTGTCTGCACTCAGGTCCCCTTTCCAGGGAACTGAAATGGTGGAACCACCAAATACAGGAACGCTGGATTTGGACTAGGAATCTGATTTTGATGAGGGGTCTGGAGCATCTCTCTGGTGAGCAGAGACTGCGGGAGCTGGGCCTGGTTAGTCTGGAAGAGAGAAGGTGAGAGGGGGTCCATCAATCCACACAAACACCCCCAAGGGGGGTCTGGATGGTCCCACACTCTCTTCAGGGCTGCCCAGGGACAGGACCAGGAGCAATGGCCACAAACTGAACCACAGCAGTTCCACCTCAGCCTGAGCAAGAACTTCTCTCCGGGAGGGTGGCAGAGCCTGGCACAGCTGCCCAGGGAGGGTGAGGAGTCTCCTCTCTGGAGACATCCCAACCCCACCTGGACATTGCCTGTGTCACCTGCTCAGGTCACCCTGCCTTGGCAGGGTTTAGGATGGTCCCCAGGGGTCCCTTCTGATCCCAACCATTCCGTGATCCTGGCTTAAGCCTTTCCAGTGAAGGTCTGTATGGTTTGGGGTGCTGGTTCTCACCCAAGCCTTAATGCTCTGCCCTGCTCTGCCTCACCCCACTGACAGTGCTTCTCCATCTCATTTTTTGATGAGTGCTTGGCATCCTCTTCCCCAAGCAGCTCTTCCTGCTTCCACTTTAACAGAATTGATGCAGATTCCAAAAATAACTGCAGAAATCCCACCTGAGCACCAGCCCATTTCTCAGCACTGGCACAACAACCTGATAAAAACCACAGCGTGGAGGAAGGATGGAGCCTCAAACCAGCTTTTGTGCAGGGGAAAAAAAAAAAAAAAAAGGCCCTAATAGGGAAACAAACCCTCGGTATCAACTCCTGGAAGGACAAACTGCGGGAGTATCTCCAGCAAAGAGCCGGAGCCACACACACCACAGCCGGTCCGAGAAACAAGTGGGAGGGGGAAGAGATAAGAGCAGGTAAAAGCACATGGCTGTTTTTCGGCCCCTTTCGGAGGGTTTTGAAGTGTTTCACAAACAGCAGCCCAAATCACGTGGATATATCTGCTCCAATCCTCGGTGTGGGAGCCGAGGGTTCGCGCTCTCGGGGACGGATTGGGCTCCTGTCGGGAGCACTTCGGGAGTCGCAGCCCCAGAGAATGTAAACACACTTTGAGACTCCCTGATAAATGCTCCCATAGTTTTACTTTGTTTAAAGCAAGCGTCAACACCCTAAATTCAGCTGAAAAAAAACGGCTTTTGGGGATGATGTAGCTCTAATGCAATTTTTACAAAAGGAACAATGACTCACTCCCAGGCGGGAATGTGTTGGAAGTGTATGACCTAATACTCGGAGAAGTTTGCTTTTCCAAAAAGATCCAGTTTTTATCTGTACAGAATCTCCCCAACCAGTAAAGTTTTTAAAAAGGGAGAGCTTTTGCACAGAGGAATTCACAAAATTACCTCCTTTGTGGCTTTTTTTTTTTTTTTTTTTACATCTTGTCAAAATCCAGCCTGCCGATCCACTGTTTCCCCAGCCTCAATTTCAAACCTCAGGCTGGTCATTTCTCCCTGGAATTCCATCACTGGACCGGCTCTCCAGCCCACGTTAGCCCAGGCCAAAGGAGGGAAGGACAGCCCTGCCCCAACCAGCACCAAGAGCTCGGCAGCAAATGGGGATGGAGGTGTTAAATTCAAGCTTTAGTACCCAGCAGATATGAGGCATCAGCAAGCCCTGAGCACTTGACTGACGAGCAGGACCAGCCGACTTCACGCTCAACTGGATTCCTGACAGTCCTGCCGAGGATCCTCCAGCTCTGGAGGGCTGATTTTTCAGATGTTCTGCTCAGAACAAAGCAGCTCTACAGCTTTCTGAAGAACTTTGGTACAGCCACACAGAGCCCAAAATGATCTGATGTGTTCGAAATCCCAGCGCCGTCCCGGCCTCCCCTCTGCTCACACTTGCAAACGCTCCGGGTAAAAAGGGGCGAAGCGTAGGTGGAAGACGGGAGTGAGTGAGTGACACAGGCTAATCAGGATTTTAATCATGCTAATGGATGTGATTAACTGCATACTTCTCCCCGCAGCTCCCCGTGAGTAGCCCGATAGCAGGAGCGAGCTGCTCATCCCACGGTAATCCCGGCTACACCGCGTGTGTCACGTCAGCCAGCGCACGGGGACACACCTGACACCCAACCTCCCTCCCACCCTGCCAGCACAGGCACCCGGGGCAGGGGACGGGCTCCAGCCCCGTGTTTGTGTGCACTGAGCTCTCCCCACAGAAAGAGTTCCAGCTGGAAATCCAACCCTGGCCAAGGAAAGCTGATCCAGGGCCTATCGCGTTACACAAACCTCCCTCAGTAACGCAACCACGACCCTTCTTTTCTGTTTGCTGGGTTTGTCCAAATCACAGGGACGTGGGGAGCTTTATCTCAGCGTTACTATCCTGCTACTCCCTGGAGGAGCCACTAATTCAGCAGATGCCACACAGAATAGCAGTAAAACAAGGGGGGGATTAAAAGAGCAACAAGGAGCAGCCTTTTCTAAGGGCGAGGGAAGAAATCAGACCCTTCCCTCACTGTCTCCAGGGGAGAGCAGAATAAATAACCCAGCATCCTCCCACCTCCCAGCAGACATTTCCAGGGAGGAATGTGCATTATGAATACACCATCATTTGCATACACAGCCATTTTTCACCCAGGGAGGAACTCGGGCTTCCCATTAACACGGTGCCTCCTGTTTTTCCACGGCAACAACTGCAACCATTCTGCTCTCCAGCATTCTCAAACACGGGCTTGTGTGACAACACACCCAGTGGAGTAACTTCATCAGAGGGGCCCAAGACTAACCTTGTTTGGGACAAACCCTTAGCACCTCCCTGATGTGTTTTTTAGGAGTGCCAGAGCATCCCACCAATGTCTGTTCATAATCCTTTGGGGTCAGATTTCCCAGTCATTTCAAATAACTTTAATATTTAATAATTCCTAGCATAAAACTTGATGAAGAAGCAGCACAGGGCACTGTGTGAGCCACAAGCATTTCATTCTTCTCGCCACCAAGTTCAAATCTGCATAACATCCACAGCAGCTGATTCCACTGACCTTTTCGTCCCACGAGAAATTCTTTTACAGGAGCAGAACGCTAAGCCATGAAACTGGTTTCTGGGCTGTGGGAGGCTGCAGAACTCCACCCCACAGGGGTTTGCTGTCCCAGCCTACCTGCAGAGTTATTCCTACGGGCTGAGCTCTGCTTTTAGGCCACCTCCTCAAGAGCCTGATGCAAGGGACACCCACCCTTTCTGTGGGAGTTCAGATCCAAAGGACACCCACCCTTTCTTTAGGAGTTCAGATCCAAAGGACACCCACCCCTTCTGTGGGAGTTCAGATCCAAAGGACACCCACCCCTTCTGTGGGAGTTCAGATCCAAAGGACATCCACTCTTTCTTTAGGAGTTCAGATCCAAAGGACATGCACCCTTTCTCCAGGAGCTGAACCCCATGGCAGATGAGGGCAGTGCTGATGGTTTAGGCTCAACGCTCCCTGCTCTGCCACCGTCCCACGGGCTGCAGTCACAGACCCCTCGCCTCCCTCATCCCCAGCTGAGCATCACTGCACTTGCCTCCAAGGAGAAACAAAGCCCAGAGACAATCAGTTCAGTTGCTGTGCACACAGACATCTGGCCAAGCAGGAGATTCATCTGTTTTAGTTGGGACAGGAAGAGTAAACACGGAGCTCCAGGAAATAACTCCCTGCCTTCCAGAGCAGTGTCAGCTTCTTCAGTTTGCCTTTGAAACTCCAGAAGTACATGAACCAAGTATCATTTTGCTGTCCACAATCAGACTGGCAACGCCATGATGATTAACGTGCCTTGAGCTCTTCGTCCTCAGCGGAGGAGACTGGAATTTTATCTTCCAATCTGCGTCTGGACTGGCAAAATAAATGAATTGGGACTTTTCTGGGCCAAACCAAGGTATAGTTACACATTACTTGGCTTTTAAGTAACCATCACTTTCATTTGAATTGCAAGCAGCTTGAATTCGCCCTGACAGACTTAGACCTTGTCTGACCAGTGGTTTCCCTTAGTCATAAGTTTGGTGTGTACCAGAATTTGGAAGTCTGCACATCCACACATGGTGCACAAACCCAGTCCAAGTACTGAGTTCTTGGCTGAAGAGATCGTCAGTTTAGCAAACAGGAGGTAAGTTTAAGCTGAAGGCACACAGGAGCAAGACCTGTGCTAACAGCAATAGGTCTAAACCAGACCTGAACTCTGCAGGAACTCCAATGAATCTGAGCCATTAAATAGGATTTGTTTCTAGGGAAGTAAAGGCAACCACTAAAATACTACAGGGGTTGGGACTTCAAATATAATTATAGCTCCATTCCCTGAAATAAGGGTTGTGTCAGCCCTTTTACCAGAAAGAACATGCAACTCATTTGTTTAAACTGAGCACTCATCAGACTCCACATAACGAGCTTAAGACTGGAAATCCAATCACATCCCAGCCTCCACACAACCCCACCTTCTGCCCCTCCAAAAACCCCAATTTATTCTGCTGTTGGAGGTGTAGGGGTGTTTAATATCACGACAGAAGAGTCTAAGCAATGCTTTGGTAATTAAAACCCTGACTTAACTACCTGTGGCCTTGGAAGGGGAGGTATGAGTGCCCTAATCCCAAATATTTCAGAATCGGTATTCCCACCTTGAAACGACACTCACCAGCACACCCTGCCATCAGGGTAAGTCCAAGGTGGTTTCAGCAGTCTCTGGGGGGCTGCTGTGTGATCACTGCCCTCCTGGTCCCCCTCTGCACTCCCCACCATGCCCAGAGCCAGCTCCCACCGAGCAGTGGTGATGATCCACCCGCCCCAACCACGCCACTCACAGCCTTCAAAGCTCCCCACAGACAAATGAGGCAGCTTGTTCACACAGATCTCCAGATATCCTGCAAGGCTGAGGTCCTGCAGCTCCCACAGCCGGGCCCTGGTGTCCCCCAGCCCTGGGAGCAGCCCCAGGAGCAGGGGCACTGCCTGGCAGTCCCTGGCTCAGCACAGACAAGCTGATAGAGTCAGATAGCGAGGCTCTGCCAGCACAAGCCTCCTACCAACAGGCTTCCCGCTTGTTCTTTAAGGACAGGAGTGACATAATCCCCTCCTAACACCCTCCTAGGGCTCGGGGAACGAGGGGTGACCCACAAACTGTCCCCATGGCAACGCCGGGCTCGAGCTGGACTCGCGGGGCTGGGATCTTCAAGCCACTGACACTTCTTTGTATTATCTGATATTTCCCTGATGTCATTGCTGCAGAGACACACAAAAACAGATTTAATACCCACGGCCTTCAGCTCCAGAGTCAACAATCACAGCCACAAACAGATCGGCTATTCTGCATTCAAGCTTATTATTTGTCACTAACATGTAATTATTACCAAAGAAAACAAAAGGCACAGGATATTGCTGCTGTTGCAATAGCAAGTCAGTTAAGCTTCTTTTTCAAACTGAGAAAGCCCATCTCTTCTGATGCAAGAAGGCCAAAAAGGATTAAAAAAATAAATAAATAAAAAATTAGGAAGAGCATCTGGAAAGATAATCAACAATTTCATCAGTTCTTGCAAGGAAAAATAAAAAAGAGACACAGTAAAACTAACAGACAGGTCTGTCCAGCCAATTTCACCTTTGAAATTCTATTGTGAAGCTGAATATTTCTGAGCTACAGTTTGCCCTTCTCAAAGAAAGGAAGAGTTAATCAAACTGCACCAGCACCTTGTACATACAACACAGTAAAACACACCAGATGGAATAATCAAGGCCTGGCAAAGACTGAACAAGCTTCAAAGTTGTAAAACTCCAGCACAGCCCGGTCCCTTCAGTTTACAAAATGAAGCTACAGCAGCATCACACGCAGAGCAGGAGGCCCCGAGCAAGGCTTGTTACTCCACCCCTGAAATACTGAGCAGGACTTGCATGTCTATTATGTTATTCAAGAGGCCTCTCAGCTGAAATTGTAAGCTGGGAAGAACAGGGTTCGTTCAATAGAGAAGCGCAGCTTTAAAACTAAGAAAAAAAAATAAGAAAAAAGCTAAAATAAGTGAGTTTATTTCTTTAAATCCATGCGGCAATCAGGGGAAAGAAAGAAAGAAGAAAGGGAGCAACCAAGTAAGAGAGATCAAGACGCACTTAAAGAAAAGAGACCCCAACTTCTAAATTTGGGTTTAATACGTTCACACATCAGACTTTTGATATGTTCCCAGAGCACGCTCTGAACACACCCCTGCAGGAGAGGGAGAGCTTACACACAGCCTACTCCCAGGATACACTCAGAAACGGCTCTTGGCAGCAGAGCAGCATCTTCAGCACCAAGAAACTTCACCCTTTTCGGTTTAAACTTACTGCCAGCAGCCCCGCGGCGAACACGCGTGTAATCCCTGCAGCTCCTGACCCTGTGACCGGGGTTTGCTCATCCCGAAAGCGGGCCCGCCGCGTATTTATGGCTCTGGCCGAGCCTGCCATGACTGAGCAGAGGCCTCGGCGCATCCCCCCGGCCGCCACACCCAGCCCCGGGCCGGGCTCAGCCCGCTCATCCGCACCCGCACCCGGCCTTATAAAGCCGGGACTACCGCGGCCCCGGCGGGGGAACCACGGGGGGGAAACCACGAAACTTTCGGGACGTCCCGGCGCGAAGTAGCGAAAGGCGGCGCCCCCCTGCCCAAAGGCGCTGCCCGTGAGCCGCGGGGGAGGGAAGGGTACCCGCATCCCCAGGGATCTTGCGGGAGCAGCGCCGGGAAGCGGCGGCTCCCCCGGGACCACCGCGGCTTCCCCCCCGGGAGCCGCCCCGGCCTCGCCCTCCCGGCAACAAAGCCGCGCCCCGGCCGCTGCCGCCTCCTGCGCCGGCTCCCGCGGGAGATGCTGCGGGATGCGGCGGGACCCTCCGGCCTCCCTCCGTCCACCCGCGCGTGGCTCCCCCGCCCCGCGGCCCCGCTGACCCCCTGCCCGCCCGGCCCCCCGCGCAAGGGCGAGGCCGGAGCCCCGGCTCGGCGCCCGCAGCGCGCCCGGATGGGGGGTGTCCCCTCCGCCCGCAGCCCCCTCCCCTCGTCCTTACCGTGCGGGGAGCGCCGGTCGGGTCGGGTCGGGGCGGGAGCGGCTGTGCCCGGCGGGCCCGGCAGAGGCGGGAGCGGCGCCGCGCTGGCCTCGCGCCCGCAGCACTACCCTGCCGCCCGGGGGGGCGGGGCCAGCCGGCCGCCTCGGCCAATCAGCGCCGCGCCGCGCCCGCCGCCCGCCAATCACAAGGGAGAGCGGGCGGTGCGCGAGGGGGGCGGGGCTGAGGCGGCGCGGCCCGGGCGGGCAGCGCGGCTGGGTGCGGCGCGCGGACACCGAGGGGCGGGGCCAAGGGGAGGGGAGGGGCCAAGGGGCGGGGCCAAGGGGAGGGGAGGGGGCAAGGAGGGAGGGGGCGGTGGGGAAGGAGGGGACACGGCTGGGGGGAGAGGGATAGAGGGGACAGGGACACGGCTGGGAGCTGAGGGGACATGGACATGGCTGAGAGGAGAAGGGCAGAGGGAGTTTCTGGGTCCAGCACACACGGCCGGAGCATGTGGAGCTTCTCATTCATCAGCACCCCCAAATCCTTCTCGGGGCTCTCCATCCACTCCTCACCCCCAGCCTGTCTGTGCCTGGGATTGCCCTGCCCCGTGTGCAGGACCTTGCCCTTGGCCTCGTTGGACCCCCTGAGGTTGGCACAGCCCCACCTGTCCAGCCTGTCCGGGTCCCTCTGGATGCCCCATCCCTTCCCCTGGGGTGTGACGGCCCCACAGCTCGGTGTCCTCAGCAAACTGGCCCAGGGTGTGCTCAGTCCCACTGCCCATGTCGCTGACAGAGCTGTTGGACAGTCCTGGGCCCAGCCCTGGCCCCTGAGGACCCCACTCCTCACTGCTCTGCACTTGGACACCGACCCACTGACCACAACCCTGAGTGTGACCACCCAGCCCACTCCTTACCCCTGAGTGGCCCATCCATCAAATCCATCTCTCTCCACTTTAGACACAAGGGTGTCATGTGGGACAGCGTCAGACACTTTGCACAAGTCCATGTGCGTTACATCAGTCGCTCTTCCCTCATTCCCCATCCCTCATGAACCAAATTTGTCAGGCACAGTTTGAAACCATTTCCTCGTGGCTGAAACTCTTTCAGACAAGAGAGACTGTCCACTCTTGGTGCAATGACACCAACCACACAGAGGGAATATTCAGCCTCACTTTTTGTGCATAAGCCATTACAACTTCTTTTGCGAGTTAATCCGGCCGGCAGGGAGGGAGGGACACCATCCCCTGTCTTGTTGACAGCCAGGCTCCTGCATGTGCCCCAGGGCTGTATGTGTCACCCATCTGCCTGGAGGGAGCTCCAGAGCTACCAAATCCCATGAAAATCCGTGATACACTGGCCTGCTAGATAAGGAAATCAAAGCCTGGTGACTAAATAAAAACAAAAATAGGTGTGTCTCATGTCTGGTCACTGGAGGGAGGAAACACCCTTTGCATCAGGAGTGGAAGGGCCCACACCCCATCCAGGTTGTGCTGCAGCTTCTGCCCACCCTCCTCCTCCTCCTCCCAGCCCTCTGAGCGTGGGTACATTTGCAGGGCAGAGCTGGGAAGGGGACGGGAGCGGGGAAATCCCGTGTCCTGATGAAAGGCATATCTGTAACTGCTTAGACCATGTGCTATTTTTAAGCTCCCAGATAAAATAGCATCCTAATGGCTTTCTTTGGGAGGGTCGGGCGACAGTTTGAATGTCAGGGCTGTCCCAGCCTACCCTCAACATCAGAGGCTTAAAGATCCCTCTCTCTCATTAGGAAATCCACCTCTCTTCTCCTCCAGAGCCTTTCTTTTAAGTGTCTCCAAGATGGGGTAGACCCTGGTTCTACTGCAGGATGGTAATTCCTGCTCTGTAGAGCAGATGCATTAATGCAACAAAACCTAGTGGGTTACAACACAGAACTACAGCAGAAACTAGAGGGTTACAACACACTAATGCAGCAAAAAGTGGTGGGTTACAACACATTAATACAACAAAAAGAAGTGGCTTCGTTCGGCGCCGTGCTGGGGAGTACGTCTGACCACGGGCCTGACCTGCTTTTGGCCTCAAAAAGAACTTCTGGCTCTTTCCTTCTAAATTCCGAGCCTGGAATTTATTCCCCAAAAGGCGAACCTGAGAGCCCAAGGCCAGGCCTTCGCTGCAGGGTGGTCACACAGGAGAGGTCCCACGGCGTGTCCAGGCTTCACCCTGTCACACCACAGCTCTGACACCTCACCCAGATCCCAGCCAGGCACACCTGGCTATCAGAACCCAGCACACCCTGAATGCCACAGGTGTGTCCCTTGGAAACCAGGTGTTGCAGCAGCAACTGTCCACCCTAATCCAAACACCCCTGTGGCCTTGCACAAGGGGCTTCTGACCTCACCAAACCCGGCCCTGTGACCCTGGGAACGGGCTACCAGCAGCCCCACAGCTGTGGGATTTCCTTCCCTCACATGCTGGGAGCAGCTTCTTCTGCTTCCCTCATCCCCCTTCCAGAGAGGGACTCTGCATCAGGACCTGCAGTGACAGGATGAGGAGCAAAGGGCTCAGACTGGAAGACAGGAAAGGTGGGTGAGATGTACAGAAAAATTCCCGGCTGGGAGGGTGGGCAGGCCCTGGCACAGGTTGCCCTGGATCCCTGGAAGTGTCCAAGGCCAGGTTGGAGTAACCTGGGCTGGTGGAAGGTGTCTCTGCCCATGGCAGGGGGTGGAATGAGATAATCTTTAATGTTCCTTCCAACCCAAACCCTTCTGTGATTCTCTAATTCTATGATCTCTTTCTTCCTCTTTGTGACCTGTGACATCCTCCTTGCTGTTACTTTTTTTACCCCATTAAGCGTAGCTCCTCCTTACACCGAGAACTGTCCTTCCTGAATTTCTTAGATCCTGCCCTGCCTCAGCCTTAGCCGGTCAAATTTTTATCATTGCCTTTGGAAGAAGGAGGGTGGAAATAGTTTTATACCTCAGTTTGTATCTGAGGAGCAAAATAACTTGTTCCTGACCAGATGGAATGAAAGACAACTTATAATATGAGCTGCTCCTCTATCCTCCACACAGATAAACTCCTGTAACTCTTCAGAAATCACCAATATAAAGCCAGGATGGGCTGGTTCCTAAGAGAACAACCAATCCATGTGTCCTCTTAGCTGATGCTGTGCTTACACGCCTCTCTTGCCTGGAAAATCTCATGGCTTCTTTATTATTCTACCCAAGCTTGGCATGGCTTCCTGGGCCACTGCTGATATGAAACTCCTTGTTTTGGTTTAAAACCCAAAGCCTGTCCTCTGCTTTCTGGGAGCAGCTTTAGGCCACACTCCATTCGCTGCCTCCTCGCATATTTCCCCTATGCAAAAATTCAAAACATCTCCTTTATCTCTGTTTATGCCTCGAAAGAATATCACCCACTTCTCCACTTGCTTTCCCAGCTGCTTTTTCGGACTCCCCGAGCCCTCTCCATCTGCATTTGGCCTGACCAGAGAGGGCAGCAGGAACCACCCGGGCTCTGGCAGACAGGACCTGTGGGATGCTGCGGGTGTGTCTGTCCCTGCCGGAGCACAGGGGGGTTGTTTTGCTTGGCGGAGGGACAGGAGGTGTTTAGGCAGCGGCTCTGCCCTTTCATCAAGCCAGACGGTGAAAGTGGCTGGGGCCAGGCGAAGGGGACCGGCTCATCTCCCTAACGAGCCCCTCCATTAGCCCGGCAGGGAAGGCAGGACGGCACTGCCCGAGTGACTCAGTCACCTGCGGGCACCGAGGGAGCTGGAGAGGGAAAAGCCGGGTCCCATTCCTGTCACCCCTCTGAGCTCCCACTGATCTCCACCCGTGCAGGGGTCACTGCCAGAAATGAGTGCAGTTAGTGAGCAGTCAACCTGAAGTCCCTGTTAAGGAGGAAAACCAAAGGGTTTGACTGGAGCAGGGAGTTTCCTCCACACTTGGAGCGGCACCCAACAACTCTCAGGAAACGTCAGTGTCTTTATGTTTGCCTGTGAGCATCTTGGAGTTTGAACCCTCTTATGAAACCAACCTCCCATGCCACAGTCTGCATTTCTCATGCCTGGGTCAGGGGTGCAAGGAGAAGATAACCGGGGAGGCAGGACGCTGCTCCGGGACACAGAAGCATCGTGGGCCACTGGCTGATACTCGCCAGCCAGACTGGGCTGCTCTGCTCATCAAAGCTGACTCCAGCACAATGGAAGGCATGGAATTTTGGCCAGGGATCCCTGCCATCCCAGAGACCTGTCGAGTCTCTCTGACCGGTCATGGGATTTGCCTCGCAGCTGGCACACCCCGTGATCTCCTGATCTGGGAGCTCTCCCTCAGCTCTAACCCGGGGTGTGGAGGAGGAGGAGGAGGAGGAGGAGGAGGAGGAGGAGGAGGAGGAGGAGGAGGAGGAGGAGGAGGAGGAGGAGGAGGAGGAGGAGGAGGAGGAGGAGGAGGAGGAGGAGGAGGAGGAGGAGGAGGAGGAGGAGGAGGAGGAGGAGGAGGAGGAGGAGGAGGAGGAGGAGGAGGAGGAGGAGGAGGAGGAGGAGGAGGAGGAGGAGGAGGAGGAGGAGGAGGAGGATGGCTGCAGGGCTGCCCTGAGACCGGGGGAACAGTGAGTTCCACCACCAAGGGCTCTGTGGTCCCAGGACCAGTGGCAGAAACACGGCTCGAGCTGCTCCCCTGCACCAAAGGTCCCACTGTGAGTGACCTGGGGGGTGGGACACCTCCCACACACAGCACAGGAACCAGAGCTTGGGATCCCACCCGTGGGCACAGGAGGACCTGCAGAGCCTTGTCATGGCTGATAATCTGTACCCCAGCAGAGCCTTGTCCTGGGAAGCAGAGAGGGCAGCCTGGCCTTCTGGAGGGCTCCATCCCGCTCCTCTGGAGAGGGCTTTCAGCCTCACAGCTGATCCCTGCTCTAGCCTGGGCCTTCAGAAACCAAGCCCAATTATTGTGAGGCGGAAAAACTGAGCGTGTGCTGCAATGCCAGAATGAAATGTCCCGAGGAGTTTGCGCGTTGCCTTAAGTTACCTTTTATAAATAGGTTAACAGCTGGAGGGCCAGGCTTGTTTAAAGGGAAAAGACATACAGGACATGCCCTATATGATATGTTCCATCCTAAGCAATTCTGCCACTCTGCTGATTTATATCTGCAGATTAAAGGATTTGCCTTTCAATCAAATTATTCTCCTCAAAGTACCAAGTGGGGCAGAGGGGGGGGTTTTGATGCTCTCCGCTCGGTGCAGCCCTCCCCGGTGCAGCCACGGACGCTTCCTCGCTCGCTGTGCAAAACACGCGGCTCCCAAATTACTCCTGATCACTCTGGTGGTGATTTGCTATTTCTGTCCTGCTTCTGGTGCTCAGCACGCTCGGGGGACAGGAGAGGGTGAGAGGTCCTTGGGCCCCGGGGAGCTCCCAGCCCGAAGCAGACGGAGCATGTAACCAGGACTGACAAAAGCTGCGTGACGAGACGCTAGACGACTGTTCTGGGGAAGAGCCATCTGCAAAGGGCCTGGATCCATCGGGCCCTGCAGCTCGGCAAGAAGTTTTCTGCAAGTCATGTCCCTCACCAACAAGGGCAGAGTCTCTGGGAGCAGGGTCTGGCTTGTTTTAATTTCACTGCTCTCTCCCTTCCTCGGATGATCAGGTACCAGATAAGGCACAGAGAGCAGCGGAGGGGAAAGTTCTGATCGCTCATCTGGAGCTGGGAGGAGAGCACTGAGGGTGACGAGGTGAAGGACAGGGGTGTCTGGAGCATTTCCACGCTGTCATGGCTTGGACAAAACGAGGGAACTGTGGAGGACAAATGAACCCCCCGTGTGCTTGGTGTGGTACCTCATGTTTGGATGTGCCACGTGTGCCACGTGTGCCGTGACAGGCACAGGGAAGGCCAGGCCAAAACAGGGCTGATCTCCTCACACTGGGTCTCCTCCTGCTCCCATTGCTGGGCTGGTTGGAGCTCTGGCACAGGAGCTTAACACACTTTCCATGCCACTCCTTAGGACTGTCCTGGGCAATCCTCAGACCCCACTCCCTTTCTGGGTCCTGCTGAGCCAGGGGCAGCTCTTCCTTGTGGCTACAAGATCCTGAGGGTAATGGCCCATGTGCAAATTAATGGTGTGGAAAGTGATGCCTTCTAATTCCTCTGGCTGTGTGTTACAACAACAAAAAGAAATGGAAGCTTCCTGCTGGAAGCCCCTTCCTCCTTCATTCTCCTTGGCCATTCAGAATTTCCTCTGGTTCCATCACATCGTTTCTGGCTTTCCTTCTTCCTGAGGGGGCTGATCTCCCAGTGTTCCACCCAATGCTCTTCTCTCTTCCACAGCTGCTCTGCCTGCTTTTGGTGAACTCTCTTGAACCTCCAGGTTCCTGCCAGTGGTGGGGTGAGACAGCACTGTGGGAATTGTCTTTGAAAAGACTGTGCCATTTACGTGCATTTCCTGCGTCACTCTGTGCTCCAACACTTCCATTGCTCTTTGTCTTATTTCTGTTAAATCCCTAACATCTTGTTCCTCTTGCTCCCAGATAGGGCAGAAGCCAGGACACCTCTCTGGGCAGGAATGCCCCAGTTTGTTTCTGAAATTCCACAGTCACTTTGGACACCCGACTCCCACGGAGCTCCCCTCGGTTCCTCGGGATGGCTGAGAGCACCTTGGCCTTCTGAAGAATTCCCAGGGCACCTTCTGCTGTTTGCTTTCAGTTTGGGCAGCCAGGCCATTTGCCTGAGCCTGTGAAGGACACGTGGGGTGGGAGGAAGGTGTGATGCTCACCCCGAGCTGTGCAGCCAGAGCTGGTCCCGCTGTGCCCGCTCAGCAGGTCAGAATGCAAAGAAGGGAGGGGTGACCTAAAGGTGGGTGCTGGAGCTTTAAATGTGACTGCACAGGAAAACTGCATGGAAAGCATCTTTGCTGGCCACAAGCAAGGACTGTGTGTGGATTAAAGGCAGTGTCACCTTATCAGCAAGGACAGAGCTCAGCCCTTTTGATCATAGAACTCCAGAATTGTTTGGGTGGGAAGGGAACTTAAAGGTCATCCAATCCCACCCCCTGCCATGGGCAGGGACACCTTCCACTAGCCCAGGTTGCTCCAATTCCTGTCCAGCCTGGCCTTGGACACTTCCAGAGATCCAGGGGCAGCCACAGTTTCTCTGGGCAACCTGTGCCAGGGCCTGCCCACCCTCCCAGCCAGGAATTCCTTCCCAATATCCAGGTTAAATCTACCCTCCTTCAGCCATTCCCTGTGTCCTGTCCCTCCAGGCCTTGTCCCCAGTCCCTCTCCAGCTCTCCTGGAGCCCCTTTAGGCCCTGCCAGGGGCTCTCAGGTCTCCCTGGATCCTTCTCTTCTCCAGGGGAACCCCCCCAGCTGTCCCAGCCTGGCTCCAGAGCAGAGGGGCTCCAGCTTTGGGAACATCTCCATGGCCCCTCTGGACTCTCTGCAGCAGCTCCAGGTCCTCCTGCTGCTGTTCCCAGGGCTGGGGCAGCTCTGAGTGGGGTCTCACCTGAGGATCAGCTGTGGGATCAGCCCAGGGCATGGAGGGTTCTGGACCTGCACCGTGACCCTCCCAGATCATCCAAAGCCGCCGCCCCAGTGAGATGGTTTTTTCAGGCTGCACTTGGAAAGCTTTCCTGACTCTGCTCCCAAGCCCTGGCTGCCAAACCAGAGCAGAGTAAATCAGCTCACCCCTGAGGCCACAGCCAGAGAGGTGATCTCCCAGGAATTATCTCACATCCAAAGCTGGAGTGGGGAAAAAAGGCTGGGCTGAGGGTGTGACTGCTGGAAACTGGTCCAGAGGAGAGGAGTGAAAGTGCAGCACACGCTGCATGACTCGGCTGGGAGAATTCAAAGTTGCCCGAAAATGCCAAGGGACGAAACTCAATCTGTCATCTCCTTTAATCACCATGTTGTTAAACCCGAGCTTTCTGGAAGAGACAACCTAAACACAGTCTCGAGAAGACTGTTTCTTCCCTTGGGACTCCACAACAGACCTGGAGACCTGATTGTGAAATTCCATCACTGCCAGGAGGAAAAAAAACCGCCGACAACATCCAAAGTTTCTGCTCAAAGGCCACAAACTGCCATCTTTTTTTCCACATATCTTTCTGCTCTTGCTTTAAAAAGACACGAGAGCTGGGGGAAATGACAGCAGCTCTCAGCATTACGGGTGAGAAACCCATTTAAATTCTTATTCATCTTCCAAAAATGAGCGACTTTAGGGAAGGGGGTGGAGGGGGCAGACAATTCACTGCAGTGGCTTGGAATAGAAATACAACTCGTTCATACAAAGCATGGAAAATAATGATAATCCCATGAAAAAAAAAAAATCTTGGCAGGCTCTGAAATTCAGAAAAGGAAGGAGGGGAGAGAAAAGGAGAGAATTAGAAAGTCTGAGCAATGGCAGAAGCAAAAAGGCTGAGAGACAGAACCCCCCCAGCATTCTGAGAGAGTAAAAGATGCTTTGGGGAGGGCAGGCAAGTCTGAGGGCCCAGCAAAGGAGGCTGCTGGCAACTGATTTTAAGTATTATTTTGGCATTTTAATTTTTGCAGCCAGGGGGATTTGTCACAGAAAACAGCAGGGCAGAAGACAGGGAGGATTAAGGAAAATTTAGGGCCCCACCTCTGTGAATTGAATGCAGTTGGAAGCATCCACCAGACAAGGATCCAGGCAACCAGAGAGCCCAACTCAGCTATTCTCAAGTTTTTGGTAAGCTAAATGAATCCCTATTAGCAGCACTCAGCTGTGGAGTGGTAGCTGCATTAAAAACTGCTTTTAAGGGGGAAGAAAACAAACTCTGAAGGGATCAAAGCCAACCCTTGTCTAAACTGCTCCTGAATTATTTGACTTGAAGAGAGTTTGTGGCAACCAGGAAAATTATGGGCATGAAATGCCATAAAGTAAGTGATAAAGAAGTAATTGATAAAGGCTTCTATAAATAGATGTGTTTGGTGCAAGCATCAGTCAATAAACAGGCAATCATCCAGGCAGGGCTTGGGAAAAAGCTCCTGGAGAAGAGCTGGAAAAGATCACAGGAGAGTGGTGAAGACACAAGATCAGAAAGCTGTGTCACAATTAACTGGTTTAGGAGCAGAGGGGAGGATGTTGGCAACAGACAACCTCAGGAGCATAAAGATGCCATATGAAAGTGGGGGAGATAGTGGTCTGGAAGCCTGAATGACTCAGGAATTCTTTCCCAAATTAAAAGCAAACCCCAAAGGTCATTACACATCACAACGAGACAGATTTTGCTGTTGCTGCTTGGCAGAAAATCCTCTGGTCCTCAACTGGCCTGAGCTCTGGAGTTGCTCCAGACCTGGGAGCACCAGACTGGCTGAAGGCACAGGGATGGATTAAACCCCAAATTTTAGGCAAGAGAAGGAGCTGCAAAGGGAGAGAGGGAATAAAAGAGGGAGCTGGAGCAGCTGCGGGGTCAGATAACGCCCAGACAAATGGCACAGGTTATTTAAGGTGTCATTAGCACATCCCTGAGGGTGACCTTCAGGCCATTCCTTTCAAGAGGGACGTCCATGAAAGAGAAAGTCCATGAGAAAGGCCACAGTCCAGGACAGAAGCTGCCTCAGCTCTTCCCCCTGAGAGGAGCCTTTGCTGTGTGCAAGGCTGAATTCCTGAATCACTGCTAAAAGATTTTAGCGAAAATATGAGCTAAAAACCCTGCTGCTTGTGCTTGTGGTGGTTTGCATAAACCTCAAAGGGAACTGGAGGAAGCAAGGACAACGTTCAGATCCTTCTAAGAGAGCACTTGGAAACGTTCATGGCACTTGATTTCACCCTGCAAAGAACCTTTTAATTTTAGCTGGATGAAACTCTCCCTGCAGAGAGCTTTGGGAAGGGAGCTCTGATTGAAGTTGTGTCCCACATGGACATCCCTCTCATACTTTTTCTGTCAGAATCAGCCCCAGAGCAGTTTTAAAAGGCAATGAATTAATTCTCCTCTGTCTGAGAACAGGCTCCAACGCCTGTTGTCTCCTCTACTTGGCCTGGGAGTCTTTGGAAGGGAAAAAAAGGGATAATCAGTTTGTCACAACTGTCAGGAACACGCTGCACAGAGCTTTACATGCTGACAGAGTAGCGCTGGTTGTCACCAGCCCAAACATTTCCCTAAAATCAGGATCTAAATAAATCCACTCCTTTGGGAAAGCATCAGCCCTCGAATTAAATTACTCCAGATTGGAACATTAGCAGTATTTCTGCTAAACTTGAGCTGTCACCCTACCAGAGCATGATTAAACATCAGGCTGCAGCAAATTCCTCAGGAAACCTGAGAAGGAAAATGCGAAACCACTGAGAAGAACTAAATTACTTAAATGTCAGATTGCTGCCTCAGCAAATGGAGGCAGATTTGGGGCAGTGGGGGAAAGCACAATTTCTGGGAGGAGAAGATGAGCCACGGCCATAATGAGTGTTTTGCCAAGCCTGTATCTGGTTTCGAAATCTTCCCACACTCATCCCAAATAAGCAGTGGCGAGGATGCAGCGTCATTAGAGGGGGGGTGGGATGAGGGCAGCCTGGGCATTGCTGGGTGGGTGCAGAGGCTCCCTGGATCAGGGGAACTGGCTCAGGGGGGTTTCAGGTGGGCTCACAGCTCTCACCAAAGCCGCTGGGTCCCACGGGGGCTGGAGGAAAAAGGAAAGTGGACTGAGGGCTGCAGTGTCCCTGACTTCCCTCTTCAAAGCCACGGGTGTAATTATTGCTGCCCTGCCCTGCCTTAATTAAAGACAAGAATCGCTCCCTCCACAGTTCCATCCAGGTGTTTCAGCAGGGGTTGCTCTCCTGTCTTTAGGCTGGGACAGAAGTAGCAGGAAGGACACTGCTCTTCCTCACCAGCTTTAAACCTTCACCATCAAATAGGAGATCTGAGCGCTGAGAAAGCAAAGAAACCCTGGAACAAACTTACCTGACTTATTTAGAAACTGGAACAAGCTCTGCAAGGCTGGTGAAGGCTGCAGGGCCACGTTCCAGCATTAACACCCCAAGGACCACCAGACCTGGGGAGATCAGAGGAACCGGGACCACCTGAGTCCCTACAACTTCCAAATCCTCTCCTTTCATTGCAGGGACGGTGCCTTGCAAGCAGAATGTACCATTATTTCCTTTGCTGATGGCTTTGCTGACGAGGTTCTGCACCAAACTCCCCGTGTGCTGCTGCTGAGCTGGGGTTTGGCCTGGGAAAAGAGACCCAACAACGTGACTTGGCAGGAGGACGAAGGACCATCGGTGTCAGGACTGTGCCCAAGGTCCCCCTCAGGGTTAGATTAAAAGATAAACAGGCAGGAATCGTGGAGGGTTTGTGATGAAAGAGAAGTTTTGTGTCTGCCTGGTGAACACGCCCCGCTATTAAAGAGCATTAGGATGTGATTTGTAACCAAATATTACAAATATGGCTATTTATTGCCAAATTATCCTGTGGTAATCCCTCAGGGCTTCCCAGTCAGAATGCTGGGCACGGAGAGCGGAGAGATAATCTCTCTTCTAGCAGCTGATGACAGAGAGCCTCTATTCAGAGAGGAAAATCAGGCCAAAACTGAAAGAATAGGTCAAAAAAAGGAAGTCTGTTGTTAGGGGAAGGTTGGTGCATCCGTGACAGACTTCTCTAACCCAAAAAAGGGCACGGGCACACGGGGGGCTTGGCTGCTTGCCCCTATTTATTTATCACTGAAAATACACCCAGCTGAAAACAATCAGTGTATTTCCAAACACCAGTGTCTGTTAAATAAAAATATTGTCTTCCCTGCCAGGGCAGAGGAGGAAACCCAATCAAACCCCTGAAATGAGATCCTGCTGTCGAGCAGAGCCCCTGGAGCGGGGCTGGTTGGGCTGAGCCTCCCAGCGACCACGGCTGGTTCTGATCTTCACAGCCCATTAATTTCAAACCAGTTAAAGCTGCTAAACAAAGGGCCAGCATAAAATAGCTATTTTCTGCACATGCATCTGTGTAATGACGTGCAGGATGGGTTGCTGCTATTGTTTCCTCGTGGAATTGTATAATCCCAGAATGGCTCGGGTGGGGAGGGATCTTAGAAACCGTCTCGTTCCACTCCCTGTCATGGGCATAATTCTTGGAAATTAATTAGGCTGCACTGGTCTCTGTCACCAGCAAAGACCTGCAGGTGCCCACGGCAGGTCCTGCTGGCTGCTGGCACGGCCTCGTGTCCCATGGGAAGTGGGGGCAGAGGAACACCAGAGGGAAGAAGGGAAGGGATTCAGGATGTTGCCAAATCCCACATTTCTAAAAAAACCAGGGCTTTCATTTCCCCACCTCAAGCATCCCTCGTTCAGCAGTTGGACTTGATGATCCTTGTGGGTCCCTTCCAGCTCAGGATGTTCCACGATTCACTCGTGGAAGGAAATGCTCAAGGTTTGACCAAAAGTACCTTTTGCCCAGCTTGTCCACATAAAAAAACCCCATGAAGGATCGATCATGTGCAAATATCGCAGTGTTAATAATACCATGGGTACAAATCTTGGCTGCTGTTGTTAGAATACCGAAATTCTTCTCTGTGGAAGTTTGGGGAGACAGGAAAGTGCCCCAGGGCATTGCTTGTGGCAGGGAGGGAATGTGGGAATCTGTGTCTCTTGGGCTCCTGAAGTGTTACACTCTGAAAGCCCCTGTGCTCGCAGCTGGACCGTGAAGAGATAAAATATTTTGTTCTTTTTTTACTGGAACAGCTTCTCCTCCTGGGCTGATTAAAATGTCCTGTCCTGGACACTTCCCACAACCCAACACCGTGACTCAACCCCAGTCCAGCCCTGGGCTGCCCTGGATCTGCTGCAGAGGCAGCTCTGGATGGGCCTGGTGTGCTGGAGAGAGGAACAAACCCTCCCCACAGCTCAGCCAGATCCACAGGCACTGACTGCAGGGAACGGTGGCAAAGCCCAGCTCTGCTCGGAGATCACCGAGTTGTTTACGAGTGGGCGGGTGTCTGCATGTTTTTGTCAATAGCAACATCATTCTGGGGAGAGAAAAGGCTTTTCCGGCTGTCCTGTGGCGAGGGAGGAGAGAGAGCCTGGCAGGGATCTCCTCATCACTTCCAGCAGGAAGAAGCAGCATCTGCAGCCCAGTTTTGCCATCAAAGTGCTCCGCAAGGCAGGGAAGCTCCTCCCTGGTTTTAGCCAAAAGTGGAGGGGGGGAAGAAGCTGCTTTATGGCCCGTTAACCAAACGGGGTTTGTTTTTCTCGGGCTTTCCCATCGCAGACACGCAGGAGGGTGTGAATGTGTAGCAGCCAGTGCTTCCTGCCCCGGAAAATCCCCCCTGCAGCCGAGCAGCCCTGGGCCAGCGCCCAGGCTCGGCTCCAGGCTCGCGGCTCGGCTCCGCACAAACATGCTCCTGACAAATGGGACTCGTGCGTTCCATCTGGGGAAGAAAAGAGGCAGCACAAGAGCGCCTGGCTCCGGCTCCGGCCGCTGCTTCACGGGGAGGAAAAGTCCAGGTTGCTGCGGATTCCCTGCTGTGCCCAGCCCTGCCCAGGCGGAGCTCCCGGGAGATGCTCTCTCAGGCTGAAGCAACACCCTCTCAACAGGGCGATGGGTGCGTGTGGGGGCGAGTGACACACAGATGAGAAGGTGGCCGAGACCCTGAGGTTCCATGACTCACCTAAACACCAGGGTGCTCCCAGATTGCTGCACAGGGACACCCGGGGCGTGTGGTGCCAGAGGTGTCCAGAGATGGCAGGTGGTGTCAGACCACCAGAGACAGAGCACTGGAGAACTCTGCAGGGTCAGGGTCTGTGAATGCCTGGAGCCTCCGTGCAGCCCGCCCTGTCCCCCAGCCCGCCCTGTCCCCCAGCCCACCCTGTCCCCAGCCCGCCCTGTCCCCCAGCCCACCCTGTCCCCAGCCCACCCTGTCCCCCAGCCCACCCTGTCCCCCAGCCCGCCCTGTCCCTCACACGGGCTTGCTGGATCACACCAAGGACAGCCCTGAGCTGGTCCCCGGATCCCGGGCACAGCGCGGGGCTTTGAGCTGGCACAGCTGGCACAGCTGGCACAGCTGGCACAGCTGGCAGACAGGCGGTGATGGAGACAGGAGCACACCAGACCAGCCTTGGGCTGCTCCCGGTCCCAGGGGCCGGAGCGCCGGCACGGACCGCGCTCAGCGGGTCCCTCCAGCAGAACCCACGCGGAAATTCCCGGAGCCTTTCCCTGTGGGACACTGCTGGTTGTTTCTCTTCCAGTCCCAGCCCCCCGAGAGCCAAACCCTCTGCCCCGCTCCCCCGATCCCGCCTCTCCGGCAGCTGCGGGGCCGCTCCCCTTGCTCAGCCCCTGTGCCACCCGCTCCCGGCCGCCAGGAGCTTCCCGGTGCCGAGAGGGGCATCGGGGAGGGCTTTTCCCCGAGCTCCAGCTGCTGTTTGGCAGCGGGAGAGCCCTGCAAGGCCCGGCGGCTCCGCCACGGCCTCCGTGCTCCGCAGCCGCTTCCCCGGCCGCGCCGCGCCGCAACAATCGTGCCTTTGTCTCCCTTCTCCAAACGTCTTTATTCCCACTGTCGGCTCTCCAGGCAAGAGGCGGTCTCCTAGGCCACGGACACACGTTGGTTTTGCAAACAGCTGCCGCGGTGGCGGACAATGCCCCGCTCCCCGAACCCTCCCCGAGCTGCTGTCGCATCGCAGAGCAGGTGGACACGGAGCGGTCCCTGCTCCGCTTCCTGCCCGCGGCACGGCTGGCTGATGGCACCAAAGTTGGGTGGAAATGACAGAGCGGGTCCTGCCCGATGTGAGTTTGGGGTGAAATCCCTTGGGAACGGGCCCCGGCTGTAGAGTGGGAGCAGTGAGTGGAGAGCCCCCGGCACCCCGAGCCCCCTCAGCCGCCGGGGCAGAGGTTTGCTGGATCACAGCTCTTGACAAAAAACGGATTGTGAACGGCTCCGACAGTCCCACCAGCACCAGAGCCAGCCAAAGAGTCAGCTGGGAGCAGCTGGAAATAGGAATAAACATCCTCAGCAGGGTCCAAGAGACATCTGTGCACAGCTGCAGTGTGTGTGTGTTTGTGTGTGTGGGGGTGCACGTACCCCCAGGCACACCAGGCTCGGGGCTCTCTGCCAGCCACAGAGAACTCCAGGACACCCAGAGGTGCTGGAAGTGATGCCTCTGCCCTGGTGATCTCTCCTTCCCTGCCCAAGGGAGGAGCAGGTCCTGCTGGTTTCTGGTAGAAGGTGGAAGTGAGGAGAGCCCCTCTGCTCTGGAGCCAGCCTGGGAGGGCTGGGGAGAGAAGAGAAGAGAAGGATCCAGGGAGACCTGAGAGCCCCTTGCAGGGCCTAAAGGGGCTCCAGGAGAGCTGGAGAGGGATTTTGGATAAAGAGCTGGAGGAGCAGGACAAGGGGAAATGGCTTTAAGCTGAAGGAGGATAGATTTAGATTAGATATTGGGAGGGTGGTGAGGCATTCCCTCAGCCTTTCCTGGTTGGAAAGGGTTCCATCCCTCTGTTCATCTTGGTGGCCTCCTCTGGACTCACTCCAACGGGTCAATGCTCAAACTTCTTACCCAGTTCCAGCCACATTTGATGAGGGCAGAGGAGCATCGAGGGAGCTGCAGGTTTGTGGGGATGTGAGCTGTTGTTCCCAGCGCAGAACCTGTGTCACCACTTCCCCTCCTGCAGCAACGGGGGAACGGCCAGGACCAAACTCATCCCCTCCACGTGGGAAACGCTGGCTCTGCACCCGGGACAGCCCCAGCCACAGCCCCAAATTCACGTCGTGGTTGCTCCGCGAGGGCAGACCCCGCGTTTCCTGGGACCGCGACGATGCCCAGAGAGTCCCCACGAGCACAGGGCTCCCCCACGGACCTCACGCTGGCCAAACTGGTTAAATGGGTTTGGGTGCCTCGCCGCGCTGCCTCCCACGGCACAGCTCTGCTCCTCAGCCCGCGGGACTGGGGCTGCGCGGGGTGCTGGCCTGACTGGGGGACCCGCCTGGGCACCCCCTGGGCCCCTCTCCCCCAGCTCAGCCTCCTCCCTGTTCCCTGCCCTCCCCAGGACCCCCAAGCCCCCCTCTGGGGACGTTCCTCTCCGTGCCCAGCCTGGCACAGGGATGTGGCACATCCCACACTCTCGGGGATTTCCTGCACGCAGCGAAAGAGAAAGAAGGAAAGGGCTCTTGGCCACGTTCCTCTTTGGCCTCCTTCCACTTTCCTCTTCTGATGTTATCCTCCCTTTTTATGGCTCCTTGCTCGAGCCTGAAGCCCCAGCAAACATCCCCGGAGAGTTCATCCAACAGCAACAGGCAGGGCGTGTCTGCAGCCAACACAGGGGCTCTGACCCCAAAAACACACAAAGCCCCCCAGGCAGACCCCGGGGATGGGGGGGGCTCCATCACATCCCTTCTCCAGAAGTGCCTGAGGGTCTCCAAGAACACACACATGGCCCTGTGGCAGGAGGTGAAGCTGAGGGGTGAAGCCTGGACGGGGCACGGAGGCACCTTCGGGGCTGCCACCCCCCCTGTGCCCACCTGCCCTTCCTCCCCTCCTGCCCACCCGCTCCAGGGGGAGCATTTTGGGTGAGGAAGACCTTGGTGGTGCAGCCCTGAGGGCAGCCCATGCCCTGGGATCAGCACTGGCAGCACAGGGTGGATGCCAGGGGCAGCTCTGGTGGCACCAGTGACAGCTCTGATGGCACCAGGGACAGCTCTGACGGCACCAGTGACAGCTCTGACGGCACCAGCAGTTCCCAGGAATAGTCTGGGCATCACCTGGGACACAGCAAAATCCAGTGTCCCAGGTGAGGTGAGGAGTGGGCAGAGGAAGCACCAGGGATTTCACAGGAGACAACTCCTTCTGTCACTTCTCCCTGCCAAACCCCCCCAGCTTTGGGGAGAGGGGCTCTCCCAGCCCCTGCCTGACACAGATCCAGCATTGCCACCTGCAAACCTGCAGGAAGCTTTATCAGGAATTTCAGCTGATTTGAACCTCTCTGCCCCAGCCCGAGCCAGCAGCACTCGGGCCCTGCACAGAATCCTGCTTTGCCCTTCTGGAGTTCTCACCCTCCTGCCTCCAGCTGGGATGATCCCTCCTGGCCCAGCAGAGCCTCAGCTGGGGCAGCTTCACTTGACAAATAACTCCCAAAAATTGCCAAGTTTGGGGTTTGCAGTGGCCGAGCGGGCACAGAGGGAGTGGAGCTGGCGGTGGCAGGAGCCAGGATGCAGGAACGGGCTCCAAGAGACCTGGGAAGAGCTGTCACACAGAGGAAACAGAGGAGGCAGAAAGGCAGAGGCAGATTTGTTTGAAAAGCTGCAAAAGGAGTGAAAAGCAGGGAAGTGGCTGGTTATGGCAGCACCCGAGGGATGTCCCACACCCACTGCCAGTTCCCAGCGGAATCCAAGGGATCCAGGAGCTGCTGGCACAGCAGGACAGCTGGCCCTTTGCAGTTGGCCTTTATTAGCCCCAAATGCCACAAAAGACCGAGCACAAGAGTCCCTTTAGGCCACCAAAGGTAACACAACGAGCAAGGAAGCGGCGACCTTTGCGCCGTTCAGGAGCCGGTAGTCGGAGCTGATGGCTGTTTAAGCTGCTTTCAAAATGAGTTTTAAGGATGACAGATGGAGGGAAGGGGGAAAAAAAAACCCACCCAGTTCTCTGCTTGAGCCTCCCGTGGATTTGGAGTCACACTGCTGTGTTTTCAGGGAAGCTTTTAACGCTGACCCTGTTGTTGGCCACCTGCTTGTCACCCCCACGCTCTGCTGCAGCTCCTCCCAGCCCTGGGAAAGCCTCCAGCACAGGCCAGGACCCTCCTCCAGAAGTGAGCTGAGACTCCACAATGACCATGGGATGATGGGAACTTTGACATTCAGGTGGCTGCAGCCCTGGAGTTCACAGAATGCCACAAGGGTTTGGGTTGGAAGGGACCTCAAAGCTCATCCAGTGCCACCCCCTGCCATGGGCAGGGACACCTTCCACCAGCCCAGGGTGCTCCAAGCCCCGTCCAGCCTGGCCTGGGACACTTCCAGGGATGAGGCAGCCACAGCTGCTCTGGCAGTGTTTGTCCTGCAAGCAGCAAGCAAAGACACAGGACACCAAAAGCAGCAGCTGCCACCCTGGGCTTGTTCTGACACTGCAGTGACACAGAGCAGCTTCACCAGAGCCTTGGCTGCTGGAACAGCTGGATTCAAACTGTTTGGGGGTTCAGGACCTTATTCCCTTTGCCCACAGCAATCTCTAAAGTTCTGGGATGACGCAGTGCAGATCCTGCCTGGAACAGCCCTGTCCCAGCCTTCTCCCACCTCAGGGCACACAGAGCAAGGTGGGCTCTGACACCAGGGGGGTCATTTCCACCCCTGCAGGGCTCCAATCATTCCCAGTCTCTGCTCAGCCCCCTGTACTGCAGCTCCAGGAAGTTTGGGATGCTGAGCAGGTCCAGGGAGGTGCAGCTGCACAGCCTGGATTGCTGACATCGTTTTGCTCCAGCTGAGTGACCTCAGCAAAGACCATCACGACCCCAGCAAGTCTCCATCTGCCTTTTTCTGAGGAGTTAAACTCTCACACGGAGCAACTGCTGGATCACAGAGTTGTACCAGGAGATCCTGCCCAGCCCTCGTGCTGCTGAGCTGATGATTTACCCCCTGGCCTTGACCAAAAAGCAGTTTGGGTCACTCAGGGCACTGCCCGTGGCCTCCTCCCACTCCACAACTCCCACTCAGGAGTTCAGCCCTCCCAACTCTCCCCAGGGGAGAAATTTGTAACCACCGTGTCTGATTTAGCATTTCCTCATCTCCCCCTTCAAGGGCTTCAGCTTTGAGGGAAAACAGCAAATTCCAATTTATTTTTTTTTTAAACTAGAAAAAACTCCAAGTCTATCCTTTTTCCTTCTCAAGAGGATTAACAACACATTTTAAGAAACAGATTTTCAGTAAAACCAAGTCAGAACTCCACGTAAGGCACCTCCATTTCAATATTTTTTGACATGGATACAAACAGGACACGAGAGGAGAGCTGGGAGCTTCCCAGGAACCTGATGCTCCCAGGGAGCTCCAGGAAGTTGGTGCATGAGGAAGATGGGCTCCAGCACCATCACACCCCAAAATCCCTGGGCTGCTGCAGGACTGAAGAGGTGGGGCTGATGTGACCCCAAAAATCAGCAGCCAAGCAGTTTTGGGGCTGGCACAGCAGAACTTCCTCAGCTGTAGGGCCCAAGGCTGCCGAGGAAGTTCCTCTTCCTTCAGGGATTAATTTACTTCCTGCCTTTCCTGCCAGAGGGAGAAGTGGCCACACAGTCACCCCCAGGTGTGGGAGCAGCCTCCCAGGATTCCCCACACGCTCTGTTCTGGGAATGTTTCAGGATAACAACTCACACCCTCGGAGGCAGCGGCGACAGAAAATCCACAGCTTTGCTCCCCCCTGCTCCTGGGATCACCCCACTGCTGACCCCCCACCCCCAGCCCCCAGAAATCCTCCCTCCTTTAAAACACCAACTCCTCTAAAGCTACAGAAAGAGACTATGAAATAAAACAACCTGAAGTAAACGAGGTGAACATGATATTTATGAACAGGCAGTTCCTCTTAGATGGGCTTTTCAAAGGCTCAGAGGTGGGAACCTCGAGCTGTAACGGGACATTTCCCATTTTCCTTCACCACAAACACTACATGGAACCAAAGCTGCAGCTGAGTACAATAATTAGCCCCCACCCCTCCACCAGCAGGATGCCCTGGGGCAGAGAGCAGGTTTAAGCAGACCCCAGACGATCCAACCGCAGCAGTATTGGCTTCATTTGACTGTATTTAAATAAAACCGAGCAGTTAAAAAAAACAACAGGCACTAAAACCCCCTCAACACTGCTGCCCCAGGCCCCAGCACAGCCCCACGGGGGTCTCCCCACCCCTCCCCGGGCGCTCTGGGGGAGGCACAGAACACAAGAAGCCATTTTTCACCAAGCAATGTAACAAAAATAACCAAAGGCAGCTCCCGGCCGGATCCGGGCCTGGAGCCCCGAGTTCCAGGAGTTCCAGGGAGCAAACAGAGGGAGGAGAGAGGCAGGGCAGGCCCCCCCACGCTGGACAGTCCGTGCTGGGTCCCTGCAGCCCTCAGAGCTTCTTCAGGCGACTGTACATCTCCCTCTTGCTCTTCTCCCCGGCCCAGGTCCGGCTCTTGGTGCGGAACCTCTTCAGGTCCTCCTTAAAGTCCTTGTGGTGCATCGGGCGGTAGCTCTGGGGCTCGCAGAAGCTCTGGGGACACAGGAGCTGCTGTCACCTCGGTGCCACAGGGCTGAGGATCCCACTGACACAGCCTGGCAGCAGCCACTGGAACCACCACCCCCGGCACAAACACGGGGACAGACCCCTCCACTCCAGACACTCAGAGCCCAGGGATATTCAGATCCCAGCTCCCAAACCCTGGGTGCAGGGCTCCCATCCCACATTTTCTGGCAGGCTGAGTTTTTCCCTGGTGCTCCCCCTGGGAGGCAGGACGGGCAGGCTCTCCCCGTGCCTCGGGATCGGCTGTTCCGTGCTGCCACCTTGAGGCCTCGGCCACCCCTCCCCGGGACAGGGACAGCCCAAATCCCACAGGGACAGCCCAAATCCCACCTGTCCATCACCCCAGGGGAGCCAGCAGACCGCAGGGAGAGCCCCGTGCCACCAACACCAGCATCTCCCACTGGGCCCAACATCCCAGCAGGAAGGAGCTGACAACCCCACCCAGCTGGCCATGGACAGGCCAGGTATCTCCCTGAAAACACACCAGGAAGGCAATCTAAGGGATACTCTGAGGTGTGAGGGGCTGAGGGGACAGTCAGGCCATGGCCTGTTTGTGCCAGAGCAGCAGGACAGACCCCAGGAGCACTGGAGAGAGTCCAGCCATGGGAATGCTACAGGAGCAAGAGCCAAGTGACAGGAGACATCCCACCCTCAAAGTGCTGGGAAGAGCTGTGGGGTGTTCTTTAGTTTATTTTTCTGAATCAGAGGCTGAAAACTCCAAGCTCAGGTTTCCAATTTTGCTGTTGCAGGACTGGAGGAGACCTGAGGTTCCCATTTGTTATCCAGCAATTACTGTCAAGCCTTGTCTTCCCCTCATCTCTGTGCAGGCTGAGCAGCCTTAAATCCCTTCCCTCAGTGACAGTTTGTTCTAAAAGGGCAGAAACCACTTTTCTATTTTACCTCTGAGACAAGTGGAAAAACCTTTCAGCTATGTCAGGAAAACAGTTTTGAGGGAAGGAACAGGCTGAGAGAGCCAAACCTGAGCTGCTCTGGGAACAGAGCACTGAGAGCAGAAAAGCCACCCCAGCCAAACCACTCTGGCCCAGTGACAAGTATGAATAAATTAATAATACTTATCTACCGCTTCTCCTCTGAGCGTGAAAGAGATCACAGAACAATCATGGGGTTGTTTGGGTTGGAAAGGACCTTCAAGATCTTGTTGCACCCCCTGCCATGGGCGGGGACACCTTCCACTAGATGGGGCTGCTCCAAGCCCTGAACACCTCCAGGGATGGGAATCCACAGTTTGGGGGGAAGTTCCTTACCCTGCACCTGGAGAAGAAATCCTTGTAGCCCCCCTTGAGCACGTAGAGCTCTGGGTAGTGCAGGCTGGGGTACTCATTGCTCAGCCTGTCCTGCTCCCGCACGAACCGGCACCTGCAGCGGGAGGGTCCTGTTAAACCCTGCGTTCCACAGAATTCCCAAAGCCAGCTCTCACCCCAGGATCCCCGTCCCTGGGATCCCAGCAGTCTGCTGCTGCCTCTCAGGAAGGGCTGAGGAACCACACGGCCACAGTGAACTGAACATCCCAGCACGGCCACTCCCACCACGGGCTGTGCCACAGCCCTGCCAGGTGACAATCCCCGTGTCCCAGTGGTGCCACCCCCCAGCTGCGCTCCCAGCGCTGCCCAGGTCCCTGTGCAGGGCGTGGGACTCACATGCGAGGGCCCCGCTCCGAGGAGAACTCGCAGTAGAACACCACGATGACCCGCTTGTTCTCCGCCGGCTCGATCGGCCGCTTCAGCAGGTAGTTCTCCACGTCCTCCTCCATGTGCAGGTTTATGGCACCCTGCAAGGGCAGGGGGAGCGGAACAAAACTCATCCCACTTCCCTGAGAGCAGCTTCCTCGCCTTGGTTTGCTGGAGCAGCTCTGGAAGCCTCCCCCAGCACAGCCCCAAACCCCACAGGACACCACAGAGTCCGGGACTGGCTCTGCGTGACCAAGATCTGTCTCAGGTGGACAATTCAGCACCTGGAGGCTGTGGCTCCTTGGATTTCCCTCCTCATCTCGTGTCTTTGGGATGGCCTTTGATCAAGCAGCAATGTTCAGGATCAGTTACAGAATCCCAGAGTGGTTTGGGTTGGGAAGGGACCTTCAGGATGATCCAGTGTCACCCCCTGCCATGGGCAGGGACACCTTCCACCGGCCCAGGTTGCTCCAACCTGGCCTTGGACACTTCCAGGGATCCAGGGGCAGCCACAGCTTCTCTGGGTAACCTGTGCCAGGGCCTGCCTACCCTCATAGTGAGGAATTCCTTCCCAGTATCCCATCTATCCCTGCCATCTGGCAGTGGGAAGCCATTCCCTGTGTGCTGTTCCCTCCATCCCTTGTCCCCAGTCCCTCTCCAGCTCTCCTGGAGCCCCTTTAGGCACTGGAAGGGGCTCTAAGGCCACATCCTCTCTGGGTGATCTCGTTATGCTTTGCACAGCCCTTTGTTCTTTGAAGTCTGTGCTTTAAATGAAGTTTAATATTCCAGTCGTAGCTTCCCCGGATACCAGGATGCTGCACCCGGAGTGTCTTAAATCCTTCCTCTGGAAACACCTCCCTGATGGCCACACAGGCCCCCTCCTGTGCTTAAGGAGGGCACAACACTCCCCTCTGAGAGGAAAAGGCACTTTATAAACCAAGTGTGAGCTCAGTGTCCAAGATCCAGGTAGTGGGTGGGTGTGACAGGACCCCAGTGGGGCACCTCAGGAATAACAAATCCACACGGCCTTGGATAAAAGTCAGCCCCACAGGGGGGGAGGGGGGCCAAGTGACCCCATATTGCAAATTCAGACCCCTCTGGGTTGCTCCTACAGGGTCAACATACCTTGATGTGCCCTCCTTCATACTCGTAGGGGTATCTGCAGTCCATTATCACACACTGCTTGATGAAGCTCTCAAACTTCCCAGTCAGCACAGACACAATCTGAGAAAAGCACACACACAAAAAAAAAAAAAAAGAGTTCAGTTGTTTCAAGACATTTTTGTGTTGTCCCCTAACCCCCAGCAAGGAATGTTTCTGCCTCTCCTTGGAGCACTCACCATTTCTGAGTCGATGTATTTTAAATCCTGATGTTTCCCATCAACAGTGTCAAGTAAATAACTCTAAGAAAGACAGGATGGAGAAAATCCAGATGTGAGTCACAGCACCCAGCAGTTCATTCTCTGACAGATACTCTGCTGACAAGAATCTCTTCAGGAGTTAAAGCTAAGACTTCCAAAGTCAGGGACAGAATTTAATTTTTGGCTCGTACACCAGAGGGGTTTTGTAGGTCTTAAACCACAAATTAAATCACTTCGTGTCTAACCTGTCCCTCCTCACCAACAGCCTCTCCTCGTTGTTTGAGGATCATAGAATGCTTAAGGTTGGAAAAGACCTCCCAGATCATCAAGTCCAACCAAGCAAGATTTGTGTAGCAGCAGCAGCAAAGCCCCTGTAAAGGGAGGGGCTTTAGGGGGCTGGTTTGAGACATCCCCACCAGGAGAGGCCACGGGGACACTCCAGCAAACACCTGGCCATGGAATCCCTTGCATTACCTTGGAGAAGTCCCCAATCAGGTCTCTCTGGTCACTGTCCAAAATGCTCTCAATCTCTGCTGTGGAGGGTTGGGTCCTCACCAGCTTCAGACTCTGCAGGACACAGGTTAGAGATCAGCACTGGCAGCAGACACATCCCATTCCCTGTTTCCCACAACAGAGAACTCAGACTTTACTCCAGAGCTCTGAATTCCGACTCCTCAGCTTCCCTGCTGTTCTGGGGCAAAGCTCAGGTTCAGGACATGCAAGTAGTGCCCCAGCTCCCCCCCAAATCTCACTTTTCATCCAAAAAAGCTTCTGCTGACCTTCATAACCCAGACACCAATATCAGATCCCCCCCCCAACCAGTTCTCTGTTCCACACTGGATGTGGAGTCACCCACCGTTGGGTCCTCGCAAGTTCCAGGCAGGCTTTTCCTCTTCTTGCTTTTCCCTGGGGAATTCTCCTCCTGGGATCTCTCCATCCTCTTCTGGGTGGTTCTTCCTGCAATGCTGGACACGGATGAAGAGCCAAACAAGCGGCACCATTTGGCCTGTGAGGAAGGAGAGGGGTTGAGTCGTCCAGCAAAGCTTTAGCTTGGGAAATAAACAAGCCTCAGGATTACAGATTGTTACAGATTTTGCCTTGTTTAGGACACCTAACCTGCAACTTTAGGATGGCAATTTGAATTATTCAGGCTTTGCATTTCCAGTTACACTTGTTACTGGGGGGACTGGGGGAGCTTGGAGCTAAGATGAAGTGCTCTACGCCAATTTGCAGCCAATCTATCAGCAGATCGAGGAGCTTTTTTACTGGAGTCTAAACTCCCTTCCCAGTCTCTTATCAGGGGATCAGCATTCCAGGTGAGCCTGTGCAGGGTGAATTCCAGCTCTGCCAACAAGATTCTGATAAGGGAAGCCAAGATTTCCCCACAGTTTGTGAAGCGTAAAAAGAAACGTAATGCCCATAAATGTTCCACACCGACCAAGTCCTCCAGGCAAAGAGCTTCAGAGATAAGGCAGTGCTGCCAGGGGTTATGCCAGGCTTGTTTTGCTGTTGTCCTTGGGGATACAGTTGGCAGCAGGGCTCGCTCGTGCCGGCAGTGGCAGTGCCAGGACAAAGGCCGGTCTCTGTGCCGCGACACTCACCCGATTGTCCGCTCTCCTGGTGACCAGCGGCGCGGTCCAGAGGCTCGCCACGTCCGACGGCACCTCCTCGTCGTTCTGAGGGGGGAAACCAGGGTCACCCCACCTGCTGCCCCCCGGGCTGTAAACACAGCCCCTGCACGGCTGGGGCGAGCATTCCAGCTTCGGGAGTTTAACTCTGCCATCAGGCCAGTGCTCAGTGAAACCACAGAGCCGAGCTGAGACGGGCTGGAGTTATGTCAGGTCATCGACACATCAGCAGGTGATGATCCTCCAGAGCTTTAAGCATCTCCAGTTCAGCTGGAAACAGTCTTCTATTTAAGTGGCTCCAAAGCAAACACCACCTCTGAGCTTTCCAGCAAGTTTTCTAAAGGAAAATGCCAACTGTTCCAATAATTCTCTCTCATAATGCAGTTCTCCAGCTAAAAATAACCTCCTTGTTCACACACCAAACAAATCCCACTGTCTGCACTAGGAAAGAGCACTTGTAAGATAAGAGATATCACAGTGTGAGTTGAAAAAGATGATGATAACTCATCTCCTAGAGGGAGTTGTGCCTGCACATGGCAGGGGGCTGGATCTGGATGGTCTTTGAGGTTCCTTCCAACCCAAACCCCTCTGGGATTCCACGATTCCCTAAACCTATTGCAGCTTGACTGAGCACACCCACTTGTGCCAGAACACACCTGCACCACAGAGACACAGGGCAGCAGCAGGCAGAACTGTATTTGGGATCTCCATCCCATTCCCTTAGCACATACCTTCAAATCCTGGTCATCCAGCAGCTCCAGGAACCCGTCGTCGTCCTCGCTTTCCGAGGAGGTCAAGGAATGCTGCTGCAGGAAGGCTGGCCTGTAGTTCTCCTGCTCCCCCGAGGGTGTTTCATCCATGGGAATCTGAGGGAAGACACTTTTAATTTTAACAACATTCCTTCTCCTCCCAGAGCTGATGCCAGGGCCTTCCTGCACCACAGGGAACACCGTGGTTGCTCCTCCCCATGGAGCACAGAGGACAGAGAGCAGCGGGCAGGGTGAAGGGCTGCCAGACTCAAGGAGGGGAGACAAGACTGGGCCCCCAGCCCTGTTTCTGTGCAAGGACCCATCACGATTTTTCAGCTTCTTTTTCTAAGCAACAGGTCACATTTTCTCCCTGGGTGTCACATCTGGACACAAAAATCCAGCCTTTTCTGCACAGCTGGAGTTGTTGTTCCAAAAGCATCGGCCTCAACAGAAGTGACAGTGAAATCACTTCCAGTTCCACATCAGAGCCCACACTCCCTTCAATCACTGCAGCAGAACCTCAGCTCTGCACTGACTCATCCTTCCCAGAACAATCCACATTTCAAATTTCTGACCATCTCAGAGGTGAGAAAAATTTTTTTATCTGGCAGATAAATAAGCCCTTTCCATTTGGCACCTGAGCAGTGGTGATTGACAGCACTGCCTTTGAACCCTGATGCAATTTTTCTTCCTCCCAGAGAGTGGGCAGCAAAGAATTAGGTGAGAATTAGTTCACAAGAACTTACAATCTGAGCTGGAGATGAATTCTGCCTTGCTCCAGCCCTTCCATCACGGAAGCAACGAGAAGCTGGTTTGGTTGGCTTCTTAAACTCAAATGACTCCTGAATTAAAAAGGAGGAAAACAATCATTTTAACAAAATGACAAACTGTGTGAGTTGCTTGGATCATTTTATCCTTATGGTGTTTTTTTTTAAAACTACCAGACATTCTGGATTTAAGCTCCCTGCTGCCAACAGGAATGGTCTGAAGGTGAATGTTTTCAAATGAGAGATGTTACAAGTGTTTCATTTAACATAATCCAAAATTTATGCTCCTGACATCACCTACAGGCTGAAGGCTTTTCTATCCCTGTCAGTCAACCTCTCTCCAAAATACATCATTTTTGAAGGCAGCCAAAGCTGTGCCCTCTCCTGCAGACCTGTCAGAGTCCCACCCATGGGATTCCCAGCAGCCAAAGGGCACTGATTCCATGAGGAATCCATGGCAGCAGTGGGAAGAGACGGGTCAATCTCCCTAAACAGCTTCCTGCAGGCAGCCCTTGGAATTCTTTAGAGCAAGCAGAGAGAATAACCTCCTCCCTTGTCACAGGCAAAAAGGAGTCAGGGTTAGTGGTGGAGCTGCACTTTCGAAGTCTTCCCAATTTTTATTCATCTCTAATCACTTACATTCTCCTTATTTTCATCTTGTGCCAGTGGCTGGAAAGCATCACTGTCCAGAGAATCTGAGTGGTTTCTCTTCAGGGCAGGGCTGGATCCCAGCAGATTCTGCTACAATGATCACACAAAAGCACCGGTTCAGTATCATGTACCAGTCACATTTTAAGCACAGGAGGGGTTAATAAAGACTGCAAAGTCTCTGGCTGTGAATTTGTGCAAAGGAAACTTTGCTGACATCTCGGCACAGGTACTGAAATGCTTCCACTGCAGCAGCGATGGAGCCACAACATGAGATTTCACGGGAACTTAAGTGAGATTTAAAATGTTCCAGCTGCAATTCTGACAGTTTGCACTGAGCACCCTCAAGCAGCTGGTTTTGCAGCCAGAAAATGAACAAGTAAGGCAGTGTATTAGACCAGGAACATGTTAAATCCTATAGCATTTACAGAGCATCAGTCCCACTCTCACTTACTGGCAGGGAGTGTATTCTCCTGAAAGGTATTCGAAGGCTGCAATGAGAAAGAAGAGATTTACTGCAACATTTTCTTTAAAAGACATGTTTAAACCTAACCCCCCAACTCCATAAGCTACAGCAGACACTAAGAGTTTAAAACAGAATTATACTCACTTCAGTCTGCTGGATTTGAGAATTGCTTTCTCAAACCTAAAAGCAAGAGAGATGCACATTAAAAGTCAGCCCTGTATTTAAGGGTTATGCCAAGCACGAGCCAGCACAGAATCCCAGGATGGTTTGGGTTGGAAGGGATCTTAAGGATCATCCATTCCCACCCCCTGCCATGGATAGAGACACCTTCCACCAGCCCAGGTTGCTCCAAGCCCTTGTCCAAGCTGGCCTTGGACACTCCCAGGGATGGGGCAGCCACAGCTGCTCTGGACAACCTGCTTCTTAATGACACTTGTCTTTCCCAAACCCTATTTATAGCCAGCTTATCCCAGCCTAATTTTTGAAACACTCACAGGCTCCTTCTCCCCTCCTTCCCCTAAATTCTTTCCAGCACTGTTCAGGCAAGAAGTGAGGCTGAAGGAGGAAGAGCTTGGTAAATGAGGGGCTAAGGGCATCTGTCCTCATCCCTGGGAATAGATTAGGGAAAAAAAAGTAATCTAACTGGGAGTGGCAAGCTCAAAGCTCAGAGCAACTGCTTGGCATCCGTTCTAGCTGACAAGGTTGGGTCAAAGGTTGGACCTGATGATCTTGGAGGTCTTTTCCAACTTCAGTGATTCTGGGATTCTGTGGCCACTCAAGACACACAAAAGCACGATTTAAGTGTTGGAAACTGCAATTTGGTGCAGCCTCAGACTGCTGGTAAGGTGTGTGGTGCAACACCTGAACTCAGAGCCGACACCTCGGTGCCCTGGGACACGGGCAGGACCCTTCCCAGCACCCCCATGGAGCAGCCCACGAGGGAAGAGCCCACATGTGCCAGCAAAGGAAAAAGCCCCACCAAGCCCCATCTGTTAGTGATGCACCGTGCCCAAGTCAGCTCTAACACGTGGTGGTTACATACGTGTCCTCCACGGCGTCGCCGGAGCTCGCAGGGCCCGGTGAATCCAAGGCCAAACCTGCAGAGCACACACAGAATTCCTGGTGATCAGTACCCAGGAAACAGGGAATTCTGGACACTGCTGCACATTCCCACAGAAGGACCCGGGGAACTCGTGTGGGAAGTCCCACCTGCAGCCTCACCTCCAAATAGGGGTTACAGACACTCCACAAGGTTGGATTTGGACATGGATAATCAAGTGCTTGGGGAAAACCAGGAGTAATTAAAAAGAAACAAAAACCCTAGCCCTGCCTAGACTGTCACATGTGGCTTATTCACTCCCACACACCTTAATAAACAAACAGTTTAGTCCTTTAGGTTGGTGTTGGTTTTTTTTTTCCCAAGCCATGTTTTTTAGTTACACCTCTTCCCAGGAAGAAATTCTGGGCTCATTCCAAAAAAATAAAGTAGTCAAAAGGCCCTTCTTAATGTACTGGAAAGAACAGGAAGCACTTCATAAGAACAAACCAAGCAGAACATTGCATTTGTTCTGTACTAAAATGCTGTGGAGCTGCAAAGTTACTCAGACACAGATTCCTGAGGAGCTGGAGAGAGTGAGAATTAAACCAGGTTGGTTGTTCTATCTTGCTTTGTGAACTGGACTTTCGTTTTAGAAGTTCATAAAGTTATTTTCTAGACTAAAAGTGCCTTCAAAGTAGGCCATAAATTCAGGTGGAAACACTGATTTCCCTGAGCTGGAGCAGTGAGGTGCCAGAGCTTCTCTGTGTCTGCAAGTTACAGGGTAAGAGCTTGTTTCATTTTCACTGATAAAGCTTCTCATCTGAAAAACAGGAAATCTTTCTAGGCAGGTATCAGAACTGAAGTGTTTCAGATAAACAATCAGCTCCTGGTAGCAAAAGAAACACAAGAAACCCCAAACCACAAGGTTGGCCCAGTATGGGTTTAGGCAGAGAAAGCAGATGGTGTTTTCTCTCCAGAGGGCAGGAGCTCCAGGAGATCCCCATTCAGAGGTGGGATCCCAGCACCTTCTCCCTGTTTTCCACACCAGCATCCAGGAGCCACCCCAGGAATGGTGGGACTGCAGGCAGGGAAGGCTCCCTATCCAAACCCTGGCAGCTCCTTGCTTTTCAATCCTTAATTATCAATTATTAACTGGGAAGGCCATACCTGAGTCTGTGGATTCTGAGGATGCAGATCTTTGCAGGCCATTCTTGTTCCCTGGGTCCTGCTCCGTGTTTTCACGCTGCCTGGAAAGGGAAAGTTCGGGATTTGGTTTAAAAGCTCTTTGAGGCAACAAAACCACCATGGTGATCATCACCTGGAACCTTTGTCATCAGCCAGGTGAGGGGGTTCTCATTTGGAGAACCCACAGAGCACTGTCCTGAGCTCTGGGTGCTGCTGAGAACAGGGACAATGTCACTGCTGGCTCAGACCCAACACCCGCAGGGCCTGAAGATTCACGGTTTGGGTTTGAAAACATTACAAATTTGGCTTCTGAGACATTTAACACAGCAGTTATCCTGCTTGCCTTCCTGGTCTCCTCACACCGACCATTTCTCCATTCACACCAACTCTGAGGGGTTCAGTGTCCTTTTAGAGCATGCCCTGAGCCTGTGCCCCCACAAATAAAGGTCTTGATACCTCAAAATTACAGACTTGGCCATGAAGCTTCTGGTTTTCTGGTGCCTGAAATCACATCAGCACCTCCCAAACCACACTCCAGGGAGATCTATCAGAGAGCCCAGCTGGAAGTGCAACCCTCCCTCTGGCAGCCACTCCTTTAATTCAGATTCTGCCAAGGAAAAAATGCCAAACTCCTAATTCAAACCCATTTCTATAAGGAGCTGCCTCCCACATTTTGTTGCATCCACTAAAGCCCAGCACTGGGAGATAACAAAATCATATGGAGGCTCACTTAAATAAAAGAAAAGCTACTTGATTAATTTACATGGAGGGGACTGCCAGTGGCTTACAGGAATCCCAGGAATCTGAAGGAGGGAAGGATCCTAAAGCAGGTGATGGCAGAAAACCAGAATGATGGGAAAAAAATCAACAAACACAAAACCAGGAGGGTTCATCGTGGGCAGAGTGGGCCAGGGCAAAGCAGGAGCCACTCAGGAGGGAACAATGGGGTTAAAAAAAGACCAGGAAGAGCAAAACTGGACAGAGCAACTGCATGGCTGGAGTTCTGGGAATAGGAGAGGGAGGGGGATGCCCAGGGCAGAGCCAGGGCTGGGACACAGGAGGGGGAAGGTGGCCCAGGGCGCTGGATCCATGTGGGATGGGGGAGGTGGAGGCATCGGGAATGGGGCAGGGGGGGTTTTAGGGAATCATGGAAGTTTTCCTGATGGGGGGGATAAAACTCCTCGAGGCCTCGCGGGTGGGGGATGGGGACAAACAGCTCCTCCAGGCCTCCTTTTTGGGGGAGTGGGTTGGGAAAAGAGGGGCAGGAGGGCTCGGGGGGTGAGGAGGAAAGAGAAGGAGAAATCCACAAGGCCTCCCTTTTTTTTTTTTTTTTTTTTTTTGGGGGGGGAGGGTGGATGAGCTCCCCGAGGCCTTGTTCTTGGAAGGAGAGGGAAGGAGATGAATTCCAATTCCTCGAGGCCTCGCAGTTGGGATTTGGGGGGGTAAAGGACATCCCTGAAGGGGTTTTGGGTTTTGTTTTTTTTTTTGGGGGGGGGGGGGAGAGCGGGGTGCCGAGCAGAGATAAAAGACACGGGGAGGGTTTGAGAGAGGGGTGTTAAAAGACACCCTTGGGGCTTTGGGTGTAAAGACACCCCTGAGGGTTTAGGAGCTGGAAGGGGTTAAAAGACACCCCTGAGAGTTTAGGGGAGGCAAAGGACTGGGAGGCGGGAAGCTCCACAAGGCTCCAGTGCGGGGGAGGGAACGGAACGGAAGGAAAACGACTCTCGGAGGCCTTGGGGGCTTGTTTTGTACATTGGGGGGGAGCCCCCCCAGGCCTCGCTGCGGGTCCGGGAGGGGGAGAAAAGGCCCTGGGGAAGGGGTTGGGGGGGGGGGGGGGGAGAGGTAAAGGCCCCAGAGCGGCGAGGGGAAAGGGGGTCCCTTAGTACAGAATGAAGAAGGAGAGAGATAAACCCTCGAGCCTCCACGATAAGAGGGGGGTTCCTAGGGCCTGCCCTCGAAGGGCACCCCTCTCCCCCCCCGACTCACCCGCGCCCCAGCTGCTCCATGCTGAGGCGGAGGTCGGAGACGGGCGAGAGCTCGTCCTGGAAGAGCGCCTTGACCACGGCGGGCGAGGCGGGGGAGGCCGGCGAGGCGAGCGAGAGGCGGCGGCGGCGGAGGGCGGCGGGGCCGAGATCCATGGGGGTGAGATCCATGGGAGCGGAGCGGGGAACGGAGAGGACAGCGCAGCGCTCCCGTCAGCGCGGCGGCCGCGGCGCTTTGGCCCCAGCCGGTACCCGTCGGCCTCTCCGAAGCTGGCGCCAAACGGCGGCTCGGCCAATCAGCGCGCGGCTCGCGCGGGGGGGCGGGTTGTTTTTTTTCAAACCCCCCCTCCCACCGCGCGCGCTCCCACCAGTAGGAACGGCCGAGCGGGGGCCGAGCCCCGCCCACTGGCCGTGATCGACGTGTCCCCGGGCCAATTGAAGAGCGGGACAGCAGGAGGGGAGGGAGGACTACGTTTCCCGGCATTCCCAAGGCTCGGAACGCGTTGTCGCCCTGCGCGTTGCACGCTGGGAAATGTAGTCCTCGGTCTCTCTGAGGGGCCGCTTTGCCGCCATGTTTCCGGCTGCCTCCCTTCAGCCGGGGTCGTGAGGGGAAGGGGCGGGAAAACTGGGAAAAATTAGGTGAAAAAGGGCGAGTGTTGCTATTTGCCTTAAAAATGGACACACAGCCAGCTTTACGGCTGAGCCCTTGCCTTGGCCTGTCCTGGGCTGAGAGGAAGGGGAGAAAATACGGAAAAAAAAAAAAAAAGAGGGGAAAAGGGCAAAAGTGAGCGTGGCATTCACCCAAAGTACCATTTGCCTTGAAAATAGACACACATGGATCATGTTGGATCCAGGAGATCCCACTCCTCCGCCCAGCAGGCCCTGTCACCCACCAGGCACACAATATTCCCAGTTCCTGGATTACACAGCGTGGTGTTTGCTCCACCCAGGATCTCACACATCCCCATCACATTCCTGCCGCTCTCCTGGCCTGGAGAGGCTGTGCCTGTGTGCTCGGTCCAGCTCTCCGGTCTGCCCTGCCCCCTCCCTGAACACTTTCCTCTCTAGAAACCGTTTTTACAGAGGTTTTCAGCCGCCACTCTCAGGTCGTGTCTCCACCCTGACTTCCTGGGTGTGGGGTGGCTGCACCCTACAGCACATCACCCCACACCAGGCCATGCTACTAAAGACCCGCATGGGCAATCAGAGCCTTCCCTGCTGATTACTCCTTGTCCTCAGCGCCCACAGGGACAGGCAGGACACTGTCACCATGGGATCCAGCCAGGACACCAGCATGCAGACACCCCCAGGCAGGACAGCACACCTTTAATGCTCCAAAGGGCTCGGAAGGAGGAGATGCAGCACCGTGCAGAGCAGACCCAGCCCAGGCAGAGCTGTGGTGAGCCCGCAGCGCGGTGCTGTGTCACTGCCACGCTTCCTGCCTGCCCAGCCAGCCAAGGGCATGGCCGGGCACTGGGAGGCACCCCAGCCCATCAGTCACACAGGCGGATGAAGGTTTCTGTTGACCACAGCCAAAAATACGGGAAGACCCTCTCGGTGAAGGAGGTCTTGAACTGCAAGATCTGCACCATGTTCTCTGCGTTGTAGAAGGTCACTTGGCCCCCTTCGTAGTCCAGGTGGACCCTGATTCTCTGGGGCTTTTCCTGCAGCACCAGCAGGGTGGGTAACCCGTGGAGCACGGTGTACTGGCCGTCCCAGCCCAGCCGCAGGGCCCAGATCTTGCCCAGGGCCATGCTGAGCGAGTCCTTCCTCTGCACGGACTCCAGGGCCACCCCCACGGCCCAGCTGTCCCCCTTCCCCACCTCCAGCTCCCAGTAATGCCTCCCAGCCGTGAACCCTTGGGAGCCCAGCACGCTGACGCTGCCCGTGAATCTCTGGGGGGTGTCGGGGAGGTTCTGGAATCCCTTTCCCAGGCGCACGGTTCTGTGGTCTGCAGAGAGGATCAGGAAAGGACTCGCCGTCTCTGGGTCCAGAGTCACCTTCTCTAAGGGACGGCAGAGAGAGAGGTCAGTCTGTGCCCGCTGAGGAGAGAACCAGCACCTCTCCCTCCCCTGCTCCTGGGGCACAGCGGGCACTCCTGCAGCCCCCTCGGGGGGCACAGGACACGGGAGCCTCCCTGCCCTCCCCTCTGGGACCCACGGGTGAGGCAGGACTGAGCCACTGTCCCCACGTGCAGGGGACGGACTCAGTGGACTTTGCTAAACCTGCTGGACCTCCAGGTCTGCTGGATATTGCTGGCTGCACAGCCAGGCTGGCAGTGGGCAGCAGTTATCCCGTGGGTGTTATCCAGGCAGGAGTGCTGCCAGGCCAGTCCCTGCTCCTGTGACAAAGTGCTCACCGAAGGGAAAACCAGCTCCTAACCCTGCCCTGCCGAGTAACCAGGCAACCTCCCTCCAGAGCTGCAGCCGCCCATGCATGTGGGATGTTCTGCTGCCATCCCGCGGCCATCCCACGAGGCCACACAGGTGTCACCGCGCAGTGTCACCACCCCGGGCCCTCTGCTAAACCCTATCCTCTGGGGACACCGTGGGGGAAACTGAGGCACAACCGTCCTGTGCTCAACTCCCTCACCCCGAAAACTGAGAGGGCACTTCTAAATGCCAGCTGAAAACACGTACAGCCCCTCTGCTCAACTGGTCACAGCACGACACAGCTCGTGTCACTGGCACTGCCTGACACAGGGACAGATCAGGAATGTAGCAGCAGGCCTAGCCAAAACAACAGGACACAGTTCCAGACAGACTCTGGTTTTAGATGTTGTGGTACGGGCCTATCTCTGTGCCAAGGACATGAGGAACTCATCCTGGAAAGCTTTTGTCCCTCATTTGTGCCCGTTGGCTCCGGAAACTTACCCCTTTCCCTGTCCATCTTGCTCAGCAGGTTCTCTGGAAGAAGGAAAGGAAGATGCATGAGTCCTCCTCCTGTGGCACCTTTCCCACTGCTCATGAGGACAGCAAGCCAGATATGGGCTCTCAGAGCCCCAAGCTCCGGTGAAGCCTCTCTTGGAGATGGTTTCCATGTGGAACAGGCGTGTTTTGCTCCCAAACCCCAAAGCAGAGGCACTGAGGATCTCCCCGTGCCAGCCAAGCCCAGGGGAAGCACAGCACGGAGCCAGCAGTGCTTTACCTTTGAATTGGGCCACTGTGCCCAGCACCAGCTGGCACATCTCAGAGAGGGTCTCAACAGTCCTCTGCAGCTCCGAGGACACCGCCTCCGGGATCGGGGCCTTGGCTGCCTCACAGCTGAGGGGGGGACAACACAGAGAGCAGCTCTGAGCCCAACCACCAGCACCCAGGAGGGGAACGGGGAAACCCCCCAGCCACAGAACCCAGGAGTGTGTCCCAGCTACCAGCACGGGAACCCCGTGGCCTTTGAGAGGGGTGCAACGGCCTCTGGTTAAATCCCAAACACTCAGCAGGGCAAACCACCTCCCTCCCGGCTCCCACAACGTTCCCAAACCTCTGCCCAAAGAGCCATGTGGGAGGACAGCGACACCGAGCCCGTTTCGTACCCGCTCAGGATTTTGCCAACGTCCTGGAAGAGAGAACACACAGGTGAGCTCCGGCAGTGCCGACAAGGGCCCCAGGGCAGGGAGTTACAGCTGCTACAAGATGCAGGTGATGGGATCGGGGAGGGGGTCACTCCACACCTCATCCCAACCCTCCCCTTCCCTCAGGGGATGCTGCAGCCCCTGGCCCACAGCAGCCACTCCGGGGTCACAGCCTGGCACCACGCCCAGGCTCCGGGCTGCAGCGGGATGTGGAGGGTGCCAGGTGGGTGCCCCCAGCCTCACCACAGGGTCACGGTGCCCAGGGGGGTGGTGCAGCCTCACCATGAGGAATTCCACGTCCGGCTGGTCACGTTTCTTCTCGATGTCCGCAATCAGCGTGTCCAGCAGCGATTTCCTCTCTGCAACACTGGAGTTGTATTCGGAGGATCTCTTGACGAGCTCCTGGGACACTGGGCCAAGCTGGGCCAGCAGGGCCTTCTTCTGCTCCTGCAGGAACTTCTCCAGATCCTCAAAGGCGTTCTGCAGCATCTCTTCCTCCAAGGCCACCTTGTGCTGCAAGGCATCACGTGGAGGCTGTGAGCCATCCCAGACTCCTCACGGGCACGGGTGTTGGGAGAGGGGCAAGGGCCACATGGAAAGGGAGAGGAGATTTTGGAGGGAAAAGCTGGAAGAATGGAGAGAGAGGTGGCAAGTCTAGATGCTGACGGACCCAAGGAGGAGATATGGGATGGTCAGAGAGGGAGGGAGAAAAGCACATTGTCACGGAAAAGGAGAGAAAGATGGGACATGCCCGGGAAGGTGGGTTGGGTGAGGGGGTGCAGGGCATGGAGGGGAACACACACCAGCAGCTCATCACTTTTTGGCTCTCCTTTGGACTTGAATTCTTCCTTTGCTTTTTGCAGAAAAACCAGGTTGCTCTGGAGTGTCTCCTGGGATGGGGAGATAAAAAAAGGTGGATTTGGCAATTTTGGAGTGACATTTGCAGGAGGGAGATGACATCACCAAACAGCCCCTGTGGGGACAATCCTGCTCTGTGGGGTCACTGGGGTGGCCCCTGGGTGCCTGGGGGTGGGTTTTGAGCTCAGAGGCAGCACCCCCCTCTCCAGGCACACATTATTGAGCTGGGGAGATCCCCCATCCACAGCTGTTTTGGCCAGAAGCATTTGTGGAATAGCTTCATGTGGAAACCCTGGAGTTTGTGGTTTGGGTTTTTTGGATTTTTTTTTTTCCTTTTAATTAGGAAAAACAACTTTTGGTGTTGGAAGTGGGATTTGTGGGAAGAGGTCTGCACTGACAGTAGCAGTGTCTCAGACATGCTCCATAAATCCACTGGAGTATTAAAAATCCCTCGTGCTCCTCCGAGCCATCCCCTGCAGCACTGCAAGCCAGGACCCCACATTTTGGGGGAGACCCTGGCTGGGGATGAATGGGGCACAAGGGACTCCATGGGGATACAGGGAGGGGGGAGAGGGGCCCCTGTGTTCCTGGGAGGGTTGGGGGCAGGCGATGGGCAGTGGGAGCCATGGGAGAACCAACAGCCCTGGCAGGTTGGGGTACAGGACCCTAGCCCAAGGCCAGATGGGGACCCCAAACCTGTACCCAGACAGGGACCCCAGCCAGCAGCTGGAGGAGGCCCCAGATCTGTGGCTGGACAGGGACCCACCCTAACCTGTGCATGCAGGGGAAGCAGACTGTGCCCTGAGGGGACCCCAGTCCATGCTCAGGAGACCCCGACCTGTGTTTGGGAGGGACCCCAGATGCTGGAGGGGGCCTCACCTATGTGTGGAGGGGACCCACGTATAGGAGATTCCCAGCCTGTCCCTGAATGGGACCCCAGGTGTGTACCCAGAGGAGATCGAGATCCGTGCCCAGGAGAGCCCCCAGCCCATGCCCAGAGCGGACCCCAACCTGTCCCTGAAGGGACCCCAGCCCACCTTGGAGGGGCCCTCAACCTGTGCCCCAAAGGGACTCTGACCTGTGCCCTGAGGAGACCCCAACCTGTGCCCCGAGGTGCCCCCAGCCCATGCCCGGAGGGGACCCTGACGTGTGCCCTTCTCCCCCCACCCTCAGCCGCGAAGCCCCCAGCCCGTGCCCATCCCTACCCCATCCCGTCCCCGTAGGTCCCGGGCAGCCCGTGCCCATCCCGACCCCATCCCGTCCCCGCAGGTCCCGGGCAGCCCGTGCCCATCCCATCCCATCCCGTCCCCGCAGGTCCCGGCAGCCCGTGCCCATCCCATCCCATCCCGTCCCCGCAGGTCCCGGCAGCCCGTGTCCATCCCGACCCCATCCCATCCCGTCCCCGCAGGTCCCGGCAGCCCGTGTCCATCCCGACCCCATCCCATCCCGTCCCCGCAGGTCCCGGGCAGCCCGTGCCCATCCCGACCCCATCCCGTCCCCGCAGGTCCCGGGCAGCCCGTGCCCATCCCATCCCATCCCGTCCCCGCAGGTCCCGGCAGCCCGTGCCCATCCCATCCCATCCCGTCCCCGCAGGTCCCGGCAGCCCGTGCCCATCCCATCCCATCCCGTTCCCGCAGGTCCCGTGCCCATCCCATGCCCATCCCATCCCGTACCCGCAGGTCCCGGGCGGCGCGGTGGGCGGCGCGGGCGCGGTGCGGGCGGTGCGCGGGCCCGTCCCGGCAGAGCGCGCACAGCGGGGCCGCGCAGGGCTCGCAGAACAGCTCCAGGGGCTCGCCGTGCTCGGGGCAGCGGGGCCGCCTCGCCGCCTCCTCCAGGGCCCCCGCCAGCCCCGCCACGGCGCCCAGCGAGCGGTTGGGGCGCAGCGAGCCCGGAGACACCGCGGCGCGGCACTGCGGGCAGGCGGCGGGGCGCGGGGGCTGCCCCAGCACGGCCCCCAGGCAGCGCTCGCAGAAGCTGTGCCCGCACTCGGTGAGCACGGGCTGCGCGAACAGCTCCAGGCACACCGGGCAGGTGGCCTCGGCCGCCAGCTGCTCGCCCAGGGCCAGCACCTCCCGAGCCATGGCCCGGGGGAAAGCGAAAGTGCCGGCACCGGGCGGGACCGGGGGGAACGGGGCGGGATGGGGGGCGGGACGGGGCGGGGCTGCGGGGACGGGAACGGGCTGCGTGAATTAATGTGAGTGCGATGTCTGTGTATGTGTGTGTGTGTGTGTGTGTGTGTAAATGAGTGAGTGGGTCTGTGTGTGTGTGTGTCTCTGTGTTTCTGTGTGTGTGCTGATGTGTGCGCCTGCATGTACTCACATGCTTCCTTGTCATGTGCAGGTGCCTGTCTGTGCACATGGATGGGTGAGTGTGAGCACCTGTGCACTTGGAACACGTATGTGTGTGCATGCACGTGTGTCTGTGCACATGGATCATGGATGTGTGTGCACGAACACCTGTTTGTGCACATGGATGTGTGTGTGTGTGTGTACCATGCACATCTGTGTGTGTCTGTGTGTGCGTGTAGGTGTGTGCATGTATGTGTTTGTGTGTTACACGTCTGTGTGTGGACATGTCTCCATACGTGGAGTTGTTGGTGTGTGTGTCAGTGTCTGTATGCAGGGCTGTGTGTGCATTATGTGTCCCTGTGTGTGCCAGTGTGTGTTAAATGTGTGTGTGTGTGTGTGTGTGTGTGCAAACCAGGGAGGCAGGAGCAGGAGAACACCGGGGGGGCACAGACAGGCCCCTCCGTGTGTGCTGCGGGTGCCCATCCCTGCACACGCGTGTGCCCACGTGAGCGGGCACAGACAGGGAGGGCCGAGCTGAGTGTGAGTGTGAGTGTGATCCCTGATCCCAGCCTTCCCCCAGGGCACAGCCAGCACGCTCCAGCTCGGCACTGCCAACCCCGGCGGATGCTTCAATTAATTCAATCATTAATAACCTGGAAGGCCTCCGGGAGCTTCGCCCCGGCTCGGCCGTGGCGGCGGGGTGGAGGTGCCAAGCAGGATCTTCCTGAGGTCTGGCGCTTGGATCCTTCCCGAGGCCTGGCCCTGGGATCCTTCCCGAGGCCTCGAGCTTGCCGGAGCCGCTTCCCGGGGGTTAATGCAGTTTGAAGAGATTGTGTTGGAGCGGCAGCTGTGCCCTGTGGGAGCCCAGGGTAATCCTTTGCTCCTCACTGTGCTCTGCCAGCCCCGTCCTGCTCTCCTGAGATACCCCCAAACCCACGGCTGCTGGGGACAGGGGGCTCCAGCTTCCATCCCCACATCCCATGGCTGCCGGCACCTCTGCCAGTGCCTCCTTCCCTCTTGTCACAGCTCCAGAACACCCGGAGAGCAGCAGCAGTGCTTGGGGAAGGGCAGAGGGGTCCCGGGAGTCCCTCCAGCCAAGTCGTGCCTCTCTGCAGGGACCACGCAGCCCCCTCTGTGCTGCTGCCGTGGGTGCTGGGTGCCCAAAATCAGCCCCCTGTGTTCAGCCATCGGTTTGGCTCCTCTGCCACTCTCACCTGCTGCCAGCTGGGGCTCAAGGAGCATTTTGGGGGGTCCCCGTGTACCCCTGACACGATAAAGCAGTCAAACACCCCCTCCCCAGGCAGTTACTGCCCTGCCATGGCTGTGTCCTGCTAAATGTTCCAGTTTCCCCAGCCCAGCAGGTCCCCAGCCCTGCCCCGGTGGCTCCAGAGGGGTCAGCACGACGCTTCCAGCCCCCTGCTCCCCATCCCTGCAGCTCCCCATCCCTGCAGCTCCCCGGGGTGTCCCTGCTCTGAGGTTCTGCCAGGGGGTACTCACAGCCCAACTATGGTGGCTCCTGCTTGTTCCCTGTCCCCAGAGCTGCTGCCTGCTGGGTGCATCCATGTCCAGCTCCCCTGGGACAATCCTATGGAACCACGAGCCCTCGAGGAGCCGGTGGGTCCCACAGCGGGACGGTGCCGTTCACCCCTGTGGCTGAGCGGTGTTTGCAGCAGTGAGCAACCCTAAAACAAACCCACCTGTGACTGAGTGAAGGGTGATAACCTGCTGATCCCCTGCAGGTGGCTCGGGGGGGCGCAGAGAGGCTGCTCCCACATGTGCCACCCCTGGATCGGTGCCCACAGCACCACCACTGCCGTGGCCTTGTGGTGCCGCTGCCACCCCGTGCTCGGTGCCAGCCGGGAGGGGGGGCATGATGGCCGTGTCATATCCCCCTGGGTCATGGGAGGTGGATTGTTGACACTTGAGCTGCTCAAGGTCACCTGGATGTTGTTAAATCCTGGCAGAATCCAGCGACCAACGCAGTTATGTCCGTGTGCAGTGGGAAAGCAGCAGCGTGAGGGGCAGAGGAGGTGCCACGTGGGGCCCAGCGATGCAGAGCAGGGCAGGGGCACTGCCAGTCCTGGCACTGCAGAGGGGCAGCCAGGCTGGTAAGGGCTCCTTAGTGCTGGTTTTGCCAAAAAAGAGCTGAATCCATCCAGTTTTAGGAAGGAAAAAGGTGCTGCCAGGTCAGTGGTGCTGCCAGTGTGACGAACACGAGCTGCTCAGAACCAGAGTCAGTTCTGCTTTTCATTTCCTTCTTCCCCTTAATCGCATCTGGTCCGGATCAGAGGGATGCAGGGAAGCTGCTGTGGAGCCTGAGGCTGCAGCCAGACCCCCTGTCCTGCACCCACACCTCCCTCCCGGGACATCCAGCCCCATCGTGGCACTGTGCATGGAACCCCAGAACGGTTTGGGGTGGGAAGGGACCTGAAACACCATCTTGTTCCTCCCTTCTGCCATGGGCAGGGACACCCTCCACTAGCCCAGGTTGCTCCAAGCCCCGTCCAACCTGGCTTTGCACACTTCCAGGGATGGAAGTGTCAACCCACGCCAGGCTGCACGCCCTGACCTGAAACCCCAAACTGCTTCCAGGGAGTTGTAGGCACCGCTGGAGCAGTGGGAAGGCTCAACCTTTGCTGGAGCCTGTCCTGGCAGCCCCGAAATGCTCCTGCCCACAGCAGTGACTGGCTGGTGGCTCCTGGCAGCTCCACACGGCTGCACTGCCCTCTGGCGCTTTCTAGCATGGGAGAGGCTGCGAATTCCAAATTCAGGAAGGGTTCATACATCGGGAAAGTCCTGGATGAGGACTTGGGTTCTGCAAAGGCATTAACAGGTCATGACAGCTTATCCCACCATCGCTCTGTTTATTGATGCCACTGTCCCACATGAGATCTGACACTGCTGGGAAGGAGCCCAGTGAGCTCCAGGGAGTTGGTGTCACCCCTCTGGCCACAGCCTGGCCCTTGGGATGCATCCACAGCCCAACCTCAGGAGATGCAGTGAGGACAAGCTGGACCACAGGGAACCACGTTGGTGGAGATAGCAAGGAGGCAGCCCCGTGTGCCACCCCCTGTGACATGTGGAGAGGGACCCTGGCAGCAAGGACCTGGGAACTGGGACATCTCCCACCGGCTGGTCAGGGCTTTTCTTGGAGCCAGCCCAGGACCTGCTCCTCATCTGGGGCAGGAATCCCGCTGCTCCTGCCACTAGTTCAGAGAGCAGAAGGGCAGTTAAACACACTGAGGTGTTGTGTCAGATCCACGGTGACCCCACAGCAGCCAGGGCCAGACCCCAGCACCCACCGCTCTGGTGGCAGCAGGAAGGCCGGACCCCGGGGAGGACTGAGCGCCAGGAACGAGTGTTTGGAGGAGCCTTGCTGAGGGGTCCTACCAGAAAAAGGCTCTTGTACTGCAACTAGAATTTTATTCTATTGTATAATTCAGGAGTGCATCACAGCCCCGCGAGCCGGGCAGGCACCTACCGGCGCTTCCAATCTAGACACACGCAGAACCTCCTCGTTAGCTGGATCTGTTAATTGCTCACCTCCCCCCCCGGCCGGAGCTCCCGTAGCCGCGCGCTGCCGAGCGGCTGTCGCGTCCAGCCCGGACAGCTGGGACGAGGCAGCACCTCTGCAGAGCTCCTGCACAAAAAGTGACTGTGCCAGAATCAGCCTACAGAGCATTTAAAAAAAAAAAAAAAAAAAAAAAAAATCTTGCCCATCCTAAGGTCGCTTATCAATTAAAAAGTTCCTCCACATTTATTTAAAAAAAACCAAACAGTAGATTTAAAAAGCAGTTACGAGTCCTACTCCGGCAAAACACCCTGTACAGGCTTCTTTTGTAGGTGGTGAGGATTCCCCCTATATCAGCTGCTTCTGTTAATTTTATATATATATAATCTTTTAATTTTGCCGCGCGTTGCTTGCTTTAATTCATTAATTTATTTCCAATCAGCCCAGTCTCCACCAGACCAGCGGCGCTACCACACAAAGCTTCCTTATGTCCATGCCCTGAGCTGGGGTGGGGGGAGATGGATGGAGGGCGGGAGAGATGAGTGGAGGAGGAGGAGGAAGAGGAGGAGGAGGAGGAGGAGGGGTGGAGGGAGGGAGAGGAGGGGGAGGAAGCCGCCGGGCAGCCCCTCACTCTCCCATGTGCGTCCTCAGGTGGTACTTGAGGGACTGCTTGTAGCGGAAGCACTTGGTGCACTCGGTGCAGGGGTAGGGCCGCTCGCCGGTGTGCGCCCGCTGGTGCTCCAGGAGGTGATGCTTCTGCGTGAAGTTCTTGCCGCACTCGGTGCAGTGGTAGGGCCGCTCGCCCGTGTGGATGCGCTGGTGCTCCAGGAGGTGGTGCTTGCGGATGAAGCCCTTCCCGCAGACGGCGCAGGCGTGCGGGCGCTCCCGCGTGTGGATGCGGTAATGGTTGGTCAGCTTGGACTTCTCGCTGAAGGTCTTCTCGCACTGGCTGCACTGGTAGGGCCGCTCGCCGGTGTGAGTCCGCTGGTGCCGCAGCAGGTGGGAGGGCCGGGTGAAGTTCTTCCCGCACTGGGGGCACAGGAAGGCCATCTCGTTCTTGCCGGCGTGGATCCTCTGGTGCATGAGGAGGCTGATCTGCAGGCGGAAGCTCCTCCGGCACTCGCCGCAGGTGAAGGGCCGCTCCCCGACGTGGGTGATCTGGTGCTTGCTGAGGCTCGACTTGTGGCTGAAGCTGCTCTCGCACTCGGAGCACTTGTAGGGCTTCCCCGGGGGCGGGGGCCGCGCCGGGGGCTTGAGGCCGTGCTCGGGGCGCCGCGGGACCCCCACGCCGCGGCGCGTGTGGCTGCGCTGGTGCAGCAGGAACTGCTGCTTGTTGCGGAAGCTGAGGTCGCACTCGTGGCACTCGTAGGGCCCTTCCTTGAGGTGGTTGCGCTGGTGGATCATGAAGTTGATCTTGAGCATGAAGCTCTTGCCGCACTCGGGGCAGATGTAGGGTCTCTCCCGCGTGCGGTTCCGCTGCTGGGCGCTGGCCGGCTTCATGTCCCCGGAGTCCCTCTCGCAGGCCGACGGCTTCCTCACGCGCCCTGCCAGGCCCCGGGGCTGGCCCTTGGAGCTGCACTGCGCCTCGCAGCCCAGCCCGGCCTCGTGGCTGGGGAAGGCCGGCGGCTCGGCCCTGCCCGAGAACATGGCGCACGGCTCCAGCGGGTCGGGGTCGTCCTCCTCCTCCTCCTCTGTCTTGATCACGATCCCGTCCTCTGCGGGGAAACCACAACAGCGTCAGGGTCATCGTCCGGGATGGGGTGGCCTTTTATGCACATGGGGGGTGCTACAGGAACATCTGAGGGGCTCCTGCAGCCGTTTGCCCCTGCCTGCTCTGCCCCACCACCCCGAGCTGGCTGCAGCCGGAGCCCGGAGCGCTGGGATGGGCTGTGTCACCCCTCAACACAGACAAACAGCCCCTGAGGGGGCCCTCAGACCCTCCTGCCAAATCGTTGGGCAATTTCATGGTGCTGCAGGATGTGGGGGACAAAAGCGCCATCAGTCTGACAGGGCTCGGGTGGCCGAGTGATTTTGGAGCGGCTCCATCTGCTCCATCACTGGGACACAACAACACTCCCTGCAGGGCACTGCTCGACAGACACACAGCACACAGGGCTGCTGGCATCCAGCTCCACTCCTGGGACAGCACAGCCAGCCTGGGAATGTCCCCTTCCCTCAGCCTCACCCCCCTCCTTCCCGGCGTGACCAGCAGCGGGATGGATGGACGCAGGGCAGGCTCCCCCTCGTGTCACCGACGCCGGAAGTGACACGGTGTTTTTGTTTTGTCCCTGCCAGGGCCACATCCCAGGGCCACATCCCAGGGACCCGCAGGAAATCCCCGGTGTATTCCTCATGTCAGCCCTTTGAGCCAGGCCTACGTGCTCTTCCAGGAAGAGCAGCCACGCTTTCCCAAGAGGCAGCCCAGATGTATCAAAGCTGTGGCTCTCCTCCCTCCATCAGAGGGGTCCTGGGGAATTCCAGGTCCTCCTCCTCCTCTGCAGACCGGGGGGCTCAGCACCTCCATCCCAGTCAGTGCCACCACAGCTCTCACTCAGCCCCACCAGCCAGGCCCCACACCTTGGACAAGGACCGGCTCCAGCCCCACTGGTGGCTTGGCTGGTTTCCCTTTCTAAGCCATGAGCAGACCACAGGATCCACGAGGCCCTCAGGAGCCCAACTCTCTCCCTCTTGGTTTGTGTTACACCACCACAGAACCATCAGGAGGAGGGAACCCGCTGCTCCCAACCTCCCATCTCCCTGCCCTTCCCACCCTCACAGCAGGTCTGCAGGACCTGGCCCACGTGTGCCACCCCACTGGCAGGAGACCCACGAAAGGCCTGGTGCCACTGTCCCTTCACCAAACAACCTCACCCTTCCCTCTCCCTCCTGGCAGCTTGGATGCCACGGGGGTCCTGCCACGCTCCTCCCTGTCCCGTGGACCTGCCTCAAGTGACCCCCCTATTGGTGGATCCCCCACGACCTGCAGGACCCCTCACCTCTGACCAGAGCCACTCCCGAGGCTGCTGCAGCCAGAAACTTTCCTGCTGGTGCTGCTTCTGGGGGGATTTAACTCTGCCCGTCCATCCAACCCGTTCCCCACCTTCTCCTGACCCCCCACAGGTCCCACCTGTGCAGCTGCCATGGTGAACGATGACTCTCTGGATCTCGTTGAAGTCGGCTCCGTACTCGGAGGAGTCGCCCAGGCTGGTCCCCGGCAGGTCCCTCGGAGGGGACACGGAGCCGTAGGGGCTCTCACACGCCGCCTCCTCGTCCGGGCTCTGGAAGCTCCCCTCCGACTGCCCCGACATCCCGTGCAGCTCGGGGTTCTCGGGGCTGTCCTCGGGAAGGAGCTCCTCCGTTTTGATCACCACCCTTATTCCCGCTGCGGCAAAGAGAGATTCCCGCCCCTCGTCATTCCCAGGGGCCGGGATGAAGACGCTGCTCACAGCCCTGCCCGCCGGCTCCGGCCGCTGAGCCCGCACAGGGGTTTCAGCTGCTCGGCCATTTCTGCTCTCCCTCCAGCCCCTGCCCTTCTCTAGTCCCTGCCACGCTCCTGCCTCTCCCCTGGGATCCTCCGCGGGCACAGGGGACGTCTCCACCCTGCCTGGGACTTGGTGCCACAGCTCAGCACCCCTTGGCCCCCCACACATCCCCCGCCTGCAGCTCCCGATGATTTTCCTCTTCCCGTAGGCCTCAATTTAATTCCAGGATCCTTGTGGTAAAGAGCACGGGCAGGGGGTCGGAGCGACCCCACATCCGCAGCCTGGCACCAGGGATGGCCAGCAGAGCTGACCTCTCCTAGGACACCTATTTATCAGCCCCCTTATCCCAGAGCAGGACTTGCTCCAGGACTCGGGATCCCTGGTGCCCTTCTCCCAGCCCAGCCCTGCCCTTGGAGAAACCCCTCAGCACCCCTTCTCCCTGCACACAGGATGGGAGCACATTTCCTTGCCCGGGAGGGCTTTCCAAGGGTAAACCCAGGCGCCATCCACACACGGAGAGGGTGGAGAGGATTTTCTGTGTGGATGGGCTTTCCCAGTGGGACCCGATTCTCCTTCCTTGCCGGGCACACTGGCTCCCTGAGGGCCTGGTCTGGTTGCAGATGCTTCCCTTGCTGATGGCTCCCAGTGCCCAGCTCTCTGGGCTCCTCTTGCCCTGGTTTATATGCTGGGCTGTACCTGGACATCAAATCTCTGATGGGCCAAACTTGTCCTGTTCCTAGGCAAGGCTCCTCCTGATAACCCCCCCCAGCCACAGCTCCCAGCTCCCTGCTTTAGCCCAGGGATGAGCAGCTCCTCGGGACACAACCAGGGCTCCCCTCGAGCCAAGGTCTCACCTGCTGTGGCATCAGTAATGATCTCACTCTCCTCCAGGTCCTGCTCGTTCCTGCCCCGCGGTTCCTCTCCTTGCTCGATCTGAGACAAAACCCCAGGTTTGGAAATTGCATAGTCTGTTGAGAGACAGAGGGATGGAGAGAGGGATCACTGCACTGGGAATCTAAGGCTGGCTTCCACCAGTGCCTGAGGGACACGGGAACACGCTCAGGAACATCCAGAGGGGCTGTGGGGAGCAAAGCCAGGTGCTGCCAGGGGCAGGAGCTGAGGTGCCACACAGAGAAGAACCCCTGTGATTTTCTGGTGGGGTTTTAGAACTCCTCAGACAAATCCTGGCTTTTCTGAAACCAAAAGAATTTCTCAGCTCCCAGCAGAGCCGGGATTTCTCCTGAAGCTCCGCAGGAAATGCCCCAAAGCACAGATCACATCAGACAGTTTTTCCCTCTGCAAAAGCTCCCTTAGAGGGAGTGCGTGGGCTGGTACCCGCTGCAGACCCAGGAGATGCAGGGAAGCCCTTCCAACAGCCATGGAGAAGGTGCCAGTTTTCCACCACCTAACTCCAGCTGGAAAAGGTTTGGGAGGTCTCCAGCCCCCCTGCCTGTGGAGATCCCCCTCAGCCAGGACAGCACCACGGCACGAGCTGGGAGTGAACCCAAACTAGAAACATCCTCCTGTGCTTTTAAGTCTTTAAAATGGGTCATTAGGGTCTCATCCGAGGGGATCTCCAAGGAGGAGCCAGAAGGAGCCCGGGAGAACGTGCCCCCATATTTACCCAGGGAGATCAGCGACTCGTAGTTCCCCTTCATCACGTTCTTGTACAGCTCCTTCTGCCACTCCTCCAGCTTCTCCCACTCCTTGTCGTTGAAGTAGACGGACACGTCGTCAAATGTCACCGGCACCTGGATCACAAGAGCACTGGTTCAAGGGCTGCCTCCCTCCCCAGGAGCCCAGAGACAGCGGCTCCCCCTCGGACACAGCCAGGCTTCAGCTCTGTCATGGCCACCAACCAGTTGGATTTTCCATTTATACAACTCCTGGGCGGGTATTTCTACATCAATAAAGGGCTCAGCCCAACGGGTGGCTCCCAGTGATGAATCCACTTCCCAAAGGACCCAACCTCCTCCTCTTGGTCCCTGCACTCTGCAGAGGACCAGGCTTGGAGGGAACCACAAAGGAGAGAAAACCTGGATGCTGGGCTGGACTCATCCCTATGGATGAGCTGACGTAACGCCCGGATTCAGTTACCCCTGAACTCCAGGGAAAGCTCTACTCAGGTCTGCAGGGCTCCCTGCTATCCTTTAGTTACTGTGTGCCCACTGGCCAGGGGCAGGCCATGGCTTCCCAAACTGATTGCCAAGGAATAACTCCTAAGGATAAATCCAGGATGTGCAAACTGTGACATGCTGGAATGCAGCTCTTCAGAGGGAAATGTGCTCCCCCTCTGCTCTCTGACTGCACTGATGGGGTGCAGGGTCTGAGCCCCCCTTTTTGCAGCCCTCCCCGGTGACATTCCCTTTCCCATGGTCCCATCTGCAGACTTCCTTTCGGTGGGAAGGTTATGAAATTCAACTAGGAACTGCATATTGATGGTGGGCTCCTTCCAGAGCTTGCCTAAGCCCAGGGAACTCATCTGCCTTCCCCAAATTCCAGACCATTCTCCTTCCCCAGCCTTGGGAGACTTTGCAGCACCAAGGTGGTCAAAGAGAAAGAACCACTAAATCTGGCGTGGTTTTGATCAAACCACCCCATAAAAAATATACAGTATAAAAAAAATAAAATCTATGGTATAAAAAATAAACAAAAAAAGCATAAATGATTCCTGGGCTGTGCAGAACTGAAAACTCCGGCCTGAGCACCGGGATGTCCCCCTGGGTCCTGTATCCTACTGTATTTTAGTCTCAGAGAGAGATGAGCCGGGAAGGAGGAGCTCCAATAGGGAGCAACTCACCTGCACCAGGGCTGTCCCTGCTCACCCCCCTGGTCCTGCCCTCCGTGAGCATTTTGGGTGCAGACCCCGCACCCCAGAACACCGTTACCTTGGGGACTTCCCCCTTCCTGCCTGGGGGCAGCCGCAGGATCCAGAAGTTCCTGTTCTTGAGCAGGTTCTCCATGTTCTCCAGGCGCCGCTGGAGCAGCCCGTACTCCTGGATGAGGGTGCCCAGCGCCGCACACTTGCTCTCCAGCTGGTTCCCCAGCTCCGCCGCCGTCTTCTCGCAGTCGATCAGCTTCTTCTCGGCCATCCCCGTGCGACCCTCCAGGTCGAGCAGGCGGGTGGAGTGGGAGTCCACCTTCCTCTCCACGGCCTGCACGGCCGCCACCACGGTCAGGGACAGCTCAGCCGTCTGCGTCTCCCGCTCCGAGGTGCGCTCGGGGCCGGCCGGTGGCCGCAGGGGCGAGGGGCAGTGCGGCTCCGGAGCCTGCGGACGCAGCGGGGCAGGCTCAGGTGGGGCACCCCCGTGGGGTGGTGGGGGACCCCCGTGGGGTGGTGGGGGACCCCCATGGGGTGGTGGGGGACCTCCGGGGTGATGGGGACACCCCCAGGGGGATGGGGAACTCCTAGGGTGACAGGGAGCCCACAGGGCGATTGGGATCCCCCCAGGGTGATGGGACCCCCAGGGTGAGGGGGACCCCGCCGGGGTGATGGGTACCCCCCACCCAGGTGATGGGAACACCACCGGGGTGATGGGGACACCCCCAGGAGTGATGAGGACCCCCCAAAGGTGATGGGCACCCCGCGGGGGGGCCGCTGCAGAGCCCGGGGGCGGCGGGGACGTCCCCGTGTCCCCGCTAAGCCGCTTACACCGGCCCCGTGCCGGTCCCACGGGACGGGCAGGACCCGCCGCGGCGGGGGCGGGGGGGGCGGGGAGGTGACAGCGCGGGGCCGGGAGGTGACACTTGCGGGGGGGGGGGGGGGATGGCGGGCGGTGACACGGGCCAGCCGAGCCCCGTTGCCATGGGCACGGCGGGGGGACACCCGGGGGGCTGCGGGCGCCCCGTCGCCATGGGGACCGGGCGGTGACACGGGGCGGGGGTCGGTCCGGGGGGGCCGCAGGGCCCGGCGACGAGCGGGGTGGGGGGGGCGGCGGCGCGGGCAGGCCCGGCCCCGACGGCAGCGCGGGCGCCGCCGGCCGCGGAGGCCCGTGCGGGCTCGGCGCGTCCCCGCCGCCCCCCCGGGGCCGGCCGTGTCGCTCCCGCCGTGCCCCCGGGGGGGCGGCGGCCCCCCCGCGCTGACAGCCCCCGCCGCCCCCCGCCCGCCCGGCCCCGACGGCGCGGCCCCGCAGCCCCGACGTGCGGCCCGCCAGCCGGGCCCGGCCCCGCGCCGGGGGCGGCGGGCGCCCTTTACCTGAGCGGGGGCCCCCTCGGCCATGGCCCTTTGTTCCGTGCCCGGGGCCCCGGGGGCCGCGGCCGGGAGGATCCAGCGCCCGCTCTCCGCTTCACCTCCGCCCGCCGCCGGGCATCGGGCTGGGCGCGGGGCGGCGCGGCGGGGCGGGGGCGCGGCGGGGCGGGGCGGGGGCGGTGCGGGCCGGGCGGCGGGGCGGGGGCGGCGGCGGTGGCTCCGGCCCCGGGCGGGCTCCGGTGCGGGCGCGGGTGCGGGTCCGGCTGCGGGTCCGGTCCGGCCGCGCCGCTGCCCCGCCGCGCCGCCAGGGGGCGCTGCCGCCGCGCGGGGCCGCGCGCGCGGGCGGGGCGGGGCGCAGCGGGGCGGCCGCGCCAGCAGCGCCCCCTGGCGGCCCCCGGCGGCACCGCCCCCGCCCCGTCGGGGCCCCCCCGGCGGCAGCGCCGGGAACGGGAACGGGAATGGGAATGGGGGGAACGGGGACAGTGGGGACAATGGGGGCTGGGGAGGGACTGCGGCCGATAAGGAACCCGGGGGGCACTGGGGCACACCGGGGAATAGGGGCGCTGGGAGGAGGGGGGGGGCAGGGGGACGCTGGGGAGACTGCAGGCACTGGGGAGGCACTGGGGAGGAATGGGGGACTGGAGAGACTGAAGGGACTGGGGGGAACAGGAGGCTGGAGGGACTGAAGGGACTGGGAGGGTGAATAAGGAGACTGGGGGGAGTGAGGAGACGGTGGACTGGAGGGATTGGGGGATTGGGGTAAACGCGGACTGGAGGGCTTGGGGAACTGGGGAGACTGGGAGCAATAGGGGGCTGGGAGGAGGGAGGGGCAAGGGGACTAGGGGCAGTGGGGGGACTGAAGGGACTGGGGTGCGACCGGGAGTCTGGAGGGACTGGGGAAAGACTGGGGGGGCGACTGGAGGGAATAAGGGATTGGGGAGGCAGGAGGACTGGGGGCACTGGGGAGACCGGAGGGACTGGGAACAATAGCGGGGCTGGGAGGAGAGGGAGAGGGGAGGGGCTGGAAAAGGACTAGAGGAACTGGGGGACCGATGGGAACTGGGGACACTGGGTGGGGGCAGCACCAGGGGGAACTGGGGAGGGGTTGTGGGGAGCTGGGGCTCTTCCCTGGGAATTGGGGGGAACTGGGGCTGTTCCCGGGGTAACTGGGCTGACAGGGAAGAGACGGGGGGGAACTGAGGCTGTTCCCGGGGGGGCTGGAGAGAGGCTGGGGGGAACTGCGGAGGGGCTGCTACGAACTGGGGGGAACTGGGGCTATTCTCGGGGGAACTGGGGAGGGACTGGAGCTGTTCTCGGGGTAACTGGGAGGAACTGGGGCTATTCTCGGGGGAACTGGGCTGGCAGGGGCGACCGGGTGAAACTGGGCATAGACTGCGGGGTGCTGAGGCTGCTCCCGGAGGAACTGAGCTACCAGGGGGGACTGGGGAGGGACTGCGGGGGACTGGGGAAACTGGGGATGTTCACGAGGGAACTGAGCTGCCAAGGGGAGCTGGGGAGGGGATGCAGGGAACTGGGGCTGTTCTAGGGGTCCCTGGGCTGACGGGGGGGACTGGGGGAACTGGTTTGACTGGGGTGGGGTGGCGCAGTGAGAGGGGCAGGTGGGAGAGGCTGGGGCAGTGCTCGGTGCGACACCGGGGGCCGGGGAGGGGCCGGGGGTCGGTGGGGAGGCCCCGGGGCGGCTCCCCCCGCCCGTCCCCGCCCCGTCGGGTCCCCCCCGCCCCTCCCCGCGGCCTCGGGCCCCGCGGGCTCTGAAATGGCGGCCGGAGGCGGCGGCGCCGTGGAAATGGACCCACCACCCCCCTCCAGCCCCCGGGACGGACCCCAGGGCGAGACCCCCGGGACGGACACCCCTGCGGCCCCCCCGCGCTGCACCGGACCCGACCCATCCCGTCCCGTGTGCCCTCCCGCTCTGTCCCCTCCTGTCCCCTGCACCTCATCCTCTCTCATCCCACCCAGTCCTATTCTGCCCGACCCCACCCCATCCCTCTCCATCCTGTCATGCCCTGTCCAGTCTTATGCCCCTTTTATCCATCCCACCACATCCTGTCCCGTCAATCCTGCCCCATCCCATCCCATCCCATCCCATCCCATCCCATCCCATCCCATCCCATCCCATCCCATCCCATCCCTGGGCCATCCCATCTGCCCTGTCCCATCCCTTCCCACTCTGGCACAGCCCCTGTCACACAGCCCCACTCCCAGTCTGGACTTTGGGGACCTGGGGTGACAGTGGGGGGAAGTTGGGAATAACAAACATGGGGAAGGGCAGGAAACCCTTTGCTTTGTGGGAAATGGGAGGGGATGAGGTGGGAATGGGACAAGGCAACCTGCCTTGGAGGGGTACCAGGGTGGGCACCCACAATTAGAGAGCCTCCCTGTCCTGGGCTGTCCCAGGGATCTGAAACCCCCATTGGGAGGGGACACCAGGAGCAGCTCTGGGATAGAGGGTATCACTGCCTGGTGTCTGTGCATCCCAGTGCAGCTGGGGGGACTGGGATCCAGGGCAGCTGTTGGGCAGAGGGAGTGCCTGATCCTGGCTCTGGGAGGCTCCAGGTTGTCCCTGTGGGGATCCAGGTGTTTTTATCAGGTGTGTTTATTCCCATGAGTGATCAGCCGGAGTGGGATGGGGATGCAGCCGTGTCCATGGAGTGCCATGTCCTGTCCCCCGGGCTCAGGTCCCGTGTGTAGGTGTGTTTATACACACCCAGCACACGTGTGCAACGTAGAAGGACATCCGTGTATCCTCATGGAGTCTCCACATGCTCAGCCCACCACCAGCCCAGATCCCACGGGATGCCCTTCCCTGAGCTCTCCCCTTTTCCCTCCTCCTCTTCTTCCCCACCATGGGGCAGCCCCATCCCATCCAGGGGCTCCAGAGTGTGGGGGATCCTCGCTCCAGGGTCCCTCCCTCCGGCTCTGCAGGTACCCAGCGTGGATTGGGATGGGAGGGGATCCAGCCTGGCAAAAGCCAAGGCCAGGGATGTGTGGGCCACAAGTGCCACATCCCCACAGTGGCTCCAACCCACAGGCTGCCCTGTCCACCTCCCACGTGTGGTCCCAAGCTGGAACAACCCCTTGGGCATTGTCAGAGCTCGGGGGGGGCTCCGGTGGGAGAGAGGAACATCCCCCTGGGAACGGACACTGGGCTGTGGGGGAGCTCCTGGGAAGGGCAGGGGACCCTATGAGTGGCACCATCCAGGCACCCTTTAAGGTCCCTACCAACCTGAACCCTTCTGGGATTCCACAGTCCCAGCTCCGAAGCAGCCGCAGCCACCGGCGCCTCTCCCGGCACGGGATGTCCTGGCTCTATCCCACCACAGAGCCTGGCTGAGGGAAGCGACCCCTCACCCATCCACAGCCCCGTCTGTGCGTGGCACAGGCTGGCTCGTGGATCATAACCTCAAACTCTGCTTCCAGCAGAGGAAAAGGGAAAAACAGGAATCCCAAATGCTGGACGCAGCACCCAGAGCAGCCTGGTTTGCCAGGCCTGGCTCCACTCGGCTCGTGCCGCTCACCTGTCCTACAAATTACCTGGCAAAGCTCCCGACCGACAGCCGGGAGCAGGGCGAGGGAGCTGCAGGAATCGGCGAGGGGCTGCCACGGCTCATCCCACACGGAATTCAGAGTGGAAACACTGTATTGACAGACTTTACAAAAGTTGTTACAAAACACGGTCACGAACCAGCAGCTGACGATACACAGCGAAGAGACACCACGTACAGGCACCTCGGAACAACACCAACAGCTCCAGAAGTCAACCAATATTTACACAAACGGCTGGAAAACTCCGGGCGTTTTATCGCATAACATGGAAGTGTTTTAGAGCAACTGTGAAATATAGTGTCACACTTTTCCTTGTAGTATTATCATCATCATAATAATTAATAATAATAATAGTTCATAATAATAATAATAATAATAATAATAATAATATACTACTTCTATGTTAACTAAAAACCAAACAGCTCTTTACAAGGGTTAGGAGAAGCTGCTTTCACTCGTCTGACTTACCTGAGTGAGACCAAACCCAGTTAAAAAACAGTAATAAAATCACCTTCACTGACAGGAGTCCGTGTGTCGGCCCAGCAGCGCCGTCCCCTCGGGCCAGAGGGAAACCACAGCCCGCCTGGTGCCGGAGACACCCTTCCAAAGAAGGGAGGCGTGATCCCACCACGCCTCCAAACGCTGCCCTTCCCGACTCCTCCTGCTCCAATGTCCTCAGCCCCTTCTCCCGCACCTGCTTTTCTCTCACCCCGCTCTTTGCCGCGCTCTCCTCTCCGCTCTCCCGCCTTAAACAAGCCCTGTGTCGTGCCCTAACCCACCTCTCCGCCTCGCCTCTCCTCCCTTCATCCCAATCCTGGCCTGGCAGCCTCCTGGGACGTGGCAGCACGGCGGGAGCGGGCGACCAGCCGCCTGGGAATGGCACCTTCCTTCCCTCCTCCCTCCTCGCGCTTCCAGCCTTGCAGTGAAACGAGTGGAAAAAAGAAAGCGAAAGCTTGTCACTCCTGAATATGCACAAAGATAGGTGGGGGAACACCTGCTAAATAACAGGCCCCGGAGAATCGCTCGGGATTATTCTCTACAGGCAAAATCCAACCCTGTGCAGGGGCTGCCGCCGCGGCGGGAGAGCCGCGGGACCCCGCGGGGCCGCAGAGGTGCCTGGGCCGGCCGCTCAGAGTTTGTAAGAGGAATTCCTTGGATGCTTCACCAAAGCTTTTGTAGCATGACCACGTGGATTAGCTGCGATACAAGTCACCTGCCATCATGCTGCACCGTCACGGTCACCGCGAGCCCTCCTGCCCCGGCCCCACCTCGGCTACTGCGTAGTCTCTTTTTTCACGCAGAAATGCTTGGTTTGGGTCCCCGCCGACTCCAGGCCCAGCTGCGAATCCTCCGTGGGCCGCGGGTTGCGGGAGTGGATTTTCTGGTGGCAATTCAGGGACTCTTTGTAGCGGAAGTGCTTCCCGCAGACGGGGCACTGGTAGGGGGTCTCCCCGGTGTGCACCCGCCAGTGCTTGAGCAGGTGATCCCGGCGGATGAAGCTCTTCCCGCACTCCGTGCACTGGTAGGGCCTCTCCCCGGTGTGGATGCGCTGGTGGCGGATGGCTTTGGAGAGGTCTCGGAAGTCCTTCCCGCAGTAGGTGCACGTCAGCGGCCCGTCGCCCTTCCCCGTGTGCAGCTTCTGGTGCAGGATAAGACTCACCTCCAGGCTGAAGCTCTCCTTGCACTGGGAGCAGGTGTAAGGCCTCTCCACCATGTTGTTCACCTGGTGCCTGACGAGGCCGTACTTGATGCCGGAGCCCTTGTCGCCGTCGGGGCGCTTGGACGGTTTGGAGCGGGAGGAGCCCTGGCCCTTGGGCTTGGATTTCTGCCAGAGGCCCTCGCCGCGCTCCAGGGAAGTGCAGGCCTCCTCCCTGGCGTGCGCCTTCTGGTGGGTGGCAAAGAGCTGCTTGTCCAGGAAGCTCTCCCCGCACTCGCAGCAGATGTAGGGCCCCTTTTCCGCGGCTCCTTCCTCGGGGGGATCCTTCTTGGCCAAGTCCCTCCTGCGGCGCACGGAGCGTCTCAGCCCGTTGCCCGCTGCCGTTCGCTGCTGCGGGTCCGACCCGCTCTGGCTCTTGCTGCTCGACTGCATTTCCTCCTCCGGGGCGGAAAAAACCTCCTCCCACTTCCCTGCCAACGACCTGGGAAGCTCCAGGCTCTCGGGACCCTCCTCGTCGCAGGGCTGTTCGTCTGGCGGGGCAGAGCACTCGTCATTGGCGGAGGCAAGAACCGGGTCGTTATTTACACCACGATTCCCCGGGGCACGGGTGGGCTCTGCTGTGCACACCCAGCTCAGTGCCTGGCACTGCTGTCCTGGGACACAGCCAAGGCCAAAGGGAACACAGGATTGTTAAGGCTGGAAAAGCCTTCGGAGACCACTGAATCCAACTGGTCCCCCAGCACTGCCAGGGCCACCGACCCCTGTCCCCAGATGTCACATCCACACAGCCTTTAAATCCTTCCAGGGATGGGGACTCCAGCCCTGCCCTGGGCATCCTGTTCCAGTGCCTGACAATCCTTTGGGGCAAGAAATTTTCCCAGTATCCAACCTGCCCCTCCCCTGGCACAGCCTGAGGCCGTTCCCTCTCCTCCTGTCCCTGTTCCCTGGGAGCAGAGCCCGACCCCCCCCCCAGGCTCCCCCCTCCTGTCAGGGATTGCAGAGCCAGAAGGTCCCCCCTGAGCCTCCTTTTCTCCAGGCTGAGCCCCCCCAGCTCCCTCAGCTGCTCCTGCTGCTCCAGCCCCTTCCCAGCTCCCTTCCCTTCCCTGCACACGCTCCAGCACCTTCTTGCCCTCAAATATATTATAATACTATATATATAATCTACATATAGCTGGCCAAAGGGAAAAAGGGGCTTCCTCAGCAGAAGGTGCAGCAAGACAGGTCTTGTGGTTTAGGATAAAGGCAACAAAAATTGTGGAAAGGGGAGTAAAATCTCCTTTCCTCGTGGCATGGGAAGGACGCCCCTGCCTGAGGCTGAAGGGTCTCTCATGGTATAGACAGTGACTCAAAGTAAACTATCAACACTGAAATTCTGGAAAAGCTTCATCCAGAACAGCTGAGCTGCTCCCGGGAATGAGAAGGAAAAGCACATCCAGGGAAGGGACACTTCCCAAGCAGGTCAGTGCACTCACATGTACCAGGGACCTCCATGCTCTCCTCTTCCTCAGAGCCCTCGTGGCTCTCAGCCAGAGTCTCCTCGTATTTACCCCACGAGCTCTCGTCAGGCCCAGGGAAGAAAAACTCTGTGTGAGGGAAAACAACAGGAGTTACACTCCCACCTCCCAGCTGCTTCCGAGGATTCCGGGAGAGATGGAGGCACCAGGCGGGGGACGACTGGGAAAGTCCCCCCGTACCCGGAGACAGAGAGGACAGAACCACCCCAATCTGCTTCCACCTCCCCACCTGGAAGGACTCAAAAATTGCCCACGAATCAGATCTCAACCCCAGCGAGTCCCAGCAGTCTCGTGGCTCACCGGTGCTGGGGTCTGTGGGGGTCTCCCCTGCCTCGGAGTCCTCCTGCTCCTCTGCGTTGGGATCCTCTCCCTGCTCGATCCGGGACAGCATGTCGGGCTTGGAAATGGCAGCGTCTGCACAGGAAAAAGAGGATCAGGATGTTCCCCCTGCCCTCGTGGGAGAGGAACTCAGAGCTTCGCCCACCAACCTTCCTTCGCTGGGGAACGCAAAGAGAGAGGCTGAGGAAGGTGCTCCCACCCGTGTGCACCTCTCACCTTGTGTGGGCCCTGGACTGAGCGATGCAGGAGCACACTCTGCTCAGGTGAGGAGCAACTCCCAGCCTGCAGTGTGAGGAGGAGAATAAGAAAATGCATCCGCACTCACCTCCAGGCTTCCTGTCTTCTCCTCCCTAAGATCCATTGCAATGGGGACTTCAGCTCGGGGACAGCACCAGAGCTGTCAGCAGTGCCCTCCCTGTGTGGTTCCCTCCAGCCAGGACCGCTCCTCCTACTCGTCCGAGCCACAGGCTGCTCATGGATTTTGGGAAAGGGGACAATCACCATCTCTCCTCGGGCAGAGAGCGGAAAACTTCATTTCCAGACACGTGTGAGTCTCTGGGGATTAAATTCCACCCTGCTCTGGTGGATCTGTTGGCCTTATACCAGAGCCAAACCCCGTGACCTTGTTTCTCAAAGGAAACCCTTGGATAAAGCACAGACACGTTTTTTCTAAGCTCCAGGCTCAGATCCCCAGATCCCCTTCAGCGGGACCGTTGTGTTCCCATGCCTCGGGAGCAGGGCACGGGATTGGTGTGTAAACAGCAGAATGGGGGGCAGTGTTTACCCCTCACCTTCTTCCCTGGTGCACAGGGACTGCACGAGACCTCTGCTCAAAGAAACAAAGGAAGAAAGGAGGGGAAGAACCAGCACAAAAGGGCTGGGCTGGGCAGAGCTGGATGGAGGGAGGTGGGTGAGCCTGCCCTCGGCACAGGGAAGTGCCCGAGCACCAGGGACGGTGTCTGTGCTCCCACCCCCTGTCCAGCCAAGGCAAGGTCATTTCTGAGAACATGTTGTGAAGGCAACATTCCCCAGAGGGATTTCCCACAGCCAGGACTGGCAGGAGCGAGCGGAGCGCATTCCTTCAGCTGGGAATGCTGTGCCCTGAGCTGCTGAGGGGAAAGCAGAAGGCAGAGCTCAGTCTCGCCTGCAGCTTCTCCCCAGCAACAGATCGAGCAGGACTCGCTCCCTGGGGCCAGACAGAGTGCCCAGGCAGCGCTGGCAAACCTCCTCCTCGTGGAAGGGCCATGGAAAGGGCTGGAAGGACCCTCAGAGGTAGGGCACAGGGCACCCCTCTGCTGCCCGAAGGGGCCAGCAGGCTGATGCACCCAGAGCAGTGGATCTGTGGACCTCGGCATGACAAAGGAACTCCCCTATTCCTCAGCTTTGCTTGGATTGAGGGTCCTCTTACTTCCCCTCTTCCTCCTCCTCCTCCTCCTCCTCACGACCCAGGTGCTCTCCTGGTCACAGGGACCACCAGGGACATCCTTCCACCCTTCCCCTGAGCTGGTAAGGGCTGAACTCATTGCCAGGGCTGTGCAACACCTTCCCAAACCAGCACACCATCCCCCTCCCCGCTCCTGCCGGACACGGCGCTGCTTCCATCCATCCACCAGTTCCCGGGAAAAGCTGGTGCCCCGGGGGGCTCAGGGCAGACCCCAGCCCGTGGTTACCCATGGAGATGACGGCCTCGTAGTTGCCCTTCATGATGTGCCTGTACAGCTCCTTCTGCCACTCGTTCAGGCTCTTCCATTCCTCCTCCGAGAAGTTGAATGAAGCGTCGTTGAAGGCCACAGGGACCTGCAGGGGAAGCATCAGGGGGTTTGTTTCTTGTTTAAGGAAACACCTGGGGGTGTTTTCTCACTCAGTTTTCTCCTTCGAGCTCCTCAAGCATCACACAGGACAGTCCCAGGCAAGAGCACCTGGTCCTTCCCACGTGCCTCATCCCCCAGGGGACCCGCAGGGATTTCCCCTGTCCCCTTCTGTCACCTCCCCCCTGCTCAGCCTCCTCGTGCCTTCACAGGCTCTTTTACGCCTCAATTTTGACACAGTTCGGCTGCTCATCACCTCTGGGAACAGGGGGCTGAGCCACACAATTCCACAGGAGCCGAGCAGGGCTCCCCACAGAGCGTTTTGGGAGGATCCCAAGTACATAATGAGGAGAGCCATCATGAGGAGAGCATCATTAACACAGTGGGACCTGTGCTGGTTCTTCTCACCCAGTGCTGAAGGAAAGGCACTGCTGTGGGGGAACTGCTGCTCAGCACTGCAGCTGCCCCAAAATGGAACGGGAGTGCAGGGCTATGGGGCTGGGAGTGCAGGAAATGGGCCAGAGAACACAGGGCACAGGGCTGAGCGCCAGGGTATGGAGCTGTGACTGCAGGGCATGGGCTGAGAGTGCAAGATATGGGTTTGTGAGCTCCAGAAACAGGGCTGTGAGCACAGGGCATGGGGCTGGGAATGCAGCCTGTGGGGGCTGTGAGTGCAAGATGTGGATCTGTGAGCACGGGCCTGTGAGCGAGGATATGGGGCTGTGAGCGAGGATATGGGACTGTGAGTGAGGATATGGGGCTGTGAGCTCAGGCTATGGTTCTGTGAGCAGAGGGAACGGGGTTCTAGCCCAGCAGATGTGCAGAGCAGCCCCGTTCTGCAGCAGGGAGCATCGGGGAGCATCGGACCGTTACCTTGGGGACTTCCCCTTTCGCCCCCGGGGGCAGCCGCAGGATCCAGAAGTTCCTGTTCTTGAGCAGGTTCTCCATGTTCTCCAGGCGCTTCTGCAGCTGCCCGTACTCCTGGATGAGGGTGCCCAGCGCCGTCCACTTGCTCTCCAGCTGGTTCCCGAACTCCACCGCCGTCTTCTCGCAGCCGATCAGCTTCGTCTCGGCCATCCTCATCCTGCCCTCCAGGTTCATCAGCTGGGCCGCCTGCGTGTCCACCTTCCTGTCCACGGCCTGGATCTCGGTGACGAGCGTCAGGGAGATCTCCGCGGCGGGCAGCTCGGCCTCGCCGCCGGGGCCCTGCTCGGGGGCGGCCAGCGGCTGCTCCAGGCCCAGCTCCTGCGACTCCATCATGCTCTCCAGCTCCTGCGGGGACGGCGCGGCGCTCAGCGCGGGGACGCGTCCGCACCCGCGGCCGGGGGGGGGGGGGGGGGGCGGGACGCAGGGCCGGGGCGGCGGGGGGAGGCGGCGGGCGGCGGGGGCGGGGAGGGGGCCGGGCAGCGCTTACCTGAGCGGGGGCCCAGTCGGCCATGCGGCGCGGGCGGTGCGGGCGGTGCGGGCGGCGCGGGGCGGGCGGCGCGGGGGGCGCGGGCGGCGGCGGCGGCTCAGCAGCGGCGGGGCGGGGCGGCCATGCCGGGGGCGCGGGGCGCGCTGGGAGCGCCGGCACCGCCGCGGCGCCCCCCGCCGGCGGGCGGACCGAGCGCCCATTGGGCGGGGCGGCGGGCGGACCGCGCGCCCATTGGGCGGGGCGGCGGGCGGACCGCGAGCCCATTGGGCGGGGCTCCGGCAGGGGGCGGGGCCCGCGCCGCGCGCGCTCCCGGCGGCGCCCATGGCGGTGCCGCGCGCGGGGCGGGGGCGGCGGCGGCGGCGGCACCGGGAGGGGACGGGGACGGGGACGGGGACCGGTGCGGCACCGCCACTGCGGCCCGACGGGGCTCGCCGCCCCCGCCACGGGCACCACCCTCGCCGCGTCCCGTCGCCCGTCATCCCGCGCGCCGTCATCCCGGTGCGGCATCGCTGAACTCCCCGCCCACCGGGGAGGCCTCGGCGGGAGCGGGACCGGCAGCGGCACCGGGAGCAGGCGCTCCCGCGCCTCCACGAGGAGCGGGACGAGGCCGGTGCCATGAAGGAGGACCGCCAGCATCCCGTCGACCTGGGTGAGGCGCCCGATCTATCCCGGCACCGGTCCCGGTGCTTCCGGTCGTGTCCCTGCCGTGAGCGCGGCCAGCGCTCACTGGGAACAGGAGGTCACGGGGTGGCTCCGGGGCCACCGCGGGACCACGGACAGCCGTGGTGGGGGATGTGAACACCGGCCTGTTGTGACCAATTGCATCTCCGGTGGCATCACCGGCCATCCCTCCTGTTGTCTCCGTAACAGGTTACGCCGTCACCAAACCCGACATCCTGGCCGAGGTGGAGCGAGGGGACGAGGTGGTGGAGGTGACCGTGGGGCACTACGGGGAGCACCAGAGCCCCCGGCCACGTGCGGCACCCGCCGGCCCCTCCCAGGGTGAGCGGGACAGGGGGACAGATGGGATTGGGAACAGGGATCGAGTGATGGGTCGGATCCTACCAAGCCATGGCAATCCCGGTGAGGAGAGCCCTCCCCAGCGCACTCCTGTCTCCACAGGGGACTGGCTGGGGAAGGAGGTGAAGATTGAGGAGGGGGTGTCCCCACCCCCCTGCTCCCCCCCGGCCCACCACACGGGCCCCACTGAATTCCTCGTCCCGCTGCGGGAGCGGGGCTGCAGCTACTGCGGCGTCGCCGAGCCGGAGCTGAATCCCGGTGCGGGTACCGGGGGGTTCATCACCTCCCTCCCCGCCTTCGAGAGCCGCCGCTGCCGGGCGGGGGAGCCGCCGCTGGAGTGCCCCGAGTGCGGCCGGGGCGTGGGGCAGAAGCCGGACGTGGTGCAGCACCGGCTGGCACGCGGTGTGGAGCGCAGCTACGCCTGCGGCCGCTGCGACAGGAGCCTCGCCGAGCCGGCGGGGCTGGGGGCCACGGGCAGCACCCACCGCCCGGCTCCCTGTGCCGGCCGCGCCCCGGGAATGGCCGAGGGGGCCGTGGCGGCGCCGCGCAAGGAGCGCAAGGAGCTGTCGCTGACGGAGAAGGTGCGCGTGCTGGAGATGCTGGAGGGCCCCAAGGTGTCGCAGAGCGAGCTGGCCAAGCGCTTCGGGGTGTCGCAGCCCCAGATCTGCCGCATCATCAAGAACAAGGAGCGCATCCTGAGCGAGTGGCAGCGCAGCGGAGACCCCGAGCGCAAGCGCAAGCGGGAGGGCAAGGACGCGGCGCTGGAGGCCGCGCTGCTGCGCTGGGTGGAGGGCGCCCGCGCCGCCGACCTGCCCGCGGGCCGCCCGCTGCTGCAGCTCAGGGCCAAGCAGCTGGCAGGGGCGCTGGGCCGGCCCGGCCCCGAGCCCGGCGGTGGGTGGCTGGCGCGTGTGGCGGCCTTCAAGAAGCCACCGGCAGAGAAGGGGGACGCGGAGCAGGCGCCGGCGGAGCACTGGGCCGGCACGGTGCTGCCCGCGCTCCTCTGCGGCTACGCGCCCTCCGACATCTTCTCCTGCGGGGAGGCTGCGGTGCCGCTCCCGGCCGGCTGCCCCGGTGAGCGGCTCACGCTGCTGCTCTGCGCCAACGCCAGCGGCTCCGAGAAGGTGCCGCTGCGGGCGCTGGGGGAGAGCCCCCGGCCGCTCTGCCTGCGCGGCGTCAACCTGGAGCAGATGCCGTGGAGTTACCGCGCCGGCAGCCCCGGCGGCCTGACCGCGCCGCTCTTTGCCGAGTGGCTGCAGGAGTTCAACGAGGGGATGCGACGGCAAGGCAGGAGGGTCCTCCTGCTCCTCGCCAAGCACGAGGCGCACCCCTACCTCCAGCTGTCCAACGTCAGGATGGTCTTCGTCCCTCTGGCCGCCGCCCTGGCACAGCCCCTGGACCGCGGCATCGCCGGCGACCTCAAGGGCCACTACCGGCGCCGGCTGCTGCGGTGGCTGCCGGTGGAGCGCGGCGCGGGCCAGCCCACCCTGCTGGACGTGCTGCACATGCTGGCGCAGGCCTGGGGCAACGTGTCCTCGGGGCTCATCGCCAGCTGCTTCCGTGCCGCCGGCTTCACCCCCGGCGCCGGTGCCGAGGCCGCGTCCCTCAGCCCAGCACACGGGGCGCTGGGCCGGGAGCAGCTGGAGCGTGGCGGGGAGCCGGCGGGGGTGGACGGGGACGAGGGGATGGAGGGCGAGGACGCGGCAGAGCTGGCGGCCGTGCCGCCCTGCCCCTCGGAGCGGGAGGTCTGGAGGAGCCTGGCCACGCTGCGGCGGTACCTGGAGTGCCAGGCCACCTCGCCAGACCTCTTCCAGGCCTTCTACGAGCTGGAGGACGCGGTGCACATGGTGTCGGCCGGCGCCGGGCGAGCCCTCCGTGGGGACACCCCTCCCAAGCAGTGAGGGGGGCGGCCGGCCCGTGCCCAGAGCCGCTCGTGCCCGCTGCTCACCGGGGCTGTCACCGGCCCGGCCTGGCCACCGTCCCCCTGCAGTTGTGCCGTGGGGTTTGCTGTGGGTCTGCGTGGGGTCACCCTGCGTGGGGGCTGCGGAGCCGCCGCGCTCTGGGTGTCACCCATGGGGCAGTGCCTGGGGCATGAACCTGGTTCCAGAACCTTCTCCAGAGGGGTGGCTGCTGCAGCCAAAGGGAACGGGCACGGAGCTGCTGCCGGCGGGGATTTGCCCTGAGTGGGGTAGTTGTGTTTGCTGTGGGGGTATGTGGGGTGGTGCTGGGGTGTCTCCGTGCTAGGGACAGTGGCTCCTTCCCACAGAGGGACCAGGTGCCACCGGCTGCTGTCACCACGTGGTGCCCGGAGCGTAACAGGCATTAAAAGGCTGGAATTCAGCAAAGTGGAGCATGGCTGGTGGGTGTCGTATTTTACTGTCACATCTGCTGGGAGCAGCGGGACCACCCCAAACTTCCTCTTCCCCTCCCCTGCCCTGAGGACACCATTGCTGCTCCTGGGCCCCCACAGCACCCCAACCTGTGCCATCTCCCCCCGGGAGCCAGGCAAGCAGCACCCGGGGAGGGAGGGAGGCATTTGTGGGGTGCAGCAGGGGGATCTCCACGGGGATGCACAATCACAGGTGGGAAAGTGCTGGGATGCAGGGATGGGGGTGCACGGGGGAGATCCCCACAGGGATGCACAGTCATAGGTGGGCAAACAGGACCCAGAGGGGGGGAATGCAGTTATGGGGTGCATTGGAAGATCCCCAGGGGGATACACCATGATAGGGGTAAACTCAGCACTCCTGAGGGGGAGGCAGGGACGGGGTGAAGTGGGGGGGGAACCCCACAGGGATACCTGCAGCCCCACGGGGGATGGGACTCAGGGATGGACCATCCCGGCGAGATTCCCACGGGGATGCACCACCACAGGGGTACACACAGCACCCGGGAGAGGGTGAGTGGGATGCAGGGGCAGGGTGCACGGGGGATCCCCCCGGGGGATACACCATCGCGGAGGTACCGCAGCCCGCTCGGGGGCGGGATGCAGGGATGCCCCATCCCGGCGGGATCCCCACGAGGGCACACCCGCACGGCGGTACCCGCAGCCCGCTCGGGGGCGGGATGCAGGGATGCCCCATCCCGGGGGGATGTCCCCCGTCCCCCGCCGCCGTCCCCGCCCCCCGTCCCTCCACGGCGGGACCACCAGGGGGGGCCCACGGGCGGCTCGGTCGCGCAGGGCCCGCGCCGGCGCTCGGAGGAAATGAAGGCGAGTTCCGCCGAGGCGGGAGCCATTACCCGCCGCCGGACCTGAGCCCCCCCCTCCCGCCGCCGCCGGGGCCCCGCCGCCGCCCCCCGCCCCGCAGCCCGCCCCGGCACAGGTAAGCGATGCCCCGGGCCGGGAGGGCTGCGGCGCGGGGGGAGGGCTGGAGCGGGGCCGGTGCCTGCCCCGCGTTTTCCCCCCCCAGAGTGGGATCCCGAATGGGGGGGGGGTCCGCCGGGCAGGCACCGGCCCCGCCGCTTTGTCCCCGGGCGGAGCAGCGCGAACAAAGCCGAGGGGGTGCCGCTCGCAGCCCCCCCGCCCCATCCCCCGGGGCGCCCCGAGGCCGCGGGGGTGGGCGCTGCCCTGGGCTCGGGGGGCTCGGGGGGCTCGGAGGGGGCTGTGGGCTCGGCAGGGGCGCGGCGGGGCTGGGGGCTTTGCGCTGTGCTCCTGGGGGTCGGGGGGGGCCGCGGGAGGTTGGGGTGGGCGCCCTGGTGGAGGGCTTTGCTGCGGTCCCCAGGTCCTCGCCGGGAGCCGGAGGGGTGCACTGCTGGCCCGGGTGTGCACCGTGACCCCTGGCCCGGGTGTGCATCACAGCCAAGGTCTTCATCATGGCTTTGCGGCACTTGCCACGGCCAAGGTTCTTGATGTGGTCCCGAGGTCCTCACAGGGAGCTTGGGGTCTTCACCACGGCCAAGGACTTTGCTGTGGTGGCCACAAGGTCCTCACTGGGAGCTGCAGGTCTTCACCATGGCCAAGGTCTTTGCCACGGCCCTGGGGTCCTCATGGGGGGCTTGAGGTGCTCACTGTGGCCAAGGCCTTCAGCGTGGCCAAGGTCTTTGCCATGTCCCCAAGATCCTCATGGGGATCTTCAGGTGTTCACCGTGGCCAAGGCCTTCGCCATGGTATTTGTCATGGCCTTGCAACGCTTGCCGTGGCCTTGCTCATTGCCGTGGTGCCAAGATCCTCACTGGGAGCTCGAGGTGCTCACCATGGCCAAGGCCTTCCATAATGCCTATGCCACGGCCTTGAGGCTCTTACCAGGGCTCTGGGCTTCACCATGACCCCAAGGTCCTCACCGGGAACCTGAGGTGCTCACTGGGCTCTTGGCATTCTCACACCATGGCCAAGACCCTTGGCAAGGCCTGCCTTGACCGAGGTCCTCACCATGGCCGTGAGGTGCTCCCCGTGGCCAAGGCCTTGGCATGGCCCAGTGACCTGTCCTTAAGGTCACGGTCAGTGCTGTGGCCCCGAGGCCCTTGCTGGGAACCTCAAGCGCTCCTCACGTCCAAGGCTTTCCCCATCATGGTCAACATGGCCATGAGACCCTCACCGTGGCCGTGAGGTGCCCCCCACCACCCTCAGCCTGGCCCTGAGGTGCTGCTCGGCACCCTCTGAGGCAGCCGCAGCACGTGCTGCGGCCGAGGCGCTCGCCACGACCCCTCACCGCAGTCCCAGCGCTCTCCGTGGCCCCCGTGGCAGCTGGCTGGGGGCTCCCGGGTGCCTCTGCTTGGAGAGAGCCGGGGGCCCCCTCGCCGTCACCCCGCGCCGCCACCACCCACCGCTGCCCTTTCCTTTTCTCCCCTCCCAGGTGCTCCCGAGCCGGGGCGAGGGGATGCGGTGCGCCCGCGCCGCGTGCTGTGCCGAAGCGGCTCTTTAGATCCTCCCCGGCCCGAGCCTCCCATGCCATGGATGCCTCCGGGGCTCTTGCTTCGGCTCCCTCCTCCGCGGCTCCCTCGGGCTCCCGCAGCCCCCTGTTCCCCCCCGGAGCTGACAGAGAGGAGTGGGGACCGAGGTTCAATTGTGCCCCTTCCACCTCTGCCGCAGCCTCGCAGGCGATGCCAGCGTCTGGCCGGAAGAGGAAGGCCAACTTCTCCAATGACGAGACCGAGACGCTGGTCTGGAATGTGGTCCGGCATTTCAGCGCCCTGTACGGGTCCGAGGCCCTGCGGGCTCACCCCGTGCGGCGGAAGCAGCTCTGGACCCAAATCCAAAGCCGCGTCAACTTCCTGGGCTACACCGAGCGCTCCATCGACGACCTCAAGCACAAGTGGCGCGACCTGCGGCTGGACGTCAAGAAGAAGATCACCTCCAAGAAGCACCTGCCCATGAACCGCGCCGGGGGGCCGCTCCACAAGCCGCGCCTCACGCCCCTGGAGAAGATGGTGGCCTCCACCTTCCTGCAGGCCAGCCACGACTCGGAGCCCGAGATCATCCTGGACCCGGGTCAGTGGCGCTGGGGCTCCGGGCACGGGGGGGTTGGAGCATCGGCATTCCCGCCGTGCTCTGCGGGGGAGGTCTGGTGTTTGCCAAGTGTCGGTGTTCCGTGATGGATTCTGGAAGGAGGCTTTGGGGTTTGTGTTGGGGTTACGGCACCCAGCAGAGCCGTGGTCCTGTTGTGCCCAAGTACCAAACTGCCAGGGGTGGGAACTGAGTGTGCTGGGATTAACAACCCACTGTGGAAATAACCCGGGATCAGCGAGTCATAGAAGCCATGGGATGGTTTGGGGTGGAAGGGGCCTTAAAGCTCATCTTGTTCCAGCCCCCTGGCAATCATCAGGGACACCTTCAACTATCCCAGGTTGCTCCAAGCCCTATCCAGCCTGGCCTTGGACACTTCCAGGGATGGGGCAGTCACAGCTTCTCTGGGCAACCTGTGCCAGATCAATAGGATCAGCAGGGATTTCTCAAACTTTGCAAAAGCGAGTCTTTTTTGTTCTTCTTTCTTTAATTTGGTGTTCTTTGGCCCCAATGTGGCCCCTCTGATTCCACTGAGGGCATTTCAGGGCTTGGTCAATGTGGACCAGACTTGGGTGTCTCTGATCCAGACGTGCATCATTTGCCAAGCAGGAGATCTCTAGGCTGAGGGAAGTCCTGTGGAATGGCTGGAGCTGTGCCAGGGCAGGGTTGGGTTGAATATCAGCAAAAGGTTCTTCCCCAGAGGGTGGTTGGCACTGAACAGGCTCCCCAGGGCAGTGGGCACAGCCCCAAGGCTGCCAGAGCTCCAGGAGGGTTTGGACAATGCTCCCAGGGACAGAGTGGGATTATTGGGATGTCCTGTGCGGGGCCAGGAGTTGGACTGGGTGATCCTTGGGGGTCCCTCCCAACTCAGGTTATTCCATGATTCCATGATCCCATGCTCTGTGATTCTGTGGCATTAAAGGTTGCCAGCCCTCAGGGTGCAGGGTGGTGCTGGGGAGGTGATGGTGATGGTGACCACACAGAATGGCCATACAGGGCATCTGTGCCTCGGTGCCACCGTGTCCCCCCAGGCTGAGGCCGGATCCCGTGTGTCCCACAGATCTGTTCTTCCCTGGCGCGTCCAAGCAGCCCTTCATGCACCTGCAGCCCGGCGTGAGCCACCCCAGCATCTACATCGACACCAACGGGCAGCCCTCGGCCCTGCCGGACGTGGAGGGCTCGGCCGCGCCGCGGCTGCCGGGACAGAGCCCCGACCCTGCCGGCAGCACCGACTACGGCCGAGGAGAGGGGCAGGGCGGCTCCGGTACGTGGGAATGAGCAGGGGGCATCTGCTGGGAGTGGGGTTTGGGTGGAGATCCTCTGGGTCTGGGTGGAGATCCTCTGAGTCCAGATGGAGATCCGCTGGGAGCAGAATCTGCATGGAGATCACGGGGTCAGGGTGGAGATCTGCTGGGAGTGGGGCCTGCATGGAGATCACGGGGTCAGGATGGAGATCTGCTGGGAGCAGAATCTGGATGGAGATCATGAGGTCAGGATGGAGGTCTGCTGGGAGTAGGGTCTGCATGGAGACCACGGGGTCAGGATGGAGATCTGCTGGGAGTGGGGCCTGCATGGAGATCACGGGGTCAGGATGGAGATCTGCTGGGAGCAGAATCTGGATGGAGATCATGAGGTCAGGATGGAGATCTGCTGGCAGCAGATTTGGTTGCAGATCCACTGCCAATGGAGTCATGATGGAGGTCCACTGGGATCTGTGTGTCAGTGAGGGCCCAGGGGCTGGGCCAGTGCTGAGCCTCACCGGAGGTTTCCTCTTCTCTTCCAGCCGAGTCAGGGCCGGAGCTGCGGACTCCAGACGTGTCGGCCATCTCCCCATCCCTGCGGAACGAGTCCCTGGTCTCCTACGCCTCCATGTCGGAGGAGGAGGAACGGGAGGGCCGGGAGGTGGAGCGTGGCCACGGCGGGGCTGCGGGGATGCAGCCGGGGCCCGAGGCCCCCATGCCTGCGGAGGAGGACATGAAGCTGTCCCGCCAGGCCATGCTGATCCGCCGCTGCAGCTCCCAGGGCTCCGTCACCTCCCTGCCCGAGGACTCCCTGAACCCCGCGGACGCTCACTCGGACTGGGGGCACGAGGGGGTGTCCGACCTGCCCGCCCTGGGCCGCGGGATGGACTCGGCGCATCCCGAGGAGCAGGCGGGGGGCCCGGGCCCGGAGATGGGCGCCTTGCCCAGGGTACTGATGGGGCCCACCTGGGAGAAGGCCCCGGCGGACGAGGAGCCCCCGGCCCGTTCCCCGCTGCACGGCGCCCTGACCGAGGAATCGCTGCCCTCCTCCGCCTCCCCCCCCGGAGACGCCCCGGCCGCCCCCGGCCCCCCGCGCGGGCTGGGCTGCTCCCGGCTGCGCGAGGAGCGCCGGGACAGCTGGAGGACTAGCATCCATCACCTGCTCGACCTGGAGGAGCAGTGGGACCAGCTGTACCACCAGGAGCTGGCCATGTGGCAGGAGGAGCGGGCCACCCAGCGCGAGGAGCGGGCGCGCGACCGGGAGCTGCAGTTCCGCCTGCTCGGCGTCCTCACGGACATCCGGGACGAGCTGCGCTACCTGCGCCAGGAGCGCGCCGGAGCCCGCCAGAGCCCGGCGCCGCCGCCCCCCGAGCCCCGCCGCGACCCCAGCCCGCTCCTCGAGCAGCCCAAAGTCGAGCCCGGCTTCCCGGAGCCGCCCGGCGAGAGCGCCGCGTGGGCGGACGCCGCCGTGCCCAGCCGGAGTCCCTTCGGCGGCCGCGGCCGGGGCCGGCGCCGAGGGCGGCCGCGCGGCTCCGCTTCCAGACACAGACGCCTGTTCCTCACCAACAGCTAGGGACGGGCCGAGCGCCGGCCCGCCAAGGACACGGTGTGTGCCCGGCCCCGGGGACGGCGCGGGCGGGCGCTGCCCCACGCCAGGGCACCGCCACCCCCGCGGGGAGGTGCAGGGGACACGGGGGACGCGGGTGGCCGGCGCCACGCCGCGTGCTCGGAGCGCGCCGGGCACGTGTCCCCCCACACGCGTGTCGAGGCGTGTGAGTGCCCCGAGGTCACGCCGAGCCCGCGGTGGGGGGACACGCGTGGGTGTCGCCACGCCCATAGTCGAGTAGGATTTACTACCTTTCGGGGGGTGGGGAGTTAGGAACACTTAGTCGCTGAGGTGCGAACATTTTATGCAAATCATTTAATGAACTAATTTGCATATAACCATAAAACTTCTGTTAAAAAAAAAAAAGCCTCCAAAAAAAAAAAAAAATCCAAACAGAAAAGACCTTTTTTTTTTTTTTTTTTTCACGTGTGATCTCTGTGTGGGGGCGGGAGCTGGGCCCGGGGGGGGGTTGTTTGTCCCATGGCCCCGCCTGGCGCAGCCCTGAACAGGGACAGGGACGTGGGACAAATGACCTTGGTGGCTCTGAGCTTCACCCCACTGCTATGGGGGAGCCCAGCACCCGGGATCAGCCCCGGGAGAGCAGGATCTGGGCTTGGAACTGGGAGCTCTGTCTGCCTGTGTGGACCTGGAGAGGGGTGATGGCATGTACAGCTTTGGGGGGGAGCCTGCAGGGGCAGCATGGAAGGTTCCCAGGAGTATCTGGGGTCTCCAGGCAATGTGGAGAGTCCTCAGCAGTGTTTAGGATCCCCAGGAGTGTTTGAGGTCCCCAGGCAGTGAGGATAGTCCTCAGGAGTGTTTGGGGTCCCCAGCAGTGTTGGGGTGCCCAGGCAATGTTTGGGGTCCCCAGCAGTGTGCAGTGTCCCAGGGAGTTGTCCAAGGTTTCCAGCAGTGTTAGGGGTGCCCAGGCAGTGTTTGGGGTCCCCAGCAGTGTTAGGGGTGCCCAGGCAGTGTCCCTGGCATTGTGTAAAGACCTTGGGGCAATATGCAGTGTCCCTAGGGAGTGTCTGAGGTTGCCAGCAGCACGTGGGGTCCCTGGGCATTGTGCAGTGACCCCGGGCAGGGTGCAGTGTCCCCCTGCCGTGTGCAGTGACCCCGGGCACTCTGGAGGGTCCCTGGCTTCATGCAAGGTCCACTGGGCAGTGTGCAGGGTCCCCAGCAGTGTCCTGGGCTCCCAGGGCATGTGCAGGGTCCCCAGGAAGCTGTAGGGGCCCTCAGCAGTGTGCAGGGTCCCTGGCATCAGGCAGGGCCCCTGGGCATTGTGCAGTGTCCCCCAGCAGCGTGTGAAGTCCCCAAGGGTTGTGCAGTGTCCCCAGGGCACCCCAGCCTCACACCCTCTGCCTCTGCCCCCTCCATCCCCAACCCACATCAGGGTGACAGCACTGTGTCCCCTCCCTCCAGTCCCCCAGCACATGGGGACACCCCAACTGCCACGTCCTGCTCGGTGCCAGCTCCTTCCCACCCACCTGGGATGGGGCAGGTGGGGCAGCAGGAGCTGTGGCACTTGCTGGGTCACCCAGCTCTGTTTGGGGCCTCCCAGGGGGACAGGGACAGCCAGCTGGGGACTAGGGGGTGCCTTGGGAAGGGCCATGGCTTCCCATGGCTGCGGTGAAAAAATGGAGTGAAATATCCCCAAATCAAGGGCAGGAGGGACCTGGGGACAGGTCAGTGATGGGGACAGGAGGGGGAGGTTCAGCCATTTCACATGATTTGCAGAGGGGTTTAGGGGTGCAGGGAGGTGGGTGCTGGGCTCGTGCCCCAGGGAGACCTTGGAGGCAGCCCCAGAACCTCGGGAAAAGCAGGAAAAATGAGAGATGTTGGGAAGTGGAGATGCAGGAAAGGGTTTGAGAAGCGGGGGAGCTGTGGGTTGGGGGGTTCAGGTGCACGGGGAGACTCAGGGCACTCTTGACTCCAGGGAGCTCGACACACCAGGGCTGGGGTGTGAATGTGTGTGAGCACACACAGACACGTGTGAGTACACACTGACACGTGTGAGCACACACAGACACGTGTGAGCACACACAGACACGTGTGAGCACACACTGACACGTGTGAGCACACACTGACGTGTGAGCACACACTGACATGTGTGAGCACACACTGACGTGTGAGCACACACTGACATGTGTGAGCACACACTGACACATGTGTGAGCACACAGAGATGTGTGCACACATAGACACTGCACACACAGACACAAATGTGCACACACTCCCTGGAGCAGTGTTCCGTGTCCTTCCTTTCCCAGCAGGGTCACCCATGGGTGCAGCACCTCCCTGCTCTCGGGGTCTCCACAGCCCCCCCACCACTGGTGACACGGGGACATCCCACAGCCCCCACTCCCCCAGCTCCCCCATTCCCACGTGTCCCACCACGATATTCCCCCTTCCCCATCCTGCTGCCGCTGCCTCCTCGGGGTGCAGGACCCCCGGGCGGGGCAGGAGCGGCCGCAGCCCCCGGGGGACCCCGCGGGGTTTGGGGTGAAGGCGCTGCAGCCCAGCACGACTTTATTCCGGATCGCTTCGTCCATACAAAACTACACCCCAAGCACTGTACAGCGGGACGGGGGGCGGGGGGCAGTAAAAATAAGCAGCGGGGGCCGGGGGGGACAGAGCGGCAGGCGGGGGGTGGCGCGGGGGGGGCACGGCTGGGGGGGCTGCTCCCCACCCATTGCAGCGGCATTGTCTGTGGGGGGAGCGCTGGGGGCCGAAATGTCCGTCCACGGCGGGGGACCGGGGGGTGCACGACCCCCCTGGGGGTCCCCGCTCGCCCCCGCCCCGACCGGGCACCTCGATTTGGTGGGAAGCTGCGTGGCCGGTGCCCGTCCCCGTCCCGGGGGGTGTCAGTCCGCGGCGGGGGGGACCCCCTAATCCCCGGGGGGCATGATCCCCGGCGGGGGCACCGGGGGCGGCCCCGCCTCGGCCCCGTGGACCCGCTGGTGGTCCTTGAGGGACTCCTTGTAGCGGAAGCTGCGGCCGCAGGCCGGGCACTGGTACGGGCGCTCCCCGGTGTGGATGCGCTGGTGCTTGAGCAGGTTCTGCTTGCGGATGAAGCTCTTGCCGCACTGGGCGCAGGCGAAGGGGCGCTCCCCGGTGTGCAGCCGCTGGTGGTTCTGCAGGTGCTCCTTGCGGCTGTAGCACTTGCCGCACTCGGAGCACTTGTAGGGCCGCTCTCCGCGGTGGATCATCTGGTGCCGCACCAGCCCCGAGTGGCAATTGAAGCTCTTGCCGCACTCTGCGCAGGGGTAGGGCCGCTCGGCCGCGTGGCTGCGCTGGTGGATCCGCAGGCTCTTCTTGCCGCTGAAGCTCTTCCCGCACTCGGCACAGCCGTGCGGGCGCTCCTCGGCGGGTCCCGGCGGCGCCGCGGGGACCGCCCCGCTCTCGGGGCCCGGGCCCGGCTCGGGGCCCGGAGCTTTGCCCAGTCTGTGCTGCGCCGGCAGAGCCACGGCCGCTGGCACCGCCGCCTGTCCCTCGGGGGTCCCGAAGCCCGTGCCGGGGAAGAGCAGCTCCCCGGAGCCGCCCGGCAAACCCACCTCCTCGGGGGGCTCGGCGTGGGGGCAGCGCTCCTCCGTCTTCACCAGCAGCCCCTCACCGGCTGCAGAGGACGGAAAACTGGTCAGCGCCTCCCAGGTCGTGGCCCGAGTCACAGCCCAGCCTGGTGGGCGGTGCCCCCCCTGCCCCAGCCCCACCGCAGCCCCATGTGGGGCATCGCTCACCAGGCCCAGGCCCCGGGGGCAGCATCTCCCTGTCCGGCAGCTCCCAGGGCTCACGGACACAGGGCTCCTCCTCCTGCTTGATCCACGACAAGAAGTCGTGCGCGGTGATCAGGGCGTCCGCGCCTGCAGTAACGGGGGTTTAGCCACACCTGGGCCACATCCTGCTCCAGGAGGATGGGGAGGGAACAACAGGCAGCAGGGCCAGCGTGGCTCAGCCCCGGGCTCACCTGCACAAGGGTCTGGGGGCATCCCCCGCTCCTCCGGGAACTGCTGCTCCCCCACAAAGGCCACCTCCTGCTTGATCCGGGACAGGATGTCGGAGGTGGAGATCAGCGACTCTGTTCACAAGGAGAGACTTGTCCAGGGCCACGATGTGGCCACCCGGTGTGACCCATGGCCACTAAGGGTGTGGGACCCCCGGGTTCCAGCTGAGTGGAACTTCCCCGTCCCACAGCAGTTATGGGGCATCAAACACGCCCAGGAAGCTGTGGGGACAGGTGACTGGGGGACAGTCCTTGGGGATAGGTGACCCTGAGATGTCCCATAGGGATGGGTGACCCTGAGATAGCCCTTGGGGATAAGTGACTGTGGCACAACCCCTGGGAACAGATGACTGGCAGAGTCCACTGGGAACAGATGACTGAGGCACAGCCCATTGGGAACAGATGACTGAGGCACAGACCATTGGAGACAGGTGAAAATGACAGGGCCAGTGGGGCTGGGTGACTGTGGGTGGCTGTGACACAGCCCACAGGCTCTGACACAACGTGGTGGCAGTGGGGGACACATGGATCTCCCAGTGATGGATCTCCCAAGACCCCCAGTGCATGAATCATTGGGATGTTCTGGCGTCACAGCTGGGAAACTGGGCCCAGCAGGGACAGGACCACTGGGGAGGGAGGGGAGACATCCCTGGGGTGGGCAGGGTGGGGGAACAGGAGGTGGGGGACAGTGGGCTCCTCCTGCCATGCCTCACCTGCGCAGGTGTCCGGTGGCAGCTCCCGCTGCTCCAGCTCCCGCTGCTCGGGGACACAGGGCCCTTCCCCACGCTCGCTGCGGGGCTGAGCCTCACTCCTGGAGAGGGCACCGTCTGTGGGGACACAGCACTGATGGCACTGGGGCTGTGCCCAGCACACCCTCCCCGTCACCCACACATAGGGGGACACACAGGGGACACGCAGGGGACACACTTGGATGCCAGGCCCAGGCATCCCTCCTGGCACAGAACCCGCCTAAACCCCACAGGACCTCCATGCTGGAGGCTCAAGCCCTCGGTTTTGGGGGACAAGGACCCTCTACAGCCCCCGCGGGTGGCAGGGCCTGCCCCCCATGGCATGGCATGTCACCCTGTCCCCCCACAAGCCATGGAGCGTTCCCTCCAAAATGGGTGGTCCCAGGGACACAGCGAGTGCCACCACCCACGCTGGGGACCCTGCAGGGAGACGTAGCCTGCCAGGAAAGGGGGAAAAGGGAATCTTTACCCAGGGAGAGCAAAGCCTCGTAGTTCTCCTTCACCAGGTTGTTGTACAGCTCCTTCTGCCACTCCTCTAGGTTCTTCCACTCCTCCGCCGAGAAGTAGACGGCGATGTCAACAAACGTCACGGGCACCTGCGGGGACACGTCCCCACGGCTCAGTGACGCCTGTTCCCCAGGGAAACTGAGGGTGCCCCCTCTCCTGCAGCCTCCTGGGAGCCCTTACCTTGGGCACCTCGCCCCGGGGGCCGGGGGGCAGCCGCAGCACCCAGAAATTCCTGTTTTTCAGGAGGTTCTCCACGTTCTCCAGGCGCCTCTGGAGCAGCCCGTACTCCTGGATGAGGGTGCCCAGCACGGCCCACTTGCTCTCCAGCTGGTTCCCGAACTCCATGGCCGTCTTCTCGCAGTCCAGGAGCTTCTTCTCGGCCGTGCCGGAGCGGCCCTCCAGGCTGAGCAGGCGGGTGGCCAGGAGGTCGATCTTCCTCTCCATGGCCTGCACCGTGGCCACCACGGTCCAGAGCGAGGCCTCTGCCGAGTGCAGCTGCGCCTCCCGCACGTGCGCCCGCTCCGGCAGCAGCGGCGGCTGCAGTGGCATCAGGTGAGGGGCCTCCATGTTCCACTCCTGCACCTGCGCCGTGGGGAGGCCGCGAGTGGGACGAGGCCCATGGTCACTCCCTCCAAGCCCCTGTCCCCCAGTTCTAGGGCTATCAGCCATCAGCAGCCCCGGAACCGCATCAGAGACCCCCCCATGTGCGATGCCCACAGGCCTTAGGGGACGGTGAGTGGCTGACCAGGGCAGCCATGGGGTCACTGTCCCTGCAGGACATCAGCCAGGTGACTCCCCACCCTGTCATCCCAGACCTCCATCCCGTGGGAGCCATTCCTGGGCCTGCCCAGGCTGGAACCCCAGCGGCAGAGGAGGATGGAGATGGGAGGGCAGGGAGTAGCCAGGGGCAGGTGTGGACCAGGAGTGCCCAGGGATACCTGGGGACACACAGGGACATGCCAGGACAGGACTGCCCGGGGCATCCCCGGGGCTGGAGCCTGCACGGAGCATCCCGGGGCACCCTGGGGCATCCCGGGGACACGGGGACATCCGGGGCAGAGGTGCCTGGGGACACGCTGGGAACACACGGGCATCCCGGGTCAGCGGTGCCCAGGGCACCCCGGGGGCACCGGGGCCATCGCGGGTCGGGTCCCTGGGGACATCCCGGGGCTGGAGCCTGCACGGAGCATCTCGGGGCACCCCGTGGGCACATGGACATCCCGGGTCAGCGGTACCCGGGCCATCCCGGGCTCTCACGATCATCCCGGCTCAGGGGTGCTCAGTCACGTCCCGGGGGCACGGGGGCCACCCCGCGTTGCGTCCCCGGGGGTCGCGGGGGCCCCGCGGGTCGGGGGGTGCCGGAGGGTCCCGGCCGGGCCGGGCCGGGCTGCGGCGGGAGCGGGGCGGGCGGGGCGGCTCCGCCCGCGGCCAGTGCCCGGTGCCGGTGCCCGCAGCCGGGGGCCGCTGCCCCGGGCCGCGCTTACCTGGGCGGGCGCCCACTCGGCCATGGCCCCGAGGAGCTGGGCCGGGCCCGGCGGCCGCGGCCGGGGCTGGGATTGGGGCCGGGGCCGGGGCCGGGCGGCGGCGGCGGGGAGAGCGCGGAGCGGGGCCGGGGCCGGGTGCGGGGCCGGGGCCGCTGTCGGTGCCTGCGCACGGGCCGGGCCCCGCCGCCCCGCCGAGCAGCCACGGGCAGCCGGGGAATCGCATCCGCCTCCTCCGGGCTGGGCGGCAGCGGGCGGGGAGCGGCGGGAGCGCGGAGCGCGGAGCAGTGCCGCCTACCGGCACCGGCAGCGGCTCCGCCACCGGCATCGGCACCGGCACTGCCACCGCCTACCGGCACCGGGATCCGCTCCATCGCTGGGATCGGGAGCAGCTCTGCCACCGGGATCAGCTCCGGGATCAGCTCCGGGATCAGCACTGGTACTGCCGCCGAGCACTGGGATCAGCATCAGCTCTGCCACCGGCATCGGCTCTGCCACTGGCACCGGTACTGCCACCATCAGCACCAGTACCAGCTCTGGCAGTGGCACTGCCACCAATAGTGGCTCGGGCACCCACACTGGCAGTGGGTCTGGCTCTGGCGTCACCACAGTCACCTGTACTGGCACTGGCAGTGGCATCACATGGGCACAGGCATGGGCACCAGTGTCGGCAGGAGCACCGGTGGCTCTGGCACCGATTCAGGTTCAGATGGGAACACCCCAGAAATGAGTCTGGGGACACTTCGGGGCTCTTGGATGTTTTATGACCCTTCTAAGATGTGACCAAGTAGTTGGGCCAGTTGTGCCCCATTAGAAGGGATGGAAACCTCCAGCCCTACCTGGGAATGTCCCCCCTGGCAGGGGAGTGTCACACCTGAGCCAGGGGGGTGAGGGAGGACATGGGCAGGACAAAAACCGTTATCCCACCTGGATCTGCTGCTTTTTAGCCTTTCCCCTCACCTGGCTCAAACGCAGCTCGTTTCTAAACAAAGGCAGGTTTGTGGTGGTCACCCTGGGCTGTCCTTATGTGGATCAGAGGTTTCACCACCACACATCCAAAAGACCTCCTTCTCCCCTTTGTCTAGGGGAAAACCTGGGCTCAGCAAAGAACCTGCTGCTCTTGTCTGAGTCCTTAGCCTTCAACACTCACAGCTGCTTGGGGCTGTTCAGCTTTGGTGATCCCAAAGCCCAGGGTATGGAATCATGTCCCCAAATGGCATTATCTACACTTCTTAAATCCCCCCAGGGATGGGGACTCCACCACAACCCTGGGCAGCCTGTGCCAGGGCTGGACAGCCCTCTCCAGGATGAAATTTTCCCAGTATCCAACCTAAACCTCCTTTGGGGCCAAGTGCATTCCCCCAATCCCCTCCAGGACTTACAAAACTCCTCCACAGCACCAGCTCTTTGCTGCTCCTCAGGGGCAGTTGAGCCCATGGACTTCACTCCAAGAGGAGTCCACGACTGAGCACATCCCTCCAAACAGAAGGAACACATTTTCCCTCTTGGCACTTCACTGGAATAAGCAAAAGTGATGAAAACCACCAGCCCATGGGGAGAAAACACGTGACAGGACCCCCCTTCTCTCTGCTCACCTTCTCCCTGCTGCTTTTTCCACTTTCCAAAGGAACATCACCAACACACTGCACACACATTAAGAATATATCCATGTTTTTTTCCCATAATCTCAGGAATCACAACAGCATCTCACCCTCCAGGAAATACAGGGAATCATTATAAAAACAGAACCCAAAACCAGAGTTAAGTCAGCAGTTACAGTCAATGGGAGAGCACCGAAAACAGGGAAATAATGCCTGGAACTGGTTACTTCAAACACCAATTTATCGGGGGACAATCCCATTCCCAAATCTTGGTTTTTCATCCCTCAAAACTTCCAGTGTTTCTCTCTTACTCTGGGTGCTCTCCAGCACATGCTGCTTGGTGCACCAGGTTTTTTTTAATGCCACTTTGGGTACAGCCAATGCTTCTCTATCCCAACTCCTGCTCCCAGGAAGGGATGGACAGAGCACGATAGGAATTATCCAGCCACTAATTAAAACTGGGTCCTAATCAAGGATTATTAGACTGGCACCAAGCAGATGCCTTTTCAACTTGATTAAATTTAGGCAAAGTGCCTTATCCCAAAAGCTTCCCTGCAATCCACACAGGGCTATAAACCACCACCTCTGGACCGAGGGGGGATTTTCAACACCCGAACGGAAAAACCTATCCTAGGAAATCCTTCGGCACGTGGATTATATTAAAATGTGTTCTCAGGTGGTTAGTGAGCCTGGGCTTGTCCAGGAAGCTCTTGCCACACTCCAGGCAGGTGTGGGGCCTCTCCCCCGTGTGGATCCGGAGGTGCCGGACCACGTAGGCGTGCCGGGCGAAGCTCTTGCCGCACTCGGTGCAGATGAAACACGACACCCGGGCCGCCTTGGGATGGGTCTGCTGCTCACAGGGGGACTGTGTGGATTCACCAGCTCGTCTTTCTGCAGGGGAGCTGCTGCCTCCTCTGTTCCCCACGGGATCTGCCTTGTCTGTGGAACGCTGGTGGCTCTCCGATGTCTCCCCCTCGTCCGGAACGTTCCAGCGCAGGTTTTGGGATCCTCCCGAGGATGATCCATGAACTTGTGTGTCTCCTGTGCTCTGCTGCTGGGATCTGGTCATGGCACCACCACAGCCTGGAACAGCAACATTCCCAGCGTTCCCTTTATCTCATTCGCTTTATTCATAAATCTCCAAAGAGAAACAATTCCCAATTTTTGCACCTGTGCAAAACCCCATGTGTTGGGTAAAAAAAAAGCAGGGTGGGCTGGAATCCCCCCTCCCTCCAATCCTACCAGGTTTCAGGTGTTGCCAGTTAATTCCCAACGAGTCTCACACCTGTGCTGAGGCTGGCAGGAATCTTCCTTCCCTCCAAATCCTGCTGAGCCTTGACCTGCACCGCTTCTCCCATGGGGACTTTGCTTTTGGGAACAGGATAATCTGAACAAGCAACAGAAAGAACATGGAGATGATTGTTATTATTATTTTCCTCTGACTGTTTTCCTGTGTAACTCACTGTCTAACGAGCATCTCTGTTATTCCAGGGAAAATCCAACTAGGAGGGAACAGCCAACACAGCTGCTCCGGTGTCCAAAAGAGTGGTGGGATGAAGGTGAGAAGGACTCCTTTGTCCTTGTTTTTGTTGGCATGTACATTCCCAGGGATCCTAAACCCTCTGCCCATCCTCCAGCCTTTAAAAGGAAGACTGTGTGTGAATCTCACACAGATTCCCAAGCACCTAAAGATGAATTCTCTAAAAATCCAGGGATTTGAGGAGTGACAAGAGCCAGGCCTGGTCCAGCACACGTCACCCTTGGGAGAGGGAAAACTGACCTTTTCCAGACATAGGTAAAGATCCATAACTCTCCTTTAGGATTGTCTTGTAAAATTCATTCTGCCAGTCCTCCAAAGTCGGCCCCCTAGCACCATAGGGAAGCTTCCCAGTGACCTAAAAACCAAAATGTTCAGCAGTCAGTGCTGCTGGGGAGTCGTAAATCCCTAAGAACCCTCTTTTTCCAATGGTTTTTAACTGGTGGTCACCACCCAACTGCTCCCAGCGGTGCCTGTGTGTGTGCAACCACCACAGTAATAATGGATTTTATATTAGGAATTTTCTACTGTTATTTCAGAATGAGTGAAATGCCTTAAAAATGATGTGACTCAACCAAAACAATTATTTTTTCAAACAACTGGGTCAAAAATATCCAGGGTCAGCACCCATACCCAGCTCCCTCAGGGAATGTGGCTCTTCCTTAATAATTCAGTGATTTCAATAAGCCCAGAGGCAGCTCCAGACTGGCTGGAAAAGCTCCTCCCTAATAATAAAAGCTTATTATTAGGGAATAATAATATTATTATTAATTAAGTCCCCCTAAGGATATTTTTCCAAGCCTCTCCCAAGGCTTTCCACACAAACCCTTCCTTTAATTCCATTTATTCCCAGCACCAACCCCAATTACCGTCCAGCGCTCGGGACTCCGGATTCGCTTCCGAGTCCTGTTCCCTATCTCATTGCAGAAGCCCTGGGGTATCCCCACGAGCCAGTTCCCATCCTGCCCCAGGATGAATTTGTTGGGAACAGCCCCCTTCAGCAGCCTCCTGTTCCTGCGCACGTTCAGGGGGTCCCTCTCGAAGGAGCTCTCCTCGAAGTGATCCGAGCACAGGCGCTGGTACTTGGAGGGGGTCCCCATGTCCCTGCCCATGTTGTGGATCCACTGCTGCAGGAGGGCTTCGTCTTGCAGGGGGAACCCATAAAAAGTCACGGAGCTGTTCTTGTAGGTGCCGCTCGTGGCGTTCTGGCAGTTCAGGGCCGAGCAGTAAACCATCGTCACGGCAGCTGAGCACGAGAAAGACACACCAAGAGGGGAGTCTGGAGAGTTCCTGGTCAACTTCGGGGTCAAACAGGCCTAAATTTGGCTGAAAAAAACATGGTGTTGGCCCAGAGGAAGAGCTGAGGTGAGCCAGGGGAAACGTGGCACCGAATTCCCAGGGACGATTTCCAGGGGCACGGAGCTCCCCACTGAAAGGAGCCAAGTCTTTCTCAGCTACTCAACAATCTGAAAGGTAAAAACGCTTCAAAATCAGCTTAATGTCCCATGAATACGCTGATTTACATTTAAATAACCCCTGTGATGTGCACACAGATGGGCTTCCTTAATCTGTGTATCCATGGGGGATCCTCCCACACTCCAAAGGTCATCCACAACTCAGCACAAAGGGCTGAGAGAAAAGTAATTCAAATTAAAAAAAAAGGTTTGGAGTGTGCCAAGGGCTCCCCCATCGTGTCAGAGATGAGGACATGTTTGAACAGGAGCACTGAAACAGGGGGAAAACCATCCAGGGATCTTGCTGGATCTCGCTCTGAAGAGCAGACTCCAAGGTTTGTAGATCAGAAAGGAAGAAGGATCAGAGGGTAAGAAAAGCTCCCAGAGTCTGATCAGTAAATTATGCACTCAGCATGGGAATTGGTATTTTTGCCTTTATTTTCTGGTAGTGAGAGAAATAAAAGAGTAAAAAAAAACCTGAGAGATCCACAACTGGATGAACCTTTGGTCCTGCACTGACACTGACTTTGTGTTCATCTCCATGCACCACAGCAGGGAAGTGGCCCCAGAAAGGTGCTCCCCATCTCCGTGTGCCCCCTTTCTCCAGCCACATCCCCTCCCCAGGTGCTTCCCATCGGAGCTGGGACACCATCGACTCCTTGGTGGCCACGTGTCAGCACAGGAGGGGCAGGGACATGCTGGGGAGAGTCCAGATAAGATCACAGAGATGAGGAGAGGGATGTGGCCCCTCTGCTCTGGAGCCAGGCTGGGGATGCTGGGGGCAGCCTAAAGGGGCTCCTTTGCAGAGCCTAAAGGGGCTCCAGGAGAGCTGGAGAGGGACTGGGGACAAGGCATGGAGGGACAGGACACAGGGCTGCAGGGGGGAGGCAGGACAGGGCCCCGAACGCCGCGGGACCCTCGCTCGCCCCGCGCCGCCATCGCCGCCTTCTTCCTCCTCCTCCTCAGCTGCGCCAAGCCGCGGCAACCAATCAGCGGCTGCGCCAGGCGGCAACAGCCAATCAGAAGCCAGCCCTCGCCGCTGCCCCCCCGCCTTTGGCCCCCAGTCCTCCCGGCTCCGTTCCCCAGCGGCCTCCTGGAGGAGAGGGGGCAGAGTCGCGCGTCGCGATTGGCCAGCGCGTGGGGCAGCGGGGGCGCTGATTGGACCAGACGGGGAGGGGGGCGGGGAGTGGGAGCGGCGTCCTCTCGTTGTCATGGCAACGGCGCGGCTTCACCGCGCGTGGCGCCGAAGTACTGGGATTTCCCCGAGCCCCGGCATCCCTCCCTGAGCCCCGGGACCGCTCCCCGAACCCCGGGACCCCTCCCCGAACCCCGGGACCCCTCCCCGAGCCCCGGGATCCCTCCCCGAGTACCAGGACCCCTCCCCGAGTACCAGGACCCCTCCCCGAGCCCCGGGGCCGCTGCCGAGGCGGAGGCGCAGCCCCGCGACCCTCAGCATCGTCGGGGGTGGGATGGGGCCGGAGCCCCGGACCCCCTCCCCGAGCCCTGGCGGCGGGACTGGGGATGCGCCGTCCCGGGTCCCGGCCCGGGGTGGGAGCGCCCCCCGCCTGGAGCGCAGGCGAACCCCCGCCTCTTCCCAAAGGTTCCCTGAAAGCCGGGATTTGGGAAGCGGCAGCCGCCTCAGAGTTCCTCCTCCGGCTGCAGCCTCGCCCTCCCGCCGTGGAACCACTGGTGGCATTTAACAATTTTAATTAACCCCCCCCCCCCGAAGTTTCCAGCCAACAACAAAAAAAACCCCATCCTGGCACAACTTGAGCAGAAACAAGCACGTAAAAGAAAGGCCCTTTAAGAAAGTTTCCTTAAAGGAAAAGGGAAGGAGCCCCGACCCCAAACAGGCTCTGCCCCGACTCAGCCGCTGCTGCTCCTCCATTATTCACCGCCAAGGTGACAAATCCAGACTCTAATCAGTAAAAGGAATAAATCGTGTCCTTGCAAAAGACTCGATCCCCTAAGAGACCCTGACCAGGAGCAAAACCAGTCTCTGCAGGAGGATGTTTAAGGAGCAGCTGTCTACTCCCGCTCCGGAGAGCAGAGGAGCTCCCAGCGTGTGCAGATGCCCGGGATCCAAAAGCAACGAAAAACGCCAGAGGGTCCCAAAAGAGCTCAGGAGGTTTGATTAGTAAATCAGAAACTGGGTAAGAAATCGGGATGAGTTAGTCCCGCATCTTTTAGTAGTAAGAGAAATAAGAGTAGAAAAAAGGAGGGGAGAGGTCAGGGAAGATCACCAGTCCGATTCCACTGTCGATCCCTGTGTCCAAGGTGTCCAGGGTCCTGGCGATGCCACCCGGCCGCCGTGGGGGCACCTTTTTATGGGCAAGTTTTCCCCGCCCCAGGATCAGATTTCCCACTTCCCATGCAAATCAGGGAGTGTGCGCGATTCCTCCTCGCGGACCCTTCTGGAAATGGGTCGGGGGGGGTTTGGTGGTCCTGATCCCCCCTGTGCCGAGCTCCCCAGCCCGCCCTAGCGCGGGGTTTGTTGTGTCTCCGGGCCCGGAGGAGGAGGTTGGCCTCGGGAACAGCGCTGTTCTTTCTCCCGTGCCCCCCTTCCCAGCCACATCCTGTTCTGTGCTGCTCCTTATCGGTGTTGGGGACACAGCAGCGCCTTAACTCCTTGGAGCCCGGGCTGCTGCAGCTGCACCGCTCAGAGAGCTCATCGTGTGCCCTGAAGAACGGGGTGGAAACTCGGTGATCCCGAAAACCGGGGAAAGATGGTGATCCCCCTGAACCTCCTGGAGCTCGAGGTGGAGGACACCAAAACCGACCCCATCCCATCGCATCCTGGTGGCTGATTTGCAAGAGCATCCCGGGCACTGCCGAGGGGAACAATCGAAGACCCCGGCAACTGCCGGCCTTTCCATAACAAAGGGCACAGTGAGGGACATTCTGGGACACATCAGGAGCTGATCATCCCCGATTGTCATCTTTGACTGTGAGGGCTTAAAAGCCCGGGGTGGGGGCCCCTTTGTTTGGGGTCCATCCCCGGAGGCACCAGCTCCAGTTGTTACTGCATTGTGGCATCAGGATTAAGTTATTTTAAGGAAATATTTTAAGGATCCCTGTGTCCAGGATGCTATGGAAAACCTGGCTGCACTGTGTGAGTGGGATGTGGAGTCAAGCAGGATCCATGGGCTCCCTGGAGCTGGTCCCAGCTCAGGTGGGGGGAATGGGACTTCCAGAGTGGCTCCTGGATGGTCAGACAGGGAAGTTTCCTTAACAGCCACAAGCCAGGAGAGACTGAAATCCAGCAAGTGGAGTCTTATCCATGGCCTGGGCATTCAGATTCCAGTTGGTTCTCATCACCAATTAATAAAATTTCTAATAGACATGGAAGCACAACATCCAATACTAACAGCGGGATGCTGGTGTAGGATCCGGAGGGCAAGGAGTTAAAATCCCTGGAGCAAATGCTCCAGGTGCCAAACTGCTCAGGTTAATTTATGGGTGAGAAGCAGGAATGGGCCAACCTTAAACCCGAAAGAATTCCAGAGGCTACAACGAACTGACTCCATGCAGCACCTGCACTCCCTGATTCCAGAATTATTAATGTAGCACAACAGCAAATTCCTGCTGTGCCAGGAAAGGGAATTTCTGGAGTTCCAGATGATTTGGGCCCCCTTGGAGCTGCGGGTCCCAGAATTGCTGGACAGTGACTGGGGTGCAGCAGCCCAGGCACCAGGGAGTTACTGTGCTGCTGTGTCCCAAACACGGATAACAAGGGACAAACTGAAACAGGGTGTGGCTGCAGAGGGGGACCCTCTGATATTTTTGGCCCCTCTGATATTTCTTCAGCATCATCTCTAACTTTTTTTTTTTCAATTTGGTTTTTTTTTTCTCCTTTCCTTGTAACCATTTCTGCAGCCGCTCAGTTTTCACTGACAGCAATAAATCATCTGTTTTCCTCCCTTCTGTTTCCTCTCTCAGCTCTCGCTTCTCTCTGCTGTGCTTTTTCCTGTCTAAATTCTCCAGCAATTCTCTTTCCCTGCACTCTGCTGCAGCAAGTGAGAGTCCCAGGCTGGTCATGCCCAAGTTTTTCAGCTTGGATTGTGTGGAAGGCCAGGAGATAAGAGGCCAGTGTGTGTGTCTCAAACATCGATAGCCCGGAGCCAGCCAAGGACTGGGTTGGGAGAACACTCTGTGCAGGGAGGGATGGGATGTGCCTGGGAAAAGGGGGCACAGGGAGGTGGGGCAGCACTTCTCTGGGACAAACACCCTTGTTCTGGCTCCTGGAGATGACATGGAACAGTGCAGGCACAGGAGTGGGGTCAAGGAGCAGGCACGGAGTGTCAGCCAAAGGTGGATCAGTTTGGATGGGGTCAAGACCCTCGAAGCCCCCTGACTTATTTCCAGGAGGATCCAGGGGAATGGACTGTGCTGGCTCACTCATTTCCATGAGAAGTGGGAAAACAAGCCCCAGGGTGGGGAAAACTTGGCTATAAAAAAGGATGACACAGGGTTTGGGGGCACACCTGGGATCCTGAGCATGGTGTCAGCCAGATCGATGCTGCAGCCAGGACGGGTGATCTCCTTCCCTCTCCTCTCTGATCTCCCTCTCTCTTCCCTCTTTTCCTCTATTAGAAGGTAAGGGAAAAAAAACAAAACAATTCCCATGCTGAGCATGGAATTTGCTAATAAAACTTTGCAAGTTTTTTTGGGTCCCTCTGACATCTGTCATTCCTTTTTAACCATGGCCATCTTGGGAGCTCCCTTCTGCTTTGGAGTGGGATGTGCCAGACCCAAAGGAAGGGGCTGGAGGAGCAGTGCTGCCCTACCTCCACGTGGCCCTCTCCAGCAGATCCCATTCCACTTGTTATGGGTGTGTGGGACACTGGCAGCACGTTGACTCCTTGTTCCCCAGGTTTCTGCAGCACCTCTGTGTTCTGCTTTTGCGGGATTCGGAAAATCGAACAGACACAGAAGACAATGTGGGAAAATAATTGCAACACAACTTTAAGGCTCTGCAAAATTCAAACCATGTTCCAGGCTCCCCAGTGGTTTTGCAAATCGCAGTGAGGATCCCACCCTTTAGGAATCCTATCCCGGGGTTCAGCAACAGAGAGACTCAGGAGCTCTGGGATTCATCAGCAGGAATTAGCTGCCTCCCAGGCTCTGTGCCCTTGATTAGCTGCCACTGTATAAAGATGCTTCTTCTTATAGCCACAGGGGCAACCCTTCCTTTCCCAAAGCATTTCACCCAAGCAATGGACAATTAACACCTTTAACTCCTTCCAAGCCCTGTCCAAGGACTCCGGACTCCCAGCGGCCATGGGATAACATTTCAGATATTTTCTTTCTGTTAGATAACTCTTCTTTGTAACACACAGCCCAAATTGTTCCGTGTCCACGTGGTTTCTCTCCCACGTGGGCTCACAGCCAGCAGCACCTCTGAGCTCCCACACCTCCCCAGATCTACAGGCACCGGTGGAAAATAACCCCCAATAACCACCTCCCTTGGCCTGGGAGGGGCTCGGGGTGGCTGTTCCACAACCTCCTCCTCCCACTGCGGTGGGGGACAGAGCTGGGGGTCCTGCCCTGCCCCGAGGGGGCTGGGGGGGTGTTTTATATGGAATGCATCACAGAGCCCCTGATGTCAGCGCAGGGCCAGCCAGCCAGCGGCAGCTGTGCCTCCTGCACGTGGCTTTCCTGATGCTTCACCAGGCTCCTCCTGAGCACAAACCTCTTCCTGCAGAGGGGACACTGGAAAAGGCCCTCCCCCGTGTGCCGCCGCTGGTGGTTGAGCAGGTAATCCTTCCTCCTGTAGGTTTTGTCACACTCGGAGCACTTGTAGGGCCTCTCTCCCGTGTGGGTTGTCTGGTGCCTGACCAGCCACGAGTGGCAAACGAAGCTTTTCCCGCAGTCACTGCAAATGTAGGACTTGCCCCGGCCCTGGCTCTGCTGCTGGTGGACGGGGCTGCCCCGGGCCGGGGGGTGATCCCAGCAGGCTCCAGAGGTGTCCATGGGGAAGGTCTCCTCGTTTTCAGCAGGTTCCTCCCCGCCCAGGTCCTGGTCCCGGAGCCTGGCAGTGCCCATGGGGGTCTGTCCACACTCAGAGCGGGGCCCCTGGCAGGGGGCAGGGGCAGCTCCCGGCCCCATTCCCTTCTCCCCCAGCTGTGGGTGCAGCAGAGGGAACACACATGTGGGGCCTGGAAACATCTCCCCTGGTCCCTGTGGAGCCTGGGGCTGCTCCTGCTGCTGGGAGTTTCTCTCACACTTGGACACACACGGCCTCTTTTCCTGAGCACTGAAGAAATCCAAGTGCTCACCAAACCCTCGGCCGTACCCGTTCCCAATCCCAGTGCTGTTTGTTTCCATCATTTCTGAATTCCACTGACTGTCCCATGGCATTCCGGGGCTGGGATCCTTGGGAAACCTTTCTCCTGGCCTTCCTGGTGCCCCTGAGTCACAGGTGGTGCTCTCAAAGCAATCTGCTGGAGGGTCCCTCTTTGTGTTTTCATCTGAAACAGAGAGATTTCGGAGTCTTTTAACTCAGGGAATGTCCCTTTTAACCCTTGGGAATGTCCCTCCCAGCCCTCAGCCACCTCATTAACACTGAGGGGGGGAACAAGTACCAGCATCCACTGAAACACAATCTCCAGGAAAAAAACAGAAAGACTTTTTTCCAATTATATATTTTTAAATCTACATTAAAAAAAAAAATCACTGCTGCAATGTCTTAGATTCACCCTTTCACTCAGGTGCCTGAAGTGGGAGGTCTGAGCTCCCTGACAGAGGGGACACTGTCACACCTTGGTACTCCCTGTTCCGGTGCTAAAGCACCCTCTGGGTGCCTCAACCAAGGACTGTTGATTAACACACTGTGAGAAAGAACAAGATCTGGCTGCAGAAGGGGCCTTGCAGAGATAGGGCAGTACTTTTCTGGGACAAACATCCTTGTAGTTCCTGGAGATAAGCACAGCAGGAATGAGGCCAAGGAATGGGCATGGACTGTAAAGGGGGATCAAGACATCCAAAGCCCCCCAAAACCTCTGATCCATTTCCAGAAAGGCTTGAAAAAAATGGACTCTGCGTGAGAACTAATTTGAATGGGAAGTGAGAAACCCATCAGGAGATGGGCCACCACTGACCATGTCCCCAGGTGCCACATCCACAGGGCTTTGAAATCCCTGTTGGCCTTGGCCCATCAGTCCCATGGATCCAGCCTGTCCAGATCCCTCTGTGGAGCCTTCCTGCCCTCCAGCACATCAACATCCCACCCAACCTGGTGTCCCCTCCAAACTGCCTGAGGGTGGCCTTAATTCCCTTGTCCAGATGGTTGATAAAGACATTAAACAGAGCTGGCCCCAGCACTGAGCCCTGGGGACACTGCTGGGGACTGGCCACCAGCTGATGTCACTCCCTTCCCCACCATGCTCTGGGCCCAGCCCTCAGCTAGGTTTTTATCAAGGTGAAAGCAGCACAAACTTGATCCTGTGCTGCCTGAGCACAGCTCTGGGCTTGCCTGAACACAAGCCCAAACCAGCACCTCAACAGCTTTAGGCTGGCTCAAGGAGGAGGGAGCCTCTTCAGCCGACAGAACCCGACATTTCTGTGCCCAAATATTAACCAGCAGACTGAGCTTTGTCCCAGTTTTTTTGCTGCTTACACCACAGGGCTGTGACATCTCATATAGCATTAAAAAAATACTCTAAACTAGATTTACTGCCCCTGAAATCCCAGCTGAAATCCATTCCTGACCTGTGCTTGGATCTGCAGAGATTTCCTCCCTCTCCAAGTGCTGCTGCTCCGAGCAGCGCGGCTCCTCCTCTCGTTTAATCCACGATGAAACATCCGTTGCATAAGTCTGAAATCCTGTTTGTTGGGGAGAATTTGCACAGCTGAGAAACTCCAGGGAAGATTCTGGAATTCAGGCACATCAGGAAAGACACAACACGAAGAGGGGTAATTCCTGCAGTGGGAGCTTTTGCCACGGACTCCTCCTCACCTGTGGCAGGGTGTCTTGGAATGTCCTCACCCTCGGCGCCCGGCAGCTCCCTGGCATCCACCTCGTTGCCTTTCCTGCTCTGACTGGATGCCTCAGGATCACAAAACGTTTGCTCTGCTATAGGACAAAATCCAGGAAAGGTGTGTTGTACCTCCATAAACTCAGGATTTCACAGGGCTGAAACCTGCTCTGGGTTTGGGCTTGGTTTCCCCCCCAAGCCAAGCTCCCATAAGCCCAGTTTCTTAAGGAAACCTGATGGAAAAGTCTAAAAATCCATACAGTTCCAGTGGAGCCAAAAGGCAGCATTGATACCCTTTGTGAAGAGTGAGGAAAATCTGCAAAGCAGAGCAGTTTGTTTGCAAAACAAAGAGGTTCCAAGTGAGAGGGCAAAGAACAGGGCCCTGGGGCTGGGCGGCCTCCCCGAGGGGTCCATGTGCTCACTCCTGTAACCAGGAAAAGCCCAGAAGGGAAGGCAGGAGGGAAAGGGCACCTGAAGGCTCTGGATCTGCAGGAATAGAGGCACTGCCAGACCAGTGGAGCTGAGGAGCTGCTGCAGCTGCTCCAGTTCCCCAGAACAGCCAGATCCTGCCTCCATGCTCCAACCACACACTGGAACACTGACTTTGCCTCCTCCAAGTTAACCCATTGTCCCCAAAAAGTGACTGATTTGCACTAAATATTTAACCAGTTTGGATTTATCAACTGGAGGGAAGCAAAGTAAGGAATTTAGGGGAGAGTGAAACACCTCCTGCTTGGATAAAACCCAGCCAAACTCCAAAAGGGCCGCGAAAAGGGAAAGAGGCAACACCAGCCCTCACCTGTGGGGGCTGCTGGCAAGTCTGCTCAACACTTCTAAAAGATCTGGAATACATGAAAAGAGGTGGGGGAAAAAAAACCCACACAACTTGGAATTTAATCCCTCTGGTTCATTTTCTCTCCCAGGTATGCAGTTACTCACCTGGGCAGGGCTCTCCAGGAGCTTCTCCAGCCTCCTCCTCCTCCTCCTGAACTGCAGCGCACAGCTCTTCCTCTTGCTTAATCTGGATTATGCTGTCTTCTGTCAATGGGAACCACTGTTATTTCAGTTCCACACCTAATTAATTCCATTTCCTGGCCCATCCCAGGCAGAGCTGCTCTGTTCTAGAGAACACATTCCAGAGAACACCTCACTCCAGTTCCAGTTCCCGCTGACCAAGGTCTCTTGAACAGACCTAGAATGTTGGCTACAACACCCTCGGCAGATATTTGAGCCTCAGAAACACATAAAACTTTCTGCAAGTGAAAACATGTTATCCAGGGCCCCAGGAGAGGACGGAGCCACTGCAATTCTTGTCCTTAAGTTTTGTTTCTCTCTTGGCACCGCTGGAGTTCTGTCATTTCCTTTTCAGTCCCCCTCAGTGAAACCCATCACAGAAACACTCGTGAGAAGTGTGTTCTTAAAGAGTAACTCATGAAACTTATGGGAAAAAGAAAACTAAAGTCTGTAGAATTATTAAGGGAAAGCAGAAGGGCCAGTGCTCTGCACCTTTACAGAATCCCAGAATGGTTTGGGTGGGAAGGGACTTTAAAGCTCATCTAATTCCATCCCCTGCCTTGGGCAGGGACACCATCCACTAGCCCAGGTTGCTCCAAGCCCTGTCCAACCTGGCCTTGGACACTTCCATAACCTGATCAATGACTTGGGGGACCATTTCACACGTGTTTAAAACCAACTACATTGTGTATATTTGTGCACAATGGAATGAAAAATCCTCTTGCCAGACTGGAAAACCAAAATCCATCCTTCTTTGCCTGGTGGTGCAGACCCAGCCCGGGTCCAGTCCAAGGGGACTGAGGGAGTGCAGCTCAGCAACCAGGAGAGGGGAAAAGAAGGGAATGATGGAGCCTCCTGGGAAGGTGGGGGGATGCCTGACAGCTACGTTTGGAGGATCACACTCAGCACAGTGAGTGCCTCGGAGACAGGGTGGAATTGTTGAGGTTGGAAAAGGCCTTGGAGATTATCAAGTCCAACTGCTCCAAGGCCACCACTAACCCATGTCCCCAAGTGCCACATTCACATGGCTTTGAAATCCCTGCAGGGATGGGGAGGGCAGCCTGTGCCAGGGCTGGGCAGCCCCTTCCAGGAAGGAATTGTCCCAGTATCCCACCCGCCCCTCCCCTGGCACAGCCTGAGGCCATTCCCTCTCCTCCTGTCCCTGTTCCCTGGGAGCAGAGCCCGATCCCCCCCCGGCTCCCCCCTCCTGTCAGGGAATTGTGGAGAGCTCCAGGTCCCCCCGAGCCTCCTTTTCTCCAGGCAAACAAACCCACCCAAACCGCGGACATCCCCCAAACCCGGCGGGTGCCCCACGTCCCTCCCTCCCTCCCTCTCCCCGTCCCCGCTCACCGCTGCCGTTCTCCTCGGGATCCCCATGCCCATCCCGGTCCCCGCCGTCCGCCGGGGCCTGGGCGTTGTGTCCGGCACCGTCCGGGCCTGTGGGGGGAGCGGGTGAGGGAGGCGGTGGCACCGCGGGGTCCCCTCTGTCCCCCCTCACCCGCCCGGTCCCCCCGGGCCGTCCTTACCGCGGCCTGGCCGCACATGCCGGTGCCCGCGGAGCACGGCCCGGCCCGCGGCGCCCCACGGCGGGAAGGCGTGGGGTCGGGAGGCACCGGGAATGGCAGGGATCGCTGTCCCCTCAGGGCTGTGAGGGACCTGGGATCCTCTCCCAGCTGTGAGGGATCGGGGTCCCCTTTAGGGCTGTGAGAGATTTGGGTCCACTAAGAACTGCCAGGGATCAGGGGCCACTCAGAGCTGTGAGGGCTCGGCAGCACTCGGATGGCTGGCTCCGAGGGGATGAGCCAGCCAGCTGCACCCTCCCCTTGGAGGACACTTTGGGAGCAGGAAGGGACTAAAGCCCAACCAGTGATGAGGAAAACGAGCAGCAGGTTTAGAACAGCTCGAGCAGCAACGTCACCCCCGTGTTTGGGAAGTCTCAAACCCTGGGAATTCTTAACCGTTTGGGATACGGTGCAAGCTGATCCCCAGGAACAAAAACCACCCGTATCCCAAGCTCCCAGAAGTGGGAGATGAAGGCAACCGTGAAATGCAAACCCAAGCGTGGATGGAGAGGCAATTCTCCCAAACCAAGTGGCTGGAAAACCAAACAAGGGGTTTCCCGGCTTGGCTGCACTGGGAACACCACAGAGGTGGCGATGCCACCACAGGGGTGCTCAGAGGTGACAAGACCGGAGCAAATTCCCCTCAGTTACTGCAGTGGAAATCCAGGGGCTCCAGTGGAGCGTGTCCTGTTTCACATCAGAACAACCCCGAGCAGAAGGTGGCCTTGTCACCCTCATTCACAGCAAAGTGAATACGATTTCAAGCATAAAACCACCCAAAGGTCAAGGATGGAAACTGCAAACAGAGAGCCAAGTGTGAGGGCAAACTCATAAAACAGAACCAATGAAAAGACCTCTTGGACTGTGGAGTCCAACTGGTCCCCCAGCACTGCCAAGGCCACCACTGATCCATGTCCCCAGGTGCCACATCCACAGGGCTTTGAAATCCCTCCAGGGATGGGGACTCCATCCCTGCCCTGGGCAGCTGTGCCAGGGCTGGACAGCCCTTTTCAGGCAGAAATTGTCCCAGTTTCCAACCCAAACCTCCCCTGGCACAACTTGAGGCTGTTTCATCCAAGCAGGGATCAGCCTCCTGTCTGGAGTGCCCGTCCCCACTGTGCAGTGCCTGACAGTGGAGAGGTGACAACGTGACGCAAGGGGCTTGAGAAAAAACATCCAAGAGTTAAACACAGCAGGGAAAACACCATCAAAACCATCATTACTGGGAATCACAGAGCCAACCCAGCTCACCAGTGACTTCCCTAAGAAGTTCCCTCTGAGCAAACCAGGACCATCCCTTGTGCCAGCCTCTGCCTGGTGACAGTACCACACGACCCCCATAGCCCGGGACTGAAGCTTTAACTCATCTCTTGCCTGTATCTGGATCTTCTGGGATCTCTGTGGAAGCCGCCTCATCCTCACCGCAGGGCACTTCCCCTCCCTGGAGCCGGGACAGGAGGGCAGGTTCAGACACGGCATCGTCTGACAAGGAGCAGAGACAGGAACGTTTCCGTGCTGCATCCACAGGGAGGAACACACTCCTGGGACCGGCTGCATTGGCTACAACACCCGGGCTGGCAGCACGGAGAGCCCTTTGCGTGGCTCACCAGGAGACAGCGGCTTCCACGCCGACAGCCAACCCCACTCCAACCGGGAAGGACCCCGTGGGCTGAGGGAAGGGGTCTGTGCTGGCACCGGCCACAGAGGTGACCGATGGGACAGGGTGTGACACACACTGCCCTCTCTGTGCTCCCACAGATCTGCTCCCCAGGTGTGGGAAAGACTCCCCAAACCCGAGCCAGCCCGGAAGTGCTGATAACCGACCGGGACAGCAACACTCACCCGGCAGGACCAGGGCTTGGCTCTTCCCTGCCAGCACCTTCCTGCACAGCTCCCTCTGCCACTCCTCCAGGTTCTCCCACTCCTGAGCCGAAAAGCCAGTGGCGTCGTTTTCCAACACCAGGGTCGGGGCCTGCAATCCCAAAAGCCACACGCTCAGCACTGAGCCAGGAACACCAAGGATCCTCCTTCCTGTTCATCCCAGCTACCAGGTGTCAGGAAAAGAAAACGCCTGCCTTGGGGCATCCTCTGGCCACGGAGAGTAATGTTCTTTGCTAATCCTTGGGGGGATGAATTGTGAACTCCACAGTATTCTTACTTCCCCCTGTGTGGAGTCTGATCCTACTGGGAATATCAGAGTTGGGAAGAACCTCCCGTGTTTGGTGAAAATATGTCAACCCGTCCTTCTGCTGGGAGAACCAGCCAAATACAGCAATACACAGGAGTGATCACTCCCTGCTTGGTGCCCCTGCACCCCGGCGGAATCCATGGAATGACTTCCACGGGGGAAGGCTGCCGGGCACAGGTGAGGAGCGTGTGTCCCCCAGACCCCTCAGAGACCCTCCTGTTACCTTGGGGACCCCCCCGCCCGGGGGCAGCCGCAGCACCCAGAAGTTCCTGTTCTTCAGCAGGTTCTCCATGTTCTCCAGGCGCCGCTGGAGCTGCCCGTACTCCTGGACGAGGTTGCCCAGCGCCGTCCACTTGCTGTCCAGCTGGTTCCCCAGCTCTCCCATTCCTTTCTCGTATTCCAGGTGCTTCTTCTCGGCGTTCCCGGCGCGGTGCTCCAGGCTGAGCAGGCGGGACGCGTGTGCGGCCACGCTCCGCTCCAGCGCCTGCACGGCCCCCACCACGGTCCACAGGGAGATGCTGCCGCCGTCCAGCAGCTCCATCCCCGCACCGGGACAGACGGAGCCCCGGGAGAGGCTGCGGCACCGGGGCTGGGGGAAGGAGGGAGCGGCTCGGCCGCCGCACACCGGGGCCGCTCCGGTGCGGCCCGGCCCGTCCCTCCCTCCCGCACCGGACCCGGGGCCGGCCCTTCCCCGCCGGTGTCCCCCGTCGCTGCTCCCGCCGTCTCGCACCGTCGTCTTTTCTTGCCGCCCAGAGGCGCCGCTTCCGCTTCCTCCTCCTCTTCCTCCACCTCTTCCTCCTCCGCATCCTCCTCCTCTTCCTCCGCCGCCGCAGCGGCCGCGCCGGCCGGCAGCCCGGCGGTGATTGACAGCTGTCAGTCACTGAGAGGCGCTGAGCCGACGGGCAGCAACCCCGCCGGGCAACAACCCCTGCAGCGGCGCTTCCCCACAGGATCCCAGCAGGGCTCGGGCTGGGAGGGACCACAGTGGGGCATCTGGTGCCACATCCCTGCCCCAGCAGGGCCATCCCAGAGCACACGGCCCAGGATTGTGTCCAGATGGTTCTGGAATATCCCCGGGGAGGAGACTCCACCCCCTGCCTGGACAATCTGTTCAGTGCTCGGTCACTGCACAGCTACAAATTCTTCCTCGGGAACTCCCTGGGCATCAGTTCCTGCCCATCCTCCTGTGCCGTTGCTGGGCCCCCCCCGAGCAGAGCCTGGGCCATCCCCTGCAGCCCCTGAGGGACACTGGGGACGTCCCCTCTCAGTGTCTGCTCTGGAGGCTGAACAGCCCCAGCTCCCTCAGCCTGTCCTGGGCACGGAGATGCTCCATCCCTTCAGCACCTCCACAGGACAATCATCTGCCAGGAGCTCCATGTCCCTCTTGTCCCGAGGAGCCCAGACCCAGTGCCACTGATCCCAACCCTCTGGAATCTGCCACTCAGCCAAGTTCCCAGGCCATCCCACTGCCCAATTCAAGCAACGCACATCCCTTGCGCTGGATGCTGTGCGGGTCCCCCGGGAGCCACTTGGCCACCTCGGAGCGACCCTGGGACCCCTCTGGGACCCTCCAGGGCTCCTCCCATCGAGGCGTGTCCCGAGCCGGGCCCGCCCCGATGGGAGCAGAGGGGGCTATGGCGGAGCTGCGGGAGCGCCTCGAGGCGCTGGAGCGGAGGATGGAGCGGGCGGAGGCGGCGCTGCGGGATCGGACCCCCGCGGCCCTGCGGCTCCACGCGGTGAGGACCGCGATGGGAGGGCCGGGTGGGGCGATTGTGGGGCTGGGGGGCGCTTAGGGGGGTGATGCGCGGCGAGGAGAGGTGGGAATGGGTCGGGGGGGGGGGTCACTTGTGGGACCACTGTGGGGGCTGGAGGCGAGCTGGGGGGAACTTTGAGGGGTGGTAGGGGTCGAGGAGTGATGGATTTGGGTCGGGAAGGGCTTTTGTGGGGATGAGGGGTTGCTTGGGGGGTGGGAGTGAGCCCGGAGACACTTTGGGCATGGTGGGAAGTTGAGGGGGAGCCTGCGGGGAGGAGCCTGCGGGGCTGTTTAGGGTTTGGGAGCGGTTTAGGGGGCTCCTCAGGGGACTGAGGGTGAATCTGGGGGGCTGCCTACGGGGCTGGGGGCTGGTGGGTATCTTCTGAGGGGGCTGCGGTGGGTCTCGGGAGACCGGGGGTGAATCCCTTGGGCCGCTGGGAGGGGGGATCTTTATGGGGATGGGAATAAGCACGGGGCACTCCTCAGGGGGGCTTTTGAGGGGCTGCTTTTGGGGCTGTTGGGGGTCAGAGGGGGGGTGTCTGAGGGTCTGGGAGCTGCCCTCTCCCACATGGCAGCCCTGCCTCAGGTGCCGGTGCGGTTCGAGGAGGTGGCGGTGCGGTTCAGCCGGCAGGAGTGGGACACGCTGGACGAGGGACAGCGGGAGCTCTACCGGAACGTCATGGAAGGCAACTACGAGATGCTGGTGTCCCTGTGTAGGCTGTGCTTGCCCCGGGGAGCTCTCTCGGGGTCACTTTTCTGCCTCTTTGCCTTTCACTGGGATCTCTCCAGCTCTCAAATGATCCTCTCCATTCCCTGTCCCCTCCGGCAGCGGTTGGAGCTTGGCAGGGATGCGCAGGAAGGGTTAGTAAGCGCTCGGTGCCTTTTCCTCGTGGAGAGCAGGGACACTGAACTCCCTGGGTTGAAATTCCCTCTTTTCAGCACAGGAATTTGCTCTCTGTGTCCATCCAGATCCTTGTGTGGTAGTGAGACAGGCTGTGGGGCTGCAGGAAGCACAGACTCACAGAATCGTGGAACTGCTGAGGTTGGAAAAGGCCTCTGAGGTCATCAAGTCCAGCCACTCCCTCAGAACTACCAAGACCACCACTGACCCAAGTCCTCAAGTGCCACATCCACGTGGCTTTTAAATCCCTTCAGGGATGGGGAGGACAGGCTGTGCTGAGCTGGACAGCCCTTCCCAGGAAGGAATTTTCCCAATATCGAACTTGAACTTCCAACAGCTTCCAAGCTGTTTCCTGTCATCCTGCTCCTCCTGTCCCTTGTTCCTTGGAAGCAGAGCCCGACTCCCCCTGGCTCCCCTCTCCTGTCAGGGAGTTGCAGAGCCAGAAGGTCCCCCCTGAGCCTCCTTTTCTCCAGGCTGAGCCCCCCCAGCTCCCTCAGCTGCTCCTGCTGCTCCAGCCCCTTCCCAGCTCCCTTCCCTTCCCTGCCCACGCTCCAGCCCCTCCGTGTCCTGTACCTGGAGACCCCAGAAGTGCCCCTAGCACTGGAGGTGTCTCAGCAGTGCCAGCACAGGGACAGGCACTGCCCTGGTGCTCCTGATCAAATGTTCAGTCAGGAACCTCAACAATTCCTGGTTTTTTGGGTATTTTCCTATCCCTGAGGTAAATTTCTGGGAGAATGAGGGACTGTGATGCAGGGCTGGAGCAAGGATGGATTTTCTTGCCGTTGTTCCCGGGGGGCTGTCCCAGGCTGCTTTCCATATTCCCCTGTGAGCTCTGCCTGCTGTTTCCTGTCTGTGTCCGTAACTCCCGTCGCTGTCCCGCTTGGAGAAGTTTCTGGGCTGGGTCTGGCTCTGTGTTGCCCAGCTGGGGGTGCACCCACAGAGTCCCTGTCCAATCGTGTCCCTGATGTCTGTCCTGCTCTTGCCCAGACTGTGCCCTGTCCAAGCCTGATCTGCTACTCTGGCTGGAAAGAGAAGAGTTGAGCACGCTGACGGAGTCGGAGCCAGAGGCAGCGGATGTGTCCCCAGAGCCGGCTGTAGGTGTGTCACACTGGGATTTTTCCATGCCAGGAGCTCCTGGCTGCTCACCAGGACCATGGTTGTCCCGGCCCTCACCCCCAGGGACTCAGAATCCCAGAATCCCAGACTGGTTTGGGTTGGAAGAGACCTTAAAGCTCATCTTGTTCCAACCCCATGCCATGGGCAGGGACAGCTTCCACAGACCAGGTTGCTCCAAGCCCGTCCAACCTGGCCTTGAACACTCCCAGGGATGGGGAGGTGTCCTGTGATGGCTGTGACAGCTGTGCTGGGAGAGGTCACAGGGAACACACACTGGGATATTGGGATAGCTTGGAACCCCCCTGCCCCAGCAGCAGCGGTGTGTGAGGGATCCTGACACCCTGTGGGATGGGATCCTGTGCTGGCTCCTTGGAGCTCCCTGACTCCTGGGAAATCCAAGTGTCCTTGTCCTCCGCAGAGCTGGCCCGCCCGAGCTGCTCCAGAGGTGATGGGATGCTGGAGACAAAGACAACAGAGCCTGGTGATGGGAGCCAGAGCTGCAGGGAGCCAGAGGAGAGCGGGAACCTGGCGGAGGAAAGTGGAAAACTGGCAGAGGAAGGTGGGAACCCATCAGAGCAAAGTGGGAAGTCAGCAGAGGAAGGTGGGAAGCCGGCAGAGGAAAGTGGGAGCCCAGCAGTCCTGGAGAACTGCAGCGCACGTGAGTGCCTGGCAAACCCCACTGCTGCTGTGAGGGGTCCCGGGCCCCTGCCCTACTGTTTCTCACCCACCTTTATTGCTCCTCCTGCCCTTACAGCCCCCATCCCTCTGGAAGCTGCTGTCCCAGGGGATCTCAGCCAGCTGCCCCCAGCCCCTTCCTGCCCGCTCTCTGCAGCAGTGGATCAGAACCAATCTCCATCACCTCCCCTCGCAGCAGGTACTGGGGCAGAACCTTCATCCCTCCTTGGGGCTCTCTCCAGGCCTGGGGCTTCCAGGAAAGGGCTCTGGCAGCAAATCCCGTTGCCAGCCTTGAAACCATTTGGGACGGGGCAAGACCTGCCTGGACAAGCCTTGATGTGGTTTCAGACTCCCTTGTCCTACCTGGGTGGTGTTTGCCACCTCAGACTGCCCCTGGGGTGTCTGCAGGGGTGAGCTGGGGCTGTTCCTGGCTTTTGCACAGTGCAGGGATTGAGCTGGAGGAGGAGAGCAGGGCTGGGATTTGTGCTGGGTGCTGGCTGGGAACAGGTTGGGAAGTGAGTGAGGGTGGGAGCAAAGCTTTTTGCTGTTCATGCCTCAAAACCATGTGGAAAAGTGATGTTTGGGCTGTGAAAAATTCCCAGCAGACACCGAGGTGGGGATCCCAATGGAGGTGCCACAGGAGGAGGTCACTGTGGAGAAGCCAATAGTGCCTGAAACATCCTCAGAGGGTCTGAAAGAGAAGGGTCTGGAACAGGAGGATGTGGATTCAGGGAATGCTGGCCAAGGTCCGGCGGCTGACGTTCCCGAAGGACCAGGAAAGGTTGATCCTGGCCCAGAAAAGCCAGAGAAGGGCTCGTGCGTGGGCCGGCCGGCAGCCTGCCAGCGAAATGCCACCCGGGAATTCTACTCCTGCCCCATCTGCAGCAAAAGCTTCCTGCTGAAGATCAACTTCCTTATCCACCAGCACAGCCACAGCAACTCGGCTCCCTACATCTGCATCCACTGCGACCGCCACTTCATGTCCAAGAAGAAAATCAGGCGGCACCTGCGGGCCTGGGCGGCCAGCGGGACGTGCCAGCCCTCGGAGCCGGAGCCGTGTCCCAGCCGGACACCGTGTCCAACCCCCCAGCCCCAAACACAGGAGGCCAGCAGGACGTGCCAGCCCCCGGATGCTCAGGTGTGTCCCGGGCAGGTGCCGTGCCCGACATCCCAGCCCCAGGCCCTTGTGCCCAAGGGGACCTGCCAGCCCTCGGAGCCCGGGGTGTGTCACAGTCAGACCCTGTGCCCAACATCCCAGCCCCAAACCTGGGCGGCCAGCGGGACGTGCCAGCCCCTGGATGCACAGGTGTGTCCCGGGCAGGTGCCGTGCCCGACATCCCAGCCCCAAATCTTTGTGGCCAATGGGACCTGCCAGGGCTCACAGCCACAGAAGTGCCCCAGCTGGACACCGTGCCCAACATCCCAGCCCCAAACCTGGGCAGTCAACATGACCTGCCAGGCCTCAAAGCCGGAGGCGTGTCCCAACCAGCTGCCATGCCCAACATCCCAGCCCCAAACCTGGGCAGCCAACAGGACCTGCCAGGCCTCGGAGCTGGAGGCGTTTCCCAATCAGACACCGTGCCCACCATCCCAGCCCCAAGCCTGGGTGGCCAATGGGACCTGCCAGGCCTCAAAGCTGGAGGCACATTCCAGCCACACACCGTGGCTGACGTCCCAGCCCCAAACCTGGGCAGCCAGTGGGATCTGCCAACCCCTGAATCAGCCAGAGGCGTGTCCCAGTCAGACACCGTGCCCGGCTTCTCAGCCCCAAGCCCTGAGCAGGGACTGCAGCGCGGTGTGGGAGAAGCCCAGCCCTGCCAGTTGCCCTCTGTCCCCTGGGAAAATGCTGTACACGTGCAGCGAGTGCCTGGAGAACTTCTCCAGCCAGAGCTTCCTGACAGTGCACCAGCGCCGGCACTCCGGCCGCCACCTCATGCTGTGCCCCTGCTGCAACCAGAGCTTCACCTGCATCTCCGACTTCGTCCGGCAGCACTGGGCGCACACGGGCGTCCGGCCCCACCAGTGCGGGATCTGCCAGAAGACTTTCAAGAGGTTCTACCACCTCAAGGTGCACCGCAGGATCCACATGCGGCAGAAGCGGCCGCTCCCCTGCGCCGCCCCGCTGCCCGTCCCGGCGGGAACCGTGCCAGGAGACGGGGTGGGAAGCCAGGGTGTGACCCCCCAGGGGTGCTGCGCTGCTGCTGGACCTTGAGGGGTCCTCCTGGGAACGGGAGGCTGCTCTTGGACCTTGGGGTGTACTCTCAGGGATGGGAAGCTGCTGTGGGACCTTGAGGTGTTCTCCCAGGAATGTAATGTGGACTTTGAAGTGTCCTTCCAAGAATGGGACGCTGCTGATGGACCTCGGGGTGACCTCCCAGGAATGGGATGCTGCTGATGGACCTTGAATTGACCTCCCAGAGATGGGAAGCTGCTTATGGACTTTGAGGTGTCCTCCTGGGCACAGGAAGCTGCTGCTAAACTTTGAGGCATCCTCTCAGGGATGGGAAGCTGCTGTTGGAACTTGAGGCGCCCTACCGGGAATGGGATGCCACTGATGAGCCTCAGAGTGACCTCCTGGGAATGGGAGGTCACTGCTGGACCTTGAAGTGACCTTCTGGGGATGGGAAGCTGCTGTGGGCCTTCTCCTTTCCTCCCCTCTCCCTCTCCAACTGCTCTGACTCTCCTGCCCCTGGGGTGCTCACCCTGCCCAGGCTGGGGGTGCTCCTTGTTTCTGAGCCCTGATGGAGCGGGTGAGATGACAGGAGTGGGTCCCTGTTCTGAAGAGTGCCAATAGATGCTGTAGAAACCAGGATGCTGAACGTGGATTCCTTGGGGGTGGGATGGGGTGAGGGAAGAGTGAGAACGGAGCACTGGGTGGGGGTGTCATCTGGTGCTGGGGGCTGCAGCTGCAGTCCCAGTTTGAGATGGGGATGGGGAAGGGGATGGGTTGGGGAGTCTGGCCAGGCCTTAGAGGGCACTGGGAATGGCGGTGGGGACGTGGGTGGGCTGGGCTGGGCTGGATGGGATGGGATGGATGGGATGGGATGGGATGGGATGGGATGGATGGGATGGGGACACGGATGGGATGGGATGGGTGGGATGGGGACACGGATGGGATGGGATGGGTGGGATGGGGACACGGATGGGATGGGATGGGATGGGGTGGGGTGGGATGGGATGGGATGGATGGTGTGGGATGGGGACGCGGGTGGTCGGGCGGGGGGCGTGGCCGTGTGGGGGTGCGGGCGGTGGCGGTGCGGGCGGGCCGGCAGGGGGCGCTGCGGGCGGGCGGGCGGCGCTGAGGGGCGGCCATGGCCTGGCAGGGCCCGGCTCAGCCACCCCCGCGGGCACCGGGACCCCCCGGCCCGCTGCCCCCGCAGCACCGCCCCGAGTGGGCTCCCGAGGCCTGGCCGGGCGCCGGTGTCGGCGGCGGGGCGGCCCCGGCCATGGCGGCTCCGTGGGCGGCGGCGGAGCGGCGGCTGGAGCGGCTGGAGCGGCGCGTGGCGGGGCTGGAGCGGGCGGTGCGGGCCGGCGGGGCCCGCCTGGCAGCGCTGCTGGGCGACAACGCCCGCCGCCTCCGCCGCCTGCAGAGACAGCTCCGCCGCTGCCGCTGCGGGGCCGGCCGGGCATCCTCCGCCGCCAGGAACGGCAGCCGGAACGGCCCGGAGCGCACACGGGGCACCGCCACGGCAATGGGCCCCGGCGAACCGGGAACGGCCCGCCCGGTGAGAGGGACGGGGATGGGGGCCGGGGAATGGGGACCTGCCTCGGGGAACGGGGACGGGGGTGGCACCCGGGGAACAGGGACAGACTGACATTGACTTGGGGATGGAGGTGAACCCGAGGGAATGGGAACAGGGATGAGTTCATGGTGACAGGAGTGGGTCCCGGGAATGGGGATGGGAATGAGCCCACGGTGATTGGTCTGAGGGGAAACACCGGAGCCTCACTGGGATGTCTGGGAATGTCACAGCTCCATCTGTAGGAGCTCCGGGACCCTTCAGGGGAGCACCGGTGGGGCTTGGAGGGGGAAGAGGTTGGGATCCCTGTGGTGGAGCCTCCCGTGTTTCCAGGTGCCAGTGGAGGGCGAGGCGGCCGTCCTGCCGGAGCAGGAATGGGTGAACACGGACAGCCGGGAGCTCCACGGACTCGCTGTGAAGGGGAATTACGAGGCCACGGTCCCTCTCGGGGAGGATCAGTCAGATCATGTCAGAGGCATCATCATCCCTGGGCTGATCCAGCTCCCGAGCCCTCCCCACATGGAATGTGGGGTGATTCCAGGTAACTTGTCCTGAAGACGGTGTTCCTGCACCATTTTTTTTTTCTGGGATATGGGCCATACGTAGACCACCAGGCAGGGATTTGCTGCAGAGAGTCCTAAGTTTTAGCACTGATTAATTCTGGGCTAAAATTTTAGAGGCTGAGTGTTGGACAAACACTTCCTGGGAAATCCCGTGCCTGGTTTGACTGACTCTGTCCTGTGTGATCGGATCATCCTGGGAGCCCAGGACGCCCCTTTGGCTGAGCCTCACCATCAGCGTTCATCCCATCACTCCCTCCTTCCCAGGGCCTGGAGATGCCGATTCCAAATCCACGCTGCTGCCACCGGATGAGGACAGGGAGGATCCCAGGATCCCTGAGCTGCCAGAGAAGGGAGCGGTGATGGGACAGCTTGGTGATGGTGAGTGAGTGCTGGGGGCTGAGGATGGACACTAGGGACCCACTTGGACTGGATGGGGTGTATCAGGATGGAAGATGGGAAGCAAGGCTCAGAGAGAGTGGCTCTGGGACTGGGTGTCTGTAGGTGGATTCTCCCTCCTGCTCCAGGGAGGGTTTGCTTTGATCTTTTTCCCTGGATTTGCCCACTTAAACTCCACCATTCCTGACGGTTCCTTCCAGGATGGAGGACTCTGCAGCTCAGCTTTGCCTTCATTTTCCTTCTGGTTTGGATTCTTTGTGAGGATTGTATTGTCAGTCCATTGTGTCTATCGTGTCCAGCATGTCCAGGGCAGTGGTGGAGTCCCCATTCCTGGAGGGATTTAAAGCCATGTGGATGTGACACTTAGGGACACGAGTTAGTGGTGGCCTTGGCAGTGCTCGGTTAATGATTTGATTTGCTGATCTCAGAGGGCTTTATAACCTCAATGGTTCCATGATTCCACGTCTCTGAGGTCCAACAAGCTGCCCCGAGGTCCCCCCCTCTCTTCCCAGTAAAACCTCCCTGCTCCCTTTTGTTCTTTGCTGGTTCCTCTCACCTAAAGGTGGTGGAGAAGTGCCTTTCCTGCTCTGTGGGCATGGGAGAACTTCCCTTCCCGGGCACGAACTGCTGTGTCTCCGCAGGTGAGGTGATCGTGATCAAGAAGGAAGAGCAGCAGCCGCCGGAGGATGGGGCCGAGCTCCTGGCTCTGCCCACGGCCCCCGCGGAGAGGCTGGACGAGGAGGTTCCCCTGAGCCAGGAGCAGCCGGCTCCCTGGGAGAGCCACGGCGTGGCTGGGCCGAAGGCGGCCGGGGCGGGACTGGGGGAGTTCTCCCTGGGGGAATTCAAGCCGGTGGTGGTGCCGGTGGAGGCTCATCCCGCCCCGGGGCTGCCCTTCCCCATGGAGCACGCGCTGGGTGCGGGGACGGAGCAGCCGTTCGCCCTTCCCCAGGGAATGCCGCTGGCAGAAGACCCCGGCGCCGAGGGGGCCTCGCCGCAGCCCGGCTGGGAGCAGCACGATCCCTGCGCCGCCGGGGACGATCCCAGGGCGCTCCCGCCGGGCTGGAAGAGCGTGCGGCTGACGCGCAACCTCCTGGCGCGGCAGCAGAGGAAGAGCAACGGCTCCTTCATCTGCTCGTCCTGCGGGAAGAGCCTGGCGCACCACGCGGCGCTGCTGCGGCACCAGCGCCTGCACACGGGCGAGAGGCCCTTCCAGTGCCCGGACTGCGGCAAGAGCTTCAACGAGAAGTCCAACCTCAACAAGCACTACCGGATCCACACCGGGGAGCGGCCCTACCGCTGCCCCTCCTGCGGGCAGGGCTTCGTGCAGAAGCACCACCTGCAGAAGCACCAGCGCATCCACGGGCCGCCGCGGGGCGCCTGGCCGGGCCGGCCGGCGCGGGCCAGCGCCGCCGGGGAGCGGCTCTACCGCTGCATCGAGTGCGCCGAGAGCTTCCCCCAGAAAGCGTCGCTGGAGGAGCACCAGCGCCGGCACACCCAGCAGCGGCCCTTCCAGTGCCACGGCTGCACCAAGAGCTTCCGGCACCGGCAGTCGCTGAACCACCACCAGAAGGTGCACGCCGTGGCCGGCTCCCCGGCCGGCAGCTTGCCGGGACACAGGCGGGACCTGGAGGCCTGCGAGGCTCTGGGCCAGGACAGTCGGTAGCTGGAGGGCTGGAGGAGGGAAGGCAGCTGGTGTCACATCGCCGGGGGACTTGTGGCACCACCGGGGGCTCCAGGAGGAGGAGGAGGAGGAGGAGGAAGGATGTGCTGCGTGGGCAGGGAAAGGCCCCCAGGGACTGGTCTGGAGGCAGCAGAGGAGGGTCAGTGGCTGGAGCTGAGCCAGGCGGTGCCACTGCCCCGTGGATTCAACGGCTGTGTCGGATCCCAGGGAATGGTGGAATTCAGGGTTGTTTGAACACTGCCAGCCTGGAGGGAGGTGCCCTGGGAGTGGACACTGGCCTGGGGGTGGTTGATGGTCTGGGAGTGGTCAGTGTCCCTGGGATGGTTGGTGGTCCAGTGGTATTCAGTGGCCTGGATACACTGGGGGAGCTGGGCCACAGCTGGGATCAGGGGATGAACCAGGAAGAGATTTGGATAAAAGACTCATGGTCTCCTGTTGTGCTCCAGGGGGTGGGCTTGGGACATTGGAGAGGGATGGGGCTGGAAGGGGATGGGGGTCACCACCTTCCTGGGGGATGGTGGGGGGAGGGAATTCCTGATGGGAATTTGGAGTGGTCCCACAAGAATCCCCCACAGAATCTTCTGTAGGATCTGGGCACCACAGGACTCCCTGGCAGTGCTGAGCTGCACATCCCCCTACCCAATCAATCCTGCCCTTCCCTGCTCCCCTCGGCCGCTCATCCATCTGCCTGCAGGGGATCCTTCCAGACTGCTCTCCCAGGGGCTCCATAGGGATGGAGCTGCCAGCAGTGATTCCAAAAACCCCCCACCCTGGTCAGAGCTGTCCTGGCTGATCCCAGTTTCTCCAGCCCTGGCTGTTCCCACAGGCACTGGCACAGCCCCCAAAACAGCCATAGAGGCAAATACTTTATTAATTCCACATCCTGAGAAAGGGATTGGGAATTTCATAGGAAACGCTGGTCCTGGTTGAAACAGCTTTAGAAGTGCCCCCAGCTGGGGCTGCTGGCCTGAGGAGGGGCCAGCACCTCCACTGGCTGGGGGGATCACCCACCAGCACCACCAGCTCAGTCATGGGATCCCCTGGGATCCCCTGGGATCTCACCCCCACAGGGATAACCAGCCACAGGCTCACTGCCAGATCCATGGTAATCCATATGGTAATCCATATGGTAATCCATATGCAATCCATAAGGCATCAACTGCCCCCACATCCCATCGGGAACACAGAGTGACCCATCTACCACTGTCACCCCTCCTGCTTCCCTCCCACTGATGTCTAGGAATGCTCCACTCAGGAATCCCAGGGGCAGGAATTGTGAGAACTGGTCTGGAGGAGCTGTGGGACATGGTGTGTGTCCCCATGGAGCAGCTCAGACTCTGCTGTCCCTCCCAGGGGCAGGGAGGCAGCCGAGGGGCACAGCTGGATGTGGCACAGCTCCCAAAGCTTCCCACAGCAGCACCATCACACCTTGGGAATGGCCAGGAACGAAAGATGGGAAAAGCCAACCAGGTCCCCGCCCCACTGCTTGGAGAGGGACAGAAACTTTGGGATGTCAGGTAACTACATTAAACAACTCAAGAAAAACAAAAAAAACACCTGGAAAACTAAATTCAAGAGTCCCAACAGCTTCTCTGTTGGGTCTGTGTGGTGATGGCACCGGGAGGGACGTTCCCTGTGCACCAACAGTGCGTGGGGTGAGTGTGGGGCTCAGGCCACGGACACGATCCGGTGGCTCCGGGGATGCCGGAGCAGTGCCAGGCCTGGCTTTCACTGGCTGCCTCCAGGCAGGTCTCACTCCCGTCCGGCTGAGGTAGCTGCAGAACTGGTTTCCCTTGGGATTGGTTACGGTGGGATTTGGGGCACAAGGAGATGAGCTCTGGCTGGGAGAGCGGGAGCAGGAGCTGGTGGCTGCCATGGTGGATCCACGAGGATCGGGTACTGCTGGCAGCACAAGGCTGGCTGACCCATCAAGTATTCCCAAAATGACTGCGTCCATGCAGGATGGTCCCAAGAGTGCCTGTGGACTCCCTGATGGACTGGCCAGGACCCCTGGAATATGCAAGATCAGAACAGTGGGGGTTGATTTGTTCTACGGATCTTCCAGTGCAAAGCTCCGGTGTTCCCAACCTCCTGGTGGGGTTGATGGATTTCCTCCCTGGGATGGGGAGTGACAAGCGTGGCCAGGACGTGGTGGGGTCTCCCTTCATCCGGCATCTTGGTCAGGAAGCTTGGTCGGTGGAGCGAAGGGCTCCTTGGGAATGCTGCCACTCCATTCCCTTCTCCCTGTCCTCAGTTGTGTTCCCAAGGCGAGGGGTCAGTTCCAGTGTCAAGTAATGAGAGAGCTCAGCTGCTGTTTGACCTGGTCATCTCCCAGGCACGTCAGCTTGGCAAAATCCCAAGCATCAGCCAATGGGCACAAGAGTCAGTGGAATGGTGAAGCATTTCAGGTCGCTGGAGGCTCCTGCAGTTTGCTCTCCGTGGTGGTCTCCGTGCTTCCCATTCCTTCTACAACTCGGGGAAGCTCCTAAAACGCAGCAGATTCCCAACCCCGGTGCCCCACCACGCGCAAACCCAGCGCTCGCAGCTTTTCTCCGGGGCCACGCCCAGTTCGGATCTGCCCCGCCGTCATTTCTGCATCATTGCCGACAGCGCCGTCCTGGTTCCCAGCCGCACCACGGGCCGCACGGCTCTCCCCACGCAGTTGGGAAGGGGGCAGCCCTTGTCCGGGAGCTCCAGCTGCGTCGCTCCCAGCAGGAGCACGTTGGGCGGACCCACTTTTGTCGGCATGGGGCTCGTGTTCCCCTTGGAAACGTTCCTCTGGGCCCCGGGAACCGCGGGATGCTGGGGTGCCGGGATGGCAGCGGCGGGCTGGGCGTTCCCCGCCGCCCGCAGCGCGGCCAGGGCTCGCTCGTGGATCTTCTCGTGGCGCAGGAGGTGGGTGCGGCGGGTGAAGCACTTGTTGCAGGAGCTGCAGCAGTGGGGCCGCTCCCGCAGGTGGGTGCGCAGGTGCCGCTGCAGCGACACGGAGCAGGACAGCACCCTCTTGCAGTACATGCACTTCGTCTTGGGATTCGGCGGCCGCGCCGTCCCGGCGCCGGACAGGGCCCCTCCGTCCGGCTCCTCCTTGGGCTGGCCCAGCCAGGCCCCCCCGGCGTGGATGCCGTTGCCCAGCCCGGGGGCGCCGCCGCAGGGGTCCCTTCTCGGGCGGACGCGCAGCTCCGGGTGGACGTTCCCCCAGACCTTGGCCCCGAAGGCCCTGTCCTTGATGTGGATGCTCCGGTGCAGGTCCAGGTGCCGCTTGTCGGTGAAGCCGATCTCGCACACGGGGCACTCGTAGGGCCCCTCCTTGGCGTGGCTGCGCTGGTGGATGATGAGGTTGATCTTGAGGCGGAAGCGCTTCCCGCACTCCGTGCAGGGATGGCACCATTCCCGCACGTACCCACGCCGGCAGTTCCCCATCAGGAGGCCGCTGGTCTCGCACCGGTTCGGCTTCTTCTTGCCCTTGGCTTTGACCGGCTCGTTTTTGGGGCACTTCCGTATCTCCAAGCCGGGACAGGAATCCTCTGTGGAATCCACTGGCAGCACCTCAGACTCCTCTTCCTTCACCTCCGTGTTCTCAGGAGAAGCCCCTTCACACGGCATTTCATCTTCTGGTAACGAGGCTTCCTCTGGAACAGAGAGACACCGGGTTTGTGTCACCAGGTGTGACAGACCCAGGGCAGTGCTGGCACTGCTGAGGTGGCACCTCCAGTGCTGGGGGCAGTTCTGGGCCCGTCAGAACAACAAAGACACTGAGGGGCTGGAGCGTGTGCAGGGAAGGGAAGGGAGCTGGGAAGGGGCTGGAGCAGCAGGAGCAGCTGAGGGAGCTGGGGGGGCTCAGCCTGGAGAAAAGGAGGCTCAGGGGGGACCTTCTGGCTCTGCAATCCCTGACAGGAGGGGGGAGCTGGGGGAAGTCGGACTCTGCTCCCAGGGAACAGGAACAGGAGGAGAGGGAACGGCCTCAGGCTGTGCCAGGGGAGGGGCAGGTGGGATATTGGGAAAATTCCTCCTGGAAAGGGCTGTGTAGGGCAAGGGTGGAGTCCCCATCCCTGGAGGGATTTCAAAGCCATGTGGATGTGACACCTGAGGACATGGGTCACTGGTGGCCCATGTCCTGCTGGTTCTCTTTCTCCCTCCCCCTTTCCAGCCCATCAGGGCTCTGGGAGCTGCTTCCCATCCGCCAGACCCCGTGTCCCCAGCACAGGGTGACTCACCTGTGTCGGGATCCTCCGGGTCCTCCAGATCCTCCTCCATCTCCATCCTTGGCCGATGGTCCCCCAGGGACATGACATTCATCACCAGGATGGGGAGTTCTGTTTGCAGGGAAGAGGGATTTGAAAGACCCATGGAGAGCTCCCCGCTCCGGCGTGAGGAACTGGAGATTGCCAGGAGTGTGCGGAAAAGCCGGAGAGAGCTGTGGCTCAAGAGCCACGACATGGATTAGATATTGTGAAAATTCCTCCTGGGAAGGGCTGCCCAGCCCTGGCACAGCTGCCCAGGGCAGGGTTGGAGTCCCCATCCCTGGAGGGATTTCAAAGCCCTGTGCATGTGGCACTTGGGGACATGGTCAGTGGTGGCCTCGGCAGTGCTGGGGGATGGGGGAAGATGATGGTCTTAGAGAGCTTTTCCAACCTCATGGATTCTAAGGAAAGCCTGTGAGGTGTTGGGAGGAACTTAAGTCACACACGGACCAAAAGTGGAGGGAGGGCTGGGAGAAGGACACCAAGGTGCCATGTGCCATCACCTCCATGGAGCAGCCTCATTCCATCACCTCCACAGGCTGTATTCCCATGTCCAGGCCCTCAACCCCTTCCATTGTCCGTGCCAGCGACCCAAGGCTCCCACTCCTCCCCTGTGATGCTCCTCTGAGCACCAGGACCAGCTGTGCCCTCTGCCACGGGCACTGCCAGAGAAACACCCCTGGCACCCCTGGGACTCACCTGGCTCAGCTTCCATGGGGACAGGACCCTCTCCCGAAGCCTCTTCCTGCTGCTCTGTCTCTGCTGGTGGCTGTGAGGGCTTCTGATTGTTGGGGGCACCTGTCTGGGGGGGTTTCTGTCTGTCCCCAGTCCGTGTCCGGGAATGTGTCTGTCTGTCCCCAGTCTGTGTCCAGGAACGTGTCTGTCTGTCCCCAGTGTGTGTCTGAGAACGTGTCTGTCTGTCCCCAGTCCATATCTGGGACCGTGTCTGTCTGTCCCCAGTCCATATCTGGGACCGTGTCTGTCTGTCCCCAGTCCATATCTGGGAACGTGTCTGTCTGTCCCCAGTCCATATCTGGGACCGTGTCTGTCTGTCCCCAGTCCATATCTGGGAACGTGTCTGTCTGTCCCCAGTGTGTGTCTGGGAACGTGTCTGTCTGTCCCCAGTGTGTGTCTGGGAACGTGTCTGTCTGTCCCCAATTTGTGTCTGGGAACGTGTCTGTCTGTCCCCAGTCTGTGTCTGTGGATGATTCTGTCTGTCCCCAGTCTGTTCCTGGGGGTGTTTATGGTTGTTACCAGTCTGTGCCTGTTTCTGGCTGTCCCCAGTGTGTGTCTGAGAGTGATTCTGGCTGTCCCCAGTCTGTGTCTGTGGATGATTCTGTCTGTCCCCATTCTGTGTCTGAGGTGGTTTCTGTCTGTCCCCAGTCTGTTCCTGGGAGTGTTTCTGGTTGTCCCCAGTCTGTTCCTGGGAGTGTTTCTGGTTGTCCCCAGTGTGTTCCTGGGAGTGTTTCTGGTTGTCCCCAGTGTGTTCCTGGGGGTGTTCCTGGCTGTCCCCAGTGTGTTCCTGGGGGTGTTCCTGGCTGTTCCCAACGTGTGTCCGTGGGGGCTCCGGACCCTCTTTGCCAGGGAGCTCTTCATCCCTCTCGATCCGGGATGGGCTGTTGGGCTTGGCCACAGCACTGTCTGCTCCTGGGGCAGAGGAAAGGGTGTTTGTTAGGGTTTGGCTGCACTTTTATCCCTGCCAGATTCCCAAAGTGACCCTTGTCCCCAGTCCCCAGCCCAGCCAGACACACAAACACCTCCTCCCTGCCCCAACCCCGGGGGTGGAGCAGGACAAGCAGAGCAGCTCCAGCCTCCTCCTCCCACCTCAGCTCCCAGTTCCTCAATTCCCACCACGTCTCCTCTCTCATCACGGCAGGCAGGAATGTCTCTGGAAGCTCCACTGCTCCAAACCCCATCCCAGCCCCTCCTGCAGGCTTTTCTCCACGGGATCCACTGACACAGCACAAACACCCCCCTTGGAATGAAGGTTCACAGTGCTCCACGAGATCTCCGGGAACAGCCACCTCCTCCTGGCACCCACCTGGGCCAGCTTCCATGGGCATTTCATCTTCCAGAGACTCCTCTGCCTGGTTCATCTCTCCTGGTGCCTGGGGGGGCTCCTGTCTGTCCCCAGCCCGTGTCTGGGTGGGCTCTCGATGCTCTTTGTCACTGAGCTCTTCATCCCTCTCGATCCGGGACAGGATGTCGGGCTTGGACATGGCATAGTCTGTTCATGGAGCAGAGGATGGGGTTATTGGGAGCTGCTGCACCTTCATCCTGGCAGATTCCCAAAGGGACCCTTCTCCCCTCTCCCCAGCCCCAGTAGGGACACAAGAACCTCATCCCTGCTCCATCCATGGCAGTGGAGCCATTTCCTTGGCCCCGTGGCAGGATCCACCCAGGAAAAGTATCTCAACCAACAGAGCATGGACTAAAATTGCAAAGGAGAGGGAAAAGCCTTGGCTGGAATATTTCCCTCTACTGGAAGGCAGAGACACCTTCCACTAGCCCAGGTTGCTCCAAGCCCTGTCCAACCTGGCCTTGGACACTTCCAGGGATCCAGGGGCAGCCACAGCTTCTCTGGGCATCCTGTGCCAGGGCCTGCCCACCCTCCCAGCCAAGAATTCCTTTCCAGTATCCCAACCTTCCCTGCCCTCTGGCAGTGGGAAGCCATTCCCCCTTGGCACTGCAACACGATGGTTCCCCAACTCTGGACATTCCAGGGCTCCCCGAGCCTTACCCAGGGACACCAGTGTCTCGTAGTTGCCCCTCATCACGGCCCTGTACAGGTCCTTCTGCCAGCGCTCCAGCCTCTGCCACTCCAGCTCGTTGAAGTACACCGAGACGTCATCGAAGGTCAGCGGCACCTGGAACCACAGGGACCCCAGCTGGCTCGGCAGCCCCCCCACACACACACAGAGCTCAGCCTGCACCCCGGGGAGCCCCCGCACGCCGTTACCTTGGGGACCTCCCCGCGGGAGCCGGGGGGCAGGCGCAGGAGCCAGAAGTTCCTGTTCTTGAGGAGGTTCTCCAGGTTGAGCAGGCGCTGCTGCAGCTCCCCGTAGCCCTGCAGGAGGGTGCCCAGGGCGGCCAGGCCGCTGCCCAGCTCCCCCACCAGGGTCTCGCAGGCCAGGAGCCGGCGCTCGGCGCATTCCGTGCGGCTCCGCAGCTCCTGCAGCTCCGCGCCCGGCCCCGCCCTCTGCCGCGGGGAGCCCACCTGGGGGGACAGCAGGGGGTTTGGGGGTCAGGACCCCCGGCAGCCCCGAGGGGTTCCCCCAGACCCCCATCCTGCAGGGATCTGCCAGAGCCTGCCTGCCAGCCCCAGGGGAGCATTGCCATCCCTGCCTTCCCCAGGATCCAAAGGAGACCCCCACACCCTAAACCAGCACCCCAAGGGACCACCCCCATCCCTGCCTTCCCCAGGACCCAAAGGAGACCCCCAGACCCCGAACCAGCACCCTAAGGGATTCCCCCCATCCCTGCCTTCCCCGGGACCCAAAGGAGACCCCCATACCCCGAACCAGCACCCTAAGGGATTTCCCCATCCCTGCCTTCCCCAGAACCCAAAAGAGACCCCCACAACCTGAACCAGCACCCCAGGGGGAGCACCCCATCCCTGCCTTCCCCAGGATGCAAAGGAGACCCCCATACCCCGAACTAGGACCCCCGAGGGACCACCCCATCCCTGCCTTCCCAAGGCCCAAAGGAGCCCTCCCGACCCTCGCACTGGCACCCCTGGGGGACCCTCCTGTCCCCACGGACTGTCACCCCATAAGGACCCCCATGTCCAGCCCCCCGAGGGGTCCCCCAGCCCCGCCTCTCACAGGACCAGCGCCCCTGGGGGACCCTCCCGCGCCCCTGAACCAGCGCCCCCGGGGGAACCCCTTGAACTGTCCCCTCCTCGGGGACCCCCCTTCCCACCTCCCCCAGCCCCCCACGCCCCGTTCCCCCGCGGGACCCCCCCGCTCCCCGCTGCCCCGTGTCCGTGCTCGGTGTCCCCGCGGTCCCACCTGCGCTCCCGCTCCCCGCCGGGACGTGGCCATGGCCGCTCCGGCCCCGCGCCCGCGCCGCCCGCCGGGCCCGCAGGGGGCGCCCTTCCGCCCGCGGCCCCTCCGCCGGGAGCGAGCGCCCCCTGCCGGCCGGGAGGAGCCACGGACAAGGGGCGGGGCCGCGGCGAGGAGGCGGGGCCACAACAAAGGGGCGGGGCCACCACGGCCGGACCCCAATGGGCCCCCCCATCCTCCCCATCCACTCCCCCAGCCCCTCGAAAGGGCACCCCCGGGGCCGGGATCACCAGGGGGACCCCAGGCCCCCCTGCCCTGGGACCAGCAGCCCCAGTGATCCCCCCACCCCTCTGATCCAGCAGCCCTGGAGACCCCCCAGTCCTCCTGAACCAGCACCCCTGGGGACTGTGAATTGGGAGCCCTGAGGGACCCCCAGGACCAGGAGCCCTGAGGGGTCCCGCAGCTCCAGCTCCACTGGGAGTGGTGTGTCAGGATCTGGAGCACCGGCTTGGGGAACACCGGGATGCAGAGCACCAGGATGGGGGAACACCGGGATGTGGAGCGCCAGGATGGGGGAAAACACCTCCAGAGCAGCTTCAGGCACAGGTCCCACAGCAGCTGGGGTAGGGGGGCTGCCAGTTCTGCCCACCCTGGGGGTCACTGTCCCTCCAGGCGGTCCTCAGGCACAGCAGGATCAGGTCCACCGGGATCAAGCCCACCCCATGGAGAAGGGACCCAGCTATCCCACGGGATACAGCCAGGACCCTGTATCCAGCCACTGGAGCCCAGCACAGACCAGTAACCCCAGGCTGTGCCAAGGAGGAGATCCCTGGGGATGTGAGGAGTGCAGGGAGGGCTGGGATGGGTGGGAGCAGCACCCCCAGCGTGGGTCACCCCATCAGGAATCACCTACCACGTGTGTGTGTCCCAAACACATCCACTCCCTCCGGTGCTCCGGCTTTATTTGGGAGCTCAGAAAAGCGGGGGGCGGTTGCCCCCAGAGGGGTTTTGGGGGAAGGGGTTGGGGGGCTCAGCTCAGGGCAGGGAGGGGGTGGCTGAGCCCCCGGCTCTCTCCTGGCATGGGGCTCTTCCCAGCCCCTGGCATCGCTCCCGGCCTCTGGCATCGCTTCCCGCTGCGCTGCTGGGTGTTTGGAGCATCCTGGGGGGGCCCTGCATGGGGGTCCCTGCCCAGCCCAGGGGTCCTGCTGGGCTCTGTTGGGATGTGTCACGGCAGCAGGACATAGCTGGGGTGTCCCATGGGATGTGCCAGATCCGAGTCCTCCCGCCGGGCTCTTCCCTGTGGGAGCAAGGGCAGTGCAGCACAGAGTCCCGGGAGAGGGCATCCCATCCCCATCCCCATCCCATCCCATCCCATCCCATCCCATCCCATCCCCATCCCCATCCCCATCCCATCCCATCCCCATTCCAGGGCTGTCTCTGTACTCACCCTCCTGCCTGGCTGAGCCACATCCTCCTCACGGGAATTCCAGGGCATGGACTGTGACTCCTGCGGGACAGACACAGGTCTGGGAGCCATCGGAGCCACCAGACAGCGGGGGGGTGTCCCCACCTCCCCTGTGTCCCACATCCTGCTGCCCCCATTCCCGATCCGGGCTCACCTCACTCAGGACAGAGAAGCAGCCGGAGCAGGGTCTGTGCGGCCTCCGCCGGCCCTGGGGGGGAGAGGCTGGATTGGGATCTGCCGGAGCCCAGGGCAGTGGGAATGTGGGCAGGGAAGGGGAGGCTGGAAAAGCCTCTCCCAAGGATGTGTCCTGGGGTTTGGGCAGGTGAGCGGTGTCCCCTGGGAACCGGGATGAGGGGTGTGGATCGATCCCTGCGGTGTGGGGGAATGTTCCCCCCTCGCTGCTCTCCCTGCTCCCAGCCCCGTCATTCCCATCCTTTCCTCACTCTGCACACCACCGACCTCTCTCCCCCGCGCCTCCATCCTCGAGTGCCCGAGCTCGGCTCTGGATCCGGCTCTGCCTCCGGATCCGGCCACGGCCACCACGGCCACGGCAGCGGCCACGGCACAGAACAGCCACAGCCTCATGGCCTGCTCCGGCTGTTCCAGCTGCTCCTGCTGCTCCGGCCTTCCTGCTGTCCCGGAGCCGCCGGCTCTGTCCCACACGGACCTTGGCCCCGGATGTCACCGGCTGACCCCGGGAGGTCGATGGGAGCTGGAGCTGCCAGGGAGAGGAAGAACCATCCTGGATCAGGGATGGGGTGGGAATATCCCCCCAAAAGTGGTGTCTGGGGGGTCCTGCTTTTCCCCTGCCCCTCGCAGGGAGTCGTGAGATCCTGGAATGGTTGCAACAGACAAACCCCACAATTCCAGACTCTGGGATCTTTATTAAGCCCATCCAGACTCACCGTGCCCAGTCAGGGTGCCTGACTCCTCCAGGACATGATTGATCCTGCATTTGTGACTCTTAATGCCAAAGACATGCAAGCAGGAGAGAGGGATTCCACGGGGAATTCCAAAGGGTAAATGGAGGGAACCACTTCCACAACATCAGGGAGGGAGGGGAATAAGGAAGAGCCAGAAACCAGGATCGCTGGGACAAATCCAGAGTGGAAAACCCCAGAGCCTGGAGCTGGGCCAGATCCGGGACACTTTGTGCTGGAAAACCTGAGAATTCTCACGAGAATTTTGGGGATTCTGGGAGAATCCAGGACTCCGGAGCCCAAAGCAGGTGGCAGTGGGTGGGACGGGGGGGGGGGCGAGCTCTGCTTCCAGGGAACAAGGGACAGGACGGGAACGGCCCCGAGCTGTGCCAGGGCAGGGGCAGGTCGGACATGCGGAAACTTCCCTCCTGGGAAGGGCTTTTTCCCCAGGACAGGAATGGGGTCCCCCTTCCGGGAGGGATTTAATTCCCGGAGAGGTTTAACTTCCGGGTTACTTCCGGGTGGGGAAATGGCGGCTCTTCCGGAGTGGGCGGGGCCTTGACCGGAAGCGCGTGCGGGAGAGGCCGCGGGACCCCCAGGAACGTTCCGGGGCCCCCCCAGGCCCCTCCGGGCCCCCCGGGCCCCCGGCCGCCATGGCGGGGCAGGCACAGGTAGGAGCCGAGCGAGCCCCGGGCCGCCCTTCCCACCGCCCCGGCCCTCGATGCCCCCCGGCTCTGAGGGGGGGGTCTCACATCCCTCCCCGCGCAGGGACTGGAGGGACTCGGCCTCAAATAGCCAGGACCCCCCATACCCCCATCACACCCCCAAACCCCCCCTCAGAGCCCCATCACAGCCCCCATCGCTCCCCACCCCATCACCCACCCCAACCCTCCCCCACAGCCCCCCAAAATCCCCACCATACCTCCCATGACCCCCCAAAACCCCCCATGTATGTCCCAGCACATCCTCCACCCCATCCCAGCCCCCTATTATCCTCCCCCCCTTAACCCCCGAAATCTCCCTTACCCCCCAAAACCTCCATCGCAGCTGCCCAGTCACACCCTCCAAAACCCCACTCATGCCCCAAAATCACCCCCCATCACCCCCCCGAGCCCCCTCATCACCCCCCCAACCCCCCCATGGAATCCCCTCCCAAACCTCCCATCCCACCCCCCCAAAAGCCCCCTCAGCATTTCCCCCCATCCTTCCCCTCCTTCTCTCCAACCCCTCCTTCTGCCCTTCTTTCCAGGATCGATCCCAAGGGATTTCCTGGGATAGGTCATGGGGGGTCACCAGAGGCTACTCAGAAAATCCCACCCAGCTTTGCATGACCTGGAGGCCTGGAATATCCCAATCCTTGTTGTCTTCTGGCAGGAGAGGGAAAACACATCCCGAGCTGCTGGATTCCAGCGTTTGGTGCTGGATTCCAGCCTGTCCTTCTCCTAGATCCGTAATTCTTCCTGCTATGGGGCCCTTCCGTGGCCTCATATCCCAGGAGCTCCCCTGGCATGGGAATAGCACCTGGAAAACCAAAAATCTGGGAAGGAGGGTGTGATTTGTGTGGGAAGGTGTGATCCCTGTGGCTGTGATCCCGGAGCAGGATGTGATCCCTGAGCAGGGTGTGATCCCTGGGGCTGTGATCCCGGAGCAGGATGTGATCCCTGAGCAAGGTGTGATCCCTGGGGCTGTGATCCCGGAGCAGGATGTGATCTCGGAGCAGGATGTGATCTCGGAGCAGGATGTGATCCCTGAGCAGGGTGTGATCCCTGCTCCCTGTGCAGGTGCCGGTGACCTTCGAGGATGTGATGGTGTTCCTGGGCCGGGCCGAGTGGGACTCGCTCCAGGTGGGACAGCGGGAGCTGTACCGGGACGTTGTGTTGGACACCTACGAGCTCCTGACATCCCTGGGTAATCCTGGGGCTCATCCTGGCGGTAATTCCCTCGGGTCTCACCTCAGCGGCTTCCACAGCTCAGAATCCCAGAATCCCAGAGGCACTGAGGTTGGAAAAAGCTTTGGAGACCCCGAGTGCAGCTATCCCTCAGCACCACCAAGGCCAGGCCATGTCTCCAGGTGCCACATCCACACGGTGCTGAAATCTCTCCAGGGGATCCTTTCAGGCTGGACAACCTTTTCCATGAGGAATTTTCTCTAACAGGGGCTGATCAGGGAGTTTAGTGCTGGAAAAGGCAGGATTTGGGTCTGTTTTTGAGCAGCTCTGGAATTGTCATCCTGGGGATGGTCAGGGAGTGCAGAGGGAGATCCCACCCTCTGCAGGAGATGAGCAGGAGACATTCCCAACCCATCAGTGCAGTTGGGAGGTGGATCCCACACTCCCGTCAGGGCTCTGCCTTCAGCCTTGGGAATAAATCCCTCTCCAGCAGCGTCTCCTTTGTTTTCCCACATCCTGGAGGTGTTTCTGCACAGCCAGGGTGTCCCAGTCCTGGGTTTTCCCGTGTTCCCAGTTTATTCCCATGTCTGGGAGTGGGACAACACTGTGTGTCCCGTTCCCAGGTTATCCAGGCCCCAAACCTGACATCCTGCACCGGCTGGAGCGTGGGGAAGAGCCCTGGATCTGCCCATCCCCAGGTGAGCAGGAACATCCCCACCTGGAGCGGCAGCTCCTTCCAAGCTCTGTGTCACCGGCACATCCCCGTGTTCCCACCTCATCCCTGTCCATATTCCCGCTCCTTGCTGCCCGTTTTGGGGGGGTCCCCCCCATTCCCTCCCCATGGGGGGAGATGGAGGCTCAGGAGATGCTGTGGATCTGTTGTCTCCTTCTTCCCATGGAGCAACTTCCCCCCATTCAGTCACCTCTGAGCAGGGACAAGGACAGGGCTCCCTCCTCCGTCCCCATGGCTGTGGAGCAGATGGAATTCCCAGTCAATATGGTGTTTTCCCTTAGGACACACCAGGAACTGGCAGGAGGAGCCGCTCTCCAGCTGGTGGCCCACACCTGGTGGTAGTCCTGGGCTGGAGGAGGGTCCAGATCCCCCAAGTCCAGGTGAGTTCTGATCCCTCCTCTTCCTGTCCTGAGCCCCAGGAGCTCCAGCCTCATCCTGGTGCCGCTCCCATCTTCTCCCACCACTGGAGTCTCCCAGTGTCCAGCAGAGGTTGGATGTGGAGTCCTCTGGACTGGGGAGGAGGCATTTCCCTCTCCCTGCTCTGGCCAGGAAGGATCCAAGGCCTTCCCGCCCCTCTCCCGGCAGGCCGGCGCACTCCGGAGTGTCTCCAGGTTCAGTTCCTGAAGAACTTGAGCTGTGGGGACGGAAGGAGCGAATTCCCATTGGAAGCGGCCGGTGGAGTGGGAAGCCAAGCCCAGATGTGTCCTGAGGAAGTAGAGGATGAACAGGGAGTCACAGAAAATGCACCCCAGAGCGGGACATTCCCGCCTGACTCCACGGGGGAACAGCAGGACACGGATCCTCGGGAGCAGCCACGGGGGGACCCCAGGAAGAGGAGTCCTGGGAGCACCCAAAGCCAGGGACACACCTCGGGAGAGGCGCCGCTGCTCCGTGAGCCGTGGGAGCTGGGAACGGAGCAGCTGAGGGAGGCCGTGCTGAAGGATCACAGCTACTGCCTGAGGAGCAGGCTGGGAATGCCCTGCTTCGCTCCGGGGCCCTGCTCCACGGGGGAGCACAGCTATTCCCAGAGGCGCTGGACGCACGGAGGGTCCTGCTGCGCCTGGAGCCGCAGGGCCAGGGCTGCCCGGACAATGCTGGGGCAGCGACCCCACGTGAGCGGGATCCTCCGCAGGGCCAGGGACATCCTGCGCTCCTACCGGCCCTACTGGAGGGCGGCCACGCCCCGGAGCTGCTGCTCCCGCTGCCGCGCTCGGGCGGACAGGACACGCGGAGGGGCTGGTATTCCCAAGGATCGGAACGGGACGGGCACCCTCCGGAGCGACGGGAATGCCGGAGGGGGGACAATGGACACGCAGGCCACCAAAGTGAGGCCTCTGGGGACCCAGTGGCTCCAGGATCTTGGAGCCAAGGGGGATGTTAAGGGATGTGCGAGATGCGGGAAAGCCGAGGTGGCGTCGCTCCAGGGCGTGTTCCGGGCAGTGGTCCAGACGGTCGGACAAATGTTGGAATCCGTGTGCCGGAAGCTGGAGCTCCAGGGGTTCTCCCAAGGGAAGAGCATCTGGCCCATCACCATCCAGATTGACAATGTGGCAGAGATTGAACAGCTGTGACTTCCAGGGAAAATGGATTGGAGTTCCTGGGGAAACCTGCCAGGGAGGGGTTTGGGAGGAGGAACAGGGCAGGGGTGGAAAACTGGGAGTGTGGGGCCTGTGGGAAAGGGGGAGACTTTGAGGAAAGGAGAGGAGCAGTATGGATCAAAGGAGGAAATAAAACTGAGAGAGGGGAGGATTGAGTCATGGAATCATGGAAACACGTGGATTGGAAAGGACCTTAAGCCCATCCAGTGCCACCCCCTGCCATGGGCAGGGACACCTTCCGCTATTCCAGGTTGCTCCAGCCTGGCCTGGGACACTTCCAGGGATCCAGGGGCAGCCACAGCTTCTCTGCCCAACCTGTGCCAGGGCCTGCCCACCCTCACAGGGAAGAATTCCTTCCCAGTATCCCATCACACTCTGTCCTCTGGCAGTGGGAAGGCATTCCCACCTCCTCTCCTTCCTGACTGGTGGCTGATTGGTGTTTTCCAGACAGGATGGGCCCAGTCACTCCCATATTACCCGTCTTTCCATTAAACTTCTTTAGTGAAACAAACGCTAATCATCAAAACTCTGTCACGGGGATGTTGTTGTGGCACCAGACCCTGAGTCCAGCTATGGGAAGGGCCAGGAGGGAGCGTGTGCAGGGAAGGGAAGGGAGCAGCAGGAGCAGCTGAGGGAGCTGGGGGGGCTCAGCCTGGAGAAAAGGAGGCTCAGGGGGGACCTTCTGGCTCTGCAATCCCTGACAGGAGAGGGGAGCCGGGGAGCCCCTCTATCCCTGTTCCATGTGGGATCAGGGGATCCCTGTCCCCATTCCCGGGGCCGCCCGGACCCTCCGCCCGCCCCGGACGCTGCAGCGGCACCGCCAACCAATGGGGGTGCGCTCCGCGGATCACGTGCCGCGCTGCGCCAATCACAGCGCCCGCCGCAGGCCCGGATGTTTCCCGGCCGCTCCAACATGGCGGCGCCCAGTGAGAGCGGACAACGCCCCACTTCCGGGTCCGGGGGAGGACGCTCAGTGCGGGGGGCGGGGCATAACCCGGAAAAGCGCGCTGTGTAGTTACGGGGAGGCCACGCCACCGGTTGCCATGGGAACCGCTCTTGCCGCTTCCTCCGGAACGGGAAACCGGGATAGGGAGCGGCGGGAGAGAGTGCGGGGGAGAACTCGGAGCTGCTCCCAGGGCTGGAGCCCCTCTGCTCTGGAGCCAGGCTGGGACAGCTGGGGGGGTTCATCTGGAGAAGAGAAGGATCCAGGGAGACCTGAGAGCCCCTTGCAGGGCCTAAAGGGGCTCCAGGAGAGCTGGAGAGGGACTGGGGACAAGGCATGGAGGGACAGGACACAGGGAATGGCTTCCCACTGCCAGATGGGATATTGGGAAGGTATTCCTGGCTAGGAGGGTGGGCAGGCCCTGGCACGGGTTGGGCAGAGAAGCTGTGGCTGCCCCTGGATCCCTGGAAGTGTCCAAGGCCAGATTGGAGCAATATGGCCTGGTGGAAGGTGTCTCTGCCCGTGGAACAAGATGATCCTTAAGGTCCCTTCCAGCCCAAACCATTTCCAGGCTGTTCCGTGATGCCTCAGTCATGCCCCCCCTTCAGCTGATCCCACAGTTCCAGAGTGGTTTGGATAAGAAGGACCTTGAACCCCCTCCAGTGTCCGACGGCTCCCCTGGGAACAATTCCAAGACAGACCCGTGGGCGTTCCGGAATGGGGAGGGACAGCCCAGTCCGGGAAGGGCAAATAAACGAGGGATGGATTTATGAGCAGGAATTTCCCCAGCTCAGGCGTCAGTGTTTGGTTTAGGGCGGAGGGGGGGGGTGGAAGGGTCAGAATTCACCTTGGAATAGGAACTTCCCAATGGAAACTCACCAGATTTTGCCTTTTCCATTCCCAAAGTTGCCTCCGAGAATTCTGTGGCTGTTTGGAGCCAGCTCAGGGCTGGCAAAGGTGCTGAAAAATCAAATTTAAATATGTCAAATCTATTTTGTGGCTGTTTGTCTTGCTGTTAAACCCTAAGAGGGATCTGTCAGGAAAATGGGAATAATAGAGGAGTTTTGGAAAGAATTGGGCAGGAATTTGGGAGGAATTGAATTGGAAGGGGATTGGTAAGGAATGGGGAAAAATTTAGATGGAATTGAATTTGTCAGGAATTTTTCTAGAATTTGAAAAAATTCAGAAGGAATTTGAGAATATGGAGGGAACTTGAAAGGAATGGGGAAGAATCTGGAGGGAAACTAGAAAGAATTTGGAAAGAATTGACGAATTTTAAGGGAATTTGAAAGGAACAGGGAACAATTTGTAAGGAGCTGGAAAGGATTTGGATGGAGTTGGGAAGAATTTCACAGAATTACACAGAATTTGGAGGGAAGTGGAGAAGACTTGGAAAACAGGGAGAGAATGAACCTGGATGTGGTTCAGGATAATCCCACACAGGGTCCTTTCTCCAGGGAAGGCTCGACCTGGTGGCATCCGGATCTTTCCGGGGTCACCCCGGGTTGTGCTGCAGGGCTGGGACTGCCACCCTCCCTCCCTCCCCGGGGCCTTCCCAGTGCCCCCCTGGGGTGTTTGTGTCCCTATGATTTACCAGGATGTTCTCCAGGGCCTCCAGGGGTCCCGGCTCCAAACCTGCTGCGTGGCTCTGGGGGGTTGGACCAGGGGTCATTCCCGGGACACGGATCCGGGGTGTCCTCCCGGAGCTTCCTGCTGGGCCTGGGGCAGGGCAGCCGCTCCCAGGGAGCTGTTTGGTCAAACTCCCCCTTGTTCCTCCCCCAAGAACAGGCTGTAAATCAGCTGTAAATCAGCCCCGGGCTGGAAAACCCCGTCCGGGGGCAGGAATGTGTCCTCAGAGAGCCAGGGAGTTGGGAGGGGGTGGAAAAGGTCTCTGAGACAGCCCAGCTGTCCCCCAGCACTGCTGAGGCCACGTCCCCAAGTGCCACATCCACGTCCCCAAGTGCCACATGCACAGGGCTTTGAAACCCCTCCAGGGATGGGGACTCCACATCCCTGTGCCGGGGCTGGACAGCTCTACCCAGGAAGAAATTGTCCCAATATCCCACCTGCCCCTCCCCTGGCACAGCCTGAGGCCGTTCCCTCTCCTCCTGCCCCTGTTCCCTGGGAGCAGAGCCCGACCCCCCCCGGCTCCCCCCTCCTGTCACCCAGAGGGGGGACAGGGTGGGGGACACGGCAGTGCCCCCTCAGGGTTTGGGGTCCTGGAGGTTGAGCTTGTTACAGATCCAGATCCAACTGCACTGGAAAAACCCCTGGAAAAGCACCTTGATCCTGGCAAAGAATTCCTTCACCTTGGATCTGCGGATCCGGCTGAACTGGGAGGACAAACAGCGGTGTCAAACTCTGGGGGGATGGGGAGGGGGGTCTGGAGGAGCCAGGACCCCCATCCCGGCCCCTTCTTACCTTGGTGGGAACCTTCCCACAGGAGAGCTCCACCGTGGGCTGGTGCTCCTCCAGGAACACGGAGCCCTGGCACCAGGTCAGAGCCTGCGGGGACACCGAGGGGACACGGGACAGCCTGAGCCCCCTCTCACTGATCCCAGTTCCCCCCTGCTGATCCCAGTTCCCCCCTGCTGATCCCAGTTCCCCCTACTGATCCCATTTCCCCCCTGCTGATCCCAGTTCCCCCTGCTGATCCCAGTTCCCCCTGCTGATCCCAGTTCCCCCTGCTGATCCCAGTTCCCCCTGCTGATCCCAGTTCCCTCCCACTGATCCCATTTCCCCCCTGCTGATCCCAGTTCCCTGGGACAGAGCCTCACTCCGAGCCAGCAGCTCCTGGGCTGTTTCTTTGGGTCTGGCACGTGGTTTCCTCCAGGGTGAAGCTCCCCAGGTCTGGAAGAAGGAACAGATCCCAATAGCTGCACCCCGTGCTCGGGACCATCCAGGGCCACGTCGTGCCTCACTGTCACTGTCACCCTGTCCTTGTTGTCCCCCCCCCATGGCAGGAGGACCCCAAACCTTGTGGCCTCTCCCCTGCTGACCCCCAGCTGACCCTACACACCCATCCCCAGTGACCTGTGGGGGCTGGCCTGGGCTCCTGGCCAGATTCACCCCCTTGGGAATGTCCCGGTATCGCATCCCCCGGGAACGCCCCCGGCAGGTCCCATAAAAGCCCTTCCAGCCCGGTGGGAAGCAGGAGCAGGATGGGGCCGTGCCGGGCGCTGCTGTTGGTGCTGCTGGGGCTGGTGGGAGCCTCCACGCCGGGGCCGGACGGCTCCACGGCGGTGTGGGACGGATCCATCCCGACGTTCTCGCCGGGCTCCGGCACCGTGAGCTACGAGGCCGTGGTTCGGGCGGCCGTGGAGCTGCTCAATGCCAGGGCCGTCAGTCCCTACGTGCTGCGGCTGCGGGAGGCCCAGCCCCGGCCCGGATGGGTGGGTGCTCCGCTCCCCATTCCCGGCACAGCTCCGGGCTCAGGCAGTGCCGGATCCCACCCTTCCCGGGGAGAATCCACCCTTTTGGGGTCTGACCCCCACGGGGATGAGCCACGTCGGGGCTGAGCCGGACCCATTCCAGGCTGGATGCGGCCCCTCCCGGGGCTGGGTCCGGCCCGCTGTGGGACGGGGCACTGCGGGTGGTGGGTCCCTGATGGGTCCTGTCCCCTCTCCCAGCCCTCGGACCTGCAGAGCCGGCAGGAGCTGAGCTTCATCCTGGAGGAGACCACGTGCCGGACCCCGGGAACGGACCCTGCGGGATGCAGGAGCCGCTGGCTCGGGGTGAGGCTCCGTCCGGGGAACTGGGATCAGCAGGGGGAACTGGGATCAGCGGGGGGAACTGGGGTCAGCAAGGGAAACTGGGATCTGCGGGGGAACTGGGATCTGCGGGGGGAACTGGGATCAGCAGGAGGGAACTGGGATCAGCGGGAAGGGGCTCAGGCTGTCCCGTGTCCCCTCGGTGTCCCCGCAGGCTCTGACCTGGTGCCAGGGCTCCGTGTTCCTGGAGGAGCACCAGCCCACGGTGGAGCTCTCCTGTGGGAAGGTTCCCACCAAGGTAAGAAGGGGCCGGGATGGGGGTCCCGGCTCCCCCAGACTCCCCATCCCCATCCCCCCCGAGTTTGACACCGCTGTTTGTCCTCCCAGTTCGGCCGGATCCGCAGATCCAAGGTGAAGGAATTCTTTGCCAGGATCAAAGAGCATTTCCAGAGGATCTTCCAGTGCAGTCGGATCTGGATCCGTGACAAGCTCAACCTCCAGGACCCCAAACCCTGAGGGGGCACCATCGTGTCTCTCCACCCTGTGCCCCCATTTGGCTGCTCTGCTGGCAGTAAACGTCCCTGCATCGATCCTGGTGTCACCCTGAGGGTCTCTGTGCCACCCCCTCCCCCTGCCCCCCCGTGGGGACCCCCAAACCTCCCCATGCCCAGCCAAGGGGCTCTGAGGGCTGGGGACACCCTGGGGATGGGGAGGCATGAGTGGGGAGTGTCACGAGTGGGGGGAACTCAGTGGGGCAGGTTTGGGGTCTCCCCCCACCTCTTCCAGGCTGTGAGGAGGCAGAGACCCCCCTGGAGGCTCTGCACCTCAGGACCCCCCGACACCCTTCCCCCAAATCCAGCTGCTTCCCAGCCCCCCTGTGCCATTTCCTGCCACTCAGGGAGTTCGGGACACGAGGGGAGGATGATGCTGATGGCAGAGGGTCTCGGTTTGGGGGGGAGTGGGATCAGCACCCCCAAAACGGGCACAGCACTGCCCTGGCCCCACGGCCACCACTGGCTCTGGGACATCATCCTGGCACAGGACTTGTGCCCCCAGTATTGTCCCCTCCCCGACCCTGGGACACCTTGGGGGTCCCCTGGGAGCCTTCCCAGCTGTGGGATCCCCATGGGGTGTGTGGGGTACAGACCCACAGGAATGTTGGGGGAGAGGAGGGGACACCTCCAGGGACCGTGGCCACTTTTTGGGGCACAGGGGTCTCTGAGCCCCCCATTCCTTCACCCCCACTGTCCCCATCCCAAAGTGGGTCCATCATGGGGTTCCCTTTGGGATCTGAACCCCCCCACGACCCTTCCCTTGCCGCTCCCTGCGGGGTCACGGCCCCAGTGTGGGGGAGCAGCCCCCGTATGCCACCCTTTTCCATGGAACAGAGGCAGGAGGATCCCATCCCGGTGCCCACACGGCCTCTCCCGGCCCTTTATTGCTCAGCCCAAGCCCACGGAGCCCCTGGCGTGGATGTTGAACTTGATACGGGGCCGGAAGTGCCGGATCTTGCCCAGGAAGCGCCCGAAGCGGCCGCGCTGGATCAGAACCGGCTGTGGGGGAAACAGGGGGGTCAGGGGAGGGGTGCTGGGACCCCCACTTGGGAACACACCTAGGATCCCACACGTGGGATCCCACACCTGGGAGCCCACCCAGGACCCCACCCAGGACCCACATCAAGGACCCCACACCCAGGATCCAACACCTGAGACCCCCCCCATCCAGTACCCTGCACCCAGGTCACTGCAGCCAGGACCCCACCCAGGACTCACATCAAGGGCTCACACCCAGGACCCCACCCCGGATCCCACCCAGGACCCACATCAAGGACCCCACACCCAGGACCCCACCCAGGACTCACATCAAGGGCTCACACCCAGGATCCCACCCCGAATCCCACCCAGGACCTCCCACCTGAGACCTCCTAGACCCCCACCCCACCCTCCACCGCCACCGTGGGGTCCCTTCTGGGGGGAATGTGAGGCAGGGGGGCAGACACAGACACCCCCACCCACGGGTGCTTCCCCACTCACGTCGGAGGAGGCGTCGGAGCAGCGCAGGTCGATCTCGGGGAAGCTCTGCAGGATCTGCACCGACCCCGAGCACTCCTTGATGGCCTGGGGGGGACACGGGGACACCCGGAGTCACGGGGGGGTTGCTGGGGACACCCGGAGTCACGGGGGGGTTACCGGGACCCCCCGTGTCCCCCCCTTTCCTCCTCACCCCGTTCTCCTTGAAGTCGCAGTCGTTGGGGTCGGGGTGGGTGCTGGCAGCACACTCCGTCTCCATCAGCGTCAGGTTGAGCTCCCGCAGCGAGCTCAGCTCCACGCCCTGGGGGGCACGAGTGGGAGGGGGGACAGGATTGGGGGGTCATGAGAGAGGGGGCCACAACCGGAGGCGTCAAGAGCGGAGGGAGGTCACGAGTGGGGCAGCAATGCCAGGGCAGGGGATTGGGGTTGGTGATGAGCTGGGGGAGTGGGAGGTCACGAGTGAAGGGGAGGGGTCTCGAGTGGGGGTGTCGCTCGCCAGGGTGGGCTCGGGGTCGGTGCTGTGCAGCCTGACTGGGGTGTCACGAGTGGGGGAACATGGATGGGGGATCAGGAATAGGGAGAGGGTGAGGGGAGGGGTGTGGGGGGTCCCGAGTGGGGGGCATTCACGGGGGTAGGGTTGAAGCTGGCACTGAGCAGCCTGAGTCAGGTACCTCGAGTGGGAGGGTCACAAAGAGAGAGAGTCACGAGTGGGGGGACTCACCAGGACAGCTTTGAGATCAGCGCTGAGCGGTCTGAGTCAGGTAGGGGAGTTTGGGGGGATCACGAACAGGGGGGGTCACAGGTGAGGGGTGGGGGGGTCCCGAGTGGGGGGCACTCACCGGGGCGGGCTCGGGGTCGGCGCTGAGCAGCCTGAAGGCGTTCTGCACCTCGGGCCGCTGGTTGTAGGAGTCCACGGCCTGGGCCAGCGCCTGGGTGTAGGCGAGGGGGGCCGGGGCGGGGAGGGCACGGGCCCCCCCCAGCACCACCAGCAGCACCAGCGCCCACGGGCTCGCCATCCCTGTCCCCCACGGCCACCCTGGCGCCTCTTTTATCCCCCCCGGCAGGTTGGGGACCCGCCCTGGGGCTTGGCTGTCCCCCAGCCCCCTCCGGAAACACCCGGCCCCAACCCACAGGCTGGCCGTTGTCTCGGGGGTCACGGAGCCCACGGTGTCCCAATGCCTGGGCGGTGACATCTCCCCCCCCGGGGGACTCCCAGGGTGTCCCCATCCCTTGGAGCCCCTTGGCTGGGCATGAGGGGATTGGGGGTCCGGGAGCCCTGTGGGAGGGGCGGGGTTGGAGCCCCCCGGGCTTGCACAACCCCAAATTGCCCCATCGCTGTTTCCCAACGCCGGGGGTGGCCCCCCCCCCGGGCCCCCCAAACCGTGTCAGCCCCACACACACACGTCTGACCCCGAAATCTCTTTATTCCAGCTCCGCTGGGGCCGGGGGGCGGCGGGAGGGCCCCCGGGGGGACGCGCTGGGGGGGCGAGGCCGCGGGGGGGGCCGCGAGGAGGAGGAGGATGAGGAGGATGAGGAGGATGAGTGACCTGGGTTGGCGCCGGAGGTTTTTGGGGTGCCAGGGGAGCGGGGTTGGGCGCTGCCACCGGGCTGCTGTGGGGAGAAATAAGGTGGGCTTCACTCCAGAGCCCCAAAAACCCACCCCAAAGTGGGGGACACGCGTGTGTCCCCCCCCACACACACGGTGCGCGTCCCAGAGCCCTCACCGGCTCCTGGCCACATTCCACCATCGACAGCGGCACGTCGGGCAGGAAGGTGAACACGGACACCTGGGCCGAGCACCGCTGCACCTGCGGACAAGGGACCCTCAGCGCCCCGGGGACCCCCTGAGCCCCCCACCCCGCGTCTGGGGACCCCCCGTGCCAGCTCACCCTGCCCGGGCGGCCCCGGCAGCCCCGCGGCTCCGGGGGGGGTTTGGGGCAGGGCGGCTGCCGCGCCGTGAAGTTGATGCTGAAGTGGGTTCCCCAGTCGAAGCTCTGCCGGGAGAAAAGATCCATCGGGATCCCCCCGGGATCCCCTCGGGATGGGGGGCTGGGGGCACCCACCTGTACCCCCCCTTTTCCCCCCTCGATTCCTACCGTCCTGGCGACTCCCAGCAGCTTGAGCAGCCGCAGGTCCTGCCCGTGGGTCTCCAGCACGGAGCGGGCCAGGTCGCGCGGGGCCGGCATTCCCGGCGGGATCGCGGCGCCCGCCGCCAGCAGCACCGCTCCCAACAGCAGCGCCATCAGAGCGGCGAATTCTCCCCCTTCCCGGGATCGGCCCTCGCCTCGGGGCCCCCCGGCCCCGGCCCCAGGGTAAACGCGGGCCCCCCGTTCGGTGGGAAGGGCTCGGGTTGCCGGTGTTGTCCTTGGCCCGCAGCCGGGAGGAGCTCGCCCGGACCTGGAGGGGATGCGGCGATGCCGGAGCTCGGCAGGGCCGATCCCCCTCCACGGCCCCTTCCCTGGGCCTGCTCCCAGTTCTTGGCATGATGGAACAGCCCCTGTCCTGCTCCTCCCGAGCCGGGAGCGAGAGCATCCTCCCAGCTCCCAGGGAATAGAACCAGGAGCCCCCTTCCCTTTCCTGCTTTCTTTACATTATTTTGGGTTTTTTCAATCCCTCTCACCCTGCTCAGATTCATCCTAACACCCCATCCCCAGGATTTCCTTGGATTCAAGAACCCTGGACTTACCAAGGACTGCACTGGGTGAACCCCGCTCTCCCAGGTTGCATTCCATGGGGGAATGGGGATCATTTCCCCAAAATTCAGTATTTTCCTGTCCCCTTTGGGGGCAGGAGCTCCCCTTCCTCTCTGCTTCATCCACAATGGAAAAGCAAAGGAATCCCTGGGGAAGGGATCCCGAGGAGAGCATCCAGGGGACACCAGAATTCCCTGGGATCACCTGGGAGCAGCACCCTGGAATCCCGTGGGACATCGACAGCCCCGAGCTGAGGCTCTTCCAAGGGGATTTGATCCATGGACACAAATCCTGGGCAGGAGATGTGGGAGGGAGAAGGGATGACGGAACAGCAGCTCGTCAGAGCCTCCTCTGCACACGGAGAGCATTGGGATGAGTCCTGGAGAAGAGAAGGTGCCATGAGCAACAACTTTGTTCTGATCCCAAAGTTCCTGGGGGGGTTCTTCCCTTTCTAAAGCCTGAGCAGCATGGAAAGCCCAAAGGAATTCCCATTGCCGGGAAGCCAGCAGTGGATACTACATGGAAGACATGGATCTGTACTGATAGATCACATTTATAGCCAGATATGCTCCTTATAGACCCCAAAATATACACAGTACCCCAGTATAGACATGACATGTACACCCAGAGTGATCCCGAGGGATGCTGGGAGTCAGGAATGAGCAGGGGGAGGGGGCTGGGGGGGACATCCCGCTCCGAGCCCCCCGGAACGCTGGGATGGGGCATCCCTTGGCTGCTGGGATTAGTGTCACATTCCTGCCCGGAGGAGGTATGGCTGTGCCCAGGGCTGGCACGGGAAGAGCCGGGCACGGAGCGCTCCGGAGGGACGGCGGATCACGGTCATGCAGGGCAAGGGCTGATGCAGGGAAGCTGCTGACGGGCAGCTCTTTGGCTCTGCCAGCGTTCCAAAGTTTCCTGGCACAAAACCCACCGCAGAAAAGACCTTTCCCAGCTGGAGCACGACAAATTCACGTTTTTTTTCTTGCCTCTCCTAGAAAAACCAAAATCCCAGCTGTTCCCCTCCAGCTGCCTCTTGGGTCTTGGAAAACATCTCAATATTCAGTTTAAAGGACACCTCGATGATGTGGAAGGACATCTTGGTCACGTATTCCCCATTTTGAAACCCTCAGGCTGTTGGAGTCGTTCGCGTCCATCCCTCTCCAAAACGATCCGCTGGTTTAACCGACCTGTTCCTCTTCCTGGTTTCCCCATCCTGTGGCTCCTGTGGAGAAGTTTTCCACATCGAGCTGTGGAAAGCACGAGGAGTTGGGAGGGTCTTGTGTAAGAAGCACCTGGAACCAACAGTGCTGGGTTTGTTCTGTTTTGAGACCCCCCCCGTGTGACCACGACGCCCCTCGGGGGGGGAGTTCAGGCAGTTTTGGTGCTCCCAGAAGGTGCAGATGGATTTTCCAAAGTCATTAAAGTGGCTGGTTTTATGTCAGAATTAAGCCTGTCCCTTTCTCCCCCAGCCCACGGCAGCGCTTCCCAGAGGGAGATGGACAGTGAGAGCATGGATCCGCTCGGCCACGGCTCCGGGAGAGGCTGAGGGGCCCTCCCCACACAGAAACTCTGCACGTTCGATCTTCCATTTGATCACCCCAAAAGCCTCCGCGTGGGCACCGTCCCATCGAGTGGGCACCGTCCCATCGAGTGGGCATCGTCCCATCGAGTGGGCATCGTCCCATCGAGTCTTTCTGCGCTCGGACCGAGCACCCGGCACTCCCTGGCGCGCTCCGAACCTCTCTCTGAAGACCAACACCCCCCCCTCAGAGCCCCCTCCCCGGCACCTTGCGGCGCTCAGACGGTGAGGAGGGGCACGCAGCCCACGCCCACCCCGCCCTCGTGGCACACCATGGGCGCCATGAACGTCCAGCGGTCGCTGTCGGGGTCGTACATCTCCACGGAGCTGAGGTTGGACTGTCCGTCGTAGCCGCCCACGGCGTAGAGCCGGCCGCAGTTGGGCACGAGGGACACGCGGCTGCGGCGGCTGTTCATGGGCACCAGCACGTACCACTGGTCGGCAGCGGAGCCGTAAACCTCGGCCGCGCTCAGGAAGGCCGAGCCGTCGTAGCCGCCGCACACGAACATGCGGCTGCCGAGCGCGGCCGCGCCGTGGCGGCACCGCTTGTTCAGCATGTTGGCCACGGCGTGCCAGGAGGAGGTGTGCGGGTTGTAGTACTCCACCTGCGGGCAGGGAGGGCACGGAGAGTCAGGGAGGCCGGCTTGGGAAACACCCAGGGAATATCCCACCCCCCCACCTCACTGCTGAGGCACCACTTCCAATCCTCTGAGAGTTTTGGACCTCTCAGGACAAGACATGAAGGGGCTGGAGCAGCAGGAGCAGCTGAGGGAGCTGGGGGGGCTCAGCCTGGAGAAAAGGAGGCTCAGGGGGGACCTTCTGGCTCTGCAATCCCTGACAGGAGGGGGGAGCCGGGGGGGGGGTCGGGCTCTGCTCCCAGGGAACAGGGACAGGAGGAGAGGGAACGGCCTCAGGCTGTGCCTGGGGAGATTTATTTTGGATAGTGGGAAAATTCCACCTGGGAAGGGCTGTCCAGCCCTGACACAGTGGTGGAATCCCCATCCCTGAAGGGGTTTCAAAGCCCTGTGGATGTGACACTTGGGGACACGGGCCAGTGGTGGCCTGGGCAGTGCTGGGGAATGGTTGGAGTGGATGGTCTCGAGGGCTTTCCCAACCTCAAGCCGAGGAGTTCCCAGGATCCCAGGCTTACACTGTTGAAGATCTGCAGTCCGTCGTGCCCTCCCGACACGTAGATCCGGCCCTCGAAGACGGTGACTCCGGCGGCGCTGCGGTTGGAGCTCATGGGGGTCACTGCTGTCCACCTTGGAGGGACAGGGCAGAGGTCAGGGACAGTCCCAGAGACTATTCCACGATCTCCTAGGACTGGCTTCCACCAACTCTCCTTATTTAACCCTTTTACCACCCCTTATTTAAACCACCCTCACAGCCCAGGTGCCCTGCGGTGCCCACGGCACACAAAACTCCTGGAAAGGCCGTAGGACACGGAAGGCTCTTACTTGTTTGTCTCGGGACAGTAGGACTCCACGGAGTTGAGGGAGGAGTTCCCGTCGTATCCACCGCACACGTAGATCTGCCCATCCAGCACCACCGTTCCCATGGCGCTGCAAGGAGCGGCAGGACCCCGTGAGGAGGATGGAGCTGCTGCCACCCTGACCCCAACACAGCCTGCCTGGCCCCTGGGCCATCTCCTCTGTCATCCCAAAGAACCTCCTTTTCCCTGGATTCGCTTCCAAATGGCTCAGTCCCATCTAAGCCTGGAGTCTCCCAGGCTGTGAGCACCTCAGATCCTGGGGACACTTCTGGGCCCCTCAGGACAAAAAGGACATGGAGGGGCTGGAGTGTGTGCAGGGAAGGGAAGGGAGCTGGGAAGGGGCTGGAGCAGCAGGAGCAGCTGAGGGAGCTGGGGGGGCTCAGCCTGGAGAAAAGGAGGCTCAGGGGGGACCTTCTGGCTCTGCAACTCCCTGACAGGAGGGGGGAGCCGGGGGAAGTCGGGCTCTGCTCCCAGGGAACAGGGACAGGAGGAGAGGGAACGGCCTCAGGCTGTGCCAGGAGAGATTTATTTTGGATAGTGGAAAATTCGTCCTGGAAAGGGCTGTCCAGCCCTGGCACAGCTGCCCAGAGCAGGGGTGGAGTCCCCAACCCTGGAGGGATTTCAAAGCCCTGTGGATGTGGCACTTGGGTTCTAACACCTTCCCTTCTCCACCAGCGCCGTGACACAACCACGGAATTTTGTTGAGCTGCTTCTGACCAACAGGCAGCACCCAAAATCAGCATGAGCATCCCAAAACTAACCAAGCAAATCCCACCTTCTTCCACGCTGCTCCACTCCCCCCTCTCCCACACACACAAACTCCTCGTGGGTGTCCACCGCCCCCAGCCTCATTTTCCCCCCTGCTGTTCCCGAGGTCCCTCCCCAGGGAGCTTCACCCACCTCCTCTTGCTGTTCATGCTTTCCACTTTGGACCAGGAATCTGTCTCTGGATTGTAGACCTCCACGGTGCTGAGCCTGAGCTGGCCGTCGTAGCCGCCGATGGCGTAGAGCAGCCCGTTGAGCACGGCCACCCCCACGCGGCTCCGCGCCGTCGTCATGGGCTGGCACTTCTCCCACCGGTTGGCAATGGGGTCAAACACCTCCACCACGTTCAGGGAGTCGCCTGCGTAGAAATTTGCTACTCAAATTAAAAGGGGGAGAGCTGATGGAGCCCTGGGAACCGGAGGGGAACCCCCGGGGAAGCTCAGCGGGGCGGAGGGGGGGTCCCAAAGATGGGGCTGGCACAGGGTACTTTGACTGCTTCTCTTTGGGGAAACATCTGGGCTCTGCTGGGATGGGATGGCATCCAGAGGGACCTGGGCTAGTGGAAGGTGTCCCTGCCCATGCCATGGGGTGGGAGTGGATGATCCTTAAGATCCCTTCCAACCCAAACCATCCTGGGATTCTGTGTGTGCTCTCACATCCTATTCCAGCCTCTCTGCTCCCACAGAGCCAAGTCAGAGGCATTTCCCAGCCACTTCCCTGCTCTCCCCCTAGAGATGCTGCTCTGAACAATTCCCACAAAACACACTCCACTACTCCAAAAGATCGTGGAACACTTTCCAGCCTTCCTGTGCTCTGCACCAGGAGCCTCGACACGTGCCAGACTGTGGAAGTGGCACCTCCAGTGCCCTCCAAGGGGCAGCAGAGACCTGCGAGTCCCATCTGTGCTGTTGCTGCTTCACCTTTCCCTGAACACTTCCTGTTCCCTTTTTACACCAGGGCTTGGCTCATGGAAGAGCGATGTGCCTGCACAGGTGATCCCACAATCCCAACAACATCCTTGAGATCCCTCCAGGTCCTGCCAGGAGCTCCAGGCAAGGACACCACCAAGAATGTGCCCTAAATAAGCCCCACAAGGCCAGGATTTATTGGAAGACGTTAAACTACGGGCACACCTTGGGCCGTGAGGAGGAGCAGCTCAACGCTCCAAGCTGGGGGAATTTCCCCATCCCATGGTCCTTCCCAGCTCCCAGAGGCCTTTCCACTGCAAGGTACCTGCCGAGTTCAGCCCTCCCACGGCGTAGATCAGCCCTGCTATGGACGTGCAGCACCGGGGGCGCGTCTTGAACGCCGGGAGGTGCGGCCGGCGCTCCGGCATGAGGTGGTAATCCTTGGCTTCGTCCACCAGATCCCTGGAATCCAGCGAGCCAGGAGTCAAAGGGGAGCTCTGCCTGCCTGCCTGGGGGCAGAGGCAGTTTGAGCAGTGCCCCCGTGGCCCGGCCTCACCTGCACTTGTGGCAGCAGCGGACCAGGTCGTCCTGCTGGACGCGGTCCGTGAGGAATTGCGGCCGGCACAGCGGGAGGCGGATCCTGGAGAGCAGCTCGGGCAGGAAGGGCTCCCTCTGCTCTCGGTCGTACCGGATCCAGGCCAGGGCAGCTTCAAACACCTTGGGAGACACGAGTGGGATGCTGGAGTTTAGGGGGTTTTGCTGCTGGTGCCACTTGATTGATGGGAAAAGGAATGACGTGGAATCCCAGAATCATGGAATGGTTTGGGATGGAAGGGACCTGCAGGATCACCCAGTCCCACCCCCTGCCATGGGCAGGGACACCTTCCACTAGCCCAGGTTGCTCCAAGCCCATCCAGTCTGGCCTTGGACACTTCCAGGGATCCAGGGGCAGCCACAGCTTCTCTGGGAAATCCAGTCCCTCCCCATCCTCCCAACCAAGAATTCCTTCCCAGTATCCCATCTATCCCTGCCCTCTGGCAGTGGGAAGCCATTCCCTGTGTCCTGTCCCTCCATGCCTTGTCCCCAGTCCCTCTCCAGCTCTCCTGGAGCCCCTTTAGGCCCTGCAAGGGGCTCTCAGGTCTCCCTGGATCCTTCTCTCCTCCAGGGGAACCCCCTCAGCTCTCCCAGCCTGGCTCCAGAGAGGTTTTTTCTCCGCCTCCAATTTATCCTGCAACAATCCTGTGGGATTGTACAATTAACACAAGTATTTGCAGGGAGCTGAAGGAGCTGTGAAGAGAATTCTGGCAGAGGAGGTGGGACAGAAGCAAAATCCTGTTTATTTACTGACGAAAATCAGCGAACTGGGACAGGAGACAGGGAATGGTGCTGCTCCATGAAAAACCAGGAGACAGGTTTGATGACAGGGATCCATCTGTTCACTTTTCCTCCGTTCTCCCCCTTGTCCCTCACTTTTCTTCTTTTTTTTCCCTATTTTTCTCTTTTTTGACCCAATTTTTTCATCACTTCCCCATTTTGTCCACCTTTTTTCGCTCTTCACTGACTTTCCTAAATTCTTCCCAGTTTCCCCCATTTTTCTATATCTTTCTACTTTTCTCTCCACTTTTCCCTTTATTTTCTATTTTTCCTTTTATTTCCTACTTTTCTCTGCTTTCCCCTGGTTTCCTCTTTTTACCCTTGACTTTCTCTCTGCTTTTCCCAATTTTGCTTCTTTTCCCCCCAGCCTTTTCCTTTTCTTCCCATGTCATTCCTCTATTTCCGTTTTTCTGCTTTTCCCCCCGTTTTTTCCCCGCCTTCCCTGTTTTCCCCAACTTCCTCCCGCTTTTCCTTCTGTTTCTCCCCTTTTTTATTTCCCCACCGTTCGCTTATCCCACATCCCATTTTCACGACACTTTTTGCTTGTTTTCCCATTTTGTTGCTTCTGTTCCCATTTTTCTGCTTTTTTTCCATTTTTCCTCTCACCTTTCCCTTTTTTCCCCCTCATTCTTCCCTTTCCCCCCCGCCTCACTTCCACCATACCTCTGTTTAGCACCTCCTGGTTTTCCCACTGTTCTCTCCTCAGCTTCCCTCAGCCCAGGGATAGGATCATTCCCATTCCCATTCCCGCTCCAGGGACACACCTGCTCTTCAGACTTCACGTTGAGCTCGTCCCTGGACAGGAGCTCCAGGACATCATCGAGGGGCAGCGCCAGGAACTCCTCGGCCATGGAGACCTCCGGGAAGTGCTGGTGGGTGAAGCTGTTGGCGGCGTCGTAGAGCAGCGCGCACATCATGGTCTCTGCGAACTGCCGCACCCCCAGGCAGTTCTTGGGGTGCAGCCTGGGGAGAGCGGGCACAGGAGGCCAAGAGGAATGTCACTTGGAATGTCACTGCACTGCAAGAGAAGCTGTGGCTGCCCCAGGATCCCTGGAAGCGCTCCAGGCTGGAGCAACCTGGGATAGCGGGGGGGGGGGGCACTGGGTGATCCTTACGGTCCTTTCCCACCCAAACCATTCCATGACTCCACAAGAAGGTTCCAGCTCCCTGAGGAGCTGAACTACATGGAGATCTCCAGGAGAATCCATGGCAGAGCCAGGGGAGGGGAAACACAGCTTAAAAATGTTCCCTCACCCTGCCGAGGAGGCACTGGACAGACCCAGGTGGCTCTGGGGCAGCCACAGCTTCTCTGGGAAATCCATTCCAGGGCCTGCCCACCCTCCCAGCCAGGAATCCCTTCCCACTATCCCATCTCTCCCTGCCCTCTGGCAGTGGGAAGCCATTCCCTGTGTCCTGTCCCTCCATCCCTTGTCCCCAGTCCCTCTCCAGCTCTCCTGGAGCCCCTTTAGGCCCTGCCAGGGGCTCTCAGGTCTCCCTGGATCCTTCTCTTCTCCAGGGGAACCCCCCCAGCTGTCCCAGCCTGGCTCCAGAGCAGAGGGGCTCCAGCCCTGGGAGCAGCTCCGGGGCCTCCTCTGGACTCTCTCCAGCAGCTCCAGCTCCTCCTGCTGTCGGGAGGGACTCTCACATGAGAATGACTCCAAGGGCTCCAGCAGATTTTGGGTACAACACAGCTGCCCAAAAATGTCCCAAATCTCAATTGATGGTGAGAATCCTCTCATTTTCCTATTACTAACCAAATTCACAGCTGGGCACTCAAATCCAAGAGCTCTCTTAGGACACCTGGCTGCTCCTGGTAGATCTGGGAGAATTTTGGTGGCCAATCCCTGTATTTGGTGGGTGTATTTAATATCACTCCATGGAATACCCTGAGCAGCTGCAGGGAAGCCAAGCTGGGGAAACTAAACCAGTCGGCCTCCCTGGCACGGATGGAGAATCCATGTGGTGCATTTCCAAAGAATATCCCAGCTTTCCATTTCCAGACCATGCTGCTGGAACAGTCCCACAGCCAAACACCACTGAGGAAAATGAAAAACCTGGGAGCAATTTAAGGCTCTGCCACAGTTTCCTGTGCAGCTCCTGGGCTGAGGCACTTTGTTCCCTCCCTGGAACATGCACAGCAGCAGGAAGGGCAATTCCTGCCAGGATGGGTTCTTAGAAAGGGAATGATTCCCTCCATTTTGCTCGGGGTATTAATTCCTTTGGCTGGCCAAGGTCTTTCATTGTGTCCCAGCACCTCATAAGCCTGAGGTGAATGAGAATAAGCCAGGAATGAGAGTGACAGGACACAGGGAATGGCTTTAAGCTGAAAGAGGATATATTTAGATGGGATATTGGGAAGGAATTCCTGGCTGGGAGGGTGGGCAGAGGTTGGGCAGAGAAGCTGTGGCTGCCCCTGAATCCCTGGAAGTGTCCAAGGTCAGGTTGGAGCAACCTGGGACAGTGGGAGGTGTCCCTGCCCATGGCAGGGGGTGGAATGGATGAGATTTAAGGTCCCTCCCAACCCAATTTCTGATTCTATAATTCCAGAAATGCAAGTTTCAGGATCCAAACAGCTCCTCATCCCACTGGCAGGGGACATCCTGGCCCTCCCACGCTGGACACAGGTGACTAAAGCCCTGCTGCTGTTGGGGAGCAGCCAAACCCTCCCAGGAGACCCCTCATCCCCCTTACCTTTCCCTAAGGAATGTACAGCAGGCATCCTTGATGTTCTGGAGCTGGAGGAAGCTGGCCCCCATGAGCAGGGACTGCACGTTCTGCTGGTCAATGGCCAGGTGGCCGTTGTAGGCGAAGTTGATCAGAGCCTCCAGCGCGCTGAAAACCGGGAGAGAGAGCGGGAACCCCAGTGAATTCCAGCTGGGATGGGGCTCTGCCCACAGCCCAGGGCTGGCTGGGATCCCCCCCAGCACTGTGGGTGTCCCCGGGGCGTCACCTGGGGTCCATGCCCTGCATGACGATCTCCTCCTGCTTGCACTCCATCATGTCGTTGGTGAACATGGCGTGGAAGTACGGGATGGACGCCGCCAGCACGATCCGGTGAGCGCTGAACTTGTGGTCCCCCACCTGCAGCAGGGAAGAGGGGCAGGGGGAGGGATCAGCACCACCCACTGCCAGGATTCCCTCTGGCACAGCTGCACCAAGGGTTCCAGGCAGGTCTTTGCTCCCATTAACTCTCTCTGCTGGTTCAGTGCCTTTTTCCCTCATTTCCACGCAAATCTGGCTCATCCCACTCCGTGTCCATCGGGGATTTTTTTCCCCTCACTCAAGCAAAATTTTCCCATCTGAGCTTTGTTTTATGGGACAAACCAGCTGGCACAGCAGGTCCTCTGCACTCCGGGTTATCCAAGGATTCCTTCTCTTCTCCTCTACAAAACCCTTCACTCCCCTTTCATCTCCAAATGCTGTTTGGATCGAGGATTTCCATGATTCCCAACAGTGCCTTCCCTCTCCCTCTGGGCCTCTGCTTGGCACACCCAGCAAACACAAACTTCCTGGGAGTTTACAAAGCAGAATTCCTGCCAGATGGAAAAAAAAAAAAAAAAAGAGGCACTTTTGGAGAGCGTTGTCTTTGCCCTGGGCAGCCCTGAATCCCTGTCCGAGCTTCCTCCGTGCCTGGAATACACTGCCCCAATCCTGCTGGCCTGGATTCCACAGAATTCCTAATTCCCAGAGCAAAATCGGGAAGTGAAATGGTAGGACTGTTAAGGAAAAATCCTCTCACAGGTAGCTGGGTGTGACTTTGCAGGGATTGTGCACCAATCCCTTCCCCTAATCCAAAACCCCATGGAAAACATCCCGGAGGCTCCAAGAACGGAGAGCTGGGCCCCAAATAGGTGCAAAATCATCAGCAGCTTCCCTGTGTGCACACAGTGGGATGGGGAATGCCTGGGAAAAGGAGTCAGGAGTGCTTGGACAGGCAAAGGAGCCCATGGTCCATGAGGGGATGGAGCTCAGGGCCACGATTCCTGGCTCTGGCTCTCCTGGCTCAAAAAAAGCTGGAGCTTTTTTTGGGAATTCTCAGTGGGGAAAGGTTTCCCTGGGACCAGGCCCAGCCTGGCTGACCAGGGTGACAAACTCGGCCCATCCACATTCCACAATCCACATTCCATCCCCCAGGAACACCCGACCTGCTCCGCAAGCTCCGGCACTTCCCCCTCCATTCCTTCCCCAGGGATGAAGCCATTCCAGCAGCAGCTGCTCCCAGCCCAGCCCATGATGGGAAGAACGAGCAGGGGGAAAAACTGGCAACACCATCAAAGGAGGTGTTACTGATGCACCCTCATCCTGCTGGGAGAGCCCTTCCCGGGTGTCTCAAACATCCCAAAACACAGAAAAACGCCATTTTCCCCTGGATATTCCTGAAAGGTGAAGGGAAAAGGTCTCTAATCTCTAAAATTCCAAAAGATATCCCGGTGCCTGGAAGGAATTCGCTCCAGCTGGTTTGTTTGGGTGAGTGTTCCCATTCAGAGATTGCAAGGAAAACAACATTTTCCTTCACTTTCATTTCAACTCCAAGTACAAGCTGCCAAAAATTCCAGCTGCTCCAATCCCATTTTATCTTTTCAATAAATAAAAATGGTGTTAGAATGAAACAGGCACCTCTTAAAGTGAAACACCTTCAAATGCATCCAGTGACCCTCGAGGTGTATCCAAAATTATCCCAGGGGGCAGCTCCAGACTTGCTGATCACAGAGGGCTTTTCCAACCCGCCCCATTCCACGATTCCACGCTCCAAGTCCCACCACAAGCGATGCCAGTGCTGTCCAAGGGCTGGACATGCTGCAATTCCAGGGATGCATCGCCCTGATCTCCTCCCAGACAGCCTCATTATCCCTAACACACCTGGGCATTGCAGAAGCCAACATCCACAGTCATCCTGCAGGATTCCTGATGGGATAATTGGAGCTGCACCACCCTTTTGGGTGCTCCTGCACTGGGAATGATCCCTGGGAGCAGGAGATCTTTTGCACCAGCAAAGAGCTCGGGAATATTTCCTGGCTGGGGGACAAGGCAAAACCTGGGATTCCTTCTTTTTGGAACCTGCTCCTGTAAAGCTTGAGGGCCCTCAGGGAGATGGATAAATTGGGATCTCTGCTCCAAACCCATCATTATGTTCATTCCATCAGCACCGGATGGCAAGTCCCGAAGGAACAACTCCATTTCTTGCTGCAGGCAAAGGACAAGTTTTTTCCTGTAGAAAATGGGAAATACTTCCAAGGATGAGCACACAGAATGTGTCCACCCGGCTCATCCTCGTGTCCTCTGCTTCCAGAGTGCTCCCTGTCTCCAGAGCCAAAGCATCTCCCTCCCCAGGACCAAACAAACACGCTTTCCCACCTGATGGATTCATGCTGGAATCAGCCAAGTCTAAGGAGAAAGTGGGAAAGAGCTCATCCTCCTCCTGATCCCATCCCAGGATGTTCTGGTTTACAGTGGATAATTTTAGCTCCCTTTCTTTTAAGGGAAGGGATGCTGTTTCCCAGAAAAAAAGGAACTCGGCAGGCATCCTTCCCGACCCCAGGAACCACAGAATTCCCTGCTGACACGGCTCCAAAGGAATGTGCTCCCGGACACCCCCACAGCACCAATGCTAACAAATTCCAGGGAACAAGCAGCCTTTCTCCAGGGGAGTGGTGGAGGTGGAAGAAAGGCATCCATTGTTTTCCTGATGTCACCACCCAGCAGAGCTGAGGAGTCCTGAGTTTTTGGCAGCAAAGACCTCCAACATTCCCAAAAATCATCTTCTCTCTGTGAGCTGGCACCGGAGTCACCGAGAGGCCGAAGCAGGAGGGGAGCTGAGCCCAACCCATCTCATCCCAGCTCTGCAGAAGAGGCCATGGATTGCACCTGGATTGGGGCAATTCCCAGCACAAATCCAGGCTGGATGGAGAATGAGAAGAGACCTGAAGGGAAGGGTTTGGGAGTGTTGGTGGATGAGAAGAGAAGGATCCAGGGGGACCTGAGAGCCCCTGGCAGGGCCTTGAGGGGCTCCAGGAGAGCTGGAAAGGGACTGGGGACAAGGCATGGAGGGACAGGACAAAGGGAATGGCTTCCCACTGCCAGATGGGATATTAGGAAGGAATTCCTGGCTGGGAGGGTGGGCAGGCCCTGGCACAGGTTGTGTGGCTGCCCCTGGATCCCTGGAAGTGTCCAAGGCCAGGCTGGATGGGGCTTGGAACAACCTGGGACAGTGGGAAGTGTCCCTGCCCATGGCAGGGGGTGGCACTGGATCATCCTTAAGGTCCCTTCCAACCCAAGCCATCCCAGCATTCCATGGTAACATAACCAATGGCTCTGAGGCAGAAATCACATCCACCAAACCCAAATCCCCAGGGAATTCCCTGCCAACTCAGGGGAGCTGAACTGCTTGGCTGAATCCCAGCCCACGTCCTACAGGGACAGGGAGCATCCCGGAGGGATCAGCTCCAGCCCAGGTCCTACAAGGACAGCACACAGACATTTCCTGGAGTCCTGGAAGCAGGAATCCCCCTGCTCTCTGCTCCCAGCCCCTGGCAGGATCCAAACTTGTGAGGAGAGGGGTCAGATCCTCAACCTGCAGCTCTCCTGCCCTGCAGCTCTCCCAGCTCCTCCAGGAAAACAGATGCTCCCTGTCCTTCCAAGCTGCTTTTCCCGGGGGATGTCCCAGACACGCTGCAGTGTCTGCGGAGCAGCCAAGCCCTGGGAGGATGGAGGAGCTGGGATCAGACAGGCAGCCCCAGCTGACTGGAATTCCACTGATCCAGAGGCTCCTCCACATCTGTGTCTGCTCCTCTCTGGTGGGGTTGCTCTGGAAAACAGCCTGTTTTGGGAAAACTGGGATTGGAAGGGAAGGGGAGCCAAGAGGACTGGCACCTGGCAGTGGCAGGACTGCACATGAAGCAAATAACACAACCGCTCCAAGGATTGGAATTGCTTCCATTTTCCAGGCCTGGATTGTATTTTAAGAGACTTTTCTATTTAGGCTTGGAATTGGTCATGGAAAAATGGCATTGGAGCAACTCGGGACCAAAGGAGGAGCTCCTGTTAACTCTGCTCTCCAAGGGTTTGGAATGGCACAAACCTTCCCTCTTCCAGCAGTTTGGCCAAGATTCCTGGAGGTGCCAGCCTGGCACTTGGACCTTCCTCCTGTGGCTCCAGCCAGAGCGAGCAGGAGCTGTAAATAGGATATTATCCATCTTATTCCCCCCTAAATTGGTCAGGGAAGAACAGGACGGATATTCCTGGCCTGTTTTCCAGCGGTGCATCCCACAGGATTCCAGCAGGATGTGTCCCCAGGGGGCAGGCAGGGACAGCAAATCCCAGCAGACAGAGCTGCCTGGGCAGTTCCCATCCTGGCAGGATATCTGTGTTTCCCTGTTCTGGGGCAGGGGGTGGCACTGGGTGATCCTTCAGGCCCCTTCCATCCCAAACCAGTCTGGGATTCACACCAACACACACTTTAATCCTAAAAAAAACCCAGTGCTCTCCATCCCAAACCAGTTTTGCCACAGAATTCCCTCAGGTTCCAGCACAGACTATCCCAAAAACACTCTGTGGAAGGTACAACCACTTCCAAGGAGGATCAGCACCTCTTCCCAGCAGGCTACAGCTGATCCACAGGGATGGAGCAGCCCCCCAAATCCATGGGGTGCCCCCTATCCCACATCCTGTCTCCATGACAGGCACAGCCCTCTCCAGCTCCTCTCCCCGAAAAGTTTCAGGATGAGTAGGCTGGGAAACACCTTCCCACTTAATTAAACTTCAGAGTTAATTCTGGAGTGACTCAACATCGCTCCCACCCCACAGACTCCTCCGACTTTGGAATCCTGAGGGATTCCAGCAGCTCCTGCCCGAGCCCTCCCAGCCATTCCCTGCACAGCCAGGGACCCGATCCCACGGATTCTCCACGGCTTTGGATTGTTTCTTTGATATAAGAAATGGATGTTCCTAAAAGAGAAAGCATTCCAAGGGAAAGGAATCTTCTCCCGTGGGTGGGAGCAGTTTGATCCAGAAACCTGCACCAGCCCCTCACAGACCCCCCACCAGGGCTGAGGGGGTCCCAGACCCCCTGACACCCCACTGAGGGGCTTTGGGGGGGTCTCAGCTCCTCCTCTCTCCGCTGCCAAATCCATGGGAAGGGGGGCACCCTCAGCTCCCCCTCCTGCTCATCCAAGAGGGTCTCAGCCACCCCCTCATCCCCCACCAAAGGGGCTCCAGGGGGCTTCAGCTGCCTCCTTCCCCCTGGAAAACAGGCTGGGGGTCCCTCAGGGCTCCCTCAGGGACCGGGGTCCCCCCTCAGGGGGCACAGGGGTCCCTCAGCTCCTCCTCATGGGCTCGGGGGGGTCCCTGAAGTCCCCCCTCAGAGGCCAGGGGGTCCCTCAGCTGCCCCTCCCGAGATTGGGGTCCCTCCTCTCCCCCATTAGGGCCAGGGGGTTCCTCAGCCCCCCTCAGGCACTGGGAGGATCCCCAGCTTCCCCTCAGGAGCCAGGTGGTGCCTCCCCCCCTCCCCAGGGACCGGGACCCCTCACCCCGCTCAGTGCCCCCCCAGTAACCGGGACCGCCCCCCCGAGTACCGGGTGGTCCCCCGGCCCCTCCCGCACCTTGAGCGTCACATCGCAGAGCTTGCCCTGGCGCCGGATCTCGCCCATGACGCCGTATCCGCGGCTGGGCAGGTCTCCCACCGAGAAGTGCACCAGGTCCTCGGGGTCCAGCTCGGGCTCCGCCGCCGCCTCCAGCATCGTCCCGGCCGCGCTTCGCCCCCGCCGCGCCGCGCGCTGGCCCCGCCCGGCCGCCGTACCCGCAGCGCTTCCGCCACGGCCCGGAAGCCGCCGTCGCCGGGGGAACCCGGAAGTGACCGCTGCCATGGCGACCCCGGACGCCTCCCGGAGCCCCAGCCCGACCACCAGCCCGGCCCGGGGGGGGCCGGAGAAGTCGCCGCCTCGCTCCGCAAGGGTCAGTCGGTGCTCCTGGCCCGGCGAGAGCGGCCGCACGGGCGGCATCGGCCCCCTAGGCATGGCACCCCCCACTCCCGGCATCCCCCCTTGTTCTCCCCCTGGAATGGTTTGGGAAGGAAAGGAGGTTAAAGATCATCTCCTTCCACCCCTGCCATGGGCAGGAACACCTTCCACCAGCCCAGGTTGCTCCGACCTGGCCTTGGACACTTCCAGGGATCCAGGGGCAGCCACAGCTGCTCTGGGAAAGTCCCAACCCTCCCAGATAGTTTTTGCACAAATTCCTGCCCAAATCTCCCCCGAGGCGTGGGAAGGGAACCCCTCGCTCCCGAGGCTTTGGAGAGATGGCTCGGTCCGTGTTGGGTGCAGCAGAGCAGGATCAGTTGGCCCCGGTGTGTCCAGGTGTGTCCAGGTGTTGCTTTTCCCAAGGAATGGGGACTCTCTTTCCCTGGCAGCAGGAAGAGCAGCGGGAGGAGGTTGAGCAGCTGGATAAAAAACAAGGTTCTGCCTCCAGCAGGCAATCCCAGCTGGGCACAGAATTCCAGGCTGGAAAGGACCTTGAGGATCATCTCATTCCAAGCTTTCCACTATCCCAGGCTGCTCCAGCCTGGCCTTGGACATTCCAGGGAAGGGGCAGGCGCAGCTTCCCTGGGCAATTCCCAACCCTTGCAGATGGATTTTTCCCAAAGCCCTGCCCACCTGAGCTGTGGGAAGGGGAACCTCCCAATTCCAAAGCCTTGGAGAGGTGGCTGAACCCGTGTTCAGTGTGGCCAAAGGGCTCGGTTTTCCCGGCTCTCCAGGGGGGTTTTTCACGTGGAATGGGCTCTGTTTTTCCCTGGCAGGAGGAAGAGAAGCAGAAGAAGATTCAGGGGCTGGAAAAGCAACGAGGTTCTCCCTCCAAATCAAAGACTGATTCAAGGGTAATCCCAGCTGGGCCCACTCGGAATCCTGGAACGCTTTGGGTTGGGAGGGACCTGAAAGCCCATCCACGTTGCTCCAAGCCCTGTCCAACCCGGCCTTGGACGTTCCAGGGGTGGGGCATCCCCAATTTCCCTGGGCACCCTGTTCCTTCCCATCTCCTGGTGTTCATAAACACTCCCAGGAGTCCCTGCTGTTCTCCTGACATCCAGCAACAGGCACTGCTGCAGCCAGGAAAATTCCACTCCTTTGGAATTTCTTCTCTCTGATTCATGGGGAGAATTCTTCCCCAAGATTTTCCCCTTCCTCCTTTTCCCTGCTGTACTCCTTGCTTTGAAGAAATAATTCCAACACTGGGTTTGGGGTTTTTTGGGACAGGTTTCCGTGATTTCCAGGAGATCCCAGGCCCGAGAGGAGGAGGAGGAGGAGGAGGAGGAGGAGTGGACCAGCAATTCCTCTCTGCTCTCTGGTGGTGACTCTTCCAGGTATCCCCCAAATGTTTGAAATCCAACAAGTCTTGGTCCAGCTTCAACCTCCACGTTTCATTCCAGAGCAGGGAAAATGCTGGAGAGATCCCCAAAACCCTGAATGTGCAAGAAATTCAGAAGATTTTGTCCCAAACTAGAAGTTATCAGTAATTATTACGCAATTATTTGGCTCAGGATGTCAGGAGGGAATAACTGAGGGAAAATGCAGGATCTGCACTTTCCAGGGATTCCCAAATATTCAGTTCCTGTGTCTCAGGTGGGGCTTTAGCAGCTGGATGATCCCTGAGCCCTCCTCAGCTGGGTTTCACTCAGCAGATCCTTCAGCCTGGCTGGATATTTCCTGCAGGAAACTGAAGTTTGGGTGTTTTTAAGGAATTTAAAATATAACAAACAAACAAACAACAACAAATCAAACAAAAGAAAATCCCCCTCCTATTGCTGCAAATATTTTCCTTTTCAAACCTAAGAGGAAGAAAGTTGTGTTATTAAACACTGCTGTGCCTGGAACACAGAAGGAAATGAGGATAATTAAGGCCCTTCTCCCTTCAGTTTTCAAGGCAGGACGAGGCAGGAAAGGATTCCCAGCAGCTCTTTGCTTTTAATAAAGAACAAAAACTGCAGCTGAACCCTTAGCAACACTTAATCTTTAAATTTGGCTGCTCTGGAGTTCTCCTTTGTCCTGAAAAATGATAGAAGTGGCATTTTAGGGAATGCAGCATCCTTATTGTGCTGGTTTTTCCCTCTCTGTTTAGAGCAATAAAACCAGTCCAGGCCTTCGTGAGAGTCAAGCCCACGGCTCATTTTGCCCAGGACATGATCAAGTTTGGGGCAGACAACAAGGTAGAGTGAAAGAAATGCCAAGTGGGAGTGGTTTGGAGTTTGATTTCAGCTTTTCCCATGGAAAAAGCGGGATTTTCCCATCCCTTAAGGCCATGGGTAACGTTTTGGGGTGTGTTGGTTCCCCTGTTCCTGCCTGACAGGGGTTGTGACTTTGGAAAACACAGTTCTGGTGGTCCAATCACCAGGGAAACCCTCAGAAGGGCAGGGACTGACTGATCCAGGAGGAATTCCCATGGTAACCACAGTTTGGCACAGTGTTCCTGTCCCCCCCTGTGCAAGTTCCTCCCTTCACCTTCTCTTGCTTCATTCAGACACAAAATAATTGATGTTTAAACAGATGAGCTTAACCACATTTTTTCCTCTATTTAGAATAATTACATCCAGAAATTTGAGAGTATTGCCAGATATTTTTAGAACATCCATAACCACCCCAGGGAGTAAAATAATCCTGGTGTTTGTGCTCCCTTTCCTGCTTCATTCCAGGCCCTCCATCCCTGGAGCTCCTCAGGGCTGTTGAATTGACCTCCCTCTCTTTTTGGGGTTGCAGAGCATCGACATCCACATCGAGAAAGATGCCAGGGGAGGGACTGTGAACAACTCCTCCACTGACTGGTCCTTCAGGATGGATGGGCTCCTGCACAACACCTCCCAGGACCAGGTCTATGAGGCTGTGGCCAAGGACTTGGTGGCTGAGGCTTTACGTGGCTGCAATGGTGATTTATTGCTGGTTTTTGTTATTTTGGTAATAATTAGGGGTCTGGTTTGAGGGCAGATCCATTGGCTGTTCTGTTTGAGGCTGCCCCCTGGGTTCATCCTTTTGCTTTGGGATTTTCCAGGCACCATCATGTGTTATGGGCAAACTGGGGCTGGTAAAACTTACACCATGACTGGAGCAACCTCTGAGTACAAGCACCGAGGGATCATCCCCAGGGCTATCCAGCAGGTACTGGATCTGGGAAAAGGGGCTGGGAGGAATGCCATGTCTTTTATTCCCCCTTCATTTCACCCAAGGGATGAGGATTAAAGAAATAAAGCAGCTTTGCTGCCCTTCCCAGAGGTTTAGTTCTGCCTGCTCGTGGAAAATTCTTGCTGCTCCCCAAAGCTCCCCAAGCCTTCAAAAAGGGTGTTTGCCAAGCTATCATTTTGTGAAATCCTGTTCAAACTGATCATAAAACCACTAAGGTTGGAAAACACCTCTAAGGCCCTGGCACAGCTTTCCCAGAGCAGCTGTGGCTGTCCCTGGATCCCTGGAAGTGTCCAAGGCCAGGTTGGAGCAACCTGGGCTAGTGGAAGGTGTCCCTACCTGTGGCAGGGGATGGGACTGGATGATCCTTAGGGTCCCTTCCAACCCAAACCATTCCAGGATTCTCTGATTCCATTGATCATTGAATCCAAATCCAAGTCAAGCCCTCAAGCAACCACAGCTCAGATTGAGCTCCACACACCCAGGTGTACTTGGAGCTGCTCAGAAATGTCTCTCTATAAATATCTCTACTTATCTTATGTACATTTATAGCTTATATATATATCTTAATATCTTACATCTATTTATATCTTATATCTATTTATATCTTACATCTATTTATATCTTACATCTATTTATTTCTTATATCTCTTTATATCTTATATCTATTTTAGTAATATCTATTTATATCTTATCTCTATTTAATCATATCTATTTTCATCTTATATCTATTTATATCTCACATAAACGTCTACATATAAATATCTTTGGAAAGCCATAAATAGGTAAAAATGCTGTCTGTAATCAGAGACAATCTCTGTGTCCTTGTGCAGGTGTTCAAAGCAGCTGCAGGATCCCTCAGTCTCTCCATCCGAGTCCGAATTTCCTACCTGGAAATCTACAACGAGGCCCTGTTTGACCTGCTGTGCCCGGGGCTGGGCCGTGGCTGCAGGGCCACCCCCCTGGCTGTGCTGGATTCCCCTCGGGGGGTTCATGTCAGGGGTCTGTCCATCCACCCTGTCAGCCACGAGGAGGAGGCCCTGCACCTCCTTTTTCAGGCAAGAGAACCCCAATGTTGCCCTCATTCTCCTCATTATTTTGTTGGCTGAGGGAGCAGGCAGGAAAGCAGGAGGTGTTTGGCCAGGAGGGCTGGAGGGAGGGTCAACCAACCCTCTTTGTTCTCCTGATTGTGGGTGGGACAACTTGGCAGCCCTTGCTCTTCCAAGGAAAATGTCCCTGGCACGGGGATTGTGGGAGGTGCTCCAGGAAAAGGGTCTTTGGCAGATAGTTTGGGGTGGTCTGGTTGGATTTTACAGCAGGGCCGGTCACACAAGGGGTTGGATTTGTGAGGGGAGGTTGATTGATTGGATCAGCATCTTTTCCTTGTGGGTCCTTCAGTTCACGAGGAAAATGGGAATAAAGAGTTGGATGTGGAAGCAGGAGGTTTGTTTCTCACCCAGAGCCACCTGGTGTCCTTAAAACCTTTCTCTGGCCCTTTTAGTGACAGGCCTGTGGTGTCCTGAGCTCTGGAAGGTGCTGGAAATCCCCTTTTAAAGAGCAGAAGGATGCTGATGAAGGCTAGGATTGCTGGGGTTGTTCACCTGGAGAAGGGAAAGCTGCTATTCTGCAGGAAACTCTTCCTCAAAAACCCACAATCCCATGAGCTGAGCCTTGAATTTTGTCTCCATTTGCAGGGTGAGACCAACAGAGTGATAGCAGAGCACGCCCTGAATAAGAATTCCTCCAGATCCCACTGCATCTTTACTATTTATCTTGAGGTGAGAGCTCCAGAGGTGTTTTCAGGGATTCACACAGCTTTCTGGGGACTAAAAAAAAAGGATCTTTGCAGTCAGTTTTTTTCCTGTGTTTCAGTTCAAGTGCAGTTTCTATCCTGCTCTCCCTCAGTGTCGTTCCAGAACCGACACAGATCTCAAGGGCATTAAATCCAAAATCACCCTGATAGACCTGGCGGGTTCTGAGAGACTGAGCAAGATCACGGTAAATCCTGGGAATTCTTCGGATCCCATGTGTTCTGGGCCCTCAGGACAGGACATGGAGGGGCTGGAGCGTGTGCAGGGAAGGGAAAGGAGCTGGGAAGGGGCTGGAGCAGCAGGAGCAGCTGAGGGAGCTGGGGGGGCTCAGCCTGGAGAAAAGGAGGCTCAGGGGGGACCTTCTGGCTCTGCAATCCCTGACAGGAGGGGGGAGCCTGGGGGGGTCGGGCTCTGCTCCCAGGGAAACTTCTTCCTGGGAAAGGCTGTCCAGCCCTGGCACAGCTGCCCAGGGCAGGGGTGCAGTCCCCATCCCTGGAGGGATTTAAAACCCACGTGGATGTGGCACCTGGGGATGTGGTCAGTGGTGGCCTTGGCAGTGCTTGGTTGGTCTTTTGATCTCAGTGGCCTTTTCCACCCTCAACCATTCCCTGATTCCATAACATTCTGCATTAATCAGAATCTAAATTGCACCAGCCCTGTGACAAACACACCCTTTGGGAAGGAAATCCATGTCCTTGTAGACTTGTAATGAAAAACTGAGGTTGCTGAAAACTCGTTTTCAAACTGGGGAAAGCTCCAGGTCATGGATTTGCTGGGGCTGAATCAGCTCCTGACCCTTGGAGGTTTTTTTTTCTGGATAAGGAATCTTCTTTTTCCCGCTGTTTGGCCAGAAACATGTGATGGAAACTTCCCCTTTTGATCTGCCTTGCAGGCTGCAGGACAGATCCGGAGAGAGAACTCCTACATCAACAGGTCCCTGACGTTCCTTGAGCAAATCATCCTGGCCCTGGCTGATCCCAGCAGGGGCCACGTTCCCTTCCGGCAGAGCAAACTCACTCACGTCCTCAAGGACTCTCTGGGTAAGGGCTGGGCCTCCCAGCAGCCCCAGAGGGCTCTGAAAATGCTGTTTCTATCAGCATATTTAGTCCCAAGGCCATAATTTATCATAGAGGGGTTTGGGTTGGAAGGGACATTAAAAGCCCACCCAGTGCCACCCCCTGCCATGGGCAGGGACACCTTCCACCAGCCCAGGGTGCTCCAACCTGGCCTGGGATACTTCCAGGGATCCAGGGGCAGCCACAGCTTCTCTGGGAATACTGAAAAACACAGCCCTTATAAACTCCTGGAAATGACAGTTTTTATTCCCATCATTCCATTGCATCGTCACTCCATGGGAAACACAACTGACCTTTATTTTGGAGTCACTCTGTGCCCTCTGGAGGGACAGTCCCACTGTCCTTTGGGCTTCTTCAAATGAAAGTGGCTTCAGGGGGAATACTGGGAAGGAATTCCTGGCTGGGAGGGTGGGCAGGCCCTGGCACAGGTTGCCCAGAGAAGCTGTGGCTGCCCCTGGATCCCTGGAAGTGTCCCAGGCCAGGTTGGAACACCCTGGGCTGGTGGAAGGTGTCCCTGCCCATGGCAGGGGGTGGTACTGGATCATCCTTAAGGTCCCTTCCAACCCAAACCATCCTGAGATTCTGTTTCCTCTGTATTTTAAACAGCCCATAATATATTAAATTCAAGAAAAGCAAACAACAACATCCCTCAATTATATTCATTGCTTTATTTTTATTATTACTTTTTTTTTTTTTTCACAGGGGGAAACTGCAACACTGTCCTGGTGACCAACATCTGTGGGGAAGCTGCTCATGTGGGAGAGACAGTGAGTTGAAGGGATTCCTGCAGGATCCAAGCCTGGTTCCTGCTGCTCCTTGGTTTAAAGAACAGCCCCTGGAGGGTTCTGGCAGGGAAACATCCTGCCTGATTCATTCCAAATGTTGGGAAGCTCATCTTATCTCAAGGGCTCAGAAAACAAGCTCCTGTCAGCTGAGAGCCTGAAACAGGGCAGCTCAAATTTGAGCTCACTGGAGAGTGTTAATTATTATTATCCAGCTCTGATGGGTTTCCATGGGCCATCACAGAATGGGCTCGCTGGAATTGCACCAGTTCACTGCAGAGCTGGGTCAGGAATCAGGAGGAACCTCCCAACAGGTTGGGTTTTAACCTGTGAAATGAGAAAATCAAGGAAAACCTCCCCTTGTGAACAGAATGGGCTTAACCCCATCTGTAACACAGAGGAGGAAATCCTTTGGAGCAGGGAAATAGATTTAAAATGGATTAAAATAAACAGGTAAATGGATTTTATATTTCCATATCTTTGGATCTGACACAGATCAATTAAATAATTTCATATTTCTGTGTCCTTGGTCCTGATTTAATGAAGCAGGAACAGGTTTGGAAAATGATCTCCCTGCCAGGACCTCTTTCAGCTCCTGGAAATCCTTGTTTTCCAGCTGTCTTCCCTTCGCTTTGCCACCAGGATGAGGTGGATCACAGCAGAGCCACTTCCCAACGTGACCTTTGACCGGGAGGTACGGAAAGAATGGGAGTGGAGGAAGGAATTTTGGGCTCAAATTAATTAATATTTAGGGTAATAACCTTAAAAACCAGAGGCAAATTAGGTAGTTCCATAAATTATCCCTTCTCAGCCAAGCTGACGTTGCTAATTTTAGGTGGATGATAAAATGGATTAATATTAAACTTTTTTAATAGGTATTCAGTTACCTGAGAGGGAACAGCCATTTGCAGTGGGCAAATATTCCCTGAAACGAGGGAATTCTTTCAGCTGCATGTGAATCCCTATTTTTTCTGATAAGATTCACCTCTCAACAGAGATATTTTATTGTGAATTACTCCCCTGATATGTGGGGAAATCATCCCAGTCCTACCTGCAGCTTTACAGGTCGTTATCCCCATTCCTGCTGGTGAAGTAACATCTTCTCCACAACTGGAAAACTTGGGTAAAGAAGGAAATAATTTAAATAATTACTTCAAGAATAATTTCAGGACAAGGATCACAAGGTTTTAGGTGTCCTGAGGGCTCTTTCACAGCTGGAGGAGTGGAAAAAACCCAAACCAGAGGAGCTGAAATTGGAGTGTTTAAGGAAACTGTGCTGCTATTCCAGCTGGGATATTCTCCAGCAGCCAGTTCTGTGCTGCTTTTAGGTGGGGTTTTTATCCCCCCTCCAATATAATCTGGTGATTTGCTCACCCTTTTTTTCCCTGTTAGGTGTCAGTGAAGGCTCTGGAGGAGGAGATTGAACTCCTGAAGCAGGAACTGGCCATGCAGGACATGTTTGTAAGGATCAGTTGGGATTGGGATCTTCCTTCTGCTTCCAACACCATCTTCTGGGCTTTACGGGAACCTGGAGATCCCTCATAGGGAGGTTTTGTTGTAACTTCACTCCTGAGCCACTGGAGGTGTTTTTTTAAGGCCCTTGAAGCCTTTCTGTTGCTGGTTGGAATGGGAGGGGGAATGTTTGCTTCCCAAATCCCATCTCCTGCCAAGCCAGGTGATGAGACTCCCAGTCAGAAATGGGCACAGTGATGTCAGGTGTTTGCCACAGTGGTGGAATTATGGAGTTCCAGACTGGTTTGGGATGGAAGGGATGTCAAGGATGTCCCAGTCCCACCCCCTGCCCTGGGCAGGGACACCTCCCACTATCCCAGGTTGCTCCAAGCCCCGTCCAACCTGGCCTGGAACAGTTCCAGCTTCCTTGGACAACCTGTGCCACCCTCCCAGAGAAGAATTCCTTCCTTAAATGCAGTGGGAATCTCCCCCATTTTAGTTTCAAACCATCCCCCCTCATCCCACCCCGACAGGCCCTGCTAAAAGCTTTGTCCCCATCGTGCTCCTCTCCCCCCCACCTCCCAATTTTAACTCCCTGATCCTCAGTTTTCCACCTTTTTCTCCTCAGGCAAATCATTATTCTGGGACTTACAGCCCCCTGAGTGGTGCCCAGAGAGCAGCAATTAAATCCCAAGTGCACAAATACCTCAGAGGAGCCATTGAGGAGATCGATGTAAGTGGCTTTCTGGTGAAAAAGGACTGAAATACTGATTCCACTCCATTTTCCTGTAGGAAGGCACAATGAAAGTGTCTTCTGAAGAGGCTTTTTTTTTTTTTCACCCCCAAAGAACTGTAATTTAACTTCTTTTTTTGCACGTTAGGGACTGTCTCCATGTTTTGGAAGCTTGAGGACAATTTTCCTCAGCCCCAAACCCCTTTAAATTGGTTTATTTGGAGCTCCTTTAAAGAATGAATACCAAAATTGTTGGATTTATACCTCTCTCTTCCTCAGATAGTGAGCATCCAGCAAATCCAGGAGGTGTTTAAGCAGTTCAAAGTGATTGTAAGGTAAAATCATGGAATTCCAAGGTGGTTTGGGATGGAAGGACCTTAAAACTCATCCAGTTCCACCCCTGCCATGGGCAGGGACACCTTCCCCAGGTTTCTCCAAGCCCCATCCAACCTGGATTAAAGGTGATGGGAATGAGCAGAGTTAATGTGATTTAATCTGGACCATACCTATGGAAAGTATAAAAATATCCCCCCAAAAAAGCTTCAATATCCAAGAGACCCAAAGGGATGGGATGGAAATGGGGAGGAAGAGAGTGGATAAAAGGTCCTGATGGTTGTGGGAAGCATGGAAGGGGCAAGGTGGGGTGTTTGGGGGTGAGGCCAAAGGGAAGAAGGGGGTTTTCTTTGGAAATCTGATGCTGGCAGGATGCCAGGTTTGCCCATGTGGAATGTGGTGCTTCAGGAGCTGTTTCCTCCTCCAGTCAGCAGCAGGAGGATGTGGAGGCCAAGTTAAGGAGCAGATACATTCTGATTGACAAGGGGGAGTTCCCTGCTGGGGCTGAGATCGAGTCTGACTTCGGGTCTGATTTTGGTTGGCTGCTGGAAGATGAGGAGGAGGAGGAGTACAAGGAGGAGGATGAGGATGAGGTAATGCCTGGCCCAGAATCCACCTTAGAACTGGCTCCTTTGCTGCCCAAATGGGAATTGCCTCAACTTCAGCTTTTCCCTGTTGAAAACAAACTGACAAATGATCATGGGATGGGTTTGGAAAAAAAATGTGTCCAGAGCAGAGATGCACCAGTTAATAATGAGGAACTCCTGTCAGCAGAGGATTGGGCCCATTATCTGACCTTAATCTATTAAATGGGAATTAGAAACCCAGAATGGTTTGGGTTGGAAAGGATCCTAAGGATCATCTAATTCCACCCCCTGCCATGGGCAGGGACACCTCCCACTGTCCCAGGTTGCTCCAACCTGGCCTTGGACACTTCCAGGGATCCAGGGGCAGCTTCTCTGCCCAACCTGTGCCAGGGCCTGCCCACCCTCCCAGCTGGGAATTCCTTCCCAATATCCCATCTAAACATTCCCCCTGCTCCTATAAAATACAAACTGGAAGGTGCCCTGTCTGGATCTGAGTTGTAGAAGGGGAGGTCAGATCACCTGGCTCTGCTGGGCTCCCTCTTTTAATCCTTATAATTTCTGGAGCCAAGGACATGGATCACCCACAGGCCATAAATCCTGCCGTGGACTCCAGCAGGGAGGGCTGAATTTCCAGCTCAGTGGGATGGCAGAGCTGCTGGGGAAGGGCTGCTCAGCTCCCCTGGTGCTGCCAGATGGTTTCTTCCTTTCTGTCCCCAGGGAGGTGTGGGTGATTTGGGTGATGGTTTGGAGCAGGAAGTGGAAAAGCTGCAGAAAGAGGCTCTGGAGCCTGGAACTTCCTCTTCCTCACCCGTTCCCGGGGAGAAGAAGGAAGACAAGAAGAGTGACGAGCAGACCAAGTGAGTTAAGCACCAGGCAGTTCTTCCTTTTCTCTGATAATCATGGAATCAGGGAATTGTAGAGGTTGGAAAAGCCCTCTGAGGTCATCAAATCCAGCCACTCCCCCAGCACTGCCAGGGCCAACACTAACCCATGTCCCCAAGTGCCACATGCACAGGGCTTGGAAATCCCTGCAGGGATGGGGAGGGCAGCCTGTGCCAGGGCTGGACAGCCCTTTCCAGGAGGAATTTCCCTAATATCCAACCTGCCCCTCCCCTGGCACAGCCTGAGGCCGTTCCCTCTCCTCCTGTCCCTGTTCCCTGGGAGCAGAGCCCGACCCTCCCCCGGCTCCCCCCTCCTGTCAGGGATTGCAGAGCCAGAAGGTCCCCCCTGAGCCTCCTTTTCTCCAGGCTGAGCCCCCCCAGCTCCCTCAGCTGCTCCTGCTGCTCCAGCCCCTTCCCAGCTCCCTTCCCTTCCCTGCACACGCTCCAGGATTTGAGGTGTAGCCACACCAGAGCTGACACAAACCAGCTGCCACCTGGGCACACCTGGGTTCATGTCCAGCCTCTGTCACCAGCACCTCCAGGTCCTTCTCCAGCTTTCCAGCTGCTCTTCCCCACTCCTGGAGCCCTGCAGGGCTGTTGAGACCCAAGGGCAGGACGTGGCACTCGGCAGTGCCCGGCTCTGGTCAGGCAGGGATGGGCAGGGGGAGAGGCAGGGAGGGATCTGGCAGAGGAGCAGGGAAGGAGGAGAGATTTGGGGAAGGAAAGGGGAGCCAGTGAGTCCTGAGCAGAGAAAGATGCTTCTATTTACAGAAGTGAATCCCTGCTTTGTTCCTTGCTGACATTTCCCCAAAGTCCTTGTGTCAGGGACACAGCAGCCCTGGTTCCACTTCCCTCTGATGAAGGAATTAATTAATCTGGTTCATCTTTTCCACCCTGGCAGGAAGGAAAAACTTTTGAGCCCTTCCCTGGAAAGGGAAGGTTCTGCAGCACCAGAAACTCAGGAAGAAAGTCCCACCAAGGATGTGGAGGAGGAAGAGGGAGCAAGTGAGCAGGATAGAACAGATAGTGAGAGAGAGCTCCCAAGCCCCTCCTCAGGGGAGGAGTGCCAGCAGCCCAGGTAACCCTGGAGGGGAGTAGATCCCCTTTGCCAGGTGGTATTTCCTCTGGAGGGACCAGACTGTGTTCCCTGAGTACAACTACAGAGCAAACAGCAGGGAGTGGGGGATCTTCAGTGCTTGGATGTAGAAATACAGGACAGGAATGGTTTGGGAAACACCCTGAGCACCCAGTTATGTTGGTGGTGGTGGTGACCTCTGTGTGCTTTGAGTTCTGTCCTGGTCAGTTGGACTTTTAATTGGGAAGTCTCCAAATATTACAGCATTCCTTCCCCTTTGGTTAACAGGAAAAGTGCAGACACCTCATGTCAGCCACAAACCCCCCCCAGTCCTGGAAATGGGTCCTTACAATCAGAGAATCATGGAATGGTTGGGTTGGAAAGGATCTTAAGGATCAGCCATTCACACCCCCTGCCATGGGCAGGGACACCTTCCACTGTCCCAGGTTGCTCCAACTTGGCCTTGGACACTGCCAGGGATCCAGGGGCAGCCACAGCTTCTCTGGGCAACCTGTGCCAGGGCCTGCCCACCCTCCCAGCCAGGAATTCCTTCCCACTATCCCATCTCTCCCTGCCCTCTGGCAGTGGGAAGCCATTCCCTGTGTCCTGTCCCTCCATGCCTTGTCCCCAGTCCCTCTCCAGCTCTCCTGGAGCCCCTTTAGGCCCTGCCAGGGGCTCTCAGGTCTCCCTGGATCCTTCTCTTCTCCAGGGGAACCCCCCCAGCTGTCCCAGCCTGGCTCCAGAGCAGAGGGGCTCCAGCCCTGGGAGCAGCTCCGGGGCCTCCTCTGGACTCTCTGCAGCAGCTCCAGCTCCTCCTGCTGCTGTTCCCAGGGCTGGGGCAGCTCTGCAGGGGGGTCTCACCTTGGGGGACACAGAGGGGCAGGATCCCCCCTTGCCCTGCTGTGGGATCAGCCCAGGCTGTGTGTTCTGGGTGTCACAGTGGAACTGTCCCAGGATGTGCTCCTGCAGCTCCTCAGCACATTCCCTGTGCTCCTCCGTGCCCTCCACACGCACCGAGTGTTCCTCAGAAACCCCTGCAGTTGGCAGGAGGAGCTGCTGCTGCAGCTGCACAAGGCACATCCCCCAGCAATTCCAGCAGCTTGGAGCTGGCTGTTGGAGCTGGAGCAGTGGCAGTTTGCCCAGTGGCTCTTGTTTACCGCCCTTTGCCAGGATTTTGGCCCGGGAACGGCGTCCCACAGTCCTGGAGGAGCTGGAAAATGCCCTTAAGAGGTCAGTCAGGGGATGGCAGCAGTTGGAGCTTGGATTTGACCAGGCTGGACCAAGGAATGTGGAGGTTCCTGGGTTGGAATGAGATGATCCTTAAGGTCCCTTCCAACCCAAACCATTCTGGAATTCTGGGATTCTGCCTTCTGCTCCCACATCCATCCTGCTCTCCAAAGAACCTCCTGCAGCACCCACAGTGTGATGTTTTCCCCCCTCCTGCCCCGAGTGGTTCCTGCTGGAATAAGAGCTGGTGTTCCCGGGGGCATCTTGGCATCAAGGCCATTTCATGGAAAAGTCGGGAGTGACACATCCCACTTGGAATTCAGACTTTCTGAGCAGGCAGGGCTTCAAAGCCCTGGCAGCAGCGCTGTGGGGCTGGCAAAGCAGGGAGCTCCAGGGTTTGAGTTGGCAGAGGTAGCTGATCCACGCTTGGAATCCGGCAGGGAAAGAGCAAAGGCATTTGTTGAACAATAGGGAGGAACAATATCCATTATTTTTGTGGAAACTCAATCCATTAGAGGCCTGCTTTCCAGGGAATACTGAATTCGGAGGCATCTCCTGAGGAATATGGTGTCTGCTCTGGGAGCATCCTGGGGGGCAGTGGGTTTGGAGGTTGGCACGGGAATGATGCCAGAACAGAGAGATCCTCAGGGAGGATCCCATCAAACCTCATCTATGGCCATTCCCAAGGATGGTGAGGCACCTTAAATCCTGGCATCAGGTTTGGGGTCCCCAGGTACAGGACACTGAGGGGCTGGAGCGTGTGCAGGGAAGGGAAGGGAGCTGGGAAGGGGCTGGAGCAGCAGGAGGGGCTGAGGGAGCTGGGGGGGCTCAGCCTGGAGAAAAGGAGGCTCAGGGGGGACCTTCTGGCTCTGCAATCCCTGACAGGAGGGGGGAGCCGGGGGAAGTCGGGCTCTGCTCCCAGGGAACAGGGACAGGAGGAGAGGGAACGGCCTCAGGCTGTGCCAGGGGAGGGGCAGGTGGGATACTGGGGAAATTTCTTCATGGAAAGTGTTGGAAAACATTGGAAGAGGCTGCCCAGGGAAGGGGTGGAGTCCCCATCCCTGGAGGGATTTCAAAGCCCTGTGGATGTGGCACTTGGGGACATGGTCAGTGGTGGCCTTGGCAGTGCTGGGGTAGCAGTTGGACTTGGTGATCTTGGAGAGTTTTTCCAACCTCCACAATTCCCTGATCCCATGATTCTGTGCCGCAGAGCAGGACAAAGTGACCTCCCCACTGTGTCTCTCTCTGGTTTCAGCTTCCCCCCCTCCAAGGCAGAGGCGTTCGAGCTGTTCAAGCAGGGGGCTGGCAGGGAGATCAGCAGCATCTTCAGGGACAACAAGAACATCCTCCTGGCCAGGCAGAGGAGCAGCAATTCCGTGGCACGGAGGATCATCGAGGTCAGGCGGGAGATGGAGGGAGTCAGGGAGGCCCTGCAGGGGAAGAAGCGGAAGCGGTGCCAGGAGGGTGAGTCCCTGTGGCCATCGAGGATGTGGCAGAGGGAGGGAGCTCTTGGCTTCGAGGAGTTTTGGGTGGTGAGACCACTAACCCAGCACTGCTGGGCTGTCACTTGAGTCCTCCACTCTTCACTTCACTGAGCTCCTCAGGCTTTACCCCTGAGGGCAGGGTGAGATGGGATACTGGAAAGGAATTCCTGGCTGAGAGGCCCTGGCACAGGTTGGGCAGAGAAGCTGTGGCTGCCCCATCCCTGGAAGTGTCCAAGGCCAGGTTGGAGCAACCTGGGACAGTTGGAGGTGTCCCTGCCCATGGCAGGGAGTGTGACAAGATGAGCTCTGAGTTCCCTTCCATCCCAAACCATTCCATGATTTCAGTAGCACTGGTTTAACTGTCCCAAAGCACTGACCAGGATTTAGCCTTTGAATCCTTTCCCACGGCTTCCCTGGGATTTTTCCCATGGGATCCAAGTGAGCCCCTCCTCCAGGCTGTGCCCCCTGCAGAGCCCTGTCCCTGCCCTCCCTCTCACCAGGGACATTCCTCTCCTTCTCTCCCCTCCAGGGGAATACATGGATGAGAAGGGCCAGGTCATCATCGATGAGAAGGAGTTCTCCCTCATCCTGAGGCTGAAGGAGCTGAAGGAAGAGCACAGGGCTGGTTATGCTGAGCTGCAGGACCTCAAGGCAGAGATCCAGTACTGCCAGGAGCTGGTGGATAAGTGCAGGAGAAGGCTCATCTTGGGTATGGATCAGCAGGCCCAGCAGCCTCTGGGTACATCAGACTGGAGCATTCACAAGCATCACCGAATCCCAGAATGGTTTGGGTGGGAAGGGACCTGAAGGATCATCCCATTCCACCCCCTGGTGTGGGCAGGAACACCTCCCACTAGCCCAGGTTGCTCCAACATGGCCTTGGACACTTCCAGGGATGGGACAGCCACAGCTTCTCTGGGAAATCCATTCCAGTCCCTCCCCACCCTCCCAGCCAAGAATTCCTTCCCAATATCCCATCTCTCCCTGCCCTCTGGCAGTGGGAAGCCATTCCCCCTTGTCCTGGCACTCCAGGCAGTTCCCATCCTCTGTCGTCCTTTTCCCTGTTCCCTTCCAGACCATATTTTATTGCTTGTTAAGTGGCTTTTCTCTTTGTCCTGGCACTGAATTCCTGCAGCTTCTCTGTCCCAAATAATGACACTGCTCCTTGGTCACTCCAGTAGGTGCAACACTGGGACAAATCCTACCTGAGCCACTGCTTCCCGTTGGATCCGGGTTTGGCACTTCTGGGCGTTCCAGATGTTTGTTCAAATATCCAAAACTCTCCCTATCAGCAGTGCAGTGCCTGGGAAATGCCCAGGATTAATAAGGACAGAATTCCCACCTGCTGTCTGTTGTCACGGGCTATTATGGGATGGCAAGTGGCTGTGTTTGAGCCTGTGGGATTGAAACCCGAGCCCCAGCCGTGCTGACCATTCCAAAGGAATGATCCCCATCCATCCGTGGGCTGCAGGAGTGGTGCCATCTCGTGGCCAGGGAATGTCCCCAGGAGCAGCCACCACCTCCAGCACCCTTAAATCAACTTTTCCAAGAGTTTCAACTCAAGAGCTTGGAATTCTGAGCTCCCCTCTGAGGGTTTAAGAGCACTGAGATCCCTCCTGTTAATGCCCCCTCTGTGCCTTGCAGAGTTTGAGATCTGGTACAACGAGTCCTTCCTCATCCCTGAAGATGTGCGGGAAGCTCTGAGGCCCGGTGGGAGCATCCGGCCTGGAATGATTCCCATCAACAGGGTCATGTGCCTGGTGAGTTGTTTCTGCTCATCCTCCTTGGTGGGTGATGAGGCAGGAGGAGGAAGGGGAGGACCTGGTGCTCTGTGAGGCAGAGGGGGACTGTCTGTCTGGAGCCACATCCATTTACAGGCTAAAACAGGACAGTGACTGAGGGACCTGGGAATGTGGAGTGTCAGGAATCGGGCAAAGTGCCCGGAGCTGGAGGGTGCTTGGGAGCCTGCTTTCCAGCCTGCTTTCCAGCCTGAGGGATCCAATACTCGCAGCCAGACTATTGTGTTTCCTTTTGTGGCAACTGGGACTTGGAGAGGTCTCTGCCAGGAACCACCACTTTGGGTGCTGGGGCCTTTCCTGATCCTGAAAAAGCACATTCCTGTTAAATTCTCATTTCCCAAAATTCCTGCATCCCCCCAGTGTGGGCAGCAGGGCAGGGGGGATCCTGCCCCTCTGCCCCCCAGGTGAGACCCCCCTGCAGAGCTGCCCCAGCCCTGGGAACAGCACAGGGAGCACCTGGAACTGCTGCAGAGAGTCCAGAGGAGGGACATTCCACACAGGGAATGGCTTCCCAGTGCCAGAGGGCAGGGCTAGATGGGATATTGGGAAGGAATTGCTGGCTGGGAGGGTGGGGAGGCCCTGGCACAGGTTGTCCAGAGCAGCTGTGGCTGCTCCGTCCCTGGAAGTGCCAAATCCAGCAGGAAAACGTGAAATACAGGCTGGTGGCTTTAAAGTGATCCTTCATTCAAGCCATGTGTGCTCACACCTTCCCAATTTTCCCTGGAGCAGCCCAGGATGGGCATGAGCTGGGAGCTGGACCATGCTGAGCTCGGCCATCCAGGACTCTGTGGAATTATCCTGCATGGAAGGGGGACTGTCCTGTGGGAAGTTCTTGGCAGAGCATGGCTGAGGGAACTTGCTTTGGGAAAGCCCCAACCCTTGTCCCAAAGTTCTGCCCAAATAAATCTGCCCTTCTAAGGTGAAGGAACGGGAACCTCTCACTCCTAAGGCTTTGGAGATGTGGATGAACTGAATGGGACCAGTTGATTTGTGTCTCCAGCTGTGTTTTTCACATGGCATGGGGTCTGCTTTTCCCTGCAGGATGAAGATGAGCAGGACAGGTTCGAGCGAATGCAGGAGACCAACCTGCCGGACTGCCCGGGATCCACCCCCTTCTACAGGGCCAAGATGAAGATTGAGCAGCAGGTAACCCCAGCTGGGGCCTCAAGGATCATCCCCTTCCAGCCCCTGCCATGGGCAGGGACATTTTCCACTAGCCCAGGTTGCTCCAAACCCGTCCAACCCGGAATGGAACCCCCAGAGAGAGCTGGGGGGGTTCCCCTGGAGAAGAGAAGGATCCAGGGAGACCTGAGAGCCCCTGGCAGGGCCTAAAGGGGCTCCAGGAGAGCTGGAGAGGGACTGGGGACAAGGCATGGAGGGACAGGACACAGGGAATGGCTTCCCACTGCCAGATGGGATATTGGGAAGGGATTCCTGGCTGGGAGGGTGGGCAGGCCCTGGCACAGGTTGGGCAGAGAAGCTGTGGCTGCCCCTGGATCCCTGGAATTGTCCCAGGCCAGGTTGAAGCAACCTGGGCTAGTGGGAGGTGTCCCTGCCCACGGCAGAGGGTTGGAATGAGATGATCCTTAAGGTCCCTTCCCACCCAAACTGTTGTGGATTCCATGAAAACATTTCAAAACCAGCATTTCAGTGCTCAGGAGGATTTCCCAGGATTTGTCGTGCCCTCCTTGGAGCCTGCTGGGATCTACCACCAGCAGAGCAATGCTGGTGTGACGGGGACTTTTCCAGCTTTTCCCAGCACCCCCTGGAAAGGCTGGGAAGGGGTTTGGTTTTATTTTTCAGGTCAAAAGCTTTTACAGGTGAGAACTGTGCTCTGCAATCCGAGCTGATCCCTTTGTGTTCCCTGTTCCCAGCACACCTTTGACAGGACCATGCTGGCCCTGCAGCAGATGCGCAGGAGAGCCGGGATCCTCAGGGCTGCTGGGAAGAACAAACCCCTCTCCCTCCTGCACAGCACGTAGCAGGCTGGATCCCAGCATTCCCTGAGGAATGCCAGCTCCCAGAGTGCCTTGTGCTCGTGTCCACCATCGATTTGTAAGAATAAACACTGGGAAAATCGAAGCATCCAACCTTTGTGCAGGTTGGGACGGTCACTGGGGATCGATCCTGCTGTTTGCACAGGACACGAGCCAGGGAGTTCAAACACCACGGGTTTTCCTGAGCCTCTGGACAACCCAGGCTGCTCCCACCTCCCTCTTCCCTGGTGCTGGAGCCACTGGTCTCCTGGGCTTGTTCCTGTTGGAGCAACAAGTCTTTGCTGGTTGGATGTGCCTGGAGAAGGGAATGAAACAACAAAGGTTAATTTATGGGTAATCATGGAATGGTTTGGATTGGAAAAGCCCTCCAAGGTCGAGCCCAACTGTTCCCACAGCACTGCCAAGGCCACCACTGACCATGTCCCCAATCCACAGGGCTTTGAAATCCCTCCAGGTGTGGGGACTCCACCCCTGCCCTGGGCAGCTGTGCCAGGGCTGGGCAGCCCTTCCCAGAAAAGAATTTTCCCGATATCCAACCTAAACCTCCCCTTGAGGCCGTTCCCTCTCCTCCTGTCCCTGTTCCCTGGAGCAGAGCCCGACCCATCCCCGGCTCCCCCCTCCTGTCAGGGATTGCAGAGCCAGAAGGTCCCCCCTGAGCCTCCTTTTCTCCAGACTGAGCCCCCCCAGCTCCCTCCAGATTATTTGGGAAGTTGGAAGTATGAAGCTGAAAGCCCCCAGATGCTCCGTGGCTGTTGGGAACATCCCACTGCCAAAGCCAGCAGCAGCCATGGCGGATCATGGAGGTTTTCCATATGCTCCACTTCCACATAACATTGGGAAAATTGGTAATTCCAGGGTGTTGAGTTTGGTTTAGTTTGTTGGAGCTTCCTTCTATTCCCATAACAACACCTGCTTCCCAGAAGAGCATCAGAGAACAACCCAGAAATCACCTTTCCTTTGGAATTATCTATTTCCAAAGGCTCATAGAGCTGCTGGAAATTCAACCCAGGCTGGATTTCCCAAGAAAACACTTCCACACACTGGGAGCTGAGCCTTTCCTTTGTCCATGCACCCTCCCCTGCTTCCCACCCCATCCCTGTGTGTCCCTGCTGCCCGTGCTGTGCTCCCAAATCTGGGACAATCCTGAAAAAATCTCAATATCGGAAGCTGCAAATGTGGTTTGGAGGCTCCCAAGTGAGCAGGAAGGTCCTACTGCATCCCAAAAGCAGGTAGGTCTCCCGGGCTGAGCTCCCTGGAGGGGCTTTCCCAGGGTTTGGGAAGCAGGGAAATGACCTGTGGAAGGAAAAGAGGGATTTTAGGGATTTTTGAAGTGTTTCTCTCTGATCATCCCAGGGATTTCCCCTGGCCTGGGGGCAGGAACAGCCCTGGGAACACGGTGTGTTGGTATCCAGGCTGTGATCCCAGGGTGTGATCCTGGGGGTGCCCGTGATCCTGGAGGAGATCCCAGGCTGCCAGTGATCCCTGTATCCCGGGAATTCCAGGGGTGTTGGTGCCCTGTGGTGCCAGTGTCTGGGGGTGTGGGTGATCCTGGGAATGATCCCAGGGGTGTGGGTGATCCTGGGAATGATCCCAGGGGTGTGGGTGATCCCAGGGGTGCTGGTACTGGACTGGGGATGATCCTGGCGTGCCAGTGCCCCAGGGTATGGGAGATGCCAGGGAAGCAGATGATCCCAGATTCCTGGGGTGCTGGTGTTCCGTGGGTGATCCAGGGGCCTGGGGATCCCTGGGCTGATCCTGGCAATCCCAAAGGTGACACCAGTGAGATCCTGGTGTGGTCCCGGGGAGATCTCAGTGATCCTGGGGGTGATTCCAGGGTGATGCTGAGGAGATCCCAGGAAGATCCTGGTGGTTCCATGAGTGATCCAGGTGTAGCCCCGGTGATCCCAGCAGTCCTGCAGCTCATCCGAGTGTGATCCTGGTGATCTTCCATCTGATCCTGGTGAGATCCTGGAGATTCCAGAAGGAGATCCTGGGGATCCAGTGGCGGGTTCTGGTGTGGCTCTGCTGATCCTGGGCGTGATCCCTATATGATCCCAGTGATCCCAGGATCCTGCTGTGGTCCAGTTGCCTGTTGTGATCTTGGTGATCCTGGGGGTGATCCAGGTGTGATCCCGAGGGGATCCTGGTGGTTTAGTGGCTGACCCCAAGGAGATCCCAGGGGTCCTGCTGCTGATCCCGGTGTGGCCCAGGGGATCCTGGGGGGGATCCTGATCCATCCTGAGAAAATCCCGGGGGTGCTGCAGCTGATCCCAGCAATTCCATGGCCGATCCCGATGCGATGTTGGTGACACTGTGGCTGATTCTGGTATGACCCTGGGGGTGATCCCAGTATGGTTCTGAAAACATCCCGGTGGTGCTGCGGCTGATCCCGGCACTATCCCGGTCCCGGTGTGTGTGCCGGTGTGTCCCGGTGCCGGTCCCGGTGTGTGTCCCGGTGTATCCCAGTGTGTGTCCCGGTCCCGGTGTATCCCGGTGTCGGTCCCGGTGTGGGTCCCGGTGTAACCCGGTGTGTCCCGGTGTCGGTCCCGGTGCGTCCCGGTATCGGTGCCGGTTAATCCCGGTGTATCCCGGTGTATCCCGGTGTGTCCCGGTGTCGGTGCCGGTGTATCCCGGTGTCGGTGCCGGTTAATCCCGGTGTATCCCGGTGTGTCCCGGTGTCGGTGCCGGTGTATCCCGGTGTCGGTGCCGGTTAATCCCGGTGTATCCCGCTGTATCCCGGTGTGTCCCGGAGCGTGTCCCGGAGCGCGGCGGCCGCAGCGGAGCGGCGGGAGGAGGAGCCGCGGCCGGGGCGGATCGCGGCGGGGCCGGGCCGGGCTGGGCGCGGGTGGCGGGGGGGCCCCGCCGGACCATGTGAGGAGCCCCGACGGGGCGAGCGGGGCCTCCCCGGCCAGGGGGCACTTGCGGAGCCCCGCGCCCGCCCACCCACCATGGGGGATTTCTACGACCCGGAGCACCCCACGCCGGAGTAAGCGCGGGCCCTGCGCGGCCTCGGGCCCGCCGGCGCCGGGCAGCGCCGGCCGCGGGCAGCCGGGACGCTGCCCCTTCCCACTCCCCTTCCCGACCCCTTCCCCCTTCCCTCTCCTGCACCCTTTCCCTTCCTCTTCCCCGCTCCCCGTCCCCTTCCCTCCGCTCTCCCTCCGGCCCGGGGTAGGCCGCGCATCCCCGGCCTTGCGTGATGGCCGCGGCCGGGGCGGGCGCGGGGCGGGCGGGCAGCGCGGGGCGGGAGCGGCCGCGCCGGGGCCGGCGGGGCGGGGAGGGGAGGGGGAGGCCGTGTCCCCTCGTTCCTTGTGTCCCTCCTTTCCCAGTGTCTCCCCTTTCCCTGTGTCCCCCTTTTCCCTGTCCCTGTGCCTGTCCCTGTCCCGTCCCTGCCCGGGGGAGCGCGGGGGGAGCCGGGCGGAGCGTGCGGACGTGTCCCGGCCTCCCCGCGGGGCCATTTTTCACCACCACCTTTATTATTGTTGTTATTATTATTAGCGTTATTTTTTTTCCTGCTTAGCGAGCCCCGTCTTGATTTTACGCCTTGAATCCTGCCCGGCCCCGGGCGGCCCCTGCCCTGACCCCATTTTCTGCCAGGAGGAAGGAGCCAGGGAAGGGGGAGCAGTTTAATGGCCGGGAACTCTGGTTCTCCTCTGGATGGGGAATTTCTCCAACCCACCCCCTTTATCCCGCCCGGGCCTCCGGCTTTATCGCCTCTCCTGAGCAAAGTCACTCCTTCCCCGCTGGATTTCTCGCCTCCCCCCCCTCCTTTTCCTGCCGGTTCTCAACGCTATTTTTACATTTTTAGACTTCCTTGGCGAAGGACTCGGGGGCTCCGTAAACTTTGCCGGCTCTGGAGCAGACACCTGGCACGGAGCACCCCCTGTGCGATGGCGGGATTGCAGGAAAAGCTAAAAATAGTGGGGTTTTTTGAGCAAGGACAACAGAGCAAACCTTTCCTGAGCGGGTTCTGGCCGTGCCCACCTGGAGCAGCTGAGGAACAGCTTCCCCTTGTTCCAGTGAAACGCTGCCGGTGGCTGAGCCGTCTGAAATGAGTGGGGAATGCAGGACTGTATTCAGGATCCAGGTTGTGTTTTGCTCCTGGGGCAGGAGAACCTGGAGTAAAGCCTGATTTACTTCAGCTTATCCCTGGGGGGGAGTGACCGTCCCCTTCCCGAGGGACCCTCTGGGTCCAAAGGGCTCTCCAGTCGATCCCAGAAGTTTTATCCCAGTTTAGGAATCTCACCTTTGAAGTTTGGAGTGCTGGGAGGGATCCTGGCACCGCAGGCTGTGCCGGCACGTGGGATTTGGGATCCAAAAGCATCGGGGTTGCCACACATTTGTTGTCTGAAGGTGTCCAGCGGTGCCAAGCTGGGCTGCTGGAAGGAGCTGGAGCGGATTCCCTGACGGCTTCCTACAGAATTACTGATGAATTGGCCTCATTTGGGGGTTTCCTCGGGGCCTCAGTTCCATCCTGGGGCTCAGGGAGTTCCCAGGCGTGCCCTGGTGTTTTTAGGAGTTGTGTTTCCACGTCCCTGCCGTGAATCCCGGTGTTCCCGGCGTGTCCGTGCCGCGTTCCATACCGCTGTGTCTTAGTTTGGGGGTGCTCTTCCCTGCACCGGAGCTTTGCCCTGGGGAGGAGGATTATTTGGGATGATCAGGTCGTTAGAAATGTCCCAGGATGTGTTGGGTGTTTGGGAAGAGTGGAATTAGAGCCGAGCTCCGGTGGCTGTGGGATGTGCTGCTGGAGACTGGCTGTCCCTATCCCGTACCTGCTGGGGGTGGGATGAGGAGGGATGTGCTTGGTTGGTTTTTTTGGGATGAGTTGCTGTTGTGGCTCGGAATGTTGGAATTGTGCTGCTGGGAGAGTGTTGGGCAGAGCCTGGTGGTGAGAAAGGAGCCTGGGAAATCATAGGGCTCAGCCTTATTTTCCTGGGAATTATTCCCAGGGTTTGGAAGGACCTTTGGGATCATCCAGTCCCCAGATCAACCATCCCATCCCAGGATGCTCCAAGCCCCATCCAACCTGGTCTTGGACCCTTCCAGGGATGCTGCTGAGCTGGATTCCGTGCTGGCCGGAGCAGGTGGATGTCGAGCCGGGAGCTGAGTGATGGACACCCATTCCAATGGAGTTTTCCTGTTGGGAAAGAAACTCTGTCCGGCTTTTCCCTGGTCGGTCGCTCTCTGTGTCTGTTGTCAGCCAGAGCTTGGATTCCTGGGATTTGAAGCTTCCAGCAGAACCTCCAGTTTGGGCCAACCCCGTTCCCAGAGCTCGGAGCCACCACCACACTCCCCATGGAGCCTTTCCCTGGAGCTGCCTGATGCTGACCTGGACCTGCTCAGAATTCCAGACCGGTTTGGGCTGGAAGAGACCTTAAATCCCACCCAGTGCCACCCCCTGCCGTGGGCAGGGACATCTTCCACCAGCCCAGGCTGCTCCAACCTGGCCTTGGACACTTCCAGGGCTGGGGCAGCCATGGTTTCTCCGGGAATCCTGGTTTTGGTGGATATTTGATGGTTGTTTCTCGGTGCTGTTGTTGCTTCCTTGAAGAAGATTCCGAGATCGTCCCCGTCCCCTGCATCCCGATCATGGAGGAACCTCTGGGACAAGTGACGTATTGGTGATGGCATCTCATGGATGAGAGAGCTCCAAGGATTTATTTCCCTCATGTCCTCATGTGTTCTGATGGAAAATGGAGACCCTCCCAGTGGGAATTCAGCTCTGTCCTCGGGGATGATGGTTTTCCAGCTGTCCCACCGGTGATGCCGGTAGGGCTTGGTGTGTCCGTGGGTGGCTTGGAGGGGCTGGGATTCAGGATCAGAGTGTTGGAATTCTCCACTGGTTTTGTTGAGGTGGCCTGAGATGGATTCAGACAGCCTGGAATTCCAGGTTTTTGGCTGTGGCTGTTCCTAAGGATTTTTGCTGTTCTTTGGAGCTATGGAGGCTCCAGGGCTGTTCCGTGTCGGCGTCACTTTGGGACTTGGTGGTTTTTGCTTCCCGTGGGAATCTGGGTTCTGTTTGCTGCTTTTCCCTAAGGAAAACCATCCAGGAGGTTGATTCCCTCGGCTCAAGCTCCTGGAAAATGTGCTGTGGTTAAAGATCCAAACCAGGTCCATGAGTGTGTCCCAATCCACCTGGGATCCACCTGGGAGATGCTGATGGGAGGGAAGGGCTGCATTTTCCACCTGCATTTCCCTTGGAATGCTCCTCCCCTTTATTAGTGATGATCCTACGGGATGTGAAAAGGAGAAGGGAAAGGACTTGGCTCTCCCTGGATCCAAGGGATTTCCAGCTCTGTGTTCCTGCTTTAATGTGTCTGAAAAGCTGGATTAATGTAGGAAAACTCTCTGTATGTGTTTGAGTTTGGGAGCCTGAATGGGGAATTTGGGAACCTGGCCCGGGACACTTCCAGGGATGGGGCAGCTGCAGCTTCTCTGGGAATCCTGTGCCTGGATCTGCTGCTGGAATTCTGAATAGATTGTCATTGGGTGGATATTTGGAAGGGAAGAGAGGATTTGTAAACACCTGGCCATTGTTCTTTCCAGAACTTTAGGACTCCTTGAGGAAAAGTCCTGAGGAAGTCCCAGTGTGGCTCTGGTTGTTGGAATGTTGGTTGATTCAAGGAAAAAGATTTTCTTCTTTTCCCATTTTTTTTGAGGGTAAACTTCCCTAAAATTGCTGCATCCTTGCAGCTGCATCTCAGCTTTCTGGGATCCATCCAAGAGGCTGCAATTCCTGGGAGATCCCAGGGGGAATGTTCTGGATCAGGACCTAAAATTCAGGAGAACGTGAGCCAGGAGTCAACACTGGATCCATAATTTTAATGTGAGAGGAATCCGTTGTGCTGGAGCCTGGGGAATCCTCCACTTGCATCCCTGTTTTCCAGTGGATTCCCACTGTCTTTCCCCCCATTGCTCCAAGATTTTCCAGCTTTCCTAGGATCTCTTTGTAATTCCATGGTTTCCTTCCTGAAATGCACCAACAGCTGGAAATCGAAAGTGTGGCATTCCCAGGGGATTTTTTTTTTCCAGCCTTTTGCATGGAAATGCAACAGGAAAAACTCCAGAGCCTGCTGCTTGGGGTTTCCCTGCACAACCCATTCCCAGCTTGGAATTTTAGTGCCAATTCCAGGTGTAAAGGAGCAAAAAAGGGCTTTATTTTCTTTCCTGGGATGGAGAGCAATTCCCAAGATATTCCCATTCCCGCCTTAACCTGCCAGGCAGAATTGTAGGAGGTTTGGAATGTGATTTCAGGGCTGGGAAGCGTCTTCCTGTTAAATCTGGGATGAGTTTAGGGGGAGAGTGGGATAGTTTGGGCTTTGATATGGGGAATTCTGGGAATATTGGGAATTAAGGGGTGGCCTGGTGAAAAATACATGGGAATTCCATGGTTTTGCCTCAGTGTGAAGCTTGTGGGACACAGCTTTGGGAATTTGGGGATGGAGGGGACAGGATTGCTCCTTGCAGCTCCTCTCCTGGGGACAGGGAGAGGTTGGGAATGGGTTCCACATTTCCCACTCCGTCCCTGCAAGCCCCAAACCAGAGGGAATTCCTTGTTTTCCAGGCCCTTTGGGAGACAAAGCTGCAGGGCCAGGGGGTGATGATAAAGAGAATTCCTGGTTTTCCAGGCCCTTTGGGAGACAAAGCTGCAGGGCCAGGGGGTGATGATAAACTCAGGGCTGGAATTTGCTGCCCCAGGGAACACCCTGGGGATGGGATACCTGGAGGAGGGGTGGAAATTCCAGCTTTTACCTGGAGCAGGAGGACAGGGGGTGGGAGAGGATGTGCTGGGGCCTGGGGGTCCTTCCCAAATCCCTCCCTTTGTAGGGAGGGGCGTGGCTTTGCTGCTCCTCCAGGGTTTTTCCCCCTGGTTTTTAGCACAAAGCCCAAATTCCCCGGGAATTGGATCAGCTCAGGTGGGGCCTCAACACTTCCAGGTGCTGGGAATGAGCTGGGAATGAAGGCCCATCCTGGTCACTGATAACAGCAACTGTAAGTACATGGAATTTGCCTGATTCCTGTTGTTATTATTGTTCTAAAATTCCTCAAATTTTCAGTTCCTCGACTCCTCCTGGAATCCTTCTCCTGGTCCCAAACATATTTTAACTTAAATTGAGCAATTTAAAAAGAGCAACTTCAAGAAAAAGCCCCAAACCTTAAAAAGCAACTTAAAGGGAGGAATTTTCCTGGGATTCGTGGGAAAGGATTTGGGAAAAACTTAAAATATGGATTTTTTTCCCCCTAATTTCCCCCATTAATTTCCCACTAATTTTTAGTCCTTGAAGTGGCTTTTGCTGGAAGGAGGAATGTTCAGTTGTGGTTGGATTGTGGTGGTGCCTCGGGGGGGGGGGGGGGCGGGGGGGAAGGGAGTCACAGCAAAGTGTCCATGGGCTGGAAAAGATGGAAAGGAATAAAATTGGGATGAGGAGGGGAGGTAAAAAATGTTGGGAATGGGGATAAGCAGCTGGGGGGAGGCGCTGGGGGTGGAATTGAGGATGAGCTTTGAGCCTGCTTTTAGGAAGGTTTGAATTTGAGTTAGAAATTGAATTCAAAAGGGTTAATGAGGTGGGGGGAAATAAGGAGGGAAATGATGTCCTGGGCAGCTGTGATCCTGGGAATGCTGCTCTGATCCCGGGAATGCTGCTCTGATCCCGGGAAAGCCCCTCTCCCCTGGCCAAAGCTGATGTGGGGCATTGGGTTCAATGTGGGGTTCAATTCTTGGTGCAATTCCCCTCTGCCCATCCCATCCCTGGTATTCCAGAGGGACAAATCCATACCAAGCCATGCTGGAGATGCCAAAGTGCATTTCTGTGTTAGGCCAGGCCTGGATGCACTCAGGGATGTGCCTGGGGTTTAGGATTTCATTGGATCAGGGCAGGAAAGGTCAGTTTAACATTCCCCTTTTTCCTTGGATGGCTCTTTGTTCCTGCTGGGGGCAAAGGGGGGGATTTGGGGCAGGGATTACCTGGGAAGTGATCCCATTTCCATCACACTGATGGGAAGTTGTGGACTCCAAAAGCTGCTCCCAGAGGAGGAGGGGGAGGGAGAGGTTTTCCAGGGAATGGTGCAGAGCCAGGACTGAGCTTTGGAGTTCAGGAGTGGATTTGTTCCCTCTGTTTCTGAAACCATCCCTTTTCCATATCCATCCTCATCCTCGTCCTTTCCCTCCCTGTGGCAGGTGAATCCCTTTCCCAGCTTCCCTGGGAATTCCTGATTTCTTCCAACCTTCATTCCTTCCTCAGACATTCCCTGGCTCTGAGCAAAAAGGGGAGAGCAGGATTTGGGGGGAGTTTGGGAATTCCCAGAGATTTTGGGGAAGGAGCAGGAAACTGGATATTTTCTTATTTTCTTCTTAACTGTATCTTTTTCCTGGAGAATTCCCAAGGTGCTGGAATTCTGACACATAAAGAATGAAATAATCAATAAATGAGGCCACTCCTGGTTTTTATAAATGAAAGGATCAATCCTGATTTTCCACAGATTCAGCTTCTCCTTTCCCTGGAATGTCCAGTCCTCCCTTTTCTTTCCTATTCCAGCATGGGACAAATGGTGCCACTTCCCCTGCTCCAAACTTCCAGCTCCAAAACCTCAGGGAAAATGTTGTCTAAAGCAGGAAGTGGGGATTTTGGGAAGCAGGATTTCATGGATGTGCTGCAGGAAAAGGCACCTTGACCTCATTTTCCGGAGAGCTCGGCTGGAATTCCAGCTTCCATTTAAATAAGAGATTTTATAGGGATTTCCCCCCTTCCCTGTGTGTCCTTTTGCCTTTCCTCTCTCCATGTTTTTTTTTGGGGAAGCAGCAGGATTTCCTGTGAACTTCCCAGCTTTTCTTCTGGTTGATCATTATCCATGTGCAGTGCAGGATTTCTGGGAGCTGGGACACTTTGGGATGTTAAATCCCAGTGCTCTGCACAGATTCCCTGGCAGTTCATCACAATATTCCACCAATCCCAAGGACAGCTGCTCTTCTCTCCTTGTTTTTTATCCCACATTTGGGAATATTGAACCCAATGGGTGATGGATCTTCAGGCCTGGGAGGCTTTTAGGAAATCCTTCAGTTCAGAGGGTGGGAATTGAGGGGAAAATTCCTTTGGGGCTTCAGGATCTTCTTGGGATTCCAAATTTCCACCTTCTGGTTTCCTTCTCCCTGGTGTGGATGAAGGTGATCCATGGAATTCCATCTGCATCCCAAAATATTTTTGGCTCACCCAACCTGAGCAAAACAGGTTAAATTCCAACTTCCTCAGCTGGAAGTTGGGATTTAAGTGCTGAGGTTTTGCATTTTGTGCCCTTTTTTTTTCAGGCAGCAAAGGGCTTTCAGATGGATCCCTGTGAATTCCTGAGCTGAATTCCTGCTGGGAATGGGCCTTTTCAGCCTCCCAGGGCTGTTAGGGGGCAGATAGGGAGATAAGAAAAGCTTCAGGCTTCCAGATTTTCCTCTTTTAAGGAGGAGAAGAGTTAAAAAACTGGGATATAAGGGAGGTGAGGCTCCTAAGGTTTTGACTTTTAGACTTTGGAATCCTGCTTTGGAATTTTTTTAGCTCTTTAGCATAAGGAAAACTCGGATAAAATTCAGATTGTTGGGTGGGATACACCTTAAAAATGGGGGTTTAAGCTCCCAGGAAATGCTGGAGATGCTGAACCTTGGAATTAAAATAGATCCTTCATTTTTAATAACATTCCCACGGCAAAACAGGGGTGTTTCCAGGAATGGAAACATATAATAAATAAATAAATAAAATAAAATAAAAACATAAATATAGTAGGATAAGCAATAAAAATAGTAAATATAGTAAGATGAAATTTATAATAAGTAAATAAATATAACAAACCATGAATTTTCATCCCAGATTTTTCTGTACCTGCACAGAACAAGGTGCAGCCACTGGGATTGTGCCCAACCTCTGGAAAACTGCTGGAAAACATCTGGGATGGATCCCCAGCTCATGTTCCATGTCTCCTGCCCAAGCTCCTGGATTTAATTACCTGTTTCCCAAGAGTCACCTGCTGAAATCTGTATTTTTATGCATAAATAGTTAATTTTTTAAGGGCAATATTTCCTTTTGGGGAGTAATTTTTGGGAATAATTTTTACCAATTTTAAGAGTGATAATTTGATTAATGATAATAATTTTTAATAGTAGTTAAAATATAATTATTGTCATCTGTTGGTTGTAATCCTGGGCTGCACCTGGTTATGGAAGTCTTAGGAATCTTCATGGAATTGTTTAGGTTGGAAAAGATCCCTAACTCACCCATGTGGAGTTTTGACTCCATTAAACCCCAAAACTGACCCCCCAAAATCCGGGACCGTGGAGAGCAACAGATTCCTGGAAGTCTAAAATTCCACCTTCTGGGATTCTCAAGTGGAAACCTCCTTTTGGGTGTTCATTCCAAGTCCAAGAGCTGCCCTTGGAGAGCTCCTGAGCTCCTGCCCGGGCTGGGTTGGGAATTCCAGGCTTGGCTGGGCCCATGGAATCTCCTGTGCTCCGGGGCTGGAACGCAGCTCCTCTTTCCTCCCTGCAATAATTTACAGCCTTTTAATCAGCCTTGGCAGTTGGGTGGGAGCCTTGGACAGTATTCCTGTGGGGGTTGGTTTTTCCAGGGTTATTCCCAGTGGATGGTGGTTTAAATGGGACGTGCTGGTTCTTGCGCCGTCACTGCCTTTGGGTTGCTCGGCATCCGAAAACTTCGGCTTTTTCTTCTGGAAATTGATATTTCTGGATCAGTTGGTGCCTGAAGGGAAATCTGGGAATGTTTTCTGCAGGAAGCCTTCGGTTGTGACACTGAATTGTGGCTCAAAAGTGACGAAATGGAGCAAAATTCTGATGACATGGAGCAAAATTCCAGCTCCAAGCTGTGTTTGGAGCTGGTGAGGGATTTTGGGATCTCTGGTAGATCCCTGACAGACAGAGATGAGTGAATTGTCCATGTCTTGGGTGAGGTGTCTTTGTAGGATCAGAAAACTCCTGGAATCTCTCTGAGGATCTGAGCAAAGCAGGGGCAGAGTCATTGTGTTCTTCCTTCTCCTTCCTTGCGTGGAGCAGAGGACTTGGGAATTCTGGAAAGCTGGGCTGTCCCCTTGGTTGGGGTGCAGAGAATGGTCCTAATTAATGCAGTGACGAGCTTTGAGCTGCCCAAAGACTTGGCATGAATTGATTAATAGGCTTGATTACTTGATTAATGAAGCATAATCATCAGGGCAAATATCCAGGCTGCGCATCCGCAAGACCTTCCGGAGCATCTTTCATTCCTCTTTAATCCTTTCAATTCTTAAGGAAAATATTAAAATCCCAGGAACTCCAAATGCAGGTCCTCCAGTCTGGTTTGTGAGGTGTTTCATGCCCTGGATTCCTCTCCAGTGTGTTGGAATAACCACTGGAATATCCTTCGGGAGGTGCTGCGAGCCGACGGTTCGCTCCGCAAAGGTTTGCTCTGTCCAGATCCGCCTGGAATTTTCCAGGGAATTTTTGAGCTCCCCCCTCCCCATGCTCCTCTGCAGAGGTGGATCTGGGTGTGTGGGAGGGCCAGGGTGGCTTGGGGGTTGGTGGCCCTTCATGTCAGGGGGTCTGTCCTGTCCCAGCCCCGGGGCCGAACGTTCCAGTCCATGTTTGTCCCGGTGTTTATTCCTGATTTCCTGTTTCTTTTCCATGTTCCCTCGGCTCGCTGACAACAGAGAAGAAGAAAATGAGGTGAGTGGTAACACTGGAGCCCAGCCTGGGGCTGCTTTGGCCAAGGGATTCCAGGAGTTGGGAGCGACCGAGGGGCCGGATAGAGCCAAGGGATGTTTTTCTGGGGATTCCTCAGGTTAAATTTGGGAATAAGGGAAATAATTCCTTTTGGGAAATATTTTTCTATAATTTTGACAATATTTTTAATTTCAGTAACTAAAGGTATTGATACTAGTGAATAATAATAATTAATTTATACAATTAATTTAATAATTTAATTTTTAATAATTAAAAATACTAATTTGGTGGAGTAAGGTAAATATTTGGGAAGAAGGGAAATGTTTCCATTTGGGGAATAGTTTTTGGCAATAATTAAAAAATTTTAATAATACTGCATTTATTATTATTATTATTTCTTTAATTTTTAGTCATTTAAAATACTAATTTGGGGGAGTAAGGAAGAAATTTGGGAAGAAGGGAAATATTTCCATTTGGGAAATAATTTTTGGCAATAATTAAATATTATTATTATTATTATTATTATTATTATTATTATTATTATTATTATTATTATTATTATTATTTTAAATACTAATTTTTGGGAAAAAAGAAAAAATTTGGGAATGATTTAAAAATTTTTTTTGTAATCTTTAATTTTAATAACTATAATATATTAGAATTAGTTAAAGCTGCTTTTTTGTCATTATTATTATATTTTAAGTTTAATTGTTAGTAATTTTAAATCATTTTGAATACTAATTTTGGGGGAATAAGGGAAAAATTTGGGAAGCAGGAAAGATTTCCTTTCTGGAAATAGTTTCAGGAATTTTTAAATTATAGTAATTAGGATAATAAATATTAATATTGTTGTGAGACTGTCGGAGTGGGAGGATCCCGTTTCCAAGCCGGATATGCTCTTTTTTCCCAAGGTTTTGGGTGCCCTTTCAGCCATGGAAATTGTTTAAAATCATCCCTGAAATATCCCCACACAAATAACACCCATTTTCATGGAATGCTTTGCATTTGTGCTCCTGCTTTTCCCACACTGAGTTCATTTGCTGCCGGAATTCCAAGGGGATGTTGGGTTGGGTCATGTGGAGACCATGACAGGGTTTTCACACTTCAAATCAACCCCTGTGTGTCCAAAAAGAGGATTTTTTTTTTAATCTATGCTGTCCCAGGGTGCAAAAAACTCGGGATTTCCAATCCACCACCATCTTATTTAATGATTGACTCCGGTGCCTTGAGCCTGGAAAACCCTGGATTGTTTTCCAGGAGTTAAAGGATAACAAAGCACTTAATGATTCACAGTGGGAAGCTGCTGCTGCTGCCAAAAGTGTGGCCATGGCAAAGTTCTGGGAGCAAAACCTGGCTTGGAATGGTTCTGATATGACTCTTTCCATTGGAATTATGCTTCCCACACAACATGGAATTACAGAATTCCCAGAGAAGCTGTGGCTGCCCCTGGATCCCTGGAAGTGTCCAAGGCCAGGTGGGAGCAACCTGGGATAATGGAAGGTGTCCCTGCCCACGACTCACACCATTCTGGAATTCCATAAAATTCAGATTTATGGGGGTAAACCCTGTGGACAGAGACACCTTTTACTAACAGTGCCACTCCATTCTCCTTCAGGGAGCTCATTCCTGGCACACAGAGGAACCCTAAGCCTTAAAATAGGTGGAGAAAGCCCCAAATGGGTAAATAAATGGTGCTTTATGCTCTGAACACTCCCAGTTTTGGGATTGCAAAGTGCTGAGGGAGATCCTGGCAGGATCCAGCCCAGAGCTCCTGGTGGGAAGGATGTGGAGTGCGTTCTGGTTGGTTGCCTGCAGGTGACGGAGTCATCACAGCACTGGGTCCTGCTGGGAATTCTTGGGGGTTTAATTAATGCTGGTCTGTGGCTGAGCCTGGAAACTTGTTGGGAATTAATAATGACCGGGATAAGGCTGTTGGAGGGAGCTGGGAAAGGACTGAGTTTGGATGGGAAGGATCCTTAAGGATCATCTCATCCCACCCCCTGCCATGGGCAGGGACACCTCCCACTAGCCCAGGTTGCTCCAACCTGGCCTTGGACACTTCCAGGGATCCAGGGGCAGCCACAGCTTCTCTGGGAAATCCATTCCAGGGCCTCCTCACCCTCCCAGGCAAGAATTCCTTCCCAATATCCCATCTCTCCCTGCCCTCTGGCAGTGGGAAGCCATTCCCTGTGTCCTGTCCTTCCATGCCTTGTCCCCAGTCCCTCTCCAGCTCTCCTGGAGCCCCTTTAGGCGCTGCCAGGGGCTCTCAGGTCTCCCTGGAGCCTTTTCCAGCACTGGGAGGCTGCATCCCGGTGGAGTCCCCAGAAACTGTGGAAACAAACGTCTCTAAAGGTGAAAATTCAGGGTATTTTGTAACCCAGGAGCGCAAAAACTGCCCCAAAAGCAGCGTTTTGTCCCCAGTTAGCTGATGTGTTGAATTCTCTTTTTTTTTAATTAAAATAAGAATTAAATGATAGAAGGACTTTCAGTTTGGTCATTAATGAGTCAGTTAAAAAGCCTCAGCCCAAACCCCAGAGGAGGTTTTGTTCCAACTGGAGGTGCCCGAGGAATTGATTGTGTCCAGGGCAGATCCGGGCGCCGAAGGCAGAGCTGGGGTGTCCATTTCTCTTTGATCAGCATGAAAAATTCATCAGGTGAAAGGAAATACTGTTAAAACCAAAAACCCCTCAATTCCTCCAACTTCATCTGCTCTTCCTCCCGCAGGGCAAACCCGAAACGGCACCGAGAGCTGGTTTTATCAAAGGCCCCGTGTTCAAAGGCGTCGCCTCCAGTCGCTTTCTGCCCAAAGGCACCAAAACCAAGGTCAACCTGGAGGAGCAGGGACGGCAAAAAGTGTCTTTTAGCTTCAGCTTAACCAAGAAAACTTTGCCCAATCGATTCCTGAGCGGACTCGGAAACGAGAAACAAAATGAAGCTCCCAACCCTCCAGTTCCCCTTCCCTCTGATTTTAGCCCCAAAACCAAACCGGATCTGGGCGATGCCGCCACTTCATCCGAGGAATCTTCTCCCCCGAAACCGAAGGTAGAGCTGGGGAAGATTCATTTTAAGAAACACTTGCTCAGTGTCACAGCCAAACCGGCTGTGGCAGCGACGGCCCCGCCGCCGGGAGCGGAGCCGGTGGGCTTGGCCGTGGAATTCCCGCCCACGCCGCCGCCTCCGCCGCCTCCTCCTCCGCCGCCGGTGCCGGTCCCTGTTGCTGCGGTGCCGCCGCAGCCACCGGTGACGCCGATGTCGACGCTGCTGCTGTCGCCGCCCGTGGAAGCCGAAGCCCCCGCGCCGAAGGAGCCGATCCACGCGGTGCCCAAGGAGGCCCCGGAGCCCGAGGCCAGGCAGGACGCGGGATCGCGCGGAGCCGAGGAACGTGTCGCCCACAACGCGCCCGAGCAGCCGGAAATGACCCCGCAGAAGGAAGATTCCCATATTGGGAAAGAGGAGGAGGTTTCCGACGGCTCCAAGGGTGCTCCCGCGTGTTCCCGGAGGCCGGGGGCGAAGAGGAAGTTCTCCCAATCCGACGGCGCACCCCAGGGCTCCGAGTCCGACGAGGATTCGGTGAGGACCTCGTCCAGCCAGCGCTCGCACGAGCCGAAGGTCTCCAGCACGGAGAAGGAGCGAGATTCCAGGCGGAGCTCCGCGTCCCTTCGAGGCGACGACCCGGGCAAATCCTCATCGCGCTCCAGGTCGGACAGGGACGAGAAGTACTCGAGCTACTCGAAGTCGGACAGAGACTCGCGGTACTCGTCCTCCCGCTCGCGCTCCGACAGGGACAGGAGGCGAAGCCGGTCCCATTCCCGCTCCCGCTCCGACCGCAGCTCCCGCACCAGCTCCTCCTACTCGAGGTCGGAGCGCTCGCATTACTACGAGTCCGAGCGGCGGTACCACCGGAGCTCCCCGTACAGGGAGAGGTCCAGGTATTCCCGTTCCTACGCGGACAGGGGCCGGGAGAGCTCGGACTCGGAGGACGACTACAGGAGGACACATTCCAGGTCGAGCGACTCCCGGCGGACGTCCTCCCACTCCTCCTCCTCCTACAGAGACTCGAGATCTTCCTACTCCAAGTCGGAGCGGGACAGCAAAGCGGAGTCGTCTCACGCCGACCTGGAGAGGAGAGGAAGGTCGTCGTCGAAAGCGGATCGAGATTCCAAAAGGACTTCCGAAAGTGAAGTATCCAAAAGGTGCTCTCCCCTCGATGAACTGGGCTATCGGAAGGGGACTTCCCATTCCAAGCCCGACAGTAATGTGAATTCCTCCCGCTATAAATCCACCCCCTCCAAGACCCCTGCGCCAAAGTCTGATAAATTTAAGAGTTCTTTCTGTTGTACAGAATCGCTCGAGGAAATCAAGCCGCAGTGTAATTCTCTAGATTTAGAGAGCTCGTGTCTGAAGAGCAATGAGATCAGGGTGTCCATTGCCAAAAAGCTGGAAAGGGAAAAGACGCTTTCTCCGTTAAAGCAGCTCAGCGATTCGCCTGCGCTGCCGAAGGCGGACGAGTCGACAGCGGGTTTTGCCAACTCCAGCTCTGAGGAACCCGCGGGAAGCGGAAGCCACGACAGTGTTAAGGAACCAGAAACGTCATTAAAGGCGAAGCACGATCCGGTAAGAACGTGTTTCCCCACGGAACTGAGCGTCAACGGCTCCCCGGAGGGTCGGGATGATGGTCTGGCAACTTCCAGTGCCTCCAAAGCAGAGGATGTTCCCGCGTCCTCTGACGACGGCCCGTGCCGGTCGGAAGCTTTGCCCGTCGTGAAGACGAGCCCGTTGTATCCGTTGCCATCCAATGGGTTTGAGGGCACGGATGTGTCAATAGAGCAAGAGCCGGATGACTCTCGGGTCCAGTCCAGCGAGTGCAACAGCCTGTTCCGGGAAGCGGAACCTCCGGTGCCGCAGCAGCAGGAGGAACCCGCCCCTTTCCCCACTGTGAATGTAGATCCCACTAAAGCCACCCTGGAGAAGGTGGATGAGGAAGCAACTCCGTGTGACAAAACCAAAGAACCTGTTTTTTGCTACATTTCTGATGATGCCGCCCCTGCTTTGTACCACTCAGAAGTGGAAATTGAGGCGGAACCAGCGGATTTGAGAGTTCCATCCGAGGCTTTCCTGGACGTGCAGGTGGAGCCGCAGACGGTGACGTGCGACTACGAGAGCGCGGAGGATCCCCACCCCAAGTCTGCCTGCGAGGATGAGCACGGCCATCCTTCCCATAAAATTAGCCTGGCAGCGGAGAGCTCGAGCAGGGATTCCTCCCAGGATGGCTGTTCCCAGCGGCTCGTGCCGGATCATCCCGTGCCGGAGGAAAGCATCTCTTCCAAATGGGATGTGCCACCGCCTGGGCACCAGGAGCTGCTCCGGCATTCGGAAGCCGAAGAGGTGCTGGAGTTGGATGCTCGGCACATTGATGTTGGTTCAGCAAAGAGCAAACAGGCGTTCCAGGATGAACATTCCTACTATTCGGAAGTGCCGCTGGAGCAGCGCAGCAGCCGGGCTGTGGAGGAAAGGGCTGTTTCCACCGAGGGAGCTGAACCGGAGGAGTTGAGGGTTCCGTGTCCCGGCGTACCGGCCGAGAGGGACGAGGACAACGGGCCCTTGGTGGCTTCGGCTTTTCCGGACATGCTGTATCCCTCTTCCGACGTCATTGTCACGGCAGAGGACACGGAGGCGGTGACTCAGGCCCCGACGTGCGACAGCAGCGGCAACGCCGTGGAATTCGTTCCCGCTGGGCACGACGACTACTCGGACACGGGGGAGAGCGACAGCGAGGGCGGCAGCGACGACAGCGACACGGATGACTCGGATTCCGACGACGGCACGCCGCGGAAGCGGCTGCAATCCGTCGTGGTGGTCCCCAAGAACTCGACCATCGCCACGGAGGAGAACAGCCCGGGCTCCTCCCGGAGCAGCCAAGGCAACCGGCGCTTCTCCGACCACTGGGACGACGAGCGGCCCGAGCCCAGCAGGCCCTACTATGAGGAGAGGCCGGAGAGCAAAGGCGGATCTCAGGTGGAGAGCAGGAGTTCTCCCAGAGGGATGGAGAAGAGCCTGGCGACGTCTACGGAGCTGAGCAGGAAGGAGGCGGAGGAGCTGCGGGCGGATCCGTGCCAGGCGCAGAGCGACGGCGTGGACAGCACGAGCCAGGCGGATCTGACCACGGATTCCCACGGGAAGCCCGGCACGGGGGAGAGGATGATGCTGACGGAGATGGTGGCCATGGGAAGGCCCGTGGGCCGGCCGGACGAGCAGCCCTTCTGTCTTCCCGAGAGTTTTGAAGGCACCGACGCGTCCCGACACCAGATGAGCTGCTCCAAGCCGGACAGCCGGCAAGGGCAGGGTGGGCTCAACCAGTCCGGCCTCGGAGACTATCCCAGGCTGGATGGTTTCCATACCACAGAGGAGATGAGTGCTTTGGGCTGGGACTATTCCCAGACGGAGAAGCCCAGCAGCACGTACCAGCAGCCGGACAGCAGCTTCGGGATGTACTCGGGATACGTTTACCAGCCGGGCTCCGGGGCCTACGGCACTTCCCAGAATTACTGGCAAGGCAACGGTTACTGGGACGCGAGGTCTGCCAGCAGACCCTCCGTGGTCAACTACGAGCGGATCCAAGGGCAGGTGCCGGATTCCCTGACGGAGGATCACGAGGAGTACGAAGAGGATGATCGTTGGGATCATCCCAGCCCCTCCAGGAAATCCCAGCTGCCCGGGCAGAGAGAAGAGGGCTCGGTGCAGGCGCACGAGATCAGCAGCAATTCCACCAAGGAGCCGGTGCCTGGTGCGGAGAAGAAGGAGGAGGGGAAGGTTCTGGAGAAAAATGACGTGAAGGAACGAGGGCCGCCGAAAAAAAGGCGGCCGGAGGTGGAGAGCGACTCGGAGAGCGACGGGGACTCGAGGGACAAGAGGAAGGGCAAGGCGGAGGGGGAGCCGGCGCCGCAGGATTCCTCCATGGTGGGCCGGCCGTGCATCATGGACGACTTCCGAGACCCCCAGCGCTGGAAGGAGTTCGCCAAGCAGGGCAAGATGCCCTGTTACTTCGACCTCATCGAGGAGAACGTCTATTTGACGGAGAGGTAATGGCTCGTTTCATCCGTGTTTTGATTCCCGGAGCAGTTTTGGATTTTAAATCCCCTTTGCTTCTGGGATAGTTGTGGGTTTGTGGCCAAATCAGCATAATTTGGAGGGAGGGGGAGGGATTTTGCATTCCCGATGTCTGGCAAAGGCAGAGGAGACAATACTGGGAAGTGTTAACCTGCCCTGCATCCCTGCTCCTAAAGAGAATCCCCTGGCTGTCCCAGACATTCCCAGGTGATGGGAAGAGTTTAAAAATGAGAGGACACGAAGGGAAGGTTAATTTATTTATTCAGATCCAGCCTGTTTCGTGTCCCCAAATACCAGCTCCCTCTCTGTTGGCATAGGGAATTCTGTCCAGGTGTGGGAAAGATTTTGGACACACAACACGTGTTTCCAAAGGTTTTCATTATTCCAAGTCTTTCTTTATCATCTCAGATGAGTTTTTTTAGCTCCAATGAGACCATAATTTGAAATCCCACATTTTTTTTCTTACGTCTTTTGAGATCCACACTCCAAAAAATTCCTAAAATTATCTCTTGGAAGTTAAAATATTAATTAGTGGATGCCTTTCCTGCCCTACTTTCCCTGTAGCTCTGATTTCCTTGTCTTTTTCATCCTAAAAGGGAGGTTGAAGTAACTAAACCCTCCAATTTCCTTTATTAAAATAACACCATTTACAAATGGATGCCCAAATAAACGTGGATGTGGAGGAGAAGGAAAAAAGGTTAATTATCCTGGGAATTCTTTTTGAGGAATCATTATTACGATCACCAAATCCTCACCTCCCTCTCAAAACAAACCTGGTGTCCTCGTTTACCCCTGAGCCATCCTGTGGTTATCCCGAGGTCACCATTCCATATATCCCGTTGCTGGAGGAGAGATTAAAGGCCTCCAGTAACCCCCTTAGGATTGAGGAGGAATTTCTGCAGCCAGCTGCTGTCTCACCTTGTGTTTCCACGGCTGGCCTTGCCCAGGAAGAAGAACAAGTCCCACCGGGACATCAAGCGGATGCTGTGCGAGTGCCCGCCCCTGTCCAAGGAGGAGCGGGCGCAGGGCGAGGTGGCCTGTGGGGAGGATTGTCTCAACCGCCTGCTCATGATCGAGTGGTGAGTGCCCTTCCACGGCCTGGGGGGTGTCCTGCAGGTGGCTTGGCAGTCCCTGAAGTTGACCCAGAGATTCCTGGGAAGGGGCAGTGCTGGTGTGCAGGGACCTTCGGAGGAGCTGCGGCTGCTCCGGCCCTGGAAGTGTCCAAGGCCGGGTTGGACAAGGCTTGGAGCCACCTGGGCTGGTGCAAGGTGGAAATGGGTGATCCTTGAGGTCCCTTCCAACCCAGACTGTTCCACCATTCCATGGTTTCAATCTTTGGATGATCTGCAGGAGCTCAGAGCTCCCAGTCTCCTGGATCTCCTCTTCCCAGAGCCTCAGCAGCCCGTGGTTGTTGTCTCCTTCTCCCTCCTGGAAGGTTTTGCTGCTCCGTGGGAGCTGGAGGCTGGGAACAGGGATTGCCCCTGGCATGAGGATTGTCACCAGCTGGGCTGGAAGGATTGGAATTACCTGCCAGAATCCCACACTTAGTTTTTATCCCATAGCCCAGACAGGGAATATCTTGGAGGAAGAAGCCCCAAAACATGAGGAGGAGATTCCAGTTCATCCCACTGTGATGGTCTGACATGGAAGCACAGCAGGATTATCATTCCAGATATTCCAGAAATAAATTGTCTGCCTTTGAATTGACACTCACAGGGCTGTGCTTTCCATAGCCAAGCACATTCCAGGGTTTCACACTGAGTTTGTTATAATTCCCTGGGATCTGTTTCCCACCTGAGCCCTCCCTGTCATTGCCGCTATCCCGCTGGGAATCCACCTGCTCCCATTTCCTTCCCACAGCTCTTCCCGCTGTCCCAACGGGGACTACTGCTCCAACAGACGCTTCCAGAAGAAGCAGCACGCGGATGTGGAGGTGATCCTCACCGAGAAGAAGGGCTGGGGGCTCCGAGCTGCCAAAGACCTGCCATCGTAAGCGCTTCCCACGGCCCTTTCCCGCTCCTTCCCTCCCTCCCTCCGGGAACAAACGTGGCCTGTGGCTTCCTGGTTTCCCTCCCACTGGATCAGCTGAGGGTTGTTCTGTGTTTATTGGTGGGTTTGTCCTAAGCCAAGTGGTTTTTTTCCCTCTTGCAGCAACACCTTTGTCCTGGAATACTGCGGGGAAGTGCTGGATCACAAGGAGTTCAAGGCCCGGGTGAAGGAATATGCCCGGAACAAGAACATCCACTATTATTTCATGGCCCTGAAGAATGATGAGGTGAGACTGGGATTGCTGGGCTTGGCTTTGGGAGAGTCTTCCTGGGCCTTGTGAGCTGCTTGGGAATGCATGGAGCAACATCCTGAATCCGTTAGACATGTTTGCCTAAGGAAAGGAGGCTTCATGCCTTTTTTTTCCAACCCATTCCTCAGTTTTCAACCTGTCCCAACAAAATTCCAGCAGCTCAGCTGTATCCCGGTGTCCTTAGGGAGGAGAAATGGTCATCCCAGAGGAAAGGATGGATCATCCCTTCCACATGAGGGGGAGAAACTGTGTCCTTAGGGAGATGCTCCAAGCCCAGCTCAACCCTCTTGGATGCCCAAGTCCACTAGGAAACCACATTTCCTTTTACATCAAACCCCATTAAATTGGGGTGTTTTTAGCTGGCAAAATCCCTACGGGCAGGAATGTCAGTGGAATATTTGTATCTGGGATATTCCTAATTATTTATCATAATTTAAACTCTGTGGGATGTGGAGCTGCTGCCTTGGGCCCTCCCTGGATAAATAGGAATTAATCTCCTATTCCACTTCTCTCTTTTTTCAGGACTTTTTGGGTCTGAGGAGTTTGAGAATAAATGAGCTAAAAATACTCTTTTTTCCCCCTCTTTTTTCTTCCCTGTTTTTTCCCTCTTTCCCCTTCTTTTTCCCCTTGTTTTTCCCTTTTTTTTCCCCCTGTTTTTCCTCTTTATTTTTTCCCCAGATAATCATTTTAGGGTTTGTTCTGTGATAATAACGGGTCCAAAGGAGGGTTTTCCTCCATGAAAGGAACTTATGGAAGTTGTTGTTACTGGAAGTGATACAGCAGATGGCTTTTCCCTTGGAGTACAGTGCATGTGGCAAAAAAATCTCCCAGAAATCTCTTGTGCTGCATATCCAAGGGTCAGGAACATTAAAAATCCAGGATTCCCATCCAGCTGGAGAACTCTGCCAGGAAAATTAAGAACCACGTTCCTTTAGTGCTCCTTTCTTGGGGGGGGGGATTAAATCATAATGAAATCCCAATAAACCCCATTCTCCACCCCAGCTAAAGAGCAGGAAGAGGGGATTATTCCTACATGGGTTGTGTTTGTAGCTGCTCCCGTTCCTATTCCCGGGAATGAGCCTGTTTTCCTGGATTTCTCCTTCCTTCCCAGATAATCGACGCGACGCAGAAGGGGAACTGCTCGCGCTTCATGAACCACAGCTGTGAACCCAACTGCGAGACACAAAAGGTAAAAACCCTGCAGCACATCCAGGGGCTTCCCATTCCCAGCGCCCGTGGGGAGCGTTTCCCCTTCCCGTCTCCGTAATTTGGGATTCTGCCCTTGGAGCGGCCGAGGTGAGGGCTGTGCTTGAGACGGCGCGATGCTGTTCCGAGGATGAATCCAGTCAGCTGGGGAGGGGGTAAATCCCGGGTTTTGTGGTGCAGTAACTCTTGGATCTTGGCTTTTCCACAGTGGACCGTGAATGGGCAGCTCCGGGTGGGATTTTTCACCACCAAGCTGGTGCCGTCGGGCTCGGAGCTGACGTTCGATTACCAGTTCCAGAGATACGGGTACGTCCCTGCTCCGGGAAACCCCCGGAGCGCTCCCTGCCCGCCCCTTCCACGGATAATGGTTCATCAGCCCAGCTCCAGGCTTTGCAGCCTTCCTTAATAATCCCTCTTCTTCCCCTCCCACCCCTGTTTTGTGGCTTTGCAAATACCTGAGGAGCTGTAAGAGCCTCCCAGGTAACGCGTCCCCTTTTCCTGGCCTGGCATTTGGATCCCTTGGCTAAACCTGAGCCAAATATTCCCATCTGACTGTTTTTCCAGCTGTTTGGTGGAGTAGAACTTAAGGGTCATCCCTTCCTTTCCCCTCTGGATCCTTCTTCAGGCTCTTCCTGGAAGCAGGAGGATCAGAAAGGAGTTTTTAGTTGCATTTTAAAATGATTTTTTCCTTCCTGGAAGATCCTGGAGTTGAGCTTTCCTGGTTCTTTCCTCTTGTGCTGTTCCTCCAGGGGGTTCTGCACATTCTCCCAAGGAATTGTGGAATGTGGTTTGAAATGGGTGGTATTTCAAGTAGGAATTACAGAGGTCTGGGAGAAATATTACCTGAAGATAACAGAATTTATTAGATTTATATTTATAATGATTACATAATTTAATATATAATATATTAATATATAAATAACATATAGTTATATGTCAATTTATGTAAGTAGTTTAATTGTATTTATGATTATTATATTTATTCTCCCTGGCTGTTCATCCATGTAAAAGAAAAATTCCATGTGAATTTTGCTGCTTCCATGAATTGTCAGCTCATTCTTTATTCTATATTTTATATAGTTGAGCTATAAAATGTAAGAACTGAGCTCAAAAATTACTATAAAGTGCAAGTTTTCTATAATCCTGATAACGTATTCCTTAGGAGAAGGAATATATGGATTTCCATGTGGGATAAGAAGTTTTCAGACCCAGCAGCCCCACCTTTTCCATTCTGGTGCTTGGAGCTTGGCCTGCGAGTGCCCCAGGCTTTGTTTCCCAGCTGAAACAGCAGGGGATCCTGGGAGTTCTGTCAGGAATAACGGCTGGATTTGGATATCCAGCGGCCTGAAAGGCTTTTCCATGCCGAGACATTCCCATTTCTCCCGAGGATTCACTGAAAAGTGGCTGGGGGTGGAGCTGAGCCAGGATTAAAGTGAGTTTTGTTTTTTCCCCCCAGCAAAGAGGCTCAGAAATGTTTCTGTGGCTCCTCCAACTGCCGGGGGTACCTGGGAGGGGAGAACAGGGTGAGCATCCGGGCGGCCGGAGGGAAGATGAAGAAGGAGCGCTCCCGGAAAAAGGACTCGGTGAGTCTGGGGCTCCTGGGAATCCCTGAGCTCGGCAAAACCCTCCCAGCTCACCAAGCCCAGCCCTGGCAAGGCCGTTCCTGAGCCGTGCCAGGTCCGCAGGGCTGTTCAATCCCACCGGGAATGGCGACTCCGCCGCTGCACAGCCCCTTTCCATGAGGGAATTTTCCCAGGATCCAACTGAAACCTCCCCTGGTGCAGCTTGAGGATGTTTCCTCTCATCCTGTCCCCTGTTCCCTGGGAAAACAGGACTCCTGAGGACCTCAGGGCTCAGGCTTTTCCAGGGATGTGCCATCACAGGTTGGACTTGATGCTCTCGGAGCTCTTTTCCAACTTCAGGGATTTTATTTCCCGAGGCCCCTCAACACTTGGGTCTTTTCTTGGATCTTTAGTTAAATCCATGAACTTGGATCCTTTCTTGAATCTTTAGTTAAATCCACACTTTCTTTCCCTCTGTTATTTATCCCGAAGTCCTACCCAAGAGGGGCTTCCACAGGTCCAGTATCTGCTCATCCCTAACTAAAATCCACTAAATTCCATGTGCTTTTAAATATTTGGTTTGTTTTCCACGATTTTTTAACATCAGGGAAAGATGAACAACCTTGGCTTCAAAGATTCAGGACCTTCCCTGAAATTTGGCAGCTGAAAGGGCACAAAATTTTCCCTTTTCCAGGTGGAATCTGAGTCTCTGAATTCCTCTGGCTTAAAGGCAACACATGGAATTGCAGGGATGGGTTCCCATGAAGGGGAAAAACTGTGGAGAATCCAGAGCAAAGCACTCAAAAGGAGTTTTTTTTTTTGGGTGAAAACTCCTGAAAGAACCTGCTCTGGGTCTTTTTTAATTCCTCCAAGTTTTAATTATTCTCTCCTGGAAGATATAAGCCCCTATTTCTATGGATAAGATTTATTCCCAGGGTTTTTTTGGGAGAAGCTCTGTTTAAAAAGGCAGTTTTATTTTTACTGGATCAGAGAGTGAGGGAAGCCAAGAAATAATTTATAAATTTGAATTTATTATTATTATTAGTAGTATTATTATATTTTAAATTTATAAATATATAACTATAATACATAACTATAATATATAAATATAACATGGATGTAATAGAAAATAATTATATAATTATAAAAATTATATAATTATATATATATAGAATGATATCATTATAAAAATTATTATGCATTGTTATATAAATATCAGGTGTTTTAAAACACAGATTAGGGGCTAAATAATGAAGGTTGTCCATATGGAAAGGGATTCTCCTTTGGTTCTAAAGATCATAAGTCTATTATAGTTTATCTATAAATTAATGTAGGTTTATAAAGAGTTTATACAATAAATGGAGATTATAAAGGAGTAAATTTGATCTGCAGTTAAAGGTAATTTATAAAGAATTGATGCAATTCCTAAAGGTTATAAAGAAGTACGTTTGATCTGCAATTAAAGGTAATTTGTAAAGAATTTATACAGTCCACAAAGCTTATAAAAAAGCAAATTTGATCTCTAATTAGGGATAATTTCTCAGTGCACGTTTGTGTTCCTGCCTAAAAAGATAAACTCATTTTTGGGAGCGTGTTGGCGCAGCCACCTGGAATTTCCTCCGGGCAGCATTGGATTTACAGAGCTAAACAGTGCCCTTCCCTGGGGAGGATGGAATTTGGAGGCAGGAGTTCCATCTGGGGGTGGCAGGAATTCCATCCCAGGGGATGGCAGGAGGCCTGAGGGTGTTTCCCTTTCCCTGGGCAGGTGGACGGGGAGCTGGAGGCGCTGCTGGAGAACGGGGAGGGTCTGTCCGACAAAAACCAGGTGCTCAGCTTGTCCCGCCTCATGGTCCGCATCGAGACCCTGGAGCAGAAACTCACCTGCCTCAAACTCATCCAGGTGAGCAGCAGCCCTGGGAGGGGAGGGATCCCTGTCCTGGGAAGGCTGGATCTGTGTCCTGGGAATGCCACATCCTCGGAGGAGTGGGGGGAGGTGGGAGGAGGATCTCGCCCTTGTTCAGCATCCCAAACTCGGCCAAGCGGCTCCACAATCCGTTATCCTGAGGTTTATTCCCCAGATAATGGTTAATAATGATCCTGATGTTGTGTTTCTGCTCCAAGTCCAGCAGTTTTGGCCCCTTCAACGAGGCTGGACCTGCCCAGGTGCCGAGTTCTGGCTCTGCACCGGCTTCCATCCTCCCAATGGAGCGCTTTGCCGTGTTATCCCGTGGAAGGGGTTTTTTTTTTCCTGGAAATCTCTGAGCATTCCCATGGCCTCTCTCTAACTTTGGCTCCCCCAGAACACTCACTCCCAGTCCTGCCTGAAGTCGTTCCTGGAGTGCCACGGGCTGTCCCTGCTCTGGATCTGGATGACGGAGCTGGGCGATGGCAGAGGCAGCAGCGCCAACAACCTGAAGCTGCAGCTGGAGGTCGGTAATTTCCTGGGATTTGGAGCTTACAGAGAACACTGAGGTGGGAAAAGCCCTTTAAGACTGAGTCCAACCCTCCCCCAGCACATGGCTGTTAAATCCCTCCTGGAATGGGCACTCCAGCTGTGCCAGCCCTTTCCAGGGAGAAGGTTTTCAACAGCTCAGAATCACAAGGATTTTCTTTTCCTTTCCTAGTTTGAAATGCAAATTTATGCCAAGTGTTCATGGAAACAAGCTCAGGTACCTCAGGACTGCAGCCCTGGAACTTCTGCCCTAAGGCACAGCCTTAATTATTGGAAGGAATTTGCTCCTGTGGTTTTTTTTAGATTCCTGAGTTGGATTTCATAAGCCAGACTTAAAGATTGTTGCTGTTGCTGTTTAATCCCTGTGCTTTATTTCCTTTATATCCCTGTGCCAAAGCACAGGCAACTGGAGGTATTGATGGTCTGAAGTAGAACTGGAATGTTTCTGTTTTCCATAACAAATTTGGGATTGTGTGGCAAAAAACACCTGGAAGTGGCTTTCTGAAAGATGATTCTACAAGAGGGTTTTGGGCAGTTTGGACAGGGCTTGGAGCAAGCTGGGATGGTGGAAGGTGGCCCTGCCCATGGCAGGGGGTGGCACTGGATGATCCTTAAGGTCCCTTCCAACCCAAAGCAGTCTGAGACTGTGACTGCTGTGATTTCTTTTTTGGGGATAGGTGGGATCCACCCCAACTTCAGACATGTTGAAACTTGCTCTGAGGTCACAGTGTTCAGCTTTGGTGGGGATTTGAGGGTTGGATGTATTCCTTTAAAATCCAGGTCCTTGTTGCCCAGGGAAGCTCTGGCTGCCCCATCCCTGGAGGGTTGGAAAAGCCCTCCAAGGTCACAGAGTCCCCCCTGTGCCCGATGCCCACCTTGTCCCCAGCCCAGAGCACTGAGTGCCATTCCAGGCCTGCCTGGGACACCTCCAGGGCTGGGCACTCCAAACCTCCCTGGGCAGCCCCTGCCAGGGCCTGGCCACCCTTTCCAGGGACAAATTCTGCTGAAATCCCCCAGCCAGGGCCTGTGACCATCATTGGATAGGTTAGATGGGATGTTTAGATTTTGGATTGGATGTTAGCATGGCATTCTTCCCTGTGAGGGTGGGCAGGGACTGCAATGGAGTCCCCAGAGCAGCTGTGGCTGCCCCATCCCTGGAAGTGTCCAAGGCCAGGTTGGATGGGTCTTGGAGCAACCTGGGCTAGTGGAAGGTTCCACCTAGGGGTTGGAATGAGAAGAGCCCTCAGATCCATCCATCCCATCCCATGCTGGGGTTCTGTGATAATCTTGATCAACCCCTGCTGAGAACAGGAAATCATTCCAGGTTGGACAGAGCTTTAACTCCCGACGGTTTTAACATCGTCCCTCTTGCCTTTGCCGTTAGATCATGAAGACCCTGGAGCTGCTGCCCATCCCCACCAAGAACATGCTGGAGGAGAGCAAGGTGCTGCCCATCATCCAGCGCTGGGCCCAGACCAAGACGGCGGTGCCGCAGCTCAGCGAGGGCGACGGCTACTCCAGCGAGAACACGTCCCGCGCCCACACCCCCCTCAACACCCCCGAGCTGTCGGCCAAGCAGGGCTCCGAGGGGGACACCGACACCCCCAAGAAGCTGGTGTTCCGCAGGCTGAAGATCATCAGCGAGAACAGCATGGACAGCGCCATCTCGGACACAACCAGCGAGCTGGAGGGCAAGGAGGGCAAGGAGGACCTGGAGCAGCTGGAGGGAACCCCCGTGGAGGCGCCGGAGGAGCCGCAGCAGCAGCAGCAGCAGCAACAACAGCAGCAACAACAGCAACAACAGCAACAACAGCAGCAGCAGCAGCAGCAGCAGCAGCAGGAGGTCAAAGCTGCCGTGGATGTGCCCGTGGAGAGCAGCAAAGCCCAACCTGCAGAGCTGGAGGCTGAGCCTGAAGCTGAGGCCAAGGAGAGCAACGGGGCGAAGCTGGAGGAGCCCATGGCCATGGAGACGCCGTCCCAGGACGAGGAGGAGGGCGTGTCCGACGTGGAGAGCGAGAGGAGCCAGGAGCAGACGGATAAAATCGTGGACGTGAGCGACTTGGCCACCAGGCTGCTCGACAGCTGGAAGGAGCTCAAGGTAAGAGGCACCTCCGGCTCCAACACCTCTTCCTGAGGAAAATGCAGAGTTTTGGTGGTTTGGGATGAATTTTATGTCTTTTGGTAAATGTTTGACAACTAGAATTGCCTTTTCTACACAAAAAGTGCTTTCTATATAGATCCTCTGCTTGCTCAGTGTGTGACTTGCAGTAGAATTCCAGGTGTTGGGTGCTGGAATCAGGAGGTGGTTTGGTTTGGGAACACAAAGACACCTCGCTCATCCCGTTGTTTGTTAGGCTGTGCAGGGAAAGGGCAGGGATTGGGCAATCTGAGGGACTGAGATTCCCTTCTCATCCCATCGGGAAAAGAGGCTGGAGACAGCACCATGAGCATTTTGGGTGGCAGTGGCCAAATCCCTCAATGTTGTAGTAAATGGATGGACTGTCTGCTCCTGAATTCCGTCCCTGGAAGTGTTCGGGGCTCCTCCCAAATGCCCCATCTCTGGAAGTGTCCAAGGCCAGGTTGGATGGGGCTTGGAGCATCCTGGGCTGGTGGAAGGTGTCCCTGCCCATGGCAGAGGGTGGAACAAGATGATCCTTAAGGTCCCTCCCAATCTGAACAATCCCAGGATTCTCTGAATTCCGTGATCTGAACATTCTCAACATTTCTTGTCCTCTTAACATCTGCTTTCCATCTGTAATTGTGGAGCCTCCACAAATGAGTCTCTTGGCCTCGTTGTGTTCCCTCCAAGGCCGTGCTGGGGCGACCTCTGGGTGTTTGCAGTTGGTGCTTAGATCAGGGAAACACCCGGATTTGGGGTGTTATTGGAGACTTGAGTGATTTCATTCCCATCAAAGTCTTCCTTGAGCAGAAACCTCTTATGAGGAGGGCTTGGTGGCTCCTCTGGAATCGTGTCCCTGTCCTGGAGGTGGCCAACTTGGCCACTTGATCTTCAGCCAGCAGCTTTTAGGATGAGGTTCCAGTTATGGTTTTAAACTAAGAAATGAGGGATTTAGTTTAGGTGGGATATGGGGAAGGAATTGTTGGCTGGGAGGGTGGGGAAGGACTAGAATGGATTTCCCAGAGAAGCTGTGGCTGCCCCTGGATCCCTGGAAGTGTCCAAGGCCAGGTTGGAGCACCCTGGGCTGGTGGAAGGTGTCCCTGCCCATGGCAGGGGGTGGCACTGGACAATCCTTAAGGTCTCTCCCAACCCAACCCATTCCATGGCTCTGTGGATCAAAGTTCCACTCAAAGCTTCCCTCATTTCCTGTGTTCCTTTGGATCTTTGGAAACTCTTCACCCACCTGCTGCTTCTGTAGGATTATATTCCATATATTATCCTAAATTCCTTATGTCCCAGAGCACGGGGGTGGGAGCTCTTTAATCAGTGTGGTTGCTGAGGATCCAGCGGGAATCAGAGGTGCTGCTGCACAGGCCTTCTCCCAGTCAACCATCAGCCCACTTTTAATCACTGGGAGGAGTTTAAAGCATCAAATGAAGCATCACAGAGCTGAAGAGTCCCTTTTCCCCTGGACTTTGATCATGAGTATTGATTCAAAGAGGTTAGTTACAATAACGTGTGTTAATTGTGCGGCGCAGGCGGAGGAGACCTCGGGAGCTCTGAGCTCCTGGGCCTCTGCTTTGGAACTGCAAACATCAGGATTTATAGATGGGGAGACTAAAAGGGAAATGTTGCCTTAATCTGAATTTTCCAGAGGACTCAGAAACTCTTGAGCATTTTGGGTGCCATCGTTTGGGCCCTGAATCTCAGTGGGGGAGGAAGGGACACCACTAAGATGTGTCCCTGTAGAGAAGGTGGGTTGTGCTTTGGTTCTTTCCCCCCCTTTTTTTTTCCCAAGTGGATCATTTCCTAGATTTTAATTTTTAGACTCTTTAACATTCGTGTGGTTTTCTCATCAAAGCGACGCCGTCAGGTTGAATTTATGGATAAACTGGAAAAAGTCCTTTTCCATCCATTGCCAAGGGTTGGAAAATGAGCTCAGGAAATGCTGCTAAAAAACACTGATAAAATGGGGGAAGTTTCACAAAACTCCTCCAAAACGTTGGTGGTTGTGGAGACTGAGTTGAACCTGATGGTTGAACCCCAAGGTTTGGGTTTTCTCCTGAGCTTGGGGAAGCTCAGCCTTGGCATCTGCAGGGCTTTGCTGGAGGCCATGAGTGGGCTGTGGAATCCTGACACATTCCCAGATTTGAATGTGGATTCCCATCCTCTCTGGGTGTTTAGTTAATTCGGGTTGTTGCAGTGATGGTCTGGCTGTAGGGATGGGGTTGGATCTCGTGAGCTCCAACGATCCCAGCGAATCCATCCCAAAAGAACCCGCAGAACCCTCACACGGGGTTGTGGCGACTCGTTTGTGTCCCGTAGAACACTTGCAGGGTCTCTGTGAGCTGGGAATTCATCGTGTCCTGCGTTTTCTCGTGGCTCTAAGAGTTAACTGCTTCTGTCCAACTCTCACCTGCTGGGATCCAGGGGCCACCTGCGGGTGGCCGACGTCTCAAAGACGAGACCGAAAGCTGGAAGCACTTTAGGCGGAGCGGGGATGGATTACCCACCCCCCAGGTGCCTTCTCCAGCACGTTCAAGCTTTTCCAAAGCTGGTTTCCCTGCAGTGGTGGAACGTCTGCCATTGGCTGGGGAGGGGTGGGGGGGGTCTGAAACGTCCTCTCCAGTCTTGCTGATGATCCCCTTGTAATTTCCACCGTTTCCATCCAGCTTCTCAGGGCAGCCTGGAGCTCCCCATGTGTCTCCTTTCCTCAAGCCCGTGTGGAAGAAGGGAGAGGCCCTAGCGTGAAGAACCGGGAAGATGGTTGGGAAGCTGGCTGATGCATGGCAGTGTGATAGGTGCAAGGAGGACAGAGGTGGTTAACTCGGGGATGCCGACGTTATTTTGGTGCGTCCATTGCCGGCAATGGACGTCGCTCCGGGAAAATCCCGACTCCTGGCATGAAAAAGGATTAAGTGAGCTCTTTTTTTCTCTACCTCTTACACACGGGACTCGTCAGTCCTCCCAGGGCTCCAGCGCTCCGCGGTGAGGAGCGTTGGCCGTTCCCACACACCCGGCACGACACACACCGACATTCCCGGCGGGATGAGTTTCCAGCCCGGGCCTCGTGGGCGCCGTTCCCACCGTCCAGGGAAGCGCCACACGGCTTCTCCCGGGCTCAAAACTCACTCCCAGCCCGGTGAGGGCACAGGTGGTGGTTCCACGTGGTTCTTCCAGGTCCCTTAGGCCGCTGCAGCCGGAGGATTGCGCTCAGGTAAGGCTCCAGGGACCCATCCGTGCCGACACATCCGCGGTGGAGGTGACGCGTGGCCACCAGTCCTGCCGCTCCACCCTCTTGGAATGAGCCGTAGGGCCGAGCCTGGGGAGGTTCTCTCCACGTCCTTTTGGTGGCTGAGGTTGAGGGACAGGAGTTTGAGACAGGAGGACAGGTTTGGGCTCTGCCACAGGTGGGACCGAGCTCTGGGAATCTTTTCCTGCCCCTGCGGAGGCCCCTCAACTGCTGGGAAGGGGCAGGGGGGAGTTGTGGATCTGAGGATCCACAGCCCCTGTCCTTAGGAGGTGGAGAAGGTCTCGATTTTAGGGAAAACCTCGTGGAAGAGCCACCCTTGGGCTCAGGAGGTTTCAGTTGGGCACTTCTGGCCTCGTGTTCCGCAGTGACCTGGAGGTCGAGGCTGAGTTGTCACCCTGACTTTGGCCAAGCTGGGCTTTCTCTTTGCCATGAAAACACCCACCTGAGAGCTTAAGAATCATGGGATCAGGGAATTGCTAAGGCTGGAAAAGCCCTCTTGGACCAACAAGTCCAACTGGTCCCCCAGCACTGCCAAGGTCACCACTGACCCATGTCCCCAAGTGCCACATCCAAAGGGCTTTGAAATCCCCCCAGGGATGGGGATTCCAGCCTGTGCCAGGGCTGGACAACCTTTTCCCATGAAGGAATCTTCCCCATATCCAACCTCATCCTCCCCTGGAAATGGACAGCAGGGTTGGGGTGGTCCAGTCCAACCAAGATCCATCTTCCCCCGAGATGATCTTCCCAAGTCACATCCCGACTTCTGGTGGTAGGACAGTCCTGTGCAGCTCCTCTTGCCCGTCCTCTTCCCAGGGAAGCCGTCCTGCAGTTCCTGGCTGTGACTCCGGCACGCACATCCCGGGTTTTAATTGGGAATCTTACAGTTCGTTATAACTCAGAGCAAGGGATAGTTTGGGGAAACAATGGGATTGGGGAGCGGCCAGGCCCTTGGTTGTGGTGGGATTCTTTGGCCTCCAAGCAGGGATCTCCTGGCATGAAGTCCTTTCCTTTGCTCTCCACCATCCCTTGGGATTCTGCTGGAGCTGCAGAGGGAAGAGAGGAGAGGAGAGGAGCAGGAGCAGGAGGGAGGAAGGGAAGGAAGAGGATCCAGCCAGGAAGGGGATGGATTCTGTCACGTGGTTTTCCTTCAAAAGTTAACAGGAGTTCATAGAATCGTGGGATGGAATTGTGGAATCCTTAAAGTTGGGAGAGACCTCTAGGATCCTTAACTCCAGCCATTAAGTCAGGAATAATTAGCAGCTAAGGGACAGATTTGTGGAGAAGGTTCCTTGGAGGCACAAATTCCTTTCCTTCCACTGCATCCCTTGAGTCTTGAGTCCATCCTGCTGCTCTTTTCCCTTTCCCAGCCCAAGGGTGGTTCATCCCTGCAGCTGGAGAGCCCAAATCCCATTTTTCCCCCCCTTTCTGTTCCTGCCAGACTCGTGTCACTTGGCTCTCTGCATCCCATTTTCTGGGCAGTCCCTTCAAAGCCGTGCTGGGATCTCGGGAGCCGCTTGGAGCCCGTTGGGATTGCTTTAGGATTGCTTTAGGATTGTTTTAGGATTGCTTTAGGATTGCTTTAGGATTGCTTTAGGATTGATTTAGGATTGCTTTAGGATTGCTGTAGGAGCTGGGCAGCTCCGAGCCAGCAGCTTCCGTTTCCAGAAATAAACCAGGCTTTTCTTGGGAGTTTCCCCGGCCTGGCTTGACCAGCATCTGGTTTTCATGGAGCGATCCTGCCACATTCCCGTGTTTATTGCTGCTTCAAAGCCTCTGCTGCTCCGTCTTCCCACACGGAGGCTCCGGAGCCGCTGAGTGCAGCTGGAATTGCTCCCCAGCAGGACGGAGCTGACTCCCTGTTCATAATTCTCTTGGATTTGGGGCTTCCTGAGCTTTGGTTGGGACTGGCCAGTTGGTTGGGATGGATCCTGGAATGGGTTCCCCCAGTGCTTTGGTGATCCTAAAGCGTCGCGTGGCAGGAGCGGCAGTTCGTGATTCCCAGTTCCACTTTCTCAGGGGGTCCTTCTGCTCCTCCATTCCCACTGACCCTTTGCCCAGTCATTTCCCATTCCCCATCCTGCTATTTACTGGGACAGATCCTTTCTAGGAGCTGGGAAGGCTGGTGTAGTTTTTTATTTGTTTTGGGGGGGATGATGTTGGAAAGAGAGAAAAAAAACCAGAGACCCCATTGCTGGGGGGAGATTTTGGGGCTTCAGAACCTGCCCCTGTGCTCACCTCCTTCCCACAGGAGGGGAAATCATCCCTGGCATCCAGAGCTCTGGAATTATATGGAAAAATAAGAATAAATAGATAGATTATGGCTGGATGGGGCTTGGAGCAAGCTTGGTTAGCGGAAGGTGTCCCTGCCCAGGGCAGGGGGTGGTACTGGATGAGCTTTAAGGTCTTTTCCAACCCAAACCATTCCATGATTCCACAATTTTGTGTGTTATTTAGTATATAATTTATATAGAATTTAATGTATAATTACTAAATATATAATTATAGGCTCCTCCCGCATCCCTTCCCACTCCAAACACGGAGCTGCTCCCTCATTTCTTTGCATTTCATTAATCCCCCCCTCCTGGATTTGGGGTCTTTTAATCCATAGCAAACATGACAATAAATAAGAACAACCAAAAAAAGGCTTTTTTTACACCATTTTAAAGCCTCTCATCTTTGGAGATGCTTCAAACCCCACGTGGGGCTTTTCGGGCTCCACAGAAAAGCAAAAAAATCCTTATTATAAACCAAAAATCTTGGCCAAAATCCCTTTTTTTTTTTTTTTTAACCTTCAGCAGCACTTCTGAAGTGGTTTTTGCCTCGAGAACAAACCACAGTGGGGTTTTTGATCCTTTCTTTTATTTCACCCGAGGAAAATGGAATTTGTGAGCCCTTGGAGAGGTGGATTTTTCCCTAAAAAAAGTGGGATTCTCAAAGCTGGGGTGTCATGAAATCCAGTGCTGGAGGTTGATGAGCCCAGTGGACACCCCAAAAAATTAATTTATTGCCAAAAAAATCAAGGAATTTAAACCCCCCAGGATATTATATAAAATCTGGGAGTCAAGTTGAGGAAAAGCTTTAAACACCCAACCAGGAGCAGATTTCACCCCCCAGGAACAGTTTATTCCATGTTTTTTCCCTCCTCTGCCTCAGCCATGCCCTAAATTAAAGGATATTTTAGGGAAGGTCCCTAAATCCTGCCCTGGGAAAGCTGGAATCTCAGGACACCACACAAAAAACCTCATTTTTAGAACACTGAGCTTCTCTTTTAGGGTTTAATGGTGTTTTTTTGGGATGCAGCTGCTGCTCCCTCAGGGATCCTCCCCATTTTCTCCCTGGGATTGCTCAGGGTTGATTTATTTGAGTTGAATTCCTTTTTCCTGCTGGTTCATCGTGTTCTGCCTCAAATAACTGGGAATTCTTGGGAATTGCTGTCTTCCCTCAGGAAGGGAACAGAGCAAGGGTTTGGTAAAAGCTGGAATTGAACAAAAAGGAGCTTTTTAGTCCAAGCTCCCAGTACTTGGAGAGTCACTAATGCTATAAAACCTTGGGATCCAGACTGGGGGATCGTGGGCATCACTAAGAAAATGGGATTTACACCCTGAGTGCTGGAATATTCCAGTGGAAAATCCAGCTGAGCATGGAAAGGTGCTGATAAAACTCATTTCTTAATTGCAGGGAGACACAAATGGCCTTGGAATCGTTGTTGCTGCATAATCCAGGGGGGTTTAACAAGGATGTTCAGCCTGGACCTTAGGGAGGTTTTAATCCTCATTCCCAGCTTTTTTTCCCCTTTCTTCCCCCTTCTTAGAATCCCAGAAGAGTTTGGGGTGGAAGGGACCTTAAGGATCATCCAGTGCCACCCCTGTAATGAGCAGGGACACCTTCCACTGTCCCAGGTTGCTCCAACCTGGCCTTGGGCACTTCCAGGGATCCAGGGGCAGCCACAGCTTCTCTGGGCACCCTGTGCCAGGGCCTGCCCACCCTCCCAGCCGGGAATTCCTTCCCAATATCCCATCTGGCAGTGGGAAGCCATTCCCTGTGTCCTGTCCCTCCATGCCTTGTCCCCAGTCCCTCTCCAGCTCTCCTGGAGCCCCTTTAGGCCCTGCCAGGGGCTCTCAGGTCTCCCTGGATCCTTCTCTTCTCCAGGGGAACCCCCCCAGCTGTCCCAGCCTGGCACCAGAGCAGAGGGATCCAGCCCTGGGAGCAGCTCTGGGGCCTCCTCTGGACTCTCTGCAGCAGCTCCAGGTCCCTCCCATGCTGAGGATCCTGGAGCTGGATGAGCAGAGGGTTTGGAATTCGTTGAGGAGTGGGGGGTGTTGGTGTCTGATCTCAGCAGCTTCAGCAGGAGTTTCATCCAAGGGGTTGCTTTGAGCTGGGAGTTTTCCTCCCGTGGGACACTCTGGATCTGGGGAACATCCTGGTGGACCCTGTCCCAGAGAGGAGGGAAGTGGGAGAAGCCCAGGGGTGCTCCATGGGAGAAGGGGCAGCAGGTGACAAAACCACCAGCACCATGTCTCTCTCTCCAAGCTGATGAAGCTGCACTGTCACAGACCCATGGAATATCTGCACTGGAATGGTCCCACAGGGATTATCCAGTCCAAATCCCTGGTTAAAAGTGCCTGGAAGAGCAGGGCAGGCACAACAGCAGGAGCTGGGGGAAGCCCCTGGTGTCCCCACGGTGTTGTTTGAGGACAGTGTGCAGCTCAGGGCAGGCAGTGGTGGCCAGAGTCACTGTGGGAACACCAGGGCTGGCAAATGAGAGGCACAAAAGCCCAATTTTAGTTGGATAAAATCATTTCTTTGCCGTTCCAGCAGAGCTGCAAGTCCAGGGGTTTGTATCCCATGGGGGGATGTGACCAGTGTGGGTCCTGCAGCTCCTCCCGGAGCCCTTGTTCCAAAATTCCACCTAAATCCATCAAACATCAGACACTGAGCAGAGGAAATACATGGGAAAAGAGGAAATATATAGAAAGCACCAGGATAATTGGCCTAAGATGAGAACTTTCCTTCCAGAGACACTTTTTGGATGGTTTCTCATAAATTTATGGCTCATGTGATGACTGTAGATATTTGGGTGGCTTTTGGGAGCAGCTGGAGTGGTGGTGACCCTGCTTGTGGCTTTCCCACAGGAGGTGTATCGCATCCCCAAGAAGAGCCAGGCGGAGAAGGAGAGCAGTGGTACGTCCTTCCCCATCCCCCCTTCTGCCATCATCCCTCTGCTCCCCTCAAACCCCTCCATTTTCCCAGCCTGGGATGCCGAGGGATGTCCTGCCCTCAGAGCTCGGCGTTCCTGCTCCTTGGGAACAGGAGGGATCATCTGAGCAGGGGGTGGTGTGGGATGGAGCCCTGAGGGTGGTGTGGGACAATTGTGGAATCACTGGGGTTGGGAGAGCCCTCCAAGCCCATCAGATCCAGCCATCCCCCCAGCGCTGCCAAGGCCACCCCGAACCGTGTCCCCGAGTGCCACATCCACAGGGCTTCTAAATCCTTTCCACGAGGGAATTTCCCCCAATATCCAACCTGGCACACCCTGAGGCCGCTTCCTGCGGCGAGGGGAGCCGGTGACGCTCTGAGTGACCGAACCTCCCCGTTCCTCCGCGCTGTCCCCACAGGTGACCGTGGGAGGGACCCGGCCGGGCTGCGGGACCAGACCCCGACCCCGAAGAGCGCGGGGCTGAGCCGGGAGCGCGACCCCGAGCGGCAGAGCCAGAGCAAGGAGAGGAAGAGGCGCAGGGACTCCCTGTCCCCACCGCCCTCCGCCTACGAGCGCGGCACCAAGAGGCCGGAGGACAGGTGAGTTGGCTGCCAGGGGATCTGTCCTATTCCCAGGTCAGATCTTCTGGAAAAACGATCCTGGGGATGGTGGAAATCACCCAGGGCTGGGGAAGGGATCCCGGAGGAATCCCGTGTGAGTGGTGTGGTTCATCCCCTGCCTGCAGCTGGGGGGTTCCTGGGGCTTGGCTGGCCCTTCCCTCTGGGATAACCTGCACCTTCATCTTCAGCCATGTTTTGGGAATGAGGGGTGGGTGACCAGGGAAGCTGTGCCAGCTCTTGCATGGAAATGAGGGATCATGGCATGGTTTGGGTTGGAAGGGATCTTATGGATCTCCCAGTGCCACCCCCTGCCATGGGCAGGGACACCTTCCACTAGCCCAGGTTGCTCCAAACCTCATCCAGCCTGGCTGTGAACCTTTCCAGGGATGGGGAATCCAGGAATTCCAGGGTGTAGCCCTCCTAATGCTGAGAGGTCTTCTGAGCCCCTTCAAGCCCATTCCCTTCTCCTCTTCCACCTCTTCCCAGTATTCTCTGCTTGGAACAAGCCCTGCCTGCACAGGAGGGAGCAAAGCCCAGGCCAGGCAGGAATTCTAAAACTTCCTTGACCGAGGGATTATTCCCTAAATATTCCTGTAAGGACAACAATCCAGGCAGGTGTGATCCCACCGGGCTGGTGCTGTGTCTCCTGCCCTCCCTTGGGAATGGTGGCACCACCACTCCATGGCTGAGGAGGAGAGAAGGAAAACATTCCATGTCTTGCAGTTCAGAGAGACTTGAGATCATCTTCCAGGCAGGAAAAGTCCCATGGAATTTCCTTCACAGAAGTTCCTTTTTGTGCTGTCCCTGTTAAACAGAGACTCAGTAATTAGGGAACAATCGGTGCCGAGTCAGCCAGACCAGGGAGCTTCCCTCACGTGGAGCTGTGCTGGGAGAGTTGGAAACATCTGGATAGAAAACAGAGGGAAAGCTATCCCCCTGGAATGAGGCATTGGAAGGGTGGCAGCACACTGGGAAGTAAATAAATAGTGGGGGTTTTTTTTGTTGTTGTTTTAACAGAACAAAAAAGGGGGTTTTGGGGGGAGGACTGGCCTGTTCTGGCTCTTCCCTGTGTGTGTCCATGAGCAGTGAAGGACCAACATCCTTCTCTGGGAACGTTCTCCCCACTCTGACTTCCTTATCCCAAGGATTTAATGAGGCAAAATAACAAAATAGGTGGGGAGAGGAACATGAGACCCTCGGTTTTCCCCTCGGCTGCTCCTCCTCTAAACATTCCAGGCGGGGCCAGGAAAGACTTTAATTATGGAAATCAAACCCTTCACGTCAATGAGGTTCAGATTAGCGGATCCTGGGAGTGCCAGGAAACAGCTTAAGTGGATCTGTTGGTAGCAATGTGCTTTTGATATGGAAATGGATCACAGGATGTGTGGAGAATATCCCAGATGCTTTGGAGGATCCGTCATGTGAAGGCTGCAGAGTGTTTTTCCCTGTAATCCCTGTTTTGCCTCACTCAGAGGGTCTCAGAATCGCCACTTTTGATCTGAAACTTTCCTTGGCTGAGCTTTGATCAAAGTCCTTCTGCTTTCCCCCCCCCCACCTCCTTCTTTAATTCCTTGGAAAAACCCCTGCAGCTGCTCCATGTTTTGGGATGAAAACTCTGAAAGAATTAAAAAAATCCATCCACACTGTTTATTATTGAGGCTGGAGTGGTCTGGGAATGAGCAGAACTCCAAACAGGAACGTGCTGCTTGTGATTCCCTTGTTCTTTGTCCTGTCTGCAGCTGCCAAGTGGGAAGAATTCCTTCCTAATATCCCATCTATCCCTGCCCTCTGGCAGTGGGAAGCCATTCCCCCTTGTCCTGTCCCTCCATCCCTTGTCCAGAGTCCCTCTCCAGCTCTCCTGGAGCCCCTTTAGGCCCTGGAAAGTGGGTGTTCCTGAGGTAGGAAAGATGGGATGCTGCTCCAATGCTGGAATTTGGGAGTGGAGATGCTGTGGTTTGAGCTGCTCCTTCTGTTTGGGAGCCTCTTCCAAGCTCCTTGTTGGCCCTGCTTTGGGAAAAAGTGCCTGAGGGTCTCCTGATTCTGCCCTTTCCTTGTGCTGTGTTGGCTTTGGAGGTGTTCCCTCCCTCTCCAGGTATCCCAGTGCTGGCCAGCAGCTCCTCCAGACAATTCCTACGGCATCTTCACCTCTCCAGCAGCACAGACTGCAGTTGCTCGATTGGGATCACTCATCCTGGGCCCTGGCTCATTCCCTGTGGATAGGCAGGACCGGTGGGTGTTTCTCCTGAGTTCCCACAGTTGGTCAAACAGCTGGAAAAAATGGAGCGTTTTCAGGAATTGCTGCTGCTGCTGCTGTTGGGCATTCTGGGTTTTCCTGGTGGTTTTTCCCGGTCCTTTTTCTGCTGGAGCCTCGGACCTGCAGCTTCCCGAGGTCCCCCAAGCCCTTTCCCTCTCCCTAATCTCTCCCAGGTATGACACACCAGCCTCTTCCAAGAAGAAGGTGCGGCCCAAGGACCGCAACAAGCTCTCCACGGAGGAGCGCCGGAAGCTCTTCGAGCAGGAGGTGGCCCAGAGGGAGGCCCAGAAGCAGCAGCAGCAGCTCCAAAACCTGGGAATGACGTCCCCGCTGCCCTACGACTCCATGGGCTACGGGACCCCCCACCACAGCTTCCTGGGGTACCCCCCGGGCTACCCCATGCAGGCCTACGTGGACCCCAGCAACCCCAACGCGGGCAAGGTGCTGCTGCCCACGCCGTCGCTGGACTCGCTGTGCTCCCCGGCGGGCTACGAGCCCTCTCAGCCGCTGGCGGAGCCGGTGCCGGGCGCGGCGCAGCCGGTGCCGGTGGTGCAGCACGTGGGCGGCGCGGTGGAGGTGCCCCCGCCGCAGTACGTGGCGCCGCCGGCCGACGCCGTGGTGCACCAGGAGCCCGGCGTGGCCGTGCTGCCCGTGCCGGCGCCGGGGGCCACGGTGCAGGGCCAGGGCTACGGCGTGTGGGACTCGGGCCAGCAGGCGGTGGCCGTCCAGCAGCCCTACTCGCCCGCCCAGTCCCAGCCCGCCATCTACTACCAGGGCCAGGCCTGCCAGACCGTCTACGGCGTCACCTCGCCCTACTCGCAGACCACCCCGCCCATCGTCCAGGTGAGCTCCCTGCGGGGTCAACTCGCTCTTCGCAGCTTCCCCCTGATGGTGTGGTGTCCACTCGGCTCTGCTCCAGGAGCTTCCCACCCAAAAGTGGGAGAAAAGCACCTTTTGGGTGTATTTTCTGTCTACAAACGCTGTAAATTGTGGAATCGTGGGATCGTGGAATGGTTTGGGTTGGAAGGACCTTAAGGAGCATTCAGCCCCACCCTCTGTGATGGGCAGGGACACCTCTCACTGTCCCAGGCTGCTCCAGGAGAGAACCCTGTCCAGCCTGACCTTGGACACTTCCAGGGATGGGGAATACTGGACACCTCCAGGGAAGGGGGGTATTGAACAAATCCAGGAATGGGGGGTATTGAAGAAATCCAGGGATGGGGAATATTGGATACATATGGGATGGGAATATTGAATAATATCTCCAGGGGGATATTGGACACCTCCAGCAATGATGATTCCATAGTTGCTGGGGCCAAACAGGGATTAGCAGGGTGGACAGGGACTGGATTTCCCAGAGGAGCTGTGGCTGCCCCGTCCCTGGAAGTGTCCAAGGCCAGGTTGGAGCATCTTGGGAGGGTGGAGCTGCTCTGTGTCATCCAGGGAAGGGTTTTTTTGGGAGAGCCAGCTGAGTGTGGTTGCCTGTGCTCTGTTGCAGAGTTATGCCCAGCCAGGTCTGCAGTACATCCAGGGCCAGCAGATCTACACAGCCCATCCCCAGGGAGTCATTGTCCAGCCCCCCACGGCCGTGACCACCATCGTGGCAGCCGGGCAGCCCCAGCCCATCCAGCAGGTGAGCACTGGCGATTCCCAGGGGACAAAGAGCTGTTTTCCCATGGGATACAGAGCTGTCAGGACCCCTCTGACCTCTCTCAGGACCCCTCACATCCTTCTCCTCCCCCCTTCTGTCCTGTTCCTGTTTGCAGCCAGAGCTCGTGGTGACCAACAACCTCCTGGACCTGCCTCCACCTTCCCCTCCCAAGCCCAAGACCATCGTCCTCCCTCCCAACTGGAAAACGGCCCGAGATCCCGAGGGGAAGATCTACTACTACCACGTGGTGACCAGGTGAGCGTGGGGATCACTGATCCACGCCCCCACATTCCACATCTGCACAGATTTTAAATCTCTCCCGGGATGGGGAGGCCACCACTACCCTGGGACAACCCTGTCCACCAGGAGTTTTTCCCCATATCCAATCTAAACCACCCCTGGCACGACTGGAGGCCGTTCCCTCTTGTCCTGTCGCTTGTTTTTTTGGGAGAAAACCCCAGTCTCCACCTCTGGAGCAGGAAATGCAACTTTCCCAATGTTCTCCCCACACCTTTGGGATTGTTTTTGGAAGTTACCAAGTCGTTGGATCAATCCCTCTGAACTTATCTAAAATTATAAGGAATTTTAGCTTTTTAAAAGGATTTTGTAGATTTCCAGCTCCATTGGAGGTGTGTGGAGACCCACCTCACTAAAGGGATAAGCTGGTGCAAATTCCCTTCTTTAAGTTCTTCCTGCTGGGTTTTAACCTTCTCCAGCTTGGAAACCTTCAGGCTCCTCGTGAAGAGCGAGGGGAGGCCGAGATCTCCGACGGGTGGTGGGGTCCAGGTGTCCCAACTTGGTGGGACAATCGAGGAGCAGGTCCCAGGTACTTCAGGGGGGTGACAGTGGTGTCTGTGTGTCCTCCTTCCTGCTCCAGACAAACCCAGTGGGATCCTCCGACGTGGGACAGCCCCGGGGACGATGCCAGCCTGGAGCACGAGGCCGAGATGGACCTCGGGACCCCCACGTACGACGAGAACCCCATGAAGGTGAGGGAGGCACTTCCCTGGGATGGACCACAGGGTGGGGGGTCCATGGGGATTTGGGGGGGGTGACAGGGACAGGAGTGACCTCAGATCTCTCCTAGTGGCTCTGCTCTCAGTGCTCGGCTCTCCTGGTGGACGCCAGAATTCCCTGTGGGATGTTCTTCCCTGGATTCCAACCCTGTGGGATGTTCTTCCCTGGATTCCAACCCTGTGGGAAGCTGACCCCATCCCCCAAAAAAGGGGAATGAGAGGGAATAACACTGAAAGAGAAAAAACTGAAGATGTAGCTTAGAAGCCTTTTTCCCTAAAATTCCCTAAAAAGCAGAGATCCATGGAAAGAAAGGAATAATTCTCTCACTGCTGCGGTGCTCCCACAGCTGGGAGGGATTTTCCTGGAGGTGCTGCCCATCCTGGAATGTCCCACTGGCCTCTGGTTGCCTTTCCATGTGCTTGTCCAGGATGCCAAGGGTTAATCCCATTCCCGGAATGCCTCCGAGTGCTTCCTGGCGAGTTCACTCCAAGGAAATTACTGGCAAATATTTGTCTCCCTGTAAAACAGTTAATTAGCAAATGAGCTCAGACCTGGAATCTGCTGCTCAGCCAAGGGGTTGTTGTTTCCAGAAGAGCCTTTCCAAGGGTTTTTTTATCCCTGGATCGGTGTCACACACGTATACCCTGTGCCATTCCCTGCGGATCTGGGATCTTGTGTTTCTTGGGGTTGCAAATGTTGTAGAAGGATATTGGGATTTCTCAAGGAAACGTTAATTTTAGGCTTTGGGTGAGGTTTTATCAAGCTGGAATAGCTGGAAAACGCATCCCTGCGGAGGGGTGAGCTGGAGCTGAGTGCTGTGGAGCAGCCTGGGGATATTTGGGAACATCCCTGTGGTGAGAACAAGGTGCTGAGGAGAAGGTTGGGATCTTTTGAGCAAGGAAATAGAGCTGTGCTGCTGCTTTCCAGCCTGGCAGTCATTTCCATAGGGAATTTTGAGGGTCTCGGGGCTTCCTGTGAGCGAGGAAAGGTGCTTCCAAAAATATGGCTTTGATCCCATAAATGATGACTTTTGTCCATAAATTGGGATAAAAAGGAGCTGAGGACTGGGGTGATGATCCAAGAGCTTCACTTTGGGATAGACATGACTTGGCTGCTCTTTCCAGGTTTTGCTGCTCACTCAAGCCCCAAGATCCCAATTTTTAGGTGTAGGAATTCCCTAAATCCATCAATCCCTCTTTTCTAAAGACCTCCTGGTGAGGTGATTCCTACTCCTTCCAGAGCTTTAAATCCTTTTTCTTCTGGGCCAGGAGAGCCAGGAGGTCGGGTTTTTCCTGGCATTGAATTCCCATGGTCATAGCTCCCGCCTCCCACCACATTCCTTGGATTTTTTTGCCCTCCTCCCCACCCCACACCTTTTCCAAGAGGGATTAAACCCACCGGCATCGTGGCTCCAGCCAGCAGCTGCTGCTGCTATTCCTGGGGTTCCCTTTCCGTGGGGGATGAGTTTGATGGAAAGGCACAAGAGGTGTGGGAAGCCCCCAGCACCAATTCCCTTGAAAGCACATCTTAAATCCCATTTTTCCCCTTGGAAAAGGGGTTTTGTGAGGGAGTGTCCTGGCACTGACACCAGGCTGGATCCAGAGGTTTTCCATCCTTTTGGCCTGGATGTGTTTGTGTCCCTGCTGGTTGGTTCTCCATGGAAAGCTCGGTGTCAGTGGAGCAGATCCCACTTGGAGGAGACAATCCCAGTCAGACTCCTCCAGAGTTCCCCACACATTTGGCTTCTTGATCCCATTCCTGGTTTTCCCCCCAAGAGCATCTTCGTGGCTTTTCCATCCCTGTGTCCTCCAGAGGCTGATAAATCGGGACATCACATTTTGGGGGCTTTCCCTGTGTTGGTTTTCCTGGTGGGGAGCACAGCTTTGGATTATGGGAATGCTTTGGAAGGGCAGCAGAGAAAACCCTTGTTAAGAAGGTTTTATTATTAAAGGTGAATTTTGGCCTAAAATTAGGAGAAATTCCCTAAGGAAAAATTGGTGCCTTTGCACGAGGAGGAGCTTGGAAAGGGAGTTTCTATTTCTCCTCCTCGTCTTTCCCTGCAGATTTTGGCTCAGATTTTTCCCCTCATCCCACATGGAGAAGGTGGAGAAAGGTTTAGAGGGTAGAGAAGATTTTGGGGGAGGAGAAGGATTTGGGGGTGGAGAAAGGTTTGGGGATGGAGAAGGATTTAAAGGTGGGGAAGAGTTCGGTGACGGAGAAGGATTTCATGGTGGAGAAGGACTTGGGGCTGGAAAAGAACTTGGGGAGGGGGAAGGATTTGAAGCTGGAGAAGGGAGTGGTGAAGGGTTTGGAGATGAAGGTTCTGGTGATGGAGAAGGGTTTAATGGAGAAGGGATTGGAGGTGGAGAAGGATTTGGGGGTGGAAAAAAAGTTTGGAGATGGAAGGGTTTAATGGAGAAGGGTTTGAGGATGGAGAAGGATTTGGGGGTGGAGGAGAGTTTGTTGGGGGAGAAGGGTTTGGTGGAGAAGGGACTGGTGATGGAGAAGGGCCTGGTGGTGAACAGTTGATGGGAGAGAGGGATTTGGTGGTGGAGAAGGTTCTGATGATGGAGAAGGATTTGAGGTTGAGAAAGATTTGGGGGTGGAGAAGGGATTGGTGATGGAGAAGGGTTTAATGGAGGAGGATTTGGGGGTGGAGAAGAGTTTGATGGAGAAGGATTTGGGGATGAAGGAGGTGCTGGTGGTGGAGAAGGATTTGGGGATGAAGGAGGTTCTGGTGATGCAGAAGGATGTGGGGGTGGAGAAGGGTTTGCTGATGGAGCGTTGCAGGGTTTGGTGCCGCCGCCGTGCCGGAGCCGCTCCGGGATCCATCCGGGATCCATCTGCTCCCCATTCCCGGCCCTTTGAAGTGGCAGCGGAGCCCCGGGCAGGGACTGCAGAGCTTTGATGTCCCTCGGCCATAAAAACGGCCCCGGAAAGGTTGATTTACATCCCACGTCCCTCTGCTCCTGGGATTTTGCAGCTCCTCCCTCCAGCCAGGCACGTTTTTAGGGATTGAAAGGAATGGGACGGCTCCTGCTTTTTTCAGTGTTAAATACTTCTAAAAAAATCGGGATTTTTTTAATTAAAACAACCGCCGGAACATCATCAAAGAGCAGAGGGAGAAGGGAAACCTCCCCCCCGGCTTCCCAAGTCCTTTTCTCCCATCCTTAAAGTCCCAGTTGTGGTGACCTGCAGTTCCCAAAGCTCTCCCAGGAAACGGTGCTGGTGGAGAGAGGCTGCTTTTCCCTTCCCTGGACTCTGAGGATGTCCCAGAGCTTGGGATGGGCGCGTGTGGGAGGTGGGTGTGGAGCACCAGGGATGAGCTCTGTTGACACAGGCAGCACAGTAAATCAGGGATCAGCACGCAGGGAAGCAGCCAGGAATTCCTAGAAAATCCACTTTATCCTGGCTGTAGCTGAAGATAATCCCTGTGAATGCTTGTGGAGGGTCCCAGCCCTTGCAGGGAATTCCTGAAGGAAACCACCCCTCTCCACTGCAGGACTTGGTCCCACTCTGGATCAGCCCAGCTCCCTCAGGACCTGCACTTTTTCCAGGTTTTTTTTTCCTAGGAAAACAAGAGCAAGGAGTGGTCCTGAGGGCTGTGCTCCCAGCCCAGGAGTGTGACTGGGAATTGTGCCAGGATTGGGCTGGGAAATGTGTCAGGACCGAGCTGGGGAGTGCCAGGATCAGGGGCGGGAAACACTGGGACTGGGATCAGACTGGGAATCGTGCCTGGATTGGGGTGAGGAGGGTGCTGGAATAGGGATGGGGAGCTCACCAGGAATGGGCTGGGAGATGCCTGGTTTGGGGTGTGGAGCTGCCGGGATTGGGCTGGGAATCTCACCAGGAATGGGCTGGATCAGGCTGGGAAATGTGCTGGCACTGGGCTGGGAGGTGTCCCGGGACTGGGCTGGGAAAGGGTTGGGAATGGCCTGGGGAGAGTGCTGAGCCTGGACTGGGAAGGATACTGGGAATGAGTTGGGGGCACTCAGGGATCAGGCTGGGAAGCTCACTGGGACTGCCAGGATCAGACTGGGAAGAGACCAGCACTGGACTGGGAAGCTCAGGCTGGGAAGTGTGCAGGGAATGGATTGGGGAGTGCGCTGATATTGGACTGGGAAGCTCACTGGGAACGGGCTGGGAAGCTCACTGGGGATGGGCTGGGAAGCACACACTGGGAACAGGCTGGGAAGCACACACTGGGAATGGCTGGGAAGCACACACTGGGAATGGCTGGGAAGCACACACTGGCCACCCAGCTGTGGGATGGGATGGGATGGGATGGGATGGGATGGGATGGGATGGGCAGTTCCCAAGGTGGGAAGAGGGCCTGGGAAGCGCTGCCATCCCTCCATTCCCCCTTCCCAGTCTTCCAAGAAGCCCAAGACGGCAGAAGCCGACACGTCCAGCGAGCTGGCCAAGAAGAGCAAGGAGGTGTTCCGGAAGGAGGTGGGTGTTCCCGGGATGGGCTGGGATGGGCTGGGATGGTGGGAGTGGGGAGCTGATCCCGCCGTGTGCCCGCAGATGTCCCAGTTCATCGTGCAGTGCCTGAACCCCTATCGCAAACCCGACTGCAAGGTGGGCAGGATCACCACCACCGAGGACTTCAAACACCTCGCACGCAAGGTGGGACACCGGAATGGGGGACGGGGGAATGGGGGAATGGGGGAACGTGGGAATGGGGGAATGGGGGAACATGGGAATGGGGGAATGGGGGGACAGGGGAATGGGGGAACGTGGGAATGGGGGAATGGGGGAACGTGGGAATGGGGGAATGGGGGAACGTGGGAATGGGGGAATGGGGGGACAGGGGAATGGGGGAATGGGGGAACGTGGGAATGGGGGAATGGGGGGACAGGGGAATGGGGGAACGTGGGAATGGGGGAATGGGGGAACGTGGGAATGGGGGAATGGGGGAACGTGGGAATGGGGGAATGGGGGAACGTGGGAATGGGGGAATGGGGGAACGTGGGAATGGGGACACGGGAATGGGGGTGGATGTGGGGACATGGTGGGTACGGGGACACGGGAAAATGGGAAAATGGGATGCGGGGACATGGGGAGTAAAGGGACATGGAATGTGGGGACATGGGGACACTGGGACATGGGATACAGGGATATGGGGACATGGGAGTACAGGGGCATGAGATGTGGGGACATGGGGACACAGGGATAAAGGGACATGGGGACACAGGGACATGGGAACACAGGGATAAAAGGACACAGGGGCATGGGACACAGGGATAAAGGGACACAGGAATATAGGGATATAGGGACACAGGGACATGGGGACACAGGGATGTGGGGACACAGGGATATAGGGACACAGGGATATAGGGACACAGGGATATAGGGACAAAGGGGTAAAGGGACACAGGAACATGGGGACACAGGGATGTGGGGACACAGGGATATAGGGACACAGGGATAAAGGGACACAGGGACGTGGAGACACAGGGACATAGGGATACAGGAATGTGGGGACACAGGGATATAGGGACACAGGAATATAGGGACATAGGGATGTGGAGATGCAGGGGGAGGTTGTGTCACCCCATCCATTGGATCCACCTGGAGGAAAAGGGAAGGAAAGGAGCAATGGGGAGGGCAATAACAGGGGGTACTTGGAGAATATCAGGAAATATTAGAGGAGTATTTGGGGAAAAAATAGCAAAATAGTTTGGGGAATGATAGGAAGTATTTTAGGAAAAATAGCAAATATTTGGGAAACAATAGGAAAATGGTTTGGGGAATAGCTCGGGAATAATAGGAAATATTTGGGGAATAACAGCAAAATGGCTTGGGAAATAGATGGGAAATAATAAGGGATATTTGGGGAATAACAGCAAATTATTGGGAGAATAATGGCAAATATTGGAATGTTTGGAAAGTAATAGAAGAGTTATTTGTGGAATAAGAGGGAATGTTTGGGGAATAATGGGGAATATTTGAACAATGTTGGGAGGAATTATAGGGAAATAGCTTAGAGAAAATCTGGAAAATAATAGGAAGTATAGCAAATTATTGAGGGAATAACAGGAAATATTTGGAAAGTAATAGGAAAGTAATTTGGTCAATAATAGGAAAGATGTGGGGAATAATGGGGAATATTTGGGGAATGTTTAGGGAATAACAAGAAATATTTGGGCAATAATAGGAAAATAGCTTAGGGAATATTTGGAAATAACAGCTAATATTTTTTTGAAAATAAATGAATTGGGAGAATAATAGGAAATATTTGGGAATAATGGGGAATATTTGGGGAATAAGGGGGAATAGTGGGAGGATTTTTGGAGGAATAATAAAGAAGTAGGAAATATTTGGGAAATAATAGCAAATATTTGGGGAATAATATCAGATCTTTAGGGAATATTTAGGGAATATCAGACAGGTAATCAGGGGAATAATAGGAAATATTTGGGGAATAATAACCAATTGGAGTGGTTGGGGAATAACAGGAAATATTTGGGCAATAATAGGAAAACAGCTGGGGGATGTTTGGGAAATAAAATAGCAAATTAATTGGGGGAATAATAGGGAATATTTTGGGAATAATAGGGAATGTTTGGAGGATTTTTGGGGGAATAATAGAAAATTAATTATGAGAATATCTAGGATATAATTGCAAGTATTGGGGGAATAATATCAAATATCTAGGGAATATTGGGGGAGTAATAGGCAATTAATTAAGGGAATAAAAGGAACTATTTGGGGAATAATAACCACTTGGAGTGGTTGGGATAACAGGACATATTTGGGCAATAATAGGAAAACAGCTGGGGATGTTTGGAAAATAATAACAGGTCTTGGGCAACAACAGCAACTGTTTAGGGACTGTTTAGGGATTAATAGCAAATTAATTGGGGGAATAATGGGGAATATTGGGGGAATAATGGAGAGTGTTTGGGATCTAATGGGGAATGTTTGGACAATGTTTGGGAAAATTATGGGGAAATAGGGAGGATCTGGAATATAATAGAAAGGGGGAATAATATCAGGTATTTAGGGAATATTGGGGGAATAATACACAATTAATTGAGGGAATAGTAGGAAATATTTGAGGAATATTTGGGAAGTAATAGAAAAGTGATTTGGGGAATAATAGGAAATATTTAGGGAATAATAACAAAAAACCTGCAAATGTTTGGGGAATAATAACAAAGTTGGTTAGGGAAGAGTGGGGGAATTACAGCCAGGATTTGGGGAATGTCTGGGAATGACAGGAAGTATTTGGGGAATATTAGGGCAAGAATAGGAAAATAGGTTAGGGAATATTTGGGATTAATAGGGAATATTTGGGGAAGAATAGGAAGTGTTTGGGGAATATTTGTGGGATAATAATAATAAATATTTGGGGAATATTTGGGAAATAACAGGAAATAGTTGGGGAATAATATGAAAATAGCTTAGGAGAACAAGACCAAATATTTTGGGAATATTTGGGAAGTAACAGACAAGTCATTTGGGGAATAATAGGAAATATTTGGGCAATAATGGGAAAATAGCTTGGGGAATGTTTGGAAAATAATAGCAGATTTTGGGGAATAATTCCAAATGTTTAAGGAATAATAGCAGATTAATTGGGGGAATAATGGGGAACGTTTAGGGAATAATAGGAAAATAGCGTAGGAAATATCTAGAAAAAATAGCAAATATTGGGGGAAAAATACCAAATATTTAAGGAATATTGGGGGAATAATTGCAAATTAACTGAGGGAATAACAGGAAATATTTGGAAAGTAATAGAAAAGTGATATGGGGATTATTTGGGGAATGTTTAGGGAATAAGAAGAAATACTTGAGCAATAATAGGAAGATAGGGAATATTTGGAAATAACAGCAAATACTTGGGGGAAAAATAGCAAATGAATTGGGAGAATAATAGGAAATATTTGGGGAATAATGGGAAAATAGCTTGGGGAATGTTTGGAAAATAATAGCAGATTTTGGGGAATAATAGCAGATTAATTGGGGGAATAATGGGGAATATTTGGGGAATGTTTAGGGAATAACAAGAAATATTTGGGCAATAATAGGAAAATAGCTTAGGGAATATTTGGAAATAACAGCTAATATTTTTTTGAAAATAAATGAATTGGGAGAATAATAGGAAATATTTGGGAATAATGGGGAATATTTGGGGAATAAGGGGGAATAGTGGGAGGATTTTTGGAGGAATAATAAAGAAGTAGGAAATATTTGGGAAATAATAGCAAATATTTGGGGAATAATATCAGATCTTTAGGGAATATTTAGGGAATATCAGACAGGTAATCAGGGTAATAATAGGAAATATTTGGGGAATAATAACCAATTGGAGTGGTTGGGGAATAACAGGAAATATTTGGGCAATAATAGGAAACAGCTGGGGGATGATTGGGAAATAAAATAGCAAATTAATTGGGGGAATAATAGGGAATATTTTGGGAATAATAGGGAATGTTTGGAGGATTTTTGGGGGAATAATAGAAAATTAACTTAGAGAATATCTAGGAAATAATTGCAAGTATTGGGGGAATAATATCAAATATCTAGGGAATATTGGGGGAGTAATAGGCAATTAATTAAGGGAATAAAAGGAACTATTTGGGGAATAATAACCACTTGGAGTGGTTGGGATAACAGGACATATTTGGGCAATAATAGGAAAACAGCTGGGGATGTTTGGAAAATAATAACAGGTCTTGGGCAACAACAGCAACTGTTTAGGGACTGTTTAGGGATTAATAGCAAATTAATTGGGGGAATAATGGGGAATATTGGGGGAATAATGGAGAGTGTTTGGGGAATAATGGGGAATGTTTGGACAATGTTTGGGAAAATTATGGGGAAATAGGGAGGATCTGGGAAATAATAGAAAGGGGGAATAATATCAGGTATTTAGGGAATATTGGGGGAATAATACACAATTAATTGAGGGAATAGTAGGAAATATTTGAGGAATATTTGGGAAGTAATAGAAAAGTGATTTGGGGAATAATAGGAAATATTTGGGGAATAATAACAAAAAACCTGCAAATGTTTGGGGAATAATAACAAAGTTGGTTAGGGAAGAGTGGGGGAATAACAGCCAGGATATGGGGAATGTCTGGGAATGACAGGAAGTATTTGGGGAATATTAGGGCAAGAATAGGAAAATAGGTTAGGGAATATTTGGGATTAATAGGGAATATTTGGGGAAGAATAGGAAGTGTTTGGGGAATATTTGTGGGATAATAATAATAAATATTTGGGGAATATTTGGGAAATAACAGGAAATATTTGGGGAATAATATGAAAATAGCTTAGGAGAACAAGACCAAATATTTTGGGACTATTTGGGAAGTAACAGACAAGTCATTTGGGGAATAATAGGAAATATTTGGGCAATAATGGGAAAATAGCTTGGGGAATGTTTGGAAAATAATAGCAGATTTTGGGGAATAATTCCAAATGTTTAAGGAATAATAGCAGATTAATTGGGGGAATAATGGGGAATGTTTAGGGAATAATAGGAAAATAGCGTAGGAAATATCTAGAAAAAATAGCAAATATTGGGGGAAAAATACCAAATATTTAAGAAATATTGGGGGAATAATTGCAAATTAACTGAGGGAATAACAGGAAATATTTGGAAAGTAATAGAAAAGTGATATGGGGATTATTTGGGGAATGTTCAGTGAATAAAAAATATTTGAGCAATAATAGGAAGATAGGGAATATTTGGAAATAACAGCAAATACTTGGGGGAAAAATAGCAAATGAATTGGGAGAATAATAGGAAATATTTGGGGAATAATGGGGAATAGTTGGGAATATTTGGAGGATTTTTTGAGGAATAATAAATAGCTTAGGGAGTATCTGGGAAATAATAGCATTTTTTTAAATAATAGAAATAATAGCAAATCTTTGGGGAATATTTAGGGAATAATAGACAATTAATTAGGGGAATAATTGGAAATATTTGAGGAGAATTTGGTAAGTAATGGACAAGTCATTTGGGCAATAATAGGAAATACTTGGGGAATAATAAGCAATATTTGGGGAGTGGTTGAGAAATAACAGGAAAGGTTTGGGCAATAATGGGAAAATAGGTTGGGGATGTTTGGAAAATAATTGCAAATATTGGAGGAACAACAGTAAATATTTAGGGAATGTTTTGGGAATGATAGCAAAATAATTGGGGGAATAATGGGGAATATTTGGGGAAATAACAGGAAGTATTTGGGGAAAATGAACAAAATAGGTTGGGGAATATTTGAAAAATAATAGCAAATATTTTGGGAATGATATCAAAGATTTAGGGAACATTTGGGAAATAAGAGCAAATTATTTGGGGCAATAGTAGGAAATATTGGGAATATTTGGAGAATGTTTGAGGGAATAACAGGAAATTAGCTTAGGGAATATTTGGGGAATGATAGACAATGGATTGGGGAAATAATGTCATATGTAGGGAGTATTGGGGGAATAATAGGCAATTAATTAGGGGAATAACAGGAAATATTTGGGGAATAATAACAAATGGAAGTGGTAGGCGAATGATGGAGAGTGTTTGGGGAATAATGGGGAATATTTTGGGAATAACAGATATTTGGGCAATGATAGAAAAAGAGCTTTGGGAATATTTGGAAGTAACAGGAAATATTTGTGGGAGGAAATAGGAAATTAATTGTGGGAATAATGGGAAATATTTGGGGAATGTTTCTTTGGGGAATGTTTGGGGAGTGTTTATTTGGGGAATAACAGGAAGGATTTGGGCAATAACAGAGGGGAGTGGTTGGGAATAACAGGAGTTCCTTAGGGAATAACGGCCCCGTGGCCTGTGGAACAGCCAGGCCGGGCTCAGTGGGAATTCCAGGCCTGACATGTGGCATTCCCACATTTCCAGCTGACCCACGGGGTGATGAACAAGGAGCTCAAGTACTGCAAGAACCCCGAGGACCTGGAGTGCAACGAGAACGTCAAACACAAAACCAAGGAGTACATCAAGAAGTACATGCAGAAATTCGGGATCCTCTACAAGCCCAAAGAGGACACGGAGCTGGAATAGCACCTGGAATATCCCCCCCCATCCACTTCCCCCTGGGATTGGGTGTTTGGAACTCCCAACCTGGGGGTTTTATTTTCACCACGAGGTTTTTTATTAAAAGGAGAAGCACCGGCAGTGCCGCGGCCTGGCCAGGCCCTGCCGATCCCGGTTTTCCCGGGCCAGGCCCTGCCGATCCCGGTTTTCCCGGGCCAGGCCCTGCCGATCCCGGTTTTCCCGGGCCAGGCCCTGCCGATCCCGGTTTTTCCGGGCCAGGCCCTGCCGATCCCGGTTTTCCCGGGCCAGGCTTTGCCGATCCCGGTTTTCCCGGGCCAGGCCCTGTCGATCCCGGTTTTCCCGGGCCAGGCCCTGCCGATCCCGGTTTTCCCGAGCCAGGCCCAGCCAGGCCAGGCTTTGCCGGCGCCGTTCCCGAGCTCTGTATTATATTTTAACGTGTATGTGAATATATTGATAACAATTTGCTTCCCTCTCCCCCCCCATCCTCGCTTTTAGCCCCGAACTTGCCGATCCCACCCACGGGGAACACTTTGCCAGGAATGTTTTGGGGTTATTCCCACATTTCCTTTCTTTTTTTTTTTTTTTTTTTTTCCCCCCCCTCAGTTTTCCCCCTCAGTCCTGTGAGGTTCCCTGTGTTCCCCCTGTAAATAACTGCGGATTTCTGGCCATGTGGATAAGATTGATTTTACTGCTTCGAGCATTTTACTTTCTCCAATTTTTACGGAACTTTTTTTGTAAAAAACGAAAAAGGCAAAAAAAGAGAAAAAAATAAAAAATCCAAAGAAAAACGAGCCCCCCCCACACACAAAAAAGTCCCAATCGACGCCGGACATGGGTGGGAGGGACCCCCCACTGTGACCTTCAGTATTCCTGGGAATCCTTGGGGAGTGGGAAAGGGGGGGTTGGGGTGAGCTGGGGAGCATTTTGGGGTTAAAAAGGCCCTTTTCTGTCACAGGTGCCACCTGACTTGGGGGCCTTGGGGTGTCCCCACCCCCAGGGAGACTTGGGGGCTGTGTGGGATGGGGGGGGGAGATATGGGGACACCTGAGATGTCCTGGGGACATGGGGGACCCACGGACACCTGAGGGAACACTGGGACACCTGAGGGGACATCCCAGGGCCACGTGGGTGGAAGGACGCGGGGACAGCCAAGGCCACACAGCCCAGGGACACACGGACACCTCGGGAATGACAGCAGGGATGTGGGGAAGAACAGCTCCAGAACTGGAGGAATAACGGGAAATATTTGGGGGATAATGGGAAGTAACTGGGGAGGAAGAGAAAAATGGTTTGGGGAATAACAAAAAACCTGCAAATGTTTGGGGAATAATAACAAAGTTGGTTAGAGAAGAGTGGGGGAATAACAGCCAGGAGTTGGGGAATGTCTGGGAATGACAGGAAGTATTTGGGGAAAATTAGGGCAAGAATAGGAAAATAGGTTAGGGAATATTTGGGATTAATAGGGAATATTTGGGGAAGAATAGGAAGTGTTAGGGGAATATTTGTGAGATAATAATATGTATTTGGGGAATATTTGGGAAATAACAGGAGGCATCTGGGGAATAATGGCAAAATAGTTTGGGAAATAACAGGAAATAGTTGGGGAATAATATGAAAATAGCTTAGGAGAACAAGACCAAATATTTTGGGAATATTTGGGAAGTAACAGACAAGTTATTTGGGGAATAATAGGAAATATTTGGGCAATAATGGGAAAATAGCTTGGGGAATGTTTGGAAAATAATAGCAGATTTTGGGGAATAATTCCAAATGTTTAAGGAATAATAGCAGATTAATTGGGGGAATAATGGGGAATGTTTAGGGAATAATAGGAAAATAGCTTAGGAAATATCTAGGAAATAATAGCAAATATTTGGGGAAAAATACCAGATATTTAAGGAATATTGGGGGAATAATTGCAAATTAACTGAGGGAATAACAGGAAATATTTGGAAAGTAATAGAAAAGTGATATGGGGATTATTTGGGGAATGTTTAGGGAATAAGAAGAAATAATTGAGCAAAAATAGGAAAATAGGGAATATTTGGAAATAACAGCAAATATTTTGGGGAAAATAGCAAATGAATTGGGGGAATAATAGGAAATATTTGGGGAATAATGGGGAATAATTGGGGAATATTGGGAGGATTTTTGGAGGAATTATAGAGAAATAGCTTAGGGAATATCTGGGAAATAATAGCAAATTTTTTAATAATAGAAATAATAGCAAATCTTTAGGGAACATTTAGGGAATAATGGACAATTAATTAGGGGAATAATTGGAAATTTTTGAGGAGAATTTGGGAAGTAATAGACAAGTCATTTGGGCAATAATAGGAAATACTTGGGGAATAATAAGCAATATTTGGGGAGTGGTTGAGAAATAACAGGAAAGGTTTGGGCAATAATGGGAAAATAGGTTGGGGATGTTTGGGAAATAATTGCAAATATTGGGGGAACAACAGCAAATATTTAGGGAATATTTAGGGAATAATAGGAAATTAATTGAGTCAATAATGGGGAATACTGGGGAGAATAATGGGGATTATTTGGGGAATGTTTAGGGAATAACAGGAAATATTTGGGGACTAATGGGGATTATTTGGGGAATAATAGGGAATGTTTGGGGAATAAGAGAAAATTGCCTTAGGGAATATCTGGGGAATAATATCAAGTATTGGGGGAATAACATCAAATATCTAGGGAATATTGGGGGAATAATAGGCAATTAATTAGGGGAATAATAGGAAATATTTGGGCAATAATAGGAAATAGCTTGGGGGTGTTTGGAAAATAATAACAGGTCTTGGGGAACAACAGCAACTGTTAAGGGACCATTTAGGAATTAATGGGAAATTAATCGGGGGAATAATGGGGAATATTGTGGGAATAATGGGGAATGTTGGGGGAATGATGGGGAATATTGTGGGAATGATGGGGAATGTTGGGGGAATGGTGCCTGAGGGGATAAATCCTGGTGACATGTGTGGGGACACGTGCAAGGACAGAGCCCAGGGACAGAAGGACTCCTGAGGGGACACATCCTGGGGACACCCAGACACCCCAGGACACCCATCCTGGGGACTCATCCCGGTGACACAACCCGAGGGGACATGGACACCTGGGGACACAGCCCTGGGACACAGGGACACCCAGGGACAGCCAGGGACACAAATCCTGGTGGCACGGGGACATCCAAGGGGCTCATCCCACAGACACGGGGACAGCTGGGGACATTTGGGACACCTGAAGGGACAGATCCCAGGGACACGGGGACAGCTGGGGACCTTTGGGACACCTGAAGGGACACATCCCAGGGACACGGGGACAGCTGGGGACCTTTGGGACACCTGAAGGGACACATCCCAGGGACACGGGGACAGCTGGGGACCTTTGGGACACCTGAAGGGACACATCCCAGGGACATGCACTCTTGGGGATGCACAGACACACAAGGACACCCATCCTGGGGACACAGGGACACCCCAGGGGACACATCCCGAGGACACGCCTTTCCATGGACACACAAACACTCGAGGACACAAATCCTGGTGGCCCCCAGGTGACAATTTAATGCCCCCACCCAGGACCAGCCCCATTCCCGCATCCCCCCCACCTCCATCCCACACCGAGGCCACCAAACGCCCCCCATCCCACCCCCAGAATCCCTATAAAAGTACAAAACCCACTGAACCCCCACCCCAGGAATCCATCTGGCGGCGGCCCCGGGGGTGTCACACGGCGGAGGTGACATCGCCCGCTGTCCCCGCGGTGCCCCCGGAGCCGCCCAGCTCCAGCAGCCGCTCCCGCTCGTCCTGCCGCCGAGGGGGCACCTGGAGCAGGGGGGGACCCTCGGGGGGGGCTGCGGGAAAGGGGGGGGTGTCAGCATCCCGGAATTCCACACGGCAGCCGGGAGAGAGATCCACGCGGACAGGAGGGCCCTGACCCCATCCAGGTGCTCCCCGATCCCATTAGGAGGCTTCTCAGCCTCATTCAGGGGGTCCCCAACCCCTTTGGGGTCTCCCTGACCCCATGCAGGTGCTCCCCGATCCCGTGTGGGTGCTCTCCTGCCCCATCCAGGTGAATCCCCTGGTAGGGATGCTCCAGAACCCCTCTGGGTGTTCCCTGGGGTTCAGGTGTCCCCCCAAATCCATGTGGGTGCTCCCCGGGCTACAGGTACACCCCAAAACCCCTGTGGGTGCTCCCCGGGCCGTGTTGTCCCCCCAGACCCATCTGGGTGTTCCCTGGGCTGTGCTGTCCCCCCAAACCTCCGTGTGCTCCCCCGGAGCACCCCAACCCCCAAATCCCGATGTCCCCCAAATCCCGACATTCCCTGACCACCGCCCCCCAAACCCGCAGGTGCATCCCTTAAATTCCCTCCTGCCCCCCAAACCCTGCCCCCCACACAGGGCTGGGCGTCCCCCAAAAACCTTGAGTGCCCCCCCAATCACCCCTGACCCCACATGGGGCTGGCTGTCCCCCCAAAACCTCCAGGTGTCCCCCCTTAAACTCCCAGGTGGCTCCCCAAACCCTGACCCCCACCCACGGCTGCGTGTCCCCCCAAATTAATTCCCACCGTGCTGGGGGGGCTCCTGCGGGCCGGGGGTGTCCAGGAAGACCCCGCTGTCCCCCCGGAGCTTTTCCCCATCGGGCGACATTCCCGCATCCCCCGCGTCCCGCGCCTTGTCCAGTTGCCGCTTCTTCCTGCACGTGTCCCAGCTTGGGGAAATGGGGGGGACACGGGGGAGGGGTCACTTGGGGTCCCCAAATCCCCGCGTGTCCCCCCCAGGACCCCAAAAACTCACCACTTGAAGGCCACGTAGGCGATGAGCCCCACGACGACGGCGGCCAGGAGGGCACAGTACAGGGGGATGGTGGCACCGGGGGGCGGCTCGGGGGGGTCCCTCGGCACCGGGGGGGTCACACGGGGGTCCCCCGACACCGGGGGGGTCCCCCCGGGAACCGGCACCTCGGCCACGTCTGTGGGGACCGGGAGGGGAGACCCAAAAGGTTAAAGGAGGTTTGGGAGCATCTGGACGTGCCTCAGTTTCCCCCGGGAGGGGGAAATGGGGGGGACCTGATTTTGGGGTCATCCCCAGAGCCACGTGGGGAAACGGCCATAAAAAAAGGAGGGGGAGAGGTAAAAAAAGGGAAACTGAGGCATAAAAAAGGGAATGAGGGGGGGAAAAAAAAGGGGAAATTGAGGCACAGAAAGCAGGAAATTGGGTAAAAAAAGGGGAAACTGAGGCACAAAAGGGAAACTGAGGCACAAAAAAGGGAATGAGGTAAGGAAAGGGGAACCAGGAAAGAAAGGGAATGAGGGAAAAAAGGGGAAATTGAGGCACAGAAAGTGGGAAATTGGGTAAAAAGAGGGGAAACTGAGGCACAAAAAGAGGGAATGGGGTAAAAACAGGGGAAATTGAGGCACGATAAAGAAATTAAGGAATTACACGGGGAAACTGAGGCACAAGAGGGAGTTTTCCAGGAGGAACTGCTGAACTATGTGGGGAAACTGAGGCACAAAATGGGGAATACAGGCACAACGTGGGGAAATTAAGGAATGAGAAGGAGAAACTGAAAGGCAAGATGGGGAAACTGAGGCACAACAAGGGAAAACTGAGGCTTAATATGGGGAAATTGAGGGATGAAACAGGGAAACTGAGGCAGGACATGAGAAAATTAGGGAACTACATGGAGAAAGGGAAGCACAATGTGGGGAAACTGAGGCACAAAATGGAGAAACTGAGGCAGAAAACGGGGAAACTGAGGCACAAAAGGGGGAAACTGAGGCACAAAAGGGGGAAACTGAGGCACAAAAGGGGGAAACTGAGGCACAAAAGGGGGAAACTGAGGCACAAAGGGGGAAACTGAGGCACAAAACGGGGAAACTGAGGCACAAAACGGGGAAACTGAGGCACAAAAGGGGGAAACGCGGGATATTGGGAAAACTGAGGCATGACATGGGGAAATTAGGGAACTACATGGAGAAATGGAAACGCAAGTGGGGAAACTGAGGCACGGCATAAGGAAAATGAGGGATAATGTGGAGAAACTGAGGCACAATGTGGGGAAACTGAGGCACGACGTGAGGAAATTAAGGGACGACAGGAGGAAACTGAGGCAGGACATGGGGAAATTGAGGCAGGACAAGGGGAAACCAAGGCTCGACGTGAGGGAACTGAGAGCTATGTGGGGAAAGTGAGGCACGACGTGAGGAAATTAAGGAATGACACGGGGAAACTGAGGCACGATATGGGGAAACTGAGGCACAATAGGGAGGAACTGAAGAACTTCGCGGGGAAACTGAGGCACGATAAGGGGAAACCTCTGCCCAGCCCCTCCTCAAACCTTCCTGTCCCTCCCACCCCCTCAATCCCCCACCCGGGGTGTCCCCGGTGTCACTCACGGCTGCAGGGGGGGCAGGGTGGGCACGGCTCCTCCAGCTCCTCCTCCGCGGGGCTCCGGGCTGTGGGAGAGGTTTCTGGGGGTGTTTTAGGAGCGGTTTTGCTGGGGGGAAAGGGTTTAGGGAGGTATTTTGGGAGGGGGTGTTTTTGGGGTACTCACTGTGCGTGTCATCGGGGTCACATGGCTGGGGGACACCGGGGGGACACGGGGGGCACCCCCCGCCCCACCCGGGCACCTGCGGGCACAGAGAGGGTCCTGCCTCAGTTTCCCCTTAATTTGCTCCAGGATCCCCCAAATTCCCACTGGGACCCCACCTCCTAAAACATGGAAAGGGGGATTGGGGGCCCTGGATAGGGGATTACTGGGGAGGGGGATGGGGAATGCTCGAGGGTTAAAATAGAAAGAGTGGGAGGAGGGACGGAGGAATAACAAAAATAAATAATAACAAAGGAGAAATAAAGGAAAATAAATAAAAGTGAAAAAATCAAATGAAAAGTGTAAAAAGAAAAGGAAGTGAAGAGTAAATAGAAATGAGCGTGAGAAAGACACTGACAGGGAAAGAAATTAAAAGAAATAAAGTGAAGGGAAATAAAGGGAAAATCTGAAATGAAAGGAAGTAAAGTAACAGGAAATAAAGGAAAATGAAACAAAATAAAGGAAAATAAAGTATAATAATATGAAATAAAAAAATCGAAATGAAATAAAATTTAAAAGGAAAATTAAAATAAAATAGAAAAGGAAAATAAAATTAATTTAAAAATTCAAAATAAAAAAGGAAAATAGAATTAATTATTATATAACAAAATAACAAAATAAAAGAAGGAAAATTAAATCAAAATTTAAAAATGAAAATAAAAAATAAAATCAAAAAGGGAAAAAATTAAAAAAGGAATATGAATAAAGTTAAAAAGGAACATAAAAATAAAATTTATAAGGAAAATAAAATAAAAGAAAGGAAACAATAACATAAAAATGAAGGGAAATGGGATAAAAGGAAAGAAAAGGAACCGAAGGAACTGAACCGAACTGACCCAAAGTGAACCGAACCAAGCCCCAAAAAACAACAAAAGCGAGGGAGCCAAATGACCCGGAGCGTCCCGGGCCGGGGGCGGCCGGCGGGGCCCGGGGGCAGCGGGAACACCCTGCCCTGCCCGGCCCATCCCGCTCCCGGCCCGGCCCATCCCAACCCGTTCCAGTCCCCATCCCGGTCCCAGTTCCCATCCCAGTCCCGGTCCCAGTCCCGTTCCCGTCCCGGTCCCTACCGGGCTCAGCAGCAGCAGCAGGAGCGGCCCCAGGAGCCGCCGCATCGCCGGCACCGGCCCCGGCCCGGGACCCCCCGCTCCGGCCGGACCGCTCCGAGCTGTCCCGATCCGCTCCAGCTGCGCTCGGCTCGGCCCCGTCCGGCTCCGCTCGACCCCACTTCGGTCCCGCTCCAGTCCCGGTTTGGTCCCGTTCGGCCCCGCTCCGTCCCGTTCCGTCTCAGTTCAGCCCCGCTCGGTCCCGGTTCGGCCCCGCTCCGTCCCGTTCCGTCTCAGTTCAGCCCCGCTCGGTCCCGGTTCGGTCCCGCTCAGCCCCTCTCGGTCCCGGTTCGGTCCCACTCAGCCCCGCTCGGTTCGGGTCCGGTCCCGCTCGATCCCAGTTCGCTCCCGTTCGGTCCCGGGCCGGTCCTTTCGGTCCCAGTTCGCTCCCGGTCCGGTCCGTTCGGTCCCGTTCAGCCCCGCTGGGTCCCGGTCCGGTCCGTTCGCTCCCGGTTCTCTCCCGGTCCGGTCCGTTCGGTCCCGTTCAGCCCCGCTGGATCCCGGTCCGGTCCGTTCGGTCCCGTTCAGCCCCGCTGGGTCCCGGTCCGGTCCGTTCGCTCCCGGTTCTCTCCCGCTCCGGCCCCTCGTTCCCGTCCCGCCCGGGCCGGGCTCAGCTGGGCGTGGCTCCCCCAGGCAGGGCGGGGTGGGGCGCTCCGCTATTGGCTAAGCGGGACGTGAGGGCGGGGCTTCATGCGAAGCCCCGCCCCCCTCGAGTCTCTGGAATCAGGGATTCGAGTCCCGCCCGGGGCGCTCCCAACGGGACTGGTCCCAAATGGGACTGCACTGGTCCCAACTGCGACTGCCACCCCCGCCGCCTCCCCGCGGCCCTGCCCCGACTGGAAAATAGTCTCTGAAAGCGGGAGAAGAAGCTTTATTGACCCCTGGTGGAGGCACAGCGCCCTGGGGTGGGCACAGGATTTCAGCTGGGTGCAGCATTCTGGCATGGGGGGGGTCTTGGGTTTGGTGCAGGGTCTTGTGATGAGTGCAGGGTCTTGGAGGGGGTGCATCATCCCACCTTGGTGTGGGTGCAGGGCTTTGCTGTGGGTGCAGGACCCCGACACGAGTGTGGGCCACCAGCGTGGGTGCACAGCCTTGGAGCGGGTGCAGTGTCCCCAGGTGGGACCCTGGCATGGCCCCTGCTCTGGGTGCAGCCCCCCGGTGTGGTGGGTGCAGGATGCTGCCGTGGGCACAGGGGCTTGGTGTGGGTGCAGGCTCTCAATGAGGGGTCTCACGGGTGTGGGGTCTCATTGTGGGTGTGGGGTCCTGGTGAGGGTGCAGGGCCTCATGGCTGTGGGGTCTCATGCTGTGGGGTCTCAGTGAGGGTGAGGGGTCTTGGTGCAGGTACAGGGTCTCACAGGTGCCAGGATCTGCTGAAGGAACAGGCTGTCATGGCTGTGGGGTCTCCTGGCTGCGGGGTGTGGGTGCAGGGTCCCCGTGTGGGTGTGGGGTCTCGGTGTGGGCACAGCCCCCAGGTACCTCTCATCTCTCCTCACCACCCACGGGTGGGGTGCCAGAGCTCCACCACCTTCCCCCCGGAGTGGACGAAGTACACGGGGTGCATGGCAGCTGTGGCACAGGCCTGGAGGGGGAGACAGTCAGTGGGGGACATGGAGGGGACACGGGGGGGACACGGCAGGGCCGGATACTCACGTGGTACGGGATGAGAGCCAAGGTGCTTCCCACCGGGAACTGCTGGAAATCCAGCTCCCCATCCACGGCCTCCACCTGCCCGTGCTCCTGGGTCAGCCCCACCAGCCTGGGGGGGACACTCTGTCACCTCCCCGTCGCATCCTCCCCCCCGCCTGTCCCCCCCTGCCCACCCCGCGGGGGTCACCTGAGCTGGGGGTGCCCCTCGACGGCGGCGCAGCCCGGGGGTCCCTGGTCGCGGCCGTGCAGGCTCAGGGCCGCCCACCCGCAGTCCACCAGCAGCTGCTTTCGGTGCGGGTAGTGCCCCACCACCCTGGTGAGGACGCGGATCGCCACCTCCTCCGGCCGGCAGGAGCCCAGCTGGGTCTGCTGCAGGTCTGGGAGGGGGGAGAGGAAAGCGCCTGGGTGAGCTCGGGGTGTGTCCCATCCTCGGGGGGTCCCGGGGGGGCCCGTCCCGCTCACCGTAGAACAGGTAATTGCCCGGGTGCACCTCGGTGAGCTGCGACATCTCCGGCACCGGGTGGCTGCAGGACGGGGTGGAGCCGATGGTGGCCTCGGGACACGGGATCCCCTCCTCTCGCAGCCTGGGGGCACACGGGGGGGACCCTCTGAGTGCTTGGGGGGGGAGGGACATCACCCCCTGGGCACGGCAGGGAACGACACCAGGGGTGCATCCTTCAACTTTGGGTGCCACAGGACCAGGGATGGCGATGCCTCAGGGAGCCCCCAGATGGGTCAGGAACCCCCCCAAACACTCAAGGGAGCCATCCAGATGGGGCAGAGCCCCCCCAGTATGTTAGGAAGATGCCCAAGCACCCCAGGTGTGCCAGAAATCCCCCCAAAAGGGCCAGGACACCCCCAGATGTGAACAGGAGCCCCCCCAGATGTGCTTCAGTACCCCCTCAAACTATTCCAGAGCATCCTCAGATACACCTGGGACCCCTCCCAGCTGTTCCTGGACCCCCAGATGTGGCAGAGCACCCACCAGCTGTGCTTGGGACCAGCCCCAGATCCCAGATCCTGCCTGGAACCCCTCCCAGCTGTTCCCAGCTGTGCCAGAGCAGCTCCCAGCTTTGGGAAAAAGGGGAATTTGGGGGGGTGGTCTCAGTTCTCTCCCCCCCACCCCTACAAACCGGTGCCACCTCAGGCTGGGCTGGGGACCCCCAGGACGTGTCCCCAGGTGAGAACATCCCTGTTCGTGGGGGGATGGGGGTCCCTGTTTCCCCCCCTCCCTTTCCCAGCGGGGACCATCCGGCAGCAATTCCCTCCAGGATGCGAAACCCCCGCCGGGATAAAAGGGTGGCAGAGGAGCAGGGAGGGGACAATGCCCCAGGTCACATCAAAGGTGACATCAAAGGTGCCTGAGCCGCCAACATCCTCCCTGTGCCCCCCCGGGGCGGGGGGAAGCTTTGAGGGTCTTTTATGGGGGTCATTTACATTTACAACCCGACACCGGGATTTGGGGCGGGGAGGTGGGGGGAAGACAAGGATGTGCCACCCCCCTCCCAGCTCCACCCTCGCTGTCCCCACACCCGTGGGCGGGGACTCACCTGGTGACGAAGGCCAGCACGGCTCGGGTGGTGTCCCTGGCGATGTCCTGCACGGCAGGGATGTCCCCACAGCCGTAGGTGTTCCCGCAGTGCGCGTACACCCCCACCAGCGTCACCACCTCCGGCGCCCCCCGGGCGATGGAGAGGGCCAGGGCCAGAGCCGCGGGGTCCGTGGGGCGGATTCCCGCTGGGAGGGGGTTTGGGAGAGATGGTGGGGATGGGGATTGGTGGGATATCACCCCCCCCAACGGAGCGTCCTGGCTGCGGGAAGGCTGGGAATGGGCTTGGGGGGGCGATCTCTGCCCCTTGGAATGCCTGGAAAAATGACCCTAGGGGGGCTTGGGTGCCCCATCCTGGTTAAGAGGGTGGATTTGAGGGATTGAGGGACCTGGGACGTCCTGCCCCATGGCACATCCTTGAAGAATGATTTTTGGGCAGGGGTTTTAAATGTCCCCTCCTGGTTGAGATGGATGTGAGGGCTTGGAGGGACTTGGGACACGGAGCATCCTCAATTAATGACACTGGGGATGGTCTTGGAGGGATAAGGAACATCCTTCCCTGTGAAGCATCCTCAAAGAAGGACTTTTGGGGGGTCTCAGATGCCTCATCCTGGTTGAGATAGTGGATCTGGAGGGCTTGGAGAGACATTGGGATCCCTTCCTACGGAGCATCATTAAAGATTGGCTTTTTTGGGGGGGTCTTAAATGCCCCATTCCTGCGGAGATGGTGGATTTGGGATCTTAAGGGGACATGGAGATCTCTCCTCATGGAGCATTGCTTAAAAAATGATTTTTGGGAGGTCTTAAATGCCCCACCCTGATTGAGAGGGAGGGCTTGGAGGGTCCTGGAGCATCCTTGATTAATGACGTTGGGGGTGGGCTTAGATCCCCCATCCTCATGGAGATGGTGGATGTGGGGGCTTGAGGGACACGGGGACCTCTCCTCGTGGATCATCCCTGAGGAGTGACTTTTGGGGGGTCTTAAATGTCTCATCTCCATGGAGATGGTGGATGTGAGGTCTTGAGGGACACAGGGAGCTCTCCTCGTGGATCATCCCTAAGGAGTGACTTTTGGGAGGTTCTCAGCTGCCCCATCCCAACTAAGAGGGCGGTTCTGGTGGGCACCCAGCACATCCCAAACAATGGTGGGATGAAACCCCTCTTGGCAGAGGCCACGTGAGGCCCCATCCCTGTCCCCCACGGGTGGGCTGTGGGGAGGATCACCTACCCCTGCCGTTCCCACAGTCCAGCTTGAGCCACACGAGCCAGCGCTTCCCGCCGGGAAGGGGGTTCTGCTGCAGCAGCTCCAGCCCCCGGGGGCTGTCCACCAGCAGATGGAAAGCCTGGAGCCGCTGGGCCAGGGCGGAGCACTCTGCCAGGCGCCACTCGGGCACCGGGAAGGCGTACAGGATGTCGTCGAAGCCCCCGGCCGCGAAGAACCGCCCCTCGGCCAGCGTGGACACCACGATCCCACGGCGGGTCCCGCCCGTGGCCAGCGCAGCGCCTTCCCTGGGAACCGGGAGAGAGGAGTCGGGGGCGGGAGGAGAGGGGAAATGCGGGATACCGGGGGGGAAAAGGTGAGGGAGGGTGGGAGGAAAGGTGGGGGAGGATGGGGGGATACTGGGAAAGGATAAGGGATACTGGGGGGATACTGGGAGGGAAGGTAGGGGAGGATGGGGGAGGATGGGAAAGGTAGGGATGCTGAGGAGGTGCTGGGAGGGATACTGGGAGGATGCTGGGGGGGAGTGGAGGAGTGCTGAGGGGAAGGATGGGGGATACTGGGAGGATACTGGGGGCTGGATGGGGACATACTGGGGGGAGTGCTGGGAGGAGGATGAGGGCGTGCTGTGAGGGGTACTGGACGGGACACTGGGAGGATGATGGAGTGATACTGGGGAAGTTGAGGGGTGCTGAGGGAGACGATGAGGGGATACTGGGCAGATGGTGGGGAGATACTGGGAGGATGGTGGGGGGATACTGGGAGGATGGTGGGGGGATACTGGAAAGGCAGATGGGTGATATTTGAGGGAAAGGTTGGCGGTGCTGAGGGAGAGGATGAGGAGGTGGCTGGAGGGACGTTGGGAAGATGCTGGGAGGATACCGGGGAGGAAGCTGAGTGCTAAAGGGAAGGACGGGGGAATACTGGGAGGGTGCTGGAGGGATGCTGGGGGGATTCCGGGGAGGATGCTGGGCTTGTCGCTGGTTGCCAGGGGACCGTGGGGACGCACTCACAGCGTTTTGTGTGTCTTGACGTGGGGCCGCAGGCGCAGCCCCAGCGCCCGGCACCGCTCCCGCATCCGCTCGGCGTTCCCGCGCACCGTGGCCAGGTCCAGGATCAGCGCCGGCGTGGGCAGCTGCTCCAGGGGGGCTCCCAGCCACCTGCGGGGGCTGCGGGACCGGACGGGAGAGAGGGAACGGCCACAGCACCCCCAGAAACACCCTGCGCCCACTGCACACCCAAACCTGCACCCCTAAACACCCTGCGCCCACTGCACCCCCGAAAACACTGTGCATCCACTGCACCCCCAAACCTGCACCCCAAAACACCCTGGGCCCACTGCACCCCCAAACCTGCACCCCCGAAAACACTGTGCATCCACTGCACCCCCAAACCTGCACCCCAAAACACCCTGTGCCCACTGCACCCCCAAAACACCCTGCATCCACTGCATCCCCAAACCTGCACCCACTGCAGCCCCAAACCTGCACACACCACCCCCTGAAACCTGCACCCCCAAAACACCCCCCGCCCACCATGCACCCTCTGTGCTCCCAAACCCGCACCCACCATAGACCCAAATGTGCACCCCCAAAAAAACCTCTGCATGCACCACGCACCCACTGTACCCCTAAAACTGCACCCGCTGCACCCCCAAACCTGCACCCACTGTACCCCTAAAACTGCACCCGCTGCACCCCCAAACCTGCACCCACCATCCCCCTCAATCTGCACCCCCCAAAAACACCCTGTGCCCACCATGCACCCGCTGTACCCCAAACCTGCACCCACCATTCCCCCAAACCTGCAACCCCCCAAAACACCCTGCACCCACTGCACCGACTGTGCCCCCAAACCTGCACCTACTGCACCCCTAAGACCGCAGCCCCCAAAAACACCCTGCACCGTCTGTACCCCAAAACTGCACCCACCACGCATCCCAAAAAGACACGTGGGACGGGAACACTTGGGACTGGGACGTGTGGGATAGGGACGCTGGGCAGAGGGACACTTGGGACTGGGGCTCTTGGGACACGGATCCCTGGGATCGCGACACTGGGAACTGGGTCACTGGGAATCCTGGGATGGGACACTGGGCAGGGGGACACCTGGGACTGGGGACCTGTGGGATAGGGATGAGTGGGACACTTGGGACAGGGACACCGGGGAAAGGGACACTTGGGACTGGGACACCGGGAAAAGGGACACTTGGGACTGGAATCCTTGGGACAGGACGCCTGGAGCTGGGTCAGTGGGACCTGGGACTGGGACACCGGGAAATGGGTGACCGGGGCTCAGGATCCGGGGACAGGGCCACCCTCTGGCTGTGTCACCTCGGTGTCCCTCCCTCCCCCCTTCCCCGTGTCCCCTGCCCCTGGCGGTGCGGGGTGAAGGTCCGGGGTGCCCCGAGCGCCGTCCCTGCCCTGCCCACCTGTCCGTCCGTGTGTCCATCCCCGCGTCCATCGCTCCGGCCGCCGCCGCCGCCCCCGCCGCGCCGTGCCCGCTGTCCCCACGTGACAACGTGGCACCCGCGGCCAAGCCCGGCCGGGACAAGGGTCGCTGCCAGCCGTGGGGCCTCGCCGGGGTGGCAGGGCCAGGGGAGGACACGCACAGGGACCGCGCCAGGACGCGCTGCCAGAGCCGGGGGAGGGCGGGGGGGGACAGGGAGGGACGGCTGGGACCCCTTGGGACACGCGAGAGGGGCTGCTGAGACCCCCCCGGGGTCGTGACACGTGCGAGGGGCTGCTGAGACACCCCAGGGTTGGGACATGTGTTCAGGGGCTGCTGAGATCCCCCGTGCTCGTGACATGTGGCTGAGGCTGCACACGCTTGTGACACGTGTGTGCCAGGGGCTACTGAGACCCCCCACGGGTGTGACACGTGGATGTGGCTGCTGAGTCCCCCCGTGCTCGTGACACGTCGCTGAGGCTGCACATGCTCATGGCATGTGTGAGAAGAGCTGCTGAGACCCCCCCTGTGCTTGTGACAGCTGTGGGCGGCTGCTGAGACCGTCCATGCTCATGACATGGCTGAGGCCACACATGCTCATGACACGTGTGAGAGGGGCTGCTGAGGCCCTCCGTGCTCGTGACACGCGGATGTGGCTGCTGAGACCTCCCTACATTCATGACACTTGTGCCAGGCACTGCTGAGACCCCCCCTGTGCTCATGACACGTGTGTGTGAGGGGCTGCTGAGACCTGGCACGCTCATGACAGGGGAGAGGAGCACCCCCAACTCATGACATCATATGACACGTGGGTACAGGGCTGCTGAGACCCCCCACACTCACAGCATGAGTGTCCCCAAGTCCCTCTGACCCCCCCACCTGACACAGCCCATGCTGGGACACCCCCCTGGGTAGGACACTGGAGGGGGGTGACACAGGGGGGACACACAGGAGGGGGTGTCACACCCCCCCCATCCCAGAGCAACCACGGGCCTCACACGCTGATTTCTCACCGATATATTATTATAATTATTAATATTAATAATAATCTTTGTCTGTAAAAGATCTAAAAACGCGCAGAAATAAAAAATAAGGGGGGGAGGGGGGGACGCCGACTCTGGGTGGCTCCTGGCCAGCGGGCACGGCGGGGGGGCCACGGCACCCCCTGCCCAGAGAGGGGTCCCCACCTCCTCCCGCCCCCCATCCCTGCCTGGGAATGGGGGATACATTCCCGAAAAACTGGGGGGGCTGGATACCCCGCCGGGGAGGGATAAGGCCACGGATGGCGGGTGGAGCGGGGGCTCCCGACCCCCTCGGGCCCAGGGGTCCCCCCTCAGCCCCTGGGCCCCCCTTTGGGCCAAGGGCCCCCCCTCTCTGTGCTGGGGGCGCGGGGCCTGCCGGGGGTGGTGGGTGCCAGCCCTTGGAGGGGTTCAGCCCAGTCTGGGCTGGATCCCAGAGGGGTTGATCCCAGCCTAGGCTGGATCCCAGAGGGGTTGATCCCAGCCTAGGCCTGGCTCCCACAGGGGTTGATCCCAGCCTAGGCCTGGCTCCCACAGGGGTTGATCCCAGCCTAGGCCTGGCTCCCACAGGGGTTGTATTCCGTCTCTCCGGCCGACACCTGGGAGATGCGCCGCGTGGATCGCCACAGCCGCCGGTGGAACTGGCCCGGACGCACCTGGGGAGGGGGAGGTGAGAGCCCACCCTGGGCTCGGACCCCTTCCTCATCCCCAAATCCTTCATCCATCCTCATCCTCATCCCCTTCTTCATTCCCATCCCCTTCCAAATCATCATTCAGTTCTCCATCTCCATCCTCTTCGTCTCCATCCTCATTCCCATTCCCTTCTCCATCCCCATTCTCTACCAGATCCTCATCCACTTCTCCATCCCCATCCTCCTTGCAGATTCTCATTCCCTTCTCCACCCCCAACACATCCCAAATGTCCATCTGCTTCTCCACCACCATCCTCATCAACTCCTCCATCCCCATCCTGTTCTAAACACTCACCACTCCCAGCCCCTTCCCCAGCACATTCCCTTCCAAACCCATCCTTTGCTCCACACACACTCACCCCCTTCCCCTTCCTAATCCCCATCCCTTCTGCCATCACTGTCCCCTTCCCCTTCCGCACCCACATCCCTTTCCCAACCCCTCATTGCCATCCACCCACCACCCCTTCCCTATGTCCATCTCCATCCCTTTCCCTATCTCCACCTCCACCTTCATCCCCTTCCAATCTTCACCTCCATCCCCATCTCTATCCCCTTTCCTATGTCCACCTCCCTTTCCCTATCCTCATCTCCACCTTCTCCTTCATTCCATCTCCAACTACATCCCCACCTTCATTCCCATCTCCATCTCCATGTCCACCTCCACCCCCTTCCTCATCTCCACCTTTATCTCCATTCCACCTCCATTTCCATCTTCACCCCCATCCTCACCTTCATTCCCTTCCCAGTCTCCCTCTCCATCCCATCCCTATCTCTATCCCACATCTCCATCCCCTCCCCACCCCTGTCCCCCTCAGCTCTGGAGAGGCCACGTTGATGTCCCCAGCCCAGGAGCACCCCATAAACACTGGGGCCCCTCCTCCCACCCCCCTGTATGGTCCCGCTCACCTCAGCGGGCTGCCCAGCGCCCACCACGATGAGCTTTCCATCCTCCAGCCCCACCAGGATGTGACTCTTCTCCTTGGTGACGGACACGCTGTGCACGGGCACCCTCATGGGCACGGGGGGCACGGCCGCCCTGAGGCTGCAGAGACGAGGACGGGATGGGACCTGGGCACCCCGAGGGGGAGGGACAAAGGGGGGCCCCCTCCCATCCTCTTCTCTATCCCCATCTCCTTCCAGATCCTCATCCTCTTCTCCATCCCCATCTCCTTCCAGATCCTCATCCTCTTCTCCATCCCCACCCTCTTCTCCCCTCTCCCCTTCCAGACCCTCCCCATCTCCCCCGTGCCCCCCCTGGCAGCTGTGCCGGTACCTGTGGAGCTCCCGGACCTCCAGCCCGCACTGGGTGGTCCCCAGCACCACGAAGTCGTCGGTGAGGCACATGGCCGTCACCTCCCGCTCCAGGGGGACGGACGCCAGGAGCTTCCCGTTCACGGAGTACAGGTGGAGCGCGAACCTGTCCTGGAAGAGGGCAGAGGGCGGGGAGCTCGCGCTGCTGGGGGACAGGGGGCAGCCCTGGGGGACCCCGGGGTGTACCTTGAGGCAGGGCCGCTGGCCCGTGGTGCTCTGGGCCACCACCTGCCCCTCGGGGCCCACGGCCAGGTGGGCCAGCACGGCGGGGGGACAGCTCTCGCCCGGCGGCCGCACCGAGCGGATGAAGAGCCCCCGGCGCACCGTGTGGGTGATGATGGTGCCGTCCTGCGGGAGGGAGGGGACACGGGGTGACCACGGGACACCGGTGGTGGCACTGCCCCACCAAGGCTGGAGCATCAATGGCTGGTGGCTCAGATAATCGTCCGTTTGCAAAACCAGACCTTGCCCATCTCCACTTCCACCTCCTTCCCTATCCACTTCTATCTCCTTCCCCATCTCCATCTCCACTTCTATCCCCTTCCTTATTCTCTGTCTCCATCCCCATCTCCACCTTCAGAAGGTGATCACAGCAAATCAACCTTTGTTCAGCAATGAGCTGGTTTGGAGCCAGAGAAGGAAAGAGGCCAAAAAGCAGCAGATCCAGGCGGGATAATGGCTTTTGTCCTGCCCATGTCCTCCCTCACACCCCTGGCTCAGGTGTGACACTCCCCTGCCAGGGGGGACATTCCCAGGTAGGGCTGGAGGTTTCCATCCCTTCTGATGGGGCACAACTGGCCCAGCTATGCTGGTCATGTCTTAGAAGGGTCCTAAACCACCAAAGACTCCTAAAGTGCCCTTTGATCCACCATGCCACATCCCACCATGTGAAACCCCCACCCAGGGGAGGAACCTGGGCCTTCCCACCTGAACCTGAGCATATTTTAATCCACTGAACTTTGTGTTTTGGGGGCTTCCCCCAGCCCTGACAGATCAAGACCGTGACCATTAGTTTGGCATCAAAACTGCAACAATAAGGTCTCATTGCTGGGTCCACGGGTGGTGACTGTTTACTTTTCTCTCTCCTTTTGCTTCCTCTTTCTCTCTCTCTTTCTTCTCCCCCCCTTTCTTTTTCTTCTCAAAATGTATCATAAGCCAGACTTAAAAACTTCCAGCTCACCTTGGAGCCCGACACTGCCATGTCCAGCTCGGTGCTGATAGCCACACATGTCACCTCAGCGTCGTGGCCGTACAGGACCTGCACGGGTTTGGGAGCCAGGCCGCTGGAAAACCCACCCTGGCATCGGGGACAGGGACATCAGTGACCTGCTGGCGGTGCCCACCATGAGCCCCTCCCTCCAGATGACCCCTCACCTGCTGCAGGACCTGCCACACCATGCAGGTGGTGTCCCGGGACCCAGAGATGAGGTAGATGCCGCAGAGGTCGAGAGCCAGGCAGGTGACAACATCTGGGGCAGGCAGAGGGACACCATGAGCTCCCATCCCACTGCACTCGGCATCCTGACTCCATGGGATGGCACCATGATGTGTTTTGGGGTGTGGAATTGCTGCTATCTCCATTCCAAGATGTGTTTTGGGGGTGTGGAATTGCTGCCACCCCACTCCAAGAAGTGTTTTGGGGTGTGGAGCTACTGCAAATCCTCACCCTACTCCAAGAGGTGTTTTGGGGTGTGGAATTGCTGCCAACCCCATTCCAAGACATATTTTGGGATATGGAACTGCTGCTGCCCTGCTCCAAGACATGTTCTGGGGCGTGGAGATGCTGCTAATCCTCGCCCCACCCCAGCTCTAAGATGGAACCTGGACTGTCCCCATGGAGACATTGGGAGATGCCCCTCACATGTCCCCTTCTTGCTCCACAGCCCCTACAGCCCCATCAGGGCATCACAGACCCTCACCCTCCCGGGAGCAGGCCGTACCTATGTGGCGGGTGATGTGCCCCACCACCTTGCCCTTGGCCAGCGAGGTGACCCTCAGGCTGTTGTCCCAGTGTCCCCCGCTGAAGAGCAGCTTCCCGTCGGGAGACACGGCCAGCGTGCGGGAGCTGAGATCCACGCCGGGGGCGAAGGGGCCCTGCAGGAACCGCTGCGTCCTGAGGGGCAGGGATGAGCTGCTTGGACTGCTGGCACCTCCAGGGACCATCCCTGGGGACCACTGAGTGGGACCAGGTGACTCACTTTGCGTTGGACACGGTGGGGTCTTTGGTGAAGCTGAAGTAGTTGGAGATGTTCTTGTCGTAGGGCAGCCAGCTGTGGGTCCCCAACAAGCCGTTGGCGCTCACGGTGACCTGGGCAGAGGTGGAGGGGGAGGTGACACCACTCCCACCACCACAGCCCTCCTGCTTGGCTCCTGGACCTCCCTAGACCGGCAGAACTTTTTTTTTTCCCCGCACTCACCAGGACGTCGGGGGATCCCTGAGTGATGAAGGAATGCGCCTGGTTCTTGGGGACCACGGCCTGCACCAAGGCCACCCCGTCACTGATGCCCTGTGGGGACACAGCAGCTGCTGGGCACCTTCCTGGCCACCCCCACCCCTCCCAGCCCTGCCCAGGGATCCCCCGGGGTCACCCTCACCTCCACGAAGAAGGATTTGAGCTGGTCCAGGTGCTCGAAGACGTTGGGGGAGCGGGTGTCGAGGCGGGCCAGCCTCTGGGCCGCGCTCTCTGCCGACAGCCGGGCGGGGTGGGGCTCCTGGGGGGGCGACGGAACCCATCAGCAGTGGGGTGACCCCTCCAAAGGGGCTGGGTTTGGGGATGGGGTGCCTGAGCTACCTTGAGCAGCTGGCAGGGCGTCTGCCCGAAGTTGCTGATGATGCCCTCCAGGGCCTTCCGCTGCGTCTCGTCGGCGATGGCGTCCAGGTCCACGGCCCCTGGGGATGGGCACGGTCACGGGGGGGCCCCCCAGGAGGTGCCCCCCAGGAGGGGTTCCCCAGCTCCCTTCCCCACGGCTCACCCTCGTAGGTGCAGTAGTAGAAGACGTTGAGGGCCTCCACGGCGGCCGGGCCTCGCTGCTTGTACCCGAAGATGAGGTCGATCCACTCGTGGAGGTGGGCTGAGACATACTCTGACTCCTGACCAAGGAGGGGCATCAGGGGGGTTGGGAACACCCCCCACCCTCCTGGGACATCCCCCTGGGATGAGCTCCCCCCTCTCACCAGGGCTTTGCGGTGCTGGTAGATGAAGTCCTCGCGGGACCGCGCCCACCGTGGCAGCACCACATCGCCCACCTTCTCGTTGGAGAGCTGGAGACAGCCCAGGTCGAAGCCTGTGGGCAGGGGGGAAGTGTGAGAGACTGGAGTGTTGATGGCTCAGACTGTCAGCCATTTGCAGAACCAGCCCTTCCCCATCTCCACCTCCACTTTTATCACCTTCCCTATCCTCCGTCTCAACCCCCATCTCCACCTTCACCTCCATCCCCATCCCCATCTCCACCTTCACCTTCCCCATCCCCATCTCCACCTTCAGAAGGTGATCACAACAAATCAACCTTTGTTCAGCAATGAGCTGGTTTGGAGCCAGAGAAGGGAAGAGGCCGAAAAGCAGCAGATCCAGGTGGGATAATGGTTTTTGTCCTGCCCATGTCCTCCCTCACACCCCTGGCTCAGGTGTGACACTCCCCTGCCAGGGGGGACATTCCCAGGTGGGGCTGGAAGTTTCCATCCCTTCTGATGGGGCACAACTGGCCCAACTACGCTGGTCATGTCTTAGAAGGGTCCTAAACCATCCACAAACCCCAAAGTGCCTCCAGACTCATTTCTGGGGTGTTCCCACCTGAACCTGAATGTATTTGATCCCCCTGAACTTTGTGTTTTGGGGGATTCCCCCACCCTGATAGATCATGACCAAACCACCACTTCAACATGGAAATGGCAACAATCAAGTCTCATCTCTGGATCCACGGGTGGTGAGAACTTTCTGATCCTTTCCTTCTCTTTCCTTCTTTTCCCTTCTACATTTTCTCAAGTTGGAATTCTATACTTTTATATTCCTGCATTTCTACAGATAATAATAACCCAAACAGCTCCAGCCCTGCTTTCCATTGCAACCAAACTGTTCCAAAATAAACCCTAAAATACTAAACAATAATTTATTAATATAAAAATATAGTGATATATTAATATATAACATATAATATCATAGTAATAGAATAATATATTGTGATATATAACATAAAATATAATATATTGCATATGATATAATATATAGGAATATATAATATATAAAATACCATAATTAAGAATATATAAGAATATATAATTAACATATCAATATATCATATTAGTGAATAATAGATAATCAATAATAATACAAAAATTAATAATTAATAAATATATATAAACGCTGGTCCTTCAGGGATCTCTTAACAAGAACCTCAGTTCAGTGAGGGACACCGACCCCCCCAAGTGCTCCCAGGAGTGGGGATGGTCCCCTCTTACCGTTCTGGTTCTCCAGGAACTCCGGGAAGTAGAAGAACTCGGGGATGAGCTCCTTGACATCCACGGGGTTCTCCATGCGCGCCTGCCACGCCGCCGGCACCGAGTGGAACTGCCGGTCGGAGCAGTCAAACCTGGTGGCACAGCACGGCTGGTTGGAGGCTGTTGGTGTCCCCTGACGTCCCCTCCTTGGGGCCCACCCTCCTTGGGGCCCACCTGCCGCTCTGCAGCTGGATGTGGAGGGTGGTGAAGGGCTCGGTGCGGATCAGGTAGTGCATCACCCCGGCCGCGTTGGAGTAGTGGGTGCCGTAGTGGAACTTGTCCACGGTGCCCGTGGGGTCCTCGAAGCTCTCGTACCTGGAGGAGAGGTGGGATGGGGTGCACCGTGAGCCAGCCAGGCACTCCTTGCGTTCCCCGTCCTTTGGTTTTGGGGCACTCACTTCTCCTTCACGTCCCGGGCGTGCCGCTCGTTGGCCACCCCGATGGGCTTGGACAGGTCGCGGAACACGGCGGGGTTGGAGAGGTCCAGGGTCTCCGAGGTGTAATCCCGCAGGATCCAGGGGAACTGGGGGGGTGGGAGGGGGGTGAGGCCGGGGGGGAGCACAGGATCAGTGTGGGGGCTCTGGGGGGACCTGGGGCTCACCACGGGGTACTGGGACAGGTCGTTGTAGGTGCGCCCCGCGATCGTGTTCAGCTGCATGAGGTACTCGAAGTTGGAGATCTCCCGCAGGACCCATTTCTGGAGTGAGGGGATGGGGGTCAGAGGGGCTTTGGAGGAGCAGGAGACAGGGCAGACACCTCACCACATGGCAGGGCCCATCCCATGGCCATCACTGGTCCCAGAACATCTCTGGTCCCTCAGCTGTCCCCATTCCCATGGCCATAGCTCACCTCTGGTACCATGGCTGTCCCTAATCCCACACCCACCCCTGGTCCCATGGCTGTCCCCAGTCTCATGACCATCCCTGGTTCCAAAGTCACCCCTGGTCCAATGGCCATCCCCATCCCAGGGCCATACCCCATCCAAGCAGAGAGACCTCTGGTCTCATATCCCATATCCCACGGCTGTCTCCAGTCCCATGGCTGTATCCACCCCACGGCTATCCCAGGCCCTATGGTCACTCCTGGTCCCACATCCATCCCTGGTTGTGTGCCATCCTTGTTCCCATGGCCACGCCCTCCCTGGTGCCACAGCTGTCCCAGTCCCAGGACCACCCTGGTCTCAGAGCCATCCCTGGTCCCACAATCATCCCCATTCCACAGCCACCCCTAGTCCCAGAGTCATCCCCATCCTATGGCCATCCCTGGTCCCTCGCTGTCACTCTCCCCTTTTCCGTCTGGGAATTCCATGCATCCATATGGGACGGGGATGGGCATGGAGAGGCCATCACCTGTGTGAGCCCCGAGGCTTTGAGCAGCTCCTGGGGCGAGCGGCTGCCGAAGTAGATCTGGTTGGGGGGCCGCAGGCCAAGGATGCAGGAGTACACCTTGTTCCTCACCTGCAGGGACAGGGAGAGGACACGGCCTGACCGCAGCTCAGGCAGTGCTGTGGCCCTGGGAGGGGCGTGGGGGTGGGATAAGGGTGTTCCACCTTCTTTCTGAAGTTGAGGAAGTAGTTGGCCTGGTCGATGAAGAAGAGCTCGAGGGCGGAGCGGCGCAGGTTGTAGCGGCGCAGGTGGACCTCGCGCAGGTGGGACAGGGGGCGCTTGAAGTCGTGGCCGATCCCTGCCAAGAGGGGGGGGCACAGAGTCCCACAGGGATTACCATCCACCCAGGCCCCCTTTCCCAAGGCAGGGATGGGGCTGGGAGAAGCTCCCCCTCACCCCCACCGTGGGTGATGTGTTTGGGGGAGATGTGTGGAGTGAGGGGTCCTCGATCCCCTCGGGGCTCACACGCCGTTACCTCCCTCCGTCTCCTCCTTGTCGCTGCTGCCGTCGTAGAAATAGACGTGCTGGGTTGTCACCTCCAGGCGCCCGGGGACCACGGCCACCGTGGTGATGAGCTCGCAGTCCTCCGACACCACCAGCTTCTCCCGCTGGCTCTGCTCCTTGGGCTCGGCCCTGGGGGGCACAGCGGGGTGAGGACACCCCAGTGACACCCCCGGCGCGGGACAGCTGGCACCATGGCAGGGACAGGGACACTCACTGGGTGTCCAGCACAGGCAGGTCCTCCTCGGCCAGCTGGTCGTCCTCCAGCTCGCTCACCTTGGCCTCCTTGGCCATGGCGAGCGGGAGGGACTCGGCGGGGGTCTGGAGGTGGTCGGCTCCTGAAATGAGGAGGGGAGTCAGCAGGTGCCCCCCTGAGCTGGGGGACAAGTCCTGAGAAGGGCCCCCAAATTCAACGCTGCCCGTGACAGCTCCCAGCCCACCCCCACCCCGGGCAGGGGGGTCCCCCGGGTGCCCCAGTGCCAGCAGCCTCACCCAGGTTGTCCCGCAGGGCGCTGGCCTCCAAGTGCTGGTCGAAATTGAGGTTGGGCACCAGCTTCAGCCTCATCCTCGAGTAGGTCTCTGCGCTCGACAGCTTCCAGCGAACCTCCGGAGGGTTCCTGGGGGGCACGGAGGGGTCAGGCACCCCGGGGACCCCCGGCCGTGCCCCCCTTCCCCGGGGACGGGGCTCACCGGTCGGCCCAGGCGGAGCGGGGCGAGGTGAGCAGGCGGCACAGGGACCTCCACTGCTTCAGCACCGTGCTCTGGTGGTTGTTGGCCTGCTTGAGGACGTTGCTGTGCCGGGCGTTCTCCGCCTTGGAGCGCTTGGCCACCGGCTCCAGCACCAGCTCCTGCCCAGAGAGCGCCAGAGTGAAGGGACAGCAGGGCTGGGGCTTGGGGACAGGCCCCAGGTGAGGAGCGTGTTCATGGGGGACATCCCCAGGGCAAGGGGAACGTCCCCAGGATGATGTGCTTGGGGAGAGAAGCACAGCACTGGGATTATGGCCCAGGAATAATGTTCCCGGGATGGGGAGCACGTTCCCAGGATAAGGAGCACATCCCCTGGGTGACATCCCAGGGATGAGGAGCATGTCCCCAAGATGAGGATCGTGTCTCCAGGATGAGGAGCACATCCCCTGGGTGACATCCCAGGGATGAGGAGCACACCCTCAGGGTTACATTGCAGGGATGAGGATCATGTATCCAGGATGAGGAGCACATTCCCTGGATGACATCCTTGGAGTGAGGAGCATGTCCCCAAAACGAGGAGCACACTCCCAGGGTGACATCCCAGGGGTGAGGAGCACATTCCCAGGATGAGAAGCACATCCCCAGGGTGACATCCCAGGGGTGAGGAGCACATTCCCAGGATGAGAAGCATGCCCCCAGCTGACATCCCAGGGGTGAGGAGCACATTCCCAGGATGAGAAGCATGCCCCCAGCTGACATCCCAGGGGTGAGGAGCACATTCCCAGGATGAGAAGCATGCCCCCAGCTGACATCCCAGGGGTGAGGAGCACATTCCCAGGATGAGAAGCACGCCCCCAGGTGACATCCCAGGGGTGAGGAGCAGGCAGGACCTGGAACATCTTGCGGCTGGCCGCCTTCTCCTGCTCGCGCCGCTGGGCGCTGCTCATCATGGCGTCGTAGCAGGCGTTCCAGAAGTTGGACATGTGGTCGTGGCTCCTGGCAAAGGTGTCCATCTCAAACTGGGCCATGGTGGGCTGCACCTGGGAAAACCAGGAGGACAGAAGAGGTGTTTCCAGGGCTTCACACACTCCCCCCACCCACCATCCAGCGGTGACACCCACGTGCTTCTCGATGAATCCCCTCCACTCGGGGGTGGTGCAGAAGAGCTGGAAGTCCTCGTAGAAGGTGGGGCTGCCGTTGGTGGGGGGCAGGGAGGGCAGGAAGAGCTGCAGCTGCAGGGTCTCGTAGCACTGGTCCATGAGGGTCCGGATGATGGGCACCAGCCAGGAGAAGGTCTCCGACTTGGCCTCCAGCGAGCGCCGCAGAGGGGTCTCCAGCTTCCCCAGGAGGTAACAGGCCTCGTCCCTCTTGGGAGCTGAGGACGTCTGCAGGAGGCTGTGCAGCTTCACGTAGGCCAGGGAGTGCAGCTGGGGGGACATGGACATGGGATGGGGCCACTCCAAGGGCTGGATCCCACTGGGAGGGATGTGGGACGTCATATGGGGCCATTCCAAGGGCTGGGATCCCACCAAGAGCCCAGCTGGGAGGACAGGGGATGGGGCCATCTCGAGGGTTGGGATCCCACCAGGACATCAGACGGGGCCATTCCAAGGGCTGGGATCCCACCAGAAACCCCACTGGAGGGACATGGGGCATGGGATGGGGCCTCTCCAAGGGCTGGGATCCCACCATGAGCCCAGCTAGGGGGACACAGGACATGGGGACGGGGCCACCCCGAGGGTTGGGGATGCCACCAGCAGCGCTGGGGAGGGGTGACCCACCTGGGGGTCCTGCAGCAGGACGTAGCCCACGAGGACTCGCAGCCCCGTCTGGGCCATCTCCCGGAGGTCGGAGGTGCCGTTGGCCAGGTGGTACCACGCGCCCAGCTTGTCCAGCAGGCTGTTCACCCCCTCGTAGATCTGGGGACACGGACAGACCCCCCCTGGGCACGGATCCCACCCCTCTCCAGCCACCAGGGCCGACCCCAGCGCCCCTCAGCTTTGGGTTTGGGTTGGGGGGCAGGATTTAGGATTAGGGGTTGGAGCAGGGTAGAACCCGACTCATAATGGTCATGCCAAACTGGTCTGGGTTTGGGCGTCAGGTGGGGCTCAGGGAATGGGTTTATAGTGAGGGTGAAGGGTTAGGGGTAAGGATTAGGACTGGGATTAGGTCTGGGGTATAAGACTGGGTTTAGGGTTGAGGTTTAGGGTGGGGATGTAGGTTTAAGGATTAGGATTTAGGAGGTACGGTCACGTTACAGTTGTGACCTAAAGTTAGGCCTAAAGTTTATAGTAGGGGTGTAGGGTTAGGGTTAAGATTAGGATTAAAGGTTGGGTTTTGTGACAAAAATTCAGAGATAAGGTTAAGAATGAGGATTGGAATTAGGGCTGAGGTAGAGGATTGGGGTTAGGGTTGAGTTTTATGACAAGGAGGGTTAAATTTTAAGATCATTACTTAGGATGTCTTAGGTTCTTGGTATGGGTGTAGGGTTAGGGTTAAAATTAGGATTAAGGGTTGGGGTTTATGACAAGGATGTAGGGTTAAGGTTTAGGATTAACTGTTGATTTACAGTTTAGGATCAAGGCTGAGGTTATTTCCTAAATTTAGGATTAGGCTTTGAATTACAGTGTAGGAATAAGGCTGAGGTTATTTCCTATGATTAGGGCTGGGGTTTGATTTATAATTTAGGATTAAGGCTGAGGCTCTTTTCTAGGGTTAGGGTTAGAGTTAGGGTTTGATTTAAATTTAGGATTAAGGCCGAGGTTATTTCTAAGGTTAGGATTAGGTTTTGACTTACAGTTTATGATTAAGGCCGAGGTTATTTCCTAAGGTTAGATAAGGCTGTAGATAAGGCTGTGTTTAGACTCAGGGTTTTACCATCAGGGATTGGGGGTTAGGGTTGGGGTTAAGGCCCAGGTTATGTGCTAAGGTTAAGGTTAGGATTAAGGCCCAGGTTATGTCCTAAGGTTAAGGTTAGGATTAAGGCCCAGGTTATGTCCTAAGGGTAGGTTAGGATTAAGGCCCAGGTTATGTCCTAAGGGTAGGTTAGGATTAAGGCCCAGGTTATGTCCTAAGGGTAGGAAGATCAAGCGCTGCAGGCAGGGCTGGGTTTAGGCTCAGGTCTCACGTCAGGGATCAGGCATTAGCAGTGGGCTCCGGAGCTCAGGTGTGGGACCAGGGATCCCCCCTCACTCCCACCCACCTTCTCGCTCCACAGGGTCTGGTTGTTGTGCCCCTCGGAGAACAGGAAGTCCTGGAGCAGCCGGAGCAGCTTGAGGGCGTTGTGGGTGAGGCCGGGCAGGGCCCCCGGCCCCGACTCCTTCAGGTCGGTCAGCGCCGACTCCAGCATCATCTCCAGGAGGCTGGGGGAGAGCACAGCTCCGCAGGGTGCCCCTTTCCCTGGGGATCCCACCCCCTCGGAGCCGGGCAGGACTCACCTGCGCTTGATCTCGTCCGGGGGCCGCACCAGCTCGCAGGCCGAGCCCAGCTTGGTGAGCACCGAGAAGACCTGGCCGCGCTCCCGCCAGGCCGCGTCGTCCCAGCCCTCCACCCCGCGCCACGTCACCGAGAAGATGATGTTGGTCAGGAGGTTGCACAGCTCCTCCTCGGGGGTTTGCTGCCAGCGGAGAGGGAGAATCACGGAATCACGGGATGTGCCGAGTTGGAAGCGACCCACAAGGATCAGCCAGTCCAGCTCCTGGCCCTGCACAGGACACTCCAACAATCCCACCGTGTCCCTCAGAGTGGTGTCCAAATCCTCCTGGAGCTCTGGCAGCCTTGGGGCTGTGCCCACTGCCCTGGGGAGCCTGTTCAGTGCCCACCACCCTCTGGGGGAAGAACCTTTCCCTGAGATCCACCCTGAGCCTGCCCTGACACAGCTCCAGCCATTCCCTGGGGGCTGTCCCTGTTCCCCCCAGAGCAGAGCTCAGTCCTGCCCCTCCTCTGCCCCTGCCCAGGCAGTTGGAACTGCAGGGAGGTCTCCCCTCAGTCTCCTCTTCTCCAGCTGAACACCCCAAGTGCCCTCAGTGTCCTCACACGCCTTCAAATCCAGGCCCTTCCCCATCTCTTTGCCCTCCTTTGGACACTCTCTTCCATTGTGTCCCCCCCAGCTGTCCCAATGTTGAGGTGAGGCCTCCCCAGGGCAGAGCAGAGCGGGACAATCCCCTCCCTGATGCCCCTAGCACAGGGATGTCCCTCCTGGCTGCCAGGGCACTGCTGACTCAGGGACAACTGGCACCCACCAGCACCCCCAGGGCCCTTTCCCAGCTCTGCTTCCCAGCCTCTCATTCCCAGCCTATCCATACAAACTGCGAGGTTGGTGTCCTGAGCGCTCCGGGGTGGTGGGTACGAGGGTTTGGGGCTCACCTGGGGGTTGCTGGTGTTGGAGACGTTGTCGCTGGGCAGCACGTCCTGGTAGCTGCTCTCGTCCAGGACGTTGGAGAGGCTGGAGCTCTTGCGCGCCCGCATTCCCGGGAAGGGCTTGAAGCTCTCCAGGGGGGACGGGGTGCCGGGGCCGCTGCCGGGGGTCTGGGCACCGCTCTCGGCCGTGGCCACGGAGCTGGTGCTGGCCAGGTCGAGCCCCAGGTCGAAGGGGGAGGTGGAGAAGGGCGACAGCGGGTGGTAGACGCCGTCGAAGGGGGGACCGTCGCCGGGGTTGGAGGACGAGCGACTGGCCCGGTCGGAGGAGTCGAAAGACTTGAAGTTGTAGGAGTGGAAGGACTTGGCGCGGCCGCTCGGAGAGATGGAGTGGTCGGAGAAGCCCTCGGAGAGCTCCTGGTCCGAGGCCTCGTATCCCAGCGGGAGGAAGACGTCGAGCTCCGGGAGCTCGGCGGGCGGTGGGCTCGTGCCCTCCTTGCTGGGGGGCTCGGAGAGGCGCAGGAGCTCCAGGCAGCCCCCACCGGTGCTCAGGCTGTGCTGGCGGGACTCGTAGGACTCCCTGACGTAGAGCTTGGTGAGGGTGTCCTGCCACCCCGCCAGCCTGGCCAGCTGCCTCACCAGGTCCTGCTGCGCGTAGATCAGGTGGAAGAGCTGCAGGAGAAGGAAAAGGGAGGAGATTTGATGCTGCTGCCCCAGCCCCTGACGGGTTGATGCTTGGATCCTCGGTCCTGAGCACCCAAGACCCTCCATCACCAGCACGAGGTGCTGGGGCTGTGCCACTTCCATGCCGGCACATCCATGTACACGCTACCACCCCGTCTGGGCGTGGCTGGGTGCCCAGGGAGCTCAGCCCCGGGGTGACACCTCTGTCCCCTCACCTTGCGGCAGAGGTCGAGCCGGACGGTCAGCTCAGCCCGGTGGGACAGGTAAACCACGGCCACCAGGTCCTTGTAGTTGGGAGGGTCTGTGGGCAAGGGGAGACAGCACACTGGTGGGACACCCGCTGTCCCCAAAAGCCACCCAAGATCCCAGTCCCAAGACCAGCTGAGCCTCGTGGGAAGCCAGCAGCGCTGATCCCACGGCAGGTGTTTTGGAATGTACGTTTTTGGGACACGGTACCTGCCCCGAGGACCTGCTCGGAGAGGCAGCGGAAGAGCAGCGTGGAGCTGGGGACATCACTGAGGTAGGAGATGAGCCCATGGTACCCGATGTCCTTCAGCTTCAGGCGGCTCTTGCTGCGCTCAGGGACCTTCTCGTACTTCAGCATCTTGTAGAGGATCTGGAGGGACAGTGAGAGGTGTCACCTCGCTGGGGATGGCGAGAGCTGGGCGCTGGGGACCCGCCTTACCTTGAAGACCCTCTCTCGCACTTCATCCGAGAACTTCTTCTGCACCAGCAGGGAGAAGAGAACCTCCACCTGGCCCGGCTCGAAGAGGAAGGCGAAGAGCTGCTCCTGGGCGGGTGAGCCCTTCAGCAGGCTGTGGATCACCTCCAGTGCCCCACACACCTGCAGGACACGGGGCTGGTTGTCCACGGCCCTCCAAGTGCCCTACCACGATCTCGACAGCTTCTCCCCACCTACTGCCAAGTGCTGGCCCAGCCCACGGCACGATGAGGAGTTCGGGGACCAGGGTGGGTGGGTGAGGTACCTGCTGCTCATCCTGGGCCCCAGCCAGGTAGCTCAGCAAGCTCTGCATCTCCTCCCCGGAGAAGCTCCGGCAGAAGAAATCCTTCACCAGGCTGAAGAGGGACGTCTGCACTGTCTTGATGTCATCAGTGGCCGTGGTGTCCCTGGAGGTGCTGGTGGACAGACACACATGGGGACATGTACAGTCCCTTGTCACCCATCACCAGCACCATCCCAAATCCCGCCATGGAGCCTGAGGAGCAGCCCCATGGGGACATCCAGGGATCTTCTGGCCCATGGGAAACGTCCACCCCACGCTTTTGGGTCTCTGCAGGGGGTAAGCACCCCCAGTACCACGGACATGCAGCAACACATCAAACAAGAGAAGGGCACCGAGCCGCTGCAGAAGCCACCATGCTCTTGGTGGCTGAGGGAGAGACGCTGGGGATGGATTTGGGAGCCAGCACAGGGTTGGGGACGGGACACAGCCACTTGGAGTGGGAGATCCTGCACCCACAACGCTCCCACACCAGAAGGAGGGGTGTTACCCCTAGAAAGTGGTGTCTAGCCCAAAGTGGAGCTCCGAGGGGTGACGCCCACCATTCCCACCACCCCAGCATCCTGCGGCGCCGGCTCCGCCCGCAGCTCACCCGTAGTACGTGCGGATGGAGTCGAGGACAAACTGCACCCCGTACTTCTTGCGGATGCGCTGCTTGTGGTCCTTGACCACGTTGGCCAGGTACTGGATGTGACCTGCAGGCAGAAGGTGTGAGGGGCCTGGAGGCTGGCAGGGAGGGGGGACACCCCCAGACCCCCCAGTCCCACCTAAGCGCACGGCGAAGTCGCTGTTGCTCCAGATGCGGAAGTCGAAGAGGAGGTGCTGGTACAGGAGGTGCAGCAGGAGCCCACTGCCCTCAGAGGCCACCTGCTCCATGAGGAGCTGCGAGGCCATCAGCGTGCTCATGTCCAGCAGAGCGCCAGAGACCTGCCACGGGACGGAGGGGACACCTGTACTCCTGCCACCCCCTTTGGAACGGCCCTGGGGATCACAGCGTGGACTTCTGGGAGCCCCCCCAACCTTCTGCAGCAGCGCCCCGATGATGGCCGGCCCGTGGCACTGCACCAGGCTCTCCTGGTTCACGGGGTGGTGCTGGATGAAGTTCTTCACCAGCAGCAGGAAGGCGGCCACGCTGTTCCTCTCCAGCCTGTTCTCTGCAAGGCACGGAGCTGTGAGCCCTGGGCACACCCAAACACCCTCCTGGAGACCCCCCCAACCCCCACCCTCCTGTTTTCCTCAGAATTATTGGGGTGGAAAGCTCTGTTGCTCTGAGCCTGGGAACAAGCAGCTGGGTGTCAGAAGGAAGCACGTCCCACCCCTGCCAAAGGCTCCTGCATGGATCCAGCCCTGCTCTGAGACATCACACACTCCACCCACAGGCAACTTGGAGGTGGCTGGAGCCACCCTCACCTTCCCAGAACTGCTTGTTCATGACTAATTGGGCTATAGCGATGTCAAAAGTGGCTTCTCCATTACCCCACACCTCGTGGTGCCTCAGGCAAGACCTCTCCTGTCTGTGGTAGACACCAGGAACACCTCCACGGCACTGTGGTTCCCTCCAACCACCCGACTCCTGCTCCACACCCCTGAACTCCTCACCCGAGGACTTCCCCAGTGGGATGAGCATGCCCTGGGCGTTCCTGGAGGATGTCAGCTCTGGCCCCACCAGGTCGTTGGTCTCCTCCTCGTCCTCGGGCTCCTCCTTCTTGGACACCACTTGCTCGAGCAGGGGCAGGAGCACACCCATCCCACCCACGCAGTTCACCACGTCCTGAGGGAGGAAGGGAGGGGAGAGGCCTTGCTGGGCACCGGAGGAAGAGGTTGCACAGCAGAAATTTTTAACTGGGGTCCCCAAAAGTCACCTGTTCCCCTGCACCACTCCTGGTGCCCACCCTGGATGGGGCAGACAGGTCCTCAGGGGACCCACGGGCCATGTAGGTCCTTGGAGGACACAGCCCCACGTGCAGAGTCTCTGCAGGGTCCAACCAACACCCTGTGGGGGTCCTGCCCTGGGGTTGCACCCCAGCCGTGGGGTGGACGTGTCACCCCGTGCCCAGCGTACCTTGACGTCCCAGTTGACCACCTTGTGCCCCGTCAGCCTCCCGTCCAGGCCGTGGCTGGGAGAGAGGTCCAGGCAGATGTTGTTCCTGCAGGCCTGGAGGAGAGCACCGTGGGAGCACCCTCGTGCTCCTGAAGATGTCCCTCACGGCACAGGGTCTGGCAGTGCTGTCCCTGTCCCCAGGGGGGTGTCTCTCCTCACCTGGGGGGTGTAGTACAGCAGCAGTTTGCTGCTCAGCTCCATCAGGTCCCCCTCCAGCGTAAACGGTGATGTGACATTGGGTCCTGGGGGAGGAGGACTGGGATGAGCTGGGACACGGTGGAGGAGACCCTGGCTGCCACCAGCACCCCCCGTGTCCCATCCTGATGTACCTGCACAGAACAGAGCCTTGACCTGGGCCTGCTGCAGAGCCTCACAGAAGATGGCCACGGAGCCCAGGTGACCCTCCAGGGACGTGGGGCTGCCCCACTCCATGTCCTGGCTCCCGGCTGCCGTGGTGGCCACCACCCCCTCCGTGGGCAGCTGAGTGGGGGTCCACGAGTGGGGGCCGAGGGTGGCGGGGACAGACTGGGAGCGTCCCAGCACAGGGTGTGAGGGGAAGACCAGCTCGGGGCCGTGGGGCGCCGGCGGGTGGCTGGTGGCGGTGGCAGCGGTGGTGGTGGTCCGGTGACCCGCGGAGCCGATGCAGCAGGAGGTGAAGGACTGGAAAGAAGAAGGGTCTTGCTCAGCCCCCCAACATCCACAGGGAAGGGTCTGGCTGGGTCGGGGGGGGGTCCTTCACCTCGTGGAGGGAGGGGAAGCGGAGCTGCGCCGTCTTCCGCAGGTGCCCGTCGGCGTAGATGCTGACGACGTTCTGGCCGAAGGGCCGGCGCCCGGCCACGTGGACGATGTCCACGCAGTGCTGGGGGCAGGCAGGGCTGTCAGGGCGTCCTGGTGGCCTCACTGCCCCCCTGCTGGTGACAGGGATGGGGGGTGATGCTCACCCAGGCCGAATCATTGAAGGCAAACTCCGGCAAGGCCACGGTCATGTAGTCCTTCTTGGTGCAGACGGCCACCACCAGCACGCCGCCGGCGGTGAAGAACGCCTCGAAGCCCGTCCCTCCGGCCGTGAAGAAGCTGGTGGGGGAGAAACACGGTTGGGATGGTGGTGCTGCCCCTCCTCACCCTCAGCTCAGCCCCTCCCAGCCCCTGCAGCCGCCATCACCTGTAGAGCTGCCTCCTCTTGGGCCTGGCGGGCGGCTCCGGCTCCTCCTCGCTCAGGCACAGCCAGGCGTGGAAGGCGAAGGCCCCTCCGGGCCACTTCTGGATGGTGGGCACCATGATCCCCGCCATGCCCGGGCTCAGGTCGAAGCTCTGCAGCGCCCGGGGGGGCCCCTCCGCCCTGGCCATGCCCGAGAGCGCCCGGATGACGGGACACACGTAGGGGTGAGGGCCCTGGCCCCGCTCGCGCCGCAGCAGCCGCAGCAGCTGCCGCAGCTCCCCGGGCCGGATGGACAGGCTGCCCAGGGCCCGCAGCAGCTCCAGCAGGTTTTGGGAGCAGGCAGCGGGCAGGGCCGGCTCGGTGCCCAGGGCGTCCAGCAGCGAGCCCACCATGCCCGCCTTGACGCACGTGAGGCGGCTGGGCAGGGAGGCCTCGCAGAGCCGCCGCAGCCACCCCGACAGGAACACCTGCAGATCCCGGCACTCCAGCGCCGGCAGCCAGGCCAGCAGCAGCAGCAGCGGCTGCTCGTTGCGGATGGGACGCACTGGGAAGGAGCTGTGGTCGCCCTCCACTGCCTGTTGGAACACAAAAGGTGGTTGGGGCAGCTCCAACCCCGGGGAGAGGGTCGGATCATCCCCCAGGCCACCCTGGGCTGGAAGCAGAGACCTCGTGCATCAAAACTCTTTGGAGACTCCTGCACATCAAAATTGACTCCCACGCATCTAGTATATAAGACTCTTGTCCACCAAGAGTCTTGGGGACCCTCGTGCATCAAATGCCTTGGGGAGCCCGTGCAGCAAAAATCTTGGAGAACCCCGTGCATCAAGTCCATAAGAGACCCTTGTGCACCAGTAATTTTGGAGATCCTTTGCATCATGAATTTTGGAGACCTCAGACATCAAAATTCTTGGAGACCCTCACACATCAAGGATCTCGGAGACCCCCATGCATCAAAGGTCTTGGAGCCCCTCCCATGTCCAGCAGTACCAGAACAAGCAGTTCCACATCCAAAAGGGCTCAAAACTCCCCCAAACCTGAGCACAACCCCAACCTAAAGATGCCCCCAGGAGCCCTTGGGATGGGGCTGACGGGAACCCAGGCGGGTGGAGAGAACTGAGGGGTGAGGAGGGGGGGGCTGAAATCCACCACAAACCACCAGTGCCCGGCATGGAGGAGAAGTGGGAAGGCTCACCATGTTGAGGAGCTCCTGGAGCAGGCGCTGGGTGGGCTGTCCCTGGCTCCTCAGCACCTCGTAGAGGTGGGTGTAGCCGATGCGCTCCTTGAACACCTCCTGCAGGCACACGGACATGTGGGACCCCACGGGACCCCCTGCTCCCCCCCAGCCCACCCGGGCAGGTGGCAACACCAAACCCAGGTGCTTTTGGGGTGTCCTCTGCTTGGCTGCCCACCTTGGCCGAGGGTGAGTTGCTCATGATGGCCGTGAGCACCCCGAGGGCGTGGACCGCAATGGCATCGGCACCGCCCTGCGGGGACACGGGAACGGTGGGGCTGCGGAGGGGACACCCCACCACGCCTGCAGGTGGGTTAGGGGGTGGCCCCACCCCGTACCTGCTGCAGTCCATCCCTGCTCCGTGTGGGAATCTCATCCCGGGCTTCACCCGCCTCCCGCGAGCTGCCGAGGTAGAGCTGTGGGACACGGCGGGGGGAGTGGGACACGGGGACACAGGGACACGGGGACACAGGGACACGGCGGGGAATGGGATATAGGGACACAGGGAAGGGGGTTTGGAGGGATCCCTCCCCACAGGAGCAGCTGCAGCGCAGCCACACTGTCCTGGGATCACTGAGGGCCAGGAAGGGTGAGGATGGACATGAAGGTGTCACCAAGGGGGGACCTGTCACCCTGTCCCAGGATTGTTTATGGTCAGGAAGGGGTGAGGATGGGGATGAAGGTGCCCAAGCCTGGTGTCACCAAAGCAGTCATGTCACTCTTTCCCAGGATCATTCAGAACCAGGAAAGGATGGAGATGAAAGTGCCTAATTCTGGTGTCACCAAGGAGGGGGGGGACATGTCACCCTGTCCCAGGATCATTTAGAGCCAGGGAGGATCGAGATAAGGATGTCACCAAGGGTGAGGATGGAGATGAAGGTGCCACTAAGGGGGACATGCCACCCTTTCCCAGGATCATTTAGAACTAGGAAGGGTGAAGATGGGGATGAAGGTGCCCAACCCCAGTGTCACCAAGGGAGGGGTGACATGTCACCTTGTCCCAGGATCATTTAGAGCCAGCAAGGGTGAGGATAGAGATGAAGATGTCACCAAGGGGGGACACCCCACCCTTTCCCAGCATCATTTAGAGCCAGCAAGGGTGAGGATGGGGATGAAGGTGTCACCAAGGGGGATACCCCACCCTTTCCAGGATCATTTAGAGCCAGCAGGGTGAGGATAGAGATGAAGATGTCCCCAAGGGGGACACCCCACCCTTTCCCAGGATTGTTTAGAACCAGCAAGGGTGAGGATGGTGGTGAAGGGGCCCAACCCTGGCGTCACCAAGGACATCCCGCCCTGTCCCAGGATCACTCAGGGGCAGGAATGGCGGGGCTGGGGCCGAGGCTGGAGGTGCCCCCGGAGGCCCTGGCGTACCGTGCTGTTCTGCAGCAGGCGGATGATGTGCTCGAAGCAGTTGTTGCTCAGGAACGTGGCCTGGAGCACCGGGCGGTCCTCGCAGCTCAGCATGGCCGGGATGGCGTCTGCGCGGCGGGGACGGCGGCTCAGCCCCGTCCACCCCACACACCGAACCCCACACACCCCACACACCCCACATCACCTACCCAGCATGAGCACCCGCAGGCCCAGCAGGGCCCCGGGCGCCTCGGGAGCCGCGGGCAGGTGGGAGTTGAGGACGCGGAAATATCCGTCCAGGAGCTGCCGCAGGGACACGGGGCCGGCGCCGGGGCTGGAGCCGTGCAGGACGTGGACCACGGCCACGAGGGAGCGCAGCGTGGCCTCCAGCAGGGCAGGGACACCGCCCCGCTGCTGCAGCAGCCCCAGCAGCACCTCTACCGCCCCCGGGGTGATGGCCCGCAGCGCGTTGGGCTGTGGGGACACGGCACGGGGCTTAAATCATCACAAAAAACCCCACACCTCCCACCCCCGGGGCTCCAGCTCTGACCCACCCTTCCACCCCCCGGGGTGTAAATTGATTTAAAGCCCAGTTAGGAGTTATTAATTAGGTTGATTTTTGATCGCTGCGCCAGTTAAGGCTTGCTTCTGATCGAATTTATGAATCCAAGAAGTTTCCCGTCCTCCATCCCAGAGGTGGGCTGGGGGTGAGGCAGCAGCTTGAACTTCGGAGCTTCCCATAATTTCATTCTTTTACTTAATTTAATTATTTATTTTGCTTAATTCAATTAATTATTTAATTGAATTATTTTACCTAATCTAATTACTGCTTTTCATTTTTTGATTGAATTTTTTTACTTAATCTAATTATCAGTTTTCATTATTTAATTGAATTATTTTTACTTAATCTAATTACCGGATTCCATTATTTTATGGAATTATTTTACTTAATCTAATTATCGGTTTTCATTATTTTATTGAATTATTTTACCCAATTTAATGATTTAATTTGACTATTTTATTGAATTATTTTATTTAATCTAATTATTTAATTTAACTTAATTATTTAATTTAATTATATAATTTAATTATATAATTTAATTATTTAATTTAATCATTTTACTGAACTATTTTATTAAATTATTTTACTGAATTATTTTATTGAATTATTTTACTAAATTTAACTATTTAATTTAATGATTTGATGGTTTTTAAGCTGATCCCACCCGGATTTAGGGCTGGAATTTTAACTATGATTTTTAAAAGCTTTGGAAAAATCAGTGGTTCAATCCCAGCCTTTCTCTTGCCTGGAATAATAAAACTTTGGGGTTTTATTCCCTGAATGACGATCCCAGTTCTCCCCTTCCCCAGCATTACCTTGGAGCCAGAGAGGATGGCTCCAAAAAGATGGATCAGTCGGAGCTGGAGTGTCTCAGGGAGCTGCTTTCCTGCTTGGAAACTCTCTGTGGGAATGAGGAGGGAACGGGTTAATTTGAGGAGTCAACAGCAAAAAAAATCGGGGGGAAATCCCCTTTTTCTACCCAAAATAATAGGGGGAAAAAAATCCCTTTTTAACTCAAAAAATCCCAGGGAAAAAAAATGCTTTTTTCAAACCAAAGAAATAGGGAAAAATTCTTTTTTTTCAGACCAAAAAAATAGGGAAAAAATTGCCTTTGTGCCCCAAAAAAATAGGGGGAAAAAAATCCCCTTTCAACCAAAAAAGCAGAGAAAAAAAATAGCTCTTTTTCAAACCTAAAGAACAGGGGAAAAATTCCCTTAGTACCCCAAAAAGCAGGGAAAAGATTCCCTTTTACCCCAAATTCACCCCATGTTGGTGCTGGACCTTGGTGATGATGGAGAAGACAAAGATGCCCCAAATTTCCCAGCTCTGGCTGTGCCAAATGAGGGATTTTTGTGCCCAAAAATGGGGGTTTGCTCAAAAATCAGGTTCCGTTGGGGATTTACGGGGGGAGAATTTTTAGGGGATTTTTTGCAACGGTTGTTGCCTCCAAAAGGGGGCTTTTGGGGGCTTTCCTGGAAAAAAAAATCCCCTTTGTGCTGATTTTTGTGGGTTCCTGGGTGGTGCAGGACTTAATTCCTGTGCCAGGGTCCTGCTCCTCTTCCTGGCACTTGTGGGACAGGTATAGGATATCCTGGAATAGGTACAGGATCCCATATTTGTGGGACAGGTATAGGATATCCTGGAACAGGCACAGGATCCCATATTTGTGGGACAGGTATAGGATAACCTGGAACAGGCACAGGATCCCATATTTGCCCTTGGATCATCCAACAATCCTGGGATGGGTATAGGTTCCCATGGATCCCATACTGCCCCTACCCCTATCCCAGGACACTCCCTATCCCTACGGATCCCACTCCAGCCCCCCCTTTTACCTTGGAAGAAGGTGCCGAACTCGGGGGGCAAAGGGGCGGGGGGGAACTTGTATTTACTCTTCTCCTTGGAGCTGATGAATTCCCTGGAAAGAGAGGGGTGAAGCGGCGGGATTTGGGGCCGGGATTTGGGGCCGGGGGTGGGATTTAGGGCGGGGGTGTGATTCGGGGCCGGGGGCGGGTTTTGGGGCGGGGGTGGGATTTAGGGCGGGGGTGGGATTTGGGGCCGGGCTCTCACCCTCTGAGCTGCCGCCTCCAGGACTGGTGGGGGTCGAAGAAGCACTCGCAGAGGTGCAGGGCGTGCAGGATCCCACTCTCCAGCTGCCCCCGCTCCCGCTCGTCCGCAGGGACACCCCGCAACTGCCGGGAACAGGAGCGGGAATAACCCCCAAACCTCCCCAAAAAAACCTCCCCTCACCCCAGCACCCCCCAAATCACAGCGTCGCCCCCCCGAAGTCCAGCAACCCCCCCAAAAACTGTATCATTCCCCTCCCTAAAATGCATCACATTCCCCCCAAGGGCTCACCCCCAAAATCACAGAATCCCCCCCAAGTCAAAACAGCCCCCCCGAAGTGAGTAACTCCCCCACGAAATCCAGCATCCCCCCCAAAAAAGACATCATCCCCCCCAAAAAGTAAATCACATCACCCCAAACCCCTGGATTTACCCCCTTAAATCACAGCATCCCCCCCCACAAGTGCATCACCCCCCAAAAAAGTACATCACCCCAAACCCCTGGATTTACCCCCCTAAATCACAGCATCCCCCCCCACAAGTGCATCATCCCCCAGCATCCCCCAAATCATAGCACAAGCCCCAAAACGCATCAAGCCCCCCAAAAGTGCATCATCACCACCCTAAAGGGCATCCTGTCACCCCAAAACACAGGATTAGCCCCCCAAATCCCAGCATCACCCCCTGAAGTCCATCAACCCCCCAAAGTCCAGCAGCCCCCCAAATCCCAGCATCATCCCCCTGAAGTCCATCAACTCCCCAAAGTCCAGCAGCCCCCCAAATCCCAGCAGCCCCCCTAAAGTGCATCATCACCACCCTGAAGTGCATCCTGTCACCCCAAAACACAGGATTTACCTCCCAAATCCCAGCATCACCCCCTGAAGTCTATCAACCCCAAAAAACACAGCACAACCCCCAAAAGTGCATCATTCCCACCCCAAAGCACATCAACCCCCTCCCCCCCAAAAACCCAGCATCACCCCCCAAAAAAGTCCATCCCATCACCCCAAACCCCAGGATTTACCTCTCCTAAAATTGCATCATTTCCCTCCAAAGCCCATCACCCCCTGAAGTTCATCCCATCACCCCAAAACACAGGATTTACCCCCCCAAATCCCAGCATCGCCCCCAGAGTGCATCACCCCCCCAAATCCCAGCAGCCCCCCAAATCCCAGCAGCCCCCCAAATCCCAGAATCCCCCCCAAAGTTCATCACCCCCCAAAAGTGCCCCATTGCCCCCCAGAACGCCCACCTGGTCGGTGCAGACCCTCAGCAGCCGCAGCACCTCGGGGAGGATTCCGGGGGTTTTGTCCGCCTGGATGTTCTCCGGGTTCCTGGGAAAGGAAATACCTGGGAACGGGGGGTAATTCCCCTCGGGAAGGGCGGGATGGGCTTTGGGAGGGAGGGGAGATGAGAACATTTGGGGGATTTGGAGGGTAAATCAGGTGTTCCTTGGGGTAAATGCCGTGTTTTGGGGTGGTGGGATGCGCTTTTTACGGGGGGATTCAACGCTTGGGAAGGAGGGGTGTGATGGAATTTTGGGGGGGGAATGGTGGGATTTGGGGGGATGCTGGGATTTGGGGGGATTCCAAAGTCATGAACTTTGGGGGGATGCTGCCAATTTGGGGAGGGGGGTTAAATACGGGAATTTGGGGGGTAAAAATCGTGTTTTGGGGGGACGTGGTAGACCTTTTGGGGAGGGGAGGTGCTTTGGGGGGGGATGATGCGCTTTTTGGGGGGGCTGATGCACTCTTGGGGGTAAATCCTGGGGTTTGGGTGGATGGGATGCACTTCAGGGGGGTGATGATGCACTTTTTGGGGGAGGAATGTTGTGTTTTGGGGGCACAGAGAAATTCTGGGGGAGGGGAATGATGCACCTCAGGAAAGGATTCTTTTTTTTTGGGATGCTGCGTTTTTTGGGATGCTGTGCTTTTTGGGATGCTGTGCTTTTTGGGGATGCTGTGCTTTTTGGGATGCTGCGTTTTTTGAGATGCTGCGTTTTTGGGGATGCTGTGTTTTTGGGATGATGTGTTTTTCGGGATACTGCGTTTTTTGGGATGCTGCATTTTTTGGGATGCTGCATTTTTTGGGATGCTGCATTTTTTGGGATGCTGTACTTTTTGGGATGCTGTACTTTTTGGGATGCTGTGTTTTTTGAGATGCTGCGTTTTTGGGGATGCTGCGTTTTTGGGGATGCTGCGTTTTTTGGGATGCTGTGTTTTTGGGGATGCTGTGCTTTTGGGGATGCTGTGTTTTTCGGGAGCAGGGTGCACACCCCACGGGACACCACGATGCTTTAGGGCCATGGCAAACTGGGAGCAGCCCCACACCAGTTTGGTCCCTTCAAAGAGGGGGTTCATCCCTTTTGGGGGGGGTCCCCTCAACACCTGTGGGGCTGTCCCAGATCCTGCTGCTCCGGGATGGCTGGAATGGGAACAGGAGGGGGTGATGGATGGGGTCGGGGTGACCTCGGGGGGGGGTGTCACCCACCTGCAGATGATGCTGAAGAACTTGAGGAGCAGCAGGGCCTGGCCCAGCCCGGCCCCCCCGCCCTCCTCCCGCGGGATCAGAGCCACGCTCTGCGCCAGCCTCTGGCTCAGCACCTGCAGCACTTCCCGAGGGAGCACCGGGATCTCCGACACCGCCTCCTCCGGCCTGGGGGGGGACACGGGGAGGGGGGGCACAGGATGTGACCCCCACAGCCTCCCCCCGGCTCACACCGGATGGTGGAAACCACCGGGGGCGGATGAGCCGGGACAGCCCAAATTCGGCAAAGCCCCAGTTTAGGTGTGAGTGACACCGAGTGACACCGAGTGACACCAACTCCCCTCCCCCTCCCCCTGCGGGGTGTCACCCACACAGCACCCAGGGGTGCGCAGGGGTTGCTCAGGGGGGTCAGTGGGGATCCTTTGGGGGTGCTGGGGTGGGGGGGTGATGGAGAGGGTGTCAAGCAGAGGTGCTGGGGGTCGTGCAGGGATCCTGGGGGTCCCTCAGGCATTACTGGAGGGGTCACCCAGGGGTCCTGGGGGCTCCTTCATGAGTGTGGTGAGGTGTCACCCAGAGGTGCTTGGGGTCATCTCCCAGAGGTGCTGGTAGGGGTCCTGGTGTCCCCCCTGGGTGCTGGGGGTCCCTCAGAGGTACCAGGGTGTCCCCCCGGGGTGCTGGGGGTCCCTCAGAGGTACCAGGGTGTCCCCCCGGGGTGCTGGGGGTCCCTGACCTGCGGGGCTCCAGCGAGGGCAGGGCGATGACCCTCTCGAAGCTCATGACGAAATTCTCCAGCCACTGCTGCAGGTATGACACGTCCTTCTGTGGGGGAGGGAGGGAGGGGTTGCAGCCAACGGCCAATCATAGACCACCCTGAGCCACGCCCCAGCCAATCACAGACCACCCCGAGCCACACCCTGCATCCATCAGCCAATCAGCAGCAAGGGAAATCAAGCCCCGCCCCCTCAGGAGCAACTGGCCAATAGAGACTGGGGTGTGACCACACCCCTGGGAGCCACCGACCAATCAGAGCCCAGAGTAGAGTCCACAACCTGTGGACTCACTGGCCAATCAGCATCCAGAGCCACACAACCTGTGGGAGCTTGCTGACCAATCAGCACAAACTCTGGGAACTTGTTGACCAATCAGAACCCAGAGCAGCACAACCTGTAGAGCTCCTGACCAATCAGAGCCTGGAGCCACACAACCTGTGGAGATGCTGAACCAATCAGAACCCAGAGCAAGAATAACCTGTGGACTCGCCGACCAATCAGGTGCTAGAGCAGCACAACCTGTGGTGCTCTTGACCAATCAGCACTGAGAGCAGCACAAGCTGTAGGAACTTGTTGACCAATCAGCACAAGCTGTGGAGCCACCAACCAATCAGAACCCAGAGCAGCACAACCTGTGCATTCCCTGACCAATCAGGTCCCAGAGCAGCACAAGCTGTGGGAACTTGCTGCCCAATCAGCACAAGCCGTGGAGAAACCAACCAATCAAAACGCTGAGCAGCACAACCTGTGGACTCTCTGGCCAATCAGCTCACAGAGCACCTGCCCCTAAATGCAGCACCAGCCAATCAGGGCAGAGCCTCCCCCACCCCCTGCAGTTGTGCAACAGGTGGTGACAATGGTGACACCGGTGACATCAGAGCCCCCCCCTGGGCTGGGCACCCGCACCCAGAGCGCCCTGGGGTCACCACGGCCCTGGGCACCCCAGTGGGGCACCTTGGGGTCACTCACATCCCCCAAAACAGCACCCTGGGGTCACTCACATCTCCCAAAACCCCAAAGCAGCACCCTGGGGTCACTCACATCTCCCAAAACCCCAAAGCAGCACCCTGGGGTCACTCACATCCCCCAAAACCCCAAAGCAGCACCCTGGGGTCACTCACATCCCCCAAAACCCCAAAGCAGCACCCTGGGGTCACTCAATGTCCCTGAACACCCCAATGGGGCACCGTCAGCACCTGAGCACCCCAACACAGTTTCCTGGGTTGACCCTCAGCCCTGAGCACCCTAGTGGGACACCACAGGGTCACCCATGTCCCCGTGCATCCCATCGTGGCACCTTGGGGTCACTCACGTCTGCAGGAACCCCAAAGCAGCACCCTGGGGTGACCCAAGGCCCTGAGCCCCCCCTAAAGCAGCACCCTGGGGTGACCCACAGCCCTGAGCCCCCCCTAAAGCAGCACCTTGAGGTCACCATTGTCCCTGGGCACCCCAATGTGACACCTTGGGGTCCCCCACAGCCCCAACCCCCCAAAGCAGCACCTTGGGGTCCCCCACAGCTCTAAACCCCCCAAAGCAGCACCTTGGGGTCCCCCACACCCCCATGCAGCACCCTGGGGTGTCCCCACCTGGCAGGGACCATCCCCCTTGGGGACATCCCCCTTCCCAAGAGGACCACCCCCCCCTCAGCTCCCAACTTCCCCGGCACGGAAGGGCCCCCATCCCTCCCCCAGCCACCTCCACGACGGAAGGGACCGCGAGGGGCCCCCCCAAACCCCACCCCCACCCCGTCATCACCCGTTTCACCCCCAAAAAAACCCCTCCTGCCCCCAAACCTTCCACTTCCCCCCGAGCTCCGCATCCCTCGGGCCGATCCCGTTACCTGCCCCGGGCTGTGACCGGTGCCCCCCGTGTCCCCCGTGCCCTCCATGCCCCTGCCGCGCCGGCACGGCCGGAACGGGGCCGGGGGAGGGGTTTGGGGTGTTATTGTAGGGGGGCCCCCCCCCGTTTTTGTCGCCGCTGCCGCTTGTGCAAAGCCACCAAAAAAAAAACCCCAAAAAAACAAGTCCCAGAGCGTCAGGAAGTGCCAAGTCACCCGCGGCCCCAACGGCGCTTCCTCCGCCCGCCGCCCCGCTCCGGGGACACGGGGGGGACACGGGGGGACACGGGGGGACACGGGGGGGACCCCCCAGCGCCCACCCGGGACGCGCCCCGGTCGCCAGGGGTGACGGCATCGCCACGGCGCCGGCACAGGGGTGGGTTTATCCCGGGATTCCCTGGGAATGGAACCCCAATCCTGCCCTCCCCCGAACCGTGCAGTGATGAGTTTGCCAGTTCTCAGCGCCACGGTGTTCCCTGAGCGCCCACCCCGGAGCTGACATCCCAAAATTCCCCCTGCACCCACGTGGAGTTGGTGTCCCAAGACTCCCTGAGCACTCACCTGGACCTGACATCCCAAAATTCCCCCTGCACCCACGTGGAGTTGGTGTCCCAAGTTCCCTCAGCACTCACCTGGAGGCAACATCCCCAAATTCCCTGAGCACCCAGCTGGACCTGACATCCCCAAATTCCATGTGGCATGAGGGGTGACGGCATTGCCACAACGCTGACCAAGTTGGTTTATCCCGATATTCCCTGGAATTATAACCCCAAGCCTGCCCTCCCCGCCCCGTGCAGTGATGAGTTTGCCAGTTCCCAGCACCACAACATTCCCTGAGCTCCCACCTGGAGCCAGCATTCCAAAATTCCCCGTGCACCCCCCTGGAGCTGGAGTCACCAAATTCCCCGAGCACCCACCTGGACCTCATATCCCAAAATTTCCTCCGTACTCACCCAGAGCCAGTGTCCCAAAATTCCCTGAGCATCCACCTGGGGCTGGTATTCCCAATTCCTTGTGCACTCATCCACACTCAGCGTCCTAACATTCCCTGAGCGCCCATCCAGAGCCAGCTTCCCAAATTCCCTGAGCACCCACCTGGACCTGACATCCCAAAATTCCCTGAGCACCCACCCGGAGCTGACACCCCCAAATTCCACGTGGCACGACGGGGCGATGGCATCGCCACGGCGCCAGCACAGGGCGGCTCATCCCGGTATTCCCTGGGAACAGAACCCTAATCCTGCCCTCCCCAACCACGGAGCGATGAGTTTGCCAGTTCTCGGCGCCACGATATTCCCGGAGCTGACATCCCAAAGTTCCCTGAGCACGCACCCGGTGTCCCAGGATTGCCGGTGGCAGCTCCCGGTGCCCGTCCCAGCCGTCGGTGCCTGTCCCAGCCGGTCCCGGCTGGCAGAGCCTGTTTGGTGGCTTTGGCTGTTCCAGCGCGGAGCCGCCTGGGAATGCCGGGCCGGGAAGGCCAACCCAGGGCTGGGAGCGACGGAGAGCCCGGAACGGGCCCGGGGACAAAGCCCCGGCACTGTCACCTCCCCGTCACTGAGGCCCGGGGGATCATGTTCCCGCCATCCCATTTTTGGGGGGTGTGCGACAACACGGCTGGCACGGCAGGGCCACCCCTGGGGACATCCTTGTCCCTGCCACCCCCGGGGACATCATTGTCCCTGCCACCCCCGGGGACATCATTGTCCCTGTCAGCACAGTGGACATCATCGTCCCTGCCACCCCCGGGGACATGAGCTGTGTCCCATTTTAAAGCCACGGAGATAACGCGGCCGCTCCCGGAGCGCTGCCCCTCATCCGGTGTCACCAGCCGGGGAGGGGACAGTGACAGGGGCGCTGCCACCGGAGTGGCACTGCAGCCTTGTCCTCGCCAGGGGCTCGGGGACATCACCACGGCGAAGGCCAGAGGGTTTTGCTGCGCGACATGGGGGTGGCACCGAGGTGTCACTGCCTTGTCCCCGGTGCCTCTCAGAGGTGGCACGGCCACCCTGCGGAGCGGGCACACCCTGACAGGTGGCACCTGTCCCCACCCAGAGGGTGACACGTGTCCCTGTACCAGTGCCCTGACACCACCACAGGACCCTGTAGGGCCATCGGATCCTGGTGGCTTGGCAGGTGTCCCCAAGGGCCCTGGACATTGATGGGGTGGCACCTGTCCCCATGCCACCACATACACCTGATGGTGTGTCACCTGTCCCCATGTGACCATGGCCACCCCAATGGTGTGGCACCTGTCCCCATATGACCAAGGACACCCCAAAGTGCTGTCCCCCTGTCCCTATATGACCACAGACAGCGGTGCCACCTGTCCCCACACGGCCAAGGACACCCTGACACCGTGGCACCCGTCCCTGTGTGACCATGGTCACCACAGTGGTGTGGCCCCTGTCCCTGGATGGCCACAGACACCCCGAGGTAGTGGCACCTGTCCCCACACAACCACAGGCACCTGAGGGAGTGGCACTGTCCCCACAGGGCCAGGGACACCTGCTGGAGTGGCCCCTGTCCCCACATGAGCACGGCCACCCTGACAGCTGATACCTGACCCCTGATGACCTTACAGCTCCTCACAGGGGTGGTGGCCCCTGTCCCCAGGCATGGCACATGTCCCCATGTGACCACAGGCACCTTGGGGCTTGGCACGTGTCCCCACATGGCCACAGGCACCCCAAAGTAGTGGCGTCTGTGCCCAGACAATCACAGACATGTTGGTGGTGTGGCACCTGTCCCTGTGTGACCACAGTGGTGTGGCACCTGTCCCCGTGTGACCATGGTGACCCCAGTGGTGTGGCACCTGTCCCTGTGTGACCCCAGTGGTGTGGCACCTGTCCCCTGTGACCAAGGCCACCCCAAAGTGGTCCATCCCTCAACAACAGGGCCCATGTCCCCTCATGACCAGGGACATCCCAACACAGTGGCACCTGTCCCTGTGCCACCCCCCCCTTCCCCTGATGCCACAGCCCCTGTCCCTGTACAACCCCCCCCCAGATGTGTCCCACCAAAGAGGGGGGGCTCTATTTTGGGGTGGCTCTGTTTTGGGATATTTTGGGATGTTTTGGGGTGACTGTTTCAGGGTGCAGAGGAGCCGGTGGCTCCCAGGTGCCACCAGGTGAGGTGACACCCCTCCCCGGGTGTCCCCACCCCCAGCTGGCAGCGGGGTGCCCATCCCTGCACATCCCGGGGGGATTTTTGGGGACAGGAATAAACCCTTCCCCACCCCCAAACCCGCCCGGTCACCCCAACCCGCGGGCACAGCCGTGGGGACGGGGGGGGGGTGACACAGGGGGGGGACACACGGCGGGGGGGGGGGAGGTGACACGGGATCCGCCCCCCGGCCCCGCCCCTCAGTTGGGATAATGGGATAATTAAGGAGAAAGCACGAGGGACTCTCAGGGTGGGACCCCCACCCCGGGACCCCCCAGAGCAGAGGGAGGAGGTGGCCGTGCCAGGGAGGGTTTTGGGGGGTCCCCAAGCTCAGGACAACAACCCTCCCCCCGAACCAGGACCCCCCCGTTGTCCCCACCCTGTCGCCGCTCCAATGTCACCGCGGCCGCACCTGTCGCCGGGCGGTGGCGCAGGGACACGGACCCCCCAAAAAACCCCCCAAAACCTACCAGGGAGGGGGGGGGAAGACCCCCCGAACCTCCCGGGTGGGAACAGGGGACCACCCAAACCGCCCGAGTGGGTGTAGGAGGGGCGGGGGGACCCCAAAACCCCCCGGGAAAGGTGGGGAAGGAGGGGCGGGATGTGCCGGGGGGGGGTCCGGGGGGTTTGGGGAGCCCGCGGTGGGCACGGGGGGTTTGGGGACCCCCGGGATGTCGGGGGGGACGCGGTGGCACAAGGGGGGGACACGAGGGGGTCGCGGAGCTCGGGGGGCCGCGACCCCCGCCCGGGGGGGTTCGGGGACCCCCGGGATGTCACACGGAGGTCCCGGGGGGGGGCAGGACACACGGAAAAGGGGGGATATAAAGGGGGGGGACACGGAGAGGGGTCCGCGACCCCCGGGATGCCACAGCGGGGTGAAAGGGGGGGGCACAAAGGGGGGGTCGCGGGATGCAGCGATGGGAGGGGGGGGTTGGTGCGAGCCCCCCAAATGCGGGGTGGGGGGCACTCCCCAAAGAGGGGGAACGGAGCCAGGGGAGGGCTGGGGGGTTCGGGGGTTGTCCCCCGAAGGAGGGGTGCGCTGCCCAGCTCACCTTGGCGAAGTAAAGCATCCAGAGCTCGCAGAGCCGCTCCCGGGAAGCCATGCCGGGCCGGCACGGCTCGGCACGAGCCGCAGCTCCGCCCCAAAACCCCCCCAAATTCCACTCCCCCCCCCCCAGCACTGGGACCTCCCCCAGGTGTGGGGGGGGGCGGGGACATCATCGCCCCCACCCCCCATCCCCACCCCACCCCATCCCCACCCTCCACCTGCTCGGGGCGCCCCTTCCCCACCCCTTCCACCATCCCCAGCCCTCCCTTCCCCTCCCTCTTCCACCTGCCCGAGGTAAAATGGGGTCGGGGGGGAAGGGGAGGAGGATAAACGCCCCTACATCTCCCCCCTCCCAAATGATGAACCGCCCTAATTAACGCAGCGGAGACGCTCTGAACAAACGCGACACGGGTTTCTTTTTTCCTTTTAACCTCTTTTTTTTTGGTCAATTTTAACCCTTTATTTCACCATTTTCCCTCGGCCCCCTCACCCAGCGCTCCCCCCCCCCAATCGATTGCTCCGCTCGATGCTCAGCGACTCGCTCGGCGCTCTGCTGGCCGCGCCTGGCCGCGCATGCGCGCTGCGCGCTGTACGGACGGCGGGACGGAGACAAGATGGCGGCGCCCGCTGGGGCCGTGGAGCCCCTCGAGGAGGGAGCGGGGCCCGTGCTGGGCAGGCTGGAGGAGGAGGCGCTGAAGCGGCGGGAGAGGCTGAAGGCTCTGAGGCAGAGGACGCTCCAGGTCGGGCGGTCTGGGCGGTGGAAGGGCGGGGGGAGGGTGTGGAGGGGTTTTGGGGTGGGCCCCGGGCAGGGCGAAGCTGCTCATTCCTTCCCCTCGCTCTGCTCAGCTCCGCAGAGATCCCGCCTGGAATGCTGCTCCAGGGATGGGGAGCTCTTGGGATGAGTCCAGAGGAGGCCCCGGAGCTGCTCCCAGGGCTGGAGCCCCTCTGCTCTGGAGCCAGGCTGGGACAGCTGGGGGGGTTCCCCTGGAGAAGAGAAGGATCCAGGGAGACCTGAGAGCCCCTGGCAGGGCCTAAAGGGGCTCCAGGAGAGCTGGAGAGGGACTGGGGACAAGGCATGGAGGGACAGCACACAGGGAATGGCTTCCCACTGGAAAAGTGGGCAGGGACACCTTCCACTATCCAGCCTGGCCTGGGACACTTCCAGGGATGGGGCAGCCACAGCTTCTCTGGGAATTCTATCCCAGCCCCTCCCCACCCCCAAGCCAAGAATCCCTTCCCAGTATCCCATCTAACCCTGCCCTCTGCCATCCAAGGCTTCCTAAAAATTAGAGATAAAAAGTGGAATAAGAAAATATTCTGGGAATATTCTTATCCCCCTCCCCCATTTCTTGCAGCCCTCAGTTAAGGCATCCTGCTCTTCCTGGAATTTCCAAGTCCTTCCAGTTCTTGGGATGCACCTGATGTCTAAAAAGTGTTGCTTTTTTATTCCCACTATTCAGGAAGACAGCAGGAATTTCCAGGGAGAAGCTGCTGTGATGTCCTTGCCTCGGTACAAATCCTGGTTTTCCTGGGATTTTGGGCCAACAGGAGGATTGGAGGCACCAAAAAGTGGGGAAAAAGGGGATTTCTTCCTCCTGCTTGCTCAGATTCCAAGTCAGATTCCTTTGAGGAAGCTCTCCAGAAATATTTAGGAATTAAAAAAAAGTGGTGGGAGAGGATAATAAATAAACCAAGCCAGGAGATCCCTGCTTGGGAATTCCAGGAAATGTGGGAAGCTGCTGGATGAGCCTCCTCTGTCTGGAATCCTTGGATTTCCAAGGGAGGGGAGCAGGTGGTTGTGCCATTGGCTCCTACAGAAATGCTTTTTGTGGGAATATATTCCAGGATTATCCATGTGGTCCAAGGGAAAACATGGATGGATGAGATCCTGCTGGGAGATTCCCCCTTTTCCTCCCTGGCACCATTGCCTGCTTTCTTCCCTTGGGAAGTGGGAGCAAAGTGGTGCTTTTTCCCCTTAATTTAAGGAAAAAGTTCCTGGCTGTGCCAGTATTTAGGATCCACAATCAGGCACATCCCAGATTTTTCCTTTTCTGCTCACTTTTCCTGCTGGGAAATCCTGGGATAGAGTTGGATGGCTCAAGGTTCCACTCCAAGGGGATTCCCCAGGAAAAGAGGGAATTTCCCAGGAAAAGACCTGGATACTCCCATCCTTTTAAAGCACCTGCTGGCTCAGGGAACATAGAGAACATTCCAAAGGGATCCACTGGCAAAATCCAGGCTGGTCCTGTAGGATGTGCCGATCCCTTCCTGCATCCCAAACATTCCCCTCCCAGCCACGGCTCTTTCTCCTGCCCCATGACCCCCCAAATCCCTGAAAAGCAGCAGCATTCCCATGTTTTTATGGGAAGAGGAGGTGTCTCCCACCTGCTCCTTCGCTCCCAGCCCTGCTCCGGCACCGTCACGTTGGAAAAGATTCCTCTGGCTGCATCCCAAGCTTTTGTTCCAGGTTGGATTGGCTCCAGAGCCAAATCTCTGCTCCTCCCACCCCTTCCCGTGCCAGCAGGAAAAGCTGGAGCTTTCCCCTCACAATGGAATGTTCTCCCGCCTTTCCGCTCCTTCCCTGCACCTCCCCAGCCCCAAATCCCGGGAAAACTGTTGCTGTGGAAACAGAGCTCAGGGAAGTCATTCCATGGGGGAAAAACACACACCGAGGGCTCCAAAGGATCCATCCCTCTCCAGGTTTTGTTAGGGAAGTCACAAAGGATCCCCTGGATCCCTGGAAGTGTCCAAGGCCAGGCTGGAACAACCTGGGATAGGGGGAGATGTCCCTTCCCATGGCAGGGAGTGGGAATGGGATGATCCCTAAGGTCCCTTCCCAACCCAAACCAGGCTGGAATTCTGTGGAATAATTGTGGGGTTTGGGTTTATTTTCGAGCTCCTTTTTGGAGCAGGGGCTGAGGGAATTTTGGGAATTAACTCTGGGAATAGATGAGTGCCCAAATATCCTTCCCTCAAAGCTCATGGATCCAGGGTGGGAAGGGAGGCTGGAGGGAGCAGTGTTTCGGTCCATCCCTGAGCACATTCCTGGGAAATCAGGAGCTGCTCCGGCCTTTTTAGGGAGCTGGGGCTCTGTCTCCTTAAAGGATGCACAAATGTGGGGATAGAATTCCACATCTGCTTATTCCCAGCTCCTCTCCAGCATCCTGGGAAGCAGTGACCTGCCTGCTCCTGTCTGACAGGGAGCAAAGAAATCCAAGTGTTTTCCCTCAGCTGGAATTCCCAAGGCTCCGGAATTCCCCATCTTTTCCCCCTGTGTGAGTGGATCCTGCTGTGGCCACATCCCAGCTTTCCTGCCTTGTGTTTGACCCTGGAATGAGGTGATTCCAGAAGGTGATTCCCAGCAGGGAAGCGGCTTTTGTTGTCACCTTTCCATCCCTTTCTGGCTGGTTTGGTTGGAATTCTGTGGGAAGGGAAATTCCCTGAAGAGGTTTCCCACTGGGAGAGGTGAGCACAGGCCATGGGAGAGGGACGTGGGAATGTCCCTTGGGATGGCCCAGGGAATGCAGGATGGCAGTGTGGGAATGAGGGAAGGAGGCTGAGAATCCACAGGGACAACATTCCAGTTCTCCTCCTGTTGTCTTGTGGGATGGGAGAGGGAGGAGGGGGCCGGATTGGCTGGATTGGAGAGGGAATTCCAGGAGTTGAGGAGTCACTGGGGCTGCTCCAGGAGAAAAAGAGGGATTTTCCCCTCCCAGCCTGGTTTTCCCAGGTGGAAAAATGCTGCTGGACATCACCAGGATCATCCCAACTTCCTTCCTGCTTGGAGGCTCCAAGGGGGATTGAAGACGAAAGGAAAATTCCTCTACAATCCAACATTCCCAGCAAGGCACAATCCCCTCTGGGAATGGGGCTTCCAAACCTTCCCTGGGCAGGATTATCCCACTATCCAACCAGAATTCCCTCTCCTCCCATCCCTTTCCCCTTCCTCCTGTCAGGAGCTTGCACTTGGCAACAGGGATTTTCCAAGGACAAAGGGGCTGGATTTTCCACGGCCCTTTTGTTCGTTTCCCATGGAAGTGCCGCTGCTCCAGCTGGGATTGAGCCATTTCCATAGTAACCAGGATTAGGGATTCACGAGGAAGGAGCAGCAGGGACACACAAGTTTCTGCCTCTTATCTCCGGATTCCGAGCAGCTCCTGGAAAACCAGTGGCAGATCCCGGATCCTGAGGAGGTTTTAGGGATGGTTTTAAGGTTGTGTCATTTAATTCTGATCCTGGTGGGGTTTTTTTTGGGAATTGTTGGATTTCAGAGCTGTTTCACTGCCTGGAGGAAGCTTTGGCTGCTCCGGGGGCGCTTCAGGACTTGGCTCTTTGCCTCTGGAATGGAATGTTTGGGAAAAGCCTGGAGGTGAGGGAAGGGCTGGATTCCAGGACACCTGAGCCTCACCTTGGCCAGGGGGATGGAAAAGTTCCAGGAGGGACCATCCAGGGATGAAGGAACTTCCTGGGAGCTGAGCTCACCTTCCTGTCTCCTTCAATCCCAAGAAATTTCAAGGAAAACAGGGATTTCCCAAACACAGTGGATGCTCATTCCCTGGATGATGTTATCCATGCCCAAAATCCCACTGTGGCACCTGGAGCTTCCCAGTTCCCAGGGAGATGAGGCTGGGGTTGGATGGGAAGCTTTCCTGAAGGAAATTTGGAGGAATTCCAAAGGGTTGGATGAAGAGAGCGGATGAAAGGGGGGTTGGGAATGATGGAAAACCTGCTTGGCAATTCCTGGAGTTTAAAGGGAGCGTCACTTTTGTCATGGAAATTTGGTTTAGGGGAAAGGTGGGATGGGCTGGATTTCCACAATTCCCTGACAGGATGTGGGATCCAGGTGGGAATCAGGCCTTAATGGATGCAAGGCAAAGAGCTGCTTCCCTGATTTCCCTGGAATGCTCCTGCCATGTGGGAAAAGCCTCCATATTCCTTAAAAAGTCCCATTTCCCAGGAAACCCAAGAGCTGGGAAAGCACCTGCCGGGTTGGAGAGTCGGCTTTCCTGCAGGGAAAGGAAGTGGGATGGGATGTAATTCCGTAGGATAAGTTGGAATTGCCCCAAAAGGGCGAGTTGGAGAGGATTTAAATTCCAGGAATTTGAGGATCCAGGGAAAAGCTTTGTGGGGGGAGGGATTGGCCACAGCTCTGGTGGGGGGAGTTTGGGCAAATCCCTCCTTGTCTGGAAACCCTCCTGGAGAACATTCCAGCAGAAACCTGGGAATGTGAGGAACATTCCAGCAGGAACCTGGGAATGAGGAGAACATTCCAGCAGGAACCAGGGAATGTGGAGAACATTCCAGCAGGAACCAGGGAATGGGGCGAACATTCCAGCAAAGGACTTGGAGTGCAGGAAGGGACTTCCCACAACTTTCAATCCTATGGAAAGGGGTATAAATATTCCCCATAGCTCCCACCGGGAAATTCCAGAGGCTCTTCCTGGATATTTATGTTTATTGGACAAGGAGTGTCTGTGTGGGTATCCCAAGGTTAACATGGAGTTAAAAATCCAACTAAAACTGCAAATTCAGGGATGATTCTTGTTCTTTTCCCCCTCTTTTTAAGAAGCCGGGAATGTTTGTGTTGCCCTTTGAGCAGGAGCTGATTCTGAACAATTCCAGGCCCGGAATGGAGTCGGTTCCTGGCTCCTTTCCCTGTTTGCTTGGGATCTAATTTTTAACCCAGGCTGCAGAGCAGAGGCTGGAAGTTTGTGCAGTCGGGATACAGGGATGAGTCAGCTGTTTGTTGGGAAGCATTCCCGGTTCTTGGAGGGGTTTGGAACTGGTTCAGCCGGAAATAACATTGGGATCCTGGGGTTGGCTCCAGGAGAGGGGCTGGGACAAGGGATGGAGGGACAGGACACAGGGAATGGCTTTGAGCTGAAGGAGGGTAAATTTAGGTGGGATATTGGGAAGGAATTCCTGGCTGGGAGGGTGGGGAGGGGCTGGAATGGATTTCCCAGAGAAGCTGTGGCTGCCCCTGGATCCCTGGAAGTGTCCAAGGCCAGGCTGGAGCAACCTGGGATAGTGGGAGGTGTTCACATTCCAGACCTGGGCCTGCCTGGATAACAAAGATCATCGGGAATTCCACTGATCAGCTGCTTGTCCCGGGCTCTGGGGGTGCAAAATGAGCCTCTTCCCAAGAGAAATTGGATTTATGGCATCTCTGGAGCTGAAATCCCACCCTTTGTTGTGCTGATCCCTCTTTGATCCCACGTTTTCCAACTTGGTTAAACATCCAAGAGGGTAAATTAGGGGGGGAAAAAAGGGGACCTGGCATGGATTCCCAGATTTTTTTGCTCAGCTTCCTCCCTTCCTGGACCTTTATTATCTCTTTTATCTTCCCTCATTCCCTGCATCCAGTATCTCAATCCCTGAGGAATTTGGGGCTGGTTTTTTTTTTTTTGCTCTCCCTCGTTCCCAGAGAGGCCAAATCCCAACAGATCCACCTGTTTTGTTTTTTCCAGAACAAGGAAGGTGGGGAACGGGAGAACAAAATTCCCAGGCAGGAGGAGGAGGAGGAGGAGCCCGTCAAGCACAGGTAAGGATGGATTTATTCCCGCTTTTCTCTCCCTGGGATGTGTTCTGAAGGAAGGTTTTCCCTCCTGTGCAGCTTAATTTAGTTTTTATTCCGAATTCCAAATAATCCCAGGTTGGGGGTGGTGGCATTTGATGGACTTGGGGGGCTTTTCCAGCCTTGAAAACTCTGGGAATATAAAGAGGGAAAACCTGGGGTTGAGTGGCAGTGTTTCCAGTGGGATTTCCCTGGATTTCCCAGCCGTTCCTGCCCCTCTGTCCCTGTTTTTTGGGGATGTTTGGAGGGTGGAGTTTCTTTTTTCCATGGATTCATGTGGCTGTTTTTATGCCTGGAAAAGGGGAGCACAAATCCAGCTGAGCCAGGGAGTCACTCCTGGCAGGAGCAGCTGCCTCTGGAATCGTTTTCCTGCCCTAAAAACTCCCATCAGGGATTTTTTTGGGAGACCCAAAGGAGGTAGAACCGCATTTGAAAAATGTGGGATGTGACGTTTTCCCATCCTTTATCCCTAAAATCCTGGGGGACCCAGAAATGAGCAGAGCAAACCCTTGCTGTTCCTCGGGAATACTGGGGAGGATTTTCCCTGCAGGAAACACACCCCTTGTGGGGAATCAGGGCCGTGTTTCCCCCTGGATTTGGGGCTGGAAGTGCTGCTGGAGAAGCATCCCTGGGAGCGCCTTGGGGTTGGATTCGAGGCCGGAATCGCCACGAGAGGTCTGGGCCGAGGCTGAAACAGGAGCTGGAGGTGCTGGGAATGTGGTGAATTATGGATCACCTGCTCTTGAATTCCAGCCCTGCCACCTGATCCCCTGGGCTGCTCCGGCCCCTGCCCTGTGTTCCCCATCCCTGGGCTGCTCATCCCACCCTGGAATTCTGAGCTGATCCTCTCAAGCGGAAAAAAACCCTTAATTTTTTTAGCTGGGAATTCCAGCTTTTTAACCCATTTCAATCCTTCCCCTGCCTGGGAGTCCTTGGAATTCTGCAGGTAGACAGCAAAGGTGTTGAGGGGGGGGTGAGTAGGAGATTCCATCTCCAGCCAGCTTTGTCCTCAAATCCATGGATCCCTTTGGAGAGGCAGCTTTGGGGATGAAAAGTTTGCTTTCCATGTGGATTTTCCTCTTTGTCCTCAAATCCATGGATCCCTTTGGAGAGGCAGCTTGTGGGGTGAAAACTTGGCTTTCCACGTGGATTTTCCACGTGGATTTTCCCCTTTATCCTCAAATCTGTAGAAGCCTTTGGAGAGGCAGCTTTTGGGATGAAAAATTTGCTTTCCCCATGTATTTTCCACCTGGATTTTCCCCCTTTGTCCTCAAATCCATGGATCCCTTTGGAGAGGCAGCTTTTGGGATGAAAAGCTGACTCTCCCCATGGATTTTCCCCCTTTGTTCACAAATCCATGGATCCCTTTGTGGAGGCAGTTTTTGGGGTGAAACCTTTGCTTTCCCCGTGGATTTTCCCCTTTTTCCACTTCTCCAGCCCCAGCGTGTTCTGTTGGGATCCAGAGGGGATTTTTTGCAAGGCAAAGCAGGGCGAGATCTGCTCCCCGGGGAATGTTTGCATCCCAAATTCTTGGCTTTGGATTTGCTTTTCCTTTCCTTGTTAAACGTCCCTTTTTCCCCCCCACCCCGGAATCCGAGGTGAGTTTTGACCAGGATCAAAGAAGAGCCGATAATTCCATTTCCTCTTGGATTTTGGTTTCCCACACCTTTATCGGCCTCTTTCATTCCTGATCCTCTCAAACCTCCCCCCCCTCCACCCATCCCCCTTTTTTTTTTTTTTTTTTTGGCGTCTTTTTGTTCCTTGTTTTTTCCTCTCTCCCAAACTCCCAGGGCCCACAAAGCCCTTTGTGCCAACCCTGCTGCTCTCCCGGGAATCCCGGCTCTGCTGATCCCCTCCATCCCACTTCTCCTTGAGGGGGGATTTCTCTTTGAAAAACTCGGGATTCCTGCGAGTTCTTGTGATTTATTTTTTTTTAATCCCAGAGCAGGAAGCGCAGCCCCGGATCCGCCTTTGTGAGGAGCAGGGTGGGGGTGTGGACTTTGGCCTTTCCGCCTCATTCCCACCGGGAAAAACAGCCGGGGTTTGGGACACGGGTACCCCACGTGGGGATCTGGGAGATGCCACGGCTGGAGTTTGGAATTGTCACCCCTTCCTTTCCTTCCCAGGGAGCAGGGAGAGGGCTGGGATTTGGGGTGGTTGTGCAAAGCAAGGTAAAAATCCAAGTTAAAAAAAAAATCCAAGGGGAAGGGCTCGGAAAAAAGGGAGGGGAACAAAAATAACCTTCAAGCTCTTCAACTTCAACGAGAGCCGGATGCTCAAAAAGCATCCTTAAAATCGGCCCTGCCGCTCCCGGAGGTGGATCTGTGGGAGGAGCCGGGCTTGGGAAAGGCTCAGGAATGTCACCAGGCAGGTCCCGACCGCTTTGGGGTTTGTTGTAATCAAAAAGAAAAAAAAAAAAACAACTCAGAGGTGACTCCGCTCCGGCCCCGGGGGGAGCTCGGCACGATCGTCCAGAAACGCTTCCTGAAATCCCACAGCGGGGAGGCCTCGAGGAAGGGCTTTAAAAGAATAAAAAGGATTAAAAAAAAAAAAAAAAAAGAAAAGAAAAAAGAAAAAGAGGTTTAAGTGGGGGAGGAGGTTGAGGCTCGATGGGCAGCTCTGTGGGGATGGGGCTTGGCCTGGGGGAAAAGTGGAGGTTTAGGTGGGATACTGGGAAGGAATTGTTGGATTTGGGGGTGGGGAGGGATGGAATGGATTTCCCAGGGAAGCTGTGGCTGCCCCTGGATCCCTGGGAGTGTCCAAGGCCAGGTTGGAGAAATGTGGGATAGGGGAAGGTGTCCCTGAACTGGAGGATTTTTAAGGCCTCTTCCCACCCAAACCATTGTGGGATTCTGGGATCTCAGTCCGGTTTTCCCGGTGTCCCTGGAGGGAAAAAGCCTTCTCCTCAGGGAGGGAAATTGGGAAGCTGCTCCTGAAGCAGCTCCAGGTGGCTGTTTTGGGAGTGGAACGGGAATAGGGAACCTGCACCACCGAGGAAATCCCTGCTGTGGGGTTTGTGGGCACACCCATTCCTGCTGCTCCTGAGGGAAGGATATCACTTGGAAAGAGCCCCTGGAACAGTGTTTGCTCCATGTTCCTGCTGCTCCTGAGGGAAGGATATCACTTGGAAAGAGCCCCTGGAGCAGTGTTTGCTTCCCAGCCAAACCAACCTGGGAGCAGCTCCGAGGGGCCTGCTCTGCTTCAAGATAACTCTGGGCATTCCACACATTCCCAACGTGCCACTGCCCACCCTCCCCCTCCCACGGGAGCTGCTCTCCCTCCTCACTGCCCAGCCAGGAGTGAGAAGTGGATTTGAGGCATTCCTGACCCAAGGCAGGGAATGTTCCCCCTCCTGAGGGGCTGGGAGGTGACGCTGTGGGTGTGTCCATCCATCGCTTCCCTCGGGAATGCTGCAGCTCCCTAAATCCCCCTGTGCTCCCTGGGGCTCCCAGACCTGTGTCCAGCTCCAGCCACCTCCATCCAGGGCGTTCCTGGCTGCTTTGGGCTGGGGAACATGGCACGAGGTGCTCAAGGAGCAGGAGTTCTCCTGGATTTGGGCGCATCCAGCAGTTCTGAGGAGATGCCGATAAAATCTGTGAGTGGCCCTGCAGGAGGCTGATCCCAAATGGATCAATCCCAGCTCTTCTCTGGGTGCTCTGTCCTTCCCCAGGGTGGAATGGGTTTCCCAGAGAAGCTGTGGCTGCCCCTGGATCCCTGAAAGTGTCCAAGAACAGGTTGGAGCAACCTGGAATAGTGGGAGGTGTCCCTGCCCGTGGCTGGGGTGGCACTGGATGATCCTGAAGTTCCCTTCCAACCCAAAGCATCCTGGGATTCTCAGAGGGAGGAGACACCTCCTGCTGGTGCTGAGGGGTGAATTCCCAGTGCAGGAGCAGCGGGAAGCGCTGGGCCCCGGGAATTCCCGGAGCAGCTGCAGGAGCCGCTCTGGCCTCACACCGTTAATTAAAGGCAGCAATTAGAGCTTGTTTTCTCCCGGTGCTTCCCTGTGTTTAATGAGGAGGGGAAGGTGCTGGAGGCAGGCACGGAGGAGCCTCTGGGTGTGACACCACAGCCAGCCCTTGGAGTGTGGCCCAGAAATGGGGGATCCCTGCAGGGAGCTGCTGTCCCTGGATGGAGGTGTCTGTGGCCTGGGAGGAGCTGCAGCTCCCTGGGGATCCCTCCCGTGCTCCCTTCACAGCCCAGGCCAGGGGTGGAGTCCCCATCCCTGGAGGGATTTCAAATCCACGTGGATGTGGCACCTGGGGACATGGGGCAGTGGTGGCCTTGGCAGTGCTGGCTCTGACAATCTTGGAGGCTTTTCCAAGCTGAACAATTCCATGATTCCATGACTTTAGCTGCCCCTCTGGCTCCTGATGCCCATTTTGCCCCTCGCTGCCACGATCCAGGACATCCCACACGAGTGTTACCACTCTGGGCTCTTCCCTGTTTTTCCCAGGGAGGTTTCACCCCTTTGTGCCCTTCCCTGTTTTCCGTAGGGAGATCAAGCTGCGGAATTACGAGCCTGAGGATGAGGAGCTGAAGAAGAGGAAGCTGCCCCCGGGAAAACCGGCCTCAGGTGGGAACCAGCGGGAGCAAGGGCTTGGAAAGCTCCTTGGGAAGGGTGGGAGATCCTGGACCTTGGAGCGGGGCTGTGTCCCGGTGGGAGGTCCTTGGAGCCCTGGAGGTGTTGGAATATGGAAGCCCTAGATGCATCCTCCTCCTCCTCCTCCTCTTCCTCCTCCTCCTCACCCCCTGCATTGCTCAAGTGTGATGGGGGGGGAGCAATTCCAGCCCCGGAGCCAAAGGGTTGGTCCTCCCTTGGAGGCTCCTCAAGGAGATTCCGGCTGCTTTTTTGTTTGACTTCTCCTTAAACAAACATCAGTGCCAGGCTCCAGGCTGGGATTTGCCAGGGCTGAGCCTCCTCCTCCACGTGCTTCCAAGAAGGGCAAGTGAAGGGTGGAAGTTCCCTTGATCTTGGAACGTGGAGCCCTCCTGGAACAGATCCCTTTAAAAACGCCCCCGATCAAAAGGCGCCTTCGGAAGCTCCGAGGTGGGGAGGGTGGGAATGCTGGCACTGCACCTTCCTCATCCCTCTGGGCTGCCTCTGAATGTCACAGCAAGGGCACGGAGGGGCTGGAGCGTGTGCAGGGAAGGGAAGGGAGCTGGGAAGGGGCTGGAGCGGCAGGAGCAGCTGAGGGAGCTGGGGGGGCTCAGCCTGGAGAAAAGGAGGCTCAGGGGGGACCTTCTGGCTCTGCAACTCCCTGACAGGAGGGGGGAGCTGGGGGGGGTCGGGCTCTGCTCCCAGGGAACAGGGACAGGAGGAGAGGGAACGGCCTCAGGCTGTGCCAGGGGAGGGGCAGGTGGGATATTGGGGAAAATTCCACCTGGAATCCCCATCCCTGAAGGGGTTTCCAAGCCCTGTGGATGTGGCACTCGGGGACACGGCCAGTGGTGGCCTTGGCAGTGCTGGGAATGGTTGGATGATCTCAGAGGGCTTTTCCAACCTCGGTGATTCCAGGATTCTCTGGAATCCACCTGCTGGAGCAGGATTCACCCCTCAGGGTTGTGCTCCTGGAGCTGCTCCCCTTCCTTGCTCAGCTGAAGGACAGGGAGCTGTTTCTCCCACACCTTTTCCCATTATCCCTGAGATCTCCAGACCTTTATGCCGGGTTGGACTCCTCCAGTTCTGTCTCAAACCTTGTGAATGAGTCAGGGTGAGTCCAGTCCCACACCCAGGGACAGCTGATCCCTGCAGGAGTTCCGGGAAGAGGCCTCAGACCCAGCTGTTCGTGGTGTTGCTTCATTCCCAGAGGATTTTTAGGAGCCTCCCCAGGGTTTGGGAGGTGGAGGGATGTGGGAATGGGGTTTAACCAAAGGTTCTGGGAGCCAGCCCCGGGGCTGTGCGGCATTCCCGGTGTCCCGACGCTGATCCTGTTTCTCCCTCTAGTGGAGGACACGGTGAAGGAGCAGCTGGAAGCGGCCAAGCCCGAGCCCATCATCGATGAGGTGGTAGGTAAATCCCGAGGCATTCCCTGTGCCCAGGCTCCATCCTGGCCTTCCCCTCTCACCCCATGTCTCCTCTCCCTCCTCAGGATTTGGCCAACCTGGCTCCCAGGAAACCAGACTGGTGAGTGCCTGCGGAGCTCTGGGAGAAGGGGGTTGGAATCAGCGCTTCCAGCACCCTGGGATTATCCAAGTGGGGTTGAAAGGGCAGGAAATATCCAGGAATACCTGATTTGGGGGTTAAAAGTGCTGGGAAAACAAAGTGGGAGGTGTTCCATGGGAAGCTGGGCAGGTTCCCTGTGCCAGGATCCTGGGATGGGCTGATCCAGGTGCCAGGTTCCTGGGATGGGCTGATCCAGGGCTGATCCAGGGGTGTTGGAATGAGATGATCTTTAAGGTCCCTTCCAACCCAAACCATTCCAGCATTCTGTGGAATGGGAAGCTGTTGAGGAAGGCCTCAATGTTCCCTTTTCCTGCAGATCCCTGTGGGACCTTTGGCACCATGGGATGGGGTTGGTTTTCCCGGGACCCAGGGAAGGAGGAGGGATTTCTCTCCCCCTGGGAAAGGTGCAGGGTGTCCCCCCTGGCTGTGGGGCTGTCCTGACTTGTCCCTGTCCTTCCCAGGGATCTGAAGCGGGACGTGTCCAAGAAGCTGGAAAAGCTGGAGAGGAGGACACAGAGAGCCATTGCCGAGCTCATCCGTGCGTGGGGGCCCAGGGAGGGGCTGTCCAGCAATTCCTGGGCAATTCCTGGGCAATTCCTGGGCAATTCCACTGGGATCCTGGGCAATTCCACTGGGATCCTGGGCAATTCCACTGGGCAATTCCACTGGGATCCTGGGCAATTCCACTGGGCAATTCCACTGGGATCCTGAACAATTCCACTGGGATCCTGGGCAATTCCACTGGGCAATTCCACTGGGATCTTGGGCAGTTCCACTGGGCAATTCCACTGGGATCCTGGGCAATTCCACTGGGCAATTCCACTGGGATCCTGAACAATTCCACTGGGATCCTGGGCAATTCCACTGGGCAATTCCACTGGGATCTTGGGCAGTTCCACTGGGCAATTCCACTGGGATCCTGGGCAATTCCACTGGGCAATTCCACTGGGATCCTGGGCAATTCCACTGGGCAATTCCACTGGGATCCTGGGCAATTCCACTGGGCAATTCCACTGGGATCCTGAGCAATTCCACTGGGATCCTCGGCCCTGCCATCAGGGGAGGTCCAGGGAGGGACTGGGGGAGCCCAAGCCCTTCCCACAAGGATCTGGGAAGCTTCCCGGGAGCTCCAGGGGCACTGGGATTGGGCTCAGGGAAGGGTCTGTGGGCTCCACTGGGATAGATCCTTATCCATGTGTGTCCCTGCAGGGGAGAGGCTGAAGGGCCAGGAGGAGGAGTTGGCATCTGCCGTGGGATCAGCAAAGCAGGAGGGAAGCGACTCCGACTGAGGGATCCGTCGGCAGCCTCGGACCGGGATGCGGCTCCCGCCCCATTCCCTGGGTGTGACCCCCGGGACACAGCCCTTTCCCAAAAATTTCCAAATCCTGGAGGAGAGGGACACATCCCCGGAGCCTGGCTGGCTGCAGAGGAGCATTCCTGGGGGAAATTCCCGGGATCACAGGGAGCAGGACACGCCCACCTTGGCTTGAACTCACCTGCCAGGACTCGGAGCAGGGAAAAAGTGGGAGAAACTCCAGGCAAGGTCAATCCAGGCTCACTCTCCTCCTGCTGGGAAAGGAAGGAGATGCCCACACGGCCCTTGGAGAGGCAGGACCTTTTCCCAAGGGATTTGGGCTCCTGCTCCTGTGCAGACACCACGAGGTGTCCCTGCAGAGCTGGGAACATCCATGGGCACACCCAGAATTCCCATGGGAAGGGGCTGTTGGTTCAGGACCTGTCGGTTGCTCTGCATCCAGCTGATCTTTTAACGTGGGATTTGCCTTGCTTCCTGAAATTTCCCAACCCTCCAGAGTGTTCCACTCCTCCTCTGAGTGTTTTTTAATTGATGTAGTTTGTTGTTAAGGGATCTTTTCCTAATAAAAATTTCCATGATGGAAGAAGTTGCTGCTTCTGGAAGAGGCACCTGGGATGGGCTGATCCAGGGGTGATCCACATTCCCTGTGCCAGGATTCTGGGATGGGCTGATCCAGGGGTGATCCACATTCCCTGTGCCAGGATCCTGGGATGGGCTGATCCTTCAGACTGACACAGAGTAGGTTTAAATGGGATATTGGGAAGGAATTTTTGGCTGGGAGGGCGGGGAGGGCCTGGAATGGATTTCCTAGAGAAGCTGTGGCTGCCCCTGGATCCCTGGAAGTGTCCAAGGCCAGGTTGGAGCAACCTGGGCTGGTGGGAGCTGTCCCTGCCCATGGCAGGGGGTGGCACTGGGAGGGCTTTGAGGTCCCTTCCCAACCTAAAGCATTCGGGGATTCTGTAATTCCATGAACTCTGTCCCTCCTGGAGCCGTGGCCTCATCCCTGGAATGCCCTGCAGGTGTCAGCAGAACTCCATGCACAAACTCTGCCGTGTCCAGCTTTTCCCAGCAGCTGGGCTCGGGAAAGCCAGGCTTTCCATCCATCCATCCATCCATCCATCCATCCATCCATCCATCCATCCACTCATCCATCCACCCATCCATCCACCCATCCCACTGCCCTTCCCTCCCTGCCTGACCCAGATCTTTGGCCTCTCCTTTGCCAGGATGGGAAGCTGAGGAGTTTTCCCTCCTTGACTTTAAAAGGAAAAACCTGATTTTAAACTGCCTCTGGATTCGGGCCCAGCTTTTCCCAGTCCTTGGAACAGTAACTGTCACCCTTTCAGCTCTCCCTGGAAATGTCAAAGTATTCTCCCTGGAAAAAAAAAAAAAAAATCAAAGTATTTTCTTTTAGGATAAAGTAAAATGAAAGATCCTGACTTTGCCCTTTCCCATGTGGTTCCAGGTTTTATTCCAGACTCAGGTTAAGTTGGGATCAGCCCCAGACCCCTGGACTGATGCTGGCGTGGGACTGGGGTCCTGGAATGGGAATGGGATCCTGGAACGGGATAGGGATCCCAGAGTGGGACAGGGATCCTGGAATGGGACAGATCCCAGAGTGGGATAGGGATCCTGGCATGGGATGAAGATCCCAGCATGGGATAGGTATCCTGGAATAGGATTGGGGTGTCAGCACAGGATCAAGGATCCTGGAATGGGACAATGATCCCAGTATAGGACTGGAGTCCCAGCACAGGATAGGGATCCTGGCATGGGAATGGGGTCCCTGCATGGGACTGGGATCCCAGTGTGGGACAGGGATCCTGACAGGAGGCCCAGCATGGGAATGGGGTCCTGGAATGGGACTGGAGTCTCAGCATAGAACAGGGATCCTGGAATGGGACTGGGATCCCAGTATGGGACACTGATTTTATTATGGAACAGGGGTCCTCCTGCTGCTGTTCCCAGGGCTGGGGCAGCTCTGCAGGGGGGTCTCACCTGAGGGGGCAGAGTGGCTCAATCCCTTCCCTCCAATCCCCTTTCCAGCACAAAATTCCAGCTTTACTACAGAAACCCAACCCTTTTTCCTTGGCCCAGCGAGACCATTCCTGCCCAGCCCTTGTCATCCCATCTCCCTTTTAAAATCCCCTTTAAAAGAGAGATCCAGAAACTCCTTCGAGCTTTGGAGGATTTTTTTTCTCCTTCAGATTAAGGCATTGGACAGAAAACCACGCTGGGAGTCCCAATAAAACTCCGGCTGGATTCATTCCCTGATTGTTAGAGAGCAGAAAACTCCCAATAAAAAGCAGCTTTTATGGAGTGAACCAACATCTTGGAGCCATTTGAAGGTCCCAAATGTCACTAATAACAGCAAAGCCGTGCTGTTATTATTAATGTTAGTAATGTTATTAATGTTATTAATGACTTTTCCCTCTGGGGAATCCCAAGGACTGAGGGAGGAGTGGAAGCTGGCCGGGAATATTCCACGCAGGTACCACCAGGAATGGGATTTTCCTGGGAGAGTTCCCTTGGCAGCTGCAGGATCTCGACCTATTGTTCCTTCAAATGATGGCAAAGAAGAGACAAAGGAGAGAAGGGCTCCACGTTCCTCTGGATCTCTCGGGGAGTTTGTGGCACTTTTGGGAAGCTGAGGGTGGTTGGAGCCCTGGAAATCCCTGGCAGGGTTCTCTCCCAGGGGTTTGTCCCTCTGAAGGCTGGGAGAACAGGCAGTGTGTGGAATTCCCTCGGGATTTGTCCATTTTTCCACATGAAACAGCTCCAGAGAGCCAAGGAATTCCAGGCCAAGGGTTGGAGATTAAGGAGAAGGGGCTTCCCATCCCTGTCAGCACTCGGGGCTACGAAAGAGCAAAGCTCCTCAGCTGGTCTGGATGTGCCAGAGGAAAGGACAAACCCTGAAAGTTTATCCATGGAAATGTCTGGAAGTCTCAGGGAGGCCTGAAACAGCTGGGAATGCTTCCCTTTCCCGGGATTTCTGAGGGGGGCACCTCCTCCCAGCTGGAAAAGTGGGGCAGATATGGGGGATCAGGAATCATTTGGAAGGTTCTTCTGGAGGTCCCACAGGAAGGGAATTCCATATTTGAAGCCCCTGGATGCAATCCATGTGCTCTGGGATGGCCCTGCTGGGGCAGGGGGGTGGCACCAGATGCCCCACTGGGGTCCCTCCCAGCCTGGCCCATCCTGGAATTCTCACTGGGACATCGTGCTGGTGGTTCCTCATTAGCTGTGGGACAAGGGGCAGCCAATTAAGTGTGTAATTAACACCTCAGCAGGTGCAGTGATTGCAGCAGATCCGGAGAAAGGGATTTGTTAGGAATTCACACTCCAGGGAGGGCAGAGGGCTGTGTTTCTCTGCTGCTGGGAAATGCTGGAGTCTGATGGATGTTGGGGATTGAAGTGAGGGCTCTTCCCTCTTCTCCCGGGGCCTGATCCCTCAGACTGACACAAAGGAGGTTTAAATGGGATATTGGGAAGGAATTCTTGGCTGGGAAGGGTGGGGAGGGATTGGGATGGAATTCCCAGAGAAGCTGTGGCTGCCCCTGGATCCCTGGAAGTGTCCAAGGCCAGGCTGGAGCAACCTGGGATAGTGGGAGGTGTCCCTGCCCATGGAACTGGATGATCCTTAAGGTCCCTTCCAACCCAAACCATTCCATGATTCTGTGTCTAATTATCATTCCAGGGAGAACATTTCAGGGAATGCTGGAAGGAGAAGCCCCCCAGGAGTTGGTGCATCCTCAGCCAAAATTAGGAGAAGGTTCAGGAAACGCCAGGCCTGGATTTGGTCCCACCTGCTCGGCAAGAGCAGGAAAAGGGTCAGGAAAAAAAAAAAAAAAAAAAACAAAAAAAAAGGAAAAAGGATAAATCCTGTATCCTGAATAAAACAAATCTTAGGAACTCGCAGTGCCGGCTGAGCTGGCCATGGGCACAGCGATCCCTGGATCCTGTGGAAGGAAGGACTGGGAAGGATTCCCGGGAGTGCCTGGATGGAGTCGGGTCTGTAGAGGGCTCTCTCCGCGCACCGATCCCGAGGATTCAGTGCTGGGAACTGGGATAACGAGGGGCTCGGGTGATGGCGGGGGGATCAAAGCCGGGGCACTGAAGATGCAAAGGACGCTCGGGGAGCTGATGCGGGAGGGTGTTCCGGGAGCAGCCGGGAATGATGCTGGGAAAAGGCAAGGGCAACTCCCGAGGGTCGGGCCAGCCCAGGGACAGGGGGTGGTGGTTGGAGTGATCGGGGTCGGCTTGGAGGGGAAAAACCCATGGGAAAGGATGGTTGAGTTCAGGAGGAAAACTAATAAATGGATGGCGGGAAAAACGGCTTTAATCAATTTACAGAGGGAATGCGCGCTCCCGGGATTCCAGAGGCAAGTCCAGCCGTCAGTTCCTGGGGGGCTTTGATTTCCTTCTCTGTGCAAGGAGGTTTTCTCCTCTCCCTTGGGTCCCTCCCCGAGTGACAAATCCCAGCCTAGGAGGAAACAAATGGCACAGGTGAGGAACAGCAAGTTGGGTTGTGGGGGATACTCAGGGGGATTCCCAAACTTGGGAGATAAAACCCGTGAGCCTGGAAATGCAATTATTAATATGTTTAATAAATAATTGCTGTGTTTTGTTTTTTTTTAATTTGTATTTTGTCTTTAGTGTCTCCTCATGGAACCCCAGACTGGTTTGGGTTGGGAAGGGACCTTAAAACTCCTCCAGTTCCAAGTCATTCCATGGGCAGGGACACCTTCCACCATCCCAGGATGCTCCAACCTGGCCTTGGCCACTTCCAAGGATCCAGGGGCAGCCACAGCTGCTCTGGGATTTTTGGACACATCTCCCTCATGCAGAGCCCACCAGGTGTTTGCTGTGGATCCACATGGGAGGTTTCCACCCCCAGGGATCAAATCCTGGTGCTGCCTTTGTCATCCCAGCTTTTGTGTGTCCAGGTTTTAGTCCCAAAGTTCTGGATGAGCAAATTTCCCATTTCTTTGGAAGCAACAGAAATGCTGGAAAAGCAACTTCTGAATTTGGCAAAGCTCCAGAATTCCTTCAGGTGATGGAGAGCGAGGACAGAGGAGAACTCGGATCAGTGCAATAAAAAGAGAGACAAAGAGTGTCCCTGTTTGGTGAAAAATATCCTCTCAGTCATTCTTATATTAATTATATTATAATATACTTTATTGGCAGAGATGTTCCTGAGGAGTCTGGGCAGCCCCTTATCCAGTGATCCAGGTGTTTTCCAGCTGCTCCAAGTCTTGCAGAGCCCCAACCAGCCTTTGTGAGAACCACCAGCTCTGACCAGCTCTGCTATCAGTGGGGACAAACCCAAACTGGCCCCTGGAATGAAATCCATCCAGGATGGAACAGATTTTTTAATTTTAATCTGGTGAAGCTTTTTATTTTTATTTTTGTTTGTTTGTTTTGGGGTTTTTTTGTCCAAATTTCTTTGAAAGGAGGAAAAAAAGGGGATTCTCCTTTGTGTTTTCTGGCCTGGGGAGAGGATCAGTCCTTGGGGAAGCTGCGTTTGAGCTGCCCATTCCCAGAAAATCCCGGAGCTGGTGCTTGGGATTGTCCCCACCTTGGGGCAGGGCCCTGCACTTGGCCTGGCTGAACCTCTTGAGGGTTCTCACACTGGGATTTCTGGATTGCCATTTACCTGCCGGGTTCTTGGCCGTGTCTCCATCCAGGTCTGTGACATCCCTCCTGTGAACCGGGAATGACTCCCCTGAAATCAGGAACACTGGGATGCTCCCAGGAAAACCAACCTCGGGGCTCCTTGCCTGCTTTGGTGCCCAGGGTTCCTCCAGCCTCCTCCAATGCCCTCTTGTCCACCTCCCTTTTCCATCTATCCCCCAAACCCTCCGTTCCTTTCCCTCTTTTCCTGTCATTCCCAGGGGCAGGATCTGCAGGATTAACCCCCTCTGGGCTGCATGAAGTGTCTGCACAAGCTCTGGGACAGAGAGATAAGGGGTGAGAAGCCTTTCCCACCTCCCCCTGCCAGCAGGAAGGTCCTCTCTGTCCAGGAGCCTTTCCCTGTGGCTTCCAGCACGTTCCCATCCGTGAGGAGCGAGGCCCCCGGGCTTTGCCTGGAACAGGCTTTGATTCACAGGAGCCAGGGATTATTTATTTTCCTGCAGCCTCCCTCCCTCCTCCCCTTCATTCCAAGTGGGATTGAGAAGCTCTGTGTGCCAGGGGGGCTCCGTGGCCCCGTTCCCTGCTGGCCTGGGATGAGCAGAGAGGTCCTGCTGGAGTTCCTCAACTTCAGGTGCTCTGGAATTCACCCCTTCTCCAATTCCCCTGCAATTTGTGCAGGCAGGAAGGGAAGGGAAGCCCTGGTGAGCTGGGCCCCTGCCAGGAGTGATTCCCTCTGCATCCACATCCAAGAGGAGTTCCATGTGGTCCTGCTGTTTTTTGAGTCAGTGGTGAGGAACAAGGTCTTCCCAGAGCCCTCCACTTGGCCTGCCCTGGGGCTGGGTTTGGGTAAGATGAGGTTTAATTTGGGTGGGATGAGGTTTAATTTGGGTAAGATGAGGTTTCATTTGGGTGGGATGAGGTTTAATTTAGATAAGATGAGTTGCTCTGGGCACTTCATAACTGCTGCACAACCTGCTCAGGTGGGATGTTTTCCTTTTCCCTGAGGAATTCCCTCCTCTCTCCGGGCTCATCCAGGCTTTCCTGCTCGGTGTCCTCCTTGTGGGATGTCCAGAGAGCAGCAATCAGTGAGGGCTGCACCCAAAGCTGCCTTCAGCACTGCCCAGGGATTTCCTCTCCTCCGGGGCTGCCCCTGGGAATTCTCCTCCTTCAGCTGATGCTCCAGGTGGGGTGGAGCTCTGGAAAACTTCCCGACAGCAGATGGGGATAGTTCCTCAGAGCCGTCTTGGTGAAGTTCAGGGATCACTGGAAGGTGGGAAGACAATCCAGGCTGAGCTCCTGGAAGTTTCAGGCTCCACCCAGTGACTCCTGCAGCACCAAAACCCCACTGGTGCCATTCCTACCCGTGGGGGGACGCTGGGGATGGACCATCCCACAGGGAATGTTGGTGGCTTCCCAACCCAGTGATGTCAGGAAGATGTGGACAACCAGGGCAGCTGAGGCAGCTGGAGAAGAGAAGGACCCTGCACCAGGTGACTCATCCCAGGTGTCCAAACCCCCTGAGGATGAGAGGAATCCCTGGAGTTTCCTGGTGACTGAAGGTGCCCAGACCTTCCTTTGACAAAGAAATGTTTTAGACCACGAAGGGAAAGTGAAATCCCAGCTTAAATCAGTGATGGGATGTTCCTACACCCTCCCTGAGGATAAATGCCAGATCTGAGCAGTAAGGAAGCTGTGGATAACACCTGGAGCAGCAGATTTCTTGGAATCACAACAGGAACAGGTTTCCCAGAGAAGCTGTGGCTGCCCCTGGATCCCTGGAAGTGTCCAAGGCCAGGTTGGAGCAACCTGGGCTGGTGGGAGGTGTCCCTGCCCATGGCAGGGGATGGCACTGGGTGATCTTTAAGGTCCCTTCCAACCCAAACCATTTTGGGACTCCAAGTTATTCCCACTCCCATGAAATTCCTGGCTCCATGAACCCAGCACGGTGATGGTGACCAGGGGTGGCTTTGACTGCTGGCCCAGGGATAGATGATGATCCACAATTAAACCACCAGCTCCACACTCCCCAAAAAACCCCAGTGCAGCCCCACTGGTGGGTGTTGTTATTTTCCCTGGGATTCATCCCAGGAGGGTGTAAATGCCCCTGATTTTTGGGAGCCTTTCAAAGTCAGGTTTTCCTGATTGGCAGGGATTTTTCACCAGGCTACCAAGGCAAACCAAACCTCATCTGAGTTTTGGTAGCTGCAGAAGGAAGAATGTATTTTCCAGCTGTCAGGACAGGGGTTTCTTTGGCTCCCCCTCTTCTCCCCAGCTCTCAGAACTTACTGATTTAAAAATGCTGGGGATTCATTTCCCTTCCCGCTGGAGCTCCTGAAGGATTGATCTGCCCAGTTTTACGGATCATGAGCTGGGAGGTAATTTGGGCTTGTGACAGCTACTTAAAAATCATCCATTTGGAAAACCTTCCTGGCTGTCAGACGAATACAAAGAAGCTGATCCCTGTTTGTGCTGTAATTTGGGATCACAGGGACTCTCTTGGCTTCAAATGCCTTTATTTTCCTCGTTCTGATCCAGTTTTTGGGGTCCTTTTCTTGCATTTCACTGGTGGGCACTCCAATGCAGCAAAGCAGAGGTGTCCAACTGATTTGCATTTAGAGAATCCCAGGATGGGTTGGGGTGGAAGGGACCTTCAGGATCATCCAGTGCCACCCCCTGCCATGGGCAGGGACACCTTCCACTATTCCAGGTTGCTCCAACCTGGCTTTGGACACTTCCAGGGATGGGGAAGCCACAGTTTCTCTGCCCAACCTGTGCCAGGGCCTGCCCATCACAGCCAGGAATTCCTTCCCAATATCCCACCTAAGGAATACCCTGGATATGCCATTGAAATACTTTCCTTATCTCTTTATGTCCCTTTTAGGTTTCTTTTCCTTCAGGGCCCTGCAGATCTTCAGCCAGGGTGGGTTCCATCAGCACCTTTCAGATCCCGCTGAGCCGTCATTCCTGGTCCCCAGGGATCGCTCTGGAAAGCAGGAATACCAGATGAGGGGACGTGGGATTTATGGGATCCATCCAGCACCACCATCCCATGGAATCTGTGAAAAATTCACGGGAATTTTGGAGTTCATCTGCACATCAGCACCACGCAGCAAAGGGTCTCAGCAGGCAGATCCATGGGAGGGGGAAAAAATGAAAAAGGCATCTGCACATCTTGATAGCAGCAAAGTGTCAGCAGTTTGGAAGGAAACCATGGAAAAAACACTGGAGAACTTGCCTGAAGGACTCCCTCGACCCGAGGAAAATGCAAACAAAACCTGCTCAGTGTGTGAAACAACCCTGGGGATGATTTCTCCCAATTTTTCGTGGTCATATGAAATACATTCAGGGGGAAATCCACGTCAGGAGGCTGGCCATCGGTGTCGAGTGGCAGATGACATTTCAACTGCTGATCTCACGTGCATCTAATAAAAATAACCCCGATATGTGACATGGAACACGCAAATCAGCTCCCAAGGGACTTTGGGAATGCCTGCCTGGAGCACATGGATCATTTAAACTGCAGCTTAACCCGAGCAGGACCTGCACCTTGGGAGGAGCTGGCTCAGCCTTGAAGGAACAGACTTTGAACAACCAGACCTGGCTGTGAATGTCATCATTTTAGATGGCTTTATATCCTGGAAATGGCAGCATTTCCCAGGGTTGCACAACCCCTCTCCCTGCTCCAGAGTGGGGTCCTGACAGCGGAGTCACCGAGGTTTGGTTGGAATTCTGTGTGAAAGAGTGTGAGAGATCCTGCCTTTATCTCCTGATTCTGCAGCTGGGAAAACATCTGGGATGGGTCAAATTCCAGTGAGAGTCCCCATTCCTGGCGGGATTTAAACCCCCTGTGGATGTGGCACTTGGGGACACGGGGCAGGGGTGGCCTTGGCAGTGCTGGGGATGGTCCTGGAGAGCTTTTCCAACCTCTGTGCTTCCGTTATTCCCAAACTCCCTCCTAAACGAGTTTGCCTGTCCTAAAAACAGTGGAGCTTTGGGTCATGAAGAATGACCTGAGCACCTCCTTGACAGGCAGTCATGGAATTAGGGAATTTTGAAGGCGCTGGAAAATCATCGAGTCCAACTCTCGACGTGGCACCGCCGTGTTCACCCTTAAAACGTAGCCCTGAGTGCTTCCTGGGATTCCTGTAACTCCTGGATGAAACCATCCCTGTTTCCCAGGATCAGCTCTCTAGGAGGAGCTGAACTTGAACCTTTGCTCGGGGTGGAATCCATCGGACCCCCCAACACTGGCACTGCCAAGGGAGAGGATTGCAGAGGGGTCACTCCCACTCTGGTGGCTCTCAGGAACATCTGGAAGTCGGGAGCAGCTCCCAAAACTTCCCAGAGGTGCTGAGACCACCTTCACGTTGTCCCCTGTGGTGTGGGGGCACCAGTTCAGCCCAGAGGGTTGGAAACCTCTCCTAACTTGCTTCCCTGTGACCTCCTGCAAAGAGGGCAGGGCTGAGGGGCAAATTTAGATTGTTTAGGCTGTAATTAAGGCAGTTTTAGCTCGGAGGGGGTGGCTTTTCCCTCTAAAACCTGGGATGTGTGGCCCATCCCAGCTCTCCCGAGTGCCCTCCTTGCTATTCCTGTGGCACCAATAATATTTTGCAGGGCTGCAAATGTGACTGGGACATTTTTGGGGGGTGCCTGGTGTGTTCCTGCCCCGTGTCACGGACGCACTTCCAGCCATTCCAGAGCAACACAAGCCTGGCTGTTGTGGCCACGGGGCGTTTTCCCTCCCTCCGTTATTGCCCATTAAATCCCCGGCTCCTCGTTCTAAATCTGGCCACGGCACTGGGCTGTGCAGGCTTTGGCAAAGGTGAATTCCACAGGATGTGGGTCCATTTCCTCTAATTTCTTTTAAATATGGCCACTAGTTAAGTTTTACTGGCTGTTTTCCTGTTCTCATTTCAGGGAGCAGCTGGGATCGGCCGCTCCTGCTGCGGCTGGATGTTCCCAGCCTGCTTTTCTTATCACTCTGCACTTCAAGGAGATGCCCAAATCAGAAACATCCTTAAAACCCTAATCCTTCCCCTTCTCCAAAAAGGGTGATTCCCTTTATCCAGAGATTCAGTTCACTCCCAGCTGTGTCTCTGCACAGACACTGGGAGGGACAGGAGGGCACTGAGGCTTTTGGTGTCCTCTGCTCTTCTCCTCCCTCGATCCAATCCCTGTCCCAGCACGGGATTTGTGCATTCCCAGTTCAGGACTCTGTGTTTTTAATCTGCAATTTTTCAATATCTTGCTACAGGGATAGGTGGGAAGAGGCCACGATGGGCAGAGATGGAGAATTGTCACTTCTTCCAGCCCTTCATCTGGTGCTGGGTCTGGCTCTGGATCGGGGTCTGCTCTGGGTCTGAATCTGGATTTGGATCTGAGTTTGGGTCAGGATTTGGATCTGAGTTTGGGTCTGGATCTGAGTTTGGGTCAGGATTTGGATCTGAGTTTGGGTCTGGATTTGGATCTGAGTCTGGGTCTGGGCCTGCCCTTCCCATGGGACTGACCCCGCTGTGGGTAGGGTGGGGGAAGGAAGAGGAATCCTCCCAGCACAGGGATTCATTTCCTACCCCTGCAGAGTCCTGAACTCATCTCCATCCCAAAGGGAACGCTCCAAACAGGAATTTCAGTGGAGGGGATCACTGTAGGTCTTCCTGGAGTCCTTTAAATCCTGCAGGTGGGCTGGAGTTCAGCCCTTTTTGGCTGCACCAATTTTTAACTATTTCTATTTTCAACTATTTTAACTATTTCAGGTGTTGATGAGAATGGAGGTCATGCTGACAGATTTACTCCCTTTTCTCCCTTCTCTACAGTCCTTAAAGTTGCCTGATATTCCCCCAAACTGCCATCAGTTATTTACTTGGAGCAACCTGGGCTGGTGGAAGATGTCCCTGCCCGTGCAGGGGGTGGGACTGGGTGAGCTTTAAGATCCCTCCCAACCCAAACCATTCTGTGATTCCATAACAGAAAAAAAGATGGGAACAGCCTTTGGAAGAACAACTTAACGAGCTCCACGAGTTTTGACTGCAAATGTTCATTTTGTGATTTTTTAAACTTTATTTATCCCTCCTTCTTCTTGCAAGAAAGGATCCCTTGAGCAGCAGTGGAAGGAGTGACAGATCTCCAGTGCTGGGAATGAACAGCCTTCATCAAATTCCAGGGCTGGAAAAGGGACTGAAGGAAAAACACTCTGCAAAGGTTACCAGGCCAAAGCCCAGGGGCAACTGAAAGCTAAATTAAAAGGGGAAAAAAAAATGAATATCCCATATTAAACCCAAACCCCAAACCCTAATGAAAACACTAAAAGCAATGATTAATATGACAACTGGGCAGCTTTCCCTGAAGACATGAATTCCCATCAGGGTAATCAAATTTGTCTTAAAAATGATAAATAGTGCTACCACTAACCTAAAAATGTACCTTGATCCCACCAGGCTCAATCTCTTCAAACACTGGCTGCTTCATTTGCAAAAAAAAAAAAAAAAAAAAAAAAAAAAAAAAAAAAAAAAAAAAATACCAACCCCATTTAAATAAACAAATAATATAAAACAAAACCCACAGTCCCAACACGGATTTTTTTCAAAGTTCCCTCAGTCTTTCTTGGCTGTTCAGTTCCCTCCCCGGTGTCCAGGTGTAAACAATTCCCAAAAAGAGCCGTCTGTCTCCCCGAATTCCAGCAAAGGTAGCGCTTTGTCTTTCTTTCCCAAAAAGGGCGTCTTTATGTGGAGTTTCTCCACCAAGCCGGGCATGTTTAGGCCTTTTGATTATTTTTTTTCCCCCCCCTCCAATTTTTTTGAAGCCTTCCCTTCTCCTGCCCTTGGTGGCTCTGGATTCCTCCCTGATGTTCTCTCCTTCCTCTTGCTCCGGTCTTTTCCACGGATCTCACATTCCCTGGCAAAGCCCTGCCCTTCGTTCCTGCGCTCCCTGTCCCTCCTGGGGGTGCCCTGGGGCTGTCAGGGCTCTCCAGGCCAGCATGGAAAGGGATTTTTATGGGCATGGACGTGACAGATGGGTCAGGGACCCACGGGTGTCCTGGAGGAGAAAGCCGCGCTCGGCACCTCGGCCTTCCTGGGGAATCCTCTCTGGAAAAGGAGTGGTGGACAAGAGGTCGTGGCCTAAAGGGCAGGACAAGGCTTCAAACTGAAAGAGAGGAGGGAGAGATGGGATACTGGAATGGAATTCCTGGCTGGGAGGGTGGGCAGGCCCTGGCACAGGTTGGGCAGAGAAGCTGTGGCTGCCCCTGGATCCCTGGGAGTGTCCAAGACCAGGTTGGAGCAACCTGGGACGGTGGAAGGTGTCCCTGCCCATGGCTGGGGGTGGCACTGGATGATCCTGAAGGTCCCTTCCAACCCAACCTATCCTGGGATTCCATGATTCCCAGCAGCTCCCTCCTTGGGGCACTTGTGGCTCTTGGAGGAGCGAGTTCTCCTGGATGGAATGGCACATATCAGGTAATTATTGATATAACCCAGCCATTTACCAAAGTTTAATGGTAAGTGAGACAGTGGCTCAAACAGATTTGATGGCAAAATGCACTTGATTGTTTTCTGATTACTGAAAGGGGTCAATGTTTTCAGGGAGACCCTTCCAGCGAGTCCTGAGGTGAGAAAGGACCCCCTTGTGTCCCAAACCCCTTCTCAGAGAGGGGTTTAGGTGCAGCTGGATCCAGATTAGCCCCAGACTTGTTCAGTGCTTTTTGTCTAAAGGATTATTATGTGAACAATCAATCAGCATCCCCATCCCTGGGAGTGTCCAAGGCCAGGCTGGACAGGGCTTGGAACAACCTGGGCTGGTGGGAGATGTCCCTGCCCTGTCCATGGGGAGGATCAGAGGATGGCCTGGGCTGAAAGGGATCTTAAAGCTCATCTAGTGCCACCCCCTGCCATGGGCAGGGACACCTTCCACTATCCCAGGTTGTTCCAAGCTCCATCCAACCTGGCCTGGGACACTCCCAGGGCTGGGACCGTGGGACTTCCCTTGGCCACCCGTTCGACTTCGGACCTGATAGAAAGGAAACTGTGGGGAGGAATTCAAAGGTGTTCTTTTTATCTTCCCCCTCCCTGAATCCCAGCTTGGCTGAAACAAGTCCTCTTAGCTTGGTAGACACCTGGGAACAGCAGGCTGTGGCTCTCCATGAATCCTGCCCTGTTTTCCAGCAGGTTCATCTGTTGTCTCCTTGGTGACTCTTCAAACCAAACCCACAGGGGCCTCCAGTGAATACCCCAAAATCCCAGTAGATTATCCCATAGTTAACAAGGTCATGTGTGTTTAGGGATGTGTGTTTGGAGATCTACAACTTCCCCGGGAGAGAGAATTTTCTTTTCAAATCTGATGCTGTAAAAAGTGCTCCAAGCACTTCGTCCTTTCTCAGGCCTGACAAAGACAGAGCCTAAAGCAAAAAAAAAAACAAACAAAAACCAGGTGATAAACAAGAGCTCCATGTTTGACCCAATTATTTAATCACTTGGGAAACAGGAGGAGGAAGGACAGAGAGCAGGGAGTGGAAATGAGTGGTTGCCAGGCAGGCAATTGGCACTTCATGGCCCTTGGGAGTTTCCTTTGCCGTCACACTCAGGGCTGATTAGAAAGCAGATCCTCTGCAGCCTCGCTCCAAAACCTCATTTGCTCCCAGCTCTGCAGTGAGAGGCTCAATCGTTTCAGTCAGAGCTTGTTTTGAAAGCATTTATGGCCCTGGATTGGTGTTATTGGTACCCCCAGACATCATCAGCCCTGCCTGCACATCTCAGCTCCCCCATTCTGAGCCACAACCTTTTAAATGCCATCGATCCCATCAAAATGCTGCAGTGTTGTTTGTGTTCCCTGCCATGCCAGGCACTGCCACAGCCACTTAGAGGATGTGACTCACACAACCCCGGGCGAGGGAGAAGTGGGAAAGATGCTGGAAGCTGAGTTGGGAGGCTTGGACAACAGGTCAGAGAACAAACCCCGTTGTGCAGGGCAGAAAATCCCATTTCTGGCTGTGTCCGGTGCAGGGAGGAGCTGAGCTGGAAGGGAAACACCAGGATCATCAGGTGCAGCTCCTGGCCCTGCACAGGACCATCCCCCACCTTACAAACTCCAGGATCGGGCCCTTTTTTCCATGTCATGTTTTTTTTTTCCTTCTCCAGCGCTCCCAAAACACCTCAAGGGTTAATCCAGCAGGATGGGCTGGGAAGGGGGGACCGATTTTCCTGCCTGTGAAGCTTGGGCAGGACATGAATGAGTTTGTCACCTGAGCCAGAAAACACCTCTGGATGCTCCTGAAGAGCCCCACAACCATCCCAGGGCTGTGCTGAGCCTGGAACGGGATCCTGTGCCAAGCACAGAGTGCTCACCTGTCCTTGGTATTCCCTCCCAAGCAACACCTCCACCACTTTTCCCACCTCTTCCAGGAGCCATGGGCTTGTACCAAGAACCCACAGCCTGAGGATGGTCTTCAAGAGGCACACAGAGCTCCTGCCTGAATGTTTGGAGAGCAGAGGCTGTAAATTGCTGTGAATCAATCACGGTGCTGCCAGAGGGTTGTTTGCTGCAGCTTTGTCTCTGGGCCTGATGTGACCTCCATGCCAATAAATCCCCCCAAGATTTCAGCTTCGTGGTGATTTGGGTTTGTTTGGGGCCAGGCTGCTCTGGTGGCAGGTGGTGATTGAGATGACACAGGCACTCCACGATGGTTTTGCCCTGCTGGGAGATTTCAGCTTTAATTTCCCTCAGTTGCCACCGTCAGGGTTTTTGTACCATTCCTGCTGTCCCAGGGGAGCTGGGCCAGGTCAGGACATCGAGGGAGGGGCTGTTGGGTTTCCTGGAGAACTCAGTGAGGGATTTTTGGGTTTCCTGGAGAACTCAGTGAGGGGTTTTTGGGTTTCCTGGAGAATTCAGTGAGGGGTTGTTGGGTTTCCTGGAGATCTCACCTTGCACAAATCCCAGCTTTGCCCAGGGGGAGTGATTGCCCCAGGTCACCCCCATCCCTCCCTTCCAGCACCTCCTCTCTCCCATGAACAGCCTGCAAGAGGGGAGCAGATTTAAGGAGAGCAAATCCAACCCTGGGAATGGTCATCCAGGGCCTAAAGGGGCTCCAGGAGAGCTGGAGAGGGACTGGGGACAAGGCATGGAGGGACAGGACACAGGGAATGGCTTCCCACTGCCAAATGGGATATTGGGAAGGGATTCCTGGCTGGGAGGGTGGGGAGTGACTGGAATGATTTCCCAGAGAAGCTGTGGCTGCCCCTGGATCCCTGGAAGTGTCCAAGGCCAGGCTGGACCAACTTGGTGTAGTGGAAGGTGTCCCTGCCCATGGCAGGGGTTGGAATGAGATGATCCTGAAGGTCCCTCCCAACCCAAACCATTCTATATTCCACGATTTTATGATCCCAGCCCCCAGCTGCTGGTGCTGGAGCAGGAACCTCATTCTGTCTCAGCAGATGTGTCTTTACAGCATCTCCCCCGTGGCCTTTTCCTGCTGTCATTTTGTTTCCCTTTCTTTTTAAAGCAAATCCCTCCACCAGCAGCAAAGCCCAAACTGCCTGCTGCTTGGGGACCTGAAGTACATGTTCAGAATTCCCATTCCCTGCTGTTCCCTCGCAATTTCCTCTCTCCTTGGCCTGACCACTTGCTCCTGGATTTCTCTTGCAGGAACCCAACATCTTCCAGGGCTTCGGCTCTGCTCTTGAAAGCAGCTGGAATTGAGCAGCAAAGGCCAAAAATACACATTGAAACGAGGTTCTTTTCCTTAAAACCCAGCCAGGAACTCCGAGGCTGCACCATTCCAGCCCAGATGATTCCATCTGGCCCCATAACTCCAACATTTTGGAGAGGGAGGCTAAATTTAGACGTGTTACTATTTCTATTTTAATGTCCCGGAGTTGGCTCCGAGTCCAGCACTGCATTTTGTGTTTCCTCCTGCCCAATTTCCCCCCTCAGGAATTCTTATCACCCCCCTCCCCACTCTGATAGGGTTGGGAGTGGGATCCAAGCCCAGTTCCACGGGGTTTGATCCACTTCCATTATGCTGATGGAAATCCCAAGTGGAGCCGGTGCCTGAAGTTCCCCTGGGGATGATTTTGTTGTGTCAAGGGCCAGGTTTGTGGTGTCACATCCTCCAACTTCAGCTGTGCAGGTGGGGTTTGGGACTGCAGGTCCCTCTGTGGGCAGTGGTTCATGCCCTGCTTGTGCTCGTGGAATGGGGATCCTGGAATGGGATGGAGATGGGAATGTGTCTGGTGGAGGGGGGAGGATCTGAGGAGCAGGGAATGAGCAGAGAGGTTGGAATATGGCAAAGCTCTGGAAGGGAAAAATAGCTCCAGAACCCTGGAGCAGGGGGAGCAGGAGGAGCAGGAGGGGAGGGCCTGGAACGAGGCAAAAGAACTCCACCAATGCCCTGTTCTGCAAAGCCCCAGTGATGAACTGAGACGGGGTGGGGGGCACTTTTGGGGGTGAATTATGGCAAAACCAGTCTGATCCATCAGCCCCAAAGCTGAACACGCTGGCAGATGTGGCAGCTCTGCTGAAGTCCCTTCACCCACAAATGCTGAGCTGACACAGCCTGGCCCCCCTGGGTGACAGGCCAGCATTTAGCCTGTAAAAGTCCAGTCCCATTTTCCAGGGGCAGGTTCTTCCAACATCCCCCTTCTTGGAACAGGTGGAGATTCCTTCCTGGAGTGGGGATGCCCCTCAAGGTCACTCCTGGAGGCTGAGCCAAAGGGATTTGCCCACGGTCTGGGTGAATGACATCAACCTCTAATTAATAATTGGGGTTTTTTTGCCAGCTTTAATGTTTTGATATAGTGAATTATGCTGCACATACCATACTGGTGCTTTGAGCTCCTACACTAAATAATATTGTGATAATATCAAATAATTTTGATGAAGATCTTTCTGCCTCATCACTTACCACAATCAACCACTCATTTTTAGACACTTATACCTGCCTTGCCATCCTTGGTCCTGCAGGACAAAGTTGTACCAAGGTTCAATCCCACCTCTGTAATTCCTTAGGGTTAATTATTCCCAGGTCAGGTCGTGTCCCATCCACTGCTGACAACTTTCACACCTCCCACGGGACTTCATTTTCTGGGAAGTCTGCAAGTCCTTCCCATTCCATATCTCAGCTCATTTCCACTGGTGATTTTATAGAGCTCATTTAAAAACAGACTGGGGGTTAAAACACTTTTTTTTTTGGTAAGAAATTCTGTTCCTTGGTTTGCTTAAAGGACATTTTCATCGACTCCAGAGAGACCAAACAATAATATTTTCATTATTACGAGCGGCAGTGTTTTCATTTACTTCTTGGAGACTCCGACAGGGGGAACTTCCAGGAAACACCAACAAAGGAACCCTTTAAATGCACCCAATGCACCAAAGCTGAAGGGACCCCTGTTGGGGGGATCATTTGGGATCCAAGCCGGGAATTAAACCCCAATCCTGCCCGTGGCAATGCTGGGGGGGAAAAATCTTCCCTATCCTCCCAAACTTTGCCACCTTGGCACAAATTCTGCCGGGTTAAATCCCTGTTAAATCCCTTTTCCAGGTGATTTCTCTCAGCTCTTCTCCCCTTGGCTCCAGGATGCTCCAGGGTCTGACTCCATCCCTGGGGTGTTTTTGCCAGAGGCATTCGTTGCATGTTGCTCTGTTTTATAATTTGCTTCACGTTGCATCATAATTTTACTAAACCATGGTATGTCATCAATTTTATATTTTATATAATTTTTATAGGTTTATAAATAGTATTTATAAAGGGTATTTATAAAATGCTGTATTTAAAGCTCTGCCTGAGGGGGAGCAGCCCCACAGCCAAGAGGCAGCACAGCCTTTGCTCTTTATAATTGGAATTTTTTTGCCAAGAGAGCAGAAAACTTCCCCTGCTCCTGCTCCAAATAATTGTCATTCTCCTTGGGCAGACAGAAACCAGCCGAGGATCAAGATTTTCTATCCATTTCTCTGGTTAATAAGACCATCAATAACCCCCAGGAGGACGCAGAATATCAACCCTGTGAGTCCAACCCCAGCCTGTGAAATCCTTCAATTCAAGGACCTAATTCTCATTTCTCTCCCGTTTTCTGAAGGACTCAGAGAACATGAAAAAAGAGCCCCAGATGCCACATTTCCAGGGATAACCTGCCCCATTTCCCTGGGATTATTTGCCATCAGTGGGATAAAAACACACTGAAGAGCCACTTTGAACATGTTTGAAATCATCCTCCACCTATAATTGTTACTATTTTTATTATTTATTAGTATTATTTTATTTATATAAAATATATGATTCTGCATAATCGAATGTAACATAATAGATAATATATTTAATAGAACATAACCCAATATTATATTATATAAAATGTAGAAAATATTAAAAATAGAAATATTATTTAAAATAGAAATAATATTAAATATATTATATTATAATGTATTGTAAATAAAATATAAATAAAATATAAAATATTAAAATATAAATAGATAAAATAGATTAAAATAAATACAAACATAAATATATGAAAACATAGATATAAATATAGATATGAATATAAAGATATAGATATAAATATAAAAATATAGATATAAAGATAAAAAATATAATTAGAAGGTGTGGGATCATAAAGTGTTTTTGCCAGAGAAAAAGGACCAGTTTTCCTGAAGAAGGCCTTTTTCTGCCCCAAATTCTAGTTCATTCTGTTGGTCAAAGAACCACCTTCTCCTCAAATTTGGCTTTGCCCTGGGAATGTTCATCCCTGAAGGAAGAGGAACAGAAGGAGCTCCCACTGCCGAGGGTCAGCAAAAGGTTTCAGGAAGGAGCCTGTGGAATTGTTTGGGTGGGATGTGACAGGCCCTGTTTCCTCCATCTCCATTTAAAGGGACAGGAAGGAGCCCCCAGGTCCAGGCAGTGCTGCAGATCATTAACCAGCACCAGCAGAGCAGCTCCAGCCCTTGGCTTGGTCTGGTTTACAAATATTTACCACAAGTTGTTGCTACCAAAAGATTTGACACTTCATTGTGTGAACAATCCTCGTGGATTCCCCAGGGCTTCCTCCAGAATCTGAAGCCAAAGAAGTCAATTAATGCCAAAGAAAGGCTTTGCTCGTGGTGCTTTGAGCTGCTTTGAGTTTTCTCTCTGGGATGTTTGGAGGGGGGAAACCTCCAGCCAGAGTTAAAAATCAGATTGGAAATCTTCCCATGTCTTGTAAAGAGGAAAAGGAGAGAAAAGTTCTGAACAAAAAGGGGAGTTTGGGGTGGTATCTCCAGTCTTGTCCCCGGTATCAGGTCCCACTGTTAACAAGGATAAAACTGGCACTGGGGAGAAAATCAATCTCGGCTTCCAGAAAGGGAGGATGGAGCTGGAGAGAGGAGGAATCATCCTGGGCACTTCCAGACAGCAACATGCAGCTTCTCCAAACTTCTCCAAGGAGGAACCACCTTCCCAAGGCAATCCAGGCCACCTTGGCAGCCTCCACGTCCTCCTGCTGTCCCTGAGTTCCTCTGGGAAAGTCTCTGGAGCCCGTTCCAAATCCCTGCTTTTGAAAGTTTGGACACCCAGAGCAAAGCCTTTGGTGGTCGACAGAGCAGGTGTGGAGGTGCTGGGTCACTCCTGGTGTCAGTTCAGCTGATTCCTGGCTTTCCATGAAATCCTGGTGCCCAGGAGCAGAGCAGCTGGAATGGTGCAAAAGGCAGAGTTCCAGCCAGGCTGGTTTCTATTGGTCTGCTCTTTCTGTGGCTTGCAAATATTTGCAGGAGTGATGCTGCTTGAGAAAATGTTTTGTCTGTGATGGAAGGACTGGATTAATCATCAAATCTGTGTGTCTGCATAATTCACAGGGAGATGTCTCCAGACTTCCCCAGTGCTCAGTGGACTATTAGTGGTGCACTCATTTGTGTGCTAATGAGTTTTAAAGTGGGATTAAATCCTTTTGAAAATGTGTTAGAGAGGTTGTTCACAGCCAGGGCAAACGAACCTCCCTAATTCACCCCCACTTTGGGGTCTTTATCTCACTCCTATCACTCAATTCTCATCTTTTGCCAAGCTAAAAGGGAACAAACCCCTCTTTGCTGCATTTGGGGTGTGCTCTGCCCACCACAGACTTGCACAAGCTCTATTAGTTGTACCTGAAGGGCACCAGGAGCCTGTAAATGCTCCCCTTCCAAGAAACCCTCGTGGTGAATTGGGGCGTGAGAAGCTGCAAATTGAGTGTCATTTTCCCTTTCCAGCACTGGGCCATGTCAGCATTTATTGGGAAGGACATCGTTGTCCCCATCACCTTCCAAGATGATTTCACCTGAACTCTTGCTCTCCATTCCCTCCAGTCCCACTCACCAGGAACTCAGGAGATGATGTTCCTGTGCCAATCAGCACGGATGGAATGGATGGAATGGCTCCCATCCCTCCCCCTCTTTCCCTGGCATCACAATTCCCTTCTCCCACTGCAATCAGGACCCCCTGAGGAGCACAGGAAAATAATTCTGGGTATTAGATGCAATTCAGGAGATGCTTCATAGCCTTGGGGGCAATTCCAAGCCAAGTTCCTTCTCTGGCAGCCTCTGGGAATTCTGATGGAGTTTGTAGGGCAATTGCCTCATCTTCCCCATGTTCATCTCTTCCTTGCCATCACCAGCAGAGGAACTGAGACTGCCCTGGGCTTTGATGGCATTCATGGAGAGATTAAATAATGCTGCTATTTAATATTAAATGACTATTAAATTATATTAAATAACCCCAAGAGGGACCAGGACTGAGAAGTGAAGGCAGTGATGCCCCCACTCTGCTTTGATGCCACATTATTGTTATTTATGTCCCTCTCATTTTCCAGAGCATGTTCCAGAGCGGTTATTTTAGGAGAAAACACTCAAAAAATGACCCCAAACCTGACAAACTGATCAGATGTAAAAGTGCTGCTGGAATGGGAATGATCAGAGAGTTTCTCCTCCCCAGATGTTGGGACACGAGGACTGTCGTGACAATTAATTCGAGCAGACCTGCTTGGAAGGCTTTTAAACAAGGAATGAAACATTGCTCTTTGGAAAGATGCAAAGATGCTCTACTTGACAGAAAGAGCCTCTCTTTCCAGCCCCTCCCCTGATCTCTTTTTAAGCTGCTTTTTGCTAAATTTTGTCTGATTTTTTTTTTTTTTTTTTTTTTTTTTTTTTTTTTTTTTTTTTTTGTTTCCAGCTGCTCCGATGAGAAGTTTTTTTTTTTTTTTTAATCTCCACCGTGGTGGAGAGAAACTCACTCCCAGGCAGGAAAGCTCACCTGACTTGTGCCCAATAAAAGAAATTCCAAAAGAAATGAAATGAAACCTCACCCTGGGCTGCAATTCCGGATCCTCATGGCTGGAACAACACGACTAATAAAAATATTACCAGCAAATCCGTGCCTGCTTTGAATTAAAAAGGGCATTTGCATAAGCAGTCACCGCTGGTGGAATTCTGCTGCACCAAAGTCAACCCCTTGCCCTGGAAGGCAAAGCAGAGCCCATTTCCAGGCTGTGTGGTCTTGGGCAAACTTTTCCCACTCCCTGGCTCAGCTGAGTGGTCTCACATGCTGAGATCATTCACATCTCCCTTCAGGGCACTCTGTGGATCCAGCAAAGCTCTCCGGGGCTTCCTGGGGATCATCACCTCGTGGCTGTGCTCCCCACCCGTGCCACGGGACCCCCCGTGCCCCCTGCAAACCCCTCTGCCCCGAAAATAAAGGCAGGTTGTTTTGCAACGCCGCTGTGTTTTTATTCCCCTCTCCTCTCGAGTCATTCGGGGTCAGGGCATCGGTTCCGTTTGTCACCCGGCTTTATCTTGGCCGGCAAAAGCGTGTTTGCAAATAACAGCATCGGCGAGGAGGAATTCGTGGGATGTGATGTCATTCCTCGGCTTTCCTGCGGGGCAGGAGCATCTTGTGAGCTGTAACAACGGGGCTCGTCCTCTCTGCCTTTCATGTGGCTCCTGCTGCTCCTTCTGCTGCTGCTGCTGCTGCCTCCGAGCTCAGGATGAGGGGCTGGAGTGTGTGCAGGGAAGGGAAGGGAGCTGGGAAGGGGCTGGAGCAGCAGGAGCAGCTGAGGGAGCTGGGGGGGCTCAGCCTGGAGAAAAGGAGGCTCAGGGGGGACCTTCTGGCTCTGCAATCCCTGACAGGAGGGGGGAGCTGGGGGGGGTCGGGCTCTGCTCCCAGGGAACAGGGACAGGAGGAGAGGGAACGGCCTCAGGCTGTGCCAGGGGAGGGTCAAGCTGGTTATTTGGGAAAATTTCTTGCTGGAAAGGGTGGTCAGGTCTTGGCAGGGGCTGCCCAGGGAGGTTTGGAGTGCCCAGCCCTGGAGGTGTCCCAGGCAGGTCTGGAGGGGCACTCAGTGCTCTGGGCTGGGGACAAGGTGGGCACTGGGCACAGGGGGGATCCATGGGCTAGGAGGTTGGAGCACAAACCCAGCTAAAACTGGGGAAAAGAAAATGAAATACACATTGATCCACACAAGGGGGGTGTTATCTTTAATCCCCTTAATCAGCCTGGGCTCAGCTAAATGCATTTTTCATGCAATATTTTTCTCCTTCCCCTTCCCAGGCTGCCCAGGGCAGGGGTGGAGTCCCCATCCCTGGAGGGGTTCCAAAGCCCTGTGGATGTGGCACTTGGGGACGTGGTCAGTGGTGGCCTTGGCAGTGCTGGGAGATGGTTGGACTCCATGATCTGAAAGGTCTTTCCCAACCCAAGTGATTCTGGGCTGCTCTGCTGGAGCACATCTTGAGCTGCCACAACTTCCCAGCCGTTGCCCTCGGATTGTTCTCTTGACCACGGCATGAACCGACTGCTCTGCCCTCCCTGGGGCTGGGAGGGGTGGGAGGGATGAATCCCGAGCCAGCAGAGGTGAGGGTGTCATGGCAGGACACAAACCCAGCCCCAGCCCCTCTGTGTGACCTCTCCCAGAGTGAGGAGATCTCCCTGTGCTCTCACGGAGGAAAACAGGGATCAGCCAAGGGTTCATTTCCCTCCTTGCCTGCGCTCCTGCCCCTCATCCCACACTTCCAGGGACAGGACCTTCCCTCTGCCAGCCTGACAGCATTTTTCTCATGAGCTCCTGGGCTTCATCACATCCCCTGGGTGTGCTGGATCAGTGCACTTGAATCCAAGTGGGAAGAAGGGAGAATTCCTGCAATCTGCTTCATCCAAGCCACGTCCTCCTTGCTGGTGGAGCGAGGGGACCATCACTGGCTGCAGCCACTCTTGTGGGGACACAGGACATCCCACTGTGCGTGTCCAAGGGAACATTTGGTCAGAAAGGTGATTCTTTCCCTGCTGGGAACGGGAAGGGGGAGCTGCGTGAGGGATTTCAGCGTCTGCCGCAGCGTGGAGCGTGTGGGAGGTGAGCAGCCCAAGCCAGGGCTGATAAATCCAACATTCCTGTCCCCACCCTTCCCTGTGAAACATGGAAAGATTAATGGCATCCAGACAACCCAGTTCCCCTCAGCTCTAGGGTTACGAGGTGCCTCTTTTTCCAGATGGCTCCGCCGGCCGCCAGGAAATGTTGTTGTTAAACTTGCTAAAAATGGAGGGATTCCTGCAAGGTGCAGCATTTTCCTTGGGGTTTGCCCTTATTTCCAAGATTCTCGGGGAAGGGAGACGTCTCCTGCTATGAAATGGGGACATGGAGTTCCCAAGGGTAGACAAGGTGAGGCAGGAGGGTCAAGACTTCCTAGAGCAGAGGTTGGATTAATGGGATGTGGATCCATCCCACCCTCTGATGGGAAAGATGATGAGAAGAGTGAGGAGCAGGATGGGAAGAGGTGACAGTTGGTTGTTTTCCCTGGGAAAGGCACAAGGAATGCATTGTGTGTGCAGAAAATGGTGTTTCATAGAATCCCAAAATGGTTTGGGTTGGAAGGGACCTTGAAGGGCATCTCATTCCACCCCCTGCCATGGGCAGGGACACCTTCCACCAGCCCAGGGTGCTCCAACCTGGCCTTGGACATTTCCAGGGATCCAGGGGCAGCCACAGCTGCTCTGGGAAACTTGTTCCAGTGTTTCCTCCCCACCGTCCCCATTTGATGGAGAGGAATTGGACAAGAGGCCAAATTGCCAAGCTTTGTGTCCAGCTCCTTCTGGAGAAGATGTTTTACATCAGGCTCTGCACAGAGGTCACAGGCCATGTGTTCTCACACAGGAAATGTTCCCTAAAAGGCTGTGGATTCTTTCTGTCCCCTCTCCCTAGAGCTGGCTCGTTTTCCAGCCTGTCTCCACACGTGTTCCAAAGGTGTTCTGCCTTCCAGCCCTGGCTCTGCCCCCCTTTGGGGTTTGCTGTTTGACCCCAGGGGTTCCCCAGACCCATTGCTCCAGATGTCCAGGGTAGGAACACTGAGGTAGTTCCACTTCTTTTTGACATCTGTGGGATCTGGTGACCTTCAGGGAGGTGTCTTCCCTACTGCAGGGCTTGATGGAGGCCATCAGAAGGCTTAGATCACCACTGGAAAGCAATCCAGGCTCTTGGCAGCGGGAATTCCTTCCAGGCCTGGCCTGCAGGGCCGTGAATGTTTTTACAGCCACAGATGTCGAACGACTCCAAGCGGGAGAGACCTTGGGATCTCCTGAGCAGCCCCCAGCACGTGAATCATCACCTTTGTAGAGAACAGAAGGTCAAAGGAAGGCAGGGATGGGAGGTCTTAGCTTGGAAACACTCCCCAAAAAAAACATGGAAGGGTGAGGGCAGCACCTGCTGCCGTCACAGGGGTGGGAGGGAAGGAGCCTTCCCCACACCAGGAGGGATGTTTGGGTCCCATGGAAACAACAGCCCGGTTCTGGGGGAAATCAGCTGGTTCAGGGCATGGGAACAGGGGTTTTTCTCACTCTCCCTGGGTCCAAACATTAATTCTTGGGGGGGTGGGGGGGTGTCTTTGATTTTTTGTGTGGTTTTTATTCTGGTGAGAGGACACCATGCACCTGGAAGGGATGTTCCCTCTCCAGGCAGCATCCAACCTCGGGGTGAATTCCTTGTGCCCTCCCTAAGGAAGACAATCAGCTGCCACCTCTTCCCATCACGGTCCAAAGGGGGGCAGAGCCAGGGCTGGAAGGCAGAACACCTTTGGAACACGTGTGGAGACAGGCTGGAAAACGAGCCAGCTCCAGGGAGAGGGGACAGAAAGAATCCACAGCCTTTTAGGGAACATTTCCTGTGTGAGAACACGTGGCTGTGACCTCTGTGCAGAGCCTGATGTAAAACATCTTCTCCAGAAGGAGCTGGACACAAAGCTTGGCAATTCGGCCTCTTGTCCAATTCCTCTCCATCAGATGGGGATGAGGGGGAGAACATAATATATATTTAATATAATATATAAAATAAAATAAAAATATAGTTCTATAATTATATATAATTTATATAAAATAAATTACATATATAAATAAATTACATGTTATATATGTTATATATTATATATTATTAAATAGAATATATTGTATATTAATATATAAAATATAAAATACAAATAATAAATTATAAAATAAGACATTATAATAATATAAATTATAATTATAAAATAAATTATAAAATATATAATTTATAAGATATATTTTATCTTCTGTGTTATATCAATATATTGTATATAATACATCATATTTCAATATACAATATATATTATCTATGTATATATGTGTATTATAAATGTATATAATAAATAAAACATAATATAAATAGTATGCATAGTATATATGATAAATCGTATCTATTATATTTTATATATATATAAAATGTATATTTTTATATATATATTTGTTATATTTATTAAACTTAATAGGCTAAAAAATGGAAGCTGTGGGGCTGATTTGAAGCAAGGGATTTGAAGTCTGGGAAATGGAAGGACTCTCTGTGCACACCCCGAGATCTGGAGCCGTGGATTCAAGTGCTGGCGGTGGAAAATAGTGATTTCTCCGGGAATTCTGGCAGGGAAAGGGCCGTTATTCCATCACCTCTGCCCGGTGTTTTGCAGGAGATGGGGGGAACTGGCTGGACAAGGGGAAATGTTGGGAGAAGAGGAAAGTTGCTCCTGGATTCTGCTGAATATTCCCACATTTGCGCCCCCAGAACATCGACAGCTTTTAAGGGGACCCCAAGTTCTGCCTGCTCCTTTCTCCTGGTTTTAAGGATCAAAAAGTGGCACCTGAAATCCGAAGCTCCAAAGTCCTGCCTGGCCATTTCCCTTGATTTTTAAGGTGTCTGAAATTCCAGAGGGAATTTCCCTGCGAACTCTCCTGTAAAGGCTCATTCCCCTGTGTAGGGTCCTTTCCCTTCCTGAGGGTTACACTGATGGATTCCCGCTTGGAAAGAGGGAATAACAAATCAGGAAGGTTTTTCCAGCACATTTTGGGCACTTTCTGCTCTGGAAATGCCCATCCATCCTACGGAACAAAAGGCGATGATTCCCAAATGTTGGGCCAGAGGATCCCACGATCTGATGGAATTCATCTGAGCTGCACACTTGCACACTGGCAATAAAACCCACCAGTCTTCGGGGTGGAAATAGAAAACTGGCTGGAAAATGCAGACTGGGAAGGTGGACAAATAAAAATTCGGATGGTTTTGCAGCCATTTCAAACAGAAACTGCCAGGAGGAAGCGAAGCTTCTGTTTTCAAGCTCATTAATTTGAGAGGATTTGATAAGTCTGCAACATGCTCATTTTTCTTCGAAGCTGATCCCCAGTGAAGCCGTTAAGACTTTCATTTTTAATCTCATTAATCCATCCCAAGGGATTGATTCCCCTCCCTTCCCCGAGCCGAACAAAAAACTTGTTTTCATTTGAAACTAATTTTTTTTTTTTAAGCTTTGGCAAACAACCCAAAACAATAATAATAATAATGATGATAATAATTATAATAATAACATAATGATAATGATAATGATGATGATAATAATAATAATAATATTCCCTGTTTTCCCAGCGTTATTTCACAGTCCCCATAGTCCTGGAATTTCCTCATTTTGAAGTGTTTGGTGGCATTTTTGAAGGCAGGTGTTCGGATGAAATTAGAATTTCCACGAGAGCAACCTGTGGCTCTGCCCAGCCCTGCCCTATAAACTAGAAAGGCTCCCAAACCCGGAGTTTATCCCGAGATTTATGGGGCAAATTAATTTCCCTTTGAGCTGCAGTGACAGATTTGTGGGTCTGTGAAAGTGTTTATGAAATCCTGCTGCTTTAACTTCCCCCTTCCTGGGCAGAATTAATCCAGGAGGGGTGGGAATCCAGGGAGCACAAGGGGCAGAGCCAATGGGAAGCAGGTGAGGATTTAGGGAATCACGAACTCCTAGGGAAGGAATGTCATTGTTTTTGCCACGTGGGGGTCGAATCCACCTCCTTCCCCTTTACCCTCCACTCAAAGAAAAATAAAAAGCCTCTTTTATTTTGACCTGCTGGGATGAAAAATCAAACCTGGATGGGGGTTGTTATTTTGAGGTCTCCTCTCCGAGTTCCCCCCTCCCTTCTTGTCTCCTGCAGGTCCTGGGAGATGGGAGCTGCTTTCAGGTGGAATCCCTGGAAGTGCCCAAGACCAGGTTGGAGCAACCTGGGCTAGTGGAAGGTGGAAGTGGAAGGAGTCCCTGCCCATGGCTGGGGGTGGGATGGGATGATCTTTGAGGTCCCTTCCAACCCAACCCATTCCATAATTCCACACGTCACCTCTGGGGTGTCACCAAGCTCTGGGGACAAGTTTTCCTCCCAGCAGGAGCTCTCTGGGTGATGTTTTGAAGTCTCCACGTGTTCTTCTCATGCTCCCAACTCTCCAGTTTCATTTCCAATAAAACAACTGACCTTTCTCTCTGTTCCAAAGCCCTGCAGGCCATCACCTGGAGGCCCTGCCCTGTGTGGGTGCTGTTGGTGTGCTCAGAGCTCCTTCCCTGTGCCCAGATCTTCCCTTGCCCTCCTGGAGGGGTTCCCAATAACTGGATTATTGCTGGAGTCTCAAATAACCCTTTTCAGGCCGGTGGTTCCTCTCTCTGGATTAATCAGTTCCAGAAGTGCAAGGAATTGGACAAGGGCTGCATAGAGGGAGCTGAAGGGGGGCCAAGGCTTCCCCAAAAAGCTGCTCCAGCTCCAATTCCTCCTGCAGGGGAACAGTGGTTTGGGGCTCCCAGGGGACATTTTAATTGCTCATGTTTCACCTCCCTTCCCCGAGTCCCCCTTTCCTTCCTGTTCCAACCTTTCCCTCCTTTTTTCTCATCCCCAATATTTTTTTCCAGAAGCCTTTTCCTGGCTTCCCGAGCCCCTCAGTTCACCACCATCTTTCTGCACCTAAAAGTTCACACTTGCTGGGAATTAAGGCCCAGCACAGCCAGATTTACAGGATTTCCTCTGCAGCCTGGATGGGATTTTTTACTGCTGCAGTAGCTGGGAAAGCTGTTCCATAAGGCTGGGGGAAAACAACCCCCTCCCAACCCCTGTTAAAAAAGGCCTTTCCCTGGTTTTAAATTGCTAAACCACTAAATTTAGGCTGCAGTGCCTGCTCAGTCTGGCTCCAAAACCTTTCAGCTCCATCAGAGAGGTAAAGACTATTTTAGGTCTGCCTATTAATGCAGATGAGGCTGGAGAAGAAATTCACCAGTAAATAAATTTATCATTTTTCCTGAGTAGTGGGTGCAGAATCTCCCCTCATCAAAATCAAGCCCAAAACAGGCAGAGTAACCCCAGATTTTACCTCCTTTTTTTCTGTATTTGTAATGTATAAAACCCAAGGGGATGGTTCTGCCTCCCCAGCAGATGGATGGGAGATTTTTCTCCCTCTTAGAGCTGCAGTGGTGGTGGTGGTGGCACCTGAATCTCTCCCCCAAAGCCACCACTCGCTGGAGAGCAGGTTGTGAATAAACCCAGGCTGTTACTGTTGGTGTTTAAAGACTCTTGGATCTGTTTTTCTTTCTCCTCTTGGTCTTTAAACACCATCTGGGGATGATGTTCTTCATGGGACTGATATAATGCTTGCAGGGTACTTGTTTACAAACATTTTAGGGTGTGGATGAGGAGGAAAAATAAAAGTGACAGGAGACTTTGATGGGAGAAAATGAAATATTCATGGAGTTGCGTAGGCAGTGCTGCCAGAAATGAGGTTTTTAGGAGAACTACGAAGTTTATGCCGGGAATAATAATAATAATAATAATATATGATGTGGAAACAGCAGTGTTTTGCAGTGTGGAACTCATGGAGCTGCTCTCCAAACACTTGTCAGCACTTTGAGCACCTGAGAGGAGATGGGAGGGGCTGGAAACGAACCCTGACAGGAACCTGAGCACTCCTGGCTTTGGTCTTGACAGCTGTGGTGTGACATCCAAATAAAATTCCCATCACAGTTTAACACAGGTGGGTTAGTCCTTCCATGGTGCACAGCCAGGCTGTTCTGCACAGACCCAAAATCACCACTTTTCCCCTTAATTCTTTGTTCCCAATGTCATTTCCATCATAGGGACACAATCAAGGTTGATAATGGACAGATGAGTGTTCCTGGGGCACATTCTCCACATCCATTCAGACAAAGCCAAACTTAACAAAAGGCAATTAAAAAAAAAAACAACAAAACCTCACACAAAAAAAATCTAAATCTAAAATCTGTAAAAATAAGCTGGATGATCCTTAAGGTCCCTTCCAACCCAACCTATTCAGGAACTGTGGGATTAAGCAGGCCACGACGTGGTAGAAGTCACTAAAAATGCAACACTCTGAGCTTGGGGCAATAAAAAAGAGTTAAAATACAAATGTTTTTCTGTGATTCCTTCCCAATACTGGTAGGACAGAGCCTTAACTGGTTGCTGAGATTTAATGGACAGTCACTGCAATCTCATCAGGGTCTAAATATCCCAGTTCACTCGCAGCAAGGGCAGGGCTGGCGGGGAGAGGGTCAGTAATTGCAGCCAGAGCAGGACAAACACTGACCACTCCTCCTGAAGTGGCAATAAAACATCACTCTGTGCCTGAGAGCCCTGCTCTCCTCGTTATTTCACGAGTGACAGATGAAATGGGGGATGTTCTGATGGGCTGTCTGACAGATTGTCAATGAGGGAAGAGATGAAACCCCCCAAATAAACCGTCCATCTGCGCTCGGTCGGGTGTTTGGGTCTATCTGGGATAAAGGCCCAGGAGTGATGGTCGATGTTTATCACAGAACTGTGTCACCAGACCTTTATTGCCATGCAGAGCCCATCCTTGGGCTCATCTTGGAGGAACCCTGGGCAGATGATGGAGCTGAAGCCATCAAGTGATTCAAGGCTGCAAACTGATTAAAGCGGTGATTACTGGAACCAATCTGCTCACCCTGGGCTCTGTGGCTGCTCCTCTTGAGGCACCAAACACCCACTACAGGGGCTGGAGAGCTGAGCTCCATCCTTGGAGAACTGCCACGGGATCCTGGGATATCCTGAGCTGGGAGGGACCCCCAAGGATCCTGCTTTGGCTTTGCCCCGTGCAGGGACACCCCTGGAACTGGGTGGAGGGGATGCACAAAGAACTCCCCACGTCTCCCCCTGGGTGTGCTTTGGTTTTTAAAGGAGCTGCTGCCGAGGTTTCCTTGCTGCCAAGAGTCTTAATTTACAACCCCAAAACATTCAGAATGATGTCCCAAAGCTCCTGGTGTGCAAACAGCTGGAGAGCAAATAAATGATCACCCTTGTGGATTGCTCAGGAAAAGAGGGAGAACCACAGGGGAAAATCACTCCTGAAGTCCAGCCATGAAAGGGAACGGATGATGGGTTGTTTTCTGCCTGAAGTGATGCCAAAATGAAGATGAATCGTTACTTTTTGCCATTTTCCTCAGCAAAGCTGTTCCCTCCCACTGGATCACTGAGGGGCACCGGCACTGTAGTCTTCCCATGGAATTATGGAGCCTGCAGCATGGAAAATCCCTGCCCTAGGAATGGCACCCAGGGCTGGAAAAGATCTTTATTTTGGAGTAGTTTGTCCTCCTTCCTGTTGGTGCTTTGACTTTGGTTTCTCAGCTTCCCTGAACCAACCCCTAACACGTCAGAAAATGTCAGTGGGGTAAATTTATTTATTGGGATCACTGTCATTTTAGTCCATTTTCACTTTGGGGCAAAAGAGGCCCCTAATTCCATGGGAAAACTGCAGTGCCAGTGCCCTTGGTGATCCATGGGAATGAGGCTTGGAAATGATACGGGAATGAGGCATGGAAATGGTCTTTAAACAACCAGGAGGCAGCTGGAAATAAGGAAGGAAGGAATTCCATCTCCTGGTAAATGATGGTCCAAAGCTGCAGTTGGAGGGGGATCAGGCAGCCTTTAGGGAACACCTCAGGTGACTGAACAGGTGAAACTTTGGGATGATGAGCTGGAAACAGGGAAAATCCCACCCCTGCAGGGTTTTGTGGTCATGTTAAGCAGGTGAGGGAGGAATGTAAGGTGGGAATTGGATGAGATGCCCTCAGTGCCTGCTCTGAAGATGCCCTGTGTGCACCTTCTGGGCTCTGCAGAGCAGCAAGAACCAAACCACCTGCAAGGATCCAGAGGATGGGGCATCTCTCCATGGGAAGAGATTAAAATCATCCAGGAATCCTCAGGCTGGAGAGGAGAAGACAGTGGGCCACACTGCAGCTTCCCAGCCTCATGGAGGCAGTGGGGAAGGTGGAAGCAGAGCTGCTCACACACCACTTCTTCTCTCTCTTTTCCTTAGGTTTTTTTTCCCCCCCATTTTGCCAAAGTGGCTCTGTTGGGGGGTGTTCTTTCCCCTTGGCAGGAGGGGGTCAAATGTCCCTCTCCTGCTTTTAATTGTCCTCTGTCTCCCGAGGATCCTGCCCTGTTTTATGGGGGTCCAGCAGCCCCATCTGAGCTGACATTTGAGAGGGTGCAGGCCTGGGGTTTTTTAAAGTTTTTATTACGAGGAACAAAAATCTCTTCATGAACATTCCTGGCAACGGGGTTTTGTGCTGTAGGACCAGATATGTCCTGCCTGGGGATGGAGATGGAATCTCAGGACAGGAGTCACCCAGCCCCTCCTCAGCTGCTGCAAAGCCCAGGCCATGGTCCTGCTGCCCTGTTGGGTGGGAGGTTTGCAGTCCCTGCTCTTGTGTCTGGGCTGCAATCCAGGCCCTGGAGGGGGATGCCTGTTTTCCAGTGAATCCCTGGGAGACTCTGGAGTTCTCCCTGCAGCCTTTCTCGTTTTATTTTCCCCTTCTGTTTCAATTATCCCCCCCTCTTTGAGAGAGAGAACAATATTCATGTGGGCACGGGCTGATAGCTTGCAGAGCTGAGAGGGGGAATTAGCAGAGCCTTCAAATCCACATGGGTGGTTTCCAGGCAGAGCTGAAGGAAAAAGAAGGGGGAGTGAGGGATGTCCCCCCTCCCCGTGATGTCACTGCTCGTTGTCACATGATGGGACACTAAAGGCAAATCATGGATCAAATGTCAGAGCAGACAAAGCAGGTTCTTCCCACTTCCCAGGCTGGATTTGGGGGTATCCCAACAGGGACAACTCACTGGAGAGGAGGACATGGAGCCCAGAGTGTGGGATGAGGAAATAACTCCAAGTTATCCGTGGGTGATGGGTGCCCTGGATGGGTTGAAAGAGGATTTGGTGGATCTGATGCTGCTCCTCTTGCAAGGAACCCCAATCCCTGTGACATTTGGGCACTGGGAAAGGGGCAGGGACATCCAGAGGGAGGTTCAGCTCGGACTAGAAGGTCCCTGGTGTGAGCAGACACAGCACAGGGAAGGTACAGTGTAGGATGTGACGTTCCCAGTGGGGAGGATTCCCAGGGCCACCAGGGAATGTGCCCAGGACACCCCAACAATCCCACCCTGTCCCTCAGAGCGTTGTCCAAACCCTCCTGGAGCTCCTGAACCCTGTGGGTGAGGTTTGAGAGCTCTCAGGACAGACTGAAGGGGAGGGTGAAGAGCTGCAACCCAAGGTGTGCTTGGTGCTTTATTGTTCACTTCAGGTCCCTTATCCCTGTGAGAAACGTGCTGCTTTCCTTGGAATATCGTCCCGGGTGTGCAGGGGGTTGGTCCCTCCCCTCCTCCCCGAAGGAGACGTGTGAGCTGCACCAGGGCCTTTCTCTGAAGCTCATCAGCCCCTGTGCTGTAATAAATCCCAGCCACCCAGCACATAAATCCAGCTGGCATGTGAATTCACCACAGAGGCTTCAACAGCTTCCTGCAGGGGCTGTGCTTTCCCAAAGCTTGGCAGCTCCTCCATCTATGGGTTGCTGTGTCCTATAGGAGGGACCACCCAGAAACTCTTCCATTGTCCCACTCGGTGCAGGGTGAGGGAGTGGGAGATGCTGAGGCTGCAGGTAAATGCCACCCACGCTGATCTCAGCCTGAGATGAGGGACCTGAGAGCCCCCTCCAGGGCCTAAAGGGGCTCCAGGAGAGCTGGAGAGGGACTGGGGACAAGGCATGGAGGGACAGGACACAGGGAATGGCTTTAAGATGAAGGAGGGAAAATTTAGGTGGGATATTGGGAAGGAATTCTTGGCTGGGAGGGTGGGGAGGGACTGGAATGGATTTGCCAGAGAAGCTGTGGCTGCCCCTGGATCCCTGGAAGTGTCCAAGGCCAGGTTGGACATGTCTTGGAGCAACCTGGGCTGGTGGGAGGTGTCCCTGCCCATGGCAGGGGTGGCACTGGATGATCCTTAAGGTCCCTTCCAACCCAAACCAGTCTGGGATTCTCTGATCTGACTGTTAAACATTTCACTGCCAGCCCCCAAAACAGCTGCTGAATTGACCCCGTGGCTGCTGAGCAGTGTCAGTTATTGGTCTCTTACTGATGCTGCAAAAAAAAAAAAAAAAAATCAAGGAATTAGGAAAATATCCTTGCTTTGAAGTTCCTCGACAGGAGGGACTTCATTGTCCTGAAGGTCAAAACAACTTCACAGGAAGGAAAGGCATCCCTGGCAGGCAAGTGTGGCCCATCTGGAATTCAAAGGCCTCAATATTTCACCTGAAGGCCTCCCAAATCCTAAGGAAAAGCAGCTCTCCCCAGGGGAAAGCCGGCTGGTCCTGCTGAAGATGTGAAGCCTGGTTGTACCATCTGACACTCTTGATACTTTAAATACACTTTAATTATCCCTCACAGGAGGAAATTCCCAAACTGGAAGCCACTGCGGCCAGAACCAACCCCTGCCTTGTCTGCAGTGGCTGATAAAGCCTCCAGCTCCAGCCTGGGAAGGGATAATAATCCCGGGATATTAAAGGGTGACAAATGCAATTCGCCACAATCGAAGTGCAGTCGGGGACTGCGGCTCTCCCAAATTTGCAGCTCCGGCTGCCACTCTTGGAGAGCTCTGATTTACCATCTGCAGCAAGCCCAGAGGTTTTCCCCCCCTCCCCAGCCTTCCACGCTGCCATCCCACAGGAGCATCAAAGAGGAGCCAGCAGGAGGGGAAACCCATTCCCAGTTCTCGCCGGTGCCGATGACAGTGCTCGAAGATGTTGCCTCTGTCTGGGAGCAGAACACCAGGCTCTGTTTTCTGGCCCCCCCACCCCGACTCTGACAGTTTAATTGGGGCTGCGTGAAATTGTTTTCCTTTCACAGTAAATAACATCCAATTGGCCCCGGGGCCCCCTCCCCGGTTCTGCAGAACTCCCAGGGACTGCTTTGGGGAGGAGGGGGGGGGAGCCTTTGGAGCAGCGCTGGGAGGAGCAAACCCCAGGGTGTGACAGGAGATAAAATTCTGGTTGAGTCAACCGAGCCTGTTCTGAAGCTATGGATTAATTAAAGCCGTGGGGGGAGAGCTCTGGAAAATGAGGATTTATCAGGGGGTGGTTTAACAGCAGCAAACAGGGGGAGCAGAGCCCATGCAGGTCAATTTAGGGGCCAGCAGGAGGTCTCTCGGTGGCAGAACTTCAGGGCTCACCTCAAAAAGGCATCAGGAGGCACTTTAATCATCCATGTGGGCCTGAAAAATAAGGCACAGAAGTTGGGAGAGGGCTGGGTCCTCTCCAGCAGGTGGCTGGAGGACAAAGGGAACACACCAAGGACAAGGGGTGGTGGTTTCAAACTCCAAGAGGATGGGTTTAGATGAGATTTGAGGAAGAAGTTTTCACAAGTAGGGTGGTAAGATGTTGGAACAGGTTGCCCAGAGAAGCTGTGGCTGCCCCTGGATCCCTGGAAGTGCTCAAGGCCAGGTTGGAGCAACCTGGAATAGTGGAAGGTGTCCCTGCCCATGGCAGGGGTGGCACTGGATGAGCTTTAAGGTCCCTCCCAACCAAACCATTCCATGATTCCGTGTCAGACATCAGCAGATGTCCCATTTCATGGGCTGCAGAGCACCCACAAGGCTGCAGCACGTTCCATTTTGGAAAACAATCCTATTTTACACCCTTCCCACCAGGCCCAGCACCCGGAGAGCTGTGGGCACTCCAGCACATCTTCTGGAAAGGTTTCAAGGACAAGGACAAGCATCAGTACAGTCAGAGGAGCACAGAGAGGCTGGCTCAGCTCTCTGCTTTGCAGCAGCCACTTGGGAAGGTGAGGAGAGAGGGAAACTCCACGAAACCCAAACTGGTTTGGGTTGGAAGGGACCTTACAGCTCATCCATCCCCTCCCCTGCCATGGGCAGGGACCCCTTCCCTATCCCAGGTCGCTCCAAGCCCAGTCCAACCTGCCCTTGGGCTCTCCAATCTCGTTTCCAGCTCAGGAGCCCCACAGGATTTTTCCTGGGAGACCCCCAGATGTGGCTGTGGCTCCTTTTGAGGTCTGGGATCTCTGAGTGCTCTCTGGGGTCTGGAAGAGCCCACCCACCGTGTGTGGGGATGCAAAGGGAGGAGAGGCTGCTCCCCACTCCCACCAAAGCATCAGCAGCCCATCCAGCAGGATTTGGGAAGCACAGCCCCTGAGCCAGATCTGCTGTGGGAGAAAGATGGTTTTTCCTCTCTGAATTTCCCTTTCTGATCCTGACTTTTTCTGGCATGAGGAATTCTTGTCCGTGAGAGACGAAAACCAGCTGGTGAAGCACCAAACTCAGAATTTATAGCTTATTAAGCACTAGAAAACTCAATTTTTCTCATCTTGCTGGAGCAGTTGAGGTTTTGTGATCTCTTTAAATATCAGATGAGTCCTGTTTTCAACAAGCAGCTCTGGCAGAAGAGAAATATCAGTCACAGACTCACCTGGATTGTTGCACTCTGGGAACTTCCCAACAGCTCCCTGGGAGGCTGGTGGAGATCTCTGTGCATGGACAATGTCCCAAACTTGGCATATATAGATATATTTATATACATTTTCTACACTTTATATATACATTTTATATACATACAGTGTTATAAAATTGCTGAGGAAAAATGGAAATAAGGAATTATATATTATATTTGCATATATATATTTTAATATACATTTTATATACTTATATTTTTATATAAATTTATATACATACAATGTTATAAAATGGCTGGGAAAATGGAAATAAGTAATTTTATATTGTATATAATATTTGTATATATTTTAATATGCATTATATACCTATTTATATATGTTATAAGATTATAATGTTATAAAATTATGTTATAAAATTGCTGAGGAAAAAACATGGAAATAAGGAATTATATATTATGTTATTTTATATATTATATATTTTATATATATATTATTTGTATATACATTTCTATATACATTTTACATATCTTTATATATATTATATACATACATTGTTATAAAATTGCTGAGGAAAAATGGAAATAAGGAATTATATGTTATATTTACATATATATTTTAATGTGCATTTTTATATAGTTATATTTTAATATGTATTTATACACATACAATGTTACAAAGTGGCTGAGAAAAAGGGAAATAAGTAACTTTATATTGTATATATTTGTATATATGTTTTATATACAATTTATATGTTATAGGCATACAATATTATAAAATTGCTGAGGAAAATGGAAATAAGGAATTATATATTAGATTTGTATATATTATATACATTTTGTATCTGTATTATATATAGGCAATGTTATAAAATGACTAAGAAAAATGGAAATAAGTAATTATATATTAGATTGGTGTGTATATATTAATTACATTATATATATTTTATATACCTACAATGTTATAAAATGGCTGAGAAAAATGTAAATAATTATATTTGTGTATATTTTGTATACCTTATATATATATGTATATTTATTTTACACACACACACAAGCATCAGCAAAAACATCACCAAGGCATAAATTGGGGCTCAGGAATAATTTACAGGCAAATTTTGCTGCCTTTTCCTGCCTGCAAATAACTCCTTAGCAGGTCAGTGTTTGAGCCAGGTGGTATTTGGGAGCTGCAGATTTCTTTGATCCTCTCTGCAGGTTTGCTCAGCGCCCCAAGTCCTTCTCCTGTGATCCTGAAAGGGTTCTGCACCCACTGCATCAGCGAAACCCTCCAAATTCTCCTTTGCCTCGAGCCAGGAGCCAGGATCTGCATCCAGGAGAACTGGAAAGCTGGGATATGAGAGCAAACCAGCCTTTGATGCTGCCTGGGAACTTCTTGGGTTTAATTTGGTGTCCCTCTCTTTTGCAGACCCCATCCTTCCCATCGGGATCCCTTTGCCCTGTGTCCTTTGGGTTTTCACACCCTCATTTTTGGGTCCTTTCGAGGAGGAGGGGTGTTGATTCCCTTTCCACCCTTCCCACGTGTGGAGCCCCTGGTGTGTCCGCAGGCTCCTCCACGGGAGATTAAACCTTTCTTGGATTAAAGCTGAAGTGTTGATGATGATGGAGGAGAGGATCAGCACTTCCCTGGAGTTGTGGAAGTGGGGACAGACCTGGAAACAGGGAAATTGGAGCTGCTGGACTCGCATTTCCCCCGCCCCCAGCAGCCAGATGAGGTGTGAAGTTGGTTTCCATGGGTGATTTAGGGCCTGGCAAAGGCTGGATGTGGTAATTGGGACCACTTGTGCTACTTTTGTCAGCATTTTTCTCCCCCTGCCTGATCGGTTCCTGGCAGCTTTCGAATTATTTGGGCTGGTTTTGGTGTTTTGTTTTTTTTTTCTCTCAGTTCAGGGGGGCAGACTTGTGGTTTCACATTCCTGTTAATGCTGTGATTTATTCTGGGTGGAGGCTGGAGGGGAGAGCACGGGGAAAGGGGTTACAATTGGACTTGGGGTTATATTAGGTTTAAAAAAATAAATAAACTGGCCAGAACAGCAGCAGGGCCAAGAGATTCTGTTTCACTGCACACCAAATTTAGGGAGATGGAATTAAAAAAGAGCCCAGTTTCACAACCCTGTGGCAGTTCCTTCCCTCCACCTCGGGTTCTCCTCTCTGTCCTCGCTTTGTGCCTGCTGAGAAGAGGCACATGGAGCCTCCAGATCCTTGGGTTCCAGGTTTTCAAGCTTTGGGTGGCATTGCAGCGTTTGTGGGAAGTGTAAGGAGGATTTTTGGGTTGGATCTCAGGACAAGGTTCTTCCCCCAGAGGGTGGTGGGCACTGAACAGGCTCCCCAGGGCAGTGGGCACAGCCCCAAGGCTGCCAGAGCTCCAGGAGGGTTTGGGCAACGCTCTGAGGGACAGGAGGGGATTGTTGGGGTGTCTGTGCAGGGCCAGGGGTTGGACTGGAAATTTGGGAATTGGAGGTGTGTGTTTCACAGTCAGCCCCCCAAGGATTTACCAAAGGGGTTAGTGATGTCAAATACCAGGAAAAAGAGGGAAGATCTCTCAGGAAATGTTAAGCAGCTCCTCTCTGACAAGAAACAGATAAGGAGGAGCCAACTGGTTGCTGAAGGGAAGCCCTGGATTGGGCCACTGTTTTATGGGAAATCAATCCTTGGTTCTGCAGTTCAGTGGAGATGGTTTTGGTACCAGCAGGTCAAGGCATCACCCAAAAGAAGGTGTGGAAATGCAGCACCTGAAAGAAGATTTGGAATTGCTGTCTGACCACTGTGGGCTTGGTCAAGGCCCCTCCTTGGTGCTCCAGCCCTGCCGGTGCTCAGATCTGCTCCTGTGTCCCACACAGGCTTGGTGACAGCTCCTCACCACAACCTGGACCCTTCCCTGCTGCCCTGAGGGCTCGGTGGGACCCCCGAGTGCTGGACACCGAGAGAACCTGGAACCAGTTAGCTTGGAAAAGCCCTCTGACATCACTGAATCCAACCATGCCCCAGCACTGCCAAGGCCACCATGGACCCCGTCCCCAATCCCCCCATCCACGGGGGGCTTTGAAAGCCCCGCAGGTTTTGTGACCCCACCACTTCCCCCCGGGGCAGCTGTGCCGGGGCTGGGTGTGGAGTTTGCTGTCTCTTAACTGGAACTGTGAAACTGGGGAGAGGCAAAAGGCAGGTCTGGGAGTGCCTCCCCCCTTCCTGCAGTGTCCTGTCTGCAGAACCGCTCCCAGAAATCACGAGCCACTCGTTAAATGTCCCCAACTCCCGTGCTGGGCTCGGAGCACGTGCTGAGCTCAGCTGGGGCCCTGTGCCCGAAACCACAGAGCTTTTTTGGGGGGGGGTTGGGGAAAAGCTGCTCAGCTTTTCCTGCCTCTGCTGCCTCCTAATTCCTCCCAGCTGACTCCCAGCTCGTGCTCGCAGCCCCCAGCCAGGGATCCATCCTGGGGATTCGAGGACAATGCTGCTCTCAAGGAGCAGGAGGGGGGATGAGGGATTAACAGCTGACCTCCTCTTGTGTGTGTTTTTATGTGTCTCCAAGGGCAGCATTTGTACTCTTTGTCCTCTTTGGAAAACTTGGCCCTGTTTTTTTTTTTTTTTTTTTTTTTTTTTTTTTTTTTTTTTTTTTTTTTTTTTGCATGGAATGGTGAAGGTTTGGCCAAGAGGAAAGCAGGAAGCAGAGAGAGATTGGAGCTGTAAACAGGGGAGGAGCAGATGTTTCATCCCTGGTGTGGAGATCTCGAGGAGAAGGAGACAGAAAGAACAGGGGAGAGAGAGCCAGAGCTGCCCAGGAGGGAGGGATGAAGTGTGGTGTGATCCAGTCTGGAAGGAGCTGGAAAGATCCTGCCTACTTAAATTAGGCTTAAATTAGAGTCCAGCCTGACAGACCTGGAGCGTGCCTGGGTCCTGAGGGGCTCCTGCAAACCCTGCAGGCAGGACAGAGATCTGGCACATCCAGCCAGGCAGGGAGAGGGAAAGAAAGCCAGGAAAGAACCCTTGCCCAAGAGTGGAGATTCCTGGGACTTGATCTTCTCAAACCAAGCAGTGTCTCCACTGCCAATGGTCCAGCCTTGGCTCCGTAGAGGGAGGTGTGGGATGAAATTCCGTGAATGGCAGAGCTGAGGGAGATGCTGAGGCACTACTGGGAGGGGGAACCTTGAAGATGAACCAGTGCCACCCCCTGCCATGGCCAGGGACACCTTCCACCAGCCCAGGTTGCTCCAAGCTCCGTCCAACCTGGCCTTGGACACTGATCTTGTGGAAGATGTCCCTGCCCATGGCAGGGGGTGGCACTGGGTGATCTTTAAGGTCCTTTCCAACCAAACCATTCTGGGATTCCAGGGTTCTGTGGTGGGATGTTAAAGGCTGAGGTGAACCTGGTTCTGTCTGGTCCTCAGAGGTTTTGGGGTCATCTGCATAATATGGTAATTGCTGGATGGCATCCATCTGCTGGAGGGGTGTCTGGTATGAGAAGGAAGAGTTTGGGAATCCTGGGTCTCGTCCTCACTGTCATCTGTAGCCAAGGAAGATGCCTTGGAAGTTGGAATGGGGCACAGAGTGGAATCAAGAAGGTCTGGTGTGAGATGAGGGGTCAAAACTGAACAAGACCATCAGTCCTGGATCCCTCATGCCAAGAAAGACATGGAGAGTCTGGAGCGTGTGCAGGGAAGGGAAGGGAGCTGGGAAGGGGCTGGAGCAGCAGGAGCAGCTGAGGGAGCTGGGGGGGCTCAGCCTGGAGAAAAGGAGGCTCAGGGGGGACCTTCTGGCTCTGCAATCCCTGACAGGAGGGGGGAGCTGGGGGGGTCGGGCTCTGCTCCCAGGGAACAGGGACAGGAGGAGAGGGAACGGCCTCAGGCTGTGCCAGGGGAGGGGCAGGTGGGATATTGGGGAAAATTCCTCTTGGGAAGGGCTGTCCAGGGCAGGGATGGAGTCTCCACCCGTGGAGGGATTTCCAAGCCCTGTGGATGTGGCACTTGAGGACATTGGCAGTGCTGGGGGATGGCTGGGCTTGACCCCAGAGCCTTTTCCAGCCGAAATAACTCTTATGATTCCAAGACATCAATTTTGAGCAGCAAAACCAGCCCAGGGTGAGGAGTAACTGCTGTGGGTTTTAATGCAGAGGTCAGAGAGAAGGAGGAGTTACTTAAGCTCGAGGACAACATCAAAACAAAGGCAGATGAAGACAAACAGGGCACAGATCAATGCAGAGGGGAAATCAGGAGGTTTCTAAAAGGTAGAAAATGGATGTTTTGGAGCAGGTTCAGTGAAAAGCAACCAAGGACGGGTCAGGGCCACTTGTCACATGGAATTCAATCCCTTTTGGAAAGGATGGTGGGGATTTCTCCTTGTGACAGGAGGGACAGGACCTTGGGGGCTGGTTGATCCTTCCTGTCCTTACTTTCCTGTTGGGAGATTGAAAAGTCCCTTTGACTGAGGCAGGTTTGAACACAATCCTCACTGGAACCACCCTCAAAGGCCTAAAGACCCGAAGCAAAAGGCCTCCAGGAATTGAATTCCAGCAGGACACCCCTGAAACCCAAACAGGAAGAGTTTAAATACATTCTCAGTACGAAAATGGTACAGAAAAGGTGAAATTTTCCCAGCTCATTTATTCCAACACATCCCCTGTGAAAGCCAGGGTTGTGTTTCCCCCTGAGTGCAGTTTCCTCTGACATTTTTTTGGACAGTTATTTCACAACCTGTCACTTCATTTTGCTCCCCCCACCCCAAGCCCTGAGTCAGGTCGGTTGGGAGTGACCCAACCAGTTGTATTTTTCCTGCTTCCAGAGGTGGATGGCAATGCCATGGCTGGAGGAATTCCCATTTATTCCTCCAGTCCAGGCTGGGCAGCTGGGCAGGCAGGTGGGACTCTTCAGGTGACAACCTGGGACATGGATGTTCCATTTCTGGAGAGCTGGGGGGGTTCCCCTGGAGAAAAGAAGTGCCTTGAGTAAAGAACAACAAATTTCAAATCAGTGGAAAGGTGAAAGGAGCCCTTGGGATGTCTCTGGAATGGCCTGGATGCCCAAACAGCAGCTCTGTGACTCAGCACCCTCATTTAGGGTGATTTAGCTATTGCAGGAGTTTATGTGGTAATCCAATCAGCTTAATTGGATGATCCTGATCCAAAACCACGAGGGAAATTCACGGGAGGCAAAGGCCAAAAAACCCCTGATTTGTTATAAGTCTTTTAAATATCATAACAACAATAAAATATTATAAATAAATAAATATAAACATTACAAACACATATCATTATATTAAAATTAAAACAATAATAATAATAGAAAAATACTTTTTAATCCTCTTGTCACACCAGTCCTGGTTTCTCAGCCCAGTATAAACCAGTGCAACATGACTAAAGTCGAGGTAACTTTATTTGCTGCTCTGAGTATTTAATCTGAGGTGATTGAGGCTGCTTAACTCTCAATATTCATTTGAACTGTGGGAATCATGGAAGCTGCAGTTCCAGCAGAAAGCTGGATCTGCCTAATCAAGTAATTGGAAGTAATTTTGAATAATCAGAAGTCTTAGATCCAGAATGGGAAGCAGCAAAACAGCTGCCATTTAACCCAAGCTCCCAATTAAGGAACTGCTGAATGCAAATGTGGGTTTCTTTATTTCCTTTTTTTTTTTTTTTTTTTTTAACCATCTCTTTTTCTGTGGTTTTAATTGCAGCAAAGGGGCTCATTCTGCAAAGACACTGTTTGGTCTATTAAGGATTGCTTTTAATTAATCTGCAAGGCTCCATTCTCCAGCAGACACCCTTCAGTGTGTGTGTGTTCTTTTCCAGGGCAGATCCAGCCCTGGGAATTTTCCAGTCCACATTCTTAGTCCACATTCACATGCACACGAATAAATGGGATTAGAAAGGACTTTAATTTGCAAATAATGCTACAAATACCCAAATCCCAGCCCAATCCCCACGGGGGCAGCGGTGGAAATGAGGGATTGCTGTGGAAATGCAGCACATCTGGGATAAAGTTGCCTCTCTCTCGCTCTGAAGCTGAAGGAGTGAAGGCACAGGTTGGTTTTCACTTCACAGCACCCAAGATATTTTCAAGATGAAAGAGGGGAGATTTAGGTAGATAAGGAGGGAATTGTTTCCTGTGAGGGTGGAGGGGGACAGGGATGGATTTTCCAGAGAAGTTGTGGCTGCCCCATCCTGGGCAGTGTCCAAGGCCAGGTTGGAGCAACCTGGGCTGGTGGAAGGTGGATGAGGTGGAACGAGATGGACTTTCAGGTCCCTTCCAACCCAAACCATTCCGGGATTCCATGAGTTGAGCTGATAGGAATCTCCAGTAACAAGAGCTCTTTTAGAGACATGGCAGCCTGCTGAAAACTGGCAGCAGTTTTGGGGTGGAATGTGAGGTTTCCTCGTGATTATCAACAGAAGACAGCAGTGGCAATCAGGAACCGAGAGCAATTAACACAGTTCTTCACTTTGGGGTTGTTTTAGACTGTTGGTGACAAAGTTAAAACGAAGACAAGACTCAATTTTGTAAAAATTGTAAAAAAAGGAACCTTTCCCTGAGATCCACCCTGAGCCTGCCCTGACACAGCTCCAGCCATTCCCTGGGGGCTGTCCCTGGTCCCCCCAGAGCAGAGCTCAGTCCTGCCCCTCCTCTGAACTTCCCATGGTTGGTGATTCCCAGCCCTCTGATCTGTGATTGTTCTCCCAGGGGGAGCTCTGGGCAGGTCCCCCACGGCTGGACACGGAGCAGAATCCCCATCCCCAGCCCATAAACCCCGCTGTGCTGCAGATCCACGTTCTCCTTCCATGGAAACTCCCAGCTTGGGGCGTGTTTTTGTCCCTGTAATTACTCGGTGAGTTCATTAAACCCCTGCTCATCATTTTTCTTCATTTTCCTTTGTCTCCATGCTCTGGGTTGTGGCTGCTGCTCTTCCATCTCCTGCCTCGTGCCTGTCGCTCCCGGGGTGGAACAAATGGGTTTAGGAAGTGCTGCTGCTTTTCCAGGCCCTGGCAAAGGCTCAGGGAGGAACTGGCAGGAAAGAAGCCCAGAAAGGGCTGGAGGGCATCGAACTGGAGCTCAGGCCAAGAGTCTGAGTCCACTTAGGCTGCAGATGAAATGAGGGAACGGGACTGTGGGGACTCGTGGAACTTGTCATTGTGGAAGAGGCTGGGAGAGGGGAAAGGGAGAGGGGAAAGGGAGAGAGGGAAGGGCAATGGAAAGGAAAGGAAAATAATGGAAAGGAAAGGAAAATGGAAAGGAAAGGAAAATGGAAAGGAAAGAAAAATGGGAAGGAAAATAATGGAAAGGAAAGGAAAATGGAAAGGAAAATGAAGGAAAATAATGGAAAGGAAAGGAAAATGGGAAGGAAAGGAAAATGGAAAAGAAAATAATGGAAAGGAAAGGAAAGGAAAATGGAAAGGAAAGGGAAATGGGAAGGAAAATAATGGAAAGGAAAGGAAAGGAAAATGGAAAGGAAAAGAAAATGGTAAGGAAAGGAAAATGGAATAGAAAGGGAAAAGGAAAGGCAATGCATATATGTGAAAAAAGCCCAAAGTCCTTGTTGTAGGGGCTTCTCAGGGGAAAACTGAGAGGCTGGTGGTCGTAATAATCACATTCCTAATTTAAATCCCTGTATTGGCCCCAGTGCAGGTGCATTGTTGTCACCCTGGGCTGTGGGAGCTCAGCACCCCTGGGACATGGGGTGTGTTGCCTGTCTGGGTTCATTTGATGTCCAGTGCAGCACAGGAGGGATCCTGACCCTGCTGGGCCTTCAGGACAGGAAAAAACCAACAGTTATTTCACTAAAAAATAACATTTTCATGCTGTGCAGAGCAACCAGCGGGGAACAGATGGGCTGAGGCAGAAGGGCTGTGTGGGAGCTGGTATAAAACCATGGCTAAATGTGATATGCTAATCAGAATGGGTATAAAAATATTGATATGTCTGAGATACCAATAGAGACGTGATGGAGAGGGATTGCCAAATGTACCTGGGAGCCTCTGGCTGGGAGGAAGGGGGGAGAACACCCCCCTGTCTGGCTCTGTCTGCGGGGGAAACTCAAGCCCAGGCTGAATCCCGGGATTTTAGGGGGAGTCTGAGCATCCTCAGCAGACAAAGCTCCTTCCAGTTCCCTCCTGCTGATGAAGTGGTGTCGGGGAAGGTGAAACTCGGGACAGGAACCTGCGGTCCGTCCTCCTGCGGGGTGATGCAAAATGCAGGAGGTTTAAACAAAGGCAGGGGAATTTCTTTGCATCTCCGAGAACTTGTCCCTGGCTTCCCTTGGAATGTTGTCCCCCAGGGGCTCAGCGGGGTTTGTTAAACGATACAAACAAATTAGCCCTTAATTGGCTCTTGGTTTGCTTGGAATATTTGCCTCTGTTCTTTCTCTGCAAACTCTCCAGCTCTGCTCAGAGTCCTGTAATTAATCTAAAATTATTCTGATTTCTCTCTCCTTTTTTTTTTTTCTCTCTTATTTTTTTTCTCTTTTTTTTTTTTTTTTTTTTTTTTTTTTTTTTTTTGGGCCAAAGTATATTTTATAATGGAAGAGAATTAGAATTTTTGTCCCCTGTGGAGAAAAACAGGAGTGGTGTTATTCCTGGCTGTAATGAGCTGAGGTGTCATTAAGGTTCCTGATGAGTCCTTAACCTGTTCTGCTCTCCCAGAGCATTTCCCAGGAGTTGCTTGCAGAGGGTTTTCCTGGGGACATCAGAATTATCGCCTCAAACAGGGGCTGCAAGTGACCCAAGGGAAAATCACGGGATAATTTGGGCTGGAAGGGTCCTTAAAGCTCATCCCATCCCACTCCCTGCCGTGGGCAGGGACACCTTCCACCAGCCCAGCTTGCTCCAACCTGGCCTTGGACACTTCCAGGGATCCAGGGGCAGCCACAGCTTCTCTGGGAAATCCATTCCAGTCCCTCCTCACCCTCCCAGACAAGATTTTTTTCCTAATATCCCACCTAAATTGACCTCTTTCCCCTTGAAGCCATTCCCTGTGTCCTGTCCCTCCATGCCTTGTCCCCAGTCCCTCTCCAGCTCTCCTGGAGGGAGTTTCAGGAGTGCAGAGTGACAGTAATTTCTGCAGGCTTTTATCATTTCTAGTGGCTTTTCTGTGGATTTAGGTCTTTGGCTGCTTCCACGTCCTTGGAAAGCTCCCCCATGGAATAGGCTGGATGTAAACATGGAAAGGACTGCTTAAATCAGGGGGGTGGACAAGTGTCCTCTGGTCTGGGCAAGGCTGATGAGGCTGGAGAGGGATGCAAATGTTTATATTTACCAGGGAAAAGGATGTTAAGTTGAGGAAATGAATGATTTCACAGGGTCTAAACTAATCAGAGATGTTTGGAGGGGGAAGATGCTCAGATAATTGGGTTTGATCCGAAGGGGGAATGCAATCCAAGGATAATGAAGGCTGGTTATTTATCACCTCTTGTAAAAGAGTTGTCTGGGCAGGGAATAAACTAAAAAAAAAACAACACAGGGTTATGTCTCTATAATAAGAATCCCCAAATAGCCTCTTATAGATTTGTGGGGTTTAGAGCAAGATGGGCTTAATGAAATCTGCAGCTCTGACCTCGTGTAATCACCGTCCTTCCAGGCTCAGAGTCAGCCCAGAGCTCTGGTGCCTTGGCTTGGAGGACAACAAATCTTCTGGGAGGGAATCAAGCCTTGTTAAAATCTGGTAGTCGGTTCTGGAGCTGAATTCTCTCCCCAGAATTGCTCTGATTTATATGGGCACTTCAAGTCAGGATGGAAATAATAAACTCAAAGCTGGTGTCTCATTTTTGGTAGAGCTCCATGAGGGTCACTGAACCCCAAACGCTGTCAGGAGCCGTCCTGGCTTTCAGCTGGGGGCAGTTTAGACGGGAAGGAGCACAAGTCTTTTTTCCTGCACGAATTATTTTTGCAAACCAGCAGGACTTGCAGTTTTTCCTGCAGCTTTTGGCATCCTGCAACACCCCCCCCCCCATGTCCTTTGTGCCCCTCTCTGGGGTCGGGGTTGGGAACCCACCCCCAACCCACAGCCTGTGAAAGCTCTGGCCCCTTCAGCTGATTGTCACCCACCCCCCAACCCCAGCTGGGTACAACCAAGAAAATGCTGGTTTTTGGTTTTCTCTGAGAGACCAAGTTTGGTTTCTCCTCGGCTTCCTGGTGTCTGTCAGCTTTCCATCCACACCAGCTATCCCAGCAGAGTTACAATTTACTGGATTCCTGGGTGGTGAGTACCCAATAAACATTTTGGAGGTGGTTCTTGCACCACTGGCCTTCACCTCTCCCAAACCTGGATGCTCAGGAGCCTCTTTGACCGTGGCAGCACTGGGAAGGGAATTCTAATTCACTGGGAAAGGAATTCTCATTCACTGGGAAGGGAATTCTAATTCATTGGGAAGGGAATTCTCATTCACTGGGAAGGGAATTCAGATTCCCTGGGAAGGGAATTCACATTCACTGGAGTTCAGGTCCTCCAGATTCACCTCTGAGCCTCTCAACTTGAGTTCTCCTTGCTGATCTTGCCCCAAAAAAGCGACCACACTTTGTCACAGCCCACCTGGGGGTCCTGCTGGAAGGATGGAGCTGGAACTGCCTGGACAAGGGACAGCCAGGAACAGCCCCAACAGGGGCTTTGTGTGTGGTTTGAGTAAAAAAAAAAGGGGTGGATTTGGTGGGAAAAACTTGGGAAATGGCCTCTGAGCTTCTGTGTGTCAGCCACTGCCTGTTCCATCTTCCCTGGGATTATCCACCAATAATCAATTTTAATGATCAGAATTAAGAAGCACAACCATCAGAGCATTTTCAACCCTCTCTCTGAGAGTCCTCTCATCATTTCCCAACGTGGATTGGATGCTCTGAAGCCTCTCCTCTCAGCAGGCAATGGCTCCTCTTCACAGATCCCTGTCAAAAAAGAAGGGGAAAGGCAGGAAACCAAAGGAGAGCAGAAGGATGAGGAGCCATGATTTGAATGAATAACAATTTCTCATCCAACACCAGAAAAATAAATGACATTACAGTGAGAATGGTCAGAAAGTGAAACAACCTGGAGGGTGTGGAATCTCCACTCCATTCCCACTGAATGAGACCCTCCAATCTCACCCACTCTGAGGGTAAATAAATCACTGTTTTCCTCATGTTCCCTGGTTCTCTTGATCTGAGGCTTGGGAATCCAATGGGACTGCCTGCCTGGCACAATAACCAGCTGGGAATGTCACACACTGGATCTTCCAGAGGCTCTCCTTTCTCCCTGCAGTTCCCTCTGTGAAGCATCAGGGCTAAAAATAATAATAAGCATGGTTGGAGGGTGATGGCCTCTGGATAGCCTGGAAAAATCCATGGAGCAGCTTTTGCCCTGAAGTCACCCAGCCTTGTTCTGGGTGTGACGTTCCTCCATCCTCCTTCAAACTTCCAAGAGAGTCAAGGGATGATTTGATCCCAAAATATGGCCCCCCTGAACACCGACAACAGCCAAAGGGACAGTTCCAGCCCTGGAGTCAAAGATAATGGGGAGCTTTTCCTTCCCAAAAGCAAAACAGGAGATGGTGTTTTACAGGTGTGACTGTGGATGGCTGATCCCACTTTATAGATGTGACGCTGGATTGTTGGTCCCATTTTATAGACAAGACTCTGGATAATTGATCCTATTTTATAGACTCTGGATGGTTGATCTTATTTTATGGACTCTGGATCATTGATCTCATTTTATAGACTCTGTTCCCATTTTATAGATGTGAGTCTGGATTTTTGATCCCATTATATAAACTGTATTGTTGATCCCATTTTATAGAGTTTGGATTGTTGATCCTGTTTTATAAACATGTCTGGATTGTTGATCCCATTTTATGGTCTCTGGACCACTGATCCCATTTAATAGATGTGACTCTGGATTGTCGATCCCATTTTATAGACTCTGGATCATTGATCCCATTTTATAGACTCTGGATTGTCAATCCCATTTTATAAACTGGATTGTTGATCCCATTTTATAGACTCCAGATCATTGATCCCATTTTATGGACTCTGGATGGTTGATCCCATTTTATGGACATGACTCTGGATGGTTGATCCCATTTTTATAAACTCTGGATTGTTGATTCCAGGAATTTTCCAGGGGCACAGACAAACTGGCCAATTTTAAGCAGCTCTGAACGAGCTCCTGAGGGAACGAACACACCGTGGTCACCTCCAGAGATCCTCTGTGTTCTCCCAATCCACTGCTGCTCTTCCCAGATTTCCCTTCTGTGCTTCCAGATTCCTGGCAGTCCCTGTGTTTCTCTGCAGGTAACCAGGACCAGCAGGACCATCCCTTTGGAAAAGCCAGGAGCAAAGGAAAACCCAGAATACTGAGAGTTCTGCTTCTCAGGGGGGGAGAAATCCAGGTTTTTATGGTCAGTCTGGATCACAGAATGGCTTGGGTTGGAAGGGACCTTAAGGACCATCCCATTCCACCCCCTGCCATGGGCAGGGACACCTTCCTCTATCCCAGGTTGCTCCACCCTGGCCTTGGACACCTCCAGGGATCCAGGGGCAGCCACAGCTGGGAGAGGAGCTGGGGTGGATGAAACGTAATCCCAGTGAAACATCGCTGGGGGAGCCCTTTCCACAGTGTCATCCCACTGCTCAGCCTGCTCAGGGCTTCCAGGAGCTCTTTGGAATTCCCTCCTCCTGTTGCAGCCCTTCCCTTCCCTCTTTTGGCCACTCCAAAAGGAAACGGCTTCAAAGTCCACCACAAAACACCTGGAGAAGAGAAGGATCCAGGGAGACCTGAGAGCCCCTGGCAGGGCCTAAAGGGGCTCCAGGAGAGCTGGAGAGGGACTGGGGACAAGGCATGGAGGGACAGGACACAGGGAATGGCTTCCCACTGCCAGAGGGCAGGGAGAGATGGGAGATTGGGAAGGGATTCCTGGCTGGGAGGGTGGGGAGTGACTGGAATGATTTCCCAGAGAAGCTGTGGCTGCCCCTGGATCCCTGGAAGTGTCCAAGGCCAGGTTGGACCAACATGATCTAGTGGAAGATGTCCCTGCCCATGGCAGGGAGTGGCACTGGGTGAGCTTTGAGGTCCTTTCCAACCCAACCCATTCTGGGATTCCCTGATTTAGAAGCTGTTGGAGCCAAACCAAGATTAAGGATAAGGATGTCAGCAGTGGAATTAAAACATCTCCACAAGCTGCTTCCCAACAGGAAGGCTGGATTGGAGCTGCCCAAGTTTGTTCCTGATGCTCCTGAGAAAGCACCAGCTTAGGCAGGTTTTTAAGCTTCCTTCCCAAAGGATTTCCAGCTCAATCCCATCTTCCTGCCCCCTCAGTGAACTCCAGGAGCCGATGGAGCTCCTTCCCTCCCAAACCCAGAGGAATTCCCAACCCACATCCCTCCAAGGGCGGCCCTGCTGGATTTTTGAGGCTCTGAGCACCCACGGACAGGAAAGGACACTGGAGAAGGATCCCACGAGGATCAGTCAAGGTGGGTTTTTATTGGAATTCCCTTTGACACACACACACCTGTGGCCCGCCCGCTCCTTTGGTCCCGACGGAAAGCTGAGGGGGAAGGGAAATGGAAATGTTGACACACACAGGGCAAGGCCTGGGACACAGGGGGACAAATCCCAGTTTCAGCCTCTCATCTGGGGGGTTTTGCCCCTCTCCTGATGTGGCACAAGGTCTGAAACCCCACGTTGTGACCGAGGGGCACAAACACCCCCCCGGCTCCTCTCCCGGAGCCAACACCTTGAAAATAACCCCTGGCAGTGGGGGCTGAGGCCCTTTTCCCAATGCCCAGATCCCACCAATTCCTGTGCCCACCAGGGCTGGGCCACCCTGAAGCTGCTGAGATGAAGGGATGGGTTTTAGCAGCAGGTTTGTCTCCTCAGCTCCCCTTCCCCCAGCTCACCCACATGGGAAGAGGTCGACAAAGCACTTTGGAACATGGGGGTGGGATTGGGAGTGGGATTGGGGATGGGACTGGGGATGGATTGGGGATGGGATTGGGGGTGGGATTGGGGATGGCTTTGGCTGTGTCTGCCCTTCCTCTTCTGCCACCAGCAGGCTCCCCTCTCCCACCAGCTCCACCTCCCACAACCTGTCCTTCCAAATATTTCCCAACAAGTGGATTCTTGTTCAGGGATGGGGCTGGAGCCACCTGGTCTGTGGAAGGTGTCCCTGCCCGTGGAAGAAGTTGGGACTGGATGGGCTTTAAGGTCCCCTTCCCACCCCAAACCATCCCATGATTCTGTAATTCCTCCTCCCCTGAATGATTAAAAATCATTTAATTCAGACAGAGGAAGAAGGTAAAGCTTGGCCTGGCTGGAAAGGTCTGGATTTAGAAGGGTCTGTGCCTGTTGGAAAGCTCTGGTTTAAGCAGATGCTGCTTCTCTGGCGAGCTCATTGTTTTGTCTCCTGTTTGGGGCACCTGAGGGCTGCCTGCCTGGAGCACACCCTTCATTTCAGCCCTTTGCAGTGGATCTTGCAGCTCTATTTCAGTGGATGTGACCCCAGGCATTTTGGAAACACTAATCCCACCCATCCCAAACGTTTTAATCCCGTGCCTTTTTCTGGCCAAGTGTCTACCACGTCCTAAATCCCCACGTGCAGAAGCTGCTCCCAGTACAAAATAATGTTGTCACTCCTGGAGCATTTCAGGAGAGGAAACTGCCCCTCAGACCCATCTCCCACCTCTGGATTTCTGCTTTGGGGATTTCCTGCCGTGCTCTTGATCCGAAGGAAAAAAGCCCCCCTGAAATCCCAGCGAGGTTTTTGGGAAGGGGGGAGGTGATTTCTTTAAATCACTGCCCTTTTCCTCTGCAGAACTTATGGGTGAAACCCACTCCATGGATATCCACAGACATTTATTGGGGGGCTGATTTTCCTGGGGTCAGGATTTCATCCCAAATGGATGCAACATTCCGGGTTCTCAAGCTGAGTTTGTTCTAATTTACCACTTTTACAGGTGAGATGAAAGGGAAAAGTGCCAGTGGGGGTGAAGGAGAAGAGAAAGTTGTACTGACACTGTCACACCCTCCCATTTGCTGCCCCAAGGCTCCCCCCCCAATCAGGAGAAATCCTAATTAGGCAATGATTTATCTGCCTGAAAAGAAGCCAGGTTTATAAGGTTCCCCAATTACTCCTGATCAGCTGGGTCAGCTCCTCCACAACTTCTCCTCTTGTTCCTGGGCCCTGCCCAACCCTCAGCTCATTTCCAGCCCTTCCCTGCCTCAGTGTCCTGTAAACCTGTTCTGAGTGAGAACCCAACCTATAAATGAGGTTTCTTGACTTTTTGATCCATCAGAACCTGAAGTTAAAAGCTTTAATCCAGATGTTGAGTTTGACCAGGCGATAAACAGGGATAAAAACTTGGAGATCTTCCCTCTTCGTGTGTTTTTACAGTTTAAAAAGTGGGAAACTCTGCCCAGCACCGTGGATGTCCCGTGACCTTCAGCTGATTGCCCGTAGACAGATAAACAAAGCCAGTCCCTGGCTGAAGAATTGGATTTGGGGAGATCTTTGTGAACTCTTGGCTCCAAAACGGATCAGACAAGAGGCAGCAGAGCTGAGGAATGGTGGGGAATGGGACAAGACATGATCTCATCTGAACCAGGACCAAGCAGTGGAGAGGAGGGATCAAAACATTTGTCTGCAGACAGAGAGGACAAAACTGCTGCCAGAAATCCTCCTGAGGAAATAAAAGGCTGAGGAGGATTGAAAAGCTCTGTGCCCACCTGGAAAAGAGGGAGATGAAGGGGAAGGGATTCAGGAGGAAAAGCAGGTTGTGGTCAAGGGGATGCTCTGAATCCAAAGGCTTTGGCTTCTGCTTGTCCTTCCAGAGCAAATCCCAGCCATGAACTGGGGTTTATTCTCTGCTTTGAGACACCACAGGTCTGATCCTTCCTCACTAAAATCAGGGAAGGACCACCTTGGATCTCTGGGTGACAGATCCTGATGCAAACACTGAAATCAGGAGTTTGGGATCAGCTCAGGAATGGCAGGAACAGGCTTTGACAAAAATATTCTGTTGTGCCTGGATTTCACTTTTCCCCCTGGTTTGGCATCAGCATTCCCTCAATTTTTGCAGGAATATAATTCATTCACATACCCCCCCCCCCAAAAAAAAAATCTATTATTAATGATTTGCAATTAAAAAAGGCTTAAAAAAATTATTTCTTCCTCTGTACATCCCTCGTGCCTGTGTAAATTTATCTGTGTCTAACAAGAGGTTTTAGACATTTATTCTAAATAATCCAGTGCCAAACTCGTGTCAGCGAGGCTGTGGTTGCTGAGGGTGTTGTATTTGTTTATAAATAATTTCATGGCTTTTGCTGATTCCTTGAACTTTGCTGAGTGATTGTCAAACACGTTCTTGATCCTGAGTTCTCAGTGACAAACACAAGCAAACACTGAGTCACTGCTTGGAGGTTTTTTGGTGTGTTTTCTCTGTTCCAGAGGGTGAAAGGATAACCAAGACATTGTTTTGAGTGAGAAAATCAGGAGGGGCAGAAGGAGAGAGCATGAAAAGAGATCAATCTTCGAGCATTTACATTTCAGCAGCTGCCATTTGGTGGGAAAAGGGCTGTGAGGAGATTTGACTTCTTTTAATGAGGAGAAAGGGGACAAGAAGATCACAGATAAATCCTGGCTTTAAAGAGCTCTCTTACAGGACAAGAGGGAATTTGGGGGGCTTTTCCAACCCCAATGATTCCATGATTCCATCATTCATGAGCTACCCATGAGTGCCTTCCCTGGGCTCGGGTCAGGCCCAGGCTGGGAGGTTGTTAAAGGAGCTGTGGGACACAGATCAAGATCCCAGCTTCTCTTCCTGACTGCCTGCAGAGTCTGGGGGAATTTAGCCCTTAGTTTCCCTCTCAGGGCCAGCTGATTGCATGGACTGGATGCACCTCAGAAGTTCTGGTTGATGTGACCGAGCGGTGACATCACAGGATCAGAACACAGAGCAGGTTCTCTCAATTTTCCTCACCTGCATCCTAAAGGACTTCCCAAACTTCCCCAAGACCTCTTTCCTATTGCATTGGAGCAAAAGTGGTCAAAATGCTTCAGAAACCAGGAACCTGCCAAGGGGGAAAGGAAGAAATAAGGACAGAAGGGGCCCTGAGGAGCTGAGTCTTGGACTGGAGCAAAGGACTCGTGAGGGTAGGACAGAGGCTGGAAAGAGGGTCCAGGTTGGCTCAGCAGAACCTGCTGCAATAGGAATTTTGGTGGCTGTTCTTAATCCCTCACTCCTGACCCGGCTGGGAACAGGCAGAGACCCTTCCCTGGAGGATCAGCCCCAGCACAAGTCACTGTTGGCCAAAAGGGCTTCACCCCTGCGGTGCTGCTGGAGATCCATCAGAGAGCAGCCTCTGGGGATGCTCTGCAAAAGCATCCAGGAGCAACCCCTGGGCTTTTATCCATCGAATTTGGCCTTTGGATCTCCTAAAGGTGGGTTTGTATCCCACAGTTTGTGCTTCTGGGGGACACAGGTAGAAAGCTGATGAAGTTTTTCCCCTCACCAGGGTTTGGACCCCTTGTCCAGAGAAACTGTGGCTGCCCCTGGATCCCTGGAAGTGTTCAAGGCCAGGGTGGAGCAACCTGGGCTAGTGGGAGGTGTCCCTGCCCATGGCAGGGGGTGGCACTGGATGAGCTTTCATGTCCCTTCCAACCCAAAGCATCCTGGGATTTTCTGATTCAATGGATCAGGATTTTCAAAGAACAAAAGGAGGAACAATTTAGAGGTTTGAAAATGAAATGAAGCTTCTTCCCATGAGCCTCCCCAAAAAGGGAGGGCTGAGTTAAGTCCCCTCTGACCTGATTCTATCCACACATCCCACCCCCTCTCCAAGATCTGTGAATTCCCTGCCCTTGGAAGGCCCCTCTCCATCCCTGCTGCCCCTGGAAGAACAGAAACGTTGCATAATTCTGAGAACCACCTTTTCCATCCTGAATTCCCGCTGGTTCCTGCCTCGCTACCGGGACCTGGGGAGAAGAAGGAGAGTTTTCTGCCTGTCTCCTGCAGCCACGAGCTGTGACCCCTCCCCAGCCCCCCAGAGGAGCACTTTTTGCCGAGGAGATTCCCGAGGGGAAGGACGACGCGCGACAGGTTGGACCCAGCAGGCCGAGTGCCCCGGGGCTCCCGTCCCCCCTCGGCTGCCCACGCTCTCCAGGAGCTCCAGGGACCCTCGTGGTGCTCCCCAGCCCTCCCTGGAGAGCGTCTCTGTGGTCCAGCAGGGTGTGGAGAGCCCTGGGAACGCCTGGAAGACGTGGATCACCGAGTCCGTGGGTGGGATCCACAACCGGCCAAGCTTGCTGGCCCGCCCGTTTTTCCCACATAACTCAACCTCTGGCTCCACAGAACAGGGAAACTCCACGGGAACCCTCGGCATTCCATGCGCGTGGCCTGATGGTTCTTCCACCCGCCAGATGCTCTCCAGGAACCTTTTTCATCCTCCTGCTTCTCTGGGTTGGTTTCCCCCTCCTTCCTCTACATCACTGTCTCCCTCTCCTCCTCCACCAGCGCCGTGGGCCTGTCCCCATCGTAGAGCCCGGAGCCGTTGAGATATTCCTCGTCCTTGTTGTACTGCTCTGGCCCCGAGGAAGGCATGGAATTCTCGGAAATGGAGCCGTTCTTCACGTACCCCGGCAAGTTGCGGTGCCCGTTGAGGGTCCCCGGGATGAGTCTGGTGTTGAGATGGAGGGCGAGCGCTCCTCTGGTGGCTACATTTGTGATGCTGGTGTGGGACACCATTGGTCCATAGCTGTAGGTTGTGCTCCCACTCCGTGCTTTCCTTTTGAAGTCAAGGGCTAAAGTCCACCTGCTCCATGACTTCTTTATTTCTGCTTGGACCTGGGAGAGGAAGGGAGGGGAGAAAAGCTTGAGGTGGGGGGAGAGAGGGGCGGGATCCACGGACAGAGAGGGGGGGAAATTGTGGGGGGAAGTTGGGCTTGGATGATCCCTGTGGGTCCCTTCCAACTCAGTGATTCTGTGGGATGGGAAGGAACAGCAAAGCCACGTCAGATCTCCCCTTCCCACGTGGAATATTTGGCCCTGGGAAGCTTGAGTGGCTGGAAATGTGGGTGAACTCTGTCCGAGAGCAAACCCAGGGGAGAATCCTCTCGTGTACCGTGAAATCAAGTAAAAATGGGATGAAGCCCCTGAGTCCCCCGAAATTCCCCTGGAAGGAGTTCACTGTTTTAGACTTAACCTATTTCTTTAAACTGAGACTGCTTTAGGCTGAATCTAAACCAGGTGGCTGAAGCTGGGATGGGATGAGTTCCCCTTATGGCACAGATTTTGCCTGGTTTTAATCTTCACATTTGAAGTCACCTTTCCCCCTTAAAATCCCCCAATTTAGGTCAAACCAGCTTTATGCCAGTCCATGAAAGTCCTTTCCCAGTGTTCACCCACTGACCATCTAGTTCCTTAATTTGCAGCAAGTGAGGGAATTAATTAATGGAAATGAAGAAATCAAAGGATATTACTCTGGAAATAAAAAAAAAAAAAAAGGGTCAAAAGGCCCTGGACAATCCAATGAGTTTTCTGGTCAGGCAGCTACTCCATCAACCCACAGATCTGAACTTAAGCAGCACTAAACATCCCTTGGACTGGGAAATTATATAACTCTCACATTTTTATCTCCATTAGCTACTTGCAGTGGGTCAGTTTTTGGGGACCTTGGTGGGGATTGACAGAGCTTGGAGTGCAAACCAGGGCTGGGGCACTCTAAAGAGTGAGGGGGTGCTGCTGTTCCTCCAGCTGTGTGTGGAATGATCCTAAAAAAGGGAGGGGAATCCTGAGGGTGTTGGTGACTCACCTCTCCATTGCAAAAACAGTATATGATGGCAACAAAAAATCCCTGCAGGGAAGAAGAGACAACGTGTTAATGGGCATTTGGCTGCAGGGGAGCTTCTCTTTTCTGCTCTTTGCACCCCCAGGTTCCTCTGGAACGAGTGACACTCATCATCTCCTGGATAAAACTGGCACAGCAGACCTGGGGGTCCTGGTGGACAACAACCAGCGTTCCCAGCAGGGCAGGGAGGGGATCCTGCCCCTCTGCTCAGCCCTGGGGAGGCACATCTGGGTGCTGTGTCCAACTTTGGGTTCCTCAGCACATGGAGCTCCTGGCAGATGATTGTCCTGTGGAGGTGCTGAAGGGATGGAGCATCTCCGTGAGCAGGACAGGCTGAGGGAGCTGGGGCTGCTCAGCCTCCAGAGCAGACACTGAGAGGGGACCTCCCCAGTGTCCCTCAGGGGCTGCAGGGGATGGCCCAGGGGGCCCAGCAATGGCACAATAGGACCATTCCTAGAACTAAACCTCCCTTTTCCCAGAGCTGGGACTGAGGAATCCACTCAGCACTGAAAGACAACCCGGGGCAAGAAATTTGGGAGCTAATTTGAAACAATATCCCTGTCTCACCTGGGTCTAAAGGAGTTTATTTTGTGGGGCAAAGTTACCTTCCAACAGGACCATTTTTGTGGTTGGACACGCTGAGCCTTCATAAATACAAATAGCATAAATATCATGCTTTGAAAAGAGAAAATATTTTCCAATGTTTTCTAATATTTCCCAATATTTGTATTATAAAGATTATTATAATATTTATATTATCAAATTATGTGTATCAAAATACTGTCAGATCACCTCGGGAGTGAAACCAGCCCTGCTTTCAGAGACAAACTTGCACTCCCATTTCCCCCTTCTCCCCATTGAAATCCTCGTGGTTTCCCCCCCAATTCCCCGGTGCCAGTACCTGGAAAGAGTTGAACAGCATTTCATAGTGCATTTGAACTTGCCAAAGAATCCCTGACACGTCTGTGTATGGCATAGCCATGAAAACAATATAGTGAACTCCAAACAGAGGCATAAGGACGAGGGTAGATTTCAGCAGCTTCCTGTGGGGACAGGGAAAGAGAGGGAATCAGTGGAGGGGTGAATGTGACCCCCTGGGTAGGCTTGGACAGCTTCTGTTCCTGCAGGAGCTGGGGCCACCTGGAATTTCAATGCGTATTTGAGGCAGCCCATGTGCTGATGTGCCACTTCAACCCCCTCCCAGGGGATGCTGCTGGAGGTGAAGGCACAGGAGTGTCTTTTCCAGCCTCAGAACATCTCCAGGTTTGGCTCGGGATCATGGGTGGAGGGTGGGAAGGTGGCTGGAGAGGAATGTGTGCTGCTGTGCCAGCCCTCAGCCCCTGACTGGCATCTAATCCTTGTCCATAGAGGATGTTCTCCTTCACCCTCAGCCCCTGACTGGCATCCAATCCCTGTCCATAAAGATGCTCACTTCATCCCCTGACTGGCATTAAATCCCTGTCCATAAAGGATGTTCTCCTTCACCCCCTGACTGGCATTAAATCCTTGTCCATAAAGGATGTTCACCTTATCCCCTGATTGGCATCCAGTCCTTGTCCATAAAGGATGTTCTCCTGTTCTCCTTCACCCCCTGACTGGCATCCAATCCCTGTCCATAAAGGATGTTCTCCTTTATTTTACACCTGGACATGGCCCTACACAACCTGGACTGGGGGATCTCCAGAGGGCACCTCCAAGCTCAGCCACTCGGTGATTTTCCTGCTTGTTGAGGCACGCCATGAGCATCCCCCACGCTGGGACAGAGGCTGGGCTGGAAGAGGGGGAAGTGCATCTGGGAGCAGAATTACTGCAGCCATCAGAGGGAAGGGGACAGTGCCCTGTGGGGTTGGGAGGTGGACACCCTCAGGGGGTGCTTTGGGCTGCAAGGTCACTTGGAAAACCTCCTGCTGAAGAAGCAGCTGAATCTCAGCACGTGCTGGGGCTCGAGGGGAGGTTCCACACAACCCCCAGCACTTGGCTGTGTTTGCTCCTCGGGGAATCACTGCCATGAATTGAAGGATTAAACCCTCTGCCAAGGGTTGCAGCAAGTCCCCAGGAGCAGCAGTTCCTGACAGGGGGCAAACACCACCCCCAAAAAGGGCTGGCAGGGCCTCTGTGCAGGAACTGCAGAGCACCGAGGGAGCTGAACCCTTCCAGAGGAGAAAACCCCATCCAAACCCTAATTAACTGCAACTTTCAGCCAGGGAGAAGTAAATAAACAGATAAATCAGAGCCCTGACAGGGCAGAATAAATAAATAAATAAATAGGGAGGTGTTTTGCTGCCAAATGTCCCTCCTGGTTCCATGAAACAAGGGGGGTGTGTGTTTGTTTGCAGGGGGGGGACGGTGGCAATGAGCTCATGGTTTGCAATCCTGTCCCTCCCCTCTGCCCCCTTTCCAGGTGTCAGGTTGGTCAGCCCTGGACGTTCTGGGAAGCCCTGGGAGCAATCCAGCACCAAGAGGTGTCTCAGCCATCTGTTTGTTCCGTCTGGTTTCGGCCACGCCGCGAATAACCCGAATTATCAGGAGGGAAGAGCTGGCAGAACAAAGGAAAACACAACACAACAAACAGGGGAGATGCCAGCAAAGGGGGCAGGAACCTCTTTGTCATTTCAGCAGAGGCACCAAACACCCACTGAAGGGCAGATTGGACAAACAGCCCGGATTTTACAAAGCACAGGAGGGAAATAAAGAGAGAGGAGGAAATGCAGACACGTTTGAGGGGCTGCAACGACATAAACAAGGCTTTTACTGCTGCACTCTGGGCTCAAGAGCAGCACAGGCACTTCTGAAGAGCTTGAATTCCCCTCTAACCTACAAGGCAGGTCCCCCAGGTTGGACTGGAAAGGCTGAGGGGGTGTTGGAACTGTTGATTCATTCTTGGGTGACAACATCCTCCTCACCCTGCTTTGGGTGGCTGCAGACACCGTGAGCTGCTCCCCCTGGGTTCCTCTGAAGCCAAGGGGGTGAAACCAGGGCCTGGTCCTCTCCCCAAAAAGCGGAGGGGCCACGTGACCCACCTGTACTGTTGTCTCGAGTCGCACCTCCCTGCGTTTGTCTCCCGTAGTTTGGTGGCGAGGACTCTGATAATATTGATAAAAAGAATAAAATTTACCTGCAGGGACAGGAAAAAAAAAAAAAAAGAAAAACAAACAACAGAGAAAGGAGAGGTGTTAAAAAAACCACATCCAGCTGGTGGCAGAGTCGTTCAGTTGATTCATTCCCCCGGGGTGAGTCAAGGCAGGGACTGTGCAGGGAGCAACTCCTGGGAGAGTTTGTCCTGTGGAAGGGCTGAGCTGGCCGGGAATGACCCACTTAGGGGGATTTTCTCAGTGTTTACCCTTGGGAGAGAGGAAGGAATGGCTTTCTCCGGCAAGGTGAGGACATCTCACATGGAAAACAACCCAAATCTGAGCCAGCCAGCCCAGCAGGCACCTGCAAACTGGGCAGCTCTGGGGAAATGACCCAAATCGAGTTACATTTTTCTCTTGCAGCCCAGCCGGGATTCAGATTTCCCCAGGATGTCTTGCCACGTTCCCACGTGGAAAACGAAAGGAGAACAAGCCAAATTCACTGGGATGGAGACAGAGTGGACCTGGGTGGAGGTGCCAGATCAGGATGGAGGGAGAGCGATGGAACTGCCAAACTTGAGCTGTGCTTCCTTGGAGAGGTGGTGGGTGTGGGGCACACAGGGACAACCAGGGAGGAATATCTGCTTTCTGTGCAGGGAAACTCATCTCTGGACCCAGCTCCCAACCAGCTGGTCACAGCTCGGAATAGCTGCCCAGGGAAGTGCTGGAATCATCATCCCTGGGGGGATTGAGGAGCCCTGTGGAGGTGGCACTTGTGGCCCTGGGTCAGTGGTGGCCTTGGCAGTGCTGGGAGTGGTTGGGCTCAGTGTCAGAGAACTTCTCCAGCCTTAATGACCCCGTGAATCCAACCCTGCCCTGCAGGAACGTGCTCCTGGTGGGCTCCTGGTGGCCCACAGGGCAAAACTGAATGGCCAAACATCTCCTGGCTCCTTAACAGAGATGGAAAACAGGTTGACATTCCAGGATTCTTGGGTTTTTTGGAGCTCCTCAGAGGCTGGTTTCCCTGGATTGCCCCATTCATGGCACTAATGCAGCAGCACTGTGGCAGTGCCCTGGGCACATCCCTGTTCCCGGGCAGTGCTGTGGCCTGTGGATCCCTCTGGGAGCTTCCAGCTGCCACCTGACTGCCCAGATGTCCCCAGAGCAGCAGTTCAAGGCACCAAATAACCACACAGGCTTGGAATTCCATGCCAGAAGGGACCATTGTCAGCCTCTGGTTTGATCTCTGGCACAACACACAGCCCAGGAGACCTCCCTGTTCCCATTCTGGCTTGAGCTGGAGCAGATCTGGCTCCCAGTGTTTCCATGATGGAAACGTCGGGAAGTCGTTCCAATGGATAATTATCCTCACTGTCAAAAGCAGCTCCCTGAGCTGCTGACTGAGCAGGGCCTGGCTTTGTCTCTTGGAGCTGGATTCCTTCCCCTTTAACGAGGTGCAGGTTCATTTTGAGCAGTTCCCCTCTGGCAAAGAGGCAGGAAGGTTCTGCCACGCCCTTTCCCTGGAAGGGCCACCGGGAAAATTCCTCTCCTGGAGCTGTTTGAAAATTTCTCTCCTGGATCTGTTCTGGGGGAATTTAACATCCAGGAAAGCCCATTCCCTGAGTTCCATTTGGTTGGGATTGAGTGCCTGGCACAGGATTTGGGAGGGAGGGAGGGAGGGATGGACAGGCAGATAATTCCTTTCTTTTGGAAGCCAATCCGAAAGGGAAGGAAGCACCCAGAAGGATTTATTTCTCATGGGAGTTTTTTTTTTTTTTGCGGCTTCAGAGGCTCAAAAGTGGGATCTTGTTCTGGCTAAATCCAAGCTGTCCAACCTTACATGAGCACCCTCACCTCGAGGATGATTAATGAGATCTGAAAAGCAGTTCTCCACCCCATTAGGACACTGTCCCTGGGTTCCCCTGGTGCAGATAATCCATTTTTATAACGAGCTCTCCGGCTTTGGAGAGCCCAGCCCTGGGACATTCCTGTCCCCTCTGGCTCCACCAGTGGGAAGAACAACCCCTGAGAGCTGCCAGTACCAAAGGGGTTGGAAATACTGCTTTGGATGTTGGTTTCTTCAATGGTTTTAGGGTTAAAAAGGTGGGATTTTTCTCTCCTGAGCAAAACTTGAAGTCTCTCAAACCCCTGTGCTGTCAAACTGTCGAACTCCCAGGCAGGTCTAAAACAAGAAGGCCCTTAAGTTGAATATATAAAGACCCCAAATTATTAAGAGTAGGTTGTTATTAATTATTAGAGTGGGGAATCCTGGCCCAACCCTTCCCTTCCCAGCACAGGCACTGCCTCTGCTCCCAGGCACGGGTACTCACCACGATAGCTGCCAGGATGGGCACCTGAATAATCCACTTTAAATTGCCAGCACTCAAGTCCCAACACCTGAGGAGAGATGGGGGTGTTTGGTCAGGAGATCAGCAACAGATCAAGGGGCTCCTGGGAGAAATCCACCCCTGGAAGAGTGGGTGGGTGGGTTGGACGTGGCCCTTCTCCTGCTCCACAACCGTGGCAGGGGTGGTTTGTGCTCTCCAGGTGAATCCTGAACAGAGGGGGACTGAAATGGCTTAGGAACAGAATCCCAGAATGGTTTGGGTTGGAAGGGACCTCCAGGATCATCCAGTTCTACCCCCTGCCATGGGCAGGGACACCTCCCAATATCCCAGGTTGCTCCAACCCGGCCTTGGACACTTCCAGGGATCCAGGGGCAGCCACAGCTTCTCTGGGAATCCAGTGCCAGGGCCTGCCCACCCTCCCAGCCAGGAATCCCTTCCCAAAAGAGAAGAAAAAAAAAAAAAAACAAAACAAAGCAGTTTCTTCCCAGGCAAAACCATTTGGGAAGTTTCCTGGGGACCCCCACGCTCCTGCTGGCAGATGGTGGGCAGATGGAACCTGCTGTGTGGTCAAACCTCTGCTTTAGGGGGGGAAGGCCAGGTTGGATGGGGCCTGGGATAGTGGGAGCTGTCCCTGCCCGTGGGATGAGCTTTGAGGTCCCTTCCAACCCAAACATTCTGGGATCCCATGATCCATGTGTCCCGTGTGGGGGAGTCACATCTTCACCACCTCACCAGCCCCAAACCTTCTTCGGCTGTGCTGGACCTGCTGTGTTCATTCAGCACTTTAAAAGACCTTGTCCCTGCCTAGCTGGGAAGTTATCCCTCTTATCCCCAGGGATAACAGCTGCAGGTGGTCCCATTTCATGGCATCTCACACAAAACAAACTGAAAGTTAGGAACGTTTTTCCTTCCCTGCTATAACCACCCCCCCCCTTCCCCTAGTCTTTCCCAACTCCACAGTAAACTTCTGGCTTTGCCTGGTTTCCTTTTTTCCCCTTGGAATTCTCCCACGAGCCCCACTGAAAGCTTCACCCACGAAAGGAAGAGCAGAAAAGCCGGTGGGACTTACTCTGTGTCGGCGAGAGTGGCTCTCACGCTGGCCCACGCTGTGACAAATACAGCTGGGAGGCCTGCAAGGAACACAGGGCAGGGGTCAGGAGGGCATTGCACACCTAAAAATCCACGTGCAGGGGGGGTAGAGGAAGGGCACAGGAGCGGTTTTCCAATATTCAGGTGTAATTTAGGCTGGGGAGGGCTCATCTCTCAGGTTTAAGGTCTGACCTGATTCAGTTTTGGACCCCTCGAGATAACAGAGACAATCATCTGCTGGAGGGGTGTCTGGTATGAGAAGGAAGAGTTTGGGAATCCTGGGTCTCGTCCTCACTGTCATCTGTAGCCAAGGAAGACGGCTTGGAAGTGGGGATGGGGCACAGAGTGGAATCAAGAAGGTCTGGTGTGAGATGAGGGGTTAAAACTGAGCAAGACCCTCAGTTTTGGATCCCTCATGTCAAGAAGGACCCAGAGGGGCTGGAGCGTGTGCAGGGAAGGGAAGGGAGCTGGGAAGGGGCTGGAGCAGCAGGAGCAGCTGAGGGAGCTGGGGGGGCTCAGCCTGGAGAAAAGGAGGCTCAGGGGGGACCTTCTGGCTCTGCAATCCCTGACAGGAGGGGGGAGCTGGGGGGGGTCGGGCTCTGCTCCCAGGGAACAGGGACAGGAGGAGAGGGAACGGCCTCAGGCTGTGCCAGGGGAGGGGCAGGTGGGATATTGGGAAAATTCCTCCTGGAAAGGGCTGTCCAGCCCTGGCACAGCTGCCCAGGTGGAGTCCCCATCCCTGGAGGGGTTTCAAAGCCCTGTGGATGTGGCACTTGGGGACATGGTCAGTGGTGGCCCTGGCAGTGCTGGGGATGGTTGGACTCCATGGCCATAAAGGTCCTTTCCAACCTAAACGATTCTGTGATTCCTTGATCTCCATCTCAGCCCTCCTTTGCAGCCCCAATGGTAAACAAGCAGTGGCAGGGAGCGTTTTCTGGAAGGAAAATGCCATGGTTTGGACATGTCCACATCACTGAACCTTCCTGGCTTTCAAAACGTGGCACTTTGCTTTTCCAGCCTGCTGGCCAGGAGTGATCCAAGCTTAACCTTCCTCCTGAGGGATGTTTGGGAGATAAACAGCCGGTCTGGGCCAGGAATGGCTCATGGATTTCAGGATGAATCCTCAGGTGCCTTCCCTCTGTCACTGCTCGACAGACACACAGCTTGGATGGGGAATGAGAGCTGTTGTATCCAACTCATTCCACTGGAAGCAGAGAATTCTCCTCTGGAGCCAGGCTGGGACAGCTGAGGGGGTTCTCCTGGAGAAAAGAAGGATCCAGGGAGACCTGAGAGCCCCTTGCAGGGCCTAAAGGGGCTCCAGGAGAGCTGGAGAGGGACTGGGGACAAGGCATGGAGGGACAGGACACAGGGAATGTCTTTAAGATGAAAGGGGATAAATTTAGATGGGATATTGTGAAGGAATTCTTGGCTGGGAGGGTGGGGAGTGACTGGAATGGATTTCCCAGAGAAGCTGTGGCTGCCCCTGGATCCCTGGAAGTGTCCAAGGCCAGGCTGGAGCAACCTGGGCTAATGGAAGGTGTCCCTGCCCATGGCAGGGGGTGGCACTAAATCATCTTTAAGGTCTCATCCAACCCAAACCCTTCTGGGATTCTGGGATTCCAATGGCTTTGTGCAGCAATCCTTTCCCAAGGCGTTTTCTCCCTCCCTTCCCAGCAGTGAGAGGGGGATCTGGAGTCAGGCTCGGATCATTTCCCCCCAGCTCGGGGCTGGATGGATCAGCAGCTCTGTTAAGTGTGCCAGACTTGCTGCCTGAAGCACAGAAATGCTGGCATTTAGGGCAGTGCTCCCAAAATTCTGCAGCCAAAGGTTCTCACTCCCAAATGAACCATCCTTAGTTCGGCACAGCCACGCTGGGGCATCATCATCATCATCATCATCATCATCATCATCATCATCAGCGGCAGCAGCAGCAGCAGCAGCATCAAGAAAAACCCCCCAATATCCAAATGCAATCTTCTATTTATTTTTATAGGGTCCAGTTATTTGTACAACCGAGTCCCCTACTGGCTTCCCTTAAAAGGCAGGATCAAACCCACAGTAGCTTCCACAGATCGGGAAGAATAGGCCCTTTCAGGTGGGAGAAAAAAAAATAAAAATAAATTAAAAAATAAATAAAGGCGACATTTATCACCGGGCACTGTAAATACGCTGTTCCCAGCCTAAGCTCGCTGGGGCCGGGCAGGAATAAGGCCAGGCTTAACTTTCAGCATGCACTTAAGTCTCATTAGGGTGCTTAGAGGCTTTCCTGCCCCGGGCGCTGTCCCGGCCTTTGGGGTGGAGGGGCCGGGCTGGCAGCTCCGCTCGGGGACAACGCCGTCCTTCTCCGGGCAGGAACGTAAGAAAGCATAAATAATTAAACACAGGGCCCCACTCAGCCCCAGCCCTGCCTACAAAGGGGCGTTTGTGAGGAGCACACCCTGCTCTGCAATCTGGGGGCTCTGCAGTGAGACCCCCCCCCCCCGACCCCCTGCACGTGGGATGGGGGGAGATGAGGGCTTGGGAAGGTGAGGATTTCTTGGAACAGGCACCATCTCTTTCCTCCTCACTCTTACCTATCAGTGGAAAGTAGATGTACAATCCAGACTGAGCTACAAAGGCTTAAATGTGTTTAATTTTGCTGATATTCCAGTTTATATCAACTGGGAAACTGCTCATGGTGAGAGGCTGATGAGCCTGTCTGTGAGAAATTGGATATTCACCCTCTACGGTGAAGCTTTGGGTTTGAAAGATGGATTGTTTCAGAGATTTGGGGGTATTTGACACCTCTTTGTTCCCCTCAAGCCTGTCCTGCCCTTCCCAAGAGACACAGTTCCCATCCACACTAATCCTGCGCTGAGTTTGAGGGTCCAGGCAACAATAAAATCCACAGGAGAGAAGAGTTACCCTAAAAAAACCCCACTGTGTGCATTTATGGTGCTGCTGCCTCACCCTGGGCAGTCAGTTTAGGAAAAGGATCCTGGAGATTTTCTGCAAAGCCCATGGAGTGAATTCCTGGCACCCACTTTTATTGCTACATTTGTCTTTCTGTGTCCCTTCCATCGTGGTTTTTTTTTTTTTTTTTTTTCTTTTTTCTCAGTTTTGAAGTGTAAATGGCCTTAAATTCACAGAAAGTGTTCCCTCTCCTCCTGTCCCTGTTCCCTGGGAACAGAGCCCGACTCCCCCCCAGCTCCCCCCTCCTGTCAGGGATTGCAGAGCCAGAAGGTCCCCCCTGAGCCTCCTTTTCTCCAGGCTGAGCCCCCCCAGCTCCAGCTCCCTGAGCTGCTCCTCATCAGACTTGTGCTCCAGAAGGAGCAAAGACCTTGCTTCCAGCATCTCCTCTATTTCCAGAGGGTCAGGACTGACCTTCTGGTGTCTCCACTTGAAATTCCTGGTCTGTGATGCCCCAAAGATTGACAACCCCTCCTGCTGAGCTCCCACTGATGGCACAACCCTTAAAAATCAGGACTGAGGTCCTCAAAGATACCCACAAACCCAGGACACCCAGACACCCAGGGCTCTCACCCCAGGAGAGTCATCCATGGATAAACCCATCCGACCAAGCCACCAGAGGAAGGAGTGTCCCAAAATCCTGTGATCTCCCCAGGGGCCATGAGTGCAGAGGGAGGGAGGGATGGAGGGAGAGAGGGAGGCATGGGTAGGTGGATGGAGGGATGAAGTTATGGAGAATTGGATGGGTGGATGGATGGATGGATGGATGGATGGATGGGTGGATGAGGGATGGGTGGATGGATGGATGCATAGATGGATGGATGGATGGATGGAATGGGTGGGTGGATGGATGGATGGGTGGATGGAGGGATGGATGGATGGATGTAGGGATGAGTGGATGGATGGATGGATGGGTGGAGGGGTAGAGGGGTGGATGAGGGATGGGAGGATGGATGGAAGGATGAGTGGATGAATGGATGGGTGGATGAGGGATGGGTGGATGGATGGATGCATAGATGGATGGATGGATGGATGGAATGGGTGGGTGGATGGATGGATGGGTGGATGGAGGGATGGATGGATGGATGTAGGGATGAGTGGATGGATGGATGGATGGGTGGAGGGGTAGAGGGGTGGATGAGGGATGGGAGGATGGATGGAAGGATGAGTGGATGAATGGATGGGTGGATGAGGGATGGGTGGATGGATGTAGGGATGGGTGGATGGATGGATGGATGGGTGGAGGGATGGATGCATAGATGGATGGATGGATGGATGGATGTAGGGATGGGTGGATGAGTGGATGGGAGATGGGTGGGTGGATGGATGGATGGATGGATGCAGAGATGGATGGATGGATGGATGAATGGATGGATGTGGGATGGGTGGATGGGAGATGGGTGGGTGGATGAATGGATGGATGAATGGATGGATGAATGGATGGATGGATGGATGGATGGATGGATGGATGGATGGATGGATGGATGGATGTGAGGAGTGAGGGCTGTCCCACCCCCTCCCGTGCCCCAGCCCAGGCGGCGCTGCCGTGAGCGACTTGCCCAGCGTCCACATTGCATGCGCTGTGCGTTGCAGTCCCACACACAGTGTGTACAATGCAGCTGCTGCAAAGTCTGTGTCTCCCCAGAACTGCACATGGGGCACCCCAACCCTGCTCTGCTCCAGGCCTTTCCCTGTGGCCGTGTCTCCAGGGGCTGGAAAGGCGGGATCAGGCTGGGAGGGAAGGAGAGGATTTATGGATAAACCCCTGGGGAGCTCTGGTCTCATCTCCCTGGGATTCCCCCTGTCTGAGGGACAATGCCTGGCTTTGATCAGCCCCTCTGGGTGGTGGTTTCCTGATGTTAAATGGTCTGGGAGGGCTTTTCCAACCTGCACAGTTCCGCCATTCCGTGACGTTTAATTGGCCGGAGAAAGGGAAGGATGGAACTCCAGGGATTCCCTGAGAGCCCAGTGGAGTTACAGTGACACAGAAACACAACCCGAGGCAGAGGAAAGGGAGGGAGAGGATTGGTACCACCGATATTCCTGCTGTTGATCAGGGATAAAACACCCCCTGATGCCTCTGCTCCTGCTGGGGACAAATTCCCTCGGGGAAGGAGGATTCCTGCTTAGATAAACAGGGATTTTGGGACCTGAGCCCCTCTAACAGTCTCACACCATCCCATTTATCTTCTCCACTCCCCTGGAGCTGAATTCCAGCTGCAGGGAATTAACAGGGCATGAAGGAAAAATGCCAGTGGGATCAGCTTGGGTTTCCCCCCAAAAACAGCTGCAGGGGCAACTCCAGGTCTGCTGGGGAATTTATTGGTGCCCATAATGCCATTATTTATTTCTTTTTCTGGGGGCTTTCTCTGCCATCAGGGTCTCCCTGGGAAGAAGGGAATGAGGACTGCTGATGGAGCTGAGCTCCCTTGTGCCAGGACTGAAAAGACCCCACAGAAATCCTTGGATTTCACCTCAAAGAGTTAACTAAACATCCTGGTTTCCTCAGCAGTCTGGAAATAAGACCTTGCAGGGTGATTTTTTGGGGGGTTTTGGAGATTTCCAGGGGGGATAAACGCAAACCCTTTTTATTGAGGGCAAACCCATCTGTTGTGCCCTACGTGGAAAGGCATCGTTGTTGCCCCCCCATTCCCTGGCAGCCCCTGTGTGGTGTGGGCAGGATCCAGTGCCCGCTGCAGGGAGCTGCAGATTTTTTTCCACCGATTCCAGTGGCTCCTGGACCGGTTTGCCCCTTTCCAGTGCCCAAAAAACTATCCAAACAATGCCTTGTGTGAACATTATCATGCTAATCCAAACACAGGCAGCCCAGATGCCACCGGAGGGATCCTGTGTTCTCATTCCAGAGGAATTTCAACGGGGCAAGCCTCAAACTCCTGGAAGCACATCCAGGGTGGGTGTTGTGACAGGTGGGACTCACTGGGGCTCTGTGGTTGCTCTGATAAAATGATTATTCCCTGGCAGCGCTTGGGGGAATTAATGAGGGCAGCTCATGGCTCTTGGCCTGGTTTCCTTTGGCTGAGCTGTGAGCAGCTCACAGTTGGGTTTTCTTGGGAAACATATGGCATTATTTTCCTCCTGCTTCCCTCTCTTCCCCAGTTCCCTCTGGGGAATAGCTTCTTTAAGTCTGCTCTGTGCAGTTTAATGGCATTTTCTGAGAAGTAGATTTTACTTGAAGGTTTGGAAGAAGGGGTTTTTTTTCCTCTCTCTCTCTCTCTTTTTTTTTTTTTTTTTTTTTTTTAATGTAATTTAATTGGTATCAGGGGTTTGCCCCCTTCTTTTAAAAAAGAGGTGACCCCTGAAGTCCTCTGTGTCCCAGGCAGGAAATGCCCTGTCCACAAAGCAGAATCCCAGAATGGTTCGGGTTGGAAGGGACCTTAAAGGTCATCTCATTCCACCCCCTGGACACCTTCCACTAGCCCAGGTTGCTCCAAGCCCCGTCAAATATCTATTTGTTTATTTCTTTTCCCCAAAACATTCCAGCTGTCCAGGTCTAGACTTTTCCTGGGAGATGGATTCCCAGTTTGAGACTCACATTTACACCTCCCATCTTCATGCTGTGGCAGCACCAGCAGTTCCTGACCTCAACACCCACTGAACTTGAGGTCTGCAGGGAGCACCTTGGGGAGGAGGAAAGATGGGGAGGCTCCTGCAGGCTGGCCTGAATCCCAAAAACCTCCAATCCTTCATAAACTCCATCCTGCCCCCCGTGGCTTGCTCAGAACCATCAGCTCTTTTCCCCAAGGGATCCAGCTGTGGGCTGGGGATGGTGTGGTGCAACGTGAACCCTGTCCCAAACTGCAGTCAGGATGTGGCCAGGTGCATGTGAAACCAGGAATCTGGGAAGCAGTCCTGGACCACACAGTTTAGGGTAACCACAGACCCTCTCTGAGCAGGTTTTTCCTGCAGGGAGCTCCTGTGTGGAGCCACAGCCCCTTCCTCTTGGTGATGTCCTCAAGGACCATCCCGTACCCTTCCTGCTCTCCCTCCTGCTCCACGGGCTCCAAGACAGCTGTGGGCACTTAGTTTATTGTCCTGAGCCTCCCAGCACCTCATAACTCCTTGGAAGCCCAAACTGAGGCCAGAAGGGAATAGAAAAATCACATTTTTGTCTGAACTGTGGGTGCCCACAAGGCCTCCTCCTGCTGGTCGCCCTCCCTTGCTCCGTCCTCACTGAGGAGGTGCCCAAGTTGAAAGGCAAGGAAGGCAAAAAAAAAAAAAGCCTTGCCCACAAATTGCAGTTTCCACTGGTGTTCTGTGGAACCTCAGGGAGCTTTTTTACAGCAGCTGAGGTTGGAGAGAGGAAATCAGAGCTTGGGAGCAGCTCAGGCAACTTTCAACAACCCTGCAGCCCCACAGGAGCGCTGGGAAGGGATGGGAGGGCTCAGAGGATCCTGAAGGGCCAGAGAAGCTGTGGCTGCCCCATCCCGGGAAGTGTCCAAGGTTTGGAGTGACCTGGGCTAGTGGAAGGTGTCCCAGCCCATGGAAATAGGTGGTCTTTAAGGTCCCTTCCAACCCAAGCCGTTCTGGGATTCCCTGACTCCATGTGCTGGGCTGATCCTTCCAGAGACCCTGGAGGTGCCCCAGTGTAAATCCCACAATTCAGAAGGGGTAGAGCTCTCATGGGAGGGAAAACCTGTCCTTGAAGAGTCACTGGAGCTCATCCTGTATTTATTCACGACATCCCTTCTCCTGTATTTATTTACATCCACGACCAGCTGCAAAAACCACCTGCAAGAGGCTTCTCCCAGGGGAGGTGTGAGGAGCAGGCACGACTTACCCCAGCCAAATAATGTGAATCCCCAAAGATATTTCTTCTCTGAGAAAAATGCCATGAAGATGAGGCTGTGGAGATAGAGCCCTTCCACCAGGATCCAGTAGTAATTGGTTGCCAGGAAGTAGAGGAAGAAGGTAACAGCTACTTTGCAGCCCACCTGCAACGAGCACAGAAGGACAGGAGCGGGTGTGAGGAACGTGGGGGGGAAATTCCTATTGGCAGAAAATGTCAATAATGTGTCCCTTGTAAATAAAAAAGGGATTTTTTTTTAATCCTGGCATGGCTCTTATGCTAATCCTTTGTCAATCCAAATGAATATGCACGTCTTATATCCATATATCCATGTATTGGTATGGCAGTAAGGTATGGACACATTACACTCATTTTCTTTTACAAAGTGAGTTAAAATAGAAGACCAATTAAAAGTGGGATTATTAGTAATTTTATTAATAATTAATAATAATTTTTATATTTATATATTTCTGGTAAATGGTATATTCTATATTTCCATTTTAAATTTATAAAAACACACCATGGACTCCCACACAGGGAGGCAATAATTGCAAAGCTCCCACTTCCCTTGGAAACAAAAGAAATTCACTAATTGTTGCCCTCATCACTTATTTGCCTTTCAATCCAGAAGAATGGGAGATGCCATTAAAATGCTAATATTCAAAGAATGCCATTTATTGTCCCAATTATTCCTCTGAACGAGTCCAGCCCAAGGAGAAGCAGAACACAATGCAGTGAAACTTTGGGGTGCTTCCCAAAAAGTGAGTGTTTTGAAGTGTGCTGAGTTCTCAGCCCGTTAAGGAGATGGATCTTGGAATGGGAAGGAAACACAACACCAGATTTCCATGTGGGATGACTCGGATGCCCAGTGGGACACTCCACATGCACTGATTGGATTCAGGGGGTTGCTGGCGGGTCCCTGGCGGGGACAGAAGCTGTGAAAGACTTGAGAAGCCAAATAAATGTGCAGGCAGGAAGTTTATCCCAGAATCCCTGAGGTTGGAAAAGCCCTCCGAGGTCACAGAGTCCCCCCCTGTGCCCGATGCCCACCTTGTCCCCAGCCCAGAGCACTGAGTGCCATTCCAGGCCTTCCTGGGACACCTCCAGGGCTGGGCACTTCAAACCTCCCTGGGCAGCCCCTGCCAATGATTAACAACCCTCTCCATGAGGAATTTTTCCCCAATATCCAATCTCAACCTCCCCAGGCACAGCCTGAGGCCGTTCCCTCTCCTCCTGTCCCTGTTCCCTGGGAGCAGAGCCCGATTCCCCCCAGGCTCCCCTCTCCTGTCAGGGATTGCAGAGCCAGGAGGTCCCCCCTGAGCCTCCCAGTGGAAACTCAGCCAGTTGTGGTGGGAGAAGAACACGGTGGAGCACAGGCACTCCTGGGATAGTCAGGAATGTTCCCGGAGCCGTAAAATTCAGGGCACAGCAGGGGAGTGTTGGAAAGAGGAGCTGTAGATTGGAATCAAAACATCAGCCATGAGGAACAGCTCAGGGGTTGGGAAATCCCTCTGGATGAAGGGGTAGTGGGAAGGGGTGGGACAAGGCTGGGTGGAAAATCCCCCCTGAAAAAAAAACCAAAGTGCTGACCCGACAGGATAGAGGCATGAAGATCTGGGGGTGTGGGGGGGTACTCACAAACTGTGACTTATCCGCTGGAGGGGCTTCAGTGATGGATTTCAAGTCTTCCTCTGAGATCCTCTCCATCTCCTCCAGGGCTGAGCCCGAGTACAGGACGGCGTCCTTCACGAAGATGCTCATGGCCCTCAGCATGAAGGACACGAACAGATGCATGTGGATGTAGTTTCTAGTGCAGTGCAAACGTCTGCAGGGGGAGACAAAAAAGGGATGGGGGAAGTTTAGCCCATTTGGGGGATGTTCTCGGGGTCATCTCCGCCCCCCAAAGAGCCCCAGCTCCTCTGAGCAATGTGGTGACACCACAAATCATCCTGTACCCGGGTTAATCCTGCTCCAGGGGGCTCCTGGAATCATGGGATCGTGGAATGGGTTGGGTTGGAAGGGAGTTTAAAGGTGATCTCGTTCCACCACCCTGCCCTGGGCAGGGACACCTTCCACTAGCCTGGGTTGCTCCAGCCTGGCCTTGGACACTTCCAGGGATCCAGGGAAGCCACAGCTTCTCTGGGAAATCCATTCCAGGGCCTCCCCACCCTCACAGGGAAGAATTCCTTCCTAAATTCTGCTCTAAACCAACCCTGCTGCAGTTGGAAGCCATTCCCCCTTTCCCATCCCTCACAGACCCTGCAAACCTGGCAGAGGTTCCTGTGAAGTGCTGATTTTTGTGCAAATTTAGCAGCAACTACAGGAGTAACTCAAGTGTGTTGGGTGTTGTCCCTGTTTCCCCTGATCCCTGTTAGAATCCTTATCCTTTGCTTGCTCCTGCTGAGCAGGTTTTGGGCTCCACCCCAGCCACGGCAGCAACGACCCCACAACTGCTGATTGTAAAGCGCTTTAAGATCCTTTTTGGGGGAAAAGCTGGATAGTGAGAGGTCAGTGGGGTTGGACCCACACATGAGAGGTGCATTTGGGAACCAGGGATCACGGTTTTTGGGGAGAAGGAGAAGCTAACTGATCTCTTGCCTGGCCTGGCCATGCATGGATTCATGGATGGATGAACCTCCTCTGAAATCCCCAGCTCCAATGATGGAAATAAAAATGAAAAGCTGTGGTTTTTGTCTCCCTTGGAGGATATTATGACAGTAATGACAGTTGTTCTCTGGGCTATTATAATCCAAATTACACCAAGTGGAACTGAGGAGGTAGAAGGGAAGATGGGCTTTGTTCCCTGCATTTGCAGTGGAGTCAGTGAATCTCTGGATTGTGTGTTATCTGGGATAAAACCTGGCTTGATCCCTGCTGCTGCTTTGATCCCTGGGATAAAGATGTTCTGGCACAGTTGTCCAGGTGGCCTGGGCTGTAAATGAAGTGCTCTGAGAACAGGAACAAAGAGAGAAACCGGGAATACTCTTGAGCTCCTGAAACTGGGAATGCTCTCAGATTCATGGACATGGAATATTTTAACAACCTTGCCAATGTCCAGTGGGAAAGGAAACGGAGGGAGAAGGTTGGGAGACCAGGAGTGTGGTGGCAGGGCTGGGGGCAGGGATGCATCGTTGCAGTTCCTCCAGGAGGGGTCTGCAGCCCTCTTGGCCCTGTGTGTGTCCCAAATTTGGGCTCCAGCTCCCTGTGCAGACCCCACATGGTGTTTCCAGGACAGAGGGGATTTTCCCCCCTCAGCCCTTGCCTGGGTCCTGCTGTTTCCTGGGAGAAGATGAGACCAGATCCTGAAGGGAAGCAGATCTGGGGCTCAGGGCTTGGCAGTCAGCCCCCTGCTCTATTTCCAGGACAAATCCCTGGATGTGGTGACCCCTTCCATCCCTCCCATCCCAAGCTCTCTGTGCCAGCGAGAATCCCAGAATCCTACAGTGCTTTGGGTTGGAAGGGACCTGAAGGATCACCCAGTTCCACCCCCTGCCATGGGCAGGGACATCTCCCACTATCCCAGGTTGCTCCAACCTAGCCTTGGATGCTTCTAGGGATGGGAGCTGCAAGCTGAGCTCTGAAGAATGTATGCTGTGGGCTCAAAGTGGTGTTCAGGGGTCTCAATGCCTTGGCAGGGGGTGGTGGAAAGGGAGGGGAGACCAGCAGGGTTAGGAGGGTGAACGGGGATTTTTGGATCCCTGAGAACAGCAGCAGGGGGGAGGTTGGAGGAATCATCCTGGGATGGTGGGGGTTCCCTGCAGCTGGTCTGTCCTTCATGGGTATTTGGGTTTGGAGTGGAACTTCCCTCATGAAACCTGAACTGTCTCAAAAAACAACCATCTAAATCTGAGCCAGGTGGGGAGCAGGGGCAGAAAACCCCGGAGGGTTTTCCAAGGGGGGACCCAACCTCTTCCTGGAGATTCCCCTCTTCCCCTTTGCTGCAGAGGGTCTGGAAAACTCCTCTGCGGGGCAGAGGAGGGAGTTCCAACACCCCACCCACCATCCCCCAGGAAGTTTGAGCTAAGGGACACTAACACAGCCCGAATCCCAGCCGGAACCGCTCGTGGATCGCCACCCCACGCTGATCCTGGGGCTTTTCCCCTTAGGTAAAACCAGAGCCGCCTACCTGAAGTATCCCAGGATAAGGACAGCAACTGTGAGGGATCCCAGGGAGATGGAGTATCCAACAGTATAAATCAAATAGAGGCGATCAAAGACCTCCTGCAGCAGAAACGATGGAAAAAATAGCGTCGCATTAGAACGCGCCCTCCTGCCGTGGGGACACCCCTGGGGCTGGGGATCCCTGGGAATCACAGCCTTCTGGCACCTCTGGAGGTGCTGTCTGCATTTCCTGATCGTTGAGGGGGGTTAGGGGTGGGTTAACCCCACACTGGGAGCTCTGCAGCGTTTTCAGCCCAAAGGAACCCAAAGCGCTTTACAAACTCTCGGCCCCATCTCCAGAGATCTCTCGGATCTCCACGAGGGCAAAGCCTTGGCTGGAACGAACTGCCCATCAGCCTGGGATTCCTGCTGGAATTGTACACTTTAGCCATGGCTGGCTGATGCTTGTCACCCACCCCAGGAAACACGAGGAGGATAAAATTTGGCTCTGGGATACGAGGGGGGGAAAAAAAAAAATCACCTGCATTTATTTTTCCCTTTTTCAAATCCCTCTGCCTGTGGTTATCCGACCCAGACACAACCTGAGCTTGCCAAAGTCCCGTTGGAAAAGGTCCTGTCACAGGAGAGCTCGTAGTAATTAATCCTCTAAGAGGTTTGAGTTCTCTTGGCTCTCTGTATTTTTTAGAGCTGGGCTCAGAAACCCTGAGGTTTCCATTAAATATCAGGATGTTTTCCTTCTCCCTGAGCCGGGCCCTGCAGCTCCACTCAGGGATTCCTGAATACCCCACCTGGAAAGGGTTAAAATTCCTGCCACCAGCCCACTTTGCACTGCCTTTAACTGCCTGAAATTAGAAATAAACCCCGAAGAAACCAACCAGTTCAGCATCTTCCTCCCTCCCTCCTCCGCTGCCTCCCTCCTTTCCCTCACCCCACCCACCGGGATGCGGGAGCAGCAGCGGGAACTGGGAATGACAGCCCTGACTCGGCTTTGGAGGCTCGAAAAGCTGGCCTGGAATGTGAAACCTCAGCCCTATTACATCAGAATCCCCAGATAGGGGAATGTTTCTCTGTGGTTTCCACTGGTGGAGTGGAGTGTTTGCCAATATTAATTTCGTGTGTGTGTGTGTCTGGGTGTATTTATATCCATATTTTTATATATGGATGTCTCTCTGTCTATCTGTGCAGGCAGCAGGCACTGAAAAGCCAGTGGGAGTAGATTTGAAAGCTTTGGGGGTGAAAACAGCAATTTTCCTGCTGCCAAGCTGGAATCCCCTTTGAACTGGAAAACATTTGCCCTCCAGAGTTGAAAATAATAATAATAATAAAATAATAATAATGATGAAATCCTGCTCCAGGTTTAGGATTCCTGGGAATCCAGCAGTCCCTCTGCCCAGCTGGACAAGAGGGTCCCTGAGCCCCACCGAGCAACTGAAGCAGAAGGATCCACGTTCCTGCCGGACAACGGCGGCGTTGTAGCGGGAATGGCCTTGGGAAGAGCCTCCTGATTGGCTGGCAGGAGGTTTTGGGAGGCTGTGGTTAATCCCTCTGATTAACCACAGGGCCCCTCTTTGAAAGGCTGAGGAGCCAGGAGTGCCAAGGCACACACAGATCCAGGGCTACCAGCACGGTGCTGTCCAATCCCGGCCGGGAATTACTCTGGGAAAGGGGGATTCTCCTGATGGAGGGCTCAGATCCTCAGGGAAAAGCCTCAGGAGCAAAGGGTTGAGGTTCTGCCCAGGGCAGGTTTCCAGGGCTTTGTCTTCAGGAATCACCATTTTGCCCTGGATTGAGCCAGGAGGGGAAAAGGGGGATTGAGGGATCTCCATCCCTTGGCAGGGGTGGGGGGACAGGGAGGGGAGCCAAGCACGGTTAGGAGGGTGAAGGGGGTTTTGGAGGCTGGAGGAAAATCAGCCTTCAGCTGCCCTGCAGGGGGAAAATAAAAACCCTACAGGCAATCCCAGGTCCCAAACATCTCCCATCACCAGGGAGGTCCCAGCTGGGTGGAAACCACGGTGCTGAGTCAGGGAAGGCCCTCCAGGTACCAAAATACTGAGTCATCTGCCAGCTGCATCATCAACCACCTCCGGGGGTTGAGATCCCTCTGCTGGGAGCTGAGAGGGGCAGGGGTTGGAATCATTCCCAGAAGGCCCCAAAGGTCGTGATGGCCAAGCCCTGGACACGACCTGGAGCTCCCCAATCTCAAGTTCAGCAATTCTGAGACCAGGGGGAGCTCTGGTGTCTCCTAGAAATCCACCCTGAGGACACACTGACCATCACTGGTCATCCTGTTGGAAGGGACAAAACTATGGCCTTGCCACGCCTTTAGACCCTGGTTTGGGAAGTGTGATGCTTTAACCGGTGTAATTTAATTTAATTTATCATTTAATTGAAGTGTTCAAGGCTTGGAGCAACCTGCTCTAGTGGAAGGTGTTGGGGGGTTGGAACGAGATGAGCTTTAAGGTCTTTCCCACCCCAAATCAACCCAGGAATCCATGGTTCTATTAATTTGGTTCCTTCACCCTTTCAGCTGAGGACACAAGAGCTCTGGAAAATAGAAAAAAAGATGAAAATAAACTATTGGAAAATCAGAAGGACAAAACTTCAATGTCTGGGATTCCAGGGGTTGGGATTGTCAGTAAAATATTATAAATATTCTAAAGCCCATAACAGAGCACCAAGATTAGGGAACATCAGCTTCAGTAGCCTCGAATTTCCCCCTTTGCCCACCCCATCCATCCATGGAGTGATAGAACTGAGGCTGGAAAAGCCTTCTGAGCCCAACCATTGACTGCCAAGGCCACCACTGCCCCATGTCCCCAAGTGCCACATGCCCAGGGCTTTGAAATGCCCCCAGGGATGGGGACTCCACCTGTGCTGGGGATGGACAGCCCTTACCAGGAAGAAATGTTCCCAATATCCAACCAGAACCTCTTGAGGCTGTTCCCTCTCCTCCTGTCCCTTTTCCCTGGGAGCAGAGTCCCACCCCAGCTGTCCCTCCACGTGTCTGGGGTCATTTTAGTCCCCCCAAGTGTCCTGTTTTGACAAAGGGAATGAGTTTCCTCAAGGCCCCAGGAATTGTATCTGCAATTCCCATGGAGTTGTGCCCCAAACCTGAGGACATCTCATCTAATTCCAGGCCTGAACACCATCTCTGTTTCAGCAGCTGGAGGAAACCTTGAGGGTTTTGGTGTCCTGGTCCCTCCCAGTGTCCCAGGCAGGGACTAAGACACGAATTTTCTGCAATACTGGTGGCAAAGCCTGTTCCAAATATGATGAAGTATCTCCCAAGTTTTTCCAAGCTGCTGATTCAGATGCTGCTAATGGCACATTTGGAACCAGCAGGGGAAGGGTTTTGCTGCTTGGAGTGATAAGCAAAGCCAGAAATCCGCCGGGTTTGCTTTTCTTGCCTTTTCTTTTTACAGCAAAGTTGTGACCAAATAAAAAGCTCACTGGGATGTGCACAAAAGGCACAGAACAGCCACCGATTTCCAAAAAGCCTCGGGGAAAAAAACACTGAGGGTTGGACAGGAATTTTGGCTGCAGGATTCTCTTCCCTTCACCCCGAGAGGTGCCAGGCACTTAAATCCTCCCAGTCTGGATGAGGAGCGGGATCAGCTCAGATAAGACACCCCAGTTTAGACTCAGACATTTAGACTCAGACACCCCAATTTAGCTGTGTAAACACTCATGTCTTTATGATCTTTATGATCTTTATGGCCTCTTCCAACCTAAAGCATTCCAGGATTCCCTGTTTCTATTCCCAGGAACCTGCCAGCCCTGACCTGTGGGCACCAAACGAGGAGGGACACGACGGGGTGGCATTTTGGGGGAGATAACTCAGTGCCCACCATGCCAGGGGGGCTCTGGGGCTGCCCCAAGCTGTTTGATTTTCCCAGGAGCCCCCAGAGCCCCCGGATCACAGCAGGTTTGGGACATTGCAGTTTGGCAAAGCTGGGGACACATTTACCCCTGAGCTCATCCCTGAGAACGGGGTGGGCTGGACCTGCTTTAAAAACAGATGAATTTGGCATCAGTGCTGTTGAGGGGAGGGATGGGAACAAAAGGGATTGCAGCTTATGGACCAAAATGTGCCATTGACTGCTGGCAGGGCCCGAAAAGGTGACCATTTCCCTGGTCAGGCTGGAGATGCTGTTTTTGGCTGGATGTGTGGAAGGGAAGGGGGCCAGAGTGAAAAAGTGCTACAAAGATTTTTGGAGGAAAACGGCCCAAAGAGCTGCCAGAGGTTCATCACTTCTCATCTGGGCCATGTTCTATCTAAAGGCTGAGGAGCTCCAAGAATACAAGACACCCTCACTCCTGCTTTTAAGGGAATCCAGGAAAGAAAAGAGGGAAGGAGAACAGCCAACCTGGGCCAGCCCAAGGGTCTTTTAAACTCTGTTCCCTGACTCCTGCATGTCCAGAAAGAGATGATTAGGGAAGAGTGTGAGAACAGAATAAAGGTGGGATAAATATGATGTGGAGCTGCTTAAGTGAACCTAGAGGAGGCCATGGAGATGATCCAAGGGCTTGGATGGAGCTCTGGAGCCAGGCTGGGAGAGCTGGGGGGGCTCACCTGGAGAAGAGAAGGATCCAGGGAGACCTGAGAGCCCCTTGCAGGGCCTAAAGGGGCTCCAGGAGAGCTGGAGAGGGACTGGGGACAAGGCATGGAGGGACAGGACACAGGGAATGGCTTCAAACTGAAAGAGGATAAATTTAGATGGGATATTGCGAAGGAATTCCTGGCTGGGAGGGTGGGGAGGGCTGGAATGGATTTCCCAGAGAAGCTGTGGCTGCCCCTGGATCCCTGGAAGTGTCCCAGGCCAGGTTGGAGCAACCTGGGACAGTGGAAGGTGTCCCTGCCCATGGCAGGGGGTGGCACTGGATGCTCCTCAAGCTCCTTTCCAACTCAAGCCATCCTGGGATTCTGGGATGCAGATCCACCCCCGTGCCCACCCTGCAGTGCTCCTGGAGCAGTCCTGGATACCCTCTCCCAACTTTCAGCAGAGCTTCAGCCACGTGGAACCGGCAGCAGAGGGACAAACAGCTGGTGTTTGACCCCAGAGCCTCAGAGAGGGAACACCAGCCAAGCCATCCCCTTCCTTCCCTCATCCTCCTGCTCCTCCTTCAACACCAGCTGGAAAACCAGCAGAGCAGAGCTGCCAGCTCGGGGGGCTGGGCTGGGCAGCCCCAGATCCCTCAGCTCATCAGTTCACAGACACCTCCTGAAGGTCCAGGGTGCAGCCCAGACACCTCTCCTGAGGAAGGAGTGGGAGAAGATTTCCCACGGTCTCTGCTGCTCTGGTGGGGGGTTATTTTAAAAGCAGAACACCAGGGGTGTGGTGCAGAGGTGGCTTTGTTCTCAAAGGCACAAAGAAAACTGCCTTGTCTCCCCGTGACGACCTTTCCACAAAAACTTCATCCTGTCCTTGGCTGAGCAGTTGGCTCAGACTGTGTCCTGGAGATCACAGAATCCCAGGATGGTTTAGGTTGGAAGGGACCTCAGAGATCATCCTGTCCCACCCCCTGCCATGGGCAGGGACACCTCCCACCAGCCCAGGTTGCTCCAAACCCCATCCAACCTGGTGTTGGACACCTCCAGACAGTTGGTCCCTCCACATTTAATGCCCTCTGGAAGGTGTTTGAGGAGACACCTCCCTGGCTCAGTGCAGGCTACGAGAGGACCCCAATCTCCAGGGCTGGTTTTCCCTCAGCACTCAGCCCAAGGAGCAGTTGTTCTCCAGGCTGTTAATTCTTGGCTCTGAGGGGTTTAACACCCTCTGCTCACCCCAGGGAGTGGTTCCTCTGTTGTTCTGCCTGAAACCCCCCTGCTCATCCCCTGCAGGGCATGACCCTGCCCCGGGGCCCTCTGTTTTGCTCAGTCTGACAATCATCCCACAGGGGCTGAAAGGAGAAAACTCCACAGCTACCCAAACATCTGGGGGTGTTCATTATGGGCTGTATCTGTCCCTCTCTCTATATATTACAGCCCAATTTCTAGGAATGGCAGCAAATCTATATATTTATAGTCACAGACAGATTCCTTTTTTTTTTTTTTTTTTTTTCCCTCCTGATTCTTTCTAAGTGCACAATTCCTTAACATTTCCCCTGGTTGCATCTGCTGTGGTGCTGCTGTCCTTGGAGCCAGCCCACCATGTGCTTTCCAAACGCTGGTTGAACGCAGCTGCTGCCGGTGACGCAAAGATGTCGTTCCCCAGGGAGGGAAATAATAATAGAAAACAAATCCTCTCCCTCAAGATGACGGGTCTGTCTTAACCAAACTCCCCCATTCTGACATCTCCTGACATATTTACTTCAAGGAAAAAAAGAAAGGGGGGGGTGGAATCAAAGGAAGGTTTATTAATGCCAGCGCTCTGGGGGTGAAAGGCAGGAGCCCCTCCGTGCTCTCCGTGAGTGAAGTCATCACCCAACCGAGAAAAAAAGGTCATTATTTCTTTTATCTTTTTACTTGCAGCGTGTTTTTCAGCCCAGAAGGCCCAAGAGACCTGCAGTGGCTGCATATTTGTTGTGTCACTTGTCACTAAAATTCAGCCACCTCGCTGATAACGCGCTCTGTGACAACACACAGAGGAGAGGGCAGGGCTTGCAAATACAAGGTTAATAATGACAATAATAATAATAATAATAATAATAATAATAATAACAACAACATGTTGTTGTCGAAAAGCATTTGTTAATCAAGCTCCAGTCCCAAAGCTGAAGGAAACCTCCATTTTTCCCACTGTTCTTTGCACTGGGGAAGCACCAGTAACCATCTCCTGCCCAGTAAATCTGAACAATGGTGATGCTCTAATTTGTCTGACCATTAAACAGCACTCAATTCACCTCTGTGAGGCTAAAACAGGAAATTCCTGGCAAAAGATGAATGCTGAGGGTGATGGTGACTTTGGGATGGTAAAATCCCAGGGCATCTCCATGGCAGAAGATGAACAATGAGGAGGATGATTTGGGGGTGGTTTATTAAAGCAGATCCTAAAGGAAGAGGCCACGAGGAGCAGGAATTTTCCAAGTAAGAGGTTGGGAGGCAAAATGAAGTATCCTGAGCTGTGACACCTTATCTGGACTCCCTTTGCCAGGAAGCACAGTCCAAGTCCTGCGTGCTGTGAGCACCTCAGGGGACACGGAGTCAGTGCCTCAAACCCAGGAGAAGAGACTTTGCTTTCAGCCTCTTTTACCAGCCTTGGGGGTGGAAGGTCTCTATTTTTCCCCCTGTGCTGGTAACAGATGGTAACCTCTCTTCTTCTTTTCCCCCTTCCCCTGCCAAGTCACCTTGACCAGTCCCAGTTGCCAGCGTGGGAGCTTAAAAAGACAGGATGGCCTTTCCATCAGCTGGACAAGTCACAGAATCCCAGAATACCCTGAGCTGGAAGGGACCCCCAGGGATCATCCAGCCCAACCCCTGGCCCTGCACAGACACCCCAACAATCCCCCCCTGTCCCTCAGAGAGTTGTCCAAACCCTCCTGCAGCTCTGGCAGCCTTGGGGCTGTGCCCACTGCCCTGGGGAGCCTGTTCAGTGCCAACCACCCTCTGGGGGAAGAACCTTTCCCTGAGATCCAACCTGAACCTCTCCTGACTCATTCATGCTGTTCCTCCTGCCTGCAGCAGGTGAGTCCCACCCTCAGGGCACGGCTGAGGGAGGTGGGACAGAGACAGTGACCTCAGAGAGGTCAAGAAGTTGTCAAACTTCGTGAAGTTCTCACTGTGATCAAGACACTCAGTGACTCCAACACCTAGTCCAGAACCTTCCCAGGAGCTAAACCAGTTCTTTCCACTGGATGAACTGGGAAAAGAGGAGCCCAAACTTGTTCTACAAACGAACATCATCCAACCCTGAGACTTTGCTGTTCAGGGGCAGGAGCAGAACCCGGAGTATAAAACCTTGCCTGTTCTCTGACCACACGACACAAAGACGTGCAGGTCCTCAAATAACTTATTTCCTCCCTGAAAAGTTTCATTCATGTGTTGCTTCACTCTCGAGGGGAAAAAAAAAAAAACAACTGACCAAAAACCCAATCCCAAGCAGGCTGTGGTTGGGTTTCAAATGAAGAACATCCTCCCCACAGGCCTGTGCATCATCTCCCGTCCCGCTCGTGGGCAGATCTTTATCTCCAGCTGTCTGCAAAGGGCTGCAGATCCTCACTCCCCAAGCTGTCCAAGGGGACAACTTCCAAGTGCCACCGGGGAGCCAGAGGTTTGGGTTGGATTCCTGGCTAATTCCAGGAGGGAGTGTGGGTGGGAATGTCGCTCCCTGCGACACGAGGAGGTCACATCCTCTCAGGTGGCTCCTCTGCTGGCACATCAGCACAGAGTGGCCTCTGGGATGGGCTTGGCTTCACACATTTTCAGCACTACAGAGAGGTAGGAAATTTTCTCCAGCTCCTACTTGGCAAATTACCAGAATTTGTGTAAAAACAAGGCCCAGATTTCTTTCTTTCTTCCAATTTTTTTTTTTTTCTTTTCTCAGGAGCACATCAAACCCTCTCCATGGGCTTTTAGTCCCTTTTCGCCTTTGGACTGGTGGCCCTGTTTCCAAACTGTGCCTACACCACTATTAATTCAAGATCATGGAATCCCAGATTGGTTTGGGATTGAGGAAGGGACTTCATTGATCACCCAGTGTCACCCCCTGCCATGGGCACGGACACCTTCCACTAGCTCAGGTTGCTCCAACCTGGCCTTGGACACTTCCAGGGATCCAGGGGCAGCCACAGCTTCTCTGGGAAATCCATTCCAGCCCTCCCCACCCTCCCAGCCAGGAATTCCTTCCCAATATCCCACCCAAATTTATCCTCTTTCAACTTAAAGCCATTCCCTGTGTCCTGTCCCTCCATGCCTTGTCCCCAGTCCCTCTCCAGCTCTCCTGGAGCCCCTTTAGGCCCTGCAAGGGGCTCTCAGGTCTCCCTGGATCCTTCTCTTCTCCAGGGAAACCCCCCCAGCTCTCCTAGCCTGGGTTTGACTGGTTTGCCTCTGGTTTGACTGACACACCCCTTAGCTCTGTGTTTGGACATCTCCCACCACAGCCAGCCACGCAAACACTGGAATTTTTGATAACAAACCCAGGAGCAGAAATCACGTCCTCCAAGAGGAAGAGGAGGAGGATGAGCTGGAGCTCCTCCAGGGTTTGGAAGGAACCAGTTGCCCCTTGGGTTAGGCCTGGAGGAGGCCAGAATTCCCGTGGCATTCCATGCAGAAAGGGAACTGCCTACCCTCTCCCTCGTCTCGTTGGTGAGGAACTTGGCACACTCGCTGTAGTTGGCCCAGGTCCTGTTGTTGCCCGGCACGAGCTCCCAGCTCCCGTTCAGGTCACACCGCCGGTAAGCGTGGCCTGTGGGGAGAGAGAGGACACAGAGTCAGTGGGAAAACCAGGGAAAACAGGAGAACAACATTCCAGGGGTGGATCCCACCGCCCCTGCTGGGTCCTGCCCGTTTGGGAGCTCAGCTGCAAGAACCATTTTCCAGAAAACCTTGCTGACCTCCCGGCTGAGAAACGCCCCAGTTTAGAGTGGCATGGTGGGTCTAAAAATCAAGGGGAGAAAAGATCTGAAAAGCCCCAGAGCACAGAATCATCCTCAGAATGAACTGCAGTTGTCCCTGGGAAATAAAAAGGGTGATTTGTTTGTGCTGCTCTTCCTTTACAGGCTCAGGGTTTTTCTCCGGTTGCTCTCCCCGTGGTGGTGGAGGAAGAAGAGGGAGCAAGGTTTCCTCCTTGGATACAGCTGGCAGGTGGGAATATCCACGTTCAGAGGTCTGGGTGGGTATCAGGGCATCAGCTGTGAGTTAAAATCCCTTCACAGGAAACAGGGATGAAACCACTCAACAGACCTGTCTGTCCTGGGACTACGGAGGGAGAGCTGTTGGGAGCTCTCCAGGAAGATGGAGAGGGACTTTTACAAGGGATGGAGGGACAAGAAAACTGGGAATGGCTTCAAACTGGCAGGGAGTAGGTTTAGGTTGGATATTGGGAAGGAATTCCTGGCTGGGAGGGTGGGCAGGCCCTGGCACAGGTTGGGCAGAGAAGCTGTGGCTGCCCCTGGATCCCTGGAAGTGTCCAAGGCCAGGTTGGAGCAACTTAGGATGGTGGAAGATGTCCCTGCCTGATCCCCATCAGGCTCAAAGTGGCCTCAGAGTTCATGTTTTGTGGATTTACAAGCCTGGATTTGTTTGATGCCACAAACTCTTGTGTAGCAAGAGAAAACCCAAGGTAAGAGTTGGACTTGGTGCTCCTTGTGGGCCCCTCCCAACTCGGCATGTTCTGGGATCCTGGGACTTAATTTGAAGGCTGTGTTTATTGTGTTGCTATCAATTATTAATATCTAAACCAGTATATTATATAGAAGTAATAATAATACATATGACCCAAATAAATATATAAAACTAATTTTGATATGAAAAACTATTATTAATATCTAAGCACTATTCCTTAGTGTTTGGAGGGTGACAGGCTGTGTGGGAAATGGGGGAAATCTGTCCCTGTCTCAGTTAAAATTGAGCTTTGCTTTCAGCAGAAACAGATAACAACCCTTCCTTCCCTTCCTTTCCCCTGGCTTTGCTCCTGCCTGGGAGGGAGTCACCGTGTGATGAAGAAGGGATGCTGAGGGTGATTTTGAGAGCTGTGAATGCCACCCACCTTTGTGGTTGAAGTCGTAGATGTACTCGGGGCACGACATGGCCACCACCTTGCCAGGGACCCCTTCGGGCCAGCAGACGATGCCATCCCACTCAGGGAGACAAAAACCATCTGGGGGGAGAGAACAGAGACAGAGAGGAGTCACTGCACCCTGCCCAGGTGACACGGATGCCCCACTGTTTGGAGGAGGCTCTCTGGGAAAAGCTCTCGGTGCTGTTGCTAGGTTTGAGAAACAACTGAGAAATCACAGAGAAATCACTGAGAAATTACTGAGAAATCACTGAGAAATCATTGCCATTTTCTTCTTAGTGTTTGGCTCCAGAGGGTGCAGGTTCTCCCAGGTTTTATTTAGTAAGGACACACGACATCCAGCCCTAGGAACAGCAGCAGGAGGAGCTGGAGCTGCTGGAGAGAGTCCAGAGGAGGCCCCGGAGCTGCTCCCAGGGCTGGAGCCCCTCTGCTCTGGAGCCAGGCTGGGACAGCTGGGGGGGTTCCCCTGGAGAAGAGAAAGATCCAGGGAGACCTGAGAGCCCCTGGATCCATGGAAGTGTCCAAGGCCAGGCTGGATAGGGCTTGGAGCAACCTTTGAGGTCTTTCTGAAGGGCTGCACAACCCTCAGCTCCTGCAGCTTTGTGTCCTCAGTGACCTCCTCTGGTCTGACCTTCCTGACCTGCACCCACCACTTCAAATCCACCTGCACTGGGGGCTGTGAATTAAAATGCTCAGACTGGGGGATCTGCCCCGACTCTGCTTCCAGAGCAGCCTCTTCCCTCTGTGCTGAGTTCTTGGAGGGCTTCAGCAGCAGTGTCTGGCAGAGGGGAGCTCCTTGGGAATCCAAATAAACCAGCCCTGCCTAGTTTTATCCACAGGAACAAAATCAGAAGCAGGGCCAAGATCTCAGCAGGTTCCATTAACATCAAAGCTCTCCCCACCTTCCAACCCAACAGCAGCTCATCCTGCAGCAGGAACGTGCTTTCCCAGGATTAAAGAACGACCCAGGATTGCTTTGCCTGCCTTGGAGCCCTCCAGGCTCGGAGATGACGCTGCTGATTCCCTTTGCTGGGATTTTAGGAGGTGAAAAACCACGGGAAAACTCGTGGGCAAACAGCTGATTTCTTCTTATCTTTGAATGAATGTGTGTGGAAAGGAGCAGGTTAATCCCTGCCTGCCTTCTAAAGCACCAACTGGGAGCGAGGGGAGATAAAATAGAAATAGAAATAGAAATTTCCTGCATTTTCCCTGCTCTCAGTTGCAGTGGGAGAAGAGAAGAATAATATTCCATTTCCTACCCATGACAAGAGGGAAAGCCCTTCCCTTTGGCTCTTTGTGTTGCAGGATAACTTAGAGCGTGCAAAGCAGTTTATTTGTTTTGCAGCTCTCTGGAAGGTTCAAAAGAAAAAGAAGGGGAAAAAACCCAACAACAAACACCCAACCAACCAAACAAACCCGCAGTGCCCCAAGAAATTTGGTTTAGGAGGAAATGTTATTGTTTTTGAGGTCTTTTTTTGCAGACAAGAAAGTAAACAGAGATTTAATTTAGGCCTCGGTGTGGTCTTTGCTGAAAATAAACCCGATTCTTCTGGACAAAATAAATAAATTGGGGGAAGCTTTGAAACGAGCACCGAGGGGAAGAAATATTGGTCCCAGTGTCGTGCTCTGAAAGGCTGAGAGAAAAAACCTCCAAATTCTTCAGAACAAAACTTGCAGAGCTCAATTTTCGCTTGTGAGTGGTTTCTTTTGGGATGAGGCTGAAATATTTGGGCAGAAAGGAGCAGGGGGGGGGAATTATTTGGAAGAGGTGTGTCCTCCTCGTGCTGGAAACACGGAAAACTGAAGCCTTGGGGAGAGCTAAATATGCAGTGATTTATTTTGGGGGCACTTTGAGCCCCCAAAATCCCCTCCAAAAGCCGAGGGTTGAAGGCTCTGAGTGGGAAACAGGGTGAGAACCGTGCTGGGACTCCTCTGGAATGGGGATGATTCGGGAAGCACTAGAAATATTAAAAATAAAACGATCTCTGCTGCCTCTCGCACCATCTGAAATATTCCTGTGTCTCTGTATGATCCTTGGGTGTGATTCATTAAAGCCAACCAGGATCTGGTGGAATTCAACCTTTAGGAAGTCCCTGAGGCTCCCAAGAGAGGAGTTTGTCATCGTTAGGAACTGTCAGAACACAGAGAAACCTCCTCTCCATCTCCCCATCACCCCCTGCCTCCCTCTCCCTGTTCTTGCCTTGGAAAACCCATTCCAGTTAAATTTGGAGGAGGATGGTTTTAAGCTGCAAGAGGCTTGATCCTGATTTAAGTACAAGGATTACATTTTTCCAGGGAGGCACTGGAATGGATTTGCCATCCCAGAGAAGCTGTGGCTGCCCCTGGATCCGTGGAATTGTCCAGGTTGGAGCAAGCTGGGCTAGTGGGAGGTGTCCCTGCCCATGGCAGGGGGTGGAATGAAATCATCTTTAATGTCCCTTCCAACCCAGGGCACTCTGATAAAACAGGAAGGAAAAATTCCATATATTCCACGGGTAAGGAGCTGGAATCCAAACAAGACATTTCTTTTTGTTTGTTTGCCCAAGTATTTCCTTCAAACCTTTTTTTTTTTTTTCTTAGTCTATAAAAATATTAACAGCATTAACAACTTGGCTTCTCTCTGCTGTTTCCCTTTTCTCCCAATCATTTCTCCAAAGGGATCCACACTGAATCACAAGAAGAAATCTGAACAGTTTCAGAAAAACCCTAAAAATAGCCCCAAGCCGACAATTTTCCCCCGATGGCTCCACTTCAAAATAAAAAGAAAATCAATTTTTACAAGCTTTTTTTAATAAGTTGTCACAGGGAGGGAGAAAAAAAAAAATCACCACCTGCAAGCAGAGCGTTTTTGGCACATTAAAAACAAACCAGTCCCTCCTGAAACCCCAGAAACAATATTTGAAGCCCAAATAGCCAGAAAGGATCCAATTAATTATAAATTGCTATTGAAAAGCTGTTGAAATTAGATTTTTTTTTTTTTTTTGGGGGGGGGAGTGGTGGTGAAAAATAGTTGGAGGGTTTAAAATGTGCTGCTTGGATGCAGGTGGGAACATTCAGGACACAAAGTCACCTGTTCAGGGCAGTCCTAAATCTGGGTTTAGGGAGGTCTGGGGTGATCAGGACAATCCTCAGTGTGGGTTTATGAAGGTCTGGGGTGTTTGGGGTAATCCCAAATCTGGGTTTATGGAGGTCTAGGGTGTTCAGGACAATCCCAAATCTGGGTTTATGGAGGTTTGGCGTGTTCAGGACAATCCCAAATCTGGGTTTAGGGAGGTCTAGGGTGTTCAGGACAATCCTGAGTCCACTGGATGCTTTGTCCCCCTAAATTCCCAAGGCACCTGAGGCTTCTCAGCCTCTGAGGAGATGCTGGAGGATCAGGGGGTGGACACAGAACCTCTGGAGAGAAAAGCAGGAGCAGATCATGGGGTTCTGCAAGCCCAGGGAGAGCCTGGGACTGGCTCTAGGTCCTTTAGGGACAATGGAGCCAGACTGAGGTGCTCATTTTTGGGTAAATACACACAAATCTCCACCTAAAAATAACACCTTTCCCTCGCAATTAAGCTCATTTACGAAAAACCCCGGGCCAGTCTGAGGCAAAAACTGCAACACCTCTGGCTCAGAGCAAGGACTAGGCCTGTGTAAAAAAAAATAAAAAATCCCTCTCTCTTCCCCCACAAAATGTCCCATCTCTTTTTCCAAACCAGGGAGAGACAAGCTTTTAATTCATGGGTGTAAAAAAAAAACCAAACAACAAAAACAACAAAAAACCAACAAACCCAAGCCCCCCCCCCACTCCCCCTCAGGTCTTGCTGGTTTAGGGCTGGAACTTTCACTTCATCCCCTTCCAGCTGCAGCTTTGGGGTGGCATCAGCCTGCCCACACCCTGGCTGAAATGCAATATTTGCCTACAGAGAAGAGGCATTTTAGGGTTTCCTGTGCTTTCCAAAAGGCTGAAATCTGGAGGCTAAATTTAAGGGGAAAAAAAAAAAGAGAGGGGGAGAGAAAAGAAGGAAAGCAAATGCTGGTGGAGGGAGGAGTTTGGGGTGGGTTCAGGTCCATGGGGGGCTGTTCTTGTCACCCCAGGGATCAGAATCCATGGCTGGGACACTCCTGGGGACAAAGAATCTGTGGGATCCATCCCAGAGGGACAAGAGGAAGCACAACCTTCATTGAACTGCCATAAAACTACAAGTTCATGTTTTTAGAGGGAAAAAAAAAAAAGAAAAAAGAAAAGGGAATTTGGGTTTTTTACACATAAAAAGTGGGCCATTACTGCTGAAAAAATTTTGGATTTTATGATTTTATTTTTTTTCTTTGCTGGGACTTTCCTTTGGGCTATGAACCCTGCCATGTTCCCACTACCCCGAAATTCTCAGCTCAATCTACTGTTCCCCCTCATGTTCTTTAGTCCCTGATTCAAGACTTAAACCCAGCCTTAGACATGTCTAATTCAATTAAATAAATAAATTCGATTAGATCAATAAATTCGATTAGATCAATACATTTCATTAGATCAATAAATTCAATTCGATCAATAAATTCAATTAGGTGATGAAATCACAGCTGATTTCCCTCCCCTGAACAAGATATTGCTGATCTGTGGTAGCAAACATTTGAATATTGTGGTTGTTTCCAATGGAAATTAAACCCCAGAAAGCCACTGAACGTCCCTTCCAACCTCTGGAATTCTCCTTCCATCGATCCCCTCCCTCTGGTCTCTCTTTCCTTTTGTCCCCACTATCCAGTTCAAATTTGAGGGCCATTTCTCATTTTCCCTTTGGCCCCAAGGTGGGGCCAGGGGGAGGAAGAAGAACAAAACCAAGAACAAAACCCCCCACCAACCACTTGGAAAGGAGGCAGGAAACATGAGCAGAGGGAAAAGGAGAATTCCAAGGCCTTCCTGCTTCCAGAGGGTGGTGGAGTGTGACTCGAGGTGCTCACAGATGCACACGTGGGATCACATTTCCCACTCCAAGAGCCATTTTTTGGGGGATTCTGCCTCCCAAATCCAGGTCTGTGCTGGAAGGATGACACACAGAATCCTTCTCCTCAAAAAAAAAAAAAAATCTAATTTTCCCCTCTTGGTTCTGGTCTCATAGTCCCTCCCACAGCGTGTCTTCCTCACTTTTATTAATCCATTTACATCCTGGGATTGCCCAGTAAATCCATCCAGGATGGAGCTGCAAGGGGAGAGAGGGAACAGCAGATTCCCAAAATCAAGGTGCTGATCCAGGCTTCCTCTCATCCCCTAAGACTCCTGGATAGCTCTGAAATCTGCATTTTCTCCCTGTTAAAATGTCAGTGAAATGAATGTTGAAGGGAGAAGGGAGTTGGAGAATTCCATGAATCCCTGACAAATCCCTGGCCTGATATCGAGGTGTCCCAAATCCCCCCTCTGCTTCCAAAGCCATCCAGCTGGGATCTGGAGTGGATAAATCACCTCACTGCAGCTGCAGCCACAGCCAGGCAGAGGCAGGACCCATTCCAGGTGGGAATTCCTGGAGCAAGGGCAAGGATTAAGCACTAAGTGGGCACACAAAGCCCCTGATGTGGAGTGGGAGCGAGGAGAGAGGGCAGTGGGATGAATCAGCTGGAATTTTCCAGAGCTCAGCAGGTACCGCTTGACGTGGTACCGACACCTTCCCTTCCTGGCCCTGCCCCTTTCCTGGGGTGTCTCCCTTGGTTTTGTGGCTGGACAGGACAGAGCAGATCAGGGAGCTGATCCAGCTGGAAAACAAAGCTCCTCCAAAAAGGTTCTCCCTCAGGACAATCCACTCTGCCAAGCCTCGGGTGTTAAAGGGGATCCAAAACAAGCAAAGGGGTTGGTGACAACAGAACTGGGCTCTGGGAGGGTTTGTGGTGGTGGAATCACATCCTTGGAGGCGTTCAGGGAATGACTGGACATGGCACTGGGGGACAAGGTGGGGGTGGGACACAGGGTGGACAGGATGGGCTGTGGGAGGGCTTTTCCAGCCTCAATGATCCTGTGATTCCATGAACCTGGAGTGCTGGTGGGAGCAGGTTTGCAGGGAGAAGTCCCCAGAAGGCTCCTTGGAGAACCAGATCTGTCTGCACAAGGGCACCCCCCTCAATTCCTCGTGGCTTAGGGAGCATCCCTGGTGCCCACAGCCATGGATTCACCTCCCAAATCCCTCTCCTCGCTCCACCCACAGGCTGGAGCACTGCAGGTTCAGGGATGTGAAAATGCTCCACTTGCTGCAGAGTTTGCTCCAGTGTCTGGTGCAAAGCAGCTCCAAACCAGCTGTGGGGTCAAGGGCTCCTTTCCTGTGACCCCTGTGGTCAGGAGTTTCCCTGCAGGGACGTGACTCCCAAATTCACTCCTTCCTGACCCGGCTCAGGGATTTTAAGCAGGGACTTTCTCCTTTCCCAGCACTGGGATTTCCTCACTGGCCTTTCCTGTCTGCAGGGTTGTCCCTCCACCAGAGTTTCTCCAGGATGTGGGATGTGAGGGTCCCAGAAGGACTTTGGCTCTCCAGGCAGATTCCTTCAAGCACAGCTGAACGTGGACCTTCCCCCTCTCCACAGCTATGCAGAGAGGGCTGGAGGGGTCTCACCCTTGGATGGTTGGAGGAAGTGCTGCCCTCAGGACCTCCCCAAAGCTGCTGCTGCCTCATTGTGGCCTTTTTCCTTCCTTGGAATGACAAACCAAGTGGAGATCTGGGCCCAGGGGACAACTGGAAAGCACCCCCGGGACTGACACTGCTGCAGGTCACAACCACTCTGCCCCCAGTATCTCCAGTGTGAAGATGATGTTGCCCTTCCCAGCCTTTTTTTCTTGGGGTCTGGAGTGAGGGAAGAGGGAAAGGGATGAGCTCCTACATCTGACAGCCCCAGCTTTGCTTGGGTGACCATCAGAACAAACACCAGGCCCCAGTTTCTGCACCATCCAAGGAGGAAAGGACTGGACCAACCACTTTGCTCGTGCCCAGGGGCACCTGTAACCTAAAAATGTGGGAATGGAGGCTCCTCTGCAGAGTGGGAAGAATTTTTCTAAACCAGAAAGCCTTCTGCTGTGCCCACAAACTCCTCAGACCGTCCCAGAGAACGTCTGGCAACTCCCTGGCCTTGTCTGGGAAGTGGCAGCAGGAATTTCTGGGGTGTTCCAGCCTCAGGGAAGATTCCTTGGGGAAGGTTCAATCAGAAACCATTCTGCCCTGGGATCTTGCAGATTAATTTGATCTTAATTACCCACTTTAATGCTTAAATCTTTATGCCATCATCTTCCTGCTGAGAGTGATGACATCAGGGTGATTGCTCCTCTGGGATGGAGAGTTTGGGGCAGGTCAGGGATTTGCTGCCGAGGATGGACCCTGAGCCCGAGGTTTAATCAAACCCCTGCCAGTGGATCCTTTGCTCTCCCTGGGAAAGAGCCCCAAATCTGTTTGTCAATCATGTCCAGCTCCCCATCCCTCCCCTGACAATTCAGGAGGGCTCAGTACTGAGAGCAGGGAGGAGTTCGAGCATCTGGTGTCCCTCTGATGTCCCCAGCCCCCAGGGTGGGCAGGTGGGCCGGGGACAACAGCAGGAAATGCCTCTGCCTGCGCGCTTTTAATGAGGTGTTAATTGGGCAGCGGCTGAACGGGACAAAGCGGCGGAGGAGGATGTGGCTTGAGGTTTTGGCTGCTGGGAAGCAGGAGGCTTGGAATCCCACAAAAACTGGGATTCTGGGGCCCCTCTGCCGTCGTGTCCAACGGCAGAGGGACACCAGGTTGGGCAGGGAATTCTGCTCCGGCGTCAGGGATGGGTTTGGGGGATTCTGGTTTGTCCCCTGGGCTCAGGAAGCAGAGGGAGAGGGGCCAGGAGCCCACCCAGGACCGGCTGCGTGGGGTGGGGTGGGGAATCCCATCTGAGCCCCGGTGCCAGTCATTAACACAGCCAGGCTGATGAGAGGAGCCCACGGGGGATGGGGGGGATTAAGTGGGGCTGCCCAAATGAGAGAGCTGCTCCTGCCTCCTCCCCAGCCCCGCAGCTGGGAGCGCTTCTGCTGCCCCAAATGGAAAGGAAGGGGGGGGAAAAAAAAAAGCTGAGCTGAGCTCGGGCCCTTCTGAGAGGAACAGAGATGGAGTTTGGCAGAGGGAAATGGAGAGGGGCTGTTGGGGGGAGGCTTTTCTGTACCCCTGGGGGCTCCTTGTGAAGGATCTTTGGAATTTGGAGTCCAGAGGAGGCCCCAGAGCTGCTCCCAGGGCTGGATCCCTCTGCTCTGGAGCCAGGCTGGGAGAGCTGGGGGGTTCCCCTGGAGAAGAGAAGGATCCAGGGAGACCTGAGAGCCCCTGGCAGGGCCTAAAGGGGCTCCAGGAGAGCTGGAGAGGGACTGGGGACAAGGCATGGAGGGACAGCACACAGGGAATGACTTGAACTGAAAGAGGATGAATTTAGGTGGGATATTGGGAAGGAATTCCTGGCTGGGAGGGTGGGGAGGGAGTGGAATGGATTTCCCAGAGAAGCTGTGGCTGCCCCTGGATCCCTGGAAGTGTCCAAGGCCAGGTTGGAGGAACCTGGGCTAGTGGAAGGTGGGACTGGATGATCCTTAAGGTCTCTTCCCACCCAAACCACTCCAGGATTCCCCAATCTTGGCAGAGCTGATGGCTGCTGTTCCCTCCCATGCATTGCTTGGGCTTGGGGTACAATCCCATGACTTCTGCACCCTCCTGACCCTTTGGCATTTGGAATTCTGTTGCAGAAGAGAACAAGTCTGTGACAACTTTGCTTCCCAACACCTTGTGCTGAAGGATCTTCCCCAAACCCAACATTTTGGGGTTCTTCAGCTGCTGAGCTCGACGTGGGGCTGAGGGAAGGGCTGGAATGGGCACAGAGGGGCCCAGCCATGGAATTCTGGGGTGCTCTGGGAACACTCACCGTGCACCTTGGGCACCTTGGCTTTCAGGTGTCGCTCACACTTGGCCTTGGCTTTCAGCAGGAGGAAGATCTGCTCCTCCTTGGTGATGACATCGTCAGCATCCACCTGCAGGGTGGGGAGAGAGGGGTCAGAGCTCAGCAGGACACACAATGAATTCCTTGGCCTGAGGGCAAAACATCCCTTGAACCCACAGCTTCCTCACCAGCCCTGCCCCTGGCTCCCAATTTCCCCTGCAATGGGTTTCCCAAGCCACACTTCCCACAGGACACCACGTGGAATCATCCACATCCCTGGCAAAGGAGCAGCAGAGAGAACCATTTCGGAGCTGAGTGACCCAGTTCCTGGGGATTCCCCATTTCCTGGGAAAAAAAGATCCCAGGAAATGATATTGGACCGAGAATTTCAACCTGTCATCATCATCATCATCATCCCAGTGCAAATTCCACCTCCTCATGGAGACCTTCAGGCTCTATGGGATTTCAATCCAAGAACACAGAGGGGGCTGTGAGGTCACAGCATCCCAAAAAACTCAGGGAAAAGGCACTGGGAGCATCACCCTGAGAAGATTTGATTGCTCCTCCTCTGAGGTCTCCCAGAACAAGGAGAAGGGAGGCAGGGATGGCGTTTTCCCCCTCGCTGATGAACAGTGACACTCAGCCCTCAAAGGCCATCAGTGACACGACCTTGCTTCCTGAAGCTGGAATGTTCCCGTCAGGAATGGCTGGCCCTGGGAAATTTGGGATGCAGCCACAGGAAAAGCTGATTCTGGTTGTTCCAGAGCTTTGCTCTCCTGAGATGTTCTGCTGGAATGTTCTGCTGGGGAACCTCTGGGGTCCTAAATTTGTGTGTCCTGCTCCCACATCCAGGCCCTGGGAAGGACTTTCCCCAGCTCAGTTTGGCAGGAGCAGGTGGGAATTTCACTGGATGCATCCCAGGGATTCTGGGATGATTTTTGTTCTTTCCTGCTTTTCCACCCCCTCAAAAAAAACTCCCACAAATCCATCACCTTCTCCATCAACTTCCAGGCAGTGCAATGAGGGGAACAGATCACACCCTGTAGGAACTTTGGGATTTGCAGCAGGAAAAGGGGTGAGGAAAATTATGGATGGTGTCCATCTGAGGCCAAGCCTCCCCTGCAGGCTCTGAGCACCCTGGTGATGGCTTTGTGTCCATCCTTCATCCAGCCATGGCAGCAGAGCCTCTGGGAGGGACCCTCATCCACCACATCCCCCCAAGGCTGAGGGCATTTTAGCCTGGATTTTTTTTTTTTCCCAAGGAAATGAAAAACTGACTTGTGTTGGTTCAACCCCAGCTGGTTCAGAGCACTGAGGAGCCCCGTGGAGCACCCTGGAGGGCTCCTGGTGAGGAACCAGCCTGAGATAATGAAGGGATTTGGTAAATGGGGATAAATTTGGATAAATCCCATCAGGGTACTCTGAGGAGAGCAGAGTGAGGCCCAGCAAAGCCATCCTCAGTTCCCAGAAAAGGAGATGGAAGTCTCCAAGTGCTGTGCCTGGAGCAGGGCAGGACAGCTGGGATCCAGCTCTGAGCTCAGCTCCAGCTTCACAGCTCTCCCATTTCCTGCTGCACCTTTAAAAACCCACCCAAAACAACTCCAAGTTCTCTCCTCTCCCCTCAAAAAATGGGAAAAGTGGATTTAAGGCAGGTCTTTTCTTGGGCAAAGAGGCTGAAACAGGTATTTAAATACATATATAAGTAAAATCAGAGATTTTTATTACATATTGCCACTGGAAAACACCCATTCCCAAGAGATTTTCAGGAAAATTAATCAGTGGGGAATAACTGGCATTAAATTCCCAGTGCTGAATAACTCCCTCCTGGCCCAACCCTCTTTTCCAGCTCCTGGTGTGGAATTTCAGTGCATCAGCCAGGCTGAGTGACCCCCAGGGGCTGAAAATTTGGAATCACAACCAGGGATTGAGGATTGGGAATCCTCTGCCTGGGATGGCTGTGATTTGGGTTCAGGGGACAGCAGGCAGGACAGGAGCCACAGCTGGAAAGTTTTCCAGCTGTTGGAGTAATTTTAGGTGTTCAGTACCACATTTTCCCCATTTTCCTCTGGTTTTTCAGGCCAAGCTGCCCCAGCTTACCTTTCCCCCCCAGCTATCAGAGGTTAAGAGGAATCCCCAGGATTATTTTCCCTTGGGACACAGAGCCTTCACCATCTGAGACAAGTTTGGCTCTGGCTTGGACAAACAAGCAATCTCACCTCCTGATCCCAAAACTGAAGCCATTAGCACTGGTGTGTGCCAGCTTTTTAGACAATCGAATACATTATTAAATTAGCAAATCCATCAGCAGCTGTTAGAAACTGCAGCCTGGATGTAAAATTCCTGGATACAGGAATGCTTTTAACTGCTGATGGCCAAAAACTGGAAGGTACCAACCATCTGTGGTGTTTTTCTCTCTAAATTGGGGATGGTCTAGGGCAGAAGATTGACCAAACAATCCTATTTTCATAGATATATCCATGAATTTTCTATTTTTCTGGGACACAGAGACTTCATGCCCTGCTGAGAATCCAGAAATACCATTTCAGTTCAGAGTTTGGTCCAATTTAACACCTTCAGCACCACCCACTCTGTGCATTCCCTGCCATCCAGGACCATGAAAAAGGAGGTCAATGGTGCCCAAAGTGCTTCACCCGAGTGAAAACCACGACCAAAACCTCCCCAAGGTTTGCACACTCAACACTCCACTCATCTCTTCTCAGGTTCTGTGAGCCCCCACATTCCGACCCCAAATCTCTCATCCTGCAAACACCAAAAACGAACAAAAATAGGTATTTTACCAACATAATTCCTGCCCTGGAATTAGCTGGGAATATCCAGGATGAGATTTGCCAACCTGAGCTGTTCACTCCTCTCCTAATCCCTGAGGATTTAACTGCACAGAGCAGCTGGAATTCATTCCATCCTCAACCACCACCTGAAATCAATTGGGTCAATTAGGGCTGGGTGGGTCTCCCTCCCTTTTTTTTTTTTTTTTTTTTTTTTCCCTAATTGGCCCATTTTCAATCCAAAATCTCTCATTCAAGCTCCTCAACCAACAAAAAAAGAATCAAAAAAAAAATGTTTTCCCATGTAATTCCTGCCCTGGTGTCCACCTGGGAACATCCAGGATGGGATTTGCCAAACTCAGGTGTTCACCCAGAGCTCCTCTTATAGGAGGATTTACCTCCCCACAGGTTTAACTACACTGAGGATTTAACTGCACAGAACAGCTGGAATTCATTTCATCCTCAACCACCACCTGAAATCAATTGGATCAACTCTGGGGGTTTTTTTCCCTACTCCTTTTTTTTTTTTTTTTTTTTTTTTTTTTTTTTTTTTTTTTTGGTGCTGTAATTGGTCCATTTTCAACCCCAAATCTCTCATCCTGTAGAATCTCATTAACCAACAAAAAGCACCAAAAATAATTGTTTTACCAACATAATCCCTGCCCTGGTGACCAGCTGGGAATATCCAGGATGAGATTTGCCAACCTGAGTTGTTCACTCCTCTCCTAATCCCTGAGGATTTAACTGCACAGAGCAGCTGGAATTCACTCCATCCCCAACCACCACCTGAAATCAATTAATCAATTGGATCAGCTGGGGAGGTTTTTTTTTTTTGTTTGTTTGGTTTTTTTTCTCCAGCCTTTTTTTTTGCCTTAATTGGCCACACTTGGAGCCCTGAGAGGACCTGGGGAGTTTGGGGGGAGTTTTTGCTGTCAGGAGCAAGAGAAGTCTCAGAGGGAGCTCAGAGCTGGTGTCACACCCAGGGACATCTCCCCAAGCCAGGGTTTGGGGGGAAGGGGTCAAGGTTAAAATCCCTGCAGGATTTAATCCCTCTAAAAGCACTGCCAGCAAATCCCTTTAAACGGGACTTCCCTCAGTTTCTTCTGCAGAAATTCCTGCCCTGAACTCCTTGGAATCCAATTATCCCAGGGCTGAATTTCCCTCCAGGTGAATTCAGGACAGTTTGGCCTCCCTTCCTTCTCTCCCAGACCCTCCAGGTGCAGCTGGAAGGGCTGGAAACTCCTCCCTGGGCTCCCCAGCTTTGGGATCAAACCCCATCTGCTCCTCTCTCTCGGTGTTTATTCCTCCTCAGCTTCCCTGGGCCCTTTTCTGCCAGAAAAATAAAATTCCTGGTGGGGAGGAGGTGTAGGAATGTTGTTTTTATCCCTCTCCTCGTTCAGAGAAAGCAGAAATAGCCAAGCAGGGCGGGGGGACACAACAACACTATCCAGAGGCTGAACAATCACTTTTGCTTCATTTTTTTCTCCCCTTTCCCCTCATTTTTCCCCCTTTTCCCTTTCCTGTGCCCCCCCAGGAGGGCTGGGGGTGGGATGATGATGTTCTCTGGTATTTCCATGTCACTGGCTGATGGCCCAGGCACTGAAGCCAACCCCAGATCTCCCAGGGGAGGTCACATTTTCAGAGCTAACACTGTCCTTTCTGTGAGCCTGCCCTGGCAGCTGCTCCCAGAGCTGCTCCAAGAGCTGCTCCAGGCAAGCTGGATTCCTTGGGAGAGCATCAGGGGGGCACTGGAAGGCTCAAGGCAAGGGAAGGGCTGGTGATCACCTTCCTGGAGAGCAGGAATCACTGCTGGGAAGAGGGAAGGGGGTGCAGGAAGGAGGGGGCTCAGGAGAGAAAAGGGAAATATGAAAATTTCACAAATCTAGAAAATGGTTTGGATTGGGAGGGACATTAAAGGTCACCCAGTGCCACCCCCTGCCATGGGCAGGGACACCTCCCACCAGCCCAGGTTGCTCCAGCCTGGCCTTAGACACTTCCAGGACTGGAAAAATGTCTGATTGAAACACCAAACCAAGCAATTTAAGGTCATAAACCAAGTTCCTGTTCTGCAACTGGGACTGGGATGGATTTCCCAGAGAAGCTGTGGCTCCCCCTGGATCCCTGGAAGTGTCCAAGGCCAGGCTGGAGCAGCCTGGGACAGTGGGAGGTGTCCCTGCCCATGGCAGGGGGTGGGAATGAGATGATCTTTCAGGTCCCTTCCAACCAAACCCTTTCAGGATTCCGTGATCCCATAAGTCCAGTCTAACGTGGGACCTGCAGCTGCCACACTCTGCTCTGGGGTCAGAGCACCAGGCACAGCCCAGTGCTGATGCCAGGCCTGCAGACAAGGCTGGCACAGCTAAATAATGCCCCAGAGAGGGCACTCAGGAGCTGCTGCAGCCTCAGCACGTGCAGAGGCGGAGCTGGTGCCATCAGGAGCTCCTGGAGATGTGGAATTGCTCGGAGGCAGAAGAAGATCCAGGGTGGAGATGATTGGGAGCACGAGGCACTGCATGAGGTTGGTCAGCAGTGAGGTGGCAGCGTGGGATGGTGTAGGATGGAGACCCTGAGCCCTGTTTTTTAGGGATGGAGTTGCCTTCCTTCAGCTGAGGGGTTTTTGGGGGATGGATATTCAGATGGTCTCTGTTTTCCTGCACTCCTGCAAGGGATGGTTTGTGCAAACCCTGCCTCTCCTGACCCTCCCTGCTGGTTCCCTCAGGTCCAGATGGACCCTGGGAGGGGTGGAAGGAGCAGGGATTTGTTCTGTGCTGGCCTGGACAAGATGTACCCTGGGCAGCCCCTGTCCTGGAGCACAGCAGGGTCTGTCCAACCTCCACTCCTCTGGGATTAACTGTGCCCTGGACAGGACAAAGCCAGGTTTGCTTGGGATTTGCATCCTTTGCTTTTTCATGTCCTGGCCTGTGCAGCCACTCGGGGCTCCCTGGCAGGTGAAAGCCCTGCTGGGTTCAGGAGGACACCCTGACCCCACCACTGGATCTGCAGGCTGGAACCTCCCCACCGAACACATCCCTCACTCCCTAAAAGCTGCTCTGAGCTTCTGTTGGGACTGGGAGGATTTAGAACTCCACATTTCTGCCCTAAAGCCTCTCCCTCTTGGAGAGGCAGAGTAAATACAGATAAATAATGTTTATTTCCCTCCAATTTGGGCAGTGCTGGATTTTCTCAGTGCTCAAATAATCTGATTCCCTTCTTTAATTCACTGCTACCTCTGTGCTCGTTGCCTCTGTCAGCCTGCAGTGCCTTTGGCACGAAAACAGACAAACAAACACCACCAAAAAAAGTCCTTTGGGGGCAATTTGTTTTGGAGAGAGGAGCTGGAGAGGGGGGCAGAGCAGGGAGTGAAACTCATCCTGCCCTCAGGGATTCTGTTGAACTGAACAGACATTATTTCAACCATTAGGGGGGGAGAAAATAAAAAAGAAGAGCTTGGAAACCTAATTCCTTTCAGGTTAATGCTGGAAAAGGTTTAAAAATAAATAAAGCTGAAGTGCCAGTTGGCCCAGCTGGAGACCCAGGAGTGAAGCAGTGCCAGGAGCTGCTCTCCAGAGCACCCATCGTGTCCCTCACCCCACCATCCCTGCTGTCAGTGGGAATGGCCCTCAGGAGGTGCCTCATTCCTTTTAAAAACTGGGGTTCTGAACACCAGAACGGGTCAAACAACTCCAGGAGGGTGAAAGGAGGAGGCTCAAGATGAAGGAGAGGAGTTGAAGAAGAAGAGGGAAGAGCTGGTGGTGTGGGGGGGGAAGGAGGAGCTGGATGGATCCTGCTGAAGGAGGACCCTGGGGAAGCACTGAGAGGTCCCTGCACAAGCTGCTCTGCCTCCTGCCTGCTTTTCCCAGCTTTCCAGAGGGTAAATGCTCTTCCTGCTGCCCTCACACACGGATCTCCCATGGAATCACTGGATCCTTCAGGTTGGAAAACACCTTGGGGATCCTCAAGTCCGACCATGAACCCAACCCCACCACGTGCGCTTTTAAACCACGTCCTAAAGTGCCCCATCCACGAGTTTTTCGAGCCCTTCCAGAGATTGGGGCTCCAGGGATTGGACAGCCCTTTCCATGCAGGAATTTTCCATCATTTCCAACCTGAACCTCCCCTGGCACCACTTGGGGCCGTTTCCTCTGGTGCTGCTGCTTCCTTTCCTTCCCAAGGGATGATCCAAGGAATTCTGCTGCGAGGCCATGGAAATGCTCAGCAGGATCACCTGAGTGCAGCCCCTGAGGGCCTGGGATATCTCCAGGAAAGCCTTTTTTGGTTGTGGGACAGATGAACTTGGATGGAATGACCCCAGGAATGCCTTTTCCTTCTTTCCTCACGGGAAAATCCAACTCCTTCCTTGCGCCTCCCAACCCCAAATCCCTCTCTCAGTCTCCTCTCCTGCTTCTCAAAGCTCTAGGCAGTGATTCATTTTTTATTTTTTTTTTTTTTTTTAACATTTTTTTTTAAAAGCCTTTCTAGGAATTTGCAGGGATTTGGAGTTCAGCCTTTTCCTCACGTCCCCAGAACGATCCTCACACGAGCCAGATGTTTGCAGTTCACTGGGCCAAGGATGCAGCAGAGCTTCCTTAATGCTCCCTGACACGTATTCCCAGGGTTTCCTCCTTGGAAAAAACCAACAACAAGCACAGGAGAAACATCTCTATCGAATCATGAGGTCAGAGCTCTACAAAAACAAGTACAGGAGGAAGATTTCTGTTAAATCAGGAAATCAGAGCTCTACAAAAAGAGCATTTTTTTTCACTTTAATTCCTCAGGGGGTTTAGAAAGCAGAATATTCCCAGTGGGAATGTGCTTGGGAGGATGATACCATCAGCCTTTCTCCAAATTCCCAGAAATGGGATTTTCTTGCCTGCCTGAAACCAGGTCAATGCTATTAATGACAGATTCCCAGTGGAGTGTTTAATTGGAAGGGATTTAAGACAGCAATGAAAGGAAATATCTATGAAACAACAGCTGCTATTAACAGCAAGAATTAATTACCAACTATTAAGTAGTGACTGTAACAAACCCCATTCTGGTGGTTTTGGTCCCTGAGTACCAATAATTAGAGCCCCACTGTCACACCTTGGGAGGCTTTGGATGCTCAAAAATAGATATAATTAGACAAAAGGCAGATTTCCCCACAGAAATAACGAGGTTTGCATCATTTTTCCAACCCCACACATCCAAATAGCTTTGTTTTGCTCTCAAATCAACCCCAGTGCTTGGGAACCAGTCATTAAAGGGATGGCTACAACATCATGAAATTCCCACCAGGCACAGCTGGAGAGGGAAAAGCTGGATCTTCCCATTATTTGCCATGAAAGGGAGAGGAATCCCAGTTTTTCTGGGCAGGAGAAAATCAGATATTCCCAAAAAATCAGATATTCCCAAAAAGTCATGCTCTGTTTCCCTGGAATGACACAGGGATGGTCCCAGTGTCGGGCTCTGCCTCTCCAGCCTTGTCCAAAGGCGGGGCCAGAATTGGGATTTCAGGATGAAGATTTTGGAGTTAAAGGTTCCCCCCCAACCCAAACCATTCTGGAATTCTGGAATTCTGTGGTCTAGGCACAACTGACTCACTGGGCTTGGTTTCCCCTTCCAGTGGTGATGGGGGGGGGGGGGGGGGAGGGCTCTGCTCGCAGCAGGACCGAGAAATCAGCTCCTGCAGCCCCAAAATTTCAACCTCCCCTTTGGCAAATCCTCAGCCTTCCTGCTCAAAGGCTTCACTGAATTTCCAGGGCAGCTGCTCCAGGTCAGGCTGGGATTGATTCCCCTTTTTTCCCCCTTTTTTTTCTTTTTATAATTTTTCTGGTTTTTTTTTTTTTTTTTTTTCCCCATTTTTTGTGGTGGTGTTTTTTTTTCAGGTTTTTTTTTTGTTTGTTTGTTTTGTTTGTTTGGGGTTTTTTTGTGGGTTTTTGTTGTTAGTGTTTGTTTGTTTGTTTTTTAATAATTTTCCTGGTTTTTTCCTCCTTCCAAAGCATCAGCTGTTCACCTTGAACAGGCTGCTGAGCCCTGGTTGGGGATCAGCTCCCTCAACCCCTGAATTTCGGGAGGGAGGCGAAACATTGGCACGGTTTTCCCGCTGCATCCCAGAGATCTGGGACAGCAAAATCCTCCAGGTCAGGCTGACCTGCTCCTTCCCCTCCCAGTTCCAGACTCTCAGATGCATCCAGCCTCTAATTCCAGCAATTCCCTTCTCCAGAGGCACGTGGAGCTGGAGCAGAGCTGGTGCCCCCTCCTTCCCCCCAACCTGGAGAGGCCCAGCTGGAAGCAAAACTCATCCTTCCCATCCCTGATGTCCCTAAAGGAGCTCGGGGGATGCCCCTGAGATGTTTCTGCAGCCAGTGGTCGATCCCACTTCCCTCCCTGCTGCCCCGTTTGGGATCTCCCTGTGCCAGGTCACGTCTGCCGGTGGGATTTGGAGCGTGGGGAGGCAGGGAATGCTGTGCCAGGGCTGTGGGCCAGGCAGGTACGGGCTGGATGCCACGTGTCCCTCTGCTCCACGTGCCAGCAGCCACAGCCCAGAGCTCAGAAACCTCCAAGAGCTCCGAATGGGAATGTCTGTTCCCTCTGGGATGCACCTCCATGGATTCCCCTGTCCTGGTGACTGGTGGGGACACGGGGCTGAGGGACAGCAGGGACAGATGCCAGCCTGGATTTGGGCAGGGAAAAGGTCCCTCAGTGGGGGGAGCTGCCCTGGGGAGGCTGCTGGGATTGCTCTGTGCCCACAAATGCCCATCACCCAAATTTAGGGGTCAGGGCAGAAAAATCAGTGGGAAAAGCAGATCCCACCCAAACCAGGCCTCTCTGAAAGCCCAGGCTGTTCATTATCCAACATCCCCCCCTGGATGTTCCAGGCACTGCTGCAAACCTGGGAAGGATCTGGGGATCTGAGTCCAGGGCAGGAGGTTCTTCCAGCCCAGGAGAGAGAAGCAGACTCAGGAAAGATGCTGGGTCTGCTTGGGAGAATCTGAGAGTCCAGCACTGTTCTATCATCTTGGAATGGTTTGGATTGGGAAGGGACCTTAAGGATCATCTAATTCCACCCCTGCCATGGGCAGGGACACCTTCCACTGTCCCAGGTTGCTCCAACCTGGCCTTGGACACTTCCAGGGATCCAGGGGCAGCCACAGCTTCTCTGCCCAACCTGTGCCAGGGCCTCATCACCCTCCCAGCCAGGAATCCCTTCCCAATATCCCATCCAAATTTATCCTCTTTCAGCTCAAAGCCATTCCCTGTGTCCTGTCTGTGCAGGGTTTTTTGGGGTGTCCAGCCCTGTGGGATTTGCTGCACACGACATTGTATTCCCTGAGAACACTGACGGCAAAATCCCTGCTAAACGAGGGAATGTCCAGAAGGAAAACCCCCCAAACCGACCCAAACACCTGCTTTTGTTTTATTATAAATAGTATATTTTATATAAACATTATATTTGGTATTCTTTATAAATAATATAAAATAATATGACTATACAATTAAATTATTAATAATAAATTATGAAATAATTAGTTACTTGTTAATTATTACATTGATTTTTTATTACTCTTAAATTATTATTTGACTTTAAATTGTCTAATTATTTATTATTATTAAATTATTATTAATTATTTATCATTATTAAACAATGTAAAATTATTATTAAATGAAAATAAAATTATAATAAATAATAAATTAGAAATAAATAAATAATAAAATAAAAATAAAAGTATGTTATTTATAAATAATCTAAAATAATATTATTCTAATAAATAACAAAATAAAAATAAAATGAGAGGATTACTTATAAAGAATAAAAATTAATATAATTGTAATATAAAATAATAATAAATAATAAAAATAAAGTTATGTTATTTCTAAAGAATATAAATTTTTGAATTATATGAAATCATAATAAATAATATAATAAAATAAAATGATAAGATTATTTATAAAGAATAAAATTAATAAAATGATACTATAAAATTATAATAAATAATAAAATAAAAATAAAGTTATGTTATTTCTAAATACAAATTTTAAAATTGAAATATAAAATTATAATAAATAATAGAATAAAAGTAAAATTATAATATTATTTATAAAGAATAGAAATGAATAAAATGATTATATAAAATTATAATAAATAGTAAAATAAAAATTAAGTTATATTATTTATAAAACCCAGCAACAACCCCTGTGCTCTGAAGGCCACGGGGCCTTGTCCTGTCTGAAGAGTCACTTCATGACAAGGATCCAAAACAAATCCCCAAATATCCACATTTCTCCCCATGTGGATCCAGTGTGGGACATCCCCCAGCAGAGCAGGCAGCAGCTCCACTGCTCCAGCCTGCATCCCAGGAAAGAGCTCCTGGATTGTGCCAGAATCTCCCTTACAAAGGGTTTGGGATAAATAAACCACACCTCTCGGTCCCTCTGCTGATGGCTGAGTTTGAGCTCAGTTCTCCTTCTAATTGTGGCTCAGGCTCCTGCTTCCTGCACAGGTTGATTATTTCCCTTCCAAGGAGGCTCCTCCTCCCCCTGTCCCCAATTCTGCCTCTTCCTGGGTGAGATCCACAGCATCTCCTCGCTCTGGGCAGGTGTGGACAAGGATTTCTGGCCTCAATCTGCTCCCTGGTGGGGGGGACGACTTAAAATAGATCCCAGAGGGAAAACTTTTGATTAATATCCTGGCCTTGACATGTCTTGCCCTCCTGGGTTTTCCCACCCTGTCCCACAGCTCCAGCTCGTTGGTTCTCCTCTGAGACACTGCCGTGCTCCTGACACCCCCAGGAGATGCAGGCACTGGGTTCAGGGTTAATTAAACACCATCCCAAAGTGGGGGTTGGTGCTGCCTGTGGCTCGTGTGTCCCTCTGTGCTGCACTAAAATACGATGCTCTTTATTTGGCAGTGACAATCTGAGACACTCAGACAGTTGGTGGCTCACAGGCAGGAGCCTCTTCTCTCCCTGCTTTAGGGCCAAAAAGCTCTTTTTTTTTTAGGAGTTGCCTCCCAGAAATCCCCCCAGGCTGGGCAGGATGGCCCCTCTCTGATGAGATCCCGAGGAACAGCTAAGGCTGGAATCCACCTGGGGGTGCCTGGGGAAAGCTGAGGGATCATGGAATCACAAAACACTTGGGGCTGGAAGGGACTTTTGAAGGTCTTTAATACAACAGATTAATTTTATTTAATAGATCATCTTTAATTAGAGATTAAAGATGATCTATTCCAACCCCCAGGGACACCTTCCACTATCCCAGGGTGCTCCAAGCCCTGTCCAAGCTGACCATGGGCATTTGACTGTGGCTCTTGGTTTCCATCCCTCTCTTGCAACAACAAATTCCTCACTCTGGTCAATCCCTGAAGGTTTCCCCACGTCTCATTTCGTCTCCTTGCTGGATTTCCTTGGAAAAATCCCCTTGCTCTTTTCCTGGGAGGCACGAGATGGTGTCTCTGGGCCCCTTTCCCTGCAGGTTGTGATGCTTTTGCTCCGTGAGTCAATGCCCTCCCACCCTCTGGAACTGCTGGCAGTGGACAGAGCTGGGCCAGACTAACCATAAACAGAGGGAAAAACCAGATTTCCATGAAAAGCATGGAAAAAAAAGCAGTGGGCTAAGGTGGATTACCAGCAGAAATCCACACCCCCCTCCCTGCTGCTTAATCACAGAATCCCAGCATGGTTTGGCTTGGAAGGGACTTTAGGGACCATCCAGTTCCAGCCTTCCTGTCACAGGTAGGAACACCAGGTTGCTTGCCCAGCCTTGCCTCGAGCACTTCCAGGGATTTAAGCCCCAGCAGGGCAAATATGATGGATTTCCACGAGCCAAATTCCCACAATCCCTGGTGTAAATCCCCCAGTGGACGTGAGCTGGGACAACACAAGCAGGAAAGGATGAGGGGTTGGGATAAGGCTTTGGGAAAGGATTTGGGGAACAGGCCAGTGGCAGAAGTTTGGATCTGAGCAAAGCCCTTGGTGCTGGTGGGACTTGATGATCCCAGAGGTCTTTTCCAATCTTCAGGATTCTGGGATTCCTCCTCCTGATGCCAGGAGCACCTTGGAAGGAAGCAGGAGGAGGGAATAAAGGCTGCTATGACAAGGATAATGCAACAGGCACCTGGGGGGATAGAGCAGGAAAAGGAAGGGACATATTCCCAGCTATAGGAATTTCTGGAATATTCCAGGAATCCACACCAGGTAATTTAGACCTGGAGCTCTGCACTCCCTCTGGAGCCAATGACTGATCAACTTTAATTTAAGGTGAACCTTTATTGTCCCATGACAGCACGAGCAAGATCTCCATTATCCCTGAGGAAAAGATTCCTGGAAGAAATGACTGATGGATTTTCCTTCCCCAAAATTCCCATGCCGGGGATTTCTCCTCTTTTTTTTTTTTTTTTTTTTTTTTTTTTGCATCCTCAGTCCCTTTTCCACCCAAAAATGTGAATGACAACGTTAACCCTGGCACGTTGTCTGCCACTCAGCAGCAACTCCGAGCACTTCAAGCGACTTCAGAAAGGGATTCCCAAGGGAAAATCCAACTCAAGGATGCCAAAGGATTGTGTCATTCCCGGGAGCTGCAAGTTCATAGGGAATCACTGGCTTGGATTTAGGTAAAGTGCTTGAACACACTCACACACACTCAGGAATTGTTGCCAGGACTCCTTGCTTTTCCTTACCTGCTGGGAATGTGATTTTTGGCCTCAAGGGAAAAAAAATAAGCCCAGAACGAGTTGAGGAGCAATTGAGTTCTGCAACAAAAGGAACTGGCACCAGGAATGTTGCCATTTTTTTGTCTTTCTTGTAGGGTTTTCATTAAAAAAAGAAATCCACGGATCAAATATTTCCCCAGATCTTTCACCCTGAGGAGCTGATTTGTTTCCTAAATTTCATTGTATTTTAAATAAATTTTTCAGCTGAAATGTTTGCTCTTTGTGAAGGGAAGGAAAAAAAAGTAGGAAAAAAAAGAAGAAAAAATAAAAAAGAAATTTGAGTTTTGTTTTTGTTTTTTTTTTTTTTTTTTTTTTTTTTTTTTTTTTTTCTATAAAGAAAAAGCTTTTCAGTGAAAATTCCCATTTCATCAAGAAGCTGTTTTTCCACTGGGAATTAAAAATTACTGAGGGAAACGTTCTGTCCAGCTGCTGCACTGCAACCTGCCACTGCAGCAATTTTAATTTTAATTAATCAAATGCTTGCCATTTGAATCAGTGGTTGTGTTAATTCTGCCCTGTGTGATGGGAAAGGCTGGGAACTGATTATTCCAACCACCTGCAGGATCCTGGTCCCTCACTGAGGTTTGGGAATCTCCGGGGATCTGCCAACCCTTTCCACCAGGGCGACCAAAGATGGTCTCTGATGGCCATCCCAGCAGGGCTGGGTGGGGAGGAATCCACCAGGGGATGAGGAAGTTGCTTTTCCTTCTCCTTTTCCAGCTGGGCTGGATTTGATAGGATTCCATGGATACGTGCTAGAAGAATCATGGAATGGTTTGGGTTGGAAGGGACCTTCAAGATCATCTCATTCCCACCCCTGCCGTGGTGAGATGAGGAATTGTTGGCTGGGAGGGTGGGGAGGGACTGGGATGGAATTCCCAGAGAAGCTGTGGCTGCCCCTGGATCCCTGGAATATCCACGGCCAGGCTGGAACAACCTGGAATAGTGGAAGGTGTCCCTGCCTGTGGCAGGGGGTGGATGAAATGGTCTTTAAGCTCCTTTCCAACCCAAAGCATTCTGGGATCCTGGGATTCTGTTAAACCCAGCAAAGTTTCCCAGCACCCCTCGAAGCCTGGAAGAAATGACTGATGGATTTTCCTTCCCCGGTGGGACACTGATGGATCGATGGGATAAGGTGATGGATGGGCCAGTCTGGCCTCTGGAACCAAGATGAAGCCTTAAATTATTCTGGGTCAGTTTAAATGCCTCCAAGAACTCAGGTTTTAATGGGAATACCTTGGGAGAGCCTCCCTCACCCTCCCTCCTTCAGCTGCAGAGCTGTTGAAAACCACATTTCCTCCACGTCTGTCCCTGCTGGGCTTTGTCAGAAACGTGTCCAGTGAAATCCTGGATTTTATCAGAAAGCCAACCAGCAGTTTTTAATTCCCCACGGAAAGCAGCTTCTTGGTGAAACTGGAATTTTCACTGAAAAGCTTTTTTTACAGGAAAAAACCCCAAAACTGCTTTTTTTTCTTTCCTTTTTTTTTATTTTTAATTTATTTATTTTTATTTTTTACTCCCCTCACAGAGAGCAGATCAAAAGGTATTTTATTTTATTTTATTTTATTTTATTTTATTTTATTTTATTTTATTTTATTTTATTTTATTTTATTTTATTTTAATCAGAACTCTGCGCATTCCTTGGGAATCTCCTTTCTGATTTCCAGCCTTCCTGCTCTTTCTGCTGGTTAGTCCTGGTGAAGTGTAATACCGATCCAGGGATCCACATCCCAGATTTTTGGCAGCACTGTCTGCATCCCTCCTGCTTGGAAAAGCTCTCAGAGGGATCTTGGCTCTCCTGGGCAGGTCTACGAGTTTTAATTCATTTTTATTATCATTATTTTTTATGATTTTTATTGAGATTCTGAGACTCTTCTGAAAGCTGGACCTTAGACATCCCTTAAAAAAAAAAAATCAGAATAAACTTCCCTGGATATTCTGGCCTAAAAATAACCCATCAAAAAGTGCCTTTGGGAGTGCAAACCCTGCAGACCGAGGGGGGATGAGTTCATCCCTGGCTGCCTGTCCGTGTTTTATTTCCCCTCTGTTCCTCTCACACTTGTCTTCACAGTTGTTGCCCTGCTTTGGAATTATATTTATATATATATATATATAAAAAAAAAATATATATATATCAGACAAGTATAAATTGCCAAAAGCCTTGTTAAAAATAACATTTCGAGAGGGTTTGGCTCTGACTAAAGTGCAGATGTCTCCACTGGAACAGCCACCTCGGGCTCTGCTCAGAGCCAGCCTAAAATAGATGGGATTGGGGTTGGGAATTGCTGCTGGGGATCCCCCCTGGAGCAGGAACTGCAGGGATGGGCTGCCCTGCCTCTGTCTGCCTTCATCCCAAACATTCCTGGGATGGGGCAGCAGTGGGATGAGCTGATGTGCTGATGTGCTGCTGGGATGGGGCCACTGGAGGTGAAGAGGGTTTAGTGTCACCTAAAGGAAGTTTCACACTGAATAAAGGCGAAAATATTTTCAAGCTAAAACTGGGTTAAAAGTTGAAAACACCAAATAAAGTTGAAAATACCATAATATCAAAATTTAAAATGCTAAAAAATACTAACTTCAAGTTTTTAAGATACTAAAATAAACCCCAAAATGCTAAATAAATGCTGCCAGAGGGTTTAACAGCAGCGAGAAGCGCAGGCTCTGGCAGTGCTTGGGTTGTCAGGCTGTGGTTGCAGTGCTGGGGGGGTGATTTATCTCCTCCTCAGGCTCACACGTAAACAGGGGCCATGAATCATTCCTTAAAAGTGCCTGTTTTCCCGGGAGCTATAACGGGCTGGCGGGCCATGAGCTCACAGGGAGTGGCTCCTGTCCTTGTCACCACCAGCGAGGCGGGGGAGCTGCTGTCCTGCCTCCTGCACCTCTGCATCCTCCCCTGCTGTCCCAAAGCCAACCCCCGTCCCTTCCTGTCCCTTTGCTAACTCGGGTTTCTCGAGTCAGAGCTGCTCTGAGCCGGGACAGACATTCCAGGTCAGCTCCAGCCTCTCCTGAGTGTTCCGAGAGTTCTCCTTCCAGCTGGAGCTCTGGGGTGGGGAAGGGCTGGATGGAGAGCTCAGAGCACCTGGCTGGATTAATTTCCTTCTTCTGCCGTTTTCCCGGTGTAAAATCCACTTTTCCAATCCCCAGGCTCTCCTGGAAATGATGGAGCCCCTTTCCCCACTGGAGCCCCCATCCCACACCCACGGTGTGTTGTGTCTCCACCACAGTCACTGCTGCACTTGATCTTCTCAGCACATCCAAATTATTACTTATGTGAAGCAAAAAAAGAAAAAAAACAAAACCCACTAAAAATATCTCCCTGTGTTTAACCAATCCCAGTTCTCTGCAGGTGAAAGCTTTTCCCGAAATTCCCTTTGGATTCCGAACCGGAGCAAAGCAACCAACCCGGAGGAGGATGGAGGAGTTTCTGTGCGTGTGGAAACAACTCCTTTGTGGGGTGAGGCTGGTGAGGGGCTACAGCAAACAGGGCCTGCCACCTCCTGCTTTGGAGGCTCCACTGCTGGGTCAGCACAAGGAACAGAGGGGACAAAATTCCACTGGAACCCTGAGGATGTCGGAGAGCTGGGAGATGGAGCAGGGGGGAAGTGTCCAAGGCCAGCTTGGAGCAACCTGAGGTAATGGAAGGTGCCCCTGCCCACGGCAGGGGGTGGGACTGGATGAGATTTAAGGTCCCTCCAACCCATTTCTGGAATTCTGGGATCATGGCTGTGAAAGGAATCCTGAGCCAGGCAGATCCAACCTGCATTTCTCCTCTGCAGGGGAACGGGGAGTTTGGGGCAGAAGATGAGAAAAGGGAAACTTAGAAATCAGAGGTGAAAGGAACCAAGTTTTGCTGGCTCTGAAAATCCTCCATCTCTGCCATCAGGGGACATTTTTAATTGTGACTACCCTTAATTGTGACTGCTCTTAAATGTGACTACTCCTAATTGTGACCACTCTTAATTGTGACTACTCTTGACTGGGACTTTTGGCCACACCTGTAAAGGTGCTCCAGGAGCTCTGGGTTTTCACAATTGAACTGGAAAAAGGCCATTTTTTTTAGGAAACAAGATGCATCCAACTTGTCCCCACCAGCCTGAGGCTTCGTTGTCTCTGGGCTGGGCTTTACTCACTGATCCCCTGTGTGAGACTCAGCAGGCACCAGGTGACCCACCCAACCTGCATTTGGGGTGCTCTGCTTTGAGGGGAACTCTGCTCTGCAGTGTCCACACACAAGGTGGGATCCTTTGATCCCACCTTTCAGCTCCTCTCTGTGCTTTTTGGCACTTCAGGCCTGGCTGTCTCAGCACTGACACCAAAGCTGTGGCCACGTGGACCTGCTGGGCTTCCATGGACCTGCTGGGCTTCCATGGACCTGTTAATCTTCCATGGACCTGCTGGGCTTCCATGGACCTGTTAATCTTCCATGGACCTGCTGGGCTTCCATGGACCTGCTGGGCTTCCATGGACCTGCTGGGCTTCCATGGACCTGTTAATCTTCCATGGACCTGCTGGGCTTCCATGATCCTGTTAATCTTCCATGGACCTGCTGGGCTTCCATGATCCTGTTAATCTTCCATGGACCTGCTGGGCTTCCATGGTGGTTGCTCAGCTTGGGATCACCCCTTGAACTCTTCCAGGGATGGGGCAACCTTTGCCAGGGCCTCACAGGGAAGAATTTCTTCCCCAAAATCCCATCCAAATCCGCCCTCCCTCAGCTTCAAACCAAAGGGGAAAAGGGACATTTGTGCCTCCCAGGGCTGATTTGGAGTTACCCAAACCCGAGCCAGCCCGGGGCTCCTCTAAACCCACAACACCTCCCATTTACATCTTCTCCCTGTGCTTGCCATCCCAGAGCTGGCAGAAGCAGGGCTGCCCTTCCTCCCAGTGCTTCAGGCTGTTTTTTCAAGGGAATGACACAAATTCTCCCACCACCTCCAGCCCAAACTGGTGGAAATCCAACCCCTCCCCTGACGTCAGCTGGGGAAGGATCCCTTACTGGGAGACTGGCTGAGAATCCCAGTGCTCTCCCAGCCACAATGCAGGATTTGTATCCAGGAATATCCGGGCAGATTTGGATCTCAGCACGTGCAGAGCTCAAATTACAGGTGCCCCCCCCCATCAGGAATGCTCAGAGGAGCACTGGGAATTTGGGGGGCACGCCCGGCCCCGTGACTTTGGGGATGATGAATATCCATCTGTCTGCACCTTAAATTTAGCACAGGGCACAGACTGCTCCCAAAAAAAAAAAAAAAAACACCACGTTGGATGCCTCCTGAAAAAGAGACACCTCATCTGGGCCGGGAGAAACGTGCTGGAATACCAGGGGGGGGAATTCTGTCTGGAGTTCAACAGGCTTTTGTATCCAGGAATAGCCCCTGCCAGCAGATCACTGAGTAAATACGCTGTGAATTCCAGTTTATCTCCAACCTGGCATTTCAGGGCCTCTGGATGCCTGGGTGGTTCATAAAACCCAGTTTTTAAATTTAAGCTGTCAAGGGCAGCAGCTGGTTCGGTGTCTCTGCTCTGACTCTCAGGTGAGTTTTACAGATTGCAGGCACTGGCTTTAAAACCTTTTAAACCACAGTTTTCCCAAATATCCCGAGCTCCTTGGAAGTTCTAGTTGCAAAGGAAAATCACAGAAGCATGGATAGAATGGTTAGGGTTGGAGGGGACCTTAAAGATGATCCATCTCCATCCCCCAAATTCATCCATGTGCACATGTGTAGATGTATAACCCAATCAAGCTTATTTCTTCAGAGGATTAGATTTAAAAAGCACCATTTTTGGAGAGTTTAGACACCTCCCATGATTCAGGCTTTATCCAGGAGTCTGACATGAGAAAATAAAGGTGGGTGGAGGAGAGGGAGGGATATCACACCGCAGGGATTGACGTGGGGTTTCTTCCCTGTCCTCTTACAGTGCCTTACAGAGTTTTGGCCGCTTTGAGGGACAAAGACAGCCCTGAAAGACAAGAACTGGGGTGCAAAGCTCCCAGCTGGGCTCAGCTGAGCCAGCCCTGTGTCCTCCCTGGGAAAACTGCCCAGCAGTGACGTGCTGGGATCATCAGCCCACGGGACACCCAGCCCTGCAGTCACAGCCCTGACTCCCAAAGCAGCTGCTCCCTGTGGGAAACGAGCCCTAATTGGCAGGTAACGAGCAGGGAAAGAGGGGAAGGGGAGAAGGGGAAATGTGGCCTCTGCCATCTGGAAAGTTGGTCAGTGGGAACTCAAAGCCCTGCAAGAGGAAACCCCTCCTGTCGACACGACAGCCCCAGACAGGAGCCAAATGTCCTGAGTGCTCAGGGAGGAGCAGATGGAGGAGGGATGAAGGCAAAGAGGAGCAGCTTCCACTCCTCAGTCAGGGCAGGAGGGATCCCAGCCTGCCAGGGCCATGGGAATGCTCGGGAATGCTGGGGAATGCTGGGGAATGCTGGGGAATGCTGGGGAATGCTGAGGAATGCTGGCTCAGGATGTGGTCACACTGCATCTGAGGGGAGGATGGACACATCTCCTGCCCCACTTCCCTCCCCCCACCTTCACCCTCACCTCCCCCCCAAGGCACAAGCTGGTCCTTTTCAGTGGGAATTCTGATTCCCTGCAGGCACTGGGCCAAGAGCACTTTGCTCCCCCCCCCCACAAATGCGAGGGGGATTCAATCCCTGCTGATGGATTTGGGTTTCTCTGGAAGGGTCATGGCCAGCTGAGCACAGCTCCTGGTGGCCCCAGTCCACGTGGGTGGCATTCACCGTGACAAGGAGCAGGTCCCTGAGCTGTGGGAAGCTCTGGGGGTCTCGGGAAGACCCTCTGAACAATTTGCAGTGACACAAACCCCCTGTCACGTGGATGCTGGGGATGTGGGGGGGTGGAATTTGGGGCCAGGCTGGGCAGCACAAAGCTCAGGAGGGGAGAAAGGAGGACCCAAAGCCTTGAGGAAGCAGGGAGGAACAGAATTCTCCCCAGTCAGTCAGGCCTTCTGGCTTGCAATTAAACAAGATACAGGGTTTATGTTTCCTTCCCAAAACACTGTCGCCACAACTCAGACTCCCCTCATCCAACTTCACCTCCTACAGCACCTGAATTCGGAGCAGAGTTTGGTGGCAGCCCCTGGCCACCACAGAAGGCATGGGATGGGCTCTGGAGGATGAGGGAACCCATCCCAAGACCTGATTCCTGTTGGAGGAGCCCACCCTGGCTACTAGGAAGAGCTCAGCTCACTGGATCTTAAATTAAACTAGAGCATGAAAAGAGAAGCTGTGGCTGTCCCTGGATCCCTGGAAGTGTCCAAAGCCAGGTTGGAGCAACCTGGGACAGTGGGAGGTGTCCCTGCCCATGGCAGGGGTTGGAATGAGATGATCTTGAAGGTCCCCTTCCAACCTAGGCCATGCTTGAGTTTTTTTGAACCCTGATAGTTTTCTCTCCACAGGTAGGACTTCTAATCTTTGGGTTTTCTGCTGGTATTTGGGTTCAAACTCCAGGGCTTTCGGAAAAACACAGGCAAAATCATCCTCAGCCAGACCTTGTGGGCACTGAGTGAGGGAAGGCAGGCTGGAGTGAGGGAAGGCAGGCTGGAGTGAGGGAAGGCAGGCTGGAGTGAGGGAAGGCAGGCTGGAGTGAGGGAAGGCAGGCTGGAGTGAGGGAAGGCAGGCTGGAGTGAGGGAAGGCAGCCTGGAGTGAGGGAAGGCAGGCTGGAGTGAGGGAAGGCAGGCTGGAGTGAGGGAAGGCAGCCTGGAGTGAGGGAAGGCAGCCTGGAGTGAGGGAAGGCAGGCTGGAGTGAGGGAAGGCAGCCTGGAGTGAGGGAAGGCAGGCTGGAGTGAGGGAAGGCAGGCTGGAGTGAGGGAAGGCAGCCTGGAGTGAGGGAAGGCAGCCTGGAGTGAGGGAAGGCAGCCTGGAGTGAGGGAAGGCAGCCTGGAGTGAGGGAAGGCAGCCTGGAGTGAGGGAAGGCAGCCTGGAGTGAGGGAAGGCAGCCTGGAGTGAGGGAAGGCAGGCTGGAGCTCATGAGCTCATGTCTTGCCTGGCTCAGGGAGGATCCTCAAGGACACACCGACTGGCATCCACCCACTTTGGGTTTGGCTTGTGAAAGAAATAAACCCAACCAAACTGCCCAGACTCCTTTGGGTCCCCAAAAGACCCCTGACCTGCCAGGGCTTTTCCACACCGTCCCCCAGAGCTTCCAGAAGAGGGGATGGGGAGTTCCAGGGCCATGGGCTATTTAAAACCCTCCCCTCTCCTCCCACGTGTCGTCACCTCCTGGGGAGCACAAAAGGTTAAGTGAACTTGGCATTTGGGGAGCTTGGACCTGGCAGGAGTTTGGGGTTTGCAACAGAACCTAAAGAGGAGCTGCCCGGCTGGGATTTTTGATCCAAGAGGCTGCAAAGGGTTCCCTGTGCCGGGACAGGACAGGGATTCCAGGAAGATGTCCTGCTGAGCAGGAGGCATTGCAGCCCAGAGCCCAGGCCTGAGCTTTAAAGGGCAACTTCTCGAGCTGCACGAGCTCCCAGCCCTGCTGTGGCCCTGGTAAATGAGAGGCTTGGTCAGCACAGGGGGCTGAGGGCTGCCCAGGAGCAGAAATCGAGGCTGCCACAATCCCTGGCTTGTTTTCTGGGGAAAGAGGGAGGATCTAATCTGGAAAGGCATCATTTTCAGCCCCCCCTGCACCCCCAGACAGCGATCCCAGAGACAGCCCCCCCTTATCCCATCACGGGACACGAGCAGAGCAGCACCCCCAGGCTGTCCAGTTCCTGAGGGAGCTGGGGATGGAAAATAGTGTGGAAAGGGAAAGTCTGGGGGGAGAGGAGAGCGGTGATGAGGAGAACCGGGAGAAGGGAGCAGAGCCATAAAGCTGGGAAGGGGATGAACCGAATGGACGAGGGGATGTTGACTCCTGTGCAGATCTGCAGCACAGGGGAACGCTCAGGAACCAGGATCTCTTCTCTCCTCTGACACAGACTCACAGGGGGCACCTCCCTCCCCTTCTCAGACTGCAAACTGTCTGGAATAAAAAGATCAGGCAAAAATTGGCCAGCACAGGGGAACACTTTGGAACCACTAATCAGGAGGAGCTGCGGAGTGGGACAAGGAGTAAATAAAGGAAGAGAGCGGCCAAATAAACAAGGAGTGAGGCAAAGAAAGTTTGGGTCTGGGTTTGGATGCTCTGCCCTGGCTCCTCAGGGCCCTGGGAGGGCAGAGGATTTATCAGGGCTCAGTATTCCCACTCAGTATTCCCGCTCAGTATTCCCTGCTCCCTCCCGCTCCCATTTGGTGCCAAGGGCTGGAGCTGCTGATCAACCTGAGCCCGGCACTGCCCTCAATTGGAACCACATGGGCTCTCCCCCTTTTCCATTCCCTGGTTTTATAACAGTTTGGAATTAGGCTGATGAGGTGTTTCCTTGCCAGCACCGTCTATCTTGGTCTAATTACAGGGGCTGCGCTAATTGCGGGAGGCGACCTCTGGAACCACAGCATTCCAGAGGGAATGGACGGGGCACCCACGCTCCTGCTCCCCCCCCAGAGCTCCCTCCTGCTCTCCCCCTCCCTCCCCTGGGTGGCTGCGCTCCTGAAATGATAATTAAAGGGCTGCAAAAGGGAAGGGGACCTGGCAGGGGATCAGCATTCCCGGCTCTGGAGAAGGGCCATGGAGCTGGAGCTTGGCTGAGAAAATGCACAACAAAGAGCTGGAGGGATGGAATCCACGATCCAGGGAGGAACAGCAGCTCTGGCAAAGCTTCCTCCTTGCTGGTGAAGGGACTGGGAAGGTGTTGGTTTCTCTGCTTAGATAAGGTCGGGCTGGGAAGGGGTTTGGAGCAACCTGGGCTGGTGGGAAGTGTCCCTCCCTGTGGCAGGGAGTGGCACTGGATTGGCTTTAAGGTCCTTCCAACCCAAACCATCCTGGGATTGTGACACAGCTGGAAACACGAGGGGCAGTGAGACACATCCAACCTCTGCACAGCTTGGGAGGTAAAGCAGGATTAGGACCCCCCTCCCTTCCAGTGGAGGAACTGGAATGCAGAGGGGAGTTGAGAGGCACCACCAAAGGCATCAGCAAGGCAAGGCAGGAGCCTCAACCCACATCCAAGGTCGAGCCTCAGCTCCCTTCTTGGGCCTGCAGAGGAGCAGAGGGGTGTTCCCCAGGCTGGGATGTGTGGGACACGGTGGAAAAGGATGGTTTCACATGGAGCTCCTGGTGAGATAAACAAAAACCAGACAGAGGAAGGGCTGGGAAACACTGGGAGCCCTCATGGAACCCCAGAGCTGGGGGCCCTGAAATGACACCTGGGGCAGGAGAAGGGGGAAAGATCACTTCCAAGAGATCTGTCCTTTATTGCTTTTCTTGAGCACTTGGGATTACCCTCTGTGGGAAGTTTGGGCTGAGGCTGGATGGACTTTTAACAGAAACAGAGAATCCCAGAATGGTTTGGGCTGGAAGGGACCTCCAAAATCATCTCCTGCCATGGACAGGGGCACCTTCCACTACCCCAAGTTGTTCCTACCTGGCCTTGGACACTTCCAGGATGGGACAGCCACAGTTTCTTGGGGCAACCTGTGCCAGGGCCTCATCATAAACAATTCTTCCTTCTTTCCAACCTAAATCTCCTCTTTTTCTGTATAAACCTGTTGCCTCTTGCCCTGTCACTGCAGCCTCTGCTCATTCCCAGGCCCATTCCTGGTGGGCAACACCGAGGCTCTCAGCAGGCTGGGATCCCTCCAGCGCCCCCCAATTCATCCCAGTACCCTGGCAGCACGGGAGACTGGAGGAGGTGCTGCTTGCGCTGATTAGAACCGCTCTGCTGGGCATCCCCGATGATCTGCTCCCTGGGGAGAAGGGACCAGCCCCGGTGCAGCAAAGGGATGGAGGGATTTCGCTGCCTCGTGGCTCGGTCCCCAGCACAGCGGGAAGCGCCGAGACTTCTGCTGCCATCTACGGCCGAGATTAAAGAGTGCAAACCGGGTCCAGCCTGGCTTTTCCTCAGCGCTGCTTCTCCAGAGGGATGCTCCTCCTCCATGCGCACCGGGGCTGGAGACAGGCATGGGGACAAAGAGGGATAAATATTTTCGAGGCACCCTGGCACAGCTTGGCCAGGAAAATCCATCCCGAGATGCCCAGGACAGCAGGATCCTGGCAGTTCCACTCAGAGCCCACCAACATCAGCTATGAAGTGCAGGGACAAGAGGGAGGAGCTCCCTGAGACAGTTTGGGGTGGGAATGATGCTGCTGGGGACACACAGACACACCTGAAAGGCTTTGGAAAACATTTCTGCCCCTTCTCTTTGGGGTAGATTCTCTCCCTTTTCCCTTTTCCCTTTTCCCTTTTCCCTTTTCCCTTTTCCCTGGTCCCCCACCAGTTCTGCTGCAGCTGCCGTTTCCAGCAGCAGCCCCCAAACCTCAGAGGGGGATTTAAAGCATCCAAGGAAGGTTGGAAGGTGGTGATTTTGCCCTGGCAGCCTCGGCACCAGCTCACAGTTCATCCCTGCACCCCCAGATCAGCTGCAGCCCCTGCAGTGCCACAAAAATGAGGATAAAAGGCAGGTTCCTCCACCAGGGTGGTGGGGACAGCCAGGCACTGGGAATGGGATGTGCATCTGGGTCCCACACTGGGAACACTGCGGGTCTGGATCTTCTAACAAACCCCCTCTGAACACCCCAACCCTTTGCAGAGGATGTGCCTCCCATCCCCAGCATCCAGACGCCCTCCAGATCCTCTTGGAGTGGGAAAAGCTCCCTTAAAGATGGAAAACTGAAGCCTCCATCCTCTTTCCATCCCTTTGGATGAAATGGTAACAGGAAGACACTTCTGCTCTCGGGGCTGTTTGTCCCTCAGCCCTGCATCCTTGGGGCAGGGCTGTTCCCAAGATCCCATCCCAGGAATCCTCTGACTTAGGAACACTAAGCACTTGGGAACAATCCCATCACAGGAATCCTCTGATTTAGGAGCATTAGGGACTTGGGAACAATCCCATCCCAGGAATCCTCTGATTTAGGAGCATTAGGGACTTGGGAACAATCCCATCCCAGGGATCCTCTGACTTATTAGGACTTGGGAACGGGATGTGAGCCACGGGACTGACACAGCCCTTAAAGCCATGGATTTGTGGGTTGGGATCCAGGGATTTAGGGGTGCTGGGAGGTCCCTCAGGAGACCCCCCCATGCCCAGTGCAGCCATGTGGGGCAGCTCTTCCCAACAGCTGGGAATTCCTGTCCATCAGGGCCCTGCTTTTCACACACTTTGGGCTTTCCCAAGAGGGTCTCCCTGTCCTGCTGGGTTTGTTCCCGAGTGTGTGGACACAGGGATGTTTCCAGGGACAAATTCCCTGCAGGTGAGTGTTTGGGAGTGTTCCTGGGAGCATTTGGGAGTGCGTGGTGCCTCTCCCTGCCTCTGTCCCTGATCCTGGGAGGCCGGAGCCGGCATCTCCCGGGGCAGTGGGAGAGCGTCCCTTCCCTGCCAGCCTGGGCTCTCAATTTTATTTATATAATTTATTTTATTTAAATTATTTATTTTATTTATATTTCTTCTATTCTATGTATTCTATTTATTTTGTTCTATTTATTTTATTTATCTTTATTCTCTCCTATTCATTTTATTTGCATTTATTCTATTCAACTCATTCTACCCTGTTCATTCATGTTTATTCTGTATATTCTATTTAATTTGTTCTATTTATTTTATTTATATTCTTTCTATTTATGTATAATCCATTTAATTTGTTCTATCATATTAATTTATAATTATTTTATTCTATATATTCTACTTAATTAGTTCTACTTATTTATATTTATTCTATATATTCTATTTAATTGATTCTATCCTATTAATTTTATTTGTATTTATTCTATTCTATATATTCTATTTAACTTGCTATATTTATTTTATATATATTTATTCTATATATTCTACTTAATTGATTCTATCCTATTAATTTCCTTTATATTTATTCTATCTTATAAATTCTATTGAATTGATTCAATCCTATTTATTTTGTTTATATTTATTCTGTATATTCTACTTAATTTGTTCTGTTCTATTTATGTTATTTATATTTATGCTATTGAATTGCTTCTATTCGATTTATTTTATTTATATTGCACATATTCTATTCAATATATTTATGTTATATTTATATTTATATTTTATATTTATTTTATATTTACTTTATATTTATTTTATATTTATTTTATATTTATTTTTATTTATCCCAGCCAGGAGCTCATGGGGACAGAAGGACCTGCTGGCATTTTCACTGCTGGTGTGGAGACACCAAGGGGCTCCTGTGCTGGTTGGGCAGGGGAGGAGAAAAGAGGAGAAATGGGAAGGACTGGGATGAGGAGGAAAATGACACCTGGAATACGAATATGGAGCCTGTCCCACTGAGCCCACCATGGGGGGGTTGGATCCCGGGAATGCTGGGGCTAAACCACTCCTTAGGACTTTGGGGTTAAACCAGTCCTTAGGACTTTGGGGTTAAACCACTCCTTAGGACTTTGGGGTTAAACCACTCCTTAGGACTTTGGGGTTAAATCATTCCTTAGGACTTTGTGAATAAATCATTCCTTAGGACTTTGGGAATAAATCACTCCTTAGGCCTTTGGGGTTAAACCACTCCTTAGGACTTTGGGGTTAAATCACTCCTTAGGCCTTTGTGGATAAATCACTCCTTAGGACTTTGGGAATGACTAAGAAAACCCAGAATTGGTTGGGTGACCATCAGATTTTGACTCTCTGGGACAGACTTTGCATCCCTCCTTCCCTCATCTGCTGGAAACCACGGGAAGAGCTGGTGTGGGTCTGAGTTTTAAAGAGCACAACACAAAAACATCCCTTTTGCAGGGCCAACCCCCTGACTTCTCCATGAAAATATGACTCCCTTTTCCTGCAAGGTCAACAGAAACATCCAGTGTCAGCCCTGCCTTCATTTCCCACCCTGGTGGGAATTAGAAACCCCACCTGCCACTTTCCAGCCTCTTTGAGGTGCTTTACACTGATAGATAAACCCGCTGGAGGAGGAAAGGGAATTAAAAATTGATCTGCTCTCCCTCCCTGGGAGCGCCAGGAAAGGGCAGCATCCCCACATTTCCTGACTGGAACAGGAGCAAGGAGGAACAAACATTTAGAAGGAGGAAAAGAGGAGTGGGAGCATCAATTGGACTGAAAAGATACGCTGATTGCACTGGCTCCGTGTTTGTTTGTGGATGGTCAGGAATGGTGCCCAGGACTATCCTGATCCTGAACTGGAGATATTCCCAAAAAGTGCTGGTGACTGAGGGAGCAGAACTGGCACCAGCTCAGAGGGGACTGGTTCTCCCTCTGGAGATTCAGACACAGGGGATTTGGATTTAAATACTGGGGATATGGACTCAAACACGGGGTTATGGATTCAAACACAGGGATATGGATTCAAACACAGGGATATGGATTCAAACACAGGGATATGGATTCAAACACTGGTTATGGATTCACATACAGGGATTTGAATTGAAACACTGGGGATATGGATTCAAACACAGGGATATGGATTCAAACACAGGGATATGGATTCAAACACAGGGATATGGACTCAAACACTGGATATGGATTTAAACAAAGGGGATATGGATTCAAACACAGGGAATATGGAGGTGGATTCAAACACAGTGATAATGGCCCAGAGTTATCAGAAGATCTCTGCTCTGGGGGTCTGAACAGCCAGCCCTGACAGAGAACTCAAGTCTACACATTCCCAGGTATGCCTGGAGAATGTGGATCAACAGCCTGGAAATCAGGTGCAGGATCAGAGGACACAGATTTCCTCATGGATCACCTGACAGAGGCTGATCCAGGTCCCTGCTGTGTCCATGCACCCAATTCCCACCTTCCTGAGCTCTGCCGTGACATCACAGAATCCCAGGATCATTCATGCTGGGAAGGACCCTGAGGATCACTGAGTCCAGCCCTGCCAAGGCCACCACTGACCACGTCTCCAAGTGCCACATCCACAGGGATTTTCCATCCCTTCAGGGACAGGGACTCCAGCCCTGCCCTGGGCAGCTGTGCCAGGGTGTGACAACCCTTCCCAAGAGGAATTTTCCCAATATCCAACCTGACTGTCCCTTGGCACAGCTTGAGGCTCTTTCCTCTTGTCCTATCCCTCGTTCCCTGGGAGAAGATCCCGACTGTGCCAACCCAGAAAAGTCGGGACGTGAAGCAAATCCAAACACTCCGTAAAACCCCACCAAGCCGAGTAAACACGGGGAATAAAATCCAGGGAGAGACTTGGCTGGCCTGCTTTGGCTGTTTGCAGGATTCCAGTGAGGCAAAGCAGCTGTCAGCTCGGTCATTCCCGTGAAAACCATCTCCCTTTAGCCCAGCCTCGCACGTGGGGCCAGGGATCCTTGGGAATCTGCTCCATGGATCACACCCTCCCTGTGCCGAGGGTTGGCTCCAAGACCTTGGCACGCTGCTTGCAAGTGCCTGGCAGCCAAGGGACAGTGGATTTGAAAACCTTTGGAGCCCAGCCAGGCTCTGGAGAATGTCATTGCCCAGGAAAAAGCCGGGAGAGCACTGACAGTTCCATAACAAAGGGAAGCCAGCCCGGCTGGAGGCCAAAGGGCTTTTGTTCCCTCTGCGGAGAGGAAGGGTTTTGTTGACAGCCCAGAGATCTGCTCTCAGACAGGAACAATGCCCTGCTCCATCAGATAGATCTGATGGGTTTCCTGTCCTGGAGGGATGGCACTCTGGGATCGGGATCCTCCAGTTGTCACCTTCCTCTGCAGAGAAACTTGTGTGGTTCATTGAGGAAAAGTTGTTGCTTCCTCCTCCCCTTCCCTGCAGGAGAACTGTGTGCACAGGGGGCTGGTTCAGGGTCATCCTGGCAGATCCTGATGGCTTTTATTTTTTTTTTTGGAAAAGCCCTCCAAGATCACCGAGTCCAACCATTCCCAGCACTGCCAGGGCCACCCTGTGGATGTCCCCAAGTGCCACATCCACAGGGCTCTGAAATCCCTCCAGGGATGGGGACTCCAGCCCTGCCCTGGGCAGCTGTGCCAGGGGTGGGCAGCCCTTCCCAGGAGGGAATTTTCCTGATATCCAACCCAAACCTCCCCTGAGGCCATCTCCTCTTCTTCTATCACTGATTATTTGGGACAAGTGACCGACCCCCACCTGGTACAGCCACTTTCAGGTAGTTCAGAAAGCAAGAAGGTCCCCCCTGAGTCTCCTTTTCTCCAGGAGAATCTTTCATCTATCCCCTCCTGGAAAGTTTCCTTAGAGAAGGCAGGTCAGACTCCAGGGCAGCTGGAGGGGCTAGGCTGGGTGGTCTTTGGGATAATGAGGTCATAAACACAGCTCTGGTGGGAAGGACTGTGCCCATTCCCTCCTCAGAGGCACAACAAGCTCTGCTGTGCTTCGTGGAGATGCTGGAGCTGTTTGGGACACTCCCAGGGACAACCAATCCCTCCCTTCCCCAATCCACTCTCCCTCCGCCCTCTTGCAAAGCTTCTTCCTCCAACCTCCTTCCCACCAGTCTAAGGTCAGAGCCTCCAACCCCCCAGGCACTTGAGGAACACTTTCTTTTCCCTCTTCCTCCCCCGGGCCAGAAGCCTTTCATGTGTTGGAGGGCTGGGATCATGTGTCCCCTTGATCTTCTCCAGCCCAGACATCTCCTCTCCTCAGCCTCCCCGATCATGAGTTCTCTGCTGCTCCTGGGCCACCTCAGGACACAGCCTGGTGACCTTTCCCTTGCCACAAGGAATTCGGTGGCAGCCAAAGAATGCTGGCATTATTAATGGCACTATTAATACTTTAAAAGGCCTCCTCTGATGGCCTGGATGGAGCCTTCAGGAGGAAGGACTCAAGGACTCCAGAGGATCTGTGATTTCCCAGCCTCTGGTGGAAAAATCCTGGTGGAGTCTTGCAGCCTCTGATGGAAGGAAGATCCTTCCCTGGTCATGCCTTGCTGGGTGAGGCTGGGGGGCCTCAGGTGGGTTCTGGGGGGTTCTCCATCACACCTGAATCCTCCTCTGCCTCTGGTCACAGAGCAAAGAGATCCAGGGATCAAATGGGCATTTGGATATTAAGGAAGAGCCCGAGGGAGGGATATTTTACCCAAAGGATTCCCCTCCTAAAGATTCACAGGCTTTTCCATGAGAAAAAAAATCCCAGAACCTGCCCAGCTGGAAGGGACCCCCAGGGCTCACTGAGTCCAACTGCTGGCCCTGAGAAGAAGAGACAGGAGGGAGTTTTGGAGCAAACACAGAATCATCTGCACAGAATCATCTGGCCAGGAGTGTGAAACAATATCCAGGAGCACTCAGGGACAGAGGAGAGGGAAAATGGGTGTTTCAGAGTGAAACCACAGCGCTGTCGGGCCCAGTTCCCCTGCAATGATCTCCCACATCCATTAACTCCATTTCTTTATTCCCCCCTCCCTCCCATCCTGGGCTCATCTGCAGCAGAGACCATGAGAAAGCAGAAAGCTTCCCTGGCCAGGCTCCATCCTCCACAGGGACAGCCCTTCTCCCAGGGGAACACCAGTCCCCATCCTTGCTTTTTTCCCCGGGATCTGCTGCTGTGCTGCTGACAAACCCCCCCCAGAGCAGGAGTTGGCATCTCCAGAGTGTCCCTGAGATCTCTTTATCCGCTCCCTGCACCCTGAGGATCCCTCACAACTCAAAATCACTCCTGACCCGAAGCAGGTTGGGCAGAGCACAGAGCAGCCAAAAAAAGGGGGCTTCTCAAAGTCACCCCAGGGGGATTGGAAGGGTCAGAAATAACCCACGGGTTATTTTGGTGTGGAGTTATCTCCAGCCTCAGCCACAGAAAGGTTAAATATCCAACCTGGACACCCTGCTGGTCAAGGCCCTTCCTGCAGACCCCAGGGAAAAGCAGGAGCAACCAGCAGGAGATACAAACTTCACATGGGCTGAGAGGTCTGAATAAAGGAAAAAAAAACCCAAACCCTCAAGAAACAGTTTGTGTGAGGTTGGATAAAGTGAGATTGTTCCCACAGCCTGGTCCACACCAGCCCCTGGGTGACATTTTTGGGCCCTCACCATCTCCTGGGGGAGCTGTGGGCATTGCCTGGTAACCCCCTGTCTGTTCACGAGGGATCTGGGGCATTTTTATCCCTCTTCCTCAAATTTACAAATTACAACCAGGTAAATTATTGTTTTCTGGATTTATTTTTTTTTGTTTTGTTTTGCCCCGCAACAAAAACACTTTTGAAATTCGATCTCATTCTATCTTGGAAATTTGATGTTAAGGTTGGACACCATTGGATTTGAAGCCCATCATCGTGGATAGAAGGGAAGGATAAAATTCCCAGCCTTGCTGCAGTTTGGGAGGGATTTTTATTGGAAGCAAGCCCTTGCACTGCCTGCAGGCTTCCATCAGGAATTGGAGCTGTCCAGGAATCACTGAGGCCAAATTCCACGTGGCCCTGAGCTGTCCCAGGGGAGGTCAGACCCTGCTCGTGAGGGGTCTGGCCCAAACCACTCCGGGATTTTCTGATGACTTCATTCTTCCTGTGACTTTCCTCTTTCAGTCACATCCAGGACGCTTTTTTAATATATTTTTATATTTTTCAATTTTGATTTCATGCTCTTTGCAAAAGGTGCATTTCCCAAATCCAACCGTGAAAACTTGAACACCAAAATCTCCCGAGTGAGAACATCCCAAATGCAACAAGAGACCAAATCACCCCCAAAACCACCAAACAAATCAAACCAATTCTCTTTTGAGACATTTTCAGGACAACACTTTTTCCTATAGGAGCAAACCAAAACACCTAACCCCCCGAGGAGTTAAAATGTGGATTATTGGGATTTTTTAAAAATTTTTTCCTGACACTTTCATCTCCCCACAGTGATGATGAAGGGGGAAAAAAACCAACAAAAGAACTTTTAATTTCAGTAACTCCCCCAAACTCCTGAGACATCCACTTTGCCAACTCCTTCCAGAGGGTGAGGGACACACAGGGAGAAGAAAACAGGATTTTCGTACTCATTTCACCTTTAAGGACGTGGAGAACATCAGGACTGTGAGTTCTCATTCCTTTATCTGATGGGGTTTAAAAGTGGTTTTATTTAATCCTCGACTTCTGGACTCATTTGTTGAGAGACACAGAGTTCCCATTCCAAACAAACCCCAGCATTCACCTGCCTCCTCCCCTGAGGGAGCTGGAGGTGATTCATTCCAGAGGGTCAGAACAAGGGCAGAAAAAGGAAAAGAAAGCAAAACTTCCCCTTTTTGGAAAGCTCGGGATATTTTAAGCAACTGCCATAATCTTGGGAATATTTTCCACCTGCAATTAACCACGTGGTTTCCTTTCTTTCCTTCCTTTCTCCTTTCACCTCTTTCCTTCTCTCCCCTTTTCCTTCCCTTCTTCCTCCCTCCCTCCATCCTTCCTTCTTTCCTTCCTTCTGCTCTTTCTTTCCCTTTTTTCTTGCCTTGCCTTGCCTTGCCTTGCCTTCCCTTCCCTCTTTCCCCTTCCCTCTTCCCATTGCAAGAAGCCAAAGCAATCCTGGAGCAGGTTGGGATGGGATATCCATGGATTTTCCTGGGGGGATGGCAGCATTCCTGCACCCCAGGGGCCCTGGGGGTGGATGGACCCTGTGGATCCTCACCCACCCATTCTCCCAGTGATAACTGAATTCCAGGAGGGATTCCAGGGGGATTCCAGGGGGATTCACCTCCAGGGCAGCAGAACCTGGAAAACTGGCCCATCCTATAATCATGGAATATTCTGAGCTGGAAGGTCCCATCCAGTCCAACTCCTGGCCCTGCACAGACACCCCAACAATCCCCCCCTGTCCCTCAGAGCGTTGTCCAAACCCTCCTGGAGCTCTGGCACCTTGGGGCTGTGCCCACTGCCCTGGGGAGCCTGTTCAGTGCCAACCACCCTCTGGAAGGACACAGGGATGGCACCAGGGCCCTGTCCCAGCTCTGGCCTCTCCCCCCCTGTGATGACACTCAGGTCACCCCTGGGTTTGGCCCCTGTTGTGCCTCTCTGGGGAGCTCAGAGCCCTCATGGGCTGGTGATGCTGAGTCAGGAGAGCCGAGCACAGCCTGCATCGACCCCCATGGGATCCTCCTGTGCTCAGACTTGCTGGCACAGACCCAGCGCCAGATCCTCACCTGGGGGCAAAACAAGCTCTGACTGTCCCTTTTTTTTTTTTCCCCCATCTCAACCTCTCCCCTTCCCTGCTCCTCCACAGACCTGAGTCATCTTTTGCTGATGACAGAGTAAATGAGCAGTCCACCCCACGCCAGCCTGATTTCCCACTTCCAGTCCCACAAAACAGCTGCAAAGGGGCTTTTAAAGCTCATTTTGTTGCTCCCACCAAGGACAAAAACAGCCTAAAAATTCGGGAGGGAGAGAAGCAAAAGCTTCACCTGCTGACCAATCTGCCAGAAACACCGAGGCTAAATTTGCCAGCCAGCAATTCCTTCCATATAAAACTCCTTCAGTTCAGTTTTATTCTGCTTTGCCTTGGTCTGTTTATTGTCCTTTTTTTTTTTCCCTGTTACCTTTTTTTTCTTCCCACGGCCAGGCAAAAAATGAATAACCTCACCCTGGGACTGGGAATAATCTCACCCTGGGACTGGGAATAATCTCACCCTGGGACTGGGAATAATCTCACCCTGGGACTGGGAATAACCTCACCCTGGGACTGGGAATAACCTCACCCTGGGACTGGGAATAACCTCACCCTGGGACTGGGAATAACCTCACCCTGGGCTGGAGAGCTGCAAAAGTGATTTTAACTTGCCTAAAAATCGGAAGGTGCTTTTGTGTTTTCCACACATCCAGTTTAAATCTGTTTAAATCTGCACTCCTCCACCTTAAAGCCCTTACGAGCATCTCTCCTCCCAGCCCCACCTCTTCTCAGCTCCCTCCCACTTTTATTTTAGTTTTTTAATTTTTTTTTTTTTTTGCTGTGTTTTTATGGAGCTGAGTCAAATTGCAAACCATGAAATAGCTGCTCTGTGTAAATGTTGTTTTATTGATCTCTCCCCCCGGAGTGCATTGGGACAAACGGGTCATTTCCTGGCCATCACGGGGTGTCTCGAAGCCACTTTAGCTCTGATTGCTGCAGTGTCTGGAAGGAGAAGTGCTCTGGGATGCAGGAGGGGAGAGGAAAGTCAAGGTAACATAAAAGCAAGGCAGGGGCTTGGGAATGAGAAGTGGGATAGATGGAGAGAGCACGGGAAGTTCACGGGAATCAGCCCCGGGTTTTCATGGAATTTTCGGGGTTAGATTTGTATCTTTGCCAAATAAAAGATCCCTCAGCAGAGGGGGGAGGTGTCCCTGCCCAGGGTTGGATGCTGGATGGGCTTTAAGATCCATTCTGGGATTTTAGGATTGTCTGGAAACAAACACAGCCACCAGCTGTTTGCTCCTGGGTGGCATCAGTGTTTGGATTCAGAAGAGCAATTAATTAATTAATTAATTAATGAACTGCTGTGCAGCTCAGCCCGTGTTTTCCCAGAGCTGAACAGCCCCTGGCCCTGCTGTGTCACCAAAGGAGGTGTCAGACACCATTCCCAGGGTTTGGGGCTCGGGAATATCCCACTCCACTCTGCCACCAGCCCCATTCCCAGCTGGGAACACACCCAGGGCTCTCTCCTGGGATGCTGCTGCAATCCCTGCAGCCCTCAAATGTAAACCAGGGGAACCTCATAGAAACCAGGTGAATAAATCAAGGCAATATGTTGATTAAATTTGGGATGGAAGGGATCTTTAAAGGCCCTGAGCAATGAGCAGGGACATCTTCAACTGGAGGACTTAATAGCGGTCTTGAACAGTTGCAAAGTCCCTGAAAGCCTCACCAAGTCTCAGCAAAGGGATAATTTGCTCTCTTCTATGTGCCCAAGAGGTGGTAATTCCCAACCATCTGCTGGTCCATAAAAAGTGCCTCACCACTTGACCCCAGCAGGTTTTTATGTGTCACTTTTCTGTTAAAACCTACAGAAAAAAAAAAAAAAAAAACCAACAAACAAACCCAAAGCACAAAAAAAAAAAAAAAAAAAAAAAAAAAATCCCATTTGGGTTCCAAGCCAAAGTTCAGGAAGGAAAGAGAAGGTTTCCTGAGGACACCCAGTGACACTCAAACCTCTGCAGATGCAACTGCTCCTTGCTCTCGGTGTGGCAAGGCCCGGCAGATAAACCCACTGGAATTCTTGGAGAGAGGGGAAGGAGATGATAAACATCGAGGAACCCTGATTAGCAACGGGGGCAGCCAGGTGGAAAACCTGATAACCAGCCCGGTGTGCTGAGCCAGCAGCTCCTGCCCCACACCCTGAGCTCTGAGGGCTCCCTGGGGAGGCCAAATCTCTTCCCCAAGAACCCTCGGGGTCGTCACGGGGGAAGGACTCAGAGACCCCAAACACCTTTGGACTTGGAAGGGTCAGAGAGGTGGGATGGGGGAGGTACAGCAGGGATGGGGTGTGGATCTGTCCCAGGGAGGATTTAGGGGCTTTATTCCAGCAGAAGACATCCATGGAATCAGGGCAGACCTGCACACGCTGATGGCTCAGCCCTTCTTTTTCCCAGTCCCTCCCTCACATGTCTCAGGGATTCATCCAAACCTCTGCTTTGCAAACCTTTGCAGAATCCACTCCCTGACCCAGCTCAAATCCTTCTCCTCTCTTCCACCTTGGCTTAGTTTTGGGAAGCTGAGGGAAGCTGGAATGATTCACATGGTAAGGAGGGAAGAAGGGAGACAGGAGCACAACCCCCGTGCTGCCGAGATGCCTCGAACCAGGAATGCTGGAGGGCTGAGAGGGAAAAGAGGCAGAGAAATCCCCTTTTTTGCTCCACTGGGTGAAGGGAAAAACATGTGGCCAGGAGGACAGACCAGCCTTGCAGAAGATTTCAACAACCAACCCACCTCCTCAGCGCTGTCAGAGGGATCTGTGTCAGGACTCCATCCAGTCCAAAGCTTCCCTGCCCTCAAAATCAGCTTTCTGCAGGCCAGGCCAAGCTGAGCCTCTGAAGGGAAAGGAAAACCCTAAAACACAGAGCCCCTCTAATCACTGGCAAGAGCCAGCCTGGCCTCAGTGGAAATAAAGGGATTAATGCCAAGCCAGGGCCATCAACACCAGTTGGAGTGTTTTCTTCCCATGACACGAGACAGCCGAGCTCAGTGTGACCCAGCAGGTATTTGCTGGCTGGGCTTCAGCCCCAGGGATAATTTGTTTATTGCCACGTCACCAAAGATGCAACACAAAGATCATCTTCAGTCCTGCCAAGCCCCACTGAGGTTTGAGGTGTTCTGGGTCGAGACAGCAAATTATGTCCCAACAGCCGAGGGATGCAGAGGGAGGAGGCAAATTCTCCTCAGGTTTGATGAGCTCTAAACTTTAACACAGGCTGATCCTGTGGAGTTCATCCTTTTGGTCAGGAGGAGAGGTTTTTTCTAGGATTATTTTTTTTTTTTTCTTTCTTTAAGTGGTAATTGTTACTAATTTCACTGCCAGCAGGGGTTGAGCAGACAGAGAGACCTCTCTGCTCTTGGCCTTTTGCAGACAAACAGCCCGTCCCAAAGGCTGGGGGATCCCTGCTGGCCTCTCCCTTTGATCCAGGGTCGGAGGGGAGGGGGTTTGGAGGGGCCAGGGCTTAAAGGGTGACAGCCCAGTGGGCACCTGAACCTGTGTCCAACTTCATCCCAGCGTGGGATGAGGATGGAGCCACCCAGCAGCAGTGAGGGCCAGCTCTTGGGAGCATCTCCAATCCCAGCTCTGCTATTCCCTCCTCCTGGTCCTCAGGCACAGAGAAAATCCGAGGACTGCAGGGCTTGGCTGGAGCAGGGGAAGGATCAGAAAATCAGGGAATGGTTTGGGTGGGAAGGGATCTTAAAAAGCCCAGCTCATCCGACCCCCTGCCACGGGCAGGGACACCTTCCACTGTCCCAGGTTGCTCCAACCTGGCCTTGGACATTCCCTGTGCCAGGAGAGGGGTTTTACCCCTCACCCCACGTGGTGCCTTCAGTGACTGACCCATCATTTGGGGTTTCAGTGGGACGAGTTCAGTGTCTGTGCCCCAAATAACTCCACAAACCAAGGGTGGATCCCAACTGAATTCGACTGAGCTGCGATTCCCGGGAGCAGGGAGATCCTGGAGCCAGGAGAGTCCCTGGTGAGCCCGGGGAGAGGCGACAGGAGGCAAAACTGCGGGACACCAGGAGCCCCAAAGCTGTGGGACGGCTCTGAGCCTCCCAAAACCCCTTCCCAAAGGGATGGCAGTGGCAGCAGCACCAGCTGTCCCTGCCCGAGCTGCCTGGGGGGGGATCCCACAGGGCCTGCAGACGCTCTAATCCCCCTGATCCCAAAACATCTCCCCCCGGGGCTATTTCCAGGAGGCCACAAAGCAAACAACAACTGCCTGGCCCCCAAAGCCACCCCTGGGGTTTGGTTTCCTCCAGCCTTGACCCCCCCCTTTCTGGGAGCACAAAGCTCAGCCTGGCTCTTTTTGGCCACCCAGAGCCTGGAACTGCCCCGATGCCAAGGCTTGTTTGCTTTCCATGTTCCACCAGAGTGGTTTATAGTCCACTATATAATGATATCAGTGATCCCAAAGTACAATAACAACCACCCCATCCTGCAGGAATACACAGGGCAGGGACGGGCACGTTCCCAAGTGTGTGGGGAGCAAAGAACATTTCAGACATTGTTTGCCTGCACTTGGAGCCTGTCTTGCTTTAATGAAGTTACTCCAGCTACTTGGGATTTGTGGGCTCTCTCTGTGGGATTATTTTCTTATCGTTATTCTTTTTATTACGGGCTCTGTTCCGAGGAAGGATATTATTCTGCTTCCCTTCCAGCTGTAAATCATTTCGCTTCGAATCATTTCTGCTCCCTGATTTATGGGGATGTGGAGCTGATCAGAGGAATGAGGAATAAGAAACAAGTCAAGGAGCAAAAGCAGAACCTCCTTAATCCAGTTTTGCTGCCTGAGCTCCAGTGTTGGAAGGGTTTGGGTGGGAAGGGACCTGAAAGCTCATCCAGTGCCACCCCCTGCATGGGCAGGGACACCTTCTACCAGCCCAGGGTGCTCCAGCCTGGCCTGGGACACTTCCAGGGATCCAGGGGCAGCCACAGCTTCTCTGGGCAACACACCAGGAATGGGGTGGATGCAGCTCCTTTGGGACCTCTCTGCTTGTCCCTGCTTTGGGTTATGGCTGCAAGAAAGGCTTCCCAACCCCTAAGGATTAGGATTTGGGTTTCCAGGGGGGTGCTGTACCTTCTCTGCAAAAGCAGAGGGAAGTCTGAGCACTGCCCAGGCAGCCTGAGTTGGGGCCAGGGCTGGGGAACCACAGGCTGCAGCAAAAAAAGGCAATGAGACTGTTCTGCTGCCAGAATTTATCCCCTCAAATGCAGCACCAAGTGCTGCTGAAAGGCAAGACCCCCCCCTAGTAAAGTGGGGGGTCCTTTTTGCTCCCATTTCATCCCCACTCCTACTTCATCCCCTACTCACACTGAGCTCAGCCCATTGCAGCCCACTCAGACTGGGACCCTAAAACTGAGCTCTTCTGCTCCAAAGCCCTGCAGAAGGCTGGTCTATTATTATTATTATTATTATTACTATTATTATTCAGGATATCACCCCCCGTGACAACTGGGCTGGGGGGCCCAGGCTGGGACTGGCAAAAGGAGCAAACAAAGTGAAAACCCACGGGGTCAGCAGAGCAAACCACGGAGTTTTTGGCTGGGAGTGGGACACAGAATCACAGAATTTAACTGGAGAAACCTTTAGGATCGTTGGGTCCAACTGTTACTGGCACAGGGAGGTTTTTCCACAGGGAGCAATCCCAGCACCTTCCAGGTAAGGTCACCGTGCCCACATCTCTCTTCTCCTGTGCTCTGTTGATGTTGGACCCTCCTTTTAGAGCTCCTTTTTTCCCAGTTTTCTCCTCAATCCCATGTTTTCAGGGCTGTCTGGCCCAGGCCAGCCCTGCTAGTCCTTGTTCCTTGGCCCAAAGAGCAGAATTAACCCAAATTTACCCCCTGACCTTGTCAGGTTTTGGGCACAAAGCACTCAATCCACATGAAATCCCAGTCCCTGTTCGGGCAGGTGCTGCTCCTGCTATTCCCAAAGAAATGCTGGGGAAGGACTTCCCTGGATTGCCAGGGGAGCTGGAGCAGGGCAGAGCTTCACCCCAGACTTCACCCCCCCTCAAAGGCAGCCTCTGTCCCTCTCAGTGCCCCTCAGAGCCTGGCACAGGGACGCTGATCCCACCGGGATCCTGGGGCTCTGATCCCACACTTTTGGCTCCCAAAGGACTCAATCCTGGCAGGAGGAACAGCAGCAGTGACAGCTCCACATTCAGGGCTCCTCATCCTGCTCAGCCCCAGCAGCAGCCCCGAGCTCCAACGTGACCCAGCTGGGAGCTCCCAGCAAGGAGGGAAGGAGGGCCACGGATCCCAAGGCTCCAGACTGCCCACCCCAGACAGAGGAGCTGTGCCCTGGAGCTGCTTCTGTCTGCGGGAACCCTCCTGACTCCAAGCCCACATCAGAGCTCTGCTCTGCCCTGCTCGGGTACCACTCTGAGCTCAGCCTGAAGCTGCCACTGAGCCAAGTCTAAATGAAACCCCTGCTGCCTCATCTTTCTTGCTCTTGCTCCCAGTGATTTCTGCTTGTTCATCCTCAGAGAGAGACACTTGGTGACTTTATGGACACCCCTCAGACCCTCTGAGCAAACCCCCAGTACGTGTATGACCCTTCTTCCATCATATCTACCAAGATGCATTCCCAACACCCAACTCTGTGTTTCTAAAATTCATTTAAAAATCACATCAGTCAGGGGAAGGAACAATGACAGCCCCCCAAAAAATCAGGTTCCAGGCACCCTGCAAGCTGTTGAACAGTGGGGTGACATGGGGATGACCTTCTCCTCCTGCCTCAGTGGATGCCAGGGGGGACACACGACATCTCTGCAGCTCCTGAATCATCAGGACAGCTTTATAAACCTCCTGGCAAGAGGGGTTTGGAAAGCCAGGGCAGTGCCTGAAACATGAACTTCAGCCTGGGCCCAATTAAACTGCGGGGTTTCGAGCAGCAGGACCTTCAATCAGACCCTAAATCGGCATCATAAAATTCCAGAACATCCTGAGCTGTGGGAATGCAGCAGTGCAAATATCCCTGTGCTTTCCCACCCAAATCTCCTGGTTTTCTTGCCCCTGTGTGGTTCTGGGAGAGCTGTTCCCAGTTAATGCCCGGGCCCAGCTCAGCCAGGGCACCCCCCGGGTTGTGAGCCCCTGTCACCTCCCAGAGCTCCTGGGAACATCCCTTGGGATCCCAGAGTGTCAAAATTAAAATATCCACCAGGAACGTGAGGCTTTTGGGTCAGTGGCTGCTCCCCTGCACCTTCTGGAGGTACTGGGATGTACTGGGATGCACTGGGATGTACTGGGATGCACTGGGATGCACTGGGAGCGGGGAATGGCACCGGAGATGCACTTTGCAGCCTCGCCTGTGTTTGCTGGGTCCTGAATTTTCCTGGGCTCCAATCTGGCTCATTTACAAACCTGATTTTCACCAGTGCCAGCAGAGACACCAAACCCAGCAGGAATGGCAGGGATTTTGGGATTGACTTCAGCAGCAGGGCTGGGGAGGGGAGGGGAGCAGGTGCTGCAGGACCCACCCTGTCACCAATCACCCCAAAGTGCTCCCAGAGATGCTGCTCCAACCCCACAAGAGGAGGAACCTCAACCATCACTAAAACCTCAACAAACCTGCAAGGGCTTCTCCCAGTTCCCCTCAATTTTCCTTGGGCTCTGGAGAGTTTGTTTGCACCTTTGACAGGGATGGACTGAGACAAGGATTGTTTTCTGAGGGGCTGGCTCTTTTATTAAGGAGTTGTTTCCCACCAGCACAAGGCTGGAAGTGTGGGGGAAATCCCCCCTCCCAGCCCTGCACAAGGTCCCAAACAGTCCTTTCCAAAGCCAGGGAAAGGGCCCACGGGGGTGATTCCTGCAGGCTCAGGCAGGACCTGGCTGGAACCAGGGGGGAAGATGATCCCAATCCCTTTCAAACACATCTCCATCCTCAGGGAGGGCAGACACTGCTCCAGGAGGTGGATGTGCCCCTTCCTGTGCCAGAAAACCTGGAAAAAAATGGGGATTCCAGGCATGGGGAAGGCAAGGAAAGCTCCTGGCATGGCAGGGTGTCCATCAGAAGATCAGTGGCTGGTGGCTGATTCCCCAGGACGTGTCCCATCACTTCATAAGGGCTTTGGACACCACCTGGGGCTGCACAGCGGGGTCAGGAGATCCCATCCCCTTCTCCATCACCACCAGCAAGGCAGTTTTGAGGGAATTTATCCCATTTTTCTGCCTCTGGAAAGATATTCTCCCTTGGTGTGGGGGCAGGAGCAGGTGAGGATGGTGCCAAGGAGCAAAGGGTTAATACAACTTTCACTGTCCTGAGTGGGGACTGAGGGTGAGTCCTGCACTCTGAGGTCCTTCCCAAATTTTATCCCAAAGAAGAAGGCACTGTTTCACTGGGATTAGGGAGATTTGTAGTACAAGGAGTTTAAATGTAAATTAAATTGTCTTGAGGGGGTGGATAAGAGGAAGAAAAGGGGATGGGAAGGGGAAGAGAAGGGGAAAGGGAAGAGAAGTGAAAAGGAAAGGGGAAAGGGAAGGGAGGAGAGGTGGAGAGTGAAGTGGAAGGGAAAAGGAATAGGGAAACGGAAAAGGAAGGAAAAGGAAAAGAAAAAAACGACAGAAAAACGAACAGCAATGAAAGAGAAGAAGAAAAAGTGAAAGAAAAATTAAAAAATTTAAAAAAGAATATAAATAAAAAATAATTTAAAAGCAAAAGAAAATTTTGAAAGAAAATAAGAAAGAAAAGGAAAAAAGGGAAGTTGTCCTTTGCCCATAGGTGCCTTTAGATTATCCCCAGACACTGGTCCCTGTCAAAGCGCACACGTTCTGTGCAGAGGGCTTTCCAAGTGATTCAAACTCCTGGGGGAAGCTCAGACATTTTAATTCCATCTGCTGCAGCCCAACTGCGAGCCCGAGTGCACACGCAGTGCCTGCCGGTGAAACAACCGGAAAAAAAAAAACCCCAAAAACACACACCCGAGCAGCTTTTTTTCATCCCGCTGTTTGACACGGGAAAGGAGAGGGCGAGGAGCCCCCGAGCACGCCGCGAAAGCCAAAGAGAAAAATCGGCACTCACCAGAGCGTAGACCGAACTGAGCACGGAGCAGCAGAGCAGCAAACCCAGGCTGTGAGAAACCAGATATGATCCCATATCCAAGAGGCTCCTTCCAGCATCCAAGCTCGCTCGGGGAAAGCAGGAGGGCGAGAGCTCTTCCAGCGCAGCTGATTCCTCCTTCTTCTCCTTCTCCTTCTTCTCCTTCCCTCCCGCTCCCCCCCCCACCCCACCACCACGCCACCCCCTCCAGAATTTTGTTGGATTGTTTGTTTGCTTCCAGAGGTTTGGGTTGGTGTGGGGTTGTGTTGTATTTTTTGTTTGTTTGTTTGTTTGTGTTGTTTTGCTGTTTTTTTTTTTTTTCTTTCAGCCAGAAAGGCACATGACGAGGAGGATGGCCGGTCCTCTGCTCCGTTTTCTCATGGCTGGGTCGGCGGGGAGCTCCCAAAAAGCGGCCGAGGAGCCCATGGGGTTGAGGGGGGAGCGGGGGCCGCTTCAGCTCCGCAGCCCCCGCGGCCGCCGCTCCTTGCCGGGCATCTGCGGGACAATCACATCCATATGGGCCGCCCGCTCCTCCGCTCCCCTTTTATGAGGCAGGGGGAAGTTCAAATCATTTCTTTGTCGAACGCAAACACACAGAAAAGAGAGAGGGAGCGAGAGAGGGAGGGAGGGAACGGGGAGGAGGGAGCGAGGGAGGGAGGAGGGAGAAGGCGAGGGAGGGGTGGGAGATTGAGAGGGTGGGGGAAGCTTCAACCACCGCTTTATTTTTAGCCCCAGTAATTTTATCTTTTAGCTTTCAGACAGAGGGGCGAAAAAAACAACAAAAAAAACACCTCCACCCCAAACTCCCCCCCCCCTCCACCCCTTTTTTTTTTTTTTTTTTTTTTTCTCTCTCGTGCAAACAAATCCAAAAGTTCCCAAAAGCCAAAAACTTGGAAATCGTGGCGCTCCGCGATTACCTTTTCGCCAACAGCGGGACTCGGGGTATGTGTATGTGTGTATAGGGGGGGTTTGCTCGGATATCCCGGCGTGGTGCAGCTCCACAATAGGTTTATTCTGCCAGCCTGCCAGGTCGCAGCGAATTTTAGGGGATAAATCGGGATTTTTTTGGATTTTTTTTTTCCGCTTCTCTCTCCCTCTCTGGCTCCGAGGAGCTGCAGTTTCAAAAAGCCGATTGAGCCCGGCGTGAAAGCGTGGGGTGAAAATCGCTCCCCCCCTCTTCTCTGCCACCCTTTTTACGTCGTTTATTTTAGTCTTGGGTTGGTTTTTTTTTTTGTTTTTTTTTTTTTGAGCTTTTTCTCCTCCCCCCCGGGCGGCAAAAGCGCTTTGCGCTCACTCGATGCTCCGAAATCCTCGGCGTTGGGGTTGATTTTTATTATTATTATATTTGGATTATTTTTTTTCCACTCACGTGGGCAAGGAATTCTCTGTCCTATCCCGGCAGGAGCCTCTTGGAAAACCGGGAAGGGGCTTTGGAGCTGCCGGGGTTGAGCCCCCCGAGCCCCCCGGGGCACATCAGGTCTCCCCCCCGCCTTCTCCCAGACTGGATTTCCCCTCTTTTCCCGAATTTCAGGGCACGGATTTTACACCCAGCCCCGCCAGGAAGTTTCATTCATAAAACCACGCGGCAAAAGAGATGAAATTAGAAAATGAAAATACCCCGAGCTGTCGGGGGCTTATTCAGGAACTGAAAGCGGGATCCAGGATCCATCCCCTTATCATTTTTCCATGGTGGGAGGAGAACCGAGGAGGGGAGGGGGCTAAAAATCCTCCTGAGGATGCCCCACGCGGGCAAACACACACAGAGCTCCTCGTTCACTCACTGGGGGACTTTAGAAATCAACTTGGGTGCTTGCTGCTTTTTTTTTTTTTTTTTTTCCCTCTCCTTTTTTCCTCCTCTTTTATTTCCCCCTTCCTGGATATTTCGGAGCTGAAGGCGGCACGGAGAAAAAAAAAAAAAAAAAATCCCAAGCTCCCTCCTCTCTGGATCTATCAGGGAGCAGACGGTAAAAACATCAAGTTTTCGCCGAGTGGAGCTGTGAGCATTTCTGTCTTATTTTTTTGGAGCGAAGGGAAAAAAAAAAAAAAGAGAGAGAGAGAAAAAAAAAAAGCCAAAAACCAACCCAAACTCTACAGTCGGTTTGTTGCTGGCTTTTTTTTTTTTTTTTTTTTTTTTTTTTTCACAGCCCCATGGCTGTGAATAGGTGCCTTCAGCTAATTTTATGAAAAGGGGCTCTTTCCAAGGCTAAGGTAGAGTAGGGCTTCCTGTGAACGAGAGAGAGAGAGAGAGGGGAAGGGAAAAAAAAAAAAAGTTGTGCTCTTGATGCAATCTTTTCCTCCTCCTCCTCCTGCTTCCAAACCCTCTCCCTGCCAGTCCCAGCAGATCTTCCCGGCCAGAGGGGCAGGTATAAAATTCCCCCCCCTTTTCCCCCTTCTCCTCTTGGTCGTATCCAGCCTGGGACAGACGGATTGGGAAGCAGAGGGTCGGTCCTGCATCCCTCCCATCCTTCCCTCCCATCCCTTTCCCACCCCTTTCCCACCCCCTTCCCACCCCTTTCCCTCCGGCGAGGCGGTGCTTGAGGAGATGGGGGCGGAGGATGCTGAGGGTTGGGGGGTTTAAAAGCCGTAAGATCGACCCCCCATTCCCCCTCCACCAGTTAATCCCAAATGTTGTTTTCCAGCTCTTGCAGCAGGGGTTGAAATGATTTTTATTCGGGAGAGGGGCTGGGGAAGGTGGGGAATGCTGAGAGGGGTTCCTTTGGGAATCTCCAGGCAGGGATTTCCACCTCTGCTGGGCTCTGTCCTGGGGTCTGGCTCCTTTCTGCTCACTGAGGGGGGCTGGGGGAGCCCCCATCCCCAGGGGTCCCCCAACATCTGTGTGTGTTTAAATGTGGGGCAGGCAGAGCAAATTTGTACTCAGGGCTCTGAAGGAGCTTGGAGAAGGAGAGAGGGGGGAAAAAATCCCCTGCAAAGTTTCAGAGGCCCCATCACGGCTCATTTTCTTGGAGAGAGGGGGGGAAAGCAGGAGAAACCCTCATATCTGTGTGTCTATTTATAAAATAAGCTTTATATATATATATATATGGCTTGTAGATAAATGCCACTGCCAGGAGGAGTGGGGTCAATAAAGCAGGGCCTGCTGTTCAGGGAGTGGCCACATCCAGGCCTTGGTCCCCCATCTGTACCCAGTCAGGTCCAGAACTGCATTTGGGAGCCTCTGGGCTGGAATTTCTCCCCCAAATCCTTTATTATTAAAGGCAGGTAAGACTGAGCAGCTGGGGCTGCACAGGAAGGGGGTTGTTCCCAGTTTAACCCCTGCACAAGAAGCTCCGTGGGGAGAATCTGCCTCTGACCCCCAACACTGAGAGATTTTGGGTCCTCTTTCTCCACAAGCAAAACAAACTCCCACCTCAGGGCTCCCAAATCCAGGTGTGGGAATGATCCATTCCTCCCTGCCTGTTCTCTTCTGGGATGGGGGGAATTGCAGTTCCTTGCAGGGCTGAGCTCCAAAATGCACCCCAGCAAAGGTGGGATTTTCCAGCCCTTCTCCCAGCCACTCCATCCAGGCCCGAGGGAGGATGGACAGTCCCCATCCCTCTCCTGGATTCCATAGGAATTCAAGTTTTCCCAGCTCAGCATGGCTCCTGGAGGTTTGTGCCAGTGCTGTGGATGAGCTCAGATCCACGGGAGCTTGGATTCCACCCTGCTCAGATCCACGGGAGGGGTTTCCTTGGATTCCACCCTGCTCAGATCCACTCAAGGGGTTTCCTTGGATTCCATCCTGCTCAGATCCACGGGAGGGGCTTCCTTGGATTCCACCCTGCTCAGATCCACGGGAGGGGTTTCCTTGGATTCCACCCTGCTCAGATCCACTCAAGAAGTTTCCTTGGATTCCATCCTGCTCAGATCCACGGGAGGGGCTTCCTTGGATTCCACCCTGCTCAGATCCATAGGAGGGGTTTCCTCGGATTCCACCCTGCTCAGATCCACTCGAGGGGTTTCCTTGGATTCCACCCTGCTCAGCTCATCTCCCTCTCTGTCCTCTGGGAAGAGCTGGAGCTCAGGATCAGGACTGGACAGGGAGCCTGAGATGTCCCCTAAAGTCACAGGGAATCACTGTCCAGGGACACCCAGTGCCAGGACACCTTCACCATTCCCATGATCCCAAATCAACCTCTCCAACACTTTCCCTACACAAAAGGATCCCTGTTTGACTCACCAGGGGACAGAAAATCCATCCCTGCAGCTTTAGGCCTTTCCAGCCTCGGGATCTGGGATTTATCCAAGGTCAGACAAGAACTCTAGTTTGGAGCAGGTGCTCCAGGAAATGATTTTGTCATCTCCCCCCCCCCCCACCCCCAAACACTGTGTGTTCTGGTTACCAGGGAAGCTTATTTTGAGGTCAATTATTCAGCCTGTCCTGTTTTTTATTTGGGATGATGCATCCCGGTGTGTGTGAGGTCCCTGCTTGGAAGCCTTCCCTCTGGAAAACTCCATTCCCCTTAGGAGATGTGTCCCAGCCTTATATTCCTATCGAGGCAAAGGTAATTTGGACATCCTTTGTTTTTGGTTTCCTTGCAGATTGTCTCCCAGAACGTGGATATGGTGCAGCAGGGAGGAATGTGGGGCTCAAAGGAGCCTTTGTAATGCTGCTGTTTTAAGGAGCCCCTTGGGGATGGCCAGGGCTTGAAATGTGTTTCTCCAACTTCTTAAAACAAACCTCTCCAAATGTTTAGATCCTTCTCCTGATGTAAATCAGCTTCCAAGGAAAAAAAAAAAAAAAAAAAAAACAAAAGAAAAGGCATCATCAATTTAAACTGCCAGAAAAATTTTGGCCAGAAATGGTGGCTATTGGGAATCAATTGTAGGTAATTTTGACACAGTTTAATAATAAAACTTCCCTCTCCCTGGATTTTTTTGTTCTTCTTCCCAGTTATGGGAACACTTCAGAGTTGAAACCTCATCCTGGATTAAAAGCCTTCTGTTCTTTCTCTCCTGGGTCACTAAAGTGCCATAGGGCAGGGATAGGTGGGATATTGGGAAGGAATTCCTGGCTGGGAGGGTGGGGAGGGACTGGAATGGGTTTCCCAGAGAAGCTGTGGCTGCCCCTGGATCCCTGGAAGTGTCCAAGGCCAGGTTGGAGCAACCTGGGACAGGACAAGGAAAATTCATCTGTGAGTGAATATCCAGAGAATCCTCCTGAAGAGCTGGAGATGAGAGCCTGACCTGGCCAAACACCCCCTAGGACAGCAGGGAACTTCCAGCTTTTCCCTGGTCTGGTTTGTTCCTGCTTTGGGGGTGAGGCCTGGGGGGTTGAGGGTTGGGTTTCAGGCAGGCAGCTCATGGACCATCTCCTGGAATCATGGAATGCTTTGGGTTGGAAGGGACCTTTAAGACCATCCAGTCCCTCCTGCCATGGGCAGCGACACCTTCTACTGTCCCAATTTGCTCCAACCTGGCCTTGGACACTTCCAGGGGGGAATTTCTTCCAGGGAAGAGTTTCTGCCTTCCTGGGAAGGGTCTTTTTTTGATTTATCAGCTCCATCTTCCACGACAGGAGTGTGAGCTGAGAGGTTTTACACAAGACCTCACCCACAGTTGCCCTTCCTGATTTCTGCACCTCCCTGAACAACCTCATCCCCACACTGGGTGTCTCGAGCCTGCAGGTTTTTCTCCACACGCCAAACGTCTTTTTATTCCCCTCTTTTTTTCCACGTTGCTTTTCCCTCTCCCCCTCCCCTGCAAACTGCAGAGGTGAGCAATGGGGAAAAAAAAAAAAAACAAACAAAAAAAACCAAACCCTCTGGAATTGCCAGAGGGGACAAAACAATTTGGGAAAGCTTGGTGGGAGATGAGTGCCGGGGCGGGATGGGAGGTGGGAGCAGCGCTCGGACAAAAGCAGCTCTGGGGAGCCGATTATCCATCCGATTATCCATCCCTTAAGTGATGCTGATCCCGGCCACGCAGCCTCCCTTTCCCAACTGCACCCTGGAAATAACGGGAGGCGGTTTTAATGGGAATTAAAACAGCTGGAGAAGCTCCGGCAGGGGGGACTGAATCGCGCCGGGAGTTTGTGGATGAGGGATGGAATTCCCGCGGGATGGACGGGATGATCCCCTCTCCAGCAGCATCAATCCCTGCACTCGGCAGCTCCAGGGACCCTCTGAACTTTGACTGTGTCCAGTTGCCGCCGGACAAGGCGTTCTTTGTAAGGAATACTCAGTTTTCAATCCCAGATACGAGGCTGAGCTCCCGGAGCGCGGCTGGAAGGCGGGAAAAGCGGGATGAAAGCAGCTGGAATCACCTTATCACCGACTGCTGGCTCAGGCAAGGGGGGAGATGAAGAGGGATATAATTTTTTTCCCTGCAGTTGCTGAGCTTGGAACCTGTTCCCTGGAACCGTAAAGCTCTGGGGAACATCCCGCCCTCCCAAAGCTCGGTGCGGGGAGCAGGGGAGGGATTCCCGGGAACAGCCTCGGGGGGAGCTTTCCCTGGAGTTCACAGTCCATTGGAGTTCTGATAAGCGTTCAAAGGTGATGGCCCGAAACCTGCGGGGCTGGCGAGGAGAGCAGGGGAAGGAGTGGGGGGAACAGGCTCTCTTTGTGAGGCTGCTGCTCCCGGGATTCCTGCGCTCCCAAGCCTTCAATGGCACCTTTCATTCCCAAAACGCTCCAGGAAGCTCCTCAACCTTTGTCCTGACGGAGCTGCGTCCCTGTCAGCCCCAAATCCGGCCACGAGTGGCGGGGACTTCAAGCCCTGGTGATTTTTTTAGGTGGTTGGGTTGGACCAGGGGTTGTCAGTGGGACCTTGGTGGAGGTTTCAACCCAGAAAAGAGGTTGGAGGGAGAGAGAGACGGGAAGTAGATCCAGGAAAACCACTGGGAAATGGTGATTTGGTGCTTTTCCTAAGAGGGATTGGGAGAACAACACTGGGAATTTGGAGGGAGAGAGACAGATGGGAAGTAGATCCATGAAAACCACTGGGAAATGGTTATCTGGTGCTTTTCCTAAGAGGGATTGGGAGAACAACATTGGGAATTAGGAGGGAGAGAGATGGAAAATAGATCCATGAAAACCACTGGGAAATGGTGATTTGTTGCTTTTCCTAATAGGGAGTAGGAGCACAGTATTGGGAATTTGGAGGGAGAGAGATGGAAAATAGATCCATGAAAACCACTGGGAAATGGTTATCTGGTACTTTTCTAGTAGGGATTGGGAGCACAGCACTGGGAATTTTAGGATACACACACAGCAAACCAAAGGGGGTGGCTCTTCACAGCTGTGGAACTCCTTGTACAGGATCTTGTTTGCATGGATTCAAACTGGGATTAGATAAGACAAGGAAAAAAAAAAAAAACATTCCAGGCTTTTAAAACCAGGAGGTCACTGAGTTGGGGGTTACAGAGGACGGGGGAGATATGTGGGAAAACATCAGCAGATATTCCCGCTGTTCTTGTGGTAGGAGGGGTGATTCCAAGAGCTGACAGTGTGTGGGCCAGTTGTTATCCATCCCTGGTGCTGCTGGAGACAGGAGACTCCAGAGGGTGCATTTTCCATTTCAGCTGGATCAGCAGTTTTGGGGTAAAAGAAAAAAAAAAAAAAGAAAGAACAAAAAGTGATTTTCCAGGAGGACAAATGGAAAACTCCCCCTCTAACCAAGTTCATTCCTGTCTGAAAGTCCTCCAGGCCTCCTGTCCATCTGTCCATCTGCACATGGACCTTGCAGAGCCAATCCCTCTGTTTTGGCCCCTGGGTGACACCTCACCTGGAAATTCCAGGCTCACTGGGGTTGGATATCCTGGGAATATTAAAAGCTGTGGGCTCAGGACTCGTCCCTTCCTTCCCTCTGCCTGGGTTTGGGCAGGACCAGCCTGAATCTGGCAGGGCTGGTTTGAATCTGGGTTAATCTGAATCTGGATTAATCTGAATCTGGATTAATCTGAACCTGAACCAGCTCAGGTAATCCCAGCACTGTCCTGTCCCACAGAGCCTGGAGGTGTTTCCATGAGTCCTGGGATTCATGGAGCCCCTTTCCATTGCTCCCCACTCCTGGAGCATCTCCCTGATTATCCCAGCCCTGACTTCTCCTCCTGGGGTGTGGGAAAGGCACCTAATCCAGAGCAAGGCTTTGCCTCTGGCCTAGGAGGTTGGAGTGGCTGAAAATCTGCTGCTAAAAAAGGTACATTTTGGTGTTCAGCTCAGGTGTTTTTTTGTTTCCAGCTCTTGGATCTCCTCTCTTTCCTGAACAACAACAACAAAAAAGGCTTGGCTGCTCTTTCAGTCCTTTATCCGAGGGGATGGCTGGACAAATGACATTTCTGATGGAAAATTCCAGGCTCCATCAGGTGAAATTGAGGGGGGGGGAAAAACTCCAAGCCTTTATTTTTCAGTGTCAATCAGTGCAGGCACAATGAAGGATCCATTATTTTGAAGCAATCCATGATTAGGGGCTATTTTCCTACTGTCCTACAATGTAAACTCTGAAAGAAACCATCCCAGGGATACAATAACAACAGAAAAAAACACTCCAGCACTTGCAGGCTGGAAGGAACACAGTAAAATTCCAGCTGCCCTTGCAGAAATGGAGATAAAACCCTTCTCACTGTCATTTATTTTTTTTTTTAGCACTTTATGTCACTGTTTCATTTGCAGTGGAAATAAGAAACTCAGACGTGGAAGGGGTGTCAGCAGAGAGGTTTAAAGCATCATTTACACCGTGAAATCCGGGTGAGTTTGGATTTTCTTCCCTTTTTGTGTGTGTGGTTTGGTTTGGTTTGTTCTGCTGTTGTTGCTGTTGTTGTCCTGGGCTTCTAAAATGTAGGGGAAGACTAAAATTGGATGGAGAGAATTCCAGGAGAATTCAGAGGGAAATTCAGCACCTGGAAGGGGAAAACTCCTGGGATAATTCAGAGGAAAATCCCTTCCCTGTCCCTGAGCAAATTCAGTGATGGAAAAGGCCCAGAGAAAGAGGGATTGGACATTTCCCTTCGAAAGGAGACAACGTGGGAAGAAAATCACTCCATAAATGCCTTAATTAACCCTATCAGGAGTTCAGGTTGATGATTCTCAGGTAAATGTCTCCTCCATCCAACAGCAGCTCCTCCAGGCTGAGGGATTGGAATGAACTTCTCCCATTTAGAGAGTGAAATGCTATTTTTAATAAAGAAACTCCTTGGAATTTATGAAGAGGCTCCTAAACAGCTCCAGCCATGCATTAGGATATGAATAAATAGGAATAAATAGGAATAAATAGGAATAAATAGGAATTTAGGATCCATCACCTTCAGCAGATGGAAATAATAAATCAACAAGTGAGCAGGTAAGGTTTTTACGAAGGAATTGTTCTGTTATATTAAAAGTGTGTTCTTAAAATGGAACTGATTTATGCAGCTTTTCCTGCTGCTCTCGTGGAATTTCCCACCACCTTAAAAATCTGTGTTGAAAAGAAATAACTTGTATTAAAAAAACCTTGTATCAAGAATTAAATTGAGTCTCAGTGCAATGCCTGAACATCTTTGTAGGATGAAAACACTCTGATAAGAAAACCCTGGAATTTTTCCTTCCCTCCAGCAAAAATAGAAATGTTGTTAAATAATTGCAAACAGTTTGGATATTTCCTTCATATATATATATATATATATATATACATTTTATTCCCCTTTTTTCACACCTGATGGCTGTAAATTAGGATTTTTCCTTAAACTTGCTTTCTTCAGGTGGAAGCTGGAGCGATCCTGGTGCCCCTTCAGCTCATTCCACACTTCCTGAGGGCCATCCAGCAAATCCACCAGGATCCTGTACAGTTACACCCCATAAAATTTTTTGCTGCCTAAGGAAAAGGTGGAATTTGGCTCTGCTATTCCAACAACCTCCCTCAGCCAAGCAAAAGAATAAAGGAGCAGAATGGGGAAAAAAAAAAAAGGGGGGGGGGGAATAGAGAAAGAAAAGAACCCCCTTTGGAAGATTCCCTTTTTTGCCAGGATTTGAGGCATTCCCGGGGCAGGAACATTTTCCAGCTGGTCTGTTCAAAAGGTTTTTTTTCTCAGGTTTAAAAAGTGCTGCCTCAGCAGAAGGGAGTGACAGGTTCCATTTGGGCTGAAAAATCACCATTTCCAGCTCGGGGAGTTTTCTTGCAGCGTCGATGGGGTCAGAAACGAGGTCCTAAATTCAGGAAAAAAAAATGGGATTTTTGCATCCAAACTCCTCTCACAGAGGGTCTTGGATCTCTCCCCGTGTGCAGGGCTGGGAAAGGAATAAATCCATGGATTAACTGGAAGGATCAGCATCCATGCTGAGGGCTAGAGGAGGTTCATTCTTTCTCTCTGCCCTTATCTCCAGTTTTCTCCATCTGATCCCAGTTGAGGGGCAGTTTTCCCGCTTCTCAGCTGGTGGAAATTTATCCTTTCCTGCCCAAGGGGCAATCAGAAATGTCAGTTTAGGCTGCTGTGGCTAAAAAAACTGAAATAAAGATGTGTGGGGATGGCTGAGGCTGTTCTGAGGCAGGGGGTGATCAGGCCATGGAACCACGGAATGGGTTGGGTTGGAAGAGACCTTGAAGATCATCCAATCCCACCCCCTGCCACGGACAGGGACACCTTCCACTATCCCAGGTTGCTCCAAACCCAGTCCAACCTGGCCTTGGGCACTTCCAGGGGCCTTAAAGATCACCTAGTGCCAACTCTTATCCTAAATAAATCCATCCACACTGGGAGTGGAATTATTTCCCTAAATGAAGAGATTTGGTGTTTCCTGAGGTATCTTGTGCTGTCCAACCTGGCAGAGGGGACATGGGATTTAAGGAGACCCTTTGGAGTGGCAGCTGGAGACCAGGCAGTGCCTTGAGATGCTGAAATGCTTGGATCCCAGAATTCCAGAGGTTTCCTGGGATTCCCTGGGAATGCCCAGGGAAAACAAGGGGAAAACCTCCTCCCTTGGACAGCTCTGAGCTCGGCATTCCAGACCTGCTGGGGGATGTGGGGGCTGAGAGGGTCTCTCAGGGGCTGCAGACACACATGGGTAGCTCATGAATCGTGGAATCATGGAATGACTGGGGTTGGAAAAGCCCTCTGAGGTCACAGAGTCCCCCCTGTGCCCCATCCCCACCTTGTCCCCAGCCCAGAGCACTGAGTGCCACATCCAGTCCTGCCTGGGACACCTCCAGGGCTGGGCACTCCAAACCTCCCTGGGCAGCCCCTGCCAAGGCCTGACCACCCTTTCCAGGCAGAAATTCCTGCTGATGTCCCACCTGCCCCTCCCCTGGCACAGCCTGAGGCCGTTCCCTCTCCTGTCCCTGTTCCCTGGGAGCAGAGCCCGACCCCCCCCTCGCTACGACCTCCCTTCAGGGGCTTGGAAAGAGCCAAAAGGTCTTCCCTGAGCTTCCTTTTCTCCAGGTTAAACATTCCCTGCCCCCTCAGGTGAATTCAAGGCACTGAATCCCTCTGGTCCTGGATTGCTGATCCTTCAGGGGGCTGGCAGCTGCTTGCAGGAGAAAAGCCTGGATGGTCAGAGACAGGAGGGCAGCCAGAGCTGCATCCCATTATTCCAGAAACGGAGGCACAGACAACTTTGGAATCTCACTGGCAGCTCTGTCCCATTGTCTGAGCTCATGGAGCAACAGAGGGAGGAAGGCAAGAAACCCTCTGCATCTTAGAGGAGGCCCCTGCCAAAAAAAATTGGGATCATGGTGGAAAGAGGGGCTCCAAGTGCCACCTTCCGTGTGGGCTCCACGGGCAACGCGAACCCAGAGGGGAGCATTTATTTCAGCGGGTCCTGTGGGTGCCACCCCGGGTGTCCAGAGGAAAAGTTGACCTTTCTAAACTGAAATATTTCCCCCTCCAGGAGAGTGGAAATGTTTTGACTCGGTTCCAGCTCGAGAGAGGAAAACAAATGGCAAAGCACCAAGAGGCTCCTTGTGCAAGAGCAGCGTCCCTGCCCCTCGTGCTTCTGCATTTATTGCTCTGTTTGCTCAGCACAGCTGATGTTTTGCAGTGCAAAGTTTGCACTGGAGAGGTTCAGGGCTGGGTTTGGGGGGCTGGGGTAAAGGCTGGGCACGGCTGGGATTTCTCCTCTCCTCTCCCAAGTGATGGGATAAATTGATGAGTGTCCACATTCCATCACTGGATTCTGGACTTGCCCTTTGAAGGGGATTTTTTAGGCTGTTTCAGGTGCTGATCTTTGGGTAGGAGTGAAAGCCAGTGTTGTCCTCTTTCTCCAAAGCCTCCAAAGGGAGCCTAAAGGATGGATTTAAGCTGGACAACTCCAGGGCTGAACTTGGGTAAAATGAATCCCATTTTTACTGCCCATCCCCTGCTGCTGCTCAGGCTCCAGTTGAAGACACCACAGTCCAAGTCCAAGAATTTCTAGGAAGGTAATAAAGGGAAGGAATTTATGGTTTCAGAGGATTACAAGCATCAAGACCCTTAATCCCAGCAGATAGCCTTGAGAAAACCAGAGGGGCTACGTGGCCAGAAGAGCCTTGACACGGAAAGTTGATCCCTCATTTCTGTGAGGTGTCAGCAAGTTTTAACTGAGCTTGGCCTGGAGATGTTAAACTGGTTGGAACTAATCCACGTCCAGAAGAGGTGAATCAGTGTCTAGCAATTCACCAACCAGTTGCTCAAGTGCTGGTTGCTAAAAAAATCTGCATTTCACTGCCTGGGGAGGGTAAAGTCCAGCTTAACACACAAATGAACCCAAGGAATCAGCCCCCCCAAACTCCTCGGAGCTGCTGGGCACAGGAACTGGGGCTGTCAAGCAGAACATCCCAGGCTGGACCATGAACATTCCTGGTGTGAGATGGGACACCAGGAGGGGGTGAAGGTGGGCAGGGAAAGGTGTTGTGGGAGCTAAAGGGCAGCTGGGCCCTGGGGGACAAAACTGGCCCTGAGGAGGTTCCAGCTCAGTGCAAAAATCAAAGATCTCTGTCCATCCAAGGGCATCAGGGCCCAAATTGAATCTCTTGGGAATAGTGAGAGCAGGAGCTCAGACTGCTGCTTGAATTCCCATCTGTTCCTTGTATATTCTGGAACAAATTTTCCCGAAAAAGAGGGAATTTGTAATAAAGAGAGAAGAAAATCTCTGCTGTGTTGGATTGGTTCCAGTCACAGACCTGCCATCAACTTACTGAATGACCCCTGGAGGGTTGTTCACATCATTTGTCTTCCCAGGACACAAAATGTGACAAGAAATTAAACCCCTTGATTAGGATTTGAATTAATCTAAATCCCCAAATCTAAGAACCCCTTTCCTGTGGGACAGTTCCATCAGGTGGGATTGAACTTGAGTATTAAGACAGTTAAAATTTGAGGGGAGATTCAAGGTGAAATTTGAGAAATTAAATCCTGAGAGTCAGAAAACCTTATTAAAAAAAAAAAAAAAAAATTAAAAAATAAAAATCCCAGTATTCCTGAAAATCTGTGTTGACTGGGATTGATACAACCCTCTTGCAGCTGAGGGTACCACATGATGATGCATTTTTTTCCTCTCATCCAAGGAGGGGTTTTAGTGCTGGAGCCCCTGGATGGGCTGTGGTTGCTGCAAATCCAACAGGACACCTTCTGGAGCCACCTGAGAGGAGCATCCCTGGCCCCATCACAAAAATGATTCACCATTCCCAGAGGAAATGCACTGGCAGGAGGGAGCAAGGCCTGAGTGTCACCCTGCTGTCACTCCTGAGCTGTTCTTTAAATAAAGAAACAAACAAACTCATCTCCTGGGGGACTTTCAGGCGTTCTGGTGACTTCGAATTCCCACTTTGTGATTAAGGTTGTGGCTTGAGTCCAGAAATGGCTCCAAATTGATCATGGAGTCTCACATTTGAACTGGTTCCTTGGGCACCAAAATAGAGAAATGGGAAGAGGAGAAGGAGGGGAAGGAAAAGGGGAAGGAGAAGGAGAAGGAGAAGGAGTTGAAGGAAAAGGAGGAAGAAGAGAAGGAGGAGAAAGAATACATGTGGAAAAGGGGAAGAAAAAGCTTCCAGGACTTCACCCAACCATCCTGGTGCTGACCAGAACAGCTTCGCCTGCCTTCTGGGAATGAACATGGACAGTGCCAACAGTGGGGGCTGGGCAGGAGGGACAGGACAGGAGCAGGTTTGTGGTGCCACCTGCTACATTCTGGGCACAGAAAGTCCCCCCAGCCCAGCCCAGGTCAATGGCTTTTGCTCAAGGCTGCAATTTGGGAAGATTTCTGGCTCCTGCTCCAGGAATTCAGCAGATGAGTCAAGCCAAAAGTGTCTTGCTCCCAGATGGTGAGCAGAACCCCCGAGAAATGCAGGGATGTGGTGGGTTATAAAAGCAGGATGTTACAGAGCTGGGAATTGATCCCAACCCCTTGAATCCCTGATGACTCCAAATAAGGTTGTCAATGAATTTGATCCCCCTGCCAGGAGTGTCAAGTTGAAATCAAGTTCTCTGGATTCCTCTGTCCCACATCCAAGAGCATTTTGCAGCTCCAAATGTTTTGCTCCACCAAACCCAGCCAGCCATCTTCAGGTGGGACTGTCAAGCTTGGCCTGATGTTCCTCCAGTGACTATTTATAATAAACATTTACAAGGTTTGAACAATCAAAAGTAACCTGTAGTTTGCCTTAGAGGGGATTTTTTATATGTATAAAAAGAGCATAAGCCCTTTTCATATATAATTCACCACATGGCCACTTGGACAGGCAAATTTCCCATCCCAGCCCATTGCAGCTGAATTATTAATGCCTTAATAGGTATTTCAGGATGAGAATTCTTTTAATTAATGAGCATTAACTCCCTATCTGTTAAACATCCAGTATTTAATTGTGAATTCTTGCTCCCCTCCAGTGAACGTTTGGGCCAAGTCATCCCATTGATGCAAAGTGTCCTGAACCAGGAGGAAAAGCTGACCCAGAATAAAATGAATGACATTTTTTTTTAGGGTTTTTCTTCCTCTTTTCCCCCCTATATATTCCTCCTTCTCCTTCTCCTTCTCCTTCTCCTTCTCCTTCTCCTTCTCCTTCTCCTTCTCCTTCTCCTCCTTCTCCTCCTCCTCCAGGCAGGAATGAGCAGGCAGATGGTGGTGAGATTTATCCCAAGGATTTGGAGCAATGGCCCATAAAACCTTCCATGCCCACATTCCCCGTGCTCCACCAGCCTGGGGAGGAGGTGTTTGTGTTGCCCCCCCTCAGTGCAAATATTTGCCTCGTTCTCAGAGGAAAAGTTTAACTGCAGAGCAAATAAAAACCCCAATCCTGGGTTACACCAAAAAATCAGTTTATTTGTGGTTCCCCCCACTCTCCTCGTGGGGAACATGGAGGCTCCAGGCTGGGAGGAGCTTCCCAAAGTGGGAACCACTTGAGCAGCTCCCCAATTTTTGGCTCAGTTAGGTTTTTGCCATCTGAACTGCACAGCAAACAGAGCAGGGAAGGGGGAGCCACACCGTGGGTTTGTTGGGGTTTTCCCCCTCTGGGAAGTTCTATTCCATGGAATTTTTATAGGTCTGAGGAAAATCATAAATCACTAAGGTTGGAAAAGACCTCCAAGACCAGCAAGTCCAACCTTCAACCCAATCCCCCCCTTTCCATTAAACCAGACTGGAAAATGTCCCATCCTTTCCTTGTCTGAACAATTCCAGGGGTGGCGATTCCACAGCTTTGTCCCAAATTTCTCTTGCATCTTTAACAGGGGGAGACTTTCCCTTTGGAATTTTTGTCTCCTTTCTTCAGTGATAGAGACTCCAATTTTATCAACAGGATTAACGTGGTAATGATTTAGAGGTGGTGGGGAAGGGAAGGTTTGGGAAGGGAAGGGATAGTTTGGGAAGCTTTGGGAAGTCTGTGAGTCTGTGATTCTGGGATTTTGGGATCCTGGGATCCTGTGGTTCTATGATTCTGGGATTCTGTGAGTGTGATTCTCTGTTTCTGTGATCTGTGTATATAAAAGGTGCATTAATTAGCATTCACAATATTAGAATATTTATTTTTATTTATTTTAATTTTCAGTATGTATATAAAACAGAAACTAACAGTCACAATATCACAGTACAAATTTTTATTTTTAAAGAATTTATAGAAAAATATACATTAACATTCATGATATTATAACACATTTTTATTTTTAAATGATGTACATAAAACATGCATTAGTTAACATTTATACCATCACAATAAATATTTTTATTTATTTTATTTTTTTAGAATAAATATAAAATATAAAATGCACATTCATTAACATTCATACTATTATAATACATCTTTTTATTTTTTATTTAAAAAGAATGTATAGAAAATGTGCATTCATAACATTTATCATATTACAATACCTATTTCTATTTCATTTTTAATAATGTATATATAATGTGTATTAATTAACATTTACAATATTACATCTCTTTATTTCAATTTTATAATTTATATAATCAAATTATAAATTACAGCCAGATTTATGGCTGTGACTTCCACGTTTTCTTCTTGAGCTGATCAAATCCTCCCTGATTCGGTTCCTGGACTCTTGGAAGAACATTCTGCTCCAACCAGGTCACTGAACACATTAAAACTCCTGGAACACCTATCTGCTGCAACAGAAAGGCTTCAACACCCCATGCTACAGTGACTTTGCCTTGTAAAATAGGCAGAAAATGAGATTAAAGAGGGTTTCTCAACATTTGGTAGCGTTCAGGGTGTTGGAGGAGCAAGGAAAAGGAACAGGGGTGGCATCACTTCCAATCATCCCATGGGAAAGAAACACATCTGAGAAAGGGAAAAGCTCCTCAGCTGAAGATTTCCACAGCAGGAGCTACAAAAAGTCACATCTGCCAGGGGTTGGGGAGCAGGTTCAGTGCAGAAATGGGAGATGTTGTCACCAGGGGAGACAAAAACTCCAGATTTCCACCGCAAGGCAGAAGAGGGAACGTCCAGGGCGAAGCAGCAGAGATGACAATTTGTTTGGAAAACGAAAATGCTGTTCCAGAGCAATTGGAAAAACTTCAGTGAGGCTGAAACGAACCCAGAGTTCACCTCAGACCTTGCCACGGATGGATGGGAGGCTGAACTTGCCGGGAAGCTCCAGCAAATCCCACCTTTATCTGCTCTGGATGGAGAGGAAAGGTGGGATTTTTCAAGGAAAACTCATCAGCAGCAGCTTTTCCTGCTGCAGCTTTTCCCAGGGATGGGGAGGTTGTCACCTGATTTAAAGGAGGGAGTGTGTGACCACTGGGAAGGGCTCTGAGCATCCCCACACTCACATCCCTGGAAATATCTGCTGGGATGTTTGGGATCTGATCAACATCCATTCCCTGCTGCTGAATATTCAGAAGCCACAAGAATATGTCCTTTTTTTTTTTTTTTTCCACACTGAGGCAATTCTGGTTAAAGGGAATCCTATGGAAGTGTAAAAACCCTTTTAAACCACTAGATAAAATCACAACTGAAAATAAATCCAGCTCTTCTGACCACCTTCTCTTGGCTTAACCCGACCCAGGGAAGCTCTTCCACCTCCAGACACCACCCCCCAAAAAAAAAGGCTCCAGACACCTCAAAAAAAACCCAAAAAAACCCCAACCCAGCTGTACCATATTAATTCCCCCAGATTGATTTTATATTTGGCTTTTCCCAGCTGAACTGGGGTTCACTTCTCTTTGCCAGCTCAAGTTTAACCCTCCTTGCAGTAAAAAAAAAAATAAAATAAAATAAAATAAATCTTGTTGGAAGGGTTTGGGGGTAGTGGAAAGCAGTTTAAAAATTAATAAAAGCTGTTTTGTTTTTTTTTTTTTTTTTCCTCAGATGAACTATAAATGCTATTTTAACAGGTATCCAGTAAAAACCCAGCCAGGAATTCATTAGTATCCCAAAACAGCCCATTTTCAGGAGGAGTATGAAATACAACCCACGTTTCCTGTGGGTCCTGGTTTCCTAAGGCACAAAAAGCTACCAAGAGTTTTGCCTTTTCTCCAAATTCTCATCACTTTCAAACAGAATAATTTTAGACTGGAACAGAAGAGATTTCTTCCAATTCCAATCTTCCAAGCAGAACATTCCCAGGGATAAGTTTGCCCCTTTTTTTTTTTTTTTTTGGCTGAGTTATTTGTGCAGGAACCATCCCAAAGCTGTTCTGCAGAGGGTTCATCTGCGGGGTTGGTGCCTTTATTTCTCCTGCACCTTCATGAAGCATCCCTGGGGTGGAGAATCCTGGAATTAGCAAGGTTGGAAAAACCCTCTGAGATCACCAACCCAGCACTGCCAAGGCCACCACCAAACCACGTCCCCAATGTCATCCAGGGTTTTTTTTTTGGACACTGGCAATAAAAAACTGGGACAGTGAACCTTGGGCACTGAACTGGGAGCTCAATCCGGAGCTGAATCCCAGGATCCCTGTCTGAGGTGGGATGTGGTGCATCCCAGCTGCTGATTTGGACAAAAAGGGGTATTGAAACTCTTAATTAATCCCTTTATTTGGCAGCTGCTCTGATTACCCTCCCTGTGCTGGCAGGAGCACACAGACAGCTCCTGGACCTCCAGCCCACCCTTCCCACCCAGCCCAGCTTCTTTTCCAGGGATACACCAGGAGGGCCTTTAAAGCATCATTTTGTCTTCCTTATTGACATAATTCCATAATTCCCCCACAGACGTGGGGGAAGGTGGAGAAGGGCTGGGAGAATTCTGGACTCCACTGGGGTCCCATCTCAAGACCCCAAAGCCAAGGCAGAGCTGGCCCAGCTGGAACTGAGATGAGGATTTCCTGGTGAATGAAGGGCCTGGAAATGTTGTTTCACAGTTCTGGGAAACCTTCAGTGGGACTGAAGTGAACACCAAGGTCACTGCAGAACAGTCCAACCTTTCCCACTCGGTGAGTCTGGAATTCTGTGAGACTGTGAGTCTGGAAGTCTCTGAGTCTGAGATTCTGGAATTCTGTGAGTCTGAGATTTTGGGATTCTGTGTGTCTAGAATTCTGGAATTCTATGATTCTGTGAGTCTGGAATTCTGTGAGTCTGAGGTTCTGGAATTTTCTGAGTCTGGAACTCTGGAGTTCTATGTTTCTATGATTCTGGAATTTAGTGATCCTGTGAGTCTGGAATCCTATGAGTCTGGAATTCTGTGATTCTGTGAGTCTGGAATCCTGTGACTCTGGAATTGTGTGGTTCTGTGAGTCAGGAATTCTGTGACTCTGGAATTGTGTGGTTCTGTGAGTCTGGGATCAACAGGGAACTGGAAGGATGCTGCCATCAAGACTTTTCCATACCTGGGAAAACCTGCAATTCCCAACAAAAGGGAGAGGACTGGGATGTGGAAGAGCCTGTGGGAATATCCCAACCTGCTTTTCCAGGAGTGCCCTGCTGCAGGATGCTTGGCAGGCAGGATACCTGGAGAGGTACCTGGATTGATGTGCTGCCACCTTCAATTCTACCCACAAAAACCTGGAAAATTGGACAAAACCCATGGCCACAATGGGAGCAGAGAGAAGGCAGATCCTCACAGATGGTTACCTGTCAGGACCCCCTAAAACTGAGGAGAAATCCTTGGTATTTGAAAGCTTCCAGCTGGAAATGTGGACCTGTGAGTGGGCAGGGAGAAGAGGCTGATGGAGAAAAGGGACCTGGATAAGGACACAGAGGGATGCAGAGGAATGGCAGGGATTTAAACCTGATCTGCTGAGCTGGAGCCCAAACTCTTCCACGTTCTGCTCTGCAAGGAGCAAAAATGTCCTCAAAGCCACCCAAAAAAGGGGCTGCTCCTCTGTCCTGGTGGCCCAGTGAGATGGTCCCATGAGAGATGTGCCTGGTGAGCACAGGGGCTGTTTAACCGACCCAAACAGGTTATTTCTGATCCCCACACCTGCAGAAGCCTCATCCCAGCCCCACAGGGGGTCCCACGTGCCAGCCCAGGGCTCTCAGGCCCCGCTGGAGATGGGGGATGTTGTCCCCAAATCGACCTGGGAACCTGGGATCCGAACTGCTGCCCCCACTGAACCTGCCTGCACTGCCAAGCCCAGTCCACCTCGGGTCAATGTTTAACTTCTCCTCCCGTGCCAGCAACCACCTGCAGCATGAATGAATAACCCTTTTCCTGGTGGGAGTCCTTCCACCTATTTACCTTCCCACCTTTGCTGGGCTAAGCAGGATCTCTTGGCACAGCCCCCTGTGTCCTCATCTCCTGCCTGTGCTCCCACTCTGGGGGCTGTTTTGGCTCTGGAGAGCCTTTTTTTTTATTTTTTTTTTTTTTTTTTGGCCGGGACACTCTTGAACCCAAGGTTCAAGCCGTGCCCCCTGGGATGGAAAGAACAGGGCGTTCATTAACAGACGATAATTTATTCATGGCCCTAATCACCCCTGACAAAGCGGCCATCCCTGGCCCACGGTCATCCCAGCAGCTTTGCCAGGGAGTTATTTTTATGTCCCTTGGTGTTCCTTGACCGTGGCCTTGGCAGGATGGGAAAGGACAGGGGGCAGGAGGGGCAGGAGTGGAACTGGTTGAGTTTATCCACATCCAAAAGCAGAAACTCCTTGGAAGTCAGGGCAGGGACAAGGTGCTCCCCAAGGCTATTTGTGGTTGGACTCGATGATCTCAGAGGTTTTTTCCAACCATAATGGCCCTGTGATTCTCTTCATGCCATCCCTGGAAGTGTCCAAGGCCGGGTTGGAGCTACCTGGGCTAGTGGGAGATGTCCCTGCCCACTGCAGGGGGTGGCACTGGCTGAGCTTTCACATCCCCTCCAACACAAACCATCCTGGGACTTCTTTGATCCCATTAGGATGTGCTTTTTAATGGAATAAATCAATTATCTCACCCCCTCCCTCCTTTCCCAAGCATTCCCACCCCCGTGTCTTGCACCTTCCCAGGTCCATGGAATGTGGGCAGTGATGAGGATTGAGTTGTTGGTTCTCAGCACATTCCACACCTGGCTCACTGTGCTGTCATCCCAGGGAGCAGGGAGAGGATCCCTCCCTTGGGCAGCAGGGGGGACTTTCCAGTCCTTGTCAGTCTGGGAAGGAGGGAAATAAATAGTTTGTGTTTACAAAAACAGAGGGAGGCCAAAAGGCAGGGGCAAAGGGGGAAGAGCCCTGCAAGCCCCCTGAGAAACTGGAGGGAAAGTGCAGGCTCAGGGTACAGGGACTGCCCAGAGGAAAAACAGGGAGAAAAATCTGTGGGATTTCAGCTGTGGAACCGAATGGCCGAGTGTTATGGAAAACAACCTCATAAATGGGATTATAAAGGGATTAGAGAAACCCCTGGGTCATAAAGGCAGTGGCTTAGACACTCCTGACCTTCCTAAAGTGGTGGGACACAGACATGGGAAATGCACTTCCAGCCTTGCCTTGTTTGTTCTTCGCTTCCCTCACTTGTCCTGCTGTCAGAAATGATCCAAAAAGTCTCTTGTCTTATCTTGGTTCTCCTGATTTCAGTTTGCAGCCCTGGAACAAACAGCTGAACGGAGGAGCAAACATATCCTGGGACAGGCTGGAGAGCTGGGGGGGTTCCCCTGGAGAAGAGAAGGATCCAGGGAGACCTGAGAGCCCCTGGCAGGGCCTAAAGGGGCTCCAGGAGAGCTGGAGAGGGACTGGGGACAAGGCATGGAGGGACAGGACACAGGGAATGGCTTCAAACTGAAAGAGGATAAATTTAGATGGGATATTGGGAAGGAATTCCTGGCTGGGAGGGTGGGGAGGGCTGGAATGGATTTCCCAGAGAAGCTGTGGCTGCCCCTGGATCCCTGGGAGTGTCCAAGGCCAGGTTGGAGCAACCTGGGATAATGGAAAGTGTCCCTGCCCATGGCAGGGGGTGGCACTGGATGAGCTTTCAGTTCCCCTCCAACCCAAACTATTTTATGGATCTGTGATTTCTGAGCATTCCCCATTCCCCCTCCCCCCCACCCCAAAAAATCCCCCAATATTGCAGAAGGGATATTCTTCACAGGGAATATTCCCCACAGGGAAGCTGTGGGAGAAGTCAAAGCCAGGAAGGAGTGATGGTCCTGGGGGTTTATCCACTCATTCATTCACGCCTGTTCATCCTCAACAGCTTGGGACAAAAAGCCCCTTCAGCTCTGCACCCCAGGGACAACCACAGGCTCTCTGTGCCCAAAGGTGTCCAGAAAGGTCCTTGGTTGAGCCCCCAATCTCCCAGGAACCCTGTTTTGGAGGAAAGCAAGCCTGGATTCTTCCTGGTTTCCACTGGACCTCATTTCAAAGACTTCATCAGCAACTACTTAAGAGCAGTGACTGAATCCTTCTGTGCTTCGAGTCCTTCTCTGAGGACTGAGGGTGATGCTACCCTTTACATCCTGGGATTCACCAAAAATTGAGTTTCCAAACCTGTTTTCAGCAGCACCTGACTCAGCAAAGCCATTGGGTGATGATGGAAAGCAAGCAGCTCCTTGCATTTAAAAATGACAAATAATTTGTTGTTTCCCTTTCCCCTTCCAAGGGCTTTTTGTTCAGTTCAGGATAATCAAGCAAAGTGACTTAAAAGAAACGCCAGACACTGCACTGGGAGTCACCCAGACATTCCAACCCAGCAATTCCAGAGCTGAATCCATCAGCATTTATCACTTGATTAATCCCAACCCCATCAAAGCCCGATCAAAGCCTCCCAGGGGCTTCCAGGGGGTTTGTAGTTTTCCCAAAGCAAACAAAACCAGCACGACAAAAGAAATGGGGAGAGACAGGAGACACACAGAGACCAAAGAGAGATGTGGAGTGTCTGCCAGTCAGGAGGCAACTTTATCCCCTGGAATCCCACCAAAAAAAAATTGATGTTTGTAGATAGGAACCGATTGTGAAGGGCAGAGCAGCCTGATGGCTCCTCAGGGAGAACACTGGGCAGCTCTTCCCACACAAACAGCACTGGGCTGGCTTTCCTTCCATGGAATCCTCTGCTCTCAGACAGTTCTGGGATCAAAGCAGGACCTGTCAGCTCTCAACCTCACCTGTTGTCTGCTGACTTTGGTTCTGCAGGGCTTGGGCACACCTTCCAACCTCCTGCTGGCTTCTCATCCAGCCCGTGGATGGATCTGGGCACAGGGACACAGGATGCTCCTCTGGGGGCAGCCAAATCCCAGGGCAGGTGGCACAGAATCCTGGAAAGGTTTGGGTTGGGAAGGGACCTGAAAGATCATCCAGTTCCATGGGCAGGGACACCTTCCACCAGCCCAGAGTGCTCCAACCTGGCCTTGGACACTTCCAGGGATCCAGGGGCAGCCACAGCTTCTCTGGCAAATCCATTCCATCCCTCCCCACCCTCCCAGCCAGGAATTCCTTCCCAATATCCCATTTGGCAGTGGGAAGCCATTCCCTGTGTCCTGTCCCTCCATGCCTTGTCCCCAGTCCCTCTCCAGCTCTCCTGGAGCCCCTTTAGGACCTGGAAGGGGCTCCAAGGTCTCCCTGGATCCTTCTCCAGGTGGACACCCCCAGCTGTGTCAGTGGGATCTGTGGGAGCTCCTCTGTGTATTTAAGACACTTTTGACCCTCCAGTTCAGGAAGCACATCCAAACCCTCACACCACAGGAATAAACCCCCTTTTCTTCAAAAAACAACAACTCCCAAAGAGAGAAAAAGTGTCAGCTGCTCCACACAGCCTTCAGTGAAGGATGGAAACCCAGGGAAAGCATCACTCAAGTGTCTTCTGCTCCCTTTTGCAGCTTGGGAAGGTCACAGCACGCCACACAAGCTGCTTATTTTGGAACTCGTTACCTAATCGGGGTAAATTACTCAGGGGAGTGGAATTTGGTGGTTTCTGAGGCGTCATGGCCTGATAAGGGCCCTGATAGGAAAAGGGCAGTTCCTCAACCCACCATTTACATCCCTGGTGCTTCTCAGGAGCCTCTGGGCAAATAAAGTTTAAGGGCCCAAAGGATTCCAGAGGGATTTGGAAGGATAACTGGAGGAAATACTGGGGTGGGTGGAAGGAAAACCATCTGATGGCAAAGAAGAGCCAAAGCTGCTGGGGTTTGGTGCCCGAGATTCCCCGTTCTTTCAGTACAGCAAAGGGCAGAGGGTGAAGCAGAAATCATCTTGGAGTGGCAGAGATGAAAACCATCTCCCCAAAAAGGGCTTTTTTTATTGTCCCAGAGCAGGAGAGCACAGAAATGAGCACACAGGGTTTCTTTCTGAGACCAAAAACGGGACAGAGGGAACTTAAAAGAGGTTCCAGCTCATCAACTGAAAAACAAAAGGTGTGTCTGGAAAGGGCAAAACTCGACAGAAAAAAGGATTGAATGCAGACTAAGCTGTCAAAAAGAACGGGGTGTTAAAGGAGGTTGAAAAAGGTGTTAAAAAAGCTTGAAAGGGGTGTTAAGAGGGGTTAAAAATATGTTAAAAAGGGCTGAGTATTTGACTCTGTGGGTGTGTAGGTGTTGCTGGGCTATGAACTGATATCCTTAGGCCCTTGCTGTCTCTCCACAGTGGAAAGAAAGGTTAAGTAAGGCTTGGGAAAGGGAAAAAGCAGAATATGCAAACGCAGAGCCAGCTAGAAAGTTGGAGCAGTCTGTTTGGATTGCATGAATTGTACCCAGCAAACTGTGGAGCAGCTGGGGATGGAAACCTGGGTAAGGTATGGGATACACCATGCTTGGACCTGCTCCAGCAGGATAATAAAACCCTGGATGGCATCAGGGAGATAAAAAAACCCAAACACTTGGAAAAGAGTTTTGAGAAAGAGATGGAATTTTGGACTCCTCTTCACGAAACACTCCCAAATTAATTCCAATAAAGGTTGTTGTTTTCAAGATTATCCTCATTTTTCTCTCTGCCCTGGTGCTGCTGGATTTACCAGGAGCTGCTCCTGAACTTTGGGAGCAGCCAAAGGTCCATCACAGAAGCCACCCAGGAGTTTGAGGGATGCTGATCCAGCCCTTTGTGGGTGTAAATCAGCAGAACCTCTTGGATGGGAGAGAGGAGAACTGGGATCTATTAATCCTGTGGAGGCCAGTGGGGGTAAACTGCTTTAATTCTGTCCCAAAATGTTGTTTAGGAGTTATGGGAAGCAGAGACAGCTCCAAGATCGGGCTGCAGGGCTGGTCACACCCCAGGGCTTCAAGGGAAAGGGCAAAAAAGGCATCAGACACTCGAAGGTGGTTGTCAACAGCTGTCCAGCCGAGTTTATTCTTCTTAGAAATGAAAAACTCGTGGTTTTCGCAACTTTAGTAGGAAAAAGAAATAAATACGGACCAGCTCTCTTTGAATGGAGCAGAGGAGAGATAAAGGAATTGCTGTGGGAATGGTAAACAATGATAAATGAATGCCTGATTTTTGGCAGATTTGGTTCCCAGACCCCCCCATTCCAGGGCTGGGGCAGCCCCAGCCTCTCTGGGGAGCCTGTGCCATCTCCCTCTCCCAGCTGGGGGTTTCTGCCACAGATGAAACTTAAATGTCCCCTTTTTCAGTTTGAACCCATTCCCCCTGTCCTGGCACTCCAGCCCCTGGTGAAGTCCCTCTCCAGCTTCCTTGTAACTGGAGAGGGACTCCTCCTTCTCCTTCCTTCTCCTTCTCCTTCTCCTTCTCCTTCTCCTTCTCCTTCTCCTTCTCCTTCTCCTTCTCCTTCTCCTTCTCCTTCTCCTTCTCCTTCTCCTTCTCCTTCCCCTTCCCCTTCCCCTTCCCCTTCCCCTTCCCCTTCTCCTTCTCCTTCTCCTTCTCCTGGAAGGAAATACTTCCTCTGATACTTTTTCTCATAATCCAGCCTCGTTTTCCCAACAGAACCATCCCTATCTCACCACAAATTTAACATCATCCAGAGCCAGAGCAGCCAGCCTGACTTCCTCCCTTCCTCCCTCCCTCCCTCCTTCCTTCCTTCCTCCCTCTTTCCTTCTTTTCTTCCTCAAACTGCTCCTCATTTGCTTTGATCCTTTCTGCCCTGCTGCTAATGAGCCTCCAGATCTTCCCACATCATCAGTGCTGTCCCTCCAGCCCCCTTCTCCCATTTCCAATTGATTTAAACATTATTCTCCACTCCTCTTATGGATTTTAACTCAATTTTATCCATTAAGCTTCAACTTAACGTGCCTTTTGGCTGCTTCTTTTTTTTGACAGCAGCATCACTTTCTGCAGCCTCTTTCCCTCCTGTCAGTCCCAGCAGCTTAAAAGCCAGAGTTTGGAGAGAAAACACCAACTTTGAGGGAGCACAAAAGGAGTGGCTGATTCCAACTCGCTCCTTTTGCGCTGAGGTAAAACTGGAGCAGCTGAAAATCCCAGCCGTGGGAATCTCCGGCAGGGAAACTCCTGGGGCCCCAAAACGTTGGCCTGGAGGTGGAAAAACGGTCCAGGCTTATTGCAAATTATTTATAAGGTCAGACTTCAACGGGAGAAGCTCCTCAGTGCCACCGGCCCCTCTCGGAATTGCTGATTACGCAGATACGGCTGGTGTTGAAAGTTTGGGCCAAAAATCTGACACAGAGAGTTCCTGGTCCATCTCCTCCTGTCTCCCCACAGCTGGAGAGAAGAGATCCCCTTTGGAATTCCTGATTCCCCTTGGTTGGGTGTTTGGGACTCCCCCAAGTCACCTGGTGGGAATCTGGGCTTCCCTTTCCCCACCTCAAGCCCATCTCCGTCCGAGCTTTTGGGCAGATCTCTCTGGTGTGGTCACAGCCCACCTGGGGGCATGAAAAAATAAATGCTAAAAACTCCCTTTTGTTTCCCTTGGATCCTCCTGGCTGTGGGGCTGACAGCCCGTTCCATGGCCAGGTTCTCCTGGAATCCCTGCCCACCTGATCCTCCCTCACCGGGCAGGGCACGGAAGAGCCTTCAAGAGCTTCTCTGCTATTTGGGGGGGTCTCACCCCTGTTGTTCCCTGGGACAGGAACCCAGCAGGTGACAGAGCAGCTCCCACACCCTCCCACAGTGGGAGGAGATCCTTTGTGCCCCTTCAAAGACGACTTTTGAAGCAACACCCTCAGGATCTCCACTTCCCCACCCTCCCGTTGCTTCATTTCCCTCCTCCGGGGGCTCTGAAACGGGGCCAGAGTTCTGCCTCCAGGTTCCTCTGGCCATTGTTTTAATGGACTGCTGAGAGCTGGATTTATTATCCCAAAAGCCTGGCCAATGCAAATGTTTCCTTTCCTCAAAGCCAGCGAGGATTTGTAATGTTCCTCCCAGTGATCCCGCCGTCCGACCACATCGGCGGGAAGGGCGGTAAATCACCCGACCTGCCTGGTGGTGCTGGGGACAGCTCTGTGCTGCTCACAGAACCCACAGCCCAGCTTTTATCTCAGCCTGGGAAGGGCCATGGCACCCAAACACCTCTCCCCCTCTGCCTGGGAAGTGCCAATCCCGGTGGATCCCTCTCCCAGCGTTCCCGAGGGGAGTTGTCTCATCTGACAGCAGGAGGTTGTGGTCACTGGGGAGCGGGAAATGTCCCTGCTGGGAACTGGGAATGGCCCATCTGATGACTCCACAGGGTTAACTCTTCACTGCTGCCTCATATCCCGGGAAATCTTTTTTTTTTATGGAAAGGTTTACAGGAAATATTGGCTCCTTCGTGGTCCTTCAGTGTTTTCTGGAGCTGTTGGACTCACCCAGGGCTGTTCTCCCACCACAGAAATCCACTTTAGCTCATTTTGGGGACAAGAGGCTCCAACTTGTCAGGGACTGTAGTGACCATTATTTCAAGGCCCAGCTGGTAGTGAATGGTGGAAATTCACTGAGTCCAAAAAGTTAATCTTATTTTTCTGGATGTGGAGTTGAGGAACCACAAAGCCACTTCAGCCTTCCCCTTCCACTTGCTTTTATTAAAAACAAGCCTTCTTTCAGCTCAAAGGAGCTTCCACCTTTCAAGGATTCAAGGAAAAGGCCTGGAAATGTGTCCCTGGTGGCCTCCCAGCTCAAAACCTTGAGTTGACCAAAAATTGCTTCACTCAGAATAAAGTCATTTCATGTAGAGTTGAAACCAGGATAATTCTGTTGTTTTTGTTCACTAAATGAGCCAAGAGGGTTGAGCTTCTACCTCCAAGAGCACCAGAGGCTCCTCTGGAGCTGGGAATGGATCCTTCCAGCCAAGAAGGATGGGGCAGCCACAGCTTCTCTGCCCAGCCTGTGCCAGGGCCTCTCCAGGTCTCAGCAGATGAGCCTGGTGCTGTGGCCTGGGCTCTTCTCCAGGTGTTCTCTTCTCCCTCACAGGGGTTTTCTGATGCCACAAAGGGAATCCCACCCAGAGCCAGCCTGGGAATGCCGTGTTTCCATGTCCAGACAATCAGCACCTCTCAGTGCAGAGCTGAGCAATCAGGAGGATGATGCAAAAGGAATGTTTTTAGGTTCCTCTTGTTACCAAAAACTGGTTAAACTTCCTGAACTGCACGGAAGAAGAAGAAGAAGAAGGGAGAATGTCCAACCAACCCAGAGTGGCCTGTGGAAGCTCTGGACCTGATCCAACCCCAGAGATGAGGATTAAGCAGAGTGGAATACAGGCAGCCCTTGCTTCTGATGGATTCCAGTTTTGCCCCAAATCCCTGGACTGTCACCATGGGGCTTGTTGTGTGTCCTTTGTGGAGCTCCCCCGGATTTTGGGATGTGCTGCAGATCACAGCCTTTGTCCCCCAGAGGAATTTTGGGTGCCCTGTGCTCCACCCCCTCTTTGGTTCCAAGTGGTAACAAAGGTGAATGACTCACAGAGAGGGTCAGTTCTTCATGGCAACCAGATTGTCTGCAAGAAGTGACTCAGAGCATCCACCCCCCTCTGGAACACTGGGGGCAGCGACCCAAAGCCAAGACAGCACTGAGATCTCAGTGTCCTGCCCCAGGACCTGATTTTAGGAGGAGTTTTAAACTCATTTACGGTTCCTGGACACTGTCAGGAGCAAGGGGTGAGTGACAGAACCTCCTGCAGGGTGGGTGGGAGTTGTTGGTGTGGTGGCCATAACATCAGGATGCTCTGAGAGTTCCTTTGCCAAATTAAACCCTGAGTTCTGGAGTGACCTCCCAGGTCACTGGACACGCCCTGGAGGCACCACCACATCCAAGGTTGGGAACGGGGAGGAGACACCCAGCAAGGGGGAGATCAAGAGGGGTTGGATGTCACCCTTCCAGCCTCCCCAGTTCCACGTGGCAGAGCCTCACATTCCAGCCTGGGACAGCAGCCCTGCATTTTGGGGCACACACAGACCTCAAGCCCCACTCCCAAAAGGCACCTCTGTCCTCCCAGCAGCTCCCAGGGCGGGGATTCCAAGCAGAGGTGGCTCTTTTTTTTTAATTATTTATTTTATTTCCAGCTGTCCCTTCTAATTGAGTTTAAGGGAAGCAGCCACTTCTGGGAAAAGTTTTATCAAATTGGAGCCCTGCAACCCTCAGCTCCAAACCCAGGATCCCAGTGGCCCCCACAGATTCCTGCACCTTGTAATTACTGACATTATGGTCTCCCTCGGGCTGTGCAGATGCAGAGTGAGGGATAAAAGGAAAAGAGAGCCAAGGTCCGCCCCCAAAATCCCAGGAAACTCGACCAGGAGCCAAGTTGTCCTCTCCTCAAACCCTCCTGAAGGGGTTCCTCACAGCACTGCCCCCCGAGCCCAGAGCAGGGGAGAAGATCCTGCAGGGAGTTTAGGGAGTGCAGGAATTTTAATACTGATTTAAAAGGAATTGCAGGGAGAGGAAAGGCCCCTCTGGGCAAGAGGAAGAAGAGAAGCAGAACTGAGCCCTTCCCTGAGAATCCAGCCTGGATTGGAGGTCCAAACCAATTCTAATCTGGGTGGAGGAAGAGCAGTAAAAAGGTGTGAAGCTCCTGAGCTGTTCAGGAGGGTCTTTATCAGAAGGGCAAAAGAGATCAAAGCAACTGAGGAAGAACTTGAGGGTGTTTCTGCTGGGAATTGAGCATTTCCCAGCCCCCTGTGAGGGAGGATTTCTGAAGGGTTCCTGTTCCCAAAGGGCAGATTCTGCAAGAGGAGAGGGACTGGCTTTGTTGCCCTGGGAATGGCAGGAAGAGAAGGATTTATTTGCTGGAACACTTCTACAAAATATTATTAGATAAATAATTGTAGTATTTCTCCAGAGCCTGGAGAACCATCTATTTTAAGTGTTTCTATTGATTCCCCTCCCAGTCTTGGTGTTTAACCTCTTTTTTTTTTTGGTACCTGAGCCCACTCCAGCTGCTGCCTGGGCTGTGAAATTGGAATCTCATCATGCAGACAACGAATTCTTCACAAAACTTGAACCAAAGCCCCAACAATCCCCAAGCTGAGGGATTGGGTTGCTGCAGAACGTGTCCAAAATAGCAGAAACAAAACAAAATCCTAGCCTAAACCCCTTCAGATGGAACAGCAGCCACCCAAAAATGCAGCCAGCAGCACAAAAAAGCAGCCACGCTGTGCCCTCACCAACTCCTACTCTGTAATTAAATGAAAACGCTGAAGGTTGGGTATTTTTAAAACTGGGCTCTGGTTTCCTCAGGGAAAGAGGAAAAAAAGAAAGAGAGAGAGGGAAGAAATGAAAAATAAAAAGCCTTGTGTTCTTTTCCTGAGTCAACAGCAGAATTTCAGGGCATTAATTCTCCCAGCTCAGCCAGAGCTGGAAGAGACTTCGCCTCTGTTGTTTTTTCCCCCCTGTGAGTTGTGACTTTGTCACCCAGTTCCAGGGTTCCCTGGGGCACCAGAAGCTCCTCGTGGCACTGGGAGGGGACATTTGAGCTTTGGCTGAGCCAGAGTGGAGTGAGAACACCAAGATCCATGTGGGGAGTGGCTGAGTGGAGTGAGAACACCAAGATCCATGCGGGGAGCAGGGAAGGGTCGTCCTCTCCTCATCCCAGACCTGCTGGTCCTCAGGCTGAGCAATTCTCCCTGTTCAGCTGGACAAGACAAAGGGAAAAGCAAAAAAAAAAAAAAAAGGGATTATTGAGGACGACCAACAGCGAAGGAACTTTTCCCGGGGAAAACAGGAGCGGAAATAACGAAAATGCGACTCCAAACCATCCCAAAGCACGACCCAGCTGTGGAGCCTCAGGGACCCTGGGGCTCAAGATGTTCCCTCCACGGGGCAGACACCATTTCCCATCATTCACATGCAAATGAAGGCAGCTGAATCCTGGGAAATGTGGGGTTGCATCAGGATCTGTCCTAATTTTCCAGTTTTCCTGGTGCTCCAAGTGGCCTTGTTGACCTTTCTCCATAAGGATATTTCAGTGTGTGGCCCAGATTATTATTTCTTTTCCATAAACTGAATGCCTGGGGAAAAGGAATCCTGCATTTTGTGTCAAAGGCAGGAAAACCACCTAAAAATAGCATGGATAGAACGATTTTCATAAAGAGTGGAAGAGTCTGAGGAGCTGCCCGTGGAATTTTTCGTTATTTTAAGGATAATTTGCTTGCTTCCTCCTAGTGGCAGAATCAGCTGCTGTGGTTATTATTTCAAAAATAATACAAAATATTTAATTTAAAAATACCTAAATGCAAATACATAAATATGTACTATAAAGAATATAAATATATAAATAATATAAAATAATATATAGATCAGTCCTGATTGATCTATACATGAAGAGTGAAGGGAAATTTGATGGTAGGAGCTGGGGGAGAAGTTTTGGGGTGGGAGGAGAGACAGTCCCTGAATCTACATCCATTGTGAGCCCTGTGGTGCTCTGAGGACTTCATGGAAAGGCCCTAAGAGGGATTTAGCTGAGGAGATGCCAAATGCCCAGGAAAGAAGGAAACCCAGGGAAGCCAAAGGCTGGTTCAGTCCCTTTTTCCATGTCTGGAGATCTGATGTTCTCAGCAGTTGCCTTCAAGCAAAGGCTGGCCCACATTTCCAGGCTCAGCTCACCTTGGGGTCACTTCCCAGGGGTTTTGGCCACTTGAGTTTCATGGAGAGCACCCTGGAATAGTCAGGGATGCACTGAGGTCCTACAGGAGAAGTTTGGGAGGAACCTCCAGCTGAGGGAGCTGGGGGGGCTCAGCCTGGAGAAAAGGAGGCTCAGGGGGGACCTTCTGGCTCTGCAACTCCCCAAGAGCAGAGGGGAGCCAGGAGGAGGTTCAGGATGGACATCTGGAGGAATTTCTGCCTGGAAAGGGTGGTCAGGCCCTGGCAGGGGCTGCCCAGGGAGGTTTGGAGTGCCCAGCCCTGGAGGTGTCCCAGGCAGGCCTGGAGTGGCACTCAGTGCTCTGGGCTGGGGACAAGGTGGGGGCATCACTCCAAGGTTGGATTCAGCGATCTTGGAGGTCTTTTCCAGCCTTGATGACTCTCTGATTTGATGATTCAACGTGGTGTCATTACATTAATCACAATTTTGCCTCCAGAGCTCTTTGTTTGTCCCCAGTCTCTGCACCACGTCCTGCAGCTGCCCCTGCTGTGCCTGCAAATATCACCAGCTGTGCCTGCACCCGGATTTTTGGGCACTTTGACACCCCAGTTTGGCTGCAGGTCCTCGAGGGGCTGCGAGAGCGGCCCCAAATCCCAGAGAATTGCCCGTTTTTCCATGTAGGTCAAGTGCAGCTGGAAGAAATCCTGGAATAGCTGGTGTGAGACAACCCGAGCCCTGCACGAAACCTCTTCCAAGCTGGAGAACAAAACCAAAACAAGGCTTCTCCAAACACCAGAATCCTATGGAAGGGAGGGGGAGGGGGGCATTTCCCTCTCTCTTAAACAACTCCAGCTCCAGCTGGATCACTCTGGGATGGAGAAAGGCATTTCAATAATCAGCTGAAGCAGAGCAGGCCTTTTTAAGAAGAAGCTGTCGCATTATTTACTGGCCCTGGAAGCGCAGGAGAGGTCAGGCTTCAGTGTCCAAAGCCAGTGGGGAATAATTCAGCTCCGAAGTGCAGCCTGTGGAGCCACTTCCCTCCCGTGTTTTGTGTTTTCTCCTTTCGTGGAGCTGAGCACAGGCACAGCCAGCCCTGCAGAGCTGGCACAGCTCCTCCCTTATCTCCTGCATCAGCATCCCGGCCTTTTCTTGCTGACAAAGGGGGAGTATTTACGCCAGGAGGCTGTGGGAGCACAACATTCCCTCCCTGGCACGGCCTCCCGGGGCCCTGTTTGCAGTCCCAAATAAAGGACCAGGCAGTTTATCCGGGTGGGGCAGAGCGGCTGGAACATCCAACCCTCGGGGATGGAGAAAGGCAGAGCCTGGGCTGCAAAGCTGGGAGCTGGAGGAGCAATTCCCAGCTCCCAGAGCCCAGCTGGGATTGCTGGCTCGTTTAGCAGCTGGCATTAATTGATAGAGAAGTTCTATTAAGTGGGGTGACCCACACTGTGCACACAAATCTCGTTTTCCTCCTCGCCTCGAATTGTCAGCCCCTAAACTTTACATCAACCCTAAACTTTACATTTATGGAGATTTCTTGAAAGATCTGATAACCTGACAGCAGAAAATCCAAAGCCTTTCAAGTGCCCCCAACCCGAAAGTCACAGGGAAAGGCTCAATAACAGCTCTGGAAAATCCATCTGAAGTCGTTCTCCTTCTGCTGTCAGTCAGGGCTTGTGGTTCCCGACAATCTGCTTGTTGTACTCAGTTTACTCTGAAATTTGACTCCTGCTGTTGCTGTGGTTGTTCAACAAGCCAGGAAGAATTATCCTTGTTTTCCTCACTGCCTGAACTTATGGATTTGCCCTCAGTGAACACTTGGGGGATGAAGATTTAGCCCTGGAGTTGAATAATAATCATTAATTCTGGGTTTTGTGAAGGAATCACTTGAGTCCTCATTCCAACATCCTTTAAAACTACATAAAAGCAGTGGGTGGGTTTGATGTTATTCCTTGATCATTTTTAAAAAACATTTATTTTGTCTTTTAATTGCTTTTTTTTGTATGGGAGGTGTTTTAGTGAAGGGGCATCTCATGATCTGAACACAAAAGGGAGCTCAGACTTGGAATGAGAAGGATGTTGGGATCATCAGAGCTCATAATTCCTCTCACAGAATCCCAGAATGGTCTGGGTTGGAAGGGACCTGAAAGATCACCCAGTTCCATGGGCAGGGACACTTCCACTAGCCCAGCTTGCTCCAACCTGGCCTTGGACATTCCAGGGATCCAGGGGCAGCCACAGCTTCTCTGGGAAATCCATTCCAGTCCCTCCCCACCCTCCCAGCCAGGAATTCCTTCCCAATATCCCATTTGGCAGTGGGAAGCAGCTCCACATCTTCCCTGTGCTGGGAGCCCCAGAGGAGGGTGGAGATTTTGCCCCCCCCCAAAAAATTACTGTTTGTGTTTTCTGTCTGACACCCACTTATCTAAACCAAATATTTTAGTGACCCTGTAACACTTTTCCCAAACTTTCCATGGGGTGAGGGGGAATGTTCTCGATTTGGGATGGAATTTTTTAAAGAAAGCAACATCAGATCAGGTTCAGTTTTGAGCCTGTCACTGGTTATCAAGGAAGCTGCAGAGAGTTTGGAGTTCACAGGATGAACTCTGTGCCCACCTCTTACAGCCCTGAGGAGTGTTCAAACCAAACCATGAGCACTGTTGAGCCCCTCCTGCTTTCAGGCTTCACTCAGAGGAGACAATCCAGCATTTCCCAGAATCAATTAGCTTGGAAAAGCCCTCTGACACCCTGGAGTCCAACCTTTGACTCCATTCTTAGAAGAGGATTCACATGGATGAAACTACAGAGTGTTTTATCTCCCTTTGGTTGTGAGTTAATGCAGGAAAGGAACATTATTTGAAACTCTGCCTTCACTCTGCTTTCAGACCAAACACTTTGGGGAAAAACTGAGCTTTCCAAAGGGGCATTCAAGGTGGGCATGGCCTGTGTGTTCAAGAATGATGTGAGGAGGTTTGGTTGTGTCAGCAGAGAGCAGTGCCAGCCACCCCAGAGCGAAGCTGCTGCACTGCCCTCCTTGGGCAGCCTTGCAGACATTTAAATATTCACTGCAAGGTCACCAAAGGTCTCACCTGAAACACTTCTGTGCTGAAAACACCTTTGTCCTTCCCTCCAGCTCAGCAGGGCTTTGGTATTTGCTCCAGTCAGGCCAAGGAGTTCAAAAAACCCCTTAACAGGTGTAGGGTCGGGTGGGTCAGAACCAGAAGACACAGGGACCTCACACTTCACCCTTCACCCCAACAGGGATTGAGAAATCTCCAGGACTTCCTGCTGGTCCAAAGGCTGGGAAGAGTGGAGCAGAACGAGGCAGGAAGGGCTCTGGCAGTGCTTTGGTGGCTGGGGCTGCTGCTGATGTGCTGGGCACTGGCACCTCCCTGGCTTTGTTGTCACCTCCCTTGGTTTGGTGGCCTCTCTCAGGTGTCAGCCTTGAGCTCCCCAAGGTCAGGTCTTGTCAGGATCTTCCCTGGATCTCTTTTCAGCTTGACCAGATAATGTGTGGTTTAAAAGCAGCCCTTTAAGGGCATTGAAAGGAGGGGTCAACTAAGAGAAAAACAGAAGGACTTTCTTCCAGTCGGATCAGGAAGTGCCCAAGGCCAGGTTGGAGCAACCTGGGCTAGTGGAAGGTGTCCCTGTCCATGGCAGGGGTTGGAATGAGATGATCTTTAAGGTCCCTCCCAACCCAAACCATTCTGGGATTCAATAATTGTCACTGCCCTGCAGATCAAACATCAAACATCAAACATCACCTCTCTGGCTTCCTCACAGCACAACGAGCCCTGAAATTCCAAACTTAAAAATACTCACAGGGGTGAGTGTTGATTTATTTCGTTATCAGGTGAAAAATCCGTGGCTGGAAGGGAGGGGTGTTCAGGGGAGATTTCAAAGGAGTGAAAATCAGCCACACAAGGTGGCAGTGCAGATTGTCAGCAGGGGCTTCTGGACACCAGCACAAGGCTGGGAATAGTCCTGTTGGATCTGATCCAACGGGAGAAACCAGACACCCATGGCTGGTGCAGCTCCAGGGACACCCTGGGGGTTTGTTTGTGTGACTCTGCTGTGTGGGGGACATAATTTCTTAATTGTTAATTGTCCTCATGGGTTAATGAACACCATTTATTGATCAGGACCTGTTTCTCTCCTGAATTCCTCTGACTTCTCCATTGCCATTCCCTGGATGGGATCACTTGGACGAGGCTGGGGGCAGCTGGTACCTCAGAGATCACAGCCCAGCTGTGCCAGGGGAGGGGCAGGTGGGACATCAGCAGGAATTTCTGCCTGGAAAGGGTGGTCAGGCCCTGGCAGGGTCTGCCCAGGGAGGTTTGGAGTGCCCAGCCCTGGAGGTGTCCCAGGAAGGCCTGGAATGGCACTCAGTGCTCTGGGCTGGGGACAAGGTGGGGATGGGGCACAGGGGGGACTCTGTGACCTCAGAGGGCTTTTCCAACCTCAAGGATTCTGGGATTCTGGGGGTGCCAAGGTCCCTTCTCCACCTCCATCTCCCAGCACACGTGCTCAGAGCCTCCCTCACTCAAGCCCAAATGATCTGGATCAGCTCAGAGAATTTAGAAGAGGATTTTGCTGCGGTTTAAACCCCAGATGTGCCAGGACTGTGTTTGGAAGCAATTAACTCCCAGGGATGCCAGCAAATCTGAGGACACAGGAACTTCTGGCAGGGAGGAGGAGGAGGAGGAAGGAATTGTGGGCAGCTGGGAGAGGATTGGTGGTGATGACCTTGTAGGGCAGATGTGGTGTGAAAACACCCCATGAAATGCTCTGGAAAATCCTACAGAGCCCAAGTTTACCTTGGTCATTAAAACAGTCACAATTTTCAGGCTCAGCTCCCCCAGAGGTACCTAAATGAAGGATGGCACTGGATCATCCTACCTGGATGGAGGATCTTCCCCCAAATACTGGAAGGCTGAAGGGGGTCCAGGGTGCCAGCAGAGCAATGGGAGTGCCCTCTTGTGTCACTGGTGCCATCACCACGTCACCCCTTGGCAATGGGACACAGGAGGGCAAAGAAAAGTGTCTCCTGCTGGAGGTGACAGCAGCACCTTCACTGTTCCAAACACACACCTGGGAATTCAGGACACACACCAAAGAGAGAACAAAAAACCTTAAAGGGGGAAGGAAACCACCTCTGTTCCTTCTTAGGTTTGTCCCAGCTGCTGAAATCCAACCCCGGGGCTGCTCTCCTCCCATTCCTATTCCCAGGCTCTCCAGAGAAATCCCTAATTTGCTGAAAGGTGGATGGACAAATTGGATCAGCAGCAGCACGAGCTGGGAGGTCGGGAAACCTCCGGGAGATTCCAGCCTTTAACTCTCCACTTCTCCAAGTGTAACTTCGCTTTTGGTTCCTGCCGCTTGATTTTTTTTTTTTTTTTTTGCTGCCAAAACACCACGACCATCATCATCATCATCATCATCATCATCATCATCATCATCATCATCATCATCATCACAACAACAACAACAAAGGGGCAAAGCAACGGGTTTTTTTGCCTGGGATTTCTTTGTGGTGACTCGTCCTATTTGCGTAAAACCCTTTTTGATCTCGAGTCGGGCTTTTGGGTGGGGGCCACGTTTGGTGCCGAGGGAGAGAGGGAGGGAGGGAAGGAGCTCCGAGGCGGCCCCGGAACGGAGAGCAGAGAGCATTTATCGGCAGGGCAGGCTGCTGGAAAGCAGGAAAACAGCAATGCTGGGAGCTCTGAGCGCCTCCAGGGAGGTTAAAGCAGAAAGAACTGCGCTGGCCACTTTCTTGGGTGGATTTTATCCCAGTCTGATAACAGAGCGGAATAGAAAAAAACATGGATTTAACTGAAATCAAATCCAAATTAACGGGTTTCCATCAGGGAATGAGCTGCCGGTGCTGTAATAAGCCCGTGTTTCGGGAGGCGCTGTCGCAGTGGGATGCAGAGGAAAGCTCTGGAAGGTGGATGGGGCAGGAGGAGCCCCGGTCCAAACGCAGCAGTTCCCGCTGGGATCTGAGCCGTGGGGATAGGACGGGATGGCTGCAGGATCAACCATCCTGTGTGCCCACCCAGGGTTTGTCAGGGCATCGGGAACGGCGCTGCTTGCCCTGTCCCCAGGGGAAAAACCTGGATAAATCCTGGGCTTTGTGATCTCCCTATCCCAGGGGAAAAACCTGGATGAATCCTGGGCTCTGTGATGTCCATGTCCCCAGAATGAAAACCTGGATGAATCCTGGGCTTTGGGATCCCCCTGTCCCCAGGGGAAAATCCTGGATGAATCCTGGGCTCTGTGGTGTCCCCCGGGTGAAAACCTGGATGAATCCTGTGCTCTGTGATGTCCCCAGGGTGAAAACCTGAATAAATCCTGAGCTCTGTGTTCTCCTTTTACAGCTCCACAAATTTGGGGTGTCTTCCCATGGGACTAAACAGCCATTTGGGTTTTCTTTCCATTTCTTTTCCGGGATCATTCAGACAAAAATTGGCCCAGGCGCTGATCTAACACTGAGACCAACTGGCAGGGTCTGGCCCTGCCCATCCCAGGAGCATTTTTGGGATTCAACCTTTTTAATTCCCATAGCCAGGCAAAAATGAATAACCTCACCTCGGGACTGGAGAGCTGCAAAAGCGACTTTAACTTGGAAATGCCTAAAAATCTGAGGGTGCTTTTGTGTTTTCCTTAAATAAATAAATAAATAAATAAATAAAATAAATAAAGACAAATAGCACAGAGGGTGTTCTGGGACACTTTCTGCTCTTACTCAGATCTCTGCAGGCAGGAAGGACATTCCCTTCTGTTGGCTCCGAGTCCATTTTCCAGCTGTGTGTTTAATTTGCTGCTCTGGGAGTCTGTGGGGAGTGCAGAGAGGAGCAGGTGGGACTGGCAGGTTCTTATTTCTCACAAGTTTCCAAAGCAGGACTTGGCCTCTCCCAGGTTTGCCTCGTGCCTGGGGGGGGATGATGGATGTTCCAGGGGTTTCATTCCAACCCCAGGGATTTAATTCAAAGCCTGCTGAGTGCTGGGAGATGCTCTGCACACGCTGAAGGGATTTGGGTGAACACAGGGAAACCATAGAGGAATGTTTGGCTCCTGAATCAGGACACACATTCCCAAGGTCACCCCAAGAATGGCAGGACCAGGGACCAGCCCCCAAATCCCCCCTCAAGTGTTTTGGTCTCATTTTCCCTGCTTTAGTCCCATCACTGGATGGGATTCTGGCAGCTTCACAGGCAGGATTTGGTGGCAGAATATTTGGCCAAAGGAGCTTCCCAGAAGGAAAATTCCCAGTGCAAAACCCTCTTCACCCTCCAGCGCTGCTGTCCCTGGGCTGGTCAGATGATCCCAATCCCAGAGCCCAGAGAGCTTGTGCTCCAACCTTTTCCCACCAAAGAACTGGAAATACCAACACCAATCCAGCTCAGGCACTTTTTCTTTCCTTGACTAGAAACCCCTTTGTGGCAAATTGTATTCCAATTCAGAGCAAGCAATGAAGTTTTGTCGAGTTCTATTTATCAGCATATCTTAGTTTTCAGAGCTCTTTAACATTCTGCTGACCACTCATTGATAAAACCCATCAGTTCTCCAAAGTTTATTTAATTTGTATTTTAATTGATATTTTTTAAATTTATATTCATTTATTTAATATTATTTTGCTTGTGGGGTTGTTTGCTTCGTGGGTCTGATGTCTCCCGATCCCAGATCCCAGGCAGGGTTGTGCTCTAAGCTTTTCTCATTAAAGCTCTGCTGCCCAGGTCCTCCTTAATCAGCCACTTCCACTTCCAACTGGGTTGGAAAGAGGAGCTGCTGCTGTTTGTTGTGTTTTGAAGTGGTTTCTGGAGGTCGTTCCCCACCTGGAAACCACTTTGCTGAAACGCAGCCAGCCCAGCAGCACTCACACACCTGCTCTGCTGGAGAGGGAATTCCCTGCTGATGGGGATATCCCTGAATTCCTGGGCAGTCTTTACAGCCCTTTTTGTGTGTTTTGGAGCCCAGCATTGCCCTGATGTAGCTCCATCCTCAAAGCAACGGTCAGGTGTGTTTTGGAAGCTCTGCTTGGGCTTCCTGGGATGGGAGATTTTATTTTTTGGCAGGGATATTCCCGAGTCAAAACAGAAGAGCCAGAGTTCTGCCTCCAGCTCTGGGGTCTGCAACAGCAGGAGGGTCTGGAGCTGCTGGAACAGGTCCAGAGGAGCCCCTCTGCTCTGGAGCCAGGCTGGGAGAGCTGGGGGGTTCCCCTGGAGAAGAGAAGGATCCAGGGAGACCTGAGAGCCCCTGGCAGGGCCTAAAGGGGCTCCAGGAGAGCTGGAGAGGGACTGGGGACAAGGCATGGAGGGACAGGACACAGGGAATGGCTTCCCACTTGAATAGTGGAGATTAAGACGGGATATTGGGAAGGAATTGTTGGCAGTGAGGGTGAGGAGACCCTGGAATGGATTTCCCAGGGAAGCTGTGGCTGCCCCATCCCTGGAAGTGTCCAGGTTGGACGGGGCTTGGAACAACCTGGGATGATGGGAGGTGTCCCTGCCTGTGTAACTGGATGATCCTTCAGGTCCCTTCCAACCCAAACCATTCCACGATCCCACAGTCTGGGGATTTTACCCCAGAAAAAAGGTTTTACCATTCCTGTTTTTTTCCCTTTGCTGAAGGATCTGAGGTTACTCCCATGCCTGGAGCTCAGCCTGGCTTCAGCTGCTTTACAGGAGTGAGCTCTGGCTTTGCTGGGCAGCAATCCCATGGGAATTTGGAGCTGGGAGCTTTTCCTCTCCCATTTCTGCAGGGCTGTGCTGGGCTCAGACACCTCCCAGCCCTCTGCTCCTTCCCCACACTTCTCTGGGCTCCCTGATCCATGAAGTCATCCCATTCCCGAGCTCTGGAGGGAGGACAAAGCACCTTCCTGGGAAATAATTCATTCCATCCTCAAAGCTATTTATGGAAAGTGGAGGTTTAATAATTACATGGAATGATCCCTGTGGGTCACATCCATCACCTATTCCTGACAAAAGGAGAACATGGAAAAACTCTGTTAACTGGGAGCAGGGAGTGCAAACTGGGGTGGTGGTGGGAGGGTGGGAGGTCAAAGGACTCAGCATCCAATCACTGAATTCCCTGGAACTGGTTAAAAAGTGGCTTTCTATGACCTGTCTGACTCCCCACAGGAAAAATGAGATTGTTCTCTGACTTATTAACAGCTCAAATCCTTGGGGTGGGGGGGACTTTGATCCTGCTCCTCAGTGGTGTTTTGAGCACCTTCTGCCCAACTCCTGAGGCTCCCTCCCTAATTTAGTGTTTATCAGGGATTACCTGGAGCAGGTTTCCCAGGGAAATTATGGCTGTCCCACCCTTGGAAGTGTCCCAGGCCGGGCTGGATGGGGCTTGGAGCAGCCTGGGCTAGTGGAAGGTGCCCCTGGTCCCACCAGAACTGGGTGATTTTCAAGTCCCTTCAAATCCAAACTATTCTGGAATCCCATGATTTTTCATGTGTTTTAGGGGTTGTTGGAGCATTTCCTCATGTTTCTTGTTCTGGTGGCTTCCAAAAAAACACAGCACAGCCCTGGGATTTCCAAGTCACAACTGATTTCCCTCTGGCCAGTGGCAATGAAGCCAATCAGTCTCTTATCCTCCCACTCCAATCCCTCCTGGAAAACCCAGGGAACCTCAATTCTTTGAGGTGTAACTTTGAAAGGACATTTAAAACGAAGAGGTGGCCTTTAGATTTCAGCACTTGGAGGCACAAAAAGGGGACAAGAAACCTGTGTTTGACACCACAGATCCACTGCAAAGGGCATTATTACCCTGTGACAGGGCAGGTGGGGCTGATCATTTCCCCCTTTAATTTCCATTGCTTTCTGTTCACTGTTCCCTCTTGGAATTTGGGCATTTTCCTGTCTGCTCCTTCTCTGTGTGTGTGTGTGGGGAGAAAGAACCATTAACGGTCTTCTCAACAGATTTAGGCAAAATGTGCCATTAAAAAAAAGACTTTTCAAGGCATTCTTACATTTCCCTCCTTTTTCCTTTTGCCCCTTTCTGTAAGTTGTGCAAATTCCTCTGGGGGAGTCTCGTTGCTTCAGGCCGTGTGAGTGGAAAAATTGTTGGGATTGGGCAGATTGAGGGGAGAAAAATCAACTATTTAATGAGGGCTGAGGTCCTGTAGGAGGAGGGGGAAGGTAAAAGAGTGGATGGACAGCAGGGGTGGAGAAAGAGGAAGGGAAAGGGAAGGGAAAACTTGCTCCTAGCCCAGGTAAACCGTTTTTTTTTGGTGTTTTTTTTTTTTTTTTCACCTTCCTGTCTTGCAGGAGCCGGGAGCTGAATTCCTGCTCCGTTTTTAACTCCTGGTCCCCCCGGGGGTGGTTCCTGGGGGTTGTTTGCACAGGTGGAACCCCGAGGCTTTTGGGGAGAGGCAGGAGGGTTGGACAGGTCTCAGCCACCTTCTGATTTACAGAGAGAGGCAGCAGGAGGGGCTGGGCAGGGTGGGAGATGCTCTGCCCCTTCCTGATCCCTGCTTTTTGCAGAGGTGTTGGGATGTTCCTAAGCCCTGTGGGTGACAAGTGGGACAGGTAATGGGGCTGACCTGCTCTGATCTTGCTGGGGATTAGTGGGATTTCCTCAGGGAGTGGGAGGGAAGGAAGATCTTCAAGCCTTGGTGTGAGGTGGCATTGGAAATGTCCATCCCTTCTCCTCCTGATTCCACCAGAACTCCTCACTCCTCTGAAGCTGCACCAGCTCAGCTCTGCTTGGAAAATGGAAAAAGGGGGAATGGCTTTAAGCTGAAAGAGGGTAAATTTAGATGGGATATTGGGAAGGAGTTCCTGGATGGGAGGCTGAGGAGGAGCTGGAGTGATTTCCCAGAGAAGCTGTGGCTGCCCCTGGATCCCTGGAAGTGTCCAAGGCCAGGTTGGAGCAACCTGGGCTGGTGGGAGGTGTCCCTGCCCGTGGCAGGGGGTGGGGCTGGATGATTTTTAAGGTCCCTTCCAAGCCAACCCATTGTGGATTCTCTGCTTTCTCCTGGCCAGGAGCCCAGCTGGGGTGCCAGGACACCAGAGGGTGGGTGGGATGCTCTGGGGTGCTCTGGGGCTTTCTGGTGGCATCAGTGACCTGCCCCATTGGGTCTTGGTTCCCTCAGCTCCTCAAAATCTCCTCAAGATGACACATTAAAAAAAAAAAAAAAAAACTGAGGGATTTCTACAGAAAAGTGGCCAGGAGCTCCTCAAACCACTCCTGCCATAAATCACCAGTGACACAGGAGAGGTTATAAACAGCTGGCAAGATTTCAAGGAGATCTGGGCACGGGAACTCCTCAGGGCTTCTGGAGGGGCAGCAAAAATCCCAAACCACCCAAAAACTGGGGGATGTGACTTAGGAGATGCCAAGATTTTGGAGATAGGATGATGTGAGGGGCTTGGGGTGGGCACAGCCACGTGGAATGCAAGAAGAGGTTCCTGCATTCCCTTCCCCAGCCCTGCCCTCCTCCAGAGCAGCAGGGATTGGGATTTGGGTGAGGACATTTGGAGCTCGGGCCAGGCCAGGTAAAAAAACCCTCTGAATCCACCTTTATGCAAGGACATTTTTAAGAGAGTCACTGCTGTGGGTAACCACAGAGTGAGGAGAGAGTTTCCCCACCCTGGGAGGGGAGGGAGGGCCCCTGGCTGGCTCTGAAGAGCAGGGACTGTTCATTCCCACTGCTATTCCTGGAATGCCTTGGGAGCACCCTTGGGGCTTGGGCTAAAATAAGGTGGGAGCCTCCACTTCCCTGGTGCTGGGGGAGGCTGGGGAAAGGCAGGCAGGCTGTGCCAGCCCTTGGGACTGCCTGCAGATGGAATAAGGAGGGAAGATCCCCAAGGAAAAGGAGGTGGCAATCGGTGCCTCTGGCTTGGGGATGGTGGGGGCTCACCTGGGGCAGAGGTGGTGAAGTGCTGAGGTGTGGAAAAAACACCATCAATCCCTCCTGGAATGGGCTGCCAGGTCTATTTGACACCCCCCCCCCAAAAAAAAAAAAAAAAACATGCTGGCAGGAGAGAGAGGAGGTGGGGGAGGAAGGGATTTTTTCAAAACCCCTGATTTTGGGGGCTGAGCATTGTTGGTACATGGGATTTTCATGGAGAGCCCTGGCAATGAGCACCCCACAGCCAACTGGTTTTCATAAGGATAAAAAAAAATAAGCTTCAGGCATTTACAAGAATTCCTTTTCTTTGCTTTTCTGTGTCAGGGATTTCAAGGGACTCGCTCCACTGACCACACTGGGGTGTCCTGCATCTCTCTGGAGCAAGGGGTGGAACCCAAAAATCAAGGGCTCCATTTGCACCATCAATCAGTTGACCCTCAAAGTGCCTCTGACACCAAGAGCTCACCTTTCCTCTCACAGGGACCTGGGGGATTTGTGCCAAAAAAGAGATCCTGGAAATGAACATCCCTGGTGTCCCTGTGGGTGACTTTGAGGAGGACAATCCTCAGGAATTAAAGTGGTGCCACGTGGGGAAAGCCAGGGCTGGGCTGGGCAGGACGTCACAGGGATAAAAAATTCCATCCTTGGGGTGTTTTCCCACTGTTTCATGGGCCAGTTTTTAAAAATGGGGCAGAAAGTGGAGCTGGGCAGTGATGGGAAGGGAAAGCTGATTTTGCAGCAGAAACAGAACTCGGGCTGGGGTTTGGTGTCAGTCACCAGGAATGGCTCCACTGCCCACAGCACTGGGAATTTCTGGCTATTTCCCCAGGGATCAGCTCTCCAGACACACTTTTCCATCCTCACGAATCCTGCTCACAAGAGGGGAGAAACTCTGCTGCCCACGGAAAACGGGGGATGCCTCTTTTGAAGGAGTGAAAGGTGCAGCTCCAGCTGTTTGTTTGGGAATGTGTGGCTGGAATAAAGGTTATTTTGGATGGATTGGGAGCTTTACAGAACCTTCATTCACCCCCTTTGACTGGACTGCATAAAGGGCTACTGAGCAGATAAACTTTTAAGGAATGTGAATTCCCCTCTTAATTAAATGACAGGAAATTAAAACAGACACATTTCATGGGCTGGGAGGGGGGAGGGGGAAGAGATTTTTGTCCCCTCAAATTCAGGTTTCCAGTGTGATAAGTCCTGGATTTCAGTCTCCAGAGGGGGGGAAACATGTCAGTGCCTCAGGTTTGTTCTCTGAGGGACAGAAGTGACTCTCTCATGGTGCTGCAGCTTTGACTTAAAAATGGGATATGTCTTATTAGGCTCTGCTTCTTCATCAGAGGACACCCCAAAGCCTGCAGGCACCTTCCCCACTGCAGACCCTGCAGGGGCCCCTTCCAGCACCCCACAATCACAGATTTTGGAGAGGGGCTTTTCACCAGGGCCTGGAGGGACAGGACAAGGGGAATGGCTTGAAGATGAAAGAGGGGAGATTTGGGTGGGATATTGGGAAGGAATTCCTGGCTGGGAGGGCAGGCAGGCCCTGGCACAGGTTGGGCAGAGAAGCTGTGGCTGCCCCTGGATCCCTGGAAGTGTCCAAGGCCAGGTTGGAACAACCTGGGACAGTGGAAGGTGTCCCTGCCCGTGGCAGGGATGGCACTGGATGATCTTTAAGTCCCTCCCAACCCAAACCATCCTGGAATTCTCCCACATCTCCATGTGATGCTGGCTCTGTTAAGGGATTCTTTCCTCTCCAGCCTAAAATCTCAGTTCCTGGGAAGTCAGAAATGCAGCACCAGCCTTGCCTGACCCAAACTTTGTGGTGCTTCCCGTTTTTCAGGGCAGCTCCAGCCTCCTGGAGTGCCCTCGCTGACCCTTCAGGCATCTTTGTTGTTGCAAACACGACCCAAATTCCATTCCTCACCTAATCCTTGGAGCTGCCCCTGGAACAGGGCAGGTTTCTATAAATAGTGCTCCAAAAAACCACGGTTATTCTGCCTGGGTGAAGGGGGTCTGTTCTCTGCAGGGTGAGCCACAATTCCAGCCTTGTTAATGGATAGGAAGGGTGGGAAACAGAGAAAAAGAGAGGGGGAAAAAGGGTCTCCTTTGTAAAAAAACCCTGTGTTTGTGGAAGGGGGAAATATCTGGCCAGGGCTGTCCGAAGCTCTGGAAGGCTGAATTTATTTTAGAGCCTCCTGTGGTTGGATTTAATCAGCTCAAAATCCAATTTCACCCTGAACATGACATGAATTCTCTGTGCCAGCTGAAAGGTGTCAGGGTCCTCACTGGAAGTTGTCCTTTTCCCGTGGCTGAGGCCAAGGACACGTCTCATCTTTGCAGCCTCTCTGGGAGCTTTGAAGGGAGGCAGAGCTGGGAGTGAGTGAGGGTGGGATTTTGGCAGGACCATAAACACGCCTGACAGGGGGACAAGTGAGAAAAATCCCCTCTTTAAACAACTGGGGCTTTGTCTGAGGAAATGGGGGAATATTTAACTGGAGCCTCTGCAGTGCCATTCCCTCTCTTCCCTTTGCTGTTGAGGGTGCTTTTTGAGGACTTCATTCCAACACCACTGTTATTTTGGGATGCATCCTCCTCACAAGTGAATCAAAACACCAGGAGTCCCTCCCAAAAAGGGGATTTTATCCCACAAACCCCAAGCACTTGTCCCAGATGTGTTGTTGAACTGAGCCTCAAGCCTGGATTGGAGACAGGGCTGGCCCTTCCTGCAGGACGATGAACCCACCAAGCAATCACCCCCCATGAGATGCCCACCAGGAATTCACCGGGCACAGGAGCCTGGAATGGTCTGAGTGGAAGGGACCTTAAAGATAAATCCTGTGGAAGGGACACCTTCCACCAGAAAGTGGCCAGTCCTGGTGGGATCATTCCAGGGGTGCTGCTTTTCCCTCTGGGAGGAATTCCCTCCTTCTTTGCTCTCTTTTCAGAGCTGCACAGACTTTCCTGAGTTTGAGAAGGGTGCAATCCACCTCTTTTTGGGACCCTTCCTCCTTTTTCACCCCCCTGTAACTCCCACAGACCTTCGGGGTGAACCCAAAGCAGCACAGAGTGGAGGAAACCGGTGATGGGATGGGAGAATTCCCAACTTCTTGTGAACTCCTGGATGGCATTCCTGAGGGATGGCTGTGTAGGAACCAGAGCTGAGCAGACAAGATGCCACTGTGGCAGCAGAGTGGGGTCAGTCATTAATTTAATTAAATTTGGAAGGACAAGTCCATGGGAAAACCTCGGAAAAGACGATTTCAAAGGAGTTCAAGTGAACTAATTTGGCAGTTTGGGGATATTATAATTTTATTACTTAGGATATGATGTCTCATAAGAGCTTCCTGCAGGGCTCAATAAGTCAAAGGGTGGGCCAGCAACAGAACTCTGTTAATAATTAATAAATATTATCATTTTATGCCCTGCATTTTGAAATATTTAGCAGAGCCACATGAATAAGCGATTATTTTGGTTCCCTGAGTGAAAAAATAAATAAATCAATACATACAAGGGCAGCTAGAGATCAAAGGAAAAGCAAATTTACTTGTTTCCTGGGATTGCTTTGTACAGCAAGGAAAAAAAAAATAAAAAAGTGAAACATTTTGGAGTTTTAGGAATCCCTCTGCTCCAAACCTTATCCTAGTCCCACGTGCTGGGATCTCCCACCTTCCCTGGCAGGAAGCCCATTCCAATCATTTTTCATGGAAAATCATTTCCCTGGGAGGGATCAGATGTTTACACAGCAGAAGGAGGTTCCCAAATTGTGGCAGTTTATCCATTTTTTTTTTAGGGATGGGATGTCAAGCCTCCCACTCCAGGATATTTCCCAGTTATGGGGTTGGGAGGAGAGAGCAGGGAATGAGTTTTTTTTGCTGTGGGGATGGAGAAGGAAAAGGGGGATGGAGGAAAAAGGGATTAATTTTGGCGTCACCTGCAATAAAATTTGGGGTTTGGTTTTTTTTTTTTTTTTTTGGCAAAGAGATCTGAGGGAAATAAAAGAAATAGTGGGAAAAGGCGATGGAAAGGGGAAATAATTCAGCACTTGGGATTGTTGCTGCTTTAATTTCACCTTTGGAAAAATAAAAAACCCACCAAAATATTTGACTTAAATGAAGTGCCCAGTGAAGCACCATTGCAATTAATGACCAAAATAATTGAATTAGATTTGGACAAGTAAAATCCATTGTTTTCCTTTCCTTAATATTTATTATTTTTAATCCTTTAAAAACAATTTTTAGCACTTTTCTCTCCAACATCTGCATTTGACATTCGCATAAAATAATGTATATATGTATATATTAAAAATATGGAAATAATAGAATAATGATAGAATAATCTAATAAATATAATAACATATAAAATTAATTATTAACAAAACATATCTAATAAATATGTAATTATACATTATATGCAATAATACATAATAAATATAATAAATATATTAATATTTCTATATTTTACATACATATAATATTATTTATTATTTTTGATAATCTAAAAATATTTTTATCACTTTTTTTCGCCAGCATCTGCATTTGACATAGGCATAATATAATTTATATATGTATGTATTAAAATAAAGAAATAATACAATAAAGAGAGACTAATAAATATTAATACATGATATCTAATAAATAAGTAATAATATATAATAAATGTACTGATATTTCTATATTTTAAATACATATAATATTTATTATTTTTGATAATCTAAAAAATATTTTCATCACTTTACTCTCCGGCATCTGCATTTGACAGAGGCATGAAAAGCATTTATATATGTATTAAAATATTTAAATAATAGAATAATATTCATAAATTATAGATAATAAATATAGACAATGAATATGTGATATAATATAATATAAATATATAGACAATAAATATGTGATATATAATATAAATATATTTTATATAGCCATTCCCTGTGTCCTGTCCCTCCATGCCTTGTCCCCAGTCCCTCTCCAGCTCTCCTGGAGCCCCTTTAGGCCCTGCCAGGGGCTCTCAGGTCTCCCTGGATCCTTCTCTTCTCCAGGGGAACCCCCCCAGCATTCCCAGCCTATCCCAGAGGGGCTCCAGCCCTGGGAACATCTCCATGGCTTCCTCTGGACCTGCTCCAGCAGCTCCACGAGCAGGAATTTGGATCAGCCAAGTCAGCCTGACCCCCACATGGGGTGACTGCAGAGGTGCCGCTGACCCCAGGAGCGTTGGGAAGTCCATCTATCCACGCACCAACCCCCATTTCATCCGCCCTTGGAACATTTCCCTTCCATGGAGGAGATATTGCTGCTCCCCTCAGAAGCCCAGAACTGAAGGAGAGGCTGAGCTTTGATGCCCCAGAGCGAGAACCCTCCTGCGCTGAGCTGCATTTTTTAACTTGTTTGTTTATTTTTGCCGTTTCCTGCTTATTTTACGGGCCCATCCCGAAGTTCATCATCCACAGCAGGGATGTGATGGTCCTGCTGGTGGTTCCATGCTCAGGCTGCAGAAGACTGCTGGAAATTCCTGGATTATCTGTGCCAGGGTGGGCCTCACTTGGGCTGCTGGGAACCGATGGAAAGGAAGGAGAGGTTTGGGACTTTCAGCCTTTTCAAACCCAAAATGCCCAGATTGCCTTCATTTCTCCTCCCCCACATCCACAACCCACCCCCTTCCACCAGCCCAGGCTGCTGCTTTAATTTCACCTTTGGAAAAATTAAAAAAACTACTAAAATACTTGACTTAAATGAAGCACCAAATGAAGCACCATTGCAATTAATCACCAAAATAATTGACTTAAATGACTCTTGAAGATGTTGCTTTAAACCAGGTTGTTGCTGGGAAGCTTTTCCCTGGGCTGGAGGCAATTTCTGTCCTACCTAAAGGCAGATCAGGACAAATTGGCTGAAAGCAGCCTGGATATACATAAATATTATTTTTCCCTCTATAAATTAAAAATACATCTAAATAGATATAAGATAAATAAATATATATATATTTATTTTATATATTTTTGTTTTAGTTTAGTTTTAGTTTTGTTTTCATTTCTAGCTTTTTTATTTTTATTTTATTTTTATTTTTTATTTTCATTTTTATTTTTTAATTTTATTTTTAGTTTTATTTTTGTTGCCCAGAGAAGCTGTGGCTGCCCCATCCCTGGAAGCATCCAAGGCCAGGTTGGAAAGGACTTGCAGCAACCTGGGCTAGTGGAAGGGGATGGAATTCAATGATTTTTCAGGTCCCTTCCAACCCAAACCTTTCTGCTGAACTAATTTTTTCCTGCACATACACATGATTTACATTTTTTTGCCTCAGACATTTTTGACATGAAAGCCACAGATTTTCCACTCCCCTGGTGTTTGAGGTCTTCCCAATCTTCAACCAGCCCCGCTCCACATCCCTAATTAGATTTACCTATATTCCCCTTCAGCTAAACCCCCACATTTTTAGGCTTTCCCCACAACAAGAACCAGTTAATTCATTTTTCCCTAATTTTTTTTTTTTTTTTTTTTAAATGAAACACATTATTTTGAAGCAATCACAGGACTTCAAAAAGCTGGAATTATGGGGGGGGGGGGGGGGAACCAAAAAAAACTCCCAAAAAAGCGAGACTTGCAATAATAACTTGGCAGCTGGGGCAGAGCAGGCCTGTGGTTTGCTATTTTTATTTCTGTCTGATCTGTTTGGCTCTTGTCTCAACCGGATCGTGGAGGGGGCATTGCTGCCTGATTTGTAATGCACCAAACATATCCCTGGGATGAAAATTAGCAGGGCCCAGATGTGTTCCCTGCACACAAATACCTCCCAAAAAAAAAAAAAAAATCCCTGTGCAAAGAGACACAGAGGGTGGAGCAGCAGATCCCACTCAATTGTTCCACTCCCCATCATTAATTCACTGCCCTGGGACCCTCAGCTGAACCATCAGTAATCACATTTTTAACATCTTTTCATGTTAAAATTTTTAACATGAATTTTTTAACATGAAAACCTAATTTTAATTGAGTGATCCCACTCAATTGTTCTACCCCCCATCATTAATTCACTGCCCTGGGACCCTCAGTTGAACTCTCAGTAATCACATTTTTAACATCTTTTCATGGGATGGTGATAAAAGCAGAGGGGAACAGCCCCAACCTCCCCCACAAGAAACTGGAAATGTGTTGAAATCTGAGTGTTAATTCCTCCTAAAATCCTACTCAGTGATGTTCCTACTCAATCATCCTCCTGCTCAATCATCCTCCTGCTCAATCATCCTCCTACTTGATTCTTCTCCTGCTCTTGATCCCTCCCCATTTTTACTTCATTAAATTGGTTTTGTTGAACCCTCATTACTCGAGTTATGAACATTTTTTTCATGGGTGCAAAGATGATAAATAAGAGGGCAAAAAAAAAAATACCCCCAGAAGCTGGAAATGCATTGAAATTGGAGTGTTAATTCCTCCCTAAATCAGGAGCTTCGTGTGCAGGAGAAGGACGGGACAGGTGAGCTCATTTCTGCCTGGGAAGTTCTGGTCTTCTCCAGAAAGGAGGCATTAAGTGCTTGGGGTGTTTTAGTCAAGTGACTCCATGAAAAAAAATCGGTTTCTAAGCTGAAAAAAAATAGATATTTACGCTCTCAAATGCTTCATTATTCCTGAAGTGGAATCATGCTTTGGAATCCTGGAATGGTTTGGGTTGGAAGGGACCTTAAAAATCATCCAGTCCCACCTCTGCCATGGGCAGGGACAGCTCCAACCATCCCAGGTTGCTCCAGCCTGGCCTTGGACACTTCCAGGGATCCAGGGGCAGCCACAGCTTCTCTGGGAATTTCTTCCAGCTCTCATGACTCCAAATCTTCTTCTTGTAGATGCCCCTGGGAGCAAATAATCCTGCAGAAAAACCCTTGTTTTCATCCACACAAAATATTGCCCATATTCACTTCTCTTAAACTATTACAGGGATAAAAAAAATAACTGCAAAGTCGTGCAAAGAACTGAATTTTTCCTCGAGTTTTGAGCTTTTTGGTGAAACTGCAACAATCCCACATCCCTGTTTCCGGTTGAAATGCAGGATTTGTTGTTTAAAAAAAAAATTAAAAAAAAATCAAGCTCTCAGCACTCACCAACAATCCTTATCTTCCCTGGATCAAAGTGTCTCTGTCTGGGGGGAACTGGGGCAATGGGACACTTTGCCTGTTTTGTGGGAATCTTCAAAGGCTTCTTTCCCTTTGGGAAAAAAAACCCACCAGAGTGGTCATTTCCCACCGAAGGGAACCCTGAAGGTCGGACCAGTTGGATTTGAAATGAGGGATCCTGATCTCTGCTCACACATCGAGGGATCCACTCACTTTTCCAGCAGCAGAACTTTGGGATCATTCCCTGCCAGCACCTTTTGTCCCTTTTCTGAGACTGCACATTGATTTTTATGTAGAACAAAACAACCCTTTTAAGTTTTTTCCCCTTACAGCCGACTTTAATCCTATAAACTTCATATTACAGAGAGCAGGGAGGATTAAATGATTCAATAAATCAAGATTTGATCCGTCAGTGCCTCGTTCCTGAGGCTGCAGGAAGCAGGTTCAGTGGTTTTGTACATCTTCTTTTAACAGATAAACTCATTCCACGTCCATTATTAAGTTGTCAGGGAGCTGTTAGGCCAAATAAAACATAATAAGCCTTTGATATAAAAAAAAAATATCGTGGAGATTTCTGCATTCAGACCAATCTTATAAAAAAAAAATTGGTGAAGTAGCAGGGGGAGGTGGTTTAATATAAAGGAGATTTTATCTGCCACTAGAAAGTTATGTTCCTGCTGTATTTATTGCTTTACAGCTGCTGAGACACATAACATAGTCTTTATCTTATCTAAATTTAGCCCCCCCAAACGTGAGGCAGCTGGAATCTCAGCTATTCCAGGGATTATTAGCCTGGACAAACTTTGTTTGATCTGTGCTTTAGATAAGCAGAAAGTTCCCTGAGATGATTCCCGTTCTCCCTTGGGAACAGCCAAGGGAGGAGCAAACCCACTGGGGGGGGGGGGTGTCTGGATTCAGATCTGGAAAAGGAGTTTTGTTTCCTCCCCTCAAAGGTTCATTCCCCAAAATCTCCAGGTTTTTCCACACCCAAGGAATGAACAAACCGACCTCACTCCTCTTTCCACACGGGAGCAGAAGAGGAGAGAAATCCACGGAGCCAAATCCAGGGAAGGTGAGGAACTGGAGCTGTGCCAGAGCCCTTGGAGGACACCTGTCAGAGCAGGGCTGGGAAGAGCAGCTCCAACTGGGAATGTCACTGGCGTCTAATTAACCTGCTGTGTTAATGATGGTGAATTAACGAGGATCTCTTTGCTTTTCCAAGGCCTTGCACCCAGGCTGGGGAGCGATCCAGGCTGTGGGAGGAAGGGACCAGGACAGGCACAGTGCTCTCAGCACCTGGAATTTTAAGGGTTTACCCCTTTGGCTCCCACTTTCATCAGCACAAATTAGACACTCCTTGATCTTCAAAGAGTGAGAGCCACAGAGTTCTTGTATTGCTTCATCTCCAGGACAGCCTCAATCCTGGGAATTCTCTCTGCTCATCATGAAGGCTGATCGATTCCTGCCTGCTCCCAGCCCATATGGAAGCTGAATTCTTATTCCAGCACTATCTGTGCTCCTTCATGCTGATAATGGGGGAAAAGTGCCCAGCTCTTAATTAAAACAGCTGCTGCCTCTTCTCCACACGTAAGAAAACGAGGCCTTTTGGCCTTTATTAATTTGCTGCATTTACAGGAGATGCAGAGAGAGGAAATTTTTCACCAGGTGAAATGAAACCTGGATGCACTTCAAGGAGAGTCTCCCCTGTCTCATCATTCCCTCACAGACCGTGCAGGCAGCTTGCAAATTCACCTGAACCCTCAGAGCCTGAGCAAAGGGGGTTTTGACCAAACTAATTTCCCCATATTTTGAGCTGTTTCCACTTTTTTTTTTAATTTATTTTTTTTAATTTTTTTTTTTATTTTTTTTTAAACCAAACTGTTTTTGAGCTGCTTCCACCTTCCTCCTCCTCCTCCACCCCTCCGAGTCCTCCTGGAGTTTGCTTTAATCACAGCCTTAAAAAAAAAGGAGGTGCCTCCTGACCCTGCTGCCCCAAAGTGTCGATGGGTGATGGGGAAGATGAAACAGGGTGGATTTAGGGCAAAACTCGGGGTTGATTCCCTCTTGACTCTTCTGTTTCCCACCCTAAATCTTCACCCCGGGCTGGTTGTTTCCCAATTTTAGCGAGCACCGCCCGCTTCTCTCCTTGAGACCTCTGCCTGGTTTAAGGAGCAGCTAATCCCGGAGGATCAGGCACGTTTGGGAGCAGCAGGAGCAGCAGGGGGATGAAGCATCACCGGCAGATGAAGGACCCGAAGCCAAGGGCCCCTTGTAAACAGCTCGTTAAGGACTTTACATCTTGTTTCTTTTCCCCTCCGCCTTCCCCCTCCCACACTCCCGGACCGGTTAATCCCCTCTAGCCCAGGCTGAGGGTGTTGTAAGAGGATCCTGTTGCCATCCAGGGGGAGGATTTTTAAGCCTCTGTAGCTGAGGGGCTGTTTTAAGTTTCGGGATGGTTCGGTCTTGGCCTTCAGGGCTTTGCACGACCTGGGGCTGGAAGGTTGAGCAGCATCTCCTGCTGGGAGATCATGGGGATGATCCCAAGACTGGATCCCTCTGCTCTGGAGCCAGGCTGGGACAGCTGGGGGGGTTCCCCTGGAGAAGAGAAGGATCCAGGGAGACCTGAGAGCCCCTGGCAGGGCCTAAAGGGGCTCCAGGAGAGCTGGAGAGGGACTGGGGACAAGGCATGGAGGGACAGGACACAGGGAATGGCTCTAAGATGGAGAATAGATTTATATTGGCTATTGGGAAGGAATTCTTGGCTGGGAGGGTGAATAGAGGCTGGAATGGCTTTCCCAGAGAAGCTGTGGCTGCCCCTGGATCCCTGGAAAAGTGTCCAAGGCCAGGTTGGAGCACCCTGGGCTGGTGGAAGGTGGGGGTGGAATGAGATGACCTCAAAGGTCCCTTCCAACCCAAAGGCTGGGAGGTTTGCCCTGAGTGGCACTGCCAGTCCTGCTGGAGCTGCCTGGAGCTTCCCCATCACTTGCTTTTATGGCACAGAAAGTCTTTACCCTGTTGGAAAGTTCTCATGGGCTTCTCCAAGCACAACCACTGCTGCCTGCAGTGGAAATAACTCATTTTCTAGACATTTAACTGCCTTTTAAATAAACATCCCCTCCCCTCCAGTAGCTCCATCAGAGGCTCATTCCCAAAATCCACTAAAAAAAACCCCACTGAAGAACAAGAGAGCAGGAAAAACAGGCTGGAAAAAAAACCAACCTTGAGATAAATAGAGTTTATTTTTCTGCCTCTGTTTTAACGAGGTAAGAGGTGGGGAGATTACACGGGGGTTGCATCTCCCCACGCCGCTTTTTCCTCCTCTGGGATTTCCTTCCGTTGGATTCTGGGGAATTTCTGCAATGCTAAGTGCTCCCTTGGTATGAAAAAGAGGAATCCAGGGGGGGAAGAAGAGTGTTTGTAAACATGCCCTGGCTGTTGGAATAAAGTTACAGAGAGCACACACACGGGGTGGGGTTGTGTTGTGTTGTGTTGTGTTGGGAACAGCTGAAATTCCAGGTGCAAACACGTGGGTTTTCTCCGTGTTTTGGGCTGCTGGAGGTGGCAGTCACACGCTGAAATGATGATTTTCTGCAAGGAAAACACGCTGTGGAATTACAGCCCGGGGATGTTTCACCTGCCTGGAAGAGCAGAGCAAATTAATGCAACACCTCCCAACAAAGTATTTGCAGGGGGAGGGATCAGCTTCCAAAATACCCCAGATTTGGGATTTATTCAAGGCACTGGGAATCCCTGGAAGATGCTGGGAGGTGGGTAAATGAATGCAGGCAGCTGCAAAACCACAGCCAGAGCTGCAGTTTCTCTGCTTGCTGGGAGCAGGAATCATCTCCTGCTGCCCAATGTTTGTGGGCATCCAAAACAGGAACCCACTGTGCCACCCATTCCAGTGTCCCACCACCCTCCCAGCAAAAAAACACCCTTCTTCCCAATATTCTAAAAGTCCTTGAGACAGAGAATTCTGGCTCTGTGTTTCTTTTGATCTTCTAGTCTTCCCAGGCACTTGATGCTGCCCCATTCCAAGGAAAGCTGTGCTGGATGGACCAGCCCACTGCCCTTTCAATTCTGATGCCTTCCAGTGGGATAAATCCCTGTCTGGAGGTGCCTGTTGGGTTTTATTGGCTGGAGAAAGTCTGGATCAGTTCTGATTATTGTCAGTTATCATATTATCAGTTACCCAGCATCAGACTGGGCACGAGGGATGGGCTCTGTTAGCCAAGGTAACATCTGCACTGGATGCAATCATTGGGTCACTGCAGAGAAAAGGGCCCAAATCTGTCTCTTCTACACAATTTTCTCTCCCTCTCCTCCCTGTTTTTCAGAGAACAACATTTCTGAACTCTTCATTTCTGACCTCCAAGTCCCTTTTTCTTTCTACTTTTACCTCAGACCTGTTTGGCACAGCCCACAGCAGATGGGAGGAATTCCACCCTTTCCCACACAATTCCCATTGTGGGGAGCAGGAAAGGTTTGCCCAGTGTTGACCTAAGGTGGTTTCCATGGGCTCTGATTAATCTGTGATGTGTTTTTTATACCAGGGGGTTACTCAGGGCTGAACAATAAGGTGACAATTTAGGGGGGAACAGTGGGGACCTCTGGAAGTTCTTCCTGCTGCTTGCAGGAAGATTTTTTGATTGACCCAAAACAGTATTTCCTGAATCTCCTGTTTACCCTCTAAAACTCAGAGCCATTTCCAGGAAAATGGGTTTTCCAGGGAATCCCTTCTGCCCATGATCTGTTGTTGTGTGTTTTGATCAGAAATATCTGCTGCTTTCCATAAAAGCCAGGAGGTGTCCCGGTGTCAGGACCAAGATTCCAGAATTCCGGGTCTAAGTGGGATGGGGGAACGCTCTGTTCGATGTTTACTGATGAAAATTTGAGGGAAACCACATGGATTTGCCAGACAAGACTTCCAAAAAAAAAAAAAACCCAAAAAAACCACGAAAACCCAGCTGCAATAAAAACTTTACAGCATCTCCCCCAGCTCCAGAACAGAGACTTCCTTCTGGTTTATTAAATGTAGACATCAACTGATGGGCAAAACGTGGCAAACATCCCCTTCTGAGGAGGGGGATGAAGAGTTTTCCTGTTCCCACTGCTCTGGAAAACTGGAATTGAACACACAGCTGGAGGTTGGCCCTGCATGAGGCAGAGATGAAGGAGGAAGCAAAGAGGAATGTGATGTTGGAGAATAAATTCCATTTATTTGACTTCATTTCTCCCTCTGCTTTAAGAACATTTATAGTAAATTGATGGGGATGATTCTGACATCAGATTGGGGGCAGTTATAAATGGTTTGGTTATCTCAGCTTAATGAGTTTATTCATTAATTTATATTCAATGCCATCTGAAGAATTCTGCTTTACACAGCAAAGCTTGGAGAGCATGGAGATGCAGCTATTTCCTCAGTTGTATTTTGCTTTGAACTTCAAACTACTCCTAATAAAAGCTGTTCTAATTAATAAAAAATTTATAAAACACTATTAGTATCACTATTGATAGCAGTATTACTATTTTACAGTGTTACAGCACTGCACTTCTCTGTTGGATAGACCAGAAGCAGCTTCAAATTCCTGACAAAAATGAAAAGAATGTTCAGTGTAAAAAAAAAAATCATGAAATAAAAGGGTTAAAAAGTGATTTTCATGTTCTCAGTGTCCAACTCAGAGAGGCCAAACAGTCCCAGGGTTAAAGGATGAACCAACTGGGGAGTCTGCACAAAAACAAACAAGCAAACAACTCCCCAAAAACGGAATGAGGACGGAGATTTTCTCTGCTTTACTTGGGCTGAGGGAGAATTTCCCATCCCAGGGGATTTCAGGCACATCCCTGCTGGGAATGCCAGGGAAACTCAGCCCTGGCTGGGGCAGAGGGAGATGATTTGCCGAGCAGGGAAAGGGTCACTTTTGCAAATATTTTGTTAATTCTTCATTTGCTGGTTTTGGCAGCAGCAGGAAAACAAAGCCTTGTTAGGGGGGAGATTTATACACGAGATTAGGATCAAGCCTGATGGAGCAAAGGGGGGGGTCTGGTAGCTCTGCTGTTTGACAGGTCCCATCCCCGTTTGTCCCATCTGTCAGGAGAGTTTCCTGCTGGAGGAGCACTCAGGAAGTGCTGCTTGAAGTAAATCCAAACAGAATCAACGGATTTGGTCATTATTTGAGGGGAAAAGGAGGTCTTATAAACACATTTTGTCAACACGTGCTGAGTTTGCCTTCTGTTCTCACAGAACTGTAGGATGGCTTGGGTTGGAAAGGACCTTGGAGATGATTTAATTCCAGCCTTCCTGCCACGGGAATGGACATCTTCCACTCCAGGATCTCCACTGGGTTCATGGATGTTCATGATCTGCCTCTTACCTGTTGGAACAGGGGGCAAAATGATGCTCAAAAAGGGGAGAAAAGGGGCTTTTCCAAGTGTGCAGGTGGGTAATTCCTATGGCAAGGTTGGCAGCTCCAAAGGGGCTTCCATGGGAGCAAGGAGGGAGGATGGATGGAGTCAGAGATCGATCATCTCTCTCATCCACCGTGAAAACTGAAAAATTCCTGCTCTTTCCCTGCTTCCACCTGCTATCCCAGCAGGATGTTGGTTCCAGGTCCTTCTCTGGGGTCAAGTGTGTTCACACTTTGATGGGGAGTTGTTTCCCTTCACCAGAAGGAGATCCAAGAACTGAGGTGTGTGAGGAGATCCAAGAACTGAGGTGTGTGAGGAGATCCAAGAACTGAGATGTCTTTGATGACCAGTTGGTCAGCACAGGAAAGGCCATGAGGGAGTTGTGACCTGATGGGAGGATGCAGTCCTTGGAATACGGAGATGTCTCAAATCCCTTGCAGACGGGCAGAGCTGACCTAATTCTGACATCTGACCACTTTCTGTGCTTGCAGAGAAAACATCCTTTGGCTTCAGCAGGTCTTGGATTGGCCCATCAGAGAAATCACCAGTAAAACCAACTCAGATTAAAACTGAAAAGATCCTTGAGGATGAATCAGCTCCACATACCTGTCCCGAGGTGGAGCTGAGGTGGCTCCAAGGCATCCTGAGATGAGGGACCTGTGCAGGGCATGGAATTCCCATTTTCCCACCTACCATCTCTCTCTGTTGGTGGAAGAAGCTGGGACTGAACATTTCTAGGCCCAGTAAGAACACCAAGTCCCAATATCTGCTGGGCTGGCCCTGGTTTGGTCCCCTTTCCTCTCTCCTCTGCCTTTCCAAGTGAGCAGAGAGAAAACCCTCTCAAGGTTCATCTGGCTCCTTCCAGTGCTCCTTGATCAAGGGCAAAGCTTTTCAACAGCAAACCTTGGGATCAGATGGCAGGAACTGCTCCCTCTGCATCCCAGTGGATGGAATATATCCATGGGAGAAATAAAAGAAAGATGTCCATGAGGGAAATATGCCCATGAGGGCAATGTGTCTGGAACCTGGAGCACTGTCAGCTCACCTGGTTGTGTAACTGGTACCAGTGACTGATCAACTGGGACTACACCATGAGCTGGGTGGTCAGAAAGTGGAAAATCCTGGAAGAACCTTGGGATTGGTTCAGCCCCCCCACACAAAATAATCCTCTGGGGGACTCTCCACGGCCATGGCTCCTTCCCATGAGGTCACCTCGGTTCCTGAGCCCTCCTGAGTGGAGGTTTCAAGGCAAGGCAAGGCAGAGCCTGGGGGATCAGATGGCAACAATTGCTCCCTCTGCATCCCAAACCCTGCCTGTCATTCCAGAAATATGCCTGGAATGCTGTGCCCTTGTGTTCCCCCTGGGGAAGGGGGAAGTTTCCCTGCAGGGGCACAGCAGACCCTGGCAGATGTTGGCAGCCCCAGGGCACAAACCCTTAAGCCTCTGCTCAGACTGCTCCTGTGGCTGAAAACCAAACTAAAACCAGCTGCCCTGACTATATTTAGTGATATTTATTCGGGGGTTGATGCTTTCATTATGATGTTTAATCCATCTGGCTGCAGAGCATTCCCAAACGAGCATTCCCAAACAAGTGTGTGTGCCCTGGAGCAGCCAGTGGGAACAAGGGCTGGATAAAAGGGGTGGAAACCCCAAGTTAGGGGGGGCACAAAACCCCAATGAAGTGACCACAAAGGGCAAAAGAGCTTTATCTGTCACGGGGTGGTGGCTGGGAAGTGAAGCAGCAGATTGTGGATGGATAAGCTGTGATTCCTGCTGGGAATCTCAAACAGCCTGGATGACCACCCAGTCCCGAGGGAGGAACAGGAATTCCACTCTCTCCCTGACAGTGGTTTATGTAAATTCACCTTAAAGCTCCCCAGCAGGCCCAGGTTTTCCAGCAGCCAGGGCTCATCCTGACAGGGATTATCTGCACTTGGAACTCCCACCACGGACTTTGGGAACTGAGCAGGTTTATGGGCTCTGAAACACAGAGGGAGGAATGGTTTCCAACTGGAAATAGGGTTAGATGGGATATTGGGAAGGAATTCCTGGCTGAGAGGGTGGGCAGGCCCTGGCACAGGTTGGGCAGAGAAGCTGTGGCTGCCCCTGGATCCCTGGAAGTGTCCAAGGCCAGGTTGGACAGGGCTTGGAGCGACCTGGATTTCCCCTCACGGCCAAGAATTTCTTCCCAATGTCCCATCTGTTCCTGCCCTCTGGAAGTTTGAAGCCATTCCCTGTGTCCCTGAGGTAATTTAGGTGTGAAAACTGAAAAAAAAAAATTTGGTGGCCACTTGATTAAAAAATATCTCAGATCCTTCAGAAATGTGCCAGTGGATCAACTAAGGAGGAAGAACCAGAGGAGAAGATGAGAACTAAAGAAGGGAAGGGAAGGGAAGGTTTGGGAAGGGAAGGGAAGGTTTGGGAAGGGAAGGTTTGGGAAGGGAAGGTTTGGGAAGGGAAGGGAAGGTTTGGGAAGGGAAGGTTTGGGAAGGGAAGGGAAGGGAAGGTTTGGGAAGGGAAGGGAAGGTTTGGGAAGGGAAGGTTTGGGAAGGGAAGGTTTGGGAAGGTTTGGGAAGGGAAGGGAAGGTTTGGGAAGGGAAGGGAAGGTTTGGGAAGGGAAGGTTTGGGAAGGGAAGGTTTGGGAAGGTTTGGGAAGGTTTGGGAAGGTTTGGGAAGGGAAGGTTTGGGAAGGGAAGGTTTGGGAAGGGAAGGGAAGGGAAGGGAAGGGAAGGGAAGGGAAGGGAAGGGAAGGTTTGGGAAGGGAAGGTTTGGGAAGGGAAGGGAAGGGAAGGGAAGGGAAGGGAAGGGAAGGGAAGGGAAGGGAAGGGGGAATGAACTTGTGCTTATGAATAAGACCCAAAGAAATGAAATAAATCCAACTGAGGGCTGGAGGGTCCCCAGGATTCCAGGAGGGCAGCCCTGGAGTCCTTCAGCCCAGGAATTCCTGGCGTTCCCGGGCTAGTTCCCTGTGCCTATTGTTCCCAAACTGTGGATCAGATTGGATTACAACCCTTCAGAGGGGGGGCAGGTTGGGTTTCACAATCGGGGCCTGAATTCCTGCATGAGAAAGGAAGGGGAGTATTTTGGGAAGTGACATTAACCTTACACCTGTGGCATCCCAAACCCCGCTCTGTCCCCTCTGCTGATCAAACAAAGGGGCACCAAGCACGTGATTCCCATTTTCCCCTCATACACTCCCTGCCTTCTGCAGGAATTACGTTTTCCCTCCCAGGAAAAATGTGAAAACATCCTGATAAATTGATTTCTTCCCTGATTCTGTCACAGCCTCTCTACTTGACCTTGGCCAAAAATCATCAGTTCTCTCCCTCCACAGAAAGAAAAGCTGTGGGATGACATTCCCAACTCCCCATCTTTCCTCTCCTCACTTGTACATATGGTCTTAATTTTTGTAGTTTATGTCTGTTTTTTTGGCATAATTTTCAATATTTTTCCCCCCAAGTCTTTAATAAAAGCTGGAATTGTGGCTTCTGCTGCCATCTCTGTAATTCCAGCGACAGCAACAAATGACAGCCAGGTGGGAATTTGAACAGCACTGCAAAAATTGCCTTTATGGCCCAGAATTTGAAATATCCCTGGTAATAAAAACCAAAAAAATAGAGGGAATAATAAAAAGAGCTGCAGTGCTGGATCTTGAGTCTCCACAAGCTGTCAGTGCTGATGTCCTGGTAGGAATTCTCCTCCAGGAAGCAGGACTGAGATAAGCCTGGAACGTCTATTTTTGTCCTGGAACAGAAAGGCCCTAAAAAGGTCTCCCTTGGAAGTTGTTTCTTGGCTTGTGGGATTTGTGCAGCAGGAGGTAAAGGAGGGAACAGGAGGGAACAGGAGCCCTGAGGTTCCCAAAGTTAGTGTTGGAGTTGTGGATATCCTGGGAATTTCCTTTGATGGACTCTGGGCTTTGGTGGGGACTGGAGCAGAGGCAGCTCCCCCTGGAATTCCTGAGTGTCTCCTGCCCATCAGAACAGGAAAAACGGGAATCTGGGCCTCAGCCTGGCACCTTTGGCACCTCCAAAGTTCCAGCAGTTCCTGCTGCAGTTCCCAAAACTGCCCAGCCTGGAATTGGGTTTCCTTTGGCTGCAGCTCATTTTGGGTAATGGCCCATCCTGGTTGGGATGGAACAGGGAAGGGTCAGGAGGGATATTGGGAAGGAATTCCTGGCTGGGAGGGCGGGGAGGAGCTGGAATGGAATTCCCAGAGAAGCTGTGGCTGCCCCTGGATCCCTGGAAGTGCCCAAGGCCAGGCTGGAGCAACCTTGGCTGGTGGAAGGTGTCCCTGCCTGTGGCACGGGGTGGGATTGGATAATCCTGAAGGATTAAGCAAACCATTTTGGGATTGTATGACTCTGTAAATAGTTTGTAGCCCATCATTATCCCAAGGACAAGAGTTTTCAAACTCCTCTGAGTCCCAGAGACAGAGACACAACAACCTGTGCTGGGTGGAGCGGGGTGGGTGAGTCCAATCCTTGGGAGAACAAAGGAATGTGTTGTTTTATTCCTTTCCCAGAAAAAAAAAATTAAAATATCCCAGTGGGGATGAAATCAGAGAATCCCAGAATGGTTTGGGCTGGAAGGGACCTTAAGGATCAGCCAGTTTTCCATGGGCAGGGACACCTTCCACTATCCCAGGTTGCTCCAACCTGGCCTTGGACACTTGCAGGGATGGGGAGTGCTGATGTCTCTGATATCCGGTGCCATCCCTCTCTCCTCACATTTTTAACAAGAATAAAAAGATTTGCTGGAGAAAATGAAAATCTCTCCTTAGCAGAAATAAGTTATCATGAAGTCTGTAAAACCAGCTGGTAATTAGCCCTTTAATTGCCATCTAATACTTTTCCCTCCCCACAAACCACTGAAGGATCCTGTGAATTTTTTTTTGTTCCAGGCTTTTGGATTTATTTATTTATTTTTTTTCCTGGCTTTGCAGCAGGACATCACCAAGAGTTTGCTGAGCCTGGAATCCAAAAACCATTTCCCTTGTGTCCCTCATGGTCCCTCAGGATCCATCAGGAACCCATTTTCTCCTAAATCCCAGGAGCACATTCCCGCTGCTTGGTCTCCTAAATGTGATATTTTCTACACAAAAGACATTTTTCCCTTTCTTTTCTCGTGCTGATGAACAGCAAACACGTGTTCTCCTGACCCCAACAAGTCAGCAGGCAGAGGATGGATGTTGCCAGACAATCTCCTATTCTGGTCCATCTTCCCAGCTGGAATAAATCTGCGTTTTCCCCTTGAAGTTTTGGAAGGGGCTGATTTAGAGCAGCTGCAGAGTTTGGGCTCTCCTTTGGAGCTGACATTCCAAGGGGGAGCAGGGGGAATATTGGGGGGATAAACAGTGGGAGCTGCAGGTTTCACCTGGTGGAAAATGCACATTTTTTTTCCCCTTGATTTCTGCCTCCACCTTCCCAGCAGAGCAGTTTTCCCACCACGTCCCTGTCTGTTCTTCCTCCCAGCACCTCCTTGTCCCGTTTGAACCCCTCAGGTGTCAAGAGGTGGATGGAAAACCATCCCAGAATATCCAAGATTCCACCAGATCTGCAGCTGACAAAAAGAAGGGCAGAAATGGAGGTTTCTTGTCAATTCTCCAGCTGGTTTTCTTTCTTTTCTTCATAATTTCTGTTTTTCCTCTTGCCCTGTTTGAACCCCTCAGGTGTCAAGAAATGGATGGAAAACCATCCCAAAATATCCAGAACTATCCCAAACTCTACAAGATCATCAGCTGACAAAAATAGGGAGGAAAATGGAGGTTTCTTGTCAATTCCCCATCTTGTTTCCTTTTTTCCTTTTTATTATTTTTCTTCTTTTTCTTCTCCTGTTTGAACCCCTCAGGTGTCAAGAGATGGATGGAAAACCATCCCAAAATATCCCAAACTCTACCAGACCTACAGGTGACTGAAATAAGGAGGGAAATGGAGTTTTTTTCTAAATTCCCCATCTGGTTTCCTTTTTATTTTTAATTATTTCTTATTTTTTTCCTTGTCCTGTTTTAACCCCTCAGGTGTTGAGAGGTGGATGGAAATCCATCCAAAACTACCCAAAAATACCCCAAACTCTACCAGACCTACAGGTGACAAAAATAAGGAGAAAAAGTGAGATTTCTTGTAAATTCCCCATCTGGTTTCCTTTTTATTTTTTATTATTTCTCTTTCTTTTTCCTGTAGCGTTTCAACCCCTCAGGTGTCAAGAGGTGGATGGAAAACCATCCCAAAATATCCCCACAGCTGACAAAAACTGGGAGAAAAATGGAGGTTTCTTGTAAATTCCCCATCTGGTTTCCTTTTTATTTTTAATTATTTCTCTTTTTTTTTTCCTTGTCCTGTTTGACCCCTCAGGTGTTGAGAGGTGGATGGAAATCCATCCAAAACTATCCCAAAATATCCCAAACTATGTAAGACCTACAGCTGACAAAAATAAGGAGAGAAATGGAGGTTTCTTGTCAATTCTCTGTCTGGTTTTCTTTCTTTCCTTAATAATTTCTCTTTCTGCTATTGCCCTGTTTTAAACCCTCAGGTGTCAAGAGGTGAATGGAAAACTAACCAAAAATATCCCAAAATATCCCAAACTCTACCAGATCTATCTCTGACGAAACCAGGGAGAGAAATGCAGGTTTCTTTTCAATTCCCCATCTGGTTTCCTTTTTTTTTTTTTTTCAATTATTTCTCCTTTTTTATTTAGCTAGTCCTGTTTGAACCCCTCAGGTGGCAGGAGATGATGCAAAACCATCCCAAAATATCCCAAACTCTACAAGACCTACAGAGGACAAAAATAAGGAGATAAATGGAGATTTCTTCTAAATTCCCTGTCTGGTTTCCTTTTTATTTTTAATTATTTCTCTTTTTTTTTCCTTGTTCTGTTTGAACCCCTCAGGTGGCAGGAGATGGATGGAAAACCATCCCAAAATATCCCAAACTCTGGAAGACCTACAGGTGACCAAACCAGGGTGAGAAATGGAGGCTTCTTTTCAATTCCCCATCTGGTTTCCTTTTTATTTTTAGTTATTTCTCTATTTCTTCTTGCCCTGTTTTAACCCCTCAGGTGTCAAGAGATGGATGAAAAACCATCCCAAACTATCCCAAACTCTGGAAGACCTGCAGGTGACCAAACCAGGGCAAGAAATGGAGGTTTCTTGCCAATTCCCCACTTGATTTTCTATATGTTTGTTGGTTTTTTTTAATTATTTCTCTTTTATTTTATCCTGAACTGCTGCAGCTGGGGGGGGGGGGAGGAGCAGCCGAGCAAGGGGTGGTTTTAGGGCTGCTTTTCTGCACCCCACAGGAACATCTGCTGAGGAGCTAAAAATCTGCTTTTCTGCCTGAAAACCTTCTCCAAACACTTATTTTCTCCCCCCCCACTCCCCCCAAGTTCTCTGGGGATGATGCTCAAGCTGTGTCCCAACCCAAGGCCAGCATTCCTCGGTGGGAAGAGTTGCACAACCACTTCTGATTTATTTTTAACAGGAAAAAAAAAAAACACCCCCCAAAAAACACATTTCAGAGGGGGAGGGGCTGGAGAAGCCTCGTGTCTGAAAAGAACCCGAGGCTTGTGGTGAGATTGAATCCCAACTTGTGTTGGGAAGGGAGAAGAGGGATACAAACTTTGTTTTCCTCAGGAAAAAGGTGGTTTGAGTCACATTCTCCATAATAATAATAATAATAATAATAATAATAACAGTAATCTCCCCCAGGTTCCCTCCCCTATGAAATGTTGCACCAGATGACCCTCTGAGGTCCCTCCCAACCTGGGCTGGTCTCCTGATTCCCTCAGACATTCCAGCGTTCCACTGCACATGGACAGGCTTATCAAGGAGCAGAGGATCACAGGGCCCTGTGGCAGCATTCCCAAATTTTCAGTGATGCCGATTCCTGGCCCAAATATTTTTTTTTTCCCTTCAATTCCAATCCTTTTTTTTTTTTTTTTTTTTTTTTCTCTTTGATCCAGTGGTTGGGGTTGGGTTGGGTTTGGGTTGGGTGGGCAGTGCCTGGTCTTGTTCTCTTTGAAGAGGATCCTTGTCCACCTCTCGGGAGAATCTCCTCATACCCCAACGACCAAAGGAATTTTAGACAATTCCCAGCCAGCCCAGCCTCTGGAATCGCTTCTTGGCACCGGGATCTGCTGTTGACATCTGCTCTGAGCGTGACTGAAATGTGGAAGAACCTCCCCCCCATTCCCTGCCCTCCAAAACCCATTCATAGGGAGAGGGATTTTTTGCTCCTGGGGTTTTTTTGGAGCTGCTGGGACTCCAGGGAATCCTCAGGGAAGAGATGAATGAGGGATTTAGGGCAAGATTAACTGCACTGATCTGGCTGTTTACAGAAGGATTTGAGGGCATTGGGATATCTTTAATCCATGGAATCGATCCAAGAAATCCACCCAGTGGTTACAGGCACTTCAGACTCTTCATGGGACAGTTTTCAAACAGCCTGATCTGGGCTGAAATGATGGATTGAAATAAAGCTGAGCTTAAATATCAGCAGTTCTGAGAGTCCTGGAATGGTTTGGGTGGGAAGGGAACTCAAGGATCATCCAGTTCCATTCCCTGCCATGGGCAGGGACACCTCCCACTGTCCCAGGTTGCTCCAACTTGGCCTTGGACACTTCCAGGGATCCAGGGGTAGCCACAGCTTCTCTGGAAAATCCTTTCCAGTCACTCCCCACCCTCCCAGCCAGGAATTCCTTCCCAACATCCCATCTAAATTTATCCTCCTTCAACTTAAAGCCATTCCCTGTGTCCTGTCCCTCCATGCTTTGTCCCCAGTCCCTCTCCAGCTCTCCTGGAGCCCCTTTAGGCCCTGCCAGGGGCTCTCAGGTCACCCTGGATCCTTTTCTTCTCCAGGGGAACCCCCCAGCTCTCCCAGCCTGTCCCAGAGGGGCTCCAGCCCTGGGAGCAGCTCCGGGACCTCCTCTGGACTCTCCAACTGCCAGTAATGGATTGGCCATAATTTGGGAGCAGCTGGGCAGGAAAAAGCAGGAATTTTCCAGCAAAGCCACCCAGGGAACTGAGGAGATCCAGAGGAAGGCACTGAGTGGAGGAGAGCCAGGAAAAGCAGCTCTTCAGAGGGGTTTGGATTGAAGGTTTTCAGGATGACACCACAAGAGATTTATGACTCAACTGATATTTATTTGAAGTGCCAGCCCAGATCCCCTTCACAAATAGGTTGTGATTTGGTGGGAGGTTGATTTGTTACAGGAGATGATGTTTGGTTTTTTTTTTTTTTGAAAACCAAACTAATCCAACTAATGTGGAAGTGACCGTGTCTCAGTGACCTCCTGAGAGAGAAAAATGACACCAGTGAAAGCAGATCTGAGAATTATTAACTCCATTTTGCTTTGAAGGGGGAGGGAATTTGTTCCATCAAAGTATTGAATAGAATTAGATTAATTAGCTTAGTATTGCTTAGAGAAATGTTACAGATTATTTAGGTTAATAATACATAGATTGATATTGTGTATTAGGGTAAATTAATTACATCAGTATTGATTAGAGAAGCTTCGAATGGACACCCTTATCTCCGTTTCTTTTATAGGAATTTGGCACTCCAATCCCTAAAAAAAAAAAGGCTGGAAAATCTCAGCCCGTGCGGTGCCTTCCCTGCTCCTTAGGTTTTCCTACGAGGAATTCCGAGCCCCGGGCACCTTCCCGGGGAAAAGAAGAGAGCCGTGCGTGTTAACCCGAGCCGGGAATTCTTCACCAGCTCATTTGTGGATGCTCAGCCTCCCGTGGAGCCGCATCCTCAGGTCTAAATATAAACCCGGGCTTATCTCCGCAGCACCACAAAGGCCAGGGGTGCCAGCCAGGCTGGAAAAAAAAAAAAAAAAAAAAAAAAAGCAGTGTCAGGATGGCCCCTGGGGAGGATAAACCCGACCCTCCCCTCCCTCCCCTCCCCAGCGCAGCGCACCAAAAATGTCTTGAGCCCCGCTCGAGCCCCCGAATCCTCTTTCCATTTACGCGCTAATTGGGAACAATGCCGGGGCCGGGGGGCTCGAAAATAGCCGGGGCAGCGTCTTGTCCTTTTATAGCAGTGCCCCCTTTGTGAGCCCGGGCATGTGACGGGGTGGCGGCCACTCCGGGAGGGCACAGGGATAAAGCCCCGCGTGTGCCCGGGCTTTGTCCCGCGGCAGCATCTCCATCCCCCGCCTCCATCCCTCAACTCCCGGCCCTTCCCAAACCGGCCCCCGGCGATGGCTCCCAAGAAGCCCGAGCCTAAGAAGGCCGAGCCTAAGAAGGAAGAGCCCAAACCGGCGCCTAAACCGGCGGAACCAGAACCCAAAAAAGAAGTGGAGTTCAACCCGGCTTCGGTCAAGGTGGGTTCTCCTCTAAGCTGGGGTTTGGGATGATGGGAGAGGACATTCCCCAAAATCAGCAGGTGGATCTGAGCAGAGAATGAGCTGATTCCCGCTGATCCCAACAAGCAGGATACTTGTTCCTCCACTGGGAAATTGGGGGAAGGTTTGACTGTGCTCGGGGCTGACCACGAATATCCAAGGGCCAAGGGTGGATTGTGGGCTTGGAATTGATTTCTCTCGGCCTGGAATGCATCGCTTGGGCTGACAACAACAGCCTGGGGCTTCCTGGAAGTGAGTCAGGGAAACCCCTTTGGTTTTCCTGAAAAAACCCAACACAAAGGAACTGTGTGTTTTGGAAGGCAGAGGGAAACTTGGGCAAAAATCCAGAGTTCCTGAATGACCTGCTGCTTCCAGGTCCTGCCCCAAGGATTCCTCCAAAGGGCATGAGCCTCCTTCTCCTTCTTCTTCTTCTTCTTCTCCTTCTCCTTCTCCTTCTCCTTCTCCTCCTTCTCCTTCTCCTTCTCCTCCTTCTCCTTCTCCTTCTCCTCCTTCTCCTTCTCCTTCTCCTTCTCCTCCTTCTCCTTCTCCTTCTCCTTCTCCTTCTCCTTTTGTCCTTTAAGATTTTTGATGTCCACTTAGAATTAGATGAAATTAATTAATTAAATTGCCCTCTCAGTGAACTCCCCCATCGACAGGGAACTGCCAGTGTTTAGGAAACACTCCAGGTTTTAAAGTCAGGAATTAGGGAATTCCAGTGAAATGATGCTGGAGATCAGTTTTCCCTTTCAAAGGCACTTTTTTTTTTTTTTCCCATGGGAATGGAACTTTTAGTGGAGATCTGAGAAATTTCTCCCTGAAAATGATAAGGCAAAAGGAAATTCTAGATTGCTGTGGAAATGCCCGTGAAATGGCCCCTCAAAGGGTGACCTTTTGACTCCTAAAAATGCAACAAGGAAATAAAGATGTGAAAACGAGCAGTTGCTCCCTGTGCACCATTCCCAGGCAATTCCGGAGATCCAGGAGCAGCTTTCCCACAGTAAATGAGGGATAGACAATGCAAGGCACAGTAGGATTTCTTTGCAGGGCCTTGTCCTTTGGGAATTGTCCTTGGGGAAGAGGCTTTGCCCTTGGGGAAAAGAAGAGGAGCTTTGCAGCATCTCCCAGCTTTCCTTTTAATGGGGATTTGGACCAAATAATTGTAGAATCAGGGAATTAGGGAATCCTGGAATGGTTTGGCTGGAAGGGACCTCAAAGATCATCCAGTGCCACCCCTGCCATGGGCAGAGACACCTCCCACTAGCCCAGGTTGCTCCAGCCTGGCCTTGGACACTTCCAGGGATCCAGGGACAGCCACAGCTTCTCTGGGAAATCCATTCCAGCCCTCCCCACCCTCCCAGCCGAGAATTCCTTCCCAATATCCAAGATAAATCTATCCTCCTTCATCTTAAAGCCATTCCCTGTGTCCTGTCCCTCCATGCCTTGTCCCCAGTCCCTCTCCAGCTCTCCTGGAGCCCCTTTAGGCCCTGCCAGGGGCTCTCAGGTCTCCCTGGATCCTTCTCTTCTCCAGACTGAACAATTCCAACTGCTGAGTGTGTCTGGACCTTCTCTTCTTTGCTCAGAACCCAGTTTTCCCTTCAGGAAAACATGGGAAGTGCATAAGAACAGGAATAAGTTGCTCTGTCTCGGTGTCCCCCCCGAGCTCAGCACAGCAGATCCTGGGTGGAAATCCTTTCCCTCTTCTCCACGGGATCAAATCCTGCAGCTGGGAATTTCTGGCAGAGGAAACCCTGCCTGGAATCACAGAAACCTTGGAAATCTTTAATTTTAAATCCTGATAGAGGAAAAAAAAAAAACAAAAAGAAAAACGACATAAACCAAAAAACAAGTGATGATTTGAACTGATATCAAGGAATCGGATTAGAAGGAATTCAGCTTTGGGATAGTTTGGAAAGGACTGCCAGAGTTGGAGAGGAGGACTCTTCCATGACCTTGGATAAGCGGTGTGTGGTGGGATCCAGCTCCCTCCAACACCTCTGGACTCGACATTCCTGCCTGTAAAAGGAGCAGGGGGAGAAGGCCAGGATAGGGTGACATTGTGGGAATTCTCAGCTGGGATCGGGTGACGCTGTGGAATGAGGGGCAGGCGAGTCCTGGAGAGACAGGAGGTATCATTAAAAAAAAACAAACCTCAAAAATATCCATATTTTCCCAGTGCACACAATCTCAGCCTCACCAAATCTGTTTTCATCCACATAGGACTGAATTTTTGCAAGTTCTTCTCTTGCCCTCCAGCACATTTTGCAATTAACGGTTCTTATCGTGCTTTGTAACGAGCTAAAAGACACATCCTGAGTTCCTAAATAATAAATAACTCCAAATGCAGTGCTGGGGTGATAACAGCCCTTCAGAGGATATTCCATTATCTTTTCTACGCCCAGCTGGAGTGGGAAAAATTGGTATTTTCTCAACACGTTTTCCTGGGAATTTTTTAATTAAATTTTTTTTTTTTTTTTAAATCAGCAATGGTTTTTTGTTTTTAATTTTTTTATTTTTATCCAAATTGAAGCTCTTTGTGCTGGGGCTGGCTCTGCTCCAGAAATCCAGCTCAGGGCAGCTGGTGGAGGTCAGAATTCCTCCCTGGATTGTCATAAAAAGGTCTGGAAAAAAAATCGTTTTCTGCATTGTAGGATAAAATCGGGTCTTGTTTTCCTGAAGAAAATAATCTGTGTTAAAAAAAAAAAAAAAAAAAAAAAAAAAAAAAAAAAAAGTGGAAAAAACCAACCTTGCTTAGAACAAATAAATGTAAAAAAGATTCTCAAAATGCATCTTTTGCTGTGAATGTCAAATTATTTCCATTTATTCTCAGGCCTTATTATGCAGCTTTGTATTTGGAATCCTTAGTCATCTTTTTTAGCCACACTAAAAAGTCTGCAAACTAAAAAATATTTCTGTGGTAGAGGGGAGTCCTTCTTGTTTCGATTTTCCTGACTTTCCTAAATCATAATAACGATCGAAGAACCTCATTTTCCACCCCGAATTCCATGGGATTTTCCCATTATCTTCCTCCCCTGTTTGATGGTCCTGGGCTGTTTTGTGCCTCTGTTGTAATGCCACTTACAGTGGCCTAAATATGAGACACATCCCCTAAGTAAATCCCATTATTTCAGATTTTTTTAATGCTAATCCCGTGCACATTCCCATTGGATTTGATCCATCAACTGGAAATTTTCACAAAGACCTTCCCAATTTTAGAGTCAATTTTTTTACAACTCATTGAAAAGAGGGGTTTTTTTGGGGGGGAGAGATTTGGAGTGTTCTGGATCCAATCCCAGCCCAGACTTGGTCAAGGATTTATGGACAGGGTTGTCATTGAACCTTTATACAACTTTGTCCCACAAGATCAAGGATGGCAAATATTTATATTTATATTATTTATATTTACATCTTTATTTATATTTACATCTATATTTATATTTATATTTATAATTATATTTATATTATATTTATATTTAGTTATAGTTATAGTTATATAGTATATATACACTATATAATATATAATATGCAAAATTATATATAAAATGCAAAATATAATATAGTTATATAATATATAATATATAATATATATAAAATATATATTATATAACTATATATAGTAATATATAGTTATATATATTATTTATATCTATATTTATTTTGAATATTTCCGTATTTATTTATATATATTTTTATATCAAACATGTGTACAGATATCTTTATAGATACATATATAAAAATATATATATTTATTGAAATACACATGATTTATTAGGACAAAAATTAGGCAAAAAGGTCCTAAACAGAATTATTTACTACCTAGCATAGCAGCTAGAACAGCTATTAAAATATAGACCACTGGGAAGCAATAGTGAAGCAATCATATTAAAAATTGTATGAAAGCAAAACCAGCTGCTGAGCAGAGACTGGTGTCACTCACTCAGACCTGGAACAGTGGGCAAACCTCTTGGGAGTGACCTTGAGGGGTGTCCCTGCTTCCAGCCGGGAATCTCCACTCACATTCCCAAGAAAGGGGGGTGTTGGAAGCCCCTGCTGGTAAAATTTGGGCTGAAGGTTCTGGGCTGTCAGTCAGGGGGGTCCAGGCTGGGCCAGCTCTGGGGAAATTATTGTTGGTTCCTTTATCCGGGGATTTCTCCAGGTCTGCCCTGTCCTACCTCACTCCCAGGGTGTTTCCCTTTGGGAATGGTGTGTTTCCCTTTGGGAATTGTGTTTCCCCCTGGGATTGCTGTGGGTTTCAGCTTTGTTCAGCCCCCACCCCACCCTGACCCCCCTTCTTCAGCCCCCTTTGCAATCCAGGGCGTTGCTCCGGTTTTTGTTTTCCCCGTTCCAGGCAGAGCATCCCATCCCGGATCCCTCAGCCTGATCATCAAATCCTAGAGTGTTTGGGGTTGGAAAAGACCTTAAATCTCACTTTACCTCGTTCCATGGGCAGGAACCCCTCCCAGCAGAGCAGGTTCCTGCAGATCAGGCACCGAGCCAGCTCAAGGTGGTCGCCACACGTGCCCAACACCCTCTCGCTTTTCCCTCTCCCAGCTACTTTTCCCTCTGGTTTTATCCCTTCCAGGTGCTGCCCCGTTTACATTGTCACCCCCAGTGTTGTTGCTGGCCTTCAGAGCAGCTCAGCAGGGACATTTTGGGGGAGGAATGTCCCTGCTGGGCTCAGCTTTGGGAAGGGTGGGCAAACACCTGCCAGGTCACTCCAATCTCCTTCTCCCTCTGAGGTTCCTTCCCGAGCCTGAGAAATTGGAGGAGCGAGTCTTGAGGCCTAAAGATTGGAATTTTAGCAAAGAAAGACAAGAGACCCCATTGTGAGTTTTGAAGGGAATGTTTCCTTCGGAATTTTCTGGGATTTGCCTCCGAGTGCTCTGATGAGGAGGGAGAACTTCTGGGAGCTTTTTGTGATTTAATTTTGATTCAGTGAGCAGCAAATGGCTCTTCAATGTGTGTGCTCGAGGATTGCGTGGCTCTGGTGCTCCTTTGGATTTCTGCCAGCCTGGGGGGCTTTTCCAAAATCCAGGTGTTAGCTGTTGGATTTCAGCCCTGCCCGAGGCAAAGCTCTAAAAAAAGGGATGGTTCTGCTCCAAAATGCTGGCTCAGGGCTGACCATGGAGGGGAACAGGAGCCTGAACCTGGGGAATCTTTGCCATGGCTGGAAGAACATCCTGTGTTTGCCCCATCCATCGTCCCTGTGAAGCTGCAGAGGATCCAAATTCAGCAGCCTGTGATGTTTCCTTGGGATAAACTGACCTGAGGATTTCAGCTCATGGAGGAATCCAAATTCAGTATTGTGGGAATACTGAGGGAAAAAAATGACCTGAAGATTTCAGGACATGGTGGGAATCCTAATTCAGTATCTGTGGGCCTTTTTAGGGAAACCCTGGTCTGGAGATTTCAGGTCCTGAAGGGATCCAAATTCAGTGTCTGTGGTCCTTCTTAGGGAAAATCCAATCCTGAGGATTTCAGGTCATGGGGGAATCCAAATTCAGTATTTGTGGGAATATTTAGGGAAATCCTGACCTGAGGATTTCAGGTCCTGGTGGGAAGCCAATGCTTTGGGAGGGATCCCCCTCCAAATTCCCATCAGCTGAAGTCCATGGCACAACATTTCCCCTTTATGAACAGTGGTTTCTCCTGCCCTCTCTCCCGTTCTCTCCACATCAGGGGGTTCAGAGGGTGGACATTCCACAGCCTGTCAGGGCTCTGTTCCCTCTCCAAAGCCTTTTTGCCTGGGAGAGGCTGCTCTCTGAAGCTTCCTCTGGTGCTTTCCCAGGATTTGCCTTGCTCATAAAATTCAGGTGATGCTCAGGTTTCTCATTCCCCAATTAACAATTTGCTTCAGTGCTCCTGGGTGGACTCCAGAGATAAGGGGAAATTAAATTTGCTCTGGTGCTTCCAAAGTCATCTCTGCTCCTTCCTCCTCTCCTTTATTTATCCCACTCCAGGCCAGTCTGGAGGCACAGGATGTTCCCAGCCAGGCTGGGATGCTGGGACAGTGGACAGAGCCCTTTCCTCCCTCCTGGGCCTCCCTTGGGAGCAGCTGAGCCCAGACTGACAGGAATTTGGCAGCTCCCCTGACAGGAATGAATCAGTGCCTGGAAGTGGAAAGGGAATTTCAGGGTTAGGAAACAATCCATAGCCTTGATCCGATGGAGCCTCTGCTCTGGAGCCAGGCTGGGAATGCTGGGGGGGTTCCCCTGGAGAAGAGAAGGATCCAGGGAGACCTGAGAGCCCCTTGCAGGGCCTAAAGGGGCTCCAGGAGAGCTGGAGAGGGACTGGGGACAAGGCATGGAGGGACAGGACAAGGGGTTCTTGGTTTAAGTTGAAAAAAAGTGGATTTAGGTGGGATATTGGGAAGGAATTCCAGGCTGGGAGGGTGGGGAGGGAGTGGAATGGATTTCCCAGAGAAGCTGTGGCTGCCCCTGGATCTCTGGAAGTGTCCAAGGCCAGGTTGGAGCACCCTGGGCTGGTGGAAGGTGTCCCTGCCCATGGCAGGGAATGCCACTGGATGATTCCTAAATTCCCTTCCAGCCCAAGCCATTCCATGATTCCATGATCCAGTAAAACATTTCATGGGAAGAGGGGACATGAGATGACTCAAATCACCAAGTGACCCCCAAGAGATGCAGATCAGGGCCCAGAAATAATCAAACCTCGAGCAGGGATGGATGAAAACCCACCCAAAGCTTCCTCTGTGAATGTTCCACCCACCCCCAGCTCCAAACCCGGCCAGCACTGGAAATCCAGGGAATTTTCCAGCTGGATTTTCTAGGCTGGCCAATCCTTGTGTATCTCCCTTGTTCACAGAGCTGGGGGATGGTTCCCCAAAAAAAAAAAGTACTTCTCAAGGAAAACCTCCAAAAGGCACTGTGGTGGGAGCAGAATGTTTTGCAAATGCACCCAAGACTTTGCCAAGGGTTTTCCAATAAAAATCTGAGGAGGATAAAGAAAATGACTGGTTTCAGCTTTTTACAGTTAATTCCCTGTTTGGATTGTTTTGATCTGAAGCAATCATTAATCTTTGAGGGTTCTTTCCTTCTCATATAGGAAAAAAAAAATACCCTGAAATCGTTAATGATCGAAATTACTTCAGTTTGGGCTGAAGAGAACATTTTGACCAATCTGGAAGGGTTTTTCTCCCTCATTTCCAACTAAAACTGTCATCAAGCAGAAGACAAAACCCAAACCTGTTTTCCTTGTTAATGAAAACAGCTTTTCCCCCGAAAAAATTTGGGGATTGCTCAGTGTCCCCTAAAATAGATGATGATATTGGGGTTTTTTTAAAACATTTTTTGGAGGGGCAGTTTTCTCTCCCACTCCTTCATTTTGCAGCTGCCAGGGAACAACTTCCCTGCACAGAGAGGTACAAAGCCTTGACCAAACCAGCTCCTCAGGGGCCACATCCCTGCCCTGGGCAGCTCATTCCAGAGCTTGACAACCCTTTTCCAGACAGGAATTTCTCCTGATATCCAGCCTAACTCCCCTCTGGTGCAACCTGGGGCTGTTTGTTTGCAGCAGCAGCAGCGACCAAAACCTGCCCCTTCGCAGCTCTTCGAAGAGGAAAGGGTGAGAGAATGATAAATAGGTCATGGTTTGATCATTTTTGGGTGTTTTCAGGGCTCTGCAGCAGGTCCTGCCCTGGAAACCCCTCCCAGAAGCACATCCTGCCTTGGAGATTTATCTTCTGAGAATTTACCTTCTGAGAACTCATCTTGTGAGAGCTCAGCCAAGACATTTGCCTGCTCCTGGTGTGGATGTGGCCTCAGAGGGCTTGTTTGGTGCCTCTCAGTGTGGTGGGAGGGGGTTTCTCTGATTTACAGATGAGGGAACAGCCTCTCCTCGGGGCTGTCTCGTGTTCCAGGCGTGGGTACCGGGGTGGGAAGGGAGAACTTTCCCCCTCCATGCAGCCTTCCCATCATCCCTCCAGCCATTCCCAGCCTTTCCCCCCTCTCCAATCTGCCCCTGGAAGAGCAGGGAGCTGTTGCAAACAAACACAGCCCTGGCTGTGGAGCAGCCCTGTAACCAGATCTGCATTTCTCACATAGCTGCCAAACCTCCATCAATGTGGTTTTAATCCCCATTTGTGTAACGTGCAATAACTATTAAATTGAAATTAAATGCCCGGCTCAGAAACATGCACGAGGCCCTGGACAACGTGCTAACTTCTCCCAAATTATTGGAAAGCTGGGATGTAAGGATGGGGTGTTTATTCCTGCCATAAACCAGCTCGATCTTCATGTGGAAAAGGGGGAAAATTGGTGAGAGAAACTGGAGGAGGGATGGGGGTAGAAATAAAAACTTTGGGTTTCCCAAAACATTTCCAGGCAGAGGTGCCTGGGTGCACTTTTCCCTGGAGCTTGTGCTGACAGGGTGGAAAAAGGGCAGTGGTTGGGTGTTCCCTGTGGGAAGTGGAAGCACACAGGTTGTGGCTTGGATGGAGATGGGACTCAGGAAATCATCCTGGAATCAAAGGTTGGTTGAGGTTAGAAAAGACCCTTCAGATCGTGGAGTTCAACCATCCCCCAGCACTGCCAAGGCCACCACTGCCCCAAGTACCCAAGTGCCACAGCCACAGGGGTTTTGAATCCCTTGGGGCAGATTTAGAAACTCACCCCTCACTTCTGCTTTCTCTGCCTGCTTTGGGGTTTGATGTGGGTGTTGTTGTCAGATCATACAATGGATACTGGGGAGAGTATTGGGAAGGAATTCCTGGCTGGGAGGGTGGGGAGGGAGTGGAATGGATTTCCCAGAGAAGCTGTGGCTGCCCCTGGATCCCTGGAAGTGTCCAAGGCCAGGTTGGAGCATCCTGGGCTGGTGGAAGGTGTCCCTGCCCATGGCAGGGGGTGGCACTGGATGATCTTTAAGGTATCTTCTAACCCAAACCTTTCTGGGACTCTCTGATTTTCGACAGGGAAAGTTTTGGCCCCTTGGAAAGTGATTCTGGGTTACAGAGGGATTATTTTGGGAGCCCTGTGAGTGTTGGGAAACAAAAGCAGAGCTCTCCCTGTCCCCCCCCCCCCCCCTTATCAAGGGACTCTTTGGCAGCTCAGTCCTGTTTCTTGTCCAAGGCAGGAGCTGGGACATTTGGAAGAGCTCCAGCTGCTCTTTGATCTTTCAGGAGCTGGAAGTGCAGAGGGATGGGGTGGATTTGCTGAGGGCCTGACAGATTGAATGGCCTTGAGCTGAAAGAGGGCAGGTTTAGATTCGATGGGATATTGGGAAGGAATTCCTGGCTGGGAGGGTGGGGAGGGACTGGAATGGATTTGCCAGAGGAGCTGTGGCTGCTCCATCCCTGGGAGTGTCCCAGGCCAGGTTGGAGCACCCTGGGCTAGTGGAAAGTGTCTTCCCTGGAGCTCCCCAACCCCATCAGGCAGACCCTCAAGCAGCATCTTCCCCTGAGCCTCAGTTCCCCGGGGTTCATCTGGTCATTCTTTTGTCTTGCAGGTGGAGTTCACCCCTGACCAGATCGAAGGTGAGGAAGATGTTTCTCTTCTCTGCTCAGTAAATCCCATCCCAGGAGGGGCTGGCAAGTCCTGGCATGAGCAGGGTGGGGGGGACATTGGGGCCACCTTAGGAAGGCTGTGCTTGCTGTGCTTTCATTCCTGGCTTTTCCTGTGCTCTGTCCCCTCTTCCAATTCATGTGTGGAACTGGTAAAAAAAAAAGGGAGAAAGTCATGGATTGTTTTAGAGCAGTTACACCCCCAAAACCTCAGCCCAAATATGTGCTTTTACTTTTAGAAAAAAAACCTCCAAAACACACTAAAAAAAAAACATGAACCCTTTCAAGAGAAAGTGCCCCAACCCAACCCTCTTTGGAGAACTTTTCCCTGTGTTCAATCAGAACTTAATGTGTTACAGTTCCACACAAAACCAGCAAACAATCACAGAAAGGGCTTCTCTTTTTGCTCCTTTCAAAGCAAAACATCAGCATTAATTTCTGAAACCTTTGTCCCAGCCCAAGAAAAATGATCCCAAAACCTCAGGCCTGAAATCTGGGAACGCTGTGCTTGCAGCTGTCCCCTTTTCCCTCAACTACCAGCCTGCTTTTTTTTTTTTATTTTTTTTTTTTTAACTTCCAGGATAATTGATGGATGGAATCAAACATCTGGGAGAGCTTTGCTTTGCTGTTTAAAAACTCTTGGCAGGGCTCGGGAGAGCCTGCAAAAGATGGTATCAGAAAATGGGCTAATTGGAACAGGAAAAAATAAATCAATCAGGGAGGAGAGGTACAGAAGGAGGGATTTGCTGTACTGGAAAATGCCATAATGTCCTGAAGATTGAGGCTTTGCCACTGACTTCCAACATTATGGATTTTCAAGCCCCCCCTTTAATGCCTTTAGTTTCTATTTTCTACCAGCAGCTCAAAAGTAACTTCAGATTGGACACAGCTTTTAATTTCTGGGAATTTGCCCCTTTTCGAGTCCCAAAGTCCAGGGAGAACCACAGGAGAGGCCCAGTCTGAGCTCCAAACCCTGGGGTCATTCCAGCAGCACAAAACATCTGGATGTCTCCTCAGCTAAAAGTTTGGGGGCTTGGAAAGGACAGTCCCAATTTTTGGGCCTTGTTCTCTGTCTCCCTGAGCAGAACAAACTCCAGGGATTCTATCAGAGAATGGGAAAAGAGCTCATCCCCAGCTCCTCAGCTCTTTTCCTCCTCCCCTTCTCTGCTTCTTCTCCCTTTGTCCCTGTTCCTCAGGGGGTTCTTTGGGGGTCCTCAGGCACCCTTAGAGTTGTCAAGTAGAGATTTCTTCCCAGGAGAAGCTCCAGGGCTGGAATTCCCTGCCCCTCTGGGCTCTTTTGTGCAGGTCAAGACCTTGCCAAGGAGTGTCAGCAGTGAGAGAGAACTGAGGATCCCATTTCAGTGCTTGGGGTGGGTTTATTTTGTGTCCACTTTGGAAAGCCAGGACCACTTGCCATCATTGGAAAACTGGGACTCACAGGAGGGTGGGATTAATTTGTTCTCTCCTTCCCATTCTCTCCTTGCTCCCTTTAAGCTTCCACCATTCCCAGCTCTCCCGTTTTCCTGGGTTTCAGCTGCACTTGTTTGATTCTGGGCTCGTTTTTCAGCTCCACTTTGCACTGGTAATTTTGTCAGCTTTCCTCTTTCAGGAGCTCCAGCTCCCCTGGCACACCTTTAAATGTGGGGTTTTATTTTAAATCAATAGATGGATAATAATATCTACAATAATTTATAATAGATATAGAATAATGTATAATATTTATAATCTCCTTCTCTCTCTGTTGACCCGATGAGTACTCAGGTGTCTCAGGGAGATTGGATGCTTCCCAGTTTTTCAGCTGGTCCCAGAGCAATGGGAATTCCACCCTCTCTTGGGTATCACTGATCTTCACCATTGACCCAACTGGTTTCTGGCAGCTGATTCTGAATTGAGCTGGTGGAGGAGAAACAGAGGCTGCAGCACCTCAAGGTCTTTTCCAACCCTTCTAGAATGTTCCAACCCCCTTCTCTTTGCTAAGGAAAAGACTTTGATGTGCCAAGGAGGCCCTGAAAGGTTTTATTGTCGTGTTGGGCCCCCAAAATGTTGCTCTCAGGGGCAGAATGGTCTGTGGGTGAAGCCACACACCCACCTCTCCGTGCCCTGCTGCCTCCCCCATCCCAGTGAAACCCATCCCTTGTGGCAGGATGTGTTTATAAAACTGCATTTCTGGCCCCTTCAGCCCCTAAAACTGCTGAAAGGGGAAGAATGGGAGCCATTCAGGATGAGCAGAGAGGCAGTAATTAGACATCTGAAAATACCCGTTGCTCCTGCCAGTGGTTTCATGGCTTGCAGGAGGGCAAAGGACAGCGTGGCCAGCCTGGTGTGGGTGCTTTGATGGGGATTTGCATCGAGTCAGCAAATGCAAATGAAATAAAAAATAGAAATAGAAGAGGGGGGAAAAAAAATTGGAAATGTGAGCTGGCAGTAACTGGGCTGGATGGGTTGGGAAGCTCTGGGAGTGGCTCAGGTGGTTGGTGCCAGGCAGGAGGTGAGGGGTGGGTGGATGAGGAGCTCAGGGGGGGTGGATGGGTGGGTTTTTCCTCCACCTCAGGAGCTGAGACCACCAGGACAGGCCAGAGCTGGGACAGGGTCTCTGAGCCCCTTGCACTGCCAGCAAGGAGCCCGGGAAAATCCAAGGATGCCCTCTGCTGGAATGAGGGGCTGGCCAAGGGACCGGGGACCCGAGCAGGGAGCCAGGAGGGAAGGAGGAAGATGAGGATGAAAAGAAGAAAAAGAGGGGGATGGGAATTAGTCCCAAGTGAGAAAATGTTGTTTGGAAGTGTTGGATGAAGAAGGAGATGAGCAAGATGTGAGTGGAATGGTTAAAATTAGAAAGGAGGGAGAAAGGAGGAGAAGCAAACCCTGAAGGAGGAACAGAGGGAAAGAAGCAAAAGGAGAGGAGAGGGGAGAAAAAAAGGGGGAGGTGGGATAAAGAGAAGGAGAAGGAATTGAGAAGGGAAAGGTGGAGAAAACCTGGTGTGCAGAGAGAAGGGCTGAGTGGCTGAATGGGCCAGGACCTTGGGAAAAGAGGGATAAGCTCACTGTGTGTGGAAAGTGGGAGGGGAATACGTGCAGGAGAGCAGGAATGGGACAAGGGTGCGATTCAGGGATTCAGGATTTAAAGCCAGAGCCCAACCATCAGCCCACCACTGCCAAGTCCAGCACTGAGCCATGTCCCCACATCTGCAGGAAACTGGGGGCAGAACAGGGACCATCTCCCATGGGAATGTTCTTACCAGGATACTGCTGTAGTAAGAACCTCGATTTAGGGCCAGAAGAGAAGACACGAGGATGTTCCCAAGGATGCTGTGGAGAGGATCTGGCTGCCTTGCAAGGGACAGGGCTCTGCAGGGGGGCCCAGGGGACAGGGAACAGATGAGAAACCTCTGGAGGGATGGCCCTGCTGGGACCAGATCACCCCGAATAATCCCTCCCAACTTGACCCGTTCTGGGATTCTGGGATAAGGTTTTCCATATTCCCTTCACCCTCCTTCACCAACTGCTTGGTGGGTGACAGTTCCACTATCTCATCATGGCACATCTTGCTCCTAATTCCAGTGTTTGATCAGGGGATGGATATCTTGTTCCCTGCTGAGGGAGATGCTCCTTCAGCACCAGGGGCTGTTCCTCCCTGAGTGCCTCATGTTGAACACAACCCCCAGTTATCCCAGGAGCAAAATTACTCCCGAATCCTGGGCCTTCCTGAGCGTTCCTGAGGAGCTGGAAGGCTCTCAAGGCCAACCATTTCCGCCCTGTTTTTGGGGCTTTGAGGAGGAAATTCCACGAGGTAAAAAAATGTGACCTCTCCGATCCCATCCCTGATGGAACCGGAAAACGCGGCGGAGGAGGAACACAAACATTGCAGATAACAGAGGCAACAGAGCTCACCAAGGCCGTTCCCAGACTCCCAAATGAAAGGCTTGGCTGGATCTGGCTTTGGGGGGGGTGTGGAATGAATTTCTCCTCGTCTTTCTTTTTTTTTTTTTCGCCTCCCAGAATTTAAGGAAGCGTTTTCCCTCTTCGACCGGACCCCGAAATCGGAGATGAAAATCACTTATGCCCAGTGTGGGGATGTCCTGAGAGCTCTGGGGCAGAACCCAACCCAGGCTGAGGTCATGAAGCTGCTGGGCAGACCCAAACCAGAAGGTTGGTGCCCTCCCACTGTGTGTGTGTGTGTTTTGGAGAAGGCCACTCCAAGAATTACCTGTGAACTGGTGAGATCTCCATTTTCTGATGGAGACATTAATTTTGGAACAACAAGGGCTGTGAAACAGAAAATAAACGAGGAGAGAAGTGGCCCTGCAGTCAATAAAATTGTCCCAAACTGAGGAGAAGGGTTTAATTTAGTCCTGTGCATCGATGTGTTTTACACTGGGAAATTTTTCCCCTTTTAAGATTGCTTTGATGGCAGGAATTTGTGTGTGTTGACTAAAAAAAAAACCTGGGATATTCCAAAACCATCCAGAGAAACGGAGGGATGGACTGATTGTGAGGGCACGGATTGTTCTGCAGAAGATGTGTGAGAAGGTGTGGGATGTTTGCAGAAACACCTCCCCTTTTCTATGCTCTTCTCTCCCAGAAATTTTTGGGACAGTTCTTGTTCCCAGGGTAGATGTCCCAAGGTGGGTGTCTCATGCTGGATGTCCCAAGGTGGATATTCCATAGTGGTTGTCCCATGGTGGGTGTCCCAAGGTGGTGTCCCAGGGTGGATATTCCATAGTGGATATTCCATAGAGGGTGTCCTTTGGTGGATGTCCCTTGGTGGGTGTCCCAAGGTAGATATCCCATGGTGGATATTCCATGGTGAGTGTCCCATGGATGATGTCCCTTGTTGGGTGTCCCTTGGTGAACCCCGAGCCCTCCCAGACTCCAGGGCCCCTTTGCTCTCCCCCTGTGGCTGCAGAGATGAACTCCAAGATGATTGACTTCGAGACCTTCCTGCCCATGCTGCAGCACATCGCCAAGACCAAGGACACCGGCACCTACGAGGACTTTGTGGAGGGGCTGCGGGTCTTCGACAAGGAGGGCAACGGGACAGTCATGGGGGCCGAGCTGCGCCACGTCCTGGCCACCCTGGGTAGTGTTTGGGTTATTTATTTGATATTTTATTTTATTTTATTTTTATTTATTTATTTTATTTTATTTTTTAAATTTTATTTTATTTTTATTTTTTTATTTTATTTTATTTTATTTTATTTTATTTTATTTTATTTTATTTATTATATTTTATTTTCTATTTTATGTTATTTATTTTATTTTATCTTATTTTATTATTTTATTTTACTCTATTTAATTTTACTTTATTTTATTTCATTTTTATCCACTTTATTTTACTTCATTTTATTTTATTTTATTTTTATTTAATCTATCTTTTTTAGTTTTATTTTATTTTACTATTTTATTTAATTTCATTGTTTTATTTAATTTTATTATTTGATTTCCTTCAATTTAATTTTTAAATTTCCTTCCTTCCTTCCTTCCTTCCTTCCTTCCTCCCTCCCTCCCTCCCTCCCTCCCTCCTTCTCTCCCTCTCTTCTTCCTTCCCTCCTTCCCTCCCTTCCTTTTTCCTTTTTTCTTTGTTTTATTTTATTTTATTTTATTTTATTTTATTTTATTTTATTTTATTTTATTTTATTTTATTTTATTTTGATTCCCAAACCTTCCCAAACCTTCCCAAACATTCCCTTCCCTTCTCTTATTTTTGTTTTATTTTAATTAATTTATTTTACTTAATTTATTTTTATTTTATTATTATTATCTTTCCTTTTAATTTTTGTTTAATTTCATTTCATTTCATCATTTCATTTTACTCCTGTGTTTTAGGGGGATAGAATTCCCTCACCTTTCAAGCACGAAAAGCCCCTTTTTTTCAAACGACCATAGGAGAAAGATCCCCCCTCTGCTCTGTGCTCTCTGTCCCCGCGTTCCTCGGGAATGCCGGAATTCCCAGGAGCATTCCAGGTGCTGACAGGGCTGTTGTTCCTGCAGGTGAGCGGCTGACGGAGGAGGAGGTCGATAAACTCATGGCAGGGCAGGAAGATGCCAACGGCTGCATCAACTACGAAGGTGGGTCCGACCTCCCAGGGAGGGGAGATTTTATTCCAATTACCCTGACCAAGTTCAAATCCAGGGAAAAACTGCAGCAGGACACGGGCTATGCCTGATTTTATCCCAATTCACACTCTAGAAACTCTCTTTATTGAAGATTAATTCCATTTTCCATAAATAATAACCACGGTCCTTTCTGGGGAGGGGGGCTGTAAATTATAATTTTAATTTTTCATTTTTTAAAAAATTATTTTAAATAATATAATATTTATTCTCTAGATATTTATATTATTATAAATAATTTTAAAATGATTTTTATATAATTATAGGATTAATATAATTTAAAAAATATATTATTTCATAACATAAGATATTATATAGAAATTATTTTTACACTATATAATATATAGAAATATATAGAAATTATATATAATAGAAATATATAGAAACATATAGAAATATATATAGAAATAATAGAAATATATAGAAATAATAGAAATATATGGAAATATATAGAAATTATTTATACATAATATATTATTAGAAAAATTAATATTTATTTAAAAATTTAGTTGCCCATTTTTTTAAATTTTAACGTTGCTTTTTCTACCTGATCCCACAATTCTTTGTCCTCTAAAAAAAAGGGATTCACATCCCTTTTGGCACTTACAGAAAATATGGAAGATAAAAATATACCCATATTTGGAATGAGATGATCTTTAAGGTCCCTCCCAACCCAAACCACTCTGGAATTCCATGAGAATCCTTCCATTTTATTTCTTTGCTGCTGTAGAAAAGCAAAATAAAAGGATTTGGGCCTTCTGAAGGTGGAATCTTGCACTTTAAGTGCTCCAGGCTGCTTGGAAATCCCAAAATATTCCAGGAGGGATGGTGAACCCACATTTTTAAAGTCCATTTTTAAGGGTAAGAGGTGACTGTTGTGTCATCCTGGGGATTAAACTGCTCTGTCATGTTGACAATAATCAATATTTACACATTTAATGAATAGTTGGGTCCATGTTCTCCTTCTATTTCCAAATCCCACGATTCAATAAATTAATGGAATTCACAGAATGAGGGAATTATTCAGAAGGAAAAATATTTGCTTGCATCAACCCCTCTATTTCTTTGCTTTTGACATCCGAAATTACACATAATCATACAAAATAAATATAATTATATATAAACAAACATAATATAAAAATTCCGTTTTTAAAAATAGAAATGACCCTTCTTTTCCTCTTTTTTATATTTTATTTCCCCCAGCTTTTGTGAAACACATCATGGCCAACTGAATCCCAGGTGAGTCCTCCCTGCCTCCCTCTGATTTCCCCACAACATCCTTTCCTTTAGGATTTAATTGGAATCCTCGAAGGATTGGGGGGGAATTATGATTATCTACCCTGGCCCCCCAGGGAGGGAGTCAGGTCAGAGTCACATCCAGCTTTTTGGGCACTTTGGTTCCAAGAAATGATTAAACCCAAACATAAACAAGCTAAAAAAAGAGAATTTGGGTTTTTGGGGTTTTGTTTTTTTTTTTGTTTGTTGGTTTGTTTGTGTTTTTTTTTTTTCCTTATTATGATCCATTTTGCTTTCTTAAAAAGACATTTATGTTTGAACTTGGGTCAGAGTTTTCCAAGGCTGGTTCCCAGTTTTTTTATTCCAAAGATCTGGACTGGACAATCCCACATCTATAGGGGTCAGTCCCATATCCATAGGGGTCAATCCCACATCCATAGGGGGCAATCCCACATCCATAGGGGGCAATCCCACATCCATAGAGGTCAATCTCACATCCATAGGGGTCAATCCCACATCCATGGAGGACAATCCCACATCCATAGGGAGCAATCCCATATCCATGAAGGGTTATCCCAAAAGCAGCACGAGCTTTCCATGTTGTTCAGGGATATTTTCAATCCTTAATCCAAACCCACTGCCGTGGTGGGATTGCTGGTCCTTCCTTCTCCCTCCAATGCTTCAAAATAACTTCATTTTCTAGGATGAGAAGCACCCAGATTCCCTTGGAATTCCATGGCCTGGAATGTCTCCTCGTTTCCCAGCCCACATTCCCACCTCAGAGCCACAGAAAGAGATTTTTTTGGAGCCCTGAAGATATTTTGGATAAACAACTGGTTGGTTGGTTGGCCTTGTTTCCTGCTGGGAAGAGGGTGATCCCTGTGGAGCTTCAGCACACTCAGGAAGCTGAAGGAACTGGAATCTGAGCAATGAACACCTTGGGAATTGTTTGGGATACAGCAGTGCAAAACTGAGTGAAAAAGGGAATCATTTTTTCGTGGCTAAAACAATAAAAAAATGAATTTGTCATTTGACCATCTGCTTCCTTTTTTTTTTCTCTCTTTTTTTTTTTTTTTTTTTTTTTTTCCCCCACCAAAACAACTTTCTCTTTGTGTTTATGGCATGGAAGAGAGAAAAGAAAACTAAATCAGCTGTAAAAAAAAATCTCATTTATTCCAGGAATATTCCTAGTCTTTAGAGAAAAGCTGGAATTAGGACCAAACAGAACCCCATTCACACGTTTTTCAGCCTTGGAAGATAAAAAAAGAAAAGATGTAAAAGGAAAAAAAACAACAAATCAAACACAGTGTTTGCTAAAATACCTCTCTTCTCCACAAGGATTGCTTCCCATTCCAACAGGGACAAACCTCAGGGCAGGCAAAGGGAAGTGGGGAAGTGAAAAAGGACAGGGGTTAAGAGGGGTCATTTTCTGGGGGATGATAATTCCAACTGCAAGGAGAGAAATCCTCTGGGAAAAGGAGATTGTTGGAAGCTGGTGCAGTTTGTTAGGAAATGCCAAAGAATGTGAATATGGAACAGTCCTTTTGAGCAGGAGGGAGGGATAAAATAACTCAGAGCCTGGAGGAGGAAGGATATTCAGGGAAATATTGGAATACCAGGATACTCCCTGGCTTTCCAAACTCCTGCTCAGGAATAGCTGAATCCCATCTTTTAGCCCCAGGGCCGTGTTAGCAGCTCAAATTTAAAGGAATTACAGAGCTATTAAAGCACTTTGTCCCACAGGTTTTAATGATGGTGAAAGGAGAGTGTTTAGATGAGATGAATAATTTCTTTGATACAAAATAAACCCTCCCAAAAGCAGGGGGGGTTGTTCAGGGTGGGATGACCCAGGATGGTTTTCAGCAGAGTCAACACCCAGACACCCCCCTGGCTCCAGCAGCTGATCCTGCATGATGGAATAATTAATTAATACCTGATTGGATCTTGGGGTCTGCTCAGGGTGGGACTGAGCTGTCAGAATTCCTGATCAAAGCCTGGCTGGGTTGTTCTGGTCCCTTTGCAGAGAGGTTTGGTCAGCACAGCAGGTGCAGCTGGAGAAGTTCCTGCTCTCCAAACACGAAGCACCACTGCTCACTCAGATCCCACCTTCAGCAATCCTGTCTCCATCTCACCCCAGTGTTTCGCCCCAAAACAACCCCTGCCCTCATCCAGAGGTGCAGGTGTCCCCCCCAGGAGGGACAGGGTCCCCATCCAAGCGCTGGGATCTCTGGAGGTGGTGTCTCCAACACTTCACTGCTTCTCTCATTGGCACAGGTGGTGTCTGTGACATGAGGACCTCACGTTATTATTATTATTGTTGTTATTTTTTCACTGGTTTTGTCGTTTCTGCTGCCAAAACCACGCCTGAAACACCCTCAGTGCATGAATCCAGCAGCTGGGAATTCCATGGAGCTCACGGGTGTGTTGGGAGAACTTGAAGGGCTGGGAATGCTGGGAGTGAGTCCTTGGATGGAGGAACATGAGAGACAAAGGCCACCAGTCCCTTTCCTTTTCCCTTCCCTTTTCCCTTTTCCCTTTTCCCTTTTCCCTTTTCCCTTTTCCCTTTTCCCTTTTCCCTTTTCCCTTTTCCCTTCCCTTCCCTTCCCTTTTGGAGTAAATTCCAGCAGAAACTTCCTGGAGTTTGAGATGGAACAAAGATATTGGCTGGAATTTCATCCCTGTCTCCTTAAACCCATCTGGATTAGAGCAAAAGGGGAGAAACATGGATTTCTTCTCATCCAAAAGCCAAAAGGAAAGTGAATCTTTTTTTTTTTTTTTTCCCAGTGATATTCACAATTAAATAAACAAGTAAACACAAGAACAAAATCTGGAGAATAATTCAAAATTAATTTAAAAATTAAATTAAAAATTAAAAATAAAAAATTAAATAAAAAATTAAATTCAATTAAAAATTAAATTAAATTTAAAAATTAAAAATCCTGTGTCCCCCGTTGATACTCTTCTGCTTATTCAGCACTCTAAAAGCTGTGTTCTTTTTAATCCTCAATTAATTAATTCCTAGCTTGGAGTGAAAAATCCAAATCCATCCATAGGCATCATTTTAATAGGAAATATTCTTACATTTTCAACATTTCCCTTTCTGAGCAGAATTTTTTTAAAATTATTTTTATTTATTCTTTTTTCAGCCAAGCCTGTTGCCAAAATGACAAAAATTGAGGATTTTCAGCTCCAGTTCCCTCCTGGAAAATCTGCAGGTTTTTTATGTCCCGGGATTCCTTTTCCTCAACTGCCCCATTTGATTTTTCAGGGCTTAGATTAATTACCCCTAAAACCCACTGTGAACCAACCCTGAACAACTTCTTATTTGAGCTCAACTCGCAGTTATTTCATTCCCAGCTTTACTGAACACAGAAATCCCTGGAATTCCCTGGAGTTCCTCCTGTATCCTGTGTGAATATCCTGATTTCCCCCTAAAATCCAACCTAAATCTCCCCTCTTTGAGACCAAACCCCTTCCCCTTGTCCTGTCAAGATTTCTGCCCATGGAAAAAGTTGTTTTCCAGGCCAAAGGCATCTTTTGTTTATGGGACAGATCATGTTTGTCCTGGATTTCAAACCCTCAGCCTGGATTTCAACCCTTCATCCCTCCCAACTCAGCACATTCTGCAATTAATTGCTATTAATTCCTAAATCCTAATAATCATTTCCAGGGATCATTCTGTGCTTGATGCTGGACCAAACCAGACCAAAAAAAAAAAAAAAAATTGCTTCACAGTGGCATTTCCAGTCCAGTTTTTTTCCAAATCATTGTTTTCATCAAAAAAAAGAGATATTTTTAGTGTTTGCCCAGTGATTCATGGCACCATCAAACAGAAAAGTGAGGGACTGGCTAAAAAAAAAAACATTTGAAAGCATCAAAGAGAAAAGTGAGAGACTGCTAAAAAAAAAATACCATTTGAAAGCACGTTAAGGTGTGAAAAAGGATGAAAAAGAGCCCAAACTCCCATCACTTTCTGGGCTCAAATTGGAAATGAGAAGTGACAAAGTAATTTTTTTTTTAATTATTATTATTTCTTGGAGAATGGGGATGAATTTTAGCCTGGGAAAAGTTCCCAACGAGCCCATAAAGTGGACAGATGATCCTTAAGGTCCCTTCTAACCCAAACCATCCAGGGTTTTATATAAACTGGTAACTTTGGGGCGGTTTCCCTTAGAATTTTGTCAATAAAAAACAGTAAAGAAAGCAGTGAAAAATCACCAGTTTCAACAGGACCAATTTACACTCAGAGCAAAGTCAATAATTGAGGACATTTGGGTTTTTATTTTTATCAGTGGGATGAAACCTCCAGAAGGATCCATCTGTGGGAGGGGACTCTCATGTCAACTGAGGACTGACCCCACCCCGTGTTTACCATGTTTAATTCCCACAAATCTGCTTTACAAACACTACCCCTAACCCTAAACTTAACCCTAATCCTAACCCTAACCCTCAAATCATGTTTAATTCAGGCAAATCTGTCTTACAAATACTCCCTCTGTCCACACTGTAGGAGTCAAAAATATCCCTCCTGACCAAATTCCTGTGCCAAATTCAGGATCCCCACAGCCTCAATTTAAGGGCCTTGGAAAGCAAATCTCCCATCAGAAGGAAGGAAGAGGAAATCTGGATATTGGCCATGTCAGAATTCCTGTTTTTCCTGCTGGAGGGAGGAAAAATAAATGAAAGGAAGAAACATCTCGTGAGTGGAACCCCTGGCAGTTCAGCAGCAGGAATTTCCACTTGTGTCCTTGGATTTGGATCAGACTTGGGCACAAGCCTTGCCTTGGAGAGCCTTTCACTGAATTGAGGTTCAGATTCCAACCTTCCAGCCTTCCATGGTTCAAAATCCAACTTTCCAGCCTTCCATGACAGATATGGCACAGGCAGAGTCGTGGGCAGGGGAAGGAGCTGCCTGAGCTCCCCCAGCCCCCTCAGGTACCCCCTGCCATGAGAATTCCCAAAGGAAAGGATGCCCTGGTGCCAATCCCTGCGTTGGAGCTCAACCTTCATCCCTGGAAGTGTCCAAGGCCAGGTTGGAGCAAGCTGGGCTGGTGGAAGGTTGGAAGTGGGAGTTCCCTGCCTATGGGACAAGAGGAGCTTTAAGGTCCCTTCCAACCCAAACCATTCTGGATTTGTGATTTTCTGGGAATATTTGGCCTCCCAGCTGCAGAGTTTGGGATGCTGTGGCTGCCCAGGGAATCAGGGGACACCTGAGCCCAGGCTGACCTTCTCCCCATCCCAAAAAACCAGGCTGAGACTCTTCCTCCACAGCTGAGGATGCAGTGCTGATGGTGAATGGCTTTGGGAATTCAGGAGCAGCTGCCAGAGGGCACTGCCACATCATCCCCATGGGAGCCAACTTCCCCCTGCTGCTGCTATTTGGGACAGGGGTGATGGATTAAAGGGATTCTTTCCAAGGTCAAATCCCATTTCAGAGCCAGGGTAAACACTTGAGGAACTCTGACAACACTCCAGACTGCCTTTATGTCCACAAACCTTGAAAAAAAAAAAAAAAAAGCAATCAGACAAACTAATAAATCCCACAGAAATAACCAGATGCCAAATTCAGCTCCTTTGCCATAAACCCAAAGATTTGAAAACACAAAAAGCCCCGGAACAACTGCAAAGATGTGGCCCAGGGGACCAGGGGTTTGTTTGCAGTGGGATCCAAACTGCTGTCTGGAGATGTTTCCAGGTCAGAGGTGGTTCGTGGGTGGCACAGTCTGTGCCCTGGGCTGGGCTGGCCAAGCAATGCTCTAAAAAAACCCCACCACAGTTTTTGGGGGCACAGCAGGATAGTTTGGGCCACAAAGTGGGTTTGTGTGGAGGAGCTTTGACTCAAATTCCCCCTCCCACCCCAACAAGGGATCTGCTGAGCTGTTCCTGCTCCTCAAACCCCCCAGGGAAAAGGGAGAGGGGGAAGAGCAGAGTCCAAAGGAGAGGATGTTTTGCTCCAGGGAACTATGGCATTGACAGTCCCACTGGGGGGAGGGAGGGGTTATCCCGGGTATTTGTCACCCCTTGGCAGACCTTTCCCACAGGGATTTTGAGAGGATTTTGCTGCCTGGTTGCTTTTATTCCCTGTCACGCTGTGATGGGTGGGATCCTCCACCCCAAAAAATGGGATTCCTTAGGGGCAGTCTGGGGGCTCAGTTTCTAAACACACTCAGACACCAGTGTGGATCATCACAGAATCCTGGAACGGTTTGGGTGGGAAGGGACCTTAAAGATCATCTCATTCCCACCCCTTGCCATGGGCAGGGACACCTTCCACCATCCCAGCTTTTCCCAGAATCCAGCCTGGCCTTGAACATCTCCCTGGCTTTCCCAGAGGAGCAGGATCCCCGTGTTTTGTGTTTATCCAAGTCAGATTGTCACACATCTCTGAGTCCACCCATCTTTGCAACCCCTTTCTCGTCTTCCCCCATCCAAGTTTTCCCGTGTCTGTGCCTGGTTTACTCACCCAGGAGTGGAAATCCGTCTGGGAAGGGAGGGATTTGATGGGAATGTGTGTGTTTGTGTTTTGATGCAGGTGGTAAAAAGAACTTGCCTGTGGATTATAACCCATAAAAACCCCATCTATTCCAGGAACTGCTCTGGGGAAACAGGGAGGCTCCCCAGGAGGTGCCAAGTTGGGCAGGGAGACTTTTTGTCCTTTCTCTTCCCTTTGCTGATCTCAGCAAGAATAATTCCTGGGGGGGATCTCAAGTCCCAAACCTCAGGAAGTGTGTGGAGACAAGGGCAGCACAGCCAAGGCCAACAACTCCTGGGGGGACACCCAAAAATGCTTCCCCCCCCTCTCCCCAGTGCCACCAGTAAGGGAGGGTCAGCTCCAGTTTGCCTGGGATTTGTTGCAGGGGGGGGAACGTGCTCAGCTTGTCCCTGGATGTTGCAAAGACCTTTGTTGTCCCTTCCCTCCCTCCCACAAATCCCTCCAGGAGGAAAGGAAACAAGAAAACTAAAAAAAAAAAACGCCCAACAAATGAAAACAGAAAAACCCAAACCAAACAAAAAAAAAAAAAACCCAAGCCCAAAATAATCTATATATATACATATATGGGGAAAGAAAGTCCAGGGAAAGGCAGAGGGGGGGAGAAAGGACCAAAAGAAAAGAAACCAGTGAGAAATATGAACTAAAACCCAGCTGACATCCCTGGCCTCCCTTGCCGTGTTTTTCCCAGCTGAGCTCACCCCTGAGTTTCTGATTTTGGGGGAGGGGGGGAATATTTCATAAACTGGAGAGTGGCTCTTCTCATCCTGAAGTTGGTGTTGAGGGTGAGCCAGGGTGAGTTATTCCCTCAAATCCCCATTTCCCACAGCTGATTGTGAGGAGGGAGAGGCTCACTCAGCTGTCGGTGATAACCCTGCTGACACCAGGGCTCTGTTCACCACCTGCAACTCCCTGGATCCTGCCTGTCCAAATCCTGAGCATCCAGGACTCCCTGGATCCTGCCTGTCCAAATCCTGAGCATCCAGGACTCCCTGGATCCAGCCTGTGCAAATCCTGAGAATCCAGGACTCCCTGGATCCAGCCTGTCCACATCCCTCAGGATCCAGAACTCCCTGGATCCTGCCTGTCCAAATCCTGAGCATCCAGAACTCCCTGGATCCAGCCTGTCCAGATCCTTCTGAGGATCCAGAACTCCATGGATCCTGCCTGTCCAAATCCCTCTGAGGATCCAGGACTCCCTGGATGCAGCCTGTCCACATCCTGAGAATTCAGGACTCCCTGGATCCAGCCTGTCCAGAGCCCTCTGAGGATCCAGGATTCCGTGGATCCAGCCTGTCCACATCCCTCAGGATCCAGGACTCCCTGGCTCCAGCCTGTCCACATCCTGAGCATCCAGGACTCCCTGGATCCAGCCTGTCCTGCTGTCCCTAAGGATGCAGGACTCCCTGGATCCAGCCTGTCCAGATCCCTCTGAGAATCCAGAACTCCCTGGATCCAGCCTGTCCAAATCCTGAGGATCCAGGACTCCATCCCTGCACCCCAGTGAGTGATTTTCAGGCTCAGGAACTGGGCTGAACTGGTCACTGAACTGGTTTGTGACCCTCTCCTTGCTGCTCAGACCTTTCCAGAGTCCTTGGCCACCCCTCACTCACCTACCTGACCTCCAAAAAACCTCTGGATGTGAGCCAGCTTTTCCTCAGGCTCTTTTGGCTTCTCTCCAGAAACAACTCTCCTGTTTTACACCAGCCACGGCCCCAAATTATTTTACACACACACATCACACCAAGAAATGTTTTTATATATTTATATGCATATATTTTCACTGAGATCTGCAAAAGAGGGTGAAATGAGAGAGTGGGGGATGCCCAAATCCTCCCCAGTTTCACTTTAAATGAAAGAACCACCTGTTTAATAATGGAATTCAGATGGAGGGTGGATTCTCCTCCTTTCTTCATTGAGCTTTTCTGCCTTGCACAAAAGATGTTGAGTTAGGAAAGGGAAGGAATTTAAATTCCCCTTTTAGGGATATTTTTTTTAGGGGAAAAAAAACATTTCCCATTCTGGAAGGGAAAGAGGTTGACAGACATGAATTGGAGTCTGTTTAAAACTGAAATATGGTTGGTTTTGAGAGGATTTATTCCCAGAGTTCCCAGGGATTGCACGATGAAAATTTAAGTGTGTTAAACTTATCCTAAGGGATATCCAGGTGTAGTTCAGGATGGGGACTTTCAGCAGGGAAAGGTAAATGAAGGAAGCTGATTAATTAGACATTTATTACCTTAAATTCCCTCCAAGCTGCTCCATCACTCCCCTTTCCCAACAGGATAGGGGGAGAAAACACAGCAAAAAAAAAACCTCCTGGGTCAAAATAAAGGGAATTTAACAAAAAACCAAACCAAAAACAACCAAGAAGAAAAGAAAATCAAACATATTTATTGCTGATTTTTTGAGTAAATATTTATTTTGGTTATTCAAATGTTTTGTTTTGTGTAAATATGTATAAAAGATACCATAAAGAAATATATAACAGAAGAAATAAATATGTATTATATATTCTATCTATTCTATTCTATCCTATTTGGCATCATGACTGGAAGACCAGGAAAAAAATAAAAAGGGGGAAAAAAAAAGAGTCCCTGGCTTTGTCTGGGTAAAAGAAATTTGGGGTTGAACACTGAGATTTAGGGGAGCAGTTGTGCAAAATGTTTAAGGATGTTATGGATTTCCTTCAGGGGAACTTGCTGGGGAACTTTTTAGGGAGATACCAGGAAAAGGATGGATACTCAGTAGTTTAGGTGGGCTTCTTTCCACTCGTGCACTGCTGGAGCCTCTGGTTGTTCACACTTGGAATTCTCCAGGGAAGCCCAAATGACATTTTCCTACAAAAGCCCATCTTCTCTTATTGCTGTTCCATCAGGATTCCATCTCAGCCTCCATTCCAACCAATTTTCCACGTTTTTCTGCTCTCACATATCCTGATTTGCCCAAGTCCTTTTGCCCAACTGGTGTTGAGGGGCTTTAACTACAACCCAAAATGTGCCATTGGGCAACACCCTTGGAAAGGGCTGGAATTCCCACAAATTTAATGGATATTGAGGATTTAACTCAGTGCTTAAATCAGGTTTTAGTTGATTTCTGCTGCTCTTGGGTTTCTGGGACATCCTGGAAGATGTGACACAGGATCTGCAGGACAACATTCCCCTCGTGTTTAGGGAATTGCTGGAAAATTTAGGAATGTAGCAGTGCCCATGTGCAGGAAGCAATCAGTGGGATAGGTGTGGAATATCCCATCATATTCCATGGAAATCTTGAGCTCAGTACAGTCATTAACACACAGAATTCCCATCTGAGATGCTCCACAGGATCCCATCTGGTGTCTCTGCCACAACCTGTGCTGTGTTCACCATCCCTGCACGGATATTTTGGATACCCAAAGGCACCTTGAATGGCCAGAATTCCTTGGATTTCAGCACCCAAAGTGCATCCCCAGCAGCTTCTGCCTTCCAGTGTGCTCTGAATTTCCCACGGCACAAATTGCACCCCCAGATTGGCACCTGAAACTCCAGCTGGAATCTGCAACCTGAAACTCCCCTGAGCTGGGAATAACTCAGACAATCCCTCCTGGATCGTTATTCCCAATTAACAATTCTCAGAAGTTCTGAGAATCATCCCACGAGACATAATTTACACTCCACTTCCCAAAATTTGGGGGAAATCCACTTTGCTCACCCAATTTCATGGCACTAACGTGGTGTCTCAGGTGATGTTTTGCTTTGGGGCTGGGAAAAGTTGGGATCACCTTCCCGAAGGAGAAGCTGCCAAGTGGGATTTGATTAAACACCCTCAGTGCCGTGAATGTGCTGAGGATTCTTTTAGTGCATCATTTGATCCCCCTGCAATAAAATCAAAGCCTGATGTCCCTCCCCTCAACCCAGCCCTTGTTTTTCAGCACTCAATGAGGCAAATCCTATTTATTCCCCGCTCATGGCTGAGTGAGTTTTATGTCCTCCACCAGCATTTTTTCCACATTTTGCTCCTTTTTTTTTTTTTTTTTTTTCCTAGTGGAAAATAACTCTAAAAGTTCCCTCAGAGTAAGAAACATCAATTAAAAATTAATTCGGGAACAAACTGGCTCCAGGGGGGGCTTGGCAAGGTCCAAACCTCCCCAGGGAGGTGGCAGAGAGCAGGTGGCAAACTGGGAAGTGTCGGTGCCATCGTTTGGGAACGCTGGAGAAACTGGGGGATTTGTGGTTTCCTGTGGAAAATCGATGCCATTGCTTGGGAATTCTGGAGAAACTGGGGATTTATGGTTTCCTGAGTTTTAACCTGCTGGTTTTGGGCATGGTTGTCCCTCCCTGGAGTAAATGTGTTTTTTCTCCTTACAAACAAATGGAAATGCCCTTTGAAAAGGGACTATTTAATTTTTTTTTTTTTTTTTTTTTTTTTTTTTTAAATTCATACCTAATTTCTTCTTCTGGGCTCAAGAACAAATGTAATTTTCTTCACGATTTTTTTGTCTTTCTTGCTCCATTTTTTTTTTATCCCCCAAGTGCTTCTGGTGACATGAACAAAGAAAGCAGTGGCTGCAAAACCTGGGAAAGGGCAACCTGAGAACTGCAGAGACTTTAAAAAAATGATTATTCCCCAAGTTTTCTGGATTTTCCTCAGCACTTGGGTCATTGCCTTTCATGGGCAGAAGATGGACTGTGATTGTAGAAAATCACTGGGTTAAAAATCCAATTCAAAAGCAAACCAAGAAATATCAGAGCATTATTTGTAGCTCTGTCGGTGCTTCACTGGTGCAACATCAAAGGAACCTTGATTATAGGTGGGATATAAAGTGAATTATGTGTGGAATATAAACAACAGGTCCTAATTTGCTTCTTTAATGAAAATCTTCAGGAGGCAGCCCCTGTTTCAGCTCTAACCATTTATATTCTGGGATCTTTTCTTCCCTAATTCAGCCTTTCTCGTGGAAGGAATTGGGATGTCTGTCCCTTTTCTATCCCAGTTAACAGCATCTCCTTGGGTTTCCATCCCCCAAACAATCAAGATCTGGGACATGATGAGCCCAGGTATTTTATGGTCAATTAATTCTCTTTAAACCCCACAGAAAGTAGAAGGTGGGGTGGTGCTAAATGGGGGGTTTGGGTTATTCTGGGAGGGGAATTATCCATAGGACATTGGTGATCTCAGAGCAGACAGAGCAACCCTGGGCAAGGAAACATCCGGATTTCCAGGCTCTTGTTTGTTTTATTTAATTAGTTAATAAAGAGATAAACCCACTAGCTGATTAATAATAAGTAAATAATAAACAGATGAATCCACTTAGAACTGAGAGGGAAACATCCAGGATTATTAGGGGACTGTGTAATATCTTCTGTATCCTGGGAGATTCATGTGGAGGATGGAATTCTGGGTAGAGCTTGGGAAAGATCAAACCCAGCGACCAAAAGAAGGAGATTTATTGGAACTGAGCCCTTTGCTTGGATTCCAGGAGAAGTGGCCAGGCTGGAAATGGGAGAGTCCCCTGGACAGAGGTTCCAGACAGGTTTGTACCAGGAATTTGAAGAACAAAGATCGGGGCAGTTCTTGGAATTGCTTTTTTTTTTTTTTTTTTTTTTTTTTTTTTTTCCCAGCTCCTTGACAGTTTGGAAGCAAATTTGGGATGGGGAGAGGGGAAGGAAGAGAGACTTTGGCAAAGTGAAACGTTGTGGATTATCTGTGAACTCTTCAGAACTTGGCTCTTCTGCTGAATATTATTAAGGATCAAGTTATCTGGAATTAAAAGAAAATACAACAACAACAGAAAAAAAAATAGCAATAATTTTTATTTTCCAGAGTTTATTTTTTCACTCAGATAATCCTTTCTCCTCACAAGAAACGATTGCCACTCATCTGGAAATCTCCAGGATGCATTTTCTGCCTCCTTAACCTTCTGCTTCCCCTCAAACTCCATTTTATTTTATTTCTTTTTTAAGGAGTGAAATATTTCTCAGCCATGCTCCGAATTCCCTGCTCCTCCTTTGAGCACTGGGAGAGGCACCAACTTTCCAAGCTGTCCCCGTGGAAGGAGGAGCTCGGCATGGACAAATTACAGCCTGGGAAAGAACCACAACTCATTCCTTGGGCTCAGCCCGGCCCTCCAAAATTCCAGGGGTCAATGGATGACGTCAGGGCTGCCTGTTCCCTTTGGCTCCCAGAACTCCTGTGCTCCACTAACACCTTGGCTCCTTCAGGAGCTTTCACACTTCCAAGCACTTGACCTTTTCATTGCAACACTTGGCCCAAACTCCATTTTTTCTTGTTTTTTCCCTCTGTTTTTCCCCCTTTTTTTTTTTTTCAATTTTTCTTATTTTTTTCCAAATTTTGCTATTTTTCTTTTTTCCCCACTTTTTTCTATTTTTTCATATTTTTCCCTCTTTTTTCCTATTTCCCCCCATTTTTTAATTCTTCTTTTTTTTTTTTTTGTAATTCCATTTTTTCCTTTTTTTCCCTCTATTTTCCTTCTTTTTTTTTCTATTTATCCCATTTTTTCTTCTTTTTTTTCCCCAATTTTTTAACATTTTTCTATTTTCCCTGTGTTTTTCACATTTTTTCCTATTTTTCCTACTTTTTCCTATTTTTCCTTTTTTTTTCCCAATTTCCCCTCTTTTTCTATTTTCTTTTTTTTCCCTATTTTTCCCTTTTCCCTTATGTATTCCTCCTAATTTTCTACTTCTTCCTCTTTTTTCCCTAGTTTTCTTCTTTTTTCTTTTCCTATTTTTCCCCCATTTTTCCTTTTTTTCCCCCATTTTTATCTTTCTTTATTTTTTTCCTATTCTTTCCCTACTTTTCTCTTTTTTTTTTCATTTTTCCTTTTTTATTTTTATTTTTTTTCATAGTTTTTCCTATTTTTCCCTCTTTTTTTCCCCTATTTTTCCCTATTTTTTTCCCCTATTTTTTCCCTATTTTTTAAATCCTTTTCCCTTTTTCTATTTTTTCCTATTTTCTCCCAATTTTTTCCTTTTTTTCCCTACTACTCTTTTGTCTTCCCCCCCCCCCTCATTTTTCCCCTTTTCTCCCCTTTTTTTTCCTTTCCTTTTTTTCTTTGCATTTTTCTCTTTGAACGAGGAGAAACCCCAATTCCCAAAAGCTGCCACTCCAAGGCTTGGGGAAAATAAAATCAGAATACAAAAGGGCTACCTGTGACAACTCCTGGAATTCCTGGCAGCTTCAGAACTTCCTTCGGAGTTGGGAAGCAGATCCTTGAGAACGAGGCTTGGAAAATCCCAGCCTGTGGAAAAGAGGGGGAGGTTGGGGGTGAGGAAAGAAAGAGTGGGATGAAAAGCTCAGCTCCAGGTTTCCAGCCCAGAAACCCTCAGACCACCCCAGGAGGCCAAGGCAGCCTTTCTGTTTTGCCTCCTTTGCTTTCTTCCCACCCCCCAAATCCACAGCAAAGGCTTCTCCGGCCCTTCCAGTCCATTCCCATTTCCTGGATGGTCTATTCTTGCTTCACAAAAAAAACCCCACAACAGTGGAGTGATAATATCCCCTTTCCCCCTCCTTCCTCCCCAAACCACACACACACAGAACTGGCATTTTTGGTTTGCTTTTTCTTTTTTGTCAGACTCAGGCCAAAGTTTGGGATGCAGTTTTAGGTTATTCCTAAAGAATAATGGAATGGTGATCCCACTGAGAGGAGTTTGGGAAATATTCCTGTCATTTGCTCTGGGCAGCTCCAGTGCTGGACATCAAAACACTGTGGAAGTGGATCCTGGGATCTGACCTTGCTGCAGGTGCCATCCCATCTTAGAGAATCCCAGGATGGTTTGGGTTGGAAGGGACCTTAAAAAATCTTGTTCCACCTCCCTGCTTTGGTCAGGGACACCTTCCACTAGCCCAGGTTATTCCAACCTGGCCTGGGACACTCCCAGGGATGGAGCAGCCACAGCTCCTCTGGCAAATCCATTCCAGTCCCTCCCCACCCTCCCAGCCAGGAATTCCTTCCCAATATCCCATCGAATCTAAACCTGCCCTCTTTCAGCTCAAGGCCATTCAATCTGTCAGGCCCTCAGCAAATCCACCCCATCCCTCTGCACTTCCAGCTCCTGAAAGATCAAAGAGCAGCTGGAGCTCTTCCAAATGTCCCAGCTCCTGCCTTGGACAAGAAACAGGACTGAGCTGCCAAAGAGTCCCTTGATAAGGGGGGGGGGGGGGGGACAGGGAGAGCTCTGCTTTTGTTTCCCAACACTCACAGGGCTCCCAAAATAATCCCTCTGTAACCCAGAACCACTTTCCAAGGGGCCAAAACTTCCCTGTAGAAAATCAGAGAGTCCCAGAAAGGTTTGGGTTGGAAGATACCTTAAAGATCATCCAGTGCCACCCCCTGCCATGGGCAGGGACACCTTCCACCAGCCCAGGATGCTCCAACCTGGCCTTGGACACTTCCAGGGATCCAGGGGCAGCCACAGCTTCTCTGGGAAATCCATTCCACTCCCTCCCCACCCTCCCAGCCAGGAATTCCTTCCCACTATCCCACCTAAATCTCTCCTCTTTTAGCTTAAATCCATTCCCCTTGACCTATCACCAGCTTCTCATTACGGAACCATGGAATGGTTTGAGTTGGAAGGGACCTTAAAGATCATCTCCTTCCATCCCCTGCCACTGGCAGGGACACCTTCCACCAGCCCAGGATGCTCCAAGCCCTGTCCAAAATAGCTTTCCAGATCTTCAGCAGGAAGATTTTAGGACCAGAACAGTCTTAAGTCCAATATGGAAAGAATAGGCTAAAAATCAGATTTATTTGCTAAATCCAATAGCACGTGATTGCCATAGGAACTTCTTCCCAAAAGTCCTTCTGTCCTGAGGCAGAGGAGCTGCCTTCACCCTTAACAGATCATTCCAGTGGTAAATCACCATCATTTCTGAAATGAGCTTCATTTTTCACTAATCCCTTTATCTTCACCTTCCAAACACCGGGGTTTATGAGAATTTCTCCTGCTCCTCTTCTTCCTGTCTCCTCTTCCCTCACCTGGGATTGGGAAGGAGAAATTTATCAGGGAAATAAGGAAAAAATGAGAGAAATTCATTGCCCAAAGACTGGGCTGGTGGTTTGTCTGTGTTGAGAGGTTTTTTTTCCCCATTTTCCCAAGAAATAAGGTATTTTTCCCGCTTTCTATGGGCATGAGGGTAACAGAAATAACTTAGGCCATAGTTTTGAACATCTTTGATGGCATTTTAGAAATCTTATTTGTCTCACACTGGGAATGGCAACATTCTCCTTCCCCTTCTAATTTTGTTCTCCTTCTCTTCTACTTCTTTTCCTTCTCCTTCCTCCTACTTCTATTCTCCTTCTCCTTCTCCTTCTCCTTCTCCTTCTCCTTCTCCTTCTCAACTTTCTTCAAACTCAACTCCTCCTGAGTTAAAAGCTTTAAATATGACTCAGGTAAATTTTAGTTGCCATAATTTGCACATCTCTGCCCTTCCTCAGCCACCTCTGATCTCAGCTCTGTTCTGTCATTACCAGCCTGAATATTTTATATGGGATTTTAGGTAAATTTAGGTATGTTTTCCTTCTTTCTCTACCCTTTTGGCACAGGGATAGTTTAGACTGGTCATCCAAACCATTATCTTTGCACAGGACACCCAGAAACTCAGCTTGGAGAAGGTTCCAGGCACCAGAGGTTGGTTGGTTGGACACTGTGTTGGTGTCTCAAAGAGATTTGAGGGGCAATTCCCATTTCCAAGTGGTGGCTGCCACTTATGTCCTTATTGCATGGATGGCATAACCAGCTGGGATGTTCCCTCTGCAGCCTGGAAAAGCAGCTTCCTTCCCTGGGAGAGCTGAGGGATGAGGCAACAGGCAGGATAACCAGGGATTTTGGGATGAGATGTGGGCTGTGTCCTCGACTTCGTGAGCTTCATCCCTCTCCAAAAAGGAATCTGGGGGAAAGACACAGCTTTTCCATCGTTATTTAAGGAGTCAAAACAGTCCTCTCTTGTCTCTGCCTTGTGAAAGGGGCTGGGGCAGGGCCAGGCTTGGACAAGCGTGGGGCTGTTTGGAATATCCACACACCGAGTCGGGAACTGCCTCTTGCTCCGGTCTCCTGGGTCAGGACAGGGCCAGAACGAAGGGTGGAGTCAGGGATTTCGTGGCTGGGTTCTGCAAGTGATAATTAAATAAAGCTTCTCCTCAGATGCATTTCTGGAGCCACCCAGAATTTGATCTTTGCCTTTCCACAAACACCAGCTCCGAGTGCGTTGGACCAGGACGTGAAATACGTGGTTCTCTTCCCCCCCCTTCTCCCTCTGGGAATTCCTTGTCCCTCTATTTCAACATCCCCATTTAGAAAGGCAGGAGAATGAAACCCTGAATGTGTTTTCAGCCCTGCTGCTCAAAAGCCAGGTATTAATAATACCAAGTGCTCCCATTATTCCTGCTCCGAGGAGTTTTCCAAAAACTGACTCTCCAAAGATTTATGTCCACTTACTTAGGCTTCATCAGCTCTTACTCCAGAGCAGCCAGGACATACTTTGGCTTGGTTTGTGCTGTAATTCAGAGCCCTGTTGCCCTTTGGAAGTTGTGATCTCTCCAAAACCTTCCCAAAGCTCTGCCATAAAGCCCTACCTGGACAGCCTCTCCGTGCCAACACGTCCTTTAGAGGGATCTTTGGGATTTTGTCAGTTGTTGTTGATCTGAACCTGGTGATGGTCGGGCCCAGAGAGTGGTGGTGAATGGAGCTGCATCCAGTTGGGATTTGGGCACCAGTGGTGTCCCCCAGGGATCACTGTTAGGCCCAGGCTGTTTAATATTTTTATGGATGTCCTGGGTGAGGGGATGGACCCACCATCAGCAAATTTGCAGATGACACCAAGATTGAGGGATGTGTTGATGTGCTGGAAGGCAGGAGGGCTCTGCAGAGGGACCTGGATGGGCTGGAGGGATGGAAAGGATCCAGTGGGATGAGGTTCAACCAGGCCAAGTGCCGGGTCCTGCCCTTTGGCCACAACAACCCTGGCAGCCCCAGGGCTGGGGACAGAGTGGCTGGAGAGCAGCCAGGCAGGAAGGGAGCTGGGAATGTGGAGGGACAGGAGCTGAACAGGAGCCAGAGGGTGCCCAGGGGACCAAGAGGGCCGAGGGATCCTGGCCTGGCTCAGGAATGGTGTGGGATTCTGTCCCTGTGAGGCCACCCCTGCAGTGCCGTGTCCAGCTCTGGGCCCTCAGCTCAGCAAGGACATGGAGGGGCTGGAGCAGGGGCAGGGAAGAGCAGCGAGGCTGGGGAAGGGACTGGAGCACAAGTGATGTGAGGAGAGGCTGAGGGAGCTGGGGGGGCTCAGGGCAGACCTCAATCCTTTCCATGGAGAGTGCTCAGCCATTGGAATGGGCTGCCCAGACAGGGGGTGGATTCCCCATCCCTGGAGGTGTTTAAGGACAGGCTGGATGTGGCATCAGTGCCATGGGCTGGGTTGGAGCGAGGGTTGGACTGGGTGATCTCAGAGGGCTTTTCCAGCCCGGTTGATTCCATGATTCTACGATTCCATGATTCCCTGATTCTCTGTCTTTGTTTTTCTCCTCCCTGAGGAGTTGTTTGTGCTCTCCAGCTCACTGAAGACACTGAATAGCTGGTGCTGGGGCACCACTGCCCTGGCAGTTCTGAGAATGTGCTCTTGTTGTGTGTCTGTCCCAAAATCCGCTGACCACAGGGCACAAACCCAGGCCATGTGTGTTGAGTTATCTGCCTGCTTCACATAACCCCCAAAAAAACCTGGTTCCTCCTCTTAAAGAAGAATATTTCATCCCTGCCCAAGCCCAACAGGCCTCCTTTAGCTTTACTCTTGCTGCTATGATTATTATTATCATCAGCTTTATTGTTGTCATCATCATAATTCTCTTGGATAAATCTTATTGAACAATTTACAGAGGAGAGGAGAGGAGAGGAGAGGAGAGGAGAGGAGAGGAGAGGAGAGGAGAGGAGAGGAGAGGAGAGGAGAGGAGAGGAGAGGAGAGGAGAGGAGAGGAGAGGAGAGGAGAGGAGAGGAGAGGAGAGGAGAGGAGAGGAGAGGAGAGGAGAGGAGAGGAGAGGAGAGGAGAGGAGAGGAGAGGAGAGGAGAGGAGAGGAGAGGAGAGGAGAGGAGAGGAGAGGAGAGGAGAGGAGAGGAGAGGAGAGGAGAGGAGAGGAGAGGAGAGGAGAGGAGAGGAGAGGAGAGGAGAAGGACCCTGCTGTGCTGAGGTTCAGTGCTCTGAGCACACACCAGTTCAATCCTGACAAGCAAAGAAGGACAAACTGTCTCACCTTCCTCCTCATCAAGCACTCCATAAAAATCTCCTCACGCCTGTACAAGCTGGAGCAGGGAGGGGAGTGACCCTTTCCATGTATAATTAACGTGTCACTGCTCACCTGAGCACCTGAACCTGCCCAGAAATGTGGGATCACGACCCCCCCAGATGTGCCAGGAGGCCTTTGGTGACCGTTCAGCGCAGCAGGTGGTTCTCCAGCACGTTCCTGCCCTCCCAAACAGCCCGTGTGGGACGTGACAATGTGCCCAGGTCCTTCTGTCCCCACCAAAAGGAAGGGAATGTTGATGGAGGGACTTTCTTCCTGCATCAGGATTCAGCCCCACAGTCAGATCACTGGGTTTTGCTTTTCAAACCCTCGTGATTCCCAGAGGGAGGGATGGCATTAAGGTCATTGTCCCTGAGGTTAAACCTCAGGCAGAGTTTAGGGCAGGAACAGACTTGGCTGGGGACAAACTGGGCCTGGAAATGACATTTCCAGCCATCAGTAGTGGGAAGTTCTGGGGATTTACAGGGGCAGGTTTTGAAAGGAGCGTGACAAGTTTATGGAAGGCACTGAATTGGTGTTTGATGTTTGATCTGGAGTGTTTAAACCCCCCGGTGAGGTGATTTAAAGGATTTAAAGGGCGATAACGTCGCTGTTTGTTCATCACATTGGCTCCTCACAGGGATTATCACATCAACCTCCTCCCCCTGAGCTCCCACTGGTTCCTTTCAGGAGGAAGGGAAGGATTTGCATCCTTTCCACGGGTATCTCAGTCTGAAAGGAGCAGAAACTCTTTTATTCCTTCCCCTGAAGCATCCAGGACCTACTCAGGCCAAACTTCAAGTCATTAACACATCATATCATATATATAATGTAAATATAATGTATAATATATTATATATTATATATTATATATTATATATTATATATTATATATTATATATTATATATTATATATCACATATCCCATTATATATTATATATTGTATATTATACATTTTATATTATAAATTGTATTAGAATATCTTGTCTTACAGCCTCTGATGCTTAATGGAGCAAAGAAATCAATTTTTGGCAATTAAAAAACATCCACAACTTCCTTTCCCTGAAATGGCCCAGAAATGGGTGTTTTTTTAGACAATCAGAGCCTGCTCTTTACCCAGCAAATTCTGATCACGCTGGATGAATATCCCTGAATAAAAACTTATTTTTATTTCCTTGGAAAATAAACAACAAATAGGTTGTCTCGGAGAGGCTCCCAAACCCTCAAAGAGGACACCTGACAATTTTTGGAAGGGACCTTAAAGATCATCCCATTCCAACCTTCCTCTAGCCCAGGTTGCTCCAACCTGACCTTGGACACTTCCAGGGATCCAGGGGCAGCCACAGCTTCTCTGTCCAACCTGTGCCAGGGCCTGCCCACCCTCCCAGCCAGGAATTCCTTCCCAATATCCCACCTAAATCTATTCCCTTTCAGATTAAACCCATTGCCCCTTCTAGTCCACGTTTAGAATACAAATATTCACGTGGAAAAAAAGAAATTATCCAGCCCAATTCCCATCTTTAACAACCATTCCATAGGGTGTTTGCTCACCATCCTTGCACAGGGAAACAGCTGCTGAAAAAGGCATCTAAAGTGGCCCTTCCACTGTCCCTGGGAATGGTGGGAATCTCCAGCACCGAAGCCATTCAAGCCCCTGAATCATTTTGCAGGAAAACTCTCAAGTAGAGGTTTGGAAATTTCCATCTGCTCTTTGCCCTGAGCCATTATCATCACAAGAAACAGGAGGGTTTGTGTTTTGGGTTTTTTTGTTTTTTCTTCTGGTGGGACTGCGAGGAATTTCAATGAGAAAAATCTCAAACTGTTTTGTCTCAATAATTCCCTCGAAGAGGAACATTTTAACCTTCCGTAAATTAAAATGTTCTAGCCCGACTTGTTGAAATGAATCTTTGTTCCGAGGCCTTTTCATCATCAAACTTGTGTTTTCTCTGATGTGGTGTGTTCGAGCCGGAGTTCCCAGAGGGGTTTGAAGCTCGTTTCTTTTGTGGGGATAAAGTTTTTTATGGTCAAATTACATCTCTTGTCATGCACCAAGTTAAAAAACCCCATCCTGTAAAAAGAACTGGTAGCTTATAGCAAGCACATGGTGAGCAAAGACTTCCATCAGCTCATTCCAGGAGATTTCAACTGCAGCTCCTACAAATTAATAGGAGCATGTACTCTGGAACTGATTGGAAATGAAGAGGCTTACACCAGAGCAGCAAAACAAATCCTTTGTGATAGGATTTATTTCGTAACATTTAACTAATCAGTGCATTCACCACCTTCCTCAGGACATTTGAATTTTACAGGACTCCATTTTCTGCTCAGAAATCACTGGAGGAGAAGAATTCCTGTCCATCCATCCTTTTCAGGCCTAAGCTCTCAGGAAAACTCTCAGTGCAGGAATTACATCAAGCAATTTGTAGACTCTATTTTTTTGTATATGTTGGTTTTACACAGATATTTCCATATGGATATATTAGATGTTGTATTATCAGACAATCCCAGGATGGTTTGGGTTGGAAGGAACTTAAAATCAGTTTGGTTTGGAAGGGATCTTAAAATCATCCAGTTCCACCCCCACATGGTGCGCAAAGACTTCTATCACCTCAATCCACAAGATTTCAGCTACAGTTCCCACAAATTATTAGAAATATGGTGTTGAACTGATTTTGGAAATTAAGAGGCTTACACACCTGAGCAGCAAAAGAAATCCTTTGTGATAAGATTTATTTAATAGCCACTGATCACCCTGGGAGCAGAGCCCGACACCCCCTCAGCTCTCCCTTCCTGGCAGGGATTTACAGAGCGTGGAATTTCCAAGAAATGGGATGGAAACCCCGTCCCATATTCCAGGTGTTGGATCCTCGAACATGTGGCTTGAAGGAACTTTGCAAGATCTGGAAGCAGATCCCTCTGATGGAGGGAAACACTCCTGGGAAACACTCCCCACGCAGGGCCGTGGATGCAGGAGAGCAGAACGTCTGGGAATCCCTCCAGTCCCCGTGTCCCAGCCTTCCTGCAGCCCCTGAGGAGCTGCCACGAGCTCAGGGAGCGGGGAAATAACATCAGCAGGAGAGTTCCTCTCAGGTCACTCCATGGGAAAAGAGCCAGGGAGGCTGGGAAGGTGGACAAGGGGATCCTGATCCCAAATGTTACTCCTGGGGCCGTGCCAGGAGCAGCACAGGGAGCTGGGTTTTGTTCCTGTGCAGAGGGAAGCTTGGATTGCCCCCTCAAAAGCTGGGGAAGCTCCTGAATTTAATAAAACTCATTGACACAGAGAGCTGGCTGGGCCTTTTTGTTTTTTTGGGGGTGCTGGGAGTCAGACCCTCCTCTGGGGCACATTTCCTCCTGGCACTGGGGCTGCCTGGCTCTGCCCCCCGAGCCTGCCAACACAAAATCCAGCCTGGCTCCACTTTTCAAGGAGTTTTCCTCATCTTTTCTGCTGCAGCCACAGCACCTGGTTGTGACAGGGCTCACCTAAAAATATTCCAGGACAGCAAATCCATCCGAACAGGGCAGAATTCCTCCTGTTTGTTCAACCCCAGGAATAAAAATAAAGCTAATCATGACAAGAATAACAAACCCCTGGCTGATTTATAAATAGAAACCGGAGAACCCTTTGGAATTGGCTCCGTGTCCGCTTTGACTGGACGGGTGCAGTTTGTTCCTGCTGGAATAAACTCTGGAATGGGCCAGGAGAGGCAACAAAGGAGAGGAAGAAGGGAGGAAAAGGGGGTCCTGGGTGGGAGGAGGGATTTTTTGGGCTCTGCCAGTTGATGCTGCTGCCAGGGTTGGTAGTGCCTGGAAAGAGGGAATGGAGATTTTCCAGGGGAAGAGAAGGAAGGAGGGGAGCAGGAGGTGCTTTAGGACGCATTCAGGGTGATGGGACCCAGAGAAAGAAGGCAAGGCATCATTCCCAAATGTCTTGCTACAGGCCTGGGAATGCATCCCATATCCCCCAGTCTCAGCATTCCTTCTCCTTTTAGGGGAGGGGAGAAGGGAGGTGAGTGGGGAGAAAAAGGAAGGAGGAATTTTTACATCCAAACAAGAGGGGGAAAAAAAATCCAATAAATGAGTTTTTGGGATGCGTGGGGAGCAGGGTGAGGTCTTAGACCCTGGGAGAGGTGTCACTGCAGTGGGTGGGAGGAGGAGGAAGATCTGGAAGGTTCAGGAAGGGGATTGAGTGACAACATGAAGGGCCAGAGGGTCCCCCCTTCCTCTGCTCCTCTGCAGCTTGAAAAGGGGAGCAGGGGAGTCACTGGAGGGTTCTGGAGCCAGCAGGCTCTTGGATGCAGCTGCTGAGCTCCAGGACCTCCTCTGAGGATGGACAAAATGAAGGAGGAGAGACACAAAGTCACAGGAGAGGGCACTGAAACCCAGAGATCTGCAAAATCCCACTGACCCTAAACTCGAGCCATGGTGTTCAGTTCCCCTGCATGACCCCCTTATTCCCATGCACGATCCTGCTCCTTCCCTTTCCCTCTTAATTAGTGCAATTAAAACATGCCCAGCTCTGTTCTCTGGCCCTGAGGCCACGTCACACACCGTGACTCATGTCCACACACACACACACACTTTCCCTCCCTTCCTCCAAAACAAGAAAATGGCCATATCCAAACTCCCCTCTGGGAATTGTCCCTGGCTCCTGCTGCCTCTGGAGCATCTCCACGAGGCCCCAGGATCCTGGCTTTATTTGCTGGTGGCTGTGGAATGCCTGTGTGTCTCTCTGGATTGGAAGGAGGCACTTGCATACCTGGTGTTCCTCAGACAGTCCCCCAAACTATTCCAGCTCCAAGTTCTCCCAGCGCCTCCAAAACAATGAATGAATGAGGATAATTGTCTTTATTTTATGGCTGAAAGCCGTCAGGGGCGAAGGGATTAAGAGACTCACTCAAGCAAAATAAACTAATATTGATGGAGCAATAACATCTCCAGACTCATAGACAAATCTTTATTTATTAAGTGTATAAGCACTTTTCTCAGCTCAGTGTTTCCCTTCCAGCTTCAATAAATATCCAGGCTAAAACCACAGAGTGACTCTTTTTTTTTTTTTTTTTTTTTTTAATTCCTTAAAAAAAAATAAAAAATTAGTAAATTAAAAAAATACTTCTCTTCAAAACTCAGCTTTGCTCTCTGCTTGCAGCAGATGAGGAAGATTTGCCCACCCCCTCTGCTGGGGCTCAGATGACACTCGATAACCCCCGAAATGCAGCCCTGGCAAAACCCTCCATGAGGGGGAAAACGCTTCCAGAGGCAGCAAGGGAGGAAATAAATCACGGCAGATGATTTTTGGAGTGTCTAAGATGGGGCAGAACCACAGAGCAGGAATTCTGGGGGGTTGGGAGGGGGTTTAGGTGAATTGTGAGGGGTGAGAGCAGGACTGCAGCTCTGAAATAAGGGCTGACAGGTGGGGTTTGTGTGTCCCCAGCTCGAGTTTTCCCCCCCTGGATTATCCATGTGCTGGTTGACAATTCCCTCTGAACGGGTGATGGGAGGACAGACCGACCCTTGGGACGCTCCTGGGCGCGGAACTCCGGGAATTGTCAGGAGGAGATGCTGTCCTGCCCCTCAGCTCGTGACACTGTCACTCAGCTGGCTGCTGAAGTTATTTAAATCACCCCCTGGAAAAAGCTGGATTGTTTGGATCCTGCCGCCCTGGGCCGGTCGAATCCAGCTGAGGAAGTTTTCTTGCTCCCAGTGTAGCTGTCAAATATTTTCTCCTGGCTGCCTCGGAGCCTTCCCCTCACCATGTTGCCTCATTTTCTGGCTTTTCCTCCACACTTTGAAAAGCTCCATGTCCTGAGGGTTTGGAGGGGCTGGAGTGGATTTCCCAGAGAAGCTGTGGCTGCCCCTGGATCTCTGGAAGTGCCCAAGGCCAGGTTGGATCAACCTGGGCTACTGGAAAGTGTCCCTGCCCATGGAACTGGATGATCTTTAAGGTCCCTCCCAACCCAAATCATTCCCTGGTCCTATGAAGATACAGAAGGGTTTTCAAACAGGGCCCTCTGGATCCCAAGCTGATGTTTCACTCACCCCCTGCACTTCCATCCAGCTGAGAGGCATTTTGAGGCTCCTCTTCCACGAGGACCTGGAGGTCTTGCTCCCACGGGAAGCTGTTCCTCTGAAACTCCTCAAACAAGAGAAGTGAAGCAAATAATGGAAGTGGAGACAGCAGAGGGAAATGATTCCACCAAAACTCCAAAGTGGGATAGAAGAATGTCATCCAATCCCAGAAGATCCCGAGCTGGAAGGGAACCACAAGGATCATTGAAGTCCAGCCCTTTGTATCAGTTCCTCAATGGCCCCTCATTCCAGTGGAACGGCATTTGGATCTTCAAATTTCCTCCTTAAAACCTTAACCCCCCCCATTTCAGTGCCCAGGGGAACAAGCTGAGCAGAAGAAGAGAAGGCAAACATTCCAGGCTCCATGAATGTCCTGCAACATTAGGCATGTGGATCTTTTTTTATGGCTCTGGAGGGAACATAACTCAAGGTCGTAAAATTGCCTGTGTGTCCAAAAAAAAAGAAGCTTTAAATGGTCACTCTGCCCCCAAGTTCTCTGTGCTCTGCAGGGCTGGTGACCCCTTGCACCAAGGTGGAGCTCCAAGCATGGCATGGCCACACTTAGTCAGCCAGGACATGCCAAAAATCCCTCTGGAGGAGTCCTCTTGTGAGGTTCACAGCAGGGAGTGACAGGGAGTTTCCTCCTTCCCTTCCTTATTCAGGATTTTTAATGGTTGCCCAGCATTTTTTTTTTTTTTTTTTTTGGTCAAAGAACAGGTGATAATTTCAGTTTTCTGGCTGAATTCCAGATTTTTCTTCCTCCTATCATTGCCATTTGATATAATCCTCTCTTTCCCTTAAAATATTGCTTCTAAGGATTTAATATGAGGATTATCCTGTAAAAGGATTATCAGTTTAGGCTGCAGGCTGTTGGTGGTCACTGCAAGTCGAAGAGCAGCCTGTGGAGAACAAGAAGTGTGTCCTTGTCACTGTGTGTGTCCTGTTTTTTATGCATGGACACAACATCCTGATGCTGGAGAAGGGATGACACAGAGAGGCAGAAAATCTAAACCCCTGGGGGAAAGTTCAGAGATAACCCCCAAGCTGATGTGAGGATGGTCAAGTTTTTTGGGAAGGTCCCCGGGCTTGAGCCCAAGCAGCAGATTTATGTGACACCAACAACTTCATCCTGCAACTACAAAACAAGGCCTGGAAAGCTCTGGGATGTTCCCAGCATGGATTAGTCACCCTTCTGGTAAGGCTTTGGCAGCTCCAATTGATGGTCAGTCCAACAGGTGGGGCTGAAATAGCAGGGCCTTGACTTCATCCCCCTGCTCTGCCAGCACCAGGACAAGTCCTTCCTGAGGAATGGGGGGTGCCAACCACACCAACACCCCAAAAATGGGGCTTGTTCCACCCATTCTTATGGTCAGGGTGGGATTCTTCCCCCCCTCCCCACAGCCTGGCTGCTCTTCTGGCCACACACAAAACACTCCTTCCCTTCCTTCCTCATGGGTTTTAATGGTTGCCCTGCTTTTTATTTTCAAAAAGAATGGGTGATAATTGCCAATTTTTTTGGTTGAATCCCAAATTTTTCCTCTCTCCTTCTGCTGCCATTTGACATAATCCTTTTTTTTTTTTTTTTTTTTTGCTTTAAAACTGCTTCTAAAAATTTAACAGGAGCTGCAAGAGCCCCACCGATTCCATCTGCAGGGACTGAGCATTTCAGCACTCAGGGGCAAGGAGACAAATTTGAAAAGTCCCTGCAACAGCAGCTGAAAACACTAAGCCAAACTTCATTTTGGGTGGCAGGTGCCTGACTGGTGATTATCTGTTTGTGCCACTGAGACACCAAACTTTTCCAAACCAGGAAACACCAGAAGAAGAAAAAATCTTGTCTGGTTATGATTCCACCAGAATTCCTGGTGTTTGATGGGATCCCACCCAAAATTGGAGGTCTGGACTTGCCCAGCAATCACTGTTGGCTGAACCTTGTATCCTGCAGCAGGAATGTCTCTGGCAACATCCTAAAACCACCCACTGGGTTATGGACCACTAATCCCAGTTCCTTTATCCCGCTGTCAGCCCTGTCGTGCTCCCCATCCTTCCTTTTTCCTCTGTCTCTGCAGAGCTGATTCAACCCACCACAATGACACAGTAACTCCCTCCTTCTCCTCCAGCCCTGTTTAATTTTGGGATCTTTCACTGGGTTAACCTGACTCGTGGAGGAATTTGGGGAGCACAAGGTAAGAACCAGGAATGAGGGTGGTGGGAGCAGGGGGAAGGAGTGAGGTGTCCCTGGTCCCTCTGGAAGCAGTGAGCTGGAATGTTGGCTGCCTCAGCCTCCAGAAATTACACCCCAAAGCAGACCAGACCACTTGCAGCTGTAAAAGAGGCATCAGACTCCAAATATCTGAAATACATTGTTAATATCAAACTGAATTCCCACAAAGCCACCCTTAGGAGACCCTGAGTATTAAATGCTGTTGGACACGTGGAAACTTCACCATGGACAGAAGACACTCAAAACTTCCCAGGATTTTGGGTGGTGAAATGTCTGAAATCCACAGTTTCAGAGCACTGAGGACCTGCGTTTGCTCAGAGCACAGTTCCCAGGCTGAAAATTGCATTTTCCCCCTTCCCAGCTGTTTTGGAACCTGTTTGTTCTTGGTTTCCCTGTCATGATCGTCAGGTGGAAGGACAGGTCGGAGGAGTTTAGGCTGAGAAGGTAAATGGATCCCAAATCTCTTCACCTCGGAGTTGTGGAAATGCCATCCAGTGCTTTCCATTGCTTGTGGCTTCCAAAGTTGTCATTTTTTAATAGTAACAGCTCAGGAGCAGCTGAGTCCTACTTTATAACAGAGGCTCATTATCCAAAATTCCCAAAACAGCATCATCCAGCAGCTTTGGGAAATCAGGAATTTATCTGTAAAAAATATACTACCAATAGATGGGGTTGGTTTTCTTGCTGCTGTTTGCTTTTAATTTGGCTTCCAGATTCTGAGCTTCAGGAGCTGAGCCTGAATTTCTTGTTTGGCCACTTGAGTCCAAGGATTTATCTAAATCAGGGATTTAGATCAGGGATTTAGATCAGAGGTTTAGAAAAAGGGATCTAGGTTCCATTATAAAGGGTGAGGCTGAAGAACTGGGAATTTTTCCCTGCCAAAGCAGGGCTGCATTTTGTGGGATGCACTCACAGCACGAGGAAGAAGGAAGGTGCTGTTAGTTGGATTTTCCTGGATGGATCCTCCTCAGGAGAGCTTGGTGTTCAGTTCACAGAATCCCAGAATGGTTTGGGAAGGGACCCTAAAGCCCATCCCATTCCAAGCCCTGCCATGGGCAGGGACATCTTCCCTGGACCAGGCTGCTCAGAGCCCCATCCAGGGTGGGCTTCAACTCACAGATCTTCAGGACATTTCCAGGCCTCAGGAACCACCTTGACTTTTGTTTTACAACATCATTTCCCCCACAGAAGCTGGAAAAAGAAGAGTGACAGGCAGAAAAATGAGGTTTCAAAGGATTTCAGGAGGTTTTTGTTGAGAGCAATGCCTGACTTCCCGTGTTGATGAGGAACAAGAGGTGTCGGGCACTTGAAAGCAGAGACAGAAATAATGAGGTGGGTACGTCTCATGTCAGGAACAGATGGATTTTTCCTCCTCCTCTGGATCATTTTCAACATTTTCACTGCTGCACATTTCTCCCTGTGAGGCACGAGGCCTCAGCCCATGAAATAACCCCTCTCACAAAGACCAGGCTGTTTCTGCAAAGCATCTTTCCACCTGTCAATCAGCTGCTCCCAGAAGGAGATGGCACAAAGTCGGGCTCTGTCCTTAACTGTGGGTTCAGATCCTTCCCTCCCTCTCTCTGCACTCGCCCTTCGGGTGTTCCCATTGTCAGAAATCCGTGACATCCTCAGAAAACCCAGGGACAGCAGGTGTGACAGCTCAAAGGGACAGAAAAAGGAAGCCACGGGGTTTCGATTTTTTTTAACCTGCAACTTGTTCTGTGCCTTTGATCCTTGAGGGAATTAAAGGGAAATTAAATGGGAAGTGCTTGTTGTTGGTAGTCAAGAGGTGGAAACTGCTCAGCTGGCACTGAGGGCTCACTTGGCAGTACTCCCATGAAATCCATCACCACTTACAGCCCATAATATACTGATGGTTACAAGGATCCTGCTCAGCACACGTGAAAAGTGATAAAACTCAGTAAAACCCAAGTGAAGATCCCTCTTGCAGCATCACACCCAAGGCTGCTCCAAAATCTTCTCCCAAATAAAGGTGCCCTCAGCTGTTTTAAATATTTTAGGACGTCCCTTGGGCTTCCAAGTGACTCTGCAGGTGGTGAGAGTGGCATCATGTGGTGTCTTCTTGGGTGTCTTCTTCCCCATCAGAGTGTGCAGTGTGGGACATCCCAAACATGCAGGTGTTCCAGCTGCATCTCCAACCCTGTGGGGCCTCAGTGTTCCATGTCAAAGGAGCTGGAGCCCTCCAGGCTCTGCCTGAGGTTTGGCTGGGTCTGTGCTGGCTGCACCTGCAGCAGAGGACACGAGAAGCATCTGCAGCTCTTCGTGTGGTGGCAGGACAAGGGGGAATGGCTTTAAACTGCCAGAGGGTGGATTTAGGTGGGATATTGGGAAGGAATTGTTGGCTGGGAGGGTGGGCAGGCCCTGGCACAGGTTGCCCAGAGAAGCTGTGGCTGCCCCTGGATCCCTGGAAGTGTCCAAAGGCTGGGTTGGAGCACCCTGGGACAGTGGAAGGTGTCCCTGCCCGTGGCCAGGTTGGAACTGGATAACTTTTACGGTCCCTTCCAACCCAAACCGTTCTGGGATCCCGTGATTAACCAAAAACCAAAACCTGCATGCAAAGCTCCCCCCCTGCCCCCCTTCCCATCCTGGAAATCTTCCTGGGGATATTTTGTGTGACACCTTTGCTGTGCCGTCACTTTTGCCCTCACATCTCCCACTCCTTGTAAACACACCCAGAAGCTCCTCCGCTCTCCGAAGCCATCTCAGAGTCATTAACGCTCCAATTAACTCCCCTTGATTGGCTACAGATAAATTACCGCACGGAGCTAATTGCAGACCCAGAAAGGGCAATTAACTCCCTCCCATTTCTATTCCAGGCGCTGTTTTCCCGCTTCGCAGATCCGAGCAGTTCCCAAAATTGCGAAAATTGCAACCATTGCAGGCGGCAGCACCGAGCAATGGGCGATGATGGCAGGAGCAGCAGCAGCTTCCTGGACACCTGAGAGCAGTTTTGTGCCTTAAATATCACCCTGCTCTGCCAAATCCCGGGATTCTGCTGCTCGGGAGTAATTTCTCCGAACCCAGTGTTGTGAAGTTTCCCCAGGTGAATCTGAGCTTTTAATTTCTCCGTGGTTTTAGGAAGGACAGAGATTGATATCCATGGAAGGGACATGAAAAGGTGATCGAATTCTGTGCTGGAAAAAATCCCCAAAACCAGAAACCAAAGCACAAAGGACAAGAAATCCCAGTTTATCAGCACTACCAGATTTTCCAGAAGTTTCTCAGGTTGAAGCATCAGTTTGTGTTCCAGAATCCTGCCAGTACAGGGAGGATGTTTTACCTTTTAAATGACATGAACTTGGAAATTGGGGGCTGGTTTTTGCAGGTGTTTCACTGCTGATAAATGTGCTGTGTGTGTTTAGAGGGAGATTTAGGGATGGGTTTAAATGCTGTGTCTCATCCTTGTCCTGGGGAATGGGACGTTATCCATCCTCTAACCAAGCCTTGGCATCACAAATCAATGTTCTGCTCATATTTGCTGTACATTTTTTATTTATTTTATTTATTTCAATATATTTTATTATTTTATTTATGTTATTATTCAATATTTTATTTTATCCTGTTCATGTATTCTGACCATATTTTTTATTATTTTTTATTATTTAATAATTTATTTAATTTTTATTCTGTTCATATTTTGTTTATTTTATTATTTATTTTACTTTCTTATTTCATGTTCTTATTTATTTTTCTGTTCATACTTTCAGTTAACATTTTATTTATTTATGTTACAATTTTTTTCATATTTTTATTTCATTCTTATTCTGTTCGTATTCTCTGTTCATATTTTACTTTTTATTTATTTTATTATTTCATGGTTTTATTTATTTTTATTCTGCTGATATTTTCCCCCTTTCCTGCTGCTGGTGGTGGATTTTCCATTGCGTGGAGATCCAGAAATGTCAAGATTTTTAAACTCCTGTTGGATTAGTGGTGATTTGTACAAGATCCAACTTCTTTGCCAGAAGAGCATCATGGAATCAGGGAATCCTGGAGTTGGGAGGGACCCCAAGGATCATCCAGTGCCACCCCTGCCATGGGAAGGGACACCTTCCACCAGCCCAGCTTGCTTGGAAACTTCCAGGGATCCAGGGGCAGCCACAGCTTCTCTGGGCAACAAGAAACCTTTTCCAAGCATGAAACTACTTGGGATAACACTGGGAACTGCAGAACTCTGGGAATTGCTCACCAATATCAAGGAAATGACTGAAACAGGTGGAATTTTGATCCTTGAATAAGCAGTGGGATGTTCTCCACCGACCTCACCAGCTGTGGTCAGGTCAGGGTACAAGAGGAGCCAAAGCCCCTCCAGCATTCACAGACAACACTTTTTTTATAGGAAGTCAAAAAGGCTGGAATGTGAATCCTGGAACATGCAGGCAGATCTGGGTGATTTTCTCCTTCCCCTCCTGTTTTTTTTTTTTTGTCCCCCCTGTGAGGGGATATTTGGGATGTGAGAAGTGCTGCTCTGCCACGCTCTGGCCGTGCAAAGGCCGGAGGAGAATTTTGGCTGCCTGGCCTTCCACGTGGGAAAAGACTTAAGGGCTTTGGATGTCAGCTTGTTTTTCCTTGGCTCAGGCAGCAATCCCTGCCAATCTCTCGGGGAGACTTTTTCCGCTTCGGGTCGGCAACGGAAAAAAAAAAAAAAAAAAAGAATAAAAAAATGGAAATATCTTTGGAAGGGCTTGGAATTGTTTTGGTTAAAATTGTGGCCTGTCAGGAAAGGGGAGTTTGCTGCCCCAGAGGGGACTGGCAGAACTTTTGGAGCAGGCCCTGAAAATGGGAATTCTGAGCCCAAAACCAACAGTCTGTCGGTCACGGAAGGGGATCCTTGGAAGGGGCAGGTGGGACAAGGCTGAGGGGACATCAGAACTTCATCTGAGAAGTTGCCATAATAAATATAATCAAATAAATAGAATAGAATAAATGTGAGAAATGTAATAAATGGAATGTAATAAATAAGTGTCATGAATAAATGTAATAAAAAATTATTAAGATATAATCAAACAATAAAATAAGAACAATAAAATAAATAGAATTCATGAAATATGTGATAATAAAAATAATATAATTAACAGAACATAATATAATAATAGAAGAGAATATATCTAAAATAACATATAAAATAATATATGTTTTCAAATAATAAATAAATAACAATATGATATATAAATCTAATGGTGATTAGGAATATTTTCTCCACCCTTGGTTTTTAGTGTTTTTCAGTTCTTTTTCAGCTTCTACAATAAATATAAATATGATGTGATATATATAAAAAATACATATTTTCAAATAATATTTAAATAATAATCTCATATATGTCTAATGGTGATTAGAAAACCTTTCTCCCCTTTGCTTTTCAGTGTTTTTCTGTTCCTTTTTCAGCTTCTATAATAAATAGAATAGAATAGAAATAATGCATAATATAATATGTAAATAACACGGTATATAAATAATATATAAATACATATTTTAAAATACTATATAAATAAAAATAGAGTATATAAGTCTAATGATGCCTAGAAAACCTTTCTCCCCCTTTGGTTTTTAGTGTTTTTCAGTTCTTTTTCAGCTTCTATAAAAAGTATAATATAATATAATATAAAAAATATAACATAATATGTAAATAATAGTATACATAAATATAGATTTTAAAATACTCTATAAATAATCATAGACTATATAAGTGTAATGGTGCCCATAGAACCCTTCCCCACCCGTGGTTTTTGGTGTTCCCTGGGACACCAAGGTCCTTCCCTGACTTTGTGGCCATCAGCAGGGCTAAGGCAGGTTCCTGGACAAGTGACAATCCCTGTGTAGGGACAGGTGGCCCTGTCCTACCCCCCCAACAGGGACATTTGGGGTTCAAACAGATAATAAAGGTGTTTCCTTCAGTGCTCGTGGCCGTGTCCCTGCGCAGAGTCCTCCGTGTGTCACCTCCTGGCTCACCCAGCACCCCGATGGACACCCCTGTCACACGGGGTGTCAGCTTTTCCTGCCTAATTAGACACAGCTAATTGTGTTTGTTCCTGTTTCTCGTGTCTCTTCATCTCCCCTCTGCACCCATCCCCTCAACACCCTCCACAAACCACAGCAGCCTCGACTGGACGTGAGAGATCCCATCTCAAAACGCAGATTCCCCAGAGATTTCGCAGCAGATCTCCCAGCACAGAGGAGAGAAAGGTTATTAATGACTGCCCTAATTAAGAAAAGATACCTTTTGTGGCCATCTGCTCAGGAAAGGGCCGCTGCAAAGCAGACTGAGCTGTGCTGCTGCTCAAATCCCAGCGTTCCCAAATTCCAACAGGGCCCCTTTGTTAATCCCAGTCCTGGAAGTCATCAAGGCGCTGTCCCTGGGATAATTTTTCAGCACATTCCACCACCTCCTCATCCATAATTTTCCTCTCAAAGGCCTTTCAAGTGCAGCAGTTTCAGAGCCAGCCCACTCCTTCCTCCTCCGAGGGGGCTCTTTGGGGAAACTCTTCACACTTTCATGTTACGGTCGAGCCACCGAGAAACTTGAACTTCTGGAAAGAGCTTTGGCAGTTAATGACAATTTCACTTCATTCCACAGAAATTCATCCAAGAAAACAAGAGCAATCTTATAGACATTTCTTTTCTTTTATTCTTCTCTTTTTTTTTTTTTTTTTTTTTTTTTTTTTTTTGCTGCTATTGCCAGTTAAATCAAAATATTTCGTTGAGGCTTTTTTTTTTTTTTTCCAGCTTTCCCTGCTTTTATCTGAATAGTGTCTGGTGGTTGGGGTTTTTTTGTCTTTTTTCCCTATTTTTTTTTTTTTTTTTATAATTTATGATTGCAGTCCTTTTTTAAAGCATTCATGAATTGGAGGATTTATTATTTCTCTTTGTTTCTTTTTAGGTCAAAACACTGAGAAAACGATGCTGGGTAAAATAGAAATTGCCAGGTAGTTCTTTAGGATTAATTTATGTTGTGAATGAGGTACTCTTTTATTGCAATCTGGTGCTTTCTTGGTAGGAAGGAAATGCAGTTTTTAGTTATTTTACTGCTTTCTGAATAAAATTAGGGACAGTCTCCTTGATGAGCCATTTGTTTTATGGGCAGAGTCTCTTTAGAAGGTCTCTGAAGGACCTCTGTCATCAACACCATAAACTTGTAGGTCTTGTGCTGTTATGACAGCAGGTTCTTCAGGTGTGTGTCCCACTGAGGTCAGGACAGAGTTGGTGCCAGGTCAGGAAGGAGAGATGGTCACCACAGAGCCAGGGAATCCCTGAGGCTGGAAAAGCCCTCCAGGATCACCAGATCCCCCCTGTGCCCAATGCCATGGCCAGGCCTTCCCTGGACACCTCCAGGGATGGGCACTCCAAACCTCCCTGGGCAACCCCTGCCAAGGCCTGACCACCCTTTCCAGGCAGAAATTCCTGCTGATGTTCCACCTGCCCCTCCCCTGGCACAGCCTGAGGCCGTTCCCTCTCCTCCTGTCCCTGTTCCCTGGGAGCAGAGCCCGACTTCCACGAGATCATCAGGCATGGGGAAGTTTGAGGGAAGAAAATGGGACAGGCTGTGATGTGGGAAGTATGGATTTATGGTGAAAGTTCTGGGCATCTCAACCACCTCAGGAATGTTTAATTTCAAATATGACATCATGCAACATGTACGTTTTTCCCATCCTTTCCGAAGGATGCATCCCTCCCAAATCCTTCACAATACAGTTCCTTCTTTCCCTTCTTTTCACTCCCACTTATCCCCCCTTCAGCACTGATTTTATTCCTCTAAAATAATTACTGATGCCATTTAATTCACTGTCATCACCCTTTCCCACGGAAAATGAGTTTTGATGGTATGCAAATGAGCCCTTTGTTCCTCTCTGTAGAAATCACAATTTATTGTTCCAGAATGGAGTCTAAGTAATGCCATTTGCTCCTTTTTCTGCTGCCCATCTTTTCTATTCATTAATTAATGTCTTTTGCCATTTCAATAATGGCCCTGATGGTTTTAGAAGGGTTATTATTTGTCTCGATATGTTCAGCCCCGGGAAACCCCGCTGCGAAAAACTTTGCAACAATTAAGGATTAATTAGCTGTAAAATAAAAAGGAATCTCCAAAGACACCCAGAATGTGAATGGACATTCAGACATTTTCGTTCCTTGTTTCTGGTGGTTTTTTAGGGAGATAGAAGCAAGCAGAGACGGATGGATTTCAAGCAGGACTTAAAAATAACACCTAAAATTTCAAGGAAGGGCCTGAAAACCTGACGTGGACTTTTCCATGCTGGGACATCAAAGGCTTCTGGATAAGCATCTGGATCCTTGGGTTTTTCCATCTGAGTCAAAGTCTCCTGAGAGGTTCTCTGTGAACAATGTCTGCTTCAAACTGAGCTTTGCTCCCTCCTTTCCTGCTGGATAAACAGAGGGAGGCCCGGGGATCCAGCTGCAAAAATCCACCTCTTCGCAGCTTGGATCGGGGCTGGGGAACTCAGCACAGCTGGAGCTTGACCAAGGAGCTCCTTGCTGGCAGACAAGTGTTTGGAAGCTCCCCCAGCGAGGGAATGAGCCTGCCTGGCAGCTTTCCTTGGAGGGCTGGACCTGCCAGGAGCATAATTTGAGCACGGGAAGGGCAAGGGCAGCTCCCTCCAGGCTGGTATTCCTTGGAGGAAAAAGGGATGATCCCGGTGATTTGTCAGCCTGAGCCTTCAGCCACGGCCACCTGACTTGGGAGATGTGGACATGAGCTTAGAGGGGAAGAATGACTTGAGGAAGCAGGACAATCTGAGCAAATATGGATCGGATGACAAGGAAAACAAGGCAGAAATGCGAAAAATGTCAAGGCCGGGAGTTTATTAATAGCACGGTTATGACATCACCAAACAAGCACCTTCCCTGACCTCCAGAGTTTGGCTGCATCCCAAAGCCATGAGGAGACGGCCTGGACTGAGGCAGCAAAGGGATTCCAAGCTGGAAAACAAAGCAATCCAAGTCTCTGCTGATGTCTGAGACCTTGACGAGAGGAAGGGCACGAGCCCTCCGGTGCCATGGGTGCCCTCCAGTGCCACTGGTGCCCTCCGGTGCCACGGGTGCCCTGCCAAGACAGCGGGCTCTGTCCCAGGAGAACTTGGGTTCCCGAGAAACAAAAGCCACACATAGACCTGGAGGCAGCAGGAGAAGGGGCCAAGAACATCATCCCACCACGGACAGCCCCGGGTTCTTTTCCTAGAATGACATCTAATCCACTTCTCCTCATGACACGGTGTTTTGTTCCGTGGCAACAAAGAGCTTCTGCTCTTATTAATTTTTCAACGTCTCTGCCCGGTTTTTCACGGCACTGGAAACATTCTGAGCTCTTGGGTGATGTGTGGAGTCTTCTGAGCTGCCTAAATATAGGGGGAAAAAAAAAAATCCTCTCTGGGAATCCAATTCAAAGCACTGACGAATCTTCAAATGCCACAGGAATATTTATCTCTCTTCCTCCCACTGTTTTCGTTCCTGCAGATCATTTTTTTTTTTTTTCTTGGCAGGTTGGAAGCAAAAAGCACTGAAGGATATGGAAAACATGGAGAAACTCATCCCCTTGAATTCCTGCCCAGGCTGCAAGTGAAGGACCAGCTGGAATTGGATGCTTGGGTGTTAAGCTTGGACTAAGTTTGTAAATTAGGAAGAGGATGAAAGTGCCCTGGCTTAGCTGGAAACCTAATTAGGTAATAACCCCAAAATTCACCTTCAGAAGATTTCCTGAGGTTTGATGCTCCTCTGAGCTCTGTGTGCTGCTACATCATCTCTTTGATCCCAGATTTGGGGGACAGACCGAGCTGCCCCAGGCCCTCGGTGGCAGATGATTTAATTAATTCCCTGGAAAACAAGGAGTTTCCTGAATCCTGAGGCAGCATCAGGAGCAGGTTTTTTTCCTCCAGCCTATATTGTATATTTAGAATGCTGGTTTTTTATAAGATTCTCTGGGATCCAAATGAATTGGAGCTCTCTCTTGCCCTTGGTCCTGCTGTTGCCTCGTTCAGAGCAGGATTTTCAGCACGAAACACCTTCCCTCCTCCAGAACATCCCCTGGAGTTCAACCTTCAGGGCCAGGAAGCTCCTTAGGCCTTGGAACAGCGGTCTCCAGATGCCTCCAGCAGCTTCCCAACCTCAGCACCCTTTGAGGAACAAATTCCTCCTGCAGGGAGCAGTTTGGCCTCAGCACCTGCTCCAATCTTCTGGTGGAAACCAGGGCTGGGGGGAACAGAATCTCAGCTGCATCCCAAAAAAAACCAGCACAGTGGGGAATTCACTCCAATTAACCACGGACTGAGATTCAGTTTGGTTAATAATTGTGATTTTTATGTGATTTCATGATTCTTATCCCCAAGATTGGTAGTTTGGGAATGGCAATGGATAACACAGGGATGGAGGAACCAGTGCTGAGGGAAACTGTCTCAGCTATATCCCAAAAAACCAGCACAGGGGGATTTCCCTCTAATTAATCACAGTCTGATATCCAGTTTGGTTTATTAATTATAATTTTTATATGATTTGATGAATATTATCCCGAAGATTGGTAGGTTAGGAGTGGCAATGGATAACACAGGGATGGAGGAACCAGTGCTGGGGGAAACAGAATCTCAGCTGCATCCCAAAAAAACAGCACAGTGGGGAATTCACTCCATTTAGACTCCTTTGAACAGAATTTTTTTTTTCATTTATCCTCTTTTTGTACCAGAAAAACAGAAGTATGACGGGATAATTCAACTCAAGACCTCAAATGACGACACTACACCCAAAAATTTTGGGGGAAGGTGGAACTGCCCCCCCCCCCGACAGCGAGAACTGGCTCAGATTTGCAGCTCTCTGTGTTCTCCCTCCACCTGCTTGCTGAGCATTCACCTCTGGCACATTCACACCCTGCACCTGCTGAGCAGATTTTTGGGGCTGGGTTGTGTTTGTTTCCCTGCTCAGTTCCCAGGGATCTGCGAGCTGCAGGGTCGGTGCAGCGCGTGGATAATAACGAGCAGTGTCACAGATTAACCCCTATTTGGGGCTAATCCCTTCCCAACAATCTCCCTGGGAGCATTCCAAAACCATCAGGAAAAGCCAGGCACGGATTAACTCTCCTTTAGTCAGGTCTCTGCTGTCCAGATGGTTGGTTAATTGCCTGACAAATAAACCGCAGCAGCAGGACGGAGAGACGAGTCCAGGAATGAGAATATTCCCGCTGAGAATCCCAATTTCTTGGCTGTTCTCCTGCTCCTCCTTCCTTGCCTTCCAGACTTGGAAAAATTCGGGGTTGAAGAGGCAGAGCTGCAGCAGGATGAGGTGATGGGTGAGCCTGGAAAATGTCACATCAGGAGGTGTTAAACACTCACCAGGAACCCAAACCCTCCTTTGGGTGCTCACCTGGGCATCTTCCCAAGCAATTTCATGATGGTTTATTATTATTAGACAATTACTATCAATTAATTAATAATCATTCCGTTAACTAATCAATTAGTTAATATTCATATAATATTTATAAATCATATAATTTATATAATATATAAACATTTTATATTGTTTGAATATGTTGTAGAGGTTATTTAAGTTAAAATTAATATTTATAGAATGTATACGTAATATAAATATATAATATTTATATAATACAATCATATATAGATATGTAATATTTATACAATAGATAAGTATACTTATACATTTATATTATATATATAATATATACAGAGCTATATAATATTTATATTTTTAATTATTATATAGAATATTTATAATATTATCATATATAATTATATATAATTATATATAATATAATACATAATTATTATATATTATACAATATATTACACAATATATTATAATATATAATATATATTCAATATATAATATAAATATTATATAATATATAATTATTATATATTATAAATATATACTATTACATATTATATAAATATGTCCTGGGACACAGGGGCTGAAATTTGGGGCAATCTCAGTCCTGGCAGCTCTTGAGCTTCCCCTGGAGCATCAGAAGTTTGAATCCAGCAGTGGTAAGAGCCCAGCTGGCACAGGACCCACAAATCCCTGGATGTGTGTGGGGAAATAATCCAGCAAAGCCACCCTAAAATCCAATCCAATCCCACACCTCATCCTGTCCTTTTTTCTTTTTTTTTTCCCTTAAGACAGAAGAGAGGAAAAAAAAAATCTATATAAATAACTATACTGTGCTGCTCTGTCTGAAAGGTCAGGGAATATTTTACAAGCTGCACTCTTAGCCAGGATTTGTGACTTGGGTTTTGCAAATGCATCTGCAAAACGGGAGCTCTTTCTGTGGTGGTTAAAAAAAAAAAAAAAATGTGTGGGGAAATAATAAAACCAGGAATGTCTCAGCTTAAAAATAAAATTAAAAAAAAAAAAAAAAAAGGCAATCCAAAGCCTCTGGTTTGGTTTGTGTTCCTGTTTTTTAATGAATTAAGTGCAAGGGAAGCATTATTTGATTTGGGTGTGCTTGGAAGGGAAGGGGAAGGTTCTAAAGCTACTGGAAGGATTTGGGGGTTTAATTAAAAACAGGTGAAAATAATAAAGTTTAAAATAAGGGAGTGGGGGTGGGGGAAGGTTGGTCCAAATGCTATCCCTGATATTTTACACCAACTTTTTCCTGCTTGGGGTTCAGGATGGGCTGTGAAGGCTCCAGTGGTCATGGATCAGGTCATGGGGAGCAGAAGCTGAGGAATCACAGGATCATGGAATGGTTTGGGTTGGAAGGGACCTTGAAGATCCTCCAGTGCCACCCCCTGCCATGGGCAGGGACACCTTCCATTAATCCAGGCTGCTCCAACCTGGCCTTGGACACTTCCAGGGCTGGGGCAGCCACAGCTTCTTACATTTCACCTTTAATTACCAACTATTCCCAATATTTCTTCCCTGAGTATTTCCACTTGCTTTTCCAGGACCATATTGGATTTTATAGGACTACCACTGGATTATTCTTTGTCTGAAAAGAATTCTGGGAATTCTATTTTTAAACCTGATGTTTGATAATCCCACAAATGTGATGTCTCCCTAATCTACATTTTTCATATAAAACAACATATGTCCTATCCAGCTTCTCAAACCCTCCATGATCTTTTAAACCTCTATTCTATCCCATTTCACTTTTCCAACATTCAAATGCCATTTCCACTTTAATCTTTGCATGAAAATTATCTCCCCATCTCTTTTTTTTTTCTTCTGGAACTCTTCATAGAATTACAGGACTTTTAGAAGTCTTAGAGAAAAGGGAAGGAAAGACTTTTCCTCCCTCTGGTTTTTTTTTTTTTTTTTTCCATTGTTCCCTCTGTTCCATGGCACTCCAAGATTTTGTCTTTTGGGATTTTAATGTGGGGGTTTTTCCCTGTTAGTTGGACATCAGGCTTATCTAGGCTGTACTAAATGCTTATTTGTGGTTAGGCTGAGCTTAACTGCTCAGTCTGATCCCACAGGTCAATGAAATGTTTTACTGATGGGAAGAAAAGACATTATTTTATTTTAAGGAGGCAGAATGTCACTATTTGTAACTTTAGAACTGGGCAGGAAATGTCTTTCTGCTTCGATCCTGCAAAAAATTTATGTCATTGGACAAGAAAACAGCTCTTTTTTTTTTTTTTTGAGGGGGGGAAGTGGAAAGAAACAAAAACTCTGTGAGGATTTTAATGGAAAGTAAATGGAACAGAGCAGAAAACGCTGAGCATTCCCTGCTTGCCCTGGTGACTGAAATAATCACTCAGAAGGTTCCCCAGTTTTGCAGCTTCTCCCTTTTTTTTACAGATCCAAGCCTGTTTTGCCGTGGAATTGCAATCCCTGACGTGGAAAACTGAAGCTGATTGACAAGGTGAATCTTTTTTATTGCCTCTCAGAAGCAGCTCAAGAGCTCCAACCAGGCCTAGTCCTTGCTGAGCTCTTTCCTCAGCTTGAAAAAAATATAGGATCTGCTTTCAGTCTCCTCTGCTGAAATTATTCTCTCTTATGGAAAGGGGGGAAATGATTTATAAATGGATTTATAAGTGGTTTTCCTGCAAACTTGAGGAATGTCCCTGCCACCAACTCCCAGTCCTCTCTGTAAGGATTTGATCTCCTAATGCAACTTCCAAGTGAAGTATCATCAGCAATTAAAGTTTTATCCTGTGAAAGCCCTAAAGAATTAAAATTCCCCCGGCAAAATCCCCTTCCACAGAAAATCAACCAAGCAAAGGAAGAGAAATTTTGGTCCTGGAGCTCCCTTGAGCTGGGAATGGTCTGGCTGAAGGCAAAGCTTCCAGTGAAATAAAGGTATGAGATGAGTCCTGTAGATACATCTGTCCTGGTATTATTATTGCTCCATTATCCCAAAGGAAGAATCCAGAGCCTTGAAACCCTTGGGAAAGCCAAGGGAGTGTTGAAGGGCTGCTTTAATACTCTTTAATTGGGCTGTGATTGCCTCTGGGCAAAAATGAGGATTTAACGAGGTGTGAGGCTGCGAAAAAAGGATCCGGTGGAGGTGACACGGCCCGGGCTGGCATTTTTCTTTACTGCTGCTTGGAAAATGGGCTGGGCAGTAAAATCCTGGAGCAAGGAATATCATGCCTGTGTGGTGGCAAGATAACAGCCTGAGAGCCACCAGCAACCTGCAAAATGCAGCTCTCTCAGTCCTTTTCCCTCGCAGGGTGAGGGCAAAGAGCCAAGATTTCCACTCAGGGCAGCAGCAAAGCACGCGGTGATTCCTCAGCCTGGCCTGAAGTTCACGGTCCTGTCGAGCTGCTCAGGAGCAAATAGGATGGCATCCCTTTTAAAACGAGGGAGGGCAGGCTATGAGAGGAAAACTTGCCATAAATGCTTGAAAATTCTGGATTTCATTCCTGCTTTCCCTCGACTGAGCCACTTTTTTTTTTTTTTTTTTTTTTTTTTTTTTTTTTAACTCCCCTATTTTTGAATGATCCCACGATGAGCCCCTCCCCGTGAAATGGCCTGTTCTCATTAAAAATGCTCATTAAATCTGAAATGCAGCTTGACCTCAGTTCTTAAGGATCAGCTTAAAGTGTCTCATGGGCAGGGACACCTCCCAGTGTCCCAGGTTGCTCCAGCCTGGCCTTGGACACTTCCAGGGATCCAGGGGCAGCCACAGCTTCTCTGGGAAATCCATTCCAGTCCCTCCCAGCCAGGAATTCCTTCCCAATATCCCATCTCTCCCTGTCCTCTGGCAGTGGGAAGCCATTCCCTACATCCTGTCCCTCCATCCCTTGTAAGCAGTCTCTCTCCACCTTTCCTGTAGCTCCTCCAGGTCCTGGAAGGCCACAATCAGTTCCCCCCAAAATCTTCTCCTCTCCAGGCTGAGCAATCCCAGCTTTCCCAGCCTTTCCTGCTCCATCCCTCTGATCACCTGGGACTGGATGAATCCTCTGGTCTCTCTCCAGCAGCTCCCTGTCCTTCCCGTGTTTTATAAACTTTTTGTGGGTGCCAAACGTGCCCATCACCACCCCCATCTGCATTTCCATGCCCAGGTAACTCCAGCCCCGGATGCCCTTCCAGGCAGGGACCATCAGCGCTGCCTGAGGGCTCTTTCCAGCTGGGAAACCGCCGGGAAAATAAAATATTTCGCTTGTGGGAGTTATTTTGGCCCGGGCTGTGTCTTTATTTGCAGCCATAAAGCAGGCTGAGGGAGGGGAGCTGTTAATGAGGGAATCTTTATGGAGCTTCCCGCTGGGCGAAGAGGGAAAAGCCTGGAGTTTATTGCTTTGTGGAGCTGGAGCCGAACTGATGACAGGGAAGCAGAAAAAAAAAAAAAAACCAACAAACCACTAGGCATTGTCAGCAAATTGGATGCTGCAGAGCACGGAGAGCCGGGAATTCGATGGGAGAAGGAGGGAAAGTGGTGGTGGTGGTGGGAAGAGGGATCGTGGGGAAAGGATGAGCTGCAGTTCTCCCAAATCACCAAATCCAGGGCTCATTTTTTGAGATTTGAGCCTGAAGAGCTGTAAAGGTGAAGGAAAAAGGTGCAATAGCCAAAATAATGTTAGTTAGGAAGGCTGGGAGAAGGGGAGTTGGAATCAGATGATCCTCAAGGCTCCTTCCAAGCCAAACCGTTCTCTGATCCTATGGATGGAAGTAATTTAAATATAACCTGAGTGTTTCAATTGGCTGAGGGAAAAGAAAAACACTCTGGAGCTTTTGATGTTGACAATTTCTTGAAATGGCATTTTTGGGCTTTTTGGTTGGTTGGTTGGTTGGTGTTTTTTGTTTTGTTTGTTTTGTTTTGTTTTGTGGTTTTTTTGGTTTTGTTTTTGTTTGTTTTGTTTTGTTGAAAATCGATGTTTTTATTGATTTTATTTTTTAAAAGCTAAGAGAGGTGAAAACTGGAGTCATCACCCTGCAGGTGTCCAAGAAACTGCTGGGTTCAGCTGCCAAGGTCAGTCAAAGATTGGACTAAGTGATCCCAGAGGGCTCTTCCAACCTAAAAGATTCTGGGATAATCAACGGGCCCAAATCAGCTTTTTGACCTGCTTTTATTTTACCAAAAAAAGTCTCTGCATAAGAGTCTTGTTTTGTTCCAACATAAATTCCCTGCTCTTTTTTTTTGCTTCACATTTCAAGCCAAAAAAAAAAAAAAAAAAAAAAAAAAAAAAAAAAGAGTCTTTCTTTATGTCCATCTGATTTGGAAGGATGTTTTATAAACGTGACAGGAATAAATGAGGGCTAAATTAGGGTAAGAATAAAAGGAGGTAGAATTTCAGACCGGAGGCTCCTAAATTTGGGGTTAATTATGATTAATTTCGCACAAGGAGAGTCTAAAAAAAGACTGAGGAAAGGAGTCCTATGAAGGGAAAAAAGCTGTGAGAAAAATCGTTGGGATGAACCAAATATGATGAGCAATGTAAGCCCATCAGTCATCTTTGGTTTCTGCAGATGATATCAAGTAAATTGTGTCACTCAGAGTGTCAGAGGGTGATTATTGAGTGATTTAGGGAATAGGTACACTGATAAAGCACAATAGAATTAAAGGCCATGATCCAAAAGGTCTTTATATATTTAATAAGTTTACTTATTCATTTGTCCTCTGCTGTCACAGAAAAGCTTCTTCTATCTTCTCCTCAATCAGGTAGGAATGAATTTTGAGAGCTTCTATTTAGGTTTGGTTTTCTCTTTTGTCTCCATGGAAAGGTTTCTATCCTGAAAGCAGGTGTTGGTCTGGTCCCTCAAATCCATCACAAGTGGCTTGAGGGTTTTGTTCAATCCACACAAAACGTGTCTGGACTGAACACAACCCCCACTCCTGTGGTGTGGAGCTGCCTTAGGGATTAACAAGCTCTTCAGAGCCTCACTGTGGAATAATTTCAGCTGGAGGAGATCCCTGGAAATTGTCAGGTCCAGCTCCTCACTGGGAGAAGAATGAGTTTAAATCAGGCTGCTGAACTTGGCCTGGTTAAGTCCTTATTATGTCCAGGGATGAAGATTCACTCAGATCTCTCAGCCTGCCTTCCAACAGCTGTCTAATCTTAGGAGGAATTACTTCTTTCCCAAAATCCAAAGGGAATTTCCCTCCTTTCAAATGGTGTTTGAGGACAGCAATCAGATTTCCCTGGAGATGTCTCTGCTTCAGACTGAAACCTTCCTGTGGCCCTGAGAGTTTTGGGGGGGCACATTTTGGGTGTCTGCAGGAGTTCCCCTTTGGATTTCTTCCCAAAGAATTGAGGTTTGGACTCCAAGCCATCCTCCTAAAAGATCCAAGGGACACTAAAGGAAGTGACTGTGGGGTTCCACACCGAAATGCAAAATCAAGCCCTGTTATATTTTATTTTTTCCCCTGCAGTTTCTCCCTGAGTTTTGGAGACACAGCAATGGCTGAGCATCAAACTGTGAGTTCTGCCTCAATCAGACTCAGCTTGCGCTCTTCCCAAAGACCATTTCACTGCTCAGAAGACGCTGAGAAGCTTTCACCACATCTGGACACCTGAGGAGGGTGTGGAACCACCTCATGCTGAGGGAACAGATATTTTTAACACTTTGGGGTTTTTTTAGCAAATCTTGGTCTCTGTTAATCCTCCAATTCCAGCTGCAGCAGGAATGTCTCCTCTGATTAAATAGGAAGAGCTGATGTGCCCCCACCACCCCTCCTGGTCCCCAGGCAGGAGCTGGCCATGTGCAAGCAGCAAGAGGATATCCCGGGATCTACATGGGATATCCAAGCATATCCCACAGGATGAAGCTCTCTTGGACACAGGAACATCTCCCAACACCAAAGTGGGATCCTTTGGAGTGATTTAAGACATCTGAATGCCATCAGATGAGCGACGTGCAATGGGACCACGACGTGGCAGGAGGTTTGGTCCTTTCAGAACCATCACGAGGATTTTCACAACATTCCATCAACTCACAGATGTTTGGGCCAAAAAGGGTTATTAGACCATCCAGCTGGTCTTATTTTCTTACACCAGACCCAGAATTCCCCTCAGTTTTCCCCAAACTAATTTTAAACCACCCCCAAACCCCAATGTTAAGCTCTTGTCCCAAGCTGAGCTCTCCAGTCCCAGCCTGGCTGGTCCTGATGATCTCATGAAATCAAAGCACAGGAGCCAGGAATGAAGCTTGGGCTGGTTTGGTTTTCTTTTTTGAACTAAACATTTTGTGGTTGCATAAGGAAGCCTTTTGCCCCAAACCACTTTTGAAGAGAAAAAGGTGTATTTTGAGCACAGCCAGTGGTTTGCTGGTTTAATTTTGTTCAATTTTGTTCAAAGCCACTGGTGTCTTCAGATTTCACTTCCCAAAATCCATTGGCTAGAGACTGCAAATATAAACTCTTGGCCACTAAAAGCCAGAGATTCTTTTTTTAATCCCCTTTTATTATTTTTTTTTTTTTAATTCCCTCTGCATTTTTGGTCGGGGTTTATTTTTAATTAAAGCCAGAAACTTCTTTCAGGGGGGAGCTTTTCTGTGCATTCCATCTAATGTCTCATGGATCTGAGATTCTGGGGAGGAGATGCATCTTCCAAAGGCTCTAGCACTGCTAGGAGAGGGTGTTTAATTAGTGCAGAAGGATTTAATGAGGGTGGAGCACTCCTTCATCTGGAGATGGAGACAGTGGGAGGAGGGATGGTGATGCATTCATGCTACAAGAGGATGAAAAAAAAAATCACTCACATCATTTTTCATTATTTATTTTAAGCACCACCATCTGGCTTGTAAATCTTCCTCTTGGCTTGTAGGGGCTGGAGCCTCCCTCTCCAAAGTTCTGCTTTTCGGGAGGAGAAAGAGAGTTAAAAATGGAATTTGATTCCAAATACAGATGTCTGTCGAGTCTAAATCCACTCCCAGCCCTCTGGAGGAACTGCCTGGAGTTTTTAGGAGACCTTTTTGCTCTAATGAAACTCGTGAATCATCTCCTGCTGAGGGCCTGGATCAGCTTGAGGAGCAGGAGAACAGGGGTGGCCTGGAAGCAGTGTGACATCAGTAGGTGACTCTGCTTGGAGTGGTGTGAAGCAACAGCCCCAGAGCACATTCCTTGTAAAGCACTTCCAGCCTGGATCTGGCTCATTCATAAACTCCCAGACATCTTTTCCACTGGCCTGGGGTCAGAAACTGCAGCTTTTCCTTCCCACTTCCTGGCTCCTGCTTGATCTGCACCTTCAAAGCCTCTCCCCTTGAAGCTGAGCTGGCAGAAGATGCCGTGAGATGGAGGCTGAGGGACAACTTCCAGCTGCTCATCCCATCCTATCCCATCCCAACTTCCAGCTGCTCATCCCATCCTATCCCACCCCAACTTCCAGCTGCTCATCCCATCTCATCCTAACTTCCAGCTGCTCATCCCATCCCGTCCCATCCCATCCCATCCCATCCCATCCCATCCCATCCCATCCCATCCCATCCCATCCCAACTTCCAGCAGCAGCAGCTCCACACGAGGGCCGTGGCAGGGCCAGTTTTCCTGGGATGCCTTTGCTGATGGCATTTCATTGGGAGGGAAAATGTTGCCTTGGAATATGGCCCAGGAAACCCTGGAGGCTTCACTGACACGGATTTGAAGCCTGTGTTCAAAAAGACAAAACTTTTTAATAACTTATAAAAACAAAAATAGAAGGAATTTCATCAAATCACGGAATGGTTTGGTTTGAGAGAGACCTGAAAGGTCATCCAGCTCCAAGCAGGGACACCTTCTACCAGCCCAGGTTGCTCCAGCCTGGCCTTGGACACTTCCAGGGATCCAGGGGCAGCCACAGCTTCTCTGGGAAATCCATTCCAGTCCCTCCCCACCCTCCCAGCCAGCAATTCCTTCCCAATATCCCAATATTCTCTTTCAGTTTTAAGCCATTCCCTCTCCTCCTGCCACTCCAGGCCCTTGCCAGCAGTTCCTCTCCACATTCCCTGCAGGCTTCACTTCAGGATAACTCCAGAGGTTTGTTATTATCACTGAAACAGAGGAAATAATAAGGTGCAAGGTCATGAAATCAGCAGGGGATGAAGGAAATTCAGGCCTTGACACCCTGAGCAGGTAACTGGACACTTGGAAGAAGAGGGAGAATTATGGACACACGAGCAGCAAATGGTTTCCCTTCAAAAAGTAAAGAAATCTGGAGTTTTTGGCTTGGTTAAAACTGTCCATGTTGCCTCTTTCCCTCACAAATTGTGCTTTTTTTCCTGTCCATTAACTTGTCTCTCTTTTTCATTCTCCCCACTCACAAAGATACACCTGAACTGAGTTTGGTCCTCCTTGGAAAATCAGGTTGGATTTCCTGGGGCCGAGCTGATTGAGCAGTTTGTCCCAGGCAGGTGCAGAGCCAGTGCTCATTCATATAATTATTGTTACCATCAAGAATAATTTGGGGGGTTCCCCACAGATCCCTCCCTGGTTCTTAAGGGAACTTTGAGCTGTGTTCATTCTTTAGATCCATGACAAATGCTCTGGAATCTCTGTGCTCTGACCTGTGCCAGGCTCTGCTCCCAGGGAGGGAACAAGGGACAGGACAAGAGGAAACTTGGGCCATGGGAGGGTGAGGTTGGATATTGGGAAAATTCCTGCCTGGAAAGGGCTGTCCAGCCCTGGCACAGCTGGGGAGTCCCCATCCCTGGAGGGATTTAAAATCCACGTGGATGTGGCACTTGGGGACAAGGGGCAGTGGTGGTCTTGGCAGTGCTTGATAAAGGGTTGGACTCGATGATCTTAAAGGGTTTTTCTAACCTCAGCAATTCCATGATTCCCTGTTAATACTGATTATTCCACGATTCTCTGTCAATATAAGTCTCAGCCTCCTGCTCTTTGCCACAAGAAGTGGGGCTGAGCCACTGTTTTGAGTTAGTTGTGCTGGAATTTCCCTGATTTTAACCGGATTAACTCCGACACACATGGACTCCATTTGAGTTTATAAAGGAATAACGAGATTAAAATCATTCCAGCAGATCTGAAACCCCTGCTGTGCAGCAGAGCACGTGAGGAGATGCCTCAACCACGCTGTTCTTGCCACACAAAATTCAAAATCAGTCTCTGTGGGAGCAGCTGCAGAGCCCAGACACGAACTGCAGGTGTAGATTGTACACCAGATTGGAAATAAATCTGGGAGATACAGAGGTGGAATCGGTGTCTGAGCAGCTGTGGAGGAGGGATTCTCAGCTTTCTGCTGTTCCAAAACATCAGGAAAACGCTGGGAAGTGTTTCATAAATATAGAAGTAAAGACAGCCTAAATTAAGTGTTTGGAGGGAGAAAAGAAAAAAAAAAGAGATATTCTGCCCAGTGAGAAGGGTCTGGGAGATCTCTGATGGTTGTGGCAGAGGATAAATAAAGGTCTGGGGGCCACAGGGTGGTGGATTGGGAGTGCTGGTGGACACTTCTGTTCCATGGATTTCTTGGTCCTGGGATGCTGCCATCGAAACAAGAGGAAGGGAAGGAGGAGGAAGCAGAAATCTTGAAGGTTTAACAGAGAAACTCGGGGATGATTAATTAGAATTCCCATGAAATCCCCTTGGGACTCAGGGATGGCTCCTCAGCAGAAGCTACTCAGGAGGTGGCAAGAAAATTAAAAAAAAAATTAAAAAATTAGAGCAATTTTGTCTACAAAAGTTCACTTTTCACCCTCCACTTCCCTGGAAACTCTCCACGAGTTGATATCTTGGAGGGATGTGCCAAAAAAAAAAGGGGCAGAGTTGAGTTTTCAATCTCCCAAATTGATCAGCTCCTGAACTGCTGTTGGCAACCAATGAGTTTGACACATTTACAGAGAACAACAGGACCAGAGCAAGGAGAAGGGAGAGGCTGGAAAGGAAACTCTGAAGAGGTTGAGTGAAAGGAGGAGTGAGGAGGGAAGTGAGGAATTTCTCCTTCTGGTATTTTCTTCACTCATTTTGATGCTTTCTTAGACCAATTTTCAAGGCAGTGCTGTGATTTGTGAGTTGAGGGAAGCACAAGAAAAAAGCCCATCTCACTGGAATATTGGTTGACTTTCAGCACTGGAATAACAGGAATATCCCTTGGTGTGGTGTGGGAACAGTTCTCCAGGCCTGGATCCTTTGGGATGAGGACGGAAGAGGATTGACAATAAAAGGTGACAGACACACAGACCTGCAAGAGAACAACTGCTCTGAGTTGTGTGCCATAAACCTGGCTTTAAAAATGAACATTGTCAATGCTTGAAGCAAAAGCAGAGCCAGGCCTGGATTCTGGAGAGGTTTGGATCTGGGATGAGGAGAGAGAATGAGGGACTGGGGGGAAAATCAGTTTTTGGAGCCCAGTTTTAGGTATTTCGAAATTCAGAGCTCTCTCGGATTTCCTTTAATCCTTCTTTGGGTGATTCTACACTCAGGGATTAATCCAGCTCTGGGGAATAACAGCACAAGGATGTGGAGCTGCTGGAGAGAGTCCAGAGGGACCATGGAGATGTTCCCAAAGCTGGATCCCTCTGCTCTGGAGCCAGGCTGGGACAGCTGGGGGGGTTCCCCTGGAGAAGAGAAGGATCCAGGGAGACCTGAGAGCCCCTGGCAGGGCCTAAAGGGGCTCCAGGAGAGCTGGAGAGGGACTGGGGACAAGGAATTGGGAAGGAATCCTTGGCTGTGAGGTGGAGAGGACGGAGAGAAATCTGTTACTGACTGTGGTGTCGTGGGGAGAGGAAGCAGAACTGTGTAAATTAAATTTCTTTCCCCCAGATCCAGGCTGGCTCAGCCCTGCTGAGCTGGGCTTAACTCAGCCCCAGTGAGCTGAGCTCACATCCCAGATCTCCTGCTCCACATTTGCTCATTCCAGGCCCTGTTTGCCCAACCTGGAGGGTTGTTCTTCCCTCCCCCAAACAGCAAATTCTGACCCCCCCCCTCTCCCTCCTTCCCTCCCACCCCGTGGGGCTCCACCAGGGTCGAGTTTAAACTCCAATAAACCTCCCTGGCTGGCTTTGTTTGCTTTGCTGGTTAACCATCTTTACTACTCCACCTCATCATCTCCTTTTCCAGGAAGAATGTTCCATGTTGACCCCACAATTAAATTCCAGACAGCCCTTGAATTCAGCACTTTTGGAAGGGGGGGTGGGAGGTGATTTGGGCTCTTATGAAAGACAGACCCAAAAAAAACCCAACAAGCCCCGGTGGCTTCCAAGGTGCACAAACTATATTTGACCACCCAAACACAAGGCCAGGACCCTTCCAGTTAGAGGAAAGAAAATACAAAAATAAAGAGCTGAGCTCAGGCTCTGTGGGAGCCTCTTTTTTTTTTTTTTTTTTTTTTCCCACAAACCAAAACCAGAGTCCAAAAAAAAAAAAAAAAAAAAGAAAAAGAGACATATGTGGTTTGTACTTTTAATAAGCTCCCACCTGATCCCCAGGGACTTGTTTCTGTTTTAACTGCATGTGGGATGGAGGATCTCTATCCCAGAACAGTCATTTGCAAATTAGGATCTCTGCTTTGAGGAAATATAAGCTGGGTTTAGCTGAAGCACAATCCTGCCTCTGTCCCTTCTCAAGGTCTTCTTTGTGCCCTGCTGGATTCACCTCCCAAAACCCAGTGCAAATGCAAAGTATCATTTTGGAAAAGTCCACACTGGGGGTAGGACAGCAAAGCTGAAATTATCTGCTGCCCAAATATCCTTTCCTTTGGAGCTGCTGGGCCCAGAATTCCCTGAAATCCTGGGGGAAAAGGGGCTTGGACTTGGTCTGGGGACCAGAAGTGGGACAGTCTGGCCTTGGGGAGCAGCCCCACCAGGATGGAGAGTTTTGGGGGAAGGAGGAAGGAGAAGACAAGAGAAAATACTTGTGGGACAAACTGCTCCACATTCCCAGCTTTGACTCGGCCTTGGGACCATGGGGGAGAAAAAGGGGCTGATCATCATCATCATCATCATCATCATCATCATCATCATCATCATCATCATCATCATCATCATCATCATCTTCCAAACTGGCACATTCCTGTGCTTTGGTGTGGAACTGATTGATCAGCCAGTCCAACACCCCTGCCTGCAGCAGGGTCACCCACAGCCTGTGGCCAGCTGGATCCTAGATTTCTCCATAGGTGGATATTCCATAACTTCTCCTGGCAGCCACTTCCAGATTTTTACCTGCCTGCAAGGGAGCTTTTAATTCTGACAGAGCAAAACAGTCCTTATGTCATTTTTTGCTCACATTGGTTCTCTCACTGGGCACTGACAAGGGCCTGGCTCAGTTGTCTTCACTGCCCTCAGAGGGTATTTCGATTAATTTCTATGAATTTCTAATAATTTCCATTAATTTCTAATAATTTCCATGAATTTCTAAGAATTTCCATGAATTTCTAAGAATTTCTATGAATTTCTATGAATGGCCAACCCCCCCTGAGCTTTCTCTTCTCCAGGCTGAGCAGTCCCAGCTCTCTCAGCTTTTCCTGGTAAGGGACAAGTCTGAGAGCCTTAAATGAGGTTTCCCTGGTCCATCTGGTGGGATGAAACTCCAGAGCTGAGCAGAGGGGAAGGATCAACTCCCCCAGGCACGCTGATGGCTCATGGAATCACAGAATGGCTCGGGTGGGGAGGGACCTTGAGGATCATCTCATCCCATCCCAACACCTCCCACCAGCCCAGGATGCTCCAGCCTGGCCTTGGACACTTGCAGGGATCCAGGGACAGCCACAGCTTCTCTGGGAAACCCATCCCAGTCCCTCCCCACCCTCCCAGCCAGGAATTCCTTCCCAACATCCCATCTAAGCCTCCTGTCTCCCAAATTGTCCCGTTCCTGGTGGCAAACCCCGGCAGCAGAAGGTGAGCAGTGGCAAAGCAGCTCTGCTGGGGCAGCTCCAGGGAAACCTTTCTTTTCCTTGGCTTTGGGAAGGTGACAGACTGGGACAGGGAAGGGTTGAGTCACTGGAGGGGCAGGAAGCTGTTGTTGGCTGGCTGAAGGAAAACAGAGGGAAATGGGAGCGGGAACGGAGAGGTGGTGGGGAGAAGAGAGGGATGGTTGCCATGGCAACCACTCATCTGTCATTAAATGGGAATATTTCCAACATGGATAAAGGTTCCATGACCCAGAAAAGCTGTGGCTGCCCCTGGATCCCTGGAAGTGTCCAAGGCCAGCTTGGAGCAACCTGGATAGTGGGAGGTGTCCCTGCCCATGGCAGGGGTGGCACTGGATGATCTTTAAGGTCCCTTCCAACCCAAACCACCCTGGGATTTTAATGCAAACATCTCCTTTCAGTCCTGCAGTGCTGACCCTGACACTGAGCTGACTGCACAGAAAGGGCCTGTGAAGGGGTTCAACTTCATGATTTAAATAGAAAATGTGAACATGATCCAGCAGTTTCCACAAATAAGGGAAGGAAAACATCGACTTTGCCCAGGTTTAAAAAATAAATGAATTTAAAAAAAAAAAAAAAAAAAAAAAGGGAAAATTGAAATTTGGAGTCGTGTCTCTTCCTGAAATAAAATTCACACACAGTTGGTTTAGGTTGGAGAAGACCTTTAAGATCACAAAGTCCAACTTGATGCCAAGGCCAGCACTGCCCCCTGTCCCCAAGTGCCACATCCATATGGATTTGCAATCCCTCCAGGGATGGGGATCCACCTTCCCAGGAGGGAATTTTCCCTAAAACCAACCTAAAAGTCCCCCTTGAAGCTGTTTGATCCTGTCCCTTGTTCCCTGGAATCCTCCAAGGCATGGCATGCACGGTGGATCCCAACCACTGATCCCCCCTCCAAACCAATTTCTTGGGATTTGGTGACTGCTCACATAATCCCAGACTGGTTTGGGTTGGAAGGGACCTTCAAGCTCATCCTGTTCCAACACCTCCCACTATTTCAGGTTCTCCAAGCCCCATCTAGCCTGGCCTTGGGCACTTGCAGGGATGGGGCAGCCACAGCTTCAGATATTTATTTTATTATTAAAGCAGGACACTTTCCAGCAGTCCCATGGCTAAAAAAATCTCCTTTTTTTTACCCCCTTCTGTATTTCTCTGTGGCTGTTCCAACAGCTCTGGGTGTTTCTCAGGTACCAAGAGCTGCAGTGGATTTGTGGGCACTGAAATTCTCTCTCTTCCTCCCCCCACCCTCCAAAAAAAAAAAAAAAAAAGGCAACTGAGGGGGTTAATCCAACCACTCCATCCCCTTGAATTCCTTTGCAGGGCAAGAGGGAGGAATTATGGAATTACTGCCTGGAGGAGCAGAGTCCTTGATGGCAGAACAAGTGGAATAATGAAGGAAATCACTAATTAACCACCAGGGAACTGCACCCAACCCCGTGACTTCACCAGGGGGGGACTCAAAGGGTGCCTGAAGTGCTGCCATGACCTTGTTCCCCCCTCAGGAGGTGGGAGAAGGGAGGGCTGCTCCAGTGGCAGTGACACAGCACACCTGGAATATTTAACTCCCACAGTTTTTGTGTATTTTGGACAAAAATAAAAAAAAGAAAAAAGGGCAAAAAACTCGTTTGGTCCGTTTTAATTGGGTTTTTTAATAGGGTGAATCTCAAACCATCCTGCTGAATGAAATTCAGGCAGCACTTCAGGTATCAGCTGAATCTCTCACGGGGTTTAGGGAGGGATTTTGAGGTGGTTTAGGCTGAGAAAGGGAACATCCACGAGGGGGATTATTAATCTGCATATGTCTAAGAGGGTGTTTGAAGCAGGAAGGAATAATCTGCTCTCCAAGACCTGTGGAAAAGAAAAATAAAAAATAGGAAGTCGTGGGTTTAAGCTGGAATAAAGAGGTTTAAGATCAGAGAGGGGTGTTCAGATGGATACAGGAGCATCCATCACAATCCTATTTAATGCTGCTCTAGAAGGGGTTGTTAAACCTCTGGGATCAGGATTTGCTTTCCCTGGGCCTGCTTGTGGTGAGATCTCAGCTGTGGACAGATTGTTTTACATCTGCTGGAGGGGAATGTCACAGAGTTGAACATCAGCCTTCGAAGGCACTGCAGGAAAGCAATCCAAGGAAAACTTCCCTCTCCCCTGGGCTCTGCCCTGAGGAGGAAAAGGGAAGCCAAGGTCACAGGATCAACCTCACTCCGAGGATGAATCAAATCCCCTCTTAACAGAAAGGCTCCTGTGAGCTGGGAGTGATGAATGGAAGAGGAGAGAGGGGGAGGAAATTGGGAAATTAAACTTTATGTAGTCTCAGATGATCCTTTCACCGTTCCCACTTTCTCTGCTGGGGAAAGAGGATGTTTCCTTGATGCCTCTCTGCTTTCCCTTGCCCTGATATCCCACATCTGACTGTCTGGGGCTCAGGCAGAGGGAAGCAGAAGGTTTTCCAGTGTTATTAATGAGCTGAATGTTAATTTGGAAGGAGCTGTAAATGGGTTCAGTCCAAGCTTCCTTGGGATCCTCCAGCAGTGACTTCCCTGCAGTCATTTAGTGTGACCTGGGCCTGTTTGCAGGATTAGCCAAGGCAAAAATGGGCTTCAGCAGGTGCATGGCAGAGCTGAAATCCTGCAGCTAAAGGGGGAGTGAGGTAATGGTTCTGTTCAGGCAGAAAATAGGAACGATTCAGTGAATCAGTAAGGTTGGAACGGGTAAATTAATCCAGTAATTAACTCTAATCGTGAAAATAAGGCTCGAACGAGTGTCAAACAATCACAGAATCATGGAATGGGTTGGGATGGAAGGGATCTTAAAGACCATCCAGTCCCACCCCTGTCATGGCAGGGACTGGGATGGATTTGCCAGAGAAGCTGTGGCTGCCCCTGGATCCCTGGAAGTGTCCAAGGCCAGGTTGGAGCACCCTGGGCTGGTGGAAGGTGTCCCTGCCCACGGCAGGGGTGGCACTGGGTGATCTTTCAGGTCCCTTCCAACCCAACCCATTCTGGGATTCTGTGATCCAAACACTTAGCAGAAGCTTTCCCTACTCTTACATCCAAATAAAAGCTGATTTTTTTTCCCTCCAATCTTTTTTCCTCCAAGTTTCCCACTTGCTTTTACACTCTTAAATGTAAATACACAATTAAACACTTGTTACTTTGTGCTTTCCTGATTTCCCCTTCCTTCCTGCTGCCCTGCCAGGACACTTCACTGTGCCTAAGCAGGGAATTTCTGTATTTAGTCAAATAACCCCTTGAAAATTGTGCTTTCCCCCCATTTCTGAGCAGCAGCTGCCCTGCTGGCAGTGCCTGTGAAAGCTGGGAGCAAACAGTTCCTCATCTCATCCCCAGTCAGCTCAGGGGGCCCGATGGCCCCAAAGTTTGGGGTTTAATCCCCCACCCAAGAGCCAAGAGCAACAAATCCCTGGCTGGGATTCCTCTCCCTGTGCCATGGGCAGAGATCCAAAGGGAGATGGGAGCAGGCTGGGGATGGGGAGTGTTTGATGCTCTGTTTGTTGGGGGGTGTGGGGTGTATTGGGATCCCCTCAGGCTGCACAGGAGGCTGAAGGAGATGTTTGCTGATGATTTATGCTCTTTCTTGGAGTCTTAAGATGCCTTTTGCTTGATACTGAGACTATTCTAAGATCCCTTTCCCTTCCCAAACCTTCCCTTCCCAAACCTTCTCTTCCCTTTCCTCTTTCCTATTTCCTTTCCCTTTTCCCTTTTCTTTTCCCTTTTTTTCCCCTTCCCAAACCTTCCCTTCCCCCCTTCCCAACTCCTGGACTCGATTTGGGTGTGAGAACATTCCCAACAGGCCATTTGGATGCTGGGAATGTCAAACCTCACTTGGAACTGTCACACAGTTTAATCCTGGGGATGTTTTCCAGCTCCCACCTCTCGACCAGGACGAGCCAAAGCGACTCTGCCCTGTTTAATTCACTATTTCAGGTGTCACCTTTTTGTCTAGGTGCCATAAGGGGGTTCCAAACCTTCCCAAAAACTGCAAATCAAGCCTTGGATTCTTCTTTAAGGAGCTGGAGACTTTCCCCACGTGGGAGAGAACACCAAACTCCCGATGCCTGAGGGGCACTGAGAGTATTTTTAGATTCTTTTCCCAGAGAATTCTGCCTTGGGGAGTGGTTCTATTTCCGTGCTGGGCTCAGGGAGCACGGAGAATAATCCAGGTTTTGTGTGGGCTTCAGCTCTCCCTGGCAATCCATGATTATGGGGTTGATCTCCATGGATAGCTGGGTAATGACAGGGTGCAGCTGGGAGAACATTACATGTCATTTTGGAGCAGTTATTCCTATTTTTCTCCTAAATTTAGAGCCTCAAGGACCATCAGAGAGGGGAAACCACACTCAGGTTTCAGAGGACACCACCCAGATTCACGGTGGAGGCCCAAAAAAGACACATTTCACAGCTCTCTTGGTCAAACCCTGACCTTGCAACATTCCTTGTCCTTTTTTTTTTTTTTTCCCACCACTCTGTGGCCACAATTCCTCCCTGGATTAAAAAGTCAAATCAGTTTTCAAACAGACAACAGAATCATCCTCAAAGGCGATTGAGGATTAATTTATAATTATATTTATAATTTATATAATTATAATTTATAACTATATAATTATAAATAATATAATATATATAATTAAATATATTATTCTAATTAATTTAGAAACTGCTGCATCTCCAGTGGCTTTTCCTTAATTTCTATTCCTTATCCTGTGGTTTTCTTTCCGCTCTCCTGATTTTTGATCACAATCCTGGTCTTTGACTTTTCATCTATAAAGAATATTCCCATCCCTCCCATTGGAAATCCAAGCAATGATCCTTTGGGTCATTGAGCTTCGTTTGTGGAAGGATTTGATTTCCTCAGAGAAAAAAAAAATGGGAAATTGGGGCTTGAGATCCAGGGAGTTGGCAAAGCCAAGGCTGGGATGGGACCAGAAGGAAAAGTTGGTTTTTCAAAGGCCCCACAACTCAAATATGGGAAAAAAAAACCCACAAAAAACCACAAAACAGGAGGCATTTTCCCAATATCTGAAGGGATATTTATCCCAAAATGATGTTCTTCCAGCTTTAAAGCTCTCTGGGAATGGGATGATGGAGACAAAGGTCTGATGGTTCAAAGCAACTTCGTGGAAAACAGGTAGAACCACTTTGAATGTCACAGCAACTCCTGCCCAGGAAAAAACCTGGCCAAAATTGGCAGTTCTGGAGAAAAAGGAGGGAATTAAATGAAAATATTTCCCTGATCAGCAAAAAAACCCCCAAACAAAACAGATAACCCTGAATTTTTCACCTCTCCCCCTCCAAAATATTTATTTGAGCATTTTTTATATTATATTATATTATTATATCCATTATATGATATCCATTATATTAATTTATTATATTCATATTATTTATGTTATATTTCTATTTTATATATATGCTTCATATTAAATTGTGGTTTTATATGATATATTATTACATATTATTACATTACATTATATGTTTTATATTATGATCTACAACATATATATTTATATAATGCGAGAAATAATAGACAAAATATTTATGAAATAGATTATTTAGAATATTAGCCAATTATGTAGAAGGTTAGAAAATAGATTATTTCTAAAAAAGGACCTGAAGGGATGAGCCAATTAGTCCCTGCTGGTGGAATCTCTCCCAGCTGTGCTCAGAGTTGCTACACCCGGTGAAAAATCAACAGGAATCGTCCTTTAATTGGAGCTTCTGCACTTGGGAAGGTGGGATTCACCCCTGGGAAATGCTCTGCTGAGCAGGGGTGTTTTACACCATCAGCCCAGAAATTTGATATTGTTTGATGTCCACCCTGGCCAAATTCAACCCCCAGATGTGATTGGGGTTTATTTCTCTTCAATTTGGAGTTTTAGGTATTAAATGGGAGAGGAAAAGTTGAATTGTGGCACAAGATTAAATAGGTGAATGTTGTATTAAAAGATGGTGCTGTTTTTGTTGTGAAATCATAGGATAGTTTGGGTTGGAAGGGACTTTTCAAGGTGATTTCATCCAACTCCCCTGCAAGGAGCAGGGACACCTTTTTTTCCAGCAAAATTACTCAGCAGAAACCAGTCCAAAATTCAGCTGAAGGGAAGGTAACAGAGCAGGAGATAGACAGGAGAGTGCAGGGAATTTAATTCATTGCTTGTTTGCAGCTAAACCAGGTTTTTGTGCCCCTGCTGCTGTCAGTTGATCTGGTTTTAAATTACCCATTTACCCACTGCTTCCCAAAAACCAGCTCTTTCCCGAAGGAGAGCTCGTCAGGAGCAGGTGCTGGGATAAGCACGATATTCCAGCTCCTTTTTGTGCCCTGATTGCTGATCCCACATCCCAGGGACAGCTGGACTGAGCAGCTCCTGAGCTGAGGATGGATGGAGGATGGATGGGCAAGGAAAAGAAACCCCACATCTCGAAGCATCCAACACGAAATGTGAATTAAAAAATAAGATCCGAGGGGATATAAAGTTCATAAACCAGTTTGTGCCTCATTTATTGCTTTTTTTAGCTGAGCAGGTGGGTAAAAGCTCCCGATCCTAGCAGCTGATGGAGCTGGAGATGGATTTACTGCGAGGTTTGGTCCAGCAGCAGCACGAGGAGGGGGTTCATTTGCCATCTGCTGCTGTCAGAACAAGGTGGGTTTTGCTCAAAACAGGAAGCCAAAATGAGGCCACCTCGATCGTGTCATCAACTCCAGCTCTGCTTTCGCTCTCACACGGACAGGGGCGATGGGAGGGAGGGGTTTGCCACCTTCCCAGGCAGAGAGGGGAGTGTTTTAAGATCCCTGTGTCTGCCGCTGTTTGTGCTGCTGATGCTGCCGACCACATCCTTTCTGTGCCCCAAATCGCCCCCTGCACACCCCCTGGGGCTTTTTGTGCCCGCCCTGAGCTGGCACAGAGGGGCTTTCATTGCCTCAGGGGTGAATGGGGGGGCTCAATGTGCTGGTGGGGTCCCCTGGATGTCCACCAGCCCCTCAGGCTGTGCCAGGGGAGGGACAGGTGGGATATTGGGAAAATTCTCTCCCTTTGCACCTTTGAGCTTGGCCGCCTCAGTTTTTGGGTCCCCCATTTCAGGCCTCGCTGTGCTTTGCAGAAAGCCCCTGGGATACCCCAAAACCGGCTTGCTGGGCTTCTCATGAGCTCCAAGCTGGCCTTGGACACTTCCAAGGATCCAGGGGCAGCCACAGCTTCTCTGGGAAAGCCATTCCAGTCCCTCCCCACCCTCCCAGCCAGGAATTCCTTCCCAATATCCCACCCAGCCCTGCCCTCTGGCAGTGGGAAGCCATTCCCTGTGTCCCATCCCTTGTCCCAGGTTCCTCTCCAAGGGGAACAGAAAGCAGCTGTGAAGAAGAACTTTCCCCCAGTTAAATCCAAAAAAATACATTTAGCAATGCTCTTTAATGCTCCTTTCCTGTCCAGACTTGAGTTAATATTCCATTTAGAAGAAATATCACCTGGTGGCTGCTTTTTTGGAAGCAACTCATCCAAACTCCCTCCCCAGGCCTGGCCCTGCTGAGCTGACTTGGGATAAATAACTGATTAGGTGGTGAGAGTGCAATCAATACAAGGGTGCCTGGAGGCAAAAATACAGATTGGATTCTTCCCTTCCCTCATAAAACACGCAGGAAATTATCAGAAATGACATAATTCCCAAGGGAGGGAAGAGCAGATGATTTTCTCTGGGGGCTCTGTTTTCTTGCTGGGGTCTCTCAACAGCTCAGCAAGAGCCACTCGGCTGCCAGATGTGAAGAGCTCTCAGATTTCTTGCCTGTCAGTGTCTGATGATTTATGCTGGATTTAGAGAGTTGCTTTTTCACCTGTGAGGAGCGGGAGGAGAGTGGGATGGAGGGAAGGTGTTCCCTGGAATGCTGACAGTGTCTCCTCCACCCTTCACTGAGGAACAACTCCTGACCTTTAAAGAGCTGATCCCAAAATCACCAGGTCTTGGTTTGCTGGGATTTTACTGGGAAAGAGTTAAGGTGTGAAAAGACTTTTAGTGGTTGTGGATAGAGCAAAACCTGAGCTTATCCTGGGCAGTGGGATAAGCTGGACATCAAAAATCCAGTCAGCAGTCAGGGCCATTCTGGGAAGGTGCTTGGCCAAATCTGGGCAGCATGGAAGGACTGAATTTTGTAAAGAACTTCGTTTTCTTGCATGCTGATGGTTCACCTTGACCTGGAAGGAACAAAGTGTTTAAAACCAAGAAGGAAAAGGAAGTAATTTAATATCAAAGGGAAGTAATTTCAAAGGTTAGCAAATCCCTAAATGGATTGTTTAAGGGCTGTTTCTAGAGATGGTGGAGGTATAATCATGTCCAAAATGGTGTAATAATCACAAAGAATCAGCAAGAATCACAAATAGCATCTGCTGTGGAAGTTTGAATTCCAGGACCTTTGGTAAGTGAAAGGATTATTTGGGTGTTTTCATGTTTTAGGGTCGAGGTGAGTCAAGATGTTCCATCTTGCCAGGGCTGGATGGGGACACCGTCCCTTGCTGTGTCCTTATTGCCCAGACCAGAGGGATTATCTCCAGGACACCTCGAAGAAAAGCCCAGCAGTTGTGAGTTCTGCTCTCTCAACCCCTGCCTGAGCAACAGCTCCTCCCTGTGCAGCCTGAGGAGCAGGGGAAGATTGTGTAAATCCACATTGTTATCCCTCAGGAGCAAAGGCAGCCCTGAAAGGCTCATCTGCTGGAGAACTGGCAGCTCCAGAGCCTCGTTCAGAGCAGGCCCTGCAAGGCTGGGTTTGGCAAGTGATGTTCTTCCCTTTCCCATTTCTCATTCCACCCATCCAAATGCTCCTTGGAAACGTGGATTGTGACTGAGGTCATTTTAGGTGCCAAAAAGGAGCACAAAATCCCATCACCTTGTTTAGTTTTCAGTGCTGATTTTGGGTGACTGTTGCAGTTTCATCCAGTCCTGCCAGGAAATGACCCCCACCTCCCATTCCCAGAATTTTAATAATTCCATAGGTCCCCGTCCAGCTTGCCAGAAATACAGGCAAGTTTGGGCTGTGAGTTTTGTCTGCCTGACCCACCTGCCTTTCCAAAACCTCTGTGGATTGATCTCAGTCCTTAGAAGACCTAAAAAATCAGCAGGTCCCTAACTTATTTTTTTGGGGGAGCGTTGGAAAACTCTGATTCCTTTCTCAGGACCTGAGAGAGTCTGACATTTTAGGGCTATTTTAGTAAAGGAGCTCTCAGGAGCAGGGTTGATGCAGTTGATGACATCTGAGTTCTCTTTTTCCTTCTTTTTTTTCCTCAAGCTGCTTCTCCAGCCTTTGCCTGTGAGCAGATCTTGTGTTTGCCCCTAAAACCGGTTACTGGGAGCTCTGCAGACTCTCTACTACAAAACCTTTCTTTACAAAGATTTTGCATTGATACTTTAATTTTTATTTTTTTTTTTTCTAAATTGCCTGATTAACAGCCATTTTGGAGCTGATCTAAACCGTGCTAAAATCAGGAGACAGCTTTCCTCTCCGCGCCAGCGAAGTTTCAAAATGTTTTCTCCTGATAATTATCGCCGTCCTCGTGACTTCAACAAAGCCTCAATGCCCCAGATTCTCCGTGAAAAACCCACAAATGCTTCTTTTCTAATGCTGATAGGGAGTCAGCTTTGTTATCTCGTCGCAGCTTCGACGATCTGTGTTGTTGTGGTTTTTTTTTTTCTTGCCTCCGGGATTCTCTTTTATCGGCACTCGCATCGCTGATGGCAGATAATTCCTCCAGAAAGAGAGAAATAAAGAGTCAAAACAGGGTGGTTTTTTTGTTTTTTTTTTTTTTTTTTTTTTCGGTGAGAATAACAGGAAGCCAAGTAGAAAATATTCTGCCTCTTATAAATGAAGTATCAGAGGTTTGAAAGCAGCGAAGTCTCCCGGAACAACAGAAAGTTTAAAAGCTGACACGAGATGATTGCAAACCTCCTGATCAGCAGTGGGGGTGGGGTGGGGGGAAAAATAGAAAATCCGAGGGAAAAGGAGCAGGTGGAATTCCTGGGTAGCAGGTTCTGGTTTAAAATGAGGTGGAAGAGCAGGTGTGGGCGTGTTTCCCATTCGAAGAGTGATGGGTGTGAGTCAACTTGGGACAGCACCCCTCACCATCTCCGGGGGTCCTGGCCTTATTCACCTTCACCCCCACACAGGAAAAGCCTTACAATGACAGGCAGGACTCCTTTCCCGTGGGAAATGAGGCTGAAACGAGCTGCTGCCCTGCTTGTGGGGGCTTTGGGATCCATCTGACCCGTGTGACGCCGCCAGGCTTTGCCGTTATTTGTCCTCTTTCGGCGCCCGAGTCGATGGACGAGAGGATGAACTCCCTTGTTTGGTGTTCCAGGCCCACCACACGGAGCTGGGAAGTGCCAGCTGCCCAAATTAAGAGGAGGGATGAGCTTTGTTGGCCTCTGTTCAGCCTTGGCTCTGCTTCTGGAGAGGGAGAAATCCTCAGTGGTGCCAAGGAATTTGGGAATCGGCAGCGGGACGAGACGTGAAGCTCCTGCCCCATCTGTGGGGAATCGGCCCTTTGGAGGAACATTGGCTTGGAAAGGAGGGTTGGGAAGCTCTTTGCTCTGCCTTTTAATAGGTAGGAGCAGAGGAGCAGCATCTGCAGGCTCTTCTGCCCCAGGGAGTTATCCCAGCCTGGGAGGAATATCCATCCCTCGCTGATGATCCTGCTGATAATCCACCTGCTTCCATCTGTGTCCCAAGGAGATTAAAGATCCTACTCCTACAATTCTGGGTGGAGTTTTCCAAGGACGAGATGGTGCCATGGTTACAGTGACAAAAATAGCAAATTTAAGGGGAGAAAAACTCCAAAAAATAGCAAAAAAAATATAAAATCCCAAACAACACCCCCCCACACACACACACCAAATCTCAGCTCGTTTTGTTTGGAGTTCCAGATGCAGGATGAAAAAATGTGCATCAGGGACCTTAAACTTTGGCTGCAAAACACCAGTTGAAATGATAAATCCCAAACATGTGTAAATAGAGATTTCAGTGTGTTTCTGCTTCTATTATTATTATTATTATTATTATTATTATTATTATTTTGGAGGTTTGGGGGTTTTCGTTTATGAGGACTTAATGAAAGGTTGAATTGGTGTTAATGGTTAATTCATGTTAATGTTAAAACCAGTTACTGTTGATTGGTTGGATGTTTAATTGGTGATTCCACTCCTGTAAATGAAAGATTCTACTCCTACAGGGTAGACACCAATTCCTTATAACCATGGAATGGTTTGGGTTGGGAGAGTCCTTAAGGATCATCTCATTCCAACTCCTGCTATGGGTGGTTGATGTTCTTCTTCTCCTGATAAATATTCTTTAAATCAAATATTTAACTGCCACTACTGCAATGAAGAGAATTTAGACAACAGGATCAATCCCACCAAGGGAAAAAAACCCAAACAAAAATGGAGTCCTGTCCCCTCTCCCAAACCTTTTGCAACAGTGGAGACCTGAACTCTTGCAAACAGAGAGATTGGAGGAACTCAAAGCAATCAAAATTAACCTAAATTTAATAAAAAAACTAATAATCCTCATTGCACATTAATTGGTTTGAAAATAAGGACGTGACGTTAAAATAAAGCAAATATTTCTTAGTGAATATTAAGTGGTCCAAAGAAGGTGGAGCTCCAGAAAAGGAGATGGTTTGGGGAATTATAATTGGTTTTTTATTTTCTCAGCCAAGGGACCAAGAATATTCTGCATTTTAGGACATTATTTCCCCATCCTTTCAAAATCATTCCATGGCCAAATTCCTCTTCCCTTGCATCATTTTAAATCAGAGGGAACTGGTCCCAGCTAGAGATTGCTCCCATCCATCCCACTCTGCATCCCTGGCACGGAATTGTTGGCTGAGCTGATTCCCAGCCCCTTTCAGTTCATATTTGTGGCCAGGAGTTCTCTTGACTCAGTGGTTTTGATTCGTTTCTGTCACACCAATTAAACCTTTACAGCCCCTTATAAACAACAACAAAAAAGATGACCATAATAATAATAATAATAATAATAATAATAATATTGAAGCAGAAAGCGCTGAAATCTCTCTTTGCATGTGTTTGTGATTTATCAGTCCCTCCTCAGTGTGTGAATTCCCAGGGAACAGCTTCACATTCCATTCCCCTGGGGAATTATTTCCTCTGGTGGCTTCCAGCTGCCCAACCCTCACCCCACCTTGGTCCTGCTCCCCACTCCCCCCTTTCCCCAATCACACACTCCAAGTCTATTTTACCTTCCAACAGTTTGATTCCCTTCTAAATGGAACCAAGGACACAGAAGGGACTGGGTGATCCTTAAGGTCCTTCCCACCCCGAGCCATTTGACAGTTCTATCATTTTATATCATATTTCAGTTTTATCATTTTATTATTTAATCTCACCATTTGATGATTTGAAGTTGTGCAAAAACTCAAACAACACCCCGACCCTGCTTTTATTTATTTATTTATTTATTGGGGTTTTTTCCATCTCTATTTTAGTCGAGAACAACATTTTACACAGAGGAAAACAACCAAATAAATGGTGTTGACCGAATCCTCGGGCTTTTTTTCCAGATCTTTCCGGGTCTGACACTTTGGACTCTTTGGCTGTCTGTAAAAAAAAACCACACATCAAGATTTCTGGGCACAGCTTTGAGAGCTGGGATGGTTCTCGTTAGGAGAGGGATTCTCTAGGAACACGAGCCTCTCTCCCCAAAGATCTGTGCCTTTGAGTCATCGTGGATTAATCTTTAACAAGCAAAACTAATATTTTACTCCTGGTTGGCTCCGCCAGAGCCAAAGCCCTTAATGGGAAAATCATCTCCCTCCCCTTCCAGCTCCTGCATCATCCACCAAAGGCTTGGCCAGACTCCAGCAGCAGAACTTTTGGGGAAGGACACACATGAAAGGTTTTGCAGCCAAGCCCTAATTTGTGTCCCTGGTAATTAGGGGGAGGGGGGGGAGAGCACGTCTTTCATTTTCCAAACGAGATGGTTGCAATCTGGAAGCCATCGAGGGGAAACCAGAGACTTCCAAACCTCCCCCCCCTTTTTGATGGAGCTGCTTCTCTGAGGAGGCTTTCATGTGAAGGGCTGGTTGTTGGTGGTTGTTGTTGCTGTTCTGGGCTCTGGAAGGCTGCTGGCTGTGGGATGAGGGGTGTGGAAGCGCAGCCGTGCCCGGGAGATCGGGATATCCGCGGCTCTTCCCGCCGGGTTCAGGTTGCAGGATTGGGGACGTTAAAGAAACCCAGCTGGGCCACTTCTGGGCTGGAAGGTGGTGGCTGTGAGGGCCTGGTGAATGCAGAAAAGAGCAGGCAGTGCTTGGGGTTTTGGCAGCAGGATCCACTCTGCATCATCCTTCAAAGGCTCCAGTTCAAAGCCATCCCCCCCCCCCCCCCCCCAGCAAATATTGTGGCTCTTTCTGTGGGGTTGGAAGATCACAAAGTACTGAGATTATAAAGTGCAAGCTCTGCCTTCTCTGGTTTCTTCTCAGGGCAAGGCAGAGCCAGAGAAGGACCCAGAAAAGTCTGTAATCCCTCAACTGCCTCGTGGAACCTTTCCCAGGGCGGGGAAGGTCCCACCTTCTCCGTGCTCAGGGCTTTGGAGGGGGGACAAGTTCTCAAGGACGAGTTTCTTGGGATCAGCATCATCAAGAAATGGGAACTGCAACCCTTGGAAAGGGGATGGTGGAGGTTTCCTGCATTTCCCTTTCTTTCTCACATCATCACCCTTTAAAATGGGTGTTTTGTCATCAACCCCTCCAGTTTAAGAACCAAGCTGATGTGTTTTTGGATCCCCCCCAGTTTTCCAGGCTCTCAGGGACCACAGTTTAGGGGTTTCCTGTCCTATCCAAGTGTTTAACTCCAAGATGAGCATCTCAAGGCTCTGCAGCATCACCTGAAGCCCCAATCAGAAATAATCCTTGGAATATCTGTCAGCTGGGAGCCTCAGCATGGCCTGGGGTGACAACAATCATCACCAAGGCCTCTTTTCATGCCATTTGGCAGGTTCTGAGATGTCCCAGACATCCCTGGGACGTTGGGAGATGTTATGGGAGGCCCAAAGTTGCTCTTTCCTGGTTCTCTGATCTTCCCTTTTCACCCTTTTTTTTTTTTTGCCTGTCTCCACAGCGTGCCCTGGGATTAAAACCCACGCCTGGGAAATCCCTGTGTACTTTTCCCAGGTGAGAAGTGACAAACCATTTTGACAAAATCCTGCTGGGAGAGAAAAAGAGGGGGAAAAAACCCCTAAAAATGACAAAACCCCACACCCCAAACTCCTCCACCACTGAAAATACAGATTAAAAAGGGTGCAAAGCAGACAAGAGAGGTGAAAACAGCCCTGCAGGGGGGAAATGGGGTTGGTGACAGCTTTAAATCACTTTGATGCCAATCTCCAGCTGAGGTTAAATTCTCTAACAAGTGGCTGCTACTTTTCAGCATTTCTATTTTGTCAGCATTTTATCCTTCAGAAAAAAACACATGATATCATCTATTATTTCCTGAGCCACTCAGCACCTTCCCTCAGTGCTGCTTCGAGCAGAAGTGTCTCCCTAAAAGGTCTGGAGGGGTTTTCTCCTGTGCTTGTTCAGTATTCCTGTGTCAAACTCGCCTTTGAACGTCGAGGTTGTGCCAAAAACTCTCCTTTCTCCCCGGTTTTGGGGGGTGGCAAACTTCAAAATCCACATTTCCAGGGCGGTGGGTTTGGTGTTTGACATCTGCAACGCCTGGGATGTTCAGGAAAGATCCATCACCCTGCCGTAATAATCCTGCAGGGATTATTATTTAATATCAGAACTGGAAATAGGCCACAAATCTGCTGATTGCCATCTATATACAGTGTGGGCAGTGGAAAAACAATGGAAATTCTTTTCTCCCCACCTCTGGACTGCTCTGGCCTCCCTCCAAAGGGACAATTCAACCTCCTCAGGTATTCCCAGCGATTTTTCCCGTGTTTCCAGCATTCATCCTTCCCCTGCCCATCATTTTCCACAATTCCCACCCTTTTACAACAAAGGACTCCCATCCAGCCCCTCCTTTTCCACCCACAGAAGCGCCTGAAAGTTGAAAAAGTGCTGGGAAAAGTCTCTTTGAGTGGGAACTGAAGAGAAAAGCCCAAATAAAACCTTCCCTCCCCATCCCCTTTATTCCTTTTGAAGCCCTTCCTGTGTCACCCAAAGTCAGAAAGCAGAATAAAGTGGATTCTTCCCTGTCTTTTTTTTTTTTTTTTTTTTTTGCCTCATTCCAGGACATAACAGGGTAAAGCATTTGGGTTTGGGGGATTTGGCTGGAAAAGCTTTGGCAGCTCGAGGAGGTTTTTTTTGGCCGGAGGGACGATCTGATCTGGCAACAACAAAAAAAGGAGTCACTGAGAGATTGTTGAAAGAATTAAAGCGAATTATTGGGTCAGATTTGAGGGGGTTCCTCTGCCAGGACTCTGCTTTGGAGGTTTCATTTCCATAATTTTCAGATTATCCAGGGAATGGTGATCTTCTTGCACCTCTATGGTTGCAAAAGTCCTTGGATCTCTTCCCCCCTAAAAAAATGAAATTATTAGGCTGAAATGAAAATAAAATAATTCTCAAGCAGGTTTTTTTCTCTCAGAATTTCACTGCTTAAGCCATTAGGCCCAATCTTTGCTGTAAATAAAGGTCACAGCTCGTACAAGTCACATGTCCTTTATTTTTGCCAATTCTTACTGTTGGTTGAGTTTTTTGGAGTCCACGAGGGGTGGGGGAGAATCTTTGCTGTCTGAAAAGCTCAGGTCGGATATTTTTCCTCAGCCCTGGGGGGTTTTCCAGGAGGAACGTGGCCCTGCTTGGAAAAGTCTAAATTGGGGAAAAAAAAAAATTAATATAAACCATGGATCGCAGCTTTTGTTGGGCAGTGGATTCCCACCGAGGTTAAATCTGGGAGCAGGGGCATGGTGGGATCTGGAAGAAAATCCAGATCCTGAGAGCTTGGTCTGGTTAAACCCTTGCCTTTGGTAAAAGCAGGAGCTCTCTAAGTCAGGCCTAAAAACCCTCAAGGCAAGCAAAGACACCTTTAATTCCAGCCTTGTCCCAGCCTGAAACTTCCCCTTGAATGAACAGCCAGGTTTTGTGTGTCCCAGAATTATTCCAGGGGTATTTAATGGAATAGATGGTGGGTTTATAAATAATTTTTTTTTGCTTGGTAACCCCATTTAATGAGATGAAATGGTTGTTGGCAGAAGAACCACCTGGGGTAGGGGGGTTTTAACTCACAGGTGCCACCCCCCCAAAATCCTCCATCCTTGGCTTTGATTTGTAGCAAATTTACCTTTTTCTCCCTGTTTCTGCAGCCCTTGGGAAGGGGTTCTGTGTGTCACATCCCTTCAAAGAAAGAGGAGTCTCAGCAGCTTTTTCTTTGTAACAACTCAAATAACACCCTGAAAGTGCAAACAAAGCTTTTCCAAACAAGCAACAGCTCCATAAATCCCGTAGATGGGCAATTTTTCTGCTATCCAAAGCTGGGACATGACAATCTGGGGGCAATCAAGGCAATTTATGAGCCACTGTTTCAAGTAACTACAGGACGTGAGGTCTCACAATCTCCTAATGGGGTTTTATTTTTTTCCAACCAGATGGAGACAAATCATCCCAATCAAATAACTTTCAAGTTGCCCTCAAAAAAAAAACCAAAAAACAACCCCAAAATGTACTGATGTAGAGAAAATATAGATTTATTTTTTTCTTCCCAACTTTTCAGGCAAAAAATTGGATGGAAATTTTAAATTAAACTGATGGAAGTTTTAAATTCAATTGAATCTTTTATTTTGTGGTCTGTTTTTTTTTACAGTTGTTTGTCCCAAGATTCCAACACTGACCTGTGAGAATCAATGTTTTGGGCATCAGGAATCACCCACGGGGCAGATCTGGGAGTGAAAATTGGGAATTGAGCCCAGGATACTTCTGTGGAGGTGGAAAAGGAGACAAGGAAGGCGTGGGATTTGTGCCTCTGACGGCTGGTGAGGAACCTCAACACTGACCAGGCAGGACTTGGGTTCATCTTTGTGGGAAGAGCCGTGGATTTGTGTGGAAAACACAAAGGTTTCATCCCAGACTTTCAGGGGACAAAGCACCCAAAGATCCCACAGAGGAAGAGCCAACCCCATTTATGTGGGATCTGCCTCATCTACACCTCCCACCAGCAGCTGCTGGAGCTGCAAACATTTCCTACCAACCCAACCAGAGCAGGAGCTGGGCCAAAACTTGGCCCAACACCACCAATAATCTCCATTTTCCAGCCCAGCCTCTTGCATGGTTGTGGCCCAGCTTAACTAATAATTTCCCAAACAATTCCTGCCCGTTGTTCAAGCATCATCCCAAGCCAGGAATCCTTCCAGCTGCACGGTTTGGATGCACCCACACTGGCTGGGAATCCACGACCTGGTGGGGCAGAAGGAGTGGAGTGGATTGTGGAGCAATTCTTTACCAGCAGCCAGTGCAGTCAGAGCAGCATTTGGGCTCAGAGTTAATGATTGTTTGTCCTAAATTAAGCTGGGCTTTATCATGTTATGGCCATCACAGTTGGAGTGTGAGGTTTGAGCTGTTGGATGTGAAAATTTGTGCTTCCACTATTACCATATGTCTGGGCTTTGGTTGTTTTTTTGTTGTTGTTGTTGGTGTGTGGTTTTTTGTTTTTTTTTTGTTTTTTTTTTTTTTTTTTGTTTTTTTTTTTGTTTTTTTTTTTTTTTTTTCCCCTGGAAATGTGTTCCTCATTTATTTCAGGCTGTTCCCATCTCCTTCCTTGGATCTGTTGACTTCCTTGCCCTTCCCCAGCTGTCTGGTCTAAACCTGCTGCTGCTTTTCCAGGCAAAGCCCCCTCTGGATCTGGATTTTCCAGCTGCAAGAAGGGCACGGAGGGGCTGGAGCAGGGAAGGGAAGGGAGCTGGGAAGGGGCTGGAGCAGCAGGAGCAGCTTTTATTCTTTTTAACTTTTATTTCCCCACCCCTAAACCTGAGCAAATCAGGGCTTTGGGCTCTGCCTGCCTGTCCCTCTCACATCCCCCCTCAGCAAACCAGGGTCAGTCTCATGCTCCTCACCCAGCTGGGATTCTGGGATTATATTCCCAAACTCCCACGTGAGACCGACCTTTTTGACACCCTCCCCCCCAAAAAAAACCCTCTGTGCCAGTCAAAGCCACGGCTGTTCCTTGCATGGGGTGAGATATCCCTGTGGAACACACATCCCTTGGGAAGTTCTCCCTGGAGCTGAAGGGCTGGAACTCCTCAGGCTCAGTTTGCTGTTCCCTGAGAGTTTGTGTTCCCCAGGACACAGAATTATAGAATCCCACAATTTTTTGGGTTGGGAGGGACCTTAAAAATCATCCAGTGCCACCCCCTGCCATGGGCAGGGACATTTCCCACCAGCCCAGGTTGCTCCAAGCCCCATCCAACCTGGCCTGGGACACTTCCAGGGCATTTCCTTGGTTTCTCTCCTTCCAAACCAGCTCAGCCCAGTTCCCCCCTCCCAGTTCTGACTGGGAGAGAAAAAAGAGAAGTGGTAATGTCTGTTCAGCCCTTTCATTGACACCCACAAACACCCAACACAAACGTCCCTCAGTGTCCCCCCCCCTTCCCGAGTCTCTGCCATCCCAAAAAGCTCCCATTCCAGCCGGGATGGGACCCATGCCCCCCACAGCAGTTCTGTCCCTCCCCCAGCCCAGAGAGGCATCCAGCAGAACCCCACAGGAATGCAATGATCAGCCTTTATTTCGATACACACGGGGCATTGATCCCGGGGGCTGTTTTATGGGATGGGGAGGGAGGAGGGAACGGGGCTGGGGGGAGAGCAGGACTGTGCTGCACTGACAAAGTCAAGCCCTGTTCTGGGGGCAAAATCGAAGTTCCTGTTCCTTTCCCTCTGTGTCAGCCTCCCTGTCCTCTCACAGGAAGTCTTAATAAAGTCCCCCTGGGGTGCTTAAAATGAGATTTTACAAAAATCCCAAGCCCTGCATGGCAGGATTGGCACGGGTGAGATGCAGCCCCGTGTGACAGTGTGGAGCCAGGAGAGCCTGTAAAAAAACCTCATTAAACTGCCAGCCTGAATGCACTGCCTATGGAGAGAGCCTTCCAGGAGCTGCTCCCTGTGTCTGGAGCAAGGGAAAAGGTGGGATTGGCCTGCAGAGCTGAGCAGTTGGAGGTTGGGATGGAGGGAGAGCAGAATTCCTTATGCAGGAGGGACGAACAGACCCTCCTTCCCGAGCACAGAGCTGTCCTTTGGCTTCAGGGACTTCTGTCCCAAATCCATGGCTCCTTTTTCCTAGGAACAAACATCCCAGAGCTCCCTTGGTCAGACAGACTGTGAAGTGGGAAGAGGCCTTTGGGTGCTAAAAATGGTGTTAAATGGAGACACCACAAAAGGGTCTTTATTTTTGGGGCACAGCAAAGCAGGACCAGCCACTGAAGGGCTTGGAAGGGATGGTCCCAAAAGGCTGCAGAGGATCCCAGGAACAGGCTGTCCACCAAAACCCAGTATCCTTTCAGCATTATCCCTCCCGTTATTCCTTCAGCTGCAGAAGAGAAGCTCCAGGGAGACCTTCCAGTGCCTAAAGGGGCTCCAAGAGAGCTGGAGAAGGACTCTGGACAAGGGGATGGAGTGACAGATAAAGGGGGAAGGGCCTGAAGCTGAAGGAAAGTAGATTTAGATTTAGATATGAAGTAGAAATTCCTCCCTGGGAGGGTGGGCAGGCCCTGGCACGGGTTGCCCAGAGAAGCTGTGGCTGCCCCTGGATCCCTGGAAGTGTCCAAGGGCCAGGTTAGATGAGGCTCTGAGCACCCTGGAAGGAGTCCCTGCCCATGGCAGGAGGTGGAACTGGATGATCCTTCAGGTCCCTCCCAACCCAAACCTTTCCATGATCCTATAAAATCAGAAGATAAAAGTATTCCTGTCTCGTTTTCCTTCTTCCCTCCCCTCTCCTTGGAGCCAAACGAGCCCCTGGATCACCTCTCGAGCTCCTCACCAGCACTTCTGGAGTGCAAACTCCCATTCCCATTGTGCCTGAAATCCCAGAATTCCCGGAACTGTGCCCTCCCTGCAATGCCTCTGCTCCGGCAGGCACTTTTCTGGGAAGAGGAGATGATAGGGAAGTTCAGGGAGGCCTCGCCCCTATTATTTTAGCCCAACTCCCTGGAGCATCTTTCGGGAAGGGGAATGTGCCCAAAGCCCTGTTTCACAAGATCTGCCCTCAGGTCCCATCTATTGTCCCCTCCTTTGCCTGTGACATTAAGCAGGGGAGGGGGTTGTGCCCCCCAAAAAGATCAGCTTTTGTGCTGTGTGACACTTCTGAGCCCGCGGGGAGTCCCAGCACACGAAGGAGGTGGGGTTTTGGTTCAGCCAGAAGAGATTAAGGGAGGCCGTAAAAGCCCGTGAAATGACGGGGCAGGGTGGTGGAAAATGCCGTGTGGAAATCAGGGATAATGGAGAGCCCTCGGTTTATCTCCCTCTTATTGTCCCTGGCATCTCGGAGGCACCGCAGGGATTGGGGGAGTTCTGCTCCCTCGGGGGGTTTAGCTTTAGGGTGGGGCTTTGGGAGGAACGGGCTGGAAGCACCACACCTCCTCCAGCCAAAAAAATACAAAGAAAAAAAAAAAAAAGGAGGAAAGAAAAAGAGGGAAAGAATTTTTACTCTTTATTTCTGCAAAAAAAGGCATTTTCTTTAAGCCTAAAAAAACCCAACCTCTTCAAAAATTGCCACCTGTGGCAGTAGCATAAAGCCCAACCTGATCCACTGATGAAAAGTCCAGGAAATAAAGGGGGAAAATTGCATCTCCAGGTCAGGAAATAAAGAGGGAAAGCTCCGTGTCCACTCCAAGAAATAAAGAGGAAAAGCTCCACTTCCAGTCCAGGAAATAAAGAGGAAAAACTTCATCTCTAGACCAGGAAAGAAAGAGGAAAAGATGCATGCCCAGTCCAGGAAAAGCTGCATGTCCAGTCCAAGAAATAAAGAGGAAAAGCTCCACCTCTAGTTCAGGAAATAAAGAGGAAAAGATCGATTTCCAGCCCAGGAAATAAAAGGACAAGCTCCATCTCCAGTCCAGGAAATAAAGAGGGAAAAACTCCATCTCCAGTCCAAGAAATAAAGAGGAAAATCTTAATGTCCAGGAAATAACTGGGGGGTTGATCCTTCTTATTTTTTGGCCACTGGAAGGGAAAACTCCCCCTTTTTTCCCAGCTCTGCCACAGGTTTGGGTCCCCATGTGTCTCCTGGTGGAAAAGGGGGTGTCCCAATCCTTGGGATGAGCTGGTTGGGTCTCCAGGGGTTTAACCAGGTGATCCCAAAGCCACAGAGGATCCCAATTTCTTCCAAAGGGAGATGGGCACAGACAATTTACCCTCCCAAAGCACAACCCAAACAGCTCTAATATTTAAGAGTGTGTTCTGAAATCAATAAGAACCAGGAATTCTTTGTTAAGTCCCACTGTGGAAGGAAGAAATTAAAAAGATGGGGGGAAAAAAAAGACCCAAGTTTTTCCTGGAGAGCCTCTGGGGCAGCTGTAATTGCTGAGGTTTTCACTGAACACTGGAAGCAAAACCAGCGAGGAAAAGGGAGCAGGAGGAAAAGAATGGAACAAATAAAATAAGGGCAGTTAAATCACCGGCGATTCCTTTTGAAAAGCTTCAGCACCACGGATGTGATTTGGTTTGGGGGTTTTTTGGTTTTTTCCCCGGTGCAATTTCTCCACCTGGTGGTGTAAAAAGCAGCTCCCGACGCTGGGATTTTAACACCCGTTTTACACCTTCTGTCCTGATTCAGGTCCCACGACCAGGGAAAACACACCCACGGATTTGGGGCTGTAAATTTACTCTGAATTTACTTCCCTCCGTGTCCACTTCAGGCACCAGGACAGGATCTGTTGGGCAGGAGGTTTCCTTCCATCCCCTGGGATGGATTCCCTGCTTCCCACCCACACACTGCCACTGTGAGAACTCAGGAACAAATCAATTTACCCCTCAGGTGACCCTTCCCGGAGGATAAATATATATATTTTTAAATATATAAATTATATATTTTTTTAACCCAGCATCTTTTTTTTTTTTTTTTTTTAATCAATTAAAAATGCCCCCAAAACCTCTGTGATCTTATCTGTGAGGATTTTACTGTATTTGCTCTCTGATTTGGCAGAAAGGAATCCAGGGGCTTTGCAAAGGCTCCAGGAATCCCAAAACAGATTTCATTTTTGATTTTTATGATATTTTTTATTTAGTTTAGTTCCCTCCATATCCAGGCACCAGGACAGGATTTGTTGGGCAGGTTTGTTTCCATCCCCTGTGGTGGATTCCCTGCTTCCCACCCCCACACTGCCACTCTGAGAACTCAGGAACAAATCAATTTACCCCTCAGGTGACCCTTCCCAGAGGACAAATATATATATTTATATATGAATTATATAAATGATATATATATATTTTTTAACAGAACGTCTTCTATTATTCATTAAAAAAATGCCCCCAAGCCTCTGTGATCTGACCTGTGAGATTTTCACTTTATTTGCTCTCTGATTTGGCAGAAAGGAATCCAGGTGGATTGCAAAGGCTCCAGGAATCCCAAAGCAATATTTTATTTTTATTTTTATTTTTTTATACTTTAAAAATTATTATTATTTTTATTTTTTATTTTTTTTTTAGTTTATTTCCCTCCATATCCAGGCACCAGGACAGGATTTGTTGGGCAGGAGGTTTCCTTCCATCCCCTGGGATGGATTCCTTTCTTCCCACCCCCACACTGCCACTCTGAGCAACCTAGACCTACCCCTCAGGTGCCCCCTCCCAGAGGACAAATAAATATACTTTGAACAGAACATCTTTCTTTTTAATCAGTAAAAAAACGCCCCCCAAGCCCCTGTGATGTGACCTGGGAGATTTTGGCAGGAAGGAATCCCGGGGGATTGCAAAGGGCAATCCCAAAGCAGTGGTTTATTTTTGATTTGGATGATTTTTTTTTGTTTTCAGTGGGAGATGGGAGGTGAGGGAAGAATTATTTTACTCTGGGATAAAGAGCTTACCAAGGGAAAAGGGTGGATTTTCCTCCGTGGAGATTTTGGGTCAGGAATGAACCTGCTCCTCTCATCGAACTGAGCCAACACCCTCACTCTGAACATCCAAAATTGGTTTGAATTTAGGATTAATTCCTTATTGTATGGGCAGCTCAGCTCTCCTGAGTCCTACACTGAGACCTCTCAGGTTCAGGATGGGATTAAAATTCCACCTGGAAGCTGCAACTCCCACTCACCTTCAGCCTTTGGAAAATCGGGATGGGGCTGAGATTTGGGATTAAATACATTAATATGTTCTTTATTTTCTTGGGATCGTTTTCTACCAGGATGGGTTGAATGGGAGAGAAGGGGAAGGAAAAGTTGGGACAAGTGAAAAATGTCTTTGCAGTGATAAATCAACTCTCTGTCCTTGGGGAAACCAGAGGGGGGACAGAAAACACTTGGATTAAAATAATTCCAATTCATGGGGCCTGAGAAGAAGAAAGAACTGGAGGTAATTCCCTCCTTTCCCCACGGATAAATCCATGCCAGTGGATTACTCACAGTCGGTGTATCCAGCAGAGACACCAGGGAGAATTTAATCATCCCAACACCTTGCAAGCTATCCCCAATTAGCTTTTTAGCTAATTACCCAGTTGCTGTTAATTTTAAGGCGTAAATTGCTGAGATTTTTTTACAAAACCACACCCAGAGCATCTTCACATCCCCTTCATCCCACTGGCATCTTGTTGCCTTTCCCAAGGGGGATGATGAGCTGAGGGCAGGGACTCCCTGCAGCAGCAGCAGGAGGTTTATTTATCCCCCAGGAGCTTTGATTTGTGCCTTTCATCAGCAAAAAAAAAAAAAAAAAAAAAAGGAGGAAAAGGTGGATAAATCTTCTGGAAGAGATGATTTCTCTGTGTTCCCTCCAGCACAAAGAGGCATCTGAGAAGGAAGGAGAACTTCCACCCAAGTGTCCAAACCACCTGTGAGAAACCACTCAGAGAGCTCCACTCTTGGGGTTTGAGCATCCAGAAATTCCCTAATCCCTCAAATTACCCCCGTGCAAATCCTGTTTAGGAGGTGAGGAGGGCGAGGAAATCTTGATCAAGGCCCTGAAGGTCCTCAAGGAGTACAAATTTGAGGTGAGTCTTGTCCTCCTGGCACTTCAGAGCTTCCCCTCTGCGCCTTTCCAGGTTGCTCCAAAGCCCTGCTCCTCATTCCAGGTGCAGTTTGGTTCCAACTGTTGCTCCCACGGAGCTCTGAACTTTAATTGTGAGATAAAGTTTCCTCTGGAGGACCAAAAACCAGCGATTTGGTCTTCCAAAAGGGAGTAAATCCATATCCAATGGCACTCAACAGCTGGAGCACAGGGAATACTCTGTCCTGTCCTCTCCCAGCTCTCCTCCCACAGCAATTTGTCCTCCCAAAAAAGTGCCAGCCCTGCCTTCCAGCGAGGTCACTTCTTCTTTGCTGGGGCCTTGGCATTCCCAGCAGCCTTCCCGTTGCTTTTGCTGCCTCCTCCTGCCTTTCCTGCTTCCCCTTCTTTCTTCCCACCACCTTCTTTCTTGTCACTTGTGTCCTTTCCCCCCTTTTCTCCTTTTCCCCCCCCCTTTCCTCCTTTTTCTTCTTTCCCCCCCTTTTCTCCTTTTCCTCCTTTTTCTTCTTTTCCTCCTTTTTCTTCTTTTCCTCCTTTTTCTTCTTTTCCTCCTTTTTCTTCTTTTCCTCCTTTTTCTCCCTTTTCTCCTTCTTTCTTTTTGGCCCCATCCTTCCCTTCTTTCTTCCCTTCTTTCTCCTCCTTCTCCCCATCCTTCTTCTTGTTCCCTTTGGATCCATCTTTCTTCCCCTGAGCTGTATCCACTTTTCCAGACACGGTGGGAACTTCTTCCTTCTTTTCCTCTGTAGGCTGAGCTGTTGGAAGGATGGAAAAAAAAAAAAAAAAAAAAAAAAAAGAAAACAGGAAAGGAGTTAATTTGGGTTGGAAACAGCTGGGAAAAGCTCAAAATTCCTGCTCCCTGCCTGGGACAAATCTTGGGCAAAGGGAAAATATTCTGCTGGGGCTTTTTTTCCTGCTGTTTGCTCACTGATGGGCAGCCTTTCAGGTCTTTGGTTTGAGAAGGTAAGGGGATAAATAATAATCATTTCAAGGGCTGATTTGGGGATTTATTGGAGGAAATGGCTCCTCTTGGTCCATGAACACTTCCCAATAACGACTTGGATTTGTCTTCCTCCACAAGGAGGAAAAGAAACATCTCTTGTGCAATTCAGGACAAACCTGCCTTGGATTTGGTTTTGGGGGGGGGATTTTCTAAAATTATTTCCTTGTCTGTGGGCTGTGTTTCCTTTAATTGGATATTAAGAAGGAATTCTTTATTATAAATGTGGGCAGGCCCTGGCACAGGTTGCCCAGAGAAGCTGTGGCTGCCCCTGGATCCCTGGAAGTGTCCAAGGCCAGGCTGGAGCACCCTGGGCTGGTGGGAGGTGTCCCTGCCCATGGCAGGGGGTGGCACTGGATGATTTTTCAGGTCCCTCCCAACCCAAAGCATTCCATAATTCAGCAATTCCATGGTTTATTTTACATTTACCCAAAATATCCCTTTAATATGGACATTAAAATGAAGTGCCACCCTCTGACCTCGGGAACTGGCAATCCCTTTTTCCAAATGGGAGGAGAACAGCACAGACCCTTCCTTACAATCCCAGGGGAAATCCTGGCATCTCATGTTAAAAAAAAAAAAAAAAAGGAGAGGGAGAAGGAAAAAAAAAAAAAAAAAAAAAAGGAACCAACCCAGCCCATTTTCTGCTTTCTGGATAAATGTGACAGAAACCAGGTGAACTCCCAAAATATCAGCTGGAGCAGCCTCAGAGTGCAATACTTGGAGATCTCCCAGGACCTGGACAGTAAATCTGCACCCAGAGCAAAGGCCAAGTCCTGCTCGTTCTTCTCCCCCAGGCTGGGAGACAGAGCACAAACAAATCAATTTTATAGCCCAGTTTATCCACTTGACCCCCTAAAAGCCCATTTAATTTACTCCCAGTAGAAGGGTTTGTCCTGTCTGGCACTCCAAAAAAAGTGCAGGAAGAGCCAGCTGGCACCTCAAATATTCCATTCTAAGAGATGTGAAGTGTTGGAGGGGGGTAAATAATGCCAAGAAAAGGAGAATATTTCAGCACTGTGATATATCCATGACTGATGACAGCTGACATTACTCGCTGAGTGAATCCTTGGGGGCCTCCCAAGTTGGAGCCACGTGGGAATTTTTCAGGCACAATTTCTCCCTCTCCCACTTCAGCACCCCCCCCTGCCCCGAAAGGAATCACATCCACTTTTATTTTCCACCTTGGATACAGGGATGAAGTCTGGACAAGCAGTGCTGGCACACTCTTACCCCACATCCATCTCCACAGATAAAACACTTAGGGAGAGGTGATTCCAACTCCAGGACCAGTTCCCTCTGGGCAATTTGGGGAGATTTAGATCTGCCAAGTCCAAGAGGAGCAGGAACTCGGTGAGTTATTATCAAATATCAGCAGCACGTTATCCATCAACCTCCTACCCCACACCAGGACCAGAATTCTGGAATTCTCAAAGGGTGGCCAACATTTCACTGGATAAAAGGTCTTTCAGGGAGGTTTCGTGGTGCAGCTGATTCCCAAGAAATTGATTTATTGGGCTCATTTTTTTTTTTCAGGAGCTCCTGCTACAATAATTCACCCTGGTCTCATTAAATCCACACCAAATATCCAGCCATGGATGTGTCTGTGGGATGGAAAGGTCAACATTTCTCAGCATTCTGGGGTGAAACAGCCATTTTGCTGCCCCAAAAACCCTTTCTGCCTCTTCTGGATGTTTTTATCCTTAATTTATTGGTTTTCCAGAAGTAACAGCAGGAAGAGGATGGGGCAGCAAACGAGGGAATTTGGATTCCTGCTCTTTACAGGCATTTTCCTTCCCAGCCCCTGGGATCTGCTGAGACCTGGTCTTCAAGGACTCAGAATTTGGACTTTTTTGGGCAGTGAATCAAAGGATACTTTGATTTCCTGCCCCAAATGAGGGCATTTCCCACGTGGGATTGCTCAGACAGGTAAGACTGAACCAACCACACCTTTGGGCGACCTTGGACTTTAAAGCAGGTTAAATTCAAGTGGCCAGTTGGGTTCTGCTCCAGAGAGGGGTCTGACCGTCCTCAGTTCATGGTCAGATGCCAGGACACCTCCGAAATCCTGAGCTTTGGGTGATTTCCTACAGGTAAACTCTTTTAGTTGTGCAATTTGCTGGTGCAGGACTAAACTGCTGCAGTTAATTCATCTGCCTCTTCCCACGATCCATGGACCAAAAAAAATCCCATTTTTGAATGAAGGAAACTCGCAGTTTTTAGGAAGCAACAGGTCACAGGGTTTGCAGAGACACAGGAAAGAGAGGAAAACAAAGGTCCTGAAACCGGAGAAAACAGAGGCCAAACGCAGAAAGGAGAAGCAGAGAGTCCAAGGGCTGATGGATCCCAGTGGGAAAGAGAAGCCACAGACAGGCAGGCAGGCAGGCAGGAAGGCAGATTCCCTAATTTCCTTGCAGGGCCATTTCATCCTCTTCTTTCAGCACAGGCAGGGAGTTGAGAGGTCTGGGCTGGACATGACCAGAGAGAGTAAGGAGAGTTTCAGTAGAGCCTGTGGCACAGAACCAGGAGAGGAGAGTGAGAGCAACAGAGAGCACAGACAGCAACACCCCTGCTCAGCCCAGCAGGGAAAACCACCCGTGGGGAACCTGGAACTCCAACAACTCCTTTTTTTTTTTTTTTTTTTTCCTTTTTTTTTTTTTTTTTTTCCCTACTGACACCCCCTAAAACCCAAGGACTGGCCCTTAAAATTAATCAGCCCCCCCTGGAAAAACTGAAAGATGGAACTCCTTGTTGCACTCTACAGCTCCCTGGAAGGAGGGAGGAGGTCGGGCTCTTCTCCCAGGAAAACAACAGGTAGGACAAAGGGAAATGGCCCTGAGTTGCACCAGGGGAATGTTCAGGTTGGATATTGGGAAAAAATTCTTCACTTGGAGAGGGGTTACACATTGGAACAGGCTGCCAAGGGAGGTGGTGGAGTTCCCATCCCTGGAAGTGTTCACAAAACAAGTGGCTGTGGCACCTCAAACTACGGGTTAAAGGTGGGGTTCGGCCAAAAGTTGGACTTGATGATCTTGGAGGTCTTTTCCAACCTTTTTATGCTTTCCAAGGGCTTGGATCAACAGAGGAAGTCCCTTTTTATCTAAATATCTGTTTCTGCTGCCCCAAATGCAGCAGGTTCAGGTTGATCTTAACGCTGGGAGGGGGTTTAAAGGTGCCACCCGAGGTGACCCCACAGTGACCCCCACCAAGGGAGGACCTTCTCAGGAACGAAGCCCTGAGCAGGAGGAGGGTGTGGGGAGGCTGTGGGCAGGGCAGGTACCTCCAGGGATCTCTGTGAGCTCGTTGAGGGGTGGCACAGTGTCCAGCTTGTCGGCGTAGTTCTTGGCCGCCTGGCGTTGGGCGTAACGAGCCTCGATCTCCTTCCTGGTGCGAGGGATCCGGCACTTGAAGATGCAGCACAGGGTGATGACTGGGAAGGGAGAGGGGGAAGTGAGCCTGTGGATAAGGCAGGGCGCTCCTCTGACACTCTCTGAGGCTTTTTTTGGCCAAAAGCCCTCGATTGGTGATGGTGTGAGCACAGGAATCATCCCCAGAGCATCCCCCACCCCCAAACTGCAGAGGGGTCACAGCCTCATCCTCTCATCTCAGGATGATTGTGGGAATTAGCTCAGCTCTTACACCCACTCCCAAAACTGCCCCTTCACCCCAACCCCTGACCAATCCTGGGAGATGCTGGCCCAGGGGCTCAGCCAGGAGCTGAATATCTAGAGTTTATATATATATATATATATATATATATATATATATATGATTTTAATATCCAGAGAGAGAGAGTTTATATATAGGAGTTTAATATTTAGAGAGAGAGTTTATATATATATATATATATATGAGTTTAATATCTAGAGTTTATTATATATATGTAGGAGTTTAATATCTAGATAGAGTTTATATATTTATATCTAGGAGTTTAATATCTAAAGTTTATTATATATATATAGGAGTTTAATATCTAGATAGAGAGTTTATATATACATATAAGTTTAATGTCTAGATAGAGAGGGGTTTTTATATATATATAGGAGTTTAATATCTAGATAGAGAGTTTTTAATATATATATAAGGAGTTTAATATCTAGAGAGGTTTTTTATATATATAGGAGTTTAATATCTAGATAGAGAGTTTATATATATATATAGCAGTTTAATATCTAGATAGAGAGCTTATATATATATATAGATAGATAGGAGTTTAATATCTAGAGTTTTTATATAGGAGTTTAATATCTAGAGTTTATACATATATATATAGGAGTTTAATATCTAGATGGAGAGTTTATATATACATATAGGAATTTAATACCTAGACGTAGAGTTTATATTTTTTTAATGTATATATATATATATATATGTGAGTTTATTATCTAGATATGGGGTTCCTGAATACTTCCAGATGACATCAGAGAATAAGCCATGGGCTTGTGGCCAAGAGATTTCCTAATTAATTGAGGGGAGCAAATAAGGGGACTTGGCCAAAAAATTGGGTTTGCAGTGGAGGTGCTGGAGTGGAATCACACTCGGGGCCACCTGGATGTTCCCTCTGGGGCTGAGAACAACATGGAGTTGGAATAATCTGGAATTGGGAAGCAGTCAAGGATCCTTTATCCTTGTTCTTCCAGGAACAACCTGAGGGCAATTGAGCATTTCCTTGTCTTACAGAAGGAAAGGGAAGAACCCACATGGAATGATGGAATTATGGCAGGGATGGTGTTTAAGGTCCCTTCCCACCCAGCCATTCCATGATTCCATGAAGGTGCACCAAGCCCTAAATAACTGCACGGAAATCCCATGAAAACATCAAGGTTTAAAATATTTATATTTTCATGTAAATATATATTTATATTGCAGATGCTGTTTAAATAGAGTTTATATACACTACAATATAAATATATATTAATATAGTATATACAAAATATAATATAAAATTACATATATAATACAAAAACTATAATATAAAATAAAGTGTATATATAAAATAATATAATTAAATTAATATAAAAATATATATAAAATATAAGATAATATAGTATGTAAAATAATAATTATGTTTTACTAAAAAACACTCCTGGTTTCCCCTCTGTCAAAACACAGAAAGCAGCAGAAAAAACATCCTGAGAGACAAACTCTAATGGAGAAATATTCCATTCTCTCCATTTTCTCAGCTCTTCTGTATTAATAATCCACGAGTTTATCCAAATCAGCACCTCCCATGAACTGCACAATTAAAACACACTTTTTTTTTTTCTTTCTTTTAATACCACCTGTAGATTTTTTTGGCTGTTTGGCTTCCACAGATCACTTTTTTCACCTCTTTTTTTTTTTTTTTTTTTTCTTTTTCCCCTCCTCCCCTTTTCGGTGCCACAAAATACAGGCTTGAAAATTCAGGCCCCTCCTTCCAAAAGAACATTTCTGGTTTAAATGAACCAGTCAGGGCTGATCCTGCACGGGATGTTCTCTTTCCACACTCGAAATTTGGAGCTGACAAGGGATCAAATCGTTGCTCCTCTGCCAGGCTGAGCCTGGGAAATGTCATTTTCCAGGAGGGAAAACAGAATACTTGGTGCTGCTTTCTTAAAAGAGTCGAGTTTTTTTGCTCTCTGTGATGATAAAAGAGTTATTTACATTTATATATGTGATATATTTTTGTGCTTTATTCTATATTTAATATAATATATAATAATATATTTAATATGTTTTCCCTGACTTGGAAAATAAGGAAGAGGCTCGTTCCTTTCTGGATTTTAGCCCATTTTCATTATTTTTACACTTTTCACTATTTTTATATCTCCATAATAATCAAATCCAATATTATTCAGGCTGGAGGAGCTGAGAAATAACCCCCACTCCTCCAAAAAAAATTCTACCAGCAACAGAGCAAATGTTAAACTTGATTTTCCACCACAAAGATCAAGATGTTTGGGATGAAATCAGGGCTTTGTCTTTACTCCCACTGGGAGGAACCAAAACATTTTCCTCCCTAATTGAGGTGAATTAAAAGCACACACTCGAAAATCCACGGAGAGAGGTGGGTGGGATGTAAATCAAACATCCACCTGGCCCCGCTCTCCTGCTCCAAACTCACTCCAGGGAATTCACGTTTGAACCAGGACATTTTTAAACCCGGGAAAAACAGGAAAGGAACAACTGGGAGGTGGGAAAGATGAGCTCTCTGCAGCATTCCAGCAGTGCTCCAGGATTCAGCATTCCCAGAAATTCGAGGGAAATTGGCTGCAGCTCACAGCAGGTTTGTCCTCTGACAGCTGCAGCAAACCCAGGCTGCCAAAGGAGATTTTAATGTTCATTTAGCAAAGGAAGCCCGAGATGCTGGGAGTTAATTAGCAATAATAATGCAATTAATGCTGATTTATTCCCCGGGTTAAGGGCAGATTTTGGGAGAAGCAAAGCCTGGGGAGTTGGTGCTCGAGGAACTGGTTGAGAGGGCGTGGAATGACAGGACAAGGGGGAATGGTTTGAACTGACATGGAATAGGGTAAGGTGGGATATTGGGAAGGAATTCCTGGCTGGGAGGGTGGGGAGGGACTGGAATGGGTTTCCCAGAGAAGCTGTGGCTGCCCCTGGATCCCTGGAAGGGTCCAAGGCCAGGCTGGAGCAACCTGGGATAAGTGGAAGGTGTCCCTGCTTGGAGCTGGACAACCTGTAAGGTCTCTTCCAACCCAAACCATTCCATGATTCGATGAAATTCCTTCCATTTTTTGTTTGTTTTCTAAGTTATTAAAAAAAAATGTTGTCTTTTTGAACACAGGCTTCAAATTCGTGTCAGTGAAGCCTCCAGGGTTTCCTGGGCCATATTCCAAGGCAACATTTTCCCTCCCAATGAAATGCCATCAGCAAAGGCATCCCAGGAAAACTGGCCCTGCCACAGCCCTCGTGTGGAGCTGCTGCTGCTGGAAGTTGGGATGGGATAGGATGGGATGAACAGCTGGAAGTTGGGGTGGGATGGGATGAGCAGCTGGAAGTTGGGATGGGATGGGATGAGCAGCTGGAAGTTGTCCCTCAGCCTCCATCTCACAGCATCTTCTACCAACTCAGCTTGAGAGGGAGAGGCTTTGAAGGTGCAGATCAAACAGGAGCCAGGAAGTGGGAAGGAAAAGCTGCATTTTCTGCCCCTGAAACCACCCGGGATAGTGGGAGGTGTCCCTGCCTTTGTCCCTTTTGAGATGGATTCTCAGAACCTTCCTCAATCCTGTTTTTTATCCCATTCTATTGCTCTTCTTCCCATGAAAAGCTAATCCTTGGATTAATGTCCTCATTTCCTAGAAAGAAATAAACCCCAGGAGCCAAGGAATGGAGAGACTGCAATCCCAGTATTTGTGCCAAACACCAGTTCAAGCCAAACATGTTTTTAGGTTTCTCCACCTCTGGAAAACGCCCTGAGGACACTCTGGAATAATTCCTGGCAGGGGTCAGGGCTGCTCCAGCGTTTGCTCAGCAGCTCCACACGGGATGTTGTGCTGCTGGCTGGGCAGGAGGGGCTGTCTCCACTTTCTGACCTCTTCCCATATTCCAGATCCTCCTGTTTAATCACTTCTGTTTAATAATCTGTTTAATTCCTGCCTGAGGGAGAATTCCTCGTGCTCCTGGGTTGAACCCCTCCTTTCTGCAGGGAGAGGGGATGAGGGTGTGGCAGTGTGGAATCACTGCTCCAACTCTCCTTGGGATCCACCTGCTTTCCATTCCCAGGCTCTGCCCTTGTTTTTCTCCACTAAACTAAAAATATCCTTTATATTTTTAAATATCCTTTATATTTTTTCCCATCTTTTCTTTCTCAATTCCTTCAATCCAGTGGCTTTTTGATCTTCTTCCCCAACGACCTGAACCGAGTGGGTTCAGTGAGAGTCTGGAAGACCTTTCCTTTCTCCAAGCATTGAGCACAGGGGAGCAAATAATTTATTTTTTTTGGCCTTATTTTCCCCCTCCAAACTTTTGTTTTCCAGGGATTTGTTTCCAGACAAATATCAGGCTCGGCCCTCTCACCACAACAAATGTCTCCTTAGGGAATTTCTGGGCTAGGAAATGTTTTAAAGAAGCAAACCTGGAGCATCCAGGCAAATCCAGGGCACTTGAGGCCACAGGTCAGCTCCTATTTCTGTGTGATTAATAAGTTAATAAAATCATTAATTCTTTAATATTTATTTATCCAAAGCAAAGCCTAATTATCCCACTCATTCTTTCCTCTGGTCATTCCAAATGTCTCCCCTGAAGGCCTCTCAGGGCAGGCTGAGAGGAATCATGGCAGAAAAAAAAATCTATATTGGATGTTTTATCCGGCAATTTGAGCTATTAATTAACCCAGAATTAATTAAATTAAAGAATTTATTAATTAATTTTAAAAGCTCCTGATGTCTTATACTTTCTGTCTCCTTCTGGGGGTCTTTTATGCAAGAAGTTCCCAGGCTGGAGCTCTCCAACCTTCTTTTCCCAACTTCCCAATTAAAAGCTGGGAGCAGGACTGGGAGGCATTTTTGAGGCACAAAATGGGATTTTTAGGGAATAAATCCCCTTTTTTGGGGTGGAATCCAATGTTTCTTTGGGAAATTTTGGGGATATTTGGGGATTTGGGTGGGTTTGGAGGTATTTTGGGAGATTTGGGGGGAATTTAATGGGGATTTGGATGGATTTTAGGGGGCATTTTTGGGGGCTCTTGGTGGATTTGGGGAGATTTTGGTGGCTTTTCATGGGCTTTGGGGCTGTTTTGATGGGATTTTCAGGGATCTGAATGGATTTTGAGGGAATTTGGGAATATTTGGGGTATTCTGATGGGATTTGGGGGAGTTTGGGAGGATATTGGGATGATTTTTGGGTGTATTTTGTATATGTTTTGGCTGGATTTGATGGAATCTGGGATTTTTTTGGAGGTGGTTTTGCAAGTCTGGGAATACTGGGAGGACTTGGGAAAATTCTGGGATACTTTGGGAGATTTGGGGGTATTTTAGATGTATTTTACCTGTATTTGGGGGTATTTTGGTGCAATTATTGGCCATTTTAACAGGATATGGGGCTATTTGGCTGGAATTTGGGGATTTTAGTGGGGAATTTTGAACGTTTTTGGCCCATGTTTGAATACTGTGGGATATGGGGCTGTTTTGATGGAATCTGGGGGGTTTTATGGGGAATTCTGAACAGCTTCCCATCCATAATTAATTGCTAGAAAAAGATGCTGGTCCCTACACTCATTTCCACCAGCTGAGAGACAGGAATATGGGCTCTTGTTTTCCCTGCCCTGGGAATCTCCAAAATCCCTGTTGCTTGGTGTTAACTGGATATTTTGGGAGGTGGTGGCTTTTTAGGGGAATGTAAAAGAATTTGGGATTGCTGATGGTTTTCCTGCCTTTTTACGATGTGCTGGTGACACCTGGTGGAAGGCGCTGAGAGCAGGTGTTGGAAACCTCACTCGGATCGAAGATATATTTCTATTTTTAGATATTTATCTTCTATAAATCTTCGGGTTTGTGCACCCATTTTATTAGCTAGAAATTATTATTTGTAAAGTGTTATCTATAAACAACATTTTAAGACCCACAAGAATGTTTATGGTACCATAATAACAACCATTATTCCAATTTATTTCTAAATTCACAACTGAAACTTTAGAAATCTTTATGCTTTACTTATATTTTATTTTACTGTTTATTTTATTGTGATTTTTTGCTTTGAATTTTTAGATTTATTTTATTTACTTTTTTTGGTGATTTTCTTTTGCTTTTCATTTAAAAGATTTGTTCTTGAATATCCTGAATAGATTTATTCTATTCAATTTTTATTTTTAGTGGGTTTTTGCTTTTTATTTATATATCTATTTAATTTAGGTTTTGTCCTTTTTTCTTTTTATAAGTATATTTCATTCATTTTTTCTTTTCGGTGACTTTTTTGCCTTTTTTTGATAGATTTATTTTATTTGGTTTTGTGAGTGTTTTGCTTTTTATTTATCTATTACTTTCATTTAGTTTTAGTGGATTTTTTCTTTTTATTTAAATATTAAATCCATTTGTTATTTTTAGTGATTTTTCTTTTGCTTTTTATTTATGGATTTATTTTATTTATGTCCTTTATTTTTAGTGGGTGTTTTGCTTTTTATTCATATACTTATTTTCCCCCTTTTTTGGTGGGTTTTGTTGCTTTTTATTTATATACTTCATTTATTTTTTACTTTTAGTGATTTTCTTTTGCTTTTTATGTATAGATTTATTTCCTTTTCTATTTTTAGTGGGGTTTTTTGCTTTTAATTTAAATATTTAATTAATTTTTTATTTTTAGTGTTTTTTTATTTTTAGTGCTTTTTTCTTCTTTCATTAATATATTTATTTATAGTAATTTTTTCTTTTTTCATATTTTTTATTTTTAGTGGGTTTTTTACTTTCTATGTACATATTTATTTTATTTATTTTTTATTTTTAGTGGTTTTTGCTTTTCACTTCTAGATTTATTTGATTTTTTTATTTTAGTGTTTTTTCCTTCTCATTTATAGATTTATTTTCAGTGATTTTTTACTCTTTTTCATTTATATATTTCTTTTAATGATTTTTTGACCTTTTCATATATTCACTTTATTCATTTTTTATCTTCAACACTTTTTCTTTTCATTTATCAATTTATTTTACTTACATTTAATTTTTAGCCATTTCCCCCCTTTTATTTCCACATTTATTATCCAGATTATCCTGATATTGATTTTATTTCTCTATTTATTAGCCCATTCCATGGGATCAGTGGAGATTTTGGGAAGCTTGGATGCACCTTGGATGATAGAGGATTAATTGTTAATTAATTTAATTGTGATTAATTCATTACTGTTGTCCCCAGATTCCCCCTGTGCTGGCAGCAAAGCCCTAAACTGACTTTATTTCATGTTGGGATGCACTAAATTTATTTATCAGCCCAACAAAACCCTCACAAATCTCTCACAAACACTTTCCACCTCCTCCCCAGTAATAAATTTATTTTAGGACTCTGCTAATGCCCTGATTTGGTTGAACTCCCCGTGTATTAGTGGGACCTACTAACCCTTAAAACAGATATTAATTTATGAAATCACACAAAACTATTTCTTTCCTTGTCCGAACACAGAACCTGAAAACTCTTTTAGTTCCCAATTTGCTGCTTTCAGAATTTTAAACAATCAGGCTGTAACTTTCTTTCTGTGGTGTTTACAATACATTTAATTTTCTGAATCAGGGGTTGGATTTTGATTTTTGTGGCTTCCTTCCCACTGATTTTTAGGAATCAATTTTTATGAGTGTTTGTTGTGATTTTAGGAACCAATTTTTCATGAGTGTTTGCTTCTACACAGGAATGGATTCTAAAACAGGAAACAGGAGGAGGTTTAAAGGAATTCTAGGTGAGTTTGGAAGAAAATAATCAGTTACACACTTTGGAACAGTCTGGAGAGCAACAAAAAAAAGGGGAGAAAAATGGATTTATCACGTTTGTCTCATATCAAATGGATGGAATTTTGCTGTGTGAAGTTTAGTCGGTTCAAGGAGAGAGCAGAAGGTCCTTCCTTAGGATTTTGGTGGGGTCATGAGGTGGCCTGAGGGATATTCCCCATAAGAGGGGGTTGCAAGGCACAGAGAACCTGGTTTAGACTCTTCCCAGAGAGGGAAGCCCCAAAAAAAGGAGGTTTAGAAGTTCTGAAAGCCCCAAAAAGGGAGGTTTGAAAGCCCTAAAAAAGGGGAGGTTTGAAAGCCCTAAAAAAGGGGAGGTTTGAAAGCCCTAAAAAAAAGGGAAGTTTGAAAGCCCTAAAAAAGGGGAGGTTTGAAAGCCCTAAAGAAAAGGAGGTTTAATAGTCCAGGAAGCCCTGAAAAAGCAGGTCTAAAAATCCTAAAAACCCTAAAAAAGGAGGTTTGAAAGCCCTAAAAAAAGGGAGGTTTAAAATCCCTAAAGGGAGTTTTAATAGTCCCAGAAGCCCTAAAAAAAGCAGGTCTAAAAGTCCTGAAAGCCATAAAAAAGGAGGCTTAGAAGTCCTGAAAGCCCCAAAAAGGGAGGTTTGAAAGCCCTAAAAAAGGAGGTTTAACAGTCCCAGAAGCCCTAAAAAAGACAGGTTTAGAAGCCCTAAAAAAGGAGGTTTAATAGTCCCAGAAGCCCTAAAAAACCCCAGGTTTAGAAGTCTTGAAAGCCCTAAAAAAGGAGGTCTGAATTCCTTGGTACCCAGAACCTGCTCCTGGAAGGTGTCCCTGCTCCTGGGAATGGGATGGAACTGAAATCCCTTTGAGTTCCCTTCCGAGCCAAACCATTCCATGATTCCCCGAGGAACAGGATGAAGGTGGAAGGGATGGTAAATGGGATCTGCAGATCTCCTGGGACTTGGGGCAGCCCCACGGGAGGTCACAGATGGGCACAGGGCAGGATTTGGGCTGGATCCAACGTGGATTTGGACGTGGAATGTCCATTCCCATGGGATGTCTTCTCCTCTGGAATGCCACCGGTCGGTCAGCGCGTTGAGAGACGAATCCCTGGTGGTGGCTCCCTCACAACCCACCCCTGCATTTCCCGCTCCACAACCCCCTCATGGACATCCCTGGGGGCCCTCCAGGAGCAAATCCTCCTTTTTGGGGGAAGTTGGGATCGAGGACTTACTGACTGCCAGGACGAAGAGGGCAAAGATGCCGACCACCTGCCAGAGCCTGAGCCCCCAGATGACCACGGTCTCCGAAGTCACGGGGTCCGGCTTCTTCTTGGGGGGTTCCGTGGTGGCCTGGGGGGAGAGAGGGGACAGAAGGGACACGGCCCTGGGTCTGCAGCAGGGCCAAGAGCTCGGCACGGGGAGGACCTCGGGGTGGTGGCTCCCCAAGAGTCCCTGAGGACCAGGAGAGGGTGGTGGGCAGAGATTTTGTCTGGTTTTGAAATTTTTACCGGTGGTTTTCGGGATCACCAAGCAGATGTTTTTGGCGGTCTTGAGGTCCTCAGTTTTTTTTCTGAAGAGCTCGTTTCTTTGGCTCAGGAGGGAATTTCTTGGGGGTTTTTTCTTATTTTTTTTTCTTATATTTTTCTTACATTTTTCCTCTATTTTTTCTTATATTATTTTTTCTTATATTATTTTTTCTTATATTATTTTTTCTTATATTATTTTTCCCGTATTATTTTTCCCATATTATTTTTTCTTACACTATTTTTCTTCTATTATTTTTTCTTACACTTTTCTTACACTTTTCTTACACTTTTCTTACACTTTTCTTACACTTTTCTTACACTTTTCTTACACTTTTCTTACACTTTTCTTACACTTTTCTTACACTTTCTTATATTTCTCTTATTTTCTCTAATTTTCTCTTAATTTTTTTCTTATTTTTTCTTATTTTTTCTTATTTTTTCTTATTTTTCTTATTTTTCTTATTTTTCTTATTTTTCTTATTTTTCTTATTTTTTCTTATTTTTTCTTATTTTTTCTTATATTTTATTTTTCTTTTTTTTCTCTTTTTTTCCCTTACATGCTTTTGCTTACATTTTACATATTTTTCTTATATTTTCCTATCATCTTTCCAATCTTTTTCTTATATAATATATTTTTGCATATTTTTATTATATTTTTACCTATTTTCCTTATGTATTTCTGATATTTTTTCTGTTTATTTCTTATATTTTTCTACATTCTTTATATTTCTCTAATTTTTATATGTTTCCTATATTTTTACATATTTTTTCTTATATATTTATTATATTTTCACATATTTTTCCTATATATTTCTTACTACTTTTTACATATTTTTTTTCCGATCACAGAATTCCAGAATGGTTTGTGTTGGGAGGGACTTTAGGATGATCCAGTGCCACCCCTGCCACGGTCAGGGACATCTCCCACCAGCCCAGGTTGCTCCAAGCTGGTCTTAAAAAGCCACAGCTGCTCTGGGAAATCCATTCCAGCCCCTCCCCACCCTCCCAGCCAGGAATTCCTTCCCAGTCTCCCATCCAACCCTGTTCTTTGCCAATGGGAAGCCATTCCCCGTGTCCTGTCGCTCCAGGACCTTGTAAAAAGATGATAAAAGCTGAAAACACTTTATTTTTTAAAAAATACCCCTCCTCAGCACGTGATTCCCTGCTGTGCCCTTCCTGTCCCAGCCCATCCCAGTGCTCTTCAGCCCTGCTGTAAATGGATATCCCGGAGTGAATCCGAGCTGGAGCTGCTCTCCAATTACTTCCCCCTGTGCAGCACAAACCACATTTCAGTCTCTCCCTAATGCAGGATGATTCCTGCAGCGTCTGGAGTGCTTTGTGTCCCGGGGGAATCCTGCTCCCGATCCATCTGTGTGCACGGGACTGGCTGAGCCTGCCCCTGCCGAGCTCTCCTGGCTGCTCGGAATTCAACCGGCACTGGAATTTGGGGCGTCTCCCTTTTCCCACCGCACAGGGACCGCATCAAAAAGCAGAACTGCTCCTAAGGGACAAAAGGAAGGGTGGCCAGAGTGGGGAGATCTTGGAGAGGCACCTGGGACGACCAAAGAGGGAGGAGTTTGTGGGATCCGACACCAAAAGTTCTCCCTTTTAAACCTGGAGGATTTATTTTGACTTGGTCAGCAACAAAGAGTTGGAATTGGAGAAGCTGCAGTGGACAAAGCCCTGGGAGGAGGGATCAGGGCACAGTTTCAGGGTCAGAAAATTCTGTCCAGTTAATGCCTTGACCCCAGAGATCTGAATTTCCCTCCTGCCTCGGATCAGCTTTCCTCACTCCTGATCCCAGGATGGGTTGCCCTCTCTAGGCAAGCCTCAATCTGACCCACGGGAGACACCTCACTTTTATTTATTTTTGGTGAGTTTGGGGAGCTCAGCTCTCCAAGGGATGGGTCTTTCCTTCCAGACTTGTCTCTGATGGACAACTGGGAAAAGGAGACAGGAACTGGAATGGGGTGCCCGGGGAGGAGGGGGAGTCCCCATCCCTGGAAGTATCAGGGTGGTTTAGTTGACCTGGTGGTGTTTGGTCAGAGGTTGGACATGAAGATCTTGGAGGTCTTTTCCAAACTTAATCCTTCTGTGTAGTAGGAATTCCATTGATATTTAAATATTCTCCAGTCGGAAGGAATGGTGAGAACTCCTGGACTAGTAAAAGGTTGGGAATGAAACCAGATGGGAAGGGATGTGCTGATGTCGGATCTACAGCAATTGTGGGACAACAGTAGGACAGTCTGGATCACTGTGGAAGCAGGATGGAGAATGACTGGAGAACTTGCTTGGAGATTATGGACAATTCTGAAGGAATTGCCATGTCTGGTCCTCTTTGCTTTTGGAGGTGACACAGTGAGGGGGGGAAAAATCCCATCTTAGTGGAAGGAATTTTAGGAGCTTCAAGAAACTGGAAGTGCTGGTTTGTGCTTGGAATTAAATGTCAAGGCTTGGAGCTGTTGATTGGTGCCTGGGGAATAAATATCAGGGTTTGGAGCCACTGACCTGTGCTCGGTGATAAACGTCAGGAGAATGGAATGATTGGATTGGGATAAAGGGATAAGGTGGGAGGAAGGGAAATGAAACTGGGACAAGGGGGTTCTTATGCAGGGAAAGGAAAAAAAACCACCCAGAATTCCATCAGAGGGGATGGAATGTGGTCCAGAACTGGAAAATGGAGGGGAAAAAACCCCAGAGCTCCATCAAAGGGGATGGAATGTGGTCCAATAGTGGAAGATGGAGGGAAAACCCACCCAGAATTCCATCCAAGGGGATGGAATGTGGTCCAATAGTGGAAGATGGACATTTCTTTATCCATGCAAAGCAGTGGCACTGAACAAAAGAATTCCAGAGGGCTGGAAGGAGGAAGGAGAGAAATCTTCTCCAGATGGTTTCAGGCTTCAGGGAGTCATCCTTAGATGAAGGAACTGTTGGGAACATGGAAAATTCAGGGAAGAAGCAGCACTGGCAGCTCCCAGGGGATCATTCAACTGGGAAAGGCTTTTGAAGGCAAGAAAATGGGAATATACCAAAGGAAAAATGCAAACACACCTGGGGGCAACCTCAGTGCAACATTGCCACCAGAGTCCATAGGGATGGGACTGCAGGAGGAACTGGGATGGAGCAGAAAGGAATAACCAGCAGGGTTAAACATTTCGGGGTTTAAATGTGTTTATGGAAGAGAGAAAACGATGGCTCAGGAGCCTGAACTGAAATGCAGAGGAGATAAAAATGATGTAGGGCTTGGGGAATATTCCAGGTGATGTTCAGGGAAGTTCCTGCACTCTCTGGAACGCAGCACAGAGCCCAGAATTAGGTTAGATCCAGGTTTTAGGGAAAGGGAACTGACTCCAGGGAGAAATATTAAGGCCAAGGCTGGGTGAGCAACCTGGGCTGGTGGAAGTTTGGAATGGGATGAGCTTTAAGGTCCTGCCAACCCAAACCATCCCGGGTTTCCCTGAGGAAACCTCTCCAGAGCTGGTAATAAATCATAAATAAATGATGATTTCAGGGATTCTGAGCAGAGCCTTCAGTGTCAAGCTCGGATTTGGGGTGTCCAGTTTCTGGAGTCCCAAATTAGAGAAAACAAATCCTGCCCTTGAGACCAACTCTGTGCTTGATCTCTGGGATCAGGAGCAGGGAAGAGGATTTTTGGGGGGTCCCAGGGATCCAGTGGCTCCTTGGCAGGGGTTGAGGGGCCGTTGCTGCCCCAAATTTTGGGTTTCCAACCCTGTAGGGCTGTTTTGGGGATGGGGGAATTAAAGTTAGAGCCAAGGATGGACTATTCTGATATCCTGGTCTTTCTTCTGTTTCTCCAAGTGCCCAAAAAGGGCTGGGAGGTGGAAAAAAACTTCTCCATGAGGAGCTGGATCTGCCCTGGATGTGGCTGGATCTGGCACTGGAAATTCAGGGCTGCAAAACATCTCCTAAATCCCAAACCTTTCAGTCATTCCAGGGCAAGTTGCATTTTTTTTTTTTTTTTAGGTCAGAACAGTTTGACACCGGTTCTTCTAACTCCAAAAATAATTAAAAATATCCTTCTTGCTCTCTTCTGATTCATTCCAGGCAGGTGGGACCTGTCAGTGGTGGGGGAGGAAGCAGAGGGATCATTCCCAGTGGGAAAGGAGGGAGTTGTTGGACTCAGGAGTTTTATTTGAGCAGCAAAGAAGAAAAATAGCAAAAGGCATCACTTTTTGAGTTTGGTGGTTTTTTTAATGTCCCCTCTAATTAGGCTTGATTGGTGTTGCTGTTTCCCTGAGCAGTAATGAGCAATATTTATCCCTGATTGCATTTGGTTCCACATCCCAAAGCCACGGATGGAGCTTTAAATAAACACTGAAATGTTCTCTCCCTGCCTTTCCTCCTCAGCAGGAGATGGAGAATCTGGCCATAGACATCCATCCACCAGGGAAAAATGCATCTGGTGAGGGCACCCAAGCCCTGGCAGAGTCCCAATCCAACGCTGGAAATGCAGGAATGATCCCAGAATCCTTGAGGTTGGAAAGACCTCCAGGAATCGCCGAGTCCAAAGGGGGAATTCTGATAAATAATTGAGGTGGGTGTCCTTCCCAGGTCAATAAAATGGGATGGTGTATTTAGGGGGAAAAAAAGTCATAATGAGTGAATTTAAGTGGGAGGAATTGCAGATGGAATCATGGAATGGTTGGGGTTGGAAGGGACCCCAAACCATCCTGGGATTCTCACAGCTCTGATTTTCAGCTCTGGGATTTTCAGCTCTGGCCCCAGGAGAGGGACGAACAGAAGAAATGATGAGGGTTATATTGACCTTTAAAAGAGGAAATTTCTGTTCTGGAGGAGCTGGAAATGTGGATTTCCCTCCCTCCCTGTTTCCAGGGAGGTTTCCAGAGCATCCCCTGGACACGTTGGAGGCGAGCAGGGATGTTACAACCTGCTGCCTGTGGGAGCTCCCTGCTTCCCAAAAACCATCATTTATCCTAGCAGGAATGTTTGGCAAGGTGGAAAGCAGAGGAGTTGTCCCAGGAATTTCATGGAATGGGTCGTGTTTTCTGGGAGCCATCCTGGGAAAAGGGGAAAAAAAGGCAAAGCCACGTTCTCTTCTCTTCTCTTCTCTTCAGTTTTCCCGGTGCCAGAGCTTTGGTGTGACGCTGGGAAAGGGCCTTTTCCCAAAATTCCAGGTGTTTATTTAGCAGCTGATAATGTCTGAGCACGTGGATGAGTTTGAAAGGCCTGGATATGGGTAGGTTTGGATGGGATGTTGAGAAGGAATTGTTGGCTGGGAGGGGGGTGAAGGACTGGAATGGATTTTTTTTCCCAGAGAAGCTGTAGCTGCCCCTGGATCCCTGGGAGTGTCCAAGGCCAGGTTGGAGCAACCTGGGTTAATGGAAGGTGTCCCTGGGCTGGAACTGGGTCTTTAAGGTCCCTCCCATCCCAAACCAGCCCAGGATTCCATGATTTTATTTCCAAATTCCCCCAGTGCCAGGAGAACTTCCTAACCCTTGCACAGCTCAACTTCCACCCCAGGGGACTGAGAATTCCCCCAGGAGGTCTCTGAGAGAATAAAGCTTTTTGCCAGTGCAATTAAATTCAATATTCAGAGGCTTTTACTGCCCCTTCTCTCCCGGGTGGAAATGAATTTGCAAAACACTTGAACATCATTTAAAAAAAAAAAAAAAAGGCATCTTCTTTCTCTATTTCTCCTTTTTGGGTTGTTTGGTTGTTTGTTTGTTTTTTTTAATGAGGGAAATGTTTTGATGTCCAGCCCCTTTGACCTTCTCTGTTTGCTCTGCTGGGCTGGCTTAGCACAAAATTGAATTATTCAGGACAACCCAATTATCTCATTATTGAAAGTAAAAAAAAAAAAGCCCTTGCAGGAGCCTCAGATCAAGAAAGTCTGGTTTAATAAAGCAGAGCCTAAACTGCCACCTGGTTTATAACAATTCTGATGTTTCTCTTTGTTTGGCTTTTGGCAGGAGGACAATTCCTGTAAAATGTGTGCCTGGGATGATGCAAGGAAAGGGAACATCCTGGAGGGTGGGTGCTGTGTCTGCACGGGCTCAGTGGAGCATGTTTTGGGAAATGTGCTCTGTCAGAGAAAGTTCTGCCTCGCTGGTCACCTTGAGAGAGGCTGAACAGCTCGGGAAAACTGGGAATTATATTTTCAGCAGCCTATGGATGAGTTTGGAAAGGAGTTTTAGGTCCCTGCCTGCCTTGCTGAGGGTCTTATGGCCCAATTAAAGAGGGATCTGTCTGGAAATCTGGAATTAATTCACTTTACAGCGGAGGGTTGGGCAGTGGTTGGAACCCTGGCTGAAGAACTGTTGGCAGCTCTAATTCTGGAGGGCAGTTTTCCCAAGTGGGAATTCTCCCTTCTGGCAGGGCTTGTGAAGCTGCTTTTCCCTCCATGCCAGCCTTTCCAGAGGGAGCTGGGGCCGTGGGAGTGCAGAGTCATCCTCGGGGAAAAGCTCTGGAGCTGAGCTGGGGCAGGAATGTCACCTCCAGAGTTCATCTTCGTGCCGAACCAGGGGGAATGAGGGGAGGGAAGAAGAAGGAAAATGCCCCCAAACGTTTCCCTTGGGCAGGTGCATCCAGGGATGGCATCACCGGGATCATTCCTGGTCTTTCCCAGCTCCCCCCGATCCCTGACAGGTGACACTTGTTGGAACCGGGCTAAAAAAAACCCTCTGTGCTGGGGCTTCAACCCTTTAAAAGCTCCTCCTTCCCAGTTTTTTTGGGGGGGCCTGCAGGAAGCAACAAGAACCTCCAATCCCTTGGGACCACCTTAACTCCCCCTGCCCCCCATCCTGCCTGGAAAACCCCCCATTCCCGGCCCATCCCAACCCCCGGGAAAGCCGCTCCTTACCTCGATCAGCTGAGCCACGGCAGCCCCGGAGCAGGACAGGAGGAGGGAGAAGGATCCCAGCCAGGATGGAGGATGCTGCAGGGCTGCATCCCACGCCATCTTCTCCTTTTCCAGGGATTTCTCCGCCTGCCGGGCTGAGCCCGAGGCAGGGCAAGCTCGGGAATCAGGGCAGGCAGCTCGGAGCAGCCCTCAGCATTTCCCAGCCGCAGCTCGGGGCTGTCCCAGCCCTGTTTTCCTGCCTGCCTCTCTATCCCAGCAGCCGCGGAGCCGACGCCGGGCAGTCGTTAATTAATTAATTAGCCCGGTGTCACTTACAGAGCTCGGCTGCTCCTCAAGCCAAGGCTTGGAGAGGGGGGGATGCAGGAGCCGAGGAGAGCTGGGAGCTCTCCCTGCCCACCCAGAGGAAGGAAATGCACCATTAAACCCCTGATTTTCCTCTTTTTTTATATAATTTTTTTAACAGCTGTCTGAGTGATTCCAGCTCTGGTGCCCTTGCTTTGCTCCTGGTTTGGTGAGGGAATTCTCTTCCCTTAATAAAAAAAAGAGGGATGAGAGCCAAGCTGATGCATCAGCAGCATCAGAGCTCCTCCAGCCCAGGGGTACTGGGGATGAGTGGGGGGGATCCGGGGATTTTAAAAGCATCTTTTGCTCCTGAAGGTCTTGGAATCCACAGTCTCACCCGGACTTCATGGAATCAAAGATTCCCAGAGTGGGTTGGATTGGAAGGGACCTTAAAGATCATTCAGTTCCAACCCCCCTGGACAGCTTCCACCAGCCCAGGGTGCTCCAACCTGGCCTTGGACACTTCCAGGGATCCAAGGGCTTCTCTGGGAAAAAATCCATTCCAGTCCTTCACCCTCCCTCCCAGCCAAGAATTCCTTCCCAATATCCCATCTAATCCCACTCTCCTTCGGTTTAAACTTGATCTCTGAAGGTTATCTGGGAAGAGGATTGTGGGATTCTTTGCTGGGAGCAACCTGGGATTGTAGGAAAGGAAACAAGCCCAGAGATCCAGGAGGATCTAATCCCTTCTGCTGCTGTGCTCCAGCAATTTTAGGGAACCAAGCACAATTCCAGGGGAAAAAGAAGCTCCAAAGGAAATGAATATTTTAGAAGCTCAAAGGGACTGTCCAGCTTTGAGCTTTGGGTTTCTGGTTGGATTGGGAAGATCAGAGGAGGGTGGAATGATGCTTTGGAGGGCTCACAGCGGGGCTGAGAGCCGAGATGGTGGGAATCACCTTGGAAAACAGGTACAGGAATTGGGAACAGTGGAAAGGGAAGGCGGGATGCGCTGTGAGGCCTCATCGGCAAACAACAGACGGTGGCAGCACCGAGACAGCGAATTCCACATCTGCTCCCAAACTGAGCAGCTCCTTCCCGCTGAAAATCCAATCTGGGGGCTCCAAGATCCTAGGATTGGCTCACCCGGCTGGTTTGAATGCTTTGCAGCTGAATTCCTTAAGGAAATGAGGCTTGCCTTTCTCCTCCTCCCTCCACCTCACTTTCCCTCCCCCGGGCTTCTAAAATTTGATGTTTCAATTCAGCTCCGTTGGGATAAAACTCTGGGAGAGATGAAGGAAATGTTGTGTATTTAATTTCTTAAAAACTGGGTGCTGGGTCAACAAATTAAACCAGTTGCAGCCCCCATGGAGGGAAGAAGGGAGAACACGAGGACAATTCCTGGTGGACAGCAAAGGATCCAGGGAAGCTGTGACCAGCCAGGATGGGGAGCTTTTGTTTGTGCCTGAATCTTCCCAGGTATAAATCCACTGGAAATCAGGCCAGCCCTGCTTATGGGATTGTTCCCCTCTGGAAAATGTTGTGGAAATACCAGTGCTGGTTTGTTTTTAAAGGGGATTTTATGGGAATGCACCTGCCGTGCTCTGGGTCACACAGAGGAAAAGTTCTGGAATGCTGTTTCTAGGCTGCAGGGGATTATTAGTGCCTTCCCCACGGGCTGGGAGTTCCAGACTGCTCCATCCTTTTGATTCTGAGAGTGGTTTGGGAGTTTTATTTCGGTTTGGAGTCAAACTGTGATTTCCTGCAGCTCCCGGGGAGTTCCCTCCTCTCCACGTGCTCATGAGCTGGACCTGCCAGTGGCACCAAACCACTGCTTGGGGGCAAGAGCTGAGCGAAAATAGCCCAAACCAACCTAATCCTTCTTCGTTTCCATGCTCCACATTCCTTATTCTCCAGGTGGGTCAGTGCAGTGGAAGTTTTTGGGGGGGAAACCTGCCGACTTTCAGCACTTTGTACCTTCATTTAATTTAATTTTGTACCTTCCAGAGAGGATGTGGCTTTTTCCTGCCTCAGCTGCTTCCCTATCCTGGAACTTCTTGGTTTGCCCATGTTTGGAATGATGGGAGAAAGGAGGAAGGGTCTGGAGTCCCCTGGAAATGCCTGGAAACACAAGAAGGGAGGAGGGAAGGGAGTCTCTCCTGCCTTTATTTTGGGTTTATTGGTGCTGGGGTTTCTAAAGAGAGATTTTTAATGGAGTTCTCTTTTGTGAGGAGGCCCCTGAAGAGGGAATTTGCTGCTTCCCTCCCTCCATGTGCTCTGGAGCCCCCTTGGGATGGACACAGGGGCAGGGAGAAAGGACCTTGTGCCTGAGTGGGATTAAGGGATCTGAGGGAAGATGGAGGGTCCCCTTTCCTGCTGAGTGTGGGATCATCCCTGTCCACCCACTCCTAGAGCTCCAGTGCCTTCCAACAATCCCTTCCAGGCTTTCCCTGCTCTCCTCACTCTTCCCCCAGAGCAGTGAGGTCCCAACTCATGGGAATATTTGTCTCCATCCAAGCAAGAAAAGGAGCCACATTCCCGTTTTACATGATGGGATTTTGCTGAATTCCCAGCTCCCCAAACTATCCCGGGTCTTAAAACACAGATCCATCCTTTTCTAACCCTACAAAGCATCCCAGCAATAAAACCTGGGAATGGGAGGATGTCAAGTGGAGATTTCCAGGGAGATCCCATCGCTCCTCAGCCCAACCAGGAGCAAAGAGGGGGGAACCTCAGGGCAGGGAGGAGAGCTGGGAGCCAGGAGAAGGGAAAATCCAGGAGGAGGGAAGAATGGAGCTTCATAAATCCTTCAGGATGCAGTTTGAAACCCCAGGGCAAGGAGGAAAAGCTGGGAGCCAGAAAAATGGGAAAACCAGAAGGGAAGGATGGAGCTTCTTAAATTCTTCAGGATGCAGTTGGAAACCCCAGGGCAGGTAAGAAGATCTGGGAGCCAGGAAAGGAAAAAAACAGGAGAAGAAAGGAATGGACCCCTTAAATCCCTCTGGCCGAAGTTTAAATCCCAGTGAACTATTTTTCCCTTCATCTCTGCAGCTTCCCTTCAGATGTTTGGAGCTCTCCCGTTGTCCCCGCGGTCTGTGGCCGGGAATTCTCCCTTTGGAGAAGCGTGGGAGCCGACTTTGTTTGGATCACAGCTCGCTGCCCGGTTCAGCGCAAGCACCAACGACTTTCCCCAATATTTTTGCCGACAGGGAGCAGCAGCCTCATCCCGCTTCCCTTTAAATCCCTTTAGGAGCCGTCCAGGGGTTGAGCGGCGCTGCCCCAAATTTGGAGGGCGGCCAAGCCGTGGCATCGTGCCAGGGGGTTTCCATGGGCACCAGGAATGTTCTGCGGTGCACCTTGGGAGAGGAACGGCACTTCCTCGAGTTTTCTTTCCCCTCCCTTTCCAAGGAGTGAGTAAATAAAGCGGCCGAGGAGCCGGGGCGGGCGGCGCTCCCCGCATTCCCATGGATTTGTGTCCCGGCTGGCGGCTCAGCCCGTGGTAAGGCGGAATTTTGGCTGCTCAGGTGGAATTTTGGCTGCTGGGAGATGCTGTTCCCAAGGGATTGGCTCGGTGCCCTGGGGGAGGATCGCGGGGGGGGGGGGGAAGGATGCAGCTGGTGGAGCTTTGGGAATTGGGATAACGCTCCGTGTGCCCTCCAAATTTTACTGCTTTGGATTAGGAAAAGATCCATCCCTGCTGAAGGCACGAGATGGTTCGGGGAGCTGGGAATTCAGCAAAATCCCGACGGTTCTGCCCCTAAAACAGGAAGGTGGCTCATTTCCTACTTGCAGGGAGGCAAATACTCCCCAAATCCCTGCCGGTGCGGGCGGCAGCGGGATAGAATGGAATGATTCAGCGCTGTGGGACAAGGTTCCTTTGTCTCTCCGTGGCTCCAGCTGGATCTGGAGCCAACCTGCCCTGAGGCTTCAGGTGGCTCCCAGCCCAGTGGGACAGGGACAGGGACGGGATGTCCCCATGGAGCAGCTGGGTTGGATAGGGATGGTTCGGTGCTGCGGGAAGGAGGCAAGGAGTGGGACACCGACTTGTGCTGGAAGGTGATGGAAGCACAGGGTGGTTTGGTTTGGGTTTGGTTTGGTTTGGTTTGGGTTTGGTTTGGTTTGGGTTTGGGTTTGGTTTGGTTTGAAAGGGATGTTTTAAGGGCCCTCTAGAGCAGTGAGCTGGGACATCTTCAACCTGCTCAGGTCTGGATCTCCTCCTGGTTTGCTTCATCTTCTGGGGCCACGTTGTGGTCTCACCACGGCTCTCCCAGCGAGGGTGGGTCACTGATGGCCTGTCTGCTCTGTCCTGCTATCCCAGAGGGAATTCTGGCAGCTGGGAGGGAGAGGGATGGGTGGAAGTTTGGGCCAAGACTTGCTGTGAGCTCAGAGTTGCTGCTGCATCGCCTGGCCCTCCTCATGCTGTGTTTGAGGAGAGCTTTTCCCAGCCTTCCCAAACCAAAGGGAGGCTTTTTTTTTTTTAGGAGGTGCCACAAACCCCCTCGGGGTGCTGGGGTGGGGCTGGGGAATGCCCACAGGCCATATCCCATATCTTAAAACAGATTTGCACTTGATTTTTGCTCTCACTTTCATGAGTCTCTCACCTACCTGTAGCTCAGTGCCTTTGCTCCCCTTTTCCCATCAACGCATTCCAGGTGCCTCTGGCTGTGGGATTGCTGTGATCCAGCAGCTGGATGGGTCTTCCCACTTCCAAGGAGTGGGAAGAAGGGCCCCAGTATTTCATCTGGGGTTGTGCCACCCTGCTTGGGGCACCTGAAAGAGCCCTGGGGAAAGTCACATCTTCCTGCAAGCAAACACTGCAGGTTCCCCATCCGGGCTCTCCCAAAGCCCAAAAAACTCATGGAATTGAGTAGTTTTCTGGAATATTATCCCACTGACCACCAAAAGGCTCAGAAATCTGGATACCATGGTTTCAGATGACTTTGCATAGAGGAAGAAGCTGGCCTGAGCTGGAAGGTGATGGTTTGGTGCTGACAGAGGAAAATGGGATTCTTTGGTGTCTGTTTTCCTGCTTTCCAGCTTCCTGCAGGTAAATCTGCTCCTACAGAGTTAGGACTGACTGCCAGTCCCCTTGAGCGAGGCCTTAGGTTAGACAAACTGCCACAGAGTGAGAAATAATGTAGATTAATGAGTCCTGTTCAATTCCTGTAGCCAAGTGGGCACCATGGGGCTTGTTTGTAAAAGGGTTCCTCGATTCTGTGTTTGCTGATGCAGAAAGTTGATCCTCAGTTAGAGAGTCCTGATGGATTTCTTGGGCTGGCCAGATGTCACTGTTGAAGGTCCAGCTCCAAGGGCTGGAATATCCATCTGTTTTGCTCTGTGGAGTAAGAACTGGGGTTGTTTTAGAGAGCAGAAAGCACTTGGGGCGTGTGGTTTGCCCTCAGGGTGCAAACACCTCGAGCTGGTGACCATCCCCACCACGGCTGGGCAGGGTCTTCTCCGTGCCTTGGATGACCTGGAACTGCTCCAGGTTGTGGCACATCCCTGGTGGAGAAGGAGCTTTGGCAATGCTGGGCTCAGAACTGGGTCTGTCACAGCCCGGGCACATCATCAGAGACAGCACCAGGAGAGCAGGGGGTGAGGGGGGAGCTTCCAGAGGTCATGGAAACAGCAGGGAAATGGAATTTAGGTCATGTGGCTGCACAGCCCAGGCTGAAATGTCCCCACTGGGCATCCTTTGTGGAATTACAGAATTGGTTAGGTGGGAAAAAGTCTTTAAGATCATTCAGTCAAACTGTTCCCCCAGCACTGCCAAGGCCACCACTGCCCATGTCCCCAAGTGCCACATCCACATGGCTTTGAATTCCCTCCAGGGATGAGGACTCCACCCTTGCCCTGGGCTGGACAGCCCATTCCAGGAGGAATTTTCCCACTATCCCACCTGCCCCTCCCCTGGCACAGCCTGAGGCCGTTCCCTCTCCTCCTGTCCCTGTTCCCTGGGAGCAGAGCCCGACCCCCCCTGGCTCCCCCCTCCTGTCAGCTTGTTGTGACCCAGCTGCAGGACCCAGCACTTGGTCCTTTTGACCCTCACCCCACTGGCTTTGGCCCATGGATCCCATGGATCCCATGGATCCAGCCTGCTCAGATCCCTCTGTGGAGCCTTCCTGCCCTCCAGCAGATCCACATCCCACCCAGCAGCAACCCGGGCTGGTGGAAGGGGATTGGAACCAGATGGTCTTTGAGATCCCACCCAGCCTGGTACCCTCTGCAAACTGACTGAGGGTGCCCTCCATCCCCTCCTCCAGATCATCCATAAAGACACTGCAGGGTGAGAGACCAATTTAAGACCATCCTGATCCATTCCAGGGAACACCTGAGCACCTGGAGGGGGCATTCCCAGGATCCCACTGCCAGATGCTAATGGGCCACACAAACAGGGACAAAGAGACCCTGATGGCTTCCTGAGGAAAGTCCCCAACAAAAATGGGCAGACTTCCCAGCAGCAGGGATAGGATTAGCTAACTAACTGATAGGATTAGGGAAGGATGGAGTGCTGTGGGAATAGCACGGCCTTTCCTCAAAACATCCTGCAGGAACACCAGGATTGGACCCTGAGTCCTGTGCCATCTGCCTGTCACCCCCCAGAATTATTACTGGCCACAGTCACTCAGACTGCCTGAGGGAAAAAAATGTATAAAAACAGATGGGACACGAGCAAAAATCGGGGAGAAATTCCCATCACCCCTGAGGGGGGAACTAACGAGCTGCCCTGTGTCCTTCCACTCCTTCAGACACAGGAGGGGTGAGCAACCTCTGCTTCCTTTACCTCCACCTTGCCTTCCACCTTACAGATCACTCTCCTTCACCTTTACCCCATGGATCCTTCATTTACCAATTGTACTTTGCTGCTTGGCTTTAGAGATACCGATTTTGCCCCGCCCTGCACCTCGTAACTTATCTCTCTTAAGAGAGATGTGGGTATATCTCTGACTTTATATTGGGGTTTTTTATTGTCTTTTATTTTTTATTGTCATTTATTGTATTTTATTTTTTTTTATTTTTAATTTCTGACTCCTTGTTTGGGGTTTGCTTTGAGGTGTGCCCTTGCTTATCTCGGTGATTTAGAATGTGTGTTAGTGGGAATTTCGCTTTGAGTTCGATTTTGTTCCGGTCTTTTGTCAATTGGTCTGTCGGGGAGGGGAGTTGCTTGAGCTAAAGATGGAACTTTTACACTGATTTACTGCTCAGCAGTAGCTCAGTTGTTGCAAACACGTCCGTCCCCATCCCTAATCCCATTTCTGGTGCCTTGTTTTCCAATCCCACCTCCCTCATCCTTCAGGGAAGAGCCTTGTGTTGCCTCAGTGAGGAGAACAGGGACAAGTTGGATTATCCAGGAGGTTGTGAAACTCCTTTTACACGAGGCAGGAATAATTGCACACTTGGCTCCTGTTTCCATGCCCGGTTTCCCAACGGCACAGACAAATCCCAGGTTCCTGGGCTTGCAAGGCACGAGATTCTACGCTTGGATTGGATCTCCCTCTACCTTGGGAATCCCCTGGCTGAGGGAATTTCAGCTTGTTGCTCCTTAAAGGGTGACAGGTCCAATGAGATTCCAGCTGCTGTGACTTCCCTGTTCTTTGCCAAATCCTTGGATGGCCCCGTGGCATTCCTGGAGCAGAAATATCAAGGTGGAATGAAGAGCTTTGTATTCACTTCTCCATCCCCCAGCTCAGTCCCCTCTCACTCGATCCTGGTGTGCATCTGGGATGTCCTGAGGGGTAAATGAAGATGCTGATTTTTTTAAAAAATCCTTTAAAAAAAAAAATTCCTTTTTGGAATGAAAAGGCAGCCATATGATTGTGGGATTTATAGGGATATCTCTCTATATCTATTCTCTCTTTATATTCTCTCTATATACCTATATTCTATTTATTCTATATATATTTATAGAATCATAAAGGCTGGAAAAGAACTCAACAACCAGCAAGTCCAACCATATCTTTTGTTAGAGGAGAAAAGGTTTTTTTTCCATCTCTTCAAACAGCCTCTCCCTGGATTTAAGCAGGTTATCCTTGAGGGATGCTGCGGGGAGGGGAGGCTGCAGGCTCTTTGCTGCTCTTGGGAATGCCTCAGGAATCCCAAATCTGAGCTGGCAGACTCAAATATTCTTGTCAGTGAGTCACAAAGCAGCAATTTCCAGAAGGGCTGGTTCTTGTCCTGGGGGGTGGGATTGTCTGGTGACACAGGGATGTGCTGCCAGCAGAGCTGACTCAGCACCCCCGTCCCAGAGCTCAAGAATTCGTCTGGGACTGAGTTTCAACAGAGGAACATGGACTATAAATAGACTTGGGATTAAAAAAAAACCAAAATAAACCAAAAAGTGGCTTTGAGGAAGCTGTATTTGGAGGGAATTATGAGACACTGATGGAGACTGCCAAGAGAAGCTGTAGATGCCTCATCCCTGGAAGTGTCCAAGGCCAGGTTGGACGGGACTTGGAACAGACTGGGCTGGTGGAAGGTGTCCCTGCCCATGGCAGGGGGTTGGAATAAGCTGATCTTTAAGGTCTCTTCCCACCCAAAGCACTCCACGATGCCGTGGAAGGAAACATTTCCTCACCAGGCCCAAACTGGGGTGAACTCCGGCGGCCGCTCCCGCCCTCTGAGCGAGAAACCCTGAGCAGGAGGAGCAAGGTGAGCTCCTCCTTGGGCAGTCTCCTCCTGCAAACCTGTTTTGGGATTTCTAGGGGGTGGAAAATGCCTTTAATTTCCACGGGTGGTCAATGAATGACGGGCTGGGATCCCTTCAAAGCGACCCCTTGGAGACCTCGTGGCTGTTGGTGCCGCTCCCTCCCAGCAGGTGCTTCCAGTGGTGGGGTTAAACTCTGTCTTAAACCATGTTTTAAACCCATATTCCCTCAGGGAACCTTTGATTCCGTGTAGGAAACAAAGATTTAAAACTGAGGACGAGCAGGAGAGCAAAATGCAAAGCCTGACAATCCCCCTCCCTCCCTTGGAATTGCTGTCTGGAGAGCAAGGAACACTTGCAGCATTCCCAAAGCTCCCAGCTGGGAATGGCCCCACGTGCTCTGTGTTCCACATCTGTGGCTGCAGCCAGAGATAGTTTAATTAATAAGGATCTGGTCAGATAGTGGTGGAGAGACTTGGAGCTGATAGGGAGGATTTCTAAAGAATTCCATAGGAAACCACTGCCCTTGTTAAATAAAAACTGTTACCAGGAGCAGCTCAGTTATAACAAAACTCCTTTTTTTTTTTTTTTTTTTTTAAGAAAAGCTGCCTCTGTCAATATGTCCCTGATTGTTTTTTAATTGTTTATTTATGACAATTTTTAAGTGTTTATTTATTTATTTAAAGTGTCTTAGGTCTATTTTTTTTTTTTTTTGTCCCTTCAAGATTTAATTCCAACAAGTTGCTGAGATCAAAATAGGCCTTTTCTTCTTCAGGTTGATCAGGATTAAAACTCACTCACCTGTTTGCAAAATATGGCTTTGGTTTTCCCCTAGAATGCTGGAGTGGTTTGGGTTGGAAGGAACCCCAAAGATCATCCAGTTCCAACCACCCTGCCATGGGTTGGAACCAGCTGGTGGTGGGAAATATCCTGCTCTGGAAGCTGGAGCTCTCATCTCTGAGGGCAGCAGGGAGGGAGCAGGAATGGGAAGCTTTCCAGGGGAAGATAAGAAAAAAATCCTGGCTGTGTGGTTTGTTGTGGAAGGATCTAAAGGAGAGAGGGTGATTAGGGCTGGGGAGAAGAAAAACTGGGAGATGTAGATGGGGATATTGGGAAGGAATTCTTAGCTGGAAGGGTGGGGAGGAACTGGGATGGATTTCCCAGAGAAGCTGTGGCTGCCCCTGGATCCCTGGAAGTGTCCAAGGCCAGGTTGGAGCACCCTGGGCTGGTGGGAGGTGTCCCTGCCCATGGCAGGGGTGGCACTGGATGATCTTTAAGGTCCCTCCAAACCCAAACCACTCTGGGATTCCATGGAGAGGGAGATCAGCCCTGGAGTAAGACTTGACTGCTTTTGACTCAGCTTCAAGAGGCTGGAGTTAAAATATACCCAGGAAAAGCAGGAATCCAAAGCATGGACATCACATCACTTGCCCAGAGCTGAACAGAAACAACCCACGAAGCTGAGCCTGAGGGCCAGACCCAAAGGTGGGGTGAGGCAGAACCCATCTCTCCCAGTGTGCTGCAGAATTCCCTGGCCTTCCCAATTCCCTGGGGGAGCTGGAGATTCCCAGATGTTCGTGCTCAGCACTTGGATCTCCGATCCCCTTTTTTGGAGGGTGGGAAATACATCCCACAGGATGGAGGCTGGGAATTCCTCCTGGGATGAAGCACCTCCACAGGGACTTCTAAAGGATTTGGGGCACCTCTCTGCCATCCCATCCCTTCTGGGTGAGATGTGGAAAACTGATTTCCTCCCAGATTTTTGGGCTGGGAGCAAAAGGTCTGGGAATTGTGCCCAAAGTCCTGCTCCCTAGCATGCAGAGCTCACTGCTCATCCTTCCCATTCCCTGGGAAGGAATTATTCCCTGCTGTATCCAAGGATTGCTGCTGTGCCTGCTGACTGTGCTGAGCCAGGCAGTGAGTTATGGACACGTCCCTCTCCTTAAAAACCCCGGGAATCCAGGAAAGCAGGAAGGAAATCAACACAATGGAAGAACCTCCGGGAACAAAAGGGGGATTGAGGCATCTCCTGCTCCACCCTTGAGCATCCTCCTCTAGGAAACAACCCGTCCTGATCCCTCAGGGAGTTCCAGGAGCTTGGGAAAGGCTTGGAAATCCCACTGGCAGGGAAGAGCAGGCAAAATGCCAACGTGTGGGAGCCTGGGAGAGAAAGGGGCTTTGTTTGGGCTCTTTGGCACGGTCTGAGGCACAGCAGGGGTTTTTTAGGGCAGCCTTTTTGGGATGTGGAGGGCGAGGAGGAGCTGCAGCTTTGACAAAACTCCTGGGGGGATTTGCTGTAATTTGGGATCAACCAGGAAAAAATGTTTAGGAGGTGGCTGAGCTGCAGGAGACGGGCTGGGGTGACTTGGGGTCCTCCTGGTAAATGCACTTGGGGGTTTTGGGGTTGTGTTTAGGGTTTTTCTGGGAGGAGGGGAGATGGTTCCTGGTGGCTGAGGTGTAGCAGAGGATCTGCTGTAATTTGGGATCAGCTGGAAAAATCAGCTGTCCTGCTTTAGGAGTTGCAAGAGTTGGGCTGTGGAGGACTTGGGGTCTTCCTGATAAATGGACTTGGGGGTTTTGGGGTTGTGTTTAGGGTTTTTCTGGAAAGAGGGGAAGTGATTCCTGGTGGCTGAAGACTCTGCTGTAATATGGGATCAGCTGGAAAAATGCTATTGTGCTTTGGGAGGTTTCTGAGCTGCAGGAGGTGGACTCTGGATTCTCCTGGGAAAATGGACTTCAGGCTTTTGGGACTGGTTTTAGGGTTCTTTTTTAAAAGGAGGGGAAGTGATTCCTGGTGGCTGAGGGCTCTGCTGTAATTTGGGATCAGCTGGAAAAATGCTGTCGTGCTTTGGGAGCTGCAGCAGATGGGCTGGGGAGGTCTCTGGGTCCCCCTGGAAAAATCAACTCCGGGGTTTCGGGGTCGTGTTTAGGGTTTTTCTGGGAAGGGGGGAGATGGTTGATGGTGGCTGGGGCGCAGCAGGGGGTGTTGAGCCACCTGCAGGCTGTCACAGCTCCCAGCAGCAGCTCTGAACTGCAGGAAACATCCCGTTCCCCTCAGTTCCCATCCCGTTTCCCGGGGTTTCCACAGCAGGGGAGGGACTGGCAGGAAAAACTTCCACTTGGCAAACTTTTGTGGGGACACAGCGGAGGTGAAAAGGGATCAGAGTTGAGAAACACCACAAAGAAAAAAAAAAAAAACACCACAAAGAAAAAAAAAAAACACCACAAAACCCCCACATCCTTTGCTTTCCCCTCTCATTTGAAAAGCTCCCCCAGCGGGCGAGCTGCCAAAATTCTTTGTCCTTTATATAAATATAAATATATAAATTGTAAATATATATATATATATAAATATTATATTAATATGTATTTATATAAAAATATGTATTTATATATAATGCATTTATACGTGATATATTTTATATATAAATATACGATATAGTTTTTATATATAAGATATATTTTATATATATTTATAGATATATATTTTTATATATATGCAAAAGTCCAATAACAAGGAGCAACTCGGGGCTTTCGTAACTGTGCCAGGGAGGGCTCTGTGGGTGTCTGAGCTCAGCAACAGGCCCAGATCTGTGTCTGAGCTGAGCTGAGCTGAGCTGAGCGCCCGTGGGAGGGAGGGGAGGGTGGGAGGGAGGGGAAGGGAGAGGGAGAGGAGGCAGCGCTGGGAGCTCCCGGGAATTCGGGGCTCGGGAAGCTCCTCGGAGCCGCTGCCAGGGCTTTTCACCGCCCGCCCTGGGCAAGGTAAGTCCTCCACGTGCTGCCTGGTTGTGTTGCTGCTGATCCTCGGGCTCGGGGGTTTAAGGTCAGCCTCGGAAGGAAAGGGGCAGTGGAAGGTGGTTCGTTCCCGCAGTAAAGTTTTGGAGCGGCTTCTGCAGGTGGAAACTTTACCCTGTGATGGAGCAGAAGCGTGGAGTGTAAACTGCCTCTTCGTGCACTTTCTGCTTTGTGAAACGCACCGGCTTTGCACTGAAATGTTGTGTTTAAGGGAGTTCATCTTGGTTAAACCCTCTCCCTGCTTTCCCCTGGACCACCCGCTCCAGTGGGAGCTGTCCCTGCGCACGCCAAGGGGTGGGACTGGCGGCGTTTTAAGGTCCCTTCCGACCCCAAACCATCCCGTAGCGGTCGGATTTTGGGAGAGGAGCTGCTGCAGGGGCCGGGACACTCGAGTTATCCCGAGTTATCCCGAGTTATCCCGAGTTATCCCGAGTTATCCCGAGTTTTCTGAGCTCCAAGGGGAACGCGCTCGCCCAGCGTCCATCCCGCCTCCTCCTCCGGGGCTCGCTCCTCTTTTCCAGAGGGATTTTCCAGCCGTGCCGGGGGAGCAGCAGGCTCAGCTGATGAAGTGAGGCTGGCAATGTGCGTATGTGTCGGTGCCGGGCTGGCACAGCTCGCCTGGCGAAGCAATCACCGATCCCCCGCTAATTAGGGCGAGAGAGGCTGATGAGCTCCGCCGGGTTTCTGCGGGGGAGGGAGGTGCTCAGAAGATTCCCGGTGCTCAGGGGAAAGTCTGGGTGGATGATGGGCGAAAAACAACAAATTTAAAGGCTTTAAAAACAAAAACAAACACCAAACAATCCCCGTGTTTCCAGCCAGAAGAGGAGGAGGAGCTGCAGGTCACGGGAGGGGCTGGTTTTAAACTTGAGCTGAGTTTAATTTGGACCTGCCCCAAAGTCTGTGTCTCCTGGTGGAAGCTTCCTAATGCCTGGAAGCTTCCTAGAACTTGCAGCTGCTCCCTGAGCTTGGGAATTCCATTATTCCTTCTGTAAGGACTTCAGTTCCCAGTGGGATTTGTGGAGGATCCTCCAAGGAAACTGGGAGGAATTGCCCTTCAAAAACCCCTGCCTTCAGCTCAGCAATGAATTTTGGAGGCCAAATCAACGAGTTCAGGAGGGAGGAGAGAAATTGTGGGATAAGTTCTCTCCCTAGGGAGATACAAGGAATAGGGTTGGAGCTTTGGAGATCCTGAATGCCGCAGGTGGTTGGTGAGGGAATACTGGAGGGAAAAGAAGCTCAGAGAGTGGCTCAGCTCGTGTTTGTTTGCTAAATAAGAGCTCTTGGTTTTACTGCCAGACCAGCTGGCCCACAGGCCTGACCTGCTTGGGCATTGTTTACATTCCAGTGGAATTGGAAAGGGCTCATGCAAAGCGTTTGGGCTCAACAAACAGGAATTTTCTTGTGAAAGAGTTTTGTCAGGAGCTCCTGACCAGCTCTGCAGGTCATCAAAGGACCTGGGGGTGGGCCCTGCAAAGGGAGTTGTGGTGTCTTGGGATGATGATCAGAGGTTGGGAAGCTCAGGAGACTCCAAAGAGCTCTGTCCTGCCTTCAGTGGCTTCTGGTTGGTCCTCCAAGAGCCCCTGGAGGGTTTGATGCTGCACCAGAAGCTTCCCACTGCTCTGCCTCGGGAAAAGGCCCTGGGTGCTAAAGGGAGGTGGGAAAATTAGAGAGTTCTTCATTTAGGATTGTCCTTCGTGTTGCTGGCCATGATTCCTGGGAATGTCCTGGGTTTTCAAAGAGAGAAAACTCCAGGGAGACTTTATTACAACCTTCCAGTGCCTAAAGGGGCTCCAGGAGAGCTGGAGAGGGACTGGGGACAAGGCATGGAGGGACAGGACACAGGGAATGGCTTTAACTGGGAAGGATTAGATGGGATATGGGGAAGGAATTCCTGGCTGGGAGGGTGGGGAGGCCCTGGATCCATGGAAGTGTCCAAGGCCAGGTTGGAGCAACCTGGGCTAGTGGAAGGTGTCCCTGCCCATGGCCAGGTTGGAATAGGATGATCCTTAAGGTCTTTTCCAACCCAAACATGACCCTGTGAGTGAGTTTAAGGAACTCAGAAGCAGAGTAAGGCTGGGCTGGGTGCAGGGATTAAACAGATCCAAGCAAGTCTTTTTTTTTCCCCGATTCCTGTTTCTTTGCACAGCTTGCAGCCCTGCCCTGGCTCTGGCAGGGATTGCAGATGCTCTGGAGTTCCTGGCCTTCACATGGATCACTGGGAAGGGCAGGTCTGGGAGGGTTTGTTTGCAAGGGACATTTGGCATAAACAACCATCAGTGGGGTGGGAGGAGAGGAGAGTGAAGGTGTCCAAAGGCAGAGCAGGCAGGGGATGGATCCAGAGCCTCACTTGGGAATATTTGGTGGAGCCAGACACGTCTGAAGTGGCTGTTTGCAGCTTTCTGATGTGTTTTTCTCTGGTCCTGCTGGAGTTCTGGAGGTGCTGATTGCACAGGAAGGGTCAGGGCTGACAGTGGTGCACCCTGAGCTCCATCTGCTCTGTGCAGCAGTTCTGCTGCCACCTCTCCCACTGTCCCAAAGGCATCCTCTGAGGGTGTTTGTGCCTCTGGGATGGTTGCCAGGCTGTAATTCCAGGTCTGATACTCAAGGTCTGGCTCCAAACTGCTCTGATGGGGGTGGTACCACATCCTAAAGCCCAGCTATGCAGTGCTCTGTTGTTGCTCTTGCTTTTTGAGCTGCAATCCCATTTCTTTGGGAAAGCAGAGGATGCATTTTGTGTCCAAGGCCAGTTGGGTTGGGCCTGGAGCAACCTGGCATAGTGGGAGGAGTCCCTGCCCGTGGCAGGGGGTGGAACTGGCTGGATTTTAAGCTCCCTTCCAACCCAAACCATCCTATTCTTTTGGGAGCACGATTTCCAGGGAGAGGAGCTCCAGCAAAGCCGTGCCACCAAGACTGTCTCAAGCTCCATTTCCTGCCTTTCCCATATTTCCACTCCATGATTAAGCCCTCTCTTCTCCTCCTCTCCTTCCCCTTGCTGCCTGCAGAGCACCTGGAGCTGTTCCAGGTCTGTTTTGGAGTTTTATCCAGGAACCCCGAGCCATTCCAGGGTGCTGGGTCAACACAGTTCCACTTCCACACACATAAGCTCCTTGTCAGTGATAAAGGATAATGGCAACTACAAGGCCATGGGGGATTAAACCACCTAAGTAAACATCCTTTTGCCCGTGGGCCTTATCAGGCCTGGCTCTTTGCTGTGGCTTAATGACATCCTTAATTAGGGTGAGAGGGATCTCCCTCGGCTTCGCTTGTCAACAGGTCATTTGAGCTGTTTAATTCTGCGGTGCAGAGGGAGCAGGATGCCCCCAAATCCACTCCTGTCACCTGCCTTTTTCGGTTCCAAAGGGGTGTCCGGGGTGGGAATTCAACCTTCAGAAAGGGCAGAGGGATTGTGACCTTTTCAAGCCAACCACAGAGGTTTCTGGTTGTTTTTAGTGGGTCAGGAGTGAACTTCCTAAGGAAGGGGGGGGGGGGCACGAGTTTCCAGTGGGGGGGTTGGGGAGGAAAGAAAAGCAGCTGGGTCAGATGAGGGTTGTGCAAAGCTCCTGCCTGCCCTGTTTGAGCAAGAAAAAAAGAGAGCAGAACACTTCCTTCCCTGCTGCAGAACTTCCTGTTTTTTCCTGGTTTTCTCTTTAAAGACACAAAGGACCACAATCTTTGGGGAGGGGAAAAAAAAAACAAAACCAAACGTGTTCTCCCAGGGCTGAAGAATCAATTCTGCAGTTTCAGCTCTTCCTGAAGAGAGTGGTGGATGCCTGCTGGACCCTTTGGAAGCTCCTGGCCACTCAGTTATCCTAAATTCTCTGAGATTTTGAAAACCTTGCACGGTGTCTCCTCGAGGTCCTGCCTTGCTGATTTTTTATGGGTGATGACTAAAATCAGCAACATCCAGCCAGGTTGTCCCACCCCTCGCCGTGCAGGATATCCCTGGAGCAGAACCCCACAGAAACTGGGAAGGGTTGTGGTGATATCTCCTCCATGTGTGGTTTTTGCCTCCTCGGGGACTTCCTGAGCTGGAGTTGATCCCTTTGTTTTTATTACTTTTTAATTGAATTTTTTTTTTCCCCTCTGTGGACTCATCCAGCTGGTTTTGATGGATGTAGAGTGTCCCCTCAGGAATAACAGTGAGTCCTGGGGCTTAGTGAGTGGTGATGAGGTCAGATGTCCTGCTGTCCATGCTGGGGTGTCCCCATTGCTCGAGGACAGTGCTGTGCCCCTGATGATTGTTGTGTATCTTCAGGACCAAAAACCCCAGGGTCTCGTGCTCAAGTGTGTCCATTTTCCCGTGTTTTTTAAACCCTTCCTACCTGATTTCATTGTTGTCCTGCTCAGCAATTTTCCACAGGAAAGAAAACGTTCTGTCAGACCCTGCCTGGTTCTTCCACACTGGTCGCTCTCTGCATCCTGTAGTAAATCCCAATCCATGTCCTTCTTCTCCCCCCCCCTTTTTGTGCTGCCAAATGGGAGCAGAAAAGGCTGGGAAGGAGAGGTTTGCTGTTTTTCTGCCCTGTTAATTCCCAATCACCTCCTGACTCAGCCATTGTGTGAGTGTCCCTGCTGCTGAGGTGGCTCCAGCACGTTGGACACCAGGGACCGTCTGAGGCTCCCAAGGATCCGGACGGGAGAATTTTGCTCCCAGAGTTTGCTCCGTGGGTTAAACAAAGCATGGGATTGTTTTTCCACATGGCAGGACAGCCTTTGTGCCAGCCTGAATGCAGACTCAGCTGGAGGGTGACACGTGAGGGGGGGGAGATGAGGGTTGGAAGCTCTGTTAGGATGCAGGAGGATGTTTGGAAACGGGAGAAAAGCAGCGGAATTCGGGACGGAAAGGGGAGCAATGTCCCGGTGTCGTCCACCAGAGTTTGTCCCCGTGGCCTGAGGAGCTCCTGGGATTGTGGGGCTGTTAATGAAATGTGGAGATCACAGCCTGGTGTGATGGTGCATCAGGCTGGGCTGGGGAACAGGGCCAGGGGAAAAAAATTAATCTGGGAAGGAAGGTTGGATCCAGCTCAAACAAATCTCTCCTCTCCCCTCACACCCCTTAAGCCCAGCCCTGAGTGCTAATCCGTATTTCCCTGGCTATAAACCCCTGCTTTGGATCAGATTAATCCTGATTATCCAGATGTTGAGCTGGCCAAGGGCAGGAAATGGATAATTAGGTCTGTGTTCACTGATGAGAGAGAGTGAAAAGCGAAAGGAGAGGAAGGGTTTCATTGCCCTGACAGAGAAGTGGTTTTAGTGCCTCTTGGCTTCTGTCTGGAATGCTTTTATTTACTTTTAAATTAGAATTTGTGGCTGTCCCATCCCTGGAAGTGTCCAGGGTTGGGTTGGACGGGGCAACCTGGGCTAGTGGAAGGTGTCCCTGCCCATGGAATGTGTGATCATCTTCCCTTCAGCACAGAGGGGGATTCCCAGGGGGAAGATGGAAAATGAGTGGTCCTTCTGTGCACATCCAGTTGGTTCCTTAATTTCCTCCTCGTGTTTGACTGGATGTGTGTTTCCATGACAAAACTTAGGGAATCTCTGGGCCTTTCCACACATTTTCCTGCTGGAACAGCTGCCTCAGAGCTGCAAAATCCAAGGGGTCTCTGTGGAGAGCTGACAGTGAGGCTCCCATTAGCTCCCAAATTTTCCCAGGAAGGGTGAAGGCATGATTGTTTAAAAGAAAAAAAACAAAACCCAAACCCAGAACAAACCCCTCTGATAAATCTGGGCCAGGTTTTGATGGGAAGGAGTATCCAAACCCAAACCCAAAGCAAACCCCTCTGTTAAATCTGGGCCAGGTTTTGATAGGAAGGAGTATCCAAACCCAAAGCAAACCCCTCTGTTAAATCTGGATGAGGTTTTGATGGGAAGGAGTATCCAAACCCCAAACAAACCCCTCTGTCAAATCTGGGCCAGATTTTTAAGGAAAAGATCCAAATGATTCTGGTTTTTTTGGCAGAGTTACCTTGGGTGTTGCAGCTGCAGGGGTTTCTCAACCCATGGGAACGCTTTGGGATCATCCCAAAGGGTTTCATGGGAATTGGGCCCTCAGTGGCCCAGCTGATGTTGGAAGGGGGTGATGCTTCACCCACATTTTAATTCCAGGTGCCCAGGAGGGAGGTCACCAAATAACACCCAGGCTGGGGGCAGGGGTTTGGGCATTCCCAGCCTTTCTGTGGGGTTGGGAATGTTCCCTCCAGCCCTGAGGAGGCTCCTCCTCCTCCTCTGCTGATGGACCATCCTGATCCTGTGGAGCAAAGCTGAGGGTGTTTGGTTGATTTACTTTCCATTAATCCATTTGGGAATGTCGTGGGGTGTCTTCTCTGGTTGCTTTGCTGAGATTTTGGGGAAGGCTTTTGGAGGGTTTTTTTTGATGTTGTTTGAGATAAAACAAATTCTGGCAGGATTAAATAAGGACCAGGTGGAGACACCATCTCATGTCAGAGTCATCTGAGATGATGGAGTTGGGACCTTGGGGCCCTTCCAGCTCTGGGTATCCTGTGATGGAATTGTCTTTCCTCCTTCCCCCAAACCCCAGGAATAATCTCCCAAATAGTCAATTATATTAATTGTCAATTAATAGAATTATTTTTTATATAAGTCATTTTAATGTAATTAATTTTAATATAATTATCCTAAATATAATTATTCTAATATAATTCTAAAAAATAATTATTTAAAATTTAATTATTTTAAATATATTTAATTTTAATATATAATATTTAATATAAGTATTTTAATATAATTATTTTAATATAATTATTTTTAATATAATTATTTTAAATATAATTTTTAATATAGTTATTTAATATACTTATTTTAGCATGATTAATTTTTATCATAGTTAATTACATTAAAAAATTATGAAATAAATCCACCAGATTTCCTCAGTGAGCCTCATACACTGATGACCTGCCTTGGCAAATGAAATCCTCTCACACCTCAGCCTGATTTTACTCCCAGATTAAATAAATTATTTCTCCTTAGGAACCTCTGACAAGCTTGAATCTCTGTGGGACCTCTGAGAACCAACTTTACCTTTGTGTCTACAAAACAAGGGATGAAAACTGGCCAATTAATGGGATTGGGGAGGTTTTTAAATGCAAAGAATTCCTTGTCCTTCGGCACCATTTCAGCCCAAACTCCAGGGGGGACCTGGAAAGGAAATTCCCTGAGCAGAGCTGGGTGATTTTAGGGAGCTCAAACTCTTATTTAGCAAAGAATCCACCCGCTTGTTAAGCTTAAAAATGAGATTTTCCAGCTTAAATTAGGCTGGATTAGGATTTGTTTTGTCCAGGTGAGTTTTGTGCGGTCCATGCTGAGATCCTGGGGGTGTTTCTTCCCGTGGAGATAAATTAGGATCAGGTTCTGAGTCTGATTTCCTGGTGGATCAACACAAGCAGAATTAATCTGACCCAGAATGGAGGTTCAGGGTGTCTCAGAGTGGGACACCAGCAGAGCTTCAGCTGAGGATTATTTGTGTCTCCATTAGTAAATTAATTGTGTCTGGAACTACGTTGTGCTCTCTGGGACCAGGGAGGGAATGGCTGGAGCTGTGCCAGGGCAGGCTCAGGGTGGATCTCAGGGAAAGGTTCTTCCCCCAGAGGGTGGTGGGCACTGAACAGGCTCCCCAGGGCAGTGGGCACAGCCCCAAGGCTGCCAGAGCTGCAGGAGGGTTTGGACAACGCTCTGAGGGACATGGTGGGATTGTTGGGGTGTCTGTGCAGGGCCAGGGGTTGGGCTGGATGATCCTGGGGGGTCTCTTCCAGCTCAGGACATTCCATGATTCCAAGTTACCCATTTCAGCTGCTCCCTGAGCCACAGGGACCTGTGTGGGGAAGGTGCTGATTGACACATCAAACCTGTGCCAAAGGCTCTGCCACCAGCTTAGCAAAGGAAACGTTGGCAGCTTAATCCCATAGCCTGGATTGCTTCCTAGTGGGAATGTGGCCTTGGAGCTGAGGATGTGTGGGCAGAGCAGCATGTGGGGACAGGACAAGGGGGAATGGTTTTAAACTGGAAGAGGACAGGGTTAGATGGGATTTTGGGAAGGGAGGGTGGGCAGGCCCTGGCACAGGTTGCCCAGAGAAGCTGTGGCTGTCCCTGGATCCCTGGAAGTGTCCAAGGCCAGGTTGGAGAAACCTGTGCTAGTGGAAGGTGTCCCTGCCCATGGCAGGGGGTTGGAACTGGATCATCCTTAAGGTCCCTTCCACCCCAAACCATTGCTGAATTTTCATCACCTTTGGTGTCACCAGCTGGTTCTGCCCCAGGTTTCTTCACGAGCTGAGCTTTTCCCGGGGCAGGGGTGACACACTCTCAGCTGGCTGTGGCCACATCCTCTGATGCATTTCCCTTGGGAGCTGAGGCTGGGAAGGAGGAAGCTGCCTGGCTTTGCTCACGTGGCCGTGCCACCAACTTCCACTTTGAGCAACTTTCCTTGGTGACGCGGCGGCCGTGACACAGAAGCAGCAGGGCAGTGCCTTGCTGGGAAAGGAGCAGCTCCAGAGCTCTGCCCCTCTGCAGAGCTGCGTGTTTGGGATGGCTGGCACGGCCCTGCAGCGCTGGAAGACTCCTTGCCACCCCAAAATGTGCAGGTTGAGGCACCCGGGCAGGAGATTGGTGAGAGAGGTGGGAGGAGATGCTCTGCTGCATCCTCTGCTGCCTTGTGCTGGGCTTGTCTGCTGGGAGGATGGATCTGGCACTAAGGCAGGATCAACAAAAGGAATTCAGGGCTTTACCAGAGGTGTGGAAGGGGATTTGGGGCCCTCTGGAGAAGATCTGTAATTTGGGGCAGCAGGAACATGAGCTGTGGTTTCTTGTCTCCTGTGACAGCAGCTTGCGTTGAGCTGTTGGGTTTCTGCTTCCTCTTCCCAAGGTTTTTGGGGACAGCCACGACCTCTGTGCGTGCTGTCAAGGGCAGGAGAGGCTGATTTTTTTGCCAGGAGCTCCTGAGGCCTGAAAGCAGATAAAATCACAGGGCTGTTCAGGTTGGGAGAGACCCCAGAGATCAGCGGGTGCCATTGACGCTCCTCGTGCCGGGGCGTTGATTGTGCTTTTCATGTCATTCCAGGACATGTGCACAGCAGAAGCAACAGCCTCTCTGCTCCAGCTGGAGGAGACCTTCTCAGCATGCCTGGCACGGATCGATGCCCTGGTCCTGAAGCCTCTGCTCCAGGCAGGTAAGTCACAGGGTCTGGCTGAAGTTGTCTCCTTGAGTTGCTGAAGGGACTGGCGGTGGGAACTCCGTGTTTTCTTGCAGTCAGTGGTTTGTGGAGATGTTTGGTTTAGGGTGGTGAGGGTTTTAGGGATGTCCATGGCCTGCCAGCCAAGCCCAGGGCTGTGGTTCTCTGGGTTTCTTGGGGTTGTTCCTCATTTTAACCAGGATCAGCTGCACACCCACTCCAGGGCTGGTCCGTGAATCCAAAATGCATCTCACACAAGCCTGACCCCAGAATTATTGCCATTGTCCCTCCCTGCTCTGGTTCTGTGGTCGTGCCCATCTCTGGAGGTTAAAACTTGTGGGTGCAGGTTCCCATCTGGCAGGAAATCAGAGCAGCTCCACCGACATAACTAATCCATATAAATATTCAGGAGCCCGTCTGGCCAGAAGTGGTGGGACTGGATTGGGCTCGGGGGGTGGTTCCCTCTCACGTCACTGCCTTTTTGGCCTCCAAGGAAACTGGGAATGGTTCTTTGGGAATGGTTCCTTGGTCTAGGCAGGGGCAGGAAATATCCCTCTGGTGCTCGTGTCTGAGCAGCACAGAGTTCATGGAATGGGTTGGGGTGGAAGGGACCTTAAAGATCATCTCATTCCAACCTGGCCATGGGCAGGGACACCTTCCACCAGCCCAGGTTGATCCAACCTGGCCTTGGACACTTCCAGGGATCCAGGGGCAGCTTCAGTTTCTCTGGGCAACCTGTGCCAGGGCCTGCCCACCCTCCCAGCCAGGAATTCCTTTCCAATATCCCAACTTTCCCTGCCCTCTGGCAGTGGGAAGCCATTCCCTGTGTCCTGTCCCTCCATCCCTTGTCCCCAGTCCCTCTCCAGCTCTCCTGGAGCCCCTTCAGGCCCTGCAAGGGGCTCTCAGGTCTCCCTGGATCCTTCTCTTCTCCAGGGGAACCCCCCCAGCTCTCCCAGCCTGGAGAGGGGCCACATTCCTCCAATCACCCCTGGATTACTCCATTTATCCTTTGGACAATAAGTTGGATCAATCCTATGGCCTCACTCCCAGCACATAAATGTGCTCCACACTGGAATATTCGTCTGAATTTTCAATACAGGCAGAGCATTCCACAAATCGAGGCTTCCTCACTGTGTTTCCCCCCCACACACTCCCCCCTTCATTTTCCTCCAAGAGCCAAATGACCAGAAGGGGAAGGAGAACTTCAAGCTCTTCCTGCTCCTCAACGATCGCTTCCAAGCCCTCTGGAACCTCACGGAGGAAAACTACCGGCTGGTGAAGCAGAAACGCTGCGAGTGCTGCTGCATCAGGGACATCTACACCATCTGGAAGGGGGACCAGTTCCTGAGCAGCTACATCCAGTAAGTGCAGACTGGTTTTGGAGTGGTGCCAGGGAGCAGATCTGCCAGAGCTGAGCTCAGGAGAGCAGAGGCTGAGCCGTCAGCAGGGACATAGGGCATGGGTGGCTTTAAAGCCCTCGGAGGGCTGAGGAGAGCAATGTCATCGCACACTTTTGTACTATTTTCCCTTGGAAATAATTTTAGGAAGCACTGCACCAGCTTGGCCTGGGTGGGAGTGGGGTTTGGAGCAGCGTGGGTTTCCATCTGGGAGCTGACTGGGGGAATTAAAGCTGCTTTGCCCCAGGCACGTGGGAGATGAAAACTCAGGCTGAGGTTTGGGGTGAGGCACAAAGGAGGGGTTTTATCTTAAGATCTTATTTCCCCTCCTTTTGAAATTAAAAGCTGGGTTTGTTGGGTGTTAAAAGAAAAAAAGAGGTGGTTCCTCCCCAGCTCTGCTGACTCACCCCATGCACTCCTGATCTTCCTTGGAAATGGGAGAGGAGGAGGGAAAGGGGCCTGAAAATCAGCGGGAAGTGTGTGTCCCTGGAAAAGGTGATAAATGAGCATTAGTGTGGACATTCTGCACCACTTCACTGAAAACACCGCCGGAGGAAAACGTGGTGTTTGCTTGGAAAATGTGGCTTGAACTCCCTCTAGTGTGAGACGGGAAACATCGGCCAGGGACGCCTTGGTGGGAATTTGTCATCGGTGGGAGAGATCTGATACTTCCATAGGATCATGGAATAGGTTGGATTGGAAGGGACCTTAAGGATGATCCAGTCCCACCCCCTGACATGGGCAGGGACACCTTCCACCAGCCCAGGGTGCTCCAGCCTGGCCTTGGACACTTCCAGGGATCCAGGGGCAGCCACAGCTTCTCTGGGAAATCCATTCCAGTCCCTCCCCACCCTCCCAGCCAGCAATTCCTTCCCCATCTAACCCCACTCTCCTTCAGCTTGAAGCCATTATTTTAAGCTCAACATTTGCAAATTTGCTGTCTGGGACATTTGTACGAGTTTCCTTCTGCTTGGGCCAAATCCCAGGATAATTTAAACTTCCTGTGAGGATCCAAGTGCAACAAGGCAGATAAACCAAGAAGCTGGGAAAGGGGACACAGGGAGTGAGCCCAGGTGACAAGTGCAGCAGCTCCACCTCTCCCAGCCTCCCTTGGCAAGGTGGATGTGACATGACATTTTCCAGTGGGCTTCTTCCCTCCATCCCAAAACCCCTGAGGTCAGAAAAGACCTCCAGGATGGAGGCCAAGCTCTGACTGAACACCTTATCGACCAAACCATAAACCAGCCCCACTCTGAGCTGTTAGACTTGTCCTCTTCCCTCTTTTTGGGGGTGAAGGAGTCTCCCAGCAGGTTCATTTCATTCAACCCCCTCACCAGTGTCCACCTCTAACTCGGCTCGTGTGTCCTGGCTGGCTTTCTTTCCTGCCCAACAGGTATTTTGTCACCTTTGCCAACTATGTCGTGGTCCAAGGCTTCGAACACCTCACCAAGAGCAAAAGGTCAGTGGGCTGTGGAATCCCCAAGGGGTTTGGGTTGGAAGGGACCTCAAAGATCACCCAGTGCCACCCCCTGCCATGGGCAGGGACACTTTCCAGTGTTCCAGGTTGCTCCAAGCCCTGTCCAGCCTGGCCTTGGAGACTCCCAGGGATGGAGCAGCCATAGGATGATGGGTTTGCTCTGCAGAGCTCTCTCCATCTCCTTCCATCCCCACACAACTCCTTCTCCAGGAGTGAAAGCCTGTAAATTGGGAATTGGGGGGCTTAGGTGAAGGCTGGGACCTGAGACAGGATGCTGTGGGAATCTGGCAGGAAATCCTCATTGCTTGTCCCAGAGTCTCGTGGAAAGAGCAAGTGAAAAACAGGACCACTGGATATGAGCACCTTCACAGCCACCTCATCACCTCCTGCTCTTTCATGTCCTCACCCTCTCTGAGGGGGGGACAGCATGGGGACTTTGGGAGGCAGAGGAGTGGCAGTTTGCAAAAAAAAAAAACTAACTAATGAGCCTTAATTTGCCTTAATTGCCCACCTTGCAGCGAGGCCTGGAAGCTGCACAAGACGGTGCTGAAGCAGTTCCTGGCAGACTTCACCTCTGAGACCTCCATGTCCCTGGCCCTCTACACCGTCCTTCACAAACCCCTCCAGGACCACGTCCAGCAGTACCTGCTGCTCCTCACCAAGCTCAAGGAGGCCCTCAAAGAGGTAGGAAGCTCGGTGTGATGATGGCTGGCTCATTAATCCCGGGGAATCCAAAGCAGGATAGAAGGAAGGTTTATTTCCAGGGGACAGCTGGGGTGGAAATAACCAGCAGTGGTGAAGCAGAGCCCACCTGAAGGTCTCAAAGCAGCTAGCAGTGGCCACTTCAGCCTGGTGTGGGTTACTCATCATGGGGAGAGGCTGCTGGAGGTCAAATGGCTGGCCTGGGGTTGCCCATTTCTGCTGGTGGCTGGAGTTAGGAGGCTTTCCTGGAAAAGGGGGGTTGGAGGGTTCGTCCTCATGCCTGAATCACGGAGTCATTAAGGCTGGAAAAGACCCCCAAGGTCATCAAGTCCATGCAGGGTTTGACCCCCCTTCCAGTGAAGAGACATTCCTGATGTCCAGCCTGACATTCCCTTGGCCCAGAAGGGGTCGGAAGCGCCGCTCAAGCCCTGCCTTCTTTCCCCAGGGCTCTGAGAAGGACGTGGTCGGCAGCGTCATCGAGGAGTACGTGAAGCTGGAGGCTTTCATCGGCCAGGTCCTGGATGAAGCCTGTGCCACCAAGGCCTTGTGGAAATCCTTGGGCTGCAAGTTCACGGTGAGGCCTGGGGGGAGAGCAGGGGAGCCTTGTTTGGAGGGCTTTTGTTTCCATGTACCCCTGGAGGGAACTGAGCTTGGGTCAGGAATTTGAGGCTTGAAGTCAACGGAGCAGGGCTGGGTGGAAGTGTTGGAGAAACCTGGGGAGGGGTTTGAAGTTTAGCTCTGAGTCCAGTTTAGCTCTGAGTCCAGTTTAGCTCTGAGTCCAGTTCTGCTGTCCCAGCTTCCAGCCCGGCTCAGACGGGCTTTGCAGGAGCCCTTGGCTTGAGCTGCACGTCCTTTCCCAGCTCCTGGTGTGCTGGTGCTCCATCCTGACCCCTGTGGTGCTTCCCTGTGTGCAGGACATGCTGTGTGTTCCCGAGAGGAGGCTGCTGGAGGACAGCAAGAACCTCCCCATCTCCACCAGCACCAACAGATCCGACCGGGTCCTGCTCTTCGACGACGTCCTTGTGCTCATCCAGGTGAGTCCTTGCAGCCCCACCAGAGGCTCTGCAAGGAGAAAGGACAGAGAAATTTGGGTTCCTCTGGTGCTGGAAATGCAGCAGAGCTTGGCTCTCGGGGAACTTTGTCTCAGGTGCATCCACGTGGGGTTTGCACCAGAGAATAAAGGGAAACCTAAAGGAGAAGGAATAGAAGAGCATCCACAGAACTCCCCTCAGTCACCTTCCTGCAGCTGATTTTGGTCCTTACTTACTAAGAGGGGCCAAAAGGGACCAAAGGGCCTGATGGCTCAAGGATGTGGCACTAAATAGGACCTTCCATGGCTGCCTCAGTTGGCGGCACAACAGCAGATGTTGCAGGTGGTTTGGGGGCTGTTTGGGGTATTTTGGGGCCTGGGTGTGGGGCAGGCAGGGGTGTGTGTGCAGCCCTGGCCAGCAGGATGAATGATGCATGTTCAGAGCTGTTCTGTAGCTCATTCAGCCTGGCTTGTCTCGCTCAGTGACCTGCCAGGGCTCTCTCTTCATGTTCTCCTCTCTGTAGTCATGTGCCAGCCCCTCAGTTGTCCATACACCCTGCCTTGGGAGCTGCTGCATCTTCCAAAGCCTTCCAAGCTGGAGCCTGTGAGATCAGACAGGGTCTAGGCCTGAGGGAGCAGGGTGCTGATTATCTCCTCCAGCTTTCCCTGCTGGATTCCTCAGCCCTGCCCTGATCCTGCTGGGAGCAAGTGCCCCCAGGCTCCCTTTCCACCCAGGGAGGGGAACATGTGCTGGGTGTGGTTTATCTGACCTATTTCGGGTGCTAAAATGAGGCTGAGCTGAATCATGTCCTCAGCAACCTTGACTAAGAGGAGAGAACAAGGTGACTGCTAAGAGGGATCTTCATCTCTTATGGTCCCATGGTGGGAGGTGTCTCTGCCCAAATGAAGGTGCAAATGAGACCAGGTGCCCAAATTAATAATATAGATTGTATTTAAAAGTAAATGGGGTAGAGAGAGAGAAAGAAATAGGAAAGAGGGGAGGGGGAGAGAGAGATCAATCAGAAGATCATCACCAGTCCATGTATCCAGTGGTGTCTGCAAATGAGGGCTGGGAATCTGAACGTTCCTCCCTTCCCAAATCTGCTGGATACATCAGTGATTAATTCATGGTGGACTCCACAGTGTTCACCCACCTGACCTTGGCCAACCACGTCCTCCCACGTGACTCTGTGTAAATTAAAAATTAATTGTAGTCTAAAATTAAATTAGTATTAATGATTTTAAAATTAAATATAGTCTAAAATATAGTCTAAAATTAAATATAGGGAAATTAAATATAGGAAAAATAAATATAGGAAACTAAATATAGGAAAATTAAATATAGGGAAAATAAATATAGGAAATTTAAATATAGTCTTTGCCCACTACTTCAACCATTTTAGTGTCTTCTGTCTGGTCAAAATAGTGACTCAATACTAATGACTTAAACATTGCACTTGTGGGCCATTTTTGGCTGTGCCACTTGGAGTCCAAATCATGGATAGATCATGGAATGGTTTGGGTTGGAAGGGACCTTAAAGCTCATCTCATTCCAACCCCTGCCATGGACAAGGACAACTTCCACTAGCCCAGGTTGCTCCAGCATGGCCTTGGACACTTGGATGGGGCAGCCACAGCTTCTCTGGGAATATTGGGTATCTGGAATGATTTGGGAATGCTGCCATGTGATGGGGAAGACACTCCTGTAGAGAAAAGTGTCACCTAAGAAAGTCTTTTGTAGCTGTGACCTTATGGGACACCACTTGTGAGTGTTAAACTAAGAACTTTCTTCCTTCTCCTTCCTTCTTTTTTAACTTCTAAGGTCTTTATCATGGACCTTACCATCATCCATGCCGTGGACTGGCAGAGCAAGGGCAAAGTGGGATGTTCCCACCACTGACAGGAACATCTCTCCTCCCTTTTTGTTGCAGGGGAACAGCTTCCAGAGTTTTGATCTGAAGCTCGTGTGGGTGGATGAAAACTGCGGGGAGAAATCAGCTCCAGGAGTGTAAGTGAGGAATTCCCACTTGGAGCTTACAGAAAACAATAAGAAATGTTCAAGCTGATGGTGAAACTGTGAGGAAATGACTCAGAACTTGGTGCCATCTCCTTTCCAAGCGGTGGGATTGGGCTGTGGATCACTGGGGCACCTTTCAGGTGGGGTCACAGCAGCCTGGGCTTTGCTCAGCTTTGCTGACAGGTTGGAATCCCGGGATCAGTGAGGTTGGAAAAGCCCTTCAAGGTCACAGAGTCCACCCTGTGACTGATCCCCACCTTGTCCCCAGCCCAAGCTCTGAGTGCCACGACCAGGCCTTCCTTGGACACCTCCAAGGGGTGGGGACTCCAAACCTCCCTGGGCAGCCCCTGCCAATGTTTAACAACCCTTTCCAGCAAGAAATTCCTCCTGATGTCCCACCTGCTCCTCCCCTGGCAAAGCTGGAGGCCGTTCCCTCTCCTCATTATTAATTAATACCAATTAATAACAGCATGATTTAGGCTCCAGACCTAGACAACAAACTTGTCCAGTTGAGCATCTCTTCAGAAGGCAAAACCAGCTGTAAAAGCTCCATTCTGAAGGGCAGAGGGGAGAGCAGGAACTGCTGTTGGACTGAGGAATGTGTTCCCATGGTCTCTGTCGTGTCTCTTCCCTCCCAGGCACGGGCTGCGTGTCACAACCCCAGAAGAAACCTTCTTCCTCTCTGCCAAAGACCCACAGGTCAAGGTCAGTCCTTGGGATTTTTGCCCTCTATTTATAATTTCCAGCAGAACAATCAGCACAGTGGGGGTTGATCTGGGGGGTTTTTTGGCCAAGCCAGTTGTGTATTAGATGACCAGAGGTGGCTTGGGCGGGTCCCAGAATCCCAGGATGTGCTGAGCGGGGAGGGACCCACAGGGATCATCCAGTCCAGCTCCTCAGCCCTGCCCAGGCCCATCCATCCAAGAGTCACCCCCTGTGTCCCAGAGGATCATCCCAACCCTCTGGAGCTCTGGCAGCCTTGGGGCTGTGCCCGCTGCCCCGTTGGCAGCAGACGAAAAACATCCACAAAACAGCCCCATCAGCTCCCACACCCGGGCCAGCTGGAGACCCACGGCTTGGATATCACGGAATTTCTCCTTCCTGCCCTGATCCGACTTGCAGGCCCCGAGATAACCCCCGTGGGTGCCGCTGATGGGTGATACCCAAAGGGCCGGGTGGGAACCCCGCGGTTGGTTGGTGTGGCTGCTGATGTGACTCCCGCTGGGAGCTGGGCCATGCGTGTGTCCCCTGGCGAGCCATCCCATGCCAGGCTGTGCCCGCAGGCGGTGTGGCGCTGGAAGCTGCAGCAGGCCGTGCGCCAGGCGCTCAATGGCAAGCGGGATTTCCCGCTGTGGGGCCGGAGCAGCGGCGAGGACGGCGATGGCAGCGAAGAACCCCCCGCCTGCCGCTTCTTCAGCTACGTCTTCAGGCTGGAGGGCAGGCTCAGGAGCGCGGCCTACGAGGGCGAGTGGAGCTGGGGGAAGCCCCACGGCAAGTAAGGAACCTGGTTTGTTTGTTGTTGTTTTTTTTACCCCTTTTTTTTTTTTTTTTTACCCCTTTTTTTTTTTTAACCCTGCGACGCCGCCGGGATTTTTCAGACTGCGGGTTCGGATCGGGTGCTCAGTGAAGGCAGAGAGGCAAAGTGGGGAAAGGGCCAAATGATCAAATGTCCTTTATTGCAGTGTGAGCCAGCTTTTTATCAGGAACATGTGGAATTTGGGAGGATTTCTAGGGAGTTTAGCGTGCAAGGGAATATCTAAACATGTTATGGGAGATGGAAAGCAGGAAAAAGCCATAAATTCTACTAACAGGGCTAGTGAGCTTAGGGTTTACAATTGCAGATGGGGCAGGGTCTGACACTAATGAAAACCACACCTTACATACAAAGCAGGGTATTTCTCTGACAACACTGTTAGTAAATTTAATAACTTAACACTTTTATAACAGGAGAAGCTGTTTCTGAGGTAGAAAGTCAGCTGTGGTTCAGCAGTATAGCTGAGTTCCAAAACTGCCTTTCCTCAATTCTCTTCTTCTTCAGAGATTTTTCCCCACCATTAATGTATTTCTCGTGGGGAGCTTCCAACATTTTCCTGACCAAAGCCACTCAAGGCCAGCCCTGCTTTCTCCCTGTAGCCTGGGCCCTGTGGATTCACAAGTGGGAGGCGTAGAATTGTGGAATTTGTTGATGTTGGAAAAGGCCCCCAAGGTCAATCAAGTCCAATCTTCACCCAAATCCCACCATGTGTCCACTAAACCACATCATGAAGTGCCACCCCTGCTCGTTTTTTGGAGCACTTCCAGGGGTGGTGACAACCTAATAAGGTTATTGGAGATGCACTCCCAAACCAAACCGAAGAATAACAAAAAAAAACAAAAAAAACCCAGTAAAAAGCCTTTACTTGTGAATAAGAGAAAAGTTTGATCCTGGGCTATCAAAAGTCTGTTTTAACATCTGAACAAAGGAATTTAAAAAAAAATAAATGCCAAAGAAGCTCAAATGCGTTTAATGGGAACGTGAGAACTGTTGATTAAATCCAAGTTGAAGCTCTGACAATGGTCTGGAAATCAAATGGTCCCAACTAAAATGTCTTTGATGTAGGATAGAGCATAGTCCCTGTTTTTTTTTTGGACACAAAACCAGGCTGATTTGGAATTTCTGTGCTCCCTGAGTTTTATACTGTTCACAGCTGCTGTTGAAGTAAAAAGGATGTAGAGAAGACATGGTTTGAAAGAGCCTTAAAATCCTGAGAATATTCAGAATCAGAAATGGTTTGGGTTGGAAGGGATCTTGAAGATCCTCGGTTTCCAACAAGCTTAATCCCAAATTTTCTGTGGAAGGGACTGTGCTGTGCCCTGGAACAGCCTTGGATAGGTGTTTGGGGTAGAGTTACACCTGAGGCTGCACCTTCACATCATCCCCACCTCCCCCAGCAGCTGAACCCCTGACAGAGACCTCAACCCCCCTGTTTGGAGGTGGTGGACAAGCACCTCTTCTTGCTCTTTGTCTCCTTCCCCTCTAGGGTTTGGTGATGGAGATCAGTAAATAGACCAGTTAATTCCTCTGCTGCTGCAGATGAAGTGACTTGATCCAAGAAACTTTGTGGCAGAATTCAGTGACTTCAGAGTTTAAAAAGCTGGGCTTTGAGTTGTTTAATCACCTGACACCTCACTTCCCACTCCTGGAGTTTCTGTGCTGTGTGACCTGCTGTTAATGGAGGGTTAGGGAGCAGGAACCCTGGCCTGGATGGCAGGGCCACCTCTGAGGGGGAGGCCAAGCATGTGAGCAGGGCTGGAGGAGTGGGAATTAGGGCTTCCAGCAAAAACATCTGGGATCCCCACTGGTCTGTGCCAGTATTCCAGGTGACCTGGTGTGGGGGAAGGAGATGCTCCCACTGAGAAGCTGCTTCAACCATCCCCATGGCTAGAGCAGACACAGAACTGTGGAATGTCCTGAGCAGGAAGGGACCCCCAAGGATCATCCAGTCCAACCCCTGGCCCTGCACAGACACCCAAAAAATCCCCTCCTGTCCCTCAGAGCGTTGTCCAAACCCTCCTGGAGCTCTGGCAGCCTTGGGGCTGTGCCCACTGCCCTGGGGAGCCTGGTCAGTGCCCACCACCCTCTGGGGGAAGAACCTTTCCCTGAGATCCACCCTGAGCCTGCCCTGGCACAGCTCCAGCCATTCCCTCATCCTCTTTGGCTTCTCCCCTTTGCTGGCATTCAAACCAACAAAGCAAAAGGAGCTGTGTTTTAAATCCCCTTAATTTTAACCTGACCAGTTCTCTGCAAAACCCCCAAAAAGGAGCCCTCCTGGTGTGGGTGTTTAAAACAACAACCTCGGTGAAAGTCAAACAAAGGTGTCATGGTTTTGGTGTTGCACCATCTTTGGTTAAACTGAGAGAAGAGTGGGTTTAGATTGGATGTTAGGAAGGAATTCCTGGCTGGGAGGGTGGGGAGGGACTGGCACAGGTTGCCCAGAGAAGCTGTGGCTGCCCCTGGATCCCTGGGAGTGTCCAAGGCCAGGTTGGAGCAACCTGGGCTGGTGGAAGGTGTCCCTGCCCATGGCAGGGGTGGAATGAGATGAGCTTTCAGGTCCCTTCCAACCCAAACCATTCTGGAATTGTGGTCTTTCTGGCTGGGGAATGTGCAGGGATCTGCCTGTGTGTGGGGTGATGCAAGAGTGAACACGGTGGGTGGGTGGGGTGGAGTGGGAGCCTGGGAGGGAGGGACACGAATTCAGACCTGGCAGTAACTCTGGCAGTAACTCGCCCATCACGTTGACCCCTCCAGTCTCACTTGGCACTGTTACCTCCTGTGATCACTTCTCCAACCCCCACACAAAAGCAGATGGAAAGATATGATCCCTTCAGGCCAGTGCTTGTCTCCTTTGTTTTCCTGGTGCCCAGGGAAGCTCTGGGCTGTGGTGTCATTACGGTGTCTGTGGGGATGTGCCAGGCTGGAACTTCCAGCTTAATCACACTCCTTAAATCCCATGCTGCAATGAAACCAGGATCATGTGCAAGGTCCTGAAGGGATGACCCAGCACCTCTAGAAAATGCTTTTGAGATTAGGGAACTTGGATTCTTCCCACTTGTTCCAGAGCAGGAAAACACGATGGCATTAGATCCTTATGGTATGAAATCCTCACAGGGCAAAGTCCCAGAGGTTCCTGGAGAACTTGGGTGCCCTCTGGGGAGATATTTGATGATAGCCATGGAATCCCAGACGGTTTGGGTTGGAAAGAACCTTTAGGATCATCCACTTCCCACCCCCTGCCATGGGCAGGGACACCTTCCACCAGCCCAGGGTGCTGGCCTTGGACACTTCCAGGGATCCAGGGGCAGCCACAGCTTCTCTGGGAAATCCATTCCAACCCTTCCCCACCCTCCCAGCCATGTTTGGGCTGTGTCTGGACCCCTCCTGGTGCGGCTGTGAGCGTGGGGTGACCTCCCTGGTGAGATGGTTCTCTGAATTCCAGGGGGACGCTCAAGTGGCGCGACGGACGCAACCACGTCGGGGATTTCAAGGAGGGCTTGGAGCACGGGTAAGCCCCGGGAAACGGGGGGTTCCTCACTTTCAAACCATGCTGAGAAACAGTTCCTTCCCCCCAGAGGGACATCTGGCTCAAGCTGAAGATGTTGTAAGCTGGAGAGAGTGGGTTGGCAGTGAGTACAAGGAAGGACAGATGAGCAGTTCAGTGCAGGCATTTCTATCCTTTTGGATGTTCACGTGGATGAACCTGGCCCCTGATCTCTAAATCCGTGTTAATCCATTCATAGGAAGTGCCTTGAAAAGTTATGTTTAGGTGGCTTTAAAAATTTTTTTTGAAGTGAGGAGTTTTCAAGGGTGAGAAACCACGCTGGGAAATTCAAGTGTTATTTATCTAGTTTTGAGGAGTTTTTGTTTTTTTTTTTTGAAAGTAAGACTTTTAGAGGCCTCACTTTTACAAGAATTCCAGAATAGGTGAGGGTTTTAAGGGGGGAAAAAAAAAATCTCAGATACTTCGTGTAAGGAATAAAAAAAACATTTAATTCATCCCCTAAACTGGGGATGGGTAAAGAGGGGGAAAAAACCAACACTGAAAGTGAGTCTGTAGAAGTGCAGCCTATGAGGAGATGAGCTTTTCCTTGGACCAAGTCCAGGTGAACTTGGATTTAGTGACACCTGGAAACAGTGTCAGAGGTAAAGTTGACCCCAGCCCCATAAATCACGTTGGAAACCTGGAAGTCCTTGGCTTTCAAACTTCATCCACTACAGCTGAGTTGCCTTTTTCCCTGCTGGCCTCTTCCACGGGCCTGTCCCTGTGTCATTGCAGGTTTGGGATCTGCCTTGTCCCCCGCCAGGCTGAGGACAGGTATGACTGTTACAAGTGCCACTGGTACGAGGGCAAGATGAGAGGCTACGGAATCTGTGAGTAAGTGACCCCCTCAGATGGATCCTGGGGTGTTCCAAAGGGTGGGATGTGCCCATCTCCTCCCACCTGCTGGGAATTTGGATGGAGCCTGTTTTGGAAAGCGCTGGTTGTGGGCACAGAGAATCCCAGAATGGGTTGGCTTGGGAGGGACTTTAAGGATCGTCCCATTCCAACTTGGCCATGGGCAGGGACACCTTCCACTGTCCCAGGGTGCTCCAACCTGGCCTTGGACACATCCAGGGATGGGGCAGCCACAGCTTCTCTGAGAAATCCATTCCAGGGCCTCCCCACCCTCCCAGCCAAGAATTCCTGCCCACTATCCCATCTCTCCCTGCCCTCTGGCAGTGGGAAGCCATTCCCTGTGTCCTGTCCCTCCATGCCTTGTCCCCAGTCCCTCTCCAGCTCTCCTGGAGCCCCTTTATGCACTGAAGGTGCTCTGATGTCCCTCTGGAGCCTTCTCTCCTCCAGCACCATCCTCATCTTTGCTGAGGTCACACATGGCTGGGTGGCCTCTCCCAGGACAATTGCAAGCCAACGTGTTGTGTCCTTGGAAGCTGTGGAGTGACCAGTTGGGTGATGAACATTCCTCATAGGAATATTTAGCAGGAAGGGGACCCTGATCTGCTCACTCTCCTGGCTTCCTGCTCCAAGAGGAGCTCTCAGATGGTCACAGATTTAAATCCTGCAGGTATGGGAATGACCTGGTCTACAAAGGTTACTTCAAGGACAACGTGCGCCAGGGCTTTGGGATCCTGGAGAACTTCTCAGCTGAGCATCCCTTCAGATACACAGGACAGTGGGAAAACGACAAGAAGAACGGATATGGAGTCTGGGAGGACAAAGACAGGTGAAGGTGGGGTGGGTCAGAGGTGGCTTTAGTGGGACACGTGGAGCGTTCTATCAGGTGAAACTGCCCTCGGGAAAGGGCACATTAAATTCATTAAGATCTCAGAAAACCTGGGGAAAAAACCCAAACAAACAAATATAATTTGGTTTGTGTTGCATTCCAGAGGGGAGAGATACATAGGGACGTGGCTGGATGATCACAGGCACGGCCAAGGCATCGTGGTGACCCAGTCAGGGATCTGCTACCAGAGGATGTTCCATGCTGATAAAATGGTGGTGAGTGCACAGTGTCAGTGGGCTCTGCCAGGCAGGGGGGGTGGAACTCACCAGCAAGGGAAAGATTGATGTGTCACTCCCTAATTAGTCTGAGAGGGCAATTGGAAATCAAGAAAGGGAGATCTCAGGGAAAGGTTCTTCCCCCAGAGGGTGGTGGGCACTGAACAGGCTCCCCAGGGCAGTGGGCACAGCCCCAAGGCTGCCAGAGCTCCAGGAGGGTTTGGACAAGGCTCTGAGGGACAGATGGGATTGTTGGGGTGTCTGTGCAGGGCCAGGAGTTGGACTGGATGGTCTTTGGGGGTCCCTTCCAGCTCAGGGTGTCCTGTGGTTTTACCATAACCGTATTTTTGAAGAACAGAGTCTAGATTAAATCCTGATTCTTGTCACCCCCCTGAGGTGTGGGGAGGAACAAGATCTGCCACTTCTCCTTGCTCATCCTAAGACCCCTTGTAGGTCTGGCTGTTGAACTGATCACCCAGTCCCAGGTACAGGCCAGGAGTCTCATGTGAAGTGCTGTGTGGTTGTAAATCAGGATGGTTATACATCCCTCAGGATGGTTATACATCCCTCAGGATGCTTGTATATCCCACAGAATGGTTATATATCCTACAGAATGGTTGTATCTCCCTCGGGGTGATTGTATCTCCCTTGGGATGGTTGTGTCTCCCTCAGGATGGTTGTATATCCCAAAGGATGGTTGTATATCCCAAAGGATGGCTATACATCCCTCAGGATGGTTATACATCCCCCAGGATGGTTATATCTCCCTCAGGATGGTTATACATCCCTCAGGATGGTTGTATATCCCAAAGGATGGTTATATATCCCTCATCATGGTTATATCTCCCTCAGGATGGTTTTATATCCCTCAGGGTGCCCAGAGAGGTTGTGGACTCCCCATCCCTGGAAGTGTCCAAGGCCAGGTTGGAGCAACCTAGCCCAGTGGAAGGCGTCCCTGCCCATGGCAGGGGTGGAACTGGATGTTCCTTGAGGTCCCTTCCAACCCAAAGCAGTCTGGGATTCTGTGACAGTCCATCTCTCTTGGAGATCACGAAATCTTCCCCTTTCCAGTGTGAGTTTCCCTGTGCCAAGTGTTGGTGTCATTGCAAGTCCAGCTGTCGGTGGGGGGAGCAGAAGGAACTGGCATCTCTCAGACTGGCAGAGGGATCAAAGCTCTGCTTCTCCTGAAAAACACGAGCTTAAAACAACAAACAACCTCTTCCCCACTCACCAAATGAGGGCAAAGTGTTTTACTGTGGAAACCTGGGCGGGGTTCCAGCGAGGAAACCATTCCGGTGGAAAATGTGTCACAGCTCGACAAGTGACCACATTTTCTGGCTGCTTTGGGTTCTTACAAACCTCAGGGGCTAAACCCAGGAGAAATATCAATTATCCTGTGTCTTCCCTGCATCTTGGTGCTCCTTCCCTGAAAACTGGGCTCCTGAAAGCAGGGTGGGATTGGGGAATGTTTGGGAGCAGCTCTTTAAAGCCCCGTTGGCTGCACAGCAAGGGATGAAGTGAATTCCAAGGTTTAGGCTGGAATATTAGGAAGAGTTTCTTCCCCCAGAGGGTGGTTGGACACTGAACAGGCTCCTCAGGGAAGTGTTCGTGGAACAAATCCTGCCAGAGCTCCAGGAGGGTTTGGACAACATTCTCAGGGATGTTGAGGGGATTGTTGGGGTGTCCTGGGCAGGGCCAGGAGTTGGACTGGATGATCCTTGGGGATCCCTTCCAGCTCAGGATATTCCCTGATCCTGTTTGCTCGTAATCACTTTTCAAAGGGTGACACAGTTGGCTCCAATCACCTCCAAAGTCCTAGGATTGGGAGCAGCACGAGTGTGACAATTCCCTGTGACAATTCCTGGCGACCATTCTTACCACAGGATCCTGCTTTTTCCTCCTTTTCCTGGGAAAACTAATCCAACACTCGCTCCAAACCTCCTGACTACCCAGGACTTCCCATGGGGTGCTTCCAGAGCATCTCCTTCCTCTTGAGCCTTGAAATCAGATGTTGGGCTTTCAAAAGAGGTCCTGGGAATCTTCAGCCCGTAAATGGTCCAAGCCAGTGGTTGTTCCCGGATCAACTTGAGCAGGTGGGAAGTTCATGGCCTGATTTCATTCCTTCTCCTTCCATCTGAAGGGTCCTGGGGTCCTGCTCCTGGAGGACGACTCTGTCTACGAAGGGAACTTCACGGAGGATCTGACCTTTGTTGGGAAGGTGAGAATTCCTTCCTCCAGGCCTTTCTTGACCCCCACATGGATTCATCTCCTGCAGTTTCTTCATTTCTGCATCACATCTTTCCGTATTTTCCACACTTGCTTGATTCCCACGTGGATTCATCTCCAAAGTTCCCCCCTTCCTGCTCCACTTTCCCCCAGTCTGCTGGAAAATCATATTTTTGTGGGGTTTGGGATTATTTTTGTTTGGGGATTAATTTTGACTGATTATTATCAGTGTCAGTAGAGGAGCTTCAGCTGAGAGACTTTGGGGGGCTTTGGGAATGGTTTGGGGGTTTAATGTTTGAGTTACATTCAGGGTCTTGAGGTTTGGGGGTTTATTTGGGGGGGGTGTTTGGTTGGGGGATTTTTTTTGGTGGTTTTTGTTTGGTGGGTTTTGTTTGGTGGGTTTTGTTCGGGGTTTTCTGGTTGGGTTTTTTGTTTGTTTTTTTTTTTGGGGGGGGAGTTTGGTTTGATTTTTTCTTTATGTTTGGCATTTTTGGTTTTTTTCTGTTTGGCTTTTTGTTTGAGTTTTTGGTTTGTTTTTATTTGTGGGGGTATGTAGTTTTTTGGTGGGGTTTTTTGTTTTGTTTTTTTTTTTTGTGTGTTTTGGTTTTAATTCTCTTGGTTCTTTTTTTTTTTTTGTTTTTTATTTATTTGGGGTTTTTTTTGGTTGTTGGGTTTTTTTGTTCTTTATTTGTCTGAGTTTTGTGTCATTTTTTGTGGTTTGGTGTTTTGGTTTTGTTTAATTTTTGTTGCTTTGGGTTTTTTTTTGTTTGGGTTTTTTGATTTGTTTTTCATTTGGGCTTGTGGTTTTGGTGGTTTTTTGTTTGTATGTTTTGTTTATGTTTTTTTTTGTTCTTTTACTTGGGCTTTTTTGCTTTTTTTTTGTTTGTTTGGGGTTTTTCTGGTTATTGGAGTTTTTTGGGGTTTGTTTCTTATTTGCTTGGTTTTTGTGTGGGTTTTTGTGGTTTGGTTTCTTGGTTTTGATTAATTTTTGTTTTACTTTGTGGTTTTGGTATGTTTTGGTTTTTTTAGGGGGTTTTGGGGTTTTTTCAGGCTTTTTGTGGTTTTTCATTTGTAGTTTTCATTTGTGTTTTTTGGGAGGTTTTTGCTTGGTTTTGTTCAGTTTTTTGTTTGTTTTTTTTTTTTCTTTTTTTGTTGTTTTTTTTTTTTTTTGTTTGGTTTTTGGTTCTTTGTTTTTTTGCCTTTTTGTTTGGTTGGTAGTTTTTTGTTATTTCCTTGTTTTTTGCTTAATTTTAATGTAGCTTTTTTTTTTAATTTTGTTTTGCTTTGGGGTTTTTTTTTTTTTTATTTTATTGCTGCCACTGGGTCTTTTTTTTTTTTTTTTTTATTTGGATTCAGTTTTATTTCCTTTTTTTGGTGGGACATTTTTGACTGTTCTTCACAGCTGCCCTTGGGATGTTTTTGCCACCTTCAAACAGTGGTTGGGGACACGGGAAATGCAACAATCCCGAGGTGTTACCCCACCAGCTGAGGGATTTGGCAGCTGAATTTTGCAATGTGGGCTCTGCACCCACAACTCAACACTTTGGGAGCGATCCTGAACGGAAATATCGCGTCAAAGTGGTGATAAAATTCCCTGTGGAAGGAAAACTGCTCCTCCAGCCCGTTCCTGAGGGATGGGATGAGCCTGGCGGGGAGTCTGGGGTTGGGTCACCCTGAGAGGTGTCAAAACAGAGCCTTGGTAATGAATGCAAATGAGCCTTGTGGTTAATGACTCAGCAGGGGAGGAAGAGCTTGTCATCATCTCCTTCACCCACAAGACTTGGGGTAAGACACTGCAGATGCTGATTGTAGTGCTGAGATCCTCCAAAATTAATCCAAAATTACCTGGCTGAGAGCCTCCAAAATTAATCTTGACTTTGGTGGTTAGTCCAGAGAAATCTGCCCTTTATCCAAAGCTGGGATGTTCCTCCTGCCACGAGCAAGGAGGATTTCAGGCTCCTCTTCCAAGCCAGACTAGTTAGGATGTTGTTTGGCTTTGGATTCAATGAAATCCTCCAAGTTTTGAATCAAGCTGCTGCATGTCCTGGGTTTGCCTCAGAGAATTTAAGGTTTGTCTTGGTAGCAGCAAGCTCTGAGATTTCAAACAAGTTGGAAGGTGTTTATGGGGAAGATCATGTGATTCCCCCACACCTGGGAGGCCAAAATTCCCTGTTGTTGTGGTTGGAGGAAAACTGGGAGAAACTGAAGCGTCGTCCATTCACTCCTGTTTAGTTTAAACCAGAGAACTGAATAACTCAAAGGAGATTTTGAGGATTTGTAGGGAATAATGCAGAGGTTTTAATCTGGGATTTTGGGGTGTGTTGGCTCCAGTGGCTGCCACTTCCCTGGCATCATTTCTCTGGGTGCTGGAATATCCACCTCCCTGGTGGAAGTTGTTCTGAGCTGCCGTGTCGGGAGCTGGCGCTGCCAAAAAGAGACTTTTGAGCTCTCAGTGCAGCTCGTTTCCTGTCCCTAATGAGCTCTTGGCAGACTAACCCTGGACTCCTCCTCCTCCTCCTCCTCCTCCTCCTCCTCCCCAGGGAAAGCTGTCCTTTGCCAACGGCTTCGTTTTGGAGGGAACCTTCACCACCAAGTCGGGCCAAGGCCTGCAGACCCACGGCATCCTCAACACCTGCCACGAGCAGCTGGACGAGAGGGTCACCAAAACGTGAGCAAAGCCTGGGTCATGGCTGGGATTTGGACTCCAGGAGGGGTTAGGGGTCAATCCCTGCAGGGGTCAAAGCAGCCCTTGTTAGGGTTTGGTCTGAAAAGTGGTTTAGGGGAGGAGGAGGAGAGGAGAGCGCGGGTTGTCCTGGTGGTAATGCCACAAAGAAGGGTGAATAGATGTTCTCCTCCCACCCTGCCACTGCCCTCCATGTGCAGGGTCAGAGCTGCTATTTTGGCAGGGAATGGTGGGAATAAAGGGCAGGAATAACTGAGCTGGAGCCATCAGGCCACATCCCTCGTGTCGGGGCTGAGCCCTGCCAAGGGGTTCTGAGCTGGAGGAGTTGGATTCAGCCACTTCAACTCACAGGAGGGGAAAAAAACCAGCTGCCTGTCCTCACAAATTCCATTTCCTCTCACAAAAGCCGGTTCAGTTTCCTCCTCTTTCCTCTTCCAAACATTTCCAGTCCATCATTCCCGCTGCAGAAACAGCTCCTGTTTGTTCCAGGCAGGAACAGCTGCTGGTGGTGGTTGCTCAACCTTTGTTGCTCAGCCTCTCCTGAAGGGTTTTTGGGTGAGGTGAACAGTCTGGGTTTAGAGTCACCCACCAGGGGCCAAGACAGCAGCAAAGATTCAGATTATTCACGTTCCACACACCAGGAATTTTTCTTCACCCGAAGCACCTCATTGTCAGGACAAGAGGCTTGAGTTGCTTTTATTGAATTCCCAGTTGGGCACTTCCATGTTCCTGTGCTCCTGCAGGATGCCATGGGATGGTTTGGGCTGGAAGGGACCTTAAGGATCATCCAGTGCCACCCCTGCCATGGGCAGGGACACCTTCCATAGACCAGGTTGCTCTAACCTGGCCTTGGACACTTCCAGGGATCCAGGGGCAGCCACAGCTTCCCTGGGAAATCCATTCCAGTCCCTCCCCACCCTCACATCCTGGAATTCCTTCCCAATCTCCCACCTAAATTTATCCTCTTTCAGTTTAAGGCCATTCCCTGTGTCCTGTCCCTCCATGCCTTGTCCCCAGTCCCTCTCCAGCTCTCCTGGAGCCCCTTTAGGCCCTGCCAGGGGCTCTCAGGTCTCCCTGGATCCTTCTCTTCTCCAGGGGAACCCCCCCAGCATCCCCAGTCTGGCTCCAGAGCAGAGGGGCCACATCCCTCTGTAAATCCCAACCCTGGAGAACCTCCCATATTTGAAGGTGAGGTCTGAAGTAATTAAAAGGGTAATTAAAATGTTCCATTTTCCAGTCAGCTGGGCCTCAGGGAGTTCCCCGTGGAGAAGAGATGGAAGGGAATCTATGACCAGTTCCTGGAATTCCTCCAGTCTGGCTGCAAGGAAGAAATGGAGGAGTCCTTCACAGGGTTCCACATCCAAACCAGCAAGGAGCTGAGGAAATCTCAGGAATATCTCTTCTGCCAAAGGTAGGAATATTCCAGGGCCTCACTGCCACAGAGGAATCCATTTCAATCATGATTTAAATTGATGAACTTGAGAATTTTCCAGTTGTTCCTCCTGATGAGGCAGGAGGAGGAGTTTTATTCCTCAATTTACAGTTGTGCTGTTGAGATCGATTCTTACAGGTGAAAAATTCCTTCCTTCTCTAATTGTCTTAATGCCCCTTTGGAATCTACCTCTGATACCCACCTGGATTTACCCCAGAGCTTCCTTGTGGAGCCTTTTCCTCCCTCACCTCTCATCTTTTCAGGGGGACTGAGGACATAGCCTGGAAGATTGAAGATATTCTTGAAGAGCTTGTGCAGCACCAGGAGCTGGAGTCGATACAGAGTTATTTGGAGAAGGTAAAGCTTAGGATGAGATCCAGTTTGGCCACCAGGCATGGACACAGGGCCAGGCAAATTGCTGGTGATTTAACAGCACATAAAACCACGGCCAGGGGCTCCAAGAACATCCCTGAACTGTGTGAGGAGCGGGGTTGTCCCTCAGGCTTCTTGGACGCTCCTCTTGTGCAGGGCTGCAGAGGTTGGGGTGTGATCAGAAAGCTTCTCTCTTGGTTCTGCAGCTGCTGGGAGGGATGAATGAACTTCCAGGTGGTTTTTCCTGGCCCAGCCTTTACCTGAGGAAGCCTTTTGGTTGGCAGGAGGGGGCTGGGGGGCCTTTGGGTGTTTTCCTCCACCGATGGCAACCATAATTCCACGTTCCTCCCCCGTGCAGGCACTGAAGTCCTCCCTGCACCCTCTGGGGAAGCTGCTGAAGGCCCTGACAGTGGCTTTCCAGGCAACATATTCCGGGATTGGGGCCAACAGGCACCTGCTGACGATGGCCCAGGAGGAAGTCAAGTACTATGCCAAGAAAATTTGGGAATTCTACCGGTAGGTCGAGCAGGTGGAGTCATTCCAATGGATGTGGGCTTGCAGGGCTTGGGGAGGAGAGCACTGGGATGGTTCTGGCAGGTGATGTGCTTGAATCACTGCATGTTTTTGGGGGGAGGTGCTTCAGAACTGTGTTAAATAAAGAGTTATTTGCAATAACTGAGGTCATATGGACCTGGAAAAACTTTATTAGGGTCATTATATATGGTCATTTTGTGGCCCAGGGGCTTTCATGTGAGTGAATCTCACTGAGCTGTGGCAGATCAAGGAGCTGCTGCCCAGGATAAGACTTTATTTAGACAAATAGGAAGCAAAAATCCTCCCTAAGGACTGAGGGCAGCAAAGTGTGTCAGAGCACACAGCAGGGCTGTGATAGCCGGGTTTGAAGGAAAAACAGAGTCATGGAATGGTTTGGGGTGGGAGGGACCTTAAAAAAGATCCAGTGCCACCCTGTGCCATGGACAGGGACACCTCCCACTGTCCCAGAGTGCTCCAACCTGGCCTTGGACACTTCCAGGGATCCAGGAGCAGCCACAGCTTCTCTGGGCAACCTGTGCCAGGGCCTGCCCACCCTCCCAGCCAGGAATTCCTTCCCAATATCCCATCTAAACCCACTCCCTTTCAGTTTGAAGCCATTCCCTGTTTCCTGTCCCTCCATCCCTTATCCAAAGTCTCTCTCCACCTTCCCTGCAGCTCCTCCAGGTCCTGGAAGGCCACAATCAGTTCCCCCCCCAAAGCTTCTCTTCTCCAGGCTGAGCAATCCCAGCTGCTCCATCCCTCTGATCATCTTGGAGTGGATGAGTCCCCTGTCCTGTCTCCAGCAGCTCCCTGTCCCCCCCATGCTGGAGGCAGCTCTGCAGGGGGGGCTCCCCTGAGGGGGCAGAGGGGCAGAATCCCCCCCTTCCCAACTGTGGGATCATCCCAGGACACCTCTGTGGTTGTGCCTGGGGGTACTTAAGGCCTGGATCATAATTAAGGCCTGGATCAAAGGCATCCCTGGGATGCTGTTGCTCTTTGATTTATCTTTTAGGAGCTACAAGAAGTGCCCCAGTAGGCAGAGCTGGGCCTGGGGCTGCTCTCGGGGTGGAATCTCCTTAAAAATGAGAGGTTGGATTGAAGCTTTGGGTATTCTCAAACCCAAAGGTTTGAGAGGTGGGGGAGGGCTCTGAGCTTGAGGGGTTGTCTGCTCCTGGTTGAGTTCCCTGGGCTGATGTTTCTCCACAGAAACAAAGGGCAACCTCTCCCTGATCCTCAGTTTAGGAGGATGAAGTTGGTTTGGGAATAAAGGCCAGAGAGATGATCAGAGGGGTGGAGCATCTCTCACCTCAAAGGCAGGGTGAGAGGAGCAGCCTGGAGAAGAGAAGGCTCCAGGGAAACCTCGTTCTAAACTGAAAGGGGAGAGATTTAGGTGGGATATTGGGAAGGAATTCTTGGCTGGGAGCGTGTGCAGGCCCTGGCACAGGTTGGACAGAGAAGCTGTGGCTGCCCCTGGATCCCTGGAAGTGTCCAAGGCCAGGTTGGAGCAACCTGGGATATTGGGAGGTGTCCCTGCCCGTGGCTGGGGTGGCACTGGGTGATCCTTAAGGTCCCTTCCACCCCAAACCATCCTGGTTTATGGAATATCAAGACAAAGCCCAGCTGCTCTTCCCAAGGACCATCCTCTGATGCTCATGGATGGGTTGGAGAATTGGTTGCTGAAGTCCCACGTCCCCTGGGTGGGAATTCAAGGAGATGGTGCTCAGTGCAGAGCACATTTAGGATTCCAGAGGGCCCACTCCACTCTCCAGAAGCTGTGGAGATTTTGGGACACTCGAACAGTGAAACTTCCCCACTGAAACAGCACTGCAGGAATTCCAGGGAGCTTTGATATCCCACCTGGGGCTGGGACAGCTCAGCTCCACTTGGGAATAACCCAAATCATCCCTAATAACCAAATCATCCCATAAAAAAAAAGGAGGGAACTAAACCTTGTTCCTGCTGCTCTTTCAGGGGTTTGCTCCATCTGGCACTGGAACAGAAAGGCCAAGTGCCCCCAAAGTGTGTGGATGGAGACACAAGGTAGGTGCCACCACTGGGAGTTTCATTCCAGGCAGTTTGGAGGTGTGGGGTGTCCTCTGAAACACCCCATGTGCTGAGCTCCTCCTGTGGGTCACTTGGGGGCAGGTTTAGTGCCCACATTTCCCTCTGAGGGCAGAGTGTGCAGCAGTTCTGCTCGAAGCAACTTCTTTGACTCGTGTTCTGGAGCAGGAGACGCTGGCAGAGGAGGGAGGAGACATCTTCCCAGAACAAGAAAGCAGGAATAACAGTGGGAGACACAGATTTAGGGATTTTGGGAGTGGGAAGGGGAGAACAAGGAGGACACCTCGAGGTCCTGGAAGCTGCCTCTTCCATCGTGTGCTGGGTGGTTTGGGGAATGGTTTAAGGTTGTGAAGTCACTGTAGGATTGGTTTTTCTCTGCCCCAGTGACCAGAAGGCCTCCAGTGTGGTCCTGCCCCTGATCCTGCCCTGCTTCTACCCCGAGCTCTTCATGCTCTACATGCTCTACCACGAGAGAGAAGATGACCTGTACTGCCAGGGCATCGTGGACCTCAGCCTGTTTCCTGACATCAAGCTCCTGGAATTTCTGGATGTGCAGAAGTAAGTGGCGTTTTTCCATCCCTGGATAAAGGCTGTGATCCTGGAAAGGACCTGGAGCCTGTTCCTGGTCCAGCTGTGGCACTGAAGTTTTTGTGCTGCCAGAGGAAATCCTGCCAGGAAGTGCCTGCCTGTCCTGGAGGGACAGCACTGACTAGGGAAAAGCTGCAAATAGATGGACTAATTCTAATTTTGGGGTGGAAAACCCCATTATTACCTCAAAAAATGCTTTCTTCCATCTTGGGACCAACCAGCCAGAGCTTATAAATGTGTCTTAGGAAGGGCAACAAAATCTGCTCTGAGAGTGGAGACACACAGACCCAAGAGAGGGGGGTCAGATGTTTCCTTCATCCATTCCTGCTGCTTAATCCACCTTTGGAATGAGATGTGGGGCCGAATTCCACCAGCTTTCCTAGCACAGCATCAGCTGCACCTCAGGGAGACCCTGGGTTGATTCAGTCAGTGCTCAGTGGGAGGAGTGGAATCTGAAGGTTCCCAAACTCTCCATTGATTATCTCGGGAGCATCCCTGAGTAAAATCAACCCTTTGCATTAATGAGCCAAAGCAATTAACGGTAATTATCCCTGGAGGAGTGCAAGGGGAGCAGCAAACTCGGCCTCCTGCACCTCCAAGGCTGGAGCAGCCCCTGGGATGAGGGGACAGAAGAATGCAGATTGATTTACGGGGTGGGCTCAGACTTTCTTGGGCTCTCCTTGCAGGCACCTCTGGCCTCTCAAGGACCTCACCCTGACCACCAACCAGGTGAGACCTCGCGGGGGGTGCGTTAATGACCCTCCCCTTAATTAACTAACGAGGGGCAGGCAGCTCCGGGGATGGGCTGGGGGTTGGTTGTGTGCTCAGAGCTGCTCCAAAGGATCCGTGTCTGCTTTCCAGAGGCGCTCCCTGGTCAAGGACAAGTGTTTCCTGTCGGCCACCGAGTGTTTGCAGAAGCTCATGTGAGTCACCGGCACTGTCGGTTGTACGTGGGGTAAAAGGTAGATGAGATGTAGATGAAATTCAGGTGAAATTTAGTTAAAATGCAGATAAAATTCAGCTACAGTTTAGGTACAATTTAGCTAAGCTTTAGCTAAAATGTAGATAAAATTCAGATAAAGTTCGGCTAAAATGATGTTAAAATTCAGATAAAATTTGGCTAAAATGATGTTAAAATTTCGCTAAAATTCAGCTAAAAATTTAGATAAAATCCAGCTACAATTCAGGTAAAATTTAGCTAAAATTTAGTTAAAATTCAGCTAAAAATTTAGATAAAGTTTAGCTGAAATTCAGCTAAAATGTAGATAAAATTCAGCTAAAATGTGGATAAAATTTAGCTAAAATTCAGCTAAAATGCAGATAAAATTCAGCTAAAATGTGGATAAAATTTAGCTAAAATTCAGCTAAAATGTAAATAAAATTTAGATGAAATGCAGATAGAAGTTATCTAAAATTCAGTTAAAATTTAGACAAAATTTAGATAAAATTTAGTTAAATTTAGATAAAATGTAGATAAAATTCAGCTAAAATCTAGATAAAATGTAGATAAAATTCAGCTAAAATTTAGCTAAAGTTTAGACAAAATTTAGATAAAATGTAGATAACATTTATCATTTAAAAAACCTTACATTTCTACCTGCTCCCAAAAGCATTTCAGGGTCAGCCCACCAGGTAATTTAAAGGGAAGCTGTTTGTGATACTTTGACGTTTAAACTGAGCTAAGAAGTTCTGTTTCCCTCCAAACCAACATGGAGACAACATCAGTGGTGTTTAAATGCAGGTATCCCTGGAATTCTGCCCAGATATTCCTGAGGAGGGGATCCTTCCCTGGGAGGGTGGGGAGGGGCTGGAATGGCTTTCTCAGAGAAGCTGTGGCTGCCCCTGGATCCCTGGAAGTGTCCAAGGCCAGGCTGGAGCAACCTGTGGGAAGGTGGAAGGTGTCCCTGCCCCTGGCAGGGGTGGAATGGGATGATCCTTTAAGGTCCCTTCCAACCCCAAACCATCCCGGGATGATGATTCCACACAAAATCAGCCTTGCAAGAAATGGAATTTATTTATCCCGGAGCAGATTGGGCCTGGGGGTGACTCCTGGTCCCGTTGCTCTGGAGCTCTGTGAGGATCACCCACCCAGTGTGACATCCCAAGGGAGGATCATCCACCCAGTGTGACATCCCAAGGGAGGATCATCCACCCAGTGTGACATCCCAAGGGAGGATCCACCCAGTGTGACATCCCAAGGGATGATCACCCACCCAGTTTGACATCCCAAGGGAGGATCCACCCAGTGTGACATCCCAAGGATCACCCACCCAGTGTGACATCCCAAGGATCACCCACCCAGTGTGACATCCCAAGGGAGGATCACCCACCCAGTGTGACATCCCAAGGGAGGATCACCCACCCAGTGTGACATCCCAAGAATCATCCACCCAGTGTGACATCCTGAGGAGCTGATTTAGCAAAGCTGAGCTCAGTTTAAGCTCAGTGTGATCTCTTGAAGCCCAGCCTGGGTGATGGTGCCAGGCAGGGAGCGGGGAATTGTTGTGGATCCATCAGATGGGAGCTGTCAGATCCCTAAATCCTCCTGAGAGCCTCCCTAAGGAAGGCAGGGGGACTGTTTTTCTGGGATGTTCAGGGCAGAAACATCACATCCCTCCCTTGGAGCTGTCCCTGTTGACTCCCTCTTGGTGAAGGTGATTGATGGACTTGGGTCTCCTGAGTTTTTTGGGGGCTTTCCTAAGTCCTGCTCGCCCTCTTGAGCTGTGGAGTGGGAGCACCTTTGGCAGGGCTGTTTTCCCCCCCACACAGCACCACGGTGGATCCCAGGGAAAAGCTGGTGATCCTGCAGAAGACCTACGAGGAGATCGAGGGCACCGTGTCCAGGGTGGTGGGCAAGGACTACAAGCTGCCCATGGATGATCTGCTGCCCCTCCTCATGTACGTCGTGTCCCGGGCCAAGTAAGTGGCAGCTTCCCCCATTCCCAGCCCAGGTGCTGTGGGATCCCTCAGGGAAAGGACTTCAGGCCAAGGGATTGAAATGAAAAATGGGGATTTTGGCATTTAATTTGCTTTTTCCTGAGCTTTTGGGTTCCTGGGGGTTGGGATCTGCCAGCTCTGCCGGGGTGGTGTTGGCCAGGATGTGAAGTGATTAAGGGATTCCTGAGGGTCCATCTCTTATCCCAGAGGATAATTCCAGGTTGTTGATAATTTAAAATTAAAACCTGGGATTTGGGGATTTAATGTGATTTTTCCTGAGCTTTTGGGTTTCTGTGTAACCCTAACCCAGCTCTGCTGGGATGGGGTTGCCCAGGATATGAAGTGGTTAGGGAATTCCTGAGTGTCCATCCCTTATCCCAGAGGATAATTCAGGGTTATCCTGGGAAATGAAGCCACACTTCACCACAGGATTTAGGGACATGGAGCTTCTGAAGGCTGATTTTTGATGCCTTGAAGGCATCAAAACGTCCCTCCCCACCCATTTGTCCTAACTGGGACCTTTTCTTTCCCTAGAATCCAGCACCTGGGAGCTGAAATCCATCTGATCAGGGACCTGATGGATCCCACCAACCAAGGAGGAATGTTTGACTTCCTGCTGACAGCCCTGGAGGTGAGGGAATGTTTCCATTGCAGCTTCCTCAGCGTGAACAGCAAAGCTGGGCTGGGATTGAACTTTAGGGGCTCCTTCTGGGCCTGGAACAGGAGCTGATTCCCCTGAGAACCTGCAGGAAATCCTTATCCTTCATTTACAGCAGATTTAATCCTGAACTTGGGAGCAGCACAGCTTCTTTGGCTGCAACAGCCCTTGTTTTGACCCCGAAGTTGCCAAATTTTGACCCCAAAGCTGCCCAATTTTGGCCCCAAAGCTGCCCAATTTTGGCCCCAAAGCTGCCCAATTTTGGCCCCAAAACTGCCCAATTTTAACCCCAAAGCTGCCCAATTTTGGCCCCAAAGCTGCCAAATTTTGGTCCCCATGCTGTCAGATTTTGGCCCCCAAGCTGCCAAATTTTGGCCCCCAAGCTGCCCAATTTTGGCCCCAATGTTCTCCAGTGTTGGCCCCAAAGCTGTCAGATTTTGACCCATAAAAAATTGCCAAATTTTGACCCCAAGATTCTCAACTTTTGGCCCTAAAATTGCCAGATTTTGTCCCCGCGGTTCCCAAAATCTGCCCCCAAGTTCTCAAATTTCGGCCCCCGAAGATGCTAAATTTTATCCCTAAATTCCCACCGTTTGTCCCCTGAGTTCCCAAGCTTTTTCCCTGAATTCCCCTGTTCCTGCTGACCGTGTTGCTCTGCTCCTCCCCAGTCGTGCTACGAGCACATCCAGCGGCTGCGGCTGCAGCAGCGCGAGAGCTGCCCCCTGAGTGCCAGCGCCTGAGCCCTGGATCCACAGGGATCATCTTCCTGGGATCCACAGGGATCATCTTCCTGGGATCCACAGGGATCATCTTCCTGGGATCTACAGGGATCATCCTTCCTGCTGCACTGCCCAGAGCACACCCTGCTGGATGCACAATCCCTGCTGCTCTGGCTGTGGAATTACAGCCTCGATCCTAAAGCACTCACAGGGGATGCTGATGGAGGAAACCCTTCACTCTCCAACCTCGGCTGCTGTTTGGGAATCTCTTCCCGAGTGGAAAAGGTTTCTTTTGCCCCGTGGTTTCCTTGGCTGGCCCTGCAAATAGCAGGGATTTGCTTTCCCTGCTCCCTGGGAGGTTGATCTGCACTGGTGAAAGGACGGAAAGGAGAAGAGTTTAGGACAGGAGAGGTCACCCCCACATTCCTGAAAAACCCATTCCTGGAGGGAAGAAGTGGTTTCTCCACCCCCTCTCTCTCCCTGAGGCAAACTCAGGACCTCTCCCTGGCCTTTTAAAGCTGCTATTCCCCAAATTCCGTGGTTTAGGAGATTTAAAGATGTGTTATTTCTGCTCTGCTCACTCCTGTGGAGCCTCAGGGAATGTCACACCTGCACCTTGGACATGCTCCTGCTCCTCTGGAATTCTGTGGGCTTGGAAGAAAGGAATGTTGGTCTGGGCTGAGAAATCCCAAATCCTGGCAAGAGAAAACATGGAAACACCTGGTTTTCCTGCTGCTTTTCCAAGGGGATTGGTGCTGACAGACCCCACAGACACCAGTGGGGCACGAAAATCAGGCTGGGATTTATCCTTCCTTTGGAAAACCACCAGGATGGTTGGGATTTTTGTCCCTCCCAGACAAAACCAGCCAGGTGGGAGGTGCATTTTGAGAGGTTTGACACAGATTTTAACCTGCTTTATTTTTTTTCTTTTTCTTTCTAAATTATTTTTTACAGTTTGACTTTTAATTAATTATCCAGGTCACTAATTAATCATCCAGGCAAAACACAACCCAACTCCACAGGCTCTTGGCTCCCGTTTCCCACATGGATTTATGCTTTAATAAATAACACGATTACAAGAATGAATAGATTGGGATGAGAGTCTCCTCCTCCTGGCTGTTTTAACTGGAACTTTGTATTTAAATAAAGCTGTTGGAAGTTTTCCAGAGCCATTCCAGCCTCACCTGCTCCTCATTCCAACCCCTTTGCTTGTCTTGAAGCACTTGAGGGTTTTGCTTTGATGGATTTACTTTTAGGGAACACCTTGGCTGCCTTGATCATTCCTGGGAATGAAGGGATTTCAAGTGCAAATCTGGATCAGTAAATCTCTTTTTTTTTTGTGCTTTTTTTCCCCCTGCTGAACCAGCGAGGAGAGAACATGGTTGGTGCCAGCGTCACAACATGCAGGGACACGAGGCCAAAAATATGCTTTTTCCTACCAAAAACACGGCCCAGCCAGCTTGGAATTCTCATTCCCCACCTGGAGGAAATGTCCCCTTTTTGTTCATCCGAGGAGGAAAACTCCACCTGAGTTTTGGAGAAGGAAGGAAACGGCCCCTAAGGAGCAGCTGGGAAGTGGGAATTGCAGAGCTGGTGCTTTTCCAACCCCCTGCCAGCAGGTTGGAGCACTGGGATGGTTTAATCCCCAAAAAAATGCTGTTTTCCCCACGTTTTGTTTTTTTTTTTCCATGCTCTAGGTGAGGGTTTTTCATTCCAGGTACCACTTGCTAGTGGAAAATGCAGATTTTTTCTACTAGAAAAGGACATGCAAAAAAGTGCATGCGAGTACAAACCCATGGAATTATCTAGAAAACAAGGGAGTTCTCGGCCTGCTCCGGGTTTTCTGCTATTGCACTTCCTAAAATACAGTTTGTAGCTGCTTTTCCTGGGGGAAGGGAGGTGGAAATTGAGGAAGTTCTTGAGCAAGAATTCAAGTGAGCCCTGAAGTGGCAACTAAGGTAACAGTGTGCAGCCATTTGTGCTTCTCTGGGCTTTCCCACCCAGCAGGAAGAGCAAGAGGGAGGTTTCCCTGGGAATATTTGGGCATTCCAGCTGGGAATTGTGCTGTGGAACCATGCAGAGGGCTGTTTGGAGCAGCTGAGAGGAGGCTCCTTGCTGACTTCCCTGATCAGATCCCTGCTTGGAATTGTGGGGGGGAATGTGGGAGTACATTCCAATTCCTCCTTTTCAGCTTGGGGAAGGGGGGGAAGTCACATGCTTAATTAATAGTGCTCTAATTGCAATCAGGGCTCCAGGGTCTTAATTATGGTGGTAAATTTAATCCTGGAGCAGTTTGAGGGCTGATTCCACCTGAGAATTCCAGCTTTGGAGGCTCTACACGAGTAGAGCCAGTGTCTTCCACATCCAGGCTCCAGCTCAGACTTCCATGGAAGCAAACTAGCTCAAATTCCCTAAAAGATAAAAAAAGAAGGAAAAGTTAAGCTGAGCTGCACCTGGAAGTCTTCAAATCATGGAGCTGGGAGAAGGCAAAGCAGAGCTGTTTGCTCTTGGAAGCACAGGGAAATTGGTTATCCACAGGGAATTTCTGTCCCCCCTTCCCTGACCGGGAATAAAATACTGACAAAGGGTTGGGGTTTTCCTTTAGGGGGGATTGTTTTTTTCCCCTCCTCCAGTGGCTCCAAAATGAACGTCCTGCTGAAAGGAGTAAAGCTCTTGGTACCTCAACTGCCCTGCAGGTGAACAGGGAGGAGGAACCTCCTCCAAAACCCTTGGGAAAAGGTTCCTTTTCCCAAAGAAACGAGGGAATGGGGGAATCAGAGCAGGGCTGTATCTATGGCAGCTTTCAGGTGGTGCAGCAAAGCCTCTGGAGGGGGGGAGAGGGAGGTCAGGTCCAGCTTCTTGAAATCCTCGTTGGCGCTCAGGGACGTCAACACCTTCACCGTCCTCTTGAGGTCAAACACGGCGTGGAGCATTCCCAGGGTGGAAATGGCAGCTTTGGAAGTGTTCTGGGCCGAAGCCTCCTCATCCAGGCCCTTTTCCAAGACTGAAATCCTGTTCTCTGCAATGACCTTGAGGAAGTTGTAGAACTCCTTGTAGTCGATGCCCGTGCAGGATTTCATGATCAGCTGAAAAAAACAAGGGATGGGGGGGAGGAAAAACCGGGATTGAAATGGAAATAACACTTCAAATTTACAGGGATAAATCACCAAATCAAGTCAGAATTACATGGAATCACAAATCATTATGTTTCCTGATTTTTTGGCAATCTGAACTCAAAAAGCAACAGCCTGATTTTTAATAAGGACTAAATCGCTGTGTTTTCAAAGCAGTTCTGAAGGAAAGCCATCCAGGAACAGCCTCCAGAAATTAACTCTACATTTGTTTCCTGGCAAAGATTTTGGGAGGGAACGAATTCTTTCCCAGCCAGACCCAGGAGAGCCCCCAAGGTACAACCCTGCTCAGCTGAAATAGGGGCCCTTAAAGCATCACTTTGCAGACACAGAAACCCACTGAAACTTTCACCTAAATTATCCTTGTTTAGGATTCACTGTTCATAGAATTCCAGGATGGTTTGGGTTGGGAGAAACCTTAAGGATCATCCAGTGCCACCCCTGCCATGGGCAGGGACACCTCCCACTAGCCCAGGTTGCTCCAAGCTGGCCTTGGACACTTCCAGGGATCCTTCCTGCAAAATGCAGCCACCACCAGTCCCTAATTCTTCAGGAAACACGTGAATTCCAGGTACGAGATGAAGGAATTCTGTGTCTCAGAGTGCTAATAAGTAAATCCCTGGAATATCTGATCCTTTACCAGGGTCAGGTCCATGCTGTACCTGGCATTGGAGGTGCCAGTCATCCATAGGATCCTTCCACTGGTTGATCTCCCTCTGGACAGCTGCCAGCTCATCCTGCAGGAAGCACCACATGATGGCCACGTTGCAGCCGTTCACCCAGTTGTGGTTGATGGAGATGGTGTCCTCCTGAGGGAGCAATTCCAGGGGTTATCCCAAAGACCAATCTGTTTGCATTTTTCATTCCTAAATTACAATTTCCAGTTCAAATCAAGGCTAAGAGCCTCCCCAGGGGTCTGGCTCTCCTAAAATCTGATTTCTGAGTGACTGGAAGCATTTAATGACCAAAAAAAAAAAAAACCAGGAAAAGAGGATGCAGGTACCCTGTTTCACTTCATACTCCCCTAAATTCCAGTGGGCAGCAACCCAAGGAGCTTTGGAATTCAGGTTTTAGCCATCCCAGAATGGTTTGGGTTGGGTGTGATCTTAAAGCTCATCTCATTCCATGGGCAGGGACACCTCCCACTATTCCAGGTTGATCTTTAAGGTCCCTTTCACCCCAAACCTGTTCCTCCTAAAACATGGCTCCTGTTCAGCATGACATGGAATATCCACACTGACAAAAGCCTTATCCCACAATCCCAGAGCGGTTTGGAAAGGACCTGAAGGATTACCCACTTCCACCCCCCTGCCACGGGCAGGGACACCTTCCCCTAGCCCAGGTTGTTCCAACCTGGCCTCAAACATTCCCAGCGATGGGGCAGCCCTCCCCACCCTCCCAGCCAAGAATTCCTTCCCAAAAATCCCCTTGGGGCACCCACAGATGGACCTTCCCTCCTCAATTTTTTTTTTTTTTTGCTCCCCCTACATTTTTGGCTTTTTCAACTTCCCAGGATGGCCTAAATTCCCGAGGGGTTGGATCTGTCCCCCCATGAGCTGCCCTGAGGAGCGGGAGGGTCCCGGGGGGTCTCACCAGGTTGTAGACCTGGTGGTGCCACCCACTGGGGATGAAGACAATCTCTCCCGCCTCCTGCACGATCTCCAGGGGGGGCTGGCTCTGGCCGTAGCGAGGGTACAGCCTCCTGTCCCGCAGGCTGGGGGCGGTCACGTCGAAGGGCAGGTTGCCGTGCCTGTCCTTGAGGAATTCCTCCTGCCCCGCCGGATACAGCAGCCACTTCTTCCTGCCGCAGATGTTGGCGGACCAGCTGTAGGAGCGGAACACGTCGGCGTGGAACGGTGTCCTGAGGGGGGGGGAAACACAGGGTTTGATTTCGAATTTAACGCTTCAGTTTAAGTGCTAAAAGTCCCCCGAGGATCTGAGATGCTGATCACTTTCCTTCCTGGAATTTTGGCTCTCAAATCCCTCCCGTTTGTGGGATATTCTGTGGGATATTCACGTGCAGGAGATTCTGGGATGGGAACTGAGAACTGAAACTTTATAGCCAAGGCTGGGCTGGAGTTTTCACCTGCGGAACATCTGAGTCATCGCTGCCTCCATGAGGCTTCTGCTGACCCTGCAAAGCACTGCTGGCTGATGATCCCAAGGGAATTTCTGCTCTAAATCCTTAAATAATCTGGTTTTGGGGGGGCACAGTTCAGGGCTTTTCCTGTAGCTGCTGCAGGAGTTCAGCTCCTGAACAGAAAGGATTCAGGTGGAACACCGGACTCTGCAGCGTGGTGATATCCAGAAGGATAATGGGATAATTCCCTGGAATATTAATCTTCCAAATGGGTGTAAAAGGATGAGAGAGAGCCCACTTCCTTACCATGAGCCCTTGGGTCCCATGTAGACAAACCTATAATCATCCACAGCCACAGCATCCCAGTATTCGTTGAGCCAGTCGGAGGAGAAGTACACGGGGGTTGTGTAAACATCCTGCTCTGGGAAAGCCCTGGGAAAGGGAAAGGGTTGGAAAGAAAACTTCTCCCTCAGTTTCCAAAATCCACATGCAAAGATAAAAAAGCCATATCCTTTTATCATGGAATCCCAGGATGGTTTGGGTTGGGAGGGACCTTAAAGCTCATCTTGTTCCCATCCCCTGCCACAGGCAAGGACACCTTCCACTGTCCCAGGATGCTCCAACATGGCCTTGGACACTTCCAGGGATCCAGGGGCAGCCACAGCTTCTCTGGGAAATCCATTCCAGCTCCTCCCCACCCTCCCAGCCAAGAATTCCTTCCCAGTATCCCATCTATCCCTTCCCTCTAGGCAGTGGGAAGCCATTCCCGGTGTCCTGTCCCTCCAGGCCGTTGTCCCAAGTCTCCCTCCATCTTTCCTGTAGCTCCTCCATGTCCTGGAAGGCCACAATCAGATCACCCAGGAGCTTCCCTTCTCCGGGCTGGCCAATTCCAAGGATCCCCATTCCCTGAGGCTGGGGAGGTGGCCCTGAGGGTTTCCAGGGCTCCCACCTGCTGAGGTGCCAGTCCTTGAGGTAGAGGCAGCCGCGGGAGGAGCGGTATCCGTTGTGGATGTATTCCTGCCAGTAGCGCACGTACTCCCGGAACGGCAGCTGCTCCTTGGGGTGGGAATTGTATTCCCTCACGTCACACTGGGCCACCGGCACCACGGCCTCTCCTGGAAAAACAGCCCCCCTCAGGGCAGGGAATGGGAATTCTGCACCCCCTCAGAGACCTGCACCTGCAGATGTTCTGGGATAATCCCAGGATCTGCAGGAACGATCCCCGGCCTGGGATCACCATTCCAGGGAAACGGGACCCAGAGTGGGGTTTGTTTATTTATTTAATGCGACCTGAATTTTCCAGGTGTTTATTGGATGTGACCCCATTTTTCCTGTTACTTATTTCAAATGACCTGGATTTTCCTTTTAAACTCCACTGGAAGTGGGGTATTGGTTACTATTAAATATATATATATACAGGTTTATATCTATATTTATATATAGGTATATGTATATAAAATATAATATAACTTACTATATATATAAAATTTCTAATATAATATAATTGATAATTAAAATATATATTTATAGGTTTTGATATAATCTCAAATATATATTACCATATATTATACATTATATAATATATAATATACATTATAATAATATAATTTTATATATTACATTTAGACATATCTATTATTACTTTAATATATTACATATATTGATCTATTATATAAAAATATATAAATATATAAATATATATAATTAACAGACGCATTATCTAAATATATTAACTAATTTAAATATATAATTTAATATAAATACATTGACTATAATAAAGATATTAACTAATAGAAATTTATAATTTAATATAAATATAATAACTATAACAAATATATTAACTGACTTGTTAATAACTAACTAATGACTATTTTAATTGGCCGTTCTTTATAAAGGTTATTCCTATTATAAGATTAAATGTATTCTAGCTATTAAATATAATAAGTGTAAGATAAGGAGAGAAAAAGTAACAATATAATAAGGGAAATAAGAGAAAAAATATCAATATAAAAATATAATAGATAGGGGGAAAGTATCAATATAATAAGGAAAAAAGACAGGAAATGTATCCATAAAATAAGGAAAAAGTGGAGGAAAAATATCAATTAAATAAGGAAAAAGGAGAGGAAAAGTATTCATATAATAAGGATAATAAGTAAAGTATCAATATAATATGGAAAAAGGAGAAGAAAAGTATCAATATAATAAGGGAAAAGGAGAGGGAAAATGGAGAAAAAGTAGAGAAAAAGTAGAGAGAATAATAGAGGGAAATAAAGAAAAGTGGAGAAAAAAAGAGAAAAAATAATAGAGAATAATAGAGAAAAGTGGAGAAAAGGTGGAGCAAAAATGGAGAAAAATAGAGAAAAAATGGAGAAAAATGGAGAGAAAATAATAGAGAAAAACAGAGAAAAGGTGGAGGAAGGTGGAGAAAAGGCAGAGAAAAATAATTTTAATTTAGGGAGGAAATAAAAAGGCTGGAGAATTGGTTTAGTTTGTGGTTCCATTCCCAGGATGAGATGAAGTGGAAGGTGTGCAAGGGAGGGCTCAGGGAGTGCCAGACTCACCGAACTCCCGCAGCAGGTGCTCGAAGTTGGGCTTCCCATCCCGCGTGACCCAGCTCCTCCTGCTGCCCCAGTCCTCCGTCAGCTTGGCCGAGAAAATGCACGGGTGGTTGGGGATCAGATAATCCCGGAAAAAATCCGAGTAGGTGAAGGAATCGACTTTCTCGATGAAGTCAACGTGTCCCCCCGGCAGGCCCGGAGCAGCCTGGGGTGAGGTGCTGGAGTCATGGAAAAAGGCAGTGGAACAGGCAAAGGTTGCCCTGTCCATGCAGGCTGGATGCAATTCCTGGCTTAGCCAAGGAAAGGCTGGATGCAATTCCTGGCTTGGCCAAGGAAAGGCTGGGTGCAATTCCTGGCTTAGCCAAGCCGGAGCCGAGCAGATTCCGTTCCCCCACAGCAAAACAAAAACCTGCTTAAAATGGGATTGGAGTCTCTGAATCCGTGAAAACTCACGGGAAAGCAGAGGGGAAACGAGGAGTGGTGCAGGAGCATCCCAGCACGTTGGGATAATTGGGATCTTCCATAGTTTGTGGAGGTTAAATGGGGTGGGATGGCTGGCAATGAGCAGCCTGTGGGTGGTGGAGGTGCTGCTTGTCCCTTGTCACCTCCTTGCCAGGGCTGGTTCCTTCCTGGAACAGGAAGAAACATTAAAATCAGTGGGATATTCCTGATAAATCCATTAACTGAAGGGATGGAGGGAAGGAAACCCCCTAAATATCTGGGAAGTGATTGTAGTGGGATCATCCCTTTGTTGGAAGATGCAAGCTCTGGCACCCCTCTCCTTCCCCAGACCTTTTTCTCTGGATCTGGCAGCAATCACGGCTTAAAAATAAGGGGGATAACAGGGAATAATAGGGATAAAAAGGAGGGAAGGGGGAAAACTGAGCACAGAGGGGAAGGGAGGGCAAATAAACCACGGGGGATGCAGGGCTGGGATTTGGGAGGCATTGGGGGTGAAGGAGGGGGGATAAAGGGGTTGCCATTCCCAGACAAACAGAATTCCTGCTTCACAGAGCTCCAAGGGGACACCTCAGTGAGATTAAGGGTTTTCCATGAGGGAATTCCAAGGGAACACCTGGACACCACACGGGGATTAAGGAACAGCCATGAGGGCATTCCCCCTTGCAGGGCTCCAAGGGGACACTCCAAGGGATTAAGGGACCTCCGTGAGGGAATTCCAAGGGAACATCGGGACACCACAGTGGGATTAGGGGAATTCCCTCCTCACGGAACTTCAAGGGAGCACGACAGCAGGATTAGGGGTTCTCCATGAGGGAACCGAATCCAAGGGAACACTGGGGCATCACAGTGGGACTAAGGGACCTCCGTGAGGGAATTCCAAGGGAACACCACAGTGGGATTAAGGGACCTCCATGAGGGAATTCCAAGGGAACACCACGGTGGGATTAAGGGACCTCCATCAGGGAATTCCAAGGGAACACCACGGTGGGATTAAGGGACCTCCATGAGGGAATTCCAAGGGAACACCGGGACACCACAGTGCGATAAGGGGCCTCCACGACGGAATTCTCCCCTCACCGAGCTCCAGGGGATTAAGGGACCTCCATGAGGGAATTCCCCTTACCGGGACCTCCCAGCCCTGGGGGGGGGGAGGGGGCACCCGGACACCACAGCGCGTCGCACACCCCATCCCCACATCGCGCCGCCGCTCCAACCCGCCCCTCCGCTGCCCAAAGCCCACAGAGGGAGCGACACTCACCCGCTACCCCCGCGGGACATCCCCCCGTGGCGAGCGGGCAGGGCTGCGGGGCGATGGCGGGCGCGGCCGGAACCTCCGGAACCTCCGCGCGGGGCGGGCGGGCCGGGGGGGAGGCGAAAAGGGGAGCGCAGCGGCGCGGGGCGCAGGCGCAGAGCGGGGCCGGGGCCGAGCCCAGGGAGGTGCGAGAATTGGGGGGAATTTGGGGGGGAATGGGGGGGTTTCGGGGCTCGAAATGGGCATGGTGGGGCTCAGACCGCTGCCAAGAGGGGGGATCGAACCTCGGCGGCTTCGAAATGGGGACCGGGGGACAGCTCGGATTGGGGCTGGGGGTGGGAGGTCTGGAATTGGGGCTGGGGGGATTCGAACCGGGGTCGGTGTTGGGGGGGGGGGGTGGAATTGGGGCTGGGGGGCTGCGGAGTGGGGTTGGGAGGACTCGAATTTAGGGGTTGGGAGGAGCTGGAATTTGGGGTGGGGAGGGTTAAATTGGGGCTGGGGGGATTCGAATTGGGGCTGGGGGGATTCGAATTGGGGCTGGGGGATTTGGAATTGGGGCTGGGGGGGTTGGAATTGGGGCTGGGGGGGTTGGAATTGGGGCTGGGGGGGTTGGAATTGGGGCTGGGGGGGTTGGAATTGGGGCTGGGGGGGTTGGAATTGGGGCTGGGGGGGTTGGAATTGGGGCTGGGGGGTTTGGAATTGGGGCTGGGGGGTTTGGAATTGGGGCTGGGGGGGTTGGAATTGGGGCTGGGGGATTTGGAATTGGGGCTGGGGGGGTTGGAATTGGGGCTGGGGGATTTGGAATTGGGGCTGGGGGGGTTGGAATTGGGGCTGGGGGGGTTGGAATTGGGGCTGGGGGGGTTGGAAATGGGGCTGGGGGGGTTGGAATTGGGGCTGGGGGCGTTCGAATTGGGGCTGGGGGGTTCGAATTTGGGCTGGGAGGACTCGGATTGGGGCTGGGGGGAGCTGGAATTGGGGCTGGGGGGGTTAAATTTGGCCTCGGGGGGGTCGAAGTGGAGCTGGGGGGCTGCGGAGTGGGGTTGGGAGGACTCGAATTTGGGCGGGGAGGTTAAATTTGGGCTCGGGGGGGGTTGGAATTGGGGCTGGGAGGGGTCGAATTTGGGCTAGGGGGGGTCGAGTTGGGGCTAGGGGGGGTCGAGTTGGGGCTAGGGGGGGTCGAGTTGGGGCTAGGGGGGGTCGAGTTGGGGCTAGGGGGGGTCGAATTGGGGCTAGGGGGAGTCGAATTGGGGCTGGGGGGGTCGAATTGGGGCTGGGGGGGTCGAATTGGGGCTGGGGGGGTCGAATTGGGGCTGGGGGGGTCGAGTTGGGGCTGGGGGTGTTGGAATTGGGGCTGGGGGTGTTGGAATTGGGGCTGGGGGTGTTGGAATTGGGGCTGGGGGTGTTGGAATTGGGGCTGGGGGTGTTGGAATTGGGGCTGGGGGTGTTGGAATTGGGGCTGGGGGTGTTGGAATTGGGGCTGGGGGTGTTGGAATTGGGGTTGGGGGTGTTGGAATTGGGGCTGGGAGGCTGCAGAATGGGGTTGGGAGGACTTGAATTTGGGGCTGGGGGGAGCTGGAATTAGGGCTGGGGAGGGTTAAATTGGGGCTGGGGGATTCGAATTGGGGCTGAGGGTCTTGGCCAGGGGCTGGGGGGCAGGAGGGGGAAGGTGGGGAGGGGGTGGGGGTCTGGCCCAGAGGGGAGCAGGGATTTGGGGAGGACATTCATGGCAGAAGAAGGATGGATGGGATGTCCCCAGGGCTCAGCCCAGTCCTGTTTGGTGTCCCTGTCGATGCTCAGGGTGGGGGGATCCAGGGCACCCTCAGGGAGCTCATGGATAACACCAGGTTGGTGTTATTGAGGGTTGTTGGGATCCCAGGAGCTTCCAGCTCCTCGTTTCCCAGATGGTAGATTGGGAATGAAGCACCCTTTGAAAACTCCAGCCAGGAGGGAGGAGAGAAAACAGATAAAATAGGAGATAAAAATAACCCCCAAACCCCCATAAAATACGGGATTATGTGCAGGAATGTTGTGCAGATCGTTCCCAAGGGCGGGAGAGAAGAATCCAGGACTGGAATTTTGGTGGAAACCTTGCAAAGGGAAGGTGGCAGCTCCTTGTCCTGGTGCTTGGAGCATCTCCTGGGGTAATTAGTAACACTCCCAATTAACTGGGGAGCTCACACGGGGTGAGTCACCTCCTTTTTATGGAAGCACAGTTGAGTCTCACCCAAAGAATTCCCACACTGGGGTGACTCTGCAGGAAATCCAGTCCCAGCTCCCTGTTCCCAATCTCAGGTGCTGCTCCTGGGGGAGCTGTGGAAGGAAATGCAGCTTTTTGGGGGCAAAAAGTCAAAGTATTCGTTAAAAAAAAGTTGTGATTTCCACTTAGGCTGAGACTAATTACACCCCTTAATTAATTCCACACAATCTGCTCCCTCCTGGGAATCCTAAAGCAAACAAAGCCAAGTCCTTTTCCAGGGATCCTTGGGGGAATTCCTGCAGCACCCACTGAGATCTCCCAGGTTGGGCATCATTAATATCCCTTAAAACCTCCTGTTCCAGGGATATTTTTAATTAAATACTCAAAATTCTGTATTCCTGAGAGAAGGACTAATCACAGCTTGTTCTATCCCACAAAACCCGTTAATTTTGGGTTTCAAACCTTATTTTCATGGCCTTTGTGAAGTTTGAATTTCTCCTCAGAGAGAGAGAATAAAAGGAAAAAGGAACATCCAGATGTGACTCTGGGGAAAATGTCATTGTATTGGGAGGAGGGGATAAAAAAAAAAGCTGGAAAAATGACTGGATTGAATTCCCAAAGAGGTTTTTTTTGCTTGGAAAATTTGCCCTCGGGCACCTTGAGGAGCTGAGTGAGCGTCAGGTAAAGGCTTTGAGGTCTCAGGTGAGTCAAAAGTCACGAGACCTGAGGTACGAAATCCTATAAATAGTCGGGGCAGGGACTGCTCTGCTTTTCCTGGAATCAGAGCTCTTGTTTTCCCTCAGTATTAAATATCCAGCCGCTGTTATTTATGGATTTGGGATTTTGGGAACAGCAACAGCGGTGTTTTTGATACGACTCCGAGTTGCTTTGGATTTGAAGAGAGAGAAACGCTCGGGGAACAAAATTCTCCCTCCAAAAAAGCAGCCCCAAAAGGCTCCCCGAGAATTCCCATGGCTGTGCATCCAGGTGAGACTTTGGGTTATGGATTAGGATCATCCTGGTTTAGGGCACAGGCCATGAGGCTGCATTAAATATCAATATTTTTGCAGTTTTGAGGGAGAAATGTTGGCCTGCTGAGGAGCTGGTGATGGTTTTGTAGGGTGGGGGCGGCTCCTGGGGTGTGAAAATGGGCTTCAGGATATGATTTTATTTTAAAAAAAATGGGATTTATTTGCCAATTTGGGATTTTTTGGCCAGCCTGGGCCTGGGGGAAGGCAGGGGGTGCTGCCAGGGAGGTTTAGGAGCTGCTTTTCAGGGGATTTTTGTGTCCCTTGGGGTCTGTCCCAACCAGTGGTTCCAGGTTTTGCTCGTGATTGTGGGATGTCTTAATTCCATGATTATTTATATATATATTAGTTATAATGTGTATTATAAATATATATTAGTTATAATGTGTATTATAAATATATATTTATATAGAAGATAAAATAATCTAAACTAATATATTCTAATATATATGATACATATTTTTATACTTGCATTTTACATATATAATGTATTATACTATTGTTCTGGTCTATATTATGATTTATAATAATATATAATATAAAATAATATAAAGTAGTAAATATAACATATAGTTTTATATATAGTTTTTATTTTTATATAGTATGTATTATATTTATTGTTTATAATACATGTTTTAAATACCTATAATATAATAAAGTAATAATTATATATCTGTTTATATCTACTTATATATTTTTAATATATTATATATTGTACATATTAATATAAAATATATGATAAATATTAATAGTATATACTATAAAACATTATATGATATATGAATACAAAACTATTGTAACATCCTATAAATAATGTATTATTTATCATATCATATGTTTTTGTATATTAGTTATCATATAATGTATTATATATTAACAATATATACACATTATTTATACTTTATATATAAAATTTTAAAATACATAATACACAATATAAAATAATAAAAGATTAATAGAATAATAAAGATACTATGAATAATATATATAAATAATTATGGAATTAAGGCAACAAGTTGTTGTGAGCTGGGTGCTGATATTTGACATTTTCCAAAAATCAGTGAAAACAGGAACAATGATAGAAAATGTTAATTTTTATCATCTTTACTGTAATTATTTCACCTCTAGGCCCTGTCCATTAAGTTAAGGTTAAGTGGGATTTATAAATGATAAAAAAAAATTAAAATATCTATATATTTATAAATTAAAAATTTATTAATATAAAATATATGTGTTGTATGTATTTCTAAATTATATATTAAAAATATATCTAATTTATAAATTATAATTTATGACTCCTGATTAATAAACCCTCAAACATGATTTGTCTTCAGCTCTCATTGATTTCAGCACTAAAATGGTTGTTTAAAGGGGTTTCTTTGTCATTTATAGTAATAAATTATTAGTCTAATAATTACAAGCCCATAATAGGAACATTTCCCACTTCAATTATCCCGTCAAAAATATTCCCTGGATTTTTTTTGGAATCCCACAGTTGATTCCTCTGTTATTTGGCTGTAAATTAAAGCGTTAAATTAAAGATCCTTAAAAAAGCATTTTCCTTTTTCTCCGTGGGAAATTATCTCCAAATTAGGAATTTTATGTGGCAAATGATGAAGAAATAAGTAATATTTCCTACAATTTGGTTTTGTTGGCTGGAATCCGATTTAAATCCGATTTCTGGGGGCTTTTTCTCCCTCTCTTTGCTCCCAGTACAGTGGGTTTATTATATATCATAATTCAGGACTGTGGATTTATTGGGAATTTTCGCTTTAAACTCCAATTTCTCAGTAAATTTACGGCTTTTTTATTTTTAGTTTTCCCCATTTCACCTCTAGAATTAATAATGAAAATAAGGTATTAAAAAACCATGAAAATAAGATTTTAAACCCAAATTAAAGGTTTTTTTTTTGGGGTATAAAAGCTGTGATTAGTCCTTCTCTCAGGAATATGGAATTTTGAGTATTTAATTAAAAATATCCCTGGAACTGGAGGTTTTAAGGGATATTAATGATGCCCAAGCTGGGAGATCTGGTGGGATGGGTGTTCCCAGATAAATTGTGGGATGTCACTGGGCTGCAAACAGCGAGGAATGAGATGGGACAGGGAATAATCCCACCCTTGGGAGCAGGAAACCTCTGGAAGTGTGGACAGAACCACTCCAAGTGTGTGCTCTGTTTCATCTGCCATCCCAAAAGACAGATTGTTTGGATATGAGGGAGTGGCAGCTCTTTGTTTTCCTGCTGGGATTCCAGATCCCAGTGAGCAATCCCCGTGGGATTAATGAGTCAGCCAGGAGCATCCCGTGCTCCCAGGAAATCATGACCCATCCACAAGTGCTGTGATCATTTCCCAGGACAAACACTCTGTGGATTTGGGAGATATTTTGGCTGGTTCTTCCACCTGAAGTTTGTTTGCCCTTGAAGATAATTTTTCCAGGTTGTTATTCCTAAATAATATCCAAGAGGTAGTGACAACTCCTGAAGAATATTGATCCATTTATGGCTGGGACTTTCTGCCCTTTAATCCTTGGGAATTCTGCTCAGGATGTGTCCCTGCCCATGGCAGGGGTTGGATTAGAAGGTCTTTAAGATCCCTTCCATCCCAAACCATCCTGGGATTGCATGGATGTTCTGGAGCGTTCCCAACACACCTGGATGCTGGGATATCAGAGTGGAAGGGGAAGGAGCAGTTATTCCCTGTAGATACACACTAATGGGATGTGTTTTGGGATATCCTGCATTCCTTCCAGGACCTGTTGGTCTGTGGGAAGCTCCTTCTGAGGATAAAGAGGGAATGGGGATATTCCAGGATGTTAAGGCAAACAGTTTGTGCTGCTGGGAATGGGGTGGCCAATGACACCTACAGTCCTTTCCAAAGGAAATATTCAGAAATGATTATGGAGCAGTGGATGGATTGAATTCCCAAATAAGTTTTTGCTTGGAAAATTTGTCCTAAGGCACCTTTAGGAGCTGAGTGTTGGATAAAGCCTTGGAGCTTTTAGGGGAGTCAAAACTCATCCACATCCACCCACAGCTGTTCCAAACCTATCTCAGATATCCAGCTGCAATATGAGAGGACTATGGAAGCAAACTATGGATGGCATTAACATTCCTAAAGATTCCTCCTTTTTTTTTTTGGTTGGTTTCCCCTTTTTCCCGTAGTTTCTCCTGGCGCTGAGAGCGTTGCCCTCAGGGAGGGGGATCATCCCAGTGAGCTGATGAACGAGGACATCCGTATCCACAGCTGGCCTTGCTCCTACTACCTGGACAGCGGGAAGCAATGGGTGTCTGGGAGACTCTCCCTGACTCCCGTCGGGATCAAATTCACGGCTGACAAGTCGGGCGAGCTCTTGGTCGACTTCCCCCTGTCCGGCATCAGCGAGATCAAGAAGGAATCTTCCAACCTGATCTTCAGCTCCCTCACCATCCTGGAGAAGAGCACCAAGCACTGGTTCAGCTCCCTGCAGCCCAGCAGGAATGTGGTGTTCAACGTCCTGGAGCACTTCTGGAGGGAGCAGCTGCTGGAGAGCCGAGGGGCGGGAACGGCGGGAGCGGCCGGGAGGAGCAGCAAGGGGAAGGAGCTGACTGGAATGTTGGAGGGATCCCAGAAACGCCTGGAGGACACGGCCAAGGTGCTGCACTACCAGGGGGAGCAGTTTGACAACATCATCAAGGGGCTGGACAAGATCGAGGGGGACATGGATGTGGCCGACAGGTAAACGGGAATGGGAGCATCCGGGGGGTGCCGGGAGGGTATTCCTTCCTCCTGCCGGGAATTCCGCCCTGGAAACCCCAAGGGAATAAGCAGGAATCCAGATCCTGGTCAGAGAGGATGGGGCAGCTCTGCTGGGAGAGTTGGGATTGGGAGCCTGGAGAGGAGAAGCTTTTTTGGCAGGGGGGAATTAATTATGGCCTTTCGGGATTTGGAGGAGCTGCAGGAAAGGTGGAGGGAGATTGTTTACAAGGGATGGAGGGGCAGGACAGAGGGAATGGCTTCAAACTGAATAACTGGAGATTCAGGTGGGATATTGGGAGGGAATTGTTGGCTAGGAGGGTGGGGAGGGGCTGGAATGGATTTTTCAGAGAAGCTGTGGCTGCCCCTGGATCCCTGGAAGTGTCCCAGTCCAGGTTGGATGAGGCTCTGAGCACCCTGGGAGGTGTCTCTGCCCATGGCAGGGGGTGGAATGGGATGATCCTTAAGGTCCCTCCCAACCCAAATCACCCTGGAATTCAATGATTTTATATATAAATCTCTTTCCTTCAAATAAATTTCCCAACCCTTATGAATTTCCCCTCCAACTGACAGAAATGAGGGAGATCTCCAAAATATCCACATCCTAGAAGTTATTAGCGAGCAGGCAGCTAATTAGGGGGAAATATGGGAATTTCATGTCATTCAGGTGTTCATTAATACGGCATTCCCACTTTTATTGGATGGCCTGGAATATTCCTGACTCAAAATCCTGGCATTTTGCTGCCTTTGGAGGAGTGAAGGAAGAGGTTTGGGGAGATCCGTTGTTTAACTGGAGCTGCTCCAGAACTCGAGGGAATGGTAAATACTTGGTGCTAATCAGAACCCCGTGGCTTTGCTGTGTGCTGATGAACATTCCAAGGGGAATCCTTTGATGTGTTTTGTGTTCCATTCCGGTCCCAAACGGCCAGGAAAGGTCAGGAGAAGCGTTGGAACATTTCAGGCTTGGAGCGCCTTTGGAGCAGCTCCGACACCTGCAGGGAGAAACCAAACACAATCAAAGCCTGAACTGGGTTGTTTTTGGAAGCAGCAGCTGCTTTCAGATGGATCAGCTGGAAAAGGGAAGTGCTGGTTTCCCAGTGGTTTTGGGGGATGTTCTCCGTGGCCTTTCATGGAAAGCCAAGAGACTCAGGAGCTTCAGAGAGAGCTCGGAAAGCTCCGGGGCAACAAAGGAAGGGCAGGGAAAGCAATCCCTGCTCCTTGATTTTGGAAGAGGGGCTTTGCTTCGGGATTAAGGCACACAGGCAGGGATTGTCTGTCCTCCTGGAGCTGAAAAGTTGGGAGTCCTGGACTTCAAAACGGGAAAATAAAGGAAAGCAGGGAGCAAACGTGAGCTGAGTTTGGCCACAGCTCCAGGGGGGGAGAATCAGCTCTGATTTTATTCACAAACCTGTCCTGATTGCAGGAAATTTGGGAACAAACTGCTCCTTCCAGTTGGGGGGGTGTCTCTCTTAAAAAGAACCAGAGCCCTGTGTCTACTTGCATGTGTTTTAAAGCCTGGATGAATTTTATCTTACCTCTGTGTGTGGCCCTTTTTTTTGGATTATTCATCCTGTGTTTGTGTGTTCCTGGATATTTCCAGCTGCTCCCAGATGAGCAGAGCTGAGTGTGGTGGTCAGAGCCCCCCCAGAATAAGCAGGAATCCAGATCCTGGTTTAATATATTCCTATTAAGTGTGTTTTTAATATATTTTTTAATACATTCCTGTTAAAAAACCAAAGTGCTCCAGTGCAGATTTTCCTTTGTATCTACGGATCGGTGGTTTGTTGATCCAAGGGAGGTGATTCCACCCTGGAATGCTGGAAAAATTGCCTGGAGGCTTTTTTTTAGGGCTGATTCTTGACTGGAAATCCCACAGGGATATCAATCCCTGGGAAAAGAGGGATGAAGGGATAAAAATGAAGGATTCAAGTTACCCAGATAAATCACTGCAATGTAAAGGGAGGTTTAGATCATTTGGGGAGGAGATTCCTGGAATTCTGCCTCTGCTATCCATGAATTCAGTGGTTGACTCCCAGGATGGCTTTTCCTAGGAGAGGAATCCCTTCCAGTGGATCTGTTTGGAAAACTTGGTTGGCAAACAAAGCCTATTGAGTTGGAGCTTCCTCCTTCAGCTCAGACTTTACCCAATTAAACAGCAGTGAAAAATTGCAGGATTTGGGAAGTTTTCTGTGGGAAAACAGGGATCTTCTCCTGGAAAACAAAGCCTTGCAAAAAGCATCCTTAAAAGCAAATGAAACCAGGCTGGTTGGGTTTGTGGGATGCTGGAAGCGTCCAGTGGGAATGGGGGGGAGGGTTGTTGGAGCAGTGGATGCATCCCAGGGGATGGATTTGCCTCTTCCCATGCCCAGGAAAGGGGGGTTTGAAGCTGCTGTTGCCTGTGTGGGGAGGTGGAGCTGTTCCCAAAATTTCTTCCCAGTCATCCTGAAATACAGCATCATCTGATCCCGGGATGGGTTTGGAGATGGGCAGGGAATGAGAGTGGGAGCAATGGAGCATCCAAGGAGCTGCCTCTGGAAAGGGAGGGAAAGGCTTTGGAGAGACCTTGGAGTCCCTCCCAGGGCCTAAAGGGGCTCCAGGAGAGCTGGAGAGGGACTGGGGACAGGGATGGAGGGACAGGACACAGGGGGCAGGGAGAGATGGGATATTGGGAAGGAATTCCTGGCTGTGAGGGGGGTGAGCAGCTGGAATGGAATTCCCAGAGAAGCTGTGGCTGCCCCTGGATCCCTGGAAGTGCCCAAGGCCAGGTTGGAGCAATCTGGAATAGTGGAAGGTGTCCCTGCCCATGGCAGGAGGTGGCACTGGATGATCCTTAAGGATCCTTCCTACTCATTCCATGATTCCTGTGTAGCCCTAGGGATGCTACAGCACAGCACATGGAAAAGCAAACCAAACCCGCCATTTTTCCTCTCCTTCCCTTTTTTTTTTTTTTTTTTTTTTGAGGTGAAAAGAATCCTGGTTAGGCTTAGACTCAAAAATCAGGGATTCTTTCATGATCCTTTCTTGGGAAAGGCCCCCAGGAAAAGGGAATGTCTGCCTTGGGAGCTGCACCAATGCTGAGGGGGACTCTGGACACTGGTGGGAATTCTCTGCTGGACTTCTGAGCCTCAGTCTTAGTGGGAATTTTAACTGGGAATTTGAGTGTGGGGGCAGAGCAAAAGGGGGCTATCAGACTGTGGGACTGAGGGATAAAGGAGCAGGAAAAGGCAGTGGAAGGGGTGAGGGGCAGGAGTGGAAAACTGAGGAAAAAGGCGGCGTGAGCTGAGGAAAAGCCTGGAAAAATCCAGCTGGCAGTTCAGTTTCTTGCATCCCAACAGTGAGATTCCAGCAGCGCTTCCCAGTGTTTTAGCAGGTGGGCTTTGAAACGGATGGATCCTGGGAAGCTGGGAATAGGTTTGAGGGGTGAGATAACAGGGGGCTGGATTCGGGATTAGGGAATTAGGGATTTGCTTTGAACTGGTGGGATAACAGGACCTTCCCGCTGCTTTTCCCCGTTCTAACCTTCCCCTTTCCCCCTTCCAGGCTGCTGACCGAGCTGGAATCTCCTTCCTGGTGGCCCTTCAGCAGCAAACTCTGGAAAGCACCCCTGGAATCCAAGCCCAAGGAAGCGGCCGCGCCTGCCGAGCCCAAGAGCCAGGAAGGAATCATCCTGAGAATCCCGGTCATCGTCACCCACCGGGCAGACTCCAACGCCAAGCCTGGAAAGCTCACCCTCCTTGCCTCTGGCCTGGAGATCAGTGACTGCAGCGGGCAGGTGATGCACAGGTTCGAGGGCAGGGACGTGGATGAGATCCGGGTGCACTCGCCCTACGAGATCAGCGTCCGCCAGAGGTTCATCGGGAAGCCCGACACGGCCTACAGGCTCCTGTCAGCCAGGATGCCAGGGGCCATTCCTGTCCTGGAGATGCAGTTCAGCAGGAAGATGCAGTTCCTAGAGGATGCCCTGGGGTTTGTTGGAGCCGGGAAGTCTCCTCAGGGGGATTTGGGCACCTCCATCTGGCAGGCAGGTGTGTGGGATGGGGGGATCCCTCCGGGAGCAGCAACTCTGGCTTCAAAGGTTTCCAAGGGTTTTCCAACCTCAAAATAGTCCCAAGGCAAATCCTCTCCTCCCTGTCCTAACAGTGGTGATGATAATATCCAAGGAATTGGGGTCAGGAAGTGGATTTGGGGACCTTTCTCTGGCAGGCAGGTGTGTGGGATGGAGAATCCCTTTGGAAGCAGCAGCTCTGGCTTCAAAGGTTTCCAAGGGTTTTCCAAACCCAAAATAGTGTGAAATATTTCCCAGGTAAATCCTCCCCTCCTTGTGCCAATGGTGGTGATGATAAAATCCAAGGAATTGGGGCCAGGAAGTGGATTTGGGGACCTCCATTTGACACCAGGTGTGTGGGACAGGGAATCCCTCTGAGAGCAGCAGCTTTGACTCCAAAGGTTTCCAAGGGTTTTCCAACCCCAAATTACTTCCAAGGCAAATCCTCTCCTCCCTGTGCCAATGATGGTGATGATAAAATCCAAGGAATTGGAGCCAGGAAGTGGATTTGGTGACCTTTCTCTGGCAGGCAGGTGTGTGGGATGGGGAATCTCACTGAGAGCAGCAGCTTTGACTCCAAAGGTTTCCAAGGGTTTTCCAACCCCAAATTACTTCCAAGGCAAATCCTCTCCTCCCTGTGCCAACAGTGGTGATGATAAAATCCAAGGAATTGGAGCCAGGAAGTGGATTTGGTGACCTTTCTCTGGCAGGCAGGTGTGTGGGATGGGGAATCCCTCTGGAAGCAGCAACTCTGGCTTCAAAGGTTTCCAAGGGTTTTCCAAACCCAAAATAGTGTGAAATATTTCCCAGGTAAATCCTCCCCTCCTTGTGCCAATGGTGGTGATGATCAAATCCAAGGAATTGGGGCCAGGAAGTGGATTTGGGGATCTTTCTCTGGCAGACAGGTGTGTGGGACGGGGAATCCCTCCAGGAGCAGGAACTGGCTCCAAAGGTTTCCAAGGGTTTTCCAACCCCAAAATACTCCCAAGGCAAATCCTCCCCTCCTTGTGCCAATGATGGTGATGATAAAATCCAAGGAATTGGGGCCAGGAAGTGGATTTGGGGACCTCCATTTGACACCAGGTGTGTGGGACAGGGAATCCCTCTGGGAGCAGCAACTGGCTCCAAAGGTTTCCAAGGGTCTTCCAACCCCAAATTACTTCCAAGGCAAATCCTCTCCTCCCTGTCCTAACAGTGGTGATGATAAAATCCAAGGAATTGGGGCCAGGAAATGGATTTGAGGACATTTCTCTGGCAAGCAGGTGTGTGGGACGGGGAATCCCTCTGGGAGCAGCAACTGGCTCCAAAGGTTTCCAAGGGTTTTCCAACCTCAAAATACTCCCAAGGCAAATCCTCTCCTCCCTGTCCTAACAGTAGTGATGATAAAATCCAAGGAATTGGGGCCAGGAAGTGGATTTGAGGACCTTTCTCTGGCAGGCAGGTCTATGGGACAGGGAATCCCTCTGGGAGCAGGAACTGGCTCCAAAGGTTTCCAAATGTTTTCCAACCCCAAAATACTCCCAAGGCAAATCCTTCCCTTCCTTTGCCCATGGTGTTGATGATAAAATCCAAGGAATAACCTCCAGGTGCCTTCAAACCCTCTGTCACTGCTATTTTTCCTTTGTCATTCCTGGCTGCAATAGATTAATTACAATGATAATAAACCTGTCCTTCAGTTAAATGCAGAAACTTTACCCCAAATATCCATACCAGGAATTCAGTAAATCATGTCATAAACTTCATATTGATTTTCCCCAAATTTTTTTTTCCTAAAAAACCCTGAACTTTGGCATTGGGGGAGTTCAGATGTTTAAATCTGGGAGATTTTAGGCCTCAGATTTGTTGATTTTAAGATTTCAAGAGAGACTGAAACCCTTTCCCAGCAATCAGCTCGACATTCCTTACTCTTCTTGATTCTCCTAAAATTCCAAGGAGTGTTTTTCCTTAGTTTTTTTCTTTGTAATCTAACCCTGGCTTCATTTCATATTTGTCACTTAAGAATTCATTTCTATCACCATCCCTAAATCCTCTTTTTTTTTTTCCCCCCTTAATTTTCAGTGACAAAAGAGCAACTCAAGGCCTGGATTCATTCCCAGCATATTAAAACCAAGCAGAAAACAGGATAAAATATTAAATTAACATCTTTCCATGCCCCAAAACATCCTGGAATTCAGCAGGGGGAGGGGGTATTTTGAAGGGGGGAAAAAGCTTGGAAAAACCTTGTTAATTGGGTAAGGAAGGAAGTTTTGGGCATCTGGCACTTCAAAATCCAACAACAGCTTAGAGGAAAAACAACCTGCTTTGAGTTATTCCAGCAAATTGGAGTCCAATTCCTGAGGGCCTCAAGCCTGGTTATATAAAATCCTCTTTTTTTAATTTTTTTTTCCCAGCCCTCCCGGGTTTTTTCCCCACTGCTGTGAGTCAGGGAAGGAAGGATATTGCTCCTTCCCTGCTGCCTTTTCCCTGGTTTCCTTTGGAAATGGGCACGAATTAAAAACCCCGGGGCTGGTGGAAATCCTGACTTTTCCAGCTGCACCAGAGCCCTTGTTTGTCCCTTCCCTGGAGTTTATCCCGGTTTTCCTGCCGTCACAAGGGGGCACCCACGGGCTGTGTTGGAACATCGTGGTTTTTTCCGTGGATAGACTGATTTTTTTCCTTCTTTTCCCTAAAAGCTGAGGGGCAAAAACTCAGTGTTTTGCAGAAAAAAAAAAAAAAAAAATCTGTGTTTTTTCAGATAATGAATTAATTTAAGGATTTATGGGAGAAATGTCCTGGCAGGGGAGGTTCATCCATCTTAAAATTGAGGATTTTGCCCTCTTTACCCTCAGCTGTCACAACCTCACCTGGAGCCTCTGTTTACACCAGTCCTAAAGTTCTGCATATCCCACGTAAATACTCAAATAAGACACCCTTTTCCTAAGATTTTTGGCAAAATTCCACCTGGAAGAGGAATTCCTGAGGGTTTTCTACACCCCAGGTTATCTGAAAGGATTTTCACTTCTTTTCTCCCTCTATGTTTTGGACACATGTGGGTGTTTAAACGCTCAGGGCAGCGCACTGGGGTTTGGTTTATCCCATTTTATCTGGATTTTAGGCAATTCCACCCTTTAGGAATGGCTGACAGCACCTTCCCAGGATTGAAAAATCAGGATTAAAATCCTGCAGTGCCTCTGCAGCACAACCATTTAGGGCTGTCTGGGTCCTGGAGTTGAATTTTGGCATCCACAGGATTTTTTGATCCCTTTAGAAGCTGCCGAATTTTTCCTGTTTATCCCCGAATTTGCTCTTTATTTGGAGTTTCCAGCACTTTGTTCCGAGCTTTGGTGGCTTTTTGTCTCACTGGAAGTAACACCAATGAAACCAAATTTCTCTTTAAAATATTTCTGCCTTCTTGTCCAATATCTCCCTAAAAAACTGCTGGGAAATTCCAGCTCTCTGTCCTCATCCCACTCTTTTAGTCCTTGGATTGATGGAGTTGGATGGATGGATGGGCTAATTGATTTTAAATAATTAATTAGCACGTGGTGACACTCAGCTGGTAAGAAACACAACTTCCTCTGGCTGTTGCCATAGGGAATTCTGTCATTCCCTCCCTGCTTTTCCTGGGAAGGACATCCCATTCCACCCCTGCCATGGGCAGGGACACCTCCCACTATCCCAGGTTGCTCCAGCCTGGCCTTGGACACTTCCAGGGATCCAGGGGCAGCCACCAGCTTCTCTGGGAAATCCATTCCAGTCTCTCCCCACCCTCCCAGCCAGGAATTCCTTCCCAATATCCCATCTATCCCTACTCTCTCTCAGTCTGGAGGATCTCCCAATGGTGGCACCTCCTTGTGTCTCCATCCACGCACTTAAATCTGTGTCTCCCACTGTTATTCCTGCTTTCTTGTTCTGGGAAGATGTCTCCTCCCTCCTCTGCCAGCGTCTCCTGCTCCAGAACACGAGTCAAAGAAGTTGCTTCGAGCAGAACTGCTGCACACTCTGCCCTCAGAGGGAAATGTGGGCACTAAACCTGCCCCCAAGTGACCCACAGGAGGAGCTCAGCACTTGGGATGTTTCAGAGGACACCCCACACCTCCAAACTGCCTGGAATGAAACTCCCAGTGGTGGCACCTACCTTGTGTCTCCATCCACACACTTTGGGGGCACTTGGCCTTTCTGTTCCAGAGCCAAATGGAGCAAACCCCTGAAAGAGCAGCAGGAACAAGGTTTAGTCCCCTCCTCCTTTTTTTTTAGGGATGATTTGGTTATCAGGGATGATTTGGTTATTAGGGATGATTGGGTTATTAGGGATGATTTGGGTTATTCCCAAGTGGAGCTGAGCTGTCCCAGCCCCAGGTGGGAAATTAAAGCTCCCTGGAATTCCTGCAGTGCTGTTTCAGTGGGGAAGTTTCACTGTTCGAGTGTCCCAAAATCTCCACAGCTTCTGGAGAGTGGAGTGGGCCCTCTGGAATCCTAAATGTGCTCTGCACTGAGCACCATCTCCTTGAATTCCCATCCAGGGGATGTGGGACTTCAGCAACCAATTCTCCAACCCATCCATGAGCATCAGAGGATGGTCCTTGGGAAGAGCAGCTGGGCTTTGTCTTGATATTCCATAAACCAGGATGGTTTGGGGTGGAAGGGACCTTAAAGATCATCCAGTGCCACCCCTGCCATGGGCAGGGACACCTCCCACTATCCCACATTGCTCCAACCTGGCCTTGGACACTTCCAGGGATCCAGGGGCAGCCACAGCTTCTCTGCCCAACCTGTGCCAGGGCCTGCCCACCCTCCCAGGGAAGGATTTTTCCCAGTATCCAACTGGGAACCGTCAATCTGACCATGGGAATTTCTCTTGCAGCCACAGGACTGCTGGGAGGGGTGGTGCAGCCTGGATCTCCTGCAGGGAGCAGGGAAGGGACGGACAACGAGCAGGTTCAGCTGCAGCAGCACGAGAAGGTGTCCCAGGAAGAGGCCAAAGAGCTCAGACAGGTAAAGTAGAGATGGATTTGCCAGGAGTTGTTTCCCCTCCTTGTGTTTTCCTTAAAAAACACGTGTTTTCCTCATCCCAAAGTCGTTGTCTTAACAAAATACTCCTTCATAAATGTCCATGGGAATGTTTGAAAGCTCAGTCCAGCCTGTAGTGAAAACACCCTCTTCCCTGAGAGACCTTAATCATCACAATTAATAATTATGATTGATATTTTCCAGGTATAAGCTGTAATAGGTGTAGAAGTGAAGGAAAATGGGGTTGAAGGGGGGGGAATTTCTGACCAGGAAAAGCAGATTTGAAAGGTGTGGAAGTTTGGGATTCACGTGGGGCTCAGTAAAGTCCATATAGAGCCTTTTGGGTTTGGAACCCCTGGGAGCATCAAGGAAGTGACACCTGAGGAAGACATTTGATGTTTGGGAATGAGCAGGAGGATGGATCATCACATTTACAAATGACTCAGAGAGTAAAGAGGGAAAAACAAGCATTGAAGACATCACATTTCAGCCATTAATTAAAGATATTTGGTTTTAATTGTTTTTTTCCTGAGCAGTTCCCTCTCCTGAGGATTGGGATCTTCTTCTCTCCTCCAGGGATAACAGCAGATGTTTTTCCAGCAGGAATTGGGGGGTGATGCTCAATTCTTTCCCTCAGAGCTGGAAGCCCTCAGTGTGATTTGGGTGCTCAAGGAAAGGAATTCCTGCTCACCAGGAATTCCTGAGGGGACATTTATGTCAAACCCCACATTTTGTGGCACTGTGAGTGTCCCTGAACTGGGCTATGGAGACAAAATCCTCCAAAATTCCAGTGGTGCCTGCCTGGGATTGCCAAAATGTCCCCAGGAGTGGCAGGGGGTGTGACAATCTTGGCCCCAGGGCTGTGCTTGGAGGGGCTGGATGATCCCATTCCAGCCTTTTCCTCCTTCCAGAGCCTCTGGAGTGTTTATTTACCCTTTAGGTGCCTTCAACTCAGGAAATCACAACTGTGAGCTCACAGAAAACTTGTTTGGTGGAGGAACTGCTCCTTCCAAGGGCTGGATCCCAAAATTTCCTCATGGGATGGCCTCGTTCCATGGCCTGTGGGGATCACAGACACCTGAGCTTTAACACATGGAAAAGCAGGCCCTGGAGCTGTTTTTTTGGAAGGGGGGAGAACTGAGGAAATACTTTGGATTTCCTGCTGTGTAACTGGAAGGATTGGGACCAAAATAAAAGGTGGGAATTAAGCCTGGGGAGCTGCTGAAGTCTTATTTTTTTTCCGGACCAGGAGTGTTTAGTCCTTGAAAATAAGTGAATAAAATCAGAATTCTCTGTCAATCCAAGGAAAAAAAAAAAAATGGGAGAAGTGTCCTCTAGGAAATCGTGTTGGGATTTAAAATCTTCCTGCTCCTTCCTGTCCCTGCCCATTCCAGCTGCAGCAGGAGAGGGAATTGCTTGGGAGTGACTTGAGTGGCTAAAAATGCAGGGAAAAAAAAAATTCCCAGCTCCAGTTTAGGGAATCCAGGAGTGTTTCATTTGGGACAGAAACAGGAGTTCTCTCACTTGTAGTTTTGGGAAGAACAGAGAAAGGGGGATTAAGTTTGATCCGGAGTTTATTTTGTGTTTTTGCTTTGGCAGCCAAATCCTGGCTCCGGTTATTCGTGTTCCTGGGATTTATGGGAAGGGCTGGGAGATGCTTTAGAAGATAAATCCCACTCCTGTGGGATTTATGTCAAATTCCCTTCCCATTCCAGCCAGATGGGATATTCCTGCTTGTCCCAAACCAGCAGCAGATGATGGAATTAATTCAGCCCCACGTGTGGATAAAGGTGCTGCTGATGTTTCCCAGCAGCTTTTTGGGGGCTTATTCTACAGATTCCAACAGAAAGTTTGCCAGTTATGGGAAAAAATAAATATAAATATGTGTGAAGTGTAGGGTTTTTTATCCTATTTTACCTAAAGGTGTGTTTTGTTGGGACACTGAAGGTTCAGGAGCATCACCTGAGGATGTAACTCCTGTCTCAGGCTGCTGCCACAAGGATCCAGGGAAAGGAATTTGCACAGATTTTTCAGGTGGTGTTTGGATCTGCCCATGGATTTGGTTGTTTGAAGTGATGAAAATTAATCCTGGAATAACCTGAGTTGGGATAGACCCATAGGGATCATCCAGTCCATCTCCTGGACACTCCAGCAATCCCACCCTGGCCCTGAGGGCGTTTTCCAAACACCCCTTGAGCTCTGGCTCAAGGTTTGGTTGCCCAGGTCTCACTTTTTTCCTTCTGCTCCATCCAGTGACACTTTTTTTTTTTTTGGTGAATTGTAGAAAAACAGCATTTTCTGTCCTTTGAGTGGTCCCTGCCTGGTCTTTGTGCCCCTTCAGCTCCAAACAGGCACACCTGGGGAAAAACCTCCTGCTCTGGGGTGCAAATCCACCAAGGAGGGAATAACAGCCAGGAGAAAATGATGTTTACACTGAGCTTCACTCCTCATTTCCCCTCTGCCCCAAACAACCCCAATATGTCAGTTGTGTTTGTTGTTTAACTCATTTTAATTCAGTTTATCAACGATTTGGTCACTTGGGCGTTGACCCCACCTGGAGTTCTGTGTCCAGCTCTGGGGCCTCCAGCACAGCAAGGACGTGGAGCTGCTGGGGCAGGTCCAGAGGAGGCCATGGAGATGATCCAAGGGCTGGATGGAGCTCTGGAGCCAGGCTGGGAGAGCTGGGGGGGTTCCCCTGGAGAAGAGAAGGATCCAGGGAGACCTGAGAGCCCCTGGCAGGGCCTAAAGGGGCTCCAGGAGAGCTGGAGAGGGACTGGGGACAAGGCATGGAGGGACAGGACACAGGGAATGGCTTCAAACTGGAAAAGTGGAGATTCAGGTGGGATATTGGGAAGGAATTCCTGGCTGGGAGGGTGGGGAGGGATGGAATGGATTTCCCAGGGAAGCTGTGGCTGCCCCTGGATCCCTGGAAGCGTCCAAGGCCAGGCTGGAGCAACCTGGGCTGGTGGAAGGTGTCCCTGCCCATGGCAGGGGGGGTGGAATGAGATGATCCTTAATATGCCTTCCAAGCCATTCCATAATGATTTAAAACCCTTAAGGGGTTGGAAAGAGATGATCCTTAAGATCCCTTCCAACCTCACCCATCCCACAGCGATTTTAAACCCCCGAAGCTCCTCCTTCCCACATCTCCATGCCTTATCCCGGCCATTCCCACTGAAAACTCCCAACTCTTTCCCTCTGGCAGATCCTGAAGAAGCTGAAGGGCCTTGCCCTGGAGACTGAGGCCGAGCTGGAGAGGCAGGACGAGGCCCTGGATTCCATCAGCAGCTCCGTGGACAGGGCCACGCTGACCATCGACAAGCAGAACCGCCGCATGAAGAGGCTCACGTAGCCCTGGGATTGGGAGTGGGAACGGGAATGGGAGGAACAGGGGAGCTGGATTCACCCCCCACTGTTCCTCCACGGACACTTGGGCTGCCCTGGGAGGTGTTTGGGATGTCCTTCTGGAATTCTGGGCTGCTGGTGTGGAGTTCTGAGGGCTTGGAGTTCCTGAGGGCTTGGAGTTCCTGAGGGCTTGGAGTTCCTGAGGGCTTGGAGTTCCTGAAGGTTTGCCTTTCCTGAAGGTTTGCATTTCCCGAGGTTTTGCATTTCCTGAGGGTCTGGGAAATGTTTCCAGGTGTTTTAGGATGAAAAAAAGGTGAAAACTTGTAATTAAAACCCTCAGAGTGGATCCTTCACTGCAGCAAAGGTGTAAATACCACGGGATGTGGCCAGACCTGACTCATCTTGGATGTGCTTTATTTTTTATGTTGCTGCTTCTGAGAGTTGTTTTTTTGGTTTGTTTTTTTTTTGGGGGGGGATTTTTTAGTGAAAGGAGCTGCTGTTGACACTTAATTGAAATTATTACAACCAATTAATTCCCTTCCAAGGTCTTTTGAAACACTTAATATCTGAATTAAAGCCCAAATACCCAACTGGGGCTTTTTTTGTGGAGGGGGTTAATGCTCAGCTGAGCAAATGATGGGGATAAAACCTCGAGTTCCCTCAGCAAATGGCTTTAATTCTGCTTTTAATGCACCCAGCTATTAATTTATAAGGGTCCTGAAGACTTTGGGGGAACATTTGATGGTCCTGCTACATCGTCATTTACTTCTTTCTTTATTTATTTATTTGCACTAATTGGTGGTGAAACATTTCAGGAGTTCTCATTGTTTCAACTTCTGTTCCTAAAATCAAAGGGACAAATGGCAAAGTGGTGTCTGTTGGAGTTTCCAGGTGGGAATATAGGACAGGAGAGACCTTTTTACCCCCTCCTAAATGATAAACATATAGGAGAGATTCCAGGTAATCCATGGAAAACTCTCATTTCATCAATTCCCAGTTGATTTCCCCTCTTTACCAGTTATTCAATTCAAAGTATTTGTTGCAATGTGTCTTTTTTTTTTTTTTTTAAGTGTTTTTATTTTTTTAAATTAAATTATTCTGGGGTTGCTTTAAATCCAACACTTTCAGTGCAATATTTATAACTTCAAACTGTCTCTTGCACTTCCATTTTCCTTTTTTTTTTTTTTTTTTTTCAGCCTGAATCTGAAAGATAAATCCAGGAAATCCCAGAGAGGATTTCCAGGAGGTTTTCCAGAGGTTTCCCAGCTTTTACTCTCCCTTGCTTTGTATCCCTCCAGTGATTTTCCAGTCCTGGTTGTTCCTGGCATGCACTTTAATGCTGAATGTGGTGATTATTCTCTATAAATAAGCGATTTACTGTGAAATAAATTCATGTTTGGGGTGTTCCTGTCGTTTCCCACCCCCAAATCACTGTTGTGTTACTGGGAAACCGAGACAAGGTTTAGACAAGGAATTATTCCCTGGATTATTCCCTGGATTTCCAAGTGTGTTTCGTGTGGGAACTGACCCTGGTGCTGCCTGGGGTGGAACCTCTGAGCTGAATTTTTCCAATCAGCATTCCCAAAATTCCACATTTGTTATTTCAGCCTCTAATTTTGCCTTTTTTTTTGGTGCCATATTTTGAATTGTTGTGGTTCCAGCACCAGCTGTTGCATCTCCCTGAGCATCCCGTGGGTTATTCCAAACCCATGGAATATTCCTGGTGGGAAGTGCCCCATCCCAGAGCTGTACATTTGCTGAATTCCATGTTCCACCTGTAATTCCTGCCCATTAAATCTCTTGGAATCTTGATTTTGTCTCTTGTGTTCACTTGGCTGAGAAATAGCAGGAAAAAAAACCTCCTGTGGGATGGGATTTCATGGAGCATTTCCTGAAGGATTGGCATTTCATGGAGCATTTCCTGTAGGATTGGGATTTCTTGGAGCATTTCCTGTAGGACTGGGATTTCTTGGAGCATTTCCTGTAGGACTGGGATTGAGGATGGGCTTGGTTTTAGTTTAAAAAGAGGGTGAAAAATAATAACTGGGGGAATATTATCCATGTGAATATTTATTGGGTGGTGAAATGGGGGAATGGCAGCACAGGGAGGGGCTCAATCCTGGGAATTGTGGCATTGGAGGTGCTCCAGCTCTTGGAGAAGGGATTGGGAATTCCTTGGATGTGTTGTGGCCTCTTGGGACAGAAATATAAAGATTAAAATTTAATTCTGTAAAAATCCATCCCTGATATTCCAAAAAAATGTTCAGGGCCTGCTAAATTCCCTTCTCCCTTAGTTTTGCAAAAACATGGAAAGAGGGGCTTTGTCTTAGGAAAAATAAGGAAAAAAAAGTGAATAAAAGAGATTCCAACCCTAAAAACAGATTTTCCTTGGAAAATCCTTTCAGCTCCTGCAAACCAGGCCTGGATTGTCCTGGATCATGGAAGGGGGGGTTTATGATCCAGGGGGTTTTCCTGGAAGTGCTGAGTGAGCCTGGAATCCCTGGAGCTTAAATCTCTTCCTCCATGGGAATTTGGGTGTATCCTGTGGAATAAAATGCTGAGAGAAGTGGTTGGAAAGAGCTTTTTTTTTGGGGGAAGTCAATGAGTTTCTCCAAAGCCTCAGGATAGTTTTGTATTCCCAGCTGGAAGTGGGATTTGGAGCCTCCTGTAGGTACAAAGATACATTTCTTTTATAGGTTTCATTCCTGAAACTAGAAATTAAATTACAACTATTAATTATGTAATTATTATTAATTATATATTTTATTTTTATTAATATATAGTACATATTATACATTACATATAATAATATTAATTACATATTATACTAAGTATACAGTTATAACTGTTAGTTCTATATTAATAATATCTAATTATCAGTCATTCAATTCTAATTAAATCCAAATTATGCTCTTTGAATGAAAGCACGAATCAGATCAGCTCCCTCTACAAACTGCTCTGGAAACAATCTTTAATCTGAGAAGAGATTTTAAATGTCTGTAACAGAATAAGATAGTTTAAAATTATGATAAGCAGGAGGCTTCTATACCATCCAGCTGTCGAGGTTTTTATTAATTATTATGCTCTCAAATCAGGCAGTTTTACCCCACCTGACATTTCATTTTTCCCTTCAAACTCCAGCTCCCAAATTCTGGTGACCGAGTGCAAATCTGATTTTTCCTTTAATTATTGGGGTTGCACAGAAGTTTGGGCTTCACATCCACACTCTGAATTATCCTCCCCACAATAATAAATATAATTTTATATTAAGAATGATGTATTTTTAGATCCCCAGGGTTATCAAAACCCACCTTCATCTCCTTCCCATCAGACTTTTCCCTCCCCACAGCAGCTGAGTTGCCCTAATAAGTGATTTTTTTTTTAGGCTGTGGCTGCTCAGGAAATGAAAGTATTCCATCATTCTCCCCATTCACCAGGAATGTGGGTGGGATCAGCATTCCCAGGAGCCTCCTGGATGAGGGAAGGTATTTCCAGCTCACCTTTGGAATGTTGTGCCCCTGGCATTCCCATGGCTTTCCCAGCAATGGGATTTGAATTTTAGCTCCTGAGATGAAGTCGTGCTGCTCTCCAGGGGTGGGAGGGAAGGATTCCCAGCCCAGTTCCATGGCAAAGTGGGAAGCCAAAGGTGAAATTGTGGGATGGTTTGGGTTGGAAAAGACCTCTCAGATCCTGGAATCCAACCATGACCTGGCACTGCTGGGGAAATGTGGGCTGGGTTCAGCCTGGCTTGGTGAGACCTCCATCCCCAGGGGGATTAATTCCTGCTCCTCATCAGTGTTCACTCTCTATCCATGAGTCTGGATCATGGAATCATGGAATCAGCTGGGCTGGAAAAGCCCTCTGAGATCCTCCAGTCCAACCCTCACTCCAACCCAGCCCATGGCGCTGATGGCACATCCAGCCTGTCCTTAAACACCTCCAGGGATGGAGAATCCACCCCATCCATGGGCAGCCCATTCCAATGGCTGAGCACTCTCCATGGAAAGGATTGAGGTCTCCCCTGAGCCCCCCCAGCTCAAAACCTGAGGTGAGATAAACCCTGAGCATTTAAAGACGTGGAGCTGTTGGAACAATTCCAGAGGAGACCCCGGAGCTGCTCCCAGGGCTGGATCCCTCTGCTCTGGAGCCAGGCTGGGACAGCTGAGGGGGTTCCCCTGGAGAAGAGAAGGATCCAGGGAGACCTGAGAGCCCCTTGCAGGGCCTAAAGGGGCTCCAGGAGAGCTGGAGAGGGACTGGGGACAAGGCATGGAGGGACAGGACACAGGGAATGGCTTCCCACTGCCAGAGGGCAGGGTTAGGTGGGATAGTGGGAAGGATATCCTGGCTGTGAGGGTGGGGAGAGACTGGAATGGAATTCCAGAGAAGCTGTGACTGCCCCTGGATCCCTGGAAGTGTCCAAGGCCAGGTTGGAGCAACCTGGGCTGGTGGGAGGTGTCCCTGCCCATGGCAGGGGGTGGAATGAGATGATCTTTCAGGCCCTTTCCAACTCAAACCATTCCATGATTCCAAGATCTTCAGGAGCAGCTGAGTGATGCCTGTAGAGCACCTTACACAAGAGAACATCTACAACCCAAATCCACATTTCCAGTCCTACCTCCCCATCCTTCCGATCTGCCCAAACCCAGCCACAATTTTTACCTCCTTTTTTTTTTTCTTTTAATTTTATTTTTTTTAATTAATAATTTAGCCCAAGGCACTTCTCTGTAAATTCAAACAGCTTTCCCCCCCCCCCCCCCATAATTTCCAGCTCTTTAAAAAGAGATGAAATAAAAACCCTTCCAACGGCGGCCAAAGCCAAGGAGAAAGGGAAAAAAAAAAAAAATCCTTTCTCCAGGGGTGTTGGTGATTAGCTCACGTTCTCCCTGCCCTTTGTTTTTCTGACAAGGTGCAAAACGCTGCATTTCAGGAGCTTTGCACCTTTTTTCTCCCACTTCCCTTCCTCCCACTGCCCCCCTCCGCCTGGAATCCTTTCCCTCCTGGCTCTCCGGGATAAAACCCCGCGGGCTTTCTGGCATAAAATACAAACCCCTCGCTCCGAAACGAGCCCGAACTGCCAGAGAGGCAGGAAAGCTGCTCCAACAGCTGGGTGAGAGCTCAGGAGCAGATCAGAGTTAGGCAGGACCAATAAAACCATTTACACAACGACCTTGCAGCTTTTCCCATCTCCCACTCTCCACCCAAGGTTCTCCTCAGAAATATTTTAGAAGACAGGGAGAATGAGAAAAGGAGGAGAGAATTACTAATGGAAGGAAAAACTGCTAAAAATATTAGCAGGTTTTTATGGTCAAAAGGGGCCTCGACCTCCCAGGTTGCCTCTGAGAAGGGCCTGATGTTTTTTATGGGGCAGTTTTGTGGGGTGCAGAGCTCTGAGGGGAGGGATTTATATGGCTGGGCTGCTTTGGGCTCAGGAGTTTGGTTGAAATTTATCTCTTTTTTTATCTGGGATTGGGTGGTTTCATCACCTGGGTTTGACCAGGTTGTTCAGGTTGATTTTAGGTGGGCAATAAAAGCTGATTCCTTATCGTGGAATCCTGGAATGGTTTGAGTTGGAAGGCACCTTCAAGATCATCCATTTCCAGGCCCTGCCATGGGCAGGGACACTTCCCACTATCCCAGATTGCTCCAACCTGGCCTTGGACACTTCCAGGGATGGGGCAGCCAAAACTTTGGGCAACAGATTGGTTTTCTTCCTGTCCTTTCTTTGCCCTCTTTCTGCTTCCACCCTTTCCCAGATTCCAATTTTGTCCAGCTTGGGTTCCAAACCAACAGGTCTTTTTGCTGGGAAGTGAAAAAAAAAAGAGCAAGTCTTGAAAAAAAAAATATTTAAGCATTTCTAAAATTAAATGTTTTGACTGAGAGGTTGGAGACAGGAAGAAAATCACACACAACAACCCCAGGCTTGCTTATCTGTACCTCAAATCATCAGGACACTGTGCTGGAGTCACCTTCTGCATCTCTGAAGGCTCAGAGAAGGGTCTCCAGGACGCAGAAGCTGGTGCTGCAGATGATTTACCCCAGGACGTGCTCGACCTCTCTGGCTCTTGAAGGAGCTGAACTCTGTTTTCCTGTCCCAGTGGACACTTCAACCATGACACAAAGTGGGGCAGCTTTTCCAAGGAAGAAGCCAAGCTGTGTCCCCTGGTAGCAAAACATCAGGAATTTGGAGCAGGCAAAGGAGTTTCCCACAGCCAAAAGGGATATTTAACCCAGCCCAAACCCGGGAGGCTCCACTGCTCTCGGATGGGACACACAGGGCTCGGTTCAGCTGCTCCTGCAGCTGGATTTGGGGGTGTTTTGGGAGCCATGGGGCTGGAGCTGCTGCTCCAGGAGGTTCTCCCCACTCCCCAGAGGTCTCACCTCTCATTTACCTGCCCTGTGTCAACCTTTGGGACATCCCAAGGCACCCCAAGAGCCTTAAAGATTTGGTGACCACACCGAGCCTGAAAACAGGGAGTGGAGTCCAAGGTCACTGAATCCTGGGATGGTTTGGGTTGGAAGGGGCCTTAAAGCTCATCCAGTGCCACCCCCTGCCATGGGCAGGGACACCTCCCACTATCCCAGGATGCTCCAAGCCCCATCCAACCTGGCCTTGGACACTTTTCCTGTGGCATCTCCTGGCAAACCCGGGATTCAGCCTCAGCACTAAACAAGAACGTGTGAGTGAGTTCAGTCTGTCAGGGCTGGCACCTCTGGAAAAGGAGGCAAACCTCGATTTTCTGGCAGGAGCACCAGAGATCCACTGTGGAACCTCTGCCTGTCACCTGCTCCAGGAGCTGGAGGGCAGAGCGTTGGGATCCCAGAGAGCAGGAAAAGAGCAGGGCCGAGTGTTTGATCCTTTCCCTTATCTCTCTGGCCTCCCACTCTCCCTTATCTCCAGGCCCTGTTTGTTTTTCCCAGGTGTGGGCAGGTGCAGCTCCTTCCCCGGGTGGTTTTTCCCCGCTCGGCTGCGGAGCCGTGGATGGAAAATGTGAGCGCTCGGCTGAGCTCAGGGGCACAGAGGGAGGGCAGGAAGCAGCCAGGGCACCTTATCTGAGTTCTGCCAGAGCTCTTTACACAATCCTGCTGCTCCTTTGGTGATGTGATTAATTGAGGAGCTTTATCCTGTCCCTCAAGGATGCTTCTCCTTTGGATTGAGGAGGTCTCAGCCCCCCCCCCCAGCCAGGGCAGTGCTCGGGGTCATGAGCAGGGCAGGGCAAGGACAAGGCTTGACTTTTTGCTCCCATTTGGAAGGTTGGAGGTGAAGAACATCCATGATCACAGAATAAAATCAGCTCCCTAATATTAAAGAAGGGGGAAATGCAATCCCTAACCCATTGTCTGGGTGCTCTTCGCCCCTCCTTTAATATTTTTGCTCCATTTGGTCTCTTCTTCCAATTTCCAAACAGGATCAGCTGGGGTGGTCACCATCTGATTGATTTGGCCCTGATTTCTTTAGCAACCTTTCTGAGCCAGATCAACCCCCCCTACTCGAGGAACCCCAAAGCAAAAAAAGGCAGTGGAGTTTAAAATGAGCTTTTCTTCCTTCCCCCTGCCTTTCCTTCCTCCCCAGCATTTCCACTGCTGTGCTACATCACTATTTCAGTTATAAAACATATATTTATATTCATATATTTAATTCCTGTCGTCTCACAGGTCCTTGGAGAAGATCAAGCTGAGCTGAGCTGGGCACTTGTTCTCCTCATACCAAGGGAACTGAGGCTTTTCTTCTGCCCCCTGAGATGTGACCAAAGCCAAACCCTTTGGATCTGAAACACCGTCCCAGGGAGGCTCAGATAAGGAAACTGGAAGTGAAAATCCCCAGTGGATCCAGTAAATTACCTTCTGGGAGTTTTTTGTGCCACATGTTTGGTGGTTGTGAGCAGAACAGGCTACAGCAGCTACAGGGAGAAATTCTACCCCCAACAGGAGGGCAAGGACATGTAGAAAGCCTAAAATCCCTGGAAAAAACCCCTTCCTGTGGCTTTCCAGGGTCACTGTCTTGATGGGGACAGATATTCCTGGAAGTGAAGCTCCAGGTGCTTCCCTGAGCTCCCTCTGCCCCTTGGACAGAGCCAGGAAAGGGGCAAAAGGCTTTTTTTTAAGGTGCATTTTAGGGCTCCTTGAGCTGATGCCAGGTAGGAATTGGGTCCTGCAGCCCAGCTGTTCCTATATCCATGTTTTCCTGGCCAGCTGGGCTTTCCAGGGCCATGTTCTGATCCTGAAATCTCTTTGCTGGGGATGTGATGGGCTGTTTTCAGGGGGAGATTCTCCATCACCCATCGAGGCAGTGCCCCTTCCTCTCCACACAAACCTGCCAAGGACCATTCCTAGGGCAATCAACTGGCTTGGAAAAACTGGAGGAGGAACAGGGAGCTTGGATGGAGGAGGGAAAGCAGCAGAGTTTGCACATCCTGAGCTCTGCTGATCACCTGGGATGTTGGATGTGTGGGATAAGGAAGCCTGGGCAAAGCCACACCCTGGGATTGGGGGATCATGGAATTCTAGAACGGTTTGGGTTGGGAGGGACCTTAAAGATCATCCAGTAAAGATCTTCCAACCCCCCTGGAAGAGAGACACATTAAACAATAAACATTAAACATTAAACATTAGAGCCCCACAGGTTGTGTCCCTGGTCACTCTTTGAGAGCAGGGACCCCGTTTTTGGGTGTTGTCCGAACTCTGCCCCTCTTTGGGAGCCAGGAAGGTGCATTTTCAAACACAAAACAGAGGGAAAAGCGAGCCAATTCCCAGCCTGTGCAGTGCCAGGGAGTTTGGCACTAAGCAGCTTTTTTGCTGCTGGTGTCTGGCAGTGCCGGGTCTTTATTTTCAACAAGCCCCGTTAAAGGATTACAAGAGCCTGTTAAAATAATGCCCTTCCAGCTTATTCCTTGTTGGAAGGAAAACAAGAATAAACAGAAAGTGTTCTATCCTGCCCAGGGTTATTGCTTGTAGTGCTTTGAAAGGAGGAAAAAAAAAATAAAAAATAAGGGGGGTAAAATTGCCAAGTCTCAGAGAAATATATAAACACACACAACCACACTTGTCTAGAAATATAAAGTGAGTTTTGTTTCATTTCTGGTTTATAGGCCTCAAAAAAAAAATAATAATTAACAGCTCCCCCCACTACTTAATCTAATTCCTGCTGATGTTTTGCCGTTGCATGAAGAGTTTTACCTCCGAGAAATAATCAATTAAGGAAGAAAAGGGAAGGAAGGAATTCCAAAGGGGAGTTGCTATATTTACCCTTTTACTGGGCTCTATTAAGCCTGGATTATAAAGCCAAGGAGGAAGAACAACACCAGAATGGTCAATGGTAAACAGTGTCTGCCACAAGCGGTCATGTTTTCCAAATAAAACAGCCTGGCACTGGGAGGCTGGATGGCTCCACGGGGAGCTGGGGGAAGAGGGGGCCTTTTCCCTCAAGGGAACTCCACCTGGAGTGGGAAAACAGCAAACATGGAAGCTCTCAGCTCTGCTCAGAGCCTGCTGAGGTCTCTGGGCTTCCAGGATAAGGAACGTGCAGATGGAGAAATCGAGGACTTGGAGTGAATGGGAAAGTGGGAACTGAGCAGGATCCTCTGGGATGCCACCCCAGCACAGCAGCTCCAAAGACTGGATGGCTGAGTGAGAATCTTCATGCCTGGTGGGGTGGAAAGAAGAAGGAATTTCATTTACCAGTTACTGGCACTGGTTTCTCTCCCCAAATCCAAGTCTGACCATGGAATGGCCACACTGGGCCCAGCCCAAAGTCCCTCCTCGCCCAAGTTCCCTCCTTTCTGGTTCCTGGAAGGAGGAATGAAACAACAGGAGGAGTAAAACTTTGCTCTTCTCCCAGATAATTCCTTGGCTTCCAATAATTCATGTCCAGAGGCTCAGAATCCCCTGGAGGAAGGAGCAACAAATTCCCAAAGGCTGCCCAGGAATGGTCTGTGCAGGTGAGAGCTGGCCAGGACAAAAGCTGTGCCATGGACTGTTCTAAAAAAAAAAAAAAATCCGTCTCCCCTTTGGATCCCTCAGGTTTCACTTGGTGAGCAGGAGAGGCACAACTGTCCTTTCCTGAGGCTTCCCCAGAGACACCTCAGGGAGCCCTTGGGGAAGGGGAAAAAACCTGATTTTAGTGCCCCAAATAACAAATGTTTGAGATTTCATCTGATGTCACCTCAGCCAGTGGAGACTTTAATCTGCTCATGGAATCAGAAGATCCTGGAATGGTTCGGGTTGGGAGGGACCTCAAAGCTCATCCAGTGCCACCCCCTGCCATGGGCAGGGACACCTTCCACGAGCCCAGGGTGCTCCAGCCTGGTCTTGGACACTTCCAGGGATGCAGGGGCAGCCACAGCTTCTCTGGGAAATCCATTCCAGTCCCTCCCCACCCTCCCAGCCAGGAATTCCTTCCCAATATCCCATCTACCCTGCCCTCTGGCAGTGAGAAGTCATTCCCTGTGCCCTGTCCCTCCATGCCTTGTCCCCAGTCCCTCTCCAGCTCTCCTGGAGCCCCTTTAGGCCCTGCCAGGGGCTCTCAGGTCTCCCTGGATCCTTCTCTTCTCCAGGGGAACCCCCCCAGCATTCCCAGCTTGGCTCCAGAGCTCCATCCAGCTCTGGGAGCAGCTCTGGGGTCTCCTCTGGGATTATTCCATCCCCTGTAACTCACGTCCCTCCCCGGCTCTGTGGCTGCACAGGAGATCTCTGACTGTGGAAAGCTCACATTCCAGCTCCTAAAGTTCTGTTTGCACAGCAAATTCCCTCCAGACCTGAGAATTCCCCTCGTTCTCGTTTCCCAAATTCCCGAGGCCGCTCCTTTTTGCCTTCTCACCCTTCCAGAACGCCCCAAATCAGAGTCCCTTTGTGTGCAGGAGATGCAATGAGGGGTGAGGGCTCTGTTCCTCTATCCCAGCGTGGGGCAGGGGTAGGAAAAGGTGGGACATGGGTGGGAAATGCTGGAGGCACATCAGCAGCACCAGAGGGATCCACCTCCAACAGCAGCTCCATCCTTTCCCAGCAAGGCATTGGATAAAGGAAGGACAATTTTTCTGGAAGGACAATCGTTGGCTTAGTGTGGAATTCCTGCTTTGCACAATCAACAGAGGACTGAAAAATGAGCAACTTCCTGAGATCCTGAGCTGCAAAAATGATTTAGAAACTCCAGCAGCTCAGTGGGAACAGGATTGTCACAGAATGGTGGGATTATGGAATGTCCTGAGCTGGAAAGGACCCACAAAGGTCATCCAGTCCAGCTCCTGGCCCAAAAATTCCCTCTCTATCCATGAGAGCGTTGTTCAAACCATCCCTGAGCTCTGGCAGCCTTGGGACCATTTCCACCATCCCATCATCCTCTCCCAGGCATCAGGAACTCAACCTAATCCAAACCCTTCTGCAGCTCATTTTGCTTCAGCTTCCCGAGAACAACAAGGCAGGAACAACATTCCTTAATATTATAATAAAATTATTATTTATTATTATTTTTATAGTGCATATATTAAAAATTATAATTAGTTATGATTAACACTAAAAATTACTTAATCTGAAGCTATAAAAACTTCTGTTGAACCTGGTAAAAAAAAGGAAAAAGGAGAAAATAAGTAAATAATTATTAAAAAAAAAAAAAAGCAACAATGGGGCAAGAGCAGAAAGAACATCTTGGCAGAGGAAAAAGAGGATGAAAAGTGGAAAATTCCAATAAAAGTTTTAGTTTCAGTGGGTGGCAACGGGGGAGGGAGGGAGGGTTCTGCAGTTTGTTAGACAGCAGAATTTATACTCAACTTTGCCTTTTTTATTTATTTATTTTTTCCTTTATATTTGTTCCAACAGAGCATTTCCAAGCACATGCAGGACCCTGGGAGAGCATCAGTGCTGTCCCAGAAATCCATGGGATTCCACGTGTTCCCAGATAAGGGAGTGTTGGAACACTTCAAACAGCCGGGACTCACAACAAAGCAGACACTCCACAAACAAAATTCTCCCCCCCCTCTCCTGAAAATGGGCTTGGAAATATTTGATGTCCCTTTTTTTTTGTTCTGTTGGGTTTCTGAGAAAACATCCAAACATCAGCTCCCCTGGATCTGGGGATTTGGGGGAGGAAAGGAGGGAAATCTGGGAGTTTTTGGGAGCCAGGAACGTGTTCCCGCCTGGTGGAACTGCCAAGGAAATCTCAATGATCAAGAAGATCAAAGTGTTGACTTTTTGGTGATAAAAACATTATAGTTTAAAGATGTTTCTCAGGGGTTTTTAATCTGAGAGGGATAAACCCGTGGAACTGCAGGACACGGGGAAAAAAACACAGCTGGAGGTTTTCAGGAGGAAAACACGGAGTGATTCTTCTCCCTGAGACAGAGAAGGAACGGGGAGAGCAGGACATAAAAGTGTGAGCTGAGTGGAGCTGTCAGGGTGGGAATCAACTCAGGATGAGACCCAGAGGGGCTGGAGCGTGTGCAGGGAAGGGAAGGGAGCTGGGAAGGGGCTGGAGCAGCAGGAGCAGCTGAGGGAGCTGGGGGGGCTCAGCCTGGAGAAAAGGAGGCTCAGGGGGGACCTTCTGGCTCTGCAATCCCTGACAGGAGGGGGGAGCCAGGGGGAGTCGGGCTCTGCTCCCAGGGAACAGGGACAGGAGGAGAGGGAACGGCCTCAGGTGGCACCAGAGCAGGTTTAGGTTGGATATTGGGGAATATTTCTTCCTGGAAAGGGTGGAGTCCCCATCCCTGGAGGGGTTTCCAAGCCCTGTGGATGTGGCACTTGGGGACATGGCCAGTGGTGGCCTTGGCAGTGCTGGGGGATGATTGCACTCCATGATCTCAGAGGGCTTTTCCAATCTAAACAATTCATGATTCCATGACATTCTATGGCAGCTGAATCCTGCCAGTCCCTGCCACGGTGTCACAGTAGTGTCACAATGTCTTTGGGGATGAATGCAACAGGACATCCTTTAAATTATGATAATTTAATATATTAGCATAGCAAATTGTAGGAAATAGAATAAATTATGGAATTATCCAACCCATTAGATTTCCTTACAGAATAAAGCACGGAATTATCCAACCCATTAGATTTCCTTACAGAATAAAGCACGGAATTATCAAACCCATTAAATTTATTTACAGAATAAAGCACGGAATTGTCAAACCCATTAAATTTCTTCACAGAAAAATATGGAATTACCAAACCCTACTTGCTAAATGCAAAGTTTAACTCCAGCAGTGGCAGTGTTTGTTTGGGTGGGATTATAAATGCAGGTGTTTATTCAGGAGTTCCAAGGAGCCAGAGAAAAATCCCTTTAAGAGGAAAAAAAAAACCCTGAGCTGAATTTGTTGACTCCCAGTTCTCATCCTTGCAGGACCTGATGCTCATTTTCTCAAAATCCCAAATATTGGCTCGTTTCTCAGCGTGAAAAATTCCAGTGCTGGCACTGGCAGGGGGTTCCAGTGTCGAAAGAGGGAAACTGTGCCTTGTTCTCCAGGGAGGAAATAATGGTGCAAGTCAGGGAATGTGAAAACATCCCAAACTTTATAAAAGAGGATTAAAACTCCAGGAGAAAAAGCCTCAAAGCTTTGCAGAAAAAAAAAAAAAAATGTGAACCAGCTCGGGAGAACCATGACAAAAATATACACTTAAGGGTGAAAATAAATTTAAGGGAGCTTGAAAATAATAAAACTTAACAGAAGTTAATGGGAATATTTTGGGAATAGCCAGAAAAGTGGCCACCAAGAAAGACCCTTTCTTTTTCCCCCTCAAAAAAAAAAAAAAAATGTAAGGAAATATAAAATTTGCCAAGATTGCTCCTCTGTGTCTGCTGTGTTTGTGGAGAATAATTCACCCAGTTTGGTGAAGAGACAAATGGAGAAACTGGGAAAGATTGGATGGGAAATTGGCCTGGAAAAATTTGGAGGAACAGGGGTGAAGTGCAGCTTATCTGGGCTTTGAAGTCAATATTGGAGGAAACACGGGCTGCTCAACATTTCATAGACATGTGGAAGGACAGATGAAGATTGATGGTGGCTCCCATCAATTGGGAACAGGAAGGAAATGATGGAATCCCAAGGATGAACCCGGCACAGAAAGGATCCCTCGTTGCCAGGAGCAGAAATTGCTCCCCTCAGGAATGGTCAGGGAGAGTTGTCTCTCCAGGAGTCAAAATTGGGATTTTTAACTGTCCAAATTCCCCTGGGGGCTGGAGGCAGGTGGAAATCCCTGCCCCCAAACCAGGTGGACGGCACTGGTCGTGTCACATCTTCAGCTGCTCCCAACACGTGAGCCAAAGACCAGCTGAAAAGCTAAACCCAATTAATCTGGGCTGAAATAATCACAGGAGCATCTAAACAGTCATTTTTTTAAGGATTAACAAACATTTCAGCCACAATATCCGGGGGAAGGAGTGAAGTGTCTGCAAACAATTCCTGCCTCAAAGTGGTGACAACCTCCCAGTTGCTTCACACCACCCAATTTTGTCTTCCCCGAGGGGTTTAATTTAATAGCAGGTCGATGTTGATTTAATATTAGGTACAGTGAGTCATATTTTAATTAGTTTTTACAATCCACCACCTTCTGGAGAAGATGGGCAGCCCCAGTTTGAAGTCAGGGACGCTGAGGCACAAAGAACAGACACAGCTCATCACAAAATTCTGTGGCAGGACCTGGCAGGGGGTTCAATGCATGTAGGGGTTATTCCAGCCTTGGATTTCCTACCCAGATCACCACAAACCTGGAATGGGACTCAGAGCACATAGAGGTCATTCCAGCCTTGGAATTTCGTGCCTGGATCATCACAAAGCTGGAAGGAGACTCTTTTCCTGTAGAGGTCATCCCAGCCCTGGTTTCCCACCTGGATCACCCCAGAGCAGTGTGGTGGTGCCTCGTGAACCCCCTGTCCCTGCTGTGAAACCCTTGGAATATCCAGAAAGGAAAGGAAAGAGCTGTGGACAAGCCCAGGGATTGCAGCCACCAAACTCCAGGCTCTGCTCTGAGAGGTGTAAATCCCTGGAAACCCTTTTCCACTCCTCAAGGCTCGTTCCAAAGCTATTCCAGTCCAGAATTGGACTTACCAGCTTTCATATTCCAGCACTTAATTGTCATTTCAGGAGGTTTGGGTCATTCCAGTCCTGGCTCACAGGTCCCCCCTCCTCTTCCCTGGATGCCACGAGGAGATTAAAGGGCTGGATCCCTCTGGCATCACCTCTTCCCATAACAGGGGGATTTACAGCCTCATTCCCTGCCAGAGGAGTTCAAGCACCTCATCAGAACCTGCTCCCACTTTATGGCTCCAGCCCCGCTAACGATCCCAAATAATCACTCCCTGAATGTTCCCAGTCACCCTGACTTGCTTCCCATGAGTCAGGGTGAGCCCACAGCGTGGAATGCAGGGGGAGAAAAAGCTTCCTTGCATCTGGCTTTAATTACCTTCAGTTTTAATTAAGTCCTGCGGGTTTAACCTTAAGAACACCGGCCTGGAAAGGGTTGCTTTGTGGGGAGGTTTGTTCTCCACACGGGCAAATGTTGCTTGCCATTTTATCCCATTAATCTCATTAATCCCATCCCACCATCTGCCACTTCTGAGGGGCTCTGCCCAGTGCTGCTGGAATTGCCTGGATCATGGAGAGGGGCTGGACATCCTCTTTTTCCCCTGGAGTCAACTGCAAAGTCCTCTCTCTGACTCTGGATTTCAGTGGGTGCTAATTCCTCATGTGGATAAAAATATCAGTGAAGATCAAAAACATCAGATCTGAGAGCTGAAGGGGACAGATGGAATCAGGAGTCTCCAGGGAGACTTTGGGCCTTCCTGCACTTATAAAAAAGAGGGGGAGTGACTTTTTAGGTGGGCAGACAGTGAGAGGACAAGGGGGAATGGGTTTAAACTAAAAGAGGAGAGATTTAGGTTGGATATTAGAAGGAAATTCTTCCCTGGGAGGGTGGGGAGGGACTGGAATGGATTTCCCAGAGAAGCTGTGGTTGCCCCTGGATCCCTGGAAGTGTCCAAGGCCAGGCTGGAGCAACCTGGGAGAGTGGAAGGTGGAATGAGAAGATCCTTAAGGTTCTTCCCAACCCAAACCCACCAGGGATTCTGGGATTCTGTGGAAATGAGTGAACTCTCTTGGGCAGGGCCATATTTTGGCCTGTTCATGAGGCATTCACAGCCCCACAACCTTGACCCACAGCAAGGACACCTCGGTGACACAACAAAAAGGTGTGTAAATTCAAACCTGCTGAAGGAAATGCTTTCCCACAGGCTCTGGAAGTGGAGAGCACTAACACAGGAATGTAACAAGATTCAAGGGCTGGGCTTTTACCCAGCCAGAAAAAAAAAAAAAAAACAGCCACTCCATTCCCTAAAGATGGACGGATTGAAAGGTTTTATTAAGCTCAAGTTGGAGTCTTTATCCCTGAGAGCCCCGGGAAGAGCCTTAGGAGGTCACAGAGCTTTCCAAAATCTCCTCTGGCAGAGCTGGCACCACTCCCAGCACCGGGGCAGTCACATCAGACCCACAACTTCTGTCCCTTCGTGGTTTGTTTTCAGGAGGGACAATGAGGCAGAGCAGACACATCAAACCGGGCTCGTGGAGCTGATGAAGTGTTAAGAGTCGTCTAAGTCAGGACTGAGAATTTAGAGCCTGGAATTTGCCGCTGGAACGCAAAAATCGGGTGGTCCTGCAAGCCCCGGGGGGGACACTTCGGTTCTCAGCCATCCTTCAGGACACTCGGTGGTGTTTGGTTGACAGCTGGCCCTGAGGATTTGAAGGGTCCTTTTCCAACCTAAATTATTCGGAGGTTCTGTGACCAGGCTGTAAATCAGATCTACAGAGAGGCTGAGCCTGTCCTAAAAACCTTTGCATCTTCCTGGCCCTCTGCCCACCCTCCCATCCCTTATCCCAGGAGCTGGATTTAAGCTCAGATTCCTCCTCCTGGTGGGCTTGATTTGGGGTGGGTGTCCCAAAAGTGAGGCTGGGGAGGACAATTTACAGTCACTGGTGTGACCAGGGACCTGAAGATGTGCTCACAAAACCCACAGCGTCCCCCCAGACACATCCCAGTTCAGGCCATCCCGGTGACTGGAATGTCTTGGGAGCGGGAGAAAATAATAATAATGTGGGACACGTGGGATTATGAACACCGGGAAAAGGGTTGGAACATCAAGGGAGGAGCAGAAAGGAGGAAACCTCACCGATCTTAAAAACAAGCTCCAGGGACGGGAGGGAGAACACAAAATATAAAATCAGGGGGAAAGAGGGAAAAGCATCCCTAGGAAATTTCATCGGGAAGGTTTAACAAGCCCGTGTCAAGAGTTTGCTGCCCGAAACGCCGGGGAAGGAGGGAATTCCAGTTTTCACCTCTCCCGAGCAGCCGCGTTTTGGCTTCCCAGAAGGGGTCAGTCTTTCCCAAGGATTGTGGGGGGAAGGAAGGAGGGGGTTACCCGATTCTTCCAAAGGAAAGCACAACTCCTGGAAAAAGTCTGACTCTGGCAGCAGAGATGGGGCTGAAGGAAATAAAATGAAGCCTACAGGGCAATTAATGATGAACCTGATTTTAATTAATTACAACAACTGATTTAGTTAATTAATGTAATGAATTAACATTTAATTCATTATGAAAAATTGAAAATTAACCTGAATTATGCACCAAACCCAGGGGTAAGTCCTGGCACTCTGGTCAGGGCCCTTCCACCTGCACTATCCAGGAATACCTTTCCCTTGTCCAATTCCCCTTTTTCCAGTCATCCCAAACTGTCACAAACCCCTCAAAGAGATCCATCCTGCTGGCTTTTTATAGTTTGTGGCTGCTGAGATAAATTTACCAAGCTGATACTGTGATGATTCCCTGAATTTATAAAAGCCCCTGAAACTTTCTCTCTGTAAGGTCATTCTCCCTTTTTTTCTGTGGGTGTCTCATCCAAATTTTAGCTTGAAGTCCCTGGAAGATCCCAGTGATTTGAACTCAGCACTGGGGGCTCTGATGGGGGTAAAGATGGGCATGAAATCCATGTGGATTAATCCTTGGATTAATGAGTGAGGGAGGGATGGAAAGAAGGTGCAGTATAAGACATAAAGGGAAGGGGGAAGATGAGGACACCAGTGACACCCATGGGGTGTTTTAGTTGGTCACAGCAAGAACAAACTCTTTTCTGCATGGTCTGAGCTGTCAATCACTGTTTAAATAATAATTAAATGGCGTTTTGGGGAGGATATTTCAGTCCTTTAACACTGGGACTAAATATTAAATATTATTATGATCGGTATTAAAGAATGAATTAATTATTGTTATAAAATATTAATTTTAAACTTCGTAAAAGTTAATATTAATATAATATTAATATTAAACCTCCTTGATCTCCAAATATCCCTGGTTTACTCACAGAATACAGCCCCTTATTTGTACCCAGAGCCATTCCCAGGGCAGGATCCCTCCTGATTCCTTGTGTGGATTGGCAACCCCTGTCACAACTCATCAAAACCCTTCAAACCAGGGGAAAAAATCCACTGGGATGTTTATAGAGGAGTAGAAGGGAGGGAAAAGATCTCCTCTCATTTTAACACCATTCCCTTCCCTTCACACGTCAAGGAAAGAAAACCTCTCAAGTCTTCTTTCAGCTGCTTTTTTTGTCCAGCCACGTTCCTGCCAGAGGGGCAATAGGATGGGTTTCAGACATTTTTTGTAGGAAGAATTGAAGGAGCAAATCTGGGTGATTTTTGACCCTGGTTTGTCCAGGTCTTCTTCTTCTTTGGCACAAGAGAGTGGAAGGCTCAGACCAAGTTTTAAAAAGCAAAGCCTTGCTGGTGAGGCTCTTCCCCTCGATTTACATCCCACTCTCCCTTCCCTCCATCCCACTCTCCTCTCCCCCCATCCCTGCTCCTGGAGCGTAAATCACTTTCTGTGGTCTGCAGCTCAGCTGGAAAAACCAACAAAACGGGTCTATAATGTCACCAGCATCTCATTTGGGGGGATTTATGGGCTCTGGCCCTTAAGCACTTGCTGCTTTCCAGCCTGTGAGTTCCCTCCTGCAGGAGCTCCCTCCGGATCCCAGCCAGCTCTTCATCCCGAACTCCTGCTGCCCGTGGGTCTCAGGAGCTTCCCAAAGGGCACATCCCAAGGCTGCCAGAGCTCCAGGAGGGTTTGGATGATGCTCTGAGGGACAGGGGGGGATTGCTGGGGTGGGTGATGCTTGGGGGTCCCTTCCAGTTCAGGATATTCCATGATTCCATGACAGATCCCAAGCACTCGGGACTGAGACCCAGGAAGTTCAGTATTAGGCCCTACCCAAAACCAGCAAAACCACCCTCATTTAACCCCAGGAGAGTCCACAACCAGCTGGGACCTGGCACTGCTCCTGGGATAGCAACCCTGCTCCTGGGATAGCAACCCTGCTCCTGGAATATCAACCCTGCTCCTGGGATAATAACCTTTCTCGTGGGATAACAACCCTCCCAGCCCAAAGGAGGAGCAGAACAGGGACCTCAGAGTGGCTTTGCCTGGAGCCAGGATTGGGAATTGCTGCACCACACGGGGCTCAAACATCTGGGTAAGCTTTGATGGAGCTCAACTCAGAGAGGCAGGGAGGGGGCTGGGAGTCCAAGCTCCTGGTTTCAGACTGGTTCTCCCTGGGAGAACATTCCAGAGGGGCATCTGAGTGATGTTCCCGGTGCTTGAGATGTAGGACTGGAGCAAAACTGGGTTTTTTGTAGCAGAAGAGCCAATTTCTCAACATTCCCAGCCTTCTTCCCAATGTTTTCTGCCACCTCCTCAATGCCCTCAGCCACCTTTGGTCAAAGGTTGGAACTGATGATCTTGGAGAAATTTTCCACTCTGAATTCCATGTTTTTGAGATCTTCCCAATGTTCTCATCCAGCTTCTCCCATCACTGGCTGCTCAGGGGGGGGTGTGTGTATTTGTCCTTACCTGTGGAGGTATTTATATCCCAAGGATAATTCCCACACCAGGATCTGCAGGGAAGAGGTGTCTGCTCTCCCACATCATTTTCACTTCCATCTTTGCAGTCTGGATATGGATCTGTTTCCCACAGTAAAATTCCTTTGGGACAGAAGTGGGGATGAGGGAAGGGTTGGCAGTTCTGATTTACATCTTTCCTCACCTTTAATCAGAATATTTATTTCAGGTTTCTTCTCTGTCCACCCCCCCCACCCTCCTCTTCTCCCTGGGGCATCAGGTCTCATGGAATCCAGTGGGGAGAAGGCCTTTATTTTTTTGGGGGATAATCTGATTTGTACCTAAACTTTCCATGGCATGTTTCTGCCTGGAGTCCCAGCAGGTGGAGCTGAGGGAGGGGCTGGTTCAGCCTCTGCTTCAGACACTGAGCAGGTGTGGGGTTAACACCCAGCTTTTCCCATGGGATAACGTGGGGAAAGATGATCTTACGGTCAGGGAGCTCATCTGAGGCTTGGCAGGAAAAAAACTTTGGAAAACATCCTTTGTTTCAGTGACAATTTTTTTGGGAGAGCCACACAGAAGTGCTTGTTGACATCCATTTTTTTTTTTTTTTTTTGCTGAGCAGGAAAGGTTTTCATGTTCTACCCTGAAAACAGGGCACCAGAATAGTCCCTTCTTAAAATTCTGTTTATTTTTGATAGCTACAAATTAAAAATAAACAAAATAAAAACGTGTATTTACAGGATTAAATATTTTGGTTGTATTTTCCCAGAGACTTCTCTCCAATGAAAAAAAACAACAAACCAACAAAACACTTAAGGGTAGGAATTTTCTGCCAAAATATTCCATTGACAAATAAACATATTTTCCTTTCCCTCCAAAATGGTCGGAACTCGGAGCAAATGGTTTTAATTAGTCTGGTTCTCACCAGGCCCACTCTCAACTAATGAAGCCATTGGAGGAAATGGCACTGGAATATTTGGAATAGAGGGCCCTCCCTTCAATCCCACAGTTTTTTTTATGTCGATCAGTTCTTAATAAATAATGAGATCCCCCCCCCCTTTTTTTTGGAGGGAGACAGCAAAGGGCTCCATTTGTGGCTGGGAATACTGATGTCATTTCAACAGCTGCCTCTCCAGGAGCCAAGCCCTGGCTATTAAATAACCTTTCTGTCATTCCCGAGCTCTGGAAAACCTTTGAGAGCAGGAAGGAGCAAAATAATTGAGGCAGCCTTGGCTGGGTAATGTGTTGCTGTGAAACTCTCTTGTCTGGGGGTTCTCAGCATCCTTAATTCTGCCAAAAGTGGTGGGAAAGTTAATTCTTTGGGGCACAGGCAAAAAAATCGAGTGGGATTCATCCTACTTGGGGTCAGGCAGCTCAGAGATCCCGGGGAAATCCGAGCCAGGGGGCACAGGGAACCTCCAGGAGATGATTTGTCTCGTCTGGATGAAGGCAAGAGGCACCAAAGCTCTGGGGGTCCTTTCTTGTGGCAGGAGCCAGAAGGGCTGGCCTGAACTGGCCTTGGTTGGCTGAAGGTGATAAAAGAAAGGCAGTCCAAGGTGTCAGGGAAATGGGGGATGTGTGGAATTCACTACCTCACCTCGGGTCAATCGCTTCTTTTGGAGGATTTTGTTTAATTTTCCTTTGTCTTGCTGGTGGTGCAGGTGGGTTAGCATGGAACCAGGGAATCAGAGAAGGGGTGGAAGGGACCTCAAAGCAAACATTCCCCCCACTCTTCCTGGGCTGGAACACCAGTGTTTTCCCCACTGGATACCAGGCCTGCTCCATGCATTTGTCCCTGCTCAAATCTGGGCTTGGAGCCTCCTTCTGTAGGATCCAGGGATGAGCTCTCCTTCCACTGACCAAGTGGAATGACCTTCCCTGAGTCCTTACAACCTCCAGCTGGAGCAGGGAAGGTTTAGGTGATGTGGGGAAGGAATTCCTTAAGTGTGGGGAGGGTCTGGAATGGATTTCCCAGAGGAGCTGGAAATCCCTGGAAGTGTCCAAGGCCAGGTTTGGATGGGGCTTGGAGCAATCTGGGCTGGTGGGAGGTGTCCCTGCCCATGCCTGGGGGTGGGATGGGATGATCTTTAAGGTCCCTCCAAACCCAAACCACTGTGGGATTTGAGGATTCTGGGATAAGCAGCTGTTGTGTCCTTCCCTGACACCTCCAGGAGAGCAGTGTCCCCACCAGGCTGAGAAAATCATGGAATCACAGTGGGATGAACCAGATGTGCTGCCTGGGACGTGATTTTCCCGAGAAGGTGTCCAAGACAGGACAATTGATTTGCTCCAGGGATCTCCTGGGAGGGAGAACTGAACGGCTGTGACCCCCCTGGGCCGTACTGGAAGTTACTGGGAATAATTCCAGAGGTTCTGACCACTTCCTAAAGAACCATTGCTGGATTTCTGCTCAGAAATTTGGGGTCCTGTTTCCTGCCAGCTGAGCATCACAAAGCTGACCTGACCACTTTGACTTCCCTTTTTCAAACATTTCCAAGGAAACCCAGAAATGGAAGCTTCATTTGGTCTTAAATTACCCCTGGAGAACTTGTGTCAGTGAAAACCAGAGCGATTCCATCTCCCAACACCCCCCACCTCCGCTCCTGGAATAAATCCTGGGAAGTCTAAAGAGAAGCCAAAGAATTAGTGGGATGCTGAACAGTGGGACTGTTGTTCTGGAAGGCTGAAGTGCTGCTAAAATGCCTTAATTTCCCAAATCTGGTTGGTCTTTAGCAGCAGGAAGTGTGAAATGGTCCTTCTCTCACACGAATCCCTAAGTTTAATTTCAAATTAATTTCAAATCCAGCTTTTCTCTATTTTTATTTTTTTTTATCACCTCCAACTGCCATGGGGAACAAGCTGGAATATCAGATACGAGCTGTGGATCTTTATCTTCATAAAACCTTAAAATAAACCCATAAAAAATAAATAATAATAAATAAAAATAATAAAAATAAAACCATAAAACCTTCATAAAACCTGGGGGTGATTCAACTACTGAAGGACATTAAAATATTGGAAATAATCAGAATTATAAGATTTGTATTCCCAATTTCATCTCCTAAAATGTGTGTGTGTCTTGAAGAGTCTATAACTTTAACCTCATTTCACAGTTGATAAAAGAATCTGGAAATGCTGGTTTATTCCACTAATGAAGGTTTTTAAAATGTTTGAGCTTCACTGATGCTTAGGTTAAAAAAAAAATGAAGCACATCACAGTGTTTTTTTGTTTGTATTTTGATTTTTGGGGGTGTTTTTGTGTTCTGTTTTGGGTCATGGGGGCGTTTTTTGGCTCTTTTTTGCACTGGTTGTTGATCTGGTTTGGAACAGGAGCAGGGGGCAGAGAAGGAGAACAAAAATTAAAAATGGGGAGGGATATTTAAACTATTTTGCTGTGACAGCAGTCCCGTGGTTGATTTGGGAAAATGTTGAGTGACCAAACAATAAATCAACAAACAAATGTAAATAACTGCAGATAAGGGGTGGAGATTTATCTCAGTGCCTCCCTTAAAGGCCACTTTGCAGAGGATCAGGAATTGGGATGTGCTGTTTGGAAATGTTCCCAGAGGATCTCTGCTCCAGCCTCTCCCTCAGAGCAGGAATCAGTAGTGGGATTCTTGGAATTTCCATTGGACACATCAACAGGATCCAGAGCAAAGGCTTGGAGCAACCTGGGATAGTGAAAGATGTCCCTGCCCACGGCAGGGAGTTGGAGTGAAATGATCTTGAAGGTCCCTTCCAACCCCCAAAATTCTGGGATTCTGGGATTAATATGGAAGGACCAGAAATAAAGCCCAGGAGGAACTAGAGCATCACTTCTTTCCCCCCCACAAAAGGTGTCCCTGCCCATGGAAGGGGCTTGGAATGAGATGATCTTTAAGGTCCCTTCCAACCCAAACCACTCTATTTTATGATTTAATGAAAACATTCTCACCTTGTATTTCTCCTACACTTTGGTTAAAACCAGATTTTTAATTACTACCTGTTTTTCCCCTCCCAGGGAAGCAGGTGCATTTTAAAAATCACAATCCAAACCAATTCCTAATGGGAAATTCCTCATTCTCAGATTTCTTTCACTGCAAGCCAGGTGAGAGTTTTAGGGGTGCAATTCCCTAATTAATTATCCATAGCTGACCTGACTTGGGCAAAATGAAAACAGTTCCACCAACTTGCACTGATATTCCCAATAATTCCTGCAGGTTGAAGTTTCCTTGGGAAATTCCTCATTCTCAGATTGATTTCAGTGTAATCCCAGGGAGAGTTTTAGGGCTGTAATTCCCTAAATAATTATCCAAGTTTGCTGGGACTTGGGCAGCATGAACCCCATTCCACCAGCTTGCAGTGATATTCCCAATAATCCATCCAGGCAGAAGTTTCCTTGGGAAATTCCTCATTCTGAGATTTATTTCACTTCAAGCCAGATGAGAATTTTAGGGCTGTAATTCCCTCTTTAATTACCCAGTTTGGTTGTGACTTGGGCAGAATGAAACCCATTCCACCAACTTGCAGTGACATTCCCAGGAATCCCCTGTGGGTCCCTTCCAGCTCAGGATATTCCATGATTCTAGGAATTATGAAGTCTAATCCCCAACTCTCTTGGGACCAGCTCCCAAATCTGGGTGTCAATTATCCTGGGTGGGTGCCCAACCCCTCCCATGGCAGGAGGTGGAACTGAATCATCCTTAAGGTCTTTTCCAACCCAAACCATTCCAGAATTCCTTGATTCTCCCCCCCACATGCTCCAGTGGGAGGTGGGATCTGATCCCTGTGTTTGGTAGCACAGAGCAAGGAGAGTTTCTTGCAGTGCTCAGTTTTTCATCCATCAACATTCAACCCTTAATACTTGACAAAGACATTAAATGAGATTTTTGGGCCCCCAGGGAGAGGCCCCTCCGTGGGATTCCGTGGGATCTGTCACCTCTTTTCCAAGGCAAGCAACATATTAAATAAATAAAAAGAAAAAAAAAAAATGATGAGAAAAGGAAAAAGGACCCATAAAAGTGGCGAGCTCCGAGTTTTAAACCCAGGGAAAACAGATTTGGGTGAGTGACTTTACAACACGGCCTGCTTTGGATGTGGTTTGTATTTGATTGATTCACTCGGTGCTGGAGGTTTATCCCAGCTTGGAAAATGGGGGATAGGAACCTGGAAAAGGGGGATGTTACTCCCCTCCAGCTGAGGGGGTCAGCAGAGCTTCTGGTGCTGCAGGAACTCTCCCTGAGCTGTGTGTGTGTCTATGTTGTTTTCTTTCCTCGGTGAGAATTTACGGCGGGTGATTCACAAAGTGTTTGTTTTCCTTTTCCTCCGATCCTCCACTCTGCCCGCGTTCCAGGAAACATCACAGAGCTGTTGTTGCTAGAAAGGAGCTTGCTGCCAGTGCTTGACATTCCCAACCGGCTGCTGAAGGCAGGAATTCCTGGCAGGGCTCCTCAAACTCCATGGTTTTGTCCTTTGTGATATTCCTCAGCTTTTGTGGTTTTTTTGGGTTTTTTGTTTTTGTTTTTTTTTTTTTTTTTTTTTTTTTTTTTTTGAGATTTGCAAATCCAGACAGAAGGTAATTAAGAGTTTCCACATGGAAAGGGGGATTTGCTGTTTCGTGGAGGGAGAAAAGTGGCATCACTTCATCCAGGTGGGGAAACTCTGCCTGGCCAAGAAGGTGCAGCTCCAACACCATCAGCAACATTAAATCATCCCAGCTGATCATCACAGGTTGGATCCTGGGGCAGGGAAGAGCAGCAAGGCTGGGGAAGGGACTGGAGCACAAGTGCTGTGAGGAGAGGCTGAGGGAGCTGGGGGGGCTCAGGGCAGACCTCAATCCTTTCCATGGAGAGTGCTCAGCCACTGGAATGGGCTGCCCAGACAGGGGGTGGATTCCCCATCCCTGGAGGTGTTTAAGGACAGGCTGGATGTGGCTTCAGTGCCATGGGCTGGGAACCACGGCGGGGTTGGAGCCAGGGTTGGATTGGATGATCTCAGAGGGCTTTTCCAGCCCGGTTGATTCCATGATTCTGGGATTCTGTGATCAAAGCATGGAATGTCCTGAGTCACAGGAGAACTGAAAGATCATCTCATTCCATGGACAGGGACACCTTCCACCAGCCCAGGTTGCTCCAACCTGGCCTTGGACACTTCCAGGGATCCAGGGGCAGCCACAGCTTCTCTGGGCAACCTGTGCCAGGGCCTGCCCACCCTCCCAGCCAGGAATTCCTTCCCTGGTCGATCTTCCAGGTCCCTTCCAACCCAAACCATCCCAGGATTCCACAAAGATTAAAAAGCAGGTTTTGGTGTCACAGTTACACCAGAACTCTGAAGGAGGAACGAAGATGAAACCCACCAACCTGATCTGAACATCCAACACCAACCCTGACACAACCAAATCCAGGTGATGGGGGGACCACCAGGGATATGGGGAATGTTTTCCCACAGCTGATCTCCCTGGTTTGGGGACCTGCCCCTTGGTGTCCAGCTGGGGCTGGAGGAAGGAACAAGTGGTCAACAAATAAAAGCCTGATGGTGGCAGATGGGGGAGGTTTTGGCACCCTCTGACCTCAAACAATCTGCTCATGACTCCTTTCTTCGTGCCAGGGAACGAAACCTTGTGGCAAAGTCTTCCTGTTAACACCACCAAAATCGAGTTTTTTTAATTAAAAGGAGAAGCAGCAAATTATCAAAGGGTAAATTGCAGTTGAGGTTTGAATTTTCCTGCTGGAAAGTTGGAAAAGGTTGTTGAAATAAACACCCTTTTTTTTTTTTTTTTTTTTTTTTTTTTTTTGCCTGTGTCTGAACCTTTCTGTTACAAACAATAAATGTGTTTCCTGGGTTATGAAAAGAAAAATGAAAGGCTTTGACAGTCCTCCTTTTCAGGGAGGAAATTTTTTGTGATGTCCAGGCTAAATGTCACCTGATGCAACTTGAGGCTGTTTCCTTGTCCTGTCACTTGTTCCCTGGGAGCAGAGCCCGACCCCAACCTGGGTCCAACCTCCTGTCTGGGAGCTGGAGAGAGTGAGAGCTCCACAAATCCCTGTTTCATATAAAACCCTAAATCTGGCTATTCTGGGACCAGCCTATTATTTCCCATTTCCCAAATCCTGTGTAAAAATGGGACAAATGTGTATTCAAATGATATTTTCTGTGTGATTTTACTGGGATATGCACTAATTATCCCCCACATAGAAACAGATCCAAGCTGCTTTTCCAGGGTTCATTCCCAGGTAAAACACAAAAGGGCAGGAGGGCAGGTATCTATTTAGGAATCCTGAAATCATTTGCACGTGGCTGAGGAATGATTTTTTTTTTTAGGAAAATTCCAAAGCACCAGTCGTGTTCTCCAGGGAATTATTTGGGAATTACAACGGGGAATTCTGAGAGATGATATTTGGTATTAAACACCCTTTTTTTCCATTACAGTTGGGTTGGAAAGTTGTTTTTTGCTGATATGAAGCCTGTTCTCTGCTCAGTGCAGGCCACAGGGATGTATCACATGCACCACCTTCCCTGCCCATCCTTCCTCAAAGTTGGATCATCCATGGCTGGGAAGGGACATTTGTTTTTATTACAATGTCTGCCTTTTCTAGGAATATTCCTGGAGCGTCAGGACAAGGGGAAATGGCTTCAAGCTGAAGGGTGGAAGAGTTACATGGGATATTGGGAAGAAATTTTTCCCTGTTAGAACAGGTATTTCACATTTATTTTCACTCACCTCCAGCTGCATTCTTGGGGAGAAACTCCAGGAGGGAAAACTATCCCATTTTACACTGAGTAAAACACCAGAAGAGGTTTCCCAGAGAAGCTGTGGCTGCCCCTGGATCCCTGGAAGTGTCCAAGGCCAGGTTGGAGCACCCTGGGACAGTGGAAGGTGTCCCTGCCCATGGCAGGGGATGGAATGAGATGATCTTTAAGGTCCCTTCCAACCTAACCCATTCCATGATTCCATGTTGCTGTGATGTGGACACAATTCCAGAAATTATCCTGTTTATAGATTTGACTTCTTCAAATGGTTGTTCCCCCCAAATCCAGCTGGACTTTTATGAAAAGGCTTTTTTTTTTATTTATTTTTTGACAGGGAATTATGACTTTAATAAACTTCTTTTAACAGCTCCCAGCTTTCCCAAGGACAGGAATATTTGCTCTTCTGTGCCACACACAGGTAAATCACTGGCAAGTTCAGGTGGGCAAAGCAGATCCCACTGGATTTCTACATTTTATGTCACAAAGAGCTCACAAAGCACTTTTTTTATCCAAAGCAAGTTGTAGCTTGAATGGAGAGAAATGAGAGGCCAAACTTTAGTTTCTTCCCTTCCACCTGGCAGAGGGGAAAGGAGGGACCAATTTTTGGGTGCACAGCTTTTCTGGGAGAGGGCAGGATTGTTGTCCTGTGAGAAAACTGCAGCAGAGCAAAGGGAAGCATCTGGATGGTGATCTCCCATCAGACTGGAGAGCTGGAGGTTCCTCCAGAGGGATGTTCATGCCATGGAGCTTTCCTGGGAATATTCTGAGCCCTGTACTGGGCAAAATGGGCTCAAGTTGTACCAAGGGAGGTTCAGGATACTGGGGAATGTTTCTTCACTGAAATAGTGGTTAAATATCAGAACTGTCTGCCTTGGGAAGTGGTGGAGTCACCATCCCTGGAAGGGTTAAAAAAATGAGTAGATGTGGCACCTCATGATGTGGATTATTGGGCATGGTGGTTGGTCAAAGGTTGGGCTTGAGGATCTCGTGGGGCTTTTCCAACCTTAGTGATTCCGTGGAAATCTAGGAATTAATGACATTTGTGGAGGTGAAACAGCACGAGTCTTTCCATTAAATTTGGGAAAATACAAAAAAATACAGAAAAATAAATATATTTTGCTCTGACTGAACCGAAGACATTCAGTCAGAAGAACTGGTGTTTCCCTTCTCTCACCTGCAGAGTTTTGGGGTGCAGCACTGGATCAATTCAGCTGCTCCTCGGTGATGATCAGACAATTCCCCTGCTCCTCAGGGGCTGCAAAGGGCCAGACAGAGCTGTGCTGACCCCTGAGTTCTGTGCTGCCCAGAAGGCTTTGCTTCTGATCCTTGGAATTTTGGGATGCCTGTGAAGGTGTCAAACAGGGTGGGGAGCTCTTGCTTTGACCTGGAATTGTGAGGGAAGGATTCTTGGTGAATCTTGAGTTGTTAGGGCCCGTTCTTGGTTTTGTTGTCCGAGACATCTCAGAGCAGGACACGCTGTCAGGGAAGGGAATAAAGAGATGGATGAATGTGTTTGAGGAAGAGCCAGATGGTTCAGAGGGACCACAGACAAACAGAAGTGGTGGCTGGTGAGCAAGGCAGGTGCCAGCCAGAATCAACAAACTCCGTCCTGGCTCGTCCCCAACGCGGCGTCTCAACTTTTAGCGAGGCACCCTGGTGGGCATGTAAACCCCTCCAGGCTCTTCCTCCCCTCCTGGAAAATGTTTTCCCTTCTCTGGTTTCGTGCTGCAGACGCCCCCAGTTCCAAGAGCAGCACCAGGGACATGTCTGAGAGTTGGAACAGTGAAAAAATAAAGGGAGGGTGTCTCATCCGAGCGTCCTAAAATGTGGGGATTAAGTGATATCAGGAGCTCAAAACATCTGATGGAGCTTCACATTCCTCTCAGACTCCTCCCTTTGGGCTGGTTGGTGGTGTCCTTAAATCTTTATGATGAAAGGGATGGATGGAAACATCTCAGCTCTCTGACAGACACCCGGATTTTTCCGGGCTCCCAGTTCATCCTAAGGGAGCTTAAATTCAAGGAAAAAAAAAAACAAAAAAAAAAAAGATCTGTTGCATAAGGAGGTCAAAGCTGGCAACGTTCTATTATTGTAGGCAAAGATAGAGATTTAAAATGAAGGAATGTCTCCTTCCCTGGGTCAGAACTTCTTTATTTTTAATGATAAAGAACATTGTTCCCTATAACCCGACACAGAGGAGAGACAGGCTCAGGCAGTGCCAGCGTTTGGCTCATTTCAACCTGATTTCCTGCCTCATTTAAATCTGATTTCCACAATTAAAAAAAACCCCAGTAGGTTCCAAGACAAAAAGCCACATCCTCTGTCCAATGGGTTTGACTGTGGCTTTTCCCTTGTGGTAAGACACCCCTTTGGAAAGGGGGTGACCTCAGGTGACACCAACACCCCCTGTGCCAGCGCCAAACTTGCTCCCCAAACTTAAAGGAGATGGATCTTTTGGTTTGCACAGTTCCAACCTCTGCCTTCTAATTCTCTTTTTTTTTATTATTATTTTTTTTCCCCCCTGCAGATTAAAAAGGTTCCTTTGCCAGACCTTCCTTCGTGGGAGAAACTCAAGCCCAGCAGCAAATCAGGGAAAACCCCCGGCTCGCCCTTTCCCTGCAAACACACACACGTTTTCTTTCCCAATCCCAGGAATCCCAGGGGTTCCCACCCCCTAATAAATGGAAATACATCCATAAACGTTGGCCAGGAGGGGGGTGATGAGGTGTTAAGTGGAAATTTCTTCGCTTAGCAGGGATGATTTGTGAGTCTGAGGGGAAAGATCTCAGGGGCCTCCGTGAAGAGGCTCGGGGTTGATTTTCCTCTTATCCCCCTGGGGCAATAAATAAATACCAATAATATTTTTTTTTTTTTTAATAGAACTGTTGTAGAGGGCACAGAATCTGTGAAAAGAATCACCTCTATCTTGATGTAAAAAAGAAAAAAAAAAATAAAAATCTGTATTTTCACAGCAAGATAGAGCCTCAGCCTCTGAATCCTGAGGAGCCAGACTCCAAGAAATGAGGGAATTATTAAGAGGAGGCTGCCTGCATTTAAATACAACTTATCATGCATAACTCAGCTCTTGAAAGCTGGAATGCTGGGGTTAGCCAGATTCCATCTCAGACATGCATGCCTGACAATTCCACTTACCTAATTCCTGCATCCAGAGGAAAAAAAAAAAAAAAAATAATGCCAGTGCCTCGATCTCACAGCAAATGGATCCCATTAACTCAGAATAACTTTGGGTTTAAGGTTTTAGTTTAATTTTTACTGGTAGTTTCAGCCTGGCTGGTCGTGTATTTTAAGGTTTTTCCCTCAGTTCTCTGTGGTGAAGTGAAAATAAATGGTCAGGTTTCAGCCAGGGGGTTGTTGTTTCCTTTTGGGGTAGGGGGTTGTGTTTGGGGGGGGGAAAAGTATTAAAATATATATATATAAAATTAAAAAATATAAGTAAAATATATATTTAAAAGCATAGGTATTCAGGAATTCAAACTGGTTCTCTGCTAGGTCAGAATTCCAATTCAGAAAGCCAGAAGTTCAGAAATCCAGAAGTTCAGAAGTCCAGAAATTCAATTCAGAAATCATCTGAGGTTCAGATTTATTATTATTATTATTATTATAATTATTATAATATTGTGATGATTTTCAGGTTCCCTTCCAACCCCAACCATTCCAGGGTTCTGTGATCCCATGAAAACAGGGGAATTTCCCAGCTTTATTTCACTGCAGAACAGATTCACCCTCCCCTGCACTCCGCAGTCAGAGCTCTCTGGGACACGTGGGGATGAAAAATAATCCCACTCTGAAGCCACAAAAGCACAGTTTGATTCTCTACAACAAAGTGGAAGGTTTTCTGAACATCAGGATATGGAGGGACCCTCTGAACTGCTCCAAAAGGACTCGATTGTTCCAAATATACGGAATATCTGCCCTCTCAGAAACTCTTTCAAGTCCCTCCTCTTCAGATCCCTAAACGACCCGACAGCCCCAAACTTCTCAGCTACATTTTCTGCCTTGTTTTTCTCGAGGTCAGTTGCCAAACACTGAGTTTTCCACCAAAATATTCCGTGTGTAGGTTGCAACACCCCCTTTTCACCTTCCCGAGATGGAATGCATCCACAGAACTTTTAATTTCCTTTTTTTTTTCTTTATTAAAAGCAACAAGTAAAAGCAAGGTGAAATTAAAACAGACCCAAATCAAAAAAATGCCTCTCCCTCTTCACCTCTTGCTTTGCTTATGAATTTCCTTGCATGGAAGGAGTCACAGAGCTGCTGGACAGGCTGTGGGATCTCCTCTCTTGGGTCTTTAAGCATCATAAACCAAACCTTTCCTGAAATCCATTGCGATTCCCAGCTGGGTTTTAGGCAGGTTTAGATGGCAGGGCTGGGCTCTGGAAGATGGGAAGATGGATTTTGGCTGGGAAAGCCAGAGAGGGAGGATTGAAAAGGAAAGGGGTTTTTTTTATCCCTTCCCACCCAGGGAGTCACATCCACCCAGTGATTCCTTCAGCTCCGGTTTGCCACACTCACTGCTCGTTCCATCCCAGCAGGAAACAGAAAACCAGGGAAAGAGCCCAAAAAACCCCCTCCCCTAGCAGAGCCCTGGCCGGGTGCCAGGGAATGTGGGGAGGACCCGGCTGTGGGGTGGGAGGGAGGAATGCAGGCCTTCCTATCTCTTTTTCCCAAACATTCCCTCCTGCAGCAGACTAAACATTTTCACATGCTGCTGCTGGAACACCCAGGTTCACGTTCAAACACGGGCACAGGGATGGCTTCCCAATGCTCCTCCTCCCACATCCTGCTGCAGTTTCCCTTCTTTCTTCCATTTTTTTTTTGTTTTTTTTTTTTTTTTTCAGGGTTTCACCTCCTTCTGGTTTTATTTGTTTTCTATTTTCACTCTGTTGCTCAGTAGGGATTGTTGTCACCTCGTTGACTGGTTGTCCTCGGGGCATCTGGTAGGGAAAGAACCTCTAGCAAAGCCAGAGGTGGCCCAGGGTCCTTCAGGGTCCCACAGCACATTTCTGACCCCAATTATTGGAGCTGCAGGGCTTCAGGGAGGGGGTCACTGTGTGGGAAGGGGCAGAATGAAGTTGGGTTTTCACCTCCTGGTCATGGTCGTGGTCAAGTCATTTAAACTCTCACCCACCTCGTGGGATTGAGGTGGAAGTGGTTTCCTTATTTTAGGATATTTTAGGGCATCTTTACTGATGATCCTGAAGTGCTTCAGTTGTTGGATGGAAAGAGGCAGAGCAGGAAAAGGAAGATTTCTTGGTGAGGGAGTTTTTGGGTGAAGCCTGGTTGTGGTTTTCTAAAATAATGAACAGGACTGAGCTTTGGGGGTGATCTTTAGCTTTTTTTGGGGGATGATCTTCCCCTCCTTTGGGGGGATTCACCCACATAAAGGCAGTAGTTACATGTGGGCTGAGCATCTGTGACCCCACTGAAGATGGCTTGGAGAAAACAAGGTATTTCAAGTTAAATTTTAGGACACCAAATACGAGAAACAGCTCTGGAAAAGGGAAGCATTTCCCACTGGATCTCCCTGTGCTTTCCCAGGACAGGAGCATTCTGGCCTTGCCTTCACTTGGGAGGACATTTTATCTTAAGCAAATATTGAATTTTTTGGGATTAATATCTCAGCTGGTCAGGAAACAAAACAAGCCAGTTCCAAAAAAGCTTTTGCTTACTGACAGCAAGCAAGATGGAGTGTGTTCCTTGGCTCCCGGTGACTTCTACTCAGAGGAGACCAAATTAGAAACATTAATAACCTGGAAATTTGAAATTAGTGCTTTATTAGCCCCCTAAGACAATAAAAGTATAGTAATTTTTATTAGCCAGTGTTGCAGGCTCAGTCTCAGGGTTATTTGGGTACCTTAGTCCCACTTAACTGGGTGGAATTCAAGTCAGATATAAAGATACAGATAAAATTCCATGGCCCTGGATGTGCCATCATGTTGAATTCGAGTGAAATCCTAATGTAAAGTGGAAATTACCAGACAAAAAGTTGATGTTCTATTTGTAAAATTTAAAGGGTTTTACCTCACGATGCCACAGAGCTTTTTAAAGACTTTAACAAACCCTTTCACCTTCTCGAGGATGAGCCTTCCCCAGCTACAAAAAGAAGCAAGAAACATCTTCCTACCTTAAATATTCCTGCCACAAACAGGAATATTCTGACAGTGAACTTTGATTTCTCATTGCTGGTTTTCACCACCTGAATTTTTCCCTGCTTTTAGTGGCAGTGAAGCCATGAAAATTTTTTTATGAGGAATAATTTCAAGGTCACAGAATCACGAATCATGGAATGGTTTGGGTGGGAAGGGATCTTCAAGATCATCCAGTGCCACCCCCTGCCATGACCAGGGACACCTTCCACCAACCCAGGTTACTCCAACCTGGCCTTGGACACTTCCAGGGATCCAGGGGCAGCCACAGCTTCTCTGCCCAACCTGTGCCAGGGCCTGCCCACCCTCCTAATAAAGCAAAGAATTCCTTCCTAATAGGCTGGGAAACAGGGAGCTGAGATGTTGACTGGATTCACGGAGCTTTGTTATCACAAATTACAGTCAGCCATCCTGTTGTCCCATGAATTCTCGCAGGACCTTCACAATTGTGTCTAATTTAAGAGCAGAACTCAACTTTTGGAACATCTAGAAGGACTGAGACGTGTGGAAGCTTTTAAGCTCCCTCTGATTTCCAGCAGATTTCCAGGCTTGGAGCAGGGAGTGACAGGGATGACAGGGGGAAATCATATTCCCATCCCTCAATCAGGAAACACAACCCTCTTTCCAAGGCACTGCAACCCCTTGAATTAATTATTCATTATGTTAATTGTCACTTGTTAAGGTTTGGTTTCCAAGTGAGCTTTGCAGAGCAGCTTCTCCTTGGACTGAAGGCCCTCCACACACACAGCAGATTTGTCATTCCAGCCTGGAGCAGTTCTGCTGCTGGAATTCCTTCCAGGAGCTGTAAAACTCCACCTGCAGCTTTAGTTGCCCCCTGGAGTTATTTTAATGAGGATTCCCCTCGGGGCTGTCCAGACACCACCTATGCCATCAGACCTGAAAACTCCCCTCCTGACCTGAGGCTCCAAAGCTTTTGGGAGGCTCCCAAAACCCTCCTGGAGGCTTCAGGGAGAGCGGGGAAACCCGGGAGGTTCCTTTGGATTTTCCAGCTCTGACCTCCTTTCAGGAATCCCAGGCTGGACTGAAACCCTCCCTTGTTTCTGGAGCTGCTGCTGCTGCTGCTTTGGACCTTATAAATTTCCAGACAAACCCTTCATGTTTTTTCTTTTTTACCTTTTATTTTTTGGTGAAGCTTCACTCATCTTTGGGTTGCCGGAGGGCAGGTGTGGAGCTGGTCAATAAATAAAAATTCACTGGAGATATTGAAGGTTTTTTGCTTCCACTCAAAAGGCTGGGAAGTCTGGGAATGAGGAAATAAATATTAAAGAGCCCCCAACATTTTTTTTTTTCATCCAAAAATGCTTTTCTGCAACACTCTGTGACCTTCCACCTTGCTGAAGCTTCCTCAGTTATCCGAATGTGAACAGCAATTGTCCAGGGGAAATAACCACATTCTCTACATATATATTTATTTCTTTAATAAATTTTTATTCTTCCATCATGTTGATAAGAATAGGATCCTAAACTTCCCATCCCTGGAAGTGTCCAAGGCCAGGTTGGAGCAAGCTGGGCTAGTGGAAGGTGTCCCTGCCCGTGGCAGGGGGTGGAATGAGATGATCTCAAGGTCCCTTCCAATCCAGGCATTTGATGATTCTATAGGGTAATTTTATTGGAAATATTGTCCTTTTCTCATAAATATATATATATATTTATATATATATAAAAATATATAATATATATACATATATATAATGTTAGATATTTTATGTACTATATAAAATATAGTGTGTATAATATATAATATAATAAAAATATAATATATTATATATCTAGAGATAAGAAATATATAATAAATATATCATACATAAGAAATACATGCTATATCTAATAAATGATAAATATATCTTATATATACTTAGACATTAGATATATTTTGATCTTATATATATATTTGATTTTAGAAACATCACCACTGTGATGGGAAAGGGAAAGGGAAAGGGAAAGGGAAAGGGAAAGGGAAAGGGAAAGGGAAAGGGAAAGGGAAAGGGAAAGGGAAAGGGAAAGGGAAGGTTTGGGAAGGAAGGGAAGGTTTGGGAAGGAAGGGAAGGTTTGGGAAGGTTTGTGAAAGGAAGGTTTGGGAAGGAAAGGAAAAAGAGGAAAAGGAAAAAGAAAAGGAAAAGGAAAAGGAAAAGCCCAGATGTTTCCCTGTCACCTGCCAGGAGGAATTCCAGTGCCCGGCAGATTTTCCACACCTAAATCAATAATCAGCACCCTCAGGAATCGCTGCTCCAGTTCCAACCCTTTCCAGTTTTGGAGGGGAAATGTTTTATTAGAAACTTCCCCCAAGTCCAACCTCAGACTCGGTGACCGACTTGATGAAAAATAAAGAAAAGGAGAATATTTTTGGCCCTGAAGAGGGAATAATTTTCCACCTCCTTTTTTTTCTAAGCTCACCAAGATTTTACCCTGAAAATATGGGGGTTGTTGGGGTGAGGAAACAGGAACAAACCAGTAGCTGGTCTGCTTTTTTGTGGTTCAAAGCACCAAAATGACCAGAGCCCTTCCCCCTGCATTGCTGGAAGGGTTTGACCTTCTTACCTGTGTTAAAATAAATTTCCCTTTCCTGTACTCATTTCAGTTGGCAAAAATATCCCCCCTTTTGCACGAAATGAAGGCCCTGTAAAGTTTTTTTCTCCCAAAAAGAAGCTGGAAGGAAATATCTCAACGTTTAAGGGGTGAGCTCTGAGGTTGGGTTTTATTCCTTCAAAAAATTCGACTTCCCAACTTCAGACATGACTTAAACCACCACACTTCGAGTTGGTTTTTAATGTGTTTTTAAGCTCCTTTTGGATGGAAATTCCAGCCCAGAGCAGAGTGAACTTTCCCAAGAAAGGCTGTGGGGAAACCAGCACAGCAGGATCAAAAAGAGCTTTTTAGGGTTGTGTTAAATGAAGGGACATTGCCTTTGTATTAGTTGTATTTGTTTAATTTTATTTATTTATATGTTTGTTTATTTATTTATTTACTTACTTGTTTATCTTAATATTAAAACCCAAAGTGGTCCCTCCAACGGAGTAAACCATAAAAATTTAAAAACTGAACTTCCACCCTATTGAAAATTTGGGTCATTTAATGTTTACAGCCCTTTAAAAACAGGAATGATGAAAATCCAAAGGAGCAAAGCTTTGGTAAAAAAAAGTTCTAAAAATTTAGGCTTGATTTTGGGGCCAGGTGAGCAGGGATCTGTGGATTCCCTGGAATGCTGCAGTTCCTCGTGGGAGCTGAAGTTTCCTTTCCTCCCCTGGGAGCAGCAATTTTGTGTTTGCCATAAATCCATACAGCATTTATTCCTGAGTAAATAATACTGAATGGGATCCTTCCCCATCCTTTTTTTGGGGGGTGGAAAACCCAACCCAAAGCAAACCAAAATGTCACAGCCAAAGCTTTTTGTTCAGCCAGGATTTCTTTGGGACCATTCAGCTTTCCTAGGAAATTCCCTGGGAATTCCTGTGACCTTGGACTTAATTTTTTATGTGTATTTCATCTGGTCTTGGACTTTGTTTTACCCCCAGGTTTAAGGGACCTTAAGGATCATCCCATTCCCACCCCCTGCCATGGGCAGGGACACCTCCCACTGTCCCAGGTTGCTCCAACCTGGCCTTGGACACTTCCAGGGATCCAGGGGCAGCCACAGCTTCTCTGGGAAATCCTTTTCCAGCCTCAATTATTCCACGAGTAGGGATTGAATGCTCAAAGCCAGCAAGGAAAAACCTCCTTGTGTCTCCTCCAGTTTGCTCCAGGAGCTTCAAAAAACCTCTGTGCTCCTCATTTTGGGAGTTCATCCCAGCGTGGAAGGAGGAATTCCAACCCTTTGTTTATCTCCCTACAACCTGCAAAGCCACGAAGAACATTCCAATCGCTCCGGATTCGCTGTGGGAGAAATCCAGGGAAGTGGCTGCATCCATTTTTTGGGTCAGATTTCCATCAAATCCACACAGAACATGAAGACAATGCTAATATCAACATGAAAACAAGCCTAAGTTTAAATAGGGGTGGTTGTGAAAGCTCCTTTTGGCCCGTGAGGACCTCAGATGGGATAAATTTTCCTGTCAAAACGTGACAACTTTGGGCAGTAATCCCTGAGAAATCCAGGATGGGAGAGTTGAGAGTTTTGGCCTTTTAAAATACAATAAAAATAGAGTGCTAGGAATTTTAAAGGATGAGACATTTAAAAGCACAATTAAACTGTTTTCTTCAATGAAACTCAAAGCTGTAAACAACTTCAAGCCCAATTTTTTTCCTAATTTTCTCTTATAAGTGGTAATTTCTTGTAACAACCTGAAGGAAATGTGTGCAGCTTGGTGAATCAGGGCTCTTTCTAGGAAAAAAGAAAAAAAAGGTGTTAGCAGAAAATTCTCAGCCAATTCTAATCCACAAATTCCTCATTTCCTGAAGGAGCCAACTCGTGAGGAGGAAGAGGAGGAAAGAGGGACAAAAACACACCAAGGGGTGGCAGTGAAATGAAAAAGTGTCAGTTTTAGGTTCCTTTTTTTTTTTTTCTCCAGGGACTTTTGTGCTCCTGAGGGCTCCTTGTCCCACATTTACCGGCTCTGCAAGGAACAGGGAGTGGGAGCTGCAAGGATGGAGCTCCACATGGACCTGAAGGGGCTCCAGGAGAGCTGGAGAGGGACTGGGGACAAGGCATGGAGGGACAGGACACAGGGAATGGCTTCAAAGTGACAGAGGGCAGGGTTAGATGGGATACTGGGAAGGAATTCCTGGCTGGGAGGGTGGGGAGGGACTGGAATGGATTTCCCAGGGAAGCTGTGGCTGCCCCTGGATCCCTGGAAGTGTCCAAGGCCAGGCTGGAGCAACCTGGGCTGGTGGGAGGTGTCCCTGCCCATGGCCAGGGTGGCACTGGATGGTCCTTATGGAGTTTAAAAAAAGGGAATTAGGAATTAGGCATTTGCTCGTTCCTACATGAAATAATTCCACACCGTTCTGGGCACGCTGTGATGAAGATGTTTCTCTGTCTCCTGGGAGCTCAGGCACAGTGGGAGTTGTTTCTCCAGCCATCGATGCTCCTGGACCGAAATGAAGAGGATTCTCCCAGCTGGTGAAAGGATTTTTTGGGTGTCCAAGCTGTGTGTTCCATGCAGGACCAGCCTGCCCATCCCTGTGGAAGTAGCTCAAGGTGCAACAGGAGGAATCAGGAAGGAAATGACTCCACTGGCAGTGGGAGGGAACCAACCCACACACCCTCCCAGCAGAAAAAAAATCAGTTTTTCCAAGTTTCTTTCCCGGAAAAGGTCATGTCAGAGGCTATTTGAAAAAAAAAAAAAAAAACCAAACAAAAAAAACCCTAAAAACCCAACCAAAACAGCCTTGTTTGTATTCCTATTTAGTTTAAATTGGATTTTTCCTGAATGCTGGAAATTTTCTACCTTGGATTAACGTTGTCACAGGGGACAACTTGTTCTTTTGCTCCAGTATTTTATCCCATTGGGCAGATGGTAGAAATGATGTCAGCAAAGGATAAAACCAGAGGCTTCAGTAATTCCTTAACTAATTCCCATCTCCAATGATGCCACAAAAATCATTCAGGAGTGGATTTGAAAGAGGAAAATTCCTGTACATTAATTTCTGCTGTTTTTTTTAAATGTCAGATCTATGTCTGTGACAGTCTTCCTTGTGTACAGGAAGAAAATTATCTGATTAAATTAAATTAAATCAGACATATATTTATAACCCTTTTTTTTTCCTTCTAATTTATGCCCAAATAAAAAGAAAATAAAGAAATTTGAAAGTCTTCATTTCAGCAGAATTTTTATATAAAAACACTTCTCAAATAATTAGAAGATTCTTTTAATCCAAACCTGGTGTTTTTTTTTTTTTTTCACTCTCTGTAGTGGATGGAGGTGCCCAAACCACCCCAAGTAGGTTTTCTGGAATCATGGAATATTCAGGGTTGGAAGGGACCCACAAGGATCTCCAAAGCCCAACTCTCGGAAGGTCTGAATCCTGAAACTGAAAATTTTAAGGCAAAAATTTCTCTAATTTGAGGTTCTTTGTGATGGCTGATTTCTCCCACCAAATAACTGCAAGATATATGAGGTAATTAAGAAAATAAAAGGAAATTCAAGGTGCTTTGCCTTCCCTGCAGGGCAGGAGCCTCACAGAGCACTTGGCTCACCCCGAGTCAGGATTTAAGGCTGGAAAGAGGGGTTGTTTTTTTTTTTTGGGATGAGGGGAGCTGGAAGAAGCCCCAAGGTTTTCCCCAAAGGCTGCAGAACAAAATTCCTGCTGTGCAGGAAGTGCTTGGGCTGCAGGGGAAAGTGCTAATCCAGGGGTGTGAGGAAACCCAATCCTTCCTGCAGAGGCTTTTCGGGGAGAGTGGTTGACCACAAGAAAATAAAGCCTCTCTTTGCAGCTGATCTGTAATCCTGAGCCAGAGGGTTGCCCAGGAGGCTCCCAGGAATGACTGACATTCCAGCTGATGAATCAGCAGAGGGAAGGGGGGGAGCAGTTTTTGGGAGAGGCCTGGGCTCTCTGTCACCTCTCAAACCATGGGAATCCTGCAGGGAAGCAAAGTGGGGGCAGACAACGTGAGGACTGGGGGATTAAAGGTGTTTCTTCCTCTTCTTGGTCTTTAAGGGCACAAAGAGCTTGCAGGGATGAATTTCCTTGGCCTACCTGTGGATAATACCAATTTCAGGGGTTCTGAATTTCCTCTGGCTCCAAATCCGTGGCTCATCCCATTAAAGGGTTTTCACTCCTAACTCCAAGAGGTTCCATTCCCAGCACAGGCAGAGCTCAGGCACTGAGGGTCCAAATGCAACTGAAATTCTTTAAAACCCAATTATTTTAACTCACCTAGATGTGTTTACTCAATCTGGGACATCCCCAGGGAGGAACGACCCTCCCTACAATATCCTGGATACGTGGGGTTTTTTAAGCTGTTCATAAAAAGATCCCAAAAATCCTTGACAAGTCTACTCTGGATGGATAAATCAAGCCCTTGGTTGTTGGAAAAGTGTGGTAATACTGCTCAGGAATGTTTTGACTTCCCTATTTTGGCCTGGAAAAAGGTGCATGTGTCAAAACAGAACATTTTCTAAGGAATGCAAAGATCCTGATGAAGCTTTTCTTCATGGAAGGCTTTTCCAGCTGAATTTTTGCACAGCTGAAGTACAAGATTTCCCCCAAGAACAGACATTTCCTGCCTGTCAGGGATCCCACTCGTTTTCCATGTCAGTCATCCCTGCTCAGGCCCTTCCTCTGCCTAATTCAAATGAATTACTCGAAACTAAATCTCTCGTGACTTGGGTCAGTGTTTGATTTGCCAACTTGTTGCCTGGTTTTTGGTCAATTATTCTGTGTTTTTTTAGGTCAGTTCTCCTGTTTCTCTTGTTTTGGCTTTCCTAGAGCCTTGGTTTAAACTCCATAAGGACTGAACATAAAGATCATCCAGGGACACCCCCTGCCATGGGCAGGGACACCTTCCACTAGTCCAGATTGTCCAACCTGGCCCTGGACACTTCCAGGGATCCAGGGGCAGCCACAGCTTCTCTGCCCAACCTGTGCCAGGGCCTGCCCACCCTCACAGTAAATAATTTCTTCCTAACATCTGGTTTAAATCTTCCCTTTTCAGTTTGAAGCCATTCCCTGTGTCCTGTCCCTCCATGCCTTGTCCCCAGTCCCTCTCCAGCTCTCCTGGAGCCCCTTTAGGCCCTGCAAGGGGCTCTCAGGTCTATTATGATTATTGTTCTCATCATTACCATTAATCATTATCATGATATTTCTCCTCACAGAAAGAGCTGACCCCTCTCTCAGAAGAAGCCCTTGCTCACCCAGGATTAAATTATCCCTTTAAATCACTTTCCCCCCTCTTCTATATTTCGCTCAAGGCTTTTTGTGCAGATTCTTTGAGCCACCCACACCAGCACAAATCCAGAGAGGAATTCAAAAGTCAGCCCAGCATTCCTTAAAATGCCCTTCCCTTTCCCAAATAACGTGTTTAGCCTTAATACACCACAGAGGCTGAGAGCAGATGGTTTTTGGGACGTGAGTTACGAGACCTCCAAACCAATCTGTGACGTCCCCTTTGGGATTACCCACAGGCTGGGATTACACAGGCTGGACATAAACTGGCCTGAAATTTGGGGCTGAAACTTTCAGCTTGGTTGAAATCACCCTTCCAAAATTTTGTCCTGGGAGGGAGAGATCCACGAAGTGCAAACACCCCCCCACACACACCCCGACGGGGCTTAATGGGGCGTGGGAGATGGAAAACACCCCTCCCGCTCCTGCCCTGTGACAAATGAGCCCATCCCAGCCCTAATGGCCCAGCACCAGCTGAAGGCCGAGCGTGGAGCTCCAATTATGCTGCTGATCTTGGCAGGGCCCCCACTAATTTAACGAGCCTGATTAGATACTAAATAAATATTGGCTTTGCGAGGCGCTCGGCGGTGTTTGGCTTGGAGCGGGAGAGAGGCTGCAAATGCTGCTGCTCTGGGGGATCTGGCAGCAGGCACAGACACTTTGAGAGGTCCATCCAGGCTGGGGAAGAAAAGGCTGGAGGAGGAAATGCTGGTGGGGTGGTGTTTTGCCCTAATGAGAACCCGCTGCGGTGCAGCGAGTGAAGAAATCCGGCTCTTCCCGTTGCTGCCTCCATTTACGTGTCACGGCAGCTGGGAGTTTAGGAGGAAGCAGAATTCTCCAGCAGAGCTGGATAACAGGTGGAAAGCTATGGGCAGGGATGCTGGGAATGTCAGGATCCAAGTTACGTCACAGAGTGCAAAAATCAAGATATTATCAGGAATGGGACTGAGGAGATTTGTCGGCTGCAGGCGCCGTGTGAGCCCCCACATCCTGCAGATGAGTTCATCCATTTCAGTGCCACGGCCTTTGGTTTTGGTGCAGCTTTCAGTGCTGAAGATAAGAATCATCACGCCTGGCTGCATGTGGGAAGCCGTTTTGGAATGTCTGAGGTGCCTCTCAGGGATCTCAGACCGTGGAATCAATGGTTTGGACTGGAAGAGAACTTAAAGATCATCCAGTGCCACCCCCTGCCATGGGCAGGGACACCTTCCACCAGCCAAGATTGCTCCAGCCTGGCCTTGGACACTTCCAGGGATCCAGGGGCAGCCACAGCTTCTCTGTCTAACCTGTGCCAGGGCCTGCCCACCCTCATAGTTAATAATTTATCCCTAATATCCCATTTAAATCTCTCATTTTGCAGTTTGAAGCCATCCCACCTTGTCCTCTCCCTCCATCCCTTGTCCCCAGTCCCTCTCCAGCCCTTTTGGAGCCCCTTTAGGCCCTGGAAGGAGCTCTCAGGTCTATTATAATTATAATCATAATCATAATCATCATTATGCTATTTCTCCTCATAGAAAGAGCTGACACCTCCCTCAGAAGAAGCCCTCGCTCACCAAACCTTTATCAGGATTAAATTTTCTCTTTAAATCATTTCCCCCTTATTCTGTACTTAATTTAAAGCTTTTTGTGCAGATCCTTTGAGCCCCCCCTCCCTCCCCCCAGTCCAAAATCCCAAGGAATTCCAGAAGAACCACATCCAGCCAGCCCAGCAACACTTTTAACACATCACCTGCCCAGTGAATTTTAATCCCAGTTACCCACGGGGTGGGGGGAGCAAAATCAACCCAGCAAACCAAGTGCATCAAACTGGCGGTTGTTTCGTACCTCCCCCAAATTTATCTCCCCGACGTGGCACTTTATCCCTGCTCCCAGGGCACCCTGGGAGCTCCTCAGCGCTCCATCCTGCCAAATTAAACCCCCAAATCTGCTTAATTAGTGCTGCTCAGGAGCCGTTTCCTGAGGTTTGCCCCTCTGGGATGAAGGAATGAAGGAATGGAAGGGGGAGGTTCCTCCCCTCCCTCATCCCATCTCCCAGTTCCTCTGGTTTATGGGCTCAGGCCCCCCAGGAGCAGCCTGAGGAGATGTGTGTGTGATTCCAGCCCCCCCTGGCATCATAAATTCCTTGGGGGGGAAAGGCAGGAGCTAATTGGGGTCACTCGTCGTGTTTCGCTGCCCTCCGAGGAAAACTCGGGGATCCAAAGAGCAAACCCTTCAGGGTTGGGGTGGGGGAGGTTTGGTGTTAAACTGGGGGGGGGGGAAATAAAAAAGAACTGAGGGGGTTTGAAGGGAAAGGTGAGCTGAGAAACTTGAGATTCAGTCTGGAGAAGACCCACAGGGATCTCGTGGCTGATGGCCCCAGATTTACCCCAACTGGAGTCCCACGTGAATGTTGATGTTCATGTCTAAATAATTCCCTGCACAGTTGCATTTCTGTGCCCACAGCCTGCCCAGAGCAAAGTTCTTTATGGCCTGTTTGTCCCTGCTGACTGCACAGAGACTGAAATGACCACCCTGGAATGGCTGGGGTTGGGAGGGACCTCCAAGATTGTCTCATCCCACCCCCCTGGAACAGTGCAGCCTGGAATGGTGGAAGGTGTCCCTGCCCATGGCAGGGGGTGGGATGAGATGATCCTGAAGGTCCCTTCCAAAACCATTCTGTGATTCTGTGATAAGAGAGGAATTAAAAATAGGGCTTAGAACCTTCCCTGGAGGAGGCCGAGACATGATGGGTCACAGTGGGTTATAAATCTTCCCTTTATAAATCTTCCCCCAATAAATCTTCCCCCTTCAAAAGGCAGGTGCAGAGGAGAAGCCATAACACAGGTTGGTCTTTGTGTTACAGAAACAAAGCTTCCACCTCAGAGGAATTTTCATCACCTTCCATCTGCAAAGACCCCCTCTTATAAATTTCATGGCTCACCAGTTTTCCTTCATAGAATCCCAGAGTGGGTTGGGCTGGAAGGGACCTTAAAGGTCACCCCATTCCAACCCCCTGGACAGGGACACCTTCCACTCCCCAGGGCAATGCCTGTGGTTTCATGGAGCCTTTTCCTGCAAAGATCTTTTTTGTAGCCCTTCAGGAGCTGTCACAGAGCAACTGGATTTCTGAAAAACTCTCAAAACCAGATGCTTTTCAGAGACCCCAAATTTCCCAACATCTCCCTGTGGAGAGACTCCTCTCCTGCTTCTTCTCAATTCCACACAACTCCACTTGTGCCTGATCCTTCTTTCTGGGGTGCCCAAGGGCAAAGCTGTGAGAAAGAACAGCCAAAAGGGTGCAATGGGGTTTATACTCATTATAATTACTCATTTATTCATTTATAACTCACGACCCGGTTCCCATGGGCACAAATGAAGCCTTTCCCACTGACACTGAAAATCCTTAAGGACCTCAAGGTCCCTTCCAGCTCAAACCATCCTGGGATTCTGTGATTTACATGGGAGAGCTGAGTTTTATCTTCACGAGGATGATAAGGAAACCAGGGCACAGAGAAACCCTGTGAGCCCTCCAAAATAAAGTATCAGGCTGATAACAGGGACAGAAGAGCTCTATTTTCTCTCCTGCATCCCACTCAGCTGGAGCTGAATAAATCCCATCTTATCATCTGGATTTGGAGCTTTTTCTCTTCAGGAAAGAAGCTCGAATAATTCCCACTCCCCTCTCCCTCCAACCTCTGGGTGCAGCCAAAGAGTTTTAAACCACTTCCCATCCCGGGAGTGGGACAGGGAAGCGACTTTTCCAACCCGAATCCACCAGCGGGAGCCGGTGACAGCTCCGTAAATCACACACCGGCAGCAAATAAAAGTGCCCCGTTCCAAAGCAGCCCTTATCTCCTGCTCTTTGCCTCGGGCCAGCTCTTTTCCAAAGGTCACCCAGGGAAGGGAAGGGGGGGAGGTGGAAGCAGAAGGAGAAGTCAGGGGAAGTGTGTGGGGAGGTGAGGAGAAGAGGAAAACAAAAGATGTTAGGAAGCGAGAACACTCGTTAGCAGGGAAATGAAAAATGAGATGTGTTCGTGGAGCCTTCCAAACCTGCGGCTGCTGAGGCAGAAAAAACTGGGAAGCAGGGATGAAAAAGAGAGATTTCAGCCAGCTCCTGTCCTGATTTTATGGTAAACTGTAGAGGGTTATTTTATGGCCATAAGGGAAGGTTCCCTTTTTAACTTGTTATGTCTCAGCTGCCTCTTAATCTGGTTTGGGTGCTCGGCGTGCACCTTATCAGGGGTCACTGTAATAAAAATGCCATATTCTCTCCTGGAGTCACTGAACTTTCAGCCTGGAGAGGAGGTGGGAAGTGCGAGGGCGGCTGTTGCAGAGCAGCAGCCATTGCACTTGCTAATTAAGTCAAAGATAGTAAGTTCAAAATGAATTCCCCTCAGCATCCATGTAATGCCTCTGAAAACGTCTGTCTGGGACAAGCCATCCCTTTTGGAAGTGCATTAGGTGATGGAAAACCCACTATTTTCTAAGCTGTTTCAATGGTTAATATGGTTTTAGTGGTTAATATCCCAGGCTCTAAAAAATCAGGGATTTATTTAAACCTGAATATGAGGAACTTTAGTTCTCTGACACTGGATTTTGTTGTTTCTCCTCCTGAGAAAATGCAGCACTTGCCCATGGCTGGGCAAAAATCTCAGCAAGCAGGTCCCTCTGAACTCATCTGACATGGAAACAATGAGATTTACAGGTTTTAGCCTTGATTTGCCTAAAGAGAATATTATTTCATTTAAAAATACAAAGCTCTGGGCAAATCAGTGTAAACAGGTTTTGCCCTGGTGCAATCCAACAGTTCCTGAGTATCTTAAAACACCAGCTCAGAGTTGCCCTGAACTGCAGGAAAGGCCCAATAGACAATTATTTGTAATTTTGGAGATCCATCCCCTCTGTGGTAAAATTCCTTTTCCATAATAGTTCATATATATTTATATGATTTCACATATTTCACGGAAAACCACAATTTTCTGAAGGCTCCCTGACAAATCCTGGGTTTGAAGCAGCCAAGCACAAGCAAAACCACTTAAAATTTATGTCAAAAAATTTTTACCCCAAAATTAGCTACCTGAGAAAATGTAAGCCCATTCTTTTCTAGCTCAGGAATTGAAAGCACTTTGAAAATATGAAGGAATTAAACCTGTGTGAGGGAGGTGAAATGTTTTTATCCCCATTTTATAGCTGGGTAAACTCAGCCAGGGAAGGGTTAAGTGGCTTTTTCAGTGTGGTCAGAGAATGGGAAAGCTTGACCTGGAGTTGTGTTTAGACCAAATTTCTCTGGAATTTTTCTCCCTGCAAAGCCCAGAACCCCATTTTCCCTGAGCCCCACTTTAAAGCAGATGTCCAGCCTGGGGAGAGGGAACAAATCCTGTGGGTGGGAGAACCCAGGTGGGGTCAAACGGGAACACAAGGACGAGCTGGCAGCGGAGCAGCTGGATAAAAGGATTAGGGAGTCGCTGGCTTGGAGAAACAGGAAGCTCAGGCTCCTTCTGAAGCCCCTGGAATGAGTTCAAAGTGCCCTGCATGGGATGGAAAAGCCCTGGGCTGGGAGAGGCCCAGGATCCCTGGATAGATGTGACCCAGCAGAGCTGGGAGCAGGATGGGGCAGCGCTTGGGGCCAAGACTCTCCGGAGCTCCAATTCCACTCCTGGCCTCTCTTGGTGCCTTCCTGGGTGGGCTGAGCAAGAGCTGACACCAGGAATCATCTGCTGCCTTGTTACAAGTCTAAAGTGGGCAGGAATCAGCTGCCTCCCCGTGGTCAGAGGTCGCTGGAGGTGCCAAAACCCACGGGAGTTTGGGACAGACCTGGCAGGGACAGCACAAGACTGGCAGGAGTTCATCCCTCTGGAGCTGGAGGTCATGTGGACGCTCCATGGCTCACCCAACTGCACCTTTTGGCACCTGGACCTTCCCCTTTCCACAGGTCAGTGTGTCCATGGAAAGCAGAGCTGTCCTTGTGTCCATGGCCAGCAGCATTTGAGACATCATGGCAATTCCTGGATCTCCTGGAATTCCCTCGGTGGATGTCCCAGATTTTTCTGGAGCTGTGGCAGGGTGTGTGTCCATCTGCTGTGGCACCTCCAGAGGAGCCCCAGGCCTCTCCTTACATGACTTCCCACATGGAAAACATCCCCTGTACCTCACTTTCCCACCAGCTCCTGCAGTAGCTGGGCTTGGATTTTGTGGTCTTGGAACTTTTATTGAAGAATGTGTTTTTATATTGCCTTTTTACACCATTTTTTTTCAGCAGTATTGGCAAAGACATTGCTTTTTGATATACAGAATTATATATATACTTACATATATTTATATAAACCAACAAGTATCTTCTGTATGTGCATTTCCATGAGTGAAAGGGGAAAATGTGCAATGATTTTGGTGGTGTTTTACACCTCCAACATTAAAAGTTTTCTCCCTAACTAATACTTTAGCACCTCATTAAAACCAACACCCCACCAGCTTGGCTCGGGTGCGAAATAAAATCACTTCCTCACTTTCTGGCCCAAGAATTATTTTTAAGGCAGTGATGTTTTGCCAGCAAGAATAATAATAATAATAATATTAAAAAAAAAAATCAGTGTGGCTCTCACTTCCCAGGAGCAAATGTGGGCACATGGAAAACAGGGAAGGGGAAAGGCAGGGATGGGACCAGGTTCTGGCACTGGATGGTTGATGTGGTTGCTGGGATCCGGGAATGGGGTGTCCAGTTGGGGTTTATTTGTCCAGGTGGTGACACCACCTTGGGAAGGTCACCAAACCACCACAGGGATGGCTAAAGGCACAAAAAAATATCCTAAATTAGGGGCTTGCAATTCCAGACTGAATCCCAGGTTAAAGTCCGAGATCACTGGTGACATTTAAGCCAAACTGGGATTGCTGTGATCGTGGAATCTGGGATGGAGGGAAGTGGATGCTTGGAAATCCCTTCAGTAACCCAAAAGACAAACAAGATAACCTTGGATGTCCCATCCCTGGAAGTGTCCAAGGCCAAGGTGGAGCAACCTGGGCTAGTGGGAGGTGTCCCTGCCCGTGGCAGGGGGTGGCACTGGATGATCTTTAGGGTCCCTTCCAGCCCAAACCATTCTGGGATTGTAGAATTCTGCCTGGAAAAAGCATGTGCTGATTGCAGTCCTCTTCTTCAACATTATATTCATATATATATATATATATATATATATACACACATATATATTTATGCATTTATATATTTATACATTTATATCTTTATGTATTTCTATATTTATGCATTTTTATATTGTAATATATCCAGGACAGACTTATTTCCCCATAACACCCAAGACTTCCACTCAGCTGGAATTTCAGCTTTCCTGAGCTGTGAGTCATTGACTCGTGAGCCGTGGCTTTCAATCCTCTCCTCTGTTTGATTTCTTTCCCAAATGAACCTGCAAACCCCACACCTGGCTTCACCTGCTCCCACAGTGATGTCATTTGGCTGCTATGGACACGGTGACATCACGGGAATGTCCAGCAGATGAAAGATTCCAGGTGAGGGAGATCAGACCCTTCCTTGAAACCCAGATCCTGTTTGATTTTCCATCCTTGCTCTGACCTGAGCAGAATTGGTGCAGTGCAGAAGAAATATCCTGCTTGGGATAATGAAATATTCCTGCCAGATTTGGAGGAGTCACCTCTGAACCTTTTTCTTCCTCCCTGTCCTCACCCTCAGGAAGGTGCTTCAAAAAAATCACCTCCAAGACATTTTCAAGATCACAATCCACAACTCGCCCAAGCACTGCATCAAATACAGGAATTCCCCCCCCAGAAAAGGTATTTAAATGGTGTTTAAATCTCTCCAAGCCTTCTCCAAAGGGACATATCCATCCAGCATATTCCAGGAGTCCTCAGGAAGCTCTCCCAAAGATCATATTCATGGCAAATCTGTGGAAATTTGTGCTGCTTAAACATCTGCACATCAGCTTGTCCACCCTGGGCTCCCTTTGTAGGGAACTGAGGTGAACAGGAGTTTCTAAAGGAAGATTCCCTGGATTTCTCCCAGATGTCTGTGTTGGGATAACAAATCCAATCCTTGATTTTACTCTTTCTGCACCTTCAGCAGCACAAACAAATCCTGCCCCAGTGGTTTTGTCATTTCCCTGGAACAGCTGCCCTCTGTGTTCATGGCCTTTGCAGGGTTCTTTTTATGTAAGATTATTTTAAGATGTTGAAGATGCTCCTTTGATTTTTTCCCCTCTACCTTTTTCCTTCCAGAATAAAGAATTCTTTCCTCCTGTCTTTGATTGTGTCTCATTTTTTTCGAATCTCTCAGCCCCTTCAGAACCTACAGAAAAACTCTGTGGGTTTTTCTACACCCCCTTCCCATCTGATGTGGAAACTGTGCTAGAAACAAAAACAGTGATGAAAATTACCTAAAAATGTTGATCTGAGAGGCAGAAGAAGGACAGAAAAAGTAATGACAAGGCCACATAATTGTGAATTTTGGAGATTTGGCCTAAATCTTTCCCGCTGGGCCCTTCCACAAGGGCCACCTTCAGGCAGGGATGGTTTTGCTTTCCCAGGAACGCGTTTAACCCTCAACTTTTCCAGCCACAGAAGCTGCCAAAGGGACGAGGAGCAGCTCCAAAGGAGCAGCAGTGGTTTGGAGATGACATGGGCAGGACCACCAGCTTATCCTTCTGGGATCCCTCAATCCCAGGCACCTCCAGAACCGACCTCCTGACACCATTGGCTTTTTCCACCTCGGAACCATTGACCCAGGAGAGCAGATGGGACTCAAATCCCCCATTGGGATCCCTAATTGAACGACCTGCCCCATGTGCAGCTCCAGGGCAAGTCATCCTGCTGAGCAAACAGGATTAGAATTCTTCCCCCCCTCCCTCCAAAAAAACCAGCAGTGCAAATTAAATGTTTATTCTTTCATGTGGGGAAAATGTCAGCTGTTTCAACTCACCTGTGAGAGATCTCCAGTGATGGGGAAGCGTGGGAGATAAAAGCCTGATCTCTTGTTAGAAATGTTCTGTATTTTGGATTTTTTTTTTCCATTTTTTTTTTTTTTTTTTGCTGGACTGAGATCAACCTGTTAACTGAATATATTTATGCTATTCTTGTTTGGGTTTTTTGGGGTTTTTTTTTGATTCTTCCTCCTATTTTTCATTTGTGCTCTCGTCAGAGCTGATCATTTCACTTTTACAGCCTGTAAAATTCCAGGCTTGAAGGGATACTGTCAAGTCAGATTTGACTCCAAATTAAGTTTTGGCCTGGGAGTCAAGAGCCACGAATTCTAATCCCAGTGACCTGCTGTGTGACCTCCTTCACCCCCCTCGTACCTCGGGCTGCCTGTAGATAAAACCAAGATACAAAGCTCCTTTTTTTATCTCCTGGGATGCTCTCACACTTCCAGGCACCACAGAACAGCTTTTCCCCCCTTAAAGAAGAGCGGGAAGAATGGAAAAAAAAAACCACCAAAAACAAAACAAAACAAAAAAAAAAATACAAAAAGGGGTTATTTAGGTGCCAAAAAAACCGTGGAGTCACTTCAGGCATCACGAAGTCGTCCCTGTTGCGGCTCCGCTGACGCCAAACGGGGCTGAACGAGGTCCAACGGGTACATTCCGCTTCCTGAGGGACGTCAGCAGGGGAAAAGCAGCCACCCAGAAACTGCAGCCCCAGGAAAATCAATCTCTTGTGCTCCACCTGCCCCAGACCGGGTTCACTCACGGCCTTATCAGGGCCCGGCCCAGCTCTGACCTCACTCGGCTCTCGGGAATCCGTGGGAAGGAAGGAGCTTCCTGGACACCGCAAAATCTGCCCGGGGTTTTCTCTGCCACCCTCTGTCCTGACTCGTTCTCAAGGTTTATTCCAGAAGGGACAGTCCCCTGTTGCATTTTGGAGCCCCAGAAGGGAGAGTATCCTGCTGAATTTTGGGAAGCTGGTGCGTTCCTCCTGCTCTGAATCCTCCTGGGAATGCAGGTTGGAAGCACTGAAGGGACGTGTAGATGTGGTTTGGTGGGGAATTCGGCAGTGCTGGATTAGAGGTTGGGCTCGGTGACCTCAGAGGGCTTTTCCAACCTCTAATTGTGTGGTTCTGTGATGCTGTGGTGGTGGCATCTCCTAGAGCAACTTCCTTTGCCTTCAGGGCTCTACCAAAGCAAACCCTATTCCCCTTCTCCTCCCAGAAATCCCACCTGTAAATCCCCCCACGTGCAACAGGACCAATCTCTAAAGTAAAGGACCATCTGTGAGTGGTGTGTGGAGCAGAAGAGAGGCCACAACCCTCCCTGATGTTGTTCTCCAGTAGGACACCTGATCTAAGCTTGACCAGTGCCAGGCTCTGTCCCTTTAGGCTGAGATGGCCATGGATGGATGAACCTCTGCTCACTCCAGGAAGATCATTCTCCAGCCACAGAAACACCCACCTGAAGATCAAGGAAACTTTGCCCAAGCCAGTGTTCTCCTCACATTTGAATTTGGCTTTCCAAGACACCCTTGGCTGGCCAGGGCTGGTCTCTGTGGTGGAGGGATGGTGATAGGAGTAAGGTAGGAAACATCTCTCCTTGGTGCCACTCCAGTGATCACAGAACCATAAACTCATGGAATGGGTTGGGTTGGAAGGGACCTTAAAGATCATTTCATTCCCACCCCTGCCATGGGCAGGGACACCTGGACACCTTCCACTATCCCAGGTTGCTCCAACCTGGCCTTGGACACTCCCAGGGATCCAGGGACAGCCACAGCTTCTCTGGGAAATCCATCCCAGCCCCTCCCCACCCTCCCAGCCAAGGATTCCTTTCCAATCTCCCATCTAAACCTACTCCCTTTCAGTTAATTTTCCTGTGTCCTGTCCCTCCATGCCTTGTCCCCAGTCCCTCTCCAGCTCTCCTGGAGCCCCTTTAGGCCCTGCCAGGGGCTCTCAGGTCTCCCTGGATCCTTCTCTTCTCCAGGGGAACCCCTCCAGCTGTCCCAGCCTGGCTCCAGAGCAGAGGGGCTCCAGCCCTGGGAGCATCCCTGTGGCCTCCTCTGGAATTGCTCCAACAGGTCCCAACCTCCCTTGTGTTGGTTCCCAGAGCAGGAGGTGGCTCTGCAGGGGGGTCTCACCCAGGCAGAGCTGAGCTGGAGAATCCCCTCTGGCTCCTGAGGGGAACAATTCCCGTTCCCCACCTCTGCTCTGCTCCGGGTGGGACCAACAGGCCCTTTATTTTGGGGGGCAGAAGACAGGAACGTGACATTTGGGATCAGGGGAGGCAACTTCCCGACAGACAACTTGTGTCAGTGCATCCCTTCCTTCTCCTTTTCCACGACCGTGTTTAACCCCCTGCAGTGTCTCCCCCACCCAAAAAAAGCCGTGGATTTCCCACCCAAAGGGGAAATTTCCCACCCAAGGAGCAAATCCACGTCAAATCCATGGTTCTGTTGAGCTGGGCTGCCCCCCAAAGCTCTGACCCCCCCTGCCAGATGTGGCCTGGAGCCAAGGAATGCCTTGAACGGTGGTTGTTTTACAAACCCTTCCTCGGGGGGATGTTTTCCTGCTCCTTTCCCCGCTCTGGGGGACGTAAATTGGGGATAGATCACGGTTCCCACTCCCTGCTCCGTTATATTCCCTCAGCAAGGCTTCCCGAGGAGGAAATTCGTGCCTTAAACACCTGGCAGGCTGCATTTTTGACAAGTCATCAGGGTTATTTTGTGTGCCCTGCTGGATTTTAAAGCCCCTCTGGTAACGACATTCCTGAGCAGGGGCTGCTCCGAGGCTTGGACAGGGGGGGACTTTGCCAGGAGGGAGAGGAGAGGGAAAATTGGGATGCAGGATGAGTATTGGAACAACCTGCCGTGGAATTTGGGCTCCTTGGACACCCAGGGAAGTGCGTCCCTTTCTGGCAAGAAACCAGGACAGGAAGAAACTCTCCGGCTAAAAGAGGAAAGGAAATAATGACAGCTGAGCAGGATGGGTTGAAATGTGGGTAAAAGCAAGGAATAGCATTTTAGAAACAAAAGATCCTGTGGAAAAGTTGTTTTCAGACTTCACATTTCACCTTGAAGTGCTGTATTTTTCATTGTAATATTGTCCAAACCCAACCAGCTTTGCTCACAGGTACCACAGGAGAATCCCTCCAGTCTTGAACCATTCAGGGTCATCCGGGAGAGCTTTCCAGGAGTTCTGTGATTTTATTATTTTATTTTATTTTTATTTAATTTATTTTTTAATTTTACTTTATTTTGCTGTATTTTATTTTAATTTAATTTATTTTTCTTTATTTTATTTTATTTTACTGTGTTTTATTTTCTTTTAATTTATTTTTTTATTTTATTTTACTTTATTTTGTTTTTCTTCATTTTATTTTACCTTACTTTTTTATTTTAATTTATTTTTCTTTATTTCATTTTACTTTATTTTACTTTATTTTACTTTATTTTATTTTATTTTAATTTATTTTTTTTTACTTTATTTTACTTTATTTTGCCTTATTTTATTTTAATTTATTTAATTTATTTAATTTATTTAATTTATTTTTTAATTATTGTATAAATTTTATAAATTTATACTATTATTTAATTATGTTATATTATATTATTTAATATAATATATAAATATTATATATTTAGTATAATATTTATATATTTATATATTTAATATAATATTTAATTATTTTATATTATATTATTTAATTATTTTATAAATTTTATAAATAATTTTATTAATTTATTTAATTTATTTTTCTTTTCTTTTAGTTTATTTTACTTTATTTTATTTTATTATTTTAATTTATTTTACTGTCTTTTATGTATTGTACTTCATTTTATTTTATTTTATTTTATTTTATTTTATTTTATTTTATTTTATTTTATTTTATTTTATTTTATTGCCCCTGGGAATGACCCTTCCCCATTCAGGGTGATTTCCCACCCAATTCTTCAGTGTCTCATTTTGCAGCTGGAGAAAGTTCAGCTGAACTTGAGATAAAAGCACTTTCCAAGGTGTTTTTCCTTTGATGTGTGGTCACTGAAATGAGGGAATACAGAACAAACCCCTCCTGATTCCAAGTGCTTTATCTGCAGGATCCCTTATTTTTTGGGGGCCTGAACAAGGACATAAATCATGGAAAAAATGCACGTTTTAGGGTCAAAATCCCAAGCTGTGCGTGGGCAAAAAGGGAGGAAGGATTCACAGATTTAAATTCACATTTGGAAGCCCACGTGGATCTGTCAAGGACTTTTGGACCCCAAGTTCTCCTGAAGGCCAGGGGGAGATTTAAAAATGTCAGGAATTTTAGTACCTTAAAAATCTGGGCCTTGGTTTTGCTCCTGTCCCCTGAAAACGTCTTACAAAGACTGTTTATTAATGATGAATAAAAAACAATTGACAAGTGTAAGGGGAAAAAAAAGCCAGTTAAGTCATAAGAATGTCTCTTGTTATTGGGGTTTAAAAGCACAAATAAGAGGGGGAAAATTCCACCTGAAAGCACCAGATTCAAACCAAATGGAATTACGGGAAATTTTCCCCCTTAGGAGTGATTGCAATAGCCAATCTCTTCCATGAAAATACATGGAAAAGCAGCCTGGGCAGGGGAAGGTAGGCAAAGGCACAGGAGATGCTTGTGGAAGGTGCTCATGGAAGAACAATCGACTCCAGCACTGACTCCACACCTCCTGTCTCCTCTCCCACCTCCCTTTCAATCCTCCTTTTTCCCTGGAGACCTGTTTGGGGGGGAATCTCTAAAAGGCAGCTTGAAACAACTTCTCTTGCCTTTGAAGGCCATCTGAACGTTTGCTCTCCTTCCACTCCACGGATTTCCCCCTTTCCTGTCTCCTCTCTTTGCCTTGAGTTGGGGGATGGAATAAATCCATCATCATCATCAGTATCATCATCAGCAGCAGCAGCATGTGAACCCCAGCTCGGGAGAGCTGCACCGAAATACTGCTAAGCCTATTAACTTTATTCCTGGAACTGTCCTGTGCTCCCACCTCCCCCCCACCCCAAGAACTTTTCCTGCTCGGTAGATTTCGTTTCCTTTGTTCTTATTTAATTTGCTTGCAGCCGGGGGGAACTCCGGCAAGCCCAGTCATTAACCGGCTGCTAATTAGCTGGCACCGACAGCCTCTCGTTATTCCGGGGGCTTTGGAGAGTGTTTTGCCTGCAGTCACATGGTGGGACAGGCTTTTAATAACAGCCATCGCGATTAATTCTGCCTTTCCCCCTCCTCTGGGTGTCCGAGCTGAGCCGGCAGCACTTCCAGGGGGTGTTTTTCTGTAGCAGATGGAAAAGGAGAGGAAGGTATTGGGTGACACTTTTTTTTTTTTTCTTTCCCTCTGGAGATCGTTCCTCCTCCGGTGCGATGTGAGAGGATGTGAGAGTGGCACCTGTCGCTGCAGAGGGAAAGGAGAAGCAGTTTCCTCCCTCCCTGCTGTGCCAGGAAGTTCTTGTGAGCAGAAAACTCCTCCTGCTCTCTGCCACCATCTGCTCCTCGCCGAGGTCCTTCCTTTGGGGGCTCACAGCATCTTGGGATGCTCCCTGCAATTCCCAGGGCTGGCAGGGGGGTGTCCCAGTTCCCATCTGGGCTGGGAAGGGGGGGGGAGGGGTGTCCAGATGCCACCCCATCCCAAAGATGGACTTTGGGCATCAAAATCCCAGGAAACCAGAGGTTGGGACTGAAAAGAGCCACAGCCCTCAGAGCATCTTTGCCACTTGCCAGGAGGTCAGGCGTGTTTTGCCTGGCAGGCAGAGGGGTCTGGTGATCCAGGGAACTCAAGTGACCACCCCCACACCCTCCCAAAACCCTGAAGATGCAACTCTTGGCACTTGCCGGTCACCAGGTGCCTCCCTTCCCTCTGAGCAAAACAGGAAATGAGTCAGGCAGGGATAAAAAACACCCTCCCAGGAGGAGGAATTGCCCTGGTGGGGCTGGAGAAGAGACCTCCCCGGAGGTGTTTGTTGTTCCTGGGCAAGGAGGAGGCACCTGGACACCTTTTCTTGAGGTGACACGGCTGTGGGCTGGCAGGAAAGGGCTGGCACAGGTGGGAAAAGCTGGTGCCTTCTGCCACTTCATCCACTCAAAGCCTTCCAGCTTGTGATGAATTCCTGGGAATCCCTTTTTCCATCATCCGCAGCGAACGGGCTCTGCACTTCTGAGGGGCCTGAAAGAGGTGCCAGAGGTGCAGCTTAGAGAATCGTGGGGTGGTTTGGGTTGGAAGAGACCTCAAAGTCCATCCAGTCCCACCCCCTGGCACGGGCAGGGACACCTTCCACCATCCCTGGTTGCTCCAAGCCCCATCCAACCTGGCCTTTCATTGAGCTTCACCAGCTCCAGAGGGGGAGAAGCAGCACCTGCCTCACCCTGCTTTGTGCAGGGGGGTTGGACTGGAGGACCCTTAAAGGTCCCTCCCAACCCAAAGTGTTCCATGGTTTGTGCCAGCTCAGGCCCCTGAGCTCGGAGTGATTTGGGGGTTCCCCACTGAGGTGGGTGGAAAGCTGGGGCTGTGGGTTTTCCAGCAGGCCCTTTCTCCCCCACCTTCACAGCCCTCTCCTCTCGGAGCTGGAAAAGCATTCTGCCATGTTCCTTCCTCCCTCCTTCTGACTATTAATCCATACATTTTTTTAGGTTTAATTGATTTATTTTTAATTAGAAGAGTATTTGTTTGTTTGTGGTGTTTTTCCTTTCTTGGGGGATAAAAAGTTTATTTAGCAACAGCCAGACTGGGCTGCTGCTGCAAAGAATTTTGTGTCTGAGATTTGCCTCTTCAATCCTGGGATGTTCAGCAGAGGTCTGTGTGCCTCTTCCTCCAGATACAGCATAATAAATGATCTAAACTGCCCAACTAGAATTTGTTATAAGTGTTTTATTCCAACCCAAGCCTGGCAAGGATAAAATTCTACAAAACTGAAGACCTGCATTAGGGTAAATTCCCAAGTTCATGTTCACAGAAAACAGGGAACTCGCTTTCCATCTGAGCTGAACTCCACACAAGCTGCTCTGCTGCTTCCTGCCCTGCCCCTAATCCTTGGACCTGGTTCCACTGCTTAAATGTGGGTGTGGGACATCACCCTGAAGAGAATCAGGGAGTCATTAAGGTTGGAAAAGACCTCCAAGAGCATCAATTCCAACCTTTGGGAAGGCCAGAACCTGCTTGTAGAACCATGGAACGGCTTGGGTTGGGTGGGACCTGAAAGGTCATCTCCTCCCTGGTTTCAGGAGAGGAAATATCCCACAGTCAGAACAATCAAACTGTACCAGAATTGCCTGGGTTGGAAAGGGACCTTAAAAATCAGGAAGGGACCTCGGAGATCACACGTTCAGACCATGTTTATTCAGTGTACTAGAGGTGGAACTCCTACTCCAAACTGACAGACAAGGATTGGAAATTTAGGTGGAAGTTCATTCCAGACCACAGCTAATTAAAGGAAAGGCTCCTTTGATGGACTCAATGTGCTTAAGAAGTTTGACTATCCTGTGAATTAAAATATTTTCCTTGTGTCCCACCAAAATTCTGCCTTCTGATGGCCCAGATGAACCTGAGGACCCAACAAGGGAACCAGTGATGTCCGGCCTGACTTGTCTCCAGAGGTCTCCTTGGTTTGGGAGCAGATGCTGGAGTACATCAGTGACAGCAGCTTCCTGGGTCACCTGCTTTTGGAAAGGACTCCATGCTTGGAATGACGTTGTATTGACAGGGAATTACAATTTAGGGAAGCCAGGAGGCAGGCTTGAGCTTCCCTGGGGAAATATTTCTGTCGGCCACTTGTCCCAAAGCGTGGCCAAGTGCCAGGACAAAAGGGATCTCAGGGAACATGTGTAGGCCAGGGAAGTGAATTCTCTTAGGTAAGGAGATATCCCAGCTCCCCAGCAGTTATCTCAGAGGCATTTCCTCCCATTGTTCAGCCCTCTGCTTTCCAGCCTCCTGCATTCTCCCTTCCCTCCTACCCGGGGGGTTTTCTGGGAAGCATCCGAAGGCTGGAGGCATTTGTCATGGAAGTGGCACACGGTGCCACAGCATCCCTTGCGTGTCACCACATCCCTCCTGTGCAAACCCTTCGTAAACAGCTTGTCTTGTGCCTTCCAGGTCAGGCTTTGGGGTGGGGGGTGGGTGTTTTTTTGTTGCTTTTCCAAGAATTTCGGATCTCGGCCGTTTCCCTTTCCGCGTCTCGTGACGCTTCGTGGCACTTTGACATTTCTTAGCTGTGTGGAGTGTGCATTTTGGAGGGACCACTGAGTCAGTCCTGACCTCTTCTCCTTCCTCTCCTTGGGGGTATCTTGCACAGCTCCTGCTCGTCGTGGTTTGTGGTCACGCTCAGCTCCTGCCCGGGGCCCACTCACAGCTCTGCTCTGCTCTGCTCCAAAAAGCACCAGCTCCTTGTTTGTAAAATAACACTCAGGGCACTGCAGGACACAGCAAGAGACTCCAGGAGCTGAAAAACTCTGTGTTCAAACAGGCTGAAGATGGATTTTTGCAGCATTGAGTCCGCTGAGGAGAAATAATCATATATACATATATATATATATAACAAATATAACAAAGCTCTGCTTACCTGAGATATTTAGATGTCCCTTTAAGAGTATAATTAATTAATCCCTGTTTGTTGACTGTGCAGAGCTTGGAATGACCATCCTGGAATGGAATTGGATTGGAAGGGGCCTTAAAGCTCCTCCAGTTCCACCCCCAGCCACAAGCAGGGACACCTTCCACTGTCCCAGCTTGCTCCAAGGCCTGTCCAAGCTGGGTGAGCAGATGGAGCAGGTCCCATGTGGGGCTGGTTGGTTCAACTCACACCTGTTGGTGCTTCCATGGCCCTGACTGGGTGGGGTTTTTCTGTATCACAGAATCACAGGATCATTACGGTCAGAAAAGACCTCCAAGATCAAATCCAAGCTTCAACCCAACACCCCCCATGCCCCCAAAGCCATGAAGTGCCACATCCACACGTTTCTTTGGCCACTTCCAGGGGTGGTGATTCCACCTGGGCAGCCTGTTCCAATGCCTGACCACTCTTTCAGGGAAGAAATTTTCCCCAGTATCCAACCTGAACCTCCCCTGGAGCAACTTGAGGCCGTTTCCCCCTGTCCTATCACAAGTTTCTTGGGATAAGCAGAGTTCCCCACCACACATGACTTTCCATGCTGGAAAAAATGACAGGAAAGCCAAGACTAAACCCAAAATCTTGAGTTTATCCCCCAAATCTGAGCTATCAGGCTTGGTATCTGCTCGATGACTTCCCCACAGGTTCTTTGCTTTCCCTTTTCATCCAAAAATGGAGTGGTCTCTCTGTTTATTTGTCATCTTGAAAAGTGACCCCTCTCTAATGGATATTATTAAATAACAGTGTGGGAAGAGTTTCCTTTTCACCCAGTTAAATCTATTCAGGGTTGCTGTCCACAATCTCCCTCCCTCCCCCCTCAGTGAAATCCTAGGAGAGACACAACACAGAGTTATTTGCCCACTCAGGCTAAGCCACGATTATTATTGCAGCATTTCATTCCAAGGTATTGTCCATTGTGCAGGGATAACAGTGATAAATCCAGATATTTGAATGTAGAGATGAGTGCTCCGAATTTCTCAGGAGAAAAGAAAGGGATAACGTGATTTTGGGTTTTTTTTAAGGGCATGAAAAAACCTGCCAAGAAGTCCCTCAGAGTAAACTTTTTATATGTATGTATATAAAAGGTATAAATCACCATGGCCAGTATTGCTGAAGAAATAAGAGTGAATTCATGTCTTCCTAACCCATCTAAACAAGGTCAGACGAATTTCAGTCTAAACCAGTCCCAAAAGAGGGGAAAATTCCAGCCTGGGCTGGAATGTTGCTGAAGGTAGAAGGTTGTTATCCTACACTGATAATGGTGTTCAAATAATTCTTATTTTTGACAGATTATCATTAACCCCATTCATTTATTTAAAAAAAAATAGTGTCTAATAATCCAGGTGTAAAGTTGAAATAAAAATCAAGGTGTAAAGTTCATGATCTTTGTTAATTAAAAGGGAAGAAGCCCTTCAATGAGGCAAAACCTTCCTGGGAGTTTGCCATCCCTCTCAAACCTTCCCCCTTCTTGCCTACAAAACAGGCCAATTAAAATACTCAAAAAATGCCATAAAATTCAACCAACTTTATCCTTTTAATGCCTAAACTACTGGATTTGGGTGTTCATGGCCAGCAATTAAGGGACAGCCATCTCACAACCCTCATTCTCAACAGCTGGGCACCAACTTTTAAATCATCTTTAAATCATCTCCAAATCATCTCCCCCTTTCAATCATCACCACACATAAATCACGTCATGATTTAGATCGTGGTGACTTTAAAACCCAACCAAATTTTCCAGGGGAAAGCAGCCCTTGCTGGGGGACTCCTCGGGAATTTTTTCCCTCTCTTCCGGTGCCGGAACATCCTCGATCTCCCATCATCTCCACCCGCTCCAGGCCAACAAATTAACACGTCCAGCCTCCTGTTACCCAATTAATGAGAGCCAGATGCCTCCTCCTGGTGTCAGATGCAAATTCTTTTCCACGTGGAATCACTTCCAAGCCTCTGGGGCTCCCAGGGGCCCAATTCCCTTCCTTTGTGCTGATCCAATCGCCCAAACCCTCGAGGGTTCAAGTGGATTCCATGATATTTTGGGCCTGGAAAACAAGGGGAGGTTGGTGCTGATTGTTCTGGTGGTGGCAAAATCATCCTTATCAGCCACGGAGCTTTGTTGAACCCCATCTCAAGGCAGAAAAACCCCAAGGAAAACCAAAATTAAAAGGAAAATCCAGACCCTCTGTTCATGTTTCAGCACCTGACTCACTCATTTAATGAGTTCTTCCCTTAAAATCTGATTCCTGGGAAGACTTTTTACCCTGTTCCTTTTTGAAGAAGAAACATCATGAAACATCATTTGAAAAATAAAAAAGATTCCTTCTTTTAAACCACTGGACAAAGTGTATTTTTGCCATACTTGAATAATTTATATTTAAACACCTCCTGATAAAGGTCCCACCTTGCCTTTTCCAAACACTTTCCTTACACAAACTCCATTTAAAATGCTCAATTTATACTGGTTGTGGTCAGGAAGTAGTTAACAGGAGTCAGAAAATTCAATGGAATGGAAAAGAAGGGAATATTTTCATGGTTTGGATGGATTGAAGATTGTGGATGTGTATTTTTAGTTAAAAGGCTCCTCTGGGACACGTCGGTGTAAATAGAAAAAAACCCAACAATATCAGGAGAATCAGCAAAGAATTAACTGAGGGCAGAGCAGGAACATGGAAACTCAAGGAATCACCCAGTTTAAGGTTGGATTAAACATTCTTGATGTTTTGGGGGGTTTTTTTTGAAGCTAATGAGGTACTGAGCCTTGTGTCTCACCTGGGCTCTCAGAGGTGCCTGTGACCTCTCCTGTCCTCCCCAGGGGAATGTGTCCCTCCCTTTTCCACAGGAACACTTCCCATCATTGCAGACTGTTGTCACCATCCCCTTTTTTTTTAATATGGGTTATTCCTTTAGGTCATGTTAAGGGAACCATCAGCCTTTTGGGATCACAGGGGACAGAGACAAATGACACTCCTGGTTCTTTCTCCAGTCATCCAAGAGGAGCAGGAACTCAGGGAGACATAAAGGACTCAGTTTAGATATATCTGCTTTAGGATGAGCCTAAATATCCTCCAGATTTTCCCTCAGCAACCCCAAAACCCACCTTGCACCTTTAAGAATTCACCCACAAGCATCTCTGTGCCACCAAAGGCTCAGTTTGCTTTGCTTCTCTGATTCACGGGGGCATCAGAAGGGAGGGGAGGGAGAAAAGGTTGATCTGATGGCATGAACTGTGCCAGGGCAGGCTCAGGGTGGATCTCAGGGACAGGTTCTTCCCCCAGAGGGTGGTTGGCACTGAACAGGCTCCCCAGGGCAGTGGGCACAGCCCCAAGGCTGCCAGAGCTCCAGGAGGGTTGGGATGATCCTCTGAGGGACAGGGGGGGATTGTTGGGGTGTCCTGTGCAGGGCCAGGGGTTGGACTGGATGATCCTTGGGGGTCCCTTCCTGCTCAGGACATTCCATGATTCCACAATCTCAGTGCAGTGTTAAAAGCACTGAGATCTGACCTTGACTGGAGCTCCAGAAATAAAGATGAATCAGGAGGATGCAGCTCATTTTTGGGAAGGGCATCCCAAAGCTGGCGACTCCCCTGACCTCCTGCAGGGAAGGGAGACAGCTGGGGCTGCTGCTCCTCTCTGCCTCTGCTCCCTGAGCCAGCTGATGAGCAAAGCAGGGCTGAAAATGATAAATCACCAGGAGCTGCTGCCTGGTGAGGCTCGAACTGAGAAGGGAGATGGAAAGACATTTATCTTCTTCTCCCCCCTGCCCTCCTCCAGCTGCTCTCACCGCAGCTGAAAGGCAGCGGTGATGAATATGCAGGAGGACAGATGATTGTGTTAAAAGAGATTTCCACAGCCAGGATTTTGCTGGGAGGAGAGCTGGAGGGATCAGGGGCAGCAGATAAACTTGTCAGCTTTGCTGCTGATACACGAAAGGTCACCCCACCCCTCGGGGGAAGTTCAAATAAACAAGTGGTGTCCAGGGCTGCGACGAGATCCAAAAAAAGGAGAGGCATAAAAGCAGATTCAGCTGAACAGAAGTCATTAGAGATCAAAAATTAAGGGATCTTTTCGGGGGTGTGAAGCCTCAGGTTTTCTGTGAGTCTTCGTGGATGGTTTTTGCACCTCCTGGTGGCTCCAGGTCACCCCAAATCCTGCCCCACACAGGCTGTCCCCACCCAGGAGAGCAGGGGAGGGATGAGAACACTGTGCTTTTTGGGGACCTCCTGCCCAGGAGACCCCCCCAACATTTCCCTGGAACTGAGAGAAAATACAAACTCATATTAATTCACTACTTAATAATAAAATAATAGTAATTCATTACTTAATAATAATTATTAACAATAATTTACTAATATTAATTCACATTAATGCAATTTTTTCCCCTTTTTAAGCACCTGGGAATGGTGGATCTCAATGTTATGTCTTTAAAAACTACATCGAAATACACATAATATATATATATAACTACATCAAAATACACATAAATTATAATCATGACTGAGAAGGTCTCTTGGTACAAAAACATCTCCCAAACAGGCTCTGGGGAGTTGCTGCCACTCAGGGACCATTTGTAGGTGGTGTTTGCTCCGTGTCCAACCTGTTTTGGGGGACAAATTGCACACCAGGTGGTTTTTTTGGGCCACAAAAGTTTTTCCTAAACCTGAGGGAAGTTCTCAGAGCTCTTAATTTTAGTGCAAATAAAGAGTAAGAGGATTTGAACTTGCCAGAGGGGGGAGGAATATTAGTTTGAAGAAAGTTCTGGTGCTGTTTCACAGGTCAGAATATGAGCCATGTCCCCAAGTGTCACTTCCACAGGGCTTTTAAATCCTTCCAGTTGTACAAAAAAGGAGAAAATGGGACCTGGATAAAATGAGGATGTAGGAGCAGAGATAAAATTGGACTTGAAGGCAGCTATGAAGGGTTTGCTGTCAAAAGAGAAGGATCAATTATGTTGGGATCTCTGCTGGTCTTCCCACTTTCATTCAGGACAGGGGAGGTGGAAGAGGGAAAGATCTTTGCAGATAACACAAAGATGTCCTGGATTTCAAGAACAGGCTTAAAATCCAAGTAAGCTGGGAAGAAAAGAGGATGACCTGTGAAAAACCCCAACCAACCAAACAACCAGAAAAACCCAGTGGGATAAATCAGGGTTATTTTTTTTTTTTCCTTTTAAATTCCATCTGAACCGAAGGGAAACACTCCCTTCACTGCAAAAAGCAGGTATTTTAAGGCAGGTGGCAAGTCCAGAACCAATAAAATCGGGTGGGTGTGAATATTGGGTGCCCTGTGGGCAGGGAGAGTGTGGAACTCCCTGGGATTGGGGGGTTTGAGACAGGGGGAAGCTTCATGAATTCACAGGAAAGTAAAAAACCCCACAAACTCAGAAGAAGAGAAACCATTAAAAAGGTATAAACAGCACAGAAATCACGTCCAGCTCAGGAAATTCCCAAAGGCAGGAATTGTTACAGGCTGTGAGAGGTCGATGGAAAGGCTGCCACACTCTCCCCACATTCCTGCACTCATTTGCTGTTTGCAGCTTCGTGAAATAGGATATTGTGTGAGGGGAGGGGGTTTGGTCTGACCCATTCAGGTGGGTTTAGGTCCTAAACCCCTCCCCAGGCTCCAAATCTTGGGGCAAGATCTTCAAGCTGTCAGTTCATTTAAGTCAGGCTCACCTGCAGGTGATGGGGCCCTTTGTCACCTGGCAGGTTATAAAGGGGATTAAAGAGGTATTTTTTTAGCAGCTGATCACTCAGATGAGGAGATGCTCAGGTGGAGGATTTTAGCAGTGATCAGAGACAAATTTTGTGAAGAAACTGCTTCTCTTTCTCCTTCTCTGGCAACTCAGCAACTTGTTGAGTCTCCAGCACAGCATTTGATGAGTGGGGTGGGTGCAGCCCTCCCTCAGGTGTATTAGGGAACTGTGTGTTCTTCCACAGCCAGATTTGGGGAAATAACGTGTAAATCCCCATTATAGATCCTTGTCAGCCCACACTTCATGTCCTTTTCAAGGGGGATGATCAAATATTGAGGAAATTCAGCACTTTGAGCTGAAAAATCCTGGCACTAGAGTCCAGCAGAGCAGGAAGGACAAAACATGTAAAGCAGGATCAGAGCCCTTTCTGCCCTAAATCCTGGAAATTAAAGCTCTAAACCAACTACTGGACATTTCTTTCTATCTTGTCTTCTGCAGGGATGGGAAAGAGAGTTCAGAGACCACTTCTGGCTCTCCTGGAGAGGTTGAGCTGCCTGGTTACAGATCCATCAGCAAAAATTCTCTCATCCCATTCTCTCCACTTCCCTCATGCTTTTATCCTCACTGTCCCCTCTGCCATTTTCTTCCCTTTCCTAAGAAGAGGATGAGCATCATCTCCAGAGGAAATACTTCGGGAAGTGGAGGTAAAAGGCAAGAGAATCTGCTTATAAAATCATGGAATCCTCATGGAATGGTTTGGGCTGGAAGGGACCTTAAAGATCATCCCATTCCCACCCCTGCCATGGGCAGGGACACCTTCCACCAGCCCAGGGTGCTCCAACCTGGCCTTGGACACTTCCAGGGATCCAGGGGCAGCCACAGCTTCTCTGCCCAACCTGTGCCAGGGCCTGCCCACCCTCCCAGCCAGGAATTGCTTCCCAATATCCCATCTAAACCTCCTCTCCTTCAGCTTAAAGCCATTCCCCTTGTTCTACCCACCCTTGTCCAGAAAGCAGAGCTTTCCCTGGACTTTTCACAAGCTGGTTTGACTTTCAGGATTAACTTTGGCAGCTGCAATGCTTTAGTTCTTCATAAATCAGGCAGAGCTGGAGCAGCCCTGGGCTGGCCACGTGTCCCCAGCCATCAGCTGAAGGCTGTAAACACCACTGGGACACAAATCCTGCCCTTCAGATAATTATCCAGGGAGGATTAAAAAAAAAAAAATGCCAAAAGGGGGGTTTGTATCGAGAAAAATAACCCCCATTTTCTTAGAAATTCTTGTGGGCCATGTAAAAATAAATCAGTAGCTCACCACCCATTCATGTCAGGTGGGCTCTGAGCATCCCAAACACGTCCTGCCTCTTCCATCTGGTCTGAGGCTCAGATGGAGACCTTGCAGTTGCTCCAGCAAGAGCAGGGGAGAGATTTCGTGCCCTCCTGGAGTCAGGCTGAGCTTTGTGGTGTGTTAATCCGGGCTGGCAATCAACCTGTCAGGAGCACATAATTTACCCAGGGTGTAAAACACGGCCTGAGCCTCCCAGGAGCTGGGTGGCATCTCCTCCTGGGTCTGAGTCCCTGCCTCCCCTTGCCTTTCAGGTTTTTTGGGATGAAGTGTCCCAGCACCCCAGGACACCTCTGGAGGCAGGACTGGGATAAATAATGCTGCCAGTGCAACAGCAGCCTGGAAAATCTTGGATAGAGGGATTCCACCAAGGCCTGTGGGGTGACGCAGGGGGTGCAGCTCAGTTTTCAGCACCTGTAAAAAAGAGCTTCCCCCTGATGTTCTGCATCTCCTCCCTCTGCTTGGCCAGGTCCAGCTGTTAAACAGCTGCCCTGGGGCCCCCCTGGATTTGAAGGGATGGAAGGGAACGTCCTCATTTCCTCCAAAATGTTTTGGGGAGTGAAAGAACAGGCCCAAATTCCAGAGCTGGAGGCAATAAATACTCTTTGCAGTGATCTTGTGATTATTTTTATATATAGGAGGAGGAGGGAGACCAAGGAGCCAGGCGTGGTGGGGTTTGCCCAGCAGAAGGAGCTCTAGACTGGCAGAAGCTGCTCCAGCAGCATGGAATGAGCTTCTCCAGGTGTTGGAATCTCGGATTTCTGCTCCCTGCCCAGCTCAGGAGCAGCTTGGGGACCCGTTGGGTTGTGGCTTTCAAAGAGGGAACCCTCACTTTCAGATCACAAAGCCCTGCCAGATGTGGCTGGAAAAATGGGAAATCACCTAAAAATTAAAGAGGAAAAATGGATTAAGATCAGAATCTTCCAAAGTTGTAAAAAGGGTTCATCCCTAGGGAATTATGGAATCAGAGGGTCATGGAATGGTCTGGGTGGAAGGAGCCCTAAAGATCACCCAGTTCCAAGTCCCTCCCACCTTCCACAAGATCAGGTTGCTCCAAGCCCTGTCCAGCCTGGACTCTGGGAAGGAAAATGAAGATTCCATGTTTAAATTCCCTCTTCAAGAAGTATTTTGGGTCTGGGACTAACCTTTCCCTTCATACAGTCACGGAGATTTTGAGCATCCTGAAAAATTAGAGCCTCCTTCCTCTGGATGCTCCATCAGCATCATTTAAAGACAGATTGTCCCCCAAATTAAAAGAATAAAATAAATAATAATAATAAAATAACAAATAACGAATAAACTTATACTAAAACCGAATAAAATTACTAATAATTAAAAATCAATTAAAAATAACTAGAAACAACAAATAATATTATTATTCAGGCACAAACCCCTGAATTTGCTCTCGCTGGGATCCTGTTCTGCCATCCTTTAAACAAATATTTTGACTTGGGGCAGGGGGTGGGTCACAAATCCACCTTTACAAGGGCTCAGTTGCTCCAGCTTGAGTTTTATGATGCTGCAGGCATAACGTGTCCCCGAGGTGCAGGTTGGTCACTGCAGTGCTGTAAGAATTAAAATCCCCCAAGGAACTCATAGTTCAGCTGTGAGGTATTCCAGGAAGGCATTTCAGGAGCCCCCTGGGTCTTGAACTTGAGTAAATGAAATTATTGGGTCCCTTTTTGCCCCTCAGGGGAAGAGGGAATTGCTCTTTTGTAATTGCCCTACAAGGATTTGGCATCAGCAGATCTCTCTGTCTTATAAAATATTAGGCAGAAAATATATCCCAGAGGTAAAAATAAATGTGAATTTAAAGATGATGTCCAGGATACAAAACATAGAGTATGTTTTCCTATCTTTTCTTTTTTTTTTTTTTTTTTCCTTTCTGTTTTATGATGAAAGCCTGTTGTTAAGTAGATTTGTGTAATAATTACTTGGATAATTGTGTAGATGAGCCATTCAGTGTCTTATTTGAGATTCCTGTGGACTTTGGCAGAATAATAATAAGTTATAATATTTAATATTGATGGACTAGAGCTCAGCTTTTTGTTAATGCACTGAAAACACTCTTCTTTAAATTTAGGAGAGATGGAGCTCCAAGCCAAGATCTGATGGACAGAGCAGAGGGGTGGGAATTTTCCCCCTGGACATGGAAAGGGTTTGACCTCAGAGACCTGAGGGGGAAGAGTTTGTGCCTCAAGGAATGAAGGAACCTCCTAAAGAACCTTCTAAAGACATCTGAAATCAGAGCCCAGAGGCAGAACCGGCACCAAGCCAAGCCAGAGGATATCCCATCCTCTGTCACCCCTAACGAGGCTCCTAAAGCTGCCAGGGAGGAGAAGGCACGGCAGGAATCCACACACACAAGATCCCTGGGAAATTCCCAACCCACTGCAAAGACAACACAATTCCCAGCATGTGAGAAACGAAACCCACTGGTTTTTTGCCACCTGTGCCCTCACCCTCCTGTGTGTGCTGAGCCCTCACAACCTTCATGTGTTCTTATTCCAACCCAAAGAGGGACTGGGCACCTGGATCCCAAGGAATTGTGTTAAATGCTCCTTGGAATCAACGGGATCCGTGTCCCTGAGGACACCACGGTCACCAGGAGTCTCTTCTGCACTGCCTGGACACATAATTTAACAGAGGAAAGCTTGTTTGGACAACAGCACGTGATTTTCCCAATATTTTGACAGCAGTATATAAGTTTCCCAATATTCCATGAGTGTATTTCCCAAAGGTCAAGAATTCTTGGAGGTTATTCCTTTAGACACCTTTGGTCTCCAAAGCTCTCCCCATCCACGAGTTCCCAAGCCACAGAGCCAGGATGAATTCCCAGAGGGAAACCTCTTCCTTACAGCTGTCATTTCCCAAATTTTACTGCATGGAAGAGGGAATCTTCAGGGAATATGGGTTCACACAACCTGAAATAACCCAGAAGGCTGGCACAGGGTATATAATTAAGTTGCTCTCCAATCCATGAGTTTCCAAGCCACGGAGCCAGGATGAATTCCCAGAGGGCAGGACAAGGGAAATCTCTTCCCTACAGATGCATTTCCCAAATTTTAAGGCATGGAAGAGGGATCCATGCTCAGCTTGGAGAAAGGAGAAGAAAGAACAGCGAAACAAAGGCAAAGCTGATTGTTTCAAGCAGAACATTCCCAAGACAATCTCCAGTTTTACTTCAAATTCCAGTTAAAATTGGGCAACGGGGAGAGAGAAGGGAAGAAAAGGTAAAAGGTACCAAAAAAAAAAAAAAAAAAAAGGTAAAAAAGGTAAAGAAGAGGTAAAAAAACAAAGGTAAAAACCCCAAAGAAGAGGAATGTTGCCAAGGTCTGTTTTCCAGCTTGGGACTGACCAGGGGAGGGGGAAGAATAAAAAAAAAAAAAAAAAAAAAGCCACCACTCAACTCCTTTTTTTTCTGATTAATCAAAATGTGATGGAAATTTCTTCTGTTGTCTCGGCCTCTAAACACTTCCCAGCCACATCTGGCACCCTGAGCTCCCTCCAGCCCGTTTACGTTCTCAGTGAGAACATTTTTTCCAGCCCTGTCAACAATTAAGGGTTTGCCCTTCGGGGGGAAGGGCAGAGCTTTGTCCCTCACTTTTGGGGGATTACAAATTCCCCTTGGAAGTGCCTCCGTGGTGATTGCTGGGGCACAGGGTGGGGAGAAACACAGAGGGCCTGGAGCAGAGCAGGTGGGGTGGAATCAAGCCAGGGGTTTCCCTGCAGGGGGGTCAGGAGGGTGGGTGAACATCCCAGCTCGGGATGGGGGGCTCGTGGCCCTCCTGGCAACACAGGAATGAGTCAGTGCCTTGGGCTCCCAGATTTTGGCTCCTCTTCTCCACCCCCCTCTTTGATGTCAGGGTTTGTTTGAGGAGAGGAGGGGTTTTAATGGGCTCTCCTCAAGCTTGTCTGACTTCCCACTGCAGGCCAAGGGATGGAGGGGAGGAGGGAGGACAAACCCAAGCCATTCTCCAGGGGTTCAGACATCGGGAGCCACAGGTGAGCCAGGGAGCCTGTTCCCAGAATCCAGAGGGAAATCAGCCACACAGCCAGACCCTGTCCAAGCTCCTGCAGTTCTGTGGGGGCAGGAGGCAGCTCCAGGATCTGCTCATTCCTGTTGCTTGAGCTCCCACCCTGGCCAACAATCAGCACCAAACTCGCCTGACTCCCCATCTGCTGTTTTCTTCTCCCTAATTATCCCCTCCCATCTCCCAACCCTTGGAATGTCTGTCTCCTCTTTTCCTCCTCCTCTGCTTGCTTCTCCTTGCTTCCCTTCTGCCTAAATCCCAGGGATACCCACACTTGCACCGTCCTTAACACACTCAGCAATCCTGTTGAGGAGGAGAAGGAGGAGAAGAAGGAGGAGAAGGAGAAGAAGAAGGAGGAGAAGAAGAAGAAGAAGGAGAAGAAGGAAAGGAGGAGAAAAAAGAAGACAAATCAGCTCTACCTTCTGCTCCTCATTTTTAAGCCTTATCCAGAGGTGTTTGGAGGAGAGGAGAATCAGGGAAGTTTAATAAGTCCGAGACCCCATAACCTCCCTGTCTTCCCCAGTGTTTGACCCCAGTGACAATCAGAAAGCTTCTCCTCGTGTTTTGCTGGAATTTTCTGTGTTTCAGTTTGTGTCTTTGGCTCTGGTACTAAAGCAGGTCTGGGTCTGAGAAAACTCTGTGTTTGAGCCCCCCAAATAATGTATAATATTTTAATAAACTATAATTGCAATATTTTAATTTACATTTTAAATAATTTATAATTTAGAATATTTATATATTTGAATACAAAACATCAATACTATAATTAAAATTATACATATAAAATATGTATTATAAAATATGTAAAAATAGATATTATGTATATTTATATATTTATGTTCTATATGATATATAGAACATATATATTCATATATAAATATATAAATATATAAAATAAACATAATTAAATATTGAAATATTTAGTTATATAATTTAGAATGATGATATCTTGTTATTATTATTATTAATAATAATTTACAATAAATTTAGAAAAATTATAAGAATTAACTTTAACGTCCATGATATTTCCAGTCTCTTCTGTTCCTTATGAATTTGGTCTCACAATACACTGATTTCTTCTCAGGGAGGTAAAATCCTAATTTTTTTAAGATTAAAATTCAGATAAAAATTTTTTATTTCTTCCAATCAATCTGAGACAGTAAAAAAATCCACTTCAGGGCCCTTTGTATACCTTTGCCTTAAACTTAAGGGCTCTTAAACTTGTTTCCATTTGCTCTTCAAAAACTGAATAAACACCCCTCCACTCTTTGGAGTTAAAAAATAAACAACCTTTGTCGTGGCTGTGGCCATTGGCACTTCATTTGGAATCTTTTTTCCTTGGGAACAGCTCCACAAAGGGATATTAAACACTTCCCAAAAACAAACTGGGGGAGTGATTAAAAAAAAAAGAAAAAGAAAAAGAAAAAGAAAAGATGGTTTATAATGAGCTTGATTTTTGCCCGAGGTCTGGCAGAGCAGCTGGTTCATGTCAGGGAATCCGTGGCGTGGGGAAAAAAAAAAAAAAGAAAAAAAAAAGAGCTTTTGGGAAAAGTAGAAGAGGAATTAAGTTGGAGAAAAAAGATTGGAGGGATTTAGGGAGAGAGGGTTGGTGGGGCAGGGAAGGGCTCATTCCATCATCCCAAGATCCCATCCCATCATCCCATCCCATCCTGAGGGAAGTGCTGAGCTCTTGGGCACTCCTGAGCTCATCCCTCACCGGGAATGATTCCTCATCCAGGACTGATCCTGCCAATCCATCAGCGCTGCAATCGGCAGGGAATGGCTCCAGTGATTCCAGGGGTTGGAGATGTTCCAAGCACAGACAGGAGTGAGGGATGGAGTGAGGGTGGAGTTCACCTCACTCCACGTGTCCCTCCAGAGTTTTGGAGCCTCCACAGGGGTTACTCATCCCAGCTGCCCTTTCCAGATGGTGGAATGTGGTGAAGGATGTTCAGGGAAGGTGTTGAACGAGGTCAGAAGCCACGTGCCCCTTTCCCTGATTACAAAGATTTGGGATAACCGGCTCAGCTGGAGTCTTCATGGGGTGCACAGGGGATTAAATGAAATCCCAGCAGAAAAGGGACCCCTAGATTTAAAATGCATCTCATTGTGTCAGTTTTTAGCTTATTTTTTCAATAAGGAGGTAAAAATCCATCACCATTTAATGTGGGAAGAGCCACATCCTCATATTCCTATGGATAAGGAAAGAGATCCTCGTGCTGACTCTCCTCCAGCTCCAAGTGCTGCCTCTTGGAGGGCACAGCTGAGCAGGTCAGGATTTCATCTCCTCCTTTCTTACCTCTGGTAGTGGCTCAAAGAAATCCTTTTTTTGCTGCAGTTCCCTCCTTCCCTCTCCCTACAAAACACTTGCAGGTTATTGTGAATTTTAAATGAACACAAAGGCCAGCCCAGGCTGTTGCAAAGATCCTGGGGGCTGTTTATTCAGGTGCAGTACCTCGGGTTTCGTTGCTCATTAATGTTATTAATTAATGTATTAAAACATATATAAAGCTAATTAGAGTGCTAATTAATATTAGATTGTATGAGCTTAGTTTTCAGGCTCTGCAGAGTCTCTCACTGCAATTCCTTCAACCCCTGAGTGGGAAGACATTGTCATTTTTCCTTTTTTGGTGCCAGGTGAAGTATCTTGGTTTTCACTGTTCATTAATTTTATTTATGAAAATAAAAATAAATACATTTATAAAAATAAATATATAAAATTAAATAAGGTGTTAATTAATCCTAGATTAAAAGAGCTTAGTTTTAAGTCTTTGTAGAGGCTCTCACTGCAATTCCTTCAACCTCTGAGTGGGAAGACATTGTCTTTCTTTTTATGCCAGGTGAAATATCTTGGTTTTCATAGCTCATTATTTTAATAATTAAGGTATTAAAATAATGATATATAAAATTAATTAAAGTATTAATTAATCCTAGATTATAAGAGTTTAGTTTTCAAGCTCTGCAGAGTCTCTCATTGCAATTCCTTCAACCCCTGAGTGGGAAGACGTCCGTCTTTTTTTTTTATACCAGGTGAAATATCCTGGTTTTCATTGCTGATTATTTTATTAATGAATGTATTAAAATAAATATATAAAATTAATGAAAGTATTCATTAATCCTAGATTAAAAGAGCTTAGTTTTCAGGCTTTGCAGAGGCTCTCTCTGCAATTCCTTCAAGCCCTGAGTGGGAAGACATTGTCATTGCATTTAATGCCAGGTGAAGTATCTCGGTTTTCATTGCTCATTACTTTATTAATTAAGGTATTAAAATAAATATAAAAATATTTGAAGTGTTAATTAATATTAGATTAAATGATCTTAGCTTTCAGGCTTTGCAGAGGCTCTCTCTGCAATTCCTTCAAGCTCTGAGTGGGAAGACATTGTCATTTTTCACGTGTGGAAGGAAAGGCATCTGTGGCCCAGCAGGATGTTAATGACGAGTTCGTGTTTGATAGAGAAGTTAATTAATGCCCTCTCCATCCTGTTCCCACCTCCAGGTAGCCAAGCAACCCTGGCATCTCTTTACCTTCCTATATTTAGAGCGGCAGGGCGGATGTGGTGAGTGAGAAATGATCTCTGCTGATAATCCCCCGTGTTTACTTACCTGCCTCTTGGGCCATCCATCCACCTCCTCTGCCACCCCCTGAGTGTCCCATGGTGATTAATGGTTTTGCACAGCTCCATTTTTAACCCTGGCACTGGCTCCTGATTGAACAGGAGCAAAGTTTGGCCTGGACGTGTCCACATAGCCCAGCTCTTGGTTCTGGGTCTGCTTTGGGTCGTGTTTTGCTTGTGAATTGAAGTTTTTCTTGTTCTTCGAGTGGTTTGTTTGTGCAGTGTCTGATACAGAGGGAAGGCTTTGCTGAAGAGCCTCAAAGAGGCTGGGAGAGCTGGGGGGGTTCCCTTGGGGAAGAGAAGGCTCCAGGGAGACCTGAGAGCCCCTGGCAGGGCCTAAAGGGGCTCCAGAAGAGCTGGAGAGGGACTGGGGACAAGGCATGGAGGGACAGGACACAGGGAATGGTTTTCAGCTGAAAGAGGATAAATTTAAACTAGATATTAGGAATTAATTATTTACTGTGAGGATGGGGAAGCTCTGGAATGGATTTTCCAAAGAAGCTGTGGCTGTCCCATCCCTGGAAGTGTCCAAGGCCAGGTTGGAGCATCCTGGGCTAGTGGAAGGTGTCCCTGCCCATGGCAGGGTTTTGGAACCCAACCCATTCTATCCATGATGATTCTGTGATTCCAAGCCCGACAGTTGAGCCATCAAAGGACAAAAAACACAACACCCCTTTCTCCCTTCCCATGGGGTGTGACAAGAGGACAAAGGAGGTGTTTGGGGATGCAAAGCCCTCTGGACCAGAACTGAACAACTGCTCGTGGTCCCCACAACCTGATGTCCTGAGCTGAGCTTTCCCAAGACAGAGCTTTGGACCAAAACAGCTCCAATTGGGTGGCTGAGCTATTTTCTAACTCTTTTCTCAGCCCAGGCATGGTCAGCAGGGCCTTAATTTTCAGAAGGAGGTCATGCAGCGTTGCTTTAACTCCTGATCCCTTTGGAAACCTCTTTTAGACTCCAAAGAGAGGAGGCTCCTTCTCCCTAAGCCTCTGACCAGACCTGTCATTCCCCATCAACGTTACTCAGTGCCAAAACTCCCTCAATCCCCTTTTCCTCTGGCAGCACCAAATCCTTCTTGCTCATCAGCAACAGGCAAACACTGCAGATTGTTTTCCTCAGCACTGCTGGAGCTTTGACGTTTGAATTTAAGTGTTTCAGTGTCTCTGAGCCCTCCCCTCCTCCCTGTGCTGCTCTGATCTCTCACAGAGCAAAGGATTTCAGGCAAATTCTGGAGTCTTTGCAGCTCTCTCTGCTCCCAGTTTGAGCAGCAGCCAGGACAGCTGGCTGCAAACATCTGCCCTCAAGGCAGGTGTTCCCTTCTGCTGATTCTGCTCATCACCTTCAGCACAAAATAAACTCCCCCCTTCACCCTGGGATGGATGGATGGTCCTGTTTCACCCTTGGAGTTTGTGTGGCCAGTGTTCAGTCAGATCTGAAATTGGCTCTTGCAGCACAAAATACAGGGAATTCAAAGCATTTATCTGTCTAGATTGTGAAATGGGGTGTTTTTTTATCTCACTGGAGAAGGACAAGGAAAAATTGGCTCGTTGATGTCTCCTCTGTGCTGTAACTCATGGTTTACTCCACTTACCATTCTCTACCCTCAAGGCACCTTCATTTCAGCACAGAGCAAAAATATCCCCCCTAAAAAATCCCATTTTTTTTTCCCAGAGTAGGTTTCCAGCAGGTGAAATCGAGGAGGCAGATTCACCCTTTACAGGCTGAGCATCTGGAAAAGTTTGAAACCCCTTTATCCCACTTACAATTTGAGGGAAAGAAGGGGAAAAGGGCCTGGCAGAAGGGCTTGGATCCCTTCAGTATTCAATTTTTACCCACAGCCATCTCATTCACTGAAAATCCTTGGCAGCAAACAGATGAGAAATGAGGAGACAGGGGAGAAACTCATGGAATTTGCCTTCATTGGGTTGCACATAACAGGCTCCCCTAATTAGCAGAGATAGGAATTAAAGCCATCCTTTGATAAGGTCAAACGGGCTCGGGGAGGGAGGGGGGGGGATTTTCTGCCTTATCTGGCATGAAATCTTATCCAGCTTGATTTGAGCAGGAGATCAGGAATTAGGGAACATAATGAGATTGTGTAGTCTAGACTAAACATGTCAGACACCGTGGGCAGATGACAGGGAGTGTGTGTGGGGGAGGGATTTGGGCAAGGAGGGTTTAATGAGCCGTTATCCAAAGTCAGGGCTGAGATTTGGGGCTGTGGTTCAGAATATTCCCTGGGATAACTCCAAACCTGAACCCCACTTTAGTCTGGATCCATTCAGGCAGAGGTGATTCTTTTCCTGTGCCAGGATTTTTTTAGGGGGCTCTGGTTCCCCATTTTTCATTCCTGTGAGGTGCTGAAACAGTTTTCCTGGTTTTTCTGGCTCCAGGATGGGTGAGAACGGGGTCTGATGGTGTGGTTGTGTTTCTCTTCCCACCTCTGGCAGAATTCCAGACCCTGCACCTTGGTGTAGTGCTTCTCCCAGTGTAATTCCAGGGATTTCCCAGCTGTGGGATAGTTAAACCCCCGAGGAGCCTTTCCCCAGGGATTCTCCATCAGAAAGAAGGTGGGAATTTGAAGGTAAATCCCTGACCACCGAGTTCCCCCCAGGATGATTTCCACAAATGATCGCATCCACAAACCTGGAATGCTCTGCTGCCTAGTCCCTAAATGCTGGGATTTTCCACCCTTTTTTCTCTTATCAATGATCAATGATCTCTTTCTCCATCTCCTTTTTGGTGGTGTTTTGTTTGGTGGTTTTTTTTTTTTTTTTTTTTTTTTTTTTTTTTTTTGTTTTGTTTTTTTTTTCCCTGTCAGAGTTAGTGACTTTGGGAACTTCATATTCCATTCCATAGGCCAGGAATGGAATATGAATCCTGATTTGTCAGTGGGGTTTTTTGGGGGGTGGTGGTTGGGTTTTTTTGGGTTGCTTTGGATTTGTTTGCCTTTTTTTTCCCCCTGCAGTGTCTTACAAACTTTTATGGCTCATTAACACCGTGCTTGGAGCCTTCCAGAATTCCCAGAGGATGCCAGTCCGGTCAAAACACACAATTCCTCTGCCCATTTCCAAAGCAATTTGCCATGAACTTAGATCTGTGCACAGGATTTGTGCTAAAAAAACCCTGAGGATACTTAATAAAACCATCACCACAAGTATCTCCACAGGATCTGGAGGTGGGGCCCCTCACACCAGATCCCAAACCACAACAGGACCTGCATTTGCATCCAAACCAGGGCAGAATTCCCAATCTTTGCCACTGATCTCCTGTCTTGGCTCTCAGAAATCAGACTGGACCTGATCCTGTGGAAGCCTCTCCTCTCTTTCTCTGTCTTTTTACTATTATTATTATTTTCTGATGCTTAATGAATAATTCCCCCCATTTCATCCATGTTGGAATCAGTGTTTTCTGGGAAAACAGGTTGTTCCATGTCCTTAGTTACAATCCAGCATCTCCAGAGCTTCTGGAGTTCACAGGCTGGGTTAGGTGGGAAAAAATGAGGTGTTTGGGTTTTTTTTTTTCCTCTCTTGCTTCTTTTCCCCCTTCCTGCTCATCCCACCAAAGGAACCTGTGGAAGACAGGATGGTCCATGAGGGGGAAATTCTCCTGCCAGCAGGAGATCCCTTTCCTCTGGGTGATCTCGTCAGTCCTTGTACAAAAACAAGAGGAAAGGAAGGAGATGTCACTCCAAGCTTTAACCTGGACCTCCCGAGGGTTTTCAATGGATGGGACATCATTCCAAGCTTTGATTTGGACCTCCCAAGGCCTTGGCCATCCCTGGAGCTGCCCTTAAACGAGTCATTTCCCCTCCCCACACCGATTTTTCACGGAAGAATATCCCTCTAAAATCCACTCCTCCTCTTCCTTGTTGTGTCTGATTCACGGGGGGTGAGTGGAAAACATCCATCCTAATTGAGCCAAAATATTTCACTCATTCCAGCTCTGCTGCCAAACTCTCCTTTGCTCCAGAAGCTCCCTGGTCCCAAAATCTGAGAATTTAGGGTTATTTTCAACACATCTGTCACGGTTGGTTCCATTTCAGGAGGTGTCCTTTCTATCAGACATCATCTCAGGACACTTCTAAGCTTCTCCAACCCAAATGGAGACTTCTGGAAATGTTGGAGGTGTTTTCAAAAAGTTTTCGTGATTTCAGGGATAAACTGTAATTTTGAGGGTTTTTTTTTTAATTTATTGCACAAATCAATGTATACAGAAAGACACGAATTGAAAGGGAAATAAATAAGTGAATGAAGAAGTTGGAGAAAAAGAAGAGGAAGAAGAAAAAGAAGAAGGAGAAGGGGAAAAGGAAGAATTAAAAAAGGAGAAGAAGAAAAGAAGAAGAAGAAAAGAAGTAGAAGAAAAGAAGTAGAAGAAAAGAAGAAGAAAAGAAGTAGAAGAAAAGAAGAAGAAAAGAAGAGGAAGACAAGAAGAAGAAAAGAAGAAAAAAAAGAAGAAAAAAGAAGAAAAGAAGAAAAGAAAAAGAAGAAAATAAGCAAAGAAGAAAAAGAAAAGAAAAAGATGAAAAGAAGAAGAAAAGAAGAAGAAAAGAAGAAGAGGAGGAAGAAAAGAAGAAGAAAATTAAGAAGAAAACAAGAAGAAAATAATAATAATAATAATAATAATAATAATTTCTGGCATTTAATGTGGATTTCATTGGTTTAACTTTTATCTACCAAAATCCTTGCAGTTTTATGAAATTTGTAACAAAGTGAGAGATTTGACATTTTTCAGGGCCATTGTGCTGAGTGATGGACACCACTCCCACCATTTCCTTTCACTGGGAACGCTGCAGGATTTGGAGAGGCCAATTCCCAAACATTTCCTATGACAAACTCAGAGTCATTTTGCCTCAACCCCCTTTCTTTTCATACATGAGGAAACCCAGCATGTGTTTGCCTTGACAGGTGGAAATTCCCACCCTAAAAATGTGTTTTGCTAATGAATACATTTAAATTCAAGCTTTAATTTACATTTTGACTTAATTGAAATTTTGATTTAATTCCAAGTTGGGAGAAATATTCCTTTTTTTTTTTTTTTTTTTTTTTGGCTGTTTTGCTTCAAAATAATACATTAACAAATCAAGGCTGTTTATGAAGCTATTTATACTTTTTATTAAGCTATTATTAGTCCTATTCTTCTTGCTGCTGCTGTTAACTTCTTGTTTATTCAGTTTTTTTGGTTTTTTTTCCATGCAGATCACTGCTGAAATAAGGCCCTCTGTGTGTGTGAGTTCCCAGGTCTCTCCTGGCCATTGCACTCTCACTCCTTGGAAAATAATTTCCTTTTTAGCTCCTTTTATCTCCTTTTTTATCTCTTTTCTTTTCCAGCTCATGCGAAGCAGAAGCAGAGGAAAGGGAAAGGTGGAAGGGGAAAGTTGCTTTCAATGCACATTTTCACTGATTTTTTTTTTTTTTCCAGGGAAAAATCTCACCCTGAATTCTTTTGTGTCCTCAGCGCTCCCAGAGCTGGGCTTGATGATCCGTGGGGATCCAGGTGGATCTCTTCCAGCTGAGGATATTCCATAAGATATGAAATTCTACGTGATAAAATCTCTGGGTTTTATTACAACCAGCAGAACTGGAGCTGCCCTATGGATAGTGCTAAAAAAATTAACCCAAGGGTTTAATTAAATTGTGGAATGGGAACAATTGGGGATCATCTCAGCACCAATAAACGGATCCCTGGAGACTCCCCCCAATTCAGATGCAAGTTCTTTTTAGGAGCATCTGTGGGGTCCAATAAAACTCAATTTTCTTTGCTCTGAAGCACCTCAGAAGGGTGAACAGATCAGGGTTTTTATTGTATTACACCTCAGTTTTATTGTATTTCCCCTCAGCTTTTGCCCCTGGACCGTGGATGGCAATCCCTTCTCTTGCAATCGTTGCACAGTGGAGAATTTATTGCTCCAGTTGTCTTGGGATTCCTTTTTATGACCTTATTTCTTAATCCTTCTGCACTTGAACTGATCCTCTCCTCTGTGTTCTGGCCATTTTTTGGCCTTTTCCTCCTTTTCATCTCCCCGTGCTGTTGCTGGAGAGGCTCTTTAGGTTGGTAAAACCCCATATTCCTGCTGCAATCCTCGTGTTTGGCCAGAGTTCCAAAGGCAGAAGTGAGGATTGAAGAAAATGATTTATTCCTGGAGCACCTCATGGGCTGAGTTGCTGAAACCCAGCAGGGCAGGGGACTCGATTGACCCCCCCAGTCACCATCCCAGACACTCAGGGGAGGCTGAGGGAGAATTTTAGGGTCTGAATGGAAAAAAGAGACCAAACCAAACCCATTTTGTGGGAGCTGAGGCCAGGAGAGTCCAGCTGGGAAACAAACTCCTTGTTTTTGAGGGGCAACTTGCCAGCAGAGAGGAGCCCTGGGAGAGAAGGGGGTGAATTTTCCAGCCTTTGTCTCCCAGTTTAAATCTCAGATTAGGGCACTTTGAGATGTGTGTCTGACTGAGCTGCACCTTTATGTGGCTCTAAATTCTGAATTCCCACTGCAGCTTGTTGGGAAGGTTCAGCTGCTGCTCCACAGATCTATGGGATGTGATTCATTTTAGGGAGGTTTTCTGCCTGCTCATCTCCTGAAGCTCAGAGCTGCCAGCTCTGGGGGTGATATTAGATATTAGACAGGAATTGGAGCCAAAAAGTCGTTGTCCTCACCAAATTATTCTGCTTTAAGTGAGAAGAGATGCTCTGTGAACTCTGCTGATTGTTCGGATTCAGGACCTCGTCGTGCCTCGTGCCACCTGAGGTGGTCTGAGATGTCCCACCTGTGCCACCCACTCTGAGATGACCCTGCTGGCTGCCACCTGAACCATCATTTTTTGTCACTGATCTCCCCTGGATCCCACACTGGAGGCAGGTCTGTGCAAATGCCTTGGAATTTGGGAGAAAGCATCTGTGTTTAGGTAATAAATTACCCCTGGAGCCAAGGCTGGTGATGGAGCCTGGAGAGTTATTCACCCAACCTGCTCCTTTCTGCAGCAGCATCTGGAAACCAGGCAAGACACCCCACAGAGACTAAACTAAAACTAGACACCTCTATTTATTTTCCCACAGAAGTTTTGGGATGAGGATGGTGGGTTTGAGCAAAAGGAACTCCAAAAATAACCTCACCTGACTGAAAAAACCCCCACAGAATTCTTACGAAAGGTTTTGCAGGAAAAGACACAGGAAAATAATTATTCTTGTATCAAGAAAATGCAATTGCTGGGATGGGAGGAAGCTGTAACTATTTACACCTGCAGGTGGTCTCAACTTCCAGTCCCAAAGATGGGATGAGATCACTGTGTCTCTCTCAGGTCTTCACCTTCAGCAAACCCACTGAGTTTTGTTGGACTGGAGGATTTCAGGCCTTGGCAAACAAATCCACATTCGGGCTGGGAACCTGTAGGTGGATCATGCACAGTTATCCCAGCAGGGAAAAACGTGGCTCATGCACCAGGGAAAGCTGAAATTCCCTCTGGAAAAGGGGGAAATGATTTCCAGCCCAGGGTGCAGAGTGTGGTTGTGAGAGCCAGGGCTTGCAACACCTGAGCTGGGTCTGATTCCAGCCCTTGGGAAGTTCAGTCCTTCACTGACAGGAAGAGATGGAAACCCAAACTCCTTCACAATGATTGTGCAGCCCTGGTTTCAGGGAGTTCCAGAATGGTTTGGGTTGGAAGGGATTAAAGGTCATCTCATTCCAACCCCCCTGACACCTTCCACTGTCCCAGGTTGCTCCAACCTGGCCTTGGGCACTTCCAGGGATCCAGGGGCAGCCACAGCTTCTCTGGGCACAACCTGTGCCAGGGCCTGCCCACCCTCCCAGGGAAGATTTTCTTTCTAATATCTTATCTAACCCTTCCTTCCTTCAGCTAAAAAGCCCTCCCAGAAGGCTGTGACATGTTATAACCACACCTTGCAGCACATTTTCTCTGGCTTCTGAGGGGAAAAAAAAAAGGCATTTTCATTTATAAAGAAAAAAAAAAAAGTCAGAATCCGAGTTCAGGCTGATGAGATTTGCCAGTGATAGGAATTCTGTGGGTCTGAGCCCTCACTGTTCTCACTCCAACATCAGTCCTGTGCTACTTTGAGCTCCCCCTTTTTTTCCCAGAAAGTGTGATGTTCAGGCAGAAAAAGCACATGAATTCCCACAAAAAAAACCCCAAAAACCTTAAACAAACAAAACAAAAACCAAAACAACAACAACAACAAAAAACCACAAACCAAACCAAACCAAAACACAAAAAAGAAAAGCAAACAAAAAACCAAACCAACCAACCAAACAAAAAAACACCTCTGGCATGATGCCCAAAACTCAGGAGGCTGAGGAAAAAGAGGTGGATTTTGTCCCACCTCACTCTGAAATAATAAAATCTTCCACAATCAGTGGATAGTGAGGGATAATTCCAGGTTCTGGGTTATCCTGAAGGCTCCAAAATAGCTGGAATAAGATTCCTTTCTCTCTCTCACTTCATTGACTGTCAAAAACACCAGGATGAGTCCTTTGAACTCGATGACCTTGGAGGTTTTTTCCAACCTGACGGATCCCAGGATTCTGTGATGGAGTTTGGGACCTTCACTACGACACCTAAAGAATCTTTGAGTGGCCAGTTGTCAGTGAAGAACATGAAATAGGTGCCTTTTTGACCACTGAGGACTCTTTATGACTAAGGGGACTGTTCCTGAAGATACAGAAAATCCCTTCAGTGTCTCAAGGAATTCTAGTGGGAAAACTGAGAGCAGAACAGAGGCCAAATCTCCTTCTTCTTCTTCCAATAGCCCCAATATTGTACTTCACTGCCCTTCTGGTAAGATCACAGAATCATAGGACCATCCAAGAGGGAAAAGAGCTTTAAGATCAACCATCAACCCAGCACTTCCAGGGCCACACAGACCTTCACAATGTCCCTTCATCCCACAAAGCAAATCTCCTGCTGGTACTCCTGCAGAATCGTGGAATTGTTAAGGTTGGAAATTTCCACCTGAAGGCAATTTCTCCTTCCACCCACTAGATGGGAGCAAACCTTAATTTATGGCATGGTGGCAGAACACCCCAAACCTCTGTGTGTGGTCCTGTGGGCTTGACTCACCCCTTTTCAGTGCTGTTTAACGAGGGAAATGGATAACCTTGAGCAAATTGGTTCTTGGACATCATAAAAGGTGTAGGTTGGCTGAGGGCCAAGGGATCACTTCAGCCCGAGGAGGGAAGGAGTGGAAACCTCTGGAGTGTGTTTTCCTCCAGGCCAACCCAAATGGAAGTGTTGGCTCGGGGTGGGGGGGTTTATTTTTAAGCCTTGACTAAGCATTGCAAGGTTCTTTTTTTTTTTTTTTTTTTGAGGGAAAATATTTGAGATTTGGTCTCTAGTTCAGGCGCTCATCAATTCCCTGCCTTCACCCTCTGACCAGGAATGAAATCACGTGTCGTGGAAGGCTGGGCCGTGGAGGAGAAACAATTCCTAGAGTTTTTATTCGGTGCAGAAGTTCCAGCTTTCCAAGAATTGCCCGTTGAGAGGAATAAATTTCCCGTTGCAGGCGGGAGGAACGTGAATCTCGGTCATCACCATCGACCAGAAATGGCTGGGGAATAAAAGTGTCAACTCCTGAGCCACCAGGGCCAGAAATTCCAGCAGAACTCCCTTGAGGGACACGAGTCATGGAGATGATGAGGTGATGTTTGCTGGAGGGCTTCTCCCCAATCCAAATGCCCAAAGTTGGGGGGAGATTTGAAGGGCAGGGGCAGCTGAAACCCAAAGTGAAGCATCTCAGTCAACCCATCCCATCATTTTGGGAAGGGGATCCCTGCTGGATCTTCAGTGCTTGGCACTGCCATCACAATTTTTGGCTTTCCCTCTCCCTCAGATCTTAGAAGTTCAGGACATATCCTGACTCTTCTGGCCTCGGAGTTTCCAGGTGTTGATAAATCCCTGTGGAATTCTCCTGCTGGCTTCAAGGCAGCCTAAAATGAGGAAGTTTGGATATTCAAGGGTGTAAAATGTGCCCCAGCTGCTCCCTGCCTGCTCACACATGTGGGAAACAAATAATTTGGGTTGTTTTCCTTTGCTTTTAGTATTTCAGGAATAAATTAGGAGCATTTCAGGTGTCTCTCCATTTGAGTGATGTTCTGGTGAACTCGTCCACACCACATTAAACACTTTGATCTTAACACAAAGAGGTGGGAATTTACTCCTATTTCATGTTTGTTCTTCGGGTTTATTGTATTTCTTGATTAGTTTGGCCTCATGTGGAACAGATAAAAGCTGTAAGAAGGCATTGCTGAGCACGGATGGCTCGTGGAATAAAAGGAGAACTTGGCAAGAAGAATCATCCAGCTAAAAAAAAACCCCAAATATTGCACAAGGCAGAGATGTTTGCAGAGCAGCAAAGCTGCTCTGCTCGGTGGAGGATGGTTTCATGAGCAATGCTCTGGAATTCATGATGGAAGTTACATGGGAATTCCGTGAGTTTGGACCCTTTCCTGCCTAATTTCTTCCTCACTGCTTTGCAATTTTAATTGATCTCTTTTTTTTTTTTTTTTTTTTTTTTTTTTTTTTTTTTTTTTTGGGCTATTAGAAGAGTATTTAGCATTTTTTATTGCTGAATTTTTATTCCATGACTTCCTTCTGCCACTGCAGAGCCCTGGGCTGACGTGTTGCACTGAATGACCTCAACTTACTGAACAAATGGGAAGGATCCCAGAAAATTTGAGATTCCCTTTCCCAGGCAGGGATGAAGGAGTTGATGATGTGAGAGAGAACAGAAGGATCCCCATCTGACCAGGATCAGAGGGCAGATGTCTCAGATAGGGCAAAAATACAATTTTGCAGGGGCAGGAGAGAGAATTTTCATGCCAATCCAGCCTATTTTTAATGAAGATTGAGAGCTTTAAACTGAGATATGATAATGTTTTGTTTCAGCTTTGGAAATTCCTGGTGGTTTTTTGGTATTTCCCCTCCCAAATTTAATTTGTTGGGGGGTCATTCTGGAGTGGGAAAAATGTAGAAATCATGGAATTATAGAATCCTAGAGTGGTTTGGGCTGGAAGGGACCTTAGGGATCATCCAGTTCCAAGGGAAGGGACACCATCCATCAGACCAGGTTGGTCCAAGCCTCATCCAACCTGGCCTTAAATACGTTTCATCAGCTCCTGATCCACCCCATCATTCTCTGCTCTCATTCACATCAAACCTGAACAAATCCTAAAAGCACAGATTTGAGTTAATAAAAAGGCATTTTATCAGCAGCTTTCATTTATCTTCTGATATTTAAAACCTCAGTGTTGGTAAAAACCTTCTCATCAGTGACACTGAACTCCAGCCACGTCATTACAACACACAAAAAACCACCAAAAAAACAAATTTTCCTTCTTTTTTACTCCTTATTTTAATGAGCAGAGCAAAGCAAAGGGCACCCAAAGTAAACCAAGCAAACAGGAGCACTTCTTTTTAATTAAACCTCTGCCCAGGGCATGGAAGGGACAGCAGAGAGGGGTCATTAGTCCTGCCTAACGAGCTCCATAAAACTGTGGGATCTGCCTGAAGAAGCCCCAAGTGCCTCCTCCAGCAGCAACCTTGTGGTTGACAGAGGCCAGAGCGGCTCTGCAGGGACTTTGTGAGCTCTCTGAGCTGCTTCTTTAATTAGCCCCGAGATAATTTGGGAGAGTTTCCTGCCCCAGGTCACAGTGGGACGGGGCAGAGGCTTCGGGGCAGCCCTCGGGAATGTGGGAATGGAGTGAAGGGTATGAGGAATGGGATTTTCGGGTCCCTTCTGACACAAACCATCCTGTGGTTCTATGGATGTGCCTTTCCAGGCTGGTGCAGGACCCACTTTTGTCCTGTCATGCCCTTCCAGGGCTGCTCAGTGGAATTCACAGTGGAATTTCTGCCCATCTCTCCCTTCCAGAGGGGGAATAACCCCTCGGGGGGGGGTTCCCATCCAACCCCAACAATCCAGAAGAGCCACACACAGACTTTGGTTGGACCCCAGAGGGTCTTCAAAAGCAAAGAAAGCCAAATTCAAGCTAAAAGGCTCTCATTTCTTCCTCTCTCCCACTGCTCTCCCCTCCCAGAGGAGTCAGGAGGGGCCCTGAGAGCCTCAGAGCTGGGACACAGGGAAGAAACGGCCTCTGTTTGCACCAGGGGAGGTTTGGGTGGGACACTGGGAACATTTCTTCATGGAAAAGGTTATCAAACACTGCCCAGAGGGATTTAAAAGCCTTGTGGATGTGGCATTTGGGGTTTAGGGGTGGCCTTGGCAGTGCTGGGGGGCTCGATGACCTTACAGGGCTTCCCCAACCTCAACAATTCCATGATTCTGTGAAGAGATCCCTCGAAATCTTTTGCTTGGAGTCTCTCACAGTGAGATTTGTGAACACATTTTGGGGTAACTTGGCCAAGTGGAGTGTTTTTGGTCAATCATAAACCCTCTGAGCTCTCTGGGTCGTCTCAAGTGCTCTCCTGCCAAGTCAACAGGATTTCAAATCTGAAGAGAGCTGATATTTGTTTTAAGCAGCCATTTCCCAATGAGAAGCTGAGAGATGAAGATTAGATAAAGATTAGACACATTCCAAATGATTAGGAAAGCTGATAAAGTCCCCTCTTGGGCAGAAAGATCAAGAGAAGGAGTGAGATGCTTCCTGAACCCTCATTTGAGAGGTTGCAGAGGACAACACAGTTGAATGTTTCCCCATCCCTGGAAGTGTCCAAGGCCAGGTTGGAGCAACCTGGGACAGTGGAAGGTATCCCTGCTCATGGCAGGGGGTGGAATGAGGTGATCTTCAAGGTCCCTTCCAACACAAACCATTCTGGGATTCCATGAAGCTGAAATCCCTCCTCCTCCTCCTCCTCCTCCTCCTCCTCCTCCTCCTCCTCCTCCTCCTCCTCCTCCTCTTCCTCCTCCTCCTCCTCCTCCAGCTCTTTCCACAAGACACTCCAACTCCTGGAGTAACGAGTTTCTATCTTATAATCTGGGAGGGAAAACATCTCTGAAAAGTTTTCCTTAATAGCATTTTATAAAGTTTCGTTCTTGGAAGGGAAGGATGAGTAAATAAAACGTTTCCTGCACTTCCCTTTTGGTTTCCATCGCAGTGGGTGCCTCGGGCTTGTTCCAGGGGCTCCACGTGCAGCCACATCAGGAATTTGGGGAAGGTTTTCCAGACTCCTGGAGGAAATCCCTTGAGGATTGCTCATGGTTTTCCATTGGGACATGATCTGCCCTTCAACTTCTGCTCTGGTGCTGCTCTTTGGAGCAAATCCCGCAGGATTGGGATTGTCCAGCCTGGAGAGGGGAAGGGGTTGGGGGAACTCATTGTGGCCTTCCAGGACCTGAAAGGAGCTACAGGAAAAGATGGAGAGGGACTATTGACAAAGGCCTGGAAGGACAAGACACAGGGAATGGTTTTAAACTGCCAGAGGGCAGGGACAGATGGGATATTGGGTAGGAATTTTTGGCTGGGAGGGTGGGGAGGGACTGGCACAGGTTGGGCAGAGAAGCTGTGGCTGCCCCTGGATCCCTGGAAGTGTCCAAGGCCAGGTTGGAGCAACCTAGGCTAGTGGGAGTGTCCCTGCCCATGGCAGGGGGTGGGACTGGATGATCTTTAAGGTCCCTCCCAACCCAGGCCATTCTATTATTCTGTGATTGAATGGAAACACCACCTTTTGCCTCAGGCTGTGAGTTGTAGTTTGAAGCACAAATGCTGATCAGGATCATCTCTGTCCTCCCATTTACTCCCTAATTTTATCAGCACCACCTATGACGGGTGGTCCTGAGGCAACACCAAGATTTTTTTCTCCTGCCATAAAGAAGGTCCAAGCCCCTGTAGGTTGTGCTGTCAGTGTTCCCAGTGGTACAAGAGCCAATTCTCCCCAGCCAGGGTGTCAGGGGAGGCATTTGGATGGTGGAGAGGTGAGGCATGGGACAGTTGCTGGAGAGGTTGTTTCTTCCCAGAAGTGTAAACTCAGCCCCTTCTTGCTGGCAAATAGAATATCTGATAGAAACACAGACAGGTGGAATATCCTGAGCTGGGAGAGATCCACAAAGATCCTCAAGGTCCAACTCCTGGCTCTCCACAGGACAACCCCAGGAACCACACCATGAGCACTTCAACACCCTTTGAGACTACACAGCAAATACTGGGAATGAAGAGGGAAGGAAATGCAAGTCAGAGATGAGGGAAGAACCCTCTGGTTTCTACTGAAACACGAACAAATCCACAAATGGGATGTTTAGGAAAGAATATTCTATTAGCTTTTCATGTGATCTGAGCACTGGCACTGCCAGTGAGGAAGGGCTGGATGGATGTGATGGACTCCCAGAAGGTAATTCTTTACTTTCACCAACACTTTTTTACAGTGAGAACAATCATTTACTGGAAAACCCTTCCCAGCAACAAGGTAGAGTCCCCAGCACTGGAGGTTTTCAAGATTTGCTTGGACAGATTCCAAGATAATCAACCTGGGCTAGTGGAAGGGGGTTGGGATGAGATGATTTAAGGTCCCTTCCAATCCAGGCCATCCTATGATTCTGTAATTCTCATCTAGGCTCCCTTTGCTGCAGATGAACTTTTGAAGTGCCTCCAACCCGGGCTGTTCAGTGAATTTCTACTTCACCAAGGTACTGAAATAAGGTTTGGGAACCAACATCAGGTGGTGAAGATGGACAGGGTTTGTATCTCCCTCCCTGTTTCAATGAAAGCTGAGTCTCCTCTCCCCATCCCCATTGTTTTTGCACTCGGCCTGGAGCTCCTTGTGGCAGGAATTGCATTTTTATGATGTGAAAAGTGCTGGAAAGTGCGAGCAGCGTTTTCTGGGCGGTGGGTGGAGACAGCAAGGAAAACATTTAGGGATCAGGAGGCAAAGAGGGAGCTGTGTTAAAGTGGACAAACCCTGTGTGTGTGTGTGTGTAGATGTGCAGAACTGGGGTGCCTGCATGTGCCTAAATCCCTTCTTGCTCCGTGTTTTCCTGGCTCAGCTCCACCAGCTTCACCCCCAGAACAAACCCCACAAACCCCCAACGTGTTATCCCCCAGCAAGAACGAGCTGTGTGGTCCAGCCAGGGCATAAAACAATACCTTGAGGGAGCAGTAACCATGCTCTGACCTCAGAAAACCAACTTGCTGGGTTTCTCAGGCCACATCCACCGTGACCCAGAGGTGAAAAATCAGGGGTAACACTTCAGGAGAATCCCCCCCCCCCCGTGTTGGGGTAGAGCAAAATGGGGGCTGTGACACGTAAAAAAAAAAAACAAACCTCTTTCATTTTAAAAGCTCTGATGCCATTTACATGTCTTTGGGTTTCTGTGGGCATCCTATTGGATTTGGAATTCCCTGGGCCCATTTTTAAAGGCTTTTGCTTTGCCTCCACAAAGCCACATCTGTTTTGGCTGGAGGTTCTCAGCTCTTGGCATGGGATTCATTTACCAGCTTGCCACCTATATAGTCTGAACACACAAAGCTTTGAGGTTGTTCCTGCTGGAGGGAGGGATTTTTTTTTCCCAGCTGTTTTCATGGAGCAGCCCACCTTTCTCTTACCTCTTTCCCTTTTCCTTCTTCTCCTTCTCTCCCCAAACCCTCCCAAGAGCAGGACATGCCCCCAATCCCTTTTTGGGTTGGTTGGGCTGTGAACAAACCCAGAATTTGCTCTCCCAGGCCCTTCCAGTTTAGAACCAGGATACAAACAGAGAATATATCACAATTTCCATCTGATTTCAGGCTCCAGTTGATGGCCAAGTGCTGGTTTATGTTCCAGTAACTCACAACAGTTAAAAGGAAGCAAATTAATTTGGTTATCCAGAGAATTCTGGGTGTCAAAGGGACCACCCCTTCAGCATTGCACGTGGACTGACAGATTCCAGTTGTTTTGTTGTCTCCTGTAATAATTCCTGTTTATTTTTTGGGTTTTTTTTGCTGTGAGAAGGTGAAGTTCTCCAAATTTTTTTTGAGCAAAGAATGAAGAGTGAGGGGGTTGCACTAAACTCCAGTAAGGACTCAGAGGGAGGAAAGTGGGAGATGGGATCGACCTGACTCACTGCACGTGTCTGGATGAGGTGGGAGCTCTTCAGAACATCCCACAAACACCTCCAGACTTCAAACTGTCGAGAATTAAGATTGGAAAAGCCCTCTAAGATCGTGGAGATCAACCATCCCCCCAGCACTGCCAGGGCCGCCACTAAACCACATCCCCAAGTGTCTTCTGACACTTCCATGGATCCACCACTTGCCCTGGGCATCCTGTTCTAACTCCTGACCACCCTTCCAGTGAAGAAATCTTCCCTAAAATCCAATCCCAACCTCCCTCTAGGGCCTTTTCCTCTCCTCCTAGATAGAAGCAGGCAGTGACTGTGTAAGAATTTGTCTCCTGAATTCCCCCTGCTGTCACCCCAGGGACGAAATTCCCCCCTGACAACATCATTTACAACAATATATCCACAACCTTCCCAACATTTATGTATTTTACTTATTTTATAACCATTCCATAGCATCTGGATTGTTGTGGAACTCTTTGTTCCTCCCATGTTTAAGCATTTCTGTTCCGTAGCTGATTATTTGGTGGGATGTTTCAGGGATCAATTAAGAAATATGCAATTATTTCTTTGTTTTTTAACTGATTTCCTGATTAATTTCTCCTGTATCCTGATTGTAAGATATTTAAGCAGTTAATTCCCTGGGAAATAATTGATGAGTGGGTACCTATAAAATTAGGAGTCTAATTTGATTGGTGAAAGATGGTCTGGAGTGGGCCCTGAATATACATAAAGGTTGGTGAGCAGGGTCCAAACCTCATGTGAGCCCCTTGGACACTCTTATAATGGCATTCAGTAACAAGGAAAATGCTCTTTGGTCCATCAGTCAGTGGTTTTGGGGCTGGGTATGGGATGGATTTTTGAACTGATGTCAGATTTTGTCAGCCACAATATCCCATCGTGGGGAATTCAGTAATTTCCCCCCGGGCTGTGAGATTGTGTTTTGAAACACCCATTTATTTTATGCCATTGCAGTTCTTCTGTTGGAAGAAACTCTCATTATTTGCTCGTTTTCTCCTTTTAATTTGTGATTTTATATCCTTTGATCGCACCCATCACTAAGCCTTTCTCTTCCTTGCTGATTTCTTCGTGTGTTCCTCATTCCTTGTAAAATCTCTTCCACGTGTCCAACCATCCTCTGCCACTTCTCCATCCATTTTCTGTTTCATTCTCACTGACAAGGGAACCAGAATAGAAGAATGACCCAGGAATTCTCTGGTAAGACCATGGTTTATAACCCCAAACTCCTCTTTTCCTGCTTTTATTCTTTATTGGGCAGCACAAACTTCTCACAAACTGTGCAGAGTTCAGATCTGCCCCAGTGCCTTCAAACCCAGTTCTTAAATTCATTTCCTCCCAGATCAGTCCGAAGTCACACCCTCTGCCAGTGGTGACTTCCATTTCTCCTGACTGGCAGAGTTCAGCACATTCCCAACAAACTGCTGCTGTCAAGCCATGTGGGAATATTTCAGATTTTCAGCTGCCAAGGGGGTGAAGTTCAGGTAGACTTGGTTTAATCTCTGGTTTCTGTCATTTTAGGTATTCCAAAGCATAAAAACTATCAGGTTTGGGTATTGTTGGTTTTTGTTTAGTTTGGTTTTTTATTTTATTTTTTTGGGGGTTGTTTCTGTTTGTTTGGGGTTTTTTTGTGGTGGGTTTTTTTTTTTTTTTGCTTTTTGGGGTTTTTTTGTGGGTTTTTTTTTGTCATTTTTTTTGTGTGATATTTTGGGGGGGGGAGGCTTCTTTTTTTTGTTGTTGTTTTGCTTTGGTTTGGGGGTTTGGCTTGTTTTTTGTTTGGTTGTGCTTTGCTTTTGTTTTGGGTTTTTCTTTGGTTTCGCTTGACTTGTTTTTTTTCTTTGATTTTAGTTTTTATTTTTTTTTTTGTCGTTGTTTTGATTTGTTCACTTCTGAGGGTTTTTCGATTTTTTTCTTGTTTTATTGTTTTTTTTTTGGGGGGGGGTTTGTTTGTTTGTTTTTGAGGTTTTGGTTTGGTTTGGTTTGGTTTTTGGTTTTGTGGTTTGTTTTTTTTTGGTTTTTTTTGTTTTGTTTTGTTTTGGAGTTTTTGTTTGTGTATGGGTTTTTTAATTATTATTATTTGTTGTTTTTTTTTTTTTTTTTTGTTGAGGTTTTTTTCCCCAATTATTGTCCTGACCTACATCAAACATAGGTGGTCCAAACTGAGTCAACGTCATTGTTTTCCATCAAATCCCTCAAGAAACAATTCCCTTTTGCCAAATAACATCATGTTGGTGTGATAATGGCATGAAACTGTGTCAGGAGGGGTTTATTGGATCCCAGGGAAAGGTTCTTCCCCCAGAGGGTGGTTGGCACTGAACAGGCTGCCCAGGGCAGTGGGCACAGCTCCAAGGCTGCCAGAGCTCCAGGAGGGTTTGGATGATGCTCTGAGGGACAGGGGGGGATTTTTGGGGTGTCTGTGCAGGGGTAAGAACCCCACTCCACAATTAAGAGGTGAGAGGTGGGTGGGAAGGTGGGACTGGCCGAGCAGGGGGTGAGTCCAGCAAGAGTTAACCCCGGGACACTCTCAGTGCCTCCCTGCCCCTCCTCTTCGCTGCCTGCCTTGCACACCCTCCAAATCCTCCTGCCCATCCATCCCCAGCCCCCGGTGCTGACAGCTGGCAGGGCTGGCACGGCGATGTTTCAGAGGGAGATGTGTCGATGCTTCCCTCCTGGGGGGGCTCCCATCGCCCTGCTCTCCTCGGGAGCTCCTTGCAAGAACAACAAACCCAAAACAATCCCCCCCTAACGGGCAAAGCGGACCCACCCTTTTTTCCGAGCCGGTTGTTTGGCAGGTTTTGCCAACAAAACAATCCGAGAGCTGTTTTTGTGCTGTGCAACCCTAAGATGGAACGTGGATGGATGCTGATATTTGGGTATAAAACCATCCCAAGCTTGGGCAGGGACAAATGAATGGGACATTCTTAATTTTGCATTTCTTTAAAAGTTGTTCTAAGAGAGGAAGAAGTGTCTGTGATTGCCATTTCTCCCTGGGACCTCACCGCTTGGAGACAACCCCGGCTGGAGGTTTGATGGCTGCAACTCAGACCTACCGTGTTCCACCTGCCAAAAACCGACCCCAGGCCCCTTCCATTGCTTCCCTTGCCATCGCATTTAATGACTTCTCTGATACCTCCAGTGAGTGAAAACCCCTCCCTGCCCTGCCCTGAGGTGTCGGTGATGCCGTGGGGCTGCAGGGGAACGTGTGACCTTGAGCCTTGGCAAGTGGAGTTTCCTTCCCAAGAGAGAAAATAAAAGCAAAATCAAAGCTGGAGAAAAAAAAAAAAAAAAAAAAAAACAAGCCCAAACAAACCCCACACTTGTGCTTTTCTGCTCTTTGCAGTCCCAGGATTTTGAAGCTGGAAGGCTTTTATGGTAAACTTGGATGAGGGATGAGGGAGTGCGCGGAAAATAAGGTGTTTTACCCACAGTTTTTTACCCTGAGAACCTGTTGAGTCTTTGGGGCAGGATAATCCACCCTAACAGACCCAAAATCCAGCAGTGCACACTGTGCAGGCCATCACTGAGGCCATCCTGCAGGCTCAGCTGCTGGCCCAGGGGGCTGCCTTGGTGGTCGGTGATGCTGAGACCACCCTGGCTCCCCACACTCCCAACACACCCCCTGTTCTGGGCACAAGATGTGGCAAATAAGCCTGTCTGCCACCCTGTCAGTCTGGGTCTGCCAGTCCATCCCTGCCCAGCTGAGACAGCCCAGTCCAAACTGATTTCTTCAGCTTTTACACCCTGGAGTAAATAATTCTGATGAGGATCTTCCATCTGTTCACCTCTTTGTAAATTGGTCATAATAAGTTATTAATTTATATAAATATTTCTGTTTTGCCACCATTAAAACCATTACAAAGTGGTTTAATAGCTCTAGAATTCCTTTAAATTTAAACTGCTAACACACTCCTGGGCTCAGGTGGGATTCTGTGTTTATTTCCAGGTGCATTTCTTTCTTTCAGATGTATAAAGAGACAAGGACAATCTGGGTCAGTCTGAGAATTAATTTCTGTGAACAGACTGAAGGATTTATTTCTGTTTCCTAGTTTATGGAATATATTAATAAACTGCCAGTGGTTTAAAGATATATTTATAATAAATGGCTGCTAGCTAATTAATTGAATAAGAGAATTATTTTTTTTAGTAATGGTTATTATTAAAAATAAATAATTAAACCATGAAACGTTTAAATAATTAATTTCGTGTCAGAATTTTAGAACTGCAGATTTTTTGGGGGAGTTTTGAATATTTTTTGTTTATTACTTTTGATGAAACTTTCAGCAACTGGAAGAAAACTTAAACCTTAATTGGATAGGCTGGGTTATCATTATCTCACACATTCCCTCAGTCCCAGCTCTCGGGATGTAAATAAAGGATTTGCTCAGGGGAGGATTTGGGGGATTTGGGGAATCACAGAGTTATTAAGGTTGGAAAAGCCCTGGAAGATCATCCAGTCCAACCATTAAGCCAGGACTGGCACGTCCACTCTAAGCCATGTCCCCAAGAGCCACATCTACTTGTCCTGTGAGCACTTCCAGGGATGGGGTCTCCACCACTTCCCATCCTGTTCCAAAGCCTGACCACCCTTTCTGGGGTGAAATTCTCCCTGAAATCCCAACCAAACCTCCCCTGGTGCCACTTGAGGCAGTTTCCTCTCATCTCTTGTTACCTCAGAGAAGAGACCAACTCCGTTGTCCACAAGGGGCTTGAGATCAGATGGATCTCAATCCTGCACGGAAAACGCTGCAAAAAATTCCAAATTCTTTTTCTTGCAGCTTTATTCCAGGTCATCCTGAGTGATAACACACCTGAGGACTAATGGATCTGCTAAAATCAGAGATTTCTGGATCAACAGAACAAGAGACTGGCAATGACAGAGAGGCAGCCAAGGACCTCCCAGCCCAAAGAGAAGTTGGAAATCAACTCTGCAGGGGAAGGAACCCCTTCAGAAAGGAACCTTCTGCAACCCAAGGGGCTGCTCTGCCTCTCTCTCGGGGAATTGCAGCTCTGCCACTTCCATGGATTTGTGCTTGAGGTTCTTCCTGGAGCTTTCACAGCCTCTTTGTTCTGCTGCTCCTTCCTCCTCGAGGAGGTGAATGTGGGCAGATGAACGAATTAGGTTTTCAGTGCCCTTGTTTTGCCCTGGTTGGAATCAGTAATGATTTAAATTGGATCAAAGCCAGGGCAGAACCGGAGCCTTTCTCAGGAGTCAACGCTCCAAACTTGCCAACAAGTGACCTAAAACCAACAAGATGCTGAAGCAAAGCCACTTTTTTGGACAGGGCAAAGCTCAGAGCCGAGCAGTCCTCTTTTTTCTGCTTTTAAAAGCAGAATTAACAGCTGGGTGTGTCAACACGTGAAGGTGGAACACACTCAGTGTTCCCAGCACCAAAGGCTGAGCTCTGTGTTCTCAAACTCACTGCAAAATCGATGGAAATGGAACAATTTATCTTGGTGAGCTGAGTGTGGCTCACCCAGTTATTGTCAGACTGAAAATCCAGTCATTCTGGGAATGAAAGTGTGAAATTCAGGGGTCAGAAACCTGCCCAGACACCAAATCTACTCAGGAGGGTTTGGTATGATCAGCTGCTCATGGATTTTTTGGAGAAACTGGGACTTTTTTCCGGCAGCCTTTGCTCAGCTGAGCTCATTGCTGGGTTTGGGCACAGCACTGACAGTCCCCCATGTCCAAAATCGAGTCAGATGCTAATAAATAAATAAATAAATAAATAAATAAATAAATATCAATAGAAAAAATCATTCTGTTTTCTATTTCTATCATTCTATTTTCTATTTCTAACCTGGTCAAGTGGAAGGTTCTCTGCTCGTGGCATGGGGTGGGGGGGGAGGTTGGAACTTGATGAGCTTTAAGGTCCCTTCCGGCCCAAACCACTCTGTGATTTTACAGTTCTAAATCACCAGCAACAATAGGAACGCTTTTATTTGATTTTTTGATTTTAAGGCCTTTAGGGAGTCATATTTTCAAGTGGTTCTTTAGTTCCTGTGAGGAAGGAATACGATCTTTAGAATGAAACAACAGTCTGAGTCTCACCCAATCACGCCACTCTTGTAGCTGGAAGTTCAGGAAATAAAACCATAAACAGGGGACCTTGTACCAAAAAACCCACAGGAGTTACCACAACCACTGGGCTCACACTGGGGTGTGTGTTGTGATAGCAGGATATTTTACAGCTCCTAACCAGAGGAGAGGGAAAAAAAAAAAAAAAATCAAAATAACCAGAAAAGCTTTGCTCTGTTGGGCAGTTCTGGTTCACCAAAAGGCAGCACTTTAATTGCCCTCTTTATTTAAAAAACACTAGTATTATTTCCCTCCTATGCCCATGAAAACCCCTTTTGCTTGTAACCCGAGGAGTAAAATATCATTTGCACGTAACCTTTGCTTTGCAATTTACAGCGAAGGCCTTGGTTGGCTGCCAGTCCAATAATCCCCAGCCCTGCAGAATGAAATGAAGACATTAATATTAGTTTTTTTATGAAGCTGGTAATAAGGCAGAATGAAGCAGAGCTTAAAGCAAGTGCAGGTGGAGGAGATTTTATGCCAAGGAATTTCAGAACGCTGCTCGAGCGTGGCCATTCCCGGCTCTGGGCAAGGCACTTGGGAAGTGCGAGGGAAATTCCTTCTTTTTGGGTGTTAATCTTGAGGTTCATAGAGCCCTCCCTTTTTCTGCAGTCACAGAATGCCAGGATGGGGCAGGTTGGCAGGGACCACAGTGGGGCATCTGGTGCCACCTCCCTGCTCCAGCAAGGCCATCCCAGAGCAGGTGGGTTGTGTCCAGATGGCTCTGGAATATCCCCAGGGAGGAGAATCCTGGACAATCTGCTCAGTGCTGGGTCACTGCACAGCAAAGAAGTTCTTCCTCATGTTCAGGTGGAACTTCTTGGGCAGTCAGAGGGAGTTTGGTCCAGCTGAGCCTGGAAAAGATTGGTTTTAATGAGTGTTGTATCCTGTAAGCTCCTTCCATGCTGTTCTGTGTCATTCCTGAGGAAACTCCCTCAGTTTTAGTGCCTTCAGCTTCGGGATACCCCTCAGGAAAAAAACCCACCCAGACAGAGATATCAGATCTACCAAATTCCTTCAGGCCTGTGAGGTGACTCTGGTGGGTAACCATTGCCCTTGGAGACAGCTTGAGTGTCCTAAAATCCTGGAATGCTTTGGGTTGGAAGGAACCCTAAAAAATCATCTCATTCCAACACTTTCCACTAATCCCAGGTTGCTCCAAGCCCTGTCCAACCTGGCCTTGGACACTTCCAGGGATCCAGGGGCAGCCACAGCTTCTCTGGGCAACCTGTGCCAGGGTCTGCCCACCCTCTGAGTAAAGAATAAGAATCTCAGCTCTGCCTTCCAAAGCCACCTCCTTGCTCGGTCTCATGTTATATCCATCACACCTTTTCACCTGGGACAACTCCCTTTCACTGGCACAACTCCAAGGTTACTCACTGATTTTTTCTGGGCACCCAAATCCCCCCTCTGGTTTTGTTGCCTGGGCATGAGTTGCCCTGGAATTCCAGACTGTGGGTAAAGACAGCTGGATTTAGGTGTCCAGGTGCAGGGGCTTCTATTTCTGGCAGACTCAGAGCTTGCAGGTAACAGTCCAGCACATTCAGGTGTCCCCCTGACCCCATCTCACATCCCAGTCCTGGGTGGGTGTCTGGGATGTCCCCACAGCCCCCTCGAAGCACCTGGTGCCTGGTTTTGTGCAGATAAATCCTGACTTGATCAGGGGATTCATCCCACCCCAAAGCTGATCCCTGCACTGGTGTCTTCTCTGGGGACCTCTGAGACATTTCTAGTGACAAGGGATTATAGCTGTCATTATGGTGCCATTTATAGTAGCAGGATCTGACACAGGAGCTCTGGAAGATGCACATTCCCTCTGGAGACCAGTGGGATATCCTGCCCTGCCAGTGTGGATAGACCTGCTACAGCCACCTGAGTCTACAGCCCAATTCATCTTATCCTAAAGTAAATCAAAACTATTTCCTCCAAAGTGCTCCCATTTCTTTTAACTCCACAAAAAGGGAACCCAGGCTCTGAGGTTCAGCTTAAGAAGATTTCATTGCCTGAAGCTACTGAGGGAGTTTGATCTAGAGTTAGCAAATCCAGATTTATACAGGAAAAAAGATAAAATAAAAGAACTCCCATTCTGGCTCATTTTTAGGCTGTAGGTTCCATTTACACAACAGAATCCACACCCCTTTAGAAAGATACAATTTCAGAAATGTCATAAATAATAGACCAGCTTTCCATATCTGTGGCTCTGTTGCCATCCCCTCTGCTCCCAAAAGATTGGGATGCACGAGGTTTTCCCCCTCTTTTGGACTTTAAATCCAAGGTCTGATCTGAAAAAGGAATCCAAGGTGATCAGGGGCCCAGCATTTTGGTTGCTGATGGCCCACAAGAGAGTGAAATGCCAGCAGCACGTGCAGCTTCTCGAACCCTGAAGGACCACCAGCCCCTCAGCATGTGGGGGAAACAAAACCAGCTTTCAGCAAGTCCTCAGCTCAGAATTCTCAGGCTGTGGCAGCGAAGTTCAAACTGCTCAACTTGGACAGTTTAAGGGCTTTCTGGTCCTTTACATGGCAAATGAAACCACCAAAAAAAAAAAAAAAAAAAAAAAAAAAAAAAAAAAAGCATTTCTCTTCTATCTTGGGTCACTCGTGTATTTTTTCATGGGGTTCATACAACTCTTTGCTGTCTCCAAGAAGATCCCAGAGGTTTTGGCTTCACATCTGAGTGCCCTCCCTCTGTTTCAGGGGGCACAGGGATGGCACAGGGGCTCTCTGAGCTGCCCCACGAGCTCTGTGATCCCCCCCTGCCTGTGCCCTGACGCCTCTTCTGGGTTATCTTGCAGGTCGTGGGAACCACAGGGAGTATTTCAAGCCCAGCAGGTCTCTGGAAAGCCCAGGGGAAGGAGGGAGCCGAGGGGAATTGTCACAGCCCCCCTAATCTCCACTTACAACGCTGATTGGAGCTGCTCTTTCCACTGCTCCCCCACTGCCAGTGTGGTACCAGGTCGTGGTATTTATATCACACTCCACACACTTCACGTGTCATGGAAAGAGGCTCCAGCATCTCCTCCCCACCCCTCCTTCCTTGGCCTTGATTTTTTTTTTTTTTTCTTCTTTCCTCCCCCTCCTCCTTCTCCTCCTGGTTTTCCTCGAGCCCTTTTAGCTCAGGGATGGTTTTAAATAGAAACCCCCTCAGCACAGCACACCATAAACCGTTCCAGAGGTCGGAGAAGGAGCTTTCCAGAGCAATTTTTTGGTTTTGCTTCAGGCCAGAGCGGGACACTTCTGTCTGTGAGCAGACTGAGCGATTTAATTGGGGAAATTCCTTCTAGGAAGAGCATGAGGCATCACCACTGGGCAGGGACTGGCCAAAGCTTGGTGGAAAAGAGAATCCCAAGAATCATCCAGGTTGGAAAAGCCCTCCCAAGACCATCAAATCCAACCCGTGCCCAATCCCCACCTTGTCACCCAGCCCTGTACCCTGGTGTCACTTTCCTGAAATCTGAAAATAAATGACAAAACAAGGAAAACACTTACAAAACCTCCCCCTTGGAGAGTGGTTTTCCTTGAGCCCAGCTGGGGGAGAACCCAGATTTAAAATGCTCTGGGTGCAGTGCTAAAAGTGCCACCAAGCTGCATCCAGCTCTGCAGCACTGGGTTTGGAAAATACTGGGTTTGGATCTCATGGATGACATCTGAGCAATGTGGATATAAATGGAATGGTCTAGAGACAGGCAGAGTGCCCTGGCACTGATGTCTTTAATGCCCTGGCAGGCTCAGGAGAAACAGGCAGAATCAGATCTTTCTGATGGAAAATCCCAACTTTCAGCAGGTTGGGAGGACCCTGAAGATCCAGTTCCAACTCCCTGATGTGGACAGGGACACCTTCCACTATCCCAGGTTGCTCAGAGCTCCATCCTGCAGCAGTTAAATCTATTTATGAGCCCAATCTGGTGCAAATATTCCCATGACAGCCCTGGGCCTGACCAGGGCACCAATCTGGGTCAACACTATTTTTTGGGGGGGGGGGTGGGGGTAGTTTCATCCTCTTGTCTCATGCCCCTTTCCACTATCCCAGGTTGCTCAGAGTTCCATCCTGCATTAATTAAATCTATTTATGAGCCCAACTCAGTGCAAATATTCCTTGGGTCTGACCAGGGCACCAATCTGGGTCACCACTATTTTTTGGGGGCATTATTTTAATTCTCTTATCTCATTCCCCTTAAGAGAAACATAAAAATCTGTTTTGGGAGTAGGGAACTGGAGCAGCCATTGCTGAGGGCAGGCAGAATCAGATCTTTCTGCGGTAAAATCCCAATTTACAGAGCATTTAAAGCTCCCCCTCTGCATTCAAAGGCCTTGCCAAAGCCAAGCTGGGCCGCTCAGGGCCAGTCAGGTGTCTCTGGAGCCAGGGAATGGTTTATTCACCAAAAAAAAAAAAAACCCAACAACCCAGAAAAAAATGTGGATGCCTGAGTGTGTACTTAAAACCTTTCTCCAAACATCCTGCATTAGGAAAACACGTCCAAGTCCTGCCCACAGAGATCCAACAAACCAGATTTTCCACGAAAGCTTTTGATCCCAAATATGAGAAACGTATGGGGAGCTGATGCTTCGATTTCCCTTCTGGAGGGGGGGGTGGGGGGGAAGAAAAATAAAGCCCAGAACACACATACATCAAATAATCAGATTAATTACCAAATAAATACAAACCAGCCAATTGGCAAACGCAGTCACTCAAGAGATATTTCCCCCCTAATACTGTCCAGGACCCTTTGCTTAATGGTGTGTATTTAAAAAAAAAAGAAACTAAACAAAAAAAAAAGCTCAACTCATGTGACCCACTGTGGTTGTGTTGCTGCAGAGAATGTCTCCACATTTGCTTTGAATTATTCTGTGCATGGCCTGAAAGGGTTTTTATATTTTTTTTTCCCATTTTTTTTTCTTTTTGCATTGTTATTCTATGTGTTTCATATTGGTTTATGTTTCTTTCTCGGAATGTTTAATCCTTCTTTGTATCCTCCAGTCCTGTGGCAGCAGTGGGGCTGATGAATGCAGGTTTGTTTTTTTTTTTAATTCAATTTATAGCTAATCAACAAACATTTTTTCTCTCTCTCTTCAGCATTTCTGATAAAGCAGCAGGTCCTGTGGCAGGGAATTTTGGGATGTGTTCTGTGTCTCACGGACAAAGGGGGCACGCCCTGAACTGCAGAGACTTTTCCTCCTCAGCATCTCACATCTTCCCGTTGAAATTTAATTTAAGAAACAGCTCAAAAATGCAGCAGTTTTTTTTTTCCTTATATAAATTTTATATGAATCAGTGATCTTGGGGTATTTGACAGCCTGAGCAGCTGCTCTCAGGTATTCACATGGAACACCATTAACAGCCGTGGCTTGAATTTCAGGATCTCTTGACATGCTTCATTCCCTCAAAGCTCAGGAATGTTCCTGCTGCTCTCCAGGTGTTACAGATGATGAAATTTGGGGAATTCGTGGAACTGACTTAGTTTGTACCACTCATAAATCAGAGCTCTTGGGCTTTCCAATCCCTTCCTCCATCCACGTGGCCTCCCTCTAATTCCTTCCCAATTAGTCAAAGTGCTTAAGAACACAAGGATTGCAATAATTATCCTTTGTAGTCCACTGTCCTTTTTTTTTTTTTCCAGTGAACCACAATAAACCATTTCAGGGAAAGTGTATAAAAAATATTTAAAACAGCTCATTCCTTTCATAGATCCACTCAGGACATGATGCCACTGGATACATTTACAGTCAATAGCTGTAATTCCCTTGATATTGGATGTCTTGCCTAAAATTAGGCAACGTCTTAACCCCAACAGAAAGACTTACAGCAAAAATTCAGGGTAAAATTCCAAGATTACCTTCAACCAGTTTGCCATGGGTCTATGTTTCAAAGGCAGGTGGTTGCTTGTAACTGTGGTGGTCCCCAAATCAGGAATGTTTCTAATGGGATGTGAAGCTTTAAACTCTGGGATTGTTTTATTCCTCTCTCTTACAACACCAGAGAGCTCAGGTGCTTTTTTTAGCCCTCCAAGTGCCCGTGGATTTCACCATGGGAAGGAAACTCTTCTTCCTTCCCACTACCAAAGCCTTGCTTAAAAGTGCTTTTGAAAATTAGATCCTGGTTTCCCATCAACCTGATTTAATTCCAGGGCAGAGGGAATGAGGGAATAACAGGACTTTGCCGTTTGGATGGAGGGGGGGAGGAGAGGCCAATGAAATGGGGATTATTTTGCTGTGTGGTTGCTCTCAGGGGACTGCTCTGATTGCACAATCTCTCACTCAAACGTTGACCTTTATGTTGTCAGTGTAAAAACCAAACATATTAAACATGGCCTTGGGTTCCTGTACAAGATACTACCAACTGAGGGAGGGAGGGAGACAGATGGAATATTCTGGGGCCAAAGGAAAGGCCTGATTGATAGATGAGGCCCCTGGGGAGGGCAGGGTTAAGATTTCCTGTCTGTCCTGAAGATCTCAATGTTCCTACCTTAAAAAGAGAAAAGAAATAGGGATATTCCTCAACTTTTCCCTAAATTTTTTTTTGTTGTTTTGAAAGAGAAAGGTGGGGGGAAAAGAACCCCCCTGGGATTTTTTATGGGGCATCTTGCCAGACTTCTGTCAGCACCAGGAAAATGGTTCCTTCAGCAGACACATCTGGGCAACTTCACGCCCATTCCTGATGTCAGCTGTCAAATCCTGTCCCAGATAGCGAGGAGAACGGTTCCCCATTCCCAGAGGGGAAAAAAAAAAAGAGGAAGATTTATTTAATTGGAAAGTGGGTGTTTAGGAGGAGAAGAGATAATCCCTTAGAGACAACATCTTCAGTGGCTCATCTCTTCCTGATTTTTCCACAACTCCCTTTTCCCTTTATTTATTTTTTTTTTTCCCTCTATGCCTGGAATCACAAAATAAACATATTCATGGCTGAGATGCCAGCAGACAGACATAAATATAATATAATATAATATAATAATATAATATATTTATAATGTATTATATATTTATAATATATAAAAATAAATATATATAATAAATATATAATAAATATATAATAAATAATATATATAATTTATATAATAAATATAACCTATATAATGTCTGTGTATATGAACCCAAACATGTATTGTGTTGTTTCAAATCAGAACAAGAATGGCAAATGGTCATACCTTACCATGGAGTAGTAATCAAAATACACTCATTCTGAAGAATTTCGAAACCAAAACCAAAACAAATCAACAAAGCAAAATAACTTAGGTGAGGTTTTTTGAAGGCAGAAGGATGCTGGCTCCTCTATCACAATCCCAGTGAGAGCAGGTTGCTCTGAGTCTCTCCAAGGATGGACACCCCACAAATTCTCCTGGCAACACGTTCCCCTGCTGGACATCCTGAGAACAAAGCAGCTTTTTTTCCTTAAGTTTTAACGGCATTAAAATTTACATCTTGATGTCGGATATTAAGAGCATTAATTTACGTAAACATTGTGGTGTAAAGCTCTCACCACGTGCTGGGAGGTGACCAAGGGGTCCCTTTATCATCTCTTCCCTCCAGGACTTGTGTGTCCAGAGCTTGCTGTGAGCTCTGTCCCCTCAGTGAGATGCTTTGAGCAGCACTGTGGGCCCTAACTGAAGATAATTGTTGCTTTATAATCCTTTTTATTGGCATTTTCTTCCCCCATGGAATAGCAGGATAACAAGCCACGGCGTATTCCTGTTACGTGGCAAAATGGATTTCCCCTCGCCAGCCATTTCTTGCCTCTCCTTTCAGAAGACAAGCAAAGAAATTGTTAAAATTCTCATTTTAAATGTCCATTAAAATAATATATTTCATCTTTGCAACCGAACCACCCCGAGTGCACACGCTCTGCTTTCCAAAAGCCAGAATTTAGCAGCAGATGTCCATGAACCATCCTGTTGCTGAGGGCCATCCCCTGCAGCTCCTGCTGGAGACAAACAAACCAGCAGAGCTCTGTCGAGCTCAGCAAAGCCACAGCAGCTCGTGCCAAGTTGAAAACTTGACCTCTGGAATTCCCTCTGCTGTTTCCACAGGGATTAATGGGAAAAGAAGGGAGATGTCCACAAGTGCCCCCTGTAAATCCAAGGGTGGACCTGTGATCCTCCACATCCCAAAATCAGATTGATAGAGGGGAAGTCACACGAGGAGCAGCTGAGGGAGCTGGAGGGGCTCAGCCTGGAGAAAAGGAGGCTCAGGGGGGACCTTCTGGCTGGAATTTCTCCCTGGAAAGGGTGGTCAGACCCTGGCAGAGGTTTGGAGTTCCCATCCCTGGAGGTGTCCCAGGAAGGTCTGGAATGGAACTCAGTGCTCTGGGCTGGGGACAAGGTTGGGATTGGGGGACTCTGTGACCTTGGAGGGCTTTTCCAACCTCAGTGATCCTGGGATTCTGTGATCAGGCAGAGCCACACCAACACCCCACAGACATCCAGCTGCCACAGGTCCCCAAAAAAGCCTCTTGGCCAAATCAGAGGGCAGAACCACCAGGTGGTTCTTGGAATGACCTGTGGAGATAATCTGAGGCTGCTGCAGGTCAGAAAAGTCTTCCAAGATCCTTCCAAAGCAGATGGAAAAGGCCACAAATCCTTACCAGGGCTAAGTTTGTGTCACCTCTGTTATTTAAATGTATCTGGAGGCAAAGATGAACCAAACTCACCCAAATCTTCTTCATGTCTGCAGAGATAATTCCACATTTCTCCAACCCAAACAAGGGACAAACAGACGTGGCAGATGCTCGTCCTTCCCTCCTCACTCACCCAAAAATGCTCCTGATGAAGACTCAGGGAGGAAATGAACCCCTGGCTTTCATTACTGTTCCCTCAAACCCAGGGCAAGGAAAAAAAACCTTGGAAAGACCGGGATTATCCACCATAACCTCACCTCAGGCTGAGCCCTGGGTAATTTGGAAGAAGCTTTCTGGCCAAATCCACACTGGGATTTCTTCCTCAAACCTCCTTGAGACATCAAATCCAGGCGAGTCCTCGGGGATTTGAAAGTACCTTGAAGCCTGTGGGAATCTTCACATGGATTGGTTTGGGATGGAATCTCAGTCCTTTCCAGGACAGACCTCTAGGCTGGGAATTAAAGTGCATTTTTGGAGCGTTTCAGAATATCACCCATAAAAAAGACAGATCACAACAGCCCTTCAGAGAAGCTCAGCCACGTCCCAGGCTGATGGAACTCCCAAAAAAACCCTTCCTGAATGTTTCAGGGAAGTCATAACTGGGATTATTGCCCTTGTAAGTTATTTTTTCCCAGCGATTCTTACGGCGCCCTTGGGGGCCGTGAAGCCCTGTTGCAATAAATAATGTCTGGAGCACTCTGGAAAAAATGCAATCAGAAAAATGCCCCCAGAAAGTAGGACATAAAAAATACAGGAGGGGAAAAAAAAAAAAAAAGGAAAAAATTCTACCCTTGAAACACGAAATAAGTTTGAAACGTGAGACAAGTGAGGTGGAACCCCCCCCCCAATATTGAAAGAAAAGAGTTCTTTCAACTGGAATATTAATTTTATCTGTAATATGGATGGAAAAATGGCATCAAAAGTCATCAGAATTGTTCAGAAAAGTAATAATGGTAATAATAATAATAAAAATACATAATTATATTACAAATATAACTATAACTATGACATAAAGAAATATAATTATACTAATATAGTATTAATATATTGAATGATGATTTCTTACTATTATTATTAAGATATATTGATAATATTAAAAATTACATGACTGATTAGTAATTATAATTTATCATTGCTATCACATGTTGTTATTAATTTTTCCTTCTTTTAAGGTACGAGAGGGGGGTGAAAAGTTTAACATTTTCCTCTCTCAGACTCAGAAATTTCAAAGAATTTTGCGCCCAGTAATTTTAAATTTGTAATTAACAAATTTGTAAGGAAGAAATTTGTAATTAATAAATATAATAAATAATTTGTTTGCAATTAATAAATTAATACATTTGTCCTGTAGTTTCCAGCTACTGAGGGACTGCCCAGGGAGTTTTGTTTCATTATCCCATTGCTAAATTTCTGTGTATTAACTTTGGTTTATTTTGGTTTTCAAACATTTATTGTCTTTGAGTATCACTCGACATTGGAGGGAGAAAACTTCCAAAAAAAGTAAATGGGGATTTTCCTGCTTTTGGGAAGGTTTAAATAAATGGCTTTTTAAATTAAATGAAACCAGCAGAGAAAATATAAGGGACAATTTTACCCTTTTCTTTCTTTCTTTAAGGTCCCTTCCCACCAAAACCACTCCATGGTTCTATGGTTATATAATTATTAATAATTAAAATAATATTAATAATTAATAAGTATTAATAGAAATTATTAATAATTATAATAATATAATTATATAATAGCTTATTATTAATAATAGCTTAAAATACTTATAACTAAAATTACAAATAAATAAATGTAAATGATAGATAAAATAAATAATATAAATAAATAATGAATTCTATAAAGACTATATAACAAATATAAAAATATAAAATAGTGACTTAAATTCTAATTGATATAATGACTTATATTAATAACTTATCTAATCAGTAGTCCAATGGCTTACTAAAAAATACAACAGTATCTGCCTGAAAAAGTGAGTTTTCTGCCCAAGGCACAGCGAGTGTCTAAGGATCAAACCTTGCAATTTATTTTTCTCTTTTACTTCATTTTTTTCCCCCTCTTCTTTTAGCAGTTTCTCCTGTCAATCTGCATTCCTTCTGACCAGTGACATTCCTCCAAAACCTCAGACTGAGCTAATTTTAAAGCATTCTTCCAAGAGGAAATCAAAAGGAGGGTTCTCTGGACCAGCTCAGCTGAAGGATCACTCTCAGCATCCCGTTCTTAAGATGATTTCCCTGAGGATTCGGGGAGGTTGAGGAGATAACTTTGCCTCCCACTTCACCAGCAGGGAAACTGAGCCTGGATGGGTGAATAAACGAGTTGCAAACACGCAGGAAACCTCTGGCTACTCATCCCAGTTGGAAAAGAGCTCCAAAGGGGATCTGCTCCACCTTCCACTCCAGGCAGGGCCAGCAAGCCCCTATTTCTGATCACAAAAAACATTCTCCTCCTTCTCCTCTTGAGGGCTCCAAAATATCTGCAGTGTCCAGGTGGGGCATTGAGATCTGCCCCAACATCTGGGCTTTACTGGAGAGGCAGCAAGAGGGGAGGGGATGTCCCACTGGGACTCAGTGATCCCAGCTGGGCCCCACATCTCCTTCACCCACAATTCTGAGGCTGTTTTAGCACCAAGAATTTAAAAAATGAAATAATTTAGCGTGTCCTGGTCCTCCAGCTCCGCTCCAGAAAGATGCAGGTCACCCAAAGGTCCCGTTTGGGAGCCCTGTGTTGGTTACTCCATAATCTCCACCCCACATGTGTGTTTGGAGAACACCATCTTGCCTGCCTAAATTTAATTGCTGTGATGTGAGGACAAAATTCAGGTCAGCAGCTGGTAGGGGTCTATTTTAGGCTCATTTAGGATCCACCTGATTAGTTCTGCAATGATTACAGTGGGAATTTTCACACTCAGCTCACAGGAAGGCACCAGAATTGAAGACAGCTCGTCTCAGGCTCTGAACCAGCACCTAAATTCCAGTCTGGCCATTCCCAATCCATTTTCCCTCCCTCTCTAACAGCCCTGCTTCCCACATGACATCTCTATCTACCCAATAAATCCTAAAACAGATCAGCCAAAGTGTCCCCTGGGTGTGCCTGTCTCTTTTCACTGGCTGCAAAGAAACCCAGAAAACAAGTCCAGGCTTAACATTTTCATTTCTAGTGGGTGAACTTGGCTGAAACGAAATTCCACCTTAAAATACACAGGGATTGTTGTGAGCATCAGTTCATATTTTATCAATCACAACCTGCAGCCCAACTCTGGGGGAAAATTTACACGCAAGAGGATGGTGATTTATAGATATGTGGGTGAAGGGTTATAAAACACACTTGTGGGTGTGTGCACACCAGAAAAATCTACATGTGTGCACATATTTATCTCTACCTGTATATTTATGTAGGCAAAGAAGGACGAATGTTTTCCCTGTGGTGCATTCGGGGAATATTTTGGGAGCCGGGGGAGGTGGGTTATGACCATCTAGGCTGGTGTTAAATGCGAGATCAGCTGTAGATACAGGGCAACGAGAGCCAAAAATCTCGCTCTTTTCACCATTCCTGTCTCCTGTGGGGCGGTTTTGGCTGCCCGGCCCGAGCCGTGGCGATGACGCCGGTGCAGACAGCGAGGAGGGCAGGGGGGTGATGAATGAGGGCTGGGGAGTTCTGGCTCCTCACGCTCACAGTGAGTCACCAGCGTGCTCCCAGCATCCAGGCAGGAAGCCTTCCATAAAAACACGAGCCCTGGGATCAGCCCAGGCCCTCAGGCCGCTGTTGTTCTCCTCTGTGCTCCTCGTGCCCTGGCCTTTCTGGATGCCACCAGAGCCACATGAGCTGCTGGTGCTTCTTGCAGCAAACAGGACCTTCCTCTTCCTGCTTCTCCCTCTTCAAACATCACTTTTCTGTGTCCTGCCTCTTAAACAGCCACACAGCTCCAGCAGAGCTTGTGGAAGGTCAGCCTGGTGGCAAAAGCTTCTGAGAAGGTCAACCGAGGTCTAACACGATGATCTTGGGTGAATCCAGCGGTTCAAAGAGGTGCTGGGAAGGATTAGCAATAACAAAAAAAAAAAAAAAGAAAAGGCACTTGGGCTTCATTCATCCCTTCAGACACTCATCCAAGCCCAGCCCTGGGCTCAGCTCAGCTGTAAAACAGGATAAACCCAGCGCTGCCTTTCCCTGCTTGAAATGGCAGGTGATCAAAGTGGGAGAGGTCTCCGAAATGTCTGTGCAGCTCCATCTGCACTGACTCACGTGGGGGCAGAGGCTGTGACGTGCTCTGTATTTTTAATATATATATATATTTATAAAAATATGGAGTGTTTGTGACATGCTCTATATTTATATACATATATATTTATAAATATGGAGTGTCTGTGACATGCTCTGTATTTTTAGCATATATATATTTATAAAGCAATATGTGTGGGGTTTCTTAGGGAGAAACGTCTGCTCTGAACAAGCACGACTCAATGCTGAGTTTTTAAATCATTCTGTTCTACGTATGAAGCACTGGGACATCTTCCAGCACCTTTGGAAGATCAGTAGGTGTGTTTTAGATGATTTGGAAGGGACCCACGTGGATCATCCAGTCCAACCCCTCGCCCTGCACAGGCCCATCCCCAAGAGGATCATCCCAACCCTCCTGGAGCTCTGGCAGCCTTGGGGCTGTGCCCACTGCCCTGGGGAGCCTGTTCAGTGCCAACCACCCTCTGGGGGAAGAACCTTTCCCTGAGATCCACCCTGAGCCTGCCCTGACACAGCTCCGGGGCTTCGGGGCTCACAAATCACCTGCCAAGGGATGGAGTGGGAGGCTCTGGTGCCTCTGGGGAAACACTCAGCGAGGGAAGGTGCTTGGGACGGGCTGTTCCTGCCATCAGGAGCGCCGGGAGATTGCGAATCCCCTCTGGCTGTGCTGCAGGTGATGGAGGAGGGCAGGAAGATTTGGCAGCTTCAGCCTCGAATCTCAGAGCCTGACCCGCCTCAAAGCTGCAGATGACACCTGAATAAGTAGGGCTGGCTGCTCATTTTCCCTTTTTCTTTCATTTTTTTTTCCCCCATGCAAAATACTATTAGAGTTTCATTTTTTAAAAAAACAAGAAGGGAAAAGAAAGCTTTAAAAATAGGAAAGTTCCCATTACTGTGGTTTCATTATTATATGAAAACATTATTATTCGTTATTATTGATATTATTATTAGTCGTTATTATTAAAAAGATTGTACAACAAGCCTTTTTTTTTTTTTTAATTAATCAGTAGAAAAACATCCCAATAAATGCCAATAAACAGCCTGGACTGAGGACAGTGGGGGAAGGGTGACAGCAAGCACGGGGTGACAAGTGGAGAAGTGATTGCCCAGTGGACAAAGCTGTTTCAGAGCTTCGTGGAGCCGCGGGTCAGAGGGGGTGGCTCAGCCGTGCTCAAGTGCTTCCCCTCGGGGAAAAATCAGCTCTCACGTCTCACCAAATACCCTAAACCCAAAGAATTCCCGTTATCAGGGCTGGGATTCACGCGCCTGATTTATCCACACCCAACCCACACGCAGACAAGGGTGGGTGAGCAGAAGCAGCCCCCGGAGGTGTCTCCTGGCCCCTCCTCGTTGTCGGGAGAGCTGCAGGGGACTGAAATCCCCTTCCAAACACTTCAGCTGGGTGAGAAATCCTGGAATCCCTGAATGGTTTGCTTTAGGAGGCACCTTAAAGATCATTCCAGTTCCCATCCAGGGAAACCTTCCTGAACTCGGAAAACTTAAGGCTGAACATCACCAAGGAACAGGAAAAACAAGGTGGGAATAAGACCTGCTTGGTAAGAGGGATTTGGGACAGTAAGAATTGTCCAGGAGTCCTTTACAAAGAACACCCTCAGCGTTTCTCAGAGGAAAGGAACACCTTTTTCCCAATCCTCATTCTTTATTTCCCAGGTTTTTTTGTAGAAAAGTTCTCCTGGTCCCAAATGAGGCTCCAGAAGAACAAGACATCCAAAGCTGGGGGTACAAATGCATGTTGAAGTTAAAAGGTAATTTGACAGTTTGAGTCCATCATAGAGTCATGGAATGGGTTGGGTTGGAAGGAACCTCAAAGATCATCCCATTCCACCCCCTGCCATGGGCAGGGACACCTTCCACCAGCCCAGGATGCTTCAACCTGGCCTTGGACACTTCCAGGGATCCAGGGGCAGCCACAGCTTCTCTGGGAAAGCCATTCCAGTCCCTCCCCACCCTCCCAGCCAGGAATTCCTTCCCAATATCTAATCTAAATCTATCCTTAGTACTCGTTTTTATCCTGGGGAAGATAAACAGGACTAAGAAAAAGGCAATATTTTTACTTCTCTTTATTCTAAACCAGGGATATGCTCAACCCTTCTCCAAAAATTCAGTATTTCAGCACTGTTTTATTCATCCTGGTCAGTGAAGGGTGTAGGATGATTCTGGTAATTCAGACTAATCCAAAAGGAGAGGCTTTGAGGCTGAAAAAAAAAAAGTAGAAAATAACAATATCAACCAGGAAACAAAGAGCAGGAGTGGCTGGAAGGACATCTCAGAGGAAAGTGGGGTTGGATATATCCAATACCCTGCTCTGTCACACCCAGACCTTCGGTGAGCCCTCATGGGTTCGAGAGCACATCAGCATTCAAAATAAAATCACAACTTTTGGCTCATTTGCGTGGAAAAAAACCACAACCACCCTTTCCCCCAACCCACAGCTGTTCTCACCCCACTTATTTGGAGTTTTATTACTCAAATATCGCCTTTTGTCCACTGTCCAAGCGCAGTGAAAGCAGAATATTTAAATCTAAGCCCCATTTACCTTTCAAGCAGCTTTCCTGTCCAAAAAAACTGCCGGTGATTTGTGTCCAACCCCGGGCCCTGAGCTCGTTTTTCATCCCTTCCCCTGTGCCTGCTCCTATTAAGAGGTGCTAATTCTGCCCCCCCCTACACACCGTGACATCATCACTGTTGCCATGGCAACGGGCTGTGATGTCAGAAACACAAGGAAACGACCCCCGGGCCAGAATAACGAGTGGGAAAAGTGAGTCAGGAATTAATTGAAAGCCTCAGCAAAACATTTTGGGATCCAAACTTCTTCCCCCCCTCCCCACCCCCAGTATTTTCCCACACATTTGGGGCTGGCTGAGCGCTCTGGGCGGGGGCCACTCGTGCCTCTGTTGGGTTCCTGATGGATGATGTTGTGTCAGGTGAGGAGGGTTGAGTCATGCTGGGCTCTGATGGTCGTCAGCTCAGGAGATTTTGGGGGATTTCGTTCCAGAGCTGAGGGAAATTTTCTCCTGTTCGGGTCTGGGGGAAAGAAAGCAGGGTGGGTTTGTTTAAAAAGGGGGGGGAAAGGAGTAAAAAATCAGAACTATGCAATTGGTTTTCTATGATTTTGTAGTATATTATAATGTATATGAGTTGAATATTTAGATGGATTTTTTTTTTAAGCTGATTATTTAGATGTATTTAGGTGGATTTAGATAAGATTTTAGGATGACATTATCTAATATAAGGTGGTGAGGTACTAAAGGAGGTTCCCCAGAGAAGCTGTGGCTGCCCCTGGATCCCTGGAAGTGTCCAAGGCCAGGCTGGAGCAACCTGGGATAATGAAAGATGTCCTGTCCATGGCAGGGGGTGGAATGAGATGATCTTTAAGGTCTTTTCCAACCCAAACCATTCCAGGATTCCATGAATAATTTGTATTCTTTGAGAGAATTTGAGAGAAATTTTACCATGGGGCAACAAAGAAGGCTGATGTTTTTTCCTCCCTGTAGATGACAAACTGAATTTTCCTCCTTTATCCTTTCCTTTCCCTAATTTTGATTAACCTCATGGATTGATTTTAACCCTCATCCCTTCCCCAAACAACCCCCTGTGCAACCTTTGCTTCTTTGTCCTTAAACACCACAGAGCAGATCCACAAAATTCTTCAGCACCTTGGCTGAAATTTCAGGATTTTAAGTTTAAAAGGGGGGCTCCTGAGACAAAACTTTTCCTCCCTGTCTTTTATTCCTTAACTCCCATCCATCTGCCCTGCCAGGCTTTGCTTTCCACCACAGAACCATCTCCACATCACTAAGGGCTCTGCAAGGTCTCCAAGCAGATGCAGAGCAAGCCCAGGCAGCAAGTGAAACATCAGCTCAGGGTTCCTTTGGACATCTGCTGGGGAAAAAAAAAAAAAAAAAAAAAAAAAGAAGAAAAAAAAGCCCAGAAACTGCCAACAAAATCATTTTTCCAGCTCTCAGACAATGCCAGGAGAAGGGTCGAAGGTCTGTCTCAATCCAGATGGCCAACTGGGCCAGTTCTTGTGGCCAACAGAGCAGAAGGGAGTGATTTTGGGCCCAAATTAGGACCATCTGCCTCCAAATCCCGAGCCCAGCCGAGCAGATACCCCGTGCAGCTGAATCAACAGTGAGAGTGCTCAGCAAAGCTCGGCCTGACAGAGCTGGGGCTGCACTCAGGGGGCTTCCAAAAAGGGCTGGGAAGTCCAAGATAGATGGGCCAGATGTTGGTGGGACCCCTGAAGAGCTCCACAGATAATTGTGCTCCCTGGGAATAGTTTTGGGGTTGTTTACAGTGGATAAGATGCATTAACACTCCTAAAAAATAAATTTAAAAAAAAAAAATGAGGAAAGAAACACCAAAGCCCAAAGCAATAATTCAGTCTAAAGTGGAAGCTGAGTCCAAGCTTGAAAAGCAAGGCTGGGCTGATGCCACAATGGTTCAGGACAGTGATTGAAGATGTTGTTTTTGTGAGGTGTTCGTGGGTTTCTTCAGCCTTGCTGGGCTTTAATTTGGTTATTCTGGAAGATCCAGCCGTGGAATTCAGCCCAGCTTAGAGTGAGATATCAGACACACTCAGGGTAAGAGCGAAGGGAGAGAGGTACAAGAGGAGGTTTTTTATGTCCTCTGTGGTCCCTGAAGGCCTTGGGATCAATTAATGAAGGCCAGAGATCCTAAATTGTTCTAAACCCTCCCAATTCTTCCACTTTTATGATGGGAGAGTATGGAATGGCTCACTTCTTTGAGGACATCTATGCTCCTGAAATTAAAAATTAGGGAAAAAAACACCACACCCTTTCACATCTAAAAAACTTTATCACACTTTTGAAAATAATTAAGAGAGAGATGGATTTTTCAGAAAAGTCATGGTTATTTCTCTGAGTTTTTTTTTTTAAATGTCCCCAAATCTGACCAAAATAATCTTCCAACAACTTATTTCTATAAGAATATGTTTGAAGACACACCAGCTCGCACCAAAAAGCTCTTTTAGGGCCCAAAGATTAGGAGATGCCTGAAAATAAATATTAAAAAAGGAGATTATCCCTCACACCTTCTCAGTAATCTTCCATGGGAATGGCTCAGGGAATTTCATAAGAAATTTCATAAGAAAGGCTGCTGACTTTGGACATCTTTAATTTCAAGTGTCCAAATATTTGTCCCGAAACCTTTTTCAGGTTTTAACAACTCACTTTCCATTCTCAAAATCTGTCAAAAGGACCGGTGCTGAGCTGCTTTGTGGGGGATTTTGCCTTTCAGGAGGGGAAAAAAAAATAAAAAAAAATTTAGATGCAGTTTCCTGACCAGTTCTAAGAATTACTGGGGGAAAAAAAGTCTGTTTAAAGGCAGGGCAGAAGTTTTTAGGTTCCCTCGCTCCAGGAGCTCCAGGTCTTTCTTTAGGGAAATAACAATTTGGGGATGGTTCCCATATAAATATAATTCCCATAAATATGATTCCCATGTAAAAAAGGATCACCTGAAAGTCTCATTATGTGCATTAGATAAAAGTCTCATTATGAGCATTAGATACAAGTCTCATATTGTGTATTTGGGAATTAAGATCACGATTGACATCAACCCCTTGACCGATGGAATAGGGTGGATATGGTGGAGATCAAACTTCATCACAGCATTTCTTCCCCTGGGACATTGTGTTGCCAGAAACCACAACAATTCTCTTTTAAACTGGCATTTTAGGTGAAAATCCTGCTCCTCCTGGAGCTCCAAAAAGCATATCCTGAAGAAATTCAAGGTGATGGAGTTTAGAGATAAGATTATAAGATTATAAGATTGTAAGATAAAAGAAGGAAAAGCTGGTTCAAGGAACTTCCAGGCTCTGTCTTGCATTTGTTCCTCGAAGGAACATTGGAAAGCAAAGGAATTTTAGGTATTTAATTGGCCTTGCACAGCTGGAGCCACTTGGATTCGCTGTGGGAATTCCAGAGGACGTTGTAGGACAGGACGAGCCCCTCTTAGAACATTTCATTTTTACTGACCTAGGGGAAGGGGTTTTGGGATGAGATGACCTTTAAGGTGCCTTCCAACCCAAACCAATCTGGGATTCCATAATTTCTGCTGGGGCTGTGCTGGATCAAAAAGGGAGCTGCAGCATTTTCTCACTTCCCTCACAAGGGGTGTGCTGAGAAAAGAGCTCAGGCACTTCTCTTTGGGGGGAAATTGGTGTTTTTCTCTTTATTTTATTTTATTTTATTTTATTTTATTTTATTTATTCTATTTTATTTCTCTCTTTATTTTTTTTGTCACTCAAACCTTTAAGCCTGCAGGGAGCAGTGCATGCCTCTATTTAAACAATCCCCTGGGATATTTTGTTCCGTGGATGCTGATTGTATTTTTCAGAATTTTATACGATTTTATTTTTTGGGATTTTACGCCCTCCCACCGCTGCGTTTTGTGTGCCACGAAATCCCCTTGAAAAGGAGGAGTTGGATGATTTAATTTCTTGATTTTTATTTTTATTATTTTTTTTTTCAGTGTCAGACTGTGGTGGGTCTCTGAGGTTCATATTTGGCTCTGAGAGTTCAGTCCCAGTCAGCTCCTCTGATGGACCCAGTTCTTTTGGCCAGTGGTTTCTCTTCTGCAAATTCGCTTTCTGGAAGGGAAAAAAAATAGGAAAAAATAAAAATAATAAATAAATAAATAAAAAGAGTAAAATCATCAGATGGCGGTTCTAAACCCCTCCCATCCACTGAACTCATCACACACACACTGAGAGTGGAATTCATCCATCCTTCAGCATCATGAGTTTGGTTTAAAACACTGCACGGACGGGAAAGTTTTATAATCACATTCCCTGGCCTGGAGTTCTGTGGGAAATCTCAGGTTAACCTGGCTCCGAGTGGCTGCCAGAAAACACAGAAAATGCCTCAGGGAGCCAACCTTTCTGCTCTGCCTGACACTGAAACCCAGAATTTGTGTGCATGTGTCTATTTATGCAGAGAGAGAGAGACACACACACACATATAAATGGATACTCACATCAACACCCCCCAAAAAAATTCAGCCCTACTGGGAATTTCATTGGTATAGAGGTGCTGCTAAATGAGGAAAAAAAAATCAGACATTCATCTTAATCAGCGGGTAAAAGACATCACAATATCTGGAGCAAAAAAGCCTCGGGCTTTGTTTTCGCTCGAGAGTTTCACCTGGGGTGAAAAACGGAGCAAAATTCAGAAGTGGATCCTCAGAGCAGCAGAATTTTGGCTTCTCTCAGCTGACTCAGCCGCTGAGATTTCCCGCTGCCCCCAAATCAGCCGGGATTGTGCCGGGGAAAATCTCCCTGGGGAGCCTCGGAGGGGTCTGATCACACCCCAAATGGGCAACCAGAGGCGGTGAAAAACGATCAGCCCGAGGCTTGGATCCCTAATTTAAATGTTGGCACCTCGTTACCACCTCCGGGCGCTGAAAGTCGGTTCCCTTTTCCCGAATAAACTCTTTCCTAATATCTTTTCTGTTAAAATCCTCGTGCCCAATTTTTTTTTTCCTTACCGTTAAACTGCTGTAATTTTTTATTCTTTGCTACCGAGACCTTTTTTTTTTTTTTTTTTTTAACTTCTTAGGATGTAGATTTGAAGCAAACCAAAAGGTTTGATGGCTTCTAAAATTATTATGAGCTGAAAGCACTTTATATTGTTTTGCTTTTTTTTTCTTGAAAACTCTACTATTTTTATGTGAGTTTAAGAGCAGAAAGTTTCACGCTCGTTACGTTGTTTTGGCATTTTTTGAGTTAATATTAAAGAAAATATTAAATCGAAATAATATGAAAAATGCTAAGTGTATTATAAAGCAGTAACTCCCCACATTAAAGAGCACAGACCACCAGCAATTCACACAGGCCATTGTGGTGGTCCACAAAATAAACATTTTGGAAAGAAAGCAGCGGGGGAGCCCAATAATTCCAGGGAAAAATGGTCCAACAGGAATTTTCTCAGCTTTTCAAGTCTTCACCAAGAGGAAAAACGCAGTGAATCACTGCCTTGGGGAAGGGCTGGGGGAACGTGCCCAGTTCAGTTCTGGGCTCTACTTAAAGGCTTTAAACTGATAGAGGGAAGGGATAGATGGGAGATTGGGCAGGAATTCCTGGCTGGGAAGGTGGGAAGGGACTGGAATGGCTTTCCCAGAGAAGCTGTGGCTGCCCCTGGATCCCTGGAAGTGTCCAAGGCCAGGTTGGAGCAATCTGGGCTGGTGGGAGGTGTCCCTGCCCATGGCAGGGGTGGCACTGGATGATCCTTAAGGTCCTTCCACCCCAAACCATTCTGGGGTTCTATAAACACTGTATGTGATCTATACACTAATTAAACATGAAACTGAATAAAATCAGAGCAGTGACTGCCAAGTTATGAAGAAACACCAAAACCCCTCAGGATACAACCCAGACTGGCAGCAAAAAATCGAGGGAGAGAACAGCTTGAACATCCAGGACGAGTGTGGAGCACGAAAGAGGGTGAGAAGTTACTTAGTTCTGGTCACAGGGATGGTTTGAATTAATGGGATGAGAAATGGAAAACCTGGATGGAAGATTGTACTCCAAAATAATTGCAGTCCCTCTCCTGTCCCCGCTCCGGGCTCTGGGTGGGTGCTCCCTTTGGAGACAAAGCAGGGTGTTATCAGCAGGTGGGTGCAGGGGGGAGCTGGTTATCTCTTCATGGGTTGATTGCACCTCTTCTCACCCACACAGGGCCGTGCCAGTGGTGTTATCTGCCAGGCTTCCCACTCAGCCTGGCCCCAGGAACATCCTCCCTGAGATAGGAGAGCGGGAGGAGGGAGCATCGGGGTGGTGCTCGCAGGAAGGGCTGCCTGGATCTGCTTGGATCCGGGATTTATTTCCCTCTGCAGAGGGAGATATCCCAACCCAGCAGGCTCTTTGTTCCCCTTGGCATCACGGAATGGTGGTGGAGAAGCTCAAAGGGAGGTGTCCCAGGGGTGGGAAGAGCGGCTGAGCTGCTGGGAGGCTTCTGAGATAACAGCGCTGTCAACTCCCCATGGTTCAAGGAGCAATTTTCAGCGGAATTTTTAGACATTTTGAGGCTGAATTTACAGAAAATCGGGAAAATTGCTGTTCCTTTCACCTCCAGAGCCGGAGGGTGATCTGCTAAATGCTCCTGGATACAGGGAGAAGGACAGGGAGGTACCCCAAAAACGCTGGCACAACTGCTCAGGAGCTGGGAGAGAGAGAAAAGGGGGAATAAAGCAGGAATGCCAAAGTGTTTCCCAGCTTTCTGGGATAGAGATGCTGTGTCAGGAATGGAGAGAAGGGAAATTATCCCTAAACTGGGTGTCAGGATCCGATTATTACCCTGGCATTAAGATCTTCCCCTGCTGGGCACATCTGTGTACCCGGAGTTCTAGTTTAGGTGGTGAGAAAAAGGCGGATTTTGGGGTGGAAAAGGTAGATTTTGGGGTGAAAATGGCAGATTTTAGGATGCAAATGGCAGATTTGGGGGTAAATATAGGAGATTGGTGTCTGGAGAGAGGTTTTGAGGAGGAAAAGGCAAGGATTGGGGTGGAAAAGGGCAGATTTGGGGTTGAAAACCGCAGAATTTTCTGTCTGAAGGGAGATTTTATTTATTTTACCTAATTTTTTTATAGTTACTTATATTTTGGTGGTTATTTATATTTATCTATTTTATTTACATTTCATTGCTTTTATTTTTATTTTTATTTATATTTTATCTTTATTCCTTTATTTCTTTCAGTCTCTTCCCCCCTGCCTCTTTCTCTTCTCCCTCTCCTCCCTTTTCTTGTTCATTTGATTCCTTTATTTTTACTTCTATTTAGATTTATTCATATTTTATGAACAGGGCACAGGACAGAACACAAGGGGATGTCTTCCCACTGCCAGAGGGCAGGGATAGATGGGATATTGGGCAGGAATTCCTGGCTGGGAGGGTGGGGAGGGGCTGGAATGGCTTTCCCAGAGAAGCTGTGGCTGCCCCTGGATCCCTGGAAGTGTCCAAGGCCAGGTTGGAGCACCCTGGGATAGTGGGAGGTGTCCCTGCTTGTGACAGGGGGTGGGAACAAAATCCTTAAGATCCCTTCCAACCCAAACCATTCCACAATTCCACGACTCAGGTGGCAACAGAAGCTCCAAAGGATAAACTCCAGCAGGACAAGGAGGGAAAAATAAATGAGCAGGATCAAACCTTGGCTCTCAGGGAGACACCAGGGGTGTGCAAGGGGGGCTGCTGTAAAAAGAATCATTGTGGATGCTCTGAGGGGGTTTCTTTTCCCAGTAAAAGGTTAATCCCATAAAACCTGTGGCTTGTTTGGCCTCACACTCCGCTGTCCCAGGCTGAGAGAAGGCTCAGGCTGAACCTGCCTGGAGAAAAGCAGAAAGAGGATTCCTCAGGAAGAGGCTGGGCTGGTTTTAAGAGCATTTGCAGGGCTCTGAAGGAAAATATAAGGAGGGATTTGCATCCAGCTGATGGAATGTTGGGTTTCCATGAGGGCATTAAAAGCTGCAGTTAAAGAAGGGCTGAGCTGTGAAATTCAAATCCAGACCATCCATATCTACACTTTCACGGGATCTTTGGGCTGTGTTTTACTTGGTCCCTCACAGAGACAGAGGATCCTGCTCAGAAATAGAGCCCAGTTTTTAACTTGGAGTCTCCAGGGCCCAAGCTCTGCTGTTTGGCATCAGAATTCCATGAGCTGATGTCATGGAAATCCCCCCCTTTGTGCCCTGTGTCCATACCACGAGGGTGTCTCTGCAACTGCTGGCCCAGAAGGTGATGGGAGGGATGGAACATCTCCTGTGAGGAAAAGCTGGGAGAGCTGGGGGTGTCCAGCCTGGAGAAGAGAAGGTACTGGGGAAGGTTCTGGTGGCCTTTCAGTGCCTGAAGGGGCTCCAGGAATGCTGGAGAGGGATTTGGGACAAGGGATGGAGGGGTAAGACAAGAGGGAATGGCTTCCAGCGTTAGGTGGGATATTGGGAAGGAATTCTTGGCTGGGAGGGTGGGGAGGGGCTGGAATGGCTTTCCCAGAGAAGCTGTGGCTGCCCCTGGATCCCTGGAAGTGTCCAAGGTCAGGTTGGAGCAACCTGGGCTAGTGGAAGGTGTCCTTGCCCATGGTAGGGGGTGGAACAAGACAATTTTTAAGATCCCTTCCAACCCAAACCATCCATGATTCTAAAAGGGGAAAAGGTCCAGAATCTGCTCTTCCAAGGTCATTCCTAAGGGATATTTGTCTGACCCACCATCAGACATCACCCATGGTGGAAGTTCTTCACCACCTGAACCCTTCTCCCTCAATCCAGCTCAGTGTCCTCCACATTTCCCAGCCTCTTCCCACATTCCCAGACCGACTTTGCCATTTTGGCCACAGGCAAACCAAGCTGATTCTCAGTTACGATCCACCAGAACAGCCAGAATTTACTCTGCAGAAATTCCACCCAACCACTTTCTGAGCCTCTTATATTTTTGGGCAGACTCTTCCCCCCCCCTCACATTTTGGACAGATTTTTTTCCCCTCACCTTCCACATTTTGGGCAGATTTTTTCCCCCCACCTCTCCCATTTTGGACAGATTTTTCCCCCCCTTATCCACAACCCCTTGTGTTGATCCTTCCTGCCCACAATCCTATTTTTTTGTGAATAAATGACCAAATGATGACAAATTTCTCTTGATCCATTTTTTTTCTCAGCATTACATAAAATCTTAAACCCATGAACTTTCTCTCCTGCTCTGAATCCTGAAGGATGATGATGAAGATGGTGATGATGATGATGAATCACCACCACATGCTAGAAATTTCCATTTGCACCTATTTTGTCAGTGGCTTTTCCAGCATTTTTGGGGCCTCCAAGCCGTGGCAGTTTAATCTGAAGTGTGTTTGCCTCTTTTATTTGGGAGAATGTCATGTGAGACAGTGTTAAAAGTCCTCATAAAATCCATGTGTGTATTGGCAGCTCCTGCTCCTCCTGTAGCTATAAACTCACTCCTGTCTCTGCTAAGACATGAAATTGGTTTTTTTGTCAGCTTTTACTTATTTTTCTCTTTTTTTTTTTTTTTTTGGTCTTTCTGGCTTTGTTGGGCTTTATTTTTTTGGTCTGAATTCCCCTTTACATGTTAATTCTTAACAAATAATTCCTCTTTACACATTAATTTTCTTCATCAATAATATAATTTGCTTTGTAGACTCATCTCTCTATTTATAGAATGGAAAACTTTCTTTTATTGGGGTTAATTAGTTAATAATTCAATTATTGAATTATTAATTAATTTTTTATTATTAATTATATTTTTGAATTAATTTTTAAAATTATCTTTTACCCTTTTATTATTTATTTTTTTTTTATCCACAGACGACCTCCGAGAAGGATTTATCATCAAATTTTCTGAGTTTCTTCACAAGTACTCTTACAAAAATCATTGTCCACCCTAAACTGCTCTTAGGTAAAAGATATTCTGAGATAAAAGAAAAAAATAGAGGGAAAACTGCAAATCCAGGAATGTTTTACCAAAAAAATGATGAACAGGGAGAGGGAGAAAGAGAAAAGAGACAATGATGGATCCTGGAATAACCAAGGAATTTGGACACTACTAAAAACAGGACTTTAAGTTCAAATCCTCGATCTTCCTGAATAAATTCCAAGAAGATGCTCCAATCTCCAAGTTGGTTTTTTTCCAGGTTTTTAAAGAAATATTTGTGGGTTGATTTTTTTTTTTTTCCTGAAGAATTTGAGCTCATCTCTCCCACTGGCAATATTATATAAAATATAACAATAACATATAAATAATATATAAGTAGTATATAAAAATATTATATAAAATATTATATTAAAATATAAATAAAATATATAAATAAATATATAAAATAATATATAAATATTTCAAACAGAAAGTTTTCCCTCTCTTAATGTTCTTGTCAGGAAATCGCTGGAAGGTGGAGTTTTGATGGGATGTTTTCCTGATATCCCTTCAAATTATATTATTCTCCTAAGATTTGGTAAAAATAATAGTAATGAAAAAAGGAGAAAATAAATATAAATAAAATAATAAAATAATAATTAATATAGTAACTGTTATAATTAAAAATAATTTAAATAATAAAATAATTAAATAATAAAATAATTTAAATAATAAAATAATTATAATTATAAGAATGAAACAAAAATTAATTATACTTAAATTATAATTAAATTACAATTAAATATAATTCAAATAATAAAAATAAATAAATAAAATAGTAAAGAAGAAACACACACACAACCCTCAGTATTTTTTGCTGAAATAAAAGACTGGATGAAGGAGAGAAACATTGAGACAAGTGGCAATTTTTATATTTGATCTAATGAATAGAGATATAATGGGGAAAAATACAGAGTAAATCACCGAGGAGGGACAGTATCAGACTTTAAAATATCTTTCAATATTTAAATAAAATAATTTTTTAATTATATTTTTTAAAACAAATTGAAATATAGACTAAATAAAAGTCTTTAAATACCCTTTCCCTGAGCTATTCCCTGGCAGCAGAAATTCCATTGGGAGGCCAGAAAGGAACGTTTGGATAATTTAGTTTTGTCTTTTTTTCTTTTTTTGGTTACAAATCTCTTTCCTTTCTGCTCCTCTTTTCTCAGCTCTCCTTGGAAATCCCCCTGGAAGACACCCCCAGGATTAATTAATCACCAACAACATTCCCTTATCCCAGGAAACCACACACGGGGAGGGGCAGAATCCCTGGAAAAGTCTGCCTGAGGTGGCCTTGGCCACACAGATTTGGGGGGGCTGGGGGCAGATTTGGGGGTGAAAATGGCAGATTTTTTGGTTTCTGGAGGGAGATTTTGAGGTTGAAAAGGAGGGACATCAAAGATCATCCCATTCCAACCCTTGCCATGGGCAGGGACACCTCCCACTGTCCCAGGTTGCTCCAACCTGGCCTTGGCCACTTCCAGGGATCCAGGGGCAGCCACAGATCCCGGTGGGTGGCCCAGGGCAGGTCCCTGTTTTTGTCCAAAATCCCTGGAATTGCTGGATCCTGACAGTGATGTCATTCATGTAAGATCACCCCCCTAAAAATGAAATGCTTTTGTCAGAACGAGGCTCCAGCCTTCGACTTCTCAGCTGAAAAAGCAACAGGTTCTCCTCCCAAAAAAAAATATTTATGGGGGGAAATTTGAAGCAGAACTTCTTGGTCTTAATTACAAACATTTGCCTCTTATAAAAGTTGCTTATTAAAAAAAAAAAAAAACAAAACAAAACAAAACCAAAAGGAGTTCCTTCAAACAGAAATTTCGCTGCAAAATGTCATTTCCTACCGAAGCTTTTTAAGTCAAAGCGAGAGGAAGTTCATTCTTCAGCTCTGAAAGGCAGTTTTTGCGATGGTTAATTTTAACTCAGATTAAGGAAAACTAACTTGTCATCTCTGGAACACTGAGAGTTTTCCAGCCCTGGTGAGTGTTTAGCAGCTTGTCACTCGATTTTATTACTCACTAGTATTTTTCCCAACTGAATGTTGGTTGGGAGGGTGGGTTTTGTTCCTTTTTGTTGTCTGCAGGATGAGAGATTTTGGGGTGAAAATGGGCCAATGAGAGCAAAAAGAAAAAAGAGGGGTGGGGGAAAAATCCTCCCAGTTGATCCAATTGATTTCAGGTGGTGGTTGATGATGGAATGAATTCCAGCTGCTCAATAATCAGTGACTGGAAGAGTAGCTCTGGGTGAACAGCTCAGGTTGGTGAATCCCATCCTGGATGTTCCCAGTTGGTCACCAGGGCAGGAATTACATGGGAAAATCATCTTTTTTTTTTTTTTTTTTTCATTCTGAACACACTGATAATGGCATGAAAATTTGGGATGTGTTGGGTGGAGGGTGGTGGAACACTGGACATGAAGATAAATTCGTGCACATGGACAAAAAATAGATAAATAAACACAGAACTTCAAAAGACCTGTCACTGAGTGCTATTTAAAATAAAAACAGTCTTACCAAGACTTTGAAAATGTTCTGCTTTATTCCCATTCTGGGAGTTATTCCTAGAGCTCATTGTCTTATTCCCTAATTCCCCAGAATTTGCCACGAGGTTTATAAGCACAGAAAGGTGGAGCCATCCCAGGGGCTCATCTTTAGACTCATCAGTGTTTTTTAAACATTCTCTGGCTTTAATTACATTCTTCTGTTTTAATTAGAATACACTGATACTTTAATACATTTTTTTGTTTTAAAAATGTCACTCTTTTCATCAGGAAATGATGTTTTTCATCTACTTTATAAGGCTCTCAGTGGTCACTAAGGAACATGAAGAGGGAAGTTGTGGGATGGCAGATGTCAAATACAGATATTTTTGCATTTTTAAGACTATGAGCATCTCAATCAAAAGTTTTAGCCCTGTTTCTGCTGGATTAATGTAAAATGGAGACCCTTGCCTTGAAATCTGTAGAGCTGGTGCAACAAAGCCTTGGAAATGAGAGAAAAAAATGGGAGTGAGCACATCCTTGTTCCAACTTAATCCTAAATTAAATATATTGTGAGCCTGGTACCTCCAGCCAGACAAACACAGATACCATTTCAGGTCTTCCCTGTCTGGGTTGGGAGACAGAAATGTGACATGTTTTTATTTTTTTTGGGCCAAGGCTGGTGCCAAAACTGCCTTCCCAACTTCCTGAAGTGCCAAAGCTCCTTTGTGTTGGATGTCTCAGCCAGGTGGAGCTTCCCCTCCATAAATTTATTAAACTGTCCACGTGGGAGATCCAAACTCTTGGATGTGAGGAGGGGGGGGATGTCTGGAGACACCCAAAAGAGGCTTCCTGTTCTGGTCTGGGCTTCATCCATCCCACACAATACAGCAGGAAAAGAGGAGAGGGTGTAAAAAAAAAAAACAAAAAACAACAGTGGAAGAACCAGAGAGGGTTTTTCAGGCGACAGAGAACTCCCACGAAATAATTATAGATGATGTTTGAAGGAAAACTGGCTCCCTACACAGGGATTTAGGCCTGTGGGAGGGATATTCCCAACATGGGTGGGATGCTGTGAAACCCTGTCTAGGCTTAGATGCTTTAAAGTGGAGGGAATTAAACCAGTAATTAGTCTGACAGAGACCTAAATTGTTCTGCTGGGACTCAGCTGCTGCATCAGGGACCAAACTGGGGAAGCTGCAGGTTAAAAACTCACAAAGCAACACCTGGATTTAGTGCTAAGATCATCCTCATATCCTAAATGTTACAAAACATGGGGGAACATAAAATACAGAGTCGGAGAATGGGGTGGTTTGGAAGGGAATTTAAAGATCATCCAGTTCCACCCTCCCTGTGTGGGCAGGGACACCTCCCACTGTCCCAGGTTGCTCCAACCTGGCCTTGGAATTTTCCAGGGATGAGGCACCTCTGGTTGAGGTGGTGAGAAATGGTGAGAAACACAGATAGGTGTGATTATTCCTGGTCCTGTGCCAGCACATCCAGGAATCCCAGGCCTGCTGCAGCTTCCTTGTGAGAGGAAGAAGAGGGGCAGGACTGAGCTCTGCTCTGGGGGGAGCAGGGACAGCCCCCAGGGAATGGCTGGAGCTGTGTCAGGGCAGGCTCAGGGTGGATCTCAGGGGAAGAAAGAGGGTGGTTGGCACTGAACAGGCTCCCCAGGGCAGTGGGCACAGCCCCAAGGCTGCCAGAGCTCTAGGAGGGTTTGGATGATCCTCTGGGACACAGGGAGTGACTCTTGGGGATGGGTTTGTGCAGGGCTGAGGGTTGGACTGGGTGATCCTTGGGTGTCCCTTCCAGCTCAGGATATTCTTCCTGATATCAGGATATTCTGTGGCCTTCCCAAAGTTGGTTTTAGGGATTTATGACTCTCTACAGCCTGAGCTGGATTGTCTGGAGGTCTGAGTGTCTCTCCCTTGACTGGAGAGAAATCCTGACACAATCAGACTCCCCAGCTGAGGTGTTTGTGTTTGGGTGAGGCTGGTCTGGTTCTTGCAGCTTGATTTTTCTTGAGCTTTGTCGTTGCCCAGCCCCGTTTCAAGAACATCTCTGTCCCACTTCAACACCTCCCAGGAGTTCTCAGAAAGCAAATCCAAGATCTTCAGCAAAAATCCAGCTTTGGGGGGGGGGGGGGGGGAAAGTTTGAAGTCATTTACACATGAACACATCAGAATTGTGGGTATAGCCGTGGGCAAAATGTAACTTCTCCATGGCTGTAACATTAAATTGTTTTCTCTTTTCGTTCCGTGTTTTAAACTTTGCTTTTTAATTTTTGGGGAAAAAAACAACACAAAAACAACAAACCAAACCAAACCAAACCAAACCAAAAAACCCAAAACAAAACAAAACCAAACAAACAAAAAACCCCCACAAAACAAACCAAAAAAACACACACAAAAAAAACCCAAAAAAAAAAAAATAACACAAAAAAAACCCGAAAACCAACCAACCAACCAACCAAGAAAAACAAAAAAAAAAAAAAAAAAAAAAAACAAAAAAAACCCCCAAAAAACACCCCAACCAAACCAAACAAAACAAAACAAAAAAACAACAACCACCAGAAACTTGAGGGGTTTATTAGCAATGATCTTCACTAACCAAATCTACACCTAATTCAGTCCTGCTGCCTGAAGGAGTCAGAGATCCCGTGAGCAACTGGGGAAAAGCTGTGATCATATAATAGAATTAACAATAATGCAGAAACACAGACCCCAAAGTGACCCCGATAAACACATTAATTAACCTCTAAAAGCTCAATACCGAGCCTTTCTCCTGGAACCCACCAAGCTGGTCACCCAGGTGAGCCTTTATTTTGGAGCAGCAGGCTCAGCCCTGCCTCTGCTTTTCCATCCCCCTGGCCCAGCAAATGGAGCTGTAATTCCCTCTGGTGGGATCCTCGGGATGCTGGAGCCAAGCAGGCACACACCAAGGTTTGCTCCACGTTAGGAAACCCCAGGGAAACTTCTCCAGCAATTTTGCTTCGTGCCTCTCAACGGGTTTGGGAGGAACATCCAGGAATAACAAGCCCTGCAAACACGGGGCACTTAAAACTTTAATGCTTGCATAAAACACTCCGAGCCCATTAATTGCTTGCTCTTTTATGACACTAGACCTGTTCTTCATCTCCTCCACACAGAAAAACCACTTGTGCTCCTCCAGAACAGCATCAGTTCAGTCCCTGGAATGCGAGCAGGCAAAAGAAAGGGTTGTTAGTCGTCATTTCCCCCCTTTCCCTTCTGGTGTCCTACACCTCTTGAAGCGAGGCCTGAAGCTCAGATTGTAGGATTTGGAATTTAAAATCCCACCTGGGGAGCACAAGCTCACCTCGGAGCAGTTCCTGGGGTTTAATTCTGGATGGCCACTTGTTCTGCTCCCAAAGCATCAGCAGGAATGGTGGTGGCCTCAGGACTTTAGGGCAGGGGATCATCAAGCCTTAGGGAGCATCAGGTTTTCTGGAACATCCCTGTTCAAGCAGACTTTGGAAGCCTGGATTCTTGAGGATGCCAGAAAAAAAAAAAATTAACAAAATCCCATAATCCAGGATGGTTTGGGTTGGGAGGGACCTTAAAGATCATCTCCTTCTACCCCCTGCCATGGGCAGGGACACTTTCCACCCTCCCAGGTTGCTCCAACCTGGCCTTGGACACTTCCAGGGATCCAGGGGCAGCCACAGCTTCTCTGGGCAACCTGTGCCAGGGCCTGCCTACCCTCCCAGTCAGGAATTCCTTCCCCATATCCCATCTCTCCCTGCCCTCTGGCAGTGGGAAGCCATTCCCTGTGTCCTGTCCCTCCATACCTTGTCCCCAGTCCCTCTCCAGCTCTCCTGGAGCCCCTTTAGGGCCTGGAAGGGGCTCTCAGGTCTCCCTGGATCCTTCTCTTCTCCAGGGGAACCCCCTCAGCTCTCCCAGCTGTCCCAGGGGGGCTCCAGCCCTGGGAGCAGCTCTTCTGGAATTTCTCCAACATCTCAACGTCCTTCTGCTGTTGTGGATCCCAGAGCTGGATTCAGCTCTGCAGGTGGGACACCCAGACAAGAGACAAATCAGGGCAGGGACACTTTGCACTAGAGCAGACTGCTGGTGGAATCTCACAGATCCAGGGCAATTCCCAGCCAGGCTGCAGCTCCTGCCTCATTACCAGCACTGGGGGGAGCAGAGCCAGAAACACAGGATGGGCAGGAAGGGTCTGGAAAACATTCTGGAATCACAAACCTCTGATACTGCAGGGCTTCCAAACTGCCCTCCTGCTGGGGGAAGGACAGAGCTGGCCTTGTCTGCAGTTCTTCACGGGCAACTTCTCCCCAAGTCTGACATCATCTGACTTTCCACACAGTCCCTGAACCGTAAGATTGTTCTTTTTTTTTTTTTTTTTTTTTTCCTGAAGGTGACAACAGACATATTCCTGGGAGGTGATGTGTTTAATTAATATATCTGTCATTGCAGGCAGGCCTTTTGTTGGTTTTGACTCTTGGAAGGCTCAGGATTGCTGAGAAATGCTTAGGAACTCCTGACCCTTGGAGATATTTCCTCTTGGGATCTTGGGAGTGCAGGTTTTCTGTGTGGTAATCTCTGGGTTATTTGGCAGCATCACCAGCTGATCTTTCCCTGACACAAGTAATCAGGCAAACAAAAAGACAGTTTCAATCATCCTCTGGACAAGGACACCGTGATTTCCCCATATACATGAAAAAAAAAGGTTTAATTTCTTTGGACTTTTAATCCAGACCCACTCAATTTATACCACGATAAAATTAAAGTGAAATATGAAGAAAAAAAAAAATAAAAGCAACAAGCTGCAGCCATTTAGCAGAGCTGGACACCAAAGCTTTGAGACTTAAATAACTTTTGTCCTTCCCAGATTTCTGCTCATTTCCTCCAGCCTCTAAATTAGCCAAAATCTGAAACACCACTCTGTAAAATGGGAGTTTTGTCCTTCTCACACTGCAGCAGCAGGGAGATGATTTGGGGACGATGACTTTGCAGCAAGGAGGCTCAACCATCCCTAGAGGCCTCACCCTCTGCTTTGCCTGTCCATCAGAATTCCAAGGCACGGAATAAAAGGGGAAAACCTAAGAGAATTTTGGCCCTTTCCCCTAAATTTTAAGAGCTGTGGGCACTGTGAGAGGTTTGGTTGTGTAAATGCAGCCTCAGGGCTGGTTCTGCTCAGGGATGAGGTAACTGATTGCTCCACATCCTTGGGGAGGAAATGAACTCGTCCAACACCAACCAGGGAACTTAAATCAGGTGCCTGTTGCTGCCTCTGGGTCTGGGCAGGAGAAAAAAAAGGACAGCTCAAGGAGAGCCTGAAGCCACCACCGTGTCAGCAGCAGAGAAGAAACAGCAGGAGATAAAAGGGCAAGGAGAGACGTGCAAAGGAGTAGGAAAGGTGAGAACTCCAGGTGAACAACAACACCAAGGTGAACACTCCAGGTAAACAACAACACCCCCGTGAGGGTCATTCACTTTAGAGCTGGACTCGATGGTCCTTGAGGGTCCCTTCCAGCTTAGGATGTTCTGTGAGCTGTGAATAATCTCCAGCACCGTGAAGGGGGTTTCTACCACTGCTATTTCACATCTCCCCAGTTCTGATCCCTCTCTGCTTCGCTCTCTGCAAGGGGTTGATCCCAGGGAAGGCTTTGACCACGTCGCCCAAAATGATGGGAGAAACACACGTGCCAATCAGTCATCCCCTCTGGCCTCATCCTGGAGGGATGTCAGCCTTTTCTGTCCCATTATCCCTGCCATGACTTCCCAAAACTCTCCAAATAAAACTGTGTCTCCACTAAGCTCTATAAACACAGGTGGGCTGTGTCTAAACTCTGATATTCAGTGTGTGAGGGCCTTGCCTGCTGAGATCAGCTGCCACAGAGTGGCCTTCACCTAAAAACCCCAAATCTGGCCTCAAAACCAGGATGAAAGTGTGCAGATTAACTGCTAGGATTCATAGAATCATTGGCCAGGTTTGGAAGGGACCTTAAAGCTCATCTCATTCCATCCTCTGCCACAGGCAGGGCCACTTTCCACTAGCTCAGGTTGCTCAGAGCCACATCCAAAGTGGCTTTGAACAATTCCAGGGATGTGGCATCCACAGCCCCTTTGGAAAGCCCAAATTCAGGTTCAGTAATTCAGTAACATTCCAATTCAGCAATATTCAAACCCTCAAGTCAAATCAGGAATTGGCAGGGCACTAAATGTCCTAAATTCCTGTTGTAGATTATTCCAGTAACTTAATCAATTCAGTTCTAGTACCATGGACATTGTTCAGTTCATCAGCACAGGGGTTGACTAATCATTTTACAAATACATTCAGGTCACATATTTGGGCAAGAAAACTGTGTTTTGAGGACTAGTTATAAAAAACCCAAGGCTTTCATTTCAACAAACACCTCTGCTCTCACTATCCCAGCCTCCAATAGTCTCATATTTCTTTAGCCTTACATGAAATATCCCTCAGTAATGACCTCTCAGATCAACTGGCTCAGTTATAAAGAAGCACAGATTAAATTCTGGCTGGGCTGGTGCAAAGCAAAGTGTGATTTCAAACAGCAAAATTGTCGTGGGTTAAGTTGCCCACAGGCTGGGCCAAGTTTGCCTCTCCCCAGGCTGTGGAAAGGAAAGTTGGTTGTGGTTGTTGCCACCAACGAAATGTGTTAATCTGAGCAACACCTGGCACTCCCAGGAGGAATAATAATAATAATAATAATAAAAATAATAATTTTTTTGCTTCCTCTCCTCATAAATTGCCCAGAAAGACCAACACAATGCAGGGGAAGTGCTGGAACCTGGCTGTGCACATTATGTGGGAAATCTGGGCTCTGAAAGGAGCTGGGGAATGAAACGCCTTTGAGACCTTGGCAATTTCTGTTCTTACATAATTGGTGTTTTTCTGAAGCCCAGGTTAATTGCACAACACATACTGGGCCTGATGGTCCTTCTGGGTCTCTTCCAGCTCGAAATATTCTGTGTGATTCTGTGATTCCACGGAAGAGAAGTCCTGGTTGTCAGTAAAGGATCTCTCACATATCCTTGTGGGGCTGTGTGGACCCACTCAGGACCTTTTGGAACCACCAAACACTTTTAGAAAGCCTCAGTGAAGCCACAAATTCACATGAACTTTGCACTCTTCTTTGCTGTTCCCTCTGTTCCCTGAGCTGGAAGGCACAAACTGGAGGATGAAATGCTCCCTAATTTCTGTTTCTCCTTTACCCATCCTCAGCCAGCTCGATGGAGAAAGATGCTGACATCTCTCATGGAGATAAATCCACCGGGAATTCCAACCCAGAAAAAAAGATGTCTGACCATATTTCACCTGAGCAGCCTCCTGAGATGGCTCCAGTGTAAATTCAGGGAATGCTGCAGGTGGGAAACCGGGACAGAACCTTGGACAGGGCCTGCTGTGCCCTTCCTGCTGGAAGGGTCCTTCCCATTCCCACTTCCCTTGGCAGCACAAAGGAGCTGGAGTGGAAAAGGGAGATTGGTCAGATTAATCACCCTGCAAAACTTTTATTGCCCTGGTGTTGGATTTTTACAGGCTGCAAAAGGAAAAAAAAATGTTTCCCCCCTTATTTTCAACGTTTGAAGGGGAGGAAAAAAGGAGGAAAGAAAAATGCAAATATACAGGAAAACAAAATGGTGTCAGACAGATTATTTTCTTCTCCTTTTTCCTTCTTTCTCCCCTCTCTCCCCTCCTTCCTTCTCCCTCTCTCTCCAATAATTTCAGATACAATTCCAGCAGTAAAATATCTGACTCAGCAATGGGACAGCTCAGAAAGACGAAATAATTCGGGTTCAGCCCCAACTCAGGCAGAGCTACAAGACCTTCAGGTCCCATGGGGCTGGTTCACAGGGAAAGCAGCACCAGTTCTCCTGCAACATTCCCACTTTTAATGGGAAGCAGAGCAGCCATGAAAAGGTTATTCCCACTTCCAGGTTGTCTGGAGGCCTCGTGTGACCCGAAATAACGTGCTCGAAGCCAGCAGGTCAGGAAATATTTCATATTTCAAACCCTCCAGGGCCTGTTCAGGGAGAAGAGGAAGACACAGAAACCAAACATTAAAAATGAAAGCTGAGGGACTGTCAATAATTGGAAGTTTAAGACACGAGGTTCGTCCAAGGTTTGATGTCTCCAAGCTCAGATCTAAGGGGAGGTTTTGGGTGAAGCACGAAATTTTCCCCAAGAAATTCCTAATTGTGAGAGGTTTGATATTTTTTTTGGTTTGCCTACTGGAAGTGTTTTGAAGCTGCTTTTTCATGGATCACTGGAAGACAGTAGCAGTTTGGGAATCTCTGTGCTTTTGGCAGACGTTTCCAAGTCAGAAAGCCATGGGAAGTGACTATTCCAGCTCTTGGCATCAGAGATAAAAAGGGAGCCTTGGTCAGAATTACATAAAAACCAGCGAAGTTTTATCCCTCCCAAAGCTGTAATAAATCAATATTTTAATCCCATTTAAATAATTGAGACTGTGAAGAAGAAACAAAGAAAATGTTCTGCTTCCTTCTTGAAATATTTGCAGCAGGACCAACAACAGGAGATATCCCAAAACTGGAAGTGGGAATCCACATCACTTGTTTTGGGGTTTTTTTTTTCTTTGCCTGTTCAGATAAAGCTCCTCCTTCACAGCTGCCAAAAATTCCTTCATGGGATTTAAACGTGGAAGGTTTCAATGAATTACTTATTTATTTTTATTAGTATTTATTTAAGGTGGGCCTGATGTGCCTCTGTAGAAGATGACAAGAAGGACACTGAGGGGCTGGAGAGTGTGCAGGGAAGGGAAGGGAGCTGGGAAGGGAGCTGGGAAGGGAGCTGGGAAGGGGCTGGAGCAGCAGGAGCAGCTGAGGGAGCTGGGGAGGCTCAACCTGGAGAAAAGGAGGCTCAGGGGGGACCTTCTGGCTCTGCAATCCCTGACAGGAGGAGGGAGCCGGGGGGGGGGGGTCGGGCTCTGCTCCCAGGGAACAATGGAAGAAGGCCTCAAGTTGCACCAGGGGAGGTTTAGGTTTGATATTGGGAAAATTTCATCCTGGTGAGAGTTGTCCAACCCTGGCACAGCTGCCCAGGGAGGTGGTGGAATCCCCATCCCTGGAGGGGATTTTAAGCCATTTAGATGTGACACTGGGGCCAGTGGTGGCCTTGGCAGTGCTGGCTCAAATGGTTGGACCCCATAATCTTAAAGCTCTTTTCTGACCCAAATCATTCCATAACTTTACCCCCATTTGGTGGCAGGTGCAGAGTATGTGGCTCTTCGAGAGAATTAAGATTTTAAATGTTAATAGCTGGATAACCTTGGTGAAATCACTCAGCTCCTCACTGTGTGCACCTTTCCCCCTGCCAGGCTGATGATTCCCTCAATGCCCTGAATAATTCCTAACTCTGCTCACACAAGAGACTTCCCAAACCCCCAGGCAGAGCCAAGATCTGGACTTATCCCTGGCTACCAGCAAACACTGCCTTGTATTACCCCCTCCTGCCACTCCACAGCCTCTCCTGGCTCCTATGGGGGTGGCAATCTGTGAGATTCTTTGTTTTGAAGGAATTTGAGACTAATTCTACATTGCTCCAGGAGTGACACACTGTAGGGATTTAATATCCCAGGGAACTGGCCTAGGCACTGGTTCCACCTAAAGCAGGATTTGCTCTCCAGACTCTTTTATGCCACTCTCTCATTCTGCTTCTCCTTTTCCACCCACTCCTCCTTAATTAAGGATCCTTAATTAACCATCCTGATTCCCCAGGGCCATCTTCCCAGCTCTCTTATAAACCCCTAATTGAAGCTTTCTGTCCCCCCCTGTCCCCTCTGAGGGCTGAAACCCGAGGTCAGCCAAAGCCAGCAGGAGTTTCCTCTGCTAAAAACAAACAAATTAATTTTTTTTCAAACAAATAATAATAATAAAAAAATCAGCTGGGTCCCTCTGGAGGTGCTGCTGTCAAAGAACCCAGGGACACACGGTGCCTGTTGGAGAAGCTGCCTGGAGAAGCAGGGAATGCAGGGAGCTGCCTGAGCCTCCTGGGAAGCTCTTTGAGCTTCAGCTTCTGCTGGCCTTTATTTATTTATTTAGCTATTTATTTATTTTGCTGGTATTTATTTATTTACTTATTTTTTTTATCCAGTTGTGCCTCTGAGATCTCAGCCCAGCAGCTCTTGGGAAGCAGCTCTTGTCCTGGAAGAGCCAAGTCTGGGTGAGGTCAGTAATGACAGGAAGAAGTTGTGTCTTCTTCATGGTTCCTCTTCTTATTCTCCTCCCCTAAATCTCCAGAACTTGCTGGTTGAAGGATTTTGAGTTCCAGGGCTGCTGAAATCACCAGCAGCTGTCTCAGGAAGGGCTCCCTGGTGCCAGTGGCTGTGGTGTTGATCTTGTCCTTATTGTCAAGCTCAGGGTCAGTCAGGCAAAAAACAGTTCTGTAGAAACATTAAATGAGATTCTCTCTCTCTCTTTTTTTTTTTTTTTAAACTTTTCTCTGCTCAGAGCATCATTTTTGGAAATCTACCTGTATCTTACACATTTAAGGCTTTAGGATAAAGAATTACAGAGCCACAGAACATCCTGAGTCGGAAGAGACCCACAAGGATCAGCAAGTCCAACTCCAGGCCCTGCAGAGGACACCCCAACAATCCCCCCTCTGTCCTTCACTGATGACCCCTGGAGCATCATATCAAACCTGCAGAACGTTTGCCCAACCTCCTGCAACAAGCCCCTCTTTCTAACTCATTTCTACCATTTTATAAACACTAAGATCAGAAAGGATCATTATGACCCCATTTAATTTGATATCCTACATGAAAGAGGGGAATTTCTCTTATGGAAACTTTTCCAACATGACTGGAACACAACTTCCAGGCTGTGAAAACTCCTGAAGCACCTTCATTCCAAATATTTCCAGTTCCATGAGCTTGAGCAGCTTTTTGGATGCTTTTCCAGCCTGACTCAAGCATCTAAATTTATGCCCCACTTGCTGGAGTTGAAAAGCAGGTGTGGACAGCTGAAAGCAGCACGTGGGAGGGAATGATGCTCCAATCTTGGAATGATGAACCCAAAGTAATGGGGACAGCAGGTCCATCAGGGGCTCAGCCCCTCGGTGTCCTGACCCTAAGAACAATTAGATGAGGGTTTCAATTTTCCTTCAGGCTTCTCAAGCTTTTCTTCTGCAGAAGCCAGAATTTCAGGGTGTTTGTCCTCACCCAGTGGCAGGGACAGAATCCCTCCTTCCTGCAGTATAATTCCTGGGAAACTCTGTCCTTGAGTCCTGCTGTTGTTGGGATTCCACCCAGTAACTGCTGGAGCCCTGTGGTTCCTCCAGGTTATCTGCCTTCATTTTCACTGCTAATCCATCACAGACCCCGTGACTGCTCTCCTGACCAACCACCCAGAAGGCAAGGAAGGAATTATTCCCATCAGCCTCCTGCTCTCCGGAGGTTTCGGGTCTCCAAACCGGTGCATCTGCACAAATCCACAGACATGTGGGATGTGTGTGAGCATCTGATACCCCTGGTGAGAGCCTGAAGTGTTTTACACCCCGTTTTGGGTGATTTATGGGCGCTTTAGCACGTCCATAAAACACGCCGCGTTAAGCATATGCATAAAAATAATATATAGGTTACCACAAAATCTTTATGGCCTTCACCAGATCCGTCTTGGAATGCTGTCCCGAATGTTTCACTCCTGCAGGTGAAAAAACAGATTATTTCAACCCGGCTCGGGGTGAGTTGTTTAGTCAGGACAACAATGTTGTGGAGAGAGGGCTGTTACCTTGGTAGCACTTTTTGCTAATTGAGGTCCCGAGGAGGGGGGGGTTCCTGCCCTCCATCCAACAGGAGGTGTCTCCAGGCTGAATTCCCCAGCTCTCCCACTGTTTGCTGACAATTCAGAGTGGAGAATTACGTAAACACCCTGAATGTTCCCAGTGCCCTTGAATTTGGGAGGGATTTTTTTTTTTTTTTTTTATGGGGAATGTCGCGGTGGTGAGGGAGTGGGGAAAGTGAGAAGGTTAAAATGTGTGGGGATTGTAGGATGGTTTGGGTTGGAAGGGACCTGAAAGGTCATCTACTTACAATTCCCAAGGGAGAGGTGGGATGTCTGACAACAGGTGAGGCTTCAGATGGGATTTACCTTTGGCTCTGCCACTGATTCACCTCTGTGGCCTTGGCTCTGGGGTTTATTTGACTGCAGACATCAGCTGAGCTGGTTAATCATGGCCAAATCCCTGCAGTGAGTGGACAGATCCACTCCCAGAGGAGATCACAGAATCCCAGAATGGTTAGTTTTGGAAAGGACCTTAAAGATTGTCTTATTCCCACCCCCTGTCATGAGTAGGGACACCTTCCACCAGCCCAGCTTGCTCCAGCCTGGCCTTGGACACTTCCAGGGATCCAGGGGCAGCCACAGCTTCTCTGGGCAACCTGTGCCAGGGCCTGCCCACCCTCCCAGCCAAGAATTTAATCCCAATATCCCACCTATCCCTGCTCTCTGGCAGTGGGAATCCATTCCCCCTTGTCCCATCACTCCAGGCCCTTGTCCAAAGTCTCTCTCCAAATCTCTTGTAGCTCCTCCAGGTACTAAAAGGCCACAATAAGATTTCCCCAGAGCCTCCTCTTCTCCTGTCTTCCAGTGATCTTTGCTGTGGGATTGAACTGCCTTTTAAGCAGGGTATAAAGTCTGGATTTTAACCATGGAGGTGACTGATCTCCTTTGTATGTCCCCAGGCCCCAGGGAGAGAAGAATCTCACAGAGACACCCCCTTAATCCCTGATCCCATTGTGTGAGGTGCTCCCAGCACTCAGAGCCTCCTTGGGATCCAGGCACCAGACAAGGCAGTTTGGAAAATTAGAAATGAAGGAATGTGAGGGCCACAACATGTCCTAGTTGTGATGGGGTCAAATGTGCTCCAGACAGGCCAGGAGTTGCACTGGATGATCCTTGTGGGTCCCTTGAAACTCATAGCATTCCATGATTGTATAAATAAATCATATTAAGACATGGGAACCCTTCTATAAATCTCAGATTCGTTGCATAAGAAGGTCGAGAATCCTTTTCTCTTCAGGACTCTTTGAACTTCGGGACTGAAAAAGAAATCCAGGGATCTTCACATACAGGTTTTCCACTGATTTAGAGGAGGGGCTGACCTGAGCCTGAGGACACCAAAAATGCTTCTGTCTCTCTCAGTCTCTTCTGTGTGTCATTGCTTGGATAAAATTTGCATTTCTTGGGATTTGGGAGCGTGGGACCACAGCCAGGGAAATGACCTGGTGACATCCTGGCATCACCCCTCTAAAATTTCTTATCAAACTCACCTCAGCCTGGGGAAAAACACCCCTCATTTAGGGAAAACAAGCCAAAACTCTGCCTTGGGGTTTGCCTTTCTGACCAGTGCTGAGGCTGAGTGAGGGATTTGGGCTCTTGGAGCTGATTTTTAGGAGATGAAAGCCAAGTGCGATGGTCGGGAAAAGCCAAAATGAGAAAGCAGAGGAGCCAAGCAGTGATTCAGTGAGAGTGCAGGACAAGAGAGTGGGAAGCCACAGCGTCTCCTCTGTGTGTACAAACAGGGCAAGGATCCCACAAGGCCAAAACCGAGTCAGGTGGGTTGGGGAGAGGCGTCAGAAGCCAGAGAGGAGGGTGAGAACAAGCCACGGAAACGCGGCCAAGTCGCACGTGGAGCAGCCAAGAGCAACTGGTGACTCCTTCCCATCCCACATGGGTGGAGAAACCACAGCTTGGCCTTCTGCTCCTGCCCTGAGTCTCCCCTGGGGAATGGGGCTGTGGGCAGCTTGGAGCTGGAGTGAGCGGTCAGGTGAAGAAGGAGGAAGGTGAAGGAGATGTTCAAATATTTGGAATGGGAAAAGGGGAAAAGTGGGGTTTGAAATGTTCCTCTTTTTAGAAAATTGTGTCTGCCTCAGCTCTGGAAGTGTCCAAGGCCAGGTTGGACAGGGCTTGGAGCAATCTGGGCTAGTGGAAGGTGTCCCTGCCCATGGCAAGGGGTAGGACTGGATGATCTTTAAGGTTCCTTCCCACTCAAACCATTCTGGAATTCTGTGATCCTTCCTGACTGGCAAGTCCATGAAGGTGGGTAGATCCAGGTCCTCACAGGTAAGGAAGTAACTTGCTCCACTTGAGGAACAGGCACCACATGAGAGCTCTGAAGGCTCAGCTGGACAATGAAATGTCCCCAAGATGATTTTCACTGAGCTCAGCAGCAGCTGCACAAAGTGGCATCCAGGGCTGACCCTACAAGGGGCTTTGGAATGCTGAGCACCCCATAGTGTTGAGAATAAAAATGTAACATCAGAGAAACTCCTGGGTGATTCCTCACTTCAGTATCTTCCAGCTCCTCTCCTGCTTTATCCTGTGATTCTGTGATCCACTGACAGCCTGTGGGATCAGCACTAATCCTGAGCTGTGCTCCAGAGGGAAAGGGATAAATCTAATTATTTATCTTGCAATACTAAAAACAGAGCCCCTAAACATTGTTCAGTGATAACAAATCCCCATCATCCCAGAGCTGTGAGAGCCCCCCATCTCCCACACATGGTGTGGGGTCGTCCCTGACCCTTTTCCTCCTGATTTTCCTCACCAGGCCTGTGCTCTGTAGCTTGAACCCGGGGCTGGGATGCTACAGGATCTCATGCAACACCCCCAGCCTGCTGTTCTGATGCAAAATCCACCTGCTGACAGCATTTTTTTCGGGGAAATCTTGCAGTATTCAGTCCCAGCCACGGTCCTGCAGTGCAGGGGGAAGTTTTGCTGCCTCCCCACCCAGAGCTCCCCACTGCCAGCCGAGCCCTGTGAGCTCCTCCCTTGAAGCTCCACGTGGATTTGTGGGATCCTGCCCTCCCACATCAAAAGTTTGGGGCTCAACCAGCTTGGGCTTTGCACTGTGGGTGCAGACACCTCCCTGATTTAATTGCTGCTGGTACAGCATCACACACCACGGGCTCTGCCACCTGCACAGGCCATTGAGGAGCGTTTGCTCAGTGACAGTAACACCTCATTAACTGCCTTCCCTTGTCCCAGCTCCAGGAGAAGCTGCAACGAGCTCCTTTTTGAAGCAAGGAGGATAAAAAAAATCCCAGCATTTTCCCCTTCTTTGAATATATATATATATGTATAATATATTTAATATTTTGTTCCAAACACCACGAGCTCTTGGCAGCCCAGGGAAAACACGGCACTGCCAGAACTTCTGCTCTTATGCCTTTTTTCCATCTTTTTTTTCTGGGAAGATCATGCCAAGCCCTCGCTGCTATTGTCTCTTCAGCAGCAGGGATGTGGCAATGCTTTCCCAGCCTCTCCAGGCCCTTTTTTTTAGAGGGATCTCTGATGATGTTGCACATCCCGTGCCCTTCCTTGTTGTTTTCCAGAGCTCTGTTTTGCCAGGACCATTTGCTGGAATTTCCAAGCGAGTTATCCCGTGGCCATTGCTCTGTTCAAGGCTGTTCTTACTCCAGGGCTTTTCTTTCCCCTGAGCAAAAACCCACCTTTTTTTCCTTTTTCCCCCCACTATTTCTCTATCCTTCAGGGAGGAATAGAGGGAAACCCAGAGATGACACTGATAGATGTGACATCCATGCTGGAAGATTGTCCCCTTGCAGCCCATGGAGATCAGTGGGGCAGCAGAGATCCACCTGCACCCTTGCAGGATGGGAGCAGCTGGAAGGAGGCTGTGAACACATGGGAATCCTGTGCTGGAGCAGGACCTGTGGATCCATGGAGAGAGGAGCCCACTGCTGGAATTGTGACCCCATGGGGATCCCACAATGGAGCAGCTTGTTCCTGAAGGACTGACCCTGTGGAAAGGGATCCATGCTGGAAAAATCTGTTCCTGAAGGATTGACCCCATGGAGAGGGATCCATGCTGGAAAAATCTGTTCCTGAAGGATTGACCCCTTGGAGATACATCCATGCTGGAGCAGCCTGTTCCTGAAGGATTGACCCCATGGAAAGGGATCCATGCTGGAGAACTCTGTTCCTGAAGGACTGACTCCATGGAAAGGGATCCATATTGGAAAAACCTGTTCCTGAAGGATTGACCCCATGGAAAGGGATCTGTGCTGGAAAAATCTGTTCCTGAAGGATTGATCCCATGGAGAGGGATCCATGCTGGAAAAATCTGTTCCTGAAGGATTGACCCCATGGAAAGGGATCCATGCTGGAGAAATCTGTTCCTGAAGGACTGACCCCATGGAGAGAGATCCATGATGGAAAAATCTGTTCCTGAAGGACTGACCCCTTGTTCCCCATCCCCCTCAGGGAGATGCAGGTAGAGATACTGGGAATGAACTTGAGCCTGGGAAGAAGGAAGGAGAGGAGGGAAAGTGTTTTTAAGAACTTGGCTTTATTTCTCATTATCCCGCTTTGATTCCATTGGCAATAAATTAAAATAATTTCCCCAAGTTGGGTCCTTTTCACCCCTAACAGTAACTGGTGGATGACCTCTCCCTGCTCTCATCTCATTCCAGGATTCTGGCTCTGAGTTTATGGAAAATGTGGCGTGGAGGGGGTGAAAAGTGAGAAGAAGAGAAAGAAAGGCAACCCTTGGACTCCTCTTACCCCACCTGTAGCTGGACAGGCAGGAAGAAAATCACAAACACTTCTTGTTCTGGAGACGTGGTGGAATCACGAGAGGAAGAAGAGGGACAGAGGGAAAGGTAAAAAAGTGGAAAATTAGGACCTGTGACTGCAAGGAGTGAGTGATGGAGATAATTATAATGAGGGTGGGGAAAGAAGGGGTTTATCTAAATCCACCTGTGCACTGCAGTATTTAATCCATGAGAAAATGTGGGAGATTTTCAGGCTTTCCTGCTAAGGAGGATCAGACAGGAGATTTCTTCCTGGGTAAAGCCAGACCATCAGCTCAACATCTGCCAGTCCTGACATGCAATGAAACCTCTTTCCAGGTGTTTTCAAGAGGCTTTTGTAGCCAATAACCATATAACTTATCTGGAATTGTCTTCTAACAATTGGTGGTTTTCCCAAAGCTCGTGGGAGCTCCTGTCTGCCTCCAACACTCGCTGAGGGAAAGTTTGGATTCCCCAGGTGCCCAGGAAAAGGTCTGGAAGGTGAGTCCAGTTACATCAAAGACCATTGATGTCAACAAGACCCCACTCACACCCAGCTATAGACACGTAAATACATGTTCCTGTGAAATGCAAATTATTTGTGTTATTTTACTTATTATTTTATATCAGGGACATATATTAGGGAGAAAGCTACCTGGAATATTCCAGCAGCACTCAGAGGGTGGAGATGTGAAGTGAAAAGCTGAGGACTGAGAGAGAGGGGATTGCAGACTGCTGGCACTGGTAGAGAGCCTTAGAAGGGACACTTGGAATAGGACAAAGGGGGACATCTGACACCCCTGGTCTCCTCTGGATGTCATTTCTTTAAGGTGGCAGGTGGATCCAGGCTCTCTCTTTTCATGGAGCAAGCTGGAAGATGAGCACTCAGAGGGCTCAGATGAGGTGGAATGACCTCTGACCTTGTCCTGATGGCCCCAGGGGAGGATGGACACCTGCCCTTCTCTGCTTGTGCTGTTTGCACCTCCTTGGGCTCCTCAGAGCAGCTCCAGACGTACCCACCACAGCTCTGCTGCTCCACAGCCGGTTTTCCTTGGCAACAGCGGCGCCTTTCCACTTCTCCAAGGACCTCAGCTCATCCAACCCCCCCCAAATGCCTACGTGAGGGCACTGGAGTGGTGGGATCTCCATTTCACTGCCGGTAACCTGAGCTGGGGAGAGCCCTCAGATGACCCCTGCTCACCTCAGATGAACCCTGCTGACCTCAGATGAACTTCACTCCGCTCTCCTCCCCTCGCCCTGAGCTCTGACTGTTCATTTTCGAGCTCCCGGGGGTCCCATCCCTCCCTTCTCTCCCCTCGAGATCCTCCCCACCGACACCGTTCCTTTGGCACCAGAGGGCACTGCCCCCTGCCTAATTTTCTTTTTAATTTTCTTTTTTTTTTTTTTTTTTCCCCCTCCTGCGCTCATCCCGTCCCTCCCGCTGCTCCCGAGGCTGGATCGGCTCTCGGTAAGTGGTGCTGTCTGTCTGAGCTCCCGAGAGTGGGAATTTGTCTTGGCTCCCGGCTCTGACATGCCTGGGAAGGGCAAGGAAAGGAAATGGGTGGGAGCTCCCATCTAACCACGAACTTGTCCTCCCCCCCTCCTCCTTTTCTTGCTCTCTCCATCCCCTTCCCTCCCCCGTGGCAGCCGGAGGAAGGATCGCGCTGCATCAGTGCCTTGGAATCGCTTGGAATCGGGAACTTTGGCTCGGAATTTTAATTTCCCCCCGCTTTTCTCTCCCTTTCAAACGAGTTTCTCCCGTTTCCAACAAAAAGGGGATGCGATTCCAACAGGCAGAGAGTGTAAATGTGCGCCTGCAAGGTGTGTTCTCCTGCTCGTGTGTGTGTGTGGTGAGCTGTGGGATGCGCTTGTGAGCGGGCAGGAATTCCATTACCCCTTCCCCCCCAAAAATATCCACTCATTTTATTTGCTCTTCCCGAAGATTCCTCCACAGGGTGGTTGTTTTGTGGTTTAAAAATCGGTCTCTCTTGTTATCCCTGAGCAAGCTGGGCTAGTGGAAGGTGTCCCTGCCCCTGGCAGGGGGTTGGAATGAGATGATCCCTCGGGTCCCTCCCAGCCAAAGCCTTGGATTCTGGGATTTATTTTTTTGGATTTTTTAAGTTAAGGGCACATCCTGACAAGTGATGAGCCCCCTTTAAGAATATCTATTTTCAATCATCCCTCCTTTAATCTGCCAGCCTTTGATCTATGGGAACTGGAACTAGGTGGTCTTTAAGGTTCCCCTCCAACCCAAACCATTTTATGGTTATACTTGCTGGGGAGTTTCCAACACCGTGTTTTGATGGCAGAGGCGATGCACAGCCACTGCTGTGCCTCTGGAATAGGATCCATCACCTTCACAGGATGCCAGGGATCACCTGGCACCACCACAGCAGTTCCACAAGCAAACAGAAGGCGAGTGAGAGGTTCCACAGGGGTTCCACAGAGGTTCCACTGAGGTTCCACAGGGGTCTGTACCTATTAGACACCTCCAAAAGAAAAACTATTTTCAAGGTCCTGTGCCATCAGCAGCAGCACTGATGGGGTGTCACTGGAGGCAACCCTCTTGTTTTATGATGAAATACAGACACATGTTGATTCTGCTGCTGCCCCTACCCCGTCCTCACCCTCTGGACATGGGAAAGGGTGCAGAGAGGTGGGAAGGGAGGAGCTCAGAGGGTCCTGTGGGCTTCAGGGCTTCCCAGGAATCCCCGTCTTGCCCCACACACACACACAGGCAGTGGGTGTTGATGAGAGATGAGTCTCCCTCCTGCAGCCACCCATGCTGAGGGGCATCTCCTGCCAGCTTTGCTCTGGTGATTAGAGAATCTCTGTGTTCTCTGGGGTCTCCAGCACAGGAAGGACACAGAAATGTTGGAGCAGATCCAGGGAAGGCCACAAAAGTGGTGAGAAGGATGGGGCTCCTCTGCTCCGAGCAAAGGCTGAATTGGGATTGTTCAGCCTGGAGAAGAGAAGGGTTTGGGAAGACCTGAGAGCTCCTTCCAGTGCTTAAAGGGGCTTCAGGAGAGCTGGAGAGGGACTGGGGACAAGGGATTGAGGGATAGGACACAGGGAAAGGCTTCCCACTGCCAGAGGGCAGGGATAGATGGGATGTTGAGAAGGAATTGTTGGCTGGGAGGGTGGGGAGAGGCTGGAATGGATTTCCCAGAGAAGCTGTGGCTGCCCCTGGATCCCTGGAAGTGTCCAAGGGCAGGTTGGAGCAACGTGGGCTGGTGGAAGGTGTCCCTGCCCGTGGCAGGGGGGGTGGAATGAGATGCTCTTGCACACTTGGCCTGTAGAAAGAGCAGTGGGTGCCCAGGTTGAGCTTTGCCTTCAGAGGGAAAGTGCCTTGTCCTGTCCCCATTGTGCCATCTGTCCCCAGGAGGAGCTGATGCTCCTCTCTGCAGGCACTTGGGCCACCACATCACCAGGAGGTGAACGCTGAGAGTCCTGTTTGAAAGACAAACCCCTCCCCAACCCCATTTTGCCTTTAGACTCCTACAAAGCCGTGGGGTGTGGGTGTGTGTGCGTGTATAATTTTTTTTTTTACCTCGGGGGACGGAAGAAACAAATACGCAAAACAACTTTTTCCCCCCTGTTTTGGAAAAGGAAACGTGGAAAACCGACGGCCTGAAAGCACCAGTTGTGGCTTTTTGGGAGAAGAATGCAACCAGGCACTTTCTCATCCTGTTTCTGTCATTCCAAGCCCTGTGTGTGAAAAGGCTGAGGTTTGAATCCCAGTTAGCCATAAAATAACAACAACAACAGCTCTGCCCAGTGGCCGGGATTTGCCAATTGGGAGCTTTCTGCACCTACAGCGGGGCTCAGGAGGAGGGGGAAAATCTGCAAAACATCCCAGCTCGGAGTGCAGGATCCCTGACAAATGTGATCTCACCCACGGGGACAATCTGATTAACGGAGTGTTACTTATTGTTCCAACACCATGGCAATGTCTCCAGGAGGAACACAAATCACTTCAGAGCGAGGACACAGAGCCAGCTGAGCAGGTACCAGGAATGTGGGAGTTGCTGATTACTCACCCAGGAGTAAGAGCTGGTGCTTGTTTTTTTAATTACATTTTTATTCTCCTCTACTCATCACCCCCCCCCCCCCCCTTACACACACACACACCAGCCCCACTTTTTCTAGTGAAACTAATAAGATAGAGGCTGATCCAGAAACCACTGAGCACATCAGGGAAGTTTTCCATTGGCTATGGGAAGCAGGTGGGACCTTTGGGCTGGCAAATCCCCGTCCTGATCAACCCCCAGTGGGCACAAACGTGCTGAACTCAGTGAGGGCTTCTCATCTATCACTTGCTTTATTAATATTGCTCTGTCTGCAGGTCCAGCCCCTCCAAAAACACATCTTTTATTTCACTGCCTCCCATCAGAGGCAGCGTGTGAGTGCTGATTTGCCCGTGCTGAGGAGCAGATCCAGCTCTTTTTCATTGTTGTTTTTATTTCCTCTCTCTCTTCTCTCCCCCTTTCTCCCTCTCTCCATTTTTCTCCTTTTTTTTTTTTTTTTTTTTTTTTTTTTTTTTTTTTTTTTTGTGGCAGCCTTGGAATTGCTGTGAGGTTTACAGTGCAGTAATAATCACCTCATTATTATTAATAACGATGGCAACAGAATGGAAATTAATCACTCTACTTCTGTTTATCCCCATGGAAACGGAGCCAAAACAAACAGGGCTTATCCACGGTGCCTATTCCTAGAAATCACACACACTGAATAATTACCAGCTTAATGAACCAGCCACTCCAGACTGGGTTATCCTATGGAGAGGTCAGATATGTTCTGTCAGGGATGTTTCCTCAGGTTCACAAATGGCAGGTGACAAATATCTCCAGGAATGTTGGTTGGTTTATTGGTTGGTTTCGCTGCTCAGTTTGTCCTGGTGACTGCTGAGACACATTGACAGCACTTTGGGTTTGTTCCCATTAAAAAAAAAAAAAAAAATTGGGCTTGATAGGAAGCTGGAGAAAGATTCTGGATAAGAGTTGGAGTGATAGGATAAGGGGGAATTGCCCTGAGCTGCAGGAGGGCAGGGTTAGGTGGAATATTAAGAAGGAATTGCTGGCTGGGAGGGTGGGCAGGCCCTGGCACAGGTTGGGCAGAGAAGCTGTGGCTGCCCCTGGATCCCTGGAAGTGGCCAAGGCCAGGTTGGAGCACCCTGGGACAGTGGAAGGTGTCCCTGGGATGATGTTTAAGGTCCCTTCCACCCCACACCATTCCATGATTCTGTGATGAGTTGGTTGTAACCGGTCAGGGGTTGGAAGGGAAATTACCTTTTTCAGAGAAAGGTAATTTCTGTGAACTTCTGAAAAGCACTCCAGAGGCAGCATTTCTCCCCACAGTCCAAGAACTAAAGTAAAGTATCAGCCCAGCACTGGGGACAACATTTAGAAGGAGTGTGAGCACAGCACTGGTATTTTTTATTCCTTACAGTGCCTTCACCCTTTGCAGAGGTGAGGGGACATCACCCTCACCCTCATTTCCTATGTAAAGAAGTGAAACTCCACAACTTTTTTCCAGGGGAAAATCTCTGTTTTCCCCCAGTCATTCCTCATTCAGACTCAGTTGTTGCCTGGGTCTTCCCCCCACCCTGCCCTGACAATTCCTGTGTTTTATTTAGGCTGTCACCAAGAGATAATCTAAGCCTTGCATCTGCTTTTGCCTCCAGCTTAATGACACACACAGGGGACCACTTTCCAGGCTTTCAAAGGAAAGAATTCCCCTCTCAGATGATCCTTCAAACCACTGATTCTGCTGACTCTTATCTGCAGATGCAGCAGCACAGATTAGAGCTGGTGAGGAAAGATGAGAGAGGCAGGGACATAATGATGATTAAAACCACAACCCTCAGTGAAACTTTTTTTTTTTTTTTTTTTTTTGCAGCAGGATCTGGTCAGACTTAAACCCTCAGTGTAGCTGAAATCAGCTGCCTGTTGCAAACCTTTAAATTCAGGAGAGAAGTGAAATTCCACCTCAGGGAGGGGGAAAATGCAGTTGTGCCACATCTTCCAAAGCCTCGAGAGGCCTTGATGGATCTCGGTGTCCTTTAGACCCTCCTGCAACTCTGAAAAATTATGTGATTTACTTAATTTAATCTTCTCTCTCTCGCCTGCAAAGTGGGGGTAACAAACCTCTTATTTTCCTAAATAGTTCCCTTTTTTAATTATCTGCTTGTTATATACATTTGGTGGGCATATTATACTGATTTTGGAATTTTCTTGCTGTCCCAGTGTTCCGTGTGTTTGGACAGATATTCCAACTCGTGTTCAAGTGGAGGATTTCAAACTGGAAATGACAGAGGGAACAGCCCTGACAATAATCTGCTTTGATATTTAACTGACCTTTTAAGCTTACCAAAAAGGCAGAGAGAACATAATTAGCTGGGATGGATCCCATCTGAACTTCCTCCAGCCAGTCCTCCTGAATCCAATTAAACACAACTTTTCCATGTTGAGGTGCAGTTGAGGAGAGGTTGATATTGGGCAATGCAGACACTCAGAAGTGTTTGCTGCCTGTCTTGTATGATCCCCTCCCACAATTAGGATTTTTAGTCCAGAAGACACCAGCACTGGCAGGTCCCTGAAGTTGCAGGTCCTGTGTACCCAGTGTCCCCTGGGACACTAAAAAAGCAGGAACAGGACGAAGGGATCTTTACATCTGCATTTCTGTGCTTGAGGGTATCCCCCAAGGTTTCCATCATCTGTTCCAGAGGGGCACAGGCTCCCTGGATTTGCTCCTGTATTGTATCTGCTGATCCCAGGTGTCTCCAGGAAATCCCACAAGGTGTAAGATCACCCCTCCAGGACGGTTGATTCGCACCCTAAATCAGACAGGTGTGTTTAATCTGATTAATCCAGTCTGAGGTGTCACCCACTCATCGACAGCAGATGAGGATTAATCACCTTTTGGTGTTCACTTTCCCAGACAGGAGATGGTGGGACTGGCCTAAAATTACAAAGGGAGCCACAGGAGAGCTGGAGAGGGACTTTGGACAAGGTGAAATGGCTTCCAACTGACAGAGAGCGGGTTTAGATTAGATTTTGGGAATAAACTCTGCCCTGGGAGGGTGATGAGGTCCTGGAATGGATCTCCCAGAGAAGCTGTGGCTGCCCCTGGATCCCTGGAAGTGTCCCAGGCCAGGCTGGAGCAATCTGGGCTAGTGGGAGATGTCCCTGCCCATGATGAGGGATCTGATCTTTGAGGTCCCTTCCAACCCAAACCACTGTGGGACTGTATGAAACACATCTTTGGGAAGTTAGAGGAAGATTTATCCCTGAAATCCTCTTTTATAGACCACCAGAAAATAAAAGCAATTCCCTGACAATCCATTCCCAGGGAATGGTCTGATTTTGTGCATGGGAAGATTGCTCTGTGTGTAACTGAGACAAGCCTGTTCCATTCAGCTGTTCCCAAATCCATTAATGTCCCCCAGAGATGTTCTGACACTGGGGTGTAGCAGGAGATGCAGAGCAATTTGTTTGCTTTAGGGCCTGGATTCTTCCTGCCAATCCCATTAATGACCCAGACAACTTTGTCGGAGTTGGAAGGGAACGGGCAGACAGTGCTTGTGTCATCCCAGCTTCCAGGAAGGAAGACGCCAATAAAACAGTGGGAGAAACAGCAGGGACAGTAAAGTGCTGTAATCAGACTCCTGGAAAGGCTGTGGGAATTCCCTCACTGGAGAGTTTTGGGAAAATCATAGACTCTCATGTCAGGAATTGTGTAAGACAGAGGAGGAGTTCCTTTCCCAGAGCAGGAAGCTGGAATAGGTGACCTTATCCCATCTTCCCCAGCCCATTTTAATTTGTGCCACAGAATTCCATGTGGACATGGAGTTAATTTATTTCTTTATGACTCAGAAGGTGGTTGAACACTCGACCAGAGGGGTTTGGAGACACCAAAACCCAACTGCACCTGGTCCTGAGCAACCTGCTGGGACTGAGCCTGCTCTGAGCAGGGGGGGTTGGGGAAGATGATCCCTGCCAGCTCCAAGAATTCCATAACATCCTGGTTGTGTGGGAGGGGTGGTGGCTCGGGCTTTTTAAAGTTTAGGGAAATGGCAGTAAGTTCTCTGTGGTTTGTTTGTTAATTGCTGTTCATGTGTGTTCTTAAAACCGGATTTGCTCACAAAAATACTTATATCCTGTCCATGCTAACAGAACCACTTCTAATATTAGTAAATTAAGAATTTAAAATTATCAATGTTATCCATAAAATCAATAAAATTATCAATAAATCATTCAATGGGGTGTTTTTTTCTATTTAATAAGTAAAATATCTCAGCTTTGACTTTTCCACTTTGGCAGAACCTTTCCAGCAATTTTAGATACTCATCTGACACTGCCTTTGTTTCAGGACTTTATTGTTCTTGTTTGGATTTCCCTGTGGTTCATCACTTTCTATATTTCTAATTAGGATCTCTTCTCATTTGCACTTTTTAGGTTCAAAGGAAGGCCCAGCTCTTCCCTGGGGAAAGCTCCATGTCTCCAAAACCATCCTCAGACCTGAATGAATCGACAGGTAGGAACAAGGAGCATAAAACCTCAAGAAAAACCTGATTATTTAGCTCTGGAGTCATCTGGAATTCTTAAATAGGTGTGTATGAGCAGCAAAATTCTCCTCACTGTGGGAAAGTCTTGACCCATCGGTTTTTTTTGAGCCTAAAATGAATCCTGAGGGTTTGTGTCCTGGAAGGAAAAGGAACTGCAGAGCAGTTAAAAAGGTGGGTTTGTCCATCAGTGAACTCAAATCAAGCTTTGAAATAAAGTGGGATGGGGATTATTGTTTTGAAATCCAAAGCAGAATCCAGCCCTAATGTCCTTCCTGCTACTTAGTGAAGTTACAAAAAACAACCTATTTCGTGGCAGTCCTGCCAACACAAAGTCATATTTTATACAAAAGCCGTCAACAGACAAACTCTGACCTTTCAAATGTTATATAAAATTTTTACTGGGAGATGCAAACAGCTTAATTTTAGCAGGGAAAATGCTTTTCTTCCCGTGAATTGAGGGCAGAGGTTGCCCAGATTGCAGCTTACTGGTGTGGGGAGGATTTGGGATTTAGGACCTTGTAGAGGCACCCCTGGGGTTTGACACTGTTAATATGAAAGATAAAACTTTATAGGGCTGATAATTTTTGAGTCAAAACATCGAGGTATCCGTTCAGTTCTTGGGGATTTGATGGTGGAGGATTTAAATCACTCTCTGCTGAGATGATCATAGAATCATTAGGGTTGGGAAAAACCTCCAAGGTCATCAAGTCCAACCTCCCACCTTATCCAATAAACCAAAGCTACTGAAGAGCCACTGAAAGACTCATCATTTACTCAGTACTGGAAAATTATCTTCAGAGCAGGTCCTGAGGTTTTCCCTGGCTTTTAATTCCCACCTCAGTGTTTGGACTTTTATGGAATTTTGAGTAGATAACTGAAACAAAAAAGCCAAACAAAAGACCTGCCTTGTTTTCCATCTTATTTTCTTTGCATTCAAATTGTTCAGGCTGTGCTGGACAATTCTGAGTGATGACAAGGAATTGTCATAAATCCTTTGTGTTGAAGGGAAGGTTTTCCATCTGCTCTTCCTAGTGGAAGGTGTCCCTGCCCATGGAACTGAACAATCTTTAAGGTCACTTCCAACCCAAACCATTCTCTGATTTCCCCATCACCCATTCTGACTTCAAAGGATGTGATTTTATTTTTTGATGGCAGCCTGAAAGGAAAAAAGAATTCTTTCCCTTCCCATTCTGTTTGCCATCCCCAGCATCAAACCCTTTGGCCACACCCCAGGTGTATCCACGAGTTCAGGAGCGAAGATCAGTGGTGCCATGAGGATGGAAGGATTTTGGAAGGAGATTGGAGGGATCTGCCACCTCCCAGCTACACCTTATCACCAAAAAAATCATCAGGCACAGCAGAGGAATGTTTAGGAATGATTCCTAAACTGTTCTCCAAATAAAAATTGAGGAACAACTTCCAGGAAAAAAAACTTCCTTGGAGTTTTCTGGAGCAAACCTTGGGCTCCCTGGTTTTAGCACCAGCTTCTCCCCAGCAGGTCTAACACGGAACTACCAGAACCATCTGCACCCAAAATGAGGGGTGAGACCCTCCTGTCTGTTTTTACCCTCAATCCTTTTTATTTGTGGATGAATTGGAAGCCAAATCCTATAGCCATGTTTTTTTTTTACTTGGACCTTTTTTGCCCCAGATTGCTGCTAATAAAAACAGGTATTTTTTTAAACACAGAGTCAAGACAGTTCCTCCCCTTCAACTTTCTGTAACAATTCTCATCTACACAGAGGTTTATGGAAAAGCTTATTCCGACCAGGGAAATATGGAAATATAATTACCAGGCCAAAGGTTTTATACTACTAAAAATCATGTAATTAAATCCCAGTGACTTCTGTTTCAATAAATACACGAGTTTAATTTTATAAATGTCTGGTTCTGACGATGCTAAATGGAAGGTTTTGTATTTCTAGCTCAAAAAAAAAAAGTTTTAAAAATGTATTTTCAATTTAAAAAAAAATAAATTTACAATTAAAGCAACATTCCCATTGTCTCAAACCAAATCAGAATTTTCTATTTATTAAAGACATTTTGAGATTATTGAGCTTTTATGCCTTTTCCTTCTCAAATGGTAAAACAAAATGGGTTTTTTTCCCTTTTATTTTAAACATAGATATGGTGAATTTCCTCAGAAGGTTTCAACACAGAGAACTCCAATAACCAATTGATTTAATGAAGGAATTATCTCTACTGAAAACAGATTTATTAATTAAAAATTAATTAATTTCCATGTCACTGCCTCTTTCCAGCTGTTTTATTCTGACAGAACATAACCTGGCCTGGTGGAAGGTGTCCCTGCCCATGACGGGGAGGTTGGAATGGGATGATCCTTCAGGTGTTTTCCAAGCCAAACCCTTTCAGGATTCCAGGATTCCACGTGCTGAAATGTTGGTAGGAGTGGCAAAGAAAATAAATCAGACAACTCGACTTTTTAGGCCTCCCCAGTAGAATATGGGAAGAAATCTTGGGAAGAGATCTTTGTTCTCCAGGGATACAACTGGGGAATGACAGGAAGGTGGGGAAGGGCCTGGATTTGGAGCTGTGTGAGGGCACTGAGGGCACTTGGGGTGTTCAGCTGGAGAAGAGGGGACTGAGGGGAGACCTCCCTGCAGTTCCAACTGCCTGGGCAGGGGCAGAGGAGGGGCAGGACTGAGCTCTGCTCTGGGGGGAGCAGGGACAGCCCCCAGGGAATGGCTGGAGCTGTGTCAGGGCAGGCTCAGGGTGGATCTCAGGGAAAGGTTCTTCCCCCAGAGGGTGGTTGGCACTGAACAGGCTCCCCAGGGCAGTGGGCACAGCCCCAAGGCTGCCAGAGCTGCAGGAGGGTTGGGATGATCCTCTGGGGCACAGGGGGTGACTCTGGGGATGGACCTGTGCAGGTCTAGGAGTTGGATTGGATGATCCTTGTGGGTCCCTTCCAGCTGAGCATATTCCATGATCCTGTAAAAAAGGACCCTCCATTTCCATTTCCTTTGGAGGGAACCTGCTCACTTTGCTCATATAAATCACGGAATCATGGAATGGTTTGGTTTGGGAGGCACCTCAAAGCTCATCTCGCCCCACCCCACCTTCCACCAGCCCAGGTTGCTCAGAGCCACATCCAACCCGGCCTCGGACACCTCCAGGGCTGGGGCAGCAGCAGTTTCTCTGGGAAAAGCCGTGGAATTCCATCCGGATCGGAGGCCCGTGGACTTTCTGAGGATGTGGCTGTACCTGGTCACCCAGAGTTCATCCCACTGCTCCTTCAGCCAAGGTGTGGGAAAGCTCCCCAGCCCCCAAGGGACAATGGGGACGTGTTGCAGCGTTCGGGGTTTCGCTCTCCCGGTCCCGTTTCTCTGATGATGTTCCATGTCTTGTCCTCGGCTTCAGTCAGCTGCAAACAATCAAAGAGCTGCTTCAGGATCAAGGAAAAGAGTTAAAATGTTCTGGGAGGAAATCCAAATGGAAATGAAAGGTTGGAGGAGGTGGGGGGGGGAAGAATTATGGGATTGACACCGTACCTGCAGCCCCTGGGCGGGTTATCTGGGCACAAACTGCAAGGAACAGTCAGAGAGCTTTTATTTAATGATTTAAATTACTTTTTCTAACTTTTTCCCCCCCCTTTTATTCCTGTTGCTGTTACTCTCCCAAAAGCCCAGGGAATGTTTCAAAGCATAAGGTGTATGGCAGCTTTATTTATTTATCTATCCATTTTATTTAATTTTTTTTTTAATATAAAACTCTTTTCTCCGTTACCAATAAAAAGAAAGAAATCTGGCTTTGTTTCGCTCTAATATTATTTTATGAATTTCTGGATATTTCTACGTAAGCAAATCACCAACAAATAAAGAAAAAAAAATCAGTAAAAATAAACAAAACTGGTTCTTGCTGGTTGAAATCGAGATAACAATTTCCCAAAAGATCTTTTGAAGAATCCCAAGTTTCCTCAGCGTTTGTTTTTAAGTTAAAACCTGTGAGAACAAAAAGAAACACCATGTGATGTGCTGAGGGAAAATTTTAATAAGTCTTCAAAAAAAATCTCCCTTTTCTATCAGTCCTGTTAAGTTTATGTGGCCCAAATGTGATTCTTCTGTGTTCTAACACCTTATGTTAAAGAATTCAAGAGCTACTAACGAGGAAGTTGATGGAAAACCAGGATATTTAAAATGGATTCTGCAAAGTATTTCAGAGTGCAAAATGTGGCATCTGGTGTGGATTTTTTTTCCATCAGAAAATCAAACCTTTTCATGCCAGGGGGAACATCTTTTTTTTTTAAATCAATTAAAACTCTGAGCATTTCTAAAGGATTTTTGGTCGTTTTTTTTTTTGTTGTTGTTTTTTTTTTTTTGTTTTTTTTTTTTTTTTTTTTTTTTTTTTTTTGTTTTTTTTTTTGGGTTTTTTTTTTTTTCCCCAGTCTGGAGAAGAGAAGGGTTTGAGGGGAACTAATTGTGGCCTCCCAGTACCTGAAGGAAAGATGGAGAGAGACTGTTCACAAGGGCCTGGAGGGACAGGGTGAGTGGGAATGGATTCAAACTGATGGAGAGGAGGGTTGGATGGGATACTGGGAAGGAATTCCTGGCTGGGAGGGTGGGCAGGCCCTGGCACAGGTTGCCCAGAGAACCTGTGGCTGCCCCTGGATCCCTGGAAGTGTCCAAGGCCAGGTTGGAGCAACCTGGGATAGTGGAAGGGGGTGGAATGAGATGATCCTTAAGGTCTTTCCAACCCAAACCATTCCATGATTCCACACTCTACTCCCACATCTTCGTTGCCCACAGTGGGAAGTGAGACCCCCCCAGCTCTCAAGGCAGTGGAATCTGGGATGGCAGAGGGGGATATAACAAAAATGTAAACATTTTTGGTGGATTTTTCTCCCTTCTCTGGGGTTTATTGTGCCAAACCCCATGGTTATAACCCTTTCAGCACTGTCAGCCCAATTCATTGAGTTTGGGGGCGACTCGAGATGCTCTGGAAAAATCGTGCCTAAAATGATGGAGCAGGGACAAGAATAACTGAGGAAATGGGATTTGTTTCTCCTAAATCAACACCACAAGGGGACTTTTGAGACCACCTGCTCTGATGGCCGAGGCAGCCCCAGTTCAGGGGTGTGTTAAGGACTGAGATCTCCTCCTGCCCCACACTACAAGGGTTGTGTGACCCTATTACAGGCTCAGACAGGCCTTGAGGGGGAATAAAACCATTACCAACTATCCCTGATTGGATCCCAAGGCTAGTGCCCATCCATGTGAAACACTCCAGCAGCCCATGCAAAATGTCACTCTCTGTTTTTACGGGGATCCTGTTGAGTCACTGGAGGACAAAAAGCCATTCCTGGAGGCATTTGTGGGAGTTGTTTTGGATCCAGAGCGGGAGAGGCCTCGGGATTGGCCCTTCTGCCTTTGTTGCCTTGAGTTGGGTAAGATCAGAAAAGGGGGCTGGAAATTCACCATGTCCCCAACAATAACACAACAGTCTGCTGAAAGGATCAATGGAATTCTCCTGTTTATTTTGTCAACTTGAATTGAAGAGCAGAGATTATTTCGTTGGTTTTTTTCTTTTTTTTTTTTTTTTTTGGTTTCTAATTGTTAACACTCCTGCGGCGTTTGCCAGATGTGACCTTTAACTGAAGAAGTGGAAACTTGTTCTTTTCCCAATCCCAGGCTGCAGTTATACAATGTTCAGCAGAGCTGGCTGCTCTGCTCCCACTCCTGTTTAGTTTGGATCTTCCTCCCCAAAGCCTGTGTTCCTTCATCAGGTGCTTCCCGGTGTCCTTCCCGCTGATGGGATAATCACCGAACATGCACTGAAAGCTTGCCCAGAAAGGAGGTGATTTGGGGGGAATCAGGCCACTAATATTCTCCTTCCAGCCCTGATCCTAAAGGAAACCAATTATCCCATCGCTTTCCAACGTCTTATGGAAAGAAACTCCCTCTTTATTTTGACAAGGAGACGAGCAGCCTGTTTTCAGCAGGGCAAAAGGAGGTTCAGCTGCCTCTGAGCTCCCAGGTGTGGATTTTTAATCTTCTTAAATCTCTCTTATTTCACAAAACTACCAAATTAATTTAATAGAGAAGAGAAAATAAAAAAAAAAAATAAAAAGAAGGGGAATTAATCAAGCTGAGCTTTCACTTGAGGAGGGATAAAATGACTGCAGTTGGATTTAGCTCTTTGCAGTCGTGTGGGACTCACAGTGACCCACACAAACAGCAGAAGGGTTGATGCTGGGCTGGAGTAAATCACTGCAGCCCCAACAGCCTTAATTTACACCGACTCCAGAACTATCCCGGGCCTTCATTAACGATCCCTGAGCTCACCCATTTTTGACCAGACAGAAAAACCACAGACACATCTGTTTCCTGCCCTCCCTCCTGCCGCCACCACACCCTCTTTTATCTGCAGTTTGCTGCGTGCTGTGACTCACTCCGAGCACAGAGGACAGACCTCGCCACGTCTGTAAGGCTTCAAATTAAGAAGCAAGAGGTGAGTTGTTTTCAGGGGTCCCTGGTGGACTTCTGGGTGGAGAACTGAATGGAGAATTGAAGGCCTTTTCGTGATTCTTTTTTTTTTTTTTTTTTTTTCCCCGGAGTTGAAAGACGTGATTACGGGAATGGGGGAGGAAAGTTGACCATTAATTGCGTGCATTTTACGTGTCTAAACCAGCGTCAAGGGCTCCAGGACCTTTGGATGGGGCACAAGGAATAATAGAGCAGGATAAATAAGCCCAGCCCAGCCCAGGACTTTTGCCTGGTCACAGAGCGAACAAAGGGAACATCCATCAGCCCGCTGGAGATGTCAAAGCCATCGGAAAACCCATCGGCTCTCTCCCCTCAGACTTTTGAACCCGACCTTTTTAGCTTGCACTTGGCTTTGGTGCTTTGCCTTTGGCAGCCTCCTGAGCACACACAGAGCTCCTGCCCCGCTCCCCACACGATCCACGCTTGGGAATGAGCAAAGGGAAGGGCAGGAGAAGTGAATCCACGGGAACACACCCACGGCTCGGAGGCCCCACGTCACTGAGCCCTGCCAGGGCAGGAGAAATGGTGCTGGGAGGGCCAAGGATTTCCCCAAAGTGCCAGGAGGAAAAAGAAATCAGGGCTCTGGATCTGTAGGAGTAGCATGAGTTGTCCACCGGGGAGACTTGTCAGGCAATGGAAATTTGGAGATTCCCCCAGTCCTGGATGATCCATGTCACCCTCCAGACGGTGGTCAATCTGCACACTGTCACGTGAGGAATTATCTGCCCATCAAAAATCCTCCTCAAAACACCAGCAAGTCGTTCTGGAGCACTGGAATCCCTTGTCTGACAGTAAGCTCAGGCTGGAGTTGTTTTCCACAGTTCAGACATGAGAAACACCCCTCCTTGATCCAGCCCAGCACCTAACCTCCACCCCAAACCAGCAGAGCTGTGGTGACACTCTCATTTCACGGCATTCCCTGCACACCCTGACCCAGGTGTGCTCCTTTCCAAACTTCCATCCACTGGAGAAGAACATTTTCTCCTTTGTCATCACTTCTGGCATCATTCTCTCTCTTCCCTACCCCACAAACTTCTTGTTTCCTCACCACCAGCCCCTCATTTGTGCTCATTAGGATTTTTTTTTACCACCTCCTTGAGCTGTGGGGAGGGAATTCAATAACCTTCCCACAGTCTGTGAAAATGGAGGAAGAATGGATTGATTTGAGGCCAAGGAAGAGACATTATAAGCCTAACAAGGAGTTGGCTTCTGACCTGGGCCATGTGAATGTGCACAAAGAGGAGGCACAAGGAGTGTTTGTTCCAGTTGCTTCTCCTCTGTTTTCCAGGCTGTAGCAGGCAGGATGTCCCATAGAGTGCACCCTGAAGCTGATTAATGTACAGCCATCCCAGCAGAGGAATGTTCTGCTCCCCATGTATGGATGTACCTTCCATGACAACCTCCAAACTCCTAAACTCCAAGTCTAATCCATAATTACAATATTTTCTCTTTTTACAGCTGGTGTCCATCCATCCCATACATTTCTTTTGTGCCTCCCTCCTTGAATTCCATGGAACTTCATGGTCCAGCTCTGGGGCCCAGCAAAAGAAGGACATGGAGCTGTTGGAGAGAGTCCAGAGGAGGCACCAAGATGATCAGAGGATGGAGCAGCTCTGCTGGGAGGAAAGGCTGGGAGAGCTGGGTTTGCTCAGCCTGAAGAAGAGAAGGTTCTGGGAAGAACTTATTGTGATTTTCCAGGGCCTAAAGGGGCTCCAGGAGAGCTGGAGAGGGACTGGGGACAAGGGATGGAGGGACAGGACACAGGGAATGGCTTCCCACTGCCAGAGAGCAGGGAGAGATGGGATATTGGGAAGGAATTCCTGGCTGGGAGGGTGGGCAGGCCCTGGCACAGGTTGCCTAGAGAAGCTGTGGCTGCCCCTGGATCCCAGGAGATGTCCAAAACCAGGTTGGAGCAACCTGGGCTAGCGGGAGGTGTCCCTGCCCATGGCAGGGGTGAAATGAGATGATCTTGAAGATCCCTTCTAACCCAAACATTCTATAATTGTGTGATTACCTTGACCACATTTATTTCTCAAAAATGGGACCAGATGACAGGACAGAGGGTTGGGATCCAGCTCCACTGGAGACACAGAATCACAGAAGGTGCTGAGCTGGAAGGGACCCACAAGGATCATCCAGTCCAACTCCTGGCCCTGCACAGGCCCATCCCCAAGAGTCACACCCTCCCACAGACCCCTCATTAATTTTCTCCACAGCTTTTAATCAATAATTCAATTTCCATCTTTCCCTTCCCAGTGTGGCAGCGACACTTCCACGTGTCTTATGTGCATCACAAGCCTGAGACCGAGATTAGCAGGAGGATGCTGAGGATTTCTGATGGTGGTAATTATAGTTCTGGTGTCAGAGCAGTTTTATCAGGGGTTGGATGACACATATCATGGGAGTTTTTCGTGCCTCTCCTTTTCCTCTCTGCTATCTCAGGCGTGGAGAGGTCTATTTTGGCCAGAAAATAAAGGGCATTTAGGATGTTCTGATGCTGGGGGAAGGAAGCAGAATGTGTCATTTTTTCACATAGGGTTCCACCTCCTTGGAGAGATCCCATTGATTGCTGTCCTGTACCTGCCCAGCCATTAAAGTTTGAATTAAATGCATTCCCACAGCCTTCCTTCCTGACTAGACCTTCTTACTCACTGCTCAGGTCCTGATCTCCCAGTCTCTCCTCCCTCAGGCAACACTGGGGGAGCTGCAGAAACGAGGCTTAGGCTGGGAATTTCTGGGAATGGAGAGCCCTGGGAGTTTGACTTTGGACAAATGGGGTATTTGAGGGGGAGTTTTTCACGGGAATGAGAGAAGGTCTGCAGAGAACCTGCCCCGTGTGGACTTAAAAACTGAGCTGTTTAATTTTTCAGGCAACTGTGGGAACGCTGGTTAATTATTGATTACTTTTTCAGGGCATTCAAAAATCACCTAATTTCCACTTTCTGCCCAGTTGGAAAGACACCCAACTCATCATCTCGATTTTAAGCACAGCCTGGTTGTCCCTCTTTAGAATTACAACATTTTTTAATTGTTATTTTAATTTTTTTCCCCCTCATTTTCTGGCCTGTGAGATGTTAATTTGCAGCCAGACTTTTGCCACTGATCTGCTTGGATCACTCGTGTCTTTTGGTTAAGGCTGGAGAAGTCAATACCTGGTTTGAGGTGCAAATTCCAAGTATCTTGATGACTTCAGTGACTCTTCAGCAGGATCTTTAGGAGGATTTAGCTCAGAGAGGGGAAAAAAATTCGGGATGATTCCTCCTCTCTCTCCAGGTACAGGCAGATATCAAAGTGTGTGGGTGTCTGGCACATCCATAATAATCTCCCATATGACAGTGTCTTGTTGACTGTGGTTAGGTTGGATTTTAGGAAAGATTTCTTCCCAGAAAGGGTTGTCAAGTGCTGGAAAAGGCTGCCCAGGGCAGCGGTGGAGTGTCCATCCCTGCAGGGATTGAAAAGATGTGTGGATGTGACACTGGTTCAACCTTGGCAGTGCTGGGGGACAGTTGGATCGATGATCTCAGAGGGCTTTTCCAACCTCAACCATTCCATCATTCTCCAGCTGGTCTCTCAGACAACTCCCAGCCAGGGTGAAGCTTTTCAAGGCCTTTTTTCTGTGTTGTCAACCCCAGTTTAAAGCTCCCCTCCTGCTGCCCTCTGTCCTGCCCTCAGCTCACCCCCAGAGCTCTGCCTGCCCTCCAGTTTTCCTGACCAGGCAGTGAACTCAGACAAGGAACTGACCTGGAGGATAAAAAACAAATCCTGATTTCATTTTTTTTTTTTTCCTTTTCAGCTGGATCAGCTCTTCTCTCAGGTTCAAGGAGTGGCCACACAAACATCTGTGCAGACCAGGAGTGGGGGGTGACACGAGGCTGTGGATCCAGGGGGTAAAAACACAAAGATTTGGCTTTTCAGCCACGAGCAGTAACACCAAATTGCCACCACAACCCTCCCTGGATTATCTGGGCGGCTTTTCCATGAATGAGTGAAGAAGGGGAAGGTTCCATAGCAGTTTTGGAGTCCTGGGCTGGGAAAGGCAGGGCCTACAACCAGTGCACACTTCTACACACAGCGTGATCCTTTGTTTCCACTGCAATAATACAGTGCAGAAATGATGGATATTTCCTTATCTTGGCTGCCTTCCTGCAACTGGGGAAAAAATTGGCTGGTACAGCAGGGAACACCCAGGAAAACATTTAGTGGATGGCCTGGTTATTCACTCTGAGCTGCTTGACGTGCTTGCTGAGATCAGGAAGGTTTTCTCCAAAGGTAGGAAATAAAAGAAGTGAAGTCAAAAGAAAACAACAAAAGCCTGGAACACGTCCTTTCTTTTTCCCCCTGTGTTGCTGGGGGAGAGAAAGCCCCAACAAACAAAAGTCAAGGTGACACATCTACCGACAAGAACAGCAAATAACCGAACAATAAGTTGTCTCACTTCCCATATATGTTTTGTGAGCCAGCGCTGGGGATGAGGGAGCAGCCACTTCAAACTGAGTGGGAAGGGAGGAAAAAATATATAAATCAGCCTAATAAAAGCCAGTGGGGTTAGAGAAATTACTGAGAAAAGGGAGAGGCCATTTCTGTCCGTTCGAAAACGCCCACACGCGACAGGGAAAGGGGGGAAAAGCAGCCCCGGGGATAATTTACGGTCCCTTTTTCAAACCTCAGGTCCAGGAGAACCCACATACGTTAGAAAGTTAATCAATAAGGAGCAAACTCCCACGGAAATGTTGTGGCAGAGGTGGAAAGAACCAGCCTGGGGATGAAAATGATGGGCAGAGGGCAGGCCAGGCGTTGGCAAGGGCTGCTGTTCTCCATCGGAATTTCATGGAAGCAGGAGAGGTCCCGTTACAAGGATGTTCCCATGGCTACAAACACAGCCTCAGTCAGGGCCTTTGCTGCTTTGTCATGGCACAGTTGCCAAAGATTCCCTTGGCAGGGAAGGCTGGCAAGTGCCTCCTGGAGTCTCCGGTGGGTCTGAGCCTCTTGGTCCGCTCTGGACGTTCTTTACGATCGAGGTCACTCCAAGAGGCCTCATCTGCTCCAGCTCCAGCTCTGCCATGAAAGCAGACTCCAGGCAAACCTTGCATCTTGGTGAGTCCCTCCTGGATTAGGAATTCAGCCCCTCTGGGCCATCTGTAAGGAATGGGGAGGGGCAGGTGTCTCCAGTTCAGATCCATCAGGGTGCTGAGTCACCACCATTGGGTCTCCACCATCTCCACTGACAGCAGGGGATTATCCACTGCCTGCATGGAGATGCTGAAGGCAGATGAAGTGTAGGAGTCTCCCCTTTCCCAGCATCCAGAGGGGCTGGAGCTCTTAAATTCAGATCAGCAAGTCCAAGCTTTAATCCTGGTGGTTTATTTGAGAGCCCTTCTCCAGGTAGGTATCTTCTCCATGTTCCTTGTCAACTTCTCTGGGTTAATCAGGGGGATTTTCTGCTCCAAGTCTCTCATTCTGGTGGCTTTGGCCAGCAAGAAATCCCTCTAAATTTTGGTAAAGGCTTTGTTTTGAATGAGTGAATAGATTTTATCACCCCATTACATCAGAAAACTTGCAGGCAGTAAATTGGGTTTTATGTGGATGACAATGAGGGAGGATTCAACAGTACATGGACAACTTGCAAACAGCACATGTTCCAAGCTAGAAACATATAGGAGAGACACAAATCAGGATTTCCTCAGATCAAAAACTGATTTTGTTCCTATCAGTTTTCCAGGCAGCTGTTCAAGTAATGGCACAGCATTGGAAGTTCCCCCTTTCCACAAAGATATCACAAATATTCACAATTTATCAGTCTAAAAAAATCTGTGCATGGTCCAGACCTGGGATGCAGTGTTTGGCACATGGAAAAAGTGGAAAATGAGGAGGTTTGCCCTAAAATTTTATTGCTTTAAGCTTTGGTGTTGGGGTTAGAGCAAGGGGTGAAATGGGAGCCTCCAGCAGAACGAGGGGCAGCTCTGACAGGATTTGGAAATGAGGAAGGGGATAAAGAGGGAGAGTTTTTTGTTTCCCTCCAAAGGAGGGTCCAGGAGCTGAATCAACCCTTTTCAGCTTAAATCTCACTTGAGACACAAGTAAAATTACCCAAGAACTCCAGACCAGGTCATTTCCCTAAAATGATGTGTCTGTCCTTTCATTCCCATTCACTTCAGCTCAGGGGGAGCCAAAAGCTGCCCCAGCCCTGGCCCACAGAGGAGCAGAAAGGCAGCAGAGTGTTCCCTTCTTTTTTTTCTCAGCTTTTGATGACCCTAAAATACAATTTTATAACCATAAAAACTGACAGTTTGCTATGTTTTTACCCATAATTTTCCTTTTTCTTCTTGCATCTGCAGGTGTTTATTGAAGGTTTTGAACTCCTCTGCCCATGGTCAGATGTGCTGCTCCTGTTGCTCTGCTGAAAGGGTGGCCTGGGCAGGTGGACCTCTTGCCCTTCACCAGAGGACCAGAGAAGCCATAAATCCTGCCAGGGGTTATTTATTGAAAAATGAAGGGAATAATCCAGGAAAGAGCTTCAGGAAACCTCTCAGGCAGTGAAAATCAACCCACCTGAAGCTCAGCAGCACAATGTCTCCTCTTGGATCTGTGTCAGGGTTGGAAAAGCCCTCTAGGGGCATCAAATCCATCAAATCTGGGATGATGAGCCCACCCCAGATCTTCCAGGAGGTACCATGGCCTGATCCCAGTACTGTCCCACTGGAGGCCTCAAGGAAGGATGGACATCCCTGTACCTTCATCTGCTTTGCCAAGGAAGCTCCATGGTTCTCACTGAAGTGCTTGTGGCTTTTGGAACAGCAAAATCTCCCAAAATGATGCTGCTTTGCTAAGCCCAAACTGCTGAGCTGACCAGGTCACCAAGGCAGAGCTCTTGCCCAGCTCACTACATGATTTAAGAGAGCAGAAGACAGATCAGCAAAGATTCTTTTGCTTTTATAACCTGAGAGAGGATTTCATTGACTCACTGTCTGCTTGCTCCAAGTCTGTAATTTTTATTTTGGGTTATAACAACTCTCTGTGACCTTAAAATACAATTTTATAACCATAAAACACGAGAATTCTCTCTATTTTGACACAGGGTTTTCCTTTTTATTCTTCCTGCGGGTCCTTCCTGATGATTTGACTCTCGGCTGTTCACGGTCAGATGTTCAGTTTTCTTTATCAACAGATTTGTCAGACTGCAAATTTTTCTTGGAGCCTTTGGAGATCTGAATTTTTTATTCCTGTGTCCCGAATTCTGAGTCTTCGTGGCCCAAAATGAAATCACCATGACCTTCCCATGACCTTCCTGTCCAAAACTACGGTCTGAAATATTTGTAAGATTTGAACTTTGGTTTGATTCTGATAAGGATTTTCTTTTCTTTTTATCTTTTGTGGTGTCACAGGGAAAAACAGGAGGTGAGGTTGGTTCCAAGTGTTTTGGGGAAAAAGAAGAAGGGGGGGGAAAAAGGAAGAGGAATAAAAGTTCTTTCTGTGTTCCCCAGGTATCCCAACCTCCAAGAAGGGCTTTTCATTCCTGGCTCATCTACTTGGCTTTTCCAGGAAATATTGGTTATCTGAGAGAGGGCAGGGTCAGATGGGATATTGGGAAGGAATTCCTGGCTGGGAGGGTGGGGGGAGCTGGGATGGATTTCCCAGAGAAGCTGTGGCTGCTCCTGGATCCCTGGAATTGTCCAAGGCCAGGTTGGAGCACCCTGGGCTAGTGGGAGGTGTCCAGGTTGGAATGAGATGATCTTTAAGGTCCTTTCCAACCCAAAACATTCTGGGATTCCATGTTCTGGGCTAGGAAGGAGGCACATCTTGTAGATCTCTTGTCCACTTGATCCAGCCTTTTTTACATCCCTGGACTGCAATGAAGTGAACCCTGAATGGGAAAAGTGTAAAATATTATAAATAGAATAAGGAAAAAAAGTAATATAGTAATTAACTAAATAATTACATTAATGTAATAATCTGAAATACTCTTTAAAATAATAAGAAACAATATAAATTTAATAAAATCATGGAATCACAAAATTGTTTGGGCTGGAAGGGACCTTTAAAACCATCCCATTCCACCCCTGCCATGGGCAGGGACACCTCCCACCAGCCCAGGTTGCTCCAACCTGGCCTTGGACACTTCCAGGGATCCAGGGGCAGCCACAGCTTCTCTGGGCAACCTGTGCCAGGGCCTGCCCACCCTCCCAGACAAGAATTCCTTCCCAATATCCCACCTATCCCTGCCCTCTGGCAGTGGGAAGCCATTCCCTGTGTCCTGTCCCTCCATGCCTTGTCCCCAGTTGGGGGACACTGGTCAAGAAACTCCCTCTCTCCACACTCCTGTTTATCTCCCAGCTCTTCAGGCACAAGATGTCTCAGAAATCACAGTTTTTAGGTTGTTTTTACCTACAAACCAAAAGAACACCTTTTCTTTTCCCCCCACAAAGCCAAATATTTGCAATATTTTAGTGCTGGCCAGAAAAATCCTCTGTTGTGCCTGAGAGGGGCAGAGCAGACCCGAAACCTCTTAAAATTTTGTTGTCCCCAGCCATGACATGGGGACAGGGAAGGAGAAGAAGGTGGGAAATGCCTTCCTCCTGTTTTTTTCAGGAACCTGCAGTGCCTGATTTCTTTGCTGGATTCTGGATTTCTCCCTTCCTGTGTGAATACATTAACAATTGTCTATTTTTCCTCACGCTTTTGCTTCCTGTGCTGCCACTCAGACATTCCCCCCTCAACTGAAGAAGTGAAAATCGAGCTGAAACCGCTGCATGTGCAGGGGAAAAAGAGTTGTTTTAATGAACTGGTATTTTAGACATGTTAAATAAACACCCAAATAAAGTATTTGAAGCTCAGCTCAGCGTTGAAGCACCCAAGGACATTTTAACTAAACAAAATTTCATTCCCATTTCCACTGGAAATTGAAGCTGTCTGTGGAATTCCAGCGCTCAGGATGAGACTTGAGAAGTTTTGGGGAAAATCTCTTTTGTCTGCCATGAAATGTGAGGTTTTTTAAGTGAATATTTTGATACCAGTGCTGCATAAATTCCGATTTTGGATGGCAGATCTGAGCTGGAAGCTTGCCTGAGCTGATGTAAGGGGAGAAAAAGGAGACTGAAAGGGTGGGAGGGAGAAGTGAAATAACTGGGGGAAATGACAGAAAAGAAGGGGGGGGAAAAAAGAGTTTTAAATCATAATGGTCAAGAAAATTGAGGAAGATGAGCAGAAGCAAAGGTGGGGAGTGTCTCTGAGGTAACACAGAAATGATTGTGAGACTGGAAAGGAAGTTTGTGCCAGGGAGAGAATCTGAGGGAAAGCAATTTCTCAATGTAAAAGAGAGAAATTAATCCCAGATTGGGAGAAGAAAGAGAAACCAGAAAAGAGACTTGAAAAGGAGAAGGGGTGGGGGGAAACCCCAAAAGTCTAAATGAAACTTTGGAAAAAAAACCTGTGAAACAAGAGCTGAATTGTGCCATCAGGCTCCAACCCTTTCCCTGAAAATCTGAATGATTTCCCTCCAGGACCTCGTGTTTAGAAACCAATTTATATTTTCTTTCTTAGCTCTTTGTGGCTGAGAAAGGGAGGGGGAGAGACCTCAACCATCTGAGTCATCTGTGAAGGGGAGAGAGAAAGGGCTGGAATGAATTTCCTGGGAAGCCTTTGGGGTGGAGTGGAGAAGTTCCCCCATTGTCTGGTGGAAAGAAAATTCCCTAAAGGAAAACCCAACAGGGCAGCTCCCGTTGGCTGAAGTGCTCTAATGAGGGTCCCTTTTGGGTGATCCTTTGGATTGTTCCTTTGGAAGCACCAGGCTTGGATATCCAGGCTTGGGAAGTGCCTCTTAAAACTCGTGGATGAGGTTCATCCAAAGGGGGTATTAGGAAAAAATTTCCCTCGTGGAAAGGGTTGTCGAGCACTGGAACAGGGCAGGGGTGGAGTCCTTGTCCTTGGAAGTGTTAAAAAAACCTGTGGATGTGGCACCTGGGGACATGGTTTTATGGTGATTGTGGTGGTGCTGGTTGATGGTTGGACCTGGAGATCTCAGAGATCTTTCCCAACCTCGGGGATTCCATGATTCCATGGCACAGATTTTCCCACTGCAGGACATTTCTATTTTAATGGTCCCAGCTCACCACCACTCCCCCCTCCCCCTCCCCAGACATTAATTTATTCATAAAAGAGAAAGACAAGACCAGGAATTTATTGTTTTAAACAACTGGGGGCAATCCCAGCTTTTAGGGGTCCCTATTTCTCCTTTGAGTCCTCTGTGGAATGGAAATGATTTTCCCAAGGGGTCAGTGAGGCAGGGACACGTCATTCCTATATATCTCTGTAAGGCTGGGCAGGGAAATCACACCCCTAACAACAATAAACAGTGCCAGGAAACTTTCACAGGCACTGGGACTCCATCAGCCACACCGGGAAATTGGGAATGATGTCCTTAGGATGTTGTTGGCCCAGGCCACAGATCCATCTCCAGAACCAATTCCTGGGTATGAAGTGGGAGGTAGAACGAGGCAGGAATTATTCTTGAAGGCTGTGGATGTGGCAATCCCAAAGGAAGGGGGGAAGAGGGTGTAGGGATGCAAAGGATTCTGGATTAGTTGTTTCCAAGGCCAGAAAACTGTGGATATGTTTCATTTCTAAGTCAAGATGGAGTTTAAGATACCAAATCCCTGGACATAAAAACATGAGTGATCCTGGGATAAACCAAACCCAGCTGATTAATGAGAAAGGGAAAGGGAAAGGGAAAGGGAAAGGGAAAGGGAAAGGGAAAGGGAAAGGGAAAGGGAAAGGGAAAGGGACATTTCCTGTGCTCATACAGAGAAGTAAAACCAGGCCTTGTAAAGCCTTTCCCAACCCAGCAAAGCTTTGGGTTTAATCCTGTAAGTGGGTGTTCCTGCTGGTTTGTAGGGAGGGATTTTGCTGGTTTAGGAGCTCAGCTTTAACCCAGCCTGAGTTGGACCTGAAATTCGGGGAGGAGAACAAGGGAGGAGCTTTTTTTTTGGGGGGGAGTCTTTTCCTCCACTACAAGATCCACAACAAATCCAGTCTTAGCAAAGACTGAGGTTAAACCTGCCCTCAGCTGAGAGCTCTGGTCCACCATCATCCAGACTGTTTAATTTGTCTTTCATTTTCCCTTTCTATTTAATTTTAATTTAATTTTTCTCTTCTGTTTCATTTTTTCCCCCAATTTCAGCCTTTCTCACAGACCCGGCTCAAACACAATGTGTAGCACCAAGTTCCACTGTGGGAGAAATATTATTATTATTAATAATTTTATTATCATAGAACCACGGAATAGTTTGGGTTGGAAGGGACCTGAAAGATCATCTTGTTCCACCCCCTGCCATGAGCAGGGACACCTTCCACTAAACCACCTTCCAAGCTCCATCCCTGAACACCTCCAGGGATGGGGAGCCCTCAACCTTTCCCTCATTAAAGACAATTAAATAATTCCCACCTGCTGCCAAAATCACTCATTTGGAGGGGGCTTCTCACATTAAAAACATGAAAAATTAGGCAACCAGAAAGAGCTAAAAATCCCCTCCAGAGATACCAATCCAAGACGCTGCGATTTAAATTGCTAAAATTCGCCTTTAAATTCTTGTTATTGTTATTATTATTATCATTACTATAGCACCAGAGTCAGTGCCTCTGCAATCCAAGTACAGTTTGGCACTGTGTGGAATACAGTAGCGATTTCTGAGCTGGAGTTCCTCCCTTTTTTTTTTTTCTTTTTCCATTGCAATCTCCTGCTGGAGCACGACTGGACTTGGATCAACGTTCGATCTTAATGTGTTCTCCTGACAAGCTGTGAGATACAGGGCTGGAAAGAGAACAGAAAACAGCAGTTCTATGGTTCTGACCTCCACCCTCCCAGGAGATAGGAGGGGAAAAGAAGAAAAAAATTAAAAAAAAAATAAAAATAATAATCATAGTTTTTTTTCTGTCTGCTGGAGATCAGAATCTTCGGGGAACAATCGGGTGGAAAATAACACTAATAAATGGGAGTAAAGGAGGTGGTGCAAAAGTTCTGTTTCCATGTGAGGGAATGCAAGTGGAGAACATTTCCCTGTCTCTCCACCCTCCTCATAAAGCAGCCAACAAGCCAACAGAGACCAGTTAAGGGACTAAAACCCCCAAGCCATCAAGTTTTCCAGGCTAATTCTCTGCTACTTAAGCCTGGGGGAGGTGGGGAGGTTCAATCAGGCTGAGCAAATGACAAGCCAAACAGAGCAAGAAACAACAATAATATCATCCACATCTCCAGCACCTCCTTGTCCCAAAGGATTTGCAAACACTTTGTGGACCAGGCAGAGAGGGAAGTTCTGCCACCTGCTCGACAGCACCCAGCAGCAATTTTCTGTCCTGGATCAGGACATGAAACAGAGTCTTGCTGAACTTGATAATATTCTGCTGTCAGCTCCCTCCCAGAAATTTATGGAGGAGCTTTGCCTGGCAGAGATTTTCTCCAGCTGAAACCGCTGGAGAAAACTTGGGAATGGTTGTCCATAGGTGAAAATACCCTGGACAGAAACCCTGCTTGGATAAACCCTTCTCTCTTCTTCCCTGATTTTTCGCGTCTGCTTGTAAAGTCCCTTCCCTGAAAGGCTCTGAGTTATGGAAAGTGGATTCAGGAAAAAGGAATGGCTCTTCCTGACTTATATTTCGTGCAGAGCTCAGGATGCCTTTGGAGATCTCCCACCAGGACAAGGGTTGGCTTGGAAGGACCTGAAGAGCCACATCCCTGAGTGGCAGAGCTTCAAGTTTTCCTCCTCATTCCCAGGGCTCAGTCCAGGCTTTACAGGAAGAGCCCCTGTCCCTCCAGCGACCTTCCCGCTGCTCCAGAAGATCGACCTTCCCTGGGGTTGAGGGATCCTGCCGGATCCAATTTAGGTCAGCCCCTGGAACTTTGTGGAGAGGAGCTGCCAAAGTTCTGCTGCTGCCGTAATTAATGAGCCTTTAGGCCCTGCCAAAGCCGGGCTTTGCTCTCCTGGGGGGTGTAAACCGAGTCTTGACACCAGTCACAACCTCAGGGCCCACTGGGCAAAAATTTGGGCCAAGGAACAAGTCAGAAACCTCTTACAGACACAAACCCACCTGGGAAAAGGTTTAGGTGAGCCCCAAATGCTAATTTTTTTTTTTATTTTTTTTTTTTTGTATCGTTATTCCTTCGGAAAAGAAAATTGGACAGCAGAGCCCGTAAGCTCATCAAGGAGTGACAGCATTCCAGTAACATGTTCTTGGGTGTCTGTCACATTAGCTGAGCCTTTCCATCCAAAACAAGAGTATTCCACAGGAAGACTACTTCATCTGGCCCACAGAACTGTTTTGTCTGCTGGGAACCCTAAAATTACACCATTAAGTTCGCTTTTCAGTTCCCAGAAAGAGAGAGGGAAAGGAGGGTAGAGAGAGAAAAAATTTAAAAAAAAAAAAAAAAAAAAAAGAAAAGGGATGTTTCTTTGCCAGACAGGAAAGTATAAAAGTCAACATTTCCATGAAGACTAAACAGGTGGAAACTAATCAAGCCAAGGGAGAGGGAGCAGGAGAAGGAGAGGGAGAGTGGAGGGTTGCTGAGGAATTCTGCTCTGGAGAGAGTTCCTGAGGAATTCTGCTCTGGAGAGAGTTCCTGAGGAATTCTGCTCCCTGTCAGGCTCCTGCAGCTGCCTCAGGAGGGGGTTTTACGAGCGAGGTCAAGCCGCTCGTTCCGCCTGCCTCGTGTCCAAGACAGCCGGGTAATGAAGGGCCGTGTGTGTGAGGGATAAAGTCATCCCAGAGTGAAATGTGCAGCCTGACAGCTCGGGAGATTAATTCTGTTAATGGCTGGGCACGGAGCTCCACTTCTGTTCAGCTTCAAGCCCACTCCACACTCCTTTAGCCTGTGGAATATGTCAGCTCTCCCTCTCCCTCCTCCTTCTCTCACTTGGATTAAAACCCAGCTGAACCCAACCTGCAAAGTGGCTGCTTCCAGTGACACCATCCTGGCTGGAAGAGATTTTTTTTTTTCATTTAAAAATTCTTTTCAGTTACTATTAAAAATTTAATTAATCGAAATGTTAAACTAGTTAAAATTTAAGTAATCAAATTGCAATTAATTAAAGCTCACAGAATTAAAATTAATAAAATACTACCTAGTTGATAATTATTTAATTAATTTCTTTACGCCAGGGTTTAATTCCCGAAATGTTAAAAATCAGGGGGTGTGTGAATAGGGCTTGACTGGTTGTTTACAGTCACTTTGAGTAGGAAGTAACCTGTATTTCATCTGCTTTTGCTTATCTGCATTTGATCAAATAGATCTTAGGGTATTAACCAGGGTATTATTATATCAGCTCTCTCTCTCCCTCCTCCTCCTCTTACTTGGATTATAACCTAGCTGAACTCAAACTGTAAAGTGGCTGCTTCAAATGAGACCATCCTGGGTAGAAGAGATTTTTTAATTTAAAAATTTCAATTATTTAATTAATTAATTAAAACTTAATTAATTAAAAAGAGTTAGTAAAATTAAATAGTAATTTAAATAGCAATAGTAAAATTTTGATTAATTCAAATTCAAGTTTTAAAAATTTAATTAGGAAAATTAATTAATCAATATTCAATTAATTAAAATTCAATTAATTTCTTTATTCCATGGTTTCATTCCCAAAATGTTAAAAAATCTTCAAAAAAAAATTAAAAAGAAAAATATTTTTAAAAAAATCAAGGGTTGTATAAGTAGGGCTTGACTGGTTATGTATGGTTACTTTGAGGAGGGGGTAATCTGTATTTTATCTGCTTTTAATTATCTACTTTGAACCAAACAGATCTCAGGATATTAACTGGGATAAGCCATGTTTGGAGCAGCATCTTTGCTTTCCTGTAGCAACACAGAGATATTGTCCACAAAACAAATCAAAAACCCCCACACAAACAAAAATAATCGAATATAATGAAATTCCAAGTGAAAAAACAAAACAAACAAACAAACAAACAAAACAAAACAAAACAAAAAAAAAAAAAAAAAAAAAAAAAAAGAATCCTCGCAATCGTGGGGATAGAAATCCCATTTCTCCAGCAAGGAATTCTAGAAATGGAGAGTCCCCCTTTAGTCCCCTGAAAGATAAAACATCTTCCCTTCCACAGCAAAATCGTGCTGGAAATGGGAGGATATCATACAAGCCTGGAAAAGGGAGGAGGAGGTGGAATAATTCTATTTTTTATTACCACAAGTCTGGAAAAAAAAAAAAATCAAAATCTGAAACAAAAAAAAAATCAGAATAAAAGAATATTTGCATGTGTGTTAACTCATTCTGTGCACTGAGAGCAAGGCAAGGCATCTCCACTTAAGTTTTCTTTGCATTTTTTTGGTGGGTAATGATGAGTTTAGTAGAGCAGAAGATGTGAGATGAGAATCTCAGAGGAAATATTGCAAGGATTTGAAGGGCACAGCTGCCAGTTTGAACAGTCAAAGCCCAGTCTTGTCTTCAGGTGGGTTTCTGGTTCTGACTTCCTAAATTTCGTGGAATTGAGGAATGGTTTGGGTTGAGAGGGACCTTAAAGATCATCCCATTCCACCCCCTGCCATGGGCAGGGACACCTTCCACCATCCCAGGCTGCTCCAGCCTGGCCTTGGACACTTCCAGGGACCCAGGGGCAGCCACAGCTTCTCTGAAATTAGGGAAAATAAATATTTATAGGAGATATTGGGAAGAGATTCTGTGCTCAGAGGAAGGTGGTGAGGCACTGGAACAGGCTGTGGACTCCTCCTCCCTGGAGGTATTTTGGGGTTGGATGAGGTTTGGAGTAACCTGGGCTAGTGGAAGTGTCCCTGCCCGTGGCAAGGGGTGGCACTGGGTGGTCTTTATGGTTCCTTCCAACCCAAAACAAGCTGTGATCCCATAATTCCATATCCCATGGGATGCTTCCCTCAGCACCCATCAGAGCAGGGAGCTGAACTTGCTCCTCCTTGCTCCTCACCCTTGAGTTTCACACTCATGGCTTCTGGCTGAGGAAAACTGAAAAGAAAGGCTGGAGAAGAACATTCTCCAGGATTTTAATTTCTTTTTTAATTAAAAAAAAAAATAATAATTTTTAACCATCCTGTTGCTATGCAAAAGTGGCTTCCTGGAGGTTCTGTTTCCATCGGGAATGGTGAGGGCAGCCCCAGAGCACCATCCCTGCTCCTCAGACACTGCTCTGCTTGGATTTAGGGCTCCATCAGAGCATCAGGAGTGACAGGTTCTATCTCACACAGCAAAAGGCAGCTCAAAATCACATCTTTCAATCTGCTCCTTCACCCCAGGATCCCTTTAGGGGAACAGAAGAGGAACAGAGAGTGAAAGAATAAACAGAAGTGTCAGGAATTGCCTGTTTGTCACTGGGTCTAGAAGGGAAGTTCGGATTTGGAAGTCAATATTTTACATTCCTCAGGTTATCCAAAATGACTCCTGTCCAAAAGGATCACCTGCTCTAAATAAGGAGCTCTGGGCACATCCAGAAACAGAACTGGGAGGATTTTAAAGTCAAAACAGGAGGTGCCCAGCAGAGCCAGAAACTTCCATAGGACAAGTAAAGTCCTATGGTTGGATTACACTTGGATTACTCAAGCCTGAAGTAATTGTAAATCTTATTTTCAGCTCCTAAGCCAGTCTTATTTTTCAGTTCCTTATTAAGAATAATTCCAGATTTTGTAATCCACCCATAAAAATTTTTATCCAATGCACACCAAAGGCAAGGCTGTCAAAGCTGCACCTGAAAGGCTGATTTAAACCCACGCACTGTCCGTGACTGGGTGGGTTTAAATCAGCCCTGGAGTCAGCCTGGGAGATTTGCTGCAGCTCCAGAAGTCACAGCCTTGCAGCAGGAATTACTGCCTGGAATTCCCTGGCATGTGTTAGGGAACAGATCAGAGCACACAGTTCTAATGGTTCCTCCCGGGCTTAAGCTCCAGACTAAGGAATAACCTTCACTCCCTGCCAACACCACTGAAGGGATGGGAATCCTTGGAATATTGATTTATCCTCCTTCCAAGAACCAGTGTCACTCAGAGCCCCCTGAGATTTGGGGGGTAGGAACACCCTGGATTTATTTTGGTCAGCCCATCAGTTTGTTTTATGGGCAACAAATCCATATTTAGAAACACTTCCACTGGTTTTTTGTTTTGTTTTTTTTTTGCTCCACTCCCACACACCCCCTCACTGTCCAACTCAAGGTAAACCTTAACACCTCCCCCTCCCTTCTGCTATCTGGACTTGCCTTTGTGATTTATTTTCAGGAGTGAGACACCCAAGACAGAGTCAGTTTTTCCAAAGAAATAAACCACTGGAATCGGAGAAAAGGGCAGTCATACAATACCCAAAGTGGACATGACAGCAAATTAATCACACCCAAATAAATCAGGAGTGGAAGGGAGGGCAAGGGAGTGCTTTGCTCCCTAGTCTGGGTTTTGTCATGTACTGATGTGCTCATTTGGGCTTAATTTGAGGCCCTTCCTACACCACTTTGAGTTCATCCACCCTGTAATGAGGAAGTTCATGCTGAAGGACATTAATGTCCCCTCCTAAAAAAAAAAATCCATTAATTTAATCCCTTCCCTTCCCTTCCTTTCCCTTCCCTTCCCTTCCCTTCCCTTCCCTTCCCTTCCCTTCCCTTCCCTTCCCTTCCCTTCCCTTCCCTTCCCTTCCCTTCCCTTCCCTTCCCTTCCCAAACCTTCCCTTCCCAAACCTTCCCTTCCCTTCCCTTCCCTTCCCTTCCCTTCCCTTCCCTTCCCTTCCCTTCCCTTCCCTTCCCTTCCCTTCCCTTCCCTTCCCTTCCCTTCCCTTCCCTTCCCTTCCCTTCCCTTCCCTTCCCTTCCCTTCCCTTCCCCCCTTAAATATTTCACTCCTAATTCTTCAATACCCCTTTTTACATTTCTTTTTCTGTCATTTCAGGCCATTCCTGTCTGTGCTTTATCCCTTTTTCTCTGGCATTTACTGGCTATCAGATAATCACTTTAAAACACTTGAAATAAAAGAGTTTCCCGCCTTGTGAAAAAGTTTTGTGCATGGAAAAAATAAATAAAATCATAAAATGGTAAGGAAAAAAAATAATAATAAAAAAAAAGCGGATTTCCTGAGGGCAAAAGCTGTCAGGCCCTCGTGGTGTGAAAAACATTTGATGTGCAATTATTTAATGTAAAAAAAAAAAATAAAAGGTTTAGTAACAAGCATCAGTCCCTGATGATGGAAACCACATTCTGCAGCAGAACAAGGGGCACAGGCAGCGTTTTACCCCCTGGTTTCATCTCCAGCAAGAGGAAAAAAACCTAAAAGCCCCAATATCTCTAAATATCTGGAGAAAAGGAGGCTCAGGGGGGACCTTCTGGCTCTGCAATCCCTGACAGGAGGGGGGAGCTGGGGGGGTCGGGCTCTGCTCCCAGGGAACAGGGACAGGAGGAGAGGGAACGGCCTCAAGTGGCACCAGAGCAGGTTTAGGTTGGATATTGGGAAAAATTCCTTCCTGGGAAGTGCTGTCCAGCCCTGGCACAGCTGCCCAGGGCAGGGGTGGAGTCCCCATTCCTGGAGGGATTTCCAAGCCCTGTGGATGTGGCTCTTGGGGCCATGGGCAGTGCTTGGGGACAGTTGCACTCCATGATCCCAAAGGTCTTTTCCACGATTCTACAGTTCCCACGCCTCGTGTCTGATCCCTGCAGATTCTACCTGGGGAATTTAGGGATAACAAGGAACAAAGTGATGCTCTCCACGTCCCTGAGGTGGCAGATCCCATTCCTGGATTGTTCCACCTCGAGGGAACTGCAAACTGGGAGAGTTTGTTGCAAGAACCTTTATTTCCGTGTGGCTTTCCTGGTGACAAATGCTGCGGCTCCAGCCTTGTTTTCTCTGGCTGGACACATTTTTACAATATTTGTAGAAACTTAATAGCCTTGAAATCTCTACCTCATTGTCAAATTTGACGTTAACCAAAAGGCCCTCAAGGTAGGAGCTGGAAAACAAGTAGTGAGGAATTTTCTTGTATGGAAATAGCTGAAAAATTGAAGAGCACGAGCTAAAATAGGACTTTGGGAGTTCTTCTTTGAGTCCTTATTAAAGGACAATTGTTGCTCACTTTCGTTTTTCACAGTTGTGCCAAAGGTATTGAAAATAAACAGGAAAATTATTTTTTTTTTTTAATCAGTATAAAAAAAAAAGAAAGAAAAAAACCCCTATTTCCCTTTCAACATATGGAAAATTATTCAGGGAAATCCACTCTGGTCAAACCAGGCTGGGGGTGACTGAAAGAAAAGCAAAGGTGGTCCCTCAGCTTTAATACCTGCAAAGATGAAACCTCTGCTGAAATTCCACCTTAGCCAAGCTGTTTTTGCTCTTTATCCAGGCAGGAATAAAGGCTTTTCCAAGACTTTGCACAAGGTGCTATTTATTAGATGGATTGAACCCTAATTCTCCTGCTTGGAAAGGGAAAAGGAGGGAGGGTGGGATGGCACATCTTGTGTCGTGGCACGACTTGAGCCCAGGAATTTGATTTCAAGCAAAACCCACCCATGAGCCAGGGCAGGATTTGGGCTCTGGGGTTTACAGAGCTCTTTATTATCTCCGTTATTTTAATATCCCTGGCCTTGATCTGTCGATAGAACTGAGCTTTCCACGGAAAATTGAGCTGGGGGGATGGTGTTTCTCAGGGAAAGGCCTTTTGTGAAGGGGGACTCTGAAAACCGGACAGGAAACAACTCAAGACAGAAGAATCAGGTGAAAAAGGGGATTTTAAACGGTTTGGGCAATTAAAGCAATTTTGTGGTCACAGGTCAGCGTTCTGCTGGCTTGTGAGCACTGGGAAATAAAAACACGCTTTTCCTGCAGGAATATCGGGAGGGAATATTCCATCAGCAGTGAAAGTGCTTCCAGCCAAAGCAGGAGGACATTTGTGGGCACTTCAGCCCTGGGAAGGAGCTGAAGTGATCCCCAGGGATTTGTGGGGATCCTTCCGTGCTGTCCCTCAGAGTCAGTTTGTTCTGGTAAATCCTTCCCCTTTCAAAAACCTTTCCCTGTGTGGCTTCAGCTCCCAGAAAAGGCTCTCCCAGTAACTCTGGGATTCCTTGATCAGCCTTTTCCACTTCTGTCCCCGTCAACTCCCCATTTCCAACAGCTCTTCCACCCTTTCTTGGCTTTACCAGGTTTCCTTCTTCTCCCAAAAAGCAAGGACGTGAGAAATCCTTTTAATTTCCTTTCTTGGCTGGTTGTTTTTTTTTATTATTATTATTTTCAGCACCTTTCCTGCAACATTATCCACCAGAAGGCTCTGCATGACAAACACAACCCACCTTTAAAAATAAACCCACGTCCCCCCTGTGGCAGAGAACATATTTCTGGGGCTTTCCTCAGCCATCTGACAACACTTGCAAATCATCTTGAGCTGCTTTGGTGATAAAGCAGGAGGAAGGGAGTTGCTCCAGCAGGACCCAGAAGGGTGTTGCACATCCATTTCCAGGGGGAGAAGAGAAGGATATCGGGTCTCATTCTCCACGTGATGGAATAAATGTCGAGAAGGGAGTAATTTCATGATTTTTCAGCAGCCTGTCAGAAAGAAAATAGGAAGTTTGCAGTTTCTGGGTGGTGACAGTGTGACTACTGTGAGCCAGAGGATCAGAGATAAATGTTTAAGGCTGAATACAAATATTTTTCCCTGTGTATTTATTTACTCGGATACAGCTCTGGTTTGAGCATCTGAGGTGATTTTTCTTGTGTGGGTCTCAATTAGCAAACCCAACAGGTCCTGCAGAAAAAAGACACAAATTGACACTGAAAATCTGTTTGTTTTTTCCTCTAAAACCTTCTGAACCTCCCAGCTATTTTTATTTCAAAATGACAAAACTAAAGGGCTCGATGAGAGAGACCATTTAAGTGTAATATCAGCAAATGGCTGATTGTTAGAAATTCCCTGTTGGCATTTGAAATGGGATATTAGGAAGGAATTCTTCCCTGGGAGGGGGGTGAGGCCCTGGCACAGGTTGCCCAGAGAATTTGTGGTTGCCTCATCCTTGGATGTGTCCAAGACAAAGCTTGGAGCAACCTGGAATAGCGAGAATGTCCAAGGGGATTGGAGCAAATGATGTTTAAGGTCCCTTCCAAACCAAACCATTCTGGAATTCTGGGATTGTGTGATCTCCACTGACATAAAGGTTTATAGTCTTATCTTTTCCTTGGACACTGAAGCAACCTTGGCTGGTTTTTTATATCATGAGAACAGCACCAGCAAGGCATAGATTTGTTTATTAATCACTTCCAAAGTTATCCAAGCCCAAAACTTCCAGAGCCCTGGGACTAAACTGTGCCCACTCTAAAACCACTGTTAGCCTCATAACAGTTCTTTTTAATTTCTTTATTATTATCTCCATCTAAGCAAAAAAATCCCACGAGGGCCTGATCCTCAGATAATAATTATCTCAGATTTGCTGACAATAAAGCCTCATTAAGCAAAAGTACTTGGGGTGCAATGGGAAGCTCCCAGGACCGTGAGTCACTCGTGATTCCCTGGATATTTTAATCCTGTGCTGTTCAGGTTTACCATGTTACACACTGTCTGAAGAGCTGGAAACTCTGGGAATGCTCCAGGAAAGGCCATTATTGTGCTTGGCAGAGCTCCAGGGGCTATTTTGGTCGTCATCTGCAGGGTTTTTTAAGGAGCCCAACAAAGAGTGACATCACTCAAGAGAGACTTCCATGGACAGGCAGGATAAGATGCCACAGGAGGCCACTAAAGACACCAGAGTGGTGAATGAACACTTGTTGATCCTCATTTTGTGAAAGTTTTGAGTGCCAGGGGCATGTCCTGCAGCCCTCCAAGGCATTTTGTGGCAGCTTGGAATCCCATTTCTAAATGCACCTCATCTTTTATTGTTTTATTTCCTGAGAAAGGGAGAGGCAGGAAAAAAAATAGGTTTGACAGGTAGTTCCTAGAAATCCACGGATCATTTCTTATAGGATTAATCTTCTAATAGTCCTGTTTCCCATTCCTACTTAATCTCTATTCTGGAAGGCTGTAAATTGTCCTTTATTCTCCTGTGATTTTGATCCCAGGAGGGGGAAATACCAGGGTGTCACTCCAAGCTCCTCTAAAAGCCAAGCAAGTCAGCTCAGCCACTCCCCAGGGGGGATCTGAAGGACACCTTGGAAATTTCTCCCAAGATCTCCATCAGGATTGGCAGGATGCACTTCAGGATGAGCCTTAAGTGCCAGGGACATGTCCTGCAGCCCTCCAAGACATTTTGTGGCAGCTTGGAATCACATTTCTAAATGTAGAATGATAAGATCTATATATTTATATGTTTTATATTGAAATAATAAGATAACATTATTTATTGTATTGCTTATATAAATAATTACCTTTAATTATTTTGATTATATGATCATTATTTATTATGTTATTAATAATACTTATAATATCAGTACATTATTTTAAGTAATTAAATTAGAATAATAATTACTATATCATATTGTGTTATATATTTATAATAATATAAATTATTATAACATAAATTATGATATTATATAGTATACCTTGTAATATTATAGTATATTATGTGGTATATAATATTATTAAATAACATAAAATTTAATTTTATTTTATTTGAATTTATTTTATTTATTTTATTTTATTTATTTTATTTCATTTTTTCATTTAATGACTTTATTTTATTTTACTTTTTAATGTAATTTCAATTTCCTTTCATTATTTTCTTTTATTTATTTCATTTTATTTCATTTTGTTATTTTATTTTATTTCCTTTCCTTATTTTATTTCATTTCATTTCATTTCACTTCATTGCATTTCATTATTGCATTTTTCTTTATTTATTTCATTTTATTTCATTTTGTTATTATATTTGATTTTAGTTCATTATTTCATTTCATTTCATTTCATTTCATTTCATTTCATTTCATTATTGCATTTTATTTTATTTCATTTTATTTCATTTTGTTATTATATTTGATTTTAGTTCATTATTTCATTTAATTTCATTTCATTATTGCATTTTATTTTATTTATTTCATTTTATTTCATTTTTTCTATTTTGCATTATTTCATTTAATTATTTCATTTAATTTCATTTTATTTTATTTCATTTCATTTCACTTCATTTAATTTCATTTTCCTTTCATTATTTCATTTTACTTTACTTTAATTACTCATTTTATTTTTGTTGTATTTCTTTCAATTGAATTTCATTTTTTGCCAACTATTTCCAAAAAGGAGCCATTTCAGGTTGAGCCAACAAGTCATTCAATTTACATTGAATTTAATTTACAAACACACAGGAACCACCCTCATTTTGAGCCCCTGACTGTCCAGTGAGTGACAGTGAATTAATCCCTCTTGGGAATGGATTCCCAGAGAAGCTGTGGCTGCCCCTGGATCCCTGGAAGTGTCAAAGGCCAGGCTGGACAACCTGGGCTGGTGGAAGGTGTCCCTGCCCATGGGCAGATGATCCTTAAGGTCCCTTCCCACCCAAACCAAGGGTTGTCTCTTCTGGGGTCCAACCCATCAGTCATGTTGGTGGACCCCCAAAAATTACCCAACAGCTCCCTTTGCTGGAGACAAAACAACTTGGTTTTGTTTTGTTTTGTTTTGTTTTCATTTTAAGTGGGTTTCAGAGAGGGAAGGAGCAACTGGGACCCTGAGATTTACCCAAGGAGATGCTGAACCAGAAGAGCTGGGCCAGATCGGTGCTCTGGTGAGAAGGGTGGGAAGGGTTTGGTGGGTGGGAGACTGGGGGATCTCTGCACCAGTTCATGTCCATGGCCAGTGTCAATGAGCAGCACCTCAAAACAGCAGGAATCCTGCAGGGGTTTGGGTTGGGAGGGACCTTAAAGACCACCTTGTTCCGGACAAGTGGACACCTTCCACTAGACCAGGTTGCTCCAAGCCCAGCCCAGCCCGGCCTTGACCTCACCACTGTTGAACTACTCCAGATTTTTTCACTCCTTTCCTCCACTCTTTCCTCAGATACTTTTCCTCTCTAGTACCCAAAAAGAGGTGAGTGTGACCCCTGTGGGTGAATCATAGAAAGGTTTAGGGCAGAAGGGACCTAAAGTTCATCTCCTTGCACCCTCTGCCATGGGCAGGGACATCTTCCACTATCCCAGGCTGCTCCAACCTGGCCTTGACCTCACCACTATTGACCTGCTCTGGGATTTTTTTGGCTCCACTTTCCCCTCAGACACTTTTTCCCTCTCCTATACCCAAAAAGAGCTGAGTGTGACCCCTGTGGATGAATCCAGAAAGGTTTAGGGCAGAAGGGACCTAAAGTTCATCTCCTTGCACCCTCTGCCATGGGCAGGGACACCTTCCAGTAAAACAGGCTGCTCCAACCTGGCCTTGATCTCACCACTATTGACCTCCTCTGGAATTCTTTTGGCTCCACTTTCCCCTCAGACACTTTTTCCCTCTCCTATACCCAAAAAGAGATGAGTGTGACCTCTGTGGATAAATCATAGAAAGGTTTAGGGCAGAAGGGACCTTCAAGACAATCCCATTCCACCTCATGCCATGTGCAGGGACATCTTCCACTATCCCAGGCTGCTCCAACCTGACCTTGACCTCACCACTATTGACCTCCTCTGGAATTTTTTTGGCTCCACTTTCCCCTCAGACACTTTTTCCCACTCCAGTACCCAAAAGAGGTGGGTGTGACCTCTGTGGAGGACACGGGGCAGGAGACACTCCCACGTCCCCGTGCCCACGTGCGAGCAGCGGGAGAGCCGCCAGCGCTCCCAAGGAGGGCAGGGAGGGACAGGGGCTTGTTGCCATTGCTAAAACAGGCCTAAAATAAATGCAGTGAACTCCGTGCTCCACATCCAGCTGTGTAAACTCGAGCTGCAGCCTCTCATGTGGCCAGTTACCGATGGAAAAGGAGAAACGTCTGGCTCGGCACCCGGGGACTTGCCCATCAAACTGTTTCCCGCTGTTGGTCAAACAAGGCTCTTCAAATGCAAAAAAAAAAAAAATAATAATAATAAAAAAGCTTTTCTCCAGTTCCAAGCTCTAATAAATTGAAGGCCTGCACCTCTCATGGCCTTGGAATGACTGCATTAATTTTTTTTTTTGCTACATAATCGTCAATAAATCAAGCATAGCCCATTAAACAATAGATGCCTCCGAGGCCTCTCTTCAAATGTGCTTTTGATAAGAGTCAGAGAATTTTTTTCTGGGCTTGTAACGTTTTTCTTTCCTCTGTTTGTTTTTTCTAAGGGTCAAATAATGCTGTTAAAAAGAGCAGTTAATATATAGATCTATTTTTCCATATTCCCATCATGGTGTTTGACTTTGGGAGATTTATGGAATATCTTTTCCCAGTTCAACAATAGCATGGTTTGTTGTACTAAAGAGGTATTTTAACAGGAGTGGGGATTCTTAATAAGTTCACTGCTGTCTCCTTTCCAAAACAGGCCCCAGCCAAGACAGAGAACAGGGCAAATATATGTATCAATGTATATAAAGAAATATATATATATATATATATAAATATAACACACTCATGTGGGTATCACAGGTTTATTTTCACATGATGAACTCCTAAAGCTTGGTATGTTCTGGCCAGAAGCCACTGTTCACCTTTGTGATGAGGCAGAACACAAAGTTGCTTTGGAATTAGGAAGAACTAAGTGGTCTGGGCCAGGCCCTGGGATGGGGTAAAGGCGTTGGAGCTTTGCCAAACCAGGAGGGACCATGGCCTGACCTGCTGCTTTCAAAGAGCCTTCAGGTGTTCTGGGTCTCCTCTGAAGTTGCAGCTTCAGAAAGAAGCAAGAAAGAATCCCACAGGCTCGTCCACCCCCCAAAACCAGACCTGTCTTCTCCTCAGATTAAAAGTGCAACCCCAGTTTAGGAGAGAGTTGCACGAGCTGCTCAGTGTCACTGTAGAATTCCAGGATGGTTTGGGTTGGAAGGGACCTTAAAGATCATCCAGGGACACCCCCTGCCATGGGCAGGGACACCTTCCACTAGCCCAGGTTGCTCCAACCTGGCCTTGGCCACTTCCAGTGATCCAGGGGCAGCCACAGCTTCTCTGGGCAACCTGTGCCAGGGCCTGCCCACCCTCCCAAGAAAGGATTTCTTCTCATGACCCATTTCACCAAGTCTGGGCCTCATATCCCAGGGGAATTCCAGCAGGACTGCACATTCCTGGGGGAGGTTTTCTCCTGCATGGGAGCTGGTTGGTCACAGCAAAATAATACAAAGCATCCCTTTCCAAGGTGTCACTCCAAGCTCCTCTGAGAGTCAACCAAGTGAAATCAGTGGCTCTCCCAGGGAGATCTGAAGGACACCTTGGAAATTTCTCCCGAGGTCTCCATCAGGATTTGCAGGATGTATTTTAGGATGAGGGTCTTGGGTGTCTCAGCTAATCTCAGCCCTTCCAAGCTATGGGGATTGTTGGGCTCTCCCTAGCTGGAGGCAGGATGAGGTGCAGCCTGCACTGTCCAATGAGCCAAAAAAACAGTGGGACATTCCCCAAATAATGGGAGAACTCCTCGGCCCAAGCAGCAGAGCAGGGCACTGTGCTAGTTCAGAACACTGGAGCTTGTAAAGAATAATTAGGCTTTTTCTTTCCCCCAAGAGGATAAATAACTTGGACAAACTATCATTTGAGGCAACATCTCTCCCCCTAAGCCCAGATTTAGCTCGTTCAGCGTTGGCTGGAGGAGCTGAACACCCTGTTCGACGCTGCAGGCTGATAAGGCTCAGCCCAGGAACCAGCCCTCGGTCCTACATGTGGCTTCTCAATTCTCAGAACTGTCAGACAAGACAAAAAAAGGTCAGCTTTCCTATTTTTAAAAGCTTTGTTTTGGATGATGTTCATGAATGTCTCTCGTCGGGGGCAAGCCCTGGCTCCTGCAGCCAAGAGAAGCAGCCGCGGCGCTGTTTGACTGGAACACAATCTGCTGCTGCTGCCGAGAACTCCCAGGTGGTTCAAGGGAAAACGAGTGGCAGGAGATCAGATCTTGTCCTTTTCGGGGGGTTTGGATTGTTTTCCTCTCCAGTTCTCCCTCCCACGGGGCTCCTCTTGCTCTTTGAAGGTGGCTTTGTCCCCTCAGCCCATCTTTCGCCACCGGGTCAAGGGCTGGACGGTGCCACAGACCCTGAAGCTGTGGCAGATGAGTCTGTGGGTTTAGGAGAAATAAATGTCCCTGTTTTCCAGCACTCACAGCATTTGTCTGAACTGCCCTTTTCTTCAGAGTTCACAGGAAATTCAAGGTATCTCCCCATGTGGAGAGAAATAAGGAAAAGGCTGTCCCTGATGAAACACCTCCCACTGGATCAACCCAGAGAGGCTTTACTGCTCCTGATGCTCCTTCTTTCAGAGCAAGACACTGCTCTGGCCTTCTGAGTTTGTCACTGAAATACGATTTTTTAGGTCATTAATGGGGAAAAATCTTCTTGTGCAGACGCCCAGAGCCCCTGACATCAGAGGGATGGGGATTTCAGCTCCCCATCTTCCCCTCCTGCCAAGTGCAGCGGCGAAAAGCACGGGCTGAGGTCACCCCTCAGGCATCCTCAGGCCTCTGAACCGCAAAGTTCCTTCACAGACACTTCTCCTTTAATTTGTTCTCGCTGGAAAGACCCGTGGAGGGAGCAGTAAGAGAGGTGGGAATGGAGAAAGACCATCGACCTGCGGGAGAAACGGTGGTGGTGCTGCTGCTGGAGGAGGGGTGGGTGAGGAAAGACAGAGTTGCTGCCACAGAAACTCTTGACAGCTCTTGGCATAATTAAAATCCATCTCTTTTCACGAGCTCTTGGTGCCTGGAGCAGCCCCCCTGTTTCTGGCAGACCGAAAAGCATCGCTGATGTTGAGGAGCAGGTAGAAAAAACCACAAGAAAGGGTTTCCAAAGCAGAAGTGAGACACTACTTTTAGCTCAAATGCAGCTGAATTGGTCATAAAATATGATTTTATTCCTTTGAACAGGTACCCAAACCCTTGGTTTCACATCTTTCTTATGACTGAGCCTGTGGGATTTTTTTTCCAAGGCCTTGGAATTTGTAACTGAGAGAGGTATTGCTCCATTTTTCCAGAAAAAAAAAAAAAAGGGGAAGAAAAGGGTGAAAGAAAAAAAAAAAAAAAGGAAGAAAAAAGAAATTAAGCTTTCATCAGATCCAAATCCAAGCCCTGTTTGGGTTCAGGTTTAGTTCAAAAGTGGATGTCTAGGTCTTGTTTTTCCTGAGACATTTCCCTCATCCAAATCCAAACTGCTCTGAATGTGTCAGCAGGGAGCCCGAGGACCAAACGGTTCTGTTTGAGTTGAATCAGAGCACCAGACCCACCGTCTGCCAGAAACACTGACCTTCCCCAGTCTGATGCAAATTGTCCTCAATCTGTCCCATATTCCAGAGAAATCTCTGCTGGCACTTCTGCTTTTTAACCTTCCCCCCTTCACACACCCCACCAGTGGTTTTGTTTCACACTCGCTCTTACCTGACCCACACAACAGAATCCTCCTGGACTGAAATAATTAACTCAGCTGATTCTTGCTTGAACTTTGGAGTGGGTGTTATCCTGGTAGCCAGCAAAAAAAAAACCCAACAAATTAAACATATATATATATAAAAGTTTCACCTCTGCATGGAAACTGCTGCCCTTACAAGAGAGGTGTGGATCCCTCGTGCGCTGCTGGATCCAAACTGGTGCAATCCTGACTGACCTGCTGGTTTCCTCTGGGAGTTTCCTGTATATTCATTTAAAATGTGGTCCATCAGCTGGAAATAACTTTATGGAACATCTCACTTCATTATTTGCACGCAGACTGCAGCTTTGTGTCCTGATGGTGCAGTGTCAGGTGGAAGGGAAAAAAAACCCCACCAAAACCTGAGAAAACATCTTGCTTAACGTGTCTTCCACACTCACTTCGGAGTAAATGAGCTCTCCGTGGATGCAGCACTTCTAATTGCCCCCCAAAATACACTTTGGGGTGTCATTGAGAGTCTGGATGAAGTCCACTTGCAGGAGGAATAGTTTATGAAATCTTGGTTTTCCATTAATCTTCAGGCCCTTCTCCCAGGGGACTCCGAGGGGAAGGTGGTTGGATGGCAAGGGAGAAGGAGAGTGGGATGAGGAAGAGGGAAATGGTTGGTGAATGGATGGCTCAGGAGGAGGATAAAGAGTCAGGACTAGTTTAATTTCTGAACCTCGAAGCAGAAGGGAAATTAATTGAGGATAATGGATCCAGCAGTGAGGTGGGATTTTGGTTGAGAGTGCCATTCCTTCCCTCTCCTTGGATGACTCCTGATTCCTGCTTTTCCCTGTATTTACCCTGCTCACTGGGTGTGCCAACACCTGAGCTGAATTCCTGAGCTTAGGAGAGAATGGCTTTTTCCTTTGGGAGGGAAAACATTCCACCAGGATCCCTGGAATTCCCGTGCCCGCCTGCCCCTTGCTTGGAAACCACCACAGCTTCTGGAATATCATCCTGGCTTCACGTGCCCCTTGTTATAACCAGCCCCAAAAGATCTCCACCAGGAATAGTGGTAGGACAATCTTTATGTTTTCCAGGGAACTGGACATTTTACAGCCACTTAAACAAGTCCTGTTTAATTTTGAGTGGAGACACAAATATGTACGAGGTGAGGTATGAGGAGAGTTTGGTGACTATTTCCAAGCCAAACATTAAATTAAGGGCTAAATAATAGCAATAAAAGGGTTTGTTGGGCTGCTCCCTTCTCTCCAACTCCTGTTAACTTTTAAGTGGTCAAATTCCAGAAGGCAAATCGTCATCCATGACATTGGCAGGTAAAAATTCAATCACTTCATTCCTCACAAAGGATAAAAAGATTAATCTTATTATTGATTTTTTTTTTTTTTTGGCTTTCTCAGATTAGGTAAAATTATATGAAGGCAGAAATGTATTGTTCAGACATCATGGAATCATAGAATCATAGAAAAACAGGATGGTTGGGGTTAGAAGGGACCTTAAAGATCATCTCATTCCACCCCCTGCCATGGGCAGGGACACCTCCCACTATCCCAGGTTGCTCCAACCTGGCCTTGGACACTTCCAGGGATCCAGGGGCAGCCACAGCTTCTCTGGGCAACCTGTGCCAGGGCCTGCCCACCCTCCCAGCCAGGAATTCCTTCCCAATATCCCATCTAAACTTCCCCCCTTTCAGGCTGAACCCATTCCTTCTTATCTTTTCCCTCCAGTTCCTCACGAGGGGTCCCTTTCCAAAGTCACCTCCCCAAAAGTTAATTTAAATCCAATCTTTGCAACTTCCATAACTTTTTTTTTTTTTTTTTTTTTTTTTTTTTAATGATGATTTTTGTGCTGTTAAATGACATTTGAGCTGCTGCATCCCACTTTACTCACGGGCTGGAAAAAATGTGTGTATGGAAGAAAATCCATCCCTGAGATGATATTAAAGGGGGTGTAACCACATGGACCACGAGCAGAATGCAGGGGAGTTAAAAGGGATTCATGAACAAATGTTTCCATGTGCTGAGAAACATCCTGAAACCGGGAATTACCTCAATGTCAATGTGATCCTGGAAGAAGGAGCCCATTCCAGACTGGAATGTTGTAGACCAGCCATAATTAGGAACCAATAATCTGCCATTTTCCCAAACCTAAGTATTCCAGAGCTATTAGAATCACTCCAGAGACTCATTATTTTATTTTTTTTTTCCACAAGGAGTCCATCATTGTCTGGGAAATGAATGAGAATCATCCATCATCCACCACTCCTCACCCAAAAAAATAACCATACTTATTTTTTTTATGGCTCCTTCTGGCTTTCAGAATATATTTGGATTTCTGGAAACTTCTGTGTTTATACCCATCTTTTTTGAGGCAGATGCACAGGATTCCCTGAAAACCTTGTTTTTTGATCTCTTTTTTAAAAAACAACATCAAAAATGTGATTAAAAAAATATGTCTGTTATTCCTTTCCATTTCTCTGAGTGTGGAGGAATCACCTCCCACCCTCTGGAAGAAAACAGGAGTGAGTGGAATTTTGTTTCTCTGCTGGGCAACATAAATCAAGTAATTGATTAGTTAATTAATGCTCTCTTATTGAGAGACTGGTTAATTAATGGGAGGGAAGGGGAGGGGAGGGAAGGGAAGGGAAGGGAATAAAGAATTAGAACAATGTGGTGTAGAGGCATTTTTGTCACCCTTTGGGCTCAATGAATCCCTTCCCTCCCTGTGAGAAGGTGGGAACACCAGGACTTGCACTGGCACCACTGGCACTTCACATCCAGCAGTTTCAATTTCAGTTCTTTGTCACCACCACCAGCATTTCAAGAACAACTCTGGAACTCTGAAATTCGAGCAGTACAAAAGCTGCTCCTGTTCTCTGGATGGGTTGGAGCTGCAGCTTTTCCCTGGCATGTTCTGGGACAATATTTGGAAGCTGTTGACTGGGAGCTGTTCACTGCATTAATCGTGGAGCAAACCCTCACAGGGACTGCCAGGCCTAATAAATCTTCCTAGAATGCAACCTCCCACCATAAACACGTTCAGAAACACTTCAGCAACCCCTGGAAGATGATCCTTGGTTTCCTATCACAAGGCTTTAGCTTTGCTCAATCCATCAGTGGCAAGTCAAGAGGATTTTGAACTCTCCATCCCATTTTTTATCTCCCAGCAGGCAAGTGGAGGATGGATTCCCACAGCCTCCCAAAAAGCTGTTTGCACCTTGTAATTATAGTTACTGCTGAAGCTCCTCTGCACACAAGATCAGAATTTCATGGTGCTGAGCTCTTTGTAAGGTTTGGCATTCACAACAGGACATCCCTGCCCTGAGAAACTCCTGAGAAAATCACGAGAAAATCAGGAGAAACTCCCAAGAAACTCCTCATTTCTGCAGCAGAGGAAGAAATGCCTTATCCAGTAGAGCAGGAGCTAAAACACAGCCAAACTTGCACGATCTTAGTTAAGAATGGAATGAAGTCGAGAATTAACAGATTTTTTTGAAATTTCTTTCTGTTTTTTTTTTGATCATTTAGGGGCAGCAATAAAACAACTCCCCTGTGGAAAGTTCAGCCCGATGGAAGGATATAAAGGCCCGAGGAAGCTGCCAAGTTTCTCGGATTTTAAGGTCTCAGTGGAATTAGATCATTTCATTGGACCTTCCACCCCTCCCACAACGTTTTGTCTCACCCCAAGCACGTTTTGGGCAAAGCTTTTAGCAAAAGACACGGATTTATTCTCACTGAAATCCTAAAATGAAAACTGTGGTGGGCACCAGGTCATCCTTCAAGCCTCAGGGTGGGAGTTCCAGGGATTCAGGTGGATCATGGAAGGCCTGGTGGACCCACCTTTCTGGGAATCCTCCTTGCACCAAGCAAGTTGCTCCTGGGGAATTGTTTTCCCTGCTCCCAAAGACATTCCTTCCACTCTTCCAGAAAATAAAGACCAAAATGGCTTTGAAGGGAGAGGAAAGTCGTGCTGAGAAGGGGGTTTGGTTTAGAATATCCTAATTAAGAAGGGTCCATCTGCTGTGCAGTTCCAGGAGTTGGACTTGGATGATCTTTGTGGGTCCTTTCCAGCTCAGGATATTCCATGATTTTGTGTAAATCCCAGACAAAACCACACAGATCTGGAATAAATCAATGAGAGTTTGGCTCTTAAAAGCAGACAAGTATCTCCACCCATGAGATACCTGGAATTGCTCCTTCCTGGGAGGAACAGGGAAAAAGAAATCAAAGGTGACAATTGATTTATTTCAATGGATGAGGTAGATCTGGGGGGAAAAAAAAAAAATCTCATCCAGGACTGGAAATTAAAAATAACCCTTTTGTGATGAGGGGAAATGGCCTCAACTTTTGCCAGGAGAGGTTCAGTCTGGAAATTAGGAAAAATTTCCTTATTGAGAGACTGGTTAAGCCTTGGGCCAGGCTGGCCTGGGAAGTGGTGGAGTCACCACCCCTGGAATTGTTCAGAAAAGGAGCAAACCTTGCACTTCTTCATATGGTTTAGTGGGAATGGAGGTGCTGGGTTGAAGGTTGGACTTGATGACCTTGGAGGTCTTTTCCAACCTAAACTATTCAGTGATTTTATGATTCCATGACCATCCCACCAGGCACAAGTTGGAGAGGGGAGGTTTGGCACAGGGAGGCTGAGTTTCAAAACTCCAAGGTAAAAAAATGTTAATTCTTGAACCCATCACATTCTTTAATAATGTCCTGCCAATGATTTAATTTGCCTGTGTTTTACCTCCTATCTAGACCCAACTGGTTTTATTTACCTCTTCCATTTTTCTCGTGCCCAAATTTCCCTTCCCTGAACATTTAAGTGCTGAGCTGGTCAGAGTTGTACCACACTTTAAATTAGGATGAGTTTCAATATACCAGGAATGTGACCAAAGCTGCAATTTAAAAGATCCTTATGGCTTCATCTGAAAGGTGAGGATTATTCTTCAGCTGATAATTTCATCATCACCCTTTTTGAAAAAAAAAAATGAACCAAGGTACTCAAAAAGAGATGAAATTTAATTTTAATCACTCTGAAAATAAATTGGATACATCCATAACAGGAATTTCCATTGATGTCCTTAGGATGGATGGTTGGAATAGCTGTGTACTCTCCACTGGTGGTGTGTTTTTGGAAGAAGGAATTCAGTAGCATCTTTATTCCTTCATTTTTTGTTTTTGTTTTCTCAGTGTCCGCTGGATTTTTCATGGCAAGGAGACACAAGGGCTCTGAGGACTTGGAAGAGCAAACAGGAAAAGCTCCAAGACACCCAGCAAACACATGGCAGGCCCTGGAGAAACAACCCAAATCCCTGAATCCACCTCAGACCTCGTGATTTGGCCTTCAGTTAAACTCCAGTGTCATCCCCAGACTTTGCCTTGGCAAGGTGGGAGCAGAGGGACAACAAGGGGGGTTGAGTTTCTGGGATCTGCTGGATCTGTGTGCTCAACCCCCCTCCTGCAAAAGGGTGGTCTGGGAATCTCAAAAGGGCCTTTGGATTCAGCTCCAGCAAATTGGCACCTCTGGACTAAGGAAGGCAAAAGAGAGTGAAGGTAAGGAGTGAATAAAACATGTCCTGTGTGCCTGGCCCTCCTCCTGCTCAGCTCAGACTTTGCACAGCTTAGAGCCTTTTCCACAAGTCCATCCTTCTTTCCTTTTCCTCGCTTTTCCTCCTATTTTTATTTTCCTTTTTTACCAGCTAAAAATAGTGAAAATACCCCTTGGGAGATCACCCTCCAACACCCCCGGGGTGAGGCATCGACCTGCTGGGCACCAACCAGGACTGACCTTTGCTTGGATTGCAGATCCCACCCAGAGCTGGGGCGAGGTCAAACCTCGTCTCAGGAGCACTCACAGAGGAAGATAAACTGAAAGGGGGTAAATGAAGGGTTAAATGAAGCCACATTTGTGTCCTTCTGTTGAGAAATGAGCCCAGCTTTGCAGAGGAACCTGCATGACTGAGACAGTCTGGGGCTAAACCCGAGTCACACCAGCTGGAACAGAAACCAGGGGGAGTTCATGGGGGTTTTAATTTGGTTTATTTGTCCTACCTAAACCTTGAGCAGTTTGTCACTCTGTTTTTCCAGGATTTTTGCTGTAAAGATGTCAGTTCATGTGATCAACTATCCCCTGATTTCCTCCCCTGGAAAGCTCTGCAAAGCTCTGTTTCTGTTTGTCACAAAGCAGAGAATTCACCTTCTTGCCCCATCTATCCCTTTTGTTTTAGAGACAAGACAAGGGGAGGTTTTAAAGTGGAAAGGGTGATTTTAGACTAGAATTTAGGAAGAAATTTTTCCCTGTGAGGGTGGGCAGGCCCTGGCACAGGTTGCCCAGAGAAGCTGTGGCTGCCCCTGGATCCCTGGAAGTGTCCAAGGCCAGGTTGGAGCAACCTGGGCTATTGCAAGGTGTCCCTGCCCATGGCAGGAGTTGGAATGAGATGGAAAATTCTATTATTTTTATTTTATTTTATTTTATTTTATTTTATTATTTTATTTTATTTTATTTTATTTTATGTAAACTATTCTGTCCATCCATCCTCCTGAGTCATGGAATCTGGCAGGGGTTAACCTGGTGCAGGAGTTTTAAGGTGAGTTGTATGACCCCAAATATATACAGATAAACACACATATATACATATATATGACCCCAAATATATATATATATATATATATATATACATATAGATACATTTATATACATATACATATATATAAATAAATATATATATTTATGTGTGTATATATAAATATACACACATATAAACATACATATATATATACATATAACCCCAAATCTCCTTTAAAAAGGCCAATTCCACCCTAAACTCAACAAGCTGCTCTCTAGAAGGCACAATGTGATAAAAGCTGGAAAACTGATCAGGGAAATTAGGAGCCAGTTACAGATGAGGAAACTACAATGTCTGTAATTCCAGAAGGACCTGAGAGATGTGAATATTAGCAAGGTAGAAATCTGTGTGCACGTAAAGATGGTGGTGGTGGGCAAAAATAGAATAAAATTCACAGAGTTAACAAATTTTAGGCCAGAGAACAGAAGATTGACACAGATTAGAAGAGAAAAGTTTTGGAAAGATTCTCCAATGGTGGTAACAGAGGAGGAAAAGGTCATAAAGGGAGAAATGAAGAGAGGAAGTGAAAGATTAGGTTGAAAAATCAAGTTGAAAGATGAAGTTGAAAGATTGAGGGGGTTGAAAGGGCTTTAAGGTCCCTTCCAACCCAAACCCAAACTCCATTTTTCCCACCCTGTCAATCAGAAAAAAAAGAATTTACTTCTCCTCTCTGTGCATCCTTCACTCTTTTAAATTTAACCGAATGCCAGACAAACCTCTGGAATCAGAAGAGCCAAACTTTGACACCACTGGAGATCTAGAATGGGCTGGTGGCCAAGCAGGAAAAACTCAGGGATGGAAAACCAAGCACCAAGTTTAGGTTTACAGTCTGGCTTTACAAAGCCAGACTAACATGGAGCAGAGACAAACACCCAAACCAGGCTCCAGCAGGGAGAGAGAGAAATTTCCCAAAGTTACACAGAGGTGCTTGGCCTGTGTGGATTTCAAACCTGAGCAAGGATTTCAGGATTTTTCCAGGAAAACTTGGTTTTAGGGGGAACTCCAGGTGGAGTAAATTGATAATATCCTGATTAACTGTGTCCTTCTAACAGTTGTTGGGGTTTCCAGGTGGCACTTTGTTGCCAGAACAACTCCAGCAGTGCCAGGTATCCTGTTGTGGTCAGATGAAGGTTTTCCTGACAGGACTACAGACTTAGAATGGAAATCCTTGGAGCTCTGTTAATGCAACAAAGCATCATCCACTTTTTTCCCATTCATCCTCTTTTCCTTCATAATTATAACGGGATGTTCTTCCAGAAAAACACTCTTTGTATTAAGAAACTTTTCTTCACTTACAGCCTAAGTTGCTTATCGTGAGTTTAGATTGATTTATTATAATTAAAATCACTTTCTATAATATTTTTATGATAATTATTTCCTCTTCAGTGTTCTAATTGACTCATGAACAAACCCCAGGGCTTCCCCTCAGTAGATTACACGTAACAAAAATTCCTGTAGCATTCCAGACCCTTGCTTTTTAATTTCTAGGGAGTCCAACTGCTCCACTGCCAACATGAATTCCCTTTTCCTCCCAGAAAACCATTAAGCTCCAGCAGGGTTTTCCCATATTTAATGAGCAAGAAACTGAGAGTTTCTATTTCTGGCCTGGAATTGGGAATTTCTGGGCTACATGTCCAGTTTCCCTGAAGTATAACCAGGATGGGATTTTTGTGGAAAGGGAGAACCAAAATTCACCTTTTCCCACAGAGGAGAATTTAACAGTCATAAAAAAAAAAAAGTGGAATAATGATCCCACTGTTCAGACACACCTTAGGAATAGATTAAGTAGAGCTGACAGGCATGATTTGAAGGTCTAGGAATGTCATCAAGGGATTACAGATGGCCCAGGTTTGGGTTCCAAACACCACCAGCAAATCCCCTTCCCCTCACTGAGGCTGACGAGGCCGGGCTGGGTTTTACCTCCGTGAGCAGCACAGCATTCCCTCCTGGAGCCATCCTGGAGCTCTCCCCCTGTCCCAGAAAATCCCTCACACGCTCTTTGAACCCCCAGAGCAAGGTTTCTGCTGCAGATTAGGTTTGCTTGACACCAACTCCCTTCCCCACCCGAAAAATCTGACGTCGTCTCCTGCGCTCCAGGAAACCGGAGGTCGGTGGGGACGATGACCCGGCTGGGCACGGGAGAGGGAGTTGTATCCTGACATCCAGGGGCACTGCTGGGGTGCTGGGGCAGAATCCAACAGTCAGAGGTCGTGTGACTCATCTGGAAACCTGCAACAAGATGAGGCTCTCCACAAAACCCACTTCCTCGTCAGTGGGGTGATATTCCAGCAAGAAAGGGCTTTGCAGGATGTCCGTGACCTCAAGCCCTTATCCTGAAGCCTCTTGGCTCTTTATTATCTCTGTGAATGTCAAAGGGAAACTGGGAAAGACAGAACTGCTCTTCCTCAGGTCGCAGTGAAAGTGCTGACTGGCCAGTTTGTTGTGCCTTGGGATATTTCCTGGAAGCAGCGAGCTCGTGTTTTATGACCTGGTGGCTCAGCTCCACATCTGTGCTCAGCGAGCTTTCCAGTAGTCCTGGGATGATGCAGCCCATCCATATCAGCTGCTTCCCATGCTCTGATTCATCAGCAATCACTGCCAGAGCAAAAAGCAACCAGAGAGGGCTTGGCTGAAGTCTGGTCGCTCTGCATCGAGAATGTTGATTGTGATGAGAAGTGGAAATTAATTCTTATTGGCTTTGTGGAGGGGGGATTCGAGTGAGCTGTACATGGTTTGAATATCCAGGAATCCTGTAGAGACTGGAAACCAGGGAGTGCTTAAAAGCTGCAATAAAAATGCTCCTCTTTTACCTCCCAGACAGAGAAAGCATCCAAGAAACACACCCTCCTGCAGCCACAGCCCCTGGGAGAATACTGTGCTCTCACGAGATACCAAAGGGATCCTTCTGCTGCTCAGGAGTGGGAAACGTTAGAAGGAGTTTCCTGGAAAGGATGTGGAGTTTTCCATCAGTGGATGTCTTTCTGAGAAAGTGAGATAAACATCTGTCAGTATTAATACAGGTCAAGCTGCAGCCTGGCTTGCAGAGGACCCCTCTGGGCTCAGAGGGATTCCAGGGCTCAGGGAACAGTTGATGTGTCCCAGGGAACAAGTGTCTGAGGAGGAAGAATTCTCCATCACTGAGGCCAGAGGAGGCTCCAGTTTGATCCGAGGGATGGAGCAGCTCTGCTGGCAGGAAAATCTGGGAGAGCTGGGATTGCTCAGCCTGGAGAGGAGAAGCTTTGGGGGGAACTGATTGTGGCCTTCCAGGACCTGAAGATGCTACAGGAAAGATGGAGAGAGACTGTTTGCAAAGGCCTGGAGGGAAAGGACAAGGGGTAATGGTTTCAAATTGAAGGCAGGGATAGATGGGATATTGGGAAGGAATTCCTGGCTAGGAGGGTGGGCAGGCCCTGGCACAGGTTGCCCAGAGAAGCTGTGGCTGCCCCTGGATCCCTGGAAGTGTCCAAGGGCAGATTGGAGCAGTCTGGGCTAGTGGAAGGTGTCCCTGCCCATGGCAGGAGTTGGAATGAGAGGATCTTGAAGATCCCTTCCAACCCAAACCATTCCATGGCACTTAAAGAAGTGCCAGAGGTGCAGTGGGAGCTGCAGGATTTTTTCCAGCAGGCCAAGTCCATTCCTAAGGACACAAATGCCCACCCTGACACTGCCTCTGTTCCTCTCTCTCCCTGCTTAAGAAATCCTCACCCACACCCTCCTCCAGGCTTCCTAACCAGGGTTAGAGAAAAAAATCCACATTATTCTCGGTCATCTCCAGGCCATTTTTGATCAGATACGTTGATAAGAACACACATGATGTAATTAAACACCCCCCAACCCCAAAATAATAACAGTGAGGATAATAATTTATGATTATTTCTCTTTGTGTGTTTGCCCACTTTGGAGAGTTGATTCAGTGAAGAGGAACATGTTTTCAATTAAACAAAAAAGGGGGGGGATTTAAATTGAAAAGGCTTTGACCTCAAAATCAGAGCAGGAGTTTTCCTCTTGGAGGTCACTTGTTCCTGGCAATGGGGGCAAGGTGTCTTAATAAGTTGGTTTTTAGAATTCAAAGCATTCAGAAACAGCCACACTTCTGGTTGCCCTTTAAATTGCAGTGCACTGGCTCTTCCATGGAGCAGGACTGGTTTTCCATCGGTTTCCAGGTGGCTTTGCACATCTGGAGATAAGCAGCTTTATGTTTAAGGAAGGGATAAAAAAGAGTTCGAGCACATGCAGAAGTTTGTGCTCAAAATTCTCAGCAAATCCTTGGATTTAGGGTGAAGTTCCTGCTCAGACTTCTCATCAGATCCTTGGATTTCAGATGAAGTTCCTGTTAAATCATGCACTGATGCTTTTTACCTCCTCATGGATGAACAGACAGAGCCACAACCTGTGCAGTGTGCTACCTTTTTAATTAAACTTTTTAAAGGAAACCCTTAAATCAGTGAACCATTTAAAAAAATGGAGTTAAAATTAAGTCCAGAATGGGCTTCTTCTCCTTTGCCTGTTCTCAGGATCCCTCACCAGCGAGTCTGAAGCAGTTGGGATCTGCTTTCCTGCATGGAAAGGCATTTTCCTAACAGTTGTTAGGAATCCAGTGCTACTGAGAGGAAAGGGAGATTTTCCCTGTGGGATAACTGCTTCTCTTCTCTTTTTATTTCTTTAGGGTTGGGGCTTTTTTGAGGTTTTGATGGATAATAAACACACCCCGATGAGAGGTTTAGATTTAGAGGCCCAATGAAAGCACAGGGAACTTTATAACATATTGAAGTCCTCTTTAAACAGGATTTTTAAATCCTGTGCTACTGATTTATCCTGCAGAGAGTCATTGAGCTGAGGAATAAAGGACAGTGCCATTACTTTGGTTCAGTAGTTTGGGGCTGCCAAGTGTCCCACACAGAGTGGGAGACTCCTGGGATTTCCTCCTGCCTGTGTTTCCTCCATCCCTGGGGATGATCCTGGAGATCCCAGCTCTGTGCAGCAACATCAGGTCCTGCTGAAGGGGCTTTTCCCAGCAGAACAACCTGGTCTGGTGGAAGGTGTCCCTGCCCATGGCAGGGGATTGGAATTAGATGATCTTGGAGGTCTTTTCCAACCCAAACCATTCTGGATTCTCTGGTTCTGTGAGGAAAGGGAGATGTTTGGCAGCTGGGACCTGCCCCCAGGGCTGTCTCCATTGCATGACCTCCCATCTCCAACACCTCCCATCCTTACCCACGACCTCCTGTGACACTGCTTCAGATGTCATGAGTTTTCCCCCAAAAAAAGTTAAAAAAAGGTATGTGACAGCCACTTTTTTTTTGGACTCTGATGGCTACAAAAATCCCCTGATCCCTCAGTCCTGATTTCAGTATTTACTGTACATGAATTTTGCTTTAATTTCCACGAACGTCTGTGCATCCAGAGCTTTGTACCATTCCCATTTCCCATTCCAGCTGGCTGAGGATGCTGGCAGATGTCACATTATTATTATTATTATTGCCTTCTCCCTTTGTGCAAACGTTTTCCTAACCTGTTAAGCTCTCTGTGATCAATAGCTGCAGATGATTTTTCTCTTTCCAAGAGCTGAGCTCAAAATGCCTTTTTGCTCGATCGAGGAAATATCCCCTGGGGCTTGACTTTGATATGGAATATTAGAGATGGGACTTCTGATTAAAAATGGAGGGGGGAAATTGGTAAGAAGCCATCAACTGATAGCAAATTCCATCTCTGATTACAGTGGTTTTACTACATAAAACATAAGTGATGTTGCAGAGCTTTTCCCCAGGAGGATTTGAATCAGAGTGGGGGTTGTTTTGTTCCCCCCCTGGAGTTTGCAGTTGAATTCCAGACATCCACTGGACACCCTGAACCAGCTGGAGGGCTCCTGGAAAAGCTGAGCCAGCCATAGGATGTCCCCTTTTTAATTCCCAGGTCGCAGCACTGAGCTGTGGCAAAAATGTGGCAGCTTCTTCCTGAATGATCCCACTGCTCCTTGCACCAGAGTTTTGCTGGAATTGTGGTTGGAAAGAGATCTGGAACCAGGCTGGGAGAGCTGGGGGGGTTCCCCTGGAGAAGAGAAGGATCCAGGGAGACCTGAGAGCTCCTTGCAGGGCCTAAAGGGGCTCCAGGAGAGCTGGAGAGGGACTGGGGACAAGGCATGGAGGGACAGGACACAGGGAATGGCTTCCCACTGCCAGAGAGTAGGTTTAAATGGGATATTAAGTCCAAAACATAAACCAGAAAAATGTCATTTAGATTCCTTTGGAAAAGTTTATTATTTCCTATTAAGTTTTCTGCTGCTCTTTCAAGTCCATTTTTACTTGCAGGTAAAGGGTTTGGGTTTTTTTTTCAGACTAAGTTGTTTGAATAAAAATAGAATTTCTAATTTAATGTTTTCTTTATAAAAGCTTTATTTGCAATTCTCTTATGAGTTGTTATTATTATTATTATTATTTTCCCTTCATAACTTTGGAGATGAAATAACCACAGACTGACCTTCTCCCTCAACCCAAAATCCAGCCTTTTCAAAGGAGCACAGAAAATTAAACCCATTAAAATCCCGATAAACCAGAATGGAAATATTGCAGCGTTTCCTTTGTGAAGCTTGAAAACTGCTTTCCAATGTCTGAACTTTTAGTTTGCATGGACTATCTTGAGTAGCTCTTCCAACGTTTTGTGCCCTGAGTGGCATCATCTGCTCAGAAATTTCATATTCAAAGATTTCAGTGGTGGGTGTTTTGTTCACTCTCAGTTTTCCACCTGCTTTTTATGGTATTTAACTCTTTTTTTTTTTTTTTTCTGGTTTTCCAGGATTGCATCCACACGTGGATTTACTAGAAATCCTCCTCTTGGCTCGTGTGGAAGTTGAATAAAAGCTTCTCAGGAAAGATGAAACAAGCAGAGCCTGCTGTTAATTAGCTTTGCTCGGAGCTGCTGCCTTTCTTTAATATTGGTTATGTTTGACAGGAGCCCTTTGTAGAGCTGTTGTTGTTGTTGTTGTTGTTGTGCTCAGCACCAAGCCAAGCTTTAGATGCTCTCCAAGGTTTCTTCCAGCACCAGTGGGGGGAGGGGGGGGGTCATCAGGTCACCTTTTATTCCTAGTCAAGAGCTGGTGGTGATTCTCAGCCCTGTGGTCAGATGTGAGGGCTGATAACGGGGGCTGTGAGCAGAAAAATGTGATTTTTCACCCCTTGTGTCGCTCAGCAATCGTGTTGCAACAGAAGGCAGAAGAGTTTGACATCCAAACCCCAAAGCACTTCACATTCTAACCCCTTCCTTCTGCCTCTCCTCTCCTCCAGGGACAGCAGGAGGTAATTTCCAAGGTCAACACGTCCCCTTTTATTCAGATGTTTCTTTGAAAGAGAGAGAAGGAAAGAGACACAATTATCCCGCCCCGAGAATTCCAAGTTTAAGAGGACTCTGGCCAACAACCCCCCCCTGGTTTGAGAGGCTCATTTCTCACATACCTCGGGAGCAGCCAGATCTGATAGGGAGCATCACTCAGGATCCTTTCATGGAACTCGTTTCCTGATCTCTTTGCTCCATCACTGGAAGGTTGATGGGCAAAAACAACGCACTGGGCTGATTTTGCTGCAATCAGGCCAAAATCCCGGCTCTGTTTACATAGACTCACAGCTTTCATGTGGAGACACGGACAGATGGGGATTTGAGCTCAAAGCACCTTCATCTGCTCTGCTCTGGCCTTGGTGGGATGGGATTTTATCCTCTACCTCCTGTCTGGAGGCAGCACTGGGAGGAGGGAGCTCGGGGGCATCAGCACGGGGAGGACATGGAGCTGCAGGAGAGAGTCCAGGGGAGGCTCCAAGAGGACCAGGGGATGGAGCAGCTCTGCTGGCAGGAAAGGCTGGGGAGAGCCTTTCCTGGGACAGTTGGGATTGCTCAGCCTGGAGAAGAGAAGATTTGGGGGAAGAACTGATTGTGGCCTTCCAGGACCTGAAAGAGCTACAGGAAAGATGGAGAGAGATTTTAGACAAGGACCTGGAGTGACAGGACACAGGGAATGGCTTCAGAGTGAAAGGGAGTAGGTTTAGATGGGATATTGGGAAGGAATTCCTGGCTGAGAGGGTGGGCAGGCCCTGGCACAGGTTGGGCAGAGAAGCTGTGGCTGTCCCTGGATCCCTGGAAGTGTCCAAGGCCAGGTTGGAGCAACCTGGGCTGGTGGGAGGTGTCCCTGCTCATGGCAGGGGGGTGGCACTGGATCATCTTTAATTTCTCTTCCAACCCAAACCATCCTGGGATTCAGTGAAATACCTGCAGGGGAAGGACAAAAGGAGATGGAACCAGGATCTCCTCAGTGATGCCCAGAGACAGGGAAAGAGGCAACAGGCACAAAGTGAAATCCAGAAAAGTCAGTTTAAACAGAGGAAAGCTCTTTGTTATGATGTGAGGGTTGAACATTGGAACAGGTTGTAGAATCTCCATCCCTGGAGAGAATCAGCAGCTGACAGGACACAACCCTGAACATCATTCTCCAGCTGGGATGGACTGGACAATCTCCAGAATTCCAAAGACTGCTCTGGAGGCTCCAGAGCAGGAATCTGTGCTGTCTGTTGGGCTGACAAACCCTGGGCATCTCCCTGCAAGGCCCAGGCTCCACCTGCAGCACCTTCCTGAGGAGCATTCCTTGGGCCAAGGAAAACAAACCATGAGCAGGAAAAAAAAAAAAAAAAAGGCAAAGCAAATGAATGCACCTCATACCTTGCCCTGGAGGTAAGAATTCAGTCCTGGGCAGAAGCCAAAGGGGAGGAAATTCCAAAGTGAGAGAAAGGGGGAAGCCCCTGCCAGAGCAATCCCTGAATTGCTGGGGCTCACAGAGGCTCAGGACAAAGGGAGGGGAATCTCTTTTCTCCTCCCTTACACAACTGTTGCCAAGTTTCAGCATTTGGGGATGGATTTGGGCTGAAGTTGATTTTTATTATTTTTATTTTATTTTATTTTATTTTATTTTATTTTATTTTATTTTATTTTATTTTATTTTATTTTATTTTATTTTATTTTATTTTATTTTACTTTATTTTATTTTATTTTTTATCAGCTTCCAGACTTGGATGGAACCAACCCTGAGGAACCTTCCTGGGAAGGAAAGGAAGGAGGTGCTGTTTTCTGGCTCGACTTTTTAGGGTGGGCACCTCCTTTTGCGTGCCCCATTGCTCTTTCTGCTTATTAATCCTCAAATCAGGGCTTATTTCTCCCTCCCATCTTTCTCTCAGCTACTAAAACTCTTCTTTTGGGTGGGATTTCTGTGCCTGACCCCAAAGGTTTGGGCTCCAGCAGAGCAGGACCTCTTCCACCTCTTCTGGGACCATTAAATGTGCTGCAAAAGAACAATATGTGCCAACAGCACTGTATGTATTTATTACTCAAACACTTACAATAAGTTTCCACCAACATTTTCTATCTTTTTCTTTTTTATCCACCCCCCCCTCCACCCAAGGCAAGGGCTGCTTGCAACAAAAATGAAGACTTTTAAAAATCAAATTAAATCCTCTTATATTTCACTTAATAACTCCAATTTTTTTAAAATATATTTTTTTAATTTTGAATTTCACTTGTAGTTTTATTCACAAGTGTTTTCCTTGGATGCCACTGGTCACGTGAAACACCAGCTTGGTCACTAAAAAAAGGAAGTTACAAATCTCTCCTTAATTTACTTTTAAGGCTTGAAAAATCGTTTGTGTCAAGGGGTTAAAAAAGCTTTGGAATAATCAGAGAAGCCCAGGATGGTTTGGGTTGGAAGGGACCTTTAAAATCATCCAATTCCAACCCTTTTCCATGGGCAGGGACACTTTCCACTATCCCTGGTTGCTCCCACCTGGCCTTGGAGACTTCCAGGGATGGGGCAGCCTCTGGAAAACCTTTCAATAATTAGTTAAAATCCTTTATATGTTTTTTTCCTACTGAAATTAATTAACATTGCACCTAAGAAACGTCCAGGTAAAGTTCCTAACTTGGGAAAGGCAGGATTTTGAACGCTATGAGGGAGATTTGCCAGCTCTCACTTTAACGTTTTAAATCAACTCTGCTGCCTAAAAATAAAAAAGCAAATAAATTAAAATAAACATTTTAAAATAAATCCAATTAAAAAATAAACAAATAAATAAATAACGTACACCAAAATAAAGATAAATGAAATTAGAAACAAATTAAATGAAAAAGAAATGCAAATAAATGACTGAGATCTGATTCTGCTCCCAGCCCCATCACCTCCCTCCTGATCTCCTGCAGGACACGAGGCCATCTCACCCCTCCCAGGCACTGCAGGTGAATGAAGCTCCACTGAAACACCCCTGGAATTGTTGTCCATAACTCAGTTTAGGTGGGATTCTCCTGGTTTTCCTCCCCTTGTTCCAACAGGTTCCACAGACCCCTTTTTTTTCCCAACAGAGCCCCTCAAGCCCCCCCCGAGGAGCAACCCACATCTTTTAGATAATTCCAGCAGCAACAAAACCCCTCCTGGAGGTGCCTGCGAGTCAGGGCAAGTGAGGTGGGAAGGATTTCACCCTCCAGCTACTTCTGGAACCCCACCTAAAACTGCTGGATGCAACTTTCCTTGTCTGGGGCGGTGGGACCGAGTGTGGAGCCCCACCCGTGCAGTCTGGGGATGGTTTCACCCTTCATTAATTTTCAAGAAAAAGAAGAAACTTTGCTTTTCTTATTTTAATACTTTCTTATTATTATTTTATTTCATTTTCCCCCCTGAATTTCCCCCAAAATCCCTGTGCAAGGAGCAACCAGCAGGCAGAAATGCGGATTTGTGACCTTTGGGCAAGAAGGGTCCAACCTTTCCTTGAAGGTTCTCAAAGAGGCTCCTCCACTCCTCCCACCTCAATCTACATAACAAACCCCTTTGCTTTGTTTGGGTGGCACTTCCAGGCTGAAAATCGGCGACCAAACAGCGAGTGGAGCTTTGTTTTCTGTGCCACAGCTACAAAATTTACATCCTGTCTGCATTTCTGGCTTTCACTCCCTCCCTGTTTGCTGGAGGAAAGGCCCCTCTGATGGCCGGGAATTTGATGATGTATCTGGGAGAAAGCTGCCAGCACTCGTCTCCCAAAAGATTGGAATAGATTGGAATGGGTTTGGGGCACTGCCAGGGAATTGGGTTTGTGGGTTTTCGTGTTTGTTTGGACGGGAGAGCTGCGTTTTACGTCCGTGTAAAAACAGATGGATTAAAAAAAAAAAAAGAAAAAAAAAAGAGGGGAAAAAAAAAGAGGGAAGAAAATCAAGCAGAGTGAGAATAAACAGTCACCTCTTCACAGGGAAAAAAAAAAAAAAAAAGGCAATTTTCCCTTCCCTCAGTGATTAATCAGATCCATGTCTTGGAATTTGACAGGTCCCAGGGGATGGATGGGTGACAATGAAAGGAGAGACAACCTGGAATAGTGGAACAACCTGGAATAGTGGAACAACCTGGAATAGTGGAACAACCTGGAATAGTGGAACAATCTGGAATTCTGGAACAACCTGGAATAGTGGAACAACCTGGAACACTGGAACAATGGAACAACCTGGAATAGTGGAAGGTGTCCCTGCCCATGGATGAGCTTTAAAGTTCCTTCCACCCCAAACCACTCTGGGATTCTCTAAAATCCTAATCAAGTTACTAATCAGTGTAATTAAATGAAGACAAAGCAAAATGCAGTGGATCAGCAGACACTTCCACACAGCCCCTAAAACCACCTTTTCTCTGCACATTCTATATTTCCATTTCATCAACAGCAATACCTGTTATAAGGGATGTAGAGTTTATAGCACTATCTGTGCCACATTTCTCCAGTCTGAGGGGTTTTCAGGCTTGTTTTAAGTAAGTAAACAAATAAAATATTGCAGCCTTGTTATAGGATTCAGCATTTGAATTTACACATATATATATATATGTAATTATATATATAATATATTTATATATTACATATATAATTTATACATATATACACATATATTGTAATATATATGCATATTATAATCTATATATTTACACACACATATATTATAATTATATATAAATCTAATTAAGTGTATCCCCCCTGGTTCTGGTCTCCCACAGGTCCAGTGCCATATCCATGATCCACACAGGAATATTCCAGAGCTCCTGCAGCTCCTCAGATGTTACCCAAGGTGTCTTCAGTTGGAGGTGTCCCTGCCCATGGAAGGGGGGCTGGAATTAGATGATCTTTAAGGACATTTCTAACCCAAAACATTCTGGGGTTCTGAGCAGATCTCCCTTCTCTCCTTTCATGATCATCAGAGATGATCCAGAGGGTGAATCCATCTCACTGCCTCCAGTGTGTAGGAATTAATTATACTCCATGGATAATTGCTTCTTTTACCTTGACTGGGAGGAATTTTATGCAAATATATATATATATATATATATATATATAAAAAGAAATTAAGCATGATGTAGTATTATAATTATATTAATTACTAGAGTTTTGGGGGAAAATTGACTTTTTAGGATCAGAAGCTCTTTTTAAATGATTTTTTTTTTTTTTCACATGGGCAGGTATTGATAGGACAAGGGGGATGGTTTTGAACTGAAAGAAGAGAGATTTGGGTTAGATTTCAGAAGGAAATCCTTCCCTGGGAGGGTGGGGAGGCCCTGGCACAGGTTTTTCCTGGATCCCTGGAAGTGTCCAAGGCCAGGATGGACAACCTGGGCCAGTGGAAGGTGTCCCTGCCCATGGCAGGGGGTGGAATTGGATGATCCTTAAGGTCCCCTTCCACCCCAAACCATCCTGGGATTCTTCCAAACCTAAAAGGGATATTTTCTCCTCCCTATCAGCTGTGAGAAGGGAGGTGAGGAAATCAGAAAAGCCAACGCATGCCCTGGTGAGTTCAGAGTGTCTGACAAAGGATTTGGGCTGGGCTGGGTTCTGTTCCCGGGGTTTAGATCTCATTTATGGGCTGCAGGCTCAAAGGGGCCATAACTGATGTGCAGAAAGGCAAAAGGAGGCAAACACAAGCCAAGAGTGAGCAGTGGAGTGAATAAAACCACCCAGAGCACAGAAACAGGGAGAGGTTCCCTCTCATATCCAGGAGGGGAAAATCCGCTGGGATAACGAGGCCACGCTTAATTGGTTTTGGAGGGAATTAATAACATGTCCCTGTCTGCAATAATCTCAAGTTCTGAGGTTTATTCCAGGGGTTTGTTCCTTTAAAAGTTAAAAAAAAAAAAAAGAGAGGGATATTATGTGGTGTTTGTACTAAAGGAAGGAGTGGGTGTAGTTGTCTCTATAGGATGTGGGATCATGAACAGCATTTATCAGATGGCTCATGGAACATTATGATTTCATTGTCTGGGGTGACCAACAGACTCGTCTCCAAGTCTAAACATGCAAAACCACTTAGAGATCGAGGGGTTTCTCCAGAACTCTCGGAAATATTTCCATAAAAACTCAGCAGCCCCTTCTTCCTCGGCCCTCTCCTTCTCACAGAGATCCACGGGGCAGGGACTGGGTGTCCACTGGGATATTCCACTGCTGTTCCACCAAACCCAAAGGCAGGAACCACCTGCCAAGGACCAAAAACTCACCCTCAGGGGGTTCACTACGAGCACAACAGAATGAACCCCTTTCAAATATTTCACTTCACAAAAAATTCAGATTGGAAACACAAGGAAAAATTAATCCCCCCTGGGACAGCTGATGAGCACAAGCTGCCCAGGGAAGTTGGGGAGTCTCCATCCTTACAGATGCTCCAGCTGTTTGGGGTGACCTTCTGGAGCTGATGCTGCTTTGAAGGGTGAGGTTGGACCAGGTGATCCACAAGGAATATTTCACTTTTTTAAATACGTGGGGGTTGTTTTTTGGTGGTGGGGTGTTTTCTTTGCCTTTTTTTTTTGTTGTTTTGTTTTGTGGGTTTTTTTCCAGATGGATTTTTTCTATACAGAAAACAATCCTTTTAAGAGAAACTTGATTTTGTTGTCATAACAGCTTTTTTATGGCAATATTGTACTATTTGGGATGATTTGTTCTGCATGTGGAGATCCATTCTGCTTGCAGGAGCAGTGCAGTAGATAAACAACTGGGTACAATTTCAAAGCAACATCTGTTGGATTTTGGCCAAAATCCCCTTTGGAAATGTATCCCTGCCAGGTTTGAGCCCACCCAGGAGGAATGAGGCTTTGGCAGGGGTCACACAGACCTGAGAGCCACTTAAATGAGAGAGAAAACTGTCAAATAAATCACAGAATGGTTTGGGTTGAAGGGACATTAAAGATCATCTCATTCCACCCCCTGCCACGGGCAGGGACACCTTCCCCTAGCCCAAGTTGCTCCAGCCTGGCCACAAACACTTCCAGGGATGGCAAGAGGGCTCTTCCCACCCAATGAGCTCCATTTCAATGAAATAAAATTTGCTCAGAGTGTGGCAGTGCTGGTCCCAGAGATGGACAGTGGCCTGGCTCCCAAAAACCCTCTCAGGGAGAAGCAGCATCCTGCTGTGGGTGATGTTGCTGTGGGTGCAGGGAGGTCTGGAAGTGCTGCTTCCCCCTGGGTTCGAGTGGGTTCAACTCCTTGTCTCTCTGCCAGCTTTCCTGGGATGCTGGGGCTGGAATAAGAGCACAGGGAAGCCCGATCTCCTCGTGCCATGAGCCTGATTCCACCTAGGAATCCTTCCCAGGAGAGGAGCAGGAACAACAGGGTCATGTGGTGCCTGGTTAACCTCAGGCACAGGCTGCCCATCTGCAGGGAGGTGGCTGAGGGATCAAACAGAGCAGTTTGCCCCTGCTGTGGGGACACTTCAACCTTCTCCCTTGCTCCTCAAATCGTGTTTTCTCTTCATTTGTGCCCCCGAGGCACAGTGACCCCAGAGGGGGGGGTGGCTGAACAGGCTGTTTGGTGTTCCATGGACAACAGCCTGGAAAATCCCTGCTCTCCACGTGGAGGGGGGAAAAGGAGACCCAGAACAGAAACACAGAACAGCAGCAGGGCCATCATGTTGGCATTCTGGTCTCAGCCTGGGGTTTGAGGGAAGCTCTGGACCTCTGGGGAGGGAGTCACGGAGGGCAAAGCCACGGTTTTGGGCTTGGCAGGGCCTGCTATCCCAGAGGGAGCAGCAGGAGGATCTGCCCCAGGCTGTGCAGTTCAGGAGGGTGGGACAATGTGGCCGAGGGCCCTTGGGCAGAGAGACCCAAAGAAACCATAATGAGGGGGCTCCTCCGAGCTCCCAGTGACAGCCCTCCTTCTCCTTCTCCTTCTCCTTCTCCTTCTCCTTCTCCTTCTCCTTCTCCTTCTCCTTCTCCTTCTCCTTCTTTCTCCTTCTCCTTCTCCTTCTCCTTCTCCTTCTTTCTCCTTCTCCTTCTCCTTCTCCTTCTCCTTCTCCTTCTCCTTCTCCTTTTTCTTCCTCTTTCTTTTCCTTGGTTTTTTTCACCTTTTTGTTTCCCTTTTTCTTTATCTTTTTCTTCCCCTTTTTCTTTCCCATTTTCTTTTTGTTTCCCTGTCCCTGTCCCTGTCCCTGTCCTTCTCCCTCTCCCTCTCCCTCTCCCTCTCCCTCTCCCTCTCCCTCTCCCTTCCTTTCCCTCTCCTTTTCAGTTTCCCTTTCCCTTTTTCTTTTCCCTTTTCCTTTTTCCTTTTTCTTCTTCTTTCTTTTCTGCCTTTTTAAAGCTGAGATTTCTTCCATCTGTTCCAACACATGACACTCCCTCGTGCAAAAAATCAGGAGGATCATCTTCAACACCTACTTTTGTTACCTCCTCTCACCGTGTTCTCAGGCAAATCCTTATGGACCAGATTTCCTAAAAGGAGGCATCTCCTAATTAGAAAGGTTTCAAAATGGTTAAAAAGTGTTACTTTCTGCACAAAATCATGAACCACAAAGGGCTGTCTGCTCCAAAATTTATCAAATTGGGATCTTCAGCCTTTCCTGGCCTCACCCACCAGTTTCATGAGACTTAAGAACTTGAGCCCAGCAGAAAATCCAGGATTTGGGCTTAGCCTCTGTTGAAAACAGGGAATAACATTTTCCTCACGTTTCTTAAACTATCCCAGGGATATTAAATGACAGAAATGAGGGACAATATATAAAAATACATAAAAACACCTATATCACCTGTACACTGGGAGGACAACTCTTAGGAGCTCTTTCCTCCCCCAGCACAGTTGCCTGAGAACATTTGGAGCCAAACAACCCCCTAAGGAGGGAATTTTGGGGGCTGAGGGCAGGTTTGAGACCTGCCTGCCACCCACCAGGAACTTCTCCCACGGGGGAGCAACACCTTGGGCTTCACACACTTGTTGTGACAGATGCTGGGGCTGGTGGGAATGACATCACCCCCCAACCCCACCCCTGGATAAAGCTTAGGAAACAAACCCTCTGCCAACCCCCCCTTCCTCGGGGTTTCTGTTATCTTGGAGTCTCTCCTTCCTGGCTGGAGAGCGACAGGAAGCCTTCAGTAAGTGGGTAATAATAGTTTCCTGTTAATAGGAAATAGCAGGCTCTTGGAAGTGGCCATATGGAGGCTGAGGACTAAAAAAAAAAAAAAAAAAGGGACCCCACAGCTCTCAGAGCATGTGTGGGAATCCCACAGACCTTTGTAGTCCATCCAAAGCACACAGCCCCTTTAATTCTTCTGTAATTGCCAGTGTCAATAGTCAGCGGGGATCATTTTGTCATGTATTGTTTTAGTCTGGGAGCAAGAGGGTCTGACAGAGGGAAAAGTGGCAGGGAGAGAGAGAGGAGAGAGGGAGAAGAGCCCTCGAGTTGGGGGATGATCCCTTTGTGTGTTGAGAGGGCAGAGAAAACAGGAATCTGATGGAAACAAAGCTGGGGGGGGGGGGGGGGTAGAGAAGGGCACAGAGGGCACAGTCAAACAGCAACAAGGCTCATTTTGAGTCTCCTTGGCTGGGGGACTGCCAAGGCAGTGGTGGTGGAGCCAGAGGGGAAGGATCTCTTGGCAGGCAAAGGAGACAGTGCCTCTTTTTGAAACGCTCCTCTTTGCTGCACTGAAAGTCCCGCTGAGTTTCCACCACGGCTGGTTCCAAAATTCCTCTTTCCTCTGAGCATGAGCCTGTTGTTGCTCACATGCTAATTCTGGCCAGGGAAGGGCAGGAGGACTCCAAGTAGCCTTGGACTAAGATTGTCAGAGGAGTTATGAAACTCTCAGGGTTTTATAACAGCAGATTGACATTCTGTCCTCCCAGGAGTTAAAGCACCTATTTACACACGGAGTAAATATTCCAGCTCTGAGCTGCCCCATGGATGTGGGGCCTTCCCTGCCTTTCCAAGAGGGACTTTGCCTGCCCTACACCAAATACTGAAAGAAAAGGAGCTGAAACATTCTTGAAGGGAGTGGGAAGTCGCTGGGCTTGGAGCAGGAATTCATGGGAGGTTTTTGTCACTCTGGTTGGGAAGATGCTCAGCTTTTCTTGTTGAAAATACTGAGATTTCCCTCGTTTACTTTAAACTTTCTTATTGATTTCAAGGAGAAGAAGAGTCATCTTTTGTGTCAAAAAAAAGAAAAGAAAAGAAAAAGAATCTGAGATTAGAGATGTGGGTTTTATGGGGACACAGGAAATGTAGAATGGCTTAGGTTGGAAGGGATCTTAAAATTCATCTCATTCCAAACCCCTTCTACTAGACCAGGTGGAAGGTCCTGGCCTGAGAAAATTCCAGAGATCCAGGGGCAGCCACAGCTTCTCTGGGTAAGAAGAATCCCTTGGGGAACTTTCTCCCTGGAAACTTTCCCAATAATGGGATTTGAACAGCTTGCAAATATAGATGATTGAATGATTTTTAAAGTCCCGTCCAGCCCAAGCCATTCTAGGATTCTACAAGAGGCGCAACCCAAGATGTGCTCTGGAGAACCAAACATTTATGAGTTAAATTTCTCTTCCTTTAAACCGTTTGCTTCCAGTTCCCAACAAGCCTCGAAGGGAGCCGGGTTATTTAATCCACACTTTGAGCCTTCTGTCATTTTTTTAACCACACAGCATAAAAAACTCTTCATATTCAATAAGTGCAGCTCAGCACATCTGGCTCAGGGTGCTCATCTGCTCCTCTTTGCACCTTTTTTGGGGGGGATTTAAGCCTGGCTCTGATGCAGAAACCACAAAAAATGGAAATCTCCTTCCACTGAAACAAAGGTGAGTTCTGGCAGAAATCTTTTACATTTTTGGCTGGTTTATTTTAATTTTTTTTTAATATTATTCAGCCCAAAATATTGCTGATGCAATTTTAATTCTGCTTTGGGAGCCATTTTGTCTTGGCCATCTTCCAATCAAGCTGCTTAGGATGTCTCTCAGAATTCCACTGCAGTGACTTCACATCTCTCATGCTCTGGATTATCCTCAACTCCAAGGCAGGACATTTTTTTTTCCAATCATTTGTGGGATTTCTCCTGGATTTCACAGTGTTTGTTTGGTCCTTTTCCATGCGCCTCCATCAGAAATCCTTCTTTTTGCAGACAGGACACAAATCAGAAGATCAGAATCCTCTGCTTGGGTTGGGTTTTACATCAAAGATTTCCACACTCCAGGGAGATCTGGAGAATGGTGTTTCCTCTTTGTCCTCCAAATCCTGAAGCCAATTTGCCAGTTGGGATGATATTCCAGACACTGTGATTAAACAACTTTATTCTCCACCCAAATCTCTACAAACTCCATTTAAATACCCAAAAGAGCTCCAATTGACTGGATTCTCCACGTGATGTGGTCAAATAATTGTTGGTATCCCAGTGGGTGTCTCCTCCAGACTTTATGATTAAATAATTGCTGCTGTCTGTCCTGTTGACTTCTCCAGATTCCACTGCCCAGGAATTATCAGCATTTTGCTTCTTGAATTGGTTCTATTGAAGTAATTACATATTTTTCTTCCCCTTTGGAAAACAAGGTTTATCTCCACATTTCATTTCAAATGGCTTTGAAGCCAGAGATGCCATTTGAGATCACACCTTTTTTATTCTGAGATAGATACGTTTTGATGCATTTTGCACATTCTAACACGCTTTGCACATCTTTAGCTTGAGGATAAATGCTAAAAAAATGCACAAAAATTCTAAATTCCTCAGTGGAGATGGTTCCAATTTCTAACAATATAAATGACTGATCTCTCATCTCTTCAACACAGGCCGAAGAAGGATGAAGGACATGAGGGAATTGTGTCCTTCTGCCTCCCACCTCCTTCTGTTTGCTCCTCCTGGACATCTTCCAAACTGGAGGCTGCATGGAACTGCTGCTGGTTGGCTTTGCCTCGATTCCCACTGCCCAGAAATTCCCAAGTTTATTTCCTTTTCCCTAAGGACTGCTCTCAGCACGTGGCAGATTCTTCCTCCCTCAGGTGTGGCCCCAAGTGACATCTGAGATGTTCAGGATGTTCAGGAGATGAGACAAAAGACCTTGGAAACTCCTGACCAGAGATTTTAAGGGGAATAAAAGCTCTTCACACTCCCTTTGAGCATGAATATGACAAATCTCCACAACATTTCTGCCCTTATCATTCAGTCATTACTTTAAAATATTCTGTCACACTTATGGAAATTCAGATTTTTAGCACAAATCACAAAACAGCCCAGCCAAGTGCAGCTCTTGTAATTTATTTGGGTACATGGACAGAAAAAGCAAAGTTAGATTAAATCAAATAAGTTTTACAAGCAAAGTTGTTTTCTGAGGAGGAAAATAAACTTCATCTGAAGAAGAAAATAAACTTTTCCTATAGGACAAAAAAACGATCATTTTGCATTTTTTTTAAAAAAATGGTTTATTTTGAACTTTCCTTAAAATATGAGGAAAAAATCACCCTTTCTAGAAAAGGTGATGTGTTGAAATAAAACACACCCTTCGTTGGGATTTTAAGTTTTCCTTCATGGGAATTTTGGAAACACCAAACCCAGTGTAGCTCCAGCTGCCAGGAAATGGAAATCTTCTATTTGGATTTCAGGAATGGGAAGCAGATCCAAAGGGAAGTTTTGGCCTGTTTTGGTTCTGTTGCCCTTTTATTGCTCATTAAAATTAAAAGTACAATTTGTTTTCAGGGTAGAAATGATGAAACCCCCTGAATTAGGGGAAAATATGTATTTTTACTTTCCCAATGTTTGTGATATAGATTATTTTCCCTTTCCCAATCCTTATGATATAAATTTATGGGAGCATTAATCATGGATTTAAAGGAACATTTCCACCCCTTTGCTGGCAGAGACGAGTCTTGCAAATGATTACTAAAATAATTACTTATATAGACAATGCATATTTATATATAAATATAAATATATATATATATAAAAATATATATAATTATAATAAAATATCTAAAAATAAAATAATTATAATATTAAAATAGATAAAATATAATATATATTTATAAATATATATATTTATAATATTATATATTATATAATAGGGAGAAAAAACCAACATTTTCAGTTGTCACACAAAAACAACCCCCATCCTTTATTTTTCGTGTTTTCTGAGCCCATATCCTTGGGTACATTTGCCTCATTGTTTTGGATCAAAAAAAGCATCAAAATAACTAATAAATATTATTTTTCATCCTTTTTTTTTTTTTTTTTTTTTTAATATGAATTGCCAGTGAATTGTCAAAGAGCTAAAAATCAGATGTTTAGGTGTGGGTTTAAGACCCAGCTGTATCCACACACTCCAAAATCAGGTTTCCCCACACAAGGATTGAAGCTCCACCACCTTCAGGCTCATTCCCAAAAGTCCATGGCAGGGTGGAAGGAATTTTGTGGATGTGTGAGCCCATATGAGCTCTTGCAGTTCATGAAATTCAAACCTGGGGGAGGGAATGAAAAAAAAAATAAAAATTATTCAGGTTTGTCCCTTTTGTGCCAATCTTTGGGGCCTGTCAGGATGTGAGGAGTCCAGAGGAGACCCCGGAGCTGCTCCCAGGGCTGGAGCTCCAAAGGGCTCGAGCCAGGCTGGGAGAGCTGGGAATGTTCTCCTGGAGAGGAGAAGGATCCAGGGGGACCTGAGAGCCCCTTGCAGGGCCTAAAGGGGCTCCAGCAGAGCTGGAGAGGGACTGGGGACAAGGCATGGAGGGACAGGACACAGGGAATAGATTTAAACTGAAGGAGGGTATGTTTAGATGAGATATTGGAAGGAATTCCTGGCTGGGAGGGTGGGCAGGCCCTGGCACAGGATGCCCAGAGAAGCTGTGACTGCCCCTGGATCCCTGGAAGTGCCCAAGGCCAGGTTGGAGCAGCCTGGGCTGGTGGGAGGTGTCCCTGCCCATGGCAGGGGTGGAATGGGATGATTTTCAACATCATTTCCAACCCCAACCATCCTTAATTCTGTGATTCTGTGACATTTGTCCACAGGTCACCCCCACATTAAGGATCCCAACACCCAGGCAAAGCACCAAGATCCAGATTAGCTGCAATAAATGTGTGGGAGGAGTGGGATGATGGGACATGAGGAGGAATGGGAGAAGGAGGTGACTCTGCTCAGGGTGGGCTGTGGGGTTTGAACACCAGAAACTCCTGGAAAAGGGATGCAGGAAATCTGGGGGAATCTGGTTGGCTGTCCCCTCCCTCTGCTGCTCCCGGTTCACCCTCAAACCTTTGGATCCACGGGGAATTCCCAGTTGTATTCCTTGTTTTTGGAACACCATCCCCCACGGGATATGCTGTGGATTTTCATGGCCATTTTCAAGGCTTTTCAGTGAGTCCCAAACCACTTTGGACCAAACTATTTCAAGTCCAGGCGAGGGAATGGAGCTCCCTTAGCACCAAAACATGGGTTGAACTAACATATGTCCCACCTCAGCCAGGACAACTCCCAGATTACACCTAAATTCCTCCATAATTTTAATATTTCCCTCTTCTGCATCCTTGAATCATTTTATTTCCTTGTGGTGACTTTACTGCAGGAATAAACCCTTTAATACCACCCCAAAAGCAGTCAGTGTTCCTTAGACAACACTCCCACCCCCCAGAACTTGATGCCAAGTTGATGAATGGTACTTATAAATTTATTATTTTTATAAGGTTTTTCATGGAAATTAAATGGGGAAAAAAAGTGAATTGTGAAACTCTTTCAGGACAAGATGAACAGAGAAAATTTCTCTCAGAAAAGAAAAAAGATGTTTTCATTGGTTATTAAGAAACAGCTGCCCTTAATTATCCTAAATATGAAATATAGTGATTTGACTATTCTAAGAACTCTTAATTACCATAAATGTGAAACAAAGTGATTTGGCAGTTCTAGAAACTATTCTAAAGTTGCAACATCCGCTTTTGAGAGCCAGTCACTTTTGACACCTGAGGCAACATTGACAGAATTAATAGAATTAGAATAATCAGAAAAAGATGAAACATAGAGAATAAACAAGACATTGCAAGACGACAAAAAAAAATTCCTCCAAATATTTCATTGAACTTTTTGCCTCGGGTTGTTATTTTGTTTTGGTTTTGTTTTTTTTTTCCCCAAATATTTGCTTTTATCCCCTGATTAAAAACAAATAAGAAGATCTTTGAGGAGAAAAACGTTTTCCATGAAAAGAACGCCGTGGGTTTCCGTGAATCTCCTGGATTCCCAAGAACTCCTGGAAGGTTATTCCCAAGCAGCCACTTTTGGAACCCACACCTCCCCTCTGATTTTTCCCTCCTCCACAGCAGAGCAACAACATCACAGGAATATTTGCCACGAATTCCCTTTTTCCCCTGCACCACAAGTGAGTCTCAGGTTTTATTGTTGCCATAAAAAAGTGCTTTATGTGGCTTTTCCCAAGGCCATTCAGAGCTCAGGAGCCGCTGGAAAAGGGGCCTGTCCTCGGTGTCCAATCCAAGCATTCGCTGCAGATTGTTGGTGGTCCTTTTGCTGCCCCAGAGGGCTCAGAAATCCAGAGGCAATTGGCTGTTTTATGGATTTGTTTAGTGGAGAAGGAGAAGGGAGGCATGGCCTGATTTGTTTGGCCGACCTAGAGCCGAAGCACAAATCCATGGGAGTTCACAGACACATGGATTTCAGCTCCTCCTCCAAAAAAATCCAGGCTCTGATCTGCTTCAGGTCTTTGGTTGATGAGATTACAAGAATCTGGTGTCACTTTTGGATATCCAGAAACACAGCTGGAAGAAACTGGAAGTTGGAAGGAGATGAACCAGTAGAAAACATCCTGGTGGGACCTTTGGGAAAGCTGTGAGATTAATGTTATTAGGGATTGATCCACAAAAAGAGTCTCTGCCTCAATGCTGGTAGTTTAGGGAGTGATCAATTGGTGTGGAATAATCACATCCATTTCTGGACTGGATTCTCAGGATCTATTCAGTCTGACCTCCAAAAGCACTGAGGGAATCATGGAGATGTTCCTCTTGCACTATCCTTATCCTTTCCAGAGGAACAAGTGCAGCTCTCCAGGCCTTTCACTGCTGGACACACTGAGATTGCCCAGATAACTTTGGTGTGCAAGATGCAAATGGGATATTTTGGACTGGGATCCACGAGATGGTTTTATTTGACTTTATCTCTTCCATTAATTGAAAAAATCCAAAGTAGCAGCAGTGAAGGTCTGTAAGATCTTGGCCAATTCCTCCTTCTCTCCCTGTTTGTTTGTTTGTTTGTTTTTCCCCAACAGTGCAGCTCTGGTGTGCTGACCTGGAAGGCTGGAAGATTTCATCTCATCCCATTCCCACAGATGGAAGAAAAATTGCCTTCAAGTCCTTTTTTGAAAGGCAAGGGAAGGGGAGGTGGGGGAGGCAAAAAGGGCAGATTTCTCACTTCCTGGCAAGTGCCTTGGCTTCCAAGGGCTGTGGTGGAACCCCCAGGTCAGTCAGAGCCTGGAGACGGATGGGACGGTGCCTTTTGTGAACAGAACACGTCAAAAGACAAGACAGCCCATCCCACAGCTGGGTTCCCAACCCATGTCATCAATTAACTCGTTAAGGAGTGAAATTCGGAGCATGAAAGGCACGAAATGAAAAGCTTTGCCAACGAGGCCTCCCCACAGAGCCTTTCAGAGGTTTGTGGGAGGTCCATCTGCCTCTGCCCTGCTTTCCCACCATCTCCTGTCACTTCCTGCACCAGCTCCATCCCCTCAGAATCCCAAAGAAAGTCCCTTTTTTCCCCGTCGCTGCTGAGATTCCATTGTGGCTTCGCTCCCGGCCACAGGCGAGGCTCCAGCTCCCCTCAGGGAGTGTCCCACTCCATCCTCATGCCCTGGGCTCCAAGCCAGACCCTTCTCTCCCCTCTCTGCTTGTTCCCTGGTTTCCAGAAGCTTTTTCCCAACTGAGCCAGTTCAGGTATTTTCAGGGAGGAGTTTCTTCCTCCTCCCTTCAGGTTCTGCTTGGCACGGCCAGGAAAAGGTGGATTTTTCCTTTCTGAGCATCAACACTCTCCAGAGAAAATGTGCTTTAAACTTTCCCACCTTCCCACAAAAAAATCCCTTCTCACTCTCCCCTTCTTCCCTGTTACACAATCAGGTGCCAGATGGAAAACAATTCCATGGAATTTTGGAATGGTTTGGATTGGAAGGTGAGGTCATCTCATTCCACCCTCTGCCGTGGGTGCTCCAAACACCAACCTGGCCTTGAACAATTCCATGGATGGGGAATACACAGCTTCTCTGGGAAAGCTGAGCCAGGGTCTCACTACCTTTGGTAAAAAGTCTTTGTCTTTCTTATGTGGCCTTTTTATACTGAAAGGCCTCAACAAGCTCTCCCTGGAGCCTTCTCTTCTCCAGGCTGAACAATTCCTAAACCCCAGCTCTTAAGAGCATCATCCAGAGGGATGTTCCAAGGGAAAAATGAGGTGCCCCCATGGCAGGGTGAAAGAGGGAAAGAGAAGTGCCACGGAGAGAAAAAAGGAAGAGGGTGAAAGAAATTCCCAAGTTAATTATCAAGGGGGTAATTACCAAGTTAATTATCAATTATCAAGGGGAAACCCAACCTCTCCCGCTCTCACTCTCTCCTCACATTTTCAAGGAAGCAGTGGAAGTCTGGCTGGCAGGAGGATTTCTCATGTGGAGCAAACACTGACAGTCCAACAGTAATTAATAATCCCAGAGTGGCACCCCTGGCACGGGGCAGGACTTGGAGCTGTTTATGTGTCTTGGCTTGATTGTGCCCCACTTGATGCCAAACCTTTGCCACTCACGAACTCAGGTGCTGAGAAATTTGGGAAAAGGAGCAGAAAATCCATGTGACATCCAGTGTGGAGGAGCAGGAAGGGCTGATGTGCCCATGTGGGATACAAACCTGGCTGAGGAGTCCCAGGAGTTTGTGGGATTTTGCTGTGACTGCCCAACAATCTGCATTTTGATTTCTTCACATCGAATCCCACCTGCTTTGAACAAAACTCCATCCCACCACTCCTTCCATGACCCAGGATGTCCTTGCTGCTCAAGTTCCCTCCTGGGCAGCTCTGCCATCAGCATCCACGTGCTGAAAATCACCTTCCTGTGTTTTGGACAGAGTTAGTTTTCCCTTGGATCCCTTCCCTGCCCTGATCATCCACCACTGTTCTTCTTTTTTTTTATTAAACCAGTTCTGCATAATGAGGAAGTAAATGTACCCAAGGAAATGGGCTCAGAAGCCACAAAAAGTAAAGGATGAAGGTTCTTTTTATGTAAGGGCTGAAAATGTTATTTTTCTCTTCTTAGAAAGGAGGTATTTTAGCAATTATTTGCAGGACTCCTCTCTGCCAGCAAATAGGTGGAAATGCCCTTTTAAATCCATGATTAATGCTCAGATAAATACCATGAGGACTGGGAAAAGAGAGGAAAGATTTGCAGGTCGCACTCACGGAGAAGTTACAAACTCTTGCATAATAATTAGGCACGGAAATTAAATTAAATCAACATTAAATCAACTAAAACTGCCCGGCTGGCAGTGCCAAGGGGCCCCTTGGGGACTGATGGATCCTCCTCCCACGTTTTGCTCCCCTGATGATTTTCCCAGAGTGGGTCACTGGGTTCACTGAACTTGAAGCCTCTCCCTTTCCATGGATCAGGTCCATGGATCAGATCCATGGATCAGGTCCATGGATCAGGTCCATGGATCAGGTATTTCTTCCTGGCACAGCCACAGGATTGTCCCTTGCCAATGACTCAGTGCTGGCAGCAGGGAAGGTGCTTCCTGAAATAAATAAAAAAATCCACGTTGCACGTGGAGAGTTGTGCAAGTTGGGCACAGAAACTTTGGCTGCCTTGGCAGCAGGGCCAGGGATAGAAGGCTGGAAAGGGAAGAGAGGGGCAGGTGGCAGATTTTAGCTGCAGATATCCCAGAGCTGGCCTTGGGGGAGAAAAAGGAAAAATAAAATAACCCCCTCCCCACCGAATTTCCCGTTCTCCCACTGTCCAAAGGTGAGTGTGGCACAAAGAAAGGGTGATGTGAGAAGGAGGGAGGAGGAAGGAAAAGATCAGGAGTGGGATGGGGGGCAGGAAAAAAGAGAGAGAAGGTTGATTGCCATCCTACCTGGATATGGGTCTGGAAGTGACAGGGATATTGGGGTAGAAGGTGTGTGTTGATGTTGTTCCCCCACCGTGTGAGCAACTGGGAAAAAAATCAGTTAAATATCCCTTAATTAACACAGGGGTTCCCTGAACCGCCCATGGAGCTCCTCTGCAGCATTCCCAAATCCCTTGGGAACATTTTATTTTATATCTGTGTGTATCAGCGCCCCTTCTCAGCCCCAAAGTTGAAGTTTTCTGCGGAATTCGAACTAAAATTTAAACATTGAGATGTCTGCACAAAGCTGGTGAATTCCTAATGGAAAACTGGATTGCTGAATAAGCAGGATTTGCCTTTTATCCCATTTTCTGGAAAGCTGGCTGGAATTTGACTTCTACCCCAACTCAGTTCCAGATTCTAAAGGAGTGACATTTTGGGGCGATTTTTGTCAATAAACCCCAATAAAATTATTGCAAATAAATCCTATTTCCCGTGTATTTCACCAGGGATGTTTTTTAATGTGTTTCTCCTTTCTTTTCTCACATTAAAACTCTTTAAGGTACAAAATCATCTCCCCGGAGCTGCAGGTTCAGTTTTAATTTTGATGTGCAAGATTTGGGTGTTGGAGGGGAAAAAAAAAAAAAGGGTCCCTTGTTCTGTTTGTTGTTTGTTCTGAATACACTGATTTTATTTTAGGGCATCTGAAAATATAAGAAGTGGATGTGTAAAAAGGCTGCTTGGAAATAGATGTGCAATAACATAATATTTGTTATAATTCAGATAAAGGAGAGGAATTTAGGAATATTTTGGAGGCCAAATAAATTTTGATTTCTTTATCTATTTATTTATCTATTTTAGAATTAAAGGAAATAAAAGAAGTAATTATAGAAATAAAAGACAAGAAGAAGAAGAGAAATGAAATGAAATAAAATAAAATAAGTTATAGGTATAAAAGAAAAGAAAAAGAAATGAAAGGAAATAAAATAAAATAAGTAATTATATAACAAAATAAAATAAAAATAAATAAAAAATTAAATTTAAATAAATAAAGTAAAATAAAATAAAATAGAGCAAAATAAAATAAAAATTAAAATTAAATTAAAATACAGTAAAACAAAATATGAAATGAAATAAAATAATATTGAAATAAAATAAATATAAAATGACATTAAATAAAGTAAAATAAAATAAAAATATAACAAAAAATATAAAATGAAGTGAAATAAAATAAAATAAAAATTAAAATATAAAATGAAATAGAATAAAGTAAAATAAAAACTAAAATAAACTAAAATAAACTAAACTAAACTAAACTAAACTAAACTAAAATAAAATAAAATAAAATAAAATAATATTGAGTTGATCTTTAAGTTTCTTTTCCAGATGCTCAGAAATTCCATCTTTTCAAAATTAGACATATAAAAGTCACTTTTATAGCCCAAACTTTGAGACAAAACCTCTGCATAACCCACCAAATTCAGCTCTTTATTAACACTATTACATATCAACAATATTTTAAATACACACCAATTTTCCCACCAATAATAGACTTTATTATCATTTCAAATACCATTTTCCCTTTTTTTCCCTCGTTTCTCACAGATTGAAGATGAATAATCATGAGTAAAGTATTTATGATGCAATATCCTGTTTATCTCAGGTTAAATTAATATTTCAGTGCATGACATGGACCAAAATATATTATTACCAAGTATATTTTGAGGCTTTGTAGCTGCACCAATTATCCAATAGCCTTTCCAGTGTTTCCTAAAAATGGATTCCACGGAAAGAAAATAATAAGGGTTAAAAACCTCTTTTTTCCAAGATCCTCCCCCTGCCAAAAGAACAATGGTGTAATTTAAATTAAACAAACAACCCCCAAAACCTTCATCTTACCTTAACTTTCAGCAGGTGCCTTAAAAAAAGAACCCCAGCCATAAATCTCAGCCTGGGAAGGCTGGAACATTTGGTTGCATCCCTGCCTGTTATGTTTGATATTTTTACTGGGTCTTGCAGAGTTCATTTTTCCTTTTCCACGAGGAGCACGCTCAGCACATTTTGGGAGTGAGATCCCATCTGGATTCTTACAGCCTGAAGACCTCTGCCTGTTGGATCTCTCTGAGCCAACCTCTGAAGTTTTACATCTCCAGCTCTCTCGTTCCAGATCTGATTTCTCCAGAAAGGAGAGTTTTTAGCACTGGCAATTAATAAGCTTTCAAATCAAAAGGTCGAAGCCCAGTAGCTCTTTCATCTGAAATTCCATAAACCATTGGAAAGTGGCTGTTTGTCACATTTAAAGCAGGACTTCAACCCTAAAGTATTTACATTTAAGGGCATACAATTAGGACCCTACATTTAAGGACCTGGCTAATTGCTCTTATGATTAGTAATTAAAGAATCAATTAATCATCTGAAAATGGTGGGAGTCTTTCCATCTATTTCGACAGGCTTTGGGTCCTGCTGCAGAACAGTTGTGTGTTCAGGGAAATTGTAATATTGCCAGATAAAAAACCGTATTTAATAAATCTTATTACAATTGAACATGTTTTGCCATCACAAACTGCATTGTTCTCTAGTTCTTAGTGCCATCATTAATGGCATTTTGTAAAAACAACAACCCTGAGTCTTCACTGATGAATTCTGAGCTCAGGTATCTCCTTTCCTTGTAATATCCTCAATTCCTTCATATATATTTTTGTTCTTTAATCCTCTGCCCAAACTGATGATTTTCTGATTTTTTTTTTTTCTGTTCTCTTCACTTCCTGTCTCTTCACTCCTTCCCTGGCAGTGACTTCACCTAAAATAGTCAATTAATCTTTCTCCCTCATTAATCATGTGTTCATTTTTATTACAACCTGGCTATAAGTGAGGGCCAAGAACAAAAACCATTCATACTGAGGGTTTTTCTTTGACTGATAACCCGGTGTGAAGGGGAATTTTTGGGAATGAGATGCCCAGAGCTCAGCTCTCTGTGGTGTTGCTGTGGCAGAGCTGGGAATATTCTGAGGCCAAATTTTTTGAAAGAAAAAAATCAAATTTTATTCTGAAAGTCATGGTGGGAGAGAGGGAATATTTACCTGATCAAAAGAACTGTTCCAGCCTTGTTTTACCAGCACTGATTTTGACCAATCTCACCTTGTTTTGACTCTTGTTGAGCCACTAAAAAGAAGGATTTGAGTGCTGATGGTTGTCTAAGAACATCTGAACCAGCTTTCTCTTGAGGTTTAGCCATCTTTATTCTGGTGGGTGTGTAAAACCTCAGCAAAATATAATATTGAATATTTATATCGTGATATATATATATATATACTTACATATACACATATATATTTACACATACATATACATAAATATATACATATATATAGTGGTTTATATGTTATGTATATTATATATAATATTTTTCTATTTCAGAAATATATAATATATAGTATATTTCTGAGCTGGATTAAAGCTGATGGAAATAACTATGGAAAACACTATATATTGTTACTTTAAATACATATACATATTATAAATATATAGAAAATATATATTTTATATGTATTATACATAGAATAATGGGGAAAATACTATGTATCATTATTTTATATATATTATATACATAAATATATATTATATACATAAATATATATAATATATAATATATAATATATAATATATAATATACTATATATTATATATTTTATATATTATATATTATATATTATATATTATATATTATATATTATATATAAAAATGTGGGAAACACTATATATTATTATTTTATATATATTATACATTATATATATAAATATATATTTAATGTATTTATACATTTTAAAATTAACATTATTTTTATACTGTGTATAATAAATATATATATATAAAATAATAATATATACTTATTTCCATCAGCTTTAATCGAGCTCGGAAACATCCCAGTTTTTTTGGAAGTGTCAGCAAGGACTAAAAAATAGAGAAACTCGGGTGTGTGTTGGGTGGGGGGAGAAGAAGCAGCAGAAATCCTGAGCGAGGATAGGAGCAAATCCCTCCAAAAAGCTGAGTCAGGATTCTGGGACGGGTGAAAAACCATCTTGTAGCTACTGACAAAGACGAGTTTTGGCATCCAGGGATGCCAAAATCCAGTTGCCCCAAGGAAAATTCCTGCCTCCATCAAAGAGTTCCGGCTCCTCCCCGGCTCAACCTGCAGGATTCCAATATTTTCTCACCCTTTGGCTCCCCTGGGACAACCCCTGGGAAGGAATTGCTGCTCAGGGCTCTCCACACGCTGTTCCTGGAATTGTTTCCCGGCTCTGTCACTGGGCACTGATGTTATCAGGCTGCAGCTCCAGGGGCTGAGGGCAGGAGGGAGCGAATCCATCCCAACACAGCTTTCCAACTGCTTAAAAATAAGAAAACCCCATCAGTTTAGAACCAGAACTTTTCCACATTTATTAATAAGTGGGTCTTGCCACCTGTTATTAATGAATCAATTAATAACAGCGTGGTGGCACACACAGAGAAAGGGCTCAACTCTCATACTCACGGACAAAGAACAGGGAAAATGTTACCTACAGGGAAAAAAAAAAAAAAAAAGAGGAGGAATGTTGCTCAGAATATAAAAGATGGTGAATTGAATTTACAGAGGGATTCTGAGCCCTTGGATTAATTTTTAGTGCTTAAAACCTTCAGTCAGAAAGTAGATTTTAGGTTTGGTTTTGTTGTTTGTGGTGAGTTTTTAAAAAAAATTTGGATATTTAAAGATCTTTCTATGCAAATAAAAACTGTAGGCTGGGGTTTTAGTGCACAGAGCCCTTCCAGCTAATCGGTGGGACACCAGGAATCCCTAAAAATCCAGCTTGGAAAGCCCTAAAGCGGGATTTTTTTTTTTTTCCCCCATGGGGCATCTGCTGATCCCGAGGGGCCACGGGGAATCCTTGGGGTTTCGTTCCCCTTGGGCACTGCCTTTAAAAATAGATTCTTGTGGGAAGCAGGGGAGCATCGGTGGGGGTAAAGCCGAGCTCTGGAGGCTGTGCCAGCCCCCGGGGGCCGGGCAGAGGTGATGGCACAGCAGGAAACCTTAGCTCAGCAAGCACCAATTCCCACCTGTCCCCCGCGGTCTATTCACAGCAGCTAATAATAAAGAGCTCGCCTTCCAGCGCAGCCCTTCCATCCCTCGTGATCCCGGGGAGCGCTCGGGGAAATTACACACCCAAAGGTCAGCTCGGCTGGTGCTGAAATCCAGCCCGGCCCGGCCACGACAATGGGAAGGGAGGAGAAATCTGTCCAAGGACAGCGCGGGGTGGTGGGGGGAGAGAAATGCCCTCTTTGGTGCTTTCCCAGGTCTGGCCCCGGGAATTCGTGTTGTAAAGCAGCCCAGAATACTGCAGTGTGTTGAACCCCCGGGGGAAAAGTAAATAAAAAAAAAAAAAAAAAAAAAAAAAAAAAAAAAAAAAAACCAAAAGAAGGCAAACAGAGCTAAGGACAGCGCTTGAAATCAGCTCTGGGCTTCCAGAGGGTTGAAATGCGTCGCTCAGCCTGTTAATCCGTCCCCTCCAAAGTGCCCTTTCCGTGGATTAGATGTGCTGTTTATCCATTGTTTCAGGGCAGTGAAATGACTCACGGCCAGTCTGTTCCCAGGAAAGCCTCGCCAGGTGAGGGAGGGTGATGACATTTGCTAGGGGGGACCTGTTGATTGGAATCTCTCCTAATAATCCAAACAAACCGGAGGAGTGCAGCTCTCCAGGCCTTATCACTCCATCTCTGGGCAGCCTCCCCCGGGGCTGGGACCGAGGCACAATGAGCCTGTTCCGCCGTGTAACCCCAAACAATCCCCTCTCACAGGTCCTGCACCTTAAATCAAGGCGAGGCGAGGCCGAAGGAGTTGTGAAATGGCACATTCAAAGGCTCTGGGAGGGGTAGGGGGAAGGTGCAATATCTCGTGTTCTCCCCGTGGACAAAGCCAAGCACTTGTTCCTTCCAAACCCAGCTGAACACCTCGGCAGGTTGGGAACAGCTCTATCCAGCTGCCATCAGCCAGCTGAGGGATCCTGCTGCTCATTCCTTCTGTCTCCTGTCCCAGGATCCATCCACACAGGGCCACCAGCTGGTGGAGATCCAGCAAATCTGGTCCCAAGGTGAAGAGGTTCTTTTAAATCTGCTGCTTCTCTTCCCTCTTCTCAGTCCATAAGAATTTATTCCCCACTTTTGACATCAGGAAACAGTGGGAAAACCGAGTCAGTCACTGTTCTGTGCCTGAATGCTCATTGCAACCAAAGCAGATGCAGGGAATAGTCTCTGGGAGGGATTAATTTGCCTCAATATGTTGTCTGTGCTCCACATCCCTCCAGGAGTGTCGGAGTCTTTTTAGCTTTCTATCCATCATTTCAGACATTCCCAGAAATCCTCTGTCTTATCTGCATGGACCAGCTGGAAGCTGGTGCAGAGGGGGATCAGGAGATGATGAGAGGGCTGGAGCACCTCTGCCACGAGGAAAGACTGAGATGGTTGGGGTTGTTCAGCCTGGAGAAGTGCCCAGGGAAACATTTTTACTGCCTTGCAGCATTTAAAGGCAGCCTAAAAGCAAGATGGGCATGAACTTCTTGGCAGGGCCTGTTTTGCAACAGGACAAGCAGTGATGGTTTTAAACTAAAAGAAGTTGATGTAGATTAGCTTTAGGTGGGAGTTCAGATGACAGTGAGGATGGTGAAACACTGGCCCAGGTTGCCCAGAGGGGTGGTGGATGCCCCATCCCTGGGAACATTCCCAGTCAGCGACCCCCAAAAGGTCCCTTCCAACCCAAAGTGTTCTGTGATTCCGTGGTGCTTGTCCCACTTAACCTGCAGCTGCTGCTCCAGGGGGAAGAGGCTTTCCCAGAAATCCCATTTCCTGTGTGCTGCCCACGGCTGGATGTCTGGGATTCCCCAGGGTGTCTCGTGTTCCATCTCACCTGTGGGAGCTGAGCTGAGCCTCCTGCCGACCAGACTGGCAGCTCTTGCCCGGCTGTGGTGGGAGGCTGGACACAGAAATACATCTCTACTCCTACATTTGGGTGTCTAAATTTAAGTGCTTCATTTCCCAGCCCAAAGCCACCCTCGTTTGAGATGGCATTTGCAGTTCTACCTCTCCTTCCTGCCTTATTTTTCCGTGTTCTTTCTTCCTGCCCGATCTTATCGTGCTCATAAATATGTTCTGATGGGTCCTGTCCAAACTGTAGGTTTAATTCTACACCAGGAGCAGCTGCAACTTCATAATTATGTGTTAAATAGTAAAATAATAATTATAATAATAATATAAAAATAAGGAGTATCATGAACTAAGCTTAATGACTGTAGGCTAAAATAACTCATAGCAGAGTAGATTGGTGGGGAAAAATCCATAAACCCAATAATCTGGTGGCCTCAGGAGGGAGATCCTATAGGACATATGGCCTCTCATTATGGATTTTCAGGACTTTGAGCCTTGTTTTGGGTATATTTCAAAGGCTGGACTTCACCTGTTATAATATATGATTAATATGATGCTCTAAATGCTTTCTCTAAATCATTGCCATGTGCAAATCCAGCACCCTGAATGAGTGTTCATTATACAAAGAAAAAGATTCGGTTTGGGTGAAAATAGTAGGGAAATGTTTGTCCTGATTTTCAGCCCAAGAAGTTATTTTTAGTGTGCACAATCCTCTGCCTTGTGGAACAGAATCTTTGGGGATTTCACTTTTTACATTTATTTTTAAGCCCTAATCACTTGTTTGAGTCACATCTTCCCAAGAAGAAATTTAGTGTTCAGAAGCACACTGGGAAAACATTTACCAATTAACATTTACCAATTAACAGCCTGTTCCACTGGTTGATCCCTCTCCCTGAGTACTGATGTCTCATTTTTATCTTCTTCCAAGAAGGAAATATAAATCATGGAATCACAGAATGCTTTAGAACCACAGAATCCCAAAATAGTTTGGGTTGGAAGGGACCTTAAGGATCATCTCATTCCAGAGGGAGGGACTCCTGCCACTAGCCCAGGTTGCTCCAAGGCCCATCCAACCTGGCCTTGGACACTCCCAGGGATGGGGCAGCCACAGCTTCTTTGGGAAAACAACCACAGCTTCTCCAAACAGTGAATTATAAACCTCAATTAGTCATTTCTTATTTGATGCTTCGTGTAAATTCATCTCCAGGTTCAAACTGACTGAGAGAAATATTTGCAAACCCACCCAGCGAGGAGCAGGAACTCCAAATGTCATCATTCTGGCCCTTTGACCACCTCCACTTCAATTTCTACATTAATTAACGCTGGAGATGGAATAGAGAACGGCAATAACTAAAAAAATCAGGGTATCAGAAGGGGCTGCCTTCCCCAGGCAAAAATATCTTCTCAGTTTGACATATTTGGGTTGTCACAGACGCCCCCAAAATCCCTGAATGTGCAGCAGAGCTGGGAAGGAAGGTGGTTGTGCATAATTACATGAAGATAAAGGGGGAGAGACCCAAATTAAAGCAGGGAAGGGCTCCCAGGGCTTTGCAGAAGGTTTAAACCAGTAACATTTGCCATTGGAGGGGGAAGAAAAAAAGAAGAAAAAAATAATTGAAATATAATAAAAAAGAGAGGAAAAATAAGAGAAAAAATAATAATTAAAAAAAAAAAAAAAAAAAAAAAAAAAAGAGAGGGAGGAAAAAAACCCTAAATAAAAAAGTCTCCCCCTGCCATCTGGTAGTGAATTCTGGAGCGTACCAATGCTAAAAGTCAAATTTCAACTCCAATTCCACTTCATTTCACAGCCAAAACCACAGGGGAATGAATAAAATCCTGTTCCTAAAGCCAAACACTTCTTTTCCTGATCCATCAGACCTTTGGGAGTTGTCTGTGTCTTACCTAATTTAATATTCTTGTGCCTTTTGCTCCATCCCTTTGCCCTCCCCTTATTCCTGAGCTGAAAATCCAACCTTTGGAGAGGCAGGGAAGTGAAGGGATCCATCCCAGACAGAGCTGGGCAGGGAATACCAATCCTTCTGGAATGAAAATGAGACATTTTCTGTGGTCAGCAAAACCTCTGCTGGCTACTGGGAGCGCTCTGGATCTTTCCCAGCCCAGCAGGACAAAATAAAGGACATAAATCTTTACCAAGGAAGGGAAGTTGGGATGTCAGGAAGGTCTCAGCCACGGACTGCACAGGAATGAAGCTCCCACTTTCTCCTGCTCTCCAAAAGAGACATCAGGGGAATAAATATGGATTAAAACCTTTCCTATCAATCAGGGGTTCCCAAGGTGTCCCTTTGCCAGCCCAGGCCTGGGTCCCACCTGCCTCGAGGGTTTTTTTTTGGAGGCTTCCCAGCTTGGACACCACAAATTCCCAGCTGTAGGAGAACTGAGGAAGCTCCAGCCAACTGCAGGAAGCTCCAACAGCTTCCTTCTATCAAAAGGAGCTGCTTTTTTAGGGAATGCACTGATGGGGAAGCATCTTCAGAAGGCTGCTGATGGTTAAGCACCACTCACCCTCTTGGTTTTAGCCAAAACATACCCTCTTTTGGTGGAGATGCACCAGCAGCTCCCCCTCTCCATGCCATGGGCAAGTCTGGTGCCAGGAATGTGAGCCAAGGGGTTGGCATCCTGCTCCCACATCCCAGGGATTTCTCTGGGATGGCACAAAGCAGGGTGTGCCCACTCAGACATGAATTAACAGCTCTTTGTCATGGGCTGAGGGAGAAAGTGGGTGCTGTAAGAAAGGGAGTCCTGCAGCGCTGTGTCCCTTCCACTGAGGGACAAAAAGCTCTGGCTTTTTTCCTTCAGACTTATCCAAAAGAGGCTGCTCTGGTGAAAGAGAAGGTCTGTGACCAGTGACAGAGAGCCTGAGGGGAGCAAAATGTGTCCAAGCAACTCTTTTCTTCGTGGGGTAAACAGGGGTTTTTGGAATCCCAGTGCCAGAATGGTTTGGGGTGGAACTTTCCACTTCAGGTGCGTGGGGAGCGACTTCTTTTTTTTTTTGGTTACCCAAATGTCAAGCCCTGGTCACTCCATCCATGGCTGTGAGGGAATGGCCAGGCTGATGTGACCTCAGACAGCTGGATCACAAGATTATCACAGCCAGAAGCTTTTCCCAGACCCCACCATTCCTGGGCCAGGGCAGGTCTGTTTGATGTCTGCTGTGCCCAAGTGCCCACCTGAGCTCCTGCAGCCCTTCCACACAAGGGGTTGGACTGGAAGGGACCTTCAGGATCATCCAGTTCCACCCCCTGGGACAACTTTCCACTATCCCAGGTTGCTCCAACCTGGCCTTGGAGATCTTGACCAGCAGGGATGGGGAGTTCACAACCTTTTAGATGGGCCCTTGGTTTTATTTGAGCTCTGCCACTCTGCTCCAGTTCAGGACCTTAAACTGGGCAGAGGGGTGGTTTCCTTCACACAGAAAGTCCTGTGCCAGTGTGGGGACATTTGTTTGTGTCTTAGGAAGGAGGAAAAATGATCAGGACAGAGGGAAAGGGAAGAGGAATAAAGGGGGAGACAGAACCCCCTGTGGCCCACGGAGGTTCTAAGGCATCACTTGCCCTCACTGTGACATTCCAACCCAAAATGCCAAGAATTCCAAGTGGCATAATTGAAAAGCAAGAGTGGGATGGCCTTTAGATGAGTCTTTAACCTTTCCACAAAACCTAATAAAAGCTGAATGGCCCTCCTGAGGCCACATTTGATTGCCACAAAATTCCCGTGACATCCCTGGGGGAAACAAAAACCTCCTGGTGAGTCCCTGTACAAACCAGTTCACCTCTCCCAGCCTCCAGGAACACCCATTTCCCCTGCAATTCCCACCTTTTCTTCTCCCTGCCAGGGCACAGGAGAAAGCCATGGAAGGGTGGGATTTGTGGCCTCCTTCCTGCAGCATTTATGGATAATAAAGATTCATGGTGTTATTTCTCAGGTAAATGTCTGTGTTGTGAAGTCTGAGTTGCAAATCTTCACAAAATAATCCAATTTTCCTACTGGAATAAAACCATTAAAAACCATTCAAAACTGGAAAAAACCCTCCAAGATCCAACTTCCGACCAAATCCCACCATGCCCAATCAACCAAAAATGGTGAAGGGAACGATGACGTTTCAGCACTTCTTCCTCCAGGATAAAAAAAACCCTGCTGATATCTGAATTCTTGGGATTAGATTTTATATTTCTCACCTCTCTCTTTTTTTTTTTTTTTTTTTTTTTTTTTTTTTAATATCTGGAAATCCTGATTTGATACTGAGGTGACCCATAATTCTAGTGGAGATCTAGGTGGGACCAAAATCTCTCATGCATGAAATGGAAAAAAGAAAAATAGGAAATATTGTCCCTGAGTTCAACTGGTGCCATTTTAGATAATCCTGGCTGACATCATTATTATTATTATTATTATTATTATTATATTTATATATTAATATTATATATATTATCTATATATTATATTAAAATATACAAATAATAATTATATATAATATATATAATTATATATCATTATATATATCATATATATAATTGTGTAAAAATATATAATTATTATTATTAATAATAATAATAATGAGAAAAAGGAGAAGAGGAAGAGGAAGGGTAAGAAGGAGAAAGAGAAGAGGAAGGAGAATAGGAAGAAGAAGAGGAAGAAGAAGAGGAAGAAGAAGAAGAGGGAGAAGAAGAAGAGGAAGAAGAAGAGGAAGAAGAAGAAGAGGGAGAAGAAAAAGAGGAAGAAGAAGAATAGTGCATTGTTATAAGATGTGACCTGAATATGAAAACTTAAATGCCAAATACACTTAAAAAGGGGCTGGGAAATGATTGAGTAACTTGGTGGGTCACTGCACATTTTTCTGACTATAAAATCCATGTTTTCTACTCATCTGCAGGTCCCAGGAAAACCTCAGTGCCTTGTCATGGACCGCTGGGAATATTTAAGCTGCTTTTCATGATCACCAACTTTACACAGGTGAGAATATCAGTAAATAATCATAACAGAGGTGACCTTCCCCAGGCTTGGATGCCTGGAAGCAGAGATAGAAATTGAAGTGGTTGTTCTCATGAACAGGTCAGCCCAATCATCAGTGTGAGTGTTGGGGTTCTTGTTCCCGGAAACAGAGAATCCAGGATGGTTTGGGGTGGAAGGAGCAATCCAGAGACACCCATAGGACTTCCACAGGAAAGGAATTTTGGGAGAGCTGTTCCTGTTGTGCAGCAGGTGAGGGCCAGCTGGAATCCCCCAGGCCATCCACAGGCAAACCCCAAAAGTTTTGCCCAGGAGCTGAACTCCTAGGCTGAGATGGAACTAACCCTGCCCCACAGGAAGCATAAAAAAATCCAATATTTCTAAGAATTCCTGATCAAATCAGACTCAGGGTCTATTCTTAGCCCGGCCTCTGAGCCAAATCTGTTGAATATCCAGGTTAAAAGGACTTTTTATTGGCCATGCTGCTGATTTAGACACCCTGGGAGCCAAACAAATCTGACTCAAAGCCCTTTTCAATTTTCAAAGGTCGTGCCTTGGGCCAGACTCGAAAAAATACAGATTTCAGAGGGGGCACATTCCTGATGTTATGAGTTGAGGAAGGAGAAAATAGGATAAGAAAGAGGAAGGTGGAGGGAGGCCAAATCCATCTGCGAGGGAATGTCAGGCAAAGAGCCAAGGATAGAAGGGATCATTTGGAGGATCGTTTGGACAAGGGAAGTTATGACACAGGGACAACACACCACGGGGGGTGGAAGGAAATCAGTGCCCTGATTTGAGCCCATCACAGGGACAAAAAGACTTCAAGGGTTCTAATTTGGAACAAGGAAGAGCTGAAAGAAGGGGTAAATAATATTAGGGTTTTTTTGAGATTCTAAACTGATTTGTCAGAGTTCTTCCAGCAGGATGTTTGTTATTTAAAAAAAAATGGATTGAGATTGGTAAAATCAGAAATGAATTATTACAAAAATCTAACACAAGTATAAATATGTGTTAATTCTAATTCTGATTCGTTTCAGCTGAATCTTTTTATACACTTCTGATACATGTATTGTAATACAGCCTAAAATGGTCCAATAATTCAGAAGAATGTCTTCTATCTTTCTTTCTCATGCCAAAAACATGAATTCCACGTGCAGCCACTTTGAAATAGTTTCTCAAGACTCGTTTTTCAATGGAAAGGAATTGAGGGTAAAAAAACCTGTGCCTGATATCAGTGAGTAGGATTTTACGGCCATGACCTCAGAGCAGCAAAAATCACTTTAATTCTTTGAGGAAATGTCAGATTTGATGAAAAAGGACCTTTTGACTTGAGTGTTTCATCATCTGTTTGTTATTTGAGAGACGGTTTCTTGGTAGGAGGAAAAGTGCAAGTGTTTTCCCTCTGGGATTGATACCTTCCCTTTCCACTGACCAGACTTTTACTTCCCTTTTTATTTTTTTTTTTTTTAAGTCCAGGGAAAAATAAACAGAAGGGAAACATGAGAGCACTTTCCTAATCTGGAGACAGTAGCATTGAAAGAAAACAAACCAAGCTTCCTCCCACCTCATGAAGGATAAGAGGCCTTGGCCTTAAACTTCAGCCAGGGAAAGTCAATTTAGGAACTGGGAGAGAGAGGGGGATGGATTTTTCTAATGGAATTTTTCAATAATAAAATAATTAAACGGTGGAACAAATAATCAGGGGTTGGTCTGTGGGCATTTATTGACTCTCAGGGTTAATTTAGCTCTTCCCTCCTCAGGAGGCAAAGGAAACGGCTTCTCAAGATTCCCCTGATCCCAGTTTTCTGGGATATTTTTTATTTTATTTTTATTTAGGTTTCTTTCATTTTTATTTCAACCCACTGGAATATCAGGGGAGCAAACTCTGTCTGAAGCACATTCCTTGCTGGGGGACACATTTCAAAGGGCAGCTGTCAAAGAGCTGCCACCAAAGCAAGACCTGTGTCCCTTCTGTGGGTAAATGATCCCACAGCACACAGAGATGTTTGCAGGTGTCTCCTACACAGAGAATGACCTGAATTTTTGGAGGGGAGAGGAAAATGTGCCCAAATGGCAGAGTCCAAAACTTGAATTTTAAATTACATTAATAAAATAAACGAAGGGATGGAGAAAGAGACTCAAGAAAAGCATCTCAGGTGACTCCAGCACTGAGGAAGCTGATTCATCAAGACCATTATCGCTGCTCATGTGAAGTGCAGACAGTGGTGTGAAGATTTTTCACTCCTCATCCGTATTTTTGGTGGTTAGAACAGGAAAAAATAATGGGAAGAAAGGCTGAAAGGGATCTCTGAGGTTCATCTGATCCATCCTTTTGGCTTGTGCAGAGTGAACTGGACACATGACCTTGGTGTTCACTTTAAGTGGGAACCAGGAATCGTGGTTTAAATTCAGATTTTGTGGCATTGACTTTTATTAAACTCAACAATATTCTTGGAATTATCTGATTTTCCTTCTGATCCGTAGAATTTCACAGAAAGCATTTTCAAGCCTACTTTTTCCAGCAACAACAGAATCTTAAACATATTTTAGGAGCTGAAATTTAATGAAAAATATCAAATACCAGTTGACTTTTCACCAGTTTGTGTGAGTAAATAGAAAATAAAGTTGGGAAAATACAATATACACAGTGTTCATTTCCAGTGGGAATCAGGAACAGGGATTTATCATTCCATGGGATGTCCATGCTCGGGGGAATCACTGGGGTCACTACACCCAGATTGCCACAAATTCAGGATCCCAGAAATTACTGACTTCTAAGAAACTTAAAAATATTCTTGGAATTGTCTGATTTTCCTTCTGATCTGTAGCATTTCACAGAAAGCATTTTCCAGCCTATTTTTTCCAGCAATAAAAGAATCTTCAACACATGTTTAAAAAATAAAAATCATATGATTCTGGGAGCTGAAATTTAATGAAAAATATCAAATATCAGTTGAATTTTCACCAGTTTGTGTGAGTTAATAGGAAATAAAGTTGGGAAAACACAATATCCACAGTGGTCACTTCCAGGGGGAACCAGGAATAGGGATTATTGACTTCTAATAAACTCAAGAATATTCTTGGATTTATTTGATTTTCCTTCTTTATTTTCCTTCCAGCACTCTGTGACATTTGTAGCATTTCACACAAAATATTTTCAAGCCTTTCAAGCCTCTTTTTTCCAGCAATAAAAGAATCTTGAACATGTTTGAAAAAGAATCTTAAACACGTGTTTTTTAAAAGTCACATGATTCCAGGAATTATTGACTTCTAATAAACTCAACAATATTCTTGGAATGATCTGATTTTCCTTCTGATTTGTAGCATTTCACAGAAAGTATTTTCCAGCCTATTTTTTCCAGTAATAAAAGAATCTTCAACACATGTTTAAAAAATAAAATCCCACAATTCAGGGAGCTGAAATTAATGAAAAATATCAAATATCAGTTGAATTTTCACCAGTTTGTGTGAATTAATAGGAAATAAAGTTGGGAAAATACAACATATACAGTGTTCAGTTCCAGTGGGAACCAGGAATAGGGATTATTGACTACTAATAAACTCCACAATATTCTTGGAATTACTGGATTTTCTTTATTTATTTTCCTTCCATCACTCTGGGACATTTGTAGCATTTCACACAAAATCTTTTCAAGCCTCTTTTTTCCAGCAATAAAAGAATCTTGAACACGTTTGAAAAAGAATCTTGAACATGTGTTTTTTAAAAGTCACATGATTGCAGGAATTATTGACTTCTAATAAACTTAATAATATTCTTGGAATTATCTGATTTTCCTTCTGATCTGTAGCATTTCACAGAAAGCATTTTCCAGCCTATTTTTTCCAGCAATAAAAGAATCTTCAACACACTTTTAAAAAATAAAATCCCACAATCCTTGGAGCTGAAATTAATGAAAAATATCAAATATCAGTTGAATTTTTACCGGTTTGTGTGAGTTAATAGGAAATAAAGTTGGGAAAACACAATATCCAGAGTGTTCACTTCCAGGGGGAAGCAGGAATAGGGATTATTCACTTTTTATAACAATGTTCTTGGAATTATCTGATTTTCCTTCTGATCTGTAGCATTTCACAGAAAGTATTTTCCAGCCTATTTTTTCCAGCAATAAAAGAATCTTCAACACATGTTTAAAAAATAAAAATCATATGATTCTGGGAGCTGAAATTTAATGAAAATCTCAAATATCAGTTGAATTTTCACCAGTTTGTGTGAGTTAATAGGAATAAAGTTGGGAAAATACAACATATACAGCGTTCACTTCCTGGGGGAACCAGGAACAGGGATTACTGAGTTCTAATAAACTCAACAATATTCTTGGAATTATTGGATCTTCCTTCTTTATTTTCCTTCTATCACTCTGGGACATTTGTAGCATTTCACAGAAAGCTTTTTTTTTTTCAAGCCTATTTTTTTTTTCCAACAACAACACACATTTAAAAAATAAAACAAAAAAATAAAATCCCGCGATTCTGGGAGCTGAAATTAATGCATAATATCAAATATCAGTTGGATTTTCACCAGTTTCTGTGAGTTCATAGGAAATAAAGTTGGGAAAACAAACTGTACACACCTACAGACGAATCCACCAAACAATCAGCGCTTGAGGCAGAACCTGCTGTGGGCAGATGAAAAAACGACAGCAGGAAAACTGATGATTAGGATTTATTTCCTGCACAACCACAAGCAGCAGCTGACAGCAGCCTTTCCCAAGGGAAAGGGTGGGAATTCTCTTCCCCGTTGGCTTTTAACGTGGGATAAAGCCCCGAGGGACGATATCCCAGACTTGTTCCAAACGTTTGGCTTTTAAAAATCCCGTCCAGTGAAATTCTTGCTGAGAGAAATAAAGGTTCCAGCCAGAGGAATAATTTGCTGGGGGAGGGGTTTGACACTTTGAAATGGTTTAATACTGATATTAATAAGTAATAATCATTTTATATCTCACTTTTCAGTTGTTTTCTCTCCCTGAGAGAACTAAAGGTTACTAAAGACACCAAACCTGATATAAAGGTTAAGGGTTTTTTAAAGTTAAATTTTGCCTTTTGCATTTTAAGTCATGTTATCCCTTTCCAAACCTTTCTCTGGGAAATTCCATGCTTTAAAAAAAAAAAAAAAAAACAAAAAAAAAAAAAAAAAAACAAAAAAAAACAAAAAAAAAAAAAAAACCAAAAAAAAAAAAACCAAAAACAAAAACAAAAACCAACCACCAACCACAACAAACCAAAACCAAAGAAATAAATAAACAAACAAAAAAAAAACGCTGGAGAGAATAAATGGCTTTTTATTCAGTGCAAACGCCATGGATTTTTCACTTCTGCTGCATCATAGTCTGTCTTTCATTAGGAAGTGGAATTAAATATTTTACAAAGGAGAAGAAATTAATACTTTTAGGATGGGGAACAACAAATGTTCACCAGAAACAGGGGCAGGGAGTGCTCTGAAAATCTCTTGATTTTAACTGAAATTGCTGGTATTGGATTCCTTTTCTGAGTTGGTTTTATTTTTCATTATTACGTGAAATACAGAACAAATATGCAAAATTAGAAATATTCCCTGTTTCTAGCACTTTACAGAGGGAATCATCCCTTCTGTGGGATGGTTATAAATTAACTCTTGCTTTATATAATCTTTTATATTTCCTTTAGTAGTTCATAAAGAAAATGGCAGATTTGGAGGGAGTTTTGTTCATGTTTAAGCCCATAATTCTCTACCTGTATTTTTGGGGCTGTTTGGCCCAGACCTACCAAGGACTCTCCATAAAAGAGGTGCAGGAAGCCCATGGAATAAGACCTGGATTTATGATTTCCCTCTTTTAAGAGGGACCTGAAAAGACTTGGGAGGAGATTTCTTTCATCCCTGGCTCTCTACAAATTTTTTTTAGGGCTCTTTGGCCCAGACCTACCAAGGACTCTCCACATAAGAGGTGTAACAAGCCCATGGAATAAAACCTGGATTTATTATCCCACCCTTTTGAGGGGGAGCTGAATAGTCCTGGGAGGAGTTTTCACTCATCCCTGGCTCTGTTTATTTATTTTTAAGGCTGTTTGGCCCCAAACTACCAAGAACTCTTCACAGAAGAGGCATAAGAAACCCATGGAATAAGACCTGGATTTATGATCTCCCTCTTTTGAGGGGCACCTGGAAAGACTGTCCTGGTGAGCTGCTCTTTCCACTCCCCTCCCTTCTCCCTCCTGCCCCATCTTCACCTGCCAGACCAAAACCAGAAGCACTGACGTGGTTTTACAGCCTGTTTTTGGTGGCCAGGACACTCCAGCTGAAGGAACTAAGAGTCCTCCATACTGGAATTCCCAGCAGGAAGGTTAATCCATCACCTCCAGAGAGGAGACACTTCAGCTGCATAAATTACAGAGCTTTTTGTGCTTCTTGTCCCATGGAATTGGGACAGGACCTGCTCTGCTTTGCCTGATTCCAGCCAGGTGGAGGATGGTTCTTCTCAGGCAAAGGGAGGTTGGATCCATGTTGTTCCTGCAGGGCAATTCCTCAGTTGGAGCATTTTTCTCCAGTTTGAATATTTTTTTCCTCCACTTGAGGCATTAACAAGGTGGTTCCTGGCTGCCAGTGACAGCAGATTGAGAGGGAATCATAGAATATTTGAGTTGGAAGGGATTACTGATCATTTAGATGCCGTTGGACCTCATAAAAGCCCATCAGAACTGGTAAATAAGTGATTTATGATCGACTCAGATCTCTCTGAAGAGTTCACATCTTGTCTCTCCTTCAGCATCTCCCCCTGTGCACTTAATTAGCCCTGCCTCATAATTATCCCTCCAACCTCCACCATCAGAAAGCTCCAGTTCTGCTTTCTCAGCCTGACAGTGGATAAAGGGAAAAGGCATGCAAGTTTTCTCCCAGAGATTCTCCAGGTTTTAAAATCCCTTTTGGTTTTTATCCTGTCCTGCTCCCAACTCCTGGCACCACCAGGCTGATTTCAGAGGCTCTGAGAGCTGAGTTTCATTCTCCAGTGCAATCAGAACATCCAACCTGCTGGAGGGAGGTGTTACTTCCCAAATTAACCAATTTTTGGAATTTTACATATTTTATATACCAATTTTTACATACCAATTTTACCCCAATTTTACCCCTTTGATTGGGTAATGCTGGCCTTGACTTGGGTCTCTCCTGGACATTCTTATGGTTCTGCTTTCCAGAGCATTCCCAAAACTCTGCTGATGGTAAATGAGGTTTATCCCACCAGGAATGGAAGGATTTTGCCAGAATGCAATTCCTAATTCTCACCCCCAGGTATCTCTGCAGGGAGATACCTGGCAGGGTATAAAAATCACCTTAAAGGATGAATTTTTTTTAAATTATTACTACTCTTTAGGATGCTTGAAGGACAAGAGAAAAAATATGATATTTTAAAAATCCAGACATTTTGTTGGTGGGGGAAGGAGAATAAAATACCCTCCAAATATTTGAGGGCAGGAGAATTCCATAGGTGGCAACCCTTTACTCCTAGAAAGTCAGGAATGAAGCTGGATAATCCAGTCTCTCCCTGCTGGAGCTGAAGGGAATTCATTTTCCCAGGTATGGATCTCCTTGCTGTGCTTTAAAAACAGAACTTTTTTTTTTTTTTTTTTCCTGCTGGAGGATTTTCCTGCATTTCAAAAGCCAATTTATTTATTCCCTGGTGAGTTTGTGGTTTGGGGCTTTTTTTAGCACCTCAAAACAGGGATAAAACATTGCCCTCCAGGACCACTGAAGTTTAGTTTAACACTCCCAACACCACACTGGGTTTGCTGTCCTTTGAATTATCTGCTTTACAAGCAAAAACACCCAAATACAAACCCTGATACCAATCACAGAACGCAGAGCCTGGAAATTAATAGCACTGGGAGCCCAAGTGTTGCCTCCCCCCCTTACTTAAATATCATTATCTTTTATTTATGGCCCCTCAGAATCTGCAAGGCCTGAGGGATATTTTTTTTTCCCTGTTTATCCTACAAGCTCTGAGTGTTGGTTTTTAAACTCTGTCATGTCCCATATAATTGTAAGTCCTCTCCTGAGAATCTGGGCTCTGTTTTCATACAATTTCTCATTATTTTTTAGTCCCTCAGACCTTTCTTTTGTTTTATTTTGTTTTTTATTTTCCCCTTTCAAAACTAACAGCACAAACAAAATAAACTCTGCCCTGTGAAGCCTTTAGTTGGCATCTTCTCCTGAAGTCACACACTGGGCATAAATTTATTTTTCAGGGTGGGATAAAGCACCTAAAAAGTTGCTCGTAAAGAAAGGAGTCAGCACTTTATATTTTATGCTTCATGCTTGTGTTTCTGCTGAACTGAGGAGAGTCCTGATCCCAGACTTGCTGCCTTTAAAGGTTGTAATTCAGTTTTTTTAGGTCAAAATCTCTGATGCCACTTGAAGTGGCTCTCTCAAGGTGATATCAGACTTGTTTCCTGTAGGATTCAGGTTGGAGATCAGGAAAAATTTCAATTAAAGAGCAGTGAAATAAGGGAACAGGCTGCCCAGGGAAGTGGTGGGGTCACCATCCCTGCAAGTGTTCAAAAAAAACCCCAATGGATGTGGCACTTTGGGTTGTGTTTTTATGGGCCTGGTTGGTCTTTCCCTACCTTGGTGATTCCATGATTCCCCTTTCCCAAGCCACGTTTTCCATCCTCCAAATCATCTCAGGTGTCTCGTGCCTCTAATTGTAATAAATGCTGACTAAAAACCTCTCTCAGTCCTACCAAAGGACTGAGTCCATGTAATCCCCCTGTGGGGTCCCAAATTTTTCTCAGCTGGGCACTTTTCAGAGAGATTTAAAGGTGGCAAATGGATTGGGAAAAATCTCTCCTTGTCCACACGTGAAATTTCCTTTCTAAAGCTGTCTTCTTAATCTTCTTCTCTCTTCATGACTGGGTTACAAGCTTAGTAAAAGTTTTAGAACTTGAAAATTGAGATAATATGGGAATTTGGGACTAGAAACAATGGCTAAAAAACCTTAACCTGGAAGAAAAAAAAGTGCCACACAATAAAAAAAACCCCAAACCTTCAGAATTATATTAAAATAGAAAAAAACCCAACTTCATCTACCCCTTAATTGTCCACATATCCATTCAGGACTACTTTTGTCAGAATTCTGGAGAGACTGGAATTATCCTTACGCTCCCAGAGGCAGGTGGGACTCCTGGCCCGAGGTTTCCCAGGAAACCTGGGATGTGACCAAGCCCAGGTCCCTCCCAGCCCAGCCCCTGGAGCACAGGAGCTGCTGGATTTGGCTCCGGAGCTGTGGGAATTTGCCTGTTTGAGGAGGGAAGGAGGGAGGGAGGGAGAAGGAAGCAGCCGGGGGAAGGGGGGGATGGAAGCAGAAGGAAAACGCAGGTACACGATGTTATTTTTGGGTTTCCCCGTGGCTGGCAGAAGGATTCCTGCGGGATTAAAAGGCAGCCAGGGCTGCTGGTAGTGTCGATTTGTGTCACTGAGGGAGGCAGAGCACGGAGATGGAGGAGGGTTTGTTGTTGTTTCCCATGCTGGGTTTGCTCCCTGAATGTGCCACTCGAGGTGGGGGTGTGACACGTGGGGTGTGTTTATCAGCACGGTCAGGATCCCAGGCTCAGGGAAAACTCGGGAATTCCAGAGGTTCGGATGGTTTGGATGGTTTGACAAACTCTGAGGATGTTCCTTTCACACAACTTAAGGTGGGCGAGTGACATCCCACCTATTCCTGCCCTTGAATCCGGCACAGTTTGGACCCCAACGACCCTAATTAATGACTGCCAATGATTCCTTGGGGAAAGCAGGTCCCAGGTGATAATGGGTTAGTGGTTGATGAGGGAATTGTGGGGGCTGGGTGGCTCTTACAACACAAAGACAGTTGGGTGTCACAGGTGGAATTGATCTCCCCTAATTTTAAAGTTCGATCTGAAATCCTGGGCAACGCCTCGGACTCCCCTCCCTAATCACTTCATAACCCAACATAATGATTCAGTTTATTCCAAGCAGGCATCTAAAAACACCCAAGGGGTTGTCTCCTGGCCCACTCCAACCCTCAGCCCAGCCAGGATTTGGGGTGAATCCTGATTTTGCTGGAAGCACCCTGGGAGCAGCTCAGCCACCCTTCAAGGGCAGTGACTTTTCTCCTGGGGACGTGGTCGGTGTGTTCCAAAGGCCACTGATGTCAGCAGGAAAAGACCTTTTGGTTTCCACGTGCTTTGGACAGGACCCAGAGCCAGCAGGGAGTCGAGTCAGGGGCACTCTCTTTTCTCACACAGCTGAGGCTGAAAGGCTGAAATCCCTGGTATTTGCTGAGCACGGGTGAGTGTGGGGCAGGAAGGCAGCTGAGCTTTCCTTTCCTCTCCAACTGTTTGTCTTGTTTGGGAGCCTAAAGCAATAGAGTGATTCCATGACAAAATTCAGAGCCAGAGAAGCTGACAGAGCAAAAAAAAAAAAAAAAAAAAAAAAAAAAAAAAAAAAAAATTGGGACCAATAGAAAACTTCCAACAGCTCCTCCAAGCTTAAGAATTTCATTTATGTTGTCTGGCTTCATTCACAGGCCCTGCCATTCACTGGTTTGAAATGCTGGGCTCAGGTTTGCCTGGGGGGGTATTTTTTTTTTTTTTTTTGTTATCAGCACCCCGAGCCCTGAATTTATATCAAGAAAACCAGCAATGGCCACAGAGCTGAGAAACATCAGAGAGAGCAGGATTTGGGCTTCACTGTTCTGGATTTCTGAGAGTGAAATGAATAGGATTTGGGCTTCATTATTCTGGATTTCTGAGTGTGAGTTGAAGAGGATCTGAGCTTCACTCTTCTGGATTTTTGAGAGTGACATAACCAGGAATGATGGTTCCAAGGGTTCATCTGGTGTGATGGTGCTGTGGTCAGCACTTTCTTCTGCCTCTGCCCCTGCTGAAGGTCAGTTGATGTCCTGTGGTCTCCTACTCCCAGCAGGTCTTTGGTGCACTAAAATGGGGCATGGCCTCCCAGTTCCCACCTCAACCCAGAGCTGAGCTTCTCAGTAGACCCCCTCAACCCCCTTTGAGAGGTGTTGGATCATGACAGACACCCTTATTTCTCCACCAGCCCCCCAGGTGAGGAGATTTGTGAAGATGAAGAGCCACACTGGTTGACCTGAGCTCACAGACTCCTGTCTCCTGCCAGGAGCCACCCCTGGTGCCCAAAGGAGGTTTCCCTGAAGGGGTTCCTGCAGGGTGCTGTGGCCTCCTGGGTGCTGCGACTCCCAAGGTGTTCAAGTCTGGAAATGCAGGGCCATGGGTTGTCCCTTTGGATCCCTGTTTGAAACCATGGAATGAAGATCCAGGGAATCTTCAGCACAACGGGAAAGATCAGCCACTCACAAAGGGTCAGGAAATTTCTCTGCTGACCCAACAAGATCTGCCAAAATGGGCACAGGAAGGGGCGAGCTGAGCACCCCAGAAGCTGAAATGGGTCACCCCCCAAGAGGTGAGACATAGGGAAGGTGTGAGATGCTTCAAGGGACACATGGAATGTTGAACATCAAACCCATCACTCAGACAGATCTTTAAACTGACCAATTTCCCTGCCCACAGGCACATGTAAAGTGACTTTCCCCAATTTTTTATCACCCAACAACAGTAAAAACATTAAAAAAAGCAGCCCCTGAGGCCCAGAGTGGTGACACCTCTGCCAGATTCTGCCAGAAATATCCAAAGAGAAAATGGAATTCCCTATGGAATTTCTGTGCTGAGGAACCTTGATCTCCTGAGCTTTCCTCCAGACCAGAGAGGTCTGGCTTCACTTGGAGACCTTCTGGAATGAGGAGCTGAACATGTGGAGATGTTCCAGGCCACCCCAAAACTTCCTGAGCACCAGAACTCTGCTGGACCTGCTGCTGCTGCCACAAACCAGGCAGATCAGGAGCCATTTCAACTCTCTGCTTGTTTTTTTTTTTTTTTTTCCTGCAGCTTGACATGTTTTCTAAAGACAAAATATTAACACAATCCTTCTGGGCAAGGCTGGCTTGGCAAAGAATAGGAGATTAATCTGCTAATTATTTTTGGGGGTGGATGTTCAAGCTCGTAACTAGGAAACTGAAAAATCAGTGTATTTATACAAATATTTATACATATGTCTGTGGGTGGATTTTATATGTGCACTTAAAAACAAGAGGCTGTTCTGACCATCCCTGTTACCAGGAATATTTTCTATTTTGCTGTGATAGGTGAGCTGGAGCTCTGGGATGGTTTGCAAATAAAATTTGTCTCATGCTTTGCCTGCCTGACTCCGCAATAATTGACATTTTGCTTGCACAAGCATTGTGCATAATTGACATTTGCTTGTTCAATTGTGATGTTTTCCAAAGCAGATAAAACTGCTGGAAATACGAGGGGAGGGAATAAATATCTTTATCAGCCTCCTGAAATAGTTAGAAACCAACCTGGCTGATGTGTCCAAGGTCAGGTTGGAGCAACCTGGGCTGGTGGAAGGTGGGTGGGATGGGATGGGCTTTAAGGTCCCTCCCAACCCAAACCATTCCAGGATTCTGTGATGCTTCCTGAGCTGACACAGCTTAGCAGAGAGAGATCCCAGAGCTCTAAAGTCACATTTTTATTGCACTTATCCCCTTTTTTAATCCTAATTACAGGCCCAAGTGCCTTTGCTGACACGGATTTCAATGCTTGATGCTGATTTACACGAGCTGAAAGTTTGCTCTGGGGTCCTGTGTGGTTTCCTAATTTTCTTAGGAAAAGAACTAAAAAAAACAACCAAAACAACCCATCTGGATCACGGGGGAGGGGGAAGAGAAACAAAAAGGAGGAGGGGAAAAGAACATGAGCTCAGCAAAGTTCCAGAGCAGTCCGAAGATTATTGCTGATGCTTCAAGATTGAGAGACCCCCAGGTTTCGTTTCTTGGCAGCTCAGGCAAGAGGGATGGTCTCCAAGGAGCTGGCTGCCTCAGCCTGTGGAGGTGAGTAGCCAGAGGTTGATCCTGGAGGCTACTGGGCCTCTTGGAAGCTGGAATTCTTTCAGCGGGAAAGACGGTGAATTATTAACGCTTGAAAGCGCCCGTGGCTCTCAGAGCCATAAATCCAAACCCCTATCAGATGCCAGGGTGTCCATCACTAATAAAGACAGATGTGTGAGCAGCTCTTTGTGCACACACAGGAATATCCAGCCCAGGGGTGATGGGAAAGGGGGAAGGGGCCAAAAAGGAAGGAATATTTCCAGGCTCAGACGTTCGAAGCCTCCGTCTCCCATAAATCTTCCAAGCTCAGGCCAAATCTGCACCGCTGAGTTTTGGGTTCTGCCCTTACATGGGAGCAATTTACAGCTGGCCAAGAGAAACTTGAGAAAATTAGGGAAAAAATAAGAGGGGAAATAGGGAAATACTAAATGCAGGTCCGGTATGAATGAGAAGCAACATCTGACCCAGATGGGAGATGGGTCTGTCCTCGCCTTCCTTCCCACTCCAGATTTTACACAAAGCACGTCAGAGGGACCTTCTCTGGTCTGCTTTCCTCAGGAAATTAAACTTATTATTTATTTCCTCGAGAAATTAAACTTTATTATTAAACCAAGCACTGAGCCTACATTTAGGTTTATTTTTTAATCCATAAGCCAATTTGAACCAAATTTGACATCTGAGATCAGCGGATCTGGAGAACTCAAGTCCTGCAGTTTGGAAGAGCAGAACTGTTTGGGTAACAGGTTGTTATTAGAGGAAGAAGTGACATCTCTTTACAGGTACAGAAATAAAGCCTTTCTTAAAAGGTGCAAAAAATCGTGGGCCTCCTTGAGCAGCAAAGCTTTGGGATGTGGCTCTGCAGGAATTCAGGCTTTGCCCAACCCTCTTTCCACACACAGTTTGCAGCTTCCTCATGAGGGGCAGGACTGAGCTCTGCTCTGGGGGGAGCAGGGACAGCCCCCAGGGAATGGCTGGAGCTGTGTCAGGGCAGGCTCAGGTTGGATCTCAGGAAAAGGTTCTTCCCCCAGAGGGTGGTGGGCACTGAACAGGCTCCCCAGGGCAGTGGGCACAGCCCCAAGGCTGCCAGAGCTCCAGGAGGGTTTGGATGATGCTCTGATGGACAGGGTGGGATTGTTGGGGTGTCTGTGCAGGGCCAGGGGTTGGACTGGATGATCCTTGTGTGTCCCTTCCAGCTCAGGATATTCTAAAGACCAGATTAACAAATCACTACGAGTTCAAACAAGAAGTCAAGGTGTCCATGCAGGTTGTCAGTGTGGTCACTGTGGTGGGACAATGGTCCTTTGGGGTATTTTTCATGAATGGGACAAGTGGAGAATCCTTTCCTGTGGGTTTGTGTCAGAATTCTGAGTCCTCCATGCACAGATTCCTCCCTGAAGGTTCAGGCTCTTCTAGCATTGGTTGCTCCTGTTTGGCCTCTTTCCTCTCTCCTGGGATGGAGTTCTTGACCTGTGCTTACAAAACATGTTCCTTCTGACCTCTCCCCATCTGTCAAATTGGGATGAAATTACTGCAGGACTAAAAAGACATGAAAGATAAATGAGAAAAAGTGAAGAGAGAAGGTGAGCTCATCCATTTCACAGAATCCTAAAACACTTTGGGTTGGAAGGGACCTGAGAGACCATCTAATTCCTTTGGCTCTGGGAAATCCTGATTAATTTTACTAGGATTTTTTTTTTTTTTCTACTTGGAGTCTCTCTTCTTTCACTAAAACCATTTTGCACCTTTATTTTGGCTGAAGTGTCTGCTAGTCCAGTTCTGAACCTGACACTTCCCCCCAGTCCAACAGACACCCACCATAACATTATTACCCAGTATTATGAACAACATTCAGCTTTTGGAGCACTTTTGATCATGTTCCCACGGAGCAGCCCCTTAAACTCAAATATTCTTTGTTTGATCATGCTCTTCTCCTGCTTACAATCTCACACAAACCCCTCTGGCTTCTTTTGGACTTCAGGGGCACCTTCCACCATCCCAGGTTGCTCCAAACTGGCCTTGGACACTTCCAGGGATCCAGGGGCAGCCACAGCTTCTCTGGGCAACCTGTGCCAGGGTCTCACCACCCTCCCAGCCAAGAATTTGTCCCTAAAATCCAGTATAAATCTATTTGAGCTTAAATCCATTCCTCCTTATCTCCAGAGAATCCATTTTCTATGCAAGAGCAGCCTGGAACCCACATTTGAGAAGGGCAAATCAAAACAGGGGAAAAGGTCAATTTACTGACACATCAGCAGAACCTGCTTGACCAGCTCCACCTGTGCCTGGTCCCAGGTGTCGAACAGAGGGCTTTTTCATGGGTTTCAGCTGAAATAAATCCAAATAAATCAAAGAGCTCAGCCCTCATTTAGAGCAGGAATAAGGGAGCAGCAAAAGCCTTCGTGGAGCAGTCACTAGAGAGCACCAAACATCCACACTCCCTGCGGGTGGCTGGTCCAAGTGGCTTGGAGCCACTGATATTGGGAAAGGTTGGGGTTTATCACTCATCTCCACCTCCCTCCACAGATCTCCTCAGGTGGAAGGTCCAGCACTCCTGTGAGGGTCTCACTGTCTGGCTCTTGGGGGGAAGTTTTTGGGGGGTTGGTGAAGAGAAAGAACAGAAAGTTGTTTTTCCTAAGCTTAAGAAAATAGTTCAGAAGCAGCAAGGGAGACTTAGGTCCTTGTACGAGAGGATTGCTGGCAATTAAGATAAGTAAAGGCAATTAAAGATTTTTCTGTCTCCAGAGGGCCATGGATTTGGTTTTTGTCCCATCTGAAACCTCCTCAGATACCTCTCTCACCTCAAACCCCTCAGCAATCAGCTGATTCATTCTGATTCATGAAGTGCCCCTGCAGCTCTCAGGACTTGGAGCAGCTCAATCCACGGATGATTTTAAGGTATTTTCTCTCTTAAGCCTTCGTGGCACCGTCAGGCCCTTCCTCAGCTTCTTCACCTTTGCCACACGTGTGGAAAGCAGGGAAATAGTTGTGATTAAATCCCTGTGAGGTCATTAAACAGCTGTGAAATGAGATCTTTGGGAACCAAATCAACCTTAATTTTGCCCTCCCGGTGGTCTCTGTGTTTCATGGCTTTCAGTATCTGGTGGTGGGATGTTTCATCAGCATCACAGGATTTAAAATGTATCACTTCTCTTTATGGGAACAAAAGAGTTGGGCTTCAAAGGTATTTAGGAACCAAAATTCCTGGGGGAAAAGTTATCTCATTTTTAAATGTTTGGGTTGGGTGAGTTACAGAAGGGTCACTGAGAGCCCCTCATCCCATTTCCTCCTGTCTCTGGACATGAATTCACCTCCCTCTCAACCTTTTTTACCACAGAAATTGTGACTTGAGCCAACCATGATGGAGAGGATGAACCTCCCAGATGTTCTCCAGAATGTGGAATGGTTTGGGTTGGAAGGAGAAAGGGCAGCACTCAAGGAATATCCTCCTGGGATGGACGTGGACATTCCCAGGTTCCCCTCCATCTGGCCTAAGAAAAAGGCCCATTTCCTGGAATTCCAGCTGGGAAGGTGCAAATTTCACTTGCACCTTTAGTACAAGACACAGAATCATAGAATCACTTGGATGGGTAAAAACCTTTATTGTCATTGAGTCCAAGTGTAAATCCAGAACTTCCAGCTCCACCACATTCCTTCCTCAGTTAATCTACAGGAAAAAAAAAACATAAATAAAGGATTAAAATAAATAAATCGATTTATCTTTAACCATAAAGAAATAAAAATAATAAAATGTATTTAATAATAGTAAAATAATTTCATTAAAATATTTGTAAAATAATTTCATACAAATAATTTAATAAAATTTAACGTAATAATTTCAGGTAAATGTATAAATAAATATGGTTTAGTAAAATAAAATAAATTTATGAATGAATAAATAGATTTCAGTAAAATAAAATAATAATGAAGCAAAAAATAATCAAAATAAAAAATCAAAGAATTGTATAAAATTTAATGAATAAGTAGAAGTAAAGGATTAAAAATTAAATTAAAATTTTAATTAAAAAAATTAAAAATTAGAAAAATCAAAACAAAAGCAAATTAAATTTATTTTAAACCACTATTCCTTGCAAAGGATAAAATACCAGAACTGAAGCTAAACAGGTTCCCCAAAATGTTGCAAAAGCGTTTTTTGGTGGAATCAGGGCAGGATTACTACAGGTTTCCAAGTAGGAGATTAAAACTAAACACTGTTTGGGGCTTTAATAGACTTTTGGTCTAACTATTGTTCCCTCTCTAAAATTAAAGACATTTTACAACCTGCATGAAAGGCAGGATAAAAACCTTCAAATTTTCTCCTGAAAACAGGAAAGTCAGCACTTCTGAAACATCTCCCTTTTTTTTTTTTTTTTTTAAATTTTATTTTATTTTATTTTTATTTTTATTTTATTTTTCTTGTCAAATTCAAACTTAATTCCCCAAACCCATCATGTCCCTCTCGGGGGCTGAATTGGGGCAGATTTATTGCTCCTCCAAAATGGCAGCTGGGAGTTAAATAACAGCAAAGTAGTTAATTTAAAATATAAAAATGTATCTGTTAATTTAAAATGAATCTCATGTTTGCTGGGTGATGTGGCCATAGACGAGCAGGGAATTTGGGAAGATAAATCACAACTTACACGCTGAGATTTTGAGGGGTGAAGCTCCACGAGCTGCAGCACCAACCCAGGAGGTGGTGACTCCAAAACCTGTTTGAGATGGTGCAAGAACTTCTTCCACTACTCCTTGGGACAGGGAATGTTGTCCTAGTTTCAAGGGGGAGTTGGAGCTGGATGATCTTAAAGGTTCCTTCCAACCCAAACCATTCCATAGTTCTAAACTGGTGATGGTCATGAACATGTTATTCCAACCCTTCCACCCCAAACCATTCCATGATTCCAAAGTGGTGGTGGCCATGAACACCTTATTCCCACCAAAAAGCTGGAACTGTGTCCGTGCATTTTCTTCCAGATCCATCTGGAAAAATGGGAACAAATATCACTATTGGTATCACCTTCAACTTCTAAAGGGAACCACCACCTCCTGACCAGCAACCCAGGAGTAATTTTAGAGCTTCATCATTGCCAGTGATCAACCCAGGAGTAATTTTAGAGCCTCATAATTCACAGTGATCCACAGGCTGCCCATGGAAGAGGAAGCATTCAAAAACCATCCCTGGAAGTGTTCAAAAACCATGTGGATGTGGCACTTGAGGACATGGTTTAGAGGTGAATGAGGTGGTGGGTTGACAGTTGGACTTGGTGGTGTTGAAGGTCTTTTCCAACCTTAAGGGTTCTGTGGTTCTGTTATGTAAATAATTTAGGAATAATTTGGATTGCAGTGGATTAGGAGCTGCTCTGCAGGATGCACTTTGTTGCTATCAAAGGGAATATGAGCCTGGTTTGGGCATGGAAAACATTCCCAGATGTTTTTCCTGGGGTATTTTGCTTATGCACACAGTGTATAAATATTTTTATTTACAGAGGGTTTGTTGTAAATCAAGGGACTTTTCCTCTAAGCTCAAATTTGCAATGATGTGCAAGAACTGAGGGATCAGTGGGGACTGAACACAACTCTGGTAAGCCTGTTTGGACATCCTGCAAAAGAAATCCTTTGTACCCCTGGACAAATCTGAATTACACACCAGAAAGGACTTGATTTCTCCCTAGAAGTAGGACTCCATTTCTCCCTAAAAAAGACTTGATTTCTCCCTAGAGAAAGGTGTCCATTTTTCCCTAAAAAAGGACTCCATTTCTCCCTGGAATAAGAAGGTTCCATGACTCATAGACTAACCAAATATGTATGTTTAGATATAAAACTAACTAACCAAATAATTCTCTCCTTGTCCCAAATCTTAATGAGAACATTCAGAGTTTTCCTTCCCTTCTCTCTCTTTATTTTTGTTTTTGTTTCTGCTTTGTTTTTTGTTTTGTTTGGTTTTTTTTTCCAGGATCAAAGCACAGGGACCATCACTGGGGGAGGGAAAAAAAAAAACAACCAAACATCTTTTTGTAGTATTTACACAACAATCAAAACTGTGTAACCAAAGCAATCAAGAGGCTGAATAATTTCGTGTTATTGTGGAATCACAGAGTGGTTGAGGTTGGAAGGGACCTCTGGAGATCAGCTGGTCCAACACCTTTCCTAGAATGGGTCTTTAATTCCACCTTACAGAGATCCCAAGGAAAACCTCCTCATTCCATAGATTTCCATTAATTTTGAAGATGAAGGGGCCACCTCTTTAAAGATAAATCAGGAGTCAGTAAGTGATTAATGCTTTAAACTCATTTAATCAGTCTTTCTTTTGTTTGTTTGTTTTCTTAACCTGTGTGGAATGAACTCATTTGGAATAATATCTCTAATAATATCTCTAATATTCCTTGACTTCATGGCTTTGAACTGTTCAACCTGGAGAAGAGAAGGATCCAGGGACACCTGAGAGCCCCTCCCAGGGCCTAAAGGGGCTCCAGGAGAGCTGGAGAGAAACAGGCACAAATTGTCCTTGGTCATCCTTTGATCTGTTATTAATGTGGAATGAAAAGCTCTGGACACCTTGGAAGTCTCAACTCTGGTTCAGCCGAGCTTTCCTAGGACCATCCCCACACGTCCAGCCCTTCATTCTCAGCAGAAATGAGTTAAATTTACCCCAGAGACTTTGTTCTTTATCCCAGCTATCAAAACTGTCTCATTAGTTGTCCTCCTGTGGCTTCAGGTCCTGACAAAAATAAATCACTTCAACCAAGAGCAATTTTCCATCCTTGCCCTCCGTCTTCCCTTCCCTGCCTGCTTTTATTTGCCTTTTCCCCGGGAATAAGCTATTTATTTGGAAAACATTACAAGAACACTTAATTGTGATGACATGAAAGCAATTTGACTGGCTGATTAAGGGATGTTTTCCCTTTAGGAGCACACGAACAAATTGGGGGGTAATTTTACTATCAAAAGACAGAATGTTTGAACCAGAAGGAAGAATTTGCACCAGCTTGGGATTCCAGGGACAATCTTGTTACCAGATGTTGAGGAGGATGAAACTGTGCAGGACAAAAAAAAAGGCAGCAGAGAAAACCTCCCCATATCTGCCTTGGGGGGTCTCAAACCTTTAATCTCACTATATAAAATATATAAGAATATGCATTTTGTGACACCTTCCAGGGAAAACCTGAAAGCCATTTTGCTTATTAAAAAAAAAAATACAGTTCTCACCTAAACTGGGCCCTGCAGTTTCTTTGTTCTCTGTGTGTGCAGAGCTGAAAATGCCTCCTATCATCACAAACTTTTCCAAGGCCTCTAATTTGAAGGGAATGTCACAGTTTCAGCACAGAAGTGACTTTATGCCTTGCACATTTCCTCTCCTTCTCCCATCATCAGATGGCTGAAATTGTTTTCAGCTGAAAGGAGATGATCAGGAGAGCCAGGCTGGCAAAGGCAGTTGTTTACCCCAAGAGAAGAAGCTTCTTCAGGAAGGAATTTTGTGTTGTTTTCCTCTTTCTGGAGCTTTTGGGGGAAGATGAGAGTTTTGCCCAAGAGAAATTTAGGGATATGTGTTCATGTATAACCTAAAGGAGGTTACAGAGCAGCTGAGTGAAGGGATTGAGGTGGTGCTTTTCCCTTCCTGTTGGATTCCTCCTCCTGCAGAAGATCTTGCCCTTCCCAACATCCCAGAGCCCTCTCCACTCACCAGTGCTTTCCCAAACCCTATCTTGATTGTTTTTGCTCCCCCAGGGGCTGCATGGAGCTGGAAAACAGTACTTATATGTTTTAAAAATATAAAAATCAACATCAAGTTGTGCTGGGGGGGGGGGGGTAAAGTTGGATCTCAGGAAAAGGTTCTTCTCCCAGAGGTGTTTTGGCACTGGAAGAGGCTCCCCAGGGAAATATTTGGCATAACTTCCAAACAGATAAAGTCAGCTGAAACCAGGCCTATCCTTCATTTCACAGCATCCCAACTCCACACTTTAAAACCGAGCTAATAGTCCTTGTACATTCAGGCTCCACCATTTCCATGTCAAGGAGCCCCTTTAATTAACCTTTCTTTGAAGTATTTATCATTGTCAAGCTTGGAATTATCTGACATCTTCCCACGTTCCTGCAGTGACCAACAGCTCCATAAAACAGGGGCAGCCCTCGTGAAAAGCCAGGGTTTATCTGGAATAAGTTGGTCTCTCTGCTGGTTTTTAGAGCCCTGATCCATTTAGTGGCCTTTTCCTTCTAAATTCACCTTCTTTCAACACCGAATTTCCTTTGCTGTTTTAACAAGCCAGGAGGGATTGATTCCATACGGGAATCTGGTGGCACATACATATTTCTTGTGTCTTTTTTATTGGGGCTGACTGGGGATATGGTACAAGTTAAGGGCAGCTCTGTAATGCTTTTCACATGATGGCTGTAGGAAAACACGCAGAGTTCTTACCTTCATCCAGCTCCAAGAAAAGGGGAGGGGGCAAAAAAACAAAACAAAAAAAAAAAAAACAAAAAAGAGTGTTATTAATTTTTGAACACGTGCAAATTCCATATCAGGGGAGTGTCTGGGGAAAAAAAAATGCTGTGGAAAGGGTCAAAAAACAACGACTGTCCCTCCCCACAGGGATAACAAAGAACACAGGGAAGGTCTGTCTGAACAAAACAACAATAAAAAAGTAGCAGCAAACCCAACCCAAAACACGGAGAAGAAATCAGCCTGGGGTTTGGAGCACTCCAAAACCATCTGTGGGTCTGTGTCTGGAGGATGTTGTGCTCTTGTAGCCACTCTGAGCTGGGATCACTGTCAGATGTGTGGAGCAGAAGGACAAGTGGTGGCTGGAGTGACCGACAGAAAACACGGGTGGAAGGAGGACAATATTCATATCCATGGACTCTTCATCTGAGGGTGAAGGCAAAGCAGAGCAGGGCAATTCCCAGAATCCCAGAATCAATCCCAGCATCCCAGGATGTTCCAGAGCTGGAAGAGACCCATGAGGATGACTAAACCCAGCTCCTGAAGACAAGGAGGGTGGCGGTGATGGGAGACACGTGATGTCCCAGAGGATGGACCCAGGGGTGTGACACGCAGGAAAAGGGTGGGATCCCCCAAAAATTCATCCCTAGAAGGGGGTTATGAGAGGGGAGGCTCCCAGAGCTGACCAGTGACAGCAGCTGTGTGTGAGGGGAGCAGCAGCCACGGGTCCCCAAGCGCTGCCCTCAGTGGATTGACCCCGAGGGAGGTGGTGGGAACCCCTCCTCGTGTTGGTCAGCGTTTGGCTGGCAGGCTGCAGGTGGGAAGGCCTTGATTTATGTCACAGCACTGTCCCTGCAGTCCATTTTCCAGCTGAATCTTCTGTTCCTCACCCCCAGTTGCAGCCCAACAGCTCAGATGCCTCCAAATTCCCAAATACCCAAGTGGGGGGATTGAATTCCCGGCTTAAAAGCTCAGCTCTGTCCATGACAACGGGCAACACTCCAGTCCTGAGCTACCTGAGAGCAACACACCAGTCTTGGGGGACATCCCCCAGGTGGTGTCAGTCCAAAAAACTCACAGAAGGATCTGGACTTTGCCAACCTCTCAAGATGTTTGGGTGTGTTGAGTGGGGAGCAGGTGATTCCTGGGATTCCACGGATCTGCACATACAAAGGTGGGTGTTTGTGGCCACTGCACAAGAGGACTTCACCAAGCTCAGGACTTCACTGAGCTCTGAAAAAAGGCACGTGAAAGGTCCTTGTGGTCAAATAATTTACTTTCCACTTCTGAATTGCTTACCTTTCATAGAAAAAGAAATCATTCTCTGCCTCCAGGAGATTTACCATACGTGGATTTAAAGGATAAAGGATGTTTTCCATAATCTCAGCTTCCCTTCTCCGTGCATCCATCCCACAGAAACAGCTGGAAATTCGTGTCTGTCTGTTTTCATCCCGTTGTTTTCGAAGTCTTGAAAGAACAGCCCCCCCTCTGAAATCTGCCTTTATTTTGGCTTGTTTACGTGGATCACCAGGATTCCACAGCTGATTTAAATATAAGTCACTTTTCTGACTTCCACCGGATTGTGATTTATTAAACTTGAAGCCTTGTCCCGGTGAATCATAATCTTCTGTTTTGTGGTTGTAACTTAAACAAGGAGGCACAACTCCAGAGAAATACCTACAGCACAACAAGAAAGGGAACGGCTTCTCTTTCGAACCAAAAAATGAAATGAGTGTCTGTGCATTTTGGTGAACGTGAGGTTGAAAATAACACTCTCAGCTGTGGTTACTCTTCATGGCTTCCTTTGGAGCTCAGGCCCAGTTTGAATCCTGGAAGTGTGGAGAGAAAGGAGGAGGAATTTCAGTTTTCGGATGCTGTGCCTGACTTACCCTCAAAATGTTTGGAATCACCTTGGTTTGAGGGATCACCACATGAGCCAAAATGTGCAGTTTGATGTGCTGGAAGAGCAGGGGGGTTAAGAGAGACTCGTAAAATCCTTTAGGGTGGAAAGATCTTGAAGATCATCAAGTTCAACTCTTAACTCAGCACTGCCAAGGCCACCACTGCCCCATGTCCCCAAGTGCCACATCCACAGGGATTTGGAATCCCTGCAGGAATGGGGACTCCACCTCTGCCCTGGGCAGCTGTGCCAGGGCTGGACAGCCTTTTCCAGGATGAAATTTTCCCTGATATCCAATCTAAACCTCCCCTGGCACAGCCTGAGGCCGTTCCCTCTCCTCCTGTCCCTGTTCCCTGGGAGCAGAGCCCGACCCTCCCTGGCTCCCCCCTCCTGTCAGGGATTGCAGAGCCAGAAGGTCCCCCCTGAGCCTCCTTTTCTCCAGGCTGAGCCCCCCCAGCTCCCTCAGCTGCTCCTGCTGCTCCAGCCCCTTCCCAGCTCCCTTCCCTTCCCTGGCCCTCAATGTCTTGTTGTGAAGGTCTCAAAACTGCCCCCAGGATTTGAGGTGTGGCCTCAGCAGGGGGACAATCCCTGCCCTGCTCCTCTTTGTTGCTTCAGAGAGGGGCTCAAAGCAGGTGGCCAAGCACTGTCAGATACAAGTATAAAGCATTCCTCACAACATTATTTGCCTTCCAAAATTATCTCCTTTGCTCAAATCTCACTCCTCTCTGACCCTCTGAATCCTCTGTGTTGGGATGCAAGGGGGAAGAGCTGGTCCTGACTGGAAGTGGAAGCACGGGGCCACTGCTGTGACTTCCAGGGGTGAACCAGAAAAGAGAAGGTGTTTTCTAAGGTCATTTCCTTCAAGATATGGACTGTCCCTCTGTGTTTTCAGGAGCAGCCACTGAGGACAGAAATTGTTGGTGTGACCTTGAGGAGTTAATAAGAGATTCCTGGAGACGCCCCAGTTGGGTTTGACCTCACCTCAGTTCTCAGAGCATTTTGGACACAGTCACTTTTGATATGTCCCCTTGTTCTAAAATAGATATTTATAAAAGCTGGTATCAAATTTGATAGAGAAGGGCCTTGTTCTAACAGTTTTCCTCCTCTAACTGAAACCAGCCCGTGTGGGCTTTGGACGACATGCTATGCCTGTCAGCTGCTCAGAATTAAATAAATCTCTTTTTTGCAAAATAAAACCCCCTTTTTTTTTTTTCCTCCTCACATCCCCAATCCTGCCCAAACGCTCTCTCCCATTGGTAGAACCCAGGATTATATATTGTCTTTACTGTCAGGAATTTTACTGCCTTCCTTACAGGAAAAGTCCTGAGGAAGAAACTTCTTTTCAGGCCTCACTAAGATATGTTTTCTGCCTGAACCTCCAGCCCCTCTGATGATTCCCATTCCCACTTATGGCCTCAAAACACGAGCTTGGGAATTCCTTCCTTTAAGCAATAATTTAAATACAACAATTAAAATGCAGGTGTAATTCCAAGGAAGTGATACCTAAGGATCACAAGTTTGTCAAGTTGAATTTCCAAGCTGTTGCTTTGGGGCTGCATTTCTCGTGGGGGGTTTTTGGATGGATCCGAGGGGGAGGGGGTTTGTTGTCGTTTCTGGAGGATTATTTGTTCTTTTTTTTATTTCCAGCCTAATGAGTTTGATCTGGAATCTTTGTCTTTCATTATTCCCTGCAAAGCCATTTCCTCCCCTCTGCCCAAGCCCTTGAGTTGATTAACTGTTCCAAAGCATTCCTGGGCCACTCAGTAAATAACAATGCAAACATGTTTATGTAACAGTTTAACGCCCTAATCATGTTTTTGTGCCGGGAGTTGAACGGCCTGGAGTCTGGGACTCTTCAAGTCCTGGCTCTTTGATGTGAAGGGAGCTCTGGGAAGCACATTGGGATTTCATTTGGCCGGGATGGAGGCTGCTGTTTACACTTGGTGTCACTTCTCCACACTCTGCACATGTTGATGGCCCCCGGGCGGGCAGCGGATCCCATCGGAGCCACGGGAGCACCACAAGCAGTCACTGCAGGGGAAGGATGGAGGGTTTTGGGGAGTCCCCCATGTTTGGGAGCAGGCTGCCATGTGTCCTCCAGGAGAAAACATCCCATCCAGGCTTGGTGAGGCCATAGAAAAAATGTAAATTAGAGCCTTGTTTCGAGAGGATAAAATGTCTGTGGATAGAGATTTAGGTCCCTTTTGCCTTGTCCACCTCGGTGATCTCAGAGGTCTGTTCTAACTTAGCTGATTCTGTGGTTTCAGGGGAAGTGGAAGGGCAGACACTGATCTCTGCCCTCTGTGAGCAGGGACAGCCCCCAGGGAATGGCTGGAGCTGTGCCAGGGCAGGCTCAGGGTGGATCTCAGGGAAAGGTTCTTCCCCCAGAGGGTGGTTGGCACTGAACAGGCTCCCCAGGGCAGTGGGCACAGCCCCAAGGCTGCCAGAGCTCCAGGAGGGTTTGGACAACGCTCTGAGGGACAGGGGGGAATTGTTGGGGTGTCTGTGCAGGGCCAGGGGTTGGACTGGATGATCCTTTTGGGTCCCTTCCAGCTCAGGATATTCTGCGATTCCATGACTTCATGACCTCTGTCTTGATCCATTCCACAAACATTCAGCTAAGAACTTCCTTAAGTTTAAAGCAAATAAATAAATTTTAAAATTTCTACAACCTGAGCTATCACGAGGAAAGTTCCCAGCATTCTGAAAAATGAGTATTTTTCATAAACTTGTCCTACACCAACCAAATAATTTAGGCTTGAACTTCCTTCTGAACCCTGTAAAGCCCATACTGGCCAAATGGAGTGTGGCTGATCCAGTTTGAAAATCCTGAGGACACCTAGGAAGCAATTTAAGCCAGAAAATTCCACCTAAATCTCTATTCCACACTCAAACACCGGGTCTGTATTAAAAGTTCACGTTGAATTCTTCCCAATCTTCTTGTGAGTGAAGCACAAAGGACATGGGGAGGAATGGGGCAGAAATCAAACTTCATTTGACACAATATAAAAATAAAGCCTTAGAAATCAAATGTGACATTTCATTTTCCTAGTCCAGTCCATGGGAATTTTCTTTCCCATTAAGTTCTATGAAATCATGGCATAAACTTGATCTGGTATAAAAAAGCACAGGCTATTAAATATTTTATATCTATATATTTGTGACAAACGAGGGCCATGAGTCACCAAGTTTCTTTACTAACTAGTGGGAGCTGTGACAAACTTTGGCATCTGGAACAAAATCCTGAGGATTCATTGTTCAGGAAAAGTCTTCCTTTGTCCAAGAACCTTTAGTGTTGATAGTGAAGCATCAGAGAGAGAATTAAGAAATGTCCTTTCTGCTGGCTGTGCTTGTCCTTGTCACTTATGTCACCTTGATGGACCTGTTCAGCACTCCCCCAGCACTTCCCAGAGCCCCTGCCTGCCCTCCAAACCTCATTCCCGTGTTTTATTCCTGCACGAATTGGCTGGAAACGCTTTCCAGATGTTTTGTTGTCCTCCAGGTGATGGGGAAAATATTTTGTCTCGAATTCCTTTCCCCTGCTGGTGGATTCTTTGGGGTTTTTTTTAACCCAGCTTTTCCCAGTCTGAGTAAATGAACAACCAGACCAACACCTTCCTGCAAGCCCAGAGGGTTTTCCTTAACTTCAGCCCTAATTTAGGGTGTGGAAAACGTGTCCTGAGGGAGCTGGGGTTGTTTAGGCTGGAGAAAAGGAGGCTCAGGGGGGAACTTCATTGCTCTTAAAACTCCCTGAAAGGAGGTTGTAGTGAAGTGGGGGTTGGCCCCTTCTCCCAGGTGACAAGTGACAGGACGAGAGGAAATGGCCTCAGGTTGCACCAGGGGAGGTTTAGGTTGGATATGAAGGAAAAGAAAAATAACTGGAAGGGTTTTAAAGGATTGGAACAGCCCCCCCCAGGGAAGTGGTGGAGTCACCATCCCTGGAAGTGTTCAAAAAACACGTGGGTGTGGCAGCTGAGGATGAGGTTTAGTGGTGAAAATGGTGCTGGGTTGGCAGTTGGATCTGATGATTACTTAGAGGACTTCACCAGCCTCAACAATTCCATGATTCAAGTGTGTTCCCAGATCTTCCTATCTGGGAAGTCATTGGATGTAAGAACTCTTTCATCTGGGCCCTTTGAGCTTCGTGTTCCTCACACCAGCACTGGGTTCTGTCTTCCTGGAAAACACCCAGGAAAGGTCTGGACAGGTGGCACTAGGATGGCTTTGTACCATGAGACCCTGACTGAGAATGTTGGATATTTCCCTTGATTCCAGGACTGGCAGGAGGAGGAGTTGGGAATGTTGAACTTCAGAGTTTTCTCCTCCACCTCAAGGAGTCTCTGTTTGCTACAGCATTTTAATGTCTGTGCATCCTCCTAATTTGGGAAATAATCTTCGCTGGGAGGGAAAATAGATATAGGAGGATTTATAAATTTTTAATCATTTTTAGGTGAACTTACATTCAATTTTATTGTTTCTTTTATTTTTATAAGTTACATTATTTCTATAGCTTATTTTGTAATTTATCTGCCTTGGTTTTGCCATTGTGCCTTTCATGACGGCTTCTCTTTGAAGTCTGAATTTCTGAGTTGGTCACTCTTGATTCACCAGATGTATTTCCAATACAGTTCCAGTTTTAAGGAACTCTCTGCCAACTGAACTCACTGGAACTTTGACAGGTTAAGGTCGTGGGCAAGGCAAGATTTTCAGTGGTAAATATATTTTATTACACTGAGTATCACCCCTTCCTAGAAATATGCCCTGTGTCAGGCAGTATTTTCTCTCAGGAAACGAGGTGTAAAGGAAACTTCTCTTTCCCATACAAAGTCAGATTCAGAAATCCTTGTTATATTAGTGTTCCAAAATTACCTTTTCTTGCCTAAAGAGAGCTTGTCTAAAATATAACACTCATTCAGCACCAGTGCAAGGTGAAGTGACCTAATTCTTCCTCGAGGCTTTGACTCAGGAAGGTCAGAACATCCCAAATTTATTTCCAGAGCAATCCCATGGATTTCATTGTGCCATCACATGAAGGATTCAACACCCCTGTCTTTTTGTCCTGTTTTGAGGTGCTGGACAAATCAGACTAATTCTGATCCCTGGGGAATAAATTCAGCCCATCAGGAATTACATCATTAATTCAGAATAAGGTCAGCTGTGGGTGGATATTCATGGCAAGAGGATTTTTTTACCTGTTTCAGGTGAAAACATAAATCCCAGTGAACCCATCTTTTGAATTTGGGTATCTATCTATCTATCTATCTATCTATCTATCTATCTATCTATCTATCTATCTATAACTATTTACCCTATCTAAGGGTAAATGGGTTAGTCCTGACTCTGGACAATGTGACAATAATTTCCCCAAGAATGACAAGTATGACCCACAGTCTTTGCCCATTTGACTTCTTGTATTAACATATGTTTGAGATTTTGTGCTCAGCACTCTCATTTCAATCTCGTTCATTCAATCTCGCCCACATCTCATACTTACCTCGGAAATATTTCTTTAAAACTCATAAAATTAGATAGATGTCCCTTGATTCAGGTCATCTTGTTGTGAACTGGGCTCTCACTCCAGGGTTAGCAACTTTTAGCAGGTTCCCTGTCTTACAACATTTTGTTTCTTGAAATAAATGGTCCAAGCCGGCCTAATCATAATAATAAAAACTAAGAGAAAGAAAATGTTGTCAGAGATCCAAACATATGAGCTTTATGTCATGAAAAGCTTTTATTCTGGTTCCTATTCTCACTCGTGCACAGATTTATTGAAAAAAAAAAAAACACACCACACAACCAACCCTCTGACATTTATTCATTTTCCACTTAGATTATTGTGGTTAAATCAAAAAGAAGTGTCAGGGCTTAGGGAGCTGAAAGCAGCTCCGCTTTTTCCATTGTGAAGGGTCACATGGTTTCCATTTGCTCCATGAAAAACCTCCTGGTTTGGGTTATTTTCACTGTCTGGAATGAGATATAATTCCACTCCTGCTGCCAAACCTTCTGTATCATGTAGGAAACTCCTGCCTTTTGGGCCATCGTTTGGGAGGCCTGTTTCACAAGGAGCTGCTTTCTTAGATTATTATTTATTGTTTCCACTGGGCTGAGGAGAATCTTCAGACTGTTGGTTGAAACCCTTCTTCAGGCTAACAGGAGAGGAAGGGAGGTCCTGGGGATGGAACTGAGCTGGGACAGAGCAGAGTTGTGTTCGACTTTGAATCACGGAATAGACCAGGTTGGGAAAGAATCTCTGAGATCATCCAGACCGACCTTTGACCCAACACCACCCTGTCACCCAGCCCATGGCACTGATGCCACATCCAGCCTGTCCTTAAACACCTCCAGGGATGGGGAATCCACCCCCTGTCTGGGCAGCCCATTCCAGTGGCTGAGCACTCTCCATGGAAAGGATTGAGGTCTGCCCTGAGCCCCCCCAGCTCCCTCAGCCTCTCCTCACATCACTTGTGCTCCAGTCCCTTCCCCAGCCTCGCTGCTCTTCCCTGCCCCTGCTCCAGCCCCTCCATGTCCTTGCTGAGCTGAGGGCCCAGAGCTGGACACAGCACTGCAGGGGTGGCCTCACAGGGACAGAATCCCACACCATTCCTGAGCCAGGCCAGGATCCCTCGGCCCTCTTGGTCCCCTGGGCACCCTCTGGCTCCTGTTCAGCTCCTGTCCCTCCACATTCCCAGCTCCCTCCCTGCCTGGCTGCTCTCCAGCCACTCTGTCCCCAGCCCTGGGGCTGCCAGGGTTGTTGTGGCCAAAGGGCAGGACCCGGCACTTGGCCTGGTTGAACCTCATCCCACTGGATCCTTTCCATCCCTCCAGCCTGTCCAGGTCCCTCTGCAGAGCCCTCCCAACCTCTGGGCACGGAATCAAACACAGTAAATTCTGGAACCCCGGGATTTGCAGCCGGTCAATGGCTGGGATTTAATTGTCACGCTCCAGGATTTGGGTCAAGGTCAATGACGTGGAAAAACGAGTTTCCTTGAATATCTGTGAAGGAAAACAAGGTTGAACATATCCCAGACAGGAATATTGGGTCTTGGAATATGTTTGTTTGCAGGGGGTTCCTTAAAATTGGGGCTATTGGGAATATATTTGGAATATTTTCAGTGCATCAATAGTGGCCAGTTCAGAAATGCTCCAGATTTCAAAGACGGGCCATCAGTAAAGACACAGTGACAAAAGCAAGATAAATTATAAAGTAGGTTATGAACATAATATAAATAATAAAAATAATCAAAAATTAAAAATTGAATTTGGGTTTAGGTAAAAAAATAAAAAGTATAAATTATGTAATTAAAAAACCCTTGAATGTAGGTTTAGCTCAAAACAATAATTATAAATACAAATTATAAAACCATTATTAATTAAAATATTATTACATTTTATTATTATTATAAAATAATAATATTATAAATAATAATGAGAAAACAGTAAGATTGAATGTAGGTTACCTAAAGACGGTAAAAAAACCTAAATTATAAAAATAATTTAAACAACATGAAATCGAATGTTTGTTTACCCAAAATAATTTAAATAATGAAAATTATAAAAAACCCCAACAATAAAGTTGAATGTACGTTTTCCTAAAAATAATAAAAAATATAAAATGTAAAACTAAAAAAAAAAAATCTGAATGTACCTTTAGATAAAAATAATAAAAATATAAATTAGAAAAATAAAATAAAGGAAAAAAAACCCAAAAAATTGAATGTAGGTTTATCTAAAGCAGATTGTATTGGACACACTTAATTTCAATATATATCTGCCTATCCATAATAAAAATTACTGATGAATAAAAAAAAGCAGGGTTATATTGTCTATATAAGATACTATATTTTATAATAATATATAGCAATATATTACATATAGTAAATTATTTTATATTTAAATATATGATATAATATTGATAGCAATGTAGAAAATACTATAGTAATATAATAATACAGTAATATAATATTATAATAATATAGAAATATTATATTATATATATTTTTAATTGCATATTTCTATTGTAGTTATTTATCAAGATATGTTTTATATATATTTATCATATATATAAATAGCTTTGTTTGATATATTGAAGTTATTTCCTTTAAAATCATCTGAATTCAACAGGGGAATTTCAAATTCCTTGACCCCACAGACCTGATGTCCCCCCCAGATGACACCAATCTCCCCTAATTCCCAGGACTCCTCATGAAACCATCAGTAACCCCAAGAATTCCAAGAGACCCTATGAAAACAACCTTCATTTCCGGAAAAAGCAGCTGAGAACCAGAGAAATATTTCCTTTTATTAGCGTGGAATCGTCACGTTTGGACACTGCCAGCGGCCCAGTATTTATTCAAAGGCAAACATCTTGTTCCAATCAAGGAAAATGGGTTTATTTCTGCTCTCTCTGGTTGACACATTAGAGCAGAGAGTTGCTGCTACAGGCACATGGCATAAAATGTAAAATTAATAACAGGGAAATTGCAGAGTCAGAGGGGGGAGTTTTGAAAGGATTTATTTTGGTGGCGCTTTTTTTTTAAATTTGCTGAGAGCAAAGAACTTGGATTTTCTTTCCCAAATCTCTCCCAGCCTCCATTCAAAATTACCCTTCAAAGTTCAGAACTCGATTGAAATCTGCAGTGAAAGATTTCACCTTCCTCTTTCACCCACAAAGTCTCCCCCACTTGTATTTTCACACTGTAACAACAAAATAAGGGATTTATTGCAATATTTGCTGTTTTAAACCGTTATTCAACAAGGAGGGGATAAAAGGCTCTTCTAAACAATGAATTAGGAAAAAGAACAAGTTTACCTGAAAAATACTTTATTTTTTCAGTTTTCTTACTATCAAGAGATATTCAATATATTAAATTTATTATTTAATTAATTTAATATTTAAATAATTTGATATTTGATAATGATTTAACTAATTATTCAATTTAGGAGTAAAATTGCCCTTTCCATGCAAAACCGAACAATGAATTTCTTGGCAAAGAGCAGGTGTAAATCAGGTTATTTGATCTAATTTTTAGAACAGCTTTTATAGTCACTGTAAGGGTTGGTTTTTTTTAATGTTTTGAGTGTTATTTTGTTCTGAAGATAAATTAATCACTTGGGGCAGGTGGTAGGGTTGGAAATCAAGAGCTTTCCTCCTTAAATTCCCCATGGAATTTAATAGCACTGGGATTTAGTTGAGATATTGATTAAACCCCAAAATGTTCCCTGGCATGATTTTGGCCCACAGAACTTGGGAGGATCCCAAAACACCCCTGTTCAGTCCATTCCCCCTCGTCCTGTCGCTCCATGTCCCACTATTTTCCCGGCATGGATGTCACTTGTCCACAAAAGCCTCTGGCCCTGGTTTTTCCTGCAGTCAGGAGATCTTCACGTGGAACCTCTGAACCCTGGGAACTGTGACCTCAGGAAAGCATTTGAGGTTTCCAAATGGAGAAAAACCCCACCAAGCAAAGATTTTTTTTTTTTGTTTTCCATTCAAAAAGAGCAAGGTGGGTCAGGAAGTTCCACAGAATTCCAGCTGATGGGATTCATGGAAATGTGAGAAGCCCACAGGCACACCGTGGATTTGAACTGAGTTTATTAGTCCTCAAATTCCTTCACTACCCTTCCCCTATTTCCCTCTGTTCACCCAAACCCCCTCAGTTATCCGGAAAAATTAAAGAATTGATCCTTTTCTCTCCAACATTCCAAGTCAGATTCTGACATAACAGTTTTTCCCCGGGATTTCTCAATCAGCCCCTGCACAAGATACCATCTCCTGCCACGTGTAATCCACGCTTGGGAACAAGTTTTTCACGGAGCTTTAGGCTTGTTTACACGTGTTCCTGCCCTCACTTGTTTACACATTCCCTCTCTGCTCCCAGTCAGAGAGGGAAATCTTGTAACACTGGGAGCTCCAATAGTTACTGGAAGTCAGATTTTCCCTCCATCTCCATTTTTCCTAATAGAGATTGACTGAGAACTTGGAAAAAGAGAGATTTGGGGGTTTGTTTTTGTTTGGGGTTTATTTTTTTTTTCCCCCTTCAGCCTGGATCTCAGTTTTACTCCAACAACAGGAAAAACCACTCAGGAAATACTTTGCAATTCCCAGCAAAAAATTAAAGGAAATTAATACATTTCTTTAAAACTCTTTCTGGGGTTTAAATATCGACAAAAGGAAATTAATACATTTCTTTAAAACTCTTTCTGGGGCTTAAGTAGAGATGAAAATAATCTCTAGTCTTTTATAATGGGAAAATAAAAAAGAAATAAAAGTCTTCTCCCTTCAGCATTCTCAACAGCATTTGCAGGGGTTTCTCCTAGAAGAAAATTCCAAGGTGATGTGAAATTAGGAATCACATCTTTATTTTGATGAAATCCACTCGAGGGAATTTGAATCTTCTGGGTTTTTTTTCAGCACTGCAACCCTGACCTGACACTTTGTTCGTTCATCCCACTCCATCCCCTTGCATTGCATGTACAATTTAGCAATGGGTGTTAATAAATTCAGCTTGATTCAAAATATTTCATCAGCATTGTTTGCTCTGCTGCCAGCGAGCAATACCCAGCAGCACCTCCTTCCTCAAGGGATTTTTATTCTTATTTATTATTTTCTTTCTGCTTTCTCTCACTGGGACACCACTGATAAGAAATCATCCCCGGAGTCTTTTTTTTTTTCCATAAGGGAGGAATGAGAGCTCCTGGAAGCCACAGCTCCCTGATTCCTCCCCCCAGCCCGGATCAGAAGGAGCTGGAAGGGCAGGTCTTATGAACTGGTGCTGAGTGTTCCTTGGCAGCCATCCCTGTGAGATTCCAGGGGCTGTGGCTTCCAGTGGATATCAGGCACACACACAGAGATATTTGCTGCCTCCCACATGTCCCCACACGTGTGCAGTTAAGCAGGAACATGTTCCCACTCTGCAGGGATGGTCCAGACCCACCTGTGTCCTAACACACCTTTCAGCCCACAGATAATCCTAACTCAGCTCTGACAATCTCTTTTCCCCGTCCCTCTTCCCTCTGGAAAGCAACACAGATATCCCTTGGTGAAGGGATGTTTGAGAGGCATCAGAAATCAGAGTAATTCAAGGTCCTGAACACGGGAAAGGGAATTACAGAATCAGAATCATTAAGGTTGGAAAAGATCTGCAAGATCAATCATCAGGTCCAACCTTCGACCAAGTACCACCATGTCAACCAAAGAAATTCAAGAAGGGCCACATTTATTCATTTTTTAAGCACTTGCAGGGATGGTGATGACTTCACTTCCCTGGGCAACGTGTTGCAATGCTTCACCACTCTTCCAGTGAAGAAATTTTGCCTAATATTCAACCTGGATATCCTCTGGTGCCACCTGAGGCCGTTCCCTCTCCTCCTGTCCCTGTTCCCTGGGAGCAGAGCCCGACCCCCCCCCCCCAGCTCCCCCCTCCTGTCAGGGATTGCAGAGCCAGAAGGTCCCCCCTGAGCCTCCTTTTCTCCAGGTTGAGCCCCCCCAGCTCCCTCAGCTGCTGCTGCTGCTGCTCCAGCCCCTTCCCAGCTCCCTTCCCTTCCCTGCACACGCTCCAGCCCCTCAGTGCCTTTCTTGTCCTGAGGGTCCCAAAACAGCCCCCAGGATTCAAGGTGCAGCTTCCCCAGTGCACCCAATTTGGCAAAAGTGTTGCTGTTGGGAGTAAAGATTCCCAAAAACTGCAGCCCATGGAAGTTCCCATCACACTCCTCACAGGCTGTCTCCTGGTGCTGGTTCAGATGGCTCCTGTGCTGGGACTCCCACCCTCCTGACGCTCACCTACAATTACTCCAAGATTTCCAAAGATAAGCCAAGGAATTTCCTCACACACAGCCACATTCCCAGCCTTCCACCCGCCCTTTGGCTCCAGTGGCAGGACAATGCTCTTTTCTTCCACCAGGTTATCTCACCTGCCTGATAACAGGCAGAATTATCTCAGCTTTGTCCCGGAGCCAACCTCCCTGCTCTCTTTGTGGTGACAGATAAATGATAACTGATATTCAAAATCATCATTAATGTTTAACAACTAACGGCTTCCCCAAAGTGAAAGTGAAAGACGAGTTCTTTGGAGCAAAGGCAGCCAAGAGGGAGCACATTTTAAGACAAAAAATGCAGTGGATTTAAGCCCAGTTGCATATGTTTACTTGCCAGTGATCAGCTGTGTTGGCACGGTGGGAATTTTACGTTGTTGACATCCCTGGAGCTCCTCAAAAAGGGAATTAAGCCACTTTTTGTCTTTTTGCAGCGCTTTGAGTTGGCAACACTCCACTCTGACAAAGCTCATAAAAGGGAGAGACTGTTGAGAGATGCTGGCTTTCTCCACCATGTTTCAACTACCTGAAGGAGATTAGAGTGGGGTGGGATCGGTCTCTTCTCCTGGGTAACGAGCCACAGGATGAGAGGAAATGGCCTCAAGTTGCTCCAGGGGAGGTTTATTTAGATATCAGTAAATATTTCTACATGGAAAGGCTTGTCAGGCATTGGAAGAGGCTGCCCATGGAAGTGGTGGATTCCCCATCCCTGGAAGTGTTCAGAAGGCACGTGGATGTGGCACTGGAGGACGTGGTTCCTGGTGAACACGGCGGTGCTGTTGGCTTGACGGTTGGACTTGATGATCCCGGAGGGCTTTTCCAGCCTCAACGATCCCGTGGTTCAGGTGTGTTCCCAGATCTCCTTATCTGGGAAGCCACTGTGTTCCTTCCCTGTTTGTTCTTCCCAGAGTTGCATCAGAGCTGATGCACCAACTGACTCCCACAGGTTTATAACCCCAATAACCACCAGCCTCCCCTCGCTTCCCAGAATACCAAACAACTGCTTCCCGTTATTCTGACCTTCACCAGGCAGTGACGACACAGCAGCCATGCCCACCATTCCCACCAGCTCCTGCAGTTTGGTTTTCACAGTTTCCCCGTCCAAACATCACCCCCTTGCCCCGTGATAAATAAATTCCCTCCTTGCTTTCTGGGAAGGTCTCCTGGAATGTTTGTGGGCCGTTACCAGGCTCCCCGGGCTCTGCCTGCAGAGCCAAGCCATTCATCTCCGCACATGACTCACAGGCCGTTTCCCTCAGCCCATAAATCATCGAGTTGGGTTCCCCCCAACATGCCTAAGAGCCATAGAATCATAGGAACATGCCGAGTTGGAAGGGACTCCTCAGGATTATGGAGCCTTCTCTGGCTCATCTGGATCTGTGTGCTAATGAAGTGGCCAGGAGTGAGTGCAGCATCCCAGGTGTGCTGTCCCGGGCCCAGCGGGGAAGGAAGTTCACCTTTCTGCTCCCTGACATCATCCCCCTGGTTCTCCAGCCCACCCTCGTTGATGGTTCAGCTTCTGCAGTGCCCTGAAGTGCCACAGCTGTTTGCTGTCCAGGATTTATCCCTGCCGTGATGTCCACGCTCTGGTATCTTTGCTGGCACCACTGCTCCCACCTGCCCTTGAGGAGGTTGATTTCAGACTATTTCCATGCCCAAAGGAGATGTTTAAACTGCCTTTCCCAGCTCTGTTTTTGTGTGGTTTCTCCCCTTTGTGTCCAGCTTGTCTTCACAGCTCTGTGACCCTGGGATTAGCTCAGGTGGTTGGAGAATGGTTGGAGAACACCAAATTTGTGGGTTTGATCCCCAGATGGGCCCTTCACTTAAGAGTTGGACTTAATGACCCTTGTGGGTCCTTCCCAACCCAGAATGTTCTGTTTCATCCCTCACCCTCACTGGTTTCTGCTAATCCTGCTGGCTCCCCTCCCCTGGAGGTGACAATCCCTTCCCAGACCACAGAACTCTGGTGGTGAGACCACCACTCTCCTTTGCAGCCATGTGAGGGGAAGCAGAGGAGAGCCCAAGCAAAGATTTCACAGCCCTTCATCCCAAATCTGCCCTAGTTTTTCTCTCCCCCCGTGGATTATGGCAGTAAGTTGTCCCTGGAGGGCTGGTGAACCTGCCTGGAGCAGAGTCGCTCTGCTCAGGGGATTAAGGCAGCATCAGGATCCCACCTCAAGGCTGGACCCACCCCACTGAGTTAGAGTCACAAAATCCTAGAATGGTTTGGAAGGGACCTTAAAGTTCATCTCCTTCCAACCTCCCTACCAAGGGCAGGGACAATCCCACAGCTCAATTTTGGCAATCTGTGTCCCTGCAGAGACATCACACCAAGTTCTGCCCCGGTTTCCTTTATCTGCTCATTCCAGCTGAGGAAGTCCCAGCAGTGAAACATCTCCCACACATTCCCTCCATGGGGTGAAAACCATTCCAATGGATCATGGACAAGGGTGAGGACAACCAGAGGGCTAGGAAAGGGACCAGGACAAAAGCAGGAAGAAAACAAGCCCTCATCAGGTTTTCACTCCTTAATAAAATCGTCCAATAAAATGTCCCCACCCATCCTCAAACCTGCAGACCACTTCTTGTTGTTTTATCTCCATTTAGGTTTTTTTTTTTCCCTTCCACCTCATGAATTTTGCAGGAGAGATGAAAACCTCCAGACTCATCCAAACCTCTGAGGAGCACTGAACCTCCTCGAACCACTTCTCATGAATCACATCACGTAAATCAGCTGATGGTTTGCTGCCCTTCCCCTCAGCCATCTTCATCTGAACCACCCTTTGAGCTGCCTTTAGCAGGAGTGTTGATGGGGGATAATCCCATTTCAGGCCCTTCCTGCAGCCATGTGTTCTTCATTTGGAGGCATCACACAGAAACGTTGCTTCTTGTGGCATTTCCAAATAAAAACCTCATGGTCCTGACTCTGAAACGCTGCATAAAGTTCTACCCTGGTGGAATTTCAGGGGAAAGAATTGATTTTTATTATTTATTTTTTTTTTTCCTCTTCATTCTTATTAGGAAAGAAAAAAAAAAAAAGGCTGAAGCAAAAAAAAAAAAATTTTTATTGGCACCAAAACAAAACCCTGCTCTGGATTTTATTACTTGAACCCCTGAAGGAAAATCAGCCCCCAGTTGCCTCCACCTGCTCATAATGGATCAAATCTGGGTTGATTTGCAGTTTAGGTCAGAGCCTCATTTCACTTTCCCCCTTTCCTTTCCAGATGACTCTGCTTAGTTGGTTATCAATAAGATCAAAAATAAGTGGGAAATCAAACTCAGTGGTATTTTCATCCCAAGTGGAACCACATGGAAACACCACCCAAACATCCAGAGCTGGGCCACTTCATCCCTTCACAGCCAGCAGGGACAGAAGAGCCTCAACGCAGAGGAAAAATGAGTTTCTTGGCTTTGTACATCACAATAACCTCGTTCTTCTGGTTGGGAAACAAAGCAATTCTAAGAATTTGAAATAAAATATCTCCTGAAGGGAATAACCAGCATTAGACAATTAATTGCTGCAGCAAGAAAACACCTCATTCTGCCTTTTCAACTCATTTTGTGGTGCATTTTCTTCTCTTTCAACGATGAATATTCTTGATTTGCAGGTGATTTGATTCAGCTGATTGACAGTCAGGGATTGTTTAAGACTCTTTAGCTCATTTTTCCATCCAGTTTTTCCTTTTGAGTCCGTTCCTCTCTCTAAACTTTCTTCCTCTAAGCTTTGCAACATTTCTCCATCATCCCAGATGTGTAAATGCTGCATGAAGACAACTCAAGGAGCCAATAAATTCCAGATATGTAAATATTGTATGAAAAGAACTCAAATGGCCAATATTTACTCACACATAGAAAAACCTCAACTTGAGAATAAGAAAATTTTGATGTTTCTTTTACATTATTTGTTCTTGTTTTTCCTCAAGAAAAAATGGTTGGAAATTAAAATATCCTTTTGTTACCACTTTTTTTTTTTTTTTTTAATGGGCCTGGATGTTCAACTAAACATCTTTTTTGAAATGAGGCATGTAATAAGCAGTATAATTGTTAGAAAATATATCTGATTAAATACATATTTCTGACCTGTGAGCACCAAAATCCCGACGAAAGATCTGGGATGAGTCCTGCTCTGTTGTCACAAATTTCTACATGAGTAGAATCCTCAAATCATTGAAAACAAATCAACAAAAACTCAAAACATTGAAAAGATTTAGGTCAGTGAAAAGAAATTGTTTCCCACAGACATAATTATCATTTTCTCCTGGAAATCTGGGCAGTTTTAATGAGATTTGACATGAATTTGAATTTTTCTGGCTGTGGTTGGCAACCAGCACTCTGACACATCCTCTTGCCCAGAAATTTCTCTGAGATTCCTCTGGGAATCTTGGGCACTGCTAAGGAATCAAACACCCCCAGGACACAAATCATGGAATCCCAGAATGGTTTGGGTTGGAAGGGAGCTTAAAGATCATCTTATTCCAATCCCCTGTCACAGGTCAAAGTTTGCTGAGAATGAAAAAACAGCTCTATAAATCAAAATTTTCTTTTCAGGACCAACAAAAATGGGGTGGGGTTTGTTTATCCTCTGTCAAGAAACTTGAGATTTTTGTCCTTAATTGAAAAAAAAAAAAAAGCAAAACATTTGGGTAAATTGTAGTCTTAAATCATTTGGTTAAATCATAATCTAAATTTAGGAACTCAGACCTAAGGCCAGCAGGTGAAATTTAAAAGAGCAAAAAAGAATGAAAAAAAAAAAAGGAAAAAGAATAAAATAAAATAAAAAAGAGAAAAAATAATACAAAACTCATTCATGGTGCAGTCAGCACAGATTTCTTCTCTATGAGGGGTTTGCTTTCTGTTCAGCATCATTTTAACCCACAGAATTTTAATGCATGAAGACCTTGAAACACCCCTGGGAAATCTCTGATGGAAAAGCAGCCTCTTGGAGTCACTGACTGGGGAATTCCTGGTTTGGAAGCTGAAGTGGAACCCAGCACAGGGCAAGTGAAAAGGTTGGGAAGTTCAGGCCTTGGCCCTTTGGGCTGAACTGATCCCTGGAGGTATCAGAGCACCCCTTCCTCAGCGTTTCCTCTCTGATAACCCCGTCCTGCTCTCCTGGAAGCTTCTGGGCTTTTTGTTCAGGGCTTTTTTTAACTTACTCTTCATTTTTGGGGACACAGGGATGGGATAACAGCTTCTCAGGAGGATTTTTTTGCAACCACAGGGACTTTGCCTTGGTTCTGGCTCTTATCTCCCCCTCCTTCTGTCTTCGCACCTTGGAGCCTTTCCATCTCTGCAGCAGGGATGGTGACAGGCTGCAGGGAAGCTTTTTGTGGCCTGTGGTATGTACAGGGCATGGGATGGGTGTTCTCCTGGTCCTTTTGGGAATTTGAGATGGCAGGAGACTGGACTTGGAGGACCTCAAGGAGTCCTGCTCGTCCCATGCCCCGAATTTGCTTTCTGTCCAGAACATCCAAAAGGGAGAATCTGCTCATTCTCTATTTTTGGAATGAAGGTCTATTAACAGTTGCTCTGGAGTCTAAAGTCAGTCCAAAGTGTTTTAGCAGATGCTTTCTGAGGTCTTTGAACTCCTGCAAGCCGCGAGGGAAGGGAAAAAAAAAAAAAAAAAAAAAAAAAGAAGAGGATTTCTGCATTTTAAGGCCAAGGGCTTTTCGGATTATCCAGAATCATCTCCAATGTAAACCAATTGCATGATTTCCATCCAGTTCCGTCTGTCCTGAGCTCAGCTGCTTGTGTCAAAGATGCCAAGCACTTGGGGATGATGACAGGTGAGGGAAAGAGCTGCAGATGGATAAAACATAGCAGGGAGCATCCGGATGCTGCATCTGAAACGGGACAGGCGATGCTGTAATGGAAGTGTGGCATCTGTTCCCTGGCTGCAGAGCATTGGTGGTCCTTCCAGCAGCTCCCTGGGACACTTGTCCGGCATTTCCAGTCTCAGGCTTGATAACAAGAGTCCTCAGTGGCCTTGGAGAAACGTGGAAAGATTTCAGATTCCTGTTGGCCACAGAAGGTTGGGAATCACAGAGTTTGTCCAAGAACCAGCTCTGCACAAGAGCCACGTTCCCCAGGGCCCACTGATGACAGCACAGCTGAAGTGGAGCTCTGTCTTTTCCAGCTTTCCTGTGGTCTACCACACAATTTGTCTGTTGTGCTGAGCCTGAGGAAGTTTCCCCAGCGGGATTCAGAGGCAGTTTTGGCCTGAGGTACCAAACCCGAGGTCCAACACAGGCCTGAGGTCCAGCAAAGGCCACTCCTGGGGACACCAGGAGAGCTGTGACCCCCCTGCTGATGGCAGGGTTCTGGGAACTGCCTGTGCTGTGGGACAGCAGCCAGACTGGGCTGAGGGCTGGCTGTCCTTGGGGACATCCCTCCATCCCCCCAGCAGCGGCACAGACAGCGATTCCAGCTCTTCCCACCACTTCTTACCTCTCTCTTCCCTGAGCAGGACACCCTGGAGGTGACTCCTCATCCTCACCCTTACTTGCCACTGTGCTGCTGAGACAAGTGACTGGCTGGTTCCAAACTTCTGCTTTGCTCCTGTCCAGTGAAAAACCCAGTGGGTTTGAAACAGCCCCCCGGAAAAACCTGTTCTCCAAGGACAATTCCTGCTTCAGATGAGCACATTCCCACTGCTCCTTGGCAGCCCAGCTTCCCTGCAGCACTCCAGCTGGACACACCAAGGTGGGACACAACAGAGGCTCAGGGGACCTCCCAAAGCCTGGTCAAGGCTGGTGGGTATGGTGTTATCAGACAAACTTGAGGGACATCCAGCGGCTGCTGGTGAGTCCTGGAATTAACACGCTTGGATCTCCATAAACAAAGAGAAACAAACCTCTTGGGCACAGACTGGCTGACCTATTTCAGGTATTTTAGGAAGAGATGATGCTGCCACTGAGTGGGCTCCCAACACCTCCACTGACTCCAGGGCAGGAGAAGCCAACCCTGAAAACGATGTGGCGGCATCTGAAGTGACGTGGAAGGAGCCCCGGGAGCCCTGGTCTTCATCTGGAGGACGTTAAACAGTGCATGACCCAAGATTTCCCTCCTTGCATGAGTTCAGTTGCTCCCCTGCTACCGGTAGGGATTTAAATATGGCCACTCAACAAAGCAGGAGCTGTTTGATGAATGAAGCTTCGCAGCAACAGCTCCAGCCCGGGCCATCGCAGCGAATTTAAGGAGAGCTGTTGAAAAGTGAGAAAGTACTTGTGCTGTAAACATGGGAACATACTGGGAATGACATGCCCACCCACTTCTTGGGCTCTTTCCACTGCCAAAGCAGTAAAAAGGGACCTTGGTGTAAGTGTGAATCCAGCTCTTGGAATGTTTTTCCATTCTCTCGTATTTACGTTAACGAGCACTGACAGCACGGCCTCACATTCCCAGCTCAGTACTTCACCAGACTGACCAGCAACAAAACCAAGGAGATGAGACTAAACAGATGATTTGATGAGGGTTTTTTTTTATTATTATTATTATTCTCATTATTATTTTATTCCTCCCGCCTGTGGAAAGAAAAGGAGCGAGAGGGCACACGTCTGATTCCAAACAGATAACAGCAAAGTTCAGACAGGGGTTTAAGGGCAGGAAAAGCAAGAAACTCAAGGAAAATTGTTGTCTGCTAACTAATTTAATAGTATTAGTTGGCAGTGTTTTCCACTTGGTAAAATGTTCCTCTGAAAAAGGTCAGCTTGCCTGGAGAAAGCCCTGCTGCCTGACAGCAGATTGCTTTGCCTCCAGTTTAACCAGGAAAGAAAAGATGCTGGAAAAGCCTCTCTTTTCATAAAGGGCAACTTTTCCTGAGTGCTTTGCACAAATGCAGGTTGTGCACCATGGAAGGTGGGGCAGTCAGGGAAAAGCAGCTTGTTTTGGTCCGTGCTCTGGGTCTGCTGCATTCCCTGTGCCATCCCAAACAGGAGAGGGCTGGGAATGGCATTTCCATGGGTTTATATACCTCTGTGTGTGTGTGAATGGATCCATGGGCTGATGGCATAGCAATGTGCACTTCCAGCTCAGAAAGCCAAGCAGATCCTGGGATGCATCAGAAGGAGGGTGGCCAGCAAGGGTGAGGGAAGGGATTCCCACAATCTACTCCATTCCTGGGAGAATGGAGTGCAGAGCTGCCTCCAGCTCTGGAGGGCAACAGCAGAAGGAGCTGGAGCTGCTGGAGCAGGTCCAGAGGAGGCCACGGAGATGCTCCTGGGGCTGGAGCCCCTCTGCTCTGGAGCCAGGCTGGGAGAGCTGGAGGGGTTCCCCTGGAGAAGAGAAGGATCCAGGGAGACCTGAGAGCCCCTGGCAGGGCCTAAAGGGGCTCCAGGAGAGCTGGAGAGGGACTGGGGACAAGGCATGGAGGGACAGGAGGGAGTGGCTTTAAGATGAAAGAGGATAAATTTAAATGGGATGTGGGGAAGGGATTCCTGGCTGGGAGGGTGGGCAGGCCCTGGCACAGGTTGCCCAGAGAAGCTGTGGCTGCCCCTGGATCCCTGGAAGTGTCCAAGGCCAGGTTGGAGTAACCTGGTCTATGGAAGGTGTCCCTGCCCATGGTAGGGAGTGGAATGGGATGATCTTTAAGGTCCCTTCCAAACCAAAGCATTCCATGATTCTGTGATGGCCAGGATGTCTGGGTTGGAGATGCCCAAAATCCAGGATATGTTCCTCATAACACTGGATGCTCTGTGAGAGCTGGACACAGCCAGGATGATCTCAAGCATCCACACTGATTACAGCACAGAAAGAAGAAGATATCCAAGAGATATTCGGTGTAAATTGGCTATTAAAGGGACCAAGCACAACATATACATTTAGAAACAAACAAACAAAAAAGAACCAAAAGATTGCTTCCTTTGCCTGAACAACTATAAACTTGGTCTGCCCAAGTTAGCAAAGTAAAGCTTAGCTAAATCTGACCTAAGTCCTGCAGGCATCCTTTATGCTCAACATAGGGGAACTTGCTCTGATGAAGGCCAAGGTCAATGGCCGTGGTTTAAAAGCCAAGAGCTGCTGCTCTGGGGTTTCCTGCGCTCTGAGTGCAACCCCTTAAGAAACACAACCCCAGGGCTGGATTGAATTCCTTTTTGATGCTCAGGGGTTTTACGTGGAAGCTCTTTTCCACCTCAGGATATCAAAGTGCAGTGGTTCAGTAGTATTTACTGCCGGGCTGACTCACCAGCTGTCACGGTTTCCAGTGCAGATGCAACCAGAAAAGCTGCCACGAAGCCAGACCCAGGGACGTGGCCCAGGCTCACAAGCTGCCTTAGGTGCAGGAGTGAGAACAGAATCCTGACACCCTTCGTGCCACCTGAACCACACAGGCTTTTTTCCCTTTCCATACATCACCCTGGTGCCCAGAGGAAGGAGATTCATCACTTTGCATCTCGTTTTTCCACCGGGGGTGACTCAAGCAGAGATGACTGAAGTGACTTGGACACATCCTCGGGGCAGTGCCAAGAGGAGAAAGCAGCTTTCATGGGGCTCAGAGGCTGCAGTGAGACACCAGCCTGTGCAAACCAGAGATTCCCTGAGGCCCAGGAGGCACTGGAAAGTTTTCTGCTGTCGCAGAAAGTGGGGAAGGTCAGAAACAGTTTATTCACTGGGGAAAACTTTTCCATCAAACATTCCCTCTGTCCCACTCCTTAATAAATATCTGCCACTGATTATCCTGATGAATCACTGATCCACTGCACGCTAAAAATCCCAGATTCTGATTTTATAGTATGATTATCTGACTCTTGACCCTGCACAAACCTTTCCCTGTTTCACAAGGAATAATTATTCCCTCCCCTGTCCCTGAGGGACTAATGACCTTGTCACCTCCTCCTTGCTAACACACCCTCTCTAACACATCCTGCTGCTCCTCATGAGTCCACTCTGCAAGGAATTCACGTCGTGGGGTTCCACTCACGTGTCCCCCACGTGTTCTCAGCTGGGTTCTGCTCTCAGACCCTCGGGAGGGTCTCCCTGTCTCTGAGCTTTCCTCTTCTCCCGCCTCCGTCATCGGCTCAATAAGGGATTATTGAAAGGCTTTATCCCTGCAGGTCTTGCCTTGCTGAATTGAGGAATTTCCACCTGAAGAGCTGGATGGATTTTAAGCCCTGCCCAAACCTGCAGCAGCTGCCTGCTGAGGGAAGGGAATTGTGGTGGTCTTGTTTCACTCTGGAGCGGAGTGAGCGGCTCATAAAGACAGGAAACATTCCTCTCTCCCAGTTTCATGGTAAGGTCCAAGGAATCCCTGACTTTTTTCTTTTTTTTGGAGGGGAGGAGGAAGAGTAGCTGTTAATTGTTTCCAGAGCAAGACATGTCTTTGGAACAGGCCCTGGAATTATCCAGCAAGGTAGAGCAGAGTGTATGCAAAGGACATTCCCAAGTGTTTCCTGAGGACACCAGTTACTGGCAGGATTTCTCTAAGTCATGTCTCCTGCATCCAGCAGAGCTGGGTGAGATGGGGAATGGCTTTGAGGTCTCCCTCTGGGAAGCAGGGAAGGTCAGGAAGGCTGGGAGATGCCAGTTGGGTTGAAAACCATTAAAATCACTAAACTGCACTTTCCAGCTTGGGGGCAGGCCCAGAGCAGAGCTGCTCTCCTGCTCCACAGGGCGTAGTGAGGCAGCATCTCCCCTGTGATCTTTCCACCAGCGTGTGCAGCTGGCAGCTGGCCCTGGAATCTGGCCAGGAATGAGATGTCCAGGAACTCCTCTGTCCGGAATGAGGTGTCCAACACTTACGTGGCTGCTCTGCCTGCAGCCAGCAGAGCTGGTTCCTGACATCACCACGCAAAGAGGATGGAGGTTGGTTCCTCTAGGGGGGGGCTGCAAACTGTGTGTGGATTAGTAAATTCCAGCTTCACCTGGGGGGAGAAATATCAGCCCCTCCAGGGAGTGATTAATTGTTAGGATTAGATGGTAAAATTCCTTTGGGATTTGCGCAGCGGTGTTTGTTTCCACACCGGGACAGGAGAGAGGATGAGGGGAAACGGCTTCAAGTTGTGCCAGGGGAGGTTCAGGTTGGATGTTGGGAGAAAATTATTCCTTGAAAGAGTGGTCAAGCTTTGGGACAGGCTCTGGAAGTGCCACAATCCCTGGAAGTGCCCAAAGATGAGCAGAAGTGGCGTTTTGTGATATGTTTGGTGGACAGGGTGGTCTCAATCAAAGGTTGGGCTTGATGACCTTGGAGGTCTTGTCCAGCCTTAATGTTTCTATGATTCCATGGCCTCTGGACCACAAACTCTCCACAGGCATCCAGGAAAATGAAGAGGTGTTTGTTAGGCTAGGTCTCCCTTCTGGAGCTGGAACTTGGAGGATTTCAGGGTCTTTATTCCCCACCTACAGTCCCCAGGGTGGTGCAAAGCAGACCAGCAGGGTCACCCTTTTTGGAAATCATGAGCCAGTTGGTCAGCTCTGCCCATTTGATCCAGCTTAGCCCTCAACTGGCAACAAATTCAGCCCTTTGCTTTCCCCAGTCAGAGGTTTCCTCCAGGGCACAGATCAGGTGATTGGTGGGTTGAATCATTTCTAGCTCCACTGGCCTCAAGTTGCTCCAGGGAGAGGTTTCAACTGGGTACTAAGGAAAATTTATTCCCAAAAAAAGGTTGTCAAGCACCAGGGCAGTGCTGGATTCCCCATCCCTGGAGGGATTTGAAAGACAGGTAGATGTGGCACGTGGGGACATGGTTTAGTGGTGACCTTGGCAGTGCTGGGGGAAGTTGGACATGACAGTCTTGGAGGACTTCTCCAACCTAAAGGATCCTATAATTCCATGATGTGAGCCTAAATTTACATTTTCCCTACTTGAAGCTGCTCCATGTCTTATTTCCTGCAGGGGACAACAGGGACAGGGCTGTGCTCCACCTCTCCTGCAGGAGGATCCAAATCCATCTGCGCTGGCACAAGGGACAGACAGGAATCCAGGACTCGAAGGGCCACAGAGGGAGCAGGAGGAAAGGAGGGCTGCGTGACAAAGGACACCTGGGGGCCAGACCTCGCTCCCAGCACTGCTCTGCACACCATGCCACGTCCCTGTGATGCAAAAGGAGCTCAGCAGACATCAAATCCAGCTGTTGGGAATCCGCCCCTTTCCTCTCTCAAAGCCTCGTCCGCTCGCACAGAAGTTCAGTTCAGCCCGAAATTCCTTGCGAAGGAAATCAAAAGCAGAAGAGGGGGAAAAATGGCCAGTAGGGTGGGAGAAGGAGGGAGAAAAAATAAAGAATGAAAAAAAAAAGGGAAAAGCTCAGGGAAATAAAAAATTTGGGACCTTTTCCTTCGTGCAGGTTTGGATCTGGTGGTAAATTCTTCACCTCCGTTCCCTGCATTGGTGTCTCTTCCAAGGCAACCAAGGGTGCTTTTCCCTTTTGCAGGGGTCAGACCCTCATCACCCACAGCCAGAGGAAATTCCTGCTTCCCCCATGGCTCCTGAGCCTCCCTGCTGGGTCAGGGAGGTGCTGTCAGGAGGCAGGAGCTGCAGACACACACGCACTCGGTGCCCTTTCGCTCCGACAGAGCCTTTCCACTGTCCCATGGAAATCCGACCTTCCCGCCAACAACAATAAGGACACGGACACGGGAATGTCCCAGACAGCTGCAGCACAACAAAACACTGTCTGCACTCGGGGAGAGAACATCTTACTCCTCCTCTGGCTTGGGCACTCTCCTGCTCTGCTCACACCATGGAACTGTTCCATCCCAGGAGCAGCTGTGGGATGTTCCTGTTGATTCCTCCAGGAGGTTTAGGACAGGTGCCTCAAATCCCACAGGACAAGAAACCTTGGATGGCAATGGCCATGAGGGTCAGATTTTGTGGGAGGTACAGGGTGCAGGCAAATATTTATCCATGCTGAGAGGGAGAGGCAGGAGAACATCTCCTGCAACCCCACCTGGCACTGGCCTGGTGGTCAAACATCCTTGTAGGACACCCCCATCCAACCTTCCCACTCAGTTTGCTGCCCCATCACACTCCCTGAACAATTTGAACTTGTGCAGGACTTGTTCAAAGCCAAATTATGCTTTTCTGTGTCAATCCCAACCCCTGGAATGGTTTGTTTTGTCTGTTTGGTTAATCCCTCCCTCTCTCCCAAATGTCTTCCCATCACAGGAGGAAAGAAGGAAAGAAGGAAAAAAAGAAGGAAAGAAGGAAAGAAAGAAGGAAAGAAAGAAGGAAAGAAGGAAAGAAGGAAAGAAGGAAAGAAGGAAAGAAAGAAAGAAAGAAAGAAAGAAAGAAAGAAAGAAAGAAAGAAAGAAAGAAAGAAAGAAAGAAAGAAAGAAAGAAAGAAAGAAAAAAAGAAAGAAAGAAAGAAAGAAAGAAAGAAAGAAAGAAAGAAAGAAAGAAAGAAAGAAAGAAAGAAAGAAAGAAAAAGAAAGAAAGAACTAATGGGGGAGGATGTGGGTGAGAGAAGAACCTCTTTGTGTGGCAATAAATCATCAAATTATCTCAAATTCTGAGGAAACCACAGACACAGAATTTTTATAGCCACTAATCCATGTTTTTTTTCCAAAGAACAAACCTACAAGTGCCATTGATCTGCAAATTTCATTGATCTCCGTGGTTATAATTTACTGTCTCTAATTTTACAACCCCTTTTACGGATCTCTGGGTCCATAAGTCACAACTTGTGCTAAAAGCCTTGATAACTTGAAGACAGAAATGGGTTTGTGCATTGCTTTTCCTGCCATTAGTTTCTGATTATAACTAAGAGCTGGGAAACATTTTTCTTGTTGGTTTTGGGGTAGAAAAATGACAGAAAGTCCCTTTGGTTCTTTGTGACTGTTTGGGGGAAAGGGCATGAAAATAAGGAATCCCCAGTTCTCTCAAAGGTTATTTTGTTGTTTATTATTATTGTTATTATTATTTGTATATAAATAATGTCTCGTTTATTTTTATTTGTTGTTGTTTCAGAATGCTCCAAGTCGGTCCCCAGATTTCACTGAACTTTTAAGCTAAATCTTTATTTTCTGTGGGGTTTTCTGCACAAAAAAATTTACACTGATTTCAAAAATTTCTTCAAATCTGATTCTGCCCACGTTCATTTGAGTCAGGAAAGGAGAGTTTTCTAATCAAATAAATATCAATGAAGCATCTCCATGGAAAAATATATTGAAACCTGGAAGGACAAAATCCTCCAACTTTCATTTATTCTTTATTTATTGTTTTAAATCAAGTTCTAATCTTAGAATTCTAAGCCTGGACTCAAGGAAAAAAAACAACTCAGTCAATCCCATTTCTGAGAGATGCTTTTTATCATCTGTTCTTTCAAAATTGGGGGAAGTTACTCCAACCTTGTTTTCATAAATCAACTTGGAGACATTTTGTTTGAGTGTTGGTTTGGGTTTCTTTTGTTTATTTGTTTTTAAGAGGAGTCCTTTGCCTCGAAATTTTTTTCCCGTTTAGCCCGTAAACGTTTCCTTTTGTTTAATTCCGTGACTTTTTCTCCTCCCTGGGACAGAAACAGGGAGATTATTCCCTTTCTTCCCACGTGGATGCTTCCAGTCTGACACACACAAACACACCACAAATTTGTGAAAGGCCATGAAAAAAATGAAGGAACATTAGAAAAGAAATAATTCTGCAGAATTTCTAAAGCTTTCATAACCTGCAGCCACTTTTCCTGCAGATGTTTCATCCCCCTCTGGACCAAAAGGACTTCCCAAATCAGGACAAGGAGCAGCCTTTGCTTTTTGTCCCAGGCAGAGGCAGCAACGTCACAGGGTGACCATTTTTTGGCAAAAAAGTGGGGGGAAAAACCCAACACATTTGGCAACACTGAAATAGGTTATGAATTCTTATTGTTTTCAGCGAGAGGCTCGTTAAAATCAACTCATAGATCTGAAAAGGAAACCTAATTTTTTGGGCAGTTTTAACTCAAACTGGAGAGAAAGTGGGAGCTGTTTTCAAAATCACTTTGTAATTTTGGCATAATTTTAGGTTGTGCTTAAAGAGGGATTTATTTATAAATATTCAAATCCAAACACTTTGTTTATGTTGAAGGAAAGTACATTATTTCTCTGCAAGAGAAGGGACCAAGTCTTTGGATTTAATTTCATCCTTTCTTTTTTTTTAATCAAAAATTAAAAATTTGAGAAACTTATTATTATTATTATTATTATTATTATTATTATTATTATTATTATTATTATTATTATTATTATTATTATTATTATATCATTCCCATTCCAAAAACTGGGGGCTGATCTTTTCCACGGGAGACAAGCCTGGATGAGGGAAGAAATGCTAATTATGGTGCTAATTAGGGTTGGCATCTTCTCCCTGATGGCAGAGGGAAGTGTGTGTGCACTCCCAGGCATTTGTGTGTCTGTGAGTAATTCAATGAGGAAATTAAATGGGAAAAAAAACCCCAATTCCTGCTGGAAGGAGGGCTGGGAAAACCCCCAAGTCCTGTATTAAGGGCAACACTCGTGTCTAATGTCTAAGGACATAAATTTTTTATTATTATTATAAGCAGCCCACATTAAATCAGTCAACAGGGTTAGAGAACAAGGAAATGAAGGAGACCCTCTCCCAACATTTGAAGCAGAGCCTGGAAAATTCAACAGCACTGAGGAGTCTGAGGTTCTTTTCCTCCTTCTCCTCCCACAGAGGATTCCCAAATTCTGCTCTGGGATGTGAGGGGCAAAGGGCTCATTAGGAGAGATTTCCTAAGGGAAAACAGGAGTGCTGGTAGGGAAAGGAGCAGCTGTTGGTCAGGAATATGTGCTTTAGAAGGTTTCTGTCTTCATATTATCCCGGGATTTAGGACTGCCCAGATTCCAGCAGCGCTGCCCCACCAGGCCCAGCTGAGGCACAGCCTTAAATCTGGGCTGCTGGACTGGAAAAAAAAAACAGGAAATGGGTGAAAATGTTTGTCTATATTTTGCATTTTTAGCTGCTTTTTATTCAGTGATTTGGTTGTCTTTAAGAGGACCTGATAAAAAGAAAGAACGTGGGATTAAACATTCAGGGATGGCCAGGATTAAAAAGGCCAATCAAAGCATTGTTTTCAAAGAATCAGAAAATCCTGACATGCTTTGGGTTGGAAGGGGCCTTAAAAATCATCTCATTCCCACCCCCTGCCACAAGCAGGGACCTTCCACAGGACCAGGTTTCACCTTATCTTTATTGAGGATTAGGGATTTCTTAGCTTGGGATCACTATCTTGTCCTTCCCCTTCATATTTCATATTCCCAGACATCCTCATCAAGTGTCCATATTTTTTCTATTACATTTTCTGCAGTTTTCCCTTTTTTTTTATTCACCCTGAACTTATCAAGGATGAGTCCCAGTCTTTTTCTTCCTCTTCATATTTCATGCATTCCCAGACACCCTCATACAGTGTCCATGTTTTTTATATTACAGTTTCTCCACTTCTCCTCCTTTTTGTCCCATACTTACCAAGGATCAGTCCCAGCCTTGTCCTTCCTCTTCATATTTCACATATTCCCAGACACCCTCATCAAGTGTCCATGTTTTTCCTATTACATTTTCTGCTCTTTTCCCATTTTTCCCCCCCCCAGAACTCATCCAGGATGTGTCCCAGCCAGTGAAGCACCACGGATATCACAGGAGAGGATTCTCTTCGTGGGGAATTGCTGTAAAATCTGGGGGTCTGGAAGGCACAACTCCCGGGGGAACCTGCAGCTCCTCAGCTTGGATTTGGGTGAAACCTGCATCCACTTAACATCTCCTGCACCCCTTCCAGCTCAGGGCTCGTGTTCTCCCGTTCCCAAGGGCTGCAAAGCTGCCGATGAAGCCAACGAGGCTGAAAAAGCCAAGGAGGTGAAAACAAACCCCGTGAAACACAAACCCCACAAAGCACAGGGAGAAAAAACCCTGCCTGGCAGGTGGGGGAAGAAGGAACAGATGAGGGGAAAGGAAGGAAGGGTCTCTTTTCCACCCATCTGCTCCCCCTTTCAGTGCAGAGGTTGACTTGATTTATGGCTCTGACCCCACGGTGTTGACACCCGAGGAACTTCCATCAGGGATAAACTGAGTTCAGCTTCCTCTGGCACGGCTGAGGAGCAATTCCAGGAGCAGAGGAGCTGCTTGGGAGCTGCAGTCACCAGGAATGAAACCTCAGCCATGGGGTTGGGCACACGTGTTTGCACCCCGTCCCCAGATGGTTGTGCTGGTTGTTTCCCCCGCCACGCTGTGGGGGTGAATTTTCATGTCAGGACACGTGCCTGTGGTTTTTTGGGTGGGCTGGAGGCTCTTGAGGCTCTGGGTGCAAGATGGAGCTCTAAGGCTCGGTTCAGTTCCCCACACAGAGTCATTCAGTGCTGGCTGAAAGAACTTGGGGCATCAGCAAACTCTGAGGCTGGGATAATCCAGTCCAACCCTTGGCCCTGCACAGACACCCCAACAATCCCACCCTGTCCCTCAGAGCATCATCCAAACCCTCCTGGAGCTCTGGCAGCCTTGGGGCTGTGCCCACTGCCCTGGGGAGCCTGTTCAGTGCCCACCACCCTCTGGGGGAAGAGCCTTTCCCTGAGATCCACCCTAAACCTCCCCTAACAAAGTCTTTAGGCAATGAAATACCACCCACAGGTCTGTGCTGAGGTGGCCCTGTGCACCAAATCACCAAATCCAATGGATTTTGCTCAATATCTCCAGCTCAGACTGGGAAGTGATTTTGTTTAACTCCCAAGAAATCCTCTGAGCTCAGTCCATTACATGTTGTTCTCACGTGGTCTCACCTCATTTTAGGTGCCTGATTTTTGGTTTAGGTGTCTGATTTCAGGAGTCCCACCCACGAAATAACCTGCACTCCCAGACATTCCCTTTGGCCTCAGAAGGGGAAATGTGGGTGTAAGAAGAGATGAAAAATGCAAACCAAGCTGTTAACAATCAGAAAATACAGTAAAAAATCATCAGAAGGGTAAATTTCCAAAAGGTTCATCTCTGACTGTCTCAACATGGGTGAGACATTTGTCAATTTTCTGACAAGAGGGACAATAAAGGCTCACTGAAGCCAACACAGTGGAGATTCAGGCAGCAAATTTGGAGCACAGGATGCAAAGAGCTCTTAAACCAAAACTTTTGGGAGAACTCTGCCCTTTGGGAGATGCCCTGGAGGCAAATTAGGATGACCTGTGGTGCTGGAAGTGGCACAAGGTGCTGTATTCAGGCAGCAGAGCCCCTTTCTTTGAGAGCAGGAATTTCCTAAGCCTGGTGGAAGCCCGAGCTCATCTCCATCAGCCTCCTATCTGTCCTGTGTCTCATCTGCCAGATGTTACAGACACCCAGAGGTATCTCAGATGGCTCTGTAGACCTGAAATTTGGCAGCTGCACCCAACCTTAAGTTTCTAATTAAATTGTCTGGGTGGGTTGGTTGTTTTTTTTTGCTAAGCAGAGAGGAGCAATCCATCACTGCTGTCTAAACCACTCGGAGCTGAGTCCATCAGCCTCTGGAGGTACCAGTTTGCCTTCCCTTGCATGAACAGCAGCCCAGATGACGAGGACACGATCCAAACACGGACATCTCATGCCATGGGAGATGCCTGGGGGTGTCTGGGAGTACAAACAGGGCTGGCAGGCACAACTCAGAGCCCTCAGAAGGTCTAAATCCATCTGCAGTGGCAGCTGGAGAGCAGAGGAGTTTGTGAGGACTGGAAGGGGGTGAAGCACATAAAGGTGAACCCCTAATTTGGGAAAATGCAGTGCTTCATTTTGAGGGTGTTCAACTGAAATATCCAACAAACCCACGGGCTGCCCACTGAAAATGCAAATAGAGCCGAGAAAGGGACTAAAATAAAAAACCTTCTGCTAGCAGCTTGGGGTTTTTTTTTTCTCCCTCCCTGTTTTTCTCCAGATTTAGCACTGGTTTTCATATTAAGCCTGTTTGGGGGTTTTGTTTTTCTGTGTATTCAATCATACAGCAGGTTATGGGCTTACAAGGAGTTCATGTTCGAAAGGCCATAAAAATGAAAAATTAGTGTTGTCTCAGCAAAAAAAAAAAAAAATATATATATACATGTTTTAAAAAAAAAAAAGAATATAAAGAATGATTTCACAGCCTGTGTTCTAGCAGAGGATAATTTGGCTTCTCAATGCTGATGTCTCCTCAGAAAATGTGAGGTCCCCAGACCAATTGTGGCCACGTGGATTTTGGATGTCTAGCCCTGCTAAAGGGCTCAAGGTATGACATGAATAAATTAAGTATACATTAAGTTGACTTTCCAGGAATCCTGAGATGATTTTTGACTGTTTTGGAGGGGTGGGGGAGGTGTTGAGCTTTTGTTCTTTTTTCCATTTTTTTTTTTTTTTTTAGGTTGTAGATACTTTTTCATGGAAATAGAGCTTTGTTTATTTATTTGCTAAATAAAAATATTGTAATTAGAGTTTAGTTTCCCTTAAAGAAGAGAAGGATAATCATCAATCTACAGGGATAGGCACAAAAGCTGGGAATAAAATAGAGCCATGAATAAAGTGGCTTGTTCACAGGATAATTTAGGTTTGGTCCCACTTTTTCTTCCCCTTCTCAAGCCCAATTTTTAAGCTCTTTTGACATGGATTTTGCTATTTCAAACCTTGTGTCAGGACCAGGCATCTTATGGAGACAATTTGTGTTCCTCCAGCCAGACATGACTTGTTATCAGCACACTGAGACAAACTCTCCCAAGGCAATTCCATGACCAAAATCCAGCCTTTTAGGCTCCCAAATTTACACTCCATCCAGAAAATATCCCCCTGGTGGCATTCTGGCTGTAACACCACAGTTAATTAATTAAACTCAATTCACATCCCAGTTCTGCAGATCGTGGGTGGTTCTCCAGTGTCAAAGCCTGGGTGGGTGAAGCCTTTCTAGGCTCGAGTTTGCCCAGACTAAGACCAAGCAGAGCCCCTGGCTGGGTGAAATCAAAGTTTCCCTTCAAACCAGCTTTATTCCAGTGCCCTTTCTACTCCTGCTGTGTTTTGATAATTAAGGGAGGGTTAATGAGGGTGAGAGAGATAAGAGTGAGTCAAAAGACGCTTGAGATAAGAAGGTTCAGAAGACCACAAACATCAAACTGACTGAGCTCTTGAGTCCAGCTTTACCTCACAGAGCTTTGTCAGTGTATTTCCCTTTCTACAAAGCACCATAAAGCAGCGAGATTTATGGGTTTATGGTACTTTGGCAAAGAAAAGCAATCACTGCCATAAAATGCTGCAGACAGATGGAGAAAAGAAGCTTCTGGAGGCCATGGCCAAGAGCTCCCAGGTTCTACTGAGGGTTTAAAGCCCAGCTGAGTTTGGAATTCCCTGCAAGCCCCAGGGAAAACCTTCACCAGAGCAAAGCCCATCCAGAGTCTTCAGGTGAAGTCACTTGGGATCAAAGAAGTGTCAGCAGGTCGAGGAGAGGGGATTCTCCTCCTTCTGTGCTGGTGGGATCCCACCTGCAGAGCTGCCTCCAGCTCTGGGGTCCCCAAAATCAGGACATGGAGCTGCTGGAGCAGGTCCAGAGGAGGCCACAGAGATGCTCCAAGACTGGAGCCAGGCTGGGAGAGCTGGGGGGGTTCCCCTGGAGAAGAGAAGGATCCAGGGAGACCTGAGAGCCCCTGGCAGGGCCTAAAGGGGCTCCAGGAGAGCTGGAGAGGGACTGGGGACAAGGCATGGAGGGACAGGACACAGGGAATGTCTTCCTTCTGCCAGAGGGCAGGGATAGATGGGATACTGGGAAGGAATTCCTGGCTGTGAGGATAGAGAGGCCCTGGCACAGGTTGGGCAGAGAAGCTGTGGCTGCCCCTGGATCCCTGGAAGTGTCCAAGTCCAAGTAGGAGCAACCTGCTTCATGGAAGGTGTCCCTGCCCATGGCAGGGGGTGGCACTGGATGATCTTTAATGTCCCTTTCATCCCAAATCATTCTGGGATTCTGTGGCAAGCAATGACCGGCTTTCTGTTTGGAATTTCAGGCTTTGGAATTTCACATCTCCCCTTCTCTGATCTGCTTTTCAGAAGATGATTTGACAGGGTTTTGGGCCACTGACCCCTGAAATGGCATTTCAGCAAAGTAACAGTGACACATAAATCAGGGAAAACCTCTCCCTTGGATACTGGAAGTTACCACTTGACTTCAATGAGTGTTTATTTTCTGGGAGCACAGGATGGACACTGGTCTGGAAAACACTTTTTTTGATGTTCCTGGGAAGATTTTTCCAATCTAAGCAGCAACACCTAAACAAGGCTTTAAGATGAGCCAAATCTTCTCACTGTTTCAGGCTCACCTACCAAAAACAAGGAAGAGCAAATCCCATAAAAAAACAAGGAAGAGCAAATCCCATAAAACAGGTGAGAGGTAGAAGAGCAAAAAGTCTATCAGAATAAAAGAGGACAAGTTTAAAACAGGGGAGAATCAACATTTTATCCTTCACCAAAATTAGGACAAAACAGTTTTAGAGGTGAACACTTCCCCAATCATTCCAGAGCATAATCTGGAATTCCCTGTGTTCAGCAGAAGATCCAGATTTGATGTGCTGTTCAACCTGATGGTCATGAAGAGTTCTGGTTGCTACTCTCAAAATTTCCCCAAATCTCATAGAAGACTTGGAACCTTCTGTTTTTCCTTCCTGAGTTTGTTCTCCCTGGTTGTGAAATCAGGTCAAAAAGTAGGAAACTCTAACTGTAAACTAACTACTCTAACTAAAAAGTATAAATCCTACTATAAAAATAGAAAAACGCTGTGTTTTAAATGTGATATGACAGCTTTTGTGGGACAATTTACACCATGGGAAATATTTGCTTGGGTCTGTCACCTTGGTTCATGGAATCACAGAATCCTGGAATGGTTTGGGTTTTAAGGGACCTTCATTTATTTCCAACCCTTGTCAGGGGCAGGGACATCTTCCATCAGCCCAGGTTGCTCCAACCTGGCCTTGGACACTTCCAGGGATCCAGGGGCAGCCACAGCTTCTCTGGGAAAGCTGTGCCAGGGCCTCATCACCCTTCCAGCCAGGAATTCCTTCCCAATATCTCATTTAAACCTCTAAAGCCATTTATTTAAATTCATGAGTCTCCTGCCCTGGAGGGTGAGAAAAAGCAGCTCAGGGTTGTGAGACTGGAACCTCGTGGTACAGCAGAAATCTGCCTCAAAATGCCACATCCCGAGGAAAGAGGTCCAGGAGTTCTCAGGCACATTCCTCACTTCAAAGAGGTGCCAGACCTGTCCCCCCTGCCCTGAAAATGTCCTCCAGGGCTGAATTGGGAAATTCCAAAAACCTAAAAGCCTTGGGTGGTTTTAATACCTACCCAAAAAAAAAAAAGCTGAGGAGTGCTTAGGTTAGAAATTAATGGCTTTTCTCAAGAGGAAAAAGTCCCATCTTGCTGTGACTTCATTCCCAGAGGTAGCTTGTGGTGTGCTGGGGATGTTTCAGAGCCTTCCTCCTGCCCAGAGATTGAGTGAGAGACAGAAAACAACAAAAAAAAAGCATCAAAGAGCTTCTCAGCCCCAAATCTGCGGCGAGGCAAAAGCTCCCCCTTCGTGCCTGTCAACAAACTGATTAATGTGATGAGAGGTGCAACTGAAATGATGGGCAGAGCAAAGCTCACTCAGCATTTTCACCTGAGTTTGGAGTTTTGGAGTTCCACCCTTGGGAACTCAAACACAGCAGGGACAGAACTCCATCGAGGGGCTTTTCCACTGCCCTTGGCCCAACCTTCTCCCACCTTTCCCACCTGCCTCCAGTGGAACAGGTGGCATGAAAGAAAACCCAAACAGCTGGGAAGTTGCCTGAAAACACCCTAAAATGTGGGACCTTTTATGACAGGTTGTGGCTGGTTTCTTTTCCGAGACCTGTCTCCCCTCTGGGTCTCTTTCTGACTCTCTGCACGTCTTCTCCTGAGGGAAATTGTTGCAGCGATAGGAACTGGGATCAGACAAGTCAGAGCATGTCAAAAAGCACTTTGCCCACTTTTTTTTTAAAGCCAGTGGCTGGCAACATTCCCAGCTTTTCCTTAGAAAACAGACAGGAATGCTTTGTCAAGTCCCCTTTCTGTCCTGGCCTTTCTCATGCCAGGAAGCTCTTCCACATTTTCCTTGTTCCTTTTAGGAGGGATTTCTCTTAGAGAGATTTCTGAAGTGTATTTAGAAGCATTCTGGGATGTTTAGAAGGATTTTTAGAAGTGTTTTGAAGTATTTAGAAGTATTTTTCTCCATCAGTTTTAAGGCTAATTCAGGCTCTAGGCCTCTCCACCTGAATTTGGAAAAGCTGATTCCTGTTTAACCAGGCAAAGCCCCTGCATTCAGTGGGTGAAATTAGGGGAATATTTTGAAATTAAGAGTAATCAAGGTGTGCAGCTCTGGGTTCTTTGACCTTTTCCTGAATTTAGAAGCCACAAAGGGCACTGGGTCCAAGCTGGCATCTGATATGTGACCATAAACCAGCCTTTAGTCCCTTTTTCCTACCAAAAATCAGGAGGATTTGGGCTCATGTCACCAAAAGACAGCAACAATCTCATGATTTAGTGCAAGAAATTAAAAGAAGAGAAGCTCAAGAGGATTTTTATTCTGTAGTCCCATTCATGGCAATTTGTAATTAGTGATGAGAACGTGAGTTTGAACTAAAGAAGTTAAAAATAAAACTAAAACACCTAAAAAGATCCCCAAACAATAAATATAATGGACCTAATTGATAACTTTTAATATGGAAATTCTGAAAGACTTTCTTTTTGAGGGTCAGTTTTCTTCCTCTCTTCCTCCCTACCCCTTGTTCACATCTTGGCTTCCTGAGACTGAAGAATTCGATGACAAACTCCCTGAGAAAACCATAAATGGAAGAAATTGGGAATGGCATTAAAATGATCCCATCCCTCTGCAATTTCCATGGTGAGAGTGAATATGGTGAGTGGATAATGAGACATCCTTTTAGGAAAAAAGAAGTCAAGGGGTAAACACTCCAAGGTATTTAAACACCTTTTTAATCCCCATTCAGGGAGAGGCTCTAAATAACACTGTGGGTTTGAGCAGAGAAGTCAGAGTCATGTCAGGAGCTGAAAATCAAGTTATAAATAATAAATAAAGTATAAACTTGTCATCCAGGACACCTCAATCCAGTCAATATATAATCAACATAATCCCATTTTTTATAAGACCAGCTCAGGGGCTTTCTTTTAAACTCCATCTTTAATTTTGATATTACTAAGAACAGGCTCCAATTTTCAGGTGAAGGTGCCTGAGATCAGTGAAAAGGATCAGATCTTGACAAAGATGAAGACTCCAAGGTCATGGAATCTTGAAATGGGTCGGGTTGGAAGGGTCCTTAAAGATCATTGATTTCCAACCCTTGTCATGGGCAGGGACACCTTCCACTGTCCCAGGTTGCCCTAACCTGGCCTTGGACACTTCCAGGGATCCAGGGGCAGCCACAGCTTCTCTGGGAAATCCATTCCAGCCCCTCCCCACCCTCCCAGCCAAGAATTCCTTCCTAATGTCCCATCTTACATCTGATCCTTCTTTGTGTCACAATTATAATCCTAAGTGTTTTGGCAGATTTTAAATGGCCCACAAAGTCACAGTAAAAACAGGCAACATTTTTTTCTTTGAAATACAAAGGGAATCTATATTTTACATGCATTTATCTTTAAATGATATGCTGAATTTCAGCTGCTTCTTGGCTCCCAGATTTTTTCTGTGTGTGGCCACTTCCAAACTCACAAGCTTGATCTGCCACAAGATTTACAAGGTGCAAGGGATGCTGCTGAATAAAAGGCCTAAATTACTGCAAAGCTCTGAGAAAAAAAATCCCCCTCAAAAGTCATAAAAATGATCCATCTGCCCATGATATTCCTGGGCTTTTTCCATCCAGGAAAGCTGGGTTCCCTACTGGAGCTTTTGTTGAGCAATAATTCACACAAACCTCTCTCGTGAACACGGACTGGGAGTTGCTGGAGTGGATCATAATTTTCCATCTTTACTGTCAGTGTTTTGGTCTGGATACCTGGCACGGGGTTATTTGTGAGGAGAGGAAGGAATTATCTCCCAGGGAAAGGTAATTCCAATTATTAAACCACTCTGGAGAAGGCCCAGCACGGGTGACCTGACATCCCAGTTCCTCCTGGTGCACGTTGGTCTAAAATCCTCTGGGGAAATTGATCAGATAAATCAAATTTTTTTTTTTTTTTAAATTAAGTTTCCTTCATGCCAAGCCCATCTGGTGGATCCACAAAAAGAACTGAGTAAGAATAACTCCCAGATGAAAGGAGGATTTGGGGATAATTAATAACAAAGATAATGTTTTGATTGATAAGGTTTTGATTGATAATTCAGCCAGCAAATAATCCTTTCCATCCAGCATTAAGGCTGAAAGTTCAGACAGGGAGGTCTAAACACAAGAAATGGGAGCTTATCTTGCCTAAATTCATCAAAAATTCATTATATTCTGTGAGATATTGGCCTATAATTCACTCCAAGCACTAAAGATGGGCAAGTCAGGATGGGAAAGGAGGGAAGGAAAGGTTGGAAAATAATTCAGGAGAAGAAAAGGCAGCTTTGAGTCTTTCACCTTTCAGCTCCTTCATTCTCCTGGCATTTCCTACATGGCCATTTTATTTTGTTTTTCCCAGAGTTTTAAATCATATCAGTGATCCATCATTTAGTGGCAGGCAGAGCAAAAACCTGTTGGGCCTTGCACAGGCAAATCCATTCCTGAAACAATCTGGACACAGAAAGGTGGCCAGGAAAATGAAACCAGCATTTTGGAATATGTTTAAGCAGTTTAGAATACAAAGCCTAAGGAAGTGAGGCAAAAAACCCCCAAAAACAAAAGCAACAACAACAACAACAACAAAACAAACAAAACAAAACAAAACAAAACAACCAAACCCAACTAAAATAAAACAAACAACAACAAAAAAAAACCAAACCAAAATAATCTCTGAAACTGATACATTTCTAGAATTTTTGTCTTGAATATTGGTGTTTGGACCCAGAATCCTTTTTTCACAGGAATATACTGAATTTACAACTGGAAGGGGGCAGAGCAGAATGGACACATCTTGCTGAAGGGCTCTTACAATTATAAATATGTTCGGGCACTGACATAGGGTGGGGTAAAAAATAACTTTAAAGTGTTGTAATTATGGGGAAAATTGACCCTGAGAGGAAAATTAATCCTTCAGATCTCTAACGAGTCTAAACCTCCACAGTGACAATATTTACACTCGAGGGAGCTGCTGGAGGGTTTCTCCTCAGTGGAGTTAAGGGCACAATTCACCTGATCCTAAAACAAACCTTTACAATGGATCAGATTAATCACACCCTGAAATTATTCGTGCTTTTAAATTAAAATTATTTACACGACCCTTACATTTTTATGCTGTTTATAAATACACTGAAAAATCCATTCCCTTCTTTGCTTCTCTCACCTTAAGAGTGGGATTGGAGAGACACTTTACTGGGACTGGATACGTGGGAGAGGCTTTGATTTACAGAATATTCTCATGGAATCCTGGAATGATTAGAAGGGATCACAAAGGTCATCTCATCCCACCCCTGCCATGGGCAGGGACACCTCCCACCAGCCCAGGTTGCTCCAACCTGGCCTTGGACACTTCCAAGGATCCAGGGGCAGCCACAGCTTCTCTGGGAAATCCATTCCAGCCCCTCCTCCCCACTCTTCCAGCCAAGAATTCCTTCCCAATATCCCATTTAAATCTCCATCTTCCCAGTGTGAATCCATTCCCCCTTGTCCTGTCCCTCCAGGTCGTTGTCAATAAGTCTCTCTGCATCTTTCTTGCATCTCCTTCAGGTCCAGGAAGAGGCCAGAATTAGGGACCAAAATCTCATCTCAACCCCCCTAAATAATCCCAAAATACATGAAATTATATTTCAGAGGCATCCTTCTTTACCCAGAACTCATTAACTTGGAATAACTACAAACTGAACACATTCTTTTAAAGTTTATAGGCCTGAATTAATTCATCTCACAGATTGAGTGTGTTGTTATGTGACACAAGAGATCTAAATGTCACGGATCAGGCATTATGGAAGTCAGGAAAAAAGCAGGATGAGTCAATCCCCATGGTGAGAGAATCCAGCCAGATTAATCAATGGAGTCCTCAAAGGCTGGAATACTCGGATTTATTCCTATAACATAAAAGCAGACTTAAAAAAAAAAAAGCTGTAACATTTCTGGTGACTCAAAGAAAAGGTTAAAAATGAGCCATAAGGAAATTATGACTTTGTCTGCGTTGCCAAACCTGGAAATTTTATTGCAGGTCTTAAAAATGCTTTGGTGTCCAGGTTTGTTTTTTTTTTTAAAGCCTTATATCTCGGTGATTCTATGGAATTTGTGATCTTTCCTGGATAATTCTGTTTAAAAAGAAAAAAAAAAAAAAAAAAAAAAAAAGGCAAAGGCCAAAATTTCACAAAAGAGATGCCCAAAACAAGGGTAACCACGTTGCTAAACAAACAAACAAAAAAATTAATAGGGCCATCCAGCAGGAAATTCTGATAGTTCAAAATGTCCTTTCATGCTGAAATAAGGCAATGCCAAAATCCAGAGACCTCTTGCAGAATGAGAGGTTTTGGGGGTAAAAGTTGTCCTTCAGAAGTGGAAAAGAAGAAGTTTTGGTGGCAAAAGCTGACTTTCAGAACTGGAAAATGTTTAATTTTGACACAATTTTATGTACAAGTAAGATTTACCCTCATTAGCAACATCAGTTGGAGCTGCTCCTGCAGGAGACATTCCACTTGTGTGTTGGCCTCTTAATTTCTCCATAAGATTGTCCTGAGTGTCTCCCAAACTCTGCTGAAAGCAGGAGTGTGTGTGACAGGCTGGTGCCATCAGAGCTCCACATCTGCTGGGGGCCCCACTCAAATGGACAGAGGGAAGAACGAGCCCTCACATCCCAATCCCAGAATTCCACAATGGTTTGGGTTGGAAGGGACCTTAAAGATCATCTCATTCCATGGGCAGGGACACCTTCCACTAGTCCAGGGTGCTCCAGCCTGGCCTTGGACACTTCCAGGGATCCAGGGGCAGCCCCAGCTTCTCTGGAAAACCTGTGCCAGGGCCTGCCCACCCTCCCAGCCAGGAATTCCTTCCCAACATCCCATCTGTCCCTGCCCTCTGGCAGTTTGAAGCCATTCCCTGTGTCCTGTCCCTCCATGCCTTGTCCCCAGTCCCTCTCCAGCTCTCCTGGAGCCCCTTTAGGCCCTGCAAGGGGCTCTCAGGTCTCCCTGGATCCTTCTCTTCTCCAGGGGAACCCCCCCAGCTCTCCCAGCCTGTTCCAGAGGGGCTCCAGCCCTTGGAACAGCTCCGTGTCCTCCTCTGGACCTGTTCCAGCAGCTCCACATCCTCCTGATTCTGGGGACCCCAGAGCTGGAGCAGCTCTGCAGGTGGGGTCTCAGCTGAGCAGGGCAGAGGGGGGACAGTCACCTCCACAAACAAAGGGGACAGCTCAGAAACACAAAGCAACATCAGAAGGAATGGCAGCCAAGTTAGGATGAAAAACAAAGGACAACGAGGTGTCCCACGGGAATCTGAGGGTGCCTCACTTCAAGGGACACAGGATCATCACCAATCATCTTTCTCCTGCAGGTAGATGGGAGAAATTACTCCAAAACCGTGACTCAGGAGACTCCCTGTTTGGACAATCCGGTACCAGACAGCATTCCAGAGCCATCCCTGTGTTTGCAGGCAATCCATCTGTTCCAGCACGGATTCCGTGTGGGCGTTCCCGTTTTTATCCGGCACAAACCTCGCTGGGAACCCTGGGGATGGTTGCAAGTGGCAGATCTGAGTCACTCCTTGGCCTGCTCCCTTCTGAGCTCAGGCACAAAAGCAGAGTTGCCCTGGGAGACTGGGAATCTTGGATATTTGGGGATAAAATCTGTCCCCATGGGTTTTAGTTCAAGGGTTTGGGGGTTCAAGGGCTACGTTAAGTCCTTCTGCTTTTAGGATTTCACTGGGAAATGGGGATTGAGAGCTCAGTTGCTTTGGAATTTCTTTGGGATTTCTCTAGTTAGGTCCTAATGAGCTAAACTGCCTCATAAAACCCCCTCTGTGTTGTTTGTGAAGAGCATTTATGGTGCTTTTTCTTATTTCTCGCTTTTAATGTTTCTGGAGTGAAATAAATTCATTGAAGTCCCATTTTTGGAGACTTTCCATGCTCTGGGCCTGTAGGAAATCTGTGCCAGTCCAGAATTCCTGACCAATTCCAAGGGAGTGGGTAACTGGAAGAACTTCTGGATAACTTGTAAAAATGAACTGGGAATTGTCTAGACTTCACACCTGCTTGCAGACACCCACATTGTCTGTCTCAACCTGCAACCTGGATCCCAGCTCAGGCAGGGATCCCAAGGATTGGGGATGAGCACAGAGATGGGACACCTCTCCTGTGAGAGAGTAGTAGTGGATGGGGACGAGGGGTAAAGGCTTTAAACTGAAAGAGGGTTGGTTTAGATTGGATATCAGGAGAAAATTCTCCCCTGGGAGGGTGGGCAGGCCCTGGCACAGGTTGCCCAGAGAAGCTGTGGCTGCCCCTGGATCCCTGGAAGTGTCCAAGGCCAGGTTGGAGCAATATGGAGTAGTGGAAGGTGTCCCTGACCATGGAGCTTGGAACAAGATGGTCTTTAAGGTCCTTTCCAACCCAAACCATTCCATGATTCTATGATTCCTTTTCACAAACATCCCCATGAGCAGCAGCCACTTCCCCCTTTCAACACCTGCACACTTCCTTCAAACCCTTTTGGGAATTCCCTGGGAAAATCAGCTTGATCCTTGGGAACAAGAATTAGACTTTTCCAGCCTGTTTATCCCTGAGAGCAGCACATCACATGGTGGAACATGGGCTCACTCCTGACTCCCTTGGTGGGGACTGAGTTCACACCAGCAGGAAAGGACTGCAGTGAACCACTGCACACGGGGAAGGCACTTTCCAAATAAAACTGTTCTTTCCAGAGCCCTGGAAAGCTGCTTCCCTTCCACAGCCTGACTCCAAACACCCAGGCACAGCTGGCTGGCAAAGCTCAGAGCGAATCTGGCCAGCTGTGCCCAACACAGAGGCCTCTGGAAAGCCTTGGCAAACGGTAATCCAACGGATACAGGTGTATTTTGGAGGGCATTTGAAACAGGAACTGCTTGAAGGAGGCTCATACATCTTCTTTGGGATTTGCAAAGTCTGTGGGCACCGCTTGTGAGAACTTTTTTTGGGGGGAGATTAATCGGAGTGAAAGCAGTCTGCTCCGTGCCCTCTCCTCACACACAAGCCCGGTGTCAGCCTGATTAATACTGTCAGTGGAGGATATGAATTCAGAGAGCAGGTTTTCCTCTTGGCCTGGCACGTGGTTGTGGTTCTGCCCCTGCAGTCTGCAGGAAGGTTTTGGCTGTCCCTGACAGCACCCAGCTGGCTGTGCTCGCTGATGTTGCTTCCCTTCGTGCTGTGTGGCTCCAAGTGTCAGCCTGGGGTGGAACCAAGGCCTTGGAACACGTGCCAAAGGCTTATTTTAGCTGGGATGAGATCAAAGAGCTCCCCTGGAAATGAAAGGGATGATGGTGATGTAACACAACATCTCTCTATCAGCTTGGAGGATCCAAATGGTCTTGTGCAGTGCTGGTGTCCCACCATCACTAGGGCACTCTCTGCTCTTTGCAGAACCAGCTTTCCTCAGTTTTTTCCCACCTCAGCCCTCCCAGTTTCTCCAGCCACTTTTGTTCAGAATCACAGAATTGTTAAGGTTGGTAAAGGGCCTCTAAGATCATCAGGTCAGACACCACCCATCGTGTTCACCATTAAACCCTGTTCCCCAGTGCCACATCCATGTGTTTCTTGAACACTTCCAGCAGTGCTGAATCCACCACTGCCCTGGGCAGTTTGTCCCAAGGATTGACAAAACTTTACACCAAGAAATTTCCTCAGATATCAAATCTAAACCTCCCCTGGCCCAGCCTGAGGCTGTTCCCTCTCCTCCTGTCCCTGTTCCCTGGGAGCAGAGCCCGACCCTCCCCGGCTCCCCCCTCCTGTCAGGGATTGCAGAGCCAGAAGGTCCCCCCTGAGCCTCCTTTTCTCCAGGCTGAGCCCCCCCAGCTCCCTCAGCTGCTCCTGCTGCTCCAGCCCCTTCCCAGCTCCCTTCCCTTCCCTGCACACTCTCCAGCCCCTCAATTCCCTTCATTGGCCACCTGAACACTCTGCTGGCTCATGGTCAGATGTTTCTCTGGAGAAGAGAAGGCTTTGGGGTGACCTGATTGTGACCCTCAGCACCAGAAGGGACCCAGAAACACGGAGAGGGACTTTTTACATGAGGTGACAGGATAAGGGGGAATGGCTTCCCACTGCCAGAGAACAAGTTTAGATTGGATATTTGGAAAAAATCTTCCCTGTGAGGGTGAGGAGATCCTGGCACAGTTTGCCCAGAGAAGCTGTGGCTGACCCTGGATCCCTGGATTTGTCCAGGGCCAGGTTGGACAGGTCTTGGAGCAACCTGGGCTAGTGGAAGGTGTCCCTGCCCATGGAAAAATGGTTGCAACAAGATTTTTAAGTTGCCTTCCACCCCAAATCCTTCTTTGATTCTGTGATTCTGTGCTCTTAAATGTCATTACATACCTGTCCTGGACAGCTGAATCGAGAACCCTTCCCATATCCAGGACAATGTGTTTAATTTGCATTTTAATTTGCATTCCTGGGAGAAGCTCCTGGCTCACTCACTGTCACAGGAACAGTGATCTGCAACCAGTAATTCACTCTGAGAGGAGAATGAGAATCTTAACCAAAGGAATTTTCCACAGATCCAATCTCCCCGTACAAATCAAAATCCCAAAAATCACAGAATGGCACGTCCAAGGCTTTCCATCTCTTTGGGAGGAACTTGCCAAAACACCCTTCAAGCTGTCTGTCAGCCTGTCAGTCAGTTGTGGAATCAGCTTTGCAGCAAATTCCATTTATTCCCCTTTGTGTCATCCCTGGCATCTCAGACATCACCACTCCAAACCCCCTGTGCCTTGGTTGCCCACTCTCCTTTCCTCACTAATTTAAGAGTAACCCCACTTTAAGCCCTGATCCCCCAAACCACTTAAGAGAGCATTAAACCCTCATCAGGCTCTTCTTGTCCCTGCATGCTTCCCCTAACAGGGCCAGATTTAGGCAGAGCACATCAAGGGAAAGTCATGCTTAAAAAATTGCATTTAATTGTTGACTGAGAGAGGAAATTCCTCGGGGTGAAGTCTGTCTTTTATTCTGTGAGGACACCACCGTCATTAGGAGGTCTGTAACATAAACAGCAAAAATATTATCCTTCCCTCTCCGGGGCTGGAGAATGCCACTCAGAAGGATTTCTATCTGTTAACCAGGGATGTACAGCACGTTCCCTGCTAGGGTGGTTTGGGGGATGGTTTTAAATTTCTCTTGCTCATGTATCAGTTTTTCTCCCAATTCATTTCTGGGGGCTAATAAATATTGCTGGTTTAGGGGTTTCTCCCAAACTCACTGCACTCCATATTCATCTTATTACACATTCCTGCCTTGCATGATCCCAGGTCTCTGTGCAGTTTTAAATAGTGGATGGAATTCTTCACATCAGGAATGCACTCCCCAGATGTTTGCTGTCCACTGCAAACACGTCAATGTGTCCCAAATCCACCACACATTGAAATTTGGGGTGAGATTGGTCATGTTTTGCCTCCAAATAACCAATAATATCAGGATGAACGGACAGGTGGTAGCATTGTTGACTTTTTACTTTAGATTTTTACTTTTTGCTTTAGATTTTGGACCATTCAAGGGTTTTGGGGGGGGTGTTTTTTGGCATCATTTTGATCAAAAACACCAAAGTGAGTTTGGTTCCAATTCCCTCCTGGAATTCCCGGATCTCCATATGAGCTGAGCTTGGCTTATTAGTTCATCCCTTCTCACAGTGAGGGCTCAGCCTTTCATCTCAGCTGTTCCACTTCCTCATTAGAGGGGGATTAGTCCAATCTCATCAGCAAATGGAGCTGCATTGCTGGCCCTTGGAAGTGGGAAGCCTTCAGAAGGGAGAATTTGAGGACCTGACTCGGGAGTCAGAAGACTTGAGAGGGAATGAAGCAGAGCTGGGGGAAACTTGGCAGAGCAAAAGGCTTTGCAAAGCTTTGGGGGGAAGGGGGGTAAAAAAAAAAAAAGAAAAAACCAAACTGAAAAATAAAAATTATTTACAAAAAAAAAAAAGGATGTTTGAATTTCTGGAATTTCTCAGAGCTTCTGACTTTGGTGAACTCACAAAGAACGGGGTTGGTGGCTTCCAATTGCACTTCAAGAGTCACAGGGATGTTCTTAGAGGAAGGAAATGCCCTTCCCAGATGTGCCAATGATTTCTGGGCAAACACGTTGGTGTTTGTGCCTCGGGCCCTGCAAAGTGGGGGATAATTATTCCTTGTCAATGATTTTGATTGCAAAGCCCTTCAGGCTTCAAGTCTTAGATAAGATTCAGGGAGCTGTTGAACGGGAGAAATCTGGGTACTTATCCATGGCACTGAAAGCTCACTATTTTAAAGTTAAATAAACAAATTTAGGCTGTGAACCAAAAACATTTCAAATTTTGCTTCATTATCATCGTCAGATTTGGCCAGATTTTTACTAGGTGCCAATGCCTTTGTGCAGGTCAGCTCTTCCTTTGTGAAGACTGAGAGAAGTTTAATCTTACTCCTAAAATTCTGAGCTTCGCTGACAAAAGAAATTATTTTGCGGAATCAGACAGGGGAAATTCTTCGTGATAAAATCAAAGCTGTATCAGGAATCACAATTAGCTTTCCATTTCTTTTGGAATTTGAAAAATCAGTACCCAGTCAACTGAATGGGACCTGGACTTGTGCCTATCGTTTCTCAGCCTTACTACCAAGTTTTTAAAAAAAATTTAAAAAAAAAAAAAAAAAAAGAAAGAAAAATAAGGAAGAAAAACAGGGATTAAGAAGAAGTAGTTTTATTACTCTCAGAAAGCCTCACGAGGCTCCTTCAGCATGGAGAGCTTTCCAATGTTTTTTTCTGCAGCTCTTAGAGACCCTTTGGAGGTGCAGGGGGTTGGTGGAGGGTGAGATGCCGGGATTTTTCCCACCTCTTGGCTCGGGATGAGGTAACCCACCTCACTAAGAACAACCCTGGCTTCTCTAGGTGGCCTAGACCGCCTCATGCTGAGTTTTATATCCAAAGAATTAAAAGGGTGAGCCTGAGTCATTCCCCCAAACTGGAATCCACCCCCGGGGCTGGGGAGAGCAAACCCAACCACCCCTTGGGAGGGAGCAGCAACCACCTCGTGAAAGCTCCTGTTTCCTCAGGGCTGTTGTGTTTCTGGGAGCACCCCTCACCCTCCAAGTGCTCTGTTTTTAAAGGACTCCTTTTCTGATGAAGAGGGAGGCTCCTGCTCGCTGCCTCCGGGGGTTTTGCAGACTCACTCATCAGTGTCACTTGCCCCCTGTGGGTGGCCTTGGAGCAGCCAACCACCACCACCATCAGGCAGTGGCCTTCCTAATCCTCTATTTTCCCTTCTTCTCCTTCCCTCCCTGCCCCTCTGGGCCCCTTGTGCCTGCCCAAGCCCTCCCAAAACCAGGGTGTCTCTTTGGATGCGTCTCTCTCTCCCCCGGCACGGAATCCGCCTTCTCTCGTTTCATCCGCATCTCTCTCTCCTGGCTGCTGTTCTAATCCAGTGGGGAGGAATGGGAGAGCCTGCGGCTTGGAATTCTTCATCTCCTTTATCCCACTGCCTGGATACCTCCTGCCAGAGCATCTCATGTCTGTTTTTCCCACACATGCCCCAAGGGCTGATGCTCTGCTCAGCCAGAGGAAGGGGAGAACAAGAACCAGCGTCTCGGGAAAATCTCCTGGGGAAGGAGACACCACACAAGGTCGTGGCTCACAGTACCAGTTTGTTGCCTCTGGCCCAGCTCAGTTTGTGGCAGCTGGCTCCTGAAAGCCATATTTATTCCTAATTGCAATGGTTGTTCTCTCAGAGTGTGCCTTTGCTGATTAGGAGTTTACCCAGACCCTCCAATCATTTCGTTAAGGCAGGAGACGAGATGGGGTTGGGACAGAGGGGGAAGGAGAGGGGAAAACCAGCAAAGGGCAACCTGATCAGAAGAATATAATGATGCAGCTTCCAGTGGGCTGGTGGGAAATTATCCACTTGGCCATGCACATTCCTCACACCTCAGGTATTTTATCCAGGAGTTTTTTATCACCACTCCCTGACGAAAAAAATGTCACAGAATTACAGAATGGGTTGGGTTGGAAGGGAACATAAAGATCATTTTGTTCCACCCCCTGCCATGGGCAGGGACACCTTCCACTATTCCAGGTTGCTCCAATCTCCAACCAACCTGGCCTTGGACACTTCCAGGGATGGGGAAGCCACAGCTTCTCTGGGCAACCTGTGCCAGGGCCTCCCCACCCTCACAGGGAAGGATTTCTTCCCAGTATCCCATCTAAATCTCCATTTTCCCAGTGTGAAGCCATTCCCCCTTGTCCTATCCCTCCAGGCCCTTGTAAACAGCCTCTCTCCATTTTTCCTATCCATCAGCAGCAACCTCCACACTCTGGTGTTTGCATGGAGCACATTCTCAGGACCTGCACTGTAATAATAACTAAAAAGTGAGTTATTGAGGAATTCTTAACACTTTGCCTGCACCAGCCACTTCTCTCATCTTGTTCTGATCAGAACTGCTCCATAATTCTCCATATCCCGTGGCTGCTTAGCAGGTGTCCGGATTCAGGGAATCTCAGAGACATCCAATCACCACAGACCATCCAAGACTCATTTAGAATAATATGAAAATAATTTTATCAGCTTCAACATGCCAGGAAACCAAGGGTGAATTCCAGACTGCCAGTTGTCAGGAGGCTCTGGATTTAAAATATTAAAAAAAAAAACCTTTACAACCAAATCCTGGAGCCAAATTCTTGCCATCATTAATTGTTTTCAAGGAAGCAACCAGTAGTCAGGTCTGAGGCACAGGTTTATCAGGAAGAGAGATAAAATAGGTAAATACATTAATAAATCCTGTTCATTTATTAACCCAGGAATGTTATGGACACCATGGACAACTTGGAATTGAGATTTGGAATATTTTGTATCATCAGGCTTTGGGACATCAAAGCAGTCAGCTCTGAGGCAGAGATTTATTGAGATGAGGGATAAACCAGATAAATTGATTAACAAATCCAGCTCATTTATTAGCTCAGGAATATCATGGATACAGTTCCCTGAAGAACTTGAAATTGGGAATTTGGTGTATTCCATATCCTGAGATGTTGGGACATCTACTTCCCCAACCCATACTAAGTCCAAATATCTGCACACTCTTCCCTGGAAAGGCTGAGAGGGTCATCCCTGCTTTTGGCAGGAGAGGAGCTGTGAAATTAGGGGAAAAAAAAAAGGTTCTGGAGGACTTTTCTTCAAGCCATGGCATGTTTTGGAGGCACTTTGTAATAGCAGCAACAAAGACCTTTAATATTCCATGGATAGTATTTTTAAAATCTTTTGAATTGGAGTCTTTTGCTGAGATTAAAGAGATTTCATGGGAAAAAATTTACTAATTTTTCTACATGTTTTTTTATACATATTACACACATATCCATAGACACACACATTCCTTTTGGTTGGAATACTGAAGTGTAATTCCTCAGTGCCCTGGTGGACCATTTGAGCTGGATTTCTGACCTTCCTGGCTGCTTTCTTTCTTCTGAAATCCACATTTTTCCATCACTTCTTCTGGAAACCTGGTGGCCAACACTGAACTCAGGAGTTTAACAAGGCCAATAATCTCATTTGTTGTGGTTTGATTATGTTTGTCTACCTCAGTGTATGCAACCAGTTTCTGTGCTTGGGTTTAATCTGATCAGAAAAAGACATTTATGGTTCCTTGGGAGCAGTATCAGTCTAGAAGATGCTTCAAAATTAACCCCTAATGATTTTGTGCCCTCAGAAATCATCTCGTTCTCCTGTGGTTTGATCACTCCAAGCCCTGTGAGACCGAATGGTGTGATGAGCAAATCAATGAACTGTGTAATTATACATGTGCAAAACTCCCTGAAAACTGGGATTTAAGTGCCTTTACCACCATTTCCTCGCTTTGTTTCACTTTTAATCTGTCCTTAATGATTTGCTGATGGTGCCCTCAGAAAGAATGAAATCAAATCAAATCAAATCAACCTCCAGTAAAGAAGGTGGAGAATTTATCTTTTGCACTGAGCGCTCCAAGTGGAGCTGAAATCAAGGAAAACTCCCTAAAAATAAAATAAAAATACTGTGGGATTAATCTGCCTTAGTGTCTGGAGGGAAATCCATCTTATCCCAAGATATTCATCCAAGATAGATGAGATGAAACACCTCTGACTGTGCTTTTTTTCCTCCCCAGTGACTCTGAGAAGATGAGGAGCTCAGAAAATGGAAGGATTCCTAGACAGATAAAGCTGGATGAGATTAATAAGGGGAAAATGCTTAAAAAAAAAAAGCTTGGCCAAAGCAAGAACTCAGAGCTCAGAACACCGAAATAACCGGATACTTTTCATGTTAATCTTAATCCATTTATCAGCTTCCCATCAGCAAAATCAGCACAATGTTCCCGTCTCAGAGGGATGCTCTGAAGATGATTGATGTTGGAAAACCACTCAGGAATGCCAAAAAAAAAAAAAAAAGGGAAAGAAAAGCCCAGGAGTTAAAAAACAGTTCTGTCTTTAGAGCAGCCTTTGAACCACAGGGAGAAAATCCATCCTGGAAGCAACTCCTGCACAATCAACTAAAATTTTCCAACGAATTGTTGTTGCTCTCTGGGCATGGGAGGTTCCCACTGCAATCTAGGAGGCTACTGTAGCATTAAGCTGCAAGATAAGGTGTGATAAAAGGGAGAAAGGTAAGGTTTCACAAGCTACTTCTATTTGTTCTTATCTTAATCGCTGAGAAATTCACTTTGTACTGGCGGCCCGTTGGTTTTTTATCGTGTGGATTTGGCTACGTGTGCTGGGCTGTGTGTGCAATATATAAAATATATTAATATCTACAGCAATACAGAGAAGCAATAAATGTTCTGAATTCTTTCACTTTCTGGGTATTTTTTTTTTCTCTTCTTTCTGGAGAATAAAATCCTAGAAGTGTCCAGTTTTCCAAACTGAGCAAAACAAAGTAAAAAATATGTATCATAAAATCCACTGTGGTTGGACATCTCCAAAAGCACAACCTCAAATGCTGTTGGGAGAGGAGGTTTGATGTACCTGAAAGTTCTTAACCCCTTCTGAAAGCAGAAAAGGAGGTTTGATGTGTCTTAAAGTTCTCAGTCACTTCTGGAAAACAAAACTTCTGATTGTCAGAGGGGAGATTTGGGATTCTGGGTGTCTCATTGGATAGATATTTATTTACTGTTAGTAAGTTCAGGTCCATATGTATTATATCTACATTATTTATTTATTTATTTATTTATATTTATATTTATATATTTATAATATATATTTATATCTTATATTAATAGATATATATAAGGCCTGGAATTCCAAATTGAATGGGAACAACCCCTTCCCCAAATACTACGAATAAAGACCTAGCAATAAACCGGAGAATTAATAGCAAGTGCACTTATTGCCATGGAAACCCGGCCAAAACAAATAGTGGGGAGGCTCTGATTCCCAGAATTCACACATGCCAATACAATTATCCCGCTGCACCCGCAGCCCCAGCCATCCTGCATGGCTCTGATATTCCCCTCCTGCTTCTCACCCTCAGCTGAGGTAATATCGAGGATTAATAATAGAACTCAGCTAAATTTGGAGCTGGAGGGGCAGGGAGGAGGTGGGGGGGGGAGAAGAACCTGGGTGGGAACGGGGCGATTTCGGTTTGTTTTGTCCTGTTTCCATGCCTGGCCACGGATTTGTCTCGGATTGCCTGGGTGTTGCCATGGTGACCTTTGATAAATCCACGTTATATGGATGCTGGGAAATATAAAGCCACGTTATAGGGAGGGGGAGTCCAGGGAATGGAGCAGGGGGGCTGGGCAGCTTCAAAGGCATCCTATTGGGCTGGTTCTGTGCTCCTCTTGATTGGAAAACTTGGGTATCCCACGCTGGAAATTCATCCCACTTCGGGGGAGTTTATATGAGGAAATTCACTTGGCTGAATTTGATCAGTTTGTATCATTTATATTTATTGAATGTTGGTAAAACCCCACCTTTGCCTCCCTGTTCTCCCGTTCTTTCCGAGCGTTTCTTAAATCGGGAAAGAAAATAACAGATTCAGATGGTTCTTCACCTCCAAAGGTAAAGACTTCACTTGTTTACAGGTGGTCACTCGAAAAGTCAAAGTTCAACCCAAGCTGGAGAGAAATGAGTGTTAGGAAAAGGTTCTTCACCAGGAAGGTGGAACGGGGAAGTGGTGGCGGCCCCACATTTCAGGAAACCTTTGGACAACGCTCTCAGGAAAGTGGTTGGATTCTTGGGGTTGTCTCCTGTGCAGGGCCAGGAGTTGGATTTGATGATCCTGATGAGTCCCTTCCAACTCAGGATATTCTGTGATTTTATGATTCCATGAATCTTTAGGAGAAATAGTTACTTTGAGAGGACTTTCTCCACTCGGTGTCTTAGACACCCAATCCAGGATGGGACTCAACATTCAAGTTCTAAATGATAAATTTTAAGGCAAGATAAACCTCTAATTAAATGCATATCTGGCTGTTGTTACCACCAGGAATGAACACCCCTCTTTATCCCTAAAAACGAGGGGGATCCATCATTTGTGGTGAAGGCAGGACCCAAATGCAGCTCCTGAGAAACCTCCAGGCCTCTGCTGCAAGGCCTTAAAAACCCCGTGTTCCTCCTTCCTGGCTTTTTAGGAAAGCTGCTGAAGCATCTGAGGAGCTTCTCATTCCACTCTGGAGGACGGTTTATCCCAGCAATCACGAAGCACCACCCAAAAATGGGGTGAATGCTCCACATGTCTCTCCAGCTGACAGCCAGAGCCCTGATGATTAACTGGATTGAGTGCTGAGGGTGGAATTAATCTCCCTTAACCACAGCCATTGCAAACATAAGCCCCCTGCTTTCAGCCAGGTTTCCTGCTTTTGTCAGGGGAAGGTCACCGGGGAGGGCACGTCCTGCCATCTATTTTGGACAATTAGCTAATGATGAATCCCACGGAGGGCTCGGTGACAACAGAGGCAATTTTTGGGGGATGATGTCCCTGCCAAAGAGCAGCACCGGGATCGTGTTCTCCTCCTCAGCTGTATTGTTTGGGAGGGCTCTCCAGCTTTGCTGGCCTGGGCCTGGCACTGCTTTCTCATCCAACCCCAGTTCCCAGTATTGTGGTTGTTTATTTTTTCAGGATTGTCAAAATTAAAGAATCACAGGATGATTTGGGACTTTTAAAGGCCATCCAGTGCAACCCCTCTGCCACGGACAGAGGCATCTTGTGCCAGACCAGGTTGCTCAGTGACACATCCTGAACACTTCCAGTGATGGGGCATCCACAGCTTCTCTGGGAAAACTGTCCCAGTGCCTCAACATCCTAAAATAATTCCTCTTTGCACCCAATTTAAACCCTGATTTATGACTTCTGACCCTTGTCCTGTCACTGCAGGCCTTGATAAAAAATCTCTTCACACCTTTCTTATGACTGACATAGAATTTTTTACATATTGTAATATATAGATATATTTTCTTACATATCAAAATATATATTCTTATAATTTCCTTTATACTGAAAGGCCATAATAAGGTCTCCCCAGAGTCTTCTCTTACCCATATCATAAACCCATATTAATGACACCATATACATAAGTAGATAAATAGGTGACTGTGCAAAGATTTCAAAAATTGCCTCTATCATGGGACAATTTTAAGGAAATTTCTGGGAATAATCAGAATTCCATTAAGCTCAGAGATAATCAACAGAACCAAGTGGAGAATAGAGGTCACAGGATCTTACAATCATGAAATGGTCCTATTAGGGTTATTCCTCACTGGGTGCCAGAAAATCAGCTAAAACCAGAATCATCTTATGCACCTGAAATGCAAAACATCTTCACCTGTAACTTGCTTGTCCTCCAACATAAAGGAGCTGGGCTGGAGAGGGACTGGGAACAATGCATGGAGGGACAGGACACAGGGAATGGATTTAAACTGGAGGAGGGTATGTTTGGATGGGGTATTGGGAAGGAATTCCTGGCTGGGAGGGTGGGCAGGCCCTGGCACAGGTTGCCCAGAGAAGCTGTGGCTGCCCCTGGATCCCTGGGAGTGTCCAAGGCCAGGTTGGAGCACCCTGGGCTAGTGGAAGGTGTCCCTGCCCACGGCAAGGGGTGGCACTGGATGATCTTTAAGATGCCTCCCAACCCAAACCACTCCATGATTCTACAGTCTAGTTATGCCAGGCTGGGAAAGCAACAACAGCAAGAAAATCCCTAACCCTCCAAAAATCCCAAGTTCTTTTCAGCAAAGGCAACGAGCCATTGAGATGAGTAGCAAGGAAAACAATGGATTTCCCAGTGGGAGAACGATTGAATGGAGACCAAATGCCCTCCCACCAACCGAAGCAGCCAAGAGAGCGGTGAGACAATCCACGGCTTTCCCTGACCTGCCCTCACCACAGGTGACTGAACTGCTCTTTTATTTTACACCTCAAAATCAGTCCCAACGGAAAGAAAAAAAAAAAAAAAAAAAAAAAAAAGTTAATTTCTTTGGTGCAGCCGCCAGCAGGACACTAGGTGGCCCACAAACCACACACACACACAGCCCCCAAACACACACCCACACCCCCTCACACCCACCCCACGCTCCCTGTGAGCTGGTGGAGGGCCCAGAGCAAAGCCTGCAGGGGCACATCTGTCACAGCCCCGCGTGGTACTGCCAGGGATATTGCCCATTACACGATTTGTACATATTTAGGCTTAGCCAACCTAAGCTGATTGCAGGTACTTAAAATTGCTTTTGTGCCATGAGCACTTAACGCTAAACCTCTTTTAATTTGCACCGTGCTACTCAGAGAGATCATATCATTCTTCTGGGCAGCAGAAATTCCCCCCATCTGGCAATCCCAGCCTGTGCTTGGGTATTTCTTTTAATATTAATTAAAAAAAAAAAAAAAAAAAAAAAAGGAATTTAATAAGGATTTGGGTTTCTTTATTGAGCTTTTATTGTCCAGTCTTGTAATTGAATCACTCTGCTGTGACAGCACGACTGAGGCTGTTATTAGCAAATTCTATAAACAATGGTCTTGATCCCTTTATGAAAAAGCATTGTAGGGGGAATAGTTAATCTGGGCTAAAAAAAAAAAAAAAGAAAAAAAAAAAGAAAAAAAAATGAAGCTCTGGGAGGGGAAGGAGGGGGAAATACAATTGCAGATTCCAAATATTTAAAACTGTTTCTGCCCTTTCCCGTTCCAAGCCCCCTCCTCCCTCCACGGCCCTTCTGCCACCACCCGGCTGCTCAAATCCCTTTTTGTTCTTTGTGCCCCGAGCCTCTGAGGCACAACTTGTTTGCAACACGAGCAGAGGGAGGAAGTTTTGTCTCTGAGAGAAACTGATGCTGCTTTTCTGGGCCACTTTGGGTTGTTTGTTTTTGGTTTTTTTTGGTGGCAAACCACCACAGCTGGCAAACTTTAGGCTTCAAACATACACCTAAGCAGGGGGAGGTAGAGTCCATCAGGCAGTGCTGGCATTCCATTTGGACACTTCCAGTGAAATGAGGCATTCTGGGCTCTCTTTGTAGTCAGGAGAGTTCTGGGCAAAAATATGGGTGGTGTTGGGTGCAATTCATCCCTTTCAAAAGCAGAAAATGAGGCAACTTTATGGACATTCCCTAATCACGCTGTGCTCCAGAGGAACTTCCACTGGCTGCAAAAGCTCCAAGGACCTGCACCTTGGTGCTTGAAGTGAAAATAGACTTGACATGACCAGAAAATTTCTATTGGCATCAAGTTTTCCAACTGGTACTTTGTCTCCTTGGGCTTCTCATCTCCTATGCCAAAAATAAAGGTGGGTGAAGGAACATTCCTATTGGAACAACAGCTCCGTGTTCTGCTTTTCCAGGGCACGTTCAAGGCACACAGGGTGTTAGACAGGTCCCTGGCCACAAAGTCGACATTGGGAAGGCTCTGTTTCATTGTCTGAGCTCTTGGCTCAGGTCATAACTTCTGCAGGGCAAAGTCTGTGTCCTTATTGTGCGTTTTTCCAGGTCACTCCAGGAGCTGAGCCTCGGCCGTGGTCACGTAGCACCCCTGCTGTACCCAGACATTCACCACAATCAACAGCTGATCAGGGCTGTGATGATAGGGAGGGTAAAGAAGTATTGACCAACACCTTATCAGAAGAGTTCTAAATGGGAACTTTAACCCAGAGCCTGCAGAAATCACTGGAGTTGTGGTGGAGCTTCTCGTGGCATTTGGACCATGTTTCCAAAGACCTTGTTTGACCAGCATTGAGTTTTTTATAGGCATTGAAAGTAAGGCTGGTTTAGGCCTAAGAGGAGACACCTATTTTCTTCAAATATGGAAGAAAGGAGACAATTATGGGACTAAAAGACATGAAAATCAGATCAAGAGGCAGAAACAGGAAGACCTTGATGAAGATTCATCAATAGATGATTTTTTTCATGTTCAACAGAAAGACTCCAAGACAAAACCATGGATGCTGGAATATCAATAAAATTTGGAAAAGGTGGAAAATTGGATGAGTGTTTTTAGAAGCTGGATGAGAGCTGGGGACACAATAAGGGCTTGTAGGAAGAATTAGTTCTAATGCAAAGTCAGATTTGGGGTTTCTTATGGAAAAACTGGATCATCCTCACGTTTTTTTCTTGATGAATTCCTTGTGATGGATTCAACCAGATGGGCCATTTGAAGGTAAAAGGGTCAAGATATACAGAATGTCACTGGTGGCTGTGAGAGAGGGAAAGGAAAAGAATGTTATTTATATAAAATACTGATAAATTGAATGGCTTGGGTTTACCCATTTTAGCTTTATTTGAGTAAAGAATGAGGTTTGGGAGGAAATGGCATTGGGGAAGGTGTGGGGTAAGAGGAGTGGAAGTTGTGGTTGTGCTGGAGATCAAGGAGAATGACATCAAAATGTGATCCAAAATACACCCATGTGTACAGAGAGCTGGAAAAGTGGATGGGGAAAGACACAGTGAGAGTGAGCACCAAACCTGGGAATAAATGAAATATTTCACTCATAAAAGAGCTTTTTTGATCTGAATTTTACTTGTCTTTCAACCAGCTGCCGATGACTGAAGGGAGAAAAAAAAACTGGCATCTGTCCCCAGGATGAATTCTCTGCTTTGTGAGTTTTTGAACCACGATTTGTAGGTTTGGACAATCTATTTGAACACACATGCCAGGCATTTTTTCCTGTGTAATGTATAGAATAAAAAAAAATAAAATAAATTTAAAAAAAAAATAAAAATCAAGGCAATTTTTTTTAATGTGATGCAATGTCAAAGTTGGTCTGGGGGTTTCTATGGTCACAGACCTGTGTTTATAAGTTTGGTCTTCCCCCAGCAGTTAAAGGGGAGCCTGGTGACCAATAGGAAAGCAAGAGCTCATTCTCCACATTCCATTAGCTCCATAATTCCACATTAAATGATGGGTTTGGTGCCATATGGTGAAGTCTGATAGGAAGAAGAACAGGGAAAAAAAAAATCAATATATGCACACATATACACATATACACAGATATATGTGAAATATATAGAAATACATACATATTTTGCACGGTTAACCTGCCTGGTTCCCTTTAGGAAATGACAGATTTTGATGAAGTGAAGCGAAAATTTTGAAACCCTTTGCACTGATTCCTCCTGCTGTTCAGCTCTGCTTCGGTCTGGATTTGGGGTTGGGATTTTTTTTTTTTTCTTCTTCTTCTTTTTTTTTTTTTTTACTTTAACTTGAACTCCACGGAGAGCCTCCCTGCAATTCTAATTTTCTGGAGTCAGCCTGGAAACCACAGAGAAGAATTCTTTCCAGGCACTCTGACTTTCAACACGTAACCCAAATAACAATGCTGCTTTTACCTAATGGTCTAAACATCTTAAGCATTAAATGAGGGATAAATTTGCCATGAGGTCAAGAGTTAAAAACTCTGAAATGAGGGACTATGGAGAGTGTGCATGTGAAAGACGGGGGTAATATGATTTCCATGCGTCCCTTTGCTTTTCAGATCGCAATTCCACCGGCAAAAGTGCTCTGGGTTGACGTTGTTGCTGCTCCAAGTTCATCTCAAACCACAGAGTGGAAAGGTCCTGGTGTTCATCTGCTCAGCCTTCACCTGGTTCTGAACATGAAAAGCCAAACTGAATTATTTCTTAGGCAGAATAAGTCTGCTAAAATTTGCCTTTTCTGCGTCAACGTTTCAACGATTTCAGGAGCTCTGACCAAGATCCTTTCACACATTGAAAAAAAAAAAACCTTGGAAAAGACAGACTTTTGCTACAGATAGGGAAAAAAAGAGTGAGAAAAGTTAGGTGTTTTTTTAATTATAAGAAGGGGAGAGAAGTGCAATAAAGGTGAAATAAAATTTCTCTAAAACAGTGCAGATCCCTGAATTCTGGGTCAGTGAGAATTTGAACACTGACTTCCCAGCAGAGGTCAAATTAAAAGGTGGTTCCACCATCCCTAATTAATTAGAATTTATGATATAAATCAATAATCACTCCCAGGGGCGAGTTTTACTTTTCCCACGAGTTCTGCTCACACTGAAACTTTCTAGGAAAGGAAGCACATCTGAAAAGTGCTGTCTGAAATCAAAAGCTTGTCCAAAATTACCACCGGGGTGGTGTTTTTGGGGGGAGATTTCAGTCTTGCCCTCAGTTTAAGGTTCTAAGTCAGGTGTGAAGGGAGAAACTCAGCTTGGGACAACCCCTATTCCACCTTCCAGCCCTGACTTGTGCACAGTTGAGCCTTTCCAGGTCAATCCTGACCCCACACGAGGTCTCGACACGCCTTGAGTGTGAATCTGTAATCATGGGGTGTGTTATGATTATCCAGAGTGAATTTAAGGGGTTGGTGATCCTGGCTGGAAACCACCCCAATGTGAGGAATTTCAGATTGATCTTAGTAGGTCTTGGACACGAAGATGGGGCCAGGCTGAGTCAGGAGTTGGCTGGAAGGTGGAGCTTCTCCTCAGCTACAGGGAAGCTGTGGTGGGAATTCGGGAGGTGCTGCTTTTTCCAGTGCCTGTGTCTGTGCTCCTTTATCTTTTCCCCTCAGGTGGAAAACAGGCTGAACACATCAGTGCTGAGGTGTCACAGATGGGAAGTCACTCTGAAGACTACCCTGAAGCCCAGGCAGTTGGTGGGGAGAAGGAATGAGGGGTCATTTCCACAGAAGGTCAAAGGATGTCACAATCCACACCCTCATCATTTTATCCCAGCAGTGCTTTGACAATTCCTCTGCCTCCTCCTGCAGTGCCTCAGGTGATCACAGGGAATATTTCAATGTTCAGGTGATCAAAAGGGATAATTCAGCATTCAGGTTTGGAGCCAGTCTCGGAGGTTTGGATTTGTCTCAGAGAAGAACATTCTCAATTCCTAATTCACCCGGAGGATTTGAAGCTGTTTCCTTCCCATTTTCCTCGGTAAAGATTCCAGTGGTGAATTGTTCCTGAGGTCTGACCAACCCTAAGCAGCTGTTTAATAAGGGAATGAGCACTTTAGGAGTTCCACTGGCACTGGGAAGTTCATCCCAAGGCCATTTCAAGCGTGGCAGTGAGGAGAAATGAGCAAACATTATTTCAGGCAGCAAAAAAGTTGAAGCTGCTTTGCTTTTACAGGGGAGACAAATCAATGTTTGCTGTTTTTCCAGCACATTCAGATATAAATGTTTCAAAACACAAAGGATTTCCTGTGAGCCAAGAAAATGGTCTTTTGCCTCGTGTGTTTCACATAAAATAACGAAACAAAAAAATTAATCCCACTTGGGCACCTCCTACAATTTTGTGAATTCGTTATTGCTTAATCTTTAATTTCTCTGAGAATGCAAAGACTTTTGGGAGGAAACAAACTGGAAAAGCATTTTCAAGCAATCCTAGAAGGAATTAATGGGGAAAGCTCAGTGAAAATTGATGGGAGTTGCACGGATGGGACTTGAATGGAGAGGACACCCCAAGAATGAGACAGGAACACAAAATTATTGCACTTTAAAACCAAAAATCAGCACTTTTGGACAGGTTTTTGTCCTCAATACCAGGTGTTAACCTTGGTACACAAAGTTCTCTCATCCTTTCATTGGAATCATTGTCTTGGTGCAGGAATTTTCTATTTAGAGGTGGAAATAATGGAGAACCAAGACAAACCCAGTGAAAGTGTCTGCTGGAGAGCAGGGATGGAAGAGGGAATGGAAAAAATCCTGGAGTGGGCAAAGTAAATGAAGCTCCAGGGGGCAAATTTAATGAATCACATGGTTTTAAAGAGCAAATGCAGCCAAATATATTCCGTATCTTTTCTGTAGGAAAGAGGGATTAGCCAGAAAAGATCTGAACTTGAAAGCTTTTCTGCCTGATCTATAAAATCTTGGCTTGGAACATCTCTGAGTTCAAGTGAGAAGGAAACAAGATGTCAACTGTCCAAAGTTCACACATCTCAGGGAAATGACAACCAGAAGATGACAGGGATGAAAATCTGGGATTTTAGCACCACAGTAGAAGATTTCTGGGCATTTCTCTTTAACTGTCCCGAGAGATGTGGAAGGAGGAATCACAGGGTATCAGCACCAAACCCACCTCATGTTAAGAACATTTCCTGAATGTCACAGGACTTCAACCTGAACTGGTCATGAAAACTTCCTGGAAAACCCCTGGAAAGAAGCACATTTACAAAGGATGCTCCTTTTTAGTGACATTAGATGTCTCCTGGAAATTTAGAATATTCATCTTCTGGACACGTTTGTCTCTGCATGGAATATCCAGGCAGCCCAAATAGCAAACTTGGCATGGATTTTGACCATGTTTTGATGGACCAGGTTTAAAAAAAAAAAAAAAAAAAAAAAAAGAAAAAAAAAAGAAATAGAAGAATTGACATTGTAGGTTTCTGAATAAAGTTGCTAAAATACTTTATTTGCAAGCTCAGCAACACAGCAAGAAGTTAAAGGAGTTCTGCTCACTTGCCTTTCCCTAAAACCTAACTTTTCTTTTCCTGAGAAACACAAAATGAACTAGAACTTTTTGGTTTTAGTCGACTTGATTGACTTTACCAGCAAATCTCCAGCCAAAAATACCCACAATTGGGTTTAAAAAAGTTGCAGTCTCTGTTTACTAAAAAAAAAAAACCATCTTGTTTTGAACTAAATCATCTCTGACAGAAACATTTGGGCACGAAACACAAAAAAATGAAATTTATACTGAACACAGAGAGAGGAAAATGATAAAGGGAAAATAGTCAGGGGAAAACAGGCAGGAAAAAGTAGCCATTGTACAGGAAAAAGCCATGAGGAATGTCCCAAGGCATTCTTGACCATCATGAATGGCCAGAATTGAGCCAAGGGAGCTCAACTGGCAGCTGTTTTACAAGCTGTAGAAGTCCCAGGTTGAGCATCTCCAGGTTGGGCTGGTCCTGGAGGTCAGGAAAGTCTCACTCTGGGACACTTTCAGGTGTCACATCCAGGAGTCTCTGAAAGTAGGTTCTTAAATCAAGGACTGGAGCAAGGAAGGGGACAATCTTTCTTTGAGCCCCATCCTTCTTATTGATTTAGGGCGTGGAAGGAGCAGAATGGAAAAGTTTGGAGGCCACGAGGACTGTGATGGTTGTGTGGGAGGTTCAGGGGATCAGAGGAGAGCAGTCCATGTCACCCACCAGGAGGAGTGGAAGGAGGCCCGGGCCACTTCAGGGCAAAGTCTGGGAGATGTCTTATTGGAGACAGGGGAGAGGGATGGCAAAGGTGGTGTCAAGTCACTTGGGGAGAGTGGAAATTGCAACATCATCAAGGAAAAATCTAATCTGGGTCATCTGAGCAGGCAATTTCTCATCTTCAGCTTCCCCTTTGTGTTGTCACCACCGGACTAGGGCGTGGTCCCATAAATAACCACACAGGGCTGGAGCACCCTCAAGGTTTGGGGATCCCTGACGGGCAGGAACGGTGCAAGTTCAACCTGAATGAAACCAAAGAGCCAGATGGGGAACACGACCTTTGAATGGGACTTGGCAGAGCCAGGAGCACTATCAGTGTTCCTGGAAATCAGCTTTAATTGAATTGCAGCTCTAATCTAAAAAGCCACCATTTTATTGCTCCGGGGTCCTAACCTCCCGATGGCTCGGCGGGGAAAACACGTTGGAGCTCTCACGTAGCCCGGACACCTCTGCTCCAGACGAGTTCTTCTGGCATCTCAGGGGGGAATTCCATCTTTAAGGAGCCTCTAAAGAAATTGGATTGGCACTGAACTGGATTTTTCACCCAGTTCTCTCCATCCAAGGGTCTATTGATGAGTCTTGGATGTTTATTCTGAGTCAATCTTAGATGTCTGTTCAAGGCCAATCATCTGCAAGTCTGCAGTCAGTGGAAAGGCTAGAAGGCTCATCCCATATATTTTAGGTTCAGATTTAGGTACTTTTTAGCTTTTTCCACTGGTGCAGAGAGCTGTGTTGACTAGACATCTAGATTTTAAAGTGAGTAATTGGGGGAAATAATAAATCCACTTTAGGGCAACGTGAGCCTCTTTTCCTTCAGCACTGAAAGCTTTCTGGGTCACGTTTTCAGGTGCTCCTGACCAAGTGCACTCTGTGTGTGATGAAGATGAATAATTTTAATGAAGATGAATAATTTTAGTGAAGATGAATAATCTCAACGAAGATGAATAACCTTATGCAAGTGCAAAGGAACTGGGACTCCAGGTAAGGTTCCACACGTCACAGCACAAACAGCAAACATCTCCATGGTGATGAGAGTGCTGAGCAGAACTTCCCAAATGCTCCTGTTGCTGAGTGAAGGAGGGAGGGACAGACTTGGCCTTTCTGCAGCTTCCTGGGGCAGTAAAATCACATTTCTGGGTGCTGGATGGCATCAGATTCATCAGCTCTGAAGGTCTCAGTCCGTGTAGCCACACACTGACACGTTTTGAACTGTCAGGTTTTACCTCCCCACCTTTTCCCCACAAGTGACTAATTTTGAAAAGCGTTTTCGTTTTTGCCCTCGGGTAGCTTGTAAATCAAATCTTTCAATTTGTTCTCGTTCCCTGGAACTGGGTGTAAATACTTGTGCCTGTTTCATCACAGATTACTGAACCTCCTTTGAGGGAAAGTCTTTTTTTAATATGTTTTATGTGAATATGAGGAAAAACTTGTTTACTTGGAGGGTGACAGAGCACCAGAAGAGGCTGCTCAGAGAGGTTTTGGAGATACTCAAATCCCACCTGGACATGTTTATGGGCAACCTGTTCTAGCTGAACCTTCTTTAGCAGGGAAGTTGGACTAGGTGATGTCCAGAGGTCTCCTCCAAACCCAACCATTCTAGGACTGTGGTTCAGGGAAAATAGCTTTAGTTTCTCTGAGACTGAGTCAACCTCTGGAACACATCAAAATTTGGGACATGATATCTTCAAGGTTGACCCACATTCTCTGTAAGCAATGGGTTTATGGGTTCATTTGGTCACTAAAAAACACCTCCCTTCAGCTTCCCCCCCAGACTTCCAAGTTATGATACAAGGTGGTGTTCAGGCTTCCTTTGACCTTCAGGCTACGTGGGGAAGAGTGGTCACCTGGAGCTCAGGTAAACAGAAACATCATCCAAACCCACACTCAGTCACAACACGACACGTGGAGGCTGCACAGATCATGTCTTGGGAGTTAAAGGGCACAGATTGGCACAGGTTGCCCAGAGAAGCTGTGGCTTCCCTGTCCCTGGAAGTGTCCAAGGCCAGGTTGGAGCAACCTGGGATAGTGGAAGGTGTCCCTTCCCGTGGTCAGGGTTGGAATTAAATGATCTTCAAGGGCTCTTCCAACCCAAGCCATTCCATGATTCCATGATTTGGTGCTGGGTAGTGCCAATAAGTGAAGGGTCTATCACCCCACTACCCTCCTCAGTCACCTCAGGTAAAATGAGAGACAAGATATAAAAGAAAAAAGGTTTTCTTTGGAGATTTGGGGCTAAATTCCTTTGTACAAGGTGAGAGGTTACTGCTATCTGCAAAACCTTCTGATCTCTGGATTTAACTCCAGAGCGGAGTGAAAGTCCTTTTCAAAGACTTTTAGTGAGGAAATATTTGAAGGTACTCAGGAATATTCTCCAGTCCTGTGTGTCTTTCCCTTGGGCTTCTCACATGACTCTCAACTCCTGTGTGGGGGCAACTGAGTGAAACCCCTAAGGCAGGATAGGATTCATCCTGCAGACCAAGCTGTCCCCATTTCTGTGTCCCCACGTGGAGTGGGTGTCCAAGGTGCCACAGAAGTCAGTGCAGGAGGTGACTGGGGATGAGGAGATCGACTCCAAGACACCCACTCACCAAGTGTTCGTGTTCTCACACTGGCACTGGCTCCTCTTCCTCCCTCACCTTCCCAAATCCTTGGCAATCACACCCACAGCAGGCTGGGGGCAATGACCTCTTGATGTGGCAGAACTGCCCACCCAAGGACCCACTGGAAGGGAGTTTGTCCTCCCCACACCCCCTCCCAGCCCCCATTCTTAGCGTTGTCTCCTAATTGTGTGCAGATTTCGGAGCAATAACCCCCCTCTCCTTCACTCCTCTTCCTCAGCTCCTAATTGATCAGACACTGAACAGCTGCTGGCTATTTTCTCTTCCCCAGAAACACGCAGTAATTGTATGTATGGGCTCCAAATCCCTAAACATTTGGAAAGGAGAAGGGCTTGAACAGGAGCCAGGTCTTTTTTCAGCCCTGGTACCAGCAGCAGTGGCGTTGAAGTAGTATAGGGGGGGCCAGGGAGGGTGGGGGTTGTTGAATTTGCTGAGATTCACATGGAGAGAGGGGAGGGGGGGAAGAAAAAGAAGGGGAAAAAATGCTAAAGAGAATAAAAAATCTGAAACCAGCAATCAGCAAACTTTGAGGCAGCTCAAAGAGCTGGAGTCCATCCCAGCTCCAGAGCAGGGAGATTACTCCCTGAACCAAAGGGCATTGTTTCCAGCCACGCTCACCCCCATTTCCCAAAGATGCCAAGTGGGGCAGCTTCATCCCAATTTAACCTGAGGGTTCTCTATTGCCACGTGCAGGTCCTGCTCTAATCTCTTGGAAGAGGGAGGAGCCTCGGGAGAGGCCACTCTCGGCTGTGCTGGAGGTGTTTCTCCTGCTCCTTCTGCTGAGTGGGAAGTCTAAGCCCAGAACTCCTCACTAGGACATCCCAGTTCTGTGCCAAAAGTGGGGGAATCCAACTCATTTCCCTGGGAATGGCAGATCATTATCAATTCATTATCAAATCATTATCAAGCATACAGTGTCATGCACTTGGCTAATTGAGCCTGTGTAACTTTAGATCTCTTAGAAATCAACAGTGGGGGGAGTATGAGAAGCAGATCAATCAGGCTAAAAGCAAAATAATTCACCTCAGAAATATCCCTAAGTTGTTTCACAAGAGTTTTAATTCACAAGCATTAAGTCATCACCTCACTATCTGCTTTTCCAGTATTAATATTAAAAATTATGCAAAAGCCAGAGCTCCCACTGCAGTGGGACACATCTCAGGCATCTGAGGGGATCATCTGCCCTAACCTGAGTCATCCATGATCCCTCTCTATCAACACACACTAACACTTCCAGAAGGTGATTTATCACATTTCTAAGGACAGAGGTTGGTTTATCCTGGTTTAGCTCAAGACCAGGTGTTTAACTAGTCTAGCTGAAGCTTAGTTTAGAGGAGACTCAGTAAGTAAATGGCTAAAATTTGGGGAAATGAGTTCCACTCATATCTCAATCTACCTCAGCATTTCAGCTGTGGAATTAGTGCCATGGAATCACAGTTATGGGATCCCAGGATGGTTTGGTTTGGAAGGGACCTTAAAGACCATTTAATTCCAAACCTTGTGGAAGGGACACCTTCCACTAGCCCAGGTTGCTCCAAGATCCATCCAATCTGGCCTTGAACACTTGCAGGGATGGGGCAGCCACAACTTCTCTGGGAAATCCATTCCAGTCCCTCCCTGCCCTCTGGCACTGGGAAGCCACTCCCTGTGTCCTGTCCCTCCATCCCTTGTCCCCATTCCCTCTCCAGCTCTCCTGGAGCCCCTTTAGGCTCTGGATCCTTCTCTTCTCCAGGGGAACCCCCCCAGCTCTCCCAGCCTGGCTCCAGCCCTGGGAGCAGCTCCGTGGCCTCCTCTGGATTCACTCCAGCAGGTCCACATTTCCCTTGGGCCATCTTTGCTTGATCTGAAATTTAGGGCTGGGCCACAATAAGACCAAAAACCTCACATTTCTTCTTCACAGAGATGGGCAAGGCAGATAAAACCTCAAAGATTTGATTTTCCATGTAATGACAAAAAGTATTAGACATGAAATGTCCCCCACTTGATATTTCTCTCATGACAAGAAAGGGCTCAAAAATGAGGGATGACTTTTGGGGCTCTCTAGACCTTCCCCCTTCCTGAATGGTGAGGACTAAAAGCCGGTTTCCATCTGCTCTGTGGAACCTCCATGGAACCACCCACAGACACTGAAAACATCCTCAGTCTGTCCTGATTTCTTCCTCCAGCAGAGTCTTGTAGCAGTATCTATTTTTTTTCCCTCCACAGGACCATAATCCTTATTTAACTTTGAACTTTAGAGAAAAAAAAATCTGCTTTATCCCCAATTACAAAAAAAAAAAGAAGAAGAAAGATCCCTGGTCATCCAAACCTTTGCTTTTAATTTTGTCATCTTAGTAAAATTTGAACTCCTCAAGGGTAAAAAGCAGCCCCTGATATGAAAATCGACACCTGGGCTGCTGACATTTCACTTTAAAAAAAAAAAAAAAAAAAAAAAAAAAAAAGGGACCAAACAATCTGTAATTCCAGGAATAGCTGCTAAAATCTGATAAAAGAAAAAAAAATAAAAATGTTGTGTGGGCCCCGTAACCTTACACTGGACGTTTGTGGCCGCTTCCTAGAGAAAGAGGAGAAAGCAAAGAGAATTCTTCTCAGGCAAATAGCACATGTGATGTGACATTGGCCACATTCCTGGTGGGTTCTCCGTGCCAGCCACACGGGGATTGTAACCTCAGAAGAGAGGTGTGATTGATGCCCTGGGCTGAGCCTGCAGCAGGGTCAGACCTGGCTCAGGTGGAGGTGCCTCCCCACAGGTAAAGCAAAGGAGTCTTGGGATCACACATTTGGAGAAAATGATTGAGAAATGGGGTCTGGTGGGGATGTTTTCAGTGCCCAGGTGGCAGGTTGGCTTCCCTCAGCCTCCTGCAAGTGCCCTAAACCACCCGATGGTGACCACACGGGAGCGTTTCGCTGGGACCTGGGGGCCAAGCTGCGAGTTTGGGTCCTTGAGGAAGCTTGAGAGCCACTTAAAACCAGTGCCCAGGATTCCCCATCAGTCCCCACGGGCTGAGAAGCAGCCAAGCCACAAATCCTGAGCAGGAACGTTCCCCCTGCAAGGCCTGGTTCGTGTGAAACGAGGGTTGACAGATCCGCCCTGACGTCTGATTTTGGGGCGGAATTTTGCAAGACTTGCAAATGCTCTGCTCCCTCAGCCTGCCTTGCACGTGAGCAACATGAATAAAAACGCTTGCAAAAAGGACATTTTTAAGGCAGAGGGACACATCCCCCACAGAAACAGTCTGATTCCTGATTTGGAAAAACATTTACCCCATTTTAGCACGTTTAAACTTTTCATTTTCTAGGACCGCTCAGAAAGCTCAGCAGCAGCTTACTGAGGAGTTACGAGAATCAAGGAAAATTAATTGTCGAGGCAAAAGGGATCAGTGCATCTGCACACTCCTGCTCTGCAGGGGATTCCTGGTTTTCCCTCGTGTGTGTGACGGGCAATCCTTGCACTTGACATCAGTTGTATCGAGGCACGCTCATAATTTCATCCCAAAATGACTGCTGGGAGTTTGGAGAGGGAGATTTTGGGAAGGGCAGCGTGAATTCTGGGAAGCCAAATCCTTGCTGGGATGACCTGAGAGACCTGTTGTTACCTTGGGCTGTGGCAGCAAACAAGAGGAAGCTCCCTCAAAACCCTGGAGAGAATGTTGAGCTGTTCCAAACCAAAAGGCCCAAATGCAGCTGGAAAAGGAGGCTGGAAAGTCTTGATTATCCTCTCCTGGGAATAAACCCCACCCAGAGGGAAGCAGGATGGAAAACACCAGCTGTGGCAGATGTGGCTGATGTGAGGAGAACCCAGATTAGGTAAAGCCCTGCCTTGATTTAATTTAAGGGACTAATTCTTGTCCACTACCAAGAATCAGGTTGGTCACACCAGCTCTTCCCTTTAATTTTAGGGCTGTCTCTCTCTCTCCACCCAGAAGCCACTGATGGAGGGGCAACAGGTCCATTCTTTAGCACAAAAAGGATTGTGTCTCACATGGCATCAAAACCCTCTCATTTACACCTTCAGCTCCCTGTATCAGGGAATCAGAAATTTATGTTTCCTTTATCCCCAACAGGGTTTGTTTTTTTGTTTTGTTTTGTTTTTTTTTTCCTTATGATTTCTTGAACCTATTGCAGGATCCTGCTAAAAGATAAGATAAATTTTGTCCTTGATGCCTTTGGTGACAGTGGCTCTAAAAAGAGCCTGAAGTAAAGATCCCAGGCCACAGAACACGGAATTAATTCCCTGGGTTGGAAGGCACCCACCAGGATCATGGAGTCAGATGAATCCCACCTGTTTTTCCTGGTGTGCAACATCAGGTTGGTTGATTTTGAAGCTGTTGGATCACCTGGGACTACAAAGGCTTGCTGTGTGTCCTTCTGCCCCCACCTTGGAGCTCTCTGCTCTCTAACAAAAGGTTGAATTCAAACTGCAGTGAAGAGACAGGAAAAGCTCCCTCCTCTTCCAAGCTGATTTCATCAACTTTAAAGGCACTCAGAATCATCAGGTTTTTTACCCCTTAGTAAAACTTGGCTGTTATTGACCTTTTAATTCCAAACAAGAGGAAAAGGGATGGTTTTCTTTTTGCATTAGCTGCCATCCAGGACACCTATTCCATCCTCCCAGAAAACAGACTCACAATGGATCTGGTTCTTAAACTCATCAGCCATGGGAATTACAGGGATGCTGCTATCAGAAAGTCATTTCTTTTGGCAGAAACACGGTCCTAATTATTTTCCCTGTGAATCTGACTGAGATTAATGAGATATTGGGATGATGTGTTGGTTTACCACGACCCGGACCATCCTTGCCTGGTTTCTCCCACCTTCTTGTTCGCTCCTCATCCCATTTATTTAGTGTTTGATCCAACAAAACACATTGCCACGTCCCCCCCACCATGTCCCCCCACCCCAGGCTTCTGTTTCAAGCTAAGCCCAAAGCAAGTTTGAAGTCTGAACAAGGTTAAAATTAGGACAGTCCTTAAGGGCACCAGCAAAGCCCCTGTTTACACGCTCAGTAAAACCAGCTACAATGATTTTCCTTTCCATCAAAGCCACAGTTTCCAGCTATGGGCTGTCCTGGGTTTCTCCAGGATAATTATCCCACCTCCAAAGGCACTGGCAGCTGGAGGAGCTCTGGCCCTCCCAAATTACACACTTAATAAGGGAAGCGGAGGCAACGTCAGAGGGAAACCGAGGCCAAGGGCAAATCCAAACACCTTGGATCCACCACTTCAGCCCTGAGAGCTGGCCAGAAAGCTCCCTGATCCTGCCAGAGAGGGATGAGGCCATGGAATGAGCCTCCCCCAGGCGGATGATGTGGGAGTGGAGCCGCTGACGAAAGGACCGTGTTTGTGCCTTCCCCAGAGCACGGCAGGGCCACCACAGCAGCTGGAGGGGAATTTGGGGAGCTCTTGGATCTCAGCATCCAGGAATTCACCCCTGTGGGGGTGGAGAAAACAATGTTGTGGGACACAGGTCCCCAAGTTCGTTCTTCCACATCCCAGGGGATTGTCTTGACCCCGCTTTCTAAATGAGAGGGGCCGTGACTCATTCTCTCTCTCTTTGGCCACTTCATCCTCCATGCCAGAAGAGTTTCCCACTGAAAATTCTGTGAGGACAGGAACATTTCTGGAGGAAATAATAATAATAATTTTTTAAAAAATCCATTTTTTGACATTAAAGTGAAATAAAACGAGAAATCTGATCAGCAGTTCCTGTCCAGATGCCAAGCACAAGCACGAGGACAAGGCCAAAATCAGCATTAAATCCCATCAGGTTTTGAGAGGATTCAAGTTTGTTCACTCAATAAACAGAAAGGAAAAAACATTTTATTCCTAAAATACCGTGTGGGGGTTTTTTTTCCCAACTTTTTCTGCCCACAGATCCTGAATAAAATAAATAAATAAATAAATAAATAAATAAATAAATAAATAAATAAATAAAAACATTTCTTGGGTGCTCAGAACCACCTGCACAGGGTGTGTCTGCAGGGTTCACCTGTGGAGCTCCAAGGAAAGGAGAGCAACAGCTCAAATATTGTGACCAGTGAGGGACAAGGATCGAGGTCACCTTGTCTGGCAAACTGACCTTCACCCTCTGCTGCCCTTTTAGCTCCCCAGGCACGAACCATTTGCTCCTGTTCCATCACCTGGGGGTTGTGAGGCTGCTCCAGTACAGCTGCTGCTCCCAAAGTGTTCCCAAAGCTCCTGGAATTGTGATGTGTGTTTGGGATGAAGGACAAGCACCATGTTCTTCCTTTCTGCTGGCCACGGGGAGAGTGACAGTGCTCAGAAGCCACCTCAGGAATATCCACACCAGGAGATGGAGAGGATGAGACCCAGGTGTTCCTGCTGCCCATTTTATTTGGAGTGTTGGTAACATCTGGAGGAGGCAGAGGCTGCTGGGATGGGAGCAATGCTTGGATTCCCAGCACCCAGCATCACCAGCTCTTGCCTGCCAGGTAACAACCCAGGACAGCTGAAGACCACAGAAAAAAAAAAAAAAAAAAAAAAAAAAAAGGAATAATTAGGGTAAAGGGAAGGAAAAAACCATCAGAACCACAGAAGCATTAAGGTTGGAATAAACCTTGAAGATTATCAAGCCCAACCATCAACCCAACACAACCACTGTGTGTTCACCACTAAACCATCTCCTCAGGTGTCACATCCACACATTTTTGAACACTTCCAGGGATGGTGATTCCATCACTGCCCTAGGCAGCCTGTTCTAATGCTTTATAATCCTTTCCACGACTTTTTCTTGCCCTAATATCCAGCTGAACCTCCCCTGGCACAGCCTGAGGCCGTTCCCTCTCCTCCTGTCCCTGTTCCCTGGGAGCAGAGCCCGACCCCCCCCCAGCTCCCCCCTCCTGTCAGGGATTGCAGAGCCAGAAGGTCCCCCCTGAGCCTCCTTTTCTCCAGGCTGAGCCCCCCCAGCTCCCTCAGCTGCTCCTGCTGCTCCAGCCCCTTCCCAGCTCCCTTCCCTTCCCTGCACACGCTCCAGCCCCTCTGGGTTTTGTCCTCAGGGGCCCAAAATCAAGGTCAGGATTGGAGGAGCCTCATCAGTGCCAGCACAGGGGAATGATCCCTTTCCCTAATCCTGTTTGCAGCACTGCTGAGGGCACAGCCCAGTTATCACTTCCCAGCATTTACCAGGGCATCCCTAAATCTGGGGAGGGAAAGGAAGAGAAAGGCCCTCGGTTCCCTTCCCTTTAAAACATCATTTCCTACGCAGGCAAGTAACATGAACACTGCAATTACACCGCCAAGCAAGCTGAAGACAGGACAAGGAGGAAAGGGGGGGTGGGGGGGGAAGGAAAAAACAGGGGGGAAAGATTTACAGCCCTTCCAAAAGATGGAATTGAAATATGCAAAAGAGGGCAGCGCTGATTGCCAAAATACTGGAGGTTTTTTCTTTTTTCCTTGCACCATGTGCATCGTGAGGGGAGTTTGGAATGGGGGGGTGGGAAGGGTTGGAATCTCAGGGTTTTCATTTCACCGTGAAACTTTAGCACAAGAAATTTTAATTGTGGATCCTTGTGGACAAGACCTTGAAATCCTACCCAGCCAAAGCTCTCTGGTCCCGGAGTGTTCTTGGAACTGGTCGTGGCTCCCAGTCTACTCGGCTGCTTTATCCAAGCCAGCCCCGTCAGTGGGATGTGGGATGGGGTGGGAGGGTTAACTGTTTGTTAGCCCTGGCCAGCAGGGTTTGGGCAGGGGCTGTCTCACTGCCAGGCAGCCTGTTTGTACCTGGTTTTGAGTATATCCCTGCGGGAATTCACCTATTTTATTTATTTATTTATTTTTATTTTATTTTTTTCTTCTCCCCAGGCTCTGGAAAACGATCGGCCTTTAAACTGCACTTGGCACCTGCTCAAGAAAGTCCGGAGGAGGAGGAGGAGGAACGGGAGCAGAGTAATGGATTGTGGCTACCGGCTGAGGCTGTGACAGTGGGAAACACGATACCTCGGAGGCCCTCAGAATTATCAGGGTGTTTAATCCAGGGGCTGGGCATGTCCCCTGCTGGATTTATGAGTTGCCATCGCTGGGGCACTTGGGCGAGGCACTGAGATGATGGAAAGAAAGAAGAGGCCTTGGGAACATCGGTGTTCAGTCTGGGATTCCCAGCACTGCTTGGGAAGCGCCAGCTAAGGCACCCCCACACCATTAATCTGCGTTTTAGAGGGGGAATGTTTTCGTTCAGGGCAGGAGTGGAGGTACCCAGGTGAGGCTGATGCAGAGCAGAGGAAAAATTCGGCACAGTTGCACCGGGAGGTGGGTCAGGAACCCACGGGAGAAAGTGGGAGATTCCTATTTCCCAAGCCCAAATGGATCAGCAAAACAGTCCCTCCTGCAGATCTGTCCTGTTTCCATCTCCCCTCAGAAAACCTGCTGAAAGATCTGAGAAGTCTGAAACCAAAAGGTGATTCAGTGGAACATCCAACAAAATCTCGTTCGTGTTTTAGGGAAGCTTGAAGAACAATTTCTGAAGCGGTGCTGGAATTTTCCCCATTGTTTTCATTTCCCAGGAATCCACAGAGATTATTTTTTTCTTACGTTCAAAACTTTCAGAAGATTCTCCTCCTCGTTTTTTGTCTCACCTTTTTTATTTATTTTGTTTTGTTTTGTTTTGTTTTGTTTTGTTTTGTTTCGGATTTTTTTGGTTGGTTTTTAGGTGCTTTTTTGTTTGTGTGTGGTTTTTTGTTTGGGGCTTTGTTTGTTGTTGTTTTTTTTCCTTTTTAAATGAATATACCAATTAATTACACTTCATCAAATTATTTGAGCTACAAAATTTCAGTGAATCCAAATTTTAGGAAGCTTAAACACCTTCATATCTGTTTGCAGAACATTTTAATAGCAATGCTAACGAGGCAATAAAATTGTTACTAAAATAAGTTTCTCCTACCTCTTCCTTCTGCCAATAGTTACAAATATTTGTTGCAAAATCATGCTGAAGAATAGGGAAAGAAAATCCACCAGAGAGGCAGACAAAAAGCAGGATGGCACTTTTAATTACCTTGCTAATCCCACACACATATTGGGAATACAGACTGGGATTCATCTTCCCTGCTTTTATATGCCCAGAAATCAGACATCCAAATCTGAGCTACTGATTTAAGAGTCAGAACAGAAAAATTAAAACCTACAACAGGTTTTAAAGTCCGTGGGATTCACTGATTGCACAGTTTTAGGGTGAATGTCAAAGAGGGGTAAAGCCAAACACAGGGTGTTTGATAGTCCTCTCCAAAAATCCAGACAAAATAAAATTAAAAAAAATCAACTTTAACTTTAGGGAACCAAACACCAAGATTTAGTTAGACATCAAAATTTAGTTATGCCCCAAAATTTAGTTATGCCCCAAAATTTAGTTATGCCCCATGTTCAGGACCAGCTCGTGCCCAAAAATAATTAAATAATCCCTCCAAGGAAGAAGTTTTGAGTGGGTCAAATCTTTCAGACAACACAATAAAAAATGATAATATTACAATTTCTTGCCAGTGCTTCCTACTTCCCCAAACACCTTCCTGGATGAAGGAGGAGTCAGGTCATGGCTCATCCAATGTCTGGGGTGTTGTTGTTCCTCTGGACAAATCCCTCCCAGGGGCTGATCCAAGGAATGGACTCACACCCTGCCCTATAAACCAGTGACATCTGGGGACAGGGACTGACTGGGAAAGGAGATCCTGCTGTGTCAAAGCAGAATCTTTGGATATGCCACTGAAAATATCCGGAGAGGTGGATTCAATTCCCACTCCAGTCCCGAGGATTTGGAATTGCAGCCCTAGCACCAGGCTTGGATGAAAGGAAGGGGAATTTCTTTGTCCTTTCTTTTCAGGATGTTTCTGAGCAGGGGAAAAGAGGGAAAAGGTGCCTGTGGCAGGAAAATGGAGGCTGAATCTTTAATCTCGTCACCCGAAAATCCAGAGCAAGGAAAGAGCTGGAGTGCCCTTGTCTTCCCCCATCAACAGCTCCTCAGTGTCAGCTCATCATGTTCGTGTCATGCTGACAAAAACTGACTGATTTAGGACAGGGAAACGTTCCAGTTTCTGTCAACCAAAAGCTGACATTCCTTATTTCAACCACATTTATCTGCCTTTCTATCTGTCTGCCTCTAATCTGCTGAATCATCACTTTTTTTTTTTTTTCCACGCAAAGGAGCATTTTCTTTTTGAAACTCTCTGCTTAAAAAGAAGAAGAAAAAAAAAAAAAGAAAAATCATGGAAAATGTAGCTGTAGTACTAGGAACTGCTGTGCCAGATTCCCTCTTGGCCTGGATCATTATACCTCTGCTGACCTCAATAATAATTTCACTTGAGGGCAAGCAAAGAACGTGGTGTTCACTCACACAGTGACTGTGCCTGATCTGCTGAATAAATCAGAGGAGACCAACCAGTTGCTCCCTAAATTCCCAGTAAGCCGTGGCCGATGGATTGCTCTCACCCAGTGGCACAGCAAGTTCATTGGAATCTTGCATTTTTTTTTTTGTTGTTGCCATTATTTTGGAAGGTGTTGGCTTTTTGCCAGGAGCCTTTGCCAAGATGCTCCATACTCTCACTGGCATCAAACTGGATTCATTTTTTTTTTTCCCCAGTGTGAGCATGAGCTACAAATTTGGTTTATTTCAGTGAACAAAAAAAATGAAACCAGCTTTTTTAAAGGCCCTTGGTTTTCAGCAGGGGCAGCTTAGCATTTATCCTATCAATGAGAAGTCCACAAGCCTTATTAATATCCCAAATTTATGTCCCCAGATGTGTCCTTGACTTTGCTGAGCAACACAGGGGAAGTTGGAGCAGTTTTGCCTCCTCTCAGTCTATGCAGGTACCTGTGAACCTTCCAGTTCTTCATTATTTTCATTAATTCTGCATTAGATTCATTAATTGAATCTAATGGAAATTTTATCCATATTTTCCACGGCCAGATTCCATTTTCAATAGAGAGGGGAGACAGCAAAGCGCTTTCGAGGCACTTCTGGTCCTGAAGGGACAAGAATAAACGTGGCATCACTCTCAGCTGGCTTTTCCATGGTTTCTGTGCCCCCACAGGGCAGTGGTGTGGGACAGACTGTGCCTGGAATTACTAATAAGCATTAAATGTATCTGCATAATGAAATATTTTGTGTTCAGTTGGTGTTAGGAGTGGGTGTGGGGACAAGGAAGAGGCAGAGTAGTGGAGTTCCTTTCCTGGTGGGACTGAGGCTGTAGTTTGGGGTTTTGGTTTTTGGGGTTTTTTTTGCTGCTACAGCTCTGAAAGACAGAAGAAGGAGAAATGAGGAATGGGGTAAAACGAGGGGGAAGAACAGAAATATTTCAGTCCTGGTGCTGATGAACTGACACCCAGAGGAAAGCGAGAGAAAGAGAGAGGAGCACGTTCCCAAACCCCTATTTAAATCCCGACTTCCAAGTGAAAATGTGTTGGCTCCTCCTAAATCCCTGCGGAGATTTTGAGCCATGGGAAGCCAGCAGACACCCTATGATCATCTCCCCTGACCTTTCTTAACTCGGGCTGGAAACTTTACCCGGCCATCCCCGGAATGGGAGGAATTCTCCCCACTATGCGAGCGCATTTCCAAGGTGCAGCTTTAATAAACTGATGATGGGTATCAGGTGGCCTGGGATGGCAGAGCTCTGGATGCCACGGGCTGGTTCCCCGTGTTCCTCCGCAGGGAATGTCACCAGAGCCCTGTGGCTGAGCTGAGGAACGCTCATCCCTTCTTCCTGCAGCTCCCACCAGTTCTGGGATTGCTGGCAGAGCCGCCCTCCCACCCAGAGGGAGGTTCACATCTCCGGGAATCAGGGAGCTGCCTCCCAAACAGTTCCCAGTTTTCCATAACCTGGTCAGGTCAAGGCAGAGCAATTTTTTTATTTTTTTTTTTTTTTTGCTGCTGTCAGAATTGAAGCTTCAGCCCCAGGAATTGAGTGCTCTGGGATACAGCTCCTCCCCACACCTTGGACCCTGCCCTGCCACACCTTGGCCAGGTGAAAATTCGCTTTGCTGCCCACTCTGGGGCTTTTTAAAGCAGATGGTCTTGTTCTTTCATCATCCAAAGTCACAGGTAGTCACACACACGTCCGGAAAAATGATCCACAACACAGATAAATGTGGCTCAGAATCCATAACCCTCATCCCACACAGCAGTTTTACAGCTGGGGAAGATGTTTACTCCTCTGTCTCATCCATTCCACTCCTGATAAGCCCATTTTGGAAGGCTCATACCCTGTCTGGGGTTTTCCAGGTGAAATATGGGACCATCCCACTTTTGCCTGTCCCTATCTCAGCGTGTTCAGTTGTGGAACGTGGGGAATGTGATGCTCTCCTGAAGATGTCAAGCAACAAAACTGGCACTAAAGGGACAAGCTGTGGCTCTTTAAAGCAGCCACATTTTCACCTCTTGGATTCCTCATGGCCTTTGTACCTTCTTCTTGAAAACTGAGGGACCACAAAGCTAAAAGACCCTACAGACAATCAAAAAAATGAAGCTGGGCCTATTTGGGCAAGGAAATGGTTGTCAGGTACTGGCACAGGCTGTGGTGGAGTCACCATCCCTGGAAAAGTGTTCAGAAAGCATGTGGAGGTGACATTTGAGGACATGGTTTGGTGGTGAGCGTGGTGGTGATGCTGGATCTTGACTTAAGGGGTCTTTGCAGCCTTAATGGCTCAGTGATTCTGTGTCTGAGACACTTCAGGGCACCTGAACCATAATTAGGTACCCCTGTGTGAGCAGATGGATATCCATACACATGTTCTTTTGCTGTCTCAGCTAAGAATTGCATTTATTACCAAGAAATCACCAAACTTCTTTGTCTGCATGGCCTGGAAAATTTGGTATTGTTGGTACAAACAGCTCATTTTGCTACAATATTTTGATTTCTTCTCATCCCATCCCTTCCTTTTCTACTCTCCAGATTTTCTTCCCACAGAGAAAGACTATTTCCTACTGAAAATCACTTTGACCGCTAACCACGAACTCTGGATGGAACATTTAAGTGTTAGCCCCTCGCTCTTGGCTTCCTTCTTGATCCGAGGAAGAAACAGGCACGTCCAGGAAGGGGGAGAAACCCTACAGAGACAAATCTCCCACCCCAGAGAGCATCAGATGACCCTGGGATGAGCAGCTGCCGTGAGCAGTTCAGCCACATGGGCTGAGTGTCACGTGTAGGATCCCTTTCCCAGCAGGAATCGAGGATTTGTGTTTCATTTTCAGCACATTTGCAGTTTCTACCTTAAGGAAAAATGGGTTTCCTCATTTTGGAAAAACTTCTTAACTCTTCCAAAACAGGAATCGTTTTAGACTTATTTTCTTCCTAATTTGCCAGTTTTAACTGGATAATGAAGAAAAATTGTGCCTCATTTGATTTCCTTCCTTATCACTTAACCAGTTCCTTGTCGGGGATTGGCAGCTGCCAATCTTGACTTCATTTAATGCCAGTTGAAACTCCTTTCTAATTGAAAACTCTAATTCTGGTTAGAGATACAGAGAGAGAGCTAAAATTTATAAGTGAGAATTCCTGATCATTCAGAAACCCACGAAGCTGAGTCTTCTCAAAATGCACCAATATTCCCTTTTTCCCCCATCTATTACTCCTGTGAGTGTTCTCCACACATGGTAACAGGAAAGTTTTCTGGAGGAAGGACATAATTAAAAATTTAGGATTTTTTTTTATTATTAATTGCTGTGAAAATAAAGTCCCTCCAGAGTGGGATTCCAGCTCTGTGAGTCTCATGAAAGAAGAAGGAGAGGTTCTAATTCCATCAAGGACTCACAGTGGTATCCACAGTGGTCTGTTTTGAGGTAGATTCCCTCAGGAGAAGCTTCCAGGGATCAGCTGATGGGAACCAGAAGTTCTTCCACCTCTCCAAATTCCATTTTCCTTCACCTGCTCCTGCCAGATCCCTGAAAATTCACAGTTTATTGTATGACTGCTTTAAAACAGCAAATAACATTGGCTTAATCAATTGCCATATTTTAACCTTTTTACAAAGGGGATGTTAATGGGAATAATTCAAATTAAATTAAGTTAAAACTAAACAACCCTGCTTGGTGCTACCTGCGTGGTGCAGTTATTTATTACACGTGGAAATCATCTTTGCAAAGACTGTGGATCCCATCTCGAGCTTCAGGTCACTCTGGAGAGGAGAAGGTGGAGAGGACTTTATCTGGGAATGCTGAGAGGCAAAAGGAGTAAATTTAATAATTCCTTAACCAGTGTAAAAAGTAGTAATGCAGTAATTCCTCCTCCAGTGTGCTGTAGGTGTAGGTGCAGGCTGAGGTGCAGGAGGGCTTCTCAGCCCAGAGGAGATGAATCTGTGAGAGCATCTAAGCGGCACAATAAATACAATTTATGCCTGGAGCCACAGTCTGATGCTCCAGGGCTTCCTGTGCCATCAGTGCCCATCAGCATCCCACCGGTGAATTCAGGTGTCAAAGGGCTGTGAACAATCAACCACTCCTTTGGCCACCACCTCTCCTCCCCTCCCCTCAGGGGTGGGGGGCAACACTCTGGGTTTTATTCCTGCCCAGCCATCCTTTATTTCTTTGGGAAGAAATTTCCTGGCTCCCTAAAGCTCTTTGGACCACGGGGATTATGAGCTGCACGAGGTATCAGATGGCAAACGCTGACTTTTGAAAGAAAAGCACACGAAGGGGAGGAATCAAAATGACCGCTTTTAAAAAAAAAAATAAAATAAATAAATCAAATAAAATAGAAAAGGATCCTGTAGATGTGTTTTTAACAATAACAGAGCAGGAAACTTTGCCTTCTTAGACATTTACCCAGCTTATGTGCCTGCTGGAATTCCTCAAGTGCACTTGGACACACGCTGGGATCCAGAGGGCCGGGATCCTCTCGGGTTTCACAGACTGAGCAAGGTCAGCCCAGGGCAGAGGTTGGGTGAGATTCCTCTCAGTGAAACCCCCACTGTCCATCAAAAATGGTGCTGTTCCACCAGCAGGCAATGAGCTTTGCTTCAGTCAAGGATTATTCCAGAGCTGGGGGCAGAACTGGAGTTGTTCTTCTGGGCAGTGGGGCAAACCTGTGTCCTTCTGACCACGTGTCCACGGAACACCTGGGGCACTTTGCACAACCATGGGCCTGCTTAAAGTGACTTTTAACTTACAACTTTCCCCGCTCCAAGTGTCTCTGACAAATAAAATGCCACAGCTGGTATCTGTCTCACTGGCTCCCCTTTGCCAGGGAGGAGATACAGGCATCAGGAGAGCTCCAATAAGTTCCCAAAGTTCCAAAAAGGAGGTTAACCAAAATCCTTGCACACCTGCTCTGCCTTCAGCACAAGCAGGGCTGTCAAACTCACCTGCAGAATTTGGACCAGGGAACGTCCACCCAGATATTTCAGGAGTCCAGCTGTCCACAGTGCAGAAATCTACCTGAGCTTGTAACTCTTGACTCTGCTCAGGGACGATAAAAGAAAGGTCTTAGGATGTAAATCACATAACCAATTTATCCACTTCAGGAGGAGTAAAATGGGGCTGTTCCATTATCTGGCCAACAAAAATGCCTGAATAAATTCAGTAAGTTTATTTTCTGGGAACCTGCAGCATTTCTTGTTCATCACCAGAAGACCTGAATTCAGTTTAATGTGTTCTCAAGCCCTAATATCAGGCTGAGGGTTGATTAACACTTTAAACCATCACTGCCTGCATAGGAATAAGTCCCATTCACCTCTGTCCTGTGCCATTCCTCCTCTCCAAAGCCACCAAAAGGAGTTTCCAGCCCTAAAATCTCAGAACAAGACAAACAATTAACCACTCATTCCGAGTTTAGCTGGGAAAACTCAAACCAAATGAGATTAGAAAATAAAGATGGTTGTGAACAAGCCTCCCCACCTGCCCTTTGTGGTGGTCCCAGTGGCCTGATGAGTCTCTCTGCACAGGTTTGTTTTTAGCCCAGGAACTGTCAGCACCATCCCAGATTGCAAATTATTCCACACAGTCCCCCTCTGGGCTAATTCCCCTGGGGGTTTAGTCTTTGTCACACTGGAAACCTTCCCCCTCCCTGTGCTCCCCAGAGCTCCCAGCCAGCCCTGCTTTTCCTCTGGGCTCTTCCTGGCCGTGCCTGTACCTCATTCTCTCCCTGCCCTCCATAAATGGCTTTTTCCTGGGAATGCTTTGCTGCTTTCAGAAGGGTTATAATTTCCATTTCCTCTCCTTGGCCCAAAGGGGAGCATCTGATACAAGACAAACAAGCACTCCTGTCTCCTGCTGCTCAGCTGCAATTTTTGTGAAGAACTGTCAATTATTGCACATCTATAGTTCCATCCCCCCCCTTTTTTTTTTAAATGTTCATTTTCCAGCTGTCCTGTTTCCTTAAATAGATTAATTTTTATGCTACATTCTGACATGAACAGTGCAAGGAAGAGAAGGGAACCTGTATTTCATAAAAGACAAGATTTCAGTCACCTTAGGTCAGCCCAGGCTGATGCTGATCTGCAATTCCATCTCCAAGTGTGTCATTTTGGTCAAGGCCGGAATTCTCACGCCTTCCTTGGAAGAGCAGAGGTTGGGAAGCTCAAGGTTTTGTTGGAGCATCAGGAACAGTCAAGATTACGAAGCCTGAGCCCCCTCAGGACTGAACTACTCTGGGTGCTCCTGACCAAACATAAAACCACATTACCCTTGGGGACAGGGAGGAACCCCATAAAATGGGTACAAGGAAACTCATGGAGACAGACTGAAAATGGCAATTTTGGCTGAAGCTGGATTATAGAGAGACTGAAATTGTGATGGTACCTGCAAATACCTGCAGCAGCAGCAGCAGTGAGGAAGAAGGTGGTTGCTACAGCAATGATGTGTGTTGTGCCAAACCCCACATCCTTGATAGAGAGTGCAGGGAAGGGCAGGAATCTGGGAAAGGCAGAGATGTGGGAAGCCAGATGAAAAGTTTTATGAGGTGATTATTAAACTCTTCTGCAGTGCCAAGCGCAGCTCCAGGCTGCCAGCTCGTCTCCCTGCAAACCCAAAATTAAAATAATGAGAGGGGCCCGAATCCTGGGCTGTCTGGGGGCTGATTTTCTATCTGTGCTGGCTGAGCTTCACCACCCTCAGCAGGCCCAGGGAGAGACTCCGAGAAGCTTCCTCCGAGGGCAACGGATCCGTGTCTGGGAAGGGCTCTGTGGTGTAAGGAAAGTGTGATAAGAACCCGAAATACCCATCAGCCAGGGCTGCCAGAGGCTGGCACCTTTCCCAGTGAGCGGAGAGGAGAAGGGACTGTGTCCTGACCACCCACTCGTGGAGCCTGATTCTGTCGTCGTGACTGCTTCGTTCCACAGGCACAGAGTCCTGGAGCTCTGAGAGTGGGTGCTCTGAATTATTCATCACTGCCACATCATGAAACACCATCTGGGGCATCTTCATCCTTTTCATGCACTTTAATAGGTGCCCTAAATACAATCCACTCCTAAATACAATCCACTCTTCACCCACCAGACACAGATGTCTGCCGTGGCAGGAGACGGAGAATCAGAGAGTCCTGGAGTTACAGAATGGTTTGGGTAGAAGGGACCTGAAAGATCATCCCATCCCACCCCCTGCCATGGGCAGGGACACCTTCCACTAGCTCATCTTGCTCCAAGCCCCGTCCAACCTGGCCTTGGACACTTCCAGGGATCCAGGGGCAGCCACAGCTTCTCTGGGCAACCTGTGCCAGGGCCTCCCCACCCTCACAGACAGGAATTCCTTCCTCATATCTAATCAAAATCTCTCCTCTTTTAGTTTAAAACCATTCCTCCTTGTCCCATCACCACCTATCTGTGTGAAAATTTGCTGTCCCTTTTTCATATTTCTTATGGATGGCACACAGTCCCAACCTGGCCTTGGACACTTCCAGTCAGGACAGGTGTCAAGGGATGAGTTAGAAACAGGGATTCACAATGTCTCCCTGTGGACCTAACAGCAACCACGAGCAGCTTGTGGAGGTTGATTAAAAGAGATCCAGGTCCTGGTCAAGCAAAGAATTTCGAATTTTGAATTTAACTGTGGTAAGTGTTTGGTATTGTTTTGCCAAAAGGAGGTCTGAGGTAAGAAAAACCTGCCCCAGGAGGCTGATCCTGACACCCCTGGGCTGGATGCACCCACACCATCCACCTGGGAACATCTTACAGATCAGGGGAAGAACTTCTTCAGTGTGGATCTCATCTCCCCAAAGGGCTGGGACAAGGTTCCCTTCCTCTGACACCACCAACCTTCTGATTCTGCTGGGACCGATCTAATTATGAATAACACCGGCAATCCAGCCCTGCTTATGTCACATCTTTGGGGACATTTCTGCTGTTTTGATTAATTTCTTCTCTGTTTCGGGATGATTTCTCCACACCTACCTTTCACTTGCCTCAAGAGAGTGTCCAAAGGAGGGACACAAAGATGGGGAAGGGCCTGGATTTGGAGCCGTGTGAGGACACTGAGGGCACTTGGTGTGTTCAGCTGGAGAAGAGGAGACTGAGGGGAGACCTCCCTGCAGTTCCAACTGCCTGGGCAGGGGCAGAGGAGGGGCAGGACTGAGCTCTGCTCTGGGGGAGCAGGGACAGCCCCCAGGGAATGGCTGGAGCTGTGTCAGGGCAGGCTCAGGGTGGATCTCAGGGAAAGGTTCTTCCCCCAGAGGGTGGTTGGCACTGAACAGGCTCCCCAGGGCAGTGGGCACAGCCCCAAGGCTGCCAGAGCTCCAGGAGGGTTTGGATGATGCTCTGGGACACAGGGTGGGACTCCTGGGGGATGAGCCTGTGCAGGGCTGAGAGTTCGACCGGGTGATCCTTGTGGGTTCCTTCCAACTGAGCACACTCTGTGCTTCTGTGAACCTCCTGTTCCACTCATCCTCCCGGGGACGGTGACCTTCTCATGTCCTTGGAGCAGGCCCAGGGATCCCAGAAGGTCCCCATCACCTCACCGGGCTGGCGCAGAGGAGGCAACACGAGACAACCCTGACCTATGAGGTTGTCCCCCCATGTGAACACGAGCGTTCCGTGGGACGTGTTAACCGGCTTTGAGGGTCTGGAAGGCAGATTTCCCTGCCTAGAACGAGAGCAGCCGCTGGGAACTCTCCAAGAGATGAAAGGCAGGAATATTTAGCGCCGGGCGGAAAAGGCAGCGCTTGTTCCCAGGGAGCCGGGGGATGGATAGGCTGACGTTGTGCTCTGTGCCGTGGTATTCCCAGCAGGAACATCTGAGTTTGGGTGGCAGGTTTGTGGGGAGGCAACGTTTGCTGGTGACGTCATGGCAGCTCCGAGCAATCCAGCCCCCGTGGATCCGTGCGGATCCGCCTGCGAGTGTGGAATTTACGGTGCTGCCCTTCACGACATCCCCTCTTTGCCTTCCCAGCAAACTCTTGGCTCCACCACCTCGTGAGCTTCTCCTGGACCATTAATGGCTGGTGGGGTGGATGGAGGAAGAGACCTCAGGGTTTCAGCACTCGCGAACCCCACAGCGAGCCCCTGCCCACTCCCACTCCCGCAGGAGCGCCATGGCAACCGGCTCAAACTGTGCAAGTTGGCTGCAAAGCGCTTTCCTTGAGTCAGTAACACAATCCTTTCTCCTTTCCCCTCATCAAACAGGCTCTTCACCCCCCACCCCACCCCCGAAAAACACCCCTTTGCCAGCTCCCATCGTGATAAGCAATTAGTTTGGTTCAGGCTGCTTTTTTTTTTTTTTGAGGAGCCGGAGCTGTTGGAGTTGCTGGTCTTGGAGGAGATGTGGAATCTGCTCTGTCCCCGCCCGGAGCGTTCATGTGGAACAGCAGCACCTCTCCTCTTGGACACGGAGATCCAAGGCTTGGGAGAGCAGCTGTGGAACGTGGAAACCCCTTTTGAACCTCCTGCCATGCCTGAGAAGACTTTTCAGCATCAAAGGCTTTTCTTCTGCTGGTCTTTAGAGCAAGACAGGATTTGGGTAGATTTGGATAAGATTTGAGGACTCAGGTCATTTGGACCCAAACCTACAAAGCCCTTTTCTGAGAAGCCAGATTTATTTTCACTGGGATTCAAATTATCTTCCTCAGCATGGGCCAAAAAGAAAGTATCAAAATGTGCTGTGACACAATAAATTGAGGGTGCCAGAGATGTTCCAAGGGCTGGAGCCGGGCTGGGAGAGCTGGGGGTGTCCACCTGGAGAAGAGAAGGCTCCAGGGAGACCTGAGAGCCCCTCCCAGGGACTAAAGGGGTTCCAGGAGAGCTGGAGAGGGATTTGGGACATTGGTATGGAGTGATAGGACAAGAGGGAATGGCTTCCCACTGCCAGAGGGCAGGGATAGATGGGATATTGGGGAGGAATTCTTGGCTCTGAGGTTGGTGAGGCCCTGGCACAGGCTGGGCAGAGAAGCTGTGGCTGCCCCTGGATCCCTGGAAGTGTCCAAGGCCAGGTTGGAGCACCCTGGGCTGGTGGAAGGTGTCCCTGCCCATGGCAGGGGGTGGAATGAGATGATCTTTAGGATCTTTTTCAATACAATTTCCTGCTTGGTGTTCCATTCCACCTTCTCAGTGCAAATTCTGAATTCCTCTTTAATTCAGAGACTCAGGTGTTCAGTCTTAAAATAATAGGGAAGGGAAGGGAAGGGAAGGGAAGGGAAGGGAAGGGAAGGGAAGGGAAGGGAAGGGAAGGGAAGGGAAGGGAAGGGAAGGGAAGGGAAGGGAAGGGAAGGGAAGGGAAGGGAAGGGAAGGGAAGGGAAGGGAAAAGTTCCAATTATAGCACTGAATAAACCATACATCCAAATGGAACATCAAGGGAAAGAACAAACAAAAGCAGTAGGGCAGGTCAGCAGCATCAATGGAGACATTCTTGTCTTTGAACAGGAACAGGGGCCTCTGGGCAGAAAAACAAATCAAAAATTATGAAAGTCGTGTCAGCAGCAAAAAGTTGGCAGGGAGCAGTGCCTGCACAGAGTGGTGCTGGGCTGCACAAGAAAAGCTGCTTATCATGCAGAATCACTTACTAAGTCCTCAAATTTGACTCCCTCACTCCTGCCAGAGCAGCCTTTCCTCGCCTGAAAGGGTGACAGTCCCATGATGGGTTTTTTTCTTCACCTCCAGGCTCAAAGACTCCCCATTTTGAAAGTGAAGTTGAAGCATCTAACCCCAAATCAGGATGGTCCTGCCACGAGCAGACTCACTTATTCCCTCAGTGGCAAAGCCAAAAAAGCAACAAAGTAAAGGGCACAAAAAAAAAAAAAAAAAACAACCCAGGTGGTTTTGGGGCAGAGTCCCTGCAGTGGAAGTCCTGCATGACATTTAACAGGTGCCATGAGTTGCTGTAGATGCACCTCCTTGGCACAGACATGAGGAATAAAGGCATTTCCATTTGTTTGGACAGCAAGCTCTGAATGCAGATCAGATCCTCTTAGATGTTCTCCTGGATATGATAACGACCTTTCCAGGAGACAGGAATTACTCAGTTATGTTCAGTGACAGCATCCTTTTTTTTGGTTTGTTTTGTTTATCCCCAGGACCATTTTCCAGCCTGTCCAGGAGCTTCACCTCTCCCTCCTGCTCCTTGTGCTCATTCCTGTTCACTTCTCTCAGATAAAGCAACGTTTTCTTAAGGCTGGAAAATCTTTGTGAACCTTTTCCTTCACACTTTGAGTTCAGCTCAGCTGAGAAGCCCCGGGGCCACATCCTCACCCAGGATAAAATGGGAATGGGGCCGCTTTCCACAGGGGAAGGATCCAACCTCCCCTGGCTGCAGTGAGGGTTAACAGGGCTGTCAGGCTGCACTTTTACGACCATCCCCAACAAAAGGAGACCCAGGGATTCTCTGAGGGAGCACAAGCATTCCACAGTTGGCAGTGGAGTCATTCCCAAACCTCAGAGCCATCAAGAAATGAACCCTCACCGTGCCTCCCAGCCCTCCTTATCCCTGCTTTAATTACTGTGGTGCCCGAGGAGTCTTGTCATCCCTTAAGCTGCCAGCCCAACTCTTCATTTCAGCAGCAAGACACACACACCCTCCTTCAGCCAATGGCAGCCTGGTCACACAAGTATTATGTTTTTCCTCTCGCTGTCTACTGTTTCACCACCGTAGGAATTACACAGCCAAGAGCCCAGCAGGAATAATGGCCCCATTCATTTCCCCCTGGGACTAATTCTTACAGATGGCAAGCTCTGTGATGGGGCAAATTAGCTTCTTATTTCACTGGGAGGCTTAAAGTTCTAAGCTCATTTTGTTGTTGTTTACGGGATAGCTCTCGGCAGGACGGTGCAAGCCTGTGCGATGCTGCTGGCAGGGAAGGAGGCAAATCCTGTACCAGCAGTGGCCACAGGGTAGGCAAGGGGATGCTAGGAGGACCCTGTCACTGCTGAGCCCCTGCCCCTTGTGTGCTCAGCTCTGCAGCCAAGGCAAAGCTCTCTGGCTGCCCGAGCTCCCAGTCAGGTGCTGACACGAACAGGAGGCTTAGCAGGGCCTGCAATCCAGGGATCAGTTTGGGAAATCGGGATTTGCGAGTGCTCCCGGGGAGAAAGGGGGAGAAAAACAAGCACAGTTGGCACTGCTGTTGGATGGCTTGGAAATTTGCTAAGGGGGGAAAATAGGGAAGATCCTTGTTCACCTGAAGAGACCAAAAAAAACAAACCAGTTGTGTCCATGAATGTTTTGTTTCAGACTCATTTTCCTCTCGGGGCACACGAGACAGCAGCAGTTTCACAACTCAACAGAAGATCCTCACAAAGGGAAGGGCATCCTTTCCCCCCAGTCATCACTGTGTGGTTGTGATCACTCACTGAGTTACTCTCCCTTGTGCCCCCCTACCTTCCCCAGATGGCATTTCCAGACGGGGCTGAGCCTTCCCCTACACCCTTGTCTGACTTTCCAAATGGAAAACAGAGTGATGCATCCTCAGCTCTGAGTGAATCAGCACCTCCCCTGGAGAGTTCTGCTTATACCACTCACCAATCTGGCCCGTCATGTCACTTTTTATGGGAGATTTCATGGTCAAAGTCTCTTCTCATGAGTAGTGATGGACCACGAGGAGCAATAGATGTTGGGTGGAATTTTATCTTCTTCCAAAACCCTTGCAAAAATGTCACAGATAGAAACTGACAGTGAAAAGAGTAACCATCATTCCTTATTCTTTGTTCCCCATCCCTGGAAGTGTCCAAGACCTGGCTGGATGGGGCTTGGAGCAAGCTGGGATAGTGGAAGGTGTCCCTGCCCATGGCAAGGGCTTGGAATGAGATGGTCCTAAAGTTCCCTTTCAACCCAAATTGCATGTTCAGTGATGTCATTTAAGAGCTCTTTTCCTGCACCTGGTGGTCAAGACAGAGGGTTTATTTTCTGCAGGGTCTCAGGAGATCAAAAGGGATCTGTAACCTGCGCTCAGAGAGGCTGAAGGACGGTGAGTTCAGCCTCACATCAGTGGGGTTGTAGGTACTGACCTGAATCCCATCACTGAGATGGTTTTCAATGCATGAACAGACTCCAGCTGCAGATTCCTTGTCCTCTTTAGTCTTTATCTGTCTTTATTGGCCTATTTTTGGGGGATGAACTGCACCCTAAGTGCTCCCTCTTGCACTGACCCATTGTCTGTTCATTGTCAAAGACCTTGGTGTGCCTTGTCCACTGTAGATGTTCTTCACCTCCCTCCAAGCATCCTCACGGGCTGGGAAGTCCTTTGTCCCCTTCCTGTAGAATGAAGCACCTGCTGCCTATTTTCCCTACTTTTCCCTGCTGTTGAGACTTGGAGAGACCTCACAGCTCCTAGCTGTGATATCAGCAATGTTCACATAAAGCTCACGGGGCAAAAATGCGCATTCTTAGATCATGTAGAGTGATTTGCACCCAACTGTTAGTGAGGTTTTGATAAGAAAAGCGTTGTACAGCTTGTCTGCATCTGAGAAGTTTCCAGGTCTGCATAAAAATATGAACTTTCCTTTTCTGAAATACTCCAAAATATTCCAAAAGTAAATTACAGTTGACAATATCGAAAGAACCTGAAAATGACTTTTTTGAGGGAAAAGAGCACCAAAAAAAAAAAAAATTGGATTAAAGAAAAAGGTATGAAATAGGTAAAGCTTATTATAATAATTTATGGGATTAAAATGGATGTTAGATCAGACAAAACAGTTTTCAGGATGAGAAGTCACAACGACAAAAAAAATCAGTCCTTATGTTTTCTGCCAGAGACAGAGACAGAATGTTTCCATCCCACAAAATGCTACATTTGCATATGCACAGACACACACATATGTTTGCAAAATGCAGCCTGGAGGCAGACAGCAGCCCTTCTGCCCAAGGTTTTATTTCTTAAAAAAGTAATATTTAAAAATAAAGATCCTGTTTTGGGCACAGAACTGTCTCTTGGGAAAGCTTCCAGTCACGGGGGAATGTTCCTGTAGAAGAGCAAACCTGGTTGGCCTCTAAAGCCACCACCTCAGCTTTTCCAGGTGGATCCACCACCAGCACCTTGGCTTTAGAGGAAAGGGAGCCTACATGTTCCTGAAATCCACGGGTTTTGGCTCTTCTGCACAAGTGGGAGGAGTTTTTGAAGCCATCCTGAGCTCACCTGCCTTGAGTTGTACAGTGACCACCTCCAGTTCTGTCCAAGGCAGGAAAAAAAAGGAAAAGAAGGAGAAGAAGAAGAAAGACAACAAGAAAATGAGCAAGAACAAGAAAATTAATAAGAGAAAGGAGAAGGAGAAGGAGAAGGAGAAGGAGAAGGAGAAGGAGAAGGAGAAGGAGAAGGAGAAGGAGAAGGAGAAGGAGAAGGAATAAAACCCCCAACATGTTGATTGTATTGGATCACAGAGCCAACATCATGCTGTGGTAGAAATTCCTTCCTGACCCTGCTGCCTCCCCTCCTTGGCTTTCTGTCTTTGCTTGGAGCCAGTGGTTACTGGAACCACCAATTCCCATATTTTTTTCGGGCCAAGTCCTCTCCTGCATCCACCACCCCCGAGCCCCAAGGCCTGGAGGGGCAAGCCCAGCTAGAAAAGCCCTGCAAACCCTCTGCAGGAAGCAGAGTCAGCAACATCTGCACACAAACCTCGCTCGCGATTCCCGCATCAGCCCCGGGGCTGCTCTCAGGGGGAGCAGGAGGAGAGAATGAAGTGTTTGGAAAGCAAAGCTGCTACTTTTGGTGTTGTTTTTTGGTTTTTTGTGTTTTTTTTCCAAGTCCAGCCTCCCATCTCACACTCCTTCTCTCTCTTTTCCTTCTCCTAACCTTTCACACTGAGGTCCCTCAAGCTGAATTCATGTTCCTACCTGTGCTTGTAATGCTTAGTTAACTGAATTATAAATATATGAACTGACAAATTTATGTTTATATGTAGATATTATATATTTATGTGTGAGAAATTTATATATATATCAACAGACTGATCAGCATGTGTTTTCCTCCTTGAGGCAAGAAAACAGATGCAGCAGCACTCTTAACTCCCCCAGAAGCACCTGCCTGGGTAAGGACCAACTTATTGGACCAAACTGTTTTCAAAGACCACTGCAGTGATCAACAATCCTCCATAACTAATATCAAATTTGTGGACTAACATTTCCACGAGGTAAAAATAAAACACTCTAAAGGTTAAGTTGGAGACTGAACACACAAGTTTCCTCCTGCTGATGTTGCATCAAGATTCTCTGTTCACCCAGAGGGTGTTTGGGCACTGAACAGGCTCCCCAGGGCAGTGGGCACAGCCCCAAGGCTGCCAGAGCTGCAGGAGGGTTTGGATGATCCTCTGGGGCACAGGGGGTGACTCTGGGGGATGGGCCTGTGCAGGGCTGAGGGTTGGACTCGATAATCCTTGTGGGTCCCTTCCAATTCAAGATAATCTATGAAGGTTCGTGGTGCTTGAAGAGCAGGCAGCAAAGGGGAGTCTGGCTGTGTAATCCACTGGTTGGTGGTCTCTGGTCAAAGCCCTTTTATCCAAGTATAAATATCCCTTGTAGAAATCCCCCAAAAAGCTTCTCAGAGCAGGAAAACGGTTTATGATCTCTCTTTTTCATTAGTTATAACCCTAATTGAGCACTGACCAGCTCCCAGCATCCCTTGTTATCTCTATCTGATAAGGGTGGATATCTCCCCCAATTCTGGCTTTGGGAAGTTCATTCCAGGAGATTGATTCTCCTTAGCACCCATTATAGGTGGAATTAAGGTGCTCAAATTAGCCAAGTGGTGAAATCAGCCTTGCCCTGGTTGCTGACCACGTTCCAGATGTTTCATCATGGAGTGTTGCAACATCTGCACCCTGGGAACCTGGAAAAGCTGCTCCTGCTCTTGACATAAAGGTAGGAGCAACTAAACAGAGACATCTTGGTTTAGGTTATCAGAGATTTACTCTCTTTTATGCCTACAGTGAGAAAAAGGATTGAACACAATTATCAAGGGGGTTTTAATTATACAAAGCTTTTTCTGCACTCTGGAGAAGTTCAGATCTCCACACAAATTCTGCCCCATCTCCCACATCTGGTGCCACAACAGTGCCCAGACTTTATAAATCCTAAAATCAGTATCATAGAAGGGTTTTGGGTTGGAAGAGCCCTTAAAGATCATCCAGTTCCACCCCCTGTCACGGGCAGGGACAGCTTCCACTAGCCCAGGTTGCTCCAACCTGGCCTTGGACACTTCCAGGGATGGGGCAGTCACAGCTTCTCTGGGCAGGTGAAGTCTGGGTGTGCCAAATGAATCGATGGCATCCCAGAGCCACTTCCTAGAGGCCTCCAAAATTGCTTGAAAGTCTTAGAGCCCATACAATTTTATTTTTCCTAGGTATTCTTTTTAACAGTTGAGTTATCAGCTTTTCTTGTTGCTTTTGCTGCCTTTGTTTGCAAATTCTCCTGAGGATTTTCATCCAGAGTTTTCATCCAGAATAGGCCACTGTGGACAGAGTAATCAGTGCAGAAAATATTTCAGCTGAAATCTGTTGGTTATTAACCTTGCTTGGGTGAAGAGGATGGAGTCTGGTCCAGGCTCCCCATTCTCAGCTCTTTGATCCTGCCTTTGTCAGGTGAGGAATTATTGACCACTGAGTTTGGAATTATTGACTGTGGCAGGTAGCTGATGAGTTGTTCTTTTCAAAATCTGCTCTTAGTTTTACTTCCCCCCCCCCCCCCAAATTGACCCCAGGAACGTGAGATTCTGACGGAATCACCCCTCTGATGTCAAGGAACATTCCTGACATCAAAAACTCACTTTGCCCTGCTCAACCCTACTTTTTGCCCTGTCTCGGCCCAAAAATGATCATTATTAATCCATAATGAAACTATAACACCATCTGTGCTGGTCCTACAAGTCCTGGTTCCCAGAATTTCCTTTAATCCCAGAATATGCTGAGTTCAAGAGGACTGAGATGTCTTGAAGGTTTTAGGAAGCCCAGAAAGGAACAGAAATGGACAAATAATGGAAATAAACCTTCATGGCTGTGCAGAATCCCTGGAATTATGGAATCATATAATTTTTTAGATTGGAAGGGACCTTTAAGTCCATCTTCTTCCACCCCCTGCCACGGGCAGGGACACCTTTTACTAGCCCAGGTTGCTCCAAGCTCCATCCAACCACAGCACTATGAAAAAAATATAAAGACATTTTTGGTCAACTTCTTCCATCCCAGGAGGATAATCCCTCTAGGTGAGCTTTTATTCTAAAAATTTCTTTGAGTCCCAACATATTTCATCCCCCCCAGGGAAGCAAGCTCAGCCCAGAGAATTCAGGAGCCTTTATTCCATCTCCCTGCTCTTCCATGGAAAGTCCCAGCCAACAGTGAACTCTGCCTGTGCCTGCTGGTAAATGAATGTTTGAGGTGAGGGAACTGCAGGATTCCTGCACTATTGTATTTCTGTTTGTCAAACCTGGCTGCAGGGGTTATTTTCAGATCAAGTGAAAGTCAAACTGCTCCTTTGTTGACCTGTGTTCCAAAAATTCCCAGTCCCTCTTGTTCTCCTCAGAGCCGAGTTCACGTCCCAGTGATTCCCCAGCTCAGCTATTTCACCTGGCTTTCAGCTGGAGAAAAGCAAGTTGTTTCTGGAGAAAGGGAATGACCCAATGGGCAGGCCAGTCTCAAGCTGGGATAGAAATGCAGCTTAATATGCTGTCAAAAATGATTTGAAACAGATCCCTTCGTGCCAGCTGATAAAACTGAAACGTTCTGCTCCGGGGCTGAGCCACCGCAGGTTGGAAGGTGACTTTTTAACCTTTTCCCATGAAAAAAAAAAAAAAAAAAAGGAAAGAAAAAGAGAGAAAATCAAAAAAAAAAAAAAACCCCACACTTTTGAGGGATGAAGTTAAAAAAAAAAAAAAAAAAGGAGAATTAATATTGGAGTCTTGCCTTGAAGCATTTTTAAAGGTAGTTTTATAAAACTGCTGCTGTGAGGCAGAGCAGAGGGGTGTGGAGAGCTGGTGCCAGACCAGCAGGACAAGGCAGGGGCCTCTGGGTGGGACCCTGCTGGTGCCAATGCCTTGCTTGGGATGCTGTAGGTGCTTCAGCAGTGCCACACATCTCAGGCACGGTTTGTAGGAACCCATCCAACCGCAGCCCTGCATGTTTGCCTGGGAGCAATTTACCAGCTCCTCCACCTGCCTGCCCCCCCAAAAAAGGAGGAGCCGTAACAGATACGCCCTCGTTTGATTCATCTTAAGCTGATAACTCATTCCACTTATGCTGCAGCATCAGGGTTTAAAAAGGGATGACCCAGCTGACCTCCAGCACCATCCACCCAGCCCCTCTCCCTGTTGGCTCCCGTCAAGGTCCCGCCCGCGGGGCGCTCGCAGACTTTCCCTCCCCTGCAATCTCTGCAGCGAGAGTTTGTATACAAAGCTGTCACCACTCTCGGGAGTGGGTGGATTTTCCAGCTCATCTGTAACCTGAGTGGCACTCCAGCCCCGGGATCTTTCTTCCCGGTGTCAACAGCACGCAGCGCTGCCCTATCCCCTTACACATTATCTTCGATCAAGTTGATGGGCAGGAGGGAACAGAGCCAGAAGTAATTGTGACAGGCTGGGTGTTTTTACAGGCACAATAGTTAATGGGCTGGTTAATGTAAAGGATTAGCCCCTTCATCCCCAGGACATATGAGAGGGGAGGGAGGGGGTGGTGCTGCTCGGTAAGCCCCGGGAGGAAATGCCGTGATCGGCTTGTGAACCAAACAGAAACAAACCGGAGAAATCCCTCCTGGTGCTTTTGGGGGTTTGGCACGAGGGGTGGCATTTCGGGATCCCGGCGCTCGTGGCACCCCGTATAAAGCACAGAGACTTCGTGTCGTGGTCTGCAGCTTCCTCACGAGGGGAAGAGGAAGGGCAGCTCCCATCTGTGCGCTCTGGTGACCACTGACAGGACCAGAGGGAATGGATGGAAACTGTGCCAGGGGAGGTTTGGGATTTTGGGGAAAGGTTCTGCATCCAGAGAGGGTGGTCAGGTGCTGGAACAAAGTTCCAGCGAAGATGTCATGACCACAAACGTGCCAGAGCCCAAGGGGCATTTGGAGAAGCTCTCAGGCACACGGTGTGATTCTTGAGGTTGTCCTGTGCGGGCTCAGCAGTTGGACTCCATGATCCTTGCGTGTCTCTTCCAGCTCAGGATATCCCGGGATTCCCCGATTCTCTGATGTTCCAGGGGAGCAGGGAAGGGATGGGGAGGCCAAACTCATCAGCCAGGGGAGGAGAGGGGAAGGCCAGGGGGAAGCTCTCAGCTCCACCACGAGCACACACCCAGCCTCCCTTCCCAAAACTCCTCCTGGCAGACGATGCCGGGTCTGTGGCTGTGCCGGGGGCTCAGGGAGCAGCTGCCCCGGGGGGATTGCTGTGGCTGGAGCTGTCTGTGTGTGTACAGTGGACATTTGCCACGTTGCCTGAGGCAGCAAAGCCCCGCAGTCCCTCCCTGCCGCATCCACCTTCCATTAGAGCAGCATTATCCAGAGGGGTCCATCCAGTGCTATTGGATCACCACTAAGTGCCCGGGCTTAGAGGATTTATGGCCATATGCTCGCATGGCTTATGCACTGAGAGGCTTAGAAAACCCTTCCTCCAAATTCCTCAGGCGGGCTAAAACCTCCTGCCTGACTGGATCAGCTTACAGCACGGAGACAGTCCCAGGGAGACCCTCCCCAGGAAAGCTGCTGAGCTCCAGGAGAACAGGGAATGGCATCAGGAGCCTGGGAGACTCAGGGCTGGCTTGATAACCATCCTCCTAGTGAGGAAGGTAAATCACAGGGAGGCAGAAATTGGGGCACTGCAGGGCTCTGTTCCCTCCTCGCTAAGCCCAGGACTGTCTGTGGCCAAATAGTTTTCAAGTGTGCTCCAGCAGAAAATGATTTGGGGTTTCCATCTGGGGTTTAAGCAGGGATACTGGGATTTAAGTGTGTGCACACACCAGATCCTGTCATCTGCCCAGCAAAGGGATGTGCAGCATCTTCTTCATCACTGTAACTTTCAGCTGTGTCTCATGACAATAACTACTCCAAAAAAAAAATAGTTAAAGGTGGTGAAAATCATCTTCTTCATCCCTTTCTTTTCCTAATTTCAGCAGCAAGGAATACAGGAATTAAAAATGTCATTCCCACTTACTGCACTTCCTCCCCCCCTCCCCCTTGTTTTGATATATTTTAATTATTATTTCATATTCTGACATCCAGGTGAAGGGGGGAAAACACAGGACAAAGTTTGAAAAGGAAGGTTGTGATTTTTCCATCTGTGGCCATTTCGTATTCCCTTCAGCAGCTCTGACAAGTGAAGGAGAGATGGACCTGCCCCAGAGCTCTTCATGTGAACGTTGGGATTTGGTGGGAGCAGGGATTTGAGCACAGGCAAGGGAGCTGATGAAGCCCTGAGCCCGATTTTGGAGCTGAGAGGCAGCAGCTCAGCTGAAAAATCTTCTCTATTATTATATTTTTATTATTATTTTGTAATAAAGGCCTGTGGTGACACCCCTTCATTTCTCCTTCTTCCTTTATCCCAAACACAATTTAAATTCTGTGCAAAAACACAAAAGTGGTTTCTGCTTCTGTTTCAATTGTACGTAAAAAAAGCTCCAAGTTAACAGAGCTAAATTTCTGCTGAGGGCACTTTGGATATTTTCTGGGTGTCCATATGTGCAGAAAGGCTGAAAGCATCGTGAAATATGAGTGTCACAGAGAAGTCAAAAAGGAAAGGGGTTGTTCTTTTCTCAGCTCAGGGCTTGAAGAGCTTTCAGAAAATTACCCAGGGGCAAAACCCCAAATGGTGTCAATAATATATGACATTAATGGGCAGTTTGTGAGAGGAACCCATTGATTTTTGGACGCTGAAAGGGCCAAAGGGGTTGTTCCAGTCCTACCTTCGAGGCAAGGGCAGGGGGTTTTTGATACCAGTTAGACTTTAGACATATGCTGTGTTTTGGGAAACAGGGAATGTTGCAGCAGGTCCAACAAAGAACAAAGTCATCACTCACCAAGGGACTCCCAAAAGTGATGGAGCTGGAAATCACCCTGGATCAAAGAGCTTAAGGACAAAGGAAGTATTATCATGGTCATTACAGATCAAGGCACCAAGAGATTAAAGGCTTGATTCTTATATATATAAATATAAATGTATACTCTATTCTGCCATCAGAAAGGGACCCTTAAGTGACACTTAATTGCACACAGTTATTATGAAACATGTTCTAAATGCTCTGCAGAAGGATCAGTGTCAGGAGATGGGACAAAGGCAGCGTTTTTCATATTTTCCACCAATTCATAAATAAGGTAAAGAGGCAACAAAGCATTCCCAAGTTACTGAGGAAATCTGTGGCAAAGCTGTTAATGAAGCCTAAAGAACCACGTTCCAATCAAGCACCTCTTATTTTTTTTTTTTTTTTCCCAGGGGTTAATTTTTTTTTTTTTTTTTAAGAAGCCATTTAAACAAATTTATATTTTAGCAAAGCCTGGAGCTGTTTCAGCTGGAAGTGGACTTTTCAAATCTAGACAAAATAATACCCCCAGCCTGGGCATAAGCGGGGAAAAGAAAACAAATGCCCTCAGGAAACAGTTACAGCAAATTTGTCACCAATAGAGCAGGCAGTAGTTGAAATTAGACACACCTCATTTGTAGATCTGGGTTGATTCCACCTGCAAGGGCAAGATGCAAAATAAAAATCCCTGTTTCTGGCAATCTTTGTCGATCAAAACCCTCTCCGGTTCTGCGCCAGCCCCAGAGCAAATCCACGCTCTGGGAATCAAGGTAATGGTGTTATTCAACAAAGAGGGGGGACAAAAAAATGAGATCAGTCCAGAAGAATGGGTAATTAATGTTAAAAATTTGACCAAATCGATCCAAGTGTTCCTTTCCAGCCACTAAAGCTTTGGGGTTCTGCACCTGGAGCGTTCCGGGGGCTTTTCCACACTAAGCAAACAGCAAACCTGACAGTGTTTATAGCACAGAGAAATGACATCAGTTTAGGATTTATTTATGTAAGGCCAGCTTAGATTAGAAAAGGGATGAGAAATGATGAGGGGGAAGCAAAAAAAAATTAGGTGGAGATCAAAGCCTGGGTTCAGCAAAGAGTCTGAGAACGGGATGCAGGTTAAGCACGTGCTTAAGTGCTCCTGGAAAGAACAGCACGTGTAAGTCAAGTGTGATCCTCAATTACAGAAGAAAATCTCCAATTTATCCCCAAAGAACTGAAATATTTGTTGGTTTTGATTAATGAAACAATTCATTTCATTTTTTAGCAGCCGTGCGTTAGAGAGAGTGGTTGAATAACGGGATATCCTGGGTTGAAGAGGACCCACAAGGATCATCAATCCAGCTCCTGCCTCTGCACAGGACAACCCCAAAAATCCCACCACGTGCCTGAGAGTGTTGCACCTCAAAGTTTTCAAGAGCTCTGAGGCTTCCTGCCAGGATGGCCAAATTAATGACAATTTTTATTGGGAGAGCATCCGAGTCAGAAACCTCAACTGCTCCAAGGAGAACCCAGCTTGGATGTAGTAGAGTCACAGGGTGCTCTTTCCTGCTCTTATAATCGTGTTTTTAGCAGCTTTTGGTCTTCTTAGAAGGTTTTATGTGTATTGTTGTGCAGTGAGAAGTGTCTTCTAGCAAGGCAGTGAAAGTCAGCCCTCTGTCTTCAGGTTGGACTGAGACATCTGTCCTTCAATCTCTTCAGGATCAGAAGGCACAAATCCAAACCAGGGTCTTTAATCAGTGGATTTCAGACTCACCCAGTGCTTCCCAAACATGGTCTAAGGTTTGACTTCTATCCAGGTCAGTTATTAAACCTTTATAAATTCACCAAAGAGTATCAAATGCATTTTTTTGATGCCCTTCATCACATGCATCCAAGGCCAAAAAAAAAGTAACCCTGTCTCACAGGCTGAGCAGGACAAACTTCATGGTCTGAATTTCCTTCTAAGTATGGAAAAGGATGATATCATTTGATGGGATGGGAGCTCTCAGTGAGTCAAAACTGCAGAAACAAGGACTGTCCTTAAAAAAACACCTTCCACAGACTCACAGAATCCCAGAATGGTTTGGGTCAGAAGGAACCTTTAAGATCATCTTGAATCTGATGGCCAGGAAGTTCCACCTGAACATGAGGAAGAACTTCCTTCCTGTGCAGTGACCCAGCACTGGAACAGACTGTCCAGGCAGGGTGTGGAGTCTCCCTCACTGGGGATATTCCAGAACCATCTGGACACAATCCTGTGCTGTGGGATGGCCCTGCTGGAGCAGGGAGGTGGCACCAGATGCCCCAGTGTGGTCCCTGCCAACCTGACCCACCCTGTGGCTGTGGTTCTGCGAATACTGAAGATAATGTTCTGAATTTATAAAATTCTGCATTGACTTCCTGGAGGAAAAAAACAAAAACAAAAACAAAAACAAACAAAGTTTTTGAAACTTTGAAAACTAAAACCAAAACAAAAAGCAGGTTATGAAGTGGTTAATTCTAAACCTTTTACCAATAATCACCTGAAAATGCAATTCTTTTTCCAGCTTGCTACGTAGCTGTCTAGACAATCAACACCTGCTCCTAATTAATGACTAATATCCCAAAATTGTAACACAGACACGGCCTCTGATCATCTCCTTCCACCAGCAAATGTTCCAACAGCTGAGGATGCCCCAGCCCAGTTCTGGTTGCCCACCTGCTGCAGCCCCTGAGGCCCAGATTGCTCCTCTGTGCTGAGCTCCTGGGGGGTTCTGTTGTGTTTTCTCCCCTGTGCCGAGTGCAGTGACCTGAACTGGCACCAATCCAACCCTGGCACATTCCTGATGTTGGGAAAAAATAGGAAAAAAAAACTATCCAGGGTGTTTGCTGCGTGTTTTCTTTCCAGGGAGAGGCACAGCTCTGGTGCACCTGACAGTACCTTGTCTCCCAGTGCCCTTGCAGGGGTGGGAATCCTTCATTCAGTGATCCCCAACCACAGACATCAGACTCTCCCTGCAGGGACCATCTCCAGTGTCCATTTTAAAGCAGCCCAACAACCCAGGAGGATCCTCAGAGCCAAAGTCTGGGGAAATCTGACTGAAGGATGGAGGCAAAACTCCCAAAAAAGTGAGCAGCAACTCTGGTCACCTCCAGGGAAACTTGTCTTTTTAGCTCTAATCACAGGGATATGCCAAGAGAAGTCCAGCTTTGAGGAGTCATCATAGAGGATCACAGACCACTGAGATCTTCTCTCTGGTGATGAGCAGAGAATCACAGAATCATGGAATGGTTTGGGTTGGAAGGGACCTCAGAGATCATCCAGTTCTACCCCCCTCCCATGAGCTGGGACACCTTCCATTAATCCAGGTAACTCAGCCCCCCATCCAGGCTGGCTTGGAACACCTCCAGGGATGGAGATGCTGATGATGGGCCATGTTTCTTTCACACTTTATTTTGTGTAAGTCAGGTGCACTTGCTTTAAAAATTGGACCAATCTTTAAAACCTTAATTCAAGAATGCCCCAGCTGACATTTTTGATCTAAGAAACTGTTGTTTTATTCCCAATTCTAAAGCCTGAAGGTCGTAACAAACAACCTACTGGATCCATCCCAGGACAGACTTTGCTGCTTCCTGTGATGTGTGACTTCAAGGAACCAATGACTCCAGCACAGCCAACCAGCTTGGGGTTCAACTGTGATCCAAACTTCTCTCCTCCAAATTAATAATCCTTTTTTTTTTCTTACATCAGTCACCTCAGTGTATTTGAACCAGACCGTGCTGAGCATCCTCTGGTGATGTGGAGAGGGAATACAATCACCCAGAGAAGTGCAAGCTGGCTTGTCAGGTCTTATGGACCCACAGAACTGCTGATTCCACAGCAAGCAGAGATGTGACCTGTAATTCAATCCAGTGCCTTCAAGTAGAAGAATTCCCCACCAGAAAAAAAAAAAAAAAAAAAAAAAAAAAAAAAAGAAAAAGATTCCATTGATGAATGCAGAGAGCTGGGGTGGAGATTGAAACATCAAAGTTAAACGAGCTGAAAACTTGAAGTTTGCTCCCATTCCCAGGCAAATTCCCTCCCGGACTCTCCACCCCTTCTGCAACAAGATGAAAAACTTGATGTGAAGGTTGTTGGCACACAGATGAATGTGCATTTTCAGGTGGGTGTGCACATGGATTTTCTCACTTCTTGCTGTGACCAAAATTTGTACAACTGGTTAAGGGACCTTGGGTTTAATCTTGATTTTTGACTTGAAGGGGGAAAAGGGGGTGGGCTGAGAGGGCAGAGAAGTGGAAGAGAGATGAGATGGGAAGGCAAAAAAGAGGAAAGCAGAGGAATTTGTGGGCTTTGCTCGAGTTCATCCCCCTCCTGCTAAAGGGCAAACGAGAAGTGACAGGGAGGTAACGCTGAGCAGGCCCCATCGCTCCCAACCCATCGCCCATAATTTCAGGGAGCAGGAACTCCAGCTGACAGATTTTTGGAGCCAGCCACGCCGCTGTCATGGGACTGGGGAGAGGAAGAGAGGAAAGGGGGGTGGCTGGGAGGGGGCAGAGCCGGTGGAGAGCAGCAGAGAGAGAGCAAGGCTGAGGTCCACGGCGAGGTGCTGGTGGCACCTCCCTGGGTTTGGAGGCACTGGGAGAGGGGAGCAACGTCACAAACCGTGGGTTGGAAAGCAGGAAAAGCTGAGCAGATTGTCCCCTCTCCAGGGTGGCTGCATCACCTGATGTTCCCCCCCCATTCCCCAGCCCAGCTCTACATGACTCAAGTGCCGGGGGCTGCATTAAGGAGGTGTGAACATCATGAGCCTGGAAAGCAGCCAAAGCTCGGGAAGGTCAGGGGAGGAATTTTTTCCACCGAGTTCAACTGGACTTTCAATCATTTCCAGGTTCACCCTGTGACTTTACCCAATCCTCCCCACCCCCCCCCAAAAAAAAAAATGAGGTGATGTGCCTGAGACCACACAGGGGTGGCTCGCTCCGGGGTTCCTCTCTCATGGAAAGTTTGCTGAGGACATCTGGGAACATTCCTTGTGGAAAAAGGGGTGTCCAAGAGGGTTTTTTTTTGCTGTTGCCTCAGAAGAAGGGGCCGAGGCGATCTCACAGGCTAAAAATATGGAGGCAACATGCAAAATTAGAGCTGGAAAGATAAGATGGGGATTAGAAAAAAAAAAAAAAATCCTGGGGTGAGTTTATTGCTCCGGGGACATTTTCGACCTGGGACAGATTGTTCAGACACCCAACCCCTCAGCTGCTGCTCCTTCACTCAGAAACACGGGGCCACAGCAAGTTTCTAACACCACAAGAGGCGCTGGGAGGGTGAAAAACCTTGAAATCAGGGAGGAAATTCGACGTTGTGATTGAGAAGGAGTTGCTGCTCTGCCTTGGTAGGTCCTCACCTGGCCCAGCTGCCTTTGCAGATCTCCCCCCAAACGTGCTGAAATGCATCTTCAGCTTTGCCATCAGCTCTCAGATAAATTGCCCTGGAGAGGTGTTTAGAGACCCCATAGTTAGCAAGGTGTTTGGGGAAAAAAAAAAAAAAAAAAGCACTGAAGAATGATGAAGAGCCGGTGAAATTTTATGTTGCAAATATTTTTACAGCTTTAGCCCTATTTTTAGTTAACAAATCATCTATGGGCCAATTAGAATTTCCTTCACACATCTTAAGCACACAGAAGAATTTGCCAAACACACTGGTGCTAACCCCAAACATTCAAAGAGCATGAGTCAGCCTCTCACTGCCTTTCCCTCCCCCTCTGATCCCACTCCCACCCCGGCCTTATTATGGACTTCAACTTCATCAGACTTTTACAAAAATAAATGTAGGCTCTTTATTTGCCTTCTCAGGCTGGAATATTTTTTCCATCTTGCCTTTTTTTTAAGGTTTCTTCTGCTCTTCTGAGGGTTAGGACTTGATTTTCCTGATCTTTCCTCCTAATTACTTGTCTTCCAGAGTGAGGGATTCCCAAAAAAACCTCTCCAACAACACACTCTGGTTGTAGCCATGTGGTCTTCCCTACTTTTATATTCCTGGTGTGGAATATGCAGGTGAAGGAACACTGTGGTTACTGGGTCATCCTCCCAGTGGGATTGGGGGCGTGGCCAGACCCTCAAAGTGTTGGAATTTTATACCTTTCAGCCTTTTTAAAGGGAGGATCATCTCCCCTTTCTCCAAGCTGGTCATGGGGATTAAAGCCCTTTATTGGCTTGTTTAAATATAGGTTCCAGTGTTATCTGAGGTGCTCCTGGATATTCCAGCTGCTCTCCAGCACCTGGAGGACCTGGAATCTTCTACAAGACTTGTCTTGAACCCACCAGCTTCATGTTTGAGACTCCCAAGAGCCTGGAGACATCTATTTTTAGGGAACCATGTGCCCTTCCTCCAGTGCAGAGAGATCCATAGAAATTAGGACTTTGCCTGGAATTGTGGCCAAGCTGCAGCTCATCCACAGCAGGACAACCTGCTCCTTCCAGAAGGAAATCCTCAAGGGCAAGGAGCTGGATGTCAGAGAGATGAAACCCTGGATAAGAGCAGCCTGGCTGAACAGAGAGGTTGGGCTGGAACTCTGGGTAAAAAAAGGAGATTTTCTGAGCTCTGGGAGAAGAGGAAGGTGACTCAGGAGGACTCCAAGGATGTCAGGAGGTTCTTCAGGGGGAAAAGCAAGAGGGCCAAAGATCAATCAGAACCTAATCTGGATAGTGCTGTAAAATACACTAAAAATGCTTCTATAAACACATCAGCAAAAGGAGGGATAAGGAGAATCTCTATCTTTTGTTGGATCTGGGGGGGGAAACCAAGTGGAAAAGAGTGAGGAAAAGTTTGAGGTACTCAGAGCCTTCCTGGCTTCAGCCTTTAAGAGCAAGACCACGTAGAGAGCAGAAAGGCAGCTTGTTCAAAGCAAAGCTGTTTTCTCTTCTAGCAAACAAAAAAATGTTATTTTAGCAGTAGATATTTATTTACACGGCTCATCTAATACAAATTACATGAGTTAGTAACAAATAATACGAGGATATGATGCAAATTATATATGATGCAAATTATATAAATTAGCAGCAATACTGACCTGACATTTGATCTGAGGGATGAGGTAGGGGGAGAACATTCCACCACAGTGTTCTAAAATCCTCAGCTCATGCTCATGCTCAAGCTCCATCTCCATTCCCTACAATTTTCTTTACACCTTGCTATGCTGTTCCAGAGGATTTTTCATCCCAAAGACACCAGTGAAGCTTTATTTTTGTGCAAATCTGTCTTTATTTTTGAACATCGACATGCACTTTCTTATTCATATTTCTTAAGTATCAAATATCCATTAATTAGTTCTCCATGAGTTGCCATTTTGCTGGTGGGGTCATGAAGGAAAAAAAAAAGAGAAAAAAAAAAAAAAAGGAAAAGAAAGGAAAACAATCTTTGTCCCCTTTGTTTTCCCCTGTCCCAGAGGGTACCAGAGGAAAAGTCACAGACTCATCATCCAGCACTCAGGGATGTGAAGCAAAACCCCACGAGGATCCCAACCCTCTCCATGAGTGGCCACCAAACCCCTTGGAAAAGCAGGAGCAGAGGGCTGGATGGGTGATCCCGGGAAACCAGGACCATGCACAGCTGGAGAAAGTCCAGCAGAACTGCAGGGAGGGCAGAGCTTGGGAGAAAAAGGGAATTTGGGGTTGGTTTGACACCTGCAAATCAAGCAGAGCTGGTCCTGTCTTCACAGGGGACATGCAGAGACCTGACCCTCATTTCAAAGTTAATATTTAAATTCATATTTAACTTCTATCACAGAGAGGCACGAGCCTAGTCTGGCTCGCCAAAAGAGTGAAGCTTAATGAGAGCATTTTGGTGCTCTTTGCACTTCAGGACTCTCCTTTCATCAGCTCAAACAGGGCCACAGAAATGCTCAGCACGCTCAGCATCCTCTGCAAAAAAGCTTCTTTTTGGCCCTGTGCACTGGGGGCAGACACTGAAGCAAAACCCTCCTGGCCTGTGTGGGTTTGTGAGAATCCAGGAAAATGCAAAAAAAAAATTAAAAATTAAAAAAAAAAAAAAAAAGGAATAAAGCAAAATTCCCCAGCTCAGCTTTCTAAGCAGTGCCTTTCCCTGAGCTTTCCTAGAAACCCCGCTCTGCTTTTCCCCATTTGCTGCCAAGCTCTACAGAATTGGATGAGCCCTAATTCTTCTTTTTTTTTTTTTTTTTTTTTTTTTTTTCCCCTTCTCCACGAGCTTGGGCCAGGGCAAGGAAGTTTGATTTTGTAACTTAACCCCCTCTTGCAAAGTGCATGGGTGGGGGAGCACCTGGCTTTGCATTTGGGATCCAACCAGACCCGACCCTACTGGAGCTGCAAATTCAGCTGCTCTCTTTATTTCACTTGCAGGGTTGAAGAGAGTCTCTGGTGTGTTAAAAATCAGGAGGGGAGAGAGCAGCTGGAATAAAATTGTCTCTTTAAAAAAATCCCTGACACTGCTCAGAGACAGTGATGCCTGTCAGACTTCCAGTTCGACCTGTCCTGATGCAAAAGAAAACCTATTTTTGGGGTCGGTTTGCTTGGTCTGGGGTTTTTATTTATTTTAAACAAGTTTGCAGAGGCTTTTAATGACATTAAACCTGGAGGGCAGGCAGTGAATGGCTGTCTGGAGGCTGTAAAGGCAAAATTGAGTGAGTAGAACAGACTTCAATAATTTGCAGACATCTGATATTAAAATGAGAGAAATCCCACCCCTCCCTCTTCTGCTGCCTGGGAACTGTGCCCTGCAGACACTTCCAGTGGCTGAGGTGGCTCCATGCACCCTGACCTTCCAGGAATGCTGGGTTTTTTTCCTGGGATATTTCTTGATTTATTTTAGTGTTTTTTTTTTTTCCTGGAGCTAAACAAAAGCCATAGAAAGTAATAACAATAATAACAATAACAATAATAATAATAATAATAATAATTCCTTAATCTTAAAAAAAATCTAGATGAGATGAAACCCATCTGCTCCCAGGGAGAGATCAAGAGAAGAGAATCCCAGGCTTCAAAGGGGAAAAGGGATTTATCTCAGAACCTGGAGCATCCAAGGACTAATAATAACCCAGTTTGGAGGTTTGTGTCCTTGTTATTGCTGATTGTTGGCACAGGAGTTCTGAGCAAACCAGGCCTTTCCAATCAGAGGCAATATTCTGAAATCCTTTAGGTTGCTTTGCATCCTCCCTCCTCCATTCCATTTCTAATCATCAGAATGATCCTCTGGTGGAGTCATTTACAGCAGATTCCTCTGAAATCAGTTGATTTGCCCTCTAAATGTGCATGCCTTGCTTAAACTAGACCAGGAAAACATGCAGAGAAGACTGATTTATAGAAGATATCACATTTTAGGTGGATAATATCGACTGAAATGGACAATACCCCGACTCTTTCCTTCAGACCAGCCCCAGTTTCCACTTGCAGAATGAGGATGTTACCACTGCACACCTCAGATGGTGCAGTCAGACACCAAAAAAAACCCAATTTACTGGCAGTGGAGACCTTGCAAACACTTTCTAGAGCAGGCAGACCTACAGAGTGTTGTCTCCAACACAAACTCTTTGTCCTTGAAGCCTAATTTAGCTCTGGATCTTCCGTTCTGCTCCGAATTCCACCTTTTGATTCCATTCTCTGTAAATGAGGAATTCAGATGGTGAATCCCTGGAACCAGAGAAACGAGGCCTTTTCCTTCACAACTTTGGGGCATTTTTTGAAATTTTTTTGTTTGTTTTGTTTTGTTTTGTTTGGGGTTTTTTTCAGTGGTTGAAAGGCCCTGCTGGCCAGAGCAGGAGTTCTGCCAGCCTGACCTCATCACTGGTCACAGGGCTGGGGATGAAAGGGGAAATGTCACCCTGTCTGATCCATGAAATTCTGTCCTTCATGGCAGATCCTAAAGAATCTTTTCCTTTGTCTTTCCCATTGGCCTTTCCCAAGCACTGGGTTTAAGGTGAGGGCTCATCTCTCACCAGCAGAGCTGGGTTGTCCTCATCTCCAGCCCTGCTTTGGGAAGGAGGTTGGACAAGGTGAGCTGAAGTCTCCTCTGCCCTGAATTTCCCTGTTTTATGCTCCAGATTCCAGGGAAAAGGTTGTCTTGAGACTGAGGCTCACCAGGCAGGGGTTTGGTGGGAGCCTGGCAAATCCAGCAGAGCTCAGCTTGGAGAGACTGAGCCAGGAGGGGACAATCCTAAAACCATTAAGGCTGGAAAAGACCTCAGAGATTGAGTCCAACCACCAGCCCAGCACTGTGTCTTGTCCACAGATTACCTGAACACTTCCAGGGATAGTAATTCCAGCACTTCCCTGGGCAGCCCCTGTTCCAAGCCCTGACCACCCTCCCAGGGAAGAAACTTTCCCTCATATCCAACCTAGAGAACAAACCCCACCCCAGCTCCTGCAAGGAACAGCCATGCCTGGCTGGGCCCCTCCAATCCCTGCACTTGGGTCTCGCTCCTGTGTCTTGTTTGACCCCCTTGCTGCCTCAGAACCTCCATCCTGCCTCCAAACTTCCCAAATTTGTCTGTGCTGCCGCTCCTGACCTTTGGCTGCTGCTCCAAATTTTTCTCTGACTCTCTCACTCCGTATCTGAGAGCTGCAAACCTCAACCACAGCGTGGCCCCCCTGCTTGAAATCTATCAGGAGAACCATATGGCAGAGCTTGCTTTTTATATTTGGCCACCAGCAATAACCTCAACATTTTACCACATGCCAAGATGAGACAACGTTCATTTTTAGAACCCATCTTTCCTGTCCTTATTTAGAGAGATGTTTCACCATTGGCTTGTTGGGTTTTTTTTTGGTCAGTTCTGGAGTGGTCAGGTCATCCAGTGCCATCAGGCTCGGGGGGGGGGGCAGATGGTCAAAGTTGTGGGAATTAATTTGTGCAATATTAATCAGAGGTGCAAGGGCTCTTTGCAAGACCAAAAATGCTGTACCAGTGCTGGGAAGTTTTAATTATTCACTGACCCCACTTGTCACTAGGGAAAATTAGAACTGTTTCTTTTTTGTATCTGCTCATTTGTCAAGATTTAGGGAAAATAAAAGGAGGGGGGGGGGGAGGAAGGAGTGAAAAGTATCTGTGACCCTTCTGCTAGAAACAGCCCAGCAGAGGGAAAGGCCAAGTTCAAAATTTTTAATATGTTTTCCTTTTTTAAAAGATCCAAACTGCAGGGCAGCTTCTGTCTAGAAGCAAACTAAAAGTTCTCTGTGGCAGAGGGTTGAGGTCCCATGGTCCAGTTTACTAAAATAAACAGAGAAAACCTGGAAAACCAGGGCAGCTGCTCCTGGGAGAGAGGGGATGGATCTTTATATGCTGATCCCTGAGGAGGAAAGGCAGGTTTCCATCCCCCTTGGAAATAACTGAGCTTGTTCAGAGGTAGAAAACACTGACAGACAGACAGACAGACAGACAGACAGACTGACTGTTCACAGGGGGCTCCCAGCACCACAACCTTCAGCCAGAAATCCACGAGGCCAACGTGTCCCAAAGCTCTACAAAATAAGTGAGAATGACCACAAATCTGCCTGTGTTTTGTGTCCCAGAGGGGCTGGCACTGCCTGGCAGTCTGAGGGTTGGAAAAGGAGCAGCCAAACCCAGGCAGTGGCAGCGAGGCACCTCTGCATCCTCTGCAAGGGGTGAATGTGTTTGGCATCCAAGGCAATCCTGCTGGAAAGCACTGGCAGAAGTGACCTTCTTTTCACAAAACAGCTTTTGAAAGCTGTGCCTGTCCCTTCAGAGCACAGAACTCACCGCTGTGTGACCTGAGCACCCAATCCCAGCAGCTCATCCATAGGGGATGGTGAACTCCAGCTCACTCTCAGTGCTTTTGGAAATCAAAGCTGGGGTGTCAGTTCAGGGAAATCACAACCCACAGAGACAGAAAGTGGTGAAAGGCACCCAAGAGGTTATTAAAGACAGGGTGTTTTCCTAAATCTCATCTCTTCTCTTCCTAGATCTTAGCTCTTCCTTTGTCTCTGCACATAAAGAGTTTTGGGGAAAATTGGGCCATTTTCCTGTGCCTTTAATCCCAAAGCTGACAAGGAGGACACCAAGGAGGACAGTTCCACACAGCACCAAGGGTTTTCTTAGAAAAGATGTTTGCACATGGACGACAAATGGTCCTACTGCACTCGTTCCATTTTCCATCTCCAGCTGCAGCACACAAGGCAGACAGAGGCACCACCAACTCAGGAGGGTGATTTCCTGCTCCTTTAGCTCCTCCAGAATCCAGATTTGGAGCTGACACCCAAAAGGAGCATCAAAGCCCCTGGGTAGGTGTCTGTTCATCAGTCCATGCTCACGTTGTCTCCACGAGGGCTGAGACTGGAATTGCTGTTCCCAGCATGGGGAAGGGTTGCCTGGCCCCTTACTCAGTTTGGGAAATGGGCATTTTTAGTCCTGACTAACAGCTTTTCCTCTCCCTCTGCTTCCTGCCTTCTGACCTCCAGAGCATCAACCCTTTTTACTCACCACTTGCCCGTGGAAAGAACCGAAAGCCCATTTGTCCCAGATAACATATTTGGGATTGTTTGATACCACACTGCTGTGTTTCCAATTAGGTCTCCTGGCTTTTTTATCTCCTCTGTGTAATCTCTTCAGTCCCTCCCTCTAATTAGAACCTTATTTGCCTCTTTTCCCCCTTTTCAGCAGTGTTTATCCTTCACATGGTTTCTTGCATCTCCGCCGAGCGAGGCCTGACTTCTGTTATCTTTGTTTTTTAAATATATGTTTAGGTTTTGCTGGCACAGAACTCTCGTTCAAGCCATCCAGCTATTCATTACAGACCTCATGATTTTCCACAGTAAATTTTCTAGACAATCAACACAGATCAACATTATTCGGTGTCTCGTTCCACATTCTTTCGGAGAGTTATGTGTTATGAACGGCCCAATACTTCAGATTATTACCTTTCATACACAACATCACTGGCTATCTGATGATATTCTGATGGCTAGACATCCAGATGTTTTATTTTATTTATCCTGCTTGGCTTGTTTTCTAGGACCAAGTCCAAACCAGCCTCTAATCTCAGGGGTTGCTCAACAAATTCTGTGAGGGGCTGTGAAAAGTTATTAAAGGCCTTTACACAACAAATAATCCTGCAAACTCCACTCTTGTCCTTATGTCCTTAAAATATACATTGAGCAAGAACAACCTTGTGATATTAATAAGGAATTTTAACCTGCACTTTTGGGAGGGCACGAAAACTCTGGGAATAAACTGATTTCTTGCTGACACGACTCAGGAAGAGACTTTCCGAGGGCAGCTTTCCATGACTGTTATTAGGAAGTTTTTCTGCTTTTCTTTTTCCTGTAGAAAATGGTACTTTCCTCTGCTTGGGAATTAGAACAGGTCCAGGATCTGTAGTCGGAGTCAGAATAGCAGTTCCCATCCCAGGCCAAGCCCCACTAAAGGACAGGAGGTGAACAAAGAGGAAGGTGAAGTCCAAGGGACTCAAAATTAGGCAGAATAAATGAGCCGGAAATTTCACAATTAACAACTTTGCTTCAGAATGTAAAGACATAAACAGATTTCACCTCCTGAGAGGCGAGAGGTGCATTTCCATAATAAAATGGATGAAGCCACTTTCAGTCCACACCATCTTCCTGGTCGTTCCTCCCTGGTTTTGGTATCAGAGACAAATGAGAGAACTCAGGGGCTTGGAATTAAACATTTGCAGTGAGGAGGAAGGTTCTCACATCCAGAACCATCAAGCCTAATTCCACCAGACAAATCACCCTGCTAGTGATGGACATCACCAAAAGACCTTCATGGTGTGCTTGCCCTGAGAGAAGCTGGATGGGCCTTTCTTGATTCCCAATGGTCTATCAGCTGAAGCCCCAAATTGTGAATAGAAGCTGAACTAACCCCATAACTGAGCCCACAGCCTAACATTGTCAAAGGGCTCTGAAATTCCTCTCATCACGTTTTGTAGCCTTGATTTCTTGCAGCCGGGCCCTCCAGTATCAGCAGAGCTCTTGGGAAAGGCAGAAATGAGACAAAAGAGGCAAAAATAAACTGATTTTATTTTTTTTTTTCTTTTTGGAGTGTTCAAGGAAGTTTTGAAACCTTGTTTTAATTTTATAGGCGTCCCCCCCCCCTTTCAATGTAAATCTCTGTCTTTTCTTTCAAAACTCACACGCTTAAATTCAGAATAAAAATAAAAAAAATTAAATAAAAAAAAAAAAAAGAAGGTAGGAAATTTGAGGATTTTCCCACCCCACCCCACTTTCAACAGTTTCCAAACCTTTTTACTACGATGGCCTGAGAGGGCTCTTTATTTTTACAGCTGCTGCATACCTAGTTCTCCTCGCTGGAAGACGCACACGCAGCTCCAGCGATCCTAATCTTTTCATTCCAGGAAAGGAACCAGCTGTAAATCCACTGGAGCAAGATCAGGATACAGCGGCGGGGCTGTTGTTCTGCCCCCCTGCTGGTTAAGACTTCCCCTGACCTGCTGTCCCACTCGGCCCTGCCGTGGCTCCAGGAGCCTGAACCGCCACAATCCCTTCCCACCTCCCACTTTGGCCCTTAAGGACGCTGGAATTGTGATTTTCCTGCTCTGCCAAGCTGAGGTTGAGTCAGACTGGGATGAAGTTTGGGGAGGGGGGGGGTAGCCTGGTTTCTTCCGCCCTGAAAGCACCCCAGAGAGGTGCTTGGTTTGCATCCACCCCCAAAATTCCAAACAAATGGAAGGGATAAGCTTACTCCGTGCACCCTCCCTGTCCCTGGGTGATGTCAATGAATTTCTGTGTCCGCAGCACAGCTCCTTCCCATTTTTACTCCATCCTCTGTCCCCGCTGATGAATCAACTTTCTGCCACGTGAAAGGCTGTAAGAACAACAAAAATGTTGGCATTATTTGGGGGAAAAAAAATAAAAATCATATCAGAGAGTGAGAATTCCCCTGCACCCCTGGAAAACTGCTCAGGGAGTCACCTCGGAGTGCTGGGAACGTCACCTCCAGGCTGAGCCTTTCCCAAATTTTCACGGTAACCTGGTGCTGAGTGTGTACAAACACTCACAAAGAGTGCTTAGCAACACCTCCTGCCAACCCAGGCAGGGGCAGAGGGAACAAAAACGCCTGTTGAGCTCTGCAGATATTCCTGCCGTGAAAACACAGCGTCAAGGAACAGTAAAACCTGTCCTGGGCCCGTGGGGCTGAGGTGGAGTTCCCTCCCACCACTCCCTCCACACAACTATCATTAACTTGGTCCTTTTGGACTTGGATTTGGCCTCCAGAAAGCCTTGTGTCCTCAGGAAATCTGGCACAAGCGAAAGATAGATATATTTATGTAGATATATAGGTATAATGTGTGTGTGTGTGATGTGTGAGGGGATGGAGGAAGAGGAGGCAGCCCCAAAGGTCAAGAGATCTGCAGGACTTTTCCAGACAGGTTATTTCTCATCCTGTCCAGATCAAGGGTGTCCCAGCAAGGGGGAATGTGGCCACTTGGCATGGAGAGAGATTATTCCTCTCAGGGAATGCCAGGGAATGAAGAGACCCTGAGAACGAAGGTCTGTCACCTGCTGGGTGTCCTTCAGCTCTGCTCAGGCAAGACAAAACCCCTCTGAAAGCTCAGAATCTCCACCTTTGGGACATCCATTATGATTGTTGGGTGGCAGTTTTAGAGATGAGGAATAACATTCCAGAGAGGCCTGAGCTAACACGGAGATGAGCCAGTGCATCCCTGGGATACAGCCCTGTGCTACACAAAGCTGTTCGAAGATACAGACCCCAAAAATTTTATTCAAGAAGCAGTAAAAGAGTCCATCAAAGACATAAACTCCAGTCTAACAGCTACTGGCCGTTTGTGGGTAGCAGGGATGTTATTAATCCACCACATTTAAAGGAAATAGCACCTTTTTCCAACCCCTTGTTGACAATGTCACATCATTTCCAGCTTGGGGACAGCAGTGCATGGCTGAATGTGTCACCTTCTCACTGTGTCTCACCACAAAACCTGGTTTGTGTCTCACCATAAAATCTTTTTTTTTTGGTTTTCTGGGAGGTCAGGCAGAAGGTTTTCTTCACTGGGGGACAGTTAAAGGAGAAGGGCATTTGTGTCACCGAGACAATGTCCATTTGCCACCAGCTCAGCTGACAAAAGGCTGCAGGTCTGTTCTTTCCTGGAGTCTCCTGAATATATTAAATCATCTTAAAATGCAGAGCTCAGAATGTGAAACTCTGCTGAGTGGGTGTTAATGATTCCTGGTCAAAACTCCAAGACAAGGCCCTGTGCAGCTTCTTAACAAGGGTTTAATAAGCACAGAAAACCTTGCAAATCCTGCTTGGAAAAACCTTTCAGATATTGGTGTCTTGGAATATATTTTAGGTGACTATTATTCAGTAGACCCTCCTACAGAAATCCTTCTTTCTACTGCTGTTAGTTATAAACTACCTGGTGTTCCTTCCCAGGTAACTTCTCCAAGTTCAGGGTGTGACTGTAGGACGCCCTCAGAGCTGGAGGAGGATTTAGGACCTCAGATATTTAAGTACAGCCCCTTTGAAGGCTGGTTCAGCTGAAAACATTTAAATTTATTCCCATCCTAGCAGCCTTTCAGCCTCGGGATTAATACCTGCCTTAGCCTCGTGCAGATAAACATGACAGAAATCTGCAAAAAGCCAACCTGGACCACACAACAATCATTTCCTGCTCCTGCATCCCCCAGTTCTGTCCCTAATTTGTCTTTCCCGTGCCGTGTGTAAGGACGGCAGCTCCGAGGACCACCAGCTGCTCTCCAGTCTCCGGAGGCAATTTCTGAGCACGGCTCATAAATACCCTCCCTTAAATTTGGCTGTGTCTGAGCCTTCCTAGCCCGGCTGCCCTGCCCTGCTGTGAGGATTTAAAGCTCCCCCCGACTTCCAAAGCCCTGCCTGAGGCTTTGATCCTTTTGTCTGGAGGAAAGAAATGCAAGCTGATGCTGGAAGCATGTGGGATGCATCAGCCTGGCAGAAAGCTCCTGAGCGAGCAAGCCCCCTTCTGGAAGAGGGAGATTTTTGTCGTGCGATGCACGGAGCCAAACCTGCCAGCATTCCCTGGAAAGCAGGAATGAGGGGAGGAGGGGGAAATCTGAGCTCATTAGTCGAGACCCGAGCGTGTCGGTCAAGACGTTTCTATCCCGATTATTAAAACGAAACGTCCACCCAAAAAATTTCCCGGTTGCCACCCCGGCAAAGGGGCCCTGAGAAACGAGGGATGGAGGCAGGGAATATCGATCCCTTTTGGAGGGGAAGGGATGGGCTGTTCCGTGCTGGTGAGGAGGAACAGCTGGAGGGAACGGAGGGTGCGCTCCCGAGCGGAGCAACAGCTGGATGCTCCATGAATCCATCCCCGCCACAGCTGGCAGAGGCACTGCAGCACTTCCACATCCCTCTCCCGGCACTGCCTCCACGTGCTACGGCCCTCCCATCACATCCCCAGGCGCTGCAAGTGCTGTTTGTCACTTTGTCCCCACACAGCAGCGGCGCAGCCCGGCCCTGGCTCCTGCCCCTCTGCACCGTAAGGATGGGGAGAGCCGGCACTCGGATCATCTGCATCCCACAGGGATGAGTAAGAGCCTTTCCAAACACAGCAGCACTTGCTGTCAGGGGCTGCAGGACCGTTCCTGGGAGCAGCAGATGGTTTGTGTGCCCTGCCGTTCCACATTGCTCACCGAACTGGGTTCCCTCCCGCTCCGAGGCACAGCCCGGTGGGTGTTTAACCACACAAAGGATCCCTCAACTCTCCCCTAGAGCTCTGAGAAATCGCTTTGCTCTCCTCATTCATGTCACAAAGGGCTTGTCAACCTCCCCTCATGACACCATCACCCCTCAGGCAACCGCTGGTGGTCAGAGCCAGCCCATAAAAACCATCTCCCTGGTGATGTGCGGGTGACTCCTCTCTGGAAGAATCCCCATCCCACCACTGTGCCACAGGAAAAGGGGTCAGGCCTCCCCCAGTCCATGAATCAAGAACCTCCAGTACTTGCTACAAAAGCCACAGGGCTGCTTGACCATCTAAAGATTGAATTAAAACTAGAAATGAAGTTCTCAAAATAGATAGGCTCCTATTTTGGGCTGAGCCCCAGGCTTTGATTTTGTCCTGGTCAAACTGTCTCCTTCCCTCCCACTTGGAAATCACTGGCTGCAAGCCTCTGGCACCCACTGGAATGGGCTTATTATAAAAGTGCTAAACAGCAGAACAGTAATTCCTGAAGGCTGAAATAATGGGACAGGAGTCAGCTAAAATTGCTGGATTTTCAGTGCTCTTGCCCAAGGTTTGTCACCATCAAGTGTGGAGTCCTGAAACGCTTTGTGCCCTCTGCCACACCATTCCAGCTGCTAAGGACAATGAGGAAAAGGCCTTTGAAATCATGGATAATATCACAAGACCAGGATGACAGACTGTTTTGGGGTCTTTTTCACATTGAGAAAACTGAGGCAAGACAATGGATTTACCAGAAGGATGTGGTGCCACTTTGAGAAGCTTAAAGTATCTCCAGTGCACTAAATCCTTCATGTTCATCACAAACCAAGTGATAAATGGATGAATAGGAATGTTAATAACATTTATGTCTAATCTAACATCTGGAAAAGCCCCTGGAGAAATCTGGTTCAGGGAAAAGATGTTCCCAGCCTCTGTCTTCATACAGCAGAAGGCTGAGGGGCAGAAAGCCCCCCAAAGGTGAAGGCAATGCAAACAGGTCATCTGCATCTGGCACAGGCTGCCCAGACAAGCTGTGGCTGCCCCTGGATCCCTGGAAGTGTCCAAGGCCAGGTTGGAGCAACCTGGGCTAGTGGAAGGTGTCCCTGCCCATGGCAGGGGGTGGAATGAGATGATCTTTAAGGTCCCTTCCAACACAAATCATTCTATGATTTTTATGCTCTAAATCTTGCAGCTGCCCTGAAAATTGACCTCAGCTGATTTGGGGTAAATTAGGGCAGATTCACCCCTGGCTGGGCTGAGAAACAGAATTGGTGTTGAACTGCTGTTTTCCACCCCTGACCCATCCAACCCATCCTTAGGGTGGGAATTCAGTGGAGGAGTCAAGGAAGGAACCAAGAGCTGCTGGACACCTCTCAGCATGAGGGTCAGGTAAGGAGCTCTTCTCTCCATCCTTCAGTACCAGTTTTTAATTCATCCCATGATTCTCACCCTTCTACCAAGTCAGTCTCAGCTCCTGGGTGAAAGGACATTTATTTAGGACATTGGGGTGGAGCAAGTCCAGGGAAGGGAAGGGAGCTGGGAAGGGGCTGGAGCAGCAGGAGCAGCTGATGGAGCTGGGGGGGCTCAGCCTGGAGAAAAGGAGGCTCAGGGGGGACCTTCTGGCTCTGCAACTCCCTGACAGGAGGGGGGAGCTGGGGGGGGTCGGGCTCTGCTCCCAGGGAACAGGGACAGGAGGAGAGGGAACGGCCTCAGGCTGTGCCAGGGAGGTTCACATCGAATATTAAGATAGCTATTTTTTCCCTGAAAGGGCTGTCCAGCCCTGGCACAGCTGCCCAGGGAAGTGGTGGAGTCACCATCCCTGGAGGGACTTAAAATATGTGTACATCCTGCACTTGGGGACATGGTTTAGTGCTGGGTTAACAGTTGGACTTGATGATCCTGGAGCTCTTTTCCAGCTGAAGTGATTCTCTGCTTTTGCCTTTGCTTTCCTTTCTTTGGTTTGCTCTGGTTTTCCCAGAGGCTCACAGATGGAGGTGGCTTTCCCCACAAATCCCCACTTAATCAGGGTCAGAGCGTCGTGTCTCTCCCCACTTCCCAACCACTGAGCCTCCCCTTGCAGAGACCATTAATTAACCCCCTCTGACAGAGCAAGGCTTGGCTCCTCTGCTGGATCCCTGGACGACCAGTGCCAGCTGTTAAGGATGACACAGCCCTTGGGTGTACTGGGAAATGGGCTGAGACCACAAAACCATCTCACGTCACTCACCACACACACAAGAGCCTTTGACCACTGCAGCCAAAACAGAGCCTAGTTTGAGTCTGCTCTCCAACTAAACCTCCAGAAAAAAAACACCAGGAGAGGGCTATTTGACATTGAATTTGCCATAATAGGAGTGGATCCAACTTCTTAGGTGGCACAGGTTGGCTGTCAGTATTAGGACCCTTTCTCAGAAGATCCGCAGATGGAATAGCAGCAAATCTGCTCTTTGTTTTCTAGCCAGGTATAACCCAGAGAAACAACGGGATGTATTTAGCTGGGGGATTCTTTGCTTTCACAGACACCTTTCCAGGGAAAATGCAGCAGGTTAGAGGGAACTGTCCTGTTGGACAAAGCCAACCTCTGAATTCCCAGCTGGGTCCCTGGATGGCACCGTGTGTGTGATCAGGAGCACAAACACCACAATAACAAAACAAAAATAAATGTTCAGGACAGAAAAAAAAAAAAAAACACTGAAAAATTTGCTGTAAAGACAAAATGTGATATAACCTGTTTTCCTCCTTTTCAGGACTTACCTTGGTCCACTCCAGCTGAAATGTATCTTTGGTTGTCCCCAGGAAATTCCCAAGGAGAAAATCACTCAAAACCCCACACCAGGTCTTACATCAAATCCAGGACTATGAATAGATGAAAAATACGGGGGAAATTCTGCTCTCTGCAGATAAAGAATGACTTTTTAGTTATTAGTATCCCAATTAATAACCCTGACAGGCTTTGAGTTGTGCCCTCGCCAGGGGATCCAAGCAGAGCAGGGCAAGAGAAGAATAAATTAAGAAATAGACCATAAATAAAATAGAAGGTCATCTACAGTAAAATTTAAAACAATAATAGTGAGCTGTGTAAAACAAAAAATAAGATTACAAATGATAACAGTGAGCTATTAAATAAGTAATGCAATAACAGTGAGCTATTAAAGAAATGAAGATTAGGAGAAGTGGGCATTGCTCCCTTGCACTTGCATTTTAAAGAAAGCACCTTTTGGCACCCCAAAAATTTCCCCACCTCTCTTGATACTTCTTGAAATCAACGTTACAGAATAGAAAGAAATTAAGTAAGATAATAGTAAGAAATTAAGAAAAATTAAGAAAAATTACATGGTTTGGGTGTTGGGGGTTTTTTTCCCTTCAGTTCAGGAATGATCCCTGGAGGGGGCAGGATGGAGATCCCTTTGCCTTTGCTGCTCTGGCTCTGCTGTGGCTGATCAGGGGCTTTGAGGTCTCCAAGCCGTCCCTGCAGGACTTTTAATCTCCCACCCCAGCTCACAAATGTCCTCTGTCCACACAAAATTACAGGGAAAAAAAAAAAAAAAAAAAGCCATTTTCCCCCAGACTAACAGCCATTCCATCACTCCTTGGGGCTCAGGTTATCCCACGTGTGAGGTCCTGCCGGAGCTGCAGCTGGAGGACAGCCAAGGTGTCAAAGGGACAGTTCTGTGCTCTACAGCCCTCGTGAGCACCATCAATCCCAGAGCTGAGTTCCAAACCCTCCCTGCTTTATTTTTAATTTTTTTTTTTTTTATGGCGCTTCTCCGCTGGGCTGGGCTGGGGGAAACGCTGTCAGGTCACTGCAGAGCTCACTGAAGTTGCTGAGCTGGGTGCTAAACTTGCTTTTAATGCTCCTGGTGGAGCCTCCAGCAGGTTCCTAAGGAGGGAAACCTCCCATATTTGGAAATATGAGAATGGAAAAAAAAAAAAAAAAAGGAAAAAGAAAAACAAACCCTCTTAAATATTCCAACTCAATCCAACTTTAGTGTAAATCCAACCGTCCCAGAGCCTGCTGGGACAGGACTTGTGTGACTAACTGTTGCTGTGGATTTCTCATGGATAAATTTATGGTTTTATTCCCCCAAAAAAACCCAGGGCAGTGATAAGAGTCTCTGGGACATGTTTCTGAGCTCTCAGGTATTTCTAAAAATATTGATTTAACAACCTACTCATTTATTTCTCACTTACACAGCTCTAGAAATCGATGCTGAGGTTACTGATTATCACCTCGGGGGATATTCCAGGTTAAAATATCATACCCAAGAAAAGAAACAAGCAAAAAAAGCCTGAACTACAAATTGAATTTTGCACCTACAATTGCTCATTCTCACACTTTACTGGATGCATTTGGATAGATGAGGATCATTTAGCATTTTATAGGAATTCAAATAAGAACAGGCACAAAGCTCTCTAGTCCAGAGCAGAAGTATCCTAATTATCATTTTGTTTTCTCTTCTTATTTTATGAATTTAGTCATGAAATAACCAGAGCAGACCAAACTATTATTTTGATGTCTTAGGGATTTCCCCTTAAAAAACTCTGACATGACAGTCCTGCTCAACCAGCCTGTGAATTCTTTCTCCTCTCTGCCACTCAGATAAGGTTGGGAATTTGCAGGTGGGACATCTCCTTGTTCCTGTATTATTTGATTTTAATGGAAAAATGTCATTTCAAAAGCTCTTTGTCATCCAAAACTCTTTGTTTTCCAGGCAGATGCTGCCTTGGAGTCTCTCAGGTTTAGGGTAAAAGTCCCATCAGAGCCTCAAAAAGCTTCCCAAGACATTAGGATGGTGCCTGGGAAAACAGATTGGAGAAGGAAACCAGTCAGTGACCAGTTTGTGGGATTTATGATGGAGCAGAGGTTTTATTCCACAGCCATCCCTCCTTCCTAGCTCTTTCCCTGTGGAGCTCCTCAGCTTCCTGAAGGGTTCAGCTCCTCAGACAAAGAAATACAAGATTTTACAGGCAAAAAACCACCACCAACAACAAAAATAGTGAAGGAATCTATTTCCCAGCTCTGGATTTTAAGGAGAAAGCTGCACTTGGCCCTGTATTTCCTTTCCTACGGGTCAGACCCTCGAGATGTTTCCAATTTCAACCTGTTTCAGTTTTCCTCGTGGCTCAGACAAAGGGATGGACCGTGCTGGGTTCCAGAGGGTATCTGCAGTCCCTAGTCCAAGGAGAGGACTTTCCAGAGGGTATTTGCAGTCCTCTGTCCTAGGAGAGGACATCCCAGAGTTGAGGATGAACAAGAAGAGGAAGGATAAGGAGCCATTCCACCCTTGGATGTCACCAGCAGCAGCAGGGAAGGAAGGACAGGACCACACATCTCTGCCAGGTCCTCCAGAGCCTCATTCCTCCCAGGACCCTCAAGGAACAGGAAAAGGGACCTCACCAGCTGGGATTCAGCTCTCCATGCCAACACCTCCCACCTCCTCCTGGCAAATCCTGTCCTTGGCATAGCCAATCCCAGAATTCCGGGGCGAGGCGGTTCCATCGCCACGGCATCTCCGCCTTTCCCACCCTCCCCTCTCACACCACGACCTCCTTCCTCCCCCCCAGCCTTGTGCTAAAGCCTGGCTTGTGCTTAAACCGTGGTCAGTGAGAGATGAAACTGCACAGGAGTAGCTCCCCCCAGCAGGGAGGGGGCCAAGGTGCAGGCAGGAATTTCCCCCCCAAATCTCCCTTCCTCCTCCAGCCTTCCCAGACATCCCCAGGCTCAGCATCCTCCACCTCCCCAAAGCTGCAGCCCAAGGAGCCAGAGGCTTTGTCCAGCTCCTCTGCTGCCCCGAGGGGAACAAGGAGGGGATTTTCTCGGCTTGTTCCTTAATTCAGTCGGCAAACATTCCCCACACAAAAAAACTGGGCTGGGAAGGATCGACCCAGGCACCATCTTGCATTTGCCAAATGGATTAGTCCATAATTGCTGGGTGTCTCAGATGCCAAAGGGCTCCTGACTCCTGCCTGGGGCAGGTCTTTATTGAATTTATTTATCATTATTATTTCCCTCCCCCCTTTCTCACCCGGAGCTGTTCCCTAAATCCTGTTTTGTGGGGAGGGTTACGGGGTTCTTTCATCAGCAAAGCCTGAGAGCCTCCCGGTGACTTTGGGGGGCAGCATATTGACCTTTGGGGCTCCTAATGCTGCATTACAACATCTAATCCCACATTCCAGGGCAGGCTGGAAAACGGGGAGAGGATGGGGAGGAGGGAAAATACCGCTCGTCGTGCAAAATGCATTCACGGCGAAGGAAACGGGGGTCACTGCAAGGGAGGGACACAGACAAAAAGTGGAGCTAAAAGAGATTTGGGAGGGGTTTTCTGGGGTTGGGCAGAAATTTCCAACAAACAGGGGAGCTCTGGAGTGATTAATAATAATAATAATAATAATAATAATAGTAATGATAATTTAATCTCCTCTCCTTGGCCTCACATCACTCCTCATCCTTCCCAAAAGTTATCTGCTCCTGACTATTATTAATCATTTACCCCACCAGAGCCAGGGAGGAGCTGGACATGAGTGGGCAGCAAAATAAGCCAGGCTGGGAGAGCTGGGGGGTTCCCCTGGAGAAGAGAAGGATCCAGGGAGACCTGAGAGCCCCTTGCAGGGCCTGAAAGGACCCCAGGAGAACTGGAGAGGGACTGGGGACAAGGGATGGAGGGACGGGACACAGGAAATGGCTTCCCACTGCCAGAGGACAGGGAGAGACGGGATATTGGGAAGGAATTCCCGGCTGGGAGGGTGGGCAGGCCCTGGCACAGGTTGCCCAGAGAAGCTGTGGCTGCCCCATCCCTGGAAGTGTCCAAGGCCAGGTTGGAGCAGCCTGGTCTATGGAAGGTGTCCCTGCCCATGGCAGGGGGTGGCACTGGATGATCCTTAAGGTCCCTTCCAACCCAAACCATCCTGTGATTCTGTGATTCCATGAACAGCTTTCCCCTCTGGATGAAAAGGGGAAAACTAAGCCTATTTTTCCCTGTGGGAAGACCAATAATGCTCTGAGGCAGGAAAATCTCTCCATCTGCCCACATTACCTTCCCAGCAGGCTCATCCCACCAGTCCATCTCCAAGGGTGACAGTGCTTGGGACAAGCCAGTTCTGTCCCCATAATCTCCCCAAAATATTCCTCACTTTGTACATTGTATGGATGTTATAGATTTAATGAGGCCATAATGTCATTAAACAAGATAGATCTATCTAAGATACTGCTACAAACACACACAAGGAAGTGGGAAGAAGAGGGATTTGGGCAGAGGAAGAAGCAACAGGGAACCCTGAGCAAACAATGAAACATCAGCCACAAAAGAAGAAGAGAGAGAGCAAAAGATAGACTTTAAAATACCCACATTTGAGAGTTAACATTGGTACCTGTGACCTGAAGAACATCTCAGGGTCTTGGTGTGCAGCAAATAAAGAACCTGGACTTCAGTCAGTGATGTTTTCATCCTGGTTTTTTTCCTTCCCAGTGATGCAGTGGGGCATTCCAGCACTCTGCCCGTGGTTGGGTTGGTTTTAACCAGTGGCAAAGCAAGGAGCAGTGCCAAAATTTCTGAGTCTCTGGGAGGTTTTAATTTTAATCTGGAATATTGTTTTTTTTTCATGCAAAAAGATGGGAATGTCACATGGGAACATGTTGATTTTGATAACACTGTACTCCAGAAAAAAAAAAAAAAAAAAAAGAAAATTATTAGTTTAAAATTGTCTGACATGCAGAGGGTGGAATGATTCATGTTATTCAAGCAATCTGGGGGGAGAGAGGGTAAGGAAGGGGATTAAGTGCTGGGTGAAGTTGAGAGTGATTTTGAAATTCCAGCATCCCCCTTCAAAGCCGGGGTTGGATCCCACACACCCTGCGTGCCTTCCAGTCTGTGCCTGTGGGGATGAACGCACCGATACCTCCCTGGCCACAAACCCACACACCAAACTCGTCATTAAATCTCGTTATTGCGGCCTCAGGAAGGCTCCTGGTGTCTCTCTCAGAGTCCTGACTCCCCGTCACGTCTGGTGGCCGGGTGAGAACGAGCGGAGGTCGTGGTTGGAGATCCGAGGGCCGGGCGCGAACACGCGCAGAGTTGACTCCTTCTTCCCTTTCCTCGGCACATTCCGGCTCCTCTGCTCACTCCCCCCACACTTTTAAACCATTTCTCTCTTGGTTTATGTTCCTGTGAAGGAAACAAAACAAACCAGAGCAAGTCAGCCCTGCCTGGGTTTGGGTTTGCTGCCTTTCTGCGAGACGCTCTCAGCCAGGGCTTTGCTGGCAGCAGAGCCAAACCCAGAGGACAGTTAAACTCCAGGTTCCCTTTTAAATCAAACATTCCCATCCAGGTCGTGGGTTCTGCTCCAAACCAGGCAGAGAACCCACCGAAAGGTCAGTAAAAAGAGTTCAAGGTTGTGGCACAACTCCTTGCAAATCCCCGTCCCGGACTTCAGGGATGGCGACCCGATGAATTCCTGCTTTGGGATTGGAGCATCCCAATTTTCCACTCAGGGCTGCAGACGGGGGAGGGAGGGATGTTTGTTATTCCTGAGGACAGATTTTATTGTGTTTTCTGTGGTTTTTTTCCTGGATTCCCAACAGCCAGCAAGGAGCAAAGAGGGCTGGAGGAGCTCATTGCTTTGCTAATGTGTGGTTTGCAACAGGAGCTGCGGAAAGGCTTCTTGAAGGAAAACCAAACTGGCTTCGGGAAGGAGCCAAACCCAAGTGTTTGGGAGGGATCCGGGGCAGAGGATGAAGAGTGGGGAGGGGGAGAGGTGAAGGAGGGTAATCAGAGCTGTGTGTGGTACTTCCACAGCGAAAAAAAAAAAAAAAGTAAAAAAGCCTGGAGGAATGGATTTGGGATTCCTCCCTTTGGAAACAGTTGGGAAAAGAAAAGAAAAATAAAATTAAAAAAAAAAGGGAGCAGAAATCTTCATTTAAAAGAGGTTAGAAATGTTTAAAGAGCAAATAGACCCAAAAGAAACCCCAAACCATGTCCTCGAGGGTTTGTCTCCCATCAGCATTCCCGTTCCAGGAGAGCAGCCTGGGTAAGGCTACGTGACCAATGAATGTGCCCTGACCCCAAAGGCACCACAAGAATAATAGATCTTATATTGCACTTTCCTTTGGTGGAGCTCAGAACACTTTATGGGAAAAGTTATGTTTTCCACCATAAAATAAAAAAAAAAAACAACAATATTCTCCAGCAGGAACTGGGACCAGGAAAACAAAACAAATCAAACCCCGACTTTTAGAAAATATCCATCTAAAATATAAAATCGGGAGGGAAAAACCATTTGGTGGGAGGGGGAAGTTTTGCCTAAAACCAAAACATTTAATTTCTCAGAAAAAAAAATAAAAAATAAAAAAAAAAGCCAAGGCACGGGGAGGTTAAAGTGGCTTGCCCAGAGCACGCTGGGGGACTTGCACCTACATCTCCCAAGCCACAGACCAGTTAAACTGTGATGTCAACAGGCATTTCAGGCAAACATCAAAAAAAATGAGTTCAGTGAAGTCACTGGGCTGTAAAGCAGCCTCTTGAGGGGATCTCCATGCCCACACACGGGCTGTTGGTCACTGGTGGAGAGCAGCAAAGCAAAGAGGGTCCCTGAGGGAGAATTTACATCTCTCACCCCATCCCACCCGAGCGCCTCCAGCACTGTCTGCGGGGATAACATCGCAGTACGGACACAAGGCCAAGCTGAACACACACAGGCCCTTCCCAAGGCTCCAAAATTCCCCAGTGCTCCACTCAGGGAGCGAATTCCCCCCAGTGGCACCGAATTCCAAGCCCTCCCCCCCAAAGATGCCGAGATTTTCGCGTTAATCCCTTGCGGGGGTTTTGCGGAGCGCGCGGATTGTGTCGCGCACGGAGCCTCTCGAGATGTCATCTGCCACTTCAGAGGGACGAGGAGAGCCAAGAATAGCAGAAAGGCAGAGCAGTGCATACCCCTGGGTGCTGCACAGCTGGGCTGGAGTCCGGCAGACATGTAATTTTCACACCATTTCTCACCAGCGTGCACTCAGACAGCTCCGCTTTCCCAGCCCTGCGGTTGGAGCGCACACATCTCCAGTTTTCACTTTGTCCCCTCGTTCAGAAGGGTTGGCAGTGCCTGGAGGCAAAATGCTTTCAGTCTGCTGAGCTCCTTGCTCTGTTTTCTGTTGGCTTCTGGAATTAGATCCTCTGTTTAACAACTGTTTCATTAAGGAGAAAGTGGTGACAAATAACCAGACAACCGAGCCTACCTGGGCAGGTTGATGGATGTTTCTTGGTGGCTTTACTGCACAACAGCTGGGAGTGAGGTGGGACATCACTGAGATCTGGCAACGAGAAAAATCACATCACAGGGAAGCAGAAAATGTGCTGCTTTACCTCCTTCCCACCTCCTCCTGTTGGGGGAGAAGAAATCCTTGCAACCTTCAGCCCTGCTTCAGATAACACTCAGGTTCTACCATTCCTGTGATAAAAATAAAAAAATAAAAAAATAAAAAAATAAAGGAGGAATTAATGATTTGGAAGGTAAATTTGCAAATTGGTTGTTGTCAGTCATCAGTCACCGTGTGAGCAGTGAGGAATGGAACAGGCTCTTCTCTCAGCTGGAACTGCTCACACACTGTCAATGCCCTCCCCAGAAAAGAAGCAAATCTGTTCCAGATGGCGAGATTTGAAAGAATTTTACACCTAAACCCGGCATGGGGTGTAACCAATCTAACCTTTCATCAGATGTGACAGTGGAGGACACAGAAAAACACCTTGTAAGGTGGATTTCTCGTCCTGACTTTGTGGGAGTTGGAACAGAAGAGTTGGATCTGCAAGAAGAGCTTGACACAAAGCCAAGGCTTGGTCTCCACAGGAGGATATTGTTGTGTTGGGTTGAGGGGGTGTTGTACAGACACACCACCAAGGCTGTCCCACCAAACTGGGCTTAGATATTTAGATTTGACGGGTTTTCTCAGGATCCAGGTGAATTAGGTGCTGAGGAATCAGTGCACTCCCTTCCTACACCTCTTGTGGACCTCTGGTGCTTGAAATCCAGCCTGACAACAAAAGGGTTACCACGATACCTCAGGAATGCTTCCAAAGTGCAAATAGATTTAGAGTTGGACCTCTGAGTGATTTACTGGCACGTGCAGACTCAGAGAAACATCATCCTTTACCAGTCCCAGTGGCCAACAACCCATTGCACTCAAATCCTCCCAGCTTCAAGAGTTCCATAGATCAGCAAGACACTTCCCAAAAGGGCTCTCCTGCCAGCTTGGAGATGCCCAGGGATATCTGTGCAAAAGCCAACAGATTTTGGGTCAAGATCTAAACCAAATGGAACTCACTCTTCAGGATCTTGTGTCTGTCCCTAAACCCAGAACACACGGGATTGATGGGAAGAAAAACGTCTGGGAAGGGAGGGAGGGTCTCAGTGACTGTAATAGAAAAGAAAATTGCACTAATTTAAATTAGGAGCAGACTTGCTCAGAGACACCAAACTCCATTTACCCACATATGGACTTTTCTCTAAATCTTTCCAAAAAAATAAATAAAAAAAAAAATCCCAGTTTGGCTTGGACTGAACTGAGTTGAGCACGAAGACCAAAACCAGTCACTAATTAATGGTGTCTGGTTTTCTGGTATTTGTGCACCATAAAAATTAATAAAGGACTTCTCTGGGAAAAAAATAAATGGTTAGCTGGAAAGCCAGCCTTGGCCTTTGTTGTTTTCCTGTTACTCATCACTCCTCAGTGAGATTCCTTGAAACTTCGAGCTGGGAACTTCCCAGGAACTTCTAGTAATTTCCCAGAGCCAAGATTTCCAGGGAGGAATTGCTGCAATCTCGCTAAATGTCAGTGTCCAAAGACTGGGTGCAAAATGCAACTGCTGGGGCTGATTTTCAGAGCTGTTTTCCAGAGCTGATTTCCAGCTCTCCAAGCTCTCGGGAAGAACACCCACGACATTTTCAGGAGCTGGATGTGGTTTCAGATGCATCTTTCCCTCTGATTTTCTGCACATCCAGATTGAGGCCCCAAAGCCTGTATTTTTAATAGTGGAAATCACCTGTAGTGGTTTTAGGGAGGGCAGCAGGTCTTGTCTTTTCTACAAAAGAAGCTCCAAAACTAGGGAATACCACAGGTGGGAGTGGAACAGGGAGCAGAGTCCTGCACTCCAGCCAGTTCTCCTCTTCCAGTCTAGCCTGGAACCACATGGAGATACCACTTTGGTCCTTTAAACAACAAAGTTTGCATTAAATGTTGCATTTGAGCTGAAAAGTCCTGCTTTTCAGTAGGCTTAGCTGGTGCAGAGCCCCGGAAGCAAGAGGAGAAAGCTCCTCAGACAGGAGATTTAGATCCCAAACCAAGACTGAAGTCTGGACTATCTGATGTTGCCCAACTTGCTGGTGGAGTTTCCATAACCCTCATGAGCGTCTCAGTCCCTCAAGAGGTAAATCCATTCCACCACCACCATTCCCAGCTGGGGAAGAGACAGCCTGGATGGGCTGGAAGAGGGGAGAGGGAACTCAGAGCTTTCTGCTGAGCAGCCCTTGGGGCAGATCAGGAGAACTCAGGAGCTCACGAGGAAAACCAGCACTGATTCCACATCCTTGCACTGCAGCTGGGACACTCAGGTGGAAGGACCTGTGTCAAATCATCAGCTGGAGTAAGTTGTGATGGGTTTTGACCTTGACAGAGCCCTCCTGCTTGATATCAACCCTCCTTTTTGATTTTAGTGGTGATTTTTTTCCCCCCTCCTCCTTACAATTCACCTGGAACTCCTGACTCCAGCTTTTCCCCTTAATGAATCCTTTTTTGCAGCAGCAGTAGCACAGCCCTGGAGAAGGAATCCTGCTCGGGCATCTCGAGGTCTTCTTTGAGGCCTGTGGAGAGCTGCGGGTGCTTGGCTGGGGATGAAAGGAGGAACTAACAATGCTGGTTTATTCCTGAGATTTTTTTTGCTGCAGTATTTCAGTGATGTCAGAGCCAAAGTTTAGGGGGGGAAAAAAAAAAAAAAAGAAAAAAAAAGTATATGTGTGGAGTACACGGGGTTGGGTCCGGTGGATGGATGAAAAGAACATGATTATTTTGATTACCTTGATTTAAAGCACCAGCGGAGCTGAATCATGTCCAGCCAAAGAAATATCAGGCAGACAAAATTTACTTCTCTATTTGCAGCAAAGCAGAAGAGGAGGAGGAGGAGGGAGGAAGGCAGGGAGGGAGGGAGGGAAGAAAAATGACTCCGAATCAAACGAGGAAAATACACACCAGCTCAACATTTTCTTCTTGCAACGATTTTCTTCCTTAAGAGGGCGACCACAAAAGGCAGAGATGTTTAATCCATTAAAAGTGGAGTTTTCTGGACAGAATAATCTGAGTTTTGTCAAGCCACCAGCCTGCTTCTCACTGGGTGGGCTCTGGCTGGGGAGGGAAGAGGCTTTCAGTGGATTCCCTCTCACACACAGACACCGAGGCCCTGGCTGGAAGAGAACATGGGAAGATGAAGCAAAGGTTTATCTGCCAAGGCATCAACCCATCACCCTCCCTCCAGCACCTGTCCTGGGTGGGGCTGAACCTTCTCCTGGACATGGGATGCTCAAATTCGAATTTCAGGACAGCCTTGGTCCCTCTTGGTCAGTTCTTTGGCTGTTCTGCCAAGGGCCTCCCTGTCTCTGTTGTTCTGTGACAAGGGAGCCCAGTTTTGTAAGCCCTGATGTAAGAAAAATAAATGAAAGCTCTTAAAAAAATAGGTATTTATGGCACTTGGGGGAAAAAAAATATATATATATATGTTGTTTCTTACTCTTATTATTTATACTTTGCTTTCATTTGCACACAGGCTCACACAAACAGGCAGGGCAGGTCCTGCTCAGAGAATCACAGGATTCTTTAGGGTGGGAAAGATCTTTGAGATCATCAGGTTCAGCTTCAACTTGTTTGCACTGGATCTTTACACAAGAGAAGACATTTTGCCCCTCCCTCCTCTGTCAGGAAAAACCAGGAAATACACTTTTTATCTCTTCAGTTAGGGGTGATTTCCACGTGAAAAGTTATTTTGTTCTCATGAAAACGATCATTTGTGTTGAATCCAGTGGCTAAAGGGACCCTGATGTCCAACAAACCCCAAACACAGATGGGTGAGGAGATGGGGGCAACTTTGGAAATGTCACATTTACAGGAGCTGGACTTGGGTGATCCATGGGGGCCCCTTCCCATTCAGGATGTTCTGTGATTCCAGAGGTGCCAAGAGGTCTCCACGCTGAATCCAGTCCTGATATTCCCCACAATCTCTGCTGGGATCAGACAAACAGCAAAGCCCCTTCGCTGTTACCTCCCATTCTGGCAAGGGATGAAGGGGGAAAGCAGAAAGGATTGACTGACAGAGGTTGAAGGTTGGGATTCCCTGGAAGGAAACTCAAGGAAAAACAATCCCTGAGGCTCACCCTCACCCCAGGGATTTGGTCCTTCCTCACCAAAGTCATCCTAACCCTCTGCCCTGCATTTTTAGCTGTCTTTGGGCATGGAAAGGATCAGGATCATCCCAACCTGGAATGAACAGAGAAGAAGAACCAGTTCCTCCTGTTTTCAAGGGTTTGAGGTTCAACATTTCCCCTCAACTTTGATACAAAGATGCTCTGAATGCGTGGGCACCTTACTGGGCTTAGCAAGACATTCCTGATGGATAAAATCCATGGAGGTTTAGGATTGCCAGGTACAGGCGTAAACCTTGTGAGATGGTCCCAAAACCACACCTGAATATGGGGCTTTTTGGGGATGGAGCATATCCCAAAAATTATATTTGAACATTGGGCTTTTTGGGGATGGAGGATATCCCAGAAATCACACCTGAACATGGAGCTTTTTGGGGATGGAGGATATCCCAAAAATCACACCTGAACATGGGCTTTTTGGGGATGGAGGATATCCCAAAAATTATATTTGAACATTGGGTTTTTTGGGGATGGAGCATATCCCAAAAATTATATTTGAACATTGGGCTTTTTGGGGATGGAGCATATCCCAAAAATCACACCTGAACATGGAGCTTTTTGGGGATGGAGCACATCCCAGAAATCACACCTAACCATGGGACTTTTTGGAGATCTTGCAATGTCCATCTGGTCCCATGGAGGAGAGGTCTTCTTCTCCGAGGAACTTGCCCAGAAAGGCTCCAACTGCCCCCAAAATTTCATGCCTCCCCCAGGCACAAACCCACACCCCACCCCAAGCCCCCGAGGACACAGAGTTAATCACTCATTTCCCAGAAACCTCAGCCAATTTGCCTCAGGCTAATGAAGAGAACAATGGATCATGGGGGGAAAAAATTCTCATAATTAGGGTCACAAAATGCACCCCCAGGCTTCTGTTTTTGTTTCAGACATCAGCCCCACCAGAGTAGGAGTATTTTGTGTTCCTACAATTTCCTGAATAAAAGCAGGAGGAAATCGTAAAACCCTACAAGACACCCACGAGGGCCAAGTCCTTATCTCGGCATGAAAATATTATTCAGAATCTCTGAGGATTGTTTTTGCTCATTTCCAAAATGGATGATCAAATACTGAGTGATCCTTCCCGGACTTGCCAATATTTTTAATAGGCATCTTAGTCAATGTTAGTACAGCTGTCCTTTCAAATCAGCTCTTCTGGTGACTCAACCCTTGGACTGGGAGATTTCCCGAGGTTTTTATCTGCTCTTGGTGGGCCCTGTCCTCGAAATCCCATCACAGGAGAGAGGGGGAGGTTCCTCCTCATCCAAAACACACAACCCACTGGGCAAGGAAAAGGACACCCACCATTAAAAGAGGAAGGAGAAAAAGAAAGGGGGAAAAAAAGGGAGGGGTTAAAAAAAAAAAAAAAAAAAGACCATCAGCATTATTTCACCCTCCAGCAGGTGAGCATTTCTGGATAAAACCCTTGGAATGCCAATATTCCTGCAGCCACCCTCCAGCTCCAACCTTGCTCTTCACATCACCTGTTTCCTCTTCGAGTCGACATTTCCAAGGGGGAGAGGGGGATGGCTTTGGAAAACCAACGTTTGGAAAGCCCAAAAAATTGCAGTTGGAAAACTGAAAGGCAGGAAAAGTCTCCACGTTTCTCCTGGAGAAAACACAATTCCCCAAGAAGCCCTGCAGAAACAGCAAGGAAGGCGAGCAAGCCACGAGACATCAGCCCTACTGCAGAAAGCAGCTGTTTTATTGGTGTTAATGTTCACTTGAGGAATTAATCCTCACTCACTTGAGGAATTAAAACTCACCCGAGGGATTTTATTTCTCCCCGGCTCAGCTTTTGGGCTGTAGATTGAAGGAGACTCAGATTCCCCCTCTAAAATCCCCATCCCCGGGGTGGGAAAGGGCTTTCTGACCCAAACTGGGCCACGAGAAAGGTTTTGTGGAGGTAAATGTAGTTTTGTTACTCCTTAAACCTAGAAAATAATAATAATAATAATAATAATAATAAATAAAAAATAAAAAAAAATAAAAAAACCCCAATGGAGAAGTCTCCAGGCTGAATAATTTTGAAGCCTCCAGTAGCTTGAAACATCTCCAGACCTATTAAACCCCGAAACCAAAATAAACAGCCTGTCCTCCCTTCATGGCAGCAGAAAGAATGTCTTAAGTCAAGCCCTCCACTCGCCTGCCAAGCCCCAATTGCCCTCAAGAACTTGTTCTCCAGGGCTTTGTCAAGTCAGCTCTAACATTTCCCAAGCAACAAGGGGTTCCACCACGTCCCTGGAAAGGGAATTCCACAATCTGTGCCTGGATCCCCTTTTAAAAGCACCCTGAAGTGCCTGTTACCTGCAAGCACCGGAGCTGGAGAGGGTCCATCCCGTGGTAAATCCCAGGCTTTCAAGTGTCTTTCCAGTCTGGATCCAAAGGAAAGCAAAATATTTTCCAAAATTTCCTGCACAACAGAGAAAAGGATCCTTGCAGTTGATTAAAGTGTTCATGGCAATAAAGGCAAATCTTTTGGGGGCTGGATTTGGGGTTTATTTTTTCTATTTTTTTAATATTTATTATATATTTATTATTATTATTATATATTTTAATTATATATTTAAATGTATATTGAAATATATATTTTTAATATTTATTCTATATATTATTATTATTATTTATATTACAGTTCTTATTGGTATCTATGACCAAGACGCTGCAGCATTTAAAAAAAAAATAATTAAAAAAAAAATTGGAAATAAAACCACTGTCTGAAACTGGAAACCAAAGCTTTTCTTTTTACTGGAAGTTCATCAGAGTCAGCATTTGCAAACCCATATCAGTTTTATCAAATTCCAGCAGGAAAACATTCCTTCAGAAAACTGCCCATTGGCTTTGCAATATGAAGGTCAGAAAGAGTGGGGGTTGCTTGTGCTCTCCAAGAATTCAAACTGCCCAACTATTTCTTTCCCAGAAGATGCACTTCGAAGGAAATTATTATATTGAAATGGGAGGAATTTAAATATTTTCATCAATGCATTCAGCAGCAGTGCAGGACTTCAAAGAGTCATGTAGAGCCAGCTCTTTCTTTTCTTAGGGTTTTAATTCTTGGGCCCTTTGTTTTCTAAATATATTTGTTCAGTCAAGAACTGAAATGTTCCTTAAATTAAATTAAATTAAACTGAATTGTCAATATACAACTTGAGCTAGTCCAGAGCTTAATTTTAAGTCTGGGCTTGATGTGGATTCTTCAATCATAGAATGATTTGGGCTGGAAGGGACCTTTCCAAGGAGATCTGCAAGGAGCAGGGACATCTTCAACAGCTTGCTCAGAGCTCCATCCCACTGGGCCTTCAATGTTTGCAGGGATGGGGCATCCACAGCTTCTCTGAGAAACCTTTTTATATAAAATCTCTTTTTTTATGTCTACTCTAAATACCAACAACTGACACAAACACAGGCCCCCCTCCTCTGCCAAAACCCGCTTCAGGCTTCACCTTCCCATTCCCTCCCACCTTAAAGGCTTATTTTTATTATTATCCCTTCACCCCTCAACCCCCTCCCCGCTGATTAATAATTCCTTGCAGAGGGAAGCTGCCTGCCCTGTCAGACATTTAGTATTGATTAAGAAGGCAAGGAAAGGCTGGGTGGCTCCAGCTATGGGAAGTGCCAAGGAAAATAAAGCTGGTATTAGTGATCCTCAGCTTCTCTGCTGAGAAAAAGGCAGCATTGTGGGCTGGGGAGGCTGCTCACCAAAGGCACATCTTGGCCAGAAAACCAAGATCTTACCTAAAAAAACAAAAAGATCTTACCTAAAAACAATAATGGCCTTGGATAAGGAGGTGGGATACTCACCAGGGGAACCAGCAGAGGGAATTAAAAAGGAGCAAAAGAAGTAAAAGGAGAGGGGAAAAAAGGAAGGTGTTAAGACTTTCCAGCATTCTGAGAGAACAAGGTTTTATCCTCAGTCGGGGGAAAAACAGATTTACTAAACACAGTGAGCTCACTTGTTTGCACAGCATCCAGTAACATGTATTTTATTACCTATGGTACCTCCATGAGAGCTTGCAAAGCCTTTCCAGCAGCCCTGGGAAGGATTTGGAGAGCATGGAAAAGACATAAAGCAGCTGCAGGGAGGAGTGGCACAGCTGGGTGAAAGAAAAAAAGAGAGGCTGCAAACACACCGGTGGGGTGTGAATAAAACTGGGAGGGAAATTCTTCACTGTGAGGTGGAGAAGAAGTGGCTGCCCCATCCCTGGGAGCGTCCAAGGCCAGGTTGGATGGAGCTTGGAGCAAACCTGGGCTAGTGGAAAATGTCCCTGCCCGTGGTAGGGGGCTGGAATGAGTCTGAAGGTCCCTTCCAACCCAAACCATTCCATGATTCCATGACCCCTGGGAGCAAACACTGCTCTGTCCAGTGCCAGCTCCCCAGTGAGGGTGGTTTGAACTGGTGATGGGGAGGTTTTCTCCTTGTCCCATCCTTGTCACCCAGGAGAATCTCATCCGAGGTAAACGATGATTGTTGCATCAGCTGCTCCTCCCAGCCAACAGGCAGCCATGGAATCCCAGAATCCTGGAATGGTTTGGGTTGGAAGGGACCTTAAAGGTCACCTCGTTCTGACCAGCCACGGAGCAGGAGTTCACTCATCACGGACTGAGTGATTTGCAACTTCCCCTTCTTTGATTTTTTTTTTGTTTTGTTTTTGGGGGGGGAAGAAATTTCTCGGTAAGACATGAATTTCCTAGGCTGGAAGGAGGGAGTGAAACAACCAAGAAACCAAAGATTCCCCCCTTTTGGTCATCCACACGGGGTTGTGCATTCCCAGGGGTGCTCCCAGCTGGCCCTTTCCAGGCTGTTCTCCCCCAGCTCCACCTGGTGGCAAACAGGACATCTGGGTCACTGCTGTGGCCACTGGGGTGGGCTCCAAGGGGACAGGGATTGAGGTGCTGCTGCCAGATTGCTGCTACCAGTGTGTCCCCCACTCTGTGTGGCTTTGGCCTTTACTTCACTGGTGGGTAAATTCAGTCCCCAGAGTGAGTGGAGTGGGGCACAGCTGGCAGCTCTTTCCAGAATTTTCCTTGGAGCTGAGTCCCTCTTGACCATCAAAGATCCCCAAAGACCATCAAGAGTCTTCTCTGAGTGCAGTTAGAGCAGTGAGATGTTCAGACTGCACTGAGGAGGTCCAGCTGGTCTGAGCTCAGTTGCCCAGCCATGGGCACTTCGTGTTCTTTACACAGATTTCTTGAGATCAAACAATCAGAACAGCAACAGAAACATCATTGTCTGGTTTGTGCTGGTACCTACTGAGAGAAGGAAAGGAAAAGGGAATTAAAAACAGAGGGGGAGAGAGAGAAAAGAGAGAGGGAAAAGAGAGAAAAGAGGGAAAGGAAGAAGGAAAGAAAGAAGGAAAGACAAAGAAGGAAAGAAAGAAAGAAGGAAAGAAAAAGAAGGAAAGAAAAAGAAGGAAAGAAAAAGAAGGAAAGAAAAAGAAGGAAAGAAAAAGAAGGAAAGAAAAAGAAGGAAAGAAAAAGAAGGAAAGAAAAAGAAGGAAAGAAAGAAGGAAAGAAAGAGGGAAACAAAAAGAAGGAAAGAAAGAGGGAAAGAAAGAGGGAAAGAAAGAAAGAAGGAAAGAAGGAAAGAAAATGAAAGAAAGAAAGAGAAAATCTCAGTAGTTCCAGACCAAAGGCAGAGTGTTCCCTAAACACAGGAATTAATTACAGCTCTTTTTTCGTGTGCTAGAAATTTGATATTTTAAATGTATACAGGAACATATTTCCGAGGAAAACAGAGAGAAAAAGTAAAAAGAATCGTGAAAATGTCTCAGTTTTTTTCCTAAATATGAAATATCTCACTTTTAAACATCCAAATGAATCAAAACTCATGAAGTGGCAGGAAGTGCTGGGACTGGCTCCTAGCTAATCAAGAGGCTACAGCCCCAAACATGAAACATTTTTGACTTGTGTCATAAAGCTGATTGTAAATGAAAAATTAAGTCCAAAGCCACATTACCTCCCTTAACCCCAGAATAAAACAAGAGGGCTGGGAAATAACCCGAGTAAAGCCAGGAATAGTTCATTAGTTCCAAAGGATCTTTGGGAATTGTCCTAATTCCCATGATCACTAATTGAGCTACAGCTCAGGTGGGAGCCTGGAACTGGAGAGGGAATTTAGAAAAACGTTTTCATTTTGATAGCTGCTCACATTTTATGGTTTTTATTCCTTAAATTTTTTCAGGACTAATTAGAAAACAGCAGCTGTTTCCTTCCATTAGTGATTCCTACACCGAATGGACCTGATAGGTACTTTAATTAGTGAATTAAAAGCCCTGTGTAAAGCAAGAATGTTCCAAAATTATCATTTGGATAGAAAAGAATAGGAAAAAAAAAATCTAATTTAAAATATAGATTTCTTAAATTATGGACCATATTTTCAATTCTCTAACTGCTTAATATTTGAATTATCAGCCCTCTGATACAGCCCAAGTTCCCTCCAGTTCATCCCCCACAGCCCCCACGGAGGGGACATGTGGTGCTTTAGGACAGCTTGGTGTGACCTGGAGGCCAATCCACAGGGAAGAGTGGGAGGAGAATTAGTTGAATTTTGATTTTCAGGAGCCACCACAGCTGGTGAGATTCAGCCAGAATTCTGAATTCAGAAATTCTTACTTTTTCTAAGCTTTTTTTTCTTATATTACCAACAAAAAAAAATTGCTTTTTGCACAGATAAAAAAAGAAACAACCCAAAACATCATCCAATTCCCTACAGGCACTTATCACCAATGTCCTGCTTATGCTGTTGGAATATCCCATTCCAGCTAATTTTCTGTCACCAAGCCTTGCTGAAGCTTCAGGGAAAAAAAATACAAAAAACAAACAAAACAACTTCCCTGCATGGAACCACCCAGATGGACACAACCCAAGCATTTGGCATCTTTCCTTTTGCCCATTCAGTATTTAAAATCATTCCTCTTTCACTCAGAGGCACCACAAACTATCCCTGAGGGAATCAACAGCAGGAGACACCCACTGGAGTCCATAGGATTGAGGGATTGAAGATTCCTACCTCGAAATGTGGCCTGGAATTCCTTCCTCTGTGGTCTGGAAATCAGGACACAGATGATTTGACTCTCTGGAAAGTAATTCCTCCTGATGGCAGATGATTATTAACATTTCAGTGCCATCAGAGCTGAGATGGACCAGCCCAGCAGGGAATTGTGGAAAACTCAACCCAGCAAGGTTTGGGCAAGACAATCATCAGCCCGTGGGCTTTGAGCTGGGCTGCTTAAAGGATCCAAAAAAAAAAAAAAAGCTGGGATGGCTTTTTTCCTGGTTTTTAACAAACATCAGCTGGTAGAAAAAGAGGGAAAATTCAAAGCTGATGGCCAATGCAATCCAGGAATAAAACTCAGCTGTAAATAAACCCCCTCCTCGCTGTGGCCTCGTGGAGCTTCTGAGCTGGGTGAGTATCCCAGGGACTCCCAGGGAAGGCAAACAGGCTCATTCCCACCTGAGGAAGGGAAACCTGGGGTTTTTTTTTGATTCTCCTTGCCTCAGGACACAAGAAACAGAAGAACAAGAGAGAGGAAGCTCACAGGAAAACACAACAGCACACCAGCCTTGATGCCTGGGAGGTTTCACCAAGACACCCACTGGTGCCTCAAATGTCTTTTTTTTTATATACCTTTTCAGGTTTTTTTTAAGCTGTGTCAAATCCTTCAAGTGCTACCTTATTAGAATTAATCAACCCCATTTTTTTCATCTCTAATTCCTCCAAAAAGCAGTGAGATTTCAGCCATGCAGAGCCTTCTGTCCCAGCCATCGAGCAGGGTTAACTGGCAGCATTTCCCAGCACAATTTGGGGCATTCCTTAGGGCTGAAGGTCCATCCAGTGCCAAACCACCTTTGTTTTCACTTTATTCCCTCAGCCCTCCCCAGCTCTCCTGGGATATCCCTCACAGAGAGCCTTTAACAAGAGGAATCACTGAACCCCAGAATGGTTTGGGGTGGAAGGGACCTTAAAGATGATCTTGTTCCAAACACCTTCCAACTAGCCCAGGTTGCTCCAAGCCCTGTCCAACCTGGCCTAATCCCTCAAGGAATTCCTCCCTGGGAGCAGAAGGGAGAAATGAGTGATAATTTATGATGAGTGCCCTCGTAATTAGCACCTTGAAAATTAACACTGTCCGGGGAAGCTGAGAAGGCCAGAGATGAAAGAGCAGCCAGGACAGAAATGCCATTCTGGGTAGTTCATCATAGAAGGAGAGGTGGAAAACGGGCTGGAAAACAGGCTCTGGACCTGAATCCTAATATTTATGATTGCTGTTTTAACACTAGTTGTGATCAGAGCCCATCAGTGCCTGCCTGTGGACTCCTGAAGGTTCTCTCTCAGTCCCTGGGTTTGGAATTCTTACAGTGAATTCTTTCTGCCAGCCTTTAAATTTACAGGACATGTGAGTGGAAATCAGAGAATCATCAAGATTTCAAAAGACCTTTAGGATCACCAAGTCCAACCACTAACCCAGCACCACTAAACCACATCCCAGGTGCCACATCCACACATTTATTTTTTTTATTTTGGACAATTCCAGGGAAAGCACATGCAAGGAAGAAATACCTGAGTGCCAGCACAGGCATATATTGACAACCCAAGGTAGGAATATGGATAAAGAGGTGTAGGAAAGGCACCACCTACCTCTGATTATCTCCCTATTAACCACAGGGGGAGGTTGTGCCACCTGCATTCCCTATACAGGCACCCCAGTTAAGCAATGAAATATAATTCCTTATATAGGTGCCTCAGTTAAATAATTGAATATAATTCCTTGCACAGGTACCTCAAAGAATTAAATATAAGTCCTTATATAGGTGCCTCAGTTAAGTAATTAAAGAAATTACAGCAGTTCAGTCCTTGAGCACGTGGAATGAAGCAGAGGGAGGATTTTAGGGACCTACAAACACTGATAAGCCCACAAATTAATTACCCCTTCTTTGGTTGTCATTTAACACGAGGCTTTTTTCAAGGGCTGGCTGTGCTTTATCCAAAAAAGGGATGAGTTTTTTGAGGTCTAATTATATTTACTCACCATTACAGAAACCACTTTCAGGGGTAAATATGCTGGACTTGGTCCTTGCTTTAATCCTGGCCAGCCAGGAAGGTCAACCTTCCTGAACTGTGCTTTCCCCACCAGCAGAAATCAAAGCACCAACCAACCAAAACTTCAGGCTTGGCTTGTGAGGATTATTTGTAGAGCACTTGGAGTTTCTGCCTCCAGTTTTTGTAGCCCACCTCAAGAGTGGCAAGGAGCATTCCCGGGCACTGGGAAGTGGTCAAATATATTGTTACAATATCAGAGCTCCCAAGTCATTCCTTTCCATGTTGGCATGGACCAAGGGCCATTCCCAGGGGATGTTTTGCAAGGAGCCACCTTGTTCTGGAAGGTTTAACGGGGTGGGTGTGGGCTGGTTTATGCCAGGTGGCATCAGCAGGAGAATTCTGTTTAATTAACTGCGGCCTGAAAGTCAAATCCACTCCTTACAGTCACAGTGTGACTCCTGGAAGGAGGGGAAGGAGGAGCAGAGATGACCTGGGAGAGGATGGAGGATGTTAAATGGCTCCTCCTCTTTTCCAAGCAGCTGGGAGCAGCTCCTCTCCCTAACTCTGTATCCCAGGTCCTGAGGGAAATGCTCCCTTTGGATTTTTATTTTATTAGCCTGGCTACAGCCCCCCAGGGCTGGAGCCAATGCATCCAGGGTCATCTCTGATTGCCACTGCAGGGCTGGTGCTTGGCAGGAGTGGAGGAGAGATCCTCTGGTGTGAGCCTGGAGAGCCAGCTGGGAGCAAATCCACTGGGAAACACCAAAATCTTGCTACTATCCCATCCACATCCCACGGCAGAAGGGCAGGAGGTGAATTCTGGAATGCCCCTTTCCTGGTCTCCTGTAGCACCCCCACACCTCAAACGGTGCTGAGGGCACTCGCTGGTGCCAGGATCAGTTCTCAGAGGGAGGGAGGTTTGAGTCTGGGCCAATCTCATCTCGATTTTACCTCTCCTTCACCTCTCTGGCCCTGTGTCTGTAATTCTATTTAGACTAAAAAAAAGGAGTAGGAAATCACATCTGTCTCATAAATAACTCAGTTAGGACCTCTATGAGGAGATTTAAAAAGCGTCAAGACATCTTATCTTAGTGATGATGATGAATCAACAGCTGGACAGGGCTCTGAGCAACCTGGTCCAGTGGAAGGTGAATTGACCTTAAAGGTCCCTTCCAACCCAAACCATTCCATGATTCTGGGACCTGACTCCTACATCTCATCTCTTGGTGATTAATATTATTTTTGTCCCATTAACAGTCAGATTCTCTCCTTTCAGGACTATTTAAGGGGAAGCTCTGTGTGAAATCTGTCCGTGCATTCATTATTTTCTCTCTCTTCCTCCTCATTCTCAGTCATTACTTTCCTGGGTGGATTCCATAACAATTCCACACTGAATGCATTCCTCAGTGTATCTGGAAGCTTGTAAGAGGTTCAGGCAAGTCATTATTTATTTCCAAATTAAAGGCACCTCTTTTTTTTTATTGGATTTTACTCAGAGTGACACCACGCAGCAGTGACACCGAGCAAGGCAACGGTGAGAGAGAAGGGGGAAAGAAACCTGCTTCATTTTTTTTCCAGGAGGTGAAATCTCTCATTTGACACTGTTTTTAATCCCAAATTCTTCCAACGCGTTCTCGTTTCCCCCACTTCCTCTGCGGGAACAGCTGTCAAAACGCTGCTCCATCCTCGGCTACTGCGGCTTTACGACTCCCATTAGCAGCTCCTTAAGGGGCTGGCCGGGCTGGCTGGGAGGTTTCGAGCCTGAGATTTCTCATTACCCGCTTCCAGGAAGCGCGATGAGAGGTCAGCCGGGGAGCTGAAGGAGTCAGGGAGGTGCTCTGAGGGGTTTGGGGGGAGTAAACCAGAGGCAGATCCACCTCCCATCCCACTGTCTCCAATCTGCCCTTCTTGCTTTGAACCTGCTCCAGGGGAAGGTGTCCCTGCCCATGGCAGGGGGTTGGAACTGGAAGATCTTTAAGGTCCCCTCCAACCCAAACCATTCCACCAGTCTGTGAAAACCACCTGGACCAAACATCGGCCAGAGAATTTGCCTGGTTCAATTTTTTCTCGTCCCAGGAAGGGGCCAAGCAGAGCGAAAAGCAGGAGGTGAGTTTATTGTGCAGCTTTTCGCTGATTCAGTGACATTCCCTCGGGTGAATAAGAAGCTGTGAGGAGTGAAACCAGCGTGATACCATCCCAGCATCGGCATGATCCTGGATGGAGATCCATCATCTCTGTTTGGGGATGGACAGTTCTGTGGAAAGAATCATCTCTTCAAGGGGTGGTTAAAAGCCTGGGTGGGATTGCTGCACCAACAGCAGGAAATGGCAGTGGAAGGTAAAGAAATGCAAGGAGTTTTAAATGCATGGGAGGGTTGGATAACCAAGAGGATTTGGGGCAACACTTAGGAGGCACGAGGCAGGTTTAGGTTGGATACCAGGAAAAGACTCATCCCCCAGAGGGTGGTTGGGCACTGAACAGGCTCCCCAGGGCAGTGGGCACAGCCCCAAGGCTGCCAGAGCTGCAGGAGGGTTTGGATGATCCTTTGGGGCACAGGGGGGGACTCTTGGGGATGGGCCTGTGCAAGGCTGGGGAGTTGGACTCAAAGATCCTTGTGGGTCCCTTCCAACTCAGGATATTCTGTGATTCCATGAAGATCCCACAGCTGGAGGAAGAAGCAGCACCTCATCCCACGCACCCACAAAAAGGGCCACCATGTGTTTCCTCAGGGGCTCTGCAAACCCAAATGACCCCTGTCTGAGCCCTAAGCAGGCTGCAAGATGAACAACAACAGGCTCTGGTCATTTAAAGCTCAGCTGCCACGACATTTGGGTAGTGAACAGCTCCAGGGGGCCACTGGGAAGAACAAAACAAAGACATCTGATCAAGAAAGACAATGTGCAGCCTGGGCTAATGACAATTTTTTTAATTGTTGTCATTGATCCAGACTAAATTTGGCCACATCCAACCTATCCCGAGCTTTGGCCAGTTACTTGATCAGAGTCACTTTGCGGTCACACCACGACGGTGCCACTCTGCCAAGGCATGCCATGACTTCTCCAGAGAACTATGATGATTATGCAATTCCATGGGAAGCCCATCAGCCTCCTGATCTCATTTAACTCTGTACTGCTGGCCCAAATCAGAGCACTCTCCAGCAATCCCAAATCAGATCCTACTTCCTGAGCTGTTTCACAGGGAGAGCAAAAGGTCTGGGGGGAAGAAAAAGCAGGAGTTGTGGGGGGTTTTGGCCTTTCTGTAGACAAGTCACTCTTTCCTCATGCAAAACGGGTGTGGAGACAGTTCTCCAGCTCATGGCACCACTACAACACTCTTGCCTGCATAGCTTTAGGGTCTCTGGAGGCTTAAATTGGGCTTCAAGGACAAGTTCAAGGTCAGGAATAAGGCTGAAGGAGGCACAGGCTGTCCCACAGCCACTGCACACACACACCTTTTCCAACAGACATGAAGAAAGAGGAGCACACTTCAAGTATAATTTAAAATACATTTATTGTTTCATTTGTTCTGGCTTTTTTTCTTTTTTTTTTTTTTTTTTTTTTGTTATACAAAGATGTTAAATAACTTAAATACATTCTCAACAGTCACTCAGAATCAGATTTATACCTACAAGCTGTACATATGAGGTAGAGAAAAATAACTTAGGCTCCCATAAGACATTGGAAAAAAAAAAAAAACAAAACCAAAACAAAACAAAGAAAAACAAGAAAAACACTAATCCTTCATGTTAGTATTCCCACCTCCCTTTGAAAGGAAATGCCATCCCAGGTGTGCAAAACAAATCCTAGACTTTACATTCGTGTCTCAAAGGACATCTTTGGAGACTGGGGGTGGAACAAGGGAAATTCCTGGGCTAGTTTGGGGTTGCTGCTTCAAACGGGCCCAAGGGGAGCTGGGGGTATTATCCCCTTATTTGGATTAATCCTGAATTCAACCCCTGCCTCTCTCAGCCTGGGTGTCCACATCTTTATCCCCTTCTGTCGAGAAAGTGGCAGCTCCACACGGGTCAAAAGACCTTCTGGAGGGACCTGAGGGTGATTGCAAAGCCAGGACTCCTTGTTCAAGGGAGGGAACATTCCAGGGCCATTGCAACCACCACCAACTGAGGAAAAAAAACCCCACCCTGACAGCTGAAATTTGCTGTGTCTGGAATCATTTCTGGGCTGAACCTACACCTGAAGAAACGCAGCTCCAGGAAGCCCAGCCTGATGCCATCCTGCAACATCTATCTGCTTTTCCTCCTCAGCCCCAACCAAGAAACAGCCTGCCCAGGAATATTTAGAAACATTCTGTTTCCTGGAACTTGTAAATAACTTGGTCAAATCCAACTCAGTGAAGAGCAGAAATGAAAGCTATTCAGTGATAACATCCACGGCCCTCAGCTTGGCTGCTTCAGCAGTGAACAGATTTCAGGGGGTTGACCAGATCCAACCAGGAACCGGATGATCTCTAAGATCCCTTCCCAGCCAAAGCATTCCATGGATTCCCCATGGATTTCTAGGGTGCCACACCAAGCCTCCTTCACGTTTCCACCAGCAGTACGGGGTCCAGAAGGGCCTTTCCTGCATCTCCTGCAGGAAAACCCTGCTCTCCAGAAGTCATCACCTAGTTAGCAGCCCTTGGAGAGTGAAAGGCAGGATGAGAGCCGGGCATGGCAGCCAAGGCCAAGGCAGCAGATGTGCCCCCCCCGAGCTGGATCAGCCGGGAATGAGGAGCTTTACTGCACCTGTTTGAGCGGGAACAGAACAGACCCGATTTTCCTGCAGCATCAACTGAGGAATTTTTCACAGGCACCATAATCCACCGGAAAATCACCTTAAGCAGCAACTACTCCATGAAAGGAGCCTGGAGAAATCTTGTCCCTCCAGCCGGGCTCTCGTCCGACCCCCCCACGGCCAAACCACGTCTGCTAAACGAGGGCAGCTGAGAAATGATTCCCAAAGGAATTCCAGACCTGGGAATGAGCTGGTTGCCAACAAAAACAAAAAAAACCAACCAAACCCCTCTCAGACGTTATTTTGCCCCCAGCTCAGGTCTCCAAAGCAGCAATCCCAAAAGTTCCTTTGAAAAAACAGAGGGTCCCATAAGTCATTCCCTGCTTCCAAAGGCTTCCTGCACCACAGCAGGTCATTCCCAGCTCCCCAGATTTACACTGTCCCATTCAACCAGGTTAAAACTGCTTGTGTTGGATCAAGCCTGGAATTTGGTCCTCTTCATTTAACTCAGATTATTATTTTTTTGCCCCTCCCACCCCCAAATAATCTTTTTTAAGGATCATTTTTCTCAGGTCAACTGAGATCAGTGGCAAATCCCTGGTTATCGTCAATGGGTTTGGCTTTTCTTCATCCAGACCCATCTCAAAACCAGGATGCTCAACTAAAAATAAAAAATAATAAAAAAAAAAGGGGTAAACTTGAAAATCTGGCGTAGATTTTTTTATATCTGAATTGCAAATGACTCATTTTTAGTGTTGATAATAATAATAATATTAATAATAATAATAATAATAAAAGGGCCCCTTTAGACTAAACACTGCCTGTTTCAGCAAGATTTTGGTAACTGGAAGACAATGGGAATGTAATGTTTAGGACTTGTTTTGCATGTCTCCACATATATGAGTCAGTCACACAGAACAGAAGCTTGTTAAAAAAAAAACAGATGACGGGTGCAACAATTATTTCTGTGGGTTTTTATTTCTTTTAATAGAAAATTCTAATATAAAACAACAAACGTTTTCAGTTTGCCTTGTTTACAAAAATATTATATATTTATTATTTTTTTTATATTTCTGACATAACTAAATGCACTATTCAATAAAAATATTCTTCCATCAGCTAAATTCTCTTTTTAAAAAAAAAAAAATTAATAAAAAAGTTATATAAATAATGGTTGCACCCCCCCACACACATCCCAACCCCAAAAACTGATCTCACAAGTCTTGCTGGATCAGCTGAGGAGAACCAACACTTTTTTGGGGGGGCACAGGGGGTGGAAAGGGGGCAGAGATGTCCCCTCCACCCACCTGTTCCTTCTCCAGTTACATCTGAGCACAAACCTGTTTCTCTGGGGGTAAGAAAAAAGGGGGAAAGTTGCTTTGCACTTTTTTGTTGTCTTTTTTTTTTTTTTTTTTTTTTTTAATATATCTATGAAATAACACCAGGGACCCAAATCTGCTCTGGTGGTAGTTTTATCAAAAAAAAAAAAAAAAAAAAAAAAAAAAAAAAAAAAAAAAAGGAGCAATTCCACTGAATTGCACTGGAGATCCAATAGTGGATGGAGGGGGGTGGAGTGGAATCACCTCTCTGGAAAAATCCAGCTGAATGCAGGTGGAATAAAGGAGGGTTGGGAGCAGCACAAGCAGAAGCTGCTCCTGCAGGAGTTCATTCAGCTCCAGCACACCTCGAGGACCACCAGCAAACCCCTCCCCAAGTTCTCAGGAGGGCTCTGAGGTGGTTTTACATCTCCTCTCCTTTCCATCCTGCGGGATTTTTCCAAATCAAGGCTTTCCCCCCCCCCCCCTCCCAACCCCATTCTTTCCTCAAGGATAAGGCAAACATTGGAAAACGCTGGAATTAAACACCAACCCCCACCCCCCCTTCCCCAAACACACCCAACGTGGTGCAGGGAGGGGCGGGGGGGGAGAAGAAAAAACAACCCACATCTGTTTTACCACCCTAGGTCGGAAGGCCAAGAAGACAAGTTCTCCTGATTGCAGAGTGTTAGTATATTCTGTACACTGCCTATACATTTAACACATGTGCCTCGCTACTGTTTAGTTATTTATAATTATTTTTTTGTGTGTGTGTTTTTGTTTTTTTTTTGTTTAACCACAGGAGAATAAACCTTGCTATTTACAATATACAACAATATAACGACATTAAAACATAAATACAGTTTGGGGGGGGGATTTTGTGGTGGTTTTGTGTTATTTTTTTTCTCTCTCTTTTTTTTTGGTCTTTTTTTTTTTTTTTTTTTCTTTTTTTTGTAAATACTTACAGAAAGCATCCAGGCTTCAGTGCTGAGTTTTAACACACAGAAGAGCTCTTTCACTCAGTAGTTCATTCACTCTTTGCTGCTTGGACAATCTGCCTTATTTCCCACCCAGCTCTCTCTCTCTCTTTCTCTCTTCCCACAGCAAACACACCCAGCTTCCCTATCCCAGCCCACTCCAGCATTTTCTCTCCAAGGATATTTCTGCCACCACCACCCTCTCTCCTGTCCTAGGGACTCATTCTCCTCTCACACCAGTGCAATGTGGATTTACTCCAGCGAGGTCAATGGAGACAGAGACACCAGTGAAAAGAGGCAAAATGAGGCCCATGGTTTAAATATAACAATAATAATAATAATAATTAATAATAATAATAATAATGCACATAAGTTGCGGCCCATCCTTTCATTAAGGACTTTCTTTTTTTTTTTTCTTTTTTTTTTTTTAAATAAAAAGACTGGAGCCAGAAATAGGAATTCAGACCCCCCCCAAAATTCCTCATGTCTTGAGGAGGTTTGGGCCCAGCTTTACTTGGGAAGGGGGGGGAGAGCTATCCTAGAACACACACAAAAAGTAACAGTGAGTTTGCACAGACGTGTGAGAGAGAGAGAGAGAGGCAGAGGGAGACAGAGAATTTAACATAATACCACAATGAAACCATAAGAAGGTCCTTCTGAAGGGCTTTACAATAAATAAATGTCCGTTCAATATTTATATATATATATATATATATTTATGTGTCGGCATGTGTGTATATATAAATATATATATACATATACACACGTGCACGCTGAATTAGAAGTTTCTAGTCTGTTTATTTTTATAAACCATCAGATAAACTGCTCGTGGGTGACTTTCAAAGCACTGCATCCCCTCCCCCCACAAAAAAAACCCCAAACAAACAAAAAAAAACATCTAGGAGACCTTCCCACGAGGTGGAATTTGGGAATTCCACCACCATTCCTCCTCCAGCACTACCCAAAACCTCGGGAATTGTACAGCAAGTCAGAAAACAGCCAAAAAGAGCCAAGTTCACTTCACTTTGCAGGGTGCCATTGACACCCCTCGTCCCTCCCCACGAACCCAAATCAAGATTTGATGCCAAGGGGCCAACCAGGCTGGAACTGCAGGTATTTGTTAGGAAGAAAAGGAAAACCAGATCTTTTCTCCTCCCAGTAGATGCACAGGAACAGCTTCAATTAGTGGCTACTGTTTGGGGGGGAGGGGGGGGAACCACAAAACTAAACAAAAAAAATAAGGAGAAAAAAGGCTTTGGAAAAATAATGGTCCATCTTGGAAAACTGCTCTCATTTTCCTCGCTGATTTCTACTCATGGTTGAAAAATTCCTCTTTTGAGAAACGGATTGAATGGCTTACACAGAACTGGTGGCAATTGCTGCTGGACAATGAAAAATTGCCACCAAAAATCCAATTAAACACCCTCCACACTCCGTTGTTTCCTTAGGAAGCTTCACTGGGGCATCCACTGGCTCCTTCCAATCCGCTTTTATCCGAGGGAAGAATATTGTTGCATCAAGCCCTGGAGTCTCCTCTTCCAAGGGAAAAAAAAACAACAAACAAGAAAAGCTGAAGGTTGTCATCTGTTTTACAGCACTGGGATTGATCTACCACTGCAGTCAAATTCCTGCCCTCTCTGGCCACTTGCTGCTCTGTCTCCGTGTCCGCTGGTTATTCCCAAATCCAAGAGTTTGCATTTTGAAAGCACAAGTTCTCGATCTAGTGGTTAAAAAAAAAAAAAAAAATTAAAAATAAAATAAAAACCTTAAGGTCATAGGGTTTCCATACAGCTTGTGTCAGGTACCACTGCCACGGTTCAGAGAAAATGGAATGATGACCTAAGGGAAGGAAAAGTCAACTCCTCCAGAGGTCTGACCCAGGCCCAAACTGCTGCTGTTCGATGCAGGACAGCCCTGGCTTCCAAGAGGCACTTGGAGGTTTTCTCTTGTCCCCCTCAAAAACACAAGTCCCAGTTCAGCTGGCATGAGACTGAATAAAGTTCCAGATCCAGAGGCCTGAAGGGGTTTCCACAGGGTGAATATTCCATCAGCAAGAGGTGGGAAGAGGAGAGGGGGAAAAAAAAAAACCTCAATCATGAACAAAAATGAGGCCAAATATCTAGTGGTTCTTAAAAAAAAAATTATTAGATTTAAGACAGAGATAGTGCTAAAGAACCTGCATTTGGAGAAATTGTTTTAAATATAGAATAGGTGATTGGACTGGAGGGGACAGGCACGGCTGGTTTTCCACTTGTCTTCCCAACCTCTTTCCTTGGATGCATTTCTGCCTGCAACGTGGTGGGCCCAATTTAGCTGTCACTAAAGAGCTGACCCTCCCAGTGGGTCTCCTTGTCAGAGCCTTGTTTGCTCCATGTGCAGAAACTCCACTGGAGGAACCGTCAGGAACCATCACTACCCAACACTCCTCTCTGCAGTTTGGGGAGAAACCAACGATCGCGTTCGAGGCAGAAAGATCTTCCTTTCGTAGCTGCTCAGCTCTGCGAGCAGCTGGAGAAGCTCCAGGAGGAAAGCAGCACGGAGAATTTACGCCCAAGAGAATCTGTCAGCCCGGGGGAGTTCACGGAGGGTTGGTGAAAACAACCGAGGTGTTCCAAGGGGAAGGCGATCCGTCAAAAACTGCGTGGGCGAGCGAGGTGAAGGCCCACTGGCGTCTGAGCCCAGTGGGACAGGCACTTATTTCCACGTGGTTGGACCTCATCGAAATTCAGTCTACAGGAAAACAACACCGAAAAAAAACCCACAACAAAAAAACAAACAAACAAACAAACCAAAAAAAAAAAAACAAAAAAACAAAAAAAGCCCACAAAAACAACACCAAAAAAAAAAGAACAAAACAGCAACACAGCTGGGTCACCTGTACCCTACAAAGTGCTTATGTCTCAACACAGCGTTCAGATCCCAGAAGGTCCGTCACAAACCCTGTTTCGTCTCCGTCCGCGGTCCGCCCGTGGCCGAGGGTCCTCCCCCCCCTCGGGCAGAAGGAAAGGGCGAGGACAGCCCCCGGGGCCCGCCTCAGTCCTTGCAGGTGTAAACCTCCTCTCTCTGGGTGCACTGCTTGCACTCCACGTAGCAGCACCACCGCACCTGGCACTGGCACGGCCGGGTCACCACCCGGCTCTGCGTGTTGTGCCCGCGGCCGCAGCAGATGCTGTCGCAGTTCTTGTCCTTGTAGCACTTCCTGCCCGAGGTGCCCGGCGAGTACCGGCTCATCATGCAGAAGCTCGGGGAGTCGTCGATGTAGACGAGGTCTGTAGTCCTTGGGATTTGATCGCTGTGCCCCGGGGAGGATTTCTTGGGCGGGGAGATGTCCCCTTCGCCCGTGGCCTCGTTGGTGGTGCTGCCCACCTTGAGGGACGTCTCGTACTTCTGCTTCAGCTGCTTCCCGATCTCGTGGAAGGGGGAGAGCTGCCTCCAGCACGTGCGGACGGTGCAGGACCCCGACACGCCGTGGCACTTGCAGGTTGTCTCCACCCCGGCCTTGATGACCTGCAGACAACACACGGGCCCCAAGAGACAGGTCAGTTACGGGGGAAGGAATCGAAACACCCGCCGCAATGAAACATCCGCTGGGAGACGTTTCGGGATGACGTTCAGCGGTGACAATTCGGAAGGCTACCTGCTGGAAGGGGAGAGGAAAATCATCATCCCCCAGGAAATACCTGTCCTAGGAGAGTCCCAGTTTTCCAGAACATGGCATCCACCTGCCGGAACTTTGCTAACTGACAGTGCTAGAAAGGTGCACAAAGGTTGTTCAGTGCTGCCACTCATCCTGCGGGCAGAGATCTGAAACCGTGAGGCAACTGAGAGATCAGTATATATTTTAACATTTATCTGTATCAGTAATAACATGTAGAGAAGTTGTGGTGAAAGGGGTAGGGGCCATTTTAGTGGACAGAGGTGGGTGGCTCCAGAACAGGAGCACGGACAGCAGGAACCTTCTCCACACCACAACACACTGGAACCATCCCTAAACTCAAGCAGTTTGCAGCACAGGCTCAGTGAGAACGTGGACAAGCTGTGCTGTTCCCACCAGCAGTGGCTGGGTCTGACATCCCACCCAATTCACTTCCTGACTGGGGAGAAACATTCATGTAGCTGAAATAAATAGATATAAATATAGAAAAAAAACCTTGGAGAACAACAGCCTGAATCACCATCAACAAAAGCAGCTGCTCCCAAAACATCCAGGGAGCTTCCACCACTCCAACCTGTGTTCAGGATATTATTCCAGACTGTGGCAGCACTACTGAGGGCAAGGCTTAGTTTCAAACCCTTTCTTAAGTAACTGATTGGGTTTATTTCTTTTTAAAGCTCAAACTCTTGCAATGGGCCTTGTCACGAAGAATAAGACTTATCCCTCTAGCCCCTTAAAAGGAGAAACAATTTGTTCAAAACATCAGAAAGCAAATGTCTGATTTATTCTCAAAACAAAAATGTCTGATCTATTCCCAAAACAAAAAGAAAGGAGGTCTCCACGGAGCAAAATGTCCAAATCTTGCCTTGGGGGAGCTTGCATGGGGATGGTTCTCTTCAGATCACCACAAAGAGTAAATGGAGAAGGGACATCAGAGCCAGTGGAACCACAATGTTCACATTTGAGATGGAGGGAACAGAGAGACAAGGTTATTTTCAACAGGAAAAGCAGCACAGGGAGGAGAAGCAGTATCAGGAAGGGAAGAGAAAACAAGGAGAGAATCAATAGTTATTCATCTTGGAGAGAGACGAAGGTGGTAACAGCTCCTGGGTGCTGTAAAGGACTCCAACCCCAAACCCATCAGCTGACTGATGCTCAACACAGGATCCCATCCTTTCCAGATGAGGCTGCAATAAAGATGCTTCATGGCACAAGAGCACATCCACCTCCTTAGAAATGGCACTTGGATGTCCCAGCCCACCTCCCACAGAGAGAGATTTACACCTGGAATTTACACCTGGGACCGTTCCACGGGCTACCTGAGAGCAGACACATGATTTGAACAGTCACAGATAATCTGCCTTCTGTCCACAGGTTACAAACAGATATCTATAGTTCTAATTCTCCCTTCCCCCCCCCCCCAAAATAAGTTGCATTTTGACTTTAAATGGGTAAGGTACAGCCACCCCCTAAAATAGCAGGTAATAAGGGTGGTTTTTTTTTTTTACAGAGCTGGCTCCTAACGAGGTCCTGCTGAAAGTGCCCTTCCTTTGGGCATCCGTGGTATTCGACAGAGGAGAAAACAACCTCCCCCTCTGCCCATTGTGGCATCTGCCCACGTTGTGGCCTCCTGACAGCACAGCACTGGCTCCAATCCACTTCCTGACCATCCGGCTCTTAATGATTTGGCTGCGGGAATCCTGCTGAGCTCCATCTGCAAATGCGCAACAGGTCACGGACTCGGAGCTGGGGCCCGGCCCAATCCCGATATTCCAGAAACGTTTTTAGAAAGACAATACGCATCACACAGCCCCGGCCAGTGGTCACACTTCATTCCTGTGACAGCCAAGACCTTTTCCAGTGCAACCCAGTAATCCACAGTAGCATTCAAACGAGTGAGGGGTTACAGAGGGGGATGTGTTGCTGCTCGGAGCGCTCAGCTGGGCCGGCCTGGTTAAGGGCTGTCACGCTCCTGTGTGCCAAAGTGTCTGGCCAAGTCCACAAGAAATCCCACAGTGTCAGACAAGAGTGTACAGAACACGTTTCAACACCGAGGAGGAAGTGTGGGGGGAAAAATCCAGCCCTCACCCACAGGGTCCCTCATGTGAAGTCACATTTCACTGCCTGTCCAGGAGCGAGAGCTGAGTTCATGTGAAACAAAGCTCCTCCACCTGATTTCACACCCAGGCCATCAGCAAAAAATTGCTGGGATCCTCGGAGAAGGGCTGCACACTGCAGCCATTCATCAGCTCAGGCTTTTCTCAACCCCTTCCACCCCCCTCCTCGAAGCTTTTGCATCTGCTCCACCTGGAAAAGGAGATGCCCACCACTGTACAGGAGATGGGAAAGCAAGAAACCAACGGGAATTGGCTCAGCTGGCAGACAAGATCCTGGATTTAGAGCTGACTGAACAGGACAGGGTCAGGAAATTCAGGAAGGGAACCCGGAGATGGGGCTGTTCTGGTCAGGAGCCACCTCTCTCCAGAGCTCTGTGGGAGGGCTGGCACTGCAGGTTCAGCACTGCCAGGGCACCCACATGGGGCTGGTAGAAAGGGCACAGCACGTGTCAGAAAACCAGATCCTGATGGATTGGCAGCTGGTGGATGGAGCCAGGAGTAAGCATGTGGGTTTAGGCACTCGAATCACAGCAGCCAGCCAGGGTTGACCTCAGTGAGGCAAACATTTTAAACACCTACACTTGAGGAACACCTCTGAACTCCCATCTGACCCAGCAGAGCCAGAGCAGGCAGGGGATCGTGCAGTGAGGCAGCACCTGCTCCACTGAACAGCTCTCCAGGCTCCCAACAAGTGTCCTCACCACATCCCTACTCCCCAGCGAGAGCCTGGGGACCCAGCTCACACACAGGCACCTCAATTTAGCCATTCCCACCTGGGAGCATCCCACCCTCTGGGACGAACCCAGGTGCCTAAATAACACTACTCCAAATAACGCTGCTGGAAAACATTGCTCTTCACCACCAGCTGCCCCTCCAGGGGTCTCTGAGAGGGTATCAATGTGCACATTTAAGGTGGGTGAACCTGTTCTCCTCATCTGGGCTCAAACAAAGCCCCTAATGAATCCCAGCCTGGCTTTTCCTGACTCACTTCTGGCTCCTTGTTGAGCTGGGACAGGCTCTGGTGTCACGCCCCGGTGGCCCGAAGCATAAAAGGTTCCCCTTGTCCCCGTTCCCGTGAATGCGGCGGTTCACGAAACGCAGCGTGTGGGTTTTCACGCGGCCGCTGGGCGAGCGCGGGGCATCCCAGCCGCCCCATAAACCCGCTCCTGGAAGGGCTGCGAACGACTCAAGAATGTTACGAGGCAGCAGGAGTGAAAATCCTGGAAAAAAACCCCCTCCTGCCCGGCAGCCTCCCCTGCCGCTGTCAGTCACGCCGCAGCTCCCGCAGGCGACGCCTGACGGGGAACCGCCGCCCACGGGCCCCAAACCACCCACGAGCCAGAAGGAGCCTTGGCAAAGCCCCTCCTCTCTGTTTCTCGTCTGGCTCCCCAGCTTCCACAGAGACCTTCCCTCCTCTTGTTGCAAGCTCCTGTCACAGGCACTTAAATCCACCTCGTTTCTTCAGGAAGCAGAGCGAGGCTGATCCAAGTCAGCAGGTTGCTTGGAGCGCTGCTGGAGAAAGATTTCCTGGCTTGGGCCCTGGGACAAGTGGGGAAACGTCTAGATCATGCTTTCAAACCTGGAAGGGCTTCCAGGATAGAAGAAAATGGCTTTTATTAGCCAAAAAAGTCTAGGGGAGATGAGGCAGAATGAGATTTTATTATTAACTTGTAATTTTGTGTTTAAGGTATCTCATAATGAGGTAGTTCCTGCTTTCTTTTCAAGGCATGTCACGGCTCAGAGCCAGATTTACTTCCATCCTACACAGGCCTGAACCTCTCCTGAACACACACGGCATCACCACTGAATAACCATTTCATCCACACCAAGGAAATGGCCACCTGAAATGCCTCTATCTTCTCACTGAGGCAGAAAGAATTCAATTCAATCCAAAGCACAAAATATTTCATTTTGCTACCTCTGCTCCAAACCCCACAGCTACCACACAGCAGCAGAGCTGTAAACTCAGGAGCAGAAACAACAAGCAGTATCCTTCGTGTTTTATGCCCTGAAGAGCTTCCACCATGAAAACAAACAAAGCCAAACAAAGCCAACTAGCGGGTCAGGGATAGCATCACACACGGAAATTATGTCCTCCCTCTCTCCCCTGAACAACCACCTGGTCTTGGTAGCCTCAAACAGAGTATTTTGGGAGGGGAATGAAGCTGTTTTGAGCTAATTAGCTTGACTCAGGAACACACATTGCCATTGATCTCGCTGTGAGAACACCAAGCACCGACAGAGGCGGAACGAGGAAAACAAAGCCAGACAGAACCATCTTTCCTGGCGTTCGCTGCTCCGAGGAAATCAGATAGGGCTGCTGGACTGGCTGCCCAAATGGCTTTACAAGAGCCATGGGGAGAAGGGATCACAGCAGAGCATTGCTATGCAACATGTAATCCTTCCTCCCAACAATGGTTTCGCTGCGAAGCTCAGACTAAGTGCCCCCGTAATGATCAGTCTCAGACATGCTGCAACACACAATTTCTCAGTGTTTTAGCTGAGGACAGATTCCCATTCATTCCCAGCTGGGTCACGGGGCCCTGGCCGTGGTTTTCAGACAAACTCTTGTCTGGGCAGCAGCAGTGGGAATTCCTGGGTTATGGCTCCGCTGTCGTCATGGCTGGGCTGCGGCTCCCAGGCTTCCGACCATTCGCTATGGTCGGGGCAGAGCGGCGAGCGCCAAGCCCTCCCCGGAGCCAGCTCATCCAGGGAAAAAGCCTGCCCGGGCTTTAGGAAGGGCTTCTCCACAAATCAAAGGCCTTCCATCCCCTCTGCACGGATTCACCTCTTCAATTTAAATAGGCTTAGTCATTCCCTCTCAGCCCGAGAGTCAGTGTTTGTTTGGACAGCGGCCACGGTCCCCGCACAACCGGCACACCAGACTTGTCCCTTAGCACTGCCCGATGCCACTGGCTGGATCAGAAGTTTTCCCTTCTTTTTCCTTCTCTCTTCTTAAAAAATAAAAAAACCCAACCTTCCTCTGAGCCTGTTCTTCAACTTGTTTTTTCAGAGCAGTTTTCCCTTTCCACCGCCCTTCCCTCTTCAAAAATACGGACACTCGTGTTTTAGTGGCACATGTATTAAAATACACTTGAGCACACAGCAACATAACCCTACTTAAAACTGAGAACTTCAGAAGTGTTTTCCCCTCCTTTAGTGTTCCTAATGTGCTTCACATCCACGTAAACAATTAACTGCAAACACTTGTGGGCAACAACAAGCAGTTTTTTCCAGAGTTATGATTTCCAGACCTTAGAAAGACTTTGGCTGAGCCAACCTCAGCCTGAAAAGAGGGAAAAATCCAGAAAACATTCCAGAGGCATTCCTACCTGTCACAACCTGCAGCAATTAATGCCGGTGGTGGCCCTGAAAACTGATCTGTGCATCGAGTCTGGGGCTCGTCTCAGGACATTATTTTCTAGGTTTGGTTTGTACCCTGGTAAACATGTGATGGGATTTCTCACTGCAAGCACTACCCTAAAGAAGCCGCCTAAAGGATGCATTATATCCCCCCTTTTTTTTTTTTTTTTTTTTCCATGCAGCAACTTTCTTAAGCTCATATATTTGTCCCCAAAAATAGCAATTATTACCCATCTGGAGGGTGCAGAAAAAAAAAATAACAATACAGGTATTAACATTTAAATTCGCCTGTTGGACAAACTCTGGAATTTGGCTGGAATCACGCTTACTGGGAGGAACTGGACAGGACTGGATGGCCAGTGCTTGTAAACACAGCCTCTGCAACAGGAGCCCGGGGTGCAAGCCTGTGCTTTTGCTACGCTCTGTGTGTGACCTTTAGGGAGTCACTTAATCTTTCGGGGTCTCAGTTTCCCCACCCTGTAAAACGGAGCTCCAGAAATGAGGAGGGTGCTGGGCTCTGATAACCTGTTATGTGATAGCTCACGAAGCTCCTCAGACAGATGATAGCTGGGCAAACATCTCCCTGATATGGAGAGTCCTTCTCCAGCACGCTCGGCCCCTCCAGAGAGAGATCCCTGCCAGCGCTGCCTGAGGAGGGGGAAAAAGCCATTCCTCGCATGGAATTCCAAAATAAGCAAGTCAACAGCAAGGAAAAGTCAATGCACCTCCCGTTATCCTCCCCCAGAGCATCCCACATGGTTTAAGATACATGTTTCAGGTGTAACGTGGCTCAGGATGGGTCTGGACCCGAATCCTACAGCAAGGTTGACAAGGATCATGGCAGGGGGTTGGAATGAGGTGATCCTTAAAGTCTCTCCCAACCCAAAGCACTCCAGGATTCCATGACCCTTGAGAAACATGCCCACAGTCTGCACAGACCAAACCACACTGTGCAAAAGCAATTAAAGCCCCATGAAGGGAACCAGTTTCAAAGCAGGATATTTCCTAAAGAGAGACTTTTTTTTTTTTTGGGGGGGGGGGGAAAAGACTTTTTTGCTTTCCATTTCATTGCTTAAGGGGAGACTTTTTGGGGGGAAATGCCTTTTTTTTTTTTGCACTCCATTTCTGCCCTCCCACAGTTCTGCACTACACACTTGTGGCTCTCAAGGGTCCTGAAGGCAAAGGGTTGTGTCCCTCCTTCTGGAAGGATAAAGGAAAAAGGGAATGAGAACAGGATAATTTTTTTATTTTTTTTTTTCCTTGGGTAACAGCAGCCCCCTTTAATAGTGCCCCTTGGATCTGTAAGACATGCTTGACCAGACATACCTCTGGAAGAGGTCAGCACTCCTGGGATTAAGAAACTTAGCAACGCTCCAGAGAGGGAGTTGGAAAGTCATGTTTAATGATACTTTGCTGAGAAACTGGGCAAATTTAATTAAAACATCACTTACTCAAGCCCAGTGGAACTAATTGAGTGCTCTAATATTCCGACTTTTCATTAATGGGTTACAAAAGAGGGCTGCACTTGTGTGTACAAGGGGGAGGGAGGAGGGGAGAGGATATAAAGAGAAGATGAGAGGTTTAGCAAGGCTGCCTGGGCTTCTTTTAATATAACTAAGAGACTTCACTGCTGGCAATGGGGCTTTAATACAGTTGGCTTCTCTCACCACCACCACCCCCTCGACACACACAACCATCTCCCCCTCCCCAGCACACACCCTCTCCACCCAGGACCCCTCGGAAAGAATGGCTGGAGGAGAAAGAGTAGATTTGGGCAAAGGAAGGGAAATTGCTTTTTTAATAAGTGGTCTATTCAGAGCTCCTACTTTTCAATAAAGAGGAGGCTGGAGAAGTCCTGGTCTAATTACCTCATCCTCACACCAGACAAGCTCGCCCTTTCATTAACCACTGAGCTCATATCATATAACTTGGTGAGCCACCACGGGCACAACATGTTCAGTGATTATTTCACTGGTGGCAGCGAAATTACAGGCAGCCCATCAAGGTTGTAAAAAAAAAAAAATAAAAAAAAAAAAAGCAGAAGCAAAATCATAATTAAATGAGAACTTCCACCAAGAGACACTAAAACTAGGCGGGATGGGATAATGTCACCCTTCAGAAACACACGGATTGTTTGCTGGGGTGACACCATGGAGAAACTGCTGTGTTGACCAGGAGGTTGGTTGCCAAATTACTCAGTTAAGCACAGGTTTTTTGTTGTTTTTTTGCTGGGTCTCAAGGGACTGCTTGTATGTTTTGCCACGGTTTGGAGTGATTAGATGGGAAAAATGACATGGGAGAGACCACCAAGCTAGTGCTGCATCTTTAATGGATACCCCTCCACTCCCTCGGCGAACACACACACACACATGCACATCCATCCACACACTCCAAGTGCTCCAGATCCAAACTGCTCAGCTCCAAAATGGCCCAAATTGAGGTTATCTGCACTCCTGCACTGCCTTTGATCAAATCCACGAGAGTTACTGCTCAAACAGCCAGACTAGGCTAAGATCAAAGTGCTTTCAGGCTGTTGCAGTCACTGGGTTAGCAAATGCTGCCCAGGAGTTGGAATGGCAGGAGTTACTGATGGGCAGCTCCTTTTGAGGACAGACAAGTGCAGAAAACACTCTGAAGATCATGTTTAACCCCCTACCTTCCTCAAGGAAAATATGAACAAGTTCAGCAAGGAAAACATGGTGGTACCTGCAGAGCAACCTCCTCCTCCAAGGCTGCACTCGCAGTGGGACCAGGAGGAAGGGCACAGGTGGAACCTGATGTTAATCTACACCTCAATGTAAGCAATGTCACAGACAATCCACCAGCCCTCAGGTTTCCAGCTGGTTTCAACTTTGGAATCTGAAGCAAGCACTGCAAGTTCTGACCTTGCAGTTCCAAAGCCAGTTTCGAGTCCTCATTTCTGATCATCTTAACGGCACCACGTTGTGCCAGTGGTTCAGGTCCACATATCCTGACTCTTACAGATCTATGTCCACCTGATCCTGAACCACCATCCACCTTAGAACTTCCTTCTCGGCGTGAAGTTCACTTGTTCTGTGCCTGGTTTGGTGGTGGTGGTGTGGATCTGGTGCTTGGCTTGCCTTTCAACCAGACCATGGTCCAATCATTGCAGCGGCACAGATGGAGGGATCGGTTCATCTGCTGCTGCAAACGAGCAAGGAAAGCAACACCAACTCGACAGACACGTTGTGGGTGGACAAAAATAGGAACAGTGAGTGGAGCACTGACCTGCAGCAAAGGTCTTTGACTTGGATTGCCAGGAGGGCTCTGAGTGTCTGGACAACCGTCACAACTGTTACTCAGCTGTTTAGCTGCAGATATTACACTCAGAAACCACTGCCAATGACCAGAGCCCAACTGTGCCAAAAAAAAAAAAAAAAAGGGGGAGGCAGAGGATGCTGGAGAGTCCTGCATCTTCCCCTGGGAACTAACTCACAGTGGGATCGAGAAAGGGAAGGAAGAAAGGGAAGATTCAACCCCTCCAGCTCATCCTTGGGACTTGTTTAGCTCCAAGTGACACAGTGGAGAGCACAGGTGATAAGTAAGGACACCTGACCTAATTCCAAGACTGGCCTCAGCCATATGGGGCATCCTGACTGCAGCTACTGGGGTTGGGAACGCTGGGAGTTGGGTCAAATCCATTGGGCAAGTTTTTTAGCCCCACCGCTGTTGGTAGATATTCATGGAATTACAAGAACACGCCAATGGCACCTAAAGCCACAGCCTTGCAGGTTTTGCTGAGACTGTGTTATGTGCCTGTGGAACGGCAGGAGAGCCAGGACATCTCACAGCAACACCCACCGTGAAATCACAGCCTCCATGGACCACCTTCCACTGTCAATCCCATCTGCCCACAGAGACGGGACAGGCCCTCAGGAGCAACCAACACCACGAGGACTAAAACGGGTTTCATCATCCCGCAAAGCCTGTTTCACACGTCAGAGAGCCGCCACAGCAGTTCATGGGCACTGAGCCCTCTAATCCAGAGCAGCAAAGCTGTCAGCCAAAACCAGACAGAAGCTAAATGCAGGACGTTTCTAATCCTGATCTCGGCACTGTCTAGGAGCATCTGGTGGTGGGGAGAGGGGCAGACCTTTCGCTGGCCAGCCCTGGCTGGTGGCATTCCCCGATGGCCCAACTCTGTCGCGAGGAATGACATTTTCTACATACACACGGGAACAACTGAGCTGGGGTGGCCATTCCTAGAATGCACAACTGGCTGGGGCTGCATTTGCCTGGGAAACTGGAGACCCAGGTCCCCCATCCCAGCCCCAAGCCCGCGTCCAATCACACAGACAATAACAAGGCTCGAAGGCTATTTCTGGCCTTACAGTATGTCCCCCCTTGGAGGTTGGTGCAGTGAAACACTGATCCTGGGCACCTGTGCTGGCCAATCTGAGGGATTTTCGTGTTTGGGCAAACTCTAGGTACAGCCAAGCAGATTAGGGGAGAAGGTGGAAAGCCCCTCCCTCTCCCCCTCTTCCTTGCTGGGATGACCCACAATTGCAGACACTTTGTCCTTTACATCAGTCATAGGATATCCTGAATTGGAAGGGACATACGAGGATCACTGCGTCCAAATCCTGGCCCTGCACAGGACAACCCCCCAAAATCACACCATGTGCTCAAGAGTATTGTCCAAATGTTTCCTGAACAGTCCTGCAGGAGAGTAAAGACTCATGGGAAGAGCAAGGTGTCAAGGGCAGGAAGTCCTCCAGCAGAGAGGATAAGGATGGGAAAGGAAAAAGGGACTCTACACCAAAGCACTGTCACCTGCAAACACATCAGCTCTGGGTGACATGGAAGGTTTTCTGTGAGGAAACAAAGCTGAAGGGACTTTTGGGTCTGGGGTCAGTCACAAATTAATCTGTCCACCCTGTTTCCCTGCCAGGTTCTCCAGCCAGTGTTAAAGAATCCTGGCCATGGAGATGCTCTACTGTCCATGTTCTACTGAACTGCTCAAGAAGAGCATCCCCCAACCTGTGTTTCAGCAGCAAAAATCCCTTCTTCTGTGTCCCACTCCACGTAAGCCTGAAGAACCCATCTTTCCATCCTTTTGTAGCATCTTCCCTGTGGAAAACCAGCTCTCCTTATCCCCACCTCCCACTTCCTAGACCTGGGCAGTCCCGTTTCTTTCCCTCTCCAACGTTTTGTACAGTGACAAAACCAGGGGCACAGCCCCACGAGTGAGCCCTCGCCCTTCCAGAAGAAGGATCACCCCCTGCATTTTTGCATCCCTCACCCCCCGAACGCGAACTCCCCCAACCCAAAGACCCCCGAGCATCCTCCGGCTCACCTTCATGCCCACCAGGTTGTTGTGGAAGTCCACCCGGGCTCTCAGGTCCTTGTTGGGCTTCCTGCCCAGGAACTCCTTGACGAACTTGTTGCTGTACTTGAGGTTGTCCCCGCAGCCGCCCCACTGCCAGGCCTCCCTGTTCTCCAGGTCGGGCGCCTCGTCGCAGGTGCAGCGCTCCATGCGGCCCGCGCTGCACGCCTTGGCCATGGCGTGCGTCAGCCCCGCCGACGAGATGGCGTACAGGAAGGCCGTCTCCTTGAAACCTGCGGCGGGGAGGAGGAGGGAGAGGCTTTAGTTGGAGCCAGGGGAAGGGTTGGAGGAGGAGGAAAAAAAAAATTAATCAGTAGGAAGCGGAGGGAAAAGCCCCCCGCCGCAAGAAGAGCTCGAGCCGCGGGATCGCACAGGCGGGGTCATCTGGGCCCGTCTCTCTCTCTTTGGGTCATCCCACGGCACAGGATTGTGTCCAGATGGCTCTGGACACCCTCCCTGGACAATCTGTTCCAGTGCTGCGTCGCTGCACAGGAAAGAAGTTCTTCCTCATGTTCTGGGCATCAGATTCGAGATGATCTTTGAGGTCACTGCCAACCCAAACCATTCTGGGATTCTGTGAGTCTGTGAAAGGTGTTTTCTAAGGACAGTCCTTGTTTCTGCAGTTTTGACTCACTGAGAGCTCCCATCCCATCAGCTGATACCATCCTTTTCCATACACTGAGGAAGGAGGAAATTCAGACCGTGAAGTTTGTTCTCAGCCAGTGAGGCATCAGTTTCTGCCTGTAGCCTCTTGTCCTGTTGCTCAGCACCACTGAGAAGAGCCTGGTCCATCCTGTGACACCCTCAAAGCAGGTCAAGCTCTGCGTGCAGCACTGATGGTGAAGAGGACACGGGGGGCAAGGAATGTGTGGAGGTGGCAAAAGCCAGGATTAAAGGATGTGAATAAAGTCTGGCCATCTCTGTGGCTGTCACTCTGTGGCACAGTCTGTGCCTGATAACAGAGCTAAGCAGGAATTGTCCCATCCCTGGAAGTGTCCAAGGCCAGGTTGGGCAGGGCTTGGAGCAACCTGGGATAGTGGAAGGTGTCCCTGCCCACAGAATGGGAGTTGGAGTGAGATGTTCTTTCAGGTCCCCTCAAAGCCAAACCACTCCATGATTCCATGAAGGGTTGGACAGGCCATGGAGGTATCATGGGACAGCAATGCTGCTACCATGGGGACACCAAACTGCAGGAACCCAGCACAGATTCCACTCTGATGGCTGGGGCAGGAACCACAAGTGCTCCTTGTTCTTCCCTCTCCCCCCTGAGAAAAAATCATTAGGCTCTTCTGCAGTCCAACAAAATTAACAGGAGGCACCTGAGGGCTGGGATCCCAAACACAGAATCTCACTTGAGCGCCTCAAAAAGCAGTTTACACCTCAAACCTTCCAAGCACAACCCCCTTCTTAACACCTCCACCCTCACCTGCAGGGATGTGCCAGCATCCACTCCCCTCAGCAGCCTGAGTGACACTCAGAGAGACCCAGGATTTCAATCCAAATCACAAAAGCCAGAAATAAAAAGCAAACATGGCAGTATTTATAGCTGCCCATTCTCCAGCCATGGAAGCCGTAAACGACTGCATATTTGAGATGCAATTCCAGACCAGCTTTGGATGGGGCTCAAGAAATCCCCCACTCAAAAATAACACAAGTGGATGGTGACAGTAGTGGATATATCTGTGAGCTGGTGTGTCAACCAAGGACATGCAGAGACACTGCCAGGTCATTTTTGGAACTGTTCCTTGGGAGGTCCATGATAGTCCAAGCTCATGGGGCACTACCTGGCCCATTCCCAGAGCCTGCCTTCCCAAAACACTCCCAGGTGCACAAGGACTGAGGAAAATCCAGCCCAGGAGACTGAGGTTTGGTCCTCCCAAGGGTTCTGACTCAAACCAGACTGTGGTAGGAATTATCCAACTGCTCTACTGCTCACCTGGAAAAGAAGAGCAGGAACCTTTTCCTCACTTGAAGGAAAGTTAAAATAAAAAAAGGCTCTACTCGACACTCACTGAGGACATTTTAAGAAGGACAAACAAGTCAGGGTTGAGAAGCCAAATGCAGAGTTTTTCCATCTGTTTTCCCCCCAAAGTTAGACCACATCCTCTGACACCACAGAAACATCTCCAGCACTGCCAACACTCTCACTGGAACTGCTGGGAGAATCCTTTTTTTTAATTCACACACCAAAACATCATGGATTCTGAACTCCTCTGGGTAGCAAATGCCTCCTAAGCAGCTTTCCCCCTTTGTAGGGTGTTTTTTTCTAGGTTACACCCTAGGTCAGCCTGCCCTGTCAGGGGATGCCACTGCTGCAGACAGATGTTCCCAAACCTCTGTGCTCCTGGATTGTAGAACTGGCTTCTTGCCACTGTGCTACAAAACAGAGAGGTACCAGCGTGCTGAGAGAGTCCTCGATGGAACAGGGGGTGTGAACTCTCCTCTGAAGGTCTGAGACACTGCAATCATGGAATAATTTCGGTTGGAAGTGACCTTTAAGTCCATCTTGTTCCAACCCCTGTGCCAGGGGCAGGGACACCTTCCTCTAGACCAGGTTGCTCCAAACCCCATCCAACGTGGCCTTGGGCACTTAAGTCACAGCAAACTGCCTGGATGTGGTCTGATTTATTAGCCCAGCTCCACACCCTGCCTGAAGAGCTCCTGATGTGAAGCCCTGGGTTCAGGGTGGGTGGGAAACCTCAGCATGAAAGACAATACAACAGAAATCCATGAGAAACGGTTCATCTGCCGGGTTCTCCCCTTCCATCAACCTCCACCCACCAGCCTGGCCTCTCTGCCCCTTCCCATTCTCCATCCCTGGAGGCTCCACAGATTCCCAGTGCCCATCACATCACCCCGGGCATCATCTCACCCGCACCGCCACTCTTCCAACCCAACTCCTGGTGACATCTGGCCCTGGCCAGGCCCAGAGCCATCTCTGCCACGCACTGTTTGATTGCACCAGGAGATTTTGTAAGGAGATAACGAGCTCCAGATCAATGCAGGCATTCTAACCCCCCGTGCACCGGCGGGCCTGCAGGCCCCAGCTATCCAGTTTCAGCCATTTCCAAAAATTGTTTGCGAGGATCCGAAGAGGATAACGAGTCCCTCAAACAATCCCCTGTTATTTTAAGAAACGGGCTGCATCAGCCCAAGCCGCTAAACCAGCAGCCAGGGCTCTGCTGGTGATCCAAGTTTAAATTCTTCTCCCTCTGCTTTTTAAGTGGAAAAAAGTGTCGTTGGGCTTTGGTGGTTTTGGTTTTTGTTTTTATTTTTTTTCTGCCCCCTTTTTAATTTCTCCTTAAGAAGCAGCTCCTGGAGGAGAGGAGAGAAGCCTGAATAGCTGTGTCTGAGAGGGTGATCCATGTGCCTCTTTGCCCCCGGGGGTGTCACTTGCTGCAACGCTGAACCAGGAACCGGCAGCTCCCGGAGAGGAGGGGGGAAAGATTTACAGGGCAGGGTGTTCCTCCATGGAGCAGCACCTGAAGGATTTACAGCGCCGGTGGAGGGCAGGGATGGTGCAGGGATATAAAACACAGCCCAACGAGGCAGCAGGCAGAGCCCTGCAGCCCTCAGGGCTGCCATTCATTACCCGGCTCCCTGACAAGGAGGGGGGACGAGGGGGGAGGTCCCGATGGTGTTTTGGGGGCTGCTCCTCGTCCAGGGCTGCCCAGGGGACGGGGCCGGTCTGAAGGAACAAGCTGTGGCCTCCAGGTGTCAGCATGAGAAAGTGCTTGGCTCTCCCAAGGCGCCACTAATCCAGGGACTCCTCTGGCATGCGGGGATATTTTTAAACGTCTTGCAGCTCTGGCTCTCGGACCTCTTGGGTTTCATAAGGACTTTCCTTGTTTCCACCACTCAGTGACAGTGCATTAGTTAAGCCCTGGCGCTTCTGAATTACTCCTCCTCACTAATTAGCGAGGGAGGGAGCCCTGCAAAACCTCTGCTCTTGTCTTTAAAAGACATCAGCCCCTGGGTTTCCAGGTGCAGGTCCCTCCTCTCTGAGCGTGGCACTTTCTGGAAGTCACTAAACCCCTCCAAACTAATCCATGTTGTCTGTAAAACAGTCCTGCTGCATTTCAGCTGTGAGCTGGAAATAACAACTGGATTTACTGGGAGGGTGGGAGAAACTGGGCTGTGTGAGACAGCACAAAGGAAGGAGATAAAAGTACAACCCAATCCTCCAATATTCAGATGGTCACCCCCATCTGAACTGCTGGGAAAAGGTGTGGGAATTACCCTCCACACACAACCAGGAGCTTTTCCTTGGGTAGGGCAGTAACAGGACACGAACATTTGAAGGCTTTGCCCTGTGCTATGATGGGGCTCCCCTTGCCCTCTCCAGCAGGACAGCACAGAACAGACTGGTTTGCCTTGTTTCCCATAAAAAGGCATTTTCTCAACTCCTTTCCTGACAGACTGGCATAATAAATAGGGAAAAAATAAAAAGGGGAAGGGGGGAGGATAAAAAGAGGGAGAGGAAATAAAAGGGGGAGAAGAAATCAAAAGAAGGGGGGGAAATCAGAAGGAGGGGGAATAAAAAGAGGAGGCAGATTAAAAAGGGGGGGAATAAAAAGACAAAAAGAAGAAGGGGGGGAGAAAAGAAGGGAGAAAAAGAAGAAGGGGGAAAAGAAGAAGAGAAGGGGGAAAAGAAGAAGAGAAGGGGGAAAAGAAGAAGAGAAGGGGGAAAAGAAGAAGAGAAGGGGGAAAAGAAGAAGAGAAGGGGGAAAAGAAGAAGAGAGGGGGGAAAAGAAGAAGAGAGGGGGGAAAAGAAGAAGAGAGGTGGAAAAGAAGAAGAGAGGGGGGAAAAGAAGAAGAGAGGGGGGAAAAGAAGAAGAGAGGGGGGAAAAGAAGAAGAGAGGGGGGAAAAGAAGAAGAGAGGGGGGAAAAGAAGAAGAGAGGGGGAAAAGAAGAAGAGAAGGGGAGAAAAGAAGAAGAGAAGGGGAGAAAAGAAGAAGAGAAGGGGAGAAAAGAAGAAGAGAGAGGAAAAGAAGAAGAGAGGGGGGAAAAGAAGAAGAGAAGGGGAGAAAAGAAGAAGAGAAGGGGAGAAAAGAAGAAGAGAAGGGGAGAAAAGAAGAAGAGAAGGGGAGAAAAGAAGAAGAGAAGGGGAGAAAAGAAGAAGAGAAGGGGAGAAAAGAAGAAGAGAGAGGAAAAGAAGAAGAGAGGGGGGAAAAGAAGAAGAGAGAGGAAAAGAAGAAGAGAGGGGGAAAAGAAGAAGAGAGAGAGGAAAAGAAGAAGAGAGAGAAGAAAAGAAGAAGAGAGAGAGGAAAAGAAGAAGAGAGGGGGGAAAAGAAGAAGAGAGGGGGGAAAAGAAGAAGAGAGAGAGGAAAAGAAGGGGGGAAAAGAAGAAGAAGAAGAAAAAAAGGGGAAATAAATAGGAAGGAAAAATCGAGAGAAAATCAGGGGAAAACCCCCAAAAAAACCCTTAACTCCCCACCCTACTGACCTCTCTTGAGCAGACTGGCGCGGTACCGGCCCTCCAGGGTGCAGTTCCAGCGCTCGAAGCGGAACTGGTACTGGCACTCGAGGGCGCTCATGCTGATGGCCTCCATCAGCGTCTCGGCCACGCCCGGGTCCCGCCGGCACATCCTGCGCTGCTTCTTCTCCAGCTTCAGCCGGTCACACACCTTGTAGTGGGCTTTGACTGCGGCCTCCTCCATTTCTGAGGTCAGAGGGAGGATGGTCAGGGGTTCGTTCCCCGTCAGCCTGCGAGGAAACACAGAGGGGGCGCAGCGGTGAGGGAAGGGATTTTAGGGAGAGGTTCTTTATTCAGAGGAAATTTTAGGGAGAAATCCTTCTTTCAGAGCAATGGAGCAGGTTGGCCAGGAGTGGCTGTGGATGCCCCAAGCCCAGAAGTGTCCAAGGATTGGTTGGACAGGGCTTGGAGCAACCTGGGATAGTGGGAGGTGTCCCTGCCCGTGTGGGTTGAATCTCAGTGGTCTTTTAAAAGGTCCTTCCAACCCAAATCATCCAGTGATTCTATGAAATACAGCCCATGGGGTCAGTGGTGGCATCAGGATCTCGTGGTTGAGCACCCACCATGTGGACTTGATGTCTGGGCCCAGAGGGATTTTAAAGCAGAGCTCCTTTCAGTTGTGTGTGCAAAGTGGGAGAAGGGTAAAAAGTAGATTTATGTTCCCTACCAGCTCTCACAGACATAATGGACATTATGTTTGGACATAAACCCTTGGCCATCTTCACTGTAGGATTGTGTTTAAAACCGAAACTGGACATAAATAATGGAAGGTTCCCAAGTGCAGGAACTTGGGAAAACAGCAAAAAGACATGAGCTCTACTGTCACCGTCCTGTGCATAAAGAAAAAAATCATTTTGGCACATCAAGCAGAGCCAGAAACCAGCTTGGGAAGGGGGAGAGGATGGTGTGTCCCACCAAACTCCCAAAAGACACTGAGAAAGGACATAAAGCCTCCCTGCCCTCAGCAGAGGAGATCCTGACATAAAACCCAGTGAGCCACAGCCTGAGGTCTGAGAGCAGGATACACTTTCCAGGAGACACTGCCAAGAGCTTTTACAAGACAGAACAAGCTCAAAATCACTCCCCAAAAAAATGCCCTGAAGAAGTACTAAGTTCATGTCCCACTGCCTTCTCCCCCCACTTCTCCCAGCACAAGGTCCTTGACTCTGCACAGTGTACCACAAAAGCCCACAGAACTGTTCCCGGTGTCAAGTGACGGAGCTGCTGGAAAAGGACCAGCCTGGCATCGGCCTCAGGGAGCAGAGAGGCTGCAGGAACATCTGCTGGGCTCAGGAATGGTTTGTTGGCCAGGCTGGCTGCACCCCACTCTCCTGGCTCTGCCCTGGCCAAGGCCAGGTGCCAGTCCAGGCAGTCAGTGGGAATCACCAGGCAGCGTTTCGGAGGACCTGGACACACATTCCCCAGCCAAAAAAAAGGAAGGATGGCTTAAATCTGGAATTCCAGGATCGCTGGGACTTTGCAGTCCTGAACAGGGGAGCATGGGGATGGGTCACAGGCTGGGACATCTCTGTTGCTGCAGGACCACCAGGGAAAACCGGGAGGGGAGCTCACACTCACCCCCTTTGCTGGATGTTGATGGATCCTGGAAACTCTTTAAATTCCCACCTGTCCCATAGAAACAGAGATTTCTTGTTTTTAATTCTCTCCAATTAGTGGAATGCATCCTGCCAGGAGCACAGCTCACAAAGGGCAGGCAGCTTGGATGCTCTAAATCCCAAACCCTGGTGCACAAAAGGCAAAAAATCCTGCCCTGAGTCCAAGCCAGCAGCATCCAGGACAGATCCAATCATTCCTGATGCACTGATGAGGTGATTTCACATCAGATATCTGAGGGAGGTGGGGAAAAAAATGGCTGAGTTGGGATTTTTAGGAGAACAAAGATGGGCAGGGAGATGTTCGCCTTCAGTTACTTTCAAGAGTATGAAGATCTCCAGAAAACATCCTGCAGGATAAAAATTCATTGGAAACATGGAAAACCAGTTAGCATAAGAGACTCTCAGCTGGCAAAGGAGAGAGAGGGAGGCAGAGCATTTTTGACAGCTCCCCTTTCCCATTTTACCTTTCCATCTGAGCAGGTGCTGTTCAGCTAAATGGTCTGGGGGATCTCTGATAAAAATCACCCAAGTATGGTCACAATAAAGATCCAGGGACAGGGAGAACGTGGAAAATGGGATTTCTGGTGCTGCACAGAGGCACAACATGGCCAGAGCTGCTGCAAGAACAAGCCACGCAACGAATGGAATGAGCAGAGATGGATCCACGACCGCCTGGATTAGTGCTCAAGAACATCCCTACAACCAGACAAGGAGTAAATTTAGGGGGAGAAAAAAAGGCTTTTCAAAGCCAACAAGCAATTAAAGTCTTCCAGGTGAAGAATCCCCAGAGTAGAAGCCACACACACATGGAATCACCCACATTGTCCCTCCCCAGCACTGGGTGGGTGCCCAGCAGCCTCAGCTCGGCACACACATTCCAGAAGCCCGGAAAAAAAAGGGGTGAGGTGGCACTTCCCAGGGCATGGCATCAATAACAAGAGTGCAGGCAGAGCCAGGGAGCTCCACCTGACACGCTGCACAGAACCTTCCTAATCCCACAAAGCCCTTTTATGCAACCCCCGGGGCTGAGTGAGGTCCTGTGAGGCAACGGTGTCAGTCGGACGCTTTCTCAGCTCCTCACAAAGGCCAAGCTGTTCTTTCCAAGGAAATTTCTCAGGGGAGGGAGTGATTTTTGTATTTGTTTGGTTTTGGTTTTTTTTTTTTTACACCCCCAATCCACAACTGTTACGATTAAACTGCCAGCCAGGCCTCTGGGATTGCATCAAGAGGGGGCTGAGCGTGAGGTGCCCGTGGCAGGAGGGGGTTGGAACTGGGTGATCTTTTAGGTCCCTTCCACCCAAACCATTCCAAAATGGATTTTAAGATTCTCCAACACGGTGGAACCTGGAGAGGGACCAAACAGCTCATTGCACACAACCCAGGACGCTTCACCTGTCTGCAGTTTAACCCCAGCCTCTCTGAGAGCAACATGAACCTGCAAAGCCAGGAACAATCATCAGTAACTCAAGCTTTGGCCTAACCTTTCCTGACTTTTTCCTCACACCTGCACCGTCCACACCTCAGCAAGGACCTGCTTGCCCCGTGCCATCCCCACCTTTGCAACACCCTATTCCCCTTCCAGTTCCACCTGCCCCCACTTTTAAACCAGGAATTCAGCAGGTTCATTATCACCTGCTGGGAGTACAAGACCCCCATCCCGTTGGCACACACACTCTGCTCGGTGGCATTTGGCTCCCTGGGTGGGGGAACTTCACCCCAAACGTTGCTGATTGCTTTGTTTTTCCGGGGTTCACTCTGCAGGGACTTGGGAGAGATCCCAAACACGGCACAGCTCGCCCTGATAGCAGTGGAGCCGAGTTTTATCTGCGGCACCGTGGGATTATTCCCTCCATTCAGGCAAGGCCCTGCTTGCAGCTCATCTCCAGAAGTCAAGAGCTTTTTCCTTGCCTCGTCAGCTCACACCTCCAGCAGCGTCCCTGGATTTTCCCTTGGTCAAGTGGGGACTTTCCTGATGGGAATTTGAGGGGAGGGTGACACAGATTTAAGGCACCCACAAGGACCTGGGGGTTCTCCCTCATTTTTGGGGCGCTCAGGAGTTTCCTTTCCAAGTGCCACTGGCCGAGGTGAGCTGTTTTCCTGCAAGGAAAAGCCTCTGCCATCGCCACCTGGAATGACAGGCCCTGCTGAAATATTGCATTCCTGTCCTGGTACTTCCTCCTGCTGGGAGATTTATCTGTGGCACATCTGCACAGTGACTCAATTGATTCTGTTCTCACTTGCTGTGGCACTGGTTTTCCTGCAGTGTTGCTGCTCTTCCTGCCCTTTTTCTTCCTTTTAATAATTAAAAAAAAAAAAAAACCTCCTGGAAAATTGACAACTTCCATCCCTTTTCCCTCTCTTTCCACCACTGTTTTTTCCTTCTGATAATTAAAAAAACATCCTGGAAAATTGACAACTTCCAGCCCTTTTTCTTCTCTTCCCACCCCTATGTCTTTCTTTTAATAATTAAGAAAAAAAGCTTCTGAAAAATTGACAACTTCCATCCCTTTTCCTTCTCTTCCCACCCCTATTTCTTCCTTCTGATAATTAAAAAGACTCCTAAAAAATCAACAACTTTCAGCCCTTTTTCCTCTCTTACCACCACTATTTTTTCTTTTTAAAAATTAAAAGAAACTGCTGGAAAATCGGCAACTTCCAGCCCTTTTCCTTCTCCTTCCATCCTTATTTCTTCTTTTTAATAATTAAAAAGACTCATGGAAAATTGACAACTTCCAGCCCTTTTCCCTCTCTTTCCACCGCTGTTTTTTCCTTTTAATAATTAAAAAAACTCATGGAAAATTGACAACTTCTAGCCCTTTTTCTTCATTTTCCACCACTGTTTCTTCCTAACCCTAACCCCCCAAAGTCCAGTTAAATATGTGAAGCATAAAAAGCCCAAAATCCAAGAAAATAATCTGAATTTCACGGCGAGTGATGAATATTTGAGATTTGGAGCGGGAGTTGGCCAGTGAAGGATCAACCACCTCATTCTGCACTGTGTTGTTTGGTTTTTTTAACTGTTTACAGGTTCAAGTGTCACCACTTTGCTCACACACAACATCCCCTGGAGGAAACCATCTCGAGAACATTCACCAGCCTCAGTTTTGCCCTTCCCAGAGCTGCCAGAAGCACTGGTGGACCCCCAAAAATCACTTGATATCCCAGAAAGTTTTCTCTTTTCTACTAAATAATCAATTCTCTGTTTTCTTTCCACCCCTCAAAGTCAGAACTAAGTTGGTGGGTTTGTTTTTTTTTTTGCCCCATGACACCCCAAAATTCAGGTGTTTGTGTCTATTCCACAAAACCTGGAGCCACTCAGGCTGGTTTTTAAATTCCCTGCCATCCTCTGAGCTACAAAGCCAAAGCTTTCCTACCCTGGCTAATTTAGACCCTAAAAAAAAAAAAAAAATCACGTATTTCCTTAAATTTTAACATGAAAATAAGGCCATGATGGATTCTCCAAAGCTCAGCAGGGATTTCGTGGCTTCCACAATGACATCTCAGCCCCTTCACAGAGATGCTTCTCTTGGAGTTCTCCCCTTCAAGCTCAACTTTTCCTTGGTGTAATTTTCCCACCCATCTCCTCTGGCAGATGCTGGGATGTCATGGGGGTCAAAGAAAGTGGCAGGAGGAGAAGTCTGAGGAAATCAAGACCATCCAGGGCTTTACAAGGCAGAGGTGAACAGTCAACACCCCACCCCGAAATCAAACCCAGCTTGGCTAAAACTCATCTATCCTAGCCCTTCCCAAGGCTCTTGACCACCCACAGATCCTCACACCCTCGTGTTCCTTCTCTTCCTTCAAGGTCATTCCCAACCAGCTCCTCCCTCCTTCTGGATCTCCATCAACAATGGAGAATTTTTGGAGACCCTCAAGCGAAGCAACTGGAAACTCGAGCAGCAAGAAAAAAAAAGCTACAGCGTGGGGAACTCCCACCCCAACAGATCCCACTCACCAGGGAAGGACACACCAGTCTCCATCATGTTCCCAGTGAAAATATGCTCCAACAGAGTTTTTTGGGGTTGCTTTTAGGAGAAAAAGGTGCAGATTCTTGTAGGTGTCACCCGTTCAGCCTTGTTTTCAACCATGCCTGGAGAGACCTCTACAGGGGTTTCCTCTGAGGTTCTCAGCATGGACAAGTGGACATGTAAGAGCTCTGCCACCCTCACCTTGGGTGCTGTCAAGAGTTACTTCCAAAAAAAAATGGAGAAACAACAGCTGCTTCTGGACACAAGAATTTGCTGGTGCAAATCTTCCTTTCCAGCACAGTTTTCCCGAATGTTTCCAGCGCTCACGGCAACCACTCTGATCCCAAAGCCCTTTTCAGGCCCAGGTGTCACCACAGAGATGCTGGAGTTTCCCATTTTAGCCTCCACACAAGAGTTGCAAAACTTCCAGCTTCTCCCAGGCTGCTGAACACAGAGGTCCAGGAGGAATTTCTCCTGGATTGAGGACGAACCTCCTCCCCCCACCCCCCAAAAAAAAAAAAAAGGGAAAAAGGGGTTGTCACATCACTTCAGAAGGGATTTTCCTGTGCATGGAGCAAGACAAGGATGGTTTTCTCCCAGATACAGGATGGTTGTTCTATGTATAAATAACCCTCCAACCGATTTCCTGCCAAAATTCACCCTCACCTTCTCCTGCCCAGATTACCAAAAAGTTTGATACATAACAGATGAGGGTAAATAATTTCCTTCGACTGAAGGAAAAATACCTCAGTGAACAAGCAAGGAGCTCTTATGTGGAAGGCTGGAGATGTCCCTGTGAAGGCACCTTCCTGCATAAGATTTTTGGGATCAACGTGCCCCCAGGACCAGCTGGGTTTGCACCACAAGGAAAAACACTTCAAGCTGCTGCAGCATTTCCCACTCATGCCAAGCAGGAGACCTGCACAGGTTATGAGTTACAGGTATAGGAAATTATTATGTATTTATAAATGTGTTACAAATTTCCTTCGCTGAAGGAAGGATCTGCTTTCCCTCCTGCCTCCTTTCCCCCAGTGAGGGGGGCACAAACAACCAGAAAAAGGAGAAAAGAATCAAATTTGGGTCATTCAGCCCTTGTTGGTGTATCTGAAGCAGAAGGCTGAACTACCCCTCCCTCCTTTCCCTTCCTCTCCTCACAACAAACCTTATTTAGGAAGTCTCTGGTCTGGCAGAGCCAAAGACATCTTTATTTTAGGTAAATATCTCAGATGGAGAAGAAGATTCAACCAGATTGGAAGCGACACGAGGACAAACACCAGCACCAGCTCTCCAGGCATTTCCAGCATTCCCTCACAATTCCTGAGTGCTGAGCAGTTCCCAGCACCAAATCACCTTCAGGAAACGCTGCAGGGGTGTTGAGGAGGGGTTTTTACACAGGGAGGCCACAGGTAGCTTGGCCCCAAGACCTAATTCCACTGGAACAATCCCACTGGAACAACCCATTCCGTCCATAAGGGAGCAGAGGCGGAGGAAGGAGAAGGGGAGGGAAAGAGGGAAAGGCTGTTTCCTCTCCCCTTCATCCTCTCAAGAATGAAACAGCAATCAGGGAGATTTAAGAAGGATTTTCAACCCAACTTAAGACCAGCCTGTGCCAGTGGAATGCACGGGCCAGGCGGCAACAGGGGCTTTCACTCTGGATTTAAGTCGGAATTAGCTCGGCCCTTGGCAGCCTGTGCCAGGAATTACCCCCCTTGCCCAGTTGGACAGCTCCTGGACCCCCACCCCAACAACCCACCCCTGCTCCTTAGCCAGCCACTGCTTATTTTTATTTAATTTCTTCTTTTTTCCTTTTTTTTTTTTTTGTAGCCTGACATCATTTCTTTTGGCCTGAATCCCACTGCACCTTGGGCCACGTGGAGCTGGGAGCAGGGAAGCAGTTAAGGGGGAGAAATGCGATGGAAAATGAAGATATAAACCCAGAGAAGAAAAGAAAAGGTTGGTTTAAACCTCTTTAGCTCCATATGATCCAAGGGGGGGGGGGGGGGGAGGAAAAGATGTTTTCAGAATATAGAGAGTTTTTTTGTTTGTTTGGGGTTTGTTTTGGGTTGTTTTTTTTTAACTGCTGAAAATCCTGCCATCCCAGGATCTCAGCTCCCTGCTCCAGTAAAAATAGCTCAGCTCTACTCCTGATATGGGGGTTCAAGTAGTTCATGGTCTCAGGCACACAGTGTGATTCTTGGGGTTGGCCAGGAGCTGGATTTGATCCTTGTGGGTCCATCCCAACTCTGGATATTTGATGATTTTCATCCACAGTTGGGTCTAACAGTTTTCTATGACACCACATGGGCAAAAAGGGACATTTCTACATGACCCTTATAGAAAATATACACGATGGTCCCTCCCTCTGCCTTCCTTCTGAATATTTTTTGGTGGCATTGAGGACCAGGAAAGGACCACAAATCCAATGAATCACAGGACAGACACAGCAAAAGAATTTACACCAGATTTTCAAGACAGGAAACAGGCCACAGTATTCAACAGCCTGATTTTCTTGCAAAAAAGCTGAGCCACATAAAAACTCTTACATCTACTCCTACCATGAAGCCCGAATTCCTAAAAGCCAGAAAAGTCATCTGTGCTGTAAACCTGCAACAACAGCTTTGTTTTCCCGTTCCAAGCAAAGAAAAATCCAAGTTCATGGTCTCAGTAGCTTCCCTTGCCTAGGAAGAGCTGCACAGAGCAAAGGATATTTGGCATTTGAGATCTAAACCAAAAGAGGAACCAGAAAAACTCCATAAATGTTTGTTCCCTGTACCTTTTTTCCTTTTTTTTTTGGCACTGCTGTTGCTTTATATTTATCCCTGCAGGTTTAAAAAAGGAGGAATCAGAAAAGCATCACACACGGGGTAATCTCCAGCTCCCAAAACACCTCCTGTCCGTCCCTTCTGGCTCTCTGCAGGTCAAGTCCCTGCCAGGAAGCCCAAGCAAGTTCTGCAGGTCTGCTGGAAGCTCCACAGGGATCACCTCACTGAGGGCAGTGCAAGGATCAGACCTTTTGATTCAGAGCAGGCAAAGCATTAAAAAAAAAAAAAAAAAAAAGTAATAATAATAATAATAAATGTTGGACGGGGCGAACGGAGCCTTTTTTCCAACCAGCACCTCATTAAACTTCAAGGCTCGTTGCCACCGGATGTTGTGAAGCCCAAAACGATGGACAGATTCCAGAAGGGATTAGACAAATTCAGGAAAAGGGAGGAGGGTTCATCCAGATGGGTGATGAAACACGAGGGCTCAGGAAGCTTTTAAAGCACTGACTGCCAAGAGCCAGCAGGACACGTCAGGAGCCACATCACTTGTCCCACTTCTCCTTGGATGTCCACGTCTGGCTGGACAAACTATGGATTTGAGCCCGTGTGGGGCGTCCTGAAGGAAGGAATTACCTTCCTGTTGTGTCCCCAGCACCTCAAAATTCCCTAGGGAGATGCAGCTTGGTTTGGCTGCAGCGTTGAACCCACCCGCTCTCCAACCCTTCGGGTGATGGCAAGAACCGACCCAGAGGTGCCGAGCACACCCCACCTGCTAGTTCTGCAACTGGGGCCTTCCAGGGGGCTTATAAAAAAGAGGGAGAGTGACTTTTTACGTGGAACACTGACAGGACAAGGGGGAAGAGTTTTAAACCGAAAGAGAAATTTAGATTAGGGGTTCAGAACAACCCTTGGCCCTGGCACGGGTTGCCCAGAGAAGTTGTGGACACCCCATCCCTGGAGGTGTTCAAGGCCAGGTTGGATGGGGGCTTGGAGCAACCTCCCAGCAGTCCTTCCACGTCCCCAGCAAGCCTCCCACCCACGGCAGGACGTGGGAATGCCTGGCAGGGCCGGCCATGTGTCCGTGTCAGTCTCTGCCGCCCGCCCCTGCCAGGGAATGATCCGGCTCCTTAATGAATCGCCCATTTGTCTCCCCAACACCTCAGCCAGCCCTTTTGTTCGGTTTGGGAGATAAAGCCTCAAGCAGCTCCACAGCAGACACGACCCAGAGGGATTTGGGCTGCTCCTCTGCCTGCCTGTGGGATAAATCCCGTCGGATAAACCCCGCTGTCCCTCCCAAACACTGCCCACTCTGTTCTCAGAGCTGCCCTTGCCCAGACCACAGCCACTGGCAGCCAGGGAAGAAACTCCTTGTAGCCAACACAGCAGCTTCCCAAGCTGCCTGGAGATATCCCTGTGCACACACATACACACTCTGGAGGAGCAGCACAGCAGCTAAAGAGAAAATTAAAGTTTACTCTGCGACAACACAACTGAAATGAAACCTTTGAGGGAAACGCAGCGAGCGCAAAGAGCTCCTCGAGTTCACCGGGACAGAAAAACAACTGGAGAACGAGCCTCTTCCTCCTTCCCCTCGTTTTACACTCAGGACCTGGAGGTCCCAGCTGGAAGCAGAGACTGGCTCCTAGTCAAACTTCTGGATAAATGACAACTTCTAGAAACGAGCATGTGGATTCGGGGGGGGGGGGGGTTCACCTCTCCCTCCCCTCAAAACACGCTCCCCAGCCCCTATTAGATATCGCAGGGAGGTCAGCTCGTGGAGTATTTAGATGGTTGGGCGGGTTGACACATCATCTCGTCTATTTTGGGAGCAGTTTACGGGTCTGCAATTCCTCCCCTGCACAGCAGCGATTGCTTTTCCACTCTAATGTCACATTATCCTCGTGGCAGGTTTCAAAACTAAACAGGTGAAAAAACAAACTTTCGGGGCGCTGGAGAGAGCAGGATGCACCAGAGGTAGCGTGGGGATGGGATGGGGATGGGATGGGAGAAGTTTGTCCTCCTCCTGAGCCCCAGCAGAGGTTGTGGGAGTCAGTTGTGAGCACTGAGGTTGGTTCCTCACAAAACTCAACAGGCTCTTGCATGGAGGTGATCCCCTGACTGAAGGGGGTCTCTTGAATGCCTTTCTGAAGGAGCTTTGAAGTCCTGAGGGTCTACAAGCTTCAAGTGAGACTTCAGTGGTCAGAGCTGCAGCTGAAGAAAAAAGCTCTGGCCAAGGCTTCAAACTCATCAGACAAGGACAAGCCACCAGTGCAGGAGATTCTGTCCTTACTGGAGTCAAGTTAACCAACACCACAAACCACTGTCTTCTGCTGCAGATGCAAGTGGGATCCTTCCCTCCCTGACATCCTTCAGGCATCACTTTTTCCCTGGCTCTCCCCCAGCACCCCAAAACTCTGCTCATCCACACCACAGTTTGTGCAAACCAGGGGAAGGGGGAAAGAACAACCCCCCTGAACACCTGCCATGGATCTCCTGATGATCATTCACCAAGACAGGCCCAGATCCCACAGCACTACGGGAATGGGGTCACCCTTCCTCAAAGGACTCGGGTTTTGTGGAAGGGGAGCAGATGCTGCTGCAGTGGTTAATCATAGGTGATGAATGAGTCAATACTGAGAGCCAGGCTGCTGTTCATAGGCCTGTGCTGCTGGCAGGACCCTCACACCACCCTCACCTGCCTTCCTGAAGGTGACATGACTATGGAATACTGGCCAGGACCTCAGCCAGACCTGCCCCTGCCAACACTTCAGGTGAGCACCCTCAGAATACTTGCTGATTTCGGCACATCCACCTTTTTTTATGATGCCATGTAAGGTCCATACCAGCAAAAAGTCACATTAACCAAAATACTACAGGCCAGGAGAGCCAAGGTTTTATTCTGTGAGCAGATGGGACTGCTTATCATCCATAAAAAAAAAAAAAAAAAACACCTTTAAAACATCAGGGAGAGCAATTTTTTACACAGGCAGATACTGATGGGACAAGGGACAACAGTTTTTAAACTAAAAGAGGAGAGATTGTGATTAGATTTGAGGAAGAAATTCCTCCCTGTGAGGGTGGGCAGGCCCTGGAACAGGTTGTCCAGAGAAGCTGTGGCTGTTCCATCCTTGGAAGTGTCCAAGGCCAGGTTGGAGCAACCTGGGCTAGTGGAAGGTGTCCCTGCCCATGGCAGGGATTTGGAACTAGGTGGCTTTTAAAGTCCCTTCCAACCCAAACCATTCTCAGATTCTACAATCCACCTTCAAATCAATGCAATTTGTGCTCAGCGATTAAAAGGAAAAGCCTTTATTATTAAATAAAGCCTTAATTACTAAAGCAGCACGTGGGGACACTCAACCAAGCAGTCTTAAGGAAAGCATTTCCTTCCTGTATTGATCATCCATCCATCCACCCACCCACCCCCCAAAGTGGCATTAAAAAGGCAGGGGGGAGGACACCAAGCCAAGTGTTATTCATAGCAAATTCTGATTAGATTATGAAACTTTAAGAAGATCTTAACAAGTGGACAGTGTGCATTTTACATAATTAGCTTGTTACTTATAAATGCCTCCCATAGTGCCAATGGCAGATTTTCACCACCTAAAATAGCCTAAAGCTGCTGGATTCGGGAGCTCCTGCCATCCCAATTTAGATCAACTCAAAACACACAGAAAACCACGAGGTGGTTTCGTTACACCAAGATTAAGGCTTGAATCGGCTCTTGTGTGCCTGGAGCTTGGAAGGGGTAAAAGATTAGAGGGCAAAGACATATTATGTCACTCTGTACCTCGCCAGCCCAATCCTCACTGAATGTCAAAGCTGTTCCTCGCTGCATTTTGAGAGATTTCAAGTTACTTTTTAGGGGGGAGGGGACAGAGCCTGGCTGTAAGGCTGGATGTAAAGGTGCACATTGTGGGATGCCACAGCTGCATCCATATTCATTCAGCAGAGATGATCCACTTGGCTGCTCCCCAGCTCCATGAGGCACATCCTTCATCCAGCCGGGGCTGTTTCACCTCAGTTCCAAGAAGCGGCTCAGAGCAAGCCTTGAGTCACAACCACTGCCTAAAAAAGGGGACCTCAGAGGCAGCAAAGCAGGCAAAGAAACCATTTGAGCTGCAAGTTGTTCATGCCTGAGAAGGAAGTCCCAACAAAAGCAGAGCTACACTGTTATTCCCATCCCAATCCCTTCCCAGTTCCTGCAGATAGAGAAAAGGTGAAGCATTTTCAATTCTAAGGTAAAGAAGTGCAAGAAAACATGCTGGAAAGATCCTGAGGGAAAAACTGTCTCTCGTGGGAAGAGGATCCAAAGGCTTGGCGTTAACCCAGCAGGCAAAGATCAACCAAGACGCCTTCAGCCAGTTTGTGCACGTTCCCATTCTCTAAACCATCCACTCACAACAAGCAGAGCAGAAAGAAAGTCCTTAAATCGAGGGTTACCCAAGTAAATGATGCCCCATTTCCCCCCTACTGAGAGATTACTGAGCTCAATAAAGCTGCCATGGGTAATACTGAGTGTGACCTTTCAATATTCCATATAATGGTCATTGCCAAGGACTGGAGGGGGGAATGGTGGCCACGTGCAGTGAACAATCCCAAGTTAATTGAGGGAAAACACTTCTAGTACCTAATGGGACCCTACAAGAGCTGGAGAGGGACTTTGGACAAGGGCATGGAGTGACAGGACAAGGGGGAATGGCTTTAAACTGCCAGAGGGCAGGGTTAGATGGGATATTGGGAAGGAATTCCTCCCTGTGAGGGTGTGGAGGCCCTGGCACAGGTTGGGCTGCCCCATCCCTGGAAGCATCCAAGGCCAGGCTGGATGGGACTTGGAACAACCTGGGCTAGTGGAAGGTGTCCGTGCCCATGGCAGGGATTTGGAACTAGATGGCCTTTAAGGTCCCTTCCAGCCCAACCCATTCTGGGATTCTGTGATTTCCCTTTGTCTTAACAGTTTTACTCCTCAGAGCCCAGAAATGTCAGTGGGTGCACCCTCTTCAACAAACCTCCAAGTACAGGATATGAATCTTTTCCTTCAGAAAGATTCCCAGATTACAGCTGAATGGAGGGCACAAGGCTCCAGCCGACTGTGAGAAACTACAGAAGTTCCAACTGAGAGATATCCCATCAAATCTACCCCTCTGGGAAGAATCAAAGCCAACTGCTGCACTTCCAGCACTCAGCCGTGGAGTGCTGACCTAGGACCATGTTCTGCCTCTCAACAGGAATTGTTTGTGTGGTCTGAAGGTACACTGGGAGATCCAGCTCCCAGCCCAGGGCTGGGTGATGAGTTTTCCCCAAATTTAAAAGGCATTTCGCTGACATCTCCTTTAAAACAATTATCGATATGCCCAAACTCCCCTTGAATTCAAGAGGATACAGAGTGAAACACCTGCGAAACAGATGAAGGGGGTTTGAAAGTTTGCTCTCTAAACTACTCCTTGGGAACTCCTTGGAGGACCAAAAGTGGAAGAAGTAAAGAAAGAACTAAATTGTTCCACACAAGGAACCTCAAGGGCCAGGAAACAGCAGCATAATGATGTTCAAGCAGCAGGAAATCAATTCTATTTTAAAAGGTTATTCTGCACGAGATATCCCTGCCCAGATTCCCACCTTGCCTTCATTCCCTCAGGACAACTCGAGGGAAAGGACCATGGGAGGAGCAAACTGCTGGTACAGGCACCACTTCTGAGATTAAAATCCACTCCTGCAGGGCCACAGCAGAGGGCAAATTCAGCCAGAGAGCTCTTGCAGTCGTCCCCAAGTCATCTGCAAACCTCATCTTCCAGTCTTTACCTTTCCCTGGTGTGACAACAAAATGTGGCATGACCAATAATAATTCCCAGAGCTCCAAAGGAATGAGAGGAAAGTTCCAGGATGAGAGGGATGCTGTGGGTGAGTGGACTCTCGACAGCCTTCTCCGAGCTCTGTGGCTCAGACAGCATCCCAAAAACACCCAGGAGGAACCAAATGTGTTTTCCACGGAGCAGAGAACGGGGATAACGAGTTCTAAATCAGCGCTGGGGCCAGGCAGTTAATGGGAACGGGCAGGGAATATTCAGTAATTGCCCAGTCACCGGCACAGGGGAGGGACTTGCAGGACAAACCTCGCATGGAATCACGAGGGGAATTCCAGGGCGGTGCAGGGATGATTGAGGTCACTCCCACAGTTCACCTCTGGAGTTTCCCAAATTAAACTGTGAACAGTAACTGGGTATGCAAAGGTATATCCAGATGCTTTGGGTGCTGGTACATCTGGGCTGATGCACTTCAGTAATTAGGGTCAATTTTTACATATATTTGTCAGAAATTATGTTCCAAGGAACAAGCAGATTCCAAGGACTCCAGCCTGTATTTGGGATACCACAGATATCCCATGGCATGCATAAAAAGGTAATATGTTTGACAATCAGGTGGAATTTGTCCAGTATGGGAACAGTACAGTATGAAAGAGAAAAATTTAAAATAAAACACAAATTAAAAATGAAAAAATAAAAATAAAAATGTAAATAAAAAGAAATAGAACTAAATAATAAAAATAAAAGTAACAAATAATAGAAAGAGAAGAAAAATTAAAAATAATAATAATAAAAATAAACTAATAAATAATAAAAATAAACTAATAACAATAATAAACTAATAGAAATAAAATAATAAAAATTAAAATTAAAACCCCCACAAAAATAACAATATAATATAAAAATAACTCCCCTACATTGGGCATATCTCAAAAGCAAAAGAACTTTGCTTCACAACCAACCTGAGTCTCCCTTTTCAGCTCAGCCCTTTATATCCCAACATGACCAGTAATAAAGAACAGCCAGAACTCCTCTCAAACTACTCCATCAACAGATGCTCATTAGAGTTAATCACAACCAGAGCAGCTCCAGCCTGAAATGCAGTTTCCATCTGCCTTCAAAATGCACGTGGGCTTGCTCTGCAATTCCCACATCCCACCTATTTCAGTGGATCTGCAGACAATATTCCCAGGATGACAGAGGGCACAACTACATGGAACCAATCAGAATTAGGACCAATAAGGTAAAAAAAAAAAAAAAAAAAAGAGGAATTAAAAAATAAAAATCAGATTATTTGACTTCATTTCCAAGGGTCACAAAGGTGCTCAGCTACAGAATAAAATCTTAAAAAAAAAAAAAAATGTGAATAATGAGCAAAAGTTGAGCAAAAGTAAATTGGTATTTCCATTAAAAAAAAAAACAAAAAACAAAAAACAAAAAAACAAAAACAACCACACACAAAAAAAAAACCCCACACACAAAAAACCCAAACAAATAAACAGCACCAGAGCTGCCCATTCAATATTAGATAACACAAAGATAATTTGGGGTAAAAGAGAGAATTTGGGGTAAAAGAGAGAATTTGGGGTAAAAGAGAGAATTTGGGGTAAAAGAGAGAATTTGGGGTAAAAGAGAGAATTTGGGGTAAAAGAGAGAATTTGGGGTAAAAGAGAGAATTTGGGGTAAAAGAAGCTAAACTCTGGCTGAACCATCTCTACCCTGCCTGCACTTGAATCCAGCAGCAATGATGTTTTCCCTTGGATCCTGGGGCAAGGCATGCTTGAAGGGAAGGGCATGAACGTGAGCTGAAGGGGCACAATTAGGAAACTCAGGGAATTTTTGAGTTCTAACAGCCACCCCCCCAACCTCAAGAGGAGCTCTCCCCTTGGTTTGGGGTACAAACCCAGCCAGAACTCCCCGAGCCCCAAGCGAATCCCTGCCCGGCCTCGTTGCTGAGGCAGCAGCTGAAACCCAATAGCGCCGCCACGAAACTTGGCCCCCGTCCTTCTGCGGGGCTTTACGTCCTTCCCTGGGAGACAGGATCACATTCCCCAGCCCCTCTCCCCGTCTGAGCCTGAGACTTCTCCAGTTGGCCCCGTGTCAAGAGAACTGTCCCACCCCCAGCCTTGGTCTCTCTCTCGCCTCCTGCTCCGGCTCCCTCCGGCCCTGCGCGGGGTTCTGGAGGCATCCAGCATCCCCTGAGCTGGCATTCCCAAGGGACACCATCCCATAATCTCACACCTCCCTTCCTCGAGGCAAAGGTTACGGCTCTGAGGGCTGAACCACAGGAACAAGAGTGGCAGGAGCTCCCCTTGCTTGTCTTTGCCAGCTCTTGCTCCGTCACAGTCCCCCCCTCGGAGTGCCATTTGTTTCCTCGGTGGTGGAGAAAGGAATCCCTCCAGTTTACCCCCCTCCAGCCCCAAAACAGCAGTGGTTCACAGCACCCCAACAACACGGAACCCTCACACACAGCTGGAGCAATAAAACCCACTGAAACTAAAAAAAAAAAAAATCAAGGGAAAGGCATTTTATAGCAAGGGAACAACTGGGAGACGTTCAGTTTGTTGTTACAGGCTGACTAGCAGGTCTCAGCACGAAGGCAGCAAGAGCAACCCATCCCAGCACACAATTACTGTCATTTTGTCATCAAAAATATTCACTTCTTCCACCCTGTGTCAAAGAGTTTAAGCAAGCACTCAAGACTGGCCTCCTAAGCTCGTGATTTCCCACCCAACTCCTTGCTGAAGGACGTCCACGTTGAGAGCGCTGACGTTTCAATAACAAACTCTGATCTGCTCTGGAGCTGTCAAGGAGCAAAGGGAACTTCAGCAAAGCAAATGGCAGCTTCAAGGAGGAAAATAAGGCCCAAAGAACACCAAGATAAGAGGAAGGCTTTCTGCTGGAGCTCTGTAGCGCGATTTCTTCGTGAATCAAAAGCGCTCTTCACACTGGAATTTTCCTCCGAGGTAAAGAGGGCTTGCAATTAATTAAAAAAAAAAAAAAAAATGCCCTCCAAGTTTCCAAAAGCATTTCAAGTGATAAAACCAAAAGTTACAGCCTGAAAATAAATCATAACAGTAATATGCACACACTTGAGAGAGGGGGGAAAAAAAAACAACAGATATAAACCTACACTGGAAAAATCTTGCACTTAGCGCAGCCAAAATGCCAGTTGATACATGTCACATTTGGGCGCTCCAGGCAACGCTATCACAATGGCTAATACAGGCAGGCAGGGCTCCAAGACGAATGTCCAAAGCCCAAGAGGACACACAGATGCTCCCTGGAGCCTTAAGAGAACAGTGATGGCATCCCAGGCCTTTTGCTGAAGCTTTCACACGCGCCCAGCACCTCGAGCGGCGGCGCGAGTCAAAGCAAGGCTGCGACCTTTGGGACGCCGTTACCGGCTAATCCCGCCCGAAGGAGGGCCTCAGAAAACATTTAGATTGAAGTATCCACGAGATTAAGATGTTTATCCCTCCTGTGTTCTGCACACTTGTGATTTCAGTGTCTCCTGGCTGCGAGAGCTCGGGAGGACCAAGGGCCAAGAACGAGAGAGGGCGACCCGGGGCGAAGGGAAGGGATAGCAACGCTAACAAATGTTCCTGTGTTTGCTGGAAACCTGTCACCAGCCCCCAGATAAAAGAGGGAAACACAACCAGGGGAGATTTTTTCCCCCCAGATGGAAATACCTTGCGTGGCCGAGCTGACAAATCTATTGGGTGCAAGAAGGACTCGGAGCAAAACGTGAGACTACAGAGGATGAAATGTTTTAAGACTTTCCAGGTGTGTGTTTGTGGCTTCAGGCAGAAGTGCCAGGAACGCCTTTAGGTCACCCCAGCCCATCAGCAGCCCAAAGCTGCCTCAGCACAAATGCTAAGCTAAGGAGGAGGTCAATTAACTCCTGCTCTGACTGGAGAAACTGTTCCAGCAACCACACGCAGAGAGATGAGGGTCTTCCCTTCTCCCATTCCAAACTGGAAGGGTGTTTGGCACCAGAGTGTCCACAGGGGAACCTCCTGGAGACACTCAAATCATAGAATATCCTGAGCTGGGACTCACAAGGACCATCCAATCCAACTCCTGGCCCTGCACAGACACCCCAACAATCCCAAGTACCACAGAAAAACACAATGTGGAGAAGAAAGATACTTTATCCAAAGCACAGAAGAATTTAGTTGGTACAAGGGGAGGGAGGATGAAGACACACAGCCAGGACCATTCCTCAAAGCACATGGAGTGAGGAGGGAAGGATTTATGACAAGGTGACCAGTCAAAGCCTAACTCTTCTGCATCCTAAAACAACCAGGATTTGAAGAGCTCACCAAGCACAAACTCCAGAGTTAGGACACTCACACCAGACACCTCTGGTCACAGATGAGACACCGTAACTTTGTTCCAGCACAACAAATCCACACTGAGCTGCACTGCCCAGAGATGCTGTGGACTCACCATCCCTGGAAGTGTCATAAGGCCAAGCTGGATGGGACTTGGAGCTACCTGGGCTAGTGGAAGTGTCCCTGCCCATGGCAGGGGCTTGGAACAAGATGATCTTTAAGGTCCCTTCCAGCCCAAACCATTCTAGAATTCTACACTCATGCCTTTGAGCTGGATGCTGCATGGGGACACACTACAAGTTATCCAGTGCTTCCATGAGGTCTCTTGTGGCTTGTTTAGGATGGTGAGTTGGTCCTGGGCAAGGATGGTCCCTGATAATTTTACGTTCCTAAACATTTGGTCATAAATGTGTGGGTGGATCAGAGGGAGAAAACATCAGGGCACCACCAGCCATCCTCCAGACAAGGTTTTATATCCTTCCCCCCCCCCAAAAAAAAAAACCCATTGGTTCCACACTGAAGGCCCCAGAGAGCTTGCAGGGCAGGTTTAATTTTAGAGCACACTCATGGGATTTGCTTACATAATTTTCTTGATTTGGAAGGCTTTCTATTTTTCTTAGTGAGAAAAGCTGTCCAAATTTATCACGTTAAGCAGGGGGGGGCCTGTAAGGACCTTAAAACACATTGGCTGCGATTCCCCTTTTAAAGTTTGCATATCACAATTAGGGCAACGTGGAATTAGAGCAGCTTTAAAAAGTGAGGTGGCAAAGAAACCATTAAAAAGGACAAATCCTTACCAAATTACACTGGCACCTAAACACAACGACCCACAGGTTGTCCAGAGGCTGCTGAAAACAGGGCAGCAAGAGATCAGCGAGTGTTCCAGTTTGAACCCTTTAAGCAGGGTGCACACAAATCCCAGAGCAGAGATTCTGATTGATTTTGAGGAGTCTGAAAGGGATTTTGAGAACACCATCTTTCTGTTAAAAGGCACATTTGTAACTACTGGAGGAGATGTTGGCCTTATCCAACTGGACAAGAAAGAAATTTCCCCCTTGGGTATCCTGAAAACCAGTCCCAAAATCCCAGAGACAGAGCTTGGCAGCAGCCTTGATACCACTCCAGATTGAATTCCAACCCAGGAGGAGCTGAACAGAATTAGATCTGGAGTCAGATCAGGATTACAGCAAGGACTCAACTTCCCAGGTTTGTTCTCACCCACCTGCAATCACAAAAAGCCCTAAAACCCTTACACCACCATCTCACTCAATCCACCACTCCCAATTTTCATACTGATTGTTTCTGTAGATAGAATTGAGTTTCTCCTATAATTGCAGGTATTTCCAACCCTGTGGACGAGATGCAGGAGTAGAAGGAAGGGGTCAATTTACAGAGCCTGGAAATAAAGGAAACTTCACCGATCCCATGAATGCCCCAGGTCAACATCCCCCAGATTCAAGATTCACAGGAGGGAGAATTCAGTTTAAATATTATCAACCTACTGAAGATCCATCTCAGGGGCTGCTCCAGCAGCTCCTTTACCCTCCTGCCCAAAGCTCATAGCAGTTCACAGTGGAAGAAGTTGCACCTCAAGCAGAAATCGTTTAATTTGGGTCTCAAATACAACTCAAGTCTACGAAGGTCTTGCCTTTACGTTTCCAGAACTTCTGACTAATTAAAAAACAGCCCTGGAGCTCCCTTTCAAGCCTGGCCTTGAAACATCTCTCAGCAAGACCTCGTTGTCTCCTCAGGAGTGAAGCTCCAACTTGGCTGCTCACACACAAGTGATGTGTTCTCCACAGTCACTGTTTTCAGTGCTTCCCAGTCCCAAAAAAGTCTTTCAAAAACACCAGAAATGACGTTAATGGCCTCATGTCTCCAAGAAGGAAACACCAACACCTCATGGGGTGTTAAACTCACCAGGCATTGCCACCAAAACTCAGGGAGACAAAACTCCTGGGTCAGGTAATTAAAAACCTGAGGATTTAATGCAGTGATAAGACTTTTTTCCCCCCATACTGGTAGAGAATACTCTTTGAGCAAGAATAGAGATTTAGGTCAGATATTAGGAAGAAATTCTTTACTCAGTGAGTGGGCAGGCCCTGGCACAGGTTGCCCAGAGAAGCTGTGGCTGCCCCATCCCTGGAAGTGTCCAAGGCCAGGTTGGAGCAACCTGGGCTGGTGGAAGGTGTCCCTGCCCATGGCAGAGGGGTAGAACTGGATGATATTTCAGGTCACTTCCAACCCAAGCCTTTCTATGATAAGAATAAGAAAAAAAACTCCCAAACAGCCCCCACACCCCAGGGCAGCAGCATCCACATCCTGCTTGTGTGCAGTGGCTGTTCCCTTCTCCACAGCCTGTGGGGATTCTCCATGAGAGACACAAAAAAAAAACCCCAAACAAACAAACAAAACCTAAAGAAACTAAAGGTTTTTGTGTGTCCCCCTCCCAAAAAAAGAAATCCTTATACAGCTGCCAGCTGCTGCTGTGACCACCCAAACTGCTCCCCCATTTCTCAAGTGATGCTAAACTAAGTAGAGGAGCTGAAATATCCTAAGCAGGAGGGGAGGGTGAAGTTACACAGGGGCCATTAGTAAAATAAACCTTCCCTGGCAGGCTGGAGAAGCGGCACCAAGAGCAATGCTGGCACTTATTTCAGTCACTGGCTTTAACCCTTCCTTCCCTCAGCCACCAGCCCATGAAAGGTGGCAGAGCCGGGCCAAAGAGCCATTCCCTCCCCAGCCCCACTGGTGGCCACTCAGCAGGGATTAAATTGGGACCCAGAACAGCAAAACAGGGGTCTCAGCATGGTATGAAATCAGGTCATGGGCTGTGGGGACACAGAGTGGATGGAGAGCACCATCTGCAGAGGGTCAGTGTTACCTCCTGTGCCCTTCAGAGAGCAGAGCCCAAATTTTTAGGGTCAGAATGAAGGAAAAAAAACTGTTGGATCATTTTTTTTTTTCCTGTGCTCAGGAATCTTCCCTGGCACTGGCAGGATTCCCCCTTTCACCCCAACACACTCATCGTCTGACTCTTAAAACACCGAGGAAAATCCCATCCCAACGAGCTCCCTCCAAAGCAGGACTCATCCTGCCCATCTGCCCCCGGGGGCACCACATGTAATGACTGTTTTTCACTCAAACTTCAGGGAAACAGGGGCCAGAGGCTTTTACAACCACAGCTCCTCCTCAGCTGGAGAGTTAAATTACTGAGCTCAGGAGGGATGAGTGTGCTGTTGGTCAAGTATTCCCAGTTCATCCAGTGCCTTCAGGACAGCAGAGAAAAACTGGGGTGTGACTCACTGCCCTGCATTTTTTTAAGTGAAAAAGCAAAGAGCTTGGTTTGGGGAATTACATTAAAAAAAAAAAAAAAAAAAAAAAAAAGCACGATCAGGGAAAGAAAATAAGGGTAAAAAAAAAAAAATAAGGGAGAGCAAAACCTCTAAAAAACCCTGGTTGGGCAATTGAAAGCACTGGATCAGCAGATGCAGAAGCTTTTCAGAGGAGCTGGTTCACACATTAGCAGAGGTAAAATGTTTGCAGCTTTCTCTGAGAGAGGCTGCCTATATTAGTCATCTGTAAGGGGACACTCCAGCAATGCTAAGTGGAATGAATCGAGCACAGGAATGCAAAGTGGGGTGGTTAAACCACATCACTTTTGGAGTGCCTCCTCCAAACAAGGCTCTAAAGTGCCCTTAATTCAGTTTAGCCTGATTTGCATTGAAATCAAGTCTGTTAAAGTGAATTAAGGACCTTTAATCCCCAAGGAGAGTGTTTCCACCAGGGCTAGTTAAGAGTAATTGAACTAATCCACTTTAAAAGTCAGTTCAGATTAGTTGTGCTAAGTGGCTGTGCAGATGAGGCCTGGGAGCACAGGGACTGTCTCTGGGCTGCAATAATCCCATCAATCTGCCTCTGGGGCTGCTCTGGGAGGACAGGGAGAGGGGCTGGGAGGGATCCAAAACACTCAACTAAGAACACTAATAGAAACGTCTACTTGTGCTTGACAGGTGCCATCTGGTTGCAACCAAAGGCATTTTCCACGTGTATTTTCTGTGCAGACCATATTCCCTGGGCATGGCCAAGGGGCAGATGGTTTTCATGGGCAGCTCTAGGCCCAGCTTCCTGCTCCAAGAAGTTGCTGGCAGCATCTCTCAGCCAAGCCACGCTCCAGGCTCACATCCCTCACTGAAATATGGAGTGGCCTCCACTCCCCTCATCCTGAAGGAGCCAGAGGATGTGTCTGGGCTCAGTGGAGGCCTGAAGGGACCAACTCCACCACAAACCAACGCCAGGGGTGGTTGTTATCCCCATTTAGTGCCATCACACCCACCCCATTCCCAAATCGCTGCCCGCTTCCCCCCGGTTTCCACCGCAGCTTTTCAACCAGTTAGACCAAAAGCAAGTCACAATTCCCACAGAAACAGGGAACAGGAAGCTAAAGAGGGAAAAAAAAAAAAAAAAAAATCAAAGAGAGGGCAAACCCCCACCCCTAAACCACATCCTGCCCCAGTTTTTACTCCAGCCTTCCCCCCACACACACACATACACCGGGCAGCAGCACCGAGCAGGCTGAGCGCAGGTTTTGCCTTTCTAGGAAAGCAGCGAGCCCCTGTTCGATCCAAGCCAGTTCTTCCCCAGCTAAGAATAATCCCCCCAGCTGCTGTTTGATGTCCACATATTGCCATGGAGGCAGTGTTTTTTCCCTGGGAGATCCGCAGGGGACGGGGGAGCGGGGCTGCGTGTGTTCGCCCCAGTTAATGTTTCCTGTGCGGTTCGGGCCGTTTTACCTACAGGTATGTTTATTCCACTACTTTAGCAAACCAGCAGACTTTTTAATGGAACTGTTGATATTTTTCCTGGCTGCTGCTCCTCCTGGAGAGGCGAGGCAGCGTACAAATGAAGTTCATTCCTAGCTCCAAGCCCGAAGCTACTCTTCTCCTCCTGGGACCGCGGGGAATTGGAGGTTTCCATTGCACTGGTCAGGTTTCTCCTTCCCCTTCTCCAGCCTTCAAGTTTTAGATACACAAACAGAGGCTCTGGGGCAGCTGACAGTAGCGGGAGAAATGCGTGGCTGGTGCTTTAAGCAAGGGCAGCAGCTGCCCTGGAAATGCAGCCACACATCCCCCAGCAAGGCCTCGGAAAAGGAGAGAGCAGGTGCAACACTGCACCCCTAAAATGAAGCCCCCGCTCCCCATCTTGTTCTGCAGTCAGACCTTGCAGCCTGAAGCTTGGTGTCTCCTGCTTATAGACACTTCAGAGCTCACTAAGACTCCCCATACTTTTGTCTCTGAACCCCTTTTACTGCTGGAACAGGAGCAGGAACTCCAACCCAGAGGGTTCTGCTTCATCAGGTACCTACTGAAGGCACTTTGGGGTCCTGGGAAGAACCAAAGGATGTGCACCAAGTCCCTGACCCAGCTCACAGCCTGCTCACTGGGAGAGCAGTCCTGGTTTACAGCTCAGCTACCCTGAGGTGCCCAAAGCTGTGCAGATCCTGAGCAACCTTCTGCACTCCCTTCACCCCACAGGGCAATTGGGTCAAACTTATCCCAGGCCTCTGAACACACCCAGACAGAGCAGACCCCCAGCTTTAGAGCCACCTCCATCCACAGCACTGGAGAGAAGCCCTCCCAAGAGCTCTGCTAACAGAGCAAACAGCCCCACACACATGCAGGCAGGAGCATCTGTTTGGACAAGGCCACCAAACTTCCCCTGTCCCTGCTCAGAATATCCCTGAGAGCATCACCAGCCCCATCCCTCCCTCGGTGCTGGAGCCTTCAGCCTCAGGGAGCAGGTGGGATCCCCTTCCCCCTCCTCCTCTGCTGCTGACAGGGAGAGCACCCAACCCCAGCCAGCTGAGAAATACACCCAGTGGCATCATGGAACAGGGTCATCCAGCCTGGGGCAGTCCCAAAACTGAGGGATTTTTGTCCCAGTGAGTCAGACAAGGCCAAGCTGTCGAGCTCACCTCCCCCCCTCCCAGCGCCAGCTCCCGCTCTCAGATTTTCCATGAGCTTTGCAAGCAGCTCAAGGGCCTCCAGGGATGCAGGGATGAGGGAGGATGCCCTTCCTTACCCTGGTACCTCCCACAGGGCAGTGCCTGGGACAGCTCTGGTGAACCCAGTCCACGCACTGGGGGAAGACTGGGAACACAAAATCCCCAGGGACAGACCTGCAGCTACTTTTAAGGCATCTCCACTGCATCCAGTGAGATTTGTTGCTGCAGGGTTTGTTGATCCCTCTGCAAGCCCAGAAGACAAATGCAGGATTATTCCTGGTCCCACTACCCCCTCCAAACACCTCCTTAAGCCCAGTGTGTGTCTTGCACCCTGCAGGGACACCAGGACTCTGCCCATAAACACATTTCCATCAGCTACAGAAATCACTGTGGGCATCACAGCCCGTGCCACTGACCACAGGCACTGCTCAGAGCTGCCTTTAGTCCGGCTCACGCTCTCCCAAGAGCTGCTCTTCAGCTCCAGTCCTCTCCTGAAACTCAGGCTAAGCCTCTGGATTTCCAGAGTCAACACGGGACAAGCCAGAAGATAGAAACAGTCACCAGGGATGCAACACAGCTGTGCTAACGAGCCAAGGGAAGTGTTGGATCTTTGGTCAGACCCTGTAATTCAGCTCAAGTGGCTGTTTCACCTCTGGCCCGTCAGATCAGCTTGTTAAAACCACAGAGCGGGGAAATCGCTCCCTGCCTGCTCCCAGCAGGAGATCGATCTTTGGCAGGGGCTGAAAACATCCCTCCCCCCCTCACCTTTGATTACAGAGAGGCCCAGGGATGCAGAGAGAGAGAGAGAGAGAGTTGGGCTCTAAGTTTGCCAGGTATTTCAAGATCTCACCTTACACTGGAAGAGGATTAGGGCTGGAAAAGAATTTTGTCAAGATTAAGCCGAACAAGTCAGTTCTTTTTAAATCAAGGCTCAGTTCTGGTGAACCGTCCCCAGAGGGGCTTGGGCTCCAGGGTTGGGTTTCTTGGCAGAGGAGATGGGCAGCACGGGAGGGCTGTAAGCTGAACTCCGTGTCCCTGAGCTGGGAATGGTCCCCCTGAAGGCACTGACTGCACTGGGAGAGGGCCCTGGAGCCAACACCAGTGGATCCAGCTCAAAGATGACCCTCACCCCACGCACAATCCCTCAGCTGTTTCCCAATCCCACCAGCTGCCCTGACTCCCAGGTGGCCACCTCATCCCTGAGCTGAACTTGGCTCCCAGGCGCTCTGATGTCACAGCTGGTGGATTCACATCCCATCTCACACCCCTGAGCAAGCCCAAAGCTGGGTCAGTGCAAGAGGCTCAGCTCTCCAAAAGCCACCACACGGAGCACGGGCTCTGCACCCACAGCACGCAGGACTGAGTGGTTTTCCACGGGAATCAGCAAGATTTGGGAGCAGCAGTCCCTCTGGGAAACACTCTGCAGGCAAAGAGAGGAGTGGCAAGGCCAGGAAGGGGAGATTCCCACCAGAACCTCCACCCCTGGTAGCTGAGGGCTGGTGGTTTTCCACCCCAATTCCAAGCCACCAGGGCAAAATGAAGCCCCTGCAAAGCTCAGCTCCAGCACAGCCAAGGAGAAGCACCTGAACACACCCAGAGGACGGAACATTTCGCCCTGGCAGCTTCAGGGAGCGAGGTGGGTGCTGACAGCAACCCTAAAATGGGGCTGCAAAGCCCCTCAGGGTGCTCTGGGCCAGCAAGAAGCACCTTCACCCCCCCACCCCGCCCCAGTCTCCAGCTGGAATCTCAAAAAAAAAAAAAAAAAAAAAAAAGTGCAGTTATACCTCCCAGGGCTGCCTGGCTTTGTTTTTGTTGCATTGCCAATCTGATGCTTGGTAATCTTTAAATAAAAATCATCCATCTTCGGTGATGACATTAAAATGAGGATATTTAAAGGCCTCAGCTCACCGTAACAGTTGAACAAAAAAAAAAAAAAAAAAAAATAAATAAAAAACCAAAACAATGCACCCAGCTGAGCAGGGTGAGGTTTATCCTGGGAATCAGCTGCGGGCAAACAAGGAGCAGGGCACACAGCGATGCCCCTGGGCCGTTTCTCTGAGGGGATCAGGCACCAAGGACCCCCCCAAAAAGTCCCAAGAGGAACCTGGCAAGGCTGTGCTGAGCCAGAGCTCAGCAGATGGACAGCCCCGTGGGGGATCCTGCAGCCCCCCCAGTGGGGTCAGCCAGCACCAGTGCCCTCCCACACACCCTGCAGCAACACACGGCTCCCTCCCACGGGCAGGGCTGGGGAGCTGTCACCTCCTGCTGATGGATGGCACCCGGGGAACATGAGGCACTTGGTGGAGGTGGAATTTAAAAGGGTAATAACTTGCTCTGACCGGGAGTTAGGACAGGTTTTCTTGCACATACGGGTGAGTCCCCCCCCGCCCCCAAGGAGATGCTCGTGTGGCACTACTGATGGTTCTGGAGCAGAGTCACCACCAATTCCTTGTAAGGAGAATCCCAGGATGGTTTGGGTTGGAAGGGACCTTAAAGTTCATCCAGTACCACTCCCTGCCATGGGCAGGGTCACCTTCCACCAGCCCAGGTTGCTCCAGCCTGGCCTTGGACACTTCCAGGGATCCAGGGACAGCCACAACTTCTCTGGGCAACCTGTGCTCACCCTCCCAGCAAGCAATTCCTTCCCAATATCCCATCTCTCCCTGCCCTCTGGCAGTGGGAAGCCATTCCATGTCCTGTCCCTCCATGCCTTGTCCCCAAGTCCCTCTCCAGCTCTCCTGGAGCCCCTTTAGGCCCTGCAAGGGGCTCTCAGGTCTCCCCAGGGCTGCTCAAGTTCCAGCAGCAGAAAGCCCAGTGTCGAGCTGTGGGCTCTGCGTGTCAAAGCAATTCATCTTGGCCTCCTTTCTCACCTACTTGCACATCACACCCCATCCAGGGGTTCCACTCCAGACCCACCCTCGTGTGCTTCAAAATAAACTCTCAATTTTCCACTATCAACAACAGAAGGAGAAAAAAAAATAAAAATAAGTGGACCAAGAGTAGATGGAATTCTAATTCTTTTGCTCATCAGCTGAGCTCTTCCAAAAGCCCCTGGGCCTTGGAAACAACAGTTCCTTGACCCCACTTGAGGCTGCTCTACCACCTGGTTCAAGAGGTTTCCAACAGCAGACCAAGGTTCTGCCCAAACTTCTGCCCATTCCTCAGCCAGACAGGACCATCTGACAGGGATTTAAGCTGAGCTCAGACACCACACGGGCCTCCCGGGGCTTCATTCACACTCAGGGGAAATGACACGTGTCTCCCCAGCTCACAAGAAGCCACCTCCTGTTCCACACAGCCAGTGGCCAGTTCTGCTGCCCCAGGCTCGGGAAGGATCCGAGCAGTTCTTCCAGGAAAGGAAACTTTTTGCTCCAGTTACAAAACTCACCCCTCCAGTGCACAGCAGACGCAGGAGGCAGAGCAAGTTTCGCCCCGAACTCCACGAGCACCTGGCGGTCCAATTAACGCCTTTTTTAATCAGCTAGGCCAAATCTGCCCATAAAATCCACGCCAGCTCCCATAGAGCCCAACATCCCACCGGCAGGAACCTCTCCCAGGCCAGCACAGACTCAGCAGTACTGTCACATACTGTTGAGTTTGCATGTTCTGCAGTGCATGCACAGAAGAGCTGTTTTCCTCCGTGTTCCTTCCAAAGAAAGAGTTCAAGTTTTTTTAACCTGTCATTTCCCCTTCTCCCCCCACCCCCCCCCAAAAAAAAAAAAAAAAAAACCTTCAGCAACTGAATTAACAAAACACTCCCCACACCTCAGAGAAGAATGATTTAAGGTCACAAAGCAGGCTGGAAGAACTACCAGAGAGCAGGCTAGGAGCTGCTGGATCCATTTGGAACAAGAGCTCTCTCTCTCTGCAACAGCTGAGAGGGAAGAAAGTCGGGAGAGATTTTTCTATCAGCTCCAGCAAATCTTGTAACTGCTGCGTTTATCCGTGCAGTCAAAATAACTCCCTGTTCCACTCAGAGCAGTGCAAACACGCATTACAATAAAATGTAAAGCTTGCTGAGCTGATAAACTTCATAAGTGTATTTTCTGACGCTATCTCGAGAGATAAGGCTCATTAGCACTTACAGCCACGGTCTGAGGGAACCTTAAAAAGCACAGTTAGGAACAGGAGAAGAGGGGGAAATTTGTAATTAGATGTCAAAAACCCGGCTTCTAAAAGGGTTAACCCTTTCCACCCAGCATCAGAATAATGCCTAGCTCCCATTGAACCTGACCTGAGCTGGCTCCTGAGCTCTGGGGCCAGTAGGTCAGGAAAACACATCCCACCAGTCCTGGGTCGGAGCAGGACCTGCAACCCCGCTCTGCAGGAGGAGCAGCAGCACCCCCATGGCCATTTAAGAGTGCAAACAACGGGCCCCTCTGCTCGAGGGCTTCTCCTCCGATTGAGAAACCAATTGTATTAACACCCTACAAGCCACCAGAGAGCTTTTTTTTTTTTTTGGCTGCAGAGAGCAAGGGCTGCTTCGGTGTGGAGGGGAGCCAGAGGCTCAGAGTGTTTGCAGTCCGGAAAGCCAGGTGTGGGAGACTCCTTGGATTGCTTCAGCACGCCCTCAGGGAAGCTGGCAGGTTGCTGCCTGGATGGTTTGGGCACTTGGGGTGGAGTTTTGCGCCTAACAAAAGATTTTGAAGTATGAATTAAGCAAGTGCCATCCCCACCCGAGAGCCAGTTGGAACCACACAGAAAGAGGGAGAGAGCGGATCAAGACAGTTTTAATTCATTGAATCCTCTTGTCCAACACCTCAGACGGCAAAAATTCGGATGGGGGCTGATCCAGTCCGAGCCTTGGAGGCTCCACGTTGCTCTCTGTGACTGGAGCAGAGATTTGGAGCTTCTGGCAGCAGAAATCCTTCCACCTCAGAAGGGTTACCCCAAATCACATTCCAAGGCTGACTCCCCAGTGGGGATATTCCAATGGAACATTTCCAAAACCCCCTTCCAACTTAAGTCCCTCCTAAGAAAGCATCAGTGCACAGGGATGCAACAGGGACAGGGCAGGTTTAAGTCCAGCCTTCAGCTCTGCTGAGCCGAGATTTGCTGGTCCCACCACCCCCTGTGCAGTTTTGGTCAGCTCTGCACCAGGAATTCCCTCCTCCAGTGGGAACACCAGTGATGCTCACTCAGTGGGTCAAGCACCTCCTCTGCCTACTCAGTCACCTCCATGGGATCTTAAGTTCAGCAGCGTCTTCTGATGAAGATTTTCCACCAAAAAGAAACTCTTAAGGAGTGTTTAAATATTAACATTTATTAGGAATAAAGACACCATCAGCACTTCCTTAAGTGAAAGGGATGGAATGGAACATCCCTGGGAGAGAACATCTCTAAGAGAGCTGGAGAGGGACTTTTTCCATGGGAAGAGAGTGACAGGACAAGGGGAGATGGCTTTGAACTGGAAGAGAGCAGGGTTAGATGGGATACTGAAAAATGAAGTCAGCAGCAAGAACTGACAAAACTCAGCCTGGACAGAAAGACTCAAACTGAGCAGCATCACAGTGACTACTCCACCAAGTCTCCCAGACCTTCCATTCAACATTCTCCCCCTTCCCAATCCCACAGCTAATTCAATTACCTGCCACTGCATGAGCCTCAAGGCAATTCTCATTACCCCGGATAAAGCACAAGGCCTTTAATTATTAAACACTCCCGGGCTTTTTGTGTTGGGGTTGTGGGGCTGGACTCCCTTTTATTGTTGTCAGCAGTTTCCAGAAAGCAAGTTAATCATTGACCAGGCCTTTCCCCAGGAGACCAGAGTCCTGTGGATTCCTGCTCTCTAGTCCTGCATCACGCCAGGCTAAAGAGCTGCACTCCTGCTTGGCCAATTATACATTCAATATTCCCCTTATTACAAACCATCTTCTTCCCCCAGGGGACCATTTACAGCCCTGCAAAGAAAATATGCAATATTTGGGTGCACAGGCTGTGAAAATTCTCACGACTGAGTTGAGTTCAGAGAGAAACAGCCCCAGTGTCTTCCCAAGTGAGGGGAAACTGAGGCATGAGGCAGTGGTCCCCAAGTCTCAAGCCACATGGTCAATCCAGTACTTAAGGCATAAAAAAAAAAAAAAATACTAATCCTGACCTAAATTAAGGGTTGTTCCATCCTCTAAGTACACAGCAGGCAAGAGGAGCTTTCAGGTACTTCCCAGCCTGATTTGGGACAGATCCTGGTCCCCGGGGATGCAGATGCAGGTCTGGCAGATCTCAGCTGCACACCCTTATTTTTCCAAGTGCTCCTGGGTTTGCCAGGAACCACTCCATCAAATCCAGTGCCACTTCCAAGCACCTACAAAGCAAATGCTGCTTCTGGGCACGGGGCTCCAACGGGGCAAAGGAATGGAGGTTAAACACTGCTTTGAGTTGACCCAGAGAGGCCAACTTCGGGAGAGGAGCCAGGCAGGACTCAGAGCAGTCCCTACGTGACAAAAAAAAACCCAAAAAAGCCGGGGGAGGGAGGGATAAAACACTACAACCAAACCAGGCACACCCTTGCTAAGAAACCCGAAAAAAAAAAAAACCAGCCCCTTAAAAACCCACCCAGAACAGGCAGAACGCGGCGGGGTTGGGATGGCAGAGCCCGCCCTGCCAGCCCCGGGGAGCTGCCTCTGCAGGCTCCAGCTGTGTTTGCCTGCGCTCTGCGCATTCCTGCCTCGCCACCCGAGCCCAGGTTTTTTTGTTTTTTTGGGTTTGCTCCGGGAGAACCAGCTGCTCCATCTCACGCACGCCAGCGAGAGAAGCCAACGCGCCGCAGCTTCCCCCGGGAGCTCCCCGCGCCTTCGGGTGGCCCCACACCACCATCCAGTGACAGGCACGGAAATGCGGGATGGGCAACAGCCCCGGCAGCACCCGGAGAGTCCCACGGGCTGGAAAAAAAAACAGGCAGCAGAGCCCGTGGGATTGGTTTTGTTGGAGGGGACACTCGAGCTGACAGCGGTTGGACTCATCCCTGACAGGAACTCAGAATCAAGGGATGTGCCCTGTTGGAAGGGACCCACAAGGATCATCCAAGTCCAACCCTCAGCCTTGCCACAGGCCCATCCCCAGCAGTCCCACCCCGTGCCCCAGAGGATCATCCAAACCCTCCCGGAGCTCTGGCAGCCTTGGGGCTGTGCCCACTGCCCGGGGGGAGCCTGTTCAGTGCCAACCACCCACCCCCTGAGCGATCACAGCTCCTGAGCACCCCTTCCCATCCAACATCCAGCTCTTTCCCCGAGTGCTTTCAGCAAAATTACACCCCTGAACTAGAGAGTTTCCACCCGACAGCACCTACAGGGCGCGGTTATGTCCGCGGGCACCTATTCTGCAACTGCCAAAGGGAATAAAAATATATTTATTGCACTTCCCACGCTGGAACACCCCCCCCACACACACACACACATACACTGTGCACCAAGAGACCTGCTCTCCCCAGGGGTGTGTTGGTAAATTAGGGCAAGCTATGCTTCCCCTCCCTCCCTCTCCCCCTCGTGAGCATTTGAGGGTTCCTGTTGCCTGCGTGCAGAGCGCAGATCAGTTACATTTATGAAGAACATTGCAATCTGTCAATATAAACACTATGTAAGCATGAGCCACTTGTAACATTACTACTGTCTTGACAAGTGTTTGCAGAGGGGGCAGAGCTGCCCGGCTCCTTCTGCTGCTCCAAGCAGGGCAGAGCAAATCCCGACACGCTGAGAGCGCTCCTTCGGCCAAGAAAACAAGGAAAGGGTTGGGGGGGGGGGGCATCAAAACTGAATCAGACTCTAAATCAGAACACCCAGAAAGAAACAGAGGGCGGGGTGGGGTGATTTATGGCCCTGCACAGGCTGTCACCTCGGATCCACAGGATCAGGCAACTCGGGAAAGCAGCAGCTCCTCCGGGCTGGATTCCCTTCCTTCCCACCAGCAACAAGGGGCGCAGCGGGATTGGAGTTCCTCGGCCTGCCTGTCACCCCAGCACGGCTAATCTTGTCATCTGCCACTTCCAGAGCCCAGCAGGGCAAGACCCAACGCAATTCCCAGATGCTGCTCCGGCATTTCCACCACCCCCAGCCACATTTGAAGGAGGAAAGGGAGGAGGGGAGGAGAGGTGCCCACACCCAGAGCGTGCAAAAGGCACGGGGAAAGCAGAGCAGGAGGAAAAGTGAAATGCAATGCTTTCTCAGGGATCCCAGCAGTCTGGGGCTGCTCCAAACTACCCCCACCAGCCAGTTGGAATATGGTGCAAATTAGTTTTCAGACAGCCCAGCTGCAGAGGCGATGGCTGGGCAGAAAAGCTCGGGGAACTTTTGGAACAGCCAGAGCATCTCACACTGCTCTCAGCTGACACTTCTCTCAAGGCAATGCTTCCCCCTCTGGTGCAGGCTGAGCCTGTAACCATCTCCTACACCTTCTCCTACCCCAAAATGCACCCACCATCATCACATGAGGTCTCCTGATGTGCAGCTCTAAACACACAACAAGCCACGGGGGCTGTGCTCGGTTTCTCAGACGCGGGTTTTCCTCTTTAATCATCAAGAAGACAAGGCTTGGGAGCTGTAGCATCACCACATCCCTGTGGATGGTTTCTTCCAGCTGTTTTCCAGTGGTTAGGGCTGACTATAACCCCTAAAACCCCTCCTGGGTCTCAGCTCCACTCGTGCTGCACACCAGCATCCCATGAGGTCCTGCCAGTGCTGGGTCTCAGCTCCAGGTCAACCTGGCACCTGCTTCCCTCCTGCTCCAGGGAGGAGAGCAGCAACACCCAGGTCACCCCAAGGCAAGGGAAAAACCTTCACCCCGGACACTGAACCATTTCCTTCAGCACATCTCCTCCAAGGCAGCAGCCAGAGCCACATCTGCACCAACGTTACCTCACACACACCAAGCTCCGCTTCCAGAGGGCACTTCTCATTCCTGGCTGCTTGTGCATCCCTCCAAGAACACCACAGCCAGCCTTTCCAGGGAAGCAGCAGCCTCCAGCCGTGCTATTCCCACCCCAGCATCCCCCTGCTGCCCCTGGGGACAGCCCCAGACATAACTACACGCTGACACAATCTTGTTATCGCGTAACCAGGGCCCCATTTCTGTCCCCACTAATTCCCCACCAGGCCACACATTTGGAGACACCGAATTCTTTCCCTGAAATAAGACATTGGGGATGGAGAGGGGGGGAGGAAAGGATCATCCACAGCTGTCCCTATCCCCCTCCAGACTGGGGAAGGGAGCAGCCAAGCTGCAGCCACACCACGACATCTGCTTAGCACGGTCTGTGCCCCACCAGCTCCTGTGACAGGCGTGGCAGCACCCAGAGCAGAGGGTCCAGCAGGCCACCAAAAGGTGTCCTGGTGGCTTTGGTGATGCCCCGGGCTGGGAAGGAGCATCCCTCCCCCTGCCTAGAAAGGCTGCTGCATCAGCTGAGCCCAATTCAGTATTTTAGCTCAGGTAACACATTCAGGAAAGATTTATTAGAATAAACAGATGTGCTGCCTCTCCATCGGAAGAAAAGTCAATACCAGCCTTCACAGGGCACTGGCAGAGACCGACTCCGAGTTCTGCAGGAACACCCAGCTTTTCCCCAGGGAAGATTTCCTTCCTTATCAGTACACAGAAGCCCGCGGTGAGGAGGGCTCAGCGCTTGTTATATCACACCAGGGATTATCAGGACCTGGGATCTCGGCTCTGACTGCTCCCACTGCCCCCCAGCAGCTCAGCAAGTGCAGCCTCTGCTTGAGGCCTCTTGGAAGAACAAAGAGCAGATTAAGAGCAGATGCTGCTCCTTCGCCGGGGCTTTAAGCTCGGGATGCTTTGCATAAGCAAACTCCACACCACAGCAGCCCCGGAGCACTTGGAGTGCACATCTGGCTGGATGTGCACATCTGGAACCTCCTCTCCCCTCCTTCTTGCCAGAGAGGGAGTCTCAAATCCAAAACAGCAGCTGTACCACGACAGAGAACAACCCAGAGCGCTCAGGACAGACCCGGCCGTGGCTCGACGCGTTCCCTCTTAAGTTAAAAAAATCTCCCCCAGCCAGCAGAGAAATCCCAGAAGGAGCTGGAATGAGTTACCTGCTGCACTGCAGCAGACACCAGACTGCACAGATTAACAGGGGAGTTCCAGCCAAGCTCCTTACAAACCCCATCGCTCCCCAAGGCACAATTCAGCCGCTCAGTGCCGGTGGTCTCCAGCAGACACACGAGCAGCAGGCTCAGTGCAGCCCTCCGAGGCAGAAGAGGGCTTTTCCTAAAAACCTGCACACACACACAGGGCAGGCTGTTGCCTTCAGAAAAGCAGCCCCGGCAGCAGGAAGTTTAAATGGTTGCGGAGTTGGAAACAGAAGATGTTAAGTAGCACTGCTTGGAAAACTTTGCCAGACCACAAGCAATGGACAAGCCTCAACACCGGGATTTGTTTTACTGGAAAGAAGGGGGGAAAAAACCTCAAGTCTGCTAAAACATTCTCCAGGGCTGGTCCAGTGGCTCCTACCAGCGGTCACAACACAACATCCCTCCCCCCCCCAAAAAAATAAAACCCGAAAAGCAAGAATCACCACTCTGGAGTAAACCTGCACCAAAACCTCGTATACGACTGCTCGCGTCCTACTCCCCTCGCAATCCGACAACTTTTTGGGACAAACACTTTTAAAATAAAGGATAAGAGGCAGTGACACCCCAAAAAGCAGAGAGGGGGAAAGACAATGAGAATTGAAGCCCCGCGACGTGGCTACGGGAGGGAGCGGGTTTTACTTGGGTCCTCCAGCTCAACCCCGCGCCCACGGAGCGGGGATAAGGGGGAAAAGGGGGGATAAAGAGGATAACTGGAATAAGGGGTCGGGAATGGGAAAGATCGGGATCCACCTGCCGGGCCGGGAGCGCCCCCTGCCGGCCACACCCTGCCCCGCGCACAGGTGAGCGCCGGGATGCGGGGACCCCCCCGCTCCCTCGGGAATCACCTCCATGCCCCGGGATGGTGGATACGCCACGCACCCCTCCAAAAAAAAAAAAAAAAAAGACAAAACATTGCCGGGGTGATGCCGGCACCCGCTGGCCAGCACCTGGTGTTGAGGCATGAGGTTAAATTGGGCGAAAAAAGGAGTTTTTTGGAGGTTGTCCCAAGCTGGCGGGGGTTACGCCCCGCACCTGGCGCGCTGCAGGTCCGCTCCATGCGTGTCGCCCCCTCGGAAAAAAGGGGGGACAGAACATTCCCCCGAGCTCGGCAGCTCCGGGTGGGCTCCCGGAGAGCCCGGCAGCGCCGCAGGAATTCGGGGGTCGCCCGGCTGTTGGAGCGGTGGGACGCGGGACAGGCGCGGGGATGTCGCCCCCGGGGTACCCCTCTGCCGGGACGGGCTGTCATCCCGGGATGCCCGCACCCAGAGAGGGGGAAAGAGCGCGGCAGCATCCCCACGTCGGGCGAGACGGACGAGGCACATAGAGAAAAAAAAAAAAAAAAACAAACTAAAAAAAAATAAAAAAAAATAAAAAATAAAAAAAAAAAAAAGAAAAAAAACTAAAGTAAAAGTTAAAGAGCAGGAGCACGGGGAGGACACCTACCCGAAGTAGGCGGCGGAGGGCCGCGGGGCGCAGGCGAGCAGCCCTAGGAGCGCGCAGGAGGAGAGCCATCCCAGCAGGACGTGTCCATCCAGCATCTTGCAGCGGCGCCGGCGCTGCTCATCTCGTTCCCCCGCCGCGCCCGCTGCGGCCCCGCCGCCCGCCCCGCTTCTTATAGCGCGGCCGGCACCGAGAGCACGGCCGGCCGGGGCGGGCCGGGGGCGGGACACGGCCGGGGGGAGGGACGGCAGCAGGGGACACCCCCCCGGGGGAGGGACGGAGCGCCGGGGCGGGGAGAGCGAGCGGGAGAGGGAGAGGGAGCCGGGGAAAAGGGTGGGAAGGGGGGCACCCAGATGGGTGCGGTGCGGATGGGCGGGGAAGGGATGTGGTGTTGGAGGGGGGAAAAGGCACGGGGGTGGGGAGATGGGGAAAGGGTGGGGGAGCAGGGTTAAGGGGCAGGTGTGAAAGGGCTGCGTGCGGCGGGTCTGGGTGCTTGTGCGAGGATCGGGGAGTTGCGAGAGGGCTGGATGTGCCGGGGGTGGGGTGGTTGCGCAAGGAGGTGGATGTGCCAGGGATGGGCAAGGGGTGGGCAGCGGTGCGAGGGCCACGCGTGCAAGGGGTGGGTGTGCCAGGGATGGGCAGTCATGCAAGGATCAGGGCAGGTGTGCAAGGGGTGGATGTGCCACGGATTGACTGCTGGGCAAGGGGATGGGCAGCGGTGCAAGGGCCAGGCACGGGGAGCTGGGCGAGGGATGGATTTGCCACACCTGGTCAGCTGAGAAAGGGCTGGGAGATCGTGAAAGGGCTGGATGTGGCAGGGGTGGGCAGCTGGGCAAGGATCAGGCAGTTGTGTAAGGGTTGGGTGTGCAAGGGCTGGATGTGCCAAGGATGGGCCAGGGATGGGCAGCAGTGCAAGGGCCAGATGTGCAGAGGGTGGATGTGCCAGAGCAGGGCCGATGTGCCAGGGTCAGATGAGCAGGGGTTGCACGTACAAAAGGAGCACATGCCAGGGATGGGAAGTCGTGCAAAGCTCAGGAAAGAGCCGAGCAGTGGTGCAGAGGCTGGGAAGTGGTTAATGCCCTTAATGTCACCCTTTGTGGCCGCGTTTTTCCAGGTGACGTCACTGGCGTCGTCATCCCCGAGGTAATTTCAGCGCTGCTGCCACCCAGGAACAAAAAGGTTTCCCTCCTGAGCGTGTGTGTGTGTGTCTGTGTCACTGCTGAGCCACCCCCTGTCCCCACAGGGACATGTGGCAGGAGAACACACCGGGCTCTCATCCCAAAAGCCACCGAGCCTGGGGGTTTAAGCTCAGCTCCACAAAGCTGTGCCCAGCAGGTGACAAGTTGGGTACATAACAAAGTGAGACCTTGAGCGATCATGGTGGGGTCATCTGCGGTTCTGACCCCCAGAGCCTGTGGACAAACCAATTCAGGAGCCACACGGGGTGGGGGGATAATGAGGATGAAGCTTTTGTCCTGGAATAGCTCCTGGAGTGACACTGGGAGCTCCGTGAATTTATTCCCACCACTGGCCATGCACTCAGGCATTTCCAGTTTTCCCAACACTGCAAACCATGTGGATTCTGCTTATTTTGGGGGTGGGAGGGGAGAAGATGTTTTAATTTTTAATGTATAAAACATCTCAGCCCGGTTCTTGACCAAACCTTTGCCAAAAAAAAAAAAAATAGCCTTATGGAAAAGCACCATTCAAACTTCCCCCATCCACCCCTGCGTGGGATTTGGGGTTCCCACTGTGTCTGTGGATCAGCACCCTTAGGGTAGGGGCTGAAACGTGCTGGGAGGGGTGTGAAATCCAATCCAGCTTCCACAAATCCCTGTGGTTCCCCAGGATCTGGGAATATTTCAGTTCTCTCATCCCAGTGGTGGGGGTGAGGTGTCACCGTGCCATCCTCCCCCGGGTGCCCCCGTGGGTGCTGGGAGGTGAGGTGGCCCCGGGGGCCATCCCAGCCTGGCAGAGGCCTGCAGCAATATTGCATTAAAGCCCCATCTAGAGGCCTTTCACTGAGGAGAATGTGGGAGATAGAACCACCTCTGGGGTCATGTTGTGTGTTCTTATCCTCTCACACGAGTTCTTCCAGCTCTGGGAAAAGGAATAAAAGGCTGATGATGGAGGGGAGGACAAGCAACGTTCTTTATTTTTACTGGGAGGCTTTTCCCGAGTGTTTCTCTGCTGGAAAAGACAGTTGGAGAGTCATTTTTTTCATGCAGGTCCCCAAGAAGCTGGTGATCCCAGCACGTGGAAGGAAAACTCCTGTTCCTCCAGGCAGCCCCAAGGCAGAGGGGTCACGGAAAGGCAGCGACCCTGCTGTTACTCATTTCCTCTGCCCACAGGAGGTGCCGTGGTGATGCTCGGGGCTCCGTGTGACTCTTTCCGAGGTGAGGCAGCTCCAGAAATAGCCCCCCAACTTCTGCTTTCAGCCCGGGAAAAAAGGGAAGCCCGACAAGGGCTGAGCCCTCCAGGGGCTTTGCTGCCCGTCACGCCTGGGGGACCATCCAGCAGCCCCGGGAACAGCGTCCTCCTGGCGACAGCTCTGCGGCTCCCCAGCTGCCTCAGGTGACACAAATCGCGGTGTTTCTGCTCAGCCCGGTGTCCCCACGGCCACCGACAGCAGAGGGCAGTGCCACACAGGCGCGGCGTCCTTGTCCAGGACGCGCTGGAATTCCTTGGCTTTTTCATCAGGGTGGTTTGTGCCCAGGATGGAGGGGACACACCGGAGCTTGGCCAAGCAGCCGAGGAGTTTGATGCTTGAAGTGGCAATTCCAAAGGGTCGTGAGCACACCGGGAGATAGTGGTGCTGCTGCCAGCAGCGTGCTGCCTTCTGTAGGGTCGAAAGAAGACGCCCAGGTGCAAGGATAATGCTGGGGAAAGAGCCCCAGGGTGGTTGTCACCTCTGGTTTGGCATCAGCAGAAACCCTGCGTCCTCCTGATCCCGACCCCACCGTTGTGCTGCTGTAATTAATGTGTAATATGTTATATCTAATACATTGCTGCACCAAAACGGTTGTGGGGGTGACCTGTGAGGGTCCAGGTCGAGGGGCTGGCATCCTGCAAGAGCCCTGACATCCTTGTCCCAGTGCCAGGCTGCCTCCCAGCCCCGTGGGTGACACCGTCCCGTGGCAGCCGATGGGATCCTCATCCAGCCGTGGCCACCCCACCAGGCTCTTCCTTGGGGGATCTGGAAGGTGACTTCAAGTTTTCCCTCTCCATGACTCAGCTCTGCAGCCTGCCTGTGTCATTCCAAAGGCTTCCCCACCCCGAGGAGCCCTCACCACCATCCATGTGTTTTTTTTGGGTTTTTTTTGCAGGACAGGACACCCAACACTTATTTTGCTTGGGGCTCCCCTTCCCTCCCTGTAGCTCTTCTGAGGGTGATTTATCCTTCCAAGCAGCTCCCATGAGGGAGAGGAGGATTTTGAGCGGCTCACCAAGGTCTCTCTGCCCGAACCAAACCTCTCCAGGGCAGCAGCTCCAGCTCAGCGGGTCGATTGACTCATAGGAGTGGAGAGGGAAGGAAAATACCCGTGAGCTCATCTCCTTCATCCCTCCTCGCCGCTCCTGCCTGGGTTCCCCACCAGATATTTGGCACTGACTGACTCCCAGATTGGAGCAACTCAAGCAAGGCAGCAGGAGGAGGGGGCATCACCAGGCTGGGGCTGGGCTGGGTGTCCGAGGCCGTGCCCTGGAGAGAGATGAGAGTCCTTCAGAGCAGCCACTGGCACTTCCCTTCCTCTCTTTCCCTAATTAGAAGTGGGCCTGGCATTTCCCTGCCCTCGGGGATGCCGCCTGGAATAACAGTGCAGGCCCAGGAACGCCGCCTGCCCACGGGACACGGTTTGTTCCGCTGGCCCCGGGATCGCACTGAGCCCAGTCTCCCCTGCCACCTTCGGTTCCAGTCACTCCTTTTCCGCCCCTCACGTGGAATTCCAGGGTGTTCCCTCCCTTCTGAGTGACCACACGCGGGCTGCAAGCCAGATTCCTGCTTCTTTTCCATCAGGCTTGGATGCAGTTGAAGTCACCCCTGGGACAGCTCCGAGCTTCAGGCAGTGGTGCTGTGTTATACCTCCAACCCTTTCCCTCCATCTTCCTGCCTATGACAGTGATTCCAAGAGGGAATGCAGTCAGAGCATTCCTGTTGCTGTCAGCTGGGCTGCTGAGAGCCAGGCTGGGAGCTTCCCTGCCTCCCCAAATCCCTGGAACGAGGAGCAGCACGGCCTTGATCCCCGCTCCTGCCCCTTCCCACTTTTCCAAATGCAGAACCAGTTGCAGGGTGTTACTTCCAGAGGCATCTCAGTCCCACAGGATATAATTAAATACTTTGGAAGTATCTTGTGCAGGAAGAGGAAAGGGGGATCTTTAGCTCTCACCTCTCTCCCCCTAATTTAAGAGGCTGTTGCTTGCAAGGGAAGCTGAAGGAAGGATCAATTCACCCCCTTTTCTGTATGAAGTGACCTCGAGGGGGGTGCACAAACCTTCTCAGGATCATGGGATCATAGAAAGGTTTGGGTTGGAAGGGACCTTTAAGATCATCTCATTTCACCCCCTGCCACGGGCAGGGACACCTTCCACCGTCCCAGGTTGTTCCAGCCTGGCCTTGGACACTTCCAGGGATCCAGGGGCAGCCACAGCTTCTCTGGGAAATCCATTTTAGGGCTCCCCACCCTCCCAGCCAGGAATTCTTTCCCAATATCCCATCTCTCCCTGCCCTCTGTCAGTTTGAAGCCATTCCCTGTGTCCTGTCCCTCCATGCCTTGTCCCCAGTCCCTCTCCAGCTCTCCTGGAGCCCCTTTAGGCCCTGCAAGGGGCTCTCAGGTCTCCCTGGATCCTTCTCTTCTCCAGGTGAACCCCCCCAGCTCTCCCAGCCTGGTTTGCAGAGCAGAGGAGCTCTAGCCCTTGGTGCATCTTCATAACCCTCCTTTTCTCTCTTCGTGCTTCTCTTAAAAAAAGGTCCATCCATTTCCCTCTGACAGCAAAGGACATCTCTTTTTGCCGCTTTTTCCAAGAGCTGGCAATTTATTTTTTTAAAAAAATCCCTAAAAGTGGAATTTTTTGCCTCCTGCTTCCCTGCAGACCTTTCCTGAGCTGTGCTCTGCTCTTGCAAAGGTTTTTTCTTCTTCAGCACACGAGTACTATGAAAATACTCCTTTCTAGAGTAAATCAAGACGAGTTCTTCATGTGGAAACCACATTTCTCCTGGTAATTTCATGGAGAATCTGGGACTTTATAGTCTGGGCCAGAAAGACTCTTAATGCAATTTAATCCCAGTGCAAAACCCTGTCCTTGGTGTCTTTGTGACAATCAGGCACGTCAGGAATGAAGGTGTTTTTGTTAGAGCTGCAGGAGGGATTTTTTAAGTCTGAAGGAGCAGTGCCAAGGACTCATTTCACCTCCTGCCAGAGTTTGAACTGTAAAACACATTGATTAACCAGCTTATTTGAGGGTTCTTGGATGACAATTTGCTTCCTCATGAAAATCAGATGGAAGGGAGGGACCTGAATTGGAGCAGCGTGGAGGGAGAAGCCCCTGCGTGAGCTCAGCAGCTCCTCCCAGCTGATTAATCCTGCTAATGGGGTGCCAGTCATTAATTAATCCCTGGCTTTGCTGCTCCTGGGATTGTTGTGGGCGTACTGGAGGTGGTGGGAGAGTGACTGGAGGAGAGAAATGAGGGATTGAGGTTGTGGGGCTTTGGGGGAGCAGAGGGTGACACCGTAGATGTCTGCAGACCCATAGGAGACCTCATCAGCTCTGCTCCTCCAGCACCTCTTGTTTACCTCACCCTGAGGGTGACAGGTGCCCTGGGATAACCTGTCCCTCTATCTTTAGGGTCACCCACCTCTCTATCTCAGGGACTGGTGGCAATGACCAGGCACGTGCCCCAAGTCAGGGGTCTTTGACCTTGAACACACATTAAACCCGCTCACTGAAGGACACTCAGGGTCCCTGAGAGGGAAAAGGAGGGAGATGATAATGTGAGAAAAAAGAATGAAAGAAGTAAAGAAGGAAAAAGGAAAAAAAAAAAAAAAAAGAAAAGAAAAAAAGCAGGAAGTGGAGTGTTTTTATGCAATCCAGCTACCCTTGGCTGTGGTCACTGCTGTCACTTTGGAGAGAGGTGCACAAAAACCTCTTTAGATCCCTGCAAATTAACATCTGGCTGATGATTTGTGACAGTTTCCAATCATCTCAGTTGTCTGTGGGTGCTGCTTTCCACCCTGGAGTTTATTTTGAAGTTCCTCTGATGGATTGCTGCCCTGACAAAATAATTACAACCAAAAAAAAATCCACTTACTGATTCTTAGTTTCTTGCCACCATTTTACTGTGGGAAGTTAAAATTCCCTTGATGGGAAATGACAGGTCACAGCATTTCCAGCTTTTCCTGGACTGTATTTGTGCACATGGGGTGCCACAACACGGGGCTGAGATGGGCTGGTGTGTGTTGAATGTCAATGCAGGATCAGGGGAAGAGAGGGAAGGAGAAGGGTGTGGGTTGGAGGATGGATCTGGGGAGGCTCATCCTGGATCCAGTTCCCTCTCTTGGCTCCACTGGGAAGGGATAAAGGATGCTTGACCAGTTTTTTAACCTGGCAGAGAACAAGAAATCAGAATAATAGTGGATAAGGAGAAGGTCTGGGCGGTGCCTTTTCTCTTTTTCCTTTTCAGGGGTTTCTTTCTTTGTTTTCATTCGGTTTTCATTTGGCTTTTTGTGGGGCTTTTGTTTTGTTTTGAGTGGGTTTTGTTTGTTTTTAAACAGTGCATTTTCTGGAAACGGAGATTGGGAAAGGAAGAGAAAGACATTCAAAAACTCCAGTTGAAATTCCTTGGGCTGGAGGAAAGGTGGGAGAAAATTTCTCGGGGTGAGGGGGGAAAAAATGAAACACTTCCCTATTGCGTTCTCAAAGGTGGGGCCAAAATGGCAACAGATTTCCTTGGATATTTCAAAATATGACCTTTTTGTTTGAAAATTACGTGCTGGCTTTTAAAAAAATAAAATAAAATTAAAAAAAATCCCTGTGTGCAAAGGAAAGGCAGCGAAGGGTGGAGTGAAATGCCCTCAGAAGGGAACAAAACCATCAGCTGAGCTCAAACGGACTGTTCGAGCTGAGCCAAAATTCTCCAATTTCATTTTTTGCTGAAAAGCCTTGAGGGGAAAAAAAAAAAAAAAAAAAAAAAAAAAGACCAAACTCAGCTGGTATTTCCAATCTACCTGAACTTTAGTTCTGTCACACCTTTCCCAGCCCGTTTTTTTGGGGGGTTTGGCTTTTCCCTGGGGAGATCCACCTCTCTTCCCCACACACCAGGGCCGTGAGCGCTGGCAGAGAGGAGCCAAGAGGGTTGTCCAAAACCACTCACTGACAACTCTAGGAGGGCAGGATTCCCTCTAGGGACCTGTCCTGCTGTGTTCCACCATCCTGGGAGCAGCCACACCTAATTCAAGAGAAGGGAAAAACGCTGCCCCTCGATCCCGCTACGCCCCTTCCGAAATCCGCGGGCGAGAGAGACAATGTTGGTTCACAAAATCCCGGAATGCTCCGAGCTGGGAGGGACCCACAAGGCTGTTTTTTAAGCAGCTCTGGGCAGTTTCTCCAAAGCTGTTGACAGTTGCAGTGGCTCAGAACAGTGGGATATTTCTGAGGGGGGGGGTCGTAGCCGCGTCTCCACCGTCCCTTCGAGCCGCGGGGGTGAGCGAACCCATCCCATGGAATGCCGGCGGCCAAGGGATCCGGCCAAGAGATCTGGCACCCACCCCTTGGAGCTGCAAGACAGCCAGAGAACAAACTGAGCAAAAATATTTTCGTAGTCACAACATCAAGCCCACCCATCGAATGTGTGTCGGGGATTTTCCAGCGCCGCTGAAAACTCTCCTGTTGCTTTTATTTTTAGATGAAGGGCCCGTTTCCCTCGGGTTATTGCACTTCTTTTTTTTTTTTTTTTTTTATTTTTGGAGGTTTCGTGCTCATAGAAGTGTTTTATTTCACGGTGTTTAGCTTTCTTTTAAAGTTGGGCTTGTGATTTACTGCTGGAACTGAAATGTGATTGTCTTGAGGGTTGTTGTCATCTGTCTGGGCTTCAGCCAGAGTGTCTGGGAGCTGGGGGTGTTCACCTGTTAGAGCAGGAGCAGGCTGCCAGATTTTGGAATGGAGCTCCTATGAGTGAGTCCTCACTCCTGTGAGTAAAATGAGCCCTTTGAAAGAAAACTCAAGTTCAAAAGTCCTTTTACAAAGGCATAGAGTGACAGGATGAAAGTGAAGGGCTCCAGAGTGCCAGAGGGCAGGGTTGGGTGGGATATTGGGAAGGAATTCTTGGCTGGGAGGGTGGGGAGGGCCTGGCACAGGTTGTCCAGAGAAGCTGTGGCTGCCCCTGGATCCTGGGAAGTGTCCAAGACCAGGTTGGAGCAACCTGGGCTGGTGGAAGGTATCCCTGCCCATGGCAGGGGGGTTGGAAGGAGATGATCCATGAGATCCTTCAAACCCAAACCATCCTGGGATTCTGGAGTATCTGAGTGCAGAGGATCATTCTTGCTGTGCCACCCACCTGCTGCCAGTCCTGCTCTCTGCTGGTTCCATGTGCTACCTCCCTGCAGAGCCAGAGCAATGAAAGAATCATTTTACAAAGTGCCAGGTGCTGCTCAGGCTCTTGAAGCAGGAATTTGTGGAGGGAAGCAGAGATGAGGCTTAACATGTAGAAAAGTTTGTCTTTTTTGTTACCATCAGATGTTTTCTTTCAGAGTTTCACTTCACAAAATCACCGAGTCATCGAGGTTGGAAGGGACCTTCAAGATCATCTCCTCCAACCATCAACCCAGCACCAACATCATCCCCCCTAAACTCCAAGTGCCATAATCAAATGCTGGACTTTCATCTATTTCTCACTCGTCTTCCCATGCCCAAAATGAATGTTTTGTACTCTGTTTTCACCTTTAGTGCAGTAAAGAGCTCTGGAAATAGGACCCACAGGAGTTTCAAGGATCCCAGACTTAACCCTGCTTTTGGGGGGACTTCCTATTTCAGTATTCCTGGGAGCCCTGAGGTACAGGTCTTTAAAACCCAAGAGTGATGGAAGTAGATGATCTGGAAAGTCCCTTCCAACCCAAGCCTTTCTATGATGGTTTTATTGGGAACGCATCTGACAGACAGAACAAGGATGGTGTGGAACACCAGAATCCCCAAAAAAGGGTTTCATTTGTAACAATCAGAAAGAAAGGAACAAATCAAAGATGCAAAGACTGATGGATGTTTGGCCAGTGCCTCTGGATGAGTGAATTTGGGTGGTTTGGGAGCTCCTGAACTCAGACCCAGAATTTCTGCAGACGCTTTGCACGCAGAAGTGAGGGTGGCAGAAAAATGAGTGGCAGCTGCTAAAGCCTCCTGGGGTTGGTTACAAAGCATGGAGATTTGGGCAAGATTAGTTTCCAAGGTCAGCCCAGTGCTGGTGGAGACGTGGGGAGCAGCAGCAGCCTCGGGCACGGGGTTGGTTGTGAGAGAGCCCGGAGCAGGTCATTATATCGCAATATCCTCCCGGGGCTGTCAGAGCAGCTCTGCTGGGATGGACAGCCCAGGGTGATTTCTGTATGGGAGCCATTGTTCAGCCATCCAGAGGGCCTTCCTCTTTGGTTAATGGGTCAGCAAACTCTGTTGCTTTAATGGTTAATCATCTACTTGCATTGTTGGCCGAGCAAAGACAGGCAGATAATGCTCCTTGCCCGCCGTTCATGTGACAGCCTGAGTGCCCAGCTGGGAGCAGGGAAAGGGTTTAACACTGGGAGAAGGAGGGAGAGAGGAAAAATGCCAGGCTGGGAGGCTCTGACTTCAAACTGGTGCTTACAACATGGGCAATAGCACACAGAAATGCAGAGAGGGGTGTGTGCACGACTGTGGGTGCTTGCACGTGCCAAGATGTGTGTGTGAGCAGACACACAAACACACAGAGACCCACATCAAATTAGGATTTCAACCCCAGCTGAACCTTTCAATTAGCTGATTATCAGATATCCTAGAAGCACAGGATGGTTTGGGCTGGAAGGGACCCTAAAGCTCACCTAGTTCCAACCCCCTGCCATGAGCAGGGACACCTTCCACTGGAGCAGATGGAAACGTTTCACACAAAAGGCTGCAAACTGACGATGAAAACTCACTTCAAACTCCTTTTAAGCAGCAAGTCAGACTGAGGGTCATCCATGATTTCCAGTTCTTAGCCATATCTCTTATTGTGATTGCTTGAACATCATACTGCTCTTTCCTTTTGCATCCCAAACTCCACAGCCCGCCCCTGGGCCCTGGGCTGTCTGAGCAGATCCATCAGGGATGTTGTGGAGGAGTCAGGTGGCCCAGTCCTACTCACTGGTGTCATTTGGGAGGTGTCTCTTGCTTGGGCATGTCTAATACAGGGAATTCACCACTGCTTTAATCCTTGGAAGAACTTGGAATCATAGAATTACTGAGGTGGGAAAAGCCCTGTGAGATCATCGAGTCCAACCAGCACTGCCAAGGCCACCCCTAAACCACGTCCCTAAGCACCCCATCGATGTCCCCAGGGACTCTGCCATGGTCCAAAATCACCTGGACTCATCCACATGAGAAGTCAGAGCTTGTCACTGTCAAGGCAGAGCCACTGGGGCAAATATTCTCCTTTTCTGATGTCTGTGACTTCATAAAAGGAAATATCAGCCACCAATATGCTGGAAGATGTCCTTTATAACCATCCTTGACACATTCCCACCACCCTGACCAAGATGCAAGGACTTCCCTACCTGTTAAAACACTCAGCCTGGGCAACCCAACAGCAGGAAAGCCACTAAAAGGAAGGATTGACACATCCCAGACACTCAGGGCTGACAGAGCAGACACAGGACCCCCCACAGCAGCCTTGACATGCTTGTGACTCAACAGGGTCAACACACTCCAAGTCCACTCCAGGAACAACAGCCTTGACTTCATGTCACCCCCCAGGGTGGAAGGAGGCAACGGGAGAACGGTCTGCAAACACTTGGGGTGTTTGTTCCTCCCTGGAGGACACTTGACACTTAGGAAGTACTTCCAGCCTTCCAGCGCATGGATGAGTAAGCTTTGAAGTCCAGACTCACGGGATTTTTGGGTTGTTGAGCAGTGGATGTTGCACTGGATGACGGGGAGAGGTCGTGGCCGCCAGGTGAGAGAAGAGGATGAGCGGTAGAAATGAGTCCCTGTCTCCAGGGGGGAAAATGGGCTTAACTCACACCCTAAAAACAGGGAGAAGGGGGCAGTCTGCCATTTATCCTTGAGGAATTAGACTGAGTTAAACACCACATGGATCTTTTCTGACTTCAAGGCATGAACTCCTCTGTCTGCCCTTGTGCCAGAGCTTTCTGCACTCCCGGAGGAGCTTGTGGGACACTGCCCACAGCCCAGGTCCTCCAGATGGTAATAATCATCTGGTATCATAATCATCAATAATCATACATCATAGTCATAACAATTGTGGTAACCTATAATAATAATGGAACCTTCATAATCATGTCATAATCATCAATCATAAAGATGATCCCACGGCCTTGGCCAAAATATCCAACCCTACAGGGGAAAGGACAAGAAAACAAAGCCAATAGCAAAGAGATATCAAATACCAACAAAGAGGTGGCCTTTCTTTTGCTCAGGGACAATAAGGCAGAGCCCTCTCACCCTTAGTCCTGAGTCTGGCCTGTTTCAGAACCCCATCCTCATCCCAGCACGGGAATCCACGTCCTTCCATAGCCAAGCCAAGCCTTGCCTGGGCTCAGGCTTTGCCCTGCTCCAAGGAAGGATGTGTCCCCTCCAGAGAGGTCACAGCACAGGAATTAAGATGAAAACAGCCCTCAGAAGACAACCTATGAAGGGCAGTGGGGGAACAGACTTGTTTGGTGTGGGGGAGAGCAAGAGGTGACGGGGTCGGTGTGTCCACCTGCCCTGCTGGGAGCAGAGGGAATAAACTTCTTTTCCAGAGGGGAAGAACACAGCAGGCTGTGAATGCAGTGCCACAGGCTGGAGTTAAACATTAGTGTGACCTGTCTGCAGGCCTGGCTGGCAGCAGCAGGGCCAGGGCTGCAGTTTGAAGGGGTCACTCCCAAAATCACCAGGCTGGCCCAGCCCCAAAGAACCTGAGCACACCCCCAGAACTCACCAGGGGAAGGAGTTCGCTTCAGCAAAGAGTATTTTACTCAAGGGAGAAAAGACAAAGCTGACAATGCAAAGTGACACTCAAAACACCTCCCCAGCACAAAAAGTTGATTTCAAAGACACGCAGTGCCCACCTGCCTGTTTGTACCCTCTGTCTGTTCTCTCCATCCACTGCCAACACACTCTCCAGCCCCTGGGATTTTGTGCCCCTGGAGGGCACCTGAGCTTTGATGGCTTTGGTTTTCCAGAATGGATCCTTCCAGGCTGGAGGGGACCTTAAGGCTCATCCAGTGCCACCCCGTGCCATGGGCAGGGACACCTTCCACTAGCCCAGGTTGCTCCAAGCCTCATCCAGCCTGGCTCAAATCCCAACTTGTTTTCTGCTCTGCAGGGTACAGAAAATAAATGATTTTCATATCAAACATTTCTGACATCATTCCACCCTGCACATCCCTCTGCTGCTTCATGTAGCCAGTTTCCACTTTCCCCACCTCACCTCTTTAAAGTTTTCTCTCTCCTTTGCACAGCCCTAAAAAGTGGAAGCTGAAATCCATGGCTATGCCAGGGAAGGCAAAAGTGGAGAGTTCCCCAAAAATGCCCAGTGGATGCCACTGTGATGCAATGCAAAGTATCAGTAGGTCTCTCCCCACCCAAATTTTCTCTCTCCAGCAGATCCAAGGTGTTTGCCACACTAATTTTCGGCCAAATAAGAAGCTTCAGGGTTTAAAATTCCGTTCCTTTATGACGTGGTTGCTCCTGACAGCGTTGACTGCTGCAAAAACCACCTTGACACAAAACCACTGACTTTGATTCTCGGGGCTTCCCCTCCTGAACGTTCCTGCAGCAAATTGCCCTGTTTTACCACTTCCTAAGTGCTCCACATGAGCTCTGGGGCTGGTGGGTCCGTGGCCAAGGGCAAAACTGGCAGCAGCCCAGGGCAGCTCACTCAGGGTTAACCAGGATGCTGCTGGCCAAGAAAATGATACAGAGGGTGGAAAACCACCTCCCAGTTGCCAGGAATTCACCAGTTTGGCTCTTTCCCCCCTCTTTTCCCACTGCCTTTAAAGCTCTGCTGACCACAGGATTAACCTCCAGCTTGAAAGAGCCGTGGAAGTAGGATTTGGATGCACCTTAGGATGCCTGAATCTCGGTGTTTACAGCTGGAGGGACAATGTGGTTTTACCACAGGTACCTCCTGCTGCCTAAAATGCTCCATGGGATGCCCCACCAGCCTCCAGCTGCCATCCCACCGGAGTGCAGACATCCAAAACTTCCACGTCCTGCAGGCCAGGGTGGTGTGGGTGCTTGAGGACACACCTCCAGTGAGCTTGGGGGTCTCCATGTGAGTGGATATCTAAGGTTTCACTGGAATCTGGGGGGATCTGACCCGTGGGGACTGTGGAGATGTTTGGGAAGCCAAGCTCTGGTTTCTCTTGAGTCTCCTGCTCGCACCAGCACTGGGGAGAACAGCCTGGGCTGTGTCAGTGAGGGGGCTCCTGGCCCTTGTTCCCATCACCAAACACGTGGGCAATCACTCAGCTGACCTTGGCTCTTCTCCCATTCGTGTGTCTGGAGCCCCCCGAGCCACATGGAACGACCCAAACATAAGGAAACGTTGTCTGGATTTTCTGGGCTCAGCAAAGCCCTTTCCTGGGAGGTTTCTGGCACCCAGAGGTCCACAAGTGGCAGGATAACTTGCACTTGATACCTTCAGCTTTGACCTGGGATGAGAAGCAAAATTTCGACCTTGGAAGGAGCCACCAAACAGGCCAGCTGTGGATTTGTAGAACCTGCCAGGGAGGCATTGAGAGCCCTGCTCACAAATTCCCAGTTTATCACCACGTTCCCTTTCCTGTCCTTCATCTCCTGGCTTTTCTGAATGAATTTCCAAGGCCACACCACAACACTGGGCCACGTGCACGAGTCACAGCTTGGGTGGTTTGCTTGGGAACATTTGGGTTTATTTTATTTTATTTTATTTTATTTTATTTTATTTTATTTTATTTTCATTTTATTTTATTTTGTTTTATTTTATTTTATTTTATTTTATTTTCATTTCACCTGGGGCGAAGGATCAGAGTATGTCCGTTTGTATATAGGGAGGGAGAGAGAGAAGGAGAATACATATTTTTTGGCTGGGCTCTCTTATTTTCCAGGCTATTTCTAGGCTGCCAATTTGGGGCAGCCACCCTGTTTGGAGGGGGGACAGCAGCAGGTACCTGGATGTGCTTTGTGCCACACCCAGATGAACAGAGAGGCTCCCCCTTGTCTGATGTGCAGGCACTGATGTTGCCACAGGATTTTGGGTGAACGTGGGCAGTGTCCCCCTTTCCCCCTTTTTGGCTGTTCCCGAAGCTCAAGGCAGAGCAAGAGGGAATCAAATCTGCTCCTCACCCTCCCCTTGCACAGACAATGGCACTGAAGTGGAGAGGAAGAGCCTGTCCCCTGCCTGGGCACCCCAGGGGATGGAAGGCAGTGGCAGCTCCACATCCAAGGGCATTTCAGAGCTGTGAGTGTGTGTGTGAGTGTGTGTGGGCATTCAAACCACTGCTGGCCTGTAAATCATTGTCAGCTTTCCCCACACAGCAGGCCACAGGTCAGGGTCTGCCCAGTGAAGCATCACCTCCCAGACCTTCCCCCCGACTTCCAAGCGCTCCTGAGAGGGTTCCTCATGGGAGTTCAGCGGGATATCAGCCACTTTGGGGGGGCCACAGGATGTTTGCAGGCGGTTCTGAGGGTGAAAGGAGGTGCAGCTTTGTCACATCCAGATGCCTCACACGTGGGAAAAGCTGATTTCGGCTGGCAGGACAGACCTGCATCGCCTTCACCACTCAGCACTTGTCACTGCACTGCATAAAACGTGGATACACTTATTTCTAATGAAATAAATTGCTTTTTTGAGAGGGTTAAAACCCCTAACATTTTCCTGTTTAAGTGTGATATTGCTGTCCCAAACACAAGGCTGCTTAAAATCACCCAGTGCTACAAGAACGTGCTGTTTGTGACTGATTAAAACATACCAGACCGTTGAACTCCAGAAAAAATGCCTCAAATTAATTTAAAAGGCTTCAAAATATTGCTCCCTTTCCAGGTGTTGTGCCCTCTGCAAAGGAAAACACGTGCAAGGGACACAAACTGCTGTCACAGATCTTATTCTTGTGATCTGTGTGGGCTAGACACCAAAAGAAAACACATGCAAGGACATAAATTGTTATCACAGTTCTTATTCTTGTGATTTGTGTGGGTGAGACACGGGCAAGGCACAGCACACCAGGGACCAGCAGCCCTGTGCCACAGGTCTCCTTTGGGGTTATTTGGAGAGATTTTGTGCCTCTGCAGCACAGTGTTGGTTGTTAAAGTGATCCAGTGGATGGAAAGCACAAGGATCATCACCATCACCTCACATAAGCCTCTCTTAATCCCCTTCTCAACCTTTTTTATCAGCCCAGGTCTTCTCTGTCCCCCATTCCCACATTCTTTCTGCATCCCAACTCCAGGCCAAACAAGTGTTTCTTGTCCCCACAGCCAGCACCTCCTGAGGTCCCCACCCACCTGAATCATTCAGCTACAGCTTCTTCCTCACAAGAGGAAGAAGAGGAGGTGTCCACCTCTGGTGACCAGGGGCAGGACCTGAGGGAACAGCACAGAGCTGTGTCAGGAAGGGTTGAGGTTGGATATTTGGAAGAGTTTCTTCCCCCAGAGGGTGGTTGGCACTGAACAGGCTCCCCAGGGCAGTGGGCACAGCCCCAAGGCTGCCAGAGCTCCAGGAGGGTTTGGATGATCCCCTGAGGGACAGGGTGGGATTGCTGGGGTGTCTGTGCAGGGCCAGGAGCTGGACTGGCTGATTCCTGGGGGTCCCTTCCAGCTCAGGGTATTCCATGATTCTACCTTTCTGCCATCAAAACCCCCAAAGGGCATTCCAAGGGCTCCCAAGAGCGTGTTCCTGCCAGCCTCTTTCTGCTGGACAGATAAAAGGAATTCCCATCTAATTTAACCTCCCTCTCTCAATCCTCCAAGGTATGAGCGAGTCAGCCAAGGCTTGTTGGCACTTTCAGCACGGGCTGGACCAAGTCCATCCTCCCTTCAGGTCCTGCCTTGAAGTAAAGCCATTGTGAGATTTTTAAGGGCTTCCTGCAAGTTGCAGCAAAGCCCAAGACTGGCAGGCTGTGGTGGGAGGTGCTGGTGTAAGTCAAGAGCAGCAGATGATTTTAGGATGGATGAAGGTTTTACCTGCTGAGGGTGGCCTTGATGCTGAAAGGAGGTGTCCTTGTAGCCTTGCTCAGAAGCAATAGCCTAGTATATGGAATATAAATAATATCCATTATAGTATAAAATATATAATTATATATAATTTGCATGTATATATAAAATATATAAAAAATAGTAGGAGCTTAGAGTTTGGGGAGAGGCTTTTTGGAAGAGAAGAGAGAAGGTGGAAGACACTGGGACTGATGGAAGAGAAGAACTGGGATAACACAGCCTTCATGTGGTGCAAAGTTGGGGGATTTTCTCCCTCATCAAACCATGGTGGGATTTTTAGGGTTGTCCTGTGCAGAGCCAGGAGCTGGACTTGGTAATTCTTGTGGATCATGGTTAAAACTGGAGTTTTCTGGGCTATTTTTTTATGTTTGAGAGGTTTTATTTTGGTTTTGGGACTTTCTTTTCTCCCCCCAGGACATGAGTAACAACTCAGTGGTCCAATTAAATCCCAACACAGGATGGTACCAGGCAGGGCAAAGCGAATCACAGCACCACTCTTTTCCACTTGGCCTTTTTGCATCATATTTAAGGGTAATTAATCTGCAGAAAAAATCCTTCTATTAAAAAATAAATAAATAAATAATTTTCTTTTGCATTTTCCATGTCGAGGTCTTAATACACCGGAGATTAAAAAGACTTGTTGGAATTGAAACTCTGCAACTGGTGGTTCTCCATTTTCCCTGCTTTCTTAAATGTGGGAAAACTGGGTTCTTCTGCCTTCCTGATGGATCCACTGGTGATCCCAGATCAGTTTGGGAGTCCTGTGATTCTCTGGTGAGAGTCTGACCTCTTCAAAGTGCCCTGGCTCACTAAGTTATTAAAAACTTCATTTTCTCAAGGCGCAGAGAAGTCCTACTCTGGGAAGTTCAAGAACAGGCTGGATCATCCCCTGGTGGGGGTGGAAAAGGTTGGGAAAAGCTCTGTGCTCTTCCCCCCTGGAGTCTCCTCCTTTGGCAGGCTGGGAAAGCTTCTCCTCTGAGGAACCAGCACTGCCCTCAGGGGGAGGATTTTTAGGGGGAGAACCTGCGAGGTTTTATCGTGGGAAAGAAGTGGAGGAACAGGATTTGTTGCAGATTTGCTCCTGCCTTGGCTGCTGATCGCTGTCAAGACTTTTTTTTTTTTCGCCGACCTTCCTCCTAACCCTTCATCCCGTGGATGCCGGAGCCACCTTGCTGCGGGCACCGGGACAACCCGCCCTGGAGGACCCCAAGGTGCTCGGTGGGGAAATGGCCCCATCTATCGGCCACTGAACCTTCCCAGGGCACGGCCACCTCCAAATCGGGCTGAAATCACCCCAAAATTGCTCGCCTACCGGTGGGTAGCAGACTCGGTTTCCCGCTTCTCCCATCTACTTTGTGGGATTGTGGAAGCTGGGATGGGCAGATGAGCATCCCCCGTGGCTGTGAGCGGAGAGATAAATAGCAATTAAATAAAATAGTCCTTGCCGCGTTGAACAGACTGATTTCAGGTGCTTTTTTCTCCTTAAGGAAGCAAAGCTTCGAGCTGAGGGAGTGAAATAAGGGCAGGAAGGGGGGAAAAAGGGCGGGTGTTTTTGTAGGTTTACAGGCGAGGAATCCCCTCTGCACTCCTCGTGTAGGAAGAGAGGGGAATCTCCGGGATCTGGAATGTGGCCAGGCGGGGATAAAGCTGCCCTCGTGCTCCTGAGAAGGCAGAAACCTGCGGGCTCGCCAGGGAGAATCGTGTCCCAAGCTGAGGAGCACGAGCCCCTGGGATGGGATGGGATGGGATGGGATGGGCAGGGATGCACCTGCTCCCAGCAGCGGCTCCGTGGAGAACCAGTGCCATCTTCTGGCAAAAGAGACCTTTCCCAACACGGTCCAGCGGGTCGGTGGCTGGACTGTGGTCAGAACAGCACATTCCAGGGCGGCTTTGGACAGAGGAATCTCCGGGAGATACATCAGCATCCTTATCACCACCACGCTCCGGGCTCCAGCTGAGCTTTTCTAGGCTGTGTGAAGGTGTAGAATAAAATGCCTGGAAGAGCTGGGAATCCACCTCTCCTCCTCGTCCAGGGGATCAAACAGGGTTGTGCCAACTCGATTTTGGGTTCCTCAGAGCGCTATTAAGCCTGATAACAGAGACTCATCTCAACCTTCCCCGTGAACGACCCAGGGACTAATTGTAGTTCCAGCCCCATTTTGCTGATCGACGGAGAGTGAGGGTAAAATGTGGGATTTGAGAAGTGCCTTGGGATTTTCCTGGAGTGATTCAGCTCATGGGAAGCTGAGGGTGAGTAGCTGGCAAGCAGACTCCTCAAATCGCAGTCCCTTCCAGATGCGGGTTCCTCCCACACTGCAAAAGACAACACTATCACCTGATTTAATCACCCATCGCTTAATTTAATCACCTCAATCAGCTAATTAACGCCCTGCTACGTGAAACTGTTGGATGCATCCATGTGGCTCAGCTCCAGCTGAGCCAAAGGGAAAGTTAGAGCAGCTGAAAAAGCTTAAGGTGCATAATCCCCCTTTCCCAAATCCCTTTCTCCGTGGACAGGACAGCTTTTCCTGGGGATAGGAGTGGATAGTTGAAGCTCCCAGAGATTGGAGCTCCTAAATTCTTGTTTTCTCCTCTGTGCTGGGCACTGGTGAGGCCACACCTCAAATCCTGGGGCTTTTCTGGGCTCCTCAGACGAGAAGGGCATTGAGGGTCTGGAGAGTGTGCAGGGAAGGGAGCTGGGAAGGGGCTGGAGCAGCAGGAGCAGCTGAGGGAGCTGGGGGGGCTCAGCCTGGAGAAAAGGAGGCTCAGGGGGGACCTTCTGGCTCTGCAACTCCCTGACAGGAGGGGGGAGCCAGGGGGATCGGGCTCTGCTCCCAGGGAACAGGGACAGGAGGAGAGGGAACGGCCTCAGGCTGTGCCAGGGGAGGTTCAGACTGGATATTAGGGAAGATTTCTTCACTAAAAGGGTGGTCAGGCTTCGGAACAAACTGCCCAGAGGAGTGGGGGAGTCCCCAACCCTGGGAGTGCTCAGAAGTTGTGTGGAAGTGGCACTTGGGGATGTGGTTTAATGGTGAACAGCTGGACTTGATGATCTTAGAGGGCTCTTCCAACCTTACCAACCCTAATAAAGACACTTGAGTGAGCTGCTCATTCCCTTCCCAGCCGCTCAAGCAATGTCAGACCGATGGACAATGAAATGCCACCTCCTGGTGCAGCCCCAGCTCGGCTTCAAACGTGCCCAACCCCAGGCTTAGGGTCTTCACCTGGGGGCGAGAGGTCACCCTGCTTCCTCAGGAGGCCAGAGAAGGCATTCCCTGGAGCCCTGAGCTGTTCCACCGTCACTAGATGGCAGTGGCTGTTTACGTTTGACAGGTGAGGGGGAATCGGTGTCACCTGGAACAGAGAGGATGCTGATCCCACCGGGATGAGATTCCCTGGGGACACAGAGAAGCACCTTCTGCAGTGGTTAAGAGCTGCTTTGGATCCATGGATAGGAAGGATCCCAGGATGGGAGGGGGGGGAGGGAGGAAGGAATTAACTGATGTGATCTTGCTGATTTTTAATTGTTGCCTCGGGAGGTGCACGGAGGAACGTTATTGTAGTTTTTTTTTGGGGGGGGTGGTTTGATCCACAAAGTTTTAAAAAAGCTGAGCCTGGACCTCGCTGGGGGCACGCAGCAGATGGACACAGCACAGCAGGTGCTCCTCTGGGATGGGGATGTTTAATTTTGAATGCAACATCCATTAATATTCTATAATTACCCCTTGAATGCTCTTGTGTCGAGATGCTGAGTATGGGGGGAAGAAAAATATCTGCTGGCTCATCCCTATTGAATCTGTGATTCCTGCACTTGTGATCGAGTGCCCTCACAAAGCAGCCTCACAGATGGCACAGACCAGATGCAAGCTGAGGTTGAACATCCTCGGGGGACCTCTGGAAAGGCCCAAAACTGAGGCTCCAAGCCATGCTGGAGGTGTTAATAAACTGCTCCAAAACCATGACCTGGAATTACTTGATTTATCAAAGCATAAAAGTGCTTTTTCATTTCTTCTGGGCTTGGTTCTTTTATTACCTGAACCCATGGCAGGAGTTGCTCAGTTTATCATTGGCTACATGTATAGAAGTGGCTGCTTCTGCTGGGCTGGATTTTGATGCTTTTAATTCTTTTTGGGTTGGAGTGGTGAGTCAGAACCAAATTACAGCTTCTTGACTGATTTCTATCCTGTTCATTATGTTGAGCAGCTCTTCTTCACCCCCTCTCAGCAGTGAAACCCTGATATTTTTAGTCTGCTCCTCTTTTCTGGGTCTTTCTCTTCTTTTTCTATTTTGACAGAGGGTGAGTGCAGCTGAAAAGTTTCATATTTAGGCAAACTCATGAAGTACCTCATCATTATTCCACCTCCCTTCCTCCCTTCCCTAATTCCTTCCTTCTTCCCTTTCTTCTTTCTCTCTTTCTCCCTTCCTTCCTCCTTTCCTTTCCTTTCCTTTCCTTTCCTTTCCTTTCCTTTCCTTTCCTTTCCTTTCCTTTCCTTTCCTTTCCTTTCCTTTCCTTTCCTTTCCTTTCCTTTCCTTTCCTTTCCTTTCCTTTCCTTTCCTTTCCTTTCCTTTCCTTTCCTTTCTCTCTTTCCCTCTTTCTTTCCATGTGCTTTTTCCACTCCTTTTCCCTGCACTTCCCATCTCCTCCTCGTTCTGTTCAATGTTTTCTTCCTGTTTGTTTTTCTTTTATTTTTATTTTGGACAGCTGCTTTCTCCTTTTCGTGCACAGCTTCCCCAAATATCTGGATCTCCCAAGTAAGTCACCAAATATCTCAGTGTTTGATGGGTATTTTGGGGGGTCTCTTTGGTGTTTGGGGTCTCTTCTGGAGTCGTGTTATTTTGTGCAAATGTTTCTCAAGTTTCACAGTGGGCAAAACACTTCAGAAAGTGCCTTTCCTGCCTTTTTTAAACTTCAGAAACTCCAAAGTACCTCTTGGTTCCCAATATCTTTGATTTCCTTAAAACCTTACGAGTTCCAGGAGAAGGCACAGAGGCAGCAAGAGCTGATTCCTGATGTCTGGAGCTGAAACTCATCCCTGGTGTGACACTAGCAGGTGGCCTGGGGGTCACCCAGTGCCCTGTAAAGAACTTTTTCTACCTGATACAGTTGCAGACAAAGAGTGTAATCCTTTTATTTTTTTTCTAGAGGCAAAAAAATATGAAATAATATAAAAATCTATTTAAAAAAATATAAAAATATTTAAAAATATATTTAAAAACACCATTTTTTTTATTATTATTTTTTTTTGCCAGGAATTACTGCCAATGGGGCCAAGCCCTGCAGATTTTTTACTCCCCCTGGAGCCAACAAGATTCCTGGGCAGGATGGAAGCCAAGTAGGGCTGTTAGGAGGCAAAGTTCATCAAGCCGTGTGATTTCCTTGCTATTCCCATGAAAACAAAACAAAACAAAACAAAAAAACCAAACAAACCAAAAAAAGAAAACCCCACCAACAACAAAAAACCAACTCCAGCAGTGCCCAGCTCTGCTCCCTTGCAGGCTCCAGCCAGACCCAACCTACATTAAGGGCGTTTGCTCTTCATTCAGACTGAAAAGAGGGCTCTTGCCAACCTGCCGTGCCTCAAACTCCTGATTTTCAGCTCCCCACGGGTTGTGTTGGGGGGATGTTTTCCCGCAGTGCCTGCCGCTGGGAATGGGGGGGTTCTGGCTCACGACTGGGATTGGGAAGCAGCTCCTCTGCCAGATTCGTCAAGGGCTGCAGCGCATTTTAAATCTGCTTTCCTTGGGAAACTCGGCCGAGCTGATCGCGTTCTGTGTCTCCATCCTCTCCTTTCCTCCCTCCAACTCCTCAAGGCCTCGGCCAATCCCAGCCCACGCTGGCAGGAAGATAAAAGTTCCAGGGAGATTAAGCTGTATGGAAATAATGCACAGGTAGGGAAGGGGAAAAAAAAAACCAAAAAACAACAACTTATGAGTGCCTTTGCCTCTTTTCCCCCGGGAGAAAAGGGCTGGATGGGAGCTCAGCCTTTTTTTTGGGAGCCCACAGAGGAAGGAGGAGGATGCACTGAGCACCATTAGCACCTTTTCTCCCTCTCAACTCCCATTTCACGCCCAGGGCTTGGAAACAAATTTTTTTTATTTATTTATTTTTCTTCTTTTTTTTTTTTTTTTTTTCTTTTCTTTTTTTTTTTCCCCCTAAGTTTGAAGAACTTTTTAAGTGTGAAGAGTGGGAGGGCCTGGGCTTAATTTTGGCGCTGAAAGCTCGAGGTTCAGAGCAAGCCGAAGATAGGCAGCCCCTGCTTTTGCTTCCCTACGTCACCACGCTCCAAATTCCATGTTGAAAATCCCTCTGGAGAATCACGGGATCAGAGGATGGCTTGGGTCGGAAAGGGCCTTAAGGATCATCTCGTTTCGACCCTAAACCTCACACCCCTCAGGGATCCCCTCTCTTACCTCGTTACAGGACACAATAAAATATTTTGGAAATATCTTGTGCAGGAAGAGGAAGGGGAGATATTTAGGAACTCTCACCTCTTTCCCCCTAATTTAGGAGGCTGTTGCTTGCAAGGGAAGCTGAAGGAAGGACCAATTCATCCCCTTTTTTTATTATGAAGTGACCTCGAGGTGGAATCATGGAATCACAGGAAGGTTTGGGTTGGAAGGGACCTTAAAGATCATCTCATCCCACCCCCTGCCATGGGCAGGGACACTTTCCACTAGTCCAGGTTGCTCCAGCCTGGCCTTGGATACTTCCAGGGATCCAGGGGCAGCCACAGCTTCTCTGAGAAATCCATTTTAGGGCCTCCCCACACTCCCAGCCAAGAATTTATTCTTGAAGATCTCATCCCAACCTCCTTTCAGCACCCCGTGGATATCGCAGATCTACGCACTGACCTTCACCGTTCCCTACACCAGAGCAAAACAGACACAAAAAGCCCGCCGATTCCCGGCGTTTTTCCCCGTTTTCACACTTATTTTGGGTGCTGGGCAAGAACCCATCTGCAGGTGTCACTCCTGCACACGAAGTGAAGGCAGCAGAGGAGGGCCCGACCCAGGTGGCCACCCGGCAACTACATTAAGACATCATAACTCGGACTAATTTGTGAACAGGCTGAAAGAACATCCACCCTCCCTGGAAGGGGGAGAAGAGTCTCTCCAAACCCCGGGGATATGACCTCTTGTCCTCTCTGTTTATAAGAGGGAGGGGAAAGGGGAAAAAAGGAAAAAAAAAAAAAAAAAGAAAAAGGAGGGAGAAAGGGAGAGAAAGTCAGACTCGTGGCCGTGTTAAAACCTGCCCCCCACCATCGGCTTTTGTGATGAAAATGCTCGGGGACACTCCGCAGCTCCGGGCTCTCTGGCTTTGTCATTCAGGCTTTGCAAGGGAGGGCTCCTTTCTGTTTATTTATCAACCCGGAGCCCTTGTCAACACCTCACTTGACCGAGGTTTTAGCACCTCGGTGGGGTTTGGTACTTTTTTTTTGCCTTTTTTTTTTTTTTTTTTTTTTTTTTTTTTTTTTTTTTTAACTCTCCCAGCCCAATCTGTCTGGGTTTTTTTTTTCCCCTCTCCCGAGCGCAGGCGGATCTTTCCTTCCCACCGATTCCGCAGGAATTCCTCTTCTCTCTTCGTGAGCATCTCCCGCAGCAGAACACCACCCGGCCCTTAATACTGACAGTGGGGTTTTGGGGTGATTTGGGAGATATTTCATTAATTGCTATGTCTTTTTTCACCGTTTCTCACCAGCAAAGCGCTGGCCCAGTTCGCGTTCCCCTCTCCCATCCTGCGGCTGCACGGATTTGTCGTGACAAATTAGCCGCCGGTTTAAAATCGACGTCTCTAATTAAATAAATAAATAATCTTAAAAAAAAAAAAAATCTAAACAATCTTGCTGCTCTGCACTTTTCAGACACGTTTAAAAGGGTTTGGAGGGAGACCTTGACCAGGGCACTGCTGCAATAAAGAGTAGACGCTCCTGTGCTTTTCCTGCCTTCCTATTCCTGATTTTAATGTATCTTAATTAACTTGCTCTGTGGCTGAAGAGAAGACACTCCAGTCTGGGTAGTTTGTTTGTTTTTTTTTTCAGTCCAGCGCTTGTCAGCAGCATAAAATAATTCCTGTTTAAAATGCATATTGATTTGCAAACACGCGGCTGAATCCCAACCTTCATCTCGGGCGATGGTATCACTTGAGTTTCAAAGGGGTGGGTTAGGAGCGAGTTCACAAAGAGATCAAATTCTGGTTTAAATTTTAAATTTGGGTTTGTTTTGTTTTTGTTGGGTTTTTTTTCCCCTTTTGTTTGCACCTGCAGCAGGAGTGTGGCCAGCCCTTTGAAAATGGCTGATTAGAATAGGATGTTAGAAAGGGATTAGAAAATTTCAACATCAGTGCATCGGTGATTTAATAAATAACTGTTTCTTTTATTGTTCTTTCTGTCTCATAAACACTTGCTTTTCCTTTCTTTTTCTTTTTTTTTTTTTATTTTGTTTGGGTTTTTTGTTTTGTTTTCCCCTTAATCCAGTGTATATCTCCACCCTCAAAAAAAAAAAAAAAAACATAAAGAGAGATTGGATGGAGCAAAGTAAAGAAAATACAATTTTAAAGACAGTCCTTACTCTAATTTGGGGGGAATCTTCATGGAATAATAAAATGGTTGGTGTTGGAAGGGACCTTAAAAATCACTCAGTTCCACCCCCCTGCCATGGGCAGGGACACCTTCCTTTTTCGATGCTGAGACTTGGCATTGTGGATATCTCCAGAAAATTATACAGGATTTGCCTCCAGGAGCCAAAATACCAGCCCCTAAAATGCCTCCCCCGAAGAAAGCAGGTGATTATCGTCATTGTTATTCTCCTGGGAAGATGTTGTTGTGCTCAGTTATTGGCACCCGAGCCTGCACTGTCCCACGAGTGGTTGGTTGTGTCCCTAAGAGCAGCTTTGGGCCCTGAAGATTATCACCTTCCTGTGCTGATTAATAGGTTTTTAATCTGAATCTGGCCCAGGGAGAAATCCCACAGGAGCAAACACACTTCACACACACAGGAGCTCAGGTTGTGTGTGCATTTACTGGATGAGAGTCCTCAGTTCTGGAGAAGATCATGGAATCACAGAACCGTAGAAGGAATGGAAGGAACCTTAAAAATTGTCTAATTCCAGCCCCCTGCCACGGGCAGGAGCATCTTCCACTATCCCAGGTTGCTCCAAGCCCTGTCCAAGCTGGCCTTGGACACTTGTTGATGGTTGAAAGGGACCAACTCGGTGGGTTTAGGAGGAAAAGACAAGAAAAGGGAATATTTATCTGACCCTGACCTGGTAATGTCACCTTGGCTGCTGCTGCAGCCTGATAGAACTGGGGGAGCACTTTCATTCCCTGCTGACATCAATTATTAGGGGAGAGATTTGGGTGAAACTTGTGTTATTTCTCATTAACCACGTCCCTCTCAGAAGACACTTTGCTCTTCCCCAGGGCAGGGGGTCAGGGCCAGGGGGTGCTGCTCAGTGGGCAGGTGACAAGGGAGGAGCTGCCTGGTGACACCATCCCAGGGTGCCTGGAGGAGCCAAGGGAAGAGGTGACACCCCCAGATCACCCTCCCACCTCCCAGGGCAAGTCCCTGCAGCGCTTCTACCCACCCACCCACCCACCGGGTCTCTCTGCTATCCCCGTGTCTCCACCAGGGACTCAGGGACGAGCCCCTTCCTCATTCTGGGCTCCTCTGGAGCACCGGGTGGGTTTTTCATCCCCGTTTTGTTGTTTTTTGTTTTTTTTTTTTTCTTTTTCCTCTGCAGGTTTGTTCTCCTGCTGCACCACTAGGCGGGCCAGAGCCCCACCGGTGAGAGCCCTCCCTCTCCTGCAGGATATGGGGAAAGCAGGGCGGCATCCCAGGGGGGCAGGAGAGGGAGGGAAGGAGCAGGGAGAGGCGTCAGGGAGCCCCCAAGGGGTCTTGCTGCCCCTCAAGGCCTTGCAGGAGAGGCGGCCTGTCCTAAAGGAGTGACCATCCCAGGGGCAGGGATGGGACATGACACGTGCCAGGGTGGCACAAAGTCACGTTTTGCAGAGTGGTGGCAAAAGGAGCAGACCCCCCTCCATCACCACCATCAGCACCATCAGTTCTGTCTGTGAAAGCCCAAAGGAAAGGATCATCACCCCAGGACAGACCTGCAAAGGGGCTGGTGCAGCTCTTTGGGGGGCTCTGCCTCCCTCACACCCAGAGCCACGCCATGGATCCCACCCTCCCTGCCCTCCTGGGGACATGCCAGCACCGGGGTTTGTGCCCTCAGCCATCCTCCATTTCCCCTGTGAGCTCAGTGATCACACAACGACACATTGCTACAGCATTTATTTTACGGGAATCCCAAAGCAACCAAAATCCCGGTGTGGAATAACCTGGGAATGGCCACAGGCAGAGATGTTTTAGGCAGTGTCAAATGCCTGCTGTTCCCCTTTCATGTCTGCCGTTCTCTTCCAGTTGAGGACACCTCTTTGAAGCCTAAAGAGCTGAGAAACCCACCCAAAATTGCTCCTGATTTGCTCACTGCTATCAGGGCCTGTGGGCATCTCCCCCCACTTCAGCTGTCTGCAGATTAGGCACCAAGCCTGAAGCAGATGCCAAACCCAGAGGAATGCAGCTCCAGGAGGAATTCTGTCCACCACCTACCAGAGCCTGGGAGCTGCTGGGCTGAGCTGCCCAGGGCTCCACAGCACCAGAGACCAACGTCCTGCGAGGAGGGTTGGACACTGGAGGCAGGAAAGGTGAAATTCTTTTAGGGTGTTTGATTTCTAAAACCCCTCCAGCACCAGTCCAGCCTCCATTTCTGGGCAGCAGTGGCTTTTCTACAGCAAAGCCAGCTGGTCACAGAGAGCTGGTCTTGACAAAGGGACCCGAATTTAGCCCCAAACCTCACCATTTCACCAGCCACAGCACAAGCCAGATGCTTCTCAACTTCTGCCTTGTCCTCCACATCTGCTGGGGTGGATATCAACCCACCTTGGCACTGTTTGGACTGCTGGGACCCCCGGTCAGGATGTAGGGATGACAAGCCTGAGATGGATCTCGGTCTGCAGGGACCTTCAAAAGTGAAAGAGGGGAGCAGAGTGACATGTCCCAAGCCGAAAAGCCAGTGGAAAAGCCCGGCCTCCACCAACCCATCACCCAGCCAGCCAGGATCCCAATATTTATGTGACATTTTCCCAGAAATACAAGAGGTTTTGGTACTCACAAGCATGTTTTGATATCCCAAATATTTGCAGCAACTCCTACGGGCTCTTGGGGTTCCTCACCTGCCTGGTGGGGATTTGCTGGTGCTCCCAGTGCTCCCAACAGGCCACAGTGTGGGAGCACAGAGGGAAAAAGGGCTTTCTTGGGACAGAAGGAAAAACAGGCAGTGGCTTTATCCCACTGCCACAGTGGCTGTCCCAATCCCTGCAGACCAGAGAGGGATTTGTGGGGAAGGCAGTGTGTAAACTGCAAGTGGGGGAAGTTCAGCCACCTTCCAGCAAGATCCAGTTCCAGCTGCAATCTGCAAAATCAAATAACGAATTAGATTTTCCCGGTGGGATCTCGAGCGTGGAGGAGGGAAGGGGCAGAACTCTCTGGGGCCCTCCACTGAAATTAAGTCCATGTCCTCCCATCCCCTTTTTTACCCCTGAAGTCACCCACCCTGCTTTGGCAGCGGGATTATCATGGAGCAACAGAATCCTGGGATGGTTTGGCTTGGAAGGGACTTGCAGGATCATCTGGTTCCAACCTCCACCCCATGGGACACCTTCCACTGGACCAGGTTGCTCCAAGCCCACGTCCAGCCTTGGACGTTTCCAGGGATGGGGCAGCTTCTCTGGGCAACCTGTTCCCTCAGAACATTCCCCTGGACACTGAGGAGCAACATCAGGAGAGAAGAAGCCCAAGCCACGCTGCTGTCACCCCACTGAGGGCCAGATCCTGCCCACTGGAAACATGGATGTCTGAACAATGCCCAAATATTCGGGAAAAGGATGGGAAACAATGGATCAGCCCGAGGGAGCTTGGCCAGGGTTTGCCATCAGGCCCTAAATCAGCTGTGGGGAGAAACCCCTGCAGATCCCACTGCCAGCAGTCCCACATCCCTAAGGCTGCCTGCCCTGCATCCCTAAGGCCCGTGGCAGCCTCTGGAGCGATTCTAATGGATTGCAAAATCTACCCCTTGAAGGCCTGGGCTCAAAGGTGACTGTGGATAGCAGATAATTAATCAACAGGAGCGTTTGCCAGGGATGGGAATGGCCATTACACACCCCAGTCCCCTTTAATCAGTCATTAAAAGCGGTTGTTGGTGGCAGAGGGCGCAGGGATGGTGCTGCTGAGGGAATCAATCCCTCTGTGTGTGTGTGTCTGTGTGTGCCTCTGACAAAGTGGATTATCTCCATCCTCCCCAAACAGCAGCTGCAGAGCAAAGAGGAAAAGGGAGAGTGGCTGAATTTGTACCTCCAGGTAAAGCTGCCTGGTGCTTCCTGGAGGGAGGGGCAGAAGGCTTTGGGGGATGTTTAAACCTCCTCCCCGGGAAACAAAAGGACGGGAGATTAGCTCGACCCCTGGAAGGGATGTGTGTCCTGCCCCGTCTTCCTCCCCCTCCAGCCCCGCGTGGCCGGGACCCCCACGCCCAGGCAGGGGCTGATGTCGGAGGGTCTCTCTCTCTGTGTGTGTGTGTGTGTTCCAGTCTGCAGCGTGAGCAATTTCACTTGAAAAGACAGAGAAATCCCCTCCTTTGAAAGTCTCGGTGTTTGGTTCTTTCCAGTAATGCTATAATTGGATGGGATTTTCTCTAATACACAGGGAAAGTCCTTAAGATGATTTTTCACACACCACCACCCTCCTCCTCCTCCTCCTCCTTTTCCTCATCCTACCTTATGCAATAAAAACTCCCTCCTCCAGCCTCTTTGGCTCCTCCGGGGTGGGGGAGCTGATGAAGGAGGAAGGGGGGGGATGGATTTAATACACTCCATATAATTTCAGCATCGCCACCGCGGGGATTTGCTGGGAGAGCCGGGAAGAGCATCCGTTCCCCCTCTGGAAGCGGGGAGAGAGAAGCGGCTCGGATCAACCTCGGAGCTTGGCTACACGAGAGCGATTAGATCTCGGAGCACTTGCCAGAGCTCACATTTGCAATCACTTGTCATCCAACCCTAAAGAAAATAATCAGGGCCCGACCCCTGCCAAATTCCCCAATGATTTAAATATCCCCGAATGAACTGCATTTCTAGTATAATTTCACTAGAATGAATATATCTCTCCATCTCGCTCAACACAAACATATCTTTATATATATGCATATAAAGCCCTCTGCGTGTGTAAATAGGAATATTCTCTACTAAGGGGAAAAAAAAAAATATATGCGGCTCTTAATGAGAATGAAAACGCATTTTGATTTGAGCTCATGCGAGGTTGCAAGTCTTCCTCCCAGAAAGTCATTAAAAACTGTACCTCTCTTTGTTCCCTGGGTGAGCCACAGAAATTTTCTGATTCGCAGATAAAAAAAAAAAAAGAAAAAGAAAAAGAAAAGAAACTCGAAGAAATAAATAAAATCTCAGCCACCAGCTCTCTGTCTCCTCAACAACCACAAAAATAAATAAATAAAAAAGGCAACAAAAAAAAAAAAAAAAAAACCAAACCCACCAAAACCAGAAAAGAACAAAAAAACAGGCAGCAAGAAAAAAATCATGTTAAAAGATCCTCGCTCATCCAGTGCCTCCATCCCCTCGTTTTCGCCTCTCCAGCCCCCTTTCAAATGAGCCAGGGGAAGGCAAAGCCTGTCAGCTGGGTGACACTTGCTCCCACATCCAGCAAGCTTTGAACAATATGTTCCAGAGGAGCAGCAACCCCAAGCCCGGACCGGCGATCGAGGAGCTACATCTTTATAAGAACGTTAATCATGATTTTTTTAATTTATTTTATTTTTTTTTCCCCTTGTTTTCACCTCACCGAAAACCTGCGGATTTTTTTGTTTGTTTGTTTGTGGTTTTTTTTGGACCCGTGGGATCCACCCCGAGCCGCCCCCCACCACCGCCACTGAAAAGGGACAATATGTAAGAGAGAGAAATTAAAAAAGAGATCAATTACTAGTGCCCCGTGGGGTGGATCTGGTGGATGAAGTCGTTTGCAGCAGCAGCAGCGCCTTCTCGCAATGTCCGGGGCTGGAATTCCTGGAAATTGGGATGATCTGGAGGAGCCTTGTTGAGATTTGCATGGAAGAAGTTGATTTTTTAGCAGATGTCTTCAGTGGAGCCCTTGGATATCTGGCTGGTTGGACCGGTGGGGAAGGAAGAGGGGGGGTGGTGAGTGTGGCTGGGGGGGTGGTTGGGAATGTCTGGGTGTAAATCCTCTTTTTTTTTTTTTTTTTTTTTTTTTTTAATGAAAAAAAGGAGGAAAAAAGAAAAAAAAAAACCACAACCCAAAAAAGGAACCAACCGAAAGTTTCTAGAAAGTTATTCAAATGCGTCCCGACCGTCACTGCGAGGAAACGGGGATTTGAGAAGAAGACAGAACGGCAAGAAGGAGAAACTTGAGAAAATAATAATTGCAAAAAAAACCACCAAAAAAAAAACCAAAAAAACTTTCACACTTTTTTTTTTTTTTTTTTTTTTTTTTTTTTGCATTTTAGTAGCTTCGACCCAGGGAGTGAAATCCGGGCAGGTTGTTATAGCTACCCAAATCCACAGGGGTCCCCCCTGTCTATTTAAACCCCCTAAATCTTCCTTCCCCTTTTTAAAACTACATTTTATCCCTTGGCTTGTGGGCCAACGTGCCCCCTAATGAGTATTAAAACACTATCTCCTTGCAATTAGCTCATTCCTGACTTCACGCTCCTGATTGACAGAACAAGCCAAAGCATCAGAATTCTCCCTTTGGCAATAAGTGCTGATTGGGTCCTTTTTAAGAGAGCTACTTCAAACTTTTTTTTTTTTTTTCCCTTCTTCTTTTCTTTTTTTTTTTTTTTTTTTTTTTTTTTTTTAATATTTGCCTTCAGTGTCTTGGCTGAGAGAAGAGTTTTTTAACCTCTCTGAGATTTTTTTTTTTTTTTTTTCCTTGAGAGTAGTAGAGGAAGCGAGAGAGAGGATTTACCTGGTCGTGTTGAGTTCACTTCATTTGACTTTTTTTTTTTTTTAAATTATTGTTTATTATTATTATTATTATTATTAAAATAATCATCCTGCCTCAGAAGAAAGGAAGGTTTTTGGCAACTCTGGTTAAAAAAAAAAAAAAAAAAAAGAAAGACAACTTTTCATCAATGGCCTCTTTTGGATATTTCCTGTTTCTTTGTGGGTTGAGTCAGGCTCTGTCAAGTTACCCAATCTGGTGGTAAGTTTTATTCTTCTTCTTTTTTTTTTTTTTTTCTCTCATTTTCATTTATTTTCCCCCTCCTCTGTTTTCTCTGCAACCCCTGCGCTTAAGATGACTTGAAATTCTCCTTTCGTTGCCACTCAGCTAAAGAGGTGGGATTGTTCCAGCGCCAGCAAGTTCTTAGAACCTGCATTTCACCTCTTTTATTTATGCATTCACTTTGTTTATTTTGACTGGGTTATACCTGATCTCTCCTTCTCCTACTGTAAAAGAGAGAGAGCGAGAGGGAGCGATCGGAAAGTTATTTTTTTTTTTAAGTGCTTTGATCCTCTCCTGTGAAGAACAAAAGGCGCTGCCTGAATTAAAGAGATAATGATACAAGTTGACATGAGCATTTCAAGGTGATTTCGAGCTAGTCAGGTGGAAGGAAAGGAAAGTGGGGTGGGGGGGTGGGGGGGAGAAGGATGAAAAGTTTGGGGAATTATTTTTCCCCCCCCCTTCGCTTTAAGGAATATTTAGGGGGGGAAAAATAATAAAAAAAAAAAAAAAGAGGGGTGGTGGGAAAATGGGAAGAAAGAGAAAGGGAGGTGAAGGCTCCGCAGTCTGGGTGCTGGGAAGGCAGAGCAGGGAGCGGGGACGGGGCTGGGGGAGACGAGTCCGGCGCGGCATCGGCGGGTCCCGCGCGTCTTTTTTTCCCGGGGATAACGCACTTATTTTTGGGGAGGGGAAGTCGCAGCTCCTTGGGGGTTTTTTTGTGTTTGTTTTTTTTTTCCTTTCGCCTTTTCCGCGCTTTGCACCCTACGCCTTTAAGAGCCTTTTCTCTCTCACTCCCCCACAAAAAGCAAATGGTGCTGGGCAAGGCATGTAAGCGCACGATCTGCTCTAATTACCCCGCGGAGGTAATTGGGCTCGGGGGAAGCCCGAGCGCGGGGAGGCTCCGCCGAGGGGGAGAGGGGCTGCTCCGCCGGCAAACAAACCCCCCAAAAATTCCTCAGCGTGATAATTAATTTTTTTTTTTTTTTTAAAGTGCGTTTATTCCCTGCTCCTCCTCTCCCTTTTCCCCCCACCCCCCCCTACCCAAACCGGTCGCGGGGTTCGGGCGGGATCCGCGCGGGGATCCATGCGGGATCCACGCGGGATCCGGGCGGGATCCGCTGTTCCCCCCCGCTTTGCCGGGCGGTGCGGAGGTTGAGGGTGTTGAAGGCAGCAGCCTCTCCAACTATTTCAGGTATGTCTGAAAAGCAGGGAATTCGCTGGGATGGGAGAAAAGCAATAAAATGCAAATGCGTTCTTGGGAAGGACAAGGCAGAGAGAGAGAGAGAGAGAGCGAGCACCTGGACGGGGAGTCATTAAAAAGCAATCTTTTATTCCCAGCCACCATCTAACTTATAATTAGAAACTCCGGTTGCATTCCTGATTGGAGAAGGAAGCGCATTCCTCCGATACCAACATAAATATTCCCTTGTCACCCAAGGAGGGGAGCGGAGGGTCCCCCCAGGTCCCCCGTCCCCGCTGCGGGAGAAGCGGAGGTCGGGGACGGGGTGGGGGGGAAAGGGTGGGAAGGAGGAGATGGAGAGAGGGGCAGGAATCTCCCTTTCCAAGCCGGGGGTATCAGGTGTGTGTTTTGTAGGGGGAGGGGGGTGGCGGCAGCGGCGACACTTTGGTTTTTGGGGTGGTTTTCGTCCTATATTTTTCCATCCTTCCCCGGTGCCAACGAGCGGTTTTAGACGTTTCTTTCGCAAGGAGAAACCCCCCCTTAGGCCATGGAAATGCAAAGGAGGGTTTGATTGGGGTGGGGGAGTCGGGGGAGAGTCCGGGAGCTGTTACATTGGCCGCCTAAATTCCCTCTCACCCACCAGCCACCCCTTTCTCTCTTTATTTATCCTCAACCTTTCCCTCTTTATTTGTCCCCGAGCAAGATATAAACCCACGGCCACCCCCGCGGCTGGAGCAGCCCTGGGGACGTGGGAATCAGGGCCTGGAGGGTGGCACAGGGGTCCCCTGGGTACATCCCTGCACATCCCAACATCGGGAGGAAAGTTCCTTGGCTCCTGGTCCAGGACAGCTGCTCCCAAAACACCTGATTTAGTATCACACTGCTTTATTTTATTTTAATTTAATTTTCCCCTTGTCTTTCTTGTGATTGTTTCTTTTTGTGTGGGTGTGGATGTGGATGTGGGTGGTGGTGTTGTTTTTCTTTATTTGAGGGGAGGACCGGGAGTTTTTCAGTCTGTCCATGCAAACAGCAACAATCCCATCTCGACCATCTCTGCCTAAATCCTCCCCCGTATCAAGCAGCTCACAGCGATTTGATTGCTTTCAGCAGAAAATCTCTAATTGACCCTCCCCAGATTGTGTCCCCTCCCCGATAATAGTTTCTAATTAAAGAGTAAACCCCTCCTGAAACTCTCCTGTGGAGAGTTACACTTGGAGAAAACCCGGGTAAAAAGCAGGCACTGAGAAACTGCATTTTCCCGTAGGTTTTGGTTAATTATTCTCCCCAAAAGTAAGGGAAATATAAAGTGTGGATTTCTCAGGGGGAGCAGGGGACGTGTTTCTGTTGCCCTGAGCTCTGTCCACCTCTTACAGCTTCTTACTTGGCTGAGCTGGGTTGAAATTCCTGTTCCCACCAGGGGTGTGGGGGCACCTGTTTAGATCAGGCCAAGCAGTGCTGGTGGATCCAGAAGCCTGGAATCTTTGGGAAAAGCTCAGTGGGGAAGATTCCCTCGGAGCAGTGATGCTCCTGTGCTCCATCCACGTCCTTTCAGTGACGATGGAAGGGAGGGGACGGAGGGGGAAGATGTGGGAGCTTCTTAAAACCAGAAAATAATGTATTTATGGAGAGAGAGATAAAACAGGCTTTAAAACAACGATTTGAAAGTAATGACAGAGGGAGCAGCTCCCTCTGGAACCGATGTGCCAGGTTTTTAGGGATGTGCTGACGTGATTTATTGTGCCACAGTAACCCCATGGGACCTTCTCCAGCACAGCAGCAACTGAGCTGTTCAACCTAAAGGAGCTACTGGGAGCAGCAACAGGCTCTTCCACACCCAGGGGGCCAGATTAAGAGCAAAAAATGTGTTGGTTTTTTTGGTGGTTTTCCTTTCTTTTTTTTTTTTTTTTTAAGTGTTAGCGCTGTTCATTTTTTGGTTTGTTAACAAAAAAAAAAAAAAAAAAAAGAAAGAGATTGAAATGAATGAAGGAAGATTTAGGAAATTCAGAAGCAGAATTCGTGGGTAAGGGAGGATTAGATGCAACCTGTTCCCTGTCCTGTGGGAGTTTGTGGTCCATGTGGGGTCACAGTAGCAGCGTTAACAACATTAAAACTTTTCCCTGTTAATTTGCACTGCTTTGACTGACTCCACACGGAGCAGAAAAAAAAAAAAAAGGCATTAAATGGGATTTATTTTATTGTTTAATCAGTGGTATCTGGCCTGACTTGGTCTGAATGCAGCCAGAGTGCAAGAAATGATTCAGAAGGGAGAAGGGTTTGGCTCAGGAGGGGAAAAAAAAACAGCAACAAAAATTAACACAAAACTTCTGTGCTGGGAATCTCCACTTCCAGCAGTCCAGGGTGCTGGTGCTAGGGGACATGATCCCAGGAGAGGCTCTTTGGGCTGAATTGAAAGTTAGCTGGCATCTGAAATGTCATTTTTCCTAGCTGTGAGGCAGCTTGGGGCTTACTGGGGGTGTCTGTGGTCGAAGTTTGTGCCTGGAGAGGGACTGGAAGAAGATGTCTCGTGGGAGGAGATGGGCACTGGCTGGGATCTGACGGGGGGGCATCACTTTGGGGCAGGAATGTCTGTCCCTTCCTGTGTTCTCCTGGTCATGGTGGGGCTCCTGTCCCCTCTGCTGCTCCCTGGAACACCCCTGTCACATCCAGAGTGGGGTGGGATGGGACTGGCCCCATAGCAAGCTGGAAAAGGAGACGAGCTGGAAGCACCAGTGTCTGAGTGGACACTATTCCTGGAGGTGCCAGGCTGCTCTTTGGAAAGAGGACATGAGGGATGTGAGGATGTGTGTTGGAAACATCTCCCTGGCTTTGCTCTTGCTTGTTGCCCACAGCTGGTCTCAGCAGCTCATCCACGTAGGATAAAGCTGGAAAAGCCCGTGATGTTCTGCAGGATCCACCTTACATGAGGGCTGGGGAGGACGATCCAACAGATCTTTCCATCCCTGTTTTTGCAGCTCAGGAAGTGTCAGTGCAAGGGAGGGGGGTGGGAGGGAGCTTTGCCCACTGGCACTGGAGTAACCTGGGAATGTTTCTGCAGCCACACTGCGGTGCCGCTCCTGAGCCTGTCCCTGTTTGGTGGCATCAGGGATGGGGGAAATCCTGCCTTGTGCTCTGCTCCAAGACTCTCCTGGGATCTGTCCCCCCTTGAGGTGGGTGGAACAGCCCCTGATTTAGGCAGGGAAAAGCCAGGCCAGGTTCTGGATGCCACGAGAAACACAATTCCCCAATTCCCCTTTGGTTGCAAATCCCACAGAACTAAGCTGAGCCTTGGCAGGCTCCGCTCTGGAGAAAGCAAAGCTTAGTTTGGCAGAGAGCAGCCTAAATGATGATCCCTCTCCAGCCAGGAGGGAGGCAGAGCCCTGGAAGGTCACCCAGGGGACAGCCTGGGCCGGGTATGTGCAGCAGGCAGGGCTCCTGAAGCAATCTCTGGAGCTGGGAAGCAGGAATTGCATCCCCCAACTTCCCTGCTCCATTAGCTGGGAGTGAGGATTTGGACATTTCCAAGGTGATGACGTTCCTGTCCATCCCCTGCCCTCCTGCAGTGAAAAGGGATGTTAAAGTCCATCAGCACCCAGTGCAACCCCTCCACATGTGCCACCCTTGCCCCAAGGCCTGGGAATTGTCTTTACACACCTTTATCTGTGTCACAACAGGTCCTGCTCTTCCAGGCAGGGTATAATCATGGAATGCTGGTTCAGCCTCTGCTCAGGGACCACCAGTTTGGATTTTCAGGAGGGCAGGACGGGTGATTTGCACCCAAACTTCACTGGGTCAAGGGGATCTCCCTGTGTGGATGTGAGTGGTAATAAAGCAGCTCTTGGCCATTCCATGCATAGGGTGTAGCATGCAAAGGATAAGGGAAGTCATTTCCCACCTCCATTTTTCATGGAGAAACAGACTCTGAGGGTATTGATGTTGCTCCTGGCACAGTCCAGGCACGGAGGAGCTGTTTGGTGAGATTCAGTGACTGGACCAAGCTCACATGGGAAGGTTTTTTCCCAGCAGGAACTGAAATTTTTGCAAGGTGTTGGCAGAAAACTCCCGTTTCAGACATGGGGAAGGCTGGGACTCTCCCAGAGAGTGTCACTTTTCTTCAGTGTGTGCTGAAGAAAATCCCTCATCTACTCAGATTTCAGACTCACTTTATTAAATTGTGTTGTCCTGCTACATATTAATTGATTTGTTTCATTCAATTTTAAGAGGACTTCTTAGATAAGTTACCCTGAAAACCAGCACTTAGATATTCAAACCTTTGGATGGAGGCATTGCATCAAACTGGCTCCTAACTAAGATAAGGAAAAGTGAATAACTGTGCTCCTCAACCCTTTTCTGGTAACCCCAGAGGTGACACATGTCCTGTACAGGCATTTGAACACCTCTAAGACTTCTCACCTGGAAACTCTGGAGCATTTGGAATCATAGGATGGTTTGGGTTGGAAGGGACCTTTTAAAGGTCATCTAGTCCAACCTTCCTGCAACGAGCAGGGACATCTCCAGCCAGAGTAGCTGGAACCAGGGGGGTGGGCATTGCTTTGCTTTCTGTTGGCTAAAAAAAAAAAAAAAAAAAAGGCTTTTTGAGCGTTGCCTCTAAAGAATCAGCCTCGATTTTTTGCTGTGAGCCCGCGGTTTCTTCTAGGCAAGGAAAGTCGAGGATTGCTGATTGTACCAGGGGAAAGCGGGCTGAGTCAGCGGTGTCTCCATCCCGAACCTGTGGGATCCCTTTCCTGCTTGCATCCCGCTTCTTGCGGGATGAGGCAGCTCCACTCCAGCCCTGCGGCGATGCCGCTGCTTCTCCAGGCAGGGATTGCCACTCTCCGCACCAATTCCTGCCTCCCTGGTTGTTCTCACGTGTGCAGAGCGGCAGGGGAAGGAGTTTGTTCCGCGTTAGACCCCATGAGGAGCAAATATTTGTGTTTTTTATTTTTCCTTCTCGCTTTCGGTTGCGCGGGGAAAATCCCGACGGGACGGCGCGGGGTTGATGTGGCCGCCCCGCGTTCCTCGAGTGCGTGACTCAAACAGCCCGGCCGCATTTCAAAGGGCTTTATTGGGCTTAATGACAGCACTTCACGGGCCTTGCTCAAGGGTGTCGAGGGGGGAATCCTCCGGGCGCTGAGTCAGGATGCTCCCTTTGGACAGCGGGGCTGTTCCCGGGATGGTGAGCAGGTTGGGTGTGAGCTCACAGCCTCCTCCCATCAACAGCCGGGCTGAAAATTCCTTCCCAGAGCAGGACTGGGCTCCAGACCCTGCTCTGCATCCCAAAGGAGATCCTGTGGGGGTGTAGCTGGAAGGAGGAGCAGGCAGGAGGTCTGGAGATCACGGCTGAGGAGAAGGTTCAAAACAGGCACCCGCCGTCTTCTGGTGATGGGGAGCCTGGTGCCTTCTGCCCAGTCAGGTGGTGGCCAGTGCTGGGGTGATGTTACCAGTTAAACCCACTAAAATATGGTGGAAAGGAAGGGCAAATAGCAGAGGGAGAAGTGTTGGGCAGAGCATACCTGCCTCATCCACACACGGGACTGAGGCACAGCCCCAAAGCTGCAGCAAGAGGGTTCCCAGCCTGAAAGGTCTCACTGAACCCATTTCTGCTTTGCTGTCACCACTTCAGAGCCAAATGAAGACCCAGAGCCCAGCCAGATTCAGTGGGACTGATTACTGAAAGGAGAGGAATAGTCAGGGATGCTCATCCATCAGGGCTTTGCTGGGTCACACCTAAGGTTGGTCTTGCAGCAAAGCCAGCCCTGAAACTTTCTGTGCCAACTGTCCCCATCTATCCCAGGCCACCCGTGATGCTTTTCTCCTCTTCTGCCCTTTTAAAAGTGGAAAGATTTTTTTTCAAGCCCTGTTGTCATCTCTGCACAGCACGTAAAAAAATTCATCAGTTCGTGGGTTCGCTCTAAATTCTACTGGAACTTGCAAAAAAAAAAAAAAAAAACAAAAAAACAAGGGGAGGGAGGAAGAACTGATACATTAAATCCCCTGTTCTGAACTCCTAACATAGGGCACAGCTTTTCAAAGCAGCCTGTGAGCCCGGGCAGAGCTGTTCTGCATCACAAAGGTGTTGTTTGTCTCTCTTCCTGCTTTGTCACCTGCATATTCACAGTCCCCCTTCCCACTTGGATGTTGCTGCTGCTCAGAGAGAGAGCTTTGCATTTGTGGAGGCCGAGCCATCAAAGGACTTCAAGGTGCCTTTGGTCTCCTGGTGTCAATAATAGCCAGTTATGCTTTGTATTGCTCTAGTGAGAATCATTAGCAGGGGTGCTGTGGCTCTTTTCCCACGTGGATATTCCTTGGTGTGAGATGCTTTTCTCTTCTGGCATCTTGGAACACTCTCAGGCCTCACCAAGGTCACGCTGTAGCACCGTGGGTTGGTTCCCTTCTTACATCACCAAGCTCAGGAGGTATTCCAGGTGTCTGGGATGGCCTGGGATGGTTCTTTCTCCCATTCCACAGGGCTCTGCAGGCTCACAGGGTGTTGGAGCAGGTTTGCCTGGAAGGCTCAGAGAGTATCTCAGGGGTTCCTTGAGCTCAGGTCATGGCAGACCCTCCCATTTCAGGCCTGGCCTCGTGTTCATCCCAGGTTTGGAAGCTCTCCTGGTTGCCATGCATCATTCCCAGCGTTCAGTTTAAACACACCCTCCTGGAATGACATCCAGGCCAAAAATGAAGGTGCCCAGGTTCCCTTAAGGAGCCCCTGTATGGGTTCTACTGCCAGTTAAGATGCTTGGTGGCATCCTGGTTGTCCCCAGAGGCCTGGCAGGGATTGTACACAGTCCACTGATCATCTGGCCCTTTCTTCTCAGCAGGAGATGGAGGCTCAAAATCCTCAGAACATCTCAGTGGCACTTTAGGTCTATCTGCAGGCAACTGAGCAAAGCCTTGGGGTGGAATCCACTTTATTTGTTACATCTGCAATTTTGGTGTCTCCATCTGAGCCTTGGCTCCTTTCTGTGATGGGGAGGAGTGGGAACTTTCTTATGGTGCAGTTCAGGTCTCAGTTCTTCGACTGAACTCGATCCTGTGGAGCAGTTGAGGAAATCAGCTCAGAAATATCTCTACCACTGTCATCTAGGTTTAGTTGGATTATACCCAAGACAGGGAATCCTCCTGGAGGGTTTGCTCACTTCCCTATTTTCCTAGCTGTTCAAATCTGTAATTCCCGTTGCCTGGCATCATTTCACATGGCTCAAACCATGGGCTTTTTCTCCACTATTTTCCTGTATTTTAATAAGGTCTGAAGTGTCCATTGGTGAATTCCAGTGGGTGCAGCCATTGCAGGAACATTCCTTCCATCCAGGCTGCTGCTAAAACCCTCCAGACCACCTCAATCCACACCAAGTTGTATTTTGTCATGTCTCAGCCCACCAGCTGAAAGCCTGAGCAGCTCGAGTGTTTTGCAGCTTCCTCTGTAACATTTTTAATCCTGCCTCTAATCCAGGACTCTCCAGAGCATAAATCCATTTTCCTCTTGCTCCTTACCCTCAAACACACCCAGAGTCTCCCACCATCCTCCAACCACATCCACAAGTTGTTACTTCAAGATTGTTATGGAACTTTATTCAAAACTCCTTAAAAAGAGACACAAAGTGGTTTTCTTGTGTCCCTGCCATGAGTTATCTCAGCAGAAGGATGTGGCCACTCTGATTAATGCAAGACTTGTATCTGCATTTCAAGAGCTCCCCTTGATTTTGTTTTTCCTTCAGTTCCCTGAAATCTCTTCCCTTTTCCCAGCCTGTGTCCCTTAATTTCACTTCCCAGCTTTGTGTCTCCTCCACACCTCTGTCAGACCACGCGGTTTTACGGCGAAAATTCCGCCCGTTCGGCTTTCCAGGGAAATTTCTGGGAGAATTCTGCCAGCAGGATTCCCACTGTGGGGTGGAGCAGAGTCCAGCTCTATCATAGCCAGGCCTGTGAAATGAAGCCAAGCAGAGCAGGAGCTCCTTCTGCTTCCAGAGGGTGCACCTTGGCTAATAGAGATATTTACTGAGGGGTGGGAAGGCAGGAATGGAACTCCTTGAACGGATGCCAAGCCTTCCTTTCACTTTGTCCCTCTGCCCCCCCAGAAGAGCAACAATAGAGCCTGTTGCTAGACTGTGTTGTGTGGCATGACAGAAAACAACTCCAAATCCTTTGCAGGCTGGGGGACTCACAATTAAGGGAGAATTCCCGATTTTTTAATGAGCCTACAGGAGCTGGGAAGAAACGGGATGGGCTGGGCAGGTAGGACTCATGAGATTTGTAGAATTTTCTAGGAGACCCAGAGTTCCTTCAGAGGCACAAAAACCTGGTTAAAGCTGTTTCTTTTTTTAGGAGATCCATGTTTGATTTCTATCCCTCCTGGAGGGAGAATCTTCTCGGGGCTTTTGCAATCTCCAGCCAAGTGTCCTTTAGAGTTGGTGCAGAGAAATAAGATGCTGTGTGTCACACATTTCCTTTTGGATGGGATGAATCACATCCCAGCTGTGTCAGTTTTCTAACCATTCCCTGCAGGGGGGATCCTGCATGACCAGGACAGGCAAAGATATCTCCCTTCAGACAGATGAATTTTTGCTTTGAATTTCCCTAAAGGCTCGGAGCATCTGGGCATTTTGTGATCTCCATAGGCCTGTGGAGTGCTGAAAAGGGATTTTTCCATTGGAAGACCCTTCAAGGGGTGTCTTTAGTGACCAAATAACCTTTAAAAATTCTCCACTTGAATTTCTGGTGTCTTGGTCCACCCATGTGCAGAAGAGCTGAGCTGGGTTAGTGGAGATGCACCCCTCTGTTGGCTTTGCAAAAATAGGTGTAACAGCTGCTACCACCATGAAATCCTTTGATCCAGACATCATCTCATCCATCCTCACGTGCCCCAGGCCAGATTAAATAAGCCTAAATCCGAATTGGGGAGAAGTAATGGATACATGAGAGGTGGTTAACACTGAGTCATTGCTAACAGGAATATGGTCTGGCTAAGGAAGGAGCTCACTGGATCACAGCCTTTTCCTAGCAGGACAGGTCATGGGTATTAGTGGATTGATTGCAAAACCTCAGAGTCCCAACAGAGAATGAGGGCTCAGTGGGAACTGGTTCTTGCCTGAGTATAAGGCCCAGACAGATGGGGCAAACAACTGAGTTGAAAGAGAAGAGATAAGACACATTAGCAGAAGATTGGGAATCAGACAGGGAAATGCTAATTCAGTGGCCACTGAAATCCTGGGTGCAACTTGCCCACAGGCACATGGGAGGCCTGTGATCCAAAGGAGCAGAGAGTCCATCTGTCCTGCTGATGAAATGTCTCCTTGTGAATGAAAGCCCAGTCCCATCACAAGGCAGTGTGTTCTCAGCACAGCTTTCTGTCATCTCCACTGAAATTGCAGTTTAACTGTCATGTGGACCAGAAGATTCTCCAGATTCTGGCAGGGAAACTAAATTCAAGCTTTATATAGTGTGGCAGGTATTTACAGCCACAGGTGCCAGCAACAGTGATGCTCCTGTTGAGGAATTTGGTCCTGCACACAGGTTCCAGAAACAGGGCAGAACTGTTTGGATTCTGGCATGCAAGAGCCCAGTTTGGGCAATCTCCAGTACCAGGAGGGCAGGGTGATATGCAAAACCTTGGCTATCTAAGGAATTGCAGACTTGGTGATAAACCAGGGGGAACAGATAACTGGGGGGGGTTAAAGCACAACCCTGGGAAATGGCACCTCTGGTCATATTCCTTCACAAGCCTCAATAAAGAGCCTGGTGACCTGGACAGATGAGAATCAGAAAGCTGGGAGACAAGAGAGTTCCCTGCAGTCTCTGGCAGAGGCAGGTGCCCACATCCCATTTCAGTGGGCAGTGTGGGGTCACTGAGCTGAGCCTGAGGTAGAGGAGGGAAAAGCTGGGCTGGAGTTACCTTTGACTCACTGTTCATTAAAAAAAAAAAAAACCCAACCAGTGCTGGGGCGAGGCAAACAGCCAGGGCAGCTGGGCACACATGAGTCAGTGGGACAGAGAGCAGGAGGGGAGGGTTCAGGTTTGCCCTCTGCGTTGCAGGGACAGACGGACACGGGTGCTGACGCAGCACAGCTGGGCAGGGCTCGGCACACTCCAGCTCAGGGCTGGCCATCCCATCCCAGGGAGTCATCCCAGCTCCCTTCCCAGTCCATGAATGGAGGCTGGCCCTTCCTGGCTGGGATTCACCGCACCTATCGCTGATGGCAATCTCTGACTGATGGCAATCACCGGCTCCCCCATCTCTCTGTGCTGCTCAGCAGGAGAGCCAAGGTGGCTGGTTGGGTGCCTGGGTGAACAAGGGTAGGTCAGATGCTCCAGTTCCATCGTGCCCAAATCCTTGTGGCTCCTCCCGCCCTCAGCTGCAGGACCCCACGGACAAGGAATGTGCATTTCTGCCCACGTTTTGGTTTCTGTGGTGTCAGCCCACAGTGCAAAGGCTCATTCAAGACGAGGGCTCCTGCAGGAGCAAAGAATTCGTCCAGTGGACTGATTTTTGTAACCACTGGTGAGCTACCAGGTGGAGGCACCATGGCAGAGACCGCCCTCAAAGCCAACCACGGTTCTGAAATCACTGCAGAGAACTCAACAACTTGTATTGTCTCCTGGGCTTCAGATTTGTAGGTTCTGCTGACCTTGCTGATAAGATCTGTGGAGATTTATTCATACACTCGTACTGTCTAGTCCTCAAATTCCCAGACTGTTTCTCTCACTGTGAACGAGGAAGAGTTTGGTTTATCTTGAATTTCTGTGATCTTAAAGGTGTCAGAAAAGATACCTGGGGTTTTCCTTGATGCCAGAAGGATGCAGTGGCATCAATACAATGGAAGAGTGAGGGAGGTGATGTGAACTCTAAACTGGCTAAATATCAGGTCTCTACAGAGGTTTTGCTTTTAAAACTGTCTGGGTGCTAAGTTAGGCATGAACTGAGCCTTAGGTGCTACTGTGCTAAGGTAGACTTCATTATTAATCTTAGGAAAGAATAGATGGAGAGACCTCAGGTGTGATTTGCATAATTTTCAGTCACGTTGGTCCCTTTTTCTGTGAAATTCTGGCCCTTCCAAAGTGTTTTTATGAAGGTTGTAACTGGAAGGGGAGAGCTTGTGCAGAAGAATTTTGTCCTTCAGGTCATGGCCTTTGTGGTCCCAGAAGGGTTGGCAGGCTGGGGGCAAAGAGGGACTTCATGGAAGGGCTCTCAGACCCATTTCTCCTCTATTCCACCTCTTAGAACTAGTTTGTACATGATCCCAGACTTAAGCAATCCTGCTGCCTGCTCGTCCCTGCAATGACATTTGAACCGCTTGGCCCAGTGAGCCTCACTTGGCAGAGGTTTTCAAAAGCATTAGATGCCCACAAGTCATTAGGTGCCCACAAGCCTCACATGAAAAAGGGGCATTTAACTAGAGGAGAGCTGTGATCTGAGCCCCATCCAGCCTGGCCTTGGGCACTTCCAAGGGATGGGACACCCACAGCCTGATCCAGTGCCTCATCACCCCTCTGAGAAAAGAATTTCTTCCCAGCACCTAATTTAAATCTCTCCTCATTCAGTTAAAACTGTGTCCCCTTTAAGTTCTGTAAAAAGCCCCTCTCCCTCCCAAAGCAGGACACAAATCATGCAGATCCTCACCTGGCAGGCACCTGTACACTGCAGGTGTTCTGGTGGACAGGACAGGACAGAGGGAAGGGGAGTGATCAAAGGTTTGAGAGAAAAGCCACAGCTGGGGAGCAGGACAGATGTGGAAATGCCCCCACTTCCCTGGTGGATTGGTATTAGCAGCTCCCAGTGACATCTAGAAAAGTCCAGTTAGGAACTACTCTGAGGATTCTTTGGAGAGCAGAAGTATGGATTATGAAGGAAGGTAGTTAAATATATATAATACATATATCCATATGTATATGCAGAAGTAGGTAGAGGAACATATCCCTTCTGCTCCAAAGACAGGTGGAACTCCAAGGAAAACTTCCTTTGACTGTAACAGACTTTGGGACAATCTTTTTAGACTCTCAGCTCCTTTAGGATTCCTACAAGTTGCTTCACACTTTGATTCTGGGCCAGGAAAGCTCTGCTTCGGTGCAATTCCTTTGTCTCGTGTCTTAAGACTCCGAGTTCCTTTAGGTCTCGATCCTGCTGGTTGCTTCATGCTTTGACTCTGGGCCAGGAAAATGCTGTGATTGCTTTGTGTTCATCCTCAAATATCTGGGCAGTTCTGCTCATTTTCTGTGCTCAGTTGGGTCACATAGGTTGAGATCCAGCCTGAGAGTGAGCAGGGAGAGTCTTTCCTGCGCTGGGCTGATCCACAGCCCATTATTATACATTTCTTATATCAGGGACATCCAGCAATAACGTATGGAAATTGCTGCCATATCTCAGTCCCATCTCCCATCCCATGGCAGGAGAGAGAGAGGGAGCCCAGTTAAGGCTTGCACACATCTGACAAGGTGCAGCCAAATCTTGGCTCGGAGCTGCCTGGGGTTTTTGGGGCGTGCAAAGGCAGAACTGCAGAACTTTCTGCGTGTGTCCCACTGGGCTTCAGCACTTGCAAACCCCACCCCTGTGCTCCCTATCCCGATCTGCACCCGGGGATGGTGGGTGTTGGGAGCTGCTGCTCTGAGCCCCAGAGGTTCCTGGCTCAACCCCCAGCGCTGGCCAAGCCTCAATCGATGTGATGAATTGATTAGGCAGTCCCGTGGAACAGCATATTCTGTGCCGCCGAGATTTTGGGAAAACCTGGGCTCAAAACCCTGCCCCCAGCCCGGCAGGAGGAACCTCTGGAGCTCGTTTTCCCATGCCATGGGTAGGTGCCATAACCACCAAGCTGCTGACTGGGAGTTTAAAGGGGACATTGCGTCCTCCGACTTCGCGTCGGGAATGGCACCCGAGGGGCTGGGCACAGGAACAAATCACCACGAGCTAAGTTAGGGTGTGAGCTCACAAGATGCCAGTTGTTTTTTTTTCCTGTGGTAACTGCCCGTGTGAATCCTCTTTCCCTGCAATAAACACGAGATGGTTCTCATTTAAGGGGGGGGGAGGATGTTCAGATGGGTGTTCACGTGGCTCACACCCCGCTTTGGCTCCCAGTAACTTGGGTCTGTGCCTTGAGAAACTAACCTGAGAAACAAAGATCAAACTCCTCCATTTCACAAAAAAAACCCACCACAATTTGGTCATTTCTATTTTCCCAGTTATAGCTATTTCAGTGCATTTTTTGGTTTTCCAGATTGACTCCACTGCACTGTTTTTAGCCCTGAGAACTTGAGGTCCTTGGTTGGGATCCTTGGTGTCCACCCTCAGCCAACGTGAGCAGTTGCTCTGCTGCCTCCACAGTCAGAGACCTTCTGGGCACTGACATCATATTAATATTCCTGTTTCTCACACAGCCAGGTTTAAACATGTGGAGATATGAAGTTAAGCACATAAACCACTATTTACCCATTGGGAAAAAAAAAAAAAAAAAATGAGGTGGTGTGGTTGTGGGATGGGCAGTGCTTGCAGGTTGCCTGGAGGTCACTGAGTACTCAGCATTTTTCCTTGTGCTTCCCATGGAGCTGGGAAATGGCCACAGAGGAAGGCAGCAGTTCTGAAGGAAAGCCCTGGGTTTCATTTCTTGGAGGGCCAGGCTGGGAGCCTCCCAGGGCTGCAGAGATAGAAACCTCTCCTAGGAAAAGGCTGAGCACGAGCCCAAGGACAGAGCAAGGGAAAATGCCCTTCAAATTTACCAGGAGCCAAACTGAATTTTCCAGTCAAAAAATACCCCCCCAAAAAAAACCACTTGTTTATGGGCTGGGACTTTGTCTCATGATGATGCCAAAGACTGGCTGACTCAAGTTATCTCAAGGCATCTCCCCTCGAGTTCCATGGGGAAGGTTCAACTCAACCTCAAGGAGCTGTCCCACCAACTCAGGCCAGCTCTGCTTTTTCTCAGGAGTTTTTCAGGTTTTCTCAGGAAGTTTGAGCACACCTGCTGCTTCCAAGCATGGAAGGAGTTGTACCTGTGCTCTGCAGGGTGACAGAACCTTCCCAACCTCTGGATGGGATCCACTCAATTTTAGCTGTGTAACGCTCAGCTATCTGAGCCAATCATCTTCCCTCCCTCTAGAAAGCTGGACACCTTCTGAGGGAGATTCATCCTTCCTGAGATAGGAATCTTTCTAGTGGATGTGATGAATCACTGTCTGGAGTTGTCTCTCTCTCTCCATCCACTCCAGAAACAGCCTAAACACCTCCCTTTTGGACAGGGCTGGGAGTAGGACTGAGTTCCTGGACACCCCACAAATATCATTTCTCTGATGCCACTTGGTGTCTGGAAGGTTTTTATCCCTATTTTAAGGGAGGCTGATGAGGAGCCTTTAAGTGTCTGTCATTCCTTGACCATCCTTGGTTGATCTTGCCTGGAGATAAAAGACCCAAATCCTCTCTGGTGCAGCCAACAAAACTCTTCCAGTTTAAACACAGCATTTCTCAATAGAATTTTTCCAGGCAATATTTACAGAAATATCACAAATATTCAGGGTTGTCCTAGTTAATGCCAACAAGTGTTTTGGGGGCTTTTATTTATGGGCTTAAGGTGACATCTTAAGGTGACATATTGAAGGCCAGAGTAAGATTTTTGTAAGGAAATAACATTCAGCAAGTATATATATATTTTTTTTTTTTCTGGAGCAGCTGGTTCTTGCCAATCTGGGAAATGTTACTGGTCTCAGGGCGGCTGATTAACAGTTTTCTTTAGGACTGGAGTGTTGTTACAAACCTGGTGTGCACAGTGATAACCCATTTATGGATTTGGGAAAAAACAGGACCTTGTAGGGAAAATAGAAGCAATTTTTCGTCACTGCACCTTTCAGCTCACGGTTTGTGACTTGTCAGTGGCTTGGTGTAACTTTGACAATATTTTGGAGAGATACTGAGTTGTTAATAGTGTTTGCTAATTACAGAATCATAGAAATAACAGGGCCACAGAATGGGTTTAGTTGGAAGGGACCTTAAAACTCACCTACTTCTACCCCTGCCATGGGCAGGGACACCTTCCACCAGCCCAGGTTGCTCCAACCTGGCATTGGACACTTCCAGGGATCCAGGGGCAGCCACAGCTTCTCTGGGCAACCTGTGCCAGGGCCTGCCCACCCTCCCAGCCAAGAATTTCATCCTAATATCTCATCTAAACCTCTCCTCCTTTAGCTTAAAACCACGTTGAAAGGCAATTTAGAAACCTCTCCCTCTGAACTCGCTGCTGGATACTTTTTGTGTGTGTGTAATTAAATATCTAGTTCACAGCTTCCACGTGGATTCATGTTGTTCCATGTTGTTCTATGAGTCCACAGACTCCCTTTTTCTGGGAACAGACTCCCCCAGAAGGCATTTCATCCCACTTATCCTGGACATCCAGCTCAGGACAGAGCAACCTGCTTTTCATTGGCCCTGATTAGTCCTTCTGTGAGGTCAGACAGGGGCTAAAGCGATACCATCAGCTGGATTCCTAACTTTTAGGTGTTAAAGAGGGATTAGATGGACTCCACTGAGCACTGGTTTCTGCCATGAGCACCTGTGAAATTCCAGCCCGGGTGAAAATTGTGGAAAATTCCAAACCTGGTGAGGGTTGTTTCTTTTTTTTTTTTTTTTTTTAAATCTGTTGAAGCCCTGTAACCTTGAGAGCCCCCTTCAAAGCTGACAAACATCACACCAAGGGTATTGCAGGGCAGGGGTGAACCAGGAGGTCACTGAGGAAGCTGCTTGCACAGCTTGAGAAGTTTGCCAGTACCTGCACGTCATCCCAAAATCTAATTGGGTTAATTCTATGGCAACCCTGACTCCAGGGGAGTTTCTGACCAAGCTCTGGAAGCTTCTTTCTGGCTCTGCTTTGCTTCAAACCTCCCCAGTGGGAAAGTCTCTGTCTCCAGACTGATTTCATAAGCACAGACCTCAGTATTTCATTAGGATTTGTTGGATGTGTGTTCAGAGGAGGCAACCTGGAAAGAGGGAGACTCCCTCAGAACCCACTCTGGGGTTGTGATGCTGTGAATTGACCTCTTTTTTCTCTGATTGAAACATCCACCTGCTCTCCTGTAACTCCACAATGGCTGAACACTTTTCCCTCTGCTTTCCTGCTCTTTCCATCCTGTTTCCACCCCCCAGATTTAAGAAACTCCTTCATTTGTCAGTGCAGTGCAATCCACACATATGATTTATTTAGTGGGGTCCTGCTCCATGTTTCCAGAGGTGACGGGGTCCCCTGCAAGCCTGGATAGAGGAGGTTTAATTGCCAAATATTCTGTGTAGGGTGGACTCAGTAGAGGCAGACTTAGCCCTGCTGGACATTTGTCATTCAGATATTTATGTGTTTATGTCTCAGCCTGTGACCTGAGACCCATCCTGGGACATTTCAGTGTTGGTGATTGAGAGTTTGTCCCACCTCAAAGCGGGTGTGGGATGTGAGGCTCTGTGGGATCATTTTTTAGGACGATGATGATGATGAGGAGGATTCCACCACATTTTTCCCTCCTCACCCAAACAAATTGGGCTGAAATGCATTATTTGGGAAAAGCTTTCAGCTGTGATCTTGAAGGTGTTGAGAGGGTGGGAGAATCCATCCTTTCTCTTGGTGGACTTGGCCAGTTTGGGATTCAACATCTCTATAATTCAGGTTTAGTCCTGAGCTGAATTTGGCTGCTCTCAGTGAACCATCACTGGTTCCCATTTAACTGCCAGACTGGGAAAAAAAAAACTTCTGTCTATCTTCTACCAGGGCAGCAGGAAACACAGATGGGATGGGAGGAAAAAAAAATCTCCATATCTCTCTGGAAAGTTGTCTCTTCTAAAACCTGTTGTGACTTAGACCTACCTGGACTATTGTGGTAGCAAGGATTGAAGACCTCTGGCGACCTTTATTTGTTGTTTCCTCCCTCAGAAACAAGAGGGACTATTAACTTCTCTACAAATTACTTTGTTTGTGATAAATGCACTTATAGTTTTATATTTAAGCCTGGCTCTGTTACAAGGGACGCTCCAGAACCAGATTTGTCGCTCTCGAATGCAAGCAGCTCTTCATATTTTAAGATGGGAGGGGGAAAAAAAAAAGAAAGAAGTTTAAGGGATTTAGGAGGGGGTTTTTATCGTTAGATTCTTGCAGGATGGAGGGGTTTGGAGCATGTCCATCACGTCCTGGTGCCTCCCAGCACGGAGGGTTCTCGCTGTGACCGTTCCCCTCTCCTTTAAGGCAGCTTTTTAGCCCGTTTTGTACCGCCCGAGGCTTCAGCAGGGATTAGGATGAGGGTCTGAGGGCCTTTGCCTGTGTGTGGATGTGTGGAAGTCACAGCAAATTAATCTCCCGCTCAGGTTTCTGCGGTGCAAGGAGTTGCCACACAGCAGCTGACCCTCGGGAGCCGCCTGCTTGCCTGCAGCCACTCGGGTAATTAGGCTTTGCTCACCCACAATAAAAAAAGGGGTTAATTTAAATCACATTTCGCCAGCGTTTGCTGTAGGCTAGGGATTCACGCGTGTAGGATTGCTGTGGGTCAGCTAGCAGGGTGGTAATTTGAGCTCCACTCGCTTGACCACGAGGTTTGGGTCCGAGTGGAGCAGTGGATTTATCGTGTGGGGGGTGGATCTGAGCGGTGGTTCCTCCAGGAGATGCTCTGGGACATTCCACCCTTGGACATCTGTGACAGACACACCTTCTTCTGCCTCCCTGATAACGAGGAGAAATGGATGGTCAGATCGAGACAGGTTTCTCCCCCTGAAGGTGTCAAAAGAAATGGAATGTCCAGGCATGCCCTGAAAAGGTGGATCCCTCTGGATGGCTGGAAAGGACACCTGGGTGACTGCTCAGATGCAGAGTGTGACATTGCAGAGGCCATCAGCTGGACAAGTGGATCCCACCTCCCACTCTGCACCAAGGGGCCTGTTTGGGGTCTCTTTGGAGGCTTCTCTTGCCCCTCCAAAAGAATTCAGGTCTCCCAAAGACCCTGCGTAGTCGCTGCCCATCCCACAAGCCCAGCTTTGAAACCATGGCCTGAATGTGGAGCCATCTGCCCCCTTTCAAAGAAGCAGGAGTGAGTTTGGACACATTCCACTGTACATTATTCAAATGCAGGTGCTGTTGACTCTTTGTATTTCGGGGTTGGTGAGGAATAGGTAGGAACACACTGACAATCCTGGTTGCTCTGTGATGGTGCCCCATGTAGGTAAATCATTAGTGATTTCCAGGTGTTTTATAGGTGTTTACCATGACTCAGAGGGCTGGAGATTCTCTGGCTCCTGCAATTCCTGCCTCATGTGAGCCAAAATCACAGAACTGGTCCAATTCCAAGGTAGCTGAGTGCGCAGGAGATAAACTGAGAGACTGAGAGTTGTAGACATAATGACCAAAAGATTTATTTATTTCTTTTAAATCAGTATGTTTCAGTAGCCTGTACAATGCTGCAAGTGCCCTTCCCTTCTCCCTTCCCTTCCCTTTTCCCTTCCCTTTTCTTTTCCCTTTCCTTTTCACTTTCCTTTTCTTTTCCCTTCCTTTTCTTTTCCTTTCCTTCCTTTTCTTTTCCTTTCATTTTTTTAGTTTTAACATTTTGTTCAAAACAACAGTTGGTTTTGTTCAGTTTTCCCTTCCCTTCCCTTCCCAAACCTTTCCTTCCCACAATATCAGTGCCTGGTAAATGGTCCATGTCCTGCCACGTTCAGGGGAGGTTTAAGGTTCCCTGCAGTTCTGTAGGAGTGGGTAGGGCCATTTGGGATGTTTTGTGTCCCCTGAGGAACCCACATGCTTTAGGGAGGCAGGCTGGAGCCAGGTGGGCACTGTAGAGCACCTCAAATGGCACTCAATGTGCTCCAGCAATGGAATTCCACCCCGGGAATTCAACATGTGATAAACCAAAGGGGGAAAAAAAAAATCCCAATAATTTCAAGCAGGCACATACAACTTCTCCCAAAAGGCAGCTGTCAGGGTTGCTTTGGAATGTCTGTTCCTGGCTGAAAGTTTTGTTATGTGAAGTAATGGGAGTTATGTGCGGCAGGGAACGTTTGTCCTGGAGATGGGAATGCTGGTGGAGAATTCTGCTGGCCTGGCCATGGAGCTCTTGACCATCACAGGGAGTCACTGCTCGTGGAGAAAGTGGGGTGAAACATGAAAGAAAAGACCTAACCATCCTCCTGTGTTTTGGCTCAGCTGCTTTGGCTCAGGTTGAGCCTCTGCTCAGGGAAGGGGAAGCTCTGTTTGATGTGTGCAGGTGAAGGAAGGCCACGGCTTCCAGAAACTGCGAGTCTAGCACCAGCCACCGATTTTAAATTGACCTGAAGTGCTTCTCACTCCCAGGAATAAACCAAGTGGTGCTGATTTAGATCTGTGTCTGATAGCTGTTGAAGAAGAAAACTGAGCTGTTTGTCTTGCCTAGAAGGATAAGTTGTGGCGTTGCACGGGATAATCTTCAATTTACCACCGCGGCAGCTGCGCTAAACACGGGCGGGTCATCAAAGCATTTGCCATAGAAAAAAACAGCCTCAGCTTCAGATGACCGATCAAAACAGAGCTGCTGTGGCTTGACACCAGCCACCAGCAGCACTGCATGACCCCAGCCTCATCCAGTGTCCGAGGAGGGGGAAAGGAGGAGAGTCAGGAGGCTTGGCGTGGGCTCGGAGCGCGCTCATGGAAGTGGCGGCAGCTCCTCTGGCAGGCAGGAACTTGTGAATGACTCGCTCTCATTCACCGTGTGCCAACACCTCGCTTCCCAGTCACCCTGGAGAGTAAACAGAGGGAGGCAGGAGCCCCTACCCCCGGGTTTACGAGCAGCGTTGCCGTGCTGATGCTCACAGCCCCACGGAGGGAGCTCCACCGGAGCGGGTGGGCCCTGCACGGGCACGCAGCCCTCAGCCCGGGTGGGAAATGTGAGCTGAGAGGAGCAGAACACTTGGGGTGCAGCGCACCGAGCCCCTGAATGGAGCTGGGATGACGGTATCAATGGGAGCACCTGGACCCGCTGCGTTCCATCCGTCCCCAGCGCTCCCTGCCAGGAAGGCGCTGACAAACTGGAGGGTGTTCAAAGAGCCAGAGGGCTGGAAGGACTGATGCTGATGAGCAAAAGATTAGCAGGTACTAATCCGGGCCAAACAGTAATGGGATAATAGCTCCCAAACCTTTGTCAGGTGGATGCAGCAAAGGAAACTCGGGAGGAATCATTCCACAGCGGGCAGAACTCGGAGAAGGAAAGAAAGGGGGATACCAGTTGGATACCAGGGCAACAAGCAGTTTGCCTGGATGCTCTGGAATGTCAGAGGATAGAGGAGTGTTTTTAAAATACCATCATTTGGCTTATTTAAGGTGATTCCAGGCGAGACCACGGGCAGTGTGAAATGGAGGTTTCTGGTTTATGGCTGGGTGAAACCAAATGAGTGATTTCTTACTGGAATTCAGTGAGGGCTTATCTTCAGCTGGTGGGAATCACCAGGGCTGCCCTGACTTGGGTGAAGCTGTTGCAGAATCCAATCAGTAGGATAGAATAGGCAGCTGAAGAGCTGGAATTCAGGATGTGACTGTAGGGACTCTCTTGGCATTACAGGCCCAGGATTTGGACATTCACTTCTTTGGATATAAAATGGTGAAGCTGCCAAACAGTGACCTGGTGTACCAGGTATAACAAAGTGTGCAAACTGACAATCTCCCACTGACTTCAGTAATTTGCTGTGACCAGGTTTGTGTGTCTGTTAATCATGAAAAGTTACCATATTCAGTGCCCCACAACGCTCTCCTTCCTACAGTGGAGAGGTGTGGATTTGATGGATGGAGTGTTTAGTGATGAGGAACTGGTGGTGGTGGTCAATGGCTCAGAGTCCATGCCTGAAAGCGTCTTTGCTTCCATAAAATCTGACAGGAACTGAATGAACAGGCCAGACTGGACAACTACCCTTTAGATGGTTTGAGTTAGGGGAGGTGGGTCCTACCTGAGCTGCCAGTGAGCATTTGAGAAGCTCTGCAGTGTATGAGAACAGATAACAACTTCTCAGGGCCCCTAAGCTCAGCTTAGTGCTCCACTTTAGGTTTTCCTAAGTGAGGATGAAGTGAAGGAGGGGATCTCCTGCCACTTGCTGGAGTAGGACACAGATATTCCCCCTCCTTTGGCTGCACCCTCAGTGTGAGATGGTCATTGCTCAACTTCCCAGTCCTAAAAGGTGTGAGAGGGCTGTACCTTTTCACAGATGTAAAAAGACTTTTAGGATCAGCACTACTTAAGGACTGTGCTGCCTCTCTCTTTAGCACCCTGCTGATTAGTTGGGCAACCAGCATGTTCATTAATCAGAGAGCTGGTGTTAGGGAAGAGGCTCCTCACAGGACGTGTGAAATGGCCAAAGGAATGCACATATATGGGTCAAAGAGCCAGAGTTTATTGTCTGACTGTGAAAGATACTGGTAGAAGAAGGGAATGTGTAACTTGCAGACTCATTTTTGGGGTCCCCAAGAGTGTGATGAAGTTCCAATATGCTCTTAGCTGTGGACTTGCCATCAGAGCAGCTGGTGGGAAGGAGGAAGGGTTTTGCCATCACACTGGAGGTGGGGTTGGTATCTTTAGGGACAGAACTGGCTGCTAAATGCTGTTAAGGACCTGAGTCCCGGCTTTCTGAAAGCCCAGGAGTGCTGCTGTTTGACCCCAGCTGAGGACCTGCCTTCCCTCAGAGATCTCTGATTTCAACAGTGGGACACGAGGTACTGCTCCAGAATTCCCTGGGATTGGGTTTCTGCAGGAAGCTGCAGAGGACAGAGCCTGCATGGGTTGTATCTGCAGTGAGTTCCTTCCAGCAGGGACAAGCTCAGGGGCACAGGCTCACCCTTCCCATCCAGCAGGAAGCCAAACACACACACACAGAGATCCTCCCCACTCCTTTCCCCAGCACTGGCTGGCCTTCATGGTTCATTTACACCTTGCCCAGAGACCCTCACGGTGGGTCCCAAGGCGGGAACTCAACGGGGTGAGTCAAAAAACCGGGGCCTCCACCCCGTTGGCCGAGCTTGTGCTGAACTTGTCTCAGCTGGAAGCCACTGTTTGCACATTTTACCATGGCTACTGAGACGTGATTGATTCCAGGCTGAGGTGTGACACGCAGCTCCCCAGCTTATATAAGCAAATTTGTCTAATGAACTTGGATTGCCTCCCAGCTGCCGAATTATCCGAGGGAGATACGCGTTTTTCTTCCCCTTCGTGACGGGGTGATGCCAAACCGCTCCAGGTGTGGGGATTGCACTAAGAACTTTGGGTCTCAGGCACCCAATTTTGGGGGGCTGAAGGAATCCCTGTGCTCAGTGTTGACCCATCAGCCCAATGGAACTGTCCTGGTGCCTCCTCTCACACAGCCCCAGGCAGAGGCTGTGTTAGGCACATGCCAGGAATTCTGCCATGTAACAGCATTCCCCAGATTCCTGGGTCATTAAACAGCCCCCAGAAGCTCCAAGGTTATTGTCAGTTATTCCAGTTGCCTAGATTAGTCCCTGTTCTGTCACTTTATCAGTAACACAGCCATAAAGGTGGCCTTTGTGATTCTTATCTCCTCACTTTGATCAAGTCCCTGAATCTTGATTGGGCTCTAAGTTGATCTTGTCTGCCCTGCCTGGGCACCCCAGAGCAGGGAGCTGGCACAGGCTTTGCCTGGGGCTCAGGGTGCAAAAAGATGGCCAGGATCCTGGTTTGTTTTATCCCAAGCCCTCTGAAGCCCACTCCTGGCAGGAAATACTTTCACTCGAAGCAGGTGGAAGGGCTGGACAGACGGTGAGGGGAACATGAGAAATGCCTTCTGATTTCCATCCCTCAGGAGCTGAGCTCCTACCTCAGGGGAGGGCTGTTCTCCCAAGGAACACCCTGGCCACATGATTCCTTACCTGCCTCTGTGAAAGAAAGAGGAGAAACAGCAGAAAAGGCAGCTCTCAGAAATCAGAGAGTCGATCTGACTTCCCTGCCCCAGTGGTTTCTTTCCATGTATCCTAAAAGCCAAACACAAATGGAAGCTCCCAAGTGGTTTTAAAGGAGGGCTGTTAAAAGAAAACACTGATATTGTACAGGCCACACACATCAGGAGTTGGATGCAGAAGTTTGAAGTGAATATGAGGGCTCAAGAATTTTATCTGAGCCATGTTTGTGTGGTTTTCTTGAAGGGCATTGTCTGCTCAGCACTTGTCTGTGAGTGCTGAACCTCAAACAACCACGGGCTGGGTCTTCCCTGGGTCCATCTGAGCTTGCTGCTTGTGCCTTGCAGGCTGGATTTGTCCTGCTGGCATCGTTCAAGGAGATGCTGTGAGAGAAAGGATGAGTGAGAACCTGTTAAATATATAAACTGTGCTGAGACACAAAGGTGTCACTTTTCCCAGCTCAGGATATTGTGTCAGGCTTCTGTTTGGGGTCCTCTTCAAGTCACCTTCACCCAGCTGCAGGGGGAGAGGTTTCCTGGAGGTATCTGCATTGGAGATTTCTTATTCAGGAACAGTCTTTGGATCAGCCTATGGATCAAACCTTCTATCTAATGATGTGCCCCCTTTTGTCCCCTGCTGCTAAAGCATCCCTGCAGATCTTTGTCAATTTAGCAAGTGATGGGAGTAAATAACACCCTCAGTAAACAAGTTTGGGATGAAATCCCTAAGTGGATAATTATGGCCGGTAAAGCAGAGCTGAACATGGATTTGTTGGAAGTTTTACCTGAGGGGGGTTTTGTTGGTTTTAGTTCGTTTTAGTTTGTTTGTTTATTTATTTATTTATATCATTTCTTTCCTATTTTCACCTTTTTAAACTTATGGAAGTCTTAAAACATTCGGAGCAGCAATTTCTACAGAGGAGGGTCCAGTGTCTTGTGGGACATCCTTATTTGTGTCTCATTGATCCATCACTCAGCCAGGGCATTGGGTAAATCGGGAATAAAGGATCCAGGAGGGAGAAAAGGAAATTTCCAGTTATTTAGGAAAGTGAGTTGAAAGGTTGAAATCAAAATACACCAGTGATCAGACAGGACTTTAGTGGAAATGCAGAGAACAATGGAACTTGGTGCTGCTCCAAAGGTTAAAAGGAGAAAGATTTGTGGATGAGGGGGGGATTCCTCCATATAAATAGGAGTGGAGCCTCCCTCACCCAAAATACAGATTCAGGGGTGCTCCAGTGACTTGGAAATCAGGTTTTCGTAACCACTGTCCAACAGCTGGTACAGGCAGAGACATGATGTGCATCTCTGCAGCCTTTCTGCAGAATGTACAGTGATCCATCACTGCCTTCTGTTCTGGTGGTTGGCACGAGCCTCAGTTTGCCACTGCAGCGTGGCTCAGTCACTAAATAATCCATCATCTAAGTGTTAACAGCCTTTGTCTTTAATTCCTTAAGCACATGGCTGTTTTCATGAGTGAGTGTATTATTAAACATAACATTATTCCCACTTCAGAGGTGGGAAATGGAGGCAAACCAAAGTGCCTCAAGTCCACGGGGGATCTTTAGTGCAACGAGCCCACAGCCCATGGGCTCATCACTAAATGACTGCACCATCTTCCCTCCTAATTAAAGTTAGTTACTGATATAATTGATCCATGTGCACACTGGGAGGGTCATTATCTCGAATCTAATGTCAGCTCCAGTTGGGACAGTTTCATAACCCACCTCATCTGTCAGTGCTGAAGGTTCTCCATCTCGAACAAGAGGGCTGGGAAATCTCATTAGTCAGCACCTGTGAAGTTCCTGTGTGTGCTTAATCCAGAGTTGTGAGCCTGAAATTATCGCTCTTGAGGTAAAACAAAAAGGAGAGGGGAAAAAAAAAATCTGGGGAAAATCTGCTGCAGTTCTGATTGGCAGTGTTTGATGATTAAAAACATGATTCATCCCAAAACAACCCACGCCTTTCAGTCTGTTCCCAGAGCTCTGGCGCCAACCAAGCTCTGGGTACCCAAGAGACATTTCTGTCCTGTCACAGCAGGCAGCAGAGGAATTGCAGCAAGGCAGTTCCTTTCCCTGTGCTAGCACGGGGTGTCTTTCCCAATGACACACAAGTGGAGTGTCACCTACAGGCAAATTCTGGGGGAAGGAGGGGTGGGGGGAAAACCCTCTCTTGAGCAGGACAATGGAATGAAAGGGCCAGGGCTGAGGTGTTCCCAGAGAGAGCCTTTGCTGATGAGTGATTAGATGCTCCAAACAAAAAAGGTGGTGCTGAAAGGATCAGCGAGGAAAAGGGCAGCGCTGAGTGGGAGCAATTTGCCGGTGAGAATCAACATCCTTATTCCTGTAAGGCTGAAGAAGGCTGGTGATTCCAAGGCATAAATCCCTTCGAGGCTTGCCACATCCTGGTTTCAGCCGACTGCTGGGATGGCTTGAAAGCAGGAGGGGCAGCATTGTAAAGCCATGATCTTATCCAGCTCCCATCCCAACTAGCTGTTTATATGGTTGGAGATATATTACATCCCATTGTCTGAGGCAGAAGGTGGTGCTCAGCCCTTTGAGGGCTTGTGGTGAAAGCTCCTCTGATCAGGGGATTTTACAGCACTTGGGTGATAGGGAACTTTATGGCCCAAAGGCCTGGACCATCTTGGGCCTGATCGTGTCAGATTCCTTCCCTAAAACAATGAGGAGGTTGAGTCACTCCTTGGGTGGGAAACCTCCAAGGAAATCTCGGTGGGATTCTGTATCTTCAGGACCATTAGGAGCTCGATGTCTGAGAGCTACACCTGGTCCCTCTCCTCTGGCAGGCCTCCTGTTTTGAGTTGAGAAAGCTGTTCCAGGTGGCATTTCCTAAAATTCCCGTAGTTCACACTCAGACCACTCTTCTTGCACCTCAGAGGAATTTATTGGAGCCTGCTGTGGCACCAGAGATCAGGAAAGCCATGAATAACTCAGGCCAAAACTCTAGTTGTGAGTCAGCAGAGAGACGCTGTGGTGACACCCAGAGTATCTCTGTGTGTGCTCAGCATTCACATCATGGGGGTTTAGTCCCCAAATTCCTACACCCTTGGCATGGCTTGTGTCACTCCTACAAGCCTGACTTGGAATCTGGGACACAGAGCTGGTTTTTGGGTGGTCTCACCTTCATCCCTCTCCTTGTGCTGCTGCCCCATCCCTATTCCTTCCCTGTCACCCCTCAGGTGCTTCCATATCCTCCACACTTTTTCAACAATGATGTGATTGAGGGGTTTTTTTGGGTAAGAAAATCAAACAGCACTGAGATTATCTCAGAGAGTTGCAGTTAGAAAGAGCCCCTCTGATGATGTTTCTTTGGCAGGGTGGAGAACTGTCAGCTGTGCATCCATTTCTGGTGTTCTACACTGATCATACAGGACCATATACTGAATTCTTTATTCACTCTTTCTCTGTGTGCTCTGACAAAAATGCTGTATCAACATCACTTTAATCGCCCCTGTTTAACAATCCCATTTCAAAATTACATGAAATTAGTTCCCCATAGAACTGTGGTTGCTGCCACTAATTATAAAACAACTTTTCCACTCTCTGTGGGTTCAGTCTTGTATCACCCATTTCCCTTTTGGGCCAGATAACAGATTTACAGTTACCCATTTGCTCTTTAACAGCATGGTGGATTCCTAACCTATTTGGCATTCTCTTGTTTTCCATCATCACTTGCAGGTTTATTACAAATGTTCACAGTAGTTACCCAGAAATATCCTAGATTCCCTTCATTCTTTATCTCCTTGTTTATCTAAGCAAGGTTAATACGTTATTAGGGACCATAAATGAGCGTGTGTGAATATCTCTGTATGTTCTCTAACACATTAAACAGTGATTTATTGGTCATTCTCCTGTTTTTTAGCACTACTAATCATGGATTATTCACTGAGGGCTTGAGCTTCCCTTATCACTTATCTGCCTCGTTGAGTCCTCATTTATATTCACAATTTCCCACTCTTCTCACACTGATTTTGAGTAGAAATGGAGTTTCTGATTCATGGACAGTGCTGGGAGCTGATGGATGATTTTAAAAGGGACCAAACCTACATTGCCATGTTTTTTTGGTAGGAGCAAAGGTATTCACTTAAGAATTACCTTCACTTTATTTAAACTTCTCCTGCTACTCCACCTGGACACCCTTCCTGACCCAGACTAGTTCAGTGCTCCTGTACCACATCCAGGTTCTAATTTCAGTTTCTTAGTCAGAAAATAAGCACTTCTTTCTGTTTTGAGTTTGTTTGTTTGTTTGTTTGTTTAAATTCATCATTTACCAAACCAGAAGGCTTTCAAAAACATTTCAGAACCCTCTCAGTGAGTCTGTTGTCACTTTGCATCTCACCTCTCGAGATCTTTCCAATTATTTCTTATTATTCACTGGCAGTTGCCAGTTCCAGGGAAGTGGAAAGGCTCCTTGTCCTAAGCACCTCATGTGCACATAGCAGGAGACAGTCTCTGCCCTGAAGCACTTCAAATCTAATCTAAAGAGACAGAAAAAAAGGTGGGGGAAATGAAGAATTATTAGTATGGCACGATGTTAGCAACTCCTTACCCCGGATCCCTGGCAGCTTTCCAGCCCCCTGAAAGGACAGGAGTGCAGAGAATTCTTCTCAAGCTAAAGGGCACAGTGCAGGGGGTTTGTGGTGGAAAGGTCTCCACCCTGATTTTGCCACAGGGAGAGGGGGTTTTCTGGGGGGGTCTTTGACGTCCTTGAAGCGGGGTTGTGGCAGTGAAGAGGCAGTGGCAGCTGCTGAAGGCTCTTCTACTGCTCTGTCAAAAAAAAAAAAAAAAAAAAAAAAAAAGCACCAAACTAAAAAATCCACATTTCTGCAGCTGGGAAATTCAAGGGAGCATTCCCCTTCTCCCTGTCGAGATTTGACATGTGTGGACACAGACAAGGAGCGGGGTTTGCTTAGGCAAGGCCCCAGTGCTGACTCCTGCTATTCTGCTGACTGCTCTTCATTTTCTCCTTGCTGCTGCCTCTCATCCTACCTCATTCCTGGCCCCTTTTCTCTCCTTCTTCCACCCCTTCATGTCCTGCCTGAGTGCAGAAAAGGAGCTTTCTCCAGCAGGAATCGTCTCCCTGACGTTCCTCCACAATGGGAGCCCTAATCTCAGCCTCAAGTTCAAGGCATAATAGCAATAATTATTGTTATTATCATTATAATAACAATGATGGAAAGATTTAGAGAAAGCAAGGGGGGGAAAAATGTTGCTAACAGCAAGGGAAGATTATCCTGATCCTGGAAAGAGGTGTGGATCAGCAACTTCTAATCACCACGGAGTCTTCCTCTTCCAGGGTGGGATGATATGATAGTCTGGTTGTGCTGCGTGGTGGAGCTGGAGCAATGGGTCAGCGAGGTTACAACGAGGTGCAAGGAGCTGTTTTCCCAAAGGCAGGAGCTCAGGAAGATAGGGAATGGGCTGCAGGAATCCATCCAGGGCCAGGTCCCTCAGCCGACAGCGGCCCGGACCTCACGCAGGGAGAGGTCAAGGTTTGGCCACTTGTGGGGTTTGTAGGACGGGGTTAACAACCAACTGTGGGCATGCAGGGCTTTCTCCCTCTCTCTCCTGTTCCTCCTGAGCACAGCAGATAAATAGCTGGAGGTGAGGGCCTGCACATTCCTTGTGAAGCAAAACGTGCTGTCGGTGTAAGGAGGCGAATGTGTGGCCCGGGGCACCATGTGCAATGTAATGTGTCTGAGTCCCTTGCACGGGCTTGTTCGAAATATGTGTCAATAAGAGGAGCAGCAGCAGCATTTGCTGCTCCCAAAGGAAGAGGAGGTGAGCGTGGTGGGGAGCTCGGGGAGAGCAGCGAGGGGTGGAGGGGAGGAAGGTCCCCCGTCCTTGAACACCACAGACCTTCCCCTCCTCCCCTCCACCGACTCCCTCCTGGGCTGGTGAGATCACCCTCCTTAAAGAGAGTACCCAGCAGAAGCACTTCCAGCAGAGATCCAGCCTATTCTGCTTACAAACTCATTTTTAGGGCAGATCTCCCGTAGGGAGTGGGTGAAGCCTCTAATTATGGTTTTAAAGGGCATAAACCAAAACCAGCTTAAAAATTACGGGGGGGGGGGGGATTGACTGCCTTCCTCTTCTTGCTTCCTATCCTAGACTATCCTAGTGAAGGAGGGTGAATGAAATGGTGCTGAATCTTCAGGATTTGATGTCCCAGTGAGAATGTCCCTGTCCTGGGTTGGGCTGCAGTGGGAACTGCTGGATTTGGGTCTTTGCTCTTGTATTTGTTATAATTCCCATGGAGGGAGTTTTTCCCCACTGCAACCCCCCTTCTCCTCTCAACGAATCTCTCTGGAGCTGCTCCAGAACCAGATCTTTGGCCAAAGGGTTTGGTAGAGGTGAACACAAACCTGTTACCACCTGAGCTCAGGGTGGGATTCATCTCATTGACCACCTGCACTGCCAGGCATCAGAGTCAGAGAATGGTTTGGCTTGGAAGGGAACTTAAAGATCACCTCATTCCAGCCCCATCCATGGGCAGGGACACCTCCCACTAGCCCAGGTTGCTCCAAGCCCCGTCCAACCTGGCCTTGGACACTTCCAGGGATGCACAGGGAATATGACTCCTAAATAGACAGTGAAATCCAGCCCATGACTTAACTCCTTATTGAAACTGATATCTCAACTAGGCCAAATTCCTCATGTCATAATTATGCCTATTTCTTCCCACTGGAAACATGGGAAATGTAGGATGGCTGACTGAGGTCTGTGCTGAACCATCCAGTCTTCTGCAGGAAGGTGAGATGAATCCCACACAGCTGAGTGGGCCACATCAAAGCACCCACTCTTGCTGCAGATTCCCAGGGGTCCTAAAACACCCAAGCAGGGCTGGAAAGACCCACATGGGTCTTACAGAAGGACCAACCAAACCGACCCTCCCACGTCTTGAGATACCTCACCAGCTTTTGGAGGCTCGACCCACCTCACTGTGAGCTTCTGGTTTCCAAAGATTGTTAGTCATTATTAGCAGGGGAAAGAAGGTGTCAGAAAGGATTCCTTGAGGGCACCTGATGTTCCTGGTGGATGTTGGGTGCAGTGGAGCAGAGAGATTTTAAGGGGTGCCTCCACAGACAGGGATGCGTCAATAGGTGTGTCCGTGCGTGGGTGACACAGGAAGGGAAGGGAACAGGAGGCAGAGAACATCTGATGGTGGCATGGAGGGTAAACATGTTCCCAGTTTTGCTTCCACTGCCATTTGCAGCCTTGCAGTTAAGCAACACTTCCTTCCCCCTGAGTTGGTTATGAATGGGTTGATGTCCCGTAGGTGAAGTGCTCAGAAACCTTTAAAACCCTGGGGTATTTGTGCTGTCACATCTCCAGGTGCTCCTGATTTGAGTAAAATAGCTTATCCCTTCTTATTCCTGCTAAATCCCCTTCTGTTCCTCTGGACCTCGATGATAATTTGTGAAACTGAATTTCATTATTTATTCTTTCAGCACTGTAGCAAAACCCAGAGTTGTGCAGGGCCCTGTGTGTCAGTAGTTATATCACCCGTGTATCATTTAGTGTGTTCTTCCTGGAAAAATCCTGGAAAACTGAACTCTCTCTTTTCCAGGCAACAGACACAGTTGGAAATCCTTTATTTCCTTATCCAAAAATACCCCCAAAAAGTTGCTAAAATCCTGAGTGAGGTGTCCAGTTAAATATTTCTGTCCAGACAAAATATCTCCTTTTTATTCCTGCTTCTCAATATTGTGATGCATGAAGGTACAAGCAGGGTGGGCAGACCCTGGCACAGGTTGCCCAGAGAAGCTGTGGATACCCCTGGATCTCTGGAAGTGTCCAAGGCCAGGTTGGATGTGGCTGGGCCAGCAGAAGTTGTCCCTGCCCATGGCAGGGGGGTTGGAATAGATGACCTTTAAAGGTCTTTTCCTACACATTCCATGATTCTATAAGTCTATATTTAGGGTTTAGGAGTAGGGGAAAGATGGAAACCAGAGGATGAGCAGCCTGTTTGATTCCTCCTGCAGCTCTTTGGTGAGACAGAGCTGCCTCTGCAGGGGCTGAGTGGTCCCTGTGGCTACTCAGGCTCCTCAAACCCCAGCAAAGACCATGTGAGATCCCTGGGTCGATGTGATTTTGTCCAGGGGAGCTTCCTTGCCACAGCCTGGCAGTGTCACTGCTCAGATCTCCTGTGAAACCCGATTATTAGCGTTGCATAATCCCCCAGAAACATCAGCTCCGCAGGTAAGGAGCAGGAATCCGAGCTGGAAGGAATCCATCTGCTAAGCTGAGTGACCCTGCAGCTTTATTATTATGATGATGAAGAGGAGGGCTCGTCTCTGGTTTCTAAAGTAAACACAGGAGGTATCTTGGCAGGGGAACGTGCAGCAGAAAATCTGGGATTGCTTTCCCAAATTCTTGGCCGCTTCCCTCGCTGCTGCATGTCAAAGCTGGTATCTTTGCCTAATAGTGATCACCCCTCCACGAGCTGATCACTATCTGGCAGCCTGTCTGCAGCTCTCTGACTCTCAGAAAGAAATCATTAGTGCTTCAGATGCTGCACAGAGGGATCTGCAGGTGCTGCTCCTGCTCCCTGGGAGATTCCCGGGGCCTTCTCCTGGAGGCTCCGTGCCCAAAGCACCGAGGGGGTCACTGGCACTTCACCCTGCATCTTCTTTCATCCTCCAAGTCAGGCATTTGGGTTGGTTCCTTCTGCTCCCAGGACACCTCACTTCCCACTTTCTCTCCTCAAAATCCTTCCTCTCCTACCTGAAGTTGGGATTGTTCGGCCTGGAGAAGAGAAGGTTTTGGGGTGACCTTATTGTGGCCTTCCAGGACCTGAAGGAGCTACAGGAAAGATGGAGAGAGATCGTTTACAAGGGCCTGGAGTGACAGGATAAGGGGAATGGCTTCAAACTGACAGAGAGTAGGGATACATTAGATTAGGAAGCCATATATAAAAATGTCTTTAGATGAGATGTTAGGAGGAAATTCCTGGCTGGGAGGGTGGGCAGGCCCTGGCACAGGTTGGCCAGAGAAGCTGTGGATACCCCTGGATCCCTGGAAGTGTCCAAGGCCAGGTTGGAGCAACCTGGGACATTGGAAGACGTCCCTGCCCGTGGCAGGGGGTGGAACTGGATGGTCTTTTAGTCCCTTCCAGCACAGGCTATTCTATGACTCTGATTCATCCTCTCTCACACCAGTTTCTCCCCCATTCATCAGCCTGGCCATCTCCAGCCTTTTCCAGCCAAGTCCTGGCTCTGCAATCACGCTCTCTGTGCTTGGAGAACAGTCATGTTCTTCTGAGGAACATCAAGGCACCTTCACCTGCTGAGTCACTTGGAGAAGAAACTCTTTGAGCCCCAGCTCGTGCTGTGAGAACAGCAGACTCCAGCAGGTTCAGGGAGAGGAGTCTGAGGAGAAAGTCTGGCTCTTGTCTGTGGTGCACACGTGGTGCCCCCAGTTCTCCAGAGGGGATGAGGGAATTTAGACCAGGTTTGTTGCTTGGTCACTCAAAAGGTTGGAAGAGCTTTTCACACAAATCATCTTTCTTCACCCAAGAAAATCAACCTGCCCTTTGGCTGAAACCTCCCTGCCTGTTCCCTTCACACCAGGGTGAATTTGGGGCCCAGTGCATCCATTCTGGCAGGCAGGAGTTACCCACAAACAGTGGCAAAGCCAGTGCTGTAAAGGAAGGTAAATCCTTCTCTTCTCCCTCTGCACCAGTTTTTATTGCTGTTGTTATTCTTTCAGCTGCTAGAGATGATCTCTGAGCGAGAGTTTTTCTCTCTCTCAAAGTGGATACAAATGCCAGGACATCCACTGGCATTTTTCCTGTACCTCTGAGCGACTCATCAGTCTGTACCTCCTTAATTTTCCTGAGATCTAGCTGAAACATGTCAAGGAGCCATGAGGATTTTTTTTTTTCCCATGCAAAGCAGTTTCTTTGCAAGAAAAAAAAAAATCCAGTTGTTCTCTTGCAGCAGAAGTTGCTGCTTCATTTGGAAGGAAAAAAAATTTGTTTTATAGGCAGCAAAAAATATTTGAGCTTTGGTTTCATGGCAGTCTTGTTGTTTTAGTGCTAAATAAGAGTTGATTTCCCTTTGGGTTGGGTTGTTCCTCTTGACCTTCCTGCATGTGGATTTTTTTTTATTGTCTAATAACAGCTCATCTTTTGCTGCTGCTCTTCCCAAAGAGAGGGAAGGAGAAGTTAAGGAGGTCTCTGCCCTCTGATGCTTTCCATATTTTCCCCCCAAAAAATGAAATACACACCTGAAAAGCTTCAGTGTGTTTTTGGAGGGAAGGTTTTCTTCCCTGAGCAACTCATGTTCTTTTCCCATAAATGTTTGGATGGAGATCCAGAAAAATATCCCCCCTTAGTCCATCCTCTGTACAGAAATGGTCCTCAAAGAGGGTGTAAATGGTATTTATTGTATTTATATCCATGTCTGACTCTGGAACAGCTGAATTGATCAGTCCTGGAGCCTTTCAGAGGGACTGAATGAATGTTGTGACATTTCAGGCCAAAGGAGGAGCAGATTCCAAGATGAATGAAAGATATGAAAGGAAGCACAACCATAATTTATTGCAAAGTACTTAGAAGGTATTTTGATGGATAGTGCACCTAGATGAAAAGCCCTTTTTTGGGGTTGAGATATTTTTTTTTTTTTTTTTCAGTTCATTAGTTCAAAGTGAAGCAACTTTTTCAGGGCAGGAGAATCAAGCGTATGATCAGAAACCCTTTTCCCCCAGAAATCAAAATATTTCCCTTCAGTTTGGAGGTTCTGTTTCACTTCAGGTTTGGGGTTCTGAGTATTTTAAGATAAACACAACAGATTCTTACACAAAGTAAAGTTGTTTGCAAAACCACCCTCCGTAAAACTGTATTTTTACAATGGCCAGAAAAAAATTTAAGTTTATTCCGGGAGCCTGACAAATGTGTTACATGGCAGAGATATGGGAAAAGCAGATTTCAGGGTGGGTTTTTTTGGTGGTGGCTTTTTTTGTTTGTTTGTGTTTTTTTTGGTTTTTGTTTGTTTGGTGGGGTTTTTTGTTTTGTGTTTTTTTGGGGTTTTGTTTGTTTGGTTTTTTTTGGTAGTATCAAAAAATTGTGTCCAGTCCTACTGGCAGCTTCAGTAGAGCAGATAAACCAGTGTAGGAATTCACTGTTCTTTGGATGATCAGGGTTTGGACACAGTGACAAGGAGAAGTGGCAAAATTCCTGCTGCAACCAGAGCTGTGCTGAGGGTCTCCATACGAAACAATTCCTGAGATTGCTCCATCAAACCCTCTAGTTTGCTATTGGTAATTAAATTTTTTTTAAAAAAGCACATACAGGTGTAACAGCAAGGCCCTTATTGACTGTCTGGGTGCAGTAAAAGTCCTTAAACACATGCTGGGGTTGAAATTTGTGCTTAAGTCCCATTGACTCGGGTGTTGGAGTGAAGCACCCACTGAAGGGCTTTTCTAAACTGGAGCTTCCTGCGTTTTCCTGAAGGGCAGTTTACGACCAGAACAACAGGGAGTTGTAGGATTCATTAGAGGGAAAAGAAAAAAAAAAATAAAGAGAGAGAGAGAGAGAGTAAAAGGAAGGAAAAACAAAGAGGAGGAAACTTTATGGCTCCGTAAACAGCTGTAAGCGATGTCTCTGGTCGGGTCAGACCGGTCTGAGTTGACAAGGCAGTGTCTCCAATTATACAGCATGCTGTAGCCTGTAAAAATGAAATCAATTTGTTATTTTTCTGGGAGAACATTATAGCGTGAGTTCACACATTTGGGGAGCCTGATGACTCAGTGAAAGCCAGAGGAGGAACTCGCAGGCCCGTGTGTGTGTTTGTGTGTGTGCACAACTGCGTGCTAACACCACCGAGTGCAGGTCCAAAACATGTTTTTTGGGAGGAAAAAGGGGGAAAAAAATATGATGAAGTTGCTGTGTTAGAGCGGTGGGCAGTGAAAATCCTGCTGTGCTTACCCAAAAGCGCCGTGGCACAGCTTTGCATCCATTTAAAAACTGCCTTCATCGCTGCTGAAGAGTTTCAGGACAGAATTCCCCCGAGCACTTAAGCACTTAAGCAATTTAGAAGTCCAAATCCAATCTTTGCAGGGATCTGAGGTCTCTGAGCCCAGTCCTCCCAGGTATTCAGCCCTGACATAGCCCAGACCAGAGCTCAGCACAGGGGGATGAGCCTTAATGAGAGGCTGGAAACCACAATATGTACTTTATATTGCTGATCATTTAAAAAAGGTTCGAGTTGGGATGCTTTAGGGGTGTGTGGGGGGAGGAACTGGGAGCATTAAAACCGGCCACACTCCTAATTATTATTGAAATGCATAGTGGGAGTCTAAATATCTTTACACTGTGTAGGCATTTTTCACCACCTAATACACTGCTTTATTTCTGCCCTCCACTGCCCTAATTGAACACACCTGACCCAGAAAATTACACGTATTTTTCACCTAAAACTTCATTCCAGTGCCCAAGTTATATAAGCTGGGCAGAAGGAGGCAGGTTCTTTTCCAGGCCAGCCACTCATTGCCTCACAAACACATATTTTCCATTTGTCATGAAACCCTGAGAGGGGTTAGGCTGGGAGAACTCAGAACTCAGGCAGGCAAAGGTGTTTACATGAAACTTTAAATTACTCTCCTTTCATTTGCAAGTAACTGTTGTTCCTCAGCCCAGGTAAATTTATCCATCAGCATTATCATTAGATGAGTTCATTATAACCACGAGATTTACAGCGCTCATAAACTGCAGTGTAGGTGGCAGATTAAAATGTTAAGGCTTATACATCTCTAATACCCTGCACTGCCATCCTGGCACTTCTTGTGAGATAAATTGGAGCTGCAAGGAGGTGGATCCTGGCAGGAGAGACCTCCAGGGAGAAGCCCCAGACTCAGGACATAGCAGGGAAACAACACCAGGGTCACTCTGAGCTGGGTCTGGGCTTGAAAACATGGTTTGAGGGGCCATTATTCTGCTGGACGGGTTGTTTTCTCAGATGACAGGTACAGCAAAGGAGTTAATTGCCTTGGGTAATTAAAGAGTTCCAAAGAACTTTTTCCAAGGAACTGGGTTGTTAATACTTGTATTCCCTCCTCTCCTGTTCTGTTCTGCAGATCCTTAGGGAAGACAAAAGTTCTCTTGCACTTAAGAGTGGAAGGTGCTGAGTGTTGCGGTCGGTGCCTCAGTTCCTGTGGGAATTCGCTGTCCTGGCCAAACCTCAGCTCAGATAATTACATTTTGCTTTCTTAGCATCCACTTGAAGTTGCCACTGAGTGTGTTATTTCTCAAATCCAGACTCAAAACTACCATAAATAAGCTAGTGTGGCCCACCTTAGGGACAGCAGGGACTTCCCTTGGCCTCCTCTTACAGGGATTTCTGAGGTCCAGCAGAAAAAAAGAGGGTGGAATTCCCGGTTTCTGCCACCACCAAATGTCCAGTTTTTTGCTCCTCATTTTCCTCCAGCCAGTGGTGCCTCCTGGGCATCAGCAGTGATTCAGCCTCCCCCCTCTATCTGAGGCATCTCTCTGAGGAGGGGCTGAGTTGCCCTCTGGAGATGCTGATCTTGCTCCATGAGCCGGAGAACTTGGCCGAGATGCCCAGCTTGGGAACGGTTAGGGGAGAAAAAAAAGGGTTTAAATACAGCTCAGCTCTTGTGCTGGCCTTCAGGAGGAGCAGAGAGGTGTCCAACAGCACCAGTGAACCCAGCAGGCTGCAGGCTTTTAGTTTTCCTGGCTGGGAGGAGAATGTTCTGGAAGGGCAAAGTGATTTTCACCTGTTTAACAGGCTTGGAGTTCTTAGTGCTTTCCTGTGAACTCTGCTTTAGAAATAGACTGTCAATAGTGAGATTCCCAGAGAGCAAATATTGAAGACCCCGCTGCAATCACTGTTACAGACACTCATAAATTCTGAATTAAAGTGTCCCTTCTGTAATCAGACTGCTTAGGCCTAGGGTTGAATATTGATACATAACCAAAAAAAACACAACAAACAAACAAACAAAAAATCATTCTCATGAGAATCAGTTACTTGATTCATGTTTTCTAGAGCTAAACCTGTTGCTTTGCTGATCTATGCAAAGGCGGTTTTCCAGTTTTCAGCTAAAAACATTAATTAAAAATGTCACTATTGTCCACATTTTTGTCATTGCTTGGGTTTGGAATAGTTTTAAAGTCACAGAAGGAAATCACTTCCATCCAGGAGGACGTTAATTAGCAGGATAATTTCCTTTTCCTCTTAAAAAGATGGGGTGTGGCAAGTTCCTCTTCCTTTCTTTTCATTCTAAGATTTCCCTGGGTTTTGTTTTCATAGAAAACCAGAGAAATAATCAAAAAATATGTGCTTGAATATTGGTATTTTCCTGTGAAAAACGACCCCATCAAGTGAAAGTAGAAGTGTTACATTTTTCTGCCTGACCACCCACTGGCCCCTGGGCGGTGGTTCAAGTCATGGAGTCACAGAATCCCAGAATTTGGCTTGGAAGGGACCTTCAAGATCATCTTATTCCACCCCCTGCCATGGGCAGGGACACCTTCCACTAGTCCAGATTGTCCAACCTGGCCTTGGACACTTCCAGGGATCCAGGGGCAGCCACAGCTTCTCTGGCCAACCTGTGCCAGGGCCTGCCCACCCTCCCAGCCAGGAATTCCTTCCCAATATCCCATCTCTCCCTGCCCTCTGGCAGTGGGAAGCCATTCCCCCTTGTCCTGTCACTCCAGGCTCTTGTAAACAGTTTCTCTCCACCTTTCTTGTAGCTCCTCCAGGTCCTAGAAGGCCACTATTGGGTCACCTTGAAGCCTTCTCTTCTCCAGGCTGGACAATCCCACCTCTCCCTGCCTTTCCTCCCAGCAGAGCTGCTCCATCCCTCTGATCACCTCGGTGTCCCTCCCTTGGACTCTTTCCAGCAGTGGGTCTAACTGGGATGTTTTAGGATGGATTAAGGGCTGCCCAGCCATCACCTGCTTCCCTGGGAGCCCCTCTGGCCTCGCACCAGGAGATGTGAGACAACCCCTGCTGGGTTTTCCTTATAGCTTGTCACAACCGATTGAGAATTCTCCACCCACCTTCTCAATTTCAACATTTTAGGGTCATAAGACCAAGGGCATGTCGTGAAAATGCATCTTTTAAGACTGCTTTTATTAGGTCACTCTTTTTGGACTAATCTGCACAGTCTGTCCCCTCCTTCCCTGTGTGGCTGAGGCTCATCTTCCAAGGGATGTGGCCCCACAGTGAGGCAGCCAAAACGAGTGGGAAAGGGACAGGGAGTGAGCTGAACATCTGGAAAGATGAACTGATTGTAAGGAAGGATCTGGAGGAGGTGGGACATCCTGCTGTTAGGGGATCCCATGAAAAGGGACCTGCGAGAGGACATCCTTTGACTTCACTCCTTCAGCAGGGCTGGCTGCCACCTCACATCTGTGTGAGACAGAGGGAGCAAAGTCACTGCTGCTGCTGAGTTCCCAATGTTTGGGGGGGATTTAAGGGCTGTCTGGGTCTTATCCTGGCTCATTAGGCAAGTCACACCCTGGCAACACCAATGAATTGCACGCAATCCCACAAAATTCACGGACAAAGTTATTTTACCCCATGTCGGGGACATCCAGCGAGGAAGTTCTCAGCGGCTCCTGGAGCCAGCAAAGGGCCTCTCCAAGGTGAAGAGAGCCCCAGCAGAGTTCAAACCTCAAAGAATTCAGGAAGGAGCAGGTGTATGATTCCCTACATGCTGCTCCTGACGTGTCAAGGACTTTTGACAGCCGTGCTGAGCAGGTGGCGACCTTTGAGAGCCAGTGGAGCGGTGCTGGACAGCCAGGGCACCCAGAAACGAAGGGGTTTCTCCTTCTCTCTCCAAAAGCTCTGAGCAGGTATTTCCTGTATACTTCTCCCTCCTAACCTGGCTGGGGTACCCATTCCAGCAGGGAGGGTACATGTAATTTAGGAAGAAGGTGGCCAGGTTCTTATTTACAACGGCTCTGCTGAAGGAGCAGATTGAGATAAGGGAAATGAAGAGCTCTCTAGGTGTGTTGGCAGCGAAAAATGCACACTGGGGGTTGAATTAAACACTTCAGGGCATGCAAGGCTTAAAGATAAGCCAAGAACTTTGGCTGTGGACATACAGGATAGTGTTCTCTTGGCTCCTCCTGTGCTAATGGGAAGAAAAAAGCCTAATTGGTCTGAAAGGAACAGCTCTTTGACCCCTTCCCCTTGGTTCAGACTCGAGCGGTGCCTGTTCTGGGGGCTGAGTGTGTTTGTAAAATTCCTGCTTCAGGAATTCTCCAGTGGGAGAGGAGAGGTTTGGTATCAGTGCACGCAGGAAGTGCTGGTGCTTAAGGAATTCGAAGGTGATGCCTGGTGAGGCCACAGTAGAGGACGCTCGACCGGCTTCTCGACACCACATTTTCAGAGTTCCCCACCCGGGGGAGATGGCTGAAAGAAGGAGAGTGGGAAAAATGCAAAGGGCAGGTTTAATCACTGGAAACAGTGAGGGGAAAAAAAAAAAATTAATGATGGGAGCTACTAGAGAGTTGAGTAACACTGAGCTGAGATTCTGATCTTTATAGACTTTCCCAATCTTTTCTAAAGGTTTTGGTTGTCGAGTTGTTGTTGGGTTGTTTTGTTGGGTTTTTTTTCCCTTTGGGTGGAGGAGAAGGTTTGGAAGTTTCATAAGGTTCCTACCTGATGATCAATAATAATGACAGGGAGCTGAAAGAACCGGGTCCTCCAAAAGATAAATTGACTCCAGAGAGGGAGAAAGTGTTTACAGCTGGAAGCCAAGCAGAAACCAGGAGAGGGTTGCTCGGGTAGATGTTATCACCCCCCAGAGTGTGCTCAGCTCCCTTCACCAGCAGAGCCACTTGCTGGTGGAGAGGTGTTCTGAGATCCCACCCTGTGCCTTCAGCTGGAAGTCCAGGGCACTGCACGCTCCTCCACGAAATTCCAGATGTGCACGGCACCCTCTCGGGGCCCGGTGACACCTTGAGAGCGAGGCTCTCCCTGGAGATTGTCTTTTGCAGATTAAACTTCCCAGACTGTAACTCAGATCAAAGCAAGGTGTGACTGTTTCCCTGCTGGGTTGAGAAGGGAGCAGTGTGAAAAAAAGCAATTAGAGGTATTTCTACATGTTTTCATGTTCTTCTTTAATCTCAGATGATCTTCCCAGCAACGGAAACGAATAGTTGAGGGCACCAACCTATAAACTGCTCTTCCTATGATTGGGATTTTCATTCTTCTAGTGTAGCAACCACCAAAAAAAAAATACCCCTCGAGAAAGGCATGAGTTTGGCTGCTCACAGGATTGCAGTTTATGAGGCTGGAATCTTAAAACTTCACCCAGGTCCTACTGAAATAGCTCAAAAACATTCTTCTGGCTTCTCAGCGTGATGGAGCCTGCAAGAGGTTGATTCTATCTCAGTGGATACTTCACTAGGAATTGGATAGGGGGCTTTGGAAAGCTTTGGGAAGGATGTTGGCGACTGTAGTTGATGTGGAAACAAAATCTGCAGATGTTTCCAGCAAAGTTAACTTAAGACACTGGGAAGTGTCCACATTCTGGGCTCTGCAGTCAGTGGAATGTTCTCTGAGGGATAAGTCAGTGCTTTCCTCTGGACACTTCACTGAAGGCATCTCTCCACACTGTCTGCAGAGATAGGACCACCTGCCTCCCAAGCCTAACCTTGGCACCTGTAAATCCTCCCAAATCCCAGTTCTTGGCGGGTTCAGTGGAGTGAGATTTGGGTATGTGGCACCCCAAAGCTCCATTTCCAGCAAGGCCACAGAGGCAACGTGCTCAGCAAGTCCTCTGAAGCCTGAAATGGTGTTTTAGAAGGTGTCTTCAGTACAGAAACACTTTAGTCCAGTGTTTTGTATGAAACAAAAAACACTTGGCATGGCCTTCATGTCACACAGGTTTCTCTGCCAATAGTTGTGCCCTGAATTGACCCAAAGCTCAAAAAAACCCCACATATCAAGCCCCTTAGATAGGGAAAAGAAATTTAATGAGTCCTTTCCTTGGTCTTCTCCTGTGGGTTCCTGAAGGTTCCTGCAGGAACTCTCCTCCTCCTTCCAGGAGAACTTCCACAAAGCTTTCCCGGGTGGGACTTCTCCGAGGAACTTGTCCATCCCAGCTGTGAGGGATCATGGCATGATTCATCTCCCAGTTCAGACATACCCCACTGATCCAGTCAGCCAGGCTGCCCTGCCAGTCTGGCCAACACAGCCAGCGGGGGCCAGGCCGTGATTCACCTCAGCCCGGAGCAAACAGCTGGAATGGGCAGAGGAACTGGGACGTGGAAGTGTCTGTTCCTCTCCACTGCCTGCTTCCAAAGGCAGGCTGGGGTGGGTGGGTCAGCTGGACAAGTCCATGCCACAGACATCAGAAGGTGGGTGACACAAACACCAGCTTGAGGTGAGATGCCCTCCTTCCTCTTTTGATGAAGTGGAAAGAGAGGGGCACTCCCAGGGGGAAGTTCATGCTGTTTGTCTCATTTTCCCTCCCTAGGGTAGGATGGATTGTCCTATAATGTTCAGTGGGATTAATCTTCTCCCAGAGATGAAGATGAGGTGGAAAGAGGCGCCTAAGCTTAGGGAATCAGCTGAAAATCCGTTGCTTCCCCAGGTTTGCACCTCCTACCTTGTCCACCTAAAAGTTCATTTACTGGAGGGCGCATTCCTGGCTGAGCTGGTGATCTTGGTTTCAGACTCCTACCTGGAGTCATTTGGGATCCAGAGACTGATGTCTCACTGCCTGGAAAGGACTGATGTGTAAATCTTTAGTCTGTAGTTAACAAAGCCACTGAGAAGTGGCTCCTTGACCATGTAAATGTCCACCTCCTTTTCCCTTCTGTCCCCTCTTGACCAGGTCCCCACCAGGGCTGCACAGACCCTTATCCCATGAACAGCAGACACCTTAAAACAATTTTTATCCCAGAGAAGTGCTCAAGTCAAGCTAATTTTCATCTGAACTTCAGCAATGATAGAATTGTTGGACTTCTATTTAGTCAGAGCAGAAGAGAGGGAAGAAGGGGAGGCATATTCCCTGATGGCCCTGCTGATAATCCAAACACACCAGGCTGTTCCCAAATGAAAACCACAGGGCAAAAATGAATGTAAACAGAAAAACACACTGCCCAGGCAGGTTCCTCTTTGTCATTAATTCGGGGCAGAGAAGACAATCAGGAGATTTAATTAGAAGAAAAGGAAATCATGCTCTAAAAATCCCTTCGGTTTTAGTAATCAAGGTTATTATTAGAAGCACCAGTAAAAACACTTTAAAAATCTATCCAATTAGCTGCATATCTGCTGATCTCTCTGCAGAGCTGGCTTGTTTGTCTCCAAGGCTTCACCTACATGATGGTTCACGGACACTCCTTTCAAGGTTTCCATTGGGCAGAGCACAGAATTTGCACTCCAGTTTAATTGGGGTGTTTTGGGCCTATTTTTTGTTGGTTCTGTTCTGGTTTGGCTTTAATTTCACCCTCCTCATTTATTTACCCAAAGCACCAGAGAATGATGGTGATCCCCTTCCTGAATGTTTGGTGTTCCCCTTCCAAAGACTGGTGTCTTCTACTGCTGGTGTTGTTCCTTCGTGTAGCTCTGGAAGTGCTTTCGCCCAGGCTATTCCTTGGCCTTCCTCAGTGCCAAAATTTCCTATAAAACATCCTGTCTAGGTGTGCTTGGCTCTCAAAGAAAGAAATTCAGGTCTGACCCCCTGGTTGCAAACTCCCTGTACGAGCTGAGCATCTTTGGGAAGAGGCAGCACAGTGATGGCTTAAGGCTTTGAGAGGGTGAAGAAAAGGGAAGGACAATATTAAAAGCAGAGTTTCTTTCCATGTTGGGCATGTGGGGAACTTCAGGAGACAGAGATGATGTTTTTTGGGGGGAGGGATCACAGTTAAAATGGTGTTTCCACGCGAGGGGAACGCAGAGGAAAAGAAGATTTTGATTTTCTGTCCCCACTCTCGTGAGCCAAGTCCCAAGGTGAAAGCCAGCCTGAAAGCATCTCTTTTCTCCTCGTTTTTTCCACCCAGGTCCTTGGCAATTGGTCACCAGTATTCCTCCCTGGGGACTCAGCCCATCCTCTGCGGGAGCATCCCGGGCCTGGTGCCGAAGCAGCTGCGCTTCTGTCGGAACTACGTGGAGATCATGCCCAGCGTGGCAGAAGGGGTGAAGATCGGGATCCAGGAGTGTCAGCACCAGTTCCGGGGCAGGAGGTGGAACTGCACCACCGTCAATGACAGCCTGGCCATCTTCGGGCCCGTGCTGGATAAAGGTGAGCGCGGCGCCGCGGGTTTGGGGATGGCAGCAGCCGTGGTGGGGAGGCAGCAGACACCTTGGGAAACCTGCTGGGAGATCATTTCCAGCAGGAAAAAATTGTCAGCAGACAGGACTTGTGCTGGATAAAGGACGTGTGTGATACAGGCAGGGAAAATTGAATTGGCCCAGCAGCCCATCCGGGCATTTCAAACCCGATCCAGGGTGTCTTCTGTAGGGACAAGAGGATAATTCTCACAGGGACAGCAAGGACCTGGGGACATCCCCAGTGTCAGGAGGGTGGTCACTCAACACCCCCATGGCACAGCCAACACCCCACTGCCAGGTAACCTCTGTTTTCACCTCACACCTCTGTCCAGGTGACCCAGAGAACTGGGAGATGCCCACAGAGAGTGGGGTCACCTCTGACCCTTCTTGGAGCAGGAGGTTGGGCTGGAGACCTCCAGTGTCCCTTTATGAACTGTCCTCTGATCCTGGGCCCCTTGGAAGGAACACAGGGATTACTGTGTTGGCAGGGGCCAAGCTGGATATCTGGCTCCTTTTCTGACCCCATGGAATGTCATGGAATTTCCAGCTCTCCAGATGATGGTAGAGGGGCAGTGATGGGCTCTTGGGGATGGTTCCTGGGACTGGCCTTATCACATAACAGCAGTTTTGATACTGGAGTGGAATACAGAGAAAATCAAAGGCCTGGGGAAGTCACCATCAATTAGTGGTTCTGCTTTCATTGGTTATGAACGTGGCAAATTAGGACAGGGTGTAAATTCAGGCAACTATTTCTGCACCCTTTGATAGAATTGGGAACTCTTAGATCACCCTAAGATGTTGGATGCTGTGAGATTTAAATCCCAGGCTAAGTCTGGGTATCTGGTCTTTTCCCTTGTAATTTGGTAGGAGCCTATTTTAGCCTGTAAGAACTTTTTTATGCTTCTTTGCCCTTGTATGTTTTAAAGTCCAGCCTGTTCCTGCTGGTCTCACGAAGTCTGGGTTAAGCTCTGCCTTTCCCTTTAGCACAAAGGGGCCCATTTTTCCATTTTTCCTTTCATTTTTCCTTCCATTTCCTTCCATTTTTCCTTTCATTTTTCCTTCCATTTTTCCTTTCATTTTTCCTTCCTTCCTTCCTTCCCTCCTTCCTTCCCTCCTTCCCGCCTCCCTCCCTCCCCCCCCCTCCCTCCCTCCCTCTTTCTTTCCTGTTCCTTCCAAGTTCCTTCTTTCCTGTTCCTTCCAAGTTCTCTTCCAATCCAAGACTTTCTGTGACTCTTTGGTTCGTTCTGATGTCACTATTTGGGTTTATCAGTGAGAAACCATCCCAAAATAATCATCTGTAAGACCCACAGCATGAGTGCACACATGAAAATCTCCTACCACGACATTTTTCATGCATTTTTCACTGCTCTGGGTACCTTCCTCCTTAGGGTTGGATTAGGCCAAAAATGGACCTTTTCCCCATACACAACATGACCTGTCTGAGAACATCCCCTGGCAAACAGGCAAGACATGAAGCAGATAACCCACAGCTGGATGTCCTCAAGGACACACAGAATGGTTTGGGTTGGAATGGACCTTAAAGATCATCTTGTTCCACCCTCTACACCTTTACCACCACCCCAGGCTGCCCCAAGCCCCATCCAACCCTTGGACACTTCCAGGGATGGTGAGTCCCTGACCTCTCTGGGCAACGTGGAGCCCCTCATGCTCCAGAGAGTCTCAGATTAGACCCCCCACATCCCTGTGGGTGAGGACAGGGCTCCTCACCTCCCTGCTGACCAAAGGAACCCCAACCCCACACGCTGCCCAACCCTCCTCTCACGGCGGTGCCGGCACGAGGGGTCCATCCCTGCCTGAGACTGGAGGGTTTCAGGAGCCGGGCTCGGGGAAGGGAAAGGAGACTGGGACTATTTCATAACTGAAGAATGTTGTTCCTTGAGGGAAGAATCAAACCACCCTTCAGTTTTGCTTCACCTACAGCAGGAGGGGGGAGAAAAGAGGAAAAAAAAAACAGCTCGGTCGCATTCTTGTGCGGCAGATCCCCCAGGGTAGGAACATACTTGAGCTCCTACCCAGAAAGGGAGAAGGAGAAAGGGAGAGAAAGAAAGCGAAGGAAAGGAAAGAGAAGGAAAACCCTGTTTTGCAGCTTGGATTTTAAGTCACCCAAGATCCAAGCGTGGCTTTTCCTTGGAGTCAGTGAGGACCCCCATCCTCCCTCAGCACAAACCAGAGCAGCTCCCAGAGCAGCTCCAAAAGCATCTCCCCGTTGCCTCACAGACTATCTGCACTTTTTCCTCTGAAAAGAACAAATTTAATGCCTTCAGGAAACCCTTTCTAGGCCCAAATCTTGCAGAGGCTGCCTTGCTGCTGTGGCATCTCATTGCTCATTCAGGGCTAGGCTTGAACTGTGATTCAGCAGTGCCAAACTGTCACCAGGCTCTGGTCCTTTTAAGAGCCATATTCTGATATCTCATCTTAAACCAGACTCTTTTTCCCCATGATCCTTTTTTTTTTTTTTAAGGGGGAAAAATAAATCCCACATGTTTTAGCTCAGACTATATTTATGGATATATATATTTTTAATCCAGACCTAATCTCCAGAGGTCCCTCCCAACCCTAACAATTCTGGGATTCTGTGATCCCATAATGAATCACAAATTAAACAGGAATGGCTTAGAGGAGCTTGGCTATGAGGGATCAGTGATGTTCAGGGGATCCTGGTCTGATGCTTTTTGAAGGCAACACCTGCCAGGTTTGCCCCTGTGCCCCTTCAGCTCTTTGTCAGTCGCTCAGGGCATTGGAAGAGCAGAAACTCCCCATCCCACCCAGCTGGTTTGCAGGTCCTTGGCTGTGGAATAAACATTCCCTATCCAGGCTGCCCAGAGAGGTTGTGGACTCCCCATCCCTGGAATTGTTCCAGGTCAGGTTGGACGGGGCTTGGAGCAACCTGGGCTGGTGGAAGCTGTCCCTGCCCACGGTGTTGAAACCAGATGATCTTTTTAAGGTCCCTTCCAACCCAAACCCTTCAAGGATTCTTTGCTTCTCTGGTTCTATCCAAAGGGAACAGAGTCACCTTCCTTGCTAAGCCGTGCTACCTGCACAGGGAATGGTTCAGGAATTAGCACAGGAGGAAGAGGGGTTTTCTCTCCCTTTGTGGTCTTGGGAGTGGATGGGCAGCTGGGCAGCTTCATGGAGAAACATTCAGATAGGTGCCACCTGGAATGGGTGCCTTGGGTAGCCTAGACCATTGGGAATGCGAGGAACAGGATGCCTGTCCAGGAAAAGAAGTGAGTCTGATCTTTCTCCCTCTACCTAAACCTGCCCATCTCTTTATCAGTCACATATAACAGGCTACACTTCGTGTGATTTTCAGGATCCTAGAAGTTCGAATCTCACCTTCACTTGAACTCTCCTCACAGTAATTTCTAAAGGGAAAAAAAAAAAAAAAAAGAAAATGTTCTCATGTGTTTCTTCACCTGTGTGGTAGGAAATGGAGAAATTTATGGCCATAGCAATGTGACCCTAAATGGAGACACAGCTCCTGCTCAGCCACTTTCCTGAGAGGCTTGGCAGTTTGTAGGCAGCTGTTGCATCTTCCAGTTCACCAAGGACAAGGGAAGGTTTTTGAGTTGCCTCTAAAAGTGCACAGGATAAAACTCTGGAGGATGTAGGAGAGGGATGTGCCATCAACAGAAAGTGAGCAGTGCATCCTAACAGGCATTTTCCTACTCAGATTTCAGTGCCATACCTTGGGAATTGTGATTTTGCCTTTATTTTAGCTTCTGTGGACTGAAGAGGCTGTTGATAAGTTGTGGTGTGTTTTAGAGTCTCTCAATGCTCCGAGAACTCCCTTTGAAGCTCCTCTGGGCAGAGATATGAACTCAGGAGAAGTCATGCAATAAAAGCTTATCATGGCCCTGTCTCTTTAAAGGACCTCAGCACCTAATTAAGTCAAAATAAAAGTTTCCTCCCTCTTCCCCCATTCAATAAAAGTAAATTACCTCCAACTATTTAAGCCCCCAGTTGGTTTAAATTTAAAAAGGGAGCCCCTTGTCCATCTCCTTCTTTCACTCCCTCCCACCTCCTTCTGCTAAAGGCTGGCCGGGGCTCTAAACCTGCCAGCTGGGCTGAGAAATGGTTAATAGTTATTGTGGAGGAGCAGCTTTTAATGAACTATTGAAGAATGATACATTGATGGAGTAATGGGAGTTTAAGTCTCTCTGTAATGAAACAGGTTCTCAGCGCGGCCCCATTGTGGTGTAAATACGGCACGACTCTCCCACTGTTTGGTCAGGACTAAATAGCAGAGGCCAGAGGGGGGTCAGCTTATGGGGTCTCCGCTTTAGTTAATCAATCTGATTGGATTAGGGTCACTGAGATCCCTAATAATGTCAGAGGTTACGCCAAACTGGATTAAATGCTTTGTTGGGGAGGGCTCGGATTCTTTCAGCTCCGGCCCGACGGGGCTTGTTTATTAGACTTTAACACTCGTGCAGCCTTGGGAAGCTGCTCCGGCCCTTTCTGTGGATCGGGATGTGGAAGGGAGGGGTGGTTTGAAGGAGCCTGTGCTCCCCCAGTGCTCTGTCAAGTGTGTGCACCCATCGGATGTGCCCTCTGGGGACACGGATCAACCTCCCCACCCGACAAATGAGGGCCTGGTGGGTCGTGCCGAGGCTCTGGGGCACAAATTCCTTCCGGAAATGACGGCTGGCTGTGACCCTGCTGCAAGGCAAAACGTCGGGGAGTCACAAAGACAGGGGGAGTGACCCCCTGCTCGTGTTCCCCCTGGGTTAATCCCGTCCCTGTCCAGCCAAGGGATGTTCTTTTTGGTGCAGCTCCTGCCTGTGCAGTTCCCAGAGTATTTGACACCACTCGAGTGCTCTGTTGTCAAACTGGGGTGATCCCAGAATCACAGAATCAAACAGGTTGGAAGAGACCTCTGAGATCATCGAGTCCAACCTTTGACCCAGCACCACCCTGTCACCCAGACCATGGCACTGATGCCACATCCAGTCTGTCCTTAAACACCTCCAGGGATGGGGAATCCACCACCTCCCTTTGAGGCAGTCCATGGATGTCTTGCCTTGCAGCACTTCCATCCCAAATTGAGGTGGGATGGAATGGGATGGTGTCTCCCTGTCATATTATCCAGAGAGGCCACAAAGCCTAAAAAAACCCCTACTATTCTCTTCCCTCACGATGTCCCTGCAGATGACGCTGCCTTATAAATGTGGCAGAGTCTCCTTCAGGAAATGACACCAAATAATCCCTTTGAAGGTCTCTCCACAATGGAAAGGGGTAGCAATACTAGTGTGTTATTGGCAGAGATGTGAGATCTCTGGATCTCAGCTGCCTTCATTCCTTCCCACAGCAGAGCACATCATGCATGTTTAAGGCCTGACAGGGCTGTCAGATTATCCAAGCAGACTCCTTGCATGATGCAGGCTGGAGAATTTCCCCTCAAGACTTCTGGAATGAACCCAAAAATCTGAATTTGACTGCAACATCTCTTCCCAAGGGACATCTTGCCTTGACACATCACCGAGAGATAGACAGACAGCCTCCTCTTTTACAAGTCTCCTCCACTGCCCTGGTGTTGACAACCAGCTGTTCTATTTCCCTTTGCTAGAGTCAGAAAAGCTCTTCTAGAACCGACCATTGTCTTTGCTACTCAGACTTCCTAAAAAGTTTAAATTGGGGCCTGCAGAAGAGGGGCAGAAAAAGATTTGGGTCCGTCCTGCCAGACAGCGAGGCGGGTCGAAGGAGCTCCATTCCTTGCCGGGGTCCTCCAGGGCATGATTCATCTGCTGTGCTCTAGACAGTTGGGATTAAATTATTCACACCCTGAAGTTTCTACATCTCTCCATCAATCACTGAGGGAATCCAGGGAGACCGGCTCTGGATGAGAAGCCTCTTGCTCCCAGGGACTACGTGGAGGGCAGAGCAGGCATTTGTCTGCCTCCTGAGAGATGTGGCATTCAAATCCCATCCAGTTTCCCGGGGAATGCTGGGCACTGTTACCTTCCCAGCTGGGCTGACTTTGGGCTGGGCTTGTTTTGAAGCCAGGCTTAATTCGGACTCGAAGCTTTTTGGGGATGAGCCCCGTGTGTTGTCTCCATCAAGAAAGACAAAACAAAGTTGTGTTCAAGGGGCGACTCTTTCATCCCTGTTACCACTGTGGATGAGGTGGATGAGGAATCCCATCTTGTGTCTGGTGAAATCCAGGTGAATTTTCCCCCACGATGGAGCAAGGCTTTAAAATCCAGTTATAATCCCTCGGAGACACGAGTCTCCTCTGTGTTGTTGTTTTTTTTTCTGGCTGTGCCATGACAATATCTCTCCACAGGCTCTCTGATAGGCCTGATCTCATCTTCCAAAGGTAGATGTCAAAGTCTGAGCTCGTCACCCCAGGCTCCCTTTGTAGTCAGTGGAGAGCAATCGGCATCTCCGGGGAGCAATTCATCTGACCTATCTCAGACACCTATCTCAGGAGAACATGAATCATGCCCAGATGTTTATTTCTCTCCATTGACTATAGAGGGAGCCTAGGGCTACAGGCTCAGACTTCCATGTGTGCTCCTCAGAGGCCCCAGTTCTGGGAGCAAAGAGTTCCCACCCCTCACCTTTCTCCTGCTGGGAAAAGCAATCCTGACATCCAGTCGTGGCTGGAGAGGCCATTTTAACCATGGAACAACATGGCACCAAAAAGGACCTCCTGGACCACCAAACACAGGCTATTTAGGATGTAATAACATCTCATAATGATTTAAAATGCAGATATTGAGCAAACCTCATCATGTCTTCCTGGTGGCATTCTGGCACCTCCGTGCCAAATCCTTTTACCCCCCATCTTTCCCCGCTCTAGATCTGCACTGCTGCAATAAAGTCAGGCATGAGCAGAAAGCCACAAGATACTGATCCATCCAGGAGGTTAGTTACATGTAGGAGGTACTCTCTGCTCTCTCATGAAACTCTTCCCAAGAGGATCTGATTTCCAGCCACACCCCGTCTACCTCTCCGCTAATGGCAATTTGGGCAGCTGCCCTGGTATCAACAACGGAGATCTACAAACTCTGCCCTGTAACTATGGGGAAGGAAACTGGAAGGAGCAGGATTGAAAATGTGACTGTGCAAGCTCCTCTCAGCCGTCAGGATGCACAAATACTGCAGGCCATGGGTTTGCCAGCTCTGCTGAGGGAAAGAGTGGAAGATCCTGGCTCAGGGACAGGAGCATCAGTTGTGTTTAGTGCCCCTGTGAGCTGAGCTTGGAGCTGGGGATTCCTGCAGGGGATGGGACAGCCCATCAGCACTGCCTGAGTCCATGTTCAGGATTCCTGGGCTGGGATTTGTGTGGCAAACTCAGTCCAGGCAGCAGCACTGGAGGTGACAAGCAGCTTGGGGAGGTCTAGATGAGCTGCTGCCACATCCCTGGTTTGCAGCCCACGTCGTGCTGGGAGATTAACAGCTTGCACTGAGCTCCTTGGCAGGAGCTGCAGGCTGGGAGGGCAGCGAAGAGAGATGCTCAGGAAACGTGCCAGGGTGTTATCCCTCAGCCTTTGGGAGCAGGATAGCAGTGGAGGAGCTCCTTCTCTTGCTGCTGGAGCCAGATAGGGCCAGGTGACCATCAGAGGCGTCACTTCAGCCTCTTGTCACTCCAGAGGTGACTTCCCTGGGCAAGGATGGCACCAGAAGACTGTGGTCAGCATCAGCTGTGGCTGCATTTCCCTCTCCATCCCCACTGCAGCTGGAGGCTGAGCGTGGCCTGGGATCCTTGGGCTCAGCTGTTTTTGGGGTTTCTTAGAGGCTCTGACCTCATCACCTCCCTACCTGCAAAGCGATCCCGGGATAAAGATCTGGCTCTGGAGCGGAGACAGCCCGTGTAAACAGCTGTAAACAGCCAACACCCAGACACAGGCTGCAAACCCGCGAGAGGAGCGATGGTGAAAAGGAAATGGCAGCAATTCCAGGAGCCGATCCCGTTTTCTTCCCTCCACCTCCCACTGCACCAACACTCATCTGTCAACCCTGACGTGCTGTTTTTTTTCTTTTTTTCTTTCTTTATTTCTTTTTTTTTTTTTTTTTTTTTTTTCCTGGCGACTAAAACCTTGGACGGGGGCTCGGGGAGGGGAGAAGGAACAAGACAGCCCGTGGCTACAAAACCGGTGGCGTCTCTCCCGGCAGCGGGAGGCGCTGGAAAACTTCTGCCTCGGGCACAATGCGACGGGCTGGCACCGGGAGCGGAGCTGTGTGTGGAGTTATGGATTTATTTCCTTCCCCCCCATCACCCCTCCGGCTCCCCTCCTTCCCCTTTCCCTGCTGGGTGCGCTGCATTCCCCAAACCGGGCTCAGGTTGGTCGCAACAAGGAGCTCCCTCTGCCGCATCCCGAGAGTGCCAAGTCCAAGCGTGGGAGCTGGTCCTAGACAAAAGGGAACAGTAGAGGGAGCTGATTAGCATCCCTTTGTCCCGGGAGAATCCCGGCCCCAAATGGGCCCTTGGAGCGCAGCGGGAGGCACAAACACACACACACACACACACAGGCATGGACGGGAGCCAAGGAGGGAAACGGGGGCGGAGGAGGCTCGGTCGCCCTCGCCCGGGAGCTGGGGGGGAAGGGGGACCTTCTGGGTTTTCATTTGGGATGGGTCCTGAGCCGGGGTGCGCCGTCCTGCCCGCGGGGTTTGCTTTGGGATGGGTCCTGAGCCGGGATGCTCCGTCCTCTGGGTGGGTTGAGGGGGCACCGCACGGCCCAAACAAGCAAAGTCTTCTGACAAAGAGGGATCCAAGGCCCTGTGAATGTGGCTTTTTCTTCCCTGTGAGATGATGCTCTCTGAGCTGGCAGGGCTGAATAGAGCAGGGGATTTTAAGGCCAGAAGGGGCTGTGGGATCATCTGGTTGGATTCCCGTGTAAGGAGCAGGGAATTTCCTCCCATCCCTCCCCGAGCAGATATGACAGGGCAGCAAAAGGGGGTATAAAGATGCACGGAGTGTTTCTTCTTGCAGTGGCACGGCACAGCAGGAGAATGGGGATGTCTCCTGCAGGGCTGCAAGGACAGGCAGACGAGGCAAGACATAGATTTGCACGTTCCCTGCGAAGCTCTTGCTGCAGGAGGAACCCTGTGCCTTGGTGGAACAGCCTCTCTCACTCCTTGTTTCCTCAGCCCCATCTTTTCTGGGAGCACCTCCTTCAAGGGAAGGACTCATCTCCCAGGAAGACCCACAGGGTTCAGGAGGAGGCAAGGATCAGGCACCAGGGGGAGGGAATGGTTCAAAAGGATTGTTGTGACCCTGTTTGGATTTCTGTCGTGATTGTGAACGAGGTGCTCAAGGACTGACTTGAGGCTGAGCTGAGAGGACAAAGCAGGAGTAAGAGGAAAGAGGGTTTTGGAGATACAAATTCAGAGAGTCAGCACCCAGCTAACAGGGTAGGGACTTCTGTGCCAGGGTGCACAGAGGGCTGCACAGAAGGGGCCTTTTTTTGGGGAAAAAAAACCCAACAAAACAAAACCAAAAAAAAAAAAAAAAACCAAAAAAAAAAAACCAACAAAAAACCAAACATGAGATGGGTGAAACTGAGGTAGCTGAGGGCTTTGTGAAGCAGATCCCAAGACATTAATCAGGGAATGCTTCTCCTGCTCACCTTCACCCTGCTCCCATGGCTCACAGAGATGCTTTTGGAGAGTGTTGCCCACAGCAGACACCATGAGGTGGGCCCATAAAGAGGGATGTAGGTATTATGTCACAGTCTGGATATGCTCTAGGGAAGGGCTTGAAGGAAACTGTCATGGTTAAGTTTGGGCAGGCTTTTTGAGGAGGTGGAAGGTGGCATGGTGAACCTTGGGGGGAGGTCTGGAGCTTTGGCAGTAGGTAGACCCTAAACCCTGATGGCAAAGCCATCTGCAGAATATGAATTCTGGAGGTGTCAGGAAGAAATTCTTCACTCAGAGAGTGGTGAGGCCCTGGAATAGGTTGCCCAGAGAGGCTGTGGCTGGAAGTGTCCAAGGCCAGGTTGGAGCAATCTGGGCTAGTGGAAAGTGTTCCTACCCATGGCAGGGAGTTGGAACAGGATGATCTTGAGGGTGCCTTCCAACCCAAAGCTTATATGGCCCAGCCTGGGCTGGTGATGGAGGGCAAGTCAGAAAAGAGAGAGGAGGTTCTGGCTCCATTTCTGGCTCTGGAGACAGCAGGGCAGGTCTTCTTTCCTCTGCATCTCCATTTCCCATGGATTCCACCACAGAAGTGAGGGGATAACCCAGAGAGTGAGACCAAAGTAGGTCAAACGTGGGGCCCTGCAGCTCTTGCAACACAATTTGGGGAGTTTTATTGGCCTGCTTATGACTGTTTGTCCCAGGTTTGATGGACAGGGCAGTAAAGCTTGCACAGAACACTTCCTGGGGAGGCTGCAGTTTGTTGACTAAGCATCTGGCACAATTTCCTCTCCATTATTTCCAGGTGCTAAATCACATTAAATGATAGCTAATAATTATGGTTTATCCTTCCCTAATCACGCTGCTTTCCCAGGGAAGCTGTTGCCACAGGGATGTTGTGGGAGTGTGAATGGGTGGGGAGAGCGCAGGGAGATGTTTCTGTTCACCTGGAGCCATAAAAAACTCGGAGACCCCTTAGGCTAGGCAGGATCCAGCCTGGGAGATAAAATATCTTGTCAAAAATGTATTTTTTTTTTTCTTATGGGCCAGTTTTCCGTCAGAAAAGGCAGCTGCATCAAAAAGGGAGATGTTTTGCAGGTTCCCCTTAATTTCAAGACAAAAAAAAAAAAAAAAAAAAAAAAAAAAAAAAAAAAAAAAGCACAGATCTGGTTTTCTTGAGTTTTTATTTTTTCTTTTTTTTTGAAAATAAGGCATTTTGCTTCTTTTTAATTTGAATGTGATCTTCTGCCAAAATAGGAAATCATTAAACTACTGTAGGAGCACACTGCTCTACCTTTAATATTTTATGGAATATTGGAGTGGGTTGATATTACCGAGGCTAAATGATTTCATCCTCTCAAAAAACCAAAATCTGCCATTAACAGGATAAAACACTTCAACAGCCTAAAACCTCAAACTCTTGCACTGCCCATTTGATTTTCAGCTCTTCAAAATGAAGCAAACCACAATTTCCCACAATATGGTAAATTTTTGGTCCCATATTACAAGCCTTGAGCGTAACATGATCTCCAAACCTTCTATGAATCTGCCTAAATACAGGTTAACTGGGAGGAAAATATCAGCAGTGATCACCCAAGGACCCTTCTAAATTCATAAAGCAGCCTCACAACTCTATAAAATGAGAGCTGTGACAGATAAAACCCAAATTTGTGACTTAATCTCCCTGTTCAGCCTGTGTTCCTGGATCAGGAAAGAGTTGAAGGGGATAACAAATGTTTTTGTCACCAAATTCCCTGTGCTTGCATGGAGGAAGACAAGGGGTCTTTCTTGCCTTCTCGTGCTGGTCCTCAAGCAGAAAAGCAGCACCTCAGTGCTCAGCTCATGCTGCCAGGGTGTGCCCCCAGGATTCAAACAATCAGCATCAGATAATCAATATCCAATATGTAAGAATAATCAAGGCATAGAATCATAGAATGGTCCAGGTTGGAGGGGGCCTTAAAGATCATCTATTTCCAACTATAACGTAACAAATGTAAGAGCTAAAAACTCTTCCCCAGAATCTCCTCACTTGAAGCAAAGCCAACCACTGAGCTCCAGGATGTTCCTGTCCCCTCAGTCATTAACGCTTTGGTTCATTAACACAATCATGGGACGGTTTGGGTTGGAAGGGACCTTCAGATCTCCTGTGGTCCAAGCCCCCTGCCAAGAGCAGGGGAATCTTCAGCCAGGTTGGGTTGCTCAGATCCCCATCCAACCTCAGCTTAGGTGTTTTCAGAACATGGTACAGCTGCTGTGACTTCCCCAAAATAGTTAAATCAACCTCATACATAGCCAGTGCTTTGGAACAGTGAGAAAGATGTTCATTTAGTGGGTTTGTTGGTTGTTTCTAAGGAATCCCAAATATATTCCCATGCCTGACTTTCCACAGATTACACTTCTCCCTGAGAGCCACGCTCACCATTACAGCCCTGGCACAAGCCTCACTCAGCGGTGCTGGCTGAAAAATCAGAGTTGTTCCAAGACAGGAGAGTGGGGGAGATGCAGTTTAAAGCCATTATGTACCAGCATCACAGCTCTGCTGGAAAAGAGCCTTTAATCCCTGGTGTTGCAACTCTGTGAGGTCACTGCGTCAAACACTCTGGTTAACTGCAGGTAGTTGCCTATTTTATGGGCTTGACCACTAATGTGGTTGACTAAAAGGTGGAAGAATATCAGGCTTTTCTTGCTAGGGATGGGTCTTGTGATATTTAAGAGGCTTGGAGCTGGTTTGTTAATCCGGGGCTGCGCCTTCTTTTGTGAGGTTTGTGACTTTTTGTGAGGGCTGTGGAGTTTTGTTTGGTTCCATCAACCCTGCCAGAACGAGAAGGGTGTTCTCTTCGTTCAGACTGGGCAGCTGAGGCAACTGGCCTGGCTTAAAATGACAGGAGAGCTAAAATGGGTGCTGATTGGGATCAGGCAGCTTGGGATGAACCCCAGTGTGGGGTGGTGGATCTTCTCCCCTCTGCGAGCCACAGGTGATGCACATCAGAAAGCCCAGGGTAGTGGTTTACCAGGGCTGCCTCAGAGGATGCTGGTGGCTCCTGTGGAGATGGTCTGAGCAGGAAAACCACATCCCAGAGCGACTCAGCCCTCTGATAGTGGCCTTCAAGCCCCCACAGAGCACCAAAACCCAAAACACCAGAGAGCCACAAGTGATCCGGGAGCTGCTGGGGAGCCAATCCTGCCCTCACAGCTTGAACTTCAGCTCTTCACCCAAGATAAAACCCAAACCTGCCTTGAGCTTCAGCTGCTCACCTGAACAAGTCCACAAACTGCCTTGCCATAAAAACTGACTTAACCCAACTGAGGTTAACCAGCCTGGGTGAAAGATGCATCTTCTTTGGGGAGGATTTAGCCTCTGGGAGCTCTTCATTTCTGGGCTTGACCTCTAAGCAGCTCTGTGAGACTGTGGGAATCTGCAGATCACGGGCACTTTGCTTCTAAAATGTATTTATTCAGCAGGACTCTGAGCCCCAGCAACTGCATTAAAATGAGGGCAAACCCAGGCCCTGAAACTTGAAGAATCCCTACAGTTCCTCCCCCCAAATCTCTCCTCTCTAAACAAAATGGCATCTCCAGGATGAAGTGGAAACCCTCTCTCAGCTCTGCTTTGCTCAGCTGTGCTCTCAGCACCTGAACTCTCTGCAGGCTTCCACCATCCCCCAAAATTAGCACCAAGCTTGGTGGTGATGTCCATAGAATAAAAGTCCAAACAGGCAGATTGGAAGGAAAAAAGGCCAGAAATTCCATCATAGCCAAGAAACACAGCAGAAAAACTGCAGGTAGTCAAGAAAGCCCAGAGGATGGTGGGACCTGCCAGCGATTCAGGGGCAGGAGATGACATTTCCTATCAGCTCTGGCTCCACTGCAGGGCAGGACTGGGCAGTGTTTGGGTGCCCCAACAGCTCCAGTCTGGCTGCCTCCCACACCAGGAGGTCCAGCAGAGCCACGGCTGAATTCCTGAAGGGTAATCCTCAGCTCCAGAGCTACAGTGTGGTCTCCAGGAATAAGCCAGGAACCAAACCCGATTTCCTAAAGCCCCCTGACAGCTTTCTACCCTCCCTAGCTTATATCCATTGTCAGGCTCCATACCCCATCCCCAGTTGCTTAATCCATTCCTTCCCGCCCCACTGGCTGTACAATAACACCCCACTGAGGAGACCCACCCACCAGGAAATCCTCCTTTAACACCCTCCAAAGGAGCAGCCAGATTTATCTCCGCCGGTTGCTCTGGAAAACTAAACGAGGACTCATCTGTTCTAATCCCCTCTTAGGATTTCAGGATGGGGCCTGTGCTCTCCCACATTAGCATATCCAACAGCTCCTACGTGTGCCCTGCCAGGCTGCTGCTCCATGGGGGTAAATCACGTCCCAGCACACCCTTCAGGTAGCCCACTATCTCCCTCTGAGGACACAAATCAACGAGCCCTTGCAGTCACCTCATAAAAATTCCTGCAGATGAAGACTTGGCTTAAATGAGCTTGGAGGTCACGAGACTCATCCTTCTCTGCTGGAGAGTTTGGGGACTGCTCCTTCCACGTGACACGTGGCATTTTTATTGGCCTCATGTTTGGCACAGCAGCTGTGGCTCCTTTGGTGTTGGCAGCAAACAGGCATCCGATCTGAGGAAAATTTTGAGAGGCTGTAGAATCACAGAACCACAGAATGGTTTAGATTGGAAGGGACCTTAAATTTCCAGGCCCCTGCCATGGGCAGAGACACCTTCCACCAGCCCAGGTTGCTCCAACCTGGCCTTGGACACTTCCAGGGATCCAGGGGCAGCCACAGCTTCTCTGGGCAACCTGTGCCAGGGCCTGCCCACCCTTGGGGTACAGAACTTCTTCCTAACATCTGTAGAATCCATAATCTAGAAATTCCTTTGCCATCAGGTTATAGGATCACTTGCAGGTGATGGGGCAGTCATAGGATGAGCAGTAATGGCTTTAAGCTGAAGAAAAGCAGGTTCAGATTGGATATTAGAAAGAAATTCTTTATAAGGGTGGTGAGACCCTGGCACAGGTTGCCCAGAGAAGCTGTGGCTGCCCCTGGATCCCCAGAAGTGTCCAAGGCCAGGTTGGAGCAACCTGGTCAAGTGGAATGTGTCCCCGCCCATGGCAGGAGGTTGGGATGAGATGATCTTCAAGTTCCCTTCCAACCCCGACCATTCTGTGATTCTCTGATTCAATGCAACACTAACATTTCCCCTAAGCTCCTGAATGACTTTGCTCACTAAAGAGACTTGTTGGGCCATGTAACCTGCAAGCCCAAGAGTTTTTACTCCTCCCAGCAAACCCGGGAGAAGCATCCCTTTGGGAGGGATACATTTTCCGGCCCGTAACCATCCGAAACTTTGTTGTGCCAGCACAAATCCCAGCTTCAGTCCTGCAAGCCTTTTGCTGGCAAGTCTGGAGCTGCACACAGAACCATTTGCATGATTAAAAGGTTGCAGGACCGAACTGATTAGAAAGTTTCAGCAGATTCTCCAATCAGAGCTTTAGCACAGATCTGCTGGGCAAGGAGCTGGCTCCGGGTATGGAGTTGGCTTCTCCTCAGAGTAACTTCCACTGGTTTCCACCGAGAGCTGGAAGTTCTCAGCTTCTCTCAGGATTGATCTCTGCACCTGCAGAGTGAGTTCCTGTAAATACTGTTGTGGTTTTAGTGGCTTTTTCTTTATAATATCAAACCCCGATGCTTTGATTAGAAATGGGGAGGTGTTGAGGAGGGAGGTGGGGGTGGTGTGGAATCTGACAGTGTTTTCTGGCATTTAGTCCCTAATTGAAATATTCCCTTTGGGTATTTGAGGTGGGGGGGGGGGGTAAGGATTAAAAAAAAAAAAAAAAAAAGAAAAAATTAAATTGGCCCAGATATTTTTTTTTTTTAATGAATAACGCTTTAATTAAATTTTTACATATTAAACGCACACCAATGGGAATAGTTACACAAATAGCACGGGCGTTAGTCATGTGCGAGCAGAGAGGGGATGATTCAGTGCGGGTGTTACAGCAGCCTCTCCCCTCCGAGGGCGCACGCTGGGGGAAAAATTAGCATGAGAGATGGGAGCGAGCGTGGAGAGGGAAAAAAAAAAAAAAAAAAGAAAAAAAAAAAAAAAGCCGGGAGGAAGGCGAGGTTCCCAGCGGGATCGGGATGGGGAGGGAAGGGCTCCCTGGCTTACGCAGCGCTGGAGCAGAGGGAGCCCTGCTCCCTTCCCAGCTCTGTTACACAACAGCACGGCTCTCTTCCCCTTTTCCCTGCTCTTCCACCCCCTTTCCGTGGCTTTTCCCGAGTGGATCTGGAGAGTTCTCTCTCCACGGCCACCCCAAATCCCAGGGGTTTATAGGAAGGGCGGTCTAACGGAGAGGGTGGCGAAGCCGTGAGGATGGATCGCCCCGGGAAGGGGTGGGAGCTCCGACCTGGGAGGTTTTGGGAGAACAGGTTAGACAAACATCTGGCAGGGAGAGTTTAGGCAGAGTGGATCCTGCCTTTGGGCACGAGGGTGCGAGGTCCAAGTCTGATATCTGTGATTTTTTTTTTTTTTTAAGTGCTTCGGGAGCAGGGGCTGAGCCTGCCAGTGCATCTGGAGATCATAAAACAACAAGTGAGGGGGTCTCATTAAAAATGTAAGGGGTTTTGGTGAGGTTTTTTGGTAGGAAAATAAATATTTTAACACCAAGATGCACCTCTAATTACAGTAGCTTAACTTTGCTGCTGCTTCCACTGCATTAGATATAAATTATTCTATATATTTACACCGGGCCAAGAGGAGGATCAGGCCCCACGTTGTTCTGCTGCTGGCCAAAATGTATATATTTTCACTTCCCTCGATTTATTCAGCGAGTGATTTGCATAGACATTTCCGAAGGGTTCTGGGTTTCTTTTCTTCAGTTATTTTTTTGCACTTCACATGCCATCTACCCCCCCACTCGTTACACAGGTTGCCACCAAGGGAGCTCACATTTAACAGCAGGAGAGGGATCTTCAGCAATTCCCATCCCGAGAGGCCGCAGGATGTGGAGCTTTGATTTCGTTGCTGTGAGATAGGCAGGGATGAAAGCGCTGTGAACTGTCAGGAAAACCCTGAAGGTTCTGGGTTCCTCCAGCAGTTTGGCAAATGCCTTCCCACTAAAGCCACCAAAGGCAGGGAAAGCAGAACAGGTCATCACCCTTCTTCCCCTCCGAGTTAATTTGCTGGACAAGGAGCCATCAGTTGTTCCCACCAGCTCTGGAGAGCCCACACCCGTATCCCTGAGGTGTGGATGCTCTTTAAGAACCTGTAGCAGAAGATCAGACCCAAAATCAGGGCTGACATCGTGTCCAGTCCTCAAATACGAAGGCAGGGCTGATACAAGAGCAAACAGGTGAATTAACAGCAGCAAGAATAAGCTGGAACTGCAAGTTTTCTTGCAGTCAGGTTGGCAAAGCTCTGGAAAAGCCTCACGATGTGAAAGAAAAGAAGCAAATATATGTAATGACATGTAGCCTGGGGAAGGGAATCTTCATCAAAGGAACTGTTATCACTTGGCTTAAAAGGGGTGAAGCCAGAGACAGAACATGGAAGCTGGATCAAACCTCACAGCACCTGCCTCCTCTTCCCACTCGCTCACGGCCCCTGTCTCTGCAGGGAGACTCCAATCCCTACCTGGAGGTTACTCACATTTTGGGTGCCCATGGCTTGGGAAGGCAAAAATCCACGTGCAGATCAGGCTGGAAGAGGGTCTTCTCCACAGGAGAGAGCATCTCTGCCCACTTCCAGCTGGGAGAGGAAACAGCATCCCCCTAAATTAGGGAGGTGGGTTAAGCTTGGGGAACTCGGGCAAAACAAGGTAAGCAAAAGATGAATGAGATTGGCTTGTCTTGTGAACCCAAATGATGACTGGATGAGAATGTTTTCTGGAGGGGTTTGGTATTCTCTGCTTCTCCAGCAGGTTATTTGATTTTTAGGGTGTTTTTTTTAGGGTCAGGTTGGTATCTCGTGCTGCCCCAGCTGGGCTGCAGTTCTGCTTATGGGAGGGATTTTAGCAGCAGCAGCAGAACTGAGTTTTGACAACATCCATCCACAGTTCTGAGATTGTTTTGGGGTCTCTGGTTCAAATATCTACGTGGCTCTGTGAGGAACAGAAATTCTCATGTCTGAGAGCCCCTTGGGCTGACAGAATTCAGGAAGCCTTTAGATGATCCTCTGGGGCACATGGTGTGACTCTTGGGACGGGCCTGTGCAGGGCTGAGGGTTGGACTTGATGATCCCTGTGGGTCCCTTCTGACTTGGCATATCCTTTGTGATTCTGTGATGAAGGAACCCTGACCACCCTCCTAACCAGGAGATACAAGTGATGGCTATTCTATTGTTGATATCATTATTATTATTTAACCCCTGCCTATCATTTGACAGTGAAGCCAATGGAAAACTTCCATGGATCTCATTTCTGTGGCCCTGATATTCTTTTCTTCCCCCCACTTTTTCTGTTCTGATTATTCTGGTTGTGTCATCTTAGGACTGAAAGGTTTAAGGGAAAGGCTCTCAGAACACAACTGTTGGTCATAATACCAACAAGGGAAGTGGACAAGGGGGAATGGCTTCAAACTGCCAGAGGGCAGGCTGAGATGGGATACTGGGAAGAAATTGTTGGCTGTGAGGATGAAGAGGCCCTGGCACAGGTTGCCCAGAGAAGCTGTGGCTGCCCCATCCCTGGAAGTCTTCAAAGCCAGGTTGGACAGGGCTTGGTCTAGTGGAAGGTGTCCCTGCCCATGGCAGGGTGTTGGAATCAGATCTTTAAGGTCCTCTTGGCCAGCAGATGTGTCCATGGAAGGTATAACTGTTCCCTTCCCCAAAAGGTGCTGTGGTTCAGTCCTTGGGGTTACTTTTCTGGTTGGGTGAGGCAGTAGATTTATTAGTTTGCCCACCTTTAGATGAGCTTCTTGAGGAGTGTCCTCACGTGCCCTCCCTGCGTGATGGACGAGCTCACAACTGAAGACAACTTCAGACAAGTGTTCAATATATTTAGCTCCCTTTTCCGCTGGAAAATTATCCAAGAGCTCCAGCTACAATCAGAATATCTGTCATCCAGAGCTTATCTGCTGACTTATAATTGCCTGTAAATCATCCAGGCTGTGTCTGGGGCTTTGCAATTTCCTTGTTCTGCTGGGTCTAAATAGATTTGCGATGCCCCAGCAGTGTCCTCGAGTGCTTGGGATTAGAAAGTGGGAAGATGATGATCCCTCTCCATCTCACAGGTGGGCAGAGGAGCTGTTTGAGAGCCGTGTTTTGTAGTGCTGAGCCCCTTCTCCCTCAGGAACCACAGACCCAGCCTCCAAACCATGCTTCCTCTCACAAGCTATTTATAAAAAGTGGCTTTTATGCTTTGGGAGCTGCATCAAATTTTTCTGCTTCCCCAACTGGGTGAAACTGAAACCCACAGAAAAAAAAAAACCCAAAACATAACATATTGCCCAAGCCTGCTGCAGGGAGCTGAGCAGCTCTTCCAGCACCCAAACCCCCTCCCTTCTCCAAATTGAGCCTGCAAAGCAAAAACCTCTGCAAGCTGAAAAATTGCTTAATTGCCTCAAATTGATTCCATGGTTTTATTAAGATATTTTCCCAGCTCCATTATGGTTAATTATTTGTATTACAGTAGACTCCGAGGCCCCAAGCAGAGATCAGGGCCCCATTGTGCTAAATAGTATACAAGCACATAATAACAAAACCATTCCTTGCCCCAGATAGTTTGCAATTACATGGAGAGGTGCAGTGGAAACGCACCACAGCTCGTGTGAACACCTCTGAGGAGAGGTTAAAGTGGATTTTGAAAGCCAGGAGGGTCCCTCACCAGAGTGGAGCTGCTCCCTCCCTGCAGCCCCACTCGCTGAGCTCCAGTGGGAAAAAGTGGAGGGAGAATATTGACCTGCAGCCAGAAGAACACCCCACCTGGCTCAAGGATTCATGATGGGAGGAGGGGGACTGAAGAAGTGGAAAGAAAAGTGGGGAAAGCTGAACAGGTTCCCCGTGCTGCTTTCCCCTCCACCTCTGGTTTGTGCTGCGGGAGGTTCGTGAGGGAGCTTGTTTCCCTGGGGATTTCCAGCCTCATCCTGCAGAGGCAAAGCTCTCCTCTGGTTAGGTAGATGTTAAGATCAGCACCAAGCCTTGCAGAGCCCCTGCCTGCTTCCTTCCATCCCCAGCGAGGAAGTGGAGCAAAGACGCAGAAGGGGAACCCTGCACTCCTCCCTCCTCCCACCCCTCTGCGCTGCCAAATCCCTGCGGCTGCATCTCGATCGTGCGTGGGAGACCTTGATGAGCGAGGGGTCAGCACTGGGGAAGCTTTTCCACACCTGCAAGCGAGTGGGGGGAGCTTTGAGAGCTCAAAGCCTTGCTGGATGTGACGCTCGGGGCAGCTGCTGATTCTGGCAGGGGTGTTGTTTGTACCCCGGGTGCCGCCGTGTGACCTCGGGGATGCTCAGGAGATGCCTTGCACCTCTCTCTGCATCGCCCACCTCCTGCATCACAACCCAGGGCTGAGAGGACGTGAAAGGCAGCAAACTGCAGCCCAAAGCCAGGGAGAAATCCAATTGTTTCCAAACAGTAAGCTGAGGACTCAAGCGGAGCAGGAACCTCTGGAGATAACGCGGTGTCTGTGTGTGTGTGTGTGTGTGTGTCTGCGTGCAAAACAGAATCCCCCAGCTTTAGCAGGGCTTTCAAAAAGATCTGGGTGGTGATTCAAAATCCAGGTTATGACCTGTGACCCCTGGATGAGAAATTGTTGCCATTTAGGATGTGTTAGGAGGTCCATCCTTTTCATCAAATGCGTGTTTCTTCTTGCTGCGGGAGGCAATCACACCGGTATATCATTAACTCGCAGAAAAGGAGGCTGTAAAAGAAGTTGATGGGGGACCTTAGCCCACACCCTGCTGGGGTCTGCTCCGAGCACAATATCCCAGCGACCATGAGATTAAGCTAAAGAGAAAAGTGAAAATGCTTTTCACGATTCACACGCCCTTTAGATTGTTTTATTAAACCATTTGAATAGGGATTTCCCTTTCGGCCGACAACGGGGCCCGGCCAATGCATAGTTCTAGGTTGCTATGACTTAGTTGGTGCTGGCTAATCACAAGTGAGGGCAAATTTCATATAAAATATCTCGGGCCATTGTCAACCTAATGCAGCGTGACAGTGGCAGCACAAAGGGGGATTCATTCACCCCAGCAGGTAATAAGGACGATTTGCCATACCAACCAGGCAGTCTCGAGGGGGGCTGTCAAATACGATCAGAGCAGTGAAATGGAGCCTCACATTCCATTCTCAGGTGGGCGAAGGCGATCCTTTTGTCCCACCATGTTGCTTCTGATAACAGAATACAATTATATTCTCTCTTCTTTTTTTTTTTTTTTTTTTTTATTTTTGGCCTCCCTGTACCCCACTGACCGTTGGGGCTGTTTTGCATAGGGCTTTTTGGGGGCTTGCCTTCTTTTTCTTGCTTTTCTCGTTTTCCCTTTCGAGGCCAGATAGGGACCCCAACGGTCCTTCAACCTGAAGAATTTCACCCCGGTCCTTCCCCTGCTCCCTTTTCCGCCTTCCCCTTTCATTAAGGGCTCTGTCCTGCCACAATGAGGGCCCTGTATCTCTGCTAATAACCCCCAATTGGCACACAGCTTCCTTTTGTCTGGAGCCTCCCAGGGACAGCGGCTGTTGGGGAGACGAGGGCTGGGGGTAATTTGGGGCGGTTCGAAGAGGACCCCGCTGGCTGAGGACGATGAAATATTCAGGAGAAGGCATTTCTGGGATGGCAGGAGAGGGGTTTGTGTGTGGGGGGGGTGGGAAATCAGATGCCACCGAGTGTTTCACACATGACCAAGCCAACAGAAAGACAGATAAAAGGTGCTTGCATTGAGCAGGGTAGGTAGGGAGACACGCAGGGGTAACGATTAGATCAACAGGGAGATAGGGAGATGGAGAGAGTGATAGAGGGGGGGTTTGCTCTGCAGGCAACAGACCCGGGATACTGATACCAGACTGTCCTGCTGATTTGCCTGTCGTGGTGGTCTGGTTACCTGTGATCACCTGGGGTTGTTTTGACAGTGGCTAATTAGGGAAAACATTCCAGCTTCCAGCCCACCCTCGGCTCAGGCTCACACGAGGGCTCGGACCCGCTCCCAGCGCCAGTGCACGGGGCTTCCAGCCTGCTCTGGTGCCTGGCAATCTGGCTCTACCTGTTTCGGGTAGGGCCTGAAAGGTTTGGAAGTGCTAGAAAGCTTTGGAAGTGTGAGAAAAGTTTGCAAGTGCAAGAAAGGTTTGGAAGTGCCAGAGAGGTTCGGAAGTGCGAGCACCACGCTGGAGGTTACAGCTCTGTTGTGCTGAGAGCTACAATAACCACAGAGCAGTGATAACCACAAAAAAACAACAGAGAGAGAGCAAAAAGAAGAAGAAGAAAAAAAAGAGTGAGAAAAAAAACCCCCATCATTCAGATGTTTTAGGGAAACTTGGCCTTCAGGATTTTACAAGCTGCGTTAATCCAACCTCCTTCAATCCAACTTTCCCTCTTATCTGTATCGCCTTCATGTTCCCTGGCAGGAATTGCCCATTTAATAATTTCCCTCCAATGAGCTGAATCACAGCTAATCTGATCAAAATGTCTTTTTAGGGCCTTTCATCTTCCCAGGGATGTGTTGACACTAGCACAGCTGGTTCAGAGGAAACAAGAACTCAATCAGAACTCCGTTCAAAACACAGATGGGACCCAAACCTAACCTTTCCTTTAAGATATGCAAAAGTGTGGTTAACTCCTTGTTATTATGCTTTTGCATACGTCTTTGCATTTAGGGGCCTGGTTTTTAAATGGATAAAAAAGTCAAACAAAGCCTGGAGCTGGATTTTGATGAGAAACTCTGCGGGATCAGCTGGGCCCGGAGCTGGCACAGCTCCCCTCGAGGAAGGGGACAGGCTGGGGCGTCATGCAGAGCCTGGAATGGATCCATGGGGCAGCTCCTGGTTGGCATCCTGGAGCCACCCTCATCCCATTTCAGGGCTAGACCTGAAAGCCTTCATTACCTGCAGCCCCCAGGGAATCCTGTTCTTGCAAAGTGGGCTTCCCTAGGTTTGGAGGTAAACCCTCTTGGGAGTGCTGCTAAAGACCAGGGCACCTGAGACAAGTCCACCCACCAGTCCATGGCAGCAGGAGCTTGGGTTTCCTTGGTCAGAGGCTCCAAATCATTCAGGTCTGCCTGTAAATCTGCACAGAGAATGGAGTTGTGGATTCCCCATCCCTGGGAGTGTCCAAGGCCAGGCTGGACGGGGTTTGGAGCAACCTGGGCTAGTGGAAGGTGTCCCTGCCCATGGCAGGGGTTGAGATGAGATGATCTCAAGGTCCCTTCCAAAAGCATTCTGGGATTCTGTGATTCTCTGATTCCAATCTTACAAACTGATCTTTGAGGAATGGACTCAGTGATCCTTCTGCATCCAAGGGATCCCAGGCAGCCATATGGGCTCTGCTCCAGTCCCAAGGTTCCCATGCAATCAGGCTCTTCTGGGCAAGATTCACAGGGATTTATTTAACACTGGACACGTCTTTGTGCAATGCAGAGCTGCTCTGGGATGTCCTGGAGCTACCACAGAGTCCTGTAATGACTCTAAGCCCAGATGAGGTGCTGATTCAAAAGTCTTCTTGTGGTAGAAATGTGGAACACTTTGGGTTAGAAGGGACCTTTAAAGGCCATTTAGTCCAACCTCCCTGCACTGGGTGAGGAGAAAAAACATCCCTTTTTTCCCCTCTCCTCTGTGATGCTGGAGGCTGAAAGGATGCCCAGAGCTCAGGCTGGAGAGTGTAAGCTGAGCTTTATGTCCACTTCCTTGCAAATGGGGAAAATAAGGCAGAGTTTATGCCCAGAGAGGCATCTTGTGCAGGGGTTTGTATCCCACTGGGTGAGGCAGCTCCCAAGCTCTGATCTTCCCAAAGCCTCTGGAGTCTCCTCAGAGGAACCACAGCGACCTCCTGAGTGATGCTGCCGTGGTGGGGCAGAAAATCAGGGTCAGGGCCCTTTGCTGCTCAGTGGTTTAGGCTTGGGAGTGACACCAAGTTAAAGAAACAAAAAAAACCTTAAGGAAGCTCAGGACCTCTTCCTAGAGATTTGATTTGGAAAGTGTTTTCCAGCATAACTAGGGCGAACACAGCACACGCTGGGGAATTTGGGAATGTGCCCTGTGGAACGAATCTCCCTCCCACCAGGAAGCCTGACCTGTCCCCCTCCTTTTAAAATCCTTGTGCTGAGCACATCCAAGGCCACAACTCGCTCCTCCCCCCCTTCCCTGGTGGGTGGAAGGTGTATTTTTTTTGAAAGCCAACAGCAAGTGGGGTACCAGTACCCCCTTTCAAGGAGTCAGGGGGTAACTGGGGAGGTGTCCTGGTGCTGCAGGAGATCCTGTGTGTGTGAGGATGGGTCAGGGGGGAAATACAAACACAGGGACCTCTCCAGGGAGAAGCTGAGGGAAGCTTGAGGCTGAGCCAGGCAGCTTGTGTAAAACCCTTCAGCTGGTTTATCTGACTCGGGATCCTCTATTGCCACAATCCAGAGGAATGTGGGGAAAGTGAAGCTCTGCAGCCTCTGAGGCTCTGCCAGAGCCAATATTTTGTTTCCAATGTTCCCAGTATTTTCCCCACGAGCGATGTCAGGCTCCCAGCAGCGGTGACACCTCTGTGATCCTCCTCCTCCTCCTCCTCCTCCTCCTCCTCCAGGATGGGAACAACACTTGTTCCCCTCCAGCACTTGGGCACAGTCTGTGCAGCGTGGATGGATCTGTCAGCTGGCGTGTGCCAAGGATTTCCCTGTTCCCTGCCTTCCTTCCCCTGGTGCTGTGCCAATATTTAATAGTTCTGATTGGCAAACCATTTCCTTCTTTGTGATCATTACAAAAAAAAATCCCAGACCAGCATTTTAACCTTTTATTTTTCAACCTCCACCTTCACTCCTTTCCCTGGGGAGAAGTGTGTCCTGTGGAGATGTGAACCCTCGTTTCTCAGAACCTGGTTTGGGTTGGAAGAGACCTTTAAGGTTCACCTGGTCCAGCTCCCCTACAATGAGCAGGGACATCTTCCACTAGAACAGGTTGCTCAAAGCCCCTTTCCAACCTCACCTGGAATGTTCCCATGGATGGAACATCCACCACCGCTCTGGGCAACCTGCTCCAGTGTTTCACCACCCTCATCATAAAACATTTCTTCTTTAGATCAAGTCTGAATTCACTTTTTTTTTTTTTTTTTTTTTTTTTTTTTTTTTTTTTTAAGTTTAAAACCCCTTGTCCTGTCTCAACAGTCTTTCCCCATTTTTCTTCACAGCCCCCAAAAAGCATCCTAAGGTCAGGGACATCATCCCCATATCCTGAACCTGCAGGTTTTGGCTTTGAGGGATCTGCTGGTTGCCCAGTTTAGGAGAACCCAGCTGGGCTGAGGAACTGGAGTCTCCTCTGCTGGTATCTGGGACAAGTGAGTCCTGCACTGCTTCCCCTGCACGTGGATTTGGGGGCCAGCAGGCAACACCGTTCAGTTCCTGTAAGCCCTCAGTGTTTCCTGCAAATGCTTTTCCAAATCCTGGGAGCTCTGACTCACCAGTCCCACCGGATTTCGCTCCTGCTGTTCAGAAAGCAGCTTTGCCTGCAAGGCTGAGGGGGCCTAAAGAAAGCTGCTTCTCCCAGGGGTCATCATCTATTTAACAACCGCCAAGGCGCGTTTGGCATTAATCTTTCTCTGATATTCTCCTTTTTCCATCCAAAGTGGTGCAGCACAACCTTCAATTCAAGCCCTTCTGGCTTCTCTTTCACCGTGGGAGCGTTTCTGGGTGATCCTCCCCACGAGGGAACGGCACAGCTCTCCTCCCACAGCTGGGGAAGGTGCTGATAGCAGCTGGGTTGTCCTGCACAGTCAAAACCAAAATTCACTCACCTGAGTCTAAGACTGGCCTTCCAAAACCCTCAAAATTCTCACTTCTGAAATTCCTTGCCCCCTTTCTCCCTTGGATAACCCCTTCCTCCCCTGCAATCCCTGTGTTGCTTTACCATGCCAGGCAGACCCCAGCCACAGTAACCAGAGGAACCTGAGCTGTTAGGACAGGCCCCCAGTTGGGCTGGCTCCAAATACCACAAGCACCAGTCTCTCCCCACTTCTCCTTCCAGTTTCTTGGGGTTTATTTAGTTTATTTGGTTGGGTTTTTTCTCAATCCAGAGTCAATGCAGTGTCAACCACCGTGCAAATCCTAAATGACAGCTGTGGGTTTATACCCCCTGGAGCCAAGGAGGGAGTTGAAACCCTTTCTCACATTCCCTGAGTACATGCCCTACCAGACAGATGTTGGAAAGGCTTCACACCTTCCTCCCCTCAGAGATGGGGGTCTGAAGAAGCTGATACAACAGGGACCTTTCTGTTGTCCTTCAGCTTTGCAAAATGAAGCTCGGAGAAACCAGCACGACTCCTCCCCACGGTCCTGCCAAGCCAATATATTATTCCTTCCAATTTACTCCATTTTTTGCCTCTCCCAAGAGCACCCAAGGTGTTGGTGGGGTCAGAAATTCAGGGTTTACTGCAATGTCTTCCCTGGTGTGGAGCAGGGAGCAGGAGCCTGTGTTCAAGAGGAGACATGCTAATGATGGTTGGGAGGAGTAGCTGAGGTGTGGGGGTTCTTTCCTTCATGATCTGGGATAATTCTGTTCTTTTCCACATTGTTTATATGTTATCCAACCTGAAGTGCTTCACTCCAAGGTCTCTGTTTCAAAAAGGATGGTGACAAGCTCCTAGTGGGAGGTTTGTCTCCACAGAGCAGTGTCAGGAGTTGTCTTGGAAATATCAATGTTCCTTTCGCAAAAGAGCTTCCAAAGCTTCAGGAGAACCACCTAGAAAAGTGACATGAGTAGGAAACCCTTAAAAGAGGATCCATCTCTACTGTTTGGCTGTCTGTTCTGCAGCTGCTGAGCTCTGCTTCCTTCTGTGCAACATGACATCTTCTTTTTCTCTTTCTTTTCTTTTTCTTTCTTTCTCTTTCTTTCTTTCTCTCTTTCTTTCTTTCTTTCTTTCTTTCTTTCTCTCTCTCTCTTTCTCTCTTTCCTTCTTTCTTTCCTTCCCTCCCTTCCTCCCTCTCTCTCTCCCGTCCTTCTTTCTTCTTTCTTCCAGTGCAGGGAGGAAGGAAAGATTTAGAGTGTCAGGAACAGGGACAACAGGGCTCAGTGTTATGGTACAGACATGGTAAAAAGGGACTTTAAAGCCTTTCACAAGCAAAATAAACCATTATATTCCTTCTCCTGTGTCACCATAGTCCTTCCTCCCACATATCTGGGATATTTACCTGACCTGAGGTTAATCATTTAGTCATTCAGAGAAGGATTCAGGGAAAATAAGTCACTGTCTGGGCAGAAGGGCACAGGAGAGCAGGTTTCATATATTGGACAGTCGGGATATTTATACAGTTATTCATCTGACTTCCTCACCCCCAACCTGATGACCCCCTGCTCATCTCCAACACCTTCTGCCTGCAGTTCTGAAGACCTCACTGAATTTAGCATTGCAGGCACCAGAGGAGATAAGCAGGACTGTCCTCAGGTGTACAGATAAGGAAGCAGAAGCACAGCCTGACCACAGGATTTGCCCAAAGTCACATAAAACAGCCCTGGGACAGCAGGAGAGCAAAGCTCAGGTCACCTCATGCTCAGGCCTGTGAATTGTCCCACTGATACCGCTCAGCTGCATTTCTGCACCTCGAGATGTTTTTTTGCTGCTGAGACGTATTGGTCAGAGATGTCGTGCCCAGGGTGTTCAGGGGATATTCAGGATCTCAGACTCACAGTCTGGGCACTTTAGGAACCCGTTTTCCAGAAGTGAACAGAGAATTGGAGACCTTTGCAAACATCCCTAAGGGCCCTCTGTCACAGCACCTTTCTCACTGATATCCAATCCTTTGAAAAAGCAAGTGGTTAAAACGCTCTGTAAGTCAACATCCCCACGAGATGTTAGTCCCTGTTAACCAGATGACCTTCCAGAAGCTCAAGCCCTTAACGAGCTGCGTGTCCCCTGCCACCAGAACCACCCAGAGAGGAATGAGGCGACCTGACAAACACGCGGCCGCTTTGCCTGCTATCTTCGCCGAATCTCTCGCATTTTTATATGGCACCTTAATAACCCCTCATTTCCATTACAAGTGCGTGCTTTCCTTGGGCTTATCTCCACCTCTATCCACTCCTGCTCCATTCCTGCGGCCACGCCGCCCCCGGCTACAACCCGGGATGCTCCGAAATGCCCGGCAGGGTCGGGGCTGCTTCGCCAGGGCGGGACGGTCCCGTAACTCGGGAGGTGGCAGGACGTGATTCACCCATGGCACCGCTCCATCTGCGTCAAGACTGAACCCGGTGCCTTAACTTCAGGGGGCAGGGAGACGTAAACCCAGTGCCCTAATTCCGCGGAGCCATCAAGAGATCCGGGGCTGCGACTTTTTCTCAAGAGACAAAAAAACTCCTCACCTCGCTGCCCCCGGGGCCAGATCTCGGCTCTCCTCTGCCCTGCCCGCCCGCATTCCCCAGGTAGTTGCGATCAGATACGAGCTCTTCGCTTCCTGTTGAGCGCTGTTAAGTGGTGGCTGCGCTCCACCCCAGGGGTGGCTGCATTTCAAAAGCAGGGGAGCGATTACATCGTATACGAGGCTGTAAAAGGCACCCGGGCTCCTTCTGGGAAGAGAATAATCGGTGCTTCTCCAGGCAAATCCTATCAATACCCCCCCCCCCCCCCCTTCTCAATGCCCTTTACCCCTTTTTGGTAAGGGCTGAAACCAGTGGGGAGTTCAGGTAATGGATACTGAGATTTAGGGCTCGGTGTCCACAAACAAAACGGTGTTCCTGGAACTGCTTGTTCAGCCGGGACCAACCCCTGGCAAAGGCAGAAATTCTTCGGGCTGTGTGGCCTGAAGCTCCCCGGGGTTTGGTGAGCTCTTCACCTGTACAGAACCGTAAAATCCTTAAGGATGGGAAAGACCACTGAGGTCACCCAGTTTAAACATTAACCCAGAGCTGCTACATCTACCAGTAAACCGTGTCCCCAAGTGCCACATCTACATGTCTTTTAGATCCCTGCAGGGGTGGTGGCTCTACCACTGCCCTGGGCAGCCTGTTCCAATGCCTGACAGCCCTTCCAGTGAAGATTTTTCCCAATATCCAACTTAAACCTCCCCTGGTGCAACTTGAGGCCGTTTCCTTTCAACCTGTCACCTGATACCTGGGAGAAGAGATCAACTCCCTCCCAGATCCAACCTCCTTTCAGGTAGTTGTAGGGAGCAGTGAGGTCCTCCCTGAGCCTTCTTTTCTCCAGGCTTGTCATCCCCAGCTCCCACAACCACTCCTCCTAAGACTTGTGCTCCAGACCCTTCCCCAGCTTAGCTGTCCTTCCCTGGACATGCTCCAGTCCCTCAATGTCTGTGCTGAGCTAATTCAGCTCCTGCTGAATCCAAAATCAGATCCAAGACCTACAAACTCCCAAGCCAAAGCCACCCCTCCCACAGCCATGCAGAAGACAAACCCATGCACCAACACCACGGCTGTAGACACCTTCTCTTCCAGGCACAGGGGGTCTCCATGGCATTTGCAAACATCAGTTCAGCACCTTCCCAATAAGCCAAAGGCCTGGATCAGGTCTCTCCTGAGCAGAGGAAGGGGTGACTCCCAACAGATGGGAGGTAACCTAGCCAAGCAAGGTGTTTTGGCCACTGCAGATGTCAGGCAGGAGCACAACATCTTTGCCTCTAAACTGGGCATAACTGGGTTTGGTGGATGGGCCACTTGGTGGGTAAGGAATTGGATGGATGGTTGCACTCAAAGAGGTGCCCACGTGGAGACCAGCAGCTGGTGGTGTTTCCCAGGGGTTGGTTTTGGGACTGGTGTTTGCCAGGGACGTGGACAGCGGGATGGAGGCACCCTCAGCAAGTTTGCCGGTGACACCAAGCTGGGTGGTGCATCTGGTGTGCTGGAGGGAAGGGATGCCACCCAGAGGGACCTGGACAGGCTGGAGAGGTGAGTCTGTGTGAACCTCGTGAGGTTCAACAAGGTCCTGCACCCGGGTCAGGCCAATCCCCAGGATCACAAATACAGGCTGGGTGGAGAATGGATTGAGAGCAGCCCTGAGCAGAAAGACTTGGGAATGATGGAACTGGATGATGTTTAAGGGACCTTCCAACCCAACCATTCTGTGATTCTATGAAAAGGTTTCAAGATCAGTTAGGCCACAGTGGGAGGAGGTGGAAGGTGTGGTCAGGCACTCTGGATACCCTTCCACACTGTAATAACATTTAAACCACCAGCTTATCTGAGTGGCTTCTGTGAGAAGCCTTTGCTTTTTAAAGACCCCAAGGCTGGGCAAGCGTCCTTGGAGTGATCAGATGAAGCTTTCCACCCCTAGAATTTGGGTTCTGAATCCCACCTGGACTTAGGCAAGTCCCGAGTCCTGTCAAAACCAGACTCATCTGTTCATGCTCCAAGCTGAGTTTTCAGTCATGAACTGCACGGTCATCACTTGCAGGATGCTGGGATCCTCCAGGCTGGACAGATGCTGAACAAGGGCTTTTCAAAATCACACTGGGGACCTGAGGGTTCCTGCATTTTCCTTTTTTTTTTTTTTTTTTTTTTTTAAGCTCTAGCCCCTGGTGACTTATTAACCTCCCCGTGTGCATAGACAAACATGTTCCAGGACATTGCTCATACCTTCAGCTTGTAAATTCATGCACGTTATTTCATTTGCATGTTGTTGTGCTTGGTAGTCTTCCCAAAGCAAAGCTTAAGTTCTTGCTTAAGCCTCGCAATCCAGCCAGGACTGCTTTGCAGTCTTGATTGCTCCCCGAAAACATGTTGACTTTTTTTGGCTTGGTGTATTAAACTCTTTGCATTAGTAAAGCCTGGAAGCATCTGGAGGGTAAAAGACGAAGCCAAACCGCCCAGGGAAAGCTCAGATCAGCAAAATATGGTGCAGAGAAGGTCTGAGTTGTTTTGAGTAGTCAGCTGATACAGAGCTCAGTAGAAGTTGGTGAAGATGCTTCAGCTGAAAGTGTGACCTCGTGCCTTTTGGATCCACTTGTATTTCAACACTGTGTTAGCAGAACCATCTGAAAGGGGTCAGAAACAACATGATTTCTTGGAGAACTGGTCTGTAGGCACAGGGTGAGCTCCTGTGGGGAATGCTGTAAGAGCTTAAAGGAGGCCAGTTATCAGAACTGTTGTGTCTGCTTTGAATTTCCTCAAGGGCTTGAGAACAGCCCTGTTTGTGGCAAAAATACCATTTTACTGAAGGCAAAAAGCAGGGGTGATTTCTGAGGTGTGGTGTTGATCTCCAGGGTGGATTCTTGTGAGTGAAGAAACCAAAACTGGGGGGGTGGATGAGGGGGAATAAACCCCGATCTTTTGGTGTATTCCCCATTTGCAAAGCAGTCTGAAACGTTTGGTTTTCATTTTGGCCCAGTGCAGAAAAAGCACTGGCATCCAGTCAGGCCAGGCCAGTGCTGAGCTCCCCTTCCCCACCCAGCTCCACCTGGGATGAAAGGCTGTGATGGAAGGTCTCCACAAAGACTAAAACACCTCAGCCTTTAGCCCTGACATCCTTTGGCTGATCCCTCCCGCCAGCCCGAGGCAAGGGGCAGAAAAGGAAAGCTCCTTTCCAGTCCCCCTGGCAGGGACCTTAATTAGGCAAGTGAGGAAGACTTTGGGCAGGAGCAAGATGCCATGCACTGAGCAGTGTCACTGAGCAGGGACACACCCTTAGGAAAGGAAAGGTGGCCTCAGGATGGAGGGCAAGGACAGTGTTTAGTTTACACAGCGAGGAGTGAGGACTATCTGTCCATCCTGGCATTTTCCTCCCTTTTCCAGCTATCAGCATCTCTCCCAGTGGAGGAAGAGAGGGTGCTTTACCCGGTGCTGGTCCCACCACTAAGGGTGCAGGCTGTTGTTAAGTGTAGACCTGCATTTCCCACGCTCTGGGAACACACCCAGGCTCCGTGCACCTGAAGCCAAGCCCACAGCCCAGGGTATGGCCGTGTGGTGCACTGGCTGCAAAGCACCACACGGAATATTCCAGGTGCCCCCTGAAAGCCAGGCTGTGCCCTGGCCCTCTCCAAAGACCTCGGGATGACCCGAGTGGGAGCTGCTTGGCTGACCTCAGCGGCCCTGAGTCAAGCCCGGCCCTGCCCGCGCAGGAGCTTGTTTCCTGGTGAAAAGAAAACCCTCCTTGGAGCAGGTCCAAGCCAGACCACAGGGAAGAGGAGAGTTTCCTGGCCTCCTGCCACGCCCTGGAGAGAGAGGAGATTTTCACAGGGCCGGCCGAACCCCGCGTGTGGTCCCTCATTCCCCGCTTTCTCTCTCCCGCAGCCACCAGGGAATCCGCCTTCGTCCACGCCATCGCCTCGGCCGGCGTGGCCTTCGCCGTCACCAGGTCCTGCGCCGAGGGCTCCGCCACCATCTGCGGCTGCGACACCCGCCACAAGGGCTCCCCCGGGGAAGGCTGGAAGTGGGGGGGCTGCAGCGAGGACGTGGAGTTCGGGAGCATGGTGTCCCGGGAGTTCGCGGACGCGCGGGAGAACAGGCCCGACGCCCGCTCGGCCATGAACCGGCACAACAACGAGGCCGGCAGGACCGTAAGGACTTCTCAGTTTCTCCTTTCCCCGCGTTTTCTTGCCTGCCGCGATGAACTGTGGGAGGGGGTGGAGGGGGAAAGACCAAACCTGTGTCTGGGCGGGTTTACGCCTCAGAAAGATGATAATAGTTCTTGTCAGGGAGGTGATCGACGGAACTGATCCACGAAGGCTCCAGGTAAATTCACCCGCCCACATGTAAATGCCTGCCTTGGAGTCAGTTGTCCAGAGGTCTTTGTTATAGAGAATGGATCTGGACAGGTCTAGGATGGGATTTCATCCCAGCTTGGTGAGGGCATCAGCAAGTGGTGGACGCCCCATCCCTGGAAGTGTCCAAGGCTTTGAGCAAACTGCTCTAGTGGAAGGTGTCCCTGCCCATGGCAGGAGGGTTGGGACTGAATGGTTTTTAAGGTCCCTTCCAAGCAGAACCATTCTGTGGTTCCATGATTAGAATCAGTAATTCAATCATAACGCCCCAACTGGGCCTGTTCCCATCCGTTGGCTGTAGGACGTCTGAAGTTGAGATGGATCAGGGCTTGGGGCGTGTGTCAGGGAAAAGAAAGCACAAAAAATCTTTCCCCCATCACAGTGGCTGCCTCATACACAGGGGACCTTTTCCCTGGGTGGAATAACCCCAGTAAGAGATCGCTCTTTTTTTCATCTCAAGAATAGCCCATAAATTCCAGAAAGAGTGTATTTTGTGGGAAACAATTTGTGAAACTTGCAGCACAAATTCCTTGCCCATGGAGATTGGGATGCAGCTCCTCTGAGATATCAAAGAGCAGATTAATATGGCCTTGTTCCCTCAGCAGAAGGTCTGGCACATGGCTGGGAGGACATCAGAGCAAAGCCACCACAGCTGTGCTGTGCTAGGAAACAACTGTGCTCAGGCAGAACAGGACTTTGGGGTGAGATCCTCAGGTGGGCACCCTCAAAATCCCAGGGGCATTGTCCCACCTCCCACCACAGCAGAGCCCTTGAAAGACAACTTTTGGAAATGAAATACCACCAAAAACCAAAACTATCTCCAGTGAGGACAACCACAAGCAATAATGTGGTTTCCTCCAGCTCTGGCCTAAATTCTCCCAGGGAACCCCAGATATTGTGCATTGCTGGTGGAAGTTTCTGGGATAGACAACGGGACAAAGGAGGACTGTGGAGAGGATGTATAGAGTGGAAAGGAGGGATCTGCTTTAAAGTGAGAATCCTTGGGAAAAACGAGCTCTGAGCAAACATCCCTGTGACCACAGGCCTGCAGGGGCCTTTTTATTGTAAACCCTGTTCTTTGACACTGAGTTATTTTAGGCTATTTTACAGATGTCAAAGGATCTAAAAATCCTAGTGTTTCATAAAGCACTTTTCCATTCTCACCACGCCTGCACTCATGGAGTAGCTCTTCCAGGCCTCCATAGCCAAGTGTTCCCAGCTAAACCCGAGCCATAGGCAACGTTCCATCCCAGTTCCCATCGGAACTCCAGCCCTGCCACTCCGCCAGCAGTTTTGACTAAGTTCAGCGTGATTATACGAACCAAACATGTTGTGGTTCCCTCTCATCGCTAATTACAACCTCTTTGTGGCGGGTGATACTCCGTAAATAACCCAGGAAAGCACCTGGTGAGCACCAAGGTGCTGATTCATGGCAAATCTCTTGGCCTCAGCCTGGCACGAGTCTGTTCACGTACCCAGAAATTTGCTGATCGGTCTGAAAATGCAGATTATCAAGCCTGTTGCATAAGGTCGTCTCCCACCTCGGAATCCTGGAGGGCAACCACCTCTGGAAACGTTAAAGCTAATTTCATAAGAGGTATAAAACCAAATAGTCACCTTCTGGGATCAATAATCACCTTTGCATGTGCTCCAGGACAGTGTTTGGTGTTGAAGTTTGAGCCTTTCAAAAGCAGAAGTTGGGCTCCTATTTTTTTTTATACTTCTGAAATGGCTTAAATGTGACAATAAATTATGTTTTGGTTTCTGGATGTAGCCACAGCAAGACTAGAACTTTGATTAAGTAAACATAAAACATATGTAAAAGGCAGGATTCTGTTCTGGTTGAAGCGTGGAATTCTGTCCCAGATAGTTAGGAAATTTCACATTTCCCTAATTTCCCGTGGGACAGGTGAATATTTTATTTGTGGAGACATTGTTGGAGCAGTTTTGTGTGTGTACTTCGCTTCTCTGCCAAGGTGTGCCTGAATTGTTGGGTGACAGCACTGCCGTATTTCCACATGAGCACTGATAAGAGTTAAATATGCTCAGAAATCCCTTCATCCCCTGGTGGAAGTTCTTGGTAGATGCTTAAATTTGAGGTGGGAATCAGAACTAGTCACTGAGAACAACGAAGCTGCAGAAGGTTTATGTTCCTTAGATCCAGCATCAGAGCAGGGGGGACTGGGGGGATGAGGTGAGTTTTTTTCACAAGCGTGCAAATATATGAAATATGAATATGAATAGGTGAAATATGAATAGATGAAATACGAATAGATGAAATAATTGGTAATTCTTCAGGAAACCACGGCTAAATATCAGTGTGCCAGAAGTGTTTCGATTGCAGGTTAATGCCTTTCCTTCTCCTTTGCCTTTCTCCTCTTCTCCAGTCCATCATTGAGCTCATGCACCTCAAGTGCAAGTGCCACGGCCTCTCGGGCAGCTGCGAAGTGAAGACCTGCTGGTGGTCCCAGCCAGACTTCAGGGTGATCGGGGACTACCTCAAGGACAAGTACGACAGCGCCTCGGAGATGGTGGTGGAGAAACACCGCGAGTCCCGCGGCTGGGTCGAGACCCTGCGGCCCAAGTACAACTTCTTCAAGGCTCCCACCGAGAAGGACCTGGTGTACTACGAGAACTCCCCGAACTTTTGCGAGCCCAACCCCGAGACGGGCTCCTTCGGCACCCGGGACAGGATCTGCAACGTCACCTCGCACGGCATCGACGGCTGCGACCTGCTGTGCTGCGGCCGCGGCCACAACACGAGGACTGAGAAGCGCAAGGAGAAGTGTCACTGCATCTTCCACTGGTGCTGCTACGTGCGGTGCCAGGAGTGCATACGAGTCTACGACGTCCACACGTGCAAATAAAGCGGGGAGGGGAAAGGGACCCTTTGGATTTGAGCCTCCTCGCTCTGAGGTTTTGCGGACGTTGAGAGGAGTCGACTTTTTTTTTGTTGTTTTTGTTTTTGTTTTTTATATTAAAAGAATAAAAACTTTGAGGGGGGGGGATTAAAAAAAAAAAGGGGCAAAAAAAAAAAGAATAAAAGGCTCAAAACTGGTCGGATAGAATAGGTCTAAGGACTTCTGGGCTTATCCTGAGGTACATGTGGCAGCCACACGAGTTGTGCCCCAGCGGGGACAGCGGCTTTTCAACCAAGGCCATAGAGCTGGGAAGAAGAACACAAGCAAAAGCGTGGATGTGCTCTGCTCCCACCCACCTCAAGTGACTCGTGTGGTTTTAAGTGTCCTTTGAAAGACTTGCATCTTCCTAAGCATGTCCTTTTTCCCCCCAGCCAGGCAGAGGCTGTGATGGACAGCAGCACTGAGCTTTCCAAGAGGTTCCATCTCCATACCCCAGCAGCCAGACTGTGTGTGTGATTTGAGCACCAGCAGCAAAAGAAATGAAAGCAGATAAATTAAATTTTTATTTTTTTTTTTTTTTAAAAGAACATGACTTCTTTGCTTCTGCCCTGGAACCAGAGAAGTCTGCAAGCATATAATTGAGCTGTAGGGTGGGCAGGCCCTTCGTGTGGACTTTTTATCTGAGCTGCTTCTGCCAGATTCGAAATAGGATTCAGCGACATCTGGAGAAAGGGGAAGAGGGAGAAGAAGAGGCAGAGTAAGAGAGACAACTGCTGGTGGCTTCCTGCCAATGCCCTGTTGGCACAGAGGTGACGTGCACGGTATGGAAAAGTTCAGTGCCTGGCACATGAAGTGAAGAGGACTCGGAGGGGGTGGGTGTTGAGAAGGAGACAGTCCCACAAATGGGGATGTTGCACCAGCTGTGGCTCAGTCAGCCAGTGAGTTTTCCTTGGAAACACACAGAGCAGAGTGAGTCTCCTGGGGCTGGACACTCGCTGCTGGGTGTGGGACATCCATCTCCTGAGCATCCCAGCTGGTTCCCAGAGGAGGAAAGGGAAAGTGTTCGCCCTTCCCACCTCCTTAGAGAATCCTGTCACCAGCAGTGGGAAGTGCACTTAGTACACCCACCCTCTGCACATCGTTCAGGCTTCCCCCAGGGCACTTAGGAACAGCTTTAGACCACAAGTCTGTCATGAGCATGACTCTGAAGGACCGACTGTCACCCATTAATTTACATGATGGTGAACCAACCCACCCTCCCCACAAGGCCCCACGAGCTGGAACAGCCTCACACTCAAGCCAAATTTTGTTCCACACCTGATTTCTACAGCCATTCCCACCTATAAAAGTGGCACAGTTTAAAATGGACAAAACCCAGACTCTGAACCAGCCCAGAGTTTGGAAAGTTTGGACACGGAACCAAATCCCAGCTTTGCAGTGCTGGCCCCTCTGACTCCACACCTTTCCACGCTGCTCTACTTCTGATTCCAGATCGGGATCACCAGCTTACACAAACAGGTCTCACCTCCTCCGTGGGCACCAGGACTTCCTTCAGTGGGTACCAGGCATGAACTCAGCCCCATCACCCTGGGATTTACAGCAGTGCCACCCTGCTTGAGTGCTCAATGTTGGCACAAAGGGGTGGTGAACCCAGCATGGACTCACAGCCTCTTCAGCCTCAGATGCACTTGTCCTGTTTGCTTTATCCATGCTTTTGGGTTCCTGTCCTGGAAGAGGGACAATGGATTGGTGTTTACTCTTTGTCTTCAGTCCAGGAAGGGAAACAGGGCACGAGTGCTCTTCCCTCCCTGCCTGTCAGCTCCTTCCCGGGAACCAAAGCAGGGAGTGTGCAGGAGAAGAAGAAGGGAACAAACAGAGCTTAATCCCCATCAGAGGGAAAACAGGAGGAAATGATGCCTCCAGGGGCTGGCTCTGAGTCACAGCGTCTCCTGGGACTACTCCTGGGCTGGTGCAGTTTATGCATCACCCATTTGTCTCAGGGCTGCACCCCAGGGCACAACCAAGATTTGCTTATGGATGGAGGCACTTCTGGCAGTGCTTTTCAATTAAAAAAAAAAAAGTAAAAAAAAAAACCACCAAAAACCAATAAACAAGAAGCTGCAATGAAAGGAGAGCAGAGAAACAGAAGGGAGAGGAGGAGATGAACAGGGGCAAAGGAAAATACGGGGAGGAAACCAATCTGTGTGTTCATGTCAACATTGCACCCAGGGGATGGCCACACACCGACCGGGAGAGAGCAACAGATCCCTGAAAAATGACAGGGAGAGGGACCAGCTCATGGACACACACGACTGATTTTTGTAGTGCAGTCTTGGGGAAAAGGAAAACCTGGTCATTCTGGAAAACAGAGAAGGAAGCCACTGCAGGGGGAAGTTGCCACAATAATAGATGTTCAAACACAAGCTGCCAAGAAAGCAAACACTGAAGAAAACCACATGTGGGGTGGAAGACATTGATGAATTGGAGGAGATGGGACAAGGGAAGATACATCTGATTTACTTAATGGGATGCAGTGGAAGCAGCCACAAGAGATGTTAGACATGTCCTACCAGGTACTTCTGTCAATAAATGGTGACCTGACAGCAAAAAATTTGCAGGTCAAGGTCCCTTCAATCCATTGACTGGAGCGGGGTCACACCCACAACTTTTTTTTACCTAAGAATTTTGAGCAAAGTTGTTTCAGAGTCCTCCTTTCACACCGCAGCAGTGAAGGAATGGGCTGAAGGATTTGGCTTCCACGTGTGGGAGCTGGACTCTGCCCCAGCCCATCCACAGCCTGCTCACATCCACCATTTCTGCTTCTGCACCCAAGAACAAGCCCAGCATCAGCAGCAGGTGAAGCTCTTCTGGGGGGGTAGGGGGAGAAAATTAAAATTTGGCATTTGCTGAGCAATTGCCCCTTAAGGTGAACAAACAGATTTTGACTGTGGGGGTGGAATTCATTTCACCTGGTCTAAGGTATTTATCAATCTAGTTTTCTGCTGGGACCAACAGCAAGGAACAAAGGAGTCCAGCAGGTGATTCACCACACCCGGGGTGGTACCTGGGCTGTGTTTGGTAAACTGCCCCCTGGGTGTACCTCTGTCTCTCCTCTGACTTCAGCTGGTGAGCTCAGAGGAGGTGATGAGCTCTTGGATGGGCACAGACTGATGATGTGAAGTCCACCATGAGTCAAGGAGGCGAAGCTGCAATCTGATCATCAGCTGAGACGGGCTGGAAGTTGCGCTCCTTCACTCCAAGCTTGAAACAGCTCAGTGGCTGGGGACTTCCACCCCATTCAAGGGGTTCTTAACGAAGCCTCTGCGTAATTTTGGGGGGGTTGTTATGTAATTAATCATCCACTGTGATGACACAACGTGAGGGGTTGAGCAGCTGCTACTAAAGTCGGTGAAAAATTCCTGTGTGAACTCTGTCAATCACTCCAGGTGCACCCAAGGGTGCTGGTGCTGGGTCCAACTCTGCCCCTCCATGAGGAGGGAAGGGAGCCTGTGAGGGGTCTGAGGTGCATGCACTGCTCCTGACCTCGTGGCTTTGGAGAAGGGCCCTGTGCCATTGTTCCCTGATCCACATGAATTCGGGGAGTGTCTCTGGAAAACTAAAATCCCACTCCACTGCCTGCACCAGCTGTCTCCAGTCGGGGTTTCCACTGTCCTGGGGTGAAAGATTGAGACAGTGATGAGTGAATTGCCATCCCTCCCTGCACATCAGCACGTCTCCATCAGGGGTGATTGAGGAGATGGTCTAAATACAGCCCAGAGCCACCTTCTGCCTCGGGTTCTCCCCTCCTGTTGGAACAGCAGGGCCTTCCTTGCGGAGGGGACTTGGGATTTCTCTCAGTAATATAAGAATCTGGTGACATTTTAGCCACCCCAGAATATCCTGTCAGGATCCAGGTGTTGTTTCAAGGACATAAGACAATGACAAGTGTAAAACCTGGGCAGCTGGGTGTGCAGAATGACCTGAGAGGTCTGTGTGGGCAGCTGGATTGTGCACTTCTCTGGAAATGGTTTTCTGCCAAATCTTCCTCTCCCCCCTCCCCACTCTCAGTCGAGCTGGGTAATGCTCCAGCCAAAAGGAAAAGATCATTTATTTCCCACTGATTGGAGCTGCCCACTCCACCTCCATGATCCGTGGTGTCCTTCCCTTCTCTCTCCGCTTCTGAGGGGGTTTGTCCTCCTGCAGATGGTTTGGATCAGGGGTGGCCCTGGCAGTACCAGGGAAAAGGGAGACAAAATCACCCAACCAAGCAACCCAGATACAGAAAATAAAAGTAAAAATGGATCATAATTCCATCCTCTGACATGCTGCTATCCAACCTTTCCTTTAGCTGGACAGATGGGTGGGACAGGCCCCATCAGTTCCACATCCAGCCTCTTTAAAGACAGTGGAGTTACCTGCCAGGGGTGAAATTGGCCTCATCTCTTTTCTTTCTGTGAAAGAAAATGGAAAGTTTAGGAGTTGTTTGGTTGGTTGGTTGGGTTTTTTTTCTTGATTTGGTTTAGTTTTAGAATTTGGGGCCTTCTCTTTCTCAGAGAAAATGGAAATATGGGGAGGGAAATGCACGACATTTTCTGTTCCTTGACCCCTGATGAGCGTCTCTTGGCTCGGTGTCGTGCCCAGCACCGCTGGTCTTCTCCAAAGCATTTTGAAGTCTCCAGAGTTGTTCCCCAATCTTTATAATGGGCTTCACATACAGAACTAAAGCAGTCAGGACTGAATTTTTGGAGGGGATTGCAGCGACAGCCTCACCACAAAATGCCATGTGGCCCCGAAACCCCTGAGTCAGCACCGACTGACAGAAGTGATGCTGAGCATTGCAGGATTTCTGTGTTAGCAAACCTCAGAAAGCAATTTCTTCTGCCTCTCCAAGATATTTTTGGTGTTTTCAGTACATCCAGGTGTTTTGCCACAGAGCTGTCCACGGGTTTATGTTGCATTTGCCATATGTGGGCACACGCTTGTCATGCCCCCATCCTTGAGTTCATAGACAAGAGAAACACTCTGAGCTTTGGGGGCTGCTCTTTTTTTTCCAGCTTCAAAGGTTGGTTTCAGTGCTGAAAATCCTGAGCTTGATGTTCTTGGGGATATTCAGGGTTGCAGCCTGAGCACAGCACAGGACCCTGGAGTGGTGAGATCAGTCCTGGGATCTGCACCACGGGAATTACTCCAGCCTGCCCCTGATGCTTTAATGAAATTGCTTTGGGAAGGGGAAACAGGGCCGTGGAAAGGCATCAAATCAAACTGCCCTGCCTGTATTGGCCATTGCAGCTGGTTCAATAGGGTGTCCACAGCAAAACAACTCCTGGCTCTTCCAGAGAGCTGCTCCAGTGATGTCAGTGGTGGAGTCAGTGAGTGAGTGGGGAGCTTGCTCAGATTTGTCCTTCCTGTGCCCAAGCAGCTGTTGGGGCTGGAATGAGAAGCTGCAGAAAGAGCCTTAGATGGTGGGAGAGAAGGTGGGCTGGGCAGGATGAGATCTCATCTCTTCTTCATCCTCCTCTTTTCTACCTCCTTCCAAGCTCAATCCTGGCTGGTTTAGTAGGGTCTTCTTTAAGGGGAGAATCCTATTCTAGATTTCCCCTCTCTCACTGGGCAGCAGTGGTGGGGTGTGGCTGAATTGTTTCATTCCTGGCTTCCCATCCTCCTGTTTCCTGCCCTCTGTTGTGCTCCAACAGAAGTTACTGATCTGCAGTTCATCACCCCCCCTGACAGGCCTCTGTTAACATCTGTAGGGTGCAGATCCCTCAGTTTGATGGGAAATGAGGCTCCATTCTGAAAAAAAAGGGAAGTTTAATCCCCATTCCTGACACTTCCAGTGTTTTCATGAGCTTGGGTGAGTCACTCTGCTCCCACTTTGCTGCAGTTCCCAGAGGTGTCTTTGGTGCATCTCCACCTTGGAGGAGGAGATTTGATTTTCTCAAGCACAAACAAGAGGCCAGGAGTGAATTCCCAGGCCGTGGTACCTGGAGTGGGATTTGGAATACAAAGTGAGATGCTTAAAGGCAGGAATCTACATGTGAGCTGGGTGCTTAAACTCCCATACCAGCCAAATTACGGGCTCCATTTGCCTAAATTTAACATCTAGGCCTGAACTAAATTATTGAAATTGGTGTCTAAAGCCAGTTGGGATGCTCCAGGGTACCCCACTGGCTCCTGGAAGTTACTCTGGAAGAGTTTGGTCTTCCCTTAAATCTCATGGCATATCTAATAGATCCATCAGATGCTTCTCCATCAGATATGGGAGTTCAGATGTCTAATCACCTGGAGACACAGGCCCGTGGGCATCCACAAGTGTGTGTCTTAATCCACGAGCTGGATCCCACTCCAGGTTCCTAAATCTCATGCCTTTAGTGATTTTTAAGATGGAAAACTGTCTGGGCTCACTTTAACTGATATAAATCAGGTACAAGTCTATCAAAGGGAGCAATTCACACAATTATTCTCTAAGAATAATTATTTGCACCCACTCTACTGCCTGGTGTGTCACAGGTTTGACCCCAAGGGAGCACCTCTGCTCTTCCCATGGAACATGGACATGTCCCACCAGATCATCCACAGGCAAAATCCTGCTGTTCTCTGAACACCAACCACACAGGGAAAGCTCCTGAAGCCACAGGGGTCTTTTCCACGAGACTTGGTCTTCTCTCTCTGTAGACCTTTCCTTACACACGTCCTGTGGACCAAGGGAGGTCTTGCACAGCCCTGCCTGGAAATGGAAAGTGGGGAAAGCGGGAGGAGACCCCATTTCCCTTTCTTTTCCAAGCGCCTTCCTGTTATTTATTACTGTTTATTTATTTCTCACCATTGGTTCCACTCCACCAAAAACCCCTGAAGGCGTTTCAGCCACAGACACGGGCTGAGAAGCAGCTGAGTGCCCCCCAAATTTATGAGGGGCAGCACCATCATGTCAGAGCTCCTTCCCACTCAGAAAAGCACAGGAGGCCTCAGTCTTTTCAAGTCAGGCTCCCAAAAACTCCAAAACCCTCCTGTGCACAATCAAATCCCCCGATTCCCTGCAGTGTGGGTTCCTCCAGGCCTGGTTGTCCCACTGCCCACCCATCCCCAAGCTCAGCTTTGCACCTCTTGACCTCAGTGGAGACCCACTCGATCTGCCTCTTTCTGGCACCACTTTCTGTCACTCCCAGGACAAAACCTGCCTGAACAAGCCCTGTCACAGCTTTGGACTATCTGACAGGGCCACCAGCAGCGTGGAAGACATAAAACACAAACCTGTAGCACCCCAGGGGGATTCCCCCCTCCATCCCCGGTACAAAACGTGCTTGTCCGGCGGTCGAGGACAAGTATCTTCTTGTGAGTGGGGTTTTGGTTGTTGGTTTGTTTTTTTTTTTCACCCTTGCTTTTCCCTTCCCACAGACTGTCTGCCTGATTACATCGCCCTCTTCAAAGCCACCTCACTGTCTGCAACCCTTCCCCCAGCCTGCCCCTGCCCTCACCCCCTCTGTACAGACTGCATGTATGATACAACCTGAAATTCCAAAGCTATTGTACAAAGTAGAGTTGTCACCTTTGTTTGGTTTGGTTTTGCTTTTTATTTTGTTTGTGGTTTTTGTTTGTTTTTTTTTCTCCCCAGTATTTTGTTAAGTCTGATGATTTTTTTTTAAATGATTATTTATTTTATGAATAAATGTATATATTAGTAAGAGTATATATAAATAACTCATTGGGACAGTGTTGTTGCTCTGCTGTTGTGCTTGTGACCTCATTGGCTTTTACCCTATTTTCTACTGACAGCACACTAGAGATGTCTTGTAACTGTTTTTTTGTTACCAGTTAAGTTTGATAGATGTGTTAACTTTATAATGAAAATTAAAAAAAAAAAAAACAAAAAAACAAACAACAAAAAAACCAAGCATCATCAATTTTAACCCGTGTTTGGGTTTTTTTTTTTTCCCCACAGTTTTGATGGGGTGGTGTTTCATATCATGGGCTGAAAACACAGCAGGGAAGAAAAATGTCTTCCCCTTGTGGGACTGGAGTTGTGTGATGTGATGTGACTTTTCACGATGTCCCTGGAAGGTTCTGAGAAATTTTGTGTTGGTTCTGCCGATTCCAATCATTTTCTTCCTCTCTTGGTACACAGAGGCTCCCAACTTAATGTACTAACAGAGGAAGAAAATTATTGGAATCTGCAGAACCAGCAAAAAATCAGTCCTGCAACCTCCAAGGCTGTAACCCCGTTGGAAGAGGGAATAGATTGCTGGGAATGAGCTTCAGGTTATAATTATGGGAGACTCTGGGAACAGGCAAGATAGGGAAAATCATCTTTTTCCTTTCATTGGAGCCTACCATGGCTGGCCTTCCACTGCACCTGCCAGAGAAATCTGCTCCCCAAAAGAAACCCTGTCACAGCCTTTCCCATTCCTGTGTCCTTGGTGAGGAAAGGCATCCTCTTGGAAAGAGGTCGTTGAGAAAGGAGCTCAGCTTCTCTTTGGGACTTTGAGTTTGACTGGGTTGTTGCAGAGGTGGTGGATTGGTTGTGGAAGTGGTAGGGTGGTTCCAGAGGTGGTGGGTTGGTTGTAGAGGTGATGGGTTGGTTGTAGAGGTTGTGGGGCGGTTGTACAGGTGATGGGTTGGTTGTAGAAGAGATGGGTTGATTGTAGAGGTGATGGATTGTAGAAGTGATGGGCTGGCTGCAGAAGAGATGGGTTGGTTGCAGAAGAGATGGGTTGGTTGCAGAGGTGATGGGTTCTCTGCAACAGAAACAGCTGCAGTGAGTCAGGGCAGAGTTTCCGGTGTCTCTGTGCCTGTTCACCTCCCACCCCACCCAAATAGGACCACATCAGATCCCACAGGTCTGCTTGTGGCCTTCTCATAGGGGAGATTCCAGCCACCCAACCTGATCCCTCACAGACCAAGTATCTCCTTTAAGATCATTCTTGACGACTCATTAAGAGCCAACAGAGGGATTTCAGCCCATCCCTAAATTTATCCCACTTACTTAAAACACAGACTTCACTTTGTATAAATCACCTTCCAGAGAAACACTTTTTTCTCTAATTAAACACATTTATAAATGAAAAAAAAACAAAACACCTTTCCCATGGGAAGGGAGGGAAGCAGCACACTGTGATGCCCCAGACAAAATACCCCCACCCCAAACACCCCCCCCATGCCTGGCTTTGGCTGACACAGCTCAAACACCACGGAGAGCTTTCAGCATACCGGGCCCAGCATATTTTCCAGAAATAAATGATAAACATTCCCATTAAAGAGCACTTGAGATAAGTTTATTTGTCAAGCTGTGTTGCCCTGCTCCACCAGGTTTGAGCAAGAGCCTTTTTTTTTCTTTTTTGTGCTTTAATAGGAAAAACTAAGAAATGAGTGAACATCTCTGTTGCTCTCACCTTACATGTGCTATTAACCCCTACAGACACTTTTAGGAATAAAAGAAAATACAGTTTTGGCAACTTATCGATGCCTCCTGGGTTTTTCAGGATTATGGAAGCTGTTGAAGTCCCCCTGTTTTTCTAGAACAGTCCTTTCCCTCTGCATGGGAAGGCAGCACAAACCATGGTCCCATTTAGCCAGGGCAGTGGCCTTTGCTCCTGACAAAGGGGTCACCTAAAACTGTTCCACTGCCAAGTGGCAGCTTTGATACAGGGAGCCAAGAGTCAACCCTTGTTCCCAAACATAATTTAAGGATTGAGGTGCAGACAGGCCTGGATGCAGAGGTGCAATCAGGCACCCAACAATCAGAAGAGTTGAGAATTCCATGTTTCTCTGAGGAACAGTGCACTGAATGTGGTCAAAGGTTTGTGTCCCAGCAAATAATAACAGAAACATAGAATGGCTTGGGTTGGAAGGAACTTTAAAGATCGTCTCCTTCCACCCCCCTGCCATGGGCAGGGACACTTTCCACTAGACAAGGTGGCTCCAAACCTCATCCAGCCTGGCCATGGACACTTCCAGGGATCCAGGGGCAGCCACAGCTTCTCTGGGCAACCTGTGCCAGGGCCTGCCCACCCTCACAGGGGAGAATTTCTTCACTGTATCTCACCTAAATTTCCACTCTTCCAGTTTGAAGCCATTCCCCCTTATCCTGTCACTACAGTTCCTGCTGAACACTCCCTCTCTGGATTCCCTGGACCCCCTTCAGGTGCTGTGAAGTCTCCACACAACCTTCCCTTCTCCAGGCTGAGCATTCCCAACTTTCTCAGCCTGTAAAATAAGCAGTGACCACATCCCTCCTGAGCAAACCACGGCCAAGTTCTGTTACTGGGGGCACTTCACCCCCTCTCCCGACTGCTTTCCACGCACAGGCTTCCCAGTCATGCACAAACAGTAACTCAAACCAGTCTGGGATGTGCCAGATCCACAGGACAGGGGAAAGCTGGTCTGGGTGTGTGGAGTGAGCTCAGGGCTCCTGAGAGCCCCCTGAGTCCTCGTGCACTGGTTTGGTGGAATCAAACCACCCACAGCCAGACAAACCCCCACATGAACAAGGCACCCAAGGGCTCCACAGGCTCACAGACTTGCCACACAGGCTTCACTGGTTACAGGGAGTGGGATTCAGCCCGTGGATTCACACACACACACCAGGGTAGGTGCCCACAGAACCACAAGCAGGCACAGGGGTGCCCTCGGGGCATTTCCATCGGGAGCGTTCTGCCTGTCCTCCAGGTGCTGTTCCAGAACCACCTCGAGCCTCCTGCAGGTCTGTGTCGTGTCTGGAAGCTCCAGGGAGATGTCTCAGAAGCCCTGAGACACGTCACCAGGCACCAGACACTTCAGTCAAGTGACAATTTGCCTGAATTTGAGGTCTGCCCTTCAAGTTCCCATTACTGCCCGTGAAGTCTAACGAGGGATTTATTTCCCCATAAGGGGTGCTTAATGGATCCCTTTGGCCATCTGCAGTACCATGTGGACTTGGCCCATACAGACCCTTTAGGAGGTCCATGTCCCTGTGGATTGGCAGGGGGATTCCCAGAGGGATTCCACTCAGAGATCCCACGGATGGTGCTGGTGTTTAGTCAAGCACGTTGAGAATTCCATCTCCGCCGGCTGCCACAGGAGCTTGGAGCCTTCAAGCACGTGGAGGCAGCACATCACGTAGTGCCACCCAAATGAAGATGTCTTAACCTGCAAGATGAACCCCATTTGAGCAATCAGCCCAGCACAACATCCTTTGAAGCTGTGAAATCCAGCTGAAAGCAGCTCCTGACCAGCAGCCGCCCCGTGGCCCAATAACACCTGAAAGGCTTTGCCATCTCCTTGCTTACCCAGCCTGGCTTTGGAATTTGCTTACTGATCTCTTTTATTTGCAGGTGTGGAGGGGTTTTTCCTTCCCCCCCCACCTTCCTCAAGGAGTCATTTGGAGGCACAGAGCCAGATTTGCATTCCACAGGGCTGCAATCCGCTCTGGGATTTGCCTGCGAGTGTCAACAGGTGAAGTGCTCACTGATGAACCTGGGGCTGGTGCTAAGGCGAGGTCAGCTCCCTTTCTCTTCGAGCTGGTTTCGTGCAAGGACAGCGAGGTTAAATAGGCTTTAACAGTGATTGAAAATAGATCTGTGCAGCTTTGAACCCTGGTTCCCTTCTCCCTGGCTCCTGCACATCCCAACACCCTAAATGCCATCTGCTTTTCTGTCAGGGAGGAGGCACAGCCAGGCTGTGTCCAATGTGTCTCACCAGCTCCTGGAGCTCCCAGAAATAAAGTGGCTCTATAATATTTTTTTTTCCCCCTTGGAATATGTGAGATAACTCCCAGCTCTGTGTGTGGGAAACAATGGTGATTGATAAGTGATGAGGTGCCAGCTTGCTACAGGGAGAACTTCTTCCATGCAGGCACCCAAGGAGAGCCCTGAACCTGTTTGTTCTGTCCTAATCAACGCAGCTGGTTTGGGCAGGAAGTGTCTTTCATCCTGGGAATGCCGAGGTCCTTTATGGCAGCCTATGGAAATCCAAGTGCAAGCCTCCCCTCCCTGTCAGACAGAGACTTGAACCTACAGCCCATATCCTGACTGAGTCACCAGCTGTCTCCAGGTGCCTGATAACTCCAGCCTGGTCTTGAGCAACCCGGCCGGAATTCTGCTTTCAACAAACTGCTGCTTTCCAAGGGGGGTGGTGGAAATGATTCCTTTGGAATTTCTGTTCCCCACGGCTGCTCCCTCAAAGGCAACACACCTGAATCGCAGGTGAGCTCAGAAATGAAGTAACTTGGGTCCTACTCACTCCTTAGACCCGAGCTGGCAGTAGGGACCTTTGTCTGGTTGATGGGAATGTACATGGGGGAATTTTTTGACAAAGACTTCCCTCTTTGCAGGTGGGATAAGATGAGACACGGCCCCTTCAAACACCCACAGATGGTTTTATCTCCACATATTTCTATCCCAGGCCGGGAATTCACAGGGAATTTCTCCCCTGCAGGCTTTCCACGGTGTCAGCTGGGACAATGTGGTGTCTCAGTGAAGTGGAGAGGGCAGGACAGGTAAATAGCCCTGAAGTGGGCGAGGGAAGGACTGTGGCTGACATGAACAGCTAAATCAACAAGGAAAACTTGTTCCTGCTTCAACCACGGAGTGGGAACACCACCCTCCAAAGCACCACAGTCAGCCAGAAGGAGACTGGCACACGGAGGGCTGGCAAGGGGCTCACCTTTGGGCTTGTGAATGAGTGATAACTGAGTGGTCCTCAAGAGCTGTGAATAAGCTCCCTGGCTGCCCAGCTGCTGCTCCAGCCTGGCAGGCACTGCTGGACACACCTGAGCTGGGCAGCAGATGCTGTTCCTGCCAGGGAGAGGATGGTTTGCAGGTTAAAAGGCAGCAGCCACGCTCCAAACACGGAAGGAAACCCCACCAAAAGGCTGGCTGTGCAAGCTGGGTGAATTCTTTTTTTTCCTCCCCTTTGATTGGGGTGTTTTGATATCTGGGGAGCACAGTGAGATCCAGGTGCCATTGTTAGCCTTGATCCCAGTGATAATCCTTGCCTTGTGGTGGGATCTCTGGGCTCATCACAGCTGGAGAGCATCCCCAGTGCTGCGAGGTGATGCACAAATACCACAGCAAGGTGGTGGGCCCTGCCCTGAAGAACTCCCAGTTCCACTGATCAGGTTTTATCTAACCCTGGTTGCATCCACAGTGATGCTGATAAATAAAACCAGCTCCTGACCCTTGCTGTGGGCTGCCTGAAACAGTTTTAGGGTAAAACAGCTGTACCCAAGGAGGCCACACACAGCTGGACATACCAAGCTGATGTCTTGCAAGCCATTTAAACACAGGAAAAGCATCAAATTATTAACTTTAAAATCCCTGGGTTAAGCAGAGAAAAGTCAGGCCCACTTTTTAGCACCGTTTATCGTGCCTGTAATGCCAAGGAAATCACCTTTTTTTCTTCACTTGTGGCTTGCAATTTGTACAAGCCAATAAAAAAACTTAATGTCCTGCTGGGTCATCAAGAGTGTGGTTAGACCTTGCTGGCACGAGGAAGGTGGGAACTGCTCTGTAAGCACGGGCTGCCTGGTGCAAGGTGGCATAATCTGCCAGAGAAATCCTTGAGGCTTTGGGAGACAACGGTGAATTTGGAACAAATATCCTCCATTTCTCGTAATATCAAACCTGGGGGACACTCACTGCAATTAGAAGGGTGAAAACAGCAAAAAATAGGGTTTTTGTTCTCTCCTGGGATGTTGTTTGGTGGCAGAAATCTCTGCCAAGGGGAGCTGTGGGTATTTAAAATGACCCCAGTTTAAAGAGTTAACTGGGCAATGCTCACCAAAGGAAGACACACAAGGGGTTTTTACACCGAAAGGCAAAACTCCTCCATCAGAAATCCCAGCTGGGGGTTGCTGGGAGTGGAAATATCACCCTGGGTTTGTCCTGGGAGATGGGGCCAACACAACCTCCTGTCTGATCCCACCCATATGTTCATCAATATGAAATGAATTTGGGAGAGATTAATATTCCTTCAGCACTTCAGGGAGGAATGAGTGGCAGAAAAAGGTGATTTACTCTCAACTTGACTGGAAAAAAAAACAAGCCACTAGAAAAAATGATCATTTCATCTCACCTTATAAAGATTCAAAGCCTGGCAAGCCTTTCCAGCCAAGAGAGAGAGCAGGACGTGTCCAGCAAGTGCTTTTCATGACCGACCTTGGGTGTCTGTTTTAAGAGCTGAATCCCCCCCTGGGGGTGACTCTCCTCTCCCCTGACCACAAAGCAAGCCCGGGCTGACTCACTTGGACCTGGGCATCTAACTTTTAGAGGTGCAAATTAGGGCTGATGAAACCTTCCCAAAACTGCAAGCCTCACCTCGAATTTGCAGGCATCTCAGCTGTGAGGTGGAACACAGGAGAAGTACCAAATAAAAGGTGTTAAAGTAAGAGAAATGTGCATTATTTCCTTTTTTTTTTTTTTTTTTTTGGATGGGTTCATTAAATTTTGGCACCAAAAGTTTTCTCTCAGGTTTTCATGTCAGCTCTCAGCTCAAAGGTGGTTCTTCCTGAGAAATCTACAGTGCTTTCCATGAAAAGGAAAAGGTCTTGGTAATCACAGGACTTGAAGATTGAAGGCCACTTCTAACTAGGGAGAGACTTGTAGCTGAAGACACCAAAGCAAACTTCATTTCTGACCAAAAAATGGCCTCAGTGCCTGTCCAGGCCATGAAACAAAATATCCTTAATGGGATTAATCTGAACAGGCTCTGCTCAGCTGCTGAAGAAGCACAAAAGGCTTGAGTTGACTCAGCTGGATTTTGACCCTGTGGCTGCAAGGCAGAGTCAAACCTTGAAGGGGTTCAAACCCAAACTCACTTTGTCAAGTCTTTCAGAGCATTCCAGAGGTGGGGAGTGGGCTCCTCTTTCAGCCCCAAAGCCATCAGAGCTGTTGAATTTCACTTTGTGAAGGCAAAGGCTTCCCGTCAGATTGGGGACCTGGTTGTAAATCCAAACTGGGGGTGACTTGGAAGAGTGAATTTTAAGGGGCTGTGGCTCCACAAGGGATGCAAACTGCAGTTTTTAAAGAAAAACGTGGATGTTCTGTGGGAAAAGAGACAATTCTTTGGGACATTCCTTTCCTAACCTGCTGTGGATTGACCAACAAGCAGAATAAAATGATCTGTCCCCCTGGAAACCGAAGTAAGTCACGATTTGCAAGGGCACAGGAAGTTGTACCTCCTTATTTCAGGACCTCTTAGTCTCAGAAATGTGCAATTCCACATGCAATTCCCACTTTTGTCTGGAATTGCCAAGTTGACACTGGTCTTTGGCTGTAAAACTCTCACAATAAGTAGGAGGCAAAAGAATCTGAATCATTTTAGTCTTGGGTGTCCAAAAGGATGAAAACCTTGGGAATAAACAGTTTGGAGAAACAGCAGAGGCTGGAAATGAGTCCTCTGCAGGCATGTTCTCCATGCTCTAAATTCATGGCTGGGTGTTCCTCTTTGACTGCCCCACTCCATCCTGGACACTTTGCATTTTGAAACCCCCTCATCAAAGCTCCTCCGAGCTCCAGAACGACCTTCTGGGCACTGATTTTCAGCAGTGCTGCCCTGGCAGGCAAAACCCCTCTTGATTTTAAAAAGATCCAGAGAACTTTTATTCCAGCCTTCTCGACCCGTGGAGACGCCCCAAACCCCACCCCTGAAGCAGAGCATCCCTCGGGACGGCGAAAAACCAACCCCACCCTTCTTGTTTCGTAAAGACAAGAGTGAAAAGCTGTCAACGAGCGTTTTTTTCGCAGGACGCGAGCTCCAGCTTTAACTTCCCTGTTCACCAGGGGAGCGTGGAGAGAGACATCTGGTGGATAAATAATTTTCTGCAAGCGGATGGCAGAAATCGTGACTTTGGGGACGTGTTTTTGGAAGGGAGGGGGTGGGGTGATCCTCCAGAAGAAAGTGCCTCAGTGCATTAAAGATGCTCGAGGTGGCCGGTGCCAAGGAGTTTTTCTGCCAGAACGGCCTCAAGAAAGTTAATTTTATGTTTTTATTTCTTTTATGGCACAACCGCAGCTGTGCAGGTGCACAGTGACTGATGGGCATCCTGTATTTGGTGTCCAAAATACATAAGAAGGATAAATGATGTGAAAATCTATTTAGAGGAGAATAAAAACATCTCAGGGGGTGGTTGGAGAGAAACAGGGAATACAAGCAAAATCCTATTGTATTTCTCATCCCAGCCCTCTTTCATGTTACCTCATAGCACCAAAGGGTGCTGATCAATTGGGTCTTGATTTCTCCTTTTCTGAAGAAAATATGGGCAGAAAGAAGGTTTTCTGCTCTCAGGTTTCCAGAGAAGCTCTTCTTCTGCTCCACTTGGCAGCAGAGATCCAGGTGGGGAAGAGGGTTGGTCGATCCCTGCAGTCCCCCAAGGGAAAATCTGACCAAAGAGAATAGTTAGAGCTTTAAAACCAGGATTTGGAACATAATCCTACAGAAGATTCCTACAGAATCCTCCTAATTCTCTGCTGCATGACCAGTGCAGAAACCTTCTCAAGACCTTCAGGCACTGATGTCTCCACCAAGACACACCTTTGCTGGTTGCAAATCCCTCCAGACCCTGAGCCTGAGGAGTCACCAGCACAGGAACTTGATCTGGAATTTTCTACTCTGAGGATGAAATAAAAGGCAAGGGGGAAAAAAATGACCAAAATGAGCTTCATGCTGGATTCATGGAATTCAAGGTCCGGGGATCTTCAGTGGCTGTTTTAGGCTGTGAAGTTCCCATCCCCAAAAGTGCCTCCACAGTGACGTGTGCTCTTTGCTCCTGTGTGTTGGACCAGGTTTTTTAGGTAAGGTCCAGGAGGCCAAGAGTGACAGCACAGTGATGGACAGATCTGCTCTTGGGGTCACCCTGAGCATCACCCAGTGACAACTGTTGTCTGTGGTTTTCCACCACTATGAAAGTCCCCCAAGGAGATTTTGCTTCAGGCAGGTTGGAGCACTTTGTCCTGAGACAGAATCCAGGTCCAGGCCCATTTCCTCACCAAAACCAGGAGTGCAACTAAACCCTCCTGCCACTGATGCCTCCCGGTGGTGACACTTTATTTTCAGAGGATCATGGAAATATAGAATGGTTTGAGTTGGAAGGGACCTTAAAGCTCATCTCATTCCATCCCCCTGCCATGGGCAGGGACACCTCCCACCAGCCCAGGTTGCTCCAAGCCCTGTCCAACCTGGCCTTGGACACTTCCAGGGATGGGGAAGCCACAGATCCAGCTGTGTGACCAAAGGGCCAGTCTCTCAATCCAACCCTTGTAAGAGCCAACATTTGATCCACACACTGGGCAGAGAATCGGTCTGGCAACACTCTGACCTTGCAGCCCTTGCCCTCCGGGGCTGTCCACTGGAATTCCTTAGGGAATTGTCTCTCACGGTGAGGCCAGCCTGTCCAAAGGATTGCAGCTGGAAACGGCCCCTGAGGTTCATTCTGAGCAGAGCTTGATGAGATAAGGCTCAGCTGGGAGGCTGCAAACCATTCACCACCACAGGGCACAACCTAATCCACCCCCTCCGTTTGTCTGATCTCTCCTAATTTTGACTAATCTAGATGAGAAGAAGACCCTGTGTGCCCAGGAGCACATTTCTCTGCTCCAGTCGTATCTGATGGCCTAATAAAAGATATTCCCCCTCTCCACAAGCCCTCACTGGCCTGTGTTCATTGGAGCTTTGATTTTTCCCTTGAATTCATGGAACATCTTTCACCACAAAACCAGGGGCCTGACCACTTTTCCCAGCAATACCTGACTAGAGGAGAACATCCTTATTTTCTTCACCCCCAAAAAAGCTCCAGTTACTTATTTTTCATCAAATTGGTAGAACCCATGCAGGCATCTCTCCTCTGGGGCAGTTGACATGGAGGCTCTGTGGCTCAGAGATGCTTTTCTGATGCTGCCTGAACATCCTATGTTATTTTCTTTTATCATTCCCTCTGGCTGCCCAAAAAAAGAAGCATCACCTCCACCACGGACAGGATGGATGTTCCTGCAGGCAGGTCACCACCAGGCAGTGGAGGCTTCCCAAGGGAGCCAAAAGACAAAAAAAACCAACATTTTTAATCCAGCCCAGAACATGCAGGTGGTGGGAGCTGAGCCACACAAAAGATGCTGCTTGGCAAGAGGTAACGGGGTGGGGGAATTAATGAGAAGGTGGGAACTTCTAAGTCCAGTTATCACAGACAACTCAAGTGGAAAGGTTTTGTCCACAGGTGACCTGCTGGCATCTTCAACCTGTATCACAGGAAGTGCAACCAGTTTTGTCTGACAGGTTGTTCACCTCGAAATGGCAACAGGCACCTGGTCTGAAAACTGTCCCACCTCATGCCTGGGAACAGAAATCACCTGGAGAAGGTTTTGTTGCATCACCACTCTCACAGGTGTAGGTTGAGCTCTGAATTTCAGCTTCCTTTCTCACTAGCGAAGGGATAAAGGTTTATGCAAAGAAGTTCATCCACCCTAAGACAGCTGAGACCAACAGCCTCTTCTGGAGGGTCCTCTCACCCCAGGAACTGGAGAGGGAGACGGGGTGGGCAGCTTGTGCTGGGCAGGGCATTTTAGGCAAGGTGATTTTAAGGAGGAACACCCTGTTTTGGCTCCACGATGCTGCAGTTCAGAACGTGATCTGAGCCCGGCCTGAACGTGGCCACATCACACCTGACCCTCCTGATCTCAGATACCCCTCAGCTTTCCCACTGTCCTCCCCATCCCCGTCTCAGCTACGACACAAGCACCTTCCCCCAGTGGGGGGAGATTCATCTGCAACGAAACCTCTTTCAATGAAACCTCACCACGGAAAAGCTAATTCCAAAATAGCTATTCTGGTCACATTTGCCACGAAGACAAGTCCCGAGGAGATGTAAAAGTGGCACCACAGACCTTTCGGGGCATCGCCGGTCCCCTGTAGGGAGTTTCTCAAAGAATGTCTATTGTTCCTGCTCGCCTCTGACTGAGAGGTGATAAAACCAAGGAGCTGAGGGGAGCACAGAAAGGAAAAGCTCTGCTCTGGCGAGTCCTGCACGTTGCATGGGAAATCCTGGCTCTTTTCTGGCAAATGTGTTTTAATTACCCCCTTTTGTTTCCGGGACCATTCCGTGTAGCGCTGCCCCGGCCGAGCAGCTCAAAAATCTCCTGGAATTTCCACACTGAAATCATCAGATCTGTTTAAAAATCGCGGCAGCTCAGAGGTGAATCTTGCTGGATTCACGTTATTTATTATCTGAGTCCTTGTAGGGGGGGTTTTCTCCAACCTGGTTCTGAGCACTAAAAACCCGGTGAAGAGGGTTTGGTTTGTTTTTTTTTTTTTTTTGTTTCTTTTCACACACATTTATCCCATGGATGAGAATGCAAACACCAGGGGGAAATCCAGGTAGAAAAGGTCTGCAGTGTAATAATCATTTGCCATAAACAAGAAAAAAAAAAAAAAAAGCAGGCAAAAAATAGTAATAATTCAGCACAAAAATAAATGCAAATCATAGTTGCTCATCCTGATGTCTGTGCAGGTAGAGGAGGCATCTTTAATAACTCGTGTAAACAAACACACACAAGAGTCTTTGAGTGAAACTGTTAAACTTTCTCTGAGGTTATACAAAGCTTTTTTTACCTTGCAAAGGGAAACCTGTGAGCAAAACACTCTGTCAGTGGAAGCTCTACTAACCCTTGCTTTAAGGATTAATCCATTAATGATGATAGTGAGATTTGCAGCCAAGAAAAAAAAAATCATCTGTCAGATTGTTCTCTGTAAATTGTCTCCTTAAGCAGTTTCAGGGAAAGCTGGGGCTCAGTGCTTAAAAGCTGGAGTTTAATTGATTTTATCAAAATCCAGAAGCCACCCCAAATGAAAAAATACGTTTGTGTGAGCAAACAGATGAATAATTTCTGAGAAAAAGTGAGAAAGGAAGGGGTAGATTTGTCAGATTATTTCTGCTGTGCTGGGACTGCCAAGCATTTCTTACTGTCCTTTCACTCTTCCCATCATCTTTGCTGGCATGTTCTGCTTGTCCAGGAGGATCCACGTGGGTGGAGTAGCTGTGCTGGGTTTAGAAGGACCTTTCATGAGCAAGGCAGCCAGAAGAAGGGTCTGATGCTCCAGGTATCTCCAGGCAGGGACCTTTCATTTTCAAATCGTTCATAAAGCCACGTGTGCACCACCAGCAACCACCACCCACCTCTTTAACAAACCCAACTGTGAAATTGGATCCTCCCCATTTAGCCTGGCTTTGCCTTTGATGCAGTTCCAGGGGTTTAGGTTGCCTTATTTGCCTTTAATTTCCAATCCAGGCACAAAGCCAGGTTTAGGACACATTGTCTCCTGTGTTGGGGTATCTGCTGTAGTAGATACACAAGCATCCTACAGCTCAAGAGGATCAGCCAAAAGCCCCCTGAGCTCCAAAACTTGTATCCAAGAGCACAGTTAGAGATGACCCCAAGAAACAGGGCACTCTGGGGAGGATCCCTTCTCCCCTGATCCTCCTTGGCTGATCTCCAAGGCTGTGACGAGGAAGGCTGAGTGTCACCCGGGTGGGACATGGCCTTGAGAGGGTTTTGCTCCAACAAACACCATCAGTCGTTGCTGCTCAGCCCCATCCAGCTGTTCCTCCTTCATCGTGACCTCAGATGTCCAACAAGGGGATGCTGAGGAGGGGCTGGGAGTGGGAATCACAGCAGGGAGGGTCATGGAGCACCTGATGGGCAGTGCAGGGTGTTCTGTCCTGAGTGTCCATGGGATGTGGCTGTTCAGTGAGGTGACACTCGTGTGTGATGCCTGAAAAAGGGCACAGAAGGATCCAGGGCACCAGCCTCTCTTGCTGGTAGTGGTGCTGAGGTCTGACTAAGCAGGGAAATGGGTGTAAAAAGCTGGTGTCTGAGGGATCTCCAGGATAGCATTCCTTAGAAGAGAATCTTCTTATCATCTGCCCTGAAAGACCCAAGGATGTTTCTCCACCTGAAAAGGGCCAGGAGCAACATTACACAGGGGATGGTGCAAGCGCTTTCCTGGGGCATTCCCTCCGTGACCTCAGATGGGAAGCAGGATGATGGAGCAGACAGCTGCAAACATCCCGGGGTGGGATGGGGAATAAACATCTGCTCCAAAGGAAGGCAATCAACAGCTCCAAAACATCTTCCAAAGGAAGGCAATCAACAGCTCCCCTGTGTCTGGCTCATCACAAGACATTTGGGTGCCCCTGGCCATGAGTCATTGTGAGATCCCTCAGCACCAGCACCCTCAGCGCATCCTCCCTCCTTCTCCCACCCTTGCAGGTGATTCAAGCAAGCAGGGGTGGACTTGCTTGCTCTTGAGCAGTGCCAGGAGAACGAACAAAGCCCTCTCACACCTCCCTCCCAAGCCAGCATCATGCCAGGGGTAGAGAGACAACTCTATCCCTGGGAGCACACACAAAGAAAGGCCCTACTCGTGAAAACACCAAGATAATGCAGCTCCTCCCTCCTCCCAGCTGGCAAAGGAGCCCTGGATGCCTTTCCCCCCCTCCCTCCCCCCAGTTTAAAACATCTCAGGCTTCCTGGCTGAGCTTGGCTGAGGTCTCACAACAGGAATAAGCTCCCCCTGTCTGGGAGCCAACTGGCAAGGACAGCTTGGACGGGACCCTCCGTTTGTTGTACGGGGCCGGTCCAGCTCTCCTTGTCCAGCCTCGCGCTGCTGCCCGGGAAATAAAGACACAAGGTCTGTTTAGAACACTGAACACACAATCCCTTCCAGCCCCAGAGACATGGGGGGGGGGGCACCAAATCCACCCTATTCACCGGGGTGACCCAGTTCTGTTGTCAGCAGGTTAGAGCGGAGCAAAGTTGAGGGGGAATATCCTGATTAGAGAGGGGTCTCCCACAACAGGGACAGTGAGTGCCCCTTTGTGCCTTGATTTTCACCCCCCCCCTCCACCCCATACCCGAGTTCTGGGCTTGCCATCAGCGCTGGGACTCTCTGGGACACAGGCTCGTCCGGTTTTACGTCAGCTGAACTCTGCTGGCACCGAGTTCTTGCACCAGGAGAAGGTCCAGCGTGGAGTTTTGCCACCCCATGCCTGCTGCTGGCCACTGGTATGGTTTGTTTTGACAATTTTTAATTTTTCTCCTTCTCTGCTCCATCCCTGAGAAAGCCTGGGAAAGGTGGCACCAACTTTGCCTTCCGTGCCCGTGGGTTTTCATCCCCCCACCCCCGGTAGGAGTGGGATGCACCACGCTCCCCACACCCACTTTCTCCACAACCTGAGGGACCTGAAGCCCAGCTGGGTTCCAAAATCCACAGCCTTTTCCTCCCATCTCCAAGACAATGCTGCTCCTCAACACATGCAGAGGAAAAAATGGCCAAGAAAAGAGACAGCTCACACATGAAAAGATTCTCAGTCCCTAAATAAAAGGGGAGAGTGACTAAATTACTTGTCTGTACCTACCCTGCTGGACTGAGGGTGGGGAGACAGACACACAGACATTTCCTGATTGCCCTTCGATGACATTACACCAATTAAAGACTTTCCTAAATTTAAAATGTACAGACATTTAAAAAAAACCCTCACCTGAACAACACACTAATGACGTGCTTATAAATGTTAAAAACAGAAGCTTGGAAGAAAACGTTTTCCCTTTCCTCTTCCCTTTTCTGGTGGTGACTGTTAATGGAGGATTTAATCACCCATTTTACATCCTGTTTAAAAAAGAAGGGGCTTTCCTGATAACAGATGCCCCTCTGGCCAACTGGCAAGGAAAAGGGGAATGTATGAGGGATATAAATGTATTTCAGAGGACAGCCAACAAAAAGAGGGAGAAGGGGAGAGAGAAAGAGAGGGAGGGAGGGAGGAAGAGGAGGAGGAGAAAGGGGGGAAGGAGAGAAGAAAAAAAAAAAAAGAAAAAAAAAAGAACCTGAAAGGATTAGAAATTAAAAAGAAGGTATTTTGTGCTGAGCTAAATATTATTTTGTTTCCATTGAAAGGGTTAAGAAAACAAAGACAGAGTTGACAATTTCTCCCGACTGGAAGCTGGGAATGGCCCACGGTGGCACAATGCTATTATTCTTGCATGGGCCCATTCTCACTGGATTTTCCACAAAATCTTTAATAATTTGATTCTTTTCAGCCTCAGCAGCCAGCTGAGCTCTTTAAGAAACAGTAACAAAAACCCAGAGAAAAACCCACTACTGAGAGGGGAGCTTTGGCGGAGAGAGGAGCTGAAGCCGATTAGTTTGGCCTGAATAGAACCAGCCAGGTCCTCGAGCTCTTGCTCAGCCTGGAGCCCTCTGTCTCATTCATTGCAGCACAATATCACCACCAGAGCCCGGGCCTAGACACTAAATTACACTATTATAAAACTAGATTGATACACAAACTTTCCCTCCCAGGCTGAGGAGGGGGACTTTTTCAAAGATTTTTTTTTTTTTTTTTTTTGGTGGGTTTTGTTTTTTTGTTGTTGGGGGGGATGGTGGTAAGGGGAGTTCGGGGTCTATTCAGGGGTTTTGAAGTATTTCCATTCATATCGAGCTATATCAATTCTTAATGGTGCCACACACAGGAACGGCGAGCACGGGGGATACAATCCTGAGAGGGGGGAAATAAATTCCCGGGGGGAGAGAGGGAGGGAGGGAGGGAAGGACAGAGGAGCTCGCAGGGAGGGGTGGTTTGTCGAGGTTATCTCCCCGAAGCCCCAGCGGGACCGGAGCCTTTCATCGGCCGGGGGGCTGCTCGCATTGTCTCCAGGAATTCCCGTGATGGCACCAAGTGGGAAAGGCAGACGTGTTTGACCTTCGTTTGGGCATCCCTGAGCATCAGCTCTGCCCCTCTCCAAGCATCAGCTCTGCCCCTCTCCAAGCATCACCTCCACCCCTCTCCGAGCATCCCCCCTCCCGCTCCCCTCTCTCCCCCGGGTGCTCCCCCTGGCCGGGTGACAGATCCACTTTCTAAACGTGCCCCTTTTGGAGGGAGTGACGAGAAAAATAAACACCCCCGAGGGTCCCTTTTAAGGACCCTCCTCTTTGGTTTTGGCAGGCGAGTCTGGATTTGGCCCCGCCATCCCAAAAACCCAGCGGGTTGGCGAGGCTGACTCCGGGTGCTGTGGTGTTTTCACCCCACCAAAGCTCTGCAGCTCGGGGGGGTGGGGGGCAAAATCTGATTAGATCCCTTTCCTGCCCGGGGAAAAACCTTCCTACAGCTGTTTGGGTGTTATTTTTTTAACCCCTTTGAAAAAAAAACACTAAATCCTCCTTCAAGGAGAGACGAGGGCCCTCAGCAAGGAACCCTCAGCATTATCACCTCCTCCTCCTCCTCCTCCTGGTAACACTTTGTTCTTTTCAGGCTCTAAAACGAAACAGCAAAAAAATTAGGAATGTCACCTTGGAAAGAAGCGATTTGGAGATGGGCAGGGGAGGGGGAAAGAAGGAATCTGGGAGGAAAAAGTGGTTTATATATCAGAAAAAATGCTCCATCCATGTGTCCCCATCCCATGCCCCCTCATCCTCACGGACAGCCCTCAGGATGCAAACCACCCTCGGGACACACACGGCCCAACATCGCCCATGGAAAGCTCAGCATAATCCCCTTTATATTAATTTTCCTGGGTATTTTTGGGTGGGAGCTGCATGCCTCCATGCATCCTTCAGATTAATTTTTTTTCCCTGGGATTTATCTACCTTAATCCCTGCCTAGCTTTTTTTTGGTTGGTTGGTTTGGTTTTTTTGTTTTGTTTTTGTTTTTTTTTTTTTTCCTCGCCATTGCTGCAAAGATTTTTATTAAAATATATGTTATTTAAAAAAAAAAAAAAAAAAAAAAAAAAGAGGGAGGACAGGCTTTTTGCTGATTTTTTTTTTTTTTTTTTTCCCTGGGAAAAATGCACGGGAAAAAAAATAAAAAAATCCTCCCTTTCCTTGCCTGTGCTGGCACCCGTGCCATTTATTTTCCCCAACTTTTTAATTTCTTTCCTCAAAGCCACATTCATCAATGAGAACAATCCCACTCTGCTCTGCCTCCAAACCTCAGGCTCCCCAAACGCTCCTGCATGCATTTAAAAAGCAGCACAAAAAAGAGCAGCAACCCGACAGGCAAATGAAATCAAAACTTACTCCCCGCAAGAGGGAAATAAACAAACAAACAAAACCCCCACAGCTTCTCTCCGCACAAAGAGGAGAAATTAAAAGAGATTTAGTAGTTTGCAGGGATTTGGCCCCTTTTCAATGGTTTTTCTCAATGGGAGCTGCTGCGTGACATCAGCACCGATCCTTACAGCGGTCATTTCTCCCAGAGGGAGTTTTTTTTTCCCAAATCATTCATCAACCGGAAAGTCCTTCGAGTGGTTTTCACTTAAAATATTTTTGGACGCAGCGGAAAAGCCACGATAAACGTCAGGAAAAGGAATCTTGGCTATTTATCAGTGTTATATTCTTCGTTTTGAAGCGTTCGCGGGGCAGGGTTGAGACGCGGCAGCACCAGGTTTTAGTCCCGGGAACCCTCTAATTAAGACGGAGCAATTAGGAGGCGACAGAAGCGGCCGGGATGGGCATCCCACAGCTCCGGGTTGTCCTGGGAAGGGTTTTTATCCCGGGAATCGAGCGCGTGACGTGGCCCGGGTGGCCGGGATGTAAACCTTCATTAGGGCAGGGGGAATAATTAGCATCGCAGCACACGGAGGGATGACCCTCCAGCAGCTGAGAGCTGCGGCTGCTTGCGGGGAGAAACAAAGGAGCCCGCGAAGGGAAGAAAGCGGCAATTAGGAAGGAGAGAATGAGCTGGGGTGTCGAACCACAGATCTGCAAATGGACACAAATTGTCCTGAGTTGCTGCTTTTTTTTTTTTTTTTTTTTTTCCTTCTCCCTGCTTTCCTCACAGGAGGCTGCAGTTGCAGGAAAAGTCATCTGGGAATGAGGGTATCAGCCCTAAAAATCCAAGGGGTCCATCTCTGCGTTATGAGGCTGGTGGAGGTTCTTGGGTGTTAATGAAATTCATTCTAATATTCGCCAAGATCTGTGAAATAGGTGGATGGGAAGTAGAGAGGTATTTTTTTTCTATGCCATGGCAAGGAAATTTCAGGAAAGGAAAAAGGGAAAGGGGAGGAGAAGGAAAAAGGGAAGGGAAGGGAAGGGAAGGGAAGGGAAGGGAAGGGAAGGGAAGGGAAGGGAAGGGAAGGGAAGGGAAGGGAAGGGAAGGGAAGGGAAGGGAAGGGAAGGGAAGGGAAGGGAAGGGAAGGGAAGGGCTGTGGTGGTTCGTGCTGGCCCTGCTTTTCCCTCTGACAGGCACCCAGGTGATCCATCCTCTTCACAAATACTTGTCATACCACAGTCTGTGCCTCTCCTTCCAGAACAGGCAGATTCCTTATCCCGAGCTCCTTTTATGGAGCTTGCAGCACCTCCAGCCAGCCGGGTCGTGCCCTGCTTGAAATGCCCCCAAAAATCTTCATCCCCTTGGGGCTGGTGGAGTTGAGCAAAGAGCTCATTCAGGCCCTAGGGGGGTGCTGGGTGGCCCCGTGCAGGCACCCAGACCTCTGGTGTGACTCCCAAAACCCAAGGTCCCAGACAGCTCCTTCACACCCCCCCCCCCCCCACTCCCCAACAATTCCTTTTTTTTTTTTTTTTTTTTAACTCTGCATTTTTTTCTGGCGTTTCCCGACGTGTTTTTTCTTGTGTTACATTTCTCAAGGGGAGGCTGCCTGATGAGCAGCAAATCATTATTAATTCCTCAGGTATTTCCCCCTGAATCCAATTAACCCCCAGCTCACCACACCCCGGGCTGCCCCTTCCCCAAAGAACCCCCCCCTGCTCCACATCCATCCTCTCCACCTCCAAAACCCCTCCAAGACCCTCCAAAGGCATTGGAGAGGGATCTGACCCCTCATCTCTACTGGACATGGAAATTCAGAGGCACTGGAAGAGCCCATCCCAGGTTTTTGAGTGGCATGTCCCCAATTTCATGCCCTTTAAAAGTGTCATCTCACATTGCCCTCAACAAGAGGCATCTTGGAGGGTTTTCCAGTCCAAAAAGTCAAGGGAAAATGAGAGTAAAATCCCTTTTTCTCTTCTGGGGAAGCCAATGCAGTGAGGGAAGGAATGGCACTGCCAAGCTCTTGTGTAGGCCCAGACTAATCTTGAGACTTATCCAGCTCAGAGAGACATTCCCTGGGGTTCCCTTGATGACAGGAAGCCTCCCCCGTGGTGGGGAGGTTGGATCGGGTGATCTTTCAGGTCTCTTCCAACCCAAACCCTTCCAGGATTCCATTAAATCCCGTGAAGTGTCTCCAGGTGTCCCTGGGGAGGACATTTGGATGGGAGTTTTCTGAGCACCAGAGAGGGGAATTTTCTCCCCCTTTGGAAGAGGATTTGGTGTTTCACCCCCAGGCCGGGGAGCGTGAGTGGTGGTGTCAGGAGGGGAAGAGCTGAGAAGGAGGAACAGTCCTGGAGTTGGTGGTTGGGGAGATCCCTGGATATCACCCTCTCGTCCCCCCCTCCCTCCCAGCATTAAAAACAGCACGTGGAAGAGTTAAAAGTCAAGTTTGCAATGGAAAAAAACCCTTTTTTCCCCTCTTTCAAGGGATAAGGATTCAGTAGGACAGCAGAGCTTCCTCTCTCCCTTGTCCTAGGGAAGTGGTTGAGTCCCCATCCCTGGGAAAGACCTTTAGCAAATACCAACTTTTCCTCCACACCATCCAGTAATTCCTGGAATTAGGGAAAAGGTAACAGCAAAGGATATTCACTCCAATGTTAACACTGAGAAGAGAGAAAACCACGTTGCAGATTTGGGATGTGATGTGAGAATTAAAAGGAAGAAAATGTTGGTGATTTGGGCCAAAAATATTGAATCAGCTTCAAATTTGGCTCTGGTCCCTCCTCATTCCTGCCACACTGAGAAAATAGCTCACAGCCATTTCATTCCAGTGGGAATAAGCAAAGAGCAGAATCAGCCCCGTGCCAGGCTGTCAACCAGGCTCCAAATTCACCAGATCTGCTGCTCTGGATGCTCCACTGGTGAACCAGGGGGTAAAAAGCAAACTGGGATCCCTCCAATTCAACCTTCCGGGGTTCAGAGGTAACCCACGGCACTGTGGGGGGAATTCCAGCTTCCATCTCCTGCCTTCCAGCCCCTGCCAGGTTGTCCTCAGCCTCTCTGCAGCTCATCACAGAATCATTAAGGCTGGGAGAGACCTCCGAGACCATCGAGGAAAACGAGGATTTCCAGCCCTGGGAATGCAACTTGCCCAACAAGGACCCTGCCCCAAGCCTGGGTACCTTCTGCCTCTTCCAAAGGCGGGGAAAAACCCCTGGGTGGACCTGGAAAAACCTAAAGGATGAGGGGGTTGCCACCCTCCTCAGCAAGGTGGATTTGTTGCAGCATCCCGGGGAACGAGGCCAGCCCCGAAATAAAGGACTTTTAGCACCACCTTGGGAGGGGTGAAGGGGGGGAAGGAAGCAAAGAAACAAACCCAGAGAGAAGGAGGAGGAGGCAAACAAGAAGAGCTTTATAGCCTTGAAAAGCCCTAAAAAAAAAAAAAAAAAAAAAAAAAAAAAAAAAAGGAGTGACATTCCTGGCTGGCCTCACACCTATTAGCTTAGGAAATGGTGCTGGGACCTGACTGAGACCAAAGGCCGGAGGACCCGTTAGCAGGTACTTGAGAGAGGAGCTCGGCTCTCCTAATGACCATATAAAAGGGGTTGGGGGGCGGCAATCGCCTCCCTGCCACCCTCCCCGAGCACAAAACCCCACGGGCCATCCCTCCCAAACCACCCCCAGGGACCGGCGTTCCTGCATTTCTAAACCTCCCCTCCCGCCGTGGGGGCTCTTGGAGCTGCTTTCCCAAGCTTTTCCAAGCCGGGTCACGCTCCAGGTGGGATAAATTCGCCCTTTGATGTCGGGGAGCATCGGGACATCTCAGGGCAGCAGCTGTGGCATCCCACACGTGTGTCCCCACATAAAGCAAACCCAATCTCAGATATTTTATTTCTCCTGCTTCCACCGCAGATACCGATAAAACCCGGCAAAGTTACTTCTCTTCGTCCATCACCTTTATTTTTTTTATTTTTTTTTTTTGCCTCATATGCCCGGTCCTGAAATGCGTTTCGACTTTGGGACAATTGTACTTCTGGGTTTGGTTTTCCTTCATTTTGCTTTGTAGAGGACAAAAAAAAATCTGTGGGTGGCAAGAGAAAAACGGAACTGTTTTATTTCAGCAAAGGAAGAAGTGGGTTTCCAACATGATGCCATTTTCTTAATTAAAAACGCTGCTAGAGTAAATATGTATTAATATATATTTTATATTACAGATTTGTATTATGTAGATATTATATATTATTATTATATATATTATATATGTATCCCAAATATGTATTATATATTTATCTCAAATATGTATTATATATTTATCCCAAATATTACTATATTAAACTAATTGTTTATATTAGTATATATTTTATAGTATAGCTGTATATTATATGATTATATATTATATATAATCATATTAAATATATATTAATATAGTGAAAATTTTTCTCATTGTTTTAAATAATTTATTTTCAAATGGATGTTTAAAATGCATGAAAAAATGGAATTTCCTTGTCCACACCACTCCAGAGCAAATTTTTTTCCACTCATGTAATCGATTAGGAACATCACTTTTAATTTCCATAATTCCACAGCTGTTTTCTTTGGGTTTTTTACTCCTTCTCTTAATTTTTTCCTTTCCCTTCCTTTTTCCCTTCCTGGGAATCTGGAGGGGGGGTCTGAGGAGAGTTTCTAACAGTGGGTTCAGACCCTTCATCTGAACAGACACCTCAGAACCAGTTTGGTGTCTCCTGCCCCTCTTCCCTGTGCTCCCGTGTCCAGTTTCAGGCAGGGAAGCTCCCAGTGGAGGTGGGGGAAGGCACAGCCTGGAATCAGGGGCTGGAGAAAAGCCTGGGATTCGATTGTTTTGTCCCTTTTAACAGGAAATGGGAGGTAGAGCAATTGGAAATGGTTTGGATATGGGAAAAGGCTCAAAGACAAAGGAGGGAAGGGGAGGGAGAGGAGATGTAAGAACATCTTCCCTTCTCTCTGTCTCCCCCACTTGTGGTGGCCCAGCCTCAGAGCCAGCCTTTAGCCACCTTTCTCAGCAATCAGCCAGTTGTTTTTTGGTATTTTAAACATTAATTGTCCCAAATTGTTGTGGGAGGACCTGGAAAAGGAACTCTCCACGTGGCTGAGGGGCAACCTGTGCTGAAACGTTGTGGGGCCTTGAAAAATCAGTGATAGATTGAAAAATATCTTTAATGAAGCTTGATAAAAGGGCCAATCTATCACAGAAACCAGGGAATTCTCCCAAATTCCCAAGAGAAGCCACACTTTCTCCCCCCTGGTCTTCCTACACAGTCTCATAGGGACACCCCAGGAGAAGAACAGAGCCCTGATCCACTCAGGTACAAACACAGCCTTTGTAGGTATGGCTTTGATGTTCCCTTTACTCCCCAAGAACAGCTGGAAGTTCAAAGCATCTATCAAAAAGCCGAGGGAATTCCATCACCTTTTATATTTATGCCTTAAAAAAAACCCAAACAAACCCACAACTTTTTGATAGGAGTTGCTGGGAAGGCTTAATTTGGCATCTTGTTCCCGCTTCAAACTCCAGATGTGATTTGTATCCCGATGGTAGGAGGGCAAAAGGCAGCACTAAGTTTGGAAAAGTCTCCCCTTGGAGATCTCTGCAGTGCAGGAACAGGGATGAGGGGGTTGATTTGCAAGAGATTTCCTGTCCTTTGGAAAATTCCCTCAGGAAAACCCCTCTCAGATGGGTCCATAGGAGCCTTGACAAAGCCGTTCCACCTTCTCAATCCGGTGGGGTTTAAGCTTTGGAGATGAATTTTCCATACCTGACTTGCAAATTCTGAGTTCCCACCTCCCAGGAAAAAACCTTCCAGCCAACCTGCTAAAAAGGAATAATCCCAATAATCAGTGCAGATCAAAGCTTGGCTGGGATGAAGACCTGCATTTTCCCTGGGAAAGGTGCAGAAATCAATGCTGGGACTGAAACACCCAGCTCTGGGTTTATTCCTGTTTCAATAGTTCATTCCTGTTTCAATTCCTGATCCCCCTCCCCATCCAAGACCAGATCATGCTTCATGTTTTGTGTGGATTTATTTGGCTGTTGGTGGGTGCAGGGGAAGGCTCAACATGGACTGAGGGGTTAGAGGAAGGAAAAGGCAGCTCAGAGAGGGACTGAAGGGCTGTGACAAACATTTAATCTGCTTCCCAGCACAGCCCAAGCCAAAGGAATCCCCTTCCATCAGGCTGTGATCCCGGGCTTTGTTTCAGCTTCTTCTCTCTCCTTGTTTAATGGCATCCCAAACGTCACCTGTTTAAATTTTGGATATTTAGCAGAGCCTGCAAGGCTTTCCTGGGCTGCTGAAGCCAAACAGCTGGGCTGAAACACCTCCCTGAGCCTCATTTCTGGTGTATTTATCCACGTTTTCATCTCCCACTGCTCGTTTTTGATGAAGCTGTTCAAGCTGTTGCCTTCAGCTGTCATTTGCTGGCCACAACTTCTCACTTCTGACGCCCCAAAAAGCCACCTATTAATGGGTTCCTTCCTGTTCTGCAGCTGCTGTTTGCTGCTCATCAAACAGATCTGCAATCAGAGCAGATCTTGCACGAAGGGCAGTGTTAAAAAAAAAAAGCCCCCAGCCCATAAATAAATAGAGAAGGAAGCATAAAAGGCAAGACCCTCTCAAAGCAATGGCTTGCAGCTACGTATTTGCAGTCACCTCTAGTGACCAGACAGGTTGTTCAGAGTAATTCCAGCCCCCAGAGATGACATCTGACATGACATGTACATGAGATGTATCATTTAGGTCACTGGACAAACCCCTCCACCCCTTCCCTCCTCCTCCTCCTCCTCCCCTCCTCTCTGCCCCTCAGGGAATCTAAAAAGTTCAGGGTCTTTAAAGCTGAATTCCCCACACAAGAGTTCAGCACCTTTCAACCTTTTCAGACCTTGTGACAGGAAGAAAACGGGGGTGGAAGGAGAGGGGAGGGTTGGGGGGTTATTTTGAGGCAGGTTGTTTACAGGCAGGTTTGGAAGGTGAAGAGAAAAGAGGTTTTTTTTGGTTGGAAGGGAGATAAAAGGCACTAGACTGGTTCGTCTCCAGGGCCAGTGGCAGAGCACAGGTTCCCTCTAAAAGCTTTATAAATGTACCTTTAATTCTGTGGTAATCCCTGCTTAATTAAGAGATAAAGGCAACAGAGCAGGATGTGTCATCGTGGGATAGCAGAGCGGTGGTTTAAAATTAAAAACAAACAGATCAGGGGGAAAAAAGAGCATAATATATCCAGCCATGATCAACTTATTCACTCCTTTAGTCATGTTTGGGATTAATTTGTGCCATTTGGCTGGCACTGGGGAGCAGTTTGGGATGGGAAGGCGGTAGCTGAGACTCAAACAAAGCCATGTGCATGATCAGGTCAGCTCCTCTGACCAGAGCCTGCCACAGGAGGATCATCCATCCATCCATGGGATTCAGTTCCCCAAGGAAAATCCTTGGGTATTTCTATTTTTCTTCATTTTCTTCCCCTGCACACTTTCACGTAGTTCTCTAAATCCCTCAGCTCAGGGAAATGCATAAAACTATCAGTATGGGAAGGATATGGTCCTGAGGGGGATAAAATCACAGAACCACCCTTCCCACACAGGGAAGTTCAAAAAATATGTGGATGTGGCACTTGGGGACTTGTTTTAGAGGTGGCTTTGGCAGTGCTGGATTAACAATTGGACCTGATGATCTCAGAGATGTTTTCCAACCTTAGCGATCCCACGATTCTATGGAATAAGAACAGTGTTCAGAAGCTGCAGATGGGACATCATGATGGACAAACATTCCCTTGAACCACCAGGAAAAGCCTCCTGGGCCCATCTGTGCTGATATTTCCAATAACAGGGAGCTGGGGCTGGAAGGGAGATGAAGATGTTGCTCAGTCCATTGCCCGTGTGGTGTTTGTGTCACCTCCAGAGCGTGGAATGTCTGCCTAGGGCTGTCTGGGAGCCAGGAGAGGTGACAGTGATGGACTGGCCAGGAGCAGGGACCAGGACAGACCTCCTAGGTGGTGTGTCCACCTGTACTGTGGGGGAAAACAAGTCAGGGCCTTCCAAAACCAGGTCAAGTATGGCTCCATCCTACAAAATTGGGGCTCCACGGTGTTGCTCCCCATGGAGGAACAGTACTCCTGGGATGCCCCTTCTGGCTGTGAATTGCTCCTGAACTTCCTTCTTCCCTGCCTGAGAGCAGAAGAAAACAGCCCATGTCCTGCAGGAGCAAAATGTATTTCTGGAAAAGCTGGATACTCTTGATACAGCCCGTCCAGAGAGGGGTCCCTCCCCAATAACTGCATCCCAAATTCCCCAAGCTGCAGCTTCCTTAAAATCCAGGACATGCCCTTATCCATGGTGTCCTGTGTCCTCTAATTTGGCTACACAGGCTGTTTTGACACTTGTCATGCTCATGTGTTGGGTGCCACAAACATCCTGACCAATGTTCAGAGCTCATCCTCCAAAGCTTCAGGTCTTGTTTTGCTTCTATCAGCTGGGTGTGAAAGGAGAGTAAGGAATCTCCTTTAGGATGGAATGTTTTGACATCTAAGGACAGGTAAAATTATTCAGTAGCAAAGTTTTTGGAACAGCAGGTCTCCCTTGCAAGGCATTTGTTAATTTGTGGCTTAACCTCACATTTTTCTTCTCTATCCCAGAGGTATCCGCAGCCCTACTGATTTTAGTCCCTATTTTTTCTCATGTCCATAGGAGCAAAGAACAGACTGATTATTCTCCTGACTTCCAGAAAGCCTTGGAAAAAAAACAGGAGTTCTCAAGGTTAGGTGGGAAAAAAACATTAAAAATTATAAAAAGACAAAAAAAATAAAAATATGAAAAGATAAACCTGACCTCCCAGTGAAATTCTTTTCATGCTCTGTGTTAGAAACAGGCTCAGCTTCCTTTGCCTTTAATTCCTTGAGTACCAAAAATTTATGTATTCCCATAGTCATTCCACCTACACTTCCTACATAAGGGAGACAAATCTAATATTGGTCATGTTCCCTTCTCATCTTACATTTCACATCTATTCTTTCTGCTCCCTTTGACACCATGGACTGTTTTCCTTTATGACCAGTGTTTGTTCCAGCCTTGTTTTCCAAAGCCCACTCAGACCCTTTTGCTGACCACTGGGCTTTGCAGGACATCAACAACACCTGCATTGCATTAAAAAAAAATAGAAATATGAAAGGAAAAAAAAACCAATAAAAACCGAAGTATTTCTCTCCCAGCCCCCCTTCCCACCTTTTCCCAACCCATTTGCTGGATATAAAAGAGCATCCATAATCTGATTAATCTCCCCATTGCCTGTCACGGCTGGAAGGCAATTTTGAAAGACTATCACCCTGTGTTTTACCTGCTCTCAGAAGTTAATCTCCTCAAAGCAAAGGGACTTCCCCAAACCCCCAGAACCCTTAATCTTCCTTCTTAACCGATTGCTGGTGGATGTGCCTCAGTGGCCGGGTGGAAGGATGTGTTGGAGAGGTGTCCCCTCCTGCTCTCCTCTGCCAAAGAGGACTTGTCAGAAGAGCTGCTGCTCCTTCTCCCACCACAGCTCTGGGCCCTCAGCTCAGGAAGGACATGGAGGGGCTGGAGCAGGGGCAGGGAAGAGCAGCGAGGCTGGGGAAGGGACTGGAGCACAAGTGCTGTGAGGAGAGGCTGAGGGAGCTGGGGGGGCTCAGCCTGGACAGGAGGAGGCTCAGGGGAGACTCAGCACTCTCTGCAACTCCCTGACAGGAGGGGGGATCCAGGAGGGGTTGGTTTCTTCTCCCAGGAACCAGCAGTAGGACAAGAGGACTCAGTCTGGAGCTGTGCCAGGACAGGGTTAGGTTGGATTTTAGGAAGAAATTCTTTCCAGAGAGAGTGCTCAGCCATTGGAATGGGCTGCCCAGGGAGGGGGTGGATTCTCCATCCCTGGAGGTGTTTAAGGACAGGCTGGATGTGGCATCAGTGCCATGGGCTGGGAACCACGGCAGGGTTGGAGCCAGGGTTTGACTGGATGATCTCAGAGGGCTTTTCCAACCTGTTTGATTCTATGATTCCATGATCCTATGACCTCAACTCCCCAGCCTCACTCTGTGGTGAACCAATTACCCTATCTCTTCCATCATCCAGCTCTTTTCCCCTCTCCCTTTTCTTTTTTTTTTTTTCTTTTTTTTTTTTTTTTTTTTTTTTTTGTGGGGTGAAGATTAAAAGATCTCGGAGAGAAGAAAGAGCCTCCAGTCCGTCCCCACCTTGTCAATTATGAACAAGGGGCTGGGGAGGGTTGCACCCACTGTTATTGAGTCGAGCACTTTGGAAAGGTCATCTTCAAGGTCTGAACCTTCCCTTTGCCACCCCAAGCTCACCTGGGCCCATTAGGGAGGAATTTCTTGGTCCGTCCTCGTGTTTCATTCCGGGCCCACTGGCACTTCTGAGGACTAATAGGCTGAGAGGTGGAGAGGGAGGAGGTGGGATGGGGGCACAGAGGAGAAAATGAAGACAGGTGAGGGGAAAGAGAAGTCATTGAGAGACTTCAAAGTGGAACAAAGACCCATCCAGATGTGAATAATTGCCGGGTCAGCGCGTTAATCACAGGCAAGGGCTGCGCTGCAAGACGTCCCTGATGGCTTCACAGGGGCAAGGAGGGGAGGGGGGAAGGGACAAGAAGGGAGAGATGCAGAAGCAGGGCTTTGATACAGCAAAGAACAAGCCTGAGAAATACATTTTCCAGGTGATTATGGGAATAATGAGCCAACCCCTGTTTTATTAAGGGCAGGCTGGGCCTGTAATTGCAGCTCAGAGGACAGAGGTGGAGGCACCAAGCTCTCACACACATCCCCAGCCCGACAAAAGCTCCATCTCCCCACCTGACAGAGCATTTCCTGCCGTGTCCACCACAATACCTGGGCTCTCAGATCTTGGTGTGGTGGGAGGGATCGATTAGGGTTTTGTTCTCGTGCCTTTGACTGAGTTATGACTCCAGCAGCCTCCAACCAAAGGTTGAGAAGATGCTGGCTCGTCATCTTTGCCTCTTTCTTTTTTTTTTTTTTTGCTTTCCCCCAGTCCCGTGTTCCTGTGCCACAACACCAGCTGTGTTTATCTCTTTCTTCTAAATCAAGCCACAGGGTTTCACTAACTACAAACAAAACACCTTCCCACGTGGCTTTCTGCTGTGTAAATAAACATCCAGCATCTAAATAGCTGGGGGGTGATGGCCTGGTGCTGACATCTGCATGTTCCCTCATTATAAAAGAAGTTTCTTATTGCAATTGCAGCATTATTTCGGGGCAGCAGCCAGTCCCTCTGGTTCCCTCTGCTCATTTTTATACTGATGTTTCTTATAAAAACTCCTATTTTTATCAGATATTCTTGTTATGATATCTGACCCCCCCTTTCCTGAATTAAATGATGTGGCTTAGGTAGGGTCGGTGCTTTCCTCCACAGATGTTTTTGGTGGGGTATTTTGTTTCGGTGGGGTTGTGACCCTGCTGTTTTTTGGGAATGTGCTGCACGGGGTCAGTGCTGGTGAGGACAGAGGAGGGACGAAGTGGGCTCTGCCTCTGGAGCAGGTGATACTCCTGTTTGCAGCAGGATCTCCATCCAGGACTCAGGAAGGCTCCTGCAGCTTTCTCCTGATGGCAGAGCTGTGAAATGCCATTTCTTCATCCACCCCATCAATCCCCTTCCATCCACCACCTCCAGCTCCTGTGCCAGTATCTACCTTTCCTAATTTTGGGACTTTAGCACACAGTCCCTCCATTATCAGATCCTTCCTGCAAGCTCCAGCTGGGACCTCAAAACCAGCCCAAAAACTTACACAAACACCACAGTGCAGACCCCTGATCCACAAAACCAAGGGGATCAGGTATTTGGATTTGTAAAGGAGAGGCAGACTCTTGATTCTCCTTTAATGGAATTAGTGAGATGCTGTGGGACACCCACAGGGAATGCACAACACCAGGGAGCTGCAAAATCTGGAGTTAAAGATAACTAGAAAAGGGGAGAATTTCTTATTTAAAAATTCTTTTTTGAGTAAGAAATGTGGACAACGTGTAAGTTGAACAGAGTTAGTGGTTTATCTTTGGACACCCAATTTTCAGTAAGGTGTAGACAAGCTGGAAAAGGGTAGGCAGAGATAAAAATCAGCTATAAGGAAGCTTAGAAGGGATTTTTTTGGTCTGGAAAAGGGGAGGCTGAAAACCAAAAGCAAAGGCCCTCACTCAGCAGAGCTTTTAAGAACAATTGTCTGCCCAAAACACTTCAACTTTTGGTGAAAGGCAGCTACTGATAAAAAATGTTTCTCCCATAAAGTCTCTGATGATTCTTAGTCATGTAATTTCCATGTCCAGGAGCTTTGTAGGATCTCCCAAGGACAATGAATAACATGATAAAAAGCCCCAAATCGTGTCACACCTGAAAATAAAGGTTTGGAAGCAGAAGGGGCCTCAAACTGCAAGAGGAGAAGAGCTCAGATCTCAGTGAGGGGAAGGTCTGAAGCAACACTGCAGCTCCTACATGAGCCCAAATCACAAAGACAATCAAAAAGCTGTGATTTGAGGCTGTGCAGAACACAGGAAAGGGCACCCTGGACACTGATTGTTGTCTCTCCTTCTCACAGGAGTTTTTCTCTCTTCTTTGCATCGAGTCTCTTGCTCAGCTGCCAGAACCAGGGGAGGATTAATTTCTCCCCCATCCATTCCACCCCTGGGTTAATTGGGAAGAGCTCCTCATCCCAGGGAATGCAATAACCTTCCTCTGTAGCTGAGCCTGGAGAGATGGTCCCGTGCCAGTCATGGCTCAGAGGTGCTGTTTGGCTTTGGCACTTCCACTGCCTCATAAACACCTATTTGGCCTCCTCCTCACAAACATCTCATAAACAACTACCTGGCTTGGTGTGGGTCTCCAAATTAGTGTTTATAGCCAGGCAGAGAGCAAGCTGTTTGCATAAGTAATCCTGAAGCAAAACTTGCCTTCTCAGCCAAAAAAAAAAAAAAAAAAAAAAAAAAAGGGGGAAAATTACTCCCCTCCATCTGCTGGTTTGCTGCACGTGCAGGAGGGGACATCTCGTGCCACCAGCTCTCCCAGGGCACAACCCAAGGGACAGTCCTCTGCTCCCACCAGCCTGGCTGATAAACCCTCCCCACAGGATTGTGGGACGAGGGCTGGAAATCCAGAAATGTGGAAAGGGCGATTGCAACGCTCACTGGGTACAGAGTGACAAAATTTGGGATCTACTGTGCTATAACAGGGCTGTTCAAGCAGGAGATAAATTTGGACTTCATGACTGGTGTTTGTGGTGTCCTTGAGCAGGTCTCAGCTCCCTGAGTCCTGTGATGATCAAAACTTCCTTCATAACAGCCAAGCTGCTGCTATTTTTTGGTTGGAATGACGTTCTGGAAGCTCTGAGGCCCCAAGGAAAGTGCAGTTCTCTCAAAATAGGCTGTTCCTTTCTAAATTTCTTTATTTCCATCTGCTTGGGGTGGGCAGTGTTGCCATTTGCAAGTCTGAAAACAGTTCTTGGGATATCCACACTTCCCTAGCCCTGCAGCACTGGAGGGCAATGCCATGTCCTTCCTCCCCTTCTCCATCACTTTCATCCCGAGCTCTTCAAGGTAAGAACTGTCCTTCCTCAGCTGGAAGATTTGCAATATAAAAAAAAAAAAAAAAAAAAGACATGGATTTGAGGACAACTCATGTTTGGTTGAATTTTCAGCCTGGCCCCTGGCACTGAGCAGTCCTGTGCAGGGTCTGCCTCAGTTCAGGAGGCTGGGGAAGGCACTTCGGATTCAGCTGCACCATTTTCAGGGGAAAGGGAGTTTTGATGCCAGTCAGGTTGTGCCAGTTGGCCACAGGACTGAAGATCAGCCCTTGGCCTGAGCAGACATGCAGAGTTTATGCTCCTGCATGAAACCCAGGCACAGTGGAGACTTCATTTCATTAAGAACTGAAATGCTGCTATAAAACAAAGGTTTAAAAAACCTGTGGCTCACTGACCTCTCAGCCAGTGGGGGTCCCTTTGCCCACCATCTGCTTGCTCTGTTGTGTTCCAGTATCAACACAACATTCCTCAGGAGTATTTCCCATTTTTGGGGTTTCAGGTTTGCAGAGGAGAGCAGCAGGTTGGGGAAGCCAAGCATGGACCTGCAAATGTCACCACTGCGTCTCCTTCCATGGAGCTCTTCCAGGGCTCCCCAGCTGAGGTTGGTGAAACCTGAGGGAAATGAAAGCTTTGGCTGGACACAAAGACACCACTAAGGGAGCAAATACCCAAAAGAATGTTGGGATCAGGTTTTAATGAGCTGGAAGTAAATCTCCCACGATGAGAACAGAAAAACAAACCTATTTCTACCTTCAGTGCTTGTTCAGCTCCACTGGCTCGTTCCGAGCGTCGAGGTCCCAACACAGGAGTGTTCTGTGACTCCTCTTCCTCTCAGGAAGGATTGTTGTGGCTGCCCAGATGGCACAGAAAACCACCCCACTCTTGCAGCTCCCAAACCAGAACACAGAAGGCTCATTTTCACTTGTCATAAAAGGTTGGGAATCGCTACCAGCAGGAGAAACTGTGCATAAAGGGAGGGAGGGGGGGTTCACCTGTAAAGATCAGTCAAGCAAGGAGGAAACTCAACCCAACCTGGGTGTTTATTTATTCTTGTTCTATAGGAGAGCCAAGGAAAAGCTTGGGAATGAGATAATATTGTGTGTGAGTGTTTCTGAGTTTGGGTGTGACTTGGGACAAGGTAGAAATGTTGTTTTTTTTCCTATTGAGTTTTGATGCTCTTCCAGCTTTTACTGCAGCAAGTCCCTGTTCCATCAAACCAACAAATCAATTGAACACCTTTACATTTTTTTCCTTTGCAATCCCAGCAAAATACCCAGCAGTGTGGGGCTGCAGTGTCAAAGAATCCCAGAATACCCTGAGCTGGAACCTAAATAATCCACAGATAGGTCAGGGTTATTTTTTTTTCTCCATTCTTTTTGGAGCTCTAAACATTTCTAGAGGCACAGATAATCCTGCTTGAAGGAACTTGGAAAAATCTACTCCATCTCTCTGCCTGAGCAAAATCAACTCTATCTTAAATCCAACATCCCTTCCAGGATGCCCCTAATTGGCTTGTTCTTATCACAGTCACTCAGCTGCTCAAGCACAGCATGGATAGGGGTGTTTTTTTGCTGTCAGAGGGGAGGTGTGATTCATTATGGTGAATTATAGATTGGTGCAATTAATTACCCTCCCAGAAGCTTTTAGTTTCTGTGACTGCACTTTGCCTGCTCGTCACATCCTTCCTTGGAGGGGAAAGAGCTGCATCCCAATCCCTAAGAACCTTCAGCTGAGCTCATAAATGGGGAGAAGGAAATCACAGAAGGATATGAGCTGATTTGTTTTTCCAAATGGGATGAAATGAAGATTCTGTGACCGTAGTTGTCCATCTATCCTGGAGCTGTTCTGGTTTTAAAGCCTGACAGTTCAGTTCACAACCCCCAAAAAACCAGTCCCACACAAATGCCAGGAATTCTTGTCTGCAGTTTTTGCATGTGGGGATAAAGTTAAGTTGAATTGGCCCTTTCTCTGCTCACGGGTTAGGCAGAATTCCATTAAAAAAACCTACTTGGAGGCATCATTTACCTGGAGCAGAGCTCAGCCAAACTGAAAATATTTCTTGAGGTGTGGGAAAGAAAGATTGATCCTTGGTGGGTCCCAAGGTGGAAGGAGCATCAATTCCTGCTGGAAGCTGCAAAACTCAGACCAGGCTGGCACAGTCCAGGTACAGAAAGGACAGAAAGTTATTGTTCTTTTGTTATCAAAGAGCAGCTTTCCTGGGGGAATGAGAGAAAATTAATAAGGACAGGTTTGGGGTGTTAGAAAGCTAGAGAGAAAATTTCCTCTTGACTTACAGGTTGTTCAAAAGAGAGAAAACAGAGCTGGGTTTGCCTCCATCGGATTTGTAGTGACCCTCCTCAGTGACATTTACCACTTTCCATTTGCTACCCAAAACCAAATCCGACCATCTTAAAGCCTTTCAAACACATTTTCCTTTCCATTGCTTCAGTCCCTCCTTCCCAAGTCTGACTATTTATCACAATAAATAATTTTCCCTGTTTCCTGTGAAATTTAAGTGCTAATCCCACCATGCCAGGATCAGTTTTGATCAGCTCATCTTCAAAAACATTCCCAACTTCAGTCATAAATTCATGGAACAACAGAGGTTGGAAGAGACATCTTTGGCCATTTGGGATGTCCTGCTAATCTAAGAGGTGAAGACACTCAGATAAATATATTTGTGTCTTCAAACAGAACTCCTATCCTGTGAGCAATGTCAGTCTGGATTCACAAAACCATCAGTCTTCTCATATCACCTCGTGGAAAGGTACACTTGACCCTGAGGGGAAAATACCCTCTCTAGCCCTACAGTGCTGCTTTAGGATTGGGAACTGGATTTTGGATTCACCTCCTCTCCAGGAATGTTCAGTCTTCCCTGATCAACCAGGTCTCAGCTCACTTGAGATGCCTTTGGATCCCTGCTGGCATCCTGCAGGTTCAGCAGTGTGGGGTCTTTAACATCTATTCCCAACTGCCAGCGTTTTTGGCTGTTGTCAACACTCCAAGGCTTCTCAAAGGGCTCTGAACTCTCATTTTGGACAAATTAATCTGGCCCCAGCCCCCGTGGTCAGTGGGATAACAGCCCTACCTATGGAGGAAGCAGCGAATCATCAGATCATGGAATGGTTTGGGTTGGAAGGGACCTTAAAGATCATCTTGTCCAACCACCCCCTGCCACGAGCAGGGACATCTTCCATCAGATCAGGTCTCCCTGATGGAAAACCTAATTTTCAGCGGGCTAAACTCACTTCCACCCCGTGGAGATCCCCACCCCCAGGAGTGGCAGGAACCGGGATCGGGACTGGAACCACAAGCGTCTCGTTCCTGCTGCTGCTGCTGCAAACTCGCTTTGGGGTATTTGCTTGTCCCTTCACGTTCCCCTTCCCCGGGGGCAGCAACACCTCCTTTGTTGTCTTCTGGGAGCTCTGCAGGGCAGGGACTCTCCTTTGGTGCGTGTCTGCTCGCCCCGCAGGACCGGGATGGCGGTCGAGCCTCCAGCTCAAAGAGTAAATAACAATAACACGCATTTAGCTGCTAAGTAGGGGAATTAGGGGCTGGTTGTGCGCACAGTGTAATGATATCCCCGTGCTTAATGCAACTGGATCCTGCCATTATTAAAGCAGCAGGAGAACTGATGTTTGATCTACGGGGCTAATTCTAGTTTTTGGAGACATCAAACAGCTGCTTTTTTTTTTTTCTCTCTCTCCTTGTCTTTTTTTTTTTTTTTTTTTTTTTTTTTTTTTTCCCTTGGCATATGCACGCGTTGTAAGCAAATCCGAAATTACCAGGTTCACAAGTTGAGTTTCATGCAGAGAAATGTTTACTTTGATGCCGGAGAACCTGGCTCCTTTCCATTTACAGTAAATGAGGAAGAAAATTGATTTGCAGCAGCAGGAGGGGTGTCAAACCTTTATTGCTGCTCGGGACATGTATGCACTGCTAACCAGGAAGATAATTAACCTAAATTAACCTTCTGCCTTAAGATGAGTCATAGTTTGGGGGACGGGGTGGGGGGGAGGAAGGTGGGAAGCGGGGGTGGAGAGGGTGTAGGGAGGAGTGTAGCGCTCTGAGAGCTGTACGGACACGTCCTGTGCATCTCCAAGCAAAAATAATGGGCCCGGGTAGCGAGTGATTAGATTGAAATGGAAATTCTCGGTGGGCATTTTTACCTCGTGAAGGAAGGGGAAAAAAAAAAAAAAAAAAAAAAAAAAAAAGGAGAGAAAAAAAAAAATCTTGTTTAAATTAGGACCGGAGCTTGAATTGCTTAAATCATGCCTATGGAGCGGGGCAAGAAGATGCATTTCCAGGCGCTGCCGAGCCAGGAAAAAGCGAGTTCATGGCTTTGACCGGCCATTAACACTTCCAACGAGGGTGAAAAGCCGCGGCTGCTGCTTGAGAAGGGGTTTGGTGCTTTGTTAATCGTGCATTACAGAGGTTATCCACTTGTTATCCACTTCCTCCGGCGGCGGTGCCTTTGGAATGGGGTTTGGGAGTGCCGTGACAGTCTGGCAGTGGGACCAGTTGGGGTTCCGTTATAAATTCAAAATCAATAGCCATGCAGCCATCCAGAAGAGCCATCGGGCACTTGTGGGTGATGGAGGGGGAAAATTGGCTCTGTTTCAGTTTTGCTTGAAGTGGTAGGCAGGGAACACACACTGAAAACAGCCTAAAATCCAGGTCCTTCACTTAGTGATGTTTGAATGTTCTAGATTCGCAAAGATACAGAAGCCAAGTGCTCCATTTCCAAGGAAATGAATCACCTCAAGTGACCTCTTACCATCAAGGGTAGAAAAACTCTCCAAGGTGCCCAAAAGCTGCTCCACAATCACTCCAGGATGAGCAGGTGGGTCTGAAACCTCCCTTCCCTGGACATCATTTGGGTCAGGGAACAAACTAAGTGTTGTTATTTTGCATTTCCTCCATCACAGAATCATTTACATTGGAAAAGACCTCCAAGATCATCGAGTCCCAAAGTTAACCCAGCACTGCCAAGGACACCACTCACCACTGTCCCCAAGTGCCACATCCCTTAAATCCCTTCAGGGATGGGGACTCCACCACTTTCCTGGGAAACCATGAGGTGTTACTCACACAAAGCCAAAGCTGGATTTCTTTTATTTAGAGGTTTGGGTTTTTTCTCAGGGAGGAGCCTCGGGGCTTCAGGTTCCCAAATGCCTTTAGCACAAGAAATCTGTAGGAAATCAGAGTCCCAGGCTGGAGGGAGAAAACCCTTCAGCGTGGCCCAAGCAGAGTCAACTCAGCCAAAGGAGGTTGTCCTGGCTCCATAAGGATGTGTGTCCTGCTGAGATCCCATGGGAAGATCCCTGGATCTGAGCCCACAGCTCAGCACACCCCAACACATCCCCCCCTCAGAGACACCTCAGGTTCTCCAGGGTCCTTCTCCACTCCCCCTCTCCCAGCTGGGAGTGCAACCTTCATTTCAGTGAAGCTCATCCCGAGTTAAACCTCATTCCCCCCTGGACATTTCACATCCCAGGATGTGAAAATTCCTCCCCTTCAGAGGTAAAATCCAGGCTACTGGGGAGAATTTCTGGGAAATAAAAACCAGGCTGAGAGAGGGGAGGGCAAAACTGATCTAAGGGCCTTTCTGCTCAGCCTGGACCTCACAGGAGGTGTCAGCTCCCACCTGAAGGGCAGGTGACCTGTGTAAATCCTGTGTAAATCCTGTGGTTTTCCTTCCTTCTCCATCAGGGAGGTGTGAGGATGCAGACCCCGTGGTGCTGAGGAGTGGGTCAGCATTTCAAACATGAGGAGCACTCAAAGCCTCCACTTCTCTGGTGGCTTTACCCCACCACCTGTGAAGGGAGGGAGAAGCTGTCAGTGAGGCCACAGAGTTTTGCTTCATTCCAGGTGGTTTTGTGGCAGAATTTGTGCTGATTTATACAGAAGGTTCTCGGGGAAGGAAGAGAACACCTCAAAAAGTCAAACCCCAGGTTGTTTGGTTTTGGGTTTGGGTTTTTTTTTTTGTTTGTTTGTTTGTTTGTTTGTTTGTTTCAGTAGGTGTTTCTTGCCTTTTAAGAAAAAAAAAAAAAAAAGTCAAACATTGAGTAATTAAAGTCATCCAGGGAGAGCTGAGGAGCAACACAACCCAGATCATTTGGGAGCCAAACACGGCATTCCGCTCATCCCGATGCAAAACGGTTTTGACGTTGGGTTTTGGTTTTTTTTTTTTGTTTTTTTTTTGGTCCCCTGAACAATTTGGGAAGCCAGTGAACCAAAAAACCCAGCAGTTGTGTGCACCACCCTCCACCTGCCCGGCACCAACACCGAGAGCTGAGAAACCCGATGTTGGAGCAAACCCATCCTGCACCTCTGGCTCTCTCTCTCTCTGCCTGGACAAGATGCACCCAAACATGTTGGATGGATCCCAGTGGGGATTTTAAACCACACAACCCACCCTTCCTTTCTCTCATTACATTTTTAAACCACTCATTTAAATTTTTTTTGGCCACTTTTGGCTAAATCCACCAACACTTGAACAGTCCTGTTGGTGTAAGTCCATCCTGGGGGACCTGTGCAGGATCTGCAAGCAACTCTAAGCCCAAAACAGGGTCCCCCCTCCTCCAAAGACAAACAGGATTTCTTTTGAAGTCTTGCTGTCTGTTCCCGGGCCAATAAAGTGCTTCATTTCGCCGGCAAGAAGGTAAAAGGTGGTGAAAGGTGTTAGCAAGCACCTCCCTGTGAAGTGCAATTAGCAGCTGGGTGAAGGGGGGAAATTGTTGGCACAACAAGGGGAGGCGATGGCTGTGTCACCTCGCTGGGGATGGGCCAGATGGGCCGGGCAGGACCCCAAACACCAGGGCTGGAGACAGTCTGGCACCCCAGCCCGAGGCCATTGGAGCCCTGGAGGGAGCCAGAGGGGTTTCCTCACACCATATCTCATCCTGCTGGTGACAGGGCTGGGCGACAGAAAGGGGATTGTTCAGCGAAGGAGATGTTTGGTCTGGCCAGGAGAAGCTTCTGCAGCCTCCTGAGCTGTGGTGTGTGTGAGAATGGCCCATCTCAGCCACCCTCCAGCCCCTGAAAAGACATCCCAGGCAGTAAGACCTGTCCTTTGAGGTATTTCTTGACTCTTCAAAGGTTGTGGCTGCAGAGGGAGACAGCTCAGCTTCAGAAATACAGGGAGGAGTTACTTATAAAGGGGCAAAGTGTGGCTACTTGTGAGAAAAAGGACATGGGGATGCTGCTCTGCTGAAGATATTCCAGCTGATTTTCCCCAGGGTTCTCTGCAAAGGGGAAAATGGAAGGGTCATGAAACTCCATAACGTAATTTCTGGTGTCTAATCCTCCAAAAATTAATCCACACATAGTTCTCACTGGAGATTGTGGAAGTTTTGGCACAGACTTGGTGACAAGCCCTAAGGAACAGACCTTTTTAGGACTGGCCCAGTTGCCTCCATCTGATCCCACCTTCAATGAAGTCACTGCCAAGCAAACAGGAGAAGCCAAGGACATCCATGTTCACCCATAATCACACCTTTAAACCCACTGCAGGAACACCTAAAAGCTCCCTGCCCCAAACACCATTCCATCTCTACACCAACCCTTATATCAGCCCATTGGCTGGGGAGAAAATGTCTTTTTTTTTTGGGGGGGGGGACACACTCAGGTGGATCAAACATTCAAGAAACCTGGGGTTTGCACATCTGTTTTTATCAGCAGACACTTCACTTGTACAAACACATCCAGTCCGAGGGCAAGGCAAACCCTTTCCAATATTAAGCCACTAAAAGCCAGGGGAATAGGTGAAGGACTGGCTCTGAGCCAGTGAGGTTTGCAAAACAGTGGAATCTAATAAAAATAATTGAAATATTTAAAGGCAGTTGCTTCACTCTCTAAAGAAGCACCTGCAATGGTTACCCGAAACATTTGCAGGTGGAAAAAAGGGCTGAGCACGTCACTGGTGTTAATATCATTTATGCTCAGAGGGCAAATTGGGCTTTGTAATTGTGAGGGATCACTGGAGCTATTTCAATAATGGGATGAGCCTGATAATGAAGGATGATTCCTTCAGATGGCCTTCAGTGTGGAACACTGCAAAGCCAAGGCTTGGCTGAGTCAAAAACCCGACATCAAGGGGAAAGGTGTGCTCTGCAGCCAGGACTGGGTACCAAGGATCCCTCACCTGCTCCAGCCTGTTGCTGCCTCGAGAAAATTGAGGACAATTCCCCTGAAACCCCTCCAGCCAATCCCTCAGCTGATACAGCTCAGGCCTGGCTTCAGTAGGGAGATGCCATTCCCACCATCCTTGCTCTCCTGCATTCCCAGTGGGACGTAGCCACCCTTCTGCACCTGATCCAAAGCCCCCTCATTTCCATGGAAAACACTCTGTTTTCCAAAAAATTTACACCAAGCACTATTAAAATTTATTTCAAGGGTTGGCAAGTAGGAGAAATGATCCCTGATTGTGCCTCACATGGGCATCGTGAAGTTTCTTGGCATTGAGGAATAAATGCACCCAAGGGCCTGGGACACAGAGGATTATAAATCCACTTTGGGTGGGACACAGAAAATTGTAAGACCAGTTTGGGGCATCCCAGAGCCAAATAACTTAAAAGAAACCCCAACCAAAATATGGAAGAGAGCAGTCAGATGTTGCTCAATGTCTCCCTAAGATTTTTTAAATCCTGTTCAGCCCAGGGTGTCTCGGGTATTTTCCATTCCAGGAGAAAGACAAGTGGAGGTGAAAATTTCTTTCTCTGAGGAGAACTTCAGCCTTAACAGAGGATTCTTAAATTCAGAAAATATTTTCCTATAGAAGGAGGAGAAAACATCATGCAGCCATCACCTGGCCAAGTGCAAACATGAAATAAAACTCTCTGGCTTTTTTTCTGGAAGTCCTCATGGACTCCTTTGATGGACCATTGCAGATCTGGGTAGTACCATCAGTGGAGTTCAACTTATCTAACCCTAAAGCAGAAAACCTCAACCTCATCCTTAATTCCCACTGGCTCTGAGGATCTTAAAATGACATCATCTTGGAACTGGGTGATCTTTGAGGTCCCTTCCAATCCAAGCTTTTCCAAAATGTTTGGAGGGGTAAATTATCCTGCAGGGAGCACAAAAAAACACGAGTTCCAAATTATTTTGATAATATTGGCCCCAAAACTTAAAGGTTTCTTCCCAGCTATGGCAGTGGCTGATAGTCCTTCTCTGCTGAGGAAGCAAATCACAACAACGTTGGTCACCTGGGATGAGACTTTCTTAGCAAGGAAGATGTTTCCAAGGCCTTTAAGACTTTGTGCTCTCGCTCATCACTACAGCAAGTGAGTCAAGAAGGGCTTCAAGGATTGGTTGGCCCAAATTTAGGGGGCCAACACCTGCTGGCTCTGCCAAACAGGGAGTTTTAACAAAGCACCGGGGAACATCTCTCATACGCTGATTGGTATGTGAATGGGAAAGTTGGAGGCACCTTTTCCTTTGAGGAGCTGAGCCTTGGAGCCCACTTGGGCACAGGTGGATAACTGAGCCGGCCATCCAGCCAAATTTCATGTATTGCCATCAACCTTTCCCAGACATCCATAAATTCCTTCCAAAATGCTGCCTTGCAGTACAGCACACCATGCTCTACCAGCAGATGTGTCCTCAGCTGATGGATTTTTATCATGGTGTGATTTTGTGGCTGTTCTGTACAGATCCAGGAGATGGACTTGATGATCCTTGTGGTTCCCATCCAGCTCTGGGTTTTTCTGTGATTTTAACAAACAGAACTGAGCATTTCACCATCCAAGAGCTACGAGATAAAGCTCCCAGGCTGGATTCCTCTCACGTGACTGAATGTGGGGGATGTCTGTCCAAGCAAACCCCACTCAGCTGCCTTTATGGTCAGGGTGGATCTTGCAAGCAAAGCCTTTTGGGACAGTGGGATGCATTCCCTCCATCCTAAAGCAGATATCTAAAATTAAACAGATGACTCACTGGATCGGCTGGGGATAGAAATAAAACATGAGCTTTCAACCTGGAGTAGAATTAATTTACCAGCTAATGAGATAAACTCATAAAATCACAGAATGGTTTGGGTTGGAAGGGACCTGAAAGATCAACTCATTCCAGCCTCTGCCATGGGCAGGGACACCTTCCACTAGACCAGGTTGCTCCAAGCCCCATCCAGCCTGGCCTTGGACACTTCCAGGGATCCAGGGACATCCACAGCTTCTCTGGACAACCTGTGCCAGGGCCTGCCCACCCTCCCAGTCAAGGATTTCTTCCATATATCTCATTTAAGCCTACTCTCTTTCAGTCTGAAGCCATTACCCCTTGTCCTGCCCGTCCATACCCTTGTAAAACCAACCCTATTTTCCCTCAAAAAGACTTTGGATTGCTATTTAAATCTTGCCCCTGGAATCACCAGGTGGAGATCTCTGTTTCATATGGTGCCAGGGATCAGAGCAGATGATCATTTGTGTTGTTGCCCACCCTCCCCCCAATTTTAGGAGTCTAAGGATTTATTGGTTAAGTCTTGAATCTTAGGGCTCAGAGTCTGTAACTGCCCAAAAAAAGTGCAATTTGGTGGTGTTGGATTGGCGAAGATCAACTGGGGAGAAATCCCCCCGGTGAGGTTTGCTCTCCAAATTTATGCTCTTAGATCCTGGATGTGAGAGGAGAGAGATGGGCCCAGCTCCTGCAGAAAATCAAGTTTTCCCTCGTGGCAGGACACAGCACTAGAGGAGCCTGTTCTCAGGAGGCACTTCCCTAATTGCACAGAGTCAGCAAGTTGAGGCCTTTGGAGGAGTTCTGGATCACGTCCCGTGCCTCTCACCTTGCACAGCCATGCCCAGTGCCCTCCAAAGCCTGCTGAGGCCTTCTGCTCCTGCAGCACCAAGGGCTGTTGGACCAGGTTCACAAACCCGAGCACCATTAAGAGAAAATCCTCCCAGTATCAGCACTCTCCGCTCACTTACGCCTACTTTGCATTTTAAACACCGGTAAATGACTGCCCAGGGGAGCAGGGAATCAGAACCCATCAGTGTTTCAGCAACCCAGACCCCAGGAATTTTGGAAGTTCACCAGCGTTAAGCATTATTAATGCATATTGAAAACCGGCTGGAAATCTCCCCAGCATTGTTAAAGAATCATTTAATTATTATTAACTGAGTCACGGAGGGCAGGTTTGTGAAACCGATACACTGAGTAACCCACGACTCCAGACGAGATCCCTTCGTGCCAACCTTTCTAATTAGGCTGTGGCCCAAGGACAGGAGCCTGATGCATTCAGCAAGTGCCCTCTGCTGGACTCTGAGCCCAGATGGAACCTTCTGCCTCCATTCCATCAGCTCCTCTGCAAGGCAGGACGCAGCAGCACATCCTTCCAGGGGGCCGACTGCCCTTCCCAGCCATCGCCTGCTGATAGAATTCCCAGAAAGAGCAATTATTATTCAGGGGAAAAAAAAATAAAACACCAAAAAAAACAACAAACCAGCAACTATTAAGTTACACCACAGCTTGGTTAGACTTGAATTGTGGGCGCAGCTCTGCCCTTTCCTACCCCATTCCCACCGGCTCTCCTCGGTGACTGGGAAATGTCCATCCTCACCCGTTGGCTCACGGATGACTAAAGCAGGTGGGGCACAGATAGGATGGGAGAGAAACCAGCGCAATTAAACAACAGGGCTTTCAACACCCAGCTCCCAGGGCCTTGTTCAGCTAATTAAGAAAGCCCTGACTTCCCCCTGGGGTGTTTCCAGCACTGCCAAGGTCAAATTTGCTGCTGACCATTCATAATGAGCCCTGCTGACCATTCAGAATTCCCAATGCCAAGCCACAAGTGCTGGCTTAGAGAGAGTCAAGCCTCCCTAACTGGGACATATAACAGTCCTAGGCCTCTAACAGGTCACCAGGGCTCCAGCATTCTGTGGCTCACTGCCCAGTGACCCTGTGCTTTTTGCTCCATTCCCATTTTCCAGCTCCATCCCCCGTTTTGGCCGCCAGGCACTCGAGGCAGGAGCCATCTCTCCTTAGGTTGACGTGTAGGACCCAGCACAGCAAGGCCTCTGGGCAAGCTTATAATGCAAACAGAGAGATTAGATCAAGTCTGGCCTCTCTCTCAACGCTGTAGGCAGCAGAAGAGTGTAGTGTTTGCCTCTTATCTGGAGTCTTGGGGGATTGGCCCAACATGTTGACATAAACTCCTGCCAATGTCAGTTTACACTGAGAAAAAACGGGTTGTAAAATGTGTTGGCTCAGGAGCCAGATCAGAGAGTCCTGGGAAGGCATCCCTGGGCAGAGCCAGAACCTCCCGTGGAGAGGAAGGGACCGTCCAAGCCAGTCACAGCTTTGGACCCCCAAACCTTGGGTGAGGGTGCCAGGGCTCCCCACTGCAGCCCAGGGGCCTCGTGCCAAGTTGGATGCCCTCAGGCTGTCACAGAATCATGGAATATCCTGACCTGGAAGGGACCCACCAGGATCAGCCAGTCCAACCCCTATCCCTGCACAGACACCCCAAAAATCCCCTCCTGTCCCTCAGAGCATTGTCCAAACCCTCCTGTGGCTCTGGCAGCCTTGGGGCTGTGCCCACTGCCCTGGAGAGCCTGGTCAGTGCCAACCACCCTCTGGGGGAAGAACCTTTTCCTAACTGTAGCTGCAAAGGACACTGGACAACCCCAAGGTCCCATGGCATGTGTTTGTCCTGCTCACCTTTTTAGGTTGGCCAGGTTGATCTATGGGCTGTGGTGACCAGATCTCTGTGGATTATCGTGGCACAAGGTTAGATGGTGTGGGCATCTAAACGTGGGCACCCGAGTCTGGTGCCTCAAACCTACCAGAAAACCTATTTTAATTGGGAAAGATAGGTCTGAAATTAATCCAAAGTTGAAATTTCTTCAGACACAGTGCTTTGTGTTTTTAAATGAGAAGACCAACCAAAGAGTAGAGCACAGTTCAGCTTGGAAAGGGACTTCATCTCTCCTCCAACCACCTGCTCAAAGCAGGGCTGGCTGTGGGGTCAAACCAGGCTGCTTTAAGGAACAGAACACAACATCTTGAACCAGAAAAACTCCAAAACAATGTCCAGTGCTAAGGACCTGCTTTGACTGCCAAAGTCCCTGGCAAATATTCCATCCAGGTGTGAGGGAAAGCTCTGGGTGTGCACACAGCAGCAACACCAGATAACTGTCTACAACCACAAGGACAGCTGTCCAGAGGTGAGGCAGGGGAAGGAAGGCATCAAAAACCTTCATAACCACAGGAGAAGGAAGAGCAGGAGTGAATTAATGACAACCAGAACAAGACAACCGTGTCCTCAAGCACCTTTCTGCTCTGTAAGGGACACTGGATACATGGCCATGGAAGCTGCTACTGGAGTGACCTAAACTGGGCCACAAACCAGAAAAAAACCTTTTAACACCTCTGAAAATGAAGGATGGTAGGGATTTGTGCATAATATGTCACATCCCAGGGAGAGGAATTCCATGCAGCCCTCGTTTTACAGCAAAGAAGGAACAGATCCAAATGGTCAAACAGCAGGAGCTTCAACAGGGGAGACTTCACCAGAGTCAATATGTGAACTATTTCAAGAGTGTTTCTACTTACTGATTTAAAATCTACAACCCTTATCAACGAGGAGAGAGACCACAGTGGCTTTTCTTTAAGCCAGATTAAGAAGGAAAGTAAAAGTAGGTATTTAAGATAAGGCATAAAACAAGCGAGTTGTTGTATTAAAATAAAACCAGCGTAATGAGTGGAGAAAGAAAGACATTTTTGTCCTCCAGGAGCTCGGGAGTGGGGAAAATCAATCAGGGAAATAAAGGACTTGAAGAAATATTTATAGTCAGCAGAGTGAAGGTTGGAGAGAAGGCACTTTTCTTGTGCAAGCAACAAAAGAAACCCTGACGAGAGCATTAATTTGTTACTCCAGGGGAATGGTGGAACCATGGATAATAACCAAGAAAAGCCCTGAGTGTTCAATAAAGGCTTCAGCTCTGCATGTTGAGAAAGAGCTGCACAAGCTGCTTCTACCACACACTGCTGATGATCACACTTAGGGCTCTAACCATAAGCAAGGGAGATGGTAATCAGCATCTCCCACAGCTAGCCATTAATAAATCTGCACATTCAGATCATTTACACCCAGGAGCTTTTAAAGAGTTGGCCAGGAAGGGATTGGAGCCTGTTCAAAACTCTCTGAACCCCAGGGAAGTTCTAGAGGACCAGAAGAAAATGAGTGTTCTGTCGGCGTGTTAAAAGAGGAGACGGGACAACAGAGGTTCTAGAGTGCCATTAATCCCTTCAAAAAAAAACATTAAAAAATAAAATAATGGGATAGCTCATATGAGATTTGTTTATTATGGAATCAAAGGAAGGTAATATAATTGTTGCCAATCAACTTGGGTTTATGAAAAATAGATCTTGTCAAATTAATTTGATGTATTTTCTGATAACAGCACAAGCGTGGTTAATAAGGGGAAGAGTGCTGATGTAATTTTTTTTTTTTTTCGCTTGGATTTTCCTCAAGGCAACTTGCCTGGGTGCTGCATGATATTTTGATTAAGAAACTGGAGTACCAAACATGGCACACATTAAAGGGATTAAAAAGCAGCTAAGGTAGGTCTCGGAGCGTTCCTCTAAACAAGGGATGGCTGCCAGGTGGGTGTGTGTTCCCAGCCAGGTCCCACAGGGATCCGCTCCTCAGTGCACATTGGAATGTTTTCTTTATGTCCTGGGAAGAAAAAAAAAATAAAAAAAATAATAAATTAAATTAAAAATCGCTGATGACAACAGAAGGTTCTACTGGATCAGCATGTGAGGAGGAGGACGAGGTCAGAAGGACTCACTGGTTAAGGGGGGGTGAAAGGCAGGTGAGGGACAAACGTAAAGGGAAATGCGTCAGAGAGAACAGCGTGGCTGAATTCCCTCTCCTGGGAAGCAGAAACGCTGGAAGAGACTTTGGGCATCACAGCAGGAACCACACAAGGAGCAGCTTAGGTCACTCGGGTTGTTCAGCTTGGAGGAGACTGAGGGGAGACTTGTGGGGGTCTGCAGCTTCAGCACGAGGGGCAGCTCCGATCTCTGCCCTCTGTGAGCAGGGACAGCCCCCAGGGAATGGCTGGAGCTGTGCCAGGGAGGGTCAGGTTGGATCTCAGGGAAAGGTTCTTCCCCCAGAGGGTGGTTGGCACTGAACAGGCTCCCCAGGGCAGTGGGCACAGCCCCAAGGCTGCCAGAGCTGCAGGAGGGTTTGGACAACGCTCTGAGGGACAGGGTGGGATTGTTGGGGTGTCTGTGCATGGCCTAGGGTTGGACTGGCTGATCCTTGTGGGTCCCTTCCAGCTCAGGATATTCCATGATTCCACGATTCAACCCGGTCTGTTTGCAGTTGGGGTTTATTGCTAAAAGGTGCAGTGCTCTCAGATGCCAGAAAGGAGGAACTGTGGAATTTGTGGGATGTCCCCATGACCCCACACTCCTGTGGGAGCCAGCTGATTCCCCTGGGCTGTTCTGTCCTGCTCTTGCAGGGAAGGATCCAAAGCAGGTTCCCAGAGATGGTGAAGGAGATGCTGGACTGGTCCCAGTCCAAGGGAGCAAAGGGACATGAGCCTTCTAAGCCCTCCCACTGCCCAAGCCAGTCATCCCAGGCTGTAAACTGGGCGCTTCTGAAGCAGCAGGAGTTAAAATCCTAAAAGGGTGTTGTTAAATAAAACAGGAGATGGAGAAGAGTCCTGGGAATGGAGGCAAAGCTGGAAACCCTTAGAGGAGCTCATTCCACCAACACAATGAGAGAAGGCTGAGAGTTTGTGAGCCCAGGGATAGTCTATTGAATGGACTTGCAGCAGCAGGGAGCTCCTCAGCCTGTCACCCAAAGGGACAAGGAGATTTAAATGCAAAGAATCAAAGTTAGCTCTAGTCGAACATCAAACTTGACACCTGTTTGAACACTGAAGTTCACGGTCTGGTGCAAGAATTTAGCAGAGAGGACAACAATTCACACCACACAGATTTCAGAAGAAGGGCCAAATGTTTTGTCCAAGTGTATTTTCCAGTTCTGAGCAAGAACCTGTGCAGTGTCCTCCTCTGGGTTTGTTCACACAAGAGGTCTGGGGGAGGAATCTCAGCCTTTCTCTTTCCCTAAATTGAGGCAGAGGATGAGGAGGAACACTGTCCTCTGGGAACCATGGAAGCATCCTCACATGGGTCACTCCCTGTCCAATTAGTCTTCCACAAATACACCAGCAGACTGGAATTTGTCATGAGTTGCCTGAAGAAAGAATTTCACCTGTGAAGGCCACAGTTCTCAGAAATCCTCTCATCCCTTCTGACAAGGGAGGGCTTTCCTTGCATTTTTCTCATTTTCTTTCCTCCCTCTTTCCATAAGTGAATGCACACAAACTCACTCCATCCCACCTCTCCTGTGAGGAAAAGCTGAGAGCACTTGGGGGGTTCACCTGGAGAAGAGAAGGCTCCAGGGAGACCTGAGAGCTCCTTGCAGGGCCTAAAGGGGCTCCAGGAGAGCTGGAGAGGGACTGGGGACAAGGCATGGAGGGAGAGGACAGGCAGGAATGGTTTTAGACTGAGAGAAGGGAGGTTTAGATGGAATATTGGGAAGGAATTCCTGGCTGGGAGGGTGGGCAGGCCCTGGCACAGGTTGCCCAGAGAAGCTGTGGCTGCCCCTGGATCCTTGGAAGTGTCCAAGGCCGGGTTGGACAGGCTAGTTGAAGGTGTCCCTGCCCATGGCAGGGGGATTGGAATGAGATGATTTTTCAGGTCCCTTGCAATCCAAACCATTCTGTGATTCTGGGACTATAGAAGAACATCATCTTCTTAAAATATCGTTACCAGTGGCAGACTTGGCCATGTCTTTGTGGAGAATGAGGCCTGCCCTCGTTCTCCTTCCCACTTCATCCACCTGATTTTTGGACTCAAATAGGGGTTAGAGAGGCCTCAACCCAAACCCTTCAATAGTAACTGGATTAAGGAATATTTTGTTTTATCACTATATTGTTTAAGAATCTCCCTATATTTCTACCCACCACATAAATGTCCAGAAGCCCCACAGCAACTGAGCTCTGGGACCAAATTTCCCGGTGGGGTAAACCCACCCAAACTGGGCAAGTCTTGAAGTCTCTGGAGCAGGGAGTGGTCCCCATCTTTGCCTCTTCCTATCCCTTGCCCATGGAGCTTGTCTCTTTTGTGTTCTGCTTGTAGAGGACCTTGCACAATCAGACCTTTTCCCAGCAGGACCTGGACCTTTTCATGGCATCCGTGTGGGAGGACCTCATTCCCACTGGCCACCCCCTCGCGGGGAGAGCTGAGGGAAGGTGACCTGGGATGATGGGCACGTAAAGCAAGAAGAGCCCACGACGCTTCGTGCTGGATACCGGGAACACCAGCGGGATCACACCCTCCAAACCACGGCACAGGGCGGCCCGGTGTCAGGGAACAGCATCACCCCACGGCCATCCCTCACCCCACGACCCCGCAGCCCAGGTACAACCGGTCCGGGGGGATGATGTGGAGCCCCCAAGGCAGCTGTTCCCGGGGATGAGGTGGTGGCTGCTCCACCAGCCGGTGCTCACCCAGGGCTGCCTAAATGAAACCTGCCCAGGAAAGCTTCTCACCGAGATATTTATCGCGCTGATACCACGCTGGGGCTAATTAGACCCGGAGCCAACACCGCAACCTCCCCGCGTGTGGGAGCAGGGCACGGATTGTTCCAGGGAGAGGTCGGGGAGCGGGAGATCAGAGCCAAGCCCAGCTCTTGGCCGCAGAGGGCTCGGCTCAGCCAACTCCACCAACTCCACCGCGGCAGGGCCTGTAAATGAGCCGCTCATCGAATAAAGCAGCGAGCAGCGCTCACACGCTGCGGTTTGTGCCACCCACCGCCGTGAGGATCACAGAACCCCGGGATTCACACAGAGACCCGCTCTGACCGCCAGCCCGAGCCGTGCCAGGGATGCCATTCCGCTGGGTAGCTCTGCTGATGGCCCTCTCCGAGGTGCCTGTGCTGCTCCGGAGTCAGGAGTCAGAGCCACTGCAGGACTTTGCCCCTCAGGTTTCCCTCCACGCTGACTGCAGGTCATTTAATTGGGTGGAAAAGCTATAAAAACCCTTTTCACGCAGAGTGAAATTGTCCCTAATATATATCTTTATTTTTCTTTTTAGTTTTGTTTTTTTTTCTATTTTTTTATTTTTCTATTTTTCTATTTTCTATTTTCTATCTTTCTATTTTATATTTTTTTCTTTTTTCTTTTTTCTTTTTTATTTTTCTATTTTTATTTTTTATTTTTCTTTTTTTAATTTTTCTATTTTTCTATTTTTCTATTTTTCTATTTTTCTATTTTTTATTTTTCTATTTTTCTATTTTTCTATTTTTCTATTTTATATTTTTTTCTTTTTTATTTTATTTTTCTATTTTCTATTTTTCTATTTTCTATTTTTCTATTTTTTTATTTTTCTATTTTTCTATTTTTCTATTTTCTATTTTCCTATTTTTCTATTTTTATTTTTATTTGTATATATTTATATCGATCCTTAAATTTAAATTTAGATTTGTTTAAATTTTATACATTATATTATATAATTTTATTATTATTTTTATATTAAAATATGAATATGTATGTTTATATATGTATATATATGTGTGTGTATATATGTAGTTAGATAGATAGATAGATAGATAGATAGATAGATAGATAGATATACATAGATATACATAGATATAGATATAGATATAGATATAGATATAGATATTAGGGCATGGTGTCTATAATACCAAGGTTGTTGGTTTGATCCCTACATGGCTGATTCCCCAAAGAATTGGACTTGATGATCCTCGGGGGTCCCTTTCAGCTCAGATTATTCTGTGATTTGGCACCGACAGTCCTCTTCTCATAAATGTATTTCTTTGCTCTTTGAACTCTTTAAAGGCATCTACACACACAGACCTTAGATAGATACACATAAACCTCATATATGTATTTATTTACTTATTTACTTTTATTTACTTATTTATATATTTTTAATAAATACTTATATAAATATATAAATATAAACACAAATTTGATTTTGTGTGTGGGTACCCCCATGTTCCCCCAAACTTGTCTCCCTTTTGAGGGAACGAGGTCAGTCCTACCCTGTGTAGGGAACACCTCACCATCCCTCTGTGGCTGGGAACTGCAATTTACTGTAGCCACATAAAGGAATAAACAGGGAAATTTCAGGAACCAATGTCAACAAATCGATGCAGATATTTAAGATAAAGGTTTATTTTTCAAAAGCATCTACCTATCAGCCCCCTGAACTCTGTTTCCAGTGGCAGGCAGAGTCAGGGATCGACTCATGGACCACCAGTTCCTGCTCAGGGGCCTTTGGAAGCATCCACCCAAAATCCACAGTGGGGAGAAACACTTGGGAATAACTTGTTCTGTGTCCCAAATGTTTTAATCATTCCAAAGGCAGCATCTTCCCAGACAGGAACTGCACATCCCCCTCAGCCCTGGCTCTAAAGAGGTGCATTTACACAAGGAGGAGTTTCTAAATCAGAGGCCAAACTCATCACAAGGCATCAAATACGTGTCTTAAACGTGGAGATGTTTTCAAAACAGGCAGAAATTTTTGGAGTTATTTATAGTTGGGAAGGGAGTCTTGTGAAAAAGCAGGGGGAATGGGGAGCCAAGGGAGGTGGAGAAGGCAAGGTACACCCTGGAGGGTGTTTTCTGTAGGGTCTTCATTCCAAGAGCCAGACAGAGCAGGTGATCCTGGGTGAGGAGCAGGATGGGAAGGTGGCCTTGGTTAGGGAAGGCTGGAAGGATGGTGGCTTTGTTTAGGGAAACCCCCCACCTGCCAAGGGATTGCAAAACAAGGGATTAGGGTGGGCCATCGGGGGTCTCACCCCACCAAACCCTTCACCAAGAATTGTCACAGAAAACGAATTTGTCCCTTCAGACCCAAATCAGCCACAAGAGTGTCCTACAACACCTGCAGCTACAGGCACAGCCTTTTTTTTTTTTTTCTCCAGCTGTTCCCAGCACAGTTTCCCCCTCGTGCCACCACTTCCCTGGGCCACTGTGGGCCAGCATCCCTGCTCCCCTCCCAGCTGACAACCCTTTGAAGGGGCTGAGCCCTGGCTTTATCTCGGGGATTTTTCTAATGAGCCCTTAAACCTTCCCTCAATGACACATTCCATCAGTGGATCAAGGCACCTAAATAAAATTGACATAAGGCAAGGCCTTTTAATTATCCAATTATTTTGTTTCAAGCAGCAGCTGGTTAAAAGTAAAAAAGGCTCAGTGTTCTTCTTTTCGTCTCCGTTGACATAAAATCAAGGATCAAAGCGCCTTAATTTTTGGCCTCTGATTTTTTCTTTCCTTGATTTAAACACGCCTGTTATGAGTTCAGTGGCCTTCCTGCCCCCTTTGCTTATTTGGCAGTGATTAGTGAGTGGTGAAGCTGCAAAGCCTCGGAGTTTGCTGTCATGGGATGAAGCCCCCGTGGCACTGGGAGCTGAGGTGGAACAGAACAGGCTGTCACCCCGTCACCAAAACGATTTTCAAGCTCAAGAGGGACTCAGAGAAGATTCACCCATGGGGAACCAGCACAGGCAGAGGTGAAGGGCTGCATGGACGTGTTTGGGAGACACAAGCACCTGGCACAGGCTACATCCACATTCAGGGACCTACTAAGGTGATGGTTTGAACTTCCACGTGTGTTGGATCCCCTGTGTCCAAGCAGACCGGAGATTTTAAACCCTGCTTGCTAATCTTCCCCAGCTTTACAGAGCAGCCTGCAGATCCAGCTGGATTATCCCCTGGGTTTGTTCCTCTGAAGCAGAGCAGGTGCTCTGTGGATGCAGGCGATCAGGCTGATTTCACACCGGGCTTCGTCTGCACATGAGGGGAGAAGGGGAAATCCCATCCCAGTGGGCAGCTCGGGTCACCAGAGAGGTCTGTCCCTCTCCAAGGGATGGGTGATTCCAGGTTTCAGGAGGGTGGGAGAGATCTGGGAGTAGGTACCAGCGTAGCACAACAACAAACACAACTCAGTTCCCCAATTTCTCCCTCCTGAACCTGCGGGTGTGGAGGGCTGGGAGTCCCTGCCACGGGATGCAGAGCCTGTATCCACGTGCAGGCACGGACAGGGACATCCCTGCATGGTGAGGGTGAGCAAAGAGGCCAAGAAAGGGTTTCCAGTGGCCTGGTTTGAGAGCAGAGAGGAGGTGGCAGAGCTCCAGCAGCAGGACAGCTGGAGCTGCACACGGCAGAGCGTGCCGGGCTGGGATCCTGCAGGCACCGGCACGTCCCCGGGGCTGCACTGCCAGCAGCACGGGGAGAAGGCTGTGTTCCTGCAGGTGTCTCTGTGGATGGGATCCAGCAGACACCAGCACGGGGCAGGAGGAAGGGCCTCTGTGCAAAGCTCTGCAAGGCAGACACCACCCCAACCAGCACACAAGTGCTGCGGATGGTATGGGGCACTGCCAGCCCCTCCATGGCACTGCATGATCAGAGGCTTTTTTGGGGTCTCTCTCTCTCTTGCAAGACTGGCACAAAAAAGGGTTTTACAGCCCTACCAAGGCATGAGCTTTATGTGGGTAGACCTGATCTGGAATTCTTCTCACTCCAGTCAGCCGTGCTGGAGGACCTGCTTCTCATTCATGCAGCTTTCTCCCACCCAGTGCTCCCAAACCCACTGTAAAAGGTCTCTTTCACTGGGGAACATTACAAAATCCACATTTCTGACCAGCAGGACAAGCTTGCTCAGTCATCCTCCACCTCCCCCTGCCTAGATACAGCTGTGACAAATAAAAATTAAATAAACGAGGGGTAGCAATTCCAAACCGGCCTTTTGTCACAGGGTGGGACGTGAGGGGTATGTTGGCCTTCCCAATCAATCCCTGCAACAGGATGTTTCCTGAGTCCTTGTGAAAACATGGTGTGTTCTCCATCAGCTTGTTTGGTGTCTGGACACCAACACCGTGTGGAGTCTCCCCTAGGATGGAGACCTGGATGATCCCACGCTGGTTCCACCAGGGGGCTTTGCTTGGGATTTTGGCTGATTGTGGGGTTCCTGCTGGCAAAGCCAAGGCAGCATTTGATCATCCCCTCAGCTGTGAAATGGGATGTCTGGAGGAGCTGGACAGTAAAGATCACCCCCATCAGCAACCACACGCTCTGCTGCTGATGTCTCCAAGGCGAAAATATTGTCCCCATCAGCTCTTCTCCTTCAGTTCTGTCCTGTTGTGGGTCTGGCTCCTCCTGTGACCTTGGGCAAGCACAGAAAGGTGTGTTTGGGCCCCAAAGGCCTGTCTAACACCGGCAAAATTAGTGTGGTGAATGTCTATGTGTACAACACAGACCAGATTCAACTCCTCACTCACCTTGGCTCCACCAAGAGTTGGACTCGGATGTCCTTGTGGGTCCCTTCCAGCTCAGGATATTCCATGATTTTATGATTTAAGAACACAAGTATAGCCCACTTGCTGTCTTCACTGTCAAAAATGAGTCCACTGGGACCTAAAGACCTTGGGAATGGTCCAGCCTTCTCAACTTTGAACACCCAGACAAGGTGGCAACTTCCCTGATGTGCCTTCAGCTCCTGTCTGACACAGGCAGAACCCTTCCTCAAGATTTTCCTGTTTGTCTTTGTGGCCAGCAAAGTGCAGGTGACTCTCTCAGGCTGCCAAACCAACACTTAGGGCACCCAAAGGTGGGTGAGGTGAACGCCACCCCTCCTGAATCTGCTGGACTTCAGCCCCGAGCCCAGGGGGCTGAGATTTCTCTGTGTATTTTCTGAGTTGGTTCCACTGGTGGCTTCGGGTTTCCCACAAAACCTGTGACATCCACGGTGCCATTTAGCAGGGAAATGACCACAGAAAGATGGAAATGTGAAAAACCCTGGATGTGGCACCACCTGAGGGTTTGAGGAAGCCTGAGAAGCAGTGGGATGTCAGGCAAACTCAGACCTCCAAGAGGGTCTCCGTCTCTGAGGTGAGGGACACTTTATCTTGGGCTAAAAGGAACAGCAATTGTGGGGGAAAAGAAACCCAGAGTTGGGTTTTGAGTGCTCCCATCAACCAGATTTGGGGGGCTGGCAGACTGCATGGCACTTTAAAGCTCAGATAGGATTTGGGGTGTCAGTGATCTCCCAGCTGCCTCCCCCGTCTCAAAGGTTTGAACTGAATCGTGTCAGCAATCCCAGGTTATTCCTAAAGAATAATTAAAGAGGAATTCCAAGGCAGAGGTTGGCAGCAGGTGTCCCTCAGAAGAACATGGTTTTCACACAGCAGACACGGGAGTGACAAACCATAATGAACATCTGGGAGCACCAGGAGAGGCCCTGGACAGGCAGCTACTCCTACAGTAAATTAAATATCACTTTGGTCAGAGGGTCATTAAAAATAGGCTTTCACCTGCTCCTAATTATTCTGCCCACTACAATAGCTGTTTGTTCCCACTCAGGGAAGGCTGGGAGACAGTCCCAGAGGGTGGAATTTGCCTCTCTGAAGCATCTCTGACCCGCTCACGCTCAGGGGGGGGCTTCGGGAGGGTAAAAAGCCTTTTTTGCAATAAAGGTGCTTTTTTACTCCCTCAGAGCACCCAAAAAATTGCACAGGTGAGTGTGCTGGGCCTGTGGGTGCTGCTGGCTGGCTCTGGCAGCTGGGGAGGTGGCTGCAGTCCAGCTGCAGATCCAGCCTGTCCCACGTGTGCCGAGGCGTCCGTGCAAACCCACCCTCAACTTCTGATGCTTTTAAATATCAACCCAAAACTAAAAATTTAAAACCCAAGGAAGAAAAAAAAAAAAAAAAAAGAGAGAGAGAGAGGAAAAAAAAAGAATGAAAAAAAAAACCCTCACATTTTTTAAGCCTCCCAAACAAACCCTCTTTTCAAGCCACTGGCAATTACTGGCGAGGGGTCCTGATCCTTCCTGCGTGTTGCTGTCAAACAAGTTTTCAGTAGGATTCAATAAAGTGATCTGACGTTTCTTTGGAGATCTTTACACACAGTAGCTCGAGCCAGGCAAGAACTTTACTTCTGGCAGCTCTGTGAATATTTTATTTTGCCCAAAGCTAGACAGGTGTGATCAAGAAGAGTTGTGGGGGGGGGGGGGGAAGAAATATATTAGCAAAAGGCCTTTCAGTGGCAATACAGGTGTTTGCAGGAGTGCAGTCGGTTTGGGTTGTGTGTGTGTGTGTGTTTTTTTAAAGAAGAAAAGCTTAGCAGGGCAAGATTAAAGCTACAGGACCTTTATTTCTCCTGGGCTGAAAGTTAGGAAAGCGTTTTAAAAAAAAAGAGAGTTACAGTGCTGGGTGATGGAGTTGCTAATTCTGAATTTTTAGCCAACAGTTGTCAGGGTTTGCCACTGAAAAGGGGTGTTTTGAACCAGATCTGAAATAAGGATCGAGCTCCTCATTCCCATAAGCTTGAACACTTTGACACATTAGACATTCCCTGGATCTGAGCCCTTCTCACCAAGCACTGGGGAGCCACTAAAGAGTTAATGCAGTTTATAATTCACAGAACAAGTCAATACACTCACTCCAACAGTTACAGAAAGGTCACGGGCTGAGATGCCTGAAACCTGCTTAAGCAACAATTTTTTGCTCCCAGGGAAAGGCAAAACACGGGACACGTTTCCTGGAAGAGGCTGGAGATGCTGCTGAAGCACCAGGACTGGGGGAAGGAGCTGCTTGGGGTGGGTTGAGGGCTGGGAAAGCAAATCCCAACCCAGGGGCTTTGGGGGGTTGGCTGAGGATGAAGAGGAGGGTTGGGATCCTTTAGGATGTCAAATAAACCCCTTAACATCACAGAACAGGGCTGAGCTCACAGCATTTAGTGGGAAAATCCACCTTTCTGGATCCTAAAATCCATGGGCTGCTTTATCCTTGCAGTGGTGCACAAGGGTTTTCAGTCTCTCACACACAGAGGGACAAGATATTCGTCTGCAGATGTTTCAGGAGTGTGAAGAGGAACAGCACTGGTGAGGGAAAGGAAGAAGGAAGAAAAATAAAGAGCAGAAAAGAAGAAGAAAAAGGAAAAAAAAAGAGTAAGGAAAAAAAGGGAAAAGAAAAAATAAAAAGGGAAAGAAGAAAAAAAAAGAAGAAAAAAGAAAAATAAGAAAAAAAAGAAATAAGGAAAAGAAATAAGGGAAAGAAAAGGAAAAGGAAACAGAAAAGGAAAAGGAAAGGAAGGGGAACAGAAAGGGAAAAGGAAAAGGGAAAGGGAAAAGGAAAAGGGAAAGTAATGAAAATAAAAATAAAAATGGAAAAGGAAAGGTAAAAGGAAAAGAGAAGGGAAAAGGGAAAGAAAAAGGGAAAGGAAAAGAAAAAGAAAAAGAAAAAAAAGAAAAAGAAAAAGAAAAAGAAAAAGAAAAAGGAAAAGAAAAAGAAAAAGAAAAAAAGAAAAAGAAAAAGAAAAAGAAGAAAAAGAAGAAAAAGAAAGGAAAAGAAAAAGAGAAAGAAAAAGAAAGGAAAAGAAATAAAAGAAAGGAAAAGAAGGGGAAAAAAGCTGTTTCACAGGTTGAAACACTAAGATGTGTCTGGAAGGGACCTTGAGTGGGTCCCCCAGTCAGGGCAGTCACTGTTAGAGGGTTGTTTTCCATTACTTGGTGCCCTGAACTGCCCCAGCCAGTGCAGACAGAAGTGCTGTGCCAGTAAAATAGAAATAAGTTGAATAATTCCCAGGCAACCTCCAGTCTGAGTCTCTTCTTCTACTGAGCAAATGCAGAACTAAATACGTGTCAGGGCCAGAAAAGGCCACAGCTCCCCTAACCTGAAAACACTCAAACATTGAGCCAGGATTAAAATGTAACAGTGAAAACTGCTTTCTGCAATTGTCACAGCAACACCTGGTGGACAGGACACCTCTGGGTGTCCACCCTCCATCAGGGAGTGGAAAAGAGGAGGAAGAAGATTGGGACGGGACCTTTTGGCTTGGGCTAAATGGCTAAAACTCATCTGCACCCAAATATTTCCTTTTTAATAAAGATCACATGGACCAAAATGGAACAAATTCTGTGTTTTCTGCCTGTGTTTTATAGACAGCACATGGTGTTCCACCCAAGGAGGTGTTGTTGTCCTTGCTGTGAAGATCTTTCCTGAAGAACTTCAGGCTCCTTCTGTAACCCCTGCAGGTAAATGGTACCTTTTCCCTGAGGCTCAAGGGATCCCAGCTGCCACAGCCAGCTAAGAAACATCTCTTGGAGCCTTCAGGAGAATGGGAAAAAAAATTATTATGTGCCTCTGGGAGGTGCCTCAGGGAGAAACTCCAGCTTAGGAGCTCTGAGCATCACTCTGGAAGAGGTTCTGCCCCTGAGGACAGAGCAGATGAGCTGATAGTTCAACCCTCTCTCTGAGGTGCCTCCACTTGGCCAGCTGTGCCATCTGCTAGAGGGGGTTGGGCCCCAAAGCATATTTTTGAAGAAGAGAAGGAAGCTTTGGAGCTGATGAGCAGAGATGGGACAGTGCAGGATAAAGAGAGCCACGGTCGTTGGTCAAACACAGCGAGCACAGGAAGTAAATGCTGTGAGCTCTGTCACTTTTTGGGGCCATAAAGCACATCAGGGACCAGCAGCACTGTTGTGGCTTGCCATCAGCTTGTGGGAGGCTGCACGTGCTGCCCAGGCCGTGCTCCCACAGCTTTCCTGCGAGCAGAAATTACCGAATTACTAAAGATCTCTGGTTCTATTTTGGGGAGGATAAAGCCACTTTTCTCGCTGTTTAAGCAACACAGCCCCTGACTGAAGGAGGTGCTCTGGGCTCAGAAAGCAGCAGGATCTGAGGAGCCTCCCCAAAGCCTTTTAATTAGGTTTGAAATGGGACAGCTCTCCCTCTTTGGGGAACATCACGAGACCTGAGAGCTGCAAAAAAAAAAAAAAAAAAAGCTGAGAGAAGCTGGTCCCACCAACTCCCCAGCTCCAAGCCAAACAGGTTTGGCCAGCTCTAATTAAGGTAATTAATATCCCCAAGCCTGTTATTAAGCAAGGAGCAGTAAAAGGGAGTCTCCCCTTTACCTCGGGGTCCTGCCGAGCACCTCAGCCCGACAGGCAGCCCATTGTCAGCTCAGGGGACCTCGGGATGTCACCAGAGGAGTCTCCAGCCCCTTCTTGGTGCTGGGAAGCCACTTTCAGGCCGTGTCCCAACACCTGCTTTGGACCTGCTGATGGCTGGTGCGATATTTAGGCAGTGGGAGGTGTCAGAGCTGCCTGAGGGGTGGCCCAGCTCGTTCCCTGCTCCCCAGCAAACAGGGTAGGACAGGTGGGACCATCCACAGGGCAGGGGCAGGTCTGCACATCACCCCCCACGAGAGCTGGAGCCTGAATTTGGACTTGAGTTTGGACCTTGAGCCAGCAGACACAGGAACACAGAGGAGCAAGGGGAAGGGAGCTCGTTCTTTGCTTTCTTCGAAACAAAACCATTAATAGGACTTAGATTGAAATGTAAGATTCCATTTAAAGGTGAGAAGAAGCTTTTTCAGTGTGAGGGAGGTCAAGCAGTGAATGGGGTTGCCCAGAGGGGCTGTGGAACCTCCATCCTTGGAGTCAGACAGAAGCCAGTGGGACACAACCCTGGGCAAGCTGTCCCAGGTGACGCTGCTTGAGCAGAAGGTTGGACTGAATGAGCGCCAGAGATCCCTGCCCACATCAGCTCTCCCGTGGCTCTGTGAAATTAGATATATTTTAAGCAAATTTGTAGGATCATGGAATGGTTTGGGTTGGAAGGGACCTTAAAGATCATCTCCTTCCACCCCCTGCCATGGGGCAGGGTTGATCCAACCTGGCCTTGGACACGTCCAGGGATCCAGGGGCAGGCACAGCTTCTCTGGGCAACCTGTGCCAGGGCCTGCCCACCCTCCCAGCCAAGAATTTCTTCCCAATATCCCATCTCTCCCTGCCCTCTGGCAGTTTGAAGCCGTTCCCTGTGTCCTGCCCCTCCATCCCTTGTCCCCAGTCCCTCTCCAGCTCTCCTGGAGCCCCTTTGGGTCCTGGAAGGGGCTCTCAGGTCTCCCTGGAGCCTTCTCTTCTCCAGACTGAACAATCCCAACTCTCTCAGCCTTTCCTCAGAGGAGAGTTTCTCCATCCCTTGGAGAATCTTCATGACCCTGAATGCATATGAATGTGTAACACATTCCATGCTGGAAAACAGTGTATTCCAACCCTTCCCTGGCTGATGGATCCATCCAGCCCCACCAGTGCACAAGGAAAACACAAGGAGGAGTTCAAAGCAACCTGCACAGCACCTGTAGGGCAGAAGCCCTACAACCAACCTCCCCTTTCACTTGTGGAAAGGAAGGACCTGACAATTTTTTAACCTCATTCCGGTCAGTTCAACCCCCTCCCCCCCCCCCACCTCCCACCCCAAAACCGCCCCCAGGTAGGAAAATTCCTCCCAGACTGTTGCAATCTATTTTGGTTCTCAGTCAAGTGCAAGAGTTTGGTATTTTTCCACTGGAAATTCTTCTCTGAGGCCTCTCTTTCCAACTGTGCCCGGAAGGGAAATTTGCCTTCCCACTGCTGGTCCGTGAGAGCCCCGAGGTGTCTGCAGGAATTTGGGGTTCACTCCAGCCAGGCAGTGAGGCTGCAGGAGATGAGCAGCCCCCTGGAGCAGCACACCCAGGGAATGGCTCCTGCATCCCTTAAAAAATCCCTAAAATAAAAGGGCTGCCCCATCCCTGGAAGTGTCCAAGGCCAGGTTGGAGCAACCTGGGCTGGTGGAAGGTGTCCCTGCCCGTGGCAAGGGGGGTTGGAACGAGGTGATCTTTAAGGTCCCCATCCAAGCCAAACCATTCTGTAATTCTATGATATTCTGCAGGGCCTGGGATCTTTTTATATGAAGATTTATATCTCTATATTTTATATTTATATTCAAGGGATTTCCCAGGCTCTGCTAATTTTCCAGGTCTTCCTGGAGCCACCACTGATAGTCACTGACATGGAAAGATTCAAGGGAAGAGCAGCAACATCCCAGGACCAGAACAGGAGGTGGCAGTGGCTCTGTGTCTGGTGAAGATGGGCTGTTGCAGGGTTTGGCTTCTGCACTTGGGAACAAGTTCCCCTGGACACTCAAACAGGGGTGTTCTGGAGGGAAAACACTTCTGATTTCCTTTGCAGGAGGAAAAATTTCTCTGGTTAACACCACTTGCAACTTGCCCTCAAAATCAGTAAGTTCATACCAGCAAAACCAGCAGGTGTTACTGGGAGGGACAAACCACCGAGGTTTGTAGCTTTTCAACAGCAGCCAACAGGCAGAGGTGGGCCTGGAAAAATTCATCCCGAGTACTGCAAGTCTGACACAGTCCAGGGACACTGGAAATATCATATTCTGATTGGAACTGCCAGACCAACCAGGAACCAGGAGGCAGTGCAGGCTCAGCCACTGCTCCCAACCATCCTCTGTGTCTGGATCCCCTCCCTCAAAATAAAGCAGAGGTCGATCTCCACACCAGGAAGATGTTTGAAGATGAGGGAGATGCTTGGTGGGGGCCTGGGGGCTGTGTCTGTGTCCTGGGGCACTCAGGGAAGTTGGGAGAGGAGACCTGCCCGGATCCAGCTGCTCCAGCCCCGGGGCAGGCGTTTAGTGAGAGCCGGGCTGGCCCCAGCCCCTCCCAGCAGGTAATCTCCTTTGGTGGTCCTGGGGGTCTGTTCTGCAGCCCCGATTGCTGCCTGTCCATGTGGTTTGTGCTGTAAAACACGCTGCCCTGTGGTCACAGCCGGGACTGGAGCCGGGATTCTCCCGGGGCTGTGTCAAACCCGCCCTCCTTTCCCGTGCTCTTGTACGTGGTGCCACTGTCTCTCTCTTCTTGTCTTGCTCCAGGGTGTGTGTCAGCTCCACTCTGGAGCACAGAAACACCTCCCTCCCAGCAGAGATGAGATCTTTGAGAAGGATGCACTGGCACTGAGTGCACCAGGCTGGCTCTGACACCATCCCTAAAAAGCCCCACACCACGACCCCAAGAACACGGCACCCCCCCTCCCAAATCCATCCCTCTGGGACCTGGGGGCTGAGTGGAGGGGTCTGACTCCCTTCCATCCGTCTCTCCAGCAAGGGGGGATGCATCCAAGTTGCCTCCTAGGCTGAGGACAGGGGCTGGGATTGCCTGGGAGGGCCTTGACTGAGGGCAGGTCCAAACCGCATCCATGAAGAATTTCAAATCTCAAAGAATTTCAGATCGTGGAGAATTGGGTTCCTGTGCAGTCCCACCCATGCTGAACATCCCCATCCTGTCCCCAAATCCTGCTCAGGTAATGCCTTAGAACACACCATGGGTTGGAGCAGGTGACCCCTGGAGGTCCCTTCCCACCCAAATTATTATTCTGTGAGTCCAGGGCTGTTGCAGGAGAGAAGAAAATCCCCTCATAAAGTGGTTCAGAACCTTCAGCAAAACATTCCTCTTCCATCCTGGTCAGGCACCTTCACTGCACCAGCTTCCCACCCCACGGAGCTGGAGAAGAAAAGCCCATTTTATTTCTTAGAACCCAACCTGCTGAAGCTTTACAGGGACAGGTAAAGCACCCATAAATCTGTGGAAAAGATAATAAAGGAGTAATTAGAATAACCAAGCTTTGCCTGAGGTGTGCTGTCGCCCTGGGGAGCAGAGAACAAGATTTCAGCAGGTTTCAAAAACAAACTGGACATGGATGCAGATGGAGATGCAGAATTGTGGCCTCCCTGGTGTCCAAAGATGGATTTTGGAACTAAGATCTTTCTTTGTTGAGAGGTATCTGCTGTATTTCTTTTCCCTCCTCAGGTGTGAGTTTGTGGGCTCAGAGCCCGATTCAGATTCCACAGCAGCTTTGCACTGACTCCAAGGAGCTTCAAATCAGGCACAGAATGAACTCAAAACCAACATCTTCGAGCTTCCTCAAGAGAAATCCCCTCTCTTAACATTTCTGAGGCCGAGCAAACACTCGAGCACAGTGGCTGCTTTCAGGGCTGGGCTCAGGTACACGGCCTCAAGTGCGTTCAGCACAGCACAGGAGGAAGCTCTCCACATGAGAATGGGCTTTCTTGGTTGGCTGAGGAGAAATCTCTTCAGCAGAAAGTGTCTGGATGGACAAACATCCTTCCTCAGCACAGTCCAGCCCTGATAAGGTGCCAGCACCAGACGGGCAGAATCTCTCCAGAAAGTTTCTCTCATTCCTCCCCTCTCGGGCAGGTGCCAGTTGCTCAACCTGGGCAATAATTTGCTTTGTGGGTCAGTCCAAACCCAGATCCCTCTTTCCTGACCTGTGTCCTTGCTGGAAAATTCAGAGGAGCGAGCAGGGGACCACTTTGTCCCTTTGACAGAGCCCTAATCCCATGGGAACATCCACTTCGGCCGGTCCGTCATCCCCAGGATGCTGACCAGCCCCGGTGTAGAAAGCCAGGAAATCAACGCACGCTGTGTTGTCCCCTTGGTGACGATCAAACCACCAGGAAAAGCCTGATCAGGTGCTGAATTCCCGGCTGGAGGAGAACGGGAGGCAGCCGTGCCAGCAGAGGGAGTTTGCCGGCTCGCAATCCCAGCCAACAACCTGTCGAGGGAGGCGCGGGGGAAATGCCCGAACTCCAGATATTTCTCCAACAGATTCATTACACCAAGCCAATTCCCATCACTTCACGCACTCGGCAGCCCGCCACGAGGCAAAAACAAGGACTGGGGTGGGGGGGTGGAAAGGAGGAGAACAGACTCGGGTCAAGTCTTAAACAGATGGGAATTGTGCCCTCCCCACTCCCCGCCCTGCCAAAGGATGCCCAAAGTCCCGGGAAAGCCCATCCAGATGCCTGCAGGGAGAGACAAGCGGCTGATTAGAGCCCTGACCATGAAGGGCACTCACCAGCTCTCCGAGGGGCTCTCCAAAAACTCCAAAAAGACGCCCTGCCAAAGGAAAAACACGCCAAGCACAAGCTGGGAGCTGCAGTCACCCCGCTCTTTTCCCCCGGTTTTTTTTGGTTGTTTTTTTATTTTTTTTTTCCTTTCTTTTCCTGGGGGTGTGATAATTTTTCAGGAATTATCATCTTTGGCTGGTTTAACCAAGGGCTGGCAAGTCAAATACCCAGCAATTGCTGACAAGCAATGAGAGGGATGAGCGGGTTGGGGTGAGCGAGGACTTCAAACCCGTGCGATCATTTCAGCCTTTGGAGAAGGCCCTTTTCTCTGGGTCAGCTTTTTCAAGGTCAGCTGTGCTTCTCGGTGGTTTGAAAGCTGCTGCTTTCCCAAAAGGAAAGCCGTGGATTCCCCAAAATTTCAGCCCAGAAGTTGGGAGCCCGGGAATCCCACTGAAACCGCATTCCCCAGGGAAACAAAAGAAAATGTGGAAAAAACACAGAAAATAATTAGCAGGTTGACAACCCTACTGAGGTTTTCCCTCAGCCAGTGGTGTTTATTTTGCAGTTCAGAGTAGCTGGGAAGCTTTGAAACTGCTCCTGGTGTTTTTTTTGGTGAATGGGAAGCTGAGGCTCAGAACGATCAAATCATGTTTCTCAGCCATGGATTTCTTTTTTTTATCTCTGTTTGGGGCCCTCTGACTGCTCTCATTTGGACCTGCCTCAGGAGAGGTCACTAAACTCAGCTTTGGTGATGCACCTAAAACCAGAAGCCATTTTTTAACTACGGATTTAAGCTCAAAATAAAGTAATTTATCAGCGTTGGAGGAAACAACCTGAATTTCTCATCCTTATCTTGGCCACGTTTCAGAAAGACCTGAGATAAAGCAACCAAATTTTCCACAAGTGGAAAATCCACTCCATCTTCTCCTAAAGCCTCTTTGGAAGGGACTCCTATCCCTATTTCACTTCTTGTCCTCAATTAATTTTATCCCTCTTTAAGTCTCCACCAAAGGTTCCCACCGAAATATTTCTGCCAGGGGCTAAACCAAACCTTTATTTGCAGAAATCCCTGAGGGACAAAGGCTTTTTGCTATATTTTTTGTACTATCCTTGTCTACTTTGTCCCACTGGTATTTACCAGGCCAAATTATCACCCAGCTTAGGCTACCAAAAATTGCTGTTCAGAGAGAAGCTGAGTGTGAAGTTGAGTTCTGGAGAATTTCTGGAGTGTCTTTTATTTCAAAACATAGCAAGTTTTTCCTGGGCACATCTCACTTCCCACCAACCTTTGCCAGGAAATGTTCTTTTGCCCCAAAATTTCTAATTAAAAGTAGAGGAGAAACATCCATCACAAGAGCAGTTCATACCCACTCCAATGAGTAATTAAGTTGTTGTACCGTCAAATCACTCCCTTCCTTAAGGACTTTATGAGAAGGGCAAGATAGAGGGTAAAAGTAGGTTTAGATTTGGATCTCTGACCTCACCAAGGGCTGATCCACCAGTGGGAGCTCCTTCCCTCACGGCCTGGAGCTCACCTCGCTGAGGAACAAGAAAATTCCTACTATTCCCACTCCTATTATAACTCATTCCCAGCCTGTTCAAGCTGGAAGGATCCCATTGCACCCCACACAACCTGCTGAGCCCTGCAATGGGTGGGAACAAAACCCCACTCTCATCCTCTTGGAGGATCTTCCCAAGGCTCTGGAGGAGGGGATGCAGGAACAGGAGCCTGGGTGGCCCTGCCAGTGTCAAAACAGCTTTTTCAGAAGCCCTTAAATAATACTTAGGGCTGGATTTGCTGGCACATCTTTTTTTTTTTTTTCTTTTTTTTTTTTTTTTTTCTTTTTTTTTTAATGCAGAGCATTTCTTTCTTGGCACTCAACAGGCATCAAATCAATTCCTTAATCCAGCAGATCTGCATCAGTAAATCATCCAAGTGTATTGGCCAAAAGGGGTGGGGAAGGAGGGAAATCAGCTACTGGCTTTAAGCTTAAATAACTTCGTTGCTTGACGGTTCCAGGAGTGGGGTTGAAATTCAGCCCTTGGGTTGGGGATTTATGGAAATAAATAACCCCAGACCACACAGCTGGTGGGACATTTCCACATGGCCAGGCTGGATTTGTGTAAGAAAATGAGGAGAGATGCTCTAGTGAGGACTTGGAGTGGGATCCCTCCACTACCAGCTGGGATTGAGGTGGGATTCATCCCACCTAATGTTAGGGATGGAAGTCAGCAGATAAATTAGGGCACCCAAAATGAGGTGTCCATGGAAAATGTCTTCTTGGGCACCTGGTGTCTGATCTCCCAATGAAACCTGGGCTTCATCCAGGCACCTGAACCCCAGAGAATCCAATCTGAGGGACTTGTTCCATGGAGCCCCTGAGCAAAGACACGTGGAAAAGCCCTGCCCTGCTTCCCAACTTCCTTCCCCACCACCACCCGAGGAGGCAGCAGCCTGCAGAGGGATTTAAGCACCACCAGTGGCTGGGATTATCTGCCTGCCTGGATGGGCTCCACGTGACACAAACACAAGCACGCTGAAAACGCCGGGAATCGCCCCGTTTTGCTCCAGGGAGGGCCGTAATTCCATGATGTCTCGGAGCCCATCACACGAGAGAGAAGCCCTCAGCGCTGCATCAGGAGCATTTCAGAGCCTGCTCTGTCACTCAGGAGGGAAATGATCCGGGGAGAGGTGGCAGCTTGCCACGAAAATGTTCCCAGTCCTCACGTGGCGTTGGGAGCTCAGCGCCTGGGACGTGTCCCGACACGGGACTCGATGCCTGACACGCTTTGCAGCCTCGTTTTGGGGGGGCTGGGAAGGCCTGGAGAGGACAGGAGTACACCCAAACCCGGGGGATTGCTGTGGGGAAACCACTTTTCTTGGATTGGGGGAAAAGAGCCCAGGGCCCAGCCCAAGGGTGAGCTGATCCTGCAGAGTTCACAGGGCCGTGTTGGAGCAGCACTGCCCAGGATGGGAACACCCCCAAGTGGGAAGGCAGGGATTTGGTGGGATGAGTTTTCCCTGCTGACTGTGGCAGTTGCTCAAATGGGAACATCTCCATGGGGGAAGTTAAAGATTTGGTGAGAGAAGACGCCTTGGGAAGGTGGGTGTGAATCCCATCCTCAGTAGGTGCACCCTGGAGCAGAGCAGAGGAGCTCGTGTCCATGAAGGAATATTCCCTCTCCAGTGTTTGAAACTGCTGAGTGTTGAAAAGACAAAATTAAAGGAACCAACCTTTCGTGTATGGAGGAATTCTGGGGTTGGAAACGGTGATTTATCAACCCCCAAGGCAGGAGAGGTCAATAGTATGGAAGAAGGTGGAAAAGGCTGATGGGTGGGGGAGAGGGATGGGGTGGGACTTTTGAGATTTGGGGCACTGGAGAGGAACGTGTCAGGATTTAACCCTTCCTCCTAAAATCAGCAATATTCCCAAACAGCCAGCTCTTGTTCTCTTAGTGCCAAAAATGTCCTTGAAAATTTGCCTTCTCCCCACCATGGTGCCAGGGGTGGGATATTTTGGGGTCTTCGAGCATCACTTAGAGAGGGATCATTCTCCAGGCATCTCCTGGGAGAGTGGCATTTGCAGGGATGTAACTGATTGCAAATAATCATAATTTTTATTATATTGATAACTATTATTATTATTATTGTGAAGGTATTGGTGCCAGGGAGCGTTCTAAGCCAGAACTGAAGGTGCTGGTGGAGGGGGTGACAGAGCCTTCCTCAGTGGGGTCTGTCTTCTGCCCTGCTTTCACAGGGACATCTCAAACCCTGCCTCAGTGGTGGGAATCGAGGATGGAGACACAGGCATGAGGGTGGTGGGCAGTGTCAGATGGAGCCCTTGCTCACCACCTACCGCTTCTGGCTTTTATGATTCTCGGTGATTATTATTATTAATTATTATCATTGCCAACCACGACTCCTCCCCCCCCCTGCCCAGTGCTGGCATCCATGTGCCCTGAAAGCAAATTTGCTTTTCAAGGAGGCTTAAAAAACCTTGCACTTGAGGAGGAAGGGAATAGACCCAGCTCGTTTACACAAACAAGCAGGAGAACAGGCTTGTCACATTCCTGGCGTGTTTCCCCCAGCCCACAGCCCCCTCCCCGCTCCTCTAAAGGAAAAGGTGGGGTTTTTTTAGCGAAGAAATCCAGCATGGAAAGCTCCCCATCTCCAGTAATCCAGAGGGGAATCTATTTGTGGGAAGATCTGGTTATGTCTGAGCTCCCAAAGGAATTTTTCTGTCCTTGCCTCTGCTTTGAGGCGCGGAGTGAATGGGGTTGAATTGTTGACCCCCTCAAAGAGCAGCTGGTTGGGGAGGGCTGTCATCATCTCAATCTCTTCCATGAGAAACATGGGACAACCCCTGTCCTGTCTGGGAAATTGTTCAGTGTCCAAAAAACAGCGGCTGTTGGGGAACGGTCCTGGGAAGACACCATCACCCCACTGATGCTCCCCCAGGAATTCTTGCTCTGGGATCCCACAGGGGAGCCTCAGCCTTGCCCTGCAGGGCCGTGGAAGAGCAGGGAAATCAGACAAGGCACATTCCTGGGTGCAAATGCTGCTGAAGTGACTCCCCGTGGCAGAGTTAATGCCCACACTTGACCGAGGAGCTGCACAAACCCACTTGGTTTCTGGAGAGGAAGGAGGCACGGGCAGAGCGAGCCTGAGGAGGGGGTTTTCCCACTCCCTCCCCCCGGGGTGCCCCTCACCTGGGAGCTCGAGGAACAGTGACAATGTCTCTGTTGTGTGTCAAGTGCTGCCCCAGGGAAAATGGGAAGTGCCGGGGGAGCGATAAGAGCGTTCCAGCCGGGAGGGCGAACCTGGCGTGTGTCCCTCACTCCTCGGCTCTTCATCAGCCACCCCCGGCCCCCTGGGTGGGGGGATTCTGCCAGCTCAGGGCTTGCAGAGCTATGAAGGCCCCAAAGACAAGGAGGGGATAAGTAGTTTGTGGGTCAACCTCACCCCACACGGCGGGGCTGTGGCTGCTTTGCCCCAGAGCCACCAGAAATGGGGGATTTTTCTCCAGGTCTCCTTCACCCACCTCCTCACACCAGCTCGATTTTCCTTCCCTTTACTGGATAACTGGAAGAGAAAATTTTGGAAGTCATAACTATGCTCAGAGCACAAAATCCCAGGATGGTTTGGGTTGGAAGGGACCTTAAAAGATCACCCAGTTCCACCCCCTGCCATGGGCAGGGACACCTCCCACCAGACCAAGTTGCTCCAAGCCCCGTCCAACCTGGCCTTGGAAACTTCCAGGGATGGGGCAGCCACAGCTTCTCTGGGCAATTTGTGCCAGTGTCTCATCCCTCTCACAGTCAGGAATTTTTTCCTCATATCTGATTTAAATCCCTCATCTTTCAGTTTAAGTGCAAGGAGACAGTTTGCTAGGTCTCATTTTGTGTAAGGGCAAACTGAGGCACAAAAAGGACAGATGGACCTCCACTGCCAGGAGGTGCAGCCAAGCCTGAGCATGGACTGGAAGCTGCTGGGGTGATGCTTGACCTTCCCTGAGGGAAATTTCTTTGCCTTCTCACCTCAGACCAGAGGGGGAATCCAGAGGGGTGGGCCATGAAAAGCCCCATTGGGATCCAGCCCTGACTGCTGAGATTTGGGGCTGTTTATTTTCTGACCCCCCAAAGAAACTGAGGTCACAGCAAGGACTCAGGAACACCACAAACACGAGCTACCAACTCCCACGTGCTCCCTGCCTCAGTTTCCCCACCTCCAGTGGGATGAACTCTGCTTTTATTCCCAAGGGAATGCTGTGATTTCTCCCACCAGAGATGGGAGAAATCTTTCTCTGGGCCAACAGAGCAGCTCTGGCCAGCCCTGGGTGTTCCTCAGCAGTGCTGCCGAAATCTGCCCTCACTTTGCTCTCAGGCACAGCCCAAGGTGCTGAGATTGTCACCCAAAACCTGCTGCCCTGGGTTCTGCTGTTGATTATCACCCCAAACCTGCTGCCCTGGGTTCTGCTGCTCTCCCTCAGCCACACCAACCCCCTGAGTGCTGCCTTTGTCCAGCCCAGCCTGGAGTTTCCTGGCTTGCTGCTTGTTTATGCATGTTTCCTCCTCAGAGCTGACTCAAGGCTCAGGTATTTGAGAATTTGGTCATTCCTGAGCTCAGACACCTTCCCAGCACTGGGAGGGACTTTTGAAGCCCTCGTTGGAGTGCCCAAGTTCCCACCACCCAGGGTTGTGGCTGCCCCTGGATCCCTGGAAGTGTCCAAGGCCAGGTTGGACAGGGCTTGGAGCAACCTGGGATGGGGGAAGGTGTCCCTGCCCATGGCAGGGGGTGGGAATGGGTGATCTTTAAGGTTTCTTCCAACCTAAACCTTTCTAAGATGAGGTAAACTGAGGCACCAACTTGCAGGGAGCTCCATCCTGGAGGCTCCTGTTCACCTGCTGAAGGAGGCATTTCCCACAGCACAAAAGTCCCCTCAGACCCCAGGGGAAAAGCACTTTGCCGGCTAAATCTGTCCCACTGGATCCAAACACATGGATGAGAGATGGGAACCACGTCAGGAAAGGAGCTCAGAGCACCCGTGGCAGGTGGGGAACATGCCCTGTGCCACCCCAGCGGCCTCCAGGATCCAAGGATCCCCCTCAGCCCTGCAGAAACCCCAACGTGTCCTTTTACAGCCGCAAAACCGGACACCCAGGCACAGCCCCTCTGTGTCCCCGTCACCTTTTAATCCCCAGCCTTTGACCCGCTGCCTTTGTGCGGCCGAATTAAAAACGCCCGTGTTAAGGCAACAAGGAAATGACCCGGAGTTTGATCCCCCCTGATCCCTCCTTCCCCTCCCGGGATGGGCGATGTCCCCCCTCCATCCATCCAGTCCCTAATCCCTCGGCCACCGCAGGTCACGGAGGATCGGTCCCCTCCGAGCATCCACCGAGGGGTGGCGACCCGCCCGAGCGCTGAAAAGGAGCTGTTCTGCCCCAAATTCCCCTCGGGGCAGAGGTGGAAGGCGAGGAGAGAAAGGCGAGCAGGATGGGGTTTTTGGTTTTTTTTTCTCTCCTTCATGTCTAGGGTCGCTGCTCCATCTAGTGTTGGAAATGTCCCTTCAGGGACGGACCAGCAGCCTGGAAAACGCGAGGCTGGAGCCCTTTTGGGAGGCACAGCAAGCCCCGGTGACTTTATTCTGCTGGGCTTTCTGCTTTATTATTATTATTATTATTATTATTATTATTATTATTGCCAGGAAGAGCTTTCTCTTGTCTCTTATACATCCCAAAAGCTTTGCCGGGAGGGTCTGATCGCATCCAGGCTCCCAAGTGTGGGAAGTTTATTCCCACCCACACATCTCATCCCTGACACCCCAAACTCCAAATGAAGGTACCGTGGTCCAGGAGCAACCAGGAAAACCCTTTGGGAAAGGCTGCTGCCCCAAATTCACGGAGGAACACGAGGTTATTGGAATATTTTATTTTAAAAAATCAAAACTAAAATTAAAAACAAAATTAAAATTAAAAAAAAATTCTCTGAAAGAGTCATGCTACTAAAATAATTTGGGGTTTAGATGGTGAATAACAGAAAATTTTTCCAAACTACTTTGATAAAATGACTGTCACAGTAAACTGAACATCCCACAGAAATTTTTTGAAAATGCTGGAGTGGCAGTGAAATTTTAATTATTTAGGAAGCACCACCCACGGGGTCTGGGTTGTTGCCAGAACAGGACCTTCTGGACTTTAACAGGACCTTCCAGTACTTAAAGGGGGCTTATAAAAAAAAAGGGCAATGACTTTTTAGACAGGAGGGTAGCGATAGAACAAGAGGGAACAGTTTTAAACTAAAAGAGGAGAGATTTAGATCAGACGTTTGAAAGAAATCCTTCTCTGTGTGGGTGGGCAGGCCCTGGCACAGGGTGCCCAGAGAAGCTGTGGCTGCCCCCGGATCCCTGGAAGTGTCCAAGGCCAGGTTGGAAGGGGCTTGGAGCGACCTGGGCTGGTGGGAGGTGTCCCTGCCCATGGCAGGGGGTGGAATGAGATGATCTTTAATGTCCCTTCCAACCCAAACCCCTCTGGGATTGCACGACCTCCTTCAAAACCCTCAGGACTGATGGCTCTTGGCTTTGATGGAACCTTCCAGCCATCACAGACACAAGAAGAGCCTCCAAACCCAGGGACAGACAGGACAGGTCCAGAGGTCCCTCCTGTCCTGGGGTTATAGGATAACTCAGGTGGGAAGGGACCTCAGGAGGTCTCTGATGCAACCTCTTGCCCAAAAGACAGCAAGAGGTCGGGTCAGACCAAGTGGAGCAGGATTTCACCCAGCTGTGTCCTGGAGCCTTCAAGGATGGAGAATTCAGACCTCTCTGGGCAGGACTTCACTGCTGGTGCTTGGGGCAAAGGAGTGAGAAGGTTGGAGGGGACCTGCTCCCAAACAGCAGCCCTGATCCCCATTAACAAAGCACGTGGCTTAATCCCTGCTGGTGTTAACTGGTTCTGTTGCTAAAACCACGGCCATCCCCACCTTTGAGTCCCCCTCCCAGCAGCACCAGCAATCTCCAGCACCTGCTGAGGTGACCTGTCCAGGCATTTCCCCTTCCTCTCCCTGATTTAGCCCAAGTTTCACATTCCCCACGTGCTGCATCAGCCCAAAAACTACTGAGAGGCAATTTCAGAGCAAATGAGCCACTGTTCATCCTCATCTTAGAATCAGCATCATCATCATCATCATCGAATGGTTTGGGTTGGAAGGGACCTTAAAGATCACCCCATTCCACCCCCTGCCATGGGCAGGGACACCTTCCACTGTCCCAGGTTGCTCCAACCTGGCCTTGGACACTTCCAGGGATCCAGGGGCAGCCACAGCTCCTCTGGGCACCCTGTGCCAGGGCCTGCCCACCCTCACAGGGAGGAATTTCTTCCAAATCTCTAATCCAAACCTACTCTCCTTCAGTTTGAAGCCATTCCCTCTTGTCCCCAGGCTGATCCCAGGGAATCTCAGCCCCTGGAGCTGAGCCCTTCTCCTGGATGAAACACACACCAGCATGCCCTGAAGACCCACCCTGGCCTTTATTTTATCCCTGATGCCAGTGAAGGGAGTGTGGGTGGAGACATCTCTCTCTCATGGCAGGTGATCCCTGGCCAGCCATGTCCCAGGGTCAGGAGTGGGGTCGGGAATTTTGGGTTCCAGGCGTTAAGCAGCACACGATCATCACTTCTCACTCTGGAAACAGGGAGATAGTGAGGAAAAGCTGCAGGAACAGGAGCTGGAAGAGTCCACAACCAGTGCACAAACCCCTCTGGGCATCCCATCTCCCTGTTCAGCCCCTCACACCTCCCCTCACATCAACCCCGGTACCACCAAGGGTTTTTTAATCAGATCACCCCTTAAAGGCAGTGCACCCAGCCAGGGCTGCACCAGGAGGAGCTGAATGAGCTTTTTTGGCTTCCCCCCCCACCCCCCCAAATACAATTTCCCAGCAAATGCTTGTTTTGAATGGGAGGTTTGCCCAGGACATGAGATCTCCCAGCCCCTGGGTATTTAGATCAGCATCACACACTCTGAATGCTCCCAGACAAGAAGTTACACAGAAAACTCCCCTTTTGTCCAGCAGCACAATCTGCTTTTTTGTTCCGAGGAGGCCAAGACAATCGGGTCTGAGAAGTGCTACCTTCAGGCCCTTTCCACCAGTCATGGACTTAATTCTGGGGGAGAATAACTCCCTGCAGTTATTGCCATAAAGCAAGGCAGGGGATTCAGAGAACCCTTTTCACAAGCCGAGGCTGTTGGGGACCACCCAGGAGCCGGCAGGACAAAGCCACCCTCACACCCACTGTGAGGGGCACAGCCCACCTGGGGAGGTGGGGTGGATGCTCCTGCAGTGATGTCCCCCCCCCCTCCTTCCTCATTTTGGGGCAGGGATGCAGCTCAGAGCCCCAGAGCATCCCAAAAGGGTGAGGCACATGCAGAAGGGGGTGTCGGAGCCTCCGGTGTGTATCCAAAGGCTGAGGGCAGAGGGATTCATTTTTTTTAGGGATCCACCTCTTCCCCAGCTGCTGTGCTCGTGCCTCAGCTGCAGGGGCGTTTGCCAGCTCATGCATGCAGATTTATGCATAGAAATGTATAGAAATGCACGTTAAAAAAAATGGTAAAGAATATCGAGCCTTCCTTTCACAGCCATCATCTGGGTTCTACACATACGGGGTGGGACTGGGGAGTCCCCCCTTCTCCCATCCCCTTCTCCTCTGGATGCTCAGCCATCAACTCCCTGAGCCCACAGATAGCACCTATCCAGAAATATGAGTTAATTCCAACAGAAATAAATCCCAGAGGAGGGCTGAGCCACATTCCCTGCCCTGGCTGTGTTGTTCCCAGTCCCCAGGGGATGGGTGACAGGGACACACCAGCATTCCCACAAAATCTTCCCCAGGCTGGGGTCCAGAGAGCACCCAAGTCTTGCCTGTGTGGCCTTGGGTTCATCACTTGTCCCTGTCACCCTCCTGTCCTGTATTTACACCAGGCTTAAGCCTGGTCTGAGGGTGTAAGAAGGGCTGGGTGGCTGCTCCCACATGGATTTCATCCAGTTTTTGGGAAGGGCATTGTCCTGAATTGGGCTGAAATGATCCTGCAGAATAACCCTGTGGAAGGGACACACACCACCCACAACAGCCCTCCTCGATTCCAGAAAGTAACCTGGGAAAAAAAAAAAAAAAACAAAAAAAGCAGAAAAAGAGAGAAAACTTTGACTGGGGGATATGGACTATTAAAAGGTTGTCTGAGATTCCAGGGGGAATTTCCACAGCAGAGAAAACAAGGATAAAGCACCCAGGCTGTGTCTGTGTGCCCGTCCTCCCCATCCCAAAACAGCCCTGCAGACCTCCTAAAATTTGGTTTTTGGGGAGGGAGAGATGCACCAACCGGGGCAGCAGGGGAGGGGGAGGCTGCTCAGCCCCTCTATCAGACCCTGGAGAACCCACCTCCCGAAATTCCAGGTGCTGGGGTGGGATGCAGGTGCTGCTGAGTGAGCATCCAGCGGGTCCCACCCACGGCTGCTCAAACCCACTGCTGCCACCTGCTGCGAGACACCTCCCCGGGAGCACGAAGCCTCAAAAATTGGGGCTGGAAAACCATTTTTTGGAGCTTTTTGGGGAGTTTTTCCCCCGTTACGGATGGAACAAGTGTCCTGTGCCTCAGTTTGGCTGCAGGGAGAGTCTATCCGGATAAAAAACAGGGATGCACGCGCTCTGATTTGGGCATCAGCCTCACCTTGAATCAGCCAGCAGTTGCAGTGTCCCATTTTTTGGAGCTGCCTGTTGGTTTGACTTTTCCCTCCCCTCTTCTTCCCCAATTTTCTGTGTTTTCCTGCTTGATCTCGAGCCAGCCACGGACAGAACGTGCCCCCTGGCACTGCAAAGAGCTGCCAGTCGTGACTGCTTGGCTCCAAATTTAAAATTTTTTTCAATGCAAGAGAAATTTTTTTTCAATTCAAGAGGAAAGGAAAGGAAAGGAAAGGAAAGGAAAGGAAAGGAAAGGAAAGGAAAGGAAAGGAAAGGAAAGGAAAGGAAAGGAAAGGAAAGGAAAGGAAAGGAAAGGAAAGGAAAGGAAAGGAAAGGAAAGGAAAGGAAAAAAAAGAAGGAAGAAGAAATGAAACCACAAAAATCTTCTCACAGGAGAGCAAGTCCTGCCCCTGCCCTGCTCTACTGCAAAGGATCAAGGACTTGGAAAAGATTCCTTGAAATGAGGGGAGCAGCCAGAATCACCCCAGCACAGCTTCCAGTCCCCTGCAAACGGGATTGGACCTGATGGGAGCTCAGAGCTGGATTCAGGAGCTTCCTTGGGTACCAGGGGGGAAATCAGGAAGGTGGTTTCTGGTTTAGGAGATGCCCTGAGGACAAGTGTTCTGGAAAGCTCTTTAATTCAGGACGCCTTGGAGCAGCTGGTGGATGGGATTTCAAGCCAAGGAAACTCGCTGCTGTAGTTTGTTCCTTGGAAAATAAGGATTTGGGCCCAGACTCCTCCCAGGAGGTGTTGAATGGAGAGGTTGAAGTCAGTTCGGGCTCCTCTGCAGGAGCCAGAGGGGTGGAGGAGCTTCCAGGGTGACTCAGAGTCAGGACTTGGTGGATCAACATCCTGTGATGGCCAGCTGGGACAGTCTACACCCAAGGAGAAAGGCCTTTCAGAGGACTAGAGCCCAGAAGAGCCATTCCTGGAAGAGAAATTCCAGGTGGCGCATCCCAAACTCACCCCTTCCCCTCTGCTGAAGCCACCAGCCAACCTTCCCTCCTAGACCAGGGGAAAAACAGCCCCACACTGAGACTTATCCCCACCTGACCTTCATCTCCACGCACCAGCCAGGTGACCCATCCCAAAGCTGCGTCCCCACCACACCCCTGATGGGCTCTGCTGGTCCCTGGCTGTAGAGAATCCACCTGGGAATTCTGTGTTCCTTACCTGGTCTGGAATTACAGATTTCACCCCTCCACAGATCTGTGGGTTTACCCCCTGGATTGCTGCTTGCAAATGGATTAGGAGAGCTGCCCTCCAGCTGAAGGCCCCAAAACTCCATTTTTTCCCCCCCAGTTTCCCATTCCTGCCTCTCACACACTGATGGGAAGAGGTAGATGGTCTCCTCCAGCCTCTCCATCCTACATCCTCATGGATGGTCCCAGCTCACGACTATCACTGAAGAATAAAACAGGGAACCAACCTAAATTCTTCATCCCTGAAGAATAAAACAGGAGACCAACCCAAATTCTTTATCCCTGAAGAATAAAACAGGACACCAACCCAAATTCTTTATCCCTAAAGAATAAAACAGGGCACCAACCTCTGTTTTGGCTGCAGTGGCATAAGTTTATTTTCACAGCAGCTCCAATCAGTGACCAGCACGTGCTCCTCAGCCCCCGGGTTTTGGGATCAGGGAAGGGTGGGGATATATTTTGGCAGCTCTGGCACCAGTGACAGCATCATCTGCTGGGTGCCCAGCTCCCACCAGGGTGAGTTTCCAAAGGTTCCAGAGCTTATTAGTAAAACCCTGATTCATTATATTGCCTTTGTAACTGCATCATGGGTGTAAATGTTAATTGCCATCTATTTCTCCCAGATAAATCCCAGCTGTTTCCCTAGAGATAAGCCCTGAAAATGTAAAGGAAAAGAGAGGTTTGTCCAAGGGAAGGCAGAAACCCAGAGGGCTGATTTTATCAGGGGATGGGCGCAGGTTTTACCCTGTATTCCTGGGATGGGATAAAAAGGACCCACCGGGATCTCAAACCCTTGGCCAGCCCTCGCCCTGGGAGATGAGAGATCAAGTCCTTCCTCTCTGCCCCATGGTTTTGGGCACGAGGATGTCCTTGCTCGTGATTCCCTGGCTACAGAGATCTCTCAAGACCCTCATTTGTGATGTTTGTAGGTTCCAAACTGCGAGACTGATGAATTTTAGGGCCAATCCATGGCAGACCTTCTCCTGCTCCTGCCAGGGCTGCTCAGAGCCACAGCTGAGCTGGGACTAAAACTCCTTGAGGGCTTTTTCCTCCTGGGAGCTCTGATGGATCTCAAGGAACTTTCAGCTCTGCCCTCATCTGCAGCAAATGGGAGGGTGCTCAGGCACTGCTGCACCACACAAGCCACAGGTCTTGGTCAATTCACACCCAAATTTGCCTTTGGCTTCAGAAGATTTGTCCTGGATTGGAGAAATGTCTCGTGACCCATCTCATTGGAGCCCACAAACCAGGCCTGCTGAGGCTGCTGGGTGAGCCCATCCTGCCATCTTTTTTCAGGGTAAGAACAGGGAGAATTTCTCAGGTCTGGGTTTGTGGGATGGTGCAGGAACTTTAAAACAGAGAGAGGGATCCTGAGGACAGCTCTGAGAACCCTCAGATCCCACCTGAGCTCTGAGTCATGGCAGGTGAAGAACATCAGCCCAGGACCTCTCCCACCCCTCCAGTTGTTCTCTTTTTTCTCCTGACACACAGATCTGCAAAAGGAGGTTGTAGATGCCCCATCCCTGGGAATGTTCAGGGTCAGGTTGGGCTCTGAGCAACCTCATCTGGCTGAAGGTGTCCCTGCCCACTGCAGGGTGGGATTAGATGTTCTTCAAAGGTTCCTTCCAACCCAAACCATTCCATGGTTCCATAACAGGGAATGAACTTGGCAGGGGATTTCTATCCCACAGAGATGAAAAATGAGATTAAATTACCCTGTTCTGCAGTGAACTTGGACATTCCTCACCTTTTCACCTCCTTTCTGCCCCACACCTTGACCCCAAACCCTTCCCTGCGGTCCTCCCTCCTGACTCCAGCTCCTCCTGCCTTGCAAACCTTGCTGCAAACAACCTCTCCTCCCTCCTGCCCTCACCCCAGCCCCCGTTTTCCCACAACATTCACCATCAGATTCCCAGGAAAATGACGCCGGATGAACAAAACTCCCCAAGGTGACATTTCTCCAGCCTGGAAACAGAAGCTGGATCCCAACAGCTGCTGTCTGCATGTTTTGCTTTTTTTTTTCTCCATCCCACAGGTGTCCAGTGGGGGTCTGTGACCTGCCACTGATGTTATAATCAGGCTGGTTCCCATCTTTCCCCTCCCGAGCCCAACAATCGCCGTCATTCTTGCGGGTGGTCAAAGTTCACCCCGGGCCTGGCACGGCTGTGACGGTGATTGGCAGGTCCCCCTGTCCCCTCCCGTGGCACAGCTTGTCAGGTTTGGGCTTGTCAATTAGTGGCTGCACAGCTTAATGAGCTTCTGATGACGGAGAGCAGCTGAAACCTCGCTGGGGACGCCGCGGTGATGACTCGGCTGCCTCTGGTGCGAGGCAGGGGGAAGTCAGAGCACTCTCCTCTTTTACAGCTCAATCCTGGCTGGGAATCCTGGCTGGAAAAAGCCTGGGGTGATGGGACATGAGATTAAGTGTCTCTGAGGTGGCAGCTTTGCTAGAACACCGAGGGATTTTGGAGCACTCTGCTGCTATGGGGGGTGGGGGGGAAATATTTCAGCTGAGCGCTAAAATTCCAGGTTTTCTGGGCATGGTCATTAAAAAGAGGAGGATACAGGCCACAATAAATCCTACTTGGCAATGTGGTACCCTGGTGATGATCAGACAGTTTTCCCTGAGGGAGCTCCATAAAATTGGACAAAGGTCTCCAAACGGGATGTTTTAATGCTCCTGCCTTTTGTCTTCGCACTTGGAGAGCATCTCCCCTCCAAGAGACAACTCCAGCAGTGTCCATTCGATCCTATAAAACAGTTTGAGCAGTGGGAAATCCCATGGCCCTGCCAGGAAGATCTGGAAGCATCAGTGAGGAGTGGCTGGTGTCGTTAGGGAATGCCCAAAGCCAGGGGATGAGGGTCGGTGTCCATCTCTCCACCTGAGCCCCATGGACCTGGACACCTGATGGAGCAGATCTGATGGCAGCACTTCCAAATGACCTCCAGCCTTTTGGGAGCAAACCCAAAACTGGAGAAGGGGGAGGGAAGGGCCAACCATTCATGGTAGCAACCATCACCACTGTCAGATGGTGAGTTCTGAGCTGCACAGCTCCCCCAGCCACAGGCCCTCAGGGGTTAAACTCTGACACTGGGGGGTCTGGCTGCTTAAAAAGGAGGGCCATGCTCATGGATGTGTTTCTTCTGCTGCTGTAGGTGCCCAAAACGCTGTCAGATGAGATTATGGCTGGTGGCAACACCTCTCCATGTGAAGTGCTCTGTGGAGAAGAGGCAGCCAGAGAGCGCCCCTTGACCGCAGCTGATGGAGGGGCAGGGCAGGCTGAGCAGCTCACAGGGTGTTTTCCAGGCAAACCACCCTGCCAGAGCGCATTTTCTGGCCTAAGTGCCGAGGAAATCAAGTGCTTGGGGTCAAAATGATGTGAGGGACAGGGCAATTCCATGGGGGGATCCCGCTGGTCAAGCGTGGTCATCTCCACTGGGGCCTTCCCTGCTGGAGCTGCTGTCTGGAGTGGGATGGGTGAATCATTCCTACTGATCTCCACTGACCTCACTGTGAGGGTGGGCAGGCCCTGGCACAGGTTGCCCAGAGAAGCTGTGGCTGCCCCTGGATCCCTGGAAGTGTCCAAGGCCAGATTGGAGCAACCTGGGCTGGTGGGAGGTGTCCCTGTCCATGGCAGGGGGCTGGAACAAAATTATCCTGAAGTCCCTCCCAACCCAAACCATTCCACAACTCCATGAGGGCAGAAGAACCAACTTTTCCTGTCTAATCCATCTTCCCTGGGCACCAAAAGGCATCACCAGGGCTGCTCAAACGGAGCCTGGTCCCAGGGTGTCAGCAATTAGCAATGCTGATGTCACACAGCTCCTGCCTCACAGGTCACACTGCACATCACCGAGTCATGAAGTGCAGCTATTTCCAGATTAAGGAGAGGGAAAAAAAAAAAAAAAAAAAAAAAAAAAGCCAGGCAGAGAGAGAGCTGCAGCAATTTACCCTGAATCCCTGGGGAGTCGGAGTCACGAGAGCCGAGCTGATCTTCTCCTTTTGCTCTCCAGCCTTCAGCCCCGCGCTGGAGACGCTCCCAAAAGTGCCCTGGCTGTTGGGGGTCCTTCTGCCACCCGTGTCTGAGAGGAGAAACCACGGCAAAATGAAAGCTCTGGCTGCAAATATCCCAATTTATCTCATTTAGAGCTCTGCCTTGCTCTTCTCCCCGTTTCCACCTTCCTTTTGCTGCCAGGATGGCAAAAGGGGTGCAGCAAAATTCGGTCTATCATCTTTTCAGCAGCCCAGGCCAATCTGTAGGTGACTCCAGGGACACAAATCCATGGAATAATTGCTTTTGGGTTTTTTGGGTTTTTTTTCAGTAGCAAGTTGCTGTGGGGGTGGTGTGATTTCTCAGCTCCTGGGAGTAATTGCAATTCTCACCTCGAGGTGAGAGACTCAGAGGTGAGAAATCCTCAACCTGACAGCAACCAGGAGCTTCAGGGCAGCAGAAAGCAGAGCAGGGACAGACCTCGGTGTCCTTCAGCCTCTTCCAAGTGGATGCTCATCCTGGTGTCACCCCAAAATACCCCAAAATGGCTTTCCCATCACCACCACGAGGAGGGATTTGGTGCTTGGACTTTGCTGCCGCCAGCTCAGAGGTCTCCACCACCAGCAGCACATTATCACCAAGTATCTTCTCGACAGACAACTTGGGAGAAAAGATTATTTTTGGGGACCTTGGAACCAAAGGAAAACTCTCCAGCTCCAAAGGGAGCCATCCAGGAAAAGCCAAGGGGGTTCTGCAGCCCTGGGAGCATCCCGAGGACCAGCAGAGCTGCCCTGAGGGATCCCTTCCCGTTTTGTCCTTCCCTCACACGTTTTTGGTTTTTTTTTTCCACGGGAAAGAGAAAGCAAGTGACACATCTGCTCTTTCAGCTGAAAAAGAAACCGAGGTCTCTTTTTTTTTTTTTCCTCCCATAAATGCCATGAATCACCAGGCAAAGTGTTCCTCTTGCATCACTAAGGAATCAGCTCCACGGGGCCAAATCCACGTCGACTGGAACCTCCACGGGATGGTGATAAGAATGAAATGATGGCTCACAGCTGATATGACACGGCTGATAATGATGAAATAACTCACTTTGCACCCCGGCTGGCACCTCAACCAGCTGGATTTTCACTGGGGAGGGTGAGGGATGGGATGGTGGAATGAGCATCTCTCCCCTCCACAACCCCCAGCCCTGTGAGCTAAAGTGAGGAATTGCTCTGGGTTAAAAATAAAGCAAAAAAAAAAAAAAAAAAAAAAAAAGAAAAAAAGAAAAAAAGGAGAGAAAGGTTATTTTTAACGCAGAGCAGAGCCCTGATCTGGTTCACCACCCGGGCACGGAGGCAGGGCTGTGAAACAAGAGGCTGCTCAGCTCAGCTGAGGCCAGGAGGGGATTTGGGGATGGGGGAAAAAGTCATTCCATGGGGTTTTTCTGTCACCTCGAGAGAACCATCCCCGTATCAGCCTGTTCAGAGACACACAGAGCGTGGCCTCCCAGCTCAGCTCCTGCCCCAGGGCTCACCCAAAATTCCCCCCTCCCAGCATTCTCCAAAAGACATTCCCCAAAACCTGCAAGCACAGAGGAAGACACTCCCCAAAACCTGCAAGCATTTCAAATTTCCATTATTCCCTCTCAATCCCACTTTGCACTCGAGGCTGAACTGGGCTGTCCCTTAACCCAGGGCCTGACCAATGCCTCAGTAAAATAATAATAATAATAATAATAATAATAATAATAATTTCTACCTGTTCTGCACAGGGATCATCTCTCCTCCTGCCCCAGCTCTCTCCTGGCATTTCCCACCCCTGTTCCTCCCATCTCTCTTGCTCATGACCCAGTTTTGGGAGATTTTTTTTAAGAAAAGGAGCTTTTGGGCTCATGTCCATCTGTCTGTCTGCTTTCTTTAGGGGTAAGATTTTCAGCTGCTGGGTTATTTCAACCCTGTTTGACAGAGGATAGAGGACTTTGAGGAGTTAATTTCCTAGGAGCATCAGGGGGGAATGTAAAAATTAAGGAGTTTTGGTGGCTTCCTGCTGTGTTTCAAAACTCCTCTTCCTGTCTATAGCAAAGCAAGTGTTCAGTATTTAGCCTGGGACAGCACATGACCTCAATTTATCACACAGTTACCCCAAAACAGAAAGGAGGTAATCCTAAATTTATCCTGCACCCATCTCCTGAGATTTGGAACCGTGGGAATTATCTTTTCTCCATGTGGACTTAACAAGTCGCCCTGTTGACCCATTCCCTCTCATCTGTGTGAGGTAAAATACAGAAATTTTTTATTTAAATAATTAAAATGTTATTTAAATAATGAAAATTTAGCGTTAAGTTTAAAAATGAAATTAAAGGGAGAAAAAATTACAAGGATTTTCCTTGCATAGGGAAACTGAGGAAGGGGAAGGAATGATGCAGGGAAGGGGGAGCGATGCAGGGAAGGGGGAATGGTGCAAGGGGGGGGGATGCAGGGAAAGGGCAATTCTGTAGGGAAAGGGGAATGGTACAGGGAAGTGGGAAGGGTGCAGGGAAGAGGGAATGGTGCAGGGAAGAGGGAAGGGTGCAGAGAAGGGCGAGAAATGGTGCAGGGAAGAAGAAAGAACGGTGCAGGAAGAGGGGGAACGATGCAGGGAAGGGGAAGAGTGGGGGAAGAAGGAATAGTGCAGGGAGAGGGGGAAGAAGGAGGAACAGTGTGGGGAAAGGGGGGACGCTGCAGGGAAAGGGGCGAATGGTGCAGGGAAGGAGGAGAAACGGTGCAGGGAAAGCGGTATGATGCAGGGAAAGGAGAATGGTGCACGGAAGGGGAACGGTGCAAGGAACAAGGAATAATGCAGGGAAAGAGGAACAGTGCAGGGAACAAGGAATAATGCAGGGGCAGGGGAACGGCGCAGGGAAAAGGAGGGGCGGTGCAGGACAGGGGACAGGACGGTCCCCCTCGCCCCCATTCCCGCATTCCCGGGGGTCCCGGTCCCGCATCCCACGCGCTCCCCATCCTGTCACGCGCCTGCAGGGGCGTGGGCGCGGTCACACTTAAGACCACGCCCCAAATGATGAACCACGCCCAAATGTCGGACCACGCCCATATTTTTGCAGGCCGCGCCCACTGCACCGTCCCCACATCGCCGCTCCCTGCACTGGCCACGCCCCCTCCACTCTAAACCACGCCTCCTACAATCTGAGCCACGCCCCCACCTCGCTATCGCCGCTGCACCCGCCCGTAGCCCCGCCCCCTCCCCGCCGGCTCCGCCCCCCTGCATTTCCCGCGGTGCCGCGCGCGGGGCGGGCACTGACGTGGCCCCTCACGCCGCCATCTTGTGCTCCAGGGCGGATCGCGGCCGGGCCCTCCGAGCGGGACCCTCCGAGCGCAGCCACACGCACCGCTCCGCTCCTCCGCACGACGCCGGTGGGTCTGCCGGCGCTTTACCCTTCGCCCTTCCTTCGAGCCCTTTCTCCCTCCCCTCCGCTTCCTCCCGCCGCGCCCCCGCCCGCGCCCTGCGGCCTTGGCGCTGAGGGGAGGCGGCGGCGGGCGCTGAGGGAGCGCGGCCGGGCGGCTCTTTCCTTATCGTTCCTTCTCATTCCTTCATTTTTTTCCCTTTCATTCCTTCTTTTTTCCTTCTCGTTCCTTCTTTTTTCCTTCTCATTCCCCCATCGGAGGCCCCCGGGAGCGGCGCTGCCCCATCCGCCCCTCACGCCTTTGGGGGTTGTGGGATCGGGAGGGGGGGGGGGGGTGTCGGGCCTTTCTCTTCCCTGCCGGAGGGGTGGGATGTACTGTGGGAAAGGGGGATCGCTCCGGCTCGCCGACAGCTGCACAAGGCCCCGCTCCCTCTAGCGATGGGATCAGACGGGATGGGCTCGTCCTCCCTTCCCCAAACTCGCTCATTCCGGCCTCTGCCCCGCCCGGGGACGGCTCCGAGGAGCAGGGAGAGGCATTTCCTCCTTTTCCCCGTGCCCCCTAAACCCTTCCTCTGGAGGGGGAAATGAGGCTTGGGTGAAGCTCGTGGGGCGCAGAGGTTGGTTTGTTTTGGTTTTTTTTTTTTTTTCCCCTCTAAGCCCTTGGCTGCTGAGTTGGTGTTTCTGCCGGGCCGAGGAGTTTGAGCTTTATATCCTGGAGCCAGCGGCTCTGTTTGCCTGCCGTGGCTCGGGGTTGGCGGTGCGGGAGATCAGCTTTCCCTGCTGCCGGTGGGAGGATATTATATTCTCCCTGAAAATACTCCGTCCTGCCCCTGCGAGTGCCGAACGCGATCCTTGGGGCTGATAAACCCGCGGGGGACGAAGCGATAGCCCAGCTCTGCCCCGGCGGAGAGAGCGGCCGAAAAACTCCCGTGTCGGGTGGTAAAAACTGCCCAAATGTTGTTGTGTTTGCCATTGACCTTGTGGCTCTGCCGCCCCGCTCTTTGCCAAAGCAAATTCCACAGGTTGATTAAGAGCCCTCAACCAGAGGTCGGTCTGGCTGTCGAAATGGTGGCTTTGTCAATAACGAAAAATTCCAGCTGTTTGCTGGATACTTTGAGCTTTGTCTCGCCGGGCTCACGGCACCCCCTTTGCAGGGTATTACATTAACCTTATTTTTCAGGCAGAGAAAATCGAGGCAAAAGGTGGATTTTTCCAAGGTCATTCAGCGAGATCGTTATTGCTATTTTTTGCTGCTGATTTGGAGCACTTCTGTAGGAAAGGGAAAAAAAAAAAAAGGAAGTGTGGCTGAACTGAGGGACGGCTATTTTGCTTTTATTCATGGAGTGTCACGACTGAATAAAGAAGTGCAGCCTTGTGGATAAAGGGGTTCTCTGAAGGGAAAGCGTGTGGGTTTGATGCACCGATTTCCTCTGTCCCAAACACATCTGCAGTGCTGGAGAGCCCTGTTGGGCTGCTTTCCCTGCTGGAATTAATTGCACTGGGTGAAAGGGTGAGGAAACTCGCCTCACCTGAACCTCTTTGGCTCCAGCTTTGCTGGGTTTGTTGGTGCTTCTGCCAAAGTGGAACATCCTGAGCTGCGAAAACGGCTCGGGCAGAGCTGTGTCCGCTCAGCACCCTTCATGTTTGTGATGTGTAAATGCTGTCAAAAGCCAAACACCAGAATGTGGATTTCACTGTTCGGGTGGTTTGGTTGTTTTTTTTTTTTTTTTTTTAAGGTTTCCTGGTTGTGAAATAGCTGGAATGTGGAAGGGACTGGGCAGGAGCAGTGCTGGGTGCTGAGCTCCCTGTGAGAGTTACTCATGCTGACCAAGAGAAGGGGGCAGGACCAGTCGAAGCTTTTCCGAGGCAAACCAAGTGTGTGTGTGTGGGAGTAGGGGCTGGAGTTTAGTCCTGGTGGTTCTCCAAATTGTGCTCCAGCTGCTCCAAGCAGCAGCGTTTGCACAGGTAATTATCAGATAAGCCATTGGTGACATGAACTGGGGGAAGGAGGAAAAGCTCAGGGCCCAAAATCCCATTTAAATCCATACTGGTGAAGTTGGAGCCACCTTTACACATCCCAACAGCCTTTGTTCCTAAAACAACCTTTAATTTTTGAAGAGTGACTTTTCAAGCAGCAGCTCTTATGGCTCTCAGCAGCCACCCAGATTGTTTTACAGTGGGTAAATTCGGTGAACACGAGTTAATTTTATCTGGAAAGGAATAGTTCCGATTTCTTTTTATAGAAATCTCTTGGAAGTTTTGCTCCTGGAATGCTACAGAGCTTGTCAGAGCTGGTACCATCCTCAGCCATCATTCCCTTTCTTTAACTGATGAGTAAAGTAGTTTCTAATCAGCTTCCTACTACAGCAGCTGTTTTTCTGTGTAATTCAGCATTTTTGTCTTTCTGCTTGCGAGGGTCTGATTTTATTCCTTGTTTTCAACACACACAAACATCAGGGGTTGTGCTGCTGCTTCTGCTGAGCCTTCAGTTCTGGTGAAGCTCTAGCACAACTCCTGTTCCCTCCCAGCTCCCTGTGCAGGCTCTGCCATGGCATTTTCCCCCTAACCAAACCCCGGTGTCGCTGCTGGAGCTCCTGTGTGAGTTCTTGCCATTTCTGCTGTGAGTGTAAATGTTGACTTAGTGCCCAGTTACCAGGAATGAATAACAGGATATTTGGCTTAAAATTGAAGGTTTTTTTAACTCAGGAACAGCTCAGCCTCACAAAAACAACTGCACATAATGCCCAGTTCTCACACCAGTGTGCCCAGTGTTAAACTGGTGAACACAAAGGCACAGGCCACTACTCTTGGGTGTCACAACTGCATTGTTGGCACCACGTTATTTCCTGAGCAGCCACGGGGAGATGATGGACGTGACTCCCTCTGTGCTTTCCCACCTGTCAGCCTGTCCTTTAAATAAACTATTTTTCAGCCCAGATCCCTGTTTTTCCCGTGGGCTGGTTTGTGTGCTGTGGAGTTCTGGTAGCGTGGAACTCCTTAAAATAGTTGGGAGATTTTGTGCTGAAACAGCAGGAGTTTGTTTTCCCTGCATGAAGGTGAGAATAAGGGAATAACTCTTGGGGTTTGAGTATCGAGCCAACCAACCCTCTCTCTTTGATGCTGACTTCTTATTCTGACCACTATTTTTGGAGAGAGTTCTTGTGTCTGAGAAATAGGCATGACCCCAGAGCAAAATATGCTCTCTTGTCCTTGTTTTGATCTTGTGAGTGGAACTATTTTCTGTTTTCCTGCCACTCCGTTCCCAGTTCTCTCAAGGGGATGTTACAGCGCGTGGAAAATGCAGGATCTGGGTAATGTGTGTGAGAAGCAAACAGTTCAACCTGCTTGGGTTCAATGAAGGTGCTGCAGAAGGAGATTTCCTTTCCCTTGGGAAAAGATGCTTTTGGAGGCTTTTTGGTTGATCTCTGCAAGCCTTCGGTGGCCAAATCCAAATTATTCCTCTTTAGGTGCAATTGCAGTTATGGATCTTTAACTGGTATTTCACAGGATGCTTCATTGCTGGTACCTTTCCTCTGACCTCCCCTGAAACTCAAATAACAAGGTCATGATCCTTCAGGACACTTTTTCCATCTCAGGCTTGGCAGAAACACCAATTTCTGGTGGGAAATCCTTGCAGTGGTGAGTGTTGATCTCCAATGCTCCTCCAGCTCTAATAGTTAAAATTATAAAGGAGTTGGGACTTAATGAAGAGGTTCTTGCCGTCACCTTTATTTCAGTGGTGTTTAAGTGCAGGACCATCACCTGCTGAACAGAGAACCTGCTTGTTAACTACTCTTATATTTTACACCTGGTCTGTGCTTAGTGATGTTAGTGTAGTCTAAAATAAATCAATATTCAGGTACATTTCAATGTCAAAGCCCCCAGGTGAAAGAGTTTGGGTTGATAAATAGTCATCTCTCGGAATATCAGATGTGGAAGGCCCCTAAACAACTTCTAAAAACCAGTGGAATTTATCTTTGTTGTAATAGTGTATTGGGCCATCCTGGCTGTATATAAAGAGGTGTTGTGATGAAGAGCATTCTTCAAAATTTGCTGTAGCAGAGCACTTTAATCTGTAAAGAAATTACTCCAAGTTCAAAAAGAACACGTCAGTGCTGAAGGCTGTTCCTGCTGAGTGGGGGTGTGAACACTGGGGCTCTGGATAATTCCTAAATTTTAGCAGTGTGCTATTCTTGTTGGATCACTTCTCACATTCTCTTTTCAATCACACTTTATGTTGTGAAGAACAGGCTGCTGAGTTCGATTTGCACTTTGAATTATTTGCCAGTTGTTCTTCCATGTAACACCAGGAACAGCTGTTGGGGTTGGCTGTTTGGTTTGGTTTTTTTTTTTTTTTAAAAAGGCTTTCTCACTTCTTATTTTCCAATTGGTTTGGTGATCTCTGTAGGAATGTTTTGCTCCTTCTGACAGTCTAATTTAAAATCTTCTAGAAGGCTGTGAATTAAAAACATGATACAGGGCAACTAATAAGAACTGACTGCATTTCAAATCAATATTTCTGGGAAATAACAAATCGGTGCATTTTTGTTCCCCTGTGACTGATACAAAGGAATTAAAGATTTGGGGCTTTTCTAACTCTTTTAGACATGGGGACAATGCTTACCCCAGTGTCAAGTAGATTTTCCTTTAAATTGAGATGCATTTTGGCAGTAAATCCCTTGTCTTCATAAACACACCAGTTTTACTTGCCAGAGGTGCCCAGGCAAATAGGGTAAGGTGCAGAAAGCTAGTGGGAAACAGCTTTTTGGTAAATCTGCAGCTGTTGGGGGAGGTTTAGCTTGTGCTTTAATATTTTGTCTGATTCAAACTGTGTGGCCCGGTGTGTCCCTGGGGGTGGCATCGTGTTTATCTCTCCTTGAAATGGGCATCTCAAACACGATAGGGAGGTCCCAGAGAGACAGAACTAAACCCCAATGAAATCATGGCATTTGCCACCACTCCTGCCTCAAGGAAGTTGAATCTGTCCCTGAAAAGCACCTCTCCAGAGGTGTAAAATGAAGCTTTTGTGGCAATTTTAAGGTGTGTCGAACTCTTTCTGATGACCTTCTTAACCCTTCTGATCGCACTCCCCTGGGCTCGCCCAAAACCTTTGGAGGTCAAGCAGCAGATTTGACCCCTCGCCATAAGCAGCCTGAACGAGGTGACTTTAAAATGCATTAACAGACGTTTAACTGTAAAATGCTGCGGATGATTAAGTGTTTAATGCTCTTTGGCCCTGAGTTATTCCTCAGAGCTCTTGTTCTAACCGCCTACAATTAATAAAAGCAAATTCTGCTTCTCCTCCTGGGCCGTATCACTTTAACAACCACCAGGCCTCTGCTGTTGCAGACACTCATTCATTTTTAACTCATTACACCGAGCCTCTCTGCAAAGGGCTGCCTGTTCTCCTAATTGCTTATCTAAATGTATCGCTTACTAGAAAACAGGCTGAAAATACTTTGTTTCCTGAAGTGAAACTGTAACTTATCCACTGACCGCCTGTCCTGCCCTTTCCCAATGGTGCATTGTATCTGAGCCCAACCTGCCCGACAGGTTTTTGCTGCTGCTGGGCTGGAGTGCAGCGTGTTCAAGCGCTTCAGGGAGAAACAAATCCCCCGGACAGCTCCGATTTGGGGGGATCTGCCTTTGGTGAGCCGCCGCCGTTTCCCAGGAGGTGAAGTCGTGCTGAGGGAAAACACACTCTTGTGTTGTTTATTTAAATGTTCCCTTTCATACGCAAATCTCCCCGCTTAGCCTGATGGATCCCTCTTTTGAGGATGTGCTCGAGGACTACAAGCAGCTCACGAGACGTAGGCTTTTATGTTTTCAGGAATTTTACTCCAAAAACGATCAGGGTAGCAACTACAGACAACATTTGGGTGGAGGGAAAGAGGAAGTTCAGCTTCAGTTTGGAATATTGGTGAGTTGTGATGGAGACTGCAAAGGTTGGAGATGCCTGAAAAACGACAGGATTTTTTTTTTTTGTTAATTTAAAAGAGTCTTAAATTTCCTCGTATTTTGAGAGTGCCCAAGCAGTGGGCTGAAATGAGAATTAAAGTTTAACCCTGGAGTGATCCCGTGATCCCTCAGCTGAGCTGCATTAACAGGCAGTGAAGTCCTGGGAAGCAGCTCTGGGCTGTCGGGGCAGTTTCTGCTGTGGCAGCGTCTGTGTGTGACACTGCAGGGACAGGAGTGTGCAGCACAAACCATGGGAATGATTCCCTTTCTGTGGGAATGGATGACTGGGACCAACTGCTGGGCAGAGGATGAACCCTCTCCTTTGTCCCAGCCACGTCCAACAAGTCACCAGTGGGAACCACAACACTTTGTGGGAGTTCTGCGGGTGGATTTCTCCTGGTATTTTTCTTTTAGCAGTGATTCAATTACTTTTTTAGTCAACAATCTAAACACACTCATGTTGCCAGGGGTGGGTGGGCTGTAAACTGCACTGTGCTGCCTATAAAAATAAATGGGACTTTCTGTAATGCCACCTACCCTGAAGTACCAAATAAGTTACAGGAGTGGTTTGGATAGCAGGAATGTGGAAGAGAACAAGAGGGAAATGGAGCCCCACTGCTTAACTGTGTCTTAGCTTCTTATTCTTCACAGAAAGTAAAAATAGGGGGGAGGATGGGTGGTATAAAAGCAGCTTCAGTGGCGAAGGGCAGACTTGACCTGGAAATAGCTGCCAGGAAAACAAGGATCTAACGGGATTCACTGCTGTTGGTGCCAAGTATAAGCAACTTGTCCAGCAGCCTGGGACATCTTCAGTGTGTGGAAAGGTGGTGTGGATATAAACGACCAGATTTTGCCCATTACTGTGATCAGTCCAAGCATTTGATAACCTGTTATGCTTTTAAACACACAGAAACAGAAGAAAGGCCTTCTTTGTAAGGCTGTCTGGCCACAAAAGCTCACACACTCGTTCTGAGGAGTTACCAGAGCTCTGGTAAAAGGTCACAGTTCAGCCCTGGCTGTTGCTTTGCAGATGAAGCAGAAGATAGAGGTGGCATGAGCAGCCAGACAAAGGAAAGCTTTAGAGCTCCCTCCCCTCCAGCCCGGGCAGAGCTGCTCTCTGGGCTGGGCTGGGCTGGGCCATTCCCTGCTGGATGAGTGAGCTGGAGAAAGGGGGACTCCAGCAAAACTCTTTTCTCTGCTTCCTACTTCACTTTCCTGCTTATACAGCCTCCATATATTCAAGGGGGAGTGGAACACCCACGGTCGTGCTGCAGGAATATGAAAGAAATGGTAGAATCATAAAACTTCTAAACCTCCTGTTTGGTTTTAATCCACAGGCTGCCCTGTCCGGTTTGGGCAGGAGTTTAATTTTAAAGTTTTGGTCACGTTGAACTTCAGTCCTATAAAAGAAATGACTCTTTGACTCGAGTTGCTTCAGCAGGTTGACATGGTGGTTGATGTCACTCAGGAACTCTGGAGTGGACTCTGAACTTCCCCGTGGAGCTGCCTGTGCTTGCACATGTGACTGGGTTAATGTTACAATATTTAACTTTTGGGTTAAAAGTTGTGTCCAGCAAAGCTTCCTGAGGAGGACAGAGCTGCTTAAACCTTTCCCAGCGTGGAGTGAGGAAGCTTCAGGCGTGCCTAGGACAGAGCTAAACAGAGCAGGAGGAGGTTTTTATTGTGTGCTTTTCAACCCAAAGCTCGCTTAAAGGGTCTTAAACAGATACTCTGCAAAGTGTTATTTGTAGTGAGAGTTTTGCTTCATCGTGAAATACAGAGAATGTTCCAGAGGTGGCTCAAACTTCATACTCTGCTTTAAATTGTGCGATTTGGTGTACAGGAAATTCACTCCTTGAATGTTACACCTCTTGGCTGTGTGTGTGTCTTGTGTCTGAAACTTGAGTTTTCACTTGGGCTCGGTCTCTTCTTTTTAAACTTGACACCCAAGAGCGGCAGTGAAGGTGTGAACGGTCCCTATCACGCTGTAACGACTCTGTGAGAGCTTCCAGGCTGCTTTTTCGTGCCTTATATAAACAGAATATGAGTTCTCTTGAGGATTTCAAACCCTCTCTGAACTGTGCAGGAGTAAGTTTGGAAAGGGGGGTGGATTTGAGTGCAGTGAGTCCCATCCCAAGGGCACGGGGAGGTCTGAGGGCTGGAGCAGAGGCAGTTTCTGCACTCCCCAAACAGGAAGCTCCTGATGACGTTAATCACTGTAATCACCCCGAAGTGCCGGCTGGGAAGGAAGGAACGTTCATTCCTCAACCTGCTCTTTTAATGCAGCTCTTAAATTTTGGATAGTTAAGTTTGATTAATTAAGTTTGCTTCCTACAGGAGGTTTCCCCCTGATGCTGATGGAAGTAACACTGCCCCGTGTTTGTGCTGCTCACAGGCCATTTCCTCAGGGCTGGGGAGGAAGGAAACTGTTCTGAGCAGGAGAGAATTCAATCTGTGTTCCCAGTTTCCTTCACAAAAGGGGCACCAGCTATTGCTGTGCTAAGCAAAAACTTGTGTTATCTGCAGATCAGTTAGAAAAAGTTTAATAGTGACACTCTTGCTGCAGACAAATTATCCTGTAACAATGGGGAAGAAAACACCTCAAGTGGTCAGTTGGGTGAATTTTGCAAGGCAGAGTCTGAGAACAGCATTTAATGCTAAAACCTCTGAAAGAATATTTGAGGTATTTAAAACACTCAAAGCCAGGTCGTTTCGTGAGCACTGAATTTTGGCACATCTTGATTTTTGTGTTGCTTCAGTATGGGAGAAAATCATGCACAGTTGTGTGTGGGGTGTCTGTAAATGATTCAGGTTATCTCTTGCTTGGGTTTTTGTGGGTTTTTAGGCCGTGGTCAGAGCACAGCTGTCAGTAACTCCTGAGTGATACTCTAATCTTTTCCCTCCAGACTTCACTGGCCAGTGAGAACATATCTCAACCATGGGCAATATTTTTGCAAACCTCTTCAAAGGCCTTTTTGGCAAAAAAGAAATGCGTATTCTAATGGTTGGCCTGGACGCTGCAGGAAAGACAACTATTTTGTACAAACTTAAACTCGGTGAAATAGTAACTACTATTCCTACTATAGGTAAGACTTCCACGTTTCTATAACTGATTGCTCTGAGATTTGGGTCTTAACTGTTTGTGGCAGTGCCTGATCTGAGCCGCCACTCTTGGCTGAAGTGGCTTGTCTGGCAGAACAAACCCTTGCCAAAGCCGTGGTGTGAAGGTGGCACAGCCAAACGTTCACCATGGCAGGGGATTATGGATTTGCTCTTTCACTCCATCCCCTCTCTCAATCTCTTGTGGAATGAGCCTTTATGGACCCAGAAGGGCAGTTTGTCTCTTAACTGAGGTGTGCCATCATGTAAATTAGACTGAGAAGCAGAAGGTGGTGACACCTTTTTTTATCTTTTTTTGTTGTTGTTTTTTTGAGGGTGAGCAGAGACCTGATTTGCAGTTCTTAGAGCCCTGGGTTTTTTATTTTTTTTTTTTGAAGCCACATAGTTTGCTCTGCCTTTTGTAGCTGCTCAGGTAGCAATCAGAGCTGTTCATTGGTGTGATCCCAGTGTGGGGGTGATGGTGGGAGTCCCAGACAACCCACATTTTACTGCTTTGGGAGCTTCACTGTACAACTCTGCCTATTTAAATGAAGTTAAATTTCAAGATAACTTCTTAAAATGCTGACATTCTGAGTGTGACTTGCTAAATACAATAGGCCAGCTATGTTTAACCGAGATTTGTGCCACCATTTCTATTATAGGTTTCAATGTGGAAACAGTAGAATACAAGAACATCAGCTTCACAGTGTGGGACGTGGGTGGCCAGGACAAGATCAGACCCCTCTGGCGCCATTATTTCCAGAACACACAAGGTAAGTCTGAAATCACAGCTTTCCACAATCCAAATTTTTTTTTTTTTAATGCCCTATGATAATTTTGCAAGTTTCTCGTGAGGGGAATGGAAATATTTAATTTTATTATTATTATTATTATAAAAGGGTGTGTTTGTGTGCTGCTCTGGCTCTTCTCTTAAACTACTGCAGGTTCAAAGAGGGGTGGGAGGAAATTCAGGAACCAGTCTTCCTTGTCCTTGTGACTCAGAGGGAGCTCAGAAGTTTGCTTTCCTTCTGTCAGAGTCACAGCCCTCTGCCCTCACTTCAAAGCAGAGTCTTTACTACAGGCTCTGCAGCCCCAGGAGCTGAGAGCTTGTCACTCTTTCACTGCTGTGCCTTTGGAATGTGCCTGTCTTTGAGCCCTTCCCAGGGCTCCAGGAGCTGCTGCTCCCTGGAAAATACCAAGTGGTTATGTGGGGGAGGCACCCAAGCTCCAAAAACACAAATGCAAAGTGGCACCAGTTTTCACCAGCTTTCAGCAAGAACAGACTTTCCCTCAGACATGACATCACAGTAATAAGAAAACTGTATTTTTCTCATCTGTGCTGGGTTGTTGTGGGTTATTTTTTCTTCAGAGCTTAGTTCTGACCTCCAGATTTATCCATCATTTGTCAATAACTTCGAATTAATGCTTATTCTGATGGTTTCCTTCTCGCTAGGTCTGATCTTTGTGGTTGACAGCAATGACAGAGAACGTGTGAATGAGGCCAGAGAAGAGCTGATGAGAATGTTGGCAGAAGATGAGCTTAGAGATGCTGTTCTATTAGTGTTTGCTAACAAACAGGTATGCCCAGAAAAGGGGTCTCTCTGCAGGAACTCTTGAAAATGTCCAAAATGCTCATAAGTGCTGGATTTTGACCTTGACAGTCGTGTTTTCAGGGTAATAATAGGTAAATTCTCAGTAAATGGCCATCCAGGTGTGCTGAAGGCAGCAAACCATGGATTAAATTCTCACCTGAAAGGAGAATCTTTCTAAGGAGTCTTGGGTGATGGAAATCCATGTGTTTTCAGTTTTTAGGGGGAAATTCTACCAGTTTGATTTTTGAGGTTGATGTGGCTCAAGTGCAGCACCTGCCCAAGCTTCCTCCAAGCAGAGAGGAAATCTGGAATGCCAGAACATCCCTGAATTCTTCACTGAGGGTGTCTGAGGGCTCTGCTGGTGCTGATGGAAGCACTGGGCTGACTTTTCAAGTCCTTGTTGTTGACCTGTGAGCTGAGAGTTCTGCCTCTGATTGCTTGTAAAGGTCTTGGCAGCTTAAACCAAATGTCAAGGACCTTAAACATGACTAGTAAAGGTAAAGAGGGAATAACATCCCCCTTCATCATTGCACAGGCTCAGTTGGGATGGTGAAGAATCCATAAGTCGTGTCTAGGAGCAGGAAAGGTGGGCTGTAAACAGGAGCTGTGCTCAGCAGGGCAGTAATTTGGGATAGAAGTTGATCTTAAATCATAGGTGCAGTCACAGAAAAGATTTCCTGAGTGGAAAGTGGGCGAAACAGAGCTGGAATTGTAAAAACAGGTTTGGATCAGCACTGTGGGCTTGATGACTCGATCCAAGCAATCAGCTGTCTCGCTTCCCTGTGAAATATTCCATAATATTTGCTTTTGATGGTGGTGTCAGCGCAGGGGAAATGGCTTGAATATCAAAGCAAGCCACTGAGTTCTTCTGAAAGAGAAGTTCTGAGAGCTCTTAGCTTTGGTTTTTAATGCCTTTAAAGCCGCCGATCAAAAGGGTTTGGGGCGACAATGACTGTTGTTCCTTCCCCCAGGACCTGCCGAACGCGATGAATGCAGCAGAAATCACAGACAAACTTGGACTGCATTCCCTTCGTCACAGGAACTGGTACATCCAGGCAACCTGTGCCACTAGTGGAGATGGTCTCTATGAAGGACTGGACTGGTTGTCCAATCAGCTCCGAAACCAGAAATGAAACCATAAACCTTCCTCTTCCCTCTTTTTCCACCTCCCCCCCCCCTCTTATTTCCTCCTACTCGCCCTTTGCTTTACTCTAATGTGGCAAACTGTGCTACTTTGTGGTATTGAGTGCCGGAAGCTGTTTTCATTTCTTTTTTGTCACAGTATATATTGCATCATGCTGTAAATGTGGCAAATACAAGCCTGAAAACAGTTAGGTTTCTTATTTAATGTAAATAGTTTTTGTTTCCAATGAGGCAGTTTCTGGTACTCCTATGCAATATTACTCAGCTTTTTTTATTGTAAAGAATCAAGTCACTGTTTAGTACCTGGAAGGGATTTAATTGGGTTAATAACACAAAGGGTTGCCAGTGGTCCTTGTGCAGTAGAGCTGAATTCCACCTCGGTTGGGTTGTGAGATCTGTGAGATCCATTTCGGTGGTTGGTTTTTAACCTGAATTCTGTATTTTTTTAACTAGACAAGGAAAAGTAAAAACACTTCAGCACAGCACACAAAAAACGTTTTGACATCGCTTCTGCTGCTCCAGCTCTAACGTGGTGACTCTTGATTCTTTTGAAAGGGTGAGGCAATGATTGACACCCAATTAGCTTCATCTGCTTAATGAACAGATCATGACCGGTAGATCTCTGGCTCTTTCCGTAGCTCGTAGTCTGTGCTCATCCTCGTTCACAACCGTTACAAGATTTGCTGGGCCTGGTTTAGGTGAGCTTTGCAGACTCATGCTAAACATCTGACTTTTGGTTCAGGTGAGATTTCTCGTTTCCATTGGACTCGAATCATTTCCAGAAGTCGACATTTTTAGCCTGTCGTATTTGTCAAAAAGTGTTTTTGTACTTTTCTTGTGCGTAAAACCACTCCAGGAGGCAAAACCTTCCCACAGGGTGCACAGCCTGTCCTAGTCCTGAGCTCTATAGGCAGAAAGTACTGTACTTAACGTTAAGAATTGCCATGAAAAACACCAAACATCTATGTATAGTGTCTAGGAAAAACAAACAAACAAAAAAGCATGAGAGTTTGGAGAGTCATTCCACTCTAGAAGTATTCAATCCCATTTTGGAACAATCCCATATCTGTATATGTGTGAAAACCCTTGGCATCCCTCATACTGCAAGGTTCAGATTTGCCATCAGAAAAAATAAAAAAAAGACCTCTTTTCTTTTGTATTTTGATAAACACTGAAGAAGCTGGAGCTGTTAAAAAACTTTAATTCGAGGAACTATCAGAACTGGTTTATTTAGTGTTGTGGAAACCTTTATTGCTTTCAATACACAATTAGTAATCAACTGTTTTGTATACTTGTTTTCAGTTTTCATTTCGACAAAGAAGCACTGTAATTAAAGCTATTAGAATAAAAATCTCTTAACTATTTCATGTTTTTTATGCCTTGCTGTTCATTCGATCATCTTGGCAGAATCATGATATACTTGTTGAATAAAAAGTTTCATGAAACTTGCACTGGTATGGTGTTGTTTGTATCATCTTTGTGCAGGGCCGTGTGCTGGACCCAAACCCAACCACAGTTTGCATGGAAATTTGAGGATATCTCCGGTGTTTCCCGAGTAATGTTAATCATTCCTGGTTGGAATCCTGCGGGTGAAGTGGTGGGTGATGGAGTTGGGCTCTGCTGGAGTCACTTCATTGCCTCAGGGGATCCCTGCAGCTTCTTTGGTTGCCCCATCACTTCCTTCATGGGAATGTTCTCCCTGCTAATCCCATTTAATAACAGGATCTATGAATTAGCAGTTTTGTGGGGGAAAATAGGAATTCTGCCTTTTTAAACTCTGTTTTGCATTTCTCCCTTCTGCAGTCCCCTCTGGATCCAGGACAGAACTGCTCCTCCTCCTCCCAGCTGATCCTCCTGCCTTCCCTGTCAGCTGCAGCTTCTCCTGGATGGTCACACTCGGGCTGCCAGCCAGGAGCCGCCTGTTTTCCTGGCTGGAGATTCCCCAGGACACAGGCTGGCCAGCTGTAGGATGAAAGGTCTGTCATGCAGGTTAGAGAGTGAATTCCCAGCAGGGAAACCTGGGGTCCTGGGTGGTTACAGGGATTGTGGCTGTAGAGGGTAAATAGCACTGGGAAAAAGGGGATCCCAAACTTCCTGGTAGTCAGGTTGGTCTCCCTTTGGAATGTCAAGCTCTGAGTGAGGATTTCTGCATCCCTGATAGGGCAGGACCTCTCCCTGTTCCTGTTCTGGGAGAGAACTGAATGTGAAGGGGCAGCTGGGACAGGATCCTGTTTGCTGTGGAAAACATAGGGAATGTGCTGCTGTTATGGGAGCTGTAGGAGACGTGCTCTGCCCTCTGCTCTGGGCTGGACTGTCCCCTTGGGAATTTTTGTCACCCAGGGGAAAGGATCCTGCCCAGTCCCCCCAGGAACCGGTGCAGCAGCTGAGGAGGGAGGCGTTTGGGGTGAGCAGCCTGGCTCCTTCACATCCCCCCTCACCCTCAGTTGTGGCTTATCCGTATTTCTCCAACTGTTTTACTCAGGTCTTGGAGTGTGAAATAGGAAGAGCGGAGAGCTCTGACACAGGAGAGGCAGGAGGAGGCTCGGGAGAGCTGGACAGCTGTGCCACAGCCCCTCTGGCATCGTGCTTGGCACATCAGCACCTCTGGCCCTGGCTGGGACACGTGTGGAGCTGTGAGTCTGGTGAGCAGCAGCAGGGGCAGAGCCCCACTCCTCCTGCTCTCCCTGGGCTGGAGCTGCTCAGACCACGAGGAACAACCCTGTGACCCTGCCAGGAGTTTGTCACCCCCCCAAACAGCCTCTGGGTGTGGGGGATCCCCGAAGTTTGGGGCTGCTCCGCAGCCTCTCCCGCTGCCCGTGCCCAGCCCGTGCTCATGGCTGGAGAGGGACTGGGGACAGAAGGGCTTTGTCAGCTCCTCACCCTGATCCTGCTGGGCCTTTGTCCACCAAGACACACAAACCCTCCCTGTCTTAAATTGCATCATTAATTACACAAACGAGGCTCTTGTGCTTGGCACGGCCCCGCTGGACCCGGAGATGCTGCAGAGCTGCTCGGGACAACCCCTTCCCTTTCCCAGCAGTGTTCCTGTTTAGTGATGTGAAATTCCCCTTTTCCAGGGCACCCAGGACATAAAACTCATGTTTGGAGGGTTTAAATCCCAGATGGCAATGGAGTTTGCTGCTCCCTGGGGTGGGTGGATGTGGCCAGGGGATGACACTGATCCCATCCATCTCCCCATCAGCCACGGAATTATTTCAAGTGTCCAAGGCCAGGTTGGATGGGGCTTGGAGCAACCTGGGATAGTGGAAAGTGGCCCTGCCCATGGCAGAGGGTGGCACTTGGATGAGCTTTAAGGTCCCTTCCATGCATCTATGAATTTAGGGAATGTTTAAGGAAACTCTTCCAACTGCTGTGCTGGCAGGTACTCGAGGGCAGGGAAAGAAGATAAAATAATAATAATAATCATTTCTTCCAAAGTTTCTGTACATAAACACGAGGTATCCACAGCATTTCCAGCACCACAGCTGGAACCATCCCAGCACCAGCCCTCACCCCACAGCATCCGTGCTAAATCCTGCCTGGATGGGTGGATGGATCCAGGGATGAGGAGGAAGGGGCCTTGGGCACCTGCTGCCCCCAGGGGTGGGCAGGGGCTGTTGGCATCACAACCTTAATGCCCTTTGCCGGGCTCTGCACCTGCAGAGCTGTGGCTTTTTCCATGGATCCACCTCCAAAACCAGAACTGCTCTGTGGGATCTCCCTGGAGGGATCCCGGGCTCCCCTCAGTCCGAGTCGGTGTCGTGGCGCTGCCTGACCCCGCGGGACGGGGGAGTTCTGCTCCTGCTCCTCTTCCTGCCCCTGTGCCGCGGGGATGGGTGGTGGCCGCGGCTGTCCCTGTCCCTGCTCCGCCTCCGCCCGCAATCCCGCCCGGAATCCCCGCTGCTCCCAGAGGAATCCGTGTGGTGCCGGCGCCGGCTGCCGTGCCGCGATGTCTCCGAGTGCTGCTGTGCTTTCCTCCGGTGGTGCCTGCAGGGAGAGGAGGGTGAGTGGCAGCAGGGACACCTACAAGGTGATTCTGGGGGTGAAAAGGGGATTTTTGGAACGCCAGACCTCCTAAATGCTCTCCTAAATCCTTCATCCCGTTTTCCAGGGTTGATGCCCCGAGACCAGAGCTCAGCCCCCATCCCTGCCCGTACCTCTTTTCCCGGTCCGGAGAAGAATCGGAGGACGATGGGGCAGTGTCTCTCTTGGGATGCTTGTCCTTGTCCTTCTTCTTCTCCTTCTTATGTTTCTTCTTTTTCTTCTTCTTTTTCTCCTTTTTGGATTTTTTGTTGCTCTCTGGCCTGCAGGGAAGAAAGGGATCAAACAGTGAGAATCCCTGCCCTGTGCATCCCTCTGGCTCCTCCAAAAACTCATCCCCATCCCTCCCTCCAGGCATGTCCCACCATCCCTTGGCCAAGGAGAAACCCACAGAAATAAAAAAGAACAAAGACCTTTTAGGAGGAAAGCAGAGCTTTTCAGGTAGATGCAAAACAAACCCAAGGCCAGAGGGAGCCATGGAAGCATTTTGCAAAATATTCCCTGCAAAAACCAGGCCATTTCAGGTGGTTTCCTACCAAAGTGGGAAAACTCACCGTTTCTCCTCCACCTTCTCCTCCTTCTCCTGCTTCTTCCTGGAGCCAGATGTCTCAGGGCTGCTGGAGACTTTCTGGTGCTAGGGTTGGAGAAGGGGGGGAAAACAGGGAGCAAGTCCATGAGCCCATAGCTTTGAATTACAAGAAAAAAGGATTTTTTTTCCCCTTTAAAAATGAAATTTGAAAAAAACAAAATTAAATCTGGGAGAAAAATTAAAGCTGCCTCCAAATTAAACCCCCACAAATTAACTCAGGATGCGGGGAGCTCCTTCAGGTCTCTGCTACAACACCCAGGTTGGGTTTTAAATAGGTATTTAAATATTTTAAGTTAAAATATTCCATTTTTTGCCTTTTCCTGTCTCTTTTTTAACCTCCCAAGGACAACACAAGCAGTGCTGTACCGTGAAGACAGAGAGCCCCATCTTTGCTGCCTCCTTGTCCTCCTTGGAGAGCATCACTCGGCCAGCACTGCCACTGGGGAGAGACCACAAGAAAAAAACACCTTAAAAAAGGTAAAATCAGCAAATCTGACTGCCCTGGACATTGGGATGGGATCCCCCCTGCCTCTGTCCATACCTGGAGCTGCCCAAACCCACCACCCGATCCACGTCCTTGTCATCCCGCTCGGCGCCCTCTCGTTTGCAAACCTCAGCCAGGTCCTGTGGGAAAGGGGAGGGGGAAGAGCGTCCTGGGCGTGTTTCCCCCCTTCCCAAAAAAAGAGCCAAGGGGAGGGGACACCCCCCAGGAATGCAGGGGGAGGACACACAGTGCCCCCATTACCTCCTTGCTGAGGCCCGTGGGCTGCCTCTTCACGTTCTTGTAGCCCCTACAGAAACAGAAGCGGGTGATGCGTGTGGGGGAGAGGCTCCGCACCCCCTGTTTTTGGGGTGTGTGTGGGGTGTGTGGGACTCACAGCGCTGCCATCATGGCCTCCTCCTCGGCCAGGCGGACGGCAGCCAGCTCTTCCTCCCGGGATAGCGGCGGGGCCGTGTCCTTCTTGCCCTTGGCGTACCAGGTCAGGTCCTTCCCCTTCTGCCACCGCCCCACCGGCGCCATCAGCGAGTTCCCTGTGGGGACAAACACCCCCAAAAAAAAACCTCCACCGGCACCCCAAAACCACAGAGGGGGCAGGCAGGGAGGGTGGGTTTGGGCAGGACCAGCCCTTACCCAGGTAGTTCTCGCGCTGTTTGTCCGTCTTCACATCCTCCCAGCTGAACTGGTCCTGGCCCCCCCGCACCCCGCCCCGGGACGAGCCGAACATGGTGCCAGGACCCCAAATCCAGCAGATCTGTGGGGAGGGGTTGGGTGACCTGCAAAAAGGATGTACCCCTCTGGATCCCCCCGTGCAGCCCTGGGGGCGCTCCTGGATTTGGGGGGAAGCCCAAAGGTGGCCCCCCCAAGGGTGGGTGGGGGAACCAAAGGCCAGAGGGATGGGGAGTTGTATAATCCTGAGGTGGGGGGTGAACGGCTTTTGGGGGATCTCATAGCCTGGGAGGGGGTTCCAGAGTGAGGGGGGAGGTTCAGGGCTGGAAGGGGAGGGGTTTATGGACTGGGGGGTTCATGGTCTGGCAGGGAGTTGTAGGGCTGATGTGAGGGGGAGTTAAAGGTTGGGGGGAGGTTTCAGGGCTGGAAGAGGGGGGTGGGTCATGGTCTGGATGGGAGGGTTCAGGGCCAGAAGTCGGGGGGGGGGGGAATCACAGCCCTGGGGGAAACCACCTTTCCTAGGAAAATCACATTTCCTGGGGGGAAACCATGATCTGGCAGGGGATTGCAGGGCCAAGGTGTGGGGCAGGAGGGTCGAAGGCTGTTCAGGAAGGGGCGGTCAGGGCCCGGGGGAGGGCAGGTACAAGTGTGAGCGGTTGGGGAGGGAGTTCCACGGCCTGGAGGGGAGATCGTTGCACGGGCTGGGGAGAGGAGAGTTCCAGGGTCTGGGATGGGGTTGAAGGGCCGGAATGGGGGGGGGGCGGGTGTGTGTGTCTGGGAGGGGGTTCAGGCCTGAGCAAGCTGCAGGGCCTGAGAGGGGGTTTGCCCGTCCCGACGGCGTGTGAAGCACCCCGGGGGGAAAATCCCTGCACCCCCAGCATGGGGGGAGTGCGAGCAACAGGCGGGTGCGACCCTTGGGGGTCTCACACGGCCCCTCCGAACCCCCCCAAAATCCCCCCCGATCCGCCCCGCTCCCCTCACGCACCTCCGGCCGCCGCGCGCGCCCGCCCCGCCGCTACCACCGCGGGCACGGGCGGGGGGGGACGGGCACGGGCGGCACCACCGCCCGCCCAGCGCGGGGGGAGCCCCGCGGAACCGCGCCGCGACCACACGGCTAGGGTTGGATGATTGGTTTGGTTATTTGTTTATTTATTCTGTGTCCCTTTCTTCCAGAACTGCTTGTAGGTCTCCAGGTCGATGCCCTCGAAGGTCTCCTCAGTCTTGGGCTTGGGCTTGCCGGGGAAGTGCCGGCGCAGGCGGGCCCTGCGCTCGGCCTCGGGCAGCGTGCTGCTGTCCAGGGGCAGCTGGGGACACGGGGACACGGCGTGAGACACCGGCACTCGTGGCGCGAGTCCCACCCCAGGACACGATGTGAGACCCCTGGGACGTGGTGCGAAATCCCAGCACACGAGACGAAACCCTGGGGACACACTGCGAGACCTCCTGGGACACGACACGAGTCTCCCGTGCCCACCCTCGCCCCCATCCCCTTCCCCCCTTGTACCATGAGGATCCTCCGGGGCTCCCGGTAGCGCAGGCGGGTGGTGGAGCCGTCGATGCCCACCAGCAGGACGGGGTAGAGCCGCCCGTAGTGCTGCCGGTGCAGGTGGGACACGGCGGCGCGGTTGGAATTGCTGCGGGTGGAGGCGGCCAGAGGGAGCCGGGACACGGCCCGGGGGTACAGAACACTGTGGGAACGGGGACGCGGTCACCCTGGGGGGGACGGGAACCCCCGTCCCACAGCACAGACCCGGTGCTGTCCCAGGGGGGGTCCCAGACCCTCTGCGCTCACCTCAGGGCCCGGCTGGCGGCCATCCCAGCACAGGCGGGACACTCGGGGTCTCCACGGAGCAGGGGACACAGCCTAGCGACACCCTGGGGACAAGGAGAGAGCTCTAGGGTGACACCTCAGCACCCCCTCCCTGTCAGGGATCAACCCCACGACAGCTCCTGGCAGGCTTTGGCTCCGCGATGGCTCCCCCCATTCTCACATGGTTCAGTCCACCACATCTTCCCCCCGCCCTGCAGTGGTTCAGTCCTGGCTCCCCGCTTCCCCCATAATGGTTCGGCCCCATTAGGGATCCCCCCATCCCGATATTGGTTCAGCCCAGCACCTCTCCCCCCCGCCTCCATCATGGTTCAGCCCCACGATGGTTCCCCCCATCGCCATAATGGTCCAGCCCCACCGTGTCTCCCCCCCACACCCCATCGTTCGGCCCAGCGCAGCCCCCCCGCAATGGCTCACCCCATCTTCCCCCGTCCCTCCCGCGCTGTTCTCCCCCCATTTCCCCCCCACCCCCATCTCCTCCTGGTTCAGCCCCATCCCCGCTCACCCCGCCCCCCCCCGCCCGCTCGCGCCCTTGGTCCGTCCCGCCGCCTCCGCCGTGCGCTCCGCTCGGCCCCGCCCCCGCGGTGACGTCACGGGACGGTGGGCGCGAGCGCGCGCGGGGGCTGCCGGGATCCACCGCCCGCCCCCCCCCATCCCCTCATGATCCACGGGCGGATTCGCGGGGCGGGAATCGCCCGGGCGGGTGAGCGGGGACGGGAACCGGGCTGAGGGGGCACGGCCGGCCCCGCGGGTGCCTAGACCCTCCCGAGGGGAGCCTGCTCTGGGGGAGTCATGGCAGCTCAGTGCCTCACGAGGGGCCTCGGGCTGAGGGGGCGCAGGCGGCCCCCAAGGATGCTCAGCCCCTCACGGGGACCTTTCTCTGAGGGGGCGCGACCAACCCCCGGGTGCTCAGCCCCTCACGGGGCTTCTGCCCCCGAGGGGCCTGGAGTGCTCAGCCTCTCCCATGGACCTTGAAATGAGGGGCCCCGGGATGCTCAGCCCCTCATGAGGGTCGTGGAATGAGGGACCCCGGGATGCTCAGCCCCTCGTGGGGGTCCTGGAATGAGGGACCCCGGGATGCTCAGCCCCTCACAAGGGCCTCAGGCTGAGAGGACACAGCTGGTCCTGGGGTGCTCAGCCCCTTGTGGCGTCCCCGGGCTGAGGGGTCGGTCTTGGGGTGCTCAGCCCCTCAGGGGGTGCCGGAATGAGGGGTCCTGGCCGGTTCTGGGGTGCTCAGCCCCTCAAGGAGCCCTGGTTGGGGTGGTCCCAGCCTGCGATGGGGTGCTGGGCTTCTCACGGGGGTCTTCAGCCCCTCGCAGGGTCCCCGTGCTGAGGGGCCCCGGGGTGAGGTGGTGCCGATCCTGCCTCAGAATCTCCTGGATCAGGGGTCTGATCCCCATCCCTGGGGATGCTGAACTCCTCAGGGTCCTGTCCGTGCCCCGTCATCCCTCCCCCTGGCAAAAAGGTGCCTGAGTGTTCCTGCCAGCTCCCTGCTGCGCTGGGATGCTCCTCCTGGAATCGCAGCATGGGTAAGGCTGGGAGGGACCAACCTCCCTGCTCCCCTTTCAGTGCCCTGTCTGCCAGGGCAGGTCTCTCTGTCTCTCTGGAAACAATCCCAAATTTTAGACAGGTGGGAGTGGCAGCTTTTCAAGGAACCTGGCTAAAAATAGGGAGCGGGTTTATAATCCTAATCCAGGAGACCTTTCTCAAGGCTCCAGGGAAACTGCTTTAATCTTCTTTTCTTCTTTGTAAAGGGGGCTTTGCCTTCCCTGCTAAGCCTCTCTGCTAATCAGCATTAATTATCTTAACTCTTGTGATGTCTGTCCTTTGCTTTCCTGGTTGTGTTGCTGCCTCCCAGGTAAAATCCAGGGCGAGTTCAGCAGGCAGGAGCAGACCAGGAAACATTCCTTGATTTAGGGACCACTTCATCTTTTTGCAGCCCAGAGGGGTTCACAGGGCCATTTGTCCTCAAGTCTCAGATGTGAGACCTCTCCACATATTAATTAAATAATTAATTAGCCGTGCTGTTCTCTGGCTGATCAGCTCCCTGGTGGTTTTGGTGGGTTGGGATGGATCCAAAGCCATTTTTAGGAGACTCTCAGTGCTGGGGGAGTTGCAGATTGGCTGCTCTGAAAATGCCAAAATCTGAGCAAAGGATAAAAAAAAAAACAACTCCAAACGTTCTGCTCAAAATAAATCCATCCTTGTGATGTTCCTGCTGCAGATGGCTTGGAAATGGGATAAGGTTTGGAGCAACCTGGACTTTTGGAAGTTGCCCCTGCCTAGGCAGGGGGGTGGAATGAGATGAGCTTTAAGGTCCCTTCTGGCCCAGACCATCCAAGGATTGTACAAAATTCCCAGCCCCATCACCTGGGAGTGGGAATGGCTTTTGTTCCCTCTCAGTTAAGACCTGTTTCCCTCTGCAGATTCCAGCAAAAGACAAGGGATCTGTGAGGGAGGCAAGAGGAAGCACCTGCAAGTCCCTTGGTTTATTTTTAGCCCCTTTTCCAAGGAAGTGAGACATGTGATCACACCCAGGTGTGTTTTCTCAGTTATAAGTATTTTTAGGGGGGAAAAAAAAAAAAAGGGAGTGACATCAAGGAGAGGATCCCAGTATGGAAATGCTGGGATGTGTTTTGGATCTGTGGGCCAGGGGAGGAGTTTCCCTGGTGCCTTTGTGGTCCTTGCCCTGAGGTGAAGCAGTGTCTGGAGGCGACAGCCACGTGTGGGTTTGGGCCAGAGGACCTGCACTGCCTGCAGGAGGAAGTGCCTGGAAGTGCCCAAGGCCAGCTTGGATGGGGCTTGGAGCAACCTGGGGTAGAGAAAAGTGTCCCTGCCCACGGCAGGGGGTGGGATGAGGTGATCTTTAAGGTCCCTTCCAGCACAAACCGTGTGCAGGTGAGATCCTTGTCCCTTTATGTTGGTGACTCTGAGGTCGCCTGCAGGCACAGGGACAGTTTTTCCTGTTTCCCATAATCCCAGGCCAGCCCCCCTCAGCCTTTTGGGGGTGTTGGATGCAGCTCGGCCAGGTAGGAGAGCAGGGAGCGGGGGAGGATCCACGAGGGAAGATTAAAGCCCCGTGGGTGGCTCTCATTGGCCATCTTAAAATTGCAGCTCGTTAATTAAGGCTTTAGGAGCTCACAAATAGCCCAGCTCCGTGTCCTGAGCTTGTCTCTGCTCTCGGGGGCTGCACTGCATTCCTTGGCTGGAAGGGAGCAAAAGGAAAAGGTAAGGATGCCTTGGAATGTGCTCCCATCCCTCCCTCTCACCCACCCCTTCCCTGTTGGAGTTGAAGGAAATGATTGGAAGTGCTTTGGGCGGCTTTGAATTCCTGGTTTTCTATCCGTGCCTGCTCCAGGGCAGGTGAAATATTGAGGGTGGAGGGAGAGGAAATCTCTGTTCCTTCTCGCTGGGATCCAGGACTGGGAATTGTGCATCTGGAACAGTTTGTGTTGACACAGCTGGATCACCTTGGAGGGGAAGCTGTGGAACCCCTGGACAGGCTCTTGTGGAGCGTTTTCCAAGGAATGCTTAGGGCTCACCTGATTTATTGATGTGGAAGAGAGGAAGTGTGAGGGGCAGAAGAGAGGGAAATGCTTTGGTTAACTCCTCAGGGATCCTCTGCTTCCTTGGTGCAGGCACTTTGCTGCTCCTTTTTCCTCTTCTGGTATCGGATATTTAGGCAAAACCTGTGATATTTGGAAATCACCAAAATTCAGGGGTTAAGGGAATGCCGAGAAGGCCCCCAAATCACCAAAATCCAGGGATTAAGGGAATGCTGAGAAGGCCCCCAAATCACCAAAATCCAGGGATTAAGGGAATGCTGAGAAGGCCCCCAAATCACCAAAATTCAGGGATTAAGGGAATGCTGAGAAGGTCCCCAAATGACCAAAATTCAGGGATTAAGGGAATGCTGAGAAGGTCCCCAAATGACCAAAATTCAGGGATTAAGGGAATGCCGAGAAAGTCCCCAAAAGGGCTTCCTAGAGCTGGTGTTTTTTGGATGATGGGACTGGTCCTCTGGGATCCCTGGAGAAGGTTTGATCTGATGGATCTCCAGGGCTGCAGCACCTGGAAAACACCAAGCAAAATAAAAAAAAAAAAAAAACAAAAAACAAGGAGGACTTTCCTTATGGATAATCACTGCCTGTGGATGTTTAACCACCCACGCTGCTGCCCTGGGCACCTGCTTAGACTCTGAATCCCCCAGGCTTGGCTAAACTTGGGTCAGACAAGTGTCCTCAGGGGACAGAGGGACAGGTTGTGTCATTCCCTGGCTGTTGTGCTGCCTGCTGGAGGGATTTAAGGATAAGGACACGTCCAGGCCGGGGTCAGGGAGGCAGCCAGGCTGGATTAGCTGCTTTGGTGAGACAGCACTTGGCTTAAGGCTGGTTAAAAAGTGAGCTGGAAGGTCAGGCTGACATTGCTATGAGCCAATTTAAAATGGAAAGGCGTTATCTGCCCCTTGCCACACCCAGCCCAGGAGGTTCAAAAAATCTGCTTTTCCAGGGATTTTACTGCCTGAAGAAGGAATTTTTTAAATAGGAGGGGCAGAAGTGGCTTGTTTGATGTGTTAGCTCTGCCTTGGAAGCTGCTGATGGATGAAGGTCCCCAGTGGTACCCCCTTCCCTCTCACACAGCGTTTTCTTCTTTATTTGTATTTGTTCTTTATGAAAATATTATTAATCTTGATAATTAACCTTTCTTCCTCCCCAGAGAGGCAGGAACATAAAAACACTCATTTTTTTTTCCCCCTTTCTGGCTGGAGGAACAACTGCAGCAAGTTCTGTGTGGCCCCAGGCTGGCTTTTTTTAACCTGGAGCAGGAGCTGAACCCTTCCCTCTTGCCATGAGGCACTTCCAGCAGGAGTTAGTGCTCCAGGAAATATGGAATGAAACTCTAAAGCACATCCATGTCTCTGATTTCACCTGATTCCAGATTCTAGTGCAAGGTTTTGGGATTCACTGATGGGGAACACACTGGGAACTCTTATCTGCAAACCCTCCTTGAGGCCTCTTTTTTTTCCCATGAGAGGGAAGGGGCTGGGACTGTCCCTCTGTCCCTTGATTTTCCAGGTGGCACCAGGCACAAACAGCATTTTCCTTCCCGTTGGAGAAAGTTTTCCTTAAGATTTCAATCCCAGTGGGACTGGGCTGGCTTGAATTATCCCAGTTTAGTGGCAGCTGGAGCCCAGTTTCCTCCTCCTTTGGGTCATTCCTGTGGGTTTAACCTCAATCCGTTGGGAAGATCCTGCACTCCCAGTACTTTTTATCAACTCTAGGCTTGGGATTCCTCATCATTTCTGATTTTCCTGCAGAATCTTCCCTCCAAGGCTGCAGAGCTGGTGCTGTTGTGAGGAGCTGAGCACCCCTGGGGATCCACACCTGTGTTTTCATGGCTGTTCCCAACCAGACACGCATTTTTCTGTCTCTCCCCAGTCATGCAGGGACCGAGGCCGGTGGTTCTGAGTGGCCCTTCAGGTGCAGGGAAGAGCACTTTGTTAAAGAAATTGTTCAAAGATTACGAGAACATCTTCGGCTTCAGCGTCTCCCGTGAGTATCCCTGTATTCCCAGGGAAAGGCAGAGGAGGAATTCAGGGCTGTGGCTCTATTTGTGCCCCAGATAATGGTTTTCCATGGCTTGCCCTGTGTCCCAGTCTGTCTGTGGGCTCTTTGGGATGTTTGAATAAATTGGGATGCCTTTTGCTGCTGATTTTGAGTGGCAAGTCTGATTTGTCTGGAATAGCACCCTTTCCAGGTCTGGGGATTCCCCACAGCTCTTGACAGGTGACAAGATTCTTCTGAGTGATTCCTGACACTGAAAGTAACAAAATTCCCCCAAATTTCTCCTCCAAAAGCCACTTGATTTTTCCCTGGAGCTCTGCCAAATGACTCCTTACCAAAAATGTGTTTTGATGTCCCAACACTTTGGATCCTGCAAGTGAAATCCTTGCACTGACATCTGGATTCACTCCACCACGAGAGGGCAAACACTGGATATTTAAAAAATTAAATGGGATGGGAGGTGAAAAGACTTAAAAATTACCTTTCTTTTTGTGTGCTTCATCCTGTGCTCTTGATCCAACTGAATCTCTCCTCTCTCTCCAAACTAAATCTTACTGTTTTCTCCCAGGTTTTCTCCTGGTAGAGACTTTTTTTCCCAGGGGCACACTTAGACCTTGGCATTTCCTTGATGCTTGGGTGATGTACAGAATTTCCAAGGTTGTTTTTTTTTTTTTTTTTTTCCCCTGCAGATACCACAAGGCAGCCAAGACCTGGGGAGGTGAATGGCAAAGGTGAGTGTCTTGCAGTGGGATCTGTCTCCTTGGAGCCTCCAAATAATCCCCTGAGGTTTCAGTTCAGACACCCTGGTCTGACCTGAGTGCCCTGGTTTTCCAGAGTTTCAGGGGAGATACCCCAAATGTCCAGTGCTTTGGGAAGTGCAGCTGCTTAATGAGGTGTTTTAATCTTCGTTAACAGCTTGTCCCCAGCTGTTTCCTTGTTCATTTGCATATTTAAGAAAGAACCAAACAAGGTTTGTACTGAATTTCCAACGGGCAGTTTCCACTCTGAAATGAAAGGGAGGAATTTTAACAAAAGATAGAGAAGGATTCCTTTTTAGTCTGTTTGGTTTTGATGTTCCCTTTTATCTCCCTCCCTCTCATCCCATTCTGGTCTTTAATTACAAATGTTTTCAAAGGAAGGGCCTTGCCAGCCCTGCCATAACATGTTCCACACCTGTGGGCAAGAGTGGGGAGGGGTTCCCACTGCACCAGGAAGGGGAAAGGGGATGGAAAAGGGGATACAGCAGCATTTCTGGCCACACAGAATGTTTGGAAGAGGTGTCTGGACGACTGGTGTGGACAGGGAATGCTGTATCCAATAATTAGGAAGGAGATCTCTGCAGCCTCCCAGCGCTGTCCAAAGCACATTTTCAGTGTCATCACCCCCCAGGCTCCCACGGGTGTCATTTTAACCACGAACTTTACCTTCACAACTGTTAATTCCTGGCTGTTTTCCCTGGTTTCCCCCTCTCCAGATTATCACTTTGTGACCAGAGAGGAGATGCAGAAGGAAATCGATGCCGGGGAGTTCATCGAGCACGCCGAGTTCTCTGGGAACATGTACGGGACAAGGTATGTCAGCTGTCCCTGTCCCCCCCTGCAGGGGGCTGCAATTAGATGATTTAAACCCCCTTCCAACCCAAACCATCCTGGGATTCCATGGATTTGGGAGCAGAAGCCAAGACTGTGTTGGTTGTTACATCCCACTCTGCCGAAGTGTCTGATTATGAATTCCATGGGGATTCATGTACCCCTGGCTGGGCTTAAAAAGAGTTGGGTGGGTTCTAAAATAGCTTTGCCCTGGGCATTGGAGCTGGTGATCAATCCAACATGAGGCTGGAATGTTTATTAGGAGTCAGACATCTTATATAATTTTTGTGGGAAAACTGTGGTGCTGCTAGGGAAGGACCTGCTGAGGAGGGAGGTTAAAGGTTTCGTGGATTAAAGAAATTTGCCTGAAGTGCTTTTCAAGAAAACTTAATGTTTCCTAAAGAGCTGAACGTGCCTTTTTGAGGATTTTCTTTGGAGATGGTAAAGTTTCCCTCTGAGGGTAAATTCTTCCCTGTGAGGCTGGTTTGCCAGAGAAGCAATAAAGACCAGTGTGCAAACAAAACAAATACAGGATCTCTCCGTGCCTGTGTTTCCTCTCCAAGTCCCTGAGGATGTTTCTAATCCGATGTGGGATAAAATGGAGAGATGCTTGTCAAAAGAGCTGGAGTTTTCACCAGCCCTTTCTGCTCCTTAAATCTCATCAGTGAATAATAACAAAAAACAGAAAATCAGTTGCCTAATTTTAGAGCCCCGTGTGTGGGGTAGCACTGAATCACCGAATCCTGCCCACAGAAACCAGGATTCCTTGGAAGCTGCCTCAAATCAGAGGCTGAAATCAGAGTGCAGGTGTGGGTTCTCTTCCTCAGGGCTCTGAGAGCTGCTGCTCTCTGTGGTGGGAGTCACTTGGTACCTGGGGATACCACATGGAGCAAACCAGGCCATTCTGGGGAGGTTTGTGGTGGATAAGGGTGAGTGCTGGGATCTGGGCAAGGCAGCAAAACCTCTGGATTTGCAGTCCAGGTGCACCAGGAGCGGGTTGGTGTTGCTGCATTTCAAGGGGGAGCTGTAGGAGTTCAGGAGCAAGCTGCAGGCAATTCCCTCACGATGGGGAAGAGAGATTGTGTTTAAGGACATATGAGAACCCACCACTGAAAAATGAAGCGAACCATCAAGTGCATCTTGTGACCCAGACGGAGCATCCGTGTCCATCCCTTGGGAGAATGTGTGGGTACAGGACTCTGTACCAACTTTGCCAGCCTCTAGCAGGAGGCAGCAGGTCCCTGCCCCACCCCAGGGGCCCAGAGGACGTTTGGAGAAATTATTTAGCAAGAGCAGAGCCCCAGTTTGGGCCCAGGGCAGTCCTGTGAGGTTCCCCCACTGCCAGAGGGGGACACACCAAACCCCCGGTGCACACACTGACCCCTCCCCCGTGTGCTGTGTCCCCAGTAAAGGTGCTGTGCAGGCTGTGCAGGCCCAGAACCAGATCTGTGTCCTTGACATCGACATCCAGGGCGTGAAGAACATCAAGAAGACCGACCTGAACCCCATCTACATCTCGGTGCAGCCGCCGTCCATTGACATCTTGGTGAGCGCCCGCCTTGCTTTGCCGTTAGGCAGTTAGAGGTAATCAGCTCTTGCTCTGCAGATGGGGGGGGTCTCACCCCTCCTTCATCCACCTCCGTGTTCTCAGGGCCCTGGAATAGGTGGGGAGGACATTCCCAAGCAGGCAGTTCAGCTCCTCAGCCCCTGGCTCTGGGGGAGAAATAACCTTCCTGCGCTCTGGTTTCTTGAGTCCCTCCCGCACCTCGGTGTGTTTGTCTGTGCTGGGTTATGGACTCCACCACAGTCCTTCGTGCTGGGGAGAGAAGGGTTTTCTGTACTGTAAATTCTGGACCCCTCTGGTCTTACCCCATACGCAGTGGGGCTCTGCAGAGGTGGAGTCGCTGTCGTGCTTCAGAGAGGGGTGAGGACACATGAGCACAACCCCTGACTCTCCCCTCTTGCTCTCGGTACATCAGGCAGTCTCTGGTTCTCGTTGAGCTTGAGGAGGAGGAAGCCAACAGCACCACATGGCCAGAGCCCAGCAGAGAGATTTCATTTCCAGCAGTACCTGGAAAAATAAGTAAATAAGAGGGAGTTAAAAAAAAAACCAATCACCCAAACCCTAGGACCCCGAGCTCCAGGTAGGAGATGCTGAGCCCAGTTTGGCCCCTGGTTTGCACTGGGCTGTAAATGAGGGTGCAGGGTGTTCTCACGTGCCCGTGGTCACAGACAGCCCTGGCCTGAGGGGGTGGGTGGTGATTTCTGCCTGCAGCTTTCAGAACATTTATTTTCTTTAATACATTTTTCACCGTGTTTAGGAAAAAAGGCTACGAGACCGAAAGACTGAGACAGAGGAGAGTTTACTGAAGCGTTTGACTGCAGCCCGTGTGGACCTGGAGCTTAGTAAGTCCTTGGAGTGGTGTGTGCTGGAGAGGGGATGATGCCTCGGTGATTCAGGAGCTGTTTTTTGCAGGAATATCTGATTTATGCTCTCCAGAGCCAACTCTGATGGAAGCACTTGATGCCTTTCCCACTGCAGTTCCCTGTGGGTGGTTGGCAGAGCAGTGGCTGAAATTATATTACCAAATAACTTTAAAATGCCACAGGACTTTGGGTTGAGCACAAGAGGTGACCCAGGGAAGAAACATCCTCCTCTAACTCTTGTCCTTGTCTCCTTCCCCCAGGTAAAGAGCCTGGGCTGTTTGACCTGGTCATTATTAATGATGATCTAGAAAAAGCCTATTCTGAGTTGAAGGAAGTGCTGCTGGAGGTGAGTCCTTGGAGCTTTTCCACCTCATTCCCGGGCAGGTGTCACCCCTGGGCTGAGCAGGTGAGGGTCTGTCCTCAGGCAGCCCCAGGAATGTCACCTCATCCCACACTTGGTCTGGTTTGAGGGATGTGACTGAGCACAGCTCATGGATCTATGGCCTGAAAGTGGGAAATGAATCCAGCACAGTCCTGGCTTAGGGAGAAAATAAAGATACATCCCTGGGTGGGATAGAAGAGGATTCCTATTTTTGGAGCCTCCAAGTCAAACTTGCCTTGTCCTTGGAGGTGAACTCTGGGCTCAGTCCTCTGAGCTGAGCTGGTGGTCGTTCCTGACCTCCAGAGCTCTGAAACCGAGAGTTTTTCCCAAAAAGTGACAGATCCTCAGTCGTTTTCCTGCTCCCCTTGCAGGAAATCAAGAAGACCCAAGAATCCAGGAAGTCCTGAGCTGAGCTGACCCTGCTTGGACACTTCAATTTTGCACATCATTCCCGAAGCATGTTTTATTCCAAGAGACATTCCCTTTAGGCTGCTCCTCCTCCTCCCAAATTTCCCTAGGATGTTTATATTAAAAGGAAAGAAAAGGAAACCTGGTGGTGCTTGTGTTCCTCCTCACCGCACGTGCTCCCCCAGGTTTGCACCTCTGGATCCTTTGGAAGCTGCCAAAGGGCAGAGCCCTTTTGGAAGGCTGTGGAGGAGCATTTTGGGCACCTGCATCCCTGGCACGGGGCTTGGGATGTGGGATTTGGGGAGGGACATGCCACTCCATAAAGGGGAGCTATTTTATCATCAACCCACTGTTTGTTTTTTTGGTTTTTTGTTGTTTTTCTTTCTGGGGGAAAAAATCCTGTGAACTTCTCTGCTATCCCAGCAGCAGCCTTGGAATTCACATGTTGTTCTGCTTGAGTCTGGGTGCAGGTAGATTTTTGGATGCTCTTATACCTACAAGTGGGGGAAACAAAGATTTCCCTCCCGGGCTGTGCAGCCTTGTGGGCTGATGTGCTTGAGGGCAGCAATAAATCCCTTTTCCTGGATGAATCCGTTGTATCCAGCCACTGTCCCATGCTGGTCTTTGCTTTGAGACCTGGAGAGCTTTCACTTCACTTCCCGAGTTTTCCTCAGCCTTGATGTCGATGCTTTCATGGAACTCACGATGGGATTTCTGGGGTTGTCATGTGTGGGACGAGGGGTTGCACTTTGATCCTTGTGGGTCCCTCCAAACTCAGGATATTCTGTGAAATTCCAAGCCCTTTGGTCCCTCCAGCAGGTGAAATCCTGAGGGTCCTTGGAGGGGCTGGTTCCTCACAGAGGGTGAAGATATTGGAGCCAGGCTGGGAGAACTGGGGGGTTCAGATCCAGGGAGACCTGAGAGCCCCTTGCAGGGCCCAAAGGGGCTCCAGGAGAGCTGGAAAGGGACTGGGGACAAGGCATGGAGGGACAGGACACAGGGAATGGCAACCCTCAGCCGCCCTTTTAGCCCCTCACTAACGTGATTTAGGGTTGTTTTGACCATTTACCTCTCTTGGGCTGTTTCAAGTGCATCTTTCCTAGATTTCCTAGAAAGATTCCTTCCTCTTGTGGGATTCCTTGGTTCTAATTTGGGGTAAAACAAGCAGGAAAACCCCATGTGGATTCAGGGGTGTGAATCTCTGTGTCCAAGCTCTCCCTGCGCCATCAAGCGATGGACTGCGATCATTTGTCACTCCTGAACCGTGGGATTTGTTACAATTTGAGGGGACACGTTTGCAGTGGGAAAAGGTCCCCTCTAGATGGCAGATGTGGCAGCGGGAAAGCGCCGGGATCGGGGATCGGAGTCGCGGAGCAGCAGAGCCGCAGGTGCAGGACACGGCGCTGGGCTCAGTCCGGTGGCTCTGGCCATCCCGTGGGACCTGCGGTGCCAACAGCACATGGAAATGCCCATTCCCTGCCTGCTGACCCCTCCTGCCAGCACCTCCAGCCCAGCCTGCACGCATCCCAGCGGGAGAGGTGAGTGGTGCCCGGGAGACGGGGATGGCGCTCCAGCCGTGCGGCAGCGCGTGGGAAATGGGAACAAGATGAGTCGTTCGCATCCCTGGCGTTCCCCTTCCCCCGTGGGAAGGGAGAGGGAAGTCTGGAATAACCTGGCCTGTTGTGGGTGAGCTGCTTTGGCTGCTGTGTGTGACGGAGCCGAGCAGGGAACGCCTGGATGGCCGGGGCTAATGGGAGGTGACGGGATGGCCATGGGGATGGGGATGGGTAGCGGAGGGATTGGGAGCAGGTGGTGGAGCCAGGATGGTCACTGGGCAGGTGCACAGCTGGGGGGCATCCCAGGGATTCATTTCGGGTGCTGGCAGTGCCCCTCTCCAGGTTTGGGGTTCAGGAGGGGCATCAGGTCCCAAAAGTGGGTGGGCGAAGGCACTTGTTGAAATGAGTTTAATTCCTGCATCCTGGAAAGAAAGAGAGTTTATTTTATGAAGTGCATTTGCAACCGTAAATACCTTTGTGAATCCGTGTTTTTGGTACTGGCTCCTTGGGGCATTCCAGTCCCACATCCCAAGGACCACGCTGGGCAGCTGTGGCAGCTCCCAAACTCTGGGTCCTCCACAACTGCTCCTGGTGCTCCATGGGGAGCTGGGATTGAGGGATCAGACTGGCAGAGGGAGGGATCAGGAGCCTCCCTGCCCAGAGGTTGTCTGTGATTTTTAAGATGCTCCTCCTGGAAGACCCTTTCTCCCACCCAGGAGATCTTCCAGGCTGGAAGGTGCTGCTCCCATCTCGGGGCACACTCAGGTAAAGGAACAGGCCCTGCTCCTGGGTTGCTTCCAGAAACGTCAGGAAAAGGGATTTTATGTAACTGTTCCGTCAGACTGGGATAAAACTGGACAGACTTCAGCTCTTTTCAGCTCTGAGATGCTTTGGGAGATGTGGCAGCACCTCATCCCACATCCCTGCAGCAGGAGGATGGAGAAGGGGATGGTATGAGGAGCCACACCGGGGAAAAGCTGGGATAAAACCTGCCCTAGGAGCTCTCCCTGGATGGGCTGGGGGTCACTTGGAGCCGATGCCAAAAAAAAGAACAACCCCCTGAAGCGCTTTTGCTTCAAAGCTGTTGCTTTGCAGTCGTTGCCTTGTGGGTTTTTGCTGAATCTGGGCTGACACCACTTTTGGGGCAGGAACTGCTCGTTTTTCCCTGATTTTTCTATCATTTTCCCCACCCATCCAAGCTCTTTGGCAACAGAAACACCTCTTCAGGGAGAGAATGTGGGGTGTAGAGGCACCCAGACCCTGCTGGGAAGGATGTTGTGCGGGGATGCCCGAGGGCAGCCAGTCCCTAAAGCCCAAACCCTCCCTGAGAAAAGCCAGGAAAAGCTCGAGCCACACTCCAGGACAGCTCCAAGCAGCCCAAATTAGCCCGAATTACCCCACCCTGATGAGCCCACGGTCCAGAGCCTTGTCCTTGCCGTGGTTTTTCTTGGCATCTCTGATTCCCAGGCTCCCTTCCATGCCACTGCAGAAAGGCACCGCGGGGCAGAGCCAGCCTGGGAAATAATTGGGCAGCCGGCGTGGAAAAATGAGCAACGAGGAGAAAAAAGGGAGCAGGAGTAACCCTGATCCTTCTGCTTGTCCATCAGAGCCCGGAGAGAGCCGGCAGAGCTCCCTCTGGGAGCATCCCGGGCGTGGGAGTGTGGTGGGATGTGCTCCTGGGGGTGCTCAGGGAGGGTGTGGCACGGGTAGGGCTGTGCCTGCAGCGATCCGAGTGCTGGGATAGGATTTCCTGGGAGAAAGAATTCCTGGAGAAGGGTGTTCAGGTCTCAGGGGGGTCGGTGCTGTCCAGCCCCGAGTCCAAGGGTACGAATTTCCATCTCTTTTGGCAAAAAAGCGGTTTTTTTTGCTCCGTCCACTCTGATGGAAACGCCTTCTAGGGAATCCTCTGGCGCCTGTGTGGCCTCAAGCAGGAGCTGAGAGGTTTAATCCAGGGAATTTGGGGAGCCATCCCTCTGCCTGGGGTTTCAGTGGAGCCACAGGGTGAGACCTGCTGGTGCTCCCTGATCAAACACGGTGCAAAAATCCTCTGGCATCACCCCAGAGCGGGATGAGGAGCGATGGAACCTCTGGGAGCAGAGGGAGGTGGGCTTGGAATGGCTTTCCCAAAATGAGGAATCCAGCCATGATGGATTAGGGGGGTGGTTTTCTGAGGGGGCTGCAGCTGGGGTGGGTCTTGTGCCGGGTGGTGTGACCCGTGTCAGAGCTCCGGGATCCTTTGGATGATCCTCTGGGACACAGGGTGTGACTCCTGGGGATGGCCCATGCAGGGCTGGGGGTTGGACTGGGTGATCCTTGTGTGTTCTCCCAGCTCAGCCCAGGCTGTGCCCGGGGATCCTGACGCCCTCTGTGCTCTCCCCCAGGACAGGGAGGTGACATCCACGTCGTGCCAGCTGCTGCCACCTCGCCCTGAGACACCGCCCAGCACCGACAACAGGTGGGTCCCATAAACCCTCCCAGGGGGGAATCCCTGATCCAAACACCTCCATTCCAGCACCCCTCATCCAGAGCTGCTCCAGGACTTTTCCCTGACGGCCTCACTGCTGGGAAGGACGTTGTGTGGAAGTTTCCTCTCCAGTACAGGGTGCTGGGGAGAACCCCGATATCCTGGGCGCTCCAGGGTGCTTGTAGGGCGCTCCACGAGGATCAGAGCCGCCCTGGCAGCCGGACCAGGCCGTGCCAGCCCTGTATTTGGGTCAGCCACATCGACTGGACGTGCAACTGTGTCATCCCTGGAGAGCGCGGGACGCCGATCCATAATCCCGGCCGGCTCCGCGAGGGGAGGCACGCACGGCCCAGCGCCGGCACCCACGGCCTGCTCCGGGGTTATCCACCCCAAACTGGGGGAATCCAGCCCTGCCTCAGCTTCTCCCAACAACCAGCAGCTTGTCCCGGCCCTGTAAATACCGGGAGCCATCTGCAATTCCGATTGTGCCAGTTGCCACTGCACACCGGCTGGAACAACCGGATGCTTGTGAAAGCAGGGATGTGTTCCCCCCCTCCCCTCCTGGTGCCTGATTTTTCTCTCTGTCCAGCCACCAGAAAGAGAGAGCAACAGGATGTTTTTCCGGATTTTACTGTCCCCGTCTCCAGAGATGCACAAAGGGGATATAAAGAAGGGAGGCAGGAAAGGCGAAATTCCAGTATCCAGGTGGAGCTTGGAAAACACATTAAATGTATTAATTTCCACATAGAGGGGATTACTTTAATGATTCTTTTGAATGGATAAGACCCCTGGAGCTGGGTCCAATGGGCACAGGGAAGGACAGGGTGATTATCCCCCCCCACAGTGGCCACATCCTCAGCCCAGCATTAATTTGCAGATATTCCCTGAAGGATCAGGGGTTGCTGCTCCTGTTCGTGCCAAGGAAGTCCTGATGGAATGCAAAGTGCCTGTGTGGTGCCAACCCGGCCAGGGGGATGTCCCTGGCTCCCCAGTGCAAAGCCAGCAGGGAGGTGATGGGGGAAAAACTCCTCAAAAAAGTTTTTCCAGTCCCCCCCAGTTACACCAGCAATGTGCTGATTTGGGTATGCTGGGTACAGGACGAGGGGAAAAAAGGGTGGCTTATCACATTTCCTGGTGGGAAGGGCAGGATCCTCGAGCTGCATCCCTTGCTTTGGGCATGGTGGTGGTGCTGTGATGCCTCCTGGATATGGACTGGAGGGAGAAAACAGCACCCCAGCTCGGGTGCAGAGGGGGAACTGGTGTCCCAGCCCAAACCAGTGGGATGATGTCCCTGCCTGGAGCACATCCATGGGGTGGCAGTGCCTGTCAGACAGTTCCCCTGAGGAGGAGGGTGGTCTCACATGGGCCACTGATTCCCTATCCCATTGGAATTATTGCAGTAGTCTGACCTGCAGATCCAGCGAGCCAGAACTTCCACGGTCATCCCTGCCTCAGACCTTGGGAACATCCCTTCTGCTCCCTCCTCCCAGTGCTGCCAGCACCCCCTGCCCCTGCCAGCATTCCCAGGAACAGCCTGGCTCCATCACAGCAGCATTCCCACATTTAATCTGCCTTTATAGATATCATTTTTATTTAATACTCAGTGTTTTATGCACCCAGGGGCCCTCCCATGGTGCCATTCCTGTTCCTGTGGTGGGTTTATTGCTGAAATCCAACCTCATCCTGCTTGTTCTATTAGGAAAAAAAGTGTCACCAATCTTCTTGCAGTAGCTCCTGGTGTTTCCAGAGACAGGCAGGATTTTCCCTTGTGCCTCCCCACCTCCTTGGCTGCTGCAGACGGGCCCTGGGGGCCCCTGAGAACATTTTGGTTTTGTTTTCTTGCCACCTTCCCATTTAGTAACTGTGTTTATCAGAAAGGGCTCCCTGCTCTGTGGCTGTGCTGCCCCTGGATCCCTGGAAGTGCCCAAGGCCAGGCTGGAGCAACCTGGGCTGGTGGAAGGTGTCCCTGCCCATGGTAGGGGGTTGGAATGAGATGAGCTTTGAGGTTCCTTCCAACCCAAAGCATTCCATGATCTCAGTGGACACCTCTGGCCCCTCTCCAGCTCCTCAGTGTGCTCCTCCCGTGGGTGCAGCTTCCAGATGCAAAACCCCTGGAAGGATCCCACCAAAATACCACTGGGAGCTGTGAACACCCCTTCTCAGCCCAACCCTCCCACCACCTTTGTACCCCCGATGGATTTGATCCAAGATCCCATCTCCTTCCCCTCTTGGAGGAACCTCACACCAACCAACACCGCGGCGGCGTTGGAGAGGGAAAACCGGGATCCCTCATACTCTGGGAGGAAAATCAAGGGAAAAAGAAGCCTCCTGCTCCTCTCCAGTGACAGGAGGAAGCTCTCAGAGGGAGCAGAAGCTTCGCCCTTGTGCCACCACACGCAGGAGCAGCAGCCCCGGGGCGGGGAGGGGACAATGGTGCCATTGAGCAGGACACTGAAACGCTGCCGTATTGTGCCTGGCAGAGAGATTCCCGGGAATAATCGCCTCCTCCTTGGCTTTGTTGCAGGGCTCTGCTGGTCCTGCTTGCAGGGCTTTTCCCCCACGGAGGTCTCTGGTTATGTGGTGAAGACCCTCAGCCCAAAGGCACCTTTTTTTTTTCCTGGCTGGGAAAGGTATGGCTGGAATTATCCTTCCCCTGGGGATGGCACTGGGTGGGGGAAATTGGGGATTTGGGAGCAAAAGGATGCTCTGCTCCTCATCCTGGGGGGGCCTTGTTACTCTTTCATTGATCCTTGTATATACTGTATGTATATTATATATATATTTTATTGCATACATATTATATTGTATATGTATTATATTGCATATATATTATATTACATATATTATATTGTATATGTATTACATTGTATATATGGTATATTTTTTAGATATCATACATTTTAGTTGTCACATTTTTTAGATATCACGTAAAATGTCAGCATGAAGAGCCGTGGAAACGATTTTATATCTTTTCATACAGAACCTTTTGCATTAAATACGAGCTTAAGCTACAGAAACACGGCTCTTCTTAGAGGTCTGAACAACTCCTGAAAATTTAGAGCCAGGATTTTCCTTGGGACTGTTTCAAACAAGGCTGGATGGGACTTTTGCTCTGGGTCTGATACAAAGCAGGGCTGAGATTTTTATTTTTTTTTTAGGGACATATTTAAGGTTGTTTTCCAGCTGGGCACCTACAAACAGCATCTCCCTGCACGGTTTCTGGTCAGGGTGTTTGTTTTCCTTGTCCCCAAAATCTGCTCAAAATCCTGGGATTTGGGCTGAGCTTTGGGCTTTGTGAGCACATCAAGGGCAGCAGCAGCTGCAGGAGCAAGTGCAGTGGTGATGTCTCCCTTCTCCCTCCTCCTCCTCTATCCCTGGAGCATCCTATGAGCTGATTTCCTCTTGAAAATTCCTTCTGGGAACACATCCCCCCCTTCCCTGCACGGACAGCCAGGCTGTTTCCCAGCTCGTTCCTTCCCTAAAGCAGCTGGAGAGCAGAAAGCCACTTGAGAAATGAAAAATAAGAGCATGAAAACTTGGCTTTCCCCATGCCAGGAGAAGAGGATATCTCTTCAAAATCCCTTAAAACCAGGAAAAAAAAACCCAAAAGCAAACAAACAAGATATTTTGAGTAGTTTCACATGGTGGGAGCTGCTTCAGACACGCTGAGGGTCATGTAGGATCAGGAGGTCGGAGAACCACGAGATTTTTGAAGGTTCAGGGTCTTCTTCAGGCTGGATTTGCCAAGTGTTAGGACTCTCTGTGAGTGCAGGGAGTGAAACCTCTCTGGTTTTGCACCCCTGGAAGCCAAATCTCGCCTCCCAACATGGGGCCTTTAAGGAAAACATCAATTTTTGTGAGATCAGCCGTAAAATCATCCGAGTTGGCAACGGGAAGGAACAGACGACGACGTGCCAGGGGTTGTAGCCTCTGGATGGGGCAGTTATTTAATTCCTGGGGTCGAGTGAGGGGCAACATCCCCCCCACAGCCCTTCCAGCTGTTTTCCCTTCCAGCTGTTCCCCCCTTCCCTGCAAAACAGGGCTGAAGAGCAGCTGGGATGGAGCTGGCCCAGAGGAGCCTCTGGGCCAACATAAAATACTAAAACTATTTAACTCAGCATTGCCAAAAAAGCGAAACTTAAAAAGTTTGGGCTCTGCTTTGGAGGTAAAAATTGGAGGGAAAAATAGTGGTTTTTTTCATTTTAGTGGTGCTGGAGTCTGTCCCTGCAGCTGTGAGGACAGGGTGGGTTTGCAGCTGATTTTTCTGTTCAGCTTCAGCACTGTTGGAACAGAAAGGCGAAGAAATTCCGAACGAGAAGGAAGCATTTCTCATCCTGCTGCAGCACCTCCGCTTCTTCCCTGCTCCGAGGAGCCCTTCCTGCTATTTTTAGCCCTAAACCTTGGGACTATTTGAATAGTTTGATTTTTTTTGTGTTTCCATAAGCGTTGCCTCTGGGCCATGCTTAATGGGATTTTTTGGGGGGGCGGGGGGGCGCTTGGAAGGAAATTCAGGGAAAAAAAAAAAGGAAATCCACGAAATAAAAGGAAACCAAGGAATCCTTGGCGTCCTGGGGCTTGCAGTGTCACATCCAGAGGAGCTTTCCCGGCTCGGGAAGCCTCCCCAGTGGAGGTCTCCACGTCACCGTCTCCAGGCTGGAGCAGCGGGAAGAGCCCGGGTTCAAAGGGGTGGGAGGGAGGAGAAGCGTCGGGAGCTCCGGGGCAGGGACAGGGATCCGCGGCCAGCCAGGATGGGATCTTTTTGGGAAGGACTGAGCCCGGAGCTTCTCTGTATGTTACTTTTCAGTTTGTTTTATTTCGTTCTTCCCCCCCCCCCTTCCCTTACCTCCCCCCTCCTTTCCCCACTTTATTTTGCTGATGAGTTTTTAGCTCGGCCGATTCCCAGCACTCCCAAAGATCCCCTTCCTCTGCCTCAACCCCGCTCTGCTCCCACCCTGCCCCTCTTTTTCTGCCCTTTTCCCGTCTTTTGGGTGGGAAATGTGTTTGCTGTGACTTGATGTTGGTGTCCTGCCTCTCCTGCTGGTGGCGAGAGCCACAACATCCCTATTTGGCATCGGTTTGTGCGCTTTGTCGGCGTAAATCATCCCCCGGGGCACTGCAAACCCAGCTCCAGGGAGTTTGGGATTAAGCTGCTGGTGGTTTAGCTTTTTCCTTGTGGGAAAAAAAGGAAGGAATTCTTGTCTGGGAGGGTGGGGAGGGACTGGCACAGGTTGCCCGGAGAAGCTGTGGCTGCCCCTGGATCCCTGGAAGTGTCCGAGCCAAGGTTGGAGCAACCTGGGATGGTGAAAGGTTGGGAATTGGATTGAGATGATTCTTAAGGTCTCTTCCATCCCAAACCATTCTGGGATTCTGTGAAACCCCTCTGTGCTCTGGGACCCCCTGTCCCAAACCTCCTTCCCTCTCAGACCACCGGAGGTGGGGAGAGGAAGATCCTTCATGTTTTGTTTTTCCTGCTGGTCCTGGGTTACATTTCTGGGGTTTCTGCAAGTTTTTGGGTCTGCATCCTGCTTTCTTTGGGATCAGCAGCTTAGATCCCTTTGCTCCTGTATCCCAAACTGGTCTTAAAGGAGGACTCTGGACACAGGAGCTCATCCCAGCAGGAGATGTGGATTTGCAGCTGCTGTCTCTAACTCAAGGACAAAAGATCCACTGGATCTTCTCCATGAGGTGCTTTTGGATTGTTTCTAAAGACAGATTTTCCACACTTTTCATCCTCACATCCAAAAACACCTCACACAGGATGTGCTCCCTCCTGTCAGCTGGGGAAACTGAGGCAGGGGGAGCATCACCACCGGTGGGAGCTGCACCTGCTCCTTGCTGGCCTCATCTCCTTGGCCAACCAGCCCTTTCCTGAGGGAAAACTCTCCTCTTGGCTACCAAACACCCAGGATGTTCCTCTGGAGTGGGATGTCCAGCTTGCATCCCCCACTCACACCTCAAGGTCCTGAGAAGAGCTTCAGGTGGAGATGCTGCTGCATTTTGGTCACTTTTATTAGTCCCATCCTTTTAAGTCTCTGAGATCTTCCTTGGGGTTAATGGGTGACCCTGAGCTATGTCACTTCTACCTCCAGACCTCTGCAAACTTGGGTGCAGACCAGCATTTGTCCAAAGAGTTTTCAGGAAAAGGAGGTCTGGAAGGAGCTCCTGAGGAAAGGATTTCTCTCTCCCCCATCTCCTCCCATCCCCAAATGCCTTTCCCATCTATCCCAAGCACAGAAGCTTGGCTTAATGAATTGATTCAAGCTGTGCTTAATTGGGAGAGTGTCGTGTCCTCTCCTGGTGGGAGGCTGAGCAAACAACCCCACACCCCAACCCGAGGGCCACAAAGAGCCTCAGGAGGCTGCAGACATCACCTCCTTTCCCCCAGATTACCTTGGAATGCCACAGGGGGGCAATCTGTCCTGTCTCCAAAGCCTCCTTAGGAGGCTGGAGGAAGGAAATCCATCCTAACCCAGCTCCAGTGAGTCACGGGCGGGTGGGAACGGGACAAAGGGGGATGAGGCTGATGGGGAATCTGAGCCTTGTGCTCCTCCTGCGAGCTCTGAGAGCTATTTCCGAGACAGTCCTTGGGTCTTGTCCAAGACCAAAATACCAGGAGGCTTTTTTTTTTTATTTTTTTTTTTCTTTGGTGTGTGCAAGAAGGAAACCCCTCCTTGCCCAGCAATCCACCCTGGAGGTGGAGCAGTATTCCTGCAGGTCCCAGCGCTGCCCAGGACTCTCCTCTCCTGTAATTCAGGGCTCGTTTGGAATCCTTCCCCCCACTGTCCATCCAACCAGCCCAAGGGTCATTTTTAAGGCTGCAGAGCTCCCTCTGACCTGATTTGTTTCTTGGAGATCATGGTGAGCAACCGTGTCAATCCACGTGATTCCTGCTCCCCGGTGCCAGGAAAAGGGAAAGGAGCGAGTGTGGGATTTCTGCACCGGCCCCAAACTCAATCCCATAACCCCAATCATTAATGACACTCAACAGCCTCACCCCTGGGAGATGCCACCACCAGCTGAGAGCAGTGGGGGTGACAGGGTGGCACCTCTGCAGGATGGTCACAGGAGTCTCTTTTCTGGGTGGATTTGCACAGATTTCCCTTGTTTCCTTACAGTTAAGGTCCATTCCGACAGAGCAGGGACTGAGGGATCTTGGCACCTCCCAAAGATATTATTTCTGGCCCTTTTTAATTCCCTCCTGGGCCTGGAGCTGATCCAGTGCCTGCCTTGTGTGAGGGGCCTTTCAAGCACAGGGTGGAGGCCAGCGAGGCCACGAGCCACTGATGGCACATGTGAGCCCCACCAGTGGGGTGTAGGTGGACAAACCCATGGGAAAACAGCCCAGAAATGCAGTTTGTCCCCGGGGTGAGGCATCACTTCCAGCTCCAGCCCAGCCTTGAGCAACTCTGGGTGCTTAAATCCCTTCTCTGGATCAGCACAGAGTGCATCCAACCCTACATAACGGGTTCCAGCCCTGCCATGCACCCGGAAGCCTCTGCTTGGGAAACCTGAAGCCGGTTCAAACATCAGCCCGAGCCAAATTCCTCCAGGCACGTTTCTATCACCCTTTTTTTTTTTTTTTTTTTTTTCCTGCCGGGGACAATGGGTTTGCTCGGTGCTCTTTGCCCAGCCCTTTCCCCCTTCCCCCCCAGCGCTCCCAGACAGCAATGGTTAACCAGGTTCGCTAAGGAATGAGCGTCCTGGTTTCCTTTCCAGCTCCCCCTGCCTCCCCCCCGCCCATCCCTGCCCCGGGGAGGAGCTGCTCTCTCTCTCTCTCCCTCTCTCTCTCCAGTGACATGATGCAAGAGCAGCCGATGTCTCCCTGGCCCTGGCTGTGTTTTCCGTGACCCCGTGGCCTGTGCGAGCACTGCCAGCTCCCCCCTCCGGGGCCTTTGCGCTCCACGAGGGCAGCCCTTTGCTCTCCTCCCCCGGTGATCGGTGGCACGGCAGCACCTCGTGGCTCCCGCGGGGGATGCTGAGCCAGCCCCGGCTCTGCGGAGCTTCGAGTCGGAACGGATCAAGCTGATAAAAAAGGATGCGATGCCGCTGGAGCGGAGGAGGGGAGGAGAGGGGGAGAAAAGATGATGCCACGGGCAGTGCAAAGCAAGCCCTCCTGTGGAAACAGCCTCGTTTGGAGAGCGTGGCTTCTCCTGGGGTTTGGATCCCCCGGGGAAGGGGAGACCGCCGGGGCCAGGGCCCTGTGCTGACCTCAGCCCCCAGGGGCCGTGTAAGGGACACCCCATGCCGGGTTTGGTAGGTGTTTAGGGTCATCCCGGACGCCACAGCCCATCAGCTGTGCCGGGGCTCCAGGGACAGCCGCTGGATCGTGTGTGTGTGTGATGCTCCAGCTGCCGGAGCAGCCGGCCGGGATGCGCCGCTCGCTGCTCCCGCCGCAGCTTCTCCAAGGGCACTGGAGAGAGGCTGCCTCGCACTGGGGCTTTGTTGCATGCTTGGCTTGGCTTGGTTTGGTGGGAGGTGGTGGCTCTCGGGCTGCAGAATTCCCAGACAAAGCGTTTTCCGTGCGGCGGGGCCGGAGGGAAGACGAGGGGAGCGGAGCCGTGGCTCGGATGGAGCAGGAGGGGTGCCGAGCACGGAGGGAGGAACGCTGCTTTGGTGGAGAGTGAGGCATCCCCACGGCTCTGTCTGGGGCGTGGAGACCCGCCTGGCATCCCGGTGGGAGCGGAGAGGTGAGGAGCTCCAGCTGGAGAGCAAAGCTCTCCCGACACCTCCGGGGTGGGGAGATGGGCCGTGTGTTGCTGTGATTTTGGGAGAGCAGGGGACCTACTGTGCCCTCCCTTTGGCCCCAGCCTGGGAGGTGGCTCCTGCTGGTCTTTTAGGGGGTGGGACCCGTGGCAAGATGACCAGAGCTGGGGCTGGTCCCTGCCTGGGAGCTTCTCCCAGCTCTCGGGATTGCTGTGAGGTTTGGCCAAGGCTGTTTCTGTCAGGACATCACGGACAACCCCAGTGGCAAATGTAGGGTTTGATGTCCTGTGTCGGTCCTGAGCTGTGGGGTCCATGGTTTATGGGATAACCTTACTCCTGGCTGTGACAGCAGCGAGGGAATGCCCTGGAAAACAGGAGGACAGGGATTTAGCCAAGGCAGAAGGGCAGCTTTCTGCAAGAAATTCTGTGTCTTGCAGGTTTGATGTGCCGGCCAGGACACGTGTGGGGGTGGAGCTCGTTTATTTAATCCTCCAGGAGCCGGAGCTCTGCCGGAGATCCCGAGGTGGGAGGGTGAGGAGGAGGTTTTGCTCCAGGCAGCTCCTTTCTTGCCAGCTTTAGCCCCCGTGCCCCGCATCTCGTGGCTGCAGAGCCTCCTGGCGCTCTTTGAGCCACTCCAGAGGATTTTAATAGTAAGTAGTGAGGGTGAGCTCAGATTTACAGGGAGTGCTTTTATGGTGTTTATGTTGGCAAGGGTGGAGTTTGCGCACGGTTTGAAATGCTCACTGAAACCTTTTATCACCAGGGCTTAAAAACAACAGAGCACTGATGAAAAGTCCCGGGCTAATTGGAGAGGGGTTGATTTAGGGCTGGGGCTGCTGCAAAAATGCCTGGCTTTGAGAGGTCACTGCAGCCCGAAGTCCCCCGTGGGGAAGGAGAGATGATTTCATCCCTCAGCCCGGTGGGATCCATCCAGTTTTAGGGATCCATCGTGCCAGTGAAGGTCACATCTGGCACTCAGAGGGACAAACCCTGGTGCCTGGGGCTCCTGTCCGTGCTCCCAGCCTGGCAGAGCCGGAGGATCAGCAGCTGCAAGAGGCAGCAGCTTGGGAAAGCAAAGCAGCTGCTTAAATGTGCTTTTTGAATTACCCAGACCCACTCACCCACGCAGACATGGGGCAGTGCTGGTGTTAAAAACACAGCTCACTTCCCCCTCCCCATCACTCCTCTCCCCCTGTCTCTGTAGGGTCTCAGTGGCACAACCCAGGTTTTGGTAAAATCAGGCTCTTGGTGAGATCTGTGGGGTTTGGAGGGATTGAACCTCACGAGCATCTCACAAAAAAACACCCTCCTGCTCCTCTTTTTCCACTGAAGGCCAGGATAATCCCTCTCCCAAAGTCTGAGAGTAGGAGACTTCCTCATGTGCCAGCAGTGGGTAGTGATTTTTAGGTACCTAAATCCCACCCAAATGCCTTAAAACCAGTCTTGGAGGATGCCAGGAGAGATCTTTCCCCTTTGAGGAGACGGTGGCACGTGGTCCTTCCTCCACATCACCCCACAGTTGCTCCATACCCCTGCAACCCTTCTCCTAGAAACATCTGCTGGGACTCCCCATCCAGGCAAAAGGGCATTTTATTCCAGGCCAGTTGGTCAGGAAGGATCCTGGCTTGCTTTAGGCATCCTGGTAGATGTATACCAGTGGATGTATCCTACTAGGTGTATCCTAATAGGAAGGAAGGGAGAGAAAGCCATGGGATTAGGACACATCTCTGAGCCTCAAATCTGGGTCCACGTGCCCGAAGATGGAGGGAATTTGGTTCCAAGTGGTTCAGTGGAGCGGGGACCCTTCTATTTTAGATCTGTGACACCTCTCAGCTTGCACTGCACCACACAGATTTAAAACAGAATTAAAAAGAAGACACAAAACCAACAATACCCCCCACACACAAACTTCTGCTACTGGCAGTGAAATTTTGGCTGACCCCCGTGAATCCCCATTAACCCATGTCGGTGTGCTGGTGCAAGGACAAGCCTGACAGTAGGAGAGCCCATCCTGCTGTTATTCCTTGGCATGGGAAGCTTCCAGCCAACCAGCCAACACAAACATTTGGAGGAAAGGCAGGGGCTGCCTGGAGGGAGCCGTGGTGGGCAGGGAACAGCTCCTGCCACCGGGGCAGGAGGTGACATCATCCGGATTCCTCCACCGAGGAATGCGGGGTTTGCTCTTCCCTGCCAGAAATTGCTTTGCAAAAACAGACCTGCCCAGGGAAGCAGCTTTCACCCAGCCCCTTCCACTGCACGTCCCCCACATCCCCTTCTCTTCCCTGCATTAACGGGGGCGTTGGGTGAAAAAGGATGAAATCGGTCGTTGCCCAAAGCTCACGGAATTCCAGAAGTTGGGAGCTGGGCAGAAATCTGGGCAGGCACTGGAGATTGTGGGGGGAGTGAGGATTTCTTGGGGCAGGTGATGGGCTGAGTGTGTGTGTGTGATGTGTGGAATTCTGAGCTGCAGGAGGAGCCCACAGGCCTCTGTGGTGACCCCCAAGGTGACCCCATTTCTTGGTCCTGTCAAGCCCAGTGACCCCTTCAGGTGTTTTTGAGTTCAGGGCCTCAGGGAGTGAAGTGAGTTGGGCTTGATGCTCCTTGCAGATCCCTTCCAATCCGAGACACCCTGTGATTCCCTGACTGGAAGAGATGTGTTGATGTGCAGAGCACCCTGGACAAGCAGCAAACAAACACCTTGCTCAGACCAGGGCAGGGATTGTCCCCCTGTGCTGGGCAATGGTGGGGTCATACCTTGAATTCTGTGTCCAGTTTTGAGCCCCTCGTGACAAGAAGGACATGGAGGGGCTGGAGTGTGACCAGGGAAGGGAAGGGAGCTGGGAAGGGAGCTGGGAAGGGGCTGGAGCAGCAGGAACAGCTGAGGGAGCTGGGGGGTGCTCAGCCTGGAGAAAAGGAGGCTCAGGGGGGACCTTCTGGCTCTGCAACTCCCTGACAGGAGGGGGGAGCCGGGGGGGGTGTCAGGCTCTGCTCCCAGGGAACAGGGACAGGAGGAGAGGGAACGGCCTCAAGTTGTACCAGGGGAGGTTCAGATTGGATATTGGGGAAAATTTCCTCACTGAAAGGGTGGTCAGGCATTGGAACAGGCTGCCCAGGACAGTGGTGGAGTCACCATCCCTGGAAGTGTTCAAAAAGTGTGTGGATGTGGCACTTGGGGACATGGGGTAGTGCTGAACAGGGCAGTTCTGGGGGAAAGGTTGGGCTTCATGATCCCAGAGCTCTTTTCCACCATTCCATGATTAATCTGGCAGAGCTATTTCTTCAGCAGAGCCCAAGTTCCCTCTTGGCTTCTCCCCGGGGTTGAGCATCCCCATGTCCCATCTCCAGCCCCTCGAGCTCACAGCCCTCCACCCCTGACTCTGCACTGGCTCCAGCCTCAGCAAACACTCCTGGAAATTCATGCCATCAGCACTTCCAGGGGCACCAGGGACAGCAGAGGGGTCAGTTCCTGTGGGATGGAGCCTGTTGCCCTCATTTCAATAGGTGGAACTAGGTGTAGTTCAGCCACCCCCGTTGTGAGTCCAGCCAGGGTGATTTAGGGGTTGGAAAGGCCTGGAGTATTTTTGCTCCCGGTGCCTGACAGAGGATGGCTGGCAGGAAATGAAACCACTGTGCTCCAAGGCAGGGGTGGCTTTGCTCTCTGATTTTTCCACCGTTTTTTTCGGAAATTCTTGGCAATTAATTAAAGAGCAGAACAGAAGGGCTCTGGCCAGAGGAGAAATCCCACTTGGTCAGCTGGATTTTTGAAAGGGGTGTGGAGTGAGGATTTTTGAATGGACAGCAGGGCAAGGGCTGGCCAGGGTCTGGATCTGCATCCTGAGGGTGGTGGGACATGGCACTAGGGGTGCCAGGAGAGGGCCTGCTTCTTTTTGGGGGGCCGCCAGTGTGGGTCAAACCATAGGGATGGACACCAAGTGGAGCCTGGGATCGTGGCAGGGAGAGGCACTGATGGTTTGTCAGGGCAGAAGAGGCATATCTAAGGAGGCAACAAGGCAGCTGGTTGGGGTCAAGTCCCACATGGAGGGTGGCAGTGCCATGGGAGAGACCCTCATGGCACATCCTGGGCCTGGTTTGGATATTATCTCCCACCAGGCAAGGCCCTTCCTTTATCATGTCATATCCACCCTCCATCACAGGGCTGTGTGAGGTGCTGCTGATCAGGGCTCATGGTTTGCAGGACTCTTACTGCTCCTGAGAAGGCAAAAAACACATCTCCCTTGGGCTGTTGCCTTTGGGAGAGGTGGGAATAGGGGTCTGCTGCTCATTTCTGCCTGGAGTCACCCTGGAAACAGCAGAGAGTTGGCTGAGCAGCACCAGCACGAGCTGCAGAGGAGCTGCAACGCTGCAGAACGTGATTTGGGGGGTTGGTTCATGTTCCTTAACTTGTTCCTTCTTAACATTTCTCAGAAACACAGCTGGTGGTGTGGTTCCTTAATTACTTGTGTCTGGAGGGTAAAGGGAGAGTGACTCGGAGAGGAAGGGAGGGGAAAGAACCAGAGATGGAAAGAGTGAACTTTCAAGAGGAGCCTCCCACCACTTCATCTTCCTTCCTCGGCTTCTGGTGGAGGCTGAGCTCAATCTGGATCACTAATTGCAGCTTTTCACCCCAGAAAATTCCCAAGGGGTTTCCTGGAATACCAGGATGTGGTGGGCTGGATGTCCAGCCAGTGACCACCACAGCCAAGCAGCAGCAAACTGAGATGTGTCCCCAAAAGCTGGCTGAGCTCAGAGCCCCTGACCTGGCATTTCTAAGGGTGATTTACCCCAAAGTGAAGGAGAATCAGGGCTTTTCTTTTAAATACCCTCCCTCCACAGGATTTTCCATGTCTTTTTTAGCTTAGCAGAGGAAGCTGAGCCAGCTGTGGAAGAAATGTGAGCACCAGACCGGGAGCCTGGGAAGGGCCTTTCTGCAAGTCATGGGGGGATTTTGGTATTATTGTGAATTAAATCATGACTGTAATGCCCTCTGTGTCCCATCCCCAGCCTCACAGTGGAGCTTCAGGCATCCCTGCTTGGGAACCATCCAAAACCACGAGCCCTGGTGGTGCCCTGGCAGCAGGAGCCCCCCACATCCTCCTGGGTGCTGGAGGGTTTGGTGTCAGCAGGGTAGGACTCACCTGAGCTGCTCATTTCCCTGGAAAAAACCTGCAGCTGGTGCTCTCCTGGGCAGATCTCTGCCCTCAGGACCAAACCCTTGGACGAGCAAAGGGAGAGGAACCTCATCTGGCTCAGGGTGTGGATCAGCCCCAAGCTCTGCTGGCTCGTTCCCACATCCCAGAACTGTGTCACAGGCGTGGAAGGGCCGTCCATCTCCATCCTCCTGCATCCTCCTACATCCTCCTTCCTTCCCCTTCCTCCTCCACGAGCTCATTCATGACCAACCAGCACTGGGAAGGACGTGGGGAGAGGGATCGGCGCTGGCTCCGTTTCCCCCACACGCCTTGGCCGAGGGAGTTCGTGGGCCAGGAGGGACTCAACCTTTGTTTTCACAGCTGGATTCCCTGTTATCCTTTCTTCTCCCCAGCTTTTTATGGCTGCTGGTTCCTCAGAGCAACCTGCTGGGGAGCAGAGCGTGTGCTGGCATGGGAACACAACTTGCTGCTGCCTCGGGGGGCGGCGAGTGGGGCTCTTCACCTCGGGGCTTGGGACCTTTATGGTCAGGGTGAGGAGCAATGGCCATAAACTAAACCACGAGGGGTCCACCTCAACGTGAGGGAGAACTGCTTTACCCTGAGGGTGGCAGAGCCCTGGAACAGCTGCCCAGGGAGGGTGTGGAGCCTCCCCGTCTGGAGACATCCCAGTCCCATCTGAGCGTGTTCCTGTTTGATCTGCTCCAGGTGACCCTGCTTTGGGAGGAGGTTGGACTGGATGATCTCCAGAGGTCCCTTCCAGCCCCAAGGATTCTGTGGTTCCGTGGCTCTGTGTGTTCATTAGGGATTCAGGCTGTAAGGGATTGTGCATCCCTGCAGTGGGGCCACAGGATGGATCCTATTTGGGGAGGGGGCAATGCCACAGGGAGGAAGGTGCCATCCCATAATGGTCCTCTGAGGGTGCCTCTCTGCAGCCCAGACCTCCTGGCCCCTTTGCTCTGGCATGGGGTGGGGTGAAGGCAGCAGAGTAGCAGGGACACAACCAGTGTGGGGCAGGTTTTGGGGGGGGGGGGGGGCTGATGTAGGTTTTGGTGGTGTGGTAAAGGGTTTGGTGGTGCTGGTGTAGGTTTTGGTGGTTCTGCTGTAGGGTTTGGTATTGCTGGTGTAGGTTTTGGTGGTGCTGGCGTAGGTTTGGTAGTGGTGGTGTAGTTTTGGTGATGTGGTGTAGATATTAGTGGTGCTGGTGTAGGGTTTGGTGGTTCTGGTTCAGGTTTGATGGTGTCTGTCTAGGGTTTAATGGTGTGGTGGTTTAAGCGTTTTGGGGTGCCATTGTGGGGTTTAATGTTGTGGTGTAGGGCTTGGTGTTGCAATTTAGGGTTTGGTGTTGCAGTTCAGGGTTTGGTGTTGCAGTTTAGGGCTTGGTGTTGCAATTTAGGGTTTGGTGTTGCAGTTCAGGGTTTGGTGTTGCAGTTTAGGGCTTGGTGTTGCAATTTAGGGTTTGGTGTTGCAGTTTGGGGTTTGGTGTTGCAGTTCAGGGCTTGGTGTTGCAGTTTAGGGCTTGGTGTTGCAGTTTAGGGTTTGGTGGTGTGGTGAAGGGTTTGGTGGTGCCAATGTAGGGTTTGCACAGTCGGTTGCCCAGCCTGGCAGACAAGCAGGTCTGTGCCCATGCCCAGTGTGGTGGAGGGGGTGGAGAAGGTGCTGCCAGCACCTCATTGGAAGCCCGAGGGTTTGGACCTCCAGCACTGCACATCTCAACCTTTGCTTCCATTGTGGCCCAGGGCCAGGTGGGACTGGCTCCAATCCCACCTGTCTGCCAGCCTGGGGGCACCTTTCCCACCTCAGCATGTCCAGAGGGGGCAGAGGGACACTGATCCCACCCCCTGCAGCCCTGCTTGCTTTGGGAATGCCGAGACACGTGCTCTCTCCTCTTGGCACGGGGCACCCGCTGGCTCCAGAGGTGAGGCAGGAGCTGTGACCCCTCCAGCGTCAGCAGAGGGGGGAGACCACCTATGTAAACACATCCAGGAAGGCTCCCATGCCTTTCCCAGCCCGTGCTCCCTTTGGATCAGACCGTGCAGGCTCCGCTGATGCTCCATCCCAGGGCTCCGGGAAGGTACCGTACCCCTCACCCGGGCACTGCCCCGGGCATTCCGACCTCACCCTCCTCTCTTCTGCATGAAAACGTGGCTCTGTAATTAAAGCTGTGCATAATCACCTAAGGGGGGATTTATTAGTGGGGTTTTTTTTACAATTAATATTTACTGGTGGTGCTGGTGAATGGGAATAGCTGGGTGAGCAGAGTGGGAGTGTCCCTGCTGGTCCTGGGAGCCCGGCCAGAAGGATAGGAAAGCACTTGGAGTAATAATGTTTCCTTTTTTCCCCTCTGTTTTCTCTTTTCTCTGTTGTCTAAGAACAGTTGGCAAGAGCACATCCAACCCTTTTGCCTCCTCGTTTATCCCGCTGGAGTCTCTCTCTTTTCCCTTTTAATTATCTTTAGGTCTAATTAATAACGTGGAGATGGGACATAAAGTCACATCTCAGTCTCTGAAACTTTTGCCTTGGCATTTGCTTTCTTGTCTTCATAGAATCATGGAATAGTTTGGGTTGGGAGGGACCTTAAAGCCCATCCAGTTCCACCCCTGCCATGGGCAGGGACATCTCCCACTAGCCCAGGTTGCTCCAAGCCCCATCCAGCCTGGAACTCCTCCAGGGATGGGGAGTGCCAACCTCTCTGGGCAGCTTCTTGTTGTCTTCAATACCCTTTTGAAGTCGATGCTGGGTTTTTTTTTTCTACAGAGGGGTCTGGTGTCCAGGGCTGAGCTCAGGAGGATGTTTGGGTGATTTGGGGTGGCAGCTCTGCAGCAGAGTTCATCTGGGACAGGGATGGGTCCCTGTGGTGGAGGGAGGGTTTGGCAGCTGTCCCCAACCCTTGTCCCCATTTGCACAACACTCAGGTCACGGAGCACCCTCCTCACAGCTCCATCTGAACTGGCAAGTCAGAGTCTTCCCCAGAGCCAAAATATTGGGAAACAGAAGTCCCAGGAATAAATGTTGGGATTCTCGGAGAGGTTTGGTGTTTTGGATGTCACGGGTCAGATGGGATTTTGTCTTGTCTTTCAAGCTCTGCTGCCTGAGCTTCACCTCAGCTCCTGCAAGCAGAACACTTTCCAAAGTGCTGGATGGTGGGATTAGGACACCAGAGGAAGGTCACAAGGATGAATCAGAGTGATGGAGCACCTCTCCTGTGAGAAAGGGCTGAGACAGTAGGGATTGTTCAGTCTGGAGAAAAGGTTTCAGGGAGACCCCAGACCCCCTTCAGGTGCCTAATGGGGCTCCAAGAGAGCTGGAGAGGCACTTTGGAGTGACAGGACAAGGGGGAATGGCTTTTAAATGACAGAGGACAAGGATAAAATCAGATATTGGGATGAAATTCTCCCCTGGGAGGCTGGGGAGGCCCTGGCACAGGTTGCCCAGAGAAGCTGTGGCTGCCCTTGGATCCCTGGAAGTGTCCAAGGCCAGGTTGGAGCAACCTGGGCTAGTGGAAGATGTCCCTGATTAATTAAAATCATTCCCCTTGTCCTGTCACCATCTGCCCATTTAAAATATCCCTCTCCCTATTTTCTAAGCCTCCTTTAGGCCCTGGAGGGGCTCTCAGGTCTCCCTGGAGCCTTCTCTTCTCCAGGTGAAGTCCCCCCCAGCTCTCCCACCCTGGATCTAGAGCTCCATCCAGCCCTTGGAGCATCTCTGGGGTCTCCTCCAGACCTGCTCCAAGAGACCCAGATCCTTCCTGTGCTTTGTTTGTGTGGATCCAGAGGACACAACTGCTCCACCTCCACTTTGGGGGGGTTGCTGCCTTTACCGTCACTCTGTGTCTAAGGTGTTTCTGGCTGCTCCCACCCCCTTCCCTCTTCCTGCACTGACACTGGGAATATGGTTTTCATGCAGCTGAAAAATAGGGGTAAAAATGTTCCTTTTATCCGCTTGGCAACAGGCAGGGACCTCACCCAGCAGCTCCTGAACGGAGCCCAGAAGCCGTGGCTGAGCTTCCAACCTCTCCTGTCCCCTTTTCCTGGGGCTCTTCCAACACATCATCCACAGGTGTTAAGGAAAAAGGGAAAAAAAAACCAACCCACACCTTTTTCTGGAGCGGCCAAAAAAAGTGTCAGTTTGCCCTTTCTTTCCAGCATTGTCCAGCATTTCCCATGCACCCTGACCTTCTTCCTCTGCCCTTTTGCCTGCATTAAGGCACCTGTGCTGGGTGAACTGTGGATGCAGGAATGTCCACATGGAGCAGGGCGGGAGGAGATGAACTTTGCACGGGGATGGATTTCCTCCGATTTTTAATTGAATTTGGAGTGGATTTTTTTTTTTTTTTTTTTCCTCCCTCTCTTTTGTACGAGCTCAGGGAAGTCTGGAGCCAGTCGAGCCTGGCTGGGCTTCACAGGCTGGAAAGTTTATTGCTTCCTGTTGTGAGAGCTCAGGGAGCCAGGAGGGGTTTGCGGGAGGATTCGTGGGCAGCCCCAAAGCCAGGGGTGACCCCGCCGGGCGGGGCTGGACGTGGCCTCTCATTGCCGGTGCTCCTCCAGCTACTTCAGGAAAGGGAAGCAAATAAGAGGAGGGGAAATAATTGCACCGTTTGACCTCTGGCTATCGAGGCAGATGTTTTCTTTGGAGCGGGAATAGAGACGGGGAAAAAGTGCTATAAAAGGGCTTTGCTGAGCCACGTCCTGGGGCTCCCCGTGAGTCCCTTCTTGCCACCTTTCAGGACCTCCCCCTGTGTTATCTCAGCACCTTTGAAAACTTTCCAGCAGAAAGGTTTCCCTTCTAAAAAAAAAAAAAAAAAAAAAAAAAAAAAAAAAAAAGTGTTTTTTCTCAACACTGAAATTTATCTCAGGAATGTGTCCGTCACAGCGAAATTTTCGGCTGGGAAGGGCTGGAATAAATCCTTTCTGCTCTCCAGCCCAGGGTTTAAATGCTTCCTCTGGGGTTTTTGTGCTTTGGAATGTAGGTCTTATTGTTTTTAACCATATCAGATTAGTGGTTTTGGTCGTTTTCAAGGTGAAGTGTTTTTTACCTTTCCGTGGCCATCAATCAGTGATATCCAAAGGAAACCTTTCCCTGTTTTCCAGCAGAAATGTTATTCATTCTGCTGACAGCATTGGCTTTTTGCTCCAGGCAGAAATCAGTGCAGACTTCACAGAAATTCCATGTTCTGACCCATCTTCTGGGCTAACTGAGGCACAGCCAGGCTTCAAATTTCATGGAAATTCAGAGTTTATGTCCGCAGAGTGGACAAAAGAAAACAGCCTTTATTAAGCAGCCAAAACCCCCACAGGCTCTGGAAAAATGTGTGAGACCAGGTTTTCTCTTGCAAGGAGCCAGAGACCAACCACATCATCCTGATCCAGATCAAAACCTCCCTGGGTTCACCCAGCAGGACCAAGATCAACCTGAGGATGAACAGGAAGAGGCTTTTGTCTCTCTGTCACTCAGATGACAGGATTGCTGTCACCTCTGTCCTGAAGAGTCCTCCCAGAGGTTGGTGATGGAGCAGATTTTAGCAACAGGCCCCTGGCACAGCTTTTTCTGCTGCCTGTAAATTGGGTTTTTAGGGGAGGTAAAGTTTTGGCTGAGTTCTTGGGGTGGGAAGCGCTGATTAGTCCCAAGGCTTGGAGAAGAGGTTAGTGAAGTTAATCCAAGAGGAAAAGACAAGATTTAAGAGAAGATTTCCTTCAGCCTTTGCCCTCACTTGAGGTGTTCAAACATTTTTGCTTCTTGGACATGAAATTGTGTCATCTCAAAACCCCCAAATCTGATGATTTCCAGCAAGGTAAAACCTGTCATTCTTAATTTATTTCAATTTTGGGACATTTGTCTCAAGTCAAACGTTGCTTCCCGGGTCATATTAAAAAAAAAAACCCAGGCTTATTATTTGCACAAAGATGTGCATCTTCATTTCACTTAGCTTAAAAACTGAACAAATAAACACCCAGGAGGGGAAAATTAGAGAGGAAAATGAGCTGTCAGCACAACCCAGCGCAGAGCTTTGGAGGTTTGTGCTCAGAGTGGACAATTACGGTCCCTACTCAGCACTGACGCAGCAGGGAGATGTTACATTAGGTCTCATTATCATTTGTGACAGCACTTATTTATTTCAGTGGGACATTTAAATAAATTTGTATAGATCCCTGCTCTGAAACACAAACGGTGCCTGGGGCAGAGCTGACCTGCAGAGGTGACTCCCAGCCAGAATTACACAAGGCTTCATCACATCTTTCCCCCTCTGTCCCCTCTCTTTCATTCCCCCTTTCTCCATGCCAAGCATTGGATTGAGGGCCTGGCAGGCTGCAGGGGTGGGTTTTCCCTGTATATTCATTTATGGCTCTGCCTCCAGCCCTCTGCTTCCTTCCCTGGGTGATGGTTTGGTGATGGGAACCACTCAGTCCCTGCCAGTGGGGTGGCTGGAGCTGCTGGGCTTCAGCTGGAGCAGGAGCAGATGTTGCCTGGCTGGCCTGGAGCACAGATGCCCCAAAAAAACTTCCACCAGGCAGCAATCGCTGCGTTTATAAATAAACCCACACGGTCGGGAAGCAAAGGGCGTGGAAAATCTGCGTGACCCACGGGACCAGGACCACGCTGAGCTGCCCTTTTATCTCTGAGCTGCTGCTTGAAGTCCTGCAGAGCCTGGAAGTTGTTCTCAGCTGGTTATTTTTAAATAGCTCATCATACTTCCCCACGGCTCCGTCCTGCACCGGCTGGAGCGGGTGGGAGCTTCGCCACAGCCCTTCGGTGGGAATGAGACCTTGGTGGCCACCCCTCAGGTCAGGTGGATCTCACAGAGCTGGTTTTTTAGGAGGTTTTTTTTTTTAGGTGTGATGTGCTGGAAGCTGTGGGGTCCCTCCTTGTGGGGGATATGCCCCCAAAGAGCATCCAGTGGCCCCCTTTGGAGGTGGCCCACCACACTGTGTCCAGACTTGGAAGGACTATGAGGGGAAGGAGATCCCAGTCCCAGCATGCTGGAGGCCAAACCCAACCCCAGCAACACACAGGGATAATGTGGCCTCAGCCTGTGCATGTTTTCACCCTCTCAAAAGGATCCCAATGGGAGATCTACAGGAGGGCTGTGGGGGTTTTTGGAGATCTCCAGCCCTGGTGCTTTCCCCTGAAACCATCTCCTTCTGTCCTTGGAGAGTGCAGGTTGTTGCTGTGCCACGTGCTGCAGCTGAAGCATGAAGCCAGGGTTGTGACAAACTGTGATAATTTAACTCCTTTAGATGCTTATTTCCCCAAAATGCCTCCCAAAACCTGGTTTCCCTGGTGTGGCTTATTGCCATAAGGGTGTGGTTTTCCCTACACCTGGCTTAGCTGACAAGGCTTTTCCACTTGCCCATCTTAGATGACTAATTCCAAGCAGTGAATTAACTTACCACTGTGTATGATTAATTAGTGTATAACTTACCACTGCCTGTGAGTAATTAGTTTATAACTTAAAGCCTCGAGGGCTGCTGGTTCCAGATGCTCCAGCGAGCAGGAATTGCCCTTCCATGTCCATCTGAGCTCTTTGGGAAACCAGGGGCCTGACAGCAGGAGGAATATCCTGCTTTTCCAGGGCCAGGGATGAAAGTTCCTGATGAACCACGTGGTTCCCAACCTTCCCCTTGAATGAAACGCATCTGAACATCTTTGTGCCCTCAGAGATGGGATCTGATCCTTTCCACGCCTGGGCTGCTGCTGTGGCTTCCTCCTCCATCCCTTGGATGAACCTTCTGCCTCGACTCCCCCTTTCCATCTCAGCAGATACCCAGAGCTCTGACCCTGCTGGGGTGGCAGTGCCAAAGCTCCCCACGGGTGGAGCAGGGACAGGAGGTTTGGAGCAGCAGGGTGGAGGTTTTCTCCTTGAAAACCACCTGGTTTAGGCTTCATGTGCCTTCCCACCCTACTTCTTGTTAACCACTGCTCTTGCAAAGAAGCCAGAAAGCCTCAGTGTGTGCCCATACCCTTCACCTGCTCTCTGCTCCATCCACCAGCCCGAAGAGAGGAGCACCAGCTCTTCCAGGGACAGCCTTGCCTGGGGGAGCAGCAAAGCAGGAGCTCCAGGGCGGTTTTTCCCACTAGTGAGCCTTCCCTCTTTCTTTCTCTCTCTTTTTTTTTTTTTTTTTTTTTTTTAATTATTTTTTCGCCCCCAACAGCCAAGGAACCTTTGCCAAAGCGTGTTTCCCACATGTTCCCTATTAGTCATGCTCTCTGTCTTACAAATCTGTTACCAGCGCCACAAGCCGATGCTATTAATTTACTTCCAACCGACTCCAGAGCTCAGCGGCGGAATTCCAGGCAGCGTTCCTAAAGCCAGCCCCGGCGGCTTGTTTGGATTTCAGACCAGTGCCCCCTCTCTTCCCCCGTGTATTTATACAGCGCCTTCCCTGCTTCTCCCGGGGCTTGGCGAGGGAAGGAGCTCCGGGAGCCGCTCCGGGGCTGTGCCCGGGGGTCGGGCAGGACCTCCCGGCAGGGGATGCCCCAGAGGCGGGGTCCGACAGCACCTTAAATATTCCCCTGGAGCTCCGCTTTGCAGACGCTGAGGCGGGGCTGGACCGAGGCAGAGGGAGTTTATCCAGGGCAAGGCACAGGAATGTCGCTGGAGCACCATGTCTCTGTAAGTCCAGGTTTTGGGGGTTTTTTCCCCGCGGTTTAAGCAGCCGTGCAGAAAGGAAGGGCATCCAGCCAGCGCGGGGCGATTTCTTTTTCTCCCTCCGGCTTATTTTAAACTGGGGTTGTAAAGTTGTTTGTTGTTGGTTTTTTTTTTTTTCTTTTTCCCGGGTCTAACAGTTGCGCCTGTGGGATCGGCAGGTTTTGGGAAGTCGCTGTGATGAGAATGCGGAGCCCAAGGCTCAGTCCTGGCTACGCATGATTGTGACTACTTTAGGAGTTTCTGGGGGTTTGAGCAGTCCACTTCCTGCTGTGCAGCTGTCTTGGAGTGAAAATTTGTGCCCTCTGTGCGTTCCACGAGCTGTGTGTCAGCCAGTCTGGAGGTGACGTGTGAAGGTGGATGACTGAATGAATGGATTTCAAAGCCAGAGGGATGATGGCTCTTGTCTTTGGTAGATAATGAGCTTCATGAACCACCTGATCTAATCCATCTACCTGCTGCAGATCCACACAGGTTTGGGGTGTTTTTTTTCCCCAGGCTGTGTAACTTTCCCACTGCATAGAGGGAATTAGATCTCGTGGAAAGATGTAAAAATCCATTTTCTGTGCTTTTCTGGTGGGCTCTGTGAAGAGAAAAGACAGTCTTTTCCTAGGGGCATCCTGTCCATCAGCCCTGAGAACAAATCTTTCCTTGGAAGCGTGTGTGCCCTATAATTGATCCCAGATTATCACGGGGCACTCACCCCCACTCTCCAAGCAATTAAAGGTGTTGAAATCTCTTAGCGTGGTCTCTGTAGCCAGTGAGCCACAAAAATCACTGGAAGTTCAACTGAACTGATTGTAGGAGGGGTTTTAACTCGTTCCCTTCAGCTCCTGCTCTCAGATCCGGTGCCAGGAGGGTGGGTGGGCACACACACAGGAGTGTGGCATCCAGGGGTGATCCCACACAGAGGGGTCCCAGGGGCACAGGAGCAGCTCGTGGCTGTTCCCTGCAGATGTTCCTGCAGATCCAGATGTGCACAGGGGGCTGAGCTGCGGTGCCAGAGTTGTTCTTCCCAAAGCAACAACCCTCCACTTGTGTTATTTATCGATTTTTTCCTTTTCCTTGGCTCAGGAGGTTTGGGAGTGTTTAGAACCAGCGCTCTCAGGGGCTCCTTTCTAAAACGTGTCCCCCAGAGGAGACAGCGGGTGCTTGGCTAACAACCAGTTCAAAACTTGAATACTTACTCCAAAAGCCATGGTTGCCTTGGTCAGACCCTCCCAGCCCCATCAAACAGCTGCTGGGAGGTGACTTGGAGCTTTGGGAATCATGTCTTTGAGTAACACTCACAGAATGGGAAATCATCCTCGGTGTAAACCTCAGAAACCCTTATGTGAGCCCTGAATTTTGAATGAACTGCTCTCCAGGATGTCTGAAGCGAGTCTTTAAGGACAATTTGAGGCTTGCAGTTATTTGGGGGAGCTGTTGGGGGCTGAGCAGCTGAAGCTGATGTGTCCTCAAGCCTCGGGCAGACCCGGGTGCTGCACAGATGGATGCACCGTGTCCCACATCCAGCAGGGTCTTCCCTTCCCAGCCCTCCCTCAGCTGGAGCCTGGCTGAGTGCCTGGATTAATCCTACAAATCATTCAACGCCCCATTTCGCCCATATTTGAGTGTGAACACAACAGGGGAAGGGACAAAGACACTTTAGGGTGTCCCCACTGCAAAGAAGCAAAAAAAGGTGTTCATAGGGGATGTTTTCCCATCTCACCCCTGAATAAACCCAATTTCCTCAATAAATAAGGAATAGCTCTGTGGGAATTACTTTCCACATTCACCTGCACAGTGTTTCTGTGCTGACCACTGGGTCCAAGGCATTGCTTTTGGGGCAGGAGATGGGGATTCTGGTCCTGGCAGCTTTGAGGGCTTGTTGTTCTTCTGAGGGCAGAGAGGAGAACTTCCCCCACCTCTTCTTCTGGCAAGTCACCCAGCAGTTGTCCCTGCCTCAGTTTCTCCAGCTGCAGGACAGGAACAACACCATCTGCAGAGCTCCCACGGGCCCAGCCCGGCGTGTGAAGGCTCGGGGGTTTGGGTTCGCAGGGGGTTCGTTTGATCTGGAAACAGCAGGGTTAGAAAATTCCATCTGCTGCTCTCGAGGGCCCTCGACAGCACGGGAATTTCGGGACGGTGCTGCCTCCTGGGGCAAACCAGCCCTGCTTGGCTCCTGTCCTAAAGCAAAGCCACATTCCTTGGTGTGGAGAACAGAGCAAGGCACGTTTCCCTTCCTGCTCCTGTGTGGGGCTGTGCCTGTGGGTGCTCCCACCCTGTGCCTGGCACAGGGCAGCAGGACCAAAGCCTGGATTTGGGCCGTGGAAACCCCACGGCACAGTTTTGTGTCTCCAGAGGTGCAAAGCCAAGGTGGGACCACGCTCATGTCGTGTGTCATCATCAAGCTGGGTTGGACGGGGCTTGGAGCAACCTGGACTAGTTAATAAAGGTGTCCCTGCCTGTGGCTTGGAACAACATGATCTTTAGGAGCCCTTCCAACCTCAAAAATTACAGGATTCTGTGATTCCATGATCATTTTTTCCCCTTAGATCCTCATCCCCACTCAGCCACGCTCACCCAGCATGGAGGGTTAGGTTTGATGTCCACACTCTTTCCACACATGGACAACAGCCCTCTCTCCTCTGCCTCTCTCCTCTGCCTCTCTCCTCTCCCTCTCTCCTCTCCCTCTCTCCTCTCCCTCTCTCCTCTCCCTCTCTCCTCTCCCTCCCTCCTCTCCCTCCCTCCTCTCCCTCTCTCCTTCCAGTGCTCTCTGGGTCCATGAAGTTTTCCCTGTCACTCTCACCTCCAGGTATCTGTCAGGGCTGTGCCAGTCAAGCAATAAAAAGCCTCCTGTCTTTAGTGATGCCTGGGGGTCACCCAAGGAGCTTGGGCTGAGGTCCCACTGCAAGTCAAACTAAACACAGAATGGTTTTTACAAGCTCTTCCTCCCCAGCTGTCCAGGTCTTCTAATAAATGCCTGGGTTTCTCTTGAAAGCTTTATTTTTGAAAGCTTTATTTTTGAAAGGTTTATTTTTGAAACAGTCTGCATTTGATTAAAGCTTTGTTTTGTTTTGTTTTTCTTCAAAAGGGACTTAAAAGGGCCGCCGGCCTGTAAACATAAATATTCCCATTCTTTCGCTGATTCTTTGCATTTTTCTGGGTTTGCTAATAAAGGATATTGCAGAGTCTCTGTGATGTGGGCAGCACCCTCTGCTCCTGCTTTTAGCTCAGGCCCTTGAACTCGTGTTGTCTGAGTGAGTTTATCCCACAAGAATCATTTGGGTTGGAAAAGACCCCTGAGATCACCGAGCCCAGCTCAGCACCACCATGTTCACCACTAACCCACGTCCCCCAGTGCCACATCCACACACCTTCAGAAGCCTTCCAGGGGTGGTGACTCCACCACTTCATCTGGTTGGTAACCATTTTTCCTTTCCTCTCTTTCCACTTTCTCTCTTTCTTTACCCTTTTAATCTGTTTTCTTCTTTTACCCTTTTCCTTCTCTTGTGGGCAACTTAAAACCAACGAGTTGTGTTTTGCTAAAGCTGGTAAACTGATGGTTTGCAGTAGGTGTTTTCTGTGGAGTGGGTTTTTGTGCTGAGTGTTTCAGTTAAATATTTTTTCTTGTTTTCTTTTTTACTCCTGTAAAACCTTTTGCCAAAATATCTTGCTTTTCCTCATTAAATTAGAAGAATTTCTCTTCCAGAAGAGTGTGTGACTCGTTCTCCGGACACAAATTCGAGGTTATAACGAACCAAGAGGCTTTTAAAAAGTCTTTAATAAAATGTAACCTCTCTGGGCAGCTTATAGATTAAAATCTGGAGTGGAACACTGCCCCTGGTGCAAACTGAGGCAATTTCCTCTTGTCCTTTCACTTGTTCTCTGGGAGAAGTGCCCGACCCTCACCTTGCTACAACCTCCTGTCAGGGAGTTGCAGAGCCAGAAGGTCCCCCCTGAGCCTCCTTTTCTCCAGGCTGAGCCCCCCCAGCTCCCTCAGCTGCTCCTGCTGCTCCAGCCCCTTCCCAGCTCCCTTCCCTTCCCAGCCCTTCCACGTCTTTCTTGTCATGAGGGGCCCCAAACTGCCCCCCAGGATTCGAGGTGTGGCCTCACCAGTGCCCAGCACAGGGGGGCAGTCCCTGCCCTGGTCCTTATGGCTGATACAAGACATGACATCACCAACCCATGGTTTTTATTCCCCCCTTTTTCCCCCGCAGGTTATAACTGAGTAGCCCTTATGACCAACATGAGCTGGAGCTTCCTCACCCGCCTGCTAGAAGAGATTCACAATCACTCCACCTTCGTGGGGAAGGTCTGGCTCACCGTGCTCATCGTGTTCCGCATCGTCCTGACCGCCGTGGGGGGCGAGTCCATCTACTCCGATGAGCAGAGCAAGTTCACCTGCAACACGAAGCAGCCGGGCTGCGACAACGTCTGCTACGACGCCTTCGCGCCGCTGTCGCACGTCAGGTTCTGGGTCTTCCAGATCATCGTGATCTCCACCCCGTCCGTCATGTACCTGGGCTACGCCATCCACAGGATCGCCCGCTCGGCCGAGGAGGAGAAGTTCAAGGGCTTCAAGAAGAAGAAGCAGTTTGCCCTCAACTGGCAGGCCGTGCGCAACATGGAGGACGCGATGGAGGCCGACGAGGAGGAGCCCATGATCTCGGACGACGCGGCGGAGCACGAGAAGGCCAAGGCCAAGCCCAAGAGCAAGGAGCCGCAGAAGCACGACGGGAGGAGGCGCATCCAGGAGGAGGGGCTGATGAAGATCTACGTCTTCCAGCTGCTCACCAGGGCCTCCTTCGAGGTCTGCTTCCTGGTAGGGCAGTACCTGCTCTACGGCTTCGAGGTGGAGGCGTTCTACGTCTGCAACAGGGTGCCCTGCCCTCACACCGTGGACTGCTTCGTGTCCCGGCCGACCGAGAAGACCATCTTCCTGCTGGTGATGTACGTGGTGAGCTGCCTGTGCCTGCTGCTGAACATGTGCGAGATGTTCCACCTGGGCTTCGGCACCATCCGCGACGCCCTCCGCAACCGCAAGATCAACAGCTTCAGGCAGCCGCCCTACAACTACGCCTACCCCAAGAACATCTCCTGCCCCCCCGAGTACAACCTGGTGGTGAAGTCGGAGAAGCCCACCAAGATCCCCAACAGCCTGATGGCCCACGAGCAGAACTTGGCCAACGTGGCCCAGGAGCAGCAGTGCACCAGCCCCGACGAGAACCTGCCGGCGGACCTGTCCACCCTGCACAAGCACCTGAGGGTGGCCCAGGAGCAGCTGGACATCGCGTTCCAGAGCTACAGCAGCACCCAGGCCAACACCCAGCCCTCCAGGACCAGCAGTCCCGCCTCGGGGGGCACGGTGGTGGAGCAGAACAGGGCCAACACCGCCCAGGAGAAGCAAGGTGCTAAACCCAAGGCCTCCCTGGAGAAGGGGAGCTCCAGCAGTAAGGACGGAAAGACGTCAGTATGGATATAAATTTGTGGAAAAGGTGAGGGGGCAGCAGAAGTGTGGGGGGGGTATTTTGGTTTGTCTCTGGTTTTTGGCATTCGTTTCGCTGGGCACGGGCACAATTTTTTGTGTGGAAGTCGAGAGAGAAGGAGTTTCAGACCAGTTTAGTGCTGTCTTCCAGGGTTTTAACAAAAGACATTTCTTCCCTGTTTCCAACGTGTTCTCCAGCTGGGAACCTCCAGTGAGTACCAGGAACCTCCAGTGAGTACCAGGAACCTCCAGTGAGTAACAGGAACCTCCAGTGAGTAACAGCAACCCCCTCCTGCACCTCCCACCCCTCCAGTCCCCACCAGAGCCCCCCAGCAGAGATGGACAATGCGCTGTGGGGGGAGATGGAGCTGCTGGGGGCTCAGGAGGGAGGTCAGGCTGGCACGATCAGCCGCCCTCCTGCCCGGGCAAGGCTCGAGGGCTGCAGCTTCAGGCGGCGTTTCATTACTAAACACACCCTTAATCAAATTAATTTCTGATCCCCCTGATGCGAGAACAACTGACACGTTGCACGGACCTTCACGACACAGCGTCCCTGCCTGGACTGGCAGGGGCTCTTGCAGGGCATCGTGAAGACATTGTTGGATGCTGCAAGCCAGGAGCTGGCACCCACATGGGGTTATGGGGCAGGAACACAGGGACTGTCTCACACTGAGAGCCCCAAAGAACAGCCCAGCACTGAAGGTTTCATCTTTTATTCCTCTGCATCAAAGCAAAAAGCGGATCTGCTCCAACCCCCCGGAGCAGGAGCGAGCGGGGACGCTGCATCCTCCCGGTGCCTGTGTAGCAAATTGCTACAGATGTGATTGGGCTCCTCGCAGTCACAGAGTTTTTAACGAACTGCTGCTTCACATCATCAGAAAGTGCCTTTTATGCAACCAGGAAAACAAAAGCGTAGAGGGTTTAGGCTTCTTTATTCGCTGAGGAAGGATGGCGTCGGCAAATCTGGGTTTTCTGATCAATCAAGGAAGATCTCTGTTGGTAAATTTGGGTGGGTTTGTTTGTTTGTTTTTTTTGGATGAATCAAGGAAGATCTCTGTTGGTAAGTTTGTTTTCCTGATGAATCAAACCCTTATAAATAGTGGCAGGAGGCAGATCTATGCATAGTGTGTCTCTGGTGTGTGTGTACATGTACGTATATATACAGACACATATGAACATGTGTGTGTGTGAGTATAGACATAGAGAGATATATGTAAATGTAATATCAACCCTCTGGTCATTTTACAGCCTTTCACCTCCCCTGGGAAAACCCAGCTGCTCCAGGATTGGGGCTGAGCTCACCCTGGAGCAGCTGTTGTGCTTTCACCCTCCAGCCTCACCTGGGCAATGGGGAGGTTTCCCACATTTTCCTGAGGGGCTTTGCAGGAGATCTGGCTTCGGTGGGGACAGGACCAGGATGGCAGCAGGAAGTTTTTCCTGTGTTTACAGGGAGTTTTTTTTCAGCCTGGCTGGGGTTTAGGGTGGTTTTCCTGCACTGGGGATGTGTTGAAAGCTGCTGAGCTCCAAGGCTCCTGCTGGTGCTGAGATGTGCTCTGTCAGGGTGGTTTCATCCCACATCTCCTGCACAGCTCTGGAGCTGTGGCTTTGTTCCCCTACAGAAGGAAAACCTCATCACTGGGAGCACAGGGAGCATCTCCTGCCAAGTGGCAGAGGCTGAAAGCAGGAGCTGCCCAGCTCTACAAGAGACTGGTCTGGTCCCTGAGATGTTCCCAGGATACCTGTGGCTTGGCAGATGCTCTCACAGCCTCCTAATAATCCTGTGGCTGATTCCTCACCACGGAGAACCCAAATAGGCAGAGCCTTCAGGATCAAACCTAACACAAAAGAAGTCAATCCTCCCTAACACAGTCTCTGTGCTGAGCTGTTCCCTTGGGGCTGACCAGCCACCCAAAATCACATCCAGGTCCCTGGGCCAGTTTTTCTTATCCATTGGATTTACAGGATTTTTTTCTTGCTGGGCATCACTGTCATGTCCTTAAGATCAGTCCCCAAAAGCCTTGAGGATGCCCTGTTGTGTCCAGGCCCTTTGGCTCCCCGTTCTGGGGAGCAGGCAGAGGATTTGGATATGCCCTTCAGCTCCAGGGAACCTCGGCTGAGCTGCTCCATGCCTTTAGAGAACAGTCCTGCAAGCCAAAAAGTGGAATTAAAAAGGAAGCAAAGAAACACCCTACAAGGTATCCAGCTGTAAATAGTCAGTGTGGTTTTGTGTAACAGCCTGGGGAACACTTCTAGGCTTGTTCCTGGTCCTGCTGAAGGCATTGGGAAAATGCCTGGAATGCTGTTTGCCCTCACTGCTAGAGATCTTCCCCTCCAAAAAGCATCCAGGAGGAGGGTCAGCACATCCCCCCACAGCAGCAGCAGTAGCACACATCCATCCCAAATTTCTGCTGGGAATTTGGCAGGAAAGGCTCGGGAAGTTCACACCAGGGTGGTGGGGAGACAAACATATCCAACTGTGCTGTTTGTCCTGGTGTTCTCTCCTGGCTGGGGGTATGCTGGGCAGAGCAGGGGAGGCTGGATGCTGACAGGGCTGCTGTCCCCTGTCCTAAATGCCTGCACATCCACAGGCCAGGCTGCTGGGAAGGAGAGAGAGGTGCTCCCGAGTGGAAATCGCTCCCTCGTCATTACAGGGCACAAATTTTGTCCTCCACATCAGTGTGACTCCTCTTTTATTCCCAGCCCTGTGTCCCATGGGAAACTGTGTGTATTTAAAGTCACGATCCTGAGGGGATGATGGAAGCTCCGAGGAGATCCATGGTTGGATGCTGCCTGGCTTCTTCTGATTCCTTTCGGATGAGCAGCAATCTCATGGCCCTGGATAAACTCGTCCTTCCCACACCATGCTGGGAAGTGCTGCCCCTGTGCAGGAGTCTGGATTTTGGATTTGTCCTGCCCATAGCAGCCCCAGCTGTGACCTGAGCATTTCCCAGTGACTCAGATCTGCCCCTCAGCTCCTGCTGACCTGCAGGTTCACTGCTGAGTCACCCAGGGATGGGAATGTGCCCCCCCCCTTGCTCTTCCTTCAGGAAACAATCCTGGCAAATGTCTCCCTGTGGGGAAAGCAGGGCGCAGATTTTAAGCCAAAAAAACCCCCAAACCTGGTCACAGAGACCTGATTAACTCATTAAACCCACTCTACAGGGCAGGTTGACCTGCCTCAGTGGTACAGGGGGTCAGTGCCTGATGGGAGGAGATTCCAGGGCTTTGTGGCTGTAGGTTCAGAGGCACCTGGAGCAGCAGGGTTGGGAAAGGACCATGGATCTTCTTGCCAACTTGCCACCATCAAATGACTCCTTAATGGGTAACATGAACCCTCCTCTCTTCAACCCCTGGTGTGTCCTTCCCTCAGCAATGCAGAATGTGTCATGCTTTTAACATCTGCATATTTTGGGTGTTTGAAGACTTGTTTCCATCCTCAAATCTGCTTTAAGCCAAACGGCTCCAGCCTCATCCACCCCTCTCCAAGGGCTGCTTTGCTAGCATAGTTTTCCCTGGTGTCCTTGAACCAACACCAGCCACTCCACATCTTCCCAGTGGTGTGGCTGTGCTGGTCCTGGGGCCACCTTCCCTCTCTGCTCCTCTCTACCTATCCACCCTGGTCCTCCCCAAGCAAGCATGGGGATTGCTCCCCTCTCCAGATGTGTATTTGTACATTTGGGACCCTCCTGCCCTCCCTCAACCCCCTTTTTTTTTTGTCCCACCCCAGTCCTGGGGTTCTGGGTGACCTGTGGGTCCTGCAGCGGGTTCACAGCCCCCTCCCCTGCTGGTGTCACCAGCACACTGGACACTCCACACGCTGTTTTCCACGGGGAGAGTCAATAATTGCAGTATTGACAAGTGCCAGAGCCAGGGCAGACTGTGGGGTGATCAATACACCCCCCTTGCTTAGGGACACGGGGTAACAGCTCCCTCCACCCTCCCTCCAGCTAGCCCCGCTCATCCACCAGCACCACCCTTTCCAGCCCTGCTTTCCCGTGGTTTCCAGGTGTTTTGGCAGGGGTTGAAGCACAAGGGCACGTTCCCAGCAGGAGTGCTGGGGTGTTGTGAGCTCTCTGGGAGAGATGCAAAGTTTCCTGCGAGGTCCCAGCCAGGCTGGAGGGCACCGCTGGCTCCTCTGAGCCTGGGGAGGGGGGATCCTGGCTCTCCCAGCTGAGCCAGCACGAGTCAGACAGCCCTAGAAACAGAAAAGATTATTATTGATATTATTATTATTACTCTGTATACTGAGTTGGTCGCTCCCCCCCTTCCTCCTCCACTCTGTGACCTCGAAATCCTTTAGGATATTGCCTCTTCCCACTGAGTCACTGCCACGAAGGCATTAATGACTCTGCAGGAATGACTCCTCTCGGGGGCAGGAGCAGCAATCCCTGGTTTTTTATCCTGTCAATTGGGGAAGGAAAAGGACAGACAGGCAAAATATGCATAACCACGAGCAGAACCCCCATCAGAATCATTCCAAACTCCACCAGCAGCTCAAGGAATTTCAGTTAAACCCCGGAGCATCAGCCATGGAGGAAATGCCAACAGTACAGTTAATGCTTTGCTTTCCTTTTTTACAGTTTGCAGTGTTGTTCGCACACAGGACGGGTTTGGCTCTGCAGCTGAACTAATTGTAAATGTTGACTCTCTTGCTAAACTTGGTCAGATGAAGTGCCCACACTTATATTTCTCTTCTTACCATTCAGGGCCAGGAATGTCCCAAGTAAAAGCCAGATTACCTTCTTGCTTGCATTGCATTCCACTGGGAAATACTTGAACTTAACTCAAGGCCATAACCAGTCTGTGCTGTTACAAAGCGTCTGGGATTGTTATTTTTATTGTTGTTGTTGTTGTTAATTTTTTTATTATTATTATTATGTACTAACTGTATTTGTACTAGAAATTTTTGGAGTATGAGGTTGAATCTGTACGTATTTTTCAGTGTCAGTGTTACATCTTGGACTGTAGTTAGAATATTAAACACTGGTCAGAGGAGAAGGAAACATCAGTCCAGCTCTTCAACTGGTTATTCCACATCCATTACTAATAATATGGAATAAAACTTACATTTTGTTACATGATGTAAAGCGTTTGATGTTTCCTTGGGACGGGCCCTTGAGTGCTGAGAAGAAGTTGTTCCCGATCCATGATTTGCCCGTTTTAGCCGTGGAGGAGCTCTTTTTTTTTTTTTTTTTTTTTTTTCCCAGATATGGGTATAAATCATTGCAAAATAGTTTTGCCTTAAGAAGCAGTTGACCTTCGAGTTGTTTGGGATGCGTTGTCTCCCTGATGAATCACTGCCTTGCAGTTCCTTCAGGCACGGAGCTCGAGCTGCTGGGGAAAGCCTGCGCTTCCAAAAAGCAAGAAAACTTTGGGGAATCTGGGAGAAACTGATGATTCAGGCTGAGCAAACGACGGGAAAGAGCTTTGTGAGAGAGCCTGACTTTCCACACGCAGCCTGGGTCTCTGCTCTGCCCGTTAAATCACAGGCGCGTTCACCCGCAACCCCTGTCCAAAAAAGTCTTCAGGAGAAAAATTTCTGGACACAAACATGCATTTTCTTCCTGTTATTTTTTTTTTGTTTGTTTGTTTGTTTGTGTTTTTTTTTCTGGAAGTTGAGCTCTGTTGACAAATTCTTTGGTATGAGCAGGATGTGGTCTCACCAAGAGAGAGAAGAGCCAAGGCCAGGCGGGATGAGGCTTGGAGCAATCTGGGAGAGTGGAAGGTGTCCCTGCCCATGGCAGGGGGTTGCAACTGGATGATTGATCCTAAAGATCCCTTCCAAGCCCAACCATTCCATGAATCTGTGATTCCAAGAGCAGGATCATCTGACAAGCCCACAGGGTGGGTCAATGGCCGGAAGCATTTTAGGCTAAAACACCCCAAATAAAGGAAACTTTTGCTAAAGACCAAGGTGTCCTTCAAACCAGCAAGGTCTGAGGAATCAGGTGAGCTTGTCCCTCAGGCAGCCACGTCCTGCCCAGATGTCCCAGGGGATTCAGTGGGAAATCAGTGAGTGAGGAGCAGCCTCATCTCTTGCCCCCGTGTCACCTCCAAATTGCTGCTGCTGGAGAAGGTGGGGACAGTGTCCATGGGGGAAGGGCAGAGCCAGAGGGTGATGTGGCCCCCTGAGCCTGATGCTCAGTAGGAGGAGGAATGGCAAAAGCAGCTCCCATCCACCTGTATTTTGGGAACTTGGAGAGCAATTGCAACCCCCCTCATTTCTTTGGAAAGCTGGATGATTAATGATACCAGTGACTCTCCCATTCTCTCTGGGATCATAAGAGCCTTCTTTTCCATTGGCTGCTCCAGTATTCCTGTCAACAGCATCCCACTGGCTCCTAATCACTCCTCCCAGGGAAATGCCAGCAACAGCTTTACCTCCATCCTCAGTCCCATCAGCATGGAATCACTGAGGCTGGAAAAGCCCTCTGAGATCAATGAGTTCAACCACTAACTCAGCACTGCCAGATCCACCACTAAACCGTGTCCCCAAGCACCACACCCACACGTTTTTTAAACATTTCCAGGGATGGTGGCTCCTCCACTTCCCTGGGCAGCCTGTTCCAATGCCTGACCACCCTTTCAGTGACAAGATTTTCCCTAATATCCAACCTAGACCTCTCCTGGTGCAACTTGAGGCCGTCCCCTCTTATCCTATCACTTGTTACCTGGGAGAAAAGACCAACCCTCCTTTCAGAGCATCTCCTTTGTCTCACTCCCAGCAAACCTAGCCACTTTATTCCTGCTTTATTCCTGCATCCTGCCTGTTGTCCTTGCAATTTCCCCCTGTCATTACTGATCTTTGCACTGCCCAGGCCAGCCACAGCCTGTGTTCCCCTCTCCAGGACTGTGGGATATTGTCCCAGAGCCAGAAGTGCTGCTGTGGTTCACCACAGTCCCACGTCCTGCTGGCTGCCTGTGACCGACCCCTTGGGGCACAGCCTGAGGAATATTTATGAAATAGGGTTTGGGATGAATAATTGCTGCTCATGTGGGTTTGGGGATGAGGAGAAAATGAGTTTATTGTAGCAGCATTAACCCCCAGGGCTGGCTGTGGTGGTTAATCCCTGATTTCTGCTGGTGGAGGAGTTATGGATGGATAAATAAATGCCAAGGATGAGCCCTCACAAGTGGGAGCCTCAGGCTGTCCTGCTGCCACAGGGTTTTGGGCAGTGGGAGAGCAGAGAGTGGAAAGGGGCTGGTGAGGAACAGAGAGAGAGTCTCTGTCCCTTGTCCCCATCCTCTTATCTGTGAGGATTTCTGAGTTGCCCCAACACACCTGGCTGGATGAGAGGTGTTCCACCAAGGGGGGAATTTTCTCTCTGGGATAGAGCTTAGCCAGAGATGCTGTCATGGAAGCTCTGGGAGCTGTGTTGTCCCTCCAGCAAGGTTTCAGGTCCCCTAATTTTAGTGAGGACAGACACACATTCAGTGAGGGCTGGCACAGACCTCCCAGGGGCTCTCGGTGTTGCAGGTCTCAGCCATGCTATGACTTGTCTCAAACCATGCTATGACTCGTCTCAAACCATCCCCTGAGCTGATTTAATGCACCAAACTGGCAGAGTTGTAGTTTCGGACACTGAAATGTTTAAATATAACTTTACTGGCTGCAAAACGCTGTGATAAAGGAAAAGCAAACCCAGAGAAAAGTGAATACAAGTATGGGAGAGGGAAAAGCAAATGAAGGCTTGAACTGATTCTTTTCCATTTTCAATTTTATTTCTCTTGCTGCCCTTGCAAATATCTGCATGTGGGGTTTGATACAACCTGTGTGATGGCTGGGAAGCAGCACGGGAATGCATGGAGATAGCCAAGGGCTTCCCATGGAATGGCTGGCCCCCATGACGTGGTGGGTGCAGCAGGGATGTGGCACCAGCAAAGAGCCAGAGCTGGATCCAGCTGTGAGTCCACGTTGGGCTCTGGAGTTTCAGCCCAGCTGTGCTTCCAGATATGGGACTTTCCCCTTCTCCTGGGCCTCCAAAAAGCAACCACAGCTCTTGCTCTTGGCACATTCCCACTTGCAGGGAGAGGAGAAAACCCCGCTGGGCATCAGCTCCCTGCATCTCCAGATGGTTTCAGGCCAGGCTGAGGTTTCCTCAGCCCCGTTTCCCACACCCAACACGTGCCAGAGGGGCGGGCAGAGCTCTCCTCGTGCCAAGGTCACCTCAGATCACATCTGTGCCAGCTTTTACTTCCCCACCTGCTCTGCCTGTGCCTGCCAAGTGTCACCTCCAAGCAGGGCCAGCCCCAAACTGAACACTCTGTACCTCCTGGCACCACCAGGAGCTGATCTGTCCCCCCCACGCAGGGGTGTGTGATAAGGTTATCTCACCCAGGACACGCAGGGAGAGCCCAGTCCTGCCCCAGGGCCGGCTGGAGGAACACACAGGGCGTCCCCAGCTCCTGGAAAACGGGTCCCTCCACTCAGGGTTTTGGGATTGGTGGGTTTAGGGGCTTGGAATCGATCCTGGAGATTTTAGCAGGGTCATTTAGGGCCAGGAGACCCCCACACACACACTCCCTGCAGAGCTGCTCGTTGCTGGTGGATGGCCTGGAACCGAATTGCAGATTCTGAAGAACAGGAATTGCAGATGACAGGGGATGACTCACGGCCATTCCTTGGACTGTGGGATGAATTCCAGCAGAAAGAGCCGCAGCCAAACCCGGGGCTATCCAGGCCCTTCACATTCCACTTCCCAGAGCGCCAGGGAATGTTCAAGAAGGAAGCAGAACAGCACCTTCAGCTCTGTGATTTTAACAGCAGGATTTTAACAGGGATTTCCCATCCCTGGGAACATTCCAGGCTCTGAGCAACCTGAGGGATTGAAGGTGCCCCTGCTTGTTACAGGGGGCTTAGGCTAAATAACCTTTAAAGGTCCCTTCCAACCCAATATTCCATAATTTTGTGTTTTTATTTCAGTGCAATGTTTAGTAGAATTCCCACAGATAAACATTATAATTTAAGACAGAGCTGCTGACAAAGTTTTTCCAGGAGTGTTACAAGGAGGATGGGGGCAGTTGGTGGGTCCTGCAGAAACAGAGATGGGGGGAATTAAAGCAGTGGAAAACAGGAAGTTTTCCAGCAGGTCAGCCAAAATGTCTCTGGAAGAGAATGTGTCCATGTGGTTTTAGGAAATTTTAGGCTCGGCAGGGGAAGGAATGGAGGTGTTTAAGGAAACACTGGGCATGGCACTCAGTCCTGTGGTCTGGTTGACAGGGTGGTGATGGATCACAAGCTGGACTCGATGATCTCAGGGGTCTTTTTCAATCTGAATGATGGGTGATCCTGTAACGACTAAGGGGGAGCAGCCAGGCTGGGCAGCCCTCGGGCAGCCCCACAACCAAACCGCGGGAGGTGGGAGCGCTTTAGGGTGTTCCCCTCGCTCCCTCCACGGCCGGGGAACCCGGGGAGCAGCGGGAAGGATCCCCAAATTCCATCCTCAGGATCCCCCTTGATCTCCCGGCCCCGATCGGGATCGCCCGGGGGGGGGCCTGGCCATGGCAGAGGGGGCGTGGTCTGTGCATGGGAGGCGTGGCCAGAGGCGCGGCCCCTGTGCCGCCGGCAGGTGTCGCCCTGCCCCGGGGACGCGCACAAGATGGCGGCGGCGGGCGGCGGCGGCGGCCGCGGGCTCCCCTGACGGCGCCGCCATGTTGGTGAGGGCGGTAACGGCGCCGGGGCTGCGCCGCCTGTGCCGGGGCGGGCGGGGCTCGCCCGTCGCCTGCTTCCCGCCGGGCCGGGCGCTGCTGGGCGTGCGCGGCGCCGAGGCCGCCGCGTTCCTGCAGGGGCTGCTCACCAATGACGTCACGCAGCTGGCGGCGGCGGGCGGGGCCCCCCCCGCGCTGTACGCGCACGCGCTGAACGTGCAGGGCCGCTGCCTGTATGACGTCATCCTGTACAGGTGAGACCATGCGGGGATGGGGGGGGGGGAATTGGGTGAGACCATTGCGGGGCGGCGGGGGGAGAGAGGGGACTGTCGGGGCGCGGGGGTGGCTCCTGTCACCGCCCGTGTCACACACGCGGCACTGCTGGCCTTATGTTTGTGAATTACAGCGCAGTACAGCGCCTATTCGGAGTGGGTTTAGTGACTCCTCTCCTCTGCTCTGGAGCCAGGCTGGGAGAGCTGGGGGGGTTCACCTGGAGGAGAGAAGGGACACCTCAGAGCCCCTTGCAGGGCCGAAAGGGGCTCCAGGAGAGCTGGAGAGGGACTGGGGACAGGGGATGGAGGGACAGGACACGGGCAATGGCTTCAAACTGCCAGAGGGCAGGGATAGATGGGATATTGGGAAGGAATTCCTGGCTGGGAGGGTGATGAGGCCCTGGCACAGGTTGCCCAGAAAAGCTGTGGCTGCCCATGGATCCCTGGAAGTCTCCAAGGCCAGGTTGGAGCAACCTGGGATAATGGAAGGTGTCCCTGCCCATGGCAGGGGTTGGAACTGGATCATCTTTAAGGTCTCTTCCAACCCAAACCATTCTGGGATTCTGTGCCAGTGGAAGCCACAGCTGAACGTGGCTTCTCCCCCTGCTGAAATTCCCCTCACTTTAAGGAAGGGGTAGAGAATTCCCCACACCTTGTTCCTTTCCCTGGGAGAGGTCAAGGCAGTGTTTGCTGGGAAAGATATAACTGATGGCTGGAAAACAGGAGGTACTTCCTGCTCCGTGATTGCCAGCAGCCTTCCATGAAACTGCCCGGACTTCTGGATTCGCACCGGGATCCAGACAAAGCCTTTTGGCTCCCGCTGCTCCGGGGGTTTGTTTTTCCTGACCTCGCAGGTGGTTGCTTTTTTTTAGGCTCCACGGGAGCGCGGGAGAGGAGCCTCACATCCTGCTGGAGTGCGACAGCAGCGTCCTGGAGCCCCTCCAGAAACACCTGAAGCTGTACAAGATCCGCAGGAAAGTCGACATCGCCCCCTGCCCTGACCTCTCCCTGTGGGCTGTCATCCCCGGGGAAGGGGCTGGAGATGCCTCCGGCTCCCTCCCAAAATGTGCAGGCCAGGCTGTGCTCCTCACTCCCGACCCCAGGGCGGGAGTCATGGGCTGGAGGCTGATCACAAAGAAAGGAGCCAACCCGTCGGAGATCATCCCCGGGAGCCGAGTTGGAGACGTTCAGGATTACCACAGGCACAGGTATAAACAAGGTAAAGCCGAGTCCCCGTTTGCACTCTGTGTGGCACTGGATTTTGGGAGTCCACCTGCTGAGATAAGACAGGAATAAGTCATGTGTTTAGTTTGTTTATAAATAGAGGTATTGCTACTTTGAGTAAAAAACGTTCTCTGGCGGTTAGAATTCTCTCTGGGGGCAGAAGCAATATTTAGGTTTTCTGTTAGATGATGGGGATTGGGTCAGGAATGCTGAAAGAAAACCAGGATTTATTCATTTTCTTAGAAGCTTCTGTGGTCTGAGTAATTCTGGTTATTTTGGGATTACACACAGCCCGTGTGTTTTGCTCGTTGCTAAGGAAGGAAAAGGGAACACCCAGACCTTACTCTCCTAAAAATTCATGGCTGGATTTGCTGAGTTAACTCAGAGGCCAAGGGGAGGATGTTTGATTTGAGAGGAAACTCACTGCTGGGAGCCCCAGTGCCTCTGATTTTATGGTGTCCAGGCTGATGGGTGGATTAAATTAACTGGCAGAGGGAAAGGTGGTGGTTCTGTGCTTAAATCAGAGTCCACCTGGTTTGGAAAATCAGGTCGGTGATGAATCAAACAATTCAAGGCGCTTGGAGCACAAGCCTTGTGGAGGAGTATTTACCTCTTGGCTTCGCTCTTTTCCCAGGAATTCCTGAAGGCGTGAAGGATCTCCCTCCTGGGGTCGCCCTCCCTCTGGAATCCAACCTGGCCTACATGAACGGCATCAGCTTCACCAAGGGCTGCTACATCGGGCAGGAGCTGACGGCCAGGACACACCACATGGGCGTCATCCGCAAGCGCCTGCTCCCCGTCTCCTTCTCGGCTCCGCTCCCCAAAGACGGCATTCCCGAGGGCGCCGAGATCCTCACCGAGTCGGGAAAGGCGGCCGGGAAGTTCCGGGCTGGAGGAGGTGACCTCGGGATAGCCCTGCTGAGGTTGGCTCACCTGAACGAGCCGCTCTGCATAAACGTGGGAGGGGACAAAGTGCCGCTCAGCGCCAACACGCCCGAGTGGTGGCCCAAAACTGCTGCTAAGTAGGTGAGGAGCCGCCGTTTGCCTTAAGGAGGATGTTGTTTTGGGGGAGAAGTTCGGCCTGCGGCTGGAGTTGGTGGTGTTGGATGGAGGGAGCGTTACGGGATGCCTCGGGAACCCAAAGCTGCGAGGTTGGATCATCCTCTGGACATTCTGGAGAGAGAGACACAGGGGAGTGCACCTTTTCCTGGGGGTAATCCCTGCTTGTTTAGGGGTTGCCACGTGTTGTTGGGTTGGGCTGTGGATGGATTTTGAGTCTGGCCCTCCACCAGCCTGTGCTCCATGTGGGATGTGCTCACTGAAGTGAGCAGTGGGAGCAGGAGATTCCTCGTTCCACACACGGAATGTTTCAGTTCAGAATAACCATTTTGTGGTACTATTATGATTTTTTTTTTTTTTTTTTGAGTGGAGATCATGCTGGTCTTACATATATTCTCAGGCTAAAAGTGTTTACTGCAAATTACTCCTTGCATTGAGCTGCTTAAACTCGCTGATGGTGCGGATGTTTCTCCCCACCGCTGGAATTGTGTTCAGGAAGAGGAGAACCTTGTACTTCACATTTCAGGCCTTGATTTTTTTAAGTTGGCATTTCTTTGCTTCGTTTTTTTTCTGGCCCCCAACACTCTTCTGCCTTCCCAGTTTTCCCTGCTCCTGCAGCCAGCATATTCCTCTTTGCTTCCAAAGCCAAAACCAGCTCTGTGCCTCCTACCCCTGTCAACCTGCAGTGATTTACGGGAGCCCTTTCTATTTTTGTATTACAATAAATCCATTACACAAGGGCATGATGAGAGAGGTGCCCAGGTCCCCCCCCACATTTTGACCAAAAAAAAACAACCTCTTGCATGAATATTTGTAACAAAACCCATTCAAAGCACATTCTGCCACTGTTTCAGCGTTACTGTGAAAGGAAGTTGTCTGTGAAAAATGCTCGCATTGATTAAAACTCTATGGTTGCTGCAAAATGAATATGTGGAATATCTTGTTAATTATATCTAATTTAAAAATTGTTTATCCGAAGGAGAAGAGATGATGCCTTTCATTTGCCTGGGGTGAAGACACACAACGGGACAAATACTTTCTCAGGTTGCTTGCTGACAAGAAAAACATTTCAGACTGTTGGTCAGGTTGGGGATTGTTAACAGAGCCATTCTGCTGGAAAAAAATAAATGAAACTGGATCCTCTGAGTGCCACAAAGGCCAGGCTGTGCTGCTCGTTGATGCTGCTTTGCCAGAAGCGGCTTTTCCTCTCTGCCACCCATTGTGCAAAGTCTCCTCAGAATAGTTTTATTGTCCTGGTGTGAGCAGAGCCCGAATAAACACTGAATAAACTCCTCTGTTTGGGGAAGCCCTGAGTTTTTCCTGCCTCAGAAAAAAAAGTTCCTTTTGTCCTCTTAAGGTGTTTTAAAGGCTTTTCTTGTTGCCAACGGCTGCAGGTTGCACACACCGAAGGTTAGGCACAAAATAAGGTGGTACTGAAATAAAAGAGGTATCAGATGGAATTTGGAGAAAAGATGTGGCAGAAATGGGAAGGGGCAGCCCCAATCCACGTTATCCTTAATTTTTTTTTTTTTTTTATTCCCACTCACATCCTGCTCCAGCATTAATGGTTTTAACTGGGTGAGCTTGGGCTGGAAGCTGCAGGGCTGATTTTTGTCAGGGTTTTTTGCCTCCCCGGAATCATTAGGGTTGAAAAAGCCCTCCAAGATCAGGGAGTCCAACCAGTGGGATGAAATAAGACCCACTGCCACTCCTCACTGTGGAGGGAAATACGTTGAAATGCCTGGTCAGAGGAAAAAGAAAGTTTCATCTTCCTTTTTTTTTCCCCCCCTGCCTTTTTAAATTTTTCTAGGAGCAGTTCTTGCCTCATTGTCATATATTTTTACATTTCCTGTCATAGTAAAATTCCAAAAAAGTTGTTTTGGTATGGTGAAGAGTCCAGAAGAATGACTGCTCATACTTCATCAGTCTACTCTGTAATCAATCAATATCTATCTATCTATCTATCTATCTATCTATCTATCTATCTATCTATCTATCTATCTATCTATCTATCTATCTATCTATCTATCTATCATATATAGTATATAATATGTATATAATATAAAAAGTATTATATGCTATACAATATATATGTTATATATACTATATATAGCATATAATAGCTATTATAGCCTATATAACATATATATTACATATATATGTAATATCTAACATATAATACATATATATAACAATAGACAATACATATACATAACACATAATATAAACAGAATATATAATAAAAATAAACAGAATATATATAAAGCATATATATAATGATGTATATGTTAATTATATTGTTTAGATACATTATTATGTGTTATGTATTTTATATCTAATATGTAATATGTACAAAACACATATAAAACACAAAATATATAATATATGTCCTACTGAGTAATTAAAATGACTGCAATCCAATATTAAAAATACAATTACTGTTAAGATTTCACACTGCTGTGGCCAGGAGGTTGTGTGTGAGTGTTTTGACCCTGCATTACTTGAAGTCAGCAACTCTGAAAAGCCCTCACAGATACTAATATGTGCTCAATATTAGTATTTGTTTAATATTAATATTTTAGGTGTGTTTTCCTGCTGTTGAAGCATTGCTGAAACCTTTGAGGTCCACGGGGAGTGTCCAAATACTGCTCAGATGTCTTGTTTTTTTTTTTCTGTAACACGCTGTTCTTAAACTAGCGGAAATAATTCATGCCTGAACTTTTTTTGTGGATTTGTGTCTGGATCTTCTCTCTTTCCCTCTGTCCTGGAATTTTGCTGTCTACTCCTGTCACTAAAATAAGAGTTTGTACTTTAGTGCTGTGCTGCCAGAACACTGGAAATGTTTGGACTTTTTCTTTTATTCTTTTTTTTTTTTTTTCCCTTTAATCCCTGCTCGAGATTTTTGATCTTTCCAGTTTTTTGAGGGGGGAAAAAAGTATGGAAATGGATATAAAAGCCTCCTGTATCATGTTTACATATGTTTTAATTCTCAAATTGTGCTTACACTAGGCAGCTGAAGGAGGACAGGGGCAGTCTGGGAATGTCAGTACAGCTTTGTGGAGAGAAACCAGTGGGGGGATAACAATAAAGCAAACAAGGACTGAGATTTTTAGGGAGAGGGGACCTAATTTCCTATTTATTTCTGTGTCAGAAAAGCTCTGGGGAATAAACTTAATATTTGAGGGAGGTTATGTGCTGTGTGGCACTCACAGTCAATCTTAGCAGTGCTTTCAGTGTAGTTTTATTGCTCAGGTGAACAACTTATTTTTAAGTTTAACTTGGGTGACCGAAATAAATGGATGTTGAAGGGCAGCTTTAGTGGGGTTTGGGGGGGGTCTGTGTGTATGAATCATTTTTGATTTTAAATTTAGTTGGAATTTAGCACTCTGCTCTCTCTTCTGTTCTGCAATAACACTTGACTGATGATGGGCCTCCCTTCCCAGCAACTGAACTGTATGATACCTTTTTTATGTAATTTTCTTCAGAAAGACGAAAAAGGCTCCGTTTGCCATTTCCATTGTCTCTGGATTTCATTATCTGCTTAAATTCAGTTCATTCTTTTTGTAGCACTAAAACAGGACTGATGTCAGGGGATGGTCGGGATTTATGATCTGAGTTAAGGCAAAGAATTGTGGAAAAATGAATACTTTATTAAGGGAAAAAAATGTTTAACAGGTGATAAAATGTAACTGTTGACTGGATACTTGAAAGCAGGGAGAAGGCGAGTTGCTTCAGCGTGAAAGAAAGCCTTTAATAAAACAACCTTTAAGTTTAATTCTTGTTCCAGAAAGCAGAGGGCTTGATTTCTCATGGATGATTACACAGCTGGAGGGAGCCAAGTGATGCCATCAGCAGGGAGACAGGACTAGAAGTGGCAGGAGCATCACCACCACCAAAAAACAGTAATTCCAGTGAATTACTGGAGATGCCAAAACCCCAGAGATGCAGGAGGGGATCAGCATGTCATGAGGACTCTTGTACTGTCAAATATGAATGTGTTTATACATATATTGTATGCTATATTATATTGTAATGATTAAAATTTCTTCCTGATTACAACCTCAATGGTTTTGGAAGTATACACTACATTATATCATATATATAACACAATATAATGTAACACAATATATAACACATTGTATATATACACAAATATATGTATATATAGTGTATCCATACAGCATATTATATCATGTACATTATATATTATATTGTATATTAAATATCACAAAATTACCTTAACACATTATTAATTAATATATTAACTAGCAAATTAATTTCTAAATTAAAATGCATGAATTGTTAATGCAGTGATATATAACAGGAATATATTTTATATATTATATAAACAGAAAACATAGTCACAAATATATTTATATAAATATTAAAAATAGATTAATTTATTTATATATAATAAATATAAAATACAATATATTATAATATACAATATATTATATATAATATAGAGCATAAATATAATATAATATAATATAATATAATATAATATAATATAATATAATATAATATAATATAATATAATATAATATAATATTATATATTATGTTCTTATATATTATATATAATATAGAATGTATTATATATTATTATATATTACAATATATATTACACCATAGATTATGAAAATATTAAAAAATATAAAATACATCAATACACATATATTTATATATTAAAGAAAAATAAAACACATCCATCTAAATATATTTATATAAAATACAAATATATATGGATTATATATAATTTTTATTTCTATTTTTATATAAATATATTTATATATTTCTAAATATATATAATTTTATATATTATTTAAGTATATAAATATATAAAAGGTATAAAATTAAATATCTAAATAATATTGATATATTATATAGAAAAATATAAGCTATAAGATATAAAATATAAAATATATATAGTATATATTATATATATATTATATATATAGTATAGTGATCACCTTAGGATAATTACTTAGGAATTACTTCTGCCAACTGGGAAGGAGAAGGTGCATTCCAAGCGCTCCCCCGCGCTCCTCTCCCAGCTGAGAAGAGTTTCCCGACGAAGCGAAGCGGCTCGGGCGGTGCCCATAAAACCCCCGGGGGAGGGCAGGGAGGGTCCCGCGGCTGCAGTTGCGGTCCCGGATCCCGCAGGGAGAGCCTACAATTCCCGTCGTGCTTCCCGCATGCAGACACCGCGGTGACATCAGCTGCTCCAGGGCTGGGACTGGCTGGATGGAGAGCGGACCCAAAAAAATGTAAGCTCGGGATTCCTTTCGCTTCTGCAGCGGGGCCTGGGGCGCCCTGCGGTTTTTGGCTGGCGGGAGGGTTTCGGCTGCCACGGAGGACTTTGAGGGGGTGCGTGGATGAGAAAGCCGTTCGGGGCAGGAATTCTGCGCTGTTCCTCGCAGTGCCGGTGCGGGTCGAGGCTCCCGTGCCCGTGCGGAGCAGCTCTCGGTGCCAAAGCTGCTTCCCCTCCTGGGGCCGATTCCTTGCCCCGGGATCCGCGTGTTTTCCGTGTCCTGCGGCTCCAAGGGGCGGAGGGGGGACGCTCCCCACAGCCTGGCAACAGTGTGCGTGTAGTAACCGGGGCTGAAGTGTAACTATGTTGGAGTAACCGGCGCATCCCGGTGCAGGGAATGGCTGGTGGGAACGGCTGCGCAGGTTTGTCTCGCTGCAAGTTGGTCCTTGCTGAGGGTTTGTTCTCCAGGAGGGATGCTGGGGTGGGTGCCTGGAGCGATGCTGGGATTTCGGGCAGCGGGAGGAACAATCCAGCCGAGTGATTTCTGCGCTGTAACGCTGTTTTTCGGCTGCTGTGGCTTAAAGTAAGATCGTGATTTACTCGCTTGAGAGTGCTCAGCCTTTCAAGTCATTCCGTGATTGCGGGTGCCTGAAAAAAACATCCCCACATAGTTCTCTAAACGCAAATGTCTCTTGCTGTTGGCAACCAGAGTTTCCTGAGGGGGCTCAAAAAGTGGATGGGAAACGTGGGAATACTTGCTGTCATCTTTTCTCTGAGAAACACAGCGACTTCTCAGGCAGGTGATGGATTCCCCTCTCACTTTTCTTCAGAAACAGTTTAGATCTGTTAAGTGACATCGAGGACGCCTATTAGTACTCGAATTTCACTAAGTGAGCAGCAGGCCAAGTGGGAAAAGTGGGTTTGTGTCTAATCTCAGGAGTCTAATGAAATTAAACTACAAATCTCTGTATGTTGTGTGCCCTGATCCTCATGCAGCTGCTGGAAAAAAAAAAAAGTTCTATTTATTTCGCCTCATCTACCAGTTTGTAACTCCTAAGAGTGTGGTTTTTACACACTCATTAATGGATAACAACTTCAGCGTTTTTGTTTGTTTAAAAACATATTTTGACAGTTATTTTGGTGTGGTGGAGTTTAAACTGTACTGGGTTTTCCCTCTGCCACAGTGAGGCTGGAAAAATACTTTGTGGCCTCAGCTGGAATTTTGTATCCCTAAAACAAAAAGGTTTATATTAACGCCAGCAATGCTGTTTTACAGCACGGGATATAATCTACAAATCATACACTTAAGGTGCCTTTGGATTAGTTGGCTTGAAAGGGAGTGGAAGTTCAGTAAAATCTCTGTACCTGTTTGTTTAGTATCCCCTTGTGTTTCCCTGGACTGCAGGAGATAAAGGAGTGTGACACGTGGTAGGAGTTGTGAGTGAAGGTGAATATATAGAAGGAGCTGGCATTAAGTTCCCTTATATTTCCTTGCAGCCTGGAGGAAAATATAAAATCCTCTGAAACTCCAGAGTAAGGGTTTCAGTCATTCTTCCATGCAAAAGTACCTGGGAATAGTGGGACTTGAGTGTTTGGAGTGCTTGTGGCTCTGGACTGCAGTTAGTGTGCAGAGATGTAAAAATCCATCATTAAAAACAACATCAGTAACTTTTTAAACAGTTTAAATGAATAGCAAAGCAGGGCTTTGTTTCTAAACTACCCACTTGCAAATTAGTCCTTTTTTTTTTTTTTTTTTTTTTTTTTTCCTTCAATAAAGCAAGAAGTGGGGAGGCTGCAAATTGGAATTTCTGAAATGACCAATCTTTGGGCAGACTGAAGTTGTGATAACTTCACAAATCCACAGTCCCCAGTGGATAAATCTGTATCGTGTAGTTTCCTGAGTGCTTACTCTGTTTAATTCCTTGTCGTTGCCATTTAAAGTTTAAATGTAAATGTTGCAGAAATGCTCTGGGGATTTTTTTGGGGGGTTTTTATGTGGCTCGGGAAGAAGAACCTCACAGAGGTGGCAGTGCACTGCTCCAGGGATGGAATCAGGGAGCAGATTGGAGTCTCCTCCACAACAAACTCTGTCACTTCAGCTTTGTAAAGACGGACCTAAATATAAAACAAACAAAAAGCTGTGTTAAGGAGAAATGTGGGTCTTGAGACCTGACAGAAGTTCTCCCAAGTAACCTGATTCTGGAACTTGCAAACCCTCAGGAGTGTGGGTGGAAGTTTTTAGGCCTTCCTTGTGATCTTCCTAAAACACTGAGGTGTCGTTTAACATCACTTTTTTGTTCGTTTGTTTGTTTATTAGTCTGGAGAATTAGGTGTACCACAGCACATGGAATTGCAAATATTTTGCTTGGATATTTAGAAGATTGTGGGAAGTGTCTGTATGAGTGCATACAGGGAAAATGTTATCCTTTTTATCCAGGGTTTGGGATACGTGGATCAGGAGGCACCAAAATCAGTGGGGTGACCCTACAGGTGCTGTTTATAGGGTTCATTTGAAGTTTCTGGTGTCAGTTTTAAAGCACTGATGGGAAGATGAGTGGATGCTGCACTCCCATTTCCCTGCTGATGGACCATTATGCTGTGGGCGTTGCTCTTTTTTTGTGTAGAGTTCTCGAGCACTTTTCAGAAGCAAACAAACTTAAAACTATCTGTAAGTTCAGGACATGATATTAAAGCACTCAGTGGAAACATTTTTATTTTTTATTTGTCAATGTAACAATGAAAGCTGGCAGTGCTGCTTTAGCTGAAACATTGGCCTCTCCCAAAGCTCTAATGTGACATCCTTACACCCTGAAGGTACCCAATGGGCCTTTTTGGATTTAATTAGTTATCAGTAGTGCAAGAAGCTTGTGCTTGTATCAGCCCCTGAAAACAAAGTGGAAGCCACAGATTGTTGCCATTGAAAATCCACTTTTCTGAGGAGGGTGTGATGGCCAGACCTGTTTTGAACACCTGGGTAAATTTTAGGCTTTGTTTGGACCATTTTTGTAGGTTGTGAAGCCAAATTGCAGCACCTGCAATGCTTTGGAGGTTTCCCACGATGTCAAGCAGTTCCTGTTCAGAGATGTCAATGGATTGTTGTTTGGGCTTTCAGGTGTCAATTAGTGCTTTGTGAAAAACTCGTTTAAAATCATTGAACCCACCCTTGAAGTGAGAGTGGGTCACCCACAGTGGGCTGTGGGTGTAGACTGACATCATCCTGTTACTTCAGGACAGGAGCAGGTGCTTTGTCAGGTTTTGAGAATTTATCACAATGCGTTTGTTCCACACCTTATCTGAATCATAAAAGCCTTCTGAACATTTCCAGGGGTGGTGACTTCCCCACTTCCCTGGGCAGCCCCTTCCAATGCCTGACCACCCTTTCAGTGAAGAAGTTTTTCCTAATATCCAACTTAAACCTCCCCTGGCACAATTTGAGGCTGTTTCATCTCATCCTGTTGCTTGTTACTTGGGAGCAGAGCCTGAACCCTCCACTCTTTGCTCCCCCCTCCTGTCAGGGATTGCAGAGCCAGAAGGTCCCCCCTGAGCCTCCTTTTCTCCAGGCTGAGCCCCCCCAGCTCCCTCAGCTGCTCCTGCTGCTCCAGCCCCTTCCCTGGACATGCTCCAGCCCCTCAATTCCAGTGTTATCCCAAGGGGCTGTGCTTACATCACACCTGGCTTTGGATACCTGTGCGTGTGTGGGGACTTGGAGAGATGCTGAGAGGAGCAATGAGGAGATGTAGAAATGAGATTCATGTGGAAAGTACAACTTTGACAGGTCTGGTGATTGCTGCTTTTTTTTTTTTTTTTTTTGTTTATTTTAATTGCTTTTAAACAGGCTGAGTCAGTCCAGCAGATTCTAAATTTTGGGTTGCACAGCAATGCTGGACACTGCAGAGAGGAGAAGCTGTGTGCTGGTAACAAGGACATGGTCAAAGTGCCACCCCTGCTCACTGCAAGCCACGGGTGAGTCCAAAAAGTGAATTTACGTAGGTGAACAGAAATAAAAACTGATGTGATGTTTGTTTTATAGTGAATAACCACATAAAATAAACCCCCTCAACACCTGAAGGGATTGTTACATCACAGTTTCACTGTTCCAGGACAAGGGAGTGACCCTCTGTTCGTGGAATTCAGTAGATCCTCACACACTCCTCTCGTCAAACTTACCACAAAGAGCAACTGCTGGAAGTTACTCTGAACCCAAAGAAAACAAATAAACAAACCCCAAACTTTGTATTGAATGAATGTTTTTAGATGCTTCTGTTGAAACAAATGGCCCATTAGTCCATGAGTGCTCTTACTGGTAACTAGTCAATAGATCTCTTATACTGAACAAGCATCTCATAAATGTACTTGTTCCCTCACACCCTTAAATGGTGCTTTTTTTTTTTTTTTTATGGGTTTTTGCCCCAGCTGTGTAAGAGAAGTTTCAGACTTGATTCTTTCTCCTCAGGAAAAAAAAGCTTCTTAATTCTTTGACTGCTAAAAAGGAACATTTTCCCCTCTGCTGCTGCAAAAAAGCCTTTTTGATGATGTGAAATTGGGATTTAGAAGGCAAGTCTTCAGTAATCTGCCTTTTTTAAGGGTTTATCTGTGACATTAAGAGGTATCTGAATAACTGACCTATTTTCTCCCCTGAGGTTTTTTTTTTTTTAACATATCCCTGTTGCCTGTTGTACTTGTGCTGGTTCATTTCCTGGGTAACCTAAGGAAGCAATTTATGGAATTCTGATTTTTCCCTTTTTTTTTTTTTTTTTTTAACCCACTGGTTTCAGAGAATTACTAGCAGTACATCCTGATTTAACCAGTCCCAGCGTGCTACAGATTAAGAAGGCTGTAGGTAGGAGTTATTAGAAATCTTAAAAAAAAGAAAAACAAACACCAAACCCCAACCCAAACCAGCGCTTTTTCTCATGTCTTCTTTTTCTTGGTGAGATAAAGCAGAAATAAACAGGAAATTTTTATCCTGCCAAGAAATCAGCGTAGAACACACAATGTAAATGTAGCAACACCGTGCAGTGCTGTTGTTTACTGTGGTTACCAGAGATGTTTATAAAAGCATCGCTGAGCAATGCTCTGGAGCAGGGAGTTCCTGCGGGTTTAGGATAACTGGCTGCAAAAAGCCCTTTTGCTGATTTACCCCAAATGCTTTTTGGATTTTGTCAGGTGGGACTTTGTGTCAATGCAAGTAACTTTCTCCAGTTGTATAGTGAAGCAAATATAGCTGTGATTACATCACTTTTCAGCTTATAACATCCTTCCAGAGAACTGTTAGTCTGATATGAACCATAAACTGCTCTTGCATCTGAACAGGAACAAATTCCTCCCTGTGAGGGTGGAGAGACCCTGGCACAGGTTGCCCAGAGAAGCTGTGGATGCCCCTGGATCCCTCCCTGGAAGAGTCCAAGGCCAGGTTGGAGCAGCCTGGGCTAGTGGAAGGTGTCCCTGCCCGTGGCAGGGGGTGGGATGAGATGATCCTTAAGGTCCCTTCCATCCCAAACTGTTCTGGTTTTTGCTGGACAGGAGTGGAAACAAAACACCTCCAATAATGAGAGAAACAACATGTGAGTCTCCTGCTGCATCCCCAGAGCTGTGAAACCTTTCAGACAGAGGATTTTTCACAAGGTGTAAATCTGTTTTTTAGCTTTTCTGGAAAGTGAAGAGCTTCTTCATGTGGGGCTTTGCCAGTGAAAGTAACTTCTTCTAATTGTGTAACGAGGCAAATATTTATCCCATCTCAGGCAGTGCTGGTGAGGCAGAAACCTCTGTGTGGAGAATTCTTCCTCTCTTTAGCAGAGGGTACAGTGAGGGGAGGGGACACTGGCAATGCTGTCCTGTTCATCCCTTCCAACACCAGCTGTCCCCAGGTGTCTGCCAGGCAGGATTCTCTGTTCCAAACATGACTTACAGGACATTTATCATGCCCTTTGCTGAGAGCTGTGGGTCCATCTGCCTCTGGATGCCTGGCAGCTGTTGTAGCTTGGCAGGACTGGGGGATGGAGGGGATGGATTGGGCAGGAGGAGATTTTTTTTGTTTTGTTTTTTTTTGTTATTGTTTTGAGAGATAATTTAGTGAGAGCAGCAGCTTTCCCAGGATTTGCAGGGTGGAAAGGGTAAAATAAAAGCACTGTTGAAGACTGTGATTGTCATAATTTGATATTTCCTTAAATTTTTTTTTTTTAAGGCAGAATTTCATTTTTTTTTAATTTTTTTTTTTAATACTAGAATTGAGTGTGTTTTTTCTTTTACTGTAACTTGTTATTAAGTTCTCCTGTAAATCCCAGAGGAGAACTTGTGTTTAACTGGGTGGAAGGACGAGCTCTGCTGTTTTGGAAGTGCCCAGGCTGTATCTCGGGTACATGAAGTACCTCCTCTCCTGATCTTTAGACACACTGTCCTGCACAACTCACATTAGCAGTGATTAATGGCTCTGAAAATAAAAGATAAATCCATTCCTTACAGATCCTATTTTTAATCTGTGCAGGAGTATTTTATACCCTCGCCAAGGAGCAGAATTTATCTCCCTGTGTTGTTCCCTTTTCGTCCAAACAAGACCAGGGCTCGGGCACTGGCCTGTGGTTGTTGATACTGCTGAATTTTTCCTGGAATTTCAGCCTTGGTCAGCTACTGCTTTCCCAAATATTACCTGTGTGTGATTCAGGAGTCCTTTGGAGCACAAAAATGTGGGTCCCCCCTCCTCTTCTTCTGCAGGGTCAGAAATGACCTGTGTAACTCAAGCTCTGCGGTGCCCTTTGGTCCCTGGGCCAGGAGGTCATTATTTTCTGTTATTTAATGATATAAATTGATGTAAAATGATGTAAAATATTGATAGTGTGTTTGCATGGAAATTTGCAGATTATTTGTGCAGCCTCTGCAAGTTTCTAGTGCCTCTAATTCTGTTATTTAATAGGGATTTGTCTGGATGTGTAAGAGCAGTTTATAAGCCAGTGATGACCCCTCAGTGAAAGCTTTTTATTCAAAAAATTCCCTAAAGGATTGTTCTGCTTGTGGCAGGAACACTCCTGGCCAGGGAATATTTCTTTTACTACCTCTTCAAACAATACCCAGGGGAAGGGAGACCTTCCCAGTCTGTGACAGCTTTCACTAAACCAAGGTTTGACCAAGGATTTGTAGTAAGCAAAAAAAACAAAAAAAAACCCACCTAAATTCACAGAATTCCAGGTTGGAAGTGACCTCAACTATCACCTGCTCCAACCTTTCTTGGCATAATCATTATCAGAATCAATAATTTATTTGTAATAATTCTGGATCAATGCTTAAAGCCGAGTTACCTTTCCTTACCCACACTTTGCTCTGTGGAGTTTACAAATTTCCCTCCCTGCTTTCCTCTTCTTTGGAATAGTTTGTGTTTTCAGGGATGTGAGTGGGATAACTGCCCTTCCCTTTGTTTTCCAGAGGGGATGTGTTTGCCTGTGCCATGTGCACTTCCAGCCATGTGGAACAGCAGGTTCTGAGCTCATGAACGTGACACCCCAACACCTGCGATGTGAAACCTGGGGGGAATTCCTGTTGTTGTGTAGTAAGTCATTTTTGTTATTCACTGATTTACTTTTAGAAGGCACACGCATTTGTCAGCTTTGAACTAATGTGATTTAGACTTTATCCCCTTATCACAGCGATGCTTCATTTTCCCCTAATAATTATTCAGTTCAAGAAATAAAAGTAAGGCTTTGCTGTGTTGCCTTTGCTGCCAGCTGACAGAAATGTAGAATAATAAAAATACTCTCTTCTCTTTCCAACACAGGGTAAATAGCAGGAACTAAACAATGGACACTCAGTTATTTTCCCCATTATTAGGAGCAGTTCCCAATTCCCCCCCGCCCCTGGAATCTTCCCGGCTGTGCAGCGACTGGTTGGGATGTGGGGAGGAGATGGGCTCCAAAACTGCCTTCCAGGACTGCACAAAGAAAAGGTATGAGCATTCCTGCTGGGAGCAGAAAAAACAGGATTCCAGATCTGTTTCAGAGAGGGTTTATGGGATAACTTTTAAACACAAATTAAATTTATTGGGTTTCTAGTTATTACAGAGGTTGTGGGGAAAAAAAAAGGGGGTGTTTACCTGTAAAAGCATCTGAAAGTTTGGAAAGGATACCACATTCAGGGAACAAAATGGGAAACTCCTATGTGCCATGGAAAACTCCTTGAGGAAAATCCTCCTCTCCTTCTGTGCCTCCCCACCCCTCAGTTCCACAGATCGTGATTTCGTGCTTGATAATGCAGATTATTTCCTGGAACGTGGAGAGTGTCAGAAACAGGTCAAGTGTAAGTGGTACCTGTGCTGCTGAAAGCATAAACATGGCACAGCTACTCCTGAAAATACATCAGCCCACTGGCTTGTTGTGCCCTTGATATAAGGCATTCAAGTTTGATTTTCATATTAAAAAAATATAGTTTTGCACTTCTGGGTACTTGAATAATTTTTATGGAGAAATTTCCTCTGCCCAAGTGCAGCTCTTGGTGTTGGAGGCACTTCTGATCAGCCAGCTTATTGCAGTGAAATTATTAACGGTGCAGGGAAGGCTGGACAGGGGTTTGAAAGCTTCCCTGGGAGTGGAGAGCAAATAAAACTCCTCTTTGGTTTTGATAAGTCAGCTCTGCAAAGGGAAGACTGCTGTAAAATCATGGATAATATGAGGATTACAGGGAATGATGGCAGTAACCCACTGAAATAATCAGGTCTCTCATTCCTCCTGATCACTTCGTGGCTCGTGGGCAGCAGCTAAAATTGTCACATTGAAACTGCTCCAGAAATGCATAAACAGTGGTTTTTTTTTTTATTATTGGGCTTCCCCCTCTCTCCTTTGCTCCTTTATGCCAAGTGATGGCAATGTAATATTGCTTTTTTGGGGAGGTTGGTTGGTACAGGCTGGCACAGCAGCTTTTGGCACTCTGGTGATGCCTTTCCAGTGGGTATTTCTAGGATCTCACTGCCTTTTTTTTTTTTTTTTTAATCACTTTCTTAATAAGAAAGATGAAATTTGAGATGGGAGAAAGGGGAGTCCACTGGTTCACAAGGTGCTGAAAGGTAACAGTTAAGGAAGACCTATAAAGCAGAAAAACTAATTTGTTTTGACTACTCTTCCCTGAAAAGTGTCACAGTTTAAGCTCTAAGTGTTAGGTTTTAAGCACAGAGTGACAATCTTCTAATTAAAATATTCAGTATTTTCTTAAAAGCAGCTTTTAGATTATTGCAGCTTTTTTTTCTTTTTTTCAAATATGGAAATGAATTAAATTAAATGGTACTTATCTGTTAGTGATAATCCATGTCTACACCCCTCCTGAGATATTCAGTGTTCCTTGAGGTCTCCTTTAAGAAAAACAGATAAAGAGAAAAGTTTGCTATTTTAGAAGGACACAGAAGAGATTCTCATCAAATAAAAGTTGTATATTTATAAAAACACTTTGCACTTCTGTGCATCCTGAATAAAATCACTCAGAGCAGATTCCTTGCAGAGGGAAATGAAGTAATAGAGGTAAAAGTCAAAGTGTGATGAGGACTTAAAAGCCAGTAAGTGGCTTATTTTTTACTGTAGCAAGAGATTAACAAAGTGATTGTCTTAATAGTTTATCCCTCATTTTATGGTCTCTGTTAATCAGCCAAATTAGTGAGTGATTATGTGGCAGCATTAGCAGATGATGCAGTTTGGATGAGCTGATGCCAGGGAAGACTGGGAGACCCCCAGGAACACTGAGAGGGATCAACTGAGTGACAATAGGCTGGTGAGTGAACGTCATTAAAGCAAAACAATGAGTGTTACAGGGAAGGAGATCTTAGAGTGTTATATTTTAATTGATTTCTGAGTAAGGGTCAGGTGTCAGCACAGGCAGCTCTAAAAGAACTCGTTTTGGCCCTGAAGTAACAGTTGGGCTTGTGCAAGACTGGTGGTGGTTGAACTTTAGTAAATATTCCTGATAAAGTTATTTCTAGCATGGCCTTAAAAAGTGGTTCAACTTAAGTATAACTTTTTTTTTTTTTTTTTTTTTTTTTTTTTAGATGAAAATAAGTTCTTGAATTGCAGATGCAGGTAAATTACAATCCCCAGGACTCTGACAATGTTGATTGTATTTATCCTCTCAACAAGACAGTCAGGGTTTGGAGGAATGTCTCTGAAATAGTTGTGGAAAGAGAGGAGAATCTCTTGCTGCTCCAGCCTCTTTACTTGACAGCTTGGGAAGTGTCTGGTGAAGCAAGAAGTCAAGAAAATTGTTCTACTTCTCTCAGGCTGTAGAATTCACAAACACAGGGAGAGTTTGGATGCTGAGAATACATTAAATTAGAATTTCAAACTAGCAGATGGTGCTAAAATAAATTAAAGGTTTTGTACTTTGCTTTTCCTTTTGCCTTGGATTTGTTTAGGAGAAAAAAAAAAAAGACTTAATTATCTAAGCTTTTATTTATTTGTTTGTTTGTTTTCAGAGCATCAGTGAATCTTTCTTATTCTGGCAATGGCCCTGATATGTTTGGGCTGGTGTCAAGCATTTTAGAGCAGCCAAGCAAGCCTGAACCGGTCACAGATTGGTAAGTTTGTTCTGAAAGCTCTTAAAATTTGTGTTGGTTTTTTTTTTTTTTTTATTATTATGCCCATTGTCACACAGATGTGATACCCATTTTTGATTATTTCAGAGTTCAATAATGAAGGTCTTATGAATTCCATTAAAATGTGGAAGTGTTTTGACTTGCTAATAAAAAAAAAAAAGGCAATAAACTCTTAGAAATGTGAATTTTTCCTAAGTCTTCCATCAGCTTTACAGCATTTGGGGAGGAACGAAAAATATGATTAATTTTAACCAGTAGGGAGTTGACCGAATGCAGGGGAAATATAAAATATTTAATAAATCCAAATAAACTCTGCAGTTCTGAATATATGTATTATAAACAGCAGAGAACAGTCAGATTTCACAGACCATTTACTCAACTGCAGTGGGAATATTCCTCTCCTTGATTTTTTTTTTTTTTTCTTTGAGGAGAGCTGTGTGTGGTTGGTCAATAATATAATGGGAAAGATGTGTAGTGGAAGGGAAATAACCATGGTGTGTGAACTATTTTAAGGTAAGAAATGTTTAAGATAATTAAATAATAAATAAATAAAAATAAAGTGTTTTAACTTCTTGTTACAGGAACTCTCTTTCGAGGTTGTTTCCTCCCCTGTGGGCACCTGACCTTGGAAGTAAGGGGGGATTCCCGGCAAAGCAGCCCATGGAAAGCAAGGAATTCCCAAACCTGGTGGGGAGGACACGGAGCTGCCCCCAGGAGCAGCTGCAGAAGCCTCCTGATGTGCAGATGTTGCCCAGAGGTTTGGGAGATCTCCAGCTCTTTGAGTCTTGGCTTCCTCAGCCTCCTGGCAGCATCCTGAGGAGCAGCTACCCTGAAAATTCCTGCTTCCGAAATAACAACGATAACAGGATTCCCCAGGAAGGGTTTTCGTTTCACTGCAATCAGCACTTGGGCAGCTTCGACCACGGGAGGCTCAGTGGGGACTGCCAAAAATTCGGCTCCAATTTTGGCCCTTTTCCTTCTCAGAGCAGGCTGAAAGAAGGCATTAATGCTCAGAAGGAGTATTGGAAAAGTGAAAGGGCAAGAGGAAAAGCCCTAAAAAATCATGCTCAAGAACAACTGAAGTGTTCCCCTGATCTTTCCCATCAGCCCTTTGGTAACTCCTGGGATAAAGTATCCCAGGACAACCACTGGCTTTCTAAAAGGTATGAAAACGTTGCAGCTGCTCACAAACTGCAGTCAGCTCTCTATCCATCGCTGCATTTTTTCAACCAAGCCCCTAATGAAAACAAATTCCCTGGAGAAACAGGCAGAAAACCCCAGGAAACCCACGTGCAAAACGGCCACCGTGGCTTTCCTTTGGGGAATGCTTTTAATAGTAATGGATGTAAGATTAATGTTGGCCCCAAAGAACTCTCTCCTGAAGTGGCTGAGTGTGATTTATCTGTGAAAAACGTTGTGCAGAATGGGAGTTATCCATCGTACCATGGGTGTGCGTGGCTGGATGGGAAAGGCCTGGCAGCTGGATCGGATATTCCGTGTGGGAAACGGGTCACAAGTCCACAATTGTCCTCAGGGGTCTCAACCACGTCTGGGGGTTCTCCCACCCATCAGTCCCCTTACTACTCACAGCTCCTACCTGTCCTCCCTCCCAGGAAAGATGGGAGGTTACAAACATCCAATGGTTTTTCTAATAATCTGGGGCTTTGTAACTTCACCTCAGAAAATCAGAAGCAAATGAAACCCGCTGGGCAATCCCAGACGGATTCCTTGACTAATAAGGAGGGGCCATACCATAAATTCCCTGTTCATTCCTCATCTGACTGGTTAATGCAGCAGGAGGCTGGAAGTGAAGACCCCGAGAAATACCACAGGTTTCCAAAAAAGCAGACCCAGGAGACCTGTAATAAAGACGAGAGAGGAGGCAGAAAGAGTTGGATTCCCCATTTGGGATGTGCCGCCCCAAACCGCCCTCCCTTCAATATGTTCCCGAAAAAGCACGAGCAGAACGGTGGCGGCCTGTCAGACTTCATCAATCCTTCCTTCCTTCCTTCCTTCCCCTTCATGTCTGATTTGAAGCAGAATCCCAGCCTGCCTCTGCTCAATCCCCATCTGCTTCCACCAGCGAATAACTTGGGTTTTCCCCCGGCGCCGTTTCCCTTCTCAGAACTTGTTGACCTTTTCCACTGCGACGACTTCAACCCCTTGAGCCCCTTCCTCAGTGACCTGTTCTGTGGGGAGGTGGCTGCTCCCTGCTTTGCCTTCCCAACCCCCTGGAACAAGCACAGACCCCCAAGGAACCGCAGTGGACCTGCCAACGAGCTGCACGTCCGACTGGAGGAGTGTTACGAGCAGTGGAGAGCTCTGGAGAAGGAAAGGAAGAAGGTAAAGCCCAACTGATAGTAATTCCTCATAAGAACTTGACTGGTTTTAAATCATATGAAGAAAGAGAAAACTTAGTATTTCTTCTTTGGTTGGCTTTTTTTGTTTGTTTGTTTTGTTGATTGTTTGGGTTTTGTGTTTTATTTTTTTTACTGTTGGTGTTGTAGTTGTCTTTCCCTTTGGTTTCTTATTTTACTAAATCTTTGGTTTTAGTAATATAGAAAATTAAGCAACTAATCCTGGGCAAACCTGAAGTGTCTTGAGTGTGTGTGCCCTCTCCCAAAGGAAATAGCAATTTATGCTCTTATTACAACCACTCTCCTGCCTCAAACTCTCTTGCTAAGAGCTGTTGTCAGGGAGAGATCATGCTACTGAGAAGTTGGAATGATAAAGGAGGAGGAAATGCTTTTCCAAGAGGAGTCAGATCTCTGAATTCCATGCCAGGCATCAGAAACTAAACTGTCAATAATCCCTCTCCTAATTGTACACTGAGCCTGGCTATTTCTTCCACTTTGGAAAAGACTCCTGGTCTGATGAGGAGACAGGTGTCTGACCAAACTGGACCTCTGGAGAGCACATTTTTCTTTCCTTCATCATTTGTGGGACCTTGCTAATGGACATCAGGAGGTGGAAATAGAACTGCTTGTATTGTTCTCTCATGGGTGCCCCTACACAAGACTCCTCTCTGCCTGTCTGATCTTCCAGGAGTTCTCTTCAAGTGGGAAAGGGTGATGGTGATTTCTGCTCCAGTGTATTTGGGAACACTTCCTCTTTCTCTTGTGGCAAAGAAGGCTGTTCCAGGCCTGCTCAAGCAGGATTTGTGTCAATTAAGTCATCTGGGAAGACCAAATCATAGGTTTTATGTCCTGGTTTCTTTATTTTGTGATTAAAGGATGCTTTTTTTTTCCTGGATGCCTTTCAGGCTTCTCAGGTGAGAGGAGTTGGAGTCAGTGAGCTCTTGTAATCCATGTTAGGCAGGGGCAGAGACTAAATAATATGGAAGTGTCAGTAAAGCACATATTTGCAGTAGGAATGTACATAGTGGGAATGTGGACTTAACCTTGCCTTGAACTGCAGGGTGACACCTGGGCCCTCTTTTCGGTGTCCACTGGACACTGAAGAAGGAAAGAGAGAAGGAATCTACTGCTAGTTTTCTTTTTTTTTATTCCCAAGTGTAAGTAGTTCCTCTCAAAAATAGGTTTGGTGATGTTTAGTCACTGTCTGTGTTATAGAAGTGGGTTGTTCAGTGTCTTTCTCAACAGGGAGTTTGGCAACTGTATTAATAATTTTTCAGAGCTGATACAAGTTTAAGTTTAAAAGTTAAATCTGACTTAATCCTGATGAACTTGAGATGCAATTTCTGCTGCTGTGATCGCCCGTTCCTTTGTTTTAATAATCACAGTATGTGACATTTGAGAAATGCAGTGAGAGCTGTCGAGTTTAAATTCACAGAACTGCAGAATCATTAAGGTTAGAAAAGACCTTTGAGATCATCAAGTCCAACCATCAACCAGCACCATCCTGTTCAACCACTAAACCACATCCCCAAGTGCCTGTTCCTTGGGTGTTACACAGGAATTTCTTTGCCTGGGTCTGTGTCCAAGATTGATTAAAATAAAGTTGTACAGGTTTGGTTCTCACTTCCTAGCTCAAATGACACCTCTGTGGCCTGACTCCCTGCCACCTGAGCATTGTAGTCTGAGGGAGAGCTGAATTAGGGAAATACTCCTGCAAAGAAGCTGGAGAGGGAGTTTAGACAAGGGATGGAGTGATGGGACAAGAGGTAATGGCTTTAAACCAAAAGAGGGCAGGGTTGGATTAGATTTAGGAAGAAATTGTTCCCTGTGAGGGTGGGCAGGCCCTGGCACAGGTTGCCCAGAGAAGCTGTGGCTGCCCCTGGATCCCTGGAAGTGTCCAAGGCCAGGTTGGACGGGGCTTGGAGCAACCTGGGCTGGTGGAAGGTGTCGCTGCCCATGGCAGGGGGTGGAACTGATGATCTTTAAGGTCTCTTCCAACCCAAACCATTCCATGATTCTATAACACTTGGGAATGTTTTTCTGTGACCACAGTCAGAAGTAAAGATGGGACGCTCACTTCTAAAGCACTCAGAAATTCCGAACATCCCCCCCAAACCAGACTTGCAATACTGTACTAATTACAAACATTCACACTGGATATTCATTTTTCCCTTCAGACTGAGGCTGACCTTGCAAGACACTTCCCGAGGCAGTTCATCTCCAGCTGCAGCAACACCCCCGTGTCCCGCCTCCCTGCCAACCCCTCGCGGGTGGATCGCCTGATTGCTGACCAGTGTCGGGAACACTCCAGGGTAGGTGGCCTTGTGTGTCTTATATTTGTTTTTAAGGGAGATTTATTATTTTTTTTAATAAATACCTAACGATTTTTGGCGTTCCCTGGCAGGTGGTGGCGTTGGTAGGAACGATGGAAAGGCTTCGCGGCTCCCCCGTGCACGGGAACATCCCCGCGGCCCTGGAGCGCCACGGGGGAGCCATCGACGGAACGCGGGCCCGGCGGGAGGATGAGATTGTGAACGCTGCCAACCCCCAGAGGCAAGGAGTGCCACGATCCACCCACGAGAAAGGTACCTGTGCCCCCCCTTCATCCCCCCCCCATCCCTGCAGAGATTTAATTGTGAGCGTGCTCAATTTAAAATACGCCGGTTTGGAACGTGCAACAATTCTCGTTGCTCCAGCAAAAGAAAACTTGTAGTTACACGCTAGCTGCTTTTGAAGCCTTTAAAGTTACTGTGAGGTTTAAACACTTCAAAATGTTTCCCTCTTGACTAAGAGAACTGTAAAAATTATTCAGTGATATTATATAACCATAAGTCACTATGCTGAAAGTAAAAATATACTTATTTTTAAGCAAATAGAACTTTTTTTTTTTTTTTAGTGATACTGCTGTACTTTCTTTTCCTTTCAGCTTACAAAGTTAAAAAAAAAAATTTACTGGAGTTGTGTTAATTGATTATGTTTGTCTACCTTTATCTAAGTCACAAATACACCGGAAATTACGTTCAAAGTTCTGTTGAAGTAAAGCCAGAGGGATCTGTAGCAGCAGTAGAAGTGATACATGTCAGAATTTAGGGTCTGGGGGTAAAGGTAACTTTATTTTTCTTCAGAAAATGATTTCCAAAGAGGGGATGCACTTCCTGCTGCTGCAGTGGAGAGGGCAGAGAGGTTCCTTTTGGCTTCCAGCAAAGGATAGTTCTTCCTTGTTAGAACGGAAAGATAAACTGTAAAGAGAGTCAATGTTTTTCTTTTGCAATTTAAGTGTCAAGCATGATGTCAAATCCTTAAAAGAATAGTCCTATGTGCAAACTGAGTCCTGAAATAACTCCTAAAATTGTGTCATGTGACAGTAACCCCCAGCATAAGTCAGGAGTAATGGAAGGAAGGTTCTTGGCCAGGCATGAGAAGTAGGACATGGTGGTAACATGAATGATTATGATTAGATTTATTACCAATACAGTCACTAAATATTGCCAAAGCAGTCTGTGAAGAACAGCTCTATCATCTGTTACAGTGGATTGTTGTATCATCAGGTTGTGGTCCCTCTTGTTATATCACAGTCTTTGAGACCCCCTTGCTTCCTAAACTTCCCAGAGATATCCCAAGTGCAGCTTGATCCACTAAATCCCAGATTTAGTCAACAACCTGTGTCTAAAGAGTTAAAACATCAGCAGTTTTGGGTAGAAACCACCAGGTTTAGTGTCTGGCCTTGCAGAACTCCCAGTTACAAAGCAGCAAGTCACCCGTGGAGCTACTTGGTGATTTTATCTCCATATTTGATCGGATCTTTGCGCTTTTAATTGACCCATCCCAAAGTGAGCAATCCCTATCTTTGTGATGCTCCTTCCCTGCCAGGGGGAAAGATCCACTCAGAAACTGCCTGCAGGCTGACCAGTTGGCCCAGTCTCCATCAGCACTTTGTGCACAGACACAAGGAGTGTGAGGAGCCACAACCGACGGGAGTTCAACCAGCACAGCTCGACCCTTTCTTGAGCACGCTTTGCTCAAGGAGATGGGCTTAAAGAATCATTTCTTTAAGCATTTCCAGGCTTGCACACTGATTTGAGATGTTTTCCTGTTGCAGATGTCCTGGCTCTGGCAGCTGCCATCGGGGCCCTGGCTGGTGCCACGCGCCGGGCTCGCACCGCGCTCTGGTGCGCGGCACAGATGACTCTGCTGAAAAACCCTCCGGGTGGGCCAGAGAGAGCAGAAGCTGCTCAAAGGGCACTGCAGGAGATTCCTCCTCCAAGCACACAAGAAAAAAGCAGCGTGGAGCAAGAAAAGCCCGAGGAACCCCCGAGGATCATCGTGGAATAACGGGATATAATAGTGAAAACGGAGAGAGGGAGGCTGAGGATGGGGAGGGAAGGGCTCAGGGTCCTGCACAGCACCGTGGAAAGAGGGGTTTTGGTGGGATGTGAGAAAGCAAAAGGGTTCATTAATGTGCCTGCTCAGTGCTGCAGTTCTGTTACTGTGATTCTGGTGTTGAGAGGCGCCTCTGGTTGCAGTGTTAATGCAGTTTTGACATTGCTGGTGTTGCAGTAGGAATCTTGGTGATAAGAGGAACTAAACAATAGCTGAGCGTTGCCTTGTGTGCTTTTCCATCACCTGACAAACCAGAGAGTGTGACAGAACTTAATTATCCTTTTTTTTTTTTTTTTCCGTTAATGAGATAATTTAGCACACTTAAAGGTACATAAGAAATTATTCAGGGGTTTGTGTTGGGTTTCTTTTTGTTGTTTGTTTGTTTGTACTAAAGGTAGTTCTTTCAAGAGCCAAAGTGATCACTAAGTAGTTTGCATCCCATCACTCTGCCAGGAGCAGTCCACACTCCTGTGTTTTTAGGAATCAGATCAGCCAGATTATCACTATTTTGACAGGAATAATCAGTGTTTAATGTTGTCTGTGTGAGATGCTGCAGCAGTTGTGCTGCCAGTTCAGCTTCTGGCAACCACAGTGTGACCTGAGCTTTCCTGTGGCATGGCCCACTTCAATTTTTTCCATTTAAAAAAAGGGATTTTTGTAGCTTTGCAGTGTGTTCTGCATTGGGGTACATGTCAGCAGGTGATAGAAAACCGTCACTCAGGATTAGAAGTTTAGATTTATTGTTTCCTCAGTGGGTTAAAAACCAGTAACTATATAACATAGTATGCACTTATATTAATAACAGACAATAATTTTTTTAATTAAGTTCATGGTACTATGATTTTTTTTCAGACACATTCCGTATTTATTTTAATGTGTTCATTGAATGTTTATTTAAAATTCTATTTTAGTAATATAAACTTTAAATATTTTTGCCAAATCTTCTGAATAATCAGATATAACAATTTACTCAGGAACTCTGTATATTATTATATAAATATACACGTGGTATTTAGGGATTTTTTTTTTTTTTTCGGTGAAGGGATGTTTGCAAAATATTTACACAAAGCTAACTATGTACTAGGTTACCAAAGCTGTTTAACTGATTATTTTTTTGGTGTGGAAGACTTAATATATTTAATTGCTGTTAACTTAGTCTCTGTTCTGTGGCTTAGACAATCAGAGTGTGGATGTTCAGGGTGAGAATTAGCAAAGAATGAGTAATTCCAGGTGTGTTCTTAGGGCATTTAGGAATATTTTAATGCTTGAACTTACTGTTACACTGTCTCTTAACATGTACTAATAATTAAGGCTCTTAAGTATCAGTTTGTATGGTTTGGAGAGCAGTTCTTATTTTAAAATTGAATTAAGTTGGTGATAAAAGCAAAGTTTGAAAGGCAAAAATGAAGATTTTTGTTACATAGTGTTCAGTGTGGACTTTGTTCTGTGGATAATTAGAGAGCTGTTTCCATATCTATATACCTGCAAAATGTTCCAAATGTGTAGTTTTGGCTCCGTGGATATTCCTAGAGCAGATTTTGTCTCAACAGTGCCATCCTTAAAACTCTATTGAGGCAGTAGCACAGAAACTTGTAGCAAAAATTTACACATTGCAATCCACTGAGCAAAGTTTAAAAGCAAAACTAGGTAGAAATCAGATTCTTAGTGTAGCAAGATAATGTTGTTTTGTTTGTTTTTTTTTTTCCTCTAAAGAAAGTGAACTCAACTTTAAAAAGAATATTTTTTCAGCCTTAGCCTAAAAAAAACAGGTAACAGTTATTTGAGTGTGAATGTTTTCTCCGTGTGCACATGCAGTTTATTTGCACAGGCTTTAATTTAACAAGGCCAGATTTGTGCATGTGGAACTAAATAACCCCCAGCTGACCAGTGGAGCTCTCGGTGTTTTCAGTTCACGTCTGATTTTTGTGGTTTAATCACCATTGCTGCCTGGGTCAGCTTTTCTGTTTACAGAAGAACACTTGTAGGGTGGTTTTGTGGTGAATGTACAGGGCATAGTGGGTCCTTATTGCATTATTAGTGTTAATTAACGTCGTGAAGGAACGTGGTCTTAAGTGGTTCGTAGTTAATGTGCCTTTAAACAGCCTCATTTTCCCAAAATGTTAAAACAGCTTCTGTTTCCACTTGCGGTTTAAAAAACGCATTTTGAAGGGTTCCAGGGTGGCTGCGCTGGACTCCAATTAACACCCCCCGTTAATTATGGTAATTGCACTCCTTTAGGCCGGCCAGTTTGGGGCTCTTTAAGTGGCTGTGGAATGTTGTCACCCCGGGTCTCGTGTGCCAGTGTCAGATGTTCCTTGTCATGCCCTACAAATCCTTTCCACCCCCCTCCCAGCACACGCTCGGGTTTCACTTTGCCTCCCTCTGTTTTCTTCAGAAAAACTCCAGCTCTTCACCTAAAAAGGGGTTTTTGTGCCCATTTCTCTCACTGATTTTTCTCAGACCGAAACTTGCCTTCAGTCTTCATTTCAGAACTCTTCAGTTCTGTTGCTTTATTACTCCCCCCTTTTGTATTTTAGGGGGGAAAAAACCCACTGTGTCTTGTAAAACAGCGCCTGGAGTTGCAGCAGCTCTGCTGTTCATGACGTTGTTTTTGTTGCCTGGTGGTTAATTTGGCAATAAGGTACAAATTCTGTTGAATTTTGCACTGAATTTTTGGTATGAATAAGTACCAGTGTTATACTTGTGTGGTTTTAGGAGCTAATTGTTGCTGACTTAGAGGGAAGCAGAGTTGAGGGTTTAGGTCACACTTAACCAGGGAGGTGGTTTTGGCTTGGATTTAGGTTTGAATTTTGCCTGTGATTTTAGGGACTGTTACTGACTTCAAGGGAGGCAGAGTCGAGGGTTTAGGTCACATTTAAGCCAGAGAGCTGGTTTTGGCTTGGATTTAGATTTGATTTTTTTGAAAAATATATATATAAAAAAAATCTTCCTTTCCCTCCCCATTTTGAGAAGCAGTCAGGTAAAACTGAGTTTATTCCCTTCTCCTTTTCCACCCACCCCACCTCTCAGCTTTTTTTTTTTTAAGGTTTAATTCTTTGGGGTTTTCTCCTGCTTTGATTTATGCAGTTTAAACTTCTGGATGAGGTGAAGAGTTGCAGCCAGTCCTGGGAGCAGTGATTGCTCCAGTTTAAGCAAACAGGGGCCTTAGAACCCCTTCTTAAGTCAGGACTATTATCAGGGTGTGATCTGATAGTAGATAGCGAATCTTTAATGCTTTAAAAATCCCAAATTGATAGTCCTGTACAACACAGACTTAAGAATTGTGATTGATTATTTATTTATAAATAACTGGAGGCTTCTGATGATCCAAATTTATTAATTCCCAGAAGAGAGAGCACAGCAGGGGAAGAACTGTTTTGTTGTTTTGTTTTGGTTTTTTTTTTCTGGTTATAGGTTTTGTACCTCTGTTTTTTTTTCTGTACCCACAGGGTCCCTCTGGCAGTTTAATTACTTTGATGGTATTTTTAGAAAGTAAAACCCAGAAATTGGTATTAATTTATTTTCATTAGAGCAGCTTGAAGGGAGGTTATTTAAGTTCGTGATGCTTGCCTTGCTGTGGCCTTTTCAGGAGTGTGTGAGACTTAATTCCCAAACTGCTGCCACTGGATTTTTTTTTTTTTTCCTTCCACACTGAATATTCCTTACTGGTGGTATTTGCAACCACTACCAATCCTTTTTGCCTGTGCCTGGATAGGTATAATTTGGGAACTATTTGCCTTTTTGAGCTTGGAAACTGCTGCTCTAGTTCGTAATAGGTCTCCTATGATTGTTCCTGGCACCTTTTTTCCTCTGAAATAAATGGTTTCAGGTGGAGATTATGCAAGTGGGAGGCTTTGCTGAGGTAGATGCCTTTTCAGAGAAGTGTGGGGATACTCCAGGTTTTTGTGGGAAGCTCCCTGGCTTTCCTGTGCACTTTTCCAGAGGTGCCATGAGCATGATAACTTCCTGGGACTGTGTTTGATCTGCAACCACGGCCACCTCCCTTTCTGTTTTGGGGATATAAAGGGGGGAAAAGGGAGCCCCAAGAAGGAAGGAAACACTGGGAATCTTAATTCCAGTGGGGAGGGTCACTCCTCTGTGTGACTCCCGTGGCCAGAAGGGTTTGGGAGGCTGGGAATCTGTCTTGGCTTAAAGCAGGATTCCCTTTTCCCGGGTGCTGCTGAGTCTTGGGGCAGAGCTGGCTTGTCCCTATCCCGCTCTGGAACTCATCCTTCCGCCCAGGAGTGTTTTAATCATGTGGAATTCAGCTGTGCCCCAGCTTGAGGGACTGGGAGAGGGCTTGGGAAGAGCAGGCTCAAGCCAAGGGATCTGGTGCTCCCTCTGGGATCAGGATCGTTTCCTCTCCCAGCTGCTCCTGTCAGGGGAGAGAACGAGGTAGGATTTAAGCTCAGCTTTCCTAGACTTGGTACTCCTTTCTAGACTTGGTACTCCTTGCCTCTTGTCACTTTCTGAGCACAAAATCTGTTTGTTTGGGGTTTAAATCTGTTCTTCCTCCAGTGACAACACCCAGCTTTGCTCGGTGGGATATTCACAGGTGTCTGTAGGAAGCTGGATATTTATTTATTTTTTTATTTAAATGCTGTAAAGATTATGCAACAAACAGACCTTAAGCCTGTACGGTTTTATTTTTTTAAAGCTCTATTTTTACCTGCTCTGGGAGCTGGTGGGGGTGTTTTTTTGGTCCCTTTGTTTGGGAGCTGCAATGTCAAAATGCTGCACATTGGCACAACCCAAAGCAGTGGGTTTGGGGATTCTTGTTCTTTATATCCTTTTATTTCTTTGCTTGTAAAACTATTTTTTTAAATTCATGTCCACAGTCTTCTCCAGGTTTATTTATTTTTTCCTAACAGAGTCATTTAAAGTGGAAGGATTTGAGTTGCTGATTGTTTAACCCTTCACATTTGGAGGTTGTATTGAACAGGGGAAGGGAACGCTTCACATCAGTCAATATGAGGGCAGTTGACTTCGGAATGGATATTTTAATTAATATTTTTAAATACTTAGGCTGAGCATGGTCCTGCTTCCGTTGGAGCCACAGCTTTAAGAGATTTCTGTCCTGATCTGGCTTTGCTGCATCACTGGTTGAACCTCCAGTTGAGCAGCTCTTTGTAAAGCCCAGCTTGGCAGTTCACCTTCAACATTTGTTACCCAGAAACTCCAGAAGGAAGAGTTCCCAACCTTTTTTTTTTTTTTTTTTCCCTGCAGTTTCTCACTCCTTGGAATTTGGCAGGGTAGTGTTGCTTTCTCTTAAAGCTGAGGAATGGACTTACTGCACAAACTGGGGCCAAATTGGGGGATTTCTGGGAATTTTTGCACTTTGTTTTATCCTGTACTGTTTCAAGGGAAAGAGTCTGAACCGTGTCAAGACTTTGATTTATTTCCTGTGCAGTTTATCCATGGCAGTCACCAGCACTTTTTTGATTTGTGCAACTTGAGATGTCTGATTTTTATCTGTCGGTTTTTTTTTTGGTTTTTTTTTTTTTTTCAATAAAATGACAGCTTTGCCAATCAATTTTCTGAGTTACATGGAAAGGAAGGTCCTTATTTTTCTTCATTAGCAATACTCTAATCAAAGGTGCAAAAAAAAAATGTTTAATGTGTCTGTGCCATTAGAGATTGAAAATGTATCAGGTTAGGAGCAACTTTTAAACCAACTGAGGAACTGGAGCTATAAATCCTCTTTGCTTGTTGCCAAATGGGCTTTAAAAAGGCAAAATATTTGCATATAGTGTATTTAAAAAAAAAAAGCTTGTTAGAGAGAATAAATCAGAGTCAAAAATCATTGCCAGACAAAGATTGCTTCACATTTTTTTTTACTGTATAAAATACAACTTGTTTATGCACAGTAATAACTTAATGAGCATAGTTTTTTTTTTTTTCACAGAATTAGGCTGTTTCCAGTATATAGATGGGAAAGATAAGTTTCCTTTCATTTTTTTATGACAGATATACAAAGACGAATAGTGTCTATATTTTAATAAACTGTTTGGTGTCTGAAGTGTCTTTTACATGTCTGTTGGTCCAACTCATTTGTTTAAAACAGCCGATTTTACGCTGCTGGTGAAATATTCCTGAAGGAGATTTTGGACTGATCCACTCAGTTGGCCCAACAGAAAGATGTCAAATTATAATTTAGCTTTAAAAAAAAAAAAAAAGTCAATGAATGAGTTTAAGCTTCTTTAAGTATTTCTGTAAAACAACTGTGGATGTTTGAACGCTGCAAAAATCTTACTTCTACCTCTCGTGGAACATCCTTAAAAGAATGATCCTTCACAGATGTGCTTTGGTATCACAGGGTGTTGGTTCACCTTAATTTGGGAATTCCATCTGCTTTTCCTGTTTTGTTTTTCCCCTGTGGAACACCGGGGTGCCTTTGTTATGTCCACCCGTGTTAAAGGAGCTTCAGCAAACCGTGCAGGTTCATGTGGTTTTGATTAAAGGCCCAAGGGTCAAAATACAGGACTGAGTTTGTGTTACATGTGTGAAAATCTCAGAAATGGGAGAATTCTGTAATAAATCATGGCCAGCATAATTATCTGTTGTGGGGGTGTTTGTTTGTTTTTTTTTTTTGTTTTTTTGTTTTTTTTTTTTTTGTTGTTGTTGTTGTTTTGTTTTTTTTTGGTATGTGATTTGATTCTTCTTTAATTTAAATAATCACCTGTGCTCTGTGTATGCCCTTAATAAACAGTGACAGCTTTAGTTCAACCCTCACTATTTCTCAGCTGCTTTTCTCCATGGGGGATGAATTATTGTTGGTAATTCTGCCTTGTTATTTCAGTCCCAAAAATGATAATTCATGTTTTAGGGGACTGATTTTGATGACTTCAATTCTGCAGAAGAAGAAAGGGGCAGTTTTGGTCGGCACTTGTCGAACTTGGGGCTGAGGAATCTCTTTTTTACTCTGGCTGGGAGGGCACACAGAAAATGTAGATTTGGGTCAAGTAGTTGAGAATAAAGGACAGCCTTTAGTGAGGACTTCATGGAGTGTTACTGGGGGAAATCATGAACTGTTGGAATGACCTGTTGGAGGTGGTCTGAGGGCTGGAGCCAGGCTGGGAGAGCTGGAGGTTTTACCTGGAGAAGGATCCAGGGAGACTTGAGAGCCCCTTCCAGGGCCTAAAGGGGCTCCAGGAGAGCTGGAGAGGGACTGGGGACAAGGGATGGAAGGACAGGACACAGGGAATGGCTTCCCACTGCCAGAGGGATATTGGGGAGCAATTTTTGGCTGTGAGGGTGGGCAGGCCCTGGCCGAGGTTGCCCAGAGAAGCTGTGGCTGCCCCTGGATCTCTGGAAGTGTCCAAGGCCAGGGTGGAGTGACCTGGGCTGGTGGAAGGTGTCCCTGCCCATGGCAGGGGGTGGAACTTGGTGATCCTGAAGTTCTCTTCCAACCCATTCTGGGATTCTGTAATTCCTTTATGCTGAACGTCCTAAAAGACAAGCAGCTTTGCAAACCACTGACAGGCAGAGCTTGATTCCCTTCTCCCTTGCTCAGTGAGATGAATTTTGGCAAATTTCAATTATATGGGAACACTTTTAGCGTGGATTCGTGTGTAACAGCACTTTATCCACTTTCATATCCCTGAGGGAGGTTCCTCTGGTGACACAAACCCACAGTGCCAGCCTGGCAGGTGGCAGGGGCTGGGACTGCACTTTGTTTTCCAGGACCAGATGGAGCACAAACTGCCCATCCCTGTTGTTACTTCCATTGTCCATGGAATTCATCCCATCCTGCACAGTTTGTGAATGTGTTCCTGGGCACGAGTCAGGCATTGCACAGGTGATACCAGGATTTGTGGGGTTGAGCCTGATATTTCAAACCTCCCAGGGGGGAAAAACTTTACTTGGTTTAGAGTTTAAATTTTTAAGTGTTTTCTTTTCTTGTGGCATGCAGGAAAAAAATAATTTAAACTCTCTTGTTTTTCATTAGTGGAAAACACTAAAAAATGTTCACAGTGCTTTGAATAACTTAAAGGTGTAATTTTTATATTCAGCTGACCTATAGATGTCCAATACCTTAAATTGCCTATTCTGAGCAGGTTTTTATTGTTGCTGTTTGGACACAGGTTTTATGAACTAACTTTGGAGTCACTGCAAGAAGCCTCCTCTTTTTTTTTTTTTTTTTTTTCTCCTCCTTTTCCACAGGGAAGGGGCTTTCCAAAGCAGGATGAGTAGAGAAACATCCCTCTGCTGCCTGGTATCTCTGCTTTTGTTGAAGTGCTGCTTGGTTGCTTTGACACTGGTTCCAAAACACCTGTAATGGAATAGTTGCAACTATTTTAGTAGAACTGTGCTGGCAGCCTGCCTGTGGAGATACTTTGGAAAACAGTCCCAGGAAAATGTTTTCCTCCCAGATTAGTCTGATAACAGTCAGTACCTTGATTTTTTTTTTAATAATATTAATTGAAAGCAATTTAAGTACATGTTTCTTTGATAGGCTGATGTTTGGGGAAGCCGTGAAATTTGGTTGTGCTGTTCTGATTTGAATCATAATCCCAAATCAAAATGAAAACACCGTGTTTTTACAGTGCAAAATCACTCCACTTTCGGAGGAGACCTTTGATTTGGAGCTGAGGGATCATGTTGTTTATGTGTGTGTATATTTATATATATATATATAGTTCAAGAGTGTTGGGTTGCAAAAGATGCACAGTGAATTTGGATAAATAAAAAAAGGCATTTTCTGCTATTTCTTGTGGTACAGAATTCCCAGATCCTTGTGCCTTGGCCAAGTAATTTCTGAAGGAGCTATGTGGGTATTCTTAGAGAGAATTTATGACATAAAGCTTTAACTTTGCTGATAAACTTTTAGATTGAGGAATGTAGATGTGAGTTGAGAAGTTGCTTGGTTATAGCATGGAATGGTTTGGGTTGGAAAGGACCTTAAAGCCCATCCAGTTCCACTCCCTGCCATGAGCAGGGACACCTTCCACCAGCCCAGGTTGCTCCAACCTGGCCTTGGACACTTCCAGGGATCCAGGGGCAGCCACAGCTTCTCTGGGCACCCTGTGCCAGGGCCTGCCCACCCTCACAGGGAGGAATTTCTTCCTCTTGTCTGATCTAAACCTGCCCTCTGTCAGTTTAAATTTATTGCCCTTTGTCCCATCAGTCCCTGCCCTTGTAAAAAGTCCCTCTCTCAGATCTTATCCCCCTGTTTATCCGTGTGGGGCATGGACAGCCCTCGGGAATGGTGTCCTTTGTTGTTGGTGCTACTGTTGCTGCCCAAACAGTTCAGAGTTAGTCCAGCTCAGCTGAGACCATTGTTGAGCTGGAGAGAATTATTTTCCTTCTGTTCTGCAGGGACATCATTTGTCAGTGAGTGAAGTTACATTCCATTTTAAACAGAAACACCTCAAAGTTCAGTCCAGTTATTCAGAGCTGTGCAGAAGAGCTGGGGATGGGGAGGTGTGTGAGTGAGGGCTTTCCTGGATGCTTAATTGCCTTGTCAATTATTGACCTGGGCTCCGGCTCAGGAGGATTTAAGGACTGAATTCTGTTGTGATCTGAAAGAAATTGCCTTCCCAGGATTAAAAATCCCTTGTGCAGACACTTTGGGTGTGGATGTGCATCCTGGTGGGGCACAATCACACTAACCTCTGTAAGTGCCACTGACTACAACCAATAGTTGTACAAATAATTATATACATTATTTATACCTTGAAACAATATAAAAATAACTCAAGGTAATTTTCATACCAATAAAATACTTAAGATAGCTTTATTTATAAAAATAGCCTGGTTGTGTCACCCTTTGATCTAAATCTTCCCTCTTGTATCAGCTCTTTATAAGCACTTTTCTTAATCCAGAGCTGAGAATGCCACGTGTGTGTCAGACTGAGCCTTTGAACAGGCTGGATTGCACTGGGGTTACTCACTGGTGGAAGAATTTGGTGGTTAAACATCAGCCCTGGCGCCTCCAGCATGTCCAAAGTGAGTCATGAACAGCACAGGCACTCCATTAGGAATTCCCTGGAAAGCAGAGCTCTCCTCACCCAATAGTAATGTGGTCAGGGAAGCTTTATTTTTGGGTAGAGCTTTCATTGTCCTGGGGCAAGGAAGATGCCCAGAAAGGGGGGAAATGAGACCCCTTCCTTGGCTGAAACCAGGGAAGAGGTTGATGTGCACGACTCCGGAGCTTTTGTCTCATCCCAGTGACATCTGTGGTACTTTAGAACAGACAGTGTTGGGGGAGCTCTCTGAGATGGATTAAAATTCTTGTGTAAAAGGTGTTTCACGAGGCAAATCAGCCTCAGGCTTCTTCTCCTGGTGTCCTGCTGTGGGCTGAGTATTTACACAGGCCAGGTTGGACAGGGCTTGGAGCAGCCTGGGATAGTGGGAGGTGTCCCTGTCCATGGCAGGACCAAGATGGTCTTCAAGGCCCCTTCCAACCCAAACCGCTCTGGGATTCTATGATCCTATATTGATTTATTTATTTTTAATAGAATTGTTTCTGAGGTTGCTCAGAGCCCACTCCAACCTGGCCTTGAGCACTTCCAGGGATGGGGAGTCCCCAACTTTTCTGGGCAAAAAGACTTGTCTAGAGTTTGGGTTTTTTCTGTGGCAATTCCAGTGCCCTCAGTGTAAATGGAGTTGTAAGTCCAATGTATGCCTCTATCAGCAGGATGTTTTATTTCATCTAGAGAATAAATCCACAGAGAATTCCATTTACATGTCAAGGGTGACCTGTCTAATACTCAAGAAGCTTTCCTGGGCAGAGTCAAAGTGTTAAAGAGTTAAAGAATCTTCCAGGAACACATTCAAAGAGGGAAAACTGCTCATGATTTACATACAAGAGGGTTGATATTAGGAAGAATATTTTTTTACAGTGAAGGTGTTTGAATATTCAGTAAAGCCCGAGAGCTGTTAAAATGTGTTTGATTGGGGGGTTTATTTTACTTTTCTTTTATTTTTGTGTCCTACAGAGCTGCTGCAACCAGGTGAGTGTTTTTACAGTGCCTGTAAAAACAGGGTGAATGTCTCTGTCTCTAGCAGGTAAGAAATGGGTTAGAAAATGCATAAAAATGCTTTGAAATGGGCTGGAGCTTGTGAACTCTTTTAATAGCAGTTGTGATATTCCAGGTGGTGGGGAGACCTGAGAGGACATTAATAATGAGACCCCTGATGGTGGAAAACCGGTGAAAGGCAAACCAACTTCTGTCTTTATAATGGTAAAAAAAAAAAAAAAATAAAAAAAGAGAGAAGAAAATTAAAAGAATAAAAAAATATAGTTGGAAAAGAAAGCAAAACTTACCTTGCAAGTACAGAAAAGATACTGAAGAATCACAGCTGACCTGCTGGAGCTTTTTTCTGAATTCTGTAGGAAGAGAGGACACAAACTGATGTGAGTAGAACTTGAAAATAAATAAACTTGGCACTCTTTCCTGTGAGAGTCTTGTTTGGGGTTGTGGTGTAGGAAGGGTGCAGAGTTTTATTCACTGCAGTTATGGAGGATTTCATGTCAAAACGAAAGGTTTGGCCAAGCAGAACCAAACAGGTTCTGCCATCAGTGCACTGACGGTGTTTCTGCTGAAAACCTGATTTTAGCAGCATGTCCTGAGGCTCTGCTAAGTCAGGCTCAGAGTTCCACCATCCCAAATTCATGAAAAAACTCTGGGAAAGTTAAAAACCCAGTCTAGGCCTCGATGCCAGCAGGAGGAAATGCCACTCAGGTGCAGTTCTGTGGAGGGTTTGGCCATTACTGGGAAGCACGAGTGGGTTTGGGATCAAACCAGCTGGTTTGAAAGGGGCCAAAATCCACAATGGGATGTAGGAATGTCCAAAGGAACCCATTAAAATGCAGGAGGAGTTTTGGAGTTGGGGAGGAGGGGGAGGAATTTTGATTAGATATATGGAAAAATGTTTCATGTTAAGAGCAGGAAAGCACAAAAAAACCCCCAAACATGTAGGAACCTTCATGAGTTTTTTTGGAAGCCTTGGCAAGATGTGGCACTTCGGCCTTTCTGTTGGTTGTTCACAAGTTTGGGTTTTGCTGAAGTCCTAAAAAAGCTGCATTCCAAGAAAAATGAATCCAGGTAATGGAAAGAAAATTAATTCAGCATCTCTGTTCTCTTTAATTCAATGGAATACTTAGATTTGCCTTTTATATATTAATTTTCTGTGTTGTCCATGAGTCTATCAATCAACATTTCTGGGTATATGTAACCTTCTTTTTTTTGGGAATAAGCTCCTTTATTTTAGAAGGGCTTTAGGGAATTGCTGGTGATGTTTAACACAGAATCAGGAGTGATATTTAACTCAGAACTAAATGTGGTAGGAAAAAAATCTCTTTCTGTGGGTTGTTTGTGCCGTGAAACTTTTATTAACATCAAATTTTATTTTATTATTATTTTTCTGAATTATTTGAATGTGAGATGAGGAGACAAACCATCAGGGGTTTTTAGTTGTCCATAAAAACTGAATAAACATACTGAGAAAAATAATGGAATAAATTTTAGCTTCTCGTGCACTGTCACATGGGGGAAAAATCAAATGAAATTCTACTTCAGGGGGGAGCAGGAATCATTTTTTTGACAAAAATCTGCTTTTTAATGCAAAAAAAATCTAGTACTTCAGAGGGATAGTGTAACAAGATCTTTTGCCTCAAGGCTTTGCTAGTTATAATAATTTAAGTAGTTTAACTGATTTCTTGGAGAAAACTCCTCTTGTTTAGGTGTCTGCAAACTCTGGCTAAATTCATTTGGCATCTTTTTACTTCCAGCTGGAGAGTTTGGATGAGCATTTTTGGAGCCCAAACAGATCTAGTTTTCAAGTGCAAGGAAAGTTGTTTTTTTTTTTTTTTTTTCTGTATTTTGAAACTGCTTCAGTTGCTGTTTAAAGCACATTTTCCTGATGTTTGGGAAGAAAACACTTGTGGAAAAAGCACCAGAGGGGGTGGTTTGGAAGCAGAGCAGAGGCTTTTGTGTCACCGTCCCAGGGGCTGCCAAGTGGGACTGATGGAGTTGCTTATTTGTCTTATAATTGACACCTCCAAGTAGCCATGACCACAAATTAATTACCAAACCCTTCTTCAAGGGCCTGGAGGTGGAGCCTGCAAGGAGCTCGTTAATCGTGCCTGGAGGGATGGTGGAGAATTTCCCTGCTGTTTTTCCTGCTTTTCAGAGAAAGCGCCACCAGCAACCTGTTACCAGTGGTTATGGAGCTGCTAATCGTGCCAGTGGTAACAATGAATTTGTTATGACTTTGAGATCCTGATAAATACGGGCGGTCCTTTACAAAAACAAAGGTGGGGATCGTGAAGTGTTGTCCCTGAGCTCTCCCTCAAAGGCAGCAGCGTGTTAAAGGAAAGAGCTTGCTCGCCTAATCCATTAAGAATCCACCTCCTGCCTCTGGCCATTGTACAGTGCAGGGAAGTGTAAGCCAGGTGGGGTCATGCAGGGCTGAGGGACAGTTAATTTGCCTTGTTTTGCTCCCAAAGTGACTGATTTATTCCGAGTTCCGGGTGGGAGGTGGAAGATGTTCGGTTCGTGCAACGTTACAAATGATCCCGTTCAGAAATCAAATCGTGCAGAGTCAAAGATGTGCTGAGATCTGTTCCTAACAGGCCTTGGGGAAAGCTTCCTGTGTCTTTTGAGGGGTCTCTGTAAAGCCTGTTGGTAGCAGGTAAAAATTTCAAGTCTTCGAAACAGAGCTGAGAAGAGCTGAGCAGAAGGGGCAGTGTCTTTAAAAGAGGGGATGGGTTTCACAAAGCTGTCTCTAAACACTGGATGAAGTTACTCAGTCAATGCACAGGCAGCTCAGATGTCCCCTGAGATCTGGGTACCTTTTTTTCCCTCAACTTTATGGTTGGTTTTGATCCACTCTGGGTGAAGTCATAGAATCACAGAGTGGTTTGGGATGGAAGGGACCCTTAAAGCTCATCTCGTTCCACCCCTTGCCAAGGGCAGGGACACCTTCCACTAGTCCAGGTTGCTCAGACCCTCATCCAGCTTCTTCCCTGCAGAGAAAGCAGCCCTGGGGCAGCTTCAGTGTCTCCTGGTGGCCAGTGTCCTTGTCCTTGATCATCCCACTCCAGTGCCTTCATGGTGTCCTCCTGATCTTCCTGCTTTTCTCCTTGTCACCTTCTCCTTGAGCTCTGCTTTCCCAGAGATCCCACTAAGGGCCCTTGGGTCACACTGGATCTCTTCCAAATTGTATTTTTCAGTTGCCAAATGCCCTGAGAACCCAATCAAGACTGAGAACCTTCAAGAGTTGAGGTTCCTGCTGAGTGCAGGGCAGAAACAGATTGAAAATAGGGCACTGCAGCTGCTGCAGCTCCCTGGCTTTGGTCCCTCTGACCAGGCTGCCCAGAGAAGCTGTGGCTGCCCCTGAATCCCTGGAAGTGTCCAAGGCCAGGTTGGACAGGGCTTGGAGCATCCTGGATAGTGGAAAGTGTCCCTGCCCATGGCAGGGGGGTGGAATGAGATGAGCTTAAAGGTCCCTTCCAGCCCAAACCATTCTGGGATTCTTTGCCTCTTTTCAACCCCTCCTTTCAAAACCCTGAATAAAACTCCCTTTTGCTGCCCTGGTGGTGTTTTTGTGCCCTGAGAAGTGATTTAACAAGACATATCTCTGTGTCTTCAGACCCTTGGGCTGTGCAGCACCTTATCTGCTTTGTTTACTGCCAAAAATAAGCCTATCTTGCAGTTCACCCCTGATAGTTGCACAGAGCTGAAGTGGCTGGGGGGGGGGGGGGGAGCCTGCTGGGCTCTCTTCTACCTCCTCTGTCCTCAGCAGAAATCAGTTTTAAATTTAAATTTAAAACGCTGTGATTGCCAATGAGAGTCGGTGTGGACTCTGCTTATAGGAAATCGTTTAAAAAAATAGAAATTTTACTGGGAAATATGGGAATTATGGTCTTGAGCCTCTGAGATGGGCTGGAGGGCCATTTTTGCAGGCACTTTGTATTCCTGAGGCGTAAAGGTGAGGAGATCTATACCCCATATGTACAGATGAGGTTATTAAGAAAAGGAGATACACTCTCAGGTTTATTAACTTGCTGTTTGTTTGCCGTTGTACCAGCTCCTGCCTGGGAGGTTATAAATAAACCTACTATTGATCTGATGCCTTTGGAGAAGAATTCCCATGCAGTGTGTAACGCTGATAAGTCGAGTTCCCCAGTCCCTGTGTCACACCCAGCACTTGGCTTTGGGATGGCCCCTTGAGGAGCAGTTCTGACCCACCTTGTCCCAGCAGCCTGACCCCAGATCACCAAAAAACACACCTCTGATGGTGGTTTTTCCCCCCACCACCCACCTCCTGTTGCTGGAGTGTCCCAGCGAGTCCCTAAAACGCTGCCCTTTTCGCCTCCGTCCTGCGGGAAATTTAATCTCGCCGGTAAATGACACCCGGAGCTATTTTGGAGCTGGGCTGCAGAGGGGAAAGCAAAGCACGTCAGCAATTTGTGACTGGGGGAGGACAACCCAGGGGAGGGGTGGGGAGGGGGTGGCACAGCCTAACCCTGGGCAGCAAAGCCACTGCTGGGGGACTTGGGGGGACCTTCTGCCGCACGTCCCTGCCATCCATCGCTGGGGTTTCTGTTTTATTTTCCTGGAGGGGGAAGGGGGGGGGAAACCCAAGCCAACATGGTCTCCCCATGTCCTCTGTTCCCCTCTTCCCTCTTCCCCCTTCTGTCATCTCAGTAGGAATCGGCTTTTTCTTACCCTGCCCAGAGCTTTGTTCTCCTCAGACTCAGACAAGACTCCAGGTAAGACCTAAAGCTTCAGCTAAGGAGAGGTGGATTTGGGGATGCTGATATTTCCAGCAGGAAGTGGAGAGTGTTTGTAGGTGAGGGAGGGGTGGAGGTTGTTTCTGTGCCGTGCTAGAGTTTGTCTTGCTTTATGAAACATAACTGGGGATGAAGTTGAAGGTGCAGGGTACAGGTCCATCCCCCCTCTGCTCCAAACCAAATGTGGATTGTTTTGCTTAATTACTTCTGGCCACGTAATCAGAAGAGCAAAGATCATCCTCCAGAGGAGAGGAGAAGAGAGAAAAATCCAGTTTTAGGTTGTTGATTCTGCTTGATTCGCTTTGCCCCCAAATTTGAGACAGCAGTGCTTGGAAAGCCTGGAAAACATGTGGTTCCTGTGGAGAAGCGGCAGCGAGGAGTGCTTTGAAAAGTTTTATTTCCAGGGCATAATCTCGGGGCTGCTTTTCTCTCTTTTTTTTTCCCCCTCGGAGTCCCTGCCCAGTGTCAGCACAGGATCACTCAGCAACCCCCCACCCTCCTCCCGGTCCTCTGAGGAGCGATGGGCAGAGATGGAGCCCGACAGCTGAGGCTATTTTGGGCCCTCCAGCTCAATGGGGTGGAGTGACTGCAATGACAATGACGTCCACTCGTTAAAATACAGAGGGCTTAGGTCGCTGATTGTCGCCAAGGGAATTCTTTGTCCGGGTGGGAGCGGCGATCCCGCGGCTCCCTCGCGTAGGAAATCACATGTGCTGAACCCAGACCGTGTCTGCTTTCCTGGGATCTGCCACAGCTGCTTCTCTCCAGGGCTGGGTGTAAAAGCAAAGGCCAGTTGGGTGAAATCTGTAAGGAAGGTTTTTTTTTGTGATGAAATTGCCAGAATTTAAATCGCTCCTTTTCTGTCTCCAGGGTGGCAAACCCAGAATTTTTGCCTTTTCCCTCCGTTCTCACCCCCACAGAGCAGGAATGAGCATCACTGAGTGCCTGACACCTCCCTGGTGCTTTAGGCTTTTCTTACTTCAGAGCAGCCTTGTTGCCTTTAGGCTCAGAAAAATAGAAGGGCTGATCTGAGCAGTTTTAGTCCTCTGGAAGTTTCTGGGGTGGTTTTAGAGCTTTATTGAGGGTGGAATCTGAAGTGAAGCCCCCCATGCTGCAAGAAAACCCAAATAGGATGAAGTCTCTTCTCTGCATGGAGCTCTTGGAGCTGTTGGTGTGCTGTTGGAAAGTGCTTAAAAGAAGGAAGAGCTTTGCAAGCAACGGGTCTGTTTATATCCAAGAGGAAAGATTATATGTGCTTTAACCACACAAATCGTCCAAGGGCCTTCAGGCTCCCGTGTTTTTCAGTAAGTGTGTGGTACTAACATGTCTGGAGGGTGATCTGACTGCCTTGCCCAGGAGCTTTCACAAACCACGTGATTTACTCTTGGTTCTTTTTGGAATTGTCTAAATGTTTTCGCTCCTGTTTGCTACCAGTCATTGGAAACACCCAGGTTGTTGATAAAGGATTGATAATGGGAGCATAAGATGAGGCAGGTCCTTTCTGAGTCCCCTGGTGCATTTTTAACCCTACCCTGAGGGTCAGAGTTGTGAGATGGTTTTGCCTCAAGAGGAGCCTTTTCCTGGGGGGCTGCTCACCGTGTTTGACACCGTGTCAGCCCCTGACCCTCTGTGAACTTCCCCTTAAAGGAATCTCCTGTGGGTGTTGGGTGATGATGGAGGCAGTAGATGGCAGGGACTGCAGACCAGCCTTGCTCTGGACCGAGTTAGAAGCTCCTTGCAATAGGCTCAGTGCGTTGCAGGGTCTCGGTGTCCGACATCTCCAGTGCAGGAGGTGGATCCACCACGGAAAGCTCATCCAGTGACCTTTGAACGTGCCAAAATGGGTTGTCCCTCACTGAAGTGGAATTCAGAGTAGCCCAGGCTAAGCCCTGAGTCCAGCTCCTCAGCCACGGATCCCGTTCCTGCTCCGCTGAATCGGGCACGGGATAAATTCTGGGATCTCGGGTTCAGGCGCTGGTGCAAATCTGCGCTTACGCCTGACCTGGGGCGGTGATGGGCAGGCAGCACGGGGTGTGCTGGTGTGCATTTCACCCCCAGAGCACACTTTCTGCTGTGGTGGCTCCCACCAGAGCCCATCTGATGTCGCCCAGCCCGCAGCTGGCACCGAACACTTGTGCTGTTTTCCAAGCTGTCCGCTCCCCGGGAGGCTGCTGGAAGCAGGAGGGGGTCACTGCTGCTTCCCCTCAAGCGGGATTTTAAACATCAAAGGAAACCCTCACTTCCCATCTGAAGACCCATCAGCTTGCCTCCCCACCCACGGATTCCATTTCCTGACGTTTTCAGACAGAACAATACACGCAGATATGTCGTGTAAACTACAGCAATACCGGCACTGCCTTGATTTTTATCTGCAGCTTCTGTTTTAGTGATGTTCTTTGAAAGCTCAGGATCCAGAGGAGGGAGGTTCCCTGTGAACTTTGCCCTTCCCCTTGGGAGAGGAAGGAGTGCAAGGCTTAGAAGTTGGCATTGCAGAGGAAATCCTGGAAACAGGAGCTCTAAAGGCAAGAAAAATACCCCAAATCAACTTTTTTTTTTTTTTTTTTTTTTTTGACTGGGGCAAAGAAAGGGTAAAAGAGGATTGAGAAGAGGAGCAAACAGGAGTGTGGTGGGCATTCATGTGGTATTGAGAGAACCTCAATACCCTGTGTTTGTGATCTGTGTTTGGGCTTTGGGGAACTCTTAGGTTTAGGTTTATCCTTACCTGGGCTTTACACCCCCAAAGTCTCCATTTTGCAGGTGTGCAACTCGTGGCTGCCTTTGCCTCGGGAATATTTTAGGAGATGGATTGCATGGTGCTTTTTGCACTTTGCCCAGAGCCAGGGTGGGCAGGATTCCCTTTTTAACCACCAAAGTGAAAGGCTTGGACAGAGAATAACCTTCCACCCCTGTCCTCCTGTGCCAAAGGGCGTCGTCAGAGGCTGCTGATGGCCTGGGGGGCAATAGGCCATGGGGGGAGACCTCTGGCTGAGTTTTAAAGTCCCTTCCAACCCAACCCATCCTGGGGTTCTGTGGCCCCTCCATCAGGACTGTCCATGACTGTCCAGTCGAGCTCCACCTCCGAGTGCTCGGGCAGGATCTGGAGAAGTCTGGAGAAGTCTGTGGCTCTTCCCACTGCAAAGGGACTTGTTTGCTTGTCCAGGGGGAAGCAGCAGGTGTTGGGCAGAGACTGGAAGTGGAGGAGTCAGGAGTGGGCAGGAGGAGGCCTCGTCTGGCTGCACGAGTTTGGCTCCTGGGCAGTGATTTATTTGCGTTATCTGACAGGTCTGTGCACTTCTGCCAAAACTTTCCCCCCAAACACAAACCAGCGAAAAATCAAATGAATAACAACATAATTAAAATTACAAGTGCTGCCAGTTTTTCTTTGGCGTGCTCAGAATTACCCCAGATGGGAATGTGATCTCTGCTGCAAATGATTAATCACAGAGGGATTACATGGGGAAATATGACACTGGTAAATGTCTGAGATTTATTGGAAAGGGCATCTGCATTGACTTGGTTTATTCATGCTTTGTTGTCAGTCGTGTCCCTTCCAAGGGAGCTGTCCTGGCACTTGCAGAGAGTTATTATTATTTTTTTTTTAAGTTCAAGAGTTATTGAATTTAAAAAAAAAAAGAAAAAGTTTAAATGAATGTATAAATAACCTAAATTAATGTCATTATTTACTAAGTTGATTGAGAAGTTACAAAGTTGATGAACAAGTTACGCTGTAGAAATATTAAATCTTGTCCTTTCAGCACGTTAAGTTTGTTCTCTCCTTACTCCTAAATATAATTATGGAGCATAATCCAACGTGATGCATTTTATCCCCATTTAAAATTAGAAAAATGTGATTTATCTCATGCAGCCTGTCTGGCCTGTTGGATGTTTTGGATACTTCTTACAGCCTCATCCTTGCCACAGGTTAGACTTTCATGCCTGTTCATGGATTTCATGCTCTCAGCACATCATAAAACAAGAGGGTTTTACCCCTTTTTTTCAGACAAGGGCTGAAGATCCAATAGTTTGAGTGTCTTTTTGTCTTATTTATCTAAGTAATTCAATAGCAGAGCAAGGAATTAACTGTGTTTTTCTTTCTGGCAGTGTTAGAAATAAATTTAAAAGGTAGTGATGAGCCCTGTTTTCACTGATCCCTGGATTTTCTTCTGGATCCCGGCCATTCATGATGGAGTAAAAAATCACAGTGGGAGGGCCTGTGGTGGAAGCTGTGGGAAGTGCTGGTTACACCATGGGCTGTGGTGGCTTCACCCTGCCCTGGGAGGTCTGGGGACTCCCAGGGATGGAGAGAAGGGAGTTGCAAACACCAGGCAAGCGTTTGGGAGCAGCAGGAGGAGGAGGCTGGGCCTTGAGGCCACTGGAGAGAAGTGTTTGGGGTGGATTTGCTGCATCAGTGTGGTTCAGGAGCAAAAGGAACAGGCAGGTGGTGCAGCAGCTTCCCTGTGTTTTGAGAGTTCTTCACTATCAGAGGTACCTGGGGTGTGTTTGGGCACTGCTTAGCACGGAAAACAGAGGAGGAGGAGGATGCACAAGAGCTCTGGGATGGGATCAGCGTTCCTGCTCTTGTAAGAGCCGGGCTTTGAGAGCCCTCACCACGCTCTGCTCCAGGCCTGGATGCATCTCCTGGGGTCCAGGTGAGGGAGAGAAAGGTGGTTTGAGAGAGGTCATTGTTTGTTGGAAGGTCCCTGTCTGGTTCCCAAGCAGGCTCCTCTCCTGTCTGTAGCTATCCTGGTGCTCCAGGCACTTCCCCATGGGCAGGGCTCCCTTTGGTGGAGAATTGAAGCAACTTTGGTTTTTTTTGTTCTCTTTTTGATGCTGTGGATTTGAACCTGAAATGAGTCAGAGTGACACATCTATCAGAGACAACCAGGGAGGGTAAGACATGGCAGTGCCTCCTGCAGATAAATCCAAGTGCTTTGATGACACAGTGCAGCCTGAAATCCGAGTTAATGGTCGTGACAGATTAGGACACCAACCCCGAGCCCGTGATTTTGTTGTTAACTCTTATTTTGTGTAGTGAATGGTACTGCTTGGCTCTCCAGAGCTGAGCTTGAACCTCAGCATCCCCTTCTGAACACTGACAGGGTGCTTCCCCGAACTAGCAGAAGACTCTGATTGTCAATCAGTTGACTTCAGTGGAAATTTCCACTGACTTCAGTGCACTTTGGCTCCAGCCCCAGGCTCGTATCTGTGCCTCCAAACCATTCATGCAGCCTCCCTGCCTGCAGCTTTGCAGGTGTTTATGGAAAATAGACTTTAAAGCTCAAGTGAGGGCAGAGGTTGAAGGTATTAAGAGGGACTAAAGGAGTTCAAACTAGTTCACTGATTTCTAGACCACCTTCAGGCCAAGAGAAAACCAGAGCTGTGTGTTCGTTGCAATTAGTACTGAAGGTGGCCCACTGACAGAAAGTCAGCTTGTGTTGGCACTAATGGCTTCAAGTCAATCATTCTTTACCCTCTTAGTGTTTATTAAAAATTATTTTCCACCATGACTTTTTTCCCCCTCCCCTCCCAGGTTTAATAATTGAAACCGTTTTCTTTGACCTCCCGAGTTTTGTGGTGGAAGAATGAAATTTGCTTCGTGCCAGGAATCAAAAGCAACTGAAATTGGTTTAGAAAGGAACAATCTCATCTAAAGGGAAAAGCCTTTGACTGCTGCTTGTCATTCCATAGGTTCTTTGGGATGAGAGAGACAGGATAGGACAGGACATGGTGGATTTTTTTCCTGTTAAATATAGAAAGAAGAATGGGTTTGGTTTTTGCCTTGGATCTGTGACCCAAATGAAGTTGGAAGTTTGGCTCAACAACAGCATCTTCAATGATGATAATAATCAAAGAACCACAATGTCCTGAGCTGGAAGGGACCCCCAAGGATCATCCAGTCCAACTCCTGGCCCTGCACAGACACCCCAACGACCCCACCCTGTCCCCTGGGAGAGTTGCCCAAAAGCAACCATTTGGTGGTTTTGTGACCACTTTCCCAGTCTTTTGTTTTTGATGGCAATGCACGTTTTTCAATCCCCAGCAGCATAAATGGAATGAAAATTGCAATGTTATTAATTTTCATGCATGACTTGCCAGGTACCTCAGCAAGTACATTGTCATATATATACTGTGAATGGAATTATTTCATAATAACCATCAAGACCATCCCTGTCTTGATACAAAGAAGTAGGAGGGGAGCCAAGAAACAGGGGAAAAAAGTGATTTTTCCCAAGGTCATGCAGCAGGTTGATCCAACCCCTATTCCCTGGTGCCACCAGTGATGTCTACATTAATGTTACTGCACTAATAGGAGCCAGAGAAGAATGGAAAAATGGTGATTTAAGAAGTGAAAGCAGGTTTTTTGGCCTGCTCCTAATGATTTCTGCTGGAGCTGGAGGGGGATTGTGAGAGCACCTGCCATTGGGTGAGAGAGTGGGTGGATGTGTGGCCAGCAGGGAAACCAAACTGCTGGAGGATTAAGGAGGATATTTCTGTCTCAGTGACTGGTTTTTATTTCCTTTCTGAGTTACAGCACACAGAGCCCTGGTCCTTTTGCTTTTTGTGGCGCTCTGAAGGTGAAAAAGCACAGATGTGGGAGCAGCACTTTGATCACTCTCAAGTAGGACCATTCCTAAAGCTCAGGCAGGAGCTTTCCAGGACAGGGATGTCTGGAATCATGAGGCCAAGGAGATAAAACAGCTTAGAGGGAAATGGTGCATTGAAGTCTTCTGAGTAGGACTTAAGCAACCTGGTCTAGTGGGTGGCATCCCTGCCCATGGCAGGGGGGTTGGAAATAGGTGATTTTTTAGATCCCTTCCAACTGAAATTATTCCACGATTCTTTGACTTCCCAGAGAGGCTTGGAGCTGGGAAGCTCAAATTCCTTACAGAGCGCTGTCAGCAAGTCTAATCCTGCTCCCAGGGAGAGTCAGGTGGTGCACAGTCAGTGGTGTCAATGGAGCTGAGATCAGGTCTTTAGCTGTGCTGCACTTGTCAAAGCAAATCCTACCCAGTCCGTGGAAAAGGTCTCTTGGAGGGTTAGAGGTGGAATGACTCCAGCAGGAGGGAAAGGACATCCAGGAGTGTGTGTAAGGAGCAAGTGAAGAAGGAGGGAATGTTTGTGGGGTCCTGGGGGGAGTGCCCTGAAGGAGATGGTTGCTCTTGGATTGATCTCCAGCAGCACAGGGGTGGGTAAAGCCTGTGTGTGAGGGAACAGGGCTGTGAGGATCAGATTCACTGATTGCTTTGGACTTTCCTGGGACACAGTGGCTCCAGAGTTGCCAGGAGTTTTGTTTTTCAGCTCTCCTGGTCCATATCATCAAACAGCTGCAGGTCAGTGCCTGGATCCCCCTGAGGGCAGCTGAGAATAAGCAGGTGATGAAACATCTCTCCTGTAATCCCTAAGCCCCTTGGGGCTCTTCGGGAGAAGGCTGGCACTGTCTGGATTGCTGTGTCCATCCCCTGGGGCAGTTCCTTCACGTGGCTTTGCACTCCTGTGAGCATAATTATAGAATAATAGAATCAGAGAATGGTTTGGGTTGGAAGGGATTGTAAAGACCATGGGGTAGCCACAGCTTCTCTGGGCAATGTGTGCTGTGGCTGCCCCTGGATCCCTGGAAGTGTCCAAGGCGAGGTTGGAGCAACCTGGTCTAGTGGAAGGTGTCCCTGCCCATGGCAGGAGGGTTGGAACTCAATCCAAGATGATCTTGAATGTCCCTTTCAGCCCAAACCATTCTGTGGCTCTGCGATGGAGGAAGTATCTTGATGTTCGGACAAATCTCTCAGAATTTAATATCTATTTATGTCTTTATGATTACAGAACTTGCCCATATGTTCCCCAGCATGAGTGCAGGTCACTTCCCCGATGCCAAAACTGAAAGGGACCATCATGTTCCTTCTGTACGAACTGCCCAGAGAGGTCTATTTTACCTCCTGTGGGGAAGTGATCTCCCTTATCCATCAGCAGTTCATTAACCTCAAATATGAGGAACCTTCAAGGCCAAAAACATTCCAAGGCCTTCTCCCCCAGCCTGAGAAGGACACTGAAAACACGGCTGTCCCAGATGACAAACATCCTGGTGCCACGGGAGTGCAGCAATTCTTTCCTCGCACCCTCCAACCTGCTCTCTCCTGACATTTTTTTTGTTTCTCCCCCTTCAGGAAGGCAGCCAGGATGGATTACAGCTCCCTCAGCGGAGTGCCCCGCTTCCTGACCCGGCCCAAGGCGTTCATGGTGTCCGTGGGGAAGGACGCCACCTTGAGCTGCCAGATCATCGGGAACCCCATCCCAGTTGTGAGCTGGGAGAAGGACAAGCTCCCAGTGCAGTCCGGGGGGAGGTTTAAAACCACGGAGGACGGGGATCTCTACCGGCTCACCATCTACGACCTGAGCCTGGAGGACAGCGGGCAGTACATCTGCCGGGCCAGGAACACCATCGGGGAGGCCTTTGCCGCCGTCAGCATCAAAGTGGGGGAGGAGACCACGGTGACAGAGCAGGCCCCTTACTTCATCCAGAGGCCCTCCAACATCAAGGTGACCCTGGGGGAAGACGCCATGTTCAAGTGCAAGGTGCAGGGCAGCCCTCCCCTCTCGGTGAACTGGGAGAAGGACGGGAGGCACCTGCGGCACCAGGCGGAGGCCGGGCGCTTCCAGATCGAGTCCGCCGGCGAGTCCAACGCCCTGACCATCCAGTGTGCCCGGCTGGGGGACAGCGGCACCTACACCTGCCGGGCCGAGAACCTCATCGGCTCCGCCAGCGCCTCGGCCGCGCTGGTGGTGGAGACGCGCGGCTCCTCCAACCCGGCCGGCAGCGCCAACTTCGACTCTGGCTGCGGGAAGACGGCGTCCCTGCTGTCCCACCTGCAGAAGAGGCGGGAGGAGATCAGGAGGATGGACGCCTCCCACGGGGCTCTGGACTCCACCTCAGCCCAGGCTTACTCCGAAGGGCTGCCCGGCATCGGCTACGGGCTCTCCCGGGACTACGAGCGGGCGCTGGGACTCGCCAAGGGGGCTCGGAACGCCGCTCTGGGGGCGCTGACCCGCACGTGCAGCGTCACGGAGGGCAAGCATGCCAAGCTGAGCTGCTACGTGACGGGAGAGCCCAAGCCCGTGATCGTGTGGAAGAAGGACAACGAGGTCATCTCGGAAGGGCGGCGGCACGTCATCTACGAGGACGACCAGGAGAACTTCGTGCTGAAGATCCTCTTCTGCAAGCAGGTGGACAACGGGCTGTACACCTGCACGGCCTCCAACCTGGCGGGCCAGACCTACAGCTCCGTGCTCGTCACCGTCAAAGGTGGGGGCTCCTGCTTCCCACGGGCCTGCCCAGTGCATTTTTGGGTTGGGGTGGGGGGCAGGAGCGAAGCTGCCACCAAACTCCTGCAGAGGAGTGGGTTAGATGAGGACAAAGGCGAGCTGGATGGGAACAAAGCCCTCTCGGTGAAAAAGAGGGTTATGCACTGGAGTAGATGACCCGGGCAGAGAGTTCCATCACTGGGGAGCTTTTAGGAAGGGCATTAAAGAGGTGCCAGTCAGGGATGGGTGATGTAGAACTGGCAGGCTGTGGGGCAGCTGGGATGAGCTCCAGTCTTCTGAGTAGGGCTTGGACAAGCTGGTGCAGTGGGTGGCATCCGTACCTGTGGCAGGGGGTTGAACACAGGTGGTCTTTAAGGTCCCTGTAAGATCTCTAAAGGTCCTGTCAGTCCTGGTTTTGTAGTAATCTAAGAGATCCATTACCATGCTCTGGATCAGTGACTGCTAATGCCCTGTCTGACCCTCCAGGCTTTAATCACATCTGGGTTTGTATTCCCCACAGGGTTTGCCCAGACTGACACATGTGCCTTTTAAACAGCAGTAGTGGAAACTCCTCCCTACAAGCTGAGTGTGTCTGGCTGCCTTGGAGGTCCCTTGGGGCACCCACCCCAACTCTAATTACAGTCCATCTCAGTTTCCCTGTACAGTGACCCACCAGCAGCCTTGTTCTTGCCAGGCCTTCAGCTTTTTCCCAGCTTGTGTTCCTGGAAAGCCTGTATTCCTTCTTTGCTCCCAGGAAATCCACCAGGTCCAGGATGACTCTGTTTGCCGTGGTCAGAGGTGAAGGACTTGCCTTCAGAGGGTCCCTCGATGCTGGTGGAGGTCAGACCAAGTTCTGAATGGCAACAAAAATGTGACACAGAGATTTCATGGAATCCCAGAAGGGTTTGATTTGGAAGGGATCTTAAAGATCACCCACTTCCAACCTCCTCTGCAGGGAGACCTTCCACTAGACCAGGTTGTTCCAAGCCCCATCCGACCTGGCCTTGGACACTCCAGGAAGCTCTAAATTTTCCAGCTGCTCTCCCATCCGGCAAGGGGACAGCAGGCAGTTTGCAGCCCAGGCAGCACCTGTAAATTAGCTGCCAGAGGCAAAAGGTTTTGCCACTTGAAATCCAAATGAGCAAGAAACTGTGTTCCATGCTCATCTTTTAAGGCTCTCAGCTTTTATTTGCTTTTCTAGTTCCCCTTTTCTGGACCTCTCCTTCCACGCTGTCTTTCCCGTCGGTGGCTCAGTGTCCATCAGTGACACCTGATCCGTAGAGCTCATTGGCACTTGTCCCACCCACTGCTGTCCCTCAGAGGTGCTGAGTGATGCTGGGAAGGGCATTTGTCCTCTTCCATAAAGCTGGGATTACCTCAGGGCTGAAGGCTGATCCTGGCCCTCGGGTGGGCGATCGCTTCGAGGGTGGCTCAGGCCCCGTTCCTTGCACAGACAAAGAGCCCCTGCTCTGCCTGTGCTTGTGTCATTATCCTCTTTGGGTGCAACCTGTTCCAAAGCAGGTGGGAAAGCCTGGGAAGCAGCAGGTCTGGGAGCAAGGACCACGGGAAAAAGGTTATTGATCAATGTCCGTTGTCCGGAGAATCCTGTGAGTCAGAGGGATGAAGTGGAAATGTTTATGGATTGTTTCTTTGTTACCCTGTGCCATGTTTGGCTTTCTGTCCAGGCCAAGGCTGCCATGGAAAATCTGCATGAAGTGGTTATAATTAGGCCCTGATAAATGACTCTCCCTTGTGTCACCAGAAGTGCTCCTCAGCCCTCCCAAGGCAGCTCAGAATGATGCAGCAGCAGCAGCAGCAAAGGGAGCTTTTAATTCTGTTCTTTGTGTCACTGGTGATGCCATTTGCTCACCTGCCATGGGGTTTAGGGAGGGAGGTGATCTCGCCACACAACCTTCCCTTTGCTCAGGTGTGGAGAAGAGGCTGAATTCTCCCAGCAGCCACCCTTGGAATCATAGAATCTTGGAATAACAGAATTACAGAATATCCTGAGTTGGAAGGGACCCAAGACCGGCTGCTGGCTCTGTAAGGGACAACGCCAAGTGCTCTCTACAAGTTAACAGGATGTTTAGAGAGCCTGTGATGTTGCATCCACAGCGTGTGTCCATAAGACACACGTACCAGGAAACACGAACTTTATGGATTTAAATATCCTCTGGCATTTTGGTTCGCAGAATTTTAACACAAGAATCTGAGTGAGAATTTTTGTGGGTCTTTTAAAGTTAATAATAAAAAAGACCCCCAGACTTCCTAGCCCAGAGTCCTGTCTGTAAGGTGGCTCTTAGTGGTCTCTTGTGGCATAAGAGTGGACACAGGTCAAAGCTCCAGGATCACAGAATCAGACTTGTTTGGGTTGGAAGGGACTTTAAAGACCACCTCCTTCCACCACAGGCAGGGATACCTTCCACTAGACTAGGCTGCTCTGTCCAACCTGACCTTGGAACACTTCCAGGGATGGGACATCCATAGGAAACCTCCTACACTCCATCAGTCTAGATCCTGGAGGCCTGAGGACCTACAGGACCCAGGGTCCCAGCATGTTTGTGAACATTTTGCTGAACTTGTGCCTTAAAGATCACTGAGCTGAGAAAAAGAGATTTTTCAGCTGTTCCTAAACTAGATTTAGTGAATCAGACTTAAATCTCAAAGCAGAGGCTACAGGGCAGGGAGTCACCCTCCCAGTTAAGGAAAACTGAAACTTGATTAGATTTAGAGATGTGTCCAGAGCAGGGATACAATCACAGTCCAGACACTGAACTGTAAAAGAAGTTGTGAAATTCTTCACAAGATTAAACCTTTAACAGACCAGACAGTGGGAAGGATGGGAAGGACATGAATAAACCAGCTTGAGTTTCCTGAAGGCTTTGGAGTTTTCCCTAGGCTTGTAAAGTTAGTGAGAAGAGCATTCATGTCTCCATCCTGGGCCGAGCAACGTTCATCCAAGTCCCTGAATAATCAGATCCTGTATGGAAAGGTTAAAGGTTGCAAGCCAAAACAGGGAAAAACAGGCTGGTGCTGAGGCCACTTCATTCTCCTTCTGATCTGGAGTGATTTTGGGTGACCACTGCCGTGAGAGTCGCCCTGGAGAACTGAAGGAGAACTGCAGCTTGAGAAATGTGGAGTTAGAAAGGAAGCTTGGAAAGCCCAGTGACCAGGAAGGCCAAGGGCACAGGGTGGTGGAAGCTTGTCCATCCATCTTCAGATAGCTCCCCTTGGGAGGATTTTCCATATTCTTCCTCTCACTGGGTCATTTTTTGGGAGGCAGAGGGAAAACTTGCCCCTGGAATAATCAGTGGAGCACCTGGGAGGACACCAGCAACAAGCAAGAGGAAAATGTAGGGGAGTGAGAAAGTGAGGTCCAGCAGACAGATGTGCCCTGGGAAGGTTAAGGAAACATTGGCTTCTCTGCAGGCTGCACCTATTCTTAGCAAAAATATGTGTTAGCAGGATTTACTTCTTAAAAATAACATCATCTCACTGCCAGTTTGCTTGTTATGGGCCAAACAAAAAAGCCTATGATGCTCTGGAGAAGCATCTCCTTGAGATGAGTGGCCAAATTCACCCCTGAGCTGATTTCTTGCTGTTTCCTGCAAACTCCACGAGCTGCCCTTGCTCTGTGCTCCCCCTGTGGTGGGTGGGTGGCTGTGGTGGGTTTTGGAGCCACTGCAACAACTCCAAAAAGGAGTGGGCTGGGTGCATCCCAGGCTTTAATTCAGGTTATCAGCTGCTGTCTCTTTGAGGCTCCATTCAGAGATAAGACTCGGGTGCACATGTCAGCAGGGTGAAAGCAAAGTTGTTTTCAGAGGGTATCTGTGACCCCAAGGTACCAAAGATGGCCTTGTACTGACTTTCCCTGGCTGGGAGAGCAGAGCTGTTACTGCAACACATACTAAAGGGTCAACCAACCCTTCTCTGTTTGTACATTTAAGAGCTTTTTCTTAGAATAGTTTTTTTTTTTTTTTTCTTCACCTTAGGTACTGCTTAGTGCCTGTAAAGGGAGAGGGGTTAATGATATGCCCAGTTGCTCCCAGGGTGGGAGTGCATTTGTGTTCTTCTCAGGTGCAGCTCGGATTTCTTTCTGGCCCCTGTGCATTCCGTGTGTTCCCACTGTCAGCTCCAGCCTCCCTCCCACTGCATCCAGCTCCTGGATGCTGCATCCTCCTCATCAGAGCTTTCCTGGTCCCATAAAGTCACAGAATGGTTTGGATTGGAAGGGATCTTAAAACCAATCTCATTCCACACCCTGCCATGGGCAGGGACACCTTCCACTAGCCCAGGTTGCTCCAAGCCCCATCCAACCTGGCCTTGGACACTTCCAGGGATGTGGCATCCACAGCTTCTCTGGGCAACCTGTGCCAGGGCCTCTCCACCCTCACAGAAGAGAATTCCTTCCTAATATCCCACCCAACCCTGTCAGTGTGAAGCCATTTCCCCTTGTCCTGTCACTCCAGGCCCTTGTCCAAAGCCCCTCTCCAGCTGTCTTGGATCTTCTTCAGGTACTGGAAGGATCCTCTTGCTTGTCCTATTTCATGCCCCCTGAAAGGGAGCACGGGGTGTTTCCAGAGGGTGATACGTGGGATTGCAGGGCAGGAGTCTGAGTTTCCTGCTGGATAAAGGAAAAAGGACAATTAGAATGTGGAGTGTGAGCAGGGCAGGTCTGTGGAACCACAGCTGAAGGCTTTGACTTGCCTTAAATTGAGGTGCATTAAGGCAAAACTTGTATTTATATATATATATATATATATATTTTTTAATGGCCAAGTTGACCTGGTGAATGAGTGTCATCATGTTCTTGAACATCCTATGTGGGTTTCCAGTCTGGCTTTAATCTCAGGACAACAGCCAAGGTAGTTGATAGCATTGCTCCCTCCAGGTTTGCTGTCAATCCCTCAGAGTCTGATACCTTGTCTGAATTGAAAGAGGGGAGTTGTATATCAGATATTGGGAGGAAATTCTTTGCTGTGAGTGTGGTGAGGCAGAATGGAGTCACCAAAAAAGGCTGGGAGCTGGCCCAGTAGTTATCAGAAGGTGAGGGTACATATCAAGACATGATCTCTCATGAAGGATGAGTGGTGATGTATCAGCACTGGCTAATCCAAGTCTGTGACCTGACTGTGGCACCAGCTGTCCAACTCCCCTTTCTCCACTTTTGGTCCTGGGTATCAGGGTGATGTCACTGCTCAGCTGTCACTGGTTCAGTTCATAGAATGACTTCCCTCGCTGTCATGCAGCTGTTCTGTGTGTTTGATGCACACTCTGGTTTCTCCCTAAGCCAGAGCTCTGCAGCCCCACTGCTGGAGGGAGGCAGAGGCACTTGGGAGACTTGTGCTCATTCTCTGGCTTTTTGCTTTTTCCCAATGACAAAAAGCTGATACAAGGTCTTTGGTGCCGGTGGGGGAGCACAGAAAACTCCTCCCTCAGTCACTTCTGTGCTTTCCCCACATCAGTCCTGTGCTCAGCCACCTCCCATCTGTCTGTGCCCTTTCACATCGCTCTGCTGAGCTCACTTCTGCTGCAAGGCCCCTAAAACATTGGTTCTTGCACCAGCTGAGCAGTTCAGCTGCTCACACTCGGCCAGAATTGCTGCTCTGAGCTCTCTCCCATGACCAGGTTGGTTGTTGTTGACCCAACTTTTGCAGGATCACCTTTAAGGGCTTTTAATCCAACCTGGCCTTGGACACTTCCAGGGATCCAGGGGCAGCCACAGCTTCTCTGGGCAACCTGTGCCAGGGCCTCACCACCCTCACAGGGAAAAATTTCTTCCTAAAATCCCATCCAAACCTCCTCTCACCACAAACTCTTGTTCTTCCCTCCCTTTCCATTTTCACCCTCTGAAGAACCCGCCATCCCCTTCAAGGAAAAGCTGAAGGATCTCGAAGTGAGGGAGAAGGAATCTGCCACCTTCCAGTGCGAGGTGCCCGTTCCTGGGACAGAGACCTCCTGGTTCAAGGAGGAGACCAAGCTCAGGCAGAGCAAGAAGTACAACATCGAGGAGGAGGGCACGTACCGCCGGCTCACCGTGCAGAACGTCACCGCCGACGATGACGCCGTTTACATCTGCGAGATGAAAGAAGGGAGCAGGACCATTGCAGAGCTGTCTGTCCAAGGTAAGGTGGTTTAGATGGGGCAAATCTTGGCTGCCAAGTGGGAGATTCGTGTGTGAAACTCCAGACTGGACCTCGTGAGTGGCGTTTACCACATCCATGCGTGCAGCGAACAGGAGCGGAGTCTCTTGGGGTGTGAGAGGAATCATAGATTATCCTGGGTTGGGAGGGACCCACAAGGATCACGCAGTCCAGCTCCTGGCCCTGCACAGGACACCCCAACAACCCCATCCTGTCCCTGAGAGCACTGTCCAAACCCTCCTGGAGCTCTGGCAGCCTTGGGGCTGTGCCCACTGCCCTGGGGAGCCTGTTCAGTACCAACCACCCTCTGGGGGAAGAATACTCCTAATATCCAACCCAACCCCCCTTCCCCAACACAACTGCATGCCTTTAAATGAAAAGAAATGGTTGGTCAGTGGGTCCCTGGAGCTCCTGCCAGGGTGTATCTGGGACACAGGGTCAGAGAGCAGGGACAGGTTGAGTTTCTGCACAGGGTATGTCACCCTGTGGGGACCTCTGCTGAAAGAGCCTTCTGAGGTGTCCTGAGCTGCACCCCAGCACTGCAGACTTTCCTCAACATGACCACGAGCACCAGGTGGGTCCCCTGCCACTGCCACACACATCTTGTGTGGTGTCCTGTGAACACAGGGGTGAATCTTGTCTGAGAGTGGTGCTGACCACGCTAGGAAGAGGGTTGAGCAGCTGTGGTTTGTGGTCTGATGTGTGGTGCAGGCTGCAGTCAGCACCAGGGTGATTTAGATGGGAAACCAACCCCACACTCCAGATCCCTGGTAGCTGGAGCTGTTCTCTGGAGCTTGGAAAGGTGACAAGAAAAGGACAAAATGTGGATATCCAGGTTTAAGTCTCCTGAGTCTGGTGGTTTCAGACTGAAGTGGAAGTAGGCGTAGAGTTGGGATGGTAGAGGTGTCTCACACTGAGTAGACACAGCAGAGTTGCAGGCATTGGAGACCTGTCACAGCTACAGGATTGCTCTTGTCCTGACTCACTGGAAGCCTGGTGTTACTCCCAGTAAAATCAGGAGGAGCTCTCCACTACATAAATTGCTGCGAGACAAGCTGGGGTGATGTAACGTCCTTGTGCAAATTCCTTTTTTGCATCATCAGCAAAGAGTGCTCACAGCTGGATGGATGCAGGAGGAAGAATTTAGTCTGGAGACGTGGGATAGTTCAGACAGGCTCTAATTGTTGCACCTTCCATTAGGTCTGGACCCAGCCAGGCTCTGTGAGTGTGTTTGGCCCCAGTGGGACAGCTGGTGTTTCTTTGCTGGTTTGTGCTATGATGGCATGTTCCATGGAACAGAGAGTGACTGAGCCAGCTGGAGCTCTCTGGGGAGAAAGGAGGCAGAGCCTTGTGCCTGCCCTGAGAGGAGAAGATTGGAGAAAGATGGGTTTGGGAGGATGTGAGAGCATGGCTGGATGTAAAGGGCTGCAGGGATGGGGACACTGCTTGAGGGCAGTGAGGCCAAGGAGGAGGATGAGGAGAGAATCAGGTCTTGAACCCTACTGATGAAACCTGTGCCTGACTTGTTGCTTCATGAGGGAGTTCAGCACTGCTGCTCATTACACAGCTCTGGGGGAGGGCTCTTCCACCGGGCAAAGACTGGTCTGGAGCTGGAGCCTGTCACCATCTGTCAGCTGGGGTTGGCTCCTCAGCCTTTGTCCAGTCTTTGAGGTTATTTATTATGTGATAATAATCATAGTCATTTGGAAAGGACACAAATAAGTGCAGCTCATTCCATGTGAATTTCTGGGTTGATTCTAAGAAGAAATCTGGGGGGTTTTGTGTATTTCCTTTGAATTCAGGTGACTGATGCATTTGCCATCTTGGTTATGTAACTTACTGCTAACTTTGATGGAGGCAAAATCCCAGAGATAGACAAGAGACTTGCCTGGCTTAAGACTGACCTACTTCAGCAAAGTTTTAATTTGAATTCCCAGCATATCTGGGCATTGAAAGCTGTCTCACTGACAAATCTGCTCTTGGCAAGGCCTCATACCTTGTGTTTACCCACAGCAGACTTCGAGTGGTAGATGAGAAATGTGAGTGACTGCAGTCAGACAGGATTGCTTTCCTCTCTTGGAAGGCCCAAAACGAGTCCTTGGGATTATCTGTTCTGTACCCTCAGAGCCTTGAAATTCATTTAGGGGTGCCTACATAGTGGTTATAATGTTTTGATTAGGTGTGGGCTCGTCCTGTCACGGTCGGGAGGGGCCAGGGCTGCCAAAATCTTTACCACCTGCTGTTTGCTGACCAGGATTGCTTTCTCACTTTGAAGGGAACATCATCAAAAAGCTCCCACGGAAGACTGCAGTGTTCATCCACGACACAGCCACCTTCTGCGTGGAGCTGGACAACGACTGCCACAGCGTGCGGTGGCTCAAAAACAAAGAAGAGGTGAAGCCCAGTGACCGAATCTCCATCACCCGCTCCGGCAAACAGCACACCATGACCATCCGGGAGTGCAAGGTGGAAGATGCTGGGGAGATTGCCTTCCTGGCTGATGAAAGCAGGACTTCCACCCAGTTCACTGTGACCAGTAAGATTTCCGTTCGTTTTGGCCTGGGTGTTGTGTCTTCCCTGACGAGCTCCCGTGTTGTTTGAGGAGCCATCGTGGTAATTTCTTTGTCCAAAGACAGCAGAAGGTTTGGTGTCTGCCCACGAAAAGCCAACAGCCTGAACACGAGCGCTGTGAGATGTTTTGGAGGGATCAAAACACAGAGAGAGAGGAGTCAGAGAATCACAGAATGGTTTGGGTTGGAAGGGACCTTAAAGATCAGCAGGTTCCAACCCTCAGCTGCAGGCCAGGACACCTTCCACTAGACCAGGTTTCTCAGGGCCCCATCCAACCTGGCCTTGAACACTTCCAGGGATGGGGAACTCACAGCTGCTCTGGGCAAGAGAAAGGCATGGCACAAACATGTATCTCAGCTGACAGAGCAGAAGCAGCAGGTGCAATGCAGTCAGGATTGGACCTGAAATGAGATTTTGGTGAAGCTGTCTAATTTTGTTTAGCCTTGTTTTGATGACACTGCATTTCTCAGCCAAAACCTGCTTCATTTAAGACAAAAACCACACATGGTTTCTGTCTCTGCTGCAGTTCTGGTCTGCATGTGAACAAATAATCCATTCTAGTCACAATTTGGGAAGAACGATGCTTTTTTGTTCTCCCCCCACCACCTCCAAACTGCAGTCAGTCAGTGGCAAAACAGAATCTTTTATTTAAAGATTAATAACTGCTGTGTTATCTAAACTTGGCTGGGACATTCTGATGCCAATGACCTAAAATAAGAAAAAAATTCCGAAGTGTCACATTTGGCTTTGTGACAGTTTCTAAGGTGTTTGGAAAGCTGTAGCATCCAACCAGTTCAATGGAAACAACAAAGTTCAGTTTGATTTGTTGTGGAGAAAGTGTAGATTGATGGAACAGAAAAAAGGTAAGAAGCTGCCTTCCCACAGACAGGTATCGCTGAGGAAAATATTACATTACCATTTCTGATGGTAAGGTCAGGAGATCTCATTCCAGGGCTTAATACTCAGCTTAATGTTACCCTAGTGGGACCTTTGACATCTAGCTGGGACCAGCAGTTACTGACAGGCTGGTAACTGTGCACCCCAAAACACTTCTGTGTCTATTTATGTAAGGAAGGAAAAGTGTATCGCCTTGAGATTTCCTATTTTTACACTTGGTGCATCTCTGACCATCTGCTGGGAGAATCCTGTGCCCTGGGCTTGTGTCTTCTTCAAATTAGCTGGGCAAAACTGGTGCTGGCTGTTCAAAGAGCGTTTATAACACACAAGCACTGTTTGTATGTTGTTTGCTCCGTGCCTTGTGTTGTTACTGTGCCCATTTTGAAGATGAGTAAACTGAGGCAGGAAGAGGAACAGTTGTCCCAGAGCTCAGTTTTTAGTTTAGGCTCATCCTACAGGCTCCCTCCAGGGCCAAGAATATTTTAGGATGTGCAGTGTGGGATTGTTTTCCTCATCTCCCACACCTTCTTTGTGTTGGGATGGGTTGCTCCCAAGGGTTCTGTTATCCATGGGATTAAAGTTGGAGTCTGGTTGACTGACTTAACCCAGACACCCTACAAATAGCCTAAATTAAATGAAATTAATCCTTTGCCATGTCAGTAGAGGTGTAACTAGAGCATATCAGATAATTCCTACCCTCTTGATGGGTATCAGTGGCAGCACATAGTGAATAACCCTGATGGGACCTGAGTCTTCTCCGGAGGGCTCAAGAGGAATGAGAAGGCTGAACATAAATATTCATTATGTAAATACCTGCAGGGAGAAGTTTGTGGCCTCAGGAACCATAAAATAACCACATCTCTGCAATTATAGGGCCTCACAGTGGGGACATATCTTTATGTCATTTCCTTTTGAAGTTAATTCCCAAAATCTGGTTCTGCGTAAATTAATAAAACAGAGATCCCCAACAATACTATCAATTAGCTGTAATTAAGATGTAGTTACAGCAGACCTTCTGAGTGGGGATAACATGAAATACAGAAGCAGGACAGAGAACAAACACCCAGATGAAAGAGGCTGCAGGGAACATCTAAGCCTGTGTGACAAGCATCTGAGATGTCCATAATTCCAGAAGGTTTGAGCAACCTTTGGTGGTGGTTTTGCCCACCTTATGAGTGACAATAAAGAGCTGAGTGTTAGTCTGCTTTGCTCAGGAGCTGTGTAGGCAGCAGGATGGGTCTGTATCTAGCACTGAAGATTTAAGAAGTCTACAAAAAGTTTGTTGAAGATTGTCTGTGTTGACAGTTTTAATGTTGTGAAGAAACCACACGTTACTGCGGAGATGAGGATGTTGTGCCCTAAAGGTTGGACTCGATGATTTCAGAGGTCTCTTCCAACCATAATAATTCCATGCTCCTTGTGTAATGCACCCCAAAAGCATCTTCTACCCATTCCCTTGCTTTTCCATCTCACATCAACGTTTTAGGGAGGTTTATTAAGCAGGAGCAACTTTTAGTGCAGCGTAAGCTTTCCAGGCGCCGCACAGCCGCTTTTCCACTCCGACATAAACTCTTTCCTCCATTTTTATGTTGATTTTCTTTCCTTGTGCAGCACCCAAAAAACCTCCCACCCAACCCCCAGCCGACCCTGTGGTGAAAAATAAAACAGAAACCTCAGTGACCCTGGCATGGTCCCCTCCCAAGATGGACCGTCCCATTCCGGTCGATGGATACATCGTGGAACGCAAGAAACTCACGGGCTTCACCTGGGTGAGGTGCCACGAGTCCCACGTCCCTGCCCCAGAGCTCACCGTGAGCAACCTGGTGGAAGAGGCTGATTATCAGTTCAGAGTGTCTGCAGTCAATGCCTACGGACAGAGCCCCTACCTGGAATTCCCCGGGAGCGTCCACCTTGGTGAGCACAAAACCCGGTCTGGGGTGATCAGACTTGGGGGGGGTTTGAAAACATCTTCCATGACTTTGAGGGTGGAGCAATGGCACAGAAAAACCTTTTTCCCCCACCTTCACTGCTGGTTCTCCTGTTTCATGTCAACCCCTGACTGTCACCAAAGTGGGTGGTGGTTGGGTTTCTGTGGTAGAGCTGTGAGTGTGCTTGTATTCCATCATCATCTCATGTCCAGCTGTGTGAGAGGCAGAGCTCTCTGCCATGAACCCTAAATTTATTAAGTCTTCTTCTAGGCTTGGTATGTGCAATGAACCCTAAATCTATTAAGTATTCTTCTAGGCTTGGTATCAAAGTATAACTTGAGGTGGACTTACGATATAATTTTCAATATATGCAGAAGATACCCATCTTACACCTAGAGAATATTGATGGGTGATGATGCCATCATGAATTCCAAGTTCTAGCCAGTCTCTCTTTAATCCTGGAGTTGCTGGGAGAAATACTGGGGGTTTACTTTATTTCTAGGGTGCCAGTGTGCCCCTAGAATCATGGGGTGCAATGGGATTGCTTCTTCCTTTGACTCACTGCACCAGACAAGATTTGCAAAGACCTTGATCATACTGTGTTTTGTTAATGTGTCACCCTTTCCCTCCCTTGCTGTCTGAAAATGCCCAGAATTGCAGATATTCCTAGACATTCCTAGAAAATCTACAAGTGACTAGTAGGAATATCTAGGAGTGACTCCTTAGGATCCTTCTGAAATCTAAGAATTGTGCTGGTTGTTAAATTAATCACACCCTTACAGGGAAACCTGGATGTTTCAGGCTTATGCCTTTATATATCTTAGGGGATAAAAAAATCAGTAAAATATGCTTGTTCTTTCCCTGAAAAAACAGGATTTACCCTAAATCCAGAGGTCAGTAACTTGAAGCTGTAGGAAACAAATCCTATAGACTGAGCATTCATTACCTTCTGTATAAGACTGATTTTATTCTCTTGTCTTCCTTACCCTGAGAACTTCATTCTTAGGGTGAACTGTCCTCCAGCAGGGCTGTCTTGTGCCTTGTTCTCAGAGATGTGTGTTGCTGTTCCTCCCCAGAACCAGTCCTGGCTGTGAAGAGCCCCCTGACAACAGCTGAGGCTGTGCCTGGAGGGGATGCCCTGTTTACTGTCGACCTCACCAAGACGTGTTCCGGCTCCTGGTACCTTCGTGGCAAAGTCTTACAGGAAAGTGAGACCTGCATCATCAAGAGAACCCAAACCACTCACACCCTGATCCTAAAGAACGTCACCAAGAAGGATGATGGAGCAGAAGTGAAATTTGTTGCCAATGATGTGGAGACCAGCACCAAGATGAGAGTGAAAGGTATTTATTTCCCTTTGTTCTTCCAGGCGAGGGGCTGTGGCTGTGACCTGATGATTAGGATTGGGGCTGGAGGCTTTCACTGATGCCTGGGCTGTGGGAAATGCCTGAAATTGCATCATGTGGACTAATGGGGGTGCTGGGAATGACCTAACCATGATAGTTCAGAGGTCAGAGTGAGTCCCTCTAGCTAGCTGGTGGTATCAGGACCAGACTGCTCACAAATTTCTGTCATTCACAGCCATCAGTCAGCAGATTCTGTCACCAAATCTACCACTGAGTCACCTTAAAATGGGAATTTCAGCTCCAGTTTCACCTGAACTTTCAAAAGTAAAGGAGCATTAATTCCCAACAAAGCTTTTTCTTGGAGGTTTTTGGTGTGGGTGATGTACAAGTTAATATCAAGCAAATTGATTTAAGAACCAAGGTTGGGTGCTTCCTTTATGAAGTGACAGTAACATCTGTATCCACCCACATTGCCTGGCAAAACATAATGAACAGACATTGGTTCTGGAAGGCTGTGCTTGGCTTTGGGTGAAAATCTCCTGCAGAGGCATGCTGAGAGTATTATTAATCAGCAGAAAAGCGTGGTTTGCTTTTTTATTTCATAGTGACTCTGGTAATATAAAAACACATCAAGTCTTCTGAAGTGGAAAAAAATGCTCAGCGTTGACACGAGTGGGAGGAACAGGGTTTAATACTTTTAGAGATCTCACGGTCAAAGAAAACTCACAGCAGGGACAAATTATCTCAATAAAAGTTGAAATAACAACTTCTGCCCCGGCAGGTGCCGCAGTGAGATTTACCAACAAGAGCAAGGAGGTGGAAAAGGTCTCTGCTCGGCTGAGGGAGGAAGCCAAACTCCAGGCTGAGCTTTCAGACACAGAGGCCGCAGTGAAGTGGCTGAAAGATGGGAAGGAGCTCAAGGCCAGTGAAAAATATGAGCTTCAAACCGTGGGGAAGAGGCACATCCTGAAAATCCGCAGCACTTGCACGGAGGATGCTGGAGTTTATGAGTGCACCTGTGAAGGGGACAAGATGCTCTTTCAGCTTTCAGTGAAAGGTATGTGACTGCCTGGGCTGCTTAATGGCCTGTCCCCTGCCCTAAAGTGATGGAGTCATCAAAGGGACACAAAGGGAAAGCTCCAGAGGGAGTTGTGATAATTCCCCATCAACGCCCAGCCCGGGCAGTGTCCGTGGTTGCAGAGCAGGATTACTGGGGATTGAACACAAAGTACAGTGTTGGTTTAGTGCTAAGAGCTCTGCTCCCACTCCAGTTGGCATCCTGATATTCCATGGGAGCTTGGTGTTATTTCAGGACGCTGGGTGGTGGGTAGGGACAAAGTGCCGTTGTGGTGAAGGAATTCAGCTGCAGGGGCAGGACACGACACACGTGGCCCCATGTCTGCCCTACACTTGCTGTGTGACATCAGACGTGTCACTGAAGGGAGAGTTCAGCTCTGAGTAAAGCTCTGAAGGACCAAGATAATTTTGCCATTGTGAAATTTTTTTCTTCTTAGTATGATTTGATGATTTTTTGTTTGTTTTCTCTCAATACTCTGGTGGATAAAAACAGGCACACTGGATGTCTTGGCCCATTCCAGTTTCAAAGCATTCAGATGGAAGGCTGTACAGAACAAACAGCAAGATGGAATTTCTTTTTCATGTTTCTGGCTCGGTAGATGTGAACCAGCACTGGTTTACAGCTGCCCCATTCAAGCTTTTATGAACTTGTTTATAGTAGAGTTTGCTCTGCCTTGGAAGGGACCAGGTTTGGGCTAAAGAGCCCCAGTGTATCCCCAGACTGTTCCTCATAGGGATCAGTCAGATATTTGAGGTTCACAGTGTGCAGCCTGACTCCAGGACAGTGTAAACATCATTTCGGGGGAGTTCCAGCAGGTATTTTGCTGTCAAGTTCACTCTGTTCACTCATTTCATTTCATTTCCATGTTCTGTCCCATAACTCACTCCTCACCTTCTTCCCAGCAATGATCACACAGTTTCTACATGGAGTGAGTTTGAGGTGCTTTATCATCATGTTCTGTTGCTGTGTCACCCTCCTTGATCTCTGTAGAGATAACAAATGCCCAGAGTAATGTGTTTGTGTTTGTTTTTTTTTTTTTTTTAACATTTGACAACTTGCTGGGTTATTCTCAAAGAGCAAAACTCATGAGAGAGGAAGAAACAATTTAAAAATGTGACTAAATCTATATAAAGAGGAATTTCTGTCTACTCTTGGCACCTGCTCTCAGTTTTGATTTTCTTCTCTGTCTCTCCGCCTCTTCAGCATCGTTTTTCGTGCTGACAGCTCAACCCACAGATTTAATTGAATTAGTTGATGGATGTTTCCATGTGCTCCTCACTATGTGACTGTCAAATGAGTAATCACTGTTATCATTTCAAAATCTGCGTTGTCAAGCCATAACTGCAACTCAAATACCAGCAGTTTACACCTTGATTCCTGGAGAATCCCCTTTGGGTACCTCCCACCCTTGTGGGCTGAAGGTCACCAATGCTGAAGGGATGTTTTTCCCTCCACTGTTATGAGCTGTTAGAGAAACAAGTGTAAACAGAGGCCCCAAGAAAAAAAAACAACAAAAAAACAATTAAAAATCCCGGTTTTTTCCCTGGTTTAAAGGCTTCTGGTACGACTTCTTTGCCCAAAGGTATTGCTTTTAACAAGCAGACTGGGTAAACCCCAGACAAGCAGGACTGGTGGGGACCAGGGGAGGTCAAATGCAGGTTCCTGTCCCTGCCAGAAGCTGGTGATTGAACTGAGTGCCTTGAGGACCAGAGCAAGAGAGACCCCTGGTTGTACAGGCACAGACTTCCCTCCCTTTTCTCCTCCCCTTTTTCTCCCCCTTTCCTCCCCCCTTTTCCCCTCTTCCCCCCCTTTCCCCCCGTTTTCTCCCACATCTTTTCCTCCCCTTTCTACCCCTTCCCCCTTTTTCTCCCCCTTTCCCCCTCCCCTTTTTCCACCCCTTCCTCTCCTTTTTCCCTCCTCTTCCCCCCCCTTTTTCCCCCTCTTTTTTCCTCTCCCTTTCTTCCCCCCCTTTCTTCCCCCCTTTTCTTCCCCCCCTTTTCTTCCCCCCTTTTCTTCCCCCCCTTTTCTTCCCCCCCTTTTCTTTCCCCCCCTTTTCTTTCCCCCCCTTTTCTTTCCCCCCCTTTTCTTTCCCCCCCTTTTCTTTCCCCCCCTTTTCTTCTTCCTCCCCCTTTTCTTCTTCCTCCCCCTTTTCTTCTTCCTCCCCCTTTTCTTCTTCCTCCCCCTTTTCTTCTTCCTCCCCCTTTTCTTCTTCCTCCCCCTTTTCTTCTTCCTCCCCCTTTTCTTCTTCCTCCCCCTTTTCTTCTTCCTCCCCCTTTTCTTCTTCCTCCCCCTTTTCTTCTTCCTCCCCCTTTTCTTCTTCCTCCCCCTTTTCTTCTTCCTCCCCCTTTTCTTCTTCCTCCCCCTTTTCTTCTTCCTCCCCCTTTTCTTCTTCCTCCCCCTTTTCTTCTTCCTCCCCCTTTTCTTCTTCCTCCCCCTTTTCTTCTTCCTCCCCCTTTTCTTCTTCCTCCCCCTTTTCTTCTTCCTCCCCCTTTTCTTCTTCCTCCCCCTTTTCTTCTTCCTCCCCCTTTTCTTCTTCCTCCCCCTTTTCTTCTTCCTCCCCCTTTTCTTCTTCCTCCCCCTTTTCTTCTTCCTCCCCCTTTTCTTCTTCCTCCCCCTTTTCTTCTTCCTCCCCCTTTTCTTCATCCCCCTTCCCCCTTTTCTTCATCCCCCTTCCCCCTTTTCTTCATCCCCCTTCCCCCTTTTCTTCATCCCCCTTCCCCCTTTTCTTCATCCCCCTTCCCCCTTTTCTTCATCCCCCTTCCCCCTTTTCTTCATCCCCCTTCCCCCTTTTCTTCATCCCCCTTCCCCCTTTTCTTCATCCCCCTTCCCCCTTTTCTTCATCCCCCTTCCCCCTTTTCTTCATCCCCCTTCCCCCTTTTCTTCATCCCCCTTCCCCCTTTTCTTCATCCCCCTTCCCCCTTTTCTTCATCCCCCTTCCCCCTTTTCTTCATCCCCCTTCCCCCTTTTCTTCATCCCCCTTCCCCCTTTTCTTCATCCCCCTTCCCCCTTTTCTTCATCCCCCTTCCCCCTTTTCTTCATCCCCCTTCCCCCTTTTCTTCATCCCCCTTCCCCCTTTTCTTCATCCCCCTTCCCCCTTTTCTTCATCCCCCTTCCCCCTTTTCTTCATCCCCCTTCCCCCTTTTCTTCATCCCCCTTCCCCCTTTTCTTCATCCCCCTTCCCCCTTTTCCCCTCTCTACCCCCCCTTTTCTCCTTTTTTATTCCTTTTCCCCCCTCCCCCCACTTTTTTCCTTTTTCCCCCTTTTTTTCCCCTTTTCCTCTCTTTTTCCCCTTTTCCCAGAGAACAGTTGCATAACCACAGCTTTGATTTTAGTAGCTTTGACTGCAGAGTCACAAAAAAGTGGCTCAGTTGTGTGGGTTGTTTGAAAACAATATGTTAAAAAGATGTTTGAAAATTAAACCCATTATCCAAAGTAAGATGGAACTGTGGTTTCAGGGGCACATTTTTAGCTTGGATATCGGTGGGACTTTGAATCTTTTGCTTTGAGGCAGTTGGTGACTCAATTATTTCACTACATGTTAATATGATGCCATAATTATTGTTTATTTTCTATGCTCCACTTAATTTCCAGGAATAAATTTCTTTTCATTTCAATCCTATGGCATATTTAGATATATCTTTAATTTAATGTAATTTATTTCATCCAGACTACATTTTAACCTCTTGCAGAGCTGGTTTTTTTTTTGGCCAGGTGGTTACCATGCAATGACTGAATAACTTTCATGGCTTTCCCTCCAGTTTCTTTTATTTCTCTCCTCCCCTCTCTCAGATATTGCCTTTAAGCCCTATTGTCTGGGTCTGCCTCTCCTCCTGTGTTGGATACCTGCTCTGTTTTTTTGAACACGTGATAATCAGGAATATGACTGGAAATTTGGCTGCTTCTGCATTGGAATCTAGTTATTAGATCCCTAATGAAACATGCAGTTTGGATTTATGATAAATGAACACCTAATGCAGATGCAAATGCACTTATTTATCGGCGTGCACACAATTCTTAACCAGAGCTCCGTGTCTGTGTTTTGTTCCAGCACTTGCAAACTTCATAAACAAAGAGAAGAGTGGAGGACTTGTCAAGGCCACCTCTGGCAAACAGGCTGAACTTGTTTGTGAGACCTCCGAGGCCAATATCATGGTGAAGTGGTACAAAGACGGGAAGGAAATCACAGCCGGCAAGAAATTCACCCTGGAGGATAAAGGCAAGCTGCACAAGCTCGTGGCTTTGGCTGTGACAAAGGAAGATGAAGGAACTTACACCTGCAAAGTTGGAGATGACACCCTTGTTTTTGATTTGAAAGTCTCGGGTAAGTTCGTGACGCAAGTGTGGGATCGGAGCCTGTGTGAGAAATTCCAAGTTTCGTTCATTTTACTTGTCCTTCCTTGTAAATTGACGGATTTTTGGGGTCAGGGTTTCATGACACTGTTTTCAGAGGCTCTGGCTCTTGCTGTGGTCCTTATGCAAACCCACAAAAATATAAAAATGATGTGATATTTTAAAATCAACACAAGCTTTAAGTAGGGCTGGACTCACAAGTCAATCCCCACCCTGGCTCAGCAGCTGTGGGATCCTTTAATCTTTTAGCTCAGCATGAGCCTCATCTCTAGGACCACCTCAGACAGGAGGTCCAAAATCTCCCTGTGCAAGCCCTGGGTCCTCCTTTGACCAGTTTAACTCCTGATTATGAGAGTGAAGCATCCCCTGCTGTCCCCGAAGGACGCTGTGATCTCCCCGTGGTGCTGCAAGCGAAGCTGCTGGTCCGTGTCACGTGCCCATCACACAAAGCACGTGGTTGTCAGGCCAAGCCCAGAAGAGAAATGCTTGTCACCACTGCATTCCAGGGCAGGACGGAGCCAGAGTATGAAATGGCACAGGGAATTCATCTGGGAAATTCAATACCCGTGAAATCCAACTTGATTCAGTTCGCGCAGCCCGGTGGGAGCCTTTCCTCCAAAAGTGGTTTTCTGGCTTATGCCTGGAGAATAATTTTTAACCTGGCCCAGTGAAATGTAAGAGAAGCATCAGCTGAGTGCTTGTCACCTGTGGCAGTACCTCCAGGTTACTGTGACGATGAAAACTCAGCAGAGCTGGTTAATTTAGGACAGCACTTGTCTTGAGGGGTTGCTGCAGGATTTACTGAGCCAGAGGGATTGCTTCCAGTTCACAGCTGGAGTTTGCTCAGGTACTGACTCTGCATCTCACCTCCAGATCTCTTTGCCTGAGAAACCAACACGATGCAAATTCACTCAAGGGTGTAATTCCCAGTTCCTGACTTTACCCACTGAAAAACTGGTCTAAATGAGCCAACCAGGTTCTGCCTAAACTGATTCCTAAAGAGCAATTTACCTAAATTGATTTATACTGTCTGATTAGAGTGTCCTAAAGTGGATTTAAAGAGTGTTCTGGAGCTACCTAAGTCTGAACATCAGGTGCAGGGGAAGCCTGCAGGATTACCTGAGCTGGGCACCTAAATTTTGAGGATTATGATGAATCTCACCTGTAACTCCTACGATAAAATGTCAGATGTGTCAGGCAAAGAAAATTGGGATCACCTCAATCATAGAATCACAGGATGGTTTGGGTTGGAAGGGACCTTAAAGCCCATCCAGTCCCACCCCCTGCCATGGGCAGGGACACCTTCCACTAGCCCAGGTTACTCCAAGCCCTGTCCAACCTGGCCTTGGACACTTCCAGGGATGGGGTAGCCACAGCTTCTCTGGGCAACCTGTGCCAGGGCCTGCCCACCCTCACAGGGAAGAATTTCTGCCTAACATCTAATCTAAATCTTTCAGTTTAAATCCAAACCTGCCCTCTGTCAGTCTGAAGCCATTATCCCTTGTCCTGATAATTACGATTTCCAGTGAAATACTTGCCTGGCACGGCAATTGTCCTTGAGGATACTCAGTGACTGAAGGCAACAGTTGCTGCTAAAAGAAATGCAATACTGAGCTGAGGTTGGCTCGAACTGACAGCCCTCAGCTCGCTCCTGAGGCAAGAGCTGCCCTGGTGGAATGAGGGCTATGAAATCCCTGGCATGCCCATCAAATACTCCTTGTTATCTCAGGGACAGGGTGTGTAGAATAGGTTTGCTCACGTTTCACATCAAGGTGCTGTCTCCACTTTGCTGCCTCCGCTTTCACCTTTACAAATAGTCTTGAGACAAACCTGAGCTGATAAAGGTGACGTGGTTTTGCTGCCTTCATGACACACGTTCTCTGTGACACAGCTCACACCTGTGCCATCAGCAGGGTTTGAGCTGAGGTATCCATGCAGGAACCTCAACTACTTGAGCTGTGTGAGCAGTTCTGAGTTCTCTGCTGGGAAGATCCATTCCTACAAAAAAAAAAAAAAAAAAAAAAGAGATTCTTGGCTCCTTTATTCATAAAATCGTAGAATGGTTTGGGTTAGAAGAGGCTTTAAAGATCATCTCGTTCTAACCCTTCTGCTGCGGACAGGGACACCTTCCACTAGACCAGGTTGCTCAGAGCTCCCTCCTAAATGAAGGTGGAGAATATTTTATCAACTAAATTATTCCATATATACCCTGGTCTGGGGAAGAATTAATCCTGTGGGGCTGGTATTGTGAGGAGGGAACTGGAATGGTCTCAGAAACCCTTAAAAAAGGCTCCTCATCCCTTCTAACCAGATTTTCTGAGACTTTTAAAGTCTTAGGTGTTTTTAAGACTTTTCAAGTTGTTTCAAAGCTGTTTCCCTATTCAGGCATCAATATATCCCAAAAACTTTGCTTAAAATGACAAACAAGGGGTGGTGAATAAAGTGCCAGCAACTGGAGGGCATCTGGACTCGATTTAAAAGATCCATGAGGACGTAGTGGAGATGAATGGGATTGCAGTGTAGCTGAGAGCAATTATCTGAAGATCAGAGCAGGAGTTTGCACCATCAGTTGGAGAGGCAGGCACCAACATTGGTGTGTGTGATCATGAAATAATGATCAGCCATCACTGTCCCCTCCCTTGGCGCTGATAAACCCGCACCGAGGCACAAACTGCTTCCCCTTTCTCGCCTCCAGACGAAGCTGTTACTTTTGTCAACAAGCCCAAGACGCCTCCAGAAATATCAGTCAGTCCCTCTGAGACCCTGGAGCTGGTGTGTGAGGTGTCAGCTGCTGGTGGGGCTGTGGTGTGGAAGAGGGATCACACCGAGCTGAAGCAGGACCAGAGGACGACGGTGGTGTCCCAGGGGACACAGCGAAAGCTCATCGTCAAGAAGGTGACACAGCAAGACCAAGGGAGCTACAGCTGCGAAATGAAGGACGACAGGCTAACATTCCAAGTCAAAGTCAGAGGTGAGGAAAGGCTGGAAATGCCAAAGATAAGGGAGTATTCCATTCGGAGTCAGGATCATTTTGTAATCTCTCTGGGGTGAACTCTCTCAGCCACGGGGCTTGATTTTTTTGGCCAGATTTAATAATGATGCACTCAAATTCTGCATCCATGACTAGTTGTGATCACAAAGAAATGCTGGGCAGGGATGGAAATTCCTTCTCCTCTCACAATTAGCTGGTGTGTCTGTAGAAAAACTCCCACAGAATCACAGTGTGAGGCCACAGCAGGGATAGGTGAAAGGGAAGAGGGAGGTGCTTGAAGAGCTCTGATTAAATCCCATCCCTGGAAGTGTTCAAAGCCAGGTTGGATGGGGCTTGGAGTAACCTGGGATAGTGGAAGGTGTCCCTGCCCATGGCAAGGGATTGGAATGAGATGATCTTTAAGGTCTCTTCCAACCTGAACCATTTTATGATTAGATGGAGAATGACTGAATTTGAGTGACCCAAATAGGCAGAAAATGGTGCCTGGATATGAGGATATAAAGGCTATTCCCTCCTGATTCACTGGAATCTTGGAGAGACATAGAGAAAAAGAAGATGGAGAAGGTTTCAGGCAGTGCCTGATGGTGCTTTAAGATCCAGGTTCAAATCTGTGCTAGAACTGTGAGGTTTTAACACTACACCAGAATTCCCATAAAATTCCTATACCTATTCACCTCTCAGCAAAATACAGATGAAGGTGTTTTCCTGTACTAATGGGTCATCACAGAGATGATGAAGGGCTTTAATTTGAAGCCCTGTGAGGACACTGAGGGTACTTTGTGTGTTCAGCTGGAGCAGAGGAGACTGAGGGGAGACCTCCTGCAGTTCCAACTGCCTGGGCAGGGGCAGAGGAGGGGCAGGACTGAGCTCTGCTCTGGGGGGAGCAGGGACAGCCCCCAGGGAATGGCTGGAGCTGTGTCAGGGCAGGCTCAGGGTGGATCTCAGGGAAAGGTTCTTCCCCCAGAGGGTGGTTGGCACTGAACAGGCTCCCCAGGGCAGTGGGCACAGCCCCAAGGCTGCCAGAGCTCCAGGAGGGTTTGGATGATGCTCTGGGGCACAGGGGGTGACTCTGGGGATGGGGCTGTGCAGGGCTGAGGGTTGGACTGGGTGATCATTGGGGGTCCCTTCCAACTCAGGGTATTCTGTAATTCTCTGATACCTGTGAGGGGCAAGTGCTGTGGAAGAGAAGGAACCCGATTAAGCACTGGAGAACTGCAAAAAGCTGTGTGTGACTGCTGTGCTTTTCTGACAGAGCCAGAAGTTGTGTTTACAAACAAGGACAAAGTGAAGAAAGAGGTAAAAGCTGCGCTCTCAGAAGATGCCACGCTGAGCTGTGAGGTGGCCCAGGACAAGACTGAGGTGAAGTGGTACAAGGATGGGAAGCTGATCAGCTCCAGCAAGAAGTTCAAGGTGGAGTCAGAGGGCAAATCCCGTCGGCTGGTGGTGGGTCAGGTGGAGCAGAAGGATGCTGGGGAGTACAGCTGTGAGGCTGCTGGCCAGAAACTCACCTTCAGGATCCACGTCACAGGTGGGAGACACATTTTGGTTTTTTATTTAGTGTCCTTTTTTTTGAATCTGGGTGCAGGACTGGGTAGATCAAGAGTTTACCTGTGGGGACCTGTTCTGTGCTCCTCAGCACAAGAAAGACAAGGAGCTACTGGAGAGGGTCTAGTGGAGGGCACAAAGATGATGAGGGGTCTGGAGCATCTCCCTTATGAGGAGAGACTGTGGGAGCTGTGCCTGGTTGGTCTGGAGAAGAAAAGGCTGAGAGAGGATCTCATTAATGCAGATAAATGTCTCCAAGGTGGGTGCCAAGGGGATGGTGCCACAGTCTTTTTGGTGGTGCCCAGCAACAGGAGAAGGAGCAATGGCCCTAAACTAAAAGACAGGAAGTTTCACTTCGACTTGAGGAAGAAATTCCTTACATGGAGGGGGGCAGAGCACTGGAACAGCTGCCCAGGGGAGGGTGTGGAGTTTCCTTCCCTTAGGACACTCAAAACCCACCTGGACATGCTCCTGTGTCACCTGCTCCAGGTGACCCTGCCTTGGCAAGGGAGTTGGACTGGATGATCTCCAGAAGGGAAGGATTCTGTGATTCTTTGGTTCTGTATCCTGATATCAGCTCCTCCGCTCCCTGTGTGTGTCCTCAGGCTGAGCTGAAGTGAACAGACTTTTCATCAGCAGGCACTGTGTCAAAGGACCTCTTCCAATTTGATCATCACTGCTGGTATTTCTCCTCCTGTTATGGATTTTCCTCTATGAAAGTCACTCTTTCCTCTTTTTCTGCAAGTAAGAGGACAAGAGCAAATGGCTTCAAGTTGCACCAGGGGAGGTTTAGATTGGATATTAGAAAAAAAAAAAAACTTCACCAGAAGGGTTGTCAGGTGTTGGAACAGGCTGTCCAGGGCAGTGATGGGGTCACAGTCCCTGGAGGGATTAAAAAGCCACGTAGATGTGGCCCTTGAGGACAGGGTTTAGTGATGGACCTGCCAGCACTGTGTTAATGGTTGGACTCGATGATCTTCCACATCCTTTCCAACCTAAATGATTCTAGGATTTTTTTGGACTCAGTATATTTTGCAAGAGGTCTGATGAGTTTTATCTCAGGCTCTAGTCAGCCATGGAATCAGCTACACTCTGAGTGATTATTTCTGAATTGGATGATAAGAAAGAGTTTGGTTGGGTTTTTTAATTAATAACACTCCACTGTCTTTACAGCCAAATCCCTCTTTGTTAACATCACAATTCCAGTCTCAGATCCTGATCAGGACAGGGAATCTACTTTCTCCTCTGCTTTCTTACAGCACCAAACCCACTGGGAGCACAGTCTGGCAGAGGTTTGGCACTTTATCAGCTGTGTAGAAGAACAATTGTGTTGGGAGTCTGACTCCATCCTCTGTGGGGTACCCAGGGTGTGAGCTGGGGCACTTTGGCTCTTTTCCATGAATTCTGTAGCTCTTTTCCATGTGTTCTGAATCAAATAACTGAGAGAGCTGCCAGTTTGAGTGAAGGATGAGTTACAGTAAGGGTAGAATCAAGAGGCACCTTCCAGAGAAAATTCATCACGGACAGGGATAGAAAGACCGTGGATGAAACCTAAAATGTTTTGGGTTGGAAGGGACTTTGAAGATAACTTAGTTCCAGCCCCTCTGCCACAGGTGGGGACACCTTCCACTATCCCAGGTTGCTCCAAACCCTGTCCAGTGTAGCCTTGAACACTTTTAGAGATGGGGCAGCCTTGGCTTCTCTGGGCAAAATTGGTATTAAACCAAGTACATGGTCAGCTGCTGAAACTGGTTCGTGTGTTCCTGCAGAGGTGTAGATAAAAAACACAGCAATTTAGTGCTTTTCCACGGGAATTCCTGTCTCTGAGGGCTATTCTTAGCTGTCTGCCTCAGAACCCAAAGGTTTTCAGCTCCCTCAGACCGGATGACTTCCCGGTAACGCAACACCCTCCCCCCTGGGCCCTAAGAGCAGAGATTGCCTGGCTACCGTTGCTGTATTCCTCCTGGGAACAACTGCAACGTGACATCCCAGTCCAGCACTGGCTGCAAAATGATCCAGTGTGAAAGTCAGGAGGGATTATGAGTACTCTGGGTGGTTGGATCTCCTGTGGCAGAAATCCATCTCCTACTACGCTATCCCAAAGTCCGGCAGCTTTCTGGGTCTTAATTTATCCCGTTGCCCTTGCACTTGGAAAGCTCTGCAGGGTTCCTGTACTCCAGGGCTCCACTGGAAACTCAAAGCCTGCCCTGTTTAAGGGCAGGTTGAAGGTTAGGTGCTCAGTGTTGAGTTTTGGGATGCAGCTGTGGCTTTTTTTTTTTTTTTTTTGGATCAATATAAAAGGGGTAGTGCACACCTTGGGACTGGGTTGGGCAAGTAGAAAAAGATTCTGGAATCTTATAATTTCAAGGTTCATGGTGTGCAGGGAAATCCGTATTTGAAAATGGAGAAAGCTCCCTGTCCTGAAAATGGTTTTCCTCAGTTCCACTGAAACTTCCCCAACCAGTTTCAGCTGAGGTTGGAAATGTCATCTGCGCTGGATAAACTTCCTGAAGTTTAAAATAAATTTATAAGGCAAATTACCATGTAAATCACTTCAGGATCTGGTTAAAAGTTTTAGTCCCATTTAATAATCATTATAAAAGTGGTTTATATTAAAGCTCAGGGATGAAGAGGACAGGTGAGATGGAGTTGGAATGTTCCTGCCCTGCTGAGCTGACATTTTAAACACAGCACCCATGGACACAGACTGGTCTGTAACTCATTTAGTGCACCCTGCACATTCCAAATCCAAGCTGTAAATGGACACTGAATCTTTGTATTTTTGAAAGCAGTTTTGAATGCAAGCCTTGGTGTGTGTGGTGGAGCTCTCTTTGATACTGAAATGCTGCTGCCACGTGCCTTTGAGGAGTTTTGCATCACCCAGCATAGGCCACGTGCCTTCTAAATGGCACTGACACCTCCTTCCACCCCTTCCACAGCCAATGTAAACAGAGGAGCTCAAGTTTAAAGCCTATAAGCTGGATTCCTGCTCCCTGCAGGACGTCTCTCTTTCCATGGGCTGTGCAGTGTTCATAGCAAGGCTCTGATGTGGCTCCAGGACCGTGTGTGGTGACAAAGTCAGCAGTGTAGGAACTTGACCTGAGCTTACCCCATCTCCTCACCCTCCCAGGCAGCTGCTGCCACTCAGAGCCCAGACCTGATGAGATGGGATGCAGAGGAGAAAGTCGGCGAGGAGGAGTAAAGGATGGCCCTGGGAGGCTGCAGGGACTGACTGCGAGAGGAGGGAGGGGGCACAGGTTATGGAAGGGGCTCACCATGACTGCCAGGGAGAACCAGGAGCCTTTAAGGTCACAGAATCATTGAGACTGGGAAAGAACTCCAAGGTCACCGAGTTCCCCCTGTGCCCCATCCCCACCTTGTCCTCCAGCCCAGAGCACTGAGTGCCACATCCAACCCTTCCTTGGACACCTCCAGGGATGGGGACTCCCAACCTCCCTGGGCAGCCCCTTCCACTGCCTGACCACCCTTTCCAGGGAGAAATTTTCCCTAATTTCCAATCTAAACCTCCCCTGGCACAGCCTGAGGCCGTTCCCTCTCCTCCTGTCCCTGTTCCCTGGGAGCAGAGCCCGACCCTCCCCAGCTCCCCCCTCCTGTCAGGGAGTTGCAGAGCCAGAAGGTCCCCCCTGAGCCTCCTTTTCTCCAGGTTGAGCTCCCACAGCTCCCTCAACCCCTCCTGGCACTCCAGACCCTTTCCCAGCTCCATTCTCTTCCCTGGACACACTCCAGCCCCTCAATATGTTTTTTTCTCAGTGTCACCTTCACCAGGTGGCTCAAATACCTGGGTGGATGAAGTTTAAAATAAATTTGTAAGGCAAATTACCATGTAAATCACTTCAGGAGCTGGTTAAAATTTTTAGTCCCGTTTCCTAATCATTATAAAAGTCTGGGTGGATGAATTATCTTCCATGCTTGCACTACAGCTGGAATGCACTGGGAAACCCATCCACTTGCTAATCCAGCTAATCCAGTGGAGGTGGTGCTTCTGTTCAGTAAAATCATGGACTTCAGTGCCCAAGTCAAACCCTGGGGCCCAGATTGTCGTAGGCTGCCCTTGCTGTGTGATGTTTATCACATAGACCCACCAGAAATACGTGCAGTTTTGCCTTGTGGAAAATCAGTGGGGAAAAAAAATATAGCAGCCCATTTATTTAGGGTTCATTTATCCTTCCACATCTCAAATGTGTAATAAAATACAAGCTAAAGGTGACCACATCAGTTTTTGGTAAAAGGAGAACCAGGCAAAATAATCATTAATGACTAAAAGGTGCAATTTTTCAGTCAGTGCTCCTTAGTGAGGTGACAGTGGAATTTTATCAATGCATATACCTAATTAACTATTAAATACATGGGATATTCTTTTGATGCCAACTCCTCTTGTTGAGATGGAAATTCGAAGTGGTGCCATGGAAGAAAGTGATTTTAAACCCTTGATTCTTGTTGCTGTTGTTGAGTATTAAAACAAGATTTCCTATGGCCAGTTTGCTAAAAAATCAGAGTTGTTTTTTTTTTTTTTTTTTTTTTTTTAGGAAATGAAAGCATCCTTCAACTTTTATAGGCCAGTTTTATTTGCTATGTAGGTCAAGTATTTTTCCATATTAAGAACTGTGTCTTTGTCATTTCTTTGGGATTGGGTTGCAGGATATTTTCGGAACAACACCCAGTCTTAATCTAAAATACCTGTTAAAATCCTGTAAATAATTTGACAGTGGAGGTGACAACTTGTAATGGTGCTGTATTTGGCTCGTTCCAAGTGTGAGGAGTAGGAATATCATAAAGACACAATGGAGGAATTTTATCTTTGTCTTCATTACAAGAAATTTGAAAATGAGGTGATCAAGTTGTTCATGGAGACGAGTCAGAGAGATATAACTGCATGGACTATTTCTGAGGGTTTTGTGTGATAACAAGAACTGTAAAGCCATGTTACTTATAAGAAATTATTAAAGAATCGAAGAATTATTTAGGCTGGACAAGTCCTTTAAGATCATCCTGTCCAATGGTTAACCCAGCACTGCCAAGCCCAACATCCTGCAGAGCACCTACACCAAATGCATGTACTATCTTCTTGTCACGAGTTATTTACATCTTATGTGTATTTTTAAATCATTTCCCTATTTCAGAGGCAGAAGGTGCCTTTGTCCACAAGGAGAAGGTGAAGAAAGAGGTGAAAGCTGCACTCTCAGAAGATGCCACGCTGAGCTGTGAGGTGGCCCAGGAGAAGACCGAGGTGAAGTGGTACAAGGATGGGAAGCTGATCAGCTCCAGCAAGAAGTTCAAGGTGGAGTCAGAGGGCAAATCCCGTCGGCTGGTGGTGGGTCAGGTGGAAAAGAAGGATGCTGGAGAGTATACTTGTGAGGCTGCTGGCCAGAAACTCACCTTCAGGATTGATGTTGCAGGTGAGGGATTGCCTTATTACACCTTTTTTTTTCCTGTAACTATAAAGTTTCCTTGTGACATAAGTTAACTTTAAGCCTTGCTCTGTCTGAGTCTGCAGCAGAACTTAAATGGTTGTTCTCAAAGATCAGTTTTAAGGATTTGTGTTTGGATGCTTTGGGAAAAAGGCCACTTAGGCTGAGTAGTCTTTCCCTGGTTTTGACCAGGAATGGTGATTGGGAAAAAGGATGTGAGAACAAGGCAAGCTTACAACAATCCTTCCACTCTAAGGGTCTGTGTAGTTTCACTCTAATTTGTAGTTTCTGTCTCTGCTGGGACAGTTTTTCTGTCAGGTCTGTACAAGTAATGTGGCTTTGCTGAGTTGTGCCAACATGACTTCCAGTGGAGTTGCACCACACAGAGAGGTTCAAGTGTCAGTTCAGATCAGAATCCAGACGTCTGTGTGTGCTGGTGAATCCTCAGTGCACCCATTTCTGTCATTACTGCCAGTTATTTTCATGGGAAAAAAAAATCACCCAGTAGTTCCTTTCTCATCTTCCTCTCTTCTGTCCTGTTTGACAGTGTTTTGAGGGAACAATAACTAAATTTGATGTAGATGTTTCTTTTCTGACTGTGGACCACAAGCAAACCTCAAAGAAGCATTCAGTAAAAAACACATGGATTAAAAGCACATCCCAGGGATGTGGGGCAGCCCAGTTGGATTTGGTGCAAAGATCTGCCCTTTTTTTTTCATGAGATTCACCCAACACAGGAATCTAACCATGCCTCTTCAGAAGTGGGGGCATTTTCCCAGCCTGGTGCCCCGGTCAAACTGCTGAGCCTGTTATTTTGGATCCATCAGTGAGTGATTTTGAAGTCTCTTCCGTGCTGGAGGTGGTTTGGGGCTGGCCTGCTCCCAGGTATCCCACGATATTACAGCACTGGCACTCATGTGACTGCCAGCTGTGGGCCTTGCTGAGGAGCAAACTATTGGGTTTCACTCTGCTTGCCCTGCCACGGCTGCATTCTGTGATATACATTGCTGGGGGATGACCCTGCAAGGAAACTGGAGACAGATCTGCCTCCTCATCCCTTGTGCCAGAAAAACTGTGGTAATCCTTATTTTGTGGCTCGGTTATGTGGCTTTTCTTTTTGTCTATAGCTCTATGCAGGTTGTAGGAATAGTACAGGGTAAGGCTGAGGTTGCCATTTTATTTCAAACAAGGAATGCATCTGACAGCAGAAACTCTCAGGAAAAAATGAATCAAGCTGTGAAAGGCAAAAATTAGTGAAGGATCTTATCACAGTTTTTAAAGAAAAGCTCTTTGTAGCTTCCTGTGGAAGGATCTTCTTATCTGGGACCAGGAGACCTTTTTCCTTCGCTGGAAGAGCAGGCACTTAAGTGCTCTTGGCAACTGTTTGTGTGCAGCTGAGAAAGTGGGGAAAGCTGTTGGCAGCAATAATGGAAGGTTTCACATGTCCTTTGGGTTAAAACCCCAAGATTGACCTGCTTTTAGGGCTTCTGAAAGAGTCATGCTCATGACTACGAGGGTTCACCATCCTTTGCAGGTTGATGTGGTGGGTTCCCCACCATCACCAAACTCCTCTGCATCTCACATCCTTTCTGTAAGCAGGGGAAAGGAGAGTGTTGTACCTCAAAGTGTTTTTCCCATCACAGGCTTTGAGGTACTTGGGTACCACAGAAAGAGGGACAGGCATTTTGTCTCCAGTATATAAGTGATATGAAATGGCCCCAAGCCCATTGCTGCCAAAGAGAGGCCCTTTCTCTGATTTAGTAAATGAGTAAATGTCAGAAAGTAGAGAAAAAAAGGCCCTCTCTTGCCACTGAGAGATTTGCTGGTCACTCTAGAGGCAGAAATGGTGGGATTCATTTAGGTCCTCCTTCAAGGCTGCTGAGGAAGAATGCTGTAGAACTAGACATAGAAAATGGGTCTTGTGACCCTCTTGCTTCAACCCCATATCATCTTTGTTATCTCCTTGTTGTTGACTGAAGATACAACTGAGCCTTGGACAGTTTCAGGGATGAGAACTGTAACATCCCTTGCTTATAATAAAGGGAAATATCTGCCTAGAGATGGTTAGAGCCAAAATGAAGAAATTAGCCCCCAGGACAACACTTTCCAGGAGCATTGGCTTGTTCTCTTCAGAAGTGTCACAGGAATTGCTCTGAAACTTGTAACCCACACGTTTTACATCATTGTCAACTCCTTACTCCAGAGATGTGTCCAGAGACACAACTTTCCAGCAGAGTTCTCCTTTTCTCATTCCTTGTTTGTGCTCTGTCTTTTAAAGGATTTATATATACAAGGCATTACATATATTTTTTGCTGGCCTTAGTAATCCTTCCTTGTCTGTTCTTCTGCTGGGTAAGATATAAATTCTGAACACTGTAGTGGGGAGGTACCAGATTCCATCCACAATGAGTATTGAATAAATTGTTGATCTGTTCTTCATGAACCAGTTCTCATAATTCATACAAGTTTGGTAGTTCCCTATCTCCAACCTTCTTTCCCATGGCCAGCTTCTCAAATTATGTCCTTGGAACTTATCAAAACCAAGCCGAAAATCAAATTACTGTTCTTAATTCAGTGTCTGTTTGATTGGACTCTGTGGCAGCCATTCCATCTGGAAACCCAAGATGCTCCTGGCACAGCTCCAGTGGAGGTGACCAGGATGATTAGGGGGCTGGAACATGTGTCATATGAGGAGAGGCTGAGAGAACTGCATTTGTTCAGCCTAGAGATGAGAAGAGAAAGCAAAAGGAAGCTGTAACTGCTGCCTGCACTTGTTTAATAAGAGGATATGGAGTCCACAGCTCTGTGTCTTCTCAAAGGTCCATGGTGATAGGAGGAGAGATAAAATAACCAAGTTGGAACTTGCATGGGAGGTTCTGAAAAGATATTAGGAAAAATTTGCACCATGAGGGTGGCCAAGCTCTGGAACAGGAGCCTTGAGGTTGTGGGGTCTCCATTGCTGGAGATACCCAGTGGGATGTGACTGTGAAGAGCTTGGTGTAATTTCATCTGCTCTGAGTGGGGAAGTGGGACTGGGTGGCCTCCAGACATCACTCCTAACCTGAATTATTTTATGACTGTGATTTTGTCCCGTTAGTAGCATGTCCTGCAGAATATATCTGGGAAGTGATGCTGTTCCATAAGGACTCAGCTCCATGTAAATGCCTGTGAAGGTACTCCAGCTGTTATGCATTTATTTCATAACCCTTACTGATGTTTTCCTAAATATCACTTGGGCCCAGCCCTGGGGTCAGCACTGGCAAATGAGGGATCCTGCCTGGAGTTTGTCCTGTTTACTGTGACTGTGCAGCCCAGACTTCTCTGCAAGGGAACAAAACACTCCCTGCTTTCCCAGGAGAGCCCATCCTGCTTGGCCTGTAGGGAGGGACCCTCCAGAGGGTCTACAGGAAAGCTGGTGCCACCCTTCAGATCAGGCATGGAAGTTCTCCTTGTTGCCCAAATGAGCAGCAGCTGGAAGCTGTGATGCATGGAAGGAAATTGTTCCTGCCAGTGCTTCATGGAGCATTTGCTTAACTCTGACTCTTTCAGCCTTTTTCATTCCACAGCTGATTTTTTTAAGCTGTGAGGCACCAGGTGGTGTCTCACCAAAACCCCAGCACCACGTGATCTTGGAGGCAAACATTTCATTTTCACGGGCTTTTTCCTAAACTTTTTTTGCCTGCTTTCCAACCTCGCAGATGACGCGTTTGAGCACAGGGACAAAGTGCAAAGGGAGGTGAAGGCAGTGCTGAAGGAGGACACCACGCTGAGCTGTGAGGTGGCCCAGGAGAAGACCGAGGTGAAGTGGTACAAGGATGGGAAGCTGATCAGCTCCAGCAAGAAGTTCAAGGTGGAGTCAGAGGGCAAATCCCGTCGGCTGGTGGTGGGTCAGGTGGAGCAGAAGGATGCTGGGGAGTACAGCTGTGAGGCTGCTGGCCAGAAACTCACCTTCAAGGTCCAAGTCACAGGTGAGAGAATGTGCTGCATCCCTGTTTTAACCTAAAAAAATGAAGGAGGGGAAAGTTATGTGGCTTGGAAAACTCTATCTCAACAGGCGGTGACTGAGCCAGCACATAAATGGTGTTGCTTCACTCATGGAATTGTCTTCACACTATTAGGTCTGTCTCCCTTCTTTGGAAACTAAAAAATGCTGTGGATTTCTGTAGCCCAGACTCAGGTCAGGCTGAAGATCACCAGGGAATTTCCCTGGGAAGATGCACTGATAGCAAACTAAGGATTAAAACAATTCCAGAGAAATTAAAGGGCACAGCAAATCTGAGCGCAGATTATCTCATGGGAGCTCCTTCCTCAAATCAGCTTCATTATAGGGGAAACCTTTTTATTATGAATGGAAATACCACAGCTGTTCTCAGAGGCAGCAGATGAGGAAAACCAGATATCACCATGATATCAGCAAGGACAAGTTTTACCGTTGACATCCCTCAGTTGGATCTCGAGGAATTTAAAGCAAATTGAGGAGCTCATACATTAGATATATTTTTGATTGTGACGTGGTGTAGTGCAGAGGAAATTCCATGGGAGCTGGCTGATCTTCATTCATTAGAGAAGCAGAGTTTTATGATGGCACATCTTTAAAACATTTGGGAAATAAAGATGCAGGCACAAAGTTTGTTTCCCAGCATTATCTTTGCTTTGGCTGCAATTGCAGCTCTTGGAAAAACTGAATTTAGGTCAGCAAACTGACTTCCCTACAGACCTCATCCACCTGCCCTGTGTGCTGCTGGATTTTGGGATCTGTGAACTTCTTCTCTGCAGATTTTGGAGAAGGATAGTGGTGGAAATAGAAGCAACTTTGGGGCCATGTCTTGGACTACCAGTAAAGGAGTCCTTCACCAGCACTTGATGCAATTCAGATATTAGCAGTTGAGTTGGGTTACCTGTAAGGCACAACAAAGGGGATTGGGCAACAACTTATTTTGGAGAAACTTCTGAACTCCTCTCTCTTTTCAGAGCCAGAAGTTGTGTTTACAAACAAGGACAAAGTGAAGAAAGAGGTAAAAGCTGCACTCTCAGAAGATGCCACGCTGAGCTGTGAGGTGGCCCAGGAGAAGACCGAGGTGAAGTGGTACAAGGATGGGAAGCTGATCAGCTCCAGCAAGAAGTTCAAGGTGGAGTCAGAGGGCAAATCCCGTCGGCTGGTGGTGGGTCAGGTGGAGAAGAAGGATGCTGGGGAGTACAGCTGTGAGGCTGCTGGCCAGAAACTCACCTTCAGGATCGATGTCACAGGTGGGAGAGAAGACTCTTCAGCTCATTGTTCCTATTTCTAGAATCTTTAGAAAAATTAGCATTATTTTTAAACCTTTTCCTTGTTACGCTTCAAATTTTTGATGAGCATCATTGGAATGTCCCAGCTCTGACGTAGAAATGGGGCAAAAAGTTACAGATACAGCTACCTTCATGTATTCTGTGTAGAAGACTAGAAATCCTTAAAACAGGGGTCCTTGGAAGCTGCACATCACTGTAGGAAAAGCAGATTGTGCATCTCCTTCCTCGTGCGTTGGCGCGATGACAATAAATCTGCACCACAGCCTGTGCTCAGTGCAGGGTCCTGGTGGAGAGTGGTTGGGTGTCTGGCACTGTTTTATTTCCCTTGGAAGAGCTCGTTTCAGCCTGAAGGGAGAACATGGCAGCAGGGCTTGATGTGTATAGGAGGGTCTCTGAGGTGTCAGGTAAAAGGCAAACTGGGGAGAGAAGGTGTTTTGTGGAGACTCATTCCAGGCACATCCCCCTGCTGGGGTTGCAGACAGGTAGAATGGATTCAGCTTTACAGCTCCCTCCTGATCGTCTCCCAAGTGGTATGACTGATGTGTCTTCTGGAGAGCAAGAGGATTTCACCACTTGGATGTAAGATGAGCTGAGTTTTTCTCCAAGTCGCAGTGAGAGCTCATAACACAGTCCTGCACTTGTCAGTCCTGCTCTAGCACCTTTCTTTCTTAACAAAATGATCGAAGCACAGCAGATGCAGCTACTGAGAAACAAAGAAATCAATTATATGGGGCTCTGATGCAGCACAGGACAGCTCCTTCCTCTAAAAATTTGTTACATTGCACTAAACTTCAACTCAGATGTGTCCTGCCTTGACTGGACCCTGCAATACAATCCTTCTGTGAACCATTCAGAGGATCTTCGGGATCACTGCTGTCAGAAAACCAAACCAGACAAAACCCACCACAAAAAAAACACCACAAAATGGTTTGTGTGTTCTTCCAGTAGTTTTAGACGTGCATTGTCAAGTCAGGGGTGGTTTTCCACAGGGTTACCTGTAAGGCACGACAAAGGGGATTGGGCAACAACTTATTTTGGAGAAACTTCTGAACTCCTCTCTCTTTTCAGAGCCAGAAGTTGTGTTTACAAACAAGGACAAAGTGAAGAAAGAGGTAAAAGCTGCGCTCTCAGAAGATGCCACGCTGAGCTGTGAGGTGGCCCAGGAGAAGACCGAGGTGAAGTGGTACAAGGATGGGAAGCTGATCAGCTCCAGCAAGAAGTTCAAGGTGGAGTCAGAGGGCAAATCCCGTTGGCTGGTGGTGGGTCAGGTGGAGCAGAAGGATGCTGGGGAGTACAGCTGTGAGGCTGCTGGCCAGAAACTCACCTTCAAGATCGATGTCACAGGTAATACATACCTTTCTGAATGACAGGAGAGGACAACAAAGCAGTAAATGTGATATCTCTTCCACCGTGACCCTTTTGCTGCGCACTGGGTTTTGTTGCAGCCCGTAGGGTTCACCTGATGTTCTTCACCCCGTTGCCTGGATTTGTGGAAATGGGAATATTTGGCTTTAGATGGAACAAAGGCCTATCTCTTTCTTACTTGGGCTATATAATAATAGTTCCAGATATAAATATAATAATCAACATATTATTTAACAGTAATAATCAACAGATATTCATGAACCTGCATTCCCGGGATCCCAAAGAGTGATTCTTTGTACACTGACCCCCTTGAAAGGACAGAATCATTCAAAAATCCTCTTTTTATTAGACTCCCCATCCCATTTCTGAAAACTGAGAGCTTGAATAAATTTTTCCATTTGCATTTTCAGCAGCAGTACGTCTCAAGATGGGTTGAAACCAGAATTTTTCTGGTGAATTCGGGTTGCTGTGTGCTTGAGACCTCAGCCTTTTGGGGTGCCTTACTAATTCTGCCAGGTGCCAAATGCCCCTTTCCTGTGAAGGATTCCAAGAAATTGGTCTTTTGGAATAGGATTCACGTGGTGCCCAAACTGCTTCAAGCATGTGATGTTAAAGGAAGTTTTGTTGTTGCAACAACCTTGGGGACCTTGCCAACCACGATCCTGAGTCCTGGAGGGAGATCACGTTCCCTTTGTCTCATTAACAGTCACGTTTGTGGCAGTGGAAGAGGCCAAGAAGAGTCTGTTCCAGAAGCCCATCGTTATTTATTGTGCCCTGGATCTCAAGTGAAAGGAATTCGGGGGGTTTTCATGACATGCAGGAAGGGTGTTTTGGGGAATGCTTGAGTCAAATATATTTTTTTTTCATGGTGATTTGCAACCACAGGGGTGATGTCAATGATATTTTGATCCTTTCCATTCCTAGGCTCTTAATTCCCAATCTCCACGTGGCAACCCAGTCCCACAGGAGGGTTGATATTGCCCAGTGACAGCAAATGGTTTTAGCAAGCGACAACCCAAATATTTTCTAAAACCTGCCCAAAGAAGCCCACAAGATCAATCTCATTTTAGTCCCTCAGTCATAAATAATCAATCATTTCCTTCTTTTTTTCGGTGCCCAGAGCCCAAACCTGCATTTATAAACCAGGAGAAGGTCCAGAAGGAGGTGAAAGCTGTGCTGACAGAAAGTGCCTCCCTCGTGTGCGAGGTAGCCCAGGATGCAACCGAAGTGAAGTGGTTCAAGGACGGGAGACTTCTGGTTCCCTCCAGGAAATTCAAAGTAGAGACCGTGGGTAAAACCCGGCGCCTGGTCATAGAGCAGCTGGAGAAGAAGGATGCTGGGGAATACATCTGTGAGGCTGCAGGCCAGAAGATGACATTCAAGCTGGAACCAACTGGTGGGTACTCCTTTTGTGGTGTTGAGCACCAGTCTGTGAGGAGAGCTGGATATTCCCTACCCAGCAGCCGTGGTGCAGCCACCATCTCCCCTAGAGCAGGGAAATTAATTTCCCCACAGGGGAATTAATTTTCAATTTAGCAGTGCAGAGGTGGGAAATGTGGACTTACTTTTTGTGTGTGCCCCAAAAATGCCCAGTTTTGTGGCAAGGTGTTGTACAAGGTAGAGAAGAAGCCAAGAGCAAGGTACTGGAGTGAGAGAATGGTTTGGGTTGGAAAGAACATCAAGGATCATTTAGTTCCAGCCCTCCTGTCAGTGAAGCAAAGAGAAAACAGGCCTTGAATTCAGGCTTAGCATATTAATATTCCATATTAAATTGACTTAAAATCCTAAAAATGGGAGAGGGAAGAATTATGCAGGTTATTTACTTTTTAGAAAGAAGTTTTTGGGCAGCAGATAAAATACATATATTTGCATCTCCTTTCCCTGCTTCTCTTCTAAGCAGAAGCTCTGAGTTACCCAAGAGATCATTTTGTTTCTTCCCACTCAACAAAAGATGATACCAGCCACAAATATTCACCCATATTCCCTGGATTATTGCAGGTTGGGGAGGAGCTGGCGTTGAGTCAGGAAAGAGAGAGCAACAGAACATTGCTGTGTTAAGAATCTGGTTATCTGAGTTCCTAATTTTCCTGTTCCGATGTCTTCCCTAGAACCAAAGGCTAAATTTGAAAATAAAGTTGTCCAGAAAGAGCCTCTCGTTGTCCAAGAACACGAAAGTATCACACTGACAACCTCAGTGACGCCCGAAACTGCTGCAGTGAAGTGGCTCAAGGACGGAGCAGAAATCAAGGCGAGCAAGAAATGTGTGATCAAGAGCGAGGGGGCGTCCAGGACCCTGGTGGTGAACCTGGCTGAGAGCACAGACACTGCTGTCTACACCTGCCAGACCAAGGATGACAAGCAGGAATTCAAGGTGCAGGTGAAAGGTGAGCAGGGAGCAGAGCACAGGTCGTGTCCCGACCCGACAGCGGCGCTTCCCACGTGGTGGGATGGAGGTGAAGTCCAAACCTATCCCTAAAGCTGTTCCAACCTCAGGGCTTGTTGCACCTGCTCTGGATGTCCCACCATGGGCCAGCAAGGCTCTCCTGTTTCCAGATACCCAGTTCTTGTCCTCTGCTGGCCTGCTGGGGACAAGGAAGCTTTTCCTGATGTCTACTCCCCTTCTGTTTCTGTCTCCTCATGACTCCAGTAGCTGGGACATGACACACACTCAGCTCTTCCCCTCTGTGCTCACAGGAAAAGCTGGTGAGGGTGTAGAGGGATGTTGTGTGAGGAAAAAAATTGGTGATTTAGTCACACAGGGAAACAATTCATGGGATGGAGCACCCGGGATGCTGTTCCCTGCTCAAGGCTGTAAATTGGCAAGCAGGATGAAGTAGAGCTGGTCCGCAGATGGAGATGAGAGCAAAGTCCTGCTCTTTTCTCTTCAGACACTCCCCCTGGAGATGTCTGGAGCTGAGATGCACTCCCTCAGCTCCCTGAGGAGTCATTGCAGGGGAGAAGTTGCTGATAGGTCATAATACTTCCAACCTCTTGAAATGTCTCTTTGGGATGAGAGAAATCACACCCTCGATTTCTCCGACACCACTGGCTGTGTCTGCAGTGGAGGAAGAGACAAAGGTGGCTGGGGCTTGTGTATCCATGCAGATTTTAGCATTTAGTCAGGAAAAGCAGGCTCTGCTGAAAAAACACCACATGGTCTCATCAGGTAAAAGATTAGAAAGAAGGGGAGGCAATACCCAACAGTGTTTGAAGACATTGTTGCTTTACAGAATGATGACGATATGAAAATACCATGTCAAAGGAATCTCACTGAATTTCCACTTTCCAGATTTGTCTCTGTCTTTGATCCCCAAACATGTTCTAGGGCAACTTTGCTTGTTTGATTGTTCTTTTGCCAAAGTTGTCCAGAAGCAGTTCCTCCAAACAAAGTTTCTTATCTTTTCCTTTCTCAACACCTTCCCTTCTCCTGGATCCCAGAAGTCCCAGTGAAGTTTGCCAAGAAGCTGGAAGCTGTCAAAGCCGAGATTGGGGGCAGTGTCACCCTGAGCTGTGAGCTGAGCCACCCCAGGGGGAAGGTGACCTGGCGCAGGAACGGGGTGGAGATCAAGCCCAGCAAACGTTTCCAGATGCACGAGGAGGGGCTCAAACGGACCCTGACAATAACAGGGATCCGGGCTGAGGATGAGGGGGAGTATTCCTGTGAATCCAGAGACGACAAGAGCAGCGTTGCCATCACCCCCAAAGGTACATCCCTAGTGGTGACGGTGTTGGAGTTCTGTCCTCAGCCATTACAACTCCGCAAAGCAGAATTTGTTTGTGTGTCTGTGTTGTCTCGTGTGTTGAGAGCAAAATACAAACCTCCCTTTTCCTCTCAGTGTCACTGGAAAATCTACTTGTGAAAAACATAATGATTTTGAGACCTGTGGAGCTCGCTCGAACCTCTTAATATTGACCTTCATGTTGCATTTGAGGCTGGAATTCAGTATCCCAAATCTATGATGGGTTTTTTTTCCCCTCCCTCTTTGTTTGCCTCTGGCTTCAGGCCTCTTAATATACAATACAAAACTTACTCAGACATGAGAAATATCCAGTGATGGCTCATTGTGATCACTTACTGTGAGTAATGAAGGTGAACAGCGGTAGGACCTGAGGGGAATGTGTCAGGAAAGGTTTAGGTTGGATTTCAGGAACAGGTTCTTCCCCCAGAGGGTGGTTGGCACTGAACAGGCTCCCCAGGGCAGTGGGCACAGCCCCAAGGCTGCCAGAGCTCCAGGAGCTTCTGGATGATCCTCTTGGGCACAGGGTGTGACTCTTTGGGATAATCCTGTGCAGGTCCTTGTGAGTCCCTCCCAACTCAGCATATCCTGTGATCCTGTGAAATATTAACGCTTCCAACAAAATAAAAGATTTTGGCTCTTTGAAAGTGCTCGTGCCACGTCTCCAGGACAGGCCCTAAACGTTTTGTTCCTACCCCCCAGCTCCCAGAGTGGTGAAATTCGTGACCAGCCTCAACAGCGTGGTGTCTGAGGAGGGAAAAGAGGCCGTGTTCAAGTGCACCGTCTCTCCCAGCGACGCCGTGGTCACCTGGCTCAGGAACGGTGTCAAGGTTGAGGCCAGCAAGAAGTATGTGATCTCTCAGAAGGACACCAACCACAGCCTCACCATCACTGACCTGACACTGGAAGACGCAGCTGAAATCTGTGCCAGTGCTGAGGGGGTGGAAAGCACAGCCAACCTCAGAGTCCGGGGTAAGAGATGGTCATGTCCTGCCCGTGGGGTTGGAACTAGATGATGCCTCCCAAGCCCAAAACCATTCTGTGATAATGATTCTACAGTGTTGTTTTATAATAATGTGTAGTAGGAATATTCTGCCTTTATGTCATTAAATGGGGATGCTCAGAATGCTTTGGGACTGGAGGCATACGAGCCACCGTCCTAATTTTCCTCTGAAAACCCGTTTTCTGGATTATCTGCTTTCTCACTAAAATTTCCCCTCCTTTGGCAGAGGCCTCGATCTCATTCAAGAAGAAACTGGAGCCCAGAACAGTTGAGGAGAGGGAGACAGTGACCTTGGAGGTGGAGCTGACCAAGCCTGCAGAGGTGAAGTGGATGAGGAACAGCATCGTGCTGAAGCCCAGCGACAAGATCGAGATCAAGGCTGAGGGAACAAAGCACACCTTGGTGGTGAAGGACATCTCCTTTGCAGACAGGGGCTTCTACTGCTGTGAGAGCCCTGACGACAAGACCCAAGCCAAGATCAACGTGGAAAGTAAGTTCAGTGATCTCCAGTTCTGTAAATATCCTGGACAGGGTCTGGAGGTGGGTTCTGGTCTCTGCCATTATGGTGGAGACACAGGGACACAACCATGGGCTTGGCCACCACTCAAATGAGCAAGTGGAGGGGAAAGAAAGGGCAGCAAACAGAGAATGTCTGGCTGGTTCCTGTTGCCTCCATCTCACCCCACCAGCTTTCAGTCGTGCTGTTGACCATAAAGCTTCTTCCTGATTCTTCTCTTTCCTCTGAAATGTCTCACTCTGGTGGGCTCTGTGTTTTTCCTTTGTATGTTTTTTTTTTTTTTAGCAAACCATTCCCTCTTCAGCCATTCATTGTCCTAATTTTCCTCTGCAAGCCACCTCTTTCAGAATGTCTCTTTCTGTTCAGTCAAGGTCAGAAAAACTTCAAGAGCAAATCTTCAATCTGAGGGTGTTGCTCTTTCAGGTGATTTCGTGATGCCTCACCAGTAGCTCTGTATTTCTGTCCCTTTTTCCTACATCCTTTTGTCATAATTGTCACAGGACAGATGAAGGCAGGATTTCAGGGCAGCCCACCTCAATTATGTTTGCATTCATATCTTGGCTGAATTATTGGATTATCTCTGCTAAACATGCACTAGGAAGGTTGAAATATTCCCAGGAGACCGAGAATTGAAGGTTCTTGTGGATAACTCATGGCTTTTTAGAGGGTTGGGTTAGTTTTTGGTTTTTTTTAATTGATATTTTTGGTGTGTGTGGTTTTTTTTTTCAATTGGTATTGTGGGGTTTTAATTTTTTATTTTTATTATTTTTATTATTTATTATTGATTTTATTATTATTGATTTATATTATTTATAATTGATTTATATTATTTATATATTATTTATTATTATATAGTTTATTTTTTATTATTTTTATTTTTATAATTGGTATTTATTATTGGTATTTATTTTTTTAATTGGTATTTTTGATGGTTTGTGGTTTTTTGTTTGGTTGGTTTGGGATTTTTTTTTTTCTTTAATTGGCAACTTAATTACTTTTAGTGGTGATACGAGTTTAAATACTAAATCCATTTTACTGGCTGATAGGACATGGATGTCTTGTCACAAGAACAGGTAATATCTCCACCCAAACCACGGGGGCTTTGCCCCCCAAGCTGTGAGATGTCAGCACACTTTGCACCATATCATGAATTTTTTTTTTTTCCTTTTACTAAAAGCTTTTCTCTCCCCCTGCCACTTCTTTCCATTGTTAAATCCTAGTTGGAGAACTGCACAATTTTGTCATGGATTAATTATATTTGTTTTTTCACTAAAAAATCAGTGGACCTTGATAGAAAAGGGGAAGTTTTCCCTTTTCTGTGATATTTGCTTGACCCACTGAAAGCATCCATTTTAAAGACAGCAGCCATGTGTGGTCATGGGCAGGCTTTATTTCCTGTGAAAGTGGTTGTTTAATTGGCAGATACCAATTAACTGGCACGTACCTGCAGGAGGAAAGAGGAAATAATCCATTTTGGGAATCCTCGGGGTATTTCACAGCTGTCAGTGTAAGATCTCCAATTTTCCCGTGGTGTTTTCCAGTGAGGCAGATCAAGCTGGTGAAAGGCCTTCAGCCCCTGCAGGTTGCTGAGAAAGGGACTGTCACCTTCGAGGTGGAGGTGTCACACGAGGACGTGGAGGGGACCTGGCAGAGGGACGGAGTTCGGCTGAAACCCTCACCCAACGTCAGCTTTGGCGTCCTGGGCAAGAAGCACTCGCTGACTCTCTCCTCAGTGGCCCTCGAGGATGCAGGAGTCATCTCCTTCAAGGCAGAAGGCATCAGTTCATCAGGGAAACTCACTGTGACAGGTACACTGACCCAAAAGGCTCTGCTTGGTGTGGACATCCTTGTCTTCCCCTGACCCGGAGAGCAAACTTGAGAGCTCAACAAGCTGTCCCTGGAACTGCAAGGGGTGTTAAGCACTGGATCACCATCAGTAAAATACCCTTGTATCATCAGCATTATTGTGGCATCATTGCCCACAGAGCAACTCGTGACAAAGTGCCCAAAACGTGATGATTTTTTTGTCACAAGTTGTATTAACTGTGGAAGCCAGGCCCTGCCTACCCGTTAGTGCTTGTGTCAGATGGTCCTGCAAACATCATTCCCCACTCACTGGACCTTCTCTGTGGGTTTTTTTTTTCTCAGAATTGCCTGTGAGAATCAGCAAACCTCTGGTGGATGTCAGTGTGACTCAGAAACTCAAGGCCACGTTCGAGTGTGAGCTGTCCAGGCCCAATGTGAACGTGAAGTGGTTCAAGGTACAGCACTGATGGATGTTGATATTTTAATTCCTGACTCCTCTGGAAGGGAATGAGAGCCTTTCATTTCATTTCCAGGGGATGTGAGTCTGAGCCTTTGCAGTGCAGCTCTTGGCAGTGCCCTCTTGTCCTGATGTTTATTTGCTCTCCCGGTTTATCACTGTTTTTATTTACTCTGAGTGTTTATTGGGTTGAAAGTTAAACTTCTTTATTTTTGTACAAAATGTGAGTGCTGCTGTTATAACAAAGCAGTTCTGTGCTTTACTTCATGCCTAGCAGTTCTCACCCAGGATTTACAAGGCCTTTTGGAACTGTGATTGAAGGGAAGCCTCAATTTCCTTTTTGTCAGTGAGCATCCAGTTCCCTTTCCCTTGGCAGTCATTTTGGGGTCAGCTCTTGCATTTCATGTACCTTCCTTGGACTCAGCTGACACTTTCCTTAATTTAGGATAACAACAATCCTTCAAGATAACCATAGAATCACAGAACAGTTTGGGTTCGAAAAGATCCTTAAAAGTCATCTGGTTTTAACCCCCCTGCAGTGAACAGGGACATGTTCAGCCAGATCAGGTTGTTCAGAGCCCTGCTCAACCTGACCTTGAATTTTCACCCACCACCTCTCTGGTCCCTCACCACCCTTGTTGTAAAAAACTTCTTTCTGATACCTAGTCTAGATCGACCCTCTTTTAGTTTAAGACCATTTGTGTCTGAAGTGGCTTATTGCCAAACCCTGTGCAGTGTTTTAAGCCTTCAGACAGGTGTCTGAAACCATCAGAAAGTTTTGTGAGTTCTTCAACCACTCCAGCTTGCTGAAAGCTTTTCACCATGCTGATGTTTCAGCACATGTTCCATTAAGCCCAATGAGGCAGGTGAACAGAGCACAGCTCTGAATGCCTGTTTTGCTCACTGCAGGTGTGCAGGAGCTGACAGTGATCTGGTTTGGCCTTTTCCCCTTTTAGGATGGGAAGGAGATCCGGCAAAGTCAGAACGTGGGGATCGTTTCCCAGGGAAACAAGAGAAGCCTCATAATTCACAAGTGTGAATATGAAGACCAGGGAACCTACAGCTGTCAAGCAGCTGAAGACAAGACATCAGCTACTCTAAAGGTTCAAGGTATGTTTGGCTGAAGCAGGAAATTACATTTACTGCAGTATTTTTGGCCACTCAGTGGGAAATTCTTTGTGGAGGGTTCATGCATTTCACAATTGCTCATTTTATTAAAGTTTCTCTTCCTAGTGAGAAGTGCTGGCAGAGCTGTGCTGTGCTTGCATTATCATTCCAGTAAAACTTACTCAGTTTTCCATTTATCATAAGTAATTTCTATTCTCTGGCACTTGAATGGTGTATCTGGATTGGCAAATTAACAAATCCTGGACAGCCTGGCACAAGCCAGGGATTTAGTGGCTGGTGCTGATGTGGTTTGGTTTATCTTCTGATGTTGTCACAGGGGGGACTTCACCCGATTAGGGACAGGACAAACTTTGGGTATGAGCTAAAGAGGTGCCCTAATTTTTAGCTTGTAAATGCTGAAGAGATGTTCATTATTTCTGCCTGCACTTCTCTTTTATGCTCCAGGGAGTTTTTCCCTCTGTGCGTTGCACTGAGCAGCTGCTCAAGCACCAGGAGCGTTTGGTCACTGAAGCACCAGAGATAAGCTGGTGCTAAGGGCAAGTTACTCAACAGACAGGTTTGCTGTGCCCTGGCAGATGTCATTTCCCGGAGGGACATCTGAAAAACAGAGCTTGATGAAAGATAGAGCATCTTTCTTATTGCTTACCAGCTGCTGTCCTCATGTGGCCGTTCGGGTTTAGCAATGTCTTCTCAAACACGTGCTCTGTTGAACTCCCCCTTTTCTCCCTGATTTTGTGGTTGGGAAGGGCTGTTGTTTGCAATTCTCTGCTCCTGAGGCTGATCCAAGGGGTATCAAGGCCCTCCCTTTCAAAAGGAAAGGGCTGCAACAGCACAGAAATACAGATCAATTCTGACAAAATGAGTGCCGAGCTGCAAAGTTAAAGAGGATCATACTGAGTTCAGAAGGCTCTGCAGAAAAGGCATTTCCTAGGTAGAACAGGGGAGCATGAGGAGGAGCACATGAGTGAGACAGATTTATAGTGACCCTCAAAACTGTAGGCTTGTGTTTAACTTTCCTTGGCAGATTTTCTTGCATTAATATGTTTAACTTCTTTTAAAACCTGTATGAAATTCCGGCACCCACAAAATCCTTTTGCAGTGAGCTCCAGTGCAGCTGGTAATTCTACCTGCCAGTTCAAACATGAAATGTATTCACTGTCTTGTGGTGAGAACTCCCCAGGAAGGGAGGCTGGGCTAGAATAAAACACAATCCCATTTTCTTTCAGTGCAGCTGTGCAGAAGGTAAACACCCCACACTCGGTTCTGGAGAAACCCTGAATAAATATTTGCCTCTTTGATTTCCCAGCTCGAGATATCAAGATTGTAAAGCCACTGGAAGATGTGGAAGTGAATGAATATGAGAGTGCATCCTTTGTCTGCGAGATTTCACATGATGAGGTCGAAACCCAGTGGTACAAAAATGACAACAAGCTGAAGACTTCTGACAATATCAAAATGCGACAGGACGGTAGGATGGAAAAGAGGGATCTCCTGCTTGAACTGGGGGTGTGTTGGGATAGGAGACCAGAAAAAAGGGTGGGACCCCCAAAATCAGGTTAAGAAGGTCCAGCAGAGAGTCCTGCTTTGGTTTTGGGGCTGTGCAGCTGTGCTGGGATAGTGCTGTGGTTGGGAACATAAATAAGGGCGGATTTGGTGTTGTCCCAAATGCCTGCAGTGGGTAGGAACTTGCATCATCAGGCAGTGAGTGGGATTCTTCTGTTCCAAGCACTTTCCCAATGGTGTGAGGGCCACCTTAAGCCAGCCTTTGGAGGAGTTGAGCTTGGTAGAGGCACACAGGGGAATGATTGGCCTTGCTGCCCTGAGAGCAGGCGGTGCTGAGCTCAGACCAGCCGGGGGACGCTCAGCCCGGCAGAGCTCCTTGGAGGGTGAAGCTGTTTGCTCCAGGGAAGCTGAGCTGTGTGTCTGTCCTCAGGGAAGACCTACTCGCTGACCTACGCCCGTGTCCACGTGGAGGACGCGGCAGAGATCAAATTTGTGGCGGAGAAGGCGGAATCTCGCGCTCAGCTGACTGTGAAAGGTAATGATGGGTTTTGTGCCAGCGCTGCTCCTGCTCTCGCACGTCACAAACCAACCAACCTCCCCGGGAAGAAAGTTAAACAACACCTTCAGCTCCCAGGGAAAGGCAAACCCCTGTCTTTCTGCCCATCTGATATCAGCCTGGGACTTTGCTTTGGCTAAATAACAGTTAATTTTCTCAGGAGGCTGGTTTGATGCCTTTTAGAGATTAAAAGTTGTGTGTGAAATTTGAGGGGAAAAAAAAGGTGTAGCTCGGCTTTCTCCAACATTTTCACTTTCTGGTGTATGTTAAAAAAAGAAAACAATGTTTTGTGTGTGTGTGTTTAATTAAAACAATGTGCTAGAGAAGACCTTTTGAATTAACCCACTGATGAGGAGCTCAGGGAATAGGAGATGAGTCCCTGGCTTTGCCACAGCACTGCTGTGTAGAGTGTTGAGGAAATTACCTTTATCTCCGCAGTTCAGCCACTCAAGTGGTAAAACAGGGAGGAAAAGCCTCCCTTTAATCAGCCCTTAACTTGCTGTGTGTTAGATGAGCGCTCAGCATACTGGGGATCCCTCTCAAATAACTGCACGGAAACCGTGCCGACAACTCCATTTTTCTTTTTTTTTCCTTTTTTTTTTTTTTTTTTTTAAACTTTTTTTTTTTTTTTAGAGCTGCCCGTAAAAATAGTGAAGCCCCTGAGAGACAAGATCGCCCTCGAGAAGCACCGGGGGGTCCTGGAGTGCCAAGTGTCTCGCGCCAACGCCAAGGTCCGGTGGTTCAAAAGGGGCGTGGAAATTCACCCCAGCGCCAAATACGAGATCGTGAGCGAAGGGGTCTACAGGAAGCTCATCATCAACGATGCCGACTACGAGGACGAGGACACGTACACCTGTGACGCCTTCGACGACAGAAGCAGCGCTAATTTCTTCGTTGAAGGTAGAGAACCCCTCTTTCCGCCCCTGGAAGGAGGATCGGCTGATTCGCTTTGGCGTTTGGAAACGCGATGCCACTGGGAAAGAAAAAAAAAGTGTTTTAATTCGATGCTGATTTATCCTTTAAGTCCACTGGTGTCGAACACTTTTAGGATTAGCAGCGCAGGAACGTCCTGAAAAATTAATATATGGTTTATTCTCCTAAGGAAAGGGACGAAATTCCTGTCCCAGAGAAGTTTGTCAAGCGTAGTGGAGAAAGTAATTTTTTCAGGAAAATGTTGCAGTTCCTTATATCAACATCTGCATTTCAATTAACCTTTTTTTTTTTTTTTTGCATTTTGTACTGCCACAAGTTTGATATCAGGATAGAAAGGTGGCTTTGGAAACAGGACTGGGAATCAGAAGATGGGGATTCCCGAGTCACTGGTTGCAGTCTCATTGTCTGGCCTGTGGCCAGATAGATACGGTTGTTTTTATATAAAAATATATATATAGTTGTTTTTATACACAAAAAAAGGATATTTTAAGGCCTTTTGAGATATTGGAGATATTCCTTCTCAGTACTGGAGAGGAGGAATGGTGGCACGAGTGTTCAGGTGGATAATGGAATATCTCTTCCATGGCTCCTAAATCCCTTCTCTTCTTTTTCCACGCAGAGCAAGCCATTAATATCGTGAAGGACTTGTGTGACGAGGATGTGACTGAGCCTGAGGAAGCCAATTTTGAATGTGAGACATCCATTCCCTCCGTGAAACCCGCCAAGTGGCTTCTACGGGGAGAAGCTTTGCAGCCCGGCAGGAACTTCATCATGCAGCAGGAAGGCACCATCCACAGGCTGACAATAGTGAAAACCAGTGCTGATATGACAGGAACCATCCAGTTCTCCATTGGCAAATCAAAATCCACAGCAAACCTGCTCGTCAGAGGTACTGTGACGTGGCTTGGCTTGGATCAGAGCAAAGATCAGCCCCTGGGAAGCAGTTTGTCACACACCCTGTCTAATGTGCACTGGGTTCTTGGAAATGTGTGTGCACCTGGAAGATCTGCTTAGCTCCCAGTTGCAGTCTGCTGGGAGCAATGCTGGATGCACTGAATGAGCCAGCAATGTCTTAGGAAGGGAATCTGATTAAATGACTTTGGTCTCCGTGGTATTCAAACCTGTTAGATTAAAATCTATCAAGCCAAAACTGGTTTTTTATTTATTTTTGTCCTCTTGACTTTACCAAAGAGGACAAAACAGATGAAATTTGCCAGGAGAGCTTATTTTGTCACATTTCTGAACTAGACAAGTTTGATAGCTCATTTACTTAATTCATGTTGTCGTTGATCCAGGATAAAGCTTCAAGGCTTTTTATCCTCTGCTGTCACCATGGTAAATATGTCCAATCATATCCTGAAGTCCTTGTTTTGTCTTCAATTTGCTCTTACTTGAATAAAAACTTCAATTAGAGAGCAATTCTGTAGGCACTGAACCAGAAGTGGGCCATGAATTTGGTGGTTGATGTATGACATTATCTTATAGAATGAAATTTATAGGATCTGTAGATCATCGTGATGATGTGGCTTCAAATCACATCAGCTCTACGAGACACCTGAGCAGTTCATAAAACAGCTGTGAACGTCATACATGAGATTAATCAGCACGAAACAGAGTTTAGAAACCTCCTTTTTCTCCAGGCTGACCCTCTGTTCTCTCCCAACCCCGCAGATTCCCACATACAGATCACCAGGAAGCTGGAGGACAAGACCGTCCTGGAGAAACACTCGGCTGTCCTCTCCTGTGACTTCAGGCCCTCCCCCAAGATTGTCAAGTGGTTCAAGGACCACGTGCTCATCGAGCCCTCCGAGAAGTACAAGATCAAGCGGGAGCAATACTCAGCAGAGCTCAAGATCTTGAAGGTGAAGCCTGAAGATGCTGGATTGTACAAGTGCCGGGCCGGGAATGCAGAGACCAGGGCCACGCTCACCGTCGAAGGTACGAGGGGTTTCCAGCAGCAGGGCTGGCCTGGTGCGCGCCTTTAGGGTTCAGTGTTTCACTCTGGGTTCCTCTTCTTGTGGAGGGATGGATTCCCACATTTATCTTCTGATTTTGTATGAGTGCAATGTCTTCAGTGAACTGACATTCCGTGGTACTGAAATCCAGCCCGTGCCATGAGCTTGGTGATGCTCGTGGAAAAGCACCAGCTGGGTGAGGTAGAAGTTAATGCTTGTCAAGGCACATTATTTTCCATTTCATCAGAGGAATTAGACCTCTGGTGCTTCAAACAAAAAATGTTTTTTATGTCAAACTGCTGCAGGCCTTTGATTCTGGTGGTCTTGGCTGTGGTTTTCAATTCCTGACCACTGTGTCAGCTTTTATATCTGCTATACATTTTTATATCTGCTAGAGATACATTTTATAGCTGCTATTTTATATCTGAGTAAATTTTGTTATCCATAATGATGTTCTCCCTCGTCTGGGTGTGGAACTGTGTTTAGCCAGTTCTTCCCATCTGGTGAAAATGTAAGAAAAGATGTTCACTCTGTCCCTTTTCAACAAGACTTGGAGATGAGCCACAGAATCATTCACAAAAGTCCAGGGAGAACCTCTTGGTTATAATTTGGCCTTCCAGAGGTTCTTCACTAAATGTGTTGTCAAACACTGAAATGGGCTTCCCAGGGCAGTGGTGGAGTCACCATCCCTGGAGGGATTTAAAAGATGTGGCACTTGAGGACATGGTTTAGTGGTGGCCTTGGCAGTGCTGAGTAAACAGTTGGGCTCGACGATCTTACAGGTCTTTTCCAACCTTAATGATTTGATGGTTCTGTTCTATCTGAAAACCAGAATTACTTAAAATCCCAAACCCCTCCTCTGAGCTGTGTAATCCTTGAGAAACAGCATTCCCTGAGTGGAGAAACTGCAGAGAGAAAACTCTGGCCAAGGACTGGGAAAGAAAAGAATCAAACTCGTTGCTTCTTAATCCTGAGCAAGCTGCTTAATCTCTTTGTATTTTTCTTTTGTGGCCAAACTCATTGCCTTCATCTTTCCCTGTGTCACAGTTTCACTGGAGGAGAGTCAAGGACAATTTAATCATAATGTGTGTGTGGGCAGTGACTGACACACAGGGGTTGGAGATCTGTTGGATACTTAGACATCTATGTAACAAGACTTTAGAAAGAATGACTTATTTTTAAATTAAAAAAAAAAAAAAAGGAAAGAAAAAAAAAAACCTGATTTCTGTATAAAAAGAGAACTGAAGGTTCTGGACAATGTAGTATTTTTAATGGATTTTTTTTGTTGTTGGAGCAAATGCAGAACCAAGTAGAGGAAATGAGGTGATCCACAATGTGAAGGAGACCAGCCTAAATCATCTGATAAACCCTAAACACTACAAAACTGTTAGTGGTAACATCTGATCTATGATAATGGTGGTGATGGTGCCCCTTTGGTCTCCCACAGCCCGGAACGTGGAAGTCCTCAAACACCTGCAGGACGTGGAAATCGAGGAGGACAGCTCTGCCGTGTTCTCCTGCGAGCTGTCCCACGACGACGAGGACGTGGAGTGGTTCCTCAACGGCACCCTCCTCTACACCAACAACTTCAACGACATCAAGAACGTGGGCAAGGTCTACACGCTGACCATGAAGCAGGTGAAGCCCGAGGACGCTGGCATGGTGACAATGAAGTCAGACAAGGTGTCAGAGAGCGTGAGGCTGAAGGTCATAGGTGGGTCGTGATCACACTCCTCCTGAACACAAATAAGAGATGCCAGTGAGATATTATTCACCATATCCATGCAGCAACCCTGCTCAAAAGCTTCATCCCTCCAGGGCTCAGTGAAAGGGGTGGAGGGGCTTTCTTCCAGTGCCAATTTCTATCATGGTTGGTGATTTTTCTAAGGAAAATTGTTTCGATGCTCCTGCCAAAACTTTCCATAGATCTTTATCATCCTTTCACTTATCAGGACAATCTCAAGACCAATCTTCTGTACTTGTAGGTCTCTTCAATAGTATATAGTTGACAAACTGTTGTTTCCAAAGATTTTTTAGCTGCAGGGACCTGAGGTTTGGTGTACCCCCAAGGGTAGGGCATGCTGAGCTGGGGGAGGTTTAGGCTGGATATCAGGAGGAAATTTTTCACCCAGAGGGTGGCTGAGCACTGGAACAGGTTCCCCAGGGCAGTGGTCACATCCCCAAGCCTGTCAGAATTCAAGAAGCATTTGGACAATGGCCTCAGGCACATGGTGGGATTGTTGGTGTGTCCTGTGCAGGGCCAGGAGTCAGACTCAGTGATCCTGATGGATCCCTGGCTTTTAACACACCATTTCTGGACCTGAATTGAATCAGCAAAGAGAAGAGAGTTTCCTGCTGCCCTTCATATGTCCTAAAGTTCAGTCACACAGCCGAGTTTCTGTGGTTCTTGTGCACCCTCATCAAGTGTGACACCAGGCTGAGGGGTGGGGTTGGCACACCCAAGGGTCAGGATACCACCCACAGGGACCTGGAAAAGCTCAAGAATGGGCCCATGTGAACCTCTGGAGGTTCAGCAAGGCCAAGTCCAAGGTGCTGCACCCGGGCTAGGGCAGCCCCCATATCATTCCCCATCTTGTGGGATGAAGGGATTGAGAGCAGCCCTGCCCAGAAGGACCTGGGGGTGCTGGTGGATGACACTGGTTTAGGTTCTAAATTGGTGTCAGCAGCATTGCCATTACTTAATCTGTCTTTCAATATTTGATGGCAGCTGGAAGTGTTTCAACTTGGATATCCTAGTTGTTCTCTGTTTTTCCTGTTAACCCTCAGAGAAACCTGCTGTCTTCATGAAAGCCTTGGACGACGTTTTTGGAGAGGAGCGAGGTGTGGTTAAACTGGAATGCGAAGTCTCCAAAGAGAAGGTCAAACCTGTCTGGAAAAAGGATGGTGTGAAGATCCCTTCCAGTAACAAGTACGAGGAGATACAGTCTGGGAAGACCCTGTGCCTCCTCATCCATGACCTTGAAAAGGCAGATGCAGGTTTATACACCTGTGACATCGGCACTGATGTTGCCAAGTCAAAGGTCAGCGTTCAGGGTAAGTATTGTAGGCAATGGCCAGTCAAGGGGTGCTGGAAATATGGGTGGGATTGGTAACTTGGGCTCACATCTTCTCCTGCCTAATCCTCACACAACTCATTAAGTATATCTGGTGTTTCAGTGAAAATCACATGTCGAGAATATAATGACAATGTTTCCTTCTTGAACATCCATAAGGTGCAGAAATCTTCCCAGAAGAGGGAAAAATTTCTCAGAAAAAATCCTAACTAACAACAACAAACAAAAAAATAAACAAAACCCCCTCCAAGCAGCCTGTGCTGCTTCTTTTAATTCAAAATCCATTGCGGGAACATAAAGGTGGGACAACACTGTCTGTTGAAGAACCCAGCAGTTCCTCCTGCCCTCTAATCCTTGTGTCTGCCTGAAGGAAAAAGAATTGTTCATGGCCTCTAAACCCACACTGACAATGAGAAAAAAAAATGAGTTTTTCTGATTTGAACACGGGGACTAACAAGTTAAAAAAATCCTAACATCTCATTTCTCATGTTAGCAATGAGAAGAACCTCACACGTCACCCCAGAGGCTTCTTTTATGACATCTTTTCTCCCTTGTACTGCTTTGGATGTTGATTCTTCATTCAGTCCTTCCACAGCAGAGCCAGGAGATTCACATGCCCCTTCTTCCATAACTTTGTGCTGCTTCTGGGTGGATAATACCTGACAAATCCTTCCCACGTCACAGACACCTGGAAGGGGAGCAGCGTTGCCCTGCCAATCCAGCAGATAAACCACTCCTATGAGTTAAAAACAACACCGCTCTAAACAACCCTAAACTCCTTCTCCCCTTGTTCCAACCTGCCTCTCGTCCTGCAGAACTGAACATCGGCATCACCAAGCGGCTGAAGAACACCGAAATCCAGCTGGGGGAGGACTGCACTTTCGAGTGCGTTCTGTCCCACGAGAGCATCGATGACTTCAGCTGGACGCTGAACGGGAGGAAAGTGGGGAGCGGGGGGAGGTTCAAAGCCTCCAACGCGGGTCGGAAATACACCCTCAGCATCCAAAGTGTGACCCCTGACGATGTGGGCGAGGTCGTGTTCACCGCCCGTGGCCTGACCTCCAGGGCTTCTCTGGCTGTGAAAGGTAACGAGATCAGGGAGGTTCTGGGGGTTGATTCCCCTGGGTGTGTTTGAATAAGGTTTGTCAGCAAGCGCTTGTTGTGATTTAAGTAAATACCAACCTTCCCCACGAGCCTTGAAGAAATGAGGTTTTTCCTTAAAAACAAGTGAAAGGCTGAAGCTTTTAATAGATATTTGAGAACTGACTACACTGGGTAGTGTGTACAGGTAGTTACAACCCAGATTGCCTTCCACAGAGATAATCACCCAAGGCTCCCTGGGTGGTCAATGGAGAGAAGAAATAGGTGGTTTTCAGACATAGCTCATAACCTGCAATCAGTCCTTTTTCATAGAATCAGGGAATCCCAGAAGGGTTTGGGTTGGAAGGGACACTAAAGATCACCCAGTTCCAACCCCCTGCCATGGGCAGGGACACCTTCCACTAGCCCAGGTTGCTCCAAGCCCCATCCAGCCTGGCCTTGGACACTTCCAGGGATGGGGCAGCCACAGCTTCTCTGGGCAACCTGTGCCAGGGTGGGGCTTGGAGCAACCTGGTCTAGTGGAATGTGTCCCTGCAGGGCTGGAGCAAGATGATCTTTAAGGTCCCTTCCAACCTAAACCGTTCTGTGATTCTGTGATTTGAACTGCAAAACCCTCAACCACATAGTGATGATGATTTTCACTCAAATGTCCTTTTTAAATTTTTCCTCTCCAGAGAAACCAACCGAGGTTACAAAACAGCTGGAGGATAAAACATCACAAGCAGGGCAGGACATCAACCTGAGCTGTGAGCTGTCCAAACCTGATGTGAACATCAGGTGGTACAAGGATGGCAAAGCAATCCGAAAAAGCCAGAAGTACGACTTGAAGCAGGAGGGAACCCGGGCCATTCTGATCATCCGGGACTCCACGGTCAAGGACAGTGGGGAATACACCTGTGAGACAGAGAGCTCCAAAACAACAGCCAGGGTCACTGTGCAAGGTCAGTTGAAGAGCAAAGAGGGGCTGGCAGGGACAGAGGTTGGGGTAAATACCTACAACCTGCTGGAGGTGTTCTTCTCCTCTGTCTCCCTAAACAGGATCCATTTTTAGTTTTCAAAAAGCACCACTGATTAAAAGCTTAAAAAAAAAAAAATAGGTATGGAAAAAAACACCTCGTTGGTACTGAAGAATCTTGTGTGCTTTGCAATGGCCCAATCAGAAAAAGCAATTTTAATCAGTCTGTTTTGAATATGAGGCATGAAAACGGTGCATGTTCTGTAACATGAGACCTCACTAATGCCCGGACAATGGCACTTAGCTTTGCTGGAGATGTTTTACCTGATCTGTCCTGGGACAGAATGGGGACCTGATGATCTTCTTGGATCCATTCCATCTGATAGGATAAGAGGAAATGGCCTCAAGTTGCACCAGGGGAGGCTTAAATTTGGTATTAGGAAAAATTTCTTCATGGAAAGGAGGGTATTTGCATTAAAACAGGAGAACTGTGGAGTTACCATCCCTGGAGGAATTTAAAAGATGTGTAGATGTGGCATTTGGGAACATGGGTTAGTGGTGGACTTGGTAGAGTTAAGTTAATGGCTGGACTCGATGATCTAAAGGGTCTATTTCAAACTAAATGCTTCTGTGATTCTTTATTCTGTAATCCTCCAAATGGAGGAACTTGGGAATTCAAGACCACTCTGTGCGCTCAGGACTAGCTCGGGTAACAAATCTGTCTCTGCTTCTCTCTCTTTTTTTTATTTTTTATTTTTTTTTTGAAATTTTTTATTTTAAATTTGTTTTTTTCCTTCTAGAAAAACCCAATTATTTTGTCAAGGAGCTCTTAGACCTGAAAGTCGATGAGAGTGGGACCGCAGTCTTCGTGTGCCAGAGCGAGAGAGCCGCGCCCTCCGTGGTTTGGAGGAAAGGCATCGCCGAGCTCAGGGCAGGCAGGAAATACGAGATCACACAGACAGGACAGGTCCTCCAGCTGACCATCAAGAACCTGGAGAAAAGCGACAGCGACACTTACAGCTGTGACATTGGTGACGCCCAGTCCAGAGCCAAGCTGGTCGTGCAAGGTACGAGCGGGAGGAATAGGATTGTAAGTCCCATTTTTCCATGGGAAATGTTAAATGCACGGGCACACCTATCCCTCTGCAGACAGGGGGCAGATCCATGGATTTTTGGCTCAGTATATAGGCAAAATTATAGATACAGAGCTGGTCGTGCCAAGCAACTTGAAGGAATTACACCTGAAGTGTTTTGGGTGTGATTTAACCCCAAAATGCTGGTGTGAGGAGGGGGTGGTGTTCCTGTGTGAACATATGATGGACATGATTCAGAGAGCCTGCTGTTAGATGGGGGAAAAATCATTCTGCATCCAGGCTTTTCTTTGTATCCCTTGATGCCCCTTCCCAGTCGTAATTTCCAAGAGGTGATGGGTAAATAGTGGTCCATATAATCACAGAATGGCTTGGGTTGGAAAGGACCTTAAAAATCAACTCCTTCTAACCACCTGCCATGGGCAGGGACATTTTTCACTAGCCCAGGTTGCTCCAGACCCATCCAACCTGGCCTTGGACACTTCCAGGGATGGGGCAGCCACAGCTTCTCTGGGCAATCTGTGCTAGGGCCTCACCACCCTCATAGTCAGGAATTTCTCCCCAATATTTGATCCAAACCTGCTCTCTTTCAGTTAAAGCCATTCCCCTTGTCCTGTCCCTCCATCCCTTGTCCCCAGTCCCTCTCCAGCTCTCCTGGAGCCCCTTTAGGCCCTGCAAGGGGCTCTCAGGTCTCCCTGGAGCCTTCTCTTCTCCAGGTGAACCCCCCCCAAGCTGTCTGAGCCTCTCCCCAGAGCAGAGGGGCTCCAGCCCTTGGAGCATCTTCATGGCCAGAATCTTTAGGTGCTTCATGTCCCTCTGCACCTTAGAGGTGAAGGGAACAACCCAACCTGCCCCTGAAGAGCACAACCAGCACAGCAGCTTTCATTTGGCTCTGTGGGCAGTGAATGAGCTGTGGTGGCCAGTGCTGATGGCAGGGCAGTGTTTGAGGAGAGGGAGGGAGGTCTGGTTGTTACTGTTCCTCACACATCCCCAGATGGGAGAAACCCTTGAGGGGAAATCGATAAAACATTGAAGAGAACAGGAGGGATGATTCCAGAACAGTCAGGTGGAGATGCAGTGGCAGTGTCCACTTGCTGATTATTATGATTTTTAAAGACAAGGGGGTGAAGTCAGACTCCTCCACCTCTGATCATCTGCTAGAGCAGATGTTAAGAAGCAAAGAAATGTACTTAATCCTACTGTGGCCTTGGGCTCTGAGCTACCTGAATCCACTGTGAGCTTTCTAACAGCAGCTTTTCTGAGCAGAGAAAATACTTCACTGTCAAGAGGATAAAAGGAAAAAAATCCCTTTACTGGTTTTGTAAGCAGGAGGAACATCAGAGGTATTTTTGTATACAGCAATAACCTTATTTTATGTATATTTATAGTTAGGTTTCTCTTTATATATATATATATCTGTATTTATATATTTATTTCTAGTTAGGTGTATATCTACTTATACAGGCAGGTTTTTGGGGCAGATGTTTTGTTTCTTTTTCCCAAAGCTGCAGTCAGCCACTCTCTCCCCTTCCCACTATATTTATGGATGGACTGAGCTCAAAGAAGGTGGGGGCTCTGTGGGCCCATCCCATAGAAATCAAGTTATATTTGCTCTAGAAAAAAAAAAATAATCAGAAGTTGTCATGGGAGGGATTATCTGCTCAGTGATGTCTAGAGCCCAATAATGCCATCAGAGACTCATCCTTTCAACCTTTCCAGGTAGTTTAATTAGGAGAAGTTTCCTAAGGCTGGATTTGCATCGTACTTGTTCTGCTTTTATGTTTTTCTGGTGCTTTAAAGTTGTCTTCATTCTATTTTGCTGTGTCTGTGTGTGTCCTGTACATATTCTCTTCCTGTTGAATGGGTTTTGTGTTCAGCAGCAGGGGAATTATGTGTCAGTCTTGTGCATCATGAACATGGTTCTTTCTTGGAAAAACTCACATGGGAAATCTTGGGAGTTTTCCATATGGCTTTTCGTGCTAGAAACGGGAGATTCCAGTAATTGATGTGTCTGTATGTTCCTTTCAGGCCAGAGAGTGCTAATAACAGAAGACCTGGAAGATGTCACTGTGTTAGAAGGGGAATCTGCCACGTTCAAGTGCAGAATCTCTCCCGTAGACTATAGCAAAGTGCAGTGGTTTTTGGATAAAACCCCACTCCATACCAATGACCTTAACGAGATCCAGTCCCAGCCTGGGGGACATCACCTGCTAACGCTGAGAAAGCTCTCCCTGAAGGACTCGGGGGTCATTACATTTGAAGCTGGTGATAAGAAAACATCTGCCAGTTTGGTTGTGAAAGGTAAATCCGCCGTCAAAACTGCAGGAGAGGAGAGAATGGAAGAGAGCGGGGTTTAATGTGGGTAGGTGGGGGAGAAAAAAAAAAAAAGGACAAAAATGGTACAAATTTAGCCCCTTCTTGTGTATATCTGTACGTGGCCAAGAACAGAATGACTTACATAATGAAATTACAGCTGGAGAATGAACACTTTGTAATCCTTGCTCTGGACAAGTTAAAGTGAGTTAAAACTGCAGTGTTAGTCTGCTTGTATGGGAAGGAAACGAAATGAATGCCAAACAGCCCAAGAATGTGGGATCAGAGAGAACTTTTCTGACTGGAAATGTAAATATTTCTGTTGCCCAGAGATAAAAAACACACCGTGTCCCCCCGTGTCAGATCACAGTCTCATTTTTCACAGCCACCACATTTATTTCAAAGAAGGTGTTTGTTTGTTTGTTTTTTTTTTTTCCAAAGTTTGTAATGGTACCCAAATTTTTCCAAGCTACAGAAATGAAAATAGATTATTAGGTTTGTGCTTGATGTTTTAGTGTTTTGTTTTGTTTTGCTTTTCTGAAGGAAAGTGAAAGATTTTATTTATGATGCTGTGGAACCATAACCAGGTTTTGGTCTCCGGATTGATTGGACTTTTAGGAATTAAAAAGCATTAAGATGGGAGGTATGAGATTTACATTGGCAAATTTAGCTGTTGGTGTCTAGCTTAGGTTACTTGAAGTTAAGTAGAAAGACAAGCACTTTCAGGGAGTTTCTTTGTCCCAATGACTTATTTTGGAATTAAATATTTGGTTTCTGGAGGTGTCTGTCACCTTCCAGAGGCTACAGGGACACCCTAAATGACCTATCTGAGCTATCTGCTTGATTTTTAGAGGACTTGCTCTGCAGAGACGTGCTCCAGGTGAGAGAAACCTGTATTACCCCTCACTTCATGCAGAATTAATTTCTCCATGTTCAGGTAGAAGGTTCAAACTCATCAGCTCCCACAGAAAAAGGCTCAGAAAAATTGTGCCTCAGTCTTATTACTATTTCCTGGGAAGTGAGAGAGATTTTATTTATATTCCTCAACAGGAATATTGTCTTCTCAGTTTCTCCCAGATGCCAATGGGTATTTGAACAACACTTTATGGCATCACTGGTGCTTCCTGAGGGCCTTATAGTCACAAATACCAAATTATTTGTTGCTAACCTTGACCTGCAGATTTGATACAAGTAATCCTGGGTGCAAAGCTCATGGATTACTTGTGATCTGAGAATCCACACCTCTTCTGAAACATCTCAGATGGGTTTTACGTGATTCCAGAGAAGCCCTGAGCCTTCCCAAAGGAGCTGGTTGATACTGGAGGGTGTGAGGGAGAGGATGTGATCCTTCACTGTGAAACCTCAAAATCAGACAGGCCTGTGAAGTGGTGCAAAGGTGGGAAAGAGCCTCAGGAATTCTTCCAAGCATAAAATCATATGGTTGGGATTTGAAGCCAAGGGCAGAAGAGAGAGTGGCAGATATGACTGTGAGGCTGGAGCAGCTCAAATTAGTGCAGTTATCACTGTCAGGGGTAATAAATTGGAGTTATGAATTAATATTATAATTTTGGAGTGATGGTTTGGGTCCTAAATCGTCATCTTACATCTAGGTCAGAGTAATTAATCAAAGTGATGGAAACATGAAACTCTACTGAGAAGGAACTTGGTGTCTTTGCACTGAGATGTTTCCATCAAGTTGTCCAGAACAGCACCCAGAGAGGTGAAAGAATCAAAACAGGAAAATCCTTCTGGCCTGGTTTTAGCTCTGTGCAGGTTAAGTGTCTAAGTTCTCTGAGAATCATGTAATCCTGGAATGGTTTGGGTGGGAAAGGACCTGCCCTTGTTAATGAGCTCTTCGAGGAAAATGGGTGTTTGAACCCTTTGTTTCCAGTGCAAGTGGATTCAGATGTGTAAATTCATGAAATTTCTGATGGCTCTCTCCAAGGAGGGAGGTCACACCCCCACACTTGTCTGGGTAATTACTTTAGGCAGCCAAATTTATCAGAGCAATGCACCCAAAGAGTGTGACCAGGCAGGAGGTGCAATCCTGTTTGATAGGACAAGGGGCGATGGTTTGAAACTAAAAACCATTTAGGTTAAACCTGGTTTAGATTAGGTGTGAGGAAGAAGATTTTTACAATGACAGTGGTAAATCATTGTAAGAGGTTGCCCAGAGAGGTGGTTGGATGCTCCATCTCTGGAAACATTCAAGGCCAGGTTGGATGGGGCTTGGAGCAACCTGGTCTGGCTGAAGATGTCCCTGCTCACTGTGGGGAGGTTGGGTTAGATGACCCTTAAAGGTCCCTTCCAACCCAAACTGTTCCATGATTCCTTGATCTAAAGGGTTGTTATCCAAGCTGAAGCAAAAATTCTCTTCTTAGATGAGCCTTTAGTGCAATTCTCTGAGTTAGAACTGGGCTTATCCACAATCATCTTACAATTGCTCCTGCCTGTCACTTGGACACCTGGAATGCAGGATCAGAACCTGCATCAGGGAATCAGAACTGATTAGGGAATTCAGTGTGAACAAAGCAAAGCGTTTGGGTGGTTGGAATGGTCAACCTGAACCTCAAAGCGTGGAGGGGGAGGAAAAGCTGCTCACAGGATTTATCCAGAGCACCAAGAAGCAAACCAACTTAAGGTGGTGAGGTCTGCAGTGCAGGGAAAGAGAAGACCTTGATGATGTAGTGAAGAAGAGGTGGTGGTTGATGGTCCCAGTTTGTCCCAATTTTTTGTGTCTTTCTCTACATGAGGATGTTTTCTCAATACCCATTATACAGGAAGGAAAGGTCTGTGTTGGCTTCAGCAGGACCTGGATCTCACCCATGATGAAAAATTCTCTGTTAGGTAAAATTCCACCACAGCCCCATTTTTTTTCCCCTTCACAGAGAGGGGTGTGGGATTGAAACACATGGATTCAGATCACCAGCAGATGGGAAGGAGTCAAGTCATATAATGATGTCTACAACAAATTGCACCTTTGGAGGTTTCCTCTAGGGAGCCTTTCTGTTAGAGTCACATCAGAACAGCAGAATGCAAAAATAGGACAAAAAAAGGGGAAAACTAGGAAAAAAATAGGAAAAAAAGTCAATAGTCATGTGACACTGAGTGGCCCAAACGAGAGGCAAAAGGGACACAAAAGAACAAGCTGTAGTTTTTCAACAGCCACATCTCAAATCAGCAGCTGAATTGCATGTTCATAAGACAGCAGAACCCAGGAAGGATTTTGGTTTTTTTTTCCTTATCTAAAGGGAGAACATTTCAGTTGAGGTATTTTTCCAGTGAGTTCCTTCCCTGCACTAGCTCAGCTCAAAGCCTCGAATCCCAGGCTGTGACAGAGCCTGCAGAGGAAACTCCCCAGGGACACTGCCATGTCCAGCTGTGCTTCCCCCTCTGTGTTTGCCCTGTGCTGGTTTTAAGTCTGTGTTCATGTTTGGGTAAAAAATACACTGTGGGTTTGTGGGGTTTTTTTTTTATATCATGAGGAATCAGTACTGCTGGTTGTGACAGACAGTGCTTTTGCCATTGCTGTGTCCTCTGTGCTGTGTGTGTGTGAGTTGACCTCCTGAAGTTTTATGGGTTTTGTGCCAGTGGTCCAGCCCTGAGCACCCATCTGTGACACACTTTGTGCCATTTACAGCAGTGCAGCGTCTGCCACTGATGTTAATAATGAAAACAGTGATAGCAGCAGTGTCTTCAACGGGGCAGACAGTGGTTGATAGGAATACAAACATATGGCCTCAATTTTTTTTTTTCTGCTGCTGTAAAGTGCTGGCAGCCAGATGTGAGATGTCAGGATCTGTTTGCTGTTTGCCAGTGCTCCTCCATTCCTGCAGTTTTCTACCTCTAAAAACAAAGTCTGACACAGAAAGGGGGAGGACGATTGCCAATATCTCATGCATTTCCTTCAACATCTTTTTTTCAGAAAAGCCACTCCTTTTCAAGCAAGAGCTCCAAAACGAAGAGGCTAAAGAAGGAAAACAGGTCAGGCTGACCTGTGAGCTCAGCAAACCTGGTGCCCCAGTGAAATGGATGAAGGGAGACACTGTTCTCCACGCCAGTGAGAAGTATGAACTTAAGCAGCATGGAACTGTGGTGGAGCTCGTTATCCAAGATGTCAGACCCGTGGATGCCGGGGAATACACCTGCAGCTCTGGGGAGCTCAAAACCACTGCCCGGCTCAAAGTGAACGGTGGGTAGAGCTAGAGACATTAAACACTTCCTGAATCAAGTGCTTAACAGGTCTATTAAAAAAAAAAAAAATCACATAACACTTCATTGTTTGTTTTTTTTTTTGTGGCAGTGCCATCTTAAATGTGTGAAATTTAAAGGTAATATTGCACACTTGTTGTCAGCTGTATATGTTTAATTCCTGTCATCTCACATTCTGCGTTTGGGGTTTTGAGTCTGTAACTTCCCACTGGTCAAAAACGAACTAACTGGAGTGCAGAGGATTATTTTTCTGTGCCCTACGTGCTGTAGTTCCTGACCCATGAGCTGTTTTACGTGGCTGGGGTTAAGAATGGAGTTACCGATGGAGACCAGCAGTACTGGAGCACGAGAATGTGAAAACATAAATGCAGTCCATGAAAAATGCTGGTGGCCTAGTGATTAATTTGTAGACCCCCAAACTCCCACAAACACCCTTTTTTAAAGGCTCTCAGGTGCCATCTGCACTCCCCAATGGCCTTTAACAAATATAGTAGCTTTAGGAAAAGTAGTATGTGCTGGAGCAGAGAGTAGGAGAAATATAGGATGTGAATATTGTTTCAGAGCCCTGCAGGAGCAGGGAATTCATTAGGTGATGATGCCCAGGGGATTCTGAAAGGGTCCTTATTAAAAATGAGAGAAAAACTTCCCCCATATTCCCAGGAATCCACAATGGGATGCTAACATCTGGGGGAGAGATTTATTGCCACACAGCCAGGGGAGGCTCTAGGGCTGCTCTGCTCACTGGGAAAAGGACTGGTTTTAAGAGGTGACAGCTCTCATGGGGACATCTGTTGTAGAGCCAGGTTAAGGAGGGCATGTCCTAATCCCTGGATTTGTGTTCCAGCTGTGCCTGTCCTTTTCAAACAAGCCCTGGAGAACACGGATACGGAAGAGGGGAAATCCATCTCCCTGCGCTGCGAACTCACAAAAGCTGATGCCACCGTGGTGTGGAAGAAGGGGGAAGCCACGCTCCAGGCAAGTGCCAAATATGAAATGAAGCAGAAGGGGACAGTGGCAGAGCTGGTGATTCATAATGCAGAGCCAGAAGATGCGGGAAGATACACCTGTGACACTGGAGACCAGCAGACCACAGCCCAAGTCAAAATCCATGGTAGGAACGAGACACCTGCTTGTGACCATTTGTTGTTGTCCTTGCCATGGTCCTGCTACCTCCTGCACATTTAGAGTTCGGAAAAATGGGGATCAGTACAAGCAAAAGGGTCTGTTATGTCCTCTGTTTTCTGGGATGGTAACTTCATGAGAAAAGATATCAATCAAATGTGCCTGATAACAAAATACCTCTTTTTTCCTTATGAAATATCTCTTATGCTTTGGATAGAGATGACTGTCCAAGCTCTAAGCCAAGAGGTAAGAAGGGCCTCAGCTACACCTTTTATCAGGGAATATGCAGTTCTTTTTTTCTACTTTCTCATCAAGTTTTTACTTGTCTGTGACCACCAGCACTTGGACAGCAGAAGGGTAATTGCTTTGATATTCTAATTACTGGGAAATAATTGCTCTCTTTTCGTTTGGTCCAAAACTCTTGGTGTGCTATTGCAAATCCAAATGGAGTCCTGGAAGTGCAGGTAGGTCAGAGCTTGTCTGCCGTGCGTGCCAAGAGAATTTGTTTTGGCTTTGAGTCCCGTGTGAGGTCACCGGATGGTGATGATGCCCCCAAAAGTAAACTGAGAATGCTTCACTCCTCAGCTGTCTCTGTGCTCTTCAAGGAAGAGCTGAAGCCCGTGGAAGCTGTGGAAGGTGGGACAGCCACCCTGCAGTGCCAGCTGAGCAGAAATTCCCCCGTGGAGTGGAGGAAGGGGCAAACTCTTCTCCGGCCGAGCAACAAGTACAAGATGAGGCAGGAGGGCCCAGTGGCTGAGCTGCTGATCTGTGATCTGGACTCAAAGGATGCTGGAGACTATTCATGTCTAGTGGGGAACCAAAAAACCACAGCAGCCTTGTCAGTGAATGGTAAAAAGGCAGAAATAACCTGTGAAACCCTGGAATGGTTTTGTCCACCTCTTCCCTCCTCCTCTCCGTACATTCCCTCACAGCACCCACCTTCATGTCCTGCTCCCACTGCTTTCACCCATCCTCTTTTTCACGTTGCCATGTCCCCAATCTTCGTCCTCAGTCAGCTTTCATTGTGCCCTGTGTTGGATATGTGTGTGTGTGTTGTCTTCTCACCTTCCCTCAAGTGAAGGGAGCTGTCCTGCACGTGTGTTTTCCTGAATCAGCATGGGAACATAAGATTCCTTGGGATTTTCTGTTATTAAGGAGGGTTTAATGACGAGGATGAGTTTGTCATTTGCATGCATGGTCCCAATCAAGGCCATGAATCGATTCCCACAGAATCCCAAGTTACTAGAGAACTTCTTTCCCCACCCATGAAAAAAAAAAGACAGGATGTTCTTAAGGATAAAGGGTGCTAGAAGAAGGCTTGGGTAGACACGCAATAAATAATGAGGGAGCCTCTGAGCAGAGATCTGAGCAGGGTCTTGGGTTGCAACCCCTTTCCATTCTGCATCTCCCAGCCCTGCCAGTGCGTTTCAAGAAGGAGCTGAGGAACGAGGAGGCCACGGAGAGCGGGACGGCCACGCTGCAGTGCGAGCTGAGCCGGCCCGGGGGCTCGGTGCAGTGGAGCAGGGATGGGAAGGTGCTGGAGCCAAGTGGAAAGTACAAAATGAGGCGGGAAGGGCGCTTTGTTGAGCTGGTTATCCAAGACCTAGACCTGACGGATGCTGGGAGCTACACCTGCACGTGTGGAGACCAGAAGACAACGGCTGCTCTGAGAGTCAATGGTAACTCTCCTACCTATATTTACTTTTAAGCCACAAATGTAGCATATTTGGCAGCACTTTCAGGTCAACCAAAGCTTGGTCAGTGTGATTTCTTAGAGGTTTCACGTTCTTGGCTCTGTGGTACTAAAGAGTCATTGGAGAATATTCCCCTGTGCTTTTTTTTTTTTGCCTGGACACAGCACATCTATCTTGTATATTGTTTCCTTTAATTTGTTTCTCTCTCCTCTGGGAGGTTGCTTTTCAACAATACACTCATAGAAATAATGCATTTTTGGCTAAATTTATACACTGAGCCCACAGCACCGTGTAACTCACATCACAGTCCAGTTCATTCCATTGCAGTGCTGATTCCCTCTCTGTTGGTATTGCATCCCTCAGCCTTGCCTGTCCTCTTCCAAGAAGAACTGATGAACAAGGAGGCTACAGAGGGGGAGGCAGTTACCCTGCACTGTAAACTGAGCAAATCGGCCCCAGTTGAGTGGAAAAAGGGGAATGTGGTCCTCAAGCCAAGTGAAAAATACAAAATAGAGCAGGAAGGTCCCTTTGCAGAGCTGAGGATCCAGGATTTGGGACTGGCAGACGCTGGTGATTACCACTGTGTGTGTGGAGACCAACAGACTACGGCTGCTTTGACAGTAAATGGTAAAAAAAAATTTCTCAGCACGTGCCCAAGTAAACCTGTGTGATTCCAAGACCTCTTCCTCTTTTTCTTCTGCTCCTTCCTCTCATCCCTGTATACTTTCTATCCTCCCCTCTGCTGATTAATTTTCCTTTCCTTTTTTCCTCCTTCCTCTCTTCCTCCTTTCACCTGAAGCCCTCTTGATGTGCTGTTTGTCTTCCTGGGTGCTGTGTTTGAGTGAGCACAGGCCAACACAGCTCAGCACAACACCCCTGGTCCGGAATAGCTGCTTGTTTAGAAGTTTCCCCCACAGGGATTGACCTAAAAGTGGGAATAATATTTACTTTTTCTGACTTACGCTGTTACACTTGTTGCTCCTAAGAGGAACAACTTTCCCTCAGTATAATACACAAGGACAACCTTTGTGAAAAATAGGCCTTTTTTTTAATGCTCCTGCTATTCCCAGCTCCTTTTTTACCAATTTTGGCTTAACTCTTCCAAAACAAATACTTTATCTCTGCAGAATGCTGACAGCATGTTTGTGACTGCTCTGCTTCAAGGGACTCTATTTATAAAAATTCAGACAATGCCATAAATCAGGCACTCCTGTGGAGCTGCTGCTCTTCTCAAGGGAAACAAAATGCTCTGGGTCTCATATTGAAATGTGGCCCCTGATTTTATGGCATATAAAGGAAAGGAGAGATGGCTTGGCAGCTCTTTTTTCAGATAGACTTGCTATTAAAGGATGTTTTGAATCATGAGGAAGAAAAAACCAAAGTAAAAATCAGGCTGAGTTATCTTTTGAGGCATTAGAGACTGGAGGAACAAAATCCTGGAGGAGATCAAGAAGGTCTTATGGCTTCAGGGAGAGAAGAGAGTGATTAGGCTTTGGGTCAGGCTCTCTCAGGGTTGATGCCATGTCCGTGTTGCGTTTGCTCTGCAGTCCTGCCCGCTCTTTTCACCAAGGAACTGACAGACCAAGAAGCCACCGAAGGGAAAAGCGTCACCCTGCGCTGCGAGCTGAACAAGGCAGCTGCTCAGGTGGAGTGGAAGAAGGGACTCAAGACCCTCAAGCCAAGTGACAAATACAAAATGAAGCAGGAGGGCGTGGTTGCGGAGCTCACAGTCCAGAACCTGGACACGACGGACGCCGGGAATTACTCCTGTGTGTGTGGGGACCAGCAGACCACGGCAGTGCTGACAGTTCATGGTAAAACAAACAAAGCCAGGCACACACTGAAAGTAACTATCCTGTTTCCTCTGCTCATTTGCACTCCCATCTCCTTCTTCTGCCAGGAATTATCCACGGTTCCATCAGCTGGAATGTGTGGCATCAGGGTCCAAGCTCAGAGTGAGCCAGCCAGGGTTGTTCCCACTCTTTTAACTGAGGATCCATCATTTTGCTTTTCCCTTGGAAGTTCCTTTATTAGACTCCTCATTATGCTCAAGCCAAAAATTGTCAGGGGTTGTGGCTTAGGGATTTTTTAAGGCCTCATAAAATTCCAAAAGGTGAGGTTGTTCCATGGAATCTTATGCCCACACTTCATTCCCGAGACAACAAGGTGATTTTGCACTTACAGCCCAGTTGTCACAGCCTTCAGTTGGTGTCCTGTGCAAAAGCCCAAACCTTCTAAGGGATGACCAAAGGGAGAGCTTTGATTTTTACTGAACCTGACATCCTCAAAAGTTTATGTCAGTTCAGGTGAAAATGCTTGTTTTCCCACCATGTATTGAAATGAACAATTTCATTTCAAACTGACATTTAGAATGAAACCCCAGTGTTTCATTTTTATTTATTTGTTTTTAAATGTCTCTTTGTTTGCTTAAGGATGGGAAAACACAGCAAACATCCTCCCCTTAAGGTTTAAAAAGTCACTTAAGAAAACCATTTTTTTCCACCAGAAATTTCAAATTAGTCTTTTTGCTTGAAATTTCACAGGGGGGGAAAAAAAGGAGTTTCCTACTTCTGTTTTTATTGATTTGTGAGTCATGTTAAATACCTCTGTGGATTGCTGCAAGCTTTAAATCCTTTCCTGGTAATGACATTTCTTTCCTAATGCTGATTCCTGGAGACTCTTGAGAATCTGTGTTCTTGTATCAAAAAAATCAGTTCAAGATGTGAGGGAAACGGGAAGTTAAACATAATTTGAACTCTTTGGGGCGTTACATCTCACTGCTCACGTTGCTGTCCTCCAGCTCTGCCTGCATTTTTCAAAGAGGGGTTGAAGAACAGGGAGGCCACAGACGGTGGAACAGCCACCCTGCACTGCGAGCTCAGCAAGGTCGGGGTCCCCGTGGAGTGGAAAAAAGGGGACAGGACACTCAAACCGAGCGAAAAGTTCAGGATGAGACAAGAAGACACGGCTGCAGAGCTGCTGATCCGAGATCTGGAGGTGGAAGACACGGGAGAATACACCTGTGTGTGTGGAGAGCAGAAGACCTCGGCTGTCTTGACAGTCCACGGTAAAAAAGCCGTTCTGGGTTGTGACACCAATGTCTCCAGGACAACCCTTTCCTCTCTCTCTTTCCCACTTGTTTTCATGCTTTGATTCTGCAGCATTTTCTTGGTCTGCTGGGGGTGTTTTATCCCATCTCCCACTGTCTGTCAGTTTAAAACTGGTGGCTTTGTAGCCAGGTGAAGAAGAGTTATGAGAATTTTTCATCTTGGGCACTTAAAAAAACCTCAGCAGCAAGAAGATCCTTAGAGGGTTTGTCCCCTGTGTGTCACTGCATTTTGGTGCTTAACCTGGAGGAAAGTTCTTTAAATCTCCTGAGCTCAGTTAGTGAGAGTTTTTTCCACTCAGGAATAAATGATTGTCCACCTCTTTTGCAGGACTGTGATGTATCCTGCAGAGGATAAATTAAATAAGCCCCACCCCACAGCATTATTCTGCAGGTCCTGACTTAGGGAGTAGTGGGTCAGATTTTGTTCCTGTAAGAAGTAGTTCATGTACAATCCAGTAGATAAAAGAACAGGTTTTATTTGAGGTATATCTTAAGGCATAAGGTGGTGCTAAGGGCAGGTGGAAAACTGTGGAGTCAAAAGTCTTCTCCTAGATTTTCTGCAGACTTCTGCTTCCTCTTCTTTCTCCTACCTGGAGGTTATTTCTGTTCCTCCCCTTCTCTGACTCTGCCACTTCCATCCCAGTGCAAGTCTCTTTGTTTTTTACTTTAGAGGCAAAAAGCAACTTGAATGCTGCTAAAAAAACCCCCTATATCCCTGATGTTAGAGACATTTATGTCCTTGGGGATTGTGGCCGAAAGGTGCACCTGAAGTTATATTGCTGACTTATTTTTCTCAACCAAAAGGGTAAATTATGGTGCAAGGGAAGGTAGGGATCTCCAGGTGGCAGTGCTGCCAGCTGGGCTGAGTGCTTTCATTCCAAAATATGGTCTTTAAAGTTCAGGATAGATGATTTCAGACTGAAATAGGTGAGAGGACTGCTGGAATCATCTGGGAAGTGACGAGCATGCTGACAAATCAATGTTAGAAGCAGGTCGTGGCAGTAACATCCCTGTGGGATCCTGCAGTGGTTTTCTAATTGATGCAGTTTTCCAGACTGTGTGGTTTGTTTTCCCGTGCAACGGTGAAGGGCTGGCCTCAGGACCTAGCTGTGAGCTCCTCCAGGTGTGGTTAATGCTTTTGATGCCCTCTCTGTTTATATCACACCCCATAGCTCTGCCTGCACTGTTCAAAAAGGATCTGGTGCCCGTGGAGGCCACGGAAAGCAGGGCGGCTGTTCTGCAGTGCGAGCTGACCAAACCCGCCCCCGTGGAGTGGAGGAAAGGGCAGGAGCTGCTCCAGCCCAGTGAGAAGTACAAAATGAGACTGAAGGACACCGTTGCCGAGCTGACAATCCACGGCCTGGAGGAACAGGATGCAGGAGATTACACGTGTGTGTGTGGAGACAAGACGAGCACAGCTTCCTTGACAGTGCATGGTAAAATATCTGCGTTTAACAGGACTTTTCTGTGTTGTCATCTGTGGTCTCATGGGGGATCACAATCTGGTCTTGATCCCATCTATTACTTTAAATTGTTATGACAGCTGTACCATCCACTGGGAATATCTTCCACTGAAAGTCCCTCCCTTAGGACTCACGAAAAACATCTTTTCAGCTCCTGCTCTTTCCCGTTGATGGAATCTGGAAGCAGACAATGAAAAGCTTGATGAAGTCATAAATAGCTCTTGGAGTATTTCCACTAATTAATTAATTTCTTTAGGCATATCACTGAGATTTCACTTGTTCGTTTTTTGGTTTTTTTTCTGGAATGGGATTGAAAAGTTACGAAAACATTGCAGCCCCTAATTTTAAATGACATAGTGTTCATTTTAATTATTAAGCTGGTTGTAAGAAAGAGCTGTGCATAGCTCCTTGAGATCTTGGGAGCAGGTTTGAGTTGTTGTATCTTAAACTGCCCTTAAAACATCCCTGCAAATCCTGAAAGTGCAGTTTTACAACACTGATTTCCAAATCAGTGAGAGCTGAGGAGCTGAGACTGGGGTGGTGCTCCATTTCATGCCCTGGACCATACCATAAAAAAAAAACCCTCTGACTTAGGAATAAGGTGTTTTCCAGCTGTCCAAAGTCAGTCTTTTATGGTTCTTGGAGTTATTATTAATCAATGTGACATGCTTAATGTGCTCCACTGCAAAGCACGAGGCAGGGCTGCCCCCTGAAATCGTTCTTTGCCTCTCAGGTGCTGTATATTCTAAACCCTCATAGAGTAAAAGGTTTTAACTCAGTGGAGCAGTCAAGACGCGGTTTATCCTCAATTTTAAAGTGCTCTCTCTTCACCTGTGACCTTCAGCCCTGCCTCCACGTTTCAAAAAAGAGCTGAGGAGCGTGGAAGGCACAGAGAAAGGCACGGCCACTTTCTGCTGCGAGCTGAACAAGCCCGGGGCCGCCGTGGGCTGGAGGAAAGGAGACACAGCCCTGGGGACAAGTGACAAGTTCACCGTGAGATGCGAGGGCACCGTTGCCGAGCTGGTGATCCGTGATCTGGATCTGACAGATGCTGGAGATTACACGTGCTGCTGTGGAGATCAGACCACCACGGCCGCGCTGAGAGTGAATGGTAAAGGGAAAGGAAAGCACATCACAAATTCAAGGGGTGGTTTTCAAACAGTTGGTTTTTTGTTGTTTCTTTTTTTTTTTGTTTGTTTGTTTTTTCTAAGAGCTTAGTGGTATCAGCTTTGAAACTGCAGCCTTATTTCTGAAGGTTTTAGAAATACATGGTTGGGCATAAGTGCCTGAATGGACTGGTCAGCACCAGGCACAGGTCAGGTGTTCAAGGCAAAAATTTGAGATATTCATCTTGATGTTAACTCATTTCTTTGATGCTCATATTCAGGAGTAGGTGCTGAGGAGTGGGAAATCATATTGTTGTGAGGCTGTCTGTAAAGGTTCTAACATAAAATCCTAAAGCTGAGAGGATAATTTGTTGCTGAGGTATTTTTTTATGGAGTTTTCAGTGTTTCAGAATAATTGGAGGGTCAAGTTCTGCCTGACCACTGTCTTAGGAGACACAGAATTCACAGAATAGCTTGTGTCGGAAGGGACATTTAAAGGCCCCTCACGGTCCCAAGGAAAAGAGAAGTTGGTGCCTCAGATATAGTTTCATCTGTGAACTTTTAAAGCAATTATTTGCATTCCAATAGAGTGCAGACACTCTGGTTAGGCTTTATTTTCCATTCAGTATCCAAGGAATGTAGGGCTCAGCCTCGCAGGTCTGCAGAAGCTGAGCCTGGTGTGGTTCTCCATTTCGTGCCAAGACCTTTTACCATAAGAAAACCTCCTCATATTGATGAATAGGGTGTTTTCCTGCTTTCCAAAGCCACTCTTTTATGTTTCTCAGAGGGCACATCAATCCTGCTTGATTAGGAAAGGCTTTGCTTGTCACATGTGGTTGACAGAAGCTGCCATGGTCACACACTGTGCTCATTTTGAACTCCTCAGCCTTGCCTGTGCACTTCAAGAGGGAGATGACAAACGAGGAAGCCACAGAAGGTGGAACAGCCACCCTCCAGTGTGAACTGTCCAGATCCGCCCCCGTGGAGTGGAAAAAGAAACACAAGGTGCTCAAAACGAGTGAAAAATACACTGTGAGGCAGGAAGGCACCACGGCACAGCTGCTGATCCACACCCTGGAGGTGAAGGATGCTGGGGAATACACCTGTGTGTGTGGAGAGGAGAGGACAACTGCAGCACTGACAGTGCATGGTAAAGGAAACACGAGATGGGGTTTTTTTTGTGGGATTTTTCTCCCTTCTCCTCTGGAAGCCTCAGCCCTGACACACGAGGAGTCCTTTCCCTGATCTTGCCCATCATTAATTCTGTCGATAACGGATTTCCCTCTTTGTTTTATTGTGGTTTTTATCTAATTCTCACTAGAATTACAGTTCCATTGGTTATACTAATATTTTCCCTGTTTTCTTCTCCCTGCTCTTGTCTTTGCACCCCACCAAAGGCTGAAGATGCCACATGCTTGCTTTTTTTTTATTCTGTTTTACTCACTTTTAAGTTCAACCTGGAGAGGGGAAGCAGCAGGAACATTCATACCTCTTTAAAAGGATGGTTAGATTTCAAGCTGCGTTAGGATTTGAGAAATAATTTTAATAATTCAAACAAAACTTGGTTCACTGCAACTTTCTTGTATAACCCTGACCAAGGATAATGTAGATTTGTATCCAGGTGTTGCAGAATACTCAGCATTATAGTGGAAGAGTAATTCACAGTCTTCAGTCAAATTCATCTGCAGCTTTCCTTGGAAGAATGGGAAACTTTATTTTTATTATTAACACAGGACAGTCAGAAGTATTTCCAGCCTCTTTCTCACCTGGAAATTCAGTAGGTCTGAATTTGGGGAGTTGATTTCTTTGCTTCACTGCCCAGACCTTTCCATCTTTGTATTTACCAATAACACAAGGATTGCTTCAGTCTTCAACTTTCAATTTAACTGTGGAAAATAGAGTTGGAAAGGTCACTTAGTCCATCCTCAAGCCCCAGGTCATCATCATTACAGCCAGAAAGTTTTTCTTAATTTCAACACTAGTATTTCTCGAGCTGGCTTGTCATTCCTTCTTGTTTCAAATTTTATAAAAAATTGAGAAATAGTTGTATGTTTGTTTGTTTGTTTTGAAACTGCCTCTTTTTGAAACTATTTTTCCGAATTGAAAACTTTCCTCATGTTCTCATTTTGTCTTCTCTTTTCTGGGCTCCATTTTATACATCTCAGTTATGATTTCTTTATCTGCACCAGAATTGCATTTTTCAACTTGCATTTTTTTCCAAGATCTCCTGTAATCCCGAATCCCTTCGTGCCTGTTGTTCTCCTTCTTGTATTTGTGGTGTTGATCATTCCTAAATAGGGTATTTTCCCTCTGCTCTTGCTGAATTGCAGCCTGTTTCTCCACCACTACTTCACTGAGGTTTTCTATATCTTAATCCACTTTGGCAAAGTGCTTTCACCATCTCTTCTTTCCCACCTTGGGATCATCTGCAAAATTATTGAGAACTCTGCATTTCATTGTCCAAGTCACCAAAGAAAATGCTGAATTGTACTGAATTCCAGAGCACTGAGGAACTCGACTCAGTCTTTCATTGTGAGTGTAAATCACAGTTGAATATTCTTTGCCTGCAGTTTTTGAATTACTGGCAGATTCTGTAGTTCCACCTGTACCTGAGTTAAAGTAAGAGCTTGATTAAATTAATAATGTACAGCATAAACTGCGTCTTTCTGTCTGTGAAGCTTAATCTATGTCAGGAAAAAATTACACTGGTCCACTCCTTCAGGAAGAGAAAAGCTCTTGGCAAATCCAAGCTTTTGAAAGAATTAAGTTAAGCTGAGATGGGTGTAATTCCTTGGATCCTCTCTCAGCCACCTCTCTCTTTCTGCAAGAAAGTGAAGGGGATTAATCTTGTAGGTCAAAAATGATGAGTGTTCCTTTATTCCCATTTTTGTCAGTGGAGATCTAGTCAGCACAGTCCTTGGAAGACAGGGATGCATCCAGTTCACCTCATTTAGCAGACACCTGGTCAGCAGATACCTCTGTTGACTCCACTGACTTCATCTGGGTCTTTCTTGACTCTAAACAAGAGTTTAGACTCTTGTTTTACGTGGCAAGAACCCAATGTGTGCATTTCAATGTGTGAGGCCTTTTTCACCTCTTAGCTTCTGGTTTTTCCTTACTTGTGGAACTTCATCCGTTCATTCTCTCTGATTTCTCCAGTGTAAGTATTAATTTCTGATATTCACTGATCCTGCACCTTCCACGGCGAATTTCATCACCCCGAGGTGCTTTAAGAATAGTCAGACTATTTAAATATTCCCTAATCATTTTATTTCTTATCCTAGCCACAATTCCTATTACTCTCTTCGCTATCCTTAACCTTTAATATTAAAGAAAAGGGAATTAAACATTTCAGCTCTCCCATGTCACCCACCATCAACTTACATTCCTGACAGAGAGGTAAATCAATATGATTTAATGGTGGACTTGACTGATTAAAGGTTGGGCTTTTCCAAACTAAATAATTCTATGATTCCATGATATCAGCATCATTTTGCAGATCATTTTTAGCCCCTCTTTCATGATGGCCTTTTGTCCAGGAGGTGGCAGAGATCAGGAATGGGGAAAACTGCCCTTGACCTTTCTGGGTTTGTCTCTACATCCTGCAGTATTTCTTTTACACTCATCTAAACCTCTTGTATTTTACAGTCCTCTTGAGTTTTGGGACATTGAAAAGTCTGTGATTTAGAAAGGCTGTTCCTGATAATCCTTGGAGTTAGTCTCTAATTATGCTCTTACTATTGTTTCTTTCAGAAGTTTTCCACTCTCTTAAACTTTGTCCTTTAAGTTGGCATCTGCACAATCATAAGTAACAATTCTCAAATTATTGTAGCTTGCTTCCTTGTTACCCACAGAATTTTCTATTCTTCTTCTCCATCATTACCTGTCCTGAAATCTGTGAGCTTTCCTGCTTCATAATTAATGTCTGTACAATTATCCTCCACATCCTTGTTCTCAAATATTTATTTCTTGCTGGTCAGAGAATGAATTGGAGATCCTTCTCTCCCGTTCTTCATATCTATTTTATATCCAAATGTAGTTCCTGCCCCATTCCAAAGACTTAGCAGTTGTTGTCCCAACCTGCTGCTCCCAGAGTATTTATTAGCACATTACCATCCAGTCTTACACTCTGAATTATTCATTGTTCCTAAAGGGATGGGGTGTTAGGGTGCACCTGAACTTCCTGGTGTGAAGATTATGGCAGATCTCCACACTGGAGACATCATCCTTCCCTTTCGTTTTTCTTGCTACCCAAGCACTTTCAAGAGATCTCTCTACTCTTGATCTTGTCCTAACTCTGGGTTATGTCTATAGGTATCTTTAACACCTACATTCAAACCTTATCAATTTTTGCTTTATTGTCTTTTCATGAATGGATTTTCCAGGCTGAATTATACCGAGGAAGTCACAGTTTTGACCATACATGAAGTTTTCCCATTCCTGCTGTTTATTCTCCACCCATCTCGAAACCATTCAGAAAATTTGCTTGAAATTCACTTTAAAGAATTCCAAGATCCTTTTTTCATCTGTGGTGCAAATTAGCACCTTCCTTCTGTGGGATGACGACCCTCACCTCAACAATCAGGCATGGATAGGTAGAAACATCAGGTTCATTTAGTTTGGTGGCCCAGAACTGCTTGCCCACGAACACATTTTGCTGCTCTGTTTCCCTCAGCCCTCCCTGCTCTCTTCAAAGAGGAACTGAGGGATGAGGAAGCCCAGGAGGGCCAGGAGGTGACTCTGCGCTGTGAGCTGACCAAACCTGCCCCGGTGGAGTGGAGGAAGGGCCACACAGTGCTCAGACCCGGCGAGAAGTACAGGATGAGGCAGAAGGACGTCACCGCAGAGCTGGTGATCCACAGCCTGGCCGAGAGTGATGCTGGCGATTACACCTGTGTGTGTGGGGACAAGGAGTCCACAGCAGCCTTGGCAGTGCATGGTAATGCCCTCTTCCACCTGGATGTCCTTGCTAACGAGCTCAGGGTTTGGATTGCTTTTATCACCGTGTTCACTGTTATCTGTGCATAGTTCATGTCCGTCTGACTTAGCACTCAAATGAGGATTAATTTTGTGATTTCGGGGTGAAACCTGCCACCAGTTCCACATACAAAGTGGTTTTAGGATCCCTAAAGCAGATGTGAGATCAAGGCTGAGGACAGCCCTCACCTTTCCTTCCCCTCAGCAGGAGGCTGGTTTTTTTTCTGCTCCATTTTAACCCTCTTCCCATTGCATCCTCAGTGCTGCCTGCGGGGATCAGGGAGAGCCTGAAGGACCAGGAGGTGACGGAGGGTCAAGGGGCCACTCTGTGCTGTGAGCTGACCAAGGCTGCCCCAGTGGAGTGGAGAAAGGGCAGCACTCTGCTCAAAGCCAGTGACAAGTACAAGATGAGGCAGGAGGGCGCAGTCACGAAGCTGCTTATCCACGATGTGGAGCTGAAAGATGCTGGAGAATACACATGTGTGTGTGGAGAGCAGGAGACAACAGCTGCCTTGATAGTGCATGGTAAAAAAAAAAAATATACAAATACCTGTATTACTGTGCATTTCTTTGTCATCTCACTGACACTGGTTGTGGCTGAATTGTTCCTTTCTATTTGTAAGCTCTCTGTAAGCTCTGGTTGCACCCAGGCTGCTTTCCTCCCTCTGTCTGTTGGTTTGTCCGATGTCCCAGAACAAAAACCTTCCACCCCAAAGTGTTCTCTGCCTCTGTACCACCCCATCCCTCCTGTAACCTGTGTCCCACATGTCATTTTTAATGTCCTGTGTCCACTTTGTGACCTTCAGCCCTGCCAGCGCTTTTCAAAGAAGACCTGAAGGACCTGCAAGCCCCAGAAGGCCAAACAGCCACTCTGCGCTGTGAGCTGACCAAGGCTGCAGCTGTGGAGTGGAAGAAAGGGAATAAAACACTCAGGGCAAGTGAAAAGCACATCATGAGGCAGGAGAGTGCCCTGGCTGAGCTGGAAATCCATGACCTGGAGCTGCAGGATGCAGGAGATTACACCTGTGTGTGTGGAGACCAGCACACCACGGCGTCCCTGACAGTGAATGGTAAATGCAGATGACTGCCCGCTTTTTGTGTCTCTGAAACCTCCTGTTGGCTGTCTGAAGTGTCCCCTCATCAGCTTTTCCCTAGGGATTAATTTGTGTCCGGGAAAGGAGAGCTTCTTGTCCTGACATTTAATTTTGGTCTAGTGTTCCCAAAAAGGAAGCTGAGGATTTGGCTGTTTCTTCCATGCAAACTTGTAGGTTTAAGGGAATAACACCTAGAAAAGACTCCTGTTAGACCAGCTGATTTGTCCTGTCCCTGTGATAAATTCTTGAAATTCCACCTTGGATATATCCAGCCTGTTGTACCTTGACCTGTCAGCTCAGCACTTCTTTGTCTTTCTGCCACTGCTGGATTCAGTTTTCCCAGATGATCGTGGCAATAACCTCAACCTCAAAGTCCAAAACCCCTGATTTGGCCTTGAAACTTCATCATGCTCATGGCTTAGTTTAAATACACTTTTAACTTTCCATTCCCAGCCCTGCCAGTGCTTTTCAAGGAAGAACTGAGGAGTGAGGAAGTCCAGGAAGGAGCATCAGTCACTCTGAGTTGTGAATTAACCAAAGAAGCCCCAGTGAAGTGGAAAATAGGGCCCAAAGTGCTCAAAGCAAGTGACAAATATCAAATGAGACAGTCTGGCACCACTGCAGAGCTGGTCATTCGTGACCTAGAAGTAAAAGATGCTGGAGATTACACCTGTGTTTGTGGTGACCAGAAGACAACAGCAACCTTGGCAGTTCATGGTAAAAAGACTTTATTAAAACTGATAAATAACTCTGGAGATAGACATCATTGTGAAGTTCAGTTGTTTCCTCCCTGGGTCAGTAGCTTGTCTTTGGTTTTATCCCTTTCTCTTCATTCTATTTATAACTCATCTCTTGCTGAGAGAGAGTCGCTCACGGCAAATTTTGGGGTCATTATTAATCCATCCCTTAAAAGGAGAAAACAAGATGTTTCTTTCTGCCCAAATCCCCTCTTCTTGGATATTTACATTTTCCAGCTCCAACCCTGTGGTTCACTGCAGTCAACCCCAGTTTTCTCCAAAACACACAGGTATGGTCTGTCAGGCCCTTTCCAGGAACTGGACAGAGGAGAAGGGAGGGTTAAATAAACCTACCCATAGATAAATCCCTTTGTTAATAACCTCATTACCTAATTTCTGCTCTCCTCTCATTGATGAATATCCATTTTAATGAAATAATGATCTTTGGCTTTGAGGAACTTGATCAAAGATCCAGATCTGTCCCCTCCAGATTTTTCCAGATTTCTCCTTTCCTGAGAGAGGGACTTTTCCTGAGGCATTTGGGGTGTACTGTTTGTATTCTGTACCCCTTTACACAAGGCACTTTTGTGGGTAAATGTCAATAATTAGTTTTCCTGAAGGTTGTTTCCTGTGGGTTGTTCTGTCTTTGGGTTATGATTCCAAAATGGGAAACAGCAGGAATCTCAAATTCTTATTACCTGTCATGGCCCTTCAAACTTCAACTTAAAACTAAGACTAGTTTTATTTTAAAATCTGACTGCTTTCAGGTAGGGAGGGCTATAATATTTTAATTAAAAAAACCAACAGAAAATAACAATTTCAGCCTCCAAGAAATGCTACTTGTGTGGGTAAAATAGTCCTGTATCCATCAGTGTTATTTGTGAGTGCTGTTGATCTGACATCTGGGTCTTTCTGTCTCCTTCTTTCACTGTGAATAACAACAGACACGCAGGGAGCTGTCCCTGAGGGTGACTGAAATCACATCACACTTGCAGGAGGATGTTTTTGGAGTTTCTAAACTGGGTTATGGCTAAGCACGTCTGTCATAGGCTGGGGGGGGGGGAAAAGAAGGGCATAAGGGGAAATAATCTCAAGTGTGATAAAGAAATTGGGATTTCAATTCTGGTTTTCTGATGAGCATCTGTCCCTGTTGCATCCTTCAGCTCTGCCCCCACTCTTTAAGGAAGAGCTCCGGGACAAGGAAGCAGGAGAAGGTGGAGAAGTCGCCCTGCACTGTGAGCTCACCAAGGCTGCTCCAGTGCAGTGGTGGAAGGACCAGAGGATTCTCAGAGCGAGTGAGAAATACAAAATGAGGCAGGAAGGGACCAAGGCAGAGCTGGTGATCCGTGAAATAGCTGAGGAGGATGCAGGAGGCTACACCTGTGTGTGTGGGGAACATCAGACCACAGCTGTCCTGACAGTCCGGGGTAAAGCCATCCTGACCTCCTGTTTCCTGACTGGAAGCCTCTGCCCTCTGCTCTAACTGTTCCATTTTACACATCTGTTTGTCCAACCTTATTAACTGAACTCCCATTCATTTGAAAATATTCCCTGCCCCTCCTCACCTGCAGGCTGTGCCACTTGGAAAATCCCAGTCTGGATTTCTCCGTCCCATCCTCCTGTCTTTTCCTTTCCATAATGACACACTTGTCATCCTTTCATCTCTTCCTTCTGCCATTCCTTTCCTAACATACAAACCCACTGTTCTTTGGTCTTTCCTTTCCTGCATTTATTCTCTTTGTTTATTCTTTGCCATTCCTTCCTGGCATTCTCAATACTGATCATTTTAATATGGGGAAAAAGAAGAATTACTTAGTTATAAATTCTTCTGTGCTGAGCTGTGCTTATACTGGGCCTTGTGCCCATGACCTCTCTCCTAATGCACAGATTTCCACTGGGAGACTAATTTTCTAAGGCTGCAGATCTCCTTCTGGTCTTGTTTTGCTGGAAGAACCACTTGCTGGGCAAAACAAAGCTGGTGTTTCAGCTTCAGAGTGCTGGAGATGGGAAATGTGCCAAATCTGCTTAAACCTTGTTTCTAGCTTGGATGTTTTGACTTAGTCCCACTGCTGTGTGGCACTAAATTTGGGGTCTGAGATATCCAGCCTTGTCAAACAGGTGGAATTTCCCGTTATCCCACTCAGTTAGAGGGACATACGTGAAGGTCACCACATTTATTTCAGGGGCACAACTTGCAACGAGTACAGGAATTATGTTCAGTGGGGAAAAAACATGTTCTGGGACAAGGACACGGGCTGGGATTCAGCATCTGGAGGTTTTCTTTGGGGTGAAGAAGAACCTCTGAGTCCTGGATGAACCTTTTCAAGGATAGCTCAAGGAGGAAGGAATGAGGATGAGGGAGGAGCTGTGCCAACACTCAGAACACAGGAGAGCAGCTCAGTAAGTAGGAAAGACAGTACAAAGGCATGAAGTTTGTGGGAGACACCAACAAATGGGAACTTAGGAGCTCAGAGATGATATTCTTGGTTGTTCTCTCATGTAAACTGGTAGAAAGCAGGTGAAAATCTGAAATTTTGCTAGCAGGAAGCCATCATAAACCCTAAAGTATTAGGATGTATATTCCCACTAGGATACTTTCATTTCTCTTCCCTCTCTCTGTTGCTGATGCTCAACCTTCCATAACCTTCACAACTTCCCCCCTGTCAGTTCCTCACCCATCCCTGGACACATCCTCAGCCTGTAATCCTTTTTACCTGCATCCTTCAGCTCTGCCTCCATTTTTCCAAGAAGAAATGACCAGCAGGGAAGCAGTAGAAGGTGGGACAGCCACTTTTCACTGTGAGCTCAGCAAAGCATCTGCCCCTGTCCAGTGGAAGAAGGGCCACCACGTCCTCACCTCGGGCAAGAAGCACAGCATGAGGCAGGAAGGCCGTGTTGTGGAGCTGGTGGTTCATGACTTGGGCCTGGATGACAGTGGGGATTATACCTGTGTGTGTGGAGACAAGAGCACCACAGCTGCCTTAACAGTGCATGGTAAAGTAACCCTTGGGATGGTCCTCCAAGCCTCTGTTGTGACGGTCTGTTCCCATTCCCTCCCTGTTTGCTTGGGTTTTCCTGTTCCTTTGGACTTCATGTGCTTCCTCCTCGTGTCAGAACGGGGCCAAGAGTTCCCTGTTGGTGTTTGTCCCCCTCAGCTGTGTTGGTTCATCTCACTTTCTCGGTGTTCAGGGAAGTTGGGGGAGATCTTCCATCGTGTCCCGCTGACCTGGATCAGGGCTCAGCGTTTCACCATCCATCCTCTCCCACGGGACTCTTGCTTTTTGAGGAATACTCACACTCTCTGTGGTAACCCTTTTACTCCTCAGCACTGCCCCCAGAATTCAGGAGAGCCCTGGAGGACCTCGAGGCTGTGGAAAATGGCACAGCTGCTCTGCACTGTGAGCTGACCAAGCCCGCTGTGGTGGAGTGGAAGAAAGGGCAGGAGGTGCTCAAGGCAAGCAGCAAACATGAGATGAGCCAAGATGGTGCTGTTGCAAAGCTGATTATCCACGAGCTGGACGTGGAGGATGCTGGAGATTACACCTGTGTGTGTGGAGATCAGCAGACAACCGCCACCCTGACAGTCAATGGTAAAAACGAAGGAAAAAAGTTCCAAGGTTTTCCGAAAACAAAAATAAGAGCTGTGGTTTAGGGCTGCTGAATTTGATTACAGATTGTGAGGTGTGCAGGATAGCCAGGCAGCCTCAGGGACAGGTAGAAAATGGGAATTGGGATGCAAAACAGTGCATTTTTCAGTATGTTACAGCCAGGATAATCATAATCTCTCCTGCAAGTGGCCTGCCCTTAGAGGGAATTTGAACTCTGAAAATTCCCTGCCCTTAGAGGGAATTTGAACTCTGAAAATTCCCTGCTTTAAGAGGGGAGTCTGAGTTCTTACAACTCCCTGCTGACCTTCAAAACACCTTCAGTGGTCAGGGCAATGTGTTGGCTACTTTTGGAGCAGGAAAACCTCTGTGCCATCTTTAGATTACAGATTAGATTAGGCTTCCACACACTTCATGGCAAAATGTAACTTCTTCAAACCCATTTCTTCTTGCTTTGTAGATATTCCTACTTCATCTCTGGAGAAATAACCTTATGCTTTGAGTGTAGAATATGGAGGTTTAGAGACATCAGCAAAACAGCCTCTTTTGGTGCTTTCATTTTCTTTCTCCCCTCTCTTTCCCGAGCCCCAACTGCAGAACGTTGCAAGTCATTTTTTTCTGTTTTTATAGCCCTACGAGCACTTTTTAAACAAGAGCTCCAGGACACCGAGGCAGAGGAAGGTGGCACAGCCACACTGAGGTGTGAGCTGACCAAAGCCCAGGCTCCAGTGGAGTGGAGGAAAGGGGATGTCCCTCTCTCCCCTGGTTTGAAATACGAGATGAAGCAGCAGGGCTGCACCGCTGAATTGGCCATTTCTGACCTGGAACTGGATGATTCAGGAATATACACCTGTGACTCTGGACACCAGCAGACAACAGCTGTGGTGACTGTACATGGTAGGCACGGTGTTGACCTTTGGCTCAACAAATGTGGAGTGGAAGGAGGTTCTCTTGGTGTTCTCCACTTGTTTTGCTGCTGGTCCGTGCCAGAACAAATTTTCTTCTTTGGCGCGACAAATGGTCAGGTCAGAAAGGTTGTTCCTGCAGTATCTTGAGTGATTCATGAGCATCAAAGCTTATTAGAATCATAGAATGGCTTGGGTTGGAAGGGACCTCAGAGATCACCTCATTCCAACCCCCTGCCAACGCCTTCCACTGTCCCAGGTTGCTCAGAGCCCCTTCCAACCTGCTCTTGAACACTGTCATGATGCCAAAACATGCTGAAGTCTCCTCCCCTGAGTGCAGGGGGTGTGGCTGGGTATGGGAATGGCCTAAGGGGTGCCTAGTTGGATGCAATGTCTTAGTAGAATGATGAGAGGCAACAAGTAGGGAAGAAAGGATTTCTCTGACAGGTAAATGTGCTCTATTATTACTGAAGGCTTTGAACTTCAGGTGTAAACGTTCCTCCACCCCTCCTCCTACCATTCAGAGCAAGACCTTGCCTGAAATCTGAATTTCCTCTCCCATTTATCAATAACTGTGCTTTGGATACTACATTGATCACTTTATGTTTATATAAGCTCTGTCTGGGTGAAAAAATACTCTTTGCTTAGTACTGCAAACTCCCAGACCTCCCTTAAGGAACAAGGGTTTGTGTGAGAGAGAGCATGTCCCAGGGATCTTTGCCTTTGGCATGGAGACACTTCCATGGGAAGGTCTGATTCCTTCAGACCACAAACCAGGCCACAAAGCACTTTCTAAGACCAGATCCTTCCTAATTTCTAAGACCAGATCCTTCCTAACCTCACCGTCAGTCCTCGGCTCTTGGTTCACACAGTGGTTCAAGAAAGATTTCTGAAGAATGATGTTAGGACTGTGTCCTTCTTGGGCTAAAACACTTGTGAAACGTTTCCCTCTCAAATTTTGCAGCACTGCCTGTCACATTTAAGCAACCCCTGCAAAATCAGGAGTCCGAGGAGGGGAGCACAGCCACGTTCCGCTGTGAGCTCTCGAAACCCAGAGCTGCTGTGGAGTGGAGGAAAGGAGGAGTGGGGCTGCAGCCCAGCCAGAAATATGAGATGAGGCAGAGGGAATGCCTGGTAGAGCTCTTGGTACATAACCTCAAATTAGAAGATACAGGAGAATACAGCTGTGACACTGGGGATGAGGAAACCAAGGCAGCTTTAAACGTGAAAGGTATGTGGGGTGAACTGACTCCTAAAGCAGCAGATCCCATCCAACGTGCAAGGCAACAATTTCAGTGTGAATATTTTTAAATATATTGTTCTTTTTCTCTATAAATACTTTCCTTTTCATCTGATAAACTGGGATTTTATTTTGTTCTAATGAGAATGGAAGAGGATGATACTTTGTTCTTCCGGTGCTGCTTTTGAGTTTTGGGTTCTAATAAGAAATATTTTCCACCTCTGTGGCTGACAAGAAATTAAAGAAAGAACAATAATTTAACATAACATCTGGATATTTCACATGACTTGTTGTTTAAATATTTTTAAAAAGTATTTTCTTCCAAATCCTGTAAGAAGACAGACATCAACCTTCCTGAACTGTCAAGGCCGCCCATGGAGTTTTGAATCTCTGTGCTCTTGTGATCCTTGTTAGACCAGCTCAAGGATAAATTCACTCAAAGAATTCAACCCTGGGAAGGATTTGAGTCAAGAAACAAAGGAAGTAAATGTTACGGATGCTTCTGATGTGGCAAGATCTGGTAGCTCCAGGCAAATTAGAAAGCATGGATCCTGCCCAGGAATATCTGACTTGAAAAGCAGAGCATCTTCTCTGAAGTGTCAGTCTGTGCCAACCAGGACTTGACTCAGGCTTCAATAAAAACTTCTTTTTTTTTTGTCTCCTTTAGCCCTGCCAGTTCTTTTCAAAAAGCGGCTCAAAGACGAGGAGGCAGAAGAAGGAGCTGCGGCGAAATTCCGGTGTGAGCTGACGAAGGCCAGCGCAGCAGTGGAGTGGAGGAAAGGCACCGTGGAGCTCTTCCCCTGTGCCAAATATGACATCAGCTTAAGTGGTCGCACGGCTGAGCTTGTGATTCACAACGTGGAGCCAGAGGATGCTTCTGATTACACGTGTGACACAGGAGACCAGCAGAGCACTGCAGTGCTCAGAGTGCATGGTTAGCGTTGCGTCCCCTCGGAAGAGAGGGGGAAAAGGCACTTGTGGAAATGTGTGAATGATGATGTTCAGTTTGCTGGTGAATGTAAACCCTTCTAAAAGCTAGGAGATTGAGGAAAAGTGGTGCCCAGCCATAAACAGAGCACAGAGAAGTGGATCTTGTGGGACAGGGCTCCTATTTCAGCCTGTAAAGCACGGTGTGCAGTGCACTTCCTCTGACGTGATAAAAGCAAGAAACTCTGGATCGTGGGGATCTTTATATTCTAATAGACCTTTATTTCTAGCATTTCTTTTCTTTATTTTTATTTTTATCTATTATTTATTTTATTATTTATGTCTAGCAATTCTTTGCATTCATTCCTGGCTCACTTGAGCCAATAACTAATCATGCATCATTTAAAAAAGCATTTTAAGCTTAACTATATTTCATCTTCCCACAAATACCCTGGGAATGCTGTGTTTAACCAAACCAGGAATGATGACTGGGATTGATCACAGAATTACAGCGTGGCTAAAGCTGGGAGGGACCACAGCAGGTCATTTGGGCCAACCCCCCTGCTCAGGCAAGACCATCCCAGCACCATCTGTGAAACCATTTGTGGTCATCTCAAAGGGTTGGGTGGAACCTGTGGCTTTAATCTAAATCACAACCTTCCAAACTACATCCTCTGGCTGAACTCGACCCATGAAGCAGCCACGGGGTCATCTCAGAGTGAGAGAGCCTGTGATTGCTTTCCATGTCTCACAGCAGAGTTTAGACAGAGGGAATCACAAGCACTGAGTTTCCAGGTCCCCCAGCTGCTCACACACACACACACTGCATATTTCCTTCTTGTTTCCACCCGTGACAAGCTGTTGCCTGAGCAGATCCATGTCCTCTTGAATACATGTCCATTTGTACACCATCTGGAATGACTCACTGGTGGTGGTCCTGGGTCTTGAAAAGATAACTCAGAAACCGGAAAGGAGTTTACAGCTTTACGTCATTTAGGTGTTGGAAATCACGAGTATTTCTATAAAAATGAACAAATTTATGCCTGTTTTAATCAGAGAGTACCAGGTTTTGCTTAGTCAAAGTCTTTCCATGTGAGTTGAAGTTTTCAGTATCCAGGTGCACAAAAGGTTTGATGAGGATGCCCTTAAGGGAAACTTATCTGGGGAAGTTTCTGATCCTCTCTTTGTCTGGGTGTACACAACATAAGTCTCTTTGTAAGGAAAAAAAAAAAAAAAGTGATTTTATTATCATATAACCCCTTAATGCAAAACTGCCCTGCAGCACCAGAGCCCAGGCACTTGTGCTGGGTTTTGTGCCCTCCAGGGAACAGATCCTTTATCATTTCCTCCTCTCTCACCCTTGCAGCCACCAAACCCCGGCTGAAGCAGCAGCTGAAGGACGAGGAGGTGGAGGTGGGAGGCACGGCCAGGCTGCGCTGCGAGATCTCCATCAGCAAGGCAGAGGTGGAGTGGAGGAAAGACGGAGCTGTGCTGAGCTCCAGCTCCAAGTACGAGATGTGGCAGGACGGGACCCTCCGGGAGCTCCGCGTTCACCGCCTGGAGCCCGGAGACGCCGGGGAATATTCCTGCAAGGCTGGGGATGAGATGAGCTCTGCCACACTGACCGTGAAAGGCAAGACCTGTTTGCTGGGGCAAGGGGGTTTTCACTTCCTAAGGTTTCACCACATAAGCACTGTTAGTGTGAGGAAGGCAGAGCATCCTTAAAAAAAAACCTGGTGGTCAGTGGATGCAGCAAAAGCAAAGATTGACGTGGTGGGCAGGGGAGGACGAAGCAGCTGTGATTTGTGACTCATAGCTTGAGATATTTGCTTGACATCATAGGCAGGGGGGGTGAACAGATGGTCCATCCCCAGCTTCCAGTCACATGGCAGCTGCATCTGGCCTTAATGCCATCACAGAGCTTGGACCACTAGTGTGGAACAAACACTGCCAGCATCTCTACAGGCTACTCCATGTTGTAGATCCTCTGCACATTGCACCCAGCTGCACCATTTGTCGTGCAGATGGTGACCTCAGCTGTAGGAATATCTGCTGTGCTTGCTCTTGTGAAGATTTCACTGCTTTTTTTGATGGTGGGACTCGACAATCTTAGAGATATTTTTCCAACCTTAAGGATTCTATGATTCCTTTGGAATTCCCCAGCAGACTTGGGGTACATAGAGCTTTGGGGGTGTGCTGGGGGGCTGTCTGTATGATCTTTGCACAGATCTGCAGGCGTTCAGCTGTCCTAAATGCAGGACTCAAGCAAACTGTGCTCACATTAATCCAGTGAGTCCTGCTGAGAGGACAAAACCAACCTGCTCCTCGAGACATTTGGAGCACCAGCATGGAGTAAATGCAATTCTGTTTGCAAAAATATGATTAAAAGGGTCAGCTTTTAATGTTCCTCTATGAAGATATCTAAGCTCAAATGTAACAAATTTCAAAACCCTGATTTTGGCATCTGACATTCATGCCTTGTTCACCCAATTAGCATGTCAAACATTTAATTAAAAAATCACTATGTAATGTATCTCTGAGAAAGGACAAGTGATAAAACCACCACCCCAAAGTTATTTGCCCTGTTACCAAGTACACTGAAAGCAGAATTTGGGATGTGATTTGAGGGGCTGTGCTGTCTCCGTTCTTGGAGGCGCTTGAAGCTCAGCTGAACAAAGCGCTGCGAGCCGGCCCTGCCCTGAGCAGTGGTTGGACCAGGTGACCTCCAGAATTCCCCCAGAACCCGTTTTATTAACAATTCTGTGATCAGCTCCGCGTTTTCCCTTTCATTCCCCGTCTCTGACCGCTTGCAGAGCCCGACGTGACCATCGTGAGCGGCCTGAGGGACACGGTGGTGTCCGAGGGGGACGACGTCACGTTTCGGTGCCAGGTTTCCCACGAGAACGCCAGGGACGTGGAATGGAAGCTCCAGGACGTGGCCCTGCAGAACAACGAGATGAACGAGATCTCGGTGGAGAAAGGCAAGGTTCACACCCTGACCCTGAGGAAGGTGACTGAGCAGGACAACGGCACCGTCACTTTCCGAGTGGGACGTCACACGTCGACGGCAGAGCTCACGGTGAAAGGTAAAGGCTCTGTGCGATGTGGGGCGGCATCAGAGAGGACAGCTGATGCTTTGCTTACGCTGACAGTAAATTCATGCCCCTAATTCACCCCTTTTTGGGTCATGTTAGTGCTTCAGAGCACACACGGTGTGGTCTCATAGACTGCAGTCACCATGGATAGACAGTGAATGTGTCACCAGGGTCCTGAAGCTAGCTGGTTCCTAAAGAAATTCCTGTGTTGGCCTCAGTAGTTGGACTGAAGGACCTGGAATTTTCACTGCTTCCACTCTCCCTTTTAGAAACTTAGAATGGTTTGGCTTTTAAGGGACCTTTAAAGGCCCTCTAGCCCAACCCTTCTTCACTGAGCAGGGACATCTTCAACAGATCAGGTCGCTCAGTTATTTTTTTACTTCTTCTTTGTGCTGTCTTTCTTTCTCCAAACATTATTTTGTGGGAATTCCCCACCCAGCATTCTTCCCTCTTTGAAGCTCATTTTAACCCCTCAGTAGGAAATAAAGTATTTTTTTTACAATACTTAACCATTCAGCCGTGGCTTTAACACCACGGGGAAAAGACACAACGGTGCCTGGCAATGCCTTTGCTGTGTTTGTAATTTCAGTGCCACCTCCAGTATTTAAGGAGAAACTGCAGAGCCTGGAAGTGCAGGAGGAAGGCACAGCCGTGCTCCGCTGCCAGGTGTCCCAGCCCAGCGCTCAGGTGAAGTGGAAGAAGGGCACTCAGGTGATCTCCCCGAGCTCCAAGTATGAAATCAGGCAGGAAGGAACGGTCCACACCCTAAAGATTTTTCACTTAAAGCCAGAAGACTCCGGCAAGTACACCTGTGATAATGGGAACGAACAAACGACGGCCACTCTAACTGTTAAAGGTGGGTTGTTTTAAGATGGGAAACTTGCTCCACTTCCTCAGTTTGGCTCTACCAAGAGGGTTCTATCAACTCTCCTTGACTTCAGGTGTCCTTTGCTGGCATAAAACAGCTGAGAGCTTTTCCTTTCAGAGGTTAAGTCCTGCGGTGTCCTGAGCTAAGAAAATGGAGGGACCCAAAGTGCAGTAACTAATTCCACAATCTGAGACCCAAGGGCCACTATCTGGCCACTCAGAAAACCAAGGCTGGAGATAAAATTAGAATAACATCGTTTGTAATGTCTGAGCATCCCTTGAGCTGTAGTTGCTGTAGTTCTACCTCAGAAAATGATGCTCAAGCATGACAGTGTTCAAACTTAGACACTCAACTCCAGCTGACAGGCAGCACTTCTAGTGCCAAGGGTCTGAAAATAGGTATAATGTGGCAGAAGATCAGCTTTTCCAAATTTAATCTGATATAAATACTGTGCTAAGGTGATTTTTCTGAGATAACAAGGTCATCAAGAGCAAGAAGGACCCAGAGTATTATTGTGAATTACTGTCTTTTGGAATATCCCTTGAGGATTTTCCCGTTAAGGGCACTTACCTGCCTGCTATCACACCAATGCCAGGATTTGGTGAGACCAGAATATCAGCTCTCTAAGCAGATCCTCTGGTGGTGGTTGCCTGTTTGTGAGTGGTCTCAGCCACTCCAGCACTCCTTGAAAAAAAATTGCAAACCCGGGAAGCTGAGGAAGGCTCTACAGTCACCCTCCAGCCTTGATCCAGCCATTCCCCATCTGTCCCACAAAACACACCATCCATTCCCACGCCAACCACAAGGACTTTCAGATATCTCTCCTCTTGTCCATGTCTGATGTCCAGTTCCTGTGAATTCCCTCTGAGTCCTGCAGCCCAACCTCCTCCCCTTGTAAATACCAACCCATAAATGTGGAGCCACTGAGGTAGTTCCAGGGAACTGCACTCAAGGAGCTAAACACGTGGCACATCATCAATCAACCCATCAAAACTCCACCGTGACCCATCAGTGACACCATCAGTGCAGAGACTTCCAGGGTTCATTTCTCTGCTCTTTTCAAACAAGGGGCATTATACAAAGGTGTTTCTCCCAAATACCCAAGAACTAAGACCAGGAGTAGGATTTTGAGCTGTGGTTTTGGTACCCATTTGGAGATAAATGCACTCAGATTCTGAGGACTCTGTATCCATGACCATTCCAGTGTAAGAAGGAGCATAATCCTAGAGGTTCTTGGAGTGTGCAGTGTCCAGTGACTCTCCAGGAGTGCAGAGTGCTTAGAGCTCCTGGAAACCCAGCACTTTCTCATTCCTTATTTCAGTTTTAAAGTAATTTAGGAATTGAGTTTGAACCAATTTTGGAATGGCACCAGAGTTTCATTTAGCACAAGACTTAGTGACGCAGCCACTGGAACATCATAATTTTCCCCTCTGATCTCTCCTGGTGTAGCTTTGCCTGTAACCTTCACGCGGCCACTGCAGAACCAACAGGCTGAAGAAGGCGGCACCGTCACTTTGAGCTGTGAGGTGTCAAGGCCCAACACCACAGTGCAGTGGAAGAAGGGCGGGGCTGTGCTGAGGCCAAGTGACAAATTCCAGATGCGTCAGGCCGGGTCCGTGGCCGAGCTGACCATCCACAACCTGAGCGGAGCCGACGCCGGGGAATACACCTGTGACACGGGGGACCAGCAAACCACGGCCGTGCTGCACCTGAAAGGTGGGGCTCTGGGTGTGGAAGGGCTGAGCAGAGCTTGCTGTCGCAGCAGGGGCATGCTATTAAATCATCTGGCAGCTAAACATTGTCCCATGCCCAAACTGAATCCTGGGGATGTCAGAGATGAGTGATTTCAGGGGGAGAAGGACTGGGTCAGTCGTCTCTAGGGAATCAGAAATGGGTCTTTAGTCACTGATTGTAATAATGTCACCCACTGAAATTTGTTGACAGTGTTTTCCCAATATATAGATGGAATTATGAATACAGATTTTATGCATTCATTATCACAGAATATTCTGAGTTGGAAGGGATCATCGAGTCCAACTCTTCGGTGAATGGCTCATAGAGGGAGCTTGATGTTATTAGGACCGTGCTCTGACCAGCTGAGTTAATCTCAGGGTCCTTATATATTTATTATATACACAATACAGTATAAGATGCACACTTCTTAGTCATATGGGCATAATATATATGCAGACATACACAAATCATGGATCTGTAAGGTTGTAAGAGGTTACTACCTGCCTGTGTACCTACATTTCCAATCGTAGAGCCACAGAATGGTTTGGGTTGGAAGGAACCTTGAAGATCATGTAATTCTAACACCACTGCCATGGGCAGGGATGCCACCCACTAGATCAGGTTGCTCAGGGCCCCATCCAGCCTTTCCTTGAACACTTCCAGGGATGGGGCAGCCACTGCTTCTCTGGGCAACCTGTGCCAGGGCCTGCCCACCCTCACAGAGAAGAAGTTCTTTTTAACATCTAATCTAAACCTGTCCTCTCTTGGTTTAAAACCACTGCCCCTTGGCCTGTCACTATCTGCCCATATAAAGAGTCCCTCTCCCTCCTTTTTATGAGCCTCCTTAAGGTCCTGGAAGGCAAAGAGGTCTCCCCAAAGCCTTCTCTTCTCCAGGCTGAACACCACCAGATTTAGTATTTAGGGCTTCAAATAACAATAGCATCCTACTGTCGGGGAAGAGCAGAAAGAAATGTTTAACCCAGGAAGAATCCCTTGAAAGTAGACACCAAACTGTGTTGACCTTTCCATAAAGAGCCAGCAGCAACCATAGTGGAGATGCTGAAGGACGTCACCTCGTACGAAGGAGAGGACGCGGTGTTCGAGTGCCGGCTGTCCCGGGAAACAACTCAGGATGCCCAGTGGTTCCTGGGGGATGTGCCCCTGCAGTCCAATGAGATGAACGAGATCAGAGTCCAGGGGACTCGTCACAGTCTGATCCTGAGGAAGGTGACCCTGGAGGACTGCGGGTCCATCAGCTTCAAAGTCGGGGAGCACACGTCGGCAGCGCAGCTGAAGGTCCGAGGTGAGCAGCTCCCCAGGGAGAGGGGCTGGTACACACTGACAACACTGCTTTGGCTTCTGGAGAGGTGTGTGTGGGATTAGGAGTCCTTGGAAATTTTGGGACATTCTGCTAAGCTAATTTAGGCATTTTGGGAGTTGGATATGGACACCTGAGCTGGTCGTTTCAGTAATTTTTATTGTCCGTGGATGAAGATTAATATGAACATCCTTTGGAGAGACCATCCAGCTAAGCAGCCAGTCACATGTTGGAGTCAGTGCTGAAGGATGTCAATAATATGCTCTGAATTAATCTCCCACTCATGATGTTTTTAAATCATATTTACTAAAAAAAAGTCTGAAAATTTAAAAAAAAAAAAAGTTCTATTAAGTCAGATAGAATGATTTTGGAATATGACTTGTGACAGTATAGTAGGTTCCTCTCTGATCTGATTCAAAACATAACCATAGACCCCCAGCTGTGGTCCGGGGGTGATGTGGATCAGGCTACTGCAGAGCTGTCGGTTCCCTCTCCCCCACAGCGGCTCCGGTCACCTTCGTGAAGGCGCTGCACAACCTGGAGCTGCAGGAGGGGGGCACAGCTCACCTGTCCTGTGAGGTGTCCAAGCCCGACGTCCCCGTGGAGTGGAAGAAAGGCACGTCCGTGATCCACTCCGGCCAGAAGTGCAGCATCCAGCAGGAGGGGAAGGTGCACACGCTGGTCATCCGCGACCTGACCCGCGCGGACGCGGGCGAGTACAGCTGCCAAACGGCTGATGGGAGGACCGTGGCCAGGCTGGAGGTTAAAGGTACGGTTTCCTCCCTGTTCAGCAGTGGTGAAAGGAGGACACACCAATTTTTGGGGCTCTCTAGTGCAAGAGAGGCAATGATTTAGCGGAGTAAGTGCAGCACAGGCCACCAAGATTGACAGGGGGCTGGAGAACACGAAGTATGGGGGACAAACTTTTTAGCAGGGCCTGTTGTGATAAGAGGAGAGGTGGTGGTTTTAAACTAAAAGAAGGAAAATATAGACTAGATATAAGAGAGATGTTTTTCCCAGTGAGGGTGGTGAAACGCTGGCACAGGGAAGCTGTGGCTGCCCCGTCCCTGGAAATGTTCAAGGCCAGGTTGGACGGGGCTTGGAGCAACCTGGGATAGCGGAAGATGTTCCTGTCGATGGCAAGGGGGTTGGAATGGGTTGGTCTTTAAGGTCTCTTCCAATTTAAACCATTCTAGGATTCTTAGTAAAAGGAGAGGTAAGGGCAGCTGCATTTGTTAAGAGTGGGGAAGAGAAGGTTGAAGAGGGACCTCTTTGCTGTCTGCAGCTTCTTAATGGAGGCCTACAGAGGGAAGAGAGAATTTTCTTGGAATGCTCAGTAAACAGATGTCAGGCAACAATTGAAAGCTGCAGCAAGAGAAATTGAGATTACAGAAAACCCAGCCTTTCACAGTGAAGGGGTGGTCAGATATTGGAACAGAGGCCCAGAGGGGTGGAGGCATCTCCATCCATGGGGAACCTCCAGAGGTCCTTTCAGCCTTAATTATTCTGTAATTGATCCCTGGCTGCATGATCTGATCCCTCAGGTCTGCAGGTGTGAATTCCTTGAGCGATTTTATCCTCTTCTGTGATTTTTATTTCAATGATGAAAAGCTATCTGGCCTTCAGAAATAATCAATGAGATTAGTTGGGAATTCTTTGCGAAAAGAAGTCTGGGATAGGGGGACAGAAATGTAGCTCATCTAAAATTCAAATTTTCCCTGCTGATTAGCTCCCCTTCCTCCTCCTCCTTTGTCTAGCTCAGGTCTAGCAACTCTCCTTCAGTAAATCCAGCTGGAATTGCACGCGAACTTCACGAACGGCACTATCAGTACCTTTAAAAATAAAACAATTCCTCCATTTTCTACTTTTGCTTCACCCATTTATTTTTTTTTTCCCCCTCTCTTTGTACCATTCCCCCCCCTTCCCTCCCTTTCAAGGCCTCCCCGTGCTGTTCAAGCAGTGGCTGAAGAACGAGGAGGTGGAGGAAGGCCGCACGGCCGTGCTGTTCTGCGAGCTGACAAAGCCCGGCGGGCGGGTGGAGTGGAGGAAAGGGGACACCGTTCTGCAGGCGAGCGACAAGTACGAGATCCGGCAGGAGGGGACGCGTGTGGAGCTGCTCATCTACGAGGCTGAGGCTCAGGACGCCGGGGACTACACGTGTGACTCGGGGGATCAGCAGACCACGGCGTCGCTGCAAGTCAAAGGTAGGAGGGGGATTTTTGGCTGTGACCGCTCTGCACAGGGGCGATCCCGGAATCATCTGGGGCTGGCTGGATGGGGCTCTGAGCAACCTGGTCTAGTAGATGGTTTCCTGCCCAGGGGGTTGGAGTGAGATGACCTTTAAAGGTCCCTTCCAACCCAAACCGTTCTGTGATTTAGGCTGGAAAAGATCTCTGTTGAGTTAACCCAACCATTAACCCAGCACCGCCAAGTCCACCACTAAGCCATGTCCCCAAGTGCCCAAACTACACAGGAGTTTTGTCACTGAATTGCCAATAACACTCTGTATCTCCGAGTTACAACTGCAGGAAAGGGTTTGGTTCACAATCTGTCCTTCAGAGAAGAATTCGGCGCCTTTTAAACCCAGTTCTAACTCTGCAGTTGCGGTTTTGATCTTGCTGTGACAGCTGGAGGCAAAACTGCAGCTGCTGCTAGTGAAGGGTATGTACAAGAGCAGTTAGAAAATTTACCTACTACCTGACAAGAAAATGAGGATATTCGACCATATCTAGAATAAACTCACTTTAAACTGAGCCATTGTACCAACTAGTGCCTGAGCAGCCCAACAATTGTGGCTCTCTGCCTTTTTCTGGTGGCTTTATTTTTGGATTTTATAATAATAATTCTATGTCTTTAGACTTGAACAATAAGACTGTATTTTTTGATCTTGGGCTTGGTCACCATAACCAACTCCTGCTCACTGTGAGGTTTCAGTGACTAAATGCCCAAAGTCTTAAATCTCAGCTGAAGGAACTGGGTTTTTCTAAGCTGGAGAAAAGCAAGCTCGGGGGAGATATTATCACTCTACAACTACATGAAAGGATGTTGTCATGAGGTAGAGGTTGGTCTCTTCTCCCAAGTCAAAAACAGTAAGATGAGAGGAAGTAGCCCTAAGTTGCAGCAGGAGGGGTTTAGACTGGATCTAAGGAAAAAATTATTCACTGGAAGGGTGGTCAGACATTGGAATAGGCTACCCAGGGAAGAGGTGGAGCCTGGGGATATTTAAAAGACATGTGGCACGTGGGAACATGGATTAGGAGTGGCCTTGACAGTGCTGGGCTAACGGCTGGACTCAAAGATCTCAAAGGTCTTTTCTAACCTGAATGATTCCCGTTCTGGGATTAGTGGTGTTGTGCCTCTGTCTGCTTACACTGAAAAACGGTGGCTGTGCCCATGTGGAGACCTTTAGAGCCCCTGTGACCTCTAACAACCCTTTATGGAGCAGCAGTGGACACCCTGCCAGCATCAGCAGCTGACCCCCTGAGCACCTGGCTGGGGCACAGCTCAGGCTGTGGCTCAGAACCAGGGCAGCAGCCGAGCTGGAGAAGTTACAAGCGAGTTCCTCACCTCTGAGAGCTGTCACTGATGCAGTTGCTTCTCCACCACAGTACTGCCAGTGCTGTTTAACAAAGAGCTGAGGAACGTAGAGGCTGAAGAAGGGGGAGCGGCTGTTTTGCACTGTGAGATCTCCAGGCCGGATGCCCCCGTTGAGTGGAGGAAAGGAGGGGTGGTCATTGAGCCCAGTGACAAGTACGAGGTGAAGCAGAAGGGCAGCATAGCTGAGCTGATCATCCATGGTGTAGAGCCTGATGACTGTGGGGATTACACCTGCAGCACTGGATACGAGATCACCACAGGTTCTGTGTACGTGCAAGGTAAGGGGAAAAACGTGGTGGAAGTGCTCCCGTTTGGCTGCCTGGGTTCCTCACTCCAAAATCTTTGGGAGTAACTGGACAGAACGGTCTTAGGTGCAGACAGCTGAAAGGCCATTCATTTCCTTCCTGATTCCAGTGAAGATATAAACACTCACCTTCAGGCTGGGGTTGGACCAATGTTTATAAGTTAAACTAGTTCAAAGTACTCTGCACTGTAACAGATGGTGGTACTGCTGAAAAACTGCTTGCTTGGAGCAGTGGTCGTAAAAAATGCTGACATTCTTGTTATAACTGATTTCAGCCTCTGTCTTCTTGTTGTTCTTATTACTCTTTAAAGCACTCGAGTGAACATTTAAATCTTAAGTTACATCTCTGCCTCCCTCCTCGTACAACGCCACTGCAGGTGGCTGCAATGCACAGGCATGACCTGGTCATGGAATGGAGTTTCCTCCCGGTGAAATGGTGTTTGCAGAGACACATGCTTCTCCTGCAAGCAGGAGATGGAGGATGGAAGGTGATTTCTAACTCCCTTCAGGAAAATTTTAGCCCCTTTTTTTTTTTTTATTCCCCCCCCCTGGAACAGCACTACAAGTTTAACTCTCCAGGATGACTTACACTTGGGTTAGTTCTGCAGGGAGCCACAAGTGTGTGTGTGTGTGTGTGTGTGTGTGTGTGTGTTTATGCTCTTGTTTTTCCCTTGGCACCTTCTCTTGCTCTGTCGTGCAGAAGAAGCAGCAGTGGTAGTTTCTGGTTTAAGGAACACAGACGTCTTTGTGGGCGAGTCAGCCACGTTCACCTGCGAGCTCTCGCACCCGGGCGTGAGGAACGTGCAGTGGTGGCTCGATGGGACTCCCCTTCACAACAACCTGGTGACTGAAATCTCTGAGCAGGACGGGAGGATCCACACTCTGACCCTAAATGACGTGGCCTGCCATGACTCAGGCACTGTCACCTTCAGAGCTGGGTCCCTTATATCTTCAGCTAAATTATTAGTCAAAGGTACTTCCCTGTCAGAAAGAAACACTCGGCCACCTCTGGACCTGCTCCATGTGCTGGTGCTTCCGCCTTCCAGGCTACCCTTACTAAATCCCTTCACAGCTCTTCTGTGCCCTGCAACCCTCCACTTCTGCAAGTCACCAGTGCTCACCCCAGAAGTCTTGCAGGTACAACCACGTGGATTTTTGCAGTGGTTCAGGTGAGGAAGGGTTGCAGGCTCTCCCCTGACGTCAAAGAAGAGATGAGCATAAACAGCTGTAGTAGCACCTGACTTTTTATCCCCACTTCAACTTTTTTCGAATCATACCCCAAAGTCTTATGGAGCTGGTAATTCACAAAATTATCACAGTCAGGCTACTGCTGCCCAGCTCAGTATGTTCCCAGGACAGCACTTTGGGCTGTTCCTGGAAAGCAAAGGATATATGACATTGCAGGAATTCAGTGACAAAATGAGCCTAGTTTGTTCAATCATCCTCACTGCCCTAGCGGAGCTTTCTGGTCTGTTAAATAAATATTTTTCTCATTTGGTAAGGGTAGCCACAAGCTGCAAATAACACTGAGCTCCAGACTTGATAAAGCAAGTTCCCTCCCAGTCAGTCCTTTTACAGCTATGGGGAAAAGCTTCTGTTTTTCAGACAAGATGAATGCTTGTTCCTTGCTTGGAGAAGGGATTTGTATCTACAGAGATATGATGGGTTAAAAGATCCTTATTTAAATCTACCCCAACAGGAGCAATCCACAATATGGGCTTGTAGTCAGTGGTTGATGTCTCCTCTGTATAGAGAGTCCCTTGTGCATTTAGAAAATTTGAATATCTGCAAAGATAAAATGCCAGATCACTTCTTCCTGATCTTGGAATGGTGCAGCAACAACAGAGTGTGCACACCCCACAAATCCTGTGTCTGTCTGTCAGCATCAATTTGGAATTTCACGTTTTCAGAGACAGAACCTGGTTCTGAGCTCTCTAGGGAACAAATTCCAGTGGGTCTAAAACATGAATAAAAAATAAATGCATCATTAGGTGTTCTGCTCAGCCAAATAAAAGGCTCCTGAGAAGTTTCCATTTCACGGAATCACAGTATCACTGATGTTGGAAGGGACCTTTGGAGATCATTTACAGATGCTAGTATACGTAGGAATGGGGATCTTTTGTGCTTCTATGAAGGAAAGATCTCTCTGTTGTGAACCTGAATCACAGTAGTGTATGATTATAATTGGTTTAGGATGAGAAAGGTACTTATAAACAGCCCAGTTACACTGTGCTCAGTAACACTTGATTTAATTAGAAAGTGAAACACCAGTAAAATTCCCACTGTCCTTGCATTAACAGACAATTTCAGGCACTTTTTGTCCATAAATTTAAAAGCATATCTGTTTTTAGACTGTATTTCAGTCTACCTGGCTATCCATGGCTTGTCCTTCATCAAGGAGCAAAGTGATTTTCTCTCTGTCCCATGTGCCTCATTCCCCTGCTTTAGGGCATGCTGGTAACTGGATATATTCCATAATAACTGAGGTCTCAGCTCTTCTTATGGGGCCTCCACCATATCACTGCCCTACATCTGCACTCGTTCAGTGTCACAGTGTGACATCTTCATGTATGGGAGAGGGGAGAATGGGAAAGGCTGAAGGAGCTGCTCTCTTCTTCTGACCCCTTTGGGCGGGGGAGAATTACGGGTCCTGGCACCCACACTGGCTCCCAAGTCCCAGGGAGCTTTCTGCCGTTCTGCACAGGTGAACAGGGGCACCAAGGTCCTTTCCCCAGCAGTGACAAAGAGGGAAGGGGCGGTGGAACCAGGACACTTCCCTTCTGCAGTGCCACAGGTGATACCTCTTATGAAAGGTGATGGTGTTGTGCTCCCCAGCTGCACAGATCCCTTCTGGCTTCTTCAGTCCTGGTGTCCCCAAAACCTCTCCCTGGTCTTCCATCGAGGCCTCCTCTCCATAAACACAGGTGCAGACACAGGGAGGGGCGGAGGGAACCGCAGGGAGCAGGATCGAGCCTTGCAACAAAGTTCCCAAAAGGTGTTTGCAGAACTGTCTTTTGCTTCCCGAGGTCTGCTTGTGGCATCCCAATTCCTCAACCTGATGCACCAGTTTCAGGAGGAGCATTACCAGGCTGAGGTCTTGTGTAGTTTATTCTCGCTGCATCATGATCAGAACAGCTCTTTGAAAGATAAGGGCACATCAAAGAATAGTGAGATGTCCTGAGTTGGAAGGCACCCACAAGGACTATCAGCCCAATTCCTGATGGTTTATCAGCTTTCTCTGACTGTCCCTTTGTAGCCCTATCAATTTTTTGGAGGAAGTTGACATCATTCTTCTGAGAATGATATTGCAGAAAGACGTCCACTCTCAGCCTTCATCGAGAGTTTTTATTTTTAGCATGAGTGGTCCAATTTGAAAATTCAGGAGGGACTCCTTGGCTGCTTTGGAAGCTCTCAGCATTTTAGGTTAGATGTATCTACAGTGCCCTACAGCTGCCTCACAAGAAGCAAAAGCAGTATTTTAAAAGAAAGAATGGATGCTTAAAAGCAACCTCACGGATCTCACCTTCTTGAGGGGAGCTGAATACCCAGCAGCATTTGATGGGCTCTCAGTCTGAGGTGTCAGTGGTTCATGCTGCATTTCTAGATGAGCTGCTGTAAAGGAAATCATATTGTTTTTCCCCCAGCTATGTGTCTGCTGCAGAGGAACCAGTGGCTAATCAAAACAATACGTATCTGCTCCTGTGGATTGCCCTTTTTTGTCACATTTGTCCTGGATCTTTGCTCCTCAGGCTGCCAATGACATCCCAGGAGTGGGTGTTTGCATTCGAGGTCTGGGTTTCTTTCCCATGAGTGGTTGCAGTTTGCTCATACAAGGAACCTCTAGTAGAATTTGGGATATTTTGCTGTTTCTCCCACCCACTGCTCTCCTCCATCTTACCCTTGTCCTCCACATCCAGGAAGCAGAACTGTTTCAGTGCTGCCCCATCTGGAAGATCTCAGTGATGCTGGGAGAAAAACTAAGCCCAGAGGGAACCCCCACAGGTGTTCTGCTCAGAATTCCACATTCAGGAGTTTCAAAGCACGAGCCTTAACTGCTGGTGGCCTCTTTTCCAGTGTGATGGTCTAACACACCAGTTTGGCTTCAACCCTGCTTGATGCTGACACAAGCACGGACTAAACTGCTAATTCCCAGCTTGCACTGATGCTCTGCTTGCTCCTCACGGGCTCTGTGCTTGTCAAAAAACTCTCCAAGTTGCCATTTCCACCAGGATCCACTAATGCATGTCCTTCCTGACGTGTTGGTTAACAGATCCCACCATTGAAGTGGTCAGTCCCATGCAGGACATAACTGTTGATGAAGATGGCCCGGCAGAGTTCATATGCCAATATTCTAGGCCAGTGCACGCCATCTGGAAGAAAAACGATCAGGAAATACATGCAGATGGGCAGCGAGTGATTATCGATCAGGACTGGAATGTGAGCATGCTAAAAATTAACCCTACGGTCCCAGAAGACACTGGCATCTATTCTTGTGAAGCTGGAGGCACTAAAGTGATGGCTACACTTGATGTTCAAGGTGAGGCCTTCCAGCCACAGAGGCAGACTGTCATGGTTTGCCAAATAAAAGAGGCAGAAAAGTCATGGCAGCGCTTCGGAACACATCAGACACCTGCTCTTGGTGTTCACTCCAGTACTGAGAATAAACTGGGAGTTAGTGGGAATTGAATGTGAAAGTGCAGCGTTAGCTCAGTTCTAATTAGCTCTCACTTATTGCACCACTCACCCATTGCACCTCCCCTGCAAAGAACTGGAACCTCGGTGTGATGGTTTGTGTCCTGCTGAATTGTTGTGAAAGCACAGATATAATCTTGATCCAAATGAATTATAAGAATATTTTTTTGCTCTTGAAGAGCATTTTTACGCCCAGTGTGCCTTAAAAAGCAGTAAATAATGGCTAGTGTGGAATTCCATTTGATTTCTGCTGAGCTAAGGTGATTTACTTTTTCAAATAGTGACCCTTCTCACTTGGCATCAGCACTTGGGAAGGCCCCAAGGAACGGTAATTAAAAACATTAAAACTAAATTTAGGATTTTACATGGATGTGTCCTTTTTTTTTTTCCCCTGCTGCACATGGAATTACTGTGTTTGCTTTACCAAGTGAATTACTGTGATCAGCAAGAGCAGTGGTTCTGATTTCTGAATATTTGTGGCTGTTTTGCCTTCTTGCTTAACTGGAGCTGTTAGTGCAGAAGAGCAGGGTATTATTTATTATAATGTTTTCTGCATCTATAAGCACTGTCCATTTTAGTGATTTAAAAAGATTTTAATGAGTAAAAGCATCCCAGAGGAGGCAGGGTTAGCAATTGGCTGCTTTCCGTAATTAGGGAAACCAGCACTCCAAAGGTGCACAGTTAAACAGCTTGGATTTGTTCTAAGAAAATTATACATTCTCCAAGAAGGATTTTCAAACACCTCATTGTTCTCCATAAGTATGAATATCATAAAATAAAGGATTTTTTTTTTTTTTAATGTCATGGAATCCTAGAGTGGTTTGGATTGGAGGGGAACTTAAAGATCATCCAGTTCCACCTGCTGCCATGGGCAGGGACACCTTCCACTTTCCCAGGTTGCTCAGAGCTCCATCCAACCTGGCCTTGGATACTTCCAGGGATTGGGAGTCTACACACAATCTCTCTGGGCAACTTGTAATTAGTAATAAGTTAATCAATAGCTAATAACTTTTATTTTTCTTTTTGCTATTAAATTAATTGTTCACTTTGCTGGTATTTTTTAAAATTTATTTATTTTTGCTAATATTTTTTTTTTGCTTGGCAAAGTTCCAGATAATGGCTACAGAGACCTAACAGGAATGTGTGTTGGGTTATATCCCAGATCATTCTGACCACTGGATGGCATTTGTGTGAACTGTATCTACTCAGCTGTGTGTCCCCACTCCCGTGCATGCCCCTTGTCCCTGGAGCTGGTGCAGTACAGGTTCTATCCCTCCCACACCAGCCCACACATTTAATTTTGCACCGGGCGGATTGTTCATGTCCAGGTGCCAAGCGATGCATGACCACGTGGGCAAATGGAGTCTGGAGGTTTGTGCATGTTTCCGACCCCACAGTTCACCCCACAGGCGTGGCAAAATCACCCTGATTGTCACAGGGCTTTTGTGTTAATTCAGAAATTTCTGCTCAAAGTACTCCTAATACAGATCTTAATTTTCTGTGTGTTTCCCAGAGGCAGAATTACCTCGGTGACAGTCACTGTGCCAGCCATAATATTCTCTTATATTTGCTTTGCAAGAAAAGTAGCAAGATTTTACCATGAGCTGCCAGTGGATTCACAGCTCTCAAGTTCTGATGATGATTGTGCTGTCTGGGAGATCTTTGGGAATTTGGTTATACTTTGCCTTCCTGAGCTAACCTTTCCTAACGACTGTTGTCTTGATTCATGCAAACAATTCTTTATTTGTAAAGAAAAGCCAGGGTTTTGGAGGAAATCTGGGTGAAATACTAGGGGTCCTAGAGTTTTATTGTTATTTTTTAAACTATCTCACTACTTCAAATCTTTTTAATTTTAGTTAGAGGGTGGTTGAAGTCACTGAAACCTACAAGCACACTTTAACACATCCGCATTTTTCCGTCAGCTTTCCAGCAGTGGGAATCATCCAGCGCTCTGAGGCTTGTTAACATTCAGACATGCATGGCCAAATAGCTAATGCTGTTCGTTGTCCTTCTCTTCCAGCCAAGAACAGCATCGTCCAGGGCCTGGAGAACGTGGAAGCGGTGGAAGGAGGGGAAGCCCTGTTTGAGTGTTACCTCTCCAAGCCTGAAACCTACAATTACAACTGGCTGATTGACGACGAACCCGCCAAGACCACGGAGAACACCGAGATGGTTTACTTCGAGAATGGGCTCAGGCACATCCTGCTGCTGAAGAACCTCACCCCCCAGGACAGCTGCAGGGTGACCTTCATGTGCAGCGACGCGGTGACCTCGGCCTTCCTGACGGTGAAAGGTAACTCGAGCGCTCGGGCGTGGGGGGAGTCCTCAACCTTCTGGTTGGAAAGAGGAAAAGGAACCAGGGGAATGTGATGAGTAGCAGGGAGGAAAAGTTGCGTTTTGTTGCCTGCTTCTTACCTAAATCTTCTTCCTGCAAGATAAAGCATAGAGTCATTAAGGTTGGAAAAGGTCTCTGGGAATCGTTGAGTCCAACTGTTAACCTAACACTGCCAAGCAACCACGAAACCAAAGAATCACAGAACCATAAAATCAAGGAATGGTTTGGGTTGGAAGGGACCTCAAAGATCACCTGGTTTTCATTCCCTTCCCACGGGCAAGGACACCTTCCACTAGGCCAGCTTGCTCCAAGCCCCATCCAGCCTAGCCTTGGACACTTCCAGGGATGGGGCAGCCACAGCTTCTCTGGGCAACCTGTGCCAGGGTCTCCCCACCCCCACAGTAAAAATTTTTTTCTAATATCTAATTTAAACCTACTCTCCTTCAGTTTGAAGCCATTCCCCTTTGTCCTGTCACTCCAGGCTCTTGTAAACAGCCTCTCTCCATCTTCCGTGTAGCTCCCTTCAGGTACTGGAAGGCCACAATTAGGTCACCCCAAAACCTTCTCTCTTCCAGGCTGAACAAACCCAATTCTCTCTTCCTTTAATGGATGATGTTTTACAGTTTTCATATTTGCTCCTTCTGTAAGACATGACATGGTTAAAAGCAGCAACACCTGGCACTGAGTGAGCAGCAAATGTCTGTCTCACAGTTGTCATTAATGATTCTGATTAATTGGGTTGTGTTTATATGTCCTCCAGGGCTTTAGAGATGAGAGTTGTGTCAACAACAATATTATCTCTGTGTCCTTGTACTTTATGCTATTTCTGGAGACTCCCTTGGGGATCAGGACCCCTTTCAGAGTACAAGAACAGCCATCAGTCCCCAGTTGTGGGTTGGATGGGGCTTTGAACTTGGTTCTAGTGGAAGGTGTCCTTACTTGTGGCAGGGGGGTTGGAATGAGATGGTCTTTAAAGTCCCTCCCAACTCCAACCATTCTGTGATCCTATACCTTCAGTTCTGGTGATAAACATAACCTCCCTTTTAATGATCTCCTTGGTCTCCAAGGCCTGGCTGCCCAGAGCTTCAGCATGAACATTCCCAGCATGTCCTGGTTGTTTCTGTAACGGGGGCCTTGATTACCGATTCTAATCTACAGGATGGCGCCTGCAGTTCTTGCAGCCTCTCAAGGATGTGAAAGTCTCTGTGGGGGAGAAAGCCACATTTAGCTGTGTTCTGAGCGAAGCTGTGCCTGTTAATGAAGTGGCCTGGTACAGCAATGACGTAGAGATCCAGTCTGGGGAGGACTGGGAGGTACAAGCGGATGGAAACAAATACAAACTTATTCTGAAAAAAGCCCGGCTGCACCACTCTGGAGAGGTGACCTTTGCTTCCAGGGAAGCAATTTCATCAGCCAAGCTTTCTGTGATAGGTAAGTGCCTGTTGTTCCAGCCCAGTGGCACTTGTAGTCTCAAGATCTGGTATTGAGCTACAGCACTGAAATTTCTAATCTTTGCTCCACTTCTTTCCCCTTTGCCTCGCACGTCCCAAGGTGGTGTTCTTAGTCTGAGAAGATGCTATTGGGCAACCTCTTCTTTGATCAGAAATAGTCCACCTCATCAAGCTGGTGATGGTAGAGATGTTCACCAACTTTTTTAGCTGCAGTCTTTTGTAAAATGTAACGTAGGCTCTAAAGAAAATAAATTTTCTCAGAGTTCAACATCACCCTCAAAAAATGTGGATGTAGGAGGGAGCTGAACTGGAGTCCACATGGAAAAATTATCCAGGACAGCAAAGAAGTGTTTGTAATCTGTTAATCAGTTCAAGGGCAGGGCAACCAGTTTTCCAGATTAATGAGTTCCATATTAAAATCTCCATGTGTGGGACATCTGACACATTTAAATTATCTTTATCTTATTTTGGGCACTTGCCTTTTAGGAACTGCAAAACACAATCCTCATGAACTCCTCCTGTTAACAGAGTTTTCTGTATGAAATTTAGCTGACAATAGAGAAAAAAAACACCTTTTTTATGTTATTTTTATTGTGGCCAGAATTTAAGAACTGCCTGTTGACCACATTTGCCTGGTACATCATGGCAGGTAATTTACATGTTAAATGTCTTGAACCTGAAGACTAAAACAATTATTTCTGTCTTCTAAGCCAAAGTATAATTTAATTATGATTTAATTCCCAGTGTACTGAATATGGGGGTTGGAAGTGGGTGATCTTCAAGGTCCCTTCCATCCCCAATGGGATGATGGTTTTGTCACATAATTACTGCCAGTGCTGGACTCTGGCGACTCTGCACATGCTGACTTTGCCTGTGACAAACCCAAGGCACTTTGGGCAGGGGTTCCCTCTCCCTGCTGAAATTTTCAGAGGGGCAGATCATGCTCAGGAATGTGCTGCTTTTGGGAATTTAGCAGTGCTTTACATCCCAGTCAGCCCCTCTGTGTTTAATGCATTTGTCACAACTTTATTTTGAGTATCACCCTTCCATTGGCAGGTCTCTTTCCAAAGTGAAGCATTTTTGGTTTTAAATTCTTGATGCTTTTTGGTAATTTTTACTCCTCCTAAGCTAGTGTGAAGATATATTTCTTATACTTTCGAGGCTGGGATGAATGCTGCTTGGAATAATCCCTTTTTTATTGTTTTTACTGTTTCTTTCTCATCATCTCACTTCAGAACTGCCTCACTTCTAAACATTTAGGATCTTCCAAAAATCTCTAGAACTGCCTGAATATTGGGGATGGGTAAATGAAGACTATCAAATAAACACATGAATGGGAAAAATGGAACCACTTCTGCATGTATAAATTTAGATGGAGATGGGTTAATCACTGGAAAAGCTTGGGAGGTTGTTTTGATAGGAATTGCAAACTTTGGATCCTGTTGGTCTTTTTTTTTTTCCCTTTGGTTGCCTACAACAGCTGATGAATCTATAAGTGTTGGATGGGGTGCTTGGAGTGATAGAGAGTGATCTGGAGTGCCTTGGAGCCAGATTATGATTTGTTCCTTGCATTAATTCACTTTTATTTTTGCACTTGCAGAGCCTCCAGTTACAGTCACCCGACCTTTGGTGGGAGGATCAGTCACGGAAGGGGGGGTGGCTCGCTTGGAGTGCACATTATCCAGTGAAACTGAGGGAAAAGTGACGTGGCTCAAAGGAAAAGAGCAAATAAAAGCTGGAGGGAGGTACGAGATCCTCTCCGATGGGAAAAAGCAGACGCTGGTTATCCACGGATTCAGAGCCGAAGACCAGGACACCTACACCTGCATGGCTTCCCCTGAAGTCAAATCTGTTGCCAGCCTGAGTCTTGAAGGTACAGAGTGTTCATTCCTGTGGTGTTAAATCAGTTCTGTTTGTGGACACCCAGGAGCATCTCCACAGCCTGGACTGGAATTTGCTTTCTTTTACAAGCCCTGATAACAATCCACAAGCAATTGTTATTTTCCCTTTTTTTGGTATTCCCCAGTATGTTTCTGTGTCCCAAATAGCTCTGAGTTGCTCAACTAAGAGTTTCCTCAGTCAGAAATGTCAGGTGTGACCCCATGTCTCCCTACATGGGGGTTGTGGTGCCTTCTGAGATGCTTCCAGGTATTCTGTGGGTGTCCCAGACAACCTGGAGCATCCCTAAAGGCACTGTGGAGAGGCAAGTGAATGTGTCCCAGAGGGGGAGTCACAACCTTCAGACTCAGACACATCCAAACAGGCAGGTGAGGTGTGTCCAAGGGAGGTGGGAGTCTCAGCACCCAGCATGGCCACTGGAGATCTGTTAAAGTCAGCCAGTGAAGCTCTGTCTAAATGTAAGAGGGGATTATCCTGAAGAGCTTTCCAGCCTCTCCTGACAGTCTCAATTTGGTGTTCATCAACTGCAACGTTAAAAAGGGGCAAAAAAATTATTTATTTGGTTCAAAAATGCAAGGAATAATAACAAAAAAAGTTGTTGTTTGGCTGTGGTTTAAGTGCATGCATAGAATCACAGGGTAGCTGAATTTGGAAAGGACTTTTGAAGACGATGTGGTCCACCCTCCCCTGCTCAAAGAACAAGTTTCCCAGGGCCATGTCCAGCCATATTCACCTCCCAGAGAGGTTGTGGAGTCTCCTTCTCTGGAGATATTCAAAAACCATCTGGACATTGTCCTGAGCAACGTGCCCTAGGGGACCCTTCTTGAGCAGGGAGGTTGGACCAGGTGACCTCCAGCGGTCCCTTCCAACCTCCTGTGTGATTCTGTAAATTCACATTTTGTCCCCAACAGAATGCTTAGTTAAATGCCACTGATACTCCTGTGCTCAGGCTTTAGGATAACATTTACATGTTTCTCAGAGCTCACTCACAAGGCTTTGTCTTTCCACATCTTGTATATTTGACTCTCCCCAGTCCCTACAGCGGCGATGCTGAAGGAGATTGCCAGGGAAGCACCCGCTGCGAGCCAGCCAGAGGAGCTGGTGGACGGCCAGGCCCAGCCCAGCTTGCCCCCTGAGGCGGCTCAGGAGGGAGATCTTCACCTCCTGTGGGAAGCCCTGGCCAAGAAGCGCCGGATGAGCCGGGAGCCCACCCTGGATTCCATCAGCGAGGTGCCCGAAGAGGACGAGAAGCTGCAGAAGTTGAGGAAGGAGGAAGCAGAGATGTCCCACTACTACTCAGAGGAGTATTCCACGTGTGACGAGCTGGCCAGGACGGGAGAAGCCGATTTCTCTTTCACGAGCTCAGACGATGAGTCCAGAGCTGGGACACCCTCACTGGTGAACTACCTAAAAAAGAAAGCTGGGAAGACAAGTGTCGGCGTTACCAGCAAGGTTCAGTCCACCTCCACAGGCAAATTATGGAAGCAGTGGGAAAAAACCACTGTGGAGACTTCTGTGACCACCACGGCTGCCAAACCAGCTGAACCGGAGCTGCCAGACTTAGACGACCCTTCCATGAACAAGGCTGCCGTGAAGATCCAAGCCGCCTTCAAAGGCTACAAAGTCAGGAAGGAGATCAAGCAGCAGGAGTGCCCGGTGTTTACCGAGACCTTCAAAGACTTCTCCGGCGAGCCTGGCAGCACCCTGCACCTGGAGTGCGTGGCCCACAGCAAATCCGACATGAACGTGCGCTGGCTGAAGGACGGGCAGGAGCTCTCGGACGGCCGCTACTACCACATCGACAGCTACAGCGACGGCACCTGCTCGCTGATCATCGCCGGGCTGGACAGGAAGGACGCGGGGAAATACACCTGCGAGGCGTCCAACAAGTTCGGCAAGGTCTCCCACAGCGCCACGGTGGCGGTGGGCGCTCGGGAAGCTGCGGCGCCGCCCAAGAAGCAGCTGAAGCAGAGCACCGACAGCGAGACGGAGAGCTCGTCCGGCAGCGAGCTGGACGACGCCTTCCGCAAGGCGGGGAGGAGGCTCCACAGGCTCTTCAGGGCCAAGATCTCCACGGAGATCTCCGACGTGGAGGAGGAGCTCTTTGTCAGCGCGGACGAGGGGGACGTCGACGTGGTGGACCACCAGACGTACCGGGAGGACGAGCGGTACATCTACATCAAGTTCGAAGTCCTGTCCGAGGCCAAAACGGCCGCCACTCGGTTCAGGGAGATGTTCGGGGCGCTGGGGATCCCCGTGGAGATCGACATTTTGGAGCAAGGCCCTAAAAAAGTTGAGCTGCGCATTGGGAAGGCGTCGCCACCCACCTTCGGGAAGTTTGCCCCACCGATAGCAAGACCTCCGCCACCTTTGCTGACTTCTGACACAGGTAGGGGAAGAAAACCTTGAGGATTCCTTTTCTGTTTGTGAAAAGACAGCTGGAGTAGGTCAAAATGTTATCTTTTCACTCGCAAAAAACTAAAAAAAAAATATCTTTTTTTTTTCTTTTTTTTTCTCTATTTGGTGCAGATATTTTTCTAGAAACTTTGTACTTTCAAGATAAAAAATGATTTTTTTTTTTCATTTAGAGGGAGAGGAAGGACATTAGAGCTGAAGGAGGGGGTTGTAAAATATCAACTTCTCTATAGAGCTGCTTCTCACAATATAAATGTCTCCTATTACAATAATAGAACCATAAATGATAGCATTACACTTAAATGAACAAAACAGTTTTTAGAACGGTCCTGAGGGGAACAAGACATTTTGGCAAGGAGAGGAGGAGAGGAAATGCACAGCTGGCAACTGTGCTTGTGGACTGTCTTCATGGCGTTTGTCAGGGAGTTCCTTCTTGACTGTTTTCCAAGACATCCCCCTGAAAATAAAAACCCAGAAACCACAACTCTTCAGTCAGTGGACGCTTCAAATGCACCTTTTAACACGAGTTTTCTCCTTTCTCCTCTCCCACTGCCCCCACCTCAGCTCCCATGTTCATGACTGAGCTGCAGAACCAGGAGGTGCAGGACGGGTACCCGGTCAGCTTTGACTGTATTGTCATTGGCAAGCCGCTCCCCACGGTCCGCTGGTTCAAGGACGGGAAAGCCATCGAGGAAAACGACCACTACATGATCAATGAGGACCAGGAGGGGTGCCACCAGCTCATCATCACCGCCGTGGTCCCCACCGACATGGGTGTTTACCGCTGCCTGGCTGAGAACAACATGGGAGTGGCCTCAACCAAGGCGGAGCTTCGAGTGGACTGTGAGTCTTGAAATCGCTGTAGGAAAAAAAACAACAAAACAAAACAAGGGAAAGGGTCCTTTTGGGAGGTGGATAATTTTATTTTTTTCCCCCCCAAGAAAAACATCATTTACTTATTTATAAAAGTATGTCTTGCCCACTTGTAAAACTCTGAAGTTTCTGAGGTTCAGCTTGGGTTTTGCCTGGTGGGTTCGGGTGGGTTTTGCCAACTCCAAGGCAGGGCTCACAGCAAAGCTTTTCAGGTAAACAGAGGTGTTTCCCATAATCCAGGGTCATGTAGGATCCTGCTGCAGGGAAATCTTAGGGAGAAATCTACCTACCAGTCACTCTGGAATTAGTAAAGGAACTTATTTTTCTTTTAAATCCCCCTACTTACTTATTACAGCAAGAACTATAATAAGTAAAAAAAAAAAAAAAAAAAAATAGTTTCAAAGCTCAGATTATTGAAAACACATCTTCTTCCATTTAACAGTGACCAGCACTGACTATGAGACAGCAGCAGATGCAACAGAGACGTCCTCTTACTACAGTGCCAAAGAATATATTTCAAGGTAAAATATCAAACTCTCGCTCCAGCTTCTGACTCGATGAGATCAATGCAGGTATTTATGTCAAGCCTGGTTTTACCCCATCTAACAGGACCAGTTTAATGTCACAAAGGAGCAGCCAGACCAGCTGAGATGCAAAAACTGCAGCAGCTGGACGTTTATCACGTGCACATTTGTTCTGGCTGCCCTCAGGCAAGCCTGGGTATTTCTTCATGGTGTCACTCCATTACTTCAGTGTCAGATGGTGCTGAATCTGCTGTCGTGATGACAAAACCCACAGTCTGAATTAACCTAAAACAGGCCATTCTGATTCCTAACTCTTATCTGCCTTGCTGACTTCCCTCCTTCTAATTCCCCTTTGCTTCTCAGCCGAGAGCAGGAGGAATCCACCACTGAGGAGGAACAACTGCCCCAGATCTTTGATGAGCTTCATGACATCCACGTGGCGCCTGGAGCATCGCTGGCTAAATTTCACCTGAAGGTCAAAGGTGAGTGGGTCCCACAGTGCTGCCAGTTTTCCAGGTTTGGTGTCAGGTTGAAGCTCTGGACAAGGTTTTCCAAGGTGCTCTTCTCCAGCTGCCACCCCAATTTCTGCACCTTGCACCAGGAGAGCACAAACCAGCCTGGAGAATCATGTTCATGCTGATGGACATTGATGAACACTGACTTCTTCAGCTGATAAAGTGTCTCCAAGCATAATGACAGGCAGATCCTTCTGAAATCTGAGTTCTGTGTTTCTCTGAGCACAGGAGCAATAAGGAATAATAATAATAATAACAATATTAATAATGGTAATATTAATATTAATATTACCGTTATTATTAATATTAATTACTAATTAATTAATAATAATTACAATTACTAATTAATAATTACCATTGTTACTAATATTATTAATAATATTAATATTAAAATTAATATTAATAAAGTAAGGGTGTCCTTTATTCTCTTAAATAAATTAAACAGTCGTGGACTTGCCTTATTCCATGAGGGGGTGGCTGCCACAATCTAAAAAGTGCCAAAACATCCTCCTGGTGTTGACTGTGGCAGGGAGAGGTGGGGATTTTCCTGTTTTCTCCTCTTGCTGCCTATAAAAATTATAAGAACTGATTTGGCCTCAGCTTTTCTCCTTGTACACGTTTCAAATCAGCCCCAGGGGTTGTTTTTCCAGCCTTTAAAGCATTTGCACTCACAGCCAGCATGGGGACTGCCAGAAACTGAGGAGTCAGGAAAGAACTTTAATGGGTAAATAGAATTTAATGAATTTTTTAGCCATTCCTAATTGGGTGAATCTTTGAAAGAGCAGCCCAGGGTGGAGGTGGGGGTTCATTACCTCTTGCCCAGAGGGCTCTGCCTGTTTGGAAATGCTCCCAAATGGATGTTGCCAAGGAATTCTGATCCCCATGTCCGTAACTGCTCCTTGCAGGGTACCCACAGCCTCGTCTCTACTGGTTCAAGAATGGGCAGCCCCTGAAGGCCTCTGATCGCATCCTGAAGACTGACAGGCAGGAGTTCCACTCCCTGGAAATTCGGGATGTCACCAAGGCTGACGCTGGGCAGTACCTGATCTTTGTCATCAACTCTGCTGGCTCTGCGTATTCCTCGGCCAGGCTGGTGGTCAGAGGTGGGCACTGCACTGGTTTGGGGCACTTTTCTCTATTCTAGTGGGTTTTTTCCCATTTTCTAAAGTTATTTTTCTTGAGAAACCCTACCAGGGGAGCTCAAGTGAGGTGGGGAAGTCTGTAGATAAAAGAGGATGTGCTTTAATTTCAGTTCACCAATAAGTTCACTGTTCAGGAAGGTGAGACGCATCACTTCTCTGGGTGCTCACAAACATGCATTTTATTCCTGCCCAACCTCATTAACTTGCACAGTTTATTTTGTTAAACTGAAGGCCTCTTATGAATCATACCAACATTTCTGTGTAATATCTCCAGCGAGGAATAATCTCCTGGAGTCGCCTTTGGGGCGTTTTTTTCTGCAACTCACGGATTGAAAGTTATTTGTATTTTTCATTTTGTTTTTTCTCCTTTCATTACAGATCCTTATGAGAAAGAGGAGCCATCCAAAACAGGTGAGAGAAGCCACAGCAGGACATAACAGAACCCCCAGGAATCTTTCGGTCTAAACTCACTGTGTTCCATCAACAATGTTATTTTCAGATTCCCATGAGCAGCTGATACCACCCAGGTTCCTTGAAAGATTTACCAATAAAAAGGTGAAAAAAGGTGCCAGCATCACATTATCTGTGAAAGTGGAAGGTAAGTGGGTTGATACCTTGTGTCTCTGCTTAAAAAATGGTGCAACTTTATGACACATCCTGGACTCTCTCTGCCCCAGGTCACTGTAACCTCATCTCCTGTACCTCAAGTCTGGGATTCCACTCCCAGTTTGCAGCTCTTACAAAGAGACTTTGCACAAAAGCATCTTATTTATCTTTACCTCTGTCCTCCTGTATGTGACAATGAGGATAATGACATTTATTAGTCTTATGGAGATTTATTAACAGTTTTGGTTTTACTCCTTCTGAATGTGCTGCAAAATAATTTATGTTCCCTCGTTGCATATTGTGCCTGCTATTGCTGGAAAAGTATCAGGAAATGGATCAAAACAACATTTACTCCCAGCATGGCTCACGTTTGTGAGGAAGGAACACAATTAGGAGGATTAAAGCTCATCCCTTCCCTTTTCCTTTAGGACATCCACCCCCAACCATTACCTGGATGAAGGAGGAGTCCCGGGAGGACATCCTGTGGATCAAACCAGACACCCCTGGCTATAAACTTGCCAGTTCCAACATGCACCACAGCCTGATCCTGCTGGATGTTAAGAAGAAGTACAGTGGAGCTTACACCTGCATCGCCACCAACAAGGCCGGCCAGTCCATCTGCACGGCCAACCTGGAGGTTGCAGATGGTAAATCTTTGTTACTGCACAAGCACATTCTCTGGGTTTCCCCTTTTATGCAGTGCCCAAGAGGAAAAACACAAGTGTGACTGATGAGGAAATTATCGAATCATGCGCCAAAAAATGCGTTTTCTCAAGATTAGCCATGGTTTTATTGTTTACTTCTATCATAGTTTAAATTTTTTACTCTTATCTTGTATTACGGGGGCACCTTTTCTGTATAAACAGGGGACAAGTCTGAGGAAGAAGCAAATTAAGCACAAATTAGAGAGAGAGAAAGAGAGAAAGAAAGAAAAAGAAAGGAGAGAAAGAAAGAAAGAGAGAGAGAGAAAGAAAGAAAAAGAGAGAGAGAAAGAAAAAGAGAGAAAGAAAGAGAGAGAAAGAGAGAGAAAGAAAGAAAAAGAGAGAGAGAAAGAAAAAGAGAGAAATAAAGAAAGAGAGAGAAAGAGAGAAAGAAAGAAAAAGAGAAAGAAAAAGAAAGAAAAAGAGAGAAATAAAGAAAGAGAGAGAAAGAAAAAGAGAGAGAAAGAAAGAAAGAAAGAAAGAAAAAGAGAGAAAGGCAATGTAACAAAAAGGCATAATTAAAAAAATTACTTTGAGTGCTTCGCTCTCCTATTTTGCAATGTAAAATCACCTCAAGGCAGCTAAAATTACTTGACTTCCCTTTTACAGAGCTTTCCAGGGCCTCTTTTGCCACTTGTTCCTTCAGTAAAATGGGGGAAAAGTAAATGTAGGCTGGGAGTAGGGGCAGCACTGTGAGGGACCCCATTTTCCTGTCATCCTTCCTTGCATCCCACATTTTTTCCTGTACCAAGAGCTACAGGAGCAGAGCTTGGGCAGTGCAGAGAAATGGGGCAATCCTGTGAGCATGACCAGGGGGAGGAGCAAACTCTTGGCATCAAAGGAGTGGGAATGAATATCCCAAGTCAGGAGCTGCTGCAGGTTCATTATTTCAGCGTCCCCAGTAATCCATGCCTAGGAAATGTGCCTACACTAAACACATAAAAAAAAAAAAAAACCCCCAAACCATTCTCTACCTTCTGTCCCCTAATGCCAAACCCTAATCTTGCAGTGAAAGAGGCTGAAGTTCTGACCCAGGAGCGGGTGATGGTGTCCGAGGCCATCATGACCACACTGGGGTAAGTGCTTGGCCAGCCAGGGATGGAAAGTGCTGTCATCACTCTGATGTCGAGGTCAGACATTTGTTCTTGATGATCAGACAGGATGGGAATGGGGATTAAAAAAGTAAATGAATTTGGGTAGGTAATATAAAGCTATTTTTCATCTCCTGAGCAGAATGCAAAGAAAATTCACAGGGCCAAGGTCTGGCTGTTACTTGCCAATATTGAAATACACAATAAAAGCAGATGAAAAGGGTCCATTTCACAAATTTCTTGTTCACAAAAGCATCTGAAGGTTAATCTCCTCAATTCACTGTTCTTGGTTTGGACTTTAGGCAGATTGCAGTCTGGAAATTGCTGCCCCCTGAACATAAATTAGCTGCTGGAAATATGTCTGGCCTAAAAGAGCTTGACCAGTTTTTCCTCTGAAATGTGAAGGAAAGGCAGAAAGCTGCAGTGTGACATCACCTATTCCACTGCAGCCTCTCCCAGTGATGTGTGATCCAGTGATAATGTTGTTTATAATTTATCAAGTGGGGTGAGCTTCCCCCTGCTTCCCAACAGAGAATTAGGGATGATCAGCTTTTGCAATGAAAATTTATATCCTCCCCCCAAAAAAGCTCAGGAATAGCAGAGATGTTGACATCAGGATATAAATTTTTACAGAGCTTTAGTCTTGGGAAATACCACACAAGTTCTCCCCAAGAGACCCAAGCCAATGCTGGTGGTTCTTCACATCTGGGAAAAAAAAATCTGCCCTTTCCCTGCTGGCTTGAATTAATTTGGGGGCTGGTAAAAGCTGTCAGTGAGAGAAAGGGCTTTTTGGACCTCAAAACCATGGCAGTACCACCTTGTTTCCCAACCCATGGGCATCCTGATGTGATGGGAGCAGATCACAGCAGAGCTGGACACTTATTACCCAGACTTTGGTGTCCTGATGAAACCACTGGGAACTGCTGAGCATGATCAGTTCTCTGAAAACTGACTGACACCACAGATCCCACCTGACATCACATCTCTGCCTGCAGAAGTTTTATTGCAGTGTCAGCTGGGGAAAAGCAGCACCAGGGAGATGGAGCCTGCTCTGTTCTGCAACCCATTCCTGGGCATCTCAAGCACCAGGCTGAAATGAAAGTCAGGAATAAGGAGAATTCTCAGATGGGATTTGGCTCCGAGTTTAAAACACCCACCTTTTTTTTTTTTTTTTTTTGTGTCCATACAAGCCAGGTGCCACAATTCTCATCTCTCACAGCAACCCTGGTGTGTATCAACAACTCCCAGCACCTGCAGCCCAAACCAGGGCCCTAATTTAGATATTCCCTTTATATCCGTGGTGGGAATGTGTTCCTTTTTTAGCTGTCCTTACCACCCATTTTATTGTCCCTTTTAACTCTGCTTTGCTTTATTTTTCAGAGCTATTCATCCCTCTGAAGCAAGAGAAGGTAAGAGAAGATATTTCCTCTCTCCTACTCCTGCCTTTCACATCTACAGCTGAGATTGTCCATGTATTTCATTATTACCACTCAGTTTTGTCCCATTTTCTTAAAACTGCCTGAAATTTTGACACTTTTCAGTTCTCAGACTGCTCTCTGTTCAAGGGTGAATTGTTCTGGGGGGACTGTGAGCAAGCACAATTTTAAAAGCAGGAGAAGGGAAGAAAAACAGACTTTCCTTCCACAGCAGCTTTTATTACTCAAAAAAAGAGATTACTTCCCAATTCCCACCTTAAAAGCAGATTCTTTCTTTTCCAGGAGACCTTGAAGGAAGGGAAGGTGTTCCCAAAAGCCCTATTTCATTAGCTGATGTTGGCTCAGAGGAGTTCTTCCAGAAACTCACCTCACGGATCTCGGAAATGGTGTCTGCAAAAATAACTCAGGGTAAGGAACCTGCCAAACCCAGCTTAATTTGTGTGGGGGGAAAAAAAAAAAAAAAAGCAATCATTTTTTTAGGTGCTATTTAATTAAAAGTGAGATTTATGCAGTAGGATTGAAGCCAGTTATCCCACATAAGGAACTTTAGTGGGAGTCCATCCAAAGTGTGTCTTAGTTTACAGTTTGGAACGAGGAAAAAAAGTTATTTTAGTAAGTTCTAAAAATAGAAGTGTGTTTTTCCCATCTTAGGTATTTCAGTTTCCTCAGATATTGAACCCTCCTGAGTTGGAAAGCAATCCTGCTTTCAAGGCTTCCCACATCTTCAAGTTTTAGCTCACAGAGGGATTTTAAAATCAAGTTAAGGCTGAAAACTCGGTGCAATGAGTTGCACTCTCAGCCACAATTTATTAATGAAATAAATGCATTAAATGAAAATCCCAGTTTGTGTTTGTCCTGATCATCTTGTGGAAAAATTCTGACTTGAAACAAAAATAGAGGCATTATTTCTCCAAGAAATATTCTTGCAGTGCAGTGGCAATACCTGTATTAAAACATCCCAATATTTTATTTAATCCTAAATATCCATAGGAAAGAACACTAAACTAACTACAAATGCTCTTCCCAGGGAATGTTTACCTTGAAGAAACTAAAAACTGTTACAGATTTATCCTTATTTCCCACTTGGCTTTTCTTTTTTAGCCAAGCTTCGGGTGCCAGGCACAGAAAGTGATGATGATTCAAGAACTCCCTCTGCATCTCCTCGCCATGGGCGGTCCAGACCTTCATCCATAGCTCAGGAATCCTCCTCTGAGTCTGAGGATGGGGATTCCAGAGGAGAGGTACAATATCTTTAGGGACAAGTTTGGTACCAGGGGAAACCTTGCCTCAGAATAGCCAATTTTCTATAATTTAGGGCTGTAATTCACTTTGGAAGGTGCATTTAATAGTTAGGTGTTCGATTTGTGGTGCAAAGTATCACATTCTGATGAAGAAATTCTGATCAAGACTTGAACAAGTTGTTCAAGTCAGCGTGGTCAAAACTCATCCGTCGTTTGGCACCTCTTGCTTTTGTGGCTGAGCTTCAGAAAGTCAGAGCTTGATTTTCTGTGGGCCTTGGGGAGGGGTTGGCCAGGAGAATTTTGTTGCAAAAATGAGAATTTCGTGAAAAATTAGAAATTAGAATTTTTTTAGGTGATCGTGTCAAAAACACATCCTAAAAAAACCCAACCCCCCCCCAAAAAAAAAACAAAAACAAACAAACAAACAAAAAACAAACCACAAAAAAACCCCAAAACAAACAAAACAAAAAACCCCCCCCAAAAAACTACCACACTTTTTGAAATTATAATTTATTTTGAAATTTTCAGGACCCTCTGGTTTTGGAGGTTTTTGGGTAGGTTGTTTTCTTTGCCTTTGGAGAAAAACTCTCTGTTTCATTGTGTAAATATGAGCCAGCTCAGATAGACAGTTCTGAAAACACCTGAAAACCTCCAAGAGTTTTTTAATCTTCCACTTACAAAAAGCGGTTTTCTCTGCCCTACAAAGGCTGGAGAACGAACCACTAAATGGAGACAAGCACTTTCATTCTGCTGGTGTTGCTCTGTCCCTTTTCCAGACCCCCAAATAACTGTTGTTTCATTCCTGCAGATCTTTGATGTCTACATGGTCACTGCTGACTATGTCCCTGCTGCACCTGACAGGGAGACCATCACCCTGAAGGAAGGGCAGTACGTGGAAGTCCTCGACTCAGCTCATCCTCTGAAGTGGCTGGTCAGGACTAAACCCACGAAATCGAGTCCCTCTCGACAGGGTTGGGTCTCTCCAGCTTACCTGGACAAGAAATTAAAGGTGACTGATCGTCCTTGGTTATTTTTTCATCCAAAATTCCTTGCTCCTGTGGCGGTTTTGAGCCATCCCTTTTTGGAATGAGCTTGAAGGGATCCCTTGCTGAAGGGATCTGTGGTGTGGCCACAGACTTTTTCATGTTTTGATTAGACAGTAATTGTGGTGTGTGCAGAGGTGCCTGGGTTGGAAAGGCCAAACCACCCTCCAGCAAAATGGAAAATTCACACTAGTTTGGGAATTCTTGAAAGGGACTGTGAGCACGTGAGGGACATTCCTCAGCATGCACTGACAAAAGTACTGCAGAGAAATAAAGTGATAAAGTCACTTAAAAGAAAAATGTTCCCTTTTTCCTGTGTTGCAGTTGTCACCGGAGTGGGGGACGACAGAAATCCCCGAGTTTCCTGGAGAGTTTGTTTCTGAAGATGAGTACAAAAGGAAGCTGAGGTGAGCTCGTGCCATGGGGTATTTGCACCTTGGAGTTTTCCTGCCTTTTCAACTGACAGGAGTGTTGACATCCAGGTCCTTCCTGTCAGAGTCACTGTTCCTGTTCTGCTCAGTCCTGCCCCTTTCCCAGGATCAGGCAGACCCTGGATTAGATCAGACTCGTATTTTGGGATCTTTGATGGGGTTTTGCCATTGATTTTAGCCTAGGAATATTCCAGGCGTTCCCAGAAAGGTTTGGGTTGGAGGGACCTTCAAGATCATCCAATTCTAACTCCATGCCTTGGGCAGGGACTCTTTCCACCTTCCACTGTCCCAGGTTGCTTCAGCCTGGCCTTGGACACTTCCAGGGATCCAGGGGCAGCCACAGCTTCTCTGGGCAACCTGTGCCAGGGCCTGCCCACCCTCACAGCCAGGAATTCCTTCCCAATATCCCATCTCTCCCTGCCCTCTGGCAGTGGGAACCCATTCCCTGTGTCCTGTCCCTCCATCCCTTGTCCCAGGTCCCTCTCCAGCTCTCCTGGAGCCCCTTTAGGCCCTGGAAGGCTCTCAGTTCTCTCCAGAACCTTTTTTCACGTTGGATGACTTTAAAGGAGGGTTTTACAACACGTAATCCTGGAAGATCTCTGATTCCACAAGATCCTAAACTGCAGCATCTCTGCCCTTTGGGATACTCTGTGTCTGAGGATGCATCTCAAGGGAAATTGTGATGATTTTCCTGTGATTTCTTTTTAACCTCTTCATCTTCCCCTCAGTGTTCTCATTCAGGAGCTGCTGGTCTCCGAGGAGGATTACATTCAGGACCTGCAGTTCCTCCTGACTCATCACCTCAAGTACACAGAGACCTGTCCCAACGTCCCAGGAGCTGTAGCCAGCCAGAAATCCACCATCTTCAGGAATATTGATGACATTGGTCGCTTCCATTCCAGGTGGGCATTCCCATGTGCCTTCCTTTGAGGCCAAGGAGTGGTTCACACACAAGGTGTCAGAGCCACACTATTATTATAATGTTATTATTATATTATTTTGCTATATTATTATATAGATATTATATTTTTTATATATTATATAATAATAATAGTGGCATTAATGTGGAGCACTGGCAATAGGGAGGTGCAACAATACTGATGTTCCTTTCAAGATGATAAACGATGTCATGGCTTCAATCAGAGCACAGGGTTGGGACTTCCACAATACCCTTCAGAACTTCAGGGCTTCATATGTCCAGTTTATTTCTTACCCTTTTAAGTGAATTTAACTGAAAAATAGTGAATTATTATAAAAAAAGGCAGCAGCATCTTACAGAGATTTCAGTGGTGTCTTCACAGAGACCTTAATTCATCCAAAACTGAACATCCATGCAATCCAAACACATCCAGCTGGGGCAGGCTGCCCACCTGGCACGATGATTCTGCCTTCTCCAAGGATTTGCTGCAGATCTGGGCCAAGAAAACAGAGTTCCCTTCTCCTTCCCCCTCTGGCTTTGTACACGTGAACCTGCCACCACATCCCCCATGAAACAGAGTGGGGATCTCTGTCTTCACTCCTGTGGGTGGCTCAGAGATCCCTAAACTCAGGCATAAGGATCTGGGGAGGGTTTAACATCCCAGCTTGAGCCAAGACCTTGAAAGTTCTCCCTGCTTTCCTTGCAGGGCTTTTCATGGAATCACAGAATGGTTTGGAGCCTTAGAGATCATCCAGTTCCAACCCCCTGCCACAGGCAGGGACACCTCTCACTATCCCAGGTTGCTCCAAGCCCTGTCCAACCTGGCCTTGGACTCTTCCAGGGATGGGGCAGCCACAGCTCCTCTGGAAAATCCATTCCAGTCCCTCCCCACACCCTCACAGGGAAGAATTTCTTCCCAATATTCAACCTAACCCTGCCCTCTGTCAGTTTGAAGCCACTGCCCCTTGTCCTGTCCCTCCATGCCCTTGTCACAACTTCCCACACCTCCATCCAAGCTGAGAGGTTCAGCATCCTGCTGCATGAGGAGGCACTGAGCTGTTTGATGCTGATGTGGCAACATCCCTCACCTCCTCCCCGGTCATCTCCTCCGACCTGTCTTCTCCTGACACGTCCTGATCTCCAAGCCTGGCTGCCGGGGCTGGTGTTCCAGCCTCATCCCACCCCCTTCTGCTCAGCTGTCCTCTCCCCTTTGCCTCCACAGCGTCTTCCTGAGGAGCCTGCAGGGCTGTGACACCGATGATGACGTGGCCATGTGCTTCATCAAGCACGAGGCGGAGTTCAGCAAGTACATCCAGTACCTGGTGGGAAGGGTACAGGCCGAGTCCGTCGTTGTCAGCAAAGCTGTCCAGGACTTCTACAAGGTAAGGCAGTGACCAAACCTGTGGGAAGTGCCTCCTGTAACCCACTGCGTGGAGAAATGTGGTTATTAATCACAAATGGGATCCTTTAAAAGGATTGGTAATATCTTTTGGAATCTTACTTACTCAGCAGTTGCTGCAACCTGATGCTCACTGTAAAACAAATGCCCATGTTCACACTTACTATCCATCCCCATGGGCAATTACTCCCATTTTCCAGGCAGTCATTACTTCTATTTTACTTTGTAACAACCTTTCCTCATTCCTCCGTGTATTTTTTTTCCAGAGGTACACAGATGAATTTGAAACTAATGAAGATCCTTCACAGCCACTTATCCCACCACTGCAGCACTACCTGGAAAAACCCATAAACAGGATCCAGCAGTATCAGACAATAATTAAGGTAAGGAGGTTTTGGTGTATCTGACAGGTTTATGTTCTGTGCAGCTTGGGGAGAAAAATATGTTATTTTTATTTCCTATTTCTTGTCTTCCTTCTGATGCAACTGCAATTGAGAGCTGATTGCCTAAATAAGAGAGTAACCATCACCAGTGGTGATTTTCTCTGAATAGTTCTGTAAATGGAAGTCCAGGTAGAGATTCACAATCTCTGACCACTTAAAATTCCATGAGCTTTATCTGAATGACTTTTAAAAATACCTATATAAGTATGTAAATATATATATATATTTATATACATATATATATGACTTCATGTATTTGTATATCCATGACAAGTATCAATTTACTTCAAACTAAGCAACACTTATGTTATAAAAATAAGCATTTTCCAATGTGTAAAATATCGACTTACCACTTTTTTAACTTGTGTTTTGTGCTGCCATTGCAGTAAGAGGAAGTTTTTTATTTTCTGAAAAGCTTTGCCCCGTTCTACCACCCTGAAATGCTTAATATTTCAAGCTTTAATCTGTCCTGCTGGTTCAGGTTCTAGCCCAGGCCATGAGCAAACATTTCAGAGTAGCATTTTAAGCAGCATTTTCATGGGCCAGAGCATTAGGGCACCCAGGAAGGAGACAGTCATGCCAAAATATTTAGGTGTTCTGGTGTTATATAAATGAGGAATTTGAATAGTTTGAAGAGCTTGCTAATTTTGAACATGTTCTTGGACACAAACACCGAATTCTTTAAGAGTGTCTTGGAGGAATAAAAGCACTTTCCCTGCCTTCACTTCTGAAAGAGAGGAACAGGAACAAATCTAAAAAAAAAGCAGGAAAACTGACATTTCATATTTCTCCCAACCTCTCTTTTTATTAATCTGATGTTCACTCTCAGTTCAGCTCTGTCACATGAATTGCTTGTCCCGTGGTGTTGTGAGGGGAAGCAGAAGAGAAATGCAATGGATACATTTTGGTTTGGAATTGTTGGGTTTCGGTCGCTTTCTGTATTTTTATTTGTTTCAACTTTGTCTAATATTAGCTGATATAAGGAAAAGCCAAACTGGTTAGTCATTACAGCTTTAGGAAAGAAAAGACTGGATTACTTAAGCGGTACATGTTGGAAAAATGGGATGAAAGTTGCTCAGGTGAAAGAATTAGAAGAGATATTGAGAAACTCTTTGGCCCTGAAGGCAGTGTGGGTTTTTCCTCTGATTGCCCTTCATTCACCTACAGGAATTAATCCGAAACAAAGCCAGAAACAGCCAGAACTGCACCTTGCTGGAACAGGCTTATGCTGTGGTGTCTGCACTGACACGGAGGGCAGAGAACAACCTGCACGTCTCCCTGATTGAGAACTATCCAGGGACCCTGGAGAGCCTTGGCGAACCCATCCGGCAGGTAACTGGAATTTCTCGGTGGTGTTGGTGCCATCTGTGCCTCCACTGGCTCCTGAATAGCCTGAATTCCTACAGGAAACTCCTTTAGGAACTGTGTGTGAAAGAGGGTTTTTGCTTTCCCCATTTCTTGCTCGTCCACTCACCAAACAGCAGGAGATTTTTTCTGGGATCCCACGTGATTTTAAAGCATTTTATTTTTTCTCCCCCCTCCTCCTCCTCTCTTTTTATTCCCAAGCTACACGGGCCAAATCCTGAAATTATTGTCATTTAAAGGCCCGATTCTCCTCCAGGTCTCTTCCATGAACCAGGAACGGGATTTAGGATCACAGAGGAAAGATGACCCAGCTATTAGGACTCCAGTCTGGGATTTTCAGCACCCTCAAATTCCTGTTTCTTTATAGACTGACTTGCCATTCTGGGCAAGTCATTGATTGTGTCTGTTTGTATCCAGTGTTTTCCATGGGAATCACAGTGTATTCCTGAGTGGAGTTGTAAGGCTGAATTACAGCGGTGGGGATTCATCTACCCTCATTTAGACACTCAAAAAAAAAGAGTCCAATCACCCCCCAAAAGTGTTTACTTTTTCCTAACTGAGCTGTGTCTGAAGGAATGTGAAAATAATGTCCTGCTCTGGTGAAGGCCACAAACCCACCAGATAAATTGTCTGTATCAAACACAAAATGCAATTTTCCATTGGTATTTCCAAGAGTGCTCCTACCTGGCAAGTGCTCTGTATTTTTCTGGCAACAAACCATGCCTTTGAAAGGACAGTGTGATGACAACCCCTGTGTGTGCCCCCAGTGGCTCTGTCAGTCTGGTGAGTCACCTTTAGCATTAAAGCCCATCTGCTGTGCTCTCATAAACCAGAGACACACCAGGTGATGATGTCACAGGAAATATTTATCTGTTCATTCAAAAATTATGGTGAAATCATTATTTTTTTATTACTTATTTTTATTATCTTGCTATTATTATATTATAATATTACTGATATTTATTAATTATTCCAGATGCATCACGAGGTGCTCTCCCTTTTTTTTTTCCTATCAGGGCCACTTCATTGTGTGGGAAGGAGCTCCAGGGGCTAGAATGGCATGGAAAGGACACAAAAGACATGTTTTCCTCTTCAAAAATTACCTTGTGATCTGCAAACCGAAGCGAGACACAAAGACAGACACCTACAGTTACATCTTCAAGAACATCATGAAGGTCTGACCACTTTATCCTCCCCTGGAGCATTTCTCTGTCACTTCACATTTATATCCAGCTTGGATGTTTCTCTAATCCTTTTGAGCTATTCCTTTGTTTCAAAAAGTCTTTGAAGCACAAGTAAGAATCTACATTTATCCCAAAATATCATTTCAGAATTGACAGAAACATGTCAGAAACAATCAGAACCTGGATGGAGCAATGAAATTACAAGTATTAATTCATTACTTCATTGGGTTAACACCATAAATGCATTGTATTGAGGTGAATTTTGCTGTTCATAGTATTTACTGGCATTTGTAAATCTCTGGTTTTGGCAGTCTGTAATATTGGGAGTAAATTGGAAGAAATGTTTTCCTGCATTCTGTGGGGTTCCCTCTGCTGGTTACACCCTTTCCAGACACAAATTCCAGTTTAGAAATGAGAAAAATTCAGAGGATTTGACCAACTAGTCTTCAGACATTCAGAATTAAGACTAAAAGTAATTGAGGAAAGAGTTTTCACAGGGCAAGAGATGCTCAACTCCAGTAAAAAACACCAGCTGAAAAAACCCAGGGAGTTTTTGACCAAACTCAGCCAGGACATCCTTAAAGTCCTTGTATCTGTCTTAACTGATATTCATGGGAAGATATATTTCATTATTTTCTTGAAATGGGATTATTATTCCCAGTAAAATGTCAGTTTGGGAACCAGAAAGTCAAGTATAGTGGGGGAATAGCTCTCAAAATACCTCTGATTGCTGTTCACCAAAGCCCTGTTGTGACGCTCACGCAATCCAAAAAAAAAAAATCTTTAAAAGCTGTCGAGTATTCCTTTTTGGGAATTCCTAAGACCTTGCTGAGTTCCTTGCCCCTCTGCCACGCAGCTGAACAACATCGATGTGAACGACCTGGTGGAAGGGGACGACCGGGCGTTCGAGATCTGGCACGAGCGGGAGGACCTGGTGCGCAAATACCTCCTGCAGGCACGGACCGTCAACATCAAGAACTCCTGGGTGAAGGAGATCTTGGGGATACAGCAGCGCATCAGCGAGCCCATCTGGAGTAAGTGTGGCCCAAGGCAGCCCAACCCTCCTGTTTTTTGGGTTTTTTTTCTTGGCTGGTCTCCTTGGCTCAGGAAGGAAATGAGCACAAGGGAGGGAATTCGAGGTGATCCAAACGCCACGCGGGCAGAGCTGAGGGGGGTGGTTCTGCCTCTCTGCTCTGCTCTTGGGAGACTCCAACTCCAGTGTTGTATCCACCTCTGGGACCCCCAGCATCAGAAGGATGTGGAGCTGCTGCTGCAGGTCCAGAGATCAGAGGAGATCAGAGGGTTGAAATACCTATTCCATGAGAAAAGGTGGAGAGAGTTGGGGTTGGGCTCTGATCCAGGGTCCTGCACTCACCAACATAAATCCCCCTGTGACTTTTTTGGATATCAGACCCTCTATTTGACTTCTGGCTTAAACTGTTGTTATCTGTGCACTGGGGTTTGCTTTGAAATTTTCTCTGGTCATTCAGGCTCCATCATCCTCAGTGTCGTTTGAGATTCCACCAATTTTCTATCCACAGCATTTACGAGCAGGGAAATTAAATCTTTATTTTCCAGGCATGAGCTACAAATGGTGTCCACTACAGTGTAAGGATATTTGGCATCTTAAAATGCCAGAGGAGGGTTGTATTTAATCTATATACCCTGAAAAGAAGTCTGGGCATTTAATTTTTGTTCCTTTAGTCAGGTGTTTTAATGAGGAAGATTATCAGAATAATTGTGCATCGTTTCATATGGGAATAATGAGTTAAAATAAAAGTCCCTTAACAGAGGAACAAGTTGCCCAGAGAAGATGTGGATGCCTGGAAGTGTTCAAGGCCAGGTTGGACAGGGCTTAGAGGAACCTGATCTAGTGGAAGGTGTCCCTGCCCATGGCAGGAGGTTGGAACTAGATCATCTTTAAGATCCCTTCCAATCCAAACCGCTCTAGGATTCTCTGACTCTAGAAAGCATAGATTTTATTGGATGGAGACCAAGGGTTTGGATATCCAGGGAACACTTTATTTGAGGAATTATGTTAATGGTGACATGTGTGTGAATAATGGATGTGCTCATTAAAAAGCATGGTCAGCAACAACCCCCTTTTTTTTTTTTTTAATATGGCCTATTTTTAGGGCCAACAACAGACATTTAGTGGACTGAATTTAGTCTTAGATAAGCAAGGACAACATCTCACCTGGAAAAGCTTGAGCTTCCCATTCTGAAGCTCAGAGATTTGCAAATTTATTTTTATCTTACATAGCAGCAGCCACTCCTGGACAGACCCTCCTCCAGACTAACACAACTTCTCCTGATGTTTCAGTACCCCCAGACTTTGAGGAAGAGCTGGCTGATTGCACGGCTGAGTTGGGAGAGACAGTCAAGCTGGCCTGCAAAGTGGTGGGAGCTCCCAAACCCTCCATCAGCTGGTACAAAGGTAGGGGCAGGAAGCCATGAAATGCCTCCTCCTAATTTGTCCTCTGTCTGTATGGTTTGAGAATTGGTTGGTGGGTACTCAAAGAGCTGCTCAGCTCGAGATACCCAGGTGTGGTGACCGTGTTCATGGTCACTTTGGAGCTGTTCCTGTGGCTGGCAAACCAGAGCTGTGAGTGCACAGCACATTCTCTGGAAAAATGTCACTGTTCAGCGAGGGTTGGGGATGTGTGAGGTCCCTCAACAGTGCTTTGCCCACAGGATATCCTACAGAGAGCTGGACAAAAAGATGAGGAGCTCATTCCTCAGCTACCAATGTCAGCTGCAATAAAGCACATCCAGCTCTCAGTCCTCTCAGGTGGAAAAGCTGGATAAATCCCAAGGAGAAAACACAATGGATAGTGAGATATTTTTTTAAAATCACTTCCCTTTGCCTTTCAGATGGAAAGCCAGTGGAAGTGGATCCCCACCACATTATAATAGAAGATCCTGACGGTTCCTGCACACTGATCTTGGACAACCTGACAGGAGCTGACACGGGACAGTACATGTGCTTTGCTTCCAGTCCTGCTGGAAATGCCAGTACCTTGGGAAAGATCCTTGTTCAAGGTAAAGTCCTGCACAGATCCATCATTTTAAAGGGGTCTGCTATGTGATGCTTTAAACTTGTGCCAGCAACAGTGTGGCCAGAAGGACCAGGGCAGGGACTGTCCCCTGTGCTGGGCACCGGTGAGGCCAAACCTCAAATCCTGGGTCAGTTCTGGCCCTTTCACTGCAGGAAGGGAATTGAGGGGCTGGAGCGTGTGCAGGGAAGGGAAGGGAGCTGGGAAGGGGCTGGAGCAGCAGGAACAGCTGAGGGAGCTGGGGGGGCTCAGCCTGGAGAAAAGGAGGCTCAGGGGGGACCTTCTGGCTCTGCAATCCCTGACAGGAGGGGGGAGCCGGGGGGGGTCAGGCTCTGCTCCCAGGGAACAGGGACAGGAGGAGAGGGAAGGGTCTCAGGCTGTGCCAGGGGAGGTTTAAATTGGATATTAGGAAAAATTCCTCCACCAAAAGTGCTGTCAAGCACTGGAACAGACTGTTGGAGTCCCCATCCCTGGAGGTGCTCAAAATACCTGTGGATGTGGCACCTGGGGACGTGGTTCAGTGGTGGCCTTGGCAGTGCTGGGGAATGGTTGGACTCCATGATCTTAGAGGGCTTTTCCAACCAAAATGATTCTGTGTTTCTGTGGTGAAGGTCTGTTTAACACCTACTGGATAATTTTTTTGTGTTTTTTAAATATTTCATGTACAAGTGCAGGCAGCTGTTCTTAGGGCAAAAAATGTGGTTTTCAGTGTCCTGTGTACAGACACCATGAGAATTACCTGGTCAGGGCCACATCCTTCCTTTCTGGTCCTATTTCCAGGTACTATTTACCTTACCTTTGTTTTGCAGTGCCACCAAGGTTTGTGAACAAGGTCAGGAATGCTTATTTTGTGGAGGGTGAAGATGCCCAGTTCACCTGCACTGTGGAAGGAGCACCAAGGCCTCAAATCAGGTCAGTCCTACAAGTGACTCTGGAACAAATCCTGGTTTCCAGTTTTGCATAGCCAGAAAAGTCTTTCGGAGTTATGACCCTTTCCTCTCTGTCTTCCACCTTTACCCCATCCCAATCCTGGCTCCTCCTGATCCCCACATTCCCGAGATTCTCAGCCTTTTATTGTAGCTAGGGATCAGAAAAGAAACACCTACAGATAATCCCTGGCTGTACCAGGTCTAACATTTTACCATTTCTTTATCCCCCCCTCCCTTACACCTGAACTGCTTTTATCACCGAGCAATATTCAGACAAAAAGCTCAGCAAATCTTTGCATCGTTTAAAACCCTTTTCCTGCCCTGGCTGATGAGATTCCTTGGGAAGAATCCTGTGCAGTTTAGTACCCCTGTGTAATAACCCACCTGTTTTCCACACACAGGTGGTACAAAGACGGGGTGCTGATAAAGGACTCGAGTAAATACCAGGCTTTCAGCGAGCCCCGGAGCGGCATCGTGGTCCTGGTGGTCAAGAACCCTTCCAATGAAGATATGGGACACTATGAATGTGAGGTGAGTTCACAGAGATTGAAGTACCTGCCGTTTGCAGTGATATAGAGAGAAGAATTCACTTCAGACCCATGGCATGAGGGCAGTGGCTGAGTAACTGCTGCCACCTGGCATATAAAAAAAAACCAAACACATAGAAAGTCAGGCTGAACTGATCTGGAGAGTTTCTGCACTGTCTTTAAATTATGACACATTCATGGTGCTACTAAGAAACCGTCCCAAGCTAAAAGAAAGAAATTAAGTCTAATTAGAAGGATGAACCACTGAAATTCCTGTTTGTTTAGCAAGTATACATGGAGGTATCTAATGAATTAAAATAAATGCAACATATTTTCTGAAAATTGGTCATAGTCTATGCATTCATTGTAATAAAATAGTAATAAGCTCTGAGGGCTTGGCAGTAAAAATAATTGATCTGTGTTTAGGAAATTAATGTGTCAATTGCCCCCTGGTAAATGGTTCAGCTCATGGAAGTTTGCTATAGGATGTTTGCTATAATTTAAAGACTTCTATTAGAATTTTAGCAAAATCAGACTACTTTGATATTAACTAAGACCCCAAGGTTCAGTATCCCCTTGGATGAGTAAAACCCCATAGATTAATGGATGATGAACAAACAAAACCCTCTTTAATTACCTCCCAAGGGCACACAGCCCAATCTGTGCCTGTTGGTGGAGACAGGCCCGAGCCACAGGCTGCAAACTGCAAATAACTAAGTCAACAACTAAGTTGGCTGGTGTAACTTTGCTGTGATTTGTCTGTAAAATATCACCAAGAACCCCACTGAGCAGCAAAGTATCCCTTCAAACCTCATCTTAACACAGGGGGTCACACCTTCACCCATACCTGTTGTCGTTCAAATGCCTCAAATTGTTTAAGGTAGCGTAGGAAACTTTTTATTGCGACCAAACACCCCGTGTTTCACCGGCTACTGCCCAATTCTCTCCAGCTGATGAACAGATTAGGGTCTGCAAAAAGTGGAGCAGAGCTTTACCACCACAGTGCTGCAGCCCTGACCCAGGAGAGGAGAGGAGACCAAGCCATCACCATCGAAGGTACGGTCCTTGCCCAGCTCCGTAAGTAGATCCCCGAATTCCTCCAAAACCACCTCACTGAGGGCCAAATATATTTGCCATCTTATCCATGTTGGTTGTTGGTGTTCCTGTATCTGTATGTCTACCCAGATGTGCATGGGCAGAGTGCAGCTCAGCTCTGGCCCCATCACCATCTGTTGATTTCCAAATCTGGCAAATCAACTTCATATAATGCTCGTCAAGGCATTATATGAGGAAGGAGGAGCAAACAAAGGGTATGTCACACCTCTAGTGCAAGGAAAATGTTCTTGGAATACTTGAAAATGTGTGTCAGCCTGGCAGAACGTGAGTTACAGGGGCCAGTAAGCAAAGCTGGAGGCACATTGTGATTGTTTCTGAAATGCCACTGAAGAACATCAGGAATGACTGGGAAAGCAGAACTGACAGCAGTAAATCCTGAGCAATAGTGGTTCATTCCAAGATTTAAGACTGTTCTGGGATAGTCACAGAGTCTGTTCCTCTTTTTTTTCCCCACAAGTTTACCCTGGATTGAAGGGTGATAGGAACTGATTTTACACCCATTCAAAAACACCTCTCCTTCTTGACACCTTTAGGTATTTCTTCCTAAAGTTACCTTCTCATCCCAGGGGTTTCCACACACAGTGTTAGACAGGCTTCTTACAGACCCATCTTTCAATCTGTGGGTACATCTGTGTTAAGGGACTTTTCCTGGCATAGGAGGTTGGTTCTTTGTACATCTTGGAAGTGTCCTTGTCTGGCAGAGCATGGACCAGCCAGTGCTGCCTTTCTTGAATAGCTTAGGATGGTACAGCCAAGGGACCATCTTTAGTAGGTAATAGATGCTGATTTGGAGGGTAAGACAGAGGACTAAGACAGGCACAGGCCTTTCCATGCCAGCAAACCTTGGTTCCAGAGACCTCTCCCAGATGTGGTTGCTGGAGACACAGTCAGCAAAAACCAGAGGTTTGCCAACAGCTGTAGAACCTTCTTTCCTCATCTTCACTAATTCCACGTTGCTTGTGATAACAGGAGTTCAAGTGCATGTTTGACAGGAGATAATTGATATTATCAATATCCACTAGGGACATTTTGATTCAAGAAGCTGCTATGTAGAAAATGCTGGAGTCTGGAAAAATATTCAGGGAAAATGGTCCTTCACTCTTATTTCCTTCATCATTTTCTATTGTCCTCTGCTGTTGGCCCTGTCTGAGACAGGGGCCTGGTCTGGCTGGACCTGTGGGCCAGCCCTCTGTAGACACTGATGTTTTGTTACTACATTAAGGGGATTCACTCACAATAAGCTCTTAAGATTCATATCCTCATCTGTGGACTTGCTTGACTTCATTTTAAGCTCTTTTTCCTTTTATTCCTTTCCCAGAATCCCATCAGAAAGCACTACAGGGAGAATGGTGTCAGTGTAGAAACACATTTTTCAGCAGAATAAACCTTCAAGTGCTTGAATGTTTTGTCTTTGCTGTGCCCTAAAGAGAGAAAAGGAAGTTGTGTGCAGGATGCAGAGGAACACAAACAAATCACTGTTAGGGTGGTGTGTCTTGATGAAGTTCCCTTCAGGCAGAAGATGTTATAAAGGGAAAACAAGGGTTGTAAAAAGTGTTAGGAGCATTTTCAGCTCTTGGGGTTGCAAATGGGTATGTTCAGCCCCAAATTACTCATCTGCTGTTATTCCTGCAGTCATAAACAAAACAAACTGTGCGCTTGACTGAAGAGATATAATTGGAGTTTGCCTGGAAGCTTCAGAAATGTTATGAAATAGGTTTGCTCTGTGATGTGCAATTGCTTGAATTTGGTGATAGGGAAGGAAATAGATCCCTGAGTCATCTGCAGGGAGAAACAGAGGGAGAGCTGCTTCAGGCCAGTGGAGAAAATATGGAACAAGTGGATTGTTGTGAGCAGAATCCCACCAGGGATGAAATTTGACAAGATGCATTTGACCAAGGAGGGAACTTGCTGCTTTCTTGAGAATCAATAACCAGCCTTGATCTGCCTGTGGGAAAAAAAATCAGGTTCATCTGGCAAAGAACTGGAGGACTGGTGGATCTCATGAAGGCTTTCTCTTCCCATCCTTACCCTCTATTTGTGAATAATGGGATTACTTGTAACTTCACCAAGAGGACAACATTGCTGCTGTCACCACAGGACAGAGATCCCGTGTCTGCTCCCTCGCTCACCTGCCCTGGGGGTCTGAGTTTTACCTGATTTGTCCTTGGTTCTGCGAATTGACCACTGTCTGGGTCTCCTGGGGCACCCCAGGGGCTCTAGAGGCAAATGTTTCAGTTTTTATCCTCCTGCCTTTGTGTCCTGTGTACTGTACCGAGCCACTGTCCCAGTTTGGGACACCGTTAGCCCGGTGGTTTTGGGAGCCCTGACCTGCAGCGGGGGACGATGCCCAGTCCAACCCCACAGGTCTCACAACCGAAATTCGTGTTCGAATTCACACTGTGGGAATTTGCAGGCCCTTTGGAAGGGCAAATTCCAAAAAAAAAAAAAACAAAAACAAAAAAGAGATTGAAACCACTGGACTAAGGGGTCCCCTTGTGAGCTGGGCCCTGCCTTCAGCCACGTCTGGTCGCTGCGCTGAAGTCAACGGAGAGTTGCTTAAAAAAAAAAAATTCTCTTTCTGCGGATATTGGAAGTATTTTAAACACTTAAAGTGTAACAGGATAAGATCCTTCTCTTTGACTTCCAGCTGATTGCCTGCTTTGCACCCTGCTGCTTTAACCTACACGTGGCAGATCTGGGCTGTTGTGCTCCGGTGTCCCTTTTTAACGTCACTGTTGTGATTCCCTCATCTCAGGCTCACTAAGGGTCATTTTTTAAGCACAGCCCAGTTTTTGAAAGGTGTTGCATTTTCCTATGAGTGGGCAGGTCCAGGACGTAGAACAAGCCAATGGCAAGGGGAGGAGTCAGGTAAACAAGTGGAGATAAGCAAAGCCATAAATAAAAATTCCCAGTGCAGTTACAGCCAGGGAACAGGAATTTCTCCGTAGTTTTGCCTTGGATCTCATGCAGAACTCTGGGCAGGTTTAGTTGCCTTATTTAGTAATACCCACCCTTCAGGGAAAGGCTAAATATTCCAAGACTCTCCCATGGAATATTGTTTTAAAACACAGGAACAGCAGATCTCCTGGTGTCACCTTTTTACTGAAGAAATAGGGCATAGGATTTTTTCCCCCTCACCACTTGGAAGTTCACTGTTTAGGGTGGTGATTGGAGTATTCACCTCATTATTTTTATGCTGTTGTCACCACGGGTTAGCCACATTTTTGGGCTGACCACTTGGTTTTCAGAGCAAATTCAATCTGCCTTTTTACAACCATGTCAGTCACTGCAGGAGTGGAGGGTTTTGGTTGGTTTGGTTTAGGGTTGTTTTTGTTTGTTTTTTTTTTTGAGAGAGACAGAGAGAGCTCAAAACACTTGCATTTCATTCACACAATTTAGGAAACTGTTGTTTCCATGAAGTGAGTCACTGATATTTTGAAGACCTGTAGATGTGGCATTGGGGACACAGTTTAGTGCTGGCTGAGCAGTTGGACTCGAGGATTTTAAGGGCCTTTTCCAACATGAGTGGTCCTGTAATGGTGTGAATTGCTCATTTTAGGTTTAGCTCTAGCAGTTCATGTCAGGTTTGTGCATCCCCTGCTGCAGATTAACCTCCAAAGTGTAGCAGAGAGGGGATAAAGCAGAGCAGTGTTCTCGTGGCTCACGTCAGGAAAAATAGGTTTATGCTCCTGTGAGTGGAGAAAACAGACTTAAAAGTTGTGACAGAGGCCATAAACCACCTTTCATCCATTCAGAATTCACTTACCCTCGATGTTTCACCACTTGTGAGTCAATGTTTTAATATATTAACCAAGGAGGAGTCGGGTCCTGTAGAAGCACTGGCTGATCTTAATGCTTCCAGCTTTTAACCTGCTTATCAGGGGCTCCTGCTTTGCAAAGCTCTTCTTCCTAAAACGCTACTGAAAAGTTGAAATGATAAATCCGGTGCTGAAATGGATGCAGAATATTTTCCTCTCGGGGGGAAAATTAAAAAAAAAAAAAAAAAAACAAAACCAAAAAAACAACAAAACCCAAAACAAAACAGAAAAACAAAAACCTAAACCAAAAAGAGAAACCCAAATTCTCTCATCCTACTTTCATGTGGTTCTGTCCTTCACATAGGATTGCTCAAATCCTCTCCCTCACACCTTGGATAACACATCCAAAAAAAATTGACTTTATTTTCAGCTTTCTCATCTCAGGCCCGCTGAACTTTTGAATACTGAAGGCCTTTGACACCTGTCACATATAAAAATGTTGTGCTCAGTATAGTTTGGGAGCTGACATTAATAAACATAAAAGAGGCTTCTCCTCACTGACATTTTGAGATTTCATTAAATTTATTCAATTTTTTAATTTGTATTATTTAATTCTCATCTCAACACAGTTGCTATTAAAATAATTGTATGAAACACCTATTTTCAGGTGTATAATCAAATTAATTAATACTTATTTACATCTTCACTCTCTAAGACTCTTCACTCAGATACCGCTTATGGGTTGATTTCGTGATATTATTTGATGAGATTTTCCAGAAGTTGCATAAAAATTGCACAATATTATTTGAAAATTCAGTGAAAATCTCAAACCTGGGTGCAGCGAATTTTTTGAGCACTCAGTTCATCTGCCATCGTTGTGTAATTATCATCCCACCATTTAAAAAAGGGCTTGAATTATTTTTTAAAAATTATGACTTAAGGGTAGGTAAATGGCCATATTGTAACTGTGTTCAGAGATAAATCTTTGAAAACAATTTTGCCCTTTTTTTTAACCTGAAAAGCATAAAGTCAAATTTCCAAACGGATTTCATTTAAACCCACCCAGTTCTGCTGCAATTCCACAGGAAAGGATTCCAGGCATAAATGAGACAAAGCTCTGCAAAGAAAACCCGAGCTCTAGGTCAGACATTAATATCAATATTTGCTCAACAGACATTAATATCAATATTTGCTCAAAATTCCTTTTTCATTATGCTGGGGTTTGTGTTTTCACCTGAGGCAGGAAAGAGCCCTTGGAAGTGAAGCAGCGGGAAAATTAGGTTAAAATATCCCATCTGATATCGCAAATGTACTTTTAATTTTCAGTCAGGGCAGGTTTGGGGCACCACTGAAAACATCAGCACTAATCACCAGTTATTTAGCAGATAATACAGACACTCTGGGCAAGAAGTGGTTGTGATTTTATAGATGTATTTTTAAGTGGCAGGTCACTTAAATTGCACCAAGCGAGAATTACCAGAGCTTATTGATTGTAAAATATAAAAATGGAAAACCAATTGCTGGACAAATTGCTTTGAGGATTAAATTATGGGAGTTTTTTTTTTAGAAGTTTTTTACTAGTTTATTAAATAAAAAGTGGGGCTTGCTGGGGTTTTTTTTTTTCTAGATCTCAGACAGGTTCAGCAGTTCAGAGTGAAAACAGCCTGGTTCAAACAGTGCCTTAATTTTATTCCAGCAGATAGGATGGGAAAGCTGCTGAAAATCTTAATTAGCTCTTCAAATGGTATCTTTCTGCTTCATAAAAAATGTCAGTTTTAAGAAGTCCTTGCAGAATCATTCAGTCATTACTTTTGATCTTAATAGGCATCAACAGCTTCCAGTTTGCTGTGGGAGAAGGGTCAGGAAAAATTGCAAATTAGGGCAAAAAAGAGACAAAAAAGGAGCAGGGTAGATGAATTACAGGGCTCTCCTGGATTTCCAAGGATTTGGGGTTTTTTTTTATGCTGATTTTCTGTACTGATGGTAATGATTTCAGTTGTCATTTTTATCAGCTTGGGGTTTACATCAAGTCCACAAAAGCTTGGCAAAAATTCAGTGTTTGGGGAAACTCTTTTTCTAGGAAGTGAAATCACAGTTGAAGGAATTTCAGCTCTCCAGGATTTCCCAGGCCGAGGCATTTTCAGGTTTCTGACACCATCAATTCCATATTTATAGGATAAAAATATTAAATGAGGACCTTGTTTTCTAGCTCTGACCTGCCAAACCAAAATGGCAGAACAAACAGATTTTTGCCATCTCTCTCTCTCTGCACCAAATATTTAATTTCAAAGCTAAATCATTCACTGCTCAGAGAACACTCTGGCTTCTCATTCTTGCTCAGAAACACTAAAGATGACGCTGGAAGTAACCACAGAAAGCATGGATGGGATGGTACAGTTGGGTGGTTTTCACTCCAGTTTATTTTGATTAACTGAGCAAAGATAATTTAATCATTTCAGCTTTTGCCTTTCTTTAACCCCATGCTGTTCATACTGTTCTCTTTGTAGTCACTGAACAAGAGACTAAAGTGCCCAAGAAAACCATCATCATGTAAGTGCTGATTTTTTATTTTTTTTTTATTTTCATTTTAATTTTTTTTTATAACATTTGTGTTTTGCTTTGCTGCCTCTGCATGATCCAATAACAAACTTGTGTTCATTGACCATGCAAGTGTGCTCATTCCCATCCCACTGGATCCCACGGAATTCTGAGCTATGTCAAGTCATCACCTTGAGGAAAAAAAGAAAAAAAAGCTTTAAATCCATTTCAAAAAAATAGCAGCACTGGTTCAGACACAGCCTGGGGCAGGTATTTGAGGATATTACACAGGAAAAGTATTCAGTGTTGAAAACAAACCAGCTTTGAGAACTGTCTACCTGCAAATATCTATAAATTTAACAAGTATCTCATAGCCCACAGTGGTTTCTTCTGGCTTTCTATTTTAAACTTCTCAGGAAAGCCTTTTATGATGAAGCAGAGGGAAGATGAATGTTTTTATGCCCTTGTATTTCTAATTTGAATTTGTGTCCTGATAATGTCATGGTGTTTTGGGATATTTTGAGCCTTGATTATATTGGATACCTATATCATAGATTAATTGCAGCAGAAGTATTTTCTCAGTCATACATAGACCAGAAGCTCATTAAAATATCAGTTTATCTCCTTTTCTCTAAGTATCATGAAGAAATACATTATAAAAAAGAAATACATTGTGAAAAAGAAATACATTATAAAAAAGAAATACATTTTAAAATTGCTTCTTGTGCTGGAAGGGCAATACTGTTCTTGTATCATATGCCTTAGAGCACCTCAAAACTATTCAAATCATGTCCCGATGGCAGTAAATAATTATAGAATGGATATTATGGGAAAATGGATTACCTCCAAAGTTGTACTATTGCTAAAATCAGTCCTTGACTTGGACATGATGCTTAAGTTGACTTATTTGACTTTGGTTGGTGAGCAGAAGGTGTGAAATGGCAACTCAAGTTGCCATAAGAGCTGCTTTTCTTTTATTTTTGTTATCATTTTCTGTGGTGCCTCTCTCTTAAGATCCAGGCACTTGGTCCATTTGGGATCAGGGGCTCATAAGAAGAAGGGATTCCTAAATTAAAGGGCTGCAGCCTCGAGAGAGAGTGGTAAATTTATGAGCAGGATCTCAGAACAGTTCCCCTCCTCTTGAGGTCATGAACTTGTAAGAGTGGACTCAGCTGGAACTGGGACACTGACAGGGTAAAATTTGGGAACAACTCTCTAAGGGCACATTCCAGCTCTCCTTAATGTGTAGGGAGCTGAAAAATCCCAGACACCCCCCAAAAAAAAAACCTCTTGAACTTTGCAATGTAGAGCAGAGTGTGGAGCAAGGACACGAGGATTTATCTTTATCTAAAATGATTCGGTTTTGTGTAATTCAGAAAGGCCCTGTGGCCATTCAAGATCTATAAAAAAAGATCTTCAAGGTCTATAAAAAAAACCTTGGGGGAACGAGTAAAGCAGTGGAAATCAGCAGGAGAGAATGTTCTGGAAGGAAATAAATCTCCCTGTAGCTGATCCAGTTCTGGACTTCACGTCGTCCTCAAAGGGAAAGGTTGATGGTGGAAAGTAATCTGTTCTCCCCAGGAGAAGGCAAAACCAGCCTGGATTGATAAACTCAGTTCAGGCCATTGCTTTTACCTTCAAGTTAATTCTATTTTTTTAATCCCACTCCTTGGAGGGAGGGACAGAACCTTGACACAGAAAGCAAAATGAGCTTTTCCTGTGATTTCCACAGAACCAGTTGTAGAGCATTATCTTCCTTGTGCTTGCAAAGCACACACTGTCCTCACCTGCTGGTTTTGCCTTGTGAGAAACACCACAGAAAAACCTGCAGGAAAAACTGCACATTAAATATATAAATTAAAGGTATTAAAGACTAGGTTTAGATGTTGGGGTAGAAGAGAGCTTTAAAGCTGATCTAGTCCAAAGCCCTACTTTGAGCAGGGACATTTTCAACCAGATCAGGTTACTCAGATAACCTGTCCAACCTGACCTTGAACGTTTTACAGGGATGAGGCCTCTACACCATCCCCGAAGTCCCATCTGCTTTGGATATGTCAAAAAATCTAAAGTAAGGCTAGCAGAAATATGCTGAGGAATCATAATTGTGCATCCCAAGTTGGTTTGGTATTCCTGTGTCAGTTGGGGTTAGTAGGATTAGGCTGTGTCTGCTACAATAATTCCATGAAGAGTAAAAATAAATGCATTTTGGCACAGATGACTCGTGCAGGAAATGTTCTGCCTTTCTTTTCCTGGTTGTCTCCACATGTTAGGGGTTAATTCCCTTTTAAAGTAGCTGTTCTGCATGTGGAAATGCAAATCTCTGGCCTCAAAAGAGTCTTTGATAAACAAAATAGACATATGTTACATTTATTAAAAAAAGAGAAAGCTGCTGACCTTACTGTAATAAAGGGCATTTAGCCACTGAGGTGGATAAATCCAGGATTTTAGCCAAGGATACTCAAGGAAAAGGCTAAAGTGTTTAAAATGTTGGGCTGCAATTTCTCTGTGGTCCCAGAGTAGAGGAGTGGATGGTCCCCACAAGCACATGAAGAACATTCTCAGCTGGACCTGCTCGTTGTGTGCTCTTGCACCCAAGGAGTTAATGGGGCTGGGGTTCACCTGGGGAGGAGGCACCGAGGTTTTCCCTGGGTCAGAAAGGAGGTGGAGATGGGCATGTGGGTGTGTGAGTTGTGTGTGTGTGTGTCCCCCTCCCAACATGACCTGCTTCACCAAAGGCTGGAGTGCTCCCAGAACTAACCCCACTGCAGTGCCCTGAGCCGCCACGGCATGTGCTGATGGAGCGTGGCTCCCAAAAAAAAAAAGTCTCATCTTCCCGCCAACTCCATTCCAACCCTTTCTGCCATCAGAGAGGAAACCATAACCACTGTGGTGAAGAGCCCAAGACAGAGGGGAAGGGTTTCTCCTGCGCGTTCTCCCTCGGGTCATTCTCCTTCCCGCTCCCCGAGGGCGGAGCCGACTCCAGAGCCGGTTTATGTCTCCAAGATCAGGCAGCCTGTCCACAGGCACGACCAGGAGGCAGCACCCAAGTCTGCTGTGCCCAGGCTTTATGTGACAGAACCAGAGGACAGGCAAGGAGCAGCGGCGAGAGAGGTCGTGGAGAGCAAGGCGGAGGAGAAAAAGCCCAAGTGGGTCGAAGTGGAAGAAATAATTGAATTCAAGGTGAAAAAATCGCCCAAACCCGCAAGGAAAAGAGGCTCTTCCCCAGTGAAACAAGAAAAGGATGAGTCAGGGGTGTTGACATTCACTTTTCCCAGCTCAAGGCCGAGGCGCTCCCCAGAGGACGATCCAAACACGAACAACTCCAACAATAAGCTGGTGGAACAGTCAAAACCCCTGCCCAGTGAGGGGCTCTCTGAAGGTGACCTCCAGCCCCTGGTGTACACAACTGAGCAGGAAGGGCCTCAGGTCAGCAGCGAAGACAGAAACTCCCCGTGTGGGTCCGAGCAACTGGGAAACGATTCATTCATGGATCGTGGCACCGAAGGGAAGAGCTTCCCGCAGGAAACGAGGGCTGACTGTGGGTCAGACGCCGCCTGCCCACTGCTCGCCTGCGGGGGGGAGCCTTTGGTCTTCAGCTTTGAGGCAGCTGCCGGAGACCAGCACGAACTTGTGTTCTCCCTGGACAGTCCGGAGGTCAAGGAGGAGGTGGATGAGCTGGATGTGTCTTGGCCTGCGGATGAGGCGGTACCTGAAGCAGTACCGGAGGACAACAATGAGGACAACGTCGTCATCATCGACGAGCCCGAGGAGCCGCGGGTGGACGACATCAGCGCCCGGGACCGCAAGATCCTCACCCGCAACGGCAAAATCCTCACCCTGGAGGACCTGGAGGATTACGTGCCCCGGGAGGGCGAGACCTACGGGTGCGACGAGCAGAGGCAGGCGGCGGAGCGGCCCTGCGAGATCTCGGTGCTGCAGGCGGAGATCGGCGAGCTGACCGTGGGGAAGCCGGTGCTGCTGAACGTGGGGAGGCCCGTGGTGGCCGAGCCCGGCCGGAGGTTCTTCACCCGGTACCAGGAGCGCGTCCCCAGGGGCGTCTTCGTGTCGGCGTCGCGGGTGTCGCCATCCAACGTGTCCTTCCGTGTGAGCGATTCCCGCTCGGCGGCAGCGGCGGCGGGGCCTGCCCCGGGCCCTTCCTTCACCATGAAACCCTCCTTCTGCACCGAAGTGCAGCGCTCGGCCGACAGCGGCCAGCCCAGCTTCAAGACCGAAGTTTCCACTAGGACCCTCAGCTACGGGACCGTGGGCGAGCCCGTCACCTTGCACATCAGCACAGAAGACCTGTCCCAGAGCTGAGCCGGATGCAAGCGCGGTTTTTAACAACGCCGAAAGAAAGCAGCTTTTTGTATAAAAACAATAATTATTATCATTTAAAACACCACATTTGATCGAAGTCGTCGTAGGCGAGGGGGGTTGGTGGCAAAGATCGCAAGGGAGTGCCTCTGAGGAAAATAAATGTTTAAGTACCATATGTCGAGCTTTTCCAGTCTTAAAGGGAACAGTCTGTCAGAACAGTTTGTAGCTTTAAAGGCTTTGACCGAGGTGAACATATATCATTCCATAGTGGAGCAGTGATGGTAGGTTTAGGAAAAGCCTGATTCTTCTACCTATGACAGAAATACAGTGGGAAAAGTGCATTTTTGTCCATGAACTTAAAAATTTGTTTCGTGTGCCAATTTATGGTGTGGCAAGAAGGTGAAAAACAAGCTTTTCAGCATCTTTCAGCAGCCCAGGATGGGAGGATTTCTTCCAGCTGAAGTGTCTCCTGTCACTGTGTGGGCCCAAAGGTCATGAAGCTTTACATTGCTTTGACTCTGCTCTACATTTTTGACACCATTTAGCTCTACCAAAATTTCTTCATAAACCTTTCAACACGCACAGTCTGGTTACATTAGTCTAAACTCCTGCCAGGGAATTAAATAAATAGTAAATATTACATATATTAGGGATGCAAAGGGCTGCTAAGGCCTTTTGGTTGAAATCCCAGTTTAACTAAAGTTAGTGGTGAAGTCCCACTGATGTGAGGAAACAAGAGTTTTGTTGTTCTGCTTTAAGTGAAAAAGACTATTTTTTTTTAAATGACTGATATTTTCAAATCCACTTCCTAGTTGTCTAATAATGTAGGTCGCATTATTCTGCATTCTAGGGAAGTGGATTTATATACCATTTATATACCATATCTTTTAAAATATAATTTACTCTATGTGCACCTAAAGTGCTGCACAAGATGGTTTCTGCATCTGCAGTCAAACACTTAACACGTGCAGAGAATCACAAATGTGGTCTTAAAAGAACCACAAATATGTGGTCTTTGCCAATAAATATCACTGGACTGGTATTTGGTCTCCTGCACATGCCAGTGGTGAAACATTCCTGCCAAGGGATGGATGGATGATGTACCCTATATGTGCTGAGAGGAGTTTACCACTGAGCTACAGCAAGGCAGCAGGAGCACAAAAATATATATTAAAAAAAAAAAATAAGAAAAAGAGAAAAAAGATCTTTACCATAAATGTTTGGTTGAAAAACTGATCTTTTCAAAACGTACTGGGCTGCCCGTTGTGGTTGCACCGCGTCACCGCAACCCGGAACGCTGAGATGCCTTGTGGAGGGATTGCTTCCCGTGGGGTTCCTCTGGAGCTCTGCAGTGGGAATGCAGGTGGAGGGGAAAGGCTGAGGTGCACCGAGCCCACCCCTGTTGGCTTCCCCCAGAATGGGTATGGCACAGACCTCCAACAAGCTCCAATTCCCTGGAAAGGGCTGAGCTCACAGGCCCAGACCTTGGTGCCAGTTGAGGTCAGGTGGAGTTTGTCACTGATCTCAGCAGGACCAAGCGCTGGCCCCGTGGCTGACAGAGGGGTGGGGTGAGCAGTCCCCACACCTTGGCCCAGCTGAGCATTCTGTGAGTGCTGCAACAGGAAATGTTTTCACTCTGGTGGCGCAGGGAAAGCAGAAATGCTCAGACACTGCCCGATTCCCGAGCAGCGTGAGGAGAGAGGAGGGAGTGAGTTCCCACCTTGGGAACGTGTGTGTGGGGTTGTCTCAGTGTTTTCCTAGCCAGGTAATGTTGAGGAGCTTGTTCTGGAGCCTTGGGAAAATATTCCTGCTGACAGGGACTGAATTCACAAAAGGTGCTCGCAGAAAAGAACACGTTGGTTTATTTTTATTTTTTTTTTTCTTTCCCTTCTGTGGCTGCACCTTGATCGTGTGCTGATTAAAATGAACCCAGTGAGTTCACACAGCCTTTCACTCCCTGCATCCAGACGGGATGTTGTGTGGAATGTCACGTGCACTACTACCTTCATGGCGTAGGATGCTTTCGCAGGGGTTATGTGTGGTGAAGGAAATCGAGCTTCCTTTCTGGTACTCTCCCGTTTTTTTATAACATCTCCTTGGTTTATACTGTTTGTTTTATAATCAGCAATACGGTGGATATTTATATTAGTGCTTCTTTTTCGTATATTGCACTGTACGTTGGAAAGTAACAGACACAAGGTGGGGAAATACTTTCAAAACTGAAAATATTTCTTTTCTGTTGGGCCTGATTCTGATCTCAGTTATTCCGGTATCAATCCGGAATAATTCCACGGAAGGGAGTGGATTTCATTCAGATTTACAAAGACACTGCTGAGAAAAGAATTTGCCCTGTGATAATCTTTTAAAATATGATATTCATTCAAAGGTTAACGAAGATGTGTAAAGGAATGTGGAGGTTTCCTCCTGTTGTGGTTGATGCTCAGGTTTTTCTAAAGACACTCTGAGGCTGCAGTTCAGATGGTCATAGATGAAATAATTATACTTTGATTCATTAGCTCAAAGCAATTAACATCTGTTTACATTTTCTTTTGAAATTTAAGCAACAGAGAATCAGTTGAAAGGAATTTTTAAAATCCTATGCAGGGCTCTGTTCAAAAACTGAAAGGTTTATGAAAAGTTCATTACATATACTTTCAAAATATTTTCCTAGAGGTTAAAAATTATGCTTGTAAGTGATTAAACTGTGTAGATAACTAATGAGACGTGTAGGGATTTATTTCTTGTAGGTTAAAACATGCAGCTGTATGAAAGATTTTAATACAGCGGATGTTTTACTAAAATTCCTGCAGGTAAATGGGTTATTAATGAAGTGGAAACTTCAGTTTGCTTGAGGTACCAAAAAAAAAAAAAAAAAAGGCACACACCAAGAAAAAAAAAATCCAATGCAAGATACGCTGTTAGATGCTGAGTTTATATCAATAAATGTCTTGCATCAGCTGTCACTGAACTCCTTGGGTTTCTGTGTTCTTTGTTCTGGCACTTGATATTCCATCAGCTCATCTTCTTCTCTCCCTGACTGCAGCAGGAGCTGGATCATGGCCCAGGATCAGTAATTCAGTTAGGCTTTGGCTCCTTTTTCATAGAAAGTTTCAGAACTGTTGAAGTGAAAGGATCTGGTTTTTTAGGGGTATTTCCAACTCAGACCTGTGAGTCAATAATCTTGAATGATGTTCATCCCCTCTTGGGTCCTTCTCTCTGAGACTGAACTGGAACTTCAAAACACGTGTCAGCCTCGACACATTTCCCTGGCTGTGGGCTGAGGGAGGTGTGGGGTGGAAAGGTTCGAGGGTGGGATTTTAGAGCTGGGAATTTTTGTCCACCGCAGCTTTGTCATCCCCTTGGTGGGTATTGAAGTTCCTCAGGTCAGCAGCTTGAATCATTGTGGAAGGAAGAAAGTTGTGAAACATCCCTGAACAGGGAGGAAAGTGGTGCTTTCAGCAGCATGGAGACCTGTGATTATATAGAACCTCTTTATATATTTCCTCACTGAGAGCTCCTGAGTGTTTCATACCTTTCCAAACACATCCCTTGTTGGCAGCTGCCCAGCTCACAGCTCAGCACCAGCTGGCAGCAATCCCAACAGGAACACCAGGGAATCAAAATAGTCCTGCAGGAAAATACTTAAAATCTTCCACCCAGCCCAGTGCTCACCAACACTGAGGGTCAGTCTGGGGCACCCACTGAGCAAAACTTGCTTTTTTCATCAAAAAATCCAGAAAAAAAAATATTTCATAACCACTGTGATCATTGAAAACAAAAAAAAAGTGAGGTGTCTTCAAAGGGGGCTGATCCAAACTTGACCTGCTAAGGCCTATCATGGGAATCTTCTTCCTTAAGGGTGGGAAAGGAGCTGAATCTAAACAGATCCAGGACATGCTCCTGTGTCAATGACATTAAAACAGGTCAGAGCTCTTTGTTTCAAGTGCTCTTATTTTTTCTTGAACCACACCATGGTTTGAGTTTTTTCCTTTGCTTGGTGAGCAGTCATATCATGAATATGATGATTTCTCTGAGTCTGACATGCGTTTTGTCTGCCTTGATGGTTTACTCGAGGGCTTCCCTAAACATCATCTGTTCCTTTGTTGTACCCCTTCAGGATTTGAGGAAGGTTCATTGGGCCATAAATTGATGAGAAGAACTCTTGAGCTCCTGTGATCCCATCCTAGAGCAGCTGTTTCTACCATCACTGAGTGGGGGTGAAACCATGGTATTTGTCTCCTGGGTGGCCATTCTGCAAAAATTTGTGCTTTGGAAGTTCTTTTTTTTTTTTTTTGGTGTTTAGAGTTTTTGTCTTCTCTCTGCCTTCAAGACTGAGTTTCTTGAGGAGTTACCTCTTGCTCTGTGTGATGTTCTCCTCTGCACCACTGCTGGCCATGGCTGTGCAGACCAGATGACTTCCCTCCTGGCTTATCTTGCAAAGGCACAGCTGAGAACAAACTTTAAAGTCTCAGGTACCTTCTGCAGCAAAGCCCAGCAAAAATATTCAGAAATGGTAAAGTAGGACAAACATGTCACCCAGGAGCAAAGAGGAGCTTTTCTTCTGTCCTATTATGAAGCAGAAAAACCTTCCCCAGTCCTTCTCCAGAGTCACTGATGACACTGGTGCTTTCTCCCTCCTTCTTCCCTGTGAAGACAATGTCCTCCTGGCATGTAGGATCTGTATCAGTGCACTGGGTTCATGTCATGGGTCTTAACCAGTGATTAGTTCTTCCCCCAGAGGGTGGTTGGCACTGAACAGGCTCCCCAGGGCAGTGGGCACAGCCCCAAGGCTGCCAGAGCTCCAGGAGTGTTGGGACAACACTCTCAGGGACAGGGTGGGATTGTTGGGATTGTCCTGTGCAGGGCCAGGAGTCGGACTTTGATGATCTTTGTGGGTCCCTTCCAGCTCAGGGAATTCTAAGATTAATAAAGGTATTTTTGATCAGCCAACGTAGGGTTGAGCTGGGAGATGGATCCTTTGTTCCCCTGTCTGGGGAGACCCCACATTGGCACCCAGTGTGGCACGGTGTCCTCAGCCTGGGGGGACACCTCTTTCCGAAGCATATTGTGCCAACCTTCTTATTCCAAGTCTTAGCCACGTTCCCTCTTGCTGGAATGAGCTTTTCTACACCAACTCTCTGCTCTAGGAGAGTAAAACCATACAACTGCAAAGATTCCCATGGGTTGGGTGATGCTGCTATTTTCCTGTTGCCCTTAAGAGAGAAAAGCTGTTGTTCTTGCCTGTAGGAATGACTCCCCCACAGTCAAGGATGGAGACTTCTGTCCAGGCCTCGCTCCAACGTGCTGATAAGGAGATCAAGACAGCCCTGAGGAGACTCATGGACTCGGCCTCAATGCTGGTGACCCTTCCCCTGGGCGTGAGAGGAGAAGGTGGCCTTGGCCTTCCTGGGTCTGCTCCTCCAGACCACTCAGAAGCAGCAGCTGTGCCCTCTGTGCTGGTTCACGAAGCCAGTACCCAAACCCAGGCTCCTGGAGGCCATGGTAGGTTGGGCACGGATCTGGGACACGTCCCGTGGGAGTCAAGAGAGAGGGAAACACTGAACGTGCCAGCTAAGATATTTTTCACCTCATTTTTTTTCCGTTTCAACGCGTTTTGAGCAGGTGAAGAATAAGAGAGGACAGTCAGACCCGAAGAAACGTGGGGATGTGGGTTGGGGTTAGGTTGGATATTAACATGGGGCAGATCTTTCAAGAAACAGGAGGTCTTTGAGAACCATTTCTGAAGCAGAATTTGATTTATCACCTGCCCAAAATGGAGGGAATTGGGCTTTTGTCCCTTGCCTTGCTTTCAAGTATTTTTGGGGGAGAAAGTGGGATGAGATCCCGTTTGTAGAAGTTATTTGGAGTTTGGTTTGGTTCGGTGGGGTGGGTGAGGGCAGTTGCTTTTATTTTGGCCATAAACAATCTGGAAACGTGTTTAGCACCCCTGGATCCGCTGTCAGAAATTTTACAGGATGTCAAGTGCATCGAGTTCAGCTGCATTTCACTGACCCTGGAGCCTTGACAGACCCCTTAGCAGCTCCTGTGTGACTAAACCCAGGGATGTGTGTGACTGTGTCCTGCCAGGAGAGCAAACCCTTTGCCTTTGCATTGCTTTTAAAAAATCAGGGATGAGCGACAACCCTTCCACTCTTCCTTCTGCTTCTGCCCTAACAAACTGTCTGAGCTGTCTCTGTGTCAAATCAGAAGAACTGTTCTCCATCCAGGACCATGTCGAGTAACCTTCAGCCCTCAAACTCCACATGCTGCTTAAAAAAATTAAGATTTTCTTGTTTAAAACTGAACAAGGATAAAAAGGTGTTCAGGGAATCAGACCCAAAATAACAGCATCAAAAAAATGATAGGGTTTTAAAGTTTTTAAACCTTTTTTTTTTTTTTTCCCCTTTTCTAGTAGGTAATCATCCCTGCCAATAATACCCTGGTGAAGCTGCATGACTCAAAAATCTCAAGTAAAAAGTCAACTAGCAGATTCTTTCCCTGGTCATAACCACAGAGGAAATACAATAGTGAATGACATGGTTTTACAGGTCTTTCACTGAGCAAAATTAAATATTTTGTGGACAGTTATTTTAATCAGATGGAGATTTGATGACTGTCCCTATGATCACGTGCTTTGACTAAAAAGAAGGCAAATATTTTGACAGTGGTAAGAAAGCTCAATCCCAACAACCTGTCAGTAATGCCTTGAATAACCACTTTTTCCATCCCCATAAAGCTGTCTTATGTGATTTCTAGAAACTGATGCTTTTTTTCCAAAACCATTCAGCACCAAACATCCATCAAATGCTCCCCACAAAGGCCTTTCCTGCTGGGGGAAGACCCCTCTTGGTTTAACTTTTTCTCCTAAAATGGAAAAGGAGACAATGCACTTTATCCTGTGGTGTAATTCCATTGTCAGAAGACAGTCAGGTACTTCTGGAATGGAAGACCAAAACAGGTTTTAAAGATATATCTGAAAAAATAATTAATTTAAATAGTTGAAAAAATACCTGAACTGCCATCAAGCTGCACCAGATTTTTTGTTTCCTTGTTCCTATAAAGCCCCAGATGCCAAACCTTGTTCTGGTATAACTTAGAGCTGTATGAAGACATTTTCCAAGAACCCAGTGGAGGTGCAGCGTTGCTGATGTTAAAACATCACCAGGTCCTCTGTAAGGACGTGCCTCCATATTATCTCCAGCTTAATCATATCCCCAGCCAGGACCTGCTGACTCACAGCAGTGAGTCAAGAGCTGTTCTCCCAGCAAGGTTTAATTGAAACATCCATGTGTACGAAGCTGATGTTGGGTTTCCCTGGATATATTTAAAAGATGTGCAGATGGGGCACTTGGGGATGTGGTTTGGTGCTGGCCTTGGCAGTGCTGGGTTAATGGTTGGACTCGATGATCTAAAAGGGCTTTTCCAACCTAAACAGTTCTGTGATTCTATGATTTCATCACAGCCACGAGCTGGAACTTGAACACAGATAAATTATGTAACTCCTATAAAGGATGGAGGAACCCACAGTATCCTTCCGGTCGTCCTGTTTCCCCCTGTCCCTACAGACTGCCTTTCCCACCTCTGTCTGCCTGTGTTTCCTTACAGAAAAGTTAGCCTTTCCCAGTCCCAAACGTGCCAGCAGTCAGTCCCTCTGGTGTTCAATCCCTTTGCTTCGTGTGGTCTTTGCAAAAGGGCCAAAATCTGCTCAGAGCTTCAGTCCAGCACTGAGCTGGACCCAGCTGGGCTCAGTTCTAACTCCAGGCAGACTAGAGAAGGCTCCAAAGGCTTGCTCTGGGTCTCAGGTGTGCTGACCTGTTTAACTTACCCTGTTTCTGCTGCCAGACAAAGCACAAAGGCAGGTTTCAGCTGAAGAACCAAGCGTGCCAAAGCCCAGCCCTGCTCCTTCCCAGGAAGACACAGCTGCTGGAGCTGGAAGCGCTCGGGAGCGCAGCGTTCCCATCGACAGGTAAATGCCATCTCAACAGGTCGATATAACACGCATGGATTTCTGAGAGGGGCAGACTTTGCTGCAGGGAAATCAAGCTCTCCGTTGTGGAGGAACCAGGTGGTGACTTGAACAGATTCTTGTAGGTTTGTCATAATTTTTGGGATCCTGGTGGCACGTGCTTTGCCGAAGAAGGGTGTGGAAAAGGTTGGAGAGAAATTCATTGCCCCAAACCAGAATTCCTCTTGTGTTAATTTTAAGTAAATGACTCCTTGTCTGATGGTTAAGCAGGTCAATGGCAGGGTGGAATCCTGCACCTCTGTCACTGTTTGTGACCATGTCTTGATCTTTTCTCTTGGGCTTCATGACAGAACCTCACCAGAGGCAGGGGCAGGAGGCTGGTACAGGAGAGAAGGAGACGTGGTCTGGGATGTGCACAGTGAAGTTTATATTGAGACCACAGAAAGAACTCGTGTGTATAAGACTGAGGAGAAGACCCCAGCAAGTAAGAACACACCCTGTTTCCCTCTCCCACATTCCACAATTGCCACTGTCTTTTTTTTGCTATCAACTCCCCATGGCTGCTTTTTTAAATAGTTCCCTATTTTGAGTGGTTGCTGTTGATTAAACAAAGAATAATAGATAACCCTGAAGATAAGAAGCCTAAAAGTAATGCCAGTATAAAGAAACCCAAATATATTGCTGTGGTGCCTCTTGATTTAACTGTAAACTCTGTTATATCATAAATGGCCCATCCTATAAATCCCACTGGTGTAACTCAACCTACATCAGCACACTGGGGACAAAGTTATGGTGGTGTGCATGGAGCAAACCCTTCTGTCCCACCAGGTCCTCCCTACATGCAAGTGACAATAGAGGATGTGCAGGTGAACTCTGGGGAACGTGCCAAATTCCAGGCAGTCATCGAAGGAACCCCCCCACCCACCGTGCTGTGGTTTAAGGTGAGTGCAGACTTTTCTCTGGCTGACTGGGAGGACCCCAGGAAGGACTCTAGAGCTGCACTTCCACAGGGAATGTCCTCTACTCCTTCATCCCACACCTCTTACGCTGATTTTGGGTCATGTCTGTGGGGTTTTGTTGAACCAGTGGAACCACCATCCATGGGTCTCATCCTATCTTGTCTCCAGTGTCACTGGGGATCCTTTTTCAGACAGGACAAACCACAAAGGTGGTTTTGGGGACCAAGATGAGCAGGAAGGGAGATTGGCTCCTGCCTGAGAGTCTCTGACATATGTGCTGTTGCCTGGGGCTGGGGATGGGATTAGAGGTGGTTTATTCCAATTGTGACTTCCAGGCTCTGTATCTTTTCTGCCACTAATTGTAAAAGCGAGTGTGACCAAGGACAACAAATATCCCATAGAAAGGAAAGAGAAGTAATTTATCATTCCTTAGAATATTGTTGTCATATCTTGTCATATTGCTAAAAGAACCCCCAACTTGCTCTGTCAATCCTCGACTGGAAGGGGTTCCAGAGGGCATTGCTGCAGCTGTACCAAACCATGGGCAAGCCATGGGTGTATTAAATGATGCTTTGTGTCTTATCCTTTCTCCCTTCCCTAATAATTCTAACATCTGGTACTTTCTGGCTCCCACCAAGCACTGAGCTGGTGCTGCCATGGAGTGGTTTACAATAACTTAAAGTTTTCTGCAGTATAAAAAAGAACAGCTCTGGGACTGACATTCTATGTGGGGTAATAGGGTTCACTTCACATCTATTGTATTATGTACATATATGTTTATATTGTAGTATATATATTTATGTTGTATTTTACTCCAATAGGGACCATTGGCAAATGCTCACAATGTTCCCTCTGTGCCACACACACACACACTCCCTCCTGTCCCTTTCTTCACAGCATTTAGGAATAGATAGAATCACAGAATCTTTAAGGTTGGAAAAGACCTCGGGGATCATCGAGTCCAACCTTTGACCAAACACCACCATTAAACCAGAGCACTGAGTGCCACATCCAAGGATGGGAACTCCACCACTTCTCTGGGGAGTCTGTTCCAGTGCTTAATCACCCTTTCTGTGGAGAAATTCCTCCTGATGTCCAGTCTGAACCTCCTTTGTTCCCTGGGAGCAGAGCTCGACCACCCCCAGCTCCCCCCTCCTGTCAGGGAGTTGCAGAGAATGAGAAGGTCCCCCCCAAAGCCTCATTTTCTCCAGGCTGAGCCCCCCCAGCTCCCTCAGCTGCTCCTCACCTGACTTACAAACACCACAAGTGCCAGCACAAGCTGGAGACCAGGCAGGAGCGAAGCAGCTGGTCCTGGTGTTCCCTGGGCTGACTGCTCTGGAATGGTGTGCTGGGAGAGCTGAACCATCAACCACATGGCACTGGTGACCCCTCCCAAGCCTGTATTCCTATAAACACTGGGACATGGAGGATTCTTCAGCCAGCATTTTGCTAGTGAGATCTGCTGACCCTGACAGTCTGTGTCGTAGCTCTGCTGCTCCCTCAGCTTGTCTCTTGAAGAGCGGGAAACATCTGTTTCTGTACTGGTTTTTTCTAGTGATAAAATATCATTTCCTTCTTTCAGGGCACTTCGTTGCTGGCAGACAGTGACAGAGTCCACCAGGGGAGGGAAGGAACAACGTATTTCCTGGAGGTGGATGAAGCTTCCCTGGAAGATGGTGGTGTTTACACCTGTGTTGCCAAAAATGCAGGAGGGGAGGTTCTGTGCAAAGCAGAGCTCGTTGTACGTGAAGGTAATGCCACTCCCTCAGCTGCTCAGGGGTTGTTTCCACAGCCATGACAACCTGGCCTGTTCTGGTACCTGTGTGGTATCAGCTCTCTACTCTTGTGTGCATTCATGTATTGCTAAATACAGCAAGATCCAGTATGAAAGCAAATCCCAGAATCCTGGGATGGTTTGGGTTGAAAGGGGCATTAAAACCATCTCATTCCACCCCCTGCCATGGGCAGGGACACCTTCCACAAACCCAGGTGGCTCCAAGCCCTGTCCAGCCTGGCCTTGGACACTCCCAGGGATCCAAGGGCAGCCACAGCTTCTCTGGGCAGCCCCAAAGTTCACATTGAGAAGTTCTGCTATCAAGCAGCTCCACTTAATTATCTGCAGAAGTTTAGAGAACCTCAGTCATTCTTCTTGCTTGCCCTGTGATAACTTTGCACACTATCAGCAAGGCATTGCTGTCTGAATATTAACCTTTATATTTTCCTTCATTTCCAAAGCTAAGAGAGACCAAGAAGGAAAGAAAGTGGCCACCAGGAGAAAGCTCCACGCCCATTATGAGGTGAAGCAGGAAATTGGAAGGTAAATGAATTTTCCAGCTCTAGAGCATCACTGCCAGGGAATATCTAATTGTTCCTCTGAGCTGCTGAGGCAGAGGGGGCCCAGCTGTGGAAAAGTGGGAGGTTAGGGTTAGGGTGTGCTGGGAATGCTTTCCTGTGGTTTCTGACAGAGGATAGGAGAGTCCATACAGACCACAAGTCCAGGCATCAGCCTTTGTCAGCACCTGAATCACCTGAAACAGCTTTTCCCATGACATGGACACATTGCTCCGCTTTGGAGACAGCCAGGAGAGGGCAACAGCACCTCACACACAGGAAAACGAGCTTTTCATGCTGGAGAATTCAAGCACTGGGCAGTGGGGAGCTCTGAAGGGTCAGGAGGTGGAAAAATCTCTGCCTGCTGCTCTTTAAACCCTGTCTGAGCAGGGCTTGTCCTTCCATTCCCGTGCAGGGGCTGCTTCAGCTTCGTGAAACGGGTTGTGCACAAAGGGAACAGGGTGTCCTGTGCTGCCAAATTCATCCCCCTGCGAAGCAAAACCAAGTCTCGAGCCCACCAGGAGAGGGACATCCTCGCCTCCTTGTCCCACGACAGAATCACCAGGCTCCTGGATGAGTTTGAGACGAGGAAAACCCTGATTTTGGTCCTGGAGTTGTATCCTTTTCCCGTGCAGCTCATCTGAGGGGGCTGGGAAGTGCTGGGTAGAGCCCATTTGTTGAATAACTTCGGAATTAAGCATTTTTTAGGTTTTGCCTGAGGCAAAAGGGCATGCAGAGCCCTTCTCTGCCCTGCAGGGTGGCACAGCTCTGTGGGAGCTTCACTGCAGGGCTGTGGGGTGAAATCATATTTGTACATCCGAGTGTGAATGGGTTGTTAAGCATCAAAACTCCGCTCTGAAATGTCTGGAAGTTAAGGACTCTTTTTTTTTTTTTCCATGAGCTCCAGTCTGGGTGAGCACCAGGAAAAGGCAGAAAACCCATAGCCAGCAGGTAGATTTTAGCAAGAGCAATACCAAAATCTACCACCCTGCAGATTGATCGAAGGAGCAGAGGTTTAGAGCAGCCCAACTCTGCCAGAGGGGCGCTGCAACAGAGATCTTAATGAGCATCACACTGGCTGAGGTCACCTGGTGAATTCTGCTGGTGGCTGACACAGCAAAAAGGAGCTTTTACCTGTAGTTCTGCTCTCCCTTAATCTGCCCTCCTCAGATGCTCCAGTGAAGAGCTCCTGGACCGTTTGTTCAAGAAGAGTGTGGTCACTGAAGCTGAGGTAACTCCTCTTCCTCACTTGAGAGCCCAGAGCTGGTTCCACCTGCATTTTCCTCGTGGAATACGAGGAATGTCTTTGAAACCAGTGATAACCTGTCAAAACACAGGCAGCTTTTCAAATGTGTTCCTGTTGAGTTTCTCTGGGGAGTAACTGGAAGCAGGCAGGGGTTTTGACCACCAGGATTGCATTGAGCCTAAAAAACATTATTATATTTCCTCTAATGTTACCATTTCTTTGCTATATCTGTCACCTGGAGCTCCTCTATCTTCACTTGCCTAATATCACTTTATTCCCTTCTAACTGAATTCTATCCACTCTTTTTCAGTCCCCAAATAATGGGATGAAATTATGGTTTCTAAAGGATTTGGGTGGTTTTTTTTTGGATCTTTGATGCTCAAAGTTCCAAAATGTTTCATATCTCCCATCTAGTAGCCAGGTGTCCCACATTTATGGGTAAAATTGATTTTTTTCTTAGAATACTCAGAGAGAAAAATCATAGAATGGTTTGGGCTGGGAGGAATCTTTAAGGATCAAATGTCAATTGACACTATAAAATGTCAAAGGTAAAGGACTTCCAGAGCTGAATCTGGATGTAAATCTAGATATAAATGTTCACAGTCATAGTCTGATTGGATCTGCATATGGTCAACAAATAGGTTTACAACACAGTTTTAAAATGTATTTGTGTTTTAAATGTGTTTTCCTGATTTACACCAAGCCAGAGCAGAGTTTGTCTTATGACAGCTGATAAAGTTCATCGAACTTGAGGATTTTTCCCTCTTTTTTTTTCTTTTTTTTTTTTTTAATTTGCATCTTTGTAGGATTGAGTTTGTTTTGTGGGGGTTTTTTTTGTTTGTTTGTTTGGTTTGGTTTGGTGTTTTTTTTTTTTTTGTTTTGGTTTGGTTTTGTTTTGGGTTTTGTTTTTTTTTGTTGTTGTTGGTTTTGTTGTTGTTGTTGTTGTTTTTTGGTTTTTGTTTTCTTTTTTTTAAGAAGTAGGGACTTTTTCACATACAGAAAGTTCCAGCAGGGCAAAGGGGTCACACAGGAGGCTCAGCTTCATTGTGTTTGGTTCACATCTGACTCCAACTGCAAGACTAATTAAAGAAGTTAATTCGAATTTTAAAAGTATTTCTTGTTCAATTTCTCCCTCTCTCATATGCTACAAATACAGGTGGAATCAGGGACCCTCCTCTTTACTATTACTGTTTAATAATTATTTAATAATTAATTTAATTCTTAGGTCAAATTGTATATCAAGCAAATTTTGGAAGGACTCAAATATCTTCATGACAACAACATCCTTCACTTGGACATCAAGGTAATGTGCCATGACCAGCTTTTCACAGCCTCTTCTTTGTCAGGAAATGGCTGTTCTCTGTTTGAATTATTCAGTTATTAATCACTTATTTCTTACTTAAAAAGGAAAATATTATCTACTTTAAAGTTTCTCCTTTCCTTTCCTTTCCTTTCCTTTCCTTTCCTTTCCTTTCCTTTCCTTTCCTTTCCTTTCCTTTCCTTTCCTTTCCTTTCCTTTCCTTTCCTTTCCTTTCCTTTCCTTTCCTTTCCTTTCCTTTCCTTTCCTTTCCTTTCCTTTCCTTTCCTTTCCTTTCCCTTCCCTCCCCTTCCCCCTTCCCAAACCTTCCCAAACCTTCCCTTCCCCCTTCCCTTTTCTTTCCTTCCCTTCCTCCTTCCTTTCCTCCAAACCTTCCCTTCCTCCTTCCCTTCCTCCTTCCCTTTCTTATTTCTCCTTCTCTTTCTCCTTTATCTTTTCTGTTTTCCCTCTTCCCTTTTCCCTTCCCTTTCCTTTAACAGCCCCTGAACATCCTCATGGTTTACCCCGAGAGGGAGGACCTGAAGATCTGTGACTTTGGGTTTGCTCAGAGGATCACCCCCTTCGACCCCCAGTACAGCAAATTCGGCTCCCCGGAGTTCGTTGCCCCAGAGATTGTCTCTCTGTCACCCGTGTCAAAGGCAACTGATATCTGGTAATATCTGCTCATCTCCCATCTTCCTAAAAAGCTTTTTCAGGCCTTTGATGGCCTGAATCTCCATTTACTGTTAATAAGTAAATGGAGCAGCGATAATTACACAGGAAGCTGGAAGTGAACCTTGAGAATCCAAAAGCCATCAGGGCTCTTCAAAGCTCCTTCTGTCTGTTTTCTTTTATTTTTTTTTTCCATCCATAATTGAACTCTGACAGCTCACTGATGCAAGGGAGCATCTTACAGGAGATGATCTCTATTAGAGGCAGCAACAAGGGAGAATGATCCTAAAAGGCTTTCTAGAAAAGGAAAACAAACTCAAAAAAACCCAAAAGTATTCTGAGCCTTTTCCTTTATCTGTGCTTTAAAATTGGAAGATGGCTTGAGAACAATTTTAAAACATATTGAAGGGGGAAAAAAAAACTTAAAAGGGAAAATAGCTTTTGGGATTTATTTTCCTTGAAAAGGTGAGGAGAAGGAGGTGTCTAGTGGCAGGAAGAGGGGCTGTGTGCTTGAGATGGACAGATAAATAGTGACAAATACCTGACATTTGTGCTCCCTTTCTCCTCAGGGCTGTTGGAGTCATAACGTATTTAAGGTAAATAAATCTTCTATTCAAGATTCATTTAATAATCCTTTGTCCATCAGAGCCCTCCAGTGCCTTCAAGTGGGGGATTTGAGTGGAGCACTGAGGCTTTCTCTGATAAAGACAATTTATTTTGTGTTTTCCTCCTTTCCTGGGTTCCCAGGGTTGTTGTCCCTGAGAGCTGCATTCTGGTGGGAACAGTGGATGAGGTTCAGCCTCCCCCTTTCCTGTTTTAGCCAGCACCCCACTATAGCTGTGCCTTCATTCCTTATCTTAATATTATCCCAAATAAACAATGATTCAGTCAAATGCCATAAAGTGCTGGGGTGAAAGATGATCTGGTAGTGAACACCTTGCTCACAAGCAAGTCCCACTCGTGGAGTCCCTCAAATATTTTAAAACCCCCACGAGGGCACTTGTGCTTTGCTGTCATTTGAACAGCAAACAAAAAAAATCTAAAATCTGTCTCCTTTTATTCTGTGGTGTCCAACAAATAAGCCTCACGTGCAAATCTCCGTTTGCTGGGGAGAACGACAGGAAAACCCTCCTGAACATCCAGAGCGGGGAAATTTCGTGGACCATTCCCGACGTCGTTCACTTGAGCGAGGATGCAAAGGACTTCATGAAAGGGATCCTGCAGCAGAACCCCAAGTGAGTGTCCTCCTGTGCTTCCTTCCTTAACTGAACCCCAAATGAGTGTCCTCCTGTGCTCCCTCCCTTAACTGAACCCCAAGTGAGTGAAGCTCCTGTGCTTCCTGCAGCCCCGTGCAGGGGTGTTGGTGTCTCAGCAGGGCACATCTCAGCTCGTCAGAGCTGCTGTTCTCACAGAAAGCTGATGCTTTGAGATGTTTTGCCCTAATTTTGCCTCATTATTCCCCGTTACCCAAACCACAGTTTGGATATTTGCCAAACTGGGGTGGTGATGTCCTTTGCTCCCTGCCTCCTCCTGGAGGGTGAGTTTCTGGAACGACAGAGACAAGTGGGAAGAGCAAGGACTGGTGTAGAGTGAGTTATGAGAGAATTAAATAACATTAACCATATTCATTAAGCAATTTGAGGTACAAAAGGAGGCTTGAAGGCACGTTTGCAGGCCCTTGCTTTTTAATTTCATTTCTGTTCTTTCTGCCTCCTGCCAAAGCTATTTTCTCTCTGGCCACCTAAAGAGGTGAAGTCCCTCTTAGGGCTGCTCTGGACACAGGCTCTTGCTGAGGATCTGTGGGGAGTCTGGGAAAGAAAAAGGAGGATTATTTCACCTCAAGGGAAGGAAACCTTGGGGCTGAAAGCTGCTGTCTGCCTTGTGGGCTTCTCATCTCCAAACCAGCAGCCTGAGGACGCACACCATGGTGTGCACGTGTGCCCATGTGTGGCAGCACCTTCAGGAGGATCTTGTGGTCCCTTTGGAAGTGACTTCCTACTAAAATGTCCATCTCTTCTCTTACCAGAGCCAGGCCTAGTGCTTTGGACTGTCTGTCCCACAAGTGGTTCATGGTAAGTGTGTCCTAGTCCTTTATTAGTCATCACAATAATGAGGTTGGAGGAGACCTTGGGAAGGGCAGCTGTTAAAGCTGGTGGATATTTGCTGGTTTATTTTTTTTTCCCCGTGGTCTCCTATTTTCTGTGCCACAGAGGAGCTCAGGAATGGCTCCCCAGGAAGGGGTTTGCATGCCAGGATATAATTTCTTTCAAAGGATAAAGATTTAGGTTGGAAAAGCCCTCTAAGATCATGGAGTCCAACCATTAACCCGGCACTGCCAAGGCCACCACTAAACCACATCCCCAAGTGCCACATCTTTTAAATCCTTCCAGGGATGGTGACTCCACCATCCTGCCTTGGGCAGACTGTTCCAACCCTTGATAACCCTTTCCAGGAAGAAATTTTCCCTCATATCCAAACTTAACCTCCCCTGGTTCAACTTCAGGCTGTTTCCTCTAGTCCTCTTGCCCCTTTGCAGGGCAAAGTTTTGGTTTGTATTCTAATGCCTCAAATCACTGAGGGGAAAAGAGCTAAAATAAACAATAAAAAAAAAGGATTTAATGTCAGGTATTGAACAAGGCTTACTTTTATCACTGATTTTGTCTGCAGTTTGTCTATGAAGGGATTGTAGCACTTGGTCCGTTGTGACTTTCCCAAATTAACCATTTCTGGAAGGAGGGAATCCAAGAGAGTTATTAGGAAATGAAGTCAGTTTTTTTTTTTTTTAACCAATGATTTTCCTCTCATTCCACCTGGCAGCACAACGTCCCCCTCGAAGCAGCTCATTTCATTAACACCAAGCAGCTCAAATTCATTGTGGCTCGGAGCAAGTGGCAGGTGAGTTGCCCTTAATCTCTATTTTTGTTATATAATCTATATGATAATCTATAATAATCTATATACTATGTAATAATAAATATTATAGGTTATTTATAGTTTATAATATATAATATACAGTTATATTGTATTGCATATTATACTATTTACTCTATACTATATATTATATATAATCAATAATGTATAATATACAGTAATCTATAATAATCTACATAATCTATATTTTTGTTATCTCTATTTGCTTTGCCATCCTCCCACCATGTTCCCACCTCACTGTGCTGTGTTTTGTTTGGCTTCCCAGCGCTCTCTGATGTGCTACAAATCCATCCTGGTAATGAGGTCTATCCCAGAAATCCTGGAAAGGACCCACGACAACAGCTCCCTGGCCATCTCCCGCCACCTCATCGAGGAAAGCACTTCATCCAGCACCAGTGGCTCCTCTTCAGACAACGAGAACTCGAATTTCCCCACGAAGAGGCACTTCGGTTCCACCCCCGAGCTGCACCTGCCCGTGTTTGATGCACCAAGTTACCAGGAGCCTCCAAAACGTTCCAGTGAGCAGAAGCACTCCAAGACACCAGTCCCTCCAGTAAAACCCATGAGGAGGAAGTACGCTTCCATGAGAGCTGAGGTGGGGGACAAATCACCTACGGAAAGCAAAGAGCTCGTGGCTTTCCAGGAGAAAGAGGAGGGGCTCCATCCCAGAGCTGGAGATGAGAGAGCAGAGCCTTCATCCGTGAGGGCTTCCAGGGAAAGCACATCACATCCTGCTCAGAAAGAAAAACCAGCTGACAGGGAGAGAACTGAAAAGGCCGGGGATGGCACAGAAAAACCATCTGCCTTTGTGCCCAGGCAGAGTGTCATCAAAAGCACTTTCTACAGCCAAGCAACAGAGCTCCCTGCAAGGCCGCCTTCCTCGCCAGGCAGGGAGTTCAGGAGGCACCTGGACAGAGCCAGGAGGACTTTCCGGAAAGCTGGATATTCCAAGGTGCCCCTCAGCGGCCTCCGTGAGCCCCTCCTGGAACAGTTTGAGCTGGAAGAGGAGGAGGAGGAAGGAGATGATCGCAGGGAAAGCCCGCTGGGATCCTTGACCAAATCGGCGTCGTTTGACACGGCCAGGAAACCACCACACCCTGCCATTGCTGGTGCCAGCAGGAGCCGCTCCCTGGACGACTACAGGCTGAGAGCCTCGAGGTCACTGAGGGAACAGGATATCTTGGAAGAAGACTGTGATGTCCTGTCCCAGGAGAGCTGCCCCGAAGGCAGTGACCACTGTGACATTTCTGCAGGGCCCGGCAAGGGATGTTCTGTGGGCACATCAAAGCAGGAGGACGTCAGGAGAGCCAGCAGGGATTGTTCAGGAGAGAAGCCCCCTCCTTCCACACACTGTGAGGGTGATGGGTGCCCAGCTGCTTTTATGCAGCAGGCTGAGGGACTCGCAGTGTCACCTCGCAGGAGCGAAAATAGGAAACCTTTACTGAAGAAGTCAAAAGCTACTGAGTTTGAGGAGGATGTTGAAGATTTGGAAGGCAAAAGCCCCATTCTGACTGCCCAGTGCTCAGATGTAACTGCGTCAGCAGCCCAAAAACATGAGAGCGTGGAGGGTAAATCCTCCTCTGACAGTGCTTTTCGGGAGGGCAAAGAGTCCATTCCAAGCCTGACACAGTCAGAGGCCACCTCTGAGTCACCTCTCACGAGTAAGGGAGGTGTGTGTCTGCCCCAGGAATCTGCTCACAGCACTGACATCCACCCGGATCAGAAAGGTGGAACGTTGCTGATCAAAAGGACGGCCCCAGTTCCGCCTTGGAAGGACAAGAGGCAGAAACATTCAGATGAGAAGACCTCTGCTCACGGCGTTGCTGAGTCTGAACCCATGGAGCAGGAAAGCTCTGCTGCTCCAGCAGAACGGAGAGAAACTCCTTCACTCCCAATAAGTAAAGGCAGAGGTCAGGAAATTCCTGGGAAAAGTGTTCCAGCAGCTGCTGTCTCGCTGGGCAAGCGGCCAGGTGCCCTCCCAGCTGGTGAAGGGGCCCCTCAGAAGGTGAAGACCCGCCAAGAGGTGAGATCTGCTGTCCTGGAGGATGAAGGGCTGGGTGTGGCAGGAGTCACTCCACCATCAGCCCATGCTGGTGAAAGCCAAGCTCACAGGAAGGCTCCTGTTCGTGGATTCACAGCAGCAGCCACCCTGAAAGGAGAGCACCTCACTGTTCCCAAAGTCCCAGCCCCACAATCAGTGCCGGCTCCCGATGGAGCACGGGCTGAGAGGGAAGGGCCAGCTCACAGCAAGGAGGGCTTTGCTGTCCCAGAGGCTGTTCCCAGCTTGGCCCACGAAGGAGCCAAACCCCAGAAGATTCCTGAAGGCCATGCTGTTCCAGAGGGCAGGCACACAGCGGGAAGGGTGTCCTCCCAAAGCACTGTTCTCCCTTGGGTCTGTGAGAGGGAAAAACAGGAACCTCCACTCCTTCACAGCGAGGTCAGAGCTGCTGTGACAGCAAGTGGAAGCCCAGCAGCTGCACAGGCCTTGGCTGCTCCTTTCCCCAAGGCTGGACATGGAGTTTTGGAGCATCACAGGGCTGCCAGTCCCAGTGCTGGGATTTCTGACGGTCTGGGGGGTGCATTAAGTGCTGCACAGCCAGAAGTTGCTCCACCTCCAGTCCGTGAAGTAGAATATGAGGAGCATCCAAAGGTTCCTGGTGAGGGCGGAGGCGTTGCCTTGGAAAGGGGAAGTTCTGAGGCTGGAAGAGCTGTCCCACCGTCGCTCCGCAGGGATGGCAGTCAGGATCACAGGTCACATCACAGGTCTTCCTTCTACAGCGATGAGGAGTCTGCTGTGCTGGAGGGCTTGGTGGACGAGATGGTTTCCCTCTCCGAAGAGATGAATGTTTGGGCAGAGTCAGTTTCTGGAGAGAAGGAGAGCAGAAGGCACATCTCTCCTCCCACAGAGGGTAGCCAAGCACCCACCGACTCCTCCTTCCCTTCCGTGAAACAGGGTGGAAGAGGAGAAGTCTCTGAGCAGGATGGCCTTGAAGAACCCTACCTTGGGGTGAGGGAGGAGTCAGAGGTGCTGGAAGGGCAGGGAGCACAGACAGTTCCCCGTGAGTGTGAACACCTGGAGGACCTGGCGTTTGAGAGCCCCTCTTCCAGCCGAGCCAGCGTTTCCTCAACAGAGAGCCTGGACACCGGGAAAAGGCCCAGTCGGGTGTCAGTGGCCAAGGACACCGGGAAACACCCCGAAGTGTCTTTGGTGAAAATCAAAGACCTGTCAGATGAAGCCCCCAGCACTGGCAGCGGCCCTCAAAAATTTGACATCTCAGAGGTGGAACCTGCCTACTTGAACTTCTCTGACTTGTATGACATTGTCTACTTCCCGTTTGAATTCCTGTCCTACAAGAAGCCTTCGCCCAAGCCAGTCCGCAGACGTGTTTTTATTCCCCTTGGTGAAAGGGCAAGGTCCCCTCCTGCAGGGCATCTGCATAAGGACAAAAGGCTGTGCATCAGGGAACAGGCAGAGGACAAGAACAGGAAGAACCATTTGGAAATATCTGAGGGTTCAAAGGCAGCTCACTTAGTAGCCATGGGGAAAGGGGCGGAGAGCCATAAAGAAATGTATAGCTCCCAAAAGGACTCCAGTGGGAAGCAGAAAAGCTCCTTCCATGCCAAGCCAGGACTCTTTAAGCCATATGCCAGGTCTCATTCAGTGGAGCTGTCGGTGGAGCAGAGCCTGAAGAAGAAAGTAAAAGCTTCTGTTGCCCACATATCAAGAATCCTAAAAGGAAAGACCTCTCCTGAGCCAGAGGCAGAGGAAGGTAAGCATTTCACTCTTCTCCTATACAGATTTTTCTGCTATGACTGGGCTCTGATAAAGCTGCCTTTTCCTTTTTCCCCAGCATGTCTGAGGCTGTGGTTAGACTGGGATTGTAAAACTGGCCGTGGCAGGTTATGAAATCAGCAGTTTCCAGCTCCACCACTACCCCTCTGTTACTGGGTTACTCCAGTGCAGAGGCAGATGGGCTAATGCACTGATGGAAGGGGCTCAAATTCCCCTGTCTGAGGTTGCACAAAAGCAGATCAGGGCTGGGTGATGCTTTCCTTGCTGCATCAGTTATCATCTGACCTTGGTAAATCTCAAAAAAATAAAGTGACTGGGAGAAGCTGGTTAAGTCCCCCTGGCTACTGGACATCAGGATCTGTCCTTTCTTCTCTGCCATCCCCAAATATTCCCCGTTCTTCCAGGATGTTATTGTGTTTGTAACAGCTGTCACAGCCTTCCCTGCTGACTGAAGGCTGGTTAATAAGGGAACCTGTGAGTGATGAGCTATTTCTGTGTGAATGGCAGAGCTGTCACTGTAAATTGCTGCCACGGGGAGAAGGGTGGCCTGGAATGACTCCTCATCCTTTCTCAAAACAGAGTTTGGTGAGCTGGGAAGTGAGGCAGCAGAAAGAGAGCTGTTAATAGGGGCTGAAGGATCTCTGAAGAGGAAATCAGCGCTCCCCTCATTCAAGTTGCCAAGCCTCATGCCAAAGGAGAAAGGTATTGCTGTGGCACAAGCCAGTGGTTTGTTTTAGCTATGAAGTATCAGTAATGAAAATCCCAGTGCTGTGTGAGGCCAGTTTCTAAGGATGGATCTGCAGTGATTGTCTGGAGATGACCTGGGCCAACTCATGCAACATGAGCCAGTGTCCTGTGTTTACATCACAACTAAGACCTTGATAAAACTTGTCATGGCACTGTTTGCAAATTGGAGCTGTTCCAGGAAGCCACTGCAAAGGAATAAAATCCAGGTGTAAGCTGGAAAGAGAACAAAAGGAGTGTCCATGGGTGGGAAGGCAGAGGCAGGGAACAATGAATCCCTGTGATCCAGTCCTGAATGGATGGATGTGTAATGTGCAGACATACAGAGCTATGGAATGAAAAATAATGGGGCAGTCCCAAATGGTGCATCAGCAAAGCTGAACTTGCTTATTCCCACACAAGTTTCGCCTTGACTCTGTCAGGAGCACTTCCCAAGGTCAGGTTAACATCCCAGTACTCAGCAGAGCCCAGGCAAGCACTGGGAAGGGCAGGTGTGGGAGGCTGGCAGCTCCTGGAAACTGTGGAGAAAAAAAACCTGGAGATGCACAGAAGAAAACCCGAGCTCCCCCTTTGCCATGGAGACAGGAGCAGATTGGATGCTCTGTGAGGTTTTTATTCTTTCATATCCAGCTTTCATCTCTTCCTATGTTGTCTTGATAAGGCCTCTAAGGTCATCGAGTCCAACCATCCCCCAGCACTGCCAAGGCCACCAGTAAACCCTGTCCCCAAGTGCCACATCCACACATCTTTTAAACCCCTCCAGGGATGGTGTCTCCCTAATATCCAAACTAAACCTCTCCTGCTGCAACTGGAGGTCTTTTTAATCTTGTTCTATTCGATCCCCTCGCCCTTGAAATACCATCATTTAGTTTTGCCCCCACATTTAGGCTCGGCCAGGGGAACACTCTTGCTGTGGCATTATCTCTGCTCTGAGCTGTTCTGCTGCCTCAGCTGTGCCAGCAGGGCTGGGCAGTGCAGGTGGACTTCCCAAGATCCCTCTGGATGATCATGTGTGAGCAGTCACTGTGTCCCTGAGGCTCCTGCACCTGTGCCCAATGCCCATGGGAATTCTCCGACGGGTGGTCCAAAGGATGACAGAGCAAGAACCGGAGATGTTCTCGAACAATTAAAAATTTTTTTTTCTGATGTCCTGCATGCATTTGTTTTCCACACAGCTCTCCTGGCTATTCTGAATTGATGTTTTTTCCTCTTTCCTGCAGCCCCATCCTTCACTGAGGAGCTCATGGACCAGGCTGCTGCCGTGGGACAGTGCGTGACGCTGTCGTGCCGGACGGCAGCTCACCCCTCCCTGCACATCAACTGGTTCAGAGGTGATGCTGGCATCCCTCCAGGGAGTCCCTGACCTCTGGGATAGGGATGCAGGGAGGGGTTTAGACACCTTGGTATCAATTTTCAGGGTGCTTATCTCTCCTACCTTCTGTTTTTCAGACGGGATCCCTGTCCAGGGCAGCAGCCGGATCCTCATCTCGTCCACCCTCAAACACTTCCAGCTCTTGACTATTCTCTCTGTTAATGCTGAGGATTTTGGGATTTACACCTGTGTGGCAACAAACTCCCTGGGCTCGGCATCCACCTCTTGTGTCATAAGAAAAGCAGGTAAGAGGAGAAGCAGGTACAGATAGAGGTGTTATAAATAATTCTGCCCCAAAATGCAACCTGTAAATACCTTTAAGGTGAGATTTCTGCAGGGAGGTGCAGAGGACAATCTCTCCCTTGCTGTAGTCCACAGCCTTTGCTGTCTGGTAGCATGGCACATATTGCAGGGTTCATTCCCTCTTCTTCACTCTTCTGCATTCAGAGACCTCCAAGCCAAACTTTATTACTGAGTTTAAATTAAGGTTGGGTTAAATTGCTGTTTCTCTAGGTGTGTGCTTATATATACATATAAAATATATACATATATATATAAATAATATCTGTAACTGAGACGTGCTGGGTGTAGGTTTTTGATTCACAGCAGTGCTGCTCTTAACAGTCCCTGGGTTTTGTGCCTCCTCTCAACAGAAGTTCCTCCCAGCCCTCCACCCCCTGACATCGTGGAAGTCTACAAGGATGGAGTGCAGGTGGTCTGGAAACCTGTGGAGACCAACACCCCTGTCCATTACACCATCCAGGGCAAGAGTGAAGGTAAAGTTCTGCCCTTACACCTCCCAGGGAACATCTCGCTTTCTGTGATCCTTTCACCAGCTGGATATTTTATTTTTATTCAGAAACAGCCTGATTAACTCCCTAGTTTTGAGTTGGGAATGAAATCCATACAGCCATCATTCAGCCATCTGAAAGTTAAATGTTGTGCTAAGTGAATCAGCCTGGAAAATACAAATTCTCATACCAAGGCTTTGCTGAAGTGTGACTCCAACTAGGTCACACCAAAGTTATGATCAGAAAGTGAACAGCTACAGGAGAAAATGCCTGGTTGGTGCCTGATACACAGCCTTGAGTAATCTGGCAACCTGATACACTAATAATGCCCAGCAAACAACATCATCCTGTATCCAGGCTTTCTGGACAGTCTGTTGTGGGGAAAGATGGCCTGTCAAAAAGGGAATTCATCCTGTGCTGAACAGCCGTGCTTTCTTTTCCCATTGATTATGGAGGGAGCTCAGGGCAAACAGCCAGAATAAATAACCAAAGTTTGGCAATACTGCATCACCCCTCTGATGTTCTCTTCCAAGGGTTAAGGAAGTCAGGGAATCATAGAATCATGGGATTATAAAAAGGTTGGGCTTGGAAAAGACCTTAAAGACCATTCAGTTCCACCCCCTGCCATGGGCAGGGACACCTTCCACTAGCCCAGGTTGTTCTAACCTGGCCTTGGACACTTCCAGGGATCCAGGGGCAGCCACAGCTTCTCTGGGCACAACCTGTGCCAGGGCCTAATCACCCTCACAGGGAACAATTTCTTCCTGTCATCTAATCCAAATCTCTCCTCTTACAGTTTAAAGCCGTTCCCCCTTGTCCTGTCACGACGTGCCCTTGTCAGAAGTGGATGTTTTCCTGTTTAGTCCCAAAAGCTTTGAACCAAATCCCAAAGCCTGTCCCGTCTCTCCTGGGACTGCTTTGCTGTTGTTGCTGTGAATGTGATGTCTGATAGCAATTCCTGCTGCAGTCACACAAACACAGCCCTTTGGATTCATGTTCCTTCATCCAGTTCCCCAAACATACAGATGCTCCTTTGTGGATTAGCAGTTTTCAGCCCCCTGGAGCTGGTGTGAGTCACTTTTTCTCCAAAGCCACTTTCTTTTTGTTATTGCTTTTTTATACAACAACAGGACACGCTTTGGGGAGGATGGAAACACAAGTTGTTCCAATTAGGGAGCAAAATTCCTTGTTTTCTCCATGACTTGACAACAGGCTCTTGCCAGCTGCTTCTGCAGGTGCTTTTCTCTATTTCTAAGCTGTGTCTGCTCCTTCTTATGCAAACACATCCCCAAATTCAGCCAGTACCCTGCAAAGTCATCAATGCTTTGGGTTTGGGTGGTGAATTACTGCTTATTTCAAGGTTTGAGGCCTCTACCAGTGTCTATTTGAATGAAAGGATGGGTTTAATCTCAGGCAGTTGAAAGGAGTTGAGTTCAGCCTTGAGCACAGCAGCGAAATATGAGACAGAGCATCGTGTGAGATGAAAGGTCATTAAATGTTTGCTGGTGATTTTCTCTTTCCCGGAAAAGATGAGTCCAGAACACACCTGCAATTTCAGTTCCCTGAGAAACCATCTGAGTTTCGTAAAACCTGACGAAAACTGCCTACATTTCCAACACTGGCTTTGCTTGGAAGGTGTTGGTGGATAGTTCTGTCCAGGAATCCTCAGGGCCTCAGCTGGGTTCAGGAGAGGGTCAAAAGGAAAAACAAATCCGTGATTCAGCTGGGGGGCTCTGTTTGAAGTTCTTGATGGATATTTGCATTAGAGATTGGTGCAGGAATTAGATAAACAGAAAGAACAGAGGGAAGTTTCCTCATTTCTCTGACAGAATATTGCACAACTTGGACTCTTCTGGTACAAAGCAGCTGATTTCAGAGAGGAGTAACACAGTGAGAGTCACCACGCACAAAAGTTGGCCATGACAAGTTGTTTTTTCTTTCATTCTACAAGATTCAGAGAATCACAGAAAGTTAAGGGATTGGAATGGGCCTTTTTTCTTCATATTCCCAGCACATAAGTAAAGCTGGTGGAAAAATAACCCAAATAAAACCCAAAACCTCAAAAAAAAAAAAAAAAAAATCCCACAACCCAGTGTGGTCATCATAATTGAGTCCTGGTGTGTTTTCTCTCTTTTTACTTTGGTCAAGATGGGGAGTGGACAACTCTTGCTTCTGACCTGGCTGACTGCTGCTACTATGCCAAAAATCTGCCCAAGGGGTTCATCTACCACTTCAGGATTGCCTGCACCAGCAAAGCAGGAATGGGGCCCTACAGCGACCCGTCTGCCAGCGTCAAAATCACCGGGAAGGATCCAACGGGTAAGATCGAATCCTGAGAAACCATCAGGATTTTCCTGCATCAAAACCACTGTACCCTGTTAGATGTGGGCCCAGAAGTCAAGAGCAGGTGAATCAAGGCCAATTCCACTTGGCTTGGGGTGGTTTAGGGGTTTTGTATCTAAAAATTACATTATTTTCTAGCTCTGGACACAGGGAAAATACGTATAAATATATCAGAAAACCCAGTAAGATAATAACATTATGTAAATAGAAACAATATATAAATAGATATAAAATTTAATAATAGAATAAAAACCTGGGAACTGTAGATTACCTGTTGAAGAAACACTTAGTTTTGATTAGAGATGATGAAGAAAGGGGTCTTGGACCATAAATGTGTGACTGGAGGCATTTATCTCTTGATATAGATCTGCCACTGGTAAAAACCCTGGACCTGCTCTGTATTATGGATGAAATCCTAAATTCAGTAGTTAATGTCTCTATTCTGGTGTTTTCCTCTGGGAATAATTGTCCTTCTGTGGTGAATTTTCCAGCTGTATTTTGTCTCTGAAGTAAAGAAAGCCCAATTTACCATTTTTTTCCCCACTTGTTTAACTGCACTGTACACTCACATGTTTTTAAAATTAAGAAATCCGTAACCCCACAGCAAACATATCCTTGTAGCAAAGCATCCTTTCTGCTAGGAAACAGAAGGATGGTCTAACTGGAATTTCCTCCCAGTGGAGAGGACTGCTGTGTGAAAACCAGTTTCACAGAGCTATTTTTAACTCACCCTGAATCCTCTGCTTTCCCTTGGTCCAGGATCCATGAATGTATCTCAGTGTGCCCAGCCTTTCCAAGCAGATGCTTTAAAGAGATGATTTATTATTTCAGGGAGCACTTGGACACAGCCACACACCAGAACCAGAGCAACAAGTTTCAGCTGCCGCCCTGAAATATCCACCCAAAAGAAGTTTCTAATTCTTTGTCAGTGTCTTCCCATGATTTGGTGACTTGTCGATGTGAGGAGAAGTGAGCCAGTGGCTCAGATGTTTGATATGTCGTAGCACACAATATACAGTCCACCTCACACTTCCTGGAGTGGCCACACCAGGGGATTTTTGGGTGGAAAGAGCAGAATCTGCTGCATTCCAACAGCACTGGGTGCCACAGCTGGGATTCAGGCTGCACAGTCACCTGGAGAAAGCTCTGCTGTCACCTTTGCTGTTGTTCATAGGCAGTGGAGCTTCAGAAAGGCCCCATTTTCCACTCAGGGCTGTTTTCCCATGTAATCCCTGTCCCTTTTTCTCTGCAGAGCTTCTTGCTGCAACACAGGGTGTCCCATCATCACCTGCTGCTGAGGAGGAGAGTGAAATAATCACACCATCGGAGCCTTTCCCAACCTACCAGACCTACGCCTTCCAAACAGAGATCAAAAGGTGAGCTCTCTGTGATCCAGAGGGAAATCCCACATGTGATGGAGCACCCCTCCTAGGAGGAAAGGCTGAGGGAACTGGGATTGTTCAGCCTGGAAAAGAGGAGGCTTTGGGATGAGCTAATTGAGGCCTTCCAGGACCCCAAGGAGCTGCAAGAAATATGGAGAGGGACTTTTTACAAGACCATGCAGTGATAGGACAAGTGGGAATGGCTTCAGATTGTAAAACAGCAGGGTTAGATCAGAGGTTAGGAATAAATTATTTACTGTGAGGATGGGCAGGCCCTGGCACAGGTTGCCCAGAGAAGCTGTGGCTGCTCCATCCCTGGAAGTGTCCAAGGCCAGGCTGGACAGGGCTTGGAGCAACTCGGACAAGGGGAATGTGTCCCTGCCCAAGGCAGGGGGTAGAACTAGATGGTCTTTAAGGTCCCTTCCAACCCAAACCGTGCTAGGATTCTGTGTTTCTATGATTTTATGATTCTGTGTGGCTGGAGTTTAGAAAAGGGACGTGTATGAAGGTGCTGCTCAGCGAGTGTCACGGTGGGTTGCTGAAAACCCCTCCACAGTGACACACACACAGTGTTGGCTGAGAGACTTTCACCTTGGTTTGGTAGGGTTTAGTTGTGGTTTTTTGGGAGAGCAAAAGGGTCACAGAATCATGGAATGGTCTGGGTTGGAAGGGACCTTTGAAGGTCATCTGGTCCAACCCCCTTGCAATGAGCAGGGACATTTTCAACCAAGTCAGCCCAATCTGACCATGAACGTTTCCAGGGGTGAGGCATCTGGGCAACCAGAGCCAATGTTTTATACCCTCATTGTAAAAAAATTCATCCTTATATCCAGTCTAGATCAGCTCTCTTAGTTTAAAACCATCAGCCCTTGCCCTATCCCAGCTGGGCAGCAGGGCAGTCACTTGATATCTCCTGCAGTGAGCCCTGGGCTAACAGAGCTTCCTGTCCTCGCTGCATTAGCCTTTGAGGTACCAGTTTCAGTCAGGGGGTTGGGATTCAACTTTCTCTACCCAGAAGAGGGGCACTGACTCTCTCCTCCTCTCTCCAAAGGAGTTAAGCTCTCACTCCTGTAATTTAAAGTGACTGTAGAGTTTAGAGACACAGGAGGAAGTGCAAACTGTGACAATGGATGCGACAACTCCCCATCAGGTGTGGATGAAAAACACAGCATGGGATCCTGGTGCCTTTAAAGAACAGAAGTTCCTGGCTCTTCCAGGAGCAGCAGAGGAGTTTCATGTCCCTTTGTGTTCCTTTGTACCAGGGGGCGATTCAGCATCGTCCGACAGTGCAGGGAGAAAGTGAGCGGCAAGACTTTGGCTGCAAAAATCATCCCTTACTGGCAAGAGGACAAGCAGACCGTGCTCCTGGAGTACCAGGTCCTGAGGAAGCTCCACCACACAAACATAGCCCAGCTGAAGGGAGCCTATGTCAGCCCACGGCACTTGGTGTTGATCCAGGAGATGTGTGTGGGACCAGAGCTGCTCCACTGCTTGGCACTACGGTAAGAACATGGGAGGGGTTTTCCCCTCAGAGCTGGAAAACACCTCTTGCTTTCTGCTGGCAAACTGGAACACCCCTCTCCATCTATTCCAGCTTGCTGTCATTGCACGTGGGATTTGTGGTGCAGCTTCATGAGAGACTCAGAAATTACTTGAGTTCCCTATAAGGTTGGGACAATTCAGGGCCGCCCAGTTGAGACACTGAAAGCAGTTTACAGTCCTTGATATGAAATCCCATCTCCCACAACATAGAGGTTACTCAGAAAATCTCATTTCTCCTCCACATTGCTTCTCAGAGTGTCAGAAAATGGATCTGATGAAAGCCTGTGGTTAAAAGAGAGGCAATGGTGGGCATCAGATCTGCATTTTGGTTTCTGCCCAACCCACTTTGGCTTTCTCTGACGTGCAGCTCTACAACCTCCTGAGCTTCCTGAGTCTGTAAATTTGACTCACAGGATGGGTTGGCCTCTCCATACACAACAGATTTGCTAAATGAAGAGTTGTTGCCTCTTGACTCTCATGGGATTAAACATCCAGGGGTGTAGAAAGGCATTCTTGGGCATGGAGATAGGGAATAGAAAACAGAGGTGTCCTTTCTCCCACCAGGACATCGTACTCCGAGGTGGAGGTCCGGGACTACCTGTGGCAGATCCTCAGTGCCACCGAGTACCTCCATGCCCACAACATCCTGCACCTGGACCTCAGGTCTGAGAACATGATCGTCACCGAGCCCAACCTGCTGAAACTCGTGGATTTTGGGAACGCCCAGTTCTACACACAAGACAAATTCATCACCAACGACAAGTGCACGGACTATGTCGAAACCATGGGTGAGTACAGAGTTCGGTCCCAGCAGCCTTATCTGCCCTCTGGGATGAAAAAGAGAGACCCAGAGGCCAAGGCAGCAGTTGGCCCCAACAATGAGGTCTCCCAGGTGCTGCTCTTGCAGCCGTGGTGTGGGTTTGCCAGAGCAGCCGCTGCGGGGCCAGGGGTCACAGCCCACACTGCTCCAGTTGGCATCCAGGTGTCCAGAGCTCAGGGATCAAGCACTGCTGCCACCTGGCCTGAGGTCCTCAAGGTTTCACTCCAATCAGCATCTACAAAGGTGTCTTACCTCAACCAGCTCCCTGTCCTGGGAGCTGCTGCTTCTTCACTCTTGGCAAGGCAGCAAAAGTACCCACTGCCTTTGTGATGCTCTCAGTGTGTTGGAGCAGAGCTGGGCTCACACCAGTTTGCTTTTCCAGCTCCAGAACTGCTGACAGAGCAAGGAGCCCTCCCACAGACTGATATTTGGTCCATCGGAATCACAGCCTTCATCATGTAAGTCAGTCTGTCCTTCCCTGCCCCGTGAACAGCCTGAAAACCACAATTTCAGAGTCACCAGTCAGGGGAGGTGCATGGACCCAGAGAACTGACATCAGTTGTGCCAACTCTGCTTGGCAATACCGTGGAAGGCTGTGGGATGGAGGGGATGGAGCTGGCTGTGGGATGGAGGGGATGTGAGGATGCCCAGTCCCAGTGATGTCTCCCCATAGGGGAAGGAGGCTGTTTTACAACACAGAAGCTGCTAGTGTTTTTCTTTTGTCTGAAAAGCCACAACTTCACCAAAAAATTCCAAATGATACCAAGTAGAAAAGCAGCCAAAGGCATGAAACTCACTGAAGAACAGTGAGATTTTTACTTCCTTATATGATGTTTCTGTGCAGTGTCATGACCCTCCTCTCACTGCTGAGTGGGAGTTACTGGGAGAAGGAGCATCTCGAGTGACGCCCTTATAAGAGTTGAAGAATCCTAGAATGGTTTGGGTTAGAAGGGACCTTAAAGATCATCCAGTTACAAATTCCCTGCCGTGGGCCACTAGATCAGATTGCTTCAAGCCCAATCCAACCTGATCTCAAACACTTCATTGATGGGGCAGCCACAGCTTCTCTGGGCAACATGTGCCTCACTACCCTTATAGTAAAGAATTCCTAATATCTAATCTAAAGTTCCTTTGTTTTAGTTTAAAGCTGTCCTCCCTTGTCCTGTCACTCTGGGCCCTTGTTCCCAGTCCCTCTCCAGCTCTCCTGGAGCCCCTTTAGGCCCTGGAAGGGGCTCTCAGGTCTCCCTGGAGCCTTCTCTTCTCCAGGTGAACACCCTCAGCTCTCCCAGCCTGGCTCCAGCCCTGGGAGCATCTCCGTGGCCTCCTCTGGACTCGCTCCAACAAATCCACACCCTCCTTATGCTGGGGACTCCAGAGCTGGAGGCAGCTTCACTCTGATCAGTTCTCTTCTTTTTGGGGCAGGTTGAGTGCCAACTACCCCGTCAGCTCCGACGTGCCCTGTGAGTTCCTGAGAACCACCAGGAAGGGCAAAGTGAAGCTCACGCGGTGCTACGCGGGCCTGTCCGGGGGAGCCGTGTCCTTCCTGCAGAGCACTCTGTGTGCAAACCCCTGGTAAGGTGGGGTCTGCTCTCCCAGCTGGGGCAGATCCTGGCTGTTGGCCCTCCTTTCTATGTGCAAGGAGCCTCCTCACCCAGCAGGGCTCCCTGACTGACCTGCTCACCTCTCCTGTTCCAGGGGAAGGCCGTCAGCCTCCGAGTGCCTTCAGAGCCCGTGGCTCCAGGAGACAGGTTTGGACAGCAGGCAGCAAGCACTGGTTACCTTCCCCACCAGCAAGCTGAGGAATTTCCTCATGGAACGGGAGAAGAAGAGGGGCCTGCTGTGCTCCAAGTACGGCCTCATGGTTGCACAGTGACGTGGATGGGACAGGCAGGAATTGCCTCCCTGTCCCCTTCTGCACTCAGTGTCTGGTACCAAACCATCCTGGCACGCTGGTGTCCATCAGCTGAGCTGGGGGTCACTGCTCCCTGTGTTTGTGCTGGTATGTCCTGCCTGCCACAGGCTGTTCCTGCTTATTCTGTGGCTTGTTGGGTAGCTGGGCCAGCAGGCAGGGAAGGCAGCAAATGTACCAGTGACCACAGCCTTTTAACATGCAGGTGTTGTCCTTTGCCTTTTTGAAGCCAGGCTGCTCTTCCCTTGGGGAGTGCACAGGCACCTCTACCCAGAGACGAGGCAAAGGCTCTTGTGTTTTAATTCTTTTTAAAAAAATCCTGAGATTTCACGTTGTTTCTCCTTCCAACCCCGCTTTCCTCTGCAATGGGTGGTGTTGGCTGTGTCATGGCTTTGTACTCATAACCTCAGTGCTCCTTCGAGTTTCTCTGCAGTGATTGATGTTTCTGTTGGTGCCACCGACTTCCTTTGATTTTTCCACACAAGCAGCATTAAGTGGGGGCTTTCTCAGAGCTGTGTCTGTCTGCGTTTAGAGGAAGGAGCACAGGAAACCAATTCCTGATGCATTGTAGTATCATTACTAGAGCTGAGGCTGTTTAACCAGGGATGGCCTTTCCCAAGGTGTTTAACCCCTATTATTCCAAACCTGAAGGATGCAGGTTGTGACTCCTCCCCTTGCTCAGTGTGACTGGAACACTTTCCCTGTGCTATGGACAATCCACCAACTCAGTGGATTGTAAAACTTGGAATGTTGAAGGAATATTGTCTTCATTAAGCTCCACAGGAGAGAAAAGCAGGGGTTTAGGGACAGACTCCACACTCAGCTCCCTCAGGGGACAGGAGAGTTACACGAGACAGACACTGCAATGAGAGCTGCCCCCCAGTAAACTTTTCAAATTTATTCCTGGATTCCTTCCAATTTAACTTCTCTTACAAATCCAGTCAGGTTTTTGTTGGCACAGGCTGGTTTTTCACTCTTGCTGTTGCACTTTAGGATGGAAAACTCAATGCCAGGGGAGAACTCACCCAAGCATAAAACTTAATTGCAGATTAACTCATTTGGAGCTTTCACACTCTTCCATATATGACTTTTTTTTTTTTTTTTTTTTTTTTTTTGCTTCTCACAACTGCATGCATTTGAGCATGTCTGAAGTCTTTTACAGACTCAATACTGTTTGGTTAAATAAACCATTCTGACAAGCAAGTAAAGCCAGATTTTTCTGCTGAATGACTGTCATTATTTTTAAATCCCTTTTCCAAGCCCAGTTTTTCCACCCTCACTCTGACCTGGGGTCCCTACAATGTACACTGTGTATCAGCAGGGAACAAACTCCTAGCAAACCATCCACACAAAAAAAAATCCTTTTCCCAGAGCCTTGGAGTGAGGACATCACTTGGCCAGGATGTGATGATGGCTCTGAGCTCTCCAGCTATCCTAAGGCATTCCAGGCCATGGTTTGGAGCTTGAATTGACCAGAACTTGGGAAGAGCTCAAATTTAATTCTTGGTAGCAGAGCCAAGCAATGAACCCAGGGGTGACAAAAAAAAAAAAACACAACAGGTGAGAGCCAACATGAAAATTGTGAAAAGGTGCTGGAATTGCTAATGGGAATATTAACTGTCACAGTCAAGCCCTGTGCAGTTACAGGTGGTTTTGGTTTTCCTTGGTTCTGCCCCAGCTGCTTGATGGTTTCTGCCTGAATTTCCACACCACAAAGTCTGGGCTAATGCCCAGTCTGGCAGGCTGGGAGAGTTTGCCCTCAATGTGCATTTACAACAGCCCCCTGCCCTTTGCAGAAAGAAGCAGGATCTGCCTTTGATGTTCGGATATCTGTGAAAATGTTTGAGTTTCAGTCCTTGATCATACATAATCTCCAAAGTCCAAGGTTATTGTCAGCATTAAAATCAATCCTGCTGCCTGTACAGGAAAGGGCAGGATTTACCTTCTGTAAGGACTAATAATTTACCCTAATTATTGAAGGGGAACAAAGCAAAGCAGAGTTTGCAGAGGGCAAATTTTTATCTTGCATTGATCCAGCAGATCAAACAGAGGTTTGAGGACTATAAGGTAGCCCATAAGGGATTGAGGTTGTTTTCTCATGCCCCATTTTGGTTTTTGAGCCCATTCCCATCACTCCATCCTTTTCCTTACCATCTCCTTGGGTATTTGCAGAGGATTGGGGTCTAAACTGGGAGAGTGGGGATGTCTTGAATGCTCAGCCTGCTGCAGAGCTGGAAAGGCAGGTGACCCCCTGCACTCCTAACCCACCTGAGCACATGAAAATGGGACTGCAGGTTGTGGGTGATGTTGGCAACGCTCTTCTCCCACTGATCTGGTAAATGAGATGATCTGACCTTTTCTTACACATGAAATGGGAAGGAGCTGTTGGTATTTCCTCACTCAGCACATCCCACCTCTGCTTCCTTTGGGGATTTCATCAGACACAAAAAGGGAACCACAGGCATGATAATTTGAATGCTCCAAGGAAATTCTTATGTCTCTGGAGAGGATGTTTTCTGCCCTCTGACCTTTCAGGGGTTCACTACAAGCTGGTGCCATCCTGCCAATGATACTTCAGAAACAGAAGCAAATAAATGTGTCAGTGAGGAGCTGATAACAAAATAACGCAGTGCCAGTGCTGGTGCACAGCAGCTCATCCCCACCCTCCCAAGGCACTCATTTCCCAGCTCATCTGGCCCGGTCTTTGCTTGTACAACTGTTCTCACACCAGTGCCAGTGCTGGCACCATGGACACACAGCCCCTGTGACTCGTGGTCTTGAGTTTAAGGACAGGAATTTAATTAGACACTAAAACAAATCAGGGGGAGGAAGCATATGGCATGTTTTATATACAAGCAGCCCCTTTTATCCCCTTACCTCTCAATTTTCCTCCCCAAATCACCTAAATCCTCCCCAAAACTATCCTGCTTTAAGTCCTGTGCAATCCCAAAATGCTCTTCCCTCCCTTGACAGAAATCCTCCTGCACATCTCCATGGGTCTCATGTCAGGACCACACGGCTGATGGCTCTGCTGGGACAGCCCTGGACCAAATACTCGTTCCCTGGAAGCCCTGAATTTGGGTTCCCACCTGTCAATATGCCCCTGTGCTCCTCTGGGTTTTCAACAGGCTGATGGGATGGAGGGCTGGGAATAACCCCACACAGGGCACATTTTGCCTCTCTTTCATCACATTTCCCAACACCACAATAACCGGAGACACAGAGCCACACATGAGAAGGAGGTAAAAACACAAGCCATGATAAATGTTAAGCAAACAATACATGAGATCAGGAGCTGATAACTGTGGGATTTGTTCAGAGGTAACACAACAGGGGCTTCCCGAAATCAAAAGCGCGGCCGGAACCTGAAGCGCACATCGTGAACGGGCTGCATGGTCCCGAATCCCCAGCGGCTGATGTCTATCCCCGGGATCTCCTCTTCCTCATTCACCAGCTCCAGGTCATAGTGGCTCAGCATCAAGAACACAAAGAGTTTCATTTCGGCGCTGGCGAAGAACCGCCCGGGGCAGGTGGATACTCCTGCCCCCCAGGGCATGCTGACGTATTTCAGCTTCTTCCCGTTTTTGTAGAAATCCCTCTTGGTGCCGTCCGGGTTCACGAAACGGTCGTACTTGAATTTGTGGGGCTCGTTGTGAATGTCTGGGTTCATCTGCACGGCGAGGTGCGGGAACAGAGCCAGCCTGTCCCCCTTGCGGAGGGTGTACTCTGCCCCACTGCCCGTTTTGAGGCTGATGTCCTCCAGCACAGCTCTGATCAGCAGCGGGGCTGCCACCAGCCTCAGGGTCTCCTCCAGAGCGCTGTCCAGAAGAGGAGCCTGGCTCAACATGTCCCTAGTGATGGTAACCGGTCGGCTCCCTGCCCTCACTTCCTGCCCGTTCTCCCTCAAGATTTTATCTACCTCACCTCTCACAGCCTCCAGAGCTTCTGGGTGCTTCAGCAGGTACAGGAGGAGCCAGAAGGCAGTCGGGCCCGTGTTGCCTTGGGACGCCCAGAGGAGCATGAACATGAAACGATCCCTCATGTACTCGGGGACACCGTTTTCAGCCAGGAGTTGGTCTTGGTCACTGATCCACCCACTGATATTGTCCTTCTGCCAGGCGTTTTTCACGGACAGCACGCTCCAGAAGAGCCTCTTCAGCCGTTCAGCTTCTTTTTTGTCCTTGGGAGGCAACACAGAGAAGGCCAGGCGAGGGAAGAGGCGGTCGTACTTCCGAAACTCGTGGAACAGCTGGTTGGAGTGGACACGATCGTGCTCCTCGGCCCTCTCCTTGCCTCCTGGCCCCTGGTGTGGCTCAGAGCCGTACAGAGCCAGGTAGCCGGCTCTGAAGACGATGTTGTAGCAGTAGTGGAAGAGGTTCTCCTCCTGCCACGCTCGCCTCTCCTCTCCTGGGCTCAGGTTGAAAAGCATCAGCTTCTGGAAGTTCTCCATGGTGGTTTGAGTCAGGACGCTCAGCCCCTCTCCCATCAGGTGCTTCATGCTCGATTCACGGACTATGTTGTGGTTGGACTCAATGGGCTTGTAGCCAAAAACCTGCAGGACCAGCTGAGTTGCAACAGCCCTAAAGTCCAGTTTAGAGCGTGATTCCTTCACGATGCTGCCGAAGCAGAAGGGGTCCATCACGAAGGTGAAGTAATGGCCACCGAGCAGCACCGTGAAAACATCCCCATGTTTCCTCTGCATCCTTTTTAGAAACCCTGAACTGTCCTTCCTGAAATCCAGCAGGTAGCCCAGCCAGGGGATGCTGCCCTTGTCCAGGGGCGGCTCATCTGGTCTCCGTCTCCGGAACACCCCCAGGACATGGAGGCCACCGAGCAGCGACGCCACCAAGGCACAGAGGAGAACCACCCACAGCCCCATGAGAGCTCTGTGCCCGTCCGGGAGCTGAGACTAGTGACAGGCTGGGGCAGGAATGTGCTTTCTATTCCCATGCAGCAGCTGATATGCAGAGGCACAGATGACAACCTCTGTCCCCATTGGCAGCAGGTGTTTGCCTGCCCCTGCGGAGCGCTCCGGTGTGAACTTCTCACTCCATGGGCAGGGATTTCGGAGGAAGGGATGTTGCAATCCCACTGGAGTACCCATGCTGTAGAATGGGGGTGGGGTTTGGCCTGGGCTCTGCAGCACTTAAAGCAAATTCCCTTTTCTAGGGGCACGGAGTCCAGTCTTTGGGAAAAAAGAAAAAAAAGGTTCAGAGGATTCCACCCCATAATTTCTGCCTGCAAGGCCAGGCTATGGACAAGCACTGCAGGCTGAAAAAAGGAAACAAAGGGTGGATGTTGGAAATGCTACTGGAAATGGACTCAGGAAGGGGGTTACAGCTGAATCAATTTGGCCTCCAAAGCCAAGAGAAGAAAAGGTCTCCAACATTTCAATGTCCTCCAAGGCACAGTGCCCTAGAAGTTTTTTCCCAGTGCTGCCACCCCAATCTGCACACACAGTCACCACAACCTCTGTCCCAGTCACTGGTGCCTGGACCTCGCATTGGACAGGGAGTGACATTATCCCCTCGTTATTTCCCTCACCTTTGCCTTTCCCCTGAGAATCCCCTCATAAGTTTCCAGCAGTCCCAAGAGTTCTCCTCTCTCTGGGATCCCAATCATCTTTCTTTTCATCTTTCTTGCTTCCCAGCTGCTGTCCCTTTCCACGTCCCCTGCAGTGACCTGACCTGTGGAGTGAAGGCCACATCCCAGCATCAGAAAAATACATATTCTGGCTTTGTTTTTCTAAGGAGAGCTCCCAGCCTTACCATTTTGGAAACACGCCTTAGCAACGCCGGGAAGAAAAATAACAGCAGTGAAAACAAATCCATCTTTCCAGATCAGCTCAAAGCCCTTCTCAGTCCTGTAACCTTGTCTAGCAATAAAATTAAGGTGATGAGTATTTTCTTTTAAATAATTCTCTTTTTTTTTTTTTTTTTTTTTTGACAATTCTAGGCATGTCCCATGCTTAATAGATTTCCAGGCTGGAAAGGGATCACTTAAGGTTCAGGAGCATTTGGGGTGAACAAGATATTTAAATAAAAGTCAGCAAACGTAAAACCTTGAGCTTCAAAGCCACACTGGGTAATAAGGATTGGCCAACAGCTCCCTGTGCTCTTCTGTTCAGGCCATGATCTCACTCTGTGGTGTTGCAAAGCCAATATTTATGTTACAGCACCCACGGATCTTTTTTATCTTGTCCAAGCCTCTCTGTGGCAGTCAAATACCCCTGTCACTGTTCTGCTGAGCCCACTTGTTTTCTCTTTCTCACTGGCTGTTACTGGTTTCAACTTTGTTCTGGACAAACTGGCCTCAAATCAGTCGATGACTGAACTGATCTGTAACCAAGGATGTGTCTCCTGGGGAGACCCAGTTTCCTGCTCAGAAGAGCCCAGTGTGGCACATCCTAACAGAGGAAACTGTCACTGGGCAGACAACTCAGCTTGAAGGTGCCCAATCCCTCCTGTTTTCTCTCCTGGTGGACAAAGGGATGATCCCAATTGGACCATATGGCTCTTGCCACCTACCTGTCAGATGGTAAGAGCCAGGAGAAGCAAAGCCACCCCCTGGCTGGGTTTCAAGCTGGCTGGATGAGCGTGGCAAATCCACTCCTGGGTTTCTAGACTGATGGATGAATGTGTAAAAGCTACTGCATAGCCCACACCATGAACTGGAGGGATAATGGGATTGCTCTCCTCCATCAGACCCTCTGGAATCTACAGAAGAGAACATCTGCATGTTTCACAGAATCACAGACTGTGCTGAGCTGCAGGGAACCCACAGGCATCATCGAGTCCAACCCTCAGCCCTGCACAGGTCCATCCCCAGGAGTCACCCCCTGTGCCCCAGAGGATCATCCAAACCCTCCTGGAGCTCTGGCAGCCTTGGGGCTGTGCCCACTGCCCTGGGGAGCCTGTTCAGTGCCAACCACCCTCTGGGGGAAGAACCTTTCCCTGAGATCCACCCTGAGCCTGCCCTGACACAGCTCCAGCCATTCCCTGGGGGCTGTCCCTGCTCCCCCCAGAGCAGAGCTCAGTCCTGCCCCTCCTCTGCCCCTGCCCGGGCAGTTGGAACTGCAGGGAGGTCTCCCCTCAGTCTCCTCTGCTCCAGCTGAACACACCAAGTGCCCTCAGTGTCATCCCACAGTTTCAAATCAAGGCCCTTCTCCATCTTTGTGTCCCTCCTTTGGACACTCTCTGATGGCTTCATATCTTCCTTAGATTGTGGCACCCCAAAACTGCCCCAATATTGAGGTGAGGCCTCAGAGCAGAGAGGGACAATTCCCTCCTTGATCCCCCAGGACAAGGGGGATCCTCCTGGCTGCCAGGGCACTGCTGACTCATGGTCTTTCCCTGCACTGCTTTCCAGCCTCTCATTCCCAGTCTGTCCATCCATCCAGGGTTGCCCCATCCCACGGGCAGAATCCGGCACTTCCCCTTGTTGATATTCCTGTGGTTGGTGATTGTCCAGTGCTCAGATTTGTTGAGGTCTCTCTGCAGGGCCTCCCTGCCTTCCAGGGAGTCAACAGCCCCTCCTAGTTTTTCATCAACAGAAACAAATCCCACAAGTACTTTCCCAATCCCAGCATGGAAAATCCCCATCTCGAGGGTGGTGCTTGGATGAACTGTCTGGTTATGAAGTGTTGTGGACTCACACCAACTCCATCCCACAGCCAGGACCAAATGCAGCCCAGGGGGCACACACATATAGTGTAAACAATGCAAATATTTATGCTACAGTTGTGATACTCAGCATTTCTATCTCAGCCACGCATCTGCTGCGAGACGGGCTTGTCTCCGAGGGCTGGATGTGAAAGAAACCTCTGCCCCTGAAAATGGCCTGAGGGATCTTCCACAAGTAGGACCTGAATCGTTTCTTCACAAAAGCATAGAGGAAGGGGTTGAGACAGCAGTGGACAAAGGACAAGCTCTCCGTGACCTGCATGGCGTAGTCCAGGTTCCTACTGCTGTCACAGCTCCTGATCACACCGACATCCTGCAGGGAGTGGAGGATGAGGACAACGTTGTAGGGAGACCACAGGGCAAAGAAGACACCCACCAGGGTGAAGACCAAGCAGAGGGCTCTCCTGGAGCCAGGCAGCTGCGACGTGCTGAGGACACAGGCGATGCGGGAGTAGCAGAACACCATCAGGAGGAAGGGCAAAAGGAAGCCCAGGATGTTTTGAGTGACCCGAAAGACGACTTTCCAAAATAAGTGGTCCTGGCCGTAATCCTGGGTGCACGTGGTGGCTTCGTTGTGGATTTGCCTTGTGCTGGTGAAGAGGCCATCAGGAATGGAGAGGAGTATGGAAAGGATCCATACCACCAACAAGCCGAGGACGGGCTTCCTCCACGACGCGGAGCTGTGGGCAGAGCAAGCGTGAACTATCTGCAGATACATGTCCAGACTCATGCAGCTCACAAGAAAGACGCCACTGTAGAAGTTCAGAGTGTACATGGCATTTAAGACCGGACACAAAACGTCCCAGGGGACCCCCCGAGAAATGTGCAGAGCCCAGAAAGGAAGGGTCAGCAGCAGGAAGAAGTCCGAAACCACCAGATTCAGCAGATACACCTCGGTCATCTTCTTCTTCTTCCTGATGTACATCATGAGGACGATGAACAGGAGGGCGTTCCCAGCCATGCCAAGCAGGAAGACCACGGAGTAAAAGGAGGGCAGGAACACTTTGGTGAAGGAGAGCACCCCCTCCTTGGTGCAGAGCCCGTACTGCTCATAATCCCCCTCATCCAGGTACTCGTATGGGTACTCGCTGGAGTTGGCCCCGTCCAGCCAGGGGGCCGTGATTGTCATCGTCACTGAGGTTGCTTTTGATGAGTGGCTGCCTAAGAGCAAAGGACAAGGGGAGGGGATCAAAGTGTTTGAATCCACACAGGAAGCAAACACCACATCAGGGAGGGTTGTCCTTTAGATCGCAGAATCATAGAATTGTAGAATGGTTTGGGTTGGAAGGGACCTTACGGGTCATCTCATTTCAACCCCCTGCCATGGGCAGGGACACCTTCCACTAGCCCAGGTGGCTCCAAGCCCCATCCAACCTGGCCTTGGACACTTCCAGGGATGGGGCAGCCACAGCTTCTCTGGACAACCTGTGCCAGTCCCTCACAGCAAAGAACTTCCTCCTAATATCCAATCTAAACCTACCCTATTTTAGTTTGAATCCATTACCCCTTGTCCTGTCACTCCGTGCTCTTGTAAAAAGTCTCTCTTGGTCTTTCTTGTAGGCTCTCTTCAGGTACTGAAAGCTCAGAGGTTTAAATTTCTGCCACTTTCTGGTAAGGATTCTGCGTCCTGCACTCCTTGGCCTTTGTTTAATTGTGAGGACAACTGTCTACATAGACATCAAAAAAACCCTAAATTCTGCTTTCCTTACTCTGAAACATAAAGCTTGAAAGTCAGTGATCACAGACTCCTCTGACATAACCCACTACTTCCCCCTGACACCAGCACAAGCTTTTGAGGAAGTTTGTGCTCTCAGTTACGGGAAATCCCCCCCCACACCTCGCTGTGAGCTGTTTATGTTCACCTGGGTCACTCTTGAGAAAGGGCCATCTCAGCCCTTGGTGAAGCAGAACCTGCCACCAGCACCTTTGTGTCAGTGGGGCTGTCCCAGAGGGGAAATGCTGAACATCTCCCAGCTCCTGGTGGGACACCGACCCCTCTCTGTGCCAGCTCTAAGACACCAAGCATGGATTCTTGTAAAAGGTATAAGTAAGTGGAAAACATAAAATCAGAGATTCAGAGAATCCCAGAATGGTTTGGGCTGGAAAGGACCTTAAAGACCATCTCATTCCAACCCTCTGGGCAGGGACACCTTCCACTAGAACAGGTTGCTCAAAGACTCATCCAAGGTAAGAAAAGGTAGGCACCAGAATCAAGTCCTGAATCAAGGTTAGAGGCAGAGATTTAGCTGGAAGAATGTTGTTGGAATTGGTTCTGCATGAGCCAAGGCATGAGACATTCCCCGCACTCGGCCACTCCCCAGGACTGGCCTCAGTTGTTAGACAGCTGCAGCCCAGATGTCAGGGGATGATCGGTGATCTGCAGCTTCCTATTTCTAGATTCTGATTTTCAGAATGAAAAACCCACCACACGAACAAGAACATTGCAAGGGTTTCAAAAGAAGAGCCCATCTGCCACGGTGGGAATGGGATCTGCCTGAGTTCACCCCATGCCTGCAGTTTCTCCTCCAGGACCTGTTTGTCCCATTTCCCAAGAGACCTGGAGCCACTGAGTAATGAGAAAATGAAGCTGTTGGTCTCTGGTTGTCCTCCCAAGGAGGACACATCCCATGGTGGCCCTGCAACTTCTAGGGATGGTTCCCTCCCCACAAACACCCCGGAAAAGGGGAGCCCCTCCACCCCACATGGATTAAGGAAAGCTCCCAAGGCTCCAAGTGAGGGGCTGAGGATGCCTGTGGATGTGCAGCTGGAAGGGGTGAAGCTCTGGACATACCTGCTGTGGTCCCACGCCTAAAATTGTTTAAATACCCATTCCAGGCAACTCCAGGCAGCTGAAAAGAAAACAAAAAGTGATTTGAGCTGTGTTGAAATGTTTTCTTGCTGTCTCGCAGCTCTTTGGCAAGTGCTGCAGGGCACTTCAGACAGAGCAGTGATGGAGAGCAGGGATCTGCCACGGCAGAGTGTTTGTCTGGGACTTGTCTGGGAAAGAGCTTTTTAAAATTTCTTTCCTGTATCATATTTTGGAAGAAATTCACCCTCCAGCCATGTATAGCTGTGGCTCTACCACATTCCTTACGGAGAGGAAGCCAAAGCTGCCCACCCCGCCGATCACAGCAACACCCAACCAGAGTCTGAAGTATCTCACCACCCTCTGTGCCCACATCAGGACAAGCCGCTCCCAAAATTTACATTTCTGGGTCTCTTCCAGCCTTTTGTCCCTCTGCCACATCCTTCTCCCTCCATATCAGCCTGGCACTGACAATCCACACCCCCGTCCCGTAGCTCAGAGCGGAGAACTGGTAAACACAATGTGGGCTGACCTCACAAATTAATCCCAATCACAAACTGGCCACCTTTCAAAAAGAAAGGAGAACCTCGCCAGGTTTCCTGCACAGCTTTGTCTACGAGCAAGAAGCAGAAAATGCACTTACAGGAGTTTCTTCCCCTGTTTCCATCCTGCTGAAGGCTTGAATCAGGCTTTTAGGAACCTCTTTCACTTTTGTAAGAGCAAGTGGGCAGGAAATAGGAGCTCCCTGGTTTTGTTTTTGCCTTTCCTGGTGCTGGTCAAGGATGGCAGTAGTGGATAAATGGTCTCCACCCTGTCTGAGCACATGCTGAGATCCTGTTGTAGGAATCTGCATGTTTTCCAGGAAACCTGAGTAACTCGTGCTCTTCAGATGCTGCAGGATCCTCATTCTCTGCAAAAGCAGAAATAGCCTCTGTCAAAGGTGTTTGCTGGAGAAATTTTTGAGAGAAAAATTTTTTGACAGAAAGGTTTTTAGACAGAAAAGTTTTTGACAGAAGTTTCTGACACTTTGACAGAAGAGACCTCAGTCAAAGTGGTTTATTGGAGAAGTTTCAGAACGTTACTCTTGGTGAGTGCTCACCTTCCTGCTTGTTTCCTCATCTCACCACCAAGCAGGGCCATGGGAACGTCCTGACCATGCCAAAGCTTTCCCTGTGCCAGTCCTGGTGTGTTTTATACTCCCCAAACCACCCTGGTAGAAGCAGGAGGACGGAGCAGCAGCAATGGCCACAGCTCTGCGTCCAACCTGCCCCTTGTTAAGTGGATTCACAGAGAAAAATACATTATTTTTACCCATTTTTATACCTGTCACCCTCAGCTGCTGCATTTAAATATACCATACAATTATATATATATATTTATATAATAAATATATATGTGCAACACATCATCAGGGAAGAAGAACCTCTCACAGAGCAGAGACACTGGACACACACAGGGAGATGCTGTGGGTGACAGAGGTTTCATTAGCCCAGCAATGAAAATGAAATAAGTTTTTGTTTTTAATTTAGTTTCTGCCCTGAAGCAGGGAGTTAAATGTGCCTCTGAGAGTCACTGGAGAAAGTGGCCTTCGCTGTAATTTATTACAAGATTTTAACTCAATTTGGGGGCTGATAATTGCATAGATTTTTTTGTTTCCTTTGACTGCAGAGCCCTAATGGCTTTGGCAATTAAAGTAACAAGATTAGGGTTAATGGGAAGCACATTTAGAGAGATGCAGCTGTAACAAATGGTTGTCTGAGCCACTTTCTCTCATGCTGCCCAAAATGCTTCATGTGGGTGGAGGGGTGACCCTGACTCTGCTCCCCCCTGCTCAGAGATGGAGAGGCACAAACACCACACTGCACAACTGGGCTTATGGAGAAAAGGATTTTCCTTGCTGTTTTGCCCTGATGAGATGCCCTCAGTTTTAGGGGAGGATTTTAGGCATCTCCAGGATCCCAGGGAATTTTTCCTCCTCCTCCAGAGTACGGTTTGCTTTGAGTCAGGAGAAGCTTCTGGATTAACTCTGGGCTTCCAAATCCACTGCCTGGCACACAGCAGGTGTAAAGCAAGCTCTGCTGGAAAGCTAAAATTTGGGAAAACATAATGAGACAGGAGGGAAAGGCAGAGAAGCTGTGGCTGCCCCATCCCTGGATGTGTCCAAGGCCAGGTTGGACGGGGCTTGGAGCAACCTGGGCTAGTGGAAGGTGTCCCTGCCCATGGCAGGGGGTGGGACTGGATGGGCTTTAAAAGGTCCCTTCTAACTCAAAATATAACCTGGGATTCTGCGAAAATTGAACTCTGGCTTTGCCCTTTGCTGAAGAGCTTCCACCTGATGTCACAGAATCACAGAATGGTTTGAGTTGGAAGGGACCTTCAAGCCCATCCAGTCCCACCCCCTGCCACGGGCAGGGACACCTTCCACCAGCCCAGATTGCTCCAGCCTGGCCTTGGACACTTCCAGGGATGGGGCAGCCACAGCTTCTGTGGGTAGCCTGTGCCAGAGCCTCCCCACCCTCACAGGGAGCAGTTCCTTCCCAATATCCCATCTAAGGCCGCCCCCGGGCAGTTTGAACCATTCCCCCTTCTCCTGTCCCTCCAGGACCCCTCAGCGCCCCCTGTCGGCGGCCCCGCCTCCCGTGACCGCGCCGCAATGCGGTGCTCCCCATGTGACGTCACTGCCTGCCCCGCCCCCCGGCCCGTATAAGGCGGTGGTGGCGGCGTCCCCGCCCCTGATTGGCCGGCGTTGGGCGCGCGGCCGCGCGGCGCGCTGGGAGTTGTAGTCCCGGCGGGGAGGCGGGGCCAGGCCGGCCTATAAGACCCGGGGGCGGGGCCTGGCGCGCCAGACGCGGCCGGTACCGGGGATCGCGGGGAGCGCGGTGAGCACAGGGCCGGGGGGACGGGGACACCGACACCGGGGGACACCCTGGGTACATCCTGGGTACATCCAGGGGCAGAGGCACGGAGGAGGATGAGGGCACTTGGGGCTGGAGCGAGGCGGGGTCCCCGTGTGGGGTCCGGGAACCTGGGGCTGCAGTGGGGTAGAGGCCGCATGTGGGGTGCGGGGACCTGGGGCTGCCGTGGGGAACGGTCCCCGTGTGGGGCTGGACTGGAACAGGGTCCCCGTGGGGGCAGCTGGGGCTGGAGTAGGGCGCAGGCCCGGAGTGGGGTAAAGGTGCCTGGGGCTGGAGTGGGGAAGGGTCTCCGTGGGGATCGCAGGGCCTGGGGCTGAATTGGGGTGCCCTGTACCCGTGTGGGGCACAGGGATCTGGGCCTGGAGCGGGACAAGGTCTCTATATGGGTCTGGAGAGGGGGAAGGCAGCCTGGTGGTGCCCAGGGCTGCTGCCTTGCCGGGAGGGATGGTGGGACCTGTCACCTTCCCACCCATGTGCCTCCCTCCGTGGGTAACACCTCTCACAGAGGGATCCTGTCACCTTCCCACCCGTGTTCCTCCCCCTGTGGGTGACACCTGTCACGAAGACCTCTCTGCTGGGTGTCGGCAAGGTCAGGGCAGTCAGGGTGTGTTCCACACAGTTTCCTCTGCCCCGGGCCCACCCCGGTGTGAGCTGAAGGTCGCGGAAACCTCTGGGGTGGATGAATTGATTCACTTTCAATACCCTTTTCTTGTGTAAATCCCGCTCCTGGCTGTCTCCCCCCCTCCCGAGTGACTGGGCGCTCCTGTGTTCTTCTCCGAATGAGTCAGGCTAAAATTACAACTCTCATTTAGCAAACCAGGGTGGTTGTACCAGGCACAGAGAGATCAAATCCTTTGTCCTGGCAGAGGAAATGGTTTGAGCCTTCAGTTTGAGAACCAGTCTGCTCACATGGGTGTGCAGGAAGTGCTGCATAACCAGGGAGCGCAGCCACCTTTGAAATGTCTCTTTTGCCGGGGGTTACTGGCCCCTGCTTAAATGGAATTCCTGGTGGTTTATTCTGAGAGCTTGGAGTGCTTCCATGTGCCCCCGAGCTGTGTTTTGCTGGGGAGTGTGTTGGTGGCAAAACTGGAACAATAACAGTGGAGACTTTTCTAGCAGAGGCCTCTGTGGTGTCGCTGGGCAGGAATAGTTCATTGAATGGTGTTTATGCTGAGCACTAAGGAAGGAACAGGTCTGGGTGTAATCCATGTAATTCCCAGCACGAGAAGCTGGGATTTTCTGGAGAATGGTCTCGCTGGTTTGGTGATGATGGTTCTGTGAGTGGAGCCTTTCTCAAGGCTGTCGCTGCATTTATTTTCCTGGGAGGCAGGTGAGAAATCACCTGGGCACGATTCCTCCTCCTTATGTGTCCCCACACGAGTCTGCACCTACGGAGGGCTCCAGGACTCGCTCCAGCTCCTCAAGGGTGGCTGTTGTACATCCCTGTGTTCTCCAGGAATCTGGAATTACGCTGAGGTGGGACAGGCAGCTGAGGAGCTGCCAGGCAGGACTGACCTTGTGCAGTGGCTCCCGCTTCCCTGTGGTTGCTGTTCTTGGCAGGGAGTGAGAGGGGAGATGTGAACTCTGCTGAGGTCAGAGCTGCCATAAAGGAACAGCCTGCGAAAGCCAAGCGGTGTGGCATGGAATTCCTAAAAGGAAAGGCGGGCAATGGCCAAAGCTTTCTGTGGCTTCTCGCCACCTGTGAGCGTGGGGGGGGGCACGTGGCAGAAACGTGTTGCTTCCCCACTTCTTTTTTTGTTTTGTTCTGTCCTGTTCTTAACAATCCTGCTTCCCAAGGCTTCACTTGAATTAAATCACCTGTCCGTAGCTCCTGTGCTTGTATCTCACTGCCTGGATATTTGTGACCTGGGGGGAATCCACAAGGGTTTTTTCTTTCCCTAAAGATTCTCTTAATTTGGGGTTTCTGAAAGCTGAAGGGAGGCTCTTTGTCTTCACAGCCACCATGTCACCCAGCCAGGAATCCGTTTACCCTGAGTATGAGACTGACAGCAGCCAGACCTCGAAGATGATAAGGAAATTTAAGGAGACTCCATTTGTGCCCATCGGTGAGTTTAAAGATGGGGAAATGTGTTTGCACAAACCTTTCCCTTCACGGGCAATCGATGTGATGTCAACAACATCACTGTTCACCTTCCTCCTCTGAGCAGGAAATTACTGGGAAATTACTTCCCCATTTAGGCTTGGTGACAGCAGTAATCCTTCTGCCCGGAGTGGTATTTGTCCTGCAAGAAAGAGGGACATTAATGAGGTCTGTTCCCTTAAATAGAAAACTCAGGACTTAAGAAGGTAAAAACCCAAAACCAACAAACCCTGAAATGTTTAGGTGAGCTTAGAAAATGTGTTTAAGTGATGCTGTCTGGTAAGGAATGTTGTGCAGGATTTCTGGGAATTCTGTGATCACTAAGAGGTGACTTTAAAGCTAACAAAATACAAACTAGAAGGATTTAAATTACAGCCAGTCTGCTAAACATTTCACCCCTCTGCTGCTACCCCTTAGTTTAAAATGCATTCCTGTAGTAGCTTGAAGAGCCAGTGGAGTTCTCAGCGTCTCTGCTGAGAGCCCCAAAAGCTGCTGAGGAGAGCAGGGATGGGTCGTGTTCATCCTGAGAGCTTTCCTCTGACACCAGACACATTTTGATTTCCAGCCTCCTGAAATAAAGAGCAATTGGGTCACTCAGGGTGAACTGCTCCAAGTGTTTGCCAGCAGATATCCGTCACTGGTTCCTGAGGTCACAGGACTTTGTCTCCCCCTTGCTCAGGCGTACTGTGAACTCCATGAGTTCAGGTTCCCCGAAAACAGATTGGCAGAACTCACCTTTGATCTGAGTCAGAGCTGGGTTGGAGGCCCTAAAACTCTTAATTGGTATTTAATGGAGGTTACCACGTGAATTAAGGGCTTATGGCTTCCTGGTGGAGCTGGTAATATTCCAGGCTCAGGGAGACAAACTGCTTGTGCTCCTGTCAGTAAAATATACACAGCACTTAACACTCGGCAGCCACCTTTGAACTGTGTAAATAACTGTCCTGAAAATGGAATGAGATGGGTGGAACTGGAGAAGTTTGTGCATTCTGTGAGAGCATCGGGGTGCTGTGGTTGGAGCCGGCAAAGCTGACGCCGTTTGCTCTCCTGAAGGGCTGTCAGTGAACTCTGTCCCTGGGAAAGGGCCCTTGCTGAGCCTCCCTCCTCACAGCTTGGGGACAGCAGCATGTGACTTGTCCTGTCCCGGTGGCACCTGGCCAAATGTGACAACACCCAAAATAGCAGCCTCAGCAGGCGGAGGGGATACGTCAGGGAGCATCCCACACTGAGGGACTGAGCAGCAGCAGAGTGGGATTGTTGGGTGCGAGCTTCTTTCCAGGAAAAGGGGTGCAAGGAGCCCTGGCTCTGTCTGAAAAATATCCAAGGAATTCTGACACCTTGACCTGCTCTTTTGGCATTTTAATGCTGGTGAAAAATCTCTCACCCTTCCCTGCACTGACTTGTGCGTTGAATGAGGTGGCACTGGAGTGGAAACAGGAGATGGGCCAGAACTTGCCACTACACACACAAAACCAGAGGGAAACATGCTTATTTTAGGATGAGAAGCTTAAGTTGTGCCAGGGGAGTTTTAGAATGGATGTTAGAATAAATTTCTTCACAAAAACGGTTGTCAAGCACTGGCACAGGTGCTCAGGGCAGCGATGGAGGGATTTAAAAGCCATGTGGATGTGGCACTTGGGGACTTTGTTAATGGTGGCCTTGTGCTGGGGAACAGTTGGACTCGATGCTGTAAAAAGGGTCTTTTCCAACCTAAAGGATTCTATGATTCCCAGGACATTTTGTTTAGGTGGGGTCCCCTCACTCCTCCGGATGTCCCCTCAGCAGGATGCTCTCCTTGCCTTGCAGGGATGGCTGGGTTTGCTGCCGTGGTTGGGTACGGGCTGTACAGGCTGAAGCACAGAGGTGAGATGAAAATGTCCCTTCACCTGATCCACACGCGAGTGGCAGCCCAGGGCTTCGTCGTGGGAGCCATAACGTGTGGTACGTACAGGATGGGAGCTGCCATCCCTGGGAAGTGGTGAACCACGGGGAGCCTCTGGGATAACACGGTGTGTGTGACATGTCCTCAGGGTGGAAGTATCCAGAACGTTTATTTCAGGATGTTTGTGCTCGTTACTGGTGTTTGCTCAGCCTTTCTGGAGTTATCTGTTAAGTATTTACTGTTAAACTGCACTGACCTTGAGAGTAGTGGTTTTGAATACTTCGAGATGTGGCATGTCAAGTTCTGCAGATGTGGAAATCAGAGGCAAAGAAAAAAAAAACCCACTTATCTGGCATTAATATTTTCTCCTGTTCCTGTTTCTGAATTTAATGTATTAGAAAATCAGCTTGTGTAGCTTGTGAAATTAGAGGCAAAGAAAAAACTCACTTACCTGGCACGCGTATTTTCCCCTTGTTGCTGTTTCTGAATTTAATGCATTGGAAAATCATCTTGTATAGCCTGTGATATTATATATATACACATATGTATGTGTATCTATATCTCTCTCTCTGGATATATATATTTTCAGGACTGGACTTGTGTCCCTGAATGTCCTGAGTGATTTGTACGTCCCAAGTCTCATCTAAGCATTGCAGCTGTGTCCGTGTGGATATTCTGTATCCCTCGAGACACTGTTTCTCCATACTGTATTCCCAGGAGGTACATCAGGAAAGCCTGACTTTGGCTGCAAAGCAGACCAGAGTTGGGTTGGGATCTGCATGTTGATACACTATATTTTCACAGCCAGTTTCTCTGCACATGAAGAGTTTTGCAGCCTCTCACTGCTATTAGAAAAATGCAGCAGAGGAGGAAGGGAAACATTACTTCTCCTGCTGAGAATACCTCTTTCTGTTCAGATTTTTAACCCCCTTGTTTCCTGTTTCACCTAGCTCTTAACTGTGCTTTGGTTTCTCTCTTTGTAGGTGTGCTGTACTCGATGTTCCGGGATTACGTGGTGAAGCCCAAGGAATAATGGAGAGTTGTCTGAAGCCTCTGTCCTGGTGGTGGCCTGTGCACTGCAGCTCCAAACCTCATACCAAGGGTTTCTTGAGCAAAAAAAAAAAAAAAAAAAAGAGAAAATAATACATGGCATTAGAGATTTGTTCTATTTGTGTATGGTACACTGTGCTGAAGCTGGAGGCTTAAATGATTGTGCACTGGGGGAGTGGGTATTGGGGTCTGGTTCTCTCTGATTGACACCACCACATCCCAGTTTTTAGGGGATATAGTGGACTACAATCCCTTTATCTTACCCTTCAACTCAGTCCTAAAATTGGTGACTTCTTTGCCCAAAAACACAAAGTCTGAACTGGCTTCTGTCAGAGAGTGTCAGGAGTGCCCTGCTGTCATTTTTTATCCTCTGCCTCCAACTTTGTAATTTAGAAGCTTCCAGTAGCACTAAATGACTTCTAAAATATTGAGAGATGTATATAAACATCTATTTTTTTTATTTAAGGCATGAGATAAGTACTTGGTATGTCGCAGCTATTTAAATGTTATATTTATTCATTGTTAATGAAGACACGGGCTCCCTATTTTTGCTATATCAGATCCTGGGATTACTGTGTTTTGTAACTTTATTTACAGTGTTCTTCTGAATAACATCTAAATGTAACATTTAAAATACATATTGTGAAAACTAAGCCTTGATTTGGTGTCCTAATGCTTTTAAAGTGTTCGACCCAGCTCTGGTTTCTGCAGTATTGTTCCCCATAGGAAGTTTTAAAATACTTGAATCTGAAAAGCCCCATCACCTCTGAGGTATTAAAGCCCTTCCCCGTGAGTTATTTTACACTCACCCCCGCCTTGTACCTCCAACAGCAGTCACAAAAATAAGAGCCAATTTATAAAATTACCCTCATTTTTCTCCTGTCAGCATACATTCCATGGTGGCAGTATCAGATGTTACAGGTGTCTCTGTAAGAAATAGCACAAGGTACAAACAGCACCTGTCCGCGACGTGTTGTACAGAGCAGCGGGAGGTTAAATACGAATAAAAGTGAGCCCTGGAGATAACAAGTGTTTGCCTATGGATTTGTGTGTGTGTGTGGGGAACATTTATCCCGTTCTAGATGGATGGCGTGAGCTGCTCTACCTGTATAAAAACGACCCGAAGGGCGTGCAGCGCTCCTGGAAAGAACATTCCCCGCCGGTGCTGTCCTTGATTCCCATTTCCTACAGCCCTGCCGCCCTTGACTGCTCCCGCACGGCTGGAGATGGGAAGGAGGCTGGCTTCGCGCTGACGCCTTTTCCTGTTCCTCCCACCCTCCTCCTCCTCCTCCCCCAGCGCGGGGTGGGAGAAGGAGCCGGATCCCTTGTGCCGTCACGCCAAAGGGGCCGGGATTGGTGCGGGAATTCCGGGAATGGCGCTGTGGGACGGGCGGGGAGCGGGGAGCGGGGCGGGGCCGTCATGGCGGCCGCGCTGAGGGGGCGGGCGCGTGCCCGTTGCCATGGGAACCGCGTGGGGCCGGGATCGGGACGGGGAGCGGGATCGGGATCGGGACCGGCCGCGGGATCCGGAGCCGCATCCCCCGGTCCCGGCTCTGCCCAGGGAGACGCGGGAGGGCTCTCGCTGTGCCCTCGGGGCCGGGAAAGGCGGTTCGGGTAGGACGGAGGGCGGTGCGGGAAGAAGGGGTAGCCGGCCCGAGGTTGGGGGGGACAGCGCGGCGCTGCCAGGTCCTGTCAGGTGTTATCAGGTCACAGGGCGAGGCGGGGCGGTGACACAATCATAGGGTTACGATTGCGATGGATAAACTAAAACACGAGAAAAAGGAGGGAGAACTTTACGCTGAGGGCGGCAGAGCGCTAGAACAGCTACCCAGGGAGGGCGTGGAGTCTCTGGATGCATCCCAGTCCCACCTGGGTGCGTTCCTGTATCACCTGCTCCAGGTGACCCTGTCTTGGGAAAGGGTTGGACTGGATGATCTCCAGCGGTCCCTTCAAACTCCAGCTATTCCTGGATTCCTTGAGGAGAGGGAACTTTGTTCCCCACACAGCAGATCCCTCTGTGCCAGGCTTGGAGTCGGTATCCAGGTGGGAAGGGTAAAGGTTGCTCCCACGCCACCAGGATAGAGAGGAAACGGCCTCAAGGTGCACCAGGGGAGGTTTAGGTTGGATATTAGGGAATATTTCGTCACCAAATAGGCATTGGAAATATTTTCGTCACCAAATAGGCTGCCCAGGGAAGTGGTAGAATCATCACCTATGAAAATATTCAAAAAACGTGTGGAAGTGGCACCTGGGGACATGGTTTAGTGGTGAACTCAAGGATGGTGCTGGATTAATGGTTGGACTCGATGACCTGAGGGGGCTTTTCCATTGAAGTGTTGTGTGAAATAGATGCGCCTTGAGTGCTCTGCACACTTCTGGCCTATAGATAATTAATTAATCAATTAATTAATGATGTAGTGCAAGTGGTAAAGACATCTCTGAGAATAATTATGGAGATGATTTAAGGTCTAAAATAGCTACTCTGCTAAGAATTCTAGGATATTTTCAGAACAGAGACAACTACTGGTTGAAGATGTTTTTGCTTATCTTAACTATCTATAAGGTCAGTGGCTAAATCTGTCAAACTTAGTGAGGTCTAATCTAATTGTTAAGTTAGCTACCAACTGAAAGGACACTGAAACCAGAAAGGTTGTGTGAATTTCAAACGCAGTGTCCTTAAATAAATGGACTCCTTATCTCCACAGGCTTTTTCCCAATCACAGAACCGACCTTAATCAATTAAAATCGATTTTCCAATCAAGGTTTCTATCATTCTTTGATCCTCCATACCCAGAGCCCTGTGGGCTGTGCAGAGGCACTGGACTCTGCTCTCTGCACTTGTTAATCCTTGGTGCACCTCCTCCAGTGGGTCTCAGCGCACAAGATACACACACAAGCACAGGGTGCATTTGGCCAATTAATCAGTGCATTAATTACTCAGTGCAGGGTGTGCCTTTGGAAGCATTAAGGGATTTGTTTTCCCAGACTGAAGGTGCACAAGGGTTTTTTGCTGGCAGTAAATGCCAAACGGAAGGAGAAGGGGCTGGTATACTCAGTGCTTAGAAATTTGGGGGAAAGGTGTAAACCACAGTCTTTGTGGCAACTGCCCAAAGGCAACAAAAAACACACCCAAAACCAGGGGGATTTGCACCTTTCCTGAACATGGGAAGTCTCCTTTAGTCAAAGAGGGCTGGATGGCCCCAAACAGTCCATGTTCCTTTTAGCCTCCTTGCCGCGTTCGCCTGGATTTGGCCCCAACCGGCTCTTCTGTAAAAATATTTATTTAAACAGATCTGTTTGAGAACGTTTTAAAGCACTGAATTCTGGAGTGGAAAAGACCTGCCTGTTTCAAAGCCATTTAGGGAGAAAGGCACTTGAAGCAGAGCCGTGGGGCTGGAGACAAGGAGGTGGTGGGAGACTCTGCAGAGGTCAGTGAGGAAAAGCTGCAAAGCAGCTGCCAGAAGAGGATGTTTTTCCAAAGCAATGCTGATCTCTGCTCCCTGTCACTTTTTATTTCGTTATGCTTTTAGTAAACAATGGAGTCAGACATAAAAGCGAACCAAGATTTTAAAAGCCAGTTTAAGGCTTATCAGAAGCAACAGCAGAGGCGGCTGCAAAACGTGATGGAGAGGAAGAAGGAGAAGCAGAACAGTCAGAAGGATGATGGCAACACAAGGGAGACTTTAAGAACTCCAAATGATCTAAACCTGTTTGAAATAGGACAACCTGTAAACGAAGATGGAAGCAACAGGTAAAGGTGCAGCAGGACCCGCAGAAGTGTGTTTGGCTCATGATCTTATGAAATAAGATCTTATGATCAGTATTATTAAGTTGACAGGGCACTTTCTGCCTTCACATCTTGGGCTTTCATTATCCTGAGAAGACTCTCCCTAACATGTTTACCCTCAGGGCATTGTGATTATTTATTGTCATTTATTATCAGTGTCTCACAGAGGAAGGGTGCAAGGACAGAGGGGGTGAGGGTGACATGTGAGGGGCAGCCAGGTTCTGTCTGACAAAATCCAGTCATTTGGGATCGCTGGCAGCCTCTGCACTGTTGGTTAGTTCCTACCTAACCTTTAAGCAAACAGGTTCCCTGCATGAGGAATTCCCAAAGATGGATGTAGGCAAAGCAGCAAAAGGGAGCAACCCAAAGGCCTGCAGTGCAGAAAAGTGTTCCCCAGGCTGCCTTTGCAATATATCCTAATTTAGAGGATCACAAGATTCCCAAGACACTGGGCATTCTGGTGTGGATCTCCCTCAATCTTAGGTGTTGGGTTTTTTTAAGCTGAGTACATAACTGAGTTTACTGGAGCAGAGATCTGAAACCCCTGCTCAGATCATTTCTCTTCCTCCCAGGATATCATCAGCCCTTCCTTCTGACCCTTTCACTAACTAGAACAGGTCTGAAGTTGGGCACATCCCAGAGGTGTTCCATTGGCACCACGATGGGGTGATGGGCTGTGATACAGGGGCAGGAAAGAAGAGCTGGAAGCTGCAAAAACCAGCAGCTCCTGGGTGGAAAATCACAGTTAGGAATATAACTCTGAGAGAGTTCCCTCTCCCAGAATCCAGCTTGGGGAAGGGCACCTCTCCCAAGGTTTATCCAGCCACTAACTAAGGTTTTTAGTTCCCAAATGCTGATCTTCCCTCTGTGTTACCCTGCTCAGCTGTTTCGGGAAGTTGCTTCCTTGAGCACCCAAGTGCTGCAGTAGAGCTGCTGTGAAGGTGGAGGGAACCCTGGAGTGAACCACTGAACCTTTCAGGTGCTTTTGGGAACGTGTTGTTCATGCTGCAAAGGAAATCTGAGTGGAAACAGAGCTTCTAGAAATAATGTTCTCATCATGTGTGTCTTCTTCACACACTGGTCCCTCACCAGGGCTGTCCGATTTGCCAAGCTGTGCTCCTGACCTGACCTCTACCACCTGTCCTCTTCCCTTCAACATTTTGTCCTGTTAATCTTCAGAAAATTATGATGGAGATCTGATTTTTTTTTTTTTAAAGATTTTTGGGAGGCTGATTCCCGTAGTTCAGGGGTTTGTCTGGTGGAGAAAAGGGGTTTGGGTGCTCCCATGGCACACCCTGTGCAATGTGCATCCTCTGAGGTGCAGAGTACAGGAGAGTCCCAGCAGTTCCCTGCTATTTACAGGTCAGTAGTTTGAGCCTGAGTAATCCCAGAGTTATCATTTACCTCTGTTTCAGTGGCACTGGCTGTTAAAAGTCCCCATTTGACACAGCAGATTTATCTGTATTGCCCTTTGCTTATTTACGTCTGCATTCAGCAAAAGAGTGACTATGAGTGTATCAAATCCAGACAGGATTTGCTTCTGGAAGGGATTTACCAGGATGTGCTTTGCAGTATTCCCGTGACAACACGTTAGAAACTTGTTCCAGAGGAGCAGCACTCCATGTGTGCTGCAGGGGCAGTGATTTTGGCCTGTCAGTGTTGTTTGTAGCAGCACTTGGAAAACATTCTCCCCTCAGAAGTCTCCCTCCCTCTGGGCCTTGGCAGTTCATTTTTCCTTCCTCCCGTCCTACTCCCAAATCTTGTTTAAGGGAGTGTTTAGCTGACATTTCTTCCCTTCTGATTTGTTCTCTCTGTAACTTTTCCCTCCCTGCTCTGTTTGTGTGTTTAAGTGATTCTCCCCATCACGCAGAGCTGGGAAAGACACAATTTAACAAAAGTTAAATTCCTTTTTCAGGGTAATTTTTCTTTTTTTTTTTTTTTTTTTTTTTTTGCTTAAAAGGGGCACACAATTTGGGAAATCACTCGAATTCCTGCTCACAAGCTTCACCTGCCTCTGTTTCCTTGAACAAAGTGAAAAGGGTCACCTTTTGCAGCCTGTTTCTTTTGGCTGATTTTCTGCAGCTGAGGCACTTGGGTGGAATCTCCTGCCCCCTCTGTAACATGTGGGGTCACTCTGGGATGGGAATTTTCTCAGAGGAGACTCCAGCTCAGTCCAGTTGGGATTTCTGGGCTTTTCCTCAAGACATGGAAGCCAGCTCTGAGCAAGACATCCCTGATCAGGTGTGTTAGGAGCTTGGAACTTTCCTTTCATGTTAATCCCATAACTCTTAAAAATCCCTTTGTCCCTGTGTCCCTAATTGGATCTGAGTTCTGTTGCTCGCTTCTGTGAGTGGTACATGTGGGAATAACTTTAGTTGTGCCATTTCTCAGCTCACATTGCTGCCTGCTTTCTTCTCCTTTGTAAACAGCTGCCTTTGATCTCCCTTTGATTTGAAGCTTTGAAACAGAAGTGCATTTCTTAATTACGGGTTGTGAATCCTCTCCTGAACTCCCCGTGCTGCTTATGGCAGTGCTTTAAGGGGTCATTTATTTCAACAAGTGCATTTGGAGGGTGCATCTGAAAGCTCTCAAGCCCAGTGGGTGCAAAAGGCTTGCTAAAACTTTGGAATAGAAAAGATTGAGATGATTATTGAGAGATCTTGCCTGGCTGTGTCTACAGGTACCTACTGTAACAACTGAGCTTTATCCAAATCAAATCTCCAGACTGTAGAGGTTCAGGGTTACACTGTAAATAATAAAAATCTAGGGGTCAATTCAATGATTTAGGTGTGTAATGATAACTGGGATGCTGCAGAGCATTGGGAATTTCCACATGGGAATCAGAGACTGAGCACAGGAGACCTGCACCCTCCAGCAGCAGCTGGAGCAGGTGGGGAGCCCAAATGGCACCTGTGTGGGGGTAACTAAATTGAGTTCCAGGTTTTCCCAAGGACCCTGTGTCAGGAGGATCTGATAATCCTGAATTCCCACAGTGAAACTGAGCCCCATGAGGCCACAGCTCCTGGATTTTACATTTGGAGGACCCATCACGTAAGGGCAGCAAAGAGATTTAAAGTTATTAATCCTCTGGATGTCTTGGAGAGATGAAACCCTTAAATGTTACTAAATGTACTGAAGAATAGGAGAAGCAGGGATGTTTCTTCCCATTCAGAGGCTTTTTTTGATATTCTGTGCTTCCAAATGAATTCCAAAAAGCACCATTAACAATACAAACTGATGCCAGGCTGTGCTGGTGGGGTTCTCTTGGAATTGGTCCTTTATGAATTGCTCTAAAACATTCATTTTTAAAAGAAAGGACCCCGGGAGCAGCTTTTGTAGTCAATGCTCTGTTGGATTCTGCTGGCTTTGTTAAGCATAGAAAATAAAGCCTGAATGTCCCACATGCTGAATGCTGAGCTGCCTGAATTCCCTCTGAAGAGCCAGGTGAGTGAGACTGAGATGACAGTGTTTGGTACCCTCTAGAGCACTGAAAATGTACCTGCTCTGTGATGTTTTGCCCCAGACTACACAAGGAAATGCAGAACTTTTTAAGAAGGAGTTAACTGAATAGATCAGATCATCAGCTTGTGTTCTTATGGAAGTTTTAGGCTATTCTACTTAATTCAGTAAACTCACTCCTGATAAGCTCAGCTCCTCTGTCATACAGTCAGTTCATTACTTTATTTTTTGGAAGTATTTGAAGCACATCACACTGAGGTTTGCCATTATGGCTTTTTTTTTTTTTTTTCCCAGGTTCCTTGAGGCTGGGAACGAGCAGCTGCAGGATCAGCTTCGAGAGGTCCGAGATGAGAACTGCAGATTGTACAAACTGGTGACAGAGAAGGATTTTGAAATAAAGCAACTCCAGAAAAAAGTGCAGGAGGACAGGTTGGCTTTGGCGGGTAAACACAGTAACTTCGTATTCTCTCCACCTCTGCTGGATGCTGATGGCAGAAAAATGTCCCTTAAAAGAAGTGTAGTGCTCTTTTAGGGTACACAGTGCTCTCTCTTCCCCACAGATCTGCCAACTTGTTGTTATTGGCACCAAAAAAAGAGATATTTTATAGAAATCATATTTTGGGAGACTTCCTGTTGATGTCAGAGAGCTGTGTCACAGCTTTCTCTGCTGTGTGGAGTTAAATTCCCTGTTCAGGCTCCTTTTTTTTTTTGCCTGAGCAGGGCACATGAACAGTTGAAAATCCAGCTTATAAGTGGCTTGGATGGCCTTGGAAAACTGAGCTGTGCAGGCTGCACCTCCTCCACTGGGTGCCACTGTTGGTCAGGACAGCAGGGATGACCAGGCTGCTTGAGAAGGGGGAAAGCAGCATCAAACAGAGCCACACAACGTCAAATTACATCTTAGTTCTTAAAAACTCCCTGTAGTTTGTCCGTAGGAGAGATGATAAGCTATTCCTGGTCAGGACCAGGAGCCAGATGTGCTGTTGCAGCTTCTCTGGCTGACTAATGCCAGCCCTATCTACATTTGGTAAGAGGCTCCCCAGCCTTGCTTGGGAATGAAAAGCTTTGATTAGGTGTGTGCAGTTCATTTGGAGACCATCACAGTGAAGCCCCAGCCTGGCTTGGGTAAGTTTAGGACTCACTGTGATCCTTATTTGCCATGAAAACTAAGATAAAAGTAGCTCCTAGATGAGAGGGGGAACACAAATCACATGGAGGAGTAAGAACGGTGGAAATGCTTTTAAAAACAGTAAGTTGCTTTTAAATGCTTTTTAAATAAAGGCTTTTAAAAACTGTAAGTTTGTGCTCTCTACAAGGTTTACAGTAGTGATATTCTGCTCTCAGCAATATTCTCTGTAGCCCCTTTAATGTCTCTGTAGTTATTATGGGACTCAGAATTCACTAAGGGGTGGTCTGACCTCTGCCATCTCACCCCAGCTCTTGGATATAATCTTCCCAGATGTCAGCAGGAAAGTCATTTCCTCAGAGCACTGAAGGAGGATGGAAGAGTTAAAAGGAATGGCAGCAGCCAAGTTCAGCCCTCACACCCCCCCACCAAGGATTTGTCATTGCAGGCTCACCATTCACTGCTGAGCTGGAGGTTCCCGTGGACATTGTTTGCAGTTGTATCGATTTTCCACTTGTGCAAGAGCTTTCCTTCACCTGTGTGACAGGAAAGCCAAGTGCCACCAAACAGCCAGTGCTGGGGTTTGCTTTATTTGTGACACTGATCCCAATCCCTGCGAGGAGGGAGAGAATGACGTGTGTGTTGAAGAGGGCAATTAAAGGAGTAATACAGTCAGGCTGCAGGGATAATCGCAGGGGACATATAAATAGGCACAATGAAAATTTCCTGGACCTTCTCCAGGACCCAGCTGTAATATTGTGCCTGACCTTTGGGGACAGATGTCTAGAAAATGTTCACACCTCCGTTTTCAGCAGCTCCTCCTGTAATAAACAACCAGGCAAAGGAGAGTGTTGTCTTTTTCTGTGATATTCCAAAAAATCCCGTTCATGACCGCCCTTCCCAGCAGCGAGGAGAAAACACCTCCACCCTTTCTAGGTGGTGATGTCGCTGCAGCCACTGCTGTGGCCTCGGGACACTGTTGCTGAAGTGTGAAATGTGGCTTTGCTGGCCCTGGTGTGATGCTGAATGAAAGGCCCAAGCGTTCCAGCTGGAATCACTGATGTCTCTGCCCTCACTTGTTCATTGAAGTGCCTGGCACAGCTCTGGGAGGAACGGATTGGACAATAAAAGTCCATTGTGCGCCGGCCAGAGAACAAAAGCGTCATCTATTCTGAATCTTGCCTGTAAGACGTGACCTCTGCTTTTATGTGTCCTTTCCAGGGACTTCTGGGTTAGCTGGAGATGTTGCAGCCACTAAAATAGTGGAACTGGCCAAGAAGAACCGTGAGATAACTGCTGAGGCCGAGAGTGAACGAGCCAAAGTGAAGCAGCTGAATCACAGAGTCAAGGAGCTGGAGAGAGAAGTGAGGCGTTGTTCTTGTTCTCTTTTTGCATCCTAAAACGTAGAAATCCCATCTTTGGGATAGAAAATGGGTTTTGATTCGTGTTCACGTGTTGAATTTGCTTTAATAGCCATGTTTACTTTGGGTTCTGCCCATTTCTGTCCATGATAGGAGGGAGAGGGGTGTGCCCTCAGCTGTTTGCTCCTCTGAAGGAGGGGCCAGGAAAGGATATTCCTACATTATAATGAGCCAAAGATTTATTAACCAGCAGTTAGAAATGTTCACTTGTATTTGATGCACAGAGGTTTTTCTGATTATTTCTCTGTGTGTGGGAGGAGGAGCAAATTTCATCCCAGTATGTCTTGGATTCCCACCTCATTAATACCAGTCAGGAATTTGTACTCTATTCATCTAAGCTTCATTCATCCACGTAAATAAAGCTGTTTTCTGGCACAAGTATTTATAGAACTGAGACATCAACAAACTATATCATGTAAGACAGCGAATCTTCGCTCAGGCAGATTGATTTTTCTGGTTTACTATGATTTTATTATATGGGCCAACCTTTCACAGGGATAATTTTCCTCAGGTGACTGCTGAAATGAAAATTAGATGCCCTGATGTCAATGTTTAGTCTGTCCTTTACTTTGTCCTCTTCCTTACACAATATTGGTGATTTTTTTTAATATATATTTTTCAATGTGTTTTTCCTGAACTTTGATTCCTTAGAAGACATCAGTTAAATGGATCAATAATGTTTATCATGCTGACAGATGCATTTTGACTCCATCTTTCACAGCCTCTTATTATCATAACTCATGCATCTCTCTGAATTTTACCCCAGGTACCTGAAAGATCAAGAAGTCATAGATTAAATTAAATTTTGGAGAATTCCTGCATAAATCCAGAGTGTTCTGGTCAGAGAGGTCTTGTCAAACAGTTGGCAGGTTGGCAGAGAAGCATCAGGTGTAGTTTGGGACCTAAAAAAATCACACAAGTAGTGGAGCAAGTCCTGAATAATTTAAAGGAAAACCAGCTTGGTTCTAATCCCCTACTACAGAGGTGTGATGACCAATATTCAAACTTAATATTCTCAGATATATATAATATATATAAAATATTCTCAGATTTTGACCCAAACAGAAAGGACCAGGGACATTTCACAAAGGGAAATATACCTCAAAGCAAAAAAGAAAAATTTCAAGAAACAATAACTATTGATCAAAGCAGAGGTGGACACTTTATATATGAACAAATCTGTCCCCAGACACCAGGAAAATCAAAATGAAAACTAAATCCAATAACCTGCCTCATCTGAGGTGAACCAGAGTGTGAACCCCACTGAAACTGTGCCCTGGTTCGTGGTCTGTATTTTCCCCCCAACATATTTGGGGGGTCTCTGCTCTAATTTAATGCTGACTGGCTGAGTTTGTGGGTTGTACTTGTTCAGTAGAACTGTATGAAGATGTAAAAGATGGGCAAAATTAAAGCAATATTGGACAGTGGGAGGTGTTCATCAAAAATGTTGAGTGATAGATAGAAAACACTGTTATTTTACGTATTTTTAGCTCTTTGCTGGCATGAAAACTGAGAAATACTGTAAACTGTGAGTGTTTTAATGTGATTTTGTTCCCCCAATCAGAAGGGAAGGTGTGGCCACTGAGCAATCACTTGCCAGGGGGTGGTGCATGTAGGGCTGAGGGATGTGTGCAGAAAACTTCCTTAGAATTTGGACCAAAAGCTGCCAAATCCAGCTGATATTCCTCATTCTCAGTCCAGTGACTACCAGAGTTTATGAGCTGGATGGAAAGAGTGGCCCTAACCCACATGAAGGGGTGATTTTAGAGCTCTATGTTTCCCCAGATGCCACTTTAATGAAAAAGCTGCTCTTTTATTCTGGCAAATAATTGAGATTTTCCACCCACCACAAAGAATGGAGTCCCAACCCTTTAAAAGCAACACTTCCTGGCCTTCCCAGCTCCAAATTCCGGCACTCCCATCCAGTAAGAAGTCTTTGCAACCTCAGCATGGGTTAAAAAATGCTACCTTGGAGCTGTCAGCTAAAGAAAAAGAGCCTTAACACCATTAAGTCTCAGCTGTAGAGCATCAGGTAGTCATTTCTCCTTTTGTATTCCTCTGGTGAATAGAATATGTGCTTTTTATGAAATATCCTGGGCTGGGCAGGATTTACATTTATGTATATGAACACTAATTTGATGTACCAGTGGTGATAAAATGCCCCAGGAATCTCTGTACATGAAATCTGATCCCTTCTCACCAAGTCAGAGACATTTGTTGAAGTTATTCCACAATAAAATGACACATGACTCTTTGGGAAGCGTTTCGGGGGGGGAAAAAATTCTTTCCTACTGACTGTGTTTAAAAACAAGGGAAAATTAATTATTTTTTATAGAGTAAATAAACATGCAGATTTTAATTTTTTTACTGATTAACACTCCACGGAGGGATGCTCTTCACTGTATCCATTCTACAATAACAATGTTTTTTTTCTTCTTCCAGCTACAGGCAGCTGTAGAAAAAATACATTCCCTTGGTGGTGGTGGTGGTGGAATCAAGGAATCAACTCTGAAGATGCTGGAAGAAAACTTGGTATGAATTGTAACTGAGGAGGGGAAATCAGAAGCTGATACTCAGTGCAGTCCTTTGCCTAGGACAGGGATGTGTTCCTATCACCAGTTTTGTGACCATGTTTGGTTTATGCCTCCTGAATACCCCAAAAATCAGGGAGGAAATGGGTCTGGAAAAACAGATTGTGTGATCCTGATAAATCTGATCCTGATGGTTCTTAATCACTTCAGTTTTTCCCTGAGGATTCTGTTCCTACCAAGCACTTTCTTCTCTCCACAGGCTGAAAGTCCAGAGGTGAAAGCACTGCAAGAAAAATTAAACACAGCCAACTTCAAAGCCATGGAATATCGGAACCAGCTCCAATCCTCCAGACAGGAACTGAAGATGACCCAAAAGGTACCGTTTCAGGATGCATTTCAGTTATCATTTCATGACCTCTTTGGTTTCAGTCCCGTGGAAATCAATGGGATTAAAGACTGCTGGAAATAAAGGAGGTGTTTAAACAGTTTGTTGGGGTGACATCCAGAATAACCTTTCCCTCTTTGATTCAGGGTGGATTTAAGTGTTCCTGTGTGCTCTGTTTCCCCTGGTTTCCTTAGTTTGTGTAAGAGACCTGCAATGCAGATCAGAGTAGAGAGTATGGTCCTAAAAATAGAACTCTGCTGACCTTTTTATAAATAATTTAAATGCTCTCCATACTAAGTTTAGCTGTGCAAGGGAGGTTGGCTCAATTCCTGATGGCAAGGGGGTGTATTTAGACAATATCTCCACTCTTGCCCTGTTTAATTACGGTTAAATATTCATTATACCAAAAATAACACTGTATATTGAAAACTGTTAGTAATGCTTGTGTTTACTGCTAGGGAGAGCCCCAACACTTCTATTTGTTGATGTAAATCCCCTTTTTCACAGCTTTTGGCCAATGAAATTGGGGAAGATGTGAACATTCAGAGTCTCTTGGCCAATTCTGGCAGCTGGCGTGGACGGGCCCAGCAGATCCTCGTTCTCCAAAACAAGGTGAGTTCAGACCCTGGGTGGTGCCACATCAGCTGGAACTGGATTTCTCTTTCTAAATATGGATCTCACCCCAATTTAAGGTAAAGGTACTGTTAGTTCTTCATTAATTCTTAAAATCTACAGTAATTACTCTATTGCAACCATGCAAGGCTGGGTATTTAACTGAGAGTCTTTCCCATCTGTGTCAGAGGAGTGAGCTGAGTGACCCTGGAGAGCTGTGGCAGCCCAGTTAAAATCCCAGGGTGTTTTGAAGGTGCCTCCCTCCACTGAGAACAGAAGGAGCCCTGTCAGTGCCTGTGCTCTGACTTAGACACCTTTGTTCAGTGCCTAAAGTCAGATGGGAAGAATTGAGGACAGATAAGATTTTCAAGTTGTTCCTTAGGGAGCTCCTGAATCTTCTGAAGGGCTGAAATGTCAGCTGGAGACAGGGAGGCAGCTTTGTCTGCATCTAAATAAAGCTTCTTCCAGGCAATTTGATACATAATTTTCCTACTTTTCTGCTATTTAATTGTATGCCATCAAACTGTGATTTCTGCACTCTGATTGACTGAGGTTGTTAACCTCTGCTTTCCCTTGATCAAATCACATTTCCTTCTGTTATACCCCCTGCCTGGGGTTCACCTGAAGACTGTACATACTGTTCTCTGCTCTAATGCAGAGACTTCTTTCTGAGCCAGTCTCCTCAGGCCCCTTTTGTAGTCAGTGGGGATCTTGTCAATACAGTCACTGGATCAAAAGTGAGGCAGGTCCATCTCATCTTGGATCCAGCACAGGCAGGGGAACTGAGCTGTGGCAGTGCCCAGTTCCTTCTACTGACTATAAAAGGAGTCTGCAATGAGTAGGTAAAAAGCAGGGGCTGAGTTCACTTGCCTACACAGAGTTCAGATGCTCTGGAGTGTCTGCCTGGCCTCCACATGTGGCTCCAAAAAGGAACAGATCTCCCACGTGTCCTGAGTCAACCAGAGGTCTGGTGTCATATCTCCTTCCTGCACAGATGCCCTAAAATCTGCATGGTTTGTGAACAGCTAAATTTAAATTTGAAAGACCAGGCACTGCTCTGTGGTAGTTAATAATATCAAGAATTAACTGGAGGTTACACTCTGAGCTGCCTTTGGTTGTGTCCCTTTGGTGCTGGACCAGTGTGACAAACCCCTGGATGAGTCACCATTATTGTCCCCTAGGTTCGAGAGCTGGAGGGTAAGTTGGGTCAAAACAAGAGCAGAAGATCAGCGATGGAGATTGATGAGGACTTCCTGGCTCTTGAGGATCCAAGGAGGTTGTCAGCCCAGGAGAAGCACTTGCTGAAACTTCGCAACTTGGAGAAAGAAAAGAAAGAAGCTTTGGAGGTAAAAACCTGTGAACCACCAGAGTCCTGTTTGGGGGGGTTGCTGTGTAATGACTTTCCTGACAGGGTGTGTGTTACACCCACCCCAGAGACCCTCTCACAAACCTACCTGATCTGCTGGAGGAAGTTCTGGCCACATTCCACAGACAAACCTGCTCTGGCCCTTGGCCAGGTGTGCATTCTTCACACAGTGTTAAAAACAAACACCACACGGATGGACAGGGGATCAGAGCCAGCCAGCAGGGGTTTAGGAGGGGCAGGTCCTCCTTTATGACCAACCTGATCTCCCTTCTATGATCAGATGACCTGCCTGGTGGATGAGGGGAAGGTGGATGTGTCTATCTGAAGTTCAGCAAAGCCTTGGACACCTTCTCTCCCATGGCACACTCCTGGAAAAGCTGCAGGTCATGGCTTGGACAGGGGCACTCTGTGCTGGGTTAGGAACTGGCTGATGGCCAGTTCTTAACTGGTGAGGAACGGGGCTGCATCCAGTTTGGAGCATCACCAGTGGTGTCCCCAGGGATCAGTGCTGGTCCCAGTCCTCTTTATTGTCTTTATTGATGATCTGGATGAGGGGATTGAGTCCACCATCAGCAAATCTGCAGGTGACACCAAGCTGGGTGGGAGTGTCAATCTGCTGGAGGGTAGGAGGGCTCTGCAGAGGGACCTGGATGGGCTGGATAAATGGGCTGAATCCAGGGGATGATGTTTAACAAGGCCAAGTGCCAGGTCCTACACCTTGGCCACAACAACCCCCTGCAGCACCACAGAGTGGCTGCAGAGCGACCAGGAGGAAAGGGGCCCCGGGGGTTCTGATCAGCAGGAAGCTGAACATGAGCCCAGGTGTGCCCAGGTGGCCAAGAAGCCAATGGCATCCTGGTCTGGATCAGGAATAGCGTGGCAGCAGGAGCAGGGAAGTGATTCTGCCCCTGGACTGGGAACTGGTGGAGTGACCCCTCGAGTGCCGTGTCCAGCTCTGGGCCCCTCAGTTCAGGAGGGTTGTTTTGGTGCTGGAGAATGTCCAGAGAAGGGCAGCCAGGCTGGTGAAGGGACTGGAGCACAATTCCTATGAGGAGCAGCTGAGGGAGTTGGGGTTATTCAGCCTGGACAGAAGGAGGCTCAGGGGAGACCTCATCATTCCCTGCAGCTCCCTGACAGGAGGGGGAGCTGGGGTGGGTTGGTCTCTTCTCCCAGGAACCAGCAGTAGGACAAGAGGGCTCAGTCTGGAGCTGTGCCAGGGGAGGTTTAGGTTGGACTTTTAGGAGGGAATTCTTTCCAGAGAGAGTGCTCAGCCATTGGAATGGGCTGCCCAGGGAGGTGGTGGAGTCACCGTCCCTGGAGGTGTTTAAGGACAGACTGGATGTGGCATCAGTGCCATGGGCTGGGTGACAAGGTGGGGTTGGGTCAAGGTTGGACTGGATGATCTCAGAGGTCTTTTCCAACCTGGTTGATTCTGTGATTCCCCCCCTCACACCTCCCTCCATTTGAACAGAATAAAGTTGAGAATCAACCTAATCCCCTCAGATTCCTGAGCAGACAGACCCTTTTTTGCTGCTGGCGAGCAGGCAGTATTTATAATTCCTGCTTCCTTAGGGATGATACAATATGCCAGTCCCCTTTTTTAGACTTTTTTTTTTAAGATAAGGTAAGATGTGATTCCTTCTGCTCCCCAAAGCACCTGGGGCCTGGTGATGGGTCATAACTGTCGTGTCCTGTGGTGTGTTTGCATCACCGCAGAAACTCGCCGGGGAACACCGCGCCCTCCAAAAAAGCCACGAGGAGGTGAAAAACAAACTCGACGCATCCAAAGCCAGGAACAAAATCCTGTGTGGTGAGCTGAAAATCCTGAAGGCACAGATTGTAACCTTGCTGGAGAAAGGGAAACACGACGATGAGCTCATAGATGCCTTGCTGGTACGGTCTGACTTTATCTGTTGGTCCCAGCCCCCTTTCTGTGAGTGATGGAACATGATGTCACTCAGGGGCACAGACAACCTTAGGGAATACAGGAGTCTGATGATTCCAACTGTGACAGCCAGAGGTTTCCTAGTCAGCTAAAGCCCTTCTGCATTTTGGGTCAGGTCATGTGAAGGCTGCAAGACAGCACCAGGTGTGAAAGTCACAGTCAGAGCTGCAAGGATTGGAAGAAACGTTTTGCAGCAGGATTGAAACAGGATTTGTGTTGTAGGTAGAGGAAGAGCTTCATTGCTGACCCATGGAGATGGACTGTATTGTCTGTTCTACTTTCAGCTCCATTGGTAGACTTTATTTTTTTCTTAGAATGCCTGCAGTTCTGCAAGAATTCCTTTGTTTCCAACACAACTGTCATTTGTAGTGTTAAACAGCCCAAAACACACAAGCTGAACCATGGATTCTAAACCATGTGCACATTCACTTGCAGCAGCTGAAGCTGAGAGGGTTTGGCCCCTTCAAAACCAGGAGTTTCAGCAGACTCAAGATACTGAAAAAGAAATAAATGGCTGCTGTCATGATATTGCAGGGTTCTTTAGCCCTGCCATGATTCTAAATAGCCTTCCCCAATTAAAATACTAAAAAATATATATATTAGAGAATATGGCAGTTCTTAGCAGGGTTAGTTCTGTGTTTCCTGATCCAGCTCCTCATCAGTGTCAAACCACTTGGATTTCCTTACTTTTGTACACAGGTTTTAGCTAAGACACGTTTATAACTGAGCTGGAATTCACCCTTCTCACACCAGGCACTGTGAGGAGCTTGGGTGCTGAGCAGCAGATTAGAGGAGCCAAAATAACAGTTGTCATTTTTGCCAGGTCTGAGCATTCTCACGAAAATTATTGCAGAAAGATGCAAGTTTATTTGGGAAGGGATGGTTGATCTCTTTTATCCCTTGTATCAAGGAAGCACTGTCCTTGCAGTTTGTTGGCCTGACAGAACAAACTGTCTGACAGGTATTAGATTTGTCAGTGTGAAAGAAAACCTCCAAAACTCACTGGTGAAGCAGCCTGAACTCACAGCTGTCACCTCACAGTACCCCCATCTTTTAATGTCACTGTCACACAATCTGAGCATGGTCTGATTTCACAGAAAGCACACTGAAATCTTGACTTTCATCCCAGTTTATGAAAATTTAATTCACCTTCTTTGTCCAAGGCTTGCTCTGTCTTCTGTTACACTGGGTAGCAAAGCTGCCACTGAATCAATGAGCTGCAGATTGAACCTCTCAGTTGCTCAGGTCAACACAACAAATCAAACTCCCAGAGCAGCACCAGTGACACCAGTTTGCTCCCATCAAGGAATGGGTTTGGCAGGGCAGGGGCCATTCCTAAGTGGAGATTTGATTGGGTGCTGTAAATAGTCATTGTGTACAAAATGAAGCTCTCACTCGTTGTTTCTTTTTGGTCAGAGCCAGCAGAAGCAAATGCAGGAGATCTTGAAGGACCTGAGCCAGAGGGAGGATGAGAACAAGGAGTCTCGGAAAATAGGGCAGCTCTTGAACAATGAGATTCAGAAGCAGAGCTGCCTCATAGAGCAGCTCAGGGAGATGGTGACTGAACGAGATGCAAAGGCTCAAATGATGGAAGAGGGGATTGGGAAACTCACACTTCAGGTAGGAGAATAGATGATGACCCTGTGTCATCATTTTAGATCTAGATCCTTGTTGTCTGAGGTGGTTGCTACCTCAAAAAAGTCCTACTGCCAGTCTCTCCTGGTGGAATAATAAAGCAGGAATCCTGTTTTGTAACTCCTCAGATCCTTTCCTGTTGGTACATAACTTTTCTTCAAGCTGTTTAAGCAGCAAGAAAACACAGAAATATCAATCCCATCCACAAGTGGCTCCATGTCAAGGCTGTCACTTGGCTGACAGCAAGAGCTGGGGCTCCAGTGGGGAACTCTCAGTGCTCACAGTCCTTGGCTGCTGAGAGAAGGAAGCAAACAAAATATGCTAAACCAACATCAACAGGCTGCTGATCCTACAGTCAGGTTTTGTTAATACTTAGGCATCCAATTCCCAGTGTTCTAAAACACCCATAGGGTTCTATGGTGAGATTGTGGATCTGCCAAATACCCCAGTAATGGAACACTGAGCCCAGGATAAAACCTGGGTTAGGGACACAAACCAGCTGTGCTGGCAGGGGTGGTGCTGCCCTGTGGGTTCTCCAGTGCCACTGCCTCCTTAATTTCATAGGAAACTGCCCTTTTTTTGTACTGACTCTTGCTCTGTTTTCATCCTGCAATGGATAGAAATGAAAGAAAAGCTTCTGAGGAGGTCCTGTAAATCAAAAAACTCTGGCATTGCTTTTAGAAATAATTATAAGCTGCTGATTAGGCATTGATGCAGCTATTTGCCTTTGAACTGTGTAATTGGTTTTATAACCTGCTCCAGCATTACCAGAAGGAATCTGCCCATCAAGGGGAGGGTTCAGGAGCTGCTGATGCACCACCTTGTGAGCACTCAGAGGCACCTCTGGCATCAGGGAGCAGCGAGGTTGGAAGGACTGACTCTGCCCGGTAAGAAGACCCCAGATGTCAACGTTTAAATCTGCTGGGAGTAATTCAGCAGCCTGGTTTTCCCAGGCAGTTTTATGAAACCACAAGTGCTTTGTTGCCAGCAGCTGTGGCAGCCTGTTTACAGTATATGGGAATCTCTAATCCCATTATCTCTTGGACTTTTGTCCTGGAACAGAGAAGGATATGCAGACTTGCAGACATTACTAGATTTGGCATGATGGCAGTGCAGCTAATTCCTTCTCTCCAGCTCACATAATGTTTATGTGGTCAGCTTAAGTGCCTGGGAGTCTTCTTCTCTTATGGGAAACAGGGCTTCTGATGAGGAGACTTGTGTGAGCAGGGTGGTGAATTAAAACAAAATGCCATTTTAGGTAAGCACTAAATCACTGGTGCATTATTTAAATCAATAAATACGCTTTGAGTAGGATTTACGTGCAGCGGTGTTGAAAACACCCCACATCATTTGTCCTTAACAAACACCCTTTTTTTAAAGCCTGGCTGAGGAGTGTGTAAATTACACTAATCTTAAAACAGCAATAAATCTGGTTTTTGTTTGCACTGATGTGACTCTGGGTCACGCTGGCTGTGTAAAGACACCAGAGCAAGTTACATCCTTTCCTGTTAAAGTGCTGGGTTTGTGGCTAAAGAGTTCATGGTCTAATTGACAATGAGGATATGAGACTGGTCTTAGGGGGCTGGAGGAAATTTTTCATCCAATTGCAACTGATTTTTGTCTCTGTTATTTCCTACCACGTTATTTTAGACGCTCCATTTGGCTTTAAAATGGTCAGCTGTATCCCTGAGTCTAACGGAATATTATTATTAAATTAAAGAAAAATTCTCTTCAGACAATTTGAAAGTTTCTGCATCTCCATTGTTGTACCATTGGACTGCCTTTATTCTCCCATTTCTAACTCTGCAGAAGTTGTTGTGCTCTGATGGAGCAAACCTATATTTTATCCCCCCCCCCCTTTTTTTTTTCACTTCATATGTTTGCTGATGGTAAGCAGGAAAAGGAGGTTGGGTAATGCCTTTGCAGAAGCCACTAAGTGCAATGCATAAATTATTGCCTGTGGACGTGGCTCAAGGCTCTGCCATGGAAAGAGCTGACGTGTCAGGTGGGCAATGAATGATCCTGAAAAAGCTGTGAGAGCTCTTAATAACTTCGTCAGCAAGGCTCACTCCTTCCATTAACTTTAATATGCTGATGAACTCTCCATTCTCTTTCACTGTAGTGAATCATCTTTTCCTATCAGGAAAGATGAAATGAAAAATGCTATAAATAGGAGCCAGAGCCCCTCGGAAATGGTGAAGTAAAAAAATCTGCATTTTTAGACCGGGCCAAGTCTGTCATTATCAATTTGATTTTAGGATTAACCACTCCTAGCCTAGAAGGCAGCTCTGCCTGTTCCTCAATATTAAGGCTTTACCCTCTTCTTATCTCCAGCCTAAAGACAAGGAAACATGGGCTCAGTCTACAGGGGCTTGGCTTTAGGCAGATGAGCTCATGCTGGGAAAACAAGCACACACCAAAATTTGATGTCCCAAACACACATATCATGATGTATAAAACTCATCCAGACTGGAAGTGACACTCCAGTGTGATCAGTTCACTCTTCTCCTTAAAACCTGACAGATCTTCATGAGGGCCTTCACAAAGCAGAAAAGGGTTCAGAAAAGTGTATTTTTCAAGGGCATTTGGAAGTGCCAGTTGTGGACCTTGTTGCAGAGCAGGACTTCATCTGGCTATGGAAATATGTGACATAAACCCACCATCAGAGGAGCACAGTCAGCTGGGTAGAGGTGTGAGATGGGAATGCTCTTCCCTACAAGGCAGGGGTAACCCCAGACATCAGGAAATGCCAGGAGTTCTTGGAATCCTGCCTGACAAAGCTTTTCTCCCCTCAGCACGGTGTCCAGGATGGGCCACATGCTCGTGGAATCAGCAGCCACGAGGCCTTCCCTTCTTAGGGATGACATCCCACCAGGAGGGTAAGGACGTGAACTTCATCTTCAGCAAGAGAGGTGTCCTGCCACACTCCACAAGCTGCTGGCAAACCTTGTCCTTGTCTGCCTTGTTTCTGGAACAAACAGCTCCTTTTACCATCCTTCCTACCTGATGCTGCCCAAGAGCTCTGGCACAGGCTCTAACAACTTCTTGCTATCTTAATTTTTTAATTGATTGCTGGTTTGACACCACATAAATCCATTTTTTTTTTCCATTTTTACTGCAAACCACCAAGATTTCTCTTGCTTTTCGTTCTCAAGGAGATACTCCTGAATGCAGAGAGGTCAGAGGAGTAATGAAGTGCATAATAATGGGATGCATGGGAAAACTGCCCCTTCCTTTCATCACATGTTGGTTGGGCACAAGAACAGCCATTGTAGGAGCGCTGCCTGAAGCCTTTCAGAGGGAGAAAATCAATAGCAGGGCATTTAATAGCTGAGTATAGCAGTTCAGAGATAGAATCCTCTTTGGCAGGAGAGTCAGGGACAATGAATTGGTCAGAGGTGGAAGTTTGGGGTTTGGGGGTGATGGGAAGGTGAAGCAACCTGGAAACACCTTTCTAATGAGACTCACAGGGGCTTTATTTCCAAATATTTCTATTTATTGTATTCCAGACATTGATGCTGGGGGGGGGGGGAGGTGGCGAGCCTGGCTCTGCCTTCTGGCTGAACCTTCAGACAGGTGTCATTTGGGTATGGTTTTCAAATCCTGCCTTTTGTTTCTCTTCTTTCCTTTCTGGAGTGGGAAAGAGCCTCTCTGTGCTTGTGCTGCTTTCAGGCTCCCTGGCACTGCCATTCCAGAGGGGAAGGAGCTGCAGACCCAGATGACGGAGCACAGGGCTCTGTGCCAGGCTGCTGAGGTGGAGAGGGACGTGCTCCTGGAGCTGGTGACTGTGCTGCAGAAGAGGTAGAGCCTGATCCTGCCTGTCCTTTGTGGGATCCTGTGGTTTGGGAACACTCAGAGTCTCTAAAATGCAGAACACCACGTGGGTACAGTGGGATCCTTTCCTTAAATAGGGGCTTTTACCTTTTTTTTTTTTTTTTCTGCTCAATTTCCCCTGCCTGGCTGATGATTCATTTCATTTTATTATCCTTTTAGAACAAAGGGCAGGAAAAAAAAAAGGAGCCATCTTCAAGCTTGCTGCACCAAGATAAAACTAGAATTCCTGTAGTTATGCATTCATGGAGTTATTTAGGCAGCAATACTTTTCAGCAGTAGTAAATACTATAATTAGAGTTATAATCTGACTTAGGTTCCAAAGCTTCTCACATTCTTTTTTTAAGTTTCACTTAAATGAATTTCTTCTGGTTTAACTGAAGCATAGCATTGATTTTTATTTTAAATTTCATTTTCTGTTATTTAATTTGATGTAAGATGATGTTAAAAGCCACCTATGTTTTAAGTAGACAAGGGAAGCAAAGTCTTTTCTCTTTGGACACCTTTCAGCTACTGCTTCCTTTTTTTTCCCCCCCCAGTCAGGGAATGTGTGTTATTTGATTCCCAAATCTGTATTCTAAAATAGGAAGCATATTTTTGTCTGCGTGTTTGTTAATACAATAAGCACAGTTTGTTTACTTGCTTTATTTGACAATAGTTATCATTCTCACCTGTCTAACTTATCCTGTGTGATTAATCACAGTCAGAAAAAAAAAATATATATGTATTTAAGAACCTTGGAAAAGATGCTTTTAAAGGGTAAATCCTGCAGATACATGGAGGGAAAACCTTTTTTCATGTTTGTAAGCCCAGTGACTATAACAGAGCTTTGCAATCAGATGTAAGGATGGAGGTGTGATAGGTGAGATGGGGCCAGCACCAGTGTGGGATAATGAAGAGCAGAGCTGATGAAATGCACAGTAGAATGCACCATAGGCTGATGATTCAGCAGCTCCACAGTTATCACACATTTATCAAGCAGGTAACATAAATTTTGTGAGACTGTGGGCAATAACTCTGGGATAATGTAGCACCCAGTCAGATTTCAACATCAATATATGTAAAAAAAAATAACCAAGTAAATCAGGCATTCCTCCTTCTCCCTCCCCTTTTGGAGTGTAACAAAGCTCAGGTAACACAGATATTGCTGAAATCAAGAGAAGAGCACAGGGAATGGTGAAAAGTGGGATTTTTCTACAGCATTTTGGGTTAAATTATTCATGTTGGCAAATCATGTAATTAAAAAAACAATCTTGTCATTTTTCCTCCACTTTTTCGTCTAATGGGGATGCTACTGGAGCACCTGGTCAATTGAAAGTGTAGTGAATTCAGAGCCACTGAGAGAAAGGAAATGTCTCATGGCACATCACCAGCCTGGGAATTCACTGCCACAGGAGGTCGAGTCCTGCCCTGCAGCTGGATTTTTAAGACACTGATATAATTTTATTATAGTTGTAATATTTTTTTTTTCAGTTATGTCAGCTAGGAGGGAAATCAACTGATCAAATCTCTTGATTCAGAGAGTGATCAGCCTCCCCCGTGGGCTCAGGAAGGGAATTCTTTCAGTCTGCACGTTGCAGTGAGGCAATTGGTGTTTCTCTCCAGCTTTAAACTCCTGTAAATCACTTGCCATCAGTCACTGCCCCACGAGATGCACCAGTGACTGTGTCTGTGGGTGCACATTAGATTTCTGTAGTTAATTCTCTAACATGTGTGGGGTGAGTAGAGGTAATTTGCTCTCCTGTGCTGTTCGGCAGAGTGAACCATCAGCTTCTTTTCCGCTCACTCCCTTCCACAGCCAAGTTTATTAAAAGCAACATCAAGTTCCTTTTCTTCCCCGCAGATAACTGACACAAACTAGTTAAATGCTGCACAGTGCTTCTATAAACTGTTTTCCTTCCAGACTTTCCCAGAGTGCTTAAAAAAAATGCAGTTTATTATTCCTGTAATGAAAGATCTCTCCTCAGCAATCCGCAGCTTTCCCACTCAATCCCGTGGTGAACTCACACAAGTTAAGGGATCTACAGGATCTAAGCAACCTCCATTTACAAACCCATCATTTCTAACTCTACACATCAGTTAGTTCTGTTTTGCATATTGGGAAGGTGTCCTATGAAATAATTTCCCAACTTCACTGGGATTTCTGCCTTTGGATGCATGGAAAATTCTTTTCCCTCTGTTGGGAGCTATGCAGCACATGAGGCAGGATCCAGCACCAAGAGTGATTTGACATAGACATGACATAAATAAGCTGAACTCCCTTTTGAGTTTTTTGGGTTTTTTTTTCCTTTCAGAGTGGAGGAAAGCAGCAATAAAGTCTTGGAAGCTGAGAAGATGCTTCAGGAACAGCAGTGGCAAACTGTCATTTTGGAGCAGGAGCTTGAAAGGCTGCAAACGGATCCAGGGAAAAACACAACTGGACAGAAAGCACCCCTGAGGAGCAGAAGAGGTGAGGTGGAACACTCAGCCCCAACTCTGCCCCCTCCATTTCACCTCTGTGTTAAGAGACAGCAACAACATTTGGGCTCCATCTGTCAAACCCAGACAAGGGCCTGACCTCGCACGTGGTGCCCGGGACCTGCCCAGCTCCAGGGGAACAACACAGGAGGGAAAATCCCAGCCCCTCGTAATTCAGGAAGGGGTTTTGAGACAGATTTAAGTGGGAACAGGATTTTTGCAGCATGGGATGTGGCAGTCTCCAGAATTAAAAAAAAAAAAAAAAAAAAGGCTTGCCCCTGCTCTGTGTTGCCCCCACAGCCACTTCTGGGCTCCCTTCGCTCTTCTGCCTGAGGGATCCAGCTGAAGGTTAAGAGCAGGATTAAAGGACGCATCCCAATTTAAGGCCTGTCAGTGCCCGTGAAAAACTAGTGCTGGTGATGAAGTAATTAGATCTGGTGTAATTTATTATCCCATGAACGTGATAATCTCCTGCTATAAATATGAAAGCCTCCCCGGCGTAGTTAAAGGAGAAGAATTCATGGTGGATGTTAAAATTTTTATTTCCCTGATCAGGTCCTTTTATTGCTTAAGGACTCTGATTCTGTAAAGTGTCTAAACCAATAAAATGGCACATATTCTTAAGGAAACTTTTCCAGGGGTTTGCCTTTTAATGCCTACTTTCACGAAGTAAAAGGGCTTTAAATGGCAGGAGATGAACGGCAGGAAGGGGAATTTCAATTTGGCAAATGTTGGGTTGGTGTCAGGGTGAGTTGGGGTGACCAGAGGGACCACAACCTTTATCCTGAATGGGGACTGAATAAGGTGAGAGGCTTTGGAGCCCTCATATGCTCATCTGCTGATGCCCAGAGGAAGAAATCAAGGGGTGCGTAGGGACTGGTAGTAGCCAGGAAGGATTTCTGGGAATGCAGCTCTAAGTGATACACTTTTTCCTGATTAAACAGTATGGGAGCATCCTGGTGCTGTCTTTTGGAGAACTTAAGTGAGTTTTTGGGTGCTCAGACTTTCATACAGCCTGGTGAAGTGTTGATGTGCTGTTCTGTTGTCATACGTGTGCTCTGTGTAGATTTTTCCTTGCAACCTCCAAGAGATAACAGGATAAACTCCGAGGTCCTGAGCCATTTTGGTCAACTTGTTGTGCTGTAATAAGGTAATTCACCTCTGGTGGTTGGCATTTCACAGCCAGAGGAGGCAGCAGCTCTTACCAGTGAGGCAGATTCCTTCTCACTAAATATTTAGTTCGTTAATCTTCTCCGCTTAAGGACTAAAAGCAAAAGTAGAAAAGGATTGGCAAGAAGACTAATCAGAAGAAATCCTCTCTAAATCCATAAGATGAGTAGGTAACAATCTACTTCACTACCCTGCTTTGATGAGAGCTCAGCCCCTTGTGATGTGCCAAAACTCTGTGGAGTTTGTACAAAAACTGAGCCTGCAAGTCTGTAATTCACCTCTTCAGCAGAGCATGGGGGTTATCTGACTGCTTTCATGGCAGAGAGTTGAGGAAATAAGAAGAAATTGAAAGCTTGAATATGAAACAGAGACTAGAAAACCTGCTAATTAACATAATATTTTCTTTTCTTTCTGGGAGTGCCAAATTGGAGAGAGCTGATCTAATTGCTTATCTAATGTTTCTTGTCTCTCCAGTTCAAGGGAAGAAGATAATGATGCTAAATAGGTAGAAACAACCCAGTTGTGTTTTTAAAATTATTCAGGTTTTCATTTACCATGCTACCTTTTTTTTTTTTTTCCTGTCTTATCCAAATTCCAAATTATCAAAGAATAATCCCAGAGGAGGACAGGTAAGTAACAGCAGGTTTTCCTCAGCCCTGTAAAACACAGCCCCAAGATCAAAAGCCCTTCTTGGTTACACAACACAGCCTTTTCCTCTCCTTTGTTTTTGTCAGAGCTCAGCAGTCTCCAACCAGGTCCTTTTAGATATTCCACATTTAGTGTTCTTAATACCAAATTTACTTATTTGAAGAGATTTGATGTTCTGAGGGATGTGACTTTGGAAAAGTGATACAGAAGTGCACCGAAATGGTAGCACAAGCAGAAAACAGCAGTTGCAATGTACAGTAGAATCACAGTGTTTTGGTTTCTCCAGTCCCAGTAGTAAATCTTGAATTATATTTTTGGATTATATTTTCTCTGTAACCCTGAAAAAAGTTTCTGTGTCCCTTTGAAATGACAGGAGCTTCATCTTTTGGGTGGACAATCCTAAATCAATTTAGAACCTTAGTTTGAAGTACATTTAACTTGTTGTTTTTATGCTGAGGGTCAAAGTGCTTTACAAAAGCTGTTCCAGTATGTGCCACCCTCAAACGTTGTCACAGACACTCAGGAAATAACAATTGTCATAATCTGAAACACAATTGCAAGGTTAACATCAAAGTAATCCTTTTCAACTGTTCCTTGTCACTTACTGTTTTGGTCACTTAAATATTATGGATTAGTTGTTTTCCTCTTACTTAAATATTATGGATTAGTTGTTTTCCTCTCTACATATGTAGGCACTACATTTAGCCCTGAAATGCAAATTCATCATGGTTTTCTTTTGCTGAAAGGAGATTAAAAAAAAAAAAGTCTGTCCTATATATTTACATATATTATCATTATCAGTATTATCACGGATATGCATACAAGTTAATGGATTCCTTACTATTTATTCACCGTTTCTTGAGATTTACTCATTAAAAACAACTGCTTGTGTTACTAAAACCCCATTTTGGGATTAATTCTACAGCCCAGCCTGTGGCTCACTCAAGCCTCCCTGACAGGAAGGAGCTCCCTGATTTCCCCCTGTCCCAGCTGCCCCTGGAATCAGAGCTAGAGGAGCTGAGCACCAGGTAAGTTTTCCCTCTCTCCAAGCCGTGTTTACCCTTTCCCACCTCCAAAAGGGAGGGAACAAGTGTAAACTCTGCTCTTTCTCACGCCTGTCACCAAATCACCAGAGATCCCCAAAACAGAAGAGCTGTTTTGATTTGCTCACAGGAGAAGTTTTCCCTTTGTTTCCTCCTAGGCTTGTGATCCAGCTGGATGAGAACAAAGCTCTGCAGGCTGCTTTGGAATCAACTGTGAGAAAGAAGGAGGAAGATTTGAAACTGTATCAAGACACAATGGAGCAAGTGAAGGATATCTTTTTACAGGCCATTCAGCAGCAGAAACAAGAGAAGAGTTAAGGGAGATATCCCGTGTTCTTTGGGCTGCAGAGCAGGGAGGGAGCCCAGGCATCATGCCCGGGAATTGGAGCAGTGGCAATGTAGTTTTGCAGCCTCAGATCTTCAGCATTTACAGGAGAGGATGAGAAACAGAGATGAAATACAAAAAAGTGGAGGTTTCACGTGTCAGCAAATTCTGTCAGTAAGTTGGCAAGCAGGGCTGCACAGGCTGGAGTCGGTGCACTCAGAAAGCTGCAATTCCACAGTGGGATTTTGGGCAAAACCTCTCTGGTTTCAACACAGCGTTCCCTGAGAGGGTTCCATATTCAATGTGCCTTTATCAGCTCAGGAAGGAATTTGCTGTACAAAAGTTAGGCCAGCCCCCTTCCTTGGAACAAACTGAGTTCTGTTTTTATCAGCAGGCTGCTACCTGTCTGTCTGAGGCTTTCTGCAGCACTGCAGTGCTGAGGGACAGGGTTAGCCTGGCCTGTGAATGTCTGCAAGTTGAATTTTGGGGTGGCTCCACTCACCATTTCAAACTGTTTCTTTGCTCGAAGAGGCTTCTGAAACTCAATGGAGTTTCCACTGGAAAGCTGCCCTGTGCAGCTCATCCCTGCAGTGAGTCAGACCTGCCCTAAACTCAGCTCCTTCCATACCAGATTCACCATCCAGGTTATGAATTCCCTATTTCTGGGTCTCTGCATCCATCCATCCATCCATCAGGCAGATCTTGTTCTCTCTGGGAAGAAACACCACGAAACACAGGCAGGTCCTCACTGCAGCAGTGGTGGGACTTTTGGAGGTGCTGCCAGCCCTGTCCTTCCCTCCTGCAGCACAGTGAGAACACGGAGTGCAAGCTAATAAGGCATTAACATGCATCCTGCCAGGGAGGGCAGCCTTGGGGATTCCAGGCAAATGGAGAGCCAGTCATTTTTGTACAGTGCTGCTTTTGTTTCTCAGCTCAAAGTCTTGAAAGCTCTTCCTTTTTCTGCTCTGCTTTGTCAGGCTCTTTCTCTGAGCCTGAAGTTTGTGAGGCTTTAACCCCAGACAGCACCACCCAGGGCAAAGTGGATTTTTGTGGAGGAAAAACTCCCTCTTCCCTGTGCTCCCTCCCCCAGCACTGAGATTTCATCCTGACTCCCCTTGTGCAGAGTGAAAATGAGCAGAGCAGGAGTTCCCTCCAGGTGTGTCGTCCCTGTGCCTTTTTTTCCTGCTTAGATTCAAAGATAATCTCTTTTCAGACACTTCATGGAGTCCCTGATGGAGGAAGTCACAGAGCTGAGGATAAACTCAGTTCCTGGGAGTTTCTCTTCTTCTTCCCAGCCCTTCTCTGCTCCCCCAGCACTGCCCTATAGCTCAGCAAAGCTGTCAGCTGCTTCTCTTGCAAAAAGCAGGACCAAAACACTTCACTGCCACGTTTTCCCTGCTCACCCTGCCAGTTGCATCGGAGAAAAAAGCATCTTGCAACCTGTGATGGTCCCTGGACAACTTGAGGAATAAATCCTGGGTTGAGAGAGAGAGAGAGAGAGAGTTTCATCCAAGTGAGCTGTGCTTTGTTCCTGTTCAGCTCCATCCTGATGATTATGCAGAGGGGAAGAAATCATCCCCCACCTCTGGCAGATATTTTAAGGACCTGCAGGAGTGGGCAGATCCCCTTGACAAAGCTGCCTGAGCCGGGGCAGGGCTGTGGAGACTCTGCCGAGCTAAATCCGGGCGGCTGGAGATTCTGATTTCGCTTACACAGGAGTTTGAATCCATCAGATTTTCCCAGCAGTGGAGCAGAGCAATCTGCCACCCTTCCTTGCCTCCTGTCCTGGTGCAGCAGTGGAAATCAACCCATTCTCCAGTGAAACAGCTCTGAGTCAGACCAAGGAGCACAGGGAAGGAACTGGGATGTTACAGAACACATCTGGCTCGCCAGCACGTGCTGCAGACCTTTTTTTGCAAGTGCTGCAACACTCATTCCTTTAAACATATGCTTGTTTGGGGTTGCACAGAAGCATTTTCCCTTTTTTTTTTTTTTCCTGCACACATGCAGCCTTGACAAAGAAGGAACTAAACCACTATAAACCAGTTTATTTATAGAGCCTGTACCTGTGAGTAGCTGTTTCTCATGGAAATGTGCAATCTGTCTCCCATCAGGTAGTAGGGGGGGTCTGAACACAGCCCAGATTGTCCAGGGCTTCTCAGTTTTCACCTTCATTTTGAAATAAATTCCCTCTGCACTTCCACAGAGTGACCTGCCTTTGAAATCTCCCCGTGCTGACTCTTGAAGCAAGTGGTTCACAGTTTTCAAGGGATGAGACCAATTTCCTTTGCAGCACATGTCATTTTGTTGGTGAATAGAAGAAACCCTGGCAGACCTTGGAAGCAGCAGCTCCATGGATCCCAACCCATCACTCAGAGAACAAAATCAATGAGAATATTCTTCTCCTTGCCTGGAAAACCCCCTGGTGCTGGTCCTCAATCCTGGGATCTCTCTGGCACCCTGGATGTGCTGTTGGAGTTCTTTTAGGGATGGAGCTGGACTTGATACGGAAACCCCCATAACCCCCTGCTTTCCTTGGGAGTTTCAGTGTTTCTTTTTCCTCCTGCTAAAATCCCGTGCTTCCACTCTCATTTGGATTTCTCTGGCTTCAGTTTACAACCAGCCTTTGTTATGATGTTTGTCCCTCTCTTAGCTAAAAGCAGTGTGAGTCCCCAGCTTTTCCTCCCTGGGACAACCTTCATCCAGTGACAAGTTGTGTCACAGGCAGCTTTTTGATAAGCTCTGAGTTTTTTTCAGTCTCTCACTGTAGCTGAAGGTGGTGACAGACTAGAGGTGACACCCCTGGCACGGGCTGGTGGATACAACTAAGCTTAATTTTGCTGCAGATATTTGGCTGTGGACACTCCTTGTTGGGATCTGGGCAGCTTTTAACTCCAAATAGGAGTCCTCCAAGCACTTGGAGGTTTTATCCTGCCCTGGAGCTGGGCAGAGCCCTCCCATAAATCAGCCATCAAGTGCCTGATGGATGCATCCCATTTTAAAGTACAGCTGAACCCCTGGGAATAAAAGATCTTTGATGAATTGTCATTGTTTTCCTCTGGGCCCTGTACCAGGTGTTTACCTGTGAAGAGCTCTCCAAAGGGGCTGTAACGTGAATTAAGTTGCATCAGGGTGGTTAAATGTAGATGGTTTTGACACAGGAGAGCTCTCCCTGCCCTGGGATCCATTTGGACAAGGGGCAGAGGATTGAGCTGGTGGGACAAAGCTGATCCCACTGTACCAGCTCCAGTTTAGAGCCCTGGGTTGTGGATGGCTCGTTCCCGAGGCTCCAGAGCAGGACAGAGGTGTGAGGAGATGGATTTCAGTCCTTCACGGGAGGAAGCTGGTGGCAAAGGGGAACTGAGCTGCAAAATGCTTTGCCAGCCCCTCCACAGCCCCAGCCAGCAGCTGCTACTGCCCTGCAAGCCACAGGGCCCTCATCCCATGCAGGACAAAAGGAACGAGGTTCAGCTTTAAATGGAAAAACAGCAGAGCCCCCTGTGCTCTAAATTAAGCCCTGACTGAGCCAAGAGGGGTATTGGGTTTCTCCCTTCATCCTCTGCCCTCCCAGCCCAGCTCCCAGCCGGCTGCTCCCATGGGACAGGGTGGCCTCACTCCACAAATGCCACTTAAGTCCCTGGAGTCTCCATTTACAGCTCCCAAACCATCCACAGCCCTGGGCTCAGGGCAGCTCATTTATCAGGGAGTGATCTGTGGGATGCACTGTGACAGCAAGGGATGGGGGGGTGTCAATCCAGCCTGCCACTGGTCTAACTGGGCCATTTTTGGGGGGAATGGGAGGGGATTGTGAGGAGAGGAGCTGAAGGCAGTGGGATTTGACCTGATGGTGAGTGGGAGGAGGTGGTGGGAGCCTCCTTCAAAGTCCTTCCCCGGGGTGGCAGGAGGTCCTGGGACCACTGATGGGGTTGGGCCATGGGGGACGGGCAGAGCCATTCTGGGGGTGCTGGGAGGGGTCCTGAGAGGGACCCTGGATGGGGGACACATTCCCTTCTCCTGAGCCATCCTGCTGGCAGGGAAGTGCCTGCTGATGTCCTGGTGGGGTTGGCACGTTCCCAGTGACAGTTTTGGTGAGGAACCCGATGGAACAACCCAAGGCAGCAGGAAACAATCCGTGTTGGGCTGACGAGAGCAGAAGAGGGACTTCTGACAAGGACATGGAGTGATGGGACAAAATGGCTTTAAACTGAAAGAAAACAGGGTTAGATGAGATATTAGGAAAAAAATTCTTCCCTGTGAGGGTGAGGAGGCCCTGGAACAGGTTGCTCCAAAAAGCTGTGGCTGCCCCATCCCTGGAAGTGTCCAAGGCCAGTGGAAGGTGTCCCTGCCCATGGCAGGGGGCTGGAACTTTCCAACTGTGCCTTCCAACCCAAACCACTCCAGGATTTTACGATTAAAACCCTCTCTCCCTCCCACCCAAAGATCTGTTCCAGCAGCCAGGAGGGTTGTTTAGTGTCCCCATTAACATCTCCAGCTCGTGCCATGCCTCGCTGGGACAGAGCCAAGCACTTTTCCCTGACCCCTCTCCACCACCTTCCCACTCATTTTCTCAGACACTGAAAAGTGGCTGGGCCTCAGCTCCTGTGCCACAACTTCCAGCAGCCCACCCAGTGTTTGAAAAAATACCATTTAAAGCATCTCAAAGCCATAAACACTGGGAGAGTAAAACACAGAGGTCTCACCTGTGCTGAGGCTGGTTACATTAAATTATATCATCATTATATTAGAAATAAATTATATAACCATTATATTAGAAATTATATAATCATTATATTAGAAATCAGGGGGGGTAATTTTTTTACAATATGTATAAATTAAAGCTGAGTGATTTTTAATACCACGGCTCCCAAAACCTGATAAAAGAAGTGCTGCCCAGCCCTTCACTGGTGCTGCATTTTGGATCCAGCAAGATCAAAAGTTACTGGGGTTTAAAAAAAAAAAAAAAAAAAAAAGGATTTGGGGGCTGTTTTTCTCCATGGATTGGGATGGGGGGGTGAGCGCGTTTGGGAGCCAGAGGGGTGACATGGATCTGTCAGTGCCCGGTGCCCCTTTCCTCGTGTCCTCGCTGTCCCTCCCCGCACCGCAGGGAGCCGATGTCCCTCTGCATCCACACACACGATTTTTCCCTCCTGCTGAGCCTCCTGGATGTGGCCACAAACCCTTCCCTGCCTGCCACGGGCGGAGGGAGCGCGAGGAATTCTGTCCCTGTGCTTATCTGCACCGATCTCTTAATTACTTCGCCTCTAAGCACGCAGTCAATTATGCCAAGGTCGGGAGCCAAGTCCCCGGGCAGCGCTGGAGCGGGATGCAGGAATCAGGCTGGGGCTAAGGGGCATCTAAGGGCCCGAATCCCTCCCCGGCTGCGGCGAATTTAAGTGGCTCGTTAAGTGCTGAAAGTGCTGGCCACACAGCCGTGGCCAAGGAGAGCCTCTCCCTGTGCTCGCCAGGTCAAAAATGACGCTAAAAAGCCCTTTTAGTTCGCAGCAAAGCTCGGCGGACCCGAAGGCTGCCCGTCCTGGAGAACCCCCCCTGCGGAGCCCAGAACGCAACATCTCACCCCAAACCAGGCGAGCCGGGGAGGGATTCATAAAATCCGGGGTTCTCTGCCTGGTTCCCCTCCCCTGATCCTAAAGGCAGCTCAGGAGACGATCAGGGATGGTGGCCCCACTGCGAGCTCTCCCCAGACCTCACAGGGATTTGGAAGAAAGCTTTGGCCCCAGGGCAGGGGGATGGAGCTGACGCCGTGTTGATTTGCTCTTGGCTGAGCTGGGTTCGCCAATCCTGAATTAAGAGAGGCCACAACCCAACCCAAACCCCTTCCTACTATTCCCGGTGTTCCCTTCCTCTGCTGGGGATGCTGGAAGCTGAGGAGGAGACCCCAAGGGTGGTTTGTAGAGATCATGAACTCCCTGAGGTTGAAAAAGAGCTCTGAGATCACCAAACCCACCACTAAGCCACGATCCCGAGTGTGTTTTTCGAACACCTTCAGGGATGGTGATCCCACCTGGACAGCCTGTTCCAATGCCTAGTGAAGAAATCTTTCTTAGTATCCAACCTAACTCCCCCCCGGTGCATCTTGGGGTCGTTTCCTCTTGCCTGGACGCTCTTTACCTGGGAGCAGGAGATGCTGCAACCTCCGAGCCCGGCACGGATTTAAACTCCTCCAAGCCAGGGAGGAATTGCACCTTTTGGCTCCGTGCCTCAGCTTCCCCATCCCCGTGAGCCCCCCCCCCCCCCCGTGACGGGGGGATTCACTCTCATTCTTACAGGGCTTAAAGTGGGGACCCAAAATTTTTCCTGCACTGGGAAGGAGCGTGTCCCTGCCTGGGGGCTGCCGTGCCCCGGGGCTCCCCCGGGCCGTGTCCCCTGGCTCGGGGTGAGCTTTGGCAGCCAGCACAGGTCCTCTCCAGCAGCTGCCGTGACAGACAGCTCCCGAGCCACCCCCCTCTGCAGTGCTGCTCTAAAATAAAAATACCTCCCGCCTGCTCCGCTCCACTCCCAGCCAAACTTCCTCCAGGGGCAAGGTGGGGGGACGGCAGCCCAAAAATACACCCACGCCCCCCCGCCCCACCAAGCCGGACTGAGAGATGCTGTAGGGCAAGTCAGCGGCCCCCAAAACCCTTCGAAGTTCCCCCCCTTCCCCTTTTTCCTCCCCTCCCGCCCCCCCGTCGCGGTGCTGGATCCTGGATCCCCGACCCTCGCCCGCCTCCCCCCGCGGCCCTAGGGCTCAAGGTCAGTAGCGGGGAGCGATGCGGGGCTGGGGGGAGCCACGCTGGAGGTGGGGACACGCTGCCCCCGCACTTCCAGGGCTTTTTGTCACCTCTGCCTGTCCCCAGCGCCCGGCCGGGGGTGCGGGGGCGGCGGAGGGGAGCGGGGGGATGATGAGGATGGTGATGGCGATGGGGATGCCCCGCAGCCTCTGGGACCGCTGGGGACCCCCCTGTGCACCTGACTCGGCATCCCGGGAGCGACCGGGAGTTGAACTTGTCCGAGGGATCCCCCGCCAGCCCCCGCAAAAGGGTCGTTCACCGCCTCCCGCCGGCTCCTTTGCGGGGTGGCCTTGCTCCCCCTCCAGAAAAAAAAAAAAAAAAAAAAAAAAAAAAAAGCTTTAGAACGCATGGAAAAGAAGGGAAAAAAGCTTTTCAAAAGCACGTCCGTGCGTGCCCTCCCGCCGCAGGGGAACCGCAGCGCTCGCCCGCAGCGGCCCCGCACCGGGAGTGGCCTCGGGGTGACCCCTGAATTTCCCTCCAGGCTGAGCCCCGATTTCCCCCCGGGGTGAGAGCCCCAATTCCCCCGGGAAACGCGTTTGCTCCACGCTGCGGGGAGATGGGCTCACCCCGCACCGCTGCTCAGGGACCACCCCCCCCCCCCCCGCCCCCGCCCGCCTTTAAAAACCTCAGTGACCAAATAAAAATAAACCTTTAAAACTAAAATAATATTTTTTTAAAATTTATTTTGAATTTTGCGTTTAATCGCTTTAATAATCGCACAGAAGCTTTTGTGATGCGGGTGCCAAAGCAGAGAGTGACCGGGTCGCTCTTTACTCCGTAATCCCTTCCTGCTCTCAGTGGGGCCCCCACACGCGGGGATGGTTCCTGTCCCCCAGCATCCCCCATCCCACATCCCGCATCCCACATCCCGCATCCCTGCTGCTCCAGCCCTGAACCGTGTTTTGGCAGCTGCCGGACAGACGCTGGGGAGGTTGCGGAGCTGCACGGCACGTCGCGCCGGGGTTAATTAGCCTTGGCGGGAGTAATTAGCCAGGGACTAATTGCGGGGCTGAATGTCGGCGTCCCCCGAGCGCTGCAGATGCCGCCGGGAGGCTCAGATGTGCCTGCGGCGTCCTAAGGCTCCCGGCTGGGAGGAATTTGGCACCACGGGGCTCTTGGAGCCCCCCCCAAGAGCTGGAGGTTGGGCAAAACCTCGGCAGAAGGTGAGCAGAACCCAGGGAAGAGGAGTTGGGGCATCCCATCGCATCCTCTCCACCACTGCTGTCTCCTGGACCCCCTCCAAGGATCCAACCAGGAGTTAAGGGGGGCACATTGGAGACCCATCCTGGGCAGCTGGCATCCCGGAGCATCTCTGAAAACCGGGAGGAATGGGAAGAGCCCCTTATCAGGAACTCCTGGCTGAGCCACCCTCACATCCTGGCTCCTGGGTGGGGTTTCGCAGCTACTTTTCTCTTTGCACCTGAGTTCACACCCTCAGGTGTGACCCCGCCTTGTCCTTCCCTTCAGCTTCCAGCCTTCCAGGAAGCCCCCAAAGCAGAGCTGAGGAGGAGCAGCAGGAATTCAGGGTGTTTGGGGGGATTAAGGAGGGCAGGGTGAGCTCTCCCCCCTGGTTTCCTTCCCTCTCCTCTCTCCTTTTTCCCAGGTGTGGATCCCGTGTGGAGGCTGGAGCCGTAACCTGCCACCATGGGGGTTAAAACGATGCTCCCCAACTACGAGCTGGGGTTTTATGCCCTCGTGGTCACCTGTGCCGTGGTTTACAGTGGCAGCGGCATCTTCGAAGCATCCAGAGGTAACACCTCCCACCACGTCCCTGGGAGGGGGGGATGGGTAGTGAGGTGCCTGCTTTTCCAGCTCTCAGTACCAAGCAGCAGATCCCTGGCTTTAATTCTTGCAGGAAAACAGCTTGGAAATTATTTCCAAAGGGATTTTTTGCTTGTGCCCCTTTTCCACGGCTCAGGGCAAGAGGCTGTGGGATGTCCCAGCCCTCCAGTCAGTGCCCTAAACAACCAGGCAACCACCCTGCCTACACAGGGATGCCTCCAAACTTTTTTGTTTGAACCTGGAAGTTTCGTGGGATCAGCCAGGGGATATGCAATGGGAAAAAGTCTTTGCTGGAAGTTCCTGCAGAAACGTCCGTGGTTGCTGATGGTTGTCCGTGGTAATTTGGGAGAGGGTGTTTGAGCCCTGATGGCTCCTCATCACCACGATGAAGCCTCCCTGCCTTGCCTGAACCCAGACCCCATTTCCCAGAGCTGTTTCTCTCCCCATAACTCTGGGGTTTGTTTGTTTTTGTTGTTTTTTTTTTTTTTTGCAGACAGCATGAACAGAAAGGCCTTTCGGGATGGAATAAAGCCGGGCTGGCACTACTTCGGCAGGAAGATGGTGAGTAGGGGAAGGGCTCGGCCTTTTCTAGACAACGTGGTCAGTGCTGGACACTGGAGAAGCAGAGCTGCTTTCTCTGCTGCTGACACACTTCTGCAAAGTCCACGTGACTTGTGTTTTTGTCCCTAAAGTGGCCAGGAAAAGACCAGCCCTGCAGGGCTGGGGATGCTCTGCTTTGTGTGTGCCCGGACGAGCAGCCTCTGCTCATCTCTCCCGGGCTTTTGCGTCCGAGCTGAAACACTTGGGAGAGCCTGTGGGTGGAAAACGGGAAGGGGAGGCTGTGAAAGTTGCGTGGCTGGCTCAGGGGTGTGAGTTGCCCCGGCACTGCTCCCGCAGGACGTGGCCGATTTCGAGTGGGTGATGTGGTTCACCTCGTTCAGGAACGTCATCATCTTCGCGCTCTCGGGGCACGTCCTCTTCGGCAAGATCTGCTCCATGACGGTGCCACAGGTGAGCCAGGGCTCTGGGGGGGGGGGGGGAATTGGGTGAGAAAGCAGCAGGGGGGAGCTGGGATCTGTGGAGATGGGGGGATGTTGTGGGGTCGATGCTTTCCCCGGGCTGACCCCGGGCACGGCTCTCTCCCGCAGCACCGGGCTGTGATGTACATGATCTACGGGGCCCTGGCCGTGCTGGGCAGCATGGGGCTGGTCTACCTGATGATCATCCTCTCCCACTGCCTTGTCCTCTACTCCGTGGCGCTGGCCAAGCAGAAGTGGCTCTGCTACGTGGCCGGGCTCTGCTGTCTCGCCTCCTTCAAGGTGGAGCCTTTTGGCTCGTGGCAGGTGGGTGCTGGCCAGGCCCTGTTTCTGCCTCATTTCCAGCCCTCTTGTGTCCATATCCTCGGGTTTATCTCCAAGGAGGGCTCCTGGGACACCCCCAGACCCTGGCATTCCTCCTGGAGTCAGAGCTCCCACAGTGTTTGAGAGGGAGGGGGTTGTTGTTCCGCTGAGCCTGGAAATATTCCCATGTTTTGGTGGCTTCACGATGCAGAGCTCAGGACACCTGAGTCCTTCTTGCTGCCCAGGCAACAGCTTGTCAGCCAGGCAAGACATGTTCCTGCCCTGTGCCTCAGTTTCCCCACCTGTAAGACAGAGCTGGGATGGACTCAGTGGAATCCATCTCTTAGGTCACAGCCCAGTTAAGATTTTGTCTCCCTGGTGGGTGGAGAGTGAAGCCCAGGAAGGACTTTATCAAGCTACTCAGTCCCTCTCCATGGACCTTGTGCTGGCTGGGGAGTTTATGCCCCTGTGACAGGGACCCACCCCAGACCAACAGCTGCTTGGTGACCACATGGCCAAGAGGATCCAACACTTCCTGGCTGCTCTGGGATGCAGGAGCCAGCTGGGAAATCAAGCCCCAGTTTCCTCTTTCCAGCTCATTCACTCCAGAGACAATTGGTGTCAGAGCATAATTAGAGGTTTTGCCTGAACTGAAAACTAAACTGAAAGAGGTCAGGGTTAGATGAGATGTTTTGGGAAGAAATTTGTCATTGTGTGGGTAGTGAGGCCGTGGCACAGGTTGCCCAGAGAAGCTGAGGCTGCCCCTGGATCCCTGGATGTGTCCAAGGCCAGGTTGGATGGGACTTGGAGCAACCTGGGCTGGTGGGAGGTGTCCCTGCCCATGGCAGGGGGTGGGAAAGCAGAGGAGGGCAGGAGTGACACCACATTCCTGGTGGTAACTCTCAGTTTCTCATCCAGAGCGGGTTTGTAACGGGAGCTTTTGATCTCCAAGACGTCCTTTTCTACGGGGGCAGCACCTTCACCATCATGCGCTGCATGAGCTTTGCCCTCGAGAGCTCTGAGAGGAAAGAGGGCATCTACTCCATCTTCGACCTCCTCAAGTACAACTTCTACCTCCCATTCTTCTTCTTTGGGCCTGTCATGACCTTTGACCGGTTCCATGCCCAGGTGAGTGCTCCTGAGGCTTCCTATGTTTATTTGCTTGGGTTTAATTCCCATAAAAAAAAAAAAAAACACCTATGGGCAGGGCGAAAGTGGTTGTAGAACTTCATGTGGCCACCTAGAGCCTGTGGCCTCGGTCTGGGCTGTGCATAATGCTGTGATTTTTGTGGGAAAGGGCATAAACTGATGGGGGTTTAACCTTCTTTTTGGGTTTTTGGCCATTTCATGAGGGAAATGATGAAAGGGAGTGTCCACCAGTGCTTGATGCCCCAATGTCCTTGTGTTGTCAAGCACCTTCCTGCTGCCCCACTGAGCAGTGCCAGGAGGCCACAGTGAGGGCCAGAAGTGGACTTCTTTCTCTAGAAGTACCTAAAATAGAGTGGAAGGTTGTGTTTCAGCAATCAGGGGCTTCCTCTCTGCTCCGTGAAATATCCTGATGCCCCAAATCTTTGCCTGGACCACAAAACCAAGGGAGCTTTTGGATGTGAAACCTCAGCAGAAGCCTGGGCTGGGGCCAGCCAACCTCTGGAGCTGTTCCACAGGCAGGGATCAAGGAAACCAGCAGTGATTGCCTTCTCCCTCCTCTCTTCTTCCCATCTCGACGTCCTCTTGGTTCTCAAAGCAAACTGGTGCTGCTGGCCAAGGGAGGGACCTCTTGCTGAGGGGGATTCCCACCACCCCTCTGGTTCCTTTTGATGAAAAACAGTTATACTGAATTTTTGGACCCCAGTTGATGCCCGGGTGTAAAAGCATTTTGGAAAAACGTTTGTGAATTCCGGAGAAAAAGCAGCCCAGGGCAGGGGAGATCAGCCAGAGCCTCTTGGTGAGGAGGAGACCAAAAACCCACCAGCCCAGCACTTTCTCTCCAGTGTGGGGCTGGCACTGGTCACCTAAGAAAGGGTCTGCACTGGGCTTGTTTCCTCCAGGATGAGCCTTGATCCGAGTCCTGCTCCTTGCTGGTTTGTTCCCACAGGGAATTCACAACCTCGTGGTGAATAAGAGCCCTCAGGTCCTGCAGGACCTATTAAAAGGGTTTTTAGAGCATTTGACCCTGAAGATCATGAGGTCAGCTCTGGTGTCCCCTTAAGGGATGCAGCCAGGTACCCACAAACTGGGACATTCAGCTCCTCGTTGAACTCCCACCCTTCCTACCAAGCTCGATCTGGGGGAGAGGTTTTATTTCCTGTTCCTTTGCACAACATCCCAAACTGGGATGTCTAAAGCCACTTAATGGGCAGTTCTCCCCTCTTCTGCTTACAATGCTCACCCCAGAGGCACAAGGATTAAGTCCCCACCCCCTTTCCCATGCCCCGGCCAGGGGTCCTGTGTTGGCCTGGCCACCACTGCCATCTCCTGGCTACATCCCCCCTGCACTGCTGGAGCTGCAGCTGATTGCAGAGGTGAGTTCTTAATTGCCCAAGAGCCATTAGGGCAGGAGGCAGAGAGAACCCTTCCCCAGGGTGGGATGTGTGGCCCAGTTAGGGAACAGATCTGTCCCTTTGGCTCCTACTAGCCCTACATCCTGGTGGAGCTCTTGTAACCCCCTGTGAGATAGAAATTCATCTGCACCAGGGCTTGGCCAACCCAATTTGAGCTGAGAAGCGTCTTCCTCACTAAGATCAAGGGAACAAACTCCCTTCTGTAGGGTTGGGAGTGTGGGGGACACAGCCTTGATCCCAAGGCGATGGTGGACAAATGATGCCACTGCAAACAGACATGAGGATGGGAGGAAACAACCTCAAGTTGCACCAAGGGAGGTTTAGATTGGGAGATCTGGGAAAATTTCTTCAAGGAAATAGTTGTCAGTCATTGGAAGAGGCTGCCCAGGGAGGTGGTGGAGTCACTGTTCCCGGAAGGGTTTAGAAGACTTGTCGATGTGGCACTTGGGGACAGGGTTTAGTGGTGGCCTTGGCAGCGTTGGGATAATGGTTGGACTCAATGATCTTAATGGATTTTTTCCAACCTAAATGGTTCTGTGGCCCTGTGGAAGGAGGGCTCTGTGTCTCCACACCACAGCCTGTCCTCCCTCAGCTTCTCCTGCAGCCCAGGGTCCAGCGACCTCTCCGTATCCTTAAAGCACCTGGCTTAGAACGGGCACAGAAAAAAAATCTGGCAAAGGCTTTAATTCCTGGGAATCATCTGGATTTGACAACAGGGCTGGTGAGGCAGCCTGTGGATTATGCAGGGAGAGCTCCCACCTCTCGCAGGGAATAAAGGGAAAGTAATAAGCATAAGAGGATTTTGGATACAGCAGCAATTTCACGGCGGTGCGGGGAAGCGAGGACATGGCTCTGCCCGGTGTAATTCTGAAAGCTCCCTCTGATGATGTTTATATCACAAGGACCAGAGATGTGACAGCTCCTGGAGGCAAAGCCCGGCCCCTGTTTGCAAAAGACACAGCAGAGATGAAATCCCCATCAGTCAGGTCCCGCCAATTCGGGGCGGCCCCTCGAGCAGCTCACCTTCTCATTTACAGCAGGAGATCCAGAGATCATCACTCATCCTCCTCCTCCCAAATGACCCTGGCCAAAATTACATAGTGATGGAGCTGTCAGGTGGAATTCCGTGCCCGGAATCCCATCCTTTAGATGTGATGGGCACGGGCACTTTGCTCCCTACTTTGCAAGGGGCCATCCTCAGGCATGAAGTTGATTTTCTGAGCAGAAAGAACATAAAACCCTGGGAGTTCCCTGGTGGCTACGGGTTTCACCCCACCTAGGGTGGCACAGCCAGAGCTGTCCCTGCTGTGTCTCACCCTGTGGCTGCTCTGCTGGACTCCTGGCAGGTGAGCACGCGGGAGCTGAGGCGCAGGGACGATGAGATGAGGAGCATCCGGGTCAACGCCCTCCTGCACGCGGGGGCCGTGGTGGCCGTGGACATCTTCTTCCACTTCTTCTACATCCTCACCCTCCCTTCCGACCTGAAGTTTGTCACCCGCCTCTCGGACTGGTCCCTGGGTGAGTGGCCGTGCTGGGGCAGCTTCACACCCGTGCTCAGCTCCAGGGCAGTGGTGAGGGATCCACGCCTGCACCCACCCCCACTGAGAGCCCTTGTGTTGGAGTAAAACCCCATTGAAACCCCCCTCTTCTTCCAGCACAGAGCTAGGGCAGGGCAGCCCTGGAGAGCAGGTGGTGTTGGTGTGACCCCCTCAGTGTGAATTGTTTATTTTGGGGTTTTAAGAAGCTGAGCACCGAGACACTCTTCGTTGCCTTTTTCTGGGCTGGAAGGGAGCTCAGCACCTCCAAAAAAAAAAGAAATCACCAGGACACAGCAAAGAACGTGCAGCAAGGCAAAGCCTGGTTGCATGTAAAGAATGTTGTTCATAGAGTGGTCAAACACTGGAATAGGGGCCCAGAGGGGTTACAGATTATCCCAAAATACTCATATTTAATCCTGAAATGGAAAATGTCCTGAACAGTGTAATCTTCGTTTAAAGTTGGCTGCTCTCTAAGCAGGGCTGGACTAGGGACCTCCAAAAGCCAAACTCCCAGGGTGATGGGTGGTAGCAGGGCTGGAATTCAGCTGGCAGCTGGGTGGAGGATTTCAGCTGGTCAAAATCCTGTCTGAGGGCAGCATCTGAGGCACCACCCACGAGGCAGAGGACAAGCAGGGGCTGGAGGAGCCCCACATCTCTCCAGAGGGGCAGCTGGAGGGCAGGATAGAATCCTGATGCAGCTGGAGTGGCACTAGCACTGATTTAGGGTGTCCTAAGAGACCTGGGGGGACTGGCCTTGCATGTGTGACTCCAGAGGGAGCTGAGCTATTCTGACTGTCCTGATCCCATCAGGCTGGTCTGTGGTGGGAGCATCGAGGCACTGCATGGCCCTTGAGCTGAGAGCTGAATCCCACCAGGATAGGGACATTTCACAGGAATTTGCACTCTTCAGTGTCTGGTCCTGCAGGGTTTGTCTCCCAGTGTCAGACGCCTCTCCAAGGCAGAGGTTCTGGCCCTGGCTCTGCTGTAGCACCAGTGTTACTCCTACGGCCACAGGGGGCATTTTGATGGAGGTGCCAACAAAACCTCAGAGGGCAGAGCTGATGGAATCACCGTGGTGATTTTATCATGGGTTAACAAGCCTCATAGGGGAGGAACAATCTTGTGGTGGAATCAATGACTGTATGTACAGAATGCCTAAAGACTACCAAAGCCAATTAACAGTTTGCTCCCAAACAGTTTGCTCCCAAACCCTGAGGAAGAAGACCCTGTCCTTTGGTTCAAACTTCTTAAAAAGCTTAGTTTTAAAAAGTTTTGCTGGTCAAGGGCAGCATTAGACTGCCCCCTTGATGTTATGTTTGTTGCAGCAGACTTCATGCTCCTGTGGGACACGATGATGAGGGTGATGCATCTCATGTTCCTCTTTACCAGTTTGACTCTCATTTTTTTTGCTCCAGCTGGCCTGGCCTACTCCAATCTGGTTTATGACTGGGTGAAAGCTGCTGTCATGTTTGGGGTCATCAACACCATCGCCAGACTGGACCACCTGGACCCGCCCCAGCCCCCAAAATGCATCACCATGCTCTACATCTTCGCAGAGACGTGAGCACCCCATGAGCGCCGGGGGGAGAGGGGGACGGGGGTTCTGAGCTGAGCAAAACGTGCAGGGAGGGGGGAGAACATCAAGGCTGTTCCACTGAGGAGGTGGGGCTGCGAGCTGGAGACCACCTGCAGTGAACAGCCCCTGCTGAACCTCCCAAGTCAGGGCCTGGCACAGCTCAGGGGAATATTCCTGGGCAGGAACGAGGGGAGAAGTTAAAGCAGGTCCAGGGGGGTGCCTCACCAGGGGGCTGGGTGTTTGAACGTGTATTTCATCATCTTCGCCGTGTGTTTTAACGTGTTTTTATCATCTGCATTTCAGGCATTTTGACAGAGGGATTAATGACTGGCTGTGCAAGTAAGTGTCTGATCGAGCACCTCCAGCCTGGTTTGGGGTCTTCTCTTTCATCACACACCAGTGAAGCATCAAATGCTGTTCATCCCAAAGCTGTGCTGTCCCCTCTTCTGGGTGAATCCCCACTATTTGGTCTGTTTAGCCCCAGACCTGTTGAATTAATTGCCACAAAGAGCAGCAGCCCCTTCTTCCAAAGCTGGGAATAAGAGAGTCCTGTCCCAGAAATCCCTTTAAGTCTGGTGGGTTCAGCGTTCCCTCGAGGGGGGAGGAGTCAGGTTCATATTCCATCAGGAAAAAAGGGAATTGAGCCCAGGTAGCTCCATCTACATCTCCCCTAAGTGCACACCAGCAAACCTGTTGTGAAGGCAGTGGCTGCTCTGCAATCAAATCCTGAGCACCAACAAGTCTGAGAGAGCCTGAAGCTCTGCAGATCCCAAGGTTTTATCAACCATTTGCCTGCCGGGGGGGGAAGAGGGGGGAATTTTTGTCCTCAAGGATCTATAATTTTGCGAAGAACACAAGCCACAAGCAGCTGGGGTGAGGCAAAAATCCAGAATGTGTCAGACAGAACATCCTCCCTCTCCCAGTGGGTGCTCTGGATTGACCTGCCTGTGAGGAGCCTGGGGACATGGGAAAAGGGATTCCAGAGGGTATTCCCCGATTCCAGGCAGCACCAACCCCTTTCCTTGGCCATCAGGTACGTGTATGATCACATTGGAGAGAACCACGACAGCATCCTGAAGGAGCTCGTGGCCAGTGTCACCACCTTTGCTGTCACCACCCTGTGGCTGGGGCCCTGTGAGGTCGTTTACATCTGGTCTGTCGTCAACTGCTTCGGCCTCAACTTCGAGCTCTGGGTGCAGAAGTTCTTCCAGCTGGGGCCCTTTGCCAAACTGGAGGTGAGGGACTGGGCTGCCAAGGGCGTGGGGGAAGGCCGGTGGGTCTGGGGCTGAACTCTGGTGCTGGGAAACAGCGTGAATTTAGGGAACTCAAACTTGGTTTATACGAGTCAGGTCCGTTTTGAGCTGAGGTTAAAGAGCAGAATCTCTGATGGTGCCATGAGGCTCCGTGTCCTGGCCTCCTGAAGCTCCTTCCTGTGGCCTTTGAGGCCACAGAATCATTAAGGTTGGAAAAGACCTCTGAGATGATCAGATCCAACCCTCAGCCCAGCACCACCATGTTCCCCCCTAAACCGTGTCCTCCAGTGCTGCATCCACGTGTTCTTTGAACACTTCCAGGGATTGTCCCTGGAGCATCCTTGAGATCACAGCCCTGGTGCTCTGTATCCCTTCATTTTATGTTCTCTGTCACCCACCCAGAGCAAACTCCCACCTGCCCCTGTGGTGCTTCCTGGGAAATTCAGGTTGGGGTGGAGCTGTCAGAGGGAAAACACAAGTCCGAGAAAAGCAGGAATGCAGCTCCAATGAGGCACCAAAGTACCACAGAAGGGCACAAAATCTGAGCTCTGTCCACGGGGAAAAGCTCAAATGTTTCCCACATGGACACAGGGGGAATATTCTGTGGGGAATATCCATATTCTGTGCCTCTGTGGGGAAATGGTTTTATGTTTCCACATGGAAATAATTTGTTCTTCTTGTTCCACAAAACATCTTGGCATTCTGAGTGGTTTTGATCTAATCTCTTATAAAAACAAGTGTTTAGGTACTAGGAAAAATTATTTCCCAGATATCTCAAACCCCGTCTCTGTTTGTTTGAGACCGAGGTGTCTCAGGGACACATGGGAAGAAAAGCTCAGGAAACTCCATCCTGGAAGCAATTATGTCCCTTATTTGTTTTGCTCAGCCCCAAGGCTGGAGATCCTAAACTGGCTGAATAAAAGATCCATTCTGAGTACAAACAGTGGAGAGCAATCCTCCCGTTTGCTCTCCTTGTTGAACTTCTAATCAGATTAAGGCTCTCACAGGCAGTGAAATCTCCTTCCCTGTGGCACCACAATTCTCAGCACTAAGTGGCCTGGGGATTCACTGTGCTCTTTGAAGACTGATATAAACCCCATCCCTGCTCCACTCTCAGCAGCAGCTCCTGAGGATTATGTGCCAGTGACAATTTCACTCTGCTGCTGTAATCAGTTGTCAGCTTTTTTTTTTTCCTTTTTTTTTTTTTTTTAATTCCTAAGAAACAATCTTTACCAGGACCTACCTGGGAGTGATTTGCATGTAGGGATGATAATAATAATAATAATAATAATAATAATAATAATAATAGTCCTGGTATACCACAGCGTTCCTCTGCTTTTAGGAATGGCTCACCCTGCCATTTCATCCCTAAAGGGGCTCCAAGAGAGCTGGAGAGGGACAAGGGCATGGAGTGACAGGACAAGGGGGAATGGCTTCAAACTGCCAGAGAGCAAGGTTAGATGGGATATTGGGAAGGAATTCTTGGGCTGAGAGGGTGGGCAGGCCCTGGCACAGGTTGCCCAGAGAAGCTGTGGCTGCCCCATCCCTGGAAGTGTCCACGGCCAGGTTGGACGGAGTTTGGAGCAACCTGGACTAGTGGAAGGTGTCCTTGCCCATGGCAGGGAGTTGGAACTGGATGAGTTTTAAGATCCCTTCCAGCCCAAACCACCCTGTGATTCTACAATTAGCATAAAACTGTGTCTAACATCTTTCTTGTCCCTACTTGTGGGACCCTGAAACACCAAGCCCAGAGCCCCTGATGTGGCCAAGCAGACATTTTGCCCTGTCCTTGCGTTTCTTCACCCCAGAGGCACTTAAGGCTGCTCTGACCTTTTTCCTCCCCTCTGGAATCCCAGCTGGAGCTGGACCAGTGCTTCCCCTTTCCTTGTAGCCCGTTTTTTCTTCAGGCTCTGCTCCTCTCCCCTCCCCAGGCCAAGCTGTCAGGGGCCATGTCTCGGCGGATCCGGGCGGCTTTCGGGGCGGTGAATTTCTGGGCCATCGTCCTCTACAACATCCCTGCACTCAGCAGCCTGGACTTTGCGCTGCTGGTGACCAAGAGACTCCTCGTGACGGGTAAGGTGCTCCCAGCCTCCCCCACTGAGGGACCCTTGACTTCATGGGGGCTGGGAGGGGAGCTGGAGACGACGACTTCTGAGTCCTCTGGGGTCCAAAGTGGCCCAACTTGTTGCGTGGCTGCTCTAAATGTGCTTAATTCTCATGAAATAAGTGCAGGCAGTGGTTTCTGAGCTCCCACCCTCCCCATGAGAGCACTTTGGGGTCCAAGGTGCCTTCCAGGTGTGCTTGTACAGCTCCTGGCACAGCCTGGCACTGATTTAGGCTCCTTGGAGAGCTGCAGAGGTCACACTCACCCCACCAGCCTGAGCCCCCTGACTGTGAAATGCTCCCCTTGCTGGAGAAAGGGGTTTACTTGTCCTTCCTCATCCCCTTTGCTTTGGCAGCTGTTCCTGCACCACCCTGAAGGTGACAGGTACAAATACTCGTCCTGCAGCCTGTGCATTTCTAATCAGTGGATGGTGGCACTATTTTGAAGTCTTCTGGAGCTGCCCAGAATATAAATAGCCGTCGAGAGCCCACGTCCTCCAGCCTTCCCTGGGATGGGGCTGGCATAGGGAATGGATAATGTCATGCCCTGGGCTCAGTGTGCCAGGAGTGCCTGCCTGCTGAGCCAGCTGGCTTTTGCTGGTTGCATTATTCATTTCAGAGGTCCTGTTTTAGCAGGAGCAAGCCCTGTATCTCCCCTCTGCTGTGGATACAGGGTTTGTGATGGCAGATGCCGTCAGACCCTTCCTAAGCGGAGGGAGAGCTCCTGGTTCTCAGTCACTGACGTGGGTGACAAAAATACGTGTTTTCCTGGGTGGACACTGCGTCCCCACAAAGTACAGCACGAGGCTGGGGCTGATCCTCAGCACCAGTGGGGCCCCAAAGCTTCCAGAAGGTCACAGCGTTGAGCAACGGGCAGGTTGAATGGGGAGAAAGTCAAACCCCATGTCTGAACTTGAGGAGCAGAACGAGTTTTGGGGGTAAGACAGGTCCTCTTCAGGCGTGGAACCACACCAGGATGACCATGTCTCTCCCTCCCTCTCCTAGGTTTCCCTGTCAGCACCTTGTCCATCTGGTTCATCACGTACTGTGGAGTGCAGCTGATCAAAGAGCGCGAGCGCATCCTGGCCATCGAGGAGGAGGAGAAGGGTGACAAGGCAAAGGTGGAGTAGGGGAGGCATCAGCAGGCTTATCCCAAAGCCTTGTCTCCCTTCCAGCCACCTGCTGTGCCAGGCCAGCCCCTGGCTGGGGCTCTCCAGGCCCTCCTGACAATCGGACTTGTAGCTCACCCTTGTAGAGGTCACCGGGAAGGCACCGCTCACCCCCCTGTTGTAGGAAGGATTTTCCATCAGGCACAGTGGGCGTTTCACAGGCTCCCCAGGCAGCTCCCAGGACATTTCTTTAATGCCAGGTAGAGCCCATCCCGTGGTTTTCCTGACCCTCTGACATCGTGCAGGCCTAGAGACGTCACCCACAACACTTGGTCCACCAGCACTCGGCACTCCCACGGGACGTGTAGCTCACGTCTCCCAGAGGAGACTTTCCCAGTCCCAATGGCTGGAGGTTTTAGGGTGGTCCAGGACACTGAGAAAGGGATTAGATGGGGCTGAGCCTGCTCTGAGCAGACCATCCCCATCCCATGTTCCCTTCACCACAAGACATGACCTGGTTCACTGGGCGGGGTTCAGGACCTGTGGTTGTGCAGTGCGGGCTGTGAAAGGGCTCAGCAGGATCCTCTCCTACCAAGAGATAGTAAATTAATAGTAGAGCAAAGGGAAGGAGGACCAGGAAGGACACACTGGAGGGTGACTCTCTCCCCACCTCTGTCAGCCGTGCACGGTGGTGGGTGGGTGTTACAATCTCAACAACACAGGTCCCTTCATGGATAAATATCTCAAAAAAAGTGATTTAGTGCAAACACCAGGCACAGCTGATGAGTGAGGGAGCCAAAGTACTTCACAACCGCTGTGCATCATCTGCAGCTCATGCTGGGAGAGAGGATGCCAAAGAAACACAACACATGGCCCTCAGCTGCTTGGTCCCCAGGCCCCAAATCAAGCCCTAAGGGCTCTCCACTGCTGGCTCTGAGATTGTGTGGTCCCCACAACCATCCTGCTGTGACACACGTCCTGAGACTCAAAAGCCAAATCACCCTTCTATACTTTTTTTTATGCTATGGACTAAGGTCTGAACTCACATGCCCATGGCTGAGGGACAGAAGATGCTGTAGCCAACTTATCTCCAGCCACCCAGCCCTTTTCTCAGCTGCCCTTGGTGTGTGCACAGCCCAAGGCCATGACTGCATGGCTGAGTGAGCACACAGGCAAGCACAACCAGAGGACAAAGACCCTGGATGAAGGGCAGTGACTCGGGGCTGGGGGGGAAACCCTTGGGAGACTCCTTGGAGAAGCAGACTTTGGGACGCAGCACGGGAGTGTGTGAAACACGGTGCCTTGGGGAAAAGGTGGGTGGGTTAATAACTTCAAAGTAGCTCTGGCTCTCTTGCACTTTAGAGTAACTTTCAGTGGCCTTATGTCTGAGATGTGTCAGTGTTTGGCGAGGGCAGAATGTGGACCCCTTTGCAATGTGGATATTGGTGCTGGTGTGTTCTGGCTTCCCTGTGGATGGAGCAGGATCAGTTCCTAGCCAGCTTTCAGCTCTGCCAAAGTAATTTGTGAAGTCCCTGATAAATGTCACTTCTTTATGTAGTGAATAAACGTTGAACAACTCTGGCCCCTGCTGCTCATCCCTGTTCTGCTGCTGTACTGCAGGTGACACCCCAGCCATCACCAGGATCTCTTTGCAGGTCCTCACCTCCCACCCCAAATTGTGACATTACTGACTTTGGCAGAAACCCACCTTGGTGGCATCACCAGATTGGAGGTTGGGCCGCAGCTTGATTCACTCTCACCTTTATTTTGCCTCCACCTCTGTGCTGCTGAAATATCTCAAGCCTGTGGCCATTAAATTGCCCTTTATGGGGGTTTTTATATAGTTAGGAGCTATATAGGGTTTATTTCTGGGAGCCTGACCAAAAATGCTGGAATTAAGGGCAGGTATTGTGCCTTGATGGCATCTCCTCACCTCCCTAAAACCCCTTTAGCTGCCAGGCACGTCCCTTTTCAACACAGGTCTGCTGCTGGGCTTCTGGAAGATGTTTCTTGGCCCCTCCGTTGTTTCAGCTTTAGTTTTTCCACCCTAACAGCTACGACAGGACGTGCTTCCTTCCAGGGTGAAACGAATCTCCTCCCCTCCACGGGGGTGTCCTTGCAGAGGTGACACCACCCTGAGGTGCTGAGGCCAAGGGGTGGCTCAGCTCAGGCCCTTGGCTGCCCAGGGGGACAGACAGAGTCACCTCCCGGTGTCCCAGTGGGTGACGCAGACGGCACGGCCCAGTGACTCTGCACTGCCCTCCTGACTTGGATACTCCAGCAGTGAAAATAGCCCATTCACTAAGGATCTATATTTACCCCAGCAGCTGCATCTGCTGAAGCTGCCAGAAGGAGCTAATCTTAGACACCAGCCCAGCCAGTGATCTCTTAGACACAGTCCGGGCGAGATCTTGGGTTTTGCCCTCCTTTACCCGAAGTTGTCCCCTCAGGGTCACTGCTGGGACATGCCCAGGGGGTCTGGTGGGCCAGGAGCACCCTGGTGCTGTCTCAGCCAGCTCAGCCTTGCACAGGAGACCCTCAGCCTCACTGACTGCCACTCTAGAATGGGATAGATCCACTCCTCATCTCTCTCCTGGAGAACAGCAGCTCGTCTCATCTGGTTATTGGTTGTTGGGTGTTTTTTTTTGTTGTTGTTGTTGGGGGTTTTTTGTGGGTTTTTTTTGTTTTTTTTTTTTTTTTTTTGCTTTTGGTTTTTTTTGTTTGGGTTTGTTTTTTTTTTTTGTGGGGTTTTTTGTTTTGTTTTTTTTTCATAAAGCTCACAAAAGAAGCCAAGAAAAGACAATTATTCACTGCAATTACAAATCCCAATTAATAGCCCTACACTGGACACTTTCTTGCTCAGCCTGACATGGCTACAATTCCTGCATTCACCTTCCTTGTCCTAAAATTTTGCATGGGAGGGAGTGATCCTGCCGCTCTGCATCCCTTTAGGATGCTTTCCATGCATCCTCACTGTCATGGCTTAATCCCAGCTGGCAATTAAACACTACTCAGCCTGTCATTCACTCCCCCTGCACCCTCCTCACCCCCCCATGGGGAGGCAAACTGGAAAGAAAAGTAAACAGGTAAACCTCGTGTGAGATAAGAAGAGTTTAATATTTGAAACAAAAGATGATGATGATGATAATGATAATAGTAACAGAACCCAGGAGAAACAAGTGATGCACAGTACAATTACCACCCACTGACTGATGGCCAGCCTGTCTCCAAACAGCAATTGACCTGCTCTGAGCAGACCAGGCCCCCTCCTGGGTAACTTCCCATGGTTTTATATACCGGGAATGGCATTCTGTGGTCTGGAATACCCCTCTGGCCAGTTCAGGTGAGCTCTCCTGGCCATGCCGCTTCCCAGCTTTTTGTGCAGCCCCTTGCTGGCAAAGATTGAGACACTGGTGAGTCCTTGGCTTAGGGTGAGAGCTGCTCAGCAAGAGCCAAAACGTCAGGGTGATGTCAGCACTGTTGTCACCCTAAATCAGAAAACATAGCACTGTAGCAGCTACTGGGAAGAAAAGGAACTCTGTGTCAGCCAAACCCAGGACATTCACCTGCTGCCATGTCATGAGGGGGTTGTTGCCCACTTAGGGACACAATAACTGGTTATTGGTCACTGGAAACCACTGGCTGTATCCCTGTTAGATGTGGGGCACACAGTGCTGGGGCTGCTCCCCCAAGCCTTGGGGCTGGTCCAGCTGCTGTGCAAGGTCACTGAAACCAGTGGAGACCCCAGAGCAGGTTTGGGACCAGCACAGCGCCCTTTCCCTGGGTGAACCACGAACCTGAGAGATGCCAGAGACCCACTAAAGGGTCAGAGCTGCTCCGGGAAGGGAGGGGCTGTAGCTGCATTTTAACAGCAGCACCTTGTGATGCACAGAACATGGAGGCAGAAGTCAGATGGCAGCACAGCAAAAAGGAAAACAACCCAGGGCTCAAGGGAGATTAAAGGCAGAGGAAGGGGGCTGGAAATCCCAGCTGGTAGCACAACAACACGGGATTAAACTTGGGATAGAGCAGAGCTAATGCAGAGGGAGGGCAGAGGGGAGGGTGGGGGGTGTCCAGCCCCAGATGTCAAGGGAGCAGAGAGAAAGATTTCTGAAGTTCGACCCAGTTCAAAGATCAGCACTCGGTGTTTGATCCCATCACAGATGAGCAGCACAGCAGAAGATCTTATGATGTGAGCTCTGAAAACAGCTTGTGATTATTTTCCTGCTATATTGGTACCTCCCAGATGGTGCTGGAACCACACCAGTACAAAAGGGCTTCATACCAGTACAGCTCCCTCCCTCTTCCCACTTATGCAGATAATCATCATGGCAATTTTTATAAATACATCCCTGCCAGGGTAAGGGGTTATGTGGCTTTAAATATACCAAGAACAGTGGCTAATATCTCTGCATAGGCTTAATTAAATCATTAATTAAATCTGTGCCATCGCTGAGTGTCAGCCAGCCCGGAGGATCCACAGTAAGAGATAAAACAGATTCATGTGCAAGTTTTACCATAGGTATAAATAATTAGAGCTGCTCTGCTTGCCCGCGTCTGTCAAAAATAATTTGCTTCTTTGTGAGCTCCATGGGAAGAGATGGAGCTGGACTGGCCATCTGGGGACCCATGGGGCTCCCTAGGCCTCCACAGGCATGCCAGGAGGACACAAGACCTGCTGGAGAACTCAGCCACTCTGGATCATCAGCTCAGGTTGATGACCCAGCTCTGGATCATCAGCTCTGGATCATCAGCTCAGGTTGATGACCCAGCTCTGGATCATCAGCTCTGGATCATCAGCTCAGGTTGATGACCCAGCTCTGGATCATCAGCTCTGGATCATCAGCTCAGGTTGTCCTGATGTTGCTCCAGACTTCATCACGGGGGTGTTGAATCAGAAGGCCTCAGCAGGAGACCCTCAGTCTACTAGAAGGTACTTGTGTTTAGATGTCCTAATCCATGAGCTGAAGCCCCCCATTGCCATTTCCTTTACTTCTGTTCTGCCTCAGACACTCTCTCTGTCACCAAGGTGTGGAAAAGATGAATTTATTGATGGCAGGGTGCCCAGAGACTGTGCCACTGGGGCCCGGGCATGTATTACAGAATCACAGAGTCCTTTAGGTTGGGAAAGACCTCTGAGATAGTCGAGTCCAACCTGTGACTGAACACCAGCATGTCAACCAGACCATGGCAATCAGTGCCACATCCTGTCTTTCCTTAAACACCTCCAGGGGTGGTGACTCCACCACCTACTGCAGGCAAAGAGAACCATCCCTCTCCCACAGTCCTCAGATCTCCTCCTTTAGTGAGACTTCTCAAGTAACTTCCAGCACAGGCCTCGTATCCCATACAGGGCTGTAAATAAACAGCTCCATCTCCATTTTCCACCCCCTTCCAGACTCCTGAAAAGTGGCTCCAGAGGAGAACAAAGGACAAACCTGTGCAGCAAAGCATCCCTGGGAGGGCTCTGGCTGGAGCTGGGGGTGCCACAAAGCCCACATGAGACGCTCCCTCAGCCCATCTTTGACTTCATGGCCTATTTTTAGCACAGCCAAAGGTTTGGCAGCTCTAGTCCCCTTTAGATCCGTCCTGGAGAAAGTCTCAGCGCTGCCTCTGGTGACCCAGAGGGCGGATTTGGGCGTTTGATTCACCCCTGAGCGGGTCTTGCCGTGTCACGGCGGCGACAGCTCCCTCTCCCCCCACTCTGTGACTCACAATCTGACAGACCCTTCCTGAATTACTGGGGCTGGAATTACAGCTGTTCCCCCCTCCCCCAAGCCCCCCCTCCCTTCCTCCCTGTCCAATGTGTCATATTAAAGGGTGATCGGCTTACACATGCTGCACTATGGATTCCTTAAGCTCTGCAGCGCCAGCTCTGTATATAAAGCCCTGCCCTGGAGGCTGAAGTACACAGACAGCTGCAATAGTAGCAAGAGCTTCACATTCCCGGTGTGCCAGAGGTCTGGAAGCAAGGGAGGCTGAGAGCCCTGCTCTGAGCAAGTTTCTTTTCCCGGGGGCTCAGGTAATACCCACAAATATATCCCTGGAAAAGAAGGACTGGGGAAAAAAGGACGAGCGGCCGCTCCTCGCCATGGGTTTGCCTCTTGATCAAGTGGAAGAATTGCGTCTCTACCAGCAAACTCTCCTCCAGGATGGACTCAAAGACATGCTGGACCACAATAAGTTCCTGGACTGTGTCTTGAAAGTCAAAGGGAAGGAGTTTCCCTGCCACCGGCTGGTGCTGGCAGCCTGCAGCCCCTATTTCCGAGCCATGTTCCTCTCGGACATGGAAGAGAGCAAGAAGAGGGAGATAAGTCTGGAAGACGTCGATCCGGATGTCATGGGCAAGATCCTCCACTACATCTACACCTCGGAGCTGGAGATCACGGAGCAGAACGTGCAGGACATCTTCTCCGTGGCCAACATGTTCCAGATCCCCTCCATCTTCACCGTGTGCGTGTCCTTCCTGCAGAAGAGGCTGTGCCTCAGCAACTGCCTGGCCATCTTCCGGCTGGGGCTGATGCTGGACTGCGCCCGGCTGGCCGTGGCCGCCCGGGATTTCATCTGCGACCGCTTCGCGCTGGTCTCCCGCGACGAGGAGTTCTACCAGCTCTCCCCCGACGAGCTCATCGCCGTCATCTCCAGCGACTCCCTCAACGTGGAGAAAGAGGAGACCGTCTTCGAGGTGGTGATGAGGTGGGTGGGGACCAAGGACCGCGAGAGCCGGCAGAAGGCCCTGCCCGTCGTCTTCGAGAGCATCCGCTTCCGCCTCATGCCCGACGACTACATCAAGGACCACGTGGAGAAGCACAGCCTGGTGAAGTCCAGCCCCGAGCTCCTCAAGAAGCTGCAGATGGTGAAGGACGCCCAGAAAGGCAAATTCACCGTGGTGAAGAAGAAGAAAGTGAAGAAAAACAGTGAGAATCAAGCGAAGGACAACTCCGTTGTCAACGGAGCAGTAGATGAGGAGGAAGACGCGGAGGAGGACGCTCTCCCCGGGATCTTAAATGACACCATGCGCTTCGGGATGTTCCTCCAGGACCTCATTTTCATGGTGAGCGACAGCGGGGCAGTGGCCTATGACCCCAATGCCAACGAGTGCTATTTTGCCTCCCTGTCCACTCAAATCCCAAAGAACCACATCAGTCTGGTGACCAGGGAGAATCAGATCTTCATTGTCGGAGGACTGTACTACAACGAGGACAGCAAGGAGGATCCCATGAGCTCCTACTTCCTGCAGGTACTACCTTTTATCTTTCTGTTGCTTCTTGGACTGCTTTGGAGCCCCACCAGCTTTTATGTGTTGTCAGTAATATTCCTTGTCGTGTGAGGTTAGAATGAAAGCTTTAAGTGAAGGTGAAGCACCTGAGTTGCTTTACTAGAGATTCTTCTCCCTGTATTTTTAAGGAAGATCCCCATTCAGGGGTGCTTTTGGTAATTGAGGAAGGAGGGTTGAAGGAGCAGGTAAACAGGGACAAGCCTTCCTGACCCAAATCCTGGATAGGGCTCTGTTTAGAACAGTGAATTTGGTCCAGCCCTCCTTACCATAGGGCACACAAGTAGAAGGTTAGTGGCACAAGGTCTGTGTTCTGCTTTGTATCCTTTGCACTCCCTGGTGATGAAACCCCCGGAAAGCCCAAGAGTGACTCTGCCAGGTGCCAAAAAACAGGAGCAGCAGCAGCTACAGCCACAGAGCAAACACCCCAAGCACACAGGGTGTGTCCCTGCCTGCCAGCATGTGCCCCATTTCTAGTGCTGCTCCAGCCCCTGGAGGTGGGTTTGTTCCAGCTCTGTCTCTCTGCCTTGGCCATTTCCACCCTGTGAGGGTGGAACCACAGTGTGAATCTCCACGAGGAAAGTGGCTGTTCCAGCTCAGCAGTGACCAAAGCTGTGACTGGACTGAGCTGTGCACAGGCAACCTGAGCCCCAGCCTGGGCTGTGACCCAAGAGCACTTTCCCCATGGACAGCAAACTCAAGGCACCCTTCCTGCTGGCCCTGAAGAATCCAGGAAATCCTCTCTTCTTCCCCTCATACCCAGAAATCCTTCTGTTCTTCTCCATGGCTCACATCTTTTGGGGGAAAAAAATAACATGTCCAGGCAGAAAGTGTAAAATGAGGGTAGTTCCCAAGCTGAGACATCCAGTCTTGACCCCTCCCTTGCCTTGCTGCATGGGTAGGTCTGTCCATCTGCATCATATCTGCAGGGACCAGGCTTGTCCTCGCCTGGAAAGGGTCAGGAGGCTGTGGAATAGGGTGGAGTCAGGTGAAGCCTGTGAAATAAGAAACCAGCAGGAAGAACCCCCAGCCCTTGGAAATATTTAATATTCGACTGCACAAATCTCTGGCAACCTGCCCTAACCCCAAAGCTGAGCCTGCCTGGACGTGTGGGCTGGATGAAAGACCTTTGGAAGTCCATTCAACCCCGGATTACCCTGTGGTTCTAAGCTGCAGACAGCAGGATTTCTACCTTCAGCTCCCAATCTGCCACTGACTCAGTGGCAGAGGCTTTGGGCATCATGGGGGCATTTTTTTAGCTCCTTCCACACAAGAAGGGGACAGTGGTCCCTCCACACCTTACTGTGGCACCTGTGCTTGGGAGAGTCCTGGGCTTGGAGAGTGCCACCAGCTTGCAAAGGTGTCATTTATTGCATCAGTGCCGTTATGCAGCTCATGGTTCCTGTATAAGGGTCTTTTGAGCCTTTTTTTTTTTTTTTTTTTCAGCTGAAATGACAGATGTAGACAGGCTGCTGTAAGACAAACCCCTGAGCCTCTGTGGAGCAGCTCCCTACACCTTCTGACTGTTTCCATCCTCCCCAGTTTCACATCCCTCCCCAGCACTGTCAGGTCAGGGATAGTTTAGATTTAAGGACAGGCACCAAAATATAAAAACGCTGATAAATCCCAGGGGCCTTGCAGATTTTGGCAGGAGCAAAACGATTCCATCGACATCTCAGATGGAAAAGGGTGTCCTTTCTTTGTCACTTCTAAGATTTATGACTTGCAAACAATGCTGAGTCCATCGAGAAGCAGCAACTATCCTGATGGCTGAGCTGGTCAGGTTTGCACTATAAATAACACATATGTGGACCCACAGCTTAAAAGGCTCCTCCACTCAGCTGAGGCCAAGCTTTGGAGCCAACCCATCAGGCTGAAGCTCTTTGGCCCGAGCCCACATCAAACAGTGCTCCAGGCAGGGCAGCATCACAGCTTCATCTGGCAGAGTCCCGAAAAAATTCGCAGCAAGACATCCCCTCCCTCCTCTGCCACCAAGCTGCATGAAGAATTTGTGCCCCACTTTGCAGTTCCCATCAAACCACAATGCTCAGAGAAACCCTTTCATATTTTTTGTTTTCTGGTGGGAGGTGAGGCAATGGCCTGCAGCTCTTTCACCCAAAGATGAACCAAGCTTGTTCCAAGTCCCAGGTTTGAAGAGGAGGCTCAGGGCAGACCTTGTTGCTCTCTAAAACTCCCTGACAGGACGGTGTAGCCAGGTGGGGGTCGGGCTCTTCTCCCAGTGGACCAGCACCAGGGCAAGAGGAGATGGTCTCAATCTGCACCAGAGGAGGTCCAGGTTGGACATCAGGAGGAATTTCCTCATGGAAAGGGTGGCCAGGCACTGGGAGGGGCTGCCCAGGGAGGTGGTGGAGTTCCCATCCCTGGAGGTGCCCAAGGAATGACTGGACGTGGCACTCAGTGCTCTGGGCTGGGGGGCAAGGTGGGGATGGGGCACAGGTTGGACTCTGTGATCTCAGAGGTCTTTTCCAACCTTGATAATTCTGTAATTCCATAAAGTCAAGGCTTCGGTGCAGAGAGCAGAACAAGTTCACTCTGACCCATCTCTTGCCATTAAAAAATACATCACATGATACATGACTTAGATTTTCTCCAGCATCTCCCATCCTGCCCCAGGGGGAAGGGCACAGGCACCCTGTGCCATCGGGTGACCAAGCTGCCCCTGGGGATGGAGTTTGCCCTCAGCCTGTGGACCCTGTTGTTTTGCCAAGCGAACAGGCCTGGTGATCACACTCTGATGACCGTGTGTTCCCTTCCAGTACGACCACCTGGACGCAGACTGGCTGGGGATGCCCCCCCTGCCCTCCCCTCGCTGCCTCTTCGGCCTGGGAGAGGCGGAAAACTCTATTTTTGTGGTCGGAGGGAAAGAACTGAAGGAAGGGGAGAAGACCTTGGACTCTGTGCTGTGCTACGACCGGCTGTGAGTGCCCACGGGGGGGAAAGGGAGGGGTTTTGGAGGAGAAGGTGAAGCAGCTGCCTGAAAAGTGACTCCAGCTCTCCAGGGGTCAAAAGGTTTTGGAGGCAGGGCTTGAACTCTTCATGTCAATGCTGGGACTGCTGGGAGTGTCTTGAGCTGTGCCCTGGGGCTTGGAGCTGTCACACTCCAGCTGCTCCACTTTTTGTGATTGAACCTCCTGGGGGTGGAAGCTTTAATGGGGATATTATGATAGCAGGGACTGATATCAGTTGATGTCCATGTGAGACCCTTATAGAGGAGTTTTTCCTTCTGCTCTTGAAGGTTCAGTGACACTCACTGGGGTCTCACCACGAGGGGTTTGAGCGGGAAAGTTGGTTTTCCAAATATTCAGATGGCTCAGCCTGATTGATATCAGGCTTAATATCTGATTATTTTTGGGCAGTGGGCTCTAACCCACGCTGGGTCATGAGCTTTATTAAAAGGCACCGTCCTGTTCTGCTCTCAGGAGACAGAAACACCCAAAGCCTGCCCCAAAGAGGCAGAGTAGGAGGCTTCAACAAGCCTTTACTTCATCTATATTTAGATGTGTGTGCTCCAAACTCCATTTTACAGGCAGAGTTTTGAGAGCAGTTTCATTTCCACAGAAAGGGGCATTTGTCTGCCCCTGCTAAGTGCTCAGGGGGGGGTTTCAATATCCATTTGAAGCTGGTGGAGATGTGATCAGCACCACTTTAGTATTACTTGGTTGATATTATTCTAGCATTGTTTTGATTGATTGATTGCAGCTGAACATGAGCCCAGGTGTGCCCAGGTGGGCAAAAAGGGCAGTGGCATCCTGTCCTGGATCAGGAACTGTGTGGCAGCAGGAGCAGGGGAGTGATTGTCCCCCTGTGCTGGGCACTGCTGAGGCACCTGAAACCCTGTGTTCAGTTTTGGGTCCCTCATGACAAGAAAGATTGAGATGCTGGCCTCATGAAGCACCAGAAGTTTAAACTGGATATTAGGGAAAATTTCTTCCAGGTTGGGGGTCGGGCTGTGCTTCCAGGGAACAAGGGACAGGATGACAGCAAATGGCCCCAAATGGCACAAGGGGAAGTTTAGGTTGGATATTAGGGATAATTTCTGCACTAAAATAGTGGTCAGGCACTGGAACAGGCTGCCCAGGGCAGTGGTGGATTCACCATCCCTGGAGGGATTTAAAAAACATGTAGATGGGTCACTTGGGGACATGGTTTAGGGGTGGACTTGGTTTCAAATTTTTTCCATCACGCAGCTGGTAATGCTTGTAAATGAAATGGGAAATTTACTGGATGAGTCTTATCTCATTGAATTCTACCTCATGATGTGGTATTTTGGGGGAGTTGTTCCATGCAGAGCCAGAAGTCAGACCTGACTATCTTTGTGTGGGCCCCTTCCAGCTCAGGATATTCCACTATTCTATGGAAACCTCATATTTAGTGTCACCCAGCAAGCCACAAATCCTTTTGCTTCTCCCCTTTCTCTGATCCAGGTCCTTCAAGTGGGGTGAAGCCGATCCCCTCCCCTACGCCGTCTATGGCCACGCCGTGGTGTCACACAAGGACCTTGTCTACGTCATCGGGGGCAAAGGAAGTGACAAGTGAGTCAAAAAGAGCGGGAGAAATTCAGGGAGTCACCTCCCAGAGGAGTGGGAGAGCAGAGCAGGAGTTGGTACCTCCCCAGCATGGGTTAAGGAGGGCTGGGTGGGGTGTTGAGATGTGGATCTTTCACTCCCAGCTCACCTCTGTGCCTGCAGCCCTTCACAAGCCCCACAGGGACACCAGGGAGACGGCATTGTCCTGGCAGGAGAGGGAATGCATTGCCCCATCCCTGGCCAGGCTGGTTGGTGCTTTAAGCCAGCCTGGTCTGGTGGGAGGTGTCCCTCCTCGTGGCTGGGGTGGGGTTGGAATGAGATGAGCTTTAAAGATGCTCCCAATTTAAACTGTTTTAAGATCTACAGTCCTGTTTGCTCACAGAAAAATAAATGTCACACTGGAGAGCAAGAAACCCTTTCACAGCCTCCTGAGAGGCTGTTGGCCACAGGGACCCACGCCCAGGGTTGTGAGCACAGGGGGAGCTTTCAGGGCTCCCACTCAAGGTGGGCACAGCAGGAGGGGATTTGACACACTCACATGGCCAGGCATGGACACCCCAAATGTCCTCCATTTGTGCTGATGTGGAGCAAAATCCTCCTGAGGGCCCCCACATTCTTCCCAGCAGACACCCCCGAAAAACCTGCAGCGCAAAAACCACCCCCTTGGCGGGCGATCCAGGCTCCATTTCCCCTCTCATCTCTCCCCAGGAAGTGCCTGAAGAAGATGTGTGTCTACAACCCCTCCAAGTTCGAGTGGAAGGACGTGGCCCCCATGAAAACTGCCCGCTCCTTGTTCGGGGCCACCGTGCACAAGGACAAGATCTACGTGGCCGCCGGCGTGACCGACTCCGGCCTCACCAGCTCGGTGGAAGTTTATGACATTGCCACCAACAAGTAGGTTAACTGAGCACACCCTGGGGTGGGATTGCACCAAACCAGGGGCTGGGATTCCTCGGAGAGCTGGGCATCACCGGTGCCACTCTGGTTGGGCTGTGGGTCACCTCAGGCTCGTCTTTTAAAGTGGTTTCACCAACCGGTGCCGTCTCTGCAGGGCTGTACCTTCCTCCTGGCAGCTTCACCCGGCGCAATAAACACTCTGATTTTGGGTGGCTCTTGCAGCTGCAGTCCCAGCACTGGGACATTCTGGTCCAGTGTGTTTCACAGGTCAGATACTCCATGGAAAACAAAGTTGAATGATGGTGATGGAAACAGCTGTCCCTAAAACCAGCCAGGGTTATGATCCCATCCCATGTAGACCAAGTCAACCTGTGAACTCAGCTGTTGATTCCTGGTTGGTGGGGGTAGCCAGGGTGCTCTAACATGCCCCCTCTCCTAATGTGGCAGGTGGGACACGTTCACAGAGTTCCCCCAGGAGCGCAGCTCGGTCAGCCTGGTCAGCCTGTCCGGGGTGCTCTACCTGCTCGGAGGGTTCGCCACGGTGGAGACGGAGTCGGGAGAGCTGGTGCCAACAGAGCTCAACGATGTTTGGAGGTGATGGTCTCCCCCAGGGAGCATGGGAGGGATGCTAGTGATATAACTGATGGTTTCTGCCTTTCTGGGTGCCGTCAATGTGAGACAGGAGTTGTGACCCCAGCCTGAGGCTGCAGGCTCAGCTCAGGGTCTCTGGGTGGGGACTTTGCCCTGTGCAGTGCTGGAGGGCACACTGGGGGGAGTTCAGTGATCTCTCCCAGTCTCAAACCAGGGAAAACTGTTCCTCTGGCTTTGTTGCTGAGTTGACATTTCGCCTGGAGCTGGTTCCAGCCTCCCCTTTGGTGTGGAGCAGCATCTGTGCGATGCATCCTCTCCCTGGGAACAGCCAGTGCTGGGGCTGGGAAGCAGATAGTCCTGGCTGGGAAGCAGATAGTCTTACATGTGAGCAGAGAAGTGGGCAGGAAGCACTCTGTGACAGCTGTTCACACAGCATTAGCTGCTCCTGTCCCTCATGCCGGTGCTGCAGCACCCTCAGCAGGAACCCACTGTCCTTCCCGGTGGATGTTCCCTCTTGGTGCCACCAAAATTTTTCCCAACAAAAAAAACACCCCCTCCCCTGTGAGGCCAGGTGCTGACATCCACACCCCCATCCTGGCATCACAAACCACAGCACACCAGGGCTGAAAGTCCCCACGCAGCTCCCACGGGTTCCTGTGGCCAAATAACGCCCATGGGACGTCCCACCCTGCACGGGGGCTCCCACCGCTGCAGGGAGCAGCTGGAAGTGGGGAGAGGAGACACTTTCCTCGCTGTAACTCTCTCTCTCTCTCTCTCCCTGTCTATCTGGCTCTCCCCAGGTATGATGAGGAGCAGAAGAAGTGGGAAGGGGTTCTCCGGGAGATCCAGTACGCCTCTGGTGCCACCTTCCTCCCCGTGCGCCTCAACGTTCTGCGCCTCACAAAGATGTGAAAAATTGAGCATTTTTCCATGGAAGGGGGGGTGGTCTGGGGCAAGGAGGGATGAGGGGAGAGAGGTGATGTTTGTCAGGGATGTGGCATCTGGATACTGTGTAAGGACATTGCATCTGTGATTGGGACTTTTTTACTTTGATGGGAAACGGGGAAACGACCTTGAAGCTCTGTGGGAATCTGAAGATACTCTCAGGGGTAATTGGAGGAGGGATCTGGAGCCTGGAAGGAGCTGGGAGAGGCTGAGAAAAACAGAGCAACGAGTTATTCCTGTCTCAGTAGACAGGACAAATAGGACTTTCAATTCCTTCTTCGTGTTTTCCCCCATCTTTTCCAGCGCTGTTGCACCTCCCTTACCAAGAGCAGAGGCACAAAGTGGGTCCCAAAGGGCTAAACTGACATTCCCCAGGGAAAAGGGTCTATAAAATAATTCCCCACCTAGGCTGTGAGCAAGGTGCTAGAGCCCCCCCTGGGAGAGGAGAAGGAAAGGTCAAAGTCAAGTGGTGCAGGAGAGAGCCGGCTTGGAATTTGATGAGCTCCCAAGTGAGGAGGGTTGTTGGGATGGGACAGTTAGAAGGAATCAGCATGTGAGCAGCAGAAATGCTCTGAAAGTTGCAGTGAGAAGAAAATAATCAACTAATCTTCGTTCCTTGCCTCCACCTGGACTTTGGAGTGAAGAGGGGCCGGGAGCTGAGTCTGCAGGAGGGGAGGAGTCGGGCAAGGAGTAGAGTGGGAGAGGGGGAGAGATGGGCAGGGGAGGCCCTGAGTGCTCATCTCCAGCCTTTTGGGTTCCTCATCTTCAATCCCAGATCACAATGTCCTCACCTGTGGATGGACAACTGCTGGTTTTTTTAGGGAAAAGTTTTATATTTTTGCTGTTTCTCTCTTCTTTTTAACGGTCAACCTTTTTTTTTTTTTTTTTTTTTTTTTTTTTTTTTTTTTAAGAGTATTTTACTTTGCAGATGTGTTTGGCTCAAAGAGAGCTTCCTACAAGTGAAAAACGCATATTTATTTTAAAGTTATCCGTGATGATGTTTTGATAGGAACACGACTGTAGTGGCAGCAGGACAAAGATCTGCTGGAGCAAAGATCTCCTGATGCCCACACTGTCTGACCAGTGGTTCTCTTAAAAATAAATGTGGCTGTTTCAAAAGAAATCCCCTGTGTCTGCATGCTGGGAGAGCTGGAAGGTTCACAGCAACCAAAGACCAAGCAAACGTTGTGATGAACACAGCCAGACCCATCTTTTGTTATGCTTATTTTCTCCCATTTGAGAGCTGAAACTTTAGCTTTGTGTCCATAAAGATCTTCTCCATGGACACAAGGATTAGTAGCTTACCTAGGACTAGAAGGAAGTTTGATATCTACAGGGACCAGATTTTGGTGCTACAAATCATGCCTGGCTGATTCATCTGCCTCAAAATGTAGGCATGGAGAAACTAAAACATGTTTGGAAGGAAAGAGAGCTAAAGCAACCAGAGAGAGCCTTGTCCTGGTTTCATTTTAAGGATTTAAAAAAGTTCCAGGATAAGCTCCTTAGAGGACAAAAAAATCACATCAGAACAGTAATGAAGTCTTTTCACAAGAAAAAGAAATCCAAGGTGACTGGATGTCACAAAATAGCTTTAAAGGGTAAAAAAAAAAAAAAAAAAAAAAAAAAAAAAAAAAAAAAAAAAGGAGCAAAAACCTTTGAAACAATCAAATGTGTGAAAAATGCACTGAAAAAAAAAAAAAAGAAAAAAAATTAAACACCTTCTGCCCTGTTTTGCAGAAATTCCTGTGGACAACTCCCAAGCTAATTAAAGATGAATCTTCCAAATAGCTTGTGGCAGAAAAGAAAAATTAAGAAGAACTTTAACAAAATAATCCCCTCAAAAATCACCAAGCAAAAGTTTGACCTGGAGATGTTCCTCCCACCTCTCCAAGAAGCTGCATCAGTCCAAAGGCAATCACAGATAAGAAATGCCACCAGGAATGCTCAGAGGAGGTGCTGCCTGGTGTTTTCCAGGCTCAGCTGCAACAGCTCCAGTGGTACAGGGCCCCCGTGGGTATCTTCAGCAGCAAAGGAGTAGCTACATCCAAAGGGTGAGGGAAAATCATCTCTTCTTCCATCAGTTTCCCAGTATCAGTGCTGGTGTTGCTGGTGAGGTTCCCACAGCTCCAATTTAAATTAATAAAGGTACTGGGTGCTTTTGGATGGGCTCCTTGGCTTCTCCACTGCCAACAGGGGAGCTCAGAGAGCCCCAGCTCAGAGTTCACACAAACCTGGTGGAGCCAGTAGGACACAGGAGCTCAGCCCTCCAACACCCTGAGGGGCTGTAATCCCTCAATCCCTTCCACTGCCCCCTCCCCACCCTTCCCTGAAAAGCTATTTTTTTGTTGGCCCCAAAGCAGTTTAGTTGTCTCACACACACCTCCCACCAAGCCCAGCACAGTCTAGACATGTGAAGCAGGTGGCAGTGGTCAGCATTCCATAGGAAGCCCATCCTGCCCATCTCCAACTCCTCACACAACTGCCTGAGAAAAAGGCTTTCAAGAGAAAAAAAAAAAAAAAGAAAAAAAAGAAAAAAAAAGAAAAAAAAAAGGAAGGTAACAAAGAAAGGGGTGGAGCTTCAGGTTTTCTTTTATAAAAGACAAATCGTTTATTGATTCAGTCCTTCCACTTGCAACCTCTTTGGTAACAGTCATAACACTTCCAGCCTGGGAGAACGCAGTGGAAAGGCCCAGTTCTGACCTCTCACCAGTTCCAGGGCCCAGCAGGCCCTGAGATGTGCCTTGGTGAGAGGCCAGAAGCAGGTTTCAAAGCGTGGCCAAGGATGTGGCCTCGAGGGACAGCCCAGACCAGCCCCCCCCTTGCCATGACTCGTCCGTGCTCGTGGGCGGCCCGGAGAGCACCCCCGGCATCCCCAGGCAGGAGATGGCTCGGGATGGGGGTGGCTGGCTGTGAGCTGTGCCCTGCAAGGTGGCTTTGATGAACCTCTTGGGACCTCCTGGACATTGGCCAGCAGAGCTCTCAGTGAAGCAAGGCTCGCCCGTTCCTGCGGTAGACAACGACTTGCCTCAGCTGGCCCCGTGGTGACGGACTGATCCGACCATCTCAGCCTCCCCGCTCCTCACACCATCCCAAAGAGAGTAAATTGCTGTACTTGGAGTTAAAGATAAACATATATTGATTACACATGGTCATAAAAAAAAAAAGTAATAATAATAATAATAATAATAATACATTTCCTAGAACATTACTTAAGACGCTTCCGAAAAGCATCCGAGCTTCCCCTCCCCTCCCCGCCTTCCCTTATCTATACAGAATAAAGTGCTTCATTTAGTTTGTTCACACTAGTAGAGCCACCAATACACTCTTAACTTGGCATGTTTGGGCAACCGATACTGAATGCCGGAAAATAATACAGAGCCGAACACCAGGCATGAGAAACCAGTTTTGAGGCAAGTGCTTGGGGGTTTCGTTTCATTTCCTTCAAGTTCCATGCTACTGAGGTTGTTCTCATTCCTATTTTTTCCTTTTTTTTTTTTTCTTTTTTTTCTTTTTTTTTCTTTACTTTTTTTTTTTTTTTTTTTTTTTTGATTATTATTTTCTTCCTCTGCAAGTCCGACCCAGCTCCCGTCGTGGTTGGTTCCGTGTCACCGGGCAGGGCCGCGCGTGGGGAAGCTCTCGCCGTCCGTGTGAACAAAGGGCATCTTTCTGTCCATCCTTCCCTCCCAGCTTGGGGCAAACCGAGAGTTCACTCCGTGGAGTTGTCTTAGCAGCGGATGCTCATCTCTATTGCACTGTCACAGCCATTCCCACCCGTCCATCTGTCCGTCCGTCCGTCCGTCCCACCGCGCCGGGGTTATGGCTGTGGTCCGTAGGGCCAGCCGTGCCTCACGGGGTGGGTGGGTGAGGCCAGCCGGTCTGTGCTACCGGGCTCCTGGGATACATCAAACCAAAAAAAAAAAAAAAAAAAAGAAGGATCCTCCCCACGTAACTCCCTCCCAACTCTCCCCAAAAGTTCAAATGTGAGGGGTGAGGGGAAAAAAAAAAAAAAAGAAAATCCCAAGCCAGACGGGTGTGGGGTGTAGGTGAGTGGGACGTTGCGTTTGCGGCGTTATCCGTGAGCTTGCGCCGTGGAAATCAAGCCCCTCTCCACCCTCGCGGCCTGTCGGAGAAGGGGTGTGAGAGATTAAGGTGCAAGAGTTAATAATTAAAAAAAAAATTATAATAAAAAAAATTTAAAAAAAAAAAAAAAAAAAAGAAAGAAAGTAAAACGTAAAAAGCTTGAAAGCAACGGACCCGACTCCTCCACCCTCCTGCCCCATCCAAGCCCAGCGGGTGCAACTGGGATGGATCCGGGATGGATGTGGGATGGATCCGGGATGGACGAGGCGCTGCGGGAGCGACTCATCCGAGCTCTTAGTACTCTAATGAAAACCAGACGTGGAGACACACTGGGGCCGAGTAAGGGTGTAGACAAAAGGGCTCGGAGGCCTTGTGGGACTCCTGGGAACTGCCAGGGCCTTGGAGAGGGGAGGGAGCAGCAGGGATCTGGTTCTCCAAAGTGCTGTGTGCATGGTCACATCTCGACGTCTCCAAGTGGCTCTCGAAGGGGATCAGTCACCGGGCTCTCCACTGCGCTTCCACCCGCAGGGAAGGGCTCTCATCTCACAGAGATGTCCAAGGGGGGCAGGTCCTCGCTGGGAGAGGATGAACTGGGGCAGGAACGGGGAAAGCCACCTCTGGGTGAGCGGTACAAGGGAGCAGATGTTGGCGTGGGTGTTCACTGGCGGGGAGGAGTCTGTCAGCCAGACAGGCTGAGGGGCTCCGTCACAGACAACCATACAAGCCCTCAGGCCAGAGTGCTCCCATCCTATCTCTGGGCTGAGCATGAGGGGAAAGAGGCACAGGGAAGCCCGAGGGGGATTTGGGAGGCAGTAGAGGAGGAGACAGCATGGACCACTCCAAAACCTCCACAGGTATCACTGAATGCTTCTCTAAAACAATCATCTTCCAGTCTGGATCATGGTCCCTTCAGAAAGCCAACGGCCCCAAGAGCTGAGTGCCCTCATCCCTCATGGGTCTGTGTTTGGGAAGGCTTTGCACCATCCTAAGGAGCCCCAGGTCATGGAGCACAACAGGGACTCCTCTGGTACCCACTGAGAAGGTCCATAGGGAGAAGCAGCTCTGCCACAGCAACCCCCTTTTTGCTCGAAGCAGACGGAGATGGGGGTGAGCTCACTGGTACCGAGTGTGGTCCCAGGGATCCACAGGATCCCAGCCCACATGGGGATCAAGAGCAATCTGTTGCTCTAAAATGCCAACATCCACAAGAGCAGCCAGCTCTCCCGAGATGCCAGGCATGGGGGGCACCACTCAGCACTCAGCTGAACCCCTCACCTCAAAGAGCACTCAGCACCACGGCAGAAGCTCCCCTGTCCTGTCCCTGTCAGGCTCCTGCATGTCCCTCGTCAGCAAAGCCCCTGAGCAGGGGGATGACTCCTCCCGTGTCTGCAGGGGCAGTCTCACCCTGCCCAAGTGCTGTGCTGATTTGCTCCAGGAGGGGAAGCACCAAGAGCTTTCACAGAGCCCGGTGTGGCTCGCTGCCCCCAGCGCTCTGCTGGCACCCAGAGCAAGGTGCAAACAAGACAGGGCTCCTGCAGCCCACTCAGGGAACTCTCTTCCTTCTTATCTACCGAGAGCTCTGCTCATCACCTCCTCCATGACATGATCCATGTCCTCATTTGAGCCCAACGCTGGCCTTGGGAGCAGGGAGTCAGCTGCCACACCCCCCACCTCTCTGCCTGTGCTGGATGCTCTCTGACCCCAAAGGGGACACCTCCCCAGGCAAGGAGACCATACAGCCATGGTCAGGACAATGCATGACACCCTGGATCAGAGAAAAGCAGTGAGAAACCCAGCTGGGACCTCAGTGTCCAACCAAAAGATGACAGGAAAGCCTTCCTCTTCTCTGCCAGCATGAAGCCAGGCATATTATTCCTAAGTGAAACCAAAGACCGGGCTCAACTTCGACAATTTCAACTAACCAACACTTCAGGGCATCGCCAAAACACCCACAGCCCTCACTGGTCCCCTCTGGTCCCCCCAGACCAGGGCAGGGCAATGGATACCAAATCCACAAGGAGAGGCCAATCTTAGGAGAGCAACGCAGGCAACAAGCTGGAGGATGGGACGTTGTCACCGGGCTGAATGAGGTCTTGCTTTAGCTCCAGACCTCACAAGGGGGCCCAGCCGGAGCTCACCCACCACTCAGGGGTTCTTCGGATTGTTAAGGCACTATTCTGGGCCGATGCTGTCGAGGAACAGCAACGTCCTGCTCCTCTGTCCCAGGCCACCCTCCCGCCAGTCCCAAAGCCATCTGAGCTCTCCCAGGGGACAGCTCTCCAACTCCAGGCCATCCCCAGGAGCACAGCTCCCGCTGGGATCAGCAGAAAGGGCACGCCACAGCCCGGCACACTTAGGGCACCCCAAAAATGAACCGGCAGAGAGCTGCAGACGCCCCGAAATGCAACGTGGGTGTTTGTGCTTTTGCCTGCGGAGGAGGAAAACCCGGCACAGGGAAGGAAGATGTGGCGAGGCCTGCTAAGGAGAGCGTGCTGATGGCTTTCCAACGGGGACATCGGGGCTCCTCCGTGGAGCCCACCCCTCAGCCCGGTGGGAGAAGGGCCTGAATTGAAAGACCAGCTTTACAGTACAGGGATTCAAGCACCACTGACTAGATTTCAGCTCAGAAATATCGATGCACCGGCAGGAACTCGTTCGCTCAGCGCCGGATATCAGGGCATCCTGCTCGTCCCAGCCCTGCCAGCATCCCGGGACAAAGATGGAGCTGCAGATGAAACTGAGAGCGACAGCTTTTACCTACACCCTTAGGGACGGACGGCGGTTCCCCCCCAACACCCACGCTCCTCCAGAGGGGCCTCCTCCTGCTCCCCCTCTCTGCGGAGAATGAGAAAAAGGAATAAAAACCCAAAACAACCCCAAAACGAGGAGGAAGGGGAGGGGGGGGGGGGTAAAGAGCAAGCAAAGCCTTGTCTCCCCAGAGGGGGGGAGGCATTCCCAAAGGGCAGAGCAGTCCGTGCAGGCGCGTGGCCGGGGTTTGGGGGGGCACCTAGTTGTTGTTGGAATTTATCCTCCCCGCGGGGAACAGGGGAGGGGGCGGCGGTAGGTGAGGAGGAGGAGGGAGGGTCTGTGGGAGAGGATGGAGCAGCGGCAGGGGCAGGGGGGACACGCCGGGGCCGGGGGGCAGCGGGGCGGGGCTGGTGGCGGGCTGGGGGGCAGCCGTGTCCGAGGCCAGGGGGTTGCTGACGCGGAAACATTTCTCCTTGTGGGCCTTGAGCATGTTGGAGAAGCGGAAGCGCTGCCCACACACGTCGCAGGGATACGGCTTCTCCCCCGTGTGGGTCCGGCGGTGCCGCTTCATGTTGGGGCGGCTGGTGAAGCTCTTGCCACAGATCTCGCAGATGTAGGGCTTCTCGCCTGAGGGGGGGAGAACGGGCATGAGAAGCTGGGGATTGGGCCAAAAAACCCGTCACAGAATCAACCAGGCTGGAAAAGACCTCCGAGATCATCCAGTCCAACCCTTGTTCCAACCCTGCTGTGATTCCCTACCCATGGCACTGATGCCACATCCTTAAACACCTTCAGGGATGGTGACTCCACCCCTCCCTGGGCAGCCCATTCCAGTGGCTGAGCACTCTCTCTGGAAAGAATTTATTCCCAGTAGCCAACCCAAACCTCCCCTGGCACAGCTCCAGACCGAGCCCTCTTGTCCTACTGCTGGTTCCTGGGAGAAGAGACCAACTCCTCCTGGATCCCCCTCCTGTCAGGAGTTGCAGAGAGTGCTGAGTCTCCCCTGAGCCTCCTCCTGTCCAGGCTGAGCCCCCCCAGCTCCCTCAGCCTCTCCTCACATCACTTGTGCTCCAGTCCCTTCCCCAGCCTCGCTGCTCTTCCCTGCCCCTGCTCCAGCCCCTCCATGTCCTTCCTGAGCTGAGGGCCCAGAGCTGGACACAGCACTGCAGGGGTGGCCTCACAGGGACAGAATCCCACACCATTCCTGAGCCAGGCCAGGATCCCTTGGCCCTCTTGGCCCCCTGGGCACCCTCTGGCTCATGTTCAGCTCCTGTCCCTCCACATTCCCAGCTCCCTTCCTGCCTGGCTGCTCTCCAGCCACTCTGTCCCCAGCCCGGGGGGCTGCTGGGGTTGTTGTGGCCAAAGGACAGGACCCGGCACTGGGTTCATCCTTCCATCCACGCAGAGATGCTGCTCCCATCCCATCCCATCCCATCCCATCCCATCCCATCCCATCCCATCCCGTCGCTCTTTCCCCAGAGTTCCTGACCACAGGGGTCTGGGCCAAGGTGAAGGGCTGTTACCTGTGTGTGTTTTCATGTGCTCATCGAAGTACTGCTTCATGTTGAAGTCCTTGCCACACCACTGGCACATGAACTGCTTGTGGCCGATGTGGATGCTCATGTGGGAGCGCAGCTGGTACTTGTACTGGAAGCGCTCGTTGCAGTTCTGAGGGGGTGAGATGGGTGTGAGTTCCTGACCAGCACCCAGAACAACCCCACATTCCCCCCGAGACACCAGCAGTGAAGAAATTCCCTTTTTTATCTCCCAAAAGACAACCCAAATAAATGGCTTTTTGGGGCCACAGCCAACCAGGTTTGCAGGCTGGATGGGTTTGGAGTGGGATGTAAGATCCAGGTAGTGGGGGGGGACAGATCCTGGCAGTGGACAAGTTTCACCATATGGTTGGAGGAACCCTCAAACCAGGAGGGGATGCAAGGTTTGGAAGAGCATGGGAGCCTCCCTACAGCTGCACTGGCACCAAGCAGGGGGGAAGCCTCAAGAAGTGGAAGATCTTTCCCCAGATCAGCGTTTTTGTCCTCATTTGAGAGGACATGAGGTGGGGCCACACCCAGGACCTTACCTCACATTTAAAAGGCTTTTCCCCGGAGTGCTGGAGCGAGTGGACCTTGAGGGACATGCTGCGCTTGAAGGACTTCCCGCAGGTCTCACAGGTGAATGGCATGTCCTTGGTGTGTGCTGAGGGGGAGAGGGGCAGGGTCAGGTCCCCACAAATCCAGCATCCCTCTCCCCACACCTCCAGCATCCCTCTCCCACGTCCCAGCCATTGCTCCCAACGCCAGTGCCCAACCCCAGCAAACCCAAAGTCATCTTGGGAAGATTGCACACCATCAACATTTTAAGTTCTTCCCTAATCTCTTGCCAAAACTCTCCTTTTTTTGGGGGGGATCTGTTTGGTCCCTGCAAGGCCCAGGGACCCGCCCTGCCTTTGCCGTGTGCAATTTGCTTTTCAAAGCCCAGCACTGGCGTGGCCTGGTCCTATTTTACAAGAGAAGGATGGTCACACTTCAAACCCTCCTTTGAGAACTTCTGAGGTCTATTTTTTTCCGTTTTAAGTTAAATAAAAAGAGTTCCCCAGCATCACACCCGCTTGCTCCAAACCCAACACCGAGCAGGCACAGGTTCAACATTAAACACCAAATTTTGAGGTGTTGATGTGAGAAAGCTCACACAGGATTAAGCCCAGCCCTAAACACCCAAACAGCAACAAAAAAACGGCTTTCACTGCCAAACTGCTGGATGGAGACCCCTAATGAAGTGTCCCCGTGGCACCGGTGCCCCCCGCACTCACCAACCATGTGTTTGCGCACGTGGGCCATGGTGTAGAACTTCTTCTCGCAGATCTCGCAGGAGAACTTCTTCTCTGCATAGCCATGGACGATCTTGTTGTGCTCGTGGAGAGACCAGAGCTTCTTGAAGCCCTTCCCACACGTCACACACTGCAAGGAGAGAGAGGGGATGGTGAGGGAACCAGGGGAACGTGCCCGAACACCGCCAGCGTTTTCGTCTCGCTGGGCAGTCACCTTCATCCCTTGAAAGGGTGAAACCTATGGCTGGGATATCAAAAATCAGAATGACCAGCAAGTCTGACACAGACCTCGTCGCTCCAGAACCTCCAAACCTCAAATTTCTGTCCATGGGATGAGGAAAGGACAATGCCCTTCCAGGGAAGGACGTGGCGTCTCCATCGGTGGCTGTGTTAGGACTTGCACAAACAGCAGCTCATGCAGCAAGGCCCTATTCCCAACTGGGAATTTTATTCCTAAATGAAGCCATCATGTAAATAATCCCAAACCTCTGTGTGTTAGAAGGCTGCAAAGAATAGAGAAACAAGGGGAATCCCAAGGCAGGGCAGCCCAACTTCAGTCTTCAGCAGATATTATGGATACTCCACTGATGAATGAGTTTTCCGAACGTTTCTATGACCCTGTGATATCCAAATGGACCAAAATGGACCTAAAAAAACCCAGTCTATCAGCACAAGAAGAACAACACGAAGTCTTTGCCAAGAAGTTCTGGTTGGGATTTGCTTCAGCTCCAACAGGCTCAATGTTTCTCTGGAAGTTTTAAGGAAAAGCTCCAGCTTTGGGGTGAGATCTGTTTGTGAGGGCAGTTCAGTGCTCAGGGAAACACTGATGTCTACCCAGGAAACCACTGCTGGAGCACAGGGATGGTAGATAAGGACCTTGCCAGGAGCCAAGGGTCTCTCTTTCCTCCAGAGGTCAACTCTTTCCACTTCGTCTTTCCACGACTCATCTTCCTCTTGGCCGACAGGGATAAAAAACCATCCCTTCTCCTCACAGATGTGTTGAGAAAATAATTCAATCCTTGGAGGCACCTCAGAACAACAGAGCTGAGAGGTATCAGTGAGCCCAGGGAGGGATTTCTCCACCTTCCCTTCCTACCCAGAGGAACAGATGCTCATTGATGGACTTCAAACAAATTTTGCTGTGATATTTTTGAAGACACACCATTGTGCTGTGAAGTCACAGTATCTCTCCATATATATTCATATGTGGGTGCCCAAGGGGCAAAATTAGGGTCACAGAGCCATTCCCAGCCCTCATCACTGGTAATCCTCTGCGTTTTGCTGTTCCTGAGTATGTATTTCCATGGATTGCGGTTTTATCTCTGCTTTAAGAGGTATTTCAGGGCAAATTCAGGACTAGAGCCTGATATCAAAGACACATCAATATCCATTTTCTCCACTTCAAATGAAAAAGGCTGCAGGGGAATTTTGAAATGAAAGGTAGAGGGAAAGCAGCAGAGGTAGGAAAAACCTCAGGCTGGGACCAAACCCCCCGGAGGGCTGAGCTCTGTGTCCTCAGTTGCTGAAGAAAATCATCACTCAAAAATGTGGAAGTTACATCCAAATGAGGGGGGAAAAAAATGAGAATATAAATTCTTTCAGGTTAAGAGGAAAACCACACTGAAGCTGACCAAAAAGAGAGTTTGAGGAGCAACCCAACAAAGCAAAGGATGAATCACTTTTCAGGTGGTGGAGGCAGGATGCAGGTTGGGGAGATGGGAAATGATCACAGGGAGTGAGATGATGCCTAAAACCTAAATGGATGAAATTTGGGGACAAAACAGGGAAAGAAAGCAGCAGAGCTGACTGGGATAAGAGGGATGGTTCCTCTATGGATGTGGTTAAAAACCAAGAAATAAAGTCTGTCTATTATACATATAAAGTCAGAAAAAAAATCCCTTTTTCATCCAGACATAATTCCATGGTATATTGATAAAGTTATTCAATATTATCAGAGCAAAGGGAGCGAATTTGGCTATTTGTCAAATTAAAAATGCTCAATTAAGTGAGAGATAATGATCCCTTTTTCCACAGAAGGAGGTCACCGCACGGGCAGCTGTGGCTCATCCTACTCAGAAATGACCTGGAAAAGGCATTAAAAGGAGGGAGGGAAAAAAGGCAATGAGGTGACAGCCCCATGTCATCCACCTGGGAAGCAGATGAGGCTGAGGAAACACCCTGGGAAAGCTCCTTTTTAATTTCCCAGGCTTTATAACAGGCTCTGACACAGCCACCACCGCTCGGGTGTTGGAGCTGCACTCATCCATCCTGGGAAAAACCCTCCCAAAGAAGCAACTTCAGCCCCGTGAATTGGCCAGGAATCCACACCAAAGGGTCAGTGCAGGCAGTGCTGCACCTGGAGCTGAGGCTGTTCCTGCCTCCCTGTTCCCTGCCTGCCCTATAATGCCAAGATTGGCCTCATTCCTTATTTTATTTGGAATGCAGTTGGCCAAGGACTCCAGTAGCACTTGGGTTGTGTTCCCCTCCTCCAGGAGAGCTGGGAGGTCACTTAAAATCTGGTCACTGGCTGGAAGGATGATGGATGAACCCTCTAGAAATTGGGATATTTTTCATTAGCAGCAGCAGCAGCAGAGTCATGGAAACCAGCTCATTGTGGATTAGGAGGAAAGATGGAGGGACCTTCAGGAACACACATTTGCTGCTCTGGTGGGGCACCTCCCTATCCCCCCAAAATTGCACGGATTGAACAGAGACAATTTGAAACACAGGATCTCTTTAGCACAGGGGGGAAGGACACACCAAGCCTGAGCCACTCAGGGATGTCAAATGCTGTCGGAAATTTGCTAATACACACCAAAAACCGGCACAAAAGGCAGATTAAAACCATTTTGACTCCTGTCAGCAAATCTTCACATTAAGCTGAACTGGGTTCAGCCCAGGTGGGAATGGCTGGAAAGTGTCTCCATCAGGGGCTCGCAGTGTTTTATCCAGATTGACTGAATCAACTCAAAACAAAAAAAATTACTCCTCCGAAATTAACTCCATGTTTCCACCCAACCAGCCAAGGAGGAGTGAACAGCCTCCTGGCACAAATCCCATGGCACCCTCCTGAGCCTGAACATGGGAGTCATGGGAGAAGGAAGGTTCCTTCCCACCAGGATCACCTGGGCATGAGCCCATCTCATGGTGTAGCTGGGTGGGCTGATCTCCATGGGGTTTGGGGTGTCCCTCCCCCACCGGGATGTCCCATCATGGTAGGATGCTCCTCCTTTGGTGAGATGGTCCCACCTTGGTGGGACGTCCATCCCCACTGTAATGCTCTACCTTTTGGTGATATATTTCCCCCTTGGTGGGATGTCCATCCCCAGTAGGATACTCCACTCTCTGGTAAGGTATTTCCCCCTTGGTGGGATGCTCCCCTCTTTGGTGGGATATTTCACCCTTAGTGGGATGGATGTCCATCCCCAGTTGGATGCTCCACCCCTTGGTGGGATGTTTCCCTGCCGGTGGGATGTTCATGTCCCTGCCCTGGGGATGGGGCTGGCTCACCTGGATGTTCTTCTCGCAGTCGGTCTGGTGGTGCAGGAGCAGCTCACTCTCCAGCAGGAAGCGCTTCCCGCACTTGTCGCAGATCTGCATCCGGCTGTGGGTGACGTTCATGTGCTTCTCCAGGTACCAGCGGTTGTTGAAGATCCGGGGGCACTTCTTGCACGGGTAGTGCTGCTTCTCCTCCAGCTTCACCTTCTGCCCCAAACCATCCTGTTCCTTTTTCCTCTTCCTGCCTCGCTGGCCTTCTTCTTCCTCCTCCTCCTCCTCTTCCGCCTTGGCCATCTCCTGGGAGCGGGTGGCCATGGTGGGTTTGGTGGCCCTGGAGGCCCGGCCGCCCCGGCGGGGCTGCCCGCCCTTTTCCCTTTTCATCTCCGACGCGTCTTCGTCGTCGTCATCGTCGTCCTCTTCTTCCGTCGTCTCCTCCAGATCTTCCTCCTCGCTGCGCTCCTCCTCCTCCTCGTCGCCCACCTCCGCGTCCTCCTCCTCTTCCTCCTCCTCCTCCCCTTCCTCGTTGTCCTCCTCCCCGTCCTCCTCCGTGTCGCGCCCGTCGCCGTCCGGCCGCCCCATCACGGCCGCCTCGCTGGCGGCCGCCTTGCCCTCCGTGCCCTTGGAGACGTTGAGGGTCTGGTTGTTGAGGTTCACCTCCACGATGATCTGCTCGCGGTTGTAGGAGCCCTGGCTGTCCAGGTCCTCCTCGGACTCCTCTCCCTCCATCTTGCAGACGGCGCCGGCCCCACCGTCCTTCTCCTCCTTGTAGTACTGCTTGGCGGGGCCGGCGGGGATCGCCCCGCCGCCCGTGCCGTCCTCCACCCGCACCGAGAAGGGGTCGTTGCCCTCCCGGGCGTAGATTTTGGGGTGTGGGGGGGCGTCCACCTCCTGCTTGATCTCGCAGTAGTAGGGCGGGGGCCCCGCGCAGCCCTCGGCCGGCAGGGCCATGTCGGTGGCCAGGCTGAGCGAGCGCGTGTCCAGCAGGTCCTGGCAGGACGACGCGATGTTGTTCATCTGCAGCACGGCGGCCGCGTTCAGCACGTCCTGCACATTGCAGGAGTTGACGAGCAGCTTGGAGGTGTAGATGAAGTTGAGGATCTGCTGGAGGCCCTGCGAGGTGAGGGCCTCCAGGGAGAGCTCCACGCGCTGCAGCTGCTTGTTCTGGGTGAAGAGCGAGTGGAAGAACTGGCTGTAGGCGGCCAGGACCCCCTTGTGCGCCGGGAAGATGCTCTTGTGCTGCACCAGCACGATGTCCACGTCGCACAGGTCCGGCTGAAAGAGGCGCTGCTCGTTCAGTCTGTCCATCAAACACGTGAAGTGGAGGGCTACATCCTCCACCAGGGAGTACTCAGCAGAAGGGTAGTCAGTCGTCTTTTCGACTATCAGCTGTGGGGAGGAAGGAAATAAAACTGTTCAATGAGGCTCTTTCCTCCCCAAAATTGCCCGCCTGGCTGTGCCACCCATCCCCAGCCGTGCCACCCAAGACAGAGACGCTGACTGAGAAGATCCACTGCCATCCCCAACTTGGAAATGCCAACCATGGAGCTCCATCACCAGCCCCAGCTTGGAAATGCCAACCATGGAGCTCCATCCCCATCCCCAGCTTGGAAATGCCAACCATGGAGCTCCATCCCCATCCTCAGCTTGGAGATGCCAACCAAAACACTCCATCCCCATCCCCAGCTTGGAGATGCCAACCCTGAGGCTCCACCACTAGACCCAGCTTTGGAACACCAAGAAATTCTACAACCAGGCCCAGCTTGGAGATGCCAGCTAAGAAGCTCCATCACCTGTCCCAGCATGGAGTTGCCAACCAAAACACTCTATCCTCATCTCCAGCTTGGACACACCAAACAGGAAGCTCCACCATCAGCCCCAGCTACAAGATGCCAACCAAAATGCTCCACCACCAGCCCCAGCTACAAGATGCCAACCAAAATGCTCCACCATCTGTCCCAACTTGAAAATGCCAACCAAAACACTCCATCCCCAGCTTGGAGACACCAACCATGAAGCTCCACCATCAACCCCAGCTTGGAGATACCAAAGAAAATCTATCACCAACCCCACCTTGGAAATGCCAACCTAAACACTCCACCACCCGCCCCAGCTTCAAGATTCCAACCAAAACGTTCCGCCACCAGACCCAGCTTCGGAACACCAAGAAGCTCTACCAGCAGGCCCAGCTTGGAGGTACCAAACAAGAAGTTCCACCACCAGCTTGAGTCCAGGAGACTCAACTAAGCAGGAAACCCCAGTGAAAGGGCAAGTCATGGCCCTAGAGGCAGGCACTGATATTCCTTCAACATGGGTGCAAAGCCAGGCTCAGCTGCCCACACACAGAGCAGATGTCACACAGGAGAGGGGATGCCTTGACCTCCTGAACCAGCTGGAGACCCCAGGAGGACATTTACCCCACACAGGAAGACAGTTTCAGGCACCAGCAGAGATTTAACCCCTTAAATAGAAGGAAATTAGGATTTTACACCTCCCTGTTTGTACAGATAATTACATGAAACCCACAATCCTCTGATATTTGCTGAATATCCGCCAGGGTGATCTGTGTGCTTTTTTATCCCCGTTTTCAATCGCCTGGGGAAAGGCACTACCTGGAAAAATTCAAATCAGGGAGCAGCATCCCCAGGCTGGGAAATGCCGGGACTGCCAACCCTGCCCAGGCTGTGTTTGCTGGGAATTTAATTTTGCACAGTCCAGACGGCCCCTGGATGTTCATCACCTTTCCTAGTCATACCTGAGCCCCAGGAGGGGTTTAACAGCTTCATCCCAAATCCAAGGGATATCCCACGCCCTAAATCTTTGTCCTGTGCTAAAAGCAGATGGGATATATCTCTTCCCTCTGCTTCCCTCGCTGAACACCCAATTTATGGATGGAGACAGACCTGGAGGTGTTAATTCCCTCTTTCCCCAGCACCACAAAGGATGTGGTGCAGAACAGGCACAGAGATGGAGGGTTCAACCTGTCAGGTTTATCCTGACCCTCCTGCCCCACCGAGAGTTTCTCAGCTCCCACTTTTTCTGGGACAAATGGCAGCTCTGGATCAACACACGAATTCCAGCGAGACACATTTTGTTTGTCTTCTGGTTTGGTTTTTTTTGGGGATTTTTTTTGTGAGCCAAAGGCAAAAGAACACACAGACAAAAATGTTTAAATAACAAAAAAGGGTGTTTTCTTCTCTGTTTTCTCATCAAGAAAAAAGAAGAAAAAAAACCACCCTTCCTCCTCCCTGCCAAAATGTTTCATTTTCACTGGATTTCTGCTCCACCACCAACCCTGTCCAACCAACAGGGATGTCAGCTTTGCTTGGTCCTGACAGCTCTGGAAAGCCCAGGGAAAAAAAAAAAAAAAAGACAATTCCGCTCCAAATTCTTGGCTCTGCAGCCTGGAGCAGGGTAAAGAGGTATGAAAAGAGGGGGGATTATATAGATTTTATATATATCTATGTACATATTTCGTATTTTCAATGCTCTATACATTCATGTTTATATACATTTAAGCTGTTTATATCTAAAAATACATAAATACATAAATTTTTACGTGTATATTTGTTCCAAAATGCCGCATCCCAGCTGGAACATCCACCCACCCCCTCCCCTTCCCCGAGTCTAGTGACTGCCAAGGACATTTTGATGAGATCTTGGATGGCTCAGCTCCCCCCCCAACTCCCACCTCAAGACACGTAGAAAATAAATAAAGATACAATAAATATCGAACGCCGAAGAGGCAGCGAGAATTCAGACGAGCAGTTCGCCAGGTTCTCTCATAAAAAAAAAAAAAAAAATAAATTGAATTCAAGGGTTTTCCTGCTGGGATTCACCCTGAACAGGGGTGAAGCAGAGCAACGGCCCGGGGTGGAGAAATGGGTGCAAAATAAGGGGGATTGGGTCTGCCTCTGCACGGCCCGGGCTGGAAAACAAAAGCCGGGTGTGCTTTTTATTTTTTTTTTTATTATTATTTTTTTGGCAAAAGGGGCTGATCCCTCACCCAGAGCCGGGCTTTGCCAGGCGGCTCTAATCAGTCCCAGCAGCGGCGAGGACAATGCGTGTCTTGGCCCCGTCCCGCCGGTGACTTCAGCCCGGGCTTGTCAGCGGGAGGCTTTTGCTCTTTATTGCTCTCAGATGCTTTCCGTGAGCTCGCCCGCAGGCAGAGCCCCAGCCAAGACGAGAGAGGCGCCTGCCGGGGCGAGATCCCGAGAAAAGACCCCGACTTGCCCCCTAAAAAATACCCCCCACCCGCTCCGGCAGCTCCCGGCCCTGGAGCGGAGGAGCCCCGGCTAATGGGGATTAACGGGAGGGTTAAATCCGGTACTCTGCCTCTGGGAAAACACAAATATTTGAAGTGTATATATTTTTTTTCATATTAAAAAAATGCTGTTATTAATTATAAATAGGTATATTAAAAAAAAAAAAATCAGAGTTTTGCTCTTTGCCACCTCGGATGGTTTAGTGCCATGAGAACAGGAGGAACACAGGAGAAGGTCACCCATCCCTCCTCCCTCCCCAGTCCGGGGTGCTGGTCGAGTTCATGAAACTGGAGTGAACCCTAAAACCACCGCAGAGCCAAGCTCTGAGCGGGGTCTTGGCACCAAATAAACCACCCCTTAAAAATTATTAGAAAGCAGCGTGTTCATGAGTTGATGTTCATGAACTCCCCACCCCGAGGGTCTGGCGGCGCCTCCAGCCAGCCCTCCCCGCCCTGACCCTGCCCTCCAGCTCTATTTTAAGTGTTTTCAAGTGATGCTGCCAAAGCCCCATCCCAAAGCGGCCACCGGGGCAGGAGGGCGGATGGAGGATGGGGAGGGGAGGGAGGAGGGGTTGGATGAACCCAAACGGTGGGGGATGCAAAGAAAGGATGAGTGATACGGGAATGGTGATCAAAGCAGATGCTGAGCTCCCTGGATCAGGCAGGGCAGCCTCTCTCCAGCAAGTCCACCAAAAACCCTGCTACAGGAGATGGAGCAGGGTTTAAGTATTGAGAGCCAGATCCCTAAAAGTTCCTGCAGCTCCAAACCTCCCCAAAGGACCAGCAGGTCAGGCCACTCTCCCATATTTAAATACCCAAATCCTCAGCTCCCCCCAAAAATCTACAACCTTCACCAGCCCCTCATTTCTCTTGCCTTTCTTTCTCCCTTTCTTCCTTTCCATCCTCCTTTCTCTCTTTCCTTCTTTCCATGTCTATTGCCCTCATGACCAGAGCATCAAGGACCATGAGCAACTCTCTCCTTACTACCAAATTACCACAGGATGGGGGATTTTGGGGCATAAAATGCACATTTAGGTGGCGACAAGGGCCCTGCTTCACCCCCAGGCAGAGCACCTAAGACCAACTGCCCACGAACCAGTTTCCACCCAGCACAAAAAAATTGGGGGATTTCTTCAAGTTTTTCACCCTCAGAACGCCCATGGAAAAAGGCAATCTGCTTTTCTGTATCGTTTCCAACCGCCCAAAACATTCACCGTTGACCTTCAGTATTAAATTGCATTAAGGAAAAGTGCTTTAATAAGGAGCTGAATACTATGTCAGCACTTGATCCTCAAAAAACCCCGTGTCCTCCTCTCGATTTGGACATGGCTGCACTTCAGGGTGAAAGAGCTTGGCTGAGACTGCTTAAATGCCAAAGCTTGACTTCTGCTGAATAATGAAATAATTTTAATAAACCTATTTTTACAGATTAGTTCAAACGATACAAAGGGGTATCATTAGAAATCCCAAACGCTCGCGCTTTCTGCTTTAATCCTCCCTCTCCTACAATCTGCCCTCTGCTTTCCAGACCCTTGGATGAAACCTTCAGCCCTTTCTCCACAGTTCTGAGGCTGCCCAGAGGGGTTTTTTAAGGACAACGTGACGCCCGTGTCTTCCCACGACTCCCAAACCCAGGATACACCGAGACGAAGCGGTCCCAGAAGGAGCAGCGCTGCCCGTGCACACCCCGCTGCCAAACCACCCGATTTTTGGACCGTGGCCACGCACGGAAAACATGGCAGAGGGATCAACCACATCCCAACACACCCTACCTTCACTGCTCTTCCCTGCTGCCGCCTCCCTCCCCGGGGATGTCTCCCGTGGGTGCTCCCGGCACGAGACAGCGGGGTTGGGGGTGGGGTTTGTTCGCTTCTCCTCCGACCGACCGACCGACGGGTGTTTTCGTTTAATTAGGAGAGGGTTGTCCGGAAAAACAAGCAGGAAGGGAAAACAATAGCTCGGCCACAGCCCCGCCTGGCGAGGCGCCGGCCCCGGCACGGCCCCGAGTGCCCACCGCCGGTATCCCGCCCTTTGGGATCACTGGGATCACTGGGATCACCGGGATGCCACACCGGAGCTGCACTCAGCAGGGGATGGTCCCATCCCACCTCCGGAGGCCAGGGATGACCTTTGGGATGGTGGTGGCACCACGTAAAGAGGTGATTTCCCCCCGTGTGTCTAAAATAGAGCCATAAACCGGTTATATGGCAACGTGGGGAAAGGGCTCAGCGACGCTCCCAGAGCCTCTCCCACCCCAGGGTGTCAGACATCCCAAAAAACACCTCCCAGCCTCTGCACAAGTGAAGAAGAGCATTAACTCAGCTGTGGGACAGTCAAATGCTTCCCAAGCTTCCCCCCCCCCCCCCCCCCCCGCTTTTTGCTTGGTTTTAATTTTTATATTAATGATACCCAGCGTTTACAGGCTTTGGCTCAAAGGAGCTTTTCCCGGGAGCAGCCTGGGGAGTTGGCATCGCAGCACCCGGCCCACCAGGACTGTCCTCAGCACAAGGGAAGGGAGGCAAATCCCTCTCCCATCCCTGCATCCAAGGGGACATTTCCCTCTGCAAATGAGGGAAAGGTTCGTTTGTGTTTCTCTCTCAGCAGGGGGGTGAGGTGGGATGAGCAACACGAGGCTTTGTTCCCCTGGGGGCAGGCACTGTATTCTGACAACATAGCCCACAGAGGGTTAATGGCTTGGGGCTTTCTCGCTTATTTTATGTTTTTTACATTTTTAAACCCCACCAGCCTCTCTGGATGGGTTTCTCCTTTTCTTTCACACGCAGAGCTGCAAAGCCACAATGATAACTCCAAGGATGGATGGACACCAACCCTGCTGTCACTCCCCCATCCACAAACTGGTCCAGTGAGGTGACACAGCTCCTGGGGGATGCCACCATCCCTCTATCCCTCCAAAGGTGACAGCAAGGACAACACCAAGCCCTGGGAGTCCATCCTAGCACATGTGAAGTCAAGCACCATCCCCTTTGCAAGTACGGCCTCTGCTGCAAAAATACTCAGGTTTCAGAAATGCCACGATATTTCCAGCCCAGGACAAATCCCAATCCCTTGGGAAGGCACCAAAGCAGGCTGGATGCATCCATCTGTATGTCCCTGTCCCCTCAGTCAGGGCTGAAAGGGCTTTCTTTGGGCAGCTCAGCCAGGCCCAGCACGTGGTGCAGAAGCCCTGCAGGTAATTCCAGAGCTGCGCCAAGCCTGGAGCCGGGTCTGGAGTTAAACCCCGAGGAGATGCTGCTGGATTTGGGCAGAGCCGGCGTCCTCCTGGCAAACACGGACAGGACAGCCCGGCCGCGGGGTCCCCGCCAGCGCCTGGCACAGCCAGTGACACCCGGCTGATGGAGATGTCCCCGAGCCGCCACCCTGGCACGGGAGCAGGCGGCGGGATGGGATGGGATGGGATAGGATGGGATGCTGCCCTCCTGCCTGCGGGATGCAGGACCTCCCGCGGAGCCACTGCCCGGGTGGACGAGCCCGGGGGATCCGCAGACACGCAAAGCCACTGTCCCCCTCCCTCCCCTGCCCGGCAAAAACAGGCGGAGGGAAGATCGAGGGAGGAAACGAGGACAAAACCCAGCGCTGACCTCCCCAGCCGGGCTGGCGGCCAAGCGGCTGCGCCAGGGGCCGGCTCCGAGCGCTGCCCAGCCCGGGGGGAGCCGGGGAGGGGCATCACCCACACCCCCAGACCCCGCGGATGTCCCACTGCCACCGAGGGAGGGGGGGTGGATGCAGCAGGGCAGGCGGTGCTCGAATCCCTCCGCGGGTCACAGGATCTCCCCCCGCCCCAGGACCCCCCAAATTCGGTGCCAGGAGCATGGACCGTGCAGCGGGACAGCCACCGTGTCGCTTGTGCAGAGCCTGGAGGCATCAGAGCCCTGAGCCAGAGCCACTTCCATGTGCTGCCACACGATGGCCGGGAAGAGGGTGAGATCCCCGGGAAGCAAGGTGGAGGGGTGGGTGGGTGGGTGGATGGATGGATGGAGGGATGGAGGGATGGAGGGATGGATGGAGGGATGGATGGAGGGATGGAGGGATGGATGGAGGGATGGATGGAGGGAGCGATGGATGGATGGATGGAGCCTCCTCCCAAGCACTGCTCAATAAGGCTTTCCTCAGACAGCAGCATCCCCTGCCCAGCACCACAGTTCCCATCCCTTGGGTGTTTCCATCCTTCCAGGGGGATCAACAGGAAGATGGGATATGTCACTTCCAAGGTTTGCCTCACACCCAGCCCCCAGCAAACCTGCAACCACCAGCATCCAGTTTTCCAACCCAACCCAACCCCAGACCACAAAATCGTTCAACCTTGAACCTCTCCCAGCATCCCAGGCAGGGTTTTCCACGCCAGAGCATCCTCTCCAAACAAACACTGGCACTGACTCCAGGGATGGTCCCATCTCCAGTTCTATCCTAAACCCAGCCTTGACTGGGGCTCTTTGGGAAGCACCAGTTGTGCTCCTCTGGTCCAGCCATAGAACGGTTTGGGTTGGATGGAGCCTTAAAGATTATCTTGTTCCAACCCCCCTGCCGTGGGCAGGAACACATTCCATTAGATCCAGGAGCCCAGATCAAGGATGTGGTTCCACCAGATCCTTCCTACTTCACATTTAAACATTTTTTATGAACCTGCATTAAAATGCCTCATTTTTATCGTGGTCTTTTTTTCCAGCAAATCCAGCACCTCAGGGAGCAGAGCTTTGACTCAGACAGGGTGTCAGCGGCCCTGGCTCCAGGCAAAATATAAAATCATAAAAATAATAATTAAAAAAAGGACAATTTATTGTAATTAAGTCCTTTACCCATCATATCTGCACTGCCACGGCCAGTCTTTCCCCCTGTTCCAAAGCCATCCCAGGTTTCCCCCCTCAGGAGAGGCGGGAGGTTGGCTGAAGAGGGGACAGCAGCCCTAAAGGATACGGGGACAAGTCCTCAGTGTCCCCATGTGGGAAACCCAGCAGGGCCACCCTTGCCCTGCCCAAACCACTCCAGCAACACAACACAACGTGTTCCCCTTAGAAATAAAAAAGGAAAAATCAGGAGATGCAGAGTTTGACCCTCAGCTCATCCTCCCCACCAGCTCCCCCAGCCTTACAGGGACCCGTGGGACGCCAGGGGACATCCAGGATGCAAACCACGTGGAGGATCCCGGGTACCCCCATTTTTGGGGCCCGGCAAACGTGGCAGCAGATTAAAAACTTCGCTTCTTGCCCTTCCCAGAGCACTTTGCCCCGGCCATCAGCACATCCCCACCCATAAAGGCTTAAATTGCCCTCAGTTTCCTCCTCCAGTCGGAGCACACGGAGGGAGAACGGGAAGATCAGCAATTCCCCCGAAACCTTCAAAGGCCCTCTGATGTTTTGACACATTCAGTTCACCTACAAAAGGTTGGTTTCCCCCCCTCCCTCCTCCTCCCCACCCTTCCCCCCCCCACCACCATTTTTCCTCCAGCAGAAAAACCTGCATCTTAAAAATAACCAATATTTAATCAACTCGCAGGCAGCCTCCTGCTTCTCCCTCCCTTTTCCAAAGGAGCCCATTCCAGAGGGTTATTTTTGTGGAGAGGGTGACAAGCCTCTCCCTCAGACGGGAGATGGGAATACAAGGCCGTTTATCTCGCCTGGTAACAACCCAACACGCCGCTAATTCCTCGCAGGGAGAACAAAGCTCCGCCGCGGAGCCAAGGGGACCCCGGCAAAAGCCCCGGAGCGGCGCTTATCCCAACCTGCATCCTCAGGGAAACTCCGTGGTCAGAGCCGGAATGTTTGCACCCAGCGAGATTTCACCACAGATCCAGGGGGGAGAAAAAATAAAAAATAAAATAATAATAAAAAAAATAATAAATCCCTTTATCTTTTCAAAGGAGGAATTTTTGCTCTGTAAGGCAAATCTTCCTCTGCTCCCTGCTGAGGCCGGGAGTGGAAGGAAAGGCTGAATTCCCAACTTTTCCCTGTCTTCCTCGCGGGGCTGCTCGCTTGAGTGGGCTCCGGGCATCTCCCTCCCCACCTCGGGGAGTGAAACACTCCCCAAACCACCCCTGTGTGTCCCCTGGGCCATCAGCATCTCCTCTGGGAGATGGGATGCAGGGGCATTTCCAGCAGCTGATTCCATGCCAGCAGGAATTTTGCAGGTCGAGTGTGACTGACCAGCACGAACCCAGTCCCAATCCCGATCCCGAACCCAATCCCAATCCCAATCCCAGCCGATTTACCCCCAGTATCGCAGCCGGGGGGTGCCGAGCCCCATCCCACCATCCCGTCCATCATCTCCTGCGCTGAGCCAGCGTCGTTTCCTTATTTTTTTCCAAGCTTGCACTTTCTTCCCCTTCCCGAAAAGCCTCTCGGACGCTTCCCGGGGTGTTGTGACGGGCACGGAGCCAGCGCTGGGGCAATCACAGCCCCGCACTTTTAGGGATGGGGAGGCACCAGGGTACCGGGAACCGCGCTCTGTGGTCACGGCGCATCCCAGGGGATTTCCCGTGGATCCTCCCAGCTCAGGCCTGCCCTCTGCAACTCGGAGTGACCCCCCCAGAACTCCGCCGGCCGATAAAACAGGTCACTGCCGCAGGCGAGAGCCCCGGCTCGGATGTTTTTATTATTATTATTATTATTATCGTTATTTTTTTTTAAGTGCAGGGATGGAAAATCCCTTTCCCGGCCCTCAGCGGGGTGGGATGCTGCGCCCTCCCCGCGGCCTCGCTCCTCCGGGATGTCGGGGTGCTCCCAAAATCCCCCCAGATCCCCGGGAAAAGGGGGGGGGGGGGCACGACTGGAGCCAGCCATGGCGGGGGGGGGGGGGAGGGGGCAGGAATTGGCAAAATGATGGAGTCATCCGGGGAATGGGAATGGCCGAGGAAGCGGCATCTCCTGCACCCCCCCTCAGCGAATCCTCCGGCCTGGGGGCCCCAAAAGTGTGTGTGTGTGTCCCAAATCCTCCCGGAGCCCCCCCGGGTGGGAGCGCTGAGACGGGCTGGGACCCCCTCGGGGGGAGGAAGGGGGGGTCAGACCCCTCCTCACGCCCCTTCTGCGCCCCCCCCCAAACACCCCCATTCCCCCTCAAGCCACCCCAAAGCGGGGGGAGGGGGTGGGGGGCGCGTTTTTCATGCCATTTTAAACCAAATACAACACGTTTCCCCCCCCCCCCCGCACAAGGGGGGGGACCCCATGCGGACCCCCCACCCCCCGAAGCTGCTGGCAATTCATCCCTCGGGTGGGCTGCGCTCTTTGTGCCCCCCAAAAAACACACGGCCACCCCCACCCTCCCCGTGCTCCCTCCCCCCACGCGTGGATGCAGCATCGCCCATGCAACACCAACCCCCCCCCCACCACCACCCCCTTCCCGCATCCACCTCCACCGCCCTGGCCGGGATTTGGGCAAGTTTCGAGGCCTTTTGGGAAGTCGGCAAAGCCCCGGGAGCGCGAGGAAGCGACGGGGGAAGGAAAGGGAAGGCAAAGGGAGAAATAAAAGCGAGGAGAGAGAAAAGGGAAAAGGGAAGGAGGTGGGGGGGGGGGTTCAGGCTCTACCATTTTGATGCAAAGGTCTCCGCGCTGAGGAGTCCCGGTCCTCCTCCGCTGGCCTGGGGTTTGTGCTCTCCATGAAAAAACAAGGAATTGGTGGGTTGGGTGGGTTGCTGGGTTGGTGGCTTTTTCTTTTTTTTTCTTTCCTTTTTTTTCGTTTGTTTTTTTTGGTTTTTTTTTTTTTTTTTTTTTTTGGCTGTCTGATTTCTGCTTTTCTTCTTCTTTTTTTTTTTTTTTTTTTTTTTTTTGCCTTTTGGAGGAGGAGGAGGAGGAGGGAAGGGGGTGGTGGTGGAGGGGGGAGGAAATCACCGCGCCAGCGCCGCTTGCATCCCCGTCCCTCTTTTCCTATTTTTTCCCCCTATATTTTCCTTTTTTTCTTTCTTTTTTTCCCTCTCCTCTTTCTTTTTTTTTTTCCTTTTTGTTTTTTTTTTTTTTTTTTTTTTGGCCCTGTTTTCCTCTTCTTCTTCTTCCTCCTCCTCCTCGTCCTCTTCACCTCATCCTGCCCATCGCCATGTTCGCCCCTTTTCGGAAGCCGGAGGAATGCGGAGCGGCGGCGGCTCCGGCTGCCAAAGAGCCCCGGGGCCGCTGATTGGAGCCTCCGCATCAGCTGGGGCCGAGGCTGCCCCTTTAAAGCGACAGCAGCCACCGCCACCCCCACTCGGGATACCCCCCGTGTCCCCCTTGCCCGCACCCCAACCCTCCCCTCCGCAGATCGGGAATCTCCCCGGGAGCATCCCCTGGATCCCGCTGGGCAGGGGAAACTGAGGCACGAGGAGCAACCCCCACCCCTTCCCCAACTCGATAAAAACACCCCGAGGTTTTTTAGGGGCGTAAAAGCTCGATTTGGGGTCTTGAGGAATAGCGAGGGTTTATTTTAATCCCCCCTCCCTCCCCCCCCAGTTTGGGGTGTTGGTTTGTATAAATATGGGATTTTTTGAGGAAATGGGGATCCCCCCCCTGCCAGAGACAGATGGAAGGGGGAGGGGGGTGGTTAAGGCACATTTGGTTATTGGGAGCATCCTCTGGATCCCACTGGTTGAGGCGGGAGGGGGGTAAAAAAAATTATTTACAAAATTATTTATCCATGAGGATTTTATTTATGGGTGTTCTGCCCCTGTTTGGAGGAAATGGGGATCCCCCCCCCCCCCCGGGAGGGTGTTTAGGGCACATTTGGTTGTTGGGAGCATCCTCTGGGTGTTGGTGGAGGAGGGAAACTGAGGCACACAGAGAACCTTTCCCCCCTTGACCCCACAAAAAGATCCCAAGGCTTTTGGGGTACAAACCCCTCAGTTGGGGTCTTGTGGGTTAACACTGATTTATTTAAAAAGGGAATTTTTGGACTTCTCTCACACTCTCAGTAGGAACTGGGGATTCCTCCACTGGAAGGGTGTTTAGGGCACACTTGGTTCTAGGAGAGGGGCCCCCCAAGCTCCCCTGAGGGCCTGGGATGGGACCTGTGAGGCACAACCGGTCCCAAATACCCCCCAAAACCAAAGTAAACCTTTATTATTTTGCCCCCAGCTCTGTTTGGATGACAAGCAAGGGGTGGGTTTTATCATCCCAACATCCCCCAGCCTCAGCCAGCAGCTGGGAATCCCCAAAATCCTCATGCTGGGGACCGAGGGGGCAAAGCCGGAGCAGCTCCAGGGTGTCTGGGGAGGGATCACACACAATCCCACAGTGCTCCCACACCTCCAACACCACGACAGGCTCTGCCCTCAGCTCTGGGCTCTGCCAGGGAAGGAGAAGGCGGCCCAACCGAGGCTCTTTGGGATGGTGGCCACCTCCAAACCCCATTTCTGCCACCCCATTCCCCCAGTCACCATCCAAAGGCACACGGATCCCCTTCCACCACCCGAAAAGCAGAGAAACACAGCGGCTCTGAAGGGCACTGGCCACACCACAGGGGGGCTGGGGGCACCCTCAGAGCTCCTCCATCTTCATCCCACCTTCCCAGCTGTCCCCCTTTTCCCAAGCCCCTCCCTCCCTCCCGCAGACATCCCTGTGGTAACGTCTTGCACTTGTTTGGCCTCTGCCTTGTTGGTAACTCCTTCCAGATGTGCTTTGCATAACGTCTCCGTGGCCACGTCCTGCCTGCTCTGGGCTCCTTCAGTGTATTTTTGGGGTGTTTTTTTTTTTTCTTTTTTTTTTTTTTTTTTTTTTTTTTAATGCCCTTTTCTTGCTCCCAGCCCCGCTCTGCTCCATAGGAAAAATTCCTGGCCGGTGCCACCACCGGCACCTCTCCCCTATCAGGAGGCTTTCCGTGAGATGAGTGTTCGGCCCTTCCAACACTGGAAACTTTTCCAAAAGCTGCATAAGCTCGTGGAAAACACTTGGCTGACACACAGCCAGCGCTGGGGGGTGAGGGGGAGACGAGGCTGGAGGTGGGAGCTGGGGATCTGAGCTCTGCTCCGCAGCCCAAATCCCTGTGGAACCTTCATGGACGTGGCGCGGGGGACCAGGGAGCTCCAGAGCTTGGAGCCTTCGTAGCTCAGGGAGCATTTAGGGATGGCCAAGGCCACTCTGGTGGGCTCCCCGTGAGGTCCTTGCCTTTTGGAGGATGCTGAGCCCACCCCTCACATGGAGAGTTCAGTCACTGTCAAGGAGCAGGTTCTCCAGCAAGACAAAGTTCTGCAGAACCTGGTAAACAAGGAGCGTGTGGAGGGAGGTTTGTTGGCACGGCAGAAGTGCTGGATCTCCTCCCTGACACTTCCCAGCAGTGTGGTGCCCACAAGAGGGACATCTCCTGTAGCTTTACCTCTTCCTTTCCCTCCCTAGGCTATGAAATGGCAACCCAGTGACTCCTCCACAAGGTCACACAGGGGGTCTCAAATGAAACATCAGCCACAACAGTACAGAGACTGGAGAAAAAGAAAGCTGACACCCTGTAACAGCTCAGAGAACTCTGAGTTTGTGAGGACCCTCACAAGAACCTGGAGGGATTTAAGATGTTGTAGGTGTGGAGCCAGGAAACGTGGTTTGGTGCTGGCCTTGGCAGTGCTGGGGGAATGGTTGGACTTGATGACCTTAAGGGTCTTTTCCAACCCAAATGATCCTGTGAAGGCCTGGAAGGGTCTCCCCAGGCAGGTACAACCCCCTCTCACTGGCTCTGCCTGCCTGGGATTCACTGTTCCAAGTGCAGCAACTCCACTCTGCTGGGCATCTCCCCTGGGCTGGAATTCCAAAGGGAGGGATGAGCTCCCTTGGTGCCCACCCTTCCTGAGCCCCCAGCACGGCAGGGCTTGGGCAGAGCAGGAGGTGGAAGGGCCCTCCAGATTCCCATGGGAAGAGAGGACAGAAGTTGGGGACATGATCAGCCCTTCAGGGACGTATCACGGGCTTGGCAGCCGGTTCCCACTCAGCAGCTGCTTTTCTGAGCAGGAGTATGGATCATGGAAAAGAAGGGATCAAATCAGGCCAAGAGAGAGGGAGAAAGAATGAAAAATAGGGAAAGCAAGAACATTCCTGGAGGCTCTCTGGCCTCTCTCCCTCCAACCTCCCGAGAGGAGCAGGAGGAGGAGAGAGACAAAACAAAAGGCACAAGGAAAGGACGAGCCAAAGCAACGTTAACACGAGGTCCAAAGCAAGCAGAGGGGCAGGCCCCTTCCCAAAATCCCGCCAGCTTCCCGAGGAGCCGGGGGTCCTGCAGAAAACACTGCCCTTTTATGGCCAGGCAAGGAGGGCTGTGGTGCCAGAGCCTGCCCTACTAAGGGAAAGCGTCTCCCTCTTGGTGTCTGCAGCGAGAACACCCACGGTGTGAGCGCAGACGGGCTCTCAGAGGGCGACTGAAATGCTGCTGCTTCGTGGTGACCCCGATTCCTCTTCGCTTTTTCTTCTCGTAATTCTTCCTTTCCCCTCCTTGATTTCTCACTTCTGCCTCCAAACTCGGGGCAGGGAGGGGAAATAATTAATAAATTTCAAAGGAAGAGCGATTCTTCAGGCAGGGCTGGCTGGTTTCAAGTGACACCCTCAATTCAGAAAGGTTGTCTGAGGATGCAGGTGAAGCCCCCCCAGCTGTCAGAGCACCGTGGAGAGGATGCTCTCTGTTCTCCCAGCAGTGGAGTAGTGGCTGTGCTGGTGTTTTTATCCCTCCCTGTGGCCTGGAAGGGCTGTGATCCACGCTGGAGAAGATGTCCTTACTCTACTCTTAAGCTCAACATCCCGTGCCAAGGCCATCCCAGCCCAGGCACCTCCAAGAGCTGCAAAAATACCCCATTGCAGGTGGGATCTTCCTTCTGAGGGATCACAGTTTTGCTGGGAATAACAACTTCTCTCTGCTTGGCTGAGGCAGGGAGGGGAATCCACTCTGCAAGTAAGACCCTGACCCATCAGAAAGCCCAGGGAAGCTCCTGGATTCGTGTTTTCTGTATTTTTTCTGTATTTCCGCATTTTTCCTGCTTCCAGTATTTTGCCCACCCACAGGTACCTGCTGGATTTGGCAGCAGCCAGGTTTTAATTTTCAGAGGAGCTCATTTTGGATTCCAGATCTTATTTTCTTCTCACTGTGCAACCATCAGGTTTTATTTTCTACCTGGTAATGCCAACACTGGGAAGTTTCCCCCCCCCCCAACCCCTGAGTTACAGAGAGGTGATGAGAAGATCCAGGTGGCAATGACAAATTGACTGGAAGAGTCAATTGATTCAGTGGCCAGGTTTTGGAACAGCCCTGCAGACCCCAGGGCAGGGCAGGAGGAGGGGCAGGAGGTGCTCCAGGTGCTGGAGCTGAGGTTCCCCTGTATCCCATGGGTGTCCATGTGGAGCAGAGATCCACCTGCAGCACATGGAAGAGCCCACGTGGAGCAGGGGGATGCCCCAAACAGGCTGTGACCCCTTGGGAAGCCCACCCTGGGAGCAGGGTCCCACACAGGAGCTGCACCTTCCCAGCCCAAACATCTGCCCAGCTGCTGAACATCAAGAAATCCTTCTGGGTATCAAAATCCTGGGGGAGGTGAGGCTGTGGTGTGTCTCTCCACTCTGACTCAGAGTGGCTTCAGTGTCTGCACACCCCTGGTGTGGTGCTGATGTTGGCAGACATCATCAGCTCGTTAGCAGTGGGACTTGTTAGAAGTGGTGCCTTGGGGGATTTCTTCAGGGAATCACAGGGTGGGTTGGGTTGGAAGAGGCCTTAGAGAACATCTAGTCCAACCTCCCTGCCACGAGCAGGGACACCTTCCCCTAACCCAGGTTGCTCCAAACCTCATCCAGCCTGGCCTTGGACACTTCCAGGGATGGGGCAGGAATCCATGTGTGGAGCAGCTGACATGACCCTGATCTTTCAGCTGGTCCTGCTTGTCCCTGGGATGAATTACAGGAGAGAACCAGAGCATTTCCAGGTCCTCTTTTTGGGTGGAAAAGGGGCTTGCTTGGAGTGTTACTTCAGGGCAGGTTTTATGACCGAGGCCTGTGCAGTGCGTGCACCGAGCAAGCCAAGCCAAGCCAAGCCAAGCCAAGCCAAGCCAAGCCAAGCAGCCCCAGCCAAGTTGTCCTCACTGCTGTTGCACTGGAGAAATAATCTCTATTAACAACTTGACTTGGCAGCCTCAACATTTTGGGGAAAGAAATATTTTTGTTCTCCCACCAGGCCTTTCTCCAGCCTTTATTGGCTACTGCTTCCCTGCAGGAACAGTTTAACTCCTCGTGCTCAGGGCACTGGAGAAGTGTAGGTTCAGTAAAATTTAACCTTTTTCCATGATCAAGCACGTGGATTCTCTGTTCTAGAATAATTTTTTTAAATTTTTTTTTTTTAAGCCCTTCACAAGACCATTAAAGAAACTGAGTTGCCCCAGGATTGGAGAAAAGGTCCTTTTGCTGCTCAAAAACTGAAGAAAAGACAGAAAACGAGAAGTGGTGCCTCAGTGGTCATTTTTCAGGGTGGAAATAAGTCCGTGGTGTGGTTCAGCAGAGACTGAGTCCAGGGTTTTTCAACATCCTCATCCTCAATCTGGAGGAGTAAGAGCAGACCTGCTTGCAGGTGAGCTCTTAGAAGGTCATCAAGTGTCCCACTGATGGCAAGAAACTCCAAATGGCTCCCAGAGGAACCCAAAAAAAGCGAGAGAAGAAAGTTCCAGATGAGCTTTGGTTTAGGAATGCGTGCAGGAAAGCATCTGGAGGAAGGAGGTCTAGACCAGGCTCACGCTGTGCTGAGGTTGGAAGCGGCACCTGGAGCTGAGAGCTTGGATTGCTCTCTGAAATCACTGGCTCAATGTGTGGCCAGAGGTGGGAGCCAAAAAAGAGCCAAGAAACTGCTATTTCTCAGCTTTCCCTGAGCACATCCAGCGCTCAAGGCATCCCTTTGCCACGGCACAAAACCCCGGGGCAGCCACCTTCCAGTGACAGTGACAGTCCTGCTCTCCCCCAGGGTGGGGATGGAGAAGCAGAAAGAACAAATAAAATGACCAGTGGGGTGAGGCAGCTGCTTTATGAGGGGAGGTGACAAACTCAGCCCCCTTGGACCTGGAGCAGGGGAGGCTCTTGGGAGCTCAGGAGGAAGGGGCAGCAAATCGTGAAGGCCACGAGTTCGGTAAATGCGAGATTATTGCTCGGAGCAGGCCCAAAGATCCCAGAATGGTTTGGGTTGGAAGGCTCCTTAAAGATCATCTCATTCCAAGCCCCTTCCACTAGCCCAGCTTGCTCCAAACTCCGTCCAGCCTGGTCTTGGAGTGTTACCTCCTCCTGCTGCTGGAGAAGGTTCACAGATTTGATAAACTTAAGAGAATTACTGGACCAGACTCTCCCAGACCCAGCCAGGTGTGCACCTGCATTTCCTGCTTCTCACCTCCACGCTTCAGCCCTTACCCAATGCACACATTACACAGTTCCTGCCTTGTCTCCTGCAAATTCGAGGACGGAATTCCTGCAGCGGCTCCCAAGGGCTCTGGTGTCACCCCCTCCCGGAGTCACGTTGGCATCGCAGGCTCTGCCAGGTGTGAAAAGCTGCACAGCCCTTCCCAGCACGGGGCCTGCAGCTCAAAGGCATCTTTGCATATCAAAGGATAATGCAGCAAGGAGCAGCATTTCATTAGGCAGGAAGTTATAAATTGATAGCTTGATTGAAATAATTATCGGGAATTACAGGAAGTACCCGGAGATGCATTTACATTCGAGAGAGTCTTGGGGGAGAAGGGGGAACTTTGCCCCAAAATAGGAGCTGCTGCTCGGGGGTGCAGCACTGCAAAGTGAAGTCCCACCTTTCAACCTCCCCCCCCCCATATCAGTCCTGCCTTTCACCTCTTTTTCTCACAACAAACCAGATTCCTACTTTTTTTTTTCCCTTAGATAATCTTGGGTAGGGGAGTGATTTTTAAGGCTGCTGGGGAAATGCTGGAGTTGCAAAGCACACACATGTGAGCTGCAATAATTTCAGAGCCCCTTCGCTGCCCCCTGCATTTTAAGTCCCTGGAATCCACCTTTCCATCATAAAAGGGGTATCCAGAGAAGTTGTGGATTCCCCATCCATGGAAGTGTCCAAGGTCAGGTTGGACAGGGCTTGGAGCAACCTGGGTTAGTGGAAGGTGTCCCTGCCCATGGCAGGGGGTGGAATGAGATGAGCTTTAAGATCCTTTCCAACCCAAACTATTCCATGATTCCAAGGAGTGAAGGCCTAAAAGAGATGTTTTAGGGTGGACAGCTCAGCTTTTCCAAAGATAAATGTCCAGGGGATTTAGAAACCCAGTCTCTGAGGGCAACTACGGAAAACCAGCAACCTGGGCACCTTCAGCCTGAGTTTTGTGAGACCCACCATGCAGAATATCAAAAGTCAAACAAGCTGAAGTCCACATTAAACGAAGATGCCAAGCCCTGCTCAGGTCCCTGCAGCTCCAGCAGGGCTGGGAGAGGGAAGATGGCAGGCACAGATGACACAAAGCCGGAGGAGAGCGGTGCTGGAAGGAGGGAACATTGCTTGGAGGAGTTATTTATGAGGAGATGCACAGCCCTGGGACTCCCTGGGGAGCTGTCCCAGGCCTGGGACTGCTCAAAATATTTTTTTAATAATTACTTGCATGAATAGAGAATTTGCTTCTTCCCAGCTGCAAATGATACCGAGCCGGGAGGGACTTGAAGCGCTTTGGAGGATGGGCTGGAACTTCAAAACAATCTTGACGCAGTAGAGAAATGGCCTGGAAAAAAAAAATAAATAAAAAACCAAACAACCCAGGCTGCAATTTAGCAGAAACAAAGGGAAAATGCTGCTTGTGTAAGAGCAGTGGAGCTGCAGAGCATGGCCTGGGCAGGGAATGGGGGAGCAGGGAAAGGCAGAGGTGTTGGAAATCCTCATTCTGGGGCAGAAGCAGCAAAGCTCAGGCAAGGGCAGGTGAGTGTTGTTGCCTGCAGGACACGTGGAGTGATGCTTTAAATCCCTGTGGCACTGGGAATCCTCATGTGGAGAATGTTGCCTGTGTGGGTGTGGTGATTTGGGGAGGTTAAGGGCTGGTGGGGGAGTCCAGGAGATGGTCAGAGCTAAGTTCAAAAAAAAAAACAAAACACCAAAAACTCCTAAACCCCCTCAAAATAACTGAAGAACTCACAGCTATTTAGTCCAGAGACAGACCAGGTTTGGGCAAGAGCCTCCCCAGCCCTTTTACAAATATTTAAGGGGGTCTTTTTCCTTCTACTTAAATATTTACAATATGCTGGGCCAGGATGAGGGGGGTTGGCTTCCCAGTGCCAGGGGAAAGGGCTAGTGGGATATTGGGAAGGAATTCTTGACCATGAGGGTGGGCAGGCCCTGGCACAGGTTGCCCAGAGAAGCTGTGGCTGTCCCTGGATCCCTGGAAGTGTCCAAGGCCAGGTTGGATGGAGCTTGGAGCAACCTGGGATAGTGGGAGGTGTCCTGCCCATGGCAGGGGGTGGAACAAGATGGTTTTTAAGGTCCCTTCCAAGCCAAACCAATCTGGGATTCTGTGATTTAAGTAGAAGGAAAAAGGTCATTCTCTTCCTCTCCAACTGTCAGAAGTAGTGATGGGCTTCTGTGGCAGAAAAGGTCCTTTAGTTTAGATACCAGAAAAAAATTATATATTTATATAAATATATATATATATATTTATATAATGTGAACAGTTCAGCAATTTTGGTTTTGGCACTTCAACTGCTCCTTCTCAGCACTGACACTTTTTTAACAGAGAGGTTGGCTAAGAACTCCTGTGATTTAAACAGCTGGAGCTGATCCTGACTCTGCAAAGGAGGAAACTGCAGAGCTGGAAAGGTCCCTTTTTGCCATGTTCTCTGGCACAAACCCCTTGTGAAAGGTGTCAGTTGGAAGCTATTGATAGAAGTGCAAGATGAGCATGGAATCTGTGCAGTTTCCTGCAGGGAGTCGACAGGAAATCCATCACTAAAGCTGGATTTCTCCAGCAATGTGTGGGGTTTTGCTACATAGAGAGGTTTTAATTAACAATTTTTTTTTTTGTGGGCTTTGTTTCACTCCTGGTTTAATGGGATAAAAAAGAGAAGAGGTGTATTGCTCCACTCATGAAATCTAAAATCACACCAAGTCACAGAGGCACAAGAGGCAGCCTGGCTTGGAGATATTAAGAGCTCATATTCCCAAAATTCACCACTGTTGACCAAATTACCCCTTAGACAGCCCTCACTTCTGCAGTATCCAATCCTGCCAAGCCCAGCAGGGAATCACATCTTCCCAGCACACTGGGGAGCAGGGAATGGCCCCAGGTGACACACGGTGGTGGCTTTGGTGGCACAGACAAACCAAGGTCCATCTCAGCTCCTTGGGCTGCGCTCCCTGCTCGTCAGAGACCTCACCACAGATCAGAACTCCAAGTGCCTGATATCCAACCTCTCCCTTGGCTTTCTGATTCCTTAAAATGAATACTTATGTGTCACAAGGGAAAGGTTTAATCTTTGGAAAGGAGAGAATTCTCCATGCTCAGTGTGTTATTTGTTTAAAATCATCACTAGAGGATGGTGCAAACCTCAGCAAAACAAAGCAGAGTGACCAGCAGGTCTGGGAGGTGATTCCAGCCCTCTATTCTGCTTTCAGGAGATCCCACCCAGAGTGCTGGGTCCAGCTCTGGGGCCCTCAACATCAGAAGGACGTGGAGCTGCTGGGATAAGCCCAAAGGAGGCCACGGAGCTGCTCCAAGGGCAGGAGCCTCTCTGGAGCCAGGCTGGGAGAGCTGGAGAGGTCCATCTGGAAAAGAGAAGGATCCAGGGAGACCTGAGAGGCCCTTCCAGAGCCTAAAGGGGCTCCAGGAGAGCTGGAGAGGGACTGGGGACGAGGGCATGGAGGGACAGGATGTTTAGCCCTCTCAAAAGGATGTATTTGCCTTTTCATTCTTCTTTAAGGTTACTTCTTCTGAAGACCCAAGAGCCTCCACTGATCGATTCATCTCACTTGGTACATTCCCAAAAGAGCCAGATGTTTCTCCTGGAAGTGCAGAAATCCTCACCTTCTCCCCTTCTCAATCCTCCCCGTGCTTTTCATGGCTTATTTGCCAAAATTCACCGGGGTGAAGTTCCACAGTGGGTGGCCAAGGCGGTGGGAGGGGGGAAGGACCTTTCCCTGTCCTCCCTCCCAGGGTGCAGGAAGAAGAAAAGGAAAGCCCCAGAGGGAGGGCAGCCCCTTCCAGGCTGAATGAGGGAATTAATTAAGGAATTTTGCAGCCTGAGGCCAGGACCAGGATATAATGGCAGGGTGGGAGCTCCAAGTGTTCACAAGCTGTGCTGAGCTCAGAACTCTCTCCGTGTTTGAGGCGTTAAGGTTGGGAAAGAGCTCCCGGCTCCCTGAGTCCAACTGTTAACCCAACATTTGGTGAGTCCACCACCAAACCACATCCTCAGGTGACACATCCAAACAGTTTCTGAACACCTCCAGGGATGGTGATGCCACCACTGCCCTGGGCAGCCTGTTCCAGTGCCTGACAATCCTTTCCATGAAGAAATTTTCTTGCTATCCAACTTAAACCTCTCCTGGTGCAACCTGAGGCCGTTTCCCTTGTCCTGTCCCTGTTCCCTGGGAGCAGAGCCCGACCCCCCCCCCGGCTCCCCCCTCCTGTCAGGGATTGCAGAGCCAGAAGGTCCCCCCTGAGCCTCCTTTTCTCCAGGCTGAGCCCCCCCAGCTCCCTCAGCTGCTCCAGCCCCTTCCCAGCTCCATTCCCATCTCTGCATATGCTCCAGCCCCTCCATGATCTTCTTGCAGTGAGGGGCCCAAAATCACCACAAAATTCCCAGGTGCAACGTTAGAACACCCTGTGGGTAAGAACATCAATTTCCATGGGCTGTCCTGCTCTTGCAAGGACAGATACAACAGAAATATCAATTAATACCCAATTACTGCCCACCCCCTCTCAGTGCATCCACTGTGACTCTGAAAAAATCACCTTCATTAAAAAAAACCTCCCCAAAACTGCCACGGGCCCTCTGATTTCATGCATGCAATCCCATCCACTTCAGAAGGATTACATGGATATTACGGAATTCGAGCCTGGGCCCCTTTAACTGTTTAGATAAATTTGTAAACAGTTCTAAAGCACCACAGCGGGAGTGTTTTTAAAACCAGGTGGAAAATCCTTCCTGTTTCCCAACCACCCAAAAAAGAATGACTTACATGGCTGTGAGGCAGGGGTGGAGCATGCAAAAGCTTTATCTCCTGGTGATTTAAATCCCAGGCAGCAGTTAGTTAGTTCCCTTTGGAAATGACACCAGATGGGATTCCAGGGTGCAGCTCAAGGTCATCCAAACACTCTGCACCGCTCTGAGCCGGGAGTGTGATGGCCACAAGCACACAAAGACACAACAGACATTTAATACACTGTCAGGCACTGAGGGATCTTCAAAAATAATAATAAAAAAAAAACAAACCCACTTTAAATGCTGCTTCCCCTCGAGCTGCAAGGACACAAACTGCCCTTGTTTGGAAGCGCCCGAGTGGGAAGGAACAGGCAGGGATTTCGTAGGAAAAGCGTATTTATGCTGTGGGTTTGTAAATCTGTGATTTATAAGTGGCTGTTTGAGAGGCAGATGGTTCATTTAATAGTCTTACCGGGGACAAGTCACTCACCTGCAACTGGAGACGAACACTTGCTCCTCCAGAGCTGTTCCACAGTGTCCCGACTGCTGTGCAGTGGATAAACTGTTCCCAAAACAACCCAGGGCCTACAGAGCAATCTCATTTATAACTCCCTTTTTTTTTTTTTTTAAGCAGAAATCACTTACCCTTGAGTAATAATTTTACTCCATTGCAGGATTTAAGGCTTGTTTTACTCAGAGACTGTCACTGATCAGCAGGGCACAGGCAGCTGATCATCAGCCACTGTGAGGCTCCAGGAGACACCCTGACCCTCCATGGCTGCAGCTCCTGAGCACGGCCCTCCAATCCCAGAGTTTGGCTTCTGCAGGGAATTTGGCTCTGGAAGCATAAAAAGCTCTTAAAAGAAAGGCTGGTGATCACTTCTAACCTGTTTGGGAGGGTTGTGAAGGCTCCAGGGAGAGCTGAGAGCCCCTTCCAGGGCCTAAAGGGGCTCCAGGAGAGCTGGAGAGGGACTGGGGACAAGGGATGGAGGGACAGGACACAGGGAATGGCTTTAAGCTGAAGGAGGGCAGGGAGAGATGGGATAGTGGGAAGGAATTACTGGCTGTGAGATTGGGGAGGCCCTGGCACAGGTTGCCCAGAGAAGCTGAGGCTGCCCCTGGATCCCTGGAAGTGTCCAAGGCCAGGTTGGACAGGGCTTGGAGCAACCTGGGCTGGTGGAAGGTGTCCCTGTCCATGGCAGGGGGGGTGGAATGAGATGGTTTTTAAGGTCCCTTCCAACCCACACCATCCTATGAAAACCAGCAGGTTTGTTCTACAGTGAGACACAAGAGCTTATCTAACATTCCTTTCAGCTGATCTCTTTGGTGTGCCCCTTCCCCACCTTAAGAATTACCATTTTCCAAACATTTCAGCACTACAGCTCAGGTCACCCGGAGCTCCTCCTTGTCCTGCCCAGGATTTCTTGCTTCTCCTTCCCAAAGTCAGTATTCCAAAGTCAGGGAAACGCCAGGTTAACCAGACCACACTAAAAGACCAAACCAAACAAGGAAAACACTTCCCTCTTGCCCTTTTCACCTCAGACCAGGGCAATCAGTCTTTCCATTATGACAAAAGCCGGCATTTCCGAGGAAATCCAGGTTTTTTTCTGGGGGGAACAGAAGGTCTAAAAGACTAATGGATTAACGCACTGAGCCACCACATCTGCTGCCACGAGCTAAGGAAGCGATGTGGGAACGTGTATTTGGCAAAGAACATTTAGCCAAGTGGTTTAAGCTCAGCCCAATCCCCAGATTTCCGTGGAGAGCTGCCGAGCGTCTCTTTGCAGCGAGGAGAGGAACCTTTTATGTATCTCGAGGAAACGGAGAGGCCTCAAATCACTTGGAAAAATCAAAATATTTGTCCCTCCAGTGACTGTTCTGTAAACCCAGCGCTGAGTCTCGCTGAGGAATCGTTCCCTATGTAGGTCAGGAAAAGGAAAGGCAAAAACTCGTGCCCGAGTCCTGCACAGGGACAAAGCAGATGCAGAAAGTGAAGTATATTTTTCGTTTTCCTGCCTCTTTCCCCTCGAGCAGCACCAGATTTTTTTCAGATGCAGAGAAAAAAAAAAACCAGCATTTGCAGATATGTACAAAAGTTTATTTTACAAACAGCAACTACTTTGGAATAACAAAATTGCAAAAAACATAGACCAAAGTTAGAAAACCAGCTCAGGGGGATGTTTTCTACCTGAAGCACAGTTGAACAGAATTCACTAAGTGCCCCCCAGCCCTTCCCTCAGCCCCCTCCCCAACCTGATGGAATTTCTTTATAAAGCTTTATATTCAAGATATGAAAGACTTTAGTGGCATTGCAGTAATTTTTGATAACTACAGTTAATTGACTGACCGTATTTCTATTACCTTTTCCTGCCCTTAAAAACTCAAATCAGCTCTGATCTATGATAAAAGTCTGATTCTGGAGCTATTTTTTTTTTTCCACTAATAAGTATTGAATGGCAATGGTTATATTTGTATATTTTTGTTACACATGAGCCCTCTAGTTCTATTTTCTTAGTAAGAGACAAACAAGTTACATCTTTACTGAAAATGATGAAACTGCAACAAATGTTCCTGAAATATTTGCTCAGGACTCTGAGATGGCTCCTGTGCTGTTCGAAACCTGTCTGTAAATGCATCCTGCCTCGAGTAAGAAATGGATTTAATGGTAAAGTTACAAAAGAAAGACTGGAGAGGGTCACAAGCACACACTTTGTCACTAAACTACAAGTGTAGGAAGGGGGAAAGTTCAGAATTTTGGGTTCTCCTAGAAAAGTGAAAATAAAACCCTCTGTGGCAAATTCAGCTTCAGGAAAACGTGCAGAGAAACGTCTTATTCAGCTGCTGCTGGACAGAAATGGAGGGAATCATCACAGCCTGCAAACTTCCCTTTGAACTCGCTTTTCATGTTTCACAAGTATATGAAAAAATTATCTAATTTGGGGGTAGTTTAATTCAATCAAAGAGAGAATGAATTGATGCCTAAGCGAGAAATAACCACTTTTAATTTTCAAAGCTGTTGGGGCCTGATGAGATCACACACACACACAAAAAAAATTAAAAAAAAATCATTTCCAATATTTGAAAACATTTGAGAAAAATGAAAGCATCTCCAGATATTACAGAAAGTCAGTAATGAAAACTATTATGATACAACAGAGCTCGTTAGCTCTAATCAAACAATGTTAAGTCTGTTGTGTCACCACAGACCCCAATTTGCAGGTCACATTGTGCCATTAAAAAAAATCTGGTTCTCAGCACACAACTTTTCTAAACCCCTGAAAAACTTCACAAGTTGTTTTACAGCAACTCAGCCAGAGTATTGCAAAACTTACTCAGTGGTCTTCAGCTTAAATCTATTTATTTTTTGAAAATTTTTGGTAATTAACTTCCAAAGTAAAGTACTGCCCACAGTTTTTCATCAGGCATCCCAGAATTTTTTTAGTCCCATCCCTTTAACAATCTGGAGCTCAGTACCTGCAGTGTATTTGATGTTCCCTGTATGGAACACAGGATGGGATACAGCTACAGGCATTTAATAAGGAACCTTCATGGTTGGTTTTCTCAAAAAAATAATCATGTCAGTCTTTCAAAAAGTGCTTTGGACAAACTCATGACACACTCAATGCTTTAACAACGCCCAAAATCTGGTGGAGGATGCCAAGCACTGTAATAGGAACTGAAATGAAAGTCAGGAAGTGTTTAGGAACACTTTCTTTAGTCTCCAAAGGACACAGCTGTTTATCACAAAATTCGTTTTTGGAACATAAAAAGTTTAGACAGGTTGGACATGAAGCTCAAAACTCATTCCCATCACACTTTTGCTTCACTGCTCGTCAGTTTGACAATTCCCACTGGTGCACCATCTCACCTTTTCCAGCAGAATTCCTCAGCCTCACAGTTCAGGAAGGATTAAGACAGAGTGGCAGCTTTGTTTTCATCGCCTCTACCCCGCACAGAACGCAACGATCAACAGTGGAGACAGCACAGAATGCAGATTCCAGCATTAGAAAAAAGCATTTCCATAAACTAGAAACGGCAGCCTCGGTAAGAAAATGACTTCACAGTTTAATAGTTGCTCACACACATTTCCCAGGAAGGGGCACAAAGCCCTTCAAGGTGTTTATTTAGAAACAGACTCTGCTGCACCCAGAAAAAGCGGTGCCAGCGATTCCTCTGAGAGTCATCCATGGCTTGGAAAAGCGAATTCAAGGAAACAAAAAAACTGCTGGGTTATTCTATTTTTAATTATCCTGTAAAAGTTGCATTTCACATTTAAAAAAAAAAAAAAAAAAATTAAAAAAAAAATCAACTCGGCTGTGGAGCTGAGTCCTTGTCTCTGTGAGCTCAGAGGCGAGCGAGTTCACCGGTAAATGGGGAAGCTTCGGCCCAGTCAGCAAACAACCTTCACTTGGGACACCCTCAAAACAGTTCGGTTGGTTGGGTTTTTTTTTTAATGTAACACTGAAGAAAACGATGAAATAAAAGAGTTTTCATCCTCAAAGAAGTGTTTTCAGCTGTACCTGCTGCTTTCACTGGGGCTCCTGTTGTTGGAGTAGCTGCGATCGCTGTCGCTGTCGGAGCCGTAGGACCTGCCGAGAGAAGGTGGGAAACGCCTCAGAGCTGCTTCCAAATTCAAATTTACATCATGTAGGAAACACTGGCAAGGCAGACACGGGGAAGACAACACACTCACAAAAGTCCTTTCCAGGGTGGTGTTTCTTATGACTGAAGCATTCACTAAAGGACACTCAAAATTGAAATAATAAACTTTCCATGGTGTTACCCTAAGCTCTTTGGAACTCCTTGCTTTCTCTTTTACAGCTAAAAACCATCCAAAATTAATGTTTTTAGAAAGGCTAAGAGCTGACTGAGAGATACATTCTAACACATCTGATTTTATATTGCAAGCACCTTTTAACTAAGATAATGTCACAAATCCTTCCTTTATATATGCTGTATTTTCTTGTTTCAAGAAGGAGCTTGAAAATTAGGACCCAGAACCACAAGAGAAGTGTGTTTTTGTGTCTGCAGCGTGAAAATTGTGTATTAAAATGGTCTGGCTTATCCAGAAGAATCCCAAGCTCAGCACCTGGCCAAAGATCAACACAAGAGTCCAGATGGTTTCAGACAAGCCACAGGAAATATTCCAATTACACAGAATAAGCTTTCATTAGACATTTTTTTTGTTTTTAGCCTCCTGCCTGCAAGGGAAGCTTCCTGAATGAAAGGTGAGCATATCCTAATCCTAAACATTGCTTCTTTGAAGCTTCTCAACATAATAAAACAATGATTTTGCAAGTTATTTCCACATTTCTTAGTTAATCTAATTAATTTACACTGAAACACATGATGAAAGTTGTCTTGTGGAAATGGGTGAGAGCAAAACCTTTAAGAGTTGGAATAAAGTTGTGAAACAATGAGTATGAGGAGGGCAGAGAATGAAAATTTACAGCAGTTGTAGAGACCTGTATGATTTATGACTAATAGGGGACATATTAAAAGGTATAAAACCAATCATCAGTGATATTAAATCTATATCTCTCTACACCTCCTGCTCCACCCCTGACCTCTGTGAGATGTTCTTGCTTGCACTTCTATAAATCCCCTGGACAGAGCAGAACAGAATTTATTTCAAATTCATCAGATTTGCAGGTAAAAAAATTTTTCTTTCAAAACACATTTTAGGAAGTTTAAAAAAATTAAGTCTGGATTGCAAAGCAATTTTTTACTTTCCCTTCCAGACTGTTTTAAATCCACTTTTGCATTTTAAACCAAGAAGAATTTACCATCCAATGGAATTCTTTGCATACCAGGCAGCTTTTAATCCATTACAGGGCACTTGATTTAAATCTTGAGAGTTAGTTCACTGTGTAGTTTTTAAAAGTCACTTAATACTATTAAAAAAAAAAGCAGAAATCATAGAATCATGGGGGTTGGAAAAGATCTGTAAGACCACCAAGTCCAACTGTTAACCCAGCACCAGCACTGTCTTCCCCATTAAACCACCTCCTCAAGTGCCATTTCCACAGGTTTTCTGAAGATTTCCAGGGATGGTGACTGGGAAAATGGGCAAATTTTGAATGCATCCATACAATGAATCTTTCTTATCCTGCTTTTTCCCCATCCTCACACTTGGTACGCCAGGAGTTCTGACTTCCTCACTCACGCACACACTCTGATTTTAACTGGTTTTAATAATTACTTTTTCATGCCTGGGGGAAAAAACCCAGCACATTGGCCTTTCTTAAACATCATTAAGTATGTATTTAGCACATTTTTCCCCCTCAAATCCAGTGCCAAAGCACACCTGGATCTCCGGTCGTAGCTCCGAGACCGTCGATAGCTGTCGCTCCTTTTGCTCCTGCTCCGGCTCCTGCTGTAGTAACTGTCATAAGTGTAGGACCTACTTTAAAGGGGAAAAGAAGGTAAATTTGTAATTTCTTGTTGTCTAAAAATCTATTTTATATGCAGGCTCAAAGGACATTTATGTACAGAGACGAGGGGCTGGATGGAAATGACTTTGGAAGGATGGGGCGAACAATTCTACGCTTTAGAAAGGTTTCCACATGACAAGAATTATTTCAAGGCAGCAGTAAAAATCTCAAATTTATTAATCTAGAAAAGACATAATAAGCATCCATAAAGTTTTGTGGTTTCTCTTTTTTTTTGTAGATGCAGTAAAACTCTTGTTTGCTAATCTGAAAACAAGTGAAGTGATTCCATTTATAACTCGGTTTCATTTTAACAACAGAGGGGGATGTGTTCACTATTTCTCATCTCATATCATCACCTGTAACTGCAATGCCAGGATATTTTGGTTATTTCCAGCTTTTAAGTGTCTTATATTGATTTTGCTTTGATCCAAGTTGTTACAATGATATTCTAGTTTTAAGTACCACAGATCCCTGGAAGTGTCCAAGGCCAGGTTGGATGGGGCTTGGAGCAACCTGGGATAGTGGAAGGTGACCCTGCCCATGGCAGGGGGGTTGGAATGAGATCATCTTTAAGGTCCCTTCCAACCCAAACCATTCCAGACTCTATGAGATAAAGACATTCCTAAAAAGTATTCTTATAAATATGTATTTATATATGTATGTATATCATAGTATATATAATAAAATACATAGCATACATGACATAAATTATTCTTATATATCATGTAATTATATATAGCCTATTTTAAAGAAATAAAAGTAAAAAGTATTCTCACACTGAGATATTTTTATAGTAATACATCTATTGCAGAGTTTGTACACAACTATAACCCATACCTGGATCGACTGTGATGTCCATAAGAACTACTTCTGGAGCGACTTCTGCTGTAGCTTCGACTGACAAAAACAAAACCAGAAAGAAACGTGAAGTTAATAAATACAGAGTGCTGAAGAGGGCAGGGGGAGAGGGGGAGGGAGAGCAGAACAACCCGCCTTGCAGGATCTGCAAACAAACTCACCTACGACTCTTGTAACTGTGGTAAGAGCTGCTTCGACTCCTGGAGCGATCCCTGCTGTACCACCCTCTGCTCCTGCTTCTTGAGTAGCTTCTCGACCTGCAGTGAGCAACAGGACAGAACAGAATGAAGAAGATGCAAAAAAAGTTCTAAATCTTTATCTTTTAAGCTAAATATTTATTCCACGCTTGCCATTAAGGGCTGGAGCACCTCTGAGAGCTGGGGGTGTTGAGCCAGGGGAAGAGAAGGTTCCAAGGACACCTTAGAGCCCCTTCCAGGGCCTAAAGGTGCTCCAGGAGAGCTGGAGAAGGGATGGAGGGACGGGACAAAGGGGAATGGCTTCCCATTTCCAGAGGGCAGGGATAGATGGGATATTGGGAAGGAATTCTTGCCTGTGAGGGTGGGCAGGCCCTGGCACAGGTTGCCCAGAGAAGCTGTGGCTGCCCCTGGATCCCTGGAAGTGTCCAAGGTCAGGCTGGAAAGGGCTTGGAGCAACCTGGGATAATGGAAGGTGTCCCTGCCCATGGCAGAGGGGTGGAACTTTCCAGTCTTTCAGATCCCTTCCAACCCAAGCCACTCCATAATTGTATGACACTGTGCTGCTAAGAAGAAAAATGTGAGTTGAGTAAGAAAACCAGGCCTTGAAAAGATGAAAACTTCCAGGTTCCCGGGGCAGGCAATGGGAGCAGCACAAACTTCTTACCTATATGAATATGTAGAACTTCGGGATCGACTCCTGGAGTGACTGTAGGATAAGGACCTTGTTCTGTGTCTGGATTTGGACTCAGATTTACTCCGTGACCTACTGAGGCTCCTGGAGGGGCTGTTGTCATCTCTGCCTGGGGATTCCTCCTCACTGGAGCTTTCCTGGTTCCTGGGCCGTCGATTGAGCCGGGCAGTTTTCCTGACCTCATCAAACAGAGACCCAGGCCTCACTTTATTCTTGGCTTTTATTTCAATCCTTAAACCTGCTGGTTTAGGCTCTGGTGCTACTGCTACACTCTTAACCTCTGTGGCTGTACTGATTGGTGCTGGCTGCAAGTTACCAACACCCTGCAAAGGCTTCCATTTATTGTCTATCATATTGCTTTGTGCATTTTCAGTCATTTCACTTTTTAAACCACAATCTTTAGCACCAGACACAGAGATATTTTCTTGCCTTCCCATTTCTTTCTCTTCTTTAATATTAATCAAGTCTCTAATGCTGTTTCCTACTTTGACAGCGTCTTGCTCAGGGGTCTCAACCTGTGGCTCTTTTTTGATAGCAGCACTTAAAGCCTGGGGTTTAGGAGTGAGAATGACAGGAGACAAAACATCCACATCCACCTTGCCTGGCGAGTTACGATCAGGAGTGCAGATCTCCATGTTGTCATCTGTCTGAATAACATCCTCCAATCCGTTCTGGTTACTTTCCTCAGCCTGTTTCATCTCGTTCTTGCAGGCAGAAACATTTATTCCTGAGTTTAAAGCACCGGTTGCAGCGTTTGTTTCAATGCTCTCTTTACGAAGGTTGCTGCGATCTGGGGAGGCCTCACCTGTGGTGTTTTTATCTGAAAGGTTTTCACTCACACATGACTTCTCACCATTTCCCATTTTATCTGGGACTATTTCATCCTTTTCATAAACTTGTTTTTTATCCTTTATGTCCCTGGTAAGCTGCTTTTCTTTTTTATCATCCTTGGTAACGGGCTTCTCATTTATCTCATCGTCCTCTTCTTCCCCAAACTCGAGGGGGGGCTGCCAATGAAACATCTCTTTTCTCTTCTGGACTTTGTGTTTTTTCTCCTTCTTCCCTTTGGATTTTTCTTTTGGCTTTTTGGAATGCGACTTTTTAAGTTGCTTTTTCAACCCATGCTTGTGTTTTCTTGACTTGCCTCGAGCGTCTGCCGAGCTGGAACAGGAACTGTCGGATTCAGAAGATGACAACTGTTTATTTGTCTTCCACTCGGAGCCCAGAAAGCCTTCGGAGGAATTGGACTGTTTCTTTATCCTTTTGGTGACACTGAGCTCTGTATCAGACCCTGAGGTGGCCTCTCCTTCTTCTCTGCCAGAGGAGGGTCTGGAATCCCCCCTATTATGCCTTGCCTCTCCTCTTTCGGAGTTGGACTCCGAGTCCCACTTGCTGCCCGAGTAGGATTTCCGTTTCGTTTTCACCCCTCCCCTGGGTTGCTCCAGAGACTTCTCCTTCCCTGCTTTCCTTTTGGAGCGATCAGGATCCCGCTCACACCTGGGCTTCTCCTCCCCTCTCTCAGAACTCAAGCTGTTTTTACCCTGTTTCTGAGCATCCCCCTCTAACGGGAAACGACTTTCCTTCTCCTGGGCCGCTTTGGCTTTGGCGGAGCGCTCGCTGTCGCTGGAGAAGTCCGAGGACGACAAAGTGTCGCTCTCCTTCACCCCTTGGGAAGACTCATCGTAGTCTTTGGGGCGTTTGTGAGGCAGGGGACTCTCCGAGCTCGTCTCCTGCCTCAATTTGGGGCCCCGAGCTTTCTGATCGCTGCCCGTGGATTTCCGTCTGTTCCCGCGTCTGTCCTCGTCGCTGAGGGAATAGGAAGAGGTGGACTCGCTGTAGCCCGAGCGGTCGCTGCGGTATTTGCTCGGTGACGGGGACCTGCCGGAAGAGTGGGATTTCGTCCTGGAGCTCGATGGACTTCGGGACCGTGTGTAGGATCTGGAGTAGGACCGACTTCGGGAGGACCTGCTCCTGGACCTCGGCCAGCTCTCCGAGCTCCTGTCACTGCGGCCTTTGGAATACCCGCTCCGGTCGCTGTCCGAGCTCCGCTCCCGCTTGCGGTAGGAGGAGGAGGAGGTGTTGGCCTCTTTAACGACCACCAGGCTGTAATTAGTTTGGGTGGGTATTAAATGGGTTGTTTTAGCTTTCATCTCCTGAATTCGCTCATAGGATGGCTTCCACGGTTTCTGCCCAGGTTTCCACCTCGAGGGGGGTGGGCTGTCACTCAGGGGGATCACAGGGAGGCTTTCCGGGACAACCGGTGGGACCACAACTTTGTCGCTGGGCAGCAGAACTGCTCGGACCGGCTCGGCTGCCTTGGCCAACTTAGTGTCGTTTAATCGGGTTGAGATGTTCCGTGGAGAGCTGGGAACAGTCTTTTGCTGCCTGGGGTTAGAACTGGACCGTGACCTACTTCGAGACCGTGATGATTTAGAGGCTGATCTCGATCTAGAGCTTCTTCGTGAGTAAGACCTTGATTTAGACCTGGATCTGGACCTGGACCTGGACCTGTAGTAAGAGCGAGACCCTCTGCTCGATAAAGAGGACGAGCTCTGATCCTCCTTATCAGACTTGGACCAGTCCCTTCTGGAGGAACGTCTGGAAGACAAGGAAGAAGAACGAGACTTCCTCTCCCGGTCACAAGACGACTTTGTCCTCCTGTGGAAGGAATGAGAAGATTCCAGGTCCGATGAGGCCGAGGCTTTCTTTTTTTTCGTCTGCTTGTGCTTCTTGAAATGCTTCTGCTTTTTAGACTTCTTTTTATGCTTCACCTTCTTCTTTTCTTTCCTGTGCTTCTTGTGATGGCTGGAGTATCTCACAGAGCTTAGGTCAGCGTAACCATTGTGGGACCAGGACCTGGATCTCCGGGATGCACTTCTTTCATCCCATCTGCTGGTACATGGGTCACTCAACCTGGAAAACAAATCAGAAAGCCCCACACTGAGTGAAATCCTCATAAAACTGCAGATAAATTAAGTATTTTTAAACATGATTTTAAATCGAGATATAAAAACCTCACACACACACACTTTACTACCAGGCAATTGTGTTCTGACTGAGCTTCTTGAACTCATTTTAAGAACTACATCACCACCAAGAGCTACTTCTCTCTAAGAAAGAGATCAGCCAACATCAGCAAATTTTGCATATTGTAGAACCTGTGTGAAGGAATTTAATGTTTTCATTACTCTTGTCCACTGGACTTTGACCTCTGCAACCGCAAGATTCTTAAACCACTTTTATATATGAAATATTTAAATATTTTATTATTATTGCTAACATTAATGTTGTTATATTATTAGATATTATTAAATATTAAACATCTCAGTATATAAAAAAGGACCACCAGAAACACTTGTAATTATTCAGTAACGGTTATACATAATATTTTTCACTTTTCCTTTTGAGGTTTCTCTCTCATAATTTGACAAAAGCTCATATTTGGTATCAAGTCGGAAATTTCTGAGAGCTGGCTTTCATCCATCACAGAGTTTGCAGCTGCAGAAAGAACTTATTATCAAAACAATAAAGGATCAGTGGATTCAATTGTCTCACTTGGTACCCAAAGAATACACATCACCCAGTTCAGGGCTAAAGGAAACCACGGAAGTTTTAAGGTTGGGAAAGACCTTTAATGTGACCACCTCGTTCACAGAATCCTTGGGCAGCCTGTTCTTTACAACCATTCCATGAAAATTTCATTTTCCCTAATATTTCATCTAAACCTTCCCTGGCACAACTTGAGGCCGTTTCCTCTCATCCTGGTCCACCTACGTGGGTTCATCTACACAGTGTCTTAAACACAGGGGAAAAACAAACAAACAAAAAAAACAGGTTATAAAAGTTATATTAAGGATCTTACTTATCTCCTTTGCTCCACTTCTCCCCGCTGGGAGGTCGGTAGGTCCTCAATCTCTGCATCTCCTCTTTCCAGTGAGGAGGGGTCTCGCTGCTCTCGTCATCCTCGGACTCGGAACACGAGCGGGATCGAGGGGGGGTGTGGTATCGCTGGGAAAACACAAAAAAACACCTGATGTAACTGTCTTTCTTCCACAGCAAACTGTGCCTTCTCATACCCAGGGTGTTCTACAGAGCCTGAGGGGGGCCAGAAGCTCACCCTTTTCTAGCTCAACATTAAAGGAAGGATGAAGGAAGAGGCCATGGATTCCCTTTTGGAATAACACAATTACTGCAGATAACCACCTTTTTTTTTTTTCAGGATGCTAAAGCACAGATGTTTCACTTCAGTGAGCAGACACTTAACTGCTCAGATGAGCAAAGACAAGCCCTATTTCCAAAGTTACTGCTGTTCAGCTCTGCAGAAATGAGAACCCAGTTTAAAACACCTTCCAAGCAATAAAAACCAGAAAACCAAACAAAAAAAAACCCCATTAAAAACCCCTAAACTCTTTCACAAAACAGAATAAAGAAGCTTCATATTTAAAAAATTATGCAGTAGGCAATAAGAGCTACTTGTGCAGCAGAGGAAAACACTTCTAATATTGTAAATTGTTGTTTTCCACTACCCAGTTGGATACACAGTCAGGTAAGTTCTGTGAGGAAAGCAGATGCTCCTTGATTCAATAAAAAAACTCATCTGGATTTGACTCAATTATTTTGAGGCACTTTTGAAAGCAAGAGGGGGAAAAAAGTGTTGCCCCCCAGAATAAAATCAGAGAGATGCATGTATTGATTTATTCAATTAATTACAAAAGTCTTTAAGATACTGTTTATATATAAAAAAAGGATAACCTACCACTTAGAGCTAATTTGGGCTGAAGCAATGACTACTTAAAAAAAGCTTTTACAGATGACTGGCATATAACAGGCTGTGAAGGTGTCCTGGATCTCCCTAATTCTCAAATATGATATCCAGGAACATACTGGAATCTACAAATAAGTATTCTGTAAAACATCAAACAACTCCACCCCAAACAGAACCTGTTGCTGATCAGATTATTAGAGGTGGCAGGAAAATGTGTTTCTCCAATTAAGTGATGGCCCTAAGTTACACCTTGTTCTCATTCTTCATTTTTTTTCCAAGATGATACAATGAAAATAGTATGATTTTCAATGACAAAAACATGACAGAATCCCCCAAACCTGGCAAAACCCAACTCCACTCAGCTTTGAGTTATTTTTCCCCAAACTTTTATTTACATAAATATGCAAAAACACCCTGTTTTAAAGGCTTCAGTGGATCCCACGAGTGTCAAATACAAACACAAGCTGTGCCAGATGCAAAGGCAGCTGCCACACTTCACGTCAAGGCTGGAAAATTGGGGTTGAGTCTCAACCAACCCAATACCTTGGTCCACTCTGCAGCATCCAAGCTGTTAATTTTGTGGCTTAAAATAATTGTATCCTGGGGGATCAGGGGAAAAAACACTTCCCAAATCCGGTGGCTGCTACATAAGAAAATCATGCTTTGAGGAGTCTCAGTTTAAACCCTTCTAATGAAGCTTTTAATTACAATATCTATGGATATATTGACATATGTACAGACACTTTTCTTTTTGAGAACTTCCACTTGCAAAAACATCTGGCAGGGCCAAGGCTTGCTTTGGCTTTATGGTTCCCCAAATGCCACCTGCCAAGCTGATGCAGGAGAAGATTCTCCAGGAGAAGAATATGCTCCAACCCAGCAGAACCAAAAGCACAATCACAGCAGCTTTTCTGACTTTCTCCCCCTTGTGCTGACTGAAAAACAACAGCACAGCCGTGCAGCATTTTGGGCCTGGATTTTATGAGTTATGAGAGGAGAAAAACTTTTGAATTCTACATCAGAAAGGGCTGCTGAGCAGCTTGGTCTGTCTGATGTGCTGCAGTCCCAATGCTCAGAGAAGACACAGGGAGATCCCAAGAACAGGGAAGAGGAAAAGCTCTCATCACTTCTCTTGTGGCTTGTGTGGGATGAATCTGCCTGAATTATTTCCATCTTTTAAAGGAAATAACTTCAGTCTTATGTTTGGAGACTTCTTGGTGTTGAGAAGGAAGCATTTGCTTTCCCAGATTTTAAGACAGCAGCGAGAAGGAATGAAATCCTGCATTATTAAAATCAACCTCCTAAACAAGAGTGCAAATAAATGCATGTGGATAAAGCATCCCACAAAGCCTCCAAGGGAAGTCAGAACTCCATGTCAGAGAAGATGCTCTGGGTGAAAAGAAATAAAGAGATTAATAAATAAAACTGTCACATACTATTGTGCCTCTTCCTTTAATTTTTCGTCCAGATTTGGAAACTGATGGTTTCTGGTCAGTCAGAACTGGAGTGGCATCAAGAAGCTTCCTACATAAAAAAAAAAATCAATAAAATATGAGCTTGCATGAAAAAAAAAGAAAACAAACCCCAGTTAACCGAATTTGAAGTTAATAATGAAAAATATTCATCATCTAATTCATTCACTTTGAGGCAGAACTAAGAATTCGGCGAATTTTCCAAGAAATGGGACAATTCTGCAACAAAAGGCAAATCAACATGGATTTGTTTTCAAGGAAATGTGCAGCCTGGTGTCCTTACACAGAAATAAATGCTAACAAAGGACTTGCAAAATCCTGTTAGGAGAGGTTAATTTGTGTTTGGGGCACAAATCCTGAGGGCAACACGGGCAGGAGGGGTTCAGGATCTCAGTTCAGGAGAGTTCAAGGGTTTTAAAAGCTTTTTGTTTGGGAAAGAAGAGGGAATTTAAAACTCCTTTTTACAGTTTGTGTAATTTCCTTAAAAGAAGCAGTTACAGAGTCTTTGAAAATATGAGTGATGTTCCATGAAAACACAGGAGACTAAATTATTAATTGAAATTAAAACATCAAACAACAAAAAAATCAACAACCTCCAACCCCAAAACAAAACTAACAACAAAAAAACCAAAACACCTCCCCCCCCCAAAAAAAACTCATAACTTAACCCCCACAAAAAACAACTCCAAAAATAACCCCCTCACAAAAATACCCAAAAAATCTGCACCAAAACAAACAAAAAACCAAAAAAACCCACAAAAACTCAAAATCCCCCCAAAACAACCCCGAAACCTTCCAAAACTCTCAAAAAAACCCAAAAAAGGACTAAAAAAACCCCCAAACAAAAAAACAAACAAACAAAAAAAAACACACAAAAAACCAAAAAACCTCTCAACCCCCTTAAACCCTCCCAAAAAAGCCCCCAGAAAACCCCAACCCCCCAAAAAATCTAAAAAATAAAACATCCCCCTCAAAAAAAGCCCTCCCCAAAAAACCCAAAAACACCCCTAGAAAACAAAGAAATCCAAACTCCCCCAAAAAAAACAACCCCCAAAACCCATCAAAAAAACCCAAACCCTCCCAACCCTTCCCAAAAAACCAAAACCCTCAAAAAACCCCAAAATCCAACCACCCCAAAAAAAACAAAACAAACCCAAAACAAACCAACCAAACACAAAAAAAACACCCCCAAAATTTAAAAAAAAAAAAGGAAAAAACAAACAAACAAACAAAAAAAATCAAACCCCCCAAAAACAAAGAAAATCCAAACAAATAAAAAAAGAAAACCATCCAAAAACCAAGAAATCCCCCCAAAACCAATCCCCTGATTTGAGAGATATCTGGCACTGTAAAGTCTTAGCTCAAGAGTCCCAAACCAAGGAAATTTGATAAAAAAACCAACCCAACTCTAATTTAGAGGAGGTGCAAAACACAAACTGAGAGCACCTCATGAACTCCTGACTTCCTTTAAGCAAAAGGAGAGCACTTTTTTATTCATTTCATGACTCTCAGTCAAACCCTGATGAGTCATAAAATTCCAGGTGATTGATTTTGGATCGAAGTTTCACCTGGCTTGGAGTGAAGATGAAAAAAAAATCCCCTCTCCCGAATCCGAGACCCCCTTGCAAATAAACATTTGCCGTGGTTTTACACTGCAAATTCTTGTCTGGAATTTTATTTTTTTTAATAGGTGTGATCCTTGAGGAAAATCAACTCATGAGGTGGCACAGATTGTAAGAAATGTTCCAGAGAGAACTGTAAAAAGGATAATTAAGAGGTGGAATTCTGCATTTCAAGCCACCACCTGCTCCCAGCACTGAGGGACGGGATGGTCACAGGAATTATTTCATGCACAGTTTTCAGCAAGGCAGAATAAAAAAAGCTCAGAGTTCCTTACGGTTCAGGCTCTACATTGACAACAGGCACATCTCTTCTGAGCAAAAATCTATTTTCAGGCACTGGGGGAATTTCTTCAGGACGTACCACGGGCTTGTCCCTCTTGGTGCTCACGTCCACTCTGTCTGGGAGGTCGCTCTTGTCAGAAAGGCTGCTATGGGCACAAGCACAGTTAGCTGCCAGCTGGGAAAACACCTCTTTTCCAAGAGAATTCCAAGCCAAGCCCACCTGATGAGGCAAACCTAAAGATGGTTTAACCACCCAAATGTGTTTAACAACCCCTTTCAGGTTATTATTTTTTCCTGTTATTTGCCTAAAGTCTTCCTTTAACACAGCTGTAATTTAATTTACCACTTGGGCTGAAATATTTTTTTAATATAATCAAATATATATTGAAATTCTGTTATCTCCCAAAAGTCTCACTTTAACAAAGGTGTACTGAGCCCCAGACATTTTCACAAGCTGAGATTTAATCATTTTAATGTTGCTGGAGCTTCTGCTACAAAGATCTTCAATTCTTTCCTGAAAAACTCTACTCAACCAGCTCAGCTTTAGGGTGTTCTGCTTGTTCAGTTGGTTGGTTTAGTTTTTTAATAAGTTCAAGCATCAAAATCCAAACTTATATAAAAGCATTTTCATATTCACTGCAAGTGAATTCCAAGCCCAGCCCACCTGATGCATCAAACCTAAAGATGGTTTAACAACCCAACTGTGGTTTAACAACCCATTTTCAGGCTAAAGGAAGGATGGTCCTTTATTACTGGGGAGAAGGTTCAGTCCCTGCTTTACAGCAAATAATTCTGCTCTTAATTTAGAACTTCCCATGAAATATTTTCGAATATTATAAAAAAACATAAAAATTTATCATTTGCCTGAAGTCTCACTTGAACAGAGCTGCACTTTTAATTTACAGCTTGCCATGAAATACTTTTGAATATAATCAAATAAATACCAAAACTCTGTTCTTTGCCTGAAGTCTCCCTTTAACACAGCTGTACTTTCAATTTACAACTTGTCATGAAATATTTTTAAATAGAATCAATTATATATCAAGATCCTATTCTTTGCCTGAAGTCTCACTTTAACAAAGCTCCAAATACTCTCCCAAGCTGAGATTTAATCATTTAAGTGTTGCTGCAGCTTTTGCCTACAAGGACCTTGAATTCTTTCCTGAAAAACTCTACTCAGACAGCTCAGCTTTAGGGTTTTTTGCTTCTTTGGTTGGTTAGTTTAGTTTGTTTATAAAAAAATAAAAACTCAAATAAAAGCATTTTCATATTCAGTGCCTGAAAACAAAGGAGAACCTCTGAGATTCCTCCAAAATCCCGAAGTTTAAGGGATTAGTCACCGTCTTTGGTTTGAGCTTCGCTTGCACCTTGGATCCTCTTTCCTCCTCTCCTCCTTCCTTCGCTTCCTGGACTGTTTAGGTTTAGTTCTTCTTTTCCTCTTTCTCCTCCTGCTCCTCTCGTTTTCAGCTTCGCTGTCAGAGGAGGATTCTGAAGAGCTGGAAGCGCTGGAGGAGGACTCGGAGCCTTCGGAGTCAGAACAGACTTTCTTCTTCTTCTCCAAAGCTTCAAAGAGATTATTTTCAATTTACACCGTGTGTATGTGTGTACACAGCATAAACCAGACCATTTTAATTACATATATATAAAAATATATATACAAATGTTGATTCAGAGGAGCTTTGTGAGCTTTTTCACAATGAGTTGCATAAAGAATCACTATGAAAATACACCTAAATCCATATTGGTACATACAAATAATTTCCAGCGAAGACAGGGTAGACAGATAAGCAAAGATCATTTATAGTGGGGGAAAAAAAATTTGTTTCTTTAAAGACAATGCACAGGTTGCAAAACAAAGTTAAAGAACAAATTATTTGCAGCCTGAGTTGTGCATTTCTTATTTCTAAAACTGTCATTCTCTCCTTTCTGCCTCCTCACACTTTTACACAATCCATGCTCTTGACTTTCTCTACAGGATGTAAATAACATTATACTCAAGGAAAGTCAAAAATTAAGTAGAAAATCATAGCAACTGTCCAAACATATATTTAAAGTAATTTTTTCTCTATGAATACTTATGAAAAGGAAGATTATGTTGACTCCATACACTGCATGTATTAATGTTGCATGATCTCAAAATAAACCTTTGCAAAGGCTTCTTCAGGAGAAGCATCTTTGTGCCTCCCTCTTTCAAACTCAGAAAAATAACCCCTGATTAGGAGTTTGCCACATGAACATCCAACCTGAATTAAGGAGAGTGTGGGAAGCAGGAACCCATTTTTCAAGGGACAAATGTTAGGTCAGAAAACCCTTTTTTTTTTTTTTTTTTCCTTTGCTGTTATTTCCTCACCTCCCCCAAGGCTGAAGTTGTAAATACTCGTAAGAATTGCTTGAGGTTAGAGATTTACCCCAGTGATTTTTAGATGGAGGGATAATTTGAGTGTTTCCCTGAGAGGCAGATGAGGATCCCTTAGGTTTGGGAACTGTGGGCTCACCATCCTTGGCTGATCTGGTGACGAGCACCCCGCAGTCGATGACCCGAACGTCTGCGTAGGGTCGACTCGCAGTGTCAGTTTTGAGGTTTTCTATCTGTTCTATGACTTCAAACCCAGAAATAACCAGCCCAAAGACAACATGGACGCTGCAGAAAGAAAACATGGAAGGCACAAAAACATTTAGAGATGGCTTGTCATTGTTTTCCCGTGGATTTCAGGTTTAAGTAATTATTTTTCAAATGATTTCGGCTTTAAAAAGTCAGTGTGAAATAGAAACATTCGGCTCTTAATGCGTTAAAAATGAGATTTTATCTTAAATTCCTTTAATTTTAATGCTGAGATTTCATGCAGCATAAGGCAGAGATCCCCTCTGCTCCAATCTGAGGGAAATAGTTGATGTCAATCTACTCTCTGCTACATGGGCAGGGTGAACAGACCATAATCCCTCACCCACCCTTCTGTTTTAGCAATTTTGGGCAAGAGCCATCAAGAGTCCCTACATAAACACGACAAAAGGGCAGTTTTCCCAGGAGAAGAACAATTTATAGGTCTCTCCAAACTCAGAACACCAATAATTCCCCCCCTGGCACTGCAGGCACAGCTCTGATTGAGGAATCCTCCATTTTGTTCCGTGGTACCTCATTTCTTTTTCCTTCTTTCAACTTGCCCCATAAATTTTGGGGATGAAAACACGCCTGGAGAAAAGGGATGGCTATTCCAAAGATATTCAACTTGACAACTCAACTCGCTGATTTATGGGCTGAGGGCAGTTTTTACAGAAACAATGTTAGGATTCGAGGCAATCCAAGTTTTTTTGTCCAGCTTTAGGAAACAAGCTGCAACTTTTTCTGGAACTCCCACTTTTGTTTCCCAGCTGGTTCTATTGTATAATCCTTCCCAGAATTAAGGATTTGTTTGCCTATTGTTGTCTGCTTTCAATGGAACATGTGAAGGGCTTAAACCCTTCAAACTTCAGACACCACTGGAGACACTGGAGAGGATTCTTACCCGTCGAGATGAGGAGCAGGTTTTGTTGTTCTGTTGGACAAACAGCAAGATGGGAAGATGGCAAAATAAAATAAAAGCAGGGATTCAGATGAAGGAAAAGAGGAGAATGACACGGGGAAAAAAAAAAAAAAAAAAGAGGTGAAGGTAAGACAAAAAAAACAGTGAAAAAATCCAGTTACATACATGGAATTCGACAAATTAAAGCTATTAAAGCTACAGATTATACAAACAGGCTTTTTTAAGCTTTTACATAAAATTTGTTTGAGGTTTAACTAACAGTGCATACTCGAAAAAGTTGTACCAAGTATTTCATGCATGCAGTAAACAATTGTCAAATATGTCTTTAAATACTCATTTAATATAACTCTACAATTTATAATCACAGAGAAGATACAATTTGGCATCAAATAATGGGTAATAGTGGAACTTAAATGGTTCTGAGGGTATTAACTTCTTAGATTACAAAGTCACTTTAAAGTCACGTGTTTTAAAAGAGAAGAGTTATGACATGGGAGAGAATTCTCTGCTTCACCTCCCTCCCAACCACTTCCTTCTCCCTCTCTCCAGGCACCTGCTCGGCCTCAGGAACACAAAGCACCAGCTCTGCCTTAAATCAGCCACCACTTCAGCTCATGAACTTCCCAAAATCAACAGCAGGACATCATGTGTCACCCTACAGTTAATTCCAGACTCCCTCTCTATTTTCCAGCTCCTCACCTTCAGCCTGAATGGGAAATGCAAGTGCAATTTGTACCAATCTGTTTGATGCTACACTATGATCTGGGGTCTCTATCCTGTCCCAAAACCAAAATAAAGTCACTTTTCCAAGTGAGTCTGAGCTTCTGCTGCCCAGGGAACTCTCCTACCCAGACAAACATCAGAACCTGCTCAAATACTGGGGGTGAAATAAAGTAGAAGTCAAGACCATCTGCATTTGAAGTTACTTTAATATGAGAAAACATCTTTCCTCTCTCTCTCCTTCCAAGCATTACTTTGCTTTTCAAACCTTCCAGTGAGCTCCCCCCTCTCAAAATAAAGATTCAACCACAGGTGCTTCCTCTGCATTTCCAGTGGCCCAGGTTGGGCAGGATGAAGTCGCTTTTTCACTGCTCTAATAAAATGCTGCTTCTTCACCACGGATCTTCCCTGGAGTTTTGAGCTATTAGGTCACCAAACACTGCAGTGCTGGAACACATCCCACAAGATGGAACTGTGGATCAGGGAGTGTTTACACTCCTGATTTGTTTTTAAGCTCCAAATGCCAAGACCTTCCACTTCTGTAATACTAAATAACACAGAAAACTTCTCTGGTTTAACACAGGGGAATAAATGCTATTAAGACACCACTGAATTTGTCAGTAGTAGGGGGTGTTTTTTGGTGTTCCCTTGCTGATGAAGGGAATCCCTCCAAGGAGAAAAATCCTTGGCAGCTTTTGAATTTCTTTAAGCAAGAGTTAACTGCATTAACAACCTGCTGTTCAGTAAACATTTTAAGTGGGTTTAATTATAAAGCTGATTTAAAGGAGTGGAAAAAAAAAGTGGGCTCCTTCCATGAAACCAATGGTATGGGAGATTTAGTGCTTGGAATTAGCTGGAAAAGGCAGCAGGTTCAAACACAGGGGCTGTGGAGGCTGTAGCAGCATTTGAGACCAATTAAGGAAAGAATTTACTTTAGACCAGGCCTTACTGAGCAAAGAAAGGGGCAGTTGGTGCCTGAAACTCGTGCAGAGGTTTTTCCCATTAAACTGGAAATTTGAGAGAGAAGATGGACAGGGTTTCTCTCCTTTCATGGACTGAAAAGCCAAGGAAAAGCCTCATCCCAAGGGAAAACCTTTCAGGTGCACAAGGAGCTGGCAGACTGAACAACTCAGCAGATCCCCAAATTCCTTGCCGTGCTTTTGAACGTTTTCTCATCTCAGTGTTGGGGCTGGAACACGACATTTGTTCTGGGAATGAGCCCTTTTTAAAAAAGCATTTCAAAAAGTTTTCTGCATCAATCCTTGAACCTTCCAACCTCACCAGGAGAAAAACCCACCTCCCTCCTGCCTTGGCACTGTGGAAACCTGAAGTCATGGTGAGTCCCTCCCCCAAAATTACCTTTATTGGAACATTTCTACATAGAATTTCTATAACTGAAAACATTCAACATCTGCTTTATAACAGAGACAATTATCCAAGTTATTTACAGCAGGATCAACACCTTTCTTCACTCAGGTTTAAACGGTTCTAAGACACTGCTGAGGAGAAAAATCATCTTTTTTTTTTTTTTTTTTTGATAAAAGCACTTTATCACCCACCCCCCTCCCAACCCACCACCACCCAAGAACTTCAGGCCTAACAAAGGGTTCAATGCACATAACAACATGATCAGGAAAAACGAGAAAAGATAAGAAGAGAAAGAGAAAGGAAAGGACACAGCCTTAGAGGAATGAGACATTACCTTTGGAGCGCACGGTGTAACACTGTTTCTGTAAATTTTACACAAAAATGGCAGAAATAAATTGTAATACATTTCCAGACACAAAAAACCGGCGTCTACGTTTTTAGCAAATACAAGGTTAAAATTCATATTAAAATCAAGTTGTATATGCAGAACAAGGATGCCTAAGAGAGGGCTCTAAATTTTCTTGGGGATGCAAGGTGTTTTGAAAGCTAAAAAAGTTCTCCTTAAAAAGCAAAAAGAAAACTACAGATCAACTCTGCTTGTTGCAAAACCAGTCAGGGAAGAGAATCCTCCCACTCCCCTCCAAGTGTCAACCCAGCAATGCCCAACTTCAGGTAGGTGAATACTCAATTTCTGTGGGTTTATTGCAGTTTCTCAGGGGTTCAAATGCTCCACTGAACCCTCTCCTAAGGAGGAATTTCACAGGCACAGCAGAGCTTCAGTGTTTGGGTTCCCAAGTGAAAGGTGGAAAGTCTGCCAGGGGACAACTTCAGACATTTTCTACTCAGCTGACACCTCCCTTGCTTTGTGAAGCTTGTCTAGAACTAAGAAAAAATAAGTGTTTTCTTTTTCATTGACTGCCCCTGTTCAGAGTTCCAGAACAACAAACCCATTGCAGATGGGAAAAAAAGCCCAAACAGCTGCCCCGGTGAATACTGAGCTTTAGGTCTGGTCTGATTCTGAGCAGCAGCAATGTTTGAATAATGCCATCATCCTCCTCCTGCCCCTCCCCAGAAAATAAACTGCAGGTTATTAATTATGGCTCTGCTCACTCAAGCACTGGAATGATCTTTTTGTTATTGATTTTGTTCCTTATGACACATAAAAGCACCCTGGGAAATGTTCTGACATCAACTTTTCATCCAGCCAATGGGACCTGCACTGCTTTTAATGAGCTGGTAATATTCAGAAATAATTTGTAAAATCAAAACAAAAGAGTCCTCACAACTTATTTTATCCTTCCTTTAGCAGATCAAAGTGGTTAGTTTGTTTGAATTTAGTAACTAGGCATGGCACCACACGTTTAAACATTTTTAAAACAAACAAAAAAAAAAGAGCTATTTAGTTCTGAGCAAGCAAGCAGAGCTTGAGAGGCACATTAAAACCAACAACACCCTCAACATGGAAAAAAAAAAATTAAATCTGGCAGCAATAGGAACTAAGGCTCAAGTTTTAAATAGCTTTTGAACACAGAGGCAAGAACTCCAAGCATTTGGGGCTGATAAGGAGCACAGTCCAGACTCCCCTCAAAGCTGCAATAGGGGTGTATTCCTCAGCAAGCCACACAGCTGAGTAACAAGGCAATAAATTAATTATCACACTCCATTTCCCAGTGAAAACAAAACAAAGGAGTTGGTCGTTTTGTTTTGCTTCCTGTTGTTTCTTTTTTGCTCGCTCTGCACAGGCAATTCTCATTTTCCACAAAGTGTAGCCTGACAGATTTGGGATGACCACGGAGGCAGAGCTGAGCCCAGGTGAGCACTCAGAGGATCAAGAGTGTCAGTCATGTTTTTAGTACTTTAGACACTCATTTTCACAAGAGTTTATTTTATTTTATATTTATTTTAGTTGTGACTTTCCTTCCTGGCAGGTTGGGAATTGTCAAAAGCACGATGGAGCTGCTGCAGGGAGACAAGAACCAGATGAGCTCCAGTGAGAAGCAGAGGATGTGGCTCCAGAGGAACATCCCCCCCAGGAAAACAGCCTGGAATATCCAAGACCAGACCAATTATCCCCCACTGGACTCTAAACCAGGGGCCTAAAGGCATCAGCTGTATCTGTGCAATGCTCTGCATGTGCTCCCCTAATAATTAATATTAATAGAAAATTAGCAGCAGCAATTCAAAGCAGGTATTGGAGATCTGGAAAATGAAAGATGATTCTAGAGGGGTTCCTGCCAACCTCTGCCCCATCCCAGGGATTCCATATTGGAATATCCACGTGGAAACAGGACAGGTAGAGATGAACACACCCAGATGGTGTTCAGGACACAGGAAGTTATTCCCAGGAAAGAATCAGAGTGTGGTGCTCTCTGGAAACACAAACAGCCAATTTACAGCCTGGTGCCTTACAATTGTCTTCAGCACAAAATCCTCCCTCAGCCAAACATCCTCCTGCCCACCCAACCCCTGCTCTTATTCCAATAAGGAAAAAAAGAGTGGGGGGAAAAAAAAAATCAGTGCACCAGCATTAAACACAGCACTTCTGATATTCTCCAGACACCCTTGGGACTCCTCTTTCCATGCCCAGCTCTCTCTATTGTTGCTTAGAAATTCTTCAGGTTCAGTCATGCCAGAGAAATTCCTGCCCAGTCCAAGAAAGCTGAGGGTATTTTAGGGTGGGTCAGATGCCTGTTTACATTCAGATGAGTCTGGAGCTTCTATTTTGGGTCAAAACTGGCCACTTTATATCAACTCTGAATGATTTTTAGGCATTGCAGAGTCCTGTTGTGACTGGTTTGTTCATGCAATCTGCCAAAGGGATTTGCTGCCTGATTAATTCCTGCAAGGAGCCGTTATTCCAAATGACACTTTTCCCTGGGAAGCAGGGAGAGCATTCCTGATGAACAAGGAAAACGGTTTTAGTGGGGATTCTTGCCATTATTTCAGCCCTCCTTGGACAAATACCTAAATGAAAAAAAAACACTTTTTGCACTCCTGCTCTGCTCCATTAGATGTGCACAATTAGCAGAGTTCTCAGCCCTGAGATCTATGAAAATCAAGGCAAAGGTCTAAAGAAATTGAGAAGGGGATGAGCTACTTCCCTTCCTACAGATCTAATCAATAAAATTAAACATATTCAAACATTAAAAGAAAAATCTAAGGACTGCCTTTCACACACTTCCAAGGTTATACATTTGAAGAACAAATCTTCCTGATGGTAAACTACAGAGAACCTGAGCATTACCTGGAGTACAGAAAGCACATTTTAATTTCAGCTTAAAGCAACTCACTGAAGGAAACAAAATATTTGAGTAAAGCAAAGCTGTCAGGATGCACAGCACAACCCCTCAGGGCATCAGACAAATGCCACCAAGCAAGACTAACTGCTTCAATAAACTGCATTTTAAAGTTCAGGCAGGAACTACCCAGAGAGAACCTGCAGCAGTGGTTTCCCACTTGGAATCCTGACTCACTTCCCTGAATCCAGGGCACTCTGGTGCCATTTAAGACATCCCAGGAAATCTGCCTGGGGCAGGCAGGTCATCACGACATCCACATCCATCTCTTCTGGCAGCTGAAAGCAGGGAGGACACCCTGAGACCCTAAAATCAGCTCTAGATTCCTCCAGGCAGCTGAGGGGAATCCACTTTCCATGGAGATCACCTGTGTTTAAATCTCTGACTTCCCAAACTAACACTTTCTCTTCACACTGATAATCATGAAAAATCAGGGGTTTTTAAAAAGAAACCTGCATCTTTCAAAATATTTCTCTATTTGGGGAAAAGTGCCCTTAAATTCTGTTCATTTTCTTGTCCTGTGCAAGTTATAATTTAGCATCCAACACAAGCTGTGTGGGGACAGACAAAGGTGCTCAAACCTAATCAAGATCTACTAAGCCTAAGGGGGGAAAAGATGACCTTGGAATTAAATGCAGGAGAGAAAAGAAACTTTAGAGCCCTCAAATGACAGCTGCTCGACTCATGTGACATCATTAGGTTTTCATGTGCTGTTCAGATAAGCTTAAAAATGGAAAATCATGGCAAGAGAACCCAAAGGAAGTCACCACGTGGTGAACAGCGAAGCAATGCCCTCAGAGAGGTTATTTATATATTATATATATATATTTATATTCAGGGTATTATTTATCTAGCCTGTTTTCCATATTAATGAGCACACATATGTATTCAGATTTACATGTAAGGAAGCACAGCATCTGAAATTTCCTTTGAAGGTAACACAAAACAAGTTTTGAAACAATTTTATTCCCATGGAATGTCTGAACTGTGAAAGACTCTCTCTTCAGGTTCCTGTGCATTTTCCATTTTTAGGACTTTTTTTTTTTTTTTTTAGGAAGAGGCCTAAAAATGTCTCTTATCTGAACTACAGCAGATCATACTGAAGATCTTTTTCAGGCATAGAAAAATAAAAAGAAAGATTCTTGAGGACAATTTCCTCCTTTCCTGCAGGCAGGGAAGCGCCATTCATTCCTCTCCCCCAAGAAAGATGGCAAAGAGAACAAAAAAAAAAAGAGTTTTTTTTTCTAGTCAAGTAACTACTCTAAACTTTGCTTTTGAAAACCCCAGTGTTGTTTCCCAAAGTACTTCTCAGCACAAGATTGAAATTATAAAGCTGCTCTTTCCAAATACAAAAAGTGTTAAGCATTAACAGGAGGCAATTCCTAACAGGAGGAATAATCACAGGAAAATCAGCAAGCTTAAAAATACTGATAATGAACCTAAAATACAGCTGCTTTAACCAGAAACCCCTCCCTTATCAGACCTGAGTATTTACTGAAGGTAGAGTCGTGTGTTGTCTACAATTTGAGCAGAATGTGGCTACTAGAGTGGATTTTTTTTTTTTGGAAGCAGTGAAGGAAAAATCTGATTATCAGCACATAATTTTACATAGTAAAATATTGGTATAAGCACAAGTGAGCAGAATTATGCAGCAATATATTAAAAAAGGAACAAACACTCAACAAATTAATAAGAAGAATAATGATAAGCAAACAAAAAAACCCCCAATGAATAAAAGCCTTACTCATTCTCCTCCTGAAAAAAACCCAAACAAATAAAATAAAATAAAATAAAAATTTAATAAAAAACAAAACAAAACAACCTACTCAAAGTAAATCATATTTTAAGGAGCACATGCAGAACCCACATAAATCCCCTTTAGATCTTCCCCCCCCCTATAATTTGCAGATAACCCGATAAAGGTTCGGTGCGCCCAGAAAACCCGAAGAATTCACATTCTGCCCACGAAAATCAACCTTTTAACCCCGAAGGAAGGCCCCAAACGGTGAGCACTGCCACCTCCCACCCCTCAGGGGGCAGCCCCAGAGCAGGTGGATTGACAAGGGCAGGGAGGATTTCAGCAGTACCATCTTTCTCATGAACGGCGCTTCTCCGCGCAAGCGACAAGCTCGACTGCGGCGTCCCAGCTACTCACATGAAAAATTGGGAACCATTGGTATGTTTCCCTCGGTTTGCCATTGACAAAAGGAACGCTCTGTCATGTTTGAGAATAAAGTTTTCATCTGTTTGAAGAAAAAATATGTTTGTCAGATTTTTTTTTTTTTTTTCCTGACAAGGCAGTGCTGTTTTGTTTTTTTTTGTTTGTTTTTTTCTTAGTTAAACTTATGGATGCTACGAGGAGAAAATTCTGCTGCTGCTGGAGAAATGTGAACAGGGTAGGGGGGGGAAAAAACAAGTTTAAATAAAGTCTCTTCAAAGTTAAAGAGTTGAGACAAAGCAGAAAAGTTTTTCAGATCTAGCACAAACATTTCTAATGGAAATCATTAAAGTCGTTATTAGCGTCTTCAATTCACATGAGAGTCTCACAGATTTGGATTTCAATCCAGGGTTATTTGGGTAAGATCAAGGTTGGCAGATTGACTAACATTCTAAAACAAGATTTAACATACATGATATTTATACTCCAAGTGGAAAGATCAGGAGAAAAAGCCATTTATTTCCCTGGTATGGCACTAAAAAGAGGCCACCTCTCCATTCAAATATGGGAGGCTCAAAACATACAAGGATAGAAAAACCACCTAAATACCTGAATCTAAGTATAAAGCCAATTAAGACTAAACTAAACATGTATTTTATATTCCAGTGAATTAAAGAGGAGCTCTGGTTGCACAGCATGATATAAAACCAGATCCTCTGAAGGTCACTTTTCAAAGTAAAAACAGTAATTTGAGCGTACAAAGCTGCAGCTTTTTCGATTCTGTATCAAAACTCAATCCTGCCTGCTCAGCACTCACCATGTTGAGAAACAAACCTTGAGTGACTTCTTAATTTATGGATCTATTAAAAGCTTCTCTTGACTAAAGATTTGAATATTGCAACATCAAACTAAGTCTCTTTTTTGAAGAGAAACTTCATGCACAACCAGGCAGAGCTACTTGCAACACATACAGAATAAAAATATCCAGTGTCTTAATACTTGAAAACCACAGCAGCCACCTGATTTTTCAGAAATAACTGTCTGTCTTTAAACAAATACTTCATAAACTCACCATTTTCCTTCCAAGTGATTTTTAAAAGAGTTAAATTTAATTTATTCACCAATTCTTTGCAAGGAAAACAACTTGTGCAGCTCATAAATCACACTTTAGAAATGAACACTAAGAATACAAACCTTGAGTAGGGGAAGGGGAAGAAAAGGGACATTAAAAAAAAAAAAAAGAAAAAAAAAGAAGAAATAACTGTTTAGAGCTGGAAAAAGTCATTAACCCTCAAAAGGTTAGACACAGAACTCTTCATTTCTCCAAGCAACACAGATATCCATCTACAAAGGGGTGTATCAGTTGTCTATATATTTACTAGGGAGGGTACAAGGGAACAAGAGTTTGAATTTGTGTTACTGAGCTTGTGTTTCTTACCTTTTCATTTTGCAAAAGACCACATTCTCTATAAACAAAAGAATATGTTGACAGTTTTAGGCAGGAAGATAGGAGTTTATTCATGAATAAAGTTGCCTAACCTCCATGCTGAAAGTCATGTTTAACCAATAATGTTAGCCTTAATTAATTGTCAGTTAAAGTTAAATATTAACAACAAAAAAAATTATCTGAAAGTCATGCATATAAAAAAAAAAAAAAGAATTCTCATGCAACATTAGTTTCATGCAAAAGGTGATCTATGAGTAGACCTGTTTTCATTAAGTAGTTTGGGAATCAAGACTTGTTTATCTCAGAACTGAATAAGGAATCTGCAAAGACATATTTCCTCTTACCTTTGAAATAGCCACCATAAATAGATTCACCTCCTTTTCCATTACCTACACATGAAAAAGCATCAATTAAAACTTTTATTTCATTTATCCACAAGCTGTACATAACATTCCCCCAGTGTTTTACAAGGCACTTCTAACTTTACTCAAAACAGGAATATTCCTTCTCCACAATCATTTCATCAGGCACAAGATTTCAGGACACAGCAAAAAAAAAAAAAAAAAAAAAGATTTTGGTAAGGAGAGGGATTTTTGGGAAGGACAATAGGATAAAACATCCTGTTGTGCACACACTGAAGGGAAGGAAACAAAGAAGCTCCTGGAAAACCTTCCTTTAGAGACTTTTAAACACTTGAAGAGTTTGCTCACTACTTAATAATTAAACTTCTTCCAACAGTTTTGTTCCTATATCAGTGTTGCCTCTACTGCAGGCACAGGAGTGAAAAAATCACTTCCAGTTTGGATTTGAATGGTTTTAATAAGAGAGAAAATGGTAAAACCCTCCAGCAAATATTGAACACATCAGCTGACGTGTCCAACGGCACAATAAACCAACAATGCACCAGTTGAAATATCTTAGAATTTCAAAAATTCACAAAGGGGCGATCTGGGTGACACTTCCCAGCAAAGGGAATATTTTTATGGCGTTGCAATACTTTCCCTGGCATTTTCTGAGGTCATACACATGGTAACCACTTCAACTCCAACAGTTCTGCTCCCATTCAAACCTCCCCAGTTTCCAAAGGGCTGTTTTACCTTCGCTGAAGTCCCCCCCCTGAATCATGAAGTTTTTAACCACACGGTGGAATGTGGTGCCTTTGTAGCAGAGCTTCTTTCCAGTTGTTTTGCCAATTCCTTTTTCACCTGCAGGGGAGGTTAAAACAGAAAGAATCTACAGATTTGTCGCTGGACAAATTCCAAGGGATTTTCCTTCCCAGGGAGGCATCAAAGATCAAAGCTATAAAAGGTAACACAGCCCTACCTGTTGCCTTTTCCCCATCCATTAAGAGCAGAAAGGGACTGTCAGGTGAAAATTAAGTTGGTCCTTAAAAAAATTCCCTCCCCTTCCAAGGAAGGGTGTGCTAATCCACCCAGGATAATTTATAAGGAACCAGGAGCTCAGGATCAGGATGGGTTAACTGGTTTCTGTGTGAGCTGCAGCTCACAGAGTCCTCTTCAGCCCACTGCCACATCTGGATGTGCCAGATGATTCCCAGGAGAGAAATGTGAGCTCAGCACAGGCTTCAACTCGGTTTCAATGTGATCCACGCTTGGAAAAGTGGGATTGAGCTACTCCAAGCACGTGTCACACCTCCACCAGTCCATGCACAGTGCCAGGCCACCCCTCAGTGCCAGCTGGAGTGCAGGGGTGCTGGTGGGTTTTGAGGCAGGTGGTCCCAGAACCTCGAGTTTCATTAACATTTCTTCCCAAATTCCGAAGGGAAACCACGCTGGGCACGTGGATGGGGAGGTGCAGTAGATTCATGAGGGATTTCTACTGGGTCACTCAGGGAATGTCAAGGGACACTTTAGTTCCTGGGAAGAGGGGAGCTGGCAGAATGTGGCAATTAAAAACAGGATATATTATACCATATGCAACAGCTGAAGTCCCAGCTAAATCACGAGTGCAGGAGATATTTCGTAAGGAGACAGGGTAAATAAGCCAACATTCACTTTCATACCACCATTGGTTATGGAAGAGGCATTTGACAGCCAGTCAGAGGACATTTAACCAGTACAAGCCCTCAGAAATACAGGTCCACTCCTTACCCAGAGCCAACCTTCCCGCTGGGCAATCTATCATTCCACCACCCCAAATTCACTGACAGCTCGAGCTTCCCAAATTTCCCATTCCAAACAGCCCATCCCTGCCAGGATGAGGGCAAAGAGCAGTTTGTGGCAAAACACCCACTCAGGGCACTGCTGCTCACGGCACTTACAGAACCTTCCCTCAAAGAGCACAAGTTCTTTTCCACACCCACAATCCAGGCCTCCTCCTAGCCCGGTTTTATTTTCCACGGGAGTGATGTTTTCCATAACAAAGCTCATGGGTCGAGTATTTCTTTCTGAAGTTTTTAGCCCCAAATACGTTTGATTTTTTTTGTTTGAAAGGGACAAAAATCTTTGAGCTCCATCTACTTGTGCCTCTCCTGCCTAAGCAGCTCTTTCCATGAGCTGTAAATCACTTGGAAATGGGATGTGGGGAGGAATCAGGCAGGGACTGCAAGGGGTAACCCCTGGACAGGTGAGCTTTGTGAATTGGGTGCCAAGTGATCTCCATCATACACTATTTACCCCCTCGGGTAACCCCGAGGCTGTGGTTTATACTCCTATTAACAAATAATAATTGTCAGTCATCCTAAAAATCTGAAATACAAACAAGTTATTTACCTGAGCACAAGCAAAGGAAGTTTTTGCAAGTCTTCGGACAAATGTCTGAGAAGAGCTGAAACATAATTCGACCAACTAGAAAATAGTAATAAAAAAATAAAATTAGGGCCTTACAACTCCTTGGAATAACAGGAGAAAGTCTCCATGTAAATAAAGCAGCATTTTTTTAAAGTATTATTTTCAGAGAAAAAGTTGTTTCGTTAAGCAGAATAAGAAAAGGTCTTAATTATGCAAATATTAAAACAAGCTGCAAGGAAGAACAATAACAATTTTAAAAAATTATTAAGTAATATCATTACACTTAATTTATTAAAAGTCCTAATGACCCCATTTTGATTCAAACCTGGAAAGCCAAACTGATTTACTGAAATAGTTTAGCACATCAGATCTGTTTGGAGAAAGATTTCCCATAAATACAAGTCCTCAGAGAGCTGGAGGAATTCCCTCCCCAATTACCATGTTTATACAAATGCATTAATAATCACATTTCCACAGTTTTCCCTGGGATCATGACCTAAAAAGTCCAGCTTAGTTCCACACCATGGTAAGGATTACAGATGCGTTGGCACTTTTGGCCTAAAATCCTTTAGTTTAAAAAAAAACCAAAAAAACAAAGAGATGAACCAAACAGGAAAGATGAAAGGCAGGCAGCACTAATTGCCAGATACTGTGAACTAAATATTACTTTCTCTTTTTATGTCATCCACCTTCCAAAACTATTAAAATACTGCTGGAAAATTACTTATTAAAAAGAAAAGTATTTTAAAACTGATTCATATTTTCTATTTTATTTTATTTTCCAAGATACTGAGATGCAGAGTACTAAAAAAAAAAAAAAACAAAAAAAAAAAACATAATAATACCCCCCCAAAAAACCCCCTAAACCATTCCCAAATATATGAAATCTTTGGAAAATACAAAATTAGCACAGAAAAAGTCGTACCTACAGGTTGTGAAACAAAACCATAAAAGCCACACATTTGGCCAGCACCACAAGTAGACCAGTAACAATCTGTCAATGAGCACTACACTCTAGTGGTGCACCCTGGTAAGACTTGCAGGATCATTTTAAAAAAGTAACTGCTCCAGGAATAACTTCTCTTTTCTTCCCTTTAAAGAAAAAAAAAAAAAGAAAAACCAACCTGAAGTAGAAATGTATTTCATTTAATGCCAATAAAATATTGAGAGGCTCATAAGAAGCTGCATTCAATCTGAAGGCTTTGGCCAAATATGTACAATTATAAGGAGGTGCATTGTTGGCTCAGAAAGGAAGGACTGAAATAACACCTGAATTTTGTACTCTTAGGTAAAAATTCCAGCTTCCTTCAGCTGTTGAAATGGGCAGGGAGAGTGTCCAAAGAATGAAGAAATAGGGAATATTCAGGGAGCTCACATCAAAGAGCAGCTCTGCAGCTACCACTGTGAAAAGGGAGTTATTTGGAGGTGAAGAAACCATGACAAGCTGAGAGGATTGAAGATCCATACAAAGAGCAAAATGGAGGAGACACCTCAGCAGAAGAGTTATCCATTTCCATCACAGCCCAGGAATCCAGGAGAACAGAAGTCCCATTCCCATTCTTCTGCTGGGAAAGTGTTGAACTGAACCAAGTGCCTTGGAAAGCCACAGATTTCAGAGATTTCAGAGAATCATGGAATTTCAGAACTCTGAGAATCTCAGAGTGGTTTGGGTTGGAAGGGATCTTGTTCCACTCCCTGGCAAGGGCAGGGACACCTTCCACTAGCCCAGGTTGCTCCAAGCCCTGTCCAACCTGGCTTTGGACACTTCCAGGGATCCAGGGGAAGCCACAGCTTCTCTGGGCAACCTCTGCCAGGGCCTGCCCACCCTCACTGGGAAGAATTCCTTCCCAGTGTCCCATCCAACCCAGCCCTCCTTCAGCTTAAAGCCATTCCCTGTGTCCTGTCCCTCCATCCCTTGTCCCCAGTCCCTCTCCAGCTCTCCTGGAGCCCCTTTAGGCCCTGCAAGGGGCTCTCAGGTCTCCCTGGAGCCTTCTCTTCTCCAGGTGAACCCCCCAGCTCTCCCAGCCTGGCTCCAGAGGAAAAGATCCCTCCTGAATTCACTGTGTGAAGTAACACCCGATGCTTTCCAGGGAAGAAGTTGCCACTATCCTCATTCTCCTCAGAGAAGAGAAATACAGCCCAGCTGCTGATTCCAAGGTGCCAGCTGCTGATTCCAAGGTGCCAGCTGCCAAAGAACTGGGAAGTGTCAGTGCCTGCAGGCTCCAGAAGGGACTTTTAGCCTTAGGCATAAATTGTAGAAGGATTCTGCTTGCAAGTCCTACTTATAATCCCATCATATTTAGCACCTTAAGCCAAGCAGACACCACTTCTTTTCTTTCTGATGGAAGAACATTACCTTAAGATCTTGAAGGTGACAAGGCAGGAGATAGAAAAAGGCATTCACAAGTAAAGTATTAAGATTTGAGCAGTGTCTTTCACTGTTGCTTTGACAGTAACAAGGTGCTCATGGAATCGTGGAATGATTTGGGCTGGATCCTTAAGGATCATCCATTTCCATGGGCAGGGACACTTCCATCAGACCAGGTTGCTCAGAGCCCCATCCAGCCTGGCACACACATTTCCAGCATCCAGAGATCTCTTCCACAAAACCTGAAGTGCTGCTCACCCAGGTCTATCCAACAACACAAAATGCTGCTGTCTCCTCATCCAACAGCAGCCACACGCTGTGTATCCATCTGCTGGGTTACTGCCTGTGTTTTACTCCAATTCCAGGAATACCATTATCACTGGAAGGTTGGATTTTCCCCTGACAAACAGGCAATTAAATGTGTCAGGAAAGATCAAACCCATTTTCACACCTCGGTCAAAGATGCAGGAAATAACAGCTGTTAATAAAAAGATTAATGAAAGTAGGCATGGTTAGACCCCATGAAAAAAAATCTCATTTTAAACTTGGGGTGAGGTATATGCAGATACAACACAGATTTAAAAAAAATAAAAAAAAAAAAAAGCATTTGAGATGCTACTTATTTCCTCAGATTTAGACACTTCTTCTCTGAAATGATCCCTCAGTGTAACAGAGAAAATTTCCAATGCTTCCTTCAGCTTCATTTCCCTGATGCAAAGGTTAAGTTATCTGATCAGGGAAGGAGCTCTCCGGGATTACCCATGATATTTGAACAGGAAATGAAAACAAACAAATAAAAAAAACCTGCTAAAAAGAGCCAGTCAAGCAGGCAAAGGCTGCTCACAAACCTACCCAGACATGTACCTGTTATTTGAAAAACAATACTTTCACAAAGTATTATTTTCTGGCAGGCTTTTGTTTTTGTAAAAGTTTTTGATAGAAATTAGAGTGATGAAAGATGTACATTATTAGTAATTAGAAATGCAGCACTTGCTGTTTGTAAAGTCTGAGATGTTTTGAAGTTGGATTTCATAAAGTGCTATCTGAGGCTAATGAGCTGCACCAATTAGAGAAACCAGAAGGCAAAACGACCAGAAATAATCCAATTTCAGAACTCTATTTTCAAATTGAAAGAGGAAAACCTTTTTTTTTTTTTTAATTTTGTTTTCGAACTCCTAAACAAATTTTCCCGCTGAGGAAGAACCAGTATTGGCTCAAATTAAGTGGCAAAAATTCAGGGTAGGAATACCCATGCTATATTAAAATAAAAGCTCCTGTTAGCAAAGTTTATTAAAATAATCATTGATTCCAAATGTTTATTGTTTCAAATGTTAATCCTCCAATTAAGCTGCTTAACTTTTCCAGAAGGACCCTGGGAGCCAAACATACATTGTTTTATAAGTTATTTTCCACATCCTGTGAACTGTTTTGCTCTATTATATTTAGAGCACAGAGATATCAATTTCTGATACACACTCCCAAAATAAACCTACTTATTCAAAATTACACCTATTGGGTTTGATCTCTTTCTCAATTTCTTAGGGTAAAACCAGGGGAAGAGGCACTTTTCCCAGGATCTGAGCAGGAATATCCTGCTGAAGGAGAAAGCAGGGATTACAACCACGAAGATAGGGATGCACAGACAGACCAGGAAAGCTGCCAAGGGCCCAAAGGCTCAGACAGATTTGCATTCAAGTTTAAGTAACAGCTCACTAAAAGGACTGTATTTGAATTTTATTGGTTTATTTATCCCTAACATTGTGAACACTAAGGCCCATAAATCTAAAAGCATTGCTTTAAAGCAGAAATGTGGCTACAGTGTAAGAAAATAAAAGCTTGCTGGGGGAAAAAAACAGATTTCTTTTAAAATATGAGTTGCAGGAAGGGATGTCCCAGTTCCCCTGAGCAGAAGATCTGCAGTGTGACCCATTAACACTTTGGTAACACTTCCTCACCCCTTTGCAAGGAAAACCTCCACAAACTTCTTTCCCCAGCTCCCTCCTAATCCCAATCTTCCACAAACACTGCCTGGAGCTCCCTTCATTCCACTCTTCACTGCTCTCCACAAAACCAAACACCTTCCAGTGCTGCACACAAACAAATCCACAGGGATGTGGAAGTTGAGAGGCTGCTCTTCTTCTCCTGCCACAAGAGGATGCTCACTTGGTCTTCCAGTTACTCATCCAACTTGTTCCAGCCCTCAAGGTGAGTCTGCAGAGCATTTCATCCTGCACTGGTGACAACAACAATCCTACAGGATGGCTGGATTACAGTTTTTATTAAACTGATTCCCTACAATCTTTTATCTCCCTTGGCAGGGGCTCCCCACACAGGATCCTCCTCGGCTCCTTCTGTATCAGACACAACTGAATTGCAAATCAGCTCATGGACACTCGAAGTGCTGATCTATTTTCTGCCAAAATACAACTGTCTCTCAGTTAATGGGAAGCCAGTTGAGAACAGTTTCTGTCTTTGGGAAAGGCAACAAAACCCCCTAAGGCATCCCTGGGTTACTACTGGAGGCACAAAGTGTTTTACAGCAGGGCTTGTCTCACATAAATTCACAGCAGCTGAAATCCCAAAATACACCAAACTTCGGGCAAAAGGGACTAGAAAGAGAAAAGTGAGAAAGAACAGACTGACTGATGAGGGAAGGGACACACCAGGAAAGGAAGGAACTGAAGTGGAAAAGTGAGCAAGGGGTCAAACAACAACAAGAGACAGGAGAAAGAAAGAAATGAAAAAATTCTTCTGTGAATAAAACCAAATCAAAGCAATAATTAGTAAATATACTTTTTGATGGATAAAGTCAGTCAGGGATGGGGTGAGGAGGGGAGATGTGGGAAAAAGTTCTTGGATGGCCACATGAACTGCTAGAGCAGCATCTGTGACATCCTAGTGGGACATCTGTTCCAATTATCACAGTACCTGCAAGACTGGAGCTTCACACAGATTTTGCCTCACAGAGGAAAGACAGAATTATTTAAATAGGCATCTGCTGCCATCCCCAAATTCTTGGAATGCTGTAAGCACTTTAATCCCATGTGCACACTGCAAGCAGCCAAATCCATTGGTGAGGGGCCCAAAAGAAGGGAGAGGTGCTGCCTGTGCCAGGATCAAAATAAATGTTTACTCCTGATTTATTCCCTGTTTGCTCTTTAAAAAATTACAAGCCACAACGTGTATCCAGAAAAAAAAAAATGCTTAACAGGCAACTTCCTATAAGCAGCCTAAATTTAGACTCAAAAAACACTAAGCCCACAAAGTTTGCCCCACTCTAAGAGGAACACACAAGCTGGCACCAAGTTTTATTCCAAGATTCTGTAGCTAAAATTAAAATATGGACACAAAAGCTGTAGAAAAAAAAAAAAAAAAAGCTGCTGAAAGCACAAGCAAAGTGACATCATTCATGGCTGCATTTTCCAAGGGATCTAATTAGAGTAAAATTAATCTTACTTTTAATTGCTGCAGGTATTCTGAGAAGCACTGGGAGAGCAAAGCCTGGGAGGGGGAAACGTTTTTGGACTCCCAAGTGTTAAAAACGACACAGGTTTGTGTTCTGCAGGCAAAGAGGTGCCTGCAAGAGGCACATCCTCTGGTCCCTGCATTTTGTGGAGATGTTAGTTCAGCTTTTCAGTGCAGACAGGGTGGGGGCAATGCCCTATTTGTTTGCTAACAGCAAAATGCAGGGCTCTTCTGCTCCCCAGATCTGTCTGCCCAACCTCTAATAAAAGTGAACAAGGATAAGGGCTTGTTTATTGTAAAGTCCAAGCAGCAGAACGTTAATCTGGAAACCTGCTGGCAGTTTAGAAGTTAAATTTAATACCTCAGTAGTGTCAGCAGGAGAGCACAGCTCTCAGAGTTAGTGCTTGGTGTCATCTGGAAGCACTGATTTACCACTCGATTCAGCTTTTGAAGGTCATCTCCCGGCTAAGGGAACAACGTTTAAGCTTTTTAAATATATCCTTAAATCCCGAGGCACAGTGAATTAATAAATAGGCGCCAGAAAAAAACAGGATGACGAGATCATGCCCAAGTCCCACCACCATCATCTTACAAATTGGCACATTTTGCTGCAAAAGATACCAGTCATTAGTCAGGTGCAATAAACCCAGCAGGGCCCCGAGTCTGGGACTCAGCTGGGAGATTCCTGTTACTTTGAAGAGAAAATAAAGGCAGACAGCCCCAAAAGCGAGCCAGAGCCCTTGGGTCTGCTCCAGGTAAGCCAGGCTCTGCACCACCAGGAACACAAACGCTGCAATTCCTCCCTGACACCGCTATCAGTCATCAATCCCGGGCAGATTTGGGGGATAGCGAGGTAATCCACTTTCACTCGCCAGGCACAGCCCGGGGCTGAGGAGGGGGACGAGGCAACAAGAGCGATTATGAAACGGGAGCAGCAACCTGAGCATAAAGAGCAGAGGGAACTGTGCAGGGGGGAGATCCCTCAGATGGAGAGCCAGTCAGAACAACAAAAAAACACCTTCAAAAAATTCAAAGCAAATGAGATGAAGAATTAATTGTCCTGGCTATAAATCAGCGCCATCAAACTGCCATCCCTAACTGGAAACCTACACAATCTACAACATTTTCAGTCGTCTCATTCCGTAGTAAATCCGAATTTAAAGCAACAGAACATGTTAAAACTCCACTTATATCAACACTTTTCAATACAACTATGCAGAAAACACACTGTTAGTCAAAATAACTCAAACGGGAGCTACAATAGCAACAGATTTATAGATATGCCCTATCAGGTCTCTGAAGTCAGAACAGAATCGATCTCTCTTTGGAAACTGCGGTGAAAATAAAAAGCTAAATGGGTTTCAGTTACATTTGAATGCAGCCGAAATTTGGAGTCTCGGAGATGATACAGCCTCTTAATTCAAAGGCTTTCAGAGAAACATTAAAGCGGAAAATGAAAGTGAAAGCATAAATGAAGCCATCCCATACATTCATTTCTCTGAGAGACGAGTAGCAGCAACATAAAGCACCGAGCTGTGCGTGAGACAACTAATACGTACCGATAAATACACGTTTATAGAAGACAATCTGTAAGAAAATCTGTACAACCATTTTCACAGAGACGGGAAATCACCAGAGGGAACCAAGCAGCTATTCCAGGATTAAAACTCACAGTCTACCACTCATGGGAATAACACTTTCCATAGGGAAAATACAAGTTAAGGGATGGATTTTTTTTTTTTTCCAAATAGGCCGCCTGGTGAGATACCTTATGACAGAATGGTCAGCTCTTCTTGTACATTCAAAAGACTCATTTTGAGCAGGAAGAGGAAAGATTTAGCCCTGATGACCTCCTGAGGTCCCTTCCCAATTTTAATTACTGTATGATTAAAAATACTTGCAGGAGTAAATCTCCAGCCTCCTCACAGCTTGCCCCAATTTCCCACAGTTTATAGAGCTGGTATAACAAAGGTATAATAGAAAAGGTGTAACACATCACCAGACAGCTTTTTACCTTCAGAAACAGCGCTCATGAGCCTCTCCAAACCTTTAAATTCACGTGTGCAAATAAAAACCGAACCCAGGAGAGACCCAGGAGCATCCAGCACCGCAGAAAACACCCGAAGTTATTAAAAAGTAACTCAGAAATAACACATCCGCGGCCAAACTCGCTGCTAGCGGCTTGGGCCCATCACCATGAGGGGGGAAAACGCGGTGAAAAAGCCCCCAGGAGCGCAGCCCTTACCTGGCTCCCTGTTGATCTCGATCTCGAAGAAGCACTGGGGCCGGTCCTGCACCCCCATGGCCGCCCCTCGGCCTCGCCACCTGGACACAAAGCACAGAAGGAGCCCCCGAGGTCCCTCCCCCCGTCCCTCCTTCCCTCCCTCCTCACCCAGGGCTTCAATTACAGCGGGGCGGCCCCTCCCGCCCCCCGCCCCCGCCTCAGCCCCGACCTCGGCGGAGAGACGGATTCGCCCTGAGGGGATTCGGTTCCTCCCCGGCGGGCTCGGCGCCGTCGGCGCGGCCCATCCCCTCCTCCCATCCCATGCTATCCCATGCCATCCCGCTCCCCTCCCGGCCCTTCCCGTCCTTCCCTTTCTCCAGGGTTTTTACCTGGCGGCTCCGGCGCTTTGTCCCCTCACGGCGTCCCCCCTCACTTCAGCCCCCGCTGTCCCCGCCCCGCCGCCAGGCGGCGCCGCCGCCGCCGCCGGCCGCCATTACCCGCCGGGGCTCAATGGCCGCGCCGGGCGCCGCCTCCTTCCCCGCCTCTCCCACCCTCTGCGTGAGGGGAAGGCGGCGCCGCGAGGGGACGAGGGAGACACCTCCCCCGTCGTGTTTAAAATGATGTTTTTAAAAAAAAAAATAATTAAAATAAATTCAGCTTTTAACTCGTGGTCTCCCGAGATGCATGGGGGGGGGGGGGGGGGGTACGGGCGACAGCGCCATGAGGGGATGAGGGCTGCGCTCCCTCCATGGCGTGACTGACCTGCTCCGGTGCCGTGCCGTGTTTGAAACGGTGAATGCTTAAAAAAATAAATAATTAAAATAAATCCAGCTCTTAACTCGCTTTTTTTTTTTTTTTTTTTTTTTTTTCCCACTATGGGAAGTGTAATTGCCCATAAGTGGTGGGCTGTGATTTTTAAATCCTGGAAATAGCTGCTTGAGTCCCTCTGGTGTTTTCCCTTCTCCGCAGAAATGGGAGCGCAGGTTTGCTTACCCATCTCTCTGGACCCGGCTCGGGGAGGGGGAAGAGGGGCTTTACAAAATAAGGAACATAAATAAATAGCAGAATAAATAACCCTTAGAAAACAAATAATGTTTACAGAATAAATAATCCCCACAGGGGGATGTTCCCCCTCACCATCGTGCCCGGGCAGGGCTGTGGAGCTGAGCAACCTCCCCCATCAGCTCCTTCACCCCTTTAATTCGAGAAGCCTGAGACGATTCCCTGGAAAGGGAAAATATTTTTGCCAGCATAAAAAAATCCCTCAGAAGATTATGTATGGAAAAATGTTCGCTGCAATGTGTTCATCATCACGTGGGGCTGCCCCGGTTCTCCCTGGGGATGAGAACGTGGGATCATCCTGCCCCTTGCTCAGCCTCAGCCCTGCCGCATCTTAGGAACTCCCCCAAAAATGAAACCCAAGACATTCTAATGATTGCAGCAGGTTATTTATTCCGAGTTTGGGATGTTCCCAGAGTGTGGAAGTGATAACTAGAAATTCAAGTGTCAAACTGTTGAGGAGTGTTAAAGCTGTAAATCCTCAGCCTAGCGCATCCTTCTGGCCAACTTGCTTCACACTGCGGATGTCCAGCAGCTTGAAAGAGCTTTTCGTGTAGCCCATCAGTTTAATTTATATAAATACTCCTGTAACAGTACCTTTATTAATTCCGGAAAGAAGTTTTGTCTGTTTCTAAACAGCGAGAAGGCACATAGTCCTACCACCCGAGAAGCAAAACGTTTCCAAATGCTTTCCAAAAGTACGAACCAGAACTCATGGCAGGAATTTTCCCTGGCAGCAGTATCTGCAATTATGCCCTTGTCTGAGGAGAAATTCAGATGAGTTTTTAGATGAAAAAAAAAAAAAAAACCCTGCTGAGCATAGAGTAGCAATGCTGAAATCAGAGGATATTTTAGAAGTTGGGAATGCGGCAAATTGGGGTTGTTTCAGACGTAATTTATCTATAGTTTAGTGGTTGCTGTCACCACAGTATTTGAGCATCTCACGAAGTTTTAACAGCCAGATTCTGTCATTCTTTATTAGGGCTGATACCACATGATTGTGCAAGTGATCCCTGAGGAATCCTGTCACTGGAGTTGCCACACAGGTTTGCTGGTCCTTGGGGGTGCTTGCATGGTAAGCTATCAAAAAATGTGGGGGAAAAAAGTGTAGCACAGTCTGATCTTAAATTATTTAGCTGTGAAATAAAAAATTCTTATAAAGTAGAAGGGTGTTATTTACCTCACTTTTACATGGTAACTGAGAAACGAAGCTACTGAGAAGTTGAGTTGCAGTAGGTCTGCAGGAATTCCTTGCTAGAATCAAAATTTGACAGCACATCTCCTTGATTTCCTTAATCTTCAAATAAATTATTAATTCCCTTTTACCTGCACTTTTTTGCTTTTCTCTCCTCAGAATGTGAGCTTGCTAGAGGCAGATGAGCAAATAAATAAGTAAAATGTCTCAAAAAAGATGTGGAAATGAACTACTTGCTCTTGATGGAAGTAGTATAGGCTGTGAGCAATAAAAAGAAAAAAAAGTTAATTTCAAGCCCTGATTATTTTAATAGAGACACAAATTGGAAAGAAGTTCTGATCCCTTGAGAGATAAGCTCTTAAGATCATGTCTAGGACTAGAGCTGATAAATATGCAGCTTGATGAAGAGAGAGATACCAAAAAAAAGAGTTTCCAAAGCACATCTGAGGCCAGTCCTTTGAAACACGAAACACTGAGTTACAAATGAAGATTTTCTGCCTCGTGTTCCTCTCTGGGAGCTGCTGCAGATGCTGCTCTGGTCACATCCTGTGCCCATTGAAACCAGTGACAAAGTCCCCATTGATGGCAGTGACTCTGCCTGTAGCCCTTGTAAGGGGGATTATGCTCAGTGTAGTTATGAATAATTACTTCTGTGTCATTGAAGTTTTTGATAAGCCATCAATGTGTGAAATGCCCCCTTTGGTAGGCTTAAATTTTCGTGGGTTTCATGCCCCAGTCCTGTGGACAACAACTTTTGCAGGCACCAAGATCCGTAGATCCACCTTTATCCTACCTCAAATCCACTTTGGAGATTTCTCAGTGGTACAGTTTATGCCTAAAAATCCACATTGACAACTCTTGGATCCAGCTTCTTGGCTGGAAGCTGCATTCTTTCCTGAGGCACAGCCTGGCTGACTGTGGAAGGTTGAAAATTTAGGAGGATACAAAGCCACTGGGGAGCAGCTCCGGAGCCTACGGGCACTTCGGGGTAAAACTGCTGGAATTGGGACACAAGCTGTATTTTCCAAAGTGCCTTTGATTGCCTTGGTAATTATTAGCCTACATGTGGCCATGGGAGCTTGAACTAAGCAGCTTTTGTTTAGGTATTTAGAGGGGCTTTTCCTTATCTTTTTTTTTTTTTTTTTTTGCAAATTCCATACGTGGAACCTGAGTCTGAAACGGGCAACACGGGTGAGGTTTTTTTCTGAGCAACAAGCTGTTGGTAGGGGACTTAGTGCCTGAAAAACCTCTGCTCTGCTGATTATTTTCCTACCTGATTTGTTACATAAGGAGGAGAAGGAATTTCCAACAAAGCTTTTGGTTATCTGGGGCGTTTGGGCTGAGGGGGGTGGTGCTGAAAATACTCCTGTGAGACAAATTCAGGGCTGCTTATTCCAAATCTCACTGAAACTGCTCCGCAGATTCTGTTTGGAACTGGATATGAAGTGTTGACACCAGGAGAAGAACTGAGTCAGAGCTGTTCCCAGGGGTCACTGAAGTCCTGAGCACTGAGAGATGCTCGAAAGTCTACAGAATTCTACAAGTCTATGGAAAATTCTAGAGTTAAATTTAAAAACTTGTGCTACTGAAGAACAGACGAGCATCTGAAGTGCTTCCTTCAATCAGTCAATCACACAAAACCACCAGTCCTTTGATATTTTTTACGAAAAGTAAATATTGCAGCCCAGAAGAACTGAAAACTGTTTTTAATCACGGTAAAACACCATTGCTGAGCAAACAAGAAGCTAAAAGTGAAAAGTCGACAGGAGGTTTGTCTGTTGGGGAAACTGAAACAGCGAAAAGGGGCTTCATTAAAAAATCCCCCAGGTCAGCATCTGAGGGCAGAGTTTAGATGTTAAAGGGAAGGAAATGGCATGTCCCAAGCAAAGCCTTTATCCTGGGACTTGCTTTTGCCAAAAAGGAGCGTGGATGTGGTTCCAGGGATATCTGTAACCTCAGATTTCCAAACGCTCCCTGCAGTTCTCTACACTCAGCCTTCCCTTTCCCCTGGGATTTCCTGTGGACCCTGTTAATACCTGAACCACTAACACGCTTCCTAGAGGATTACTGAGCTTCCCCCCATCCTGCCTTAAAGCTTTAGGACTGTTTCCATCCCTGGCATGAGTAGGTGGCCCCATCTGCCATCCAGGCAGTAACCAGAATTGGTTAATGACTGCCCCAGCGGGACAGAGATATCAGCAGCTCATTAATCCGTTATGTGGGAATTGCTTAATGGGGCAGGGAATATTCCTGCACTTCTGGCTTCTTCGCACCCCGAAACCCCCATTTCACCTAAACTGGTGTTTGGAGCTTTAAATGGACACGGTGTCTGCAGGTTGGTACCTGCAGCTTGCTGAGACTTAGAAATAAAACCAGCCAGGTGCTGAGGGGCAGGTGAGTTTGGGAGCCCCGAGGTTTCCTCCTCCAGCTGCCCCTGCTCTCCCTGCATAAACACAGAGCTTCGGTCTCCTCAGCTGGTAAATCTCAGCAGTGCCAGAATCTCATCCAGAAAACAAGCAAAAGCAAATCTGTCAAGAAACCTGAATATGAGTGAGATCAGGGGCTGGAACAGCATTTAACGTGGTTTCTGTGTGATTCTCTGAGCTGCTGGAGGATGATCCCTACCTCTAAACCTGCCTGTCTACCTACCTGCTTATTTCATTACTATCTGAGTTCTCCCCAAATAATTAAAAAAAAAAAAATTCCATTTTGCTCTCCTACTGTGTGTAGATAAAGAGCTTGAGGATTTTACATTTCCGTAACCAATAAGTGTCTGATGTGTGGGTTGGTGTCTTGTGAGTGTCTCAAGTCGCATTTGGCCTGATCCAAACCCCAAAGCAGTTAGTTATGTTTTTCATTTACTTCAAGAGCTTATAACTCAGGGATATGGGAAAAAAACCCCACCAACCCTGATGTCTTGTGAGTAATCAAAACTATTCTTTAAGAAAGGAAGAAGTCCTACTACCTCCTATCAGACATGATTTACCCATCCAATAATACTCAAACTAGGTCAAAACCAAGAGATTTGTTTATCCAACGTATAATTAACCAGTGAAACTTGGTGCTGCAGGAAATTGTGGAGGTTAATGATACAATGTCTGGCTTTGCACGTGGAGTCTTGTGTGGAAGCCAGTAAAGTGGGACAAGCTACAGAACAGCAACACCAAGGGAGTTTTTACCCTTTCCAATAAAATTAGACTGTTTGTGTTACCGTGTTCTTGCCACCTCCCATCTGTTTCTCTGCGTCTCTTGTCTCCTGTATTAAATTCTGAGCTCTTGGAATGGATGAAAACAGAGGGCTTTTAGCAGGGGCTTTGACAACCTGTATCGGTCTTCTGTCGGTAAAAGGAATAAGGCAATTTTGCCTAAAAGCCTCCTCTTGTTCAGAAGTGACGCCGAGGTAGGGATTGGAAATAAAAAATGGGACTGAACGAGTAGGAAAAAAAAAAAAAAAAAAGGAAAATTCATACATTTTGCTGGAGGCAGCTCCATGGCCCCATAAGAGGCCTGGTATGAAGTGTAATATCCCCAGGATCACTCAGATTCAAACTAATATTTAATTAACAGCTTTTTGAGGGGGAAAACGCACGATGATTCCTCTCCACTGGATTTTTTTTCCCCCCTAAGTTTAGTTTACCTTTATCCCTTTGCATTATTAAAGATGTATAAACCTGGCTCGATGTTTGCACCGTTTGAGAACAGCCTGTTGTGCAGCTGGAAATGCTCGAAACTGAGTCAGCTCAGGCGCTTTGGAGCTTGTTGGATTTAGCTCAGAGCAGCTCTGCAGACCAGCAGGCATCCCTTAGTTTGTTCTGCTGGAACAGGAATGACTTCCTGCAGTGCTGGTGGGACCCCCTGTCACTGCTCTCCCAAACTTTCTGCTTCCCAGTGTGGCACAGAAAGGCTGGAGGTGGCTCCAAGCAGAACCAGCCGAGCTCTGTGAGGGCTTTACCAGCCCAGGCTCAGCAACTGCATCTCTCCTAAACCCAAACTGGCCTCAGCACAAACACAGCTCCATTTGTATGCACTGCTGATCCCGAACCATTAAATCCTGTGGAAGCCACGCTGACTCCACACAAAGCCATCTTGGGTGCAGATAAATCCATGCAGCTGCCAGGGCTTGGAAAATAAAAGAATTCGAGTCCCAGCACAGAAGGAACCGGGGGGAAACGTGGCGGCCCCTGCGAGCTGGGAGGTCAAATTAATTGATACAGCGCTTTGTTCTGGTGTTACAGCCGTGAATCTGCAGCTGAGGCTCCGGAGCAGAATGATAATGGCAGGGAGAGCAGTGCCAGGAAGGAGAAGCCGAGCAGTTGGCAGAGCCGTGGCTGTGGCGAGGACGGGAATTCTCAGGAGATCTGAAGAGGCAAAGGGAGCAGCTCCCTGCACTCGAACCTGGGGGGGGGGAATGGAGAATCCTGGGAACAAAAGAAGGCACTGAGGAATTCCGGTCAGCAGGTCAAGGGAGATGATTCTCCCCCTCTACTCTGTCCTCATGAGACCCCACCTGGAGTTCTGTGTCCAGCTCTGGAGTCCTCAGCACAAGATGGACATGGGTCTGTTGGAGCGAGTCCAGAGGAGGCCACGGGGATCCTCTGAGCCCCTCTGCTCTGGAGCCAGGCTGGGAGAGCTGGGGGGTTCACCTGGAGAAGAGAAGGCTCCAGGGAGACCTGAGAGCCCCTTGCAGGGCCTAAAGGGGCTCCAGGGGAGCTGGGGAGGGACTTGGGACAGACAAGGTATGGAAGGACAGGACAAGGGGGAATGGCTTCAAACTGCCAGAGGGCAGGGTTAGATGGAATACTGGGAAGAAATTCTTGCCTGTGAGGGTGGGGAGGCCCTGGCACAGGTTGGGCAGAGAAGCTGTGGCTGCCCCTGGATCCCTGGAAGTGTCCAAGGCCAGGTTGGACAGGGCTTGGAGCAACCTGGGCTGGTGGAAGGGGTCCCTGCCCATGGCAGGGGGTTTGGAACACGATGCTCTTTGCAGTCCTTTCCAACCCAAACCATTCCAACGCAGACTTTACAATTCTGTAAAATTCTGGCTTGTGGATAGGGGCAGGACGGATTCCTGCAGGGAGTTCCTGCAGAGAAGTGGGCGGTTTCCATAGGAGGGATGAAGGATTGCCAGAACTCCTCGACTGGCACAGCGTGTTTAGAGAACAGCAGCAATAAAACATGCAGTGCCTCCTGCTAGCAGCACCAGTAATAACCATCAAGATTAATATTGATGTTGATATAAATAAAGCTCTATGCAATTATGATCAGCTATGGTCAGAAAGGTATTATTTTTCCCGGCTTGGACAATTAAGTGCAGTGTGTGCACTTACAGACAGAGAATGTTGGAAGGGAAGGATTGATGTTGTTTTCTGAAACGTTCAACACTGGCCACTGTCAGAGACAGGAAACTGCATCGATCTGCTTGGGAATGACAATTTCTCTTCCCTGCAACAGCAGCAAAATATTTGTGCTGGGAGTTCAGTGCTTTGGCCTCACTTAATTCAATACTGAAAGATCGTGGTGGGCACAGGTACATAAACCTGCTGGTGTGATGGAGTGAGAATCTTGCTTATGCCTCTGCATGGAAAGAGTTTGTTTTAGGATAAGGCAGGAGCTTAAAGTAAAAGCTGAATGTAAACATGTAAATAAAATGTAAATCAGGGATCAGCCAGTTTCCAGTCTGCTCCCTTACAGTGCAAGCCAGAACTTCCCTCTCTGGGTGTGACAAATTAGGACTGGCCACATGTGAAACCGCACAGAGATTTCCAAAATCGGAGAACCATAGAATGGTTTGAGTTGGAATGGAGCTTTTAAAGGTCATCTGGTTCCAACTCCATGCCATGGGCAGGGACACCTTTCACCATCCCAGGTTGGTCCAAGCCTTGTCCAACCTGGCCTTGGACACTTGCAGGGATGGGGCAGCCACAGCTTCCCTGGGAAACAAGACTCTTCCACACTGGTACTTATGGTATTTATCTGATCCTGAGTAAACAATCTAAACCAGCAATAAACTGCCCCCCAAAAAATAAAAAATCAAAACCAAACTCACAAATCCAAGACCCCTCCAAAGAGATGATTTTCTTCTGCAGGAATATCCCGAATCCTCACTTATTGGTGCCTCAGGAAGTCAAGCAGGATGAACCTGAACCAGAGAGGTGTCATCTCGGTGAGATATCCTGCACTTATACCTTGTCAAAGGTGTCCTGATCAAACTGTGTGCACCTGTCAGTTGAAGAGAGATATTTGTTGCTGTTCTGATGGGTTATGGATCAGCTGGGAAAACAGTTGTGTCACATTCTGCTACACCCAGATTTAGCCCTGGTGCTCGAATCTGTCAGGTATTTATCCAGGGTAACTTCCTGGCCTTTGGGAGAGTGATAATGAATAACTGAGCTTTTTACCATCATGATAATAATGGAGTTTTAATGGTGAATTAAGGAACAGAATGGGAGAAAATCCAGCCATGAAGCTGTTGCTGCCAGTTAAATAGTCAGATATGGAAGTGTTAATGGATCTGGGTGAACGAAGGAGTGATATAATCACACGGTGTCTATAAACATAAATCAGGATCAACAAAATACTTGCTGCACAGGTTCAGCCTCAGATTCTAGGGCAAGAAGCAGCTATAAACCTATAGATAGGTTTGTTTATAAACCCGAGGGAACTGGGGTTGTTTAGCCCAGAGAAAAGGAGGCTCAGGGGGGACCTTCTTGCTCTCTGCAACTCCCTGACAGGAGGGGGGAACTGGGAAGGGGTGTCAGGCTCTGCTCCCAGGGAACAAGGGACAGGATGAGAAGAAACTGCCTCAAGTTGCACCAGGGGAGGTTCAGATTGGATATTGGGGAAAATTCTGGAAGGAAAGGGTTGTCCAGCATTAGTACAGGCTGCTCAGGGAAGTGGCAGAATCACCAGCCCTGGAGGGATTAAAACATGAGCAGGTGTGGCACTTGGGGACGTGGTTTAGTGGTGGCTTTGGCAGTGCTGGGTTAATGGTTGGACTTGATGATCTTAGAGGTCCTTTTTCAACTTAAACCATTCTATGGTTCTATTCCACTGTTCTCTATTCCTTGGCTTTTAGATCTTGGCTGCACTAGAAAATGTCTCTACCATGTTCTGTCAAGTGCTGACCAGTTCAGTGCTGGTGGCCAACATGTGCAGGGGTGGCCAAACTGAGAGGCACAGAGTAGAAAAACGCTTGGACTATGATTTCTGACCCAAGAATTGGATGCACTTCGGTCTAGTTAAAGCATATGAGCCAAGGAAAATAATTGGAAAACCTCATTAGAGGGTATTTAATCCCATCTCCATGGGCACGTTTTCTCCTGCGTGCCCCGCTGGCACTGACAAGTAAGATGTGGCCAAATCAAATTCTCCTGGCATTATAAATGGAAATAAACTGTGTCCCCTAATTTTCAGAGGAAAACAATTAATTTCTCGAAACAAAACTGTGCCTCTGCCTTAATTTTCTTCCTATTTTCCTCTCCGCCAGAGCACCACATCAATCATTTTCCTTCTCTAAAGTCAACCTCTGCCTCTGACTTGTCTCAAACAATTGTAGGATGAACCTGCCGTCAGAAACCACCTTCTGATGCTTGGCCTGACTGAGCTGCCACTGACCCCTGGCAGGAACTCACTCCCACCCTCTGTACACCTTTTATTTGTTGTTCTACTTACAGGGAAATGAAGGGGAAAGCCATAAAAATAACGAGCGCGTAAACAACTCTGCCGGGGGAGCAAACAGCTCTGAGGAAGAGCCGTGAAAAATCACAGGGAGCAGAGAAAGTCTCCCCAGATAAATGTGACTATTTAGGACAGCCAGACAGTAATAGCTGCGTTTGCAAAAGTCAGAGTGAATGTACCACGTCATTCCCAGCAAATTCGTGTTCAGTGGACACGGCCCATTTTCTGTTCCCCGGGGATGGTGATTTTCTTATGGTTTGTTCTCTCCCTAATTGTCCAGACTTTCCAAGTAGTTTTCCTATTTCTTTGGCCTCTCATTTGTAGTTTTATAGGTTGTTACAAGCGCTGGTGAAATGTGATGTGTGAAAAGCGAGGCGAGTTAATTTGGAGTGGGTGTAAGGGGAGTGCTGGAGTTGCCACGGTTGGATGAGCCCTGTCCTAGAAGGGAGGTTTCTGGCAGAAACAATATCCATCAGCAGAGGCATCATTTGCTGAGGGCAATGAAATGTGTGGGCTCTCGGGAGGGAAACTGAGAAAACAAAATTGAAACCACTTCTAAGCCTGAGCCTTCCTCCCTGACTGCTGGGATTTGTATAAATGCAAATACACCGTCATTTCCTGCATCCTCCCGTGCTTGACACCCACCAAATATCCTCCTGTTTGGCCACTGTTTGTTCTGCAGGATGCAAGGGATGTGTGGGCACCTCTCAGGGGTCAGATTGCACAGAGATGGATGTGGGAGCAAGATGGGAAAGTTTTTGTGAGGGTGAGCAGGCCCTGGCACAGGTTGCCCAGAGAAACTGTGGCTGCCCCTGGATCCCTGGAAGTGTCCAAGGCCAGGTTGGAGCAACCTGGGCTAGTGGAGGGTGTCCCTTCCCATGGCAGGGGGGTTGGAATAAGATGATCTTCAAGGTCCCTTCCAACCCAACCCATCCTGTGACTGTGGGATTGTTCAGGGCCAATTTTTGCAGTGTTTTTTTGCATGACTTTATTAAGATGAGTCACTCTGAAGATCTGAGGCAAAGCTGCTCCTCTTCCCCATCAGCAAAGGAATCAACTGGGTAGCAGATGACTCACCTTCTCCTGCTGCACCACTGCCAGGGAACATCTGTGGTACCATCACCTCCAGATGCTCATCTCCCGAGGCCAACCCCAAATGAACCTAATTAAATTAAATGGAATTAAAATCTATGGGCTTCTTAAAGAAGCAAAGAAGGTTGTGGTGCTTTGTTGAAATGCTTTAAGAATTCAAGGTATTTAGGGATACTCTCCTATTATAATATCTACAAATTACCTTTGTTTTGGAAAGCAAGCTGAGATTTTCCTCGGTTTCCCATTATCCCAAAATTGCAAAACTTAAATCCTCATATTTCACATGTTGTGGTAAAGCACTTCCCAAAGGATGGTCAGATGTGGCACTTGAGGACGTGGTTTAGTGGTGAACTGTGTTGACAGCTGATGATCTTAGAGCTCTTTTCCAACCCAGAGGATTCCCTGAGGCATCTCCAAGGTTGGCTCCCTGCAGAGATGGGCTGAGCACATGAGAGGGGCTGTTGGCTCTGATTCTGCCAGGCCTCAGCTCCCCCTCTAATTATAACTTCTGATAAGCTTTTGCAAAATTTGCAGCTCTCCATTCATTCCTGTGCGCTCAGCATGACAGTGCTACAGCAGCAGGGTGTATTTGTGCGGTGGGTGATGTTGTTTCTCTAAAGAGCTAATCCTAAAAATCCTCAGGGAGGGGGGCAAAAAAAAAGCTTCTTTGAACGTTATAAAACTGCACATTTGCCTGCTGCTAATTAGGAAATGTAACCTCCAGTCTGAACCTTCTTGGAGAGTGGGGATGAGAAAAAATACCCTGAGAGCAGGTGGGGAAGGGTTAACAAAGGCACCTCCTGCTGGGAAATTGAAATATTCTTTCTGGCTCAGAGAAAGCAGAGCACTCATCAAGCACACAGGCTCTTCATTTGGTGTCTGACAGTGCCACAGGGGACAGGGAGACGCCGCAAACCAAGGTCACTCCTCCCTCTTGGAAGGGATGAATTCCTACCTGCTGGCACTGGGGTTGGACCTCCAGCTCTGCCAGACCCCTCAGTGACACCAGTCAGGCAAAAAAAAACACCTGAAAAAGGCAAAAGTACCAGCACCCAAATCCTCAGATACAGAGAGCTAAAAAGGACGAGGAAATTATCCAATCTGACCGCATTTGGGATGGGATTTTCCCCAATTATTTCTCCACAGAGTCTGATCACTCGTCACTTAAGGGGGAACTAAAAGTCAGTAGCCTGGGGATGGCAGCCAAATTAAAACTCTGCCTCTCGGAGCTGGGAATCAGAGGAGAAAATTAAACAGCTTTTAGGATCAAATTCTACAAAGAATTCTGTGTGTACCTACCCAAAGGACTAGAGGGACGTACATAAAGCAGTGAGGATGGTCAGACAGTGGTGGGAACACTTCCTGGCTGTCTGTACTGCTCAGCTGTTGGCATTGCTTTGGGATGGTGTTGGGATCTGCTCACTGCCCCAGGCGTGGGCTGAGAAGGTCGTGGGCCAGCAGCTCTTGCTGGGCAGCAGAAGGAGGAATCCACCCTGTCCGGGGGAAGAACAGGAACAGAGTTCAGCCACATCAACAGCAGCCCTGATCTCAGGTCAGAGGATGAACCCCGCCCTTCTTTCTTTACAGGTGTGGGTATAATTGATCAGCCTATTTCTGGGCCAAAAAAAAAAAAATGCCTGAGCATTTAAACTACATCTTGCCAATGATTTTCAGATGCCACAGCACTGCCTGAGGAGGAGGAGGAGGAGGAGTAATCATGTCTCTGTGGAGGGAGAACTGTCATAACATTTATCCAGAGCTGAATGACCTGTTCCCAAGGAATAGCAAAGCTCTCCAGTATCAAGCAGATGACAATTTTTAAAGCCTGAAGATGCTGTGATTTACAGGGGGAGGCAGAACAGAGAGAGAGGGAGGCTCTGTGTTAAGGAGAACAAACCTGCAAACAGCTCCCTCACAGACTCCACCAAGTCCTGGTCAGCTTGGGAAGCTCCTGGCCCGTGTCTGGGTCTTAAATGTTAATACAGCATGACAGGAGGATGTTCAGAGCGAGAGGAGGCTTTCACTGGGGTTTTGCATGTGCCACTGAGCTCTACAACCTCCTGCTTTCCCCTCAAGAAGGGGTTGTGGCTGCCTGGGCTGGAGGGAGCTCTGGTAACAGTTCAGTCATAGCTTTGGGTCGTTTTGCTGTGCTGGGAGTGTGTGGGAGGACCTGCTGTGGGGAGACACACTTGGGTTAGGATTAGGGTTGGGGTGAGGCAGAGTTAGATGAGAGATTAGGAAGAAATCCTTCCCTGTGAGGGTGGGCAGGCCCTGGCACAGGTTGCCCAGAGAAGCTGTGGCTGCTCCAGCCCTGGAAGTGTCCAAGGCCAGGTTGGATGGGGCTTGGAGCAACCTGGGACTGTGGAAGGTGTCCCTGCCCATGGCAGGGGGACTGTAACTGGAAGATCTTCAAAGTTTCTTCCAACACAAGCCATCGATGATTTTAGGATTCTGGATACTAGGATTTGACTCATTTGCTGGGAAAGTCTGAAAAATCTTTCTAAGGCTTGTAGTGCCACTGGACAATGCTGGTCATAGAAGAAGATACGTCTTAACCAAGCTGGCAGCTGGGATTGGGACAGATTTTAGACTTGTTTCTGTGGAGAAAATGGCCTACATTGCTGTGGTGTGCATTTCACACCACCTGCCTCTCCAAAGCAGGACCTTGGTGCGGTGTGGGGACAGTGATGGGAGAGGAGGTGACTGTCACAGCCCTGAGTGCACCAACAGGTTCTGCCACCTCCTCCCTGCCCCTCCTGCCAGTGCTCAGGGTCAGCCCTGACGTAGGGCAGCTGCAACCTTGGATCTGCCATGGAAACCTGAGAATTCCTGCTCGGTGTTTTTGCCCATGAACCCTCCAACCCTCGGCTTGAGGAGCTGTGTTTCAGCACAAACTCCTGCCCCTGCTCCTTGCCTGAGCTGGGCTGCAGCTCTGGCCCTGCCCTGCCCTGCAGTCCTTCCTGGCAGAGGGAAGGAGGAAGATGGAGCTCGGAGTAATATAATAAAAGTCAAAGCTTATTCCCATTCCACTCATGTCAGTATTAAAATAGTGGGATTCTTTGCCGGCATAAATGTCTAATTGATTACTAATTCCCTTTCCAGAGGCATCGTGTCCTTTAGCCCCTGTTTCACGTGGACTGCAAATGGAGAGCAGAACGAAACCCCAGCGATGGGGCTGCATTTCTCAAAAAGCACATCTGCCTTCTTGCTCATGCTGGTCAGGCTTTTTTTAAAAGTCAAAGTACTCGGGGCTCCCCGCTGATAAAAATATTCCGGGCTGCTGCTTGACTCCGGGGTGGAGGTAACGTGAAACCTCCTCAAAGCAGCGCTGACTGAAACACTCTCACCTGCTCCTGCCCCCTCCTTTGGTTGCATCACATGCCCTGGGGCTCTGCTGTGAACCGAGCACGGAGCTGACAGGGCTCGGGGAGAGGAGTAGGTGCATCCCCTCTCTTTTCTGGTTTTCTGATCTGCCTCCCGGCTCTCCTCACCCAAAACATCGTGTCAGAGGGGATGAACAGTGAGGCGTGGGAACATTTCACGCCGCCTGTGTCACTCTGACCTCCCGCGAAACCTGGGCAGAAAGGGAAGAGCTGCTGGGAAGAGCTGCCTGGAGGATCTCTGTGCTTGCTTTGTCCTTGGGATGTGAGCCGGGGAGTGGAAGAAGAGGGGAAGCCCAGAGGCTTGCTCAGGGTACAGCAGTCAGCAGTAGGAACAGCGGAAATAATCCCAATGTAAATCGTGGGAAAGACACACGAGAACTCGGGGTAAATTCAGAATTTACAAAAAACAAACACAAAACCAACCAAGGAACATATGCCAGGAGGTCAGCGTGTATTTGCATATTTCCATATTAATAGAGAGGAAGAAGAGATGGTTTTCATGCCATGCACAGCTGAGCTGTGGAACTCCCTGCCACAGGTTGGGGGTGAAGGAAAAACCTACCTGGGTTAAAAAGAAAATTCAGACAGCATTTTAGAGAGATCTCTTGAGGATTACCAAGCAGGAAAAAAAAACCACATCAGGGTCATGAAATCCTTTGAGATGAAAGTAGCTGGAAGCTCAAGTTGTTTGGGGGGAGTATCACTTTGACATCTGCTTATGGACACTTTTGGGAACAGGGCAGTGGACTGCTTGTGCCTTAGGGATACTGAATCAGTATCCCTGCCCTTTGCCCTTCTGCCAGGATTTATTCATTAACAAGAAACCATTAACATGAATATGACAAAGCTGAATAATTATTTAATGACTCTTCTCATATTAAACCAAACCTGATATCCTGAGAACACTGAAAGAAGCCAGTGTTGCACTTCTCAGACCTATGTCATGGGATGCATTCAATTCAGGGACAGCAGCCAGGCAAATAAACCTCCCATGTGTTCATCAAATGCTCACAAAATCGAGGATTTAGATTACAAATCATGACATGTTCTTCTGTAATAATGCAGAGCAAATAGAAGGATTTACCTCCTGTTATAACATTAAACAAGCTGTTCTGGGGGTTAAAAAACCTACTTCCCAATTTCCCAGGAAATGAAAATTCAAGGCTTTCCTTCCTGTGTTCCTCCATCAGGGGTGTTTTGGGAGGTACTGAAGTGATGTGATTCAGAGACCAGCATTCCTGTGGGAATGCTGAGCTCAGCCAGGGGCTTCCACTGACGTGGTGGTGACACAAAATGTTTGGAGACGTGACCCGTGACAGCCCATTACCCTGCCGAGAGAAATGTGGAGGCTAAAAAAGAAACACAGAGCCTTGAGCTCCCTGGCCTTGCCAGCCACTGTCAGAGGACTGCTATGATCCAATAAAAAAATCATGGAATCATTTAGGATGAAAAAAAGACCTCTGAGATCATCAAGTCCAACCGTTCACCCAGCACCGCCGTGTTCCCCCCACTAAGCCATGTCCCCAAGTGCCACATCCACAGCCTTTGGAACACTCCCAGTGATGGAGACTCCATTAGTCCCCTGGGCAGCCTGTTCTGATATGACTGATATCTCCTCCAACATCTTTTCACTGAGCTTGTGATTCCTGGACGGGTATGAATTTGAGCATGCTGAGGAGGTTTTAATCTTACACTCCTTCCCCATTTTGCTAACGCTTTGGATTCACTGTTTGCATATCTAAGATCATAGAATCCAAGAATGGTTTTGGAAGGAACCTTGAAGACCATCTTGTTCCAACCCCTGCCATGGGCAGGGACACCTTCCACCAGCCCAGGTTGCTCCAAGCCCTGTCCAACCTGGCCTTGGACACTTCCAGGGATCCAGGGGCAGCCACAGCTTCTCTGGGCAACCTGTGCCAGGGCCTGCCCACCCTCACAGGCAAGAATTCCTTCCCAATATCCCATCCCTGCCATCTGGCAGTGAGAAGCCATTCCCCTTTGTCCTGTCCCTCCATCCCTTGTCTCCAGTCCCTCTCCAGCTCTCCTGGAGCCCCTTTAGGCCCTGCAAGGGGCTCTAAGGTGTCCTTGGAACCTTCTCTTCCCCTGGCTCAACACCCCCAGCTCTCAGAGGTGCTCCAGCCCTGTGAGCAACTTAATGGCAAGCGTGGAATAAATATTTAGCTTAAAAGATAAAGATTTAGAACTTTTTTTGCATCTTCTTCTGTTCTGTCCTGTTGCTCACTGCAGGTCAAGAAGCTACTCAAGAAGCAGGAGCAGAGGGTGGTACAGCAGGGATCGCTCCAGGAGTCGAAGCAGCTCTTACCACAGTTACAAGAGTCGTAGGTGAGAAGTTGTAGAGAAGAATTTCTTCCTAATCTCTACTCTAACCCTGCCCTCAGACACCCAGTGGTTTAACTCCACTATTCAGACACACCCAAAGTGCATCCACGTACCATAAATAAGAGTTTGTGAAATGCACACAGACTGTCAGAGCCTCCTCTTTCAGACCTGGGTGTACCTTTCCTTTCAAGCAGAGCTGTGTGCTGTCAGCTGGATAATTCACAATTATTTACCTTGGAACCAGCACTGTGGCCTTTCAAAGCCCAAGGTTTGTGCCCAGCCCTCCTGCTTGCTCAGGAAGTCTTGGGGAAGACACCTGAGCTCCAACAAGCTGATTATGTCTATTTTAACACAACCATCAGGTGCCAACTTGCATTCACCCAGAGAGCTGTCAAGGGGTTTTCCATGCCAGTGTGTTTTCTTCTAAGTTTCATTTACACCTTTTAGGGCAAGTCTCAGTATCTGCCATGCTCTGGTCTTTCCTAGTCATGGCTGGGATCAGTAAATCCTCAGGAAATCCTGATGGCAAGCAATCTAATAAAGCAGTCCTTTGTTTCGTGGTTGGCATGATGGTTCAAATAAGAGGTCAGGCAAAAAAAATCATGTTTTCCTGAGTGGGTGAGCACCCTGCCTCTTTCTTACCCCCAATAAGGAGTGAATTTGCAGTTATTATGATTATTTTCTTTGCCCCAGATACTCAGTCCACACTTTACTCCACAGTTTTCACTTCGACATAAGGATTTTCTGCTTCAAAATGGAAGCAAAGACGGGCTCCAGATTCCCTGACAGAGCTTCTCATATGGGATACAGATCATCTCAGCTTATCTGGCTCAAGCCTGTCTGCACATAACCTTGTTTTCCTTGGAAGTTCAGTGTTGCTCTGGGCTTCATTGTTCACATTTCTCACAGCTGGAGCCGTGGCGAGAGAAAAATCAGCTTTTTGTGTCTCTCCTGCACCACTGGGCAGATCACAGCTGATGTAGAGGGAAATATTTGTTCCTTATAATTGTTTAGATGCAGCCTTCAACCTGGAAGTGTCCAAGGCCAGGCTGGACAGGGCTTGGAGCGACCTGGGATGGTGGAAGGTGTCCCTGCCCATGGGGTTGGAACTGAATGAGCTTTAATGTCCCTTCCAACCCAAACCATTCTGTGATTCTCTAACACAAATGGGGGTACAGATGCAGCAACTGCTCAGTAGTTCGTCCTACCCACTGTATTGTGAACTTCACCAGCTTCCTAAGAAATGTCCAAAAACCAGAGGGAAAAACCTACCAAGCCACTTCAGGTGGTGACAGCAAAGAGGGAGCTGTTCCCTTCCAAGGCAGGGGGAACGAGATCAAAATCCACCAAAACACCTCCTGCATGGCTGCAAGACGACTTTGCAATCAAGCTCATCTGTTCCCCAGCATCCCAAAAACATCCTTTTCCCCAACAGGAAGAATCCAAAGAAACCCTCAGCAGGGATGGAATCAGGTTGTGAAAGGAACACAGACTTGCAGCAGTGTGATGTTTCCCTGAGCAGTGGAAGCTGTTAGAACAGATAATGTCTCTGTGTCGAGACTTTTGGAATTCAGAGCTCCCATGTTCAGTAAGGATTTATTGTTTACTGTTTTTATTCTGCTGTTTTTCAGATGAATGTCCTGGGAGAAGAGAGTTTGTGACGTGTTACTGCCCAAACACTCACGGTGAGAATCACAGAATTGTATCAGAGTGGTTGGGGTTGGAAAAGATCATTAAAGGTCATCCAGTTCCACCCCCTGCCATGGGCAGGGACACCTTCCAGTATCCCAGGTTGCTCCAAGCTCTGTCAAACTTGGCCTTGGACACTTCCAGGGATCCAGGGGCAGCCACAGCTTCTCTGGGCAACCTGTGCCAGGACCTCCCCACCCTCCCAGCCAACAATTCCTTTCCAAAATCTAATCTAAATCTCTCCTCTTTTAATTTCAAACCATTCCCCCTTGTCCTATCTCTATCTGACCAGGTGAAAAGCTGCTCTGCCACATTTTTATAACCCCTTTTAAGCACTGAAAGGCTGCAGTGAGGTCTCTCCTGAACCTTCTCTTCTCCAGGCTGAACAACCCCAGGAGCATCAACAACCTCGAGGCTCAGGTGCCGATGCCAGATGTGGAGCCTCCTGACTTGTTTCCATACCTGGCACCCCCAGGAGGAAGGAAGATGGCAAATCTGCTTTGTATCCCAGCTCATCTTGTGCAGCAGGTCCTAATTAAAGAGAAAAGTCCATCTGTCACTTGGGATGTGCAGAGTCCATCCTGAAGCGCCGCCACAAGGGCTGAACTACAGAGCTTGGTTTTGTTTCACCCAAGAGCTCCCAGAAGGTGATCTGGCTGAAGTGTCCGAGCTCTGTGCATGTATCCCTGGGAAAATCCCACCATTTTCCCCCTTCCTTGGCTGCTGCTGGTGCTCTGGCATGGCTCCCACTGCTCAGCTGGATGAGCACTCCCATCCTCAGGCCCCACACCCCAGCCCCCTCCCCATCTCCATACCCCAGCCCCATCCCTACAGCCCATCCCCACATTCCACCCTTATTCCCATCCAGAGACCCATCCCACACCCCATCCCCATCCTCATCCCCAGTCCCATTCTCACACCCTATCCCCATCTGCATCCTAATCCCTATTCTCATCCCTATGGTCATCCCCAGCTGCAGCCTCATCCCCATTCCAACCCCCTCTCCCCATCCTCATCCCCACCCCTAGTCCCATTCCCCCACCTCATCCCCACATCCTGTTCCCATCCCCACCCCAATCTCAACCCCATCTGCATCCCAATCCCCATTCCTATCCTCATACCCCATTTCCACTGCCACCCCCATCCTCATCCTTACACCCTATCTCCATCTCCATCTGCATCCCAATCTCCATTTCCATCCCCACACCCCATCCCCAGCCTCACCCTCACATGCCATTGCCATCCCTACACCCCAATCCCATCCCCAAATGCATCCCTATACCCCAGTTCCATCCTCATCTGCATCCCAATCCCCATCCCCACACCTACACACCATTCCCATCCTCATTCCCATCCCCAGTACCATTCCCACACCCCATCCCTATCCCCAGCCTCATCCCTACACCCCAATCCCATCCCCATTTGCATCCCCATCCCCATCCCTACACCCCATCCCCTATCCCTGCACCCCATCCCCATCCCCTATCCCTGAATCCCACCTCCAACCCATATCCCTGCACCCCATCCCCATCCCCTATCCCTGAATCCCACCTCCAACCCATATCCCTGCACCCCATCCCCATCCCCATCCCCTATCCCTGAATCCCACCCCCAACCCATATCCCTGCACCTCATCCCCATCCCCTATCCCTGCACCTCATCCCAATCCCCTATCCCTGAACCCCATCTCCACGCCTGTACCCCATTCCTGCACCCCATGTCCACCCTCATCCCCCATTCCCACACCCCATCCCGACCCTAACTCCATCCTCGCACCCCACCCCTATTCCCATCTCCATCCTCGCACCCCACCCCTATTCCCATCTCCATCCTCGCACCCCACCCCAATTCCCATCTCCATCCTCGCACCCCACCCCTATTCCCACCCTCATCCCCACACCCCACCCCGACCCCATCTCCATCCCCACACCCCATTCCCGCACCCAATCCCGACCCCTATCCTCATCCCCGCACCCCATCTCCATCCCTATCTCCATCCCCACACCCCATCCCTATTCCCCTCTCCATTCCCGCACCCCATCCCCATTCCCATCCCCATTCCCCATCCCCCGCTCTCCCGCCCCGGTCCCTCCTCCCGTCCCGGCTGTCCCCGCGCTGTCTCCATGGCGGCCGCGGGCGGGGCCGGGGCTGTGGCGGACCCGGAGGCCGGAAAGGCCGCGGGACGGGCGGGCACGGTGAGTGCGGAGGGTCTGCACTCTTTTTTCTCTTTTTTCCGACCCTCTTTTTCCTCCTCCTTCTCCTCTTTCTCCTCTTCCCCCTCCGTCCCCGCGGGGCCGGGGCGATCCGGGCCGTGCGCGGGGCTGGGAGGGCGTGGGGGGAGCGACCTGGGGTAATAGAAAGGGGTTTTTGGGGGGTCCTCCGGCAGGTAAGGGAGGTTTGGGGGGCTTGGAGGGGTCTGGAAGGCGATGGAGGGAGTTACGGGATGAAGGGATGGGGTGGGGGTGAGCAGGGAGATGTGTGTGTTGGCGTTGGGATCCCCTGTATGGATGTAGGGTTTGGGGGTCCCTTGGGGTGCTCGAGGGGTGGAGGAGGAGGAGGAGGATTTGGGACTCTCAGCGGGGTTTGGGTTGGACTGGGGATAGCTTGAGGTGAGCTGGGATAACGTGAGGGTTTGGGACCTGTGGGATGGGAGTAGGATTTGGGGATGCCTGGGATGCTCGAGGGGTGTATGGGGGGGACTTGTCAGTCCTGATTGAGGGGGTGTATGTGAGTGTTTGCTTTCAACAAACTAGTTTTATGCAAGAGTGTGGGAAAGGGATTCTTTTGGGAATTTTAGGATGCTTAAGGTGGAGGGAGAAGAGGCGTGAGTAGAGTGTAATTATGTGTGAGTGGAGCAGTATGGATATGGGAAGGGTCCTTAGTTGCATGGACTGGTGAAGGTACAGGGATGAGCTGGTGAGCTTTGGGAGGCTTCAGCTGGGTGGGGTGGGTGTGTTTTTGGGAATAAGTTTGGGAATAGGTGTTCCTGACAGATCAAGGTGAGGCAAAGCTTCAGAGCCTCACAGAGTTGTGGTGGTGTGGTTTGGAGGCCTGTCCACTGCGGCACTGGGATTGATGGAATTATGGGGTTTGAGATTTGCACAACATGCTCCGTTCCTGATAATTCACAGGAGTTTGTGTAGACAGGAGATTTGGGATGGTAAGGGTTTTCTACGTGCTTCCCTTTGGGGATAAGGATAAAGCCTGTAGGATTTATAGGAGCCTGTAAGCTCTGAATATGCACAAATCCTGTGTTAAAATTTGAGATAACATCGTGCTTTCAAACTGCTTTAATTCCCTGCTCGGCCTGGAGAGTGGCTCTTGTTGCTGTGGGTTTGTGATGTAGCTGGTCAGCACTGCTGGGGGCACGGAGGGGCAGAAGGTGGGATGGAGCAGGTGGATACAGCCCCTGCAATCTTAGAAGATGAGAATTCAACAGTGGTTTGGATTTGCTGGTTTATACATGTGAGAAGAGGGTAAAATCCACCTTGTGATCCCACGGAGATGGAGTAACTCTCCCTCATGATCCACATCCCTCCCAGTTGTTTTCTTTTCTTTGGAATGAAACCAACCCTTGAGCTGCAGCTCTCTTAAATGTTTTGTGTTTGAGTCAGCCTGAATCCCTCTCATACTCCAGCATCCTACCTGTGGCTGTCCATGACTCCCTCTGGAGATTGCCTGCCTGAGGAAAGATGCTTTAGTGCTGCAGTTATCATCATGAAGCTGTCACATGTCCAAAAAACTTCACAGGCTGCTTCAGGACCATGGAAACATCCACTAAAGCTTTCTGCTCTTCCTTCAGCAGGAAGGTCAGGACTGGAAAAAATAGTTGGGTGTTGTTGTGTTTGAAGGTTGGATGCAGAGAGAAGGGAAATGTGGCTCTGAACAGGGAGGGGAGTCAAATACTTGAGAGAAATCCTGGTAACAAGACATGTCATATTTGTGTTGGAAGGAAACTTTCTGCTTTTGGTGGTGAGATGGAATCATTTCTGAAAGAGCTGTGTTTTTAACATCGTTCCCCTGGTTTGCATTTGCTCTCAGAGCCTTTTGAGTAGATTGTTTCCTAAGTTCAGGCAATCAAGCAGGAGTTTGTGGAGCGTGTGAGGAAGTGTGGCCCTGGTGAGTTGGGTGTAATCTCCTTACCCCGAGGAGTTGTGTAACACTGTAGTGGAGTGCAAGGGGTCTGATTGAGGCTGCCTTGATAATCCCCAGGCAGACACTGGAGAGAGTTGTCTGCTGCTTAGGAAGTGAGGGAAGGAGGAAACTGTGCTTCAGGTAACCTGCTATGGAAATACACTAAAGAATTGTTTGTTCTGATAGTGGTAAATACGTGCTGTTTGAGCCCTGCATTAACAGTTTTATTTTAAAGTGTTGTCGGATGTACAGATGCTTTAAGCGGTGAAAAAAAAACAACTTTGTTTGCTTCAGTCAGAAATTACAACTTGTTCTCCCGAAGCAACTGCTTAAAATCCATCTCAGTGTTCTGGCTGCTTTGTGCCAGTAGAATGGGTGGTCTGACCTTGGTGTGATGTTATTAATTGTGAGTAATTTGATAATCTGCTCAGCCCGCAGACATGGGTACTTTGCCCAAGTTCGGGAGCCAAGGTCAAAGACCTGCCACGTACAGGTGGTTGCAGATCTTTGGGCTCCCGATCCTGAGCAAACAGAGGGAGCCTGGAGGGGGAAAGGGCAGTGGATGTGGAATAGGAACAGCATCCAGTCACCTTGACCAGTCAGTGGGTTGTGACAGGTTGTCACAGGGGGGAGGGTGACGTGGCAAAAGCGGCTGGCAAGTAGTTAAAACTCCCAGGGAGGGGACATCGGTGACTGCCACAAACTCTGTGCAAGGAACAAGAGGCTTGTGACAGAGCAAAAGGAAAACCCAGAGCCTCCTTGGTCTGAGGAAGGAGCGTGGATTCGCTTCTGCAGTGAGGTCTGGCAGTTAATTTGGAATTTGTCTGGTGGGCACCCTCAGCAGATCTTTCCCAGGAGATCAGAGGATCCCTCTAATGGGCAGCTGATGGGCAGCTTTGTGCCCTGCAGCAGGAAGGTTTGCATGGCTTGGGAAGCTGTGCCACTCTATATGTGCACTTGATGTTATCCTTAGTGATGAATATATATATATATATATTTAATTTTAAACTCTTAGTGATACAGGGAGCTGAATAATTTCATAGGCTGGATAGATTTTAGAAAATGTATTTGATTTTTCTAAGCTTGGTGCTTTTTTTCCTGTTTTCCTGGCCATCTTTTGCCTCTTTTGGAGTTATTTTGGAGTTAAACTTCATCAGTGTTGCCAGCTTTCCACCATTAAACTGTGCTGCTCTGAGCAACTGTGCTTAAAAGTTGGCTGTGTTAAACTTAATGTTTCTGAGTTAGCAGGTGTATTTTTTTTGTTTTATTTCACTTTTATGTTAATTTTCTGCGCTATTTCTTTCATGGCTGCTACCACATCACGTTGAAGAAGAATGTGATGTTTCAAGCTGACTTACAACAATCTTGATTGTCGTTGAAATTCTTTTTGCTGAGTGTTGACGTGAGGTTTGTGAGCTTGGTTTGACTTTACCTAGCTGGAGAAGAACTCTGAGAGGGGACAGCGGACAGAAAATAACATCCAGTTCTTTAATTTCCATTTTTAAAAATTCAAAACAACACCTCTCAAGAGATGTCTGAGATCTTGTGTGGTTTTAATTTGCTTTTCTAAGGAAACAAGTCACTTGTTCTGACAATGGCAGTTGCTTTAAACAATCCCACAAGTTGTGTGGAAATGATTCCCATGCAGAGCAGAAATGAGACCCTTTTAGTGCTGCTGGTGGTAGGAACTCAACCTTTATTAGAAATCAAAAACCCTGGGTTTTTTAGACGAGGAAAACACGTCCTGATGAGACACATTTCAAAGAGACTTTGAGCATCCTAATGAACTGTGTGATACAGGGCTGGTTAAAACAGCCCTTCTCTATCTGAGGTTTGAGTTCACAGGGTGGTTTTATTGCTTTCTTTTTATTTCCCTAATGCTTTATTTATGTAGTTTGCCTGAAGCCAAGTCAATGCCTTTAGTTTTCCTTTTTTTTTTTTTTTTTCCTTTTTCTTCCTTGACTCGTTTCTGATAATCCCTTAAAATCCACTGATTTAGAGCTGCTCTTTTACTGGGCTAAATTTTAAAAAAAAATATGATTGGGACCTCATAAACATTTTCCATATCATTTCACAGTGTCTTTGAAAGCGTCTAGAAATTAATATTTTAATTAATTAGAAAACGAGTTGTTTGTTTTTCCCTTAGGCAAGATGCTTTCTAGGATATATTTACCCACTGCAGGGGAGTTCTTGGAGTAAATATGCATGTAAATATAGGTTATTAATCAGGGGTTTTTAACATTCTTTGTGGTTCTCTTTCAGACATTATGTGAGCTGCTGTGTTAGTCCTCTGGATCCTCATGGTATGTCTGAAGGACAGATCTCTGCATGTTCTGAATGTACCAGGTAAATCCCATTAATAACTTTCCATGGGAGTTTGTGACCTGTTCAAGAGCAAGAAGACAAAGAGAGAGGGCAGCTTTTATTCTATATTTAGCCCTAGGTGAGTCTAAAAAGAGCCTGGCAAGCCGTAGCCTAAAATTTATTTTTGGATTTGGGGGTTGCAGTAGAAAATCAGGGAGCTGTTTGCAAGTCCAGTGGTGCAAAAAAAAAAAAAAAAAAAAAGAACTTTACTCAGCGTTTCTGATGCTTAAATAAAGCAAAGCAGGGAAAACAGGGGGTGCTTTCCAGGTAGATAATTCCTCTGTCAAATCCCCTGCCTCAACTTTTTAGTCTGAGAGAGGCAAAACACGGACACAGCCACGAGCAGTGCCTGAGCAGTGCTGAACAAACCCCTTTCCCTGACATATTCCCGGCTGGAATTTTGGGCTTTGGAAATAATCTCACCTCCCTGAACGTTCCATTTGCAGGTTGTCCTCATGAATACTCCTGTGGAGGATGTCCCTGATCTTCTTTGCCTGCGTGGTGAGGGTGAGGGATGGGCTTCCCCTGTCGGCCTCCACGGATTTCCATTTCAACCAGGACTTTCTGGAATGCAGGAGGAGATTAAAGGCTTTATCCTCAGGCCTGGCACGGTACCCAAATCGAGGCACAGCGAAGGGACGGAACCTGAGCATCCAGTAAGTCCCTGCTTGAGTTTTTTTTTGGGGAGGCTTTTATTTTTGAAATAATTACCTTGGGAATGAGTAAAATTTTAGGTATAGTTTGTAGGGCCTGATTGCAATCTGAAATCCCACTGTGTATGTCTGGGTGGTCAAGTCCAGGTATTTTGGAACCTTATTTGTCAGGTCCTGCTGAATTTAGTGAGCATATGGCCACTAAATGTGTATTTTATATATTTTATATGAATATCTCTTCATATATTTTCATACATATACTTATATTAATATGTAAATGTTATGTATACAAACTTAATAATAGTATTTTATAAAAATCTATATATTCTTATAAATATATTTATATTATTTTAAATTTTATCTATTTAATATGTAAATGTATATTTTATATATTTCATACAGATATCTATTTATACATTTATATATGTTCATACATACACTTCTATTAATATGTAAATGTTATGTATAGAAAGATATGAATATTATTTTATAAAATAAATATTCTTATAAATTTATTATTTATTAATTTTATCTATTTAATATGTAAATGTATATTTTATATATTTTATATAGATATATATTTCTATATTTTCATGCATATAGTAATATGTAAATGCTATATATAAAAATATATTTATAATATTATACAAAATCCATATATTCATATAAATATACTTATATTATTAAAAAATTTATATGTTTTATATATAATTTACATGTACATAGACATTTATATATGTTGTACATTATGTAAATAGTTTATACATATATGAAATAATTTTATGATATATTGACACAGTCACATTTATACACATACATATTTACACATGCATATTCACACATACATATTTACATCAGATTTACACACATTTATACTTTTATTTGTATTTTGCTCATTTTGATTTGTTGTAGCAGAGCTTTCTGCTCGGTGGGCAGTGCTTGTTGCTGTTACCACTTGGAGCAGCCTGGATTAAATAAAACTGGGGTAAAATAGAAAGCACAGGAAGGAAATGAAGCTGGGATGGAATGTATTGATTATAGGAGAGGGAAAACCCAGAGAGAGAAATGTTTCAGCTTCAAACCTGAGGTGTGTGACTGAATTCCTGCTAAAAAAGGGCTGAGCTGTGAGAGATCTCCCTGATAGGATTCCTGGAAGGAATGGGGGCCCATGTCTGAGTGGGAAGTTCAACATAAATATGGGAATCTTTGACATAAATATGGGAAACTTTGACATAAATATGGGAAACTTCAATATAAGTATGGGAAACTTGAACATGTGGGAATCTTTGACATAAATATGGGAAACTGATATAAATATGGAAAACTTCACATAAATATGGGAATCTTTGACACAATTATGAGAAACTTCAACATACATAGAGGAAATTTCAACATGTATTTGGGAAACTTCAACTAAATGTGGGAAACTGCAACATATATTTGGGCAACTTCAACTTAAATATGGCTTCAGTGTTAGAGGATCCCCTTTTGGAGCAGAATTTTTCTTGTGCTGGTTCTTTCAAGGTTGGTTTTCTGGCCACCTTGTTCCTTATTGAAGTGATTTAAAGGCCAGCCTGGGAGAAAATGTCCTGGATTTGGGCTGATGAGCCAATTTAATAAAGTCTGTGTCAGGATATTCAGTGTGCTCAGGTGTCCTGGGCGAGTTAGGAATAAATAATTGTCTCAGAATAAAGAAATCTCCAGGGGCTATGACAACAACAACAAAAAAAATACACATTTTTTTGCAGTCTGCTCCTTCAGCTCGGTCTGTACGTTCTGTGCTGACAGAAAGCACAGTTTAATCCTCCTGTTCTGCATGACTTTTACCTTTTTATATTGATTACTGGTTTTTTTCCCTATTCCAGCTTCCTCTCCTCTGGGGATGTTGCCTGCCTGGCAATCTGTTCCAGCAGCTACTCCACCATCATGGCCTTCTGCTTCCTGGAGGATCTTCTCTGGGAATTCACAGCTTCCTACGACACAACCAGCATCAATTTGGCTTCCAGGCCCTACGCCTTCATTGAGTTTGGTTTGTAACCTTGCTCTCTAACAGTGAAAATTCCCTGCCTTGCTACTTTTATGATGTTAAATGATGACTCCTGGCCAGAGGCTGGTTGTGAAAGTGATCCTGGGCGTGCCTTTGCCTGTGGGGATGTGTTTGGAAATCTTGTTTCTCAGCACCACAGTTTAGTGAACATACATATTTAAAGACTTCTCTGTAAATATATATGATACACTTATATGTTATACTTCATATTTTATATATTACATTTAGAGAAATGGCCTGTACATATATATATAAATGTAGTATTATTTTATGATATATCAGCACTGGTCACTTTATGCACGCACATATTTACGTGTATTGATATTTTTAGATGTATTTGGCTTATTTTCATTTGCTGTAGCAAAGCTTTCTGCTCAGTGGGCAGTGCTTGTCACTGTTAGAGTTGGATCATCATGGAATTCTGCTGCTTCTTTCCGGGGCCTTGGAATGACTGAGTTTTGGAGGAGAAATTTATCCAAGAAATTAGGAAGGAAGAAATGAACTCATTTAAGAAATGAGTTTTAGCTTGTGATTGCAAGGAGGGGGGAAGATCTTAGTGCCTCAAACTGCTGGATTACTGGGGGTGCAGTGGCAGAGAGTTCATGTTATGGACACAGTCCTGGGGTGATGAATGAACCAGCAGAGAAGAACAAGAAATTGATATCTCAGACACTTCCTAACATAATTAAAAAATCTGAGGAGTGGAAACCGATGAGAACAGGGGAAAAAAAAAAAGGGAGACAGAGCAGATTACTGGGAGACAGAACAGATTATTGTGGGCAGCTTTATTTCTGGCCTGACTTCCAACCTCGTAACGCTCCAGAGTTTCTTTTTTAACCTGCTGTAAATTGTTTTCTTGCCAAGTAGGAGCTGCTCTGCTGAACCTCACACACAGTTCCCTTGCAGTGAGGAGCTGCTCTGGGAGAGGATGAAATCCTGCAGGGGGTTTGCACCCTTCTGTCCAGATTGTAGCAATTTTTTTTTTTTTTTTTTTTTAAGCTCATGCTTAAAAGATTGAGAAATCCACGAGGAAAGCTTATTAAACAGTTGCCTTCTTGGATTTTGGGTGGATTCCCTGCAGGGCAAGTTACAGCCATGATGTAATTTTAGGTTGAGATCCACATTATTCTTTTTTTTTTTTTTAACTGGAGTAGGAATTGGGGAATTTCTACCCTCTTTTAATTGCATGAGGGTCTTTTTTTAAAGAAAAACCACTTTTTTTTCTTTTTTACTATTATACTTTATTACTGAGTTTACCTAATATTGCTGTGTGGTTACTGATTTATTTATTTAATCATCTTCTTCCCTGTGTTTTGATTTAAGAAGCACTTGGTGCCTGAGATCTCAGCCTTTTGTCTGGTAGTTGCAGATAATATATTATTATTATTATCATCATCACCATCATCATTATTATCACTATTATTTTAATTATTGATATTACTTATAATTATTCTATGTTATACATATAGAATAATGTAAATATTCTTGCCTTCTCAGCAGGCTGACTTGGTAAAATGCAGGATTTTTCCCTAAAGAATGTTCATAAGCTGTGTTTTAGAATAGAAGGAATACGTAATTAATTAATAAATGCATAGATATAAATAATACATAAATATTATATATTTATATAGAATATTTAAACCATATATAAATAATAGACATAAATACGTGAATATAATAGAAATAACTACATAAATATAATAGAAATAAAGACATAAATATAAATAATTTATAATAATACATGTAAATAATATATAATATCTAAATAATATAGAATTACATTTATAAGTATTACATTTCTGTCATATCCAGTAGTAGCTGTGGGCAACCTGTGCAATATTTGATGTGGATTTTACTTACAGGATAAATGTTTCTGCATTTTGTTCCCCTGAGCATTTGAAATAGCTTGAATTTGCCCATATCTTCCCACAGTTAATTAGGAAATAGCCCCACCCACGGTGAGTGCTTGGAGAAATTCCCTGCTTAGGCTCAGCACAGCTCCTGTCAAACCTGCAGCCAGGATTGTGGGAAGGGATTTGCTGGCAAATGGGGGTAAATTGAAAGGGTGAGAGAGGAAGGAGAGGGATTGAAGAGTTACTTTTTTCCCCTAACCAGCAGTGGAATTTGATACCTGAAACTAATAAGAAACGAAGAAATTAAAAACAATTTCAAAAAAGACCGCCGTGATACGATTAAAAATTCCCCTAATTCAGGTTCAATAATATTAAGGGTTAATAATTAAGCAGTTCACCTTTGCAGAGCTGACTGAAGCAGCTCTCTCTGCTTGTTGCAGATAACACCATTCAGAAGGTGAAATTCCAGTTCAACAGTACCCGTGGCTCTCGAGCCAAGGCCAGCTGGGAGAAGGTGGAGGAGGAGCTGAAATTCCAGCCCCCAGTTCAGCTGGAGCTGGAGGACACGGAGCTGCTGAACGGGGTGGCCAATGGTGGGCCCCCAGGGGTCCATGTGGAGGTTGGTAAGTTGCTACTACCCGAGGTGACAGCAGATTCCCTGACCCTCACTCTGCAGGTGGCACACAGCAGGTTCCTTTTTGAAACATGTGTTTATATCAGGTGTATGGAGCAAAAAAAAAGGACTTTTCTATCGTAGGAAACAGCATTTGGAGTTCACATCCTGGCAGGCAAAGGTAATTAGTGCCTTTAAGGACCTTCTGGTGGTGTCTTCTTCCAGCCTTGGATCAGCTTCTCTGTATGGAAAGTTGTTCCTAACTGGGCTTGGTATTTGCCACGTTAAATTCTCCTGCTTTTAAAATCCTTGTTTGTTCAAATTTCTGTGGCAAGAGGAGCTCAAAGGATTCGTTGCTCCTGCAGACTCGTAAGAGAAGGTACATAATTATAGTCTGAATGCGTTTCTTCAGTCTTGAGGCAAGAAAAGTTGAGGAGAACATGAGCTGAGGGTAAAACTCTTGTTCCCAAACTGCCTTGAGTTGTTCTCCCCTCTTTGCCTTCCCCTTTGACCTTATTCTTTACAATTTAGTGCATTTGCCTAAAATTCTGAAAGAGTATTTGTGAATCTATATAAACAACACACACAGCCTTGACAAGAGACTTTTCTGTACCAAACCCTGACCTTTTACCTGCTGTTTAAAGTTCCAGCCTCTACTTCTTCATGACAAAAATGGTTCATCTTACTTGTGTTTCAGTTGCGTGGTCAGAGTCCTGCCTTGCCCCTCCACAAATGAAATGACAGAACCATTTAGGTTGGGAAAAACCCCTTAAGATCATCGAGTCCAACAGGAAACCAAACACTGCCAAGTCCACCACTAAACCCTCCCCTGTTTTAATCCTGTTAACATGGTGGTTTTGATGCAGCTGGAGTGCCATGAGCTTGTGTTTACTCCTCTTTTTTTTCTTTTTGTCGTTCTTGGCTCATGAAACACTAATAAAATTAAGTTCCACTTGCTCAATCTTATTCTTTCTGATGGATGAGCTGGAATCCAATTTGACACAGGTATTTTAAATTAAAATATAGCAGGGCAGTGGCCAGGAGGAATTCAAAATAGAAGTGAAAGGCCTGTATTTGCCAGTCAGGTTTGTGAGTGCTCCTCAGAGCTGTGCTTGAAGGTTAAATCTTTTCATGATGTGACAGGGTGTAGAAATTCTTTGCACTGTTTTTTTTTTTTTTTTCCCTTTTGAGCAGCTTCAGTGCCAGTAAATATTTGCAATCCAGTCTGTGCCCACAGATCAGAAATACATTTTCAGTTCCCCCCCTATTCCTAATTGCTTTCCATCTGGCTTTTTATTTCTGGCTCTCCTCTCTGCTCTAACCCAAATACTCTCACAGATTGTTCTGCCTTTATTTTAAGGATCATGTTTGTGATCATCTGTTTCCCTCCTCTGGAGTCGGCTTTCCTGGCTTATGGCTCTCCCCTCTCAGCATTCCCTACCAGCTGAATCCCTGCTTTGCTGCTCCAAGTTTAGCTGGAGTGCACGGTGTTTGTTCCCAAACTTGATGTTATTTATGTGATGGCCCTGCTGTTCTCGAAGTGCTGTGGTTGCAGGTGAGCAGGATGTCATTGTGTCTGCATTCCCTAGTGCAGGTAGATCAATCTCTGCATTCCCTAGTGCAGACAGATCAATCCATGGATTCCCCAGTGCAGATAGATCAATCTCTGCATTCCCCAGTGCAGATAGATCAATCCATGGATGATCAGAACATCCCTCTCCTCACATGGCTGTAGCTGGCTCCTGGATTCTTTGGAGCCACGTGAGCTCATCCCCTGTCTCTTCAGTTTAGTGTGAGAAGGGATGGAAAAGTCAGGGCAGTTTTGCCCTCCTTATTATTTGTGGGAACAAGAGCTTTTCCTTCTCTTTTATTTCCATTCTTCTGTTTGTTCTTTCCTATGTTCACCAAACCCAGCCCAGCTCTTGCTGGAAAAGCCCTTCCACCGATCCCCACCTCGCCAGAGGCCTCCCCTGGTGCCATGGTGTGGGCACGGCTGGGGGGGCTCTGGAGGACACGGGCACAGCAGAAATGAGAGCTCTCAGCAGCTTTCTCTGAAGAGGGAAGAGTTTTCTCCTCGGAAATGGCTCTGGGAAGCAGAACAACTTGTGCAGTTTGTCCACTAAACGTGCTGGGAAATTACGCAGCTCCTCCTGATGACTGTTCTTAATCTTTTGTAGGGAGTCCTTCAGAGTCCTTTGAAAGGTGTTTTTTGAAGCTGTCTCACCTCTCTTGTCTTTTGTGTGCTTCTGTTTTATTCTAAAACTGTCTGATTTCATTTCTCCCTCCTGATGCTCCTTATCCAGAGCTTTGAGTGAGTGACTCAGTGCCAGACCCTTGTGCTGAGCCTCGAGGAGGCAGCACAGAGTGTTGGTGTTAAACAGGCAGGGGCCTCTGCTCACAAAATCTTTTATGAGCAGAGGTTTCCATTCCTTCCTTGTTGTGAGGGTGTTTTTACACAGAGCTGTTCTGGGCATGTTCAGACCTGCAGGTGCATTTTGCCTGGGGGTGCTGCATAACCCACAGCTCCCAAACGTTTCTGTGTGGGTTTGGTGCTCTGAAATGCTCAACTCGAAGAATCAGATCAGTTTGAAACCCAGTTAAAATTTATTTGTTCTTGTGCAAAATTGTGCTGTCTTGGAATAAGGGCTTGTAGTCTCCTATTCACTTATTTAATTTAATAAGCCATCCTAATAGGAAATTCCCTTCAAATTATGACTGAATTCACACAAGGAAGTGTGATAATTTTTTGCCTTAGCAGGACCCATCTCACTTTTCTGTGCAGGGTTCAGTTTGTGAATTAAACCTCAGAATTGAATGGCAGAAATAAAGCTCCACGATTTCAAGATCAGTTCTCACAGAGTCCAAACTCTGAGCCCTGGATATTTTAATCTCCCCTGCATCTGTGACAGCAATTTTTTCTTATCCTCCTGGACTAAGGAAACTGTAACTTTTCCATAATATTCCATGCTGGAGAAGGAATATGTGGAGACCTGCATTGTTCTTGCCTGGGGACTGGGAACTCCTGACAGGTGTAGTGTGCAGGATCCTGCTCAGTGAATGACAACTTGTGCTCGACAGTTTTAATTTGTTTGAGAGACATTTTGCGCCTCTGAAGTAAATCTTAGAATCTGAGGAAAAGGAAGAGTCATCATTTGGAAATTTCTGTGTGAGAGAAAGAGAGAGCTGTAACATGATTTAATTGATCAAAAATAGCAGGGAACTGAGTTCTGGGGTCAGTGAGTGAACAAAGATGCTGCCACCGCTTCTGTTCAGGGCACTGTTTGGGCCTTAAATGTCACTGTCTACAAAAAAAAAAAAGCCAAATAGCCTTTGATGACAGAATTATACCACTCTGACTATAATACACAGTAATACTCCAAAAAGTGACATATATCCAATGGAATTAATGCAGTTCCTTTGGAGCTGAAATTATGGATGTGTGAGTGTGTGCCAGACAAATTAATTACAGAGACCCTTAGAGAAGATGCTTTACATCCCTCAGTTAATTTGGCACCAGATTTTTTTTTTTTTACATCCATCTCTCCAAACCTCTTGAAGGAGAAGACACTGAAATGAAGCCCAGAGTTTATCTTTAACTGCCAGGATCTGGATACACCTGGACAGGAGGGAGAAGATCCTGAGAGCCGGGGAGGCTTCCTGAGGGCTCGATTCATTCCCTGCTGTGTCTTGTGGTGCAGGAGAGGGTTTGAATTTGGTGCCTGAGCTGCAAATTCCTCCTTTTTTTTTTTTATTAAGATGGCAGTGGTGACCCAAAGGCAGGGATGACACGTTGGGCGAGTGTCCAGGTGTGGAATCCGTTGATGGGCGAGCGAGGGAAAAGCGCAGGCGGGTTTTGTGACAGCCCCAGATTAGAGGCAGCAGATCCCCAAATTAAACACTCACTCCTGGTAATTGCTTTGACCTTAATTAGGTGTCTTATCAATGAGATTATCCTGCAGAAAAGGTGTCAGGGAGTGTGGGTGTTAAGCACTAGTGGAGAAGGTGAGAAAGGAAGGAGGCAGGTAATTCCCTACCTGTGGAATGTGGGCAGCCTGAGCCCTCGGGAAGAAATACAGAATTACTGGTTAAAAAAGAGATGAGTTTGCTGTCTTGCTGTTATGGGTGTCAGGAATCCAAGCCCCTTTCCCAGACCTTTGGGTGCTGAAAGGCTTTTCTGCTGACCTGTGCTAATCTGCTGTAATAAACACTTCAAAAACACCTCTGTGCACCGTAATGCAAGGCACTGATGCCAAATGGGTCAAGAAAAATTCTACTCTTGAATCTGTTTAAAAAATACTCCAGAGCTCTTGCTGATTTCTGGGTGTCTGAAGAACAGAACGGTGTAATGCAACAGCAAAAAATGGTTTTTCTGTTCATAATTAGTCTCCTAAGCACAAAAGGTTTTGAAAATGTCTCGAACCCACAAAAGCTGATTTGGGTTGTTTTCTTTTAAAAGACTCAGAGCAATAGTGCAAATTCTCACTAATGCCTGGCTTTCTTTTTTTTTTTGTGTTTTAAAGTCCCTTCTTACAGAATGCAGCCTGTGACCCCCCTGGGGATCCTGTCACTGGTCCTGAACATCATGTGTGGGGCTCTGAACCTCATCCGAGGAGTCCACCTGGCAGAGTATTCATTTCAGGTACCTCTGATGGCCCTGAGTCCTGGGAATGGGCCAAAGGCAGAGAATTCCATGCTGAGGGGGGCAGTTCTGCTGGCTCTATTCAGTTTTATTTTTATTTATATTTTAAGGCTTTTATTCTGCTTAAAATCTGTAGAAACATTTTACTCTTGCCAGCCTGGCTGGATTTGTTTTTTTTTTTCCCCCTCTCCTGTACTTATATTTTATTTTAGATCCTTCCCTGTAATTTTTTTTCTTTTAAAAAGAACATGAAGCTGCAAACAACATTCTGAAAGCAAAAGTGTCCTGCCTGTGTGCTGACACAGTTTTATTTAGCAGGAACTGTCACATAAGTTCTTGGTGTCTTTTTTTTTTTTTTCCAATGATATTGATCTTGGTGTTCAACACTGTGACAGTCAATCAGCATAAACTGAGAGGTGCTTGACTATTTTTATAGTGTTCTCAAATATCAAGCAGCACTTGCTAAAAACTGTGCCTGACGTCGTTGTTTGTCACTTCTTCTAATCCCAACAGGAGGACCACGAAGGAATTGGGAACGTGATAGCTTTTTTTGTACCTTTTCTAGCCTGTGTTTTTCAGGTATGTTCACTGTCAGTAAGATTCTTGCTGGTTATTTTCATATTCTAATGCACGAGACAAGGGTGATTTTCAGCTAAGCATCCTACCTGAAAGGTTCCACCGAGGCATTCCGGTGGGACCACTAAAAATACAGTTAAATGTGGCACAAAATGACAGCTAAAGTGACATAAATGCCTTTAAAGGCACAGTTTGACCCTTGGCAAATGGCAGTTGAGTGGGATAAATAAATGCTCTCCCAAAGAAGGTTCTTTCCCAGAGGGATGAGTGTCTTTCTGTCAGTGCCAGACTTAGCGATGGGCTTCTGTAGCACCTTGAAAGGCCTAAGCAAATCTAAGAAAATGTTTTAATTTACAGTGAAAATCACAATCAATTCTGGTGGCAAATGCAGGGCTTGACTTCCTCAGGCTTCTCTTTTCCCTAATGAGTTAGTTATGCCAGAAGTCTTTGAGGAAAATACAGCGTGCTCCAATTTTTCTGGAAAAATTCCTTGAGTTCCTAAAGCAGCGCTGCACAACCTTTAACTTAAGGGCAATATGTTGTTGGAAAATCTGAATTTTTTAAGCCTGCCATCCCAGGAAGCTGCAGCAGTTGGGTTAATGGGAATACCTTAATGCCTCCAGTGCTTCCATTCCCTTGTGCTGTTGCATTTAAATGATGGTTTGAGGACCACTCTCTGCAGGCTTCTATTTATTATTTATGGTGTTCAAAACTTGCAGAGAGGTTATGTATTGTATTATGAGACGATTCAGTGTCTTTCAGCCTTCTCACCCCTCTGCTCAGGGCAGAGCTTTAAGGTGAACATGCTGATTTAGATGTAAATTCTTGATGCAAGTGGCTCTTCACAAAGAAATGCTCTGTCCTGCTTTTTTCCCCTCAATAATCAGTACCTGGAGCCTGGGAAGCTCAGTGAAGGAATGTTGTCTCTCATCCTTTGGATTTATTTACAGCAGGCATCTTCCCAAAATGCCTGTGCATAAATTGCAGTGATCTGTGCCTGTGGCACCAGCACAGTTGGAAACTGTGACCCCAAGTGAGAAAGGCTGAGTTAAAAAAAGGGACTCTTCTGTCAGCACTTGGAGCTTTTATTTTGCTCCTGGAAGGGTTGTTGTGTTCTTCACACACCCTCAGCAAGTGGGTCCCACCTGTCCCTCTGTAATCCCCCTGGGATTTTGTGGCTCAGCCCTAACGCTGCCCCTCTGCTCCTTTTGCAGTGTTACTTGTACCTCTTCTACAGCTCTGGCAGGAAGGTGAAGACATTCGTGCTCCTCTTCTGCGTCTGTTTTTGCAACATCCACCTGTATGGGCTGAGGAACCTCTGGCAAATCGCCTTCCACATGGGAGTGGCATCCCTTTCCTCCCACCAGATCCTGGCAAGGCAGCTCCTGGAAAAACAGCCTGACTGTGGTGTGTGAGAACACACTTGGGCTTTGCTACTCGATTTTTACAACTGGTCGTTTTTTCTTTGTTGCATTCACCTGGCCAAAACCAGCTGGGGGTGGATTTTTAGTAGGGATCTGTGACAATGGCTGTTGCAAGGAGGGTGGTTCCCAGCCACCTGAAATAAAGTAGGATGCTGGAATCACGTCCAGCACACAGGGAGTGAGGAGTGTCGCTGTGTCTAACATCTTGTCAGGTGGCATCAGCAGGTTCTTAACCATTAGCAGGCTTTTACACCTTGACTTGCACCACCCACACAGCGTTCTGCCATTTGTCTTTCTGGCTTTGGGACACTTTGGCAGGTCAGTGTCTCGCCCTGCTCCTCAAAAGATGTAGTGAAATGAAGATAAAAGCGATGGGGAACGTTATTTTTGTCTCTGGAATTTGGGGAGGGTTAAGATTCTTGGTAAGTGTAAGTCAAGGGGTCGTTTGCTGCAATTAGGTGAGTTCACAATCAGTGGGGGAAAAACAGTTAGGGGGAGTTTCAGGGTGATTTGTCTGGGTTTTGAAGGGCAGGAACAGGCTGTGGCTCTTTTCAAAACCATAAAGGCTATAAATATCTCCTGGCTAAACTGCACATTGTAGTTAAGTGTGTGCTCAGTGGTTAATTGCAACAGTGCTTGGGCAGCATAAAATAAACCAAGTGAGTGATCTCTCAGCTCAGGTGGCCTTTTTTTCCTTGGTTAAGGTCACTTTTAGTGCAAGGGCAAGTCCATGTTTGCTTGGTCTGTGTGGATAATAAATCTTGCCAGCCTGCTCGTGCCAGGCCATTGACTCCTTCACCTTTTTAAAGGAAATAACGGGTGGCTGGTGAGCAAAAAACCATTTCCAGGAGCGGGAAGCCAAAGAGCAGGTTCTCTTCATTCTGTAAAACACCTTCAGTCAATGGAGTCCTCACACTCAGCTGAGTTTCTGAGTGTGCATTTGGAATACAGGATTGGAGAGCTGGAATTCTCCTGGTTGGGCATTTTAGAGCACAGATGAATTAATTTAGGGCTGTCTGTTAAAAGGAAAAATAAAATGCATAGCATTTCGATGCAGCAGGGTTGTAGGCATTCAAATGGAGATGTAGAGGGCTGTAGGTGTGTCCTTGTGGAATTGTGGTCCTATAATTTCCCTTTTGTTTTTTGTTCTTGAGAAGTTTTTTTTTCTCTCTGGTTCCCCCCCCCCGCCCCGTTTCGTTCACCAAAGATTTATTTTCCTCTCACGTGATCTCTACCTCTGGTTGCAAAGAGATTAATTGACGTGCAGCTGAGTTGTGTTTCTTTGCAGAAACACTTAAAAAAATTTCCTTCCTTGTACCTCAGTGAATTTTCCCGAAATCTCAGGATGCAAACACAAAGATCAGCGCAGGATGAGGCCAGAAAATTTGTGGTGCTGTACTTTGGAAGCACTTTCTGGATGCAGCTGATTGCCCATTACAGCCTGACCAGTTTCTAGGACATCAAGGGACTTTAATTCCAGAGCTTTTCCCGGGAGGAAAATGCAGATATTTCTTTTTTATTGCACTTACTGTAACACACTGACATCACAAAAAGCCTCTAAATGTGAGGAATGGCGTGGTAGGAATTGAGGGAGGGATATTTTAGCCAGCCAGTAAACTGTGTGCCATGAGGGAATGGATTAAAGTTGGGCTAAGGGAATGGATTAAAGCTGTTTGTCAGTCATTATCCCAATTTTCTTCGAATGGAAAAGTGAAGCCAGAACTCAACCACTGTCCTGAAGGAACCCGGGTGACCCCACAGATGTGAGGGGTTATAATTTATATCCTGCTATGATTTTTCGTGTTGGTCAGCCCCAGTTTTCCTCCTTGGGAAGGTTCTTTTGGAGACTTCATGGGAATTAAGCCACAAGTGAGGATTACAAGTTTTGTTTTGTTTTGTTTTTATAAAAAAAAGGAAAATCTGAAAAAAAATAACACCCCCAAAAAATCTGATACAGGAAATGTTACACTTTAAGGGTGCTGAATCTGATTTATTTTCTAGGAGCAGAAACTGGGTGTCAACCCCCACTGGGTTATCGTGGGGAATCATCCCCTGGGGAAAGGATGGAGGATTTTATATTTCAGATGGACAAAACTTCGGGAAAAGGACTTTAGTGACATCACCCAACTCCCTGCTCCTGCCTTTTTAGCCTAAATCTGGCTAAATAATCCCAAAGAGCTTTCCTCTTCTTTGTCTTAAAGCCAGGCTGCTCCAGCTTCAGGCACAGGGAGCATTTTCATCCTGGGCATTCACATTCCTCAGGCTTGGACTAAGCTGCCTGGAAGGGGCTGTAACATTCCTAGTGCTTCCCAAGCATTCCAGCTGTTTGCTGTGTCCCAGAACAGATCCCTGGGCCAGGTGATGGCACCCACAGCTCTGCAGCAGTGCCACAGCAAAGGTGTCTGGATGATTCCTGTGATTAACATGAAGTGGATAAATTGAAATTCAGCTTTAATTTAATTTTTTTCTTTTTTTTTTTCCTTAATAATGTCTCAGTAAAATCAAACCAAACCAAACCCGTTGGTTCAGTCCTGCCTTTGCCTACACTGATATTTCTTTGCTTTGTGGGTTGATTGGTGGATGTATCTGAATCTTTGGACCTTTCCCACCCAATGACCAAAGCTCTGCTTTGCTGTTAATCCCTTTGCAACCTTTTTTTTTTTTTTTTTCTTTTCCCCTCCCCCTGTAATGTGTGTAATTCCTTATTACACTGTAAATTCCTTATTAAGGAATCTCCATGGATTAGTCTGGGTGCTCTAACACTGTGCACTCTGCAGGTTTGGATTGGGATTCCAGGAGGAGGAAGCAATTCAATGTTTTTAATGCTGGTGTTTATGGAGTGGCTCCCCCATCCACGTGCTATTTACACAGTTAAACATCATCTCCTGCTGGAACACCAAGAGGGATGGAACAGTTTACAAGGATCTCAGTGCTTTTTAAGGTGTAATAAAAAAGGAATGACTTGCAGTTTGAGTACATGGGGTCTGACTCACGGCATGGGATTGTTCCTGTGTGGAATCAAATCCCCAGGGAGGAATCCATCCCTTCTTGTTCCACTCTCAGCTGTTTAATGTGGTTTGAATTGCATCTTCTTAACTCTGCCAGTGTGCAAGATAAGTCTGTTGGAGACTCTTTTCCTCACCCAGCAAAGAATAAACTCCAGTATTGAATTTCCAGATTTTCAGTGCTCAGTCACTTTATGAAGCTGATAATTTTCCATGTTTTTTTTTTTTCCCTTCCTTTCTCCCAAAAACCTGTTGAGTTTGTAGAAGGTGGGCTGGTACCTTTTTAGACATTTTTGCACTGTATTAATAATTGAACCTGTGTAAATGTGTATAAAATCATTTTGCATGTATATATGTACATATATCTAATAAATGGCTTTTTTTTTTTTTTTTTCTAATGGTTGTCTTCATTTAGAGTTTTGAATTAACTAATTGTATCAGCTTTTCATTTTTGGAGGCACCTTTAGTGTTCTGTGTGTGTGGCATCACTTGAACTCCATAAATACCTTTATAAATCTGGGTTATGGAACTTTGTTATCCAAGCAAGAGATTGCAGCAGGCTGTGATATAATCTTTTTATAGCTTTAACTATTGTGCTCTTTAATTTCAGAGGCTGTTACAGGGGATTCTCCTGCAAAACTTGTATTTTGAAGTGTTGGAGTGTGTGAAATAAGGTGTAACACAATCCCATAGGTCCTCTTCCAGCTTCCTGGAAATGAGTGATTGGGATGTTGCAGTTGGCTGTTGGAATATTAGGAATATTCTCTGGAAATAAATAGGTCAGGCAGTCCCTACTTAGAGCTTGTGGACTTCTTTTTTTTGGCCAATTTCAGCCCTGAAAACACCAGTCCATCAACTTTATAGCAATTGATGTGCCAGAAAATTCAGCTTTCCCACCACTGGAATGTGGTGGGTTCGGGCTGGGCTTTGGGAAAGGTGGGACAGGACTGAGAGGACCCTGCTGGGTCAGGAACCAGAAGAATCAGAATAAGGTAAAAATCAAAGAGCTGGAAGAAACCAGGCTCGTGGAATTAGTGGTTCATTCCCATTTTTTTGCTCTCTGGTTCTCCATGGGAATGACACCTTCAAGGTGAAGGAGAGTGGGTTTGGAGCAGATATTAGGAAGGAATTCTTGGCTGGGAGGGTGGGCAGGCCCTGGCACAGGTTGCCCAGAGAAGCTGTGGCTGCCCCTGGATCCCTGGAAGTGTCCAAGGCCAGCTTGGAGCAGCCTGGAATAGTGGAAGGTGTCCCTGCCCACAGCAGGGGGTGGAATGAGATGATTTTTAAGGTCCCTTCCAACCCAACCCATCCTGGGACCTGCAGCAAAAGCAAAACACGGCTTTCAGAGAGAGGGAGGAGCCCCTGGAGTGGGGGGAGAGGAGGAGCAGTGGGAGCTAAGAGGGGAGGGAGGAGGGAGCCTCGTTCTTCTGAACTGCTCTGCCCTTTGAAATCGAGATGTTGTTTTTGTTCTGTAAATAAATGATTGCTCAAAGCACGTTTCTTCTCCAGCTGCCGACAGAGGAGAACAGCAGCCTCTCCCTTCTCTTCTAAGGTGAGGGGAGAAAGCAATTATAACTCCCTTCCTCTTTTGAAGATGCTGATAAAAGGAGGTGGGAGGATCAGAGGGGCCCTGTGCCGAAAGAGAAACAACTCCTCAGGTGATAGAAGAACATGTTTTTATTCTAAGCAAAGGAACTCCACTTCTGCTGAGTGCTGGCTTTCAGATGTGACCTGATTGCATGGAAAAACTCTTCTGCTGGGGAGGGGAAGGAAACCTTGGCCACACAAACATGTATTTTTAAAATATATATTTTAATATGTTTTTTAATACATATTTTTATAAATAGTGACTGACCAAGTCACAGGCACAGGTTGCCCAGAGAAGCTGTGGCTGCCCCTGGATCCCTGGAAGTGTCCAAGGCCAGGCTGGAGCAACCTGTGCTAGTGGAAGGTGTCCCTGCCCGTGGCAGGGGGTGGAATGAGATGATCCTTAAGGTCCCTTCCAACCCAAACCATTCTGATTCCCTTGATCCTTTTTTTTTTTTTTTAGTCCTGGGAAGGCTGATCCAGGGATGAACCATTTTAAAAGTGATTAAATGGCAAACACAAAACAAAGAGCCCTAAAAAGGAGTCTTTGCTTTCTGTTCCCACTTAAAGCACAAAATAAGCAAAATGGAGAAGGCCTTAAAATTCCCTTTGGTGGAATAAATGTCATTTGATATGAGAATGGTAAGAAAGAATTGAAATAGTGACCATTAAAATGTAAAGCACCACTCAGCCCAGTAGGGAGGGATTGGGATTTTATTGTTTCATTACTCAGGGAAGGTCATTCCCATCCCAAATCCCTTATTTCGGGGGCTCTTGTAGGGAAATCCTAAAGAGCAACCGGGTGGAAAGTTCAGCCCTGAATTCCATCAGTGCCCATTGGAATGCCCAGGGAAAAGGTGCCACCTCCTCCCGTTGTGGTGGCCTTGGGTGAGAGCAAAGGGCACAGACCTGGCAGGATTGACCCCAAAATAATCACATTTACCTGCTGGATGAGGCAAAAAAAAAATTACCCCATCAAGCTGCACTGAAGGTGCTGAATAAACCTGTGCAGGTCACATCAGGATTTGCTGTTTCCATGTGTTGGGAATGACCTGAATGTGTGTCCAGGTAACAAAAGGGATCTCCTTCCCCAGGGAACAAGTGACAGGACGAGAGGAAACGGCCTCAAATCGCACCAGGTTCCCCCTCAGCCAGGGGAGGTCGAGATTGGATTTTAGGAACAATTTTTTTTTTTTTTTTGAATGGGTGGTCAGGCAGTGGGACAGGCTGCCCAGGGGAGTGGTGGGAGTCACAATCCCTGGAAGTGCTCAAAAAACACGTGGATGTGACACTTATGGGTTGGAATAGCCCTCCAAGATCACCCAACCCAACCCTCACCCCAGCACTGCCGAGCCCACCACTAAACCGTGTCCCCCAGTGCCACATCTGCGCATTTTTTGGACACTTCCAGGCACAGTGTCCCACCTTGGTACTTATGCTGTGTCTTGCCCTTGTGTTCCAAAGTCAAAATGTCATTTTTCTCCTCTTTGAAGCTTTTTACTGCCTTGTCCTGCAGCTGCTGGGGCTGGAGGGGGCAGGTGAGGAGCAGCAGCACTTGGTGCTGTCACGGTCAGTGCACTGAGCCAAGCAGGGGGAAACCTCGCTCCCTCCATTCCCAGGGCCAAGATGTCCCAGGATTTCCTGATTTCCCTTCCAGCACGAGGTAAATAACCCTTCCCTGGAGGTGTCCAAGGCCAGGTTGGAGCAACCTGGGCTAGTGGAAGGTGTCCCTGCCAGTGGCAGGGCGTTGGAACCGGATGATCTTTAAGGTCCCTCCCAACCCAAACCATCCTGGGATTCTGTGATATCGAGGACTACTTGGATTTAAAATAATAATAAAAAAATTGATATCAAGGTGTATTTTGATTTGAAACAACGAATTTGAAGCAGTCTGCAGTGTTACTTCCCGAGGTTCCTGCTTCTCCCTTTTCCAGGCACTGGGAGGCACCAGCACACAAGCTAATGCTGTTCCCGGGCTGGAGGGAAGCCAAGCAGCTGACTCAGCTGCAGTTTTCCCAGTGGATTTTGCCACAGGATTCCTGAAACGGAGATAAAACACCTTGGAGACTGTAGAAGGATCCCTTCAGGGCTGCAAATCCACTTACCCAGCGAGGCTGGAACCGATTTGTCAGGAGCAAAGTCATACAGCTACTTTTTTTTTTTTTTTTTTTTTTAAATCTCTTCTTGTCTTTAAGGAACAAAGGATTGTTCTTTGTGCTAAATATTGGTGCTCCTGGTCTGAGCTTTGTTCTCAGCCTGAGGGATTCAGGAGGGTTCTGAGAGGAGAAACCAGCAGCTTAATTAGCAAGCAGTCTGGAGGGAGGCCCCCATGCACACACTGCTGGCCCTTAATCCATCTGCAGTCACTGCTTGGGAAGTTAAGCCATGGAGAGGGATTTGAGGCAAAGCCTTGTTTCCAAAACTCTGCTAATAAATGGGTTAAGGGATGATGCTGCCCTTCACTGCCCAGAGCAGTGGGAGGATGGCAGTAGAGGACACGTAGGGTCACTTCCAGCTGGACCTGGGGTGCATCCTGTGAGCCAGCACTGGGCAGTGAGGCTGGAGCTGCCAGAGGTCACCAGGCTGCTCCCAGTGACCAAAGTCTGAGAGATGCTCTGGGATTAACTTGTTTTTATAACTATTACATCCTCTCCTTTTTTTTTTTTTTTTTTTTTTTTTTTTTTTGCTGCCAGCAGTGCTGATTCCTGATTCCTGATTTCTGATTCCCTCCTCCTCAGGGGCAGGGAAATTGGGTGGGTGTGAAGGAGAAACTGGACCTCCCTCAACACAAGCCCACACTGGGTGGAGGAACAGGATCATCGAGTGACCTTGAGCAATGAAGGTGCCCAAGTTCAAATGATTCCCTTTGGGAACAGCTGTGGGAGGGTCTCTGTGAGCCGGGAATTTCAGCTGTACCACCCCCACATCCTCTGCAGGGCTTGGGACACGAGCAGAACCAAACTCCTGGGTCTCTGGGACTGGACAAGACCACTGTCCGTGGAGATGCAGCTCCAGCAGCTCCCAGTTGTTTGCTCACCCTGTTTAACCAGGAGCAATAAACCCCACAATGGCCAGTTGGTATCTAAACAACAGCTCTGGGAGCACCACATCCCAAAGGCATTCCAGAGGAGGGGTGATCCCTCCTCACCTGGATAGACACCTCCATCCTTTGCAGGAATGAGCCAGCTGGGGGGGCTGCCAAAAAAACCCTCCCCTTTGCCGCTGTTGGGAAATTAAATTCTTGACCTGGTTTGCATTGGCAGGTCCTGCCCTGCACCCCTAATCCCTGCTGGGGGATTGTTCCTAAAATAGCTCGGGTTTGCTAATCCAAAAGGAATGTGGGGGAGCTGGAGAGGATCTGGTGAAAGGATGTGCTGATGGCTTGTACCACCACTGGTGCAGGGAAGGGAAGGGAAGGGAGCTGGGAAGGGGCTGGAGCAGCAGGAGCAGCTGAGGGAGCTGGGGGGGCTCAGCCTGGAGAAAAGGAGGCTCAGGGGGGACCTTCTGGCTGTGCAATCCCTGACAGGAGGGGGGAGCCGGGGGTGGGTCAGGCTCTGCTCCCAGGGAACAGGGACAGGAGGAGAGGGAAAAATTTGTTCATGGAAGGGGTTGTCAGGCACTGGAAGAGGCTGCCCAGGGAAGTGTTGGAATTGCCATCCCTGGAAGTGTTCCAGAGGTGTGTGGATGTGGCACTGGGGACGTGGTTGGGTGGTGAACACAGTGCTGAGGGGACAGGTGGGCTCCGAGGCCTTTTCCAACCCTGACAATTCCACGGTCCTGTCATTGCAGCTTGGGAGGCTCAGGCTGGGCACTGGATAAAAACATGCCTGGCAGGAGAGGGAAGCTCTGGAGGGTGTCACACAGATTGGGGTCTCTCCATCCCCAGAGTCTGTCACGTCTTGGCTGGGCAAAGCCACAACTGGCACGAACCAGCCTTGGTATCAGCTCTGCCTCGAGCCAAAGGCTGGACTAGATGTCCCTTCCAACAACCATCTCTCTGATTTAATGTCCCCTTCCAACCACATCTCTGTGATTTTACAAGCCTGGGATTTAATGTCCCTTCCAACCAGCACCTCTGTGACTTCACAAGCCTGTGACACCCTGTGATTTAGGGCCCTGGGTGCTGCTCAGCTGCTTCACAATGGTCTTAAATTAACACAGCCTTAAAATAAACCCCCCCAACAACCCTAAATCAAACTGATCTCCCTGCAGGTTCTCTAACACTGACGTAATTTAGGAAGGGCAGGAAGGATTCACCGAGTACTCTGAGGACATTTTTATCGTTTCACACCCACACTGGCTGTCCTGTGGCTGGGAAATGTAGACCTTGCACGTGCTCCACAACCAGCATTGCGGTGGGGAGGGAATTCACCACGTGTTGGGACGGTGCTGTCCTGCAGCACATCAGATACCACCTGAGGGGATTGCTTTTGCTTTGATGATCTTGTTCCCATCGGGACGGTGACCCTGGAGCCTCAGAAGGAAATGAAGCAGCGTAATTACAGGTAGGTTGTTATTTGAAGGTGTTTCAACTCTTTAAAAAACCCCAAAAAACCTTTTATTTCCCCCCACGTGCCAGACATCTGACTTAATGAACTTCCAATTCACACGTTTCCAACGTGCCTGTGGGAGAGTTACAATAACCTGACACCACCAGTGCCTTCCCCAGGCAGGAATCAAAATTGCTGTGGGCAGGACAAACGTGTTGTTGTTCCTGGATCTGAAGGTAACTATTTTTTTGCTGATGGTTGAGACACATCAGCCTCCCAAAAAAAGGACCCAAAAATGCTTTTTACCAGAGACTTGCACGATGGTGTCTCCCTATCCCTGGAGGTGTCCAAGGCCAGGTTGGACAGGGCTTGGAGCAACCTGGGATAATGGAAGCTCCAAGCTCCAGCCAACCTGAGCTGGAACACTTCCAGGGATGGAGTGTCAGCAGCTTGTGCTGAGTCCTTCTCACCTGCCACCACCACCCTGGTTGGTGCTCATCAAGATCTCCACCCACATCTTGATGCCCTTTCACTACCAAGGAGTCCAGTGAGTCAGGTTGGTGGGAAAATCAGGTTTTAATTTGATCACCTCTGGTCATCTGAAAGCTCAGTGAGTTGTTTCTGATGGCTGAGCTGGCAGGGGATGATGCTCGTGGCAGTAAACACAGGAATAGCTGCTGATCCCAACACCCCCTGTGCTGAATTTGGTCAGCCCACAGTTCTCCCTCACTCTTCCCTCTGATAAATATTTTAAAACATGTCAGAACATCCAGGTTTTGCTGGATGTTTTAATCAGAAAAAAAAAAAAGAAAAAAAGAAAGAGGTTTTATCCTGTGGACTCAACTCGGTTGTTTCAATCACAGAAAAAATCCAAACTTGTTTCTAAAAGAAAAAAAAAAAAAAAAATCGAAATGCTGCACTTTTCATTCAAACTGATATTTCCCTGTCAGCCTCGATCTCAGCAAAAGTCAAAAAGGAAACATCCTGAAAATGAAATATTTTGTTCATCTCAAGACCATTTTTGTTCAGGAAAGCCTAGAAACAGCAGCAGTGGGCTGTGATCAAAGAGTTTAATAAGATTTTAAAGACAGGGTATAACTGTTCTCAGCCCCTGCTTTGACAGTCTTGAGCAGTTAAAATTCACTGTTCAGTTTTGTTGAGACCCCATTGCCTTTTAAGACCGACTTAAAAAATTTAAATCCTCTATAAATTAGTGATTGCAAATGAAGTCATCCACTGCTGCCTGGTCAGCTGTGTGGTGCCCAAATCCATCAATTTTTACCTGAGGAATTACAGCCTTCAGCTGGTTAATTATGGCATCTGATGCTGCTTGAGACACTCTTGGGTCCATGGGCAAGGAAGGAAAAGGGCTTTGAGGGTATCTTTGACCCAGGTTAATTTGCAGCTCTCCCCCCTGGGTTGTGTCTCCCCATCCATCACTGCCTGGGAAGAAAAATCAATCTTTTTTGTGGCAATGAGGATATTCAATAATGCAAAAGGTCAGGCCTCATGCTCGGGGTGGAGGTGTCCTCAGGGAGTGATGGGCTGGGGCTTTGCCTTTTTAAAACCTGCACATTCCTGTTTTATTTGGCAGAGCAGCAGCTCAGGAACCTCCTGGAAACCCACCTTCCTCAGCACGGTGTGAGGGTCAATAAACCTCTGGTGTGAGGGTCAATAAACCTCTGGTGTGAGGGTCAATAAACCTCCAGTCTGAGGGTCAATAAACCTCTGGTGTGAGGGTCAATAAACCACCAGTGGGAGGGTCAATAAATCTCCAGTATGAGGGTCAAAAAACCTACAGTGTGAGGGTCAAAAAACTTCCAGTGTGAGGGTCAATAAATCTCTAGTGGGAGGGTCAATAAATCTCCAGTCTGAGGGTCAATAAATCTCCAGTCTGAGGGTCCATAAACCTCTGGTGTGAGGGTCAATAAACCTCTGGTGTGAGGACTCCTCTCCCACTGGAATCCATCCTATTTATCCACACTCAGCACAGTCTTGGCCAGAGGGTCTGATTGCCCAGGGAAGTTGTGGATTCCCCGCTCCTGGAAGTGTTCAACAGGGCTTGGAGCACCCTGAGCTAGTGGAAGGTGTCCCTGCCCATGGCAAGGGGTGGAACTGGATGGTTTTTAAGGTCCCTCCCAACCCAAACCGTTCCAGGATTCCAGGATTTTCCAGCTCACAGAGTGTCTGGTGTTTGCACTGGAACAGGCTGTGGTGGGATGGATGAAGTTTGAGGAACACCAAAAGAGGATTCCTCCTGCCTAAAAAGCAGCTGCAGAACCTTTGCACTCAACTCTTCTCTGTCAAAGAAAAGTTCAGTGGGAAAATGCCCACTGTGATGAAATTCCACTCAAAAGCACCAGACAGCCTTTTTGAAACTTCCAGTAGAAGAAAAGAGGAGTTGCAGTTTTGATACAAAATTCCTTTTTTTTTAATTCCTTTGGGAGCATTTGAACAACCCTCAGTAGAATTTAAAAAAAAAAAAGCAAACAAACAACAACAACAAAACAAACAAAAAACTAAGAAACAAACCACCTCAGCTTTTTTATTTTTGGTTTTTGGTTTGGTTTGTTTTTTTTCCTTTTATGGTGGCACAGCAATGTTTTTGCAGGAACATCTGAACAGAGAGGAATAATCTGATCTCCAGGTTCTATTCTGTGATTCTATGAGCTTGCCATTCTAGCACTAACAGAGCATGTAGATCCACTGGAGGGAATCCTTTCCACAGCTAAAGTGGCTCTTTCCTGATTTTCTCCTGGTTAGGACTTCAGTGGTAGTTCCTTTAACCTATGAGAGTCAAGTCAAGCTGGGATTTCTTAAGAAAATCCTCCTCGTTTAATTTATTCTCCCCCTTTTTATTGTTTCATATGAAATGTTGCCAGGCTGACTTTGCCACCACCTCCCCCCACCCCCCCCCCCCCCACCCCCAGCAGAGGAGTAATTACATTTATTGGAAATGCTTCCTGATCACTGATTCATTCACCAGCTGCTGAAGTGAAACGAACTGGGCAAAGTGCCACTGGAGAGCTGGGTTCATCAGCACTGGGAAGGCAAATGAAAGAAGTGCTCAGTGTGCGGTTGCTCTCCCTCTCCAGCAATTCATTATCCTGCTGTTCAGCTGATTTAGGAAGTCAGGGTGGCAGCATGAGATACATTTCAGCATCAGCACAGCTCGAGGGGTTGCCAAATTTACCTTTGACTGCCTTACAAAGGGCACTAAAAATACCCCAACTTTGTATGCTAAATGGGATGTAATAAATAACAACAGAAACACCGACAGCTTGTTGTTGGTACCCATGAGAAATCCATCAGGACAAGACTGCCTGAATCCAGCAAGTCCTGGACAAACTGGAGAGAGGGAGATTTCATTCCAAGCACTGCCAGAGACCCCAGGAAGGTGAAAAATAAACCAGCCAGAAGGAGCCAGATGAGCAAAGTAATACAGGCAGGGACCCTCTGGTGTCCCGAAGAGAATCTTTTTCCAGGCTTTCCACCCTTTTGTCTCTGATCACTCCACCTTCACCCCCAGGCAAGACCCATAAAATCTGTTCCAAACATGAGCCTTTCAAGTAAAATAGATAAATCTATGAGATGTGGAAAATCACTAGACATTGATTTTATGGCATATTACGTTTTCCCCTCCCCACACTGAATCTCGTTCCCCTCAGGCAGTGGCAGGCCATAAATAAATTATTAATTCTACTCCCACTCTTTCCCCATCCCATCATTTCGTGTCTCATGAGGTCCAATAACCTTCTGGCCTTACCTGAGGTCTGGAGGTATAAATTACCTGCTACTTTCCAGTTGCCTAAATGATGGAATTAGGTTTGGAGCATTTCCTCACATCTTATATTTATGCTTTGGTTTCAGCCTGAAGGGGTTGGAAGTGGATGATCCTTAAAGTCCCCTCCAACCCAAACCATTCTGTGATTCTCTGATTTCTCCAAAGACCAATTGAGACTTCCCTGATTTTAAATTTAAACGTTGCTTGACATCCTTTCTATCACTTCCCACCTCAGGTGTGGATTCACCAGTTTTACATCCAGAAATGCAGTCAAAACCTGTCAGTGAGAAAATGGGTTATCAGACTCACAAAATGCAGGCAGAGTGTGATAGCACACAGCCCAGACACCGGCACTGGGATGAGAAAGGCTTGAATTACTTGAAGAGAGCTTAACATAATTGCTGGTTTTCCTTCTGCAGAGAGAGGTTTGTGCAAAGCACAACAAAAGCAGGGCTTAAAAAAGAAATGATTTGTGTGACAAACATCTGAATATTAAAGCAGCTCTGGGAAAGAGCCGTGGAAAAGTGTGTGTGTCGTGGAGGGTTTGTTTTCCCTGAGTTATGCACAGGGTGGCTCAGTTGTCTGAACATCCCTGCCTGGTGTTGTTGGAGGGTCTCCTGTTTGTTCTCGTGGTGCCAGCCCAGGAGGGTTTGGGTCTCCTGTAAGTTGTGTTCCTGTCCCGGGTGGACATCTCAGATATCCCAACGCTGAAGTGAAGAATTAGAGAATCATGGAATGGTTTAGGCTGGAAAGGACCCTCAAAGATCATCTCGTTCCACCCCTTGCCTTGGGCAGGGACACCTCCCACTAGCCCAGGGTGCTCCAAGCCCTGTCCAACCTGGCCTTGGACATTCCAGGGATCCAGGGGCAGCCACAGCTTCTCTGGGCAACCTGTGCCAGGGCCTGCCCACCCTCACAGCCAACAATTCTTTCCCAGTATCCCATCCAACCCTGCCCTCTGGCAGTGGGAAGCCATTCCCTATGTCCTGTCCCTCCATGCCTTGTCCCCAGTCTCTCTCCAGCTCTCCTGGAGCCCCTTTAGGCCCTGTAAGGGGCTCTCAGGTCTCCCTGGAGAGAATTTATTTCTTTAGCTATTTCTTCTTGCCACATTTAGGTTTTACCTCGGATTTCTTTTACCGGGATCAATTTTAACACCTCACAAGTCGAGCCACTTGAGGCAGCTGCAGCCTGGTTTGAATGGGAGGATCAGGTGACAGGGGGATCACCCCTCATTGCATCAGTTATCAGGGAACAGAGATTCAATGGCCTTGGCCTGCTGAGCCTGCATCTGCTGTCGTTCTTGCACAATTCCAAGATCTGAAGCTTTGGGAAAACCGCAGGTACCACGAGACTGACACGGATCCATGAGCTGGCAGTGGGGTGAAGGTGGATCTTGTGATAATGTAATTCTTTGCACCTCTGGGTTTGAAGTGGGAGATAAAAGAGACTCCCAGGCTGGTTGAGGCTGGGAAGAACCCCTGGATCTGCCCAAGCAGAGCCACCTGGACCAGGTTGCCCAGGCCCACGTCCCCCTTCAGCGAGGCGAATTTTCCTTCCAGCTGCAACTCTTGCCTCTAGAGCTTGGCTGAATCCTTGAAAAACAGAAATGAAAGCCATTTATCCTTGCAGGGAGGGGGTTTGCCAGGAGCACCAGTGCATTATCTCTCACGTGGGGGATTTGCCTGGTTTTGATCTAAGTTACGTCTGCCATCATTTTAAGAGACTGCAAATTGGCCGCAGGAAACAAAGCAGGCAGTCAGGTTGTAACAAAGTACCTTCCATCCCGCTGAAATTGTATCCAGTCCCAAGCATCCCTCTCATCTATTAAATATTGATTTGAGGGGAGAGCATATAACAAAACTGCCAGCTGCTTTGGCCAGCCCAAACCCTCGGAGCAGCTCCTTGGAAATCGATGAAATCCCATCGATCCCGAAAGGCAGCGATTAAACGAGTTAATGGATGAGGGGAGGGAGGAGTGGGAGGGATACCAAAGGCTGGGGAGCTGCAAAAGAGGTGAATTTAACAGCTTTCACTCTGGGTGGACCCCGAGGGTGCTTGGGCACATATTTATTTTGGGTGTGGTGGCTGGATGTGCCCCGGGTGTGGCCAGGAACAGTGGGATGAGGAGACCTGTAAAAAACTTTCCACCGGGTAAACAGAAAAGGTTCTTCAGGCTGCAGAAGGAAAGGGGCAGAGGTTGAGCTCGGGTGCCAAAGGCTGGGTCGTCCTCACTTCTCAACTGCTTGTTCTGGGGGGGCTCAGCTGGGAAGGAAAAACTCCAGGAAGGTCTCACTGCAGCCTTTTGGTTCGTGCAGGAGACCATGAGAAATATGGGGACACATTTTCCAGGCGGGAATGTTGTGACAGGACAAGGGGTAATGGCTTTAAGCTAAAGGGAGGTTGATTTAGATTAGATGTAAGGAAGAAGTTCTTTTTCAAGGAGGAGTGTGGTAAAACACTGTGGCTGCCCCATCCCTGGAAGTGTCCAAGGATAAAGTTTGTATCTAAAACTGAATATTGTGGGAGACTTGGACAAGAGAGAGTTGAATAAACACCTTTCTACACATCATATCTTATCTTAATCCCAGAATCCCAGAATGGTTTGTGTTGGAAAGGACCTTAAAGCTCGCCTCATTCCACCCCCTGCCATGGGCAGGGACTCCTTCCACTATCACAGATTTCTCCAAGCCCATTCCAACCTGGGATGCACAGAGCCACAGGATAACTGTGTGGAAGGATCCCTGGAGGTCTCTAGTCCACCTCCCCCCTCCTTGCTGAGAGCAGGATGTGCACTGTCAGGTTTGGAATATTCCAATTCCGAGGATGGAAACTCCACAACCCCTCTGGACAGCCTTCTCCAGGATTGCAGCCCTCCCACAATGAAGGGATTTATCCTCGTGTTTAAGTGGAATTTCCCACCTTTTGGGTTGAGCCTGTTGCCTCCTGTCCTGCTCCAAGAAGAGCTGATTCCCTCTTCTTTCCTCCCCCCACATCAGGTGTTTGCAGACATTAATAAATCCCCCAGAACTTGCTCTTACTGAGGCTGAACAACCCCAACATTTGCAGCAGAGGATTAATCTTGCCTGACATGTAGATATTAAACTTCAAATCTAAACCAGTTCACTCAGGACTCGTTCCACAGCAGAGAAGCAGACCCCAGTGACACATCAGCTCCCTTATCCTGCCCATCTCAGGTGTGATTCAACTCCTATAAAAAGCTGCCAGACAGCACTGGAGATGCTATCTGAGACATTTACACGGGACTGGCAGGTGTCACACAGGATTTACAAGGCACCAACATCCTCCTGAAAAGGCAGCTGGAGGCCAGGAGGGATATGGATTTAGGGGGCCAGTGGATTTAGGAGAACAGAGCCCGCCCTGGGACGAGGTTCAGGGGGTTTGTGTTGAGGGAGGGGACAGCAGGGTGTGCTCAGCTGGATCCCACGTGCAAACCTGGCTTAGCTGTGGGTGGGCAAGGACTCAGAGCTGGTGTGAGGATCCCTGTGACACTGGGCAGAACAGGAGCTGCTGATCAAATCCTCACCTCACCCATCCCACCTGTTTCTCATCCCCAAGCCCGGCTGTGAGGGATGTGCTGAACTCCAACCCCAGCATTCCTGTGGGCAGCTAAAAAAAACATCAGCAGCCTGGAAACTGGCCTAAACTGTGCCAGGGGCTCCAGCAGCCCGTGGAAATGTTGGAAGTGGGGGTGTAAATCCCCACTGTAACACTGCAGAGCTGAGCTCAAGCTCAGATAGGCTCTGAGATGACCGAAATCAGCAACCAGAAGGTTTTCTCTGTCGGTTTTATCTGTACAAAGGGGATATAAAAGCTATCAGGGTGCTGGTGCTTCCCCTCCTCTTTGCTCTGCAGCAGCAGGGGAGGACTGGGATGGTTTTTTATGTGACCAAGGTAAATGTGGTGCTTGTTTTCCTTCCGTGTTCCCAACAAGTGAGTTCCAACAACGTCAGCCCTGACCCTGCAGAGAAAACCTGCTCCTTCCCCTGCCTGTCAGTCACAGGGACTTGGAATTCAAAGTCCTGATGAAAAGGCAGCTAGAACTGTGAAACTGGGTGTTAGGAGGAAGCAAATTTAACCCTGCTCGTGGGTGGAGGAGCAGACCCCTCTGCATCAGCAAGGATGATGCAAAGCACCATAAATGTTTTTAATGAATAAATTTCTCTTCCTGGAGATGCAGAGAGGTTGGAATAAAAGCAAGAGCCTTTTGTTGAGGTGTCACAGAACTGTTAAGGTTGGAAAAGACCTCTGAGGTCACTGAGCCCAACCTTTGACCAATCAAACACTTGAACACTGCCAGGGTTGGAGCATCCACAGCCTCCCTGGGCAACCTGTGCCAGTGTCCAACCAACCCTTCCAGGAAAAAAAATTTCTTCCTGATATCTCACCTGAATTTTCAATTTGTCCCAGTTCTTCCTTGTCCTGTCACTGCAGTTCCTGAGGGAAAAAAAACCCCAATCAGTTCCTCTCCCCTACCACTGTTCCCTAAATTAGGAATCCTGTTTTTTTCCTTCTTGTGCCTCTTTCCTCCCACCCCTGGGATCACACTGGGACTGGAGGGTGGTGGAACAGGACCCTGAGTTTCCACTGCCCCTGTGCAATGGGTTTGAGCTCTTGAAGAGGGACAATTTCCCTCTTGGAAAGCCTGGGATGAGGCTTGGCTGGAGCAAAACAAGCTCCCCCTGCCCGTGTTTCCCCCTTTGAGGGACAAGACATCCTTGACCCACCCCATATCCTGATTTTTAGCCTGCAGTGCCAATGGTTTTCAGCTCTGGCAGACCTGTCAGCAGCTTTTTATGGTGCCTGTCTGTGCCAAGAGACATTTTTTGTTTAAAATTCAGGGAAGTGTTTAAGCCTGGGAGGTCTCTGGAGGGGAGATGCTCTAATTAGTTGCTGTGCACAGTGAGAGGGAAGACAGTGTTTTGTTACATCCCCAAAGAGCAAATGTGAGCTGCCCATCAGCCAGACACGGCTGTCCTTGTGCTTTCCAGAGGCTTGGATCTCTTTGGGAATGCCAAGGAGCACCCCAGATAATCCAGAGAGCTGCTGACTGGTCCTGACACTCAAAACAGGGTGACAAATCTCCACCTTTCTGGACAAATATGCACCTTTCTGGACAAATCTCCACCTTTCTGGACAGATCTCCACCTTTCTGGACAAATCTCCACCTTTCTGGACAAATATCCCTCTTTCCAGGCAAGTTGTGGGGTTGTGTTGGCTCAGGAATGCTTGGACACAGCTTTGTCTATCTACATTTTGCTAAGCAAATGAGTCACTCCTGAGTTAGGCTTACCTCCCATTCCTAAAAAAAATACCTTCTTACACTGTTTTGTGGTGAGAAAAGGGCCAAGACAAATAACTTCTGGCTTTGTATTTCTCCATGGTACGAGTACTGTCCCATCTGGAGACAAATCTTGGCGTCTCTTCTTGGTCAGGGTTTCACTGCTGACCCAGACAGGCTGTGTGGTGCTAAACTCCCACCTGATTTTCTCCTTTTAGAGCACTAAATACCTCCTGACCCCAAAAATCCTGAGCCCAGGTGCAGGATTTACTGACACAGTGCATGCTGGAGGTCACACAAACCACGGAGCATCACAGCTGTCTGCAGGAAAAGGCCGGACAAGTTGCATCCTGAATAGTTTTTGAGTTGGACTTTTAGAGGATGGGAAAAAAAAGGAGTATTTTTGGGGAAAAAAAGAGGTCAGGTAGGTCAGGCTTAGATGCCTTGCTCATGGCACGTGAGGGCAGAGGAGGTGACTCCCTGGGATCAAGGTGAAGACCTGCAAAAACCTGGACCTCGGGATTGGTGGCTTTGCCTTGGTGGAAAGGAGGGGCAGAATTTAAATTTCCCAGTGCCATTTAATGTCTGTACGGATCTATTTGAAGGGCCTGGCTGTGCTCAGCAGTGCTGGACTGCTCCCAGAACTCCAGTTACACGGAATCCACTGGGATCCAAGTGTTGTTTCCTCACGCGCCATTAGGTGGGGATGGAGGAAGCGGGACAGGCACAACCTGCGGAGTTTCAAAGCGGAAGAAATCAGAAAATTCCTTAAACTTCTCAGGAGGGAAAAATTCCTGCATCGTGTGCTCAGGGAGAAACGAAAAATGGAGAGGGGAGGGTGATCCCGTAGGGTGGGAAAGGGGGATTTGCTGCCCAGCAAAGCCGGGAGAGGGCAGGGAGCATCCAAAGAGGAGGATGAAAAACCTCAGATTTTTGGCAGGGAATTTACAGGGGGAGGAGAGGGAGAAGAGCAGGGATGAAGCTCTGCTGATTTTCTCCCGGGTGCTGCCGCAGGGAAGGAAGGTGGGAAGGGGTGGGAGGCAACACTGGAGTGAGATGAAAGTTGGGGTGTGAGCCAGGCAGGGTCGTGGGGGCTTGATCCTGGGAACAAACCCTTCCTCACTTCAGCTCTCCTGAGGGTTGATGTGCGAAAATTCGGAGTTTGAGAGGAACGGGAAAGGGGAAAAAAAGTAAGACAACTCAGAATAAGCAACCAACCACACAGAGGAAAAATCTGAGCCCTGCTTTTGGCTTTGATTGACTGTCACAGGCTGGTTTGGAAAGCCATAAAATCAGAGAACCACTAAAGCTGGAAAAGACCTCGAAGATCCTTGAATCCCAGAGTTAAAATGAGAAGTCCTGTCTGACCCTGTGCTGTCACATCACCAGTGGAGGAGACCTGGTGGGTACCATGGACACTCCACAGGAAATTTGTCCTGCAAGTGTGTGACATTTGTGACCCCCTGGGTGTCAGTGGTGAAGGACTGGAGCCTGAACACCCTCCTTTTTGCCACTAATCCTGACCCAGTTTTGTATCCAACACTGGTGTTCCTTTCCACCCCTTTTATTATTTTCATACCTGCCCTGTGACCCAACAGGGTTACATTTCACTGTCTTGCTAAATGAAGGGCATGGAGGGGGGGCTGCAGAGACATTCAAGGATTAGGAGCCCTAAATCCATGGCACTTGGCATCTGCTTCTCCAAAAACCCAACCTCAGGCAGTGCTTCCCATGCTGTGTTGGTGCTGGTGGGACCTTCAGTGGGATCAAGCTGCAGGAATTCTTTGCCTCCGAGGGAAAATCGGTCTCAAAGCTTTGGTGCCTCCTCCACAGGCCAAGAAAAACCTCCAAGAAAAGCCTACACCAGGACTGGAGGGTAAGAAACCACTTCATAGAATGGTTTAGGTTGGAAAGGACCTTAAAGATCATCTCATTCCAACCACCCCTGCCGTGGGAGCTCCTTCCCTGAGCCTTTGGCAATGAGAAGTTGATTTAAAGCCTGAAAACTTCAAATATGAAAGGCTTGTGGTCCTTTGGAGGAGAATTTCCTTTTGGTTATTACCTTTTGGCTGCTCTTCTGAGCATCCAGGAGGGAATATCCAGCGTATCTCTTGTGTCCTAGATGTTTTTTTCCCCTTCCTTTCCCTGCTCAGGGCTTTGATTTCTCGGTGAGGCAACAACAGCCCTTCTTGTCTGCAGGAGCCAGTCTGGTTTCAGACGTGCTCTGTGGTGTTTGAAGCTGCCCTGGGTCGAAGTGAAGAGCCCCTGGAGCTGGATGATGACACCTGAATCCTCACACCAAACCCAGCCAGAGAAAAGGGTACCAGAGAACTGGAAGGAATAAAATACCTTGGATTTGTAGAGTCACAGAATGGTTTGGCTTGGAAGGGACCTTAAAGCTTATCCAGTTCCACCCAGGGACAACTTCCACTAGACCAGGATGCCCCAACTTGGCTTTGGGCACTTCCTGAGGATGAGGTGTTGAAAATGGCAGTGGTGGACTCTGGGCACTCAGAACTCAATCAGCTGCTGGTTTTGGCAAACCTGACCCCAGAACTGCCCACATTCCATACCCCCTGGTTCTCTCAGAGCATCATGGAATTGTGAGGTCTCCCATCAAAGCTGGCTCTTGGTTTTCCAGACACATTTTATTTTTTTCTTTCTTTTCTCTCCTGCTTTGTAGGAAATCTCTGCAGCATGAAAGACAATTTACCTGGTTTCTTATGAAAAGAATAAAATAGGAATGCAGGCTACCCAAGGTCTTTAAAACCCCGATTTCATGTTGTTACAGCATAAGCTGTAGCCCATTTTACATCCTGCTCCAGGTGTTCTTCATGACCAGAAACAAAAGCAGCTTCACCTCAGGGTGGGTTGTTTAAAGACAACTAAATGTTCAGATCCCACAAAAATATTTGGATGGGTAGAAGCCTCCCATGGCAGGGGGTTTATATAAAAAAAATACTGAATACCAAGTGAGGGATATAAATGGAGGGTGGAACAGTTCACCAGGTTATTCCTGAGGCAAGCACAGAAATGGGTTTATAACCCAGCAACCACGGAAAGGTTCTTGGTATTTTAGGAAAAAAAAAAAAAAAAAAAAAAACAAAACAAAAAATTGGTCTCAAAAGCTTTGGCTCCTCTTCCATGAGCCAAAGGTGGGTCTGGTGCTCTGGAGGTCCTGCTGCAACATCTGCACTGTGTGAAGCAGTCACTGCTCTTCATCTTTTTGCTTTAAATTGTATTTAACTGACCTGTGTGTATTTATTTGGCACTCACCTGCCTGCCCCTGCAGCTGCCACAAAGGAAGAACCCACTGCTTAACAAGTCCTGCTTGTGTGTGTTCTGATTTCCAGATTAAATTTGTCCAGCTTTGGTTTCCACTCTTTAATTTTGGTCCTGCTAACGAGCCCACCAGTACCTGGGGTTACCTCTCCAGCAGACTTTTACACACCTTGGTCAGGTCTCCTTCAACTTTTTCTTCTGTTAACGGAGAAAATTCAGTTCTTAAATATTCAGAGAATGGTTTGGATTGGCAAGGACCTTAAAGATCATCTAATTCCACCCCCTTACCATGGGCAGGGATCAAGTTGTCCCAGTCTTGTAGGGAATTTTCTCACATCCATGAACCATTCTCTTGGTTATCTTCTGCATCTTTTCCTGGTTTCTTTTTTTTTCCCCTCAGCAGTCTTAAAAATACCAGCAAATGGTGACCTTTGGACCATGTTAATGACTTCTTAGAGAGATCTGTGTTCCATCTGCATGTTTGTCATATTTTTTTCCCCTTTCAAGCAGAATGAAAAGTTATCCCAGATTGCCAGTGTGTCCCTGTGATGTCTGAGGTGGGACCTCCCAAACATCTGCACTGTGCCACGCTCATTGGAAAAGCCAAGGTGCTGGGTTAAGCTGAAACAAGCTCGTTTTCCATCTTCATCAGCTGGATATGGATAAAACTCCTGGAATGCAGGTCTGATCCACTCCTCCTGATGACTTGGGAGAGCTGGTCTTGACCTTCCTGGGGCTGCATCAAGAGGGAGGCAAAGGGGAAAAAGGGGGTGTGAGAAAATGGGGGCTGTGAGTGGAATTCCCTGAGGGTGATTTTCTAAGGGATGGGCTGAGGCATTAACTTTCCTGTCTGGATTTAGCCCATCAGCCCCAGATCCAGAGAACAGGAACAGGTTGCCCAGAGAAGCTGTGGCTGCCCCATCCCTGGAAGTGTTCAGGACCAGGCTGGATGGGGCTTGGAGCAACCTGGGCTGGTGGGAGGTGTCCCTGCCCGTGGCAGAGGGTTGGGAAGAGCTGATCTTTAAGGTCCCTTCAAACCCAAACCACTCTGGGACTCTCTCATCTGTCCCTCGCTGGGTCATTTTAGGGTTCAGTGCAGCACAGCCTGTGGACTGTCACACCCCCCAGGGATGGAACCACCTGCAAATTGCCACGAGGGAAAAGGCAACATGTGAAAGGAATGGGAGAGTGTCAAACCCTCTCCAGGCTGGGGGACTTTCTCACTTAAAATATCATTGGATTGTAACTGGGAATGTTATTGCTGCCATAAAGACGACTGCTCCCTTGCAGTTTGCTCCCTCTGCTTAAAGGCTGTGTGATAACAGCAGCAGCTTCTCACTCATTAGGAGCTCTCAGGAAGATGTCTGCAAGCCAAGCCACTGCGCTTTTTATTAGCATTGCTGGTGTGTGTCAGTGGTTGGCCCCTCTCTCTGCTGGCACTAACAAGCGTGTGGAGAAAATTGTGTTGTCAGGCTCAAGTCAAGCAGAAATAATGGCACTCGAGTTCTTTCTCTGCACCCATGAAGTGACAGCTCTTTTGGTCTTTAGCATCTGTTTTATGCTGATGTGCCACAGCAAAAATTTTGCCTCGGAATAGCCCAGTTTCCCTCGTGTGGGTTTAGTTTTGTGCTCTGTAAAATTGTTGTTGTTTTCTGGAGTTAAGAGCTGGTTGTTTGCAGCCTTCACCTCCCCTCTGAGTGCAGGCTCTTTCCCAGCCTGTGAAATCTGCCCTCCAAGCCACATCTGGGCTGCAGAGCTGCAACACAAGTTTCTGCTGTCCTGCCCTTTCCTAGAAGTCAAGGAATCCCGGAATATTCTGAGTTGGAAGGGACCCACAGGGATCATCGAGCCCAGCTCCCCTCACGAGAAGGGGAAACTCAGCTGATGTGCAGCTGCATTTTCAGACATGGATATCTCCCCCTGTTTCATGGCTGTGAGGTGTCTGCAAAGATGGATATTTGAAAAGTTTCTGGAATTCAGCACATTTCAGGAGATCTGAATTTACTCTGCTGCTGATTCCCTAAATGACCTTGGGGAAACCCTACACTCCATCTCACTTTCCAGCCCACAAAAGAAGAACATGCTCCTCTCAAATTTTCCAACCTTATAGTTGGATTGGGAGATTTTTGGAGCAGGAATTGCCTGTTCCTCTGTGACCTTTGTGCCTGGATCAGTGATGCCTTCATCCATGATGAAGTGTCTGCAGGCAAGTGTCAGTATTTTCTGTAGATGACCACAGCAGTTCTGGCTTTCAGTGAGGAGCTGGTGGCTTTGAGACACACTCCTGGCAAAAGAACACAAGCCACTCTAGCAGCATCCCTGGAGCTGGGAATGCTGTGGTGATTTACAGGAAAAACCTCTCTCAGGTGGAAATTGCAGTGGCCACAGTCGACTTCTCGCCCTAATCAACCACCCCTAGAAGAAGAACATGATTTTTAATTCCTTTAATTTGTCTTGCCTGCTTATTTAATTTGAAAAACCCCAGGGTGTTTCTCAGCTCTCCTCAGTTATTCATCCCTTGCTGTTGTTCTCTGGGGAATAAACAATGGTAGAGCCCTCATTTCAGTTCTGTTTGAAATCCATTCATTTTTCAGACTTTCCCAACAAAAATCATTGATGGCTTGTGTTGGAAGAAACTTTGAAGATCTTCCAGTTCCAGTCCCCCTGCCATGGGCAGGGACACCTTCCACAATCCCAGGTTGCTCCAGCCTGGCCTTGGACACTTCCAGGGATCCAGGGGCAGCCACAGCTTCTCTGGGCAAACCTGTGCCAGGGCCTGCCCACCCTCCCAGGGAAGAATTCCTTCCTAGCATCTCATCTAAATCAATCCTCTTTCAGTATAAAGCCATTCCTCCTCACCCCATCACTGCATGCCCTTGTAAAAAGTCACACCTCAGTCAACAGGCTGAGATTAGGAGAGGAGTGACATGTAAATTTGCACCTTCTGGGTTCAAAATGATTCATCTCCATCATGCCCCCGTCATTAAGGTTTATAAGAACAAGCTATTTGACGTGCTTGTTCCTGCATTCCTCAGCCTGCACAGGCATGAGGAAGGAGATTTAATAAGGATATTTAATAGTTTTAGTTCCAGTGACCTGAACAGCACAACCTTTGTGCCTTATCCAGGGACAAATGGCCGTGTCCCAGCTGAACAATGGTGCCTTGTCACAGGTGAGCTTCCAGCAGGAAGAGATTGGGAACCAAGCAAAGAGTTTAACACAACTCCCATGGGCACAAGCCAGGAACACATCCATTAACTGGGCACTGAGAGCTCCTTCCACGACTCGTTCCCCGCTAAAATATTGCATTTATTTTCGCCCTGATGTACTGCCAGTTGCATTAAAAATAGAACCGAGTGTGTGGCTTCGAGTCCACCGGCAAAAATAGTTTTCATACACTTAAAATACTCCACCCTGACTCATTTCTGACTTGGCTTTTACAGCAGGTTTGGCCAGAAGTGGCCAGGACACCCTGAAAGTCCATCCCTCTGCTCATCCCTCCTGCAATAAGCAAGGACATCTTCAGCTGGAAAATGTTTCCTTAAAACAAAAATAAAGTCAGTCAGAAAACCAGTAAGATCCTCAGACTCCTAAGGCAAGGCAGGTTAAGCAGCCTGTGGCACAGGGCCATCATTTTCTCTGCCCATCCTGTTTTTCCTACTGAAACATGAAGGGGGAGAACACTTTTTGCCCGACATGAGATGTTTAAAACATAACTGATCATTTTAAATGAGTCATCCAGGCTCTTTCTGCATCAATCAAGAGAAGCAGAAACTTCCAGAGCCTGGCTCATTTTTTGGTGATATTTTTTGGGCAGTTGGGTGGGATTTAGCCACACAGAGGGGGACAGGAGCACCTCTCCTATGGAGACAGGCTGAGAAAGGTACTCTGCAACCTTTAACTTTTACTTTTCTCCTTCTTTTTATTTTTATTTTTTTCTGTTTTCTCTTTTCTTTCCAGAGCAGCAAACACTTCTCGCCCCCCCCCCCCCCCCTTTCATCATTCGAGTCACTGGGACATTTACCACCTGTACCCCATTAGCTGTGCCCTGATGGATTGCATGAGCTGATTCCCCTGCATCTGCCTCCCAATCTGTCCTGTTCATTAACACAGTGACTGCCCTGCATTAAGAGAAATCTCTGGTTCTCCTGCTGGATGGCCAAGAGATGTGAGGTAAGAGGAAACTCCCTTCATTTCACGGAAATATATCCATTCCTGCAAGCAACAGGGACATTCAATTCTGTAAATGAGGCTATAAAAGCTATAAATGAGGCTTTAAAACTGGTTTTTAAGGGGACTTTATTGTACACTTGCAATTCCAAGTCCTGTGGATTGTGTGCATCGACTGGGAATGATTTCTCTTTCCATTCAAATGTTTCCATTTTGCCCTACTGTGCCTGTTTCTGCCTCCCATGGAAATTATTTCACAATTGGAAGCAGATCTTGCAGGAAGGACCTCACAAACTCTCACGATGCAGAGGGGATTGATTGCAGGCTTTAAAAGGACTGGGAGGAAGGGATTGGATGCTAAAGGGGCTCTTTAATCCAGACAAGAGCACAGCAAAGCAAGGAGAAAGATGTTAAAGGTGAGGGGGATTCACCTATTGAAGCAAACTCTTCAGGGAATTATTGTTGTCTCTGTGTCTCACGATTTGTGCTCAGCTTTATTCAGTTGACTAAACGTGTTTAGTGACTTTTGCATGACTTGGGGTATTTTCTACGAGTGTGGGGCTGGCAGGACCTGCAAGGTGCTCAATGTCTTCTGAAGTGGCAGCTGAAAACACAGAGGGTCTCTAATGGCAGTAAAGCCCGATTTTAGGCACCTGAATTATACCCCTGGGCTCTGCTAATGGGTTTAGGTGAGAAGGTGGTACCTTTAGGGAACAACAATTTGCAGTTATTTCTATCTCCTCTTTAGGATGAGGTGAATTGTCCCCCTGACTGATTCCGTGTGGGGTGAGGAGCTCAAATGGAGGCATCTCAGGGAAGGGCTGGAACTGAACCCTGACTCTCTATTCCATCTCCGTGGCCCGTCCCACAGGAGCATCTTTTCCAGGGGCACGTTTTGCTCTTCCCCCTGGTCAGGAAGTCGAGGTGAGATGGATGTCTCAGCTCTTGACTCAGCCATTCGATACCTCCTGTGCCAGGCAGGCAAATTGCCCTGACTCTGCAATCGGAGTAATTAGGGAGAGCAATGTTTTGAGCTACTGGCAACCCCGAGAACAAAACATTTCATTTGAATCGAAGTGCTCCGATCAAAGTTTGGGAATTAAGATAACAAAAGAGCAATTAAGGCAATTTTCCAAGTGAAAAGCTTGTGTGGGAGGGAGCGGAGCTGCTTCTTTCAGAAATGTCATCAAAACATCTGAGCTCTTTAAGAATGCTCCTTTTCCTTTTGTTTTGAAATGGCTCATTTAGGAGAACAACACAGTACCATGGGTGTCTCATAGGTTGGTGTCACCTGCTCTGCTCCACTTTTCTTCTCCATTCTTGAGAGCAAACGTTCCAAATCTCGGGAGAATGAGGAGGACAGGACTGTTTCCCAGGGGTGGGACTGAGATCAGGGCCTGACTATTGAAATTTTCACAGAAGTGCCAAGAGCAGTTCTAGGGATAAACACAAAGATGCTGTACTGCAAAGGCTGTTCCTTTGGGCTCTGGTTCCTTTCTGAAGATCCAGGGGGTTGTTGGAAGGTTGGGTGTGTTAGGGGACAAGCTGGACATGGCCCAGGAAGCCAAACGTGTCCTGGGCTGCACCAAAAGCAGAGGGGGCAGCAGGGCAAGGGGAGGGGGTTCTGCCCCTCTGCCCTGGAAGTGTCCAAGGCCAGGTTGGACTGGGCTTGGAGCAATCTGGGCTAGCGGAAGGTGTCCCTGCCCAAGCCAAGGGGTTGGAATGAAACGATCTTTGCAGTCCTTTCCAGCCCAAATCACTCTATGATTAAGAAATAAATAAACGTGGAAAGACTTGCAGGGGCTGAAAAGTTCCCTAATGGGCTCCAGCGGAGTGTGAATTGTCCCACTTCGCAGATCTGCTTTGTGAAAGGAAGAACCCGAGGGCGGAAAACAAAGGGAATCAAGCCTGGAAAGCAGCGCAGATTGCACCTTGCTGCAGGCAGAGAGGTATTTACTGTGAGACACCCTGTCTCGGGCTGATCAAAAAGCCTCTGTCTCGCTGACAAGCGAAGTGATTTTCCTGGTACTGGGAGAGGAGCTGCGCTGTCAGTGGATGCCTCTGAGCACAGAGAATGCAGAGCACGGGGGGAGCTGCTCTGACTCCGTAATGAGTCCAGCCCAGCTGAAATCATCTCGCTGCACAGGGAGGGACTCAGACCTGCTGCTGCTGTAACTGTGCAGTGGGAAACAGCTCCTTTTGGCAGGGGATGATTCAGCCCAAATTCAGCTTCTTGTGCTGTTGAGATGATCTCACAAACCTGCTCCTGGGGTCAGATAATAAAATCCACACTTGAGCTCTGGAGGAAACGCTGGATTTCTTCAGGTGTCCTGTGAGCGAGGGCTGTGGAGTGACCTTCACTTGGGAAATCCCAGTGGCTTCAAAGGATGATCGACTGGGATAATCAGGCTCAGATTTGCCAGGAAGCTCATCTGCTTCCCATTAACCCTCAATTTGGGCTTGTCCTGCTGCAGCTGAGCACCCACCCCACCCACCCTCAGCTCAGGGTTCCTGCTTAACCCCAAGTCCTGGGAGGGAGAAAGAGCCTGATATTCCCTTCAGAACCATCCCAGGCCTGTGGTGTGGGGACACAGTGACAGGGGAGAGGAGGGGCTGGTCCCTTCATGTGATGGGGAGGGACAGGGATCTGAGTTACAGTGACAGTTGTATCTCTTAATTTTAGGCTTCTAAAAGTCAGGTGACTGCACCTGGGTTCCTTCTCCCGGGATGTCTTTTTGTCCCATAGCTCTGAACAGGCTCTTCCTAAGGGTCTTGGCAATAACTGCATGGAATTTGGCCTGTAGCACACTGTAGGATCCAAATTATCCACTTTAATCCTTTGGATGCTTGTGCATGTCTAGACAAATCAGGATGGTTTAGGCTTATCATCTTCCCTGCTGACCATCTGGAATACTGAAAATTACAGGAGGAACAGTGAAGAGGATGTGATTTTGTGGTGGAAAGTTACCTGGATTTTGGAAATTTTCCTGGATTTGGCAAACAGAGCTTGTTTTGCTCACTCACTTTTCATCCTAATTGTTTGTGTACATATACAGAGAACATCTCCAAAATATAAAAGCCAAGCAGCCAAAACCTAGTGAATGTTTCTTTCCCACCCTGGGATGGAGGTAGGAGGTTCATCTTCTTTCTGCCCCTTTTCCCCCATTAGTGGAGATAAAATTGGAGAAGGAAAAAGTGAGAGGAAGCCAAACATCCAAAATGCTGAATAAGCAGCAACTCTCCCCTGAGACCTTCAATCAGGAAAGGGTTTAAACATCCTCCATCCAGTCCTCTCCTTCCTGCTGTTCAAAGTGCATTTGGAAATGCTGATTATACCACTGCAGGCACATCTAACAGTCATGCATATCAATTCTAAAGTGCCCTCCTCTGCTGGGAATACAGGATGGGCTTATCCACCTTAATCAAAATAAATCAAGAGCCTTTATAAAAAAAGATTTACAGCCACAGGTCACCACGTCGCCCTGGAGCTGCAGTTTGGGGAGAAAAATGTGATTAAACTCCTCTCAGTTTCTGACAGTGGGGGGTATGTGGAACAGTGTTTAAGCCTGTGGAGTTACACACGGCCTGAACTGGCCTTGAGGGACTTCTGTGTGTTCCCAGAGGAGAGACAATAAAGCAAATTCAGTTATTCCCCCGCTGATTGCATCACAACTTGGGCCTCCCTGAAACCAACGTGATTAACAGCGATCAGGGAATTCTCAGCAGTGCTACCCAGGAGCAAGGGAAGCATCCTGGGCTGTTCCTTTGATTGCAGCAGGCTCAGATGGCAGGGAACAGGGAACTGAAGGGATGGGAGAGGTCACAGCTCTGCTACATCATCCACGTGTCGTGGTATCAGAGCCGACATTGCACGGGGAAAATGAGACGTCCTTGGAATGGGGCAGCTGCTCAGAGCAGCTGTTTGAGCACACAGAGAGAAAGGGAACAAGCTCCTGGAAGCTGAGACCAAGGAGGGAAAAGCCTCATGATGAGCTTCCTGGGAAAAGATTGTCTTCAGTGACCCAGTAACAGTGTCCTGGTGCACCTTGTGAGAGGTGATTCATCTGCAGATAACTGGTGGGACAGGGTCCACAGGAGATCCTGATCTTCTGGAGTAGGTGCTGAAGGACAAGTGGGGAAAACCTGCAGCCTAAACCATCACTAAAAGCCTTGTCTAAGCAACTCAGTCCTGCCTTAAATATATGTCAGGTCCAACCTGTCTCAGCCACTGAGTACTGATGATGAAATATTTGATACCCCCCTTTTTCGCTCCAGGAGTTGTGAAAAGGATTTTAACCATTTAATATTGCTCAGATATCACTTGACATCCCATCCCTGGAAGTGTCCAAGGCCAGGTTGGATGGGGCTTGGAGCAACCTGGGCTACTGGAAGATGTCCCTGCCCATGGCAGGGGGTTGGAACCAGATGAGCTTTAAAGTCCTTTCCAACCTGAACTGTTTATTGCCCTGAACTGATCTAAGAGCTGAGAGCAATCTGCATCATAATGTGCTTAAAAAGCTGGTAAATTCTCAGCCCAAGTTCAGCTATTTCTGTCGAAAACACCAGGGAAGCAGCAGCTGCTGTGGTGGATTTTTCAGGCTTTCGGATCGTGTTGTACTCCCCAAACTTGAGACAGCAGCACAGAGGGTTCAGGCAAACCCCCAGAGAAAACAGCCTCTCAAACAAAATAGGGAAGAAATGGAATGTTTGCTTAAAAATGCTAAACATATCCTAATTAGTAAAGAAAGTGTAATTCAAATAAGGCTCCAGAATTCCTGCATGGCAGTGGAAAGCCACTTGTGCAATTTCTGTGCAGGGCAGGGGAGGTGAGAAAAGCCACCAAACAGATGCAAATAAATGCCAAAGGAAACAAAGCTTTAGATTAAAAGTGGAGATTTAGATTCCACCCTTTCTTTGAAGATCATTTGAAGTTAGCAGAAGAGAAATCTTCCCCGACTCACTCAAATTCAGAGGCTAAGCTTGCCAAGAATTTTCCCAGGAATTCCAGGGTGTTTTGTTTACAGGCAGGAGCTGAAGCATGGACACAGGCTCGATGCCACAGCGGCAGGACCTCTTATTATCACAAATATAAAATAACATTAACCTTTTGAAGGCAGTTGGGTGTTGCTGACACTGAGGAACCTTCACCTCTGGGAAGCACATCCACGTAACTCTTTACAGCACTGAGTTATCTCAGTTTATATAACAAAAGCCGTTAATCATTTATTTGATTCCCTTTCTGATCCACGACCAAGGAAATTCTGTGGCTCAGTTTTCACTCCTGAACCTTTCACCCTTTGCAGACCATTTTCTGCTGACATGACTGAAGTCAAGGAGGAGTCTATTTTCTCTTACTCCTGCTCAGCTGAGTTGCTGGGTGTTGCTCTCTGATATATTAATAAATATCCTCCTCCACAGGCAGCACGAAGCCAACCTATATTTCTCCAGGGAAATTTTTGCCCTTCACTTGCTGTGAGGAAAATCAGGAGCCAGCTGGAAAGAGGAGATGCTGGGAGAAATGGGGTGTTACAGTTAGGCACAGAGGGAGTTCAGGCTCAAAGAGAGGAAATTTAGGTTAGATATCAGGAAGAAATTCTTCCCTGTGAGGGTAGGTGGAGTGGCCCTGGCACAGGTTGGACAGAGAAGCTGTGGCTGCCCCATCCCTGGAAGTGTCCAAGGCCAGGTTGGATGGGGCTTCATTGGGATCAGCCCAACTCTCCAGTCTGTCCAGGTTGCTCTCCTGCCCTCCAGCAGATCAACATCCCCCCATCTCGGTGCCATCTGCAGATGTGCTGATGGTGGACTCAATCCCCACCAATGTCACTTGGGTCACCTCTTCTTGCCGTGGGCTCTCTGGTGTCTCAGAGGGGGTGTTGGTGCTTTGTGCAGGGGACAGGCTGGCTGGGAAGGGTGGGAAGGGAAGCAGAGCACTGAACACACCCCAGGGGCTTCCAAATTAACTTCTCCCACATAATTCTTGGGGATTTTTCTCCTCCTGTTTGTGACTCTGGAAAAGCCTTTCCACGTTGGACTCCACATCTTAAAGCTTTATTATTTATGAGTCCCTATCAGCTGAAGGGAAGCAGATCATGTTTTATTGATGTTCCCCTCTCAGATTAATCACAGGCTTGGAGCATTTCCATTCCTTCTGCTTTGTCAGGGATTCCAAGGCTTGGACCAGCCCTCCCTGCTGCAGAAAATGCTGTAGATTTCCAGGGTTTTAGTTGGAAGTTACTATTTGGACACTTTCTTTTTAAGGAAAAAAACCCCAGACTTTTATTTCTTTTTTTTTTTTTTTTTTTTTTTTTTTTTTTTAATAGAAACTGATAAATGCACAAACACACAAAAGGGAAATAAATAAGACAAAAATAAGTGAACTCAATTTGTCACAGATCCCTTTTCCTCCCCAATTTCTGTGCATGTGCTGTTACACCACGCGTGATCTTTGGTTTTATTTGTCTGATGTGTTACTCCCTAACATTTAATCAAGTGAAATAAGTGGCACAATCAGGGGAAAGCAGCACTGGGAGGTGCCCCAGGGGCATTTGGGGATTTAAGAACATTTTGTAAAAGCAGCCACAAGCTCCAGGGACTTTGCCTTGTACCTTGTCCTTATAAAAGTGGGGTTCTGCTCTGGCTGTGTAGAGGCAATAAATGGGAAGTGTGTAAGAAATCACAGCTCTTTATTCCATGTGCTTCACTCAGAGGCTGCTGCGTGTCTGATCCACAGAATCATCCACAGATTACATGCATATGTCTCGTGCTCATTAATATGCACAAAGCAACAGCTCCTGCTCTTTTCTCTGGAGTCTTGTTCTCAAAAACCCAGCAAACTGCCCGTGGCTGCAGCTCCAGGTGCTGGAATTACACGGGAAAGAGCAGCAGGATCTGGTGGCACACGGAGAAGAGACTGCAGAGAAAGTGCCTGGAGCTGCCCCAGTTTTTGGCAGCACGAGGAAAATCTGGACAAGAGAGGGGTGATGGTCGGCGGTGCCTCATCCCAACTCTGAGGAGGTGGAGGGTGGGATTGCTCAGCACCAGCTGAGCTGTAGGGAGGGTTCTGACAGCTTTTGCAGGTGGCTGGAGTGGATAAGAGGTTTCTGCTCCAGGTGACCCTCCTGGGGAAGGTGCCAAATTCATGGCAGGTCCCATCAGCCTTGAGCAGCTGCAGGTCAGTGTTGGAGGATGAGTGAGGAGGTGGTGGCATCTTCAAGGAGCCCAGGGACAGCTTTCACTAGCCCAGGCTGCTCCAAGCCCCATCCAACTTGCCCTTGGACACTTCCAGGGATCCAGGGGCAGCCACAGCTTCTCTGGGCAACCTGTGCCAGGGCCTGCCCACCTTCACAGGGGAGAATTCCTCCCTAAAATCCAATCTAAACCTAAATCTCTTTCAGCTTTCTGGTTGAAGCTGTGGCAGGGCACACACAGCTCTTTTCTCCCCCTGTGGCCACCTGTTCTTCATCCCAAATACACGACTTGAAGAACCAACCCCATTGGAGTTGTGGTGTGGGACCTTCTGATCTCAGGTCAGAAGGAACGTGAGGGGTCTGGGGGGTTTCCCACTCCCTGCTGAGAAAGCAGGTCCCTCTGAGCTGCCTGTTGCTCTGGGGTTGGGAAAATAACCAACCTGAACAACTCCCAGACCGTTTCTGTGGTTCTTTAGGCTCCCTGTGCCTCCAGGAGATCCCTCATAGAAGGGCTTTGCAGTTCTGACCCCAAACTTCTCTCCTCTCCCCAGTTCAGGGAAGGCTGATTCCCTGGAGGGCAGCCTGCCTTTGTGCTGAGCTTGTGGATTAAACCCCTGTGAATCCTCTGCTTTGCTAAAAGCTGGAGGGTGGATGAAGTGAACCTGGCTCTGGGATTTTCCCACATACACCCTGCCCTCGCTCTGACTTTGATCAGCAAAGAGGAGCCACCTCAGGAGGGTGTTTTGTTTTTGTGTTTTGGGTCAGGGCTCTCCGTTGTCTTTGCTGGGCACCTTCAAAAGCTGCCCTGGCCCCAAGTGCAGTGCAGATAAGGATGAGCTGCTCTTTGAAGCTGGGATGTGTGTGCCTGGTATGTCAAGCCTGTGCAGCACTGAGGATCCTGGCTTTGGGATCAAGGGCTCCTCTGCCTCCCTCGAATTATATGCCAGGCACGAAGCTGTGTCTCTCTTAAAAGACTGTAGCAGCCTGGCTGAACAGCTTGGCCAAGGAAAGCCCACAAAAATGAAGAGGAAATTTGGGTGGTGCTTGCCATGTTTTCAAGTGTGGCCAACAGAAATGTCCATTGTCCCAGGCCCAAACCCCTGCAGGCATAAACTAACACAACCCTACAGCCTTTGCCAGCGCAGTGCCAGCAGCAGGCACTGATTTCACTGATAAAGATATTTTTGCAGAGGAAATAAATCAGTTTTTAGCAGTGACTTCCCTGTTAGCTGCTGTGACCCCCAGCACTGTGACACTGGTGCGTGCAGAGCTGGTTTAGCTCAGGACCTGGTGTTTCATTTTCATCCTGCTGTTCCTTTCCCAGCTTTCCACAGTGTAATTAAGCAGCTGCAGGGCTCAACCCCCAGCTCCTGGCAGGTGAGGATTCCTATCCCTCACATCCCTAAGTGCTCACACTGCAGCTCAGCACATCACCAACACGAGCTGCTGATGCTATTTGGGTTTGTTGTGGTGATTTTGGTGGTCTCTGGGCTGAGAAGAGGCAATGCTGCAGATACCTTGCTAGGAAAATGTGAAGATTTTAATGATTTTCAGTGAAGAAGAGGCTCCAATTTCAGTTCTGTGGAAGAGGGAGGGTTGGAAGAGTAGGTGCATGTGGCAGAGCAAAGAAGCATGGAATCATAGAATGGTTGTGTTGGAAGGGACATTAAAGACCATCCAGTTCCAATCCCCTGCAGAAACACCTTCCACAAGGCCAGGTTGCTCCAAACCCCACCCAGCATGGCCTTCAACACTTCCAGGGATGGGAAGGCCACAGCCTCTCTGGACAAACCTGTTTCTGTGCCTCACCACCCTCAAAGTAAAGAATTTTTTCCTAATATCCAATCTAACCCTGCTCTCCTTCAGTTTAAGGCCATTCCCCCTTGTCCTATCCCTCTCCATGAAAAGTCCCTCTCCGACAGTCAATAACATGTTTGTGATCCTCCAGCCTTCCAAAAGGGCAAAAATTAATTTCCCACCAGGCAGATATCGGAAGCTTTTTGTAAAAATCCCCACAAATCTTTCACGCCAGCAAAGAGCTCCAGCCGAGCATCCTTAAAGCAGCCGAGGAGCTCCTTTAGTGGGAATTTCTCCCTTCCCTTCTCCAAGAGAGCTGCAGGCAAAGCACAGAGCATTGGATATTCTGAGCATCTGTGTGTGTGTGACCCAATTACTGCACAGGATCTGTCAGATGGAGCAGCACAGACGTGCCTGATGCTGGGAGCTAATTAGTATTTCCTTTGTAACTTCCTAAGGAGGGGGGTGAGGAGGAGGTGGGGAGAGGGGGATATATTGAAGATACTATTCCAGGAGCTTGCAGTAGGTTTTATTTCAAGTCTGGCTGGGGTCATTTCTGCCTCCAGTTTGATGCTGAACTTGAAAAAACCAAAATATTATCTATCTATCTATCTATCTATCTATCTATCTATCTATCTATCTATCTATCTATCTATCTATCTATCTCTCAATCAATCAATCTATTTATAAAACTATCTATCTATCTATCCATCTGCACACATGTGTGCATATAAAAAGACATTTACATGAATTACCAAAGAATTACATCTGGAAAATCTGTGAAGCCTGGAGCATATGATTAATAAGCCAATCAGTTTGTGGCAGAACAGACTAAGCTGTTATTTAACCTTCTCTGGACCAGAAAAGGAACAGTGGTGGAAATGCTCACTGTCAAGATGATTTGTAGGCCAGGGAGGGAATGACTTTTAACCCCAGGCTTGAGAAACTAGTTCTGGGAAGAGCCAATATCTGTGAATTCCCATAATTTCAGTGTCAATGCCATGCACTGGTTGGGCAGCCTGGAGGATACAGGACATCCTTTCCAACACACTTTGTACTCCAGCTCCTGCTGACCAGATGTGTCTTAATCTGGATGAATCCCTGGGTCCAAGGGTGCATCATGGGGTGGAATTTGTAGATCTGCTGCTTGGGAAGCTCTGAGAAGAGGAAGGGTAATGAGTGTTGGATAAACTTGGATCTGTCCTGCAGGAGTGAATTGCACGTGATGTGTGGTGGAAAAGGGCCTGGAGGTGCTGGCTGAGAGCTGTTTGAACACGAACCAGAGCGTGCCCAGGTGGCCAAGAAGGGCAGTGCCACCTGGCTTGGCTCACCAATGGTTTGGCAGCAGGACCAGGGCAGTGATTGTCCCCCTGGACTCGACACTGGCTTGGAGCAGCCTGTGCTGGTGGAAGGCGTCACTGCCCGTGGCAGGGGGGGTTGGAACGAGATGAGCTTTAAAGTCCCTTCCAACCCAACCCATTCCACGATCCTGTGATTTATCCAGAACTTCTGTCCAGTTTGGATGACCCACAATGGAGGAGCTGGTGGCTCTGCATTTGCAGGGGTCGTGTTAATTAATCAGTGGCCTTTTCAGAGGGATCAAAAATAGGCACGACACGGTGCAAGGAGCCCAGACCAGAAGTGCTGCCTCTCAGACCAGGCACTCGTCCAGAGCTTGATATCTGAGGGTCATTAAATGGCAAAGCCACCCCTCAGAAGGACAATGGCCATTTGGCTGAGCTCTCCCTCAAACAATTACACCAAGGACCATCAGAGTCTTGACATGGACTCCTGGCTGCTGCAGCATCTGCTGGGGTTTTGAAACCCTCCCTGCTAACAGGTCTTGAAAACACCTCACTGTGGAAATGTCAAGATTTTGTGCTCCATTTCCAGTTCTGATTCACCCTGTCTGCTCAGAAAAGCTGTTCTCCTGTAGCTGTGGATGGAGGGATGCTCAGCAAAAAAAAGTGTCTTCTCTGAAATGGAAAACTGGGCAGTGTTTTATAACTAAAAAAATCCTTTTTCCAGGGTAGACATTCAGATTTAGAGGCACCAGAAGGTTTATGACTGGTGTTGTCAATTGATTTGTGTAGAAATGAGACAAACAGCAATGCTGAAAAGCGCTTCTACTGCCCCTTTTTTCCTGCTTCTCAGAATTAAATCCTTCACCCTTTGGATCTGAATGGAATTTGGAATTTTAATGGTGCCGTTTGAGCAAAAAAGCCCTTTATTAAAGAATCCCTCGAGGAAAACATTTGAAGCTGGGACTGAAGGTATTATTTACCTCCCAACAATGCTTTTGCACCATTTATTACTTTTTTTTTTTTTTTTTTTTTTTTAAGAATAAGATTTGTTTTATCCTGAAATTATAACTTTCTGTCTGAATTATGCACAAGCTGAGAAACAAATTCTCTGGGAGCACTATTAATAAATGTTGTGAGAGCCCGTGGGCTGCAGCTGATGAAAAGCTACTTTATAAGCAGAACTTCAGATTATTCTATATATTTATTAAATAAAGGGAGGGGTTTCCCCCCTCTTTGACTCTTGCTGCTGCATTTATATGGGAAAGTGGCAGATTTTTTTCTTTAGGTGCTAGAAACTTCTATTTGAAAGTGCAACTTATAAACTTGCTTTTCCCTGCTGTTAAAATTAGGAGGAAAATATAAATCTGGAGGGGCGGGTTTTGCCTGTCCAGAAATAAATGAAACCTTTTCTGAGGTTTTAAAATCCCTGGAGGCTCCAGACTGGAGGGATTTCAGACCTCCAAATGTAATTTTGCTGATGTCAAGGGCTGGTTTTGTAATTGGGTCTGGAGTGGGGGTTTCAGCCACGATGGCAGCTGTTGATGGCGATGTCTTTGCAGCTTGGAGGACAGAAAGGCAAGAAGGATTTGCTTCCAGTGACAGCACAGAAGGTGATTTGGAGAGATCTGGTGCTGATACCTACCTCTGTCAGGGTCAGCAGTTGATGTTAATTGCCAAATTAAATCACTATTGATTTCTTCTGTAAATTAGACACAATAAAATGATAGTTTTGATTTCTCACCTTCCTCAGGACCTTTGGACCACGTATCTGGAGGCATCCAAAAAACATCCATAGAAGGATGGAAGTCATGTTGGAGATTCAGGGAGAGGCCTGTGTCCTTCTGGGGCAGGATTTGGAACCTGGTGGGATACCCTGAGGCATCTCCAGTGGCCACAGACACTTCTGTGGGGTCACCTGAGCTGAATCTGATCCTCAGAAGTTTCTTCTCCCGGATAACAAGTGGCAGGGCGAGAGGAAACGGCCTCAAGTTGCCCTCAAGGGGAGGTTCAGATTGGATATTAGGGAATATTTCCTCACTGAAAGGGTTGTCCAGCATTGGAACAGGGTACCCAGGGCACTGGGGGAGTCACTAATCCCTGCAGGGATGTAAAAGTCGTGTAGATGTGGAACTTGAGGATGTGGTGGTGGTGCTGGATTGATGGTTGGACTCCATGACCTTGGAGGTCTTTTCTGACCTTCAGGATTTCAGGATTCAACGGTGGTGATCATGCCCATGGTGGTGCTTCCTGCAGGGGAGGTTCAGGTGGGAATGAAGACACTTCAAGGCTTTCCAAGGCTTGGAAAACCATCAGCAAATGAACTCAGAGGGTTATTTTTGATGTGGCTGATTGCCCGAAGAGCAGGAGCAAGAGATTGCTCCACACCTTTTTTTTTATTTTTTCCCCCTGACAAACAGTCACTTGCAAAATTCAGCTTAATTCCAAGAGCAGCTGGATTGATTATTTCATCACAAAATAGCCATGACAATGCATAATCATGGACTCTTAAAAGGCACAAAAGATGAGACCTTTTGCAGTGAATAATGGAGGGCCCAGATCCATACAAAATTATTCTGCCTTTCTTCAGGTGTGTGCACCTAAAAGAATCATCCTCATCCAAGCTCCTTTAGCATTCAGCTTTCAGGGGAGGATCAAGGCTCTGCTCAGCTTTGCTTGAATGCAGAGCTGTTTCCAACACTTGCATATTGATGCCTACAGCATCGAAAATGTAATGTCTGCACCTCCTGTGCATGAATTATTTAAGAGCAGAGCTCCACTGGGGAACAGGGAAAGATTAGCCTCTGTATTTCATCCAAATCCTAATGAGGCCAATGGAGAGTCTCCCTCCCAGACCATTCCTGCCTTCAAACTGGGAATGCCAGTGGCTGCTGTGCCTGGACTGGGGTGCCAAAGGTGCACTTTTTATTCCTGCTTTGACCTCTGGTATCATTTAACCAGTTGTGCTGTTTATTTGTGACTCCAGTTTCTCTATCTGACAGAGAACTGGGAATGAGTTCCTTGGGAAGGGATTTCCCAGCAGATCAGATGGGTTCAATTATCCTTAAACTGGGGTCTGCAATGTTAATGATCTGCTGGTGCTTAAACCCCTGATGAATGTACAGAGGTGCTAAAAAAACCCCAAAGCCATTCCAGGCAGGGGTGTTTTAGCTGCTCATTCCAAATTCACTTTGTTACCTGCAGGACAGAGTATTTTGAGGGAGAAACCTCCTCCAAATTCCATGAAGAGGGTCTCTGTAAAGGAACTTATGCTGATGGCAACATTTTCAACCCCACAAACCAACACAGCCCTCCTGGATTCCATCTTGGAGACGTTTTCCAACATTAACAATTCTGTGATTCCAGGGAGGTTTTCGACTCCCATTCTTTTCAATCTCCCATTCTCTCACAGCCTGGTAAATTTGGGATGCTGGGGAATAGTCTGCTGGCCTGGGGTTTGTGTGAAAATGCAGGCAGCAATCTGAATGCCCTGGTGTGGCTGAGCTCCCACAATCACAGCTGGATGCTTGGCAGCTGGATGGAAGTGGATTAATTATTATAAATATTGGAGTAAAAAAAAATATCAAGGGAGGTTTTATACTCTTTTTTTTTTTTTGAGTGAACACTTTTCTTGGGTATTTCTTGCTCCCTAATCACCCAAGGAAAAAGTAATGCCATTAATTCAATGAATGAAACCATAAATAGAGCAAGAAATGCCAGTGCTAAATTTGATATCTGTATTATCTTCCACCTTGCCTTGTGCTCATAGGTGAGAGTTCTCACTGTAAATATTTTATGTTAGCCAGTCAAGAGGTCAAGAAAGGTTCAGATACAACACTACAGGGTTCAGGAAGAGAAGTTGGAATGAGGGGTTGCATCCAAGCCAAGATGCCCCTGGAGGACATTGCAGCACATGTAGACTGACCAAAATACACTGAATTACACTTTTGAGCACACAGACCAGTACATAGAATTATATCAAACTCTCTCTGTCTTAACTTTTCGTGACCTGTCCACAGATTTGTTTTACTTGCTGTAGCTGTGACAGCAATTCCTCAGACTGATCAGGGGTCTTATGGCTCATTTGTTTTACTTTTGGAACCACATTTTTATACAGGCAGCAGGAAAAACAACCCAAGAAACATTTTAAATAACACATTTTAAATAATTAAAGCTCCTTCTCAGCAAACTGGTGCTTCCCTTCCCCAAACCTTGCTGCACGGATCAGATCCAGGAGGCTGGGAAACAGATCCTAAAAGCAATTTTGCTTTTCTGAACTGCCTCCCACAGGGTTAAATCCTCAATCTGGGATGCAAATTGAAAGACTGGATGGAGAAAGTGGCACAGGATGATGATTTTGGGTGAAATTCATCTGTATCTGGTAAATGATCATATTGTTTTAGCCCAACTGGCTCCTCTAGAAGAGGTTTGGGATGTGGCTGCACCACTGGGAGGATGGATCCCAGCGGTGAATAATCTACACAGGTAGGTTAGGATGAGGGTCTGAGCAGGCTGTCACCACACTCAGCACTTTTAGATGTTTGGTGTTGCATAAATTTACTAGCACAGCAGATGACAAGAGAGTTTGAACTTGGTTATTGATGTCAAATGGTTTTACTGAGCAACTGAGGCACTTTGCAAGGTCTCAGCTCCACACAGAACCAGAGCAGGGCCCCAAAAACCCCACCTGCTCTCCTTTTAGGGAAAAGCACATTTCATTTCCCATTCCCCCAGGTCTGTAAAAGCCATGTGGATAATCTCCCTGCCATCCCTGCCCTCCATGAAACCCCCAAGCCCTCAGAGGATGCAGGTGAAGCTGGATGAGCCATTTCTGCTGCTCAGATGGCAGCAGAGGATTTCCCAACTCAGCAAGAAAAGCACAATCATCACCTCAGCTTCAGATCTGCCTGTCAGTGAGTGCTGAAGCTGCAGCTGCTTCAAAATTCTCTCACAGAAAAAAGGTCAGTAATGGGCTTTTTAACGAGATAGTGGGGAGGAAATAAATGAACAAATCTATGTCTGTGGTGTTCCCTTCCCAAAGCAAGGCAGGCAGGTCAAAGCTGGGAGATCTCCTTCAGGAGAGGCTATTTGTTACCAGGGATAGGACAAGGGGGAATGGTTTGAAGCTGAAGGAGGGTATATTTAGACTATCAGGAAGAAATTCTTCCTGCTGAAATGGGACAAGTTGCCCAGAGAAGCTGTGGCTGCCCCTGGATCCCTGGAAGTGTCCAAGGCCAGGTTGGAGCAACCTGGGCTGGTGGAAGGTGTCCCTGCCCATGGCAGGGATTGGAACTGGATGATCTTTAAGGTCCTTTCCAATCCCAACCATTCCATGATTCTGTGATTCTAGGATGGCCAGGTGGGATTTTGGGGAAGCTGGAGTCCCTGAACAATCCTTCCACGTGTGCCTTGGGACTGAAGAATGCGGTTCTGTCCTAAAATGAAATTATCTGGCGCCCAAGATTGCTTGAATTCAGCCTAATCTTGTTCAGCTAAGGACAGGCTGTGCAGCCAAATTGCCTGTGGCTTTTCCAAAGAGGAGACTCCCCACTCGGAATCAGACAAGGAGCTCAATCCCACGTTGTGGAAACAAGCCAGGAGTCCCTAGATCTCCCACAGATTTAGTGTATAACCTCAGACAGCTTTTATCTTTTACCAAAAGTGCTTCTTTACCGAATACAGTGACTGAAACCTTTCAGAGACAGCTCAGATGTGATGGCCACCGTGACAGCGAGACAGATGTGAGTGCTGGATGTTTCATCGCCCTCAGGGGCCATTTTTCAGTTGCAAAAGTGGCACCTGGAGAATTTCCTTGCCCAATAGGAGCGGCAAATGCCCCCTCTGGCACGTGCTGCAGCTTTGCCCTGCACTTCCCTGCGGTGCCAAGGCTGTGTTTGTGATGATGTCCCGTTGGGTTGCCCAGCACGTGGCCCTTTCTGCACCCTGGAAATTCAAACCACATCTCTTGAGAGGTGTTTCCTCACCTCAGCCTGGCTCTCTCTAGGAGCTGTAAGGCATTAATCTGCAGAAGAGGCTGCTGTCTCCTTGCTGAAGAGGTGCAGTGTGCTGGCTGGGTGCCCAAAATGAGGAGGAGGGCCCGGCAGCTGCGAGAGGCACTTGAAAAAAAGAGATTAAGGCACATCAACTCCTTGTCCTTCTCTCATCCCCTATTTCCACAGCACCCTAGAACGAAGAAAACACTTCCTTTTTCTCTCCTAACTTCAGGAACGATCTCTAAGGTCCCTTCCAACCCATCCCATCCTGTGATCCTGTGAACTGCTCTTTGTGCTCGGCCACGATGCAGACACAGCGGGATGAGCAGGTTTGGACGTGGTTCAGGCGACCTGAGGGGACTCATCTCTTGCCCTTTCTCTCATTTGTCAGATGGCATTTTCCCATGTCTCAGGCATGGAAGTTCTGAGCTGCATCTCTGTGTGGAACCTGAGGAGCACCCAAACATTGGGAGAGAAGCAGCCAAGAGTGAATTGAGGACTTTCACTGCAGCCCAGCAGCTCCTCCAAAGCACCTCCTGCTGTTCTGGTAAGGAGTCTCTTCTTGTTAAAGGACATTTTTTCTGGACTTCTGGCACTTTTACAGGGGGAAATGGCTTTAAACTGGAAGAGGTCAGGTTTAGGTGAGATATTAGGAAGAAATCCTTCCCTGTGAGGGTGGGCAGGTTGCCCAGAGAAGCTGTGGCTGCCCCTGGATCTCTGGAAGTGTCCAAGGCCAAGTTGGACCAGCCTGGGATGGTGGAAGGTGTCCCTGCCCATGGCAGGAGGTTGGAATGGGATGATCTTTAAGGTCCCTCCCAACCCAAACTGGTCTGTGAGTCTGTGAAAGCCCACAATGACACTGGTGCGTTGTAAAACCTGCTACTGTAAACCCAATTTGCAGATTGGATTTAACCACCTCCACAGCCCTGCTAACAGCTGGAATGAAGTCTGCAAAGTGCCAGGGAACATTTCCAGGCATGAATTGATCATCTGTGTGATGAAATTGTTCTGATACCCCTCAGCGTGTCTCGTGTCAGGGCTAAACAGCACTTTCCCAAAGAATTTTTGGCTCATTCCCGAGGAACATTTGAGATGGAACCTCATATTTTGGAAACTGAGAGTTGAATAAAAGAGCAGCGGGCCATTCCAGTAGGGAGGGATCCCAAACCCATTTCACTTATTGCAGTAGCTGTATCCTTTGTGTTTATCCCAAGTGCTTTCTGGGTCCCTTTGCACTGTCAGCTTTGAATTTATAGGACACATATATTTATATTTTTTATTTATATGAAATATATATATTTATGCATATTTTGCATTTATGTATTTAAACTGATGTTTAGTATTTCTATTTCTATTATCTACCTTAAGCAGCAAACAGTTCTCAGACCCAGGGATCCCAGCTTTGTTCAGCCTTGCAGGCAGTGCAGTGACTCATCCCAGTCTCCTTTAATTCCTCCTTTCTTTCAGGCTCTCCTGGAGGCAGACAAAGCATGTAAATGAATTGGTCCAGTTTGTAGCTTGTTTATTCGGATTTCCCCTCAGAGGCAGCGTGTGCAGTCAGATGTGAGTGTATTTTTTTTTTCCTCATCCTCCTTCTCATGTCGTCCAAAAGTCCCAGTGGTGTTGCCTGACTTTTGCAGGTTTGGCTTTGTCGTTTTCAAAGTGTTTTTGAAGTGCAGTCACTTGGGTGGGGAAAGGAGATGTTAAAGATATTAAAGACAGAAATGCCATCCTGTGGCATCAATCACCCCCCAGGCTCTAATCCCCCTCCTGCAGCAGGGCTGGGATCCCTCAAAAAAACAGATTGGAAGATTAGGAAAGAAGAAGCTGCCCTTGTTTTTGGAATTTGCTCAACCATTCCGGAAGAACATTCCCTCTAAAAACAGTCTCAAGGGGAAAAGTAGGATGGAAAAGGACATCTGGCCTAAATTGTTCAATACATGAGCAAAAGAGGAAAAGGAGGTGAGCACAGTGTAAGCAGTGATATCTGGTTTAGATTTATTAAAATATTTGGGGCGTATTTGGAGGCTTAAATTTAGGCAGATTTGATTCTTAGCTCCACTCAGAGGAGGGAAAGAAACACACACCCAGCTAGAGATTAGGAACAGGAATAATTTAGGATCCCTGCAGTGCTTCTGGGTGCTGCCCCTTTCCTGCTCTCACCTTTTATGGCCAAAAGAATTTTTGGCAAAATGGGATAACACCCCATGGCAGTGATTGAGGCATCCTGGATGCTCAGGGAAGGGGACAGGGAAGGTTCATTTTCTCCTGGGTTTACAAAAACCAGTCAGGCTTGAGTGTCTCTACTCCTGATAAAACACTGTGCTCTGTGAATGGATCTGCTGATGGGATTTTCAGGTGGATTAGGCGCTGATCAATCATGAAGCAGCATTAAACTGGCACCATTAACCCTAGCAAATGTTTTTTAGGGAACTACACTCCTGTCTTGTATATAGCTTGTGTTAGCACAACAAGAGCTTAATCCAGCAGTAAGGAAAATACATGGAAAGACTTGTTTTGACCTCAGGAGGAGGTGGAGAAAGCTGGGAGAGGTGAATTTAGGCACAAACAGAGACAACACTCAAACCAGCGTCACACAAAATGAGAAAATCCTTCAGCGCTGGGAAATCCTTTCTTACTTCAGCAGAGCACCCCAGAAATCCATGGATTTAACAAAAAAAAAAGCACTAAACTAGTGTTCATCACAGCTGCAGACTCCTCTGTAGCAGTGACCTTCAGCCTGACACAGGGGGAGGATTTTTGAGACACAACAAGCCTTTCCTCCTGGGGTGGTTGAGGATCCACTTTCTCCAAAGTCATCGGAGAAAATTTGGCTCCTTTTCACCAAAATGCTGGAGAAATGGCCCCAAAATGTTTGGTAGCTGACCTTGGAGGGTTGGTTTGACTTGTGCTGGGGTTGGGATTGACGTTTCACTGGGATTCCCTTCACTGAATTTCAGGAGCTGACAATACTGGTGATGACACAAGAGAGAATTACGTCAGGAAAGGGGTTTATCTCAACTCAGCTCTGCATCCCAAAGTTACAGAAGCAGCAAAATTACAGAGGCAAGAGTGAGAATGACTCCTTCACTGAGAAAGAACCAGTACATTTGAATAATAAAGGGTTTAGAGTCCAAAAGGTGCTCAGAGAAGTGCAACTCGTGTCCTGAGGTGCTTAAGAACAGAGTGACTTGTTCCTAATCTGGTTTTCTGGAACACAAAAGGAACTGGTGTGTCTGTTTGCTCTCCTTGAGAAGGTAAATCTCTGGGAAAGTCTGGGATCAGCATTTTGGTCCCTTCCAACCCAAACTGTTCCTTAATTCCATGATTCTATGATTCTCTGTCAGAACTTACTTCAACAGAAATCCTCCTTTACTTATCAAGATCTTCTTCACCTTAATTCACCTTCTAGTCAGGGGGAAAATAAATCACTATTGGATGCTTTTATTTCAACAAAACTCACCCATTTAGCCCATTTCAGTGAACTGGAAAAGGATGGCTGTGCCTGTCCCTGTGTGCCCAGATCATTCCAAGTGCCTGTGGATCAGAAGGCCTCATTATTAATGGATGTAAAAATGAATTAATAAAGAAGCCTTCAAATGCAGCTTTGCAACCCATTCCAGGAGTAAAAGTGCTGTGTTTCTCAGGGTAAAGCAGGCATTGCACAGAGTTCAGGAGAAATTAAAAAATTTAAAAAATTTAAAAAAATTTAAATGTCCAAAACCTGCCCTAGAAAAATCTACCTGATATATTTGTCCTTGAGATTGTATTTAAGCAGATTGCCATGACTGGGGCAAATGGTCTCATTTATTCAGGTTTTTGCACAAAAAACAACAGTGGTCTGGCACAAATGTTCTTTATGTTGGTGTCTACAATAAGACAAATAAAAATGGCTTTTTTTTTGCTGAAGACATGGAGCCACTCTTGGTTGTTTGAGAGGTGAATGGAGATCTGTGAATGGCTCTTCTTCCTCTGTGTTTTTTTTTTTGTCTTGGTAGATAATTATCCAGCATTCCCAAAAGATGCTGTGAGAAGGTGCCGGGGGTAAAGGAGAGAGAATTGCAGCGAGAGCCCAGAGCAAGGTCAGGGAAACCAGGGACAAAAAAAAAAAAAAAAAAAAGTGGAATATGTTTGGCCTTTTATAACTTTGATTGTGGATTTGCTTTGCCCTTGCAGTGTCTTGTAATTCTTTTTTTTTTTTTTTGTCCCATTAGATTTCAATCTTAGCGCTTCCTGCAGCCATGGATCAGCCACTGCTTCCTCCCACTGGGGCAGGACTCTGAATTTCTGCATGATTCCAGAAGTTGCTCTAAATTCCACCAGCCTCTGTGTAACTAAATCTCAGTTGTGTGACTTTCTGTTGGCTTTTTTTTTTTTTTTTTTTTTTGGGGGTGGGTTGGGGTGGTGTTTATGGAAATGCTTTTGGAAGGCAGTATGAAAAATTTAACATTTTCCCTGCAGAATCAGAAGGTTTATCTGTAAGGAGACAAACTATTCCAGGTCACTTCTCTCAGGGGCAGGGAATGAATCTCTCACCCCTCTAGAGGTTCCTCCTCAGCAAAAGCACCTTTCCCCATCTTTCTTCCCTCTTTGACATCCCACAGCTTTGGGGACAACCTGAATTAACACCTTGTGATGTATTTTTGGAGGCCAGAGCTGGTTTGGAGAAGCATCATCTGCTGGGAGGAGAAGGAGCAAGCAGGGAAAGGCAAAGCAGGATTATTATTATGGTAGGATTATTATTATTTTTGTTATCCAAAGACATCTGTTCCTTGAGTGTTCCTCTTGCTGCTTCCCTCCCCCTTGCACCATCCCTTGCAGTGACAAGATGTGTTTACATCCTCCTCAAGACAAGGAGTCTGCTGAGAATAAAACCGGGGAAAAATGTAATTTTGGGCCTGTCATTAAGTGCTTTGACAAAAATAAGCAAAGAAATAAAACAAATATGCTCCTAAGTTACTTACCAGCAGCAGTTTCAACTTGAACTGGAGGGATGAGGTGCTCTGAAAGCCAGGTTGAAAAATGCAAGTGGATAACCATTCCCTGCCCCATCAGGAGCAGCAAGCACTTGTTTTAAGTTGCCTTTTCCAGACAACCATTCAGAAGGTGCAGGAAAATGGGTTTGAACTCTGTTGAGAAGCTGAGGGCAGTGCCTTTATGTCCAGGAAGATGGGAACAGCAGAGAAGGTGGAGGAGAGCCCTGTGGGAACATCCTAAAAAACCACAGATCTTGGATGTATCTTCAGCTGTGGAACCATTTCCCCCACAGAGGCAGCTTTATCCAGAGTTTTGATGTAAGATTTTTTTTCTGGCTGGGAGCTTGGAAGGCACAGTGCTGCCCTTGGACTGCACTGACTTCTCCCTTGTCACTACCAGTAAATATTATAATTCAGACCAATATATTTTGTACCCAGTGAAAAAAAAAACCTCCTTGTTATGCCGTGTTTGCAGTCACAGTAAATCAGCAACAGGTGAATTGTCCTGGCCAAGCACCAGGCATTGTCACTGTCCTGACACCTCCAGCTGAGACACTCCCAGGAAATGCTTTGTGTTCTAACAGGGAGTTGGGATGAGGATTTCTGTGGGTTTTAAAAGAGTAGGTTTAGATTGGATATTGGGAAGGAATTCTTCCCTGGGAGGGTGATGAGGCCCTGGCACAGGTTGTCCAGAGAAGCTGTGGCTGCCCCTGGATCCTTGGAAGTGTCCAAGGCCAGGCTGGAGCAACCTGGGCTGGTGGAAGGTGTTCCTGCCCTTGGCAGGGGGTGGAATGAGATGACCTTTAAGGCTCCTTCCAACCCAAACCCAAACTCTATGACTCTACGATTTTACAATTCTACAACTCTGCCCAAGCCCCCACTGCTTATAAATCGATTCACCACAAAAGTGCAATCCAGGACACAAAAAGAATGTGATTTCAGCTTCAACAGTTTACCAGTAAAGTTGAAATCTGGCCCTGAGAGGTTTGTCTTTGCTGGTTTCACAGACCCTGTGCTGTGTTGCCTCCGTTTTTGGTGGCCATAAAATTACCATGTGAAAAAATGCCCTGCTACAAATACACATTTGAGACCAGGCAGAGTGAGCAGAGACAAACACCCCCTCCCCTTGTCACATGTGCAGCAGGATAAATGGAACAGGCAAAGGTCTGATCTGTTATTGCTCCCATCTGGAGGGTAAACCTGACATTTCTATCTGCCAATAGCAATTTATTGGGAAGCAGAGCCACGGGGAAGGTTTCCTCCTGCTAAATCAGCCAGCAAAAGAAACGACCCTTGTGTGACAACCAAACAAGCAGCTTAATCACAGCCTACATGTCTGGGTGCATAAATAATTCAAATTTATGCAGCTGCAGTTTCAATATATTAAAGGCAAACCTCCCAAACAGCCCTGTGAAAAACCAAAAGAATTAATATTCTATTAATAAAAAACCTGAATATATTTAAGTTCAGGTTTGTTCTCATTTTGTCTTAGGGGAAGAAAGAACTTCTTATGACCCACAAAGAAAATAACTGTATTAATGATCATCTGGTGGTTGTTCTACCCCAACTAATATTTCTTTTACAGGGCTAAAATTCACTCTTTGAAGCCACATTGCCTGAAAATTAAAAGATTACTGACACTGAGCCAAGGTCATGACTTTTTTGTGTCTTCCTGGAGAGGTAGCAAATGTTTCCTCCACTTTTTTAAAAAGCTCTGGATTTATATTGTACTCACAAATTTCTTCATTATGCTTCACTAATTTCTAATGTAGTAGGGCTAACTGTGTTCTTAACAACAGCAATGTCCTTTCTGGTGATAAGTGGGTTTTTATATTGTAATACTCAAGGTTTCCACGCTCATTGGTCACCCAAGATTCTTATTACAAGGATTTGTGTTCAATATTAATATAGAGCAGAAGCAAATGATAATTAAATGTATGAGGAAAGACACTTTTGGATACACTCTGAGTTGTGCAGGTGTGGATTTCAAGCAGAGCTATAATTTTTAAGTTTCCTCCTCCAGCTTTGAACTGAAATGGCTTTTTGAGCTCCTCCATCATCGCCTCCCCTGACACACATTTTTCTCCCCGAGAACTTGTTACCAATTTTTATAATCACTAATCTGTCAGGAACTAGAGTAGCTCTGTCTCAGAGGGCCAAGGACAGCTGTGGATGCTGGTGATCCATCCATTCCTTGAAAATCCAGGTCCTCCTTGGCAACACCTCTGTAGCCAACACCTTAAAGCTTTGCAGAGGAGTTCACATCCAGCAGGAATCCCTAAATCCCTTCCTTGCAGTTTGGATTCAGTGCATTCTGGGAGATTAGGTGTTGGTGTGGTGCACTTTTGACCACTTTCCAGCAGAAGAACTGGGAATTTCAGTGCCTGCTCTGTCTTCCAGAGTCCTAAACCAGACAGCTTGGAGTTATTTGAGTGTGTCTGAATTGAGCCCCAATTAATCTGCTGCACCTGGACAGATGAATTCCCCTTCAGCTGAATTAACTGCACTGACAGGAACTCTCTAGAAAGGAGTTCAGGTGAGTGACTCTGACATTACCAGCTGCTTAATAGAAACAAAAAACTAGGTGAGAGGAATTTCACCCAGAAAGTCAATCCCACAAAAGCAGCTGCTCTTTGCTTTGTGTTTACAGAGCTGCCAGTGATTTTTCACCCTCTGTCCCGCTCAGCAGAGTTGGCCTGTGTGCAGTGAAATGTAGTTTTTCAAGTTCTCTCCACAGTGGCTCGATGGAGAGGGACAGTGAGGGGAAGGTTTTCCCCCATCCTGGGGCTCAATTCTACCTGTGGTAGGATGGGATCTCTCCCCTGGGATGGGAGGAATTTGTGCAGATTGTATGACAAAAGCAAACCAATTTAACTGAAGTGCTCACACCTGAGGAGGTCAGAGCAGCTTTAAATTGGGGGCAGAATTAACAGAGCAATGGGGATCTGCATTTCCCACCTTACCAAGCTGCACTGGATGAGTTTTAATCTGTTTTCTTCTGATAAGGGATTTGTTCGAGCTGAGTGCATGAGATCCACTTGGAATCCATCTTAAAGTGTCCCTGGAAATTTCTCCCTTTGCTGGAGCAATTGCTACTTTTCTCTTTTCTCTTAATAACACCTAAAATGCTTTTTCCCCGTGAACACTGCACAGCACTTCAGGTAATATTGAATCTGAAGAATTTCACTCTTGTTCAGGGCTTGGGCAGCTTCCAGAACTGGGATATTCCTCTGGATGTGAGCAGCTCTCAGAAGAACATTCCATTAATTTACATTCTGCAGTGCAATTAAGCTGGCATTTCAATATTGGGAGTTGCTGAATTCTGAATGTATCTTTTGATTTTAGGAGAGGTTCCCATTGACTCTCACCACCCCCTGGCTCCACAGATGCAACCTGTGTGCTTCAACCTGCCCCAAGAATGATGGGTATTATAAACTATGCACAGATTAATCATTGTAAGTAGAAGAAGGGAGCTGATGTAGCAGGATGTGAAATCATAGAATCATTGGATGGTTTGGGTTGGAAGGGACCTTAAAAACCATCCAGTTCCAACCCCCCTCCCATGGGGGGTTCCCAACCCCTCTTCCAGTTGACCAGGTTGCTCAAAGCAAGGACTGTCTTCAGGATCTGAATGGTTGCTCTCAGTTTGTCCAGTTCCTCTGATTTCAAGGTGAGTGGTTTTTTTTTACAAATAGATTTGAGTTTATCTTGGGTTTTTCTCTTTTTCTCTTTTTTTTTTTTTTTTTTTTTTTAAATTTTTTTAATTTTTTTTTTTTTTTTAATTATTTTTTTATAATTTTAAGTGGCTGAAGTGAAATGTTCCACTTCACATCCCAACTAAATTTCTTTTCAAGTGGTATTTTTATCATTCTCTTTTCAGGAAAAAAAAACAAAAACAAACCTCCAAAAAACATAGCATGCCTGTTTTAACATTTTGTTTTATTTGGCCCCTTCCCAAGCCTTCCCTTCCCAAACTTTTCCTTCCCAAACCTTCCCTTCATCCAAACAAACACAATCAGCTGCTCACACAAGCCCTAATCACCAATCCAGCTGGAGAATTCCAAAGCTTTCCTCTGAGCTGGGGGAGCTGCTGAGAGCCCAGAACTGAGACACACTCTATCATTTTGATTCCAAGCTTTATCCCTTGCCCAGTTCTGGCCACAATTCCAGTAATTCTCTCAGGAACCGCTGGTTCCTGGCCAGTAATGGAATCAGGGAGGGATAAAACCATCCAGCTTTCTTCTCCAGGTCAGATAAATGTGATTACAAACAACATTTTAATTTACAAACAGATCCTGGGGAATGTGACGGTCACGAACTGAGGAAGGGCTGAGTTCAGACTCAGCCAGGAGGGACCTTCTCCCCTCATGGACAAACATGTTTGGCACCTTCTCAAAAGGCAGAGCCTTCCTGGAATAGCTCCCAAGGAACCCTCTGTTTAGATTCCTGTGACCTAAGTGGGACAGAAGGAGAGAGAGGGCTGGAATTTTAGTGTAGAATCAGCTGACAGAGGCACTGACTTGGTGGGAAATGGGAGACAGGATGGAATGAAACCCTGCACCCACATTACACACAGAAATTTATTACACATAATAAATCCTGCTGGATGGCCGCTCTGTTTGCCACCTCTTGGCAAACAAGCATTTTGGTCTCTCACAGTGGTGTGGGGTTTGTGCAGGTGAAATGGCCCCGTTGTGTCTGCCCTGGAAGAGCTGCTCAGAAGTTCTCCTGCCACATGGCCTGGGTGACTGGGTGTGACAGGACCCCAGAGTTGTGTCAGGGCAGGCTCAAGTTGGATCTCAGGGAAAGGTTCTTCCCCCAGAGGGTGGTTGGCACTGAACAGGCTCCCCAGGGCAGTGGGCACAGCCCCAAGGCTGCCAGAGCTCCAGGAGGGTTTGGATGATCCTCTGGGGCACAGGGGGGACTCTTGGGGATGGGTCTGTGCAGGGATGAGGGTTGGACTGGATGGCCCTTGTAGATCCCTTCCAACTCAGCATATTCTGTGATTCTGTTTTCAGTTCTGAAGGGAGTGAGAACAAGTATGGGTCAGGGTTTTTTTGTTTTTTTTTTTTTTTTTTTTTTTTTTTTTTTTAATATATTTTTGGGGTTTCTTCCTCTTGGGGGCTGGTTATGAACTGCTACAGTCTGTGATGTAAAACACACACCTTGGCTTTGGTCTGTCCTTCCACCAAACTGGGGAAAATCTTGTGGTGATGAATTTCAACAGCCCAGGGACCAGAGACAGTTGCAGGATATTCCAGCACCCAACCCAACAATGTTCTATTTGTGTGGGTGGGTGCAGGCACCTACAAATACAGGAATCATTCTGGACCTCCTGATGATGCCAAAAGGATGCTGGTGTGTTTGTAAGTGCAGGACCATCATCCCCAGGCACGAGTCTCACCTCCAGCAGCCCATCCACCCACCCAGCTCATGCAGTGGTGGTGCCTTTCAGTGTGGAGGTTTTGGGGATCACTCATGCTGGGGCTGGGACTGGTTCTTCTGCAGGCACAGATGTTCCCAGGGAAGGTCTCCTCATCACCCTGAGATGCCCCCCATTATTCCTTTAAATGTCCCTTCCAACCCAAACATTTCTATGATTTTAGGAGTGATTTGGTCTGGTTAAACACACAGAGTATGAGGCCACTCTGCCTAACTCTGGGCAACCACCTCACCAGCTCACTCCCACCTTTTTTAGCCTTTCCTCCTCTGTCTTTATCTTCTTCAGGACTCTGAGAAATAAATTAAAATATCGGCTGGAACACCTTAGACACGATGCCTTCACGATGGTTTTATTGCTCCTTGTCAGCAGTGTCAACCACAGAGAGGAACCTCCTCCAGAGCAAGGAGATGAACCAAATACAAAGGCAAAAAAAAAAAAAAAAAAGGGAAAACTTAAAAAAAAAAATAGCCAATTCATTGCATATTTACAGAGTCAGAACAAAATAAATAACATCAGGCAAAAGGCCATGAAACAAGGCAGAGGTGTCACCTGTGCTGAGCAAGCAGGCCTGTTCTCACTGGCATGAAGGAAAAATCACAAGCACCAAGGTACAGGAAAAGTCCACAGAGAGGGTGAGTCTCTGTTCACAGCCAGTTCCCATCGCTCTCTGCTGTCAAAGCCTATTTACAGGAGGGCAGAGCAGAGGTGCTGACAGCTCGAGTAAGAGGAGTCAGTCAGCACCAGCCACCGACCAACAGCTTGAGGTGCCCGAGGCGGAGTCGGGAAAATGCACTTTTGAACTCAAAAGTGCCTTTTGGAACTTAATTTACCGTCGTCTTCCGAGTATCAAAAGTATCATTTATTTAGTTTTTTTTTTTTAATTATTTAGTTTGGGGTTTTTTAAATGTGCTGCTCAGGTTTCCCCCTATGTACAAATGTACAATATCCACAAAGCTGGGGTATAAAATCCCCAGTGCTCTGCTGATGCCAAGTGTGCGTGTCCCAAAGGTCAGACCCCAAAATGGGCATTATTGGTCTCCAGTCCCAATGTTTGTCTTCTTCCCTGTGACTTCACAGTGTTCCAGAAACAATCAGGGTTTCAAGCCCAGGGCTCTGCAGTAAAGAGCACACAACACCACGAAAGCAAGCAGGGAGTCAGGACATTCAGTAGCAGGTGGAAGAGGTGGTCCCAGCAAACTCCTAATTCTTAAATGCCACAGTTTGCAGCTGCACAGCTCTCCAGGGGAAATAACAAGGCCACTCGCTGTAATTGCACCTCATCAGACTGCTGTGTAAATAGCGGGTGTGGAGATGGGATGGAAAAGTCGACCCGCTGGAATAAAATGGTGGATTTTGGCATCTCTGACCCCATGTACCATCCTGGGAATTCATTGTTTCCCTTACTGCTTTTCAGTTTAGGTCCTGGGTGATGCCAGCAGAGCCACTCTGGCTTGATATGGGTACAAGTGAGGCCAAGAGCTTGAACCTCCTACTCTTTTGGGGGTCATCTACAGTCAAGCAGCTTTGTGGCCCTGCCCACCAGCACCTCTGCCTGGGAAAAGTGCCAAGTTGCACGGGGAGCTCAGGGAAATCAGGGCTTCAGCCCTTGTCTCCAAGAGTCTGGAACATTCATCCCTGCACAGATGCTGGAGGCTGGGAAGGAAGCTGGGCTGTGTCAGCACCCCAACCACGATCCTTCTTTCAGCTGAACACCCCACCTGAAAGCAGAAGGTGGGACTGGAGGGGAAGGAGAATGTTTTACATGGGCTTTGATGTGACACCTTCCAGAGAAAGAGCATTGCTCCTGATCCACCTGTGTTTCCACAAGCACTTCATCAAACCAAGCTGAACTTGTGCAGTCAGAATGAAAGAAGCTCCAGAAAGACACTGGTTGGTGAGATTCCCTTTTAGCCTGAAAATATTTTGTATTTCCCACAGACCCCTGCTGGGTTTTCCCTTGTTTGAGCACTGGGGTGAAGGTGGAAGGACTGGAGACAAAATAATCCCACCAAGCCCCTTTAATCCCTGCCAAGGAGCCAAGTGATGTTCGCTCACTCCTGAGCTTTCTTTGGAACTTCAGTTTGCTTTTTAAAAACCATTAAAAACGTCCATTAATCAGTAGGTGTTAATGTGCAAAACATCTTTTCTCCAGCAACACCTTCCTTGGGAACAATATCGCTGCTTCCTAGGCCAAAAAAAGTCCCAAACCCAAACCAAACTAAACTAAAATATTCAAGTGTTTCATCTCCTGGCCTTTTTGATTTTAAAAAGTTTCAAGTTAATGCCCTAAAATTTTGCAATAGCCTAGAATTTCTTTACTCCTCTTTCTTTTTTAACCCCAAACATGGTCAGATTCTCATTTCTTGCTGCTTATGAGGTCAACAGAGCAAGACAGGTCCCGGCTGAACAGAAATATCTGCAGTCTAATGTTAGTATTGAAGCTTGTACCTCTACTCCTTGAGACCATAACTTAATGTTTGTATTGTAATTATTGCACACTTATTCATAATGTTTAATCATTTAATCACTGAAATGCAGAGTGACTAATTAACAGGAGGGGCTTGCTCTCTCACTGGTGTGAAAAGGGAGGAAAAAGTTCCAGACTGAAGATAAAGGAATTGTTTTCAAGTGTAATTCAGGAGTCGCTGCAGTGAAATGATTGGTGCTTGTGGGATCAGAATTTGCCTTAATTTCTGTAAAGAGTTTTGGAGTCCAAATTCACGATCCTCAAACATCTCTGTCCCACATCCAAGTGTGACTATCAATATTATTTTGCAGCAAATTAGTGCAGTTGCTTTTCTGGAGTCCCTCCTGTGTTACACTGGAGTTGGGTCAGACTGGGCCTTGCTTTGTGTGCTCTGTTTGGCAGCACTTCAGGTTGTCATTTGTAGTGAAGTCCTTGGGCTCCCATTTTATTGATGAGTTGGATGAAAAACAAGAGGAGGCCAAGGAATGGAGCCAAATTCCTGCACCAAGCCAGTTAAAAGAGGGCTGATCCCAATGTCATCATTCACCGGATTGCTCACGCCCCCAGAGCGAAAAGCTCTGATTTCAGCACTGAAACTCCCGTGTTTGTCCGAAATCCAAGGCCCAGGCAGCTGTGCTGGCAGCTCTGCCCTGCCTGTGCCACTAACACTGCCAGGCCTGTCACAGCAGGTACATTCAGCACGTTCATTTAATCTCTCAAACCCCCTTGACAGCGTAATGGCTGGATGTTCAGAGCTGGAATAATCGCCAGCAGGATGCCTGGGGCACTGTCCTGGCACACTGATGCTCTCCACAGGTTTTGAAGGAGCCCCCGAGTTCAGGGAACAGCCTCTCTTCTCACAGCTCCTGTGCAGAACAGCCTGGTGGTGAATCTCCAACATTCCCTGTGGAATGGGTAAACAGCCAGCTGGATTTTTGCCTGTCATGCCTCCAAAAGGCAAACGTGTTCTCACTGCCTTTGGCATCTGGTTGATGCTGGCACAGGGTTGAAACAGAGACCAAGCTGAAAACACAGAGCAGAAAGCCCCCCTGCAAGTGGAGTGACAAGCACAGGGAGAGTAAAAAAAAAGGAAGGTGAGAAGAGGGAAAATGCACCATGTGTCTCACTGCTGATGGCTCCTGCCATCCCAGCAAGGCTGCCTGGAACAGATGGGCAGGGATTCCCTCCCATCCCACAAAGGAGCCTGCTGGCAATGGTGCATCACTTCTGCTTGACAGCTCTGTGCCCGAGCTCCTCTTCTGCTTGGCTGGGACCTGGGATTCCAGTTCACACCTCAGGCACCTCAGTGGATGCATCCACAAGATTTGGGCAGTGCTCCTCTGCAGCCCATCCAATTTCCTGGGCATACACAGTTCCCCTGACAGATTAAGAAGGTGAATGACTGCAGCCTGATGAATCAAATCTTTCCCTGACTGACACTGCTTCAAAACTCTGAACCAGTGAGACAAAGCATTTTATACCAAGTGGAACAGCTTGGAAGCTGAGAGAGAGAGAGCTTTCCCTTGCTTCTTCTGGGCTTCCTTGCAGGTGGACATTCACCTGGCAAAATGCAGAGCTGGGACAAATCCTTGATTGGGACCAGGCACAGGAGTAGAACTGGTGGTGCTGGTGGGATTTCTCCAGTGTTTCCTTTGTTGAGTCCTACTCCAGGTCTGAAAGGGCTCACCAGAGCCCCACAAGCACCAAACACATGGAGAATCACAGAATATCCTGAGCTGGAAGGGATCCACAAGAATCATTGAGTCCTGGCCCTGCACAGGACAACCCCAAAAATCAACCCCCCACGTGCCTGAGAGCGTTGTCCAAACACTCCTCGAGCTCTGGCAGGTTTGGGACTGTGACCACTAAAATAAAAGAGTCCTGGCCCCTGAGAACCTCAGGAGGGTTTCAATGGGATCTTGTTTCCAAGGCTGTCAGGGCAGAAGGGCTTCAGCACAAGAAAGAGGGGAAATTTTAAGCATCCTCTTGCTTTCCCTGCATTTTGGGAATCAGAGAGCTGCTCAGAGAGCATCCTGATGGTCTCATGGCATGTCAGTGCTGGATTCTCACTGCTGGCATGGCCTCAGCAACGTGGCCACAACAGAGCTGGCTCATCCAGCTGGCTGGCCTGGGGTCACCAGCACTTGAACTCCAGGGATCTTCACAGCATCTGCTTATCCTGGGAGGTTTTTCAGGCTGGGTGGCCACAGCCACACTGTGCTGAGCTCTGAGTTAGCTCACTGGAAACTCAGGACTGCACATCTGCCCTTCACAGGGTTCTTATTCCCCTCAGTGGAAAAATTGGTGCAACCCCGTTTGATTTTGCAGTCGGGTGGGACACAAATGTCTGTGTCCTTTTTGTTTTCTGTCTTCTGACTGAGTTTGGGATTGTGGGGATTGTCTCAAAAGCAGTGCTTGAGCAGGACTGGGTTTCACACCTCTTGTTTGTCCCTCCACCAAGAAAAAGAAGAAAAAAAGAAAAGGACTATTCCCTTGGGTTTAATGGGATCCATGTGCATTCCTCCAATAGGGACTGTCCCTAGATGAAAACTAACAGGCCTTCAAAAAAAAACAGGCAAAATGCACACACACATCTCAAAAAGATCTAACAGTGCCTTCCTCAGAGGATGAAAGCTTCCCACAAAAGCTGGAGAAGAAATCAATTTAATAGCCTCTTCAGTCCTTCCTCTCTCCTGGAGTGCCAGTTGCTGTGCCGAGACCACCTTGTCCTGGTGAAAGCAATTTTGCCCACTGCTGTGACACTAATTTTTTTTTTTCATCTGCAGAGTGGCTCCTCATGGCAGGGCTGATTCAATTAGTGACTACAGGGTTCTGCATCTCCCTTTCCTGGCAGTGTGTGCTAAAGCAAGTGCAAATGAATTACACCCCAATTATTTTCCCCCGATCCCTCACGATCCCGGGTGCATCAAGGCACCAAGATCTACGGGAGAACTCCAAGGAAAACACAGCCATGCTCTGCTTTTGGCATCTGTACCTGGTTTTTATACATGCAAACCAAGTTTCCTGGTCATTGAACACAACCAAAACAAACAGCATGTCCTGAGCATGGTGCAGAGAAGGGAATTGTCACGCTGTTCCTTCTCAGCAACCTGCTTTTCCAGAGGGCACCAAGGATCCTGGAAAGGTATCATTTGGCTAAATGAGGATGGGGGGTTATTAGCAGAACAACACTGCAGCCCTGGGGCATCCTCTGAGAGGCTTTCCTGGTGCAGCAGTTTCATCTCCACCTGTGTGAGGCCATGCACTGGCCTCATGTTCCTCCTGTCCCTTCTCCCCAAATCCGTCTTCGGTGCCTCATCATCACCTCTTATCCACAGGAATTTTGGCACATTCATATGTTTGGCTTTTTTTTTTTTTTTTTTCCTGTTTCTTGCCTCCTTCTCTCCTTTACTGGCTCATTTAAAAAAAAAAAAAAAGAAAAAAAAAGAAAAAAAAAAGTGCAATTTATCTGTTTCAGAGATGCCGGTTCCGGTAAAGCCCCCAAGGACTCTCGGGCTCTCCCCTCCCTTCCTCCCCTGTACTTCATCATTTACGACACACCAGGATCTCCCAGGCTTTCCTCAAGCCACTGGGACCTTTACTCAGAGTTATCAACCCCCTCAAGGGCTGGAAACTGCAGGAGTGAGAGGCCTGAAAAGCGGCAGAGGAAAACCATTTCTCTGCCTCTCGGCTCGTCCGCTCCCGTCCTGGATGCCGGCGGCTTTTCCAGTTGCGTGTCCTCTGCTGGCTCACGTGGAGCGTGTCATTTCACAGGGATTTGTCACCGCTGGTCCCTCTGGGAGGGGGTCCCTCAGTCTCCTGGTGTCTCTGTTGGATTGCTCCCTGCCTGGGAGAGCCCTTCCCCATCACACCAGGGAGAACTCGGCCTGGAAGCTGGAGCAGCGGCGAGTCTTTGGCGAGCACTTGGTCAGCATGGAGATCTGGGTGCTGAAGTTGGTGCCGTTGCTGCCCAAGGAAGGGTGGTGGTACTTCATGTCCGAGCCCAGGAACCTCTCCAGGTGCCACCTCCGCCACTTCCTTTTGAGCTCAGCTTGGACCTGGGCGTTGGAGAGACGGGAAAATCACTCGCTGTGGCTCTGATTTCGTCGCGTGAACAGCCGTGGGTGACCCACCCACCCAGGGGACCAATAATTATTTTATAAAGGTCACAAAACTCAGCCTGGCCTGGATTTTTAGCCACATAGAAGAGAGGGGACATCCCAGACAGCAGAAATCCCAGCAGATAGGTGGGCACAGGGAATTTCTTATTCACGCAGTGAAGGTGGCAGAATATTTAACTCCAGCTTCAACACACTCTACACTTTGTGAGTAATTCATTAATCTTAATAATTAAGATTTTTTTTTTCCCACTGCCCTGTTTTTGGTCCAAATAGAGATGATTTCACTGCAGCTTGTTTGTAAAGCTGGGCTTTTTTGATGGAAGCTACTTGTTCCTGCTCGGGGAGTTCACAGAAAGGATCTGGTTTACACTGTCCTGGCTCGAATCCTGAACAAGTCTGGCCACTGTCCCCAGCCCCTCCTGCAGCCTTCCAGCCCAAATTTTGAGGTAACAGTATGAATTAGATAAAACAGCCACGTCTGAGAGGTTCTGTGATGAACAAGCACAGGAACAGCACAATACCAGGATGAGAATCCCAGCACTTGAAACGTGGGAAAGGCAAGCTCAGTGCCTGCAGGGTAGAAATACATTTACCTGGCACTGCCCTGGGCCTAACAAGTCACGTCAATGCCTCTGTTGGCTTTGGATCACCAAAGTTTGTGTGGTGCTGCCCTGTTCCAGGCAGGATTACTGGGAAAGGTCTCTGCTGGAGCTGGGCTCTCTGCCTGATGTACACATGGCATCAGCGTGGCTGATGCAGCTTTGGAGCTGTAAGGGAGAAAATTGGGATTCTGGACTCTGTTCCTCTCCCTGGGAAGCTGCAGCACAAACCCAGCTCACAGCTGCTGCTTTCCTGCCCCTGCTCTGTTTAGGGGGCTGGAAGGGCATCAGAAGACAGCAGCTCTGCTCACATCTGCTTGGGAGCCTTTGCAACACGGGCTTAATCAGCTGAATTTACGGGCGGGTGGAGGATGACACAAAAATATCACTGCACTAATGAGCTCCATCCCAGCAGCGGGCCTGGCCCTGTGGAGGATTCACTTAGCAGGGCTTAGGGGGGCTTTATCCTTCCCTGCTGGAGGTGGGCCTTTGAAATCAGGGTTTGGGGAGAAAAAAAAACTGTCAGGGAAACTGGTTGAACTGTTTTTCTGGAGTGAGAGATCTGCCTTGGGTGCTTCCCACCGGTAGGGGTGACACCAGGAACGGGACAGTAAATCCACTTAGCTGGCAAACAGGAGCCAAACAACACTGCTGCTCTTACCTCTCCGTTGAGAAAACAGTACAGAACGGCCACCACAAATCCCTGGGGAAAAGGAGAGAACAGGCTTTTAGCACTAAACACAATGATCTCAAAGGAGAGATCATGGAATTGTGGAAACTGGAAAAGACCTCTAAGATCATTAAGTCCAACATTGCCGTCTCCACCACTAACCCATGTCCCCAAGTGCCACGTCTAGGTGGTTTTTGAGCACTTCCACCTGCCATATGTGAAGCGGTGATGTTACAGAGAGGGACATTAACTCATTCACCACTGAATAAAACTTGTCACTGACACGTGCATGGGACGTGGGGACAGCCAGACCCTGCTCCCAGGCTGTGAGGATGTGGCTGGAACTGATAATGGACAGAAGAAATAGGAGGCAACAAAGAAAGGCTTCTTTTTTATGCAGCCTCAGGGTCAAGTTTAGCGTCCCAGCACTGACTGAAGTGTGTGGGAGGGTCTGAGAACCAAATTTCAGCAGGGCTAACGTGGAGGACAGCCCCATCCATCATCCATCCTCGTGGGGAAATTGTCTCCTACACCAGTGAACTGGAATCCTGCCCGAGCAGCAGCCACAGGCAGCACTTGACTGGTGAATAGAGGAGAAAGTTCATTCAAGACAAGTGGTTGAAGGCAGACAGGTTTGAGGGCAGGAAGACACTCCCATCAAAGGTGATTTATCTCATCTTATGCTATGGAATTGTAGAATGGTCTGGGTTGGAAGGGACCTTAAAAATCATCTAGTTCCAAACCCCATGAGATGGACAGGGACAACCTTCCACTAGACCAGGGTGCTCCAAGTCCCCTCCAACCAATTATACTGATATATAATATGTCAATATTATATAAACTGACCTGTGATGCTCATTTTTTTTCCCCTTAAGCACATAAACCCCCAGGGTGACTAAATATACAGATGTCCATTTTCTTTTCAGGTGCCTGAAACGAGGAGGGAGAATCTCCTCCTCCAGGAATTCCAGTTTATCTCCCATCCTGGCCACGCTGGAGTGAGGAGCTTTGTCCCCAAAGGTACAAGAGCTGCATTTGGGCATGGCCAGGAAAGAGCAGCTCATTTTTGCTTATTGTATCACACTTCTCCCTCCTGCCAGACCCGGTGGCTGAGTGGTGGCCCCAAAGGGGTGGCTTACCTGGAAGGACCCAACCACGAGCTCAAAGACCAGCTTCACTTCTGCTTTGAAATTGTCAGGGAAGAAAGCAAACATGATGTAGTGAATGCCAAAGAGAGGGATCAGCAGCAAGGTGGACTTGGCCAGCCTCCTGTTGGAAAGACAAACATGAGTCAGGAGGGGGGAGGGAAGAGGAGCTGAAGGGTAAGAGGATGAGAAATCCTACAGCCCTGAGCCCTGTGCAACCCTGGACATTGAATCTGCTGCAGCACCTATTTGCTGACTGCCTGGATTGTGGTGATGGAGCCTGGATCTACATGTGAAGTGGCTTTGTTTGTCCTCAGGATGCTCCCCCCAAGGTCCTGGAACACCCAGCCTTGAGCAAGGGAGCATCAGGAGGTTGCCCTCACCCCAGGGGGGTGGAGGGTCTGGGGTACAGCAAACAGGGGGGGTGGAGATGCCACTCCCAGCTCAACCTCGCCAGGATCCCTCTGCCCACCTGGGCTGGGATGCAGTGGCAGGTGGGGGTGGAAGCTCAGCTGGGCACAGGCACTGTGTGGCACTTCAGACTAAGCAGGGACCGTGCTGGGAGCATTTCCTGCTCGTTAACAGCTCTCAGATAATTACATCCACGGCTCCAGCTAAGGCAGAGCAATCAGCCCTACATTATTTCTCCTTGTTCCTCAGACTGCAGGCAGCTGGTGATTTCAGACGTGGTGACACCATAAAATGTGACATCTTTATTCCTAGCAGCTCCACTGGAGGTATTTCTTCCTCCCTTCTCCCTTCTTCCCCTCCCACCAGAGATCTTTTTTTTTTTTTTTTTATCTCATCTCTACCAGCTAAATCATCATCTAGCACTGTCTTTGTTTGCTTGGGAGATTGCTGAAAATTACAGCTTCTGGGAGAGAAATGGTATGTTTAGCTGGGAATAATGACAGGCTATTGCACAATGAATGTCTCCAAAGGAGGGGGATGAACAGTATTAGTGCTTGATGGCATCAGCCTGGGTAATCAGAGGCCTAATTAGGAGGAGATGATAATTTATTAAACCTAATCATTATTAAAAAATAGCTGACCGAAATAAAATGAAATCAGGAGCCTAAGGGTGCTTGTGGGGGTTTTGGCTCCCTTGGTCACCCACATCCCGTGGCACCTCTGTCTCTCTCAGAGGCTCCTGGAGGAAACAAAGCTAAGGAGAGGATGCTGGAAATACTTGTCCTTCCACCTGCAAACCCTTCACCTCCAAAGCCAGTATGATCAAGCCCTAATATCCCCAGCTGCAGACACAGGAGAAAGCAACTAATTTTCTAAGCAGATCACAGCTCAGTGAATATTTGTGTTGGATTTTTCTCCTCTCTCCCCAACCTCTGAGGAACAGTGAGCCTGGAGGAGATGATGAGACCCTACCTTTGTGTACCATACTGATAGAGATGCTGTTTGCAACCTCCAGAGGATTAGAAAAATTGATCTTATCTTTGCAGACAACACAAAGAAGTTACAACATTTCCCCTCCTGGATGCGCTGAGGCAACGAAAAGGACATAAATGCCAAAACTTGAGGCCCTTCCCCTGATTTGCACAACCCTCCAGACCAATCTCTCCCTTCCCCAGACACTGAGTGACGTTTCAGATCTCAGTTTGGCATCAGGGCGAGGGCTCTGTGGTCCAGCGCTGTGACATTTAAAAGATTCCCTCCCACCAAACACTGCAAGGAGGAAAATCATCCTCCCCACTCAGTGTGTAATTTCTCCCAGGAAGATAAAGCCTGGATGTGCAGGAGGCAGAACTTCCAGCTGGTTAAATTTCCTGCTGGAAGCCATGGATTCGCAAAAAAACTCATAAATCTCATTCCTAGAACATCTTAGACCCTCCCTCTCTGACAGATGTACACAGTGACAGGTAATTTAGGGAAAACTATGTGTCCATCAGCCTGCATGTCCCAGGACATTTCAGTAATGCTCCTTGAAATTATCATGGAAAAGCTACCCAGAAAACTTTGATGATCTAGGAGCACATAGAGAATGGAAAGAGGTGAATTTTACCCAAGTTTCCTGTTGTAGAAAACAAAATCTCTTTGCCTGAAATTTTGCTGTCCCACTACTGCACATGTCTCTGCCACTTGCAGAAAACTGTTTTGGGAGTCTTGTTTTCACAGTTTCCAATACATGAAAACCCAGTTCCCTGTCTGAAAACTTAGGGCCACACTGAGAACTCCCCTTGCTGGGCTCCAGCCTTCAGCTTGAGACACTTAATACTTCCTCCCACGGGAAAGTGTGGTGCCTCATGTCTTACTGCTCTCAATTTAGTCAACAGAGACTTCCAGATGTCCCAGAGAACGTGGCTGATGGCCATGGGGAGGGACTGCAGATGGGAAGCTCAGCTGTACTTGAGCAGCACCTCCTGTTGGGCAGGTGGGTGAGGGGAAGCCTGTGCTCTACCTCTGTTCCACATTTGTTTACGAGGCAAAACGAGCTTTCCCGGGAAAATTTCATTGCCCCCTTCACTGGAAAATGTGCCCTGAACCCAAAAGCTCCAGGATGCTGCTCAGAACATATTTCAATATGCTGATTTAATCTCCACACCTGGCCAGAGCTGTCACAATCCCGGGGTGCAAAGGTGCAACATCCAAATTGGAAGTACAGAAAAATAGGGGATAAAAGGCACAGAGGTGGTAGTATTGGTGTGCTGAGATGACAAAAACAGAGGTAATTGGCTTTGGCTGCTGCAGGGAGAAGTTAAGGTCAAACTGTGGCCTTTTCTTTCATAAATCAGAGAATCTCTCGAGGCAGATGAAATGAATAATTTACCATCACAAGAGACAGGCTCAGTGTCACGGCTGGGCAGTGTTTAAGGAACAGGATGTTATTGTTTTCCATCTTGCAGAAAGCTGAACTGAGCTCAGGTTCTTCAGGCTACCCAAAAGTGCAGATTTATGAGCAGTGACTGTGTAGAAACAGGACCTTTCTCATTTTGGTTCTCTTCAAGGAAACATTTAATAAATATCCAGGATAGCTGAAAAGCCGAGCCAGGATAGTGGCAAGAGTCAAAAATGAGCTGGTCTGAACTTTTGTCTTGTTTGCATTGAAGCCAGAACAAATCCATGCAGATGGACACTTTTTTTCACTCTTATAATTCTACAACTAAGACCAGCCTTGGCCACTGGGACAGATGTTGATCTCACTGGCATGTTGTTCATGATAAAAATCCCCACTAAGGTCAACTTTATATCCCTGGAATAAAAGCATTAAGTCAAGCCAATCTTCTGAGACAGTGATCCTTCTCAACACTGAAGAGAAATGCACTGAAATAATCCAATCTAGTTCAGAGGTCTGCTTTGGGATAAGGAAAATCTGCCACGGATTCTACGGAATGGACTAATTTTCTAGACCTCTCCTTCTTTGAAAAAGGGACCTGACAGTCAGGGAAAAAATAAAAAGCCCATACACTGAGTACAGCAACTCTTTGTCGTCCCTCAGAATCCACTAAATATTAAAGATGCAAAGAAAGAACTTTTTCTGCCTCATGATCATCATTGTTGCTCTCACTTCTTCATCGTTAATCCTAGGAGAAGGCCTTCTCACCTGCCTCAAACTGACATCAAACCGGTCCAGCTGTTTTAGAAAAACCTCCGTTTCCTGCTTTCTGATCAGCTTTAATCAATTAACAATTAATTGATTCTGATCAGTGCAGGCAGACACAAGAGTGAACCACAGTGAATCGTGATGCAATAATGAACTAACAGTGAAACAAGTTTCCCAAAAAACACAAAGGACATGGTAGAAGGAGCCCAGGACTTACGAATATTGGCTGGTTTCGTTGTGCCCGACGTCCGGGGAATGCAACTTCTGCACCAAGATGCGGATGATGCAGATGAAGAGGATGAAGTTCACCTGCCAGGATGGGAGGAAAAGGAACACAGACAGAGAGAGAGAGAGAGAGGCACAACATTAGTTATGTTTCCCTGGTGAGCAGAGCCCATCATCAGACGTGAATTCCTTCCACTGCCACGTTTTGGCCATGGAACAAGCTGTGGTTAAGCAGCCAATGAGCAGAGCGCCCAAAGTAAACGGACACAGGATGGCATCTTGGGCCTGACATCAGCCTGCTTGGGACTTCGTGTCATACATCCCAAGTATGATGATGTCAAGCCCATAGAGCACAGCTAGGCACGACGTCCTGCCGGCGCCGGGCTGGGGAAAGAGCCTTGGGAATGAGCCGAGCGACGGATGTCAAAGCCCTCGGGAGACGCCGACATGGGGACCGGCTGCTGAGCACGTCACAGACCGAGCCAAGGAGACCGAAACAAAACACAGAGCAGTACCCACCCCACTCTACTCAATGCTCTGGGCCATGTTCCTCCCCCTGGGAGAGGCTGGAGAACTTGCACAGCACTGGACAGACCTCGTGGACACAGCAGGAAATGTCCTCTCCTTGGACGTTAGACTGGGAGCTGAGCCCGGGATTTTAGAGGGTTCTTTTCACCCAAAAGAGCTCAAAGTGCTCCACCAACACACTCAGGCAATGCTAACCTCCCTTTATTAGCAAAGGTGTAGAGCCAGGAATGGGATTTTCCCAATGGAATGTAGTAGATGGCATGGATTGAATGCAAATCTATTTGCCTGTGAGGTCTCATCCATTAAATCATCCTGTTATTCATGCAACTCAGAAAATAGAAAAGCAGTGATAAATTTCTGAGGACTTGGTTTAGTTTTAGTTTGGCCACAGCCCCTTTCTTTATCCTTTCATGGTTAGTGAATGCACAAATGACTCCGATTTTCAGAGGCTCAGCAGCTGGAAAGGGATTGTGTTAACCAGCCAATCTGATTTGCTGCAAAACCAGATTGTAACATTTCCTCCAGCAATTCCTGCATTTATCTCAACAATAAGGTGAATAAAATAGACTGAAGCACATCTCTCAATTAGACACTCACTGTTTTTACAAAGGCTATGAGTAATTGGAAATTAATGGTATTTCTTGGATGCATGGCTTAATCACTTTTTATCTATCCCGAGCCGTTTATCTTCGTTTTCTGCTGGTATTTATTTGCTTGTGGAAATGCTTTGTGTCTGACTTGGTGGCAAGTGAAATTTATGAGTTCAAAACACTGTTATCTAGATCAATTACCCTAATGAGCATTGATGGCTGCAGCACTGAAGGTAAGAATGGAGCAATAAATGCTGGCTTGGAGGGGTCAAGAGCAACCATGGGCAGGGGTGAATCAGGTGGAGTGGGAAACACAACCTTAGCATTCCATGGTAGAACATATGGATATCAGGATGCTGCAGAAGTATTTTAATTTATTTTTCAACCTAATAAAAGGCACTTGATATGTTCCCAGTGCTTAATACCTTGTATATATCTTATGTATCTTAAAGATCTTGGATATCTTGGATATGCATTTCTTCCTTACATGGAGCCACAGACTTTATTCCCACGGATATGGAGCAAAATGTTGCATTAGTCCCTGGAGAAATCTGCTGTTCATCAGCTGGTGGTTATCATGCCCTTCCTCTGGGACAGATTTATGGGATATCTGCAGCAGGAAAATCAGGAACTGCTGGGTAAACTTTTTGTTTGGCAAGGAGGAAATGATTTACTGGCCAAAAGCAAATACGGACTCACTGATCCAAAGAGAATAATAGGGTGTATTTTTTGACTGAAGGCTTATCTCAGGAAAGGGAAAGTGCTATCTATAGCTCCCTGTGATGACATAAATATTTTGAGATGTGTCATCCAAGTACTGTATTTCTTTTCAGCGAGGTAAACAGAGTAAAATGTCATTATTCAAATTGTTGCAGTTTTGAATCCCTGTGCGACAAATGCTACAGAAAAAAAAATAAAAAGCTTCTTGTAAAGGTCATGATGCACGTGGAATAAGAAGAATAAATGTTCCAAGGAAAGATTGTTGCCTTTTTTTTTTTTTTTTTTCTGTATTCCCTTCACACATTTTTGCCTTCATTTAAGAAAACTCAGAGCTCAGTTTAACTCGAGTTCATTTGATTATAAGGCTTGGCTCGATACCCAGCAGAGGAAACCTGTAATGCTCAACAAGGATGGGAGGACTGAGTTCCTCAGAAGTGTCCTGGTTTCTGTGGTCAGAACTTATCACTTCCAGAGAATTCAAGTCAGGCTCTTCTGCTGATTTTTCTGGAAATCAGCCCAGCCTTTTGAGAACCGGCTTTAAAAACACACAGCTGGGATCCAGCTCTGCCCTGGGGGCTACAAAAAGAGGCAAATACCCCCAGAGGAGCTCATGAATCCCCTTTATTTATCTAGAAATTTCTGGTGGGGCTCATCTCATTTCACTTCGTGGTGCTGACATCGGCGACTGGACGAGTCATCCTGGTCAGCTCAGAGAAAACAAAACCCCTCTCATCAGGCTGAATTCAGACATCCACTAATTCATGAGGCAAAAAAAAAATGAGCCTTTCCTGCAGCTCCAACCACATTCCTCAACCTCCTCTGGCTGCACGGGGCAAGTAGGAGATGGAGGGGTCAGGGGTGCATCAAATGGGCCCCACCTGGGTGGCCCAGTCACTCAAACCCTTCCGTGGTCAATGCTAAAGGTAAATGTGTTTGTCTGGAGAGTTTTTCCCTCATCCTAAGACAGATGTGCAACGTGCAGTGGGATTTGACCTGCCAGTGCATCTTCCATGGACATTTACAGAACACTTCTCAACACCCCTTCAACCCTCCCACCACTTGGGAGTAAAGGTGGCTTTGCAGCCAGCAGAATGTGCTGATACTTTACCAAAATAGACACCAAAATAGGAGTTTTAATGATCCACCAGAATGGGGATTCCACTATTTCCTCCCAGCACCTAAAAAAAAAAAAAAGAAATAAAAAACCAGACTTAAAACTTGAAGCACAGCAAGGAAGTAAATACGTAACCTCTCAGGTTTCCCTAAAATCTAAGGATATCTGGGCTGGATTATTAGGACTAATCCTCATGTGCATGAACTGGGAATGGCCAAAGACTTGCTTTGCAGAGGCTCTGAGCACTGGCAGGCACAAGTTGACCCAGATACCATCCTGAGATCCCCTTGGAAATGGGATAGGCTGGAAGATGTTCTGCAGGGTGAATGTGGGAGAGGATGGTGATGTCCCAAAGTTCTCCTACACTGAGTTCTGCTCTGAGGAAATGCTGCCAAACTCACAGATCCATCAGGCCTCCAGTGCTCTCCACCATCCTGGAGGGTGCCAGTTGCTCTCTGAAGATCCTGGAGGATGGTGGAGCATCTTCAGAGAGCAACTGGCACCACCAGAAACAAACCCAACCACGTCCTTCTAAAAAAGATGACAGCCAGTGGTGGGATCAGGCCCACTAAATCCATCTGCATCTGAGCTGTGGATCTACTCGGAAAAGTCCACTGGGGTCCAGGAAGGGATTTATTTCATCCCCAGGTTGTGCCTGCACACAACTCCACTCACCTGGAACTGCATTTTAAAGCCAACAAGGAAAGGGCAGGAGGGGAATGATTTGGAAATGACTGATATTGCTTGGGACACATTTATCTGCAGACCTGGGTCGGGTGATGGAAGGTGCATTTTTAGGAAAGCATTCACAGGAATTGGGCTGCCTTCATAGTAGAAATAGATCAGTGGAACCTCCTGGAGATGATTCCACCTGGATTCAGCTCTTCTAATTCAGAATGTGGACAGTGCAGGCAACAGCAGATAAGCAGAGGCATTTTTAGGGCACAGTTCTAAGACGTATTTTAGGCAGCAGCTCTAGAATGAATAAAAATTGCACTCCCTGGACTCTACTGACTAAATCTCCACTAACTCTAAAAGGAGAGGGAGCAAATTTCTCACACACAGATGCTGATAGTCAGGTGCCTTCTGCCCTCTCATTCAGAGTTAAAGTGGCCCTAATTATGTCTAGTGCACTCCATTTTTAAAATAAACTCAGACAGTCTGAATGGAGGTCATTTTAATTTGGAGTTAAAATGTTTAAACAGAGGCTTAATGTTGTTTAACTGATCTTACAAAATTAGTTTATTTCACCTGGATTAACTTCCTGTAATTTTTCTCTGTAGGTAACTCTGGTATGGAAAGAATAATCTATGTTAGGTATTAGCATATTCAGTAAATTCACCTTGTTTTGCTTGGCACAAAAATGCAGAGCTTTAAAGCCTCCAGAAAATGCAAAGAAGGCTGTATTTTTATTAAGAATTGCTGGAGCCGAGTGGGAATGTAGAGTAAGAAGCACTGGCACCCAGAATGGTTAAATCCTCCTGTCTCTATCTCATTGGGGAGGCTGTTTATTAACAGAGGAAATAAGGTCAGTTTTATGCAGGGAGAGTGAAAGCACAAAGGAAGTGAGTGGCCCTCAGGAAATGTGTGAGCATGACTATAAATCAAAAATGCAATGAGAAATCCTTCTCCAACCGAAATAAGGGCAAATCAGGACACACTTGGAGAGGGAGAAAATGGAATTAACTGTGGGATGCAAATGTAAGAAGCGAGGGCATGCACAGTGAGGGCAGAACAAGCACCCGATTCTGTAACTCTCTGGAGTGTTTTCCCCTAAAAACCTTTCCAATTACTGTAGCTCTTGACTGCTGGAATAAAAGCAAGAAGGAGGATTGCAGAATCAAATCCATTTTTCTTTCACATATCCTTGGATAACTCTGCTATCTGCCTCATTTTCTTGGCTGTATCCTACCTGCTTCTTATCTAAAATATCAAAGGCTGCTGCAAGGTTAAAGAGGATGAAGAACAGATCCCAAAATCTGCTTGGGAAAAGAAAAGAAAAAAAAAAAAAAAGAGGTTTTAGACTCTTCTGTGGCAGAGGTAAAAGGTGTGTTTATTGAGCATCTGCTTTGTGTTTTTGCAGGATGCAAAGCTCTGCTCCGAGCAGTGAAAATTTCTGGTAGGGCTCACTTGACTTCATCATCAAGTTGACATCTACAACTGGGCCAAATGAAAACATCTAAGCTGACAAAAAATGTGTGTCTTCAGGGAGACCTTGGAGCATTTCTTGGCTCGTGGTGGCAGGGGAGACCCTCTGCTCTGCTCTGACTGCTGGGATGGAGGCTCCCTAAAGCTGCAGGGCTTTCCTGGGAGAGGAAGGGAGGAAGAATCATGAAGGAAAGAGAGCTGAGTCCACAGGCTTACCCAACATCAAAAAAGTAAATCCGGACAATGGTCCAAGCAGTGATGAACACGGAGGGGGCACCTGGCAAGAGAAAAGGGGGGGTGTTACTGTCAGAAATCATTATCAGTGTCCTCAGGGCTGTTCTCCAGGACAAGAAATTTGAAATATGCCTTGACTGTTTTTCCCTGGATTTCCACTGACCACTGTGACAAGTTCATCATGGCCAGATGAACCTGCCTCAGCTCCTCACTCCATGATCATCTGCAGGACTGAGGTGGTCTTGCTCCATCAGAGTGCTCCCTCTTTTCCCTGTCTCCTGTCTCGGACTGGATTTAGGTTGGAAACACTTTGGGAAGGACGTGTCACTTTGCTCTGTGTCACTCACAGCTTGTGTGGGGTTTATTACCAGTGATTTCTGGGTGCAATGGCAATAAAGCCACTCAGAAATGTAATTAGTGCATCCAAATTATTAATTCATGCATAATCCACTTCAGGTCCATCACTGATGCTCTCGCAAATGATGGATGACTAAAAGACCAAAAGATCCCTCAAGCCATTCCCTGGAGTTGCCCTTCTTCACTCAAGCAACCTCAGATCACATTATGAGTGAAATAAACTATATCTTTGATTTAAAATCATTATTTTCATTCATTTCTCTTTAAAACCTGCAGCTCCAAGGTGCTGAAATAAAGGATATCCATGCACAAGGCAGGTTTAAAGAGGGTCTGACCTGATTAACTGCCTCTAAATCAAGGCCTGCCAACGTCATCCCTTCTTGTGCTTCCAGCCCAGAGAGCTGTCCCTCTTTTTTGTGGTGTGAACCCAAGCATAACTCCTGTCACTTCCAATGGAAGTTACTCCATGGCTGATTGATCAAATCCTGGGTCCAGATGTATCCCTGGATGTGACATGATTTTATTTAATCTTTTTGAGGTTCTTCCCTGCTCTTGTTATTCATCAGTTTTAGCTACTGAGAGCATTCAGTAGAAAGTTATTTGCTTACTTAAACATAAATCTTCAATTAAATGGAATTAAAGGCAAAAAAAACCACCTCTGATTTCTTTCTGGAGAAAGAAAAGAAGTTGATCTGGTAGGATTAGTTTGCACAGGTTAACAATTCAGTTGTGAGTTGCTTTGTGAAGAGCTTAATTCTGTCTTCCTTGGCATTTTCTAATTGTATTTTATTCTCTTCTGTTTCACAGAATTATTTTATTTTATTTTATTTTATTTTATTTTATTTTATTTTATTTTATTTTATTTTATTTTATTTTATTTTATTTTATTTTATTTTATTTTGTGTTCAAGACTGGATTTTTGCATTAATGCTGGAGAAATGCATTTAATGCACTGCATTTGCATTAAACCTGGAGAAATCCCAAATGCAGGAAGCAGAGGGTTATCAGCACTGGCACTCAGGTGATGGGAATCCCAGGAGAGCTGCCTGGCCTGAATTCAGTAAAACCCCTCTGGACATCACTTGATCTTGCTCCTGGCTGCAGGAAATCCTTGGCAGCAAGGTAGCACTTATAGAATCCTGGAATGGTTTGGGTTGGAAGGGACCCTAAAGTTAATCCAGTTCCAACCTCCTAGCCCAGGTTGCTCCGAGCCCCATCCAACCTGGCCTTGGACACTTCCAGGGATCCAGGGGCAGCCACAGCTTCTCTGGGTAACCTGTGCCAGGGCCTGCCCACCCTCACAAGGAAGGATTTCTTCCCAATATCTCACCTAAATATACTCTTTTTCAGTTTGAAGCCATCACCCCTTGTCCTGTCCCTCCATCCCTTTTCCCAGCTCTCTTTCCAGCTCTCCTGGAGCCCCTTTAGGCCCTGGAAGGGGCTCTCAGGTCTCCCTGGAGCCTCCTCTTCTCCAGGAACATCCCCAGCTCTCCCAGCCTGGCTCCAGAGCTGGGAGCACCTTCTTGGCCTCCTCTGGACTTGCTCCAGCAGCTCCATGTCCTCCTCATGTTGGGGCCCTCAGAGCTGGAGGCAGCTCTGCAATTGGGGGATCACCAGAGCAGAACTGAGGGGTACAACCCCCTCCCTCAACCTGCTGGTCACGATCCTTTTGATGCATCCCAGGACATCCCAGCCCTCTGGGCTGCCAGGGCACACCCCCAGCTCCTTGTCCAGCCTCTCATCCACCAGCACCCCAAAGTCCTTCTCAGGACTGTCCACCACACCTCTGCCCCACCTGAGCCCCCCGGGTTTCTGGGTTAAAAACTCCTCTCGGGGCAGACGCGTACCCCATCCGATCAGGATGTACCACCAGAAGTACTTCCTCTCCGAGAAGAAGGAGATGACCAGCAGGGTGTGAAGGTACAGCCCCTCCACCAGCAGCCAGAAGAAGTTGGCCATGACACAGTACTGGAAGAAAACCATCATGGCTTTGCAGCCTACCTGGAAGAGAAGAAAAGGAAGAGTGGTGAACTGCAGCACGTTCCCAGAGCAGCGACACCAAATTACCACTCACACCTTGCTCTGGGTGTATCTTTGGGATTGCTTTGTGCAGAACCTGAGGTTCTTTTTGGAATGAGTTCCATGGTGAAAAGCCAAAAGCCCTCCAAAGCCTTTTTGGGGTTGACACATGTTAATCTCTGCATGGACAGTGTGGAATCCTTGGGAGCCAGCTCAGGTCTGGGTGCTGTTTGATGGACCTGGGAATGCACTCAGGCTTGGAAACCCTGCTGACAAACTGCTGGGCCACGGCCCCAGCCAGCTCGGTGTTGTTCTCCGGAAGTTTTGGAAGCACATCTGTGGGAAGCTGGTTTGGAGTGGATGCCAGGAGAACCCTCCAAAAAGGCACAGCCTTGAGCTAGGATCGACTCAGTCAGCTTGGTCACGGCCCCAAACCTGCCAGAGTTGCAGAAGTGGTTTTACAACACTCTCAGGCACCTGGTGTGAGTTTTGGGGTGTCCTGTGCAGGGCCAGGAGTTGTGGAGTCCATGATTCTTGTGGGTCCCTTCCAACTCAGGATATTCTCTGATTTTGAGATCTTGAGGAATGACACTGTGGGCTTGGTCATCATGGTCCCCTCATCATCCTCAGTGGGGCTGCCTGCTACTGTTACCTGGCTCCTTAAACCCAAAGAAATGATCCCCAGGATAAAAAAAAAAACCAAACAAACAACAAAACCAAAATACCAACGACAAAACCTCCCTAAAAAAAGACAAATCAAAAAATAGGTCCAGTTTCAATCACTCCATGGCCTGGTATGAGACAGGAGATTGAAGAAAGCCAAGTCTGCAATAAAATGCTCCTCAGTTAGGAAAAGTTAGGAAAAGGACAGAGATATATATATATATATATATATATATATATATATATATATGTATATGTATATTTAAAGTAGGGGATAAACACACACAAGCATGAACATATTTGACTGCACTGGAAAGGGAGGGATTGGAAGAGGGAAGGTGCACTGTTTTTCTTCAGGACATGAATAATTAAACACAGCAACTCGCCATGTGGAGACTTCACTGCAGCCTAGGGAGTGGGAACAGTTCCCTCACAAAAGAACTAAATAAAAAGGGAAATTTCTGACACTTAAGGGGCCAAACCCACTGCGAAACACCTGAAGATAGAAATCAGCTGCCCTAAGGAGAATTCCAGCACTGGTTACTGCCCCAGCACGTGAAGAATCCAGGCCTTTTCAGCTGCAGGTTTACAGGAGGTCACCAGTTGCACCACTGAGATGCTGACTCAGCAGAAGCCCTGCTGTCTTCAGCGAGCCTGCTGGGATAAGAATCTGCAGGAGAACCTGACACTGCCAGAACTTGCTGTTTAGTGGCTCTTCCCTGGTGCTCTGCACGTGTAAGATGCTGAATTTAGAGCAATAATTGACTTGCACCAGTGACAAGCTCCCACTTCCCCCTCCCCTGCCTGCTGAAAGCAGCTGCTGTGAAACATACTGGTGAAAAAAACAAACATGGAAAGTGTCTCCTTGGTGCCACCAGTTGCCACTGATCGCTCCAAATCACCTGTCGGTGTGTGACGCTGGGGACATCACAAGGAACTGCAGGACTTCACAGGACAAGGGAAAGATGCTCACAAATAGTGATTTCTGCCCAGCAGAGACTCTCAGGAAGGGATTTGCAGCCTGACTTTGCTGTACAGAGAGGGAGCTGTGCTGAACTTAGCCTAAATCCATCACCTCTTCTCTCATTATTGGCAACCTTTGCTTCTGTGGTGTTCTCTGGCCATACTTTCTGCCCTAAAATGGTGGTGGCTTGTTACAGACCTGAGGTGGATCATGGCCATCAGCTGGACTCCCTGATCTCAGAGGTCTTTCCAGTATTAATTATTCCAGTATTTCCAGGATTAATTATTCCAGTATTTCCAGTATTAATTATTATTTATTCTTCTATCCCCATGGGCAGCAGCTGGGTTTTGGCATCTTCTTCTCTGAGGGGCCTGCAGCAGATCAACCCTTTGCTCCTTGCTGAGGGATGTTTTCCTGTTGGAGCAGTTGCTGCCACCCCTGGAATTTTGGGGTTTACCTGGAGAAAAGCTATTTTTGTGGACCATTTTGAGCACATCTTGCAGCACGGGGATGTTCTGCAGAGCTGGACCTGGAACAGAGCTGGAGGCACTGCCCTATCTTTAAAATTAAATAATGATATTTTTTTTTGCTGCCTGGCTTTGCCACTATTGCCTGAAGTGGGTGAAATTAAACCACACCAGATATTTCTGTGAGAGATGCACTTGCCCTGTTGAATCCTCTTTGACATCCAACTCAGAGACACATTTGGAAAACAGCCCTTCCTGGCTTTTGAGAGACCTTATTACAGGCAGCCCTTGGTAATGGGTCTCTGCCTGCCTGATTGATTAGATTCAGCCTCAGAGAGGCTGTTGTAGTGCTGGGAAATAAAATCCATGTTTATGTAAGATGTTTTACCCTTTAGATGACAGACACTGGGCAGAGATGAGCCATTACAGCTCACTGAAGGGTTCTTTTTTTTTTTTTTTTGTGATGAGCAGAACTCATGATGTGTCAGTATTGAAAGACTAACACAGACTATTTTTGGAACAGACATTTTCAGCAGGAATAGCTGCATTACTTTGCTGCTTTTTCTACCCTCTCCCTTCCACTGTCTCATTTACAACAGATTATTTCCCTGGTTTTGATTCAGGACCTTGCCCTGCTCAGGTCCACATGGGCTGTGGCATGAGATGGTTTTCCTTGGCTTTGTGGGTGGCACATCCACCCAAGTAGCTCCTCTCTTCTTCCCTTCTTTGGAACTGTATTAGACATGGGCCTTTTCCTTTTTCTTTCCTTTTCCTTTTCCCTGTTTTCTTTTCCTTTTTCCTGTTCTCTTTTCCTTTTCTTTCTATTTTTTTCCCTTTTCTTTTTCTCTTTCTTTTTCGTTTTCTTTTCCTTTTTTCTTCTCCCCCTCTTTTTTCCCTTTTTCTTTTCCTTTTTCTTTTTTTTTTCTTTTCTTTTTTTCTCTTTTGTTTTTTTCTTTTTCCTTTTTTTCTTTCTTTTTCCTCTTCCTTTCTCTTTTCCTTCTTCCCCTTTCCCCATTTTCCCTTTTCTTTCCCTTTCCCTTTCCCTTTCCCTTTCCCTTTCCCTTTCCCCATTTTCCCTTTCCCCATTTTCCCTTTCCCTTTCCTTATTTTCCCTTTCCCTTTCCCTTTCCCTTTATTTAGTTACATCTCCAAGAGGAGTGTCCAAAATAGACCTACAGTTGTGGAGATGCAGGTTTGGGTTTGCCCCATGCTGGAAAACCTTAATTTCAGCACCTGCAAAGCAGGCACTGCCTGCCCAGAGCTCCCCAATCCCACAGGAGGGTGTCAGCAATAGGATCAGGAGTGGGATCGATAAACAGCTGGTAAATAAAACTCTGAGGAAGCCTCTCTGAGCAGGCTGGGACAAGATGAGCTCTTGGTGGGGGCAGGAGCAGCTGAGTCACTCAGCAGCCCTTCCTTCCCACAGGTTGTGTCTTCTGGGCAGCATAAAAGAAAATGTGGATAAATTTGTCTCGGAGAAAAGGGGTTTTCATCAGTCCCCTGTTGATTTGTGTAAATCTCCTCCTCCTGCAAGCAGGGGTGGTAGAACAGGGAACAGCACTGAGGGACTTTAAAGGGTCCTTTCTTTGATCTAAATCTGCCTTGGACCCAAGAAAAAGACAGAGAAAAAGGAAAAGGAAAAGAAAAAGAAAAAGAGAAAAAGAAAAAGAGAAAAAAAAAAAAGATAAAAAGAGAAAGAGAAAATTAAAGAGAAAAATGAAAAGAAAGAGAAAAAGAAAATGAGAAAGAGAAAAAGAAAATGAAAAAGAGAAAAAGGGAAAGACAAAGGAAAAGAAAAAGTAAAAGGAAAATAGAAAGGAAATGGAAAAGAAAAAGGAAAAGAAAAAGAAAGAGAAAAAGAAAAAAGGAAAAGAAAATGAAAAAGAAAGAGAAAAAGAAAAAAGGAAAAGAAAAAGGGAAAAGAAATTGAAAAAAGAAAGAGGAAAAAGAAAAAAGGAAAAAGAAAAAAGAAAAAAATGAAAAAGAAAGAGAAAAAGAAAAAGGAAAAAGAAAAAAGGAAAAGAAAAAGGAAAAAGGAAAAGAAAAAGGAAAAAGGAAAAGAAAATGAAAAAGAAAGAGAAAAAGAAAAAACAAAAAAAGAAAAAAGGAAGAGAAAATGAAAAAGGAAAAGAAAAAGAAAAAAGGAAAAGAAAATGAAAAAGAAAGAAAAAAAGGAAAAAGAAAAAAGGAAAAGGAAAAGGAAAAAGGAAAAAGAAAAAGAAGAAAAGGAAAGAGGGCTAACTTAGGCTTAGCACACTTAACCTTTTTTGTAAGAACAGAAAAAGAGCAAACTAAAACCAAACAAACCAGAGTGCTGGGCAAAAAGCCATCACTTTCGTTTCTTCCCTCATTGTAATTGCAGCTCTAGACTAGAGTCAAACAGATTAGCAATAAAGAAAGCCCCACAAAGTTTATGTTCTATCATGAAAGGGAATTGAGGTCTATTCAAACAAGAAAACTCCTCCTAAATCAATTGGGTGCCTCTGACTCCTTCCTTCCCTCCCAGTCACGGCGTTTGACAAGCAAATAACTTCAAATAATAAATTGCTGCACTAGAGGGTGACCCTTCAAATTTTCCTGGGAGATGCACAGAAAATTTGGGTGTCAAGGACTTAACAATATAAATGAATGAGATGAATGAATAAATGAATAAAGAAATGTGATTAAATAAATTCTTAAAACGCCTCTTGACAGAAACAAAGTGGTTTATGATTGGGGCCCAGAGAGGGCCGTAGTTCTTAAGTTAAAAGTCTCAGTTAAAGCAATTTCTCATCTCTCAGGTCAAAGAAAAGACCTTCATGGGAATCATCATCTTATGGCTTGATGATGGACCTTGAGCCCTTTGTGGCTTCAAGCCCAAGTGTTAAAAATATGTTATTAAAAGCAGAGATAGATCAACTTAAGTGGGTTCACAGTGACCCTCTGTCTCAGGCACAGGGACAAGAGGCCCCAGACACACATTTGTCCCTGTTAACATCTTGCTCTGCACCAGTGGTGCCCCAGAAATGCTGTGAAAGAAAGCCCTTAAGCCTTGGCAATGGCAAAAATATTCCATTTCTCTTCACTTGCTCCCCTCCAGGTCACAATCCATCACATTTCCACGTGTGTGGGAGCACACACTGGGACACTTTCTCCGTGCCAGCTGTCACTGGGCAGTTTATGAAGCCATTAGAGCCCGGATTTGTGTCTGAGCTAGGTGATTTATTACCACTTTCATGAGGCAGAAATGCCATTCCTGTGCAGACACGCACTCACAGTGCTCCAAAAGGGACAGTCCTGCCTGCTCCCATCATCTGGGGAAGAATGGAGACATCTGGAAAAAGCCACTGGGATCAATCTCTATCTATTTCCTGGGCCTTCACTTCCACCTGCAACAAGGCTGGACTAGTTGAATTGTTCCCAACCAGTGAACCTGGGTAGATTATTCTTTCTCTGGGCAGAGCATCATTTCTCCAGCAACAGCTCAACCCATATGGAACCCAAAGCCCCAAGAGATAAACGTGGCTTTTCCCTGTGCTTCCATCTCCTCAGTGCCAGCTGAAAGCCAGTAGAAAATGGCAAGGCATGTAGAGAATCCCAAAATGGTTTGGGTTGGAAGGGACCTTTGAGATCATCTCATTCCAACCCCCCCCTGCCATGGGCAGGGACATCTTCTACTAGCCCAGGTTGCTCCAAGCCCTGTCCAGCCTGGCCTTGGACACTCCCAGGGTTTAAGCTGAGGATTTACAAGGGTCAGATCCTGCACTGCATTAAAATAACTGGAGCTGTACCAGTTCACCCCAACAAAAAACACACCCACATGACTGCCCTTTGTGCCTTTCCCACTTCCCACACAGACTTCCTCAAATCCCAGTGCTATCCTGCTGGATTCATCAGAAAGCTTTCTGTCTGCTTTTCCTCACATTAGAAGAGAGTTTAATCCCCCTGACTGTGACCCTCAAAGCTATTTAAAGCCTTTCTCTTCACCCATTTCAGCAGGGGTTCTGTACCTGTCAGCCTTTGAGGGACTCAGCCTTTTGATTCCTCCTCTCAGGAACACTCATTTGATTTTTGGGGCCAGTCTTGGGAGCATTTCCAAGATGGTGATTAGCTCTGGCTGGTCTAGCCTGGGCTCCAGGTGACTCAGAGATGAGTTGAGATGTAAAAATAGAATTATCTTGGTAAAATGGGTAAACTGGGCCTGTTTTGTGCTCATCAGTCACAGAATAATGGCACTTCAGAACACATCTTCAGCCATAAGGCAAGTCAAGCACAAGGCAGCAAGTAAAGAGAGAGGGTGAGCAGAGTTTTAATGATGCCCTTCCTCACACTTTGCACACTTTCCCTCATTATTGGCACTACTGCTTTGCTATTTAAAGTGCCAGCCCGTGACTGGGGCACTGCTGTGTCAGGGGTGAGCACAGAAAGTTCCTCCTCCAGAGCTCTTCCCCAGTCTAACTTTCTGCCTTCCCTCCTGGGTTATTTTCAGGATGTCTCCCTTCCTTCCCCAAGCTTTCTTTCTGTTGTTTTTCACTTGTTTGTATTATTTACAGGAGCATTCTCTAAGGCTTTTCCCCCCTTTTTTTCCTTTTTATTCCTTCTCCCCTTGTTTTGGGGTAAACCTTAGGATTGTAGCAGTGACCAGGAGATAAGGAGAGATCAGTAGATCTCTAATATTTGCTTCACTTTTACACAAGGGCATAAAAGAGGTTTCTGCTCTTCCATCTCCCCATGAGCCTGAATGTTCTAGTACTCTCAGATGGATCTGATGAGCCTCAGATGGGGGTCCACTGGAAAAGAAAATGTCTCTGTCTTCAACTTCCATAAATAAAGTTCATTCTGGGGGCTGGAGCTCTTATCAGTTTGGCCTGAGGAAGTTCATGTGGAAACCCCCAATTTTTCACTCTGAGAAAATGAGATATGCCTGTAAATTCACAGTTGCTGAAGTCCCAACCTCCTTAGCAAAGAATTTTTTTTTTTTTTTAATTTTTTGTCTTACTGGAATACAACAGCAAAAAAGATAAATGGTGTGATCTCCCTTGGCTGAATCTTCAACAAAAGCAAATCTGCAGAGCTCAAAACTCGAGCCTGAGTTTAATCTGTGGAATTTGATCTTTGTTTATAGCGAACTGTTGGCTTCTTTTTGTGTTCAGCAAGATTGGAAATGTAAGAAGTTCACCATTATTATGGTATCCAGATATGACAGTCATGAAACTATATATCAAAATCCATCCATAAACCCACAAATAACCCAGTGAAACAACAACTGAAGTGTTCTGTTCAATCCTTCAGCCAGGTTTGCTGTGTGTTCACAGGGTGTTCCCCAGGGATACAAGGAAAGGGGAAGATAAAGTGTGGGAATGCCAAGACACAAAGTCACACCAGACCTAAGAAAACAAGCATGAAAAACTAAAACATTTTAAGGAGGCCTCTTGAGCCTGGCAGTGAAAAAATCCCCACAAAACACAGAGGCAAATCCAGGCTGGAAAACGCAATTTTTCCCGCAGTATGAGCAATTGCTGGATGCAACAAAGCCCAAGGGGGCGAGTTTTCCATCAGGAATGACCAGTTATTGAGATGAAACATAATCTGAATGAATCAAAACAGACAGTTCTTGAAGAAGTCCAAGTGGGTGGATCCACAGAGCCCTCTGAGCCTGATCATCGTGACATCCAAGTGCTCAAAGCCCAGACTAACACAGGTGAGCACAGGCCCATTTTTAAGCCTTTAAAGACAACAGGATGATTCAGTTATACGTAATTACAGATGTGCTTTGTCACTGAAGGCTGGACAGACAGGGAAAAAGTGATTTTGGACTACTCAGGGCTGTTGGCACCTTGGGTGATGTGCCGTGTGTGGCCATCATAGTCCTCTGCTGGTTCCACCCCTCCACCAAATTTAAGGTCCCTGCAAGTGCTTTGTTTCCCACTGGGACATCCCATGGTAGACTTTTGGTCTAAATACTTCTACATGAGCCAAGTGATCCACACTGTGCCTAGAAAAAGGTCTGATAGATATGGACACTTGGGAAGAGGAGAAAGAATGAGGGACATTTGTAAAGCCACCGATGTGGGACAAGGACCTCGAGCATGTCCTGGGTTCAGTGACCACTTAACCCTGCCACATTTAGGCATGAAAACAAGCCCTGCTTACCAGCCCAGGGTTTCTGCCCAATGAAAACAGGCTGATTTTTTTTTTTTCTCCCCAGGGAGAGGATTTATCAAGAAAGCAGGATCGAGGAATTCATGGAGGCTCCGGGTGCCATCTGTAAACATCACCCAGAGCGTGGTGAATGTGCTGGCTCACGTGAGGACTCAGTGATGCTCATCACATATATTTTGGCCACATTGACCCTGAAATGCTTACAGACACATTCTCATGCCCAACAAACTTAATTTTCCAGGGTGCTCATGTTGAACTCAATGGTAATCCAAAGTTTTTGGAGACTAAAGTGAGTTAACACCATAACTGAGGTTTCCCACACGAGGCAAAATGAAGTAAAAATGCAGTAAAACCTATAAAAAAGTTGGGGTTTTTTCAATTACATATACACCTTTGTGTATTGCAGTTCCCAGCTGATTTAAACATTGACATATTTGCTGGAGAGCTTAACATATTTTGGTATGGCTGGTGCATAAACTGTAATTTGAAATCTTCTTACTGCTACAGGTAATGCCAAATTCAGGAATTTGTTCCCTTCATCAGAGTCTTTTGTTCATTTGGATTTTACAGCCCTAAATCTGTTCTGGGAGGGAGGGTGTCTTTATCTTTTTGTTCCTTAGAGGAACTAAGAGTGGTACTTTCTCTTCTAATAGAACACTTTTATTGTTCTGGGTTTGCCCTGTTTTAAACCAGCACAGTGATGACAGCCCTCACAAAATTGAACTGTTTGTTCCAATCTCTCCTCAGACTGAATGAGCTCAAGGCCACATCCAGCCATTACCCACAAAACCTTCAGGAAACTGTGTCTGAAGTCCTGGGTTCATGAATTAGTCCCCAGGTGTCCCAAGTCAAACTTTATCCTGCAATTTCGAGGCACAAACTTAACTCAAGCCAAGCCAACCCACCCAAACCCACAAGAACACAGTGGATTTTGGAATTATTCCTCCCAAGAGATGAATGTTAAGAAAGGCATTTTGACTGTGTTTTATGTATATGTAGGTATTTTTTTCACTGTGACTTAAAAAGTTGGTCCATAATGTGGGTTCAAGACAGGTTGTGCAGATTTTCGCAAGGGGTTGTGCAGCAGAGACAGGTTTGTTCCACATCATTTTATAACCCTTGTGTATCATCCAGCCATTCACCCTGAGCTGGTGTTTGACATAAAAGTTCTCTGATGGGGATAAACACACCCCATGGGGTCTACCTGAAAGCATGGGGGCTTCCAGGAGCTGTGGATTCTGCAGGAAAACTCCTGTATTTCTGTTTCTGGATGGAAACACTTCTCACACAGCTCTCTGTGCTCATGTCCCAGTGCAACCTCCCCCAGGGGTGAGGGGTGAGTTCAAACTCCATGGTTTGCTGGGTTCTTGGCTCCTCTGCCAGTTAGTTACCTGTGGAATTGCTCATTCCAGTTTCCATGCCATTCTAACCATCCATGGACTCTCCCAGTTGCAAGAACACAGATCCCAGTGAATCACAGGGGAGGGAAAAGCCCATAGGGACATTCCAAAGGGAACACTTCCTGCTGCAGACAGTTCTTGGGAAAAGCTGAAAGGAGGCTGCAACTGAGAGATGCTGGAGCAGAAAGGTCACTGGAACAGCAGGGACAGGGCTCAGGGTTAGGGTACAGAAAAGCCAAGAGGCAAGGAATAAACTGGGTGGATGGAAGAGAAAGGGAATCTTTTTTTGGTGCTGTGTGACACAAGAAAACAGGTCCAGAAGGGATTTACTGGATTGCTGTGCCCGTTCTCCTGCTATTGCCAGCCAGCACCTCATGCAGTGTTATGAATTTGCTATGGAGGTTTCTTTTTTTTTTTTTTTTTTTTAATGACTTGTGATCACATCCCTTCAGTTTGGCGATTTTTAATTTCCTGCTTGAATTTATTCATGGCTGGTGTCCCCTGACGTCAATATGGCCTTTAGATAAACAGCCCTTCTCCCTCCTCAGTGTTTGCTCCAGCTGATAACACCCAGTCTGAAAGTGGGGAAAAAAAAAATAAATCCCAACTAACTCCTTTACTGCCCTCATTTATCATCCCAGGAGGGAAATCTCACAGTTGCAGGCGGAGAGCGTGGGAGACAAAGTCCAGGTGAAAAATAGGTGGTGATGTCTACACAGAGATTTCCTGCCCAAACTCCTGCAGAGCTGTGGTCACTGGAGCCCAGGGAGCCATCCAAACCCAGGTGCCTTGTTCCAAATGAGGTGAACAGCCCTCCAGGCTCCAGTGAATGTATTAATTTGAGCCTGACTGACTATGGTTGCACTTTACACGCTCATCTGCAGGCACTTCCCCTATGGATAGTTAGTTATGTGAGTCTGGATCAAAGGTGTTATTGAATCCCTACACACAGCACTGCAAGTCTTCTTGGACCAGGATATCCAAAAAATTAGCAGCTGGCTGGGAGAAGGACACAAGGCTGACAAGGACCCCCAAATCCTGCAGAGCCTCAGTAGTGGGTTTGATCTCACAGAATCCTTCAGGTTGGAAAACACCTCTAAGATCAGCGAGTCCAGCCTCACAAGGGGACAAGATGCCCATCAATTTTGGACCCTGCTAATCAATTTATTCCCTTCCCATATAAACTGAGCTGCAGCAATCGTATTTTTTTCCTTCAAACGAGGAGAAAAACAACCCCGAAACCTTCCCAGCACAATGAGGTGGAAACTTCAAAGTGCAAGGCTACTTACTGAGCTCACAAAGCAGTGCTCGGACTCTCCACTTTCAAACAGGATGACATCTTTGATGAAGACTGCGATGGCTCTCATTATGAAGGACATGAAGAGATGCATGTGAATATAATTTCGAGTGCAGTGCAGTTTTCTGTTGGGAAGAGATGAAACATTTCTGAGTAGCCAGGCTTCTCAAAAGGGTCATTTACCTATTTGCATGCCTCTTCTGTAACTCATGGAGTTACAATTAAACATCAGACACCCCGAGACAGGCTCTGTTCTGATTTACATCACCACAAATCCACTTCGAGCCCTTTTTAAACCCACGGAGTGTGGTGATCCACAGCCCTGCTGCTTTTTCCATTTCTCAGAAAAGCAGGACAAAATATGGAATGACAGAAAACAGGTCCATCCCACCGCTCTCCACTGGAAAAAGAATTGCTTTCCATTGAGCAGCCTGTGCTCACAATAAAGGGCTGTTTTCTACACAGTGTTTGTACTGCAATAATTCTTCCCAGAGTGAAATGTTTGTTCAAGAAGGGAAATAAATTCTTAGCATCTGTTGCCAAAATTAACACGTATTACAGGCTTTCTGGAGCAATATGAACTGTATTATTACTTATCAATTACTGGTTGTTAATGACACTGAGAACGCTGCCAGAATACATCTGGTTTAAAGCATAGGTTGGGTGAAACTTCTGGTGGTCAATTTGATAAATCAGAAAAAAAAATATTTAAAATCACGTTAAAATAATGATCTGTGTCTGAGAATTGTATTTCTTCTGTTAAGCTCACAGTATCTCAAGAATGGGAAGTAAAAGTTATTCATCAAGGGCATATGTGAAAAAAGTGAAAGGCAGTTAAAAAAGAAATTACATATAATAAAATATTATTTTAAGATACAAATGATGAAATTGGCAATAAATGTACACTTGCATCCTGCACAATAGTTACACTGCTTTTGCTTTATTTATATATTAATCCTATTGCTGTGAGAGGGGGGAATATTCTTCAGAGAAAAGCCAGCATGTGGTTAAACACACATTTATTTTTTTTCCCCGCTAATATTTTGAAGATGAATTTTGATCAAGTAGGTGTTTGTTGTTTTTTTTTGGTTTTTTTTCCCAAGTGGGACTTTACACCAGCTACGTGAAGAGCCCAATACTCTGCAGGTGGGCACTTTGGGCAGACACCAGAACCACCACAGACCTCGCTCAGCAGCACAACCCACTGACCAGCCCCTAATGAGTCACCGCGCCTTGGCAGGGGTTGTGCTCCTAACCTGGGGTGATGGAAAGATAATGTGGTTGAGTCCTCTGGACTTGCAGGTGAAGGGGAGTCAAATGACTCCGTTTCCCACCCAGGAACAGCGTGAACCTCCAGGGTTTCATCAGCCTGGCCCCTTGTACCCTGCTGAGATAATCTGCGTGGGGATCTGACTCCCTCCTCCCTTGGGAAGGGAGTGGAGAGAACACATGTGAGGAGAGCAAAGTTCTGGAAAGGTGAGGCCAGTCTTGGTCTAAGTGTGAGAGTTATACCCTAGAATATAAGGTCTTTGCTACGGGAGGAGATGGAACCACATCCCAGAGGTTCTTCCATTCACAGAGGTCTGATCTTTGCTGTTCTCCCTTCACCAAAACAGCTTTATAATAGGAGGTAACTTAGACCTCTTCATTGGAGGCACCCAAATTTAGATGACTGATTCATTTATAAACGAGAGACTGAGGATTAATTAATTTGTTGCAATCTAGGCTTCTAATGCCACTTGATCAGCTGCAGAGTATCTGCCCATCAATCCATAGGGGCAGGGGTCTCCTGAAGGTCCTGCATTGTATCTGCTGTCCTTGTGAACATCTCAGAGCCACCAGCATGACTAAAATGGCTCTGGGTGTTTCTGTCTTGCCATAAAGCTGCAGCAGGAAGTGTTTCTGAAATACACTTTGGGAGGGAAGAGGCTGCCCAGAAAAAACTGTGGCTGCTCCATCCCTGGAAGTGTCCAAGGCCAGGTTGGACGGGGCTTGGAGCAACCTGGGCTGGTGGAAGGTGTCCCTGCCCATGGTAGGAGGTTGGAACGAGATGATCTTTAAGGTCCCTTCCAACCAAAACCATTCTGGGATTTTGTGATTCTGGGTAGTTTTGGAGTGTGATTAATCTGTAACCATTCTGAATACCTACTCTGAGTAGAAATTCCATAGTATCCATATATCTGACTAGGGCTCTGTGGACTATAACAGGTTTATGGGATAATGGCCTCTAATACAGGGATCCATCATGTAACAATCTACCTTTAGTGAGATAAATCCACCTAAATAAATTGGATTTGGGCTATAAATCTCACACAAAGGCCACAAATCACACACTAAAAAACAGTGGTGCCAAAAGACGGGAGAACTTCCCTCCGCTATCCAACTCAGAAGTTTTTGGCATTTATCTGTACCACTCGTAGCCTATAAAGTCTATAACTTTAAAAGCCTCTATGTCCTTTTGAGTGCCTTTTTTTTGCTCTTACCTGAAGAGACACAGGATGATCATAGCAGCTGTGAGGGCAATGAGGGACAGGGTGTGTCCGATGGTGTAGCCGGTCTTGACCGTGCCGTAGAACGCCGTTTGCTGGGGTGGGGGGGAAAGGAAAGAGGCAAAACAGGTCCTTTAAAGAGCTGCCAAAATGCATTCCTAAATACAGCACCATTGACTGGGGAGACAGGGAACTCATCCTTCTCCATCCTCTGGAAACAACTACTTCACATCACTCAAATACCACCGGTGTGAATAAGGACACGTCCAAAAACCAGGTTAGAGTTCCACCAGGGAAATGTTCCTGCTGGAAGGAGCCTGATTTGACACTTGCAGAGACAGCTACATGGTTAGAACCTTGTGGAACAAGAGTGACTAATGTTCAGCTAAAGAGCACACTGACACATCACGTAGGGAGGATGAGGAGATTCAAGCTTGTTAAGGAAGTTTGAGGGCAGAACTGCTCGGGAAATTGGTTTGTTTTTGTGGAAGTTGCATGTTGTGCTCAGGCAAGTAACTTAAAACATTCTCACTGAAATCACACCTAAGTTAATTCAGAAATACACAATAAGTTGGAAACTGGTTCAGGGCTTTGGTCTTTGACAGGGCACAGAGGGAATCCCTGAGCATGGGACACGAATCAACAGGGAATCCTGTTCTAAACAAAAATAGGGAAGTAAGGCATCAAAACTCCAGCTCTCCAAGGCTTTCCAGCAACACTCTAAATCAATAGGTTCTGATTTTCACCTCAAAAAAAGGACACAAGATAAAAGTATTTCGTCATTTGTTTTATCAATGACAAATCTAAGTTTGTATGAGAATCTAACTCGGTTTGTGGAAAATCTCATTTTTTCCAGCCCTTGACTGACACTTCTCTGCCTTCCTTGTCCTCCTTTTCAATAAAAAACCCAAACAACCCAAACCACAAAGATCAGTTTAGACAGAAAATCTAAACCCAACCTTGTTTGGAGAAAGGCTCTTCAATAACACTGAGAGTTGACATTTTTAGATGTTATTTTCACAGGCCTTGACAAGTGCTTGGTACTTTACAGAACCAGTGGGGCTGAGATGAGTAGCAATCCTTTTAGTATTTGCACAAGCCAGCTTGGAGTGGGGAGGAGGTTAAAACAAGACACTCCAAGCTACCTAAATAAAGTCTTCTTTCCAGCCTTATTGGAGTTTGGGATCTCAAAGGCAGCTGAGGCTTTTCCAGTAAAACTTTTCCTCTCAGTTTCATCTTTCTCTCATTATTTAGTCCCCTTCTTGATGGCACCAGAGCAGAAATGTTCCAGGAAAGACCTGGCCAGCAGAAAGAGGGGACTGTGTTTGAGGAAGAGGTTGTCCCACACTGTATTTAGGAGAGCAGAGAAATGGGGGAAAGGAAATGAAGGGATATCACAGGAGGTGTCAGCAGTTAGGTGGTGAATGGAAACTCTCCAGTGTGAATACAGATCCAGGCCTTTTACTTCTCAGAGTTATTCCCAGCAGGAGGAAAGTCCTTGGTGTTATTCAGCAAGCAATTCCCAATATTTCATGGCATTCTTGTGTAGAGAGGATGGTTCTGAGTTCAGCTTTAATGGAGCACGTGGGGTCATCTCTGCTCTGGAAACAGCATATAATGACTTCTCACTCTTCATTTGCACTCGCTAATGACAATCAGTTCCTACTTTACAGATATCAAAGCAGAGAATCTGACCCAAGATCATCACTGGAATTGGAGGGATTCAGGTAAGTGAAGGCAATGCATGGCAGGATGACTGGATTCCAGCTGAAGACCTAGACTGACTTACAGAATGAAAGCAGGCAATTTCATCATTGTCTCTCTGACTTCTAAAACCCTCTGCTTAATTTCACAGGAATGTGATAACAACAATTATTTCAGGTAGACGCTAAATTGAGATTAATTGAGAATCATCTTCCCTGGTTTCTGTTCAGTAACCTCAACATTTGTCCCTTGGTATCTTGGTTTACAATGGGAAACATTTCCATTTGTAAGAGAAAAAGAAGAGAAACACTGATATAAAAAGTCTTTCAGTTGCCAAACATGTTGGTTAAAACTTGAGCCCAAGAGGTCATGAAGTGTTCTACACATGGAAGGTGATCAGTCTGTCCTAGACCTCGTGTCCCACACAACCTGCTCCTTTTTTTTTTATTGTTCCCTTTACTTCTTCCTCCCCAAACTGACAGCCAATTCACCACCACCAAAAACCTATTCTTCCTCCCAGGCTAGTACTGCATGTTCACCCCCCTCAGCCTCCTCTCACACAAATTAGACTCAAACAGCGTGACAAAAGCGCAGGAATCGGGAGAAAATAATTAAGAAAGAATTAAAAGAGCACAATCCGTGTTCTCCTGGTAACGCGACACTCTGGCACTGCTGCAGCTCACCGGGCCGCCAAAGCACGTCCCAGGAATTCCCAAATCCCTGGAACATGAATCATTCCCAGGGCAGACCTGTAACAATGGCTTTGGCAGCGCTGAGCTGGTGCCACTCAGCTCGGTCTGAGGGATGGGACACTCGAGGACGTGAAGTGGCGGCTGATCTTGAAGGCAGACTCAGACTTTCTTCAGAAGAGCCCTGAAATTCTTTGTGCAACTTTCCCTTTGCTATTTCCTGTGTTCCTCCGCTCCTAAAGCTGCCTCAGTTCTGTTCAGATCCTCCCTTAACTCTTTGAGTGGCTGGGGAATGTGGGACCACACACTGAGACCTCTCACCGTGTGGAATTATAGAATGGGTTGGGTTGGAAGGGACCTTAAAAATCATCTTGTTCCAACCCTCTTCCATGGGCAGGGACACCTTCCACTAGAGCAGGTTGCTCAGAGCCCCATCCAACCTGGCCTTGGACATTTCCAGGGATGGGCAGTTCTCTGGGCAACCTGTTCCAGTGCTGCTCCATCCTCATAGGAAAGATTTTCTTCCAAATATCTCACCTAAACCTGCCTTCCTTCAGCTTAAGGCCATTCCCCCTTGTCCTATCATTCCATGCCCTTGTGAAAAATTACTGAGATTCCTATGTCAACATTCACAAATACTGACATATCATAAAACAGAAAAAAAAAAAAACAACCATGGGAAGAGGTTTAATATAAACATATTATATAAAGATATAAACGTATTATATAAAAATATAAACACTATGATATGTGATTGCTGTGAAATATAATTCTTTTTCAGCATAAGCTTTCTCTTGTTGATTATGTGGCAGTTATTGGGGACTACTTTAGTTTAGATTAGATGCTGAACTTTGAGTTAGGTGAGGTGGATCTTGATTCTGACATTTGTCACCCTCTTTAGACTATACCCTTCACGTCTCAGGACGCAGCAAACCAATAACAAACTCCTCCCTGCATAATGACAATCCCCAATAAATCTATTATTACCTCGGTCAGCAATTGCTAATTTATTTACGGACAACATCCCAGAGAGCTTGAGGATTTCCTTCCAAAATTCAGGAACATTGCATGGGAATGTGTGTTCCTTACAGTGCTCTAGATATTCAGCAGATTGAGATCAGCAGGGCAGCACTGATGGCAAGTAAGTTATATCCTTTTATCCCTTTATCCCTGGAATCACCATATCTACTTAAGGAAAAACACAAATGTGGGGGGCTGGTTTCAAAGCTGACCATGGAAAATGAAGCACCTGGAGGTATTTGTGGGCATCACACAGGCATTGTTCTGATCTTCACAGGTGCTGATTTCCTGTCACTGCCCTGAAAACTGTGGATGTCCCATCCCTGGAAGTGTCCAAGGCCAGGTTGGATGGGGCTTGGAGCAACCTGCTCTAGTGGAAGGTGTCCCTGCCCATGGCAGGACAGTTGGAATGAGATGGCCTTTAAGGTCCCCTCCAACTCCAACCATTCCACGATGCCATAAAATCAAAGGGAAGATCATTTCTTTGACCAAGCATTTGAACTCTGCTTCCAGGGATCCTCCGGAGGGCTCTCTTGGGGAAATGGAAAAAACTGGGCATGGGAAAACCATCTGATACAGATCCCTGTTAAATGTTGATGTCTACCCATCCAGGTTTACAAACCTCTTCCCCTGGAGTGCTGTTGGAATCGTATCCACAAGCTACGGTGTAGGGAGCGGGGTACACGTCCGACCAGCCCTGGCTTGTGCAATTCCTGGTCACGTTCCCTGGGAGGAAAGAGAAAACCACAGCTTAAAAACAAACTTTCACCTGTGATACAAATGCCAGAGCACAACTCTTGTAATGCTTGGACTAAAATTCTGCTGCTTTTTTTCTCTGTTATTAAGTTTTCATATTACACAGAACGTCCAAACTGGAGGGACCCATTGGGTTGTAAAGTGCAGACCTGAGAAACAAAGCACATTTTGATACTTCTAAGGGTGCATAATGCCAGTTGTACCCAGACCTTTGGGTGTTGGCACTGCATCAGTATTGTTTGAGAGGGTTTTTGTCACATTGCCTTGTTCCTTCTTGTTCCTTCCTTCTTTTGTGGAAACATTTTATCCCAACAGATCAGTGCATTATTTGTGCCTGTGAGAAGCTGAGACAGGGACAGATAAAAAGGGCTCATTTCACACGGTGCAGGTAAGATTGGAGGCCTGGGAACTAAATGCAGTCCTTCAAACCCAAACCTTGCCTGGTCAAATGGCATTCCTGGGAATTCCACTCCACTCTTTGCCTGAGAAAATTTGGCTGTGAGGGGAGAAAAAACACATCCTTGCAACCTGTTTTGCCTGTTTTAACGTGTGTGCTCAAGGACAGGGAGATTTCCTGGGCTCTTGAGCAGGCTGAGTGCCTCCAACCAGCTAAAAAGAGCCTTAATTAACACAAGAACATCTCACTCCTTCAGCCAAAACTGGCAAAACTGAAGTTCAAGTGGCTCTTTGGTGCTCTGGGCTTCCTGATCCATCCGGGATCATAAGAACAAAGCACTTCTCACTTTGGAAAAGCATCTCTGCTCCTCAAACCCAAATTGGCTCAATCCAGCAATCAGGATAAGCTTCACCCTGAGAGGTTTGTAGCCTAAAAGGCTGAGATACACCCTGGCCATACAGAAATAACAGAGCAGAAACACACTCAGCAGTAAATTGCAAATCCCCCCAGCACCTTGTCTGACCAGCAGTTCCTACCCTGCCCACCTCACGTCAATCCCACCATTGTGGCGTTCCTTTGGTGCCATTCATCACACAAAACCGTCTCCCCCTGACTGGAAAGCTGGTACAATAAACCAGAGTGAACAAACAGCAGCCAAAACCTCGCTTCTCAGATGAGAAACGGCGTCGGTGAAACTCCGGAGCTCAGCAAACACTTCCAACAATAGGGTTCTTTGCACACAAGAGCGAGAAAACCTCTGCAAACAGCAGCAAATCAATTCTGCAGCTGTGAGTCAGGAAAATATCCGAGTTTCACCTCCAGAAATTACTGACAGTTGAGTCATCTGAACATCCTCCCAGCCATGGAACTTGCTTTGCTCTGAAATCAGCAGCAGCCTGACCCCCTGGCATCAGTCACCCGTTGAACCCTTGTGACAGGCAGATTTTGACACTAAACCTGTCCCTGGAATTTGCCTCTGCAACAAATCTGAACTCCATGAAAGCTCTTGAAGGTTCATTCTCCCAGCTGGTCCAGGAGCAGCAACTCCAGCACACCTTGGAGCTGCTCCTCAGGCTTTTCCTGCACTGTCACTGCCTGCAGTTCCGCTTCACATTGGGATCACAAGAGATCTTGGGCAAACAAAATCAAGGCCGTGATTGCTCAGTACCTTTTTTTATTTTTTTTTTTTTTTTTTAGGTGTAATGCAATTTCTATTATTTCTCCTTCATTACAATGGATCCCATTATCTGAAGTTCATTGCTTCCTGTTTCCTGCTCAAAACCCCTCCTTTCTGTTTGGGGATGATTTTAGATTTCACTGTGGTTTTGGTTCTTTGTTGCTTACCCTCGGTGAGCTAAGGGGTGCTTCTTTCAGCCTTATTTTCTCATATTTCTTCTTTTTAATTGCACTTCCTCACAAATTGTTGGATTATTTTAGAATTCTCAAATTGTCTTAATACTTTAGCAGATGTGGGAACTCAGGTAGAGGGAAGCACAATGACACAGCATCACTGGGATTAAAAATTAACAATAATAATAATAATAACAATTACTTTGATTTTAGAGAAACTCACTTCCCACAGAAGTTTTTCTGCCACTTTGCTGCTCAGGCCACTTTTAGATATGGAATTTCACCCACACGGTGTGACCCAAAAAATCTTTGTTCATTGATATCTGAGAGGTGTAAAAAGGACAAGGTTAGGAAATAAAGATTTTACCTCACCACAGTTTTGGCTCAAGTGATGGCTGATGTTTCCCCTCAGACCAAACAGCATTTCTAATTACTACTTCACTGAGGGTGGAAAGCATCCTACTGCCAGTAGGTTTGTGCTCCAGGCTCTTCTCTAGGTTGTGGGAAAAGAAGGTTCAAGTCCCTGGGGTGAACAGAGTCCCCTCAGTCTGATGGTATTAGTTATCAGCCATGAAACAATCTGCTTTTTGTGGGGTTTGTATTTCACTTTGATCAGAAATGTTACCACTGTCAGACTGGTGTACCTGCTCCTAAAAGCAATAGGATGAGGTTTTCCATTTAAAAGATAAACAACAAAAAGTTTAACTTGAAAAAGCCACAGCTAACTCTCATTTATGGTAATAATAACCTTGCAATGTCTCACAAGAACTCAGTTTCCTCCTTTCCCATAATCATAGAACGGTCGAGTTTGGAAGAGTCCTTTGGAGATCACCTGCTCCAAACCCCCTGCTCAAGCAGGGTCACCTAAAACTGCCTGAATGGAAGCATGACCAGATGCCTTTTGGACATTCTTGGAGCCCTTCAAGGATGGAGAGACTGCACCACATCTCGGGGTAATAACCTGTTCCTGGGCTTGGTCACCCTCACAGCAAAAAAGTGTTTCCTCGTGGAAATGGAGATGGAGCCTCCTGTGTTTTAGTTTAGCCATGGCCAGAAAAGGCAAAGAGGAGGGAAGGCAAGTGGGCTAAACTGGTTTCATTGTAGTGTAAATGAAGTGAAATCACCCCTTCATGGATGGTGGGAGATACCCAGGCTCAGCAGAGGCACAAAGTGCCACAACTTGATTGTGTGAGTCCTCAGCAAAGCACCACAGGGAGACAATTTGAGGAACCTCAGCTCCTTTGCTGTCATTTCTCTTTGCAGGTAAGAGGACAAAGGAGTTTTAAGATGAGGTTGGAGAGGGAACAAGGTGATGACCTTTCCACAAGGTTCCCTGCCAGGTGGGAGGGGATGGATGAACAAAGGGAGCAAAGTAACAGTGCAGAAAGGAAAGGGGAAAAAAATGTTTGTTAGTAATCCTTATACAAGCTGAAGAGAATACAGTGAGCAGAACCAGGATGGGAAACTAAGAAGATTCCAAAAATACGCTGTGGCATAAAAGCCACTGCTTACAGAAGGGAATTCAAGCGTAAATAAGAAGCAAGATGACCTTTGGCTCATTTATAAGAGTGTTAATGACAGTCAAAACATAAAACACTATTGAAAGGCAAGGGGTGAAGCCACAGGCCTGAATAACCAGTTTTCAGGAGGTTTTACAGCAGCAGGGCCTTAAAGGCTCAGGAGAAGCATCACAGCCCACAAGTGTTTAATTAACTCCCCACATATCAGCTCTTTGCAGATTTACTGATCACAGCACTGCAAACATTTTAGTGGCTTCAGGTTGAGCCCCAGGGAGAAGGGCAGGGTCTCTCTCAGGTTCAACACCAGCCACTCTGCAGCCCCCTAAACACTACCCAGGGAGGATGGACCATCTGAGTGGGTGTAAACTGCTGTATGGTTTGGTTTTTGTCACAGTAAAACACTGGCACAGGTTGCCCAGAGAAGCTGTGGCTGCCCCATCCCTGAAAACATTCGAGGTCAGGATGGATGTGACTCTGAGGAACCTGATCTAGTTGAAGATGTCCCTGCTCATGGACTGGATGACATTTAAAGGTCCCTCCCAACCCAAACCATTCCATGATTCTGTGATATTACATAAAGAATCATAAAATGGGCCAGCTTGGAAGGAACCCATAAGATCACCCAGTGCCAAACTCCTGCCATATTTGTGTGTATAATAAAACACAGGCCCTTCTCACTCACTAGATGAGATTCACAGAATGGTCTGAGATGGAAGGGACCCACAGGGATTATCGAGTCCAACTCCTGGCCCTGCACAGGACACACCTGCTCTGGGTAGCAAGGACAGATGGAAGGAAATTCCTCCTACATGACAACAAACTGGTCCTAGTGGAAGGTTCCCTGCCCGTAGCAGTTGGAAGTAGATGATGTGTAAGGTCCCTTGCAACCCAAACTATTCCATGATGATTCTCTGATTCTAAATTTTGAGACAAGCTTTGCTTAGAACCCCTCATGTTTTCTTTCAGCATTTAAAAAAAACCAAACAGTAAACCAACCAACCAAACAAAAAACCACAAATCAAAAAAAACCCCACAAACAAACAAACAAACAACACCAAAACCCCAATACCTGTAATGATGGAAATGTCTAAGAACCTCTGGTTTTAATTCAGTTTTTGCATATTAGCTTTTACTAATTGTTTTAAGTGTCCTCTGAGAAAAGAAGAATTCTCTTCTTTTCTTCTTATCCCACACCACTTTCATCTTTTTTGCTTGGGATGACAAATAGCAATGAATTGACAATAGTGACACTGATCAAGAGACAAGGAGAACTCTTCCCTCTTTTTTCACTTTTTTCTTTTTTTTCCCCTCCAAAACTGGGTGAAGAACTGTTGAATCTTCCTAGGAAGCAGAGCAGGATAAGCAGCTAAATGGCTTTATGGCTTTGCATCTTGCATTTCCCTGTGAGAGTGGGAATATGTTCTCATCTCCCTCAAATGGAGGTTGCAGATGAGCTGTTGTCTCACACACACCTCACCACTGCCCTTCTCTTATTCCTGTACCCTGAATTTTTCTTCCCTCTTTCTAATAATTTTGATATCTCTTTATACCTGTGGCTTTCTCTTGTACCTTCCAGGTCTCTCAGCCCTGCAATTTCTTTATGTGTTGCATGAAAAACATCCTCCATGTGTTTATTTTTGCCCTTCTCATGGACACTTCTGTATTTACCTCAGACTCAGATCCTTTCAATCCACATTTTTACAGATGACTAAGCATTAATCTAGTTTTTGTTTTGCCTGTCTACACCTTTATTCAGACATTACTCCAATGACAGTGGCCCTGTTCTCCTTTGGACATCACCTCATGGACCTGCTCAGCTGCACATTCCATGAGGTCTCCTGGCCTTGATTTTATTCTCTCCATTGCCCACACAAACAGCCCAGAGGGTTCTTCCTCTGCCTCCAGGATCCTCCTATCCCTATCCAAAGGATCTAACTCTGTTCCACAGTGAATATTTCTTCCAGTCACTGTTCCCTGGGGAAAATGCAGAGATGCTGTTCTACACCAAAGCACTGCACACCCCAGTTATTAATGGGAGAGAATTTCTGGAACAGGAATAAACATGTGCAAAACCTTCTTATTCAACTCCCTGATTTATAAACACCTCTGGGAATGATGTGGAAGAGGCATGAATCAAAATGACTCTGCAGTTTGGGTTATACCGGCCTGGTGGAAGAACGACGTGATTTATTCGTGACACAGAAGGAGAGAAGGGAGGAGTTGGTGAAACAAAGATAAAACCAGAACATTTTCTTTATCAGAGGTGTTTGATCAGGGTAGGAGTTAAACACTGAACTGAATAAATGCAGAGGGCTGTTGTCTATGTCTGGCTCTTAAGGTTTTTGTCTCTTAATTTCTTTTTGCCTCTCAGCCGTTTCAAACACCCACTTCAGACTCAGAGGCACGTCCGAAAGCTTGTGTTAGAGGGGCTGTTTTAGCTTTTTGATCTTTGGGGAAGAAAACCTCTTACTGGCTTTTAATGGGAGCCTGAATTTAATGGGAGCTCAGGAGTGTTTGCTTTTACCCCCTCTTGCTGCCCTTGCCCTTTTCTGTAAGAGCCTCTAGAGCAGAGGGGAAGGTGTGCTCTGACCAGCAGTGTCCTGCTTCTCCCTCAGCATATTCCATGGTCACAAACACATTTTTTCAAGCAGAAGCCGTTAAAGCAACAGCCCTTCTTATCATTTACTCCCCTTGAGATGCTGCTGGGCCCACTGGCACATCAATAGTTCCATTTTTATTATTGATCCATCCCACTGCTCTTGAGAAACACTTGAGACCTGCAGGCAGCTACAGCTTGCATTAAACTGGATGCTGAAGTGGTTAGATCTGGGCAATAAAAATTTGTGGGGTAATCATGACAAGAGATCTTCCAAACTTGCTTCCTCTGCCTCAGCCAGGATCTCACAAGGTCATTCTTTCAGTAAAATTTCTCTGCTTGATGTTATTTCCTGTTTTTATATGTCATAATTTAATGTCCCAGCAGGAGCCATGGCATGGTGTGAGCCCATCACACAACAGGCACAGCCTTCATTTTCTTCATTTGCTGTTTTTCACATCACTTGGCCTGCATCACATATTTCCAGTGCTCTGAAATATCCTGCACCCCATTTTTGGGGCAATACTCCCTTTTTCCTTATCTCCCTTTGCCTTCCCTGCACTTTCTAATTGTGGAAACCTCGATCCTTAACAAATACAGGCAATTCCTCCCTTCCAAACATCACCTGTTCCCTTTCATTGGGCACCTTTGGTAAACTGTTTGTTTTCTCCTACCAAAAGCAGAGCTGTCGAACTTTTAGGACGAAATTTCCCATTAGATCTTTTGATACTCCAATCACAGCATTCCAGGAAACATTCACAACAAAAAAGATGCACATTTTTGGGTAGGGGGAGGTACAGCAACTCCACAACCTGAGCAGGTGGAGGGCTCTCAGTGAACAAAACCTCCATAACGAGTGCCCTCAGCTGCTCGTTTCTTTTTAAATGAGCATTGCAGTGAATAAATAGTGGCTCTGGCTCATTTTGGAGTTCTTTATAGCACTGGGGATGTCTCCTCATTATCTGCTGCTATCTGCTCATCCCTCTCCTCATTTTATTCAATTTCTGTTCCCGTTTCAAAAGCAATATAGAACAAAAAAGTGTTTGTGAGAGATGAGAAAGGAGAGAGGAAATAAATTTAGAGCTCCAGAGGACAAAAGGAGTTGGGCAAGCCCAAAACTCAGAAGGATCCCACCTCAGCTAGTGGGATTCCAGAGACTAGTTATGCTCACCCCCCCAACCTCCTTAAGCCAATTAATCTTAAAATTGAAGCTTAAAAATCGTCAGTGCTAATTTATACTGACCAACGTGTGCACGAAGGGCAATTTGCTTCTGGAGAAACTGTGAGAAATAAACCCCTATTACAAATGTCATCTTCCATGTATTAAAAGCAAGCTGGAGCGCTCTGGTCAAGGGACAGCAAGAAATGCAATTTATTAAGGGGAGGTGCCAAAAATTTTCTCGTCCATCTCCTTCACGCGGTGGTGACGAACGTTGTGAAATAATGAAAATTTTTTTTGAATCCATGATTGCCATAAAAATTTAATGTCAAATGACATCAGGGCTATGGCAGGCATTGTAAGGTTTCTAAATGCCAGGAGATATTTTATCCTCTACTTTCCATGAGATGGGATTATTAGTCATTTGAAGAGCGTGTTCTCTGTCAGGCAGGAAAATGACATTAACTCTTTGCTTCCCAGTGTTTTCCCCCTTTTCCTGTTGTAAATAGACAATAAGGTTTTCTCCTGCTCACAGCTTGATAGGAGCTTTCATGTTCCTGCCAAGGGATCAAAGAGGATGACACAAACATTAAACCAGGTGATTGAGTTCCTTGAAAGCTACTCAAGGGTCCCGACTGCTACAAAGGCAGAACTGCTTCACAAACTTTGATGGCATTAATTCTGCAACCAATCCCCTAAAACAAGAGGCAATCTTCCCCTCCTTTTATGTCAGACCATCCCTGCTTCCCACGTTCGTGTGCGGCTGTCAGAGAAAAATCAAAGCTGCTCTTTCTGCTTTAGGAGGGGCCCAGCTGCTCTGTTTACAGGAGGAGATGGAGCATTTCTGCTCTGCAGAGCTGGGATTCCATATTGGAAGACATTCCCATCTGCCAGAGCCACTCCACAGTCATTCCATTGTAAATGGAGAGAAATATGTGGTTTATCGATGTTTTCCGACTCATCCTGAAGTCGAAGTCTAAAAATTATCTGAACCGCACCTCTAAGAAGCTCTTTCTCACCTCTGACTGTAAAACCAGCTCAGAGATAGGTTTACTTATGGAAAATTCCAAAACCAGTCGATTCAAATGCCACTCCAGGTTGGAAATCGTTTTCCTAAATATCTTAGCACCAGGTCCTGAGCTCACAGATGGGCACCTCCACCAGAAGCACTGAGGGCTCCCTTCAGGTTCCTAACCATGAGCATCTGGTACTATTTGAGATGCACTGGAGGACATCTCCTGAGCTCCCTGCTCACAAAAACCCACAACTTGCAGGCTCACTGCAAGGTGGGTGTGCAGGGAAGGGCCAGGGCTTGGTTTGTGTCTGAGGCTCCTTCTTGGCACAGGGAGACAAAGGCACTGAGAGCCCAAGTGATGCTCTGAGTGCTCTTAGTGAAGCCTGGGCTTCTCCCAGGATGGGAACCATTCACTTCACAGGATCACAGGGTCAGGAAAGTTGGGAAAAACCTCCAAAAACCCAACCTGTGACTGATCCTCAGCTTGTCAACTAAACCAGAGTACTGAGTGCCACATCCAGTCTTTTCCTGAACACCTCCAGGGATGGGGACTCCACAACCTCCCTGGGCAGCCCCTTCCAACGCTTAACAATCCTTTCCATGAAGAAATTCTTCCTGATGTCCAACCTGAACCTCCCCTGGTGCAGCTTGAGGTGATTTCCTCTTGTTCTGTCTCCAGTTGCTTGGGAAAACCTAACCCAGAGTTTTTTGAGGTACTCTTAAGCACCTGACAGACCCAGTGACACACAAACTATGAGAGATCTTCACCTTCCTGCAGGGGGACAGGGAGACCAGAATGTCCTAGGACAACTTAGCTGCACCTGAAAGGGCAAGTTTATGGATTCTCAGAAGTCCATCCTCCCACAGAATTAAAGGCATCCCACTTTCCTCAGCTTAAGTTCAACATAGCCACAATGATTTATATATTTATGCACATATAAAAAATGGAATTATAGGATCATTAAGATTAAAAAAGATCTCTAAGATCATCAAGTCCAACCACTAATTCAACACTGCCAGACCCACCACTAAAGCATGTCCTTAAACACCACCTCTGTATTTTTGAACACTTCCAGGGACAGTGAATCCACCCCTTCCCTGGGCAGCCCTTTCCAATGCTTGACCTATATATATATATATAACCAAATATATACAGTATTTTCCTCATTGCTCTGCTCTGGTGGGATTATGCATTAGGAAAACTCATTGGAGAGACTTTTTTTGCCCTGATTTAAGAACTCAGCTGGGTCTCCCCAGGGAGGGAATGCTGTGCTCAGGAGAGGGCACAAAGCAGGAGCAGCAGGCAATTATTCCACGTGGCTGAACCAATGCACAGGGGTCTTGTCCTGCAAGATGGGATATTACAGCAGCTTCTGCCTGTTTTCCCTGGCTGTTGACACAAGAGTGATGAACTAGTAGGGAATTTTGGAAACAGGGAGGTCAGCACCAGGATAGGACTCCGGGGATTTTGAATTTCCCTTCTGGGTCTACGAAGAATTTTGGTGTGGCCTTGGGCAAGGCAGGTGATCAGCTGGTTAATGAGTGCAGTGCCCTGGCCTGTTAAATAGGGATGATGTTGTATCCTTGCTCCCATCCACATCCTCCATGTGTGTTTGGACTGCCCAGGCTCCAAAAGTGGAGATTCATCAGCTCGCTGCATAACCTCCAGTGCAAAAGAGCTCAGTTCTCTGTGGAGGCCTGCAGGGATTCCATAATAAAAGGAGTAAAAAATGACCATAAACCACCAGGAGACAACCAGTCCTGTTGCTGCACAGCCCCCTGAGACCTGAGTTTTAAACTAAACCTTCCCAAACAGCCCAGTGAGTTAAGAGAATTTCTCCATTAATCTTCCCTGCCCATTATTTGTCAGGTTAAATTTCTTGGCCTGTGGCCAAACCTGTCATTTCAGCAGAAAAAAAACAAAAACAAACAACACTTTTATTCTGTGCAGGTTCAGCTTGTTTGTTTTGTGTCAGAGACTTAATTAATGATGGTGCTGAACTGCTCGTTTTGCACAACAAACATACTGTTACACAGGTTGATTGGGTTTTCAGTGCACAACATCCAGAATATTGGATTTCACCAGGAGCCACTTTCACACCCCTGTGACCCAGAGTGTGGTGCTGCAAGGACAGGGACGATGCTCTGATGGTTTGGGCATCATGTAGGGCTTGGAAACCTCCTTTACCTGGTGGAAAGAGCTTGTTTCTCCCCCTGATTATATGATGGAGCTTCCCCCTGTGAAGCCATAAAAAGGTTTTGGGATTTGCTTACCAAGGAAAGAGGTGAGGAATCTGAAGTACTTGGGGCATGGTCGTACCACGACTTCCCCCACCTCCGCTTCGGGCCAGCACGTGATGTTGTCCCACTGCCTCCTGCAACCTGGGGAGGAGAGAAAAGCAGGGGGTTGAACACACAGGAGTTGTGTCTGCTGGATGGAGCAGAGGGACTGGATGGAGCAGGTGTGTGGAGCCCATCACCCCACTGCAGGCACCTTTTGGAATAAAGGGCACTGAAATATTTAATTTAAACACGCAGCTTTCAGCCACCCCAGTCCCCGAAATTCAGCACTGGTGGTGTCTGTCATTTTCCAGAAATCAGCATAGAAAGAACAGCAATTTGGTGTGAGAACCAGGCAAATCAGAGTTGGCAGAGAACAGATTAAAAAAGGCAGAAATGCCTCATCAAATCTCTCTCTTCCTTGCTTTAACCTCTCCCTGCCTCATTAAAACACCTGATCTGAAATGTGAGGCACGAACCCCCCTTCCTCCTCTGCTCCCCACAAACTTCTGCCATCAGTTTGCCAAGGGATGACTGGGACACGGATGGCAATCAAGGGGTCAGGAGCCAAATCCCTTCCCCAGAAGGAGTTTTTTTCCTCCTCAGAAAGGGGGAAGGCACAAAACACAGCTGGATGCTGAGGAGGGAGAGTGCACAATAAAGAATTCAGATACATCTTTGCCTCGATGTGTTACCTATTTCAGAGTTCTCAGCAGAATTTTGAAAACACTTTTTATCCCTCCTTTAAATTTCCAACAGGGAGGGGCTTCAGTTATTGCCTGGGTTATGCAGGTGGGTTGTCAACAGACCTCCCTTTTTGCAGCATCTCTGCTCTCAGTTATTTGTGATGCCCCATTAGGCTGCAGCACCTCCCCAAATGTGATTAAAACTCTGCTGTTCAGGCCAACAGCCCAACACAAGAACCTGGGAGGTGAGGAGGAAGCGCCGAGGAAACCCCTTTCTCACAGGCAGCTGCGAGAACCACTGTCAACCTGCATTTCTGGGTAATTACACCCCCATCTGAAATTCCTGCTTTAAAGCACCTTTTACTACTTGAGCTAAAAAAAAAAAAGAAAAAATAAAAAGGCTGGTGTCATCATCAGCCTGTGCAGAGCAATGTGCTGTCTCAGATCAATAAAGGGAGCACACAAAAACCGCTTTGAAGCTGAAAAAGAACCCTCAGCTTATTTCAAAGCGATTCTGCAGCTTTTTCCTCCCTTCTTTCCCGAGCAAACTGAACTCTTCAAGTGAAGTCCTGAGGTGAGTTTATCAGAGCCTGAGAAATGGAGTAAGTGATGGTATCTTTTGCAGGCTGTGGAGTTCATTAGAATTCAGTTTTCAGGTTCCTAATACCAGGTTTTGCAGCCTCGTAGTTATCTGCCACCAAACAGCCAGCAGCTCCCAAAGGATTAAGATATTACAGATTGTGCCCATGGAAAACAGATGATTTCAAGAAGGGGTATTTCATGCTCTACAGCCTTTTCCTCCCTGAACCTCAATATATTCTAGTGAGCCCATTACCTCAGGACAGGTTATGGTACAAAATAAAATAGGAGGTGATAGTATCAGATGGCTTTTTAAATGTCCTGAATTATGCACTCGGAGCATTTTTGTGATCTGTATCTCTTTTCTGTGTTGACATTTTTCACCACCACCCGTGATGCATGAAGGAAGCTTTCAAGGTGTTCACTTCTGTAACAAAAGCTTCCTTTGATATGCAAAGATATGCAAGACTGGCCTTGCAAGACAAATAAAGTGTATCTTTTAAAAATTACTTCCTCTGTCAATACATCTTTACAGAGCCTGTTGGCTCTCACAACACCATTCTTCCTTATTGCTGCCCTAGATGTGCTGAAAGCATTTGAGCAGCTCCCTGGAATGCTCCAGGTTTTAAAGGTGGGATTCAGATCCTTAAATTTATGCATCTCTAAGTCAGGTGTGTCAACCTAAAGAACCTAATGGAAAGCAGAGCTCTGTCTGGACCACAGGATCACAGAATCCTAGAATGGTTTGGGTTGAAAGGGATCTTAAAGATCATCTCGTTCCATCCCCTGCCATGGGCAGGGACACCTTCCACCAGCCCAGGTTGCTCAAAGCCCCATCCAACCTGGCCTGGGACATTCCAGGGATCCAGGGGCAGCCACAGCTTCTCTGGGCAACCTGTGCCAGGGCCTGCCCACCCTCAAAGGGAACAATTTCCTTCTAATATCTAATCCAAATCTCTACTAATTTAAACCATCCACCATTATCCTATCATTATTTGCCCAAGTAAAACTCACTTTAAATCTTTTTTATAAGGTCCTCCTGTCTTTTATAAGGTCCTTTTTACAAGGACCCTTTATAAGGTCCCAGAAGGCCACAGTGAGGTCTCCCTGGATCCTTCTCTTCTCCAGGTGAACCTCCCCAGCTCTCCCAGCCTGGCTCCAGAGCAGAGGGGCTCCAGCCCTTGGAGCATCTTCGTGGCCTCCTCTGGACCTGTTCTAACAGTTCTGTGTCTTTCCTGTGCTGATTATCTGAAGTTCAGTAATATGAGTAATTTTTTTAAGAGATGTTCTCTCCAAGGAGTAGAAGAGGGCATGCATGAATAACTCATGCTTTAAGAATTGGAATAATCAAAGATTGATACCTGCAAGATGCTTGCCACTCACACTGTAATCATTCCATCAGGTCAAACTTTGTGCCCCTCCATCCGACCCAGGACACAGAAAAACTTTATCAGACACCCTTCCAGAAAACACTTTTCTTCCTCCCAAACTGACAGGCCTTACCCTGGCAAACTGCTGGGAGCTAGGGGTTGGCAGGCAACGTTTAGCTGTGTCAGGATGAGAGATAAATAACCCAACAAAATTATTTGAGGGCAGAAACAGCTGCAATGCACCATGGAAAAAGGAAATCCCTCCCTTCCTGGTGGCACCATTTGGTCTTCGTGGATGTAACAAGGATGGCAAGCTGTTTGGCCTGATCAAATCATGTTTGGTGATTGGTTAGTGCTTCTCCATTAATTAATTATAAATGTTGTCTTCACCCTTGCACTTGTATCTGTATCTGCAAAGAGGGATGCAAAGGTGTTTATCAACCTTCACCCAATGCAGCAGGTGAAAATGAGCCATGAATAAACCTACTCTGCAACTCCATTTCCATCTAAGGAACTGTTCTGCTCACTTTTTTCTTACCCAAAGCCAAGGAATACCCACTGGCAAGGGCTGGGCTTTGCTTTGGAAAGGATCACAGGTGACTTCTGGACAAGCAGCATAAAAATAAATGTGTGACTTTTCCAAGCACTTACCACATCCCTGGGTATTCAGGTACACTCTTTAAACCCTTGTCATTATATAATTATTTATATATATATATATATATATAAATATTTTAAATATTTTAACTGTGGCTTCCAGACACGCAGCTCTGCCCTGCTCTTCCCTGGGGGATGGTGAAGAGCTTCTGATCTAGAAGAAGTAGTTAAAGACCACTGACCCAGTCCTGGCTGCAGTGGATTAGGAAACCCCACCACAGCTGCAGATGATGGTCACCTTTTCCACTGTCTCTGCTCAGAGTGAGTCAGAGCTCAGGCCCTCATTTCCTCTCCCTTTTAAAGGTTAATAAACAAAAATTAGGTCAGTTCTCGTGAGCACAGGCACACAGTGGTTTGCAGAACTGGCAGACCAGAGCAGAAAACCCATTTATTTTGAGTCCTATCTCCACTCACAGCAGATACACAGTCAGAGCTTATCTAGGAAGCAGCAGAGAATAACTTTGCTTCATGAATAAACATTCCAGAGCTCTGGCACGGCTCTGGGATGGGACTGGCTTTGGCTGGGGGAAGAAATGAATGGCATCAGGCTGGTGCCAGGCACTCTCTGAACCCAGGTGAACCCCCCAGTTCAGAAAAAAAACCCCTTCCAGCACATCTCTCTTAGAATCTCAGAGTCATTAAGGTTGGAAAAGTCCTCCAAGATCAACCTTTGTGCAAACACCGCCGTGTCCACTAAAAACTCACACCAAGTCCTCCCTAAGGAACAGGGTCACTCCTGGGCTCTTCTGAACGACATTCCCACACATTTTGCTCTTTGAACCTGTGTTGAGATGCAAAGATACCCCTCATTTGTTGCCTGGGGTGTCTCTGCAAGGCTCTCACTCCCCACAGGAGGGACCAGCAAGGCAGAGGCGCAGCCAAGGTGAGATATCAGAAGGTGCCATCACAGGCTGCTGTGTTGCACTGGAAAACTCATTTTCACTCCAATTTGATACCAGCAGGCACTTCCCATGCTCTCAGGAGCCAGGGCTGTAAATAGCTCAGGGGTGACATTTATTCTCTTGCTCAGGCAGAAGAGCAGCCTGAGGGTTCACCTGGGGTTTGCCCAGTTTGGTCCCATCACAACCATCTCATTCCAGCCAATTATCATGGCATCAATCTCCCTGTCCCAGCTGAGCACTCAGCCTGTGGCTGACTGAAGAAGATAAGACCCCAAAAGATGCTTCCTGCAACTCAATCCCTTCCAGACAGGCAGCTTGAATTTAATCACAGTGGAAGTGAGGAAAACCCATCATCAGCCTTGGGGTGACTACAACTGCCCCAAGCCCCAGAGAGTAGAGACCTCTCAAACCAGGGATAATCTATTTAAATCCTAAAAGTTGTATGTAATAATAATTAAAAAAATACCTTGGCTAAAAGTTCTTTTTCTTTCATAAACTTTGTAAATTAAAAGCAACTTGATTTTGTTTCTGAACCCCGGGAAAATTTTAAAACTCACAACCTCCTGGGTAAAGGAGCTGCACAGTTTTAAGTGTCCACTGACAGAAAAAAATATATTCTTTTCTGAATTCACTTTGAACCTGCTCATTGCTGGTTTCACCAGGAATTGCCTAGTTCTTCAACAAAGACAGAAATACTCATAGTTGAACCACAAAATCCCTTTCCCTGGGGAGAAAACCCATAAAATCCTCTTTAATATCCCTCCTCAGGCATCTCTTTTTCAAGCTGAAGTGTCCCTGCCTTTTTAGCAGCTTCTAGCATGGCAACAGCTCCCTACTAATTTCTCCCTTGTATCTTTAGTGGTTTTAATTCTTCCCCATCCTGCCCTGGACTTGCAGAATAGGGTTTTAACCTTATTTTTTCCTTGACAGATGGGGTTTGATTGGCTCCAGAGGTTAGTAGATGTATCATCCCACCCATACCTAAAAAAAATTCACTGTATTCCCTGCTGTGCCTGCTCCCCTCAGCTCCACCTCATCCCCTTTTTTGGTTTTTATCCCCTCTGCTCCAAAGCAAATCCATCCCCTCAGAGCTCCCCTTTCAGCTTTCCGTGGATTTGCATTTCATCTGGTTGTTTTTTGTTGTGTTCTGACAACAATGGACTTTTTTCCCCACTCTGCTCTTGATGATCTTAAAGGTCTTTTCCAAACTTAGTGATTTTATACCAAGAACACCATTACATGCTGTAAAAACTGGTTTGAATTTCTGCACTGGCTTCCAGTAGAAGCTGTCCAGGCACTCAAGAGGAAATATTAAAAGATGACTTTATTCCTAAATGTTTGCAGAAATTTGACTCGAAGGCACATGAAGGGAACCTCACCTTAAGCCCCCCAGACTGAGTCATTCCACTCAGCGGGAAAGAAATCACCAGGGACTATTTTTGGAGGATTATTTTTAAGCACGAAAATCCTGTGAGTTTTTCCATCATCAACATCTACTAGTAAACAAGCTAAAAAAAAAAAAAAAAAAAAAAAAGGTTTGTAATCCCTCAGACTTTCTTTAACCAACCAGCTAAATAAACACTTGACTTTTTTCATCCCTCTGGATCACTCTTTTTAGAAATCAATTTTGATTTCTCTCTCCAAAATCCAATTTATAAATCAAAAGCCCTTCTGCCTAATTCCAGAACGTGTAAACTGAAACAAAAGATGCGAGATTGAAGATGAAGATTTACAAAGTGGGCTGCCAAAAACTTGACTTATCTCCTCACCAGCCTCTAAACAAGAGATCCATCTGTAATGCTCTGACATGGAACATGCTTAAAGGATTACTCCAGGGCTTCCTCACTGCTTGCTGAAATCCCTCTGCTCTTCCAGGAGTTGTGGAAAACTGGGTTTATAGAGAACCAGACTGTGAATTTAGGTACTTACTCTTCCTGTAAGTCTTTTTCCCTCATTTTAGCATTTCCAGACAGAATTCCTAGTGAAAATTGCTCAACCTCTGGGAACACCTTTTCCTACATAACTTATGGTGTCTGCAATACCTCCCAAAGCACTTATCCTGGATGAAAAGGGTGGGTTCCATCGTGCCAGTGCTCTGATACAGTCAACATTAAAACAAAACCAAAATAAAGATGGGGAAGGAGAGATTTTTTTTTAACCAGAAATCTGACGGGATGTGGAGGGGACAAACACAAACTGCTGTTGGAAACAAAACCCCTGCACAGATGGATTTAATCCAAGCCGTTATCCAGAGCTTTGAAAGTGTTTTTAATTTGCTTTTCCAACATCCCATTCTCCTTATTTTTACGACTTTGCATAACTAAGGCAGTGTGCATCTGCACATCATCCCCCTGCTAAAAGCAAAGTAACCAAAAAAAAAAAAAAAAAAAGTCTGCTGGCATTTAAAAATGTGACACATTCTCCAAACTAAAACTCCTTTTCCAACACAAGATTTATGTCCTCTAAGTGGCTGTTAATCCTGACAAGCCACGAGGCAGCTGTTCCCTCATCAAACAAACACTGCTGCTCGTTAGGAAGTTTTGCAGCCAAGACCAGTCAGCACCAGGAGAAACCAAAGCAAAGCCTCCACCCCTGCAGTGTTTTAAGGCAGAAAAACAGATGTTTTAACGTCTTATCTGCTGATTTTGGCTGTAGAGGGGTGAGTTCAAAGTGAAAAATCAGCTGTTGGCTCTACAGGGAAGAATGATGAGGTGCTGTGTGTGGATCTGTGTTTGAATTTCAGCCTGCTGATGTCCGGGTGACAGGACGGGCTCAGACGGCAAAAAGCAACCACTGTTTGAATCATTAAGGTCTGAAAAGACCTCAAGATCATCAAGTCCAACTGTTAATGCAGCTCTGCCACGTTCACCACTAAAATATCTCTCCAAAACTCAGGTGGGAATCAGCAACCCGGTGCTCACGGAGGTTCCTTCGCTCCAAGGAGGATTGCACTGCACAACAACTGGCAGAAAAACTTCTGTGGAACAAAAGGGAACTTGGTTTTAGTACCAATCCTAAATGAGAGGAGGTTTAAGATCTCGATGTCTCAATGATGAACTTCATGCTGTTGTAGCAGAGGCCACACTGTCAGGGAAAGGAGAGAACTGAGGATCTGGAAGTTGCCCAGTGCTGCTGGGCAGAGGAGGAACGAAACCAAGAGACCCTTTGGATCACCCTTGGAAAAAAAAAAATCCGTTAAAAATGAAGAAAACATAACATAGAAAGAAGTCCAGCAGGTCCTTTGAGAGATGATCAAGATCAAACATGTTTTAGACTGAGCTAAGCTGTCCTCCAGGCTTCCTTTATTGGCAAGATCCCCAGGGTTTGATTTAGCTGACCAGCAGCAGTCATTTAATGCCATTCCCAATATTCCAGGGTATAAGAGGTTTTTGGAGAGGCTGATGAATTGTGGTACAAGACTTACGAGAGCTCTGCACGATCCTGAAGTGACAGGTGGGATCACAGAATCATTTAGGTTGGAATAGACCTCTAAGATCACCAAATCCAAGCATCAACCAGCACCATTATCCATGTTCACCACCAACTCACGGCCTCAGGTGCCCCATCCACATGTTTTTTGAACACTTCCAGGGGTGGTGGCTCCACCACTCCCCCTGTTTCAATGCTTGACAACCCTTTCCTTGAAGAGAGTTTTTTTTTCCTAATATCTAATATTTTAGGAACATTTATTGCATGTTTATATTGTATATCTAATATTTATCTAATTTTTATCTAGTTTAAACCTCCCCTGACACAGAGACAGAGCAGGACTGCCACATCACCTGTCCCAGGAAGTTCTTATGCAACTGGAAGGTGGGAATTCACTTGAACTTTTGCAGGCAAGGAACTATTAATTATTCCTTGTCTTGCTGCACTATAAGCAGATGGTGATGAATAAACAGCCTCCTAATTTAAACTTCATCAAGGTTTTTCCAGTTTGATTTTTAATTTCCATATGTTCACTGCTTCTCCTCCCATCAAACACTCCTTAACTTCTTCAAAGGGGACTGACAGAGCCCCCCTCATCCCCCAAGCTCCAAATTTGGCTTTTCAAGCCAGGCCTGTGGAACAACAAAAGCAAAATTCAGAGTTTAAACAACATGGGCCATTCCCCACCTGGATTTTTTGGCCTGTGACGATGCCAGTGATGAGCTTGCAGGACCCATCTCCATTGCCCACCAGAAGTGTGAGGTATGAGGAAATTCAGCAGATGTGAACAGGGATTGGGAGGGGGATTAGCACTATTTTTTTGGTTTTTCAGACTTTTTAACTGGGTTTCAAAATTCCTGCTTTTTATAGGATGTCCTGTTTCCTCCAGCTTGGGCTCCAGAGCTGCTAATCCCCCCCCAAACATGAGTCACAGCTCCTTATTTAACTGCCATCCCTAAATGACTCCCCTGCTTCTTGAAGAGCATCTGATTGCAGAGCAGATTGATTACCAATAATGAGATAAACAGATAATGAGCCAAGCCTGGACCTGATTGACTTTCTTGGCTTTTTAATAATAAAAAAAAAAAAAAAAAGAGAGAGGATTCCTTTTAATTATAGGTTTTTTAAATAACATTTTATTTGTGTGCCTCAGCTTCAGCTGAACTGTTTGTAAGACAAAGCCATGGAGAAGTGAAGCTTTCTTAAAAACAACCCCCAAAATGCTGTTGTGTGCTACAGAAAGAAGGACAAGTCAGCAGGAAGCAGGGCAGTGGTGAGACCTGCCTTGCAGCGAGCCTTGAGGAGCTCAGCCACGCTTCACAGAGAGGGATTTACCTCCATCTGCAAGTCTGGACAGCAAAACTCCCTCATCCCAACCCTTGGGACACCTTCCACCAGCCCAGGTTGCCCCAAGCCCTGTCCAACCTGGCCTTGGACACTTCCAGGGATGGAACAGCCACAGCTTCTCTGGGCAAGCTGTGCCAGTGTTTTACCACCTTCACTGTAAACATTTCTTTCCTTGTATCTGATCTAAATATCCCCTCCAGTAGTTTAAAACCATTATTCCTTGTCTTGCCACTGGCCCTGATCAAACACTTGTCCCCACCTTTCTTACAGACCCTCTGCAGGTGCTGAAAGGCCACAAAAAGTTCTCCCCACGCATTTTAAAAATAATCCAGAGGACTGAGAAGCTCTATGTGTTGCAAGCTCCTGAAACTACCAAATGCCTTGGAATTCACCTGATTTATTTGTTTTACACTGCACTGGTGGGAGATGCCACCAGAGGAGCAGCTCTGAAGAGCCAGAGAGCAAAGCCTTGGCTGAGCTGATCCTGCAGCTGCCCAGAAAGGACTCCCAGAGGCACTGGCTGTCGAAAATTCCTGTGAATTTAAATTGTGGGTGCTGCCCAAATACTGCATTTCCTACTGCTCTGTCCACCTGCAGTGCTTTTGTAAGTCCCAGTCATAAAAATATCTGGACCTTATCAATTTGTTGGTCCTTATTTTACTCCAGCTGTACAGGAAAAGTGCTGCTGTGCTTGCAATAGTTATGGGTATCAAGGCAAAGTTTGCAACTGTGAGATTAAAACAAGCTGAGAGTGGGAAATTAAGGCATCCCAAACTAATGATTTCCATTTGTGTGACACCACTCCATGATCTGTGACATAAAATACCAAAAATGTCATTTTTTCACCCAATGATCCCAGCCATAAGAAGGGCACATTTCTGGCAAGGAAAGGAGGACATTGGACACATAAAACTCCAAATTTCACCAGTCAGCACCCAGGGAACGTCTGTGTGTGACTCAATCCAGCAGCACTTTCTCCTTAGCTATGTGCTAAGGGGAGGAATAACCAAAATTCCTTCTGGAACAAGACAAAACCCAGCAAGAAAAGTCTTTAATAGCCCCTTCCCAAGAATGGCACATCGAGTTGAGTTTGAGGTCCTTCTGCACTGAGATGAGGAATTTTGTACATTATCACCCAGCAGGTGAATTCCATCACTTGCACAGCAACAAGTTTTTCAGAGGATTTTTTGAAATAGTGCCTCAAACTGAGCATTCTGGTTGTGGTCAAAAGGCTGGAAAGATCATCTAACAAACACCCAGGTGAAAGTTCAGCATCCTGAAACGCAGCTCTGTGTGTGAATGGACAGATTCATCCCTTCTAATGACAGAGCTGGGATTTCACCTCGTTTGGCCCCTCCAAGACATCAAAATAGGGATCATCTGATAAATGTGATTATTTCCAACACAGCTGAGCTGCTCACTAAGAATCCCCTCATAGTAAGCAAAGACTTTGCCAGCAGGGAAGACAATCTGAACAGGATTCATCACATCCTAGAACAGATGCCAGAACACATGAGAGATGCCTAAAACCAAGTGAAAATCCCTCACCAAAAGCCACTCCCACGCTGGGTGTAAAATCGGCCTCACTCTACTTGGCCTTGATTTTATAGAAAAGGATCCACTCCTGTATTGAATCAAACATGTCATTTTACATCTTTACTGGTTGTTTTAGCAGGGAGTTATAAAATGCCAAGGCACAGGACTGCAAGGCCAGTCCTGCTCGTGAACTGCGTCCTACACACCCTCCCCTAAACTGGGCAAGCTCTGCCACCAGCCCAATAAAACACTCCTTCCTGCAGGCCTCCAGAAAGGCTGTTTGGTATCCTCTGATGGTTAAAAACTTCCTTTTAAAGCCCAGACTTTGATCTCCCGGCCCTTTGATTCTCCTGGGTACACACACTGCCGGCTTCAATCGCTTTTCCCTGTGGATTTTTCCTGACCTGCATCCTCTGCAGCCTTTTCCCCTGCTGAAAAACAAACTCCTCCTCCTCAGGGCTGGGCATGTTTTTGTGACCTCTGGTCCTGGGATCATAAAATCATAGAATCATCAAGCTTGGAGGAGACCTTTAAGACCATCAAGTCCAACTGTCAAGTCTCCTGAAATGTGGGAAACTTCACAGGCATTGGATCGTGCTCCTGGCAGGGAATAGAGGGATTCACACAGAACATCCAGTTCCAACCATTGCCATGGGCAGGGTCATCTTCCACCTGTCCAGGTTGCCCCAGGCCCCATCCAACCTGACCTTGGACACTTCAGGGATCCAGGGACAGCCACAGCTTCTCTGGGCAACCTGTGCCAGTGTTTTACCACCCTCCCAGGGAAGAATTCCTTCCTGATATCCAATCTAAACCTCTACTCTTTCAGTTTGAAGCCTTTCCCCCTTGTCCTGTCACTCCATCCCTTGTAAACAGTCTCTTTCCATCTTTCCTGGAGGTTCCTTTCAGGTCCTGGAAGGCCACAATTAAGTCACCCTTTCCAAAGCCTTCTCTGCTCCAGGCTGAACAATCCCACCTCTCCCATTCCATAAGGAATAAACACCAGGAATGGGTGTTGGGAGACCAAACCCCCCTAAGGAAAATGTTATTGTTTATCAGCGGAAATCCTGCTTATCCCGAGCCAGTGATCACCCTCAGCACCACCATCAAGCGCTCTTAATGAGTGACTAATCTCTCTGACACATCAAATTACAGCTGTGATTAAGCCCCTCTGATCAATACAATCAATAATGGCTTCCAAACAAAGCTTCGTGCCCGCAATGTACCCAAACAGCGTTTCCTTATTTCCACTCATTTAATTAGCAAGGATAACAAATTGGTTGTTAAAAACCCCCGAGTGATTTTCTTTCTGCTCAAAAGGATGTGGAATGTGCAGAAGGCAACACACCTCCTGGCCATAAATCAGGGTACTGCACTGCAGATCACAGGGAATCTCAACTGCTTTCCATCCTCCTGTTCTGGGGGATGGAGCTGTGTTAAAAATTGCATTTTTCCTGCGAGTTTTTCTTTCCAGCAACGCTCAGATTGGAGATTTCTCCCCAACAAACTTCCCCCTCACCCACAACTGTCAAAGTTTTATTTTGCTCAGCTCTATTGAGTAATGGAGCCCCACTCCAGAAAAAAAAAAAAAAAATCTTTTTTTTGACCTACTTGTGCCTCCACAGGGAAAACACATCCCATGTAGGCATCTTGAAATCATCTGTCCACTTTCAAAACAGACTTCTCCGTAAACTGATCCACCCAGAGTCACCCTTTTTTTTGGGGCCAACACTTGGGAGATTCTGGTTTCTTTGTGTTCACTCCAGGGCAAGCCACGACTGTGTAGGGTAAAGTCAGGTAATGAGCTTTTAAATACGTGCTGATGTTTTGAGGTAAATGGATTCCAACTGCTTTCCACAGAGTCTGCACTGTAAAATTTGGCTGTGTCCCTGCACATCCTTGCTGCACACCAGTGTCACCACTGACCACTTCAGGGCGTGCTGATGTGGACAAACATCTGGCATGAACCCAATCCACGGACAAAAAAACTGTTTACGGTGCTCACAACTGCAATTTCTGCACCACTGTTTATGAGCAGTGACTGATGGAAATGTAGACTTCTCCCAGTCCAATATTTCAGTGTTCCCTTGTAAACCCACCCCCCTTCCCCCAAAGGATTTCCCTACACTTGCTGATGCTTGGGCATTAAGGGGTTTTGGCCTGTCTTTACTTCAGAACTGGGAAAAATGTTTTCAGTGCTTTAATTTGGTGGTTAGAGAGAAAAAAAAAAAAAAAAAAAAAAGCTGTTATGGATTAAAGTTTCCAATGAGAAAAATCACTTTGACAAAGCAGAAAAAAACCATTATCACTTCAAGTATTTTATTTTTCTGCTTTTAATGTACTGTGTGTAATTGAGTGTCTTGAAATACCCACGAAAACGAAACGCAGTATTTTGTTGGCTTTCAGAGGAATTTTTTGAACTGCCCTGACTTTTTTCCCTTTACTGGATTCCAGGAGAACATTTCTTCGAACAGCTCCATTTAACTGCACAGGGACACTTGAAACAGCTCCCAAATCAAAGCAAAACCATCTCTTAGCAGATAAAAGCAGGGGCCAAAAAGCTCTTCCTCGCATCCAGTAAAGCTCCTCCTGGGATCAGCTTGTCCCAGGATGTTATTCCATCATTAAGCAGCGTGGAACAATCCTTCAGTCTGTGGCCTGACTGCAAGCAATGCCAAGGGAGAGAGGATGAGGACACGTTTTCTTCCCATTTTTTCCTCTTTCAGGAGGTGGGATGTAAATGCCAAGCAGGATATTCATCTTCCCACCCTTTCCCCCTGCACTGTGATCCCTTCTTTTTGCATCCTGACAGCCCAACCTTGGTCCCTACACCTCTTTTACTTACAGAAACAAGACTGGTGACTTGAGAGAGGCACCTGGAGAGGGAGAAATCCAACTGGATGCCTTAACTTGGGACTGAGTTCCTTCCTCCTTTCCCGATCACTGAAGCCGGGGGTGGATTAAGGAGACCGGCAGAGCCTTCCAGGAGGACTGCCCGGTGTGGGATGTGCTCCATGAACAAGGAGAGGACCTCAGCTGCCTGCCCCAAGTCCAGCAGCCTTGGAAAACCCCCTCCCTTCCTCTGCTTCTCCACCAGGACAGGAGCAACCTCAGCATGGGGACGGGAGGGCATTTAATGGAAGGAGGAGGTGGCTTGTGGCTTCCCTTGAACCTGGGAACTTCAGGCCTTCAGATCCCAGGGAAAAAACTGGTTAAGGAACTTCCAGTTCAGAGAGAGGGATGACTGTGATTAAACACACCTAAGTTAGGCTTGCCCAGCTGGGAGGCAGCAAAAGGAACCCTGGGGAGTGATTCCAACTCTTGGCTGATTGAGCCGTGCTTTGGGAGCACCTACTTCTCTCCCTCCTAAATTGCTCAGGATCACCTGGAGCGACTGCAGGGCTGAGAAACGGCCTGGAGAAGGCAGATGTGAGGCTGGGGGGGATGTTGGCTTGATGGCCAGGGTGAGGAGAGAGCGTTCCCACGTTGCCATACCTGCGGTCTGGTTATCCCCAGTCAGCTCTGCCAGGCACTGGCTCCGCTCCTCCTCGATCTCCTGCATGATGCTGCACTCTGGCCGTGTGCTGGACGCCTGCAGAGAGGGCACAGAAGGACAGAGTGAGCAAAACCCGCCCTCAGAGATGCCTCCCTGGGGATTCAGGGCCTCGTGGAGTGACCTGGAGCTCTCCAGGGCCACTGCACAGTGGTGATGGCACACAACCAGCCTTATTTTTCTGTTTGCCTCAGAGAAGCGAGTGCAGCCCAGAGCCTGCTGAGAAATCTGCATTTCCCTGAGGGAAAAAAACCCCACAACCTATTTTTTTTCCTGATGATCAGGAGCAATCCTGCTACTTTATGCTCTGGGAACCCTGCCTGGATAACCAACAGCACCAGCTATGGAGGGCAGGGAGACAGCAGCTTTAATATCCATGCCAAGAACAGTGGGATCTGAGCTTTGGGGTTTATTCCCCATCCTCTTGCTAATTCAAAGCAAAACAAAACCCAAATCAAATAAGAACCAAACCTCTGATGCAGATTAGGAGATCGAGGAGCTAAAAAGCAGGAAATTCCCAGTGACAAGACTTTTTTTTTCCCCTCAAGTGGTTTCTCCTCAGTCAGACTTAATTATATTGTGTTTGCAGTACAACAGTGGCTATGAATGTTCAGGTAATTAATCGTGGACTCTTTACACGAACTGCCTCAATCATAAAATGTGAAAATACTGATTTTTTTTACTCCAAAAGAAGGAACCAGGAGCTCACACATATCACCCTGTCCCCTTGTCACCAACATGCTCTCAACCTGTCTGGTTTCCAAACGTGTGAGCTGTTGCTCTACCCACGTATTTGCCAGGCAAGTTTGTAAAGGGGAAGGTCCAGAAACCCTTTGAAGGAACAATTGTTTGCTGTAAATTGCCCTTTGGATTAACATCATAAAATAATTTAGCACATTAAATTTATTCTCACCCTTTCCTATTGGCCTCTTAGCTCTTTTCCCTGTTTCATCCCATGCCTGGTTCAGATTGTAATTTCCTTTAGGTTGGGAACGGGCCTTGATTAGCGGTGTGTAAACAATTAATTATGTGGCTTCCTAGTCAAATTAAAAACAAATAGAAAAACAAAAAGGAGAAGAGGGGGAATCATTTGGAGTTGTCTTAATTCTCAAATGTTTCTTATTCCCAAAGGGAAACAGATCTTTAGAAATTTGATCTTGGCTCATCTAAAATACCATAGGTTCATTTTGTTTTGATTTACGGTGCTTGCTGCCTTTTTATTTTAACCTCGAAAAAGCAGGAGGGGAAGCGTGAGAGATTTGCAGAACACTTGCTGTAAAAATAAAGACTGAAATGTTTTCAAAACATCTGCGTTTTTCAAAGGAAAGTTTTAACTCTCTGGACTTAAAACTATTGCCAAATCCATCTCACATCTATAAATACCTCCAGTTTTCCCTTTATAAATTAATTCATATAGCTCTAACCTCGATCAGGGCTGGCAAAGCACTTTGTGCTCCTACAATATATATATTTTTTTTTTTTAATGCAGCAATTTTTGCACCAAGCCCATTACCAAGCACTTCACTGCCACTTCTTGCCTTCACTAAAAATTCAGACCTAAATCTCCAGGTTGCATATTTACCTCAGTGGCCTCCTATTTTCTTTTGAGTTACTGTTTTTGTCACCTTTCAAAACAGAGGTGAGGCTGTGTTCTGAGGTTTAGGTTGGATATCAGGGAAAACTTCTTCACCAAAAGGGTGAACACTGGAACAGGCTGCCCAGGGCAGTGGTTGAGTCACCACCCCTGGAGGGATTTAAAAGCTGTGGGGACAGGGGTGAGTGGTGACTTGGCAGTGCTGGGTTAGTGCTTGGACTGGATGATCTCAGAGCTCTTTTCCAACCTTAATGATTTTATGATGATTTTTTAAGCAAAAGAGTGGGATGTATCTCGACTTCTCTCTCCCAGTGGGAATCATCACCCTGAATTTTAGCTGAGTCAAAGCTCTGCGTTCAGTCTGAACTGTTTTTTTTTTTACCATTCCTAGTCCACAGAGAGCTAGCAAACATCAGCTCTGAAAGCTTTCATCCCACTTCCCTGACTGTAGCTGGACTAGTTCAAACTGAAACACCTCCTGCTTGGCTGGGGGAGGTCAGTGATGTGTGAATTGAATGCCTACAGACCTTTAACTGAATCACCAAGGTCAACAAACAGATTCACACTGGAGGACTCCCGAGTTTATGGCTCATTTGGCACATTAACTAAACAAGTGAATAAATAACCCAATCACAGCAACCCTCTTCTCCCTCCTTAGTGATAACAGCAATAACCCTCACATATCACAGCTGTCACTGATGCAGGCCAGCAAAAGCAGATGGAATAAAAAAATCACGTGAAAATATCACAGTTTGGGGGCATCATTAGGAAACAGAAAGGGTGTCTTTTTGTGCTGATGGGGCACAAGCACATCTGGCGTGATGGTGAGCAAGGCAGCAAGTTCAGCTGCCTCAGTTCACCTCCCAAAAGGTTCATGGCTGAAAAGACCCCTCAAGAGCTGCAACTCTTGCCTTTGAAGGGGGATATTCCCTGGGATAAGGGACTAAATAACTCTCCTTCCTTGGTGTATTCCTCCTAGAAAAGTTGGAGTAGATTTTATAATCAGCTTGGGACAAACTCACTTTACTACTTCCCCAGCTCTGTTTTTTGTTTTGTTTTGTTTTTGTGGGTTTTTTTTTGTTGTTGTTTGTTTGGGGTTTCATTTTGTTGTTTTGTTCTTTTTCTTCTGTGTTGTGTTTTGTTTGTTTTTATCCTGTGCAAAAGGAAGAGGTTTTGGGCTTTGACACCTTTCTGTGGGCAAGTGGCCACACAGACAGGGGGCTGAGGAGCACATGGATTCACGTTTTCCATCCAAAAAGGAAACATAAGCTCTGGTTAGCTCACATCAACATCAGATAGTGAACACTAAGCCAGTTTTTTGGGATTATCTTTGAATGGTTGAAGCTGAAACTCGAGAAACCCTTCCCCTTCACTAATCCCCCCTGGCATGGTCAAGATAACATTTAAAAGTTGTGGTGGCTTTGTCAGGGGCTGCTTCTCCTTCTCTTGCCTTCCTAGAATTTCTAGAACTTGATTTCACTCATTGCTTGAGGTGGAGGTGAAGTTTTTTAACCTTTCTCATGTGAATCACAAGGGAAATGAAATATTTTAGCAGCCAGCTCTCATTTCAAGCATCAGAAGCATAACCTGAAGGAGCTACTTCTGGCTCCTTGTCAGGAGAGCTCCCCATTTCAGTTCATGGCTTTCATTCACACTCATTATTTTAGGAACACAGGACTGAAGGAACTTCTTACACAACAAGCTCAGCTTTGATTTCTTCCATAACTTCCTTCAGCTCTGTCTTAAAACTAGATTTTAGATTCTTTTCAGTTTCTTCCTTTTAAATATCCTCAGTAAAACACAGCTTTATTCCTAAAAACCCTCTGAGCCAAAAAAAAACGCTGTGTAAAAATGCAAGAATGAGCAAAAAAAGAGAGTGAACCAAAGAAAAACACCAACTCAGGATTTTTATCTCTAATGATGGGTGACACAATTTCCTACAATAAGACTGTCAAGAGCTACAAAAGCTCTGGCATTTTTGGTAAAAAGGGGAAAAAAAAAGAGAAGTATTTATGGAATATTATAATTATTTGCTCTTCCACAGGACCTTGTCTAAGACTCCCAAACCATGCTACCAATATGACAACACAGGGAAGTAAATGTTAGATATCAGCACCAGAGACATCAACTGGAGGATGATCCACTATTAAAACACCCCAGGGATTTTTAAAGACTTATATAGTGTTATATTTTCACATATATTGGGTCTTAAGGAAGAAGTGACAGCTTGGAACAACAGCTTAAAGAGAGGCAGCACCTGAGTAAATTCTCACAACTGAGTAGGAGACAGCTCTGATGGCTGGGTTTAAGCACGTTTTGCTCCTTTAAATTATCATCTGGAGTAAGTAAGTATGAATTTCCATCCCAGGATGCTCAGATTAAGGATTTGGATCCAGGTTATTGCATAAATGGAGAGATGCTGCAACACTGCGATCAGTGGTGATTATACCTACAATTCAGAGTAAGGAGCAAAGTGCTGTAAAATCTCTCCCGTGGTTGAGAGAAAATAAGAAAGGAACAACAGTGATAATCCCAAGAGTTCCCAGGGACAGCAAAGTGGATTCCACTCCCTGACAGCTCTAAAAATTGGAGGCAGCAAAGTAACTTAGTTTTCCCTGTCATTGACTGTTTTTAATTTCCATTTACCTCTGGGTGTAAGAAGCCTGCTTGCATAAAACTCTGTTCCTTTTCTTAAAGAGTGTTCCAAAACTTACCCACCAAACTGATCAAACCTTCTGTGGGAAATTCACCTGCAAGGCATCTGCTCAGGCAATGACAGGGACAGCAGAAATACAGAGCAAATGCAGACCCAGAACTGCCTGACAGGACTCAAAAACACGATTTGGGGATCCACGGGCAAAAATTAGGTGTCTGTATGTAAACATCTACATCTGCCTGCTTCACACTGATTGTCCTTCCTCACCTGAAGGGAGAAGGAAGCACTTTCAGGGCATGAATCACTCCAAACCAAAGGAACTGTCTAAAATAGGTAAGAGGAAACCCTCTCCTGTTTCATCCAGGGAGCCCGAGGCAACTGGCTCAGGGTGCATGTCTAGACTGCAAATAACTAAAGCTAAATGATATTTAGACATGGGCCCATGTCTAAATTCAGTGATTCCCCTCCAGACAGCCCCATCCTTCCCCAGAGCAGCTGTGAGATGGTAACTGGAAGGGTCCTTCCAGAGAAGTTCAGTGAAAGTCTCACGAGTGCTCGAATTTGCTCACGGGTTGTGGGGTTTTTTTCATCAAGATGTATCAGCTTGGAAATGCTGCTGTTCAGAAAAGGTCCTTGGCTTCAGGAGAATGTGCAGGAAGGTGTTAACACTGTCCTGAATTGCTGCTCCTCCAGCCTCCAGTCATCTACTCTTTGCTGCTGGGAACTGAAGAACCGGTCCCTAATTCAGCTGCAGGCACAGAAGGGATTACAAAGCCTCAGATCCTAATTCCTGACAATGCCTCCATCCATCCATCCATCCATCCACATCTGATTCTTGCCCTGGGCAACCCCAGAGTGCCCCCAGCCAGTCCTGCCTGCTCTCCACTGCACCTCCAGCTCACTCCAGCTGTGGCCCCACAATCTTCTTTTCCTCCTGAAAGCAACCCAGGTGTCCCATCCAGCAGGTCCTCCTGCCACCACAGCAAGATCTGCACTGAACTCAAATGCCCATGGAATGTAGAAGGCTTTGTGTGGCAGGGAGAGCAGAAGGGGTTCCCAAATCCAGAGGCAGGGGTGTTGGCAATTTGAGCAACATCCTGGAGAGTCCCTGAGCAGGGAAGTGGGAAGTTCAGTACAGAGCCTGTGAGCAAATTAGAGCTTGATCCAAATCACAGCAAAGTCCCTGAGGCTTCTCCCCTGCCCTTCCCGTTCCAAATCATTCCCCAGACCTCTCCCACCTCCTGGGAGCTGCACAGACACAAAACCTTCACAAAACCATCAGCAAACAGGACGAGGATGGATATTGGATGTTATTTTTAACCAGGGGGCTGGATAAAGTAACCTGGGTGTTGTTTGGTTCCCAGAAATGCTGCAGTGGTCTGGTTTGAGGAACAACACTCTTGGTTTAACAACATGGGCAGCTCCTTTTAACTTTTAGAGGAAGTGAAAGCTCTGAGAGTGTCTAGAAATCCAGTGGAAATCCAGTGTTCCCACACCATCAGCAAAGCAAGGGCTGCAGTGACAGCCCAAACCATCAGCACTCCCCCTACACAGTCCTGAGCGTCCTGTGGGAAGGGTCAGCGTGAAAACACGGGAATAATGAAAAAAACTTGTTCTACTATTCCTGGCTGAAAGGGACTCCAAGCTCCAGGTGGAACAGGTTGTGCCACGAGCCCGAGAGCCTGGGCCAGGCAGGGGAACGGAACAAATGTGACATGACACGACTCCCCCACGCTGCCTGAGCCAGGCAAGCATGCAGCACTCCCACCTGACGGGAACACCGATGTCCTCCCGGGAGCCTGAGGGCCACAGCTAATTTTTCTGACAGCTCCAACCCCCCTCAGGAAGGCTCAGGATCCCAGAACGCCACTGGATGCTGTGCCAGGGCTGCATCCCAAACATCGACACTTGTGCTGAGCACACAGCTGAGTGTGGAGTGGAACAGGTGATCCAGGTGAAGTGTCAGGTGCTGGAAATATCTGTGTTACGAACCAAAACAGCACACCAACAATTCTGAACACAGAATGGTGGAATGGTTTGGGTTGGAAGGAACCTCCAAGATCATCTCTTTCCAACCCCACTAGACCTGGTTGCTCCAAGCCCCGTCCAGCCTGGCCTTGAACACTTCCAGGGATTGGACACGGTGAGGTTTGACCAGGAAAGAGTTTAACAGTGATTTTAAGGAAGCAAGGATATCACCCTCTTGCTTTCTGGGGGGACTCACCACCCCAGCTTTGCTGCCATCCCAGAGCTTTGCTTCCCACCCATCCCTGGATCCAAGGCAAGGAGCAACCACCTCCCACTGTGCAAGCAGAGTGTGATCAAACAGCTGCTCAGGCAGATAATTAATTCTACTTTGTTCCACTGGGCATTTTCTTTTGTCATTCCTTTCCTGCCCACAGCACAGGTGGGGGAAAAGGATCCGAGGGAAGATGTTTCTGCCTTGCCTGTTTAAAAGGGAAAATGTAAAAGGGTGCAAATGACAAAGGAATGGAATGCTCAGATGGCAAAACCAACTCTTAGTGGTACAGTGTCACCAGACCTCCCTCAGGTGGTGTCATTGGCTGTAGATCTCAGCATGTTTTACAAAGGATGTGTCTGTCATGTCTTTTGGCAGATGGAGAAACCAAGGCAGAAAACCCAAGATCGAAATAACCCCGACAAATAAAGAAACAAACCCCAAACCCACCAAAACCAAACAAAAAAGCAAACCAAAACCAGCAACAACAAAATTAAAAAACCAAACAAGCCACAAAACCCCAAACAAACAAAAAAACCAACAAAAGAACCCACGAAAACCCCAATCCATTACATTCCCCCTCCCTAAAACAACAACAAAACAACACATCTAAACTGTCAGGTTGGTCTGTCTGTCTCCAAAAACTCCTCCCTTACAGCAAAGATGGACAAAAGTAGTAAGAAAACCCCCCTAAATTCCTCCCAGTCTCTGTTGGCAGCATCTGTGTGTCTCTAAAAGACCTTTCCATGTGCCAGGGTACCCTGAAGTCCACATCTGGCAGAAATATGAAACATTTAAATGTTCTCCTCAGAACACCCTGGTCTGGCAGCAAAGAGCCAACAGAGAAAAAGAGAATTTGGATGGAAAAAAGAGTAGGGAGGAAAGGATTTGGGCCCTTTTTCCACAGGAACAAGAGAAAGACCTCACTTCAGGAATATTGGCAATCAGGAGGGCAAAACCTTGAGATGGGCATTAGGAGGGATCAGGACACCTGGGCAGAGTAGCAGATGGATCAGGAAAGAAAATGATGTTTAGAGCAGCAGAATGAGCAGAAAACCTCTGAGCACTGCGAGAAGTCTCAGCCTGGCTGTCGAGAGCAACTCAGGCAAGCAGAAAAAGTCTTTGAGCCACATAAATTAAAAAGAGAACAATAATGGGGTTAAAAAAGAAAAAAAAAAGAGAAGTCCTGAAATTCAAGTGAAAATTAATCACAGCCCTCCCAAAAAGGAGAAGTCACAGCCCCCACTTCTGTTCACTGGCTTCTCCAAAGAATTGGAAGTGAAAATGTAAATTTTGCTGCTACAGAGTTGAATAGTTGCACATGGAGGGGGGAATGATTTAGCTTGAATAATTGAGAACAACAACAGGGCCGGCTGGGAAGGCAAACAGGAGCATGGAAACTGTCATTTGTGAGGTGAAAGCCACTCAGAAGAGAACAACGTGCTCAGATGGGTTGGTGGGAGTGGAACCATCTGGCTGAAAGTCAACAGAAGTAAAGCTTTTTTTTTCGTGTAGGAAGGAGGGAGGCAAAAAGACCCAGACGGTTCTCAGCCAGTTAATCTGAGCACAAAAGCACACAAGGCTTTTTCAACACCACTCGAGGGAAAATGTAATTGGAAGTGTTACTGTAAGTGTGGCAGCAAGTGGAGATGGGGATAACATAAAAAAACGTGGTTTATCAAAAGGAAACCACGGCAATGTAAGCAACAGTTTGTTTGTTTGCTTGTTTTTAATAAGGTTTGCTGTTGTGGGAGGTGAGGTGAAAATCAGTGGATCTAAACTTTGGTGTCTTCATTAAATAGTGTGATTCTGTGATTCTGTGGATACAAGGATAATACAACAGCTGGAAGGAAACTAAGGGAGATTGCCCAGAGAAGCTGTGGCTGCCCCATCCCTGCAAGTGTCCAAGGCCAGGTTGGACGGGGCTTGGAGCAACCTGGGCTGGTGGAAGGTGTCCCTGCCCATGGCAAGGGAGTTGGAACTGGATGATCTTGAAGGTCCCTTCCAATCCAGACCATTGTGGGATTCTGGGAAGTGGCCAGTGGGAAGGCTGTGGGGTGGGATGAAGGCAGAAAGGTGGTCTGCTGGACTGTTACTGAAAGAATCACTGGCTCTGCTGAACAAACAATGAAATGTAACGATGGAAAGAGAACAGGAAACAGGGAGCAACCAACAAAAAGGTCCTTGAGAACGCGAAACTTCTGCTGGAAACAACAGAGCAGAAGAACCTGTCAAGCTGATTGTACTTGAGGGATGCTGGAACACATAAAGCAAAGCTGGCTGGTTCTATATTACAGGCAACACAATCTTCACCGAGTCTGTGTCTCCAGCAAACACCTCTTGGGGCATTTTCTGACCATTTTTATCGAGGGAAAAGCTCCTTGGTGGCTTCAGGGAAGGGGGCAGTGAAGAATCCATCACCTGGCTGCAAATGGCCAATCTACCCACAATTAGAGATGGGGCAAAGACCCTTAAAAAAGGACAGAAAAGGATATTTTAAATGGTGATGATGGTGCCTTTAGAATAATCAGCCCTTTAAAGCCACCCCCTCCTTGTTTTAGAAGCCCCAACCTGCCTGGTAACTTCTCCTCCAGAGCCTGACCTTTCCTGGCTTTCCTGGCACATCAAATCAAGATAGCAGTGACACCAGACAGCTACCCAAAAAAAACCCTGCAGTCCTGCAGGTTTAGCTCCAATTTCATGACTGGAAAGTCAAGAGAAGGAAAAAAAAAAAGAAGAAGAAAAAAAATCCAATAGTAACTAAACCCAACTTTGGTTCTGGGGAAGAAAGTACGAAACTAAGGCAAAAAACCCATTTTGCTGACTCCCCAAAGCTCCTTCAAGTGTGCAAAATCAATTAACAGAGAGACAGGCAGCAGCATGCTGAGCAGCAGGAGCATCAGGGAAGAGCCCAGGGAACATCTACTCCATCTATTCCCACAGATTCACCTGCACAAGGGCGGGAGAGGGGAGAAAAGGAAAACTGCAGGGAGGAAAATCAGCCCCACCTGCTCATTCATCCTTTGCCTTGTGTGCCTCTCAAACACTGAAGAGAACAGGGCTTGGGAACTCGTAAAGTGGTTCATCCAACACAACTGTGAAGTCACACAAGGGTGAGTTATCTCTTATCAGTATTGTTTTAACAAGCTGCTCATCAGGAAACTTGGCCAAAGGATTAGCCCAGCATTGCCCAGGGAAAGGAGCCAGCAGAGGCATCGTGGTGGCCACAGAACTGACAGTACCTGGTGCTGTCTTACCATCAAATTACGGGAAATTTGGCTGGAAGGGGTCTCTGGAGGGCTGAATTTGGACTCACACCAGTGCTATTCTTGCTCAGCCACAGATTTCTCTACCCAAGTCTTAAAACCCTCCAAACATGGGGACTGTACCTCTGTGGGTGACTGCTTTGTTTGCTTTGACTTGGGGTCAAAGAGGAGCCACATCACCCTCTCTTACACAACAATATCTTCATCTACAGGGGTCCACTTTTTCACTTTTAAAAACAATAACCAGTAGATTTTCACTAGGAGGTGGGGGTCGGTTTGCAGAGTAAATTGTGAGACAAACTTCAGACACAGGGATTTCGACTGGCTTGGAAATAAGGGAGGATTTCACCTGGCACAACACACAACCCAGCCCAGCATTGCAGGAGTGATTAAAGGTCTGGAAAACCTGCTAGTGCAAAAAATAATAATAATAAAGCACATAAAAAAGCCCAGCTAAACTTAGAGAAAGAGAATGTGTGTAATCAATCACAGCCAGCAAGTGCCTGAACTGTAAGAAGATTTCCTCCCAAGGATATCTATTTAATGTGGAAAAAATACCAAAAAAGGCTTAACAAATTCCAGTGAGTGAATTCTCTAATGAGACAAATGAGGATTAGAAGCAAAGCATGGCTTGGGGATGGCTTAACACTGACAGGCCTCTCTCAGGAGTGTCTCTTCCAAATCCTTTGGGTCTGTTTGTTCTGCAGGTCAAAAGAAGGAACGAATGGTTGGGGCTGTGCAGAGAGTTAAAAACTGAATTTCACACACTCACACAGTCCCTCCCAACCTCAGCCAGCCCAGGATTCTGCATGAAAATGATTCTGAGCTGAGAGTAAAGGCAAAAGTGCAACTCTTGGCATTCTTTTAACCATCTATCTCCTGTGTCCACAGGCTGAGGGCCAATTAAAAACACCAAATATTAGGACAGTCCATAAGGGGTGACTATTTAATTCCCATTTGATAAGGAAGAAGTCCCAGTAATGATCTCTACAAGCTTTTGTCCCATCCTTTAACTGTCCCCAGTGACAGAGACTCCCCAGTGTCCCCATAAATCCTAATCAATTCCTGGGCTTCTCTCTGCTGACTATCCAAAAGAACTGGCCTATGTTTTGAAACCCTAAATTACAGTGGCTGTAATTTAAGCCCCAAATTTCTACTTCAACCCAGACTGGTTATAGAAATTTTTCTTCTCCCACTTCTTATTTGTAGCAGGTTTTTTTTTTTTTCACGTACTTAAAGACAAGTTGTGATTTCTCCCTTCAGTGTTTCATTTTCTAGAATAAACATCCCCAGTTCTTTCATTTTTACACACACACACACATTTTTCAGACCTCTTATCATTCTTCAGGCCCTGCCTGGACTCCAGCTCCTTCAAGTGGTTTTACCCCAAAACAGAGACATGTGCTCCAGTTAAAAATCCACCAGGGATCACTTGCCTCTTTTCCTTTGACCAAAACAAAAGTTTGCTTCCAGTTTATTGTTTATCTTACTTCCAGCCTAACATAACCAGCAGCCACGTGTAAGAGAGTTTGTCTATGTGTTCAGCCCCTCCTCTGCAGCTTTGATGTGGAAAATGAACTAAAACAGGCAAAAAGAAAAAAAAAAAAAAAACCAAAAAAAAAGCAAAAAAAAAAAAAAACAAACCAAAACCCTGAGAAATTCTGATTTTGCAGGTAGAGAAGCACAGAAAGATGAGGAGGACAAAATGTTTCACCAGGAGCAGGAACCAAGAGTAACCCTTCCAGATCCCTTATCTCATCCTTAATAAAACAATCACCTTTCAGCAAATTCTGCTATCAGTGCCCCAGGTATTTGTGTTGCAGAGTTACAGCTGAACAGGAAAAACGAACTTCAAGCCATCAAATCACACCCCCCCCAGGAGAAGCAGAAAAGCCACCAGAAAATGGCATTGCCCTTCATCCCCTCCAGTTCCCTGAGTGACACAATGTATTCCAACAGCTTTTGGAGATGCAGGTTCAAGTTGAAATAGGAGGAATAAAAAAAAAAAAACAAAACAGCTTTGCCCAAAATCAACGCTGAAAGATAAAAAAAGACTTCTTGGGAAAGTATTTCCTCATTTTAGTTCCTCTCCACCCATGCAGCCCATCAGCTCCCCCCCACACACACATGAGAACCTCACTGAGAGCTCCTCAGACAGCTTCACACCAGACCTGGGATTTTCCTTATTATATATAGGGATTGCATCGTCCTCAAACATCAGAAAACTTGGATATTGAAGGAACAGAGGGAATTAGGAACTGATTCTGCACAGGAGGCATCTCCACCTGCTGCAGTTTTACTTTTACCCCAGGGTTTGTACAGCTGACCAGGACCAGCCAACAGACCTTGACATCCCAAAATTCTTAATGGAATCACTTAGGTTGGAAAAGACCTTTGGGATCAGTGAGTCCCACTGTTAACCCAGCACTGCCAAAGCCACCACTGACCCACGTCCCCAAGAGCCACATCTACATGGTTTTTAAAACCCTGCAGGGATGGGGACTCCATGGGCTTGACAACTGTTTCCATGAGGAAATTATTCCTAATATCCAATCTAAACCTCCCTGGTGCAGCTTGATCTTCCAGGTCTTTTCCTGGATGATTCTAAATGATTCTATTTATGTTGAGGTGAAGATTTTAAAACTCCTTTAAAGGTCCCTCTGCTACAGCTCAAGCTGCCATCGAAGTTTCTAGTCACGAAATGCTTTGGGAGGAAATAACCACAAAACACCAGCCCAAAGCAATCAGGGGGCATCATTAAAAAATAAAGCTAATAACAATTAAAAAATCCAGTCCTTCTTCCCTCCAAGTTCTTACCTTCAGCAGAGGCTTCTCAGCCACTTGATAAACTCCTGCAAGTCCCAGCTTTCCTGCAGGAGGCAACACCTCAAGCACGGACATGCAACACGGCCCAAGAATATTTTAAAAACATTAAATGACAAAAGCCAGCCAAGTTTCTCGCTTGCCATCCAAGTCATGTGAATAGGAATATGTTTTATAAACACAGACATATCTTTAGAAACAATCACACTGAACAGGGGATCCCTATTTGCACGTGCTCCACTTACTGGAAGTTGAGTTTAATATTTAGCATGTTTAGTTTTCTTCTCTGGTGTTATTAATTGTAGTGACTGTAAAATTGTTAATGAAACAGCACCTAAATTGTTCATAACAATTCTAAAACCACCCCCCTGTGAAATGAATGAGATTTCCCCTCTTAGATCCTCTCTGTGAACTGTGGGAAATGTCCCTGTGCTGATGGCAGTGTTTGTTAAAGTTGATTTTTGAGTAAACAGTAGTTGTAGGAAATGGATGCCTGCACATACATGCTCTGCTCTGTTGACCCTTCCCACCTTTTCCAGGAATGCATCCCTACACTTCCAGAATGATGGCATTAAGATTACATTATCTTCTCCTCACTGCCACATTCCCCTTCCCTGTCACCCAGACAGCAACACCAGCATGTCGGGGTACCCTATTAAAATATCCCTTTGGTTCCCCAAATGATGCTTCTGTAATAAAATCTACCTTCCTCTTGTCACCTGGGCATCCCACCTACCACAAAAACCTTCTCTTCTTGATGACCAGGTACCAGCTTGATGATGGGGAACCTCCTTCACCTGCCCCCCCCCAGCTGCCCTATTTATGGAATCGTGGAATCACAGGATGGGTTGGGTTGGAGGGGACCTTAAAGATCATCCAGTTCCACCCACCCACACCTTCCACTAGCCCAGGTTGCTCAGAGCTGTGGGACAGGTTGTGGTTCTTCTGGAAGGATGGGCCAGGCAGCCAAAGGGATGATGAGCCAAGCCAAGCGTGGTTTCCCATGATTAACCTGGAGTCAAAACTTGAATCTCAGTTCAAGTATGAATTAAAAGGGGGAATTGGAAGTGAAAATAAATAAGTCAACCAACAACCCACTATTTACTGAACTAAGATGAAGAAATACAATTGCAGTACCGTGAAGTTCAAAAGCATTATATGAGACCCTGAAGGCATCAGGAAAAATCCACAGCTGATAAAAAGAAGAGATAATTGAGAAGTTATATAGAAGAATAATATTTCTAGGTTTGTTTTTTGTTATTGTTGTTGTTTTTTTGTTTTGTTTTGTTTTTTATTTGGTTAGTTTGGGGTGTTTTTTTTTATTTGGTTAGTTTTGAGGTTTTTGGGTTGTTTGGGGTTTATTTTTTAGCAACAAAAACGTGACAACCAACACAGTTGTACAAACTGCACGCTGCAGTAGAGGAAAGGTCAACGTGTGATTCTGACCTGTATTTGGAAAGCAGCAGCCAAACGTGGATGGCTCTGCTGGTGATGAAGAAGCTTTTTCCAGTTCATTAATAACAAAGGCAGATGTTAAACAGCTTCCACGAGAGGTAAACATTGAAAATTAGCAGGCCTGGATAACTTGCACCTCAAAGCACTTGTGATTGCTGGCTGAGAGGATCTGTTTGAACAGAGCCAAATAAAAAACCTGCACTCAAAAGGGAACAGATTCAGCACAGCCCTCCAGGATGGCAGCCTGACTTCTGGAAACGAAGTGGAGGATTTAGGGACTAAAAGAGGGAAGTAATTCGGCAGGAACTCCCAGAATGTGCTGCTGAGAAAAGGCAAACACAACTGTTTGCTCTATAAACTGCACAGCGAGGAGGAACAAGGAGAAAAACCCTCCTTTTCTCCGAGGCATCGGGAAGATCTGCCTTGTGGCACCGCTGGCGTCAACGATTTTAAAAGGGCAATAAAGAACAAAGGAGGGTGTGGAAAGGAAGCACAAAAGGATGTGGAGGAGCTCTGCATCCTCCTGGAGCGAGGCATGGATGTCCTCCCTCCGAGGTTATCTCAGGACCTCTCAGCACCGACATTTAGCAACTCAGTGAGGTGTTGAACGTCTTCAGAGGTCCCCTACAATCAGAAAATCACACCTAGTTGTGAAGTGAAAACCTACAGAAACCCATAACCCTCTCCAGGTTATCTGGATTAAGAGCAGGGATGAGGGAAAATGGGTTGGGCTGCCCAGCTCAGCTCCTGGAAAGGAAGAGTTCAACAGAGAACGAGTTATACTTGATCAGAAACAGGTTTTTGGCCTCAACCGACGGGTGGTAACTGGTGGAAATTAGCTGCTTTTAGTGATTTGCCAGATAAAATAATCTCTCTTCCCATCAGGGATTGCTCTAATCTTAATTTAGTTACAACTGCACAGACTTCTGGGTTTGGATACCAGATCTTGGCCCAGCCACTGAGATGTTTCATTCCACTTGGATTTTCCCAAATAGCTGCTGGCCTCTAATCATGCTCTTGTTGCTGTATGTTTGGGAAAAAAAAAAAACAAAAACAAACAACTCCTCATTCAAATAATGAAGTTTCAATCATATTCTGGGCTTCAAGAGGAGGAAATGCTGCACAGAAGTCATTACAAAATCCACTTCAGGGGCACTTCTGTTTGATAAAGGTATTTTTGTTAGAAAAGCCCGATCAAGGCACAAATATCCAAGTCATGAAGCGAGAAGAGGCAAAGTCAAGTCATGTTGATACTGTGGGATCCACAGGGTGCTGCCAATTCCCAAGGTTTCATCAGGTATCTTTCCTTTTTCCTGGCATGGTAAGTACATCCTGGTCCAGGGGAAGGTGTCTCTGCCCATGGCAGGGGGGTTTGGAATGGGATGAACTTTAAGGTCCCTTCTCACCGAAGCCATTCCTTGATTCCATCACCCCAGCCAAGAGATCATCATCATCAGCAGTTTCTCCTCATCTTGATGGCACAGAGGAGATACCAAATATCCTGTAATCCATGTGATAAATAAATGAGAAATCAATATTGGTTTTTCTTCTTCCTTTTTTTCTTTTCTTTTAATAATTTCATGATTTTTTTGCTGCCCATTTTACTTCGTTGGCTTTTGGAGTCTCCAAAAACGACCAGCAGCTCTTGGTGTTCCACCAGCGACCTCCAGCTGGTCCCTGCACATGCAGGAACGGACACAGGGATGTTGCAACTCAAGGCACAATTCATTTATCTGAACTTCGCTGCCCAGTCCCACATGAAACACTCAAGGAGAGCTGGGAGAGCACAAGAAAAGATGAGAGACCTGTGCTCTCTGCAAAAACACTCTCCAAAATGTTGCCAGGGCACAGAAATCAAACCTCAAAGCTCTGGTGACCATAATAACTAGCATTAGACATCTTATCCTGCAAACCAGTCCCACCCTGGGGACATTTTTCTAGGACAAAAGGAGAATCTTAATCCAGTTCTTACTAATGGGTGAAGGAGTCTCATAATATCTTCCTCTGTTCTAGAGTATGGGACAAAAAAATCCATCTTGGATGAGGGGCAGAGACATCATTCTTACTTCTATTTAGGGTGTGTTTTTTTGCTGTCCTCTGGCCTTCAAGGCAAGAACATCCCTGTCCTCAGCTCTGGCTTTGCTGGACCCCACAAGCCCAGCCTTGGGGACACGGTGAACTCTGGCTGCACCTGCCAGTGAGGAACTGTTTGGATGCACTTAATGAAAATTAACGGGTTGTGCAATCCCTGTGCCTGCAGATGAGCTCTGGGATCACCCTTTAACCCACTTGGCTATTTTAGGTGCCCCAAAATGTGTAAGAGGGTTGAACTGCACGTGGCTTATCAGACTCATCAGGGTCTTAATCTGGGAACAGGGACCTAAAATGTGTCTTTAGCGCTGGGATTTCACAACCCAACTGCTTTATCTTTCTGTGGAGAGTTTAATCTCTCCCCTGAGGATTGTCTGTGGTCAGAGCTGAAAATGCATCTCAGTGGCACTGCCTCACACAGCCTTGGCAGAGGCTGCTCCAGCCAGGGAACATCTTCCAGGTGAGGTGGTTCAAGTTATTGCCAACAGGAATCACGTTTGAGGTTGAGATTCCTCCAGAAACTCCTCCCAGCTCCACAAGCCACCACCCCAGACAAGTGAAAAATGAGGATATTTTGCTCAACAGCCTGTGCTTGACCACTGCACTGAACATTGTGTTCACCATCATCTGGTTCTTGCCATCAACCTCCCTTTTCCTGGCTTTCCTGCCTCTCCAGGAGTTGCTTCCTGCCCAGAACATCCCATTCCCAGCCCTGCACAGTTGGTATTGGTGACTGAAGAGACACTCCTAAATCCCAGCACAGCTGGCACCAGGATAGAGCTGTGCCCTGTGCCTCCCTGCCAGGTTTTTATCAGGCCAAGAGTATTTCTGGGAGAAAAAAATGGTTTTCTCCAAGTGTGGAAACGCGGCTTTGCCTCTGAATTTCATTCCTCAGTTCCCAGGTTTGGGGTCAAGGGGGTCACACAGAAGTCCAGGGTGAGGAAAGAGAAGCAGCAAAGCCTCAAATCCAAAGCCTAAAATGATTTAGTACCTTTTTGGGAGGTGTAAATGCCGATATAAAGCCCGTTATGTCAGTAATTACAGCTGTGTCATAACTGATGTGCTTTACATGCTCACAAGATCCCAAGGGAGGAGGGGATGCTCTTCCACGGTTTTCCCAAGCTGGGCAAGGAGCCATCATCCACTGCTGCACACTCCCAGCTGCCTGTCCAGCCCCACATCCAAAAATGAGCCTTGCAAAGAGCTTTAGGAAAGTGAAACTCGGTGATCCTGCCCCAGTAATTTACAGCAGCGCTCCAGACCAGAACTCTGATTGTACGGACTGGGAATATTCTTGTGGGAGAATAAATGAAATTAAAATATACAAATAAATAAATAAATAAGTAAATAAACAAAAATAAATCTGCAAGAGCTTTGAGAGCACTGGATGGAGTCTATAACTAGCACCTTGCTGCATTTCTGATCCAAGCTGCTTTTCTTGTCTATCAGCTTTTGGGGAAGATGTGTCACCCACGTCCCTGATGACAAAAGTTGCTGTCAAACAGTTGTTACTTGAGATATTTGACAGCAGCATCTCATGCCCCAACTAAACACCTTGAACAGGTAAGACTGAACAATATAAGGGAGCAGAATAACACCTTTATTTTCTGCACACCCATTTCCCACCAAACATGGCTAAATATCCCCCAGATTTAGCCCAGCACCAGCTCCAGGCTTTGCTCCACAAAATGAAATGCAGGACAGAAAATAGAGGGAAGTGCTTCCCTCAGCACCAAAACGCTGAACTCTCCTCTTATAAACCAACATTGAAAAGGAACAAAAGTCAAGGTTGGCTCCTTGGAATGCAGCACCCCCTGGGATGGCACAATTAACTCCTTAACACGTGAAATCAAAGCAGGGATATCTTAAAGGAGACCTGAGAAAGCAAAAATCACCACATTTCTTCCCAGACGTAGGGAAATTATCCCCGACCTGGGATCCAAGCCACTGTGGATTAAAACTCTTTGGAACAAGAAGACAATCATTTTTTTCCCCCTCCTTTTTATTTACAGAGCGATTTGCCTCTTCAATGGCATAAAAATTAAATCCAGCTGGAATGGCTTTTTAATTAAAATCATATTTGGCTTATCAGAGCGAGAGCACTTAACTGATGACAAAAGAAACATGGAAACCTCTGTCATCCCATTCCCCATTTTCCAAGGCTGTGCTGCAAACTCCCTCTATTAACCGTGTGTAACCCTTTGGACGCTGTCCCGTGTGAACTCTCCTCACCCCATTTACGGACCAGAAAAAGTCACGGAGAACATACAAAAAGTCTCTATAAAAAGGGATATGCAAAAGCTCATTCCCTGTGGCTGAACCAGCTGGAGTTCGCTCAGCGTTTCAATTTGCTGAATCCTGGAAAATTTCCCAAGCAAAGGATCTCTGTAGGGTTTAATCTCCATACATTTAATTCCGACTCCTTGTCCGTGCTGCTATTTATCTCCATAGACAACTGAAAGGTTTTCCACTGTCTTGGAAGTGCCCTCAGGCCAAAGGCTGAACCCATTCCTAGAGGATTCACCCCACCATCCCACTCCAAGAGTGGTTGAGGACCTCTTTCTCCCCAGGCATCATCCTCCAGGCTTGCTGCCAGCATCCCCTTCCTTTGCCAGGGGCTCTCCATAGGGTGCCCACAAATTTTATGGGGTCACCACAAGGGCAACAAAAAGCTGGGCCACCCCTTCCCCCACACCTTGAGGAGTTCCCTGAGGGACACCCCACGTGCCACAGCCCCTGGATCACAAATACCTGTGGGGTTCAGCCCTCCAGGGGAAGCATTTCCAGGAGGATTAATCCACCCCCCTCCATCAGACCCTCCGAGGGCACAGCGATGTCCACGTCAGCAGGGGCTAAGCTGATTTATTCTGCCTGGCCACGGTGGCTGCAGGGTAGGATTTTCCCAAGCACAGCTTGCAGTGAAATTCCTGGGGCCCAAGGAATATGGGACCGAGCCCCTGCACGCTTTTCTCTCTCTGTTTTCAGTGCCAGCTCCTGCTTGGAAAAAAGGGGATGCTGGGGCAGATGCTGGAACTGAGGTCTTGAACCCATGATCCTGTGGGACTTCCCATCACAGGAACTCAGCAGCATTTTCCTTACAGCAGAAGGCAGATCAGATGTTACTTCCATTGGCAAAGTTCCCTGATTTTTAGCTCCAGTAGGACAAGGAGCTGGATCAGAGGCTGAAATAACCATCTTAACCAAGAACAGACACATCGATCTCTGTGTGTCTCCCACCCAATGAAGAAAAGGCAGCTTTTCCCCTGCAGCACCTCCTGCCCTCTCCTGACACCCTCGTGTGCTGCTTTCTGTCACACCATTAAATGCCACCATCCTGCAGGAAAACACAGCTTGAGGGTAACCCACTGATATTCCCCCCACAAGACACCAAACCCTGGTCTGGGTGATCAGAAACTTCTCAGAAACACCTTTAGTCCAAGCTTATATTTCTAAGCCTGAACATTTTCTTCCCCAATTAAATCTTCTGCTGTGGAAGTGAGTTAGAGATCTCCCGGCTCTGAATATGATGCCAACAAATTGTTGTGACAGAACAACTTTCCAAACTGAAAATCTTCCACCCTCTGATCTGTGCCACAGGTCATTATCCCTCCTCTGGGTCAGCCTGACAGCCTGGGAATGAGCAAAGTGGTTCTTCCCTCCTTGCCAGAAATGGTTCTGCCACCAATTAAAGATGTGGCACATTCTGGTCGTTTTCTGTCCTGAAAAGAAAGTTCAAAAACAAGCCTTTTTTTTTTTTTTTATTGACCCTTATGTTAAGAAAAGTAACTCAGGAATTCTGAGCATTTCTACTATCTTGATGAGAAGAAAAAGAGGGGGAAAACTACTTTATTTTTATTTCCCCATCAACCAAGAGTTAAAATCCCTGAGGATAAATATCTCCCTCACAACTTTATGAACTAAAAAAAACCCACCTGAGAATATTTGAGAATACCTGAGAATATTCCTCAAGTAAAAGGTTTGGGTTTTTTTTTTAAAGGAAAATACATTTAGAAGGCAAACAGCCAGCAAGGTCTATGTGAAGAGAAATCAGTCAAAAATCTTTTTATCTTGGCCTTAAAATCAATTAAATCTCATTTGACAGTAACCACCCCCCCTCACTGTCAGGCAGCAGCTCCATCCCTCACTGGTGAGCTCTGCAGATGGTTAGTGGTGTCCCCACTGCAGACCTCCTGGTACAAATTCAATTTTAAATTTCTCTCCCTCTCATCCCTCCTGAGCAGCTCCTGTCCCCGTGCACGTGGGGTTGGAGAGGGTTGGCTGCATCATTCCGGGTGAGGAGCTCAGTTTTCAATCTTGCTGTCGTTATTTCAGCCCAGTGTGAAGAACCTGGGTGAGACTCCCTGTTTCTCACATGAGAGCAATCGAAAATAATCATCTTCATCTCCCTCTTGTCCGGAACACACTCGGACTGATGAAGGAGCAGATCTGAGTTTGTTGTTGTTTTCCACCACAAAGCTGTTCCCTGGCTTGGAGCAGAGTAAAACCCTGAAGAGAAGCACAAATTACACCAGCTGGGCAGATCTGGTGAATTCAAGGAGCTGAAAGCACGTGGAATCCACCAACTGCCTCCAATTATCCACATCTCATTTTCTAGACACTCACTGGAAAAAAAAAAAGCATCTAATTCGTAGCTCTTCAGCCCAAATTACCTTAAATACGCCCTCAAAAAGGCAAAATGACACAAGATTTACATGAATCAGACCACATGTGCTGTGAGGAGCACCGTGCTGGGGCTGCCAACCCAGGCACGTGGCCAGTGCCATCCTGATGGAAACCTTTCCCTGTCTCTGCTCCCTGAGGAAACACTCCTTATCTTCCTGAGCCTCAGGACAAGCTGAATGGTGACACTGCTGGCTGGCACAGGAAGGCCTGATGCTCACACACACATTCCCAAACTAAGGGGCCTAAAGTTGCCAAAAGAGGGATCATCAGTGGGACTTTTCCAGTAGGGACCTGGCAAATCTGCAGCTCTGGAGGGACCAAACTCTGGGCAGACCTCACTGCAGTCTTCCAGTGCTTGTAAAAGAGAGGGGAAAGCAACTTTTTACATGGGCAGGTAGTGATGGGACACGGGGGAATGATTCTAAACTAAGAGGAGGGATTTATTAGATGTTGGGAAGAAGTTCTTCACTGTGAGAGAAGTGAAACACTGCACAGTTTGCCCAGAGAAGCTGTGGCTGCCCCATCCCTGGAAGCATCCAGGTTGGATGGGGTTTGGAGCAACCTGGGCTAGTGGAAGGTGTCCCTGCCCATGGCAGGGGGTGGAATGAGATGATCTTTAAGATCCCTTCCAACCCAAGCCTTTCCACGATTCTGTGATGACCACATGAAACCCCAGAGAGATCCTGCCCATCTCTCAACAAACTACACTGGATTTCTACACTGCATTTTCATTTCTAAGCCAGAAGAAATGATTCTCTTTCCAAGATGACCCATTTCCATCTCTTACTCTGATCAGCCTCAAACATGGATATGGCTCCAAGCCCAGCCAAGCCGCTGTTCCTGCACTTCCAGGGAGATTCCCACTTCAGTAACACTTTGCTCCTGCTAAAGGTGGTTTTGGCTTGGTCATTCTTTCCTTGAGCAGGAGGGAGAGCACTGCCCTGGGAACAGGATCACACCAACTGCTCTCCCTGCACAGCACCTGAACAACACAGGCTCCTCCTGGGACAGCCCCAGTGACAGACAACACTTCCCCTTCAGAAATGGGCCCAAATCCATCACAGGAAACGTTGGTTTTCTGGCTCTCAACGCAGCTCTTGGCAGGTTGTTCTCACATCTCAGTCCCTCGCTGCTACAAACCTTCCAACCCTCAGCCAAATTCAACCCCATCGAGGGTACAAACACTCCAGCACCGGCCCTGGCCCTTTGCTTTAGAATCAAGGAATCCTTAAGGTTGGAAAAGATGGTGGAGTCCGACCACAAAAGACCTCTGAGATCACGGAGTCCGACCACTAACCCAGCACTGCCCCATCCACCACTAAACTGTGTCTTGAAGCACCACATTGACACGTTTTTTGAACGCTTCCAGGGATGGTGATTCCACCAATTCCCTGGGCAGCCTGTTCCAATCCTTGACAACACTTTCAGTAAGCATGTTTTTCCTTATTCTTCCATGAAGAAAAAGAAGATGCTTCCATTCCCTCATGTTATCACATGCACAGGGTGACAGCATCATCCTTGTGACATCGATCTGCATGGCTAATTGAGCCAAACACTAATTACAACATCTTCAGGATGCAGGCAGACAAAAGTAAAAAGAAACAAGCAAAAAGTGAGTAGATGAAGCATATTTCTCTCATTGCCAGGTTGGGTTTTTAGGCAATCAGTCACAGGACCACCCCTAGCAGGACGTTCATTTCCAGAATGTCCTGGAAGTGAACCTGGAGCTGCTCAGCTTCATCCTGAGCTGCTGTCCCTCTCCACTGCAGCTGAATTTAGTGGTTCATCTCCCTCCCTTCATGGTTGCCCCAGTGGATGCTGTTCCTTGCCTTTGCTTTTCCCTAGGCTGCTCTGCAAGGGAAATCAGCATTTATTTTTAGGTCCACTGCACTCTGGCTGCTTGGGCTCTCCTCCCAGGGCTGCAATATATATTTAATACTTGTTTTCAGAGCTGACAGCCCAGGAAGCTTGAGTGGTGAACTGGCAGGGAAGGAATAATTACAAAGGAGAGGGGCATCAAGCTGCCAAGCATTTTTAATACCCCTTCTGGAAAGAGAGACCTGACTTCTCAGCAGTCCCCTAGTGGGGAAGAAAGCAAAAATCAAAGACAAAGTCGCTGTTTGATGATGATGATGATGATGATGGCGATGATGGCTGCAGTTGTGTAATAACAAATCCTGTCAGATCTGCAGCAGGGAGGAACAGGAGGAGAAATACACTATTAGAGCAACATGCAGGGAAACAAAATGAAGCTGTTCAGGAGACACAACTGCACCTGGGCTGCTCAGCATTCCCAGCACGGGCTGTCCCTGGGAATGCTACAGCTCTGGGATTCTTTACACAGCAGGGATCACAGTGGGATCAGCACACCCAGGGGTCAACCCACACAAGATTCAGCTCAAATTTGGGGTTATTCCACAACTGATCTACCCAAAGGCTGGGGTTCCTAATCCCGCTGCAGTTTCTGCTTCTGCCCCCAAGTCTCTCTTGCCAGGAGCTCCCAGCTACCACAATCTCCATCCTCTCCCTCATCCCTGTCCTCCCCATATCCCCAGGCAATTCCATGCTAGGATCACAGGTCCTGGCCAGTCCCTGGGGCCTCCATCCCAGGTTGCATCCCCAAGCTTCCAAGATCCAAATGAAAACCACAGTCAAAATGGAAGGCACAAATCCACACTTTGACATCAGGAGTCTCTTCCTCATGGTGTGTAAATTTAATTATAGAGCAGATCATGCACTCCCAGAGCACCTTCAGCCACTGAAGCATCTCCAAAAGAACTGGGGACCAAGATGAATGGGGCTCTAAAAGTAACATCTCACACCACAGTTTTATGAGGTGCTATCACAGCCATGATTGACTACTGAGGTATGGGACATAATATTTTTTTTTATAGGACTGACTGGTACAGCCAGAGATAGAAAAAAAAAAAAAAAAAAAAAGCTTTTAAAGCTCTTTCCCTCTGGAACACACCGGGAAAAAGTCAGGCTGCACATTGCACAGGTCTGAAATCACTGTTCTAAGCTGAGTCAAGTTTGTTAATCACACTAAAAAAAAAAAAAAAGAATAATAATTAGCACCTGCAGAGCAAATAAATCACCAAGTGAGGGAGGTGGGAGGCTCAGTCCTTTGTGGGGCTGCAGGGACAGGCAAGAGTTATCACCTCTGTGACAGAGGGAGCAGGCAGGTGGCCAGACGTGAGGAACACTGTGGCGTGTCATAAAAATCACCATCCCCACAGAATTTTGGGGGCTCTGATGCCCAGGAGAGCCATGAGTGTTAAATTTGTGAGCTTGACTTTCAGAGTTACGTTGTGGTCTGGTAGCACAGAGGGACGGGAGTGCTGGTTTTGCAACAGGACACTCCACAACCAACAGGCTTTGATTTCATGCCCCACTGAGAAACACCCTCCAGCCAAACCCACAGCAACAGCTTTGTTCCTCTTTCAAACCTCCAGAAGTATCACCGTGCCTGACATGTATATTTTTCTACTTATAAATACCTAGAAAAAGACACATATAAATATATATTTCAGTTGTTCCAACACAGGCTGTTATTGCTCCTGATAGAACCTCCCCTCATCTGCATCGTACACAAACAGCCCGAAGACAAGCCTTTGATATTCCGTTTGCTGCACGAATTCCCAGGAAAGGCAGGAGGGAGCAGGGCAAGGAGGGAGAAAGTTGAATTTTGCCAGAAACGGTGCTGCAAAGGAAAGTGATGAAAGAGCGAGAATCCCTGTGCCCCAACTACAAAGCACCGTCTGCAGCAGGTGGAAAAGGAGAAACCATGCGAGGAATTAACTGTACAAGGAGAGTCAGGGAGCGGAGCAAAGCAGAAAGGGGGGGGAAAATTCTTTGAGAGGAATCCCTGGAGCGCTGGAATTAAGTGCACAGCAAGAACTAAGACCCACATGGCTCTGCAGCTGAGTTTAATATCATTCCCCCCTCTCCAAAAAAACTTCACTCAGCTTAGCTGAAGACACTTCAGCATCTCAGTAAGTCTTCATGTTTGGCCTCCTTTTGGTGCCCTGTAAAGCTGGGAACTGTCTCAGCAGCAGCATTTTTCCCTGCCTTTGAGTGTGTCAAGCAAAAAGACAAGCTGTTTCTATTGTGGAAAAGAGGCTGGGAAAGCCTAATTATTCTTAAAAGCGAGGATGAAAATGAAAAATAACTAAATAGGTGGATCCAGACTTCGAAGGAAACAAGTGGCTTGTCTCAGGGGTGGCTCAGCCTTTAATCTCTGCTCAGGAAGCTCCTGAGGGCTGTGAAAGGTGACTTAAAGATAATTCTAAAAAAACCCAAATACATATATCCTACATATATATGGATGGGATCAGCTTTCCAAAGGGGTTTCTCTGTCCCCTGACAAGTGGATGGGGGTCTGTAAAGGGAAAGAAGATATAAAAATAATCACTATACTCGCTTAAAGTAAGAGTTGGATGTGGTTGTGGCAAAACGAAGGTGGAAGGGGTATAATCTCCAGCAGGATTTGGATTCTGGCCCTTTCCAAGCTGAGCACATAAAAGTGCTGAGTGCCAGCATTGAGGCAGCTTTTCATTTTGGTGCAAATGTGCTGAATTGTTGTGGATTCTTTTTTTTTTTTGGGGGGGGGGGAAGGGAGGATGGTCATCACACTCAGCATATTCCACTTTATTTCCTCCCTGCCTTGCAAGGGGATGTGTTCCTCCAAGTTTGAGCTGCCACTTAGGAGAGATGAACTGAAATCTGCTTTTGGGTCATGAATAAAGCAGGTTGCAGGGAAAAGCTCAAAGCAAATTTCCTTCCTTTTTTTTCCTTCTTACACAACATGAGAAACCTGGGGAGGGATTCAGCTTGGAGCTTAAGATCTTAAATCTACCTAAGGGTTGAACTGCAGTCAGTGAGGGTTCAGAAAGGTGCATAACAAGGCACGTGGTGCCATCTGAGATGATTTATTTCCAGTGCTCACAGCGACAGAGCCAGAGAATCCCAGAAGGGACCTTAAAGATCATCTCATTCCAACCCCTCAGCCACGGGCAGGGCCTCCCAAATAACAGAGCACCTGCTCCACTCCCTGCAAAAGGGGTGATGTGGGACAACAGGATGTTTTCCCAGCTGGGCTGCATAGCTGGGATTGACAGGGACATTTCTGAGGGCCCTGGAGAGGCTGCTCAGATGTTGGCTGTGATGTTACAAGTCACCAGGTATTAATTGAAACATCTGTTAAACACAGAATCCAGGCTGGAGCCTCGAAGAAACAGCTTTTCAAAAGACACCCAATAGATTTCAGCTCTAAAAAGGAGACACAAAGTATTGATATTTTCCCCTCCAGACAAGAATTGTATTTAAATAGATTTTTTTTTTCCCCTTCCCTCGTGATGAGATGACAGGGATGAGGAGGAAAAAAACGGTGGAGTTCATACTCAGCCTCCCAGCTGTCAGGAGCAGGAATATCCCTGCTGAAAGAGGAAGATCATGGGGGTGGTGGCTCAGCAAACAGAGCTGGGGTCTCCATATTCAACCCCTTTGGTCTCTTCTCCACTTTGAATCGATGAGAATCAATGGAGCCAAGCCACGACATCCAGCAGTTTACCAAAACATCACCAACCCTGTTTGCCCAGCTCACCAGGGAAATGCACCACAGAACAATCCCATTTGATGCTGAATTGGAAAATAATTCCCACTCAGTTCTAACGATGTAAATGCCAACGATAGAAGCGTAAATCTCCATCTCCCAGCAATGCAAACAGTGAAATGGATAGTTAGTGACTGCCCTGGGGGGGGAGAAATCCACCTAATGTGACTAATGGGGGAGTTTAAGGCTGTTAATATCCTCTATTACAGCTGACTGGAAAAGTGACTTTGCTAATGTGAGGTACCTCAGGGTCTCCTAAAATTCCCGTACAGGAATAGGTCTGTAAGCCCTGGAAATACTAAATATATCTAACAGTCAGTGCTGCAGATAAAAATCTGGCCCAATAAACTGCCAGTAAAGCAGCACTAATACAGGCTTTCCAGCCCTAAGCAACCCACAGCACGCAAAAATCTCCCTAAATTCACCTCACAAACCAACCACCTGGAAATTCCTGAGCTGAGAGCTGATGCCCCCTAAGCCGACTTCCTACCGGGGCTGCACTGACTCCAGGGCACCACATCTGCATCCACAGGGGTGGGGGGGGCAAGGATGTCCCAGGCAAGCACTGGAACAGCAGAGAAAGATCACATCTGCCTCTACCTCTGCCTCTTCACCTCACCTGCTCCCTGCCAGCAGGTCAAGCCGTGTTCACACGGGCTATTTACGTTTGTGCAGATTGGCAATTATTAAACATGAGTGCTCTCGCCATTAGCTCTTCCCTCGTTAGGGTTTATGCACGAGGCTGAGCTGTTTAGCAGTGATTTGCAGCCAGGCTAGAGAGCCCGGCAGATGCTCCCAGGAAAGCTGAAGTTTCAGGGGAGAAAACACAGGCACTGTGTTAACAATCCTATCAGAAGGAAACTTTGCACTTTTATTTGCACACCCCCCCCCCCAGAAGCCTTCAGGCCTTCAGAGTTAGAGAAGTCTTGTTAACAAATCAAGGGGTGTATAATGCAGCAAACAGTGGCTTTGGGGAGCTCATCTTCCCCTCCAAACATTCCCCAGGGCACTTTGTGGGTACCAATGAATGAACTCTCCCTGCCCCGTGGTCCTGTAGTGTGAAAGGTGAAGCTTTGTGCCCAGGATGGTGAATCATCCCAGAGAAATCCCTGGTGCTCAGGCAGGAAGCCAAGCATGCCCTGGGCTGCTCCAAGAGGGAACAGTGACAAGAAGACTGCTCAGCTGGTGAACAGCCTTCTGACTGTGGACAGGACCTCCCTGCCACAGCAGGAGCTGTGAGAGCTCTGGAGGGAGGCCAGTCTGGTGGTTGGAATCACATCCCTGGCCCTCTCATACCTCAAAACAAAAAAAAAGGTCAGAGTTTTCTTCCACTGCAGTCCTTTGGGAGCTCCTTTTCAGAGGCAAAAGCATCTCCCCCCGTGGCTCAGTTTCCACCCAGCTGAAGCTGAGAGAGCTCGTGACTTCTGGAGACCATCTGGGAGAGATGTTCTCCATCTCCCGTGGAAGGGAGGGAGCAGTGGGACAGCAAGGACTCAGCACTGACAGAGGGAAACCCTGCCTGGCTGCCCAGGGCAAGAGGACAAATCAGTGCCACGGCACAGGCAGGCTTGGCAAGTCTGTCTGTCTGTCCATCCATGCTCTCTGTTCCTCCTGATGGGCCAGAACTCCAACCCCTCCTGCTCTGAGGTCTCCAGGCATCTCCAACCCATTCTATTTATGTTTTTGACCCAGATCTGAGGGTTTTTCTTTTCCCACATTTTGGTTCTTGCAAAGGATTTTCCTCTTCTCTCCAACACGGAAGAGAGAAGAGTTGATGAGAGCAGAGAATGGGGCTATATTTAATCCCACAACCCTTCCCAGGCATTGGAAAGCCACATAACCATTTCCATGGAGCTGGTGTGATGCAGCAGGGATCCCACTCCCAGCAGTGAAGGGACAATGCCCCACTGGAGCTGACTTGGTCTGAGGGCAGGATGTGACCCATGGTGTTCACAAAACCAAGCTGAGTCCTGCTCCCCACCAAAACCTGAGGAACAGTTTTTACCCTGCACAGGTAGCTTGAGCCTTTTCCTGCAGTTGATGCCACACAGAGTGTGACAAATCCCCTCTAAGTGAGCTCAGATCTGACTTGGAAAACAAAATCATCATATCTTGGGTCTCACTGATCTACAGTGTTTGGTGCCCTTCCTCAGCCTGCCACTAAACAGGACACTTGATGCTGAGCAGTGAGATACTCCTGTCCCTCTTCCCTCTGTTCTCCATCTCCCAAAAGAATTTGTGTCTACAATCTGGCTGGAATACCAGATAACTTCCCAGTCCTACCAGAGTTAAGTCAGGAGATGATGTGGCAGATTGGTTCTGACAAGTTACCAGTCTTTCCATTTGTTTCTGGTGAAGACCACGTGGTAAAGGGGAAAAGCTGCTATCCATTATTATTATTATTATTATTATTATTTTCCCTCAATATTAATATAAACTCTGCCTTTTTGCCATTTCCAAGGCAGCCTCTGCAGAGTCAAAACTCCTCTTCCCCCACACAGTCCCACCACTTACTCAACACCCCGGTTGCCGAAAGTGCAGAGAACCCCCCTGCTTTGCATCCACCAACTTCCATGACCCCTTCTTGGAAAGCCAAGTGAGAAGAGAGGAATAACCACCTGGAAAAGTCCCACCACTTGGAAAGGATGAAACGACAACAAAATGTCAGGGCAGCCTCCACCAGCCAGACTCAGCACAAAACACAGCACCCCTCAATCTGCATTTCTATCTGGGGCAGCCCTGGGGCTCTCACACCACTGATATTACAAAAGGAAGGAGTTTCAACCAGAATATTGTTTTCAAGTGCTGTAAAAAAGGAGAAAATCCACCTCCACTCCCCAAATTCACGAGCCAGGCAGCTTTCTCTGTCCATGGTCCCATCCTCCTCTTGATGCTGAACGTTTGGCAAACATCCTTTTTTTTTTTTTTTTTTTTAAAGACTCATCTCCTCTTAAAATACATCCCAATTCCCATCCTGGCCAGTTCTCCTGGAGTTTTCCTGCTGGAAATAGCCTTAAGTATTCCACACAGAAGGTGGGTTTTTTTTCCTCTGATACCGGTATTTTTTTTGCCTATTTTTCAATTTTGCTTTGTTATGCCCTAAATAAGGGTTTTTACACTAAATATATTGCTGATTATAGATGTTCCCTGAAAACTTTCTAAAGAGATGAGACTTCCAGAGCTACCCAGACACAGGGTTGGGCAACTGGTTCTCCTAAATAAAGTCAGTCATGCGTTTCTACAAGTATAAATTTAATAAATCACACCCCTAATGGTACACTGAGGCTTTGTGGCAAGGCCTTTGTTAAACACATGTTGTTGTTGCTGAAGGCTCTTTGTGCTGAGGATTGAGCATTCTAGGGAGAGCCTTGTCTTTTTGGCAAAACCAGTGATTATTTTGTTTAAAATACGTTTATCTCACTTTTTAGGTTCTCAATCAATGCCAGAAGGAAAGAGATACAGATACAGCTGAAGTGTTTGTGCCAGGAGTTTAAATTTAACTGATTTTTCACACTGGTCCCATTTTCAGCATTTACACTCGGACTGATGAAGGAGCAGATCTGAGTTTGTTGTTCTTTTCCATTCCATTCTTTTTTAATTCTTATTTCATGGCTGGAGCAGAGTAAAACCCTGAAGAAAAGCACAAATTACACCAGCTGGGCAGATCTGGCAAACTCAAGGAGCTCGTAGACTGAAGGCACGTGGAATCCACCAACTGCCTCCAATTACCCACATCTCATTTTCTAGACACACACACTGAAAAAAAAAATAAAAGTGTCTAAAAAAGTGTCTAATTCGTAGCTCTTCAGGCCAAACTACAGCAAATGACATTTGCCCAATTCCCCTTCTTCTTTTTTTTTTTTTCTCCCCTCCACATTTGGGAGATCATAAAAGGCTGAGGGGAAAGTTCACAACAGCAATTAGGAACCACGTGGCTGCAACACTTTTATTGCACTCAACCTGTTGATCAGCCAATTGTTCCCGTTCAGAGTTTTCCCAAGGACGTCCCAATAAAAATTATCACAATAAATCAGAAGAAGAGAAAAAAACCTTGAACCGAACCAAACTCTCCTGAGCCATCACAGGTCCCAGAGTCAGGTTATGACTGCAGGGCTACTTTTGCTTTAAAAAAAAATGAGCCCCAAATCCAAGGTTTGAGCTGAGAAACAAAACAAAGAGGGATTTTTCTCAAGCACTTCAGTATTAGTCACCTTGCAGATCGGTGCTGATAAGGAGCATGTGAATCTTTTTAACCCACCAGTATGAACCAGATCCCAGGAACATTAACACAACAGAATAATGAAAGGGTTGAAAAGAAACAAGTCACAGGATTGCACCCACTCTGTGCCTGGTGTTGTCCCAAAGCTTCAGGGGTTTGTGCTTTGTGACAGCAACGATCGACCCAAGAGCATCGGCCAAAGGGCTCAGTCCTGTCACCACTTCCAGGGTGAAGCTCAGCAGATGCCTGACTTCCCCCTCTGCAGGATCCGGCCCCAGAGGATTTCTTCATGCCAACAATCTTTAAAGAAATGGGATTTTTGCCAAGGACTTCAGGGGAATTAAAAGCTGGAGCACCTCCAGCAGCTGATGGGAATGCTGTCCCCTTCTCCTGTCCCCAGCTCCAACCCTGCACATCAGCTACTTTGGGTTTTTTCCCCTAAAGCAAACTCTGTAGAATTCCAAGAACTAATTGCCTGGTCATTTTTTTAATTTTTTTTTTTTTATACTTTAATCCATTTTCACAGCCTATTCTTCCCCCAAAGAAGTCTTTGGCAATGCAGATGGCTGCGTGGCTCGTGGTGACAGCCAAAAAAATTGAAATAAATCCACTTGTTTCGTTTCTTGAGGGACAAGGAGAAAGGAAAGGGGAGAAGAAAGAGGAGGTGAGTGATGCAGTGACACATTTGGGTTAACTTCCACTCTCTGAGCTTGGTTTGGTCAGTCTGACTCTCCTTTAAGGTCAGGTTGGATGGAGCTCTGAGCAACCTGATCTACTGGAAGGTGTCCCTGACCATGGCAAAGGGCAATGGAATGAGATGATCTCTGAGGTCCTTTCCAACCCAGGCCATTGTGAGATGATTCCATGCCCACAGCCACTGTCACCAGCCCAGCAGTGCAAACAGAGGTGACCAGCAGCAAAGTGCTGACAGCATAACCCACTTCCAGTGGGCAACCTCGGGATGCTGGTGAGGCAACCTCACCTTCCAGGGGGAAAACAAGGATGGGAGAAGGATAGAACTGAGAGGGAAACTCAGATACAGCCAGCTCCCAACCTCCCTCCTCCCCCAGCCTGCTGAATTAGAAACAGGCTCACTAGGAATCAAACTCGGCAGGGAAACACGGCTGCAAGAACAAAGCCCTGAAATCACAGCATCACGGAATGCTTTGGAAGGGACCTTAAAAACCATCCAGTTCCAACCCCCTGCCGTGGGCAGGGACACCTTCCACTAGCCCAGGTGGCTCGGAAGAACGTGCAGAAGTGCTGGTGGCACAGGGAATCAGCTCCGGCACACACGTGTGTGGATATATGTGTGTGCGAGCACAGACAGACACATCGCCGGGAGAAACGGCCCCGTCTGCTCATCCCGCACCGAGCTACGAACCATCTGCGGCGGGGGAGGAGACGCCACTGCCCCAGCAAGGGACCTGCAAGCGTGGAAATCACAGCCAGGAGGGACACGGCAGCCAGAACACACATCCCTCGCTCCCAGCTCCTGCTCTTCCCCTTACACAGCGCATCCACGCGAGGTTGCGCTGCTGGGAGAGCTGCACTTTGCGGAACTTCCCGTGGGCAGCTGGAGGAAGGTCCCACTCCCAGCCCGGAGCCCCCTGCTCTGCCGCTGAATCGCCTCCGGGAATTCTCATCCCGTTATCCCCGGTTTTGGGGCAGGGCAGAGCTTCGCATGGAACCGCCAAGCTCCCGAACAGAAACCAAAGCGCTGCGAAAGCCGGGCTGCAAACCCGAATGACAGCGGAACCCAGAGCCGGCTGTGAAATAAAAGGCTACAACCCCCCAAGGGAATTCCTCCAGCTCCAGAGAGCCTCTCGCTCCCGGAGAGGACGCACACCTGAATAAAAGAGCAAACCGAGCGACTGCTGTTCTCCAGATTGGCAAGTCTCTAGATGGAGGGGGATAGGGAAGCGAACAGATCCACCCGGCAGCGCTCCCAAAGTTGCCCAAAGTTTGCCCGCGGCGGCCGCGACAACACCGAGCGCGGGACGCGGGTCCCGCTGGATGCCGCGGCATCCCCGCATCCCCTCGGGCACTCACCGCGGACAGGAGGCAGCCCAGGAGCAGCACCGCGACGCCCAGCCCCGCGTTCCCCATCCCGACGGTGTCCCCCGTCCTGCCAGCATTCCCCATCCCGGCCCGAGCCCGGCGGGCAGCGCTCGGCTCCCGGCGCCGGGCTGGGCGCATCCAGCGGAGCACCGAGGCACAGGAGGAGGAGGGAGAGGAGGAGAAGAAGGAGGAGGAGGGAGAGGAGGAGGAGGCAGCCCCGGCTCCGAGCCCGCTCGGCTCCCGCACCGCCTCCCGCACGGGGCGGGTCCGGCACCGCCCCCCGCCCGCCCCAGGTACGGCGGGGCCCGGGGGGGGACAGCCCTGTCCGGGCTGCTCCTTCTTCTCCTCTTACTCCCTCATCGCACCCAATTCCTCACTCCCTCTTCCCTTTTTTCCCCTCCCCCCCTCCCGGCTTACTTTTGCCATTTATTAATTTTCCTTTCTTTCGCCTCCCCCCCCCCCCTTTTTTTTTTCTCTCTTATCTTTTTTTCTCTTGATTTCCTTCTTTGCCCTTCCCTTCTCCTTTCTTTCCTCTTTCCCTTCTCTCTCTCCTCTTCCCTTTTTATTTTTTCTTTTCTCTTTTTCCATTTCCCTTTTTTCCCTTTTACTTTCCCCCTTCTTCCCCCTTTCCTCCCCTTTTTCTCCTATTTCCCACGTTTCCTTTTCACTATTTCTCCCTTTCCTCCCTGGTTCTTTTCTCTGTTTTTCCCCGTTTCCATCTTTCTTTTCTTTCCTCTTTCCCTTCTCCCTCTCCTATTTTCATTTTTCCCTTTCTCTTTTCCATTCTCTCCTTTTTTTCCCCCTTTATTTCCCTTTTCCTCTTTTACCCCTTCTCCCTCTCCTCCCCTTCCTCTCCTATTCCCTCATTTCCTTTCCCTATTTCCCACTTTCCTTCCTCTTCCTTTTTTTCCCTGTTTCCATTTCCATCTTTCTTTTTCTTCTCCTTCTCCTATCCCCTTTTTTCTTTTTTTTTTTTTTTTTTTCTTTTTTTTTTTTTTTCCCCTCCCCATTTCTCCATTTTCCCCTATTTCCCTCTTTCCTGGTCTACATCTCTTCATTATTCCCTTCCCCTTTTTACTTTCCCCTTCTCCTTTTATTTCCTTTCTCCTTCCCTTTTCATTCCCTTCCTTTGTTAATTATTAATTTCTCATTTTTTTATTTTTTTAATCACATCAAAGAGTTGGAGAGAAATCAAGGCTGAGGACATCAGCAAAGCTTGGATTTTCCACGTTCCCCATGGGATTCCTCCAGCTCCAGAGCGAGAAGGTTGCAGATCCACAGCCTGCAGTGCCAAAGCCTCTCAGTCTCTGCTGAAGTCCCTGCTGGGTTCAGGGACCTTCCATTTTTAATGAAAATGTAGAAATCTTTCCCCTCTCCAGCACATTTAATTCAATATTAAGGGCAATGCTCCTTTCAGCTCAAGACAAACCACAGGTATAACTTGCTTTAACATGAAATCCCAAACAAATCCTAAAAATAAAGGTAATAGCAAGAAAAATAACACCCTCCTTGCTGTTCCTTTCTCCCTAACCCCGCTGCATTTTCAAACCCAAACAGAGAGACAGATTTGTTGTCTTGTAAACCACCTGCCAAGGAAAGAAAACAAAATCCTCATATTTGGGAGGCCCTGGAGACAGCTCCCTAATTCCAGGCTGTTCAGCTTACTGACACGACCAAGAAACCTGCCAATTTTAGGGAAAGGGCTTAATGGCTAAAATCCTAAAGTTATATCCAGTCTTTAGCTCCTGTTGGGAAATCATTAAACCAGTCACTTTTTAAAGACAGCCTGCAAAGGGTGAAAAAAACCCTGTTTAATATATTTTTCCCCCCACTTTTATGGTTTTGTTGATACTGGGAAGACTTTTCTCCCTTTTCTTTTACATCTGATATGGAAAAATACAAATCCTGCCCCTCGTTTCCCACTGCATTCCTGATCGTGGCTTATAATTGGCAGTGTAAAAAGAGGGAGGAGATGTTAATTGTATCAATTATTTGTATGAGGATTTAAAACCTCAGCAAAGCTCAGTCTGGGTGGTGAAATGACAGGGGCATGGCCAATTAGCTGGTCACTTGTTGTGTTAAGGGTAGAGAAATTTGGCAGAAAATAACCCCCCCAGCTGGTCCTCAGGGGTCAGAGGGGCTGGGTGCAGAAGGGCTTAATTCTTGATTTTAACCAGTTCAGCCCCTTAAGTCTGGTCGTGTTCAATAAGAACTTTCATGATTAACAAATAGTTTAGCTTCAATGCTGTAAATGTGGTTCAACAAGAGCCTTTGGGAGCACGGATTTACAAATAGTGCAGTTTATTCATCCAATAATATTGATCTGACTGTGATCAGTGAGAACTTTCACAGTCCAGATTTTCTCACAGTCAGGTTTATTAATGCAAGAGGAAAGCAGGTTCAGGATTTTCAGTGATAAATGCAGCAACCACAGAGTGTTAATATGTGGTGTGACACAAAGTGCAGTAACAGATATTATATATATATATATATATATATATATTCCTGAGTTTGCTCCAAAACAGTTGGAGGCTCAAAGCTCACCTAAAGGTGTCCACTCAAGAGAGGAGGAGAGACGGAGTCCACACACTGATCCTGAGCAAACAGGGTTATTTTCCCTCTTTTTATTTTCTTCTTCATTTTATATTTCCTCAAATCCCTCTTCTTTTATGCTGCAATTTTTGTCCCTTCCCAAAGATGTAGAACAATTATAGATAGGGTTTGGTGGCTTTGGTCACACATGTAAGGGATGTCCTCTCTTCCCTTCTTTTGCATCCTTAGGGGTGGGAAAGTTCATATGCAAATAGGCCTTAATGAGGGTCTTGGCTGCTTTCAGTCAGAATTTAGGGTTGACATAACAGGTAAAATAAATGCTTTGATCCTCCTTCACTCACTGAGGGCAGTGAAGGCGGCCTGACCTTCACCAGAGGATCTTTGCAAGCATCCTTATCTCCTGAAAGGCCCAGATTTATAGCAGGGCTGGTTGTACAGAGGTGTGGGTGCATTTCTGATCCTCACTGGCACAACCCCAGGCTGTGAGAGCCTGATCAGACATCATCCCGTGCTCAGTCCTTGCCTCAGCCAGCTGCAAGATAAGAGAGGGGCCCAGCTCATGTTTTTCTCCACCAGCCTCATCAATTCTTCACTGACTTCACACAACCCTCCAAAAAATCTAATAATTTCTCACAAGGCAGCAAATTAACTCCGTGGGGTAGGGAGGAGTCTTCTTGTTTGATCTGAACCCACCTCCTGCCCCCAAATCTTACACTGCCAGTTATCAGTCAACACACATTCCCTTCTCCATGTGGCTACAGATTTTGGATCAGTCCCCCTTTTGCAACCCCAAAAAGCCCCACACTCCCTGGATCCCCACACTTGTAGCCTGTGCCATACCCTTGGCATCATTTTTACCCTATTCTGTACCCATTCTTCTCCCTGTTTATCCTCTTTGGAACAAGAATGGGAGGCAGAAGCACTCAAAACGTTGGTGCACTGTGGTTTTTTTTGGAGTGCCATGGTGATGGTTGTGGTTTAAACCTTCATTTTTTTTTGCCTTGGGTGGGTGGGCACAGGTGCATTCCCAAGGATTAAACTGACTGACACCAAGCAGCATTTCCCCCAGAGGATGGTTGTGTTTTGAGCCTGTCCCTGTGTAAATCACTGAGAGATGTTGGGGGAGGTTTTGCTCATTTGCTTCACTTTCCACTGAACTGTGCTGCGGTTCAGCTCCCGTTCCCTGTGCTGCTGGGGGGTTGGGACTCTCCCCACAAGCATTTCCATCCAACATCTCCCTGCAGAAGTCTTTCCTAAGCTCCAGTGCTGTGCTGTGGGGTTGGTGCTGAACAGCCTCTCTGCTCGTAAATTGATATTGCAGAGTAGAAGGTGCTTCTTTTCTAATCTCAGTCACGAACAATTCAAGGCAGCCTTGATCTAATTCCTCTTCACATCAGCAGCAGCACAGTTACTTCAGTGATCCCTGTCTTGGGCTGCTGCATCTTTGTGGCTGCCTCATTCCATTACCATTATTTAACCCCCTTTTCCTTAAAGGTAATTACCAGTTGTGCTGAGACAACCGCTGGAAAATGTTATATCTCTCCGAGTGTTGCTCGGGAAAATATCACACAAATGTAAGAAATTTTGGTGGAGATAATAACAGAGGTAAATAAAAGCAACTGGGCCGTTTCCTGCCTGTGTTTTTTTTTTCCTCTCTGCCCCTGGCAATCAGAAATACAAAGACTAATAACAGCAGTGTCTAGAAGGACAATATTTGAGAGCTGATTCATGCTGTGGTTTGCTGAGGGCTGGATTTGCTGTTCTGTGCCCTTGGGGTTATGTTCCCCATTTAGCTTTTCTCTCCAAAGCCAACACAATGCATCTGTTCTGCTTTCCACTTTGTGACTTTATCTGAGTACAGCAATGGCATCACTGCTCCATAAACAAGCTGCCGGAGAAATTTCTGTGTGTTATTTGCGTTGGGGATTAGAGGCAGGAAAACATTGGCCGGGGTGTTTTGCAAACAGGGCAATTCCACCCACCTCCAGGACTTCATTATTTGCAAAATGCAGCACAAACAGTGGGTGGTTTGCTGTGGTTTGGGTCTCCCTCTTCGGTGTGGTGTGGCCTCGTGTGCAGATACAAGAGTGGCCCTAAGAGGAATCTGAAGCCAATTGACCACAACCCAGCAGGGCTGACAGCTCAGACCTTCTTCCCTTTCCATCCCCAGATGTCTCCAACAGGTTTCCACTGAAATTCTCCTGGAAATCTCCACCTGCTCAATGACACACCCTCATAAAGCTCTGAGGGCAGCAAGGGTGGATATGTCAGTGCAGAAGATTAAAAGATCTGAAGAGCAGGAGTGGAATATTTCAATTAAAAGGATCTACCTGATACAAGCAGGCTACAATCTTGTCCTTGGTCTCTGGGGCAAGGGCAAATTACCCAGGTCCTGATGCTCACCTCACTCTGCAAGCTAAAGATAGCAATAATTACCTACCAAACTCCCAGGAGAGCTAAGGATTAATTGCTTCGTAGTACTCAACATTTATTTCCACACAATCAAAGCCACTGGGAGCAGAAAAAACAAGCTTTGCAATTACTACTACATATCCACAGGGGACCATCCACTCACGAAGTACTTGGATAAAACAGTTTTCTTGTAATAATTTAAAAAAAAAAAAAAAATCTTGTTTAGGTTTGGGTGGAAAAAGAAAAACTCTTTGGGCTCAGGAAGAACAAACAAGCAAACAAAACCACCAAAATACCAACTTGTGCAAGCAGCCAAACAAGCCAGAACTTTCCCTGAACTCAAGATGGCAGTCTGCTGGAACTGGAATGAATTCAGGTGAGTGGAAAGCCATGCATTATTAAAACCAGCACTATTTACACTGGGAACATTGTAAAACTGCTCCAGGGTACATGACGTGCCAGAGGCACAGAGGAACGGGGTTCCTGCCTCTCCTTTTCCCCCTCAGAGCTTTGCAGGGCCAAGGAGGAGAGAACAGACACCCAGGGCAGTGCTGTGTGGGCAGGAGGATGAGAAGCAGAATTTCAGCATCACTACAGCCACATTCCTCGAGAGGAAAAGGTGCCCAGAGAAGTGGGATTTCCTACCAGTTGTGGCCACCATGAGGAGAGGTTTTACCCTCGCTGCTGAGAGAGGTTTTGTCTTCTTCAGCACTCACAAAGAGCCCTTGGCAGCAGAAGGCACACGAAGCAGGGAAACCATCAGTGATTGACGCCAGAGATTACACAAGCTAAAAGCCTGGGCTGAAACACGCTCTGGAGAGGCAGATAAAGCCTCCACCTTATCATCAGAGGATGTGACACAGCTGATGCTTGTGTGGAGGAGGCAGGAAGTGGAACATTTTACACACAGCCAGGTCAAATGCATCACAGAGCTGCTGCCTACAGAGAGGGTTTGCCACTGGTGCCCACAGATCAAACCCCAGTTTCTGACTGCATAATGAGAGTCTCTGGTTTGAGTATAACGAGCTGGGTTTAAGGGCTGTGTACCGGCTGAAAAGAGGATTTTCTAGACTGATTTTTTGTGTGATAAATGTTGTGAATAATAGTTGTAAGGGTAATAAACTGAAAAATGCAATGCAGAGTGAATAAAAGATTCAGGACTCTTCCCGAATTGTCTGCTTGGACTTGCTGGTGGCACTTGGGGACATGGCTTAGTGATGGACTTGGCATGTTTGGGATCAATGATCTTAGAGGTCTTTGCCAAACTACACAATTCCAAGATTTTATAATTCTGTGGTTCTCCAAGATCCAAGCTTTTATCCACCTTTGGCCTCACAAGCCGAGGACAAAATCTCCTAAACCTCTGACACTGGGTCCAAATGAGGGCAGTGAAGATGGTGAAGGGTCTTGAGGGGCCATGTGAGGAGCAACTGAGGGCACTTGGGGTGTTCAGCTGGAGGAGACTGAGGGGAGACCTCCCTGCAGTTCCAACTGCCTGGGCAGGGGCAGAGAAGGGGCAGAACTGAGCTCTGCTCTGGGGGGAGCAGGGACAGCCCCCAGGGAATGGCTGGAGCTGTGTCAGGGCAGGCTCAGGGTGGATCTCAGGGAAAGGTTCTTCCCCCAGAGGGTGGTTGGCACTGAACAGGCTCCCCAGGGCAGTGGGCACAGCCCCAAGGCTGCCAGAGCTCAAGGAGCATTTGGATGACACCCTCAGGTACAGGATGTGACTCTTGGGGATTGTCCTGTGCAGGGCTAAGGGTTGGACTCAGTGATCCTTGTCCCTTTCAGTTCAGCAAATTCTGGGATTCTGGGATTCTGGGATCAGGCACAAGAGCTCCTGCAATGGTATCTCTTTTTTTTTTTTTTTTTTTTTTAAATTTCCCACTCCTCTTCCCAAACGAGCAGCAAACTCAAACTGCCTCTTTTGCATGCAGAGAGGGAGCTCTTCCACCTCATCAGACAACAGCCTGGCTGTGCCCAGCTTGCCCAGGGCAGTTTTTCACCCAGGAGCAGGACCCTTGGCTGGCTCCTCTCCAGCCCTGCCACACGCCCGGACCGTGCCGGTGTTATCCCAGCAGTGCCGATTGCCTGCAGGGATCAGGCAGGGAAACAGCACGGGAATCACGGGGTTTTGGTGGAGCCTGGGGCTCGGGAAGGATGTTGGAGGATAGGGAGAGGGGAATACATCTCCCTCTTCCCCCCAAAATGAGGGGGTTTTTTAGCAGCTTAATAGGAAATCACCTGAGCCTGAAACTTGCTGGCTGGCTCTCATGTGGCTATGAAATCTGGGTGTTTCCAAAGAAAATAATAAGTGAGAGGCTTTCTGAGTGGTTCATGTGAAGGTATCTGCCTGTCTGAGGCTCCCCCACAAGCTCATTCTCTGGCCCCCCAAACAATCCAGTGTCACTGTCAGGAATGAATTTCTGCCACTGCCCGATTTTGCTTTCAACAGTCAGTGAACACCCCTTGGCTATTGATTTTTCTCCTGTTCTTTTAGCTGGGGAATGCCTTGTTTCCACCTCAAACCCTCCTATTCAAAACCCCCCTTGCAGCAAAGAAATGAAAACAGCCCTGCCCGTCCCCCTTTTCACTCAGCTACAACCTCTTGGAGAGAAAGAGTCCAACCAGATAGGAAGGTTGGGAGTTCTCCCTCCAGCCCTCCTTACTATAAATCAGATTTAAAGAAAGACTCCCTGGCTGCTGCAGGTTCATTTCTCTTGGCTGAGCTGATGAATATCCCAGGGTTTGTGCTGCTCATTTGATTCCCTTTCCTGATGCATTCCTTGTATATCTGCTGCCTCCAGGATGTATTCGTGCAGGCAAATGAAGCACCCTCACTTATCTGTCAGCAAAACATTACATCTGCTAATGGAGAGAAGTGTTGTGTTCTAAGTCCCTTCAACACACGTGAAAAATAAAACTCCATTTCTGGGGGCAATAAGAAATGACTGTACGTTCTCTTGAATTAATGCTGTCTGAGAGGCATTTGTCTCACACAAATGAAATTTTCCAGATAATTCTTGTGTGGATTTGTGTGGTTTGTTTGTTTTTTTTTTCCTCCCCAGACAACTCTTCTTCCTTTGCAAGCAGAAAATTAGTTTGATGCTCACAATCTGCCAGATTGACTGTACAAAGCAGGGAAACCCTCTCCTAATCCAGACGAAATCCTGTTAGATTTAACTGGATTGACAACAACTGCTTTTCCATGGTTCCTGTCTATTTTTGACAGTGCAAACTCCAAGGGCATAATGAAACCCCAGAAACGTCCCATTCTCATTTTCTGTATCAAGAGGTGAAGGATTTCAAGCGTGTGACTTTGATGCCTGTGAATGGTGACCCTCTTTGGGGGGGTTTGGCACTCGCTTTTTTGACAGGAAGGATTTTTAAACTGTGGCTGCTGCTGTAATAACCTGGAAAAATATCAGGCACACAAAGACATGCTTCCCATGGAGAGCTAAACATCATCCAAGGAGATGACATTATATATGTAGAGGGAAGTGAAGCACCAGGCTCCAGTGCTTTGGAGTTAAGATAATGGCATTGAATTTATTAATTTTTGGTGGCTTGTGAGCTCTGTGCTGATGTTCCCCCGAGTTACCTGGTGCCTCTGGAAGGGGTTTCAGAGGGAGGTGACTGACCTTTGTGAAGGGCACGGGGGTTTGGGACTGGATTTTGCCTCCCAGGTGCTGCCTTGAACTCGCTCCTGGTGTATCAAAGGCTTGGCACGGCCCCAGCCGAGTTCACCGGGGTTCAACGAGGCTTTATTTGCTGTAACAGAAAACATGACCCTTGGCATTTGTACCATCAATCTTCTCCCTGAGAGCTACCTTATCTCTCTGTTTACACTCAGCCCTCCGTGTTTTTAGTGTCTTCCCTTCTGGATTCACCTCTTGAACCCTGCAGGGCAGAGCAGCTTCTCCCACTCGTGGGGCTCGTTGTGTCATGGGCTTTTTCATCAGCAAACAGGTACTTTGGCAAGGAATAGCAAAGAAGGTGGGAGTGGGATCTCTGTCCTGGGTTATCTCTGGCTGGAGGTAGCCTGAAAACTTGGCAAAGTTATAACTGTCCTAGTCCAGACGTTGAGCACCAAGCGTTCATGGATGTGCTGATGGGAATTGTTGCTCTTGAGGAGATAATTTTATAGTCACAGGTGAGACAGGGAACTGACCTTTTCAAGCAGATGCCTCTGCTGAGCCCCACTAAGATCCTGCCACCTTCAGGCACTCCCTGCAAGATTCCCAGGAGAAAATGGGGGGTGATAGATGTGTTCTGCACATAAAACAACCCACTGCCAGGAGCAGCTGGGCTAGAAAACTTCCAGTATCTTTTCCCTCCTTAATGGCACTCCGAGGGGGAATTTGAAGGCAGCTGTGCCATTTCTCACACACTTTGGGGAGGTGAGTGGGTTGTGCTCACTCTGCAGTGACTCATCCCCATCTTGTTTAAGTGCAGCTCACCCATTTCCATTTGTTTACTTGCGTGTGTTCCAGGCAGATCTGATCCGTGATGCACGAGGCTCTGGAAGCTTCCTGCATCCACTCTCCACACTTCCCACCAAAGTTTTCCAGCAGTATGGGTGGAGACCACAGGGCACAGCATCAGAGACAGTTTGTAAACCTAAAGACGTCCTGATTTTCCATTTATCCACGCCCAGGTCAAACCAAGGTGTTCTGTTAATGTATCAGGGATGATTATGGAATATCAGACTGTAATCAAGCCCAAGATGAAATTCAGTCTCCCAGTTGGCTTAAAACTAAGAAAATAGTAATTTTAAACAATGCAAAGCTAACAAGGAATCTCTTAAGTGGGAGTTATAATCAGCCAAGGCTTCACTTTAAGAAATTATCCACAATCAGGGGAAAAAAAACCCCATAGATTTGGTCTAAATTTCAGTTACTCAAATCCGGTCTAAATTTCAGTTACTCAAATCCTGTTGAAGCTGGGTGTGTGGGGGGGTTATAGTTAGTGCTTAAAACTAAAAGTATATGCAAAGTATTTCCTGTTTGGGGCCTTATTCAGGGCTTTCCTGAGCTGGGTCAAAAGTGTCCCAGAGTAGATAATTAGGATTGTATATCAGACCAACCAGTTGGGCCCAGACAAGGGTCAAGCATCATATTAAGATCTCAAGAGGGACTATGTCCCATCATCTCTCTGCTGTCAGAACATGCCACACTTACAACCCACAGGCTGTGAAAGACTCTTTTCAAGGGAGAAGAGGGCTGATTTTAACCCTTCAGAGCGAGCAGGTTGATGTTGTTTCACCTCGAGGAGGAGTGATGGCATTTACACCTCCTTTCCTCCCTGCTGGAGTCCTTGTCGTGGCCATGGAGCTGAGGCAGGTCGAGTTTCACTGCAAGGAGATATCAGTGCCACCCACCCCAATAATTTCCAGGGAATGTCTCCACACTGGACATCCTCGAGGAGGGGCAGGAGGGCAGAGCTCAGCACTGCACGTGTTCCACACCTCCTTCTATTCCTGGACAGCAAAAGAGCCCTGTAATAAAAGCCAGTATTTCCATGGGTCTCTTCAGCTGTGGCCCCAAAAGCAAACACACTCCCTGTGAAGAGCCAGCCTGTAAATAGTGAAGTAAAAAGTTAGCACAGGGCAGCCCAGTTTGCATCTTCAGATAATCTTCCGACTTTACTGGAGCCTGTCGTGGCTTTTGCACATAAAAAGAGAGAGTTTCTCCCTTATACAACCTCTTTGTTGGGCTTTCTGGGTGGAATTTGTTTGCTCAAGCACGGGCAAAAGACAATGTTGTTTGAGATTCTCCCTGGTAGGGACGTGGGTGTGGCAAACACGGGGCAGGATCTGCAGGGCCTGCAACTCATCTGTGCTTTTCTGGGTGGGCAAGAGGTGGGTGCTGTGTGAGAATTGTGGCTTTTTCAAGTTGTGCTCTTGGGCTGTGGGGCATCCTGTGGCATGGTGTTAATATGTCTGCTCAGGCTTTTAACAATCATCAAGAGTTCAGTCCCTTCTAGCCCTGGAAGGACGTGGATCGTCCTGATGTCAAGAGCTGAAACAAGTCAGATAAACCACCCCCCTCCTCAAAAACACTCTCATTTCTGTCCTTCAACAGCAACACAGCTCAGGGTTGGCAACAGAGGTTGGTGCAGTTCCTCAGATGTTTCAGCGAGGTGACACCAAACTGAAGGGACAGAAAGATTTGGGACCTCTTTGGTAAGTCCATAAAGCAATGGTTATACAGACAATAACAATCTGAGCTGAAATTATTTGTTTGGATTGACTTCTGCTTAGAGTTGGGAAACAGAGGAACCCTGTGGGCTCCTTCAAAGGATGGTCATCACTATGAGATTAAATGTGGCTTTGATTTTGGTGGATCATTAAAAATGATAAATTATCTTCCAAACTGTAGATATATCAGTGCAACCCTTTTTATTCCAGCAATTTCCAAAGCCTATCAAGACTTCTCCATTTACCTATTATTTTAGAAGAGGGGAAAATAGAGCCAGATAGCTAAGAAAACCCCATAATTTTCATTAGAAGGATTAAAAAAACTCCTTCTCTTACCTAGTCAGGGGTGTCTTAACAGTCAGAATAACTTCAGAGGTAATCTGAAGAATATTTATGGAGGCTAAGCCATAAAACCTTGCCATGCTATGTCCTCTTTCCCATACATCTCCTATCAGGGGTAATATTTGCACAGATATGCCGTGAAGTTTTTATTTTCAGACACGTGTGCTTTGCATGCACCGCAGGGAGCTCTGTGTGGCAAAATACTTCGAATATCCCTGAGACACTTCCAGGTCTGTTGTTCAGCAAGAAGAGTCCGCTCAGAGCTTGATTTCTGGCTCGAAAACTCTTCATGTGGGCACATCTGGGAGTGCCAGGACCTTGCTGTCCCACCCAATCCCACCAGGAAGGGCTCTGGCACTGCAGGAAGTTTCGAGCCCTTCGTATTTGAGTGGAAAGTGGTTTGAGGAAAGCACCGCGTGGAGAGGAAGGGATGGCTGGGCTGTCCTGAGGACACAGCCAGCATCCCAATGCTGGGTCTAATCAGCCCCCTATTTATATTATTTCATTATTCCTGAGTGTGCCAGGCTGAGAAGCCCCATCAGCAGACAAAAAGATTGATTGCACTGGAGGTAGCGGGGAAACCTCACACAACATGGTGAGACAGGAATCCAAAGCAGAGCCCGGCCTCCAAATCTGGTCAGACTTTAGAGAACACAGATTTCACCCTGACAAAATGCATTTGTTTTCACAAAATGAGCTGAATCAGTTCCTGGAGGGTGGTCCTGTTTTGATTTGAGACCATGTGAGACCATGACCATCCTTGGCTGTCCAACACCCACAAGCTGGGTCTCTCCTCAGGAGTGCAGGGTTATGGACATTCTCCAAGTCTACTCTGGGAGGTGGTGAGTAGATCAGGCCTTTAGAACGGCATGGAAACATGAGGGAAGAATGCTGCTCCTGATAATTAATTATTAATAAACTAATTGCCTGATTAACTTGGGCACACCACCACAGTGATGTGGTTGGTTTCCTTCTTATACCATATCTGGCTTGTCTGCCAATGTTTTAAATATCTCTGATCAGGTTTGAGGTGGTTTCTTTTTTTTTTTTTTTTTTTTTTTTTGCCATTTCAAAACAGCTATGACTGCAGAATCCTGGAATTGTTTGCATTGGAAGAGACCTTAATGCTCATCTCATTCCACCCCCTGCCATGGGCAGGGACACCTTCCACTATCCCAGGTTGCTCCAAGCCCCGTCCAACCTGGCCTTGGACACTTCCAGGGATCCAGGGGTAGCCACAGCTTCTCTGGGCAACCTGTGCCAGTGTTTTACCACCCTCCCAGGGAAGAATTTCTTCCTAATATAAAATCTAAACCTTCTGTCTTTCTGTTTAAAGCCATTCCCCTTGTCCTGTTGCTGCATCCCCTTGTACCCAGTCCCTCTCCAGCTCTCCTGGAGCCCCTTTAGGCCCTGCAAGGGGCTCTCAGGTGTCCCTGGAGCCTTCTCTTCTCCAGGTGAACCCCCCCAGCTCTCCCAGCCTGGCTCCAGAGCAGAGGGGCTCCAGCCCAGGGAGCATCTCCTTGACCTCCTCTGGACTTGCTCCAGCAGCTCCATGTCCTTCCTATGCTGGGGTCCCCAGAGCTGGAGCCAGCACTGCTGGTGGGGTCTCATGAGAGTTGAGAAAAGGGGGAGAATCCCCCCTTGATGCAGCCTGGAACATATTTAGCATTCCTAGAATCCATTTGGCATTCCATACAAATGGCTGTGAATGAACATTTCTGAGGCACGTCCACCATCACCCCCCAAATCCTTCTGTTCAGGGCTGCTCCCATGGCATTCTGACAACTGCAGAGTTCCCCTTGTCATAGTTCATGTCCTCCAACAGCAAACTGTCAGGCTGCAATCCCTTTGGTTGTGGATGTGCCCAAAGCCACAGGTCCTGTGACTGTGCAGAACCATTTCCTACACCGGGGTCTGGAGATTTACGAGGCACCACTCATCGTGTTTAATTCCCATCAATCTCCAGTGAAGCCGCTGGAATCACAAGGGGGATGAATCTCACTCAGACACAGTCCCAGAAATGGAATCAATTTCAAAAAAAAAAATACAGCCACTTCTTCATCAAAACCCGTACAAAATCAATCTTCCACTTTAGAACGTAGCCCCAAGGCTTGAAGCTGCCTGAAATTACTAAAATGCAAAAAGAATGTTTAATTACATGCTCATTTGGGAGGAGGAATGTAAGACTGGTGTCCCTAGATTCGTTTTTCAGACTAATTTAGTAGTCCTTGTATTGAACATTCTCTTCTGATGCTGGACTTGGAAAAAAAAAAAAATCTCCGACGTGGAAATTCGCCTTGTGAAGAAACTCCATTTCAATTAGAGCTGCCTAAGTAAAATTTAAATAAGATGTTACTCTACTGGATAAAACCCTGATCTATCTGGTCCCTCAGGCTGTCTTTGGCAGTGACAAGAATGTGACAGACCTTTCAAATACTGGAAAACCGAGGCAAGGCCTACATGGGGCTGTTTCATGGAGAGGGGAGATGTTCTTGTCACGAGTGTGAGTCTCTTTGAGAGATGTGGTCTCAGGTCAGACACTAAAAATACACCCCATAATAGTAGGCTGCTACTGGGGAAAGGAGATTTTTTTTTTTTTTAGTGTCACAGGAAATTTCAAAAGTGTGTTTTATGATTCCAGCATAAAATGGGACAGGTCTGCTTTGGCTGTAACACAAGGAGTCATGAAAGTCGTCAGCTCTGAGATGATTTAACCACAAGGGCAGTTTCTTCCCAATCCACTTTTCCTGGTTGTTTTGTCTCTGAAGCAGAGAATGTAAACCCTTTCCCCCAAACCCTCCAGTATTTCTAAACCACGGTGTTTAACTCTTTTAAAATATCTTGGCTGGCTTCAGTTTCTTGCAGAAATTGGTTGTGTTGGCTGAGTGAGTGTGTGGGAAAGGAGTCCCTTGAACCAGCTCATATTTCAGCGATTTTCATGGATTTAAAGGCCAGATGGGATCATTAGCTCATCCACCTTGATCTTTTCACAGTATGTGGGATGGGATTCACCTCACAGTTATTTAAAGAATGAAGTTGGAGATAGGCTACCTGGGCTAAAATGAGCTGTTTTCCCTCTGCTCCTTCTGCCATCCACGGAGAGAGATTATTCCTTCAGAGGGTAATTCATTCTTCCCTGTGATAAATTGGAGCCCAGGATGTATAAATTACTAGGACTGTGGACTCCTCACGAGTTAATTAGCCGATTTTTAGCTGAGGCAGAGCTCCTTGGAATGTGAGCAATTTGTGTTTGGAAGTGTCAAGAAATGCAGAATCCACACCTTTTCTTTCCTGTGCTGCTGCTTTTTCACCCTGATTATTAGAAACCAAAGGTATTATTGACAGGATTGACACTGAGTATAAAGGGAACCTCCTGTAAGCAGCTCAAGGGGAAGATACATGTCTAGAATGATGAATCCATCAGCATTCCTTCTTACTGGCTGCCTTGTATCCCAAAAGACTGAGCAAACAACAGAAGATCTTCAGAGTGAGGTGACAGCAATGAGTGTTGACAGGGAAAGATTTCTGCAGGAGGCAGAGGGAGGGCAGGGAGCGAGGAGATGGATGTGGAGGGATGGAGATGGATGTGGAGGGATGGAGATGAATGTGGAGGGATGGAGATGGATGTGGAGAGATAGATGTGGAAGGATGTGATCGATGGATAGAAAAGGAGTCTTCAGGAAATGTGTGTTCAGCAAAATCAGGCTGTGGTGGGCTGACCCCAGCTGGACAGCAGAGCTACTCCATCACTCCCCTCCTCAGCTGGACAGGAGAGAGAAAACACAAGGAAAGGCTTTTGGGTCAAGATAAGGGCAGGGAGAGATCACTCACCAGTTCTCTTTATGGGTAAAACAGACTTGACATGGGAAAAAAAAAAGAATAATGTCATTTATTATCTATAAAATCAAAGTAGGATGATGGGAAATGAAAACCAAATCATGAAACACCTCCCCATCACCCCTCCCTTCTTCCCAGGCTCAACCTCACTCCTGAATTCTCTACCTCCTCCCTCCCAGCAGCGCAGGGGGACAGGGAATGGGGGCTGTGGTCACTTCATTCCATGTTGTCTCTGCCTTCCTTCCTCCTCAGACAGAGGATTCCTCACTCTCTTCTCCTGCTCCAGTGTGGGGCCTCTCCCATGGGAGACACCCTTTCATGAATTTTTCCAATGTGAGTCCTTTCCATGGGCTGCAGTTCTTCCCAAACTGTTCCCACTGTGGGTCCCTCCCACGGGGTCTTTCAGCCACCAGATAGAGCCAAACCCGTGGTTTTGAGGGAGAGCACAAATCTTCAGGTGACATTTATGGATCAGGAAATAACTGCATGGACAGAGAACAGCCATGGAAAAGGTGAGGAATACACTCATCCTGATGGAGATTAATTCAGATACCACATCCAGCTCTTTTCACTGACTACACAGTTAAATGGAAATGGAAACCCTAAACTTTGAGTCATGGGCTTTGCTCTCTTGATCAGAAAGGCCGAGGGATTTGTAATTAGGATGCTGAGTACCTGTAACAGATGGTCTGATTTGTGTGTGAGGATTTGTCTTTGGGGATTTGCCTGTAATCATCCAAGCAGTTTGTGAAGGACCTTGCACCTAAATCCTGGTCCTTGGCCCTAATCACTGGTCTGAGATGACTTTTTGGATATGGAATACGATATAACACCCAGTCCAGCCTGGTAAATCCTGTGTGTATCAGTTAACTGTGGTGTTGATCCGTGCCCTGGGTGCTGTGGTGGATGTCACACTGAACCTAAACCTACCCTGTGCTCCAGCTGAGATTAAGGCAAAGACCACATCAGCGTTCAGAGGGTCAGCACGGCCTGCAAACAGGTCAGGCTGCTGTTCTTCTCCTGTTCAGCACTGAGGAGATCACTCCTGAAACCCTGTGGGCAGTTCTGCTCCCCCCCCAACCCCTTCCAGCTCCAGAGGGACGTGAGGAAAACAAAAAAGCGACTGAGAAAAGCTCTGCCAAAATTGTCAGGAGCCCAGAGCACACGCGCCGTGCAAACATGGTGAGGGACACAGCACCTTCAGGAGGGCAGTGAAAGCTCCCAGACTCTGCTGATCCACGGGATTTTCCCACACCCATCTGCAGAGGTTTGTACTTTGCCGTACGGACACACCCTCAGGGAATAAAAAAGAAAAAAAAAAAAAAAAAAAAAAAGGAAAGAGATTGGGGGTTGTATTCCAAATCAGTTAGTGCTGGTTGTGTTGTGAGTTCCATGAGTCATCCTCAGCAGCCTTAGAGTGTGCAACGATGAGCTCTGCCCAGGTTCAAGAAACATTTCTCAGGCCTGGGCTTGGCTGGCAAGGAGAGAGGGAATAGAATAAGTCACTTTTTGGGGTCCCTTCTAGGCTTGTTTGTCTGATCCTGCATCCTGAGCACTTGTCTTGGCACTTTTGATGTATCTTGGCTGTACAGGCAGTGATCCTGCACTATCACAGCGTGCACTATTGATTTATTACGCTCCAGTGAATACAAGTGAGACATGAGGATTCATTAAGAGCCCCCATTTACGCCTCTGGACTCGATGTGTTTTCAAAACGATGCTCTACAACCTCATTAGTGTCTCGTTCTCATTCACCTGTCGAGTGACAAGAAAAGAAACAACAGGAGCAGAAAATTGATCCCAGGCACTGGTGTCTGATTCCTTGGGAATTCAGCCCTTGTTTCCTCGTGCTGGGATGCCAGTTTGACCCGGGTGAATTCAATAAGTGTAGCGAAGCCTGAAAGTAGAAATATTGAGGGGTGAAACACCGAGAAAGGAGGTTAAAAGGTACAGGTTTCCTTAATTCCCTTTCTTAAAAGTACAGCTGCTGGCTGTCACTCCTCTTGTGCTCTGACTCAGATGAAAAAGAACATATTCTGCTTATTTGTAACAGTGTTTTGGTCTCTTCTGATCCCTTGAATAACTTCCCATGAATTTTCCAAAAGGTAGTCACAAGGAGATTTTTTTTTATTTTTTTTTAATTCCTTTTTAAGGAATGCATTTGCTTCTGGATACATGAGTAATCCTCTCTGATGTTGTCTGCCTCAGATCTCTTTTAGCACTGCAAACGACAAAAAGGTAAATTAAATGTATCCATTTCCATGCTTTGAATTGGCAGCCAACGTCAATGGTTCCAGTGAGAAACTCTGGACTGAATTTAACCAAAGGGAATTGCTGAAAGGCTTCTGGAGAGAAGAGATGTCTTTATTTAAATGCCTCTTTCTCTCTTTTTTATTTTTTTTTTTTAATTTTTTTTTTCCTGGACAGTGGCTTTCTGAAGTTGGTAAATAATTCCCACATCCATGGGACGAATCCTTCTCTCTTCCCCCTTCTTTGTGATCTGTCTGTGAAGCTCTCTGGAATGTGCTCCAAGTACACTCTGCCAAGGATGAGGGTTTGATATTTTGGGGGGAAATGTCCAAAAGGGATTAAAGGATCACAAAGCCATGTGGGGGTTGTGCTCCTAAACCTCCAGGAGCACGTGGGAGTTGACTTCTCTCAGCCTCAGGATGTGAACAGGCATCTTCATGGGAGGGTTGGGTGGTGACAGTGGTGAAGATAAATTTGGAAACAGGCAGCATAAAGATGGGATTCGTTCCACAGAGCTCCAGACACCCAAGTCTGGCTTGGTTTCCCCTGAGACACCTCAGGCTGTGGTTGAATTAATGCTGGAATAAGGCAGATGAGTCACACTCCAGGAACGTCACACCTTCATCTGGCAGGATGGATTTCTCCTGGTGTTGTTTTCAGAGGAGAAGTGAATGGGAGATTTGGTATGAACAGGTTTTGGGTCACACTGAAAAGAGCTGAGTGGTTTCCCTTTGAGTGACCTGAGAGGTTTCCAGCAGTGCCCACCACGCTGGGTGTAGGGAAGGTGGGCAGGACAGTGCTGGACCTGCATGGGGTGGTCCTGGGTGTAGAGAACAGAGCTGCTGGACAAATATGGGACAGGATCAATGCAATAGTTACAGGATAGATCCAAGAGGTGCAGGATGAGGCCTAGTTTTGTCCATGGTGTGAAAAGGTCCAGCAGCAGCCTCTCAGTCTTTCTTGTCCACTCTGTATCCAGGGCCAGCTCTGTCCCTGATACCTTGGTGGCACTTATGGACTGCCCAGAACAGTCTGTGTGTACCTGTCCAGGGTGTTCAGGTAGTGGAAAGGGTTTAAGCTCAGCTCCTGACCTTCACCCTGAAGTGATTTATGAGAGCTCAGCTCCTGACCTTCACCCTGAAGTGATTTATGAGAGCTCAGCTCCTGACCTTCACCCTGAAGTGATTTATGAGAGCTTCTACACTCCTTTCCACCAGCTCTGCTGGGAAGATAATCCCCAGAGGAGTGACAGAGCAGGCAGCCTGGATGGCAACTCCTTGAACCCCAGGCTAGGGCTTGGCTGAACAGGCACCTCAGGTTTTCCCGTATTTGCAAAGCATTTTGTGCCCTCCAGAGGAAAGCACAAGGGAGGAGCTGATGGTGATGCTGACCTGGGTGAGATGTTCTGCAGACACATTAAAATCAGTGGTGAGGGCTGGCTTGCTGCAATCTGCAGTTAGAGGTGCTGTTTGAAGTCTGTGCCAGCTCCCCTCCGGGAAGAAGAAGGAGGACAATGCCCATCTGCCAGTGCCATCTTTCCAGAGAAAAGACTCCAAAGAGAGGAATCCATGGGGTGGAAGGAGAAAACCAGCAGAAAAAAAATTCACACCCTCAACTAGTTGAAAGGGGAAACAACCTGCTTAATAACCATCTGGAGAAATATAATATATAGACATAATCAGAACTGGGCTGCCCTTGCTTGGTGTTCTCCTCTGGAATGAGAATTTAACCACCTCCAAAACACCCAGGTCATGAGACTGCAGGTCTTTAATAAGGGAGATGGTCATGGAAAAGACTGCCCTGGAGGAGGAAGCTCAGGGCTGAGCTGGAGACGTTCAGCAGATGGGCAGGATTGTTGTAATCCTTGTCCAAAACAGCAGATCTTTTATTCTGCCATAAGAAGGGCCACAAGCAGAGGGACCAGCCTGGAAGTGTAAATGGAAGGGATGGTTTAAAAATGGAAGAGAGAAGGGGTGAGAAAACCTTGAGGACTGCTGGGTTTTGCATCACAGGAGAGAACCATTTACTGAAAAATCTAAAAACCCTGAGGCTCACCCTGGTAGAACAATAATCTAGGCAAGAAAAACATGGGATAGAATGATTTGGGTTACAAGGGACCTCAAAGATCATCTCATTCCGACCCCCTGCCATGGGCAGGGACACCTTCCACCAGCTCAGGCTGCTCCAAGCCCCGTTCAACCTGGCCTTGGACACTTCCAGGGATCCAGGGGCAGCCACAGCTTCTCTGGACAACCTGTGCCAGGGCCTGCCCACACTCCCAGGAAAGGATTTCTTCCTAAAATTTAATCTCAGCCTGCATCTTTCTTGGGATTTTCATGGAACTCTTCACAGTCAACTGGGTTGACTCCTAAAATCTAAAGGTCCATGTGTAGGCTGGTGTTTCTAAAGGGTTATAAGAAACACCATTCCCATCAAAATTAGTACTTAACCTCACAAACATTGAAATGTTTGACTTCTGGGATGAGATTTTGGGGTTTTAGGAAGTCAGAGAAGCTCCACTTATGAACTACTGGGACCATTACAGGATGTTGAGTGTGTGGAGCAAGAAGTCTCATGTTTATTATCTCACTCCTCCCTTCTTCTTAGGGCTGAAGCTTTTTGGCTGAAAACCTGCTTCAAGCTTTACCTTTTTTTTAATGACTTTGCCTTTAAATATGTTGAAATGCAGTGATATTGGACACGAGCCAGCTCCCCTATCATTTTATCTAACACTGGGCATAACCCACAGTAGAAGTTACTGCCAGTCAGGAGGAGGATGACATCAAATTTAGAGGCAGAGGGATTATTTTATTTGCCTCCTGGAACCATTTCAGTGAAAGGAATCGTCTATAAAGCAGCTGAGAAACTGGGAAGGGGCACGTGGACACTGTGGATGAAGAGATGAAGTGATGCATTAAACCCAGCAAGCCCAGCCATGGTTTTTAACATGCAGCACACACACACACTCTCCTTAATAATGAGAGGGATATTTTTGGATTATCACGCCCTGCTATGAAAAGCCTGCGTTTGTTGCAAAGAAATCTGAGGAGGGAGGAGAAAAAAATAATAATAAAGAAAAGCTTTCTTATCCTACAGGTGTTTTCCCCATCCTATTTTCCTTGTTGAAGAAAGTTTGCAGTCCCAAAACACGCAGGCACTGGAGGAAAGGTGTAAACACAAATCCAGGATGGTGTGTGGAAAAAAAAGGTTTAGTGCTCTGAGGGCAGAAAACCTGGAAAACAGAAAGGGAAGGTTGGTAAATGGTTATCTCAGCAAAAGGAACAGTGGGGTGGGGTTAAAAGGCTGGATGTTTTTCCTGTTTTTTTTTCAGTGTCTGACATCCAGGTTTTTGGATGGCTCTCAGATCTGATGTAAATAAATGATTTTTGGAGAGTGAGCTGGGAAAGCTCAGCTTTATCTAAGCTGGCTCTGCTTCCAAAGCCTTCACCCGTGTCAGGATGAGGCCCGTGGAGGAGCCCACAACACTCTGCTGGTGTTTGCTCCCACCCACCTTCATTTTCCTCCATTTTCCCAGTTTTCTGGCTCAGGCACCAGTTTTTGGGGCAGGCAGAGAGGATGGGGAGGGGGAAGTTATTTTTATCCCCACAGCTGTTCCCTCGGATTCTCGTTCAGCATCTCAATTCTGGGGGTGATCTCAGCGTAATTAGGAGGTTGAGGTAAAATCCAGAAATGCACTTAAAATTTGGGTGTTATTATTCTAGAATTAGCACTGGTTACAAGCAGATAATTGTGCTTAGTGTTGGACAGACTCATTATGGGATATAATTCTGGCTGGCAATGGAGCTAAAAAGGGTCTTTTTGCACAAATCCTCTTTCACAAAGATTTCCTTTTTTAAAAAATCTGTCAATTAAAGCACAGTGTTTTCATCTAGTTCACCATTTTTAAAAAAGCAGGTATTTTTGAATATTATGTTCTTAAAATACTCCATTTCTAATTTTGAGTCTAACGTCATTAAAAAAAATACTCTCCAGAAAAGCTAAAACAAAAGGGTCATTTGAGGTTAATGGCTTGATAGCCACAAAATTATTTTCACCTTTTTATTTCGCTGATAAATTAATTTTTTTTTTAAAGGATGACACAAATGATTTCTTCTCCGTATTTCTGTTTGGCTTTTGGTGTTTGTTTTTGTTTGTTTGTTTTTAATTGCAAAAAAAAATCAAAATGCAGTTACTCAGCTGTGAACAAGGGATCTTACAGGAAAAATCTCAGCACCTTGAGGGAGTAAATCAGATCCCACAGGTTTCCAGCCTGAGGTCCATCCACTGCCTTCTCCTCCCTCCCTAAGACTTCTTACACCCTCTAGTAATTCAGTCTGTGGCTTGAAAACCAGGTCTATTTCAATAAATAAAATTATTTTTAACTGCCCCCTCCCCATCATTATTTATTCAGAATGAAAGGGTTTGCAGGTGACGTTCTCACAAACCATCTGTGATCTGACAACACGCCCTCAGTCAAGGAATATTGATAAATTGCTTTTTCCCCACATTTTATTCTTATCTATTCCACGTACCAGACATGTTGTGTATTCACTTCCCACTCCAGTGCTGCTCCATGAAAATAAAAACCACATTAAAAGTGGGTGAACTGAGGAGGTAAAACCTATAAAAACACTTTGATGGGTCAGTCCTCAGGTTCATCTCTTGTTATCCAGTCCTCAAGGTTCCTAAAGCCCTTTCCCAGGGACAGATATAGGAATAAAAGAGTTTTCCTTGGGATATTCTCTCAAATTCCCACAGCATTAGACTTGGGGGGAGTATTGGGGAATGAGGTGAGGTGTTTTTGTGTTTTATGCATTTTCCTTTTCTCAACCTCTCCAGTTGTTGTTTGAACTCGTGCAGTTTTCTCTGCCCTCTGCTCCAGGGAGTTCCACAGTTCCACATCCCTTTTTTTTTTTTTTTTTTTGGCATCTCCTTCAGTTTGTTTGGAACTGACCAATCGATGATTTGCTTTAATTACTCCCCAAGAAAATCAAGGGCAGCATTTGCTGCCTTTTAATCTTCTCTGGCGCTGCTCCCATCACTCTGGATTTTTAGGTGTCCATCATCCCCTCCTCAGTCTGGCTACAACCTCTCCATTTGCTCCTCATTCTGATGCCATCAGTGGATGATGGATCACCCCTTCAGTGATGGATCTTCCCAGCAGCTTCTCCAGAGTTATTATAAGGTGACCAAAACCACACAGAGTTTTTGAGAGGCAAGGACGTTACCCAGGGAGTCATTTTTCACCCCACTTAAGAGATTCTAAAATTTCATTCGCTTTTTTTGTCTGATGCTCGCTGCTGAAGTGACATTTCCATAAAAGAATTGCCATCCCAAGGCCTCATTTTTCAGTGGTAACAGTTGTGTCACATCTGCCATCGTGCAAGAAAGGCCTCTGAGCCTCCAAACTGCAGATTGACCCTTCCTGTGAGGACTCGAAATCGGTGAAAATCACTTCGAATCCTATCATGTCTGTTTAACCAGGGAAGTGGAAGGCTGAGAGAGACAAACAACCCTTCATATATAGCAGAGATGGGGAGTAAAATGACCTCATTTTCTGAGTTAGTGTCTTTGCATCATCCAGTACCATTCACAGAGTACGGATGGTTCAAAACCATCCTGGAAATCTCCAGCTGGGATTAATGCTGTCATAGAATCATGGAACCACAGAATGCTTTGGGATGGAAGGGACCTTAAAGATCATCTCATTCCACCCCCTGCCACGGGCAGGGACACCTTCCACTAGCCCAGGTTGCTCCAACCTGGCCTTGGACACTTCCAGGGATCCAGGGGCAGCCACAGCTTCTCTGGGCAACCTGTGCCACAATTTCCTCAAATCCCCGTGTCTGATGTTCAGGGGGTTGGGTGGGGGTGTGGGGCATGTGCTTTATAACCCTATAAGTGCAGAAGGAGGATGGGAATATTTCTTTGCAAGTAGAGGATGGGGGGTTTTTAGGGCACCAAAGGGATTGCAATGGTAAATATTATTTCTGCACGGAATTGTTTGTCCCTTATGACTTTTCCACCCATTTGTCACAGTGCTGGGTAAGGTGGGGGGTGGAGGAAGGCTGCCACAGGTTTGGAAAGGAAAAATCATAATTTAAAGTAGCAGCAAAGTATGTAGACCTTCAGCATGAAAAATATACATCTCACCCACTCACCCTAAAAAATATAACACTATTATTCAGTAGAAACAATAACAGTTAAATTTCCTTGGTGTAATCCACTGTTGGTTGAGGAATGTAAGAGTTTTAAAATATTCTCTCATTAAAAAGCAGATACATTTTGATAAAATCTTTTACACTGTCCTCAGCTTTTTAGTTTTGATAAATAAGCTTCATTCATCTTGAGCACACCGGGAGACTGAAGAGGAAGAGCTCAGATTTCCTGGGATTTCCAAACTTGGGCTGAGTAATGAAAAGAAGCCACAACAGAATTCAACAGAAAACTCTTTTCTTCCTTATTTCATCAATTTACATCACAGATGTCACATGAGGGGCAAGGACAGCTGTGTGGAGATGCTGAGGGTGGTTGCAGTGGACAGATGGGCCATGTCTGGGTGTTTCTGGGGTTTTTACCACGTTCCTGGGATGGGTGAGGACTCAGAATCCCGATTTCTAGTTAGTTCAGCACTTGCAAAGCCAGCTGGAGCACTAACAGAGAGGGAAGGGCTGAACTCTGTCAGGAAATGTCCAGATTTTAAACCCAGGAGTTTAATCCCAAATTCTGGAAAACCGGTGTTTTTCATTTCAGAAAATAAACACTTAAATCCTAATTGCAAAACCAAACCCCCCAAAAAAATCCTGGCACATGCTAAAAATACACTCAACCCTCAGCCTTGTGCAACGCAGTTACTCCACTTGTGTCCATGCAATCAGGATTGTTTACACCACTAAATCCCACCGACAATAGCCCAGCAGTAAACAGCAAGCCAAATGCAAATCATGGGCTTGCCTGGCAAGAGGCTGGAATGTTGGACACCCAGGCTGCTGGGTGACACCCTGCTGGGGAAAAAAACAGTGCTGTTGTGAAAGAAAATTGAGGCTGAACTCCCAAAATGACCATCAAACGTGGAATCACGGAATCAGCCAGGTTGGAAAAGAACTCTGAGACCGTCAAGTCCAAGCCATGACCCAACCCCATCCTTGTCACCCAGTCCATGGCACTGATGGCACGTCCAGTCTGTCCCTAAACACCTCCAGGGATGGGGAATCCACCCCCTCCCTGGGCAGCCCATTCCAATGGCTGAGCACTCTCCATGGAAAGAATTTCTTCCCCAAATCCAACCTAAACCTCCCCTGGGACAGCTCCAGACTGAGTCCTCTTGTCCTGCTGCTGGTTCCTGGGATAACAGACGATCCCTCCTCACCCCCCTCCTGTCAGGGAGCTGCAGAGAGTGCTGAGTCTCCCCTGAGCTGCTCTGAACCCTGTTCAACAGCAGTGTTGGAGGGGGGATTATTTTCCTCCTGTGTAACACTGATTTAATGCTCTGCTGACTTGATGGCCGGTTAATATCCCTAAATCATCTCTGAAGGCAGTGCAGGAATGTTGATGACTCCAGCCATGCTCTGGCCTCAGTCCTTTTCATTCCAGGCTCATTTGTTTTTATTAAGCAGATGGATAGTCCAGTGATCTGTGGGAATTAGGGGTTTCCCCTTGGGGGATGGGCTTCAAAGCCTCCAGAACATCACAGGGAAGCTGACTTGAAATCCAGCCCCTGCTAATGGAGACTCCCACTGAGGTGCAGCCTTTGAATCCTGCCCAGCAGTGGCGATTGCAACTCCCTTATTCATTAATCTGCTCAAAGGAAAACAGTGTTAAAGACCTCAGCTCACACCCAGGAGAGGAAAAAAAATCAGCTAAGGATGGATGAACACTAGCAGAGCTGCTGGCACCTGGCAGTGGAGGAAAAGAGGTGCTGGAGTTCACAGTTCCAGTGAATTCACTGTCTCATTTGGGAATCAGGGCTGGAAGAGGAGAACAGACACGGCAGGACTGATTTCAATGGCTCAGTCCATAGGCAGGTGAAGGAGGGGTAAAATATCCACTTTCACAATGTCAGGGTCATTTTAATTCAATATCAAACGTGTCAGTAATTCTTTAGCCCAGCAATGCCCCCAAATTTGATATTACAATGCAATTATCAAATCCACCATTTGGATTTAATGTCCCTCCATGAGGACATGAAGAGTGTGTTCATACCCTCTATCCTTCCACCACTGGTGGCTGCAGTTTGGAACATGATAAAACAAAGGAGGATTGAGAAACAAGATGATTAACAGTTTTGAGCAGCGATACCTGTCAGCTTCAGAGCTGACAGGAGGGGGAAAATAAACGCTGATGATTTAAGGAAGTGAAAAACATTACCCAGCGTAGCTTAAATCAGGTGGATTAGCTGGAGTGAGAAGATGCAGTAATTGGATTCTTGGTGTGATGGTTGATTGTATTACATTGATTTTATCCACAGCTGAGCGTTGCAGGTTCCCTCCCTTCTTGGTTCCTGAGCAGTGGAAAGTGGATGGAGGGGATTATCAGTAGGATTTCAATATGTACACCCCAAAATGTTGATATCCCTCTGTGAACTGAGTGCCACTCAAAGATGTTCTTCTCTGAAGGGGCATCAGCTTAACTGGGAGAAAAAGAACTTTGTGTACTTTGGAGAAAATCAATGGAAGTGGCAAGTGGAAATGATTTGCCTTGCAAATCCAGGATCGGAAAGAAGGGAACCTGCCTCCAGCTCCTGATTTCACTCCAAACTTCCAGCATTTTTTCTGGGAATCTGTGTCAGAATAGAACACTAGAGGTGTGTGTGTTCTGACATCCTCAAAGCTGCCACTCAGACAGTGGCAAAAAATGGACCCCCCAAAATCCAGCTCTGTCAGGAAACCCCTAAATCACCTGGAAATGCATTCACAGAATGGGTGAGCATAAAAAATCCTGGGGGAAAAAAAAAATCTTGGTGCAGCCAGGAGCAGTTGTCTCAGATTGTTTTCAGGTTTAATCAGTGGCTTTTACAGTTAAAACTCAAAAAATTTGGACAACTGCAGCCCCCTGGCCATTGCAGGGTTGAGGTGAAGGGTGAATGGGGTGAGGTGGCACCAACCTGCACTTGCACCACTCACACCAAAATCTACTGAAGTCTTTACAGAAGCTTTTGCTGTTAAGGGAAATGTTGATAAGAAGTGAAAAAATGGAGGGGGGAAAAAATATAAATCAGCATTATCAATCTGGAATATTAAACTGGAAAGGAGTTTAAGAAGGATTCTCCAGATCTTACACCCACAGGTCTCACATCATCCATCAGGCTGGGATTAAAATGTCAGCCCTTTTTGAATATCCACAGTGCCCAAGTTACATTGTTCTGAAACTCATAAATCTTTAGTGTATTAAGGCAGGAAAAAAAGGACTTTCAGGGTTTTGCTGGCTGTGAGACTGAATCTGGGGAGATTTTTCACTGCACAGAAGAAAGCAGAGGCTTTAAAAAGTAAAAAAAATAGGTCTATTTTTGTCTGAAGTTAATTTCTATATTGTGTTTTCAGAGGGTAAGATAATGATATTTTACAGAGGTGGATATACAGCATCTGAGTGTAAATTAACTGGGAAAATTTGGATAATCTGTATTATTGGCATGCAAGTCAAGGATAAATAGTGTTAAAAAAAAAAGGAAAATTAAAAGGACTTCCAAATGAGAAGTGAGGGGAAATTATGCAGGAATTAAAAAGGAATTGTAAGAACATCACCAGGTCCATGGCAAAAAAAACCCCAGGACTGAAGAGGACTGAAATAACATTTTGAGATACAAGACAACCTCTGGGATCCAGTTTGAACTGCTGGGTCAGTGAATAAACCCAGGGAAATAAATAGTTGCATAAAAATAGCCTGGGGAAAAAAAAACACACACACACACAAAAAAAACCCAAACAAAACAAAACAAAAAAAAAGAAAAAAAAACAAAGAAAAAAAAAAAAAAAAGAAAAGAAAAGAAAAGCTAAATTCCAGACTGATATCTTTTCATTGGTACCCTCAGATTTAATGGGATGTGCTAAAATAACCTGATAATTGCTGCTGTTTTCTCCAGGGCTGTGACACACAAGCCTTGGGAAGTCGTCACTGCGGGAGCCCTCAAAGACTTTTTGCCCTGAAAATGGAGCTCCTGCTTCAAAGAGATCAAATCAAAGGGGAAAAAAACCCCACAAACATTCAGGATCCTTTGTCTTTAAATAAATCTGAAACCAGAGGCCACTCCTCGTCACCCAAAAACAACGTTCCAGCTTCAGATTTTTTGACCACAGGGCTTGAAACAGCAGGAAAAAAACCAGGAATTTCAGCTGGGAGGAGTGTCTGAAAATGGGTGTTTATGCAACTGTTTGTGAGGTGTTGGCTGGTTGGATAGCTCTGGTTTTCATTTGAAAAGATAAATTTAAATTACACACAGAAAAAATTAATAAGTGCTGGATGAAACGGAATGTTTTAACGTGGTTTGATCCAAAACAATTTGTGATGAGCAAGAACCATACTATTCTTTTTATTTCAACATTCTTTTTATTTCAACATTCTTTTTATTTCAACTATTCTTTTTTACCCCCACTATTTCTATTATTATTCACTACTAGTCACTATTTCTATCGTTATTTTATTTCCCTATTTCACTATTCTTTGTATTTCAACATCCCCTATGTTTTTGTCACTTCCTCTTTCTCCTTTCGAGTGGGAGGAGAGGGGTTTGTTATTATATAAAACAAAGAAAAAAAATAGCTCTGATCATCTTGAATTGCACCAATTCCATCCCTCCACCAGCATGGCAGTTTTGAGGTAAAAATTAAAAACACCTTCACCAAAGTAAACAAACAAACATATCCCCCTGGAAATATAAATCAAGGAATCACTAAATATAAATCACTAAATATAAATCAAGGAATTTTTGATTTTTGTTGTACCCTTCAATCTTCATAAGAATTATCATATAATCACCTTACCCCTCCTATTTTTGACTCAGGATATTTGCCAGCTGTACTGTATTTACCAGGATATATTCATGATAAGAATGAATCACCTTGGAAAGGTAATTAATCCTCCGCTGGACTAAGGTGACAATGAGCTCCCACCAGGAGCTGAGGTGGGTGTCTTTCTTCAGATCTTCTATTTGGTGCTTGTAGAAAAGCAGAAGTTAAAAAACAAAACAAAACAAAACAAAACCATGAAAAAATTGATGTAGTACAGAAGTTTCAGAAAGCTGGGACCAGTTTCATCAGCAGTCTGGGAAACAGGTCTGTGAAATCCGTGGCATTCCCAGAGTTGTCTTTCATTCTGGTTTTGAAGAAGTTCAGCATTTCATTTCCTAAATAACAGGGTGAATTATTAGGCTATTTTGCTTTGTTTTATGCTCTTTTGGCCCTAATGACCTGCTCTGGCACAACCAGTGCTTGTGGTCAGGCAGCTCAACTGGGGTACTTAAAAGAGTCAGATCAAAGGAACGGACCAAAAATACCCACGAAATCAAGGGGAAAAGAAAGGAAGGGAGGGAGTAATTTTAGACATCAGCTTCCCATGCTATCTAATATTTCCCATAAATTCAATATTAGTATTTCTCCAGCTTCTGGTTGCAGAGGGCTCTGCACTGTCTGTAGGAAGACACAATCCTGCTGAGCCCTACTGCGGCCCTTGATGTTGAAGATGCCCAGGGAAAAAGCAGACAGGAGTTTTAATTAGAGGAGATCTTATTGAAATAAGATTTTTCTTCTGTTTATTAACAGCCTAGAGGCTTAGGGGAGGGCTATGCAGCAGGCCTTTAATTAAACTGTTTACTTTGAAAGGGAATTTGCTGGAATCCATCATGGTCAGGTGTGTGTTAGTGAGACAATAAAGTGGTAAGGGCAGCAAATGTTATTTTGTCAAGAGGCAGAGGGGGAGAAAAACCACAGTCCTGGTTGCAATGTGATTTGGGGATTTGCTTTGGACAGCACAATATCTGGGAAATTGCTTCAGGGTCATTAGAGAGCAAATAAATGTTAAAAATGAAAGCACAAGCCTGGCACATAAGGAAGTTGCAGGGGCATGTGGGTTGGTGGCAAAGTCATCCCCAGTCATCCACAAAAGACATCTTTGGGAAGCAACAGCAATACCACCGAAAGCAGCAGCTCTTATTGCTGTGCTAGTTGAGGTAATCTTTGCTGTCATCTCATCTGTATTAGGCAGATCTTTTAAGATCACCCTCTGAATGTGCTCATCAGGCAGAGCTGAGCAGGCATCTGCGTTACAGTTTGAGTGCTGGAGAAGGTGAATCCCCTTCTGAGGGACAGAGAGCGTTGTAATTTGGGTTGTTTCAGTGTGGGATGATTTGAAACATAGTGGGATTGTCTTCAGGTATCTTTATTAAAACATCTGCCCCACTGCAAGTCAGCTTGTTCTAGAACAAAATAAACAGTTATTTTGAAGACAATATTCTCTGACCTCTTTAAACATCCTGTTTAGCAGGGATTTAATTCTGTTCTGTCCCCTCCTGACAGGATGCAAAGCCATCACTCTCCAGACATTCTGGTTAGCTCAGGAAAGTTCCTCTCTGGTGTGGTTGCAGACTCTCACACTCACAGACACCCAGGATGGGCTGATGCAAAAAAAAAAGCTGTTTAGAACTGAGTGCTTGCCAAAGAAAATACAACAGTGTTGATAAGTTGTTAATAAGAATCATCAGAAATGCTCTGGAGACCTTTTTGTCAGCTCAGCGGTGGAGAAAGAGCCTGAGATCCTGAGTGGAGTCAGCACCATGGACAGCGCCACTATTATTTATTCCACTTTTTTTTATCTTGGAAAATCGGAGTGGCAATTAGAAATACTGGTTGTGACATATGCGTTTTCTTCCTAGCAAAAACAATATAATCCCTGTTGTGCACAAGATGAAAAAGGCATACAAAGGCTGCCTATTTAAAAAAGCAAATTATAACAGGGAATAATTATTCAGAAGCACACAGGAAAATCAGAAAGTATTCTTTCATATCGTTTACCCTCTAAGTTATGCCGTTTTTGCCTTGCCTTGTTGCTTTAATGTTATGAACAGCGTCAGGAGATGGAATTTTGATGCAGTTCTTGGGCTGCTCTTCCCATCATCACTTCATTAAGTTCCAAGGTCATAACAGGAGACCAAAGCTAATCAGATGAGCAAACTCAGGTGACTTGACAACTGCCAGCTGAATTGTTTCATTATTTTGATTAGCAAATGCCTCAGGAGTCATTTGGTATTTACAGAGAAAATGAGAAAATGCCATTGTCACCCGCTTATTTTCGGCACTGCCTGTTCCCATCTCGACTGCGAGACTTTTATGAGTTTGTTTTTTTTTTTTCCTCCTCGTGCTGTTCATCATCAATTTGCTCGACTTTCATTTCCACAGAAGAGCAGCAACGTTTTGCTAAGAAACAGTGCCCATTTCTATTTTGTGAGTGGAGGAAATTATGTCTGTGCCTTTGCACATCACCAGGACGAGTCCCTCATCTCCAGTCCAGTGGGGCTTTGGGTTTTTTTTATATGTCACAATGCATCCAGACTCTTTGTAATGATTTTCATGCCCACATTCACTTCCTTCCATGCTAAAGACCTTCATTAAGTGGTGACTAGCCTAAATAAATTTCGTCTATTTAGAGTAATGTTGGTTTCATGGGCCTGCCAGGTGATAAAATTTCCTTATTGCTGCAAAATTCATTGCCTTTGCCTTTCCCCCTGACGTTTTCAGTGAAAAGGAGTGAATTTTAGAGATTGCTCTGACAGCTTTCACAGGTGATTACATTTGCAGCACCTCATGAGTCACCACGGATTGCCTTTTAGCCCATGGCAAATACAAAGTAAAATATTGGGCCTGTAAATCCCCACAACCTCTGAGGGGAACCCAGAGTCACGGGGCAACCAGGGGAGCTCAGGATCTCTGCAGGCCAAGAGCAGTTTGGAGAGCGAGGAGACCACGAGGGATATCATGGAATGGTTTGGGTTGGAAGGGATCTTAAAGATCATCTTGTCCCAACCCCCTGCCAGGGGCAGGGACACCTTCCACTATCCCAGGTTGCTCTGAGCTTGGTACCATTTTACTCCTTTTACTTGCCTTTTGCTTTATTTTTTTTTTATATTTTTTTATTTTGTTGTTGTTGTTTCCTTTTTTTTTTTTTTTTTTAATTTTTTAAATAAGACAGTGAAGAGCTTGCACTGTCCATCGCCTTCCTTTCAAAAATATGGAGACTTTGCTTCTTTTTTTTTAATGAGATGCTGAGGCAGAGATTCAGACATTATTGCCCTTTTTCTCAGTGCCTTAAGGGTCTTCCCAACATTTGGACTCCACACAGTGACATATATATATATATATATCTATATATATCTATAAAACTTCCAGCTGCTCACAAAAAGCACTTAAATGTCCCTTCAGGCCACGTGTGAACCTTTGGAGCTCAGGTCAGCTGTGACATTAATGACTAATAACAGCACTTTTGTCTCCTTGCATAATGCAACTGTGGCATTAATTACCAGTGAGGTCACGGGGCAGGTTTAGAGCCCAGCTGCAAATCTAAAGTAGTTGACCCCTAATTTTTTGATTAATCTCAAAATCTCCTCCTTATTGACTCAGTTAACATTCAGTTCAGCTCTTCACCTTTTTTAGTCAGACTCATTTTTTTTTTCTCTGCATAATAAAGAGCAACAAAATATAAAATAAAAATATAACAGCTCATTATCTGGAATATATTTCCCCAAATCATCAGACTTTCAAAAATCTCTGTCAATAAAAGGACCTTTCACCTTTCCAGATGTGCGGATACCCAGCTGGCTGATGCTCTCACTGCATCTTTCAGCCCATTTTTTTTCCCAGCAATGTGGGATTATCTGGGAGGAGATGGGAAAGATGGAGTAAATTTACAGACAGCTAAACAGATGATGTGCTTCACCACATTAGCTTTGCAGTCCATAAATGTTTATATAAATATAAATATAACTGCATAGACCTGTGTGTACATGTTCATATGGATGGATGTATTTTATACATTTATTTATAATTTTTTTTTGGTGTGTCTATAAAAACCCTTTGGCTCCACAAAAAAATCCTGCCTAATTCACTCAGATTACATCCTCTCAATCCCAAATCTAGTGCTGAAGAATTAAACACTGAACAGCACAACAAGGTTTTGGGGGCTTGGTCCACGTTCTCCTGAGGAAGGTGGAAGGAGTGTGGTGGGCTTTGATTGAACCTCTGCTGCCTCAGTCTATTATTTGTGCTACAGAGTTGCCTAAAACTTTTTATTGTGCCAGCAAACTTGTTACAGGCACAACCTGCATTTTTTTTAATAGTTTTTACAGGTTTTTATGCAAATAAGCCGATGGAGCAGCCACTTTACCAGCAGCATTCCTAAAGACCCACTGAAGATGAAGCTTTACTGCCACTAATTCCTTAATCTGCTGAAAACCCTCATTATTTATTGCTGGAATGAGCTTTCATTTCCTAACAGTGTCAGGAAAATAGTATTTTTTGCTACATAACCCTTAGCATAAATTAGTGTTACCACTTTAAAGAGGACTAGTAAATATTTGTGGAGATCTTTATTTTTTTGATTCCCGTAGCAGGAAGCAAATGATGTTTCTGAGCTCAGTCCCTGCTCTTCATACATAATCCCCAAAATGTTTCTTGTGTCAACCAAGTTCTGTAAATGGGGATCTGAGGAGAGCTGTTCAGTTTGAGGACACTGAGCCTGAAGGGCTTGGTGAGCTGAGGAAGGAGCGTGCAGGGAATCCAGCTGAGATATTCCTGGTGCCAGGTGGATGAGGCTTTTTCGGTCTCCCTGCAAATTCCTTCCTGTTTAGTTGCAGCTCTCAGTTCCTACCAAGCAACATTCCACATTCCCTGCCCTAAACTTGTCCATATCCTAATTCCCGACTTCCAGCCTGACCTTTTCTCCCTTTTTTCCTCTTGCTTTCCCTGACCAAGGAGTGGCTCCTCACCTTTGCACAGCTTGTCCCTTGCTCAGGAGCCCTTTCTGCTGGTGACCCTTGCACAGGGATCCTCACAAGCTCACAGATTCCTTGTCTCTCTGAGACAATAATTAGATAAAAATCCACCAGCAGATTTGTTCCTGTGCATTACCATTTATTGGGAAATTATTTTCCACTCTTTTATTTATTTATTTATTTTTTCTCCAAAGCTTTATTCTGTCTTGGACTGGCTGAGGCAATGACAACAATTTAAACAGGTTATAAGGGGAAGCTCATTAATTTCTTCAAGAAGTGCATTTTTTCACCCTTAGTTTGCTAAATGCTTTAGAAAATACTGTCTGCAAAGCTTTTTTGATATGTGGCTGGGATTCCATGAATTGCAATACTTATTTTCCTTTGAAAATCTTGAAGACAAAAGACCCAGCTCACAACCAACCCACACAAACCTCTTATTCCAGTAAAAATTTGGGTTCCCAGCTGGTTGTGATTCTGTTTCTGTACTTGATGAGTTGAAGGATAAAATATGGGGTGGGAGAAGGTTTATTCAGGCATTTTTTATGTTATTTATACAGTCTGCTTTCTGAACCCTCTTCAAATATCAGGCAAGTGCTCATTTCTGGGAATTCCGTTACTTACTGAAGTCCTTGTAAAGTCATCTTTTAAAACAACACAGGGAGGCATCTGCTGTGATTGACTTGTACAGTTAATACAGATATTTCTACAGTTTCAATTCATCTATCCCAATCTCAGACTTGTTTCAGATTCAGAAAGATAATTTTATTCTTTACCTTTTAATTATTTTTATAATACTATTTTATTTTTCTTATTTTATAATTTATTATTTTTGCTTATTTTTATTTTATTTATCGTTTGTTATTACTTTATTTTGTTATTTTTGATTCTATTATTTAACAGCCCTAAAGATCTCAAGTTAAAAATTAATGAAAAACTTCAGCAAACAAAAATAATAATAAAAAGATATTTCATCTTTCAAATAACAATGTGTCAAGTGTCTAAGAAGCATTTAGGAAATGTCCTTAAAAAATGGTGTAACCTTTGATCAGTGCTGGTAAATTCAAACTGAAACATTTCTATCTTATTCTTTATATATTTTTTAAATTATTTTAAATTATTTTTAATTATTTTTAAATCTTATTCCCACCTGGTTGGCACTGACCTCTGGCACCGTAACCTATAAAATAAAGGTGGGTTTTTACTGACCTAATACGTGTGTGTATGTGTAGTGTGAGAGGTGGAACATGGGGTGAAAAATTCCAAGTCCTGGCATAAAGTCAAGCCTTTGTCACCAACGTGATGTAATGCCATATTTCCTCTAGCCTAAAAATAGGCAGAATTTGGCAGCCACTCTTTATCCTTCCAGCCAATCCACTGCTTCCCAGAAAGTGCTGCCCTTGCATAATGTCATTTTTTTTAAAAAAATGTAACCCAACGTTTACACCAGGACGTGGAAAAATCCCCTGTGATGTCTGCACTGATGGCTAAAGGGAGAATAGCCAATAAAGCAAATTTAGCTGGTTGATTAAATGATTCAAAAGCCTGGTTTGGTAAAGCAGTAAAAGTGTGAGCTCCAGATTCAATGGAGTTCTGCATTTGCCTCCACTTTGTCTTCTGAACAGTTAAATGACAGATGTGCTGAAATAGATATTTATTTGTGCTCTCTTTTTTTGTTTGTTTTTTTCTCATATGAAGTGTGAATTCGTTGTAATGGCACAAAACTCTCCTGGGAGTTTTGCAGAGTTGGGAATAAAAGAGGAACACGGGGACAGGGGTGATGATGCCTTTCCAAAAATGATAGCAGTGTATGAGCAGTGGGCTCAGACCTCCATACACACCTAAATACAGGGAAATTCCAGCTCTCAGGGACCAAAACATTCCAGTAAATGTGCAGTGTCCCCAGGGGTGTTGCAGGAGAGGGGTGCAAGTGGAAAAGGAGCTGATCAAGGCACTGGGGTCCTCCCAGCAACCTGTGCACCCACTGCTCAGAATAAACATGTTTTTGTGCAAAGATATTAGAGAGAAGACAAATAAATGGTGGAAACCTGTTCAGGGTATGATTCCACTCTCCTGTCACCACACACAGGGCCTTTCATAAGCTGTCCAAGCTCCACCCTGAAAGCAGTTGACACTTTTCCCTGAAACTTTGCTGCTTTAATCACTGTGCTGTCCCGACCTTCAGCACTCCCAGGTGCTTCAGATTGGTTTGACCTTGGCTAAATGACAGACCAGGAGCAGGAAACCAGTGGAGTTCACTGCTGCTGGAGGAGCAGAGGGGCTGACACAGCGACCTGAGTGTGTGTGCAGTGCTGATGACTCACAGCCTGGAGCAGTGGCTGTCCTTTACTTCAGGGGGGTGCTTTGAAATCCATTTCCTACCCTATGGATTTCAAATTGTGGGAGTTGTTCCTGCCCTTTTGTAAGGAAGCTCTGCTTCATTGTCCCACCTCGCTTTGTGTTGGGTTCATTTTTCTAATGAAGAGGGAGACGATGGAACAATTCACACAGTTCAGTTTAGATTTTCCCATGCAGAGTGCAGTAGTTCAGGTGTAACACCCCGTTCAGATCACTGCCCCATTTTAGCTTGCTGAGGTATCCTACAGGTCACCAGGCAGAATTTCATTTCTTAGGGCTGTGAACTTTCAGAATGAAGTGTTTCCCAACAGCCCCTCAGCATTTGCATTGTCAGTGTGAACGCTGTGAGTGCATCATAAATCATTCCTTTCAGACTTCAGAGCCTGGGACACATTCAAAGTGAAGGTCAAAGTTATCTTTCTCGAGCAATGAGCACACAAGTTGGATGATGAATGGAAAAAGAAACGAAACAACCTTCACCTGCTTTCGATACAAAACCATCCAGCTGGAACTCAGAGCATGCAAAGGAACTGAGTTTGATGGGTTACAGCTCAGTGTTTATGGAAATGTTATTTTTAAAGCAAAGGAAAGGAGCCTTTCAGACTTTTAATCTGTGGAGCACACCCTGGCATCAGAAAATGCAGAGCCTACAGGGAGCAGACACAGGACCAGGTCGAGAAGCAATGCTGGAACTAATCCCACTGACACAAAGGCATCATCCTCCAAAGCAGTAATCAGTGGCCTGCAGAACATGTCCCTTAAGCCTCAGCCTGTTCTCTGTCTGAAAAAAAACCCCACAAACTTGTAATTTGGAGGGATGAAATGCTCACAGGGCTCAGCCAGTCTGATTGTGGCCTGATTTTTGAGCTGAGTATATGTGGATATACAGAAAAGATTTCCAGCTGTCTCAGTTGCCCCTCAGTATACTGTATTTTCATCTCCTTTTCAGCTTTCTAAGTGCTGTGGACTGTGCTGTCTTTTCAGAATTGCCTTTTCTCTATCTCTGACTTAAATCCGGTGAGGGCAAAATCAAGTTACAGAATGTAGCTATATTGTACAATAGAATATAGAATATCTAGTTGGAGTATTCCCTGAGCATTTGTGACTGTAGGATCTCATTTTTGATCTGAGGAATACAGAAGAAATCATTCCCCAAATGACCACCATCCTACATCCCTCAGCCCGGTGATCCCTACATCCCAACACTTCTCCCTGAGCTGCTGCCTGTTTTATGGAGCTCCCATATAAACAGCTCTTCTTCCTTTTCTGAATTAAAATGAGTTTCAAACCAGCCAGGTTTCATTACTTTGTTTATCCTTTCAAAATACTTGTGTATCTCAAACTCACAAAACATGTCTGATTTTGTTTGCAGATGATTTTTACCTCCCATGAAATAACTGAGAGAACATTCCCTTTGATTGCACTCATTTATTTGCCTATTAGTCTGTTTGCAGCTGTAATAAGAAAGCAAATGATTCCACTGTATATTTTATTTATGGGATTTTTTCTGAATGCTAAACTGGAGAGCCTGATTCAAATGTTAAAAATTATGGAGTCTTGGCATCCAAAGTCCTAATTGGAAGCGTTATATTTGTGAGCTGGGGAGCTTCAGAGGAAAAATCCAAACTTTCTCCTCCTCCTCCTCTCACTGCATTCAAAGTTTGGGGTTGCTCAAATCCAGGCAGAAGACCTTTATCCACTCTAACACCTTCTCAACCCCAAAGCAGTTGTGATCCCTCAAAAATGGAGAAAGGGAGAAAAGAATGGGAAGGGTGAAACAATTCTCCCAGGAGGAAAAGCTGAGAGATTTGGGTTTGCTCAGCCTGGAGAAGAGAAGGCTCCAGGGAGACCCCAGAGCCCCTTGCAGGGCCTGAAGAGGCTCCAGGAGAGCTGGAGAGGGACTGGGGACAAGGGCATGGATGGGGGGAAGGTTCTAAACTGAAGGAGGGTCGATTCAGACAAGGTATGAGGGAGATTTATTTTACTATGAACACCAGAACAGGTTTTGGATGTGCCAGGGAGGTTTTGGATGCCCCATCCCTGGAATCACCGAGGGTCATGTTGGATGAGGCTCTGAGCAAAGCTGGTCCAGTTGAAGATGTCAACTTCAAGCCATGGGGTGACCTTTAAACATCCCTTCCAACCAAAACTATCCTATAATTCTGTGATTCTGGGACACTAAATAAACCATCTTTGTGGTGTTCAGTAGTGTCTTTAAGTGGGAGCTTTGTTTTGCTGGTTTTAGTGGGGTGTTGCCACCTCATAGTTCATTGGTTTATGAACCACCCTTGGACAAGATCTAAAATGAGATCAGTACAAGAGCAGCTTAAAAATCCTACAGTTCAGTATCCAGGCCCTTGTCCTGGGTCTTGTTCCAGCCTTTAATGCAGCATCACTTTCAGGATCTCTCCTTGGAGCTTTCCAGACCAGCTAGTAAAGCGTAATTAAATTTTTCCATGTATTGTGATTAATGACACGGAGCAGGTTTTGCAATTATTTTACTTCCAGCCAGAGGAAAAAGCCACATTTCCCCTCCTGTGTTCCAGGCTGTTATATGGCAGTTACATCATTTGTTACCTGCATCAGGGGAATAAGTTATGGAGGGGGGTTTTTTAGGAACAGGTTGTATCCTGCCAGAGTTGGAAGAAAAAAAAAAAAGAGCCTGGATTGTTATTTTGGAAGCAATGTTCTTTCTGTGAGTGTTCCTCAGGATGCAGACATCAGAGCCATCCCATAATTGTTTCTGTGTCCTGCTACGTGCGAGATGCTTTAAAAAGTCCTTTATTAGTATAAATGAGGTAAAAAAAAAAAAAAAATCCTGGCTCATAGTTCCCTAAAACCTCTGCCTTGATGAGTCAGTGTGTGTTTCTTCCCTCCACCTCCAAGCAATTATTTTGATCTAAGGAACAGCGCTGATGAATCAGATGGTTCCTTGTAGTTATAGAGAAATAACTTGCGAAGTTTTAAGGAAACAAATGACTTAGACCTGAGTTTCTTGTTAAATAGAAGAAAAAGTCTGGTAAACAGAGCATGGCACGCGGGGCTCGGGCCAAAATGGAATGGTTTCGTTTTACTCTCCAAACCTTTTTCCCTCCCTCAACACTTGGAAGTCAAATGAAGATGAATGCAAATGAAAATTGCAGTTAAACTGCTGACCTAGATCTCCAATGCCACAGCGAAAGGAAACACCTCATCTGAATATTAAACAGCCATCAGCGAAATTAAACTGCTTCCTGGGAGGATTTTGTGTCCATCTCAGCTGTGGATTGAAGTCCCAGGATTAGTGGTGTGCACGGGTACAGGCCGTGCTCACCTGAGCCACAGGTATTAACTGAGAGCAGAATGTCACTGCAGACACTTTGGGGGCTCATTTCTGAGGGAAATTCCATTTCTTCCACATATTTATTGTCAAACCCAGCCTTCTCTTTGTGCCTCTCTGGGTGGGAAAGCTCTGAGTTCTCGGGCTTCCTGTGCAGATGGCTCTGAGATGGAGAGCTCAAAAACTGGATTCAAGGAAAGCCCCAACCCTCCCTGGTCCAACTCAGTCTATTTAGACACTGAGTTTAGGACCTGTAATGTCCTGTTCTCCTCTGAGTACCTGAATCTCCTGATTAGATTTCCTCTGAAAGGCAGCCCAGGAGACAATCCATATTTACATCTGGGCAGATCAATCCCATGTTGCTGTTGCTTCTTTTTTTTTTTTGTACTCTTTTACTTTGTATTAATTGTTACATATATATATTATATATATTTTAAAGTGATGAGGTGGAAATAAACCTTTGGCTTCTGGGTTTGCACAGCTTTCCAGTGCCAAAATAACAAACCTCTGAGCCCAGAGTCCATAGTTTGAAGGCAGCTGTGGCTCTTTGGATTCAGATGAGTTAATTGAGGGTAAAGTCTCATCCTGCTTTATTTCAGTGACACCTCAGGGAAAGCTCCAACCAAAGGTCACCCAGAGGCCCCTCCTGAGCTCCACCTTGCTGAGCTGTGGTGTTGTTGGTGTCTTCTTAGGCACTGTGAGGTGGATAAATCTTTCAGCACATGGAACTTTCTGCTGGAGATTTTCCTCTTGGCATTGAGGGGAGAGGAGCCTGCACTGGGCACCGTTCACATATTTCATAATAATGTTCCATAACACCACAACACATTTCATAAATGCAAACCCTGCTTTCACAACAAGCAGAAGGTAAAACGAGCAGAAAAGGCTGAACCTGCTCTTCCACCATTCCTGCCTTCCCCAGAATAGCCACGGGAGTGTTCCGGAGAAGGAAATCGCTGCCTAGTTTTCCAGCCAAAGGATAATTCTGAAAATTCTCTTTCCCAGGTGCAAGGCAATAAGTAATAAATAAATAAATAAATAAATAAATAAATAAATAAATAATAATAATAATTAAATAAGAGAAAAAATCCTGGAGCTCGAGGTCTTTCTAACTGTGTGTTCCTTAAGATGAGCTCGTCTTTTGGGCAGCCTGGGGTGGATGTCACATCGCCCAGTGCTCCACCAGTGACATCTGCTGGTTGACACCACCCCCGGCATCCCACACTGGGATGGTGGGACCGGCCACGCGTGTCACGGGGGAACCGCCACTGCCGAGAAGAGGAGCCACGGGAAAGGGTTTGATCGGATGTGAAACCCTCAGGATTCTTCTGCCCGGCACCATCCCCAGCTCGTGGCCAAAGGATGAGTAATTTCGTTAGTGATTAATGCTCCAAAGGGCATGGAGCTCGTGCCTGTGGGCACAGCTGCCCTGGTGAATGTCAAATGCAGCTGATTTAGTGCTGCGGTGCCTCTGGAGAGAGTGGAGTTTTGGGATCAGCCCAATCTTTAGCTCCACCGGCTTGTTTTATGTATTCTCCGAGGTAAAATTATTGTGCAAGTCGGTATTTTTATGGCTCTCTCAAAAAGGGAAAACTTTTGACTGCTGGTTTGAGCCAAAGATAACCATGTGAGAGCACTGACTGAAACACATCCAGCTCCTCAACCAGCTTCCAAAAAGATTCCCATTGCGTAACTTCCAGGGAATTAACGTTCAGCCGTAACTGTGGGATAGGTAAACACCTGCGGGAACCAAACAACTGCCTTGAAAAAAAAGGGAATTCCTGAGAGTCAGCACACAGTGATGTTTTATGTTTGGTCTCTGGCACGCACATCTGTGAGTTCAACCTGCAGTCCTCAAACTTCAATCATCATTAGCCCTCAGTCGAGTCCCTCCCCCAAAACAAACACGAAATAAATGACAAAGATTAGGGTGACTTCTGAAGTTGAGCCGTGCTTGTGCCCTTCAGCATTCGCTGTTTGCAAACATTGCTCAACATCCCGTCCCTGCTGGAGCTGAACTGCTGGTTGTTTATTCGGAGCCCTTGGACCCTGTGAGGAAGGCAGCACTTTGCAGCCCAGCAGGAAGGCAAAAATAAAACATGCTGTGTCAAACCCTGACAGGTAATGGTGTTTATGGTATTTCTACCTTTTAGGCTTTTTTAACATTTCGTGTCTTGGCCAGATAGAAATGGTGGTTAAGTCACTGGTACAAGACATAATTTTACAAGACATCCTTTTGCAAAACTGTTCCACTGCCCAAATGTCCCAGTTTGGCTCCTGTTTGTGCAAATATAGAATCATAGAATGATTCTTCCTGAGTTGGAAGGGACCCACGAGGATCATCAAGTTCAGCTCCTGGCCCTGCACAGAACAGCCCCAAAATTCATACCATGTTCCTGAGAGCGTTGTCCAAACCCTCCCGGAGCTCTGGCAGCCTTGGGGCTGTGCCCACTGCCCTGGGGAGCCTGTTCAGTGCCAACCACCCTCTGGGGGAAGAACCTTTCCCTGAAATCCAACCTGAGCCTTCCCTGACACAGCTCCAGCCGTTCCCTGGGCTCCTGTCACTGCTCACCAGAGACAGGTTTCTTTTTATTTTAGGGGTTTGGTTTTCAAGTCAACTACTCTGTGAACCCAGCCCTGGCTGTCAGAAATTCTCTTCCCTGTAAAACAGATATGAGGAATTCTTGCCCATAAACCCAACTGATTAATGCACATGGGACTATTTCATAAGCAAATGGAAATTATGGTCATTGATTCATAGAATCATTGAATGGTTTGGTTTGGAAGAAATCTCAAAGACCATCATGTCCCACCTCCTGCCATGGGCAGGGACAACTTCCACTACCCCAGGTTGCTCCAAGCCCCATCCAAGCTGTCCTTGAGCACTTCCAGGGATCCAGGGGCAGCCACAGCTTCTCTGGGCAACCTGTGCCAGGGCCTCCCCACCCTCACAGTAAATGACACTCTTTTGTTTCATGTATTGTAAATAAGAATTATTAGCTTTCCAGAGAAGATTACTGTCTTTCTACCTGCACCAAAAAGATCCATTTCTGCACCCTTTTTGCTGGAAAAAAACAAAGGAACAGACTCTTCAGCGTTATTCCACCTTGGTGATTTCATTGGCACGAAGTCACAGTGAAAAGATAATAGATAAGATTTATTTCTGGCAACCAGCAGGCATCTCCGTGGTAATTACAGTGATCACAACCCCCCTGTCTGACTTCCAGAGGTGCATTTAATTCCCTCAGATCCGTGTTATAAAAACCTTTCCCTCGTGGGCTGCGACACAACCTTCACATTACATCAGACACTTTTGGCTGGACAATTATCCAAACGCTTTAAAAAATGGTAATTAATTCCTAGGGCCACATCTGCACTCTCCAGAGCCCAGGGAAGCTGTGGATGAGACACTGCCAGGTGGATGCAGCCCTGTGATTTAGAGATGGTTAAACTTCGGGGCTGGGAGCAGGGAAATCTCCCTGTGGTGAATTCATCCAGCAGTGCAGATGTGGCTTCAGGCTTTCTAGCCTGTATCCTAAGGCACTTGCACTGAGAGCTGTGGGAGTTCACCAAATGGTCATTTTCTAACATTTCTTCAGATTAGCCTGACGTGCTGCAGGCCTGGTTTAACTCCAAACATGTTCCCAGGCCAAATTCTCTTGCTGCCCCTTGGATATTATTTGTCAGTGGGCTTGCAAGATGCTACTGCTTGTTGAGTTCCTGTAAATCCACAATTGACAGGCAACTCATATCCATGTCTTAGGTTGTTTTGGAGCAGGAGAGGATGGCTCATTTGCTCTCCTGAGAATGGAAGATTATCTGTTATTTATCTGTGAATTATCTATTTACTGAGTCAGTCACAGTGCAGGCCCTTTTAGTAATTAGTGGAGAGAATAAAGGTTATTTGGGCAGTGATTGTTTGAGATACTTTGTTGGCTACTTTGGGAACGACCTTCTGAAAGGGTTTGTTCCTTTCTATTGACTGAAGGCAAATAATTCAGATCACAAATATCTCTATTATCTCTACATTCCTCATTTCCACTCGGTGGGATTCTTGAGGAAGAGGTTAAACTGCTCTGAACAACCTGCACAGCCAGCTCCTCTAAATAATGACAAAGTTCCTGCCCTGCTCTTAAATACACAGATTCATGTTGCAAAAAACCTTGGTAGAGAGTTTATTTGCTCACCTCATCTGGTTTTTTCGGCTCTGAGTCAGGTTTAGCAGACCCTGTTCTGGTGCATCAATCAAAATGTGGGATCACAAAATGTGGGATCACAAAATGTAGAGCACGAGGTAGAACTGAGCACTTGGAACTCCCAGTTTAATTAAAGCAAAGAGGTTGGACAATCCCTGTTGTGTCATTTTAGAGAGAGGTTTCAGGGTTTAAACACACAGTTTAACTGGAAAATACAGACAATACTGCTCTTTGTGCTTTACTAAATTGTGAACTCCTTCCCTAAATAGTTTTTCTAGGGAATATAAACCAAAACAACACATAAACCTTTCCTGGATTACTGGGAAATTTGGTTGAACTGGGAGCTGTTAAAAAGGGAGAAAAATCTGATCTACTTTAATTTGAAGTCTTTGGAAGTCTCTGGCAAATCCTCAGAACCTTTGAAGTATCATAGGAAGGTCGGTGTTTGGTTGGACATAACTAGGAAAGGTTCCTTCTCCAGCTTATAGGTCTCAGCTCCTGTTTATTTTTGCTAAAATAAGGATGTTTTTTCCCCAAAATTTCTCTAAAATAAGGATTTTTTTCCCCTAAAATAAGCACTGAAAGTAAATATTTCCTCATCTAAAGCTCAGTGACACTGAGGGTAGATTTGGATAATATTTTAACCACTATCCACTTGATCATTTCCCTCCACAGTGGACTGCAAACATCTTTAGACTTTTCCCTAAAACATTCCATTCTTCCATTCTGCCCCAAATCAGGCTGGCATTTGAAAAAATGACTCAGCAGAGCAACCATCCCATTACTCAACGTGCAGGAGGAAGAGAAAAGCTTCGAGGCCCTCTAGGGAGGAAATAATATTTATGAGGCAAAATAAAAGACCAAATTAGAAACACAGGCTGTGTTTAACAGCTCTGTAAATAAAGAGGAGAACATCAGGAGAACATCAGGTGTGGCAAGCACCACAACTTGTACCTTGGAGAAGGTGGTGGCTCATGATGGTAGAACATTAGGACCATCATTCAAATGTTGCCTCCTTTGGGACATGAGAACCTCCTGCTGGGTGAAAACAATAAAAAAGGAGCAAAGTTCTTTCAAGGAGGAATTGTCCCTGAGAGATATAACATTTAGAACACCATTCCTGGGTGATTATGGAATATTTGTGACTTGGGCCCAGTCTCACACCTCAAAAAAAAACCAGAGTACTGGGATTTGGGGGATTCAGGTGGTGATTCATATCTCCTTATTTTAGATGTCTACAGGTTATGGATGCAACTCTAAGCTGTTCTAAGCTCAGGAAGGTCCTCTTTATAGAAAACAGAGAGAAAATGGAAGAAGTTGCCTCCATAAATTGCTTCATTTGGTGACCATTTTACTGCTACAATGCATGGAGATGAATTCTCCTCTGGAGATGCTGATTTGTCTCTAACTGTTGTTAAAGGCATCCCATGCTGACCAGTTCAGATTCAGGCATCTGAAAAAGAGAGTTTGAAATCAAGTTGCCTGAATCCTATTGGTGTGATGATTTATGTTCCAAATGTATTTAGTGGAAAAGGAATCCAGAGAACTGGCAAACACTGGAAAAGCTGAAAGCACCAAATTTATCAAAGAAAGCAGGAGTTATATCACTGCTACTAAAATCAGACTCTATTTTAACCCATTAAATAGGCATGTGGAAATAGGATGATAATTTCTTCAACTGTGGATTATCAAGGCTTTGTTTTCGTGGTCTCTCATTTCTGGGTTTACAACTCAAGTGATCTCCAGTGTCACAGAATCACAGAATGGTTTGGTTGGAAGGGAATTTAGTGATCATCCAGTTCCAAATCCCTGGCATGAGCAGGGACACCTTTCATTCTCCCAGATTGCTCCAAGCCCCGTCTGCATTTTGACATTACACTTCTGGTAATTCCTTGAGAATGGAGTGGAATCATCCCCAGACTGTAACAGATTCACCAAGGCCAGCTTTTCCTTTATTTCTCATGAAACTGCCGTTGTTTAAAACCCTGCAAGTGCCACAGTGTATCATCTCATTAATTTGTTTTCCTTCCTTTTCTTTCTCTCTCACAAAGTGCACGAGGAAATCGGACTTCGTTAAGACGATTTCCGCTTGACGAATCCACACTTGTCCGTTACTCATCTTTCTGCTATTATGATGAGCGAGGTTTAATTGTCCTGCTTTATTCCAGAGGGATCCCAGCCCCTGAGGAGCACACACTGTGTTTTCAAAAGCTGCTTAGTCACTGAAGAATGAAAACCCTTTTGACTTCCAGGGAGCCACGTGCCCCCCCGATCAAAGCCCGTGAATTCCGAACACACGTCAGGAGTGGGAAGATGTGGGAAGGATACAGGGAATGGGGGAAGTTTTAAGCCTTGGTATCCAGTAAACTTTTCACTCTTGGAATAGTTCCAGTGTGGAGCCACAGAGGTCCTTCTGTCTGGTTTCCTGGGCTTGGAAAGTTTGAAGTGCTCAGTTTTTTTTGCAAACAAGACAAGCTGTGCTGGCAGTGCCGTTGCAAGCAGGTCTGTCCAAGGTAGCATTAAAACACGTCACAGGTGTCAGGGAAAGGGCTGAGGTGTGGATTATTCAGGACTTCTGCAAGTGGTTTACGTGTTTTAATGAAAACTACTGACCTTGAGTCATGAGAGAGCTGGTTCTTACCTGGCACTCCTTTGTTGCCTTGGGTGAAAGGATCAGAAACTTCAGTTGAAGTGTACAAACATTTTCATTCCACTTTCATCTCTTTTGTCAGGGATGTAGGATGTCTAGCAAGCAGGTTTAAATAGATTTTTTTCTTATGGACAGTGCTGCAATTTGGTCTTCTTTTCTTAATTTTCTTCCTCACTACTGAATATTCTGTAGTGAGGAGAGACAGTGACTTTCACTGTAATCAGACTAACCAATTAATTAAACACAGCTAAAGAAAGGCTGCCCAGCCTTGGATAAAATGGCTGTGGATCTCCACAGGAGTTGTGCTGATCTTCAAGATCCTTCAAGAATTTGTTGTATACTTACTTTGTTTCTGGGTATTTTCTTTTTGGGTTTGTGGTGGGGTTTTGTTTCATTTGTTTGTTTTGCTGTTGGGGTTTTTGTTTTCCTCTGATTTTGTTTGTTTGCATCTCCAGAGGCTGAAAAGGATTGTTGGAAGTGGGAACAAAGGAATTAACATCAAGCAGTCTTGTGCAAAAGCCCTAAAAATCCTCTGGAGTCATGATGGACCTGAGGGCAAAAGGGGCAGGTGGATGTCCCACCCAGGACTCTGTGCCCAAGGGCAAATGTTAAAGGATGGAGGATCTGTTGGGTTGCCAGTGCTGTCACATGCACTTTTAGCTATCCACAGTTTTAATTTCTAGCTGAAGGAAACCTTCTCTGCTTCGTGGGAAATGAGGGAGGAGATATGGGCACTTGTGGAGAGCAGTTCTCACCATCCTATGTCAGATGTATTTCTCTCCACTGATCATGGAAGGAATTTCATTCCACTTCTGGTCTTCTGCTACTTAAACAATTTACCAGTTTAATCAAACTCTGCCTTAAGATTAACCAGCCTGGTTGGTGTCTTCAACCTGCTAAAAGGTTGGTCTGGAAGCTGTTGTGTGGTTAAAAATAAGGGTAGCCTAAATTTATCAGTGACCAGCTTAAAGCCATTTGTTCTTGCACCAGAAATATCATTCTTGACTCTTCCCAGTAATTAGGAAAAAAATTACCAGCAGAGTGGATCATTCTCAAGCTGAGCAGTGGGACAACATGAAAGCACCAAGAAATGACTGAACGGAGCATGTGTGCTAAGAAAGTTGATTTTTTTTTTTAATTTTGCCTTGAGATTTTCTTTTATGATGCTGAAGCCAATAAAAAGATCATGAAAGGCAGGGCTAATCTTCCCCACTCCTTTGAATTTTTAACTTTAGGCTGGGTTTTCCTTTCTGGGAGCCCATGGTTTGGTTTTGTTCCGTTAACTCCGATTTGAATGTTTGTCATTCCCCACACGGATTCCCGGGATTACACAGATTCATGTGGTCATTTTAACAGCACTCACAGAAATCTCTCAGAAGGATTTAAAGGAGGAAGTGCCTTGTTCCTCCTTTATTCTGATGCTTCCACGTTAATGCTGTAACAGAGGAAGTTAATTAGAGATGAAGGAACGGCGGCACATCTGCCATCTCGCTGCAGCCGATAATTTATGGGACTTGATTTTTCAGCTGATTTAAATTGTTGCAGCTCCCCCGAAAAGGGAGATATGATAATGTGGGTCAGTCAGCAGGACTCCAGGGACACAATCTGCCTTTCAACTTGTTACAGAATGTGCAGTAATTAGTGTCCATGAGAGAAGAATAAAATGTGTGTGCAAAGAATGATAACATTTGATATCAGCATCGAGGAGTCATAAAAATTCTCCTTCTCCGTTCTGTCCTGTTTTCAGAGTGATGTGCTGAAGTTGTAATGAAACACCCTAATTCTTTATAGTAAGGGGGGGAAACCACTGCAGAAAATAAAAACTTTCAGACCTAATTTCTACGTAAGTCATGTTTATTCTGGAGTAAAATCTACTCCATGCTTGGCACATTCCGTAATTTAAAGGCAGAGCCCTACTCTGAGCTGACCACTCGAAAAATAAACTTGCAGTATATATAATACATGATTAAAGGTATACAGGCATTTTAGATTTAGGATTTGCCCTTAAATATAACCTGTTAAACATTATCTTTCCCGTGGAGCTTGTTGTTTTCCAAGCTTCCATCAGATGCTAATTAGGGCTTGTCAATCATTCAGACTCCCGGAAAAATCCGAACGAGACAAAAGAAACAGTTGGAGTCTTCCAGAAATAAATGCCCATGGCTTGAACTCTTGAAGGGCTGGACTTTGCCCATCAGAACTCCTGCTGAAGGATTTGTCTGCTGACATTTCCACGAGGAGGTGGCATTTGTTTTTTTTGGGGAGGTGGATTTGGTGTCGTGTTTTCTTTGCAGTGGCTCTTTCCCCGTGGCACGTAAAGGTCATTTCTGCAGAGCAGGGAGCGTTTGTAAACTTCCTGAGGAAGAGATTCTGGGCATGAAGCACCCACTGAATAATAAGAATGTTCCTTGTCTAGAAGCTGAAAGGTTTTTTTCTCACACACTCCTTTTTTTTTTTTTTCCCCCCCTTTATTTTTTTCTTCTGCTGTCCTTCTGTGAATCTTGCAGAAGTGAAATGATACCAACAAAAGTGTTTCTGCATTGTGGTGCTGAAGTGTTTCTTAAAAAAAATAAACAAAACAAGTAGATATGTCTTAACTGGGAAATGACAATTTAATTTTGGTTGTGAAAAGCCCTTGATTTGGATGGTTTGCCCAGGGAAGCTGGGGCTGCTCCATCCCTGGAAGTGTCCAAGGCCAGGCTGGAGCAACCTGGGCTGGTGGAAGATGTCCCTGCCCACGGCAGGGGGGTGGAATGAGATGATCTTTAAGCTCCCTCCCAACCCAAACCATTCCATGATCCTATAATTCCACGATTACTTCCATTACCCACGAAGCTCTGCCTCAATGTCAGGGTGCAAATGCTCAGTGCTTTAGCCAAGGGAAAATGGAATTCTATCCCTCCTGCACTTCTCAGAAATCTTCTCTTAGGATATATGAAGGTTGGGTTTGAGCCTTTGGATTCTGACTCAGCAGGTGAACCTTCCAGCCCCAGTTCTGTTCACATCCAGAGGCACTGGGAGCCAGGAGCTGGCTCTCCCAGATAAACCCTTGGACCAAAATCCCCTTTTCCTGGGAGCAAGAATTAGTTCAGCTCTGCCCTGGAAAGGCATGAGAAAGGGAGAGGAGGAGGAGAAACAGAGACAGCAAGACTTGGGATCATCTCTGACTTGATTCAGACACCCAATCCATTCTAGACATCCTTGAGCTTCCCAGCTGGATCGAAAAACCCGGTGGCACTACAGGTGACACTGTTAAAAGTTGCATTATAAACAACTCAGTTTAATTGTTTCACCTGTGTTTTTAAATTGGGATTATCTTGATGGGATAATCCATAAAATCATATGGATACCAGGGGACTACAGGATGAAAGGTCAGTACAGAAGGTCAGCAGCATCAACAGATCCTGAAAAGTTATTGAGCTCCTCCTAAAGTCTCGACTTGTTTGTGAATTGGATCATGATGTGACTTCCATTAATTAATTATATTGACTGGGTTTTTAATTACTGTCATGGGGATGGAAATGCCTCACTTACAAGAAGGTATCTGCATTTATTGCCTAAATGAAGGTACCTGAATCTGGAGCTGAGTCTCCACCAAGGAATATTTCTCCTTCCTTCCTCTCTATTCCTACAGAATGGAATAACCTGAGCTGTGGCAGCTACTTGATTAAATTCACACTGAAATAGGTCCCTGTGTTACTTTTGCCTTTCCAGGTTCATCTTGTAAGGATCTGGTGCATTTCAGGCCTGAGCTGAGAATTCCAAAAATCCCCCCTTTAAAGTTCTGACCTAGAACAGACCTGGAAAAACATAAAAATATTCCTGGCATACAGATAAAAAAAGACTAAAAGACCTGAATTATTTATTCACTTACTTATGCCTTTGATTGTATTTCCAAAGAAATAACAGAGCAAATGCCAGCCAAGGACAAACAGCTTTTTTTTTTAGCACACTTTGGGTTCCTGCAGATACCTGGTGGCCACAAACAGAAAGGATCATTTATATCTCAGGTTCTGAACCCCTGGAAGAGGTTTTGGAGATATTTTTCCTGATCAGCACAGCCCTGTCCAGGTGGGATCAAGAACACAAAATGTGTACAACTCCCCATCCCCAAAATATGCACTATTTTTTAGTCACTTTTATGAACTTTTGGCTTTTGGGAGAGTCCAGAAAATCAGATGTTGCAGGAAAAAGAACCATTTAGTACCAGCCTAATTCTGAATAAATCACAGTCGCTGAGAGCAGGCTGGGGAGGAACAAATCACAATTCCATGAGTAAAGCTGAAAATAGTTGCTCACTGGCTGGAAAATCATTCGTGATCAGAGAAGGCACACAAATTATGGACTCCACAAAAATAAATATATATATTTTTTTTTTTTTTTTTTTTTCTACAACTAAAGGTGACCATTCAAATATCTGCTCTGGTAGGAATCAGGTAGGAGTAATCTGGTTATTATTTCCAGCTGGCTCATGTGTGATCTGTATTCTTTCCAATAATTCTTTTTATGCTTTTTTAACAGTGTCCACAATACAATATAATTAACAGCAGGTATTTATCTGACATCACAGCAGCTTCAGTTTTACCCAAAAGGCATCATTTAAGAGGCATCAGAACTCTTGCAAACTGCATTTAAGTCAGATTATTACACAGTGAATGAACAGAGAGAAGGAATGAGTAGAAGAGGCAGGTAATGAATTTACAGCAATAAAGATTATTCATCTGTGGAATGAAATATAAACAGGCCACATGAATGGGAGGGTTGGTCACTTCAAAAGGCTTAAATGAGAAATCAATCCATTGTTCCACTGAGCTGCTCTCAACCTGGTTTTAGTTTTTTTTTTGTTGTTGTTGTTGTTTGGGTTGGTGGTTTTTTTTTTTTTTTTTTTTTTTTTTTTTTTTTTGTTGTTTGGTTTTTTTGTTTTTTGTTTTTTGTTTTTTTTTTTTTGTTTTTGTTTTTTTTGGCATTAGTCAGTTTTGTTAAGTGATTAAAAAAAAAAATAAAAGTTGAAACCTTCCAGCAATTTGTTCAAATTATTTCTGTTGCTGCTGCCTTGGAAACACGTTCCAAGATACCTTAATCTTGTAGGATTCATATCAAGAAATCCTTTTTTTCACTTATTTTCGGTTGTGAAAGCAGAAAGATGGAACCAGATGAGTGGTTCAAGTTACAGCAAGTAATCAAAGATGCCAGAAAGCCCTTTCAGAAGGTGGATTATATTTGCTGTGCTACGTGAGCACATTATACAATAACACACAACTCCAGAGTTTTTATTATACTGGAAAAAAATAAAAAAAATCAATCTTCTAAAATAAGGCCATTATGAAAAAATGAGTTGCCTCTGATTCTCTTTTCCCAGGAAGCATCCCCAGCCCAGGATGCCTCATCTGCTCCGGGTTTGGTTGGGATTTTTTGTTGGTTTGGGTCGGTTTAAATGTTCCCCAGGGATCTCTGGCAGAAGTGGAGCAATCCCTGGAAATATTCCAGCCACTGGCTTGGGTCACTCTGGTCAACACCCAGGGATCACTCCCACTGTTAATGCACTTCAGCTGATGGATGACAAGCTGAGAGAAGGTAGATTTAGATGGGATATTGGGAAGGAATTCTTCCCTGGGAGGGTGGGCAGGCCCTGGCACAGGTTGCCCAGAGAAGCTGTGGCTGCCCCTGGATCCCTGGAAGTGTCCAAGGACAGCTTGGATGGGGCTGGGAGCAACCTGGGCTGGTGGGAGGTGTCCTTGCCCATGGCAGGGGGTTGGAATTATGGGATTTTTATGGTCCTTTCCAGCCCAAACCATTCTGGGGGTCTCTGGTAATTCATTGCACTGCTGGCGCTTGATTTTGGGGTTTGCACTGAAGCAAAAAAATTGCTTCAGTGACAGGGGCAGATGGATCCTGGGGAAATACAAACCATACCCAAACCCCACACGTGTGGAGCTCTGCAGTTGGAAGCAATGAAATGTGTGAGGGTCTTTCTGTGCAGAGATGTCATCTGGGTCACCACCAAGTGTGAAAATTAAAGCAGAAGGAACATCTGCAAAGAATGCTGCACAGAAATGCTCCTGTAAAAAAATCAACACCTCCTGTCTAAAAGTATTTCATGTTTTCACCATTTTCACATAAAAAACAGAGAGGAGGAGGCTCAGGGGAGACTCAGCACTCTCTGCACCTCCCTGACAGGAGGGGGAGCTGGGGTGGGTTGGTCTCTTCTCCCAGGAAGCAGCAGAAGGACAAGAGGGCTCAGTCTGGAGCTGTGCCAGGGGAGGTTTGGGTTGGATTTTAGCAAGAAATTCTTTACAAAGAAAGTGATTGAGCACTGGAATGGACTGCCAGGGTGGAGTCACCATCCCTGGAGGTGTTTGGAAGAGACTGGATGTGGCACTCAGTGCCATGGCCAAGCAGATAAAAGGTGGTTGGACTGGATGACCTCATAGATCTTTTCCAACCTGGTTGGTTCTGTGAACCTGTGAAAAAACAATGCAATGAGAGCACACTTCTAATTTTAAGTTTCAACGAGACATGAGCATCAACATTACCTGCTCAAAGCACAGGTGAGGTGTCAGAACCTGTCTGTACCAGGAGGAGCTGGGACCAGGCAACAGTTTAAAAGAGACAGGAAGAGCAGCCACCCTAAACTTATATTTGTTAATTTGTGCTGCTTCTATTAGTTGTTGTGATTAGGAGAAGGAAGGGAGAGAATAGAGATGAGAGAAACGATTTTTTGCCTTTGAGGAGCAAAACTTATCCCAGATCCTGTTGCAGGGTTTGCACTGAATTTGTGGAGCTCCAAGTGTGCCCACACCACAAGAGAGGAGGGGAAAATGAATGCTGCTGGTTGAATGTGATGGGGGGAAAAAAAAAGGTGTGATGGAAGATTGTAATTTCATAAAATGGAAAAAGGGAGATTTCACTAGAGCTCATTGTTTATTCTTATTATTTTTTTTAAAAATGATGCTACTACATTAGTAAGGACAGCTGGTCTCACTTCTAAAATAATATATAGAAAAGGATGTTTCAGTTGAAAGGTGCCAAGGATCATCTAGTCCAACTTCCTGATCAGTTTTAGGTGTTTTTTCCCCTTTTAAAAAGAATACAGAATTATGGTTTGCTAAACCTTGTGAATCTCTGCATAAATTAAAAGCCCCTCAAGTAAAACATGATTATACTGCAACAAAACAAAACAAAACAAAACAAACAAAACAAACAAAAAACAAAAACAAAAACAAACCAAAACAAACAAACAAAAAACCACCAAAACAAAACAAAAAACCTCACCACGTTCTGGGTGCCCAAAAGTATTATTTGCATTAAATTCTAGTTGTTTATTACAACAGGTCCATAGAATTATATCCATTGCTACTTAAAATAAATCTCTAAAAAAAGCCCCCTAAACCAGATCCTCAGTTTCTTGGTTTTCTTGAATTTCATCTGGTGTTTCTCTATTTATATTTTTTTTGTTGTTTTTCCCCATTTACACTTTTCAAAGCCCTCTCAAAAGCCGCTTCCACTCCAGGTTTGATAACGTGATCTCGAATAATTTCATTCCTTTTTTTCCCCTTTGAATTTCTTTGGTCCTTTCTTTCCCTTCCCTTCTTTATGGCTCCTTCAGAAGCCCTGATTTTATTTTGCTTTATTTATGCACGGTAATTTCCTTATTTTATTGTCTTTGCCACAGGGACTACAAGAGACCATTTGCTGTTGTTTAATGTCTGCTAATTTGAAAAAAAAAAAAAAAATCTTTTTTTACCTTCAGGCACAGAATTTTTTTGCATTTGCCACGGCTGCAACAATTCAGTCGTGGGAAACACGGGAGGAAAAAAATAATTAACAATAAAAGAAAATGACAATGATATCAAGAAGGAAATTGAACACAAAGACATGTCCAAAACATGTAGAATAAAAAAGCAAAATATAGATAACATGAATAAAAAAAGGTAGTTAAAATCACTATAATAAACATTTCCAAGACAACAGACAAAATGATTTAATTTTTTTTCTTTTTAACTACAGATTTAGAGAGTTCTAAAGGCACGTTAGAGAGAGAGGCACGTCTGGCTTTTGAAACACAGACAAGGTTTGGACAATTGGATTTTTGTGGCACTTGGATTAATCATTCACTCGTGGTGGAACAAGCACAGGCTGCCCCTCATCAAAAACAAACATCAGCACCTCACTGTTTGGGTATTCAAAAAAAAAATTGGCTTCGTTGGGCAGCCCTGTGTGTGACAATCTTTAAAATGAACATTTTTATTGGGAAAATGCAACCTGTGTGTGGGAAATTAGGACCTGTTTTCCTGGGAAGAAAACCAACCGAATTAAAAAGTTTGCAATTTGGGCAGAACTGCCTTTTTTTTTTTTTTTTTTCTTTTTTACCCCCCCCTCAAAGACTTCAGTTGACTTTGGACTAAGTTATGTGATTATCTGTCTGTGCTGCTCTCAGGGCCTGGAAATGGAACAGTCAGCACTTTCCAGCAGAAAGAACCTCAGTTAACTCATGCAGATAATACAAAAAAATCATATTTTATTAATGTGAGTAGGAAGTGAGGAATAAAAAAAAAATAAGGTTTTGTTGTTTGCCTTTCGTGACTCTTTAAAGTCACAGCCAGCCCATAAAACTATGCCAGGGTTCTGCTGAGGTTTCATTCTTTCAATATTTGGGGATGGCTTTACAAAAAGAAATCTCTCAGCTGCTGAAAATGAAATAAAGCTCAGCAGCTTTTCATCTTCGTGGTTCCCAGGTTACAGCAGAGAGGATGGAGGAGGACGCGAAAGCAAAGGAAAATCAAGTAATTCAAGTAATTTTTAGCTCTCCTGGCTGTGATGAAATGCTTAAAAATGCTTAAAAATAAAAAAAAAAAAAAAGGCAAAAATATGTGCTGTTTATCGTAGCAAAGGGAGGCAGGTGGGAGATAGTTTGGTAATTTTGAACATCACAAGGTAAATGTCAGGAAGGAGAAGAATTTCTGGTCAGAGGGAGTGAAGGTGGAGAAACATCTGAATATTAAGTGTAACTTGAAAGAGAATTGTTAGCCATCCAACCACTGGTTTCCTAAGAATACCTTGAAATTAGAGACAATAATTGTGTTGTTCTGAGGAGGGAAGGTTTGTAAGACTTTCACTGCCAGGTGGGTGCTGATGCTGCAATCTGAGATGCCAGAGAGCCCACACCTTTGCTCCTAAGGCAAAATGGAAGAATTCCTATTTTCCCTCTCCTTTTTTATCTCTGGATACTTAAAATCGGTGCCACAGGGTCTTCCTTCTGATTATTTTTAATTTTTTTTTTTTTTTTTAATTGGCACAACTGAATGGCTGTTTAGTCATCAGATTAAAGATTGTTCTGCTGTGGTTTTTCAGCAGAACAAAGAAACTACTGAGATAGATAAATAAATTTAGAAGGTAAATAAGGCCTCAAACTCTCTCTCTGGGTGTGTATTTTACCCTGCTGACTGCAGGAAAGGAGGAGGATGAAGAAGATTGAAGCACAATTTACTTGGAAGCCCTCAGGGACAAGGTGAGGGGAAGCACATGGAAGCTGTGAGGAAAGAAAACCATTAATATTTCTGAAATTCACCATGAAAATAGTCAGAGAATTGGGAAACAGGAGCTGTGAAGTCTCTGTCACTCAAGATATTTGGAAATGAGCTGGACAAAGCCCTGAGGAGTCTGAGCTAAGCTGGCCCTGCTTTGAGCAGTGTCAGGAGAGAATTCCATCCTAAACTGTGTTATTCTATCAATCTGCCCATGGGTAGGTGTGTGAATTTTACGAGCAATTAAAATTCTCAACCGGAATTTTAAAGGCAATTTTAAGGGTAATTTTCACGACACTGAGAGAAATGTCTAAAAAAAGGGCCTTACAAAAGGCTGCACAGCAGGGAGATTGTTTCCTCCAGAAAACTCCATCAGCAACTCTTCAGTCCCCATTTGTTCCACTGATTTTTGCTGTAAATGTTTCAGATTTCGCTGCTCAGGACTCCCTGACGCAGAAGAATCTCCTCAGAGATCCCCCCACAATTCCTCCCTTTTGCATCTGGCAGATCCAGCAGGGAAGGAGGTGGGAGCAGAGCAGCTATTTTGCCCCCTAATTTGGTGGAATTCCATGCTGGGAGAAAGAAAATAAAAGTATAAGTAGGAAGTGGTTTTCCTCACGGAAGAGAAAATGATGATTTGCTGCTCTCAGTCCATAAATCTTAATTTGTAATATTCTTTTTTTTTTTTCTAATTTCTTTTTCAAACCACTAGGGGGGAAATTTGGTGCTAGTCTACATGGCAAAATAAGGAATATTTCATCAGTGTAACCAGGCATATGGGGAATTTGTGACTATCAGGAACTACATTGTGCTCCTTTTCCTTGGCAAATCTATTCCATTGTTCAGCACTTTGGGATTTCTGCCTGAGAAAGGGACAAATAAAGCTTGTTTCAGACTTAAACTGTAACAAAATCCCAATTAATTAAGCCACTTCCAGATGATGTGTATCCTATTTATTTTAATAATAAAAATAGAACCTGCTTGTTATCTAAAGTAGGATCATGTTTGATAAGGATGGTTTTAATTTTAATGAAGGTGCTCGTGCAACCTTTGAATATGTGGAAGTTTTGGGGACATTCCTCAGTTTTGAGACTCCAGATCTCTCAGGACATCGAACACACCTCTGAATTTTCCTGTTTGCTGCCCAGCTCTCAGTTTTGGTTGCCTGATTCCCACATGGCCCATGTTTATTTTCAGGAGGAGACTTTACTGATCAGCAGATCTTGCCATGAACGTTCCTTGTCCACGAGAGGTTGGGATAGTCCAAGGGCTGTGTGTCCTCCACCTCCATAGCATCAATAAATCAAAATAATTTTAATTAGGACCATGTAAAAATTATCCAGCACAGCCAGTTTGGTTTAAAAGCCACCTGATTTTGCCAAAAAAGGAAATTGTTCTCAGTAAAGTGTCAAGCCTGGCAAAGCTCCACCTTCACCAAAGCTTCACATTTCTGGACTTCTTCAAATGCACTCTCTGATTTTTTTCCAACAAGAAAGCAACAAAAACAGCAAAAAGTCATGATTCGAAATTAATTTTTACTTGCACTTATTGGAACTAAATGATCTTAAAGGGTCCCTTCTGACCCACACCGTTCTGCCATCGTAAATGCTTTAAAAGTTGGAACTTTTGATCCTAAAAAAATATTTTAAAAAGAAAATTCTACGATCAGTAGAGAGTTAATGATGTTTGGAAAGGGCAGGACATGCTGGTGGTATTTGAGATTTAAATGGAGGCACCTAAAAGGTAAGAACAAGGTGTGCAGAGTGGGCAGAGGAAGTCAGAGAAATAAAAAGAACACAAGGTAAGATGTGGACCCACCACAGCTTTTTTTTTCCTCAGCATACAAGGGTTGCCAAGGAATAAACAATACACAGTTATGCAGAGGTGAGAATGAGAGACTAGAAAATATCTAAATATTGTTTACAGCTTGAATTCTCTTTCATTACAAAAAACATTATGAGACACAAACGGACAATTTTGCTTTGATTTTCGCTGATTAAGCAAAACTCCCTTAAACGCTTCACAACACGGATCTTTCTTTTCCTTCCCAAAGAACTCCTCTCCCTTGGTGTTTCCCAGCTGTTTTCCAGACCACTTCAAGTTCTGCACTGAAGGGACCATCACCCTGTGCAATTATTGACATCATTTCGAGTCCATACATTTAATTGCTCTGAATTTTGCAATGATGTAAGATGTGTAGGGATGCAGCTGACAGGGGATTATTTCAACAGTAGTCCCAATAAAATTCCAAACAGAATCAGAGCAGTGGAATTTGCTAGAACAAAGAGGAATAATGCAGCTGAGTGAGTATTAACACTGCTAGGGAAAGCAGATCCTTCTTTTTCAGGTCATTTTTTCCCAAAGTCCAACATTGGGATATCCCAGGTGAATTAATTTCCCTTGGGGATACAGTGGGAGGAGCAGATGGGCAACATAGAGCAAATAGAAAGGGAGAAAGAAAAGGAAATTATTACTTGGAAAATGAATTGAAAAAATTACTTGGAAAAGGAAATTGTTACTTTTTCCTCCTCTCCTCCTTTCATCTGCTCTTTAAGGCACCTTGGGAGTGGAGCAGCTTTAGGCAGAAGTTGGTAAATTGGTAGCAGTTATTCAGACTTTACAACCACTGTCTCACCTCTAGGGATGCAGTCAGGAGCTCCAAGGAGTATTTGGGATTTCTTTTTGCATTTGCTGAATTTGCCAAGGAAAAAAAAAAAAAAAAAAAAAAAAAAAAAAAAAAAAACAAACACCAAAAAAACACCCAAAAAACCCTCAACACACAAAAAAAAAAAAATCAAAACCAACCAAACAAAAACACATACACACAAAAAAACCACCCCCCTCAAAAAAACCCAAAACAAACAACCCTGAAACCTCTGAAACAGAACTCGAAGTGTTTGTTCAAAACAAAGCCAGAGTCACTTCCAGGTGCAAAATGGCTTTTATTTTGCAATATAACGTGACTTCGTAAAGCCACAAAAGACTAAAAAAAAAAAATTTTTTTTCTGTTCAAATAAAACATTTTTTTTTTCAATTTAAGGGTTTTTTTTAAGATACTTTATTTAAATTTTTGGATGGTTTGAAAATGAGAATTTTTTTATTTTTTTTTTATTCCAAATAGACTGGTAAGAGTTCTTTAATCACACAACTCTTAGTTTTGGCACACAAATAGATCAGTTAGTTCTTAGTGCAGGGTTTATGGGCAGGTAGATCTTCAAATGGGTCTGAAAGAAAGTGTGCTCTGTGTGGCTGTGGAATTTTATAGGAATTATCTCTGAAGTTGAGCAAACACGGAGATAATTTCTTTATTAACACTTTAGACAGTGGTTTGTGAAATTCAGACCCTGCCCTCTCTATATGTTATTAAACCAGAGCCTGAAGAACTTTTGGTCCCCTGTAAGATAAATGTCATCTAATGAGAAATTTGGATTCTTCTATAGGAAGGAGCTACTTCCTACTCTGAAGTGCCAGTGGACACCCTGAGATAAATTAAGTTGCTCATTTGTGTGTGCTCAGAATTATTTCCCAGTGGGTGTTGAAGAAGGACACGTGGGGATGGCAAGATCATACAGCACCTCCAGGAGATCTGCAGCCTTTTGGGAAGGTGAAATTATCTCCAGGACAAAACTTTGTGTCTATCAATTTGTCATGAACATCCACTGGCAATGAGAGGATTGTAGGACATCTCCAAGACCTGTCTCAGCCTGTCTCGAGGCATCTGGGATATCTAGATCACAGCAAAGGTAGGACCTTCTGAGGTAGGACCTTCAATCTCATTTTAAGTTCTTAAAAACATAAAAAAAATACATTATTGTTGCAGTTTATCAGCATTTTTGGTGATAGTTGTGAGGTTTCTTTTATTATGAATTATTAAACACTCTGGATTTAATGTGACGTGCCTTGAATTTTGAATTACATTTAATATTATCACCACAATTTCCACTTCAGTCCCTTGCTTGTTTCAACCATTCACCACCTTTTTTACAGTAGCAGCAGCAGCTTTGGGTAAAATTTTCCTCCATGTGTTTGGAGATGGGACTGGGAATTGAAGTGCCACTCCATGAAGTCTGGGACTAAACAATCCTTAGGGAGCCTTCCAACCCCAACCATTCTAAGGTATGATCCTTGTCTCCACCTGTAATTTAGGAGCAAGAGGATAAAGGAAATTATTATGAGTAGATTGCTCTGCCCCTTCAGCATGACACTCATATTTCTGATGGCCATGGAATCAAAGAATGGTCATAGAATCATAGAATGGTTTGGCTGGAAGGGAGCTTTGAGCTCACCCAGTTCCAACCCCTGTGCCAGGGGCAGGGACACCTTTCACTAGTCCAGGTTGCCTTGGACACTTCCAGGGATGGTGATTGTCTGTCTTCACAGGTAGAAGACACTGAGTACCAAGATTTTCTTTAGAGAAGCTGGGATATACACAGCAGGAACAAATGGCTGTGAGTAGAACAAAAAAAAAAAAAAAAAAAACAACAAAACAACCAGACCCAAAGACTTTGCCACTCCCCTCAGCAACTGTACCTGAGGTCATTAAACCACCTGCCAGAGCATGTGCTGTGTTTGCCACCCCGGGATGTTTATAAAAGCAAGATAAGGAGCACTCCTAGGAGTTATGATTTAGTCAAACACCAAGTAGACTTTAATCACACAAGGGTTACTGCCTCACTCCAGTGCCTGGAGAGCAGCTGGACTTGTGGCTTTAAAGGGAATGCAGCTCCTGCTGCTGCCACTTCAGCCCACCTTGGAACGTGCCCTGCGTGGGTGACACTGGAGCAGGAGCTGCAAGGTGCTTTTCAACCCAGGAGCACTTCCCAGCACCTTCACAAAAATAGATTGGGGCATTTTAAAGGGTTTCACCTCTGCACTGGTGTGTTCACAGCTGGATGCCCAGGGATGTCAATCCTTTCCCTGTGCCAGGGAATTGCCAGGCATCGTTAATGCTGAGAGCGAGCGTTGGGATTCAGGGTTTATCCTCTTTATGGAATGTTCAAACACCACGAATCGATTTCCTCAGAAGGTAAATGTTGTGGTCTGGAGTCAGCCCAGGGTGGATTTGCCATCCTGCAGCGGTGCCTCCTGCCCACAGCTGAGTGCAGAGGAGGAGAGGGCACTCTGGGAGGGTTAGAGGAGCTGAGATGGATGGGATGGATGCTCAATCCTGCAGCCCAAGCACTGCAAGACTCACAGGGTCAGTGCTCAGCAAATCCAGATCTCCCTGGGCCTAAAACTCAAGTAAAAGTCTTTCAGTCATCAAAGCTTCCTAAATCAGGAAGCTTGGAAAGCCTTGTGGAGGTGGGAGAGGTGGGGAGATGGATCCTCACGGAGCAACAGTTGACAGGAACTAAAGCACAGCCCAATATCAGTGCAGCTGTTTTAGCACTGCTGAGGTGTGAATTTATCCTTTGCCAAGCTCTGAAATGAGCTGGGTGCAGCTTTCCTCAGCTTTTCAAAGTTCAGGGACACCCACAACAAATCCTTGGTGGGAACACAGCCATTCCCACTCGGCATGGATGCAGCTGGCAATAGCTGAACTCCCTTTTTCTCCTGCAGAAAAAATCCAGGAATCCTCTCAGGTCCCATGAATTTGGTTCCCCTCTGGATTGTTTTCCCTGGGATGTAAATATTAATTCACCTACAACCTGAAACCCCTGACACAAAGCCCAGGAGAGCTGCTGCCAGTAAGGCTTTGATATATAATCAATTTAATTCTGTGCACCAAACTCTTTTTGTAAGATGATAGAGTTATTTGGGTTGGAAGGGACCCTGAAGACCACCCAGTCCCACCCCATGCCATGGGCAGGGACACCTCCTGCTATCCCAGGTTGCTCCAAGCCTTGTCCATCTACCCTTGGACACTTCCAGGGATGGAGGGAGTATTTTCCTGAGATGTTTCCTCTGAGGTTACAGAGGCAGAGAGGGCTCTGGGCTCCTCCTCAGCAGAACTTTCCAGCAGGTTATAAACTTTACAGGTTATTCTGTAAATAACCACCCCCCAAACCCCCAGTGATTGCAGACAGCGTGAAAACACCCAAATCCCCGGCTTTCATCAGTCCAAACTCAGTTTCCTTTGGAACCAGGGATTTGTTTCACCAGGGCTGTTCCTACAGCAGAACCTGCAGCTCCCTCTCTCAGATTTTCAGTGGCCAAAAGAACACAATGAACATGATTTCAGTTTGTTTTCTGTGCTCCACGAGGGCAGACAAAAGAAAAGGAAAAGGCTTCGCTTTGCCCAGGCTTAAACGAGGCAAACAAGTGAACACAAAGGAAGGAGAAAGCAACAAAGGAAAATCAAGTTTGTATTGAGTCTGAATCAGGGGCAAACATCGAGGAAGTTAATAATGACGACTAAAAATTGAAAATTACAATGGAAATTTTTGTTCAGTTTTTATGAGGGCCTACCTGCCTTGAATGGAGTAGGAATTTATTAAGCAATACATTTTGTGAATCAGAGCTCTGGAGGGAAAATCTGTGCTATTTGTGATTTGTGGCCATATAAAAACAGATGCATGTTTTGATTTTTCTTTCCTTTTTCCTTCTGTCTTGTTCAGGATATATTTTTAGAGGTTAATCTCAATGCACTGGAAGATTTCTAATGACCTTCAGCGGGGTTTGGAGCAATTGTGGGGATGTGACAAAATCCCATTCGGTGACTTTTTGTATTTTCAGAGTATTTCATTTAAATCTCTGAAGGTTTAGAAAGGTTTTTTTCTCCCATTCTGCACAAAGAGTTCAATTAGATTAAACTCTGCTATATTAAAGCAAAAACATAGGAGCAGTCTCATAACTTCCCACCCTCTTTGTGTTTAAAAAAACAGCCCCAGGAATTTAAAAAAAAGGAGAGAAAATTGGATTAAGAGGTGTCCTAAAGAGCACTGGGTGTGTAATCACAGCAATTGCTGGTGTATGCAGAGATCCTGGAGGCAGAACCTCAGCTGGGATAAATCAATTTTTCATGATTTGTGGTAAATTCTGGAGGAGGTGGGTCCTACCTGGGAGAATGACCCATGTTTATGTTTTTTATGTTTTTATGTTTAAATAACAGATATTCGTGTTCCTTTCCATCAGATATACTGGAAAAAATGTCCTTTAAACTTACAAACAAGTATTGGCATGAAGTGATGGGATATATAGCAGGAATTTGTTGCTATTTTTTGTGGTGCCCCTTCTGAGAGTCTTTTCCTGTAGCTGTAAATGGAGATTACATCTGGTAGGGTAACACTGAACCTCAGTCACCTAAATATGTCAAACCTTTCCTACAGAAATTCCTAAAATGACTCTTTCCTCCTTTTTCTGGACCCCACACATCAAGATATTTTCAGTAGTAATTACATTTTAAGGCAGTGTAGTAATAAAAAGCAGAATTGAGCTCACTCTGGTGACTGCCATTTCCATAAGCTGATATGTGATTTTTATTCTTAGAAATTATTTTCCACTCTAAAATTTGTTTGGGTTTGTTTATAGTAGAAAATCAAAGAAGGCTGAGTATTGCAAGTAACTATTGAGTATTTACTTCTTTAAGTCTGTACCTTGTGAATATTCTCTTTGAAAATAACTTGTGGGTTTTTTTTTTAATTCTGGGATGAGAGATCCAGATCCGTGGTAGGTTTAAAAGTGGTGGCAAAACTGAAATGGCTTTATTGATCTTGTCACAACATGCACAAGGCCCATGTTGGGTGGGACTTGGTGAACATGCAGTGAGAATTATTGTCCCTGGAGCAATTTTGGGCATATCTCACTTTGGAAAATGAATCCCAGCTTGGGTTTATTCCTTGGGTGCTCATGTCTGATGCCAGAATTCCATACATTTTTGGAGCACAGTGGTGAAAATCAGGCTTTAGTCAATCCTCTGGGTGCTGGGACAAGAAGTGGGTGCCCCTCTCTAGTCAATGAGTGTGCTGCAAGTATTTAGTCCACATTTCATTAATAATACTCAGGGAACGAGTCAGGCTAAAAACCAAATTTCTTCATCTCCAGATCCCCTTCCTTGGAAGAAAAAACCCAGGGAAACAAACCACCAAAACACAGAACTTGATGCGAGAGAAGAATGTGATACAGCCCTCTATGGCAGGAAAAAAAGCACTTGTTTTTTGGTCAGCCACGAATCTACCTGTGCTTAAAAGTGTGTCAGGTTCTTGCTTTGGTTCTGGAAATGCTCCCATGGTCAGATCCTGCCCCTCTTCCAGAGGGTGCTGATCTCCCATCACTCAAACGTGTGCAGTTCACTGCTGGACTGCAATTAAAAAAAAAACAAAAAACCTCTCTGGTTTTGGATGGAATTTACCACAAGTTGGGGGTTTTTTTTTTTGTTCTCTCTGCATTTCTTAGTGTCACATTTGTGTCCTGCTCACCTGCTGGGCAGGCAGAGACACCTCACCTTCTTTAATCTGAGTCCCTTCCTGGTGGCTGGAGACACCTTCAGGGTGACAGCCAAAAAAACATTCAGGGGAGGGTAACAAATTCCACCTTCTGAGGTACAACTGTCAGCCCAGCCCAGCCAAACATCAGCCCTGAGACTCAGGATATAGTCTGAAAACCACATCTCTGAAGATGCACAAAATAAATATAATAATATAATATAATAAAATAAATAATATAATAATAATAAATAACAAATAAAGAAATAAATAATTATTAATAATAAATAATATAATAATAATATAATAAAATAATGTGTCTGAATTTTGTGTCTTGACTGCCTTTTTTTTTTTTTTAACCTAATTTTCTTCACAGTAGCAAGGATGGGGTTTCAGAGCTTGCACAGAACCAAGGCCTTTTCTGCATCAACTGCGCCTCCCCTCGACTTCACTGAGGAGAAACGTTGGCCTTTGTTTCCAAAACACGGGAGCTTTGCTCAAAATGTTTCAAAATACTGAATAAACAATGAATAGCCCATCCAAATGGTTACAGAACTGATCACCCAGTGAATCATTCTGCTTTCATCTGAGAGAGCTCATGCTGGAATATGTGTCATACTGGTATTTGTTAGGACCTCTGCCACAGTAACTAAAATAAAAAATAACTTCTGAAAATTTGTAAGAAACAAATGAAAATAAATAGGGGTTTGTTTGTAACAATAGTGATCATATTGATAGCTGTTTATATTAAAAATGCTGTATGTGTTATGGAAAACCCCAATCTTTGCTTTGGTGAGCCCTAGAAAAGAAATTTGGAGACAAAAATACAAGACAGCAAAGCAATGAATGGTTTCACTGTCAGGGAGAGATGAACATTGCTAGAGATAAGAATTGCTTGCTCTGTCAATTGTCCTTTTCTCCTTTTCTTTGCTGTCAATAATCCAAATATAACTGGGGGAATCCAGACTAAAATGTGGATTCCTTGGTGAATACAGGACTTCATGCATTTCTATTGTTTAGGACAGTTTTCTTGTTGTTTGTTTGTTTTTTCTTTGAGCTCAGAATTACCTCTTTAATATTCTATTTGCTTATATTTACCAACAGTCACGTGGTGTGATAGACTTGAAGGGACTACCAGTCAAAACCTTGCCCCATTAGAATAATCCTAAAGATTGTCAAGCCAATGTTGTATAAAAACCAGCCCACTTCAGATAGCTGAGGCCAAAAGAGCTGCTGGAGATGACAAAGACAGGCTATACAAACTCATTTCACCTTCATGTCACCTTTGTTTCATCAGAAAGTCACTGAATGCTTGTTGGTCACGACCAGTGAACAGGAACCCCGAGCTCTGCAGGGCTCCCAGGGCAGGTGTCTCCTGGAACTGTGAGATTTTTTGCTTACCAGAAGCAGGAATAAACTATCCAAAAGACAAATAGTCCAAGTTAATGTGATTTTTGGATTCCACTTTCACCAGTAGTTAGTTAATCTAATTGTGGGTGATTTTTTATTTCATTCCTGCATCAACAAGAACGACACACGGTGCTCACTGGAGCAGAAGATCCCACCATTTCAGAGAGATTCCAGTGGTCTCCACTAAAGAGTTGTGTGTTCCACACCTGCATTTTCAGTCACTCAAAGGGAAAATGCTCCTTATAATGCACTGGAGGAAGAGCTGCACTGAATTATTCTGGGTGAGGCTTTAATCTGCCTCTGCTCTGCTGCACCACAGCTGGACTTTGAAGTGTCTCAGCGGGAATGTGATGATGGTTTTTATTCACAGGGTCATTCTCAACACTTAGGGGGGAAGATATTTTTCATCAGGAAGCATCATGTTCCAGCCATTCAGTAATTCTCTGTTTATCAGCATAGATTTCTGGGAAAACTTCATTACCTTCAAACCTCGGGTAGGTTTGAAGAACAACTGCAGGATTTTTTAATATTTTTTTTTATATTTGCAATAAAAAATAATGGTTATGGTTAAAGATTGTGGGAAAACACTGGATTAGCATCAGTGTTCATATTTACTGGAACATCAAACTAAAGGTTTTATTCCAGAACACAGTGAAAATTCCCTGTAGAAGCTCTCCATTCTTCTGACTCTCCTCATAGATTCGAGTCCTGCTCAACAAATATTCCTCTCTTAGATGTTTCCAAAAGGTCAGTAGTGTGAAGAAAGCTCCAAGGCCTCTGTCCATCATCATGTCCAGTGTGGGCTCACCTGTTCCTTTTCTCTCATCCTCTTGAACACCTTGGAAGGGTTAAGTTCCAAAAGAATTGTTTGCCTTCGATTCTTGGTTCGTGCCATATTTAGCACAAAAAAAGGCTCACATTTACCTCAGCAGTGATACCTTTCATTGCAAAGAGCTTGGGAAAGATCCCCCAGAGGGGATTTTCTCCAGCAATTAGAGCAGGAGAGGAACACAGTGACTCAGAACACTTTGTTTCCAGCTGGCAGGAGGAGGATGCTGGGATCAAAGTGGGAGATGCACCAGCCGTGGCAGTAGCAGGGAATTTAAGAAGTGTCCTCCCAAAAAATACATCCCACCTGGCCTTCTGGATCTTCTCTTAGGTCATTTGGCACTCCCCTGTCTTCTGCAGCTGACCAGTACTGAGCCACAGTAAAACAGCTCTGCTTGTCTGTGCTTTACCAGTGGAATTGTCCCCCACTTCCCACCCAAACCCAGTCTGTTGGGGTTGACTGTCAGGAAGTTCCTCAACACTGCACTAAAAAAAGAGAACCAGCCCTTATGTGAATCTCTGAGGCTCCAGGGAGAGTTTGAAATGAGGGCCCTGTGCCCAGCTGACCATCCTGAGGTGCAAGAGGAAACCTGGAATTCTCAAAAGGATCGTTCTACAAGTAGGGTTTTTTAAGTGGTTACCAACACATCTCCTGGGAGATGAGAAAGGGAAGGAAAACTGCTCCTCACTTGCTTGTTTTCTGTTCCCAGAACTGTTTGATGGCCTTGAAAAGAGATGAGAGCTCTCAGATCCTGAGCCCATGCTGAGAGCTGCAGTGAGTGCTGGTGGTTGGATGGATGTGGAAGCTGTCACCTCTCAGAGGCTGCTCTGGGAGGACAAGAAGCATTTGGACAAAGCTCTCAGGCACATGGTGGGATTCTTGGGGTGTCCTGTGCAGGGCCAGGAGATGGATTTGATGATCCTTGTGGGCCCCTTCCAACTCAGGATATTCTATTATTCCACCATAAATGTATAACTTTATCTTTTGCTTGTTCATAGACTTTGGGTTCGGTCCTTCCTGTGATTCTCTTCAACTGAGCACTCCAGAAACAGGGATTGAAAGAAACATCAGAGATGAGAACCCAAACCTTAAACACTTGGCAGCTGTGTAGGAAAAGAGCAGATGAGTCACTGCTGAGAAGGAGCTTTTTGACATTTGGTGTTGCTTTGTTGTCTGTAAATTGTGGCTACTTCCAAAAGCACCAAGGAGATCACGTGCTTCTCCCTCATTAATCCTGTTATCCTGCTGGATCTCCTTCTGCTCCAAACGTGGTTATGTTGATAAGATGTGCTGGTGCCTGCTGGCCATTTCCTCAGAGCCAGGAGTCCTGACAGGCTTGGTGTATCCATGCACCTAACCCAGCCAACAGCCTCAAATGGTCTCAAAATACCTATTAATGACCTCGTTTCCCATACTGCAAAACCAGATTTATTAAAATCCCTGCATCTCTTTGACTTTGAGTGATGTTTGTCCATTGAGATGCTCCCAAAGGGGATGCCATTCTCATAATCCTGCCTTGTAAAGCAATTTATGAAAGAAAGAAACCTGCAGATCATCAAACAGAGAAACAGTGCAGCACTTGAGCCTTTAGCTGAACAATCAGACAGTGAGAGATCTGTGCAAGATGGGAAAGGAAAGGTGAAAATAAAATGTCTAAAGGGCTTTTATTCACATACAAATTTCATTGGAGATAAAGGTAAGTGATAAACACCGTGAATTGTGGAATCTCCAACGTCCCACAGGGATTTTTTACAAGGGCATGTGGTGGCAGGGCAAGGGTGAATGGCTTTAAACTGACAAGGGGGGGATTTAGATAAGCTATTAGGAAGGAATTCTTCCCTGGGAGGGTGGGGAGGCCCTGGCACAGGTTGCCCTGGAAGTGTCCAAGGCCAGGTTGGACAGGGCTTGAAGCACCCTGGGCTGGTGGAAGGTGTCCCTGCCCATGGCAGGGGGTTGGAACTGGATGATCTTTAAGTGCCTTTCCAATCCAAACCATTCAATGATTCTGTGGCTTCTACCTGTCCCTTAAAAAACCCACCATTTAATCACCTCATCTCAAGTTTTCATTTTCTGTAGAACACGAGACACAAACTCCTGGGGACATCGGAAGAGATGTGGAGACCTTTGCTGAGCAAATCTTGGTAAAGGATAAAGGACTTAAAAAAAAAACAGAGGCCAGTGAGTAACAAAGGGCAGGATAATCACAGGCAAGCATGTGAAATATTTAATTGTAATTCAGAGACAATGCAGATCTGTGTCACTGAACTTTGGGCAAATTGCCACGCTGTCTTTCTAATGCCCACCGGGGCTCAGTTCAGCAAAGTGATGGATGGTTCAATTTACTGAGTAAACCAAGAGCTCTCCTTGAATTTTAGATGCTAATCTTCTGATTGAACTCAATTGCCAGGGAGACCTGCCCTACAGAGTTTGCTAATAAGAATTGATCCAGCTATTGATAAGGATTTCAAAGGTTGATGCAGGATCTTTACAAGTACTGAATTTAACTGCTCCCCTGCTGCTGTTCCAGAAAAAAAAAGTGTAAGGCTGTTTCAAACCTGCTGAAAAATTAATAAATATCATCTCTGTATCAAGTGACATTTGTAACATTTCATTAAGGTCAGGGCACAGCCTTTTGATGTTCACAAGATGATGGTGGACATTTGAGATGGGAGACAAGAATAAGAAGTATTGATGTGTATATTGAATCAGACTTTCAGCCCCATTACCCTTCTTTTGGGAGGGTTTTCTTCACTGAAAGGGTGGTCAGGCCTTGGCAGGGGCTGCCCAGGGAGGTTTGGAGTCTCCATCCCTGGAAGTGTCCAAGGAAGGCCTAGAACCTTCCCTGGGCAGCCTCTTCCAAGGCCTGACCACCCTTTCAGTGAAGAAACTTTTCCTAATATCCAACACAAACCTCTCCTGGCACAACTTGAGGCCATTCCCTCTTGTCCTGCCACTTGTTACCTGGGATTACATTTTAAAATCCAGGAGAACTCATTAACACATTTTAATTCTCATTTACTTATTCCTCCTAAAGCAGCTGGGGAAGGGGAACCAAAGACACTCACAAGAAGACAAAAAAACAACAAAGCACCTTTCTTTTGCTGCAAATCAAGACAATTCAGATGTCAGGCTGGTATTTTTAAGAGCTTCCTTAATTAGTTTTACATTAGAAGGCAGTAATTAGCATGTGTGTGCAGGGGGAGTGCTAATCACTTCGTCAAAAATCAATTTATTTTAAATTAGATTCAACATCTACCATTTTTCAAAGCCCCAAAATAATTCGAAGCTGTGGGTGGGCCTTCATACCCCCAGATCAGAAGGTGAGGAACTGGCACTCAGACCCTAAATCTGGCGGACAGAGGCACACCAGATAAATAAAACACATTTATTCCAGAGTTCCCTGGTGTTTTTCCCACAGAAATTGGTGTGACATTCCCCCTTTGATTCTGGATCCGACCAAAACAAAGATCCAAAGCAGCCAAAAGATCTCAAGGGATGGACACTTGTTCTTGTAATGATGGTTTTTCTCTTTATCCTTTATTCAAGGGATCTGTAAACTCCTGTGTTCTCAGAGCCACAGCAGGCAATGTTTGCTTTGGGAAGTATTAAACTGAGATGAAAAAATAATCAATTAAGGCTAAAAAAATCTTTATCAGTCAGTGTAAGACAATGAAATAACACTGAAGTGCCTCAGCAACAGAGATTTATGGATGGTCTGTTAAGAGATTTTCCCCTAAAACTAAAATTACAACAAAAATGGATAGAAGGAGAAATCAGAACATGCAGGATAAGAGGCACCAATAAATTAAAGGTTTACAAGCCTTTTTTGTTCGGCAGGATCCTCACAGTTTTCTCTGTAAATCCATGAAAGTTTCTCAACGCTGAAGGTCAAAAATGGATAAAGAGCTCGCTGACATTTGCTTGTTGTTTCTTCAGTCTCTACCAGAACAGAACTGCCAAATTAACAGTTTGGAGACAGTTCTTCACACGCAGGGTCAGGGTTTCAAAGGTTGCTTTTCTTGTCCACTCGAGGCTGTGGCATGAAAATCTGTCGCATGTGTCCACAAGCAGCAGTGATCTCACTGAGCGGACACAAAACTGAGGCTGTTTTCATCTGAACTTGTCACACCAGAAACAGTCCCCAGCTCTGACCCTGCTCACAAATGCAAGTTCAAAAAAAAAAAAAAAACCAACCCCAAAAACTTGGTTAATTAAACTGACTTGAACCAGGGAATGGACCAAGGAAGGGGAGAAAAGTTATTTTCAACCGGATCAGTCAGTCTGGTTGACACGTTGCACATAACGTCAGTACAGAGGTCTAGATTAGGTAGCAGGAAAAATTTATTCGTGGAAAGGGTTGTAAAGAACTGGAAGAGGCTGCTCAGGGAAGTGGTGGAGTCTCCATCCCTGGGAGTGTCCAAAAAATGTGTGGATTTGGCTGCTGAGGACGTGGTTTAGTGGTGAACGTGGCGGTGGTGATGGTTGATGGTTGGGCTTGGTGATCTGAAAGGTCTTTTCCAACCTTTTATGATTCTGAGGGAAATCAAAGCACAAGATGTGCCTTATATTGTTTCATTTTATTTTATTTTACCCAGAATTAGAAGGTTTTCTTTTTTCTTTTCTTTTCTTTTCTTTTCTTTTCTTTTCTTTTCTTTTCTTTTCTTTTCTTTTCTTTTCTTTTCTTTTCTTTTCTTTTCTTTTCTTTTCTTTTCTTTTCTTTTCTTTTCTTTTCTTTTCTTTTCTTTTCTTTTCTTTTCTTTTCTTTTCTTTTCTCTTCTCTTCTCTTCTCTTCTCTTCTCTTCTTTTTTTTTTTTTTTTTTTTTTTTAAACCTGTCCAAGCAATCACAGATTTCAAGAAGTTGGACAAAGAATAGTTTGTCCAGCCATAATTTCATTTTGGAGAGCGGGTTGGATCATGAGATTTCCGAGTTTGTAACGGCAATTTGAGTCATCTCTCCATTTTGATAGAAAATCTGCAATAAGAGCTGGGACCCAGAGACTTAAAGCCACAAAATCTCCTTTTCTCCACCTGAAATCCCCTTCCTGACCCTGGAGGGGGTCACACGTTGTACCGTGGCCCAAACTGGAAGTGGTGCAGTGGCTGAGATTTTATCCTGATGAACTGCCAGGGATTAAAATTGATTCTGGTAGAAATTCTGGAGTGAAGTGATATCAAATCTTGGGAAGTCTGGCCACTGTCCTCTGTTGTTTTGGATCTTCTGGGAGACGCTTTCAGAGAGAGGAAAATTAAAAAAACCAACATATCCACCATTCAAGTGAAATTTTGTGCTTCAACCCCTTGCTGGAAAAGAGAAAATCTGGAGAAATGACAGGACAAAATGGAAAGGAAAAGTGGCATTTGCCACACATCTCTGACATGCTGTTCCCTTCTGCTGCTTTACATCTGCTGTTTGAAAATCTTTCCCAAGTTTTTGCTCTCTTCATTGACGACTTGGACACATCTTCTGGTCTGAAAGGCAGCTCAGATAAGATCAAGAAGAAGGGAAGAGAAAGAAAATCTGGGACACAGATTTTCCACATGTGCATTTGATAAAAAATGTGCCCTTTAGGTGACACAGGGGAAGAGAGTTGCACAAATATCCCTTTTTTTTTTTTTTGCACTGTCACAGTTTCTTCCAAGGAAACAATGGCACTACTCTGCCATCACACCATGCTCCAGTGAAAGACAACCACAGTGGTTTTATTTCTATGAAATACTTACATTTAAATGTGTTATTTATATAACACTTATATTTAAAGCAGTTTTTCTGCTCCCCCCCTTCGAGTGACAGAAAAACATAGATTGAGGTGTTCAGAAAAGACTGAGGTGTGGGAAAATTTTGAGAAGAGAGTGGAGAGAGGGTGGATTTTTTCAGGGGGAAAAATTTGTGCTCTTCGTGTCTTGGGTTATTTCTAAATCACTGGATAATAAAAAAAAAAAGGAATTTCTCTTCTTATACAGTGTCATAGCTCAGGATGTGACTGTTCCTTTCCTTGAAGAAGAAAAGAGGAAGGAACAGGAGATGAATTTTTTGAAAATTGCGGAGCTCTGCTGTGGCAAAAGCTCATATTTCACAATTTTTCATGTAAACTGATCTGCTCCATCTGCAGGTGCATCGTCCTTCCCTTGCTTTGGGGCAAAACCCCCTCTGCTTTTCCTGGTCCTAACACTCCTCTGCTTCGGATTTGTAACTTGTCAAGAGCATGTTTGCCCCAGGGGTGTAAATGTTAATGTATAAAACTGGGAAAAAAAATTAAATCACTCCACTGCTCCCCAGCCAGGTGTCAGTTCTGCTGGTTCATCAGCAACAAGGGAAAGTTTGGGAATGCTCACCCCTCGTTCTTGACTCTGCCCCCATCAAACCCTCTCCACTGAACTGCCTGCAAACAACACCAAAATAAAGCATCCAAAGAGGGTTTGACAACAATGGTTCCCTTCACAAAGCAGTGAAATGAGAGGGGAATAACACCCAATTAATTAGAGTTCACTGCTTTATCTGCAACGACCAGAACAGGAGGCTTGGTTTGCCTTCAGCACAGCCCTGATGCTTGTAAAGAAAATAAAAACTCCCTTCATTTTTCTGGGCCTGGGTTCCCACTGCCCTGTTCCCTGGGGAATTTAATCTGCTCTTGCTCTAGGGGAGGCTTTCATGCACCAGGAGGGGAAATAACCTTGGGTGCAATGTCACACACATCAGTTTTCCTCGGGCAGCTTTCTATTTTGAGGCTGCAGATCAAGCTGAACCTGTTGGGCTGGTGTTTGCATAACCCAGCTGCTGCCAGGAGGTGACATTCACTGGGGAGTGACACTCACTGGGTGGAGAAATGGAGGTGAGGCTGCTGAGCCAGATAAAATGAGGTACTGCAGGATATGTGACTTTAAGAGGGAGATGAATGATTGAAATATCTGGGGTATAATTCAACTGGAAAAGCATGAATGTTTGTGACAGAGGTGCTGGGTCTCTGATGTTTCTCTGGGGTTCTCTTTGGGCTCCCTAGACCTGGGAATAGGGACTGGAGAATAATTCACTCCATCCAGATTAGCCCACGGAGCTGCATCATTTCCACTGAGGGATCCAGGGATTCTGGGCTGACTGATCCGTGGGTAAATGCCTCTTAGAGATGCTGAATGAGACATGAGATGAATCTAAGCACAGTATTCAGAATGCTTTAATTAATTAAAGGAGATGCATAAGCATGTCATTTGAACAGATAATCTGGGTACAGCCTCTGCTTCTCTCCACTCAGTGCACACAAAACCCAGACTTTGGCAAGCATGGGCAGCACACAGGTTAAAACAAAGCTGGCTTGAACTTTGTTGTGTGTGAATAATTCTTGGGTTTTGTGATTAAATGGCTCTCTGAGTGACCTGGTGTGGTGGAAGGTTTCTCTGCCCACAGCAGAGGGGCTGTTGGAACTGGATGATGTTTCAGGCCCCTTCCAGCCCAGGCCATTCTAGGATTCCTCACACAGGGATGTGATTTCAGGGGCTGACCTGACCCAGCAATCAGAAAGTTTAATGCTGGTTCAGACAGTGCAGGTTTGCTGGGGGAAAGGAGTTTTGCAGGGAATATCATTCGTGGCTGAAGTTCACCAGGGGTTGTCAGAGGTGCTTTTATGATCCTGAAAACAAATCCAGGCTGCAGAACATCCTTGGTAACTTCTTGTTAATGGAAGTGACAGATCAACCCAACTGGACAGCCCTGTCCACAAAGGCCACGAACACCCTGTGCCCCTCTTCATAATAATGAACAACAAAAGGTAATTAAAAATTTAAGAACCTTCTTCTTTCAGAACAGATATTAAGTGGAGGCATGGCTACTCCTCTGGGATTGTTTTTAATTAGACAGTCTGCTTTCTCTCCCTCTCTTTTGTCCTTTTATTTTATTTTATTTTATTTTTTAATTACCAAACATCTTGACTAAGTCCAGTCTGCTGGGAGGAGAGGCTGTTGAAGTGACAGAACACAGCGTGTGGAGATGGAGGGAAACAAAACCACTCCTCAAAACCTGCTTTTAATGAAGCCAAACATCCCTTCAGTGCCAGCTGGCTAATTAGCAAGAGGGACAATTTCTCCCAGGCAAAGCAGTTGTCAGAAGCAAGGCCAGAGGGCACCTCACATATCCCGTATCATGAACTTTTTCACAGTAAGACACAAAACCTATCTGGTTATAGATATCCCAAGTATATTGGGATAAATTTTGATCCAACTTAAAAAAAAAAGAATATTATTTCACTGCCTTCAAAGGAAGATAGAAAAGCCTGAACTCCTTAATTCACTACTAAGTGGAAGATAAACATCAGTGACACCAAAAAGGTGTGTTTTTTTTCCAGCATTTATTCTTGAGGAACAACAAAAAAAAATTCTAATGACCAGTTTTAATTTTTTTAATGACAATTAAAATTTAACTTAAATCAAGTATTCTTTTTCCCCAAAAAAAATTTCTACAGAGCTAATTTCAGTTATTATTTTTTTGAGAGGATGGAGTGAAAGCTGCACACTTGATTGCTGAAATGGAGCTGTTTTTCACAATTTCTGATCCACTGCAGACTGCAAACATTTGTGTTCTGGCTTGAAATCAGAAAAGCCTTTCCAAAATCTTCAGTGCAGCAACAAAATCTGTTTTTCACCTGGTAACAGAGCGATGCTTTTGGAATAGATAGTGCTGAACATGCTCCTGTGCAGGTGGCAGCTGAAGAAAAAAAAAGTCCCATTGAAGCTGCAGTTTAAGGTAATCCAAAGTCTGAAAACACTGGAACAATTTGCCTGTGCAACCTTCATTTCCCTTTCTATTTGATTGACTAAAATTCCACCCTATTTTTTGTGCCTGTATTAATATTTTTTTATTCAGCATATTGATACTCCTTCAAATGGGCATCAAAGCAACATCAGGTTTTAACTCTTTTGCACAGCCCTCTGCTTGATTTACTGAACACTCCTCAAACCCTCCAGAGCCTGAAGGCAGAAATATATTCAATTTTCCAGGTTCTTGTCACTGCAGGAATTTATAACTGCATAAACATGAATGGGATTCTTTTCCACAGCCAGGGGATCACTGAGCCACTTCCAGGTAGGAAACAGAAACATAGAGAATTGAAGATTAATTAAAAAATATAAATGAATTCAGTGATTTTTCTGACAGGCAAAATATTAGATGTACTACTGGTGGCTCCAGTGATTTTAGAGACACTGTGAGCTGAGCTGTCACCCTGGACCCTGGGACAGGAACAGGCAGTTTAAAAGATTACTTTTCTGCCCTATTTTAGATGTTCACTTTTGGACACCCTGCCTTATTCCTCTGTGTCTCTGTGCCCAATTTTGACACTAAAAATTATTGCTTTAAGTTCCCTTTTTCAGATATAGGGATTTACAGAGAAGATGCCAACACCTGGTTAGACAAACCCAGCTCGGTGAAGGAACGAAGCATCCTGGAGGACGGTGTGTGTGTCTGTACAATCCTCATTTACCCTCGGTGGGATCCACTCTGGGCTCTGAATTTCAACTCAGGACCTGGGTCAGGTCCTGAGCTGAGGGTTCAGTTGATCCTGACTTTCTCATTGCCTTGTTTTCTTCTCCAGATTAATCTGAAGCCTTTGATGAAGGCAGAAGGCTGTGATGCCCTAATCCAGACACCAAGCACACTCTGTTGTCCAGAGCACTTTTTTAGGAGAGCTGTATCTGAGGCCATGGAAAGGAGAAGGTCCTGAGATCCCAGTGCCTTATTTTGGCAGTTTCTTCTGAAAAGAAAGAGAAGAATTCCCAGCTCTGGTGTCAAAACCACCTGCTCACAGCCCTGTGTGAAGTGCTGATGCCTGGAGAGGGACAAGAGTTTAAATTGTGTCTCCTTTGTCCTGTCAGCTGCCTCACTGCAGCCCTTAAATTACTCAGAGGGGTTTCAGTCTCCATTCTGAGGTGACAATTTTCCCTTACCCATTGGAGATGGAGTTTTCATGTCCCACAGCAGACCTGGGCTGTGTTATGGGAAGCATCAGCTCAGGTCTCTGTACAGACAATCAGGTTCCCCCTGGCAGTCAGCAGTGCTGAGGAAGGGGATTAAATCTCTCTGGTTTTTCCCACTAATTCTTTTCTTGGTTTTAGACCTGGTGAGGATGATCAGCACAAATTGCCCAGCCTGAGTTCACATGGCTTTCCTGGGAATAAATCTGTATTTCCTGCTGGGATCCCACATTACTTGTTTATTTGAGTGGTTCAAGCACCCAACAAGGGCACAGGGAAGGGCAGATGTTCCTACAGGTGGGTGCTGATGTGTCCCAGGACAAAAGTCCTGAAAGGATATCTCAGAAGCAAAAATCAGCTTTTTATATTCTGTGGCCTTAAAATGGGTTGACAGCAATACTGAGGGTTCATCCCAAGAGTCATCTCCAACCATTATGCTTAAGCTTATTGGAGCTCTTTGTATAAAATCAGTGTGCATGTATAAATAATTTTAGAGATTCATTACCACCAGTGATATAGGAACCTCCTGGTTATGGAATTCTGGTGATGTCTCTCCTCTGAAATGGGGAGACTTATCTCCAGCAATTTGGTTTTAGGGTGTGCTTAAGATTCATCTGAAAACACACACACATTTCTTGGCCTCACACAGAGTGTCCCTGGGATCCTGACACACTTCTTCTTCCACAGGAGTGTCTGTCCCCTAAATCTCTGTTCCCTAAATCCCTGTGGGAGGACAAACCTCCAGATTGCTGATGGAGAGCCCCGAGCCAAGGCTGTGTCACAGGGCAGAGCCACCAGCATGTTCCCCCCCAAATTCACTGTGTGGTTGTGTGAAACCCCCTTTCTTTGCAGCTTTTAACTGCCTAAAAATAGCTGTGGAGCTTTGTCACTGCCATTCAGCCCCCCATGGACCAGTCTGTGGCCTTTCCCTGACCTCTGGTCTCTGCTGCCAGCACCGAGCGATGCCATCAATTGATCGCTGGGTGACGGAGCCAGCCAATTCATCTCCCTCATTTTCCGTGCCTGAGGTCAGGTGGAGCCTCACAATTCCGTGATATTTGCCATTTACAGCTCCAAATGTTGGTTATTAACACGGGGGGGGGGGGTGGGGGTGGGGGGGGGGGTGTTTGTATTAGAGCACTAATTAAATGCTCATTTCGAGTACAGTTGTGTGAATTGACCAGAGCTCGGAGTGATTTATGGGAGTGACAGGCTGCAGACAGCACAAATATTTGCTGGAGGAATAAATATTTCTTCTGATGGGTTTTCATCCTGTTCCCTTTATGGCACCAAAAAAAAAAGTAAAAAAAAAAAAAAAACCAACAAAACAAACCCTGCTTTTTAATAGAAAATAAACTTATTTATCTCTCCACGCTTAAAGCCATAAAGAATGTTTGTTTCTGAGGGGTAATGGCTTGGAACATGAACACAAAAGCCATTTCAAGGCAGAACGGTTTTGTTGGGGTCTATTTGGGTATTCATAACAGAACCGGGAGCTAAAAATGTGCCAAGAGAGGGGAAGAAAAGAGGGGAGAAAACCCCTAAAGAAAGGAAAGCACTGGTGATTTTTTTTTCCTGTAATGGAAGTAGAGGAGATGCAAATATTTACGAGAGCAGGAGAGAAGAGCCCACAATTGCCTGTTCCTCTGGCCCAGCAGAGTGTTTGTACAAGGTGATTACTCGTGGAGTAAATTCTGGCTCACACTTACAGTTCATTATTTGACTTCTTTCCTCTCTCTGACTGAAATATTTGAGTGTGTGTGTTCATCTGCACGGGTTTTTGGTGGTGTAACTGCTGGCAGAGAGCTGGAGGATGGGCTGCAGGTTGAGATCTCCCCACGAGGGCTGGGCTGGCTGAGTGACATCAAATCTCCACTCAATCACTATTTCCTTTTTGCCAGCTTTAATATAATTGTCCCAATAATTACTTCAGTGTGATGCACTCTCCTGTACTGCACTACTGGCACTTGTAGCTTTTTTACTGTGTAGTAAATAACTCTGATTGATTTGTCTGAGCGTTTGTAATAATAAACAACTCCTTTCCTATAGATATTCCCATTTTGCCAATCATTAAAACCTTAACGAAAAAAAATTAATTTAAAAATTTAAAATTTAAAATTTAAAAGTTAAAATTAAAACCTGCAGGACAAAACCAAAACCCCTTCAGAGGCTGATGAGGCCTTGCTGGGGGTGTGGTTGGGAGCTGCTGCTTCTGGTGAGTTCTGCTCTGTTTGCACTGGCAACGTCCACTTTAATATCATTTTTTTGGCAGCACCACGATCCATATTTTCATCTTCCTATTCCCCATTCCCAAACAAAAGGAATTGCTGAGTGGACTTGTGGTTTGCTGCTGGGCTGTATTTTTGACATTCTACAGCACACCTTGTAAGTTGGAGACTGATGGAGCCTTTTAGATCCCTAAAACAGGCGTTAAAATTTACACCACCAAGTTAGGGGGGGTGACAACTTCTGGGGGTGATGCTTGGAGTTAAAAAAAGCACTCTAGAGGACATTCAAAACTCTAGAATTAGGCAACAGCTACTGCAGGGCAAAAGTTTTTCAGTTTTTCTTGGGGAGAACACTGTAAATATCCTAATTATTTCATGTTTAAGTGTAAAACGTTGTATCAGCTTGGAAAAAAAATCAAGGATTTAGAAAGGCAACTTACAGTCATCTATCTTAGAGTCAAATCAGAGTCTTTTGATTCCTGCTCCTATTTGTGTAAAATGCTGAAGGGTTTTGTTCTCGGAAATTTGGAAGCTCTTTAATGCAGTTCAGATAAGTGAAGTTTATCTTGCAAAACAAAGAGATTCATTACTGACCTTCAGCAATTAATTCTAATCCAGAAAAGGGTTAATTTATATGTTGGCTGTAATGAAAAAAAAAAAAAAGTTATTTTCAATAAGCACAGTCAAGTAAAGAGGTGTCATTTCCTTGGGAGCAGGTTATGATGCTGGACTGAATTTCTTAATTATATCTAATTGAAAGAACCCCTCACCTGTGACCAATAAAATCCAGGGGCAATTTTCTACGTCCTGGTGATTGAATGTGTTTGTGCAAGGAAAACAAAAGGGGGGGAGGTGAATTTACTCAAGGTCAGTGTGAATAAATAAAATATTCCTTGTTTATATACCCCGTTTTCTTTTATGATCAGGACTGAAATTAGGTTTTGAAAGCCAGCAGCCAAGTTTAGACTTTGCCTTGCTTGAAAACAGTGGGAAAATAGGTCTTTTATTGGGGTTTGAGTTTACATTTCTTTTGCAAGAGGTTCAGAGTTCCCTCTGTGGAGACTGAAATGGGTAAAGATGCACCAGGGAGGAAGATGGACCATGATGAGGGGACTTCCTAAGAAGTTAAAATCTTCCTCTAAGAGGGATGAAGCTGGAAGAAAGGCTTTTGCTCTTCCAGAGGTTGCCTGGAACGATGGAATCCCAGAATTGTGTCATTGGCATGGTCGGAAAAGACCTTTGAGATCGTCAAGTCCAACCTTCAATTCACCACCTCGTTCCTCGCTAAAGCACATCCTCAGGGGCCACAGCCACGCTCTTTTGGGACAATTCCAGAGATGGTGACTCCACCATTTCCCTGGGCAGGCTCTTCTAGTGCCAGACCACCCTTTCAGTGAGGATATTTTCCCTAAAATCCAACCCGAACCTCCCCTGGTGCAGCGCGAGGCCGTTTCCTTCTGTCCTGTCCCTTGTTACTTGGGAGATGAGACCCCCCTGGTTCCACCCCCGTGTCAGGGACTTGTGGAGAGTGAGAAGGTCCCCCCTGAGCCTTTTATTATCCAGGTTAAACAAACCCCACAGCTGGGGGGGGTTGATTAGCAGGGATATTCTTGTCTCTTACCGCCCCCTTTTCCTTGCAACATTCCTCATTTTGCTTTTCAATTTACCTCTCTGTGCTGGTTTTTTCCCCCCACTCTGTGCTGACTGAGCCTTCCTGAAATGCTGAGCTGATGGAAATAATCCTGCAATCCAAGGTTTTTTAGGGCTGGGGAGCTTCCTGAGGAGCCATCAGGTGGAAAGCTCTGATCCATGGAACTGGCTGGTTGGGAATTAGTCTGGAATAGGGTCATGGACCATTATTAGACTGCAGGGAGTGGAAGGAAATAGGCCCCAGAGATTGCAGTAAATGTGATTATAAGCAAAACTCCAGCTGCTGGGAGGGGGGATCCAACACCGTGGGAAAAACCAGGAAAATTGCTCCTGGAATGTTGAGAACTGCAAACCTGAGAGAAGGACAAATCGTGCCAAAAAAGGCAGTAAAGCTCAGGTAACTCATAATTTATGTGTGCTGGAAGGGAATAACCTGAATACCCTTAAAGAAACACAAAACCCTGGCTGTTTTCAGGGTGTTTTTCTCCCACCAAACACCCCTCCAGGCCTCAGTGAAACCCCACTCTAATAAAGAAATTATTGAGGTTTATTCTTCTTATTCTTATTTTCCTTACTTGTTAAATGTGCTGGAATATTTAATACCTGAGACAATGCCATCATTATTTCCTTGTTTCCACCAAAACAAGAGGAATTATTCCCCATAATTCCATCAGGGGGAAAAAATCCCACAAACCTTCTATGGCAACTGGATTTAGGCTTTCAACAAACAAGTGTCTTTTCCTCTCTGCTCTTCCTGGAAGAATTTTGCACTGGGCTGATCACTCAGCACTTAATTATCCAAAGACAAAGTTTTGTGTTCTGATAGACCAAGATTTGCTGGGCATGGTCCTGCTGTCTCTTTAGTCCTTCCTGAGAAAACTTGGTTTGAGTTCATGGAATCCCAGAATGGTTTGGGAGGGAAGGGATCTTAAAGATCATCTATTTCCCACCCCCTGGGAAGAGAAATTTAAAGAGAGATCACCTCAGGCTTTGTTTTATCCTGTCTTAGCATTGCCAGCATCTGCCAAAATGCAGAATCCGTGGCCTGGATATGTAAGTGAGGTAAAAAAACCCAAATTTACAATGATTTTAAGAATAACAACAGTCATTAATACGTAGAGTTTTTTATATAACAATTGGTTATATATTGGTTAAAGGTTGATTTTTTGCCACGAAGGAAACCTTGCCATTATTTGCCAAGGGACAGTGGAGGTTTTTTGAACGTGGTAAGTGAAGCCAATCATTGCACCTCAATCCACTGCAGCCAGTGCTGAGAGCACTGGAGATGGGCAGTGAATAACCAGCATCCTGCAGTCACTCCCAGCAAGACAAACATTTAATCATCCCCAAAGTGTGTAGGCTCATGGAAGAGTCACTTTCTAAGAAAATGTTCCTTCACATTTTCATTTCTAGCCTTGGCAACACCAGCTGTCATTCCTGTTGCTTGTCTTCTGAATAAACTGCAGATCAAATTTAATCAATCAGTCAATCAAAGAGTTTGAAGACATCAAGGCCTTTTAACACTTTGATGCCGGTTTTGCAAGGATCTGTGGCTTTTTAAGTCACATAAACACATGGAAAAACTCATCTTGTGTATGTCTAAATAAAGAACCTGTGGTCTCTTGGTCACAGCCAGAAAGGCAGGAGGGTCTCGCTGGGAGTCCTGAACACCAGAGGGGAAGTAAAATATTAAAGATTAAAATATCCCTGTTCTAAAATCCACTTAATCTTCATCCAACTTCATGGCTTTGAAGAGCTGGTTTCAGTGCTTGGTTTCAGCAATAACATCCAATTTAATTTAAACATTAGAACCAAATAAAGGGACTCTGACCCACTGTTTGCAGAGTTTTTTCCTGTTTAAGGGGGTTTTCCTTACACAATCCTGCATTTTTTTTTTCAGACTTTCTCTAGGGGCTTATAAAGGTTTTCTTGTGCAAATTCAAAATTAAAAGCCAGATGTGCAAAACCTAGAGGGAGAAGGAGAATGTTCTGCCTCTCACCTCTAATTTCCTCTCATTCCTTTTGTTATTTTTCTCTCTTTGTTCCTGTTCCCTTCCAACTCCCCGAGTTTTTCATTCTCTTGGTGTTTTTTAACTTTGCCCTGCAGTTGGTCCTTCCTACGTGCCAGGCTTCATATCCCTTAACAGCCAAAAGAAATGAATGGAAGGATAAATAAATAAACAAATCAAAATCCTTCCAGAGGGGACTAAACTCAAGAACCTCTCATCCTTCTCCTTCAAATGAAATTTGTCTGGGATAAAAATAAAACTCCTCGGAGCCCCCCAAAAAAGTTTAAAAGCACTTTTTTGTTTGAAGAGTTACAGTCCCACATCTGCTGGGTTGGGTTATTCCTCTCTCAAAAGGGGCAGGAGGCAACAACACCTGGAGTTATTTGTGCAGGGATTTCATTTCATTTTTAATTGTGCCCACTGAAGAATCAAAATGGTGCTTGAAGCCTCGTTTGGAAGAGATTCTTGCGTGGTCTGGGACATCCAGGAGATTGATTTGATTTTGCAGATGTGAACTGGAAGAAGCTTAATAATAAACTTAGTCTTCCCTGAGACTTATGGGTCTAATAAAAATAAAAAAAAGGAAGTAAGAAAATTCAGGCCTGAGTTGTGGGATGAAAGGTGTAAGACAAAGCAGCCTGGTTTTGTGGTGAGCACCAACGTCCCTCCAACCCAAATGCAGCCCTCTGAAAACCAGGGGTGGAGCTTAAAACAGTTTTTAGGGCTGAGTTCAGTCTGAGATTAGGAATTCTCTGTTTAGGTGGCATTTGGGTGACATGTGAACTGGGTGACCACCCTGCCAGTGTGGTAGATCTGAGCCAGCACATCTGTGTGGGGTTAAGAGATCCTACAGGAGATCTGTGAGATATTCCCCCACTCACCTGCTACTGCAGGGGGAGGACAGGTGGGTTCCCCACTCTCAGAGTCTCAAATGACATCATGTGCTTCTGTTTGGCCATGGAAGCAACCCCACTCAGCTGATCTCCACCCGCTGCAGATGGAGCTGGTGCCCTCATTTCACGTGGATGAACCTGCAGCCACAGTCCTAAACTTGGATGCCTTGACCTTGAGCTGAATCTCGTCCTAGAAGTGAGGAGGTTTGGCACAGGAGCTGTGGGAAACCAAGAGGGATCCCTTTGGCATTTCTGACTGCACCTAACAGGGACATGGGTTAGGGGTGGAATCAGCAATGTTGGGCTCAGTGATCTTAAAAGGTTTTTTCCAACCTAAATGTTTATATCATTGTGTGATTTAATGACTAGCTCAGTTGGAAGGGACCTGCAGTGATCATCTAGTCTGACTTCCTGATCACTGATCTTCCATTTTCAGAGGGAAGTGGCTAATTTTAGATGGCTGGCCCAAGTTTTATGCCTAAATTAAGTCCCTAAAGATGAATTCCTCCTTAGTTACCCAAGTTCCCATTTATTTGCATGAACATGAACCAGTTTGCTTCCATTATTCTCAATTAATCTGGGATATCTAAACAGCTAAGGAAAGCCTAACAATGCTGACAGGCTTAAGAAATATGAACAGTTTATTTTGCTGATGCACAGCCCATTGCATTCAGATTTCAGTTTAAGGCCCAAATCTATTCTGAAGTTATTTTAAAGTTCACTTGCCTTGGAGCTCTAGAAACAGCAGTGAAATGAGGTAATTAAAAAGCTGCTCTAACTGACAGGTCCCTGTTAACTCAGCCCTCCCAAACCCATGCAAAAACAATTACAGTATGCAAATGCTGATGATCCACCTTAATGCTGTTCCCCATTAAATGTCAGGGAATGAAAAATACACTGGGTTATCAGAGCCCCTGACCCACTTCAGCACTGCAGGTGAAGCACAGGTGGTTTCTCTGCTCTGCTGTGGGCAAAGAAATTCATTCACTAACATTTTATTATGCTTTAATAAATGTTTTAATTACATTCCTTTTAAACTAAGAGATGGGCAAAAAGATCTCCAGCCTTTGAAATGTGCAAAATGGGAGTATTTTTCATTTTGTTGGGACCTGAGGGCTGTCTCAGCTTTGCAAAGGACAAAAGGTGGGAATCTTCTCGTGCTGCTTGTGGTTGAGCGACCCAGGCTGATGCCAGTTGCCCACCAAAGTCATCCTCTCAACTTCCCTTCTCACCTGGACAGGGGAGAGAAAATTCGACAGAAGGTTTGTGGGTGGCAACAAGATCAGGGAGACATCAATCACTCAGCTACTGCCACCCCAGAAAAACAGGCTGAACTCGGGGAAATTCATTTATTACCCATCAAAAAAGAAGGGGATGATGAGAAACAAACCCAAATGCCTTCCCTTCTTCCCAGCCTTGACTTCACTCCCAATTTGCTCTCCTCCTGAGTCTCCAAACTCTAACTGAAAAAAAAAAAACTAGCAAGAAAAAGCCCAGACTAAAAAACCCTCCAAAAAAATCCCAAACCCAGCTGTCACTTTTGTTCAGTCTCCAGCTTTATAACATTTCTCAAAGAGTGAATGTCCTTCCAGAGATCTGAGCTGCTCTAAAATATCTCTGATGTCCTTTTTCTTTAATAAACCAACCTAAATAAACAGAATTTTTTTGTGCCTCCCTAAAAGTCGAAACCCCGTGTCAAACAACAAACAGGAATGTCTTTTGTTTTTCCAGTTTCACAGTTTATTTCTATGCCTTATTACTTGTTGTTTGACACAGATGGTTATAAACAAAGATCTAAAGAGAATTTTAACTCCTAGGGAAAAAAAGTAAAATAAGAAGAATATATATTTCCTAAACCTTCATGTTGGTTTTTTTTAAGGATAATGGATTCTGCCTTAGTGTTTCTAACTCAGTAAGGTTTCTAATCATGTTACAGCCAAATTTTGGAGCTGGAGAGTTTAAGGGAGAGAAACGGAGATGGAGGAAAGAATGAGAGAAAACTGCTGATGTCCCAGACCCATTTGGGTTCTAGACTTGGGGGTAAATAAAAAAGTGCAAGGCTCTTAACATTAATGCCTAAATTTGAAGATTAATGTTAGATTTATCCAAAAAGTCTGGTTTACAGATTTTTTTTTTTCCCCCTTGAGACAAATGCCGCTCAATCAGTTCTTACCCTGAGGGACTGGGAAAGAAAATCTTGTTTTATTACAAGCCTGCTGTGTTCTCAACAGCGACACAGCCCTGAAATGTGGGATCACTCCTGGAAAATAATGCCATATTTGTGCCTATTTCTTCCTGGGGACTCTTGCCTTGGTTCCTCTGGTGTCCAGGTACGTGGTATGATGATTTCCAGGCTGTTCCATCTCCTCTGAAGCAGCACCAAGAAGAAATCACTCTCACCATTCATTCCAGGGAATTGGATTCTTCCTCCAGAAGGGAAAAGCAACCAGGGAGAGGAGAGGACTGAACCAGAAGGACTCAGTGGAGCTTCTCGAGCTCAGAGGTGGAAGATGCAAGCTGGGCCTTCAGCACTGATGATCCTTCCACCTGAGGGTGTCCAGGGATTCTGTGATTCCTCTGTGCACATGCAGTGATTAATGCTACATTTTTTTCCCAATTCTCCTCTCAAGCCCTTTTAAACTTGTGGCAAAAACCCTCTTGACCCCTTTGAAGCAAATTCTGTGTCTATGGACCTGCACGTTCTTTAACACATTGCCTGGATCTACCTGTGGATGGATGGGTTTGTCCAGATCCCACGTGAGTCATTTGGGAAACACTGAAGGAAGAAATCAGGATTCAAGGGACAAAAGCAGTGTATTCCCAGAGGAGCATTTCCCACTCTTCCCTTTATTTGCCAGCAGAATGGGAGATGCAGTTGGAGGGCAGTTGACATCTCTCCTTTTCTGAGTCTCTCCCTTTAATAAACCCCAAACACATTAATTAGAAAAGGTGACACACGAGATCCTTCAGAGTGAGAACCGAGTCAGGGCAACTGAGAAATGCTGCCATCAGTCAAGGAAATTTATTATTTGAGCATATTTCTGAGGGAATCTCTCTTCTTTTTTTTCCCCCTGTTCATTTATTTGCTTTAAACACATCCAAAGTCACCAAATCCTGAGCTGAGCCCCGGGGAAAATAGAGAGATAAATAAAATATATTTCCCTGCATCAACAAACCCTCTGTTTCACCAATCCCTAAATGCAACGGCCTAATGAGAAAAAAAAATGAAGATAAAAGGGTAATTTGGACACAAATAATAGGCTGGAAAGACAGGGAGGTGGATCAGGGTGCTGGGACTGGGCAATAACTAAGGCTGTGTGAAGTTCTGTGGATTTTTTCGAGCTCCAAGGGGTGTCAGCAGTTTGTCAGTGTGGAAAACCACTGGCAACCTTTGGCATCCCTTAGAAAGAAATAACTTGCAACAAAAGTAAGAATTGGTAGAATGAAATCATTTCCAAAAAAGATCAAGGCTATAACACCTGATAATTTGCCTGTACTGATTGAATAAAGAGTTTTTCTTTGCTCATGTAGGTAAAAAAACTTTGAGAGGAAGATTAAAACTTCCTGAGAAAGATGCCAAGGTAAATTAAAAGCTATATGAAATAATTGGAGGCTTGGAAAAGAATATCTTCAGCGCTTCCCTTTGCCAGGAAGATCCATGGAAAAAAAGAGAGAGAATAACAAATTAAAAAAAAAAAAAGAAAAAAAAAGAAAAAAAAAAAAAAGAAAAAAAAAGAGAGGGAATAAATGGAGGCAGAACTTTGATGATTTGGTTTATTTGAATGCTCTTTTTTGCTTTGGGGTTGCTTATTCTACATTTATTATTATTTATTTAATATCTTTTTAGCAGCCATAAAGCCTTTAAAAGTTCACACTTCTATATTGTGACCCATTTGTAGCTGCAATTTCAGGACATGGCTGTTCCTACAGGCAGACTCTTCCCCAAAGGTGTATGTGAATCCAATGCATTGCTCCCACATCCAAGGAATTTTGTATCCTGATTTACCTTCTCTTGTCCCCCTTTTTTTTCCCCCCCAAAATTCAATCAGGCATCTCAGGTCTTGAATCTCAGGTGCTCCTGCCCATGGGATGAGATTCCCCTCAGGTAATTCTGGACACCAAAGAGTTGGGAAGCATTTTGAGATGTTCCTCCAGTCAGAGGGGAGGGCAGGAATCACCTCCAGCAGAGGAGAGGGAGCATCTCCCTCAGGCTGCCAGATTTTCTCCTGGAGGGGACACCTCAAATACCAATTTTTAGAGTTAAGTGTCACGAAGCCCAGATTCAGTTACTGATCCTTCCCTTCCCTTCCCTTCCCTTCCCTTCCCTTCCCTTCCCTTCCCTTCCCTTCCCTTCCCTTCCCTTCCCTTCCCTTCCCTTCCCTTCCTTTATTTTTTTTAAATTTATTTTTAATATAGAATAGCAAACTTGGATTTGTTTGCCATCCATCCCCAGCTTCAGAGGGTTTGAAGGAGTTTTGCTCTAATGAGAAAAAGGAAGGTGGGATCCGTTTCAGAAAGATACAACTTGGAGGTAACCTCAGTTACCTAAATGATTGGGGAAACTCCAAGATTATTAAAAGGTAATTAATAAAATTAAATATAAATAAAATGAAAAAGTAATCAAAATGGGAATAGGCTGCTTGAAATCTTGATGGTGGCATCACGTGTTAACACTTTTTCTGTGGAAAACCCTAAATTTAAGTGGTTTATCTAATCTGTGGGCTTTGTCACCCAATCTTACACCTCTAACAATTAACTAATCAATAATGAGCCATCCTTCTTCAAGATAGATGCTCAGGAGGAATCAGTGCCCAGACTTGCCTGTTTGGAACAAGGGCAGAACTGATGTGGGACCTTAGGAAGTTTCACAAGCAAAAATATTCCAAGAACAGCTTTTTTTTTTTTTTTTTTTTTTTTTAAGAAAAAGAGTGGAAAAATTTCCTATTTCAATGTAGATTAATCATGATCTTTCAGGAAAATAACTTCTCTTTCAGGAAATTCTCCATTTTAGGACACTAAATAATAGTTAAGGAACTCATTACCAAATAAAGAAATGCATCATTTTTTTATATAGGAGAGAAATTTCATTTTCCATGTCTCCCAGTCATAAATTTTACATATTATTTACAGAATGTCGTGTCCAGCTGGTGAAAAATTGAACTCAAGACAGGTTTCACACTCAAGAGAGGATAAAACTGATTTTCCACTGCCTTTGACTGTACTGAATTGAGTAAAGTAAACTCAAAGTTCTCCCATTTGAGTTCTGCCTGCCAAATTAAACCATAATAAAGCAACCCACTGTTTGTGCAGTTCACAGAGATATTAAAAAAAATAATCCCCAACCCCAACCAATTACCTGCAGGACACTTCTTGCTGATTGGGTTTTATCAATTTTCCTGGACACACCAACTCTCCACAGAGACTCCTCCAAATTAAATTGTCTTTTTTTTTTTTTTCTTTGGGGATTGGGAGCAAATAATTAAAGCCTGTCTGTTTTCAATTAAAATGATTAACACCCAGCTCCAGATCCAGAAAAGGCAGGTGGAATATTCCAAGCAGATTGAACCCTTAGTGGAGGAGAGTTACAACCTGCTATTTAAGCTGCTGATTCAAAGCCTTGTGAAGGAACTCAAAGCTCCCAGGATGTCTCAGGAGTTGCAAAAAGGGTAGCAAGTGGTTTCTAGCAGCTTGTCAGGATTGCAGGGCAAGGTGGAGCCACTCCCTGAGCACTTTGGGGCTTCCTGGAGGAGTTTCAGGTCCCTCCAAAAGTCAGGAAAAACAAGAATTTCAAGCATTTTGGCTCATGTTTGTTCTTTAAAGTAGAGATGTCTTCTTGTGCTGCAGCCAACTCCAGCTTCCAAGAACTACTTAAGTTGAGCCATCAGGGACATTTGTGGGGTGAGGCCCATCAAGGAAAGGGAAAATTACCTGATGTGACAGGACAGGGATTGAGTTGGAACAGCAGCTCTACCTGCTGGGAGCCCACAGCAAAGATGGAAAGGGGCTTTTGGCAAGGGCACAGAGTGACAGGACAAGGGGCACTGGTTTTAAACTGAAAGAGGGGAGCTTTAGATGGGATATGAGGTGTAAATTCTTCCCTGTGAGGGTGGTGATGCCCTGGCACAGGTTGCCCAGAGAAGCTGTGGCTGCCCCATTCCTGCAAGTGTCCCAGGCCAGGTTGGACAGGGCTTGGAGCAACCTGGGCTAGTGGAAGGTGTCCCTGCCCATGCCAGGGGTTGGAATGAGATGATCTTTAAGGTCCTTTTTAAACCCAAACCATTCAATAATTCCCAGATCCTTTTTCCTCAGTCTCAACTCTCCCAGGGCACGGTGGTACCTCCAGGCAGGTCCTTTAACCCCAAAGCAACAGAAAATCCTGGACCATGTCCTGGTGGTTCCTGTGGTGCATTTGATCCATATTTCATCTGCATGAAATGAAACAGGTCTTGTTTGACCCACTCCACACCCCCCCCTCACTTCTCCATCCCCTCAAGGTTACAAGAAGCTCCTGGCATTGTTACAGCCCTGAAGGGCAAGCCCAGAGTGAGCAGTGACCAACAGAAAGAGAGGTTGGGTGGGGCTTGGAGCAACCTGGGCTAGTGGAAGGTGTCCCTGCCCACAGCAGGGGGTCGGAATTAGGTGATTTTAAGGTTCTTTCCAACCCAAACCATTCTGGGATTCTGCGATTTTACTTTCCCGGTAGAGAAAGGAAAGAAGGAATTCTGGACTGTGCTTTACTTAATCTGCCTTAACCATCTGCTTCCACAGGGTAATTCCATAGTTCCCAACTCCATGGCTGGATCAGGATGGACTGCACAGAGAGGGAAAATCCAGCTCAGAGGGGGAAGCCAACATTTCAGACCTGCACATGTGTCCACTCAGGTCCAACAAAGAGGCTTTTGGAGAAACTCCCCCCACAAACTCCATCTGTCTCACAAGCTGCCTTTCTGTATTACTGGACATGAGAAAGACCTTAACTCTATTTGAAATATGTAATCAATTTACAGAGTTAAACTAGTTTTCTTTTCCAGGCAAAGTACTTTACAAAATAGAGAAAAAAAAAATAAGATGAAGAGGAAACTTTTTTAAAAGCCACATTCTTTCTCACTAGCCCTATGCAGGTTCCTTTGGCAGAAATAGGAAAGGAACTACAAAGACATAAAGAAAAATACTAGATTTTCACATAGCTGTAGCTCTGGTAAATTCAGCCCTCTGAAAAAGCTGTCTCAGTACAGGGTGTCTCAGGGACTAATTTTACACCCAACCTCCTCTGACCAGCATGGCCTTTGTTGTCTGCTGTGGTGACACCAACATTTCCCCCTCAAACATCGATCTGACATGAACAGCAAGTGCAGTGTGGGCTTTGCTGCTCTGTGCAGTCACAGTGACTGATTAAACCTTTCCTGTGCCCCATCTGTAACATTTGGGCTGTTCCTTTCTTCAGGAAACGTTTGCAGCCCAGAAGGGATCAGACCAGGGGGCTCTTGGTGTGCCTGCCTGATTTTCACTTTGCAATAAATTCTGTCTGTCTGATTGACCATTTCTGCTGGGAGGGGCAAATAAAATGTGAATCAGGTTTTTTTTACAGCTCAAAAACTGTGCTGTCATTACTCTGTGAAACATTTGGGGCTGCATTAGTTAATTTGAGCAGTTATAATATCTGTAAACTGCCTCCTTTCCAACCAGGAAGAGAACACTTGGGAAGAGTCAATATTTTCCTTACCCTAAGGACCCTATTTCTCCCAACCCTATTATATCATTGTTATCCCATTTGAAATGAACTGGATCGAAGAGGAGCGAGTTTAGCCAGAGGTTGGCTCTTTATTCTGCTTGATTGATTTTATGTACCTGCTTTTATTTTGCTTCCAATCACTTGTAACTCACTGACCCAATGAAGAAAGTCTTGATTTCTTTTTTTTGTTTAATCTTTTCACCAATAAAAAGCAAATTGGTTGAAAGGCTCCAGGGATATAATTCAACCTCCCCCCCGAGTTTTTATGTCCTGTTCTGGTGATTGATTAAATATTACAGCCTAATTACAAATACAAACAGCCCTGAAAATTCCAGGGGGGAGCTCAGATGATTTTAAACAACTCACAGAGTGTAAAAATCATCATTTTTTAATTTCTATTGGTAAAGGGCTTTTGTAGCGTTGTTTACACTTGAGGATTGCCTGGATTTGGTGGAAAAAACTGGCAAAACAAGAGCACCGCTGCTGTTTTTAAACCCTCCGAGGCCATTTCACACCTCTCTGTGTCCTTGTTATGGTAGCAGGGACATTATCAGGTTGAAAACATTCCAGGGGCTTCTGAAAAGTCCCACCAGGCAAACCCAAACAAAGCCAAGTTAAAATTCCAGCTGGAAATCCATGGTTGGGGAGGCTTCTTTTGCCTCTGGTTTGCAGTAAAGAACCTGGGGGGAGCAAAAAAAAGCTAAATATAAAATAAAATAATTTTAAAAAATAAATATAAATAAAATATATATAAAGTAAAAGAATTAAAAAATGGTTTGATACTTTCTTTCCAAACTAAAAGCCCCAAAGCTATAAAAAATACAAAGAAATTTGAAAAAAAAAAAAGAAAAAGGCAAACTTTGAAGTCTGAGGTTTCTTTTTATCTCTTTTCTCTCTTTTTATTTTTGCATGCATTAAGTTTTGCGATATATCTGTTATCTAGATAGAACTCTGTATTGATAAAGAGTTCTCTCAGTATACAGCAGCTATTCATGTAATTACACAGAAATATAAATAATTTGTTCTTCCAACAAATTTGCCCTTGGTTCTCAAAATGTTCCTGAATGTAAACTATAAATCAAATGATATTTCATTGCCCTTTTAAATATATTATTTATTTGCATTATTAAATGATTTATCTGATGGTTCTTTACTTCAGAAAATACGCCTGAGTCAGCTGGTTGGATTTTTTTAAAGCATTTCAGTGCGAGGACAAATTTCTTCTGATATTCGAGAAGATTCTGCTGCTGATGGTGAAAATAATAATTATTTTATATGTAGTAATGATCATATATGATAATGATACACTTCTTCTGCTTCTTCTCCTTCTTCTTCTTCTCCTTCTTCTTCTTCTGCTTCTTCTTCTTCTTCTTCTGGAACCTCAATATGTTATATTTTGAATATAAAACATCATCTATATTTACATATTATTTAAAGATACATTTATATTGTAACTATAAATACAATATTTATGTGGTTTATTATTTGCTTTCACATTAAATTTATTTCTAGCTATTTATTTTATATTTGTTTAAATATCTGGATGTGAATTCCTTGAATGGCTCCATCTCAAAGCCAGCTGTGGATCTGTGTGAGATTTCCCAATCTTGAAAACATTTCACTCAATTAATCTGATTTTTATAAATCATCTTCACTTTGATTTACTTTTCCAGCCCTTCAATTAAACCATCCTATTCCTTCACTTTTGCATTACTCTGTCTGTGAAATAGATAATTCAATGAGTCTTTTCCATCTATCTCTCTACTCTAGAATTAGGGATACACACTCTGGAATTATGGAATCCTCAGTCTCCAATTTCTTCCTATTAACAGAATTATATAACATTATATTTATTTTATTTTATTTTTTATTTTATTTTATTTTTCTCTGTTCTTTTCTATTTAATTTACTTTTCATTTTATACTTTTTATTTTATTTTTATTTCTTATTTGACTTTTTATTTTATTTTATTTTTACTTTTTTTAATTTATTTTATTTTATTCTCTGTTCTTTTTCTCTATTTAATTTATTTTTTATTTTCTAATTTTATTTTATTTTTTATTTCTTATTTTTTATTTTATTTTTTCTCTGTTCTTTTCTTTCTATTAAATTTACTTTTAATTTTATATTTTTTATTTTATTTTTTATTTCTTATTTGACTTTATTTTTTTTTTTACTTTTTATTTTTATTTTATTTTATTTCGTTTCATTCTCAGAGTAATTTCCATTTCCACAAGCAGAGCACAACAAAACACCACTAAATCATAAATATTCCCTGCCGTAGCCACATTGAGAATAACCTTTTCCCACAGAATACCCCCATAAAAGAACATTTTTGCCCTGTCAATATTCCAGGGAAGACACAACCCCCTGGCTGTTCCCCCTCCCTCTGGGAGCTGCTGCTTCGGATTTATTCCCATCAAACCTTCCTGTATTTTGACAGCCCTGCCAGGGTTAATCACGGGCGTCATTTGAAGAGTTTCAAACTGAAAAGAAGCTCAATCAGCAGCTACACCGGAGTGAGAATCCTCTCCCGGGATGCTCCAGGTGGTTGGGCTGCCGTCAGGGCTGACAAAAATAAATATTTTAACTTTTAAATCTCATTTTTTCAATCATCTGAACCCCCCAGCCCTTCTCATAACAAAATGCCACCAAAACGCCCCCCACCCCGAGGAAGCAGCAGCCACCTCTCAGCACAAGCAGGGACAGATTACAGGGCCCTGAGTCTTAAAATTTCCTTCAAATTCATCAAAAGGCTCAATTATCCCTTAATTGACCAATTAGTTCGTCCCCTGGGGGGGGAGAGGACAGCTCCCCACTGACACCCGAGACAAAGAGCAGATCCTTTGTTTTCCCCCACTAAATGACACACAAGAAAATGTTGGAGCATCTGCTGCATTTTTTTCCCCGACTGTAAATTTGTGGGCAACAGGGATTGTCAAACCCGGCCACGAGCACTTTGCGTGGGAAATGTGCAATATTTGGGGTTGGCACAGAAGTTCCTTTATGGTTTTTTTTGTCCCTGTTGTACCTCGGAGCGTTTGGGTTTGGATGATCTCCTCAGGCTCCGAGGAAAATTCAGGAGAAATGATCCATCTAGTTGGACATTTTCTCAAGTCAGGGGTTTTTAACTCATTGTAAAAGCTCCTGTGTTTCTGCTGACTCTCCTCTTCCTTCCTTTCCCATCTTTTTCTAGGGTTAGTCTCATATAAATCAAATCAACTGGATAATTTCATTGTCTGCTACTTTTACATCTTCAGCAACTCCTGACACTCCTGAAAAGTTACTCTTTAGTAGGGAAAAATAAAAATCCCTTGTGTTTGCTTGCAGGACACCTGTTGAGGTGGAATGACTGGAACTCTAACCCTGGAATAATTATCTTATTTTTCCTTCAGCATCTCCCATTAGCTGTGATCCTGTAAAAGACTCTGTCATCTTCCTGGATAGTGTTTGGTTTCCAAATAAATCTGTGGAAGAGATGTTTGTGCCTACAAGGGCTGGGATTAAACCAGTGGCCATGTGAAGTACATGGGAATAGGCAAAAGCAGATAAATAATTTGAGATAAATCTGCCTTTCTGAGCTCAGGTTCTTCAGACAAAAAAAAAATTAAAAAATTTTAAAAATTAAAATATCTGTCTTGTAAATGAAAACATTCGTGTTTCTTCCTCTTCTGTCAGGTGGCACAGTCGTGGTTGGTTTGAATCAGAACAGGAACCACAAAATAATTTGAATATATTTGGAAAACATTGAGAATAAGGAGTTAATCCAGGTAAAAGGGAAGAAAGGTTTTATTTAGAGGCAGTCAGAGACCAGTCCTCTTCTCTCCTTCCTCTCACAGCCTCTCATTTTAGGAGCTATAAAATGCCACTCTCTGAGGGTTCTGCCTCACTGCAGGTGGGATTAATTTGCGTTAATTTGGGCATCTGAAACCTACAAGTGGAAATAAAAGTTTTCACCAAAGGTGTCCTCTTGAAAAGTGGGTAAGAGGCAAAATGGGTTGAAATCTCTTTCTGAGGTGAGAGGACCATGAAAAGAAAACTTGTGACTGCCTCAAGTTTAGATACAAAAGGTTGGGTGAGATGAGTCCTCCCTCCCCTTCCTGCCCTTCCAGCCTTGCCTTCCCATATGGAGGAACAAGGTAAATCCAGGCTTAGCTTCCAAAATAAAACTGGAGCAGCTACTTTTAACCCAACCTAAAGGAATTCTGCTTAGAGGGCAACCAGAGTGACTGTATGGAGGGAAAAAAAAAAATAGTGCAGTGTGGTGTGTTTAAATTCTGATTTTAAATGTGCCCACGGGAAATTCCCTGCCTGGAATGGCCATTGACTGGGCAGACCTGCAGCCAGGCTTTGGAAACACAGGGAGGAGCAGAGAGATGGAAACACACATTTATTTCAAGGGTTTGTTGATGTGAAAGCCCAAAAAAAGATCATCACAACCCCCCCTTTTTGATCCAGAGCAGAGAGCACTCGCTCATCGAGGGCTGGAATAGAGATGATGTTTTTATTTAAAGAGTGATCTGAGCAGACTTGAAACATGGTAAAGCAGTCCAGGAAAGCTCAGTTTTACTCTTTCCTTTCTATTTCTGCCCCTGTGTTTATGTGCTGTGTTTTCTCAAGCTCTGTGAAGTGCAAGCTTTGCAGTTTTTGCCTTTGCTTGGCATAAAATCCAGGGTGTCTCCGGTGCTGTTGCTGAGATTTCTGCTCTTCATCAGAGTCCTCAGCTTTTCATGGCTTCATGCTCATGTCTGTAAATTATTGTATGCCTGCAAAGCATTTGTCATTAATTTTAGCTTTGATTTTTTTTCCTGATAGAAAAGCAGGAAATCTCCAAATTACCCATTAATGGATCAAAACACCTGGAATCTGTAATGCTTGTCCCATGGAGTAACAGAATTTCTGCTTGCTCTGTTGCAAGAAATGCCTTCTCCTGGAGTTATGCCTGTGCCAGTGAATTAATTAAGCACAGGCAAGGAATACTGCAGGGAACAGGAAGTTTATTGATGTATTTACAGATTTTTAGGATTGTCCCCAGCGTGAGGAGCAGCCCCTCTGGGCCAGCAGAGTCCAGCAGCGCTCCCAAAAACACCTCCTGCTTGGGAAGTCACAGCACCACGGGGGTCATTCCCAACAGACAGGTTGTGTTTGACACTGGTTTTGGGAGAGTTTGAAAGAGTTCAGTTGTAAAGACAAAAGGGATTTGTGTCACACTTGGCTTGAGGAGCAGAAAACAGACCCAGGTCCTGCTTGATTTGGTAGGACAGGTGGAGAGAGGTGTAAGCAAATCACCCAACTTCCTGGAGTTTCCAGCAATTGTGCAACCTGGGTGTATTTAATTCACAAATTTCCTGGCAGGGCTCTTCTTAAACATACTTGAAGTGGGCTTGTGTGAGAGGGAGAGAGTTTTTATCCAGGTAGGTTGTGATAGGGCAAGAGGGGATGGTTTTAAACCAAGGTAGGAGAGATTTAGATGAGATATTGGGAAGAAATCCTTCCCTGGGAGGGTGGGCAGGCCCTGGCACAGGTTGCCCAGAGAAGCTGTGGCTGCCCCTGGATCCCTGGAAGTGTCCAAGGCCAGGTTGGATGGAACTTGGAACAACCTGGGCTGGTGGGAGGTGTCCCTGCCCGTGGCAGGGGGTGGGATGAGATGATCTGTGAGGTCCTTTCAAACCCAAACCATTCTGTGATTCTGTGTTGGTAAAGACTTCTCTACGTTCAAGTCAATCATAAACCAAATTGTTCTTTGCATTCCAGGCACGAAGTTTAACAAATCAGCGAGGCAAATGGAGTAAATCTGCCCCATCTGGAAAACACTTCCTCCAGTTTTGCAGGGCTGTTACCTCGACAAAAACCATTATTGCAGAATCACAGAATCCACTGGCTTGGAAAAGACCTCCAAGATCACTGAGCCCAACCTATATTAATTAATCTTGCATCTTTATATGTACTGCAGCAGCACTTTGAAAACCCTCCTGTCATTCCCTGAAGAACTGACCATTCACAGAAATAAGAAGCAAAATGCACTGTCAAAAACAACCCTTCTATTTCCAGTTCAAAGAGGAGAAACGAGGCCAAAAGGGATTAATTATTTGTGAGGTGGAGTCTGGACCAATTGTTGTTAGTTTGATTCATTATTGAAAATTAAAAAGCAATTTTAGTGTAATTTATTGCTTCCTGATGTTGCTGTCAAGGCACAGTTGCTATAGGGAGACACACAAAGTGGGTTAATGATCAGTCCTGAGTCCGGTTTAAATTTAGATTTAATTGTTTTTTTATTGCCATGTTCACACCAGCTGTTCTGTGCAGGAGTGGGAAATGAAGCAGTGCCCTCTCAAATCCACAGCAGACCCTTTCCAGCAGGGAGGGACTACAAAGGTGTGTAGTTGTGGCACTTGGGGTGGTGGTTTAGTGGTGGACCTGGCAGTGCTGGGTTAATGGCTGGACTTGATTACCTTAAAGGTATTTTCCAGCCTAAATGATTCTGTGATCCTTGCATTAGTGGCCTTTTCAGGAGCTGGTGAAACCCAGGCCATTTTCTCCATCATGAGTCTCTCTGATTGATGACTCCTCCTTGGGAGATGCCACCAGTCTGGGCTGACTTTGAGCTGCTCCTGGACATCCAACCACAGAAAGGTGACAATTTGAAATGGTTCCAGTTTGGGTGCTTGAATCCTGTCCAGTGTTCACAGCTTTGCAGTTTGTGTTTTGTCCTCTCAGCACTTCATGATCTTTGAATTTCTCCCATACAATAATCAAAACACAGCTTGTCATACACGTGTATCATGATAGGAATAGAATAAGCAGGACTTCCCAAAAGAACCTTGAGAAGCAGGAAGGCTGTTCCCAAAATTATATATAATATCTCTTCTGTAACCTTTCAGCTAGAGATATAACAAAACTGAATGTGAAAAATAAAGGTTTTTTTTCCCCTGAAAAATCCAAACTTATGTCCCTGTGTTTTTCCTCTCTTTGACCTGCAGTTCCAGCTCTTGAGTTGCAGCACCTGAGCTCTGAGAGACCTGCCAAGTTCCTGGGAGTTCAGTGTCAGATGGACTCCTGCCCAAAACTGGGAGCAAAACCTTCCAAGACAAACAAATTCTCACCAAAAAAAAAAAAGCAGAGTTTTGCAGTTTTCCTAAGCTCACTCAGGTCAGCCCAGGAACTGGCAGTGCCAAAGGAACACCCCTGTGTTGGGAAAGGACCTTGCCATTGTGCTGCTCCAGGGCCTGAGATCCAACAAACAGGACAAAAGAGGATTGTCCCTGGCACACCAGGGTGGAAAAGTGCAGTCAGACACCCTACAAGGACTGTGGAAAGTTGTTGGATTCTCAGCTGGGTTTAGCTCAGGGCTAATCCACCCCAGGGCTGTGGAGGAGGGAGCTGAAACTCTGAGGGGTGTTCATATTGTTTGACTTTGAGCAACCAAAGAGGACATCTTGTTAATTGAAGAGGCATTATAGGATCATCCAGAAGACAGTCCACAGCACATGAGGTTTGGTTTTGTCCTAAATCAGTATCATAAAGTGTTTGCTCCTTCCAGATCCAGTGCAGGGAGTCCAGACCTCTGCCCTAAATGAAGTGTGTGCATGATCTCAGCCTGTGCCTAAATCAGTTTGGGTGGGCACTCACTGAACTGTCCTCCCGAATTTAGGGTCCTTGGATCCCTTGCTGTTGTTCTTAAGACACCCAAGTGGATTTCTGAGTTGTTTCTCCTGTCTATGTGCAGGTGGTGACGTCTCAAGGGTTTTTGTCCTGTTCAAACTGGGCCATTATTCAGGATAAACACAACCCCCCACATCTGATAGAAAATTAGTGGTTTTACCCTGTCATCCCCTCCAGCTTTCAAGACCATCTTTTGCACCAGAGGCTCAGGAGAATAAAGGGGAAAGACATCAAATTTTTTTTAACATGAGCAGAGCAACTGATTTTCTCTTACTGTTGTCCTCAGTGACAGAATCACTTTTATTTTTAAAATATTAATTTAAAAAGGAGAATGCATCACGAGGCAAAAATGTGAACCAGAACATTTCAGCCCACAATGGTTAATTCTGCAAATCTGGGAGCTATGAATTCTGGGCCTATAGAAATGAAAATATTAAGCAGCTGTAATCATGAAAACTCTGGCCATTCCCACCTGTGATAATGATACAAATGGAAAATAAATTCTCCTCATCAGCTCCACCAAGAGTTAATCCTGAAGGTGGTCAAACTTCTCAAAATACTGAACTAAAAATAGCCCCATTCCTGTAAGTTGTTTAAAGTGTTGGAAAAGCTCAGGCTGTGGGACAAGGATAAAGCCTCTCACACATCCACAGATTCACACAAATACAGTCATTTCTTTGAATTAAATGGGGGGAAAAAAGGAAAAATGAAAAAAAAAAAAAAAAAGAAACCCACAGGTACAAGGCTGTTTGCTTGGCTGGGTTTATGTTGACAGTGGCTTTGGCTTAAACCCTGTGGATACCAAGCTGAACAAAAGCAATGTTTGTCACGCTGTTAATAAAATTATTTTTTTTTAAAAAGCTTCTTTTTTTTGACACTTCACTTTCAAAGTTTTTGTCTTGGGTCCCAGCTAAGGAAACCTGTGTCTTTTCCAGAATGTTTTATCCTTTCATTTGAGGAATCCTGGGAGGGCTGCACAGACTTGCAGGACCAATGGAGACCTGGGGTTTGCAGCTGGCATTTTTCCTCTGGTTTTTTCCAGCGATTGTTTTCCATGTGTAAGGAAAAAAACCTGTTATTTTGCTCACAGAGAGCATGAATGAAAAGAAATGCAATTAAAAACCTTGAAAGACCAGCAGAACAGGCACCAAAGGCAGAGTCATAAAGAGAAAAAAGAACTGAAATCTTTAGAACAATAGAGGTTCAAGTCACAGCAAACCTGTGATCAAGGGGTCAGCCTAAATAAAACCACCCTTTCTTTCTCCCCCCACGACTCTTATCCCACAGTTCTGCTCCTCTGAGAACTTTTCGTGAGAGGCAATTCCAAGGATCCCTCCAGGTTTTCCTGGGGGAAACAGCTCCAGTGCTGGCCAAGGTTTGTCAGCAGAGATAGAATTTCTGTGTCAGAAGGGTCGTGGTGAGGTTAAAATATTAGTTAGAATTTTAGGTGTTTTGCCTCATTTATGTGACCTGACTGATGGCACAGTTTGTGCCTTCTCAGAGGTTTCTTGGTTGAAAATACCAAAGCAGCAGCAATTATGTAATAAATATGTAATATTTAAATACGTAATAAATAAATAAGTGGGGTTAGCTCTTGAACCCTCATCCAAACGCAAGAACTGCAATAGCAATCCTTCTCTTTGAGACCAAACAACCCAAAAAATGGATCCCAAAGTGGTCAGACCTGAGCACCATAAACATGCAACACAAGGCAGAAATAAGAAATACCTAAGCTAAGATAATAAATATAAGAATTCTGGAGAAAAACGGTCTACTTTCTGAGTTCCTCTCCAAAAATGGGATATGGCAGAGAACTGGAAAGCATTCCCAGAGATGTTGAATCTCTGAGAAACCACATGTTAGCTCTGCAGACTGGGAGCAGCAGAACTGCTGTTATTTCAAACTCCATCAGGCAGATGCAGCTCAGGCACAAAAATCAATCCCCTCGACTGCGGTGCATGTGGGAAAGGAAGGGCTGGAAAGGGAGATCAGTGATTTCTTGGGGCATCACTCAGGCTCAAGGGCTCCCTCCTTAACCCAGCCTGTCTTTCTGCACTGCTGGAGTGGGAATGTTGAAGGATTCTCGTGTTCAGCCCCCACCTGGACTGCTGAACGTGCACTAAAGCACAGCAGTCACCACGACTGATGGCCCAGCTCTGGTGCCAGGAGACTTCTCCTCCTGACAGGCAACATAAAGACACTTGGGATGATGGCCCAGTTTATACTGAAACCAGCCCTTTCTGCTCAGGCTCGTGGGATGTCTTTTCCTTGCACAGGACAATGGGATAAGATGCTGAGTGAGAAGGTTTTGCCTGAAGAAAGAACCACCTGGAGTTGAGTGTCTGGCTGGAGGTGTCTCAGATGTTACCAGGGTGTTTAAACCCCCAGCAAACCATCTGACAGTGAAGAACTTGCTTTGGCTGCTGACACAAAGGTGTCCAGAGCCATCTGCAATACCCTGAGGGTGGGTGTCCTCATCCAGGGAGTGAAAGTCTCTCCAAGGTCTGGCCTCACATCTCCAGCCCCTTTAGCAGTCCTATCTCTGTTTGTTCTTGCCCTTGTTTGAGCAAAGAACTTGAACTGTTCAGAGAGTGAGATGTCATGGGCTGGGACTGAAGTCCCACATTCTCCTGCACTCAAACCACAGGCATCACAAAATATCCCCCAAATGCCTTTTTAAAGAGCTGGGAAAGGCTTGGAGTCACTACACGAGTATGAAAATTGCTACAGAGCTCCTGTCTTTGGATTCAGATGCTTCCCAGAACATCAAATTTACTGGATTTACAGACCATAAGCCCTCAGTGTTTGTCTGTAAATACACCTGAGCTCTGATGCACTCCCAGATGAGGTGCCTTCCTCCCAAACTGCCAGCTTACAGTCCCACCCAGTGCCCCCCAAGAAAAACCTCTTATCTTTCCCCTTTCTCATGCAATCCCTCCCTCCCAGACCATCTCAACCTGTCCTATTTTTTTCCTCCTCTGCAGCCATTCAAGCAGGGGAATTTTCATTCAGGAGTTTCCACTCATTCCTCTGTGCCTTGTGGAGCCACCCCACGAGAACCTGGAGAGAGCCACTGAAATGTCTCATTTAGTCCTTTGGACAGCACAGGAAATTCCCCACATTTCTTTTCCCTGATGTGAATGGAGCTGCAACGTCATTTCTAGAGAGTAAAATTTCAAGTGAAGGCATAAATCAAAGAGACACAACCCCCACCATGCAGTAATTCACTGAAGTGACTAAGCAGTCTTCTATTCTATTTTAAAGTTCAGTTCTCCAGGGGTTTGTCTCTCAGGAGAAGCTTCCAAGTAAAATAACAACCAGGCCATCCAGCAGGAATTGCTGCAGTGTTTTTATAAACTGTGGAAGTTTTCAACAGTTATCAGGTAAACTGTGGAGAGTGGATGACGACACAGCATGTCAGGAGGTCTCCAAAGATGTTGCAAAACAGATCTCCAGTGGGATCCTGGTGATGTGCTGAGATTTGCATGAAGGGATTAGACCAACAGAAGAAGAAAGTCGTGTGAAAACCAGGTGGTTCACAGAAATTATCTGAGGTTCTGTGTAGATAAGAGAGGGAGGCATCTCCAGAAGGTGATTTTTGGCTGCTCTGGGTGCTGAATTTCTGTCTGAAAATATCAATAACACTCTATCCATTATGCAGGGAATCTTCAACAGAAGATTTGAATAAATGCTTTAAATATGTGAGTCTTTGGGTTTGAGAACCAAATTCCTGATGGGTGTCTGTAATTTGTGACGTTTGGAGGATCCTCACACTGTTGAATTCCCCTTCAGCTCACTGGAATTGGATTTTATGTTTTAATTCTCAGGGAAGAGGCAGAGTCAGCAGTGCAGCTCTTTTTCTAATCACCCTCTTATCTGCACTTGCAGTGGGAGAACACTTCAGCTTGTTTTTATTTGCTGTGAGGGCAAAGAAGCCCAGGTAAATGGCTTTGGAACTGGAGGAGTACAAGTGTTATTGGATAAAGGACATTCTTCATGGTAATTATCCTGGATTTCCCCTGGAAGCCTGAATTGCTTGGCAAGAGGCACAGAATGCCCAAAATGCACATAAAGGAACCAAACCTGCATTCTGACATGCCAAAAAACCTGCAGGTTTCCTCTCTGGAGGGAATTTCAGAAAGCCAAAAAGAGGAAAAAATACATTTGCATATAGAGAATTTTAGGAAAAGGTGATCCAGAACGTTTTATGGAACTATTTGAATCAGTGCTTGCATTTTTTTGAATGAAACAAATGCAGATTTGCTGACCCAACACTCAGAGCTCTTTGCATTATTCCTGTAAATCTCTGTGCACAAACTGAACTTTGTTCAATGTCCAGTAGAAATCCGTGGGAATTTCCTGTGGAAGGGCATTACCTGAAAAATAAGTGTATGTGGATTTGGCCTAAAAAGGAAAATTAAATAAATTTGTATTCAGTTAGAGGGATACAAAAACAGAAATAAAGCAGATTTAAAGTTTTCAGGTTATTAAAGGTGAGGGTTGACGTCATCTCTGCTGATTTTCATTGGGAGATGAATTTGTGGTTGGGCCAGACAGCTTTGAAATAGTCACCATGGTGGAAGGAATATATCTGGATGTGATGAAGTGACTTGGAAACCTCATCCACTGCCTTCTTTTCCTGTGAATAATTTCTCTTCTGAAATGCACATTAGCACAGAAACACATTAATTTCTGCTGTCATTACAGCACTGAAAAGATTCCCATAACAATACATTGTAGTCTAAAAAAAAAAGGAACTTTGTACATTTTTTAACTTTACCAAAAGTATGCACAGTGTCCAGTAATAGGCACTCTGCTCAACAAGAGAATGCAATTAATATTTAATTATTGGAACTTGCTATCAATTATTAAACACGACTCCATTTCCACTTCTGAGGCGTTTAAGGGCCGGCTCGCACCACAAACTAAGAAATACTAAATATTTCTAAAAGTCCCTGTCTGCCCAAACTTAATGTCTTCAGAGTGACTCATCCTGATTTATTTAGCCCATAAAATAAGTTCCTGAAAATGCATCCCTGGGAATCAAAAAATCTGCTCTTTAAACTCCCCGTGAACCACAAGGCTTGTCCTGCAAAGGGTGATGAGTCGACCATCACACACTCCCACCAGAGAAGATGGGGGAGATTGCTGGCACAATTTGCTTCCCCATAAATTACAGGGATTTGTCTTTTCCTGAGTGAATCTTGGAGCCAGGTTCCCATTTTTTGAGGCACATCTTGATCCAGCTGAGGGAATCAACAGACAGTTCCATCCAGTGCCACTCCCTGCAATGGGCAAGGACACCTTCCACTGGTCCAGGTTGCTCCAGCCTGGCCTTGGACACTTCCAGGGATCCAGGGACAGCCACAGCTTCTCTGGGCAACCTGTGCCAGGGCCTGCCCACCCTCACAGCCAGGAATTCCTTCCCAATATCCCACTATCCCTGTCCTCTGGCAGTTCAAAGCCATTCCCCCTCCTCTTCCCACTCCATCCCTTGTCCCCAGTCCCTCTCCAGCTCTCCTGGAGTTCCTTTAGGCCCTGCAAGGGGCTCTCAGGTCTCCCTGGATCCTTCTCTTCTCCAGGTGAACCCCCCAGCTCTCCCATCCTGTTTTATAGTTTATATCTTATTTCTCTCCTTATTTCTCTCCTTATTTCTGTCCTTATTTCCATATCCCTACAAAAAGTCACTCCCCTACAGCTGGTGACTGGGATTAAGCATAAAATTCCTCATCAGCTGCTCATTCCTTCTGATATTTTTTGATATTTTTCCCTGCAGGTTTGGCAGCTGGAGGGAAGTTTGGAAGCAACACCTCCCCTTCAAATTGGGGCAATAAACCCTTCCCTCCCCAGGCAGAGAATTCTCCTCACATCCCTTTGCAGTCCCTGAGGAGAAATGGGAGATGAGGGTGTGAGAGTTCTGCCTGCTGAAGGCATATCACCCTCTAGAACACATTCTTTATAGCAATTTTATGTTTTTAATATATTGATATTCAATATTATTTATATAACTGCATATTTATAACATTATTTATAGCTTTAATGTTAATATAAAGATAATAATTTGACCTCTGTTGCCTGCAAAGGCAGACCAAGGTGACTATTTCATTAAACACCCCCACTGTAGATATTATATTATATTTAGTCAGGAATATCTCAGTTTGTTCAGTTCACTGCTCCAGCTCCTAAATCTATTCCAAATTACAGCAATATTTTTATTCCCTGCCATTAATCTGTCCTGTCTGCAGAGGAGAGAAGGACCAGTCTTATTCTATATTTTGTTGTGAAATAACCAAAGGATAAAAAACCCCCATGGAATAGCAGCTGGAGTTCATCCACAGTGAAACACTCAGCCTAAAAATGCAATTTTTAAAAGGCAACATTTAACCCTTTGCATTAAAGATGTGTTTCCAAATAAACAAAGGCTTCAAACCCAAAGAGAATTGTTTTGCTCTAAAATGAAAATTAAATATTTAACTTTTAGCAAATAATTCACATTTCCTCAGCTTTTTTTTTTTTTTCAAACAATTGGGAAAATTCATCCTTCTTTCCAAGTTTCTGCCCAGTAAGTTTCCAAATTACAGAGAACAGCTAAAGCTGAATCAGAAATTAAGGAAGCAAAGCCACTCTGACAGGGATGGCATTGCTGGGGCACATTCCAAGCTCTGGGACAACAAAGGATTGATGGACCCTGAGTAAAACTGGAGGGTGGGTTGGATGATTAACAAATATAAATATCCAGTGTTGTCCTCAAGCAGAAATTGCAGAGAACAGAGGCAAAAAGAAGCATTTTTTTAAAAGAAAATGAGGGTTGGATGCAAGTTCTCTAGGAATATTGTGGTCCCAACCCCCAGGGAAAATAGTGGAGTCATTCTAAATCCTTCCACAGTATCTGTTTAATCACATATTTAATTATCTGTACAGGGAAATTCCCCCCCTGTGGTTTTAGAGTAAAAAATAACGTCTGGGCTGGAAAAGCTGTGCCATGCACTCATTCCAGCAATTCCAGGGACTGGGACCAGGGAGTAGGGAATAACCACAGGCTAAAAATCAGTACAAGCCAAGAGACACAAAACCCCTCAGGAACTGCAGCCCTGCCTGTTTGGCATTTCTGTCCAGAACATGAGCCCTGGTAGGAAATTCCCTGGAGACATAAAAAAGACTGGAAAACAGGCCAAAATATAGACTTTAATTCCAAATTCGGTAGGAAGGAAACGCAGGATTCTGCATTTAGGAATGCCAATCATTTAATACTATCATTTTAATTTAATAATCTAATTTAGGAATATTAATTTTATATACAAGATAGTTGAGAAGAGATGTGTTTGGAAACACAGCAGTGGTGCAGATGTCATGGATTGGTGGGTTTTTTTCCTGTCATTTCTTCCCCCCCATGTCCAGTTTCACACAGCTGGGTTAGGATTCCCACATTCCCTCTATCAGGTCAGGCATCTCCTCTCCTGCAAGTTTTCCTGCCCTCAGGTCCTTCAGCAGGTTTAGTTCTCTGGGTGCTCCTTAATTTTCAGCCGAGTAAAGATGATTTTGCTCTTCCCATCTTTGCTGGAGTGGAAGAGGGAAGAGCCAAATGCAGAATTCCACTGGCAGAGCTGAGGGAAGAGCAGGATCACAGTGGGGGACACTGTTTGTGAACCTCTAGTGTGTTTATAACTAGAGATTCTGGTTCAGGTTGCCCTGCCCCTTGATTTAAACACAAGATTAAATTATCTATCCGAGAATGAAGCACAACATTTATAGGCCTTAAGCACCAGAATGTTTCAACAGGACAGACCTGCAGCATTGACACAGAAAAGAAGGGGGAAAAAAAAGGCTGAGCCCCTGGGATTCTAAAGTTGGGGACTAATAAATGTCCTTCACCGGCAAAAATTGTTCCAGTGTGCCATGAAATGTTCTGTTCCAGGAATGTGTCTCTTAAAGGTCTTCAAGTTGTCGGAAAATGAGTGATTTGCTTTCCCAAACACATGCTCAGCCCACAGGATTCTAAGAAGGTCTGGAATATTTTAAGAGTTGCTTGGAAAAAAAAAAAAAAAAAAGCCAAATGAAGAAAAAAAAAGAACAAAAAAATCAAAAAAACCCCAAGTACTTTTACGAGTTGATCTTCTCAATTCAAGTCTTATTCTTAGATTAGATATTCCTTTTTTTTTTTTTTTTTTTCTTTAACTGCTACACTTCCAGATGATTTTTCTGCTGTATTTTCCTCATTCTTTCCCTCATGTAGAGAACAAGGATGTTTTGGTGGTTCTTTTAACATTCCTTGCCTTACTGAAGCTCCCCTGTATTTTAAAAAAGATCTTTTGTGCCTTTGTTGAGCAGTCAGGACATGAACCGTGTCCTTATCCCTAAATTCCAAGCAGATCCAAACTATTCCAGGGTGGCTCTGAGCTTACCAGGACATCAGCAGAAGAGATTTGATGAACAGGAATGGGATGAGTGGAATCTCCGCAGTTAAACCTGTGCTTAGGTGGTCTTTTGATGTAGTTTAAAAGCACAGCCTTTATATAAACAGCTGTTTCTCTTCAACATCGGAGTTTTTAACATCATTGCAGACAAATTATCTTCCAGAGTGAGTTTTAAAAGGAAGGCTGCAGTGTTCCTGTTCCTTTAGTGCTGTTTATATTGAGAAAATATGAACTCTTGTCCCTCACTGAGACTAAACACTCCTCAAATTTTTCCTCTGAGTTGCTGAGAGCGTCAGGTTTTCCATTTCTTGTCCTCACCTTCACATCTTACACTGATTAAAACTGAATTCAACCTACAGATTTCCCTGAGGTTTGGCTGGGTTGTTCTGGTTGTAAAGGAACCACGGGGGAGATTTTAGGATGCTGAGTGTTCCACTCTTCTCTTTTATCAGAGGATTCCCCCTTCTGTATCCTGATGCCTTTGCCACCAGAGTGAACCCAACTCCACCCAGAACATTCAAGGGACCCTTCATCTCCCAAAAAAAAAACAACTCCACAAGAGGAGTTTTGTTCTCAACCTGGATGGTCCATGGGGGGGAAGGGAGACATCTGAATGCTGGAGGTGTTTTTGGAGGAGAGAAGGTTGCATGGACATCTCACAGTTGTTTTCCAGAATCCAAAGTGGGCCTACAAGGAACCAGAGAGGGACATTTCATCAGGAATTGTAGTGACAGGACAAGAGTAATGGGTTCACACTGAAAGAGGGGAAATTTAGGTCAGCTATGAGGAAGAAATCCTTCCCTGTGAGGGTGGGGAGGCCCTGGCACAGGTTGTGCCCAGATAAGCTGTGGTTTCCTCATCCCTGGAAGTGTCCAAGGCTGGGCTGGATGGAACTTGGAGCACTCTGGGATAGGGGAAGGTGTCCCTGCCCATGGCAGGGGGGTGGAATGAGATGATCTTGGAATTTAAACATAACCAGAGGTGCCATTTGTTACTTTAAAATGTGTAGGCACAGAATGATGGAGTGGAGGAGGAACTGCAGACCGAGGACACAGCAGAGAGGATTTCTGGCTGATGGTCCCGAGGATTAACTTTTGCAAATCATTTCACTCCTGCATCCTCCTGTAAACACGCTGATAAAATGAGCACAGCAGGGTGTAACATTATTATCATTGTCCTCCTGCAAGTCTTCCTAGGCTAAGCATCTTTTCTTGGTGAGTGAGCAAAATCCTATCAACCCTGTTTTTTTCCCAACTTTCAGCCTTAAAGAGCTAGAGAGAGGCAATAAAATTGGTATGACTGGAATCAATAATCAACACAAAGACCATGAAAAGAATATATGTGTATATATATATATGAGGAATAATCACTGTTTGTCTGGATTTACTGGCACTTCAAGAGGGGGAAAGATGATCTGTGTTCCAGCAGATCAGCCACTGACCCTCTCTTTGCAGTTGCATTTAATTAAGCTTTAATGATGAATTCACATTTATTCAGCCAAGGGGATAATGTGCTGCTCCACACCCTTCTATTATCTCTGTACTTATTTAAAAGCAGATTGCTGCCTTCATGTCCCATCATTCCCACACCTCGCTTTTCCCTCCTGCTTCGAGCACAAGGAAGAAGGAAAAAGTGGGAAGAGATAATCACGTCCTGGAGGGAAGGCTGGGAGTGCAGGAGGCACCTCCTGCCCACCTGAACTGCACCTGAGCTCGTTGCTGTGATGTTTAATTCCTCTTTCCTGAGTTTCCACTTCATATATTCAATAGACACCAAGACTAAAATCCTCCCATCCCAAAGGAGGAGTCTGGAAAAAGGCAGATGGCTCCCATTTTTAGGGATCTGCAGTGACCAGGGAGACCTGCATGGGCTTTTTTTGCACAAACATCTAAATTTGGGTGAGGTGAAGTCCTCAGGGCAGGGGGTGGTTGTTGAGGGTCCATCTGAAACTGGAAAACTCCCTCTGAAAGCCATTCCAGGCACATGCCTGGTACAGCACGAGGCCTGTAAATGCTGTGAAAGGTCATAACATAACCCCAATTAACCCAAATAAATAATCTTTTGCACCTCACGTGCTTTTATTTCACCAGAAATGCATTTTCTTGCTGGATTTCCCATCTCAGGGGAGAAATCTGAGGAATCTTTTCAACTCCTCTGCTTTCCTGAACATCCTGCAACCGGCTGGGGGATGCTCAGAAATCCTGCCCAGGACACTCTGTAACACATCTTGTCCTGATATTAATGGAAAAAAACCTTTGCTAATTAAAAATTGGGAAGGGCACAGTTCTATTCTGGCTGCTGGAAAAGGGAATTAGAAGCAGAACCCAAAGAACAGGCTGTTGGCTGTTGGACTGCACAGCACTTCAGCTTAGAATAAGATGGAGAAAATTGCTCCCACTCTGGAAAATTGATATAAAGATGTACATGAAGATAATCTCCTCCAGATTTATTACACAGACAGGTGATAAACCCTGATGATCTCACTGGGAGGTGGAAATCTGTGTAGCATTTAAGGCATAAATACTTTGAGTATCATTTTGTTGACTTCCTGGGAGCAAAACAGCAGAAAGAACTGTGGAAAGGACAATGTCTGTGAGCTTTTAAATTCATTCAGAGAGGCTGTTCCAGGCATGGAGACACAGAAAAGGATCGGCAACAAAGAGCAAGGTGGGACATGATAGAAAAAAAAAAAAAAAAGAGCATGGACAGGATTTGCCATCAGATGGTTGTGGTTGTATTTATTAAACCTGATTTGATGAGGTAGAATTTAAAGAGGTGAAGCTGGAAGGTAAAGCAGAGTTCATCTCACAGAAATGTGTGTGGCAAATGATTTACACCTTAATGATAAACCTCTAAGGGGAACTCAGTGTGACCAGTTGAGCTGTAAATGCCACCACTGAGGATTTCCCCAGTCAATTGTGAGTAGTACCAACTTTTGTAATTTCTCTGAAGCCAAATAGCAAGAACATCAGAGAGCAAGGAGAGCACTGAGGTGTGTAAATGCCTCCTTTAACCCTTAAAAATCAGACCAAATTTCTTCCAATTCAAATCTAAATAATCAAGAGAGACAAATTCAATCTTCCTCCAAAGCCAATCCCTCTGCTCTTATTTCCCTGTGCCAGCTGTGCTTGGTCTGCTTGGCTTATTTACCCTCTTGGTGAACAACCAAACAGGGTGAGGAGCTCTGTGTGCAGGCACTGGTGTGGCTGGAATTCCATCAACCACCACATTCCAGGATTTTCCGTGCAGAAAAGGTGTGGGAGGAACGAACTGACTGTTCATCAATAAAGTGTAACTTCTGAAATCAGGACGTGGCACCTTTTAGAGATGCCACAAATCCTTCTTTCCACTGAGATTCCCTTGCACCTTCTCTTCCCCTTTATATCTATCCTTTATATTATATCTATAATATAAATATTATATATACAGTGCTATGCAATTAAAATCACACTACACAGACACAAGGATTGGGATTTTTGTACAATCATAAGTTGTTATCTCTCTGCTCCCCCAATTCCAAAAGACATTTTGTGCACAAGAAACACCTCCAGCTACCAGCAGGTTGGATTTTATCTGCCCATGCCTCAGCTGCCAAAGAACCAACACAAACTTATCTCCACTTATCTGCACAGAGTGTGCACAAGTCAGGAGTGCTGTGGTGGAAAATCAGCACAATAAACAGCTCCTTTGTTGAAATATTGGAAAATGATGAAGTTGTTATTTACAGTCTATAGAGTTCTCCTTGTCAGCATTTCAAGCAAATCAGCAATACTTTAACACCCTTTCTTTTTTTCTTTCTTTTTTTCTTTCTTTTTTCTTTCTTTTTTTCTTTCTTTTTTTCTTTCTTTCCTTCTCCTTCTTTCTTTCTTTCTTTCTTTCTTTTTCTTTCTTTCTTTCTTTCTTTCTTTCTTTTTCTTTCTTTCTTTCTTTCTTTCTTTCTTTCTTTCTTTCTTTCTTTCTTTCTTTCTTTCTTTCTTTCTTTCTTTCTTTCTTTCTTTCTTTCTTTCTTTCTTTCTCTCTCTCTCTCTTTCTTTCTTTCTTTCTTTCTTTCTTTCTTTCTTTCTTTCTTTCTTTCTTTCTTTCTTTCTTTCTTTCTTTCTTTCTTTCTTTCTTTCTTTCTTTCTTTCTTTCTTTCTTTCTCTCTTTCTCTCTTTCTCTCTTTCTTTCTTTCCTTCTTTCTCTCTTTTTCTTTTTCTTTCTCTTTTTTCTTTCCTTCTCTCTTTCTTTCTCTTTCCTTCTCTCTTTCTTCCCTCCACTTTTTAGACACTTCAGTGCTGCTCCCCACCCAAAAAGATAAAATAAACACCATTAAATTAAATCCTTCCTATCTCCAAATTGCTGTCTGACTCTTTGCAAAGGCACGAGAATTTATTGTCATGATAATGGCAAACTCTGTAAAATATCAAATATATCCTTGTTATTCATATCTGCAAAAATATTGGCTGGCCCCCAGGGTTTGGTAGCTATGGCAACACTGAGAAATCAGAAAATAATGGCTCTTATTTGGGCAGAGCAAAAAGGTCAAGGATTGATTTGGAAGCACAAAAAGGAAGGGCCAGTTTTGAGGATAAACTGCTGGAGTTGGTGGTGCTGCCATTCCCCATCCTAAAAATGTTCATCCCTGCACACAAGGGAGCCTTAAGGGATTGAAAATTAAAAATATTCCTCTTGGGGAGGTATAAAACTTCTGATTTCTATGAAATGCCCATTTTTTTCCCTCTTTTTTTCTCCCAGCCCCTGAATGACATCATTTATTCCTAAAACCACCACCATGACCCCAAAACTTTCCCAGACCTGGACTAACAGACTGTGGAGTGACTCCACACATGGGCAAATATTGACAGAGCACCTGCACAAAAAAACTTGCTCTGCCCCATTTCTGTGCCTCCACCCTGCTGATTGTTACCAGCACTTGTGGCAGGCTTTTTATCAGAGGAGTAAATACCTTTTTTGGCTGAGCAAACAGTGAGTGAAAGCCCAGGGAAATAGATCTGAGTGGTTGGAGTTTGGACACATCAGGGCTGTGCTGGAGTCTCCCTGAACTGGCTTTCAATCAAGGAGGAGCGAGGGAAGGGCCTAAAACAGTCTGACTAAGAAAAGTTGGGGTTTCCTACTTGCAGCAGGAACAATTTACCATCAGCAGTGTTTGGCAGTGCATGGCAGGAGGGCTCAGGGTGCTGAGCAGGAGCAGGAGGGGTCTGAGTTTGGGGAAAGCTGCAGCAGTGGAACAAAGCAAAGCCCTGGGACAGAGAAACCCAGAGGAAAAAGGCACTGGCACTTGGCAAACAAATGTAGGATGGCAGTGCCACCAGTGCTCCACCTGCACTCCAGCCCAGAGGAGATTTCCACCAAGCTGAAGGTTTTAACCCTTCAGGGTAACTGTGAGAAATTCAGATGCACATGGGCAAAAAAAGAGTTTCCCAATCACTTCCTACAGGGAATCCCAGAATCCCAGGATGGTTTGGGTTGGAGGGGACCTTAAAGACCATGTGGTTCCAGCTGCCCTGCCAGGGGGACGCACACCCTGAGCAGGGACCCCTTCCACCAGAGGGAAGGTTCTGGTAAATGACTGAGGTCAGTATGGGCGAGGTCAGCACCTTCTCCAGGCGTTCTGGGTTGGAGACATATTTTGGATTTCCCAGAATATTTTGGCAGCACATGTGGCTGCTGGGAAAGATCTGGGGATCCTCTTTCCTGAACTGGGAGAAAACAGGTGAGAGTGTGCCCAGCTGCTTTCTGGGGAAGGTAGAATTAATGCCGCTAAGATTTTTATGACTATTTTTGGGTTGGATTGCAGGCTCTGCAGGTTGGGTCTCCTCTCTAGGTTTTACTCTCCTTTTAGGAGCAGTCTTAGCAAACTAATTAGTGAAAAAAAAGCCCAGAAATCAAACTTGGTTTGTATCCCTGAAGTCCCTCACATCCCAAAATTAGTGGTTCCAGTTGGTATCTAGATCCACACTGTGCAAAAAAAAGACACTTAATCCAAAAAGATGGACTTCAAAAACTAATGCCAGAACAAATTTCTGCTCTATTGCTGCTTTAACCCTGTCATCTTTGTAAGTTATGGTAAAATGTTACTTCTGATAAAATAACTGTCAAACAGGGTAATTTTTGCCTGAGCAAGAGAGAAGGATTGTTGAGTTGATAACATTTTGCCTTTAAATAAACACATTTAAAAGCACACTTGTTATTTGATATTATTTCTATTTTTTTTACTACTCTGGGAAGTTAATTTTTCGCTATGCAACTTTTGAATACTATTATAAATGTTTGTAAAATTGTAATGCTACAAAATGTGAGGGAAAATAGAACCTCTTATTTCTTACACGTAACTCCTGAACCCAAGGACGAAGAGTGTAATTCCCATTAACAAATCAGTAAAAATTAATAAGGACAACCTCAGACCCACAAAAAAACCCCTATATAAATATCTATATTCTCCCTACTAAGTGAGGAGCAAAGTGGAAGCACATGGAGTGCAGTGAGAGGAAAAATTTGTCTTGTGGAAATTTTCCCAGCCTGGGGCACAGCTGGTTTGAGACACGGGTTGGACAGGGGTCGAGCCATTGCCAGGGGAAATAACATGGTCCTTGTGCCTTTTTCCCTCCTGCAGAGTTGTGGAAAGCCATTTGGAAGGATTTGGAAGGATTTAGGATTAGGCTAATCCTAAAGGAGTCTTGTGCAAAGCTAGGCACTGCCTCTCCTCTTCCTACACCCCGTGAGTCTGCTCATTCCATCTGCCTTTCTAGCTCAGCTCCTTTCCTTCTGTAAGGGGAATATTCTGGAATATATGGAAATCAGAGCTGGCAAAATTGCCCATGGAAAAGCCCTTTTTAGGATTTACCTGGAAGATTTCACACCTGACTGAGGTGACACCAGAAAGCAGAAGGGCAGATGATTTATTTCTCTTTATTTCCTGGCATGGTGGGTATCCCACTTTAGGCAGCTCCCTCAACTGCTCCTCATCAGGCTGGTGCTCCAAACCCTTCCCCAGCTCCTCTCCCTTCTCTGGACACTCTCCAGCCCTTCAATGTTCTTGTCATGAGGGGTCCAAAACTGAGCACAAGATTCAAGGTGTGACCCTCCCAGTGCTGAGAACAGGGGGGCAATCACTGCCCTGGCCCTGCTGGCCACACTATTTGATTAAAGCTGCCTTAAAAGTACACAAAGAAACTCTTAAGCAACACCTTAGCAGGGAAATAATGAGCAAAATGTCACTGGTTTTGTTACTGTTGGAAGAGTTTATTTATTGAGGGTGTTTTTGATAAAGATTGAAGTTCCATTTTTAAAATAGCAAGCTCTGAACTCACACAAATACGTGTTTTCATCCAGAATAAAATGTCACCTTCTGTTCCTGAGAAATTTGGTAGATGCTGGGAGAAAGGAGTTGCTGCATTCTGTTTGGGCAGCCATGAGTATCAGCTAGCAAAAGAAAAGCAAATAAAATCAGCCACAAAATGGTCTGGTAGGAGTTCCATTCACCCAGAGCTTGCCAAGCAAAATATCAATAAATTCCAGCCATTTGGTTCGATACATTTACCACATATCCAAAGTGGTCCAAATTCAGCCCCTGCAGAGGCAGCTGGAGTTTACTGCAAGATTTATCTCCTCCTACAGCAGACATCTGAAACACAGGGGGTGAAGCAAAGCTGAAAAATGTTGCTGGTTAAGACAAAAAGACTTTTTTTTTTTTTCTTTTTTCCCCATTGCCTTGATCACAACAGCAAGGACAAATCCAGAGACACATATCTTTGTAGGTGCTGATTTTATCCATGGGGATGTTCAGTAGCACTTGGACACCCCTTATAGACAGCTGAAGGACAACTTCAGAGTGAACTGAGATGAATTTTGGGACTGATTCAGAATACTTTGACAGGTCAAAATAGTTTGCACCTCTTTGAGTGGCCCTGTGTGGCCCCAAGTTATTGATGGGCATCCTTTTTTTGAGGTTGCAGGCCCAATTATCCCACTTACATTTCCACAGTGAAGTCTCCTGTCTCCGTTACAAGTTGGTCCTCACAGTGATGTCAATCATGACTTTCTCTAACCCTTAGAGAAAGCAGATTTCTCCATGTTCCCCCATCCCTGCTGGGCTAAAAGAGGGGGGATTGAAGTCCCAGGGCGGGGGAGAAGTGGGATTTGCAGCCCTGAGGAGGTTCTGTGATGACACTTTGACTAAAGAAGCCTTAGCAATTCACGTTTCCTCAGGGTGCCTTCACCCTGCAAGAGAGGCATTTTGCTCAGAACTGACCCTTATCAGACCATAACTGCCATTATAATTTGTGCATTCATTGTTTTCTGATTTTGAATGTTACTTTAAAGGGATATTTTTCCTTCAGCTCCTCCAAGGAACTCCTGGGGAGGAGTGGTGGAAGGAACAGCAGGAATTCTCTGCTGAAAGAATATAAATTTACTTCCCCCCTGATATGAAACCTGCAGAAGGATGTGCAAGTAGAAGATGGACCTTCCCACACTTGCCCTGTCCCCTTTGCTGCAGAAGAACATTCTGGAATGCTGCAGGAAGTGGAAATGGTGCTGGAGATCCTGTCAGTGCCTCCCACAGCAGCAAATCCATCTTGGCTCGTTCCTTGGACCAGGCACCCTGGGGGAATTACATCCCTTGCATGAGGGATGTGATATCTCTTCAAACAGGTCTTTTTGATGCCTCTGTAGAAGCCTGAGCCTTCAGGCATGTATTTTATTATTATTATTAAATTAATACTTCAGTATTAATAGTTTGTTGTTGAACACACACTATGAGAATGCTGAGTATTTCTGAAATACTTTTATATTCCAGCTCGGTGTCGGTTCTTTAAAACTTCCACTCCCCAATTCCCTGGGGTGATGAGATCTATCATCTGCCTCATAATGGTGTAAAAAAAAATATCCCTGCCTTTCATAATCCCACTGAAAGGTGAGGAACTTGAGACTGAACTGTCTGACCATGCGAGCCAGCCAAGTGTAAATCACTGATTTATGGCAAAGGCCTCTTCAGTCAACCAATCAACCCCACTCTGAGTGGAAATTGCTCATTTGTGGGGGGGCAGTGGGCAGGTGTGGATGAGGGTGAGCTGCCTCACTCCACGAGGGCACTGCTGACTGCTGACACTGCCCTTCTTCTGGAAAAACAGCCCTCAGGAGGAGTTGTGACCTTGGGACCTGCTGGTTTGCCTCCTACTCAACATCACCTCAGCCCTCACTTCTGTCTGTTCATCTTTTCTTCTTGACAGATGCTCTGATACAGCCCCTAATTCTTAACAGCAAAGGAGCAATAAATATTTTTTTTTCCACCTTTCCTCTTTTTCCTCATCTGTTTTACGGTGCTTCAGAGTGCCAGAAGTGCTGCTGTAAAATTGGTTTTAATGGTGCCCCTGGAATCCCAGGAATTAAAGACAATGGAAGGGGAATATGTGGGATATTTTATGATGATGTTAAGGATTGTCTCCCAGGTTAAGCAGTTCTGTTTCACTACTATATTTCTTCTGCATTTTCACTCTTTTCTGGCTCTGCTGTAGCTTAACAAGATGTTTCTCTCTGTCATTTAATTCTTCCAAGATCCTTGCCTTTACATTTTGACATATAGATGTAAATGAACTTTCTGCTGGGATTTGAATGACAATTAGTTCAGATTTTACGATTGGGATTTTAAAAGCTTAAACACCAGCTGGAATTCATTATTCATTATCCTCCATGTTCACCAGTAACTGGGCAGGAATAAAATCTCATTTTATATGGAGCACATCATCACATTGACCAAACTTCTGCAGCCCAGACCTGTCACTAATTCTGGCCTGGATACATCCCAGAATCCCAGAATGTGCTGAGGTGGAAGGGACCCATGAGGATCATTGAGTCCAACCCTTATCCCTGCCCAGGACTATTCCCATGACAAGGGGATGGAATGAGATGATCTTTAAGGTCCCTTCCAACCCACAGCACTCCATGGTTTTAGGATCCCTGTGTCTGCTTTTTTCCCTGGGTGCATTTCCACAGCACATTCCCCTCTGAATGCTCTGTGCCTTCCTTGCTGATGGTTTCAAACCACTCAGAACGCGCTGCAAGCTCCGTGGATTCTGCTAAAATGAGAATGAGTCTCCTATTGATTGGAGCCAGCAGGGTGAGCACTCAAGCATCACAACAGGTGAAGCTCTCAGCTGGTGCTGGAACACACTGTTCTGTCTGTTAATGCAGTTAAAAACACTTGCCAGAGCCGGCTCATTCCCTTGGACTATAATGGGACAGCAGTGGAATCAATACATTTGACACATTTTCCATTCCCACAGTGAGGTCAAAGGAGTTGTTCCTGAATTCCTGTGCTGCCAGATGCTGCAGCAGCAAAATATGGTGAACAAACACGGGAGGGCTTCAGCTCAGTGAAATGATCTCATCAAGAGGCCAAGAGCTAATGGCTAAAAATGTGCTAAACAAAAAAATACCCAGGGCAACCCCAGCTGTGGGTGATGTGCCACCCAAATTCCATTCCCAATTTACGCCCTTCGTGTTTTGCTTGAATGTCTGCATCATATTAGAATGCTGCTGAAGCCAAGATGTTTTGGCTCAAGAAACCTCAATTATCCATCAGCTCTTTTCCTTTTTTTTATTTGTGGTAGGAGGAAGAAAACCACTGATGTTTAGGCTGTGGAACACAATTCCTGTCAATGTACTTGAGCTCCTGCTCTCAGGACCTGACACTTGGCCTGGTTGAACCTCATCCTTTGGCCTCAGCCCATCATTCCAGCCTCTCCAGGTCCCTCTGCAGGGGCTTCCTACCCTCCATCAGATCATCACTGCTGCCCTCCTTGGTGTTGTCTTCAATTTACCGGGTCCAGATGGTTGATAAAGGTGTTAAACAGAACCAACACTGATCCCTGGGGAGCACCACTTGTGATCAGCCACCACCTGCACTCAACCCCACTCCCCACCTTTCTTTGGGGCTGGTGATCCATTCTAACCACTAACAATTTCCCCTTGGATCCAAGAAAGGATGGAGAACCTTTTCAGCCTTATTTTTACTGCTGATGTATTTGTAGGAATGTGTTTTTATTGCCACATTTGTTTCTATCTGAGCTTTGGCCCTTCCAACTTTCTCCCTGCACGACCTCATGGCATCCTTGCATTCCTCCCAGTTTACCTTCCCCCTGGCCCCAAAGGTCAGAAACTCTCCTTTTTTTTTCCCCTGAGTTCCCCCCAAAACTCTGTTCAGCCAGGCTGGTTGTCTTATTTTTCTCTCTTTTTTTTTTCCTAAATTATTCTACCTTTTCCTCGCTTTCAGTCCTGGGAGTCACAGACACTGAGCTTGTTTTTGTGCTGTTTCCCCCGTGCTCTGCTGGGACCACTGGAAACACACTGAGCACAATTTACCCCTAGAAGTTCCTGCTTTCCATTGACCACTCCAGCAGCTGTGCAGAGTCAGAGAAATGAACCTTTAAATTTGCTTTCCTCGAGGACAACAGAAATTCTGGAGCCCTGCAATTAAAAAACACTTCAGTGTGTTTGGCATGAGTTTCTTGATCTGAGTTTGTGCTGATGCCCAAAACATAACGAGGGGAAGGCTTAGGTGAGTATAATAAATCAAAATAAAGGTGTGTATAAAGTCATTTATATGGCTAATTCCTAGTGAGGGGTAGAAGGGGTCCTTTCCCAGCAGAAATGCTGGTTAACATCACTGGGACTTGCAGATTGCTGGGATGGTCCTCTTTGCAGATGTCCTGGGCTTGTGTTGCAGATTAAACCCCTCAGGGCACAGTTTTATTAGACCTTGATCAAGTTTGATATTTTAGTTTATCTTCAGCCTGCTCTAAGCAGAATATCTGCTGCTTTTGGATGGAAATTACACTGATTGCAAGGATATTCAGCCTCACCCACCCCAGCACCATCTCCCAACACCTCTGAGTGATGTCCTGTGCCCTGAAAATTATCCCTGTAATGAAGAATGAACAAAATCACTGCTCTGGGCAAGAGAGTGGAACAACTCCCTCTGAAAGACTTCACGGCAGATGACTTGGTTTGTGCATTTTTTTTTTTCTTGCACTCACCTTCTTATCCTAATTTTGGGAAGGAATTGAGGCAAAAAAAAATAGTTGATTAATCGAGCTACCCCAGCCATCCTTTATTGCTGAAGGAGAGGATAAGGCACCCCTAAAATATAAATTATATTACCCAAAAAGGGGTATCCAAAACCCTCTGCAGGTGTTCTGTGGGTGCTGTGCTGGGCCTGCTGCACCCAGAAAGTGAAACACTCTGCAGTTTAATTCTAGAGAAAAGATCTTACCTTGGGAATAAAAGGGATACATTTGGATACAAAGACATTATTCAAAAGGTGGCATTTTCCTGCTTCTTCTTGGTGAAATCTTAAGAAAATTGTTCATATCAAGGTAATTATTTTTATTTGATTATTTCAGTGTTGTACTTCAACTTTTTTTTTTTTTTTTTTTTTTTTTTTTTTTTTAATGAAATAGCTCAGTTTGGTTCCTAATTTCACTCAGACCATCCAGAAATCTTGAAAGTGGGAGATTTTTCTTTTACTGTTTTATTTTTTTCCACTGCAAGGCCTCAGGAAAGAACAGAGTGTTCCTCTGGAACCGGGAGAGCTTGTGCCTGATTACACCAAGCTATTTAAATAGCAGTTGCTTTTACACTGCAAAATATTGCATGCATTTATTCATTTATTTTTTTTTTATTCTCATTCTTCCAAGCTGAGATAATCTACTGTATTTATTGATGTGCTATTAATCATTCTGTTCTACATCCTAATACCTCAAAACCCCCCATATTGGGTGACAACAAACAAATACTCATTCAACTGAAGGACATTTTTACTGATGTTCTTCCCAAATGCTATATTGTAAATGAATAATTACAAAAAGAATTTATCCTGAAAGTGGTATAATTCTGCAAGGTTATTTCAGGAAATATCTCAAATTATTATTTTATTTATTTTTTTTTACTTACAAGCCCATGAGGGGCCATTTTTATCACAAAGTCTAAACACTGAGCCCGAAGTGGAGTGTTTTGTGTGGTAATTTGGGGGCTGAGCACAATCAGCCTCCTCTTCCATGTGAAAACAAATATAACTGAGAAATGCAGCACAAAACCCTCTGTGAGCTGGCACAGAATAATTAGGAAATCAATTATAATAATGGGAGTGATGGAGGCAGAACAGAAACACCTGGAAAAGATTGCTCTGATCGTATTTACACACGGACGGGGGAAAATTAGTTATTTATTTGTTCTACTAATGTTAAACTAACAAATTGAGCAGATTTAAGCTTAAAGTTGGGTTTTAGGGTTAAGTTTGAGCAAAGCCAAGTGAGAGTCAATGCCAGGAATGTCTTGTCCCTCTTCCTGGGCTGGCTCTGTCCCAAACAGAGCATCTTAATCCCAGTCCTGATCTAAGGATAGCCCAGTCCTGGAGCTTTTCCCAGCAGGCAGGATGGATGATGTTGCCACATAATTTGGGGGAAAGAACTGAATTCAGTCATCTGTATGTTCCTTAGTTTAAAACCAGAAAAGATTCTCTATTTTATGACAGTCTGTGGATCCTTCTCTCTCATCAAGTTGTGAGTGATTTGGGAAAATATTCTAAGCTCAGTGCCACAGTGTTGCTGCCTAAATCCCACAACATTTTAGCTGTTTCCCCCTTAAATTTATCACCTTCAGTGCAGGCTGTGGGGTGCTTGTTGTGACCCATGGAGTGAAGAGCTGGATCTGTGTGCCAGGGAATGGTGAAGCACCATGAAAAGCATCTCATGGAATCCAGGAAATTGTTGGCAAAAAGGGTGGGAGAGGCTTTGCATTCCTGATGTTGTGTTTCTCACTGAAAGCCAACCCTTCCTCAGCAGCTCTCCCCAGTAAAACCACTGCCAGAAGAGAGATCCTCTGCTGAGAGAGATGCTCCCTCAATCTCCTTATGTCTTATAAAAAACTAAAACCACCTTCCCCATCCCTCAGGGGTTTTGCCCTGGCTGCCAGGTTCTGCTCAGGGCAGGAAAAATCTGATTTGCTCACACATTTTAGAGTTTAGAAAAAACTTCTACTGCTGTGGAAGAAATCCAAGAAGCATCAGGTTCAGCTGCTCTGCCATGGACCAGCTCAGCCAATTCCTTTGGTGCCTGTCACGTGTGTGGAAATAGATTACAACACTGAATTTTTTGGGGGGAGTGCTTTATCTGTTCCTTGCAGCCAGGATTCAAACTTCCCCTCTCTGCCTTCCTTGGCTACATGGAAAAATCCATTTCCTTCCCTCTTCCCTGGTAGAGAAGATAAAGTGGTTCAGAACTGGGCAGTGTTTGTTGGGGCCAGCAAAAAGCTCTGAGGAGAGGCCAATAAAAAGGGAGAAATATATGCATTTGTTTGATTTTCTTGTCTGGTAGTCGTAGTTTTAATGAGGAGAATGTAAATACCTGGGAACAATCTTGGTTCAGACTGGAAAAGGGGAAATTAAGGTTAGACTTTTCCTCTTCAGATCCATTGAACTCCATGGTTTGGGAGGTGTGTGGGCAAAGAGAGGGGGGAAAAAGGAGAAATTGGGTGAATGGAGTTGGGGAAAGGCTGCAGGTGGAGGGGGTGTGGGTCAGGTGAGAGAAAGAAGCTTGAATGAAATCAAAGCCACCCCGGGGGTGTTTGATCAGCTCTGGGTCATCAAGCCATGGGGTTGCACTGATGCTGCAATGTTTTATTGCATAAACCATTTACTGTAAAGCTCTCTGAAAGGGCCATGAGAGCTGAGGAATTTAAAAACACATTAAGACTTGAAACAGCAGTGCTGAGGGACAGCAGACATCTCCACCCGAGCTCCGTGAAAAGCCTCCCGTTGGTGTGTGTGCTGCAGGTGCCAACTCGGCCTCATCAAAGCGTTTACAGGAGGCTGAATTTTGATTTTTGTGCTCTCCAGATCAAAAAGCTGCAGCACACAGAGGCCAAATTATTCTGTGAGAAAACACTGGCAGAAATGAGAAAGCTGAGCTATGGCATTTCTTCCTCATTCTCCAGAATGAACCATTGGAATATTTAGTGATACGTTTTTCAGACCATTTAAGCACCTGCTTCTTCACTCCAAGAACTATTATTTATTCCCCCCTTTCAATGAGCTAAATTACGTGGTATCTACCGGATTTTATTCTGCTGCTTTAGGTCTCTTTGAATCTCCTGGGTAGGTCGGGATGTTAGCAGGGAACAAATCCACCTAGGAAGGATGGGAAACAGAGAACATTCCCTCTTTATTAATAGCAGGGGTTTTTTTATGCTTCTGTGGGTGTTAAGGGGGCATTGGGTTGTGGATACAGAAAGAAAGAGTTCCTGGCATTAGAATTAACACTTTTAATGTCATCCTTTTGAAGTGAAGTTGTTGGAGCTTCCCTCATCTCTGTTTAAAGTTCACTTCCTAGCAGATTAAATGGTGCTGAAATCAAATAGGTTAAAACTTGGTCCCATTTTTAACTCATCCTGATTCCAGCACTTACTCAGACCCTGTGGCCGAAATCTTCTGCCCTTTCCAGTGTTTGTGCAAGTTGTTCCTTGGCCAGTTTGATTCAAATTGATGCCACTGTGGTTCATAGGATGCCTTTTCCCACCAGATTCCTTTGGAATGTGGAGAGTTGAAGATGACTGGACAAACAGTTGCACTGGGGGGTGTGGAGCTGCTGAGTAAACCACGAGTAGAATGGAAAATGCAACTCAGGCAATCAAAACCAACCAGAAATCTGGATGACTTAATGCCGTTTGTGCAGCCTCGAAATTAATATACATTTGTATTCTGGGGTGTCAGCTCAGTGTCCAAAGGGATTTTCCCATCTTTTGAAAACCAGAAGGCAGGTTTAGGGAGAGCAGCACAAAAGCCCAGGGAGCTTTGAAGCAGAAAGAGTTCATTCCACTGCAAAACTTAAAACAAAACAAAATGCAGCGAGGCTGAAAGAAATCTTTGGTATTCAGGAATGTAGAACACTGTAGATTGTGTTATTACTCTGACAATAGGAAGCAGAGTTCCAATAAAACTTTACAAGTTCAGGCATTTTCTTGTTGTACTTCAATTGAATTCTTGGGGAACAATCTAATGGGAATTATATGCAAATGAGACTTGAAAAGCAGCCCTTTCTCTTTTTTTGTTTGATTGTTTGTGGTTTTTTCTTTTTTTTTTTTTTTTTTTTTTCCAAGAGCAGTTTCTAGAAAGATTTAACAGTGACACAGGTGGTGTTTAAAAAAAAACCTAAGCTGTAATTATCTGAGATTTGGAGAGCTCCTAATGATGCTCGGAGAGAAGAAGCAATTTGCTGGTGCTCTGTTAATGTGGGAAGTGATTTATGAGGGGAGCAGTAATGAGTGTTGTCACTCCCAAACAAAACAAAGCACTTGCAAAGAACATCGATCTGGGCTTTTTTTCCCCCTCTCCCCCAGAATTTAAATGGATGAAGGTTGCAACATCAGCGAGTTTAAAGAAGTTGGGTTAACTCTCTGAGTTACCAGCTCTTCTTCAAAGATGTTTCTCTGATTCGACATAAACTCAATTTTTTTTCTTTTTGCCTCATGGTGGATTTCAGGTTTGATCCACTCCCTGCACATGCAAATAAAGCAAAATAAAATAGCAATTGCCAATATTCATGTATAGTACTATTATCATCTTAGTTAAGGTTACAACCGGACGCTTGTTTTGTTTACATACTTCGTTTGTCTTTAAGGAAAGGAACCTTCCCCTGCTCTGAGGAGGTAATAACTTCTCTAACTTCTCCATGCAGCCTCTTGAGTAGTCATATTTTTTCACAAAACAAAATAATTTTTCACATAGTTAATAAAAAAAGGAAATCAGAGGTCAAGAGCCAAGCATCTATCCATGTTCTAATATTCTGTTTCTTTATTGCCTTCGTTTGCAGGGAGAGGATTAAATTACAATAACTGGTATTTTTAACTAAAATTTAATTCTGTTGCTGATAGACTGATGACTCCTGACACTCAAAGTTCTTGAGCAATCTCTCAAAAAAAAAAAAATGCTGGGGGGGGAACTTCTTTTATGAAAGTAAACCAAAATGATGTCCTTCAAACCTTGACTTCTGCAGAAAGAAGGAAGAGTTCTTATCTCTTTTCCAAGTTTCCTCCATGACTCCAGAGTTTCTTGTGGTGATTTGTTTGCCTTCTCACTTGACTTCCCTCAAAATATGAAGAATCCAGTCCCAGAAGATCCAGCAAAGTTTTCTTTTTCCTCTTTCTCACTTCTTTCCATCATCCCTTTCAACTGACTCTTCCGACAGTCGGTGCAGTTGGCTCTGTGTGTGGGAGTCTTATCCAGGAATTACCTGGAGAATTGTGGTGTTGCCTCCCCTGTTCACTCCTAAACTTGCTGTATTTTTATCTCAAGGATTTTCTGGAACATCTGTGCTTGGAATTCTGATTTATGGAGTGCTGAAAACGTCTCCATGCACCTGTGCTGGAGTGGTGAGGTTTAAATCCAGCCAGCAGTTTGGCACCACAGAGCTGCTCCCAGCAGGATGGGGAGGAGGAGAAATGCAAGGGAAAAATGAGAAAACTCACGGGTTGAAGTAAGGACAGTTTAATTACTGAAGTAAAATAATAATTATAACAACAACCATAAACATAAAAACGATAACAATAATCATAACCACAATAACAACAACCACAACCTTAATAATAACATAATGAAAAGGGAAATAATTCTTAAAAAGAGAGAGAGAGAGCAATAAACACTGAGAAAGGCAAGTGATGCAGATGAAAAGCAATTCCACACCAGACTGATGCCCAGCCAGTCCTTGAGCAGCCACCTCCAGCCTCCCCATGGGGCAGGATGAGGAGGAGGAAAGAGCTTGACTTTGTGCTAACCCCCCTCAGGAATGACAAAATCCTCCCTGAGTTATCAACACTGTTTTCAGCCCCAAAACACATCCCCATTCCAGCTCCTGGGAAGAAACTAAACTCTATCCCAAACCCTCACTGGGAAGGGAAAAGGAAGGTGTTTTGTTCCCTAGAAGTTTTAATTCCTTAACATCTCCCTTGGGAAAGGCAAAACCAGACATTGGCTACCCTTGGAAAGGGGTTAAATTAATGTGGAATCCTGAGTTTTGTGCATCTTTCCCCCGTGGGTCATTCCAGAGTTCCCTCCTGACCTCAGGGGTTCTTCTCACAGAATGCACCTCAGTAAATACTGGCTACAGAAATCCATTATTTACAACATCTGGTCAGATTTTTGTTACTTCCTAGAGCTCAATTCCTTACCGGTTCCCTGGGAGGAACAATCATTTCATTAAACCAGAAAGTTGTGAGTTGTTAATAAATTTTAAATTTTGCTCTTCTTGCAATGACTTAATGCAGTCACACTGCAGAGAAAAATTTCGATGTGCAGTGAGCTGAACTGTGATTTACCTCATTTCAGACATCTACACTAAATAATAAGGCTTTAAACTGGTTATTATGTCAGGACATCCTGCAGCCTTCCCACTCAATTCCCTTTTTGGGATTGATTTTGGGGCATCTACAGGAGATGATCTGTGTTGGTCCACAGCCCAACTCTGGTTTTGCTTTGCTTCCCTGTGGATCTGATGACTGGTTCCAAGTAGTCCTGGGTGTGAATTTTGCCTGATTTTGGTCCTCTTCACCTGAAGGAATCTTTGAGTGCTATCCCAGCAGGATTTGTGCATTCCAATAATTTTTCTCCCCCCACTTGATTCTGCCCCGAATCAAGGAGTGAGTCGGTCCTTTGTTCCTCCCCACATATGGAAGATACAACCATGGAATGAAATCCATGTCTCTCTAAATTCAAGTTGCATCTTTTAAATATATTTTTCTCTTTGTTCTTCATCAACTGTTTCAAAATTGCAGCTTGAACTGCTGCTTTTTTTATTATTATTATTATTATTATTTTTATTGTTGCATTCTGGAACAGAAACTACTTACAAATTTACGTTAAATAAGAAAGAGTTTAAATTGCCACAGTGGTAGGTGGTGGGAAAAATGAGATGTAGGTGCTGAAAGAATAACACAAGAAAACATTTAGCTTTTTTTTCTTCAATAGATTGATTTAAATTTTAAAATGAATGCAAAAAATGGCTTTTGGGGTTTAAACCAAGCTTTTCTCTTTTTTTTTCTATTTCTCAAACAAAAGTTTGAACACTTTTTTTTTTTTTTTCTGCTCTACAAAAAGCTTTTTATTTTTTTAGGAATTAAAAGAAACAATAGCCTGGAGAAAAAAAAGGTGAAACTGGGAGCAACTGCAAGTGTTTTCAGGTTAAATTGTCTTCAGCCTTTCTATCACAGATGCTTTTAGTGCTTTTTTAGGGTTGTGGAAATGTCTCTGTGGCCACTAAAATGAAAGATCCCTCCAGCAGTGATGGAATAAAACACCATCAAATCGATTTTGGGCCGTGTTTTAAAGTGCTCTGTGCTTAAAAACCTAAAGTAATAGTTGAGTTTTGCTTGGTAGAAACAGAAACCTCTTTTCTTTGGGGTTTCTCTGAGTGAAATGGCTTTTTGAGCAAGGAAAAGAAGACAATTTTAGATTTTCAATAGGACAAAAACTCTGTAACATTTTCATCTGGAATTACTGCAGGGCTCAAAACAGTCTTTGTATTAATATGAGATCTAAAATAATATACACTGTGTATAAAATGTGTAAAGTGTATAAATATATATTTAAAAAAAGGACCACAAGGTAACAATTATGATAAAACATAAATATTTGGACACTGTAGGAAGAGTTGATCCAAAATTATTGTCTTTTATTTCTTGTCAGGTCTGTGGAGCTCCATGAAACCCTTGGCTTTTAGTCAAATCCTTCTCTTTTGATGAAAAGTGTTTTACTGGATCACTTCCATGGGTGTCAGCATCTAATTTGAATGGAAAAAGGGAAGATTTTTTTCCATCAGTTGAGTGTTTCTTTATTCAGGGGTGTGTCTGGAGAAAGTTTGGGGTGCCTGGAGAAAGTTTGGGATGCCTGGAGAAAGTTCTGCCTGGTCCCTGCTCAGATCCAAGAGCCTTCTGTGCTCCTCCCACCTTCTCCCTGTACAGATGGGCTGAAAACTAAGTCAGAAAATTGTATATTCAAAGCTTTTTTTGATATTTACTCAAATTCCATGAAGCCAAATTTTTAGAATTTTCAATGACAGCTAAAATGGCTGAAAATGTAAAAGGTTTCATCCCTGGAAATTATTTACCTTGGCTTTTCAGGGGGTGTCTCTCCCTTTCCTGTGACTGCCCAGGCAGAGCAGGTGTAGAAAATGGCCAGGGCAGATCATTTTTCAGATGAGTGAATTAAAGTGAAATCAATTCCACCCTTACACTTCAGTTTCCAAACATTTCCTCTGCTTCAGGGATTTTTGTGGCTTTTCTATTTTTTTTTTCAGAGGGTGGGATTGTTTTCCCTTGGCTTTGCACTTTGAGTGATTTTTAACAATATTTCCTTTTTTTTTTTTTCCCTAAGGTGAGATGTAATTTTTCATCACTGATGAAGGCTCATCTTTTTTATTTTCTGGAGGGTAAAAATGTCCTGAACCAATCTAATGCCCTGTGATGGTTTTGACAGGGAGCCAAAGGGAATACAGAGGGAAGTATTTCATCCCTTAACTCTCCACTTTTCTGCTGGTTTATTGAAGTTCTCAGCATGATTTATGTCACTATTTCCTGTGCTGAAAGTGCAGATGGAGGGAGAGCAAAAAAGTGACTGTGCCAAATGGCAAAATCCATTTTGTAGTGACAGCACAGGGAGTGATGGTACAAACTGAAACACAGGAAATATAAGTGGGATATTAAGAAGAATTTTTGGACTGGGAGGGTGGGGAGGCCCTGGCACAGCTTGCCCATGGAAGCTGTGGATGTTCCAGCCCTGGAAGTGTCCAAGGAGAGGCTGGACAAGGCTTGGAGCAGCCTGGGCTGGTGGAAGATGTGGATCCACCACAACTTCATACAATTTGTGACATCTTCAAATAAATTCGTATTAAAGGAACCTTTTTCTTTCCATTCTCTCGTTTTCACTTCAGTAGAAATGGATCAGAATTATCCCAGCAGTTTAAATTTTTAATAATCACGAACAGATCTGCAAAATTAGAACAGAAATCTAAAGAAGTCAGCTCTGTCAACAAGAATTTACACTTACTGGAAGGTAAATTCAATAATTCTGCAATATAGTTTGTGGCATTTTAAGCTTTTCTCCGTCATTATGTTTTACTTTTGATTACTTTATTGGCAGAAATTATTAAAAAGTGAATAAGCCAACACACTCTGACCCTTTTCTGCAGGGACATGATGGCACAAGTTGGTTGTAATACAATAAAAACAAGTATCTACTTAGGCTTTTTTATTATTATTTTCAAGAACGTTGATAATGACTGTTGGAAGAGAGTCACAGGGGGGCCAAAAAAATTAGATAAAATACTTGAAAATTTGGTATGTGACAAAAATGCTTCCCAAACTTGACGTGTCCTCCTCACTGGTAATTTGGTTTGTTACTGTCCCCCTGCTGGGTTTTGTATTTTGTTGAGAAAGCGAGTCCTGCTGGAGGATTTGCCTCTCATTCTGGTTGAGTGGGATTCATCTCACTCAGCTGTGGACACCTGAAGGTCTGTGGGTGTTGGAAAGCTGAGCTTTTCCAAGAGTGATTTCCAGCAGGATCACACGGAATTGCTGGGTTTGACAGGGATTTCTGGTGATTATTTACCCCAAGGCCACTGCTCTGCTTTGATCAGGGCCTCAAATGGAGAAGAACCATGTTTTGGACATCTCTGAGGGTGGAGACTCCACAACATCATTTGGCAACCTGCCCCAGTGCTCCCACCAAAGGAGGGATTTCTTGGGCTTAAACTGAATTTCCTGGATTTCAGTTTGTGCTTTTTCTCTCTTGTCACAGAATCCCAGAATGTGCTGAGCTGGAAGGGACCCACAAGGATCATCAAGTCCAACCCTTAGTCCTGCACAGACCCAGCCCCAGAGTCACCCCCTGTGCCCCAGAGGATCATCCAAACCCTCCTGGAGCTCTGGCAGCCTTGGGGCTGTGCCCACTGCCCTGGGGAGCCTGTTCAGTGCCAACCACCCTCTGGGGGAAGAACCTTTCCCTGAGATCCACCCTGAGCCTGCCCTGACACAGCTCCAGCCATTCCCTGGGGGCTGTCCCTGTTCCCCCCAGAGCAGAGCTCAGTCCTGCCCCTCCTCTGCCCCTGCCCAGGCAGTTGGAACTGCAGGGAGGTCTCCCCTCAGTCTCCTCTGCTCCAGCTGAACACACCAAGTGCCCTCAGTGTCCTCACACAGCTTCAAATCCAGATCCTTTCCCACCTTCCCTGCCCTTGTTTGGGCACTCTGGGGACCTCTAAGGAGACATTTGCTCTGACTTTACCCCTCCTCCATCAGGTTTATGCACATTGTTAGATCCCCTGAGCCTTCTCCAGGCTGTATGGAGTTATTCCTTCAGGATGGAGTTATTCCTCTTCAAGGATTCAAATGAAATATGGAAAGCTCACTTCTATTTAACACTGAAATATTAAACCCCTGGCAGATGAATCACTCCCAGGGCAATTTACCTGCATCTAATTCCTCTTGGCTTTAATGTATTCCAGCAGGAAACGAGTGCTTGTACACCTCACAAGGACTGGAACTAATCTGTCTGCTGGAAATCATGGAGAATATGCATGAAGGTAAAAAATAAAAAGCCATCACTGATCCTTCCCACAGAAAGTGGATTATCCCTTTCCTGTGTCTCAGAACTACCTGAGTCTAAAGGGCATCCTGCTCCAGTCCATTTTGTACAACCTCAGACTCACTTTTGATGTTACCTTTTGCTTCAAGCTCTTTTAATCTTTGTTCCAGTCCGCAAATTGAGGGGACATCACCGAATTAAAATCTAAGAGGGGACACAAAGCTCTGCTGGACTGACTTGCCCTTCCCCTGCCTTCATTATTTAATGCAGCACTTCAAAATTGGCTTAAGCTTACCAGAAATTCCAAGTGGACTGATCAGAAGGAGCTATTCTGTTTCTAGGCTAGTTTTTTTGATCAGAACAGTTCATTCCACTTGGAAAAAAAAAAAAAAAAAAGGTGTGCTTAAGCCATTTTGCTTTACAAAGTGCAGAGACAACACCTCTTTACTTTATTTTTTGTGTTCCAACGAGTTTCACCTTCAGCAGGAACTTTCCCAGCTTCCCTCCTTCCTGCAGGGAAAAGCAGAGTCCTGCTGGCCAGGATTGGGGCAGGCAGAGAATTCAGAGTTTGTGGGAGATTGAGGGACAGATCCTGGATCTGGCACTGACAGCTCCTGTGTGTCCATTCACTGCTCCTCAGCTGAGATCATGACATGTTGTATCTTCTGGTTGTTGCCATTCCCCTCTTCCATCATGGGTGTGCAAACCTTCCCTATGCTGCAGGCACAGAGAAAGCAATTTATTTAAGTTAATTTTTTTAAGTTAATTTTTTTTAAGTTAATTTTGCCAGACTGGGAGCCAGAGCTGGTCCTTGCCTTTGGAAATGCTGTTTGTTTGTTGGACACATGAGGGTTTCATCACTGTTTTCATCAGCACAAGACAACACAGATGGTTAAGAATAATCTGTCATTTTGCACTGAGAGTCTGTTGATTTTTGGTATTATCACAGAATCCCAAAATCCCAGACTGGTTTGAGTTGGAAGGGACCTTAAAGATCATCTCATTCCACCCCCTGCCATGGACAGGGACACCTTCCACTAGCCCAGGTTGCTCCAACCTGGCATTGGACACTTCCAGGGATCCAGGGGCATCCACAGCTTCTCTGGGCAAACCTGTGCCAGGGCCTGCCCACCCTCCCAGGGAAGAATTTCTTCCAGACATCTAACCTACATCTTATCTCTCTGCATTTAAAACCATTGCCCCTTGTCCTGTCACAACCTGCCCATGTAAAATATCATTTCCCCTCCTTTTTTACTAAACCCACAGCTGTCTCAGCCTGGTATTAAAACCAGCCTGGTTTCTTCTCATGTTGGATTCAAGCTAGAACAGATTTTTATTATTATACCACATTTACTTGGCACCACTGAAATCAAACCAGCAGTTAATAGAAAAAAAAAAAAAAAGGAACATTTTTTAAGGCCTGATAAGCAATCACCAATAAAAATTCCAAGCTGCCTTGCTCCATTTATGAAGCATCTTGTCTTGATCCCTGTCAGAAGAGGATGTTGCTTCAGGCAGCCTCTCAGTTCTTGGGCACAGAAGGGAAGAGCTGGATTTCCTTTGCCAGGTTTCTTGGCAGCTCCCTGACCCCCTTAAATTTTACAAATCTGAAGTAACTCAAATTTCTGGCTGCAATTCAAGTGGTAAACTGTGTAAAAACATGATAAATGTTGTGCTGTTCAGGTCTGGGGTAGGACTGGAAATTGTGCTGCCACAAATTCCATCTTCTCTATGCACCAATTCCTAAATACCCACTAGGAGGTATTTTTATTATTTTTATTATTATTTTATAGAATCATAAAATCGTGGAATGGTTTGGGTTGGAAGAGACTTGAGGATCACCCAGTTCTAACCTCTGTGCCATGGGCAGGGACACCTTCAATTAGACCAGGTTGCTCAGAGCTCCATCCAACCTGGCCTTTAAATCTGAATTTCTCAGGAATGTGTGATGCCCTGATCCAAACTGAGGAAAAAAATCCACCACAGAACTAAAAAAAAAAAAAGATGCTGAACACCAAGATAACATTTTTTATGATAAAAGGGGTAGTTCCCACATTCCCTCTTTTATCTCTTTGTACGTTTTATGACAAACTCACTTCAATCATGACCTTTATTTCCAACGTAGCCATAAAAATACATGAGCCGGAGTTGTGAGATAAAATCCCATCTCTGAGTGTCCTGGCTTTGACCCAGTGCCACAGAAGATGTTGCATTTCAAGTTTGAAGTGAGATATTTAAGGGGGGAATGTAAGGAAACACCAAAAACCCGTGTGTGTGATGGGTTTCAGGCTCTGATGGCAGTGACGCCTCGCTCAGGAGTTCACGGTGACCTCACGTGTTTAACACAGAGAACACAAATGTCTGACAGCCTCATGGGTCAGAGCAATAGTGAGGGTTGGTTTACAGTGATATTTTGAGGCCAAACAAAAACAGTGGCAGTCAGTGCCGGCAGAGGTGAAGGTGGTTGATGTGGTGGGGATTGTTGCTGAGTGGGATTAAAATAGATAACCCCACGTTAGTTCCTCCTCTCCCATCGACACCCCTCTGGAAATCACAATCTGTTTATTGTTTATAAACAACCAGAGGTTTTTATAGATCACTCTTGGCCCTGACCTTGACTTTGAAGGCAGTGGGATTTTTATCATTTTCCATTTCGTTTCTTTCCGTAGAAAAGTTTATTTGGTTTTCCTTTTCTGTTTCTCCTTAGTCATCCTCGTGGTGTCTTGTTTTGTTTTATTCTATTCTATTTTCCTTCTACAGCTCTCTCCTTTCCCCCCCTCTCATCTCCTTTCATTTAATCTATGCTCTTTGTCAGTGTTTGATCCCCAGCTGAATATTTTTTCATTTATCTGAATTCGGTCTCATTTCTACCCCCAACACTCATCTTGTATTTAAATTGCCCTTGTTTTTCTTCATCTGGCTACTCCTAATTCCTGAAGCTTTCATCTATTAGCTTGAAATATACATTTTTTCAATAGTGGAGTCAGAGTTATTTATAAAAATATCAAAAAGCTGCAGACAGAGAACAGATCTTCCCACAAATCAGTGCCCCAGATTTGCTCAGAGCTGTTTTTAGATGAAGAACATTTACTGTGACAACCCCTAATTTATACTGGGAAAGATGAAAATGTAACAAGGAGTGGTGTTGGAGAAAAATTATATTTAAGCCTCTTTCTCCTTGTGTTTAGAAGGGTCTTCCACTCAGGAATAATAAGGAAACACAGCTGTAGGATCATTAAAACAACTCTGACAAACTGGACAAAATCATGAGTTGGGGACACAGCAATCCCTGACAGATGAGTTTTCCATACTGAAAGATTTCCATGAACTGCACAGGATGTTTCTGTCTTTTCCCTGAAATTTGGCTCTGGAAAGCCAGGCCTCCCTGTTTTTTTTGAAGTGTGAATTGGGAGCTTTATGACCTGTTCTGCTGGGTGACATTTCCCACTGGGTTTTACATCGGTGGTGTTTGAGCTGCTCGGAGTTAAAGGTGGGAGATGGTGCTGTGGTTGATCCTGTGTCACTGAGTTTATGACTCTGTATTTACACAACACGAACACACAGATGAAATCCCACATTTTAAAAGCAATTCAGAAGTGTTTCAGTACCTGTAACTTGTCTGTAAATGTTCTGGAGTTGTTGGGTGAGAGGTGTTACATCAAAATACTGCATCGCCATTGTCAAGAATTATTCTGCACTTCACATATTTTAGTGAGGAATTATAGTGAAATGAGGAAGAAATTACCCTCACAATAGAGAATTTCTTGCCAATATTTAACCAAAATCTACCTTCCTTCAGCTTACAGCCATTCCCCCTCATCCTAAGCCCCTCTCCCTCTTCCTAGGGCATGGTTGGGCAGGAGTTTAAATTTCCATTGCAGTTAGGACATTTCCCAAGTTTAATGCTTTTTTTCTAAACAATATTAGACACACGCTCTATTTACATATTTGTCTCTTGAGCCCAATTGCTGATTCCCAGTGAATGAATAGTTCTGGGATGCTCTGATTTGAAGGCACGGAAAGATAAAAATAAAAGACTTCTCAATAATCCGGTTCAAAACTTGTTTACCAGAGCCTTGATCCTGCACAGTGCCCTCCAAACATTTGTTGGGCTCTGTTCTGAGTGCAGTTGGCTTTTGTTCCCCCTCCTCTTCCCAGAAACCTTGGAATTCCCATCTTGCATTCATTCATCTTCCATTTCCACCTGTTTCATCCTGATCCTCGCTGGCTTTTCATTTAAATCTCACTCTAACCTGTTCCCTTTTCATCTTCATTTTTCAAGGCTGAGCACGTTCTGTCACTCCTGAGGAGCTTCCCATCCTCTTGGCCAACTTGGACACCTCCATTATCTGTTGTTCCAGCTTGGCCTGGGGTTTCAAGCTCAGTTAAAAAGTCCAGAGGAGCAGGTGAACATCCCTGAATATCCCTGATTACTGGGATTTCATGAAGATGGTTATATTTCATTGTGCTTTTAGCTCTGAGTGGTGAGTTCACTGTTCATTAGCATGGGAATGCTGGGCTAAAAGTGCTAGGCTGGATTCAGGAATTGGGCCTAGATTGACAGCTGGAGTGGGATGAAGTTTAATTGCCAGAAAACAAGACATTTACCATCCCATTGTTATTTTCATTAAATCACTGGTGAAGTTGTGCCAGGATTGTTTTCAGTATGAAAGGGTTTTAATGAAGCCAAAGACAGTCTTGCACCATAATTGGTTCAGATTTTAGATCCAGGGACATGAACTGGCACCCTCAGCTGCCAAGGCATTCAGGGAATACTGAACTCCCATCTGCCTCCTGGACACCTGTGGAATATCCAGAGTAATTCCAGGAGACAAGTTTACTTCTGCAGATGGGATCCTGGCATGTGCTGAGAGACTTTTCTCATTTAGGCACTTAATCTGTTTGTTTTACCCAACAGAATCCTTCTCTGAAGATGATATTGGGGAAACATCTAGGATTGAACACAGAGCCTGGAAAACACCCTCACTAAAACAAAACAAACCCAAACCAGCCAAATCCACAAACCTGGTGTGGTGAAACTATCACAGGATCATGGAATGCTTTGGGTTGGAAGGGACCTGAAAGATCATCTCGTTCTTGAGAATGATTTGTTCCTCTTAACAGGCTGAAGTCTGAATAAGAAACGTGGTTTGTAATTCATGGATGAAAGGAGAAAGGGAAAAAAAAGAGAGAAAATAAAAGTCAGACAGAAAAGCTCTGTGTATCTCCCAGGAGATGAAACAATTACCAGGCTGTCAGGGAAAAAAAAGTATTATTATTTCAAGATGAGATGGTAATATATTTCTATATTGAATTTCTATATTTCTATATTGAAATCCTATTCAATACAGAATTTCCTACCCGTGCTGAAGGTGTGAAAATGATAGGATTTGTAAACCACAGGCAAAGAATCATGGAATCATTTGGGATGGAAAAGACTCTTAAGGTTATTGAGCCTGACCATAAATCCAACCCTGCCAAGTCCAGCAGTGTCCATAAATAAACTCTTTTTAACACACTTGTTTGTGGTTTAAATTCTCTTTTTTTTGTTTCTGTCTGGCATCCAGGAATGAGGAGAGTTAGAGCTGAACTGGCAGTGAATTTCTAAAAAGGATGGAGATGTTTTATTTTAGCTGTGACAGGGGTGGCCCCAGCAATCACTGCCCAGTGTGGGCACAGTGACAGCTCAGGTGGAACTGCACGTTGGGTAATTCCATCAGCACATTTACTGTGATGGTTTTTTCACCCAGTGCTAAAAAGATCCCAGCCTGAACACCTGGTTGTTCAGGTGTCCCTCTGTAATTAATGACAAAGCCAGGCTTTTCCAGGATGGTTTCAGGGCAGTTTTAGGCACAGATTAACTGGTCCAAACCAGTCACCGCTGACTGATGGGAAGGGGAACCAAGGCAGTTTCATTTACACAACCCATTTCTTTAGGTTGAACTGAACTGCAGTGGTGAAGCCAACTTCAATTTTAACATGATCTGTAAATTTTACCTGCTTTGACACAACTTTCACAGTGATATCTGCCACTTACCTGACAGGGTTTCTTTGCTGTCTCTGGAGTCTCCTGTCTTGGCTGTTATTTGAACTGAGAGCTTTGTAAATGAGAAAGAAAAGTGCCAGTAATAATACACCTGTGGAGATTTCTAAGATTTATTTCAGGATATTTTGCCATCTCCCAGGACACTGAATACTTGAATTTATGATACCATAAAATTTTAGGTGTGTGGTCCAACTTGGATTTTGAAGGTCTGCAGGACAGAAGCCACACTGAGGCAGGGATTAAAAAAACTTTTCTCCTTTCCAGGACAAGAAACTCATTTTTTTCTCCTTACTTTTCTTATTTTTCTTCCTAAACAATCTTAGCAGCTCCCACTTGTATCCCATTAAGTAATATCAATTTTAATAGCAGCTTTATGTTCCCATTCTGCTGATGCATTCACTAAATATCTTTTTCCACTCCACAAATTACTAAAGTAAACAGCTGAATTACCACCACGTTTGATGGCTGCTCTCTGGTGATGGAAAATAGAGATTAATTGAGGAGGATGACAAATGCATTATAGACAGAAAAATGAGCAAAGCCATTCTTGTGAGTGGCATCTTACAAAGAGAACACTGATCTCTCAGAGCTGTGCAGTGTTTGGATCCAAACTCTTGTGGGATCTGAAGTTGAGCTGCAATTACTCCTTTTCAAGGTTTCAAAGCATTTATAGTGCAACAAAAATAAACTAATTTGAGATATGGTTCTGAATAAATAAAATCAACAATAAAGGCAAGGGTTGGTGTTTTTTTTCAGCCCTAACAAAAACAGTAAAAACTTCTTGGTTCACTGAAACACAGAGAATATAAATTTAATGCTGGAGGGAAAGTTGAGGGGACAATGAGATCACACCCTGACACCTGCTAAAAGGAATGGTGCATGCTGAGGAAATAATGTGGGAAAAAAAGGATGGCTCCGAGGTTTGGGGACAATCTGATAATAAATGAACACTGAGAGCTGCCAGTGGATTGACAAAGAAATAGGGGAAAAAGGGGAGGGGGGGTTAATTTGCTTTTCTTGAAATCAAACAAGATGAAAATCAGTATAAATGTAATTACATCATTTTTCTACAGACATTGGACATGCTTTTCAAAATAAGAAATCATCAGCACTGATTTTTTTCTCAGAAACTGGAAACCACTAAATACAAGAAAGTGGCATGATCCTCACCTTCAACTTTCTTCCTTTTTTTTCAATTTTTCCAATTTTTCTTGGTCTTGGGGCAGATTCATTTGAGCAATTTGAGAGTAATTTGTCTTTTGAAAGAGAAAACTTTCAAGAACTTCTGGCAAAAAGCTCAAGAAAAGACCTTCCAAAATGCAGAGGATGAAGTGAGCTGGCTGAGTGTATCCCTTGGCCATCAGTGACTCTCTGTGGTGTTACTTCTGTCATGGAAAGAGAATTTTCTAAGGATTTTCTAAGAATTGTCCTGGGCTAAGAAATCCTTCTTAATCAACTGTTACATTCAAACATTTTCCCGGAGCCCAGACAGCATTTAAAGCAAGATTTCTGCAAGGAAAACTTCTGCCTGTTCCATCTTCTGTGATTCTGCCTTTTTATAGACCTGGGATGTAGAAGAAGTGTCCCTGAGCATCATAAATTGAAGGGCTTCTTGGATGAAGAGTGAAGTGTAATTTTTGAAGGCAGACATGTATTCCTGCCTTTTTTTTTTTTTTCTTTGAGGGATTCATCATTGAAAACCATCATTTTCCATGGTAGGAATTCCAGTGAGGGATTTCCAACGAGCTCCAGTCACTTGATGTCCCTGTCCCAAAACTAAGTATAACCTTCATAAAGAAGTTAGGTGAATGATCAGGAGTTTCATTTAACACTTAGAGGATCTTATTTTCCTACAATCCAACCCCTTTTTATATGCCCACCATGACACTGGCACTAGAGATGTTGGCAATGCTGCTCTGGTTTTTTTCGGCCAGCTGTTGTGGTCTAAAGGCTGAATTTTAAATTTCAGTGCATGTTTTTCCTTAATAAAGTATTTTTTAAACTAATTTTGGAAGAAAAATCCAAACTCAATACAGCTTCAGATTTCTGCCCCTGACAGGGATTAAAATGATAAATGAAACCCCAGAGAGGACAAGATCCTCTCAGTGTTTCATTGCCTCCAACAGGGACTGAGATTGGACTTCCTTTCATCAGTGATTTTATGTGTCCTTTGTCTTTGTCAAACTTCTGATGCTTGTGAGTCTTCTCTATTTCTATCTCTCTTTTGGAACCTTGGGGCAAAACAATAAAAGGAAATAATTAAAAAAAAAAAAAAAGTACACTGGCTCTTTCCTTGGCTGTCACGTAATACAGGAGTGACAAAGGAGAGAGAAATTTGAGAAAGTGCTTTCCTTCCACTCTATTGTGGGGAATGATTTATCACTGATCTCTCCTGAGGGTGGGAGGACAGAATGAGGGACACCAAACATCCATTACCTTCAATCTTTTTTCTAATACCTGAGAACATCAGAACCCCTGAAGACTTCTGATCAAACATTATTTGCACAATTGAGAACTTGAGAGGATGACTCTGGGGGGTTTATCAGTCTTGCACTGCTGAAGTGGGTCTAAATATTGAATTTTAAACCTTACTGAGTTTTGAACCTTCAGTCAGGCCTCTGCTTCCTTCCTTGCTGCTGCTGGGAATTGTTTGAGAAGGGGCTCTTTGCTCCAGGAGGAAGATGGATCCAGGATCATTCCAGCAGTTTGGCAGCTCCTAATCACGTCCAAGCACCCCACCAAATTTTTTAATTGGCATAATGTAATTATATTCTATTCTATGTGGTGAGATAGAAGCACTGTCTGGGTGCAGATAACCTTCCCGAGTTTGGGTTGTGTGACAAGAGCTGTGGGCCTGGGTTAGAAATGACTTGTAGGTATTACAATAATTTCTTTTTTTTAATGACAGTTGCAGTGCAGCTGGAACCAGGAACGTGTCTGTTCTCCCACGGTGCATTTAAGCAATAATTCCATGAGCACTTCAGGGACTGCACAACTCGTTGTCTGCACAGATGAGATACTGAAGTGCTTTAAGGCATTAGGCAGGACTGGAACTGGGGGACTGCCTGAACAATCAACCATTTAACTGAGTGATTTACAGGAGCTCCCCGGGTGGGAATTCCGTGCAGCTCTGGAGATCCCTCCAGGCTCAGCCCAGTCCAATTTCTGTGCTTAAATTCCTCGATTAACACCCTGGGTGAAGTGACTCCTTGATTTCCAGGCGATTCCCTGCTGCCAAACCCGCTGGAGTGTGCCCAGATGTTTGTAAATAAACATCTTCCCAGGAGATGCAGAGACAATCATGCAGGACAATCCTGTGTGGGTGACTCAGAGTTCCAGGAGGTGTTTGGAGGGTGGTTGATGTCACTGATGAAGATGGACCGTGGCTGAGGGGGGGATGTTCCCAGGGGACACTCTGCTCCCACAGCAGCTGGTTTGTAAGCTGTGAACTGAGGAGAAGTTTGGGAAGCCTCAGCAGATTTAGCTGAAGGTCTCAAGGTCACTCCCTGTGACCACGGGATGGCAAATAGTCCAGTCTGGGAGACTGGATTTCCCACAAGAACACCATCCTAAAGTAAGATCCTAAAAACTTTCCTTTTTTTTTTTCATTGTAGCAAGCACTGAGCCTTTGAGTATCAGTGCCAAATATCAACTTCAGGATGAAAGGAGTTCCACTGAAGAATCCATCCTTTATAGTGGGGAAATCTCTGCTGGATACAAAGGAGAAGTAGGTGACACTCCCACTGCTCTGCTCTACTACTGCCACCCACCCAGGCACTCTGCAAGCCACGTGTGGGCAGGCAAATCCCATCTGTGTGAAAATTATTTCAAAAATTACTATTTGAAGAAGCTGATGGAGAAACCCACCTGTTCTCCACAGCCCTGTACAGTGCACAGTGCCAAATGTTCACTGTTATCGCTGAATATTTTGCATTCCACTTCTGCTCTCTGCTCATCCCAAGCCTATTTTTGGGTCCTCACACCACAGCACCCAAAAAACGTCCTTTAGCCTGGAGGAGTTTTGTTCATGTCAGGGTGCAAGTTGAGAAATCACACACAGCTCTCAGTAGCATTGAAAGATAAATTATCTTCATGCAGCCACTGCAAAGGGTGGAATTGGTCATGTTGATTAACTGATCCTACTAAATAAGAAGTAAACTCCAATTTTTCCAGCCCTAAACATTCTATTTTAATGTTTTAAGCTCGCTGCATCCTTTACTCCCTTATGAATTTCAATAAAGTAGGATTGTAAAAAAACAACACACAGTTATCTCCTCAGTTTTGCAGTTTCTTTTCCTGTGTACCTAAAATCTGGGATCATTAATATGCACCAGGCTCCTTGTGCTTGATGCAAATCTTTCTGTCAATGCTTCCCTGGGCTTTTCCCAATGAGATATAGCAACAGTAAATGAGCATAAATACATTTCACAGCATCCCAGGTCGGAAAACTCGGTTTGCTTCTCCAGGGGACGTAAATTCCTGGTAAAGGAAGATACAGAAGGGTTGGGAAATCAGCCCTGTGCTGTTTGAAGGCCGAATGTGACAGCAATTATGTTCCTTACCTGTGGAAGAAGATTCCCAGTGTGCAGCATCCCCTCCTCCTGCCCACTGAAGATCGGTTTGCAATCATTTACATCTTGGGGATACTGATTAAAAACTGATTGAGATTTTAGACAGTGGAAGCTCCCTCAAAAGTATTATTATAAATATATTTTTGGGGTTTTTTTGGAAGGTTTCAGAACTCAGTTTAGTAAAGAAGCTCTGGTGCAAGCACACCTGTGTCTGGCTGCAGGGTTTGCATCATTTCCTTCTCTGTTGTTTTGATGGGATATTCTCTGATGCTGGAAAAACATGCCAAGGGTTATGAGCTTTCCCTGCACTGGAATATACTGATATTTTCACAGTGTCCTGCTTTAATACAGTGATTAATGATAGCTGAAGAAGCTGAACTGGGAAAGAAGCTGCAGAACTGGGTGTGCTGTGTGGGCCGTCCCTGGAAAATGAAATAAATTGGGAATTGTGCAGGTCAAACCCCAGATGAAACCAAGGGGGGGGGCACTGAAATCAAGGATTGAGGGGAGCCCTCAGGCCATCCCTGAGTGTGTCATCTGCTCAACCCCTCTGGGGTAGAGTCAAAAGATTTCCTCAAGGCTTGAGAGCTCCTGTGATTCTTGAGGAATGGGTTTCTGAAAGTTTTGGAGTCTAAAGAAAGCCTCAAGTGTTAAGAACAAAGCCCCCATGATTTATGTACAAAAGCTCCCCCCCCAAAATAATTTTGCTTTAAACATCCTGCATTTTCAGTGGAAAGAAAAAAAAATAGAAGCTGCTGATAATGAACTAATATTCCTGAAGCTTCCTATAACTCAGTGATTTACAGTTTGTGCACAGAGAAACTTCCAATTGGTTCTTTTTTTTTTTCTCCTTGGGCAGATGGGCCTGAAGGTAGAATTTGGCTGCTGTGATTCAGCAGCACTCAAGCGTGGCTAAAAGTGAAATTCTTACTATGCTGGTGGTGTGAGAACGCTGACAAATATGAAAATACCAACAGAAACAAAACCTGATGTTGAAAAGCCCGTCAGTCAAAAAGCTCAAATTATTCAGCTTGATAGATTAGGTTTGAGAACAACAGAGTCCAAAAGGGAAAGCCAGAAGGTGTAAAAGTGCCTCTGCTTTTGGCTTTAGTACAGAATATTTATTTGAGGTCAGCTTCTTTCAGTCTCTGTGTTATTCACAGATATAATAATATATTATTAACTTCTTTTTATTTTATTTATTTTTTTTTATCTTTAAGATTTGCAAGAGAAGAATACAATGGATGAGTCAGGAAAGCGTTTTGGCAGAGCAGCTGTCACAGGATTCCAACATTATGAAAGAATTTGAGTATGTTAGTTGTGTAAAGACACCCCAATGAACTGTTAACTCAGTCATTAATTCTCTAAATAAATGAGCAAGGGTGTGTCCTGCTCCCTCAGGGCAGTGATGGACAGAAGGTCAGCTCTTGGTATCCAAAAACGTTCCCATATTTCCACCTCCAAACAGCACAAATGGGCTTGAGTTGCTTTTGTTTGCTTGGAGTGATTTTTTGGGGGGTTTTGTGGCAGTGTCTGCAGAAAAAACCTCACAAAATCCCTCTACAAATGCACCCATCCCTAACTGTGTTTATAGGATTATATATTTATATGATTTATATATGTTAGAGACTGATTAGACTCGGGGAGAAATGAATCCTCCTCCAGTCAAGCAGTTAAGCTGAAAACAGTTCTGAAAAGGTGTCTTTGGAAAGAAAGATTTGTCACCACAGACATTTAAGCACTCTGTATGTTCTTGTGCTCATCAAATCTTGATATTCTAACCTGTGGATTTTTATGGAATGAAAGCACACAAAAGAAAGGACCTGTAATATTCATAAAAACACGGAATACAAAGTGGTAATTAAACATTGTTGTTAAACAATCAGTGTTTTAACAACCTTCATTCTCCTCCATCCCCAGAGCTGCAAAAGCTGTTTCACAAACTGAAGACTCCCGGGGCTAGAAATGTGTCTGCCTCCAGGGATAACTGATGGGGTTGAACTGCCAGCCACTTTATCTGCCTTTCTTTTAGGGTCTGGACAGAATCCTCAACCAAAAAACCCGGGAGAGAATTCCCTCAGCCCCACCAAAACCCTCAGTGGAGTGGATGGGTTTGCAGGCAATGGCAACTGCATTTCTCAACATTAATTAACACAGCAGATGATTCCAATGTTTGCTGAAGTGTAGGAGACGTGGGGACCATACGTTTGCTCTTTTATAGCCTCTCAAAGTGCCACTGAACCACCAAAGAAGTTGGTGTGTCCTTGTTCTCTGTCTGCAGGTTTTTGATAATTTTTTTTTAACATTTGCTGAATTCACGAGCAGAAATCCAGTTTTGGAAACTCTCCCCTGGTTTTTCTGTGTCCCAGTCCAGCAGCTTGGAACTGCTTTATTCACCTCATAGCAAGGAGGGCACATGTAAATGAAAATGACTTCTGAAAGCAGGGAATAAACCCCATTTACCGTGCTTTAAGCCTGTAAATGTTTCCTGGAGCTCCAGCTGTAAATGCCTGTGATGTCACTGCTAAAGAAAGTAATGATAACAACAACAGGGCTCGTTCCTGGGCCCCAGTTCCCATCTGATTTATGGATTTATTGCCTCTTGTTTTCTGCAGCACCTGAGTTTTGCTGCATTTTGCAGGAATATTCTCAGCCAGGGGTTTGCCTCTTGGGTGGCTTTTCCTCCCCCTCTCTCAGTGAAGAGTAAATGAAAGCAGAGCAGCAGCACAGGTTGTAAATGGGTGGATTTGAGCAGGTGATTGAGAATTGCTTCCCTGGCCTGCCAGTTGTTCCCCTTTGTTAGTGCAACCTGTGCTTACAATCACATTGCAGATCCAAATGGGACACATTGTCCCCAAATTACCAATCACAATACTATTCAAACCACACAAAATCTCATCTAATACCAATTTTCATTCTTTTCTTTTTTTTTTTTTTTCTATAGGTGTGTGTTTAGCTTTTGGCAGAACTAATTTAGAAAAGGGAATTCATTTTGGAGCAATCACACCAGGATTGTTGGAAGGGGGGCAGTTTAATGAAAATGTTCACAATAATTATGAACTGACCTTTTGCTGTTTATTGAAACATTAATTTTAAGAGCGTTTCCTCAAGGAAAAAAAAAAAAAGGTGCCAGGTGGAACAGCAGGAAGGTAAAAGAACATATTAAGGATTCATTTACATTTCTACTCCTTCCAGTATTTGTATTCTCGAATTTAATATTCTGATCCAGCTTTAAACTTCTTTCTGCCTGCTGTGAACTCTTGTTCCGTGGAACAGACTCTGGTGGATCACTCCAGGAATAATTACAATTGACAGGTGTGTTTTCTGCCAGGGGGCTGCTGGTTCTGCCAGCTCAGAGGGGTGAAGATTCCCACATCCAGCCAGTGGCCAGACTCGGATTGTGTGTTCCCAACAGGAACATCCCTGTATGAAGCCACATCCTGTTCCCTTTTCCTGCTGATCCCCAGGATGCTCAGAGAGTGGGAAATGCATCTTCAATGGCCTGTGGATCCTCCCAGTGACTGCCTGACACCCACACGTGTGCAGGTGGGCTGGGATGAATCCCAAGCTCCGTGGTGCCTTGGAGCACCTCATCCCTCCAGGAATCGGCTCCCCAGGCTTGAATCCCTCTGATCTTTGGCCCAGATTTCTGTCCATGCCATCACCCAGCTCCCAAACCCTGCATCTTCCTCATCATCTGCTCTGGTTGGAAGTTCAGCAGCATTCCCACTCCGGCTCTGCCACATCCCAGCTTTTCCAGGTGCCACCCCATCAGGAGCTCTCCAGCCCGTGGTGTGGCTCAGCTGGGAGCCCCTCACCCAGGAAAATGATCAGGAGTGGGGAATAATGAGAAGTCAGGACCAACTGCATTAACCAGGGGTAGGGCGTGGCCAGACAAGCACATTGACCCCCCACTGCTGATGTGGAATTGGCCACTTCCACCCCCTTCTCTCTCCAATTTCCCATTCCTGGTCCTCCTTAGCCCCTCAATCCCTCTCTTTCCCTGCTTTTGCTCCTTTCCTTAACCACCTCATGATGAATTTTTGCTGCAATCCCAGGATTTTCTTCTACAACCTTCCCTGATCCCCACATCCCAAAGCAATAAATTCTGATGGACATTCCAGGCCCTGTCCCATCAACTCGTGGGGATGGGTCCATCACTCTCCTAGGACTACACTGGGAGCAGCTGAGATCAGGTTATTTGGATGCCTCTGCATTTGTGCAAATCAACTTTTTCTTTGTTTTTTTTTTTTGTTTTTTTTTTTTTTTTTTTGATTTTTTTTTTTTTTTAATAACCAAACACCACCACCTTTGCAGACAATCCTGCAGCCACCAGCAGGTGATGCTGCCACTGAAAAAGCTCCTCAGCCCCTGACAAGGAGTAACAGGACTGAGGCTCTGGATCCACAGACAAAGAGGATGTCCTAAATCTGCCTGTCTCAAAGCACAAAAAAAGTCTCAAGCTTTTATCTTGCAGATTCTTAATAATTCCTGCCAGTTTTTAAGCTGGGAGTGCCTGTCCTGGCCTGAGTGCACAGTAAATAAAATAACCATAAATCAATTTACAGGCAGTCCTGGTTGGAAAGGTATGGTCTAGATGTGTTTTATATATGACAAGGGGTTTAGGAACAGGGAGAAGCAGCTTTGGAACCCTCTTGGGCTCAAGTGGGGGCAGTGCAGCAACGGGAAAGGTTCCCCTGGTAGCAGAATTCTGGATATATGGGAAATGTTGGAGTCAATCAAACTTTAAACCATCTAGTGTGAAAAGCATTGCTCCCTTTGGATCATTGCCTTGGTACCTCCTGCTTCTATTTTGCCAAAACAGACCACGATTTTCACCTCAACATCAGAAAAATGTCATTATTTAATGACATTTATGAAATGCCACGGCCTGGGAAGACTCTGCAGAACAACTGTTGGCATTTTCTCACTGCCCACACAAGCAGGGGGCAAGGGGTAAATAAATATAAGATAATAAGATAAGATAATAATAAGATAATAATCAGATAATAAATATTGGGGACTCAGTGAGGGGAAATTATTCCTTGTAAAAGTCTTTGTGTGTGAAAATGGACACTGGAAAAGAACCAACTCGCAGGGAGATGCAGCAGGGGATCCTGAACCAAACTTGAAGGGACACAATCATCCTTTTGGGAGCACTTAAAGGGAATACCAGAATTCCTGCCCAACTTCCATGGCTTTGATGGAGCTGGCCTGGCAAGGTTATCAAGGCTGAAGAGCAAAATGCAAACCAAATTTCTTCTCAAGTGTCCATTTTTCTCTTCAAATCTCTTCCATCAGGTGTCCCTACCGGCTCGGAGAGGATCCCAAAAATATTTGAATCACTCAGGTGGGTGACATTATTTTTAATAAATCATTTTAGATTCAAAAAAAAATAGAAAAATCTGAATAAAAACCAGGTTAAGGAATATGCAGGAGTATTTCAGAGTCCCTCAATGCTGTGGGCACACAGCAAACAGCTTGCAGTCAGTTTTGTCCTGGAGAAATACAAAATTGTTTCATGCTGCTCTATTTCCCTGAGCAAAATAATTCCCAGGAAAGTAGGTTACATTGATGACTGCGTGTTAAAATCATTAATTAAACGTTTGATGGGCTGTCAGTTTGATTTTGGTGTCACAGCATTGTAAACCAGGCACAACCCCTTTAACATTCCTGGACTGGCTTTAAATTAATTGGGATGGTGGGAGAATGGAACTGGAAAGGCTCCAAGGAAAAGGAACAAGGATCTGGAGTCCTGTTTGCTGCAGTGACTCTTGATTTGCACCTCCATGGAACAGCCATTCCTGTTTGGAAATATAACCAAATATGGAATAAACCAGACAATTATCTGCCAGCTCCTGGTCTGTGGTGCAACAAAGGAGACAAGTGGGGAAAAAAACCCCACTGGCCAGGACTAAAATGTGCTTGTGCACAGCTTTCAAAGAGCTTCTTTGAAAGGTGTTTCAGGTGAAATGAGCTCATTAAACCAAAATTTGGAAGTTCCAAGCTGTGATGGTTCATCTGCAGGTGCCTGAGATGAGAAGGTGCTGGTGGTCTTGTAAGGCACAGAGACACAGCAGGGGAAATTGTGGACTTGGGGGGAGTTTCCTCATGGAAAGGGTCGTTAAACTTTGGGATGGACTGCCCAGGGAGAGTCTCCAGCCCTGGAGGTGATCAAGGAATGGCTGGACATGACACTCTGCCATGGTCTGATTGACAAGGGGGTGATCAGTCAAAGGTGGGACTCCAGAATCTCAGACTTCAGTGACTCTGTGAGAAAGGTTAGATTCAAAGTTAATAAAATACAGACTGAATCAGATGTATTTGTGTGAAAATCTTTTTTTTTTTTTCTTTTTTTTTTTTCAAGGTAAGCAGGGCAAGAGAAAAGGGTTCAAGAGTTTGCTGTGAGCTGAGAGATGGGCTCATCATTCCTCTTCTGTTACCTGAAATATTAATGGTTAGCAAAGCTTCTGATTTTAGAGGAGTCACACAGGGAGATCCATCCAGGAGGTGCAGGGCAGACAAAAGGACTGGCAGGAAAGAGAGGGAAGTGGGGGCAAGGGGCAGTGGGAGGGAGGCTTGGCCAAGGGGGAACAGATGAAACAGGTGATTTCCAGCAGGGAAAGCTCATGGAAAACTGTCACACCAAGAGTAATAAACCCTTAACTGTGGGTTCAGGTTGCTGCAAGAAGTGGAGAATAATTTCCCCCTTCAAACTGGGAGGATCAGAACCTGTATTTTCGACTGCAATCCCATCCCTGGCTGAGAGGTCACATCCAGGACCCACTGGAGAAGGACAGGACATTTGGATAGCCCAGATTCTGACCCCACAGCTCAGGAGGAAGCTGAAAACACAACCTGCCTGTGTTTTGCAGGTTGGTGGGAAGCAACCTGGAGCTAATAAAATCCCTCCAGGAGTTCACAAAATCCCTGCAGGTCCTTGCTGGAGTGAGAAGTCCACGATGCAGCTGCAGCCAGCAGTGACAGGGGTGATAACTGTGCAGGATGCTCAAGGATGAGCTCTGCAAGGATTAAATTGGCTCCACAGCTTCATCCCCACATCCCAGGAGTGGAGGGGGTTCATTGTTTGGACAATGATGCTGCCTCTCCCCTGTCAGCACCGGCCCTTTCAATCAGGCTGCAATGGGAAGCAATTTCCCAGTTTGTTCCTGTGGTGGAGCAGCTGGGACAAATCAGGGGGCAGCTCGTCCCTAATGGAGGTTTTTATTTTCTGCCCAGGCTGATTGTAGAGAAGGAGTGAAATGGTTCATTGGACACATCACAAACACATGGACAAAGCAGCCAAGAGTCCTGACATTCCCCTCAATGTGCTGTTCAAACCACTTTCCCCTCCAAAGGGCAGGTGAAGAGCTCTGGAGCAAAATTTCAATTACAGGGACAAAAGAGCCCCTGGCTGGGATTGCCAGGTGGGAGGTGTGGTATTTCTCCACCACCCAGAGGAAAAAAGGAAATGGGATGTCATGAGACAGAAACCCCCTCAGATGGAGCCATGCATATTTTAATATTACTGTTATCAGAACTTCTGGGAACACTTTCCAGTCCCAGGTACTCAGAATCAGGTCATTATTAAGTTTCTAATAACCAGGACTCACTGAAGAGCAGCAACTGGGATCAGATTATTTTCAACCTCTTACTCTGATCAGTAAAATTGGGCTCTGAGCTTCATAAGGAATATTAAATTCCTCATAAATGTCCTCTTCCCCCTTGTCTTTCTTTTCCAAAACACTGAATTATTAGCAGTCAAGGTTTGGATTTTTTTAATTAGGCAAAGCCTACTTGTTACTAAACAATGATAGGGATTAATTTGGAGGTTTATTTAGTTAATTGGTCAATCATTGCCTGAGATACAGGAATCATAGAACATCCTGAGTTGGAAGGGACCCACAAGGATCCAAGTCCAGCTCCAAGTGACACTTCCAAAATTTCTTAAGGAAGAGATTTTTGCATCACCCCCTATCCCACTGGCAGGAATTAATTTGGTTTTCCAGGGAAACACAGGCACGTCTCTCCTGTGGCAAATTTTTTGAAGGCTAAAGAATTATCAGCACTTATAACCTGGGCTTTCTATTGCTCATTCATTATTTCTGTGCTATAAAACAAGAAATATCAGCTCTGACAGCCCATGCTCTGAGTCACTCCCAGCACCGAGGGAAAATAAAATCTTAAATAGAACAACCACCTGATTTTTTTTTTCCTTTGGTTCCTCAAAACCCCCCCTGGTGCTGATGCATGGATTGACCCTCAGAATATCTGGAGTGGAGCTTTCTAAAAGCAATTATTGAGGAACACAAGGAGTGTCCTCCCCCTGCCCTTCCCAGACATTTATTTCAGCAAAGGCAGAACTCTACACAACTATTCCTGTGCCCTAAAAAATGGTTTGATAAAGGCAGTTTGCAAGGATTTTTCCCTTCCAAAGCTCCCCTTCAAGAACATCTCACAGCCCAATATTCCATCAGCCACGTGGGAAGCCAAACTGCAGTCAAATTCTGGGGGGAAAGAGGCAAAAATTGGGGTTGTGGATCCGGAGGGGATTGAATCGACACAAACACAGGAACAGCAGCACCTTCCTGTCCTGCACTTTTTAACAGATACAAAGAATTAAAAGTTCAAACTCCTCAACTTCCACACCCTAAAAACACCCAGAACTCGAAGGCTGAGGTTGCCAGCAGGAATTTAACGTTTCATGAACATTTACTGGGATTTAACTGAGGGACAAAAGGCTCAAGGAGAAGGGAGGGTCTGAATTCTGACCCCACTTGGGGTAAGATTGGAATAAAACTGAGCTTTCCTCCCTCTCCCCTGGAATGAGCTCGCCCTGCCGTGGATTTTGGGAAGCAAACAGGGCCACTTCCCAATATATTTGTGACCTCCCAGTCCCTGTGGGCTCTGCAGAGGAGGGAATCACCAAGTTTTAATTGAAATAGCCCTTTTGGGCCCAATCAGGTCCTACAAATCTTCCTTTTTCAGATTGTGCTATATTTGAATCTCGGATTTATATGTCAGATAAATTGGTGTGATGAAAAGAACTCTCAGCAGGGGCCCAGTTTTCTCTGAATGCAGATCAGTGGCAATTAATGGAAAACCCATCCCTGTTTCTCTGCTCTGCAATAAAAGCCACTGTGTAGGGGGGAGGAAAAAAAAAACCCTTTGTTATTTTATTTCTTCTAATTCCTTCTCTGCAATAATATCTCGTGTTCCAGGGCTCCCAGAGGTGCCTGGGAGAGAGCAACAGGAACATCATTGATTTGGGATTTAGTGGATAATCCAGCTTGAATATCCCCCCCTCTACAGGTGTCCCTTAGAGCAGAAGAGTGGGGGCATAAATATATATATTTATATTTATATAAAGGGTTAAAGACACAAGTTCTGCCCTAATAAACTTTCCCAACTGTGCAGGATGGGAACCTTTACGAAATTTGGGGTGGATTTCTGATGTTGGGGTAGAACAGGATTGGTCTGTGTGTGAACAGTTTTTCCTGCTGATCCCAGGGGTAAAACCAGCAGGGACACAGCGAGTCAGGCTTGCAGGGTGGGGAACGTGTCAAATGTCACATGAAAAACTGCTGGAAGCAAAAGGAAAATTGATCTGAAACTCCTTAAGGGTCCTGGGCTGTTATTTTAAGGGTAAAAGTTTTCTTTATCCACAGAAAAAAAAAAAAAAAAAGGAGCAATTTTTGTTTTGTGGGAGCATCTGGGTTTTTGTTTGATGGACAGAATTTGAGGTGGGTGTGATATTCAGTTTTCTCACGGAATTGTCCTGTTTTATCATTCCAAATATTCATTGCAAGCAGGAACATTTCACTTTTGTGGTGTTTTTTTTTTTTTCTCCTTGGACCAAGGAAGGAAAACTTCTACATTAAAAAATCATGATTTTTTAACTCAGGGATCATTGTAACATCACAATCAGAGCAGAGCTGCTCTCCTTTTATACCTTGAACGTTTGCAGGAGGGTTAAATGTCATCACATCAGTCCCAAAGACAGGGGAAAAGCAAACAGAAGAGACCAGAGAGAGACAAAAAAGCCCCAAATGATTCACTGGGAAGCACCTGGAGAAGGCGCAGAACTCTCACACCCCGTGGTTGGAAACAGAAATACCGAGAAATTGGATTTAACAACAGCTTCTGGAAAACAACCAGTGGTTTTGTGTGAATTAATGGGAACAAATCCAGGAATTGCCTCAAATAGGTGGCCAAAAGGATGGCAAAAATGGAATAAAAATGGAATAATTCAGCTGCACGGGGAGTCCAACCTGCCAGTGGTTCAGTCTGCCCTGGGGCTGAAGAGTTTTGTTGGGCTGAAATTGCGATATCTGATTTAAAAACTGATGGATGTTTCTGATCCTAGGTTAAATAAATAAATAAATAAATAAATAAAATCACACACACACACACAAAAAAAAAAACAACAAAAAAACCAAACCAAAACAAAAAAAAACCACCAAAAAAAACCCAAATCCAAAAAAAACAACCAACCAACCAAAACAAACACATACACACAAAAAAAAACAAAACCAAAATGAAGAATGCTCAGTGAAATCAAAGACATTTCTTGGGTCAAGCCCTGTGCCTTTATCTCAAGAGTATTATCAGTTATAGAAACTCAGACTGAAACATTGCAAGGTTGTGTTAAAAAAATGCAAAGAAAAATAATAATAAAAAAAAAAAAAATCCAAAAGGGCTTCTGAATTCCTCCAGAGCGGGGCAAAAACACTGCAGGTTTTTGCATCTTTATTTAGTGCAGCTCCCCCAACACTTAGAGATGTCGATTTTTAATTCCATTATTACTTTGCTTAATGAAAAAAAAAACCAAACCTGCAATTAAACCCTGATTTCCCTCCCAAAAGTACAACTTTTTTTAGAAATACTGCCTGAATGCAACCATTTCCTCCATCACTGCCAGTGACAGCTCCTGGAGACGTGACAAAAAAAAAAAAATCCTAAAAAAAGGCGGGAGAGATCCAAGCTTGGCGTGTTCTGTAACAACACAATTGACACAACCCCGAGCGAAAGGATCTGTCAGACACTCTCAGCTCCAGCAGCTGCAGGCTCGCAATTTTCCCCAAATTATAAGGTTCCCTTGGAGTACTTTGTGTAACAGAGTGGAGAGAGAGAGAGAGAAAAAAAAAATCAGGTAGAAAACAAAGTTTTGTCTCGGGGATAAAAGATCCAATCAAGCCTCCCCCATCGAGCCCACAATGAGGGTGATTTACGGGAGCCATCGACGCTTGATTTGGGCTTCACTCCTCAATTCCTGTAGGAGTTTGCAGCCTGAAAACACCCTTTGGGGAGAGAGAGGGCATTAAAAAGTTAAGAACAAGCCGAGACAGTTGACTCTTTTTTTATTTTTATTTCTTGAAATAGTTGGTTTAATTTGTTGGAGGCGACACGAGAACTATTTCAGGTGTTCTGATAATTTTTAAAAAAAATCTTTATGGAAAAAAAATTCAAGTTTCAGCAGAAGCTGGGACATGAAAACTCCTACACCAGGACCAGGATGGGTTTTTTCATTACTGTGAATGTCTGTGCACGGTATTTACCCCCCTTTTTAATTTTATTTTTTAATCAGGGCAGGATTTAGTAAATCACCTAAAAGATAAAGGCTAAACCAGCTGCTTAAACTAAACCAATTGTCTAAAATCAAGGTAGGGGGACATTCACCTGCCTTTGAGTGGATAGATCCTTATTTGGGATCCATCACCCCTCTGGAATTCTCCATTAGGACTGGAGAGAGCCCCAATAACAGCTTAGACTGGCAACCTGAATCCTAAACATCTATAAAAGACACGTGGGCTTGGGGTAAAAGCAATTTATTGTTGATCCTGACACAACAGGTGCTGACAGACATCCCATTTACTCTTTTTTTTAAGGAATATTGCTGTCCCCACCCGAGGGGAGGGGGATGTTCTTCAAAGAGCTGTGACATCTCCTCACGGAGCAGGTTGGATCTTGTCCTTGGAAAACCCACCAGCTGAAGAGCAAAAAGCCCTGGGAATATTCCCCATTCCCAAACTGCATCCTGGCTTTGCCTGAGAACCCAGAGCTGGAAGCAAAAGGAGAGGAGGGGAAGTTTTTCTCTCTTCCCATGGGGATTCTCTAAAGAGGAGCAGCTTTGACCAGGAAAGCTCCTGCTGATGCCACGAGCTGGGAAATGGGAGAGCCCGAGGTGGTTCCCGCTGCTCCCCCCCTCTCTGTGGTGGGACAATTGCACTGTGTCGGTGCAGGGGCTGAAAATCCATCACCCAGGGCAAGTGAATTGCTGAAAGTTTGGGTTCAGTTCCCTTCAGTTGTGTGGAAATCCGTTGGTTCCTCAGAAAACACGCCGTGCTTTCTCCTGCAGGATTAGAAGACCTGAGTCCAAATCCCACGTCCCAACAACATTTGAAAAACAGAATTTGCAGCCTCATTTCCAACAAATTCCATGTAAAATGTGGCTGTTCTGTCTTTTGAAAAATCAAGTTGCCTTTAAGGATGTCCCTCTTCATTGGCCTGTGGTCCCTCAATAGCTGAGTCAGAGAAATGCAGAATTCTTGAAAGAAATTAATAAATCCAGCCTTTATCTCCTGGGTTTCAGCCACCTGTAAAAATAGAGACACTGTATTATGTCCCTGTCTCTTAAGGGAGCTGTCAAGATTTAAAAAATAAAAAGACTGAAATGTTCAGATCCCTCAGTAACGGGGTCAGAATTAGATAATGAACTGCACAAAGATTGTGTGGATATCCCAGCCTGTCTCCAGAGATCCCACACAGATTTTCCCAGTGGAACTTTCAGTAAATAGAAAAATCAATCCAGTCAGATCAGAGTTGGGGTTGCTTGGGTAAGGGCCAATATCAGCAGCAAGATTAAAGTGAGAGACAAAAAAGAACACAAAAAGAATGTGTTGCTTCTACCTTGGAAGACTAAAAAAGCCAAAATGAAAGGGAAATCCAGGTAAATTCTGTTTTAAAAAAGCCAAGCCTGAAGGTCTGACAGGTTTGCTTATTTTTGGAAAATGGATTTGAAATAGAAATATTGAGGTTTAGATGTTAGAAAGGAATTCTTCCCTGTGAGGGTGGGGAGTTCCTGGCACAGGTTGTGCCCAGAGAAGCTGTGGCTGCCCCATCCCTGGGAGTGTCCAAGGCCAGATTGGAATAACCTGGGCTATGGAAAATGTCAGATTTCCAAGGCTTCTTTCATCTTTACCAACAGAATCCTCACCTGGGACCGTCAATATTTTCACTTACAGTGCCAAAAAATCCATCTATGTGTAAATATTTCTAACAACTCTCAGAAAAAAATACAAATAACTGCACTGTGGAAACACCAACATTTCTCCCCAAGTGCCTCTATTTACCCCCGAGATTGAAACCCCAGAATTCCTTCCTTAAGTGAGAGTGCAAACCACTAACAGATTTCCCACAGAACATTCCAGGTTCTACACCCCTCAACCAGCACCCACAAGGGAAAAAAATACAAAATATCCAAAAATATAAAGGTCAGGGTGGATCTTTTTGGTCAACAAGTGTTACAACCCCCCCCGAGAAACCTGCAGTAACCCAGTGCTCAAACACCACTGAATCAGCTCAGTCACAAATCTCAGCTTTGTGTACATTTAAAAGGAGAAAATCTGAGTAAAGAACTCACAGAGAAAAAACCCAACCAAATAAACCCTGTGTGATCAGCTGTCCTTTATTCCTCTTGATCCAACCAGCCAGTTTTCCAGTGCTGCCAAGCCAATCGTTACAGGTGCAAATTGGAATTCATCAGCACACAGGTCGTGGGTTTTTTTCGGCATTTAGCAAGGAGAGGTTGGGAGGTGGGGAGGGAGGGAAAATGGAAATTATTGCAGCTGCAGGTTGGGGCAGAATGATGGGAATTAACTTAGGGAGAAATTATTTTAGGCAAAGAGGGAAACCTCCTTGAAAGGCAAACAGAGCTGTAAAGGTTATTAGAAGGAAAAATCTATCTGATCATCATCTTATCATCTTATCCCACCCCTTACCACGGGCAGGGACATTTCCACCAGCCCAGGGGGCTCCAAACTCTGCCCAACCTGGCCTTGGACACTTCCAGGGCTGGGGAATCCACAACTTCTCTGGGCAATCTTGGCATTCCTCACAAATCCCAGCCCTGGGAATAATCACAGCCATCACCCATATGACCACCAGTGATTTATGTTCCTCTTGGTTTCTGTCAGGGTCAAAGCAGCCTCTCTTACCCCTCACACAGGGAAGTTTTTTAATAGAGATGAGAATTATCATGATATTCCCCTTTGGGAATGTGGCTGGAGTGGTGGGGTTGGATTTTTTAAAGGCTGTCTGAAAGGTTCTTTGACATCACAATCTACAACTTCCTCAGGAGGGGCAGAGGAGGGGCAGGACTGAGCTCTGCTCTGGGGGGAGCAGGGACAGCCCCCAGGGAATGGCTGGAGCTGTGCCAGGGCAGGCTCAGGGTGGATCTCAGGGAAAGGTTCTTCCCCCAGAGGGTGGTTGGCACTGAACAGGCTCCCCAGGGCAGTGGGCACAGCCCCAAGGCTGCCAGAGCTGCAGGTGTCAACCCCATTCTCACCTCAAAACCTGTTGCTGATCAACCAGTGCATTTAAACTTGGAGCAACTGCATCTAAACTTGGATATAAAACCTCTCCAACCAACCCTTCCCTGCCACGAGTCAGTGCAATATCCCCCCTGGCAATGGGAGCTGGGGATTTTTTTCCAGGGATTTTTTCCTGGGGATTTTTTTCCAGGGATTTTTTTTCCATCTGAACTTCCCAGCTGTGCCCAGGAGCACAAGCAGGGCTGTTGTTTTTAGCATCACTCAGGGGCTGAAGTGTCACCCCTTGCAGAGATGCTCAGTTTTTTGGTGTCTCCCTTCTGGCAGGGGCGGGAAAACTGCACATCTGCTTCCCCAAAACAAGGTATAAACCAGCCTGTAAATGTTTCTAACTCAATAATCAATGAGGTTTGGGAAGGCAGATGGAATTTAGGGCTGGTCTTGCTCCATAACCCTTCTAAATCTTCCTTCTTGCATTCACTGGGAGAGGAGAGACCTCCTGCAGAATTCCTGGAGACTGGAGTGGATCTCTGGGTCAGGAGGGGGAAAAAAAAATGAACCTCTGGCTCCCAGTTCCTAAAGCTGAGGCACGAAATGCTTTCCCACCTGCAGGACATGTCATCATCTGCCAGTCTTTGGTGGCTTAACCCAGTTTGAGACTGGCTAATAAACACAGTTTGATAATGGATAAGAGTGGAATGGAATGGAATGGAATGGAATGGAATACAATAGAAGAATTAAATCTTGTCATGATTAGGGCAAAGCAGAGTTTATTCAGAAAGCTCTTTTTTTTTTTTTTTTTTCAATAAAGTCCTGAAGAGCTTTTCTGTTTTTCCTTACATTATTCAGACCAATAAACCTCCAATAAACCCTCTACAAATAAACCTTTTATTGTTTCTCCCTGTAGGACCCCACAGCTCTAAGACATTGCCACTGGCACTTCTAAGCACGTTTTTCATCTGTTCAGTTCACCAGTGATGGGATTTTGAAGCTGGGCACTGAATAACAAATTTTCCAATCATTTTGGTAATAACATAACAGGTAGTGAGGTCATGAAGCAGATCTCAGATTTACACCCCCTGTAAATGCTCAGGCACCCAAATTCTCCGGGTTTTGTAACGGTATCCTGTGGTTTTAAATTGGTGTCTGGTTGGGAAGGTGGTTCTGGGCAGATCCCAAGATTCCCACCCTCACTCCGTGTTTTTGGATGGCTCCAGGCAGAGCAGGGGCTCTAAAATAAAAGAAAATCTCAGTGTCTGGTTATTAAAATAATAAATGGATTATCAGTGAAACCCAGGGAATAAAATACCTCCAAGATCATCAAGCCCAACCTCCAACCCCAACCCCCTGTGCCCACCAAAAATCAACGTGAAGGGCCAGGGCCACTCATGTTTCCAACACTTCCAAGGACAGCCATTCCATCCCTTCCCCAATCCTTGAGCATTTTTCTGGGAAGAAATTCCTCTTAATTCCCAATCTGCCCCCGCCCTGGTGCTGTGGCCAAAAAAAAAAAAATCACCACCTGTGAATTTGTGAACCTTTTCCCAGGTAATTCAGCTCAGCAGGGGGAAGAAAAACGTAGAATAAAATTCAGGTAAATTAAAAAAAAAAACAACCAGCAGAAACACCAAGAAACCAATACTAAATGAATAAATAATAGATAAAATAAATATATATTATAAATATATATTTATATAGATAAATATAGATAAATAATAAATATAAAAATTATAATAAATATAATAAAAAATAAAATTCAGAGGATGGTTTTAAAGGCAGGCCAAGCGAGACCCTCATGTGGCACCCAAATTAAGAGTTTGAGGGCAGATCTTTAAATGCCATTTAAAGGGAGATGTTCCTGTCACTGCAGATGGTTTGATGCTGGCTCTGTAACTTTTATTAATTGGCCTCAGGTTCACAAAACTTTTCTCCAGGCTTGTTTTTCCCTGCAGAAGCTGAGCTGGAAATAGCAGATTGCTCAGTCTTTGTGCTGGCTGCTCTGTGACCCTGGCTGGAACAATTCTTTTATCATCAATATTTGAAGTCCTGCAGTTGCCAGCATTTATTTTTTATTTTTTTTTCCCCAGAAAAATAAGTGGTTGTTATTTTTTGTGTGGATTTTTTTGTTGTTGTTGTTGTTTTGGTGGGTTTTTTTGTTGTTGTTGTTGTTTTTTTTTTTTTTTGTTTGTTTGTTTTTTTTTTTTTTTTTTCTCTGAGGGGACAAAAAAATGTTGGATAAAAGAGCTTAAGATTGTGCTGGGAACTTGTCAGGTACCTGCCCTTGGAAAAGTCCTTTAAATCCCAGCCCCTTTTACCTGTCCAGGGTCAGAGACCTCTGAATCCTGAAAGGGGAAAATGCAATAATTAATTAATTAATGATTGGGACTGAAATAGCTCTGAAGTTTATCCAAATCTGACAAAAAAAAAAACAGCCCAGTCTCTGGCCAGGGGAAATGAGAAATGTGTGAGGTCAGAAAGTAGAGCTGCAAGGGGAAGGTTCCTGAATCACAGATGGAAATGGAACTTGCTGCTGAGGGGGAAAAAAAAAACCAAAAACACCCCGTGAAGAGCTGGAAATGGGGCAAGTTAAGAAAAAAAAAATGAAATTAAGACCAAGAGGTGGCCAGAAGGAAGGAGGTGGGGTTGGGGGTTGGAATGATGGCCTGGGGAGCTGCTGAAGCTGCTTGGTTTGGACTCATCTGCTGCAGGAGAGAGTCCAAAGTGCAGGGGTGGGGGATGAGGCATCGCTGTCCCCCCCTCAGCATCACCACAGACAGACCTAGACTGGCAGGGCTGATCATTCCTCAGTGTCATAAAATCATCAGATGGGTTGGGTTGGAAGGGAATTTAAAAATCATCCAGTTCCAACCCTGACACCTTCCCCTAGCCCAGGTTGCTCCAGCCTGGCCTTGGACACTCCCAGGGATCCAGGGGCAGCCACAGCTTCTCTGGGCAACCTGTGCCAGGGCCTGCCCACCCTCCCAGGGGAGAATTCCTTCCCAATATCAAATCTAAATCTCCTCTCCTTCAGTTTGAAGCCATTCCCTGTGTTCTGTCCCTCCATCTCTTGTCCCCAGTCCCTCTCCAGCTCTCCTGGAGCCCCTTTAGGCCCTGCAAGGGGCTCTCAGGTCTCCCTGGAGCCTTCTCTTCTCCAGGGAAACCCCCCCAGCTCTCCCAGCCTGGCTCTAGAGCAGAGATGTTCCATGTTCCCTGTTCCATATTCCATGTTCCCTGTTCCACATTCCATGTTCTGTGTTCCCTGTTCTATATTCCATGTTCCCTATTCCATATTCCATGTTCCATATTCCATGTTCCCTGTTCCATATTCCACATTCCATATTCCCTGTTCCACATTCCATGTGCTGATGAACTCAGAGGCCTCCTCTGCACCTGCTCCAGCAGCTCCAGAACTTTCTCTCTCCTGTGGATGACCCCCGAGCAGAGCAGAGGGGGACAATCCCCTCCCTCACCGTTCTGGGCACGCTAATAACGAATTAAATGCAATTATTTCTATTTTCAGGCACTGTGAAGGTCAATCCCAGACCCAAAGGTTTACCAAGATGATTCTCTGACAGCTCCCAAACAACCTGCCCTGGAGGGGCTGATTGTCCCAACTCACCCCTGGAACCAGGGCTCCAAAATCCACTCTCACAGCAGATCATTAACAGGCCATTAGCAAGGTTTTTTGGGTTTTTTCCCCCCTCACTGGTGGGTTTGATCTCAGAATCACAGAATTGTTGGTTTGGAAACAAAAAAACCCCAACATTGTGGGGTTGTGTGATGTGAATTAAAAAGTTCCAGCTCCATGAAAATATCAACAGATGTGAAATGGAAGAGGAAAACCAGCAGCAAAAGTGTTTTAATTAACAAAAAAAAAAGAGAATAATTCAAATAAAAATGATTGGATGGAAACATTTCCCTTCCCTTCCCAAACCTTCCCTTCCCTTCCCAAACCTTCCCTTCCCTTCCCATTGTCGCAGCGTAAATGGATGACGAACCCACTGTGTAAATTGTAAATTGGCACAGGATGGTTTCAGCAGCGGGAATTTGGGATCCCAGGAGTGCAGGTGAAGGAGCTGAGGGGCAGCTTTGCAGCCCCAGAGCTCCAGGAGAGCTGACACAGAGAGGAGAGAATGGAATGTCGGGAATATCCCAGGCTCTGGAATGGCACCACAAGGGATGGTGGTGATGGTAAATGATGGGGGATGATCCATCGGCCTGCTCTGCTCCTGCTGGGATTCCCTCACCAGGATTCCCTCACCGGGATTCCCTCACCAGGACCGTTCGATTAGAACGGAGGAGAGAGAGAGGGAGGGAGGGAGGGAAGGAAAGAGGAAAGGAGGGAGGGAGAAAAGGAGGAAAAAGGAGGAAGGGAAGGATGGAAGGAAGGAGGGAGGGAGGGAGCAAGGAAGGAAGAGAGGGAAGGATGAAGGGAAGGAGGGAGGGAGGGAGGAAAGGAGGAAAGGATGGAGAGAGGGAGGGAGGAAAGGAGGGAGGGAGGAAAGGATGGAGGGAGGAAAGGAGGAAAGGATGGAGGGAGGAAAGGAGGAAAGGATGGAGGGAGGGAGGGAGGGAGGGAGGGAGGGAGGGAGGGAGGGAGGGAGGGAGGGAGGGAGCACCTTCCTGGTTCTCATCTGCCATCTGGAGTTAACCCCCAGCGTTCTCCAGCCCCTGCATTCCCAACTCACCGCTGTCCACCTGCAGCTCCACTCGCTGCCAAAACCCCCAAATCGCTCCAAACCCGGGTTAAAAAATCCCGCCCTCCCTCCCGAGCCCATCGTAATTCACAACCTGCAGCCTGTCCCACCGCTCCAAACCCCACACTAAAGTGTCCCGAACCCCAATTTACCGGGCTGCGAAGATCGCGGGTTCCCTCTGCGGGCAGGAGGGAAATGGAAAGGGGAGATGGAGAGCGGAGCTTTCCGCGGGCCCGCAGCCCCATCTGCTGTCCCGCAACTCCATCTGCTGTCCCGCAACTCCATCTGCTGTCCCGCAGCCAGGGAGCGAGCGGAGAGCCGGGAATCCAGGGAAATATCCACAGGGAAACTCTCTGGGATCTTCCCTTGTCCTGTCCCTCCATGCCTTGTCCTCCAGTCCCTGGGTGGAAAAAAACCCACGAGTGATCAGCGGGAGCAGGGCTGGCCACTCGAGTTCCCTCCCCATAGCTCGGAGAATGTCCCAAAGAATTCCCGTTCAAACAGAAACCATAAAAATGGAAGGAGCAGCCTCCAAAATTCCCGGTGCACAGCAGCGCTCTGGGATCTGTATCTGTGCCTCTTGGCAAAACAAAAATCCCCCTTTCCTCATTCTTCTCATTTTTAAAATCCTAAACAATGCAGGTAGAGCTGGGATTAATGGAATTAGTGAAAGGGTTTTTTTTTTTTGTTTGTGGGGTTTTGTTTGTTTGGGGTTTTTGTTTGTTTTTGTGGTTTTGGGGGTTTTTTGTAATGGAAATATGTGTGAAAATGTGAATTGTCAGGTGATTTGTGTGGTTTGGAAATGTTGGCCTTTCCCTCAGTAAGGAGCGCTGTCTGATCCTTTATTGTCATTAAACTACACCAAAAAAATCTAATTATTCAGCCTCTGTTGTGCTTCCAAAAATTCTGGGACTGGGGAATTTTTTGGGGGGGAAACCATGTGAGAGCACACACATATCCCACAGGGATCACCCATTCCCTTCTCCAGGAAACCATCCAAGAGATCCGGGAGGATTTCCTTCCAGCATGGTCTGTTTTAGGAATTTCAGTGGGAATTTTGTCCTTCTGGAGCAGCAGCTGCAGAGCAGGCAGAACATCCCTGAGATCTGAGCTGGGGCCAAAAATCCATCCTCAGGCACTTGAAACTTGAATTAAATGATGAGAAAAAAAAAAAAAAAAGATCATTTTATCTGATTCAAGGTGGAAATAATTCCTTTTTGTTGTTGTCATCTGGAGAGTTTCGGTGAAACACTGAAACTTTTACTTAAGGGAAAAAAAAGCATAAAAATCACACACACACACACACACAAAAAAGCTTGGAAAATTTATTACCTACTAATTATTCCATGAGAATGACATTATTATTTTGAGGGACAGCTCAGCCCAATACACAGACCACAGAGGGTGTCCCCTGTTGGTTTGGTTGTAAATGTGGGATTCAAAGTGTTGGTGTGGGTTGTAAATGTGGCATTCAAAGTGTGAGTGGCCACTTTCCACTCGTAGCCTTCCCACAGCCTTCCTCAGAAAATCCCAAAACAACAAAATGTGATGACAAGAAATGATGGCTCTTCTCCAAAAAACCCCTCGTTGTATAGAAATGTTTTATTTCTGATTTCATTTCCACTGCTCCTTTTCCCTTTGGCATGGAATTGTCACTGATATTTCATCACCAGCAGCCCTTTAAAGGGCTGTACAAACATTTACCAAGTTTACAAATGTGCATTGCAGGGAGATTTTTTTTTTGTGTAGCCACATTTCTGCAGGGGGGGGGGGTCCAGAATAAAGGTGATTGGTAGCGGGTTTAAAATCAGTCCTTGTGATTTCTGCAGGTTAATCAACCACTTCACTGCTTTCCTGCATCTTCCTGAGCCCAAAACACCTTCCCAAGGTCTCAGGTTGTCTCTGCTTTGCACATCCATGAAGTGTTTATGATCTATCATAATATTTGGCTCCTACTTTCTGATTCTGGCCTTGCCAGAGAACGAGGAGATAAACGAAGGTGATAAATTCATCCAATAAGGGCTTGGCTGGTATTTTTTATGTTATTTTTCCTCTACAATGTTGATATGTATCGTTGTTACCGTCAACATTTCGTAATTTTCCATGCTCTCTACTCAAAAATTGATAATTAACAAAACCAATCTTCCTCTTGTTCCTTTGCGTTTCATGACGTGTCTTTTTAATTCTCTTGGTTGCTTTTCCTGTGTAAAAAAAACCCCTCCCCTGTCAGGAGGAGGAACAGAAATAACAACAACCCCTGCCTTAGGAGGAAACATCTAACCCTTGATACCAATTTTCCTGCCATCTATTCATCAACAGAGGCCACAGGAGGGAAATTATCAGAGGGAAATTATATTTACAACCCATGGTTGTGCCCCTTGGAACAGGAGGTTTCGAAAATAACCTCCTAATCACCTGCTCATTTACGCCGGAACGAGGGCGGGGAATTTTCCAGGAAAAGGTTCCAGGATGTCATCGTGGACCTCTTCTGGATTCAAATCCCTGCCCAACCAGCAATTCCAGGAATAACCTGACAAACTCTCTGTTCATTCACCCCCTCACCCCCACCACCTTCTGCTTCGGTGTAATTTGATTTATTTGATTTATTTCCAATATTTCCGCCCAGAGCTGCAGCTCGAGCAGCTGAGAGTGTAAACAGCGGTGCTGGCACTTCATTATTCCCTTAATAACGTGGAAGGGGAAAACTCAAGACGTCCTAATGGCAAATATTGTTATGATTGTAGAACATTGATTGCTCAAAGAGCTTTTATTTAAAGAGCAGTTTGCTGGTTGTTTGCTTGGGTTTCGTGGTTGGTTTATTTTCATTTATTTGTTTCTTTTTTCAAGCTTAAGAGCCCGAAAAGCACTGGCAGAGCTGGGCACAGAGGCATTAACAGCTCATTTTCCTCTCTGGCTGTGCCAGAGGGCTCAGCGAAGGTTTAAGAGCACAACAAACACGCCGCGATGCTTCCAGGAATTCCTGAGAAATGTTCCGGGCCGAATCTGTCGATGGTTTAATGATTTGTGACGCCACTCACCCTCACTTCGAGCGTGTCAAGGGTGCCTTGTTGATCGGTTTGGCCCCGTCAATTGGTATCGGCTGCTGCTAAAAGGAGGTGTTTGTTTAGGGTTGTGTGTGATTTCAGCCCATTTTCACCCGTTTGCATCGTCAGCATCCTCACTTTCTGGGGTTTCATCTGCCCCGTGTGTCAATCTCCACTCGCCTCTTAGATTGCAGCATCGTTACAGAATTTCCTCTACCACCATAATTTTCAAGATTTTGTGACGGACTTGTTTTCTGATGTCATTTCTCGCAGTTGTTTTCCCCCGGGAGAGAAAGAAAATGCAGCGAAATAACCACTTTCACCGTCTCTTGAGATGAATATTGCATCTGTCACACCCACACCAAAAAAAACCTGAAATTATAAAATAATCACCCTAAATGTGGCATCAGGAAACTCAAAGCAGAATTCAAGTGGTTGTGATCAGAGGGTGTAAATTCCTGTCAGCAGGCAGGAATTATTCACCTGTTTTTAAATAATTCATCTGAGAGAATTAAAACCTCGTTTTTAAAAAAAAAAAAATAAGGAAAGGAAAAGGAGTTCCTGGGTGCAGAGAAATCCTAAAGCTGATTTGGTTTTCGTGCAGTTCTTTTTTTACAGGGTTTTACAACAAGAATTTTCTCGTGTTATTCAGCAGGATATTGTATTTTACCCTAAGAAATAACCTGATTTTCTGATTGCAGTTGTGCAATGCACAGCTCTGCCTCAAAGAAGGAAAATCACCTTATGGTTTAATCACATTAATTTTTTTTTCTAGTGGAAAGAAAACTATTTGGACATCTTTTTATTTTATTTTTTTTTCCCCACAGTTTTAATTTTGTTATTTGTAATGGTCCCTAAAAACTAAGAGTAACAAAGGGGAAGCTCTACAACAACAAATTAAGAAATTAAGATTCTCTACTATTCTTGTCGTGGATTTTCCAAGTTTCTACCACTAATAAATGGAGCTGTTCGTGGGTCGTTAATTTGGGTTGTAATTTGAGATATGTCATTTGAAATCAAACCTGAATTGGGCTGATTGCAAACCATTTGGGCATTTATATATTTTTTATTTTTTAATCTTTCTGGGAGGAAAACTTTTTCTCTAGAGAAGGAAAGAGAAAGAAAGGGAGGGAGGGAAGTGGGAATATCTTTGTCAAGGTGTGTTAGCTTTGTGCAGGTGTTTTATATAAAGGTGTATAAAATGTTTATAAAGGTGTATAAAAGGTATATAAAGGTATAAAAAAAGTATATAAAGGTATATAAAAGGTTTATTTGTCTCCCTCCACACCCTGTGGTCAGAGAAGGGGACAGATTGAGCCTCCTCAGAGGAAAATAATCCAAGGTTTCCATCCCCCTGAATGGATGCACATGGAGATATTCCAGTCACAGATCCACTGAATGACTGGGATTTGAAGGGACCTCAAAGCCCTAATAAAAAAAGGAGATACTTTAGCACTTCTTGTTTGCTTCTTTCATTATAAACAAAGCTGCTCATGAGAAGCTCAGCCGTGCATATGTGCACCATAAAAACTTAAAGAAGAGGAAATTTATATTTTTCAGGCTCAGGGATGAGTAAATTAACTCATGAGGGAGGGCAGTTAAATATATATCAGAGTTGTGTCTTTGTACTTTTTTCTATTTAGATATTTTGCATTATTTTCCTAATAAATGGTAATTTAAAAATCAGTGTGTTTACAAATTTTTCTCTGGGAGCAATTTTTAGGTAATCAAAAGATAACCAGTTCTTAGCCAGTTGTCCTCCCAGATGGCTCTTTCCACCCTTCAAATCCAAGCCTTTCCCAGCAGTTTGAGGTTGGGGTCACTCTGAGTGCCATGTGCCATTTCCACAAGGCTGAGAGAAGATCCTGCTGAACAGCAGGAGGAACTGGGACACAGCAAGGACTTGGTTGGTGTTTGGGAAAAATGAGTGGTGGAAAAACAGTCTCTCTCCATAACTGACCACGTTCCCGTGTATTTTATGGGAAAAGTGACACAGCAACAGCCGTTCTACTGTAATTTTTTGGGAGCAGAGCACTCTGGCTTGCCAGTTCCAGAGAAGTTCTGCAGATCCCCCAGATCTCCTGACACAGCTCCTGTCACGAGTGTGTTCTCATCATCATCTCCCCTTCCAGAGCTTGTCACAAACATCCACCGGTCTTTAAAATCACTACAGGCACTACTTGCTCTCAGAAGTGGGTGTTTCACCACTCCCAGAAAGCTGAAGAAGCAGCTTTGTGGCCCTTTAGGTGTTCTGAGCTCTTGAACAAGGGAGTCTCAGCGTGCTTGTGAAGTTGTGGATGTAAATTGTTATTGGGAGTCCAACTGCCAGCAGTGTAAGATTGAGTTCCTTGCAAGATGCAGAAATGCAAGAAGCAAGAAACAAAACTCTTATGAGGACCTCCCCTCAGCAAGACTGGTTTGTTTTTAAAATGGGAGGTGAAATCTTCCACCAGATGATGCAACCACAATCTGTGATGGTGTGGAAAACGGGTTTAGGTAGAGGAGCAAAGCCAGGCTTTGGAATTCACATCATCTTTGAGATGGTGAGGGATTCCTCTTCCCAAAGACCAGTGTCTATCCTTTGTGTAAGTGTCCCTTCAGACACTTTAACCCACTAAGATCTACAAAGACATCTCAGCTGGTGCTGAGTTTTATTTGGCTCATTAATTGAGCCTGGAAGTGTAATAAAGTTATAGGAGTTCTTAGGCATTCAATGGATTAAATGGTTCCATTTTAGGTGATTTTTGACCCCAGTAGAAGCTCAAACATCCAATTTACATCTAGACATGTTGATACCTAAATCTCTCCACGTCTTTAACAAACTCCACCTCCCAACTCCCTGGGAAGCCACTCCAAAGTGACAGAGTGGCTGAGGACCCAGGAGCTCCTGCCACAAATGAGCTTCTAGCAGGAACTTTGCATGTTCTTCCCACGACTAAAAGGGTAACTTGGCTAATTAGTTGAGCCTGGCAATTAACCACGGCAGGAGCTCGCTGTTCCAGCTTGCCCATCCAGGGAGATGCCTGCATTGGGTATTCACAAATTTTCCCCCCAAAGCAAACATCTGCACCCCAGCAATCCTCCTACCCTCCTTTTAGAGCTGCAGGAGAGGAGTGAGCCCTGAGGGACTGGTTATCCCACCTTCTCCAGGCACCTAAATCATGGCACGGAAATTGCATTCCACGGTGTCAGTGACTGTGAAAATCACCCGGAATAATCAGTTCGCATTTACATTCTTAATGGCTGGAATTAGGGGAGACAAGTGGTGCTATAGGGGTGGGAGAAGAGCCCCCTCTGCAGTCAGGGGAGAAACTGGGATAATCAAAGGGAAAATTCTGGAAAAAAAGGTGCTCTTTTGGTAGGGAGGCCCTGGCACAGCTTGCCCAGAGAGGCTGTGGATGTTCCAGCCCTGGAAGTGTCCGAGGTCGGGTTGGACGGGGCTTGGAACAACCTGGGCTGGGGGGAGATGTCCCTGCCTGTGGCAGGGGGCTTGGAATGAGATGATTTTTAAGGTTCCTTCCATTCCAAACCATTCTGGGATTCTCTCACTCTCTCTTTTAGACATAAAGCAAAGAGCACTGTCCAGCAATCTGGAATTTCTTTGTTATTAAAAACAGCTCCCTCCTGTTTATTTCTGTTTTATTTTCTAGGCTCAACCAGTACCCAGGAGAAACATGGATTTTTTTTTTCTTGCCCTTTCTAAATGGAGCAAGCTTAGCCTTAAACTGCATTTTAGTGAAGAAAAATCAGGGTTGTTCCACCCATCTTGCAAAAAAAAAAAAAAACAAACAAACCCAAACAAACCAACCAAAAACCAAACCCACAAAAACAAACCAGAAACCACTTGGAGATGAAACAACCAGAGGAAAACAAATGAATAATACAAAGCATAAAACTCTTTCTGATGACAGGAACAGCTGTTCTGCCAGCTCTTTGGAGACTATTAATAGGAATGAAGATTGCATTGTGTGTCACTGGGAAAAGAAACTTCCCTGAGGTTGGAAAAAAGATCTTTCTTATTCACAAATAAGATCCCATGGAAATAGAGAGGGATTCGCTGACAGATTTGGCTTTTTGAAGTGGAAATACTGAAAATAATAATAATAAAGGAGTTTATTTTTTAAGGGTTGAAATGATAGGATTGTGGTGGATTGGTAGAAATCAGATCTGGTTTTCAAGCTCCCAGGGTGTTTCAGGCACTGGGATGGAATTAAATGTGCAGGATATGCAGGACAGAACCCACACAAATCAAAGGTCCCTGATTTCTGCCTCTATTTCTGAGCTGTCCCAGGCCAAGTAACTGTTGTCCTCCCAGATGGCTCTTTCCACCCTTCAAATCCAAGCCATGGAATCAGAGCCCCAGCACACAGCAGGAATCAAATTTATCCAAGGAAACCAGGGAGGACATAACACAGCTGCAGTTTCAAAAGAACAGGAATTGGACAAATGATGCTCCTGCAGCTCTAATTCCCTGTCTGATATTTAATTCCTTACCTTTTCACCATCCCAAATCCAGCCCATTCCTTCTGCTTTTTTTTTTTTTTTATACCCTCCTTTTTTAGCCCCAGCAGAGTTTGGTTTTTAATTACAGTCCCACCCTGTTTCTCAGTGTTCCATCCAGCTGCTGAATTCTGCACTTCCAGTGATTGCACCTCCTCCCCACCCTCCCAGGGCTTTTTGTTTGGCACCTTTACTCACATTTATCAAAAGATCGCTTAGAAATGTCAATAAAATCACCCTTATCCCCTGGCTGATGGCTCCTACTGCCACCTGAGGGTTGTACACCCCACTTTTCTTGTCTGAGGAATTGCCTGTACAGGCACTCAGAGGAAAAGCAGCTGCATTTCAGAGAGATTTCTGTGATGAAAAAGCTTTATTCAGGTAACATATGGCATTACAAACCCATCCTTATTTTTTATGAGTTATCCTATAAAAATTCTCAGAGCAAAAAGAAATAATCCTTACTTATAGGCAGCTTATCAGGCAGGGAACTATTTGTGACCAAAAAAAAAAAAAAAAAAAGCAAAATGCATCAGAACATACAAAAATATTATGAGGAAGGACTGTGATTTCTTTCTGGCATTATTTCATTGTTGGATTTTGTTTTTTGTAGAGTAGAATTGATGAGGCAAATTAATACGAAGAACAGAAATGAGGTTTTTGATTAAATAAGGTTTTAGCTTATAAAATAATGTGTTTGAAAGAATGAAGGGCTCTAAGCAGGCTCAGACTTCAGCACAGGTGAGGTTTATAATTTTAACTACGGTGAGAGGTTACAAAAAACCCGACAAGAACAGGCTTTGTTTCCCTAACACTTGTTTTGTGTTTGCGGGGTGAGATCCCGAGAGCAATTTGGGTTTGAAACACAAGCAACCAAATTCCTGAGCGGCATCAGCTGACTTTAAAATCTGACCTGTTTGCAGGGGAGATGGTTGGGGGCAGATTGTCATCTTCTCCCCAGAATTATTCTGCTGCTCTGAGATCTCATATCCTCAAGTTGGCTGAATAATGCTCAGCAGGAGTTGTAAATTATCACAGAACAGAATCAAACAATTGACTGGTGAGAATTGGCCACAGCTTTAATTTCTTAATTACTGACGAGGAAAACCATCAACATCAGACTTCAAATTATTATTATTATTTTTTTTTTTTTTTTTTTTTTTTTTTTAGGTTTTCAACCCTTTGTTTTAAAACAAAGTTGATTTTTGAAGGTGCATTTGAGGTTTATCTGTGCAGGTAAGTGATCAGATGCCATTGTGCATTAATTAAGACAGACACAGAGAAAAGAGAAGGTTAAATGAAATTTAATCCCCCAAAACCATCCCTTTGCCTTCTTTATTCTGTGCAGGTTGGAAAACCCTCTCTAACACGAGCCTGAGGATAACATTTTATTTTACACTCAAATTCCTTTGATTTCCAAGACCAATTTAGGGAACATCTCCGTGCCAAGCACTCCCATTTCAGCATTTTAATCCAGCTCTCCCCAAATATGCAAAGTAAAACCTACAAAGTGCAGGTTTTATGTCCATTTACAGACAGAGCTGCACAAAAATGCATTTGTTCTGATGGTATTGGGTGGTTAATTTGAGGTGACTCAGCCAAACCCTGGATCTCCTCTGACTGTGCAGAACTCGTGTGTTTAACCCCAGTGGGGAATAATGACTGGTAAATGGGAACAGCACTTCAGTCTTGTCCAGAGAAAATGCTTTTGGCATGGCCACAATGTCACTTCTCCCAGGGCCTGGAAATTGCTGGGTGCATTATTTAATGTGGTAAAAGCCTTGGGTTTTATGAACACTGACACTTCAAAAATTACTGCATTTTTGGGCCTCTTTTCCCTCCAGATAATCCGAGCTGTAGGCAAGAAAAGCTTTCTTAGCACCGAGAAATAAAGGCGTGTTCAAGGTTATCTCCATAACACAGGGGCCAAAATCACCTTCTGCAAATTGTGAAGGAAATTATTTGATATTTCTAGCGGGGAGAGGAGGGGGATGCCGACCCAGCAACTCCACCCCCAAGAGCCCCCAGGCTTGGGGGGAGTCCCCAGGGAATCCCACGCTGCCAGACCCACTCAAAACCCAGACCCTTGGAAAAGCGGCTCCCCCCCCCCCAGCAGGAGGGGCGAACTCATCCCGTCTTCTCTCGCAGGGAATTTCTGCTTCCAAACTCACCCGCTGGTGTTGAGCTCCGGGCGGTTTTGCGAGCAGGGGGCAGGTTCGTGCAGGGGGGTGGGTTCGTGCAGGTGGCTCCGCAATCCCCAGGGGATGCTGGAGGATTTTCCCTGCCCTTCCAGCCGCTCGTGCGGGGGATGTGGCGCTGCCCCGGGAGGGATCGGGGGCTGCGGGGACTCGCGGGGCTCTCGGGGCGGGTCTCGGGCAGGTGTGGGCGGGCTGAGCCTCGCATTTTGGCAGCGTCGGAGCGGGAGGAACTGGCGGCTGATGCAGAGGATGCGAAGTTTGGGCTGGACGCTGCTGCTGCCGCTGGTGAGTGAGTGAGTGAGTGAGGGTCCCGCGGGGATGCTCCGAGGGAGGGGGGGGACCCAACATCTGGCTCCTGCCACCGCTGCCCACAGCTGGAGGGCACTGGAGATGCCCCCACGGCATCCAGAGGGACTGGGGAGGGAAGGCTGCAGAGGCAGGGGGACTTTGCTCCCGGCAGGAGCAAAGGGAGAGAGGAAGGAAAAATAAGGCAAGGATTTAAAAAATTTAATAAAATTAAATTAAAAAACAGGCAAGGGGGTAAGAGGGGAGGAAAGAAAAAAAAAAAATCCCTGAGTTTGAGGTTTGACCCAGCTCCTTTCATGAAAATTTTCCAGCCTCAAAATGCCGTTCATAAATGTCTTTTCGTTTCCATTCGTTAGAATCGCAGTTCCCAAAGGGCAGAAGGATATCCCTAATTCAGACTAGAAGGGGGCAGCTCGCTGTCCCACCTGTCCTGAGAAAGGCAACTTGGCAGGAGGAGGAGGAGAAGTAGAAAGCAACAGTTCCTCCTGCTGGATTTGGGATCTTTGCCCCTCAGAGAGGACAGGGATGTTTTCACTGCTGAAGGCAGCTGGTTATGGTATCATCAGGCAGGAGATCAGCAGGAACAGGCTCCTGCCTGCTGAGCACTGAGGGCAGCAGGTGAGATGGTGCCACGGGACACCAGGGGAGAAGATGTGTGAGCACAGGGACACACTCCAGGCACAGGGACACACTCCAGGCACATCCATCCCCCCTGATCTCCATCCTCTACTCCTGGCACTACCCGGGCTGGTTAGGAAAAACCAGTGGAGGTACAACAATCCCATCTCCTCTTTGCCCTCAGCCCCAGAGAAGCGTTGGGAAATCTTCCCCTGGGTGGGATTAGCAGGGACTGGGGAATTCCAGCTGCAGTTATTTCATTTCCCAGGTGGATGTTTGGCCTGGGCTGGGATCAGGCTCCTGCTGGAGTCAGGGGGGTGACAGTCACCTTCCACGGAGACATTTCATCCTGTCCTGAGAAAGGCAGAAGGAGTGAATGCCTCTCTAGGGCCTCCTGCTGCTGATTGTGAGAGCCTGCGTGGCTGCAGATTGCTCTTGACCTTTCAGTTTTAAAAGGTGCAGGGTGGGATGTAAATGTTCATCCTGCACATCCTCTGGATTTGGTTGTCTCTGCATTCACACAGATTTATGCACAAGGGATAAGTTACAGGTGTAAAACTCTTTCTCAGGGAAAACTAGTCAGCCTAAAGTGTAAATGGCATCTGGATTGGCTTTTTTACACCTAACAGAGGCACCACTTCTGGCAGCTGTCAGCAGGGTGGAGCTGATGTGGAGGGATGTATCTGTGGGCTGCCACACGTCATTTTAGGGGGGCAGAATTATTGCAGCAGACTGTGCACATAACAGGAGAAATTCTGTGAACTGCGTGCTCTGCTCAGACTATTTTCATTATGAACCCAGTGACGTGGCTGGGGAGAGTCAGGGCTCCGAATATCATCTCAAAATAGGTCTTATGGAAAGCTTTTCACCGAAGGTAAATAATCAGGGCAGACTCAGAGGACGAGCTGAGTAAACAGCCCTTTCCCAGTCCAAAGGATGGTGTCAGAGCAGGGGAATAGTTCTTGTGTGGATTCTGCAAACAACCCGTGATTCACGTAAGAAAATTAAAGCAGAAGGTTAATCCTGCAAGCCTCCTCTGTGAGAGCAGGTGGTGTTCCCTCCCCTCAGCCCCACGGGGAGCTCAGGATACACTTCGTGCCTTTGCAGAACGGAGCCCTTGACGTCAAAAATCACCGTCTGCTCCTCGGTGACCGGGAGCAGGGAGCAGTAGGGGCTGAAACGTGTATAAAAATGACTTTTCCCCTCATGAAAGAGTTCAGAGTCTCGGGACACAGAGGGCGAGGAGCAGGAAAAACTCTGATTTCAGCGCTCTCCCTGAACTGCTTTGTTCTTCAACCACCCGTGTCTGGGGGAGGAGTTGGGTCCGATTTAGTGAATGGAGGTGAGAATGGAAACACAGGCGGGTCATCACTTGAGCTTTACGTTTGCTTTAGCAAAACCTTTCTCGTGCTAGCGGGCGTTTGGATCCAAATCCATGGCACGATGATCCGAGCTCGCGGGAAAACAAAGCTGGGTGTCTAAATTCCTGTTCTGGTTAATATTGGCTGATTTGTGCTGACCTGCAGAGCCCAAATTCCCCTCCGGGAAGGGCTGGATGTGAGGAGGAATCAACACGTTCAGGTGGTTCTTTAACCTGGAGGGAGTTATTGGAGGGAGACACGATCCTGGACAGGAATCACTCTGTCCTGGAACAGAAAGGCAGGAAATCCTTCCCTGGATCTGCTTGTCTGCTCTCATTGATCATTAAGGGAGGCTCGATGGGGGAGTTTTAATTAATCACCTAAAATTATCCATCTGAAATTAGGGCTCTTGTCTGAAGCTGCTCATTGAGCCTCTTTCAGTACTGCTGGGGAGAGATGGAAACGCTCCAAAAATACAGATTATTCCAGTGAACTTGCTGGTGGACTTTGACTTCCAGGTCTCAGCTCTTTGGGATCAGATGCCATGAATCCCACCTGTAGGCAAACACGGCACAGAAAAGGGAGATATCTTTCTTTAATTTACAGGAATACTTGCAATAGCAGAAAATGTTATTATTCTGTTATTCTGCAGGCATTAGTGATAATTAAATGCTCTACCAAAATTAGCACGGAGCTGATAAATTCATTTTTTTTTCTCAAGGTAATACTAGTCACAGGGGGTTTATAAACCAAATAAATGAGTGTGGCTGTGCTGTCTCACAAAGAACACCTATGAGTGAATAAATGTGATGATATGGATATGTATGTACAGCAAGTGTTGCTCTGCATGAGGCTCTGCAGTTAAATACAGTCAGATAAACACACTTCAATTCACAGAGGAGCATCCAAGCGTTGCCTCAAAAACAATCCGGGAAAAGATATCCCTCTAAATGACTGTGAGGCAATCAGTGCCTCAGCCTCTCTTTTTCCCCGAGAAATCGAGTTAAGAGGGAGAAAACAAACACAGCAAATCTCCTCTGGGTAGTCGTTTACAGCCTGAAAGACTCCCAGAACAATCATTTTATCTGGCTGAAGAGAAAGATGGGAAATAAGGCCTTAGCTTTGGGGTGGGAAACTTCTGGGATCGGGGTTGTGTAAGATCTCGGCTAATTTACAGACACAACCGAGCTCGTAAAATCTGAGCTGGCTTTTTGTCTGCGCGAGAAATCCTTCATTTTTCGCCTTTCTTGTCGTTTGCTCACAGAGGTTAGGTCATGAAGATCCCAGGTTTACTCCTAGGGCAGGGGTCGGGGAGGAAGATTTTTACTGAGGGACTGGAAATGCGGCTGGGAAATGGAGAGGAGCTCGAGGCTGCTCCCAGATCCCTCCAAAACACATCTGAAAATCGGCTTCGGTGCCCTGTGCTTTCCATCTCAGGGCTTTTTAATGAGCACGTGGCTTTCTGAGGAGGGAGTCGAGCAGATGGGAGGAGAGAGGCCTCGGGGAAGATTTTGCTGGAGTATATTCAGCAGACTGAGAAGTTTATGAAATAGGCTGAAGTTTTCTTTGGCTCTGCGAGTTATTCAACCTCCCTCCAACTTTTTTTTTTTTTTTTTTTTTTCTTCTCATCTTCCTCCATCCTATGAGCCTTTCCTGGCCATCAAAATTTCACTTGGAAAAATTCGTGCCTTTCAGAGCATATCCTGATTTTCTGCCCCGTGTCTTTGGCATCACTGGCCAACTCTCAGGATTGATTGAACCCTAAATTTCACTTCAAAATAGTCAGGGGGTGCTTGCTTTTTGTCTTTGCTGTGCTTTCCTGTAATTCTGAAATGCCCAGGGGAGTTTTAACCCTCCAAGGTGGGAGGCAGTGTGGGACATGGATGGCCAGAGGAATTTGTGTGAGGGAGAGCTGAGATGTTCAGGCAGCAGAGTCAGATCCCAAAAACCGAAGAGGGGAAGCACAGAGAGAGAGAACTGGGATGAGAACAGGGATGAGTTCAGAACAGAAATCTCCCTGCAGGCAGAGAGAGCAGCGATGAATATTCTCAGTGATTCCTGTGCCTGACACAAAACCCATTTGGGAGGTTTTAGGGAGGCTAAACTGGATCGCTGCAAAGAGCCCTTCGAGTTCCTGAAACCTCGTCCTGCCGACAAATTCAGCCACTTCTTTGAGTTTTGCTTGGTTTTCAAAAAGCCCAAGTGTTCCCAATTTACCGCTGGCTCTTTGATCCCCTCGAGTGGCTTTTTTCCAAGGTGAATTGCATACTCAGTGCCCAGCTTTGAAGCAATTCCCTTGTTTTCAGAGAGCATGGAAAAGGTCCCTGCTTTCCCCCAAGTTCTGAATGAGTGAAGATCCCTCTTTTGGGTGGCATCTGAATTACTGTTTTTTCCACCACCACCATAGCTCAGGGGCACCATCTCTGGGAAAATTGCTTTTAACTAAATTTCACTGATTGTGGCGTGAAGGTGTTGCCAGAAAAACACTTCCCAGGGCTTGCTTAATCTCATATTGTTCAGCATAAGCTCAGAGCGCCATTAGTTTGATTTTTCTGGTCAGATTTGGGGAAACAAACTATCATGTAAACAGAGGAAGCAGAAAACGATGCCATGCTTACTTTCAGTGAATAAGACACTTAGGGTTTTAATGCAATAACTTTACAGATGTTAAAGAAATAAAGTCTAAAAGTAAGTGCTAGCCCGAAGTCTGGATTTCTAAAAAGCAATCACACCCCACAGGCCAATCAGAGCCACAACCCGCCCTTTCCACTGCCGGCGCTGTGAGACTGATAACATGAAAACAGCTAAGGCGTGGACAACAAATCACGAGTGATGTTCCACTCAAAAGGCTTTTCTTGAGCTATAAAATGGTTTAATGTCTTTCTTTTTCTTAAAGCCCGAGGAAAATCGGCAAATTGGAGCATCATCACTGTTCTCAGTTTCTTGTGTATGTGTCATTTTTTCTTTATTTATTTATTTTTCTTTTTTCTTTTTTTCCTACTCTTTTTTCTTTATTTCTTTATTTTTCTCCTTTCTTCTTTATTTCTTTATTTTTCTCCCTTTTTCTTTATTTCTTTATTTTTCTCCTTTTTTATTTTTTCCCTTTTTCTTTATTTTTTCTTTTTCTTTTTTCCTTTTCTTCTTTTTCTTTTCCTTTTTTCTTTTTTTCTTTTTCTTTTCTTCTCTTTATTTATTTCTTTATTTTTCTCCTTTATTTTTTCCTTTATCTTTATTTTTTTATTTTTCTCCCTTTTTTTTTTTCTTCTTTTTATTTTTTTTTCTTCTTTTTATTTTTTTTCTTTTTTTCTTTATTTCTTTTTTCTATCCAACTGGGATTACTCCCAGTCAAGTCTCATGATTATAAGTTAACACTCTCTTCTTCTGGCATAGCCTGTAGGTTCCATCTGCAGTTGCACTGGATGGTGATTGCTGAAGTGTCAATAATATTTAACTTATGGGATAGTCTGACCTGTAACATAAACTCTGGGTGCTGTGATTGTAACCACACCCACCCAAATCCAGCAGCCCTGAACAAACAAACTGTGGGCACGTTTGGTAAATTGTTTATCCATCAGTGGTGGTGGGGTTGGCTCCGGTCTCACCATTGGTATCCCAAAATCCTGAACGATTTGGGTGGAAGGGACCTTAAAGATCATGGAATTCCCCCCTCTTGCCATGGGCAGGGACACTTCCACTAGCCCAGGTTGCTCCAAGTCCTGTCCAGCCCCACTTCCCCACAGATGGAGGATGTGTTGCTACCCCGGGCTCTGTAAATGAAGAGCTTTCCCCTCATTCCAGCCCAGCCCTGTTGGGAAATGCTGACTGAGCTGCTGCAGCAGGGCTGGATTTCCCAAAGCAGAGGAAGGAGGAGGTGCAGCCTCCTGTGAGCAGGGGGGAGCGGGTGAGACACATTTATTTACTCGGGGTGTGATGAGTTGTTTGGGGAGCTCAGCCCCTCATCTGTGTCCCACCTGGATCTGCTGCTTGTGCCCCGTAAATTGACTTCTGGAGAAAACCAACTCCTCCTCCTCCTCCTCTGCAGTTTTTCCTGGCTATTTATGTGTGTTCCCACCATTCCCAGCATTTCTGGCAGGAGATGGGAGCTGATTTACCCCCCTCTGCTCAGGCCTTGTTTCTCAAAACCATTTCAAATGTCACATTTTCATTTCATTTTGGGTCAGGACTGCCCAGTGTTTTTAAGCCTTTCCCCAGAGGACTCTGTAGATGGTAAATTGTAGGGCACCATGGTCAAGTTTGTCGTGATTTTTAAACATCAAACCTAATAATACTCCAAATACCAACTTTATCAGGAGTGACAGGGTCCAGAAATTCCAGGAGGTAGAGGATGGCTTTTTCCTGTCCAGCCAAATCCATGTTCATGACCTGAAATTGTGGGAGATTCACGTAACAACCATTTTGTTACTTCTCCTCAAATAATTTGGTTGGTAAATAGGCAGAGTGCAAAGGGAAATGGAAGTTTAAATATAAAGCAGTGAGCAGAGAGCCTATTAACACCTGAAAAAATTCATTGAAGAGCTCTCTCACTACAACTGAAGAGTAAAAAATGTTATTTCAAGAGTCATTCGTGCTGATTTACAAAATGTATTTCGAATTACCCACTGGAGGAACATAATGCATGAAAAAAGCCATGCCCTAACTTTCTTTTCAAACAGGGCCCTTAATCCTGTCTCTGTTCTAATATTAGCATGTCTGAACCACCTCTGGGGCCTCAGAATTAAAAGTCAAGTCTGTCCATGATACTTTCTAATTAATTTTGTCCTAAACATGGCTGTGTAGAAACACTTGAGCCATCAAACAAGGCTTTTGAGGCATCAAATAGTGCTTTTGAGACCTCAGACAGTGCTTTTGGAGGGGCCTTAATCTGTCAGATAAATGTAAAAAAAAATCATTAATGTTTTTTTCATTTCTTCATCTGTTAAAATGGTGCATCTGTCTGAGGGGTGAGCAACATCCTCACATAATATATTGATAAAATTCAGATTAAACCATGGCCAAGAACACCATTTCCTTTTTTTTTGTCCAAATTCTTGGACTTCAGTGTTTCTTGTTTAAGCTCTAATGGGTGTAAAACTCCCGCTCCTATTAATTGCTGCTATTTTATAATTCAGAAGGGAAGAATTTGCTGCTCTCTCAGTGGAGTGATTTGTATAGCACTGTAATCTCAGGGTTTCAAAGAAGACCAAGAGCCCAAACTGTTCCTCTCAGAATGAAAGCAGAGCAGACACACCCTCCTGAAGGGTAATTTACACTTTGTCATCCCACTTAGAGCTATTTCTTGGGAGAACCCCAAGAATCAAAATAGGAATGTTTTGGTAATACCTTGTTCTGGACACCCAAAATCTTTAACTGAAAAAAAAAACAAACCAAAAAACAACTCACATTAAAAAAAACCCCAACCACTAAAAAAAAAACCCACCAAAAAACAACCCACATAAAAAACAAAACCACTAAAAAAAAACTCACCAAAAAAACGAGACCAAACAACCAAAAAAGCCCCCAAAACCGACAAAAACCAACCAACGAAAACAACCAAACCCCCAAACCAACCAACCAAAAAAACCCCCAAAACCAACAAAAACCCAACCAACCAAAACAACAAAAACCAAACAAAATGAAAAAAAACCCAAACAAACAACAAAACAAAAACACAAAGCCCCTCCCCCCCAAAAAAAAACCAACAAAAAACTCCCCAAAAAACCCCAAACCAAAAACCCTACAACCAACATTTATATTTACTTTTACTGTTTTGTGAGGAAGAAATGTTTGGGGTTAATCTATGGGGAAAGGGAGAAGTTGTTTAAAGGGAAACGTGTGCATTGTTTTATGGGGAAGAAATGTTTGTTTGGAGGACTTGGTGTGAATATTCCCACAAAACTGGACCATCCAGTTTTGTCCAGCTGACAAAGAGACGGAGATCCAAGGACTGTGAAGTTCATTTGAGTTTTGTGGAAAACGTGGGGGTAAATACATATAAATGTGCAGATTGGAGGAGTGGTGCTGCATGAGCCTGATTATTACCATACCCTGAGGAATCCCTGTGGAATTCACAGCCAGACACGGATCAAAATCAATAACTGGGTGTGATCACAGCCTCCTCCTGCCATTTATTTGCACCTTCAGCTGCAGTTTCACATCCTTAGACCTCAAAATACGAGCCCCCAGGTACAAACCGGACAGAAATCCACGACAAAACTTCCTGAGTTGTTTTTTTTTTTTGTCTTTCACCAAGGTCGGGGGAATCCATCCGGAATGCAGGATATTCCAGCAGGTGGTCAAGGAGGAGGCTCTGTGCCTGGAACAGAACCAATCTGCTTCCCCTGATCTCAAAGGTAACAGTGCTGATTGTCAAGCTCTGGTTATCTTGGATATCTTTCCGTGGGCACACCGTTTGTTCTCCTGAATCAATCCTAAATTCCTATTTTATTTGGTTTCCTAATAGCTCGAGGTGCTTCTTCTGTAGGCTGGGGTTGTGCCTCATCTCATTTTAGGCATCTTTAAAAGCTCAGTGTCTTAAGGTTTGTCCTCTTGTCTTAGGATTTGTCTTCTTGTCTTAGGATTTGTCCTCTTGTCTTAGGGTTTGTCTCCTTGGGTTCTCTTCAAGTCCACGGAGCAAGGTGGGAGTTCCTAGAACAGGTTTTGTTGCATTTTAAGACACTTTGGAACAAAATGAAGCATTTTCTGCAGCAGAATTTCTCTTTGCTACCACAAAGTGTAACTAAAAGGTGATTGGATCACGCTCTGGCAAGTTTAGGAGCCAGAAAAGCCCACTTGGAATGTCCTAACACTGAAAAGGGTTTGGTGAGTTCTTTACTTACACCCCAAACTCCAAAGAAACTTCCACAGAAGACACTGAAAAACATTCTGGGATTTGATCTTGTTGGGAATAATTTACATGGTGAAAATGTTCCTTGGCGGGGGAAATAAAAAAAAAAAATAAAAAATCCCAAGTTCTTCAAAATATTTATTTGTGCAGTATTTCCAATCACTCTGATGTTTCATATTCCTGCTCTAGTTCCCTACTTTATTTTGGGGATATTCCACCCCACACCCTTTAATCAAGCCCATAATATCTCTTGGATACATCACACAATAATCCACCCAAAAAAGGGAGTTCTGGCCCAAATCAGGCATTTTCCAAAGTTACCTGTTAGATGCATCCCAGGATGTCATTCCCTGTATCCTCCTCTGTAACACAAAAATGACGACAGGATTTTTGAACCAGGTTGCTCAAGGAAATAAAGATAAATAAATAAATAAATAAATGAAAATCTCTGATGAGTGGCAGCAGCAGCCAGAGTGCCTCATTTTGAGGTAGATTTTTAAAATAGGTCAGATGAATCAAGCTCTTAAAAACCACTCATATTTTTCCTCCACTGTTTAAAAAAGAAGCAGCTCTGGGTTACTGAGCAAGACTTGAATATCTGTGATGTCAGCATTACTCGATACAACTCCTGTTGAAGTTTGTGGAGTCTCAGGTGACTTGGACACCCACAACTCTCTTGAAAACCTTGGCATGAATGATTCCCTTTCTGCTTCTGCACTCTGGGGTTTCTTTGATATAAACTGAAGAAGTTCCTGGAAATTAAGCCAAATTTAAGACTTAAAACACACAGGTTCCTTTACTGTACAAGGGATGGAATCTCATTTTTAACCCCACGTTGCCAAATAAAGTAGGTTTTTAGAGTCAGCTCTTCAAATCTATTTTAGTCCCTCCAAGAAGGATCACTTCAGTTGAGTCTATTGTGTGGGCCACTGCTTGTCTAAGAGGGACTGACATTCCCTGGCTTTAATAATTCCCAAATCAGCAGCCTGGTTTAGGGTATAATCATCAGCCAGACCCAGGTATCTGCAGCCAGTGATTCACCCGCCCTCAGAAAGCAGCCGCCGATATTTGGGATGAATCACGGGCTGGAAGTGGCTGCCTCTTTCTGCTGCTTCCAAAGGGAACAGAGCTAAGATTAGCTGGCACATTTTAGGCAATTAAAACTCCATAGTTAATGAAGCAGGGCCTCCATTTTGCCACCTGGCAAACTGGGAATACCAGGAATTGCATCCCTGGCGAGAGGGTCGTGTGAGGATAATGGTGTGGGAGATTGTCAGGACTCTCCTTTAGGGAGCCAGCTTAAATCATCTGCAGGTGAATGATAATTCCTGCAGCTGAGGGCTGCAGAATGATGGGGGTTTTTATTTGTTCAGGCACATTTACATGCTGGTGATTCTTCTGTGCTGCCCCCACACCTGCTGGCCAACAGCTGGAAGTCTCAGGGTGATGCATCTGTGACCAACCTGGGATTAACCAAAACCTCGGAGAAAACCCTTTTAGTGGGCTCATCACCAGCAACCCTTGGTTTAGGGAACCTCCTGGATGCTCCTATTCCCAGTGATGGGATGAATCTCATCCTCCTTGAAATCCACTGCAAAAATACCATTAATTTCCCAATCCTGGGGCTTCACCCTTATTTCCTTCAAGCCAGGTAAAACTGGTAGATTTTTAAGGATGGAATTAAGGGATTAAGGCTGAATTTCCAAGCCTGGTGTTTTCCAGTCAAAACTCTGGAACCAGCCATGAGAAATCCCAAGTGTTGATAATTATTCAACCTTTTAGTTGTGGTGACTTTTGTTCTGACAAGTGATTTGACTTTTAGATTGTGCCTGCTCGAGTTTCAGGTGCATCCATCTTCTGGTGAGATAAGGTGGGAGGAATTCCAGCTGGAATGCCAAGTGCAAATCTCATGATGAATGATCAACTGTGGGATGTTCTCTGTGTTTTTCTTTATTTAGCAGCACTTTTTTTTCTTACAGGTTGTGCCAGAGACTGGGATGGTTTAACCTGCTGGCCCAGAGCCACTTTTGGGGAAGTGGTGAAAATTCCCTGTCCACAGTTTGTCCAAGAATTCACCAATACCCATGGCAAGGCTTTTTTTTCTTTTTTTTTTCCTATTCTTTTTATCCCTACTTTTTTTTTTTTTTAATTATTTTATTTTAAATACTTTCTAATAGTTGAAGATTCCTGCACATTTTCCTGACCCCCAATGCTATCATAAATATCTCTCCAGATATACATCTTTGTTTGTGGTCACTATTGCTTTGTGTTATGCTGTACTGAACTGTCTCATCTCTTTGGTGGTCTAAAAATTATGGATAATACCTCTATGTTGCTAAATTTATAAAGGAATATATTACAGAATCACTGATTCATAAAATCATAAAATAATCAATATTAGAAAGGACCTATTGAGGTCATCTGGTCCAATCCTTCAGTCAGAGCAGGACCAAGTTTAAAACTTGGTTTCCAGTGTAGATCAGCTGGCTCAGGGCTTTGCCCACAATCCCAAAATAAATTACAGATGTATAATTTGATTTCTTCCACCTGAGGATTGAATTTACAGGACTGATTTCCCACATGAAACGTTCAAGTCCCACTGCATCTTGAAAGGAATTTCCAGATTTTCCAGTGACATGTAGAATGTTGTACCCCCACAGCTAAACTTGCTGGATAAGTCCCTGACTTAAGAATCGAAGCAGAAATAAGAAATTGTTGTTGCTCATCAAAACCTAAAGAACAGCAGCACCCCCACCCTCCCCAAATGAATTCCCTGCTCCATTTTCCCTGGAAGGTTTCCTTCAGAGGAACTGCACCCAGGAGGAACGTTGGTCAGAGCCATTCCCACCCTACACCGTTGCCTGTGGATTTGATGAAGGTGCCAGCAAAGGGCCTGAGGATCAGGTGGGTGGCAAGAAATCCTTCCCTCTCCATCTAAACATCTCTTGTTAGTGAGTAAAGTCACCATTAGTTCACTTTTCCTGCCTAAAAAAATACTTTGATTCTCTGATAGAGGTGGTTTTAATTCTCATCCTGCACCCATCTCCCAGGGAAGCCCCACCAAACTCTCAGCAAGGAATTTTTCAGGGAAAATTCCTTTGTATCCCTCCAGCTGTTTTTTTTTTTCCCTAAATTTTAGTGAATCATTTAAAAATAGTCCATAACTCTATAGCATGGTGGTCAAGGCACATCTTTATGAGGGAATTCTTGGATGTCACTGAGCAGGGGACCCTGAGCAAGCAGGTCCAGGGGAAGGTGTCCCTGCCTGTGGAATGAGATGATCTTTGAAGGTCCCTTCCAACCCAAACCATTCCAGGAAATGATGATTTTATACTCCAGGTGTTCCTGGAGCAGGAAGCAAACCTCTGTTTTTCCTGTCTGGTGACCATCACTGGCACTCAGTTAAGCCCCTGCAGAATTCCTTTCAAACCATCTCCATGTGATTTGAATTCCCATGAATTCCTCATCACCCTACTTGGCCCCAGGACAGGAACTCCTCACACTTTGCTGGTCCCTCACTGGTGAACTGAAGGTTGTTAATTAATTAATTAACTAACAGAGAGGCTGCCTCTGCCTTGGAGTTGTAAAACCTCCAGCAGGAGAGACCAGGGATGTTCCATCCCCTCATTTCAATCTGCACCGGGCAAGGCTCCTCTTGCCCGAGTAAAGGATGGGACATCTCTGCCTCATCCCAAAAAATAGGATTATGGGCATCCATGCAAGGGTTTGCAGTAGATACCGAAACTCTGGTCAGCAGAGCAGATAAATATTCTGGGTAAAAATTTTAAGGTGTTTTTTTAAGAATCCAAATCAATATTTTCATACTTTTTGACTCCTGAGCTTTGGAATCTTCCACGACTTTTTTTCAGGAAACTGAAAAAAAAAAAGTTATCGTGTACACTGTTGTATTATAGGTGTCAAAAATGTCGAATTCCAAAAAAAAAAAAAAAAAAACAAACAGGTGGAACAAACCTGAAAACCCGGTGTTTTATTTGCAGGTGGTTTGAAAATATGGCAAGAGTTTAAATTCGCCAAAGAAATATTTTCTTACTGCAATTTATTAATGCTTTTTTTTTAATACAGGGTTTTTTTTAATGTTTCACTCTCAAAAAAGTCATGTGAACACTTCAGAAAAAAACCCCAAACATTTATCAGAAGTCAAAGCAAGACCCAGAAAGGTGGACAGAGTTGTCATCACTAACACTGAATATTGTCTGGAACTAATCAGGCACACAAGCTCAAGCACAAACTAGTTCAGAGATCTGAATATTTGGGGAGTGTGGACACAATTTGCTTCATATAATAATAATAACAACAATTTAACTGGATGAACTTAGAACTTTAGAATGGCTGTAATGGGCAGGAAAGACATTTGGAGCCCGATTCCCCACCTATAAATTCAGAATATTTGTACCTCTTGGCACTTAAGGGAAGCTGGAAAGATAAATGCTTGAAAAAAACCCCTTAAATAAATGCTAAAAATGCAGCAAGCAGCTCTGTTTGCATTTCACCAGGATGGAAAATTTCAATCCAGAGGCCCTGGCTGTGCTCAGTTTGTTATTCCAGTCAAATCCCCCTGGTTTAACTGGGAAAGCAGGATGAGATCAGCAATCCCTGATGCTTTGCAAACACGAGCAGGTAACAAAAATGCCAATTATCTTCCAAGAGAAGCACTTGCTTTGTGTTTTGGGTGTGCAGTGAGCACTTGGGATGTCCTCTGTATAATGTTTAGGGTTTTTTATCTATCCTACAAAACCAGATAAAATGAATTGAAATATTTCATTTTTCAATTGAAGAACCTGTTTTCCTGGGGTTTTTTTCCCTGTGTTTTGAAAATACTATATAAAAGATCAGGACTGGATCACAAACACCAAATTGATTCTTATCTTGTCAGGGTCATATGATTTTTTTATAGATCTGCTTAAAATTGTTAATACTTGTCTCAGCCTAGAATTGCAGCCTTTTGGATGAACAAATTTTGGATCAATTAGGGAACAAAGTGTCCATTGCATTTGTAAGGAGGAAACTTGCCTGGATTCAGAGAATTTGGTTCCTTGGGATTGTAAAAAATCAGGTGATTTTGTAGTCAATCAGAATAAAATTAAAGTCATGTAAATATGCTGCATTTTTCCCATGGCATTGGGTGTTTGAACTGAAAAGAAATGACCTGTAAAGAGATTTCTCGTGTTACATTTTATAGCAGTGGAATGAACTGTTTGTCCAAACTGTGAGGTGATTTTCCTGGCTGTAACTTTCTCACCTCCAAAGGATGATGGAACAGTTTCTCAGGGTTTCAGTTCCCTCACCCACAAATTGCAGGTTTTATTTTCCCTTTCAGCCCTAGCTCTCAATGAAAATCGATGTTTATGGAGTCTGAAGCGACGGATTCACAAATCACCCACCGGGAGCTTTCAGAGCCCCGGAGTCTTTAGGTACCAACAGGAGAAAATGGAGTTTCTTTAAAAAAAAACACTAAGATTTCCCTGTAGAACACGGTCAAAGGGGTCAGAGGAGCCCGTGGGCTGTGAAACCTCCCTCCTGTGTGAGGCTGAGCAGGATTTAAAGCCAAACCTGTCCCCTTCACTGGGCTGTGTCTCTTTTTCCCCCCAGAAATCCTATTATTCTGCATTTTGGCGTGTCTACACCGCGGGCTACGCAGCGTCGGTGACTTCACTCGTTACGGCTCTGATTGTCTTTGCTGCCTTCAGGTAAATACAAATAGGCTTTTTGTTCAGCATGTCTTAAGGCAGTCTCATCCTAATTGCTATCAGATCCTCTGTGGGTTTGTTTTGTGGGTTTTTTTTTTTTAGTTATTATTTCCTAACCATTCTAAGATTGTTGATGGTGATGGGTTTTTCTCTGTTTGTGCTGTAATAGCTCCCTGCAGGTGTTAGAACATCCAAACTGCCTGGGCAATCTGATTTAGCCTCTTTCATGTGGAATACAGTGCCCAAACTCACACCACTATTAGTGTCAGATAACAATTCCTTCAGCATATGGCAGCACATACCCTGCAGAAACTGTGTCTCCTGCCCCTGACCCAGAGGTGATTCCAAACTGCCCATTCCCTCTGGGAAAAGATTCCAGAGCTGGGAGCTACAGAGAGAGCTTTAAATAAATTGAAAGGTTACATTTGATGATGATGATGATGATGATGATGGATTTTAGGAAATGGATCCTGGGGTGGGTTGGCACTCTCACAGGTCACATCCCAGGACCTTGAGGCTGAGATGCCCAAACCTTGAAGGAGATTCCTTCAGCTCAGGGTAGAGGTGTGGACAGGGCAACCTGGGCAGATAGAATTGTGGAATCATTTAGGTTGGAAAAGGTGTTTGAGGTCCTCGAGCACAACCATTAACCCAGCACTGCCTAGGCCACCACTAAACCATGTCCTCAGGTGTTTTAAGCACCCACAGGGGTGGTGACCCAACCACTTCCCTGGGCAACCCATGCCAGTGCTCGACAACCCTTTCCATCAAGAAAATCTCCCTAATATCCAACCTGAACCTCCCCTAGCACAGCTTGAGGCCTTTTCCTCTTGTCCTGTGCTTGTTACTCTGGAGAAGAGCCTGATAGCAGCTCGGTGACCTCCTCCCTTCAGGAAGTTGCAGAGAGATGAGAAGGTCCCCCCTGAGCCCCCCCAGCTCTCTCAGCAGCTCCTCATCAGATTAATGCAGTTTAGGGCAAAGCAGCCACTCCTCTGGCAGCCACCTCCCAGTGTGGGACTGACACCCACTCAGCCTTCTCCTCTCTCTGACCACAAAGGGGCTGAGAGGCTTGTTGAGCCCCCTGCAAGCTCCTTCAACAAAAAATGGTGCTTAGAATAATTAAAAAGTATTATTGTAACACAGCCCCAGGGTCCCACAGTTCCTCCCTGCTTCTGGCATCTCCTCTGAAGGTGTGGTGATCCAAGGACAATTCCACTGAACCTTTATTAGCTAAAACAGATGATAATTGCTCTGCTCCCTCCTGCCTGTCACCCTCTCAGGCAGTGACAGGTCACTTGTTTGCTTTGGGAGGTGCTGGCAGTTTGAGTTTTGCTGAGATTTCTGTCGAAGAACAATCTTTATTTTCTCTTTCCATGTCAGAAAATTCCACTGCACACGGAATTACATCCACATGCACCTGTTTGTCTCCTTTATCTTGAGAGCAATTGCTGTTTTCACCAAAGATGCTGTTTTGTTTGCAGATGAAACCATGGACCACTGCCTGATGTCAACGGTACTGAACCTCCCCTCTCCCTTATCCTTAACATTTCATTCTTGGGATTCCTAAATCCCATTTCTCTTTAGCTGGCTAGAACTGAAACCTTAACACAAGCAACACAAAAGACCAAGTGTTATGGTTGCACTGGGCTTTGATAGCTGAGTTGCAGGTCTCTTATGCAGCTGCAACAATTTCTACCAGCAAAGAATTTAATCTGTGAGAGAAACCCAGTATTTCCCTTCCAAAAAAAAAAAAAAAAAAATGAAGTGAAGTCAATTCAATTTATGGAATAAATGAAATATTGTTAGAATGTCTTCGTTCTTGCGTGGTAACACTGAATTTTACACCTGCTTGGGGAGAAACCAGACCTGATGACAGTGGATTTAACAGATTTTTCTCTCTCTGCCCTTGCAGGTTGCCTGTAAGGCTGCTGTGGCTTTTTTCCAGTTCAGTATCTTGGCCAATTTCTTCTGGCTTCTCATCGAAGGGATTTACCTGCAGACCCTGCTGCTGCTGACCTTTGTGTCCCACAGGCAGTTCGTGTGGGGCTTCGTGGTCACTGGCTGGGGTCAGTACTCACTGTTTTGGGGTCAGTAGTCACTGGTTGGGGTCAGTGGTCACTGGTGGGGTCAGTAATCACTGTCTGGGGTCAGTACTCACTGTTTTGGGGTCAGTAGTCACTGTTTTGGGGTCAGTAGTCACTGGTTGGATCAGTAATCACTGGTTGGGTCAGTAGTCACTGGTTTGGGTCAGTAGTCACTGGTTGGGGTCAGTAGTCACTGGTTGGGTCAGTAGTCACTGGTTGGGTCAGTAGTCACTGGTTGGGTCAGTACTCTGTGGGTTATTTACCATTCCCCTTCACTGCCACAAAGAGATAAAATGTGGGTTTTGAGGCCAAAGATGCCACCACTGGGAGGAAAGTTGCCCCTTTATTCAGTGCTGTCACAAGAAAACCACATTTCACTGCTTTGCCTTTCTCACCTTATTTATTTGTCCTCTTTATTTCTCTTATTTGTTTATCTCATTGGTTATTTACACCAATCACCACAGGGGTGATTAATCCAGCCCTCAGGATGATGATTAATTTGTCTGGGTGACATCCTAGAGACACTCTGTCTTCCTCCACTGAATAAAGAAGTTTGGGGGACTAACTTAGAGCTGATATTTTGCTTTTAGCAAACAGAACCTGATGGATAAATCTTAAATCATGTGAATTCAGAGCTAAGAATCAAACAATTCTTTTTTGTTTTGTTTTTGAGAGAACTCCCGGCATTAATAAATTTTTTGAGGTTTTACAGCAGTTAAATTTTTCCCTGATTGCCAGAAGGGGAATGTGTAATACCTAAAATTTCTTTCACTGCACAGAGTTGTTTTTATGACTCTCAGATATTCCTGTGCCTCACCTGGGCTATTTTAAAATAGAGGCACCCAAATTAAGCAGGTACAATGACATTTTTTTTGCCTTAGCGGGGAAATCCGAATTATCCCCAAGTAAATATTAATTTATCCTTTACATTGACATTCTCAGACTTTATAGAATGTAATTAAATTCTTTTTTGAGCTGTTCCAAATAGGAATGTCTGAAATCAGACTCTCAGACCTTGCTTAATCGTGGCTAAATTGAGATAACAAAGGAAACAACTCAATTAATAACTCAGCAATCCTCATTTCCCTCTGAAATCACCGGGGGTAATAACTCAGATCTTGGGTGATGTGGATGCAAATATTTCTCTTCATTAATTAAACAGACAACTTGAACTGAACTTAGTCCCAGCTTAAAGGACTTGAACAAAGGGCTAAAATTTAGAAGAACATCTTCTAAACCTTTCTTACAGCTCTCAAATGGTGTTTAGAAAGATGTTCCCTTTATTTCTGGGGATTTATCAGTGACAATGTCACCTGGTTTGGATTAGAGCCCCTTTTTTTTCCTACAGCTTTGGAGGTCACTTGGTCTTTGGAAATTCAATCCCACAGGAAGAGAGCAAAAGCAATTTTTACTTTATAGGCCTTCTTAAAACCAAATTAGTCATAAGTGCAGAAGGACAAGCAGTAAAAAGAGGGAATAGAAATCACTAATTGCTGGATTTAATTACATTTTCATGGAATTCTTATCAGCTGGTGGGTCCAGAGTGATTAGCAGAGGCCCCTTAGGACAAAAATGTGAATTTTTCCACAAAAAGCTGGATAAAAGAGCTCCAGGTAAATAAATGGTTACTCCCACTTCACAAATAATTCATAAGCAAACCTTAAGTTATTCTGAACATTTACTTTGGAAAATGCAGTTTCACAGCACCCCTTATTCTCTTTTTTTTTTTTTTTTTTTTAATTACATCCTCCTGCCCTTTTATTCCTTTTTTTTTCCCCTTTGAGCTACAAATTGAGTTCTTTCATAAAGTTATTTAAAATTATCTGCCCCATCACTGGCCCTTTAAACATCCAACCTGTCCCACCGTGGCCCTGCTTGGATTAAACTCTCCTTGGGACAGGGAATTCCAACCAATTCTTGTGTTCCATGTTGGTTTTTCCAGGAGCTCCTGCTGCTGTGCTGTTGGCTTGGGTGCTGACAAGAATCCACCAGCAAAACACTGGGTGAGTCAGAGCTGGGAAAAGGAAGAAGTATTTAAAAAAAAAAAGAGGTATTTAAAAAAAAAAAAAAAAAAAGGAAAAATCCACATATTCCCAAAGTTCTGCTTTTAATCTTTACACTTTATATGGTGGTCAGTGAGAAAATGGTTTGAATTCTTTTGATTTTGATGTTTGTGTGTGGGATAATAAAACCTCGGTAATAACTGCTGAAATTTGGTTTAGTTCCCTAATGGCCAGTCCTGAAATGATTGTATTTGAAGAAAACGTGTTATTTATATAATTATATATAATTATATAGAAGAAAAATATAATAATATGTAATCTTTATATAATTGTATATAAGAAAATTATATTTTAAGAAATCATCTGTTTCTGTTTAAAATCAGCCATAAATGACTCACCCCAATCTTTGCAAATAAGAACCTCCCAAACAAACACATCATGTCAATTTATTTCCATTTGATTATTTGATTTTTAGTCTATTCTCATCTTTTAATCTGAGAGCCAGATATAAATATTGGTTATTAAAGCTGTCCTGAAGGTGTCCAGGTCATTTCACAGGGATAATCTCTTGGAAAAGAGACCCTTTAGCACCTCCCTGCTCAGAACTCGGACGGAGAGCAGGGAGAAAAGCAGCAAAGGTGCCTGAAAATACAAATTTCTTGGTTTTCTTTTGCTCCTCCAACCTTTGCTTCTTCCAGAATAAATTCCCTTTAAACTGATTTACACAGAGATTTCAGGGAGGGCACCAGTGCTGGCAGGGACATTTAGGTAGGGATTTCAACTTTTCTGGGATAGAAGAGATTTTTTTGTGTCAGGAAAGCTCCAATGGGACAGATAAAGTGACAGGTTTTGCTTGTGCTTTCAGATGTTGGGATGATGATGAAAATGGAGTGGTGTTGTGGATCATCAAGGGCCCCATCCTGATAACTGTATTAGTATGTTTGGTTTTTATTTTTATTTTCCCTTTAGTATCTGTATACTGATCATTTTAGCTGCTGTATTTTAAAATAATTTTATCTGGTATATTTTAAAAATAATTTTATTGTTTTTTTGGGTTTTTTTTTTTTTTAATAAGTTCTTAGGATGTAAATTTTATACAAAAAAAATCTCCCTTATTCACCCATTTACACCACCTAAATTCGGGGAGGGAGTCCTATGTCATTCAGGTTTATTAATCTGTTATAACCCCTGTCCCAAATAATGAAGGGAACAGGAGGGACTGTTCAGACCCTGTAAGATCTGGGAGGTGCTGGCATTAAGAAAAACAGGGCATTAATATAAATAAAATAACATAATAAAATGAGATTGAGATAATTCAACACAATTTTCACCATTTTATGTACAAATATGTGTGGGTGGGGAAAATAATTGCTCTTTATGATGCTGCTGATTGGGTCTGAGGACAGATCTGCTCGGGTTTATGGCTCTGCACTCCCTCTGACTGGGGATTTTCAGTGATTTGTACCAGCTGAAGGGACCTCCTGGTCTGCAATAAATTTACAGCTTTTGCCTTATCTTTTCAGATTAACTTTATTATATTCATGAATGTGATCAGGATTCTGGTCCATAAGCTCAAATCTCAGGAGGGAGGAGGGAGCCACTCGAGCCACTTTGTGTGAGTATTTCTGAGTTTCTTCACATTGACCTGTTCTGTTGTGAGAAACATTTTCTGGGCAGCAGCACAAAATGTTCCACTCTTCTTCTACTAGAGACAGAAACTCCCAGGAGAAATAACAATGTGAATGTTCCTTTTCATCCCAAATATCACCTCTCTTTCTTTCTTCAGGGGGAAAAAGGAAGGGGGGGTGGGTTGGGGACAATGAGAAGAGCAAAGCAGAAAGTTTTTACAGCTGTAAGAGGACCCAGATTGAAAGTGTAAACACTAAATATCAGGTAATGAATCCACAACTGGCCACATGGAGAAAGATGCAGATTTAAGTTGAATTTCCTTTGAATTCTTAGCAGCAGCATGATGGTGATGTTCTGGTAACCAAATTTATGAACCACTTTGAGAATAATCAGGATCTTTCCATAAATTCCCTGGTGTAGCTGCCTCCATTCTGCATTAAAACATCCTCCAACATCTAATTGCTGTCACTAATTCCATGTTTCTAACTCTGCCTTGTTCTTTAATCCCTGGTTTTGCAGGAGACTTGCTAAATCCACCTTGCTTTTAATCCCCCTCTTCGGAGTTCACTACATCGTGTTTGCGTTTTTCCCGGAGAGCACCGGGCTGGAAGCTCGTCTGTACATCGAGCTGGGCTTGGGTTCCTTCCAGGTAAGGTGGAAAAAAAGGTTTAACAAGGTTTAATCTGTGCCATCACCTCCTCAGCTTGGTTATTACATCAGGTTTCACCAATCAACCAAATCCAACACACGCATGTTCCATCTTCCTCCTTCAGTGGCCCCTTCTGGTTTTTGCTCCCTTATTATTATTTGAAATCTCACTTTACTTTTGAATCCTCAGTCAGACTTCATGTTAATACAGAGAAAATACAATATCTACCTGCACTGAATAACAGTGTATTGGATAACAAGAACAGACTGAATAACAGGAGCTCCTTGAAGATCAGTTTATGGATGGAGGAGAACTGATTAAAAATGATTTCACAAATAATAAAAATAAGGATAGGAGGAATGGACAAACAAGGAGAATATATTACAACCTTCTCTGCTTTTACCCCTCTGGAGTTTTGTATCATGTCAGTGTTTCATGGTTTATTTTGCTACACTGCCAGTCAGAACAATGCCATGGATTTGAGAGGGGATGGTGCACTCTGTAATAAGTTTAATTATTGTAAATATAGATTAGAAGAAGGCAGATGCCTCTACTCCCTTATCTGAGGGAGATGTTTGCAGGATACAATAAACAGCAAATCAGTCCCTACTGTCTCCTTACAAGGGCAATAATAAACATAAAATATCACCAGTCCCTTGAGGAATTTAATTCTATTATGAAAGCCCAATAAACAGTGCCACATCACCCCACTTCCAATGGCAAAAAATTAAATATATTATATTTTTTGCCATCTATCTTACTCAAATTGTGAATGAAACTTGCTGTCTATCACTGATTCTATGCTTGAAATCCTGATTATTGCCTCTTTTCCTCCCTGCCCTCCCTGCTCCAGGGTTTTGTTGTCGCTCTCCTCTATTGCTTCTCCAACGCAGAGGTGAGTAACGAGCACGTGAGATCATCCAAACCTTTAAAGCCCAGGGGCTCCTCTGTTTTTTAATTTCTGTTCCTATTTCCAGAGTAAATCAGTACTTTGAGCTGCTGCTGAAAGCCTGGTGTGCCCAGAGCTTTCTTTTTCCCTCTGTAACTTCATTCCTTTATTATTCATCCAGTGCTGCCAGGGGGACACAAATGGCCTTTGGAGCCGTGACCCTCCACAGATCCTTCCTGGCTTTCCTGCCGGGGATTTGGCTCCTGCTTTGTGTCCTATGCCTGTCACCGTGGTGTCTCCATGGAAAGCTTGTGATGTTCCTTACCTTTTTTAAGTTTATTTTCTCCTAGCGAGTTTCTTCCTTTCCCCTTTTCTCCTTTTCCTCTTTTCTCTTTTCCCCTTTTCCCCCTTTCCCGTTTTCACCCTTTCCCCTTTTCCCCCTTTCCCCTTTTCCCCCTTTCCCTTTTTCCCCTTCTCCTTTCCCCCTTCCTCTTTTTTCCCCCTTTCTCCCTTTTCCCCCTTTTTCCCTTTTTTCTTCTTTCCCTTCTCCCCCTTTCCCCTCTTTCCCCTTTCCTCCTTTTTTCCCTTTCCCCCCTTTTCCCTATCCTACTTTTTTCACTTTTCCCCCTTCCCCCCTTTCCTCCCTTTTTTTTCCCCTTTTTCCTCTTTCCCTCTTTTTTCCTTTTTTCCCTTTTCCCCGTTTTCTCCCCCTGACCCCTTTTTCCCCTCTCTTTACCCTTTTTTCTCCCTTTCCTCTTCCTTTCCCCTCCTTTTCTCCTTTCTTTCCCCTCCTTTTCCTCTTCTTTGCCTCTTTTTCCCCATTCCCCTCTTTTTCCTTCTCTTCCCTCCTCTTCCTACACTTTTCTCCCCTTTTCCTTCCTTTTCCTCCTTTTCCCCCTTTTCCTTTTTTCCCCCTTTTTTCCCCTATTTCCCCTATTTCCCCTTTCCCTTTTCCAGCACGACCCCACTCATTCCCTTATTTTGCTCAAACCCTTCCTTCCCTGGTTTTCTAACACCATTACCATTTGCAGAAGTTCTCTGCAGTCCATTTTAGCTCCTCCTGCCATTTCCCAACCTGACCACATTTGCTGCCACTTCCCCCAGAGGAGCAGAATGACCCAAAACTGATGAGAAGATGTAAAAACACGTCCCATCCCCAGCAAAGGGTGCAGGCAGATGAGAAGAGTGACCCTTAGGTGGCTCGAGTCTCCCCTCCAGATTAGAGTGGACACTTTTAGAATCATAAAATCATTAATGTTGGAAAAGCCTTCCAAGGCCATCAAGTCCCCTCTCTGTCCCATCCCCACCCTGTCCCCCATTCCAGGGCACTGAGTGCCACGGCCAGGTCTTCCTGGGACACCTCCAGGGCTGGGCACTCCAAACCTCCCTGGGCAGCCCCTGCCAATTCTTAACAACCCTTTCAGTGAAGAAATTCCTCCTGATGTCCAACCTGCCCCTCCCCTGGCGCAGCTTGAGGCCAGTTCTTGTTTTTTATTTGTTGTGTGGGAGAAAAGGCCGACCTCCACCTGCAGCCCCCTGTCAGGGGGTTGTGGGGAGCAATAAGGTCCCCCCTGAACCTCCTTTTCTCCAGAGTGAACCCCCCCCCCAGCTCCCTCAGCTGCTCCTCACAGGACTGACCCTGCAGACCCTTCAGCAGCTTCAGTGCCCTTCTCTGGACACGCTCCAGCCCCTCACAGGGAGGGCTGAAGGTGCAATTATCCTACTCATGGATGAACAATGCCTAAAATACCTCAGGAAAACAATTTACAATGGCCATTCTAATGCTGTTCTGAGAGAGGGACTTCAAGACTGACTCCAAATCCACAACGCTCTCCTTCCCATCAGGAAGACGTTTTTACATCCCCTCACCCTCCTTGCCAACAGCATTCAACAGCTCCCAAATTGCACCTCCCACCACCCAAGCCCAGGGGGTGTTAAAAAAGGGCCAGGCAGGGTGTGATCTCTGGCCCCAGACTGGAGCTGGGTTGGCTCCTGTCCATGTTCCTTGGGAAAACTGCTCCTGGAGCAGCTTGGCCACTCCTTCCTCCTTGGCAGTGCATCTGTTACTGCTCTCTGCAACCATAAATATCGATTATTATTTCCTCTGTGGGTGTGTGTTCCTCCAGTTTTCATTGTCTGTGACAATGTGACAACGTGAGAGGCTGTGCTGCTGCCAAGGAAGGTGTTATTCCCTCGGGATGAAACCAAGGGCTGGGATTATACACGGGAGTTTGCTGGGATAGCACTGGGATACTGGATTGGAGGAGGAAGCCTCTCTTTTAATGTACTGCTGCATGGAATTTTTGAAATTAGGTCTATTTATTTTTGATAAGTGAATAGGCACACAGTTCCAGTGCTTCTAAAAACGTGGTAAGGATTAATCCTGGTTTTCCTGGTGCTTTTGAGACTCTGGGCTATGTGGTCAGGCAGACATTCTGGAATATTTTACCTGCAATGCCCACTGGGCCTTGATTTTCTGTTTCTTTTGTTTTGAACTCTTCTTTTCTGCAGGTTCAAAGTGAACTGAAGAAACAGCTGTGCAAGTGGCAGTATCAGGAATACCTGACCTTCCCACACAAACAGGGCACTCTGTCCAGGGAAAACAGCCCTGTCAACTACGTCACCCAACTGTCACTGCTAGAAAAAATCAGTCCAAAAAGGAAACCATCTGGGGCCCACAATGATGTAACCACTGTCTGAGGCTTTCTTGCTGTGGCATTGGGGTGTGCTACCTAAGAGATGGTAAAAATTGGAGCCTCTGGGCTTTCCAGAGTGTGAATTCTGTAAATTCCTTGTGCTGGATGTGAGCTGCTTTTCTCACCTGCTCCAGATTCATATCCCAATCCTGGCTCTCTCCTGAAGTATCTAAAATCCACTTGTTTTGTTGTGAAAAGCCAGGCCTGGGGATAGTGGGAATCAACAGGTTAGCACCCCAAAAAATACAGAAAGAACCTACAATAACTCTCCCCAGGCCCAGCATGTTTGTCATGTCTTCGTTAATGTTTCCCAAAAGTTCCAATTTTCCAGTGCATTATTCCCTAACTTTCATTTGAAAGAGTTATTTGGTGGCCAAGCTTTGCCATAACAATTCCTGGTGTTGTTTTGAGACAGCTTGAGTCAGTTTAGTGGGAATTCAGCACAGAAACTTGCCAAGCACCACCTATGGAACAGCAACCTCCTTTAAAAGGACTCTCAAGGTGTCTCCAGCGCCACAAAAAAAAAGGTAGTTACAATATCTGCCTGGGTGTTTACATTCTATGCCTGTTGAAAAGTTATTAAATTAGATCAGAGGATCCCAAACCCTTTCTTGTCCATGGGAAAACATGGATCAGCTGAATATCAGGCAGAGTGGGGATGAAGGAAGACATGAGGGAGTGTCCAGCTGGGCTACCTTGAGCTCAGAATGACTTACAAACCTGGTTTCAGTGCTCAGATGCTGCTCTTTGTGAGCTGGAACAGACCTGTCACCACAGCCCTGAAGATGAGCTGGATCCATCAGTGAAATATGCAATTAAACTGGGCTTTTTGCCTGTTTTGGGGGCACCTGCCTTTGAGGACTACATAGGTGTGATAACTGTGATTGTCTCAGCGTTCCTCAGCTCGTTAGCACTCCACTCGCTGATGTTCCAGAATTATCCACACAGCAGTGAGGTCCAGTGAGGCAAAGGATGGCCCAGTGAAGCACAGAACCAACCTTATCCCTGCATCACTCCTTTGGGTCACCTTCCCCTTCCTCCAGGACTGAGCTGGACTCTGCCTCAACCTCTCCAAAAGTGAAGAAAGGTACACAAGGTAGAGCTGCAGCTCCTTTGGAGACAGGATCATTCCCAGGAGAACCTGCCTCAGACTGGGAAGCCCTGCTGGAGATCTCAGCCATCCACATCCTCCTGGCTCTCTGGGAGCTGCAGCATCAGTTTAGCTCAAAAAAAAAAAAAAAAAAAGTTCCAGCCCCTCAGTTTGCTCAGCTCTTGGTTAATTATTTAGGTCCACAGACATTTGACTTGTGGAAACTTCTTTATTGGTTTTAGGTGTTTCATCTCTAGTTCTGTTGTTAGAGCAGGGATGAATCGTCCAGGTTTCTATAAATATGGTTCAAATGAGTTATTTATTAATGAAGCATTTAACCCCTCTGTCCCAATGAGTTGTGTGTTCTTTGTAAGGAGTAATTCTGTCTATTCTGACAATCAGAATCCTCATCAGTTTTACCTGTAAAAGTGACCTTTGCTCCTGTGTTGTTTCAATCTGTTGAAAAACGTTGTGATTTGAACACATTCATATGATGTACAGCTATGAAATGCAAGTGATAATTGCGGTTTTGTGAGTTTGGAAATTTAATTTATGTCAAGTTGGGTAGTTCATTTGAGACTTTATTAAAAAAAAAAGTTTAAGAATCCTTTTTTTGGAGTGTGCAAAAGTTTCACGGATAACGATTGTGTTTGGGCTGTGAAAAGGCTGCTGATCCCTCCGTGATGGCACACTGAGGGGATGATGGAGCGTGTGGGAGTCGGGAATGCTTCAGGGATATTTTTCTCCGCAAGGAATGCAGCAAAAGGTTGTCCCAAGGTGAGTTTAGCAGTTCTGTGTGGAACCACTGCCCTCTCCTGGAGCTGGGGATGCTGCTGGCTCGTTCGGGTGTGCTCCTGAAAGCCAGGAGTGCTCCAAAACACTGCCCCCTGCTCACACTTCAAGTATTATTTTTTTAAAAATCTCTTTCCAAACTACAGGAAAACCTGGAAAGATCAAACCCAGCTGTTTCAGCTGGTCAGTTTAACCAAAATTCACCTCAGAGAGTAGAATTTTAACTCTGATGGTTTGTCCACTTTTCAGAAGTTTGATTATGTGGGCTCCAGATAAAAACAAATCCTTCCAGCTGCCAACTTTTCCAGTGCAGAGCTTCCCCAAGGCTGCCTAATGCACCCAGAGCAAGGATTACTGGAATGTCTGAGTAAGATTTTTTTTTCAGTTGGAGAAAATACAACTAAATCCAGGGCACTCTGCTCCTTGGTGTGTTGACAGACCTTGTAAATGAGGTTTTCCTTTTTTTAAACCAGGCATGTCTGGTTTTTGGAGCAAATTGTTGTAGTGTGGTATTGTGTCTTTAGGATAGTGGGGACTTACAAAGGGCTTCTAGAATAAGCTGAAATGCTTTTGGAGGTGCCTTTTCTTTCTCTGCCTCTTAACTATAAAATGAGCCTTAAAAAAAGAATCAGAGTAGATGTGACTTTTAGAAATTCGGCTTTTTGCAGATTCTGTGTCCCACATTTGCTGATCTCCATGATCAGGGAGGTACTGGCTGCTGCAGCCCTTCTGCACAGGGGGGAAAGGGGAGTCACATCTTCTGTGGAATCCTCTGTTTCAGTGCTGTGAATGCACCTGATATTTTAAAATCATTAAACCCCAATCTAATGATTGAACTCTTTAGGTTTGACTATAAAAGAAATGAAGCCTTGGAAGCACCACAGGAGTTTTATGGAGACCAATCTTTTTTCACCCTTGCCAGCTGGCAAGGTGTTTGAGGACAACAGGATTTTTTTTTTTTCTCCTGTTTAGATGCTTTAGAAATAATATTTAGTTCCCCAAAGGCCTGTGGATCCAAACTCAGAGGTGCAGGGGGTGTTTGGTTGCATGGGGAGTGTGTTGCCTTTGTTTGGTGTAATTAGAACCCAATCATGTTCGATACTGGTTCAGGGTGGTAAAAACCTTTCTCATGTAACTCCACTGGTTGATGGGGAAGGAGGAGGGCTCATGGCCCATTAAAGGCAAAAACTTCACTCCTGGTTGGTCCAGGACTGACTTGGAATAGCAGAATCCACAGACTCCTCCTCATGGGGAAGGAAGAAAATTTCAGCCCCCCCCCCAAAAACCCCTCCACCCTGTTGCTTCAGGAAAAAGAAAAATACACTACCCTGCAACTTAACGGACAAAAAGTTCTCTTTGGTGCAATTTTATATCAGAACAGACTTATACAAAATGATAATACATTTATTGTGTCCTCTACAGCAGTATACATGTTAAAAACAATTTCTCAAAACACAAAAAAAGGTTAGAAAGCAGCAATCGATATCTTGTGTTTTCACCTCATAACAAAGCTCAATAACCCCAAATCCCGTTACCAGTTAAACCAGTTTTGACCAAAAAAAAGGTCAGTATTAGACCCAACAGGCCATAACTTTGTACCTTGACACAGTCAAAAGCCAAAATACAGCTTTCCATCCAATAACTTCCCCGAGCTAGAGCGTGTTTGCGTCGCCACTAAACTGACAAGTAGAAGGGAGAGAGAGAGAGAATGAACACACCAAATATTTGTTTGTACAGGTTATACTGATACACAAAGGCCTCTGGAGACTTCTCTGCAAGCACAAAGTCCGTGGGGAAAGGCATATGCAGAAGCCTAAGGGATTTGGGACACTGAAGAGTGTCGTATCACACAGTGTGGTATCACACAGTAATTCTTCACATGGATGAATTCCCCAAATAAAGCCCGTGGGAAATTGCAGTTTGAGTCGTAAGAAGGTGAAAGACCACGAGGTTCAAGACATTGTTCAAGCCCTGCTGGTGTGTTTTCATACACAGAGTACAATGTGTATTTAGCTGAACTGAGCTCTTCAGCACAGAGAGACACGGAGCTGAACATCAGAGCATCCTTCGCTGCCGCTGCACCCTCCACATCTTCCTCAGTCGTCCTTTAAATGCAATTCTGAACTGGTTGCATGTTCCTGACTGCTGAAAGCAGGGGGTAAAATCCTAAATTTTCCCTTTTTCACTGCATGTGCACTATATACTATGGTTTGTTTCAGGACACAGAAGTGCTGGTCATACAGACACAACCTGACAGAACAAGACCACCAAAAAACTTTATCAGGTGTAACTCCTCCCTCAGATCTGGCTGCTGATACCCAACAGAAGCCACCCCCAAGCTTTTCAAAGCCACTCAGCAGGCACAAAACAGAACAGGAGAGACCAGGCAAAGCTGCCAGGGAAAATCCAGCTCTGTCTAGGCTTCCACAGTGTCAGCATCTGTCTCCAGCACAACCATCTCGATCTCCTGGGGGAAAGAAAACCCTTGCAAAGTGTGAATCACCTCCCCTTCCAGTGGACATCCAAAAAAAAAAATGAGTTTTGACTTTTGTGCTCTGAAATTGCTCTTGTGGCTACAGAGGCCAAGGGGAGAAAGCAGATCAAAGGAAGACACCGGAGCTGTTGGTGTCCAGAGTGGAGTGGTGGGGGTGTCTCCTTGTCTGACTGCTCAGGGACACGAGAGCTCACCCAGGACTTTAACTGTGGGCCAGACTCTCTGATGATGAAGGTGCCAGATGTTGGAAGGGACACACATCCAATATAGCCCTTGATATTTAACTCTAAAGAAAGAAAACTACTTTAAAACAAGTATTTGGTTGGGTTTTTTTTACGGACATAGAAACAGGACTCCAAGAGACGGTAAGATAATAAATCCAGCACCTCAGTTTGGAAGTGGATCCCACTCAGGGAGTTCATCTGTGTCCTAGATCCCCTCACAGAGCTCAGAGATGTGGCCCAGGATCTCTCACAGACTCCAGTCCTGGCTGGCAGCTGGAGGTGTCCATAAATCCTGCTCTGTCCTTCCTACTTCCCTTCCATGTCCTGCTGAGGAAACATTCACTGCTCCCATAATATTACCAATATTATGCAGTGATTATAAGCATTATATTGATAATATAAGCCCACATTTCTCTGGAAGCTCTGCCCACACCTCAAATAAAAGAGAAAGTCTTCATATCATGAAACGACGTTATCAAAGCAAGGAGGGAAATCTGAATTTATTGGGCATTGTAGGGTTTGGATCTATGGGAGCCTTTGCACAAAGACAGGTGAGATTGGAGCTCTTCAGGAGCCTCCCAAGCATCTATTGTTCCATAGAAAAATGAACTTCTTTTCTTTAATCATCTCCCATGAACACTCTCTGGGAATGTGCTCTGACATCAGCAATTGTTTTTGAAACCCTATTTGAAAACAATTTCAAATAACAAGGCAAATAAAGCCAATTAAATTAATGAGGTTTCCATTTCTTTTATTGCCACGGTTTGCTAAAATCACTCTGGACATATTTTTTTTTTTTTTCCTCTGACACTTAAATTTTTATGTCTGATTTCTGTCAGGGCTGGGCTGGAAAAATAAAGTTGTATCTTTTTATGGTTTGCAGATCAAATTCAGTGGGGATTTAGCAGCCATGTCAGACACATGAGCACTGAAACCTCCCAAACTGACAGTGTCTTTTAGCCCATTTGAATGATGATTTCTTGCAGTATTTTGACTGACTATGTGTCCTATCCCTCTGAGAGGAAACAGCTCCTCTTGCAAGATCACGACTGAGAACAGAAAGGGAAAATACAGGAATTACTTTCCCTTTAGATCTGGCTGCATGAAAATTACTTAAAACCCAAATACCATTTATAGACTTTCAAGAACTGGAATTCTATCTCTTAGTTTTTATTTTTCCTTCCTTTTTTTTCTGTCTTTTTTTTTTTTTTTTTTTCCCAGGGTGTTTGACATGCTGCTTCCAGGTAATTTTCCTGCTATTCTGCATGGATTCACACCTGTATTTGATTCCTCACATTGTTTTTGCTGCCCAAATTTGCATTAGAGCTGAAACAAATGCAGTTTAATAGCATGATTTTTTTTTTTTTGACTTATCTTTCAGCTGTATAATCAAAGACAAACTGCAGATTTCATCTGAAATAAAGCTGTTTATACCTCAGGAAGAGGCAAGAGTGGTATGAAAAGGAACCTAAGAGAGCCAGGAATTATTTCAACTTGGAATTCAGGAAAAACAAACAAACAAACAAAAAACCGAAAATGTTTCTATCTGCCTTAAGAAAAAAGTTTTGCAATAACTTTCCAGTGGGAAGAGAAGGTGAGAAAAGAAAAGCCAACTGAATTTTACCAGGAGAGGTGATCAGTTTAGGAGTGGGAATATTATAATATGGAATAATGGCAGTTACAGAGCTTTCCTTCACGTTGAGCAAATAAGTTTTGTTCTTGCTCATTTTGGCTTTGCTAGTTTTCAGTTACTGATTTCTTTTGTCCATGGGATGAGGAAAACACCCCCTGAATCTTTGAGACCACCAGAAGCAAGCACTGAAGCTTTCCTGCTATTCAGGAGCAGAATTTCACCCACCATGGACATGAAAATATTAGGAAAAGCCACAATTTTGCAAAATGACACTGTTAAGGTAAATTATGGTAACTAATCCTTCTGTCCCTGCTGGAAAAGGATCAGATTCTCCCAGGTCAGGTTTCCAGGAGTCTAAGAAACTTTATTGAGTCCCATTCTGGTCCTCACACTTCAAGAAAGGTCCCCAAAAGGGCCTTGCAAGTCCTACAAAGAGGATGAAATTCTTTCTTCACAAAGATCCAGGTGGAAAATACAAGAGGAACAAGCACAAGTTGCACCAGGAGAGGGATCATTTTGGTAGAAGAAAAGAGTTTTTTAGAGTAGGAACAGCCATTTACAGGAACAACCTCCCCAGGGAGGGGGCACTGGGGGAGGTGTCCAAGAGGGGACTGGACAGGGGGCTAAATGACCTCACTGAGCTCCCTTTCTCATGGACCAGATGGCCACTCAAGGTCACTTCCAGCCTTGGCTGTTGGTTCTGGGATGCTCTACACTCCCTGTGGAAGGTATCATCTCCCACTTGCCACTGATGATGGAGAGAGTGCGGGCAGAGTCACCTTTGCAGGTGTGATCTCAGATCACCAGCACAGGCAGGGCATGCCCAGTTCTGGTGCTTGTTTGGCCTGGGAGTTTCAAGACACGGCCTTTGAGCTGCAGTGAGAGACAGATGCTGAAAAGGAGGAGCCAGACACCAAACACAGTGTCTGAATTTAACTTCCCAGCTGCACCTCTTCTGCATTTTACTCTGGACTCCCCTTCATCTCTGTCCCTCCTCCCACCACCCCATTTTAAACCTGGCTTTCAAATACAAATCCTTCAGCGCCACAGAGGAACTCGGGCACTTTTCCCCAAGGAACAAAAATTCCCAGAATTAAACATTTAAGTTTCTTTACCTGGGCTCTGAGTTCCAGATATCCTAAATGGAGGTGAAGGAGGTGAGGTCACCACGCAGCAACAAAACAAGCCTCGCCCTTTACAACGCAGTTTGTAGTGTTCATTTTGGGATGTCAATTGTCCTGTAGGACCAGCACTCCACACTGACAAGTCAATAATCCAACAGTGGTTAGATACAGTGAATAGTCACAAAAGCTGCAGCACAGGAAGTTTTTGTACACTCAGAAAAGCAAAATAAGAAAATCAGACAGGAAACACGTTATGGACGTGGTAGAAAAAAATGGCTCAAGGAGCGCTGCACACTTGTGTCGATTTTAATTGTGGTTTGTTCTGAAGAACACAGCCTTTCTTGCTCCAAAATATAGTTCACAGTGAAAAAAATCAAACAAAGCACTGTTACACTCAGTTGGTATTTACACACACCTGGAAGTAAAACCACCTGGGGGGTTTCTTCCCTCCTGGAACAAGTGGGAATAACAACAGCCACTGGGAGTGGTGGCCACACCCTGGCAGCATCTGCAGTTTACATTCAACAAAAAGGTTTCTGGAGAGCTAATTTGTGCCAGGGCACCAGAGTCTGGTTTCAGTAACTATTTACACCTCAAGTAGCGTCTTTCCAGCAACACTGAGAAAGTTTTCAGGTGACCAAGGAAAGCCACATCTGCAAAGTGCATCAACACTTCAGGTAAGTCCAATCATCACGGAAGGGGGGTTGTTTGTGGGATATATTGTACATTTAATATGTCAGGAGGCACCTTTTCCTCTAGGAAATTCAGTGCTGGTGAATGGGACCAAAGATTTCAATTGGAACAAGAAACAAAAGGTCTGCAACAGCAGAAATTTCCCCTCTTGTCCTGCTCCTGAGCGTTGGCTCCAGGAATTAAGGGCCAAGTCCAAATTTTTATGACTATTCCACCCCTGGATTCTCTTGCTGAGACCACCAAAAATAAATAATGATAACAACGTGCTGAGGCCAAATCCCAATCCTGAGTGAAGTGGGTTTGTTCTCACAACAGCAACCAGAGTTTTGTGTCCTGGTTTGAACTGAGCTCAGGGCTGGTCTCCAATGTGCAGGATCCGAGGGTGGGTTTGGTCATGTGGACATTTGCCCACGAGGCACTGGACTGAGATCCACCAACTCAAATTGCAGAGCACTGTAGGACAGCCAGGGAAACCGCAAAATTCCGAAAGAAACTCTGGAAAAGCTTCAACAACAACAACGAAAATAAATGAAAAGATAAAGATCCAAACACCTTCTCGCTCTGGACTGAACCACAGCACGAAGTCTCCAGCCAGAGGCAGCACTTCAGCATCTTTTATCTCAAAAGTTCTAATTAATTAATGCTGGAAAACTGGCTACTTCTAGTGCAAAATAGAGCTTTTGATAATTATTTTTTTAAAATAATACAGTACTGTCAATATGATACTCGTGAAAGCCCACAATGCAGGAAACACAACCCTGATGACATCTGAACATTTAACTTTAGATTTCAAAAGTGGCCAGGCTGCCAAGCGTAGGGGAAACCTTCTCAGATAGCATTTATCGAGCGAGGAAGGGTCAATCCATCAGTTAAAAACATTTCCAGAGAGCTGGGAAGAGGGGGACAAATTCTGCTCCCAGAGCAGCAAATCGGTGCTGTAAACTTGGGAAAAAAAAAAGGTGTCCGGATCATATAAATTCCATTTAAGAAATTGGAGTAAAATGGAAGTGCTTTAAACTCTTTACTGGCCCTCTGTGCAAGGGTAGAATTCACATGGCAGGGGTGTAACCATCTCGTAAGAGCCTGATCCTGTACCAATGTACCCTCAGTCAAGATTTCTATTTCAAATTATTTTTTACATTCATTTAAACTGCTACAGTCGAGAGCAGATCACGCCCCATAAAGCACTACATGTGTTGAGGATTATTACAATTAATATTCCTTTCACAACTTTCTGAGACCTTTTTCTTCTCCTTTTAAAAATGAGTAAACTAGGATTATTTTTAAAAACCTTTGCTTAAAATGACATTAAAACTTTTTTTTTAACTTGAACTAACAGAACCAGCGAAATTAAAAGCTCACACTCAGCTGACACTAAAATTCCAAGTCTTTCCTTTTTTTTGTGTGTTTGGGTTTTTTTTTTTTTTTTGAGTTTATGATCGTGTCAACACCAAAGAACCAGCCTGAATTTTGAATTTCCTGGTTACTCTTAATTTCAGTTCCAAACTTCACCTTTAAAAGTGTCATTTCCAGTTTTGTCTTTAAAATATGCACATACACACACATATATATATATTTTATATATATATATATATATCAGTTCATGAATCCAAAGTGAAGTGAGCATTAGGATGGCCCTCAAAGCCTTTATGCTCTGGATAAAGACTCTTAAGAATTGACATCATTGACACCGGATTGAAGTAGGGAAGTACCAGTTGTGGCTTCAACTACAAGGCAAAGGCTGAAAGAACATTCTAGTTCCTCCACCCTCCCCCAAAAAAAGCAGTAAGACCATTGGTGCTTAAACAAACAGAATGTCCAAAAAGAGAGAGAACTGCCAGGGGTGGGAAGTCCTCCCAAGTCTTTCCATTTTCCTTCCACGCCATCCCGTTGTTCGGTCTCGTTGCTCGTTGGTCACCAAATGCAGATGATTTTTACCTTCCAGGGTGTTGTGCCAGATCCTCCCTGTGCCTCTGGAAGGGGCAGAGTCAACCCACAGAAGTCCAAGAGGTGGCAGAGGCACCACGGGCTGGGTGACAGCACCACCCCAAAACACCAAGGCATGACCCCAAAACACCAAGGGTCAAAGGTCATCTGCAGGGAAAGCCCACCCTGGAAAGGACTTCTGCTCTTGAGGTGGGAGGGAAGGGACAGTTATTTCTGTGATTCAAAGACCCCAAATGATCAATCTCTCAATCAATGCCAAAAAAAAAAAAAAAAAATAGACAGGTATATCTCAACTGCAGGGCCCCTTTAGAAAATTCACAGCTTAGCTGGAACACAAACAATCTCCAAAGTGTCCCTGGGGGTGGAAAAGCACAGAGGATCCCACTGCTCTTGCCTGGAATTCCTGCAGTGAGAGGCAGGTTCACATTGGCACAGCTGTTCCTGTGAGTCCACTGGGAACGTGTGACTGAATCCATCTTAATTTTCTGGAGATCTTCCCGAATGGGTTGATTGACCCAAGCACAGCAGCTCCATCCTCAGACTCCAAAGAGAAACGCTGCAGAAATTCACGTGCCAGAGAACAGGGCCAGGCTCAGACAGGTTTGACACAGGGTGGGGGGGGAAAAAAAAAAAAGAGGCAAATCCAACCCAAAAAGGGAAACCAAGTGGAAAAAATGCCAACAGTCACGTCCATTCACGGACTGGGATCAGTTTGGCAGCCGAGGATCACAACTGCACAGCAACCACTTGTTACTCTGGACGGACACGGATCACTTGCAGATGCTCTGAAATGGCAATAGTTGAGTGGGTGGGTTTGGCCTCTTGTTTGTCTGGGAAACATCCCCCATTGATGGCCTTGAGTACAGTTGGGTATTTACAGTGACTGTTAAAAAGATATATATACACACATTTCCTTTGCTCTGTCACCTCTGGAGGGGAGAGGAGGATGGAAAAGAGGGAAAGGAAGGGAAAGGAAAGGAAAGGAAGGGAAAGGAAAGGAAAGGAAAGGAAAGGAAAGGAAAGGAAAGGAAAGGAAAGGAAAGGAAAGGAAAGGAAAGGAAAGGAAAGGAAAGGAAAGGAAAGGAAAGGAAAGGAAAGGAAAGGAAAGGAAAGGAAAGGAAAGGAAAGGAAAGGAAAGGAAAGGAAAGGAAAGGAAAGGAAAAGGAGAAGGAGAAGGAGACCTACACCACCACAACCAAAACTATCATTTCATTTTTTTTTTCTCTTTCAAGGGACGTTGTTTTTTTTTTTGGTTTGCTCCTGCTGGATCTGCTCCCTCAGCTGCTCATGTGGCCAGGTTCTCCGCATTTATGCTGGACATCCGAATCTGAGAGCTGCTCTTGCTCAGAATGGACAGTTGTGTCCCCCCGTTCACTCCGCTGCTCGCTAGAGAAGGATGGCGATGTTTGAAATCCACAGCAAAATACCGGTTGACTTTCCAGCTCCTCCATTTTCTCTTTATTTCTGATTGCACCTTTAGGGAGAAACTTCAAAAGGTCATTTTTTATGTACTTCGCCGCTCGAGGACATGCTGATAAAATTATCAAGATTAGAAGAAACCCCACAATTCCACGGGACTGGTGTTTTAAGGCTGTTGTTGAACTCCCCACTTCAGCAAAATCTGAAGTGGCCTCTGCAGGGCTGAAAGGGGTCCTGGCACGTGGTGGGAACTACAGCCCAGGTTCTGTGTGTCTGACTTCAGGTAATTTAGGATCAGCCCAGAGGTGCCCAGAACAAAGGCCTGTTCAACACTAACTCCAGCAGGAAGGAAAGAAAAAACCACCCTGTTTTCATCAAAGGCATAGAAAGGACCCAAAGAAACCAGCAAAAAAAAGGTACTGGATGGATGGATGTCTGGGGGAAGCTTTGCCTTCTGATTTCAGATCCCCTCCGAGCACACTCCAGCTCTGGGGTTCACCTGTGACACCCTCCCTTCCCTGCCAGGGCTTTATGGGCACCCACAGTGAATCAGCCAGAGTAAAATTACAAGGTCAGTCAGGGAAGAAACAAATAATTCCACAGCTTTTGTTCTTTTCATCCATCACCAAACTCCTGGCGATCCTGCTGGGTGAGCATGAGAGTATATAAAGGTAAATTTGATATAAGAAAGATCTTATAAGCTCAGACCTGGCAGTGGCCTGTGACATGTTTGTGACTGAAAGAGTGCAAGAACAAGGAAATAGGTAGAGAGATTTTCCCAGTATATTTTTCCAGTCTTTAATGAGCTGCCCTGACAAAGATCTTCTCCCAGGCCTTAACAATCATTGCTAGATTTTCCTGGACTAAAAGAAGTGTCATAACTGGATCATCATAAGCCAAAATTCTAAAGAAGTGCTTTAACTGTGTGGGCAAAAGCTACAGGGAGGAAAAATCCAACTGGAAAACTTGCATTCTCTTTCTAGTACCTCTAAATCCCTATTTTGGTTAATGTAATAATTTGGTTAAATGTAAAATTAACCAAATTAACCTAGGTGGGAGATTTAGGTATCCAGTAACACCAGCTGGTGAATTATGAATACAACATTAATTCCAACAAGGCATGATCCAGATCCACCTGAGCCACTTGGGACTGACTGAGCTATAAATAATAATGCTCTCACAGCCCTGGGGGTCCTTTCAAAGTCACCTTGACTGAGCCCAGGAGCAAAAATGACCCCTAAATTTTTTTTGAGGAGCTTGGAGGTTGTTGTGGTTATATCTGAGGAAGAATCACTGGGATCAAGGAGTTTGAGACCTTTTGTGCCAGAGATCAGCTCCTGCAGCCCAGAGATGAGCAAGCACAGAGTACCTGCTGCACTCAGGCTGCTTGGAAAGAGGAGAAGAAGGTGATTTTAGGGATTAAAAAAAAAAAAAAAAGACTCCTGTTGGACTGCATGAGAGATGTGTATCAGGGGAGGAGAGAAAGGATGAGCTCCGGATATCCCTCTTAAAGCAACCTTGAGGAGGGAACTCTTTTCCATTAGTTGAGAAAATATTAACCCCAGGTATTCAGCTGGATAAACAAAGGCAGAGGAATCTCAATTTGCAGATCAGAACAGGTGAATCAGAAATTAAAAAAAAAAACAACTTGTGTGGGAAGCTGACACCAACATCAGCAGCAGTTGCCACGTGCTGAGAGGAGTGGGAGGCTTGCAAGGTACCTGGGGAGGGTCTGAGGGGGTTCCTGGCACCCCTGGGGCCGTGTGTGTGTGTAGGGACCAGCTGGAAGGTGGCAGAAAAGAAGCTGAAAACACTTGGGAGGTGCCAGCAAGAGAGTCCAAGGGGCTCGTGAAAACTTGGGATTCACCAAAGGGTTTGACTCTGTTTCCCCCCCCAGATTTCTCCTGGGAGAACTGGAGAGATATAGGGTGGGTGTACCCCAAGATGGGAAGGAGGGTGGTGGACAAGGTTTTTCACTCAGACTGGCACCCTGTCACTAGTGGGGTCCTGCAGGGATTGATCCTGGACCCCACACTGTCCAACACAGAGCCATGGAATGGTTTGGCTTGGAAGGGACCTCAAAGATCACCCAATTCCACCCCCTGCCAGGGGCAGGGACACCTTCCACTAGCCCAGGTTGCTCAGGGCCTCATCCAACCTGGATGTGAACACTTCCAGGGGTGGGGCAGCCTCATTTTCTCTGGGTAACCTGTGCCAGGGCCTCAATATCTTCATAACAATCTCAGCCATGGAGTCCAAAGCACCATCACCGGTTTGCCTGATGACACCAAACTGGGTGTTGAGCTGGACATGTCAGGAGGAAGAGTCTCGTTATGGAGAGGACAGAACAGGCTGGAAGATTGGGCTGGCAAGAAAAGGGCAAAGTTTAACCAAGCAAGTGCCCAATTCTACCAAAGCAGTGCCGAATTCCGAACCTGGGGTGACGTTTCCAAAGAGACCAGTACAGAGCCCAGTTAGGGAGGGTTCATCGGGGCCATCACCTCTGGCATGGCCAATGTTTTGGTTTAATGAAGGCACCACACAGCCTCCTTTTTTTGTGGGTTTTTTTTTTTATGCTGAGAATTGTGAGGTTCAGCCTAAGGTATCAGGGAGGATGGCAGGGGGTGAGTTAGAGGGAAGGGTCAGGACAGCAGTTACTCCCATGAGGAAATGAAATGAAAAGAAATGAGGGTGATGGGTGAGGGAGGTGAAATATTGAAAGACTTACCTCCCCATTCAAGAAACAGTAGAGAACAGCAACCACAAAACCCTGGGAGAGTGGGAGAGAAAAAAAAAATGCAATTTATGCAAAAAATAATGTAATTTATGAAAAAAGTTAATGTAATGTCATTTAAATCCTGAAGGAATAACAGAAAATAGCAGGAGTTAAAGCAGACAACCAACCAACCAACCCCAAAATCCCAGTACACAAAACACCCCCACGAGTGAACAAAGACACACTCTGAGAACTGGGCGTGCAAAGTATCTATGAAAAACCAGAGATTTCATTGTGCCAAACCCAGGATTCACTGGAAAATCACCTGGAAGGATCCCAGTCCCAGTTCAAACACCAGCCTCTCCCTCTTGCTGACGTTTTCAGGGGAAAAAGCGAAGACTGTGTAGTGAATTCCGAAGAGGGGGATGAGCAGCAGCGTGGAGCGAGCCAGCCTCCTGCCACGACAGAGGGGAGGAAAGAGCTTTAATGCAGCCCTGCAGCCATCAACTGGGGCTGCAATTAAAGAAGAAAGCATCAAAATATCTGACTGACTTTTGGGAAACACACACACTGCGGGATTGTACAAACAAACACACCACATCCCTGTTTGTTCCCAGAGAGGGATTTCACACACACTGGAGTTTGCCCCCACCTCTGTCACGCTGCTACGAGGATGGCACATTAATAATGATTAATGCTCTCTTCTCTTATTTTAATTTGCATTGTTATGAGTAGGAATTTCTTCCTATTGTGCCCAAAAACAAGGAGGGGAATCTTGCTAAGGATTCAGGCTGCTACCATAGCACAGTTATAAACCTTGATCCCGGTGGAGTGTCTGAAACCACTTTTTATTATTACTATTATTTTGTGTGTGTGTGAATTTTTTTCTGCATAGCAAAAGAATTCCAAAAGAACCACACAAATAAAGTCAAAAACCCAACAGCCACACAAATAAAGCTAAAAATCCTGTATGTTCTCCTTCTTTTCCTCATGACTATTCCTCAAGATCTTGATTTTGGTCTCATTTATACTGTTGGAAAGCCAAGTGGAATTCCACTCTTTAACTTCTTTCCACTGCTTTAGGATGAAGAGATTTCAGAGGGAAAGCAGGCTCAGTAGATGTAAATAAAAGGGCACTTAATTGGGGAAATTCCCCACAAAGGTGGGGGGAGGGGCAGCAAAGACTTGTGCATGTTTTGGTCAGTGCCATTTGCTGATTGAGCAGCAGAAAAAAAGGCCAAAGAGAAAGCAAATGTTGATTTAAAAATAAGGAAGTGGTCTTTTAAAAGCAAAATGGCCTGAAATCCCCTCCAGGACATTTTCAAAGGGTTAGAGTATCACTGATTACATCCCAGCAAGTTCAGAAGGCAGAGGGAGGACAAAGGAAGGTTGAAAAGCTGTGGAGGTTTTTCTAAGGGCTGCACACTTTTGGAAATTCCAACGTTCACTCTGCTTTTATCTGCAGGGACACATTAGAAATTGCCAATTCATGCTCGAGGATAACCCAAAATGATGTGTTGGCCTTACTGAAAGTGAAAATGTAATTAATACATCCCCAGGAACTCTGAACATGTGACGCTGTCCCCTGCACCTGTAAATGGGACATCAGGGCACTGCTGGTGTCTCTCAGTGAGACTCTGGGCATTATCAGAGATAAACACATCCCAACCCTTGCCTTGGGACTGCACTGAACACACCTGAGTCACAAATCTGATGGACACCAATCCTCAGGTCTTGGTGAAAGCACCCAAAAAGCAGAGAACACAGTTCTTGGGAGTTATCAAGTTAGATAAAACTGGCCAAAAGTCTTTTTTTTTAAAAAAAAAGAGAGGACCAGCCTTGGAATAGGTTGATGATCATCCAGAGTGTTCAGCTTTGGTGATCTCTAGAAAAGTGAATCTGTACAGGATTGAACCAGTGTAATGGAATAAAAGAGCTTTTGGGGTCCCTTCTAGTCCTTTTTCTCTGTGATCTGTACTCTGGTTAATGCAAATGAAAAGAAACACTGAGGAGAAGCTTATAGAACAAGGTTATCTCTATAGTAAAGAATGTGCCTTAAACTAATCATGGAATTAAAAAAAAAAACAACAAATTAAAGGCAGTTAACTGGACAAAGAAGTGTCATCTCTCAAAATCTGCTATGCTTTATATTCAGAATTAATGCCAACAATAACAAAAGTATTGTTTTGATCTAAAGGTCAGAACAGAATTGTCTCTTAGTGTTTTTCATCTCCCTGCACTCCTGGGAGATTAATTTTGGGAAAGATGCAGAAGAAGTCGTTTTCTATTCTCAGTTTTGTGGCATTAATTACACCTAATTAATCACACAATTGCTTTGTAGGATTTTGCAGTATAATGCCATAATGAAATTATTTGAGATGCTGTCTTCAGTTCTGTCATGGAAGTCAGGAAGAAAATAAGTTAAAGGTAAGAAGTAACACATTCTGAAGTTTGTAGATTATGAAGATCAATAAAGAGGAAAAGCAGATTTCAATAGTGGGAAAAAATGAGAGATACTGCTGACTGTAAGATGATGATGAATTGATTTTTTTTCTTTGTTTTCAAGATTAGGAAGAAAAAAGGCAAAGCAATTTTTGTGAGACACGTAAGTGTAGGGGAAATGAAAATGTTAAAGGAGACAGTGGAATTCTCAGGATTGCAACAGCCAAAGATATTCATCCTCTTTTCTTCCCAGGCTTTTTCAAACAGACAAGAAACTTGTGGGATGGATCTGAAAGCTCTGAGGACAATAAGCACTCACTTAGGATCAAACTGTCTGTTTGGAAGGCAGTGTTCTCCAGAAGGTCTAGAGAAAGCCTTGTTTACATTCCAACAGGTAGAGAAAAACCTTAAAGCTATTTAAAAAAAAAAAAATGCAAGTTGCATTTCAGTTCCTGTTGAGGTTGACATTTTATTTTTCAGCTCTTGTTGTGCTTAAATTAAATTTAAACACGAGGTTTTCTCCTCTGGCTTGGCTATGAATGTGCCCTTTCCATGAAGTGTGTTGGTACAAACACACACAGATATTGGTGTCCTCTGATTTTCCTCACTCCTCTCTTGAATTATAAAAAGATCTCTTGATACTAAAAGGAAAGAAAGATAGAAAGGTTTTCTAACTTAGACCAATATTTGAAGGAACCATGTTTTCATTTTTCCATTGTGCATCCACACTTCTGGAAAGTACTGAAGTGTCTGTGGATACCACAAAAGACAAAAGTGGGCATGAAATGGAAATTAAAATATACAGGACATTGCTTTGCTGAGTAGAATTTCCAGTTATTTCTACTGAATATTTCAGTGTGTTTCCATTCCACATTTTAAAACAGGTTTCTGGAAGACTGATTAATGCTGTCATTACAGACAATAACTGCACATCGGGTTAAAAAATAACATTTTGATCAACTGTGCAAGAGGGAACAAGGACCAATGGGTTCTAAATGGTCTAAAAAGGTTCTTCCAACCTCTGCTGAAAGGGCTGTGACAAAGATATTTCTCCAGACTCAGAAACTGCAGATCCAAGTGCAAGAACTGCTGAGCTGGGCGTGTGATGATGCCATCTGAAAGGAGTGGGAACCATCAGGTGTCCTCCACATCAGGGGACCTGCAGCTCCAGGAGGAACAGAGTAAGGAAATTTGGGATTATCGTTCTGCTTTCTGTGAAGATGGTGGTTTAGAGGTTACTGTGCTATCAGTCCCAGGTATCTCCACTGCACTGAGGATGTGTCTCGTGCCAGAGAGCTGTTCGGATTAAAAGCTGAGTCTGAAGTGGAATGCTTGGATCAGATATAAACTTTTGCAGTGAAGACATCAAGTTCTGTAGTCACATAAAGCAACATTCACCTCACCAAGGTTGGGACGTACAGAAATGTAGGTATTGATCATGAAATTATTAAAATAATGTCTCTAAATTCAATATGGAGAAAAATGCACTTTTAAGGCCTAGTTCTTGCCTGCTGTAGGTGTGTCTTTAAGAAGAGGTGACTCCTGTTGTAAACCATGAATAGGTGCTGAATCCATCTACTGATGAACATATTGACTACTTTAATGCTATAAGATATCTGCAATGATGACATCTAATTTTAGATAAATTAAATCCACATTTACATTGCCTTCACTGCCTGTGAAGAGTAAGAAGCACTGACACACCAGGACAAACCACCTGCCCCTCAGGAAGTTCTTAGCACATCCTAAATCTACCCATTGACCACAAAGGGAGTCTGGCCCGAGTTTGCCACGTAAATTGCTGCCCCGTAGACTTGTGAAAGTTCAGATGAGAGGAATCAAATTTTTCCTGGCCAAATGCACCCATCCATTATCTCAGTGGGGAGCATGTGCAGAAAATAATCCTGACAATATTTTCAGGTAGAAGGATAAAGAGCAAACCGTGAAGGCACAGGATGGCATTGCTGATGAAATGCTTGATACAGCTCGTGTTTAACAAACTGAAGTATCTATTTTATCACAAAGCTGTTAAACACAGTTAACATGACTTTAGGAACCTCAGGAATCTCCCTGACAGATAAACGTTTTTCCCAAAATTAGGTCTGGAGGATCACTTCCAAAATACCTGAGGTACCACCCAAACACACCAAGTGATTCCAGCTTTTTAATTTTCCCCTGCACAAACCACATCTTCAGGCTAAGGACTTGAAAAATGGGGCAGCTTGCTGACACTTCCATATTTTAACACCAAAAAAATCAGGTTTAAATACCTCCTGTCTAGGCTGAACTCTCCTTGCCTTTGAGCAGGTAGAGCCTTTCACCTGAGACAGCTGTCACTGTCCCATCTTTCTAAAACACTGCATTTAATGTGGCATTTATTTCTTTGTGAAATCCCAATGTGAAGTCTGTGCTACATCAGGGTGTCAGCTGAGCAGTGAACTTAAATCCCCTCCTAAATGTAGGTCAGTTTTTACCCAACTGCTCTTAGCCTTCAGGTTCTCTCAGTGTAGAAGGTAAAGATGCTAATTGTTCTTTTATTCTCTGTTTTTATTATTTGCACAGTGTCAGTCTTTTGATTGACTCTTTTGAGCATCTTCATTGATCTGCTTCTTGAGGAGATGTAAAATCACTGAGAAAATTCACTTTTATGAGTTTTTTTCCTAGCTAAAAGGACATAACTAAATATGTATTAAGGTTATAAACCAACCTCTTTTCCTCAATGGTGTAAAAAATAATTACAAAGGATTCCATAACAAACTCTGAAGTGTTGGGTCTGATTTGAACTTATAAAACTGCTGTGAAATTCAGGAGAAAGACCACCAGAAAACCTATTTATGATAGATTTCTGAAAGATGCACCTCATCTAAAGAAAATATCTAAACATCCTTCATAATTCTATGAACCCACAACACAAGGGGTGAGGTGGACTATGGAAAAGTGATTAATTCACACTCTCTAAGCTGAATGCCTGAATTTACTCACTCTTCTGGATTCCCCACTCTTCATGGGCGAATATTTGATAATTTAACTTCGACTTGATGATCCTGGAGGTCTTTTCCAACCTTAATGATTCTGTGATTCTGATTGCTGATTAGACACGAGCTATTTTGATATTGGGTTAATCTCAACCTTTCCTCACCCCTGGGTGTTTATTAACATAACTTCACTCAGTTTTATTCCCCTGTATAAAAGATGTTTTATCCCCACTGAGAGTCTGACTCAATCTTGCCTAGTCCATGTTTTTCTAGCACGCTTTCAGGTGAAACCTTTCCTCTCAGCATGAAGGTGCTCCCCTCTTTGCTGGATAATAAAGAGCAGCTATTTATTATTTATTAACCCCGAACCATAAACAGCATCAGCCATAAGTACCAAAAAAGAAAAAAAAATACAAAAAAATATTAAAATAATTGTAAAATTCTCAATTGTGGGTGCATCAGCAAAAGCACAGAACAAGAACAAAAAAAAGAATTCTCCATGCAACAAGAACTCAATGAATGCTTGCTCTCCACCTGCTACCCCTCTGCTCTTATCCATTCATTTCATTGCAACATGCTCATACAAACACAGGAATGTCACAGGAGTGTGAACACTTACAGGGTAATGGTTGATAGTTCTGACATCTTGCAAGAGTGCTGGTTAGCCCTCTTAGGCTTACAGTAGCATTTCTGAACGCAGCTGCTAAATACGACAAGATTAGCAATTTTTTTTTTTAATTATTATTATTTTTTTCAGTTGTTTTTTTTTTTTTGTTTTCAGCATCTCGTGAACAAGGCCAAGGAAGGTCACTGACAACACATTTCATGAGACACGTCACAAAGATGGAAAGCAGACACCACAGACAGCACAACCCAGCTGCTTGACTGAAGCAAAAAAGAGAAAGAGAACTCAAAAATCGAAATTAAAATGCGCTGGCGTTGGCTGGTGAATTTACAGGTAGGTTTGAGCACAAGCCCAAAGTTGAACGACCTGAGGGCAGCGTTGGGCACCCAAAATACACACGGCTCTTGCAGCCTGGGGTTGGACAGAGGGTCACAGAACGATCTGCTGGATGGGAGCTGACTGTGTGCTCGTGGAGGACAGCCAGGTAGGAACACGGACTCGTGGGATGGTGGGAAGGTGAAGGTGGGTCAGATGTCCCTCATTTTCGGGTGGGGGTACCCAGGGCTTGTGGATCCCTTCTTTTTAGCAAAGGTAAGGACACCAAAGGACTTTCTCCCCCATCTTCCTTGATGATGGGGAGGGAGTTCAGAGTGAAAACTGCAAGGCTGGCTGGTAATTTGCAGGTAGCACTTATTTTTTTGTCACACACACTGAGACAGTGTGGCCACAAAAGCAGCAGGTGCATAAACCGTGTGTAACCAGACCGGTGATCCCTACTTGTTGTATCCCAGAAAAAGCTGCTGTGGAGAACTGGGGTGGGGGGGTGTCACATTTACAACCAGCCAGAGAGAGATTAATTTAAATCAGCCCCCAAGAAGGGCAACCTGAAACACGGGAAGGCGTTCAGAGGGATCTTGTAACAGATTTTATGGCTGAAAAGCATGAAAATTGAAAATAGGGATTTCTTGTCGGCTCTAAAGGGGAGGTTTTTTGTTTTGCTTTCAAGACATGGTTGTTTTGGTGGGGTTCAGCTCAGGGAAGATTGGATGTTTACAGTATAAATGTCTGAGTAAACTGGAAATCCTCGTCCTTTGAGAATCATCAGAGAGAATAAGTAGTTGAGAGAGAAATGCAATTATTTGCCAGGGCACATCCAACCTGGTTTAGATGCCCACTTTAGGATGGCATGAACAGCACACCCAACACCACTGAGTACCCTGACTGATCTCCATTAAATATAAAGGACAATATGATGATCTTTAAAGCAATTGCCTTCAGGGCAAACATCTAATTTTGTCCCCAAAAAAGCAAACTCTGTCTCTCCTGCTCTGCTTAATATGCACAGTCTAAGCTTTGTGTTCACCTAAGCACAGACGGAAGATGGAGCTTGTAAGCTGAACAGTAAAACAGAATAAATTGAAAACACACTCAATTTCTCCCCACTTTTAACTCCTTTAACTCAATCCTTGTTACTAGAGAAGTTTTTTTTTTGTTTGTTTTGTTTCTTTTTGGGTAATCAAAAACCATGTTGTTCTTAAATATTATAGTATAAAGGCTGGAAATAATACAATGCTTGTGGCATGCACACATCCAGCAAATAAGAATCCTAATCATGTTTCAACTTGTAAAATGAATTCAGTTCTTGGATGATGCTCAGGAAGCAAATCTGAAAATGACTGTTCCTTTTACAGCATCACTTCTGGGAGAAATTTTTTGCCCCACCTCTGTTTTTCACAGAGCAGAGTCGGGGATTAATTGTCAGCTAAATCTGATCAAAAACCAAGGAGGGAAATTTTAGAGTTAATTCACTTTTACTATGACTGAGACTTTCGGAAGTGATTGTGGGTTTTGAGTGTCTCACTCGGTTTTTTAATCACCTGCTTGTTCTGAAACACATTTTCTCACACCAGTTTTTACCACAAGGGGGCTGCTCAGCCTCAGTTGAGAAAAAGTACTTAGGAAGACATTTCCAGGCACAGAACCTGAAAACGAAGCATTTAAAAATCAATAACAACTTTGAAAACTCTTAGTCGTGGGGTATTGTAGAGATTTGTGTTCTTCAATTATATATTTAATGTTGCCATGGAAATCTGGAAAAAAATTCCCCCCCAAGTTTACTGCTTGTGCCCTGTTTCATTTGACAGGGATTGATTGTCAAAATAATTTTTTCTAGTGAACAGACCAACAAGACAGCACTTGGTGTTTGCTAGAATTATCAAATAGGACAGGCTTGATTTTGAAATTAATATCTAAGAATTAAGTGTTGCTCCCCACTCGAGGAGGGGACATTTCCACATGGATTTGTGATGAAAAACTGTGAGCACTTCTTTGAGGAGTTAATGTTGTTTTTTTTTTTTTATTTCCACCCTTTCTATTTTAGGTATAATCATCTCTCTGATGTTAGATATCGTAAATTGGCCCAAAATCTTAAAAGTACAGGTTTTATAGAAGTTTTCTTTCCTTCCTCCCTTTATAAATAAACTGGATTTATTTCTTATCAAAATAGAGATGTTGGTGGAAGGAGAGGGAGAAAGAGAGAAGAGACAGAGGAGGCAGAAACCAGAGAGGAATGCGAAGGAGGAAAAAAAAAAAAAAAATCAGACAAATAAGAGGAAATTAATCGAAATGAGACTACAGATATCAAAAAACACTGCAGGACTCAGGGCAGGATCCTCAGAGCTCCAAACACACATAACGGGTTTGGTCACGTCCGACTCTCCGTGTCCGGAGACAGATCCCAACTGAGCTATCACCTCCGAGCCACTCAGTCATGGCAAGAACAGGGACTGCCAGGCTGGGCTGGGCTGTGTGACAGAGGCATCTGAGACACACGGGATGCGGTGCCTGACGGGGGTGCCCCGGGCTCCCGGTTTGACCATGAGACGACGACTGGACCGCTTAGGGGAGATACGAGACTTTAGACAGCTAAAGGCAAAACGAGCCGAGTCTCACCGCACGTGTCCCGGGCACGGACTGCAGCTGCATCTGGGAGGAAGAGGGAGGGTGCTAGGGTGGAAGGGGAAAGAAAAAGTTAAACATTCCCAGGGTTCAGTGAGTGATGTACCGTGTGGCTGAAGGCCACCTTATCAGACCCAACACCTTGACGGCGGCGATGCAGATGAGAGAGGACACAAACTGGAGGCAAAAAGAGTCTCAGTTCAGTTCTAAAGGCTTTGTGGGCTCCTCAGAGGACTCAAAGGGAAGTAAAACGAACATGCTGATCCAGGGGAATGAAGTTATGCTGCATTATCCGTAAGGACAATGGTCAGGGTTCTGAATTTAGGTCTCTACCAACAGTGACAGAATTTGGGGCTTGTCATCGAATATGCTGCAAGGGAATCCTTTGGGAAACACAGGAAAGGTAGAGCTTGAGTCATGCAAATGAAAACTGTGCCTCATTAAGGAGCTTTGTGCACCCTGCTGGAGTCATTCTGTGTAACTTCCCTATGGACAGGATTGGCCACCATGTAAGTAGGAGGAGAAGGAATGTAGAAACAAATCAGTGAAATAAAGTATTGAAAATACAGTAAAAGGTTAACTAAAGGGAGAGTAGAAAGATTGTATGGGAGAAAGAGGAGAAAACTGAAAATTGCACCCACATAATCCATTATTTATGCCACATACCTGCTGTTACCCTCAGCTGGCACTGCTACAGGTCGGGGGGACTTTCCCTTCTTACTCAGTAGCTGAGGAATTCCTGACAATGGACTTCTTTCCTGGCCAATCCACCAACTACACTCACAAACCCTCTGGACTTACAGAGCAGATGTAAAGAGTTTGGAAACCTGAACTTGTTCTGTGAGCAGGAAACAAACTCTGCAATTCCACCCCACTGCAGTGACTGGTCAACTCATTGACCCCTCTCATCCACACACAGACTCAGCTCCTCAGCAAAATTGTCATTTAGTTCCATCCCATCTAATTTTGGAAGTCACCAAAGAGCTGGGTGCTTTTCACCTTGTTGCCCCATGCCAGCTTTGCAGTCAGTGGTGAGAAACAGATCATAAATTGAGATTTACTTGACCTGTTTTAAACAGCTTTTTCAGAAATTAAATAATCTGTACTAAGGGTTTAATTCTCTGGACTGGATAGATCTCTACTGACTGTGGAAGGAGCCCAGCACCATTATCTTATTAAACCACATGGATCCTGTGCTGTCCTGCTAAAAGTACAACCACTGTTGTGCCATTCAAGAAAAAAAAGAAAAAAAGGAAACTGTTTCTCTAGTCTTTAACTCAAAACAAATCCCAAATTCTCACTCTTGTTACCCAGAGCTCTACTTTTCATTGCTAACATCACCAAACTTAGAGGCTCAATCTGAATTACTGATTGCAGATCAATACTCTGGCTGAAAAATGAATGTTTAACCAATATGAACTCAGACAAGAACTTTTTGTCCAAAAAATCTGACCTGTGAGCAGATCTGAGGCTTGCAGATGAAATGGAGTGGTCAAAGAGAGTCAAAAAATCACATCTACATTGTTCATTCTTGGCTTTGCTGACTTCTGGCCATTAAAAGCTGGAGAAAGCCATTGGAATACCCAGAGCTCAACTAATGAAGAGATAAAGTTTAATATTTGCCTTTGCTCCAGAGAATAAAGCTGGAAGCAGAGAGCAGAATGTTTCCATGAAAACCATCTTTAAATGAACTGTAGCTTCAGGGTTACGTGTCCTGATCATTCCTCTGCAGTAAATCTGGAGCTTTACCAAGCTGGGTTATTCCCATTCCACAGACACGTCAGGCACTGTGGGATAATCCTGCTGGAAGTGCAGTAACCTAAGTGCAGTGCAGCAGGCAGGAGAATGTTTAATGAGAAAAAATGTACCATGGGAAATGAGATTCTTAAGTGGTTTTGATTGTAGCTTTGCTGGTTTGGAGTGAGGAACGGGCTCATCCAAACCCGGACATGAATATCTGAGAATGTGGTTTAGCTTGTTGTCCTCAAAAAAAAAAAATGAACCCCCAGAGGATTTATTGTCACAGTCTGCCACAAGAAGGGATTTTCAGGCAGGTTTTGGTCCTGTCAGCTCGGTGTTGGGATAACTACACTGAGTTTAGACAATTTGCAGCTCTGAAGCTTCAGTTACACTGTTTTGACTCCCCTGCCTCACAAAATCACACGATAGGGCTGCAGTCAAGGATTCGAGTTATAAACCATCTCTACAACCCTTTCTAATGAAAAAAAAATAAAGAGAGCAGTGCCTTTGCTGAGAGAGCCTGGGCTTGCAGACATTTCACCAGCTGAACAGCTCCAGTGGAATTCCAGAGGAATTCCAGTTTGGAACTCTCTCAGTAGTGGTGCAGGTGGGCAGCAGATGAGGTGCTAAGGCTGTGGTTTGGACCTCAGGCATAACTTTGGGTTGGTCCTGTCTTGAGGTGGTTTACATTTGATTAAGCCACCTTCCCTGACACTTAATTCAACATTAAGCCACTGTAAACTGGTGGCCTTTGAGGGTGTACTTATGCTCTCCAAGGCAGGGAGAGTTCGTTCCTGGAAAATTAACTTTGCACCACACAGTTCCTCTTACACTCGGTGTTAGTCACAAGAAGTTCATCCTTCCAGACCAAAAGACCATCTGCACTGGGGCAGCACCATCTTTCTTGTCCCTTCCATACCTCAGGCTATGGCCTTGCATGGAGCACATCCCAATAACTCCTCAGATGGCAAACTGAACCCCCTGGATGTGAAAGCTGCCAGCTGCTGAAGTGAGGCACAACAAATTAACATCAAGGAGAAGCAGAGAAACCGAGGGGGATGTAAACTAATTTCTTTCCCATATGACAGAGGTAAAAATGTGAATGGCAGCAAAAACTAAGTGGAAGACCACGGATGCTGCTGTGCATCGAGCTTTGATGTAAATTGAAAGCACGTTCAAGATCAGAGATGTCAGAATTACCCCCCATTTCCTGCAGTCTCACCATGACTGAGGCACGACCAGTTGCTTCAGCCCCACCTATATCTTTACTCTGAGTACCTGATTCAAAGAATCAGAGGTGCAAACTGATTGAGGGAGAAATAAATGTTCAGATCCATCCCTTTCAGTCTGACAGTGGGTTCTGAACAGCAGACTATGAGCAATGTGGGAGGGAAGGGGCAAACCAGCCACAGTGGCCTAATTTGGATATTCCCAAGTTAATTCTCAGTTTGAATCTTCTGAAAATGTTTCTCAATCTCCAAAGCCATTGTCTTTGCGGGTATGCAAGGAAGCTGCTCTGCTAAAAGGCACTGCACCCACATCCAGGGGTAATTGGTAAATGGCCTCAGGCGCTGCATGTTCCCTATCCTGCCCATCTCCATGACAACTGAAGCTTATCAATACAGATCAAAGTGAGGTTACCCGCTCTGACGAAGTGCAGTGACTTCAGAACCCTATTTGAGTTCTGTATCACATTTTCCTTACAAAAGCTGCCTGATTTTTGCCGATCGAGTGCGTGACAACATTTACAAGGTTACAGCAAATTGAGTTGAGTGCAGCCACTTTCCCAGTGCAGCAAAGAGGCTTTATAGTGTGCACATTGCTAAAGCAGTTGTGGCCTTCTGAGCAGCAGTGCTGGAACCATTTGAGAAGCACATATAGAGAATTTCAGGCAGTTTGTGCGTGGGCAAAGCCCTGCATTTACACAGGCACCCAACAGATGTAAGCACTTCCAGTGAAATCCCACTGGCTTCAGCTTCAGGATGCTGGGAGTTCTGTTCCCTGCCACTCATGGCAATCAAGCCACGATGCTTTAGCACTGCCTCTGAAAGATGTTTGGATTTGAAATTTCCACATATAGGCCACCAATGTTTCAATGGGAAGTCTAAAGACAAAATTTAGCTTTTTTTTTTTTTTTTTTTTGGTGCCTAAAATTCTTTGGAAACAGAGGCTGTTGGGGCTAATCCAACCCTGGAGAGAAGTGAGAGCCTATCAAGCTTTACTGTGCCTTCTTAAAAAAAAATGAAAAAAACCCCATTTTTAAAGAGAATTGCACTGCAGGATAAAACCTGGCTTTGCTCTCTCCCTCACTGACCTGCTCAACTCCTTGATCTTTCCAGAGAAGGACCATCTTTTAGTAGCTTCTCTTTTAATGCAAAATAATGCTCTTTTCCAATTCGTGGCTTGCTCTTGGAACAGAGGGGTTGGGGGGGAAGTCTGTGCTTTGCTCTTTCAGAACACAACCTGTGGACAAGGAGCTTTGATCTCTCAGGCTGCCACAGGTGGTGGAGCAAAGCAGAAGTTCCACTATTAGACAGTTCTCAGACATGAAAGGCAGAGATCCAAATAGCAGCTGTTCCATCAACCACAAAAATCAGCCTCGTATTCTCTCCTCTGCCTGTATATCCATTTAAACCATAAAAATGCCCATAAATGTACCCTACAGCCACTTGCAAAGCAGTGTTTACAGACAGAGTCATCCTATTTTTCAGTATTACTGCAAAACACAAAATAAGAGGAGTCAGCCTCCCCCACCCAGACATCACCTGTGCAGGCCAAGGCACGTGGCCTTGCACTCCAAAATCCACCTCCTAAGGGCTTCCAAATAACAGAAGCAGAACACTTTTTATCATTGCATTAACCACGATCTTGTAAGCACAAGAAATAAGTTTTGAGATCCATGATTTCAAAATCAGATCCTGTCCCGTCAATGGACATGAATGGACTTTCCTCTATAAATACTGATTTGCTCTTCTGGAATAAACAAAACCACTTTCAAGGGGGACATGGTTTAGGGTCTAATCTCATCACTGGTGTAGGAATGTAAATGATCATTCTGGATGAAAGGACAGTGTTTAGGTCAGGAAGGTAGATCTGATAGTCAAAGATTCATTGTCCTCTACCTGCCACAGGCACCTGGGGGATTTAGAGTATCTCCCTTTGTGCATCATACCCTCAGTTGTTCGAGGTCACTAACAGCTCACAGGAACATTATAAACACACTGAATATTCTGTGCTCTTTGCTGTTCCAGCAGCTGACACCACAGCAAACCTAGAGCTAGATAATCAAAGCAGAATGGAGCTTTTGATGACTTTATCCCAAAATAAATAAATAAATTCCCGGGGTAATTATGCTCTTCCTAATCATGGTACACAGCCCACATGCTCTTACATTCCTAATGAGTGCACTCGATCTTTTTTTCCGAGCCCTACCTGAAAAGATTTGGCACAAATTAACACCTCCTTCCCCTCCAAAAAAAAAAAAAAAAAAAAAAAATTGCAAAACAGAAACAAAAAAACCCCAAAACCATCAAACCAAGACCCGAAATAATTATTTGCCTTGGGCAATGCACAGGAAAAGTGTCGTAGCTGTGAACGAGCTTTAAATAAACCCATCAAGAATTAGTGTCGGTCAAAGCAGCAAATGCCTACTCCCCTGGCATTCCTTACAAATCAGAACTCCTTGATCATCATGCACTGATGCCAAAGGCCCATCATCTACGTTTTTCCATCGCATTTTCAGGCGGTGGGAGAGGATCGACCCCGGGGGCACCATTTCCTTTGGCCGCTGCTCTGCCGGGCGCTCCAGCCCAACAAATGGAAGTGCCATGGTACAGAACCCACTGCCCGTCCAACACCTGCCACTTCCCTGCCAAAAAATAGGAGCCTTTTGGCAGGAAACCCCCCTGTGGATCATCACTGACGGTCTGAGCGCTCGCAGCGAGACGAAAGCAGCAGCGGAATGACCCACCGAGCTGGCCGGGTGGCTTTGGAGGTGAAGTGCGGAGGAGTGTTGTTTACCAAAACATCTGCGGCGCCCTGCCCTGACCCTTTAGGTTGCACCAGAGGGAAAATCATACCTACCTATGGTAAATGCCATGATTCTCCTTTCTCTCCAGCAAGATGCTGAGTGGAGAAATGACGTAGACCTGAATTAGCTACGTTTATTTGTGGGCTTTGCTTTCTTTTCATTGAGCTTTCGACATGTGATAGAAAATGTGTGAAGAATCTGTTGGAGCAAAAAGCAGAAACAAGCTTCCCCCTCCCAAATTACACTATTCATGATAAGCTTGAAATAATAATAATAAAAAATTTTAAAAAAAGAGGATTTTTTTCAGTTTACATGTGCTTGATCCTTGAAGATGAACGAATAAGCAAAGACTGGATGGGAATGTGTGGGTTTTTTTAATCTTCAGGGTTATTCCAGCATGCATCTGCTTCATGCACACCTACAAAATGCTGTGGTTATGGCAGTGGTGCTGTTGGGTGATTTTCTTTCTCTAGTGAATATTTCAGCAATGCTGGTGGAAATAACAGGGTGGATTTAAGCTTTGAGTGGGCCTTTCTGTAGAAATCTGGCTTTTCTGTGGGGGTGAATGTGCTCTCCCTACCACAACTTGACCAAAACCAGGATGCCTGAAAGCAGATCCTGACACAGCAGGTTACACATCACTGGCTGGGTTTCTCATGGTAAAAGCAGTGAAGCCTTGTCAGATCAATTTATTATAAAATCCCAGGGAAGGAACTGATATATAATAAATCCATGCAAATAACGTGGAGCCCTGTGTGCTGAACCAGGGGTTTGTAGGGTTGTGAATGTGTGTTTGCAGTCCCCAGAACTGTGACATCACACTGGATTCATGAGACTTTCAGCAGGTGGTGCAACTGTCCCCCAAAAAATCTGCTACTTCTTCCAAGTATTTACAAACTGCAGCTGGAGATGGCTGAAAGTCAAGTGGTTCTTTCTGTTGGGCAGCAACAGGTAAAATCTGAGTGGGAAATACAGGTACCAGTTCAAGACATGGTTATTTGTTCTGATGTGTCACAAGGGGGGAATGGCTTTGAACAGAGAGAGAGAGCAGGTTTAGGTTGGATATTAGGAACAAATTCTTGGCTAGGAGGGTGGGCAGGCCCTGGCACAGGTTGCCCAGAGAAGCTGTGGCTGCCCCTGGATCCCTGAAGTGTCCAAGGCCAGGTGGGAGCAACCTGGGCTAGTGGGAGGTGTCCCTACCCATGGCTGGAGGTGGGACTGGATAATCTTTAAGGTCCCTTCCACCCAAATCATGCTCATTTGATTCTCTGATTCTCCAATCACGGCACATTTCTCTTGTTTATGGTATTCATTCACCAGATGGGGCAAGAAACCTGTCTGACCCATTTTAATCACTGCCTTAATTACTTTGGGAATACAATCAATCTCACTTTGTGCTTCCCCAGCTCCTGAGGGCCTCAGAACTTCCAACCCAGATAAAAATCTATTGCATTTGCATTAGTGATCTTGCTTTGGTTGGGTGCTTAATTTGGCAGGACTGACACGAGATTAACTGAAACCAGGCATGTTTCAAGAAAAAAAAACTTCTGCCTTTGGCAGTTCACTCCTCACTCTAAAACATAACTAATGATTATGTTGACTATGAAAAGTTTTTAGGAAAAAAACCCAAATAATAATAAAATTATCATTAAAAGGTTTGAATTCCTGCTTCAGCTGCTTAGAGATTTTGATGGATCTATCTCCCAATATTTTCAGACAGAATGAGGAGTTTCTAAAACATCAGAGAAAAAAAAAGGTGGAGTTATTGTTCCTCCAGTCACTTCTTGAGCCCTTCAGTCTGGAATGGGATCAGCACATGCAGGCAGCTCTGAGGGGGAACTAAAGGCATGAGAAAGGTAATGAATGACTGAACATACAAGTTGATAAAATGGAATTTTATCATGACTGAAGCACTTGATCGTTGCAGGAAATTATTAGGAATCAGCCACATATTTCCAAGGTTTTTTTCAGCTGTTGCATACAATGATCATCAGGTTATTTAGAGAGAAAATCTGATTTTTTTAAAGCACTCAAAATGTGCTGCAAATGATACAAATGACTGATTTTTTTTTTAAGCCAGTCTTATATTCCCCAGTGGCTACACTGTATTAATTAATCCTCAGTTCCTCAGTTCTCTTTTTCCATGGTCCTGTCACAGCTCCCAGGGAACTTCACTGGTGGGAGATTTTAATAATGAATATATTAATCTTTGAATTTAAGTCCATCCCCAAGGCTTTTAAAGTCAAGTACAGGCTTAAGTGCCATGCAGAACCGTGACCATCATCTTTATAAAATGAAACCAGAGGTAGATTTTCCTCAATAAAATAATCATTAGAGGGGCCTGAACCTAAACATGTACCATACAGATAAGAAGAAAATAAATCCTACTCCAAGTCACAAGTTTTTGGGGTCTTTAATTTCCTTTTTTTTTTTTTTTTGATGATGGAAGTCCCAGCTGGTTAAAGGGTTATTCCAATGTATAATATTGGAATAAATTTAAATCCCTGCTGCAGGTACCATGCAATATTACCTTCAGAAACAGGCTGAAAATCCTTCCTCGACCTCAATCCTTCCTCAGCTACTAAAGGGGAAGCACTCAAGTGTGTTGTGGGGTGAAGATGTGGATGGAAAGTTTGCTCTGATGGAATGATGTCGTAACAGTTTGAAACAGCAAAGTAGAACATGGAAAATGTTCAATATGGACCACAATCTAAATGCCACAGAGATTTCAATATGGTGACACAACCAGATCGCCATCCGACTTTTCCCTTCCTTACAACAACCTCTTTTTTTCATTTACAGGGTTTGTGTGCACGAATATCGCCTGTCTCTGGTGTCAATCTGCTCAGGGTCATTAATTTTTCAATCATCCCCACGTGACTTTTCCCTCCTCAGGTCTGTTTGGATAAACAACACTCCCCTCCATAGCACGAACATCAATGCGAGGTCCACCGAATACACACCCGGGGGGTCGGGAGTTGCAAAGGAATGTGGGGAACGATGGCAGCGAATGGAACGGAACAATAGGATGTTTTCACTCGGCTTTGGTGGCCGAACTATACACATAGGAAAAAAAAAAAAAAAAACAACAGCGGGAAAACCCAGTCACCGTATTGAGCCGGGATGACAAGGATAATCTCGTCAAATCGCTGGAATCCACGGCATGCTCTGCTTCATAGGTGACAGATGTGCATCACCACCCCCAATCGGAGCCAGCTCTGCACGCCCTGGGGGCTGATCACAATCTGAGGCTCAATCTGAGGCACTTCCCAGCAGCACATCCATGGGAAGTCTTCATGCAAGCCCTGGGAAAACCATGCACGGGATCCCTGCACCCTCTCCTGAGCTTCATCTCTGAGGTAAATCCGCTCTCAGAACGAATTTCAAGCCTTATTTTGGGCTGTGGAAACAGAATCTGGGGCAAGATGCAAGGGCAGGGCTTGCAGTAAGGGGATGTCTGGCTACAGATGTGAAAAAAGGATGCAGAAAAATATTATCTTTTCATGGAAATGCAAGCTAGATAATAGGGAAAAATAAAAAGATAAAAAAAATAGGCAGCTGGAGGACATATTTTTCCCTGAAAATTGCCATTTAAATGGAGGACATCATTATATTATGATTGTGGTTACTTAGGGTGAAAGCAATCACTGGGCAATTGCATTTGCTACAAAATAAGGATCTCCTATTTTCCCCTGACATCTTTCAGTTTTATTTAAGGTTTTGTTTAAGGTTTTCGTGGCTTGTCTATTTTTCCTCAGGAATTTAGTGTTTCTGAGTGCAAGAAATAATCCAAGCTCACAAAAAAAATAATTGGCCAAATCAAATGTGAGGGGTGTTTAGGCAGAGGAGCCAACACCAAATGTGCTGCCACACATCCCAGTTTTTCCAAAGGCTGATAAAATGTTTATAAGGAGAACGATAGCTTGCACTCAAAATTGGAATGAAGGCCAGCCCAAATGGCCACCCTGTCGTCTTCTAAGGTGGAAACTCACAAAAAAGATTTCAGCTTCCAAAAAAAAGAACACCCTTAAATCACAAAGTTTTAAACTTCTAAAGGAGAATTTTAGGATTTGTGTGGATTTTAAAACAATTTTAAGGGGGGTGGGAATTGTTTGGCTTAAGTGGAATGAATTTAAGGTTTTAAGAAACATGAAGATGAGCAATTTTAGGGGATATTCCTAGATTAAAATTCAGCCCAAAGTTAATTAAATTTTTTCATCCAATCTTATTGATTTCGGGGAATTTTGGACCATGACCCTGGAACGTATGAAGCACAGCAAACTGTCCCATGAGTATAATAATAATGTTTATACCTGGTCAGTATTTTAATTTCCAGACATCTGACCTGCAAAAAAGTCAGTTTTAGTTTGATTTTGGTCTTTTTTCAATCTAGTATTTATGCTTATTTTTTAGGCCTTTTAAAGAAAGGTGAGAAAAACTGGCATTAAAATGGCTGTGGCTGATGGATTAAAAAAATCATAGTAAAAATCCACCAAAGCCATTTAATTGACCCCATGACTCTTTTAGAAAATGGACCTAATTCAGCTGAGGTGTCTTTTTTTTTCCCTTTTTTTTTAATTTATTTATTTTGTCTCTTTTTCCTATGTGTATATGAGGAATTCAAACTGATCACTGCTTTATTTGTACTTACAAGTAAATGCTGGATTCGTTGCCCCCGATATCAGGTGACTGGAGTTTCTGCACAAGTATCACAATTATGCCAATAAAAAGCACAAAGTTTATCTGGGGGGGGAAAAAAAAAAAAAGAAAAAGAAAAGGAAAAAATTATAACAATGATTTTTTTTTTTTTTAAAGTATGAATGAGACATTCCCAGTGTGTTGTTGGTTCCATTCCCTTCTTCTCCAAACTGCAGTCTAAAAGCTTTTCAGGCTCAGGAGTAAGGGGAGAAGTTTACAAGCATCTTATTTTGCAGGCAAATAAATCCCCCCTTCCTGCAGAGGAAGTGACTCAGGATTTCTGCAGACCCAAGAACAAGAGAAGAGAAACACAAAGGGAAGGGTTTCGATATTTTTCATTATCAGCCAGTGCAGAGAGTAAAAACAGAGATGCCTGCACACCAAAATCTGACTGCAAAGATCTCAACAGCAGAGGTATCTTTAACTTCCATTCTCTGAACTAAGGGACTTCTCAGGTTAGCAGCTTTTAAAAGTTTGGAGAACAATCAAGTCAGGTTTGTTTTCAATGCTCTGGCATCAGACTGGGCTGCCACCAACTCCAAAGCTTCCTAGAGCCAGAAGAAAACACTGGAAATTTGGGTTGGTCCCTTATACAAAATTTTACCCCCAAAAGGGAGAACCAAGAAGGTAAAGCAGATGTGTGCATCAACTTCAGAAGGATCTTCTCTCTGATCCAAGGACTGCAAATGGAACATCCAAGGACTGTCCCTGGAGCACGGAAAGCAGCTTAGGATGCCCAGAATCAGACCCCTCCATGTGCCAACCCTAGCAGGGTTTCAGGTGCCACTGACAATGCTGTGCAGGGACTCAGTCTAATTTCCAACTGCAGGAGCCCAGCAACGCTCTAAAATTCCCAGATTCTTCTGGAATATCTCCTTTTTGGAGATATTTAAAGGCCATCTGGACACAATGCTGAATAATGTGCTCTGGGGGATCCTGCTGGAGCAGGGAGGTTGGGCAAGGTGACCTCCAGTGGTCCCTTCCAATCTTCCCCCTCCCGTGGTTCTGGGAAGCCCCAAAGAGGGCTCATCAGAACCTCTCAATCACCCATAAATGGGTATCCCCAAAGGGAGCAGGATTCCCACACATCCCTGGGGTCTTTAGGTATCTATGTTTAACCAACCAAACAACCCCTTTGTCTGCACATTCTTTGCTTGCAGGCAGAGAAACATCATTTAATTTGTACTAAAAGTTCCTTTCAGCGGTGGAATTACAAATCACTGTGGGTGGCAAACCCTGGGCATTCAGAGCAGGTGCCCCCCCAGCCCAGTTTGTGAAGGTGGTTGAAGGTGTGTAAATTGGTTATTTCTCCTCAGGAGAGGTGGGGAAGTGGCTGCTCCAGGTCCTACTTACCATGATGGATCCAACCACAGGACCCTTGATCACCCACCACAGGGCAGTGTTGTCATTCATGTCCCAGCAGCTGCAGCCATCGAGGAGAGAATTGGATGGGGAGAGAGAAGGGAAGAGAAAAAGATATAAGAAAAAAATTAATGCACTTAAGAGCATTTTGAAGGGGGCAGAGAGTGGGACATCAGTCTTGTAGCTAAATTATTTTGAGTTCAAAGTACAAGTTCTCTACTTTGTCCCTTTATTTAACAGCCTTTCCCAACTCACAATAAAGTAAAAGAAATGTTTTTATGGCAGTTTAAATGGTACCTCCTCCTAAACAGCCCAGACATTTTGGAAAATGCCTTAAGATGTGTTTCTCTGCCTACAGTACAACTGTAAATTTGTCTCTTTTTAAAAAAAAAAACAAACACAGGGATACCCCAAAGGGTAAGAGATGGTTATTCCAAAGTTGGATTTCTCAGTTGCTTTTCCAGGGTTAACAGATATGAGTGTGGGTTTCTGACCCTGACAGGAGGATTCTTACACATTTGGATGTACTGATTATATTCATGTATGGGAATGAAAGTCCTACCAAGCAGCAAGGATTCATCTGGGAAGGTTCAAATACTGAACAACATTTGGGGTCAGCCCCTTTTTTGAGCTCTTGGGAATGAGGGATCATAAATAAAATCACATTTCTACCTGAGCATTTAAAATCTGCCAGTTTTTCTTCAAATTTTCCAGAAGTTTACCCCACATAGGTTCATTTGGACATTTATTTGCAGTGAAAGCTAAATAAAGGACCCATATACGTATAGGGTTTTAATGTTAAAATACATTTTTAAAGCTTGAAAACCACTAATAATGAAAAAATGTTGTTTTTCCACACCTGATTCATTCCACACCAAATGTAAATTGATATCTTTGAGTTCCCTCACTGTGGATGCCCAACTTAAAATACTTGGAAGAGAATAAATGTTCAGAGGGAGCTCCTCACCCACAGCCTGGAAATCAGGCTCTCTTCAGTGATCAACAATTGCATTCCCCAAAACAAGAAAAGCACCTGAAATCACAAATTACCTTTCAGATTATTTGTGTGTTTATAAATTAGGAACTGCCCTCTGAAAATTACCCATTATTTCAGAGCTCAACCTCCTTACAATGGACATAAAATCTATCCTAGAAGTCTTTAGCGAGTTGACCGATGCTGGAAGGACCTGGGAAAATTCTGATATTCATTTTAATTAGATATTGATGTATGTTTGCCTATGTAGAAATGAGAAATCACAGGGAAAGGAATCTCCCTCCTCTACTTCCAGTCATCTCCACTGAAGACATCTAATTATCTTGGAATCTGGTTGGGACAAAGAGACACTTGGAGGTTGTTTTGGGGTGGTTTTTTTCACACTGAGGGATTTTAAATGTGTGCTCTGGGGTGATAAATCACCCCCTACAAATTCCTATTCTTTTTAGACCCTTTCCCTCAGCTTTTACAGGATGAGCTCAATCTCCAACCTCTACCTTGCAGATGTCAACAAGGAATCAGATGAAGCTCACACAGAGAGGTTTTTATGTCCCAGTCCCTGTGACATCTGTGGGATGGATGGAGTGGGAGGAACATCATCTTCTCCTCAATTAAACGTGGCCAGCAGGAAAAAACAAGCAAAGCACAAACAGAGCAGTTGTCTTATCAGCCAACAAGCTGCTCCACATAAATAGAATCCCTAATTTCCTTCAGATGCATCACTAGAGTGCAGCTCAGGCAGGCAGGACTCTTCTCCGGGATGGATGGATGGATGGATGAAGGGAAGGGCTGGGGGAGGGATGTGATTTCCATCTGAAAAGGCCACATCTCTGGTGTCCATCTGGAATAACTCCCTTTAATTCCACACCAGAGCTCTGGATCACCAGCCAGTGGCATTTATCTCCACAAACCTGGCACTGGAAGGGATGGGAGTCCAGGAGATGAAGTCAAGGGAGCTGTGCCAGCTTTATAAGGAAAAAACCAGAAGACTCAGATCCGAGCCTGCATTCCAGTCCATGCCTTTGCCACGGTGGTTTTTCCAGTTCAGTAATTCCTGTGGTGTTTTCAGGCTCGTGTTGGCTTCTCCCCCTCCCCCCTGAACAATGCTTGCTGATTTTTAAAAAGTAACCACTGAGACTCTCAGCTGGAATCTGCCTGAATGTGTTGCATGCTAAATAGCTTCTCTAAGTAAAACAAAATAAAAGGTTTTTTTTTTTACTTTATTTCCTCCTGGGAGATGTTCTCTCTACCTGCAAGACCCTATTTGGACTTCTAAGAGGAATTAATGCACTTAGGACCAGTGTTGTGATCATAATAATGACACAGCAGGGGCTTCTGGCTTGTTTTGCATGGAAAGAAGTGATTTAATTTGTCTTAATGTCACAACAGAACATTGGGTCAGAGCTCTGGCATCCCCAGAGGAGGAAGGGCTTTATGTGTTTTCCAGAGATTCTGAAACAAAATAAATGAAGAAAATCTGGCAGAATAAGGAGTCTTGTGCAAGTTTTGCATCCAGGTATCTCCAGTATGAGGAGAAATTAAAGCATAAGCCAAAACCTCTCAGAAATGGGATTTGGGTACAAAATGCCTTTCACTCAGTTCTGTTTTCGAAGAACCACTGATGAATTTTTGAAATTTTACTCAGTCTCCCTCATTTTTCTGACATTTCATGGGGTTCAAACGTAGATGCCATGGCTAATTTTGTGTTTTCAGGGTGTACCTACACATCCATCCCCACCTGCCATCTCTGCTGCCCTATCAAACCACTCAATCTACTGACTCCCAAAATCTGCAGGTCCATATCTGGAAGCAGCTTTTCCTTCTGGTCTTTTAGAAAAGGATGCAGGATATTTGCAGGTTTTTTTGTTTTTTTTTTTTTTAATCTGTCAAAAGAGATGCTTTAGGTACAATCTCCCCTCTTGAATCATCCTGAAATTTTTTAAATTTTAATTTTTGTTTCTTCACACAGGGGGTGGGTTTCTGTCTCACCCCCTATTCATTTCCCCTACTGGAAACATTTCTCAGTGGGAAGCTGAACTCCTCCTTGCCTCAGTAAATCAAAGCTCAGCAATGCCCTGTGCAGGTTTCACTCATTTTCATCAGAGATACCTCCAGCAATTTCTCCAGCTGAGCTCATCCCTTTTGTCCTTCTCCATAATCAGCTGGAAAGGAGCAGGAATTGCATGTGTGATTCACCTCACAGCCCTTTTCAGATGAGATAAACCACATCCTGCACTCCAATAATTTACTGGAGCAGGGAATGGAGGGCCAAGTGAGTCAGCTGCAGGTTTACAGGTTTGATGCCTGCAGCTTCTTTTGGGAAATCCCACGTGCAACAACAGCACAGACATCAAACTGTGCTTCTGTGTTCAGATGAACAGGACAGGACTTGAACACTGGCCCTGAATTACAGGGCTCCACAAAAAAACAGTGTCAGAAACGGAAGGAGAAAATAAGACAAAGGGAAATGGCCTCAAGCTGTGCCAGGGGAGGGGCAGCTTGGACATCAGCAAGAATTTTTTCACTGAAAAGGTTGTCAAGAATTGGCAGGGGCTGCCCAGGGAGGTTTGGAGTCCTCACCCCTGGAGGTGTCCAAGGAAGGGCTGGACATGTCACTCAGCGCTCTGGGCTGGGGGACAAGGTGGGGATCAATCCAAGGTTGGACTGGATGACCTTGGAGGTCTTTTCCAACCTCAGTGACTCCACGATTCTACATCCTCCCATCCCTATATTTCCCTTTCATCCTTGCCACGGTGCTGAAGGCACAGGAAGTGATTTCCCACCCGGCAATACCTACCCAGTGTCATCAAAGTGAAGCCTCAGCACTGCCCAGACAGTGACACAGATGGTTGGGGTACCTGCAGGGGACAAGAAGGTGACACCATGAGAAGTTCCAGACACATCCAAGATTCTGCAGTGAGCACTTCAGGCAACCCCTACACCGAGGCTTTGCTTCCCAACAGCACCTGTGCCCCAAACCCTGCAATTCCCTGTGTTGATTCACAGCTCTACAAACATCCATCTCAGCTGGAGGGAGGGACTGCAGCAGCAAAACTGATAACAGGCAAAAATGATGCCCCTTCAGGCCGTTATTGCTCCAAGTTGTGGCACTGAATCTTCTTGCATGAGGAGGAGAACAAAACCTGCACAGAACAGGGGCAGTGACATCCTGGCTGGAGCTGCTGTAACGATGCAATCATTGCAGTGCCAGATGTTGAGCTGCTGTGGAATTATTGGCTTGCCTGGATTCTTGGGAGGTTTTGTTGTCAATGATTTGCATATGCCGCATTTTCTCTGTTATTTGTGTAAATAACTGAGTTTGCTTTAATTGTTCAGCCAAAACAAATCAACAGAGAAGTGTTTTGTTTTGTTTTGTTTTACTTACAGGAATATTCAAATTTTTTCTTAAAAAAAACCCAAAACCAACAAGAAGTAAAACAACAAAACAACAGACTCTGAAAAGAGACTATTGGAGCAAGGATTTCATTTCTATTCCAGGCACTGCTTCACCCTTTCAAAAAATGCGTGTAAAATGCAAATTTAATCAAAACACCAAGAATCCACTGAGAAACCTGGATTTATTTTCCTTTCTGAAAACTCTAAAAGTGTGATTTTTCAGGGGAAATATTTTTATAAAGTAATGCAATGTTGAAAGACGACCCTGGGTAAGTTGGATCTACACTTTATGGTAAATAAAACTTTTGATGAGGAAACTGCTGACATCTATTCAGGCACCACTGGAAAAATGAAGTGTTAAAAAGCAAACAAAACAAGGATCTTGATAACCCCACTCTCTGCAGTGAGTGAGACTGATCTAAGCTGACAGGAACAATTATATTCCATATATTTTGCAAGGTTGTGTTGATGTCACGTTAATTAGTCACTTGATTGAACCCACTTAGATGAGTCTCTGTCAAATCTCATGTTCCCACTCCTAGAAATACAAATTTCCCTGTTGGACCCAAATGACTGACAGAGCCCTCTCCTTTTAAATAAGCACATGGAGGGATATTTGAAAGGAAGATGATCTAAAGAGATAAAATGACAGGCTTTGGGGAAGAGAAATCATGGATATTTAATTTCAGTTGAAATCTTCTGCTCTCACAGGTGAATACCTGGAAAACAGGGAGAGCTCTGTGCCCTTCTCAGATGCACAGTAGCAAAATGAATTTTGAAACAGCAAGCTTTCATCTCAGTTTTATCAAATTCATTTTGAAACATCGAATGTCTGCCCAGAGAACTTGTGGCTGTCCCATCCCTGGAAGTGTTCAAGGCCAGCTTGGAGCAACCTGGGCTAGTGGAAGGTGTTGAGGGGTTGGAATGAGATGAACTTAAAGCTCCCTCCCAACCCAACCCACCCTGGGATTCTCTGATTCTCTGGCACATGGCTCTCATATTTTCCCTAGTTAGCACTGATTTGCACCATATAAATTTGGATATTATTAATAGTGGTCCAAATCTGAAAAAAAAAATAAAATTAAACAAAATTTGCAGGAGGGCAGAATTCAACTAAATGTGCCCTAAAAACACAGTTCAAAAAACCCCCACGTTTCAGATCAGCCTGGAGCTTTGAACCATCTGCTGTAGGGATATTCACATGCCCACATCAAAAGATTTATGCCTCTTCATCACCTCCTTTTCAGCTTCTGAGCAGCGTTAGAAAACAGAGGAGCCCCAAGGGCTGGGCAGAGAGTTTTCCCTGCTGGCTGTGCCCCTGCCCTGGGCACTGGGAAGGCACTGGGAGAGATCCCAGGAAGGCAGCAGTCTGTCCAGAGAACTTCCCAGCACGCTGCAGATGTGGAGGAGAAACAAACTGCCTGCATCAACAGAGCCATCTGCAGCTCTCATCAATCAAAGGAGGGCACTGACATGCTCAGCACATTTCGAGACACACATAAACATCCAGGTGCTGTAAATTGCTGAGCTTTTGCTTGTTGTTGTTGTTGTTGCTTCAGTGCAACTCCCTCCCCACCAGCTCTGAGCTGAGGGGTTTGCTTTGGCCCTGCAGGAATTGCATCCAGAGTCTGGGGGTGCTTTGGTTCCTGCCAAGTGTTCCTACCTTGGAACTTGCCAGTCAAGGTGGAATATGCAGGAGCTGAGAAAATAATTGTGTTAAAAAAAACAAACTAAACCAATCCATCCACATCTGGAGTTTCTCTTAGTGCTGGTGATGGATATTTTTGATGCTACTTTCAATATGAAGTGATTTGAGGCTGTTCCCAGCTCTGGGGCCCTCAGCATGAGATGGAGCTGCTGTGGTGAATCCAGAGAAAACCATGGAGATGCTGCCAGGGCTGGAGCCCCTCAGTTTTGGAGCCAGGCTGGGAATGCTGGAGGGGTCACCTGGAGAAGAGAAGGCTCCAGGGACACCTGAGAGCCCCTTCCAGGGCCTAAAGGGGCTCCAGGAGAGCTGAAGAGGGACTGGGGACAAGGCATGGAGGGACGGCACACAGGGAATGGCTTCCCAGTGCCAGAGGGCAGGGATAGATGGGATATTGGGAAGGAATTCCTGGCTGGGAGGGTGAGGAGGTCCTGGCACAGGTTGCCCAGAGCAAGCTGGTCCAGTGGAAGGTGCCCCTGCCCATGGCAGGAGATGGGATGAGATGGTTTTTAACCATTGTAGGAGTCTATGATATCTATAAATTGAACAGCTGGATATTATTTATGGTATTCAAATCTAAATATTATTCTGAAGCTGTGTTACAGAATGAATCCATCTGGGTAAATCAGTCATTATAAAGACTGATTTAAAAATAAAAAAATAAAAATGAGTATCAGTTAATATATTTTGTGTTGCAGTATTTTCATCTTCAGACAAACCTACAGACATGAAAATTGTGCCAACTTAATAAAAGGAGGCCAGCAGGCTCTGGCTTGTTCAGATTGCAGAGATCTATACATCTCTTTCTTTTACAATTGTCACATTTTCATGTACATAACCCCCAGTTTCCCTTTGAGGACACTCTTATGCCTCATCTATAATGGGACTGTGCATCTGTGGAAGTACAAAGGGAATTTTGAACACCCCTTCCAATGTTTTTTTTTTCCAAAAGCCTTTTCCAGTAATCACCCTTTCCCAATAGCTGTTTTATGCCATATATTATTTATGATTATTTGTTTCCTTCTCTCTTTTCCATATCCTGTCTTTACCTTCTCTGCTTCTACACCTCCTCTATTCCATTTTCTCCCTGTTGTAGGGAGTCTTTGCCAGGAGATGGGAATGTTTGTGCATGTTCAGCTGCCTCAGAAGGGGAAAACAAAATGATCTGTGGATCATCTGAAGATTCAGGTTCCATAAGGATGTTTATTTTACAAAGGAGAAAAGTTTGAGACGTGGTTGGGAGTTTTTTTTTGTGCGTAGACTTTACACATGAATATACAGGATTATTTCTAATTATTTCAGATTTATGTTTAAGCATAAAACCCGAGTTCAGCCTTCTCAGGGTACATTTTAAATGAATGTATTCCTCTATATTCACCATCTGACTCCTGCACAGAGACATCAGCAAAGAACTGCTTGAATTAACACGTCACAGGCATCAATTTATCTCCAGAAAGCTGGAATGAAAAACAATGACACTGATTATCATCAGGCAACTGGCCTTTCTGAAGGAAATCTTGTTCCTTCCCACTGCAAGCTCTTATTTCCCATCCAGGTAGGATGAGCACATGTGAATATCCTTTGGATATATTTTCAATTTAGCTGTTATCTGGAAGAAAGGCACAAATAAACTCTCAGCAAATGGACTGGGCTGAGGATTGCAATTTTCTGTGGGTGGACCTCATCCCTGCAAGAGATGTGGTGTCCCCCAGATTTCAGCCCCCCCCCCCAAAAAAAGCACAGCACAGAGGCACTTCCACACAAAGACTAAAATTATGCTTTATCTGCATGGAAACATCACATTTGAGACCAGAAACGTCACCTACCCCAGCCAATAATTGTGTACCAGTAGAAATATCTCCTCTCTGGGAAGAAGGTTTCCACCAGCAGAGTGAAAAGGTACAACCCCTCGATGAACAGCCAGAAGTAGTTGGACATGACGCAGTAGTGGAAAAACACCATCACTGCTTTGCACTCCACCTGCAGAGAGAGGAGAGGAACAAAGTTATTAACACATCTAACAGTGGGGAAAAAAAATGCTTTTAACCTCTTCAACTCTCTTCGTGGAAAGAGCTGGGGCTGGGATTGCACATTTTTAATGGTGAAGTTTTTAAAGAAGGAGGAGAATGGGAGGTACCCCTGAAAGGGCAGGAAGGTGATTTGACCAGTGGGAGGTGGTGGAGGAGCATCTGCAGGCAGACAGTCTTGCCCTGGGGGGAGTTCACGTGCTCAGGGAACACTGAGTGTGAGATTTAAGCTCCCCTCCCGAGGGTGAAGTGCAGGGAAGAAAAGGATCTGGCTGTGTTTTGAGGATGGGAAGTGGCAGGAGGGCTGTGGGGAACCCTGAGAGTGGGCTCAGGGAGGATGAACCTCCTGAGTGCAGGTGGGATTTTCACTTCCTTGGCATCATCAGGGAGGAAAAAATGAAAGTAAGTGTGAGAGAAAAGAAGGCTGAGTGATTAACTGTGAAAAATGACGGAAACTTTCATTCATTGATGGGGGAGAAAGCAGCAAATAATAAAAAAATAATTGTAAGAATGGGTTTGTTCAGCCCAGAGAAAAGGGGGCTCAGGGAGACCTTATCACTCCCTGTGATTACCTGAAAGGAGGTGGTAGCAAGATCTTCTCTCAGGTAATAAGTGATGGGACAATAGGAAATGGTCTCAATTTGCACCAGGGGAGGTTTATGTTGGATATTAGTGAAAATTCCTTCGTGAAAGGGCTGTCAAGCCATGGAAGAGGCTGCCCAAGGTGTTTAAAATCTCTCTGGAGGTATTTAAAAGACCTGTAGATGTGGTACTTGGGGACATGGTGTAGTGGTGGACCTGGCAGTGCTGGGTTAATGGTTGGACTCCATGATCTCACAGGGCTTTTCCAAACTAAACCATTCTGTGGTTCTTTGACAAAACCCAAAGCTGGATACCGAGCTCTGCCCTGACTCTGTGAGAGCAGGACACTCTGATTTTTTCAGTGTAGCACTTTAGTAATGTTTTTAGGTGTTTTAGATGGTTTTAGTCCTACAAAACCAGGATTTCTCAACAAACCAGAGCAGAATCAGGGGATAAACTGGAAGCTCCTGCCTGGGGCAGGGGGAACCTGCAATTTTGGCTGGTTCCCACCTGCCCTCCACCCTCTGTGCCAAATCTACAACTAATGTGTTTCAACCACCAGCTCTTGGGTTTGTTCACAGCAGCTCTGCCAGGAGGATCTGGTGATTGAATGGTGGGTTTTGATGTGCACTGTGCTTCGAGTGTTTCAGAACAAAGAGGCAGATGCCACCACTGGAAGAGTGGCAGGAACAAACTACAGAACTGACGTGGCTTCAGCTTTGCCACAGAGAAGAATTAAGAGCAAAAAGCAGTTTCAGTGACAAAGAGAAGGCTGACTAAGAAACTCCACAGCTGCACTTTCCTTGTGGAAGTGACTCATAGGGAATTTAGCTCATAAGTGGATGGATAAAGGAGAAGTCAGTTTGTAATTCCATCATAATTACACCCAGTGAGCTGATTTATCATATCAAACACCAGCCTGAACTGTGAAAGAAATTGGGATTTACACATAATGTAGAGCTGAATGCATCTGTGAAAGGGACTGCTTTTCATGAACCTCCACACTTCAGAGACAAACATGTGGCTCACAGCAATGGTTTGCTGGGAGTGTGAGCATCAGATGCATTTTCTGTGTGAATGGTCACCCTGTTTACTCGTGACTGTGCCTGACATCCAGAACAAACGGGGCTCTGGAGGAAAACCAGACCTGCAGAGGAAGGAAATTGCTTGTGCCTGCTCTCATCCCACCTACTGCTCTGCAGACTGTGCAAGGGAGAAACAGCCTGAGCAGAAACCAAAACCTTTAGGTGTGTCCTGAAGGATTGATCATGATGATGTCATGAGATATAACAACTAGTCTGGCTGTGAACTGGGAGGGCAGTTTAACCCCTTTTCTCTCAGTGGCATCTCAGGTCATGATACCCAGCAGACTTCTGCCTGCATCACTATTTTCTGTTGCCTCATGCTGGAAAGGATCCAGGTTTCAGTTCTACTTACAGTTGAGATGAAGCAGTGGTTGCCATCCTGCTCAGCATAAAGAACCCCATCCTTGATGAACACGGAGATTGCCCGGAGGATGAACGAAACAAAGAGGTTCATGTGGATGAAATTCCGAGTGCAGTGAAGCTTCCTGGAGAGCAAAGAGGGAGGGAGGGGAAAATGGGAGAAATAAAGAAGGAAATAGTTGTATTGGATGGAAACATCACACCTGGCCTATCTGCACGTGGCCAGAGCACCCTGGTGCTAAGAACAGCAATATTTATAAGACAGGACTGTGGTTGGTACTGATCCTAAACCTCAGCCAGGGGGAGGATTTGGGCATTTTCTTGTAGCATAAAATACACCCAGTCCAATGCACCTCCTGAAGCTTCACAAAACAGACCCAAAGTTTCTCCTGCTGCATTTACCACCCACTGAAATGTTGACTGCTGGAGCGTGTCCAAGCTGGGGGAGCAACTCAGTTATAGGGTTTTCTGCCTTATATTTTGCATCTGGGGAAGTAAAAGCTTTGACAGATGAGCTCTAATTTCTCTCCTCCAGCTCATTGCCCATGTCCTGACTCACCTGAAGCGGCACAGGATGACCATGGCAGTGGTGAGGGACACCAGGGAAGTGCTGTATCCCACTGTGTACAGAGCCTTCACAGACAGGTAGTAGTAATCCTTGGGAGGCAAACAACAACACATGGGTGAAGGGTTCATCTCCAGCCACATCTTCCTTGCCCTGCCTGCAGGGGGAACTAGAGGAAGGATTTGTTTCTCCAACAGCTTGGTTTCTCCTCCTTTTCCCCTAAAATCCCACTGGACAGCAGAGCTCTGCTCTGTGTCAGCTGTGCCCTCAGCTCTGTGTACCATGAAGTTATTTGTCAGAGAGCTACCAAAAGCTATCTGTATTTTTTTTGATCACTGTGTATGTACCTGTAGGAAAAAAATAGTTGGCCAAGGAATTCTTTAGTCAATAGGGGAAAAACTGCAGGTTAACCCATGATTCTATAAGTTACAAGCTGTATCAAGAGTAAAAACTCATCTTCTGTAAATACTGAGTAGCAGGCTAAGAAGGATTTAAACCTCACATTTAAATATCCAATTGCTTATTCTTATCACCATCAAATCACAACACGACCAGAGGCTGGGCAAAAAGCATTGCTGCTGCTGCTGCTCCCCCATCCCCCCCTTCGTTTGTTTTTAATTCCAAGGGTAATTCCCACCTGGTTATCGGACTCTGTCTCGTTTTCATCAAAGCCGCAGGCGTCGTAATAATGAGGGAAAGGTTCCGACCAGCCGTCCTCTGTGCAGTTCCTGCTGATGTCCCCTGTGCCAAAGTGGGAATGGGACACTGTGGGAGCAGACCCCGGGACATGCCCTCCCTCCCCTTGAAAAGGAAACCCCACAGTTCTACTGGAAAGGCTGTTTATCTGAGTATCCATTAAATGGTTTTAATCTTGACATTTAACGGCATCTTTGATCATCATCCAGTTACCCGTGGTTGGCAACGACTACAGTTGGTCACCAGAGAGCAAAAAATATGTAATCAGAGTATTCAGGGGCTCCAGGCCACCAAACAGCTCATTCTCAGGTGGGTACCTAAATCAGGGGACAGCTAAATGTGCAGTTCTCTCCATTGATCCTGAAAGGCACCTCGGGAATGCAGCTTTGCTGTGGACATTTACGGTTCAGGTGGCCAAAGGGTAAGTTCAGGGCTCCAACATTAACTCCAGTCTCTCTCTTCATGGCAATATGTGTGTAAATTGTCAGTTGGCAATTTAAAACCTGGTTCAGAGCTTCTCACATTCCTCTGTCTATTAATTGTTCCAATTCTGGTCTATATGCTCAATTTTAAGCAAATATTTGCTTAAATACCCAGGTTTTTTTGCCTGATCTGCTATAAGGAGTAGATCCTGCTTTCACTGACACACTGAGGCTTAAAACTGCCCTGCAAAACAAGAACTGGGGGTAGAAGACCAAATAATCTCTTGACACTCACTTTGCTACGAGGCTGCCTGAGGTGGGACAGCCCTTGTGATGTTTTTTTCAAGCACAATCATCTTGCCAGAGCTCAGTGCCCTGGTTAAAAAAATATAGGGCTGGGCTTCTGGCTGCTCTTCTTCCTCCCCAGCACAACAAAACAGCTTCTATTTATTGCAGTTTTTGGAGTTTCAGCTGTGCCTTGACCAAAACTGACGGAAATTTCTGAGGTTTGGGCTTAGTTTTTGTTGTGAAGGTTGTGCTGCTGTGAATTCTTAGGGCAGTTTAGTCAAGCAGCTCATGCATGACCTTATTTTTCGAGGATGGGTTTGCCATCCATGCAGCAGAATTTATCTCTTTAATCACAGCATTCATTGGAAAACATTGCAACACTTGGCAAATTGGGGTAAGTGACTCCTGCACATTCATCCCTAGTTTTTCTGTGGGAAATAAAAACTGAATCGTGGTGTTGACTGTCTTTAGCACCCTTTAGTAATTACTGTTAAGCAGGTAGATCTCATTTATAGCAACACACTTCCCTCGATTGCAGGGCTCAACAGTGGAGGAATAAATTTTCGTAATACTGCTAAAAGTAACACGGCAGAAAATATGTCATGATAATTAGCACTGATTAAAAAATAATACCAAAATGACAGGAAAAAAAAATAAAATCTCTGAGCTTCCTTTTTAACAGAGATAAATAAAAGGAGAAAAAAAGACAAAAATCTCTGGTTTTCTTTCTTACCTAAGGGAGACTGGGCTGTGCTTTCCAGCAGGTCATAATCACCTGGAAAAGTGGAAATTTGGTATGAAATTGTTTTGATTTTGTTTTCTATTAGGACCCAAACTGGTCTCTGTGGAAATCAGTGAATAGGATGCAATTGATTTTTATTGGTTTAGATGAGGCCCAAAGGCAATGAATCCTTGATTCTGTCTTCTCAGGAAGTAAACACGGTTTTACTTGTGAGTTTAAATCAAAGCTGAACCTCTAAAATTAGAAGATTGCTACTGCAAACAATGAGCACATAGCTAAAAACACAGACAACCAAACCAGGAAAAAATTTGATTGTAAAATTATATATAGAAGTCAAATATTATATCTTTAGGAATTTACATTTATAAACCAGAGGTATTTAAATCTGGTCAGTTTTCAGAAAGTTAATGAAAAATTGTTTTCATCCATCAACGACAAAAAGCAGTAACTAGTTGGTTTTAGTAAGATAATTTAATTTTGTGGGTTTGGGTTAAATCACATTGATTTACAAAGACTTATGTGATTTTTAGTTTCACTTTTTATCTGGGAGTTACAAAGAACTAAATGTCATAATACAAAACCAACTTGCCAATAATCTGATATTTCCACAGTTTTTGAGGACAGGGGTACCTAAAAGGCAGGCAACACAACTGGTTCTTACCTGCGTGGGTTTGCCCCAAATTATCCACCTCCCAACCTGAAATGAGAAGAGTAAAAGTAATTAATTATTTTCTGGTAATATTTTGCAATGTAATGGTGATAACAGTTTGCTTCCCAGAAGAGGAATGGATGTAGCAGAGCCCAGGGAAGAACTGCAAGTTTAAATCTCTGTTTCGTTATCAGTCCTGTGTTTCTGTGAATGGAAAGTGGTTTTCAGAAGATGGTTGATTGCACTGGATTGTTAAATATCTGGTTATCAGGAAATTTGATCAAACTCCAGGAACAATCAGAAAAATAGATGAGGGAGCTTTTTTTTCTGTGGATTTTTTTCCTTTTCTTTTTGATCTTTTTAGATGAGGGGGAAGGTTCTGAAATAAGAAATGCCCACCCGCTTCTTAAAAAAAACACTGTGTCAGAATCCATGGTGACTTGTATACTAAAAATGCAGATGTTACAACAACAAAAATGTCCCTTTCCTTTCTTTATTTCCTTTTCTTTTCTTTTCCATCCTTCTATCCTTCAAAACAATATTGCTGGGAGTCCCTAGATCCAAATTCCCACCCAACATGGGAAATATTTAATCCCCAAAAGTCTGAAGTCAGACTTTCGTGGCCCCTCAGTGGTTCAGGCTGGGTGTTGGGGACGCAGAAGCCATGGGGTGGTGCTGCTGCATTGTGCACTGACACCCAGGGGCCTCGGGAAGCTGCTGCCAAAAACATTTCCAGCACTTCGGTGGCCACTGCAGCAGGTGGAATGTTCTGAGCAGCTCAGTTCTGCATCCTCCAGGTCACTCCTCTTTTAACCCTAACCCTGATGGTCCAGTGTTAATTAGGGATTGGGAAAACCTTCAGATTGTGTGAGAAGGTTTTTACTAACAGTAAAATCCAAAAAAAACCCACCACACCCTGATTTTGATCCTATGGGAAAAGAGAAAGCTTTGAAGGATCTGCAATAATTCAGGGCAGCATAAAATGCATTTTCCAGTTTACACTTTCTCAAATTCTTCATTGTGTAATAATTTAAATTCAATCGAGTTCTCTCTCTCTTCTATAATAAATCAGATGTGCTTTTTGATTTGCTGAGGTAGAAAAAAAGAGGGTTTGATGTGAAGGTGATGGAGGGAGTCCAGAAAACCCCTCTGACGCCTCAGGGAGGCTGTCCTGTGACTGTGGATGGATGCATTGAACCCCAAACCTCCACACCCACCACAGCACTGACTCTGGGGGGTGAGCACTGAAAGCCATGATGGGAACACTGTTGGTCTCCTGCCTTGTCCACCCAGTTCCAGCTGCTGTGAGGATTTGACATGGGAGAATTTAGGTTGGAAATTAGAAAAGGTTCCTCCCCCAGAGGGTGGCTGGGCACTGAACAAGCTCCCCAGGGCAGTGGGCACTGCCAGAGCTCCGGGAGGGTTTGGACAAGGCTCTCAGGGACAGGGTGGGATTGTTGAGGTGTCCTGTTGGACTGGATGATCCTCGTGGGTCCCTTCCAACCCAGGATATCCTATGATTCCATAATTCTAATTCCTGTGTGTTTGCAAATGTTGGGTAAGCCTGAAAATTCTGAGGAGAAGCCACCAGTGGTCTGAGCAAACCTTTTCCAGCAGGGATTGTTGAGCTGCTGCACCAGCCTGACGTGGCAGATGCTACAGCAGAGCTGGGGTTTGCTCCAGGTTTTTGGCACAGTTAACTCTGTAGAACCTTTTGGACAGAGCTGTTTGCCTCCTAAATCTACCAAACCCCAGTGAGACAGCTCAGACACGTGGGGGTAAAATCCAAATTCGGAATGCAGATAGTAGGTTGTGGCGTGGGAGTTTTTACCAGTGGGTTCAGTTGACAATCAGAGGGTTGATGAGCAAACCACTGCTCCTTTATCTCTGTCCTTCCTGGGGTCTCCACAGCGTGGGCCACTCAGCTCTCATGGACCTGGCTCCTCACACACCATCCTTACAGGGATCCCCAAAAACTGGGCCAGAAGAAGCTGCTAGAAAAAAAAAAACTAAAAAAACCCCCCTCTTTAACTTATAAAAATCCAGTTTTATTTCATCATTTATGGGGTAATTTGACATTACAAAATGTCCAGAATTCTTTCTGGATGAAGACCAGGCCACTGCTGAATGGATTGAAGCCAGTTCCTGGCATCCTGAATATTACACTGATGGCTCAGAAAAAAAAAAAAAATATTTTTTTTCTTATGTTTAAATGTTTTAAAGGTGGGGTTTTTTCCCCTATAATCTATGAAATAAAAATTACCCTCATTTCACTCCAAATATAGGTAGTAGTCAGGCACATTGATGTTAAAATATTGGATTTGAGTTAATTTTGAATTTCATGACATCCATAATAACACTGAAACTTCAGATTAATTTAGGTTTTCTGACATGAACAGGCTTTTTATAGAGATATTTTTCTATATACAGAAATTATTATTGCATTTTGCTGTGTTTGGACATCATGAAGGGATTTACATTGTGAATAAAGTTAATATTTTGATTGCTCTAAGAGCAAACTTGCCTTTTATTAAGGTATTTTTCTATATATCTAAGCCCTACTAATGCACTGAAGATGATTCCAGTGCAACCTTTGACAGTACAGGCTTTTAGGCTTGATCCACCAACCTAATTTTCCCTAATAAGCTACTGGAAAGTCAATTAGATTTATATTGAACATCATGCCCTGAATTACAACTAAAAGTCAAAGTCCATCTATTAAATGATGGAATAACATGCACATATATACCATTATATTTGTGTGTGTACATATATTTATATTTATATTTATATTTATATTTATATTTATATTTATAATTTTATATTTATATTTATATTTATATTTATATTTATATTTATACGCAAGGACGTAATGAGGGAACATTCAGCCACCATCTGAAATTCCCTAAATTCCCTGTAACACCTTTAAATTCCCGTGTGCTGCTGCTGCCATTCTCTCACACAATGTATATTTGTGAGTCCTGCACCAAAATATGGGTATATACTTGACAGAAAACCATTGCCATGGCTATGTTTGCCCACCTGTAGGAGAACGCACTGGAGTTCACATGGAATTATTCCTGTGTTTAACATTTAACATATTTACACATCTAGGGACAGAACCTGAGCTTGAATTTGAGCTGGGGTTGTAGGAAAGCCCAGACTCAGGGCAGCCCCTCCCGTTTTTCACACTATTCCCTAGAAATGGTATTTTTGGGGGTTGTTTTTCATTTAAGAAGTGCCTTTCTGACTCAGAAAATTCACTCCTGCTGGGTGGGCAGGACTGGAGGGCCCCTCACTGCACGGGCTGCCACAGCAGCCTCTGTGTCCTCACCCTTAGGGCATAAACACCAAGGAACTGGGGCATCAGACTTCACTGCTGATGAAGAGGAACCCCACTGACATGATTACACCATGGTATAAAGAAATATGTTGCTCTCCCAGAAAAGAAGAATAAATAAAATATGATTTTCCTCTGCATTTTGACCTGAAACCCATTTTAATGGGATTAACTCAAGGATTACGTTTTTGAGGGGCAGGACAAGGGGGAATGGCTTCAACCTGACAGGGGGCAGGGTTAGATGGGATATTGGGAAGAAATTCTTCCCTGGGAGGGTGGGCAGGCCCTGGCACAGGTTGCCCAGAGAAGCTGTGGCTGCTCCTGGATCCCTGGAAGTGTCCAAGGCCAGGTTGGAGCAACCTGGGCTAGTGGGAGGTGTCCCTGCCCATGGCAGGGGTGGAATGGGATGATCTTTAAGGTCCCTTCCAACCTAAGCCTAATAATTCTATTATTCTATGCTGATACATCTTAAATATCATGATTTTAAGTCTTACATGAAAGACACCCGTGCCTTTCACATGTAGTAAAACCTAAAATAGAGACATGTGGACACAACATCAGCTATTAAACAGTGTTTTACAACACCACTTATTAAATCAAGAACTACTCTCAATGAACTCCTGAAAAAGCCACTGTTATCCTTGACACAGGATGGTTTCTCCAGCACACTGACAGACTGTTATTCACTGTTTGACCACACTGTAAGTGTCACTCTTTGGGAAGAAATGCAAATCTTTCATTAGTGCTTTAACTGACATTATTAATTAGATGTTACTTGCAGTAATGCTTAAAGATCCTAGAGAATATCCATCAGAATGCTGAACTGCCAAAGACCAAGTACTGAAAATATTGCTTATTTCTGTATGAAAAGGTGAAAGAAGGAGGAGGGAAAAAAAAAAAGTCAAAGGACTTGCCAAAGGTTCCCCACTGAGTTGGTGGCAGAGACTCAGCCCTTTCCTGCCCTTTCCTTGCACATTTATCAGACTTTCTTCCTTGATTTTTATTTACTGAGACCCAGAAAACACAATTCACCCCTTGCTACGCTCCAGCTGGTGAGAAATCCGACAGGAGCAATTGTTGTTCCTGATTTCGAGTGCACAGGACTGGCAGAGCTGCGGCCAAGAAACAGCCCGTGCACGGTGAGTCTGGGAGCTCAGAGCAGCCTTTTAGATCCTCTCCCCCGTGCCAAATCCTGGCTGCTCTGGGTGTCAGCTGGCAGGGCACCTGCTCCATCTCCCGCAGCTTTGTTTATCTGAACACAACCGGCATTTAACCCTTTTGTTCCAGCGTTTGTCCCTTATTAGAGGCGGAGTAGGAGGGGGTGAAAGGCTTCCAAAGAGGATGTTCTGTCCCAAAATGTGTTGCCCACGATTTTCCCCTCATTCTTCCTATTTTTCCCATCCCAGGATTACGGGTTGCAGGGCTGATTCACATAGGTAATCCCTCAAAAAGGTTGGATTTTTACAGCATTAATTCCGTGTTCAGAGTCTGCACTGATTTTACTGCACCCTAACAGTGTCCCTTCAGAAAGTGCAGAGACAGGGGCAAGGAGAGGCTGAGGAAAACATTTCCTGCAACCCTTGCTGTCCAGCTATGTGGATAATGAGCTGGCTAGGCAGGAATCGAACTTTTTTTCCCCGTACTTGTTTTGCTTATCACTGATTAGAAGCTGAGAATTTAATCTCTAAATAGGCAATAAATCAGCGAGCCCTCCCGCCCCGCTCCCCCAGCATCCCCCACGCTGCGCCTTTTCACTCGCTCCCCTCTCGCTGCCTGCTGCTCCCAGCGAGCAGCAATCTGTTCAGCCGGCTGGCAGAGCCGCAGTCGGGACCAGCAGGACACTCAGCAGCTTTGCTGTGCTCTCAGAGCTCCCCACACGGACACTCTGCTTCGTCAGGAGGGAACATTAACCCTCTGCCCGGTCCTGTGCCTGGAAACAACCCATCCCACACAAACGCTATCCAGCCATCGCAGTGCCTTTGTTCTGGCTCTTTGTGGGAGGGGTAAATTGGCACAGGTTGCCCAGAGAAGCTGTGGCTGCCCCTGGATCCCTGGAAGTGTCCAAGGCCAGGTTGGACGGGGCTTGGAGCAGCCTGGGCTAGTGGAAGGTGTCCCTGCCCATGGCAGGGGGTGGGATGAGATGACCTTTAACATCCTTTCCAACCATTCTGTGATTCCATGATTGATTGATTGATTGATCCAGGATGAGCTGCTTTTTCTTCATAATCTCATTAGCAGGATATCTAATAATTAGCAGGGCAGGGAAGGCTACAGATTACATGACCCTAGAGGTTCCCAAACCTTTCCCTGTGCTTCCCTCTACTCTTTCCAGGGGTTTGGGTCTCTCCAACCTCATGCCCCATAGACAATACTGTAATCTAGAGCTTAAAAGTCATTTATAGAAGGGTAAGTGGTGATAGGACAAGGGGGTAATGGCTTCAAAATGACAGAGGGAAAATTTAGATTGGATATTAGGAAGAAATTCTTCCCTGGGAGCGGGGGGGAGGCCCTGGCACAGGTTGCCCAGAGAAGCTGTGGATGCTCCATTCCTGGAAGTGTCCAAGGCCAGGTTGGATGGGGCCCTGAGCAAGCTGGGCTAGTGGAAGGTGTCCCTGCACATGGCAGGGGTTTGGAACAAGATGATCTTTAAGGTCCCTTCCAGTTCAAACCATTCTGGGATTCTATTATTCCACAATTTACTGCATATCCCCATTTACCTTGACAAAGGGATTTGTGAACTCAGTGCTCACACAGAGACAGGACAAAATGAAGTGGTGTTCTTCATTTTATTTAGAAAGCAAGAAAACTGAGGCAGGGGATAATTAAGGATAAAATTAGGAAGCCTGATTTGTATTTGTGTGTTTGAATAAGAACTGGTGCCCAAAGACATCTGAGGGACTGATCCTGTGGGGCAGATCGTTTCACCCCTTTTACCCACCTGAAGACAAGTTGATTTATGTTTCAAGTCTCATCCCATAAAGAGAACTTCCAAAGGGTGATTGGTTTTAGACATCTGCCACAGGATGGGGTGAATTGGCCTCTGCCAACTCTTTGTTACCCAGTGTTTTGTGCAAAACACTGCAGTAAAGGCAGGGACAGAAATGATAGACAAGTCCTTTCTTCTCACATCCCAGACTTATTTCAGGGCACAGGGACAAGAAGATCCAGTGGATCATGCCTGGAAATCATGGGAGAATCCAGTGAGGTCCCCCATGGAGAACATAAAGGCCAGAGCACACAGGGCTGCCACAGGCAGGACTGATGTACAGATATGATCAATAATGTTTAAGGGAAATTATGGCTTTCTGCTTTTCTTCCTCTTTCCTATCAGAGGATGTGGAACTAGAAGTGGACTGAGGTCACCATAGCAACTGAGCATCATCCAAATGTTCTGTGAACCCTTCCCAGGAGTCTGGCTGTCACAGGAGCATCCATCAGAGAGCAGGATCAGTGCAATTACCACTGAAGGCTCTCCAAGCTCTGAAGGGGGCAGGGGTCGTATCTCAGAGAAAAGCAAATGTTTTCCAAACAAGAAACACACACAAAAAAAATAAGGAACATTGTCCAAGGGAGATTGACAGCTATGAAATAACTCCTAGAGAAGAAAGCAAATTAAATCTCTTGCTTAAAGGTAAGAATGAATGAGTGCCCACCACACCTAAAATCTTGCAATCAACTGGAACTCCTTTCCCAATTGCTTGAGTCAAGAGCAGAAACACAAACAGAGCAAAGACTGTTAGTAAGGCTTGAAGGATCTACCCCTGTTGCACCTGCAGTGATACTTCAATCTACCACCTTTTACTGTCTAAGTGTTCTCCAAACTTCTCAGCAGCTCTCAGTGACTTCCACCCTTCAATTCTTCCCAAAGGAGGGTGAATTTTTTTTCCCCCAAGGGCAAATTAGCTTTCAAATCACTGACAAAGGTCTTGAGCTGTGTTACAGCTTTCCCCTGGCCACTGCAGGATGTCATCTCACAAAGGACCAAGGACTTGATCTTTAGGTCAAATCATGCTGCATTTTGAGTACAGAGGCACAAAGTCTGATAACCCCATAATTCGGTGGGAAAGGCCACAGGATGTCTTTTTTTTTCCAATAAGAAACCATCCAAGAGGCCTCAGCTGCTTGATTAGAAATGAAGCCCAAGTGCTATTCTTTGATGACAGCATTTTCCTCCCATTTCCCCCTGCATTGCAGAGACACTTTGTGATGCTGTGACCGAGGAGGTTTTAATTCCAGTTTGTCCTCGCTTTGGAAAAGCTGGAGGAATCCCATGGCTCTCCTGCCTGTGCAAAGCCTAGGGATGAAAACCAGCATGCAATCACTTGTTATCCAGCTACTGCTGTTATCTTGGGCATGGGCAAGACAGTATTTCGAACATCAACATTTGGCAGGTCCCCTGTACCCGTTCTTTGGGCCACAGTTCTTTCCAGGACTTGCTGAGCACTCAGCAACAGTGACACATGTGCAACCTGCAGACAGCTCTGAAAGCTGTCCAAAACCTGGATCTGGTGTGTACATGTACATGGTTTGCATATAAAACTGTATAAATAAATGTGCATATGTTAATGGTTTACATATAAAACAGATGACCTTGCACTGAACTCGCTTGTGAATGATCTTACATAAAATTAAGGATGAAAGTAAGGTATGCACAGAGCCCTGGCTGCTTCAAAGGTTGGAGAAGCTCTGATGGCTGCTCATTATTACTCCAGTGATGAAAATGCTGTGGGCTGGGCCAGAAAACAATCACTGCTCCTTGGTTCCTTGTTTTTCTTCCCTCAGTTTCTGTGCAGGATGTTGAAATACCCATGGGGGCCAGATATCCTTGAAGAGAAATGCAGACCTTTGCATTGATCTTTTGCCTCTTTGACAGGCAAATGCAATTTCCAATTTCAGCCTGCTGCAATGCTGACCTTAATTTCAGCAGTAGCAAAGAAAACTTGCATCCTTTCTACCTTCAGTAGAAAACAAGCACACCATTTTCCAGAGGCATTTTGGGGTTTAGAAGGCCCCTGATCTGGTCACCTTTCTGTTCTCCCTTAATCAAAAATATATCAATTTATAGCCCACATTAGTAGAAACTGTAACTTGCAAATATTTTCAACATCTTTCACCTTGGAAAGTCAATGACTTTTGTTGTCTTTTCCCCCAGTTTGAGATTTAAGTATCATTTTCCCAGTGGCACAAGGTGAGCTCCTAAAGAATTTCCCAGGACTGTCTGCCCAGCAGTGACACAGAAGGGCTTTTCACCCACAAAGATGTAACATCACTTCCCCTCTCATTAACTCTTCTCCTGTCATCTTATTCTGATTGATTAGGGATAAAATCTAAACCCAGGCAGGAGAAAAAAAAAAAAAAAAGCTTCCCAAATCCAATTAACCCTGAATTCGTAAATCCCACTGTCCACCCAGGGCATCTCTAATGCAGCTTGGGGTTCTTACAGAATCTATTAATCAATTAATTAGTATAACCAAGTACTTGAGTGTTTCCCTGAGTGTTTTTAATGGCATCAGTGATAAACTATTTTCAATTTCTTGCGACAATAAAGCTTGTTGATGAGTCTTGCCACTCCCAGAGTAGCAACAAGCCAAACACTTGGGTTCAAAAATGGCAGCATAGGATACAATTCCCTATTAAACCCTTAAATAACTGGATAAATTCCTTTTTTCTAGTGGATTTTAACTTGGAACCCTTAACCCTGGTATCAACATAGGATGAGTTTTGTGCCATTGGCAAAATTTATGTGCATTTTCCCTGTCTTATGTGTTGCATTGATGATATTTTGGGGTGTAGCAGGTAGTGATGTAGACATTCTGAATTGCTGGAAGGTTCAGCAGGAGCTCCTCACATTTATTATTTGGGTTTGTGAATGAAAGCATTTTCCAAGTGGGGAGCAAATGGCAATGCTCAGAAACTGCCTGTTATCCTTTGTGTTATATTGTGTATTTTTTTACTGCAAATCAAAGAACTAAAAACGTGCTCTTTTCTGATCTGGCCACTGAGTTTCAGTCAGTGGTGCTTTAGAGTAATGTGGCTTTATAGGCTCTGAATATCTCAGCTGTAGAGTACAAAGAAGAAAAAAAGCATAAACTTTCTTTCTGTAGGTTTTCACTGCCAGGCAGCAACACCTCTGCCTGGAAAAAAAAAATACAAAAAAAAAAAAAAAAAAAAAAAAAAAAAAAAAAAAACCCAAAAGAAAGGAAAAAAACGGAAAAAAAAAAAAGAACTATCTAGAAGGAAACCATTGTAAATCCCTAACTTACTGGAGGAGAAAAGGCTCAGGAACTAATATATATATATTTTTTCCATGTGAGGAGATTCTGAGAACAACGTTTTTGTTCACAGTTTGCGTTTGAAAGGAATGAATGAAAAATTCTGGTGAGCTGGGGGGGATCAGAGAGGTGAAATGAGATTTTAGAAGGGCTGCCAAACACCCAGAATGGGGCTGAACATCAGGCTTGCTGTGTGATGTTGACAGCAGCTCAAACGTCGCTCCTTGGTTCAATGGCAGGGAAGGTTAAAGCAGAGCATTTTAAAACCAACCACAGCTGGCATTTTTTGCTAAATCTGTAGCTAATTTTTCAAAAAAGCTTTTGTACAGGTGGCAGTTTAGCCAGTTGACTTTTATTCTGTAGTCTCTTTAAATTTTTTCCCATTTTCCTACAGATGGAAATCAGACATCCAACTGCAGGCAGGGAAGTTCCTTTCTGAAACTCCTACAACGAGCAGCCCCCTCCAGTGACTTCATCCATCTCAAGACAAGCACCTGAGAGGGGGCAGAGGAAACACCTTCTACAACTTCCCATTGATTTCTATTCACTGAACCTGAAATCCATCTGTTCACTTCACACTTCCATACATGACTTTTAAACACCCAAAGCCAAGTGAGACACCTGCTCCCCACTCCTGCAGATTAACTCACCCTGGGATTTCCCATTTATTACCCATTTATTACCCACAGGTGCTTCATAGGATGGACTTTTCAAAAGTATAATTGAAAGTTACTGCTGCAGTTTGTAAAAATGATTTATGGACACGTAAAAGTTCGCCGTGTTAAGAATGATTTTGCAGTTAATAAATATTAGTGTTGGTACCCAGCCTAGTTTCATGTTCTAGAAACACAGCAAGAGCCAGAGGACACTGCAACAACCCCTAAAATGTGATTAGCCATGTCTCAGAAACATTAGAGTTCTCTAATAACCCTTTATTTAAGGAACCATCATAAAAAGTGGCCTTTTTTCATTAAGCCCTCATTGAAACAAATAGACTTGGCTAATTAAAATTAGCAGCAATAATAGTGAAAGCTCCTGTTAATTCACCCAGGAGAGTGATTAGAGGTGTCAATAATTCCACCTTGGGGTCATTGGTGCAAACCCAGCCCGGTCTGGAGAGATTTCCAACTGCTCCAGATTAAGTGTTTATTTGTTTATCTAATGAATTATGACTCTTAGGGGTTTGTTCCTCCTGAACAGATGTCCCAAAACCCCTCAAACCCAACCCTACACGAGGTAACAGCTGTCACTTTTATCAGTGATCCCGGGAGGAGACAAATAAAGCAGGACAGATGTTTACACTGGGTGGACTATTCCTCCCTCAGGGTCAGACTGTAACCCTGCCACAGGTCAAATGTGAAGTTCAGTGTGTGAAGAGCTCTGTAAACCCCAGGCAAACAACTTAAAAATATTATTTCAGCCTTTTTTTTTTTTTTTGAGATGTCCTGTTATAATACAATTTTTTTTTTCTTATATATATATATATTACTTGCTTTTTTAAAGCCTAGATTATTTTTTATTAAAAACATTATTTTCCATTCAAGAATTATTTTTAATGAACAGGTAAGAGTTTAATTAAGATGTGGAATAGATCTTATGAGGTTAATCTTGTTTGTGAGGTGTGACACGATCCCACACTGGGGGAGTTTGCAGCCCTGAGGTACAAGAGTCAGATTAAAGCCCCAAAATTTAGCACAGCAAAATTCCAGCTGTTGGAGGAATGATTCACCAGAACCCCCTGGAGAAGAGCCCCTGGGGACAAGGGAGAAGAGCAGAGAGGGCAGATGTTTAAGGATGTTTAAGGATGTTTTCCACGGAGCACAAGAGTAAGAAATAGGGCAAGGAAGGCAAGAGATGGGCGTGGCTGAGTCGGGACCTGCTGGTCAAACCACAGGCCAAGAATGGAATGCACAGGCAGGGAAAGCAGGGCCAGGGATCCTGGGAAGGGCACAAGGATGCTGCCTGGTTGTGTAGGGATGATTTTCCAGTTTGTAGTCTCTTTTATTTGCTCCCATTTTAGCGCAGATGGAAATCAGACATCCAACTGCAGGCAGTGAAATCCTTTTTGAAAGTCATAGAAAACCAGCAGCCCCCTCCAGTGACTTCATCCATCTCAAGACAAGCACCTGAGAGGGGACAGAGGAAACACCTTCTACAACTTCCCATTGATTTCTATTCACTGAACCTGAAATCCATGTGTTCACACTTCCATACATAACTTCTAAACACCCAAAGCCAAGTGAGACACCTGCTCCCCACTCCTGCAGATTAATTCACTCTGGGATTTCCCATTTATTACCCCACGCCCGCAGGTGCTTCATGGGACACAAACTTTTGAAAAGCATAATTGAAAGTTATTGCTGCAGTTTGTAAACCCCTGTGCCTGGATGAGCTGCAATGGATGCATTTAAAAGGGAGGATTTGGGCATTCCTGGAGCTGTGCATGGAACTCTGCCCTCCCCAAAAATTGTGCTCTGCGTGTGGCCGTGCAGGGAGGGCTGATTTGGGACTCAAGACTGTGAAATAATTAATTGGTTAAATGATCTTTGGGAAAAAGGATCCTGGGGGACGTTGAGGAACTTGCTCCTCGAAGGACAGTGGTAATTAAGTGATGTGGCTGGGTGCTGGGAGCAAATGGACAAAGCTGTGTTAATCATCAGGGGCACAAGGATTCTTCTACCTCATTTCTACAGACCACAAAAAAAATCCTAATGGAGCTTCTGCCTCTCTCCAGAGATCTTTAATTCCCACTGACTCCTCCCTGGAACCCCAACAAGGAGCTCCTCACACCGTTCATCTCAACCTGTGTTCTCCTTAAGCACCAGCAGAAGCTGCTCTGAGTTTTAATTATTTACTAAAACAGGTTGAAATTGTTTTATCCAAAACTCAAACACAGATTCAGGTCTCGTTGAGTTTAGTGAGAATTCCCTTTAGGAGTTACATTTGGTGGTACTTTCATATTGTGTAGTCTGTGAAGGTTCTTTTCAAACATTCCCCCCACACACACACACACATTTACACACAAACATCCTGCTTTTCTATTTTCTCAGCAGAAGCCCAACTGTATTTTTTTAATTTCTCTTTATACTGAGGATCTAAAGGAGGGTTTACACTTGTGCTGGGCCATGAAACTTTACCAGACAGAGGCAGAGAACAAAGAGAAGATACTTTACCATCTTCAGAGATGATAAATCTGAAGAGTGCAGGACACTTGACAAAGACAATTTCACCCACACTTGCAGGTTTCCAGCATGTGATGTTGTCCCACATTCCTGGGCAACCTAGAGGAGAGAAGGAGGGACAAAATATGTTAGTGGTAGAAATCCATTCCTTTCTTCACACTCTTATTGTGCTTTATAGTTGGTTCTTCCTTCTATACATAAAAAAGTGCTTGTTTGGAATAATAAAAAGTATCGATTTCCCTGGAATAAAAGAATTTTCATTCACAGAAATAGCCTAAAATAAATAGTAGCACAGTAATGGCCAGACTTAGTGAAGGAAACTCAAATGGGATCATGTTCTACATGAACAGGAAAAGGAAGAAAAACTGGATCTCAGCATCTCTGTTTATTTGCATTTGATGCTGAGATCAAGCACACAATCTTCTCAACTGCTAAATGCCACCAGCTCCGGGGTTTTCGAAGTGGTTTGCCATTAATATGCTCTGGCTTTGACTGTGTGCCAAGAAAAATAAGATTTCACTAAAAACTACTTCCAAGTGTTACTTCCTGACTGGCACAAGTCCAGCAGAACCAGATCTGGGTGATGAACTTGGGAAAACATCACAAGTGTGGGCTTCCCCAGCTCTGCTGATAGCAGCAGATTTCCATCAGTGCAGGATGCATCTTCACAGGACTGGAACTGGCGTCTTGTTTTTCACCATCTTTGGTGGCAGGGAATCAAATCCTGTGTTTCCTCCCAAAAATATGAGCCCTGTGTGGTGGGCAGAGCAGTTCTGAGGGATGTGGGGCTTGGAGAACAAGGTCGGTGCCAAACAACGTTGTTCTGATGTGTAACATTGTGATAATAGCAACATGTCACATGTTACAAGGGTGATAAATGCCCAAAAAGTGGATAAATACTCTTTCAAACTAAAGGATGCAGTATCAGATTGCATAATTATAAATTAATGATCATATAAAATCCTGACCCTGCTACACAAAATCCCTCGGCTTTGACAGACCCCCCAAAATACAATATTACTAAAAAATAAAGCTCATTAAATCATGACAGGAGCTGGAAGAAAAAAGGGATCCTTTACATTTGCCCCTACTCCTCTTTTTTAACACCCCTACCCCAGACTGTTTCCTTTGCCAGGTGAGGATCCCATGAAATGAGTGCTGTGATTCACTGGATTTAAAAAGTCGGAAAGCTCTCAAGCACAGGGTGGGTTATTGGGGTGCCAGATGAGGATCCCATGAAATGAGTGCTGTGATTCACCAGAACATCTCTGAAAGTCTCCAAGGCTGGGGTTTGAAAAGTTGGAAAGCTCTCAGGCACAGGGTGGGGTTATTGGGGTGTCCTGTGCAGGGCCAGGAGTTGCAATCCATGGCTCTTGTGGGTCCCTTCCAGCTCAGGATATTCAGGTGATTTTGTGATCCTGTTTATGTACTAGAGATGGAAATCCAGCTCCCATGGAGTGTTATTAGATTTTATTGTCTTTTCTGATAGTTTGTGTCTGTCCACACGGTAGGAATGATGTTTTCCATGGAAATCTGAAGATGGTAGCAATAGCTTTACAGCTCTCTGATGCATGGCCCTCGGTGAAAAAGCAAATTATATGTAAATATCCATGTTAATGAGACATTTGCTTACCAGAGGTGCTAGAGACAATCAGAGCAGTTAATGAGATCTTTGGAGAACCACCTGTTAGCCTCGCTTAAATTAACTTTCTTATTTCTAATTATTAAATCAACATCGTTTGTCTTCCAAACGCCGGGATAGCAATGGAGGCTGCAAACCAGCCCGGGGAAATGCAAGGAAATCCTCACCCTGCAGAACAGGGATAAATAGCTCACAGCAGAGTGTTTGAAACTCACTTACACCAGGTGGCTGTTTGTGTAGCAACACCACGCAGAGATAAAAAATAGCCCCATTTAAAAAGTCATTATAAGTTCATTGTGCTCGAAAACACTGATGTGCTGACGCTGGGAAAGAAGCAGCAAGTCAAGTAATTTACCTGAGTTACTAAAATAGCTGAGTGATGGAGATTGCAAAGAATTCCCCACCAGTAAATCGTCCGATCCTGCTCGGAAAAGCAGATTGGGAAGGGGCAGTTCAGGCGAGCGAAGAGAAGGATGACAAAAAAAATTAAAATTAAACGGAATGAAGGCCAGTGTGTACAATCTCCCTGCATTTGTAAACCACTACAACAGCCAGCAACTCCTGCTGGGGGAAATCTGCCCACGGAAATCAATGTGACTCGAGTGTGAAACTGCCCAGCAGGGCCCCCTCTGGCACGGACAGGGCGTCTCCACTGCCCTGGGACGTAGGGATGCCCGAGCAGGCTTTGGAAGGGGCAGCTCACACACTGCAAGCACAAAGGCTCAGCTTCAGCTGGGTCATTTTCCTAATTTTTAGCATGTTAGAAATCAGTAATTAAAAGAAAAAAAACAAAGAAAACCCCCAACTTTGAAGAATAAGATTTCGTGTGGGCCGGAGTAAAAAAAAAAGAAAATTAGAAATATTGGTCCTGCTGATGGATGGTCTTGGAAACAAAACAGAATCACAGAGTCAGTAAGGCTGGAAAAGCCCTCCAAGGTCATCAAGCCCAACCACTAACCCAGCACTGCCAAGCCCACCACTGAACCCTGTCCCCAAGTGCCACATCCACATGTTTTTGGACACTTCCAGTGATGGTGGTGATCCCACCACTTCCCTGAGCAGCCTGTTCCACTGCCTCACCACCCTTTCAGTGAAGAAATTTATCATAACATCCAATCTAAACCTCTCCTGGAGCAACTTCAGGCTGTTTCCAGGAAGCACAAATCCTGCCTTCCCTCCCCATGCCTGCCCTGCAACCTGCAGGCTGGAATTCCAGCTTGGCAAACCTTGTGGGATTCACCTCAGATAAAAAAAAAAGTAAGTACTTATGTCCTCTTCATAGCATGAGCAGAAAGTGCTTCAGCTGGGGTAGTTACCTCCTCTTTGCTCCCTTGGGAGCCGATATTCCTCGCTGCTGACTTTTGAGGGAACACAACATCATCATTCAGCCACAGGATTAGTCCAGATTGGTTTAACTTCAGCTGGCTGAGCCTCACCCTTTTGCCCTGTTCAGCCAAGCAAAGTTTCATCTGTGGTTCATGGGAGAGAGACTTTCTAGACAGGGATAATCCCATTTTAAGGTGGCAGTCCAGGGGAATCAGCCTGTGAGGTGGAGTTGCCTCTCTCCACTGACTGCACTCAGCAGGAGGAGATTAAGAACTAGATTAATGTATTTACAGCTGCCTTTCAAATGCTTGATCAGTCCCCATGATCAGTCCCCACATCTCTGTCATAAGCTTCTTCTTGTAAAAGGGAGGTAAAATTCCTGTTTAAATTGTGAGTTCCCTGTGACTGGATCCACTTTGCACTTTTACTTCAGAAATCAGGCTGATTTCAGCTGAAGCACAAGATGGATTTCACATGGATTTCACGTGAAGCCCACGACACTCAAGTTTAAATTCAACATTGTTGGAGCTGAGGGAGGTGGCTCACATACCTAAAGGTGGCTCTGACCTGGCAGCCACTGAAAAAGAACAGCTCTTCCCCAAAAAAAGGCCACATTTTTTAACCAGGAGAAAACTTCTATGTGTTTTTTTTTTTTATTTATGATTGCAGAATCTTCTGATGAATTTTTAAAAATAAACCTAAAACACCAAAACCATTCTAATCACCCTGCATCCATGGAGATCCACACAAACCTTATTCCCATCTTTCATTTCCAATTAAGCCTCTTGGAGGAAAACACACTCTCTCTCTAACCTGCTACTCCTGGCAGCTGAAAGGCTCCCTCTTGCCTGAAGTTTTTGGACAAACACCAAGAGAAAAAAACCCAAAAAACAAAAAACCCACAAAACTCAAAGCAAGCCATGCTTGCAGAAGAGCAGTGATAAACAGCTCTGCTGAAATTGCTTGTGGTCCCTTTATCTTCCTTTTCTCCTCTGTCTAGGGTTGTCTTGAGAGTCACAGTTTGATAGTGGGTAGATAAAAAAAACCAAACCCAACAGATTTTAGGCAGCCCCATAGCTGAAGTTCACTGAGTTCAAGGAATGGACCTTGAGGATAAAGCCTGTTATCTTCCACCAACAGAGTCACTGTGCCACCAGGACTGTTTTCAAACTCTTATTTTTTATGGATTTGTGTCCTCTTTTCTTATGGTGCCTCTACCACCTTGCCCTCATTTACACCCTGTATTTCAATCCTCTTTGCAGTCTCCACAACATCCTCCCATGTCCTTACCCTGCCCTGGTGAGAAATGCTTCCTCTCATCTCTTGTCAAATTTTTGGCAAGAGGAAAGGCAAAAGCAGAGATGTGGAGGGTTTTTTTTTGGGTGGCAAGGCCATGTGTGGTAACTCATTCCTGACTCCTTCTCAGTGACAACTCCTGCTTTGACATCTTTTTTATACTTAGCACAACATTTTCACAAGAGAGGGGAGTTAAAAAAAAAAAAGGAATGACAAGACAATGGACAAAGGGATTTATGGATTCATCCCCAGAGTAGACAAGAATTTGCATACAATTTGTTCCCTTGGCAAACCAAGGAAAAATGTAATTACACAAATGTGAGACTCCTGTATTTTTCATGTAGGGAAATAAAGGCTTCAGATGAAAATCCATCCTTCTGGCTTACAGCATTCGGTTTGATTTTCAGTTCCCCTGCTCATTTATTAGTTTAAAATGTCACCTTCAAGGTCATATTGCCTTCAGGAGAGCCATATCAAAGGAAATGTAATGCTACAAGCCAGCAGATTAAACTGAATTATGTGGTGCACAGTAACTTCTAAAGGGCATCCTACATATAAAGCCTTTCAGGGAGAGGGGGAACAGGAGATGGGTGCTCTCTGTTCCTCCATAAATCCTGGGAAATACCAAAATAAATAAGGGCTTAAGCGTGGCCTGGGCGTGGGGCTCGGATTTTTGAAAATAATTAACATTTCAAAGTGCAGGTATCTCAGAGGAGTTCCTGTTATAGCAATGGGGTTTCTGGGGGTGTTTGGGGTCAGGCAGCAAACTTGGAACTCTGTGAGATGCAGCAATGTGTGATCACAGCCCAGAGAGGCAAATTCTGGGCTGCACCAAGTGCAGCGTGGGCAGCAGGGCAAGGGAGGGGATTTTAATCTCATTTTAATCTCTAATCAGCTCTGCTGAGATCCCACCTGGAGCACCACATCCAGCTCTGGGGTTCCTAACACAGGAAAGGTGTGGAAATGTTGGAATGAATTCAGAGGAGGCCCTGGAGATGCTTTGAGGGCTGGATCCCTCTGCTCTGGAGCCAGGCTGGGAGAGCTGGGGGGGTCACCTGGAGAAGAGAAGGATCCAGGGACACCTGAGAGCCCCTTGCAGGGCCTAAAGGGGCTCCAGGAGACTCTGGAAAAGGGCCTGGAGGGACAGGACAAGGGGCAGGGTTAGATGGGATATTAGGAGGAAATTCTTCCCTGTGAGGCCCTGGCACAGGTTGCCCAGAGAAGCTGTGGCTGCCCCTGGATCCCTGGAAGTGTCCAAGGTCAGGTTGGACAGGGCTTGGAGCAACCTGGGCTAGTGGAAGGTGTCCCTGCCCATGGCAGGGGGTTGGGATGAGATGATCCTTGAGGTCCCTTCCAACCCAAACCATTTCATGGTTCGCTGATTCTAAAGTTCCTTTCAGAAGTCCAGACCATGAGAGAGCAGAAATGTAACAGCAACTGAGATTCCAGAGTAAGCTGGAAAATAGGAAATGCATCAAAAAATGGAGAAAAACACTAAAGGAAGGCATTCTATGTTGGAAAAGAGAATAGCTGACCATGCATAAGCAAAAAGCCCAAACTTGTTCCTTCCTTAAAATATCCCATATACAAAGCAGGCATGAAGGACAGAGTACAAGGGAAAGCTGAGCAGAGACAAGGGAAAGGTTCTTTTTCCTTCCCAGTTCTGCTCCTGATAAATTTAGGAATTAATTGAACAAAGCCTATTCATGCTTTGTACCAGTTATTACACTAAGAATTAATTTTCCTGTTCATCAGGACTCCTTCCACTATCCCAGGTTGCTCCAAGCCTCATCCATCCTGGACTTCCACACTTCCAGGGATGGGATATCCACCACTTCTCTGGGCTACAGAAGGTAAGTTATCATCTGGAGATGTGTCTTTTCTTCCCTGATTAGGAAAGGCATTAAGAGAGAGCCTAAGTTTAGACTTAAAGCAGCTGGAATTGGAGGAATTCCACACGGATAGTCCAAGACTCTGCTGGAGGGGTGTGGGAAGAACAATAAACTGGGATCAAACTCACCAGCAAGTTGATCCACCTGAGCATTTCCCAGCCCTTTTCTTTAAATAACTACTGTCCCAGTGTAAAGTTACTCAAGACTATATTAATCATTATTTATGATTATTTAGAATCCATTGTTTATGTAATGATACTTAAAACAGCACTTTCTACTGGTACAGAATTATCAGCAAAGTGAGTTGTTTCATAGGATGGCATTTTCAAGGATCTAAGATGTACGAAGTGCAGCACTATTTACAAAAAAATATTAAAAATATCAGGTTAATTGGTGGAAGAGAACATCAGAAACATTATTTGAGATATTGCACTTCTACTGTACCAAGTTAATCATAGATTGTATTAAAATTAAAAGGGGAAGTACCCAAAACACGAAGGTTTTTGGACTGGAATGATGAATTTTCAAGCATATTTTTATAGATAAACATTATACAATAATAAAAATATTATTTAGGTATAAATTTAATACATGTATTACAATAAATAGTTATTGCATATTATTTCCTAAATACTTATAATATTATATAAATATTTATCATATAATTATGTATTGAATCATGTTTCTACATTATAAGTTTTTATATTATAGTTTCATATATATTTATATCTTGTAGCTATACTTATAAATACTATAAAACATTTTACAAAATAAAGCATCTTTATAAAATATGCTGTATTTTCTAACATTTTTTTTTCTCTTTGAAGACTTGATACATGAGCAAAGAGCAGCTTTTAAATTATGGGAGCTGTTAGTTATAATTGCAGAGGTGTAAACTCTTCTTCTCCTTTTAAAGCTGTTTAGCTCTTTCCAGTCACAGAATATTTATTTCCAAGCTCGTACTCTCTGCTGTTCTTGCACCTAGACCTGCCAAGAAAAACCTCATCCAAGAAAACCTCCCCAGAAAGAACCTTATCCCAGAAAACCTCCCCAGAAAAAACCTCATCCCAGAAAACCTTCCCAATCCTTTGAGTGCTGCCAGCCAAGCGTCCTTAGGTGAGCTCTGACGAGTTTTTAAAGGGAAACTTCAACTTGGCAAAATCTTGGAAGGTTCCTTTGTCTAATTGTGCACCAGAGTGAAAAGCCAACGAGCTGGGAAATGGAGAGGGCTTGCTGCTTTTTTAGACTTTCTTGAAATGCAAGAAAAAGAAGAAGTTTGGTGTTCTGGAGCAGAGAGACCCTGGGGGATTACTGAGAGGAAGGGAAGATTGGATTCCAGCACTGCTGGAGGATGGGATGACACTCAGGAGCTGCCAGAAGCTGAGGCAGTGCCAAGCTCACCAGCTGCAGATAGTCTGGCATCGCTCAGGATGTGGGATGTGGGACATCCTGGGGTCCAGCATCGCTCAGGATATGGGGTGTGGGACATCCTGGGGTCCAGCATCACTCAGGATATGGGATGTGGGACATCCTGGGGTCCAGCCTGACAGCAGCTGGTGCCCCTGCATTCCTTTATTGTTGGGGCAGCCAAAACATCATCGTCCCACCCCACCAGCAGCCCTCCTGACTCACTGCCTCCCTCTTAGGAGGAGAAGACAACATCCTGCACTGTATCCACTCTCTCTCATCAATTCTCCAGGCTGAGACAGATGGGAAAAGGGAGGCTGGGCCATCAGTGCCTTGCAGGCTTTTCATCCACCACAGGGCCACAAATTTCCCTCCTTACATGAGTGGGCTCAGAGTAATTTCTGGGCAGAGCACGATAAAAACACAGGCTGAGGGAGGCAGAGTTGAGGCAGAGTTTGAGAAGAAATCAAGAGAGAAGAACCATAAAGGTGTGTTCCTCTTCCACATAGCCTTTTTTTTCCTTGGTCAGATCCCATCCACAGGGATCCTGCACTCCACAGGCACAACCTGCCCATAAAAGGGGATTTACTAAGGACAAATTGGCTTTTTGAATAGTTTCAATGAACAATATTAGCTAAGCCTACAGCTGGTTGTGCTGATGGAGGAACTGGATGAAAATAAATAAATATATACATATAAAAAAATATTGTACATATAATATATTCCTCCCACAAGTACTAATGTGCCTCAGATTGAATCCTGGCTTTCAGCTCAGGCTGTAGGTAAGGGATCTTCCCAAGCTGGGTGGCTGAACTGTTCACTGCCACTTTTGCCCCCTAATGAGGGATATTTGGCCCATTAGGAGTTTTTTTGGGCCTGTGAAGGAGACATCTGTAAGGATCACCGGGATAAACAGTTGCTATGGAGACAGAGAGAGCAGAAATTTGTTCAGACTCTCTTTTCGGTATTTTGGAGCCTGCATCCCTCTGAAAATGGAGAGAGGATTTCACTGCATGGGAGAAGATGAGGAGATTTAATAGCAGGTCTCTTGAGCCTTGAGGATTCCCAGTAATAAATTCAGGGCTTGAAATCTTTTCTGTCTCAAAAGAAAAAAAAAAAAATCTTTCTTTGATTGGTTCATTTCTAACTAATCTCACAGCTGCACTGAAGAGGGACACAAATGTGACACAAACCTTGAAACAATGTCTGAGTATGAGGTGATACTTCAGTCTTACAAAATCCCAACACAGGAGAGCAGGATTTTGGATGGGATTTATTCAGGCAAAGCCTGAGGTCAATAACTGCCCTGTCAAAAACACTTGTCAGGAATTTTGACTTGTTTTTAAAAGGATAAATAGACCAAAAAAAAAAAACCACAACAACAAACCAAAAAACAGGCAGACATTAAACCACTGAAAATAGCAGCTGACCCCAAGCCTATATGATTGATAACTTCCAAAGTTTAATGAAATTATTTTACACGTATGGTAAGATCCCTCAAAAGGAATTTACATATTATTATTATTATTATTTTGGTTTCAGGGTAGCTCTTTTTACAGCTCGAAAACAAACCCAAACAAAGCCCAGTGAGTGGTGACGTTGTGAAGCCTGACCCCTGTGCTCCCCACTTTCTTGCTTTTGTGGTGTTTATAAATAGAGTTATCTCAGTGGGAAAGGCAAGGCTGTAGTAGAAGATAACTTAGAGCAGACCCTGGGCCAAATCCTCTCCTGATATAACCACAGTGACATCAGTGTGGGTGCTCTGGAGAGCCATTTGGTCCTTGTTTACTCTCTCAAACCTTCTGAGGATGAGGAGTGACTGAATTAAAGAACTTAATTACTTCCAGGGTGCAAAATCCATAATCTCTGCTGGAAATTGGTCTAGTGGTGACTCAAACAATTCCTTATCAGAGCCCAGGGGACCTTATGATCCAGTGGAGGAAACAAAGGGAATAAAGACATCCCAACAAGCCAGCTCCCAGCCTGTGAAGGAGCATGTTCACATCTTGCATTTCACACCCCTCAACAGGGAACAAACACTGTTAGGATTTATCAAAGGCTGTCCCTGGTCTGTGCTGAACTCCTCTGCCTGCCCTCCAGCTGTTCAGAGAAGGAAAAAAGAAAATATTGAAGATTAACAGTGGCCCAGCCTCACTAGGATTACATAAAACTGGAAATTTTGGTCAGTGTGACAGAGAATAAAGAAAGTTGTGAAAATACTGTGTGAGGGGTATGGAGAGATGAAAAAAAGAGATAGACTGCTTGAGGAAGGAGGACACAGGAGGTGCTAGGGAAGCATGGAGAGCTAGAGTGACCATTCATAGAATGGTTTGGGTTGGAAGGGACTGAAAACATCATCCAGTTCCAACCCCCTGCCATGGGCAGGGACACCTCCCACCAGCCCAGGTTGCTCCAGCCTGGCCTTGGACACTTCCAGGGATCCAGGGGCAGCCACAGCTTCTCTGGGCAACCTGTGCCAGGGCCTGCCCACCCTCACAGGGAAGAATTTCTTCCTAATATATAATCTAAATATTTCCTCTTTCATTTGAAAATGGTCCCCCTTGCCTATCACTATCTGGCTGAATAAGAAGCCACTCTCCCTCTCTTTTATTGCCCCATTTGCAGAGGGAAGAGGAAAAGGAATGGACTGGAATGTTGTCTGGGGAGGAACCACCAATGCCATCACACCTACACCAGTTCTACCACCAGCAAGCAGAGATCATATAAATTTAATCCAAAATAAAGTACACACTGCTCACAACTCTACATTGGCTAAGCTACAAAGTACACAACCTCCCAAAGGCAACAGGGAAGTACAAAACTCCCAAACCCCTTAAACATCACATGGGAAAAATGCAATAACTATTTCTGATGGTCAGGTAAGTGAAACACAAGTGAAAATGCCCCGAGAACCACGGGAAGTGGCCACAGGAGGGCTCAAAATTGCGGTGCTGGTAACGCAACATCTGAACCAGTGGAGGCAAAACAACTCCCCTTTGCTTCCCTTTGGGTCAGGACAGATGGGATGGATCACAGAAGGATGCAAGGAGAAAGGGGAAGGGGCTGCCAACACCACCTGCCAATTTAGGGTGCAGGAATAACAACATCAAAAACATTCAGAGATGGGTATCAAACCCCCAGCACTACTGGAAGAGTCACTGCCCCCATAAAAGCCATCTCAGTATCATTTCAGGAAGGAATATTTTGGAAAGAGTGGGGATTTTCACCATAATTGGGGAAAAAAAAGAAGTCTAAACACCCTCAGTTTCCTTTTGCTTAGTCCTGCAGATGAAGAGTTAATTCCAAAAGAGTGAAGCTGCTGGAAGTCAGAGACTTGGGTTGATTTGGGGAATTTACAGATGGGTTAAAAAAGAAATGTGAAAAAGGATTAAGTATATTATTATATTATTCCCTTCCCTTTCTTCTTACGAGAAGTAGTTAAAGATCTAGCAGGGGGAGAAAGTGGTCAGTGCTCTTGCTCATAAATATTTGGGGACAGGTAACTCACAACTCACTCCCATCTGAATTAATAATTACCAGTGAAAATTTGCATATATATAATAAATTTATTTTTTTTTTTTACTGATGCTTCTTATTGGAATGCAGAATAATTATGGAAAAATGGAAAATAAGCCTAAAGGAATGTGTGGAGCTCTTAGGGATTGTTCCCTGCACCCAGGCAAAACAATCCATAACTAAAACACCTACAAGTAATTTTGAGAGTTCTCATTGCCGGTGATATTCTTATAAGATGGACAAAGCATGAAAAAAAAATATATTACAGGGCCAAATGCTTCATGCTTGAGTTATAAAGATCCAGAAACTTCTCTATTTTTCAGTCCTTTGATAATTTAGGGCTTGCAGGGATGGTGGTAACATCACTGCCACACATAAAGACAATAACAAATTTCTGAGAGTGAACAGGGCAGACTTAAAATTAACTCCTTATTTAAACCTCAGTTAGATGTAGGATTTTTTTTACAGCTACAGGTGTGTATTTATATAAGTATAGAGTGCATATTTATATTTTATATATATAAATATATCTTTAGATAGATTAATCTGTCCAAAGGCTCTTTAAGGTCCACGTAGAATCAAAACTAGGAAGCACAAAAAATCTTCTTAATTTATAACCCAGGTGAGAAATCTTATTCCTGTGAACAGAAGGCTCAGCTGTTGTGATATACCACTGGAAATTTTCTTGATCAGCTCTCAGTCTGGGGGAATAATGATAAAAAAATCAGGAATTCTGGTCTCTCCTGCCTGAGGAGAGTTCTGGAATAGTCCTGCTGACCGGGAGCACTGTGTGGAATTCTGTCCAGGCTTATTCAGGTGTGATAACAGTGGGTTCTGTTTTAGGCCAGGGCAACAGAGAAGGGGCAGAATTGTGTCAATCATTTGGCTTTCTGGCCAAAAAACCCTGGAGCAGATTCGAGTCCTTTCCTGTCTCGGGAATAAAATTTGCCCAGCGATTATTAATTATTTGTGGTCATTACTTCAGCCTGGCTTTGCTCTGGGCTTGAGAATACTCATTACACACCCTAATTATTGTTTTTTTCCCCTCTCCTAAAGCATTTCCTCGTGTGTTGACTTCTGTGTCCAGTGATTTTTTCTCCCCCCAGCTCCCTGTGAGTGACTCACTGCCCGGATTATTCCAACCTGGCCTTTTGTTTGGGTTGGGATTTCGAGTTGTGTTGTTTTTCCTCCTCTGCCTTCGATTTGTTTTCCTGCAAAGGACACAAACCAATCGATTCCAGCGAGGGTGTGTGAGCAGCAAATGGATGGCTTGATTACCAAGAGTGCTCTGGAAGGCTGAGGTGGCTTTTAGGGTAATCAGAAAGGCAAGGGAAAGGATCAGTCAGAAAAGCATCTGTAGGTGTTTGGCCGTGAGGTGCGAGTGGCCTGAAGAGGGAAAACTGCACCCATCAACATTCATCTACACGTGGAATTATTTGGGTAGGGTTCCCACTTGGTTTACTCAAAAAACGCCTCAAAAAATCAAACCAAACGAACAAAACACCAAGGAAAAAAGCTCTGCCAAAAAACCCACAAAAAACCCAAACCCTACAAAAAACCCTAAAGAAAAATAAAGCACAAGCAAAAAAACCCTACAAAAAAATTGAACAAAAAGCTCTGCCAAAAATCCCAACCCAAACCCTACAAAAAAACACAACCAAAGAAACAAAAAACCAAACAAAACACAAGGGAAAAAAAAAGCCCCTGAAAAATAAACCCAAAAAACCCAAACAAACCAAAATCCTACCAAAAAAAATCCCCAAATGCTAAAAAACCCAAACAAGCGAAAAACCAACCAGCCAAAAGACAGTCACAAAATCCTACCAAAAAACCCCCAAACCCTACCAAAAAACACCCCCAGAAACTCCAATAAAACAGAGCAAACACAAAACCGTACAAAAGAAAAACCCTGAATGCTACAAAAAAACCCAAACCTACCAAAACAAAGAAAATAAAACAAAAAACCTGCCAAAAAGCCCCAAATTCTAATAAAAATACACCCAAAATCCTACCAAACCAAATAAAACACAAAATCCTACAAAAGAAAAACCCCAAACCCTACTAAAAAAAACCCAACCAAAAAAAAACCCCAACCAAAACAAAGAAAATAAAACCTAAAAACCCTGCCAAAAACCCCCAAATCCTAACAAAAAAGACCAAAACCCACAACAAAATAACAACAGAAAAATCTCAACCAGGATCATACAAAAAACTCTACCAAAAAAATCCTCAAACCCTACCAAAACAATCCACAAAATAACAAAATAAAAACCATAATCAAAACACAGAAAACTCTACAAAAAACTGAAACCCTAAAAAAAGAAAACAAACCTAAAAAACCAACACACTAAAACAAACAAAAAACCCTACCAAAGAAAGACCCCAAACCCTACTAAAAGAAGTCCAACAAAAACCTGACAAACCAACAAATCCAAACACAATACAAAGAAAATCCCTATGAAAAAAAATCCAAGGGCTGAAAAAAATACCCCAAATAAAAAAAACCCCACAACTAAATCTACTAAAACCCCCCAAACCCTAAAAAAACAAACAAATCCTACCAAATCAACAAACTAAAACAGAAACAAACAAAATCCCTTTGAAAAAACTCCAAACACTGGAAAAAATACCCTAAATAAATAATAATAAAAAATATACAAAAAATCTCCCAACCAAATAAAACAAGAAACAAAAGACAAAAAAATAAAAAACCCTACTAACCTCCCCAAACCCTAAAAAAAATCCCCACAAACCCCCAACAAAACACAAGCAATCAAAACACAAATAAAAAACCCTACCAAAAAAACCCACCAAACTCTCCTAAAAAAGCCCAACAAAAACCTGACAGTTCAAAAAAAAAAACCAAAAACAAACAAACAAACCCCAAAGAAAATCTCTATTAAAAAAACCCCAAATACTGATAAAAATATCCCAAATAAAAAACCAACCAAACAAAAAACCAATTGAAACCCCCAAACTCTAAAAAACCAAACAAACCCCATCAAACCAAATAAACAAAACAGAAAAAATCCCACCAAAAAATCCCTCCAAACCTTACTGAAAAAAATCAACAAAAACCTGAAAAACAACCAAAAAACCCCAACCAAACCCTAAACAAACAAAATCCCTAAGAAAAAAAATCACAAAAACTGAAAGAAATCCCCCAAATTAAAGAAATGCAAACAAAAAAACCAACTGAAAACCCCCAAACCCTAAAAAAACCCCACAAACAAAACCTACCAAAGCAATCAACCAAAACACAAACAAAAAACCCCATCAAACAACCCCCAACCCTACTAAAAAAAGCCCAACAAAAACCTGGCAAACCAAAAAAATGCCAAAAAACCCCAAACAAACAAAATCTCTATGAAAAAAAGCACCAAATGCTGATAAAAATACCACAAATAAAAAACCAACCAACCAAAAAACCAAGTGAAAACCTTCAAACCCTAAAAAAACAACCAAAAAAAAACACAAAAAAATCCCACCAAAAATCCCACCAAACCCTACTAAAAAAAGCCCAACAAAACCCTGAAAAACCTAAAAAAAACCCCTAAACAAACAAAATCCTTATGAAAAAAACCCCAACGCTGAAAAAAATACCTAAAATAATAATAATAAAAAAATAGAATAAGGAAACAGCCAAATAAAACAACCAAACAAAACCCAACCAACCAAAACCAAGGGGGGGAAAAAAATCAACCAGAAAATAAAAAAAGGGATTAAGAACTACGAGGAAAGAGGAATTCCAGAAATGGGAAGTGGAAGAGGCAGCTGAGCTCTCTGAGGTTTTGGATTCGCCTTCAGGGGACTCACTTTGCATATTAAGGCACTTTAATTTAGATTTTTTTTTTTTTTAATATGCAAAGGGGATGTAAATCTCCGTATCCATCAGCCCTACAAGGAGCCCTGGGAGCCCAGGCAGTTAATTTAGCCAAGAATTTCCTTGTCTAACAAACATCCAGCCATGGAATTGTTCCCAAAGGAGCCCGTTTTTATCCCGAAATCCAGAGCCCAGCTCGGTTCCCTTCCCGTGCTCCAAAGGCCCCTGGAGCTGAGGGTGGATTTCCAGCAGAATTCCATCTGCAGGAGGGAGGGAGCTGTTCCTGGTGCTGCAGCAGAACCTCCCCCCTGCTGCCCGAATATTTCCTGCTCTTTATTTGCTGGAAAGAATTTTATATTTAAAAAATTTATTTATTTATTTATTTATTTTACTTTCTTGAATTTATGTGCTGAATTTTATACATTTTCAACTTTAATCCTGGTTGTAAGTTTAAGATTATATCCTTCAAGCATTCTCTGTGGTTTTTTGAATTACAAAAAAAACACCAAACATGATATGCTCCATGTTCTTTAAATGACTTATCTCAGAATATTAATATTTCCTTAATAATGTCTTCTTCAGTGAATAAAAGAACTGTTAAAGTGAGTTTGCTGTAACTGAACGTTGCTTTAATTTGTATTTTTCCTCCTTCTGCAAGGTGTGCTCCATCGTTCCTCTCTGATTGCCCCTTTATCTATCTGCATGAAAGAAAACAATGGAAAAAAACCAGAAGGCAGAAAGAATTTTTAGGTTTAAGATACCAAATTTGCTGTACAAAAAGGTGCATTTTCATAGAGGCAAAAAGATACATCAGAGCACAGTGGAATCACAGTGATTTATGATATTCTACCACCAGGTAGCTGATTTTTAGTGTAATTCTTGAAGCAAAAAGAAGTAAAAGAGCATTTTTACCCATTATGGTTGGTTGGGGATAGGAACAAGCTGTAAATGAATTATCAGCTGGAATGTGAGTCCTGTTTGGGTGTTTGAGGCTCGAAAATATCTGAGTTAAAACCAAAAATGCCTCTGAACTCTGTGTTTACAGCCTGGGGCAAGAGACAGGTGATTCCTCTGATTCACCTGTAAATCATTTATAGATATTTTAGATACTTTAGATATTCACTGAGTCTTTGTGGCATCCATGGAGCAAAATTCAGAAAGGAAAAGAGAAAGGAAGAGCATTTCTTTTAACTAGGATCAGTTTGGCAAGTTTTCCAAACTCTATTCCTTTCCAGCTATTTTGCAGGAATACTGGATATCTCTGAAAAGAATAAATGGACTCAAATATTCAATGTTCCTGTAGGTATGAAATGAGGAAAAAAAATGATCTCACATCAATAGGGAAGAAAGTCTACTATCTTACTTCTGAAATATCTTAAATCAACATATTATCTTCAAACAGTTATAAAAGATGGGCTGCTCAAAACAACTTCTTTCCCCTCCTTTTTCTTTCATTTCTTAAAAAATTTTTTTACCATGGAGGAGCCTTTATGTTCACTTTAAGAAAGTGCTTTCAGCCACCTAAAGTGAGATTTATTTCCCCTCTAAATTGAAGAGGCATTGCTAAACTATTCCTGCACCGTGGAATAACCCATTTCTGTGGTGGAATTCAGATTAAAAATTGAAATCTCAAGCTGGGAAGCAAAACAGCCCAGGCCAAGTTAATTTGTTTTCCAGCACAGAATGCAAAAATCTTCCCTCTGGAATGAAATATTCAGCTTTATGACCCTCAAAACAAAACATGAGAGGAATTCTTTCCTTCTTTTTTTCAGGAGAGGATTTCCCCTTTTTACTTTCCTTTTCCTCCTGTTTCATGCAAGGAATCTGAGGAAGGAATTGCACATTTATTTTATTTCCCTCCCTTTTCATCAGGAGTGAATTCCCACTCTCTCTCTGAGTCAGCAAAGCCAAGGATTTCCCTTCCCCACCCTCACCCTCCCTCCAAACCACAGCGAGGATTGGAGATGCAGTTCTTGCTGTCTTGATCTCCCAGTGATGGAAAAGGCCAAGAACTGCATGGAAATAAAAAAAAATAGGGCTTGGCGAGGTCTGAGGGAGTTGATATTTAAGGTGTTCTGTGCAATCACACCATGGTTTGGGTTGGGAGGGACCTTGAGGAACATTTAATTCCAGTTCCCCTGCCATGGACATGTGAGATAGGAATGGAAAATACTTTGTGTTCCGCTTTTGGAGGTCAGTAAAACTGAATTACCTCATTTTAGCCACGGTGAGATGAGGATATACAGATATTTTTGCACCACTTAGCAGAAGGAGTATTTAATAACTTGTTATAGGGCTGTAACTTGCTCGTCCATCTGAAGGTGATTTAACTTGCTGTGCTCCAGTTTTATTTTGCTGAGGAAAAATCAATGGGCAAAACCTGTCAGGAGGCCAAATTATTACACTTATTCCCCTGCATGTATTATTGAGCAGGCAGTTCCCTTTAATGAAGTTCTTGGCTTAAGTTTGTGAGGTAAATTAAGGAGGGGTGGATGTAGCTCAGGATAAGCTGCAACAACAAATGGAATTGTACAGTTGGGCAGTTTTAATCACTGGCCACCTCTGTGAGAATGAAAATCTCACTGAGATTTTGATGAAAGCTCATAAGAAAAAAAAGAAACCAAACACATTTCCTGGTAAACAACAGGCTAAAAAGACTCTCTTGAGTCTTTGGTCTGACAACACTGGATCCATGACTGGAGTTTTCCAAGTGATCCTAAAATACAGTCATTCTAAACATGTGGCATGTCAGAATGTTCCTCCACGAGTCCAAACGGTGGTGAAAAGGAAGTGATTTTCAGGTTGGGGACAGAAAATCTTCCAGGTGAAGTTTTTAACAGAAAGCTTTGGAATTTCTTGTTCCCATCACTATTCCTGTTCTCCCACTAGTGGTCTAAGCACAGGCAGCCATTCCCATCAACAAAACAAGCAGCACCTGGAAAATAAGGCTTTCCAGGGTGGGATCCAGCTGACTGACTGATTGGCAACATCTACATTTGAATGACCCCCAAAACTTTTGTGGGGATAGCCAAGAGAGGGGCTATCCTAGAGAACATTGTCTCTCTTTGGAAAGCAGATGTTTGAAACAGGTCTGATGAGTCATTCCCTCAAAAAGCTTTTGTCCATCGACTGGGAAGGCAGCTTTGGGACAACAGCCAAGATGGAAACACCTCTGGCACAGAAACATAGAGATCCAGGAGAAAAAAAAACCCAAATCCATCCTAATACCATTCTCATCTTCATATTGAGGTACAGAAGAAATAAGGAAGTTCAAACAATGCCCAAATATATCCCACAAAAGAAGGTCCCATTAGTCCACTTCCTAAGCCTGTTAAATCCACCTCCAAAGAGAGACTGAGTGGAGGATTGAATAGAAAGGGAAGGAAAGTGCAGGGTGTTTGGTGACTGCCACTGTCACCTCGTGGGTGGCCACAGTCTCCACCTGTAAACAAAAGGGAGGATTCTGTTCATGCTGCTCCACAGGAAATTCCCACACACACACTTCTCTTGGAAAAGCTGTGTGCATTCCATGAGTCCTGCCAGCTGGTGAAAAGCCATTGTCACACCTTCATCTCTGCTCCAGGGACTCCAATCCCTTTTGTGCTCCTTCCCAACACAAAGCCATAAGGAATAAGGATCTTAATTTTCACTACCAGCAATGGGAAACACCATTACAAATGGGGAGCTGTTGTGGGGTGGAATGGAAATGGTTTATAGGAGATCCTTCGTAATTCCAGGGTGATAAACAAGTCCTTAACACAGGCAGGAATCCCTGGTTCAGTCCACAGTGGTAGATCCTGGTATATTCACTGCCCATACTAATGAATTAATTAGCTACAGAAGCCCAAACCTGAGGAATTACAGAAAGAATCAACATTTGTATTTTGTCCATACTAACTATTAACATGTACCAGTATCTTTTTTACACTCTTCTAGGCTTTTATAAGCTCAAGCAGAAATCATAAATTATCTGTTGTAGTGTCCTTTCGTTGCCTTTGGGTAATAGGACTGAACCAACCAAATTTTATGGATGAGTGTGTGCAGTAATCCCACAGTTTATCTGTTGGAAACAACCAAACATGACTCTGTTTGCCAGTGCTCAGTTTGTGTCTACAATCAGTGCATTTTTTCATAGGTTAATTAACATCCTTCAGCAAACAAACCTTCCTTTTTTTTTTTTTTTTTTTTTTTTTTTTTTTTTTTTCTTTTTTTTTTTTTCTTTTTTTGAGGATTCCCTTAGGAAAATCGACTGGATCTCTGGAGATGCCCATCTCTTTTCACTGAGGTTCATGGAATCATGGAATGGTTTGGCTTGGAAGGAGTCTTTAAAGATCATCTAGTCCAACCTCCCTGCAATGACCAGAATCATCTTCAACAGCATCAGGTTGCTCCAAGCCCCTTCCAACCTGGCCTTGGACACTTCCAGGGATCCAGGGGCAGCCCCAGCTTCTCTGGGCAACCTGTCTTTTGTTTTCCATCACTGATTATTCGGGGAGCTTGGGTGATAGACTGAACATGGGATTTTTAGGAAGCTGCATCAAGTATTTCTACTACAAGGATTTAATTTATTTTTCCAAAAATAGGGGTCTAGTGCAATTTAAGATGCAGTAAGATAGAGTTGCCAGTCTGGATGGACACAAATCTTCTGTAGGTCCCATGTCGGAGTGTCTTGGTACCCTAAAGAATGTAGGGACTCCTGTGTTTAGGTGCACCTGCATCTGGACCTAAAAATCCCCAAAGTAATTCCTTATTTCTCTTGCTTCAGGAGTTTATTGGACATTAGAAAGCAACACAGGCAAAGTCTACGGTTCCTCCAGGTTTCCTCTGAAATGCAGTCACTGCCAGTGAGGAGAAATTCAAAGGCAATCAGTGCTGCCTTAATCCACGTGTCGTCCCTGGAAATAAAGATCCTAAAACTCAGTCAGGTGTGCCATTGATTCCACGAGAATCAAACTCTCTCTCTCACTGTTGTGTTTTCCAACAACCTAAAGAAGCAATAAAACCTCCCAGTGTCAGAAAATCCAGCAGCCAGCACAGAACATGCCACGGGAATAGGAACAAAAGAGCATTTTCACCCAATTACCTTTTAAAAGAATATCCAGTTGTCTGACACCTGACTCACCCATTCCTACAGGAGCACAAGGTGTTTTTAGGATCTTTATGAAAACACGGTTTCCATGCCAGGAAACACTTTTTGTTCCAGCACTGGAGAAGATTCCAGCAGGTGCCTGCTGGGATACACAGCACCAGGACGTGCTTTGAAAGGAGCTGACCATCAGAGATGGGCCCTCAGGCATAATTCAGATGATTTTAAAGGTCTTTTGGGGATTTCCCCCCCCCCCCCCCATATTACTAGAGGTATTTGAAAATTAGATGACTGCATGTTGTCACAACTTCCAGCGCTCCATGACCTTGGAGACACTGAGAGATGAAACCATCACTCATTTAAGTGCTTGAGTTTTGCTGCTGTTAATCATTCATTTTTTAACTGTAGTGACCTGGTCTAACATGATTGCCATTCCGTGGGCTTGGGGAAACAGGGATTCAAACAGTCCCCCTGCCAAGAGGTAAAATCAACTGCAGAGGCATCTAAAATCATGGAGTCCTGGGATGGTTTGATTGGAAGGGACCTCAAACATCATCTCGTTCCACACCCATCATGGGCAGGGATTCTTTACACCAGGGTGCATCCACTACACTTTGTATTTGAAAATGTTCATTAAAAAACACAAACAAAAAGAAAAAAAACACAATCAAACAAACAAACAATCAAAAAAAACCTGCAAAAAAACACAAACAAAAAAAGGCAAGTAAGTGGCTATTAAAGAAACTTTTTCCCCAGATCAGCTTCTCACTCACTGCACATCGTGACCACCACGTAGTGGAAGGTAAGACTGATGATATTGAAGTCTGAGCAAAATAGGAAAAGAGAGATGGTGTGCTTTAATGAACTGTGTGTCACCATAGAAACAAGGAACTCAAAAGTGGAACTGTGTAAATAATTGATATTTTATTTTTAAGCACACAAAACAAAAATGCCGTTCCGGTCAATTAAGTGGGATTTGCATCTTCATTTTGTCTGACATGAAAACAGAGGGTTGGACAGACAGACAGAAAATTTCATTTTTAGCTTTTTATCTTTAATTTTAACTTTTCTTTCTTTTTTAAAAATGAATTCAATTTAGGCAGCGATACTTCTGAAAGAACGTTCTGCCAAGAAAGGGCCGTATATTTTCATTTTCCAAACATGTTATTATTTTTCAGCCTTAATTATTTTTAAATTTAACCCTAACCCGCATTTTTCAATGACCAAAATACTTTATTCAGTCTTGTTCCCAGAAACCAATCTCACCCAAATCATTATTTTACCCAGTTGCCTGGACAAAGTCCAATCCATATTTTATTTTCCTTTCACTTCTGTTCTTTGGCTGTTAAAGAAGGACTTCCTGGAAATTCTGGGGATGACAAAAAATAATGGCTTTGAAAGAACCAGGTAGGAATCATCAGGGTGAACATCCTATGGGATGGGGAAGTGGCTCCCACACGTGTTTCACAGTTAATGATGTTTTCAGAGCTGTAGGTGTTAAATTCCGGTATTTTTCCTCCCCTCCATTTCCCATCTGAATGGAAGTCCAGCAAATGATGAGGAGATGACTAAACTTGGGATTCATGAGCAAAGGCTTGCAAGGGAGGAGTCCTCATTTAAACCACCGAAATGTGGTCGACAGAGATAATTGAAATTTCTGCTCCATTACAGCGAGTTTTGCATCTTTGCTCTGATTCATCTTCACTGACCGTCCCCCAGGCTGAGCTTTAACAACCTTAGACAGTCCTTTGGCTTAACTTGTCTTTTGGCTTCCCTCTTGAGTCAGCAGGGAGGGAAAGGCCATTCCAGACATCAATTTACCCCACCAGTGTCAGGAAGCCGGAGAAGTTTGAAGGGAATGGCTCTAAGGAAGGACCCACAGCTCTACGGGGGCTGCTTGGACTGGGTTTAGGTCAGAGAATTGAGGTTTAGTCACTGAAAGCAAGAGAGACAAATCCCATCCCTGGAGACAAAGCAGTGAATAAGAACTTGGAGGAACCTGGGGCTAAAACTTTAATGGCTGAGAGTGAAGTATCCACATCTATCCTGGGTGCTGTGGAAAACCCATGGAACAACTGCCCTGCTGATGGAAAGGGAGAGCACGTTAAGGAATGATTTTCTTCAACTGAGACACATCAGTTACCAAAGACACTGTGATCCCTAATGATCCCTGGTACACACAGCCCCAGTCTATTAATCCAGCTGGGTCTGGATGCAAAACCTGGAGGATTGGACAAGCACAACAGTGCCCTGGAGAACATTTCTGCTCCCAGGGCCGTGATCTCAGCTGAGAGTTCCGAATATCCCTGCTCATCTGCCATTAATGTCATGTCTAGGGTACAATGTGCGTGGTTTTTTAATCCCTGTTACCAGGAATTCTTCCCCAGTGAAATTATTGTTGTGCTTTTTGTCTTCCCAGGCAGATCATCTACGTGGGTACAACTTCACTGTGTGTTGTAGAGGGATGAGAAAGAAACTTTCCTTGGCTCTTCCAAGGAATGTACCAGTGGTTCACCCACTGGAGGTTTGTCCTGCCTGCAGATGTGTCCACCAAAAAACCTTTCAGTAGATGATGCCGATGCAGTTTGACTTTCTTTCCCTTTCTTTTTCCTGAGTTTTTTTCAGTGGCACCTCCAGGCTTTCAGCTTCACTGATATCACTAAATTCAGAGTGGGTTACCATCAGACCCTTTAGCTTTGGCTGCTCCATTTGGGAAAAAGGTTCTTTATGGAGCCTGCAGCTTGGTTTGTCCCTGGATTGGGAAGATTTTGGGTCATTATTATCAACAGAATTCATAGATCCTAACTTCAGATCTCCATAGTGATTGATTTAGGAGACAACGGAGAGAAACAGGCACTTGTAACACAACCTTTCAACAAAAGATGGATGTTGAAACAGGGCAAGTTGAAGTTCTATAAATACTTGTAAGTATAACTCAGTTCTGAGTACTGATTTTGATCTCTTAACTATAAACACAGTTCAGAAAACTAACACTGATAAAGACCTCTCTACTTTATAAGCCCATATTTAAGTGGGTTTTTTACAATTCCATTGTAATTAATGAACAAACTTACAGTATCAGAGGATCATAGAATGTTTGGATTGGAAGAGACCCTAAAGATCATCCTCTTCCACCCCCTGCCATGGGCAGGGACATCTTCCACTAGCCCAGGTTGCTCCAAGCCCCATCCAGCCTGGCCTTGGACACTTCCAGGGATGGGGCAGCCACAACTTCTCTGGGCAACCTGTGCCAGGGCCTCCCTACCCTCACAGGCAAGAATTTCTTCCCAATATCTAATCTTAATCTACTTTTCTTCATCTTAAAGCCATTCCCCCTTTTCCAAAAACTTCCAAAAAATCACATTGGTGAAGTCAGAGACGTTCAGCAAAGAGCTAAAGAATTAATCAGTGCTTGGAAAACAGAGATCAGAGAAATAATTTTTCTTGCATTTGCCCGAGAAAGAGCAAAGTCTGATCACAGTTTGGGTCCTGAGGGTTGCACAGGTGGCTTGGTCAGAATAAGCACATATCTTGTGACTGTTACCACATGGTTCCTAAATTCTCCCTTGATATTTTTGCCCGTTCCTGCCATCTCTGCTATGGGGTTTGTAGAAGACACTTCAGGCAGTGTTCCATGGATAAATCATCAGTGCAAAAAAAAAAAAAAATCTATGCCCAAAGACAAGTGTATTCTGGCAGATAAAAGGTCTGTTTCCTGGATTAAAAAGGAACCACATAGGAAACTTTAAGGCACAGTTTTCCCTTCCTACTCTAGGAATTCATTGCTGGAGTTCAAACCCAATCCTATTGTTCTTGTGCACCAGTGAGGGAGGCACAGCACAGACACTGGCACACAGTGAAGTAATGTCTTCCCAGTGGTGCCAGGGGAAATAACAGCAGATAATTCAAAGGCTCTGAAAGAACAACAGGCTGACGAGACACTCAATAAAAATGTGAAACTAAAAAAAAAATAAAACTTGCTCCATCATCTTTGTGGGATGGAAACATAATTCAAAACCTCTGCTTGCATCACCACATTACCTCCTAACCCTCATCTCCTACCCCCTTGGTGCCCTTCCCTATTGATTTACAGGGTAAGTTGCCCAGAGGATTCCTCTTAACAAAGTTAAGGCATTGCATCCTTTCAAATCCTTGTTTCATTTGAATCCCTTGAAGTGTCTGTGAATGGAACTGCCCTTCCAGATTCTTCAGAGGAAGGACAGGAGTGGGATTAGACAATAGGGGCTATAAGTTAAAAATTATTTTGACAGTGAGTCATGAACGACTAAAATCACCAAGGAGTCATCAGCACTTCTCTTTCTATTCACATTCATGTGCTGAGTTCACTGCTCTCATCTCTTGGCTCATCCCAAATTACTCCATTTTAAACTCCATGAACAGAAGCACAAACCTGCAGATCACTCATGGAACTCCCTCACCACTTCTAGAGAGCCACATTCAAGGGACAAGCCTGGGATATCTGGTCCAACAGTGGAAAGCAAGACAGATAACAGGCTGGGAAACGTCTGTCATGCCAATTTACAGCTGGAGATGTTCCACATTTCCTCTTTCCATCGTGGGATTTCTCTGAGTGGCGAGTCCCTGGCTGTGATCCTGTGAACCCCACGGGCAGTATCAGATCCCACTGGTCAGTAGATGACAGATCAAGCCAGACAAGCATGTCTGGCCCTTGGGGTGACAACTGCGAGAGGTGCAATCCCACCAGCAAGCAGAAGACAGCCAGGAGATTCTCCCCTCAGTGCAGGCACGTGGGGAGTGTCAATTTGGAGGCTGCTGAGCACCTGCCTGCATTCTGAGGTCACTGACTGCCAAACGTGCTCACCCAAGACTAAGCAGATCCACCACATGGATGACATGAACAATTCACCTGCACATCAAAACATACCATGATAAAAGCCACAGTGCAGATTTTTGGGGGAATCCAGACCTCCAGCACGACCCAGTCAGTACAACAGAGCTGGATGCTCAGCGGGGGATTTGTCTCATCAAATGCTGACACCTGCAGTGGGATTATTTAGAGCATGAGGAAGGTGACTTGCAGTGTAGATGCATTTGCAGGTATCAACATTTAATTAGGTAAATGCCATGCTAAATGTACATAACCCAGGAAACTGCCATCAACATCTGAGTAACTCCTGTGTCATTCTTTCCCAGCCCCAAGGTTGGGAAGGGGTCAGAAGAGTCTGGATGGGAAAAATAAAAATGTGAAGGGTGCATGTGGATCAGCAGTGAGATTTATCAGTTCTGACCTGGCAGAAAGCACCTCGAGGGGTGGTGATAGTCAGAGGAGGGGCCAGCATGAAAAGGGGCAGTTCTACACCAGAACAGGGATAAAAACTCAGGCAAAGGAGATTGGAAGCGCTGATGTAAGAAATAGCCTGGCTCCACTGCCTGGAGAAGATGGCCACAGAGTAATCACCCCTCTCTTTCCTTTTTTGTCTGCCTTTGGATTTCATTATTTCCCTTTATCAGTTCACTTCCTTCTCCAGAGTGAAGGAGTCAGATTCTGAGTCCTGCTGAGATTTCATTTCCTTCAAATTCTCATTTTCATTCTGGCTGCAGGTGATGGCTGAACACAGGGTCAACACATGCCCCTTATTCCTTTACATGTAAATTCCTAAAAAATTTAAAGTATTTAAGAGGAAGAAGACACCAGAAAACTTATGGAAGAAAAATTAAACAGAAAATCTCAGGGCAATCATTGTCTTTGAAGCATTATAAGCACAGCAGAGAAGGAGAGAAAAGAGTGATGTGAAGAATAAAACAGTAATGAGAAAACATCTGGGCATGAGAGGCAGAGTGGGAGGGAAAGGGGAAAACTTCAGAGCCTTGGAAAAGCAGAGCTGGATGTTTTCCATAACATAATGCGAGCCTGGCTCTGCAGGACCTGTGGCTGCAGTTGAGTGGTCTTGCTTACAGAGGTCACTTGGTGGATTGTTTTAAAGCCACAGGAACATGACCATGCACCTAAATCTCTAAGATCTCCTAAAAACTCACAGTCCCATTTTATACCTTGCAATTCCCCCCGAGGAGAAAGAAATTCTCAGAAAAAAAATGTGTATATTGAATTGTTCTATGGAAATTTTCATGCAGGAATAGTCAAAGGGGAGAAGAAGCAGTTGTGTTCTTTCTCCTTGCTCTTAAATAAACAGAAGTTTACTCACCAGTCAGGAGGAATTTCTGCCTTTTTTCAGCTATTTCTGACAAGCAAGAGAGTTATTTCCCATGTTTTTCTCTCTTTGAAGGAAACAAGCTAATAACATATTTCTTCACTACCTGCCATCGTTAGTAAATCTTAGAGCTACAGCTGAATAACACACAGACACAAAAAAAATATGTCATGCAGTTTTCACTTCTCCCAAGAGAAAAAACAGCTTGTCTGCAGCTGGAGAAAATCAGGGGCAATCAACACACTGCACTTGTGACTGCTTAGTTTATGGAGAGTTACATCTTCAGGGTGCTTTGGAGGGAAATATTCTGCAAAAAAATACGAACATTAAGAAGGTGGTGGAGTTTTTGCTGATGTCCCACCCTTTAACTATGGAGGTAAGGCTGTTTTTGGGGAATGAGAGTGGCAGGATCTGGCTTGACATAAATTTCATGTAGTGAAAGATGAGTCTAAAGGTCAGGACTTCAAGGAGGGAGAGTGGAATGTTGTAGTCCCAGAGGTAAAATGGAATATATTTAAGACATGTCTACAATAAATAATAAAAAATAGATATTCAAAAAGTAGAGAAAAAAGACAACAAGCAGGTTTCAAACCAGAAATACACCAGAATTCTTCACTGGGAGATTATTGTCATTGAGGGGATATGGTTTTTTTATCCAAAGCCACATAAACTGTACAAGTCGTTGCCACAGGATGTGGTGAACAACCAAAAGATGCTCAATGAGCCTGGGAAAATCTTCCCAGTGATTGAGTCTGCAAATACTGGGGGAACAGGATAAAGAGCAGCTGGGTTCTGCTCCGAGGGAGAGCCTGAAAGTTTCCAGTCCCTTCCTGCCTGAGTGGGTGATGGGATTTAATCACATCGAGATGCAAAAGCCTTTCCAGTGGCTCTGGACTTCCTCTATCTCTGAGCTGTGCTCTTTGAATTTGGAACAGGCAGGGGGAGGAGCTGGGGCTCAATAGTCCACCAGCTGTCAGGGTTATTCTGGATTTGAGAGATAAAGACCAAACTGGCTGGTGAGATGGTTTCCTTTCACCTGGGGAAATCTATGAATTCCTAAATCCAAATAATGGTCACTGCGTAAGCATGAGGAGGAGGGCTCATGGTCAGCTTCTGATATCTTTTTTGGGATAGGGGATGAGAAATGGTGTTTTTTTCCCTCTTTTGTCCTTGCTTTTACCACTTTTGGACCTGGAAAGCATTGGGAAGCTCTGCTGTAAAGCACAAATGATGTCCCAAAACCACCTCCCTGGGGGTGAAATGAACTGCCTGGGGTACATCCTTTCCTCAGTTCCACCAGAATTTCCTCATGACATGAATAAGAGGACTCTGACAGAAATATTCCTTGGAATGGTTTGCTTTGGAGGACATTCTGGTAACACAGATATCTGTATCCCACCCTCCTTTACTTCTGGGCTAAAATTGTGGCCAGGAAAAGGGAAGAGAACACCCCCTTCTTTTATCACACACATCGTGTTTTTATCTATTCCTTTCTGCAGTTTTATCAATTCCAGTCACAGCAGAAGCAGTTTGGACAGGACTCAGAAAATGGACCCTGATTTCCAATGAGTTTCTTTGTCATTCTTTGCCCTTCTCTCCTCGGTGCTGGGCACGGGCAGCTCCTGCTGCAGTCGGGAGGAAATAAGGCAGGATATTAAACTATAAATTTCTCCTTTCCTGGCTGCCTCAGTTTCTTATCTCGGCAGCAGCACAAGAATCCTTCATCAAGATTACAGCCACCACAACCTTAATCCCTGCAAAGGCCTTCAGATCATGTGAGAGATGCACAAATTCTTCCTGAGCTGATGAGGGGGAAAAGAGCTGCTACAGATGATGCTTTTAGTCTTATGTGCAGTGTCACCTGCACCAGCAGAAGTTCATGCAGCACACTGTTTCTTTTTAATTTTCTTTTTTTGGGGAAGGTTAATAGTTTTGTAGACAGATGTCACTCCATCACCTAAGGTAAAGAAACATCTGCAATAACCACAAACTGCTCTGCTGCATCCCCATTGATCGAATTTTTGTCCTTCTCCTGTCTCTCCACGCTCATTCAGCAGCAGCGAGGCACCTCTTACCATCCATTGTCTGCACTGACTTTGCTGAAAATCCCCCCAGGCATCCCAGGAAATGTTTACAAACCATCAGTTCAACTCACCGGGAGAGGAGTCATTGAAAGGGTTCAGGGCCGCTGCCCTCCGGATCTTTTCCAGACAGGTCTCTTGCTCCTTTTTAATGATGCAGTTGGAGTGAGTTGCTGCGACCTGAAATATGGGAGGAAACGTGAATAAAGGACAGATAAAAAATGAAAATAGCGAGTTCATCGGGAAGTATCAGAAAAAAAAAAAAAGAAAAAAAAGAAATAAAAATACCAGTAGAGGCTGAGAGAAAACGACAACAAACTTCCCCCCCCCCCCGCCTTTTTCTTTTTCTTTTCTTTTACTCTTCTTTTTAATTCTTGCAGCATGTTTAAGGCCAAACTGATGAATTAAAATTCTCATAAATTATTTGGGTGTTTTATATTGTTGTCCCTGTCAAGGTAATTTCTAATATGTTTGCTTTATTGAATTTCTTCTTCATGTGAATTTAGAACAAGGGTATTTCTGAATACAGAAATCATTTAAAGAGGAATCAGAAATCAATTTAGGCTCCGTTTGATCTTCCACCTGTTTCTTGTGAGTCTTTGCACAAGCCGTTAACCTCACTCTAAACTAAATTAAAAGCTGTTTCTGTTAGACTTCCACCCAGTTCATTCCTTATTTTTCCTTCATTTACATCCAGAAAATACGAGGCAAATTCTTTTCCATAAAGAGAATGCAGTGCCAATTAAATCAAGATCCATTTTTTTCTCTCTTTTGTTATTGTTGTTGTTGTTTGTTTTTTTTTGTTTTGTTTTCTCTATATTTTTTATCTTGAAGGGTCTAAGCACAATACATTAAAAAAAAGGGAGGGGGAAGAAAGGAAAAATAATTTATTACTATAATAATAATAATAATTTATAAGAGGAACTTTGCAGCCAACAGAATGCAGGCAATCCCAACGCAGCAACGAAATAAAGGTGTGACCCATTTCCAGCAACTAACACAGGATCTGTGTTTCCCCCTACCTGCTAATTAGGAATGAGTAAATAGGGAATTTAGGATAGGAATTCAATCTGCTGAGGTTTCTTTTGGGCCCTCATCTGCACAGTTCAGCTTTTCTTCCCTCAGGTCCCAGCAGAGGGGCAGGAATGAACAGTTTGGGTCACCGATGCACCAAAGTGCCACCACACACTCAGTGCACACTCAGAGCAAACCCCAGGGAAAGTGCAATCCCTTCAGGAGCTACATGGGCTGGTAAAAAAGAGAGGAACATTTACACTGGCAGACAGTCCAGGACAAGGAGAAATGGTTTTAAACTGAAAGAGGGGAGATTTAGATCAGGTGTTAGGAGGAAATTCTTCCCTGGGAGGGTGGGCAGGCCCTGGCACAGGTTGCCCAGAGAAGCTGTGGCTGCCCCTGGATCCCTGGAAGTGTCCAAGGCCAGGTTGAATGGGGTTTGGAGCAACCTGGGCTAGTGGAAAGTGTCTCTGCCCATGGAAAGGGGAAGGAAAAAGATATCTTTAAGGTCCCTTCCAACTCAAACCCTTCAATGAGTCCATGATGATCCCAGTTTGATGGTGCCTGGGTGATGCTGCACAGAGCCATCTGAATTCACCCTGCAAACGTTCCAAGCCACCACCCCTATGCCAAGGACAGAGAGCGTTTCCTGATGTACCTCTCCTGAAAAGCTTTTGGGCACTGATAAGGCTACACAGTTTCATCTCCAAGATCCCAGGAATAAATTCCAGCTGTTTTCCCCCGTGGGACACACCAGGCACAACCATATTAGATTTGTTTGTCTTCAAAACAAACACGGTTCTGTTCTAAGGGCTCCCGGGTGCCTGGAAAAGATAGATTGTCACACATCTCCAGGATCTCCCAAGAACTTAAGGGCTTTTGCTGCATCATCCCCTCAGCCTCAGCAAAGAGAGAGAAAATTGCATTGCCTGGCATTCAGGATTTAAGAATATCTTTTAAAAGATAAAAGAGAAATAGCCAGAAAACCAGAGTTCTGCTGTTAGTGCTGGTTCACCCTCCACAGCTGCCCAGGTCTGAAAGGGGTGTCCAGGGGTTGTCTCAATACATAAATGTGGCAATTTCTATGCAGTTCACCATGTACAAATTAGAGAAGCTGTCATAATGCAAAATCCATCAAGGGACAGAGGTTAGTGAGACACTAGAACAGGTTACCCAGAGAAGCTGTGGCTGCCCCATCCCTGGAAGTGTCCAAGGCCAGGTTGGACAGGGCATGGAGCAACCTGGAATAGTGGAAGGTGTCCCTGCCCATGGCAGGGGGTGGGACTGGATGGTCTTTAAGGTCCCTTCCAACCCAAACCATCTTGGGATTCTATGAATCTATGAAAGAATGCCAAGAAACCCACCGTGCCCATGTCCTAGGGGGTAATCAGAGACATCTGAAAAGGTTTAAATTCATGCTATAGTGAAAAGACAGAAGAATGTGGTTTATCCTTTCTGTTCCTGGCATCTCCTTTCCCAGAGGTGTATCAAAGCCAGGACTGGATTGATTCTGAGGAAAGCCTAAGGTTAAAAGCTCTGATGTTGCTGTTCTCCTTGCAGACAGGCACATCCAGTCAGATGGCTCTGACTGAACTGAACAACATTTAGTCAATCCTATCTGAGCAAGTTCTGGCTCAGGAGGCTCAGATTGGTGGGCACAGAGAGAGCACCAGAGCCACGTGATTTACCCGTCCCTGGAGCCTTCCTAAAGCTCTCACTGCTGCCAGAATATTTTGATGTGACTTTCCATAACGAGCTGTGTGTCGTTTCTGTGGCACTTCATCAACAGATTTAAAAAGAGAATTAATATTGGGGAACATGGAAACCGAGAGAGAAAGCAAAGAAAGGGAGGAAACATTAACCTGAGTGGCAGGGGAGAGAATAGGAGCTGCCTGTCAGCTCTGCTAATGAGCAATTCCATATCCCAGAAGACACAGAAAGGTTTGGATTGTTAACAGCAAGAGGTTCCTCTGTTGAATGCAGAGGTGCTTTAATGCTTGTTTTCCTGAAAGGATGACCAGGTTTGATGTTTCTCCATTGACTATTCACTGGGAGAGTCTTTAATCTGTCAAGTCAGTCTTCAACAACTGAACGGCAGAGCCCAATTCAAATGGAAGTGGAAGCTTGAACTCCAGGGCCTCCTGATTCCATTTCTTTTGCCTCAAGGACATTCACAATTTCCTGTGTTCAGTAGAGACAGTCTGGTTTCAGTTTCCCAGAAGATATCAGCAGTACGAGCAGTTAAAGAGTATTTTGACACATACTAGAAAAAAAATCAAGAAACCAAGTTGACGGCGCATGAAATTCACGTTTTTGAACAACTTATTGCTCTCCATGGAGTGAAAGATTTTAACTCACGTCAGTTCAGAAAAGGTGTTTATTTGTTTGGATACAAAGACAGCAAAAATAATCAATGTCTGTTCAGTTCTGAGAGAACACAAAAAGACAAAAGCAACTGGCTGGGACATTACAGATGTCCAGCAAATCCAGAGCTTTCACTTTTTCTTCCTTTGTTTTTATTAAGGTGGCCACTAAAAAAAAAAAATAAACTGGCATATGCTGTGTGTAATTTGTAGTACTTAACTCTTCACTGTTCCCTTGACATCATGGTAATGTTAATAACAAGCACGTTAAATTACAGTCTATGTATTACATTGACTTTAATGTGCTTTCAAGGTTCTGCTTTACTGTGATCTGTTCAGTTAAGAAAGTCATTGTTAGGACATAAACCTGAGCAGAGAAGCAGGTGAACACATCTGTGCTGCTTCCAGCCCTGCCCTGGTTATGTGTGTAAACCAGATCACCAAATTTTAGAGTAAAACTTTGATCACTTTTATGGAAAGTCCAGGAAAGGAACCAGGTGGGAGGAATTGTGCAGATCGTGGAAATAAATACAAGTCCTGCTATTTCCCTGCTCGTGGAAATAAATACAAGTTGCCACTCCATTCGTGCTGGAAATTTAAATAAGCTTTTCCCCTTTCTTGTTTTGTTTCCAGTGTATCAAATTTAGCAAAGAGGGAGAAAATATTCCTGATAGTGCATGCAAAGAGCACAAAGCCAGGCTGTGAGCTGAGACAGCAGAGACAGAAGGACTGGGCCACATTGGGAAGATGCTTCCACATTAGGAAGATGCACTTTTACAAAGGAACAAGGGATATAAAATACAGCTGAACACCCTGGAGCTGCCCTGGCACATGCACTGTGTACACAACATTAACATCCACTTAAATCCAAAGTGAGCAGGTCAGAAGTCGAAGATGTTTGTCCAGGCTGTTGGAAGTGCCTTAGGGTGTCTCACTTCACCTCCAGTTGCTGCTTCTTGCCTTTGTGTCTGCCCTTGGCAGGACGTTTTGGAGGCTGTTGGGTATCAGACATAAATGCAGACACTCGTGTCTCACCACCTGGATCATTTGTTCAGGGATGTCAAGTGGTGCAAGCCCTCCCAGTGAAAAAACAGGATGATCTCCAGGAATGGGAGGTTATCCCTGTGCCACAGTCACAGCCATGACAAGCACTTGTGAAAGGAGAGGTGGCCGTGTGGCTGGAAGGATGTGGGAAATTTTTAAGCACATCAAAGCTGGGCATTTAGAGAGGTCTCAGTGCTATCAAAATTAATAATCCTGTGAGCCAACAGCACAGAACAGTCCAGCCAAGAAACCTGAACCGCCTTTGACAACACTCAGTTACTCAAGAAATACTGATTTGCTCATTTTAGCCTCAATAAGAATACTCATGACTACTATAAAACATGATTTCTCTGCACAGGTTAATTCAGAGAAGTGAGAAAAGTCCCCAGTATTCTTGAGAAACTCCAGGAGCAGAAAACGTGCTTTGAAGTCACAGTAATGATGTGATAGTGAACAAGGCATTCACTTGGCATTTTCATTTCTGCAAAGACCAGATCAGATACAGTAATTCAGGCTGTTCTTTCCTCTTCTGCATTTGTGTGTTAAGTTTGTAAAATGCTGATTTTTTTAATTTTTTTTTTTTTTTTACCAAGGGAATGGGAGCATTTCCACTCCAATCAGGATATGTCACATCAGGCACTCTGAAAATGTGAGGGATAAAGAAGGAAAGATAAGAAACAACAATAAAACTTCACTAAATCCTTCATGGACACTGATTTACATCAACATGGAGTCTGATTCACCTGCTGTCTAAGTGTTGTCTCTAAAGTAATGAGAGAGAGGAGTTTAACCCACGGGGTATATTAGATCACTCACTGCAAGCTGAATTACACATTTTACTAATTCTATTATGACTTTCACTTTTGAAAAGTTAGCTTGGAAAACGGTACATTATGCTGTGAGCACTGCCAAAAGAAGCTCCCTTTGCCATGGCAACAGCATCCCCAGATTTAATCCCTGTCCTTACCAAGCAATGATTCAGCTGGTCAAACCGGGGCCAAGACTTGCAAAACCTTGGGTTAAAAATAGAGGTGTTGGGGAAGGAGCTCTGATTATCTGGATTTTTTCAGAACTCGTTTGCATCACTGCTGGGACCCACAGCACTGGCTTGGCAGTCAAAGCAATTGTTGTCCCCAGAAAGGTCTCGGGTTGTCACTTGATTGGGTTTTTGTCTTCCTGTGTAAATGGCACCCAAACCTCTGTAATTTCCAAACACTTCAGACTGAGTGAAAGGGTAAAGTGATTAGGAACTTATTCAGACCCAGGCACAGTTGTACAATCTGCTGCATAGTTTGGACACCAAGCTTTAAGCAAACTGAGCAGGAAAAAAAACCCCACCAGCACAACACACTGCCAAGAAAAGGCATTGATCTCTTTCTAAGTGGCTGCCACGAATTTAAGATATGCTGACCTACCAACACTGGTGGCTCCTGCAGAGGAGCAAGGCTCAAAATAAAAATAGCTGCAGAATAATCAACAGTTCCCTTCTCTCAGTGGATGCTTCTGAAGTGAATGCTGGACAAAAGATGTGTTACACAACATGGGGTAAAACTGGTTTTGGGTTTGCCTTAAATGGCTTTTTTTAGAGTCACAGAATTGTTAAATGGTTTGGGTTGGAAGGGAACTTAAAGATCATCCAGTTCCACTTCCCTGCCAAGGGCAGGGACACTTTCCATGCTCTCCTCTCCCATAGTCCCCAGAGGATTTTGGGGAAAGGCACACCTTTGTCACTCTTTAGGCAGTATTGATAAGACATGAATGTCCCTTGTTTAAGTAGTCCTGGAAATCAACCTTCTGCTGGAAAGAGGGTCAGAATGAAGACTGCACAACCTCTGTGCAACTTACTCCACTGCTCACCTGTCCTCAGGGTAAAAAAGGGTTCTTTTTAGCAGGAACCTTCCTTGTTTCAGCATATGCCCATAGTCTGTTGTTCTCCTGCTACACACCAAGGTGAAAAGCCTGGCTTTTTGCTCCCAGTGATCTCCTCACAGATACTCTCAATGTCCCTCCTTTGACCTTGCTACAGTTGATCAACATATTTTATATACTGAGCAGCCTAAAACTGGATGTAACAGTCTACAAGTAGTAGATTTAGATTAGATATTAGAAGGAAATTCTTGCCTGTGAGGGTGGGCAGGCCCTGGCACAGGTTGCCCAGAGAAGCTGAGGCTGCCCCATCCCTGGAAGTGTCCAAGGCCAGGTTGGACAGGGCTTGGAGCAACCTGGGCTGGTGGAAGGTGTCCCTGCCCATGGCAGGGGGTTGGAACTGGGTGATCTTTATGGTCCCTTTCAACCCAAACCATTCCAGGATTCTGGAAATGATCCAGCAAGTGCTGAGAGGGAAGGGATAAACATTTCCCTGTATCTAATTACTATATCCTGATTAATTCAGTCCAGGACACTGCTGGCCTTGTCTGCTTTCCTCAGGACGTATCTAAAGTGTCCAGAGTCAAGGCTGCTAAGAATTCTTGAACGATTTCTCAAAAAGAAAAGACATTCTGAGGAGTTTCACTGAGTGAGGGCTGAGGCTGATGTAGGACCTCTCTCACTGGGGGGGACGTCGGGAAACAGAGCAGCTTTTTGGAGTTCTGCGCTTGTCGTGCTGCTGGGTGCCACATTCATTTGCAAAGCAGTGCCCCTGTTATTGCTTGTTATTATTTGCCCATTTATACTTCATTACATTTAAACAAAACCCCGAAGAGAAAAGGTCTCAGGCAGGAAATTTGTTTTTTGTGCAAGCTCCCAGCGAGTTCAATAGAAAGCCCATCTGAGTCACGCTTGGAACAGAAGCGCGTGATGAACAGCTACAGGAGCCTGCAGAGACACTTTCTACACTCACACATGTACCCTACCCAAGGGAGAAAGCTTTAATTAATCTGCTAATTAAATTAAAGCTATTTGCCCTCAACTATCACACACGTCCTTCCCTTTCTCTCCTCCCCGCTGGTGGCTCCAGCAAGTGCTTCGTGCTCCAGCTCTCACTTTAATATTCCCCAAAGGGGCTCTGGGAGTGGGGAGAACACTGAAGAATAGAGGCAAAAAGCTCATTACAACAGTGGTAATTGGGAGTGCTTGAACTTATTCTCCATTTCCCTCCTCGTCCTTTCAGCGCTCAGGGCCATTGGTTTAGATATTGTGCCAAAGTGGAAGGGAAAAAAAAAAAAGAATCACAACTAAAAACACTCCACTCAGATCCCAAAGGAATCAAATCTGTGCTCAAAAGGCTGAGCTTAGAGTTGCCTTCTCAACAAACCCCTCTTTCTCCTCCCCGTCTCTGGAGGGTTTTGTGACCATCTTGCTGCAATAACTCAAGGGGAGGAATAAAGGATATATTGATGTGGGAATAGTTTTGTCACTGTTTGGCAGCAAACACTCAAAGAAAGGAATAAAGTACATTTTCCCTAAAGAAAGGAGGGAGCAGACTGAGTGGTGTGTCAGAGCACTGACAGTGAGAGAGCTGGTGTGGAATTCAGCAGAGGGGAATCCAGAGGAAAGGAGGCAATGCAGTGAAACCTTCTAATGATGAAAATGACACTATAGACATTAAAAAACCCACCACCACCACTAAACTACCAGGGAAAGAGCAGAGTCATCTGAAGAGGCATTTGTGACCAGCTCTAGTTGTCCCTGGGCTGTGGACACTGCCTGGGAGGAGAAGGAAAGCACAGCAGTGGCTGGAAGGGGGGTGCTGGCAGAGCCACAGGGCGTGAGCTGTCTTGGTCCTCTGACATCCCAACTTGTGATGCAAAGAATATGATATGGATTTGTTTTTCCATATGGATCTGTTTTTCCATGTGTTGGCCACATTCTCAACCATTTAACAATGATACAAATACAAAAAGTGCTATCAAATGTTGCACTGATCAGTTGAAGAATCATAGGAAAGGAGAGGGGAAGGTAGGGGAGGGGAAGGTTTGGGAAGGGAAATTTTGGGAAGAAAAAAGAAAAGAAAAAGAGAAAAAAAAGAAAAAGAAAGAGAAAAAGAAAAAAGGAAAAGGAAAAGGAAAAGAGAAGAGAAGAGAAGAGAAGAGAAGAGAAGAGAAGAGAAGAGAAGAGAAGAGAAGAGAAGAGAAAAGAAAAGAAAAGAAAAGAAAAGAAAAGAAAAGAAAAGAAAAGAAAAGAAAAGAAAAATATATATGAACATATTCCTTCAGGATTTCAAAAGATATTGAAACAACTGAGTTTTCCACACAACAAAAAATTCCATTTTTTTCCAGTATAAAGTTCTTAGCCACTCTGATCCTTCAGTCTGGGTTTATACCACAGAGAGTGATACTAATGCTGCTTTTATTAGGTAATCTAACAAAACAGAAGTTCCTATTTTTATGATTGCCTGTTGATGGGCACCTTGTCTCTGTTTAGGATTACATCAATGTGGTGCTGCCAAGAAACACCAGCAGACCACTCCTCTCACAGCCAGTTAATGGTTTGGACGCTGGGTGCTGATAAATATTTATGATTTAAATTATCAGGGTGAAAAAAACCCAGTGTGGAGAGAGACTTGCAGTGTCAGTGTTCTTGTTGTTTCTTGTTAGAAATAAAAATGAGAGCCCAAGGTGACTTGTGTGGCTGTAGATCCAGCACTGATGAATCCCATTCTTATCCCACTTCTTGGAAATTCTTATCTGTGCCTTGTTTTTCCACCTTAAGCACCCCAGATAGGCCAGCAGGAGCATTGAGCTGTCACCAGCACGTGATTTAATCATGGGTGATCAGAGTATTTAAATATCTGGCAATAACTCTTTAACAGAAACATTTAAATGCAGTTCTCAGAACCCAAAATCCTCGGTGAGGCACAGTTATATCGTGAGTGAATAACTAAACTCTGGGATAAATCATTGCCAGAGGGGTGATCAGCTTCCCCTCCAATTCCCTGAACTGCTGCAGCAGTAATTTAAGAACGTGCAATGTTTCTGTCTTGGGCATTTGGAAGCTGAACAATGATACCTGTTTGACAGTGCTCTGGACACCAGTGAATGTCAGAAGACACATCACTTGTTGTATAATAATTGTCTCATAAAATTATTCCCTTCCTTTACTGGTGTATATTGACAACATAGACTTACAATGGCAGATTTATCTTTAACCCCATAACTTATATTTCTATTATCTATATTTGTACATTAACTATCTATATTACATTTTCAGAACCTGAGAATGTGCAGCTCTGAACCAGGATCATGCCTTGGGATCTGAATGCAGCATAAAAGTTCCCCACTCAGGGACATGCAGGGAACAGGTGATGGGGAGCAATTCTGGACCTCAATTCCCCAGCCCTGATAATTCAGAATAATAACACATCACAATAAAAACACATCATTCTTTCGAAGATGCCATAAAGGAGAAGCACGTGCCCGGGCTCACAGTCAGCAGGGAGCCGTGTATTAGCCACAATAAAAATGAAACAGCAATAATGGACATTTTCAGGGGAGCTTGAGAGAAAGGGAAACACAGTCACACCCAATCCCGTCCTTCAGTCACAAGAATCGAGCTCCACAACAGCTCAGGTGAGATGGGAAGTGTTAGAGGGGTTTTCTTTTTACACACTGGGAAAAATCCAGCCCCACCCACCTCAACCTGTTTTGTGAGGAGTCAAGGGCAGGAACTGTGCGGGAGGAGACCAAAGAAAGGAGTCAGCAATGCTGGAGGAAGCCTCAGGTGCACCACACTGGGCAGAGTATTCAGCCATAAATTCCCACCAACAGTGGGCCAGCTGGAGCCTTCTGACACCACAGAGAATCTTCCCCATGAGAAACCAGCCCTGAACACTCCTCATTTTTAATTTTATTTTGTTTTCACAGTGCTGTGGGATGGGATCCCAAAAAGTAGAGGTTTTGGAAGGGCAACACACTGTATAAAGAAGTTGGGCTGGCATGGAACAACATCTTTGAGAGCAGTTCCAGCTGCAGGTGTGTTACACATCCAGCTCCCTCTTTCTCCTTTTTAAACTCCCTCCTTTTTTTCTCCCCTTTTCTAACATTTTATCTGTTATTATTATTATTTTCTAGTTGCTGTATCAAGAAGACTCTGCCATTATAAACCATAACTCCAAGTTCTGACCAACCACGATGCAAGAATGCAGATTATTACTTAATCCTGCAAAAAATGAGTTTCCCATCCCTGTGTGTGACTCCTTATCCAAATGTTTTGTTTCCTGTGGTGTCAGGACAGATAAAATAAAGAGACTGCCTGTGACACAACCACGGGGAAGGAGGGACCCAGCCCCTTCTCTGTGATCATCATAAATTGTCTGCAGCAATTAATTTATCACACCTGCACTGCTCATGAGGCCCTCTTGGAATGGCCTTCCAGAGACCAAATGACCACGTCATGAACCTCGAGTAGGTGTCAGGAAGATCATAAACACAGGGTGCTACAAAATAATGGCAAGATTACTAGAAACCAAAGTGAAACCACCAAACACAGTGCCAGATTGCAGAAGGGAGCTCAAAATCCTGTTTTACTCTTCTGTCACTGCAGGGGAGGATTTGGTTTAAGGAGGGACAACACGCAGGGATGGAGATGGTCCTCTGCTTCCAACAGATCTCCCCCTTAAAGGGTGACTTCATTCCAAGCAAACCAGCAGGACCTGGATGCATCTCAGCCCCCGACAGATAAGCCACAGGTCTTCACTTTCAGAGTCTTGTCGTGACCCAGATTCTGCTCCAGCATTTTCTACTCCACTGCTCTGCAGAAATTTGCTCAGATAAGGGATATATTACTAAACAAGGACAAATTCAGGATGCATTTTGTCACCCTGGTGGTGCAACTCCTGTTGTTCTCAGCTCCACCAAGATGCAGCAAGCACTTGAAGGGTTAAGCCAAGTCACCTCAGCAAGGCACAGACTTTTGGATTCAGAATCTTCTGCATATTTAAACAGGGGACAATTTTTCTTTTTCATGAAAAAGAAGAAAAAAAGGCCTTAGAGCCCAAGCATATATGGTTAGAACTCTGTACTACAGATAATGATCCATTCAAACCTCTCTTACCAAATTTAATGAGACAAATGCGTAGAAGTGTCAATAAAAGCATCCTGGAGAAATCAGTGAGGATTCTGCTGGGGTATTTGTGCATTCCATATTAAAGGGCTCCTTGTCTGTTGAGTAAGGGAGGCTGATTTAAGATGTTTGAGCTTGAAAAGGCTGGATCCTACTTCATCTGTGACACAGTGAGTGCAAGACAACCTCAGGAGCCTGCCTTGTTTGGCACAATAACTGTGAGTGTGTTCATGGCCGTGGCTTTCCCTCGATGTTGCTCCTCGTGAACCTCACAAAAGGTTTTTGCTCAGTTCCTGCCCAGGACCTGAAGTGGCCAGGATTTATCAGTTATTAACCTTAACAGCTTTATTTTCACCTCCCTGCTCGGATCCAGACATTAATTTCCCTTTTGCTGTTGTGCTTCCAGTCACAGAAGGAAAAGCCGTGGATGCTGTTGTGACTTTTCAGGGAGTTTTGGGTCCAAGCTGAGAGAGCTGGGGTTGTTTAGCCTGGAGAGGTGAAGGCTTCAAGGAGATCTTAGTGATCCTTGAAGTCCTTCCAGTGCCTAAAGGGGCTCCAGGAGAGATGGAAAGGGACTTTGGACAGGGGCCTGGTGAGACAGGACAAGGGGGAATGGGTTCAGAGTGAAAGAGGGCAGGGTTAAATATTGGGAAGAAATTGTTCCCTGGGAGGATGATGAGCCACTGGCACAGGTTGCCCAGAGAAGCTGTGGTTGCCCCTGAATCCCTGGAAGTGTCCAAAGCCAGGTTGGATGGGGCTTGGAGCAACCTGGGCTAGTGGAAGATGTCCCTGCCCATGGCAGGGGGTTGGAATGAGCTGGTTTTTAAGTTTCTTTCCAACCCAAACCATTCTATGATTCTACTCCACTCATTTATGGATTGTAACATGCCAAAAAAAAAAAAAAAAAAAAAGAAAGAAAGAAGAAAGAATATAACTTTGAAGCCCTTGAAAAGGTAACATTAAATTGCAGCAATGTTCTGATTGGGTTCAGAATGAAGTGAATAGAAAGAAGGTGGTTTCATTTTCCTTGGAGAATGATTGGATCAGAAATGGAAGCAGCTATTTTGGCTGCTTTGATTTCCCTGCTATCAGAAGAAAACACTGACACATGTAAATACTCTGTGTATAATACATAGTGAAGAGAGAAACAGAGAAGGGATTCCTCTGCCAGGAGAGCAAATTCCTGTTGCACTTAAGCTCAACAAAGATTTGAAATCAAAACTGATAAGATTTCTTTTATATTGTCCCTCATGGGTTGTTCTGGGTGATTCCAATATAAGTTATCTGACATTTATTTGATCCTCAGGATTACTGTTTTCAGAATTTCTACGTGACACCTTCAACAACAGATAAATACTTCACATATTCAACCATAAGAACCCCCCTCAGAATAAAAATCAGCGGTCCAAAATGCCAAAAATCAGTAGTGAGGACAGAACTTTTAGATTAATGTCATTCATACACATCCCTGTCAAATTCCTTTAATTCCCCCCCTACATCACATTAAACTGGATTTAATTCTTCCTCTTTTTTAACGATGGTATTTTACTTATTTGACTTCTGGCAGCTTCTGCAGCTGTCTGGTGTTTGTTTATTTTCCCAAATCCACGAGCACAGCTGGAGGATTTCCACTTCCCATTGCTCAACCACCCCAAGCCTCCCTTTGGAAGCAGCGCCGTGCAGTGGGAGCTGAGCTCAGTACAGGACAACCTGCCCTTTAAATGTTGACTGTCATTCACAAGGTGTTATTTTGGATTTCATTAACAGAGGTGCAGGAAAAATCCACGGATTGAAAAAGAAATTTTATTTCCATCTTTGGGATTATTGTTGTAAACAGTGTGAAAACCAAAGGAAAACAGACTTCATCACTTCTGGTGCCCATCTACGGCTTTAATTCAAGCACAAAAAAATCCCTAAAATATTAAAATATAGCTGCCAGACTGCTGGATAAATAGAACAAATAAACTGCTGTGAAGTAGAGGAGGAATAATTATGTCAGTGTAAAAGTGAAGGTGTTCATCTGATGGAGATTTAGGTGTTACAAATATCCATGTCAGAAAATCAGGAGACACTGAGTCAATCCTCGGCTTATTCCTGTGCTTTTCCAGAACACCCAGGGGCGTCCCCCGTTGCTGGAGCAGGTGCTGCTCGTGAACATGGATTTTATAGGCGTGAATAATTCAGACACCGGGTCGTGCTCAAAGAAGTGCGAGAGAAAAGGCACAAAACCAGAATGTTTGATCGTCAGAGCAGCACAGCGAAGGGACGGCCTAAAGGCACGTTTGCCTCAGATCTCACTGATGAAATTTTGTATGGTTTGAGCTGCAAAACAGAGGGAACACACCCCCCAGCATAAATCTGGGGTTTTTTTTCAGGTTAGCTGAAGGTGGGAAGCTCAGAATGCCTGAAAGCCGAATGTCTCACTGAGCTCCTTAACCCTTGGCAGATCTCCAGGCTGCTCCAGCACCAGCTGCTTCTCCACAAATGGGGGAAACCCAGCTTCTCATATCTCACACATCTGCATCTCCAACCACCACTAACACCAGGCCATCCTCAGCGTGAGGTGGATTCATCTTTTCCACACCTTTTAGGACCAGGTCAGTGCTGCTGGTTTTTGACACAGAACTGAGAAAGAAGAAGCTGCAGCTGCTCAAATCGAGCACTAAATGGGGTCAGTGAGAACATTTCACCTTTCAGATCTCCTGTCTTAGGTTACTGCTAAAACTGCCAGTGATCCTGAATTGCCAGACACCTGGATTAGCTGTCAGATTAAAAAAAATAAAAATAAATCTGCTGTGTCTCCCAGATCACAGAATCCTAGAATGGTTTGGGTTGGAAGGGACCTGAAAAAGCAGCTCATTCCACTCCCTGCCATGGGCAGGGACATCTTCCACCATTCCAGGTTGCTCCAAGCCCCGTCCAACCTGGCCTTGGACACTTCCAGGGATGGAACATCCACAGCTTCTCTGGGCAACCTGTGCCAGGGTCTGCCCACCTTCACAAGGAAGAATTTCTTGCTAATAACTAATCCAAAGCTGCCCTATTTCAGTTTAAAGCCATTCCCTCTTTTCCTATCACTACAAGCCCTTGTCCTAATATGAGCTCCAGTTTGGATACCCTGCTGTCCAGCATAGCGTGAGATTATGTTGAAGTTCTTATTTTTCTGCAGGGAATGAACAAAATCCCTGTATTTCCCTAAACATTCACGTGAAACTGTTAGAAAATTAATTTGTCTGAGGACATGGACTTTCTGTCAAATTTTAGACTGAAAATATTCAGTGAATTATTTTAAATCAGCCTGCAGTTTGCTCACCTGGTGCTCCTTCATCACTTCAGACATAAAATCCAACACATGATGCAAAAAAAAAGTTTAGATTTTGCCCATTAATGTTGCTGGGAGAGGAGCTAAAATGGACTGGCTTAGATTGAAACTGCAGGAGAGTTTAATTCCTATTACAGTGCAAACATGCCAAGTGTTTTGTTATGTTTTCTAAGTAATGGAGGAAATTACCATAAGTGGCTAACAGAGATCTAATAACTAAAACCAGCTCAGCCAGGGGGCAGCAGGAAGAAAGAAAATGAACATTTTAATATCTGTGAGGAAGTAAAAACAACTTTATACCCTTGAGCTTGAGTGTATCTCTAATCTTATCCAAGCTGCATTTTGCATAAGTTATCTTGCAAGCAAGAAAGCCAAAGTAAAGTCCAAAATAGTTCTAAGATAAATATGGGATTTGCTCAGATGTGGCTGTCAGGGAAGAATAATCAAAAATAAATTAAAATCTCTGTACTTTGCCTTCCATAATGTGCAAATATCAGTCCCTGAAATTATTGACAAATTGTTTCAGGGGTTTTCAAACCAAACCAGCAGCCTGTATTTAGCCTAAATAATCCCTGCATAAAAACACTTGGGCCACAGATGTTGAGATGGAGACCAAAATCATTTCAGAGGAGTGAGTACAAAGCAGCTGAAGGGTTTTCTTCTTGTTTTCTAAAGCTCTCAGAGAATTAATAAGAATTTTGCACTCCAAGAGATTGCCTACTGAGCAAGAAGAGAGCACAGCAGAAATGTGTAATTGGGTAGGTCAGGGACAGTGAAAAACTTCAGCACTTTGAAACCCTCAACAGAATTTTTCAGTGTGCAGATATAAAGTGTATTGCAACAGTGAGGTTGGGCACTGAATAAAATCTAATCCTAAACTCCCCCCCAAAAAAGAAATCTGGTTGAAAAATGCCCATTGAAACTATTTTCCCTCAAAATGTTGATTATATTTACAGTCCAAACTGTACTGATATCAAAAATCTCCCACAAGCAGCTGTAACTTGTTCATTTTTTAAAAAGGGGAAGGAGTTGTAAAGTGCTCCTTTTCCATATTTTGCATTTGAAAAAAACATTTTGAAATCTTCGCTTGTACAAAAAAAAAGGGTTAAAATTGAAATTGAATTCTTTGAACTTGACTAAAAATAACAATTCTATCAAAAGTACCACTAAATATTTTTAACATGTTCTTCTGTGGGGAACATACTTTTCCTGTTCTCTTTAAAGTGTATCTTTTTTTTCTATTTTTTTTTTAAATCTATTTTAAAGATCCTGTAGTATTTAATGGGTGCATTTGTCATTTTTCTTTACTACAAACACAAAGATCCATTGGCATCTGCTCTCACCCATAGAGGAACACATATTTAATGCTGGATTTTAAAAATTGTGTTCCAGGAAAGGTAGTAAACAGCCTTTTTTGTGATAACCTTACAAACCACCCTCCTAAGATGAGTCACAAGATAATCAATTGGGCAAAAGTGACTTATTGTCGTCAATTCATGATCCACATAACATTCCCAGAGTGCCACACATGGCTCAATAAAAAGGAGGTTTTCAAAAGCTAAAGAAGCCAAAATCCAGTCTAAGTTAGTTTTTGAGGGCACTGCAGTAAGGAAAGTGTTTGGGGGATTTAGGATGGGTTATTCCAATATTTAGAAATGTCCTCCCCTTGACATTGAGTATAGAAGAACCATGATTACATGATAATACAGATAAATATCTTAATCTGAGGCCCTGGCACAGCTTGCCCAGAGAAACTGTAGATTCTCCATCCCTGGAAGTGTTCAAGGCCAAGCTGGATGGGTCTTGGAGCAACCTGGGCTAGTGGAAGGCAAACCTGTTGGGACTGGAGGAACTTTAAGGTCCCTTCCAACCCAAACAATTCCACGATTCCACATTTCTAACCCGGACATCCAGCATTTAGGTGGATAAATCTTGCCCTAAGTACCTTTCCTGACTTATTTAGGTTCACAACTCAGCCCCTACGTGCACAGGGAAGAACAGAGGCAGGTCCCCTTCAGTCCTGTTCTCAGTTTAGGGTAAAACCATCTTTATATGGCACGGAATAAATACAGCACAGAGATCATCATATTTTAGTACAGAAGGGGTTCTGTATCTCCAAAATCCACACTTTCAAGTGTCTTCCACTTGGAGAAAATAAATCTGAGAGAGTTTTTCAGGATCTTGAGCACAAGCTGCCCTGGAGGGAGGAGTTCACCTTTCGCCCAGGGAAACAGAGAGGGGTTTGCCGAGCTGGGTTCTGTGCCCTTGGGCACTGCAGTGACAGCAGCACGTTGGCTTTATGATTCAAAAATACTTTTTATTGGGCCTCAATGACTTTGATTAAATAGCCATATGTCCACTGCTTTGGGGAAGAAGCCCTGGAAGCCGCTTTAGGCATGGAATGCTCTGCCTTGGATCAACCTCCCAACCTCTGGCTATTGCTGGATGGCTCATCCAGAGGGGTTTGTGCTGTGCTGTTTGTGTTTGTGTTTGGGCAAGCACTGATCCCATATCCTCCCCCAGACAGGCTTTCAGCCTCTGGATCCTCAGGGATGCCCCAGTTCTTGCATTCCCTCTGAGAAGCAGTGGAGTTTATTCGGGATTGGGAAAAAACTGTTTATTGCAGCTCTGACGAGAGGGACGGGAGGCCACGTGAAAGACCAAATCCCTCGTGGTGGAACAGTGCTGTAGATGTGGGGTTTTTTAGATATTCCCCCCCTCTCTTCCTGCTTTTTTCCTCCCATTTCCCCCTTCTTTGTGTGTAGCTTTGGTTCTGCATCACAGTTATCTCTTCAAGCTGACTCCACAGGAAATCCTCTCGGGCTGCTGACTCAGCAAACCCAAGGCAGAGCAGCCCAGCAGCACATTTGCTGGAGACATGAATAATATCCCTCCAGGAGCTGGATCTTAATAGCTGAGCAACAGGAAAAAAATCACTGATTCTAATGTCACTTTTTTGTTCTTTTTCTTTTTTTTTTTTTTTTTAACACGCTCCTTTTTAGAGAAATCATTTTATTTCCCAATTTGTTGTTTTCCTGCTCACCCAACCCTCCTCCAAGCTCACAAATACAAAACCAGCAGGAGAAAAAAAAAGAAATCATATTTATGTCCCTAAATCAGTGCTGTCATCATGGTATTGCCCTGTCACAGAAATTACTGCTACTACCAGAGGGCAAAAAGGTGAACACATTCATGGAATGCAGGGCAACTATTTTCTGCTTTGTCACCTGCTGCCTTGCATTTCAAAAACCTGCATATCTTGCCTGCCTGAAGAAGGAAAGTTGCAGGTTTGTGCAGAGAACCACATCTTGGTAGAATCTTGTATTTCTAGGGTGGAGGGTTTTTTGGCTGTCATTCATCTTCTGTGTTCAATAAGCTCAGAAACTTTCCAGACCAGTTTTGGATGGAGCTCTGTGAGCAACCTGGGCTGGTGGAAGGTGTCCCTGCCCATGACAGAGGGTTGGAACGAGATGGTCTTTAAGGTCCCTTCCAACCCAAAGCATTCTGTGATTCTGGGATTCTATGAAAAACATTTTAAGCAGCTGCCTTTCTTTCTCTCCTGCAACAACCACAGCTGACACCTGATGTGCCCAGTGTGAGATTTACAAGTCCCACAGAGCACCAACACATCATCAAGGTCTCCCATCACCTTCGGGCACCTTGGACAGGAGTGTGAACACGCTGAGCTTTCTCAGAAAAAAAACCACAAAACACCACTTAGACTTGTAGATGTTTCAGGTGGAGGTCTCACCCTGAGGGATCTCCCTCTCTGTAAAACCCATCCCACCCAGCTGACAGGATAACGACCATCTGGAACCTCAGATCCGAATTTTTGTGCCTCTGAAATGCACTTGGAGTTGGTGGGAACCAGGACCCTGAGGTTCTGTGACACTGATTGAAACTCTGAACCTTCTCTTTGATTCCATCTTACCCACTACTGGACATTCTGAGACTTTGGTTTTCTTTTTTTAAACAAGGCTTTTAAGAGGTTGAAATATTCTGCTGATTGCTCCTAGTATTAAAAAAAAAAAGCTCTGGCAGAATTAATGTCTTGGTTAGCTGAGTTTTTATCTCCTATGGAGAACATTCCCAGCAGTTCCCTGACTATATTTGTACATATTTATATTTTCATTACATAAATAGCAGGGAAGTTCCATGTGCACTGTGTTAGAGACACCTGCAGTCCTACAGAGAACTTGACTTCTCTGAGGGGGTTATGAGATGCTACAAATCACCAGGCAGATAAACTCATTAAAAGCTCTCTCATTAAGTCCTGCACGGAAAAAACAGTTTCCTTAAAGAGCAGGGACCAACCCAGACACCTCTGCTGGAGCCTGAGGAGCCTCACATTTGGGAAATGCACTGAAAAACATTGCAGGGTTAGAGAGGAACTAGTAGAATATTGTGCCTGAATACACCCTGTTTCACCTTTTAAAAATGACAGAGGCTGAAATGTAGATATCTGAACGTAGCCTGGCACTGCAAGAGACAGCTACAGGTGAATGACAGAGAGTTCTCAGCTCTGCAGCCCAAACACTCCCTTAAAAGCTGGAGAAATATCACCCCCTTCAGCAAACAGGGGCTGAGCAAACAGATCTGCTTCCTCTGGTCACCTTTTCATGAGCTGCTCAAACACCATCAGATGGAGGTTTTATTCCCTGCTCTGGGAGGTGCTGCCTGTGCATCCAAATCTGGATTTGCCCATCTCACTGTCACACAGGGGTCACAATTCCAGGTTGGTACACAAGAGGCATCATTTACACCTTTGCTTTTTAATCTCTTTTTTTTTTTTTTTAAAAAAAAAAAAAAGGAAGTCAGTGAACGTGTTTCCCACTTAATGAAACCTCACAAAGAATGTTCTGCCATTTAAGCTTAACTGTATTAAAAATGCATCCACAAGAAGTTCTAAATATTAGGTGAAGAAATACATGTGATTGAATTATCCAGACAGTTGGAACACCTGCATTGCAGTGACATTTAAAATTCAGTTCATACACTAAGCCAACTTTGTGAGTCATGAAATTCATTGTTTCTCAAGTGCATTTGGAACCAGACAAAGGAAGGATGGTTTAGGATCCTTTCTCCTCAATAATTTCATGATGAGTTTTGCTATATTATCCAATTGAAAAAAACCCCGAACCCTTCCATTGGACCAGGTTGCTCACTCAGAGCTTCATCCAAAGTGAAGAAGAGAACGAGAGTGACTGAGAAGAGTCGGCCCAGCTAACAAAAATGGGTTAAAATCAGGTAAAATAGCAACATTGGCATTTAAATCTGGGAAAACTCTTAAAATGGGGGAAAAAAAAATAAAGCTCAAGAATTCCTCTAAAAGGCCTAGGAGCTGTTTTCAGTCCCAAGTGAGTCATGAAGTGGAATACCTTTAATAGGCCAATACAGAACAACCTGTTGAACACATGAAAAATCAAACCACCCTTAGTCTCTGACAGAATTGGCTCAACATGCACATTCCTAAATATATCTTGGCCTTTTATTTTCTTGTTGGTAAATCCCAAGACCTGCCCATCCAAGCAGATCCAGGAGCTACTGCAGGCACTTTGAGGAATGGAGGCGTGTGCCCCGAAATGAGGATCTATCCCAACATCCAAGAACAGGAGCTCTCCTGGAGGGTGACTGGAGATTCCTGGAGCACCAGATGCACATCATAGAGGAAAGCAGTAAAAAAGAAGGTATTTTCAGGAAATTTCTGAGGGTTAGGATGACATTCAAATTTATTCTAATTTTTTTCAAAATTTTTTTATTTTTTAAAATTCACATCCGCTCCCTTGGTAGAAGCTTAAGTCTCTTCACTGACCAAAGAAATGTGTGTGCAAACACACAAATTCATGTGTGGTAAAAGCTTAACTTTAGTGTCTGGATTCCTGCAAAAGACTGGAATAAAACCATATAAATAAGATCATAAACACTGCAGACACACCACATCTCTAAAAGCACGTTTCTTCTCATTAACTCTGGTTTGCTCCACAGTATTCCATTAAAGAGCTGTTCTTTCCAAAAGCTGGAGCTGATCACTAATTATCCAGCTCAGCAACCACAGCTATGTCCTGAAACCTTAACAACTGGAAACTTGCTGTCCTTCTCCATCTGCCAGCAAGGTCATGCCCGTGAAAGCTCTGGAGATATGTTCATTTACTTCCCTTAATTAAAAACCACTCGCCTCGAAAGGAGAAGACACCTTTTGGCTGCCTCAAGCCCAGCACCGAAAATCTGTGTTTAAATAATCTAATGTATGGTAAAAAAAAAAAAAAAAAAAAAAAAAAGAAAAAGAAAAGAAATCAAACCAGCATCTGAATTTCAGTAACATTTTCTAGTCAGGATTTTCCTATGGGGATTATATCATTTGGATGAGCACAGGGGTACTGCCAGTTCCAACCCCGTTCTAAAGAATTTAGCTGAATTATGTTACATTTTAGATTTTCAGTTAAATAGAGTCCACTCTAAATAAAACCCCAAAAGGAAACAAAAAAGAAATTGTATTTTTGTGTGCCAAAGGAAAGATACTGTCACCCTGTATGGTGACATTGTAAAAGGCAGGTGACACAATGGGTACCCATGAGCAAGAAACTCTGTAAAAACTCCTAAAAGATGCTCTGGTCACATCACTACCATATTAAATTGTTGTTATTTAAAGATAAAACAAAATAAATATCAAGAATGCTTTCAAACACCTGACCAATAAAGTGCAACAACGTGAGAATATCTGTATATTAAGCAATTGTAAAGCACTTGCATGGAAATTGTGGAAGGTTATTAATAAAAATGAGATGGAGGATTTGAATCCTGGTGCTATTTGTCACACGATCCCTCTGAGCAGAGTTTCTCAAGAACTGATGAAAAGCACATTTATGATCAATGGGCTGGCAAAGAGCTCAGTTGAAATGCAAGATGAGTTTATTATAAGGGTTGTGTGCTGTTCCTCACATCTACAAAAGGAAAAAAAACATATTTATTCAGTGTTTTTATGGCTGTTATGTGAGGTCAGATACAGCCACAATGTGGAGGGGGGCAATGGAGAGGAACAGTCACAGTCCCCAGACATGCTAAGACTGAGTTATTAATGGAAGAGCAAGACTTCTGGGGAAAATTAATCCCTGTCATCTTCAGAAAGAGTTGAATGTCTTCAGAAACGTGATAAATGACTTTGAATGCCTTTAGTATCTTTAGAGGAGGGCCATTTGTACTGGTCCTTAAAATCACTCCTCTGAAAATGGAGACATCCAAGAGCACTGCCTGAAATACCCCAAGGTTTAGGTTTCACAGGGCTGAAAGGAATCTCTAATTTTAGCCCCTCTGTCTGCAAAAAAATATTCTGAAGCCCATGGATTTGAAAGAGAAGCCCCCATTGTTTATTTTTTAATTATAGCTTTATTTTATTTTTAATCTTGGAGGAAAACAGTGAACAATTGCCCTTAAGTAATGGACTTGCCCTGTTCAGGATGAGCAGTGACCACAGTCCTGTTGCATTAACAAAGGAGGTTGGAAAACCCCCATAGAAAAAGCCAGAATTGGTGTCAGCAGCAGATTCTCCACTCCTGGCCATCAGAACATGTATTTACAGCAGGACAGTACAAATAAAACCGTTTTTGCTTACCGTGGGAAGCAATGTGAGAGTGAAGAGGCAGATCTTCCAGGTGAGGGCCATCTTCTCTCTTAATTAACTTCAGTCAAGGTTTGCTTGTTAACTCTGTGATTAGGGCTGAAGCACAGGCTCTCTGCAGGTGTTTTGGTCGAGGTCTTCACCTCAAGGCTCAGATCTCTGCAAGGAAGGAGGAAAAGTATTAAAAATATGGAAACCATGAAGAGAATGAAAAAGAGATGGACAGTAAACAGAGAACCCAACACTTGAACTCTGAGTTGCACATATTAGAGATTAACCATCCCTGTCTGCGTTGCAGCTGTTAGAGATGGTTTTGGACCCCTAATTTAATTTCAAAGGACATCCAAAGTCTGTGTGATCAGTACCTTGTCTCAAAGAAACTACCAGAACAGGCTCTGTAGATGCAAAGATTGAAATTGTACCCATAGGAGGAGGTAGGATGGATTATTCCAAGCCAGAAAAAGGACCTGCCTGCTTAATTTCTGAAGCTGTGATTCACCCTTCATGATTCTCAGCAGTCTCTCAAAAGCACAGCTGTCTGGGGGCTTTTTAGGAGCCTGGATGATGGGATGATTTACTCCCAGAGATCATTTGTCCAGGTAACAAAATCCGTGACCGGAGTTGTTAAAACCCCCCAGCTCTTGGAGAGCTCCCAAATAGAGGGGCAGAGGAATGAATTGTGGTCTTAAGGTAAACATTCACCCACATCATAAGACAGGATTGACTTTATATCTGTGACTTCATTGCTCGCTCCCTGCCAAGGAGCTGAGTGGGTGGTCAGGACATCGACAGAATTCCCAACCTGACATTAGTTCTGTCCTCGTTTAAAACACAATCCTCCCTCAAATCTCAATACCATGGGGGCTCAGGGCTCTCATTTCACTTACAGTCAGGTTTTTAGCGTGGAGATAAATTTTCATATTCGTTATCTTTCTACAGTTATCCCTCACCTCAGGTGGATCCCCGTGTATTGGATTTGGGAGTCAAATTCAAACAAAAAAGAGAAAAATCAATGGAAGGGAAAGGTGTTTTAAGATTTGGGTTTATTTTTTCATCGTCCTGCTTTGATTTGTAAAGAACTGATTTGTAAAAGAACTTTTACAATCAAAGGGCAGTCAGTTTTTATACTGACTGTGACATGCTGCCAGAACATTGGCATTTAGAAAGGAGAGAGTCCTTCAATTAAAAAAAAAAAAAAAAAAGGAAAATTAATCTGTCTCTAAAATGTTTGGAGAACAATAGTTCATAAAATTCACCCTAAACTGATGTGTTTTCCTCCATCCTCACTTGATCAGTCCCTCCCGCTCTGCTCTGGCACTGAATTTAATCACTGAACTGTGTTGCTGATGGTTTATCAAATAATGAGGGACTGATAAGATCTCAGCTGAGGACAGCAAACATCCATGGTGACATTCAGCCCTGGGGATTGGAAAAAGAAAGTCACTCCATTAACACAGGCAAGACAAAACCAGACAGAGGCATCAGCAGACGCCGGATTTGAAATTATTTCTTGATCATCTGCACTCCCATGTGCAGGTCAGTCCAGAAAGGCCAGAGAGGGGTGTGGAGGCTGAATGATGTCCCTGCATTCTGTCACTGTAATGAGTCAGAAATTTGAATTATTTGAATTCTTTAGATGCAGTGGAAGGGTGGGAGATGCCTGACTGAAGTGGGAACCTTTAGAATCCACTCTTTCCATGTCCTGAAGACCCGGTTTTACTTTAACCTGGCATTCACTAGGTTTAAAAAGTGCAGACATTTTTCTGCCTCCCGTTTCACCTGAGTTTCAAAGGAACTCCTGAAAGAGACAACAGGAACATCTGCAAACCATTTCACTGCTTTCCTTTCACATATTGCAGGGAAAATAAAAGAATCTGCTTCATTTTTTATTTTTTTTTTTTTCCCCTTCAAGGTAGTCATGGAAACCTGCATCAAATGCTGGGCTGAGGCCTTCATGTCATCCACAGAGACTCAAGTGTTTATTAGGTAATAACAACTCCCACTTCTGTGAACTTCTGACCTGAACCTGCAGCTGAACCTGTTTATTAGTTAGCAGTTGCCAGCATGCAGGATATACATACATGCACAGCCCACCTACTACCAATTAAAGGCTAATTATCTCTGTTACTAATTAAAGTCTAGTTATCTGTATTACCTAGTTTTCTCTATTGTCAATTAAAACCTAGTTATCTCCCAGTCAGGTACTATTAGCTATGTTTTACTAGAAAAATAAACTTATTTAAAAATACAGGCAATGTTGATAAAGCATTGTCATTCAGTATTGAGAAAAATAATTAAATATATTAATATAGGGTTTGGAAAGGAAGCTTGAATTATCAGATTTTCTTCTGATGTCACTGGCAGCCAAATCCTGTAATTTCATTAGGAAATTAGAGATACTGATGCTTCATGTTGCTGTTTTAGCTGCTTCTGCCACTGTAATTAAAATTAGTGAAGTCAGAGTAGCCAACACACCTTTCAGTTATGGATATATAGTTCCCCCAAAATAATCTTCCATTATCTCTGGTGAAACAGAAGGGCTTTTGAAGTGTCTGAGAATCTGAAAATCAGTTGATTGTTACTAAAACGGAATGGGCTTCAGGGGGTTATTTCAAGCAAGGCTGAAATACAGAAAGAAGAATTAAAAAAAAAAAAAACACAAACAAAAAAAGCCTTGTTTTGGTCAACTACTGGCTTAAGAAAATAATTTGTCACCTATGAAGGTGAATTTAGTGAATTCATTTATCCCCTGTAAACACCACAGCAGATTCTTTCTGGAAGTATCTTAGATTCTTCAAGGGCAGGTTGGAAAAGCTCTGGCAAAACTTGTTCTGCTGCAAGTGCCCACTCCTTTCCCCTGTCTAAAAAGGGACTCTGGGGGCTACTGAGGACAATTTTCCATGAGAAGCCCACAAGTGTCAAGTGCACAACGTGATGTAACTCATCAACACAACCAGACAGTAAGTCCCTCCCAAGTGTGATGTGTCTACTCCCAGAGAGGCATAAGAAGTGCAATAAATCACTCCTTAAAAGAATAAAAAGTCATCATATCAAATAATAAGTAAAACTGTTTCTCAGCCTCACACTGGATGAATGAAAGAGGAATTTTAGTGACTTTCCAAGGCAGTTGTGAGCTGTTATTGAGATCTCACCCAAAATAAACCACCTGCTCTGGGCTCCTCGTTGTGGTCCTCCGGGATGTGTGCCAGTGATTTGAAAGGAAACCAAGAAATTGCAAAGCTGACCCACAATGGCTTAGAGCACTGATGATCAAATGGTAATTTATCACTTTCATCTTCCTTTGGTGTCTACCCAGGGCCTCCCACCACATCCTTTTCCTGCACCAGGACCAAGGTACTACACAAGTGTGGAAGTCAGAAAGGTTCTGACAAGGTGCAGCATCAGCTGAGCTTCTGCAGACTGAATATATTTCAGAAAAGTCAATCATTCCATGCACAGTTATTCCAGCTCTTCCTAAAGACATGAAGGTTGGGTGCAAAAGTGAGAAGATGCTGAGGGGAATACCCCAGATGTCACCAGTGGGTCTGGCCCACAGAACACTCCCTTGTCACTCCCATTTTCTCCCCAGGAAATGGAACTCCAGAACTGTTTATGGCACAGGGTTTGTAAATGGTCACTTATAGCTTATATATGAACAGGTTAATTATCACAGAATCAGCAGATGGTTTGGGTTGGAAAGGACCTTAAAGATTACCCAGTTCCTCCCCCTGCCATGGGCAGGGACACCTTCCACTAGCCCAGGTTGCTCCAACCTGGCCTTGGACACTTCCAGGGATCCAGGGGCAGCCACAGCTTCTCTGGGAAATCTGTTCCAGTGCCTCCCCAACCTCAGCAAAGAATTTCTTCCTAAAATCTCATCTCAACCTGCCCTCCTTCTGCTTAAGGCCATTCCCCCTTGACTTTCACTCCATGCCCCTTTGAAAAGTCCCTCTCCACTCCTTTGTCAGCCCCTGGTGAGCAATCCCAACTCCTTCAGCCTGAATTCCCAGGAGAGGTGTCCCAGCCCTCTGATCAACTTGGTGGCTTTCATTATACAGCTGATTCTTCATCTGTGTTCTTCAGGCTCTCAATACAAGGTGTGCAACCCAGTGCATTTAATTCTTGCCCTCCTCAAAGTTCCCAAATGTAACAATCTACAAACTGGGCAGGGTGCACCTTCCTGGTGGTAACTGAGACACTTGCCAGCAACTAGCAGAGTTGGGAAATCAACCCTTCAGTGACCCAGGACACGTCACCTAATTTTAGAAACCCAGGAGACACATGAGCTCATTGTCAAGTCTCTTTATAAAGTCAACAGAGAGAAGCAGACATAGGAAGAAAGCAGTTTGGTCTGACCTATTTTAACTGTCTGCTTTCAACTTTCAACTTCCCTCTCCGAGTGTAAAGGAATTCTTGACATCAACCTAAATTTGGGCAGAATGATCCCACCTCCAGTCTCTTCTGAAATATATAGATCAGCAAGATGAAACACAAACCAGCAAAGTTTGACGCTCCACAAAGGCTTGAGAAGGAATTTGGTTGTTTAAGGTGTCAATAAATTAATGCTGATGCATTTAAGGCAACAGAAAAGCTAAAAGAAGGTTTAACTGAATATCAGACAGCAAGAGCTCTGAAGTTTCCCATGGAAAGTAGTCCATAAAGAGCAACCTTATTAAGGCAGAGAAAAAGAACATCAGGATCTTTCCACTATTTTTAACAGAGCAGTTACTATTTCTCGGAGCTTAAATATTTTGGGTTGTTTTCATTTACTTAATTAGTAAATTCACTGAAATTAGAGTTTCTTCATGCATCACAGCATCTGAGCATCTGACTCTACTTGCTTTTAAAAAACAAGAGGACATTTGTTGTCCCTTTGCACGTTTAACTGGAAAAGTCCCCTAATTCCTTGTTTCTATTGCCCGTGTCTGTTGTCAGTGAAAAACCAGGATTGGGAGGGTAGTTACACTAGGAGGTCTGAGGGGTGGATTTTGTCCCCTGCTAGAAGGGACAAACCCCTTTTCAGCTGCACGTGAATGTTTCAAGGGTCTCAGGCAGAAATGCTACACCTTTTCCTGGCAATTTAACATGGAAATAATAGTTGAAAGAAGCACATTCAGCTGCTGCCTGGTTTAGGCATTTCGGTGTTAATGAAGAACCAAGTCTGTCAGCAGTAATCCTTTTTCTGTCTGAGGAAGAGCTTTTTGATTTTTTTTTCCTTGCATAAAATTCAGAAAACACCTGTGAATTTCACTAGAACTCCCTTTCTAAAAATGAAGATAAAAGTGTGATTAGAGTAGGAAATGGTAAATTGCAGGTGTTGTGACTCCCATATGCAAATCGAGCCCTAGTGTTGAAATATTTTTACAGAAAGTAGGATTATCAGTTTCATTTACTTCCACGAGGACTTGTGTGGGAAAGAAATGAAAGGCAGTGTAGTTTTGCAAGAAGAATAATTGAAAAAGGGATTCACAGACCTGGGGGTTGGAAAGACCTCTGGAGATTGTCCAGTCCAACTCCCCTGCTCAAAGCAGGGTCAGCTGCAGTGGGTAACAGGTTATTTAAAACCCATTTTCAACCAATTTCTGAATATCTCCAAATGCTGAGACTCTGTACAACCTGTACTTGACCATTCTATCAATAATAAAGTGTTATAGCTGAATTTCCTGCTTATCTGTGTGTGTTTGTTGCCTCTTGTCAGCACTGAGGGGAGCCTGTGCCTTCCTGCTTTACATCATCCTTCCATCAAATATTCCTACACACTGAGATCCCCCCAGATCTTCTCTTCTCTAGTCTAAACAGACCTGTAATTCCTTATTCACCTTCGTGGCTCTTCCCAGGGCTGCCTGCAGTGTGTTTGCGTCCTCAGCCCTGGATTTGGAGCTCCAGACGTGTCTCCCCAGGGCTCAGAGGGAGGACATCCCCTGAGATGCTGCCAACGCTTTTCCTCGTGCAGTTGATGATGCTTTTGGACTTCACTGCTGCAAGGCCACTTTGCTGGCTCAGGAACCACTTCCTGTCCACCCAGAGCCTCAGGTCCTTCTCTCTAAAAGTGCTTTCCAGCCAGCTGATCCCCAGGATTCTTCCTCTCCCAGTGCAGGACTTTGGGTGTCTCCTTCTGGAACTCCTCGAGGTTCCTCTCTGCCTGATTCTCAAGCCTGTCCTGTTCCCTCTGGGGAACAGCAAACCCAACCACTTGGTCTATCAAGCACTGTTCTTCAATTTGTGTGACCTTCAACCTTCCTGAAGGTGCCCCCTGTCCCATCACCCAGGTCATCAGGGAGGACATTAAACAGCATTGCCACATCAAATGTCAGAGCTTTGTAATGCAGCCCAGTCTAGCCAGCCTCTCTTCACAGTCAGTGCAGAAGATGTATCCTCAGGGAGCAATTTCTATACCCTAAAGTTTGGTTCCCCAAGACCAGGTTGGATGGAGCTTTGAGCAACCTGGTCTCGTGGAAGGTGTCCCTGCCCATGGCAGGAAGGGTTGGACTAAAAGACCTTCAAAAGGTCCTTTCTAATTCCAATTATTCTATGATTCCCTGACATTATGCCTAATTTTGGACAAAGTGAGTTTCTCCTTTGAAAGAGTAGTTTTCTGTTTACTCAGGCTGATGAGGGCAAACAAAGAAAATTCCATTCCCAAAGTTTAAGACACCAAAGCACCAGTGCAGGCAAAACAGAGCTCTGACTTCCCTCTTTGTCCCAGCCTTTTCCTACTATCAGTACTCTCTTTATTCCTTTTAGCACATCCTCGTAACTTCCATGTGTGTTTTATTTCAGCTGTCCCCAATCACAATTTTGGTGGTGTGTGTTTTTTTTTTATTTTCTTTGGAGTGGTTTCAATTAAATTGAAATTCCCTGAAGATGTAAGAGCACTATAATTTCCCCTTACAAGGTACACTCCTTATCACTTCTGTTTAACCTGACAGCTCTTGTATTTCCTATTTCAGCTTTACAGAATTTTCCTACCATTTCAAAAAAACAAAAATCTAAAACTGTTCTAAACCAGATTTTAGTACGTGTTGCTAAGCCAATTCAAGAAAGATACCCAAATTTGCACTTTCTGAAGATCTGATTAATTTCTTGATTATCTGCAGATTTTTCCTATTGTATTATTAATTTTCAGACCTTCCATAAGATTAGGTTGGTGTAGCTCCTTCTGTTTTTAAAAAACAACTCCAGTTAAAATGCCTGACTTTTATAAGTAATAGAAATCATCAGGATGTAACAACTTCTCTCCTTCTTATTTTGCTGCTTCACTCTTACACACTGAAGGTTACTGACATCTAAATTTTGGATATCTGGGTATTTTGACATTGAATGTCTGTTGGAACTGTTGCTTGAGGCTCTCTGAAAATTCAGATGGACCTGAGTGGATCGTTCATCTGGAGGTCAAGATTTTCTACCTTACCTTTGCAACTACAGCAGCCACAGACTCGTGAGAGCAGAAACTGTGGGGTACAACTCATAACTCCCTGGGCACAGGATTGCTGTTCTTGGCAGGTTTCCCACATAACATCAGCCACAAAATCCTTGCCTTGATTGACACTGTTTTCCCTGTTCAGTTATCTGTCAGATTTATTGTTCCCTAACGTTGTTGGTGTCCCCAGAGAGCTGGTGAAACGACCTGACTTTGTGACTGCAGACCGTGGACACTCAGTTGCAGGGAAATAATTGCGTATTAGCACACATTTAGGAAGCATTAGGCAAAGTAAAAAAAAAAAATTAAAAAAAATTTATAAGTTTCCACCTTCACAGCAGATCAATTATCCTCTGGAAGCATCTGCAGTATATGTGGTACTTCATAGCTAACATGAAACTAATATGGGATCATAAAGGTAACAATGTGCTGCTCCATTCCAGCAGAGCTTTAAGTGCTGCTTGGCAAGGTCCTTCCAAACTATTACTCCACAATCAGTAAAATGTGCTCTCTATCTGGCATATCAACGTTTTGCAAGAGCTACCTGATGGATTTGCTTCCCTTGACTGGTGGTCATATTATGTTTACTGGAGTGTGGTGCCACTCTTAACACCCTTAATTAACTCTCTGGATGTGCTGGAGTGATTATCTTGGGATCAAGCTGTCACTGCTCCCCAGACCCAAGCTAGTCTCTGTGCAAGGTTCCCTCAGCTGTAGGGAATTACCAAGGGGATATTTACCAAGACATTCCACTATTTAGGACAGGCAGACTCCAGAGGAGTGTCCCTGCAGCTGGGGATGGACCCAGGGGCAAGACACACTCTCAGAGCTCCAGCAACAGCACAGCAACCTCTTATCACCCCTGGGAAACAAATCTATCATTTCTATCCAAAAGCAGAACAAAAGCAATAAAATAAGCAATGATTTATCTGTTGCTTTGGAAGGTGGGAGATACAACTAGCAGCTGCCTAATGCCAAACGAGTAAATATGTGGTGGTGTGAAGAAAACAGCCTGATATAACCTTGCTATTGAGAAAAGAGTGCTTGGAAGTGTGGGAAAATTGCCAAGGTAATCTGAGAGGATGATTAAATGATCTTTCTTTGCCTCATATGTATAATTCCTTATTTTCCAAGGCGAAGTCAAAGGCATTCTGAGTACAACAGCTTGTACTTCACTGAGCATTCTGACTTGGCAACCTGTGCAATGTCCCACCATCCTCCTCCACATTTCTAACCAACAACACAGAAAGCTTTCATGGGCCAAACTTCAGCTCATCTTGCTAAAAAAAAAAGAAAAAAAGCAAAAAAGCCCTCAACAATATAATATATTTCCCAGTTTGTTGCTGGGTAGAGAAAAAGATACTCCTGCTATTGTGATTCCCCAAGTGCATATTGTCCAGTTCTCAAGGAAATGTATCCCAGAACAGACCTGGCCCTACAATCCTGTCTCTTCCATCTTTAGGGAGGTGAAAAATCCCTTTTTTGTTTGTTTGTTTTGAACAGTTTCTCTCTATTACACTGAAAGATAAAGGTAGTGCATGGGCAGTAGGAAATGGCATAAATCCTTATGCTCTTTTCCTATTTTCCTCTTTTTCTATGGCATCTCTTCCAGCCCAAGCTCTCCCAGCTGTGTCCCATCTTGTGCTTAATGAACTCATTACATTTTGGACACTGTTAGGACCTTCCCCAGCACGTGTCCTTGCAGCAGCAGGGATGGCATTCAAGTCACACAAATTTGGCTGTCTGAGAGTGAAACATCTATATCCAAGCTATTTTCTCTCAGCTCCATCAGTGAAGGAATAATGAGCAAGTCACCTCAGCAGCTCGTGGCTTTGCCTTGCTCCGGGACAAAGTGCTGCTCATCTTTGGCAAGCAGAGAGCTAAAAAAGCAGAAAACCAGTTTGGTCAGCTCAGGAGAGACTGTGTTGATAGGCACAGCCCTGAGAATAGCAGAAGCATTAAAAAATGGAGGCAGAAAAGCAGCTGAAATCAAAGCCAGTGTTGGGACAAGAGGTTAAGCTGGGAATTAGAATAAAACTTTGGACAAAGCCCTGAAAATGCCTCCCAGAGAGAGGAGGATGGTAAAAAAAAAAACCCACTCAGAATTTTGAGAGGACTCCATATAACGTGAGTATTTTGTAAACTGATTCCTCTGACACGTGGGTTTTTGCAGTGCTGATGGTTGGAGGTTCCCAACCACACGGGCTCTGACTCAGAGCTGGATCCCAGCCAGTCACCTCAAAGCACGGAGTAAACTCCTGTCTCTGCAGTGAGGAAAAGTGCAGGCTGTTCTTGGCCCTTCCTGCTTCCAGGTAATCTGCAGGCTCTGAAGGTTCCAGAGCTTTTCTTGGTGGTGGAGGATGACAGTGATGGCAGCTGAGACACTTGGGCAGACAGGAGGAGTTCAGGCCTCGGTAGAAAAGGTCTTATCTCTTATCTTATTACTACCAATAAGTGACAGGACCAGAGAAATGGCCTCAAGTTGTGAAAGGGGAGGTTTAGACTGGATATGAAAGAAAAATGTCTTCAGTGAAAGGGTGGATAAACACTGGAATAGGCTGCCCAGGGAAGTGGTGGAATCACCATCCCTGGAGCTGTTCCAAAGGTGGCACTTGAGGACATGGTTTGGTGGTGAACACAGTGGTGCTGAGTTAATGGTTGGACTCAATGGCTCTGGAGATCTTTCCCCCCTCAAATAATTCTATGATTCTGAAAGTTCCTACTCACACAAAAGGATAGTCCATGTCTCCTTCTTTTGGTCTGACACAGAAGGAAATGAGTCTAGAAAAAAAGATTGTGTGACTCGTCTCGTTCTTTCTTTCCACCAGAATCATCTTTTCACCTTGTGATTAGAAGTGGTTATTTCTATATTCATCTTCATGATCTGCTCATGGATTTCCATGTGAGAGTTCTAGAAGATAAGCTTGCAAAATGGCACCCTACAGGGTGTCAGGATGTGTTCCTAAGGGAATACCTGGGAAGGTCAGAGCAATGCAGGATCAAAACACTTTAATATAAATATGTAAAATTTGAGATATGCTTTGTTCTCTTATTTTATTAATTCAAGAGGTGTCAAAACCCCCCAGAACTAAACCTATGAAAACACAACTAGAAGAGATCAGCTGTATCCATTATAACACAGTATAATTAATTCTGTGGAACTCCAATTTACTTTAATCTTCTCCACAGAAGTTCTGTGAGCAGGAGTCAATGGGAACCATAAAAAGGGGGTAATTTTCCTCTGTTAGATGTGGCTGTTGAGGTGACAGCTGGAAATGCTGATTATGGGTATTAAGATGTTTGGTGATGAAGTTTATGAATTGACAGGATGGTCACTGGATCAGATTCGGCCCATCTTGGGATGATTCACATTTTCCTTTAGAAATCATGTGGAACTGAAACATCCCTTGTGGCCCAGAAAACAATCCAAATGCTATTCCTTGGATAGCTTTGTCACTTTGTCATCATGCATTCCCAGTAAAAATCAGGACTCTAAAGATGTAAATTCAATCAACCTGAAATCCTCCTCCTCTCCAAAATGCCCACTGCTCTGTTTTCAATAGGTTGACTCATGTTTCAAAGACACAGTGAAAATCCTCTCTCCCCATGGGTGGTCCTTCAGAGCCTTGGGTGAGAGTTCTCTCATTAAATTTGTACCTCTAAAGTTGAGCTCATTTCTACAGATTCCTTGGATGGTCCCTGAGCCATAATCAGCACAACCCACAGAGTTCACAGCATATATCAGATTATCCTAAATTATGTTTTTCAAAGCAACAGATTAATTCTGCCCTATTTCTCTATATTTTTCACCAGAAAGGAAGGAGGGAATGAGGGAAAAGAAGGGATAGAATTGAGACAGGCACTCAGCCTTAGAAGATTCAGCCCAAATAAACTTTGCCAAAGCTACACTCAGCTGATTAGTAGCATCTTATAGTGGGCAGCAAATTAAGGCCAAATCGTGTGAAGTGTTTAGTAACAGGTTTTTTACTGTTGCTGCAACCTCCTCCCTTTACTTTCCTCACATCAGATCAAGTCTAAATTCTGTTCAGGTCTTCATTCACACCCCTCCTGTTTTAATATGCAACTTAAGCTCAGCTGAAATGACACTGAAAAGACATCATCATCATCATGTGCCTTGCAAGCACTTTGGGGATGAAGCTCTGGCCCCTCTAGAGACCCTTTAGGACAAAGGATTTTGGCCCAAGATTTCACAGTTTCACCAGAGTGTATAAGAGCATTCTATTATTTTAGTCTATTCTATCATTATAAATTCTCCAATATTCCCTTATCTCCTGGGATACTCTGTAGAGAGAATTTATCCTAAGCTTTTAAAACACCTAAAAGGACAGTGCTGCAGGCACAGCTTCACAGGTTGGTTTCTCACAGAAACAGAAGATCTGCCCATCCTGGTCAGCCTTTGAGGAGAACTTTTGAAAACGATTGGAACATTTCCTAATATCAAATCTAAAGAAAAGCAACCTAAGAAAGACAAAGCTTTATTGATCTCCAGCAGTGGGAGATCCAGTTCAGCAACCTCCAGAGGATTGAATTTATTAAGAAAAGAACTAAAGATGTCCCCAAGCCCTCCTGTCTGCAGGGCTGCATTATTAATGTCCCTCGTGGCTGCAGATGGCACAGAGCTACATGCAAGGAGCCTCCTTGGGTTTTCTCAGCCCAAAAGAAGATTAATGAGGGGATTAAAGGTGAATCATGACAACAAAATAAAGGGGAGATCACCAAAGGCACGTGAGAGACAGCAAAACCTGGGACAAAGTTTAATGGTTCATCTGTTCATTGGTAACCTCGGAGACATCCTTGATTTTAAACACAAAAGCAACCCTAGGAATGAGGAACTGGTAGCACAGAATAAATCTGAGTTATCTTCACATAATCTTCTGGCTCAGCCCAGTCTGGTGACCTGGCATCTCCAAGTGCTTTGTGCCATCCCCTGGGAATGTGTTCTGCACCAAAGACCAGCTTTTCATTGGAGGCACCAGCTGAAAAAACATCACCCAAAACTAAACTCTATAAAAAACCAAGCCCTCCACACACAGCAGAAAAGGTGAATTCACATTTTGTTGTATTTCTTTCCTCATATCCCAGAGATTGTGGCTGTCCCTGGAGTTTGTTGCCAGCTGGAGTCAGTGAGGCATGGGATGAGTTTGTATTTATATGTTTTTGTGAAACCTGTGTCTCACTGGGGACACCAGGGCAGGGACACTGAAAGGAAAGGAAGGGAATGATCTTCCCTCAGTAAATAAAACTAAATGTCTGATCACCTGAAGTCAGCACAGTGGGAGGCTGTTTTGGGCAGGCAGAATAGATTCTGTGAGGGAGTCTGGATAGGTTGGTACACAGAGGACTCTGCAGGGCACAGCGTGGCTGCCATTAACGTGCCCAAAGAAGGGGATATTTTCCTGAGGATTGTTTTACTCAGGAACAGCCACCAAATGAAAACGCTGTGTGAGGCAGAGAACAGTTTTTTCCAGTAATATTTTGCACATTTTGGGTGTGTGCAGGTCTCCCACTTAGACGAAACCAAAGATTTGTGGCATGGATTTAGATGTCCTTTGGGTTGTTAAATTTCATCTAGAATTGCTTGACTTGAAGTGTTTACAAAACCTTCCTTGATGGGCCATAACCACAGGTTGTACAGAAATAAGTCTGGCTCATACTCTGCAAAGGAGTCGTGGTGTTCTATGTTATCTACAAGTCAGCAATGGAAATAAGAATTTAAATCAAAATAATGTGAGATAACATGAAAATAACTCTGCTAAAAAAAACAAACAACAAAACCAAACCAAAACAAAAACTAAAATCCCAACCCAAACATTAGGGCTTACAGGTCATAAATTTGTAGGTGAATGAATCCTAAGAGTTATTCAGTGACAGTCATGCAGCTCCAATCCAAAAGACCATCATCAGCATCTCTCTAAAATGGAAATTCATCTGGTTTTCTTTTTCCCCTTGCCTTTTTAATCAGTTTTTCCAAAGCAAACCGAACGCCCCAGTTTGCTCACACACGTGCAGGGACCTCCTGAAGACAATCTACATCTCTGAAGACAAAAGTTGCAGCTTCTGCTGAGCGACTTGAGTGGGAAATGAGGACATTAAGTACTTCCCATCTAGGTGGCTTCAGTCTTACAGACACACATAGGATTAATTTAGCTCCCAGTACCAGCTGTACCTCCTCTGATCACTGTTATGAGGAATAACACAACATTCTCTCTTTTTTTTTTTTTTTTTTTTTTTCACTCTTTCAGGATGTTTTCCTTTTAACTGGTTTAAGTTATTAGTGCTGGTTTGCATTAGCTGAAAGGTAGCTGTAAGAACACGGTAATTCCTTCCTTGTGCTGACCTTCTGGAGGAAGGAGATGTCCAGAGCTGTGAATAAACCCACAGAGGGGCTTGGAAAGACCACCAGTTCTTCCCACCTGGATTAGGCTGTGGACACCTCTCTCTCCCCAGCTGCAGCCATGCTGAAAAGAACATTATTCCCACTCAGTTTGGAGACACCAATCCTTGCTGCTCTGCCTCCCGACAGGAGCGTTGCCTAACCCAATTTAGTCCAGATAAATTGGATTAGCTTCAATATTGGGCAAATTAAGAGTAGGTGTTAGGAAGGAATTCTTCCCTGGGAGGGTGGGGAGGCCCTGGCACAGGTTGCCCAGAGAAATTGTGAATGCCCCATCCCTGGAAGTGTCCAAGGTTAGAGAAGACTTGGACCAACCTGGGCTAGTGGAAGGTGTCCCTGCCATGACGAGAGCATTGGAACCAGACGAGATTTAAGGTCCCTTTCAACCCAAAGCACTGTTTGATTCTCCAGTTCTGTGATTCTGTGATAAAAGAAGGCTTTGCTAACAAGGCCAGAGGGATACAGTTGGATTCAGGGAATACTCTCCCTAAGCCTGAATCTTCCTCAACTTGAATCTGCTCAGCAGCAGATTCCAGAGGTGGTGATGAGACGATGGAGTTGGCTGGAGCGATGGTGTCTTCAGGCAACTTCAGGATTGCAAAACAACTGCACAGACTTCAGACTTCAAAATTCATGAACCCAAGGTTTATGGCACGACTGTTTGGGTTCTTTTCCCCTTTTCTTTTAACTACTATTCCTTATTTCTGATGTCCACAATTTTAACCCCCAAATGGTAGATTTCGTTTTGCCATTCTTGACAGAGCAGGTGAAAGTGGGGCTTAGTAATGCACATATTCTAATTTTCTGACTAGGAACATTTTTCAGGTAAAAAAAAAAAGGAACAAATTCTCCTGCCCTTTCATCTGCCCTTTAATTGGCGTGTTGGTATCAACATTAATGGTGCATTGTCAGTTGAATTCGTTCAACTCTTGTTGTGCCAGTTGTTTTCACCCCTCCTTACTTCCCCCTTCCCCAACATGTAACCAGTGTATCATTTTGCATCCCATGTGGGGGGTTTCTCTGCTCTAACTTAGTAAATCTTTTAATTCCTCATTTGCTATTCTGCTCTAGCAGATTCACCCATGAAAGAGCCCCGAAGGTTGAAGCTGAGAAAAAAATCACTTTCATTTTCTCAGCTCCCTCGGAGTGGTTTAATGTGAAATACACATGCAGTGCACAGTTTGGGAGCTCAGATTTTATCACCCAAGCTTTGCAGGACTGATTCAAACCTGATCAGGTTTTTGATGAAAGGATAAAGATTCAAGCCTAGGCTGGAACTGCTTAATAATGGTGAGATACTGAAAAAAAAAAAAGTGGTTGTGTAACAGCAAGGAACAGTTCAGGAGAGAGGCTGAAATTTGGCTCTAAACCACTGGTGGGAAACGTGGATATCAGCACAAGTTGTCCAAAGCAGGACTTAGAGCTTAATTAACCTTGCTCTTTAGTTATCAGGGGTGGCCATTTGAATTACTGATTCAAATTAAAGTGCTAAAATAGCAAATGGACAATCTATATTTAACCATAAAGACTATTTCTGTTTGTCTTTTACATTTTTAGCATTTCCCCCCCCCCCCCCCCCCCAAGAAAGGCTGCTGATAACTGATTTGGGACACAGAGTTTGGAAATTCTTTTTTATAACTGGGGAATGTATTTCAGGAAGATTTTAAATGGATGCCTGTATTTTTACTTCTCTTTTTAAATTCATTTTGCCATATTGGTCCAAGCCATATGGTTCATTCTGGTTTACTTTTTAGCAGTTCATAATTTAATTATGAATTAACTGTCTAAGAATTGAAGTGGAATTAAAAACACATTTGGAAATGCACACACAGAATGCTTGAAGCCCCACAGCCCTGCATGAGGAAGGAAAAACAAAGTTCCTCATGACATTGAATTTTATTTATAATTCTGTGATGTCCTGAACAAGGGAAGTATCATGTGGTGTTACTGAACTGACTGTACTGCTGCTGGTCAAAGAGTTCTTCCCAGCTAATTATTAGCATTTAAATTATAAGCAGAGATATTTTAATCTCTTTCTGCTGTTAATAAAAAGAGGCCTGACACCCCCGTTGCATGAATCATGTTTTGACTTCAGTCACTCTTTGGTCTCTTATTTGGTTAAAGAGGAAGCTTATAGTGACTGCTCTCCTAATTCAGACACGATAATAGAGTTTGTAATTTTTTTTCCATTAGCACATTGTGACCTCTAAAGGTTCTCCCAGCTTCCAAACTGCACATTTTTTTTTGTGGTGGTGGTGGTTTCAGTCAGCCTTGTTTTCCTGGAAATCAAAGCTGAATTGCTCTGATTCTTCTCAGGGGCTTTAATTGTCAGGATGCAGAGTGGGTGTTCATCCTACAGGGTTTCTTCAGCAAGGACTAAAAAAATTAGTCTTGTTGCTACAGCAATCCCATTCTGCAGCTAATTCCAGGTCATCCCTTTGAAGGGATGGCCCATCCCTGGACATGTCCAAGATCTGGCTGGATGGGGCTCTGAGCAACCTGGAAGTTGTCCCTGCCCATGGCAGGGGGTTGGAACAAGATGTTCTTTAGGGTCCCTCCCAACCCACTCTAGGATTCTGTGACAATTTCTGTTTCCCCCCTACAAATCAGGTTTCAAAATTTCTTTTCAGCATTTACTGTGAACGGTGACAAATATGGAGGTTGGTGACTTTTGTCAAGATTTGTCTCTTTAGCATAATTTGGAGTTGGGTTTTTTTGTGGTGTTTTGTTTTGTTTTGTTTTTCATTTCCCAAATCTTTCCTGTCACAAGCCTAGTTTTGGGGTTGGTGAGTGCCATCCATGAGAGTGGGGTTGGTTTTCTTCCTGCCCCACAGCAGGGAGAACCTCCCAGCTTGCTGCCATTTACTAGACACATTAAGAATCCTCCAAGATCTCTTCCTTCAGCTCCCACAGTGCCCGTGGATTTAAAAATGCCAACAGCCCTAAGACAGACAGATCCCTATTATAAACAACAATTCTGATGTGCCAATGTGAGTTACAAAAGAGAAGAGAAAACAACTCAGAGAGAAAAAAAAAAAAACCTTCTGAGGAGAAGTGCCAGTTGTACTCTGACTTCTGAACATCTCTCCAGCACAAAAAGCAGACATGAAGAAAATGCTCTAAAACTGTGCCCGTTGTTATTGTCACTAAGGAAACAACTTCCCAGGAATCTGCAAGTTGAGTGTACAGACACTTTGATGTGCAGCCAGCTCTCCCTTCCAGCAGATTTCCCAGCTCTCTGGAGAAGCAGGTTCTGTCCACCAAGGGAGAGCTCTCCTCTCTGTCTCAGCTGAGTCCTGACTTCACGTGGGGTTTGAACTCTGGTGCTCCAGAAAAGCCACAAGCCAGACTTGCCACAACATGAGGTATCAAAGCACAGAGCCGTGACTAAGCCAAGGGATTTTGCCTTAAGATACTCCTCTCTGAATCCAACAGCGCTGCCAGGAGAGCTAGAATAGCACAGGAGCTTGGGAATGTGGGAGGCAGAATTCTCTCTGTTCATTTGTGGTGGTTTTTTTCAAACACACACACACACCCCCCACACACATAAAAATTGAGATGTGTGCTGGGTTTGGATTGAGGCAAACAGGGTGTATATAAGTTGTTTAACATCTCCAGCCCTTCAGATAGAGTGGCCACCTGCAAACTGCCCACTGGGAGTGATGCACGAGATTTGGGAACCCCTGCATTGCTCCCAGGCGTTGTTAAGAGCAAGATTAGTTGGTCTCTCTGCAAACCCATTCAAAATACCACACAAATAGTTTAACATTCATTTAATAATAATTTAGTACCAATTTAGTGACCAAATCCCAGAAGTCCAGGGTGTTCTCTAGAGGTGCAGCCCTCAGCATGAGCACAGCCAGTGTATTCCACAGTGGCAGAGTCCCTTCTACCACAAAGAGCTTGATAAATAACATATTCTGCTGAAAAACGTTGAAACAGGAGCATGCCTGCAGATATCCTGGCTAAATAAGTAGCAGAGAGATACAGCACAGAACAGGCAGCAACTAAGGAACAAAACTATTTGTTTGATTGCTGGAGACTAAGCCAAGGCTGGAAAAAAATGGGCTAAAAAGAGTACATGGAAAGGCTTCACTAATATAAAATCATTTCAGAGCATTTGAGCTTTGAAAATATTTTCTTGTTAACATGGACAGGTGTCCATGTCAGATTCAACTTCCTAAGGCTCCTTGGGAGTGCCAAGGAGGGCTTATGTACATTTATCCAAGAACCAGAACATCAGAACATCTCCCTGTAGACAAGTTTACTCCTGGTATGTCCCTAACTCTGTGCAGGAGACTTCTCTTTCCCATCCCCTTGAGTAAAAGGTAATCTGGCCCTCTGGAACTCTCCTTTGTGAGGCCTCTAAACCAAAAATGCTTAAAAGATCTAAAAGCAAAGCTGTTCTGTCCAAGTAAACAGCTGGACCACAGTGAATCCATCTGTCAGTGGCACCAATTCAATAACCACGGAGCAATCCTCTCCCAGGGTAAAAACCCCTGTGTCCAGCCAGCCAGGAGCCTTTGCTTTTATGTTAAATTCATCACCCACCTCTGTACCAGAAGTGATTTCTCAGCTGCTTGTTTGTGAGGAGCTCGAGGCAGTGAGCTGAGCAGCCAACAACCATCAGCAGTGGTTTCACAGAGGGGGCAAGGGAAAGAAATGGCTTTAATGTTATAAAATACATCAGGTCTGGGACCTTCCTTGGCCTTGAGGTCAAGTCACATGTGATCACTTTTACTCACTCTGCTGAACTGTTCACCACCAATTAGAAGGGCCTGATCCAAGCTGCCTGTGAGATCAATCTCTAGGCCGTGATGTTCCCCGAGAATTGGTTGCAACTGTCCCATTTGCCTCATCCATTAAATATTTACCTTATTTATTAAACACTGCACAGAGAGCAACTCTTTTGCAGATCAGATCCTCCCAGGTTACTGCAGGCTGTCGCTGCTTCCCTCCCTCTGGAGCAGCGTAAATGATTGTCTGCTTTCCCAACCATTCCCAGCCTCATTGGCATTCCTGACGGAGCCGAGGAAATGCACCACTGCTGAAGAGGAGATCTCAGCGAAAACACTTTCCTCCCATCCAGGGAGATTCATTTTATCTCCAAAAGGCAACAGGAATTTCTGTCACCGTGTGCTGCAGAGATAAAAAGGCTCACTGCAGAACCCAAGCAATTGATGAACGATTGACGACGAGTCTGAGCTCGTCTGAGCACGCGAGAACTCCGACGTGGAGTTTTCCTCGGATAATTCCTTAACTACCAATTTAGAACAATGACAGCGATACTTTTAAGGAACCCTCTGGGAGAAGAATAAGTATTCGCTTTTAAATCCGAGAAATCTGTGAGGGAAATATTTTGATGGTTTATTTTTGCTTTATTGACGGCAGCGTCCCATCCTTGCCATGGGAGGCTTTTGTTTTATAAAAGACAGTTAAGAGAGTGTTTTTACCAGTCAAAGTGGATTTTCTTACAGTAACTTCAGGCAGATACTTTGTGGACATTTATAGATAACCAAATCAGCCCAGAATCCTATAATGGACAGTGGAGAAAAAAAACCCAAACCAACAAAAAACTAATTTGGGGCACAAGGCATCTGATTTATTTAAAATTTCTCCCTCAGGGAAAAAAAAAAAAAAAAAAAAAAGGCTTTATTTTCTCAAGCTCCTTGGATATAGTGTGGAAATTTATATCTATGTGGATGCAATGGAGAGAGTCTGTTTACAAGGGTATGTAGTGACAGGACAAGAGGGAATGGGTTTAAACTGAGAGTAGGTTTAGATTGGAAATTAGGAAGAAATCCTTCCCTGTGAGGGTGGGGAGGTCCTGGCACAGGTTGCCCAGAGAAGCTGTGGCTGCCCCATCCCTGGAAGTGTCCAAGGCCAGGTTGGATGGAGCTTGGAGCAACCTTGGCCAGTGGAAGGTGTCCCTGCCCATGGCAGGGGGTTGAAATGAGATGATTTTTAAGGTCCCTTCAAACCAAGCCATTCTATGATATAAATACCTTGGAGAAACCTTTCTAAACTGCAGCTGTCCAGGTGTCTTGTGCAGGGTGTTGTGCTTTTGCAATGGAACTTCACTGGTGTTGAAGCCACACTTTGAGCAAATGAACAAACAAGTTTCAGCATTTAGACCTACTTATCCAACCTATTTATTTTTTAAAAAGATTCAAAGAACACTGGTAGAATATTTGCTAAGAGACACATTTAGAACTCGGGGTCACGTCTGGTTTATTCAGTGGTACTGCAGCAAGGCCAAGTTGCAGCAAGCAGGAAGAATTTATCTGACAAACATCTCAGCACTGCTGACAAGAACAACACAATTCCTGCCCTCAGCATTTCACGGGAGCTCTTCCAAAGCTGCTCACAGGAAACTCAGGGGGGGAAAACTCCAAACAGCAGGTGGAGCAACGTGCAGGTCACGCTGCTTTGTGCTGCAATTCCTGGGTCACTAAAGACAGCAGCCTACTGATAGAGACTGTAAAGAACAAGGTGTGGGATCATGTGGGACATTTTGTAAAACCAGGCATGAAAATACAGAGCTGCCAGCCATGGAGCTCATCTTCATGTTGGCTGAGGCCACAGCATTGGTGGGAAGAGTCCTAATCCCAAGTGCACAAAGAGGGAGCACAGAAAAGGAAGGTACTGAATGATAACAGCACATAGAGGGGGGGAAAGTACTTGGAGGAATGTGCAGGTTTTTTTACTCTTTTTGCACATTTGATTATTAAATAGACTGGCAAATCACTATGGATTGTTTTGCTGAGGGTGGAAGAGTTTATATCTTAAAGATGAGAACCCTGTTGAAGGCTAAGGGCAGCTTTAGGTGATGTCACTACTCCCAGTTCAATTCAGAACCCATTTGATTTTTATTTGTTCATGTTCCCTGATATCAGTAGCTTTTCCTGGCCTTATTCATCTTAGAGGAGCAAAAATTGCCACAAAGGTTAATACAACCTTTGGAAGTGCTGAAAATCAAGGCAGGAGGATGTTGGGAAAACGTTCTGATCTGTGTATCTCCACCAGCCAAGGAAGCAAAGTCTTGGGATTGTCTCTGAGGAAAAATGGAGATTTTTCCTTTCTTTAATAAGAAAAGAAATTCTTAGAGATTATTACCTTCTTTTATCAAAGAGTGGGGAGGCCCTGGCACAGTTACCCAGAGAAGCTGTGGCTGCCCCATCCCTGGAAGTGTCCAAGGCCAGGTTGGATGGGGTTTGGAGCCACCTGGGCTAGTGGAAGGTATCCCTGCCTATGACAGGAGGGTGGTATGAGATGATCTTTAAGGTCCTTTGCAACCCAAACCATTCTATGATTCCACGATTCTATGATTCTGTGTTGAGGGTACTTGCAGAGATGTGAAACAAGGGAGGCTCAGCCACCTCCAAATCTTTCCTCTTCCTTTTTGTCATTCCTGATACAAATGCACTTTCTGGACATTTCTGTCCAGACTGGGGTCTCTGGTCTGATCTTCTGCCTGTTGCAGGCTAAAATAAACACTGGGATCCTAAAAGTGGTGATTTTCCAGTCACACAAAATTAGCAGCACACCAGGAGGGTGCATTTTGGACACAGCAGAGGGTACAAAAAAATTCTGCATGTTGGAACCAGCCTGCGAATCACAAGCTGTAACATTTTGGGTTAAAGCTCTCAGAGCAGATTTCTAAAATGCAAGTTTGAACAAGCTGCTAAAAAGAATGATATGGATTAGCTTGGCCATGCTCTCAGACACGCCTGCATGTTCCTTCCAACTTGGCCACTTTACATAGAATGGGGAGATCTGTTCCCTTCTTTTTCAGATCATCTTGTCTGGCTTTCCTGGCTCTTCCACAGCCCTCAGAATTCCCCTGTAGTTAAAAAAGGTGTCCAATTCACAGGAATTATTTTAGAAAACCTAGTTTGGGATCAAAAGAATTGAAGTCTGGATTCCACAGATTTCACTGATATAAAGGCAGCATTCAGCACACACCTTTAATCCTACCCAGAAATCATAAAAATGTTGTATTTTAGAGCAAGTACTTAGAGGAGAAACAAAAGGGAAATTGTATAAAGTAATATCTGATTGTCAGAACATTGAGACAACCTCTGTTTAAATGAAAGTATTTTTAAAAGTATACATTTTGGTATATGACATGCAGCAGGCAATAGTCTGTCAGTTCATTAAGAATAATATCAAGTGAGAGTTTCTCCAGCCAGTGAAGAAATGAACACCTTGTCAATGTTCAGATGAGCTTCCTTCTCACCTTTCAAGAAAATAACCACGAGTTCCAAATTATCTGATCTAAGTTGTCCAGTTGACCTTTCCCATTGTTGTTTTCATACTCACACTTTTTAAAAATGGCTCTAAATCATTCTTAGACAATTCCTGAGACAACTCAGAGACTGTATTTGCCTTTCTCCAGATTCAGCTGTGAATAGATTCAGATTCCCTGTGAATAGATTTGGCAACGGGTCACATCCATGGTGCTGCATAATGCAGCAGTGGTGGACATGAAACCACTGCAAAATCTGCATAATCTATTTATTGAGCTTTGTCTCAGAAGCTCTTTGGGAATAGTAAAGTAGTTAATTATGCCCTTGTTGTTCTAATTCAGCAGGGACAGTGGGAAGGAAAGCAAGAGGTCAATTTAATGAGACAATAAAGTCAAAAGGGAGACTCTTGGTCTGGACAATCCATTTTTAATTTTTGCGAGGAAGATGGAAGATTTGTTTGGTCAGATGAAGATGCTACAGGTTAAATGGATCCTGAAAATTAAACAGAAACTTTTTTTTCTTTCAGGGAGAGTTTTTATCAGAGGTTTTTTTCAAACTGATGCACACAAAGCTCCCCAGAAGAGCTTGAGATGCTGGGTCTGTCAGAATGCCATTAAACCTTGGTGCTTTGAAGAGTTTCGCTCTAAATAGGTCATGTTTTGCTTTAATCACCTTGGACCCACCTCTGTGATTTGTGGAGACAGAGAAAATGCCAGAAAAAATGAAAGCAGACAAAAGCAACACAAACCTTAACCAAAGAAAGTGTGCAGTTGACATTCTTCCCTGCAAACAGGAGAGTTTGGAGATCGTGAAACAATCCTGTTGTAAAGGCAACAGCACTTTGGGACCTGGATAAAAGGTCTTATTTGCATTAAAAACGCAAAATTCCAGGGAACCTACATCTTAAGGAAGTAGGGAAAATGAGTCTTATGGAAAAACTCCAGATGAATCACAAACATTCAAAGAATCCCAGAGCTCTTCCTTTTCTTAGAAGGAGAGAGCATTCTGAGTAACAAAAGAACTGTGTCTTGGACACCCAAAATGTCAGGATGAAGTCAGAACGTTCAGTCAAGCTGTCAGAGAAAACTGAAGCCAGATCACAGTTGTGACCCCATCACATCTGCTGTGGACTGACCTTCTCTGCTTGAAATTAGGACAGTGATGATGCACAGATGAAGGGAGAGTGGAAAGGTAACAGGGCAGGAATCCTTAAGCACAGGCTGAGAATAATTCAGTGTGAATTATACAGGGAGAAACACACCCTCTGGATGATTCAGTCATGGGATAACCAGGAGCTGCCTTTGGCAGCTGAATCTGGAGAAAGGCAAATACAGTCTCTGAGTTGTCTCAGGAATTGTCTAAGAATGATTTAGAGCCAAATAGATACACCTGCAATGTAGTAATTCAGTAATTCTTTTGTGGCCCAGTATCTTCCCTGCGATCCCAAGACAGCAATACCAAAGGATATTTCCCAGCCCTGTGTGAGAGTATATAAAAATCAACAAACTCTTTGTGTGTGTGTGTGGTAAGAGCACCGTGTCCAAGATTTGATCAGTCTCGTTCTAAGCCATCAGGAGGGATCAGAAACCCAGGACAGAATTCAAACTGCAGATTAAACCGGCTCAGTGGTATTAATTGAAGACTTTTTAAGCTAAAGAGTTACAGAGCTCAGTCTATAGTAGATAAATGTATTTATCTGTATTGACTGGGCGCTGGCCAGGGGCCAGAATCAGTAACCTAAACGCTGGTGTTTGGTGCACCAATACCCCAGGGGGTTTAACCTGCCCTCCCACAGAGGGTAAACGATGTGGTGTAGATAAACATCATGGCTACAGACCCCTAATGGATGTTAGATACCCCAGGGAATCTTAAAAAAACAATTAACACCTACATTTAAGTGACTGAATCATGTGTTAAATCTCCCTTTACTCTAACAGGAGTTTCTGTAGCCGGGTACGGGTAGACACATCAAAATCCACACCTATCTTTAAGTGTCTTGATCTGTGAGCTGAATCCCATTTCTGGTCAGCTTGATAGAAAAATATCTTAGCAAAGGAGACCTGCAAGTCTTCCACACAGAGGAAAGGGAATGAGCTGAATACCAGAGGTGAAGATCTGTCAGGGGCACACTTGCTGGGGGAACCACAAAGGCCCTGACATGCTTTTCTTCCCCTCTTTTGAATAAAACTCAGGCTTTTGGTATCCTGTGAAGGCTCTTTGCCATCACCATTGTTACAGCATCCAGCTGTGCTACAAAGAACAAGCCAGAGAACAAAAGGCTGGAGAAACACAGAGCAGTGTCCAGAGGCTCGAGCTCTGCAGAGGAACAACTTCCACGTGGCTGATGTCGGCTTTTCCCACCGCTCCCTCTGCATCCACCAAGAGCTGCTGTGGAATGAGGTTTGTTCCAGCTGCTCACCCGCTGCCTGCAATCGTCTCTAACTGACCCATTCAGCAGCACAAAAACCCCCCTCGTCCAGGCTGTCAAACTCCACCCAACCCCAATGAATGAGCGTGGCTGGTGGCATCCCGGGCTGCAGGGACAGCTGTGACACATTGCCAGCCTTAGTCATGGAGAGCTCAAGCATCTGCGGTGTTTCGGATGCTCTCTCATCTCCTCTGCATCTTGAGCACAAAACTCCTGGAAGGATTCCAGAGATCCAGCTCTCTAAACCACAGGAAATGAGTAACTTGACTAACTTTAACTTGGGTCTTTATGTAATGCACTTGTGCTGGCTTCTTTAGAGGGTTTGTTTCTAGGCCAAGAGAGAAAGTTCTGTTGTGTGTCCAAAATCTGAGATGCACACTAAGCCCAAGCCCCTATTTGGCTTTTGGTACTAATTATATCAATTATATCAATATAAATTGTCATTATAAAAATATTTCTTTTTAAAAGGAAATGCTTTATACTTACGACCATGAACGTGCTGTTTTGTGTTTTTGGTAGAAATAAAAAATAAAAGGAAAAACCTTCTATAAACCCACTGCAAAAATGGGAGACTAAGAGCAGAAACAGAAATGTTGTGACTTATTAAAGTCTTTCCATTCCAGGAAAAGGAATTAATAGTTAAGGATCTCTTAGCTATTTTAAACTCCCTTTCCAAATATATATAATTTCTTTCTGCTATGGGAAAATGTACCTCTTACTGCTACAACTTTAACCCTACATATCACTGTGTTTGGAGAGGTTCAGGTTTTGGTTGTTTGTTTGTTTTTCATTATTTGGATTTCAGTAAATAATTTTAAATGCCATAATTAATGAGGAAGGTGTTAGTTAAATCTATTTATCAGTGGACTCTGTTAGCTTAGGACCGAGGGTGAATAAATTAAAATAAAGAAAAGGCATTTAGCCATTGATATATGGCAAAAAGCTGGCTTTCAGGTCACCTAGTTCTAAGCATCACAAGTGCTCCGAGCTGGTCAAAATGTATTTCCCAAGGTGCCAACCCTAAGCTAATGAGGTCTGGTCAGCATTCATCTCCATCTTCGTGCAAATTCCAGTCCCCCATTCACGAGCAGGGGATAGGAGAGGAGATCTGGAGCTTTGCACAGCTCCTGGCTGGCTCAGAGAAGAACAGGCAGAGGGGGTTTGCATCTGCCTGCAGAAAATCCTGTGGCTGTCCTGGATGTCTCCCTGGGGTGATGCATCCCCACCTGTTCACAAAATTCCATCTGAGCTTCAGCTGGCAGATCCCTCTTAGTGATTGGACAGAAGGAGGAAGTGTCGATACACTAAGGAAGCCTCTGAGGTTTAAAAAATGAATGAATCATAAAAAAAAAAAAAAAAAAAAAAAAAAAAAAAAAAAAAAAAGACAAAGAGATAGGAGGTTGCCTGGGATAGGTGGCATGAATCCTCCAGCAGCTGAGTCTGCCCTTCACTGAACAAGGGGAAGATGTGGGTGAGGAAGATGTGGGGTCCACCACAGCGACCTTGAGCTTGTCATAATCCTCACCACCTATCCCAATTTGCTGTTCCTATGAGCTGGCAAAACATTACCAGTCTTCCCCTCTGAGCAAAGATGGGAGCAAAGGAGGAATCCCACTCCATGGAATGCCTCTGAGATGCTGTGGAAGGATCCACCTCACTGGCTGTGGACGTGTCTCTGAGTCAGCTGCAAGAACATCCATAGGGTGACTCACCTGACCCTCTTCAGGCTGGGATGAACCACCCTCCTCATTTCCAACATAGGGAATTAGGGGGATTGGTTTGGATGTGACCATTTAGTTTTTAGATGCTTAAGAGAGAGTAGATGAACAATATCCAGGCAGCCAAACACTCCTGATGAGAAAGCCTTCCTCCTCAGGAAGTGAACCATGGTTTTGCCAGGGGCCACTGAGGGCCAGGTTTTTACCTGAGAATGAGGACATTTCTACACCCTCCACTCCTCAGTGATGGACCTGATGATACACCTACTGCCCAGCAATTAAAAACTTGATCCAGTCACATTTCCCTTCAATAAAGTGTTTTCCCTGAATAATCTTCACAGAATCAGATGGGATAATAATACTGCCCCTTGCAGGGAAAGACAGCAGCAAAACTTGCCTCTTTCTGAGGAACAGATGAATAAAAAGAAAAAGTCTGGGCTATTAACCCACCACACAGATTAAAACATCTCTTCCTGCCCTGGCCCTCAGCTCCATTTAGCAAACCAACAAATCACAGATAACAGGCTGTAATTATCCTTCCATTTGCAGCTCCTGAGCAATCCTGACCCAGCCATCCCTAATGGGACACAAAAGCCACTGTGGTTGAGGCTTCTTGGGAAATGCCTCAACACTGCATGGGCAAACCTACAAACAGATGTGGCAGATGCTTAATGTTGTATGTTCAGTAAGGAGCTCTCAGGCTTCAAAAACCCCAAATGTGTTATAAAATAAATTATTATTGCTATTGCCATAACTATTATTAAGAAGAATTCAAACATATACATGCTTATCTCTCTTTCTATCAGTTTTAGAGTGAATTATGAATTGCATTAACAAAAACTAGAATTGTTAAGGTAATTTGTTGGGTTTTGGTGTTTGCTTTCTTTTTTAAAAGGAACATTAAGCAGAGGTCAGACCTTTTAAAACTTGTTTTAAAATAATATGGCAATGAAATGGATCAGAGGAATTTCAGAGCATAGTCCTGCCTGAAGCCATCCAAGAGTAAAATATCACACCTGAACGAACAGGGATAAGACTTTCAGGATGTCTCCAGGGCAGATAAACTCCAGTGTGAGATGCAAATCAGCTCATTCCATGGGGTGATTATCTCAGGAGAATTTGTATTCAACAGTAGCCTGGAACCAGAGCAGCAACCGAGTCCCTGCAACTGCATCCTTGTTGTTCTGCAGGACCCTTCCCAAGGGAATATTCCTCAGCACAACAGCCATGCCAGCTTTAAATGCCCTGCGTGACGATGCTCCTGCCTTTTCTTTAGAAGATGGAATAGTTTGTCACCAGGAGTTCAACCCTGAAATTGCTAATCCTGCCCTAGGGACGAGCCCACCGGGTTTGCACGGGAACACAGTCCCTGAGCTGCAGTGAGTTACATAAACAAGGCTGGAACAATCCAGGGAGTTTTAGCCACATTCCTGGTTTGTTTCGTGGAGGGAAAAATTCAAGCCTAAGGAGACAGATCAATAAACTGAGAGAGCAAAAGGTGAGAAGAGAATCGAGCTCCTGCAAAGCAACGGGGTGAGGACATTCTGCCATGAAGCTTCCGAAAAAACAAACCTGCTTCTCTCCCTGTGTATTTGTGCCCACTCAATTACAATCCAAACAGCGTCTCAGCAGCCACAGCAGACACGTGAATCCCAGTACTTGTGGAAAACTACCAAATACCTTTCTGTATGCAAAGCATCTCTTAAGAGCAGAACAAGTTCAGCACACCAAGGGAGCTGGGAAACTGTCTCACCAGGGATGCTGCGTACTGGGAAGTGGGAATACTCTGAAACAGCTCGTTTCGGTGGTGCTACAGCTAACCCTGATGATACAGGTTCAGCAAAGATGACTTTTAAGTTGTGGATGGGGAAAAAAAGAGGCATTTGCTCACTGCTGCATTTCCATCCCTTTTAGTAGAGTTGTTCCACTTCTGTCCTGATGTGGAAAACTCACTCCAAACCCCCGCTGACTGCAGGATGTACCAAATCACAGGTGGGATGGGTTGGCTGGAGGTGAAAGGAGAAGAGGGGCTGGAAACTAAGGAACATGAGCCAACAAAAAAATTCACTTCATTGACTTACAGGTTGTGACTGCACCCACTAGGACAAGAAATAGAGTGAAATAAAATTCAGTATCTCCTCTGACTTCTACGTCCTTGCATCAGTTTAACTCTCCTGAATACAGTGCCAAATAAATAACTCCTCTGTTAAAGCAGGACTAACTGTTAAAAACCTGATATCTCTGCAGGTCTCTCTGCCAGAGATGAGTTACAACACGATCCTGTCCTGAGTTTGCTTTTGCTCAGCGATTCTTCACTCAAATACTCTGCTTTCATTAAAAGATAATCCAAGCTAATTTAGGAATTAGACTGTTTGTACTAAGTGTGCTCAGAAGGAAAGGAAGGAAAGGAAAACAAAATCTGCTACATTGGAATGAATCAGCTTGGGGACACAGGTCTCAACTTCTCAAAGGCATAGGCACATAAGGAACTCAACCCCGGGAAAAAAATATCTCCAGGATGCCAGCTCAGTCAGCCAAATGAAGAGAGATGTGATGCACAGAGGTCTGAGTGTGATCAACAGCACAGCCCACAAGCTCAGAAATCTCTGGTTCTCTCTGCCTGGTATCATCCCCCAGCAAAGCTCCTGCCTTGGTGTTTGTGAGCGTCACAAACACACCGACAGCAGATCCTGACAGATCCGTGTGGCACCGCCGTGCAAACAACAGACATCCTAAACCTACAGGGAGGAAGGAGCCCTCCAATTCCTCACAGGGATCCCAAGGAATGATGGAAGGCTAAAGCCGAGGAGCCATCACAAGGCTAATACTCTGTTTAAAGAGAAATAAGTGTGTTTATCACACAGAAAGCCCCCCTGACCTTGGAGCCCGTGCAGTGTCAGTGGTTACCCTTCCAGTCCTGCACACATGCCTTCGACTGGAGAAAACAAAACCAACACAAATCTCCCACTCCTGGGTGAGATGAACTGCCTGGGCAATGACAGATCAGCTGGAGCTGTCCTGAATGACAACAAAGCAGCAACCACTGCCTGCAGCACAGAGGGGCAGGTGGGGATAAAGGTAGAAGACCACAACCCAAAACTGTAGCCAAGACAACAAGCAAACACATCAACTTTAATCCAACTCCCATTACTGCACTATCTAGCATTCCTTAATTATCCACCAAATTGGAGCAGCATTGCCTTACCCACCCCATAGGACAACTTCTCCCGAACCACCTCCAGCGTGTTTTGCACCGGCCAAAGACAGATGCTTGTATAACACGTTCTTTCTCTGCAGCTACCCCAGCAGCACTTCAAGGAGTTTGCCTTCCTGCTGTCCTTAGCCTTAAGCAACCAAACATTCCCTTTGATTAGCCCCGGGAATGTTTCCCTGCTGTACCTGACCAGTGCTGCATAGGCTGAACAGAGAAGTGAGGTGGCCCTGCACCCAAAGAACAGCAAGGGAAAACCCCTTTGTTGACTACAAGAGAGTAAATAAAAATATCCCAAAAGCTCCTTCACTTCCATGTTGTCGTATCGGTCCAGCACCTGCACTGTAATTAACATGCACCAGACGGATGGGAATTGATAACACCCTGCGAAAGAATCAGGTCACTTTGCTGCCTTTTTCACTTTAGTTAATATTTCCTTCTTATTATAGTTCCCTCCTGTGCTGCTCCAATATAGCCTTCAAGCTAAAGGCCAGATTCTGTTTACCTGCAGATCAGATGCAGAGGAAATCCACTGACTCCCAGGGAGTTCTTCCAGACCTGCTTCTACGTGAGTGGGATGTTTGTCTGGTGATAAACAATGGGATGTCACTAACCAAATCTCCCCCCCCCTTTTTTTTTTTTTTTTTTTCTTTCTCCAGGCATTTTCCAGTTCTGAACAACATGCTGCATTATCTCATTATCTTAATCCCCCCCAGCTGCAAACTCGCCAGATTCCAACACACACCTGAGGGGTTCACACGCTAAATTCTCAGCACATCGGAAAAGAGCCTGTCCTGTGAGCCACCCCCACCCCCGACTCGAGATGTGCTTTGCATGAAGATGGTCTCATTGGAAGCAGCTGTTCAAATCCTGATAAGGAGACGTGCCCGGAGGCAAGCGGAGGTCAAAGGTACGTCAACCGCAGTCTTACCCCCCAGGAAAAGCGAGCAAGTCCTGGTGCACCGCTCGGAGGGTGAATCGGAGTTTCTGCGGCAGGTGAAGGTGCAGAACTGCAAAGGGAGCTCGGGGGGCTCGGAAATGCCGCCAGCAGCAGCAGGGGCTGTTTAGCAATCACGTTTTATTTACCAGCCATATTGTGTTAAAACCAGACGTGATTCCCATACCGAGCGCCTTAACCTGTCACCACTCGCGAAGGGAGATTGATTTGTTTGGGAAGAGCCAAACCTCTCTGGAGGACGCATCCTCCGAGCCTACAGTTCTGCCGGAGGCAGGAAGCCTGCCTGCGATTCCCGGCTAAAGAAGTATTCCCAGGACCTGGGGAAGCGCAGGGAAGAGCCGGTAAATCGATGTCAAGATGAGCCGGCGGGTCCTCCTCGCTTTGCCGCTTTGGCATCCCCGTGGTCTGGGGATGGGGCAGCGCCGGGGGGAGGTGGGGAAGGAAGGAAAGGACTTACCATTGCAGCAGGGATCCGTCCCGGAGCTGGAGATGCCGCATCCCCGTGGTGCGGGGCGGGGCGGGGGCCGCGGGGGGACAGCGGCCGGTCCAGCCCCGCCGGCTCCGCGCTCCCCCCCGGCCGGAGGAGGGGTCGGCGCCTCCGAAGGGAATCCAAATTCCTCCTCCTCCTCCCTCGCCTGCCGGTCATGTCCGAGCTGCCTTTGCTCAGGGGATGGGCCAGCTCCTGGCCGTGAAGGAATTTGCCATCGCTAAAATAATAATAATAAAAAAACAAACCCAAACAAAACAACAGAAAAATCAAACACAAAAAAAAAAAAAAAAAAAAAGCCAAGGAGGGAGGCGAAAGATTTGCAAACTTTGTTTTTTTCCTCTTTTTCCCTTTTGTTAGGGGGGGCTGTTGATGCTCAGGGAGGGGCGGGGGACTAAAAGGGTGCTCAGGCTGGCTGAGATGCTCTGCCCGAGGGAGATGCTCCGGTGCGCTCGCCCCTGTCCCTGTGCCTGTGTGTGATTCTCATACCCAGACAATGCTCTGCAAAGCGAGCTGGTCCTGCGGAGAAATGCAAACACCTCCTCCCCCGAGTGGCTGAGGAAAGGGAAAGGGATAGGGGACCAATAGCTTCTCCTTGGCTGCTCTCATTAATATGGAGGAGGAAAAGAAACCAATGAGGAGGAGCGGGAGGAGGGATTTATTCAAATCAAGTTTCTTAAATCAACCCTTCCCCCCCCCCCCCTTTTTCCCCCCTCTTCCTACGTCCCCCAAATCTTCCTTCTCCGTGTCACCTTAGCCCCGTTTCTGCTGTCCCAGAGATTTTTATTTCTTATTTAATTAGTGTGCCAGGATCAGCAGCAAACGGCGACGGGAGGGAGGATGGCATCGCTGCTGCGAGGGAGAGAGGCTGTGGGAGGGAGGACGAAGGGAGAGCCAATTTCTCTCCGAGCTGCAGAGAGTTGATTGCAAAGAGAAGTGATAAAGTAGCTGGAGTTGAGGGAAACTGAGGGGAAGCAGGGCAGGAATTTCAGCTGGAAGCACCATTTTGCAGATGGCATTTGCAGATGGGCAGGTGGCCTGCGTCCAGGATGAGCCCTTTAGGCTTGGAAAGGGTTTTCTCCTCTCTCACAGCGGACACACACCCAGGAAGAGAAGTGACTGCACAGGAACAGCAGCATCTGCACCGTCCTGCATTGCCTCAGAGCTGCACACCAGCAGCATCCCTGCACCACCAGTGCAGGAGAGCTACCTGTGGCTGGAAAACCAGTGGAGTGGAGCTGTGGAGATGGTTGGTGAGGAAGGGAAGGGGTGTCCAGCTGGTTCCTTTGATCAGTACAGGCAGAGGAGCAGGGTGGCACATGTTCCCTGCAAGGCACATACATAGAATCAACCAGTCACTGACTCCCATCTGCAGAGCAGCCTCCAAAGGAAAGCTCTCCAGACCTGGAAAATGTTCCCTAGAGGAGCCAATGACAGTACATCCCGTGGAGATACTGGTACAACACTGCTTTTGCTGCTGCCAACCCCGCTGCTCTCAGCCACCCAGATTCGTGTGAAGAACTGGAATTCCCACATCCTCACCCAAATTCCATGAGACCTGTGCTGTAAGAGCAGCTGCCTGCTAATGAGGTTCTTCTCATTACCCTGAAATTTCATTATATCTCAGTACCTACTATTGCTCTTCCTGTTGTGGAGGCCCTTTCCTCTGCTTCCCTCTCCATGGAATCACCGGCTCATTGAGGTTGGAAAAGACCTCCAGGGTCATCAAGTCCAAGCTTTGACCTAACACCACCGTGTCAACTAAACCACAGCACTGACTGGCACACCCAGTCATTTCCTGAACCCCTCCAGGGAAGGTGACTCCTTCCATCTCCCTGGGCAGCCCCTTCCAATGCCTGACAACTCTTCCAGTGAGGAAATTCTTCCTGATGTCCAACCTGAAGCTCCTCTAGTGCAGCTTGAGGCCATGTCCTCTTGTCCAGGGGTTAGTGGCTGGGGAGAAGAGGCTGACCCCCACCTACAACCTCCTTTCAGGTGGTTATTGTGAAAAAGTCTCCCCTAGGCCTCCTTTTCTTCAGCTTTTTACCACTTCCCTTTCATTTTCTGCATCTCCCCGCACCTTCTATTTCCCTTAGCAGGTAAATTAATATCAAACCATCCTTGCCTTTACCCTGCAAAGGAGAAAAAAAAAAAAAAAAAAAAGGCAATTTGGTCTTAAAGAACAACTAAATCCATTACCTGTCCAGGTGCAGGAGCCTGGGGGGACACAGCTCCACAGCAGGAGCACAGACAGCCCTGATCCCAGTGCCCTGGCACAGCAACAGCCCCACAGATGCCTCCCCTGGAGAAAGGCAGGTACAGACACATTGGCAGTGCCTTCAGCTCTGGGTTTGATCCAGCACCGTGAAGCAGACCAAAGAATCAACGAGGCTTTTCAAAAGATTTATTTTGAATTTTTTTCCCTCCCGTTGTGGCGTCTTCTCTGGTCACGTCTCACAGCTTTTGGTGAGTTCACTGCATAGGAGGGGAAAAAAAGAAAAATTAATGATCACAGAATTGTAGAATGGTTTGAGTTGGAAGGGACCTTAAAGATCATCTGCCATGGGCAGGGACACCTTCCACTGGACCAGGTTATTCAAAGCCTCATCCAACCTGGCCTTGAACACTTATCCAGGGATGGAACATTCACAACTTTTTTGGCAACCTGTGCCAGGGCCTCACCACTCTCACAGGGAAGATTTTCTTCCTAATATCTAATCTAACTCTGCCCTCCTTCTGTTTAAACCCACTCCTCCTTGCCCTTCACTCCATGCCTTGTCCCCAGTCCCTCTCCAGCTCTCCTGGAGCCCCTTCAGGCCCTGCAAGGGGCTCTGTCGTCTCCCTGGAGCCTTCTCTTCTCCAGGTGAACCCCCCCAGCTCTCCCAGCCTGGCTCCAGAGCAGAGGGGCTCCAGACCTCTGATCATTTTCATGGTCTGTTCTGGACTCACTCCAGCAGCTCCAGATCATTCCTATTTTGAAGGCCCCAGAGCTGAACTCAGCACTGCAGGTGGGGTCTCACAAGAACAGAGTGGAAGCTGCACTTGGTGTTGTTGAGCTTCATGAGGTTGGGACACACTCACCTCCCAAGAGTGTCCAGGTCCCTCTGGATGGAATTCCTTCCCTCCAGCATGTCAGACACACCACAGCTTGGCTCTGTCAGCAGACTTACTGAGGGTGCACTGGATAAAGAAGGACATTGGATGATGCAGGACAAAAAAACCCTCCACAGCAAAATGTTTGTTCTTCCCATAAAAAAAAAAAAATGTATATTCACTCTTAACTTGAAGAACTGATGGCAGAATTGATGGCAGTCCTACCTTAAAAATCAGAAGCCCCATAGTGAAATGTTGCCTTGGGCTGCTAAGCATGAAAGAAGACTCCCAGCTGTTCAGTTATTATGTGCTCCTCCAACATCTGCTCCCTATCTTTCCCAGGAGAAGGGCAGCAGGCCAAGAGAATCATCCAGTGGCCCACATCCAGCAGAAATTGGACTGCCTGAGATGGTCTCAGCTGATATTGGTGTCAGGTTTCTCACTGAAGTGGTGAGGAGAGTCTATCTAAGAACTTTGCTCTCTGAAGACCGTTTTCTTCAGGAGAGAACAACTAAACCATTCCCAGGCAAATAGTGCTTTGTTGTTTATCCTCCTGGGCAGTCTATTAAATTGATCTTCATTGTTTAACCATGTGCAAAGCATAACAACCACTCTCTTGGCCAGCATGAGAGACTGGCAGGGGGCAGGAGAAGGCTTCTGAGAGCAAAGTGTGAGTTACTGCTGAAGACCTCGACAGCCACCCATCTGTCATCCTACACAGGGGTAAGCTGGTTGTGGGAATGTTTGTGGGACTGGGTTGAAGGTATTTTATTAAAAGGTCCTTGTCCTTTTATTGGAACACCTTAGGTGTGATTTAGTTAATTGGGTGACTGGGTCTGAGCTGGTCAATCATCTCTCCCTTCATATTAAGGTCAAATCTTATCTGTGTAGATACTGGAATATAAGGAATGATCCATCTCAACCCAAGGGGATATTGAAAGCAGCTCAGAGGAACCAAGTCCCACATGTCCCTGTTTCTCTCCACTGATGTCAGAGACATTGGGAACACCAGCACAGCTGGATAACACCCACAAAGTAGACCTCTAATGAGATAAGTCCCTCTTTCACTGTCAGGTTTGACAAGACCAGAATATTGAGACTCAGCCACTTGGCTTGTTCTGTTCTGGCAGGACAGGAACTACCCCCAGTTGGTGCCAGAGCCTCCCACCCACCCTGAGATCCCACCTGCCAGACCCTATTGGCCTGCAGATGCTCTGATGTGATGATCAGCTGTGCTGGGCATCAGAAGGAGACCCAGAGGAAAGGAAAGTTCTACACTGTGAGGTTGAGAAATATCTCGTGACAGATGGGACTCTCTGGTCTGAATATCCCTGTAGTCACTTCCCACCAACGAGAAGATTTCTAACAGTCAGAAGGAGACATCTCCTGGCTCCTGAGGACAAGATCTGGTGGAGGTAGAGAGTGGGAGGGAACAGCTATTTATGCAGACAACGACTGTCATTTGTTCCCTTTCTGGTTATGGAAATGAGCTGCACTCTTTTAAGGCATTTCTACTCATGGAACTGTGTCCACAGCCAGGGAGATGCAGTATCCCAAATCCCTCACCAGCTATAATCAGTTGGGACATACCTGGTTGGCAGGCAAAGGTAAAACTCAGGGGTAAAACTCAAACCATGAACTTAAAATCAGTGGGTATCCTGTTGTGTGACAACCCTTACCTTGCAGGAAATCCATCCAGCAATGGATTAGCCCACAAGGAGGTACCTCAGGATTCTGGGATGTGTCATAGCCATCAGCGAGGTGCTGTGAATTCCACCCCAGCTGGCTGGACAGGAAGCTGTTGAACTCAATACCCTCAAATGGAATTTATCTGAAACAACCCCTTGATTCCCGTGTCTAACCAGGAGTCTCCTGCAGCTCCTCTGTTGCATCTTTAGGTTTTTTAGGGAATGTTTTAGATGCACAGAGGGAATGGCTCAGGTGAGCAGTGCAAGGCTCCAATATCCCACTATTCTTGAAGTCAAGAGTACAGTTGCCCATAAATTCAGAGTTCTTTTCCCCATCTGACCCAACTCCTCCATCAGGAGCTCCACTTGGCATGAGGACAGAACTTGTTCTTTCCCCTTCTCAGGTAAATAAGCTAAAGATGCCCTTGACAACCCCTTATGATTCAGGATCAGGTGTTTAAAGAAATTATTCTGTGTGAATCATCCTTCTAGTGGAAGTTGCATCCCCACTAAAGGGAGTCAGCAGAAGGGGAGTTGTGTGAGCTTCCCTGACAGAGAGAAAATGGGCAAAGGAGTAATGAAGAAAATACAACAGGAAGTCATCAAGGGAATTACATCTATGGAATGATTTAACTGTAAGAACTGCTCTAGATTAGGAGCCTTCAGCTTTCAATACAGACTGCTGAGACAGAAAATGATGGGGATCTATAAAAAATGCTATTGGGAGGGTAAGTAAGAAAAAAAATCCACTTTTCTTCCTAATGCAAGGATGGAAAGATTAAAAAAAAAAAAAAATCAAGGAGGCCTGCTTCAAAACAACAAAAAAGTCTTTACCCAAAATGTTATGTGTCCTGAGGGATGCTAGAAGCTTCCAAGGATTCAAAGCAATTCCATGGAGGAAAAGTCCATAAAGAAAAATAAATATCATGAGGCTACTTCTGGCTCAGAAAGTCTCTGAAGAAGTCTTCAGGAGATGCTGAGAGATAATTTCAAACACTTCTACTTAAATACTCCTTCTAGGAATGTGGAAGACTGCATGTGATTTCTGGTCTGAGTGCAGACATTCTCACATTTTCTGTTGTCACACCTTGTCATCCACCAACATTCCCGAGTCCTTCTCAGCCCTGCTGTTCCCTATCCATTCTCCTCCCATCCTCTGTTGATACCAGGAGCTATCCTGAACCACATGAGGACCTTATACTTGTCAATCCCACTGTCTGTGCCAATAGTGAAGATGTTCCTCAGTGCTGATCCCAACCTGGACCCCTGGGGGACATCACTTGTCACTGATGTCCAAGAGAACGTTGAGTCATTCACAGCTGACCCTCTGGGTGTGACCATCCAGCCAGCTCCTTATCCACTGAACAGCCCATTCATCAAACCCACCTCTCTCCAATTTAGGGAGAAGGATGTTGGGGGAGGGGGTGTCAAGGGCCTTGCAGAATTCCAGACAGTCAGCATCTGTAGGACCTCCCTTGTCCCCTGATGGAGTCACTCCATCATAGAAGGTCAAGAGGTTGGTCAGGAAGGACTCGTCCTTCATGAAGCCCAGCTGGCTGTCCTGAATCACCTCCCTGTCCTCCATGGGCCTTAGCACAGCTCCTGGGAGGATCTGCTCCATGATTTTCCTGGGCTCAGAGGTGAGATTGACAGGTCTGTAGTTCACAGGGTCCTCCTTCCCACCCTCTTTAAAAAAAGGGTTGCAATCTTTCCCATTTCCCCATCACTGGGCACTTTACCTGACTGCCACGTAAATATACAATTTACTGAAATAAATTTTACAAACATATCTTTAAATAAGTGTTATGTAATCCATTATATAAATTGCTATTTCGATCTGCACTGAAAGCTGCAGCATTCTTGCAGTTCCACTTATAACTTCTCTATTGCTATGTGGCCAAGATTCATCCTACCACGTTTTAGACATTTAGATGGATGAATTTTCTAGGACTTTTCCCTGTTTTATGTCCTCTGTTTCCAGAGATAGAACCCCCTGTGACTCTTAGGTTACTTTTGAAACATCTGGGAGTTTTTCTCCTTGCTAGATAAAACTGGAATTGTGAGAGAGACCAACAATGTTTACACTGTGTCTTCATGCTTGGCACTCACTAAAGGAAATATAAATTATCTCTTGAGGGCAGCTCTTTATCAGAAGGCAGGAGAAATAGATATACAATGCCCCAAAGAGCACAGAGAGATGGATTACATCTTACAGAAAACCAAGCTGCTCCTGAGAAATTCCAGAACAAGAAATGTGTGGAAATAGCCTGTTGTTCAAACTGCACAGAGCTCTGGCTTTTGTCATGATGAGCCTCACGCTGTTCTATCCAAAGTGATACTCAATCTCACGTGGCAGGCAAGAGCTGATATTCCCACTGCTCAGATGGGATGAGAGCCAGCCCACTGATTCCTCTCTCCATTTACTTTGTTCCTGTAAGTCTGGGAATTCTGGCTCTCACTCCATTCCCATCCAAGAACAAATAATCGCAGGTTAACAAAGTTTCCTGCCTCCTGGAAATCACAGAATCATTAAGGATGGACAAGATCACCAAGTCCAGCTGTCAACCCACCACCACCACCATTTTCACCTCTAAGCTATGTCCTCAGTTGCCACATCCACGGGTTTGCTCAGAGGGATCAACAATCCATGAGGGTCAGCAGGAGGTTTCAAGGAGAAAATTGTTATTTTCATGCAAATATTCTTGTTAGCTTGTGTTTTTTCTTTGTTTGTTTGTGGTTTTGTGGTTTTTTGTTGTTGTTTTGGTGCTTTGTTTTGGGGTTTTTTTTTGTTTTCTTTTTTTTTTTCTGGGTGGTGGTTGCTGGAGGAGTGCTGAGATGGTATCATAAAAGCCTCGTCTTTAAAAAGAACCAGAATTCAATGATTTTGCCAGTTTGGTTTTTTTTTTTTTTCAATTGCCAAAACCCATATGAGAATCAAACCCAAAATTTAACACATATTTATTGTTTCTCAGAACAGAAATTCAGAAACTATTTGTTGCTAATAGAGTTACTGCGCAGATTTATTTCCAGACCGAAGTTTCTGACACTCTGTTAAAAAAAAAAAAAAAGGCAAAAAAAAAGCATTATTACAGCAAAGCAAATAAATCTGTGCCTTGTCTCATAATCCAGAAATCAATAGCAAGTGGTCTGCAGAAAGATTAATTGATAACTCTCTCTAAATTTCCACCTACAAGTATAAAAAAGCTCAATGTACACAAAGTGTTTGTATTTAATAAGAATTTGTGACTGTTCCTAAAGAAATTGTGCAACCATAAAGAAACACAAAGGTCTAAGGAGTGTTCCTTGTCCTTATCAATCTTGGAATGGTGGATAGTGATTGTAGTGAGATGAGGAACCTGAACTAAAGATGTTTGAAGAAATCTGCAGGCTGAAAGTTGTCTGTAGTTCCTGCTTGTCAATGATTATGGAAAGAACACTCCACAAGGATTCAGACATTCATGGATATTTATCTGAATGTGAAAGATAAACAGAATTCTCCTCTCAGGGGTTCTTGCCCTGTTCCAAGAGTGTGGATATCTGTCAGAATTTATTAAACCTTTCCTTAAAAGCCAACTTAAAAATTTTTGTCTTTGACCTTCAAATCATGAAGATGGTTGAAAGTGAGCCCACAGGAGAATTTTGGTGCTGCAGATCGATGCCTTGAGGATTTGTGGGCTAAGCCCTGGCCTAAACAATTTCTCCTTAGTTAGAGCACAGTGAAGTCCCTACTGAAGCAGATCTGAGGAAGAAGTCACTGATCTCTCCAGCTCCCATCCCCAAATGACACACACACCCCCCTTTCATCTTCCAGTCTTTTTCAGCAGCTGAAAGACGTGTTACCTCCTCCTTGGACAGTTCTTTTTGGAATTATTAATGACCAACTCGTGGCTGAATTCAAAGGTCACACTCCCCATCTGAACTATCTTGATTTATAAGCTGGTTTTGTCACTTGGGATGATTCTGCCTCCCTTCATCTCGAGGCACAGACAGATTGCTCCCCTAACCCTGCAGTCAAGTCTTTCTCTCCTAATTTATCTGACAGGATGCCCTGAGTTAAATTCCCTGCAGGTCTCCTCTTTGTGAGTTGAGGATCCTCCAACAGTGCTCAATGACTTTGATTCTGGCACCCAAAATAGCTTCAGTCCAATATCTGTCTTCTCTTCTTGCATGAAACACCTTTGGAGGGAGATTCTTCTCCGCTGTTGCAGGAGGACAATCAGAGAAAATTTCCGCTATAGAAGACCAACAACTCTCTTTTCCTTCAGAAGAGGAGAAAACAGAAGCAAACAAGCCTATAGTGAGGACTGAGAAGGTCTATGATTACCCTGAGCATCAAATCTGTGTTGGCCAAACCACCATGAAAAGCTTTCATTGCTACAACTGCAAATGCCACTCCTGGAGTTTTCTCTCGAGGACCTGATGCTGCTGCCTGTTATACCTGATGTGATTCTTTATGTGGAACTGGGAAATTATCTTTTATCTAGAGAGTAATTTTTTGTTTGTTTGTTTCATATTTCTCTCAGAACTTCTTTACTATCTCAATTTATCACTCTTCTTATTACATATATTTGTTTTCTTGTTAATACACTGTCTCTGTTCCTAAGTGCTGGGATTTCACATTTGTTTGTGAAATAGTACCTTTCAAGATAAGTTATCTTGAAAAAAGCACAAGTAGGAGATACTTTGTAATGGTTAAAGTTGCAACTTTAGCCATTACAAAGTATCTCCTACTTGTGCTTGCACAAAGGAATAGCTGTGGCTGTTGCTGGTAGTAGTTTGTCATCATTTAGTGAGGCAGGCTGTGAAATAAGGACTGTGCTTTGTCACTGGAGCAGAGCTGCTAATTACATTCAGATATGTTCTTTTTTGTCCCCCCTTGCCCTTTTTTCCCCCCCCTCTGTATTTTTTTATTTTCAGGGTAAATTTTCTGCCTCTGCATTTGTCTGAAATTCAGTTTTCTGAAATCCTTTCCCTTTGAATTCTGGTGGATTTCTCTCCTGCTGTCCCCACGCTTTGCAGTGCAGTGCACATCGACATGAAACCTCACCTCCAACAGGAGACAGAACCCTCCCTGACAATCCCCCTTCCTCCTCTGAGCATGAAAATCACAGGATGATTGAATCATAGAGTGGTTTGGGTTGGAAGGAACCTTAAAGATCATCCAGTTCCAACCCCCTGCCATGGGCAGGGACGCCTTCCACCAGCCCAGGTTGCTCCAAGCCCCATCCAACCTGGCCTTGGACACTTCCAGGGATGAGAGAGCCACAAAATACTGTGCAAGCAATCAAAGCCAGCTTCATCCAAAATTTATGTCTTCATCTCCTGTAGCATGAGCATATGAAAACCTTAAATTAGATTAAATATTCACGACAAGAGTACACTTTCTCCTTGGAGTCTGTCAAAACTAGCAGAGAAGAGTAAAAGTAGTGATTGTAGGCAAAAGCCAGACACATGCATTTCAGAAATACTAAAAAAATGCTCTCTTAAATAAGTAGAGAAGTAACCACTGCAATAATGTACCAGAGAAAGAAGAAGGTTTTTAATATCTGAGGGATTAATCTAATCAAAGGTTAGATATATCTTCACTGTGGATGCCTGTAGCTGAACTAATCCTTGCTTTCCTTTCTAGTTATGGAAATCCAGTTCATACCATCACCAGAAAGCAGAGCATGAATCACACCAACCTAAGGGAGGCATGCAAAATAAATGAGAAAAATCATATCCAAAAAGGGCTGTTTGTCTCCACTAACTTTAAAGGAACCTGTGTTGTCAACATCCAAAGGTGGGTGTGATGAATCCCACTCTTGTCTTCAAGACAAGTCCTTTTGTCACTCCAAAGAGATGCTTTATCCAAACATAAATCACTGACTTCAATAACTGAATAAATTTTAATGTCTTCTGATGCCAGATGAATGGAAAGGTGTGAAACTTAATCCTGATAAAAGCAACTACTTTTTTCAGACAAGCTTTCAGTGATGGAACACATTTCCATAAAAAATGATAGAGAGCAAGGAGTACAGTTTGGAATGGAAGGAGTTGGAAAATAAAAAACATACCAAGATTATCAAGAGGGAGCATTAATAATGGTGAAATAAATTTACTAGAACCTGTTGCAGCTTGAAAGTTACAATCAGTTCAGAATTACTAAAGGTCAAGGGAAAAAAACCTAAAATATATTACCCTAAACATCAGATTCATCTACTTTCACCTATTATACCTTGCCTGGGCAAAGTGAAGAGTGGATTAGACAGGCAAAGGATCTGATGGAATCAGGAAATCTCTATATTCTCAAAATATCCTAGAAAAGAAAACCACTCATTTTATTTTCTGAGGTAATTAATAAAATCCAAACAAACTAAAAAATAAAAAAACCCCACCAGCCTCTGTTCGTATTTGGATCTGGATCTCTAATCTGTGATGGGATTTATCATTTTGCTGTTTGAATTTGTTATGTTTTCTTTAAATAGGTGCTGAATTTCCTGATCTTGTCAGCTCCCTTTCAATGGGAACAATGATTATTAGAGTTACACAGGGAAATATGGGTTGCAGAAAGCAAAGCAGAGAGTGAGTTAATTACCAAAAATCAAAGTCATGGAGAACAAAAGGCCTCATATATCACATGGCAGAAAGACATGGTGGAGTGTCACTTCAGGAAAAAGCTCCTCAAAGTGATTCTTTAGCGCTCTCTTTTATCTCCGAGCTGTCTCACTTCCATTTTTATTAATCATTTATATTTGCTTTACATAATCACACAACAAGCAGTGCACAAAGTCAAAAGGTTTAATATAACTTCTTTTGTATTTCTGTCATAGCAATACCATCTCAGAATTTAAGAGCAACTCTGCGTGTGTTTTAAATTTGAAACAGAGAGTTCCTCACATGCTGCTTATTTTAAACACCACCTTTGTTTCTGCTCTCTGCTCAATCAAAGCACTGTCTGATTGCAGATTCTGACACAACAGAAGGTGGATATAACACATTCTCATCCTAAGAAATTGGTAGCTTGTAAGGGTTTTTTTTCCCCTGCAATAGCAACATTAGCAGGAATCAGATGTTACCTATGCCCAGGGCAAATACTTTTTTTGTCTTTTTTTTTTTTTTTTTCATCAACATGCCATGAATTCACTAAATGCCTGCCTTTACAGCCTAATTCTTTCTTACTGAGTTTATATATATACCTTGTATAAAGGTTAAAGCATCCTCTCTTCAGTCAGTTCTGATCTTTGCATTTATCCAACTGTAGCTGTGTGAATCCATTTCTCATTCTTGTGGCTCCTGTCCACCCGTGCTGCTGCTCTAAAGATGCTGCTTTTGTCATTTCTTTAGGGAGAGATTTTATGCAGGGAGACAGTGATGGGTTAAGTGGGAATGCTTTTAAACAGAAAGAGATTTAGCTTAGACATGAGGAAGAAATTCTTCCCTGTGAGGGTGGGGAGGCCCTGGCACAGGTTGCCCAGAGAAGCCATGGATTCTCCATCCCTGGAAGTGTCCAAGACCAGCTTGGATGGGATTTGGAGCAACCTGGGCTAGTGGAAGGTGTCCCAGCCCATGGCAGGGGGTGGGACTGGGTGATCTTTAAGGTCCCTTCCAACCCAAACCCTTCTAAGTTTCTGTGATTCTGTGATATCTGAGTGTCTCACAACCCTGGGGATCAAACCCACCAAAACCCTTGTGAGAAGTGGTGAATGAAAGGTTTTTGAAATACTGCCAAAGATACAAGTCTAGGACTCAATCCATTTCTTCTTGGTGAAGAGATTCTTAAAATAGTTTGTCTGCACTGAAAGTGAAAGTACAAGATGAGTTTATTCCACCGAGTGAAGATGTCTCCAGTATAAATGTTTACACATACAAATGTGGAGGGACTATCACTTCAGCCTCCTCTTCCATATGCACACATCCTCAGTGCAAATAAGGTCAATAATTTCTGTTATAAGACACGTTGCTCATGCTGATTTCAAGTGCTTTTACAGCCAAAGATAAAGTACATCCCTCAGATGTCTCCCATGATATCCTTGGCTTTTCCCCAAGTACGTGCAGACTTAATACCATTAGATCTCCAGGCAGTATAAATTCACATATTGCAAATTGCTGTAGCACCATTTAACCTTTCAAAACAACTTCTCCACGTATTTCTCTCTTTTTTTTTTTTTTTTTTTTAAGCAATAAATACACAACCTGCAAGTGCATTAAGAATTAAGCTGAGGTTATTCCTGTTCTGCAGTGATGGTCGTGTCTGATGTATGGAAGGCCTGAGCTGAGGTTGTGTCAGTGACTGTGTTGTCCTATTTCTCCTGCCTTTCCTCAGTTCCCCCATTTAAAAATGGCAATCACAATGCTGGTCTCTCCTGGAGAACACCAACAACACATCTGTGAATTAAAGATATTCCCTTCATCTCCTGGAAGCACATGATCCCCCCCACACACCTGACTTAGAAATGCAGAACCCCTGAATCTTCGGCCCAGGGCAACCCACATTCCAACAAATCTTTGCCATCAGCATGAAGAGGCCGAAATGGAAGTTGGTTTTCTGTATATTTGTGACTACAACAGCTAATTTTGAAGCATCTGGTCTGCTGATAAATATTTCAATGAGCCATGGAGCCAGGGACATCACAGCATTATGCAGTTTTCTGCAATAAGCAGGAAAACACAATCCAGCTGCAGTGCCTCTAACTCTGAATGTTCCTTTTAGTCATCTCTAGTTCTTTTTCATGAGCAATAAAGCACATCAGTCTATGAATTCTGCTCTTTTACACTTAGAACCATAATGAAATGCTCTGAATGAACAAGGATTGGAAATCTAGGAAAAAAAAAACCCCAAACCAAAACAAAATGTCATCACCAGCAATAAAGACTTTATAAGCTTTAGAGCTGCAGTTTTTGTGGACGTCTCTTTCAGGTGTGTTGTTTTTTTTTTTTTCCCCAAAGAGATTTCCAAATCATGACAGGGGAACAGGCTGGCTTCACAGAAACATTTTGATTGCACAGAATTGTCTCCAAGTAAAATTGCCAGTGATCATTCCCATTTGAAGCACTTCAGAGCATCTCCGAAGGAATCACAGGCAGAAATTTGCAGCAGGAATCAGAATTAGCTCTGCAAAAGGGAAGCAAAGAGCCTGGGGATTCCTGAGAAAAACAAACAAAGTGTTGGGGAAATAATAATTATCCTCTGTGGTTCATCACAGAGTCCTGCAGTGCCCACGGGCAGAGAGAACGGGGTTTGTGTTCTGCATCCCTGAAAAGCTGAGTCTGGGAAGAGAACCTGCAAACAGCCATCTCCCCACGGATAATTCAGTGTTATGGAAGGGGTGGATGGTCACAGGGATGCTTAGACAGCCTCATGTCCTCTTTCCTCTGGATTTAGAGTCATTCCAAACAGAAAAGTGCTTTTCCTGCACAGCTGAGTGTAAATGTCGATGTGTTAGAGAACAAAAACAGCAGGAAAGGAGAGTGTTTTATACATTTGAGGTTGCTGGTGGTCAGAAAGGGATCACAGAGTAGAATCAGGGAATCATTAGGGTTGGAAAAGGCCTCCAAGATCATCGAGTCCAACCTCTGGCTGAACAACACCTTGTCAATTAAAGCACAGCACTGAGTGCCACGTCCAGGTGTTTCTTGAACAATTCCAGGATGGCGACTCCCCCAGCTCCCTGGGCAGCCCCTTCTGATGTCTGACCACCTTTTCAGTGAAAAAATATTTCTTGATATCCAACCTGAGCCTCCTCTGACACAATTTGAGGCCATTTCCTCTTGGAAGAGGCATTTAGGTCCCTACATTTCCTACGGGCAGCTACATGAGTAGCCTTGCCTTGGAAACTAGAAGTGGTGTAGCTCACTTTTCATCATGAATGAGCCTAGAAAACCCAATTAGGGAGTATGTCGGTTTCCTTGTTTCTCTCAAATCTAAAGCAGTGATTTTCAGTATCTTCTCATCTGTTAACCCCTGGGGTTTTGTCCCTCTCTGGTGCTATATAGCAAATTTAAACCTCAAAACATCTCAGCTGTGTAATTACCACAATCAGGGAAAACGGGGGGAATATCATTCATTTGGAGTCATCCAAAATTATGACTTTCCAGGTCACTGAAAAATGGAATAGAGAGGAAATGAAGAGTGCAATGACACCAACCCCACCTTCAGGGCAGGGAGCCTTTGGGTGCCAACACCAAAGCAGAGATGGATTTCAGCCTGTTCCACGTTCTGTGTGGAACTAGGTAAATGCATATTCATGGCTGCACAAAGCAGCACAGAGAGGGGAGGAAGCAGCAATTTAATAAGTGGAAAATTAAAATTTGGAAGACAATTAGGAAGAGACAAAGACTACTCCAGGGTGTGATGGTGTCAGCCCCTGAGCCAGCCCCTTGGGAGGTCTCTCAGGTCCATGTGAATGATAAATACACCTTCAGCTGCAGAACTGTGCAGGACAGACATGCTTGACACAGAGATATTTGCTGCAGCTTGGCTGTAAAATGCACCTTTGGTTTTGGTGGTGCCCTCGGGAGTTCCACCTTTAGAGGGAAATGTTAAAGGGAAATATTAAAAGGAAACGTTAAAGGGAAATATTAAAAGGAAAGGACAGGAAAGGGGGGAGGAAGAATGCCTGGTTTTGTGGGGTTTGTTTTGCCCCAGATCAAAAGAGGATGGTATTCACCAAGAGACTTGGAATAGGATCACTCCACTTGGTTTTTCCAGGAGCCAGACCTGGTTTACAACCTCAAACTGCAGTGAGCAATCTCAGCCATCCCCCTGATCACAGCTGAGGAGAAAAACTCCTGTAAAGGCTTGTCCTGCTCAGCATGTGGCCAGATTTGGTCCTCAAAATGGATATTCCTGGCCTTCAATAATCTCCCTCTGGACCAGAGGTGACCTTGAAGGAAAAATCTCTGCCATCCTGCTGGATCCATGCTTACAAATCCACTGGGCTCAAACAGGCTCTGCACATCCCAGTGTTTATGGCCAGGGTGTCCAAGGGACAATTAAGCCACATTCCCAAATGAATCACACTCAGACTGGGAGGAAGGAGGAATATAACCTGAACATTAGCTAATTAAAGGTGGTGGTGGTGGTGGGGAGAACACTCCAGAACACAATCCTTTGAAGGGATTTGAGAAAGCTTTTTAGCAGGTTTTCTCTGGGGAACAAAGATCTCATCACGCAAAATTTGCTCAGTAGTGTAACTTGGAGACCCAATTTTACCTCTTCATCCTCAAAAAAGCTGCTCCTAGTCATATTTTCAGTCAGCCTCTGCTTTCTGAAGTCTGGGTAACACTTTTCAGGATGCTCAGAACATCTCTGATCTCAAAGGAGTGTTTATCAAACAGGATTAATTTCCCAGCATGTAAATAAACTAAGGAGGTTGTAGAGAGGTGGGGTTTGGACTCTTCTCCCTGGTGACAGGATGAGAGGAAATGGCCTCAAGTTGCATCAGGGGAGGTTTACATTGGATATCAAGAAAAATCTCTTTGCCAAAAGGGTGGTCAGGCTTGGGAAGAGGCTTCCCAAGGAAGTGGGGAAGTCACCATCCCTGGAAGTGTTCAGGAGGCTTGTGGATGTGGCACCTGGGGACATGGTTTCGGAATGAACACAATGGTGTTGGGTTAACACTTGGACTCCATGATCTCAGAGGTCTTTTCCAACCTAAATGTTTCTGTGATTTTATGATTCTAAACTTCTTCTCACCGTGGCAAGTGTTGTTTCAAAAAGTGGAGGTTCGTTTCTTGGCCAAGGTCTCCCAGTCAGGGCCTGAGAATCTTCACCTCCTCCCAGCAAGATTTTATTTTACAGGATCACTCACTACATCCAGCTGTACCTTGCTGGGCAATACTTACTCATCTACAGCTACACCCGTCCTGAGGTGGGTTGTGGGGGGACTACAAACCAAGGACATAAATGTGCCCCTGCATCTGCATCAAGAAAATATGGAAAATCCCCAGTTGTCCTCCAAGGGCCTTGTAAATGTGTCTAAAATCTAACATGTCCAATATTCAGTTTCTTTATCTCAGGCAGCTGATGGATGAAGAAAGAATCATAGAATTGTGGAATGGTTTGGTTTGGAAGGGACCTCTAAAGGTCATCTTATCCAACCCCTTGCCATGGGCAGAGACATCTTCCACTATCCCAGCTGTCTCCAAGCCCTGTCCAACCTGGCCTTGAACACTTCCAAGGATGAGGCAGCCACAGCTCCTCTGACCAGCCCGTGCCAGGGCCTCCCCACCCTCACTGTGAAAAACATCTTCCTCAGGATCAGGGAATTATCCCTGGAATAGCCAACAATTCTGACACACAGCAAAGGGAAGCTGGGCTGCCCCTTTGTTCCAGAGCGTTTTGCTTGTCTGGTTTCTGGCAGGTTCTGAGCTGGGTTTGTTATCTCTGCTGTGCCACGTCCCTCAGCTGCACACCCTGAGCCTGAGCAGGAGCAACAAGAGGAAGGGCAAAGCAGCAACAGCCCAAAAATGCTGCCTGGCATCCTGGAACAGGCTTGGTTTATGGGTTTGGTGGTTTTTTCCCCCCTTTTCCACAGGGAAATGAGCATCAGGAACATTTCCTTGCTGTGCACAGAGGTCCAGTGATGTAAAGGTGACGCGTGGAAGGAATCAAAGACGTCATTCCCGTTCGAGCCAAATGGGGAGGCTTTTCTATATATAATAAAGAGTAATAATAAAATACTGCAACTGTCTGTCTCTGACTGGCAACAGGCAGCCTTAAAAATCTATTAAAGGAGATTAAGGATCTGGAAAGCATTTCAGTTCACAAGCCAATGAATGTAAGAGCTCTGAAAGGGAGAGCTGGAAGGTCTGAGGTCCTTCTGCTACCACTGATGATAAATGTAAACAGGATTTCAAACAGTGCAGAGGGAACCTCCTCAGTCTCACACAAAGGATTGATTAGGGAGGGAGCTCAGGACTGTAGCACAAAATGCACACCCTTTGCTTGTGAACAGGGTTGTTTTCAGATGGCCAAATCTTCTTTTAATCCCCAGTGCAGATATCACATGAGCCAGCAGTTCTGGGTCTATTTTTCCTTGCAGATAATGAGGTTAATTGACAGCTGCAGCATCCTGATAAGGCCTGCTGGAAGATGAAATGCAGGCCCAGAGATAGATGGAACAAGATAACTCTAATGACCAGCATCAACAGGGATGCTGACCATGATTAAATCTGTGCTTTCATGGAAAGATGGGGGAAAAAAAAAGTTACTTCTCTGTGTGGTTTCTTTTCCAGCAAATAATCCAATAACAGTAAATGAGGCACTTAAATCCAAGAGGACCAGTGCAATGATTTCTTGTAATTTGGAGAGTTACACACCTGAGAATCAGCAATAGAAGAACAGGGTGTGTGTGTGTGTGTTGACAAGCAGTTGTTTTAAAAGCGTTGCAGAGGGAGAGAAAATAAGATTCGATGTGATCCTCTTTGTCTGTGCAAAAATAAGAGTGGGAGTAGTTATTGGCTGTATAAAGAGGAGAAGAATGTGTTATTTTTGCTCTCTATAGTGTTTCTGTGGAATTCCTCCAGGGAAACTGCACATCCATGTGCACTGATGCTGGAAAAAAAAAAATTAAAATTATTAAAGCTTACAGAAAATGCTTGACGTGATTTATCTGCTAAACTGACATTTGCTGCTGAGCAGGTCAGACCCAGCTCATTTTATAGTCAGTGGGAAGGAACAGGCACTTTTCAGGTGCAAGCCACGTGGCACACTTCAGATATTTATTTTAGGGTGAGATAAATCGTGGCCTGGTTTCCACTGAGTGTTCTCACTGGCTCTACAGTGACTGCCAAGAGTCAAGAGGAAATCCCACCAGTAGAGATATTTCTATTGAAATTGTGCTTAATTGTATAAATCACAGTCTGAAAAAAAAACCAAAAACAAAACAACAAAAGAAAGAACCAAACCAACAAAAAAAAAATCTGTTTTGCTTATCACAAAATACTTAGATTAGACTTATAATGGTGGTATAATATATGAATATAACATTTGGGAAGGAAATAAGGGCTTCTGATAAGCTTTTAAACCTAATTGTGTAAGATAAAGGAGGAGGGGCTGGAAGTTGAAGTCAGGTTATTTAGTATTGGAAATAAAGCCTGTTTTTAGCACTCAGTAAACAACTCCATGTCAAGCCACGATGTCTCCAAATAAAAATAGGATGTCCTTCTGGAGGAGACGCCTTAACCAGAACAAATCTTTGAGCACAGGCTCAATGTGGGCTGAATATCATAAAATTAGAGGATTTTTTGGTTTTAAGAAGACCCTGAAGATCACTGGGTCCAGACATAAACTTGACAGTGCCAAGCCCATCACTGAACTCTGTCCCCAAGTGCCACATCCACACGGCTTTCAAACCCTTCCTGGGATGGTGACTCCACCACTGCCCTGAGGAGCCCTTTTCCAACGCCTGACAACTCTTTCCATGCAGGAATATTTCCTAATATCCAAACTAAACCCCTGCTGGTGCAACTTGGGGCCATTTGCTCTCGTTATTTGGGAGGAGAGATCAACCTCCACCTGGCTCCATCCTCCTGTCAGGCAGTTGTGGAGAACAATAAGGTCCCCTTTTGGATTCTCTTTTCTCCATTGTTCTCCATTGTTCTCCTGTAGTCAAGGTTAAAAATCAAAGTGTTATATTTACTCTTTAACTCTGTCAAACACAGATAATTGAATCTTTCTTTCCCTCTCTCTCTCTCTCTTATCCTGTTTCTCTCTTTCTCTCTTTATTTACATAATGTGCAACAGAAGTGGGCCAAAAAATTTTGCTTATAAACAGAAAGCATTTTCTTGTGACTGATAAGAAGTTTTCCTTTCAAACAGTGTTTCAGTTGTTTTATTTTTGGCTTTGATGTTGTTTTTTTTTATGACTTTTTGTAAAACATCTCTAATAAACTGTGGGATGTAATAACGCTCAGAAGGAACTAAAACCAATTAAAAGATTTTATAGAGTTTCAGTGAATCTACACGATTCAGAGAGTCAAACATTTTGAAAGGATGATACACAATATGAACCTCATCTTTTTTTTTGGAGATCCAGTGATTGCCACAAACTCTGGTAAAACTTTAGGGATTGTTGCTCTGACCAGGGCCAAAGTCTTCCCTGGGTCTGGGGAAGCAGCTCATATTCTGCACCTTCCCTGAGCTTAAGGAAAGGAACTCAAATACTGCAGATAACTCAACATGGCCTATTTATCCTCAGAGACAGTGTAGAAATTCACAAAGTATTTCAGACTAATTAAACCATCCGCTTTGGGTTGTACCCATCCTCCTTAAACACATCTCAGTGTCTCAGTTTAAGGTCCAGTACATGCAGCCTGGCTTCTCCCTTCTGTCACTACCTGTGTTATTAAATCTCCTGTAACCTGCAATAAATTATTAATTAGGAAAACAACCTCATGTCTGACAAGGCTGTTTTTGCCAATTTTGTCAAAGCCATTAACCTTGTTAGAGGTATGTGCTTGTTCCATCCCCTTATCCAGCAAACTGTGACATCAGTATAAACAAGGTTATCTGCCTCTTGCCTGCAGGAATACTTGACTTTTTTTTTCTTTTTTTTTTTTTTTTTTCAGCACTGGTGAGAGCTGAGTCTTTCCTGAAAGTCTTATAAAAACAGGGAATGCAGATTTGAGCTATCTCTGCCTGGTCCTCTCAATTCCCTTGTTGTTGTTTCAGGTCCCTGAGGTCACAAAAACCTGACCCGTGTGGAGATCATGCAGAACAGTAACAACTATTGCTGGTTTAATGTGAACTAGCAAGAAGATATTTTAGCTGATTTTAACTCTTTTTCTTTTTAGTCATTGACTGAAATGTTCTTCTGAACAAAGCAAGCTTTCATTTTCCTTCTTTAAAATCAGTCTACCTGTGGAATTCACCTGCAAGGGGAGAGGCCACATGACACAAACAGTGAAATACAGAGAGAAAATGTTATTGGTGGATTATTTAGCTTTTAAAGAAATTTCTAAAGAAGCTGTTGGTCAGTATTACACATCTGTAGCACAACTCATGATCCCCAGGTGACCAGACTCACAAAATATTTGCAGGTCTGTATGAAAAGAACATTTATGGCAAGATAACGAGATACTTTAGGCCCTTACAAGAACTTTTTTTCCAAGAACAGGGGAGAGCCAAGGCAAAAAATCACAGGGGAAGACAACTGCAAAGCTTTTTGGATGTTCATCACTTCTGGGTGATGGTCTCCACATGGGAATCTTGGAGATTGGAATCACTATTTTATTTCAAAGGCCAGACTTTTGACTCCCTTTGCAGAACAAATTGACGGATCTTAAGGCTTTACTGTCCTGGAATTTTGATGTGTGATTATGACCATGTAACAGGAACTCCTTCTCACATTCTTTCTCCTTTTCCTCTTCTCCCTTTCTACTCCTATTTTCCCCAGTCCAGAAAAAAAAAAAAAAAAAGTTTGGTTGGGGAATATTTTTTTCATTCATTTTACATTCATGACAAATTCAGATTGTGACTGTCAGCATCATTTCCTTCTGAAACGAAAATTTGCCTGGAAATATCTTCTGGCATTTAAGAATCTGTGCTTCAAAAAGATGCCAGGTCAGGATGAGAACAGAAGAAAGTCCACAGATCTCCACTGAAACAGATGAGCTGCAAGTTCGTTGGAAGGAAACTTCTTCTTCTGTGGTTTTCTTGCTTCCTTTGTTCCTTACAATGCCAATAATTTGACAGCACGGTGCTAAGTTATGGTCAGTGCTCCAGACACCTCTGTGCTCTGTTCGTAACGTTTGTATTGACAGCATTTTCACATGCACAGGAAGGTTTTATTGTCACCATGATGGTTCCCACCCCTGCCTTTTGGTAGCTTGTCATTTTTATTGCTTTCCTTCGAAGAACTTCTTCTTGTTTGTGTCTTCTTTTCAAACTCAAGTCCTGTTCTGGAGGAAAATAAGATTTTTCAGGAGGTTTGGATAATACACAGAGATCTTGGTTATGTCCTTTTTGAATTCAGTTTTCCAGTCTGCTTTAATTTTGATTTTTAACTTTTCCATAATTTTAATTTTAACTGACCTTTCTTCTTATTCCCTTCCAGCTGGGCTCTTTAATGAGACAATCAAAGAATTTTCACTAGAAGTTCAATATATGTCATTAAATGCTCAGAGCTTTGATGCTAGTGCAAGATTCTAATGGTTTTTCAGCTGTCCTTGGTTGTGTGGGATGTACATCCACTTGGGACACACCTACAGGACACCAATGACGCATCTGGAACACATTGGAACACCTCTTAGGAAATCAAGAAACCAAGGGAAAAATTAGTTGCTAAAACCGACATTTATAGTCAGGAAACTTCTTACACAACCCTGCCTTGAAAGACTGCCTAGCCAGGCTTTCCAGGTCCTTCTCACCACTGTTAATGGTGTGTGCTGAGAAGAGGAAGATGTTTTAAAAAAATCACGACCAGTCTTGAAATTATTGCAGAAAAATGAGGGGCAGTCTGGCTGTTGTTTGGTAAAATCTAGAGGATCCTTAAGTGGAGAGTGAATTTCTCTGTTTGTGTTTGCTTTGCTGGTTATCAGGGATAACTTTAAGCTGCTAGGAAGGTCATCATCCTGGGATAATCTGAACAGATCAGTCACTCCTGCTGGATCCATCAGGATGAACCAATCGGCCTCTTCTCCCAGGCAACTTGTTATAGGACAAGGGAAAACAATCTAAAATTGTGCCAGGGGAAGTTCAGGTTGGGTATTAGGAGAAATTTCTTCCTGTAAATTTTGGTTAAGGGTTGGAACAGGCAGCCCAGGGAGTTATGGAATCACCATCCTTGGAAGTGTTTATAAATGGAGTACTTGTGGCACTTGGGGAAATGGTTTAGTGGGCAGAGTGGTATTTGGTCAAAGTTTGGGCTTGATGACCTTGGAGGTTCTTTCCAGCTTTAATGATTTGATGATTCTTATCAGCCATCCTGACTTCCTACAGTGCCATGAGACCCCCTTTTCCTGAGTGCATTCCTGGGCTTCCACCCAAAAGAAGCCAAAGTGCATAATGGGATAGTTCTGTCCTGCCATGTAGTTGAGGGCCATCAACATCCACACGTGCATCCACATCCCAAAATTAATACAGATAAGGAAAATCCTGCCTAGGCCCTCCTCTTTCTACAGGAGAGTTATTTTAATTAACTGTTTGATTTAATCTTCCTGTGAGGTTGGCATAAGATGTTCACTAAAGTACACAACATCTGTGTCATAAGGTGTTTCTTGCAAGTTTTTTTTTTCTAGAAATACATTGAATATCCCATTTCCAGGACAAGGACATAATTCAGTGTGATAGGGGTGCTTTAACAATATAAAATTATGACCTGGAAAGGCAAACAAACAAATAATCCCTCCCTTCCCCCAGTTTTTGGGAAAAAAGTGTTTCCAGGAAGGAAAAGGAAGCTGGGCAGAATTATAGCACTGACTAATTTATCCACCAAAAATGGAATTCAAAATGCATTCCATTATTTGGGTGAAAAAGCCTTTTCACTAGAAAAAAATAAAATTACCAGCTCTTCCAACATATTAATCACATTTGTCATTGTTAAAATTTCAGCTTGTTTCCCCTGCCATTTAGGGAACCCTTTGAGAATGGAATGAAATAACATCTTAAACGAGGAGCAATTACTTTTTTTTTTTTTCCTCTGACAAAACAGGAATCTTATTCTAACCTGAACTTCAGGGGATTCATTTACCTGTGTGCAAGTACCTGTTGATATTAGGGATGCTCAGCTGTTGAGGGCACCAGCAATTTTATTTAGGAATCAGACTCCTATCCTACATCTCCCTTGACCAGATTCCTTTTTTTAGCTTTGGCCCTTTCAGTCTGTACCATTTTCACAGAGAATAAAGACATTTAATCTGTGAATTCTTCACCTGAGGGAGCATTTGGCTGGTGTGAAATAAATGTGCTGTGCTCCTCTGCTCCTCTCCCTCTCCATTTCAGGAAGGAATTTTTACTTTCTCCTTGGTGTCCCAAGCCAGAAGAGATGTGATTTCATAGACTCAAAAAATTATTTAGGTTGGAAAAGACCTCCAAGATCCTTGAGTCAAACTGTTAAACTGTGTCGTGTTCAGCACTAAACCTTGTCCCCAAAGGCCACACCTTCCCAGCTTTTAAATCCCTCCAGGGATGGTGACTCCATCACCTCTCTGGGCAGCCTGTTCCAGTGTCTGGCCACCCTTTCAGTGAAGAAATATCTCCTAATATCCAATCTAAATCTGCTCAGGTGCGAGTTGAGGCCATTTCCTCTCACCCTGTTGCCTGGGAGAAGAGACCAACCCCCACCCCACCACAAGAACCTCCTTTCAGGCAGGTGAGGAACTGCCTTTTCAGCCCAAGTTATTCTTTACTTGGCTCTCCAACAGCCTTTGAGAGCTGCATCCAGATGGGAAAAGATAAAAAAATGCCCAGAAACCCTCTAATCTTCCCCACCAGCAATATCCCCAACACGTCCTGCTGTTTTCAGGTAAATATTTGGGCCATGGAAAGTGAGCTGAACAACGTGGCACCGACAGACAAAGCCACTTCTCACCATTTTCTGTCAAGCACAGATTCAGCTGCTCAGTAGGGACCAAACAGACAGGTAAAATGAGCTTCTGTTGTGCTGTGTGCAGTGTCAATCCATTTTACAAGCCCCACTGTGGTGACCTGAGAGAAACCTGTGGCTTGCTGCACACGATTTTTTTTCCACTTGGCTTGTTTTATGGCTGGGAGGGGGAAAATGAGGCTGGATGGAAGGGCTGGAATGAATACATGCAGTCCTGAGTGTTTTCAATAGAACATTAATTGAAATGTTGTAGATACTGTTTGCCTCAGCTGTAGCTGTTCATAATAATTAGGTTGATGTATTCGGAGAGGAACAAAAAAAAAAAATCTCTCTCAGAGAGAAAGAAATTTGAGCACTGGGTTGGGGATTTGGGAGCCTGGTAAACTCCTGGTCCTGGTAAATTGGACATGTACAAGTCCTGGAGGCAGATGGGATGCATCCAGCAGGGAGCTGGCTGACAAAATGCTGCCAGTCTTCATCTTCTTTGAAAGTTTGCAGTGATTATGAGATCTCCCTAATGAAAATACAATAAAGTAAAATAAAATAAAATAATATAAGCCATGTTATGCCTTACAAAAAGACAAGGAGGGTTCAGAGAGCTACATGGCACTTACCTTATCACAATCCCTGGGAAAGAAGCAAAACCCACACACAGGGAAGAAGCTCTTCCTCATTTCCAGGTGGAGCTTCCTGGGCATCAGGTTCTGCCTGTGGCCTCTTGTCCCGTTGCTGGGCACTCCCAAGCAGAGCCTGGTGCATCCTCTGACCCCTCCTTGATTTCTTTCTCCTTGACCTCACTATATTGAAGCTTTGGAGTGTTTGTATCATGAACTCCACCTTGCCTTCACTCTGCCAGACCTTCTACAGCAGCTCAGGAGAGGTGTGGGATTCCCAGAGGTCATTTCTCCATCTGTCAAGCTCATGAAGCTGCCTTGCTAATGATAATACGGGTGGAAAGAGTGGGAGCTGAGGAATGAGCACATCCCATTTCCTCAGGAGTGTCAGAGACTCCTCCAGGTCTGTGGTCGAAAATCTGCCCCAAAATCTGTGCTGATGAGTTGCCCCTGACAGCTGGAATGTGACTGTGGGAGAGGTGTACACCCCTAATTCCTGGAAATTCAAGTTAAAATGGCACCTCACCGCTGACATGACTGATTTTGGCCGCAGGTTGATGGAGTGACAGCAGGCACACAATCAGCTGTGACACTGTGACAAAACCCACAGTGACTTCTCCAAACACAGCCACTCCTGACCCTCTGGCTGTGCCTTAAAGCAGGTGATCCAAGATCACTGTACATGCAATTCCATCCTGGGCAAAGCTCCAGGAAAGAAACACTGCATCTCAGGAGCTGTTTATTTAATTTACCACTACCCTGACCACAACAACTGTATAAGGACAGTTAATTGCTTTTCCTGGCAAAACAGATGACCCCTCTGGGGTCTTTACATGTTGTGTCACTTGTGTCCCCAGCCAGGTGTGAGGAGTCTGACAAACTGCAGTGGAAAAAGGGTCAAAAATAGGGTTAGTGAATAAATGTTTCTTAATATCCAATCCAAAACTCCCCTTGGCTCAACCTGAAGCCGTTTCCTCTTGTCCTCTGTCACCTCTTCCTTGGGACCTGGTTACTTGAGATGCCTCACAGGAGGTCAGTGGTCCCCTGTGGCCACCTGGGTCTCAAAGATTGCCTTGCTGAGATCTGGAAGTGAAGTCATGGATTCAACACAGATCCAGAGAAGAGCCAGTCAAGGTGTCAGTGCTCCACCTTACAGTCTTGTGGGGTTTTAATACAAAATGTGAGCTTGGAGATGTCATTTTTCTCTCACTGACCACGGAGGGAGCTGAGGCAGGTGCTTGGGATGCTTTTATAGAGCTCAGCGAAATGATTTTCACCCTCTTTTCTAAGACATAAAATAAATATCATGGCAGCTGGGAGCATTCTGGTTCCTTCCTATATGGCAAGGAGTATTTTTTTCCTTTATTGTCATTCTGGTGAACTGTTAGGATGTTATTTTTTTACTTTCATGTCTAATAAATATTAGATACCAACTTCACAATTTGCCCCTTCCTGACCATATCAGAAAGTAAGTTGGTTTATAAGAATTCCATATGGATGGAGGATCGTCTTCAGGTTTTTTGTTTATTTGAGCAAGACCACATTTAAAATTCAAGTTAATAGTTTAAGATTCCAGAGATTTTTTTTTTTCCTAGTGTTTAATGAATTACTGCTTTTTCACAGCAAGGATATGTAAGAGAACATCTCTGCTCTCAAGCTGACACTGGAGTCCTGTCTTTTGAATAAAACAGGACAAGGGATGCTCAAAACCTCTGAAAAGCAGACAGCCAGTACCTCTCTGCTCCAGTCATGTATCTGCTTCTGCTGCTTATTTTCCAGCTGAAATAACAAGCTTTTCTTTTTGAGAATCCCCAGTAGTTACTGTGGAAAAAATGATGAGTCTTGGGCTAAAAAAAAAAAAAAAAAAGAAAAGAAAAGAAAAAGGCAATTCTAGGTGAGGAGAATACGGAAAGAGGAGAGAAATTCCCAGAGTAACAGAGAGAAATTACCAGAGAGACAGAGAGAAATTCCCAGAGAAACAGAGAACTTGTGTACAGTTTGCTTTAATAATTAAAAAAAAAAAAAAAAAAAAAAAAAAAAAAAAAAAAAAAAGGGAAAGAGAGAAATGGAAAAAAAATGCAGCAAATAGAAGGTTCTGGGCTAAAAAGCTGATTTTAAGTATGTGTGTGATTAAAAAAAGGACAAGATGTCTCCCAAGGGATTTACCTTTACTATTCATAAACACTTGCATATCTGCCTTAGTTTGTCCCCCTGGGGCTCCTTCAGAATTTCCAATCAATTCAGTCAATGGATGGGAAGCTTCAACTCCTCTCATCCTCAATTAGACATCCAGTCCAGGTGAGATGAACCCTGGTTTTGTCCACTGATGGTCAGGGAAGCCTTGGGAGAAGAAACTCACACTCAGTTCTGCTCTACAGGCATCTGGTGAGAGCTGAAGGAAATCCCCCACCTTGGGAAGGGCAGCAGAGCTGGTAAATCCAACATAAAAATAGAAAGATCTGATGTAAAAGATTGCTGGAAAGGCTGTAGAGGGTGGCACAGCACAGGAATCACAGAACAGACACAGCTTGGCAGGGCTGTGTGCTCAAAGGAGCCATCTCCAAAGCACAGCAGGGTTCCACCCTCACAGAATCCACTTCATCCCTTAATTCAGGGAGAAATGGGCAGAGGTTGGGGAAGGGTCACCATCATGACCAACCATCTGGGAACTGAGCTGAGGAGGGACCAACCTGAAGGCACAGACAGTGATGTATCTTGGCCTGCAAAATCAAATTCTCCTTCTTCTCTCCCTCAGAAAAAAGGTCTTTTGACCTCTCCTTCTTAAGTCAGGCTTTGTGATTGATCCTGCTCGGATTTATTTCCACAGTTTGCCGGCTTCCCTTCTGTACAATTTATCTTTCTTGTAAAAACAAAACTAAAAAGAATTGTTTGGGTAGATTATAAATCAATTAGCAAATGCTTCTGCGTGGTCTCAGCTCTCCATCAGCCCAGCTGCCCTTTCCAGGTTTAGAAAGAGCAGAGAAAGATAAGGACAAGTTCCAGAGAGGAGTGTTCCAGGAAAAAAGGGCTCTTTGGACAATTGTAACTGTGCTACATTTGTCAGCTTCAGATTTTCTTGCACCTTTGTGTGAAATATTTGATTCTGAGCATTACAGCACATACCAAGCTGAGCAGAGTGGGTACAGCTGTGGACCAAGATGATCTTCCAGTGGTATAGAGTGTGCTCTGGTTGTTATCAGCTATTGGGAATTTATTTGAGATGTCTCAGCTGAATTCTTATGAAGTTACAATTGATTTAATTTTTTTTTTTTTTACACAGAACCAACGAGCAATTTGTAGCTCTGGAAAGTCATTCCCTGGTGGCCTCAGTCAAGCCTAAACACTTGCATTAGGAAGCAAAACCTGACACATTAACCTTTGCAGCCTTGACTGTCTGCAAAGAGCAGGGTTTAATAAGCTGTGAAAGAACTTATTTAATTAGAAAAAAGCCAAGGCAACAACCAAGTAACCACAAACTACAGGAAGAAGAAGAAATCAGGGCAGGCCCAGTTCTCAAATACAGTAGATTGGTGTGATTCCAGTAAAGTCAGCAATCCTGGGTCAAATTATTTTCCTTGTGGATCTGGCCCCAGGAGGATGAGTACGTGATAATACTGCTGAATCCAAGACAGATGAAAACACTGCTAAACTGAAGTGAGCATTCCCATCTCCCTCCAGCAGAAAGCAGCAAATGGAAAACAGGTCATGTTTCTGCTGCATCTTTCCACAGTTTCCAAAATAATGATTTTGTATGTACTGCTGGATTTTAGTACTATGAACTGCTTTATTTACACAGACACGTCCTCATACACACAGCACCATTTTAATCCACATTTTTCTCTTCTTTTCTTTCCATCATCAGAAATTAAATTATAGCCCTGGTGGCCCTGGGTAATGCACAGTGAAAATACTCTCCTTGAGCTATGATTCCAAATCCCCAAATGTATTTGTATAAATAAACTGCTGAGGTATCATTCCTCTGTCATTTGATATATTAAAAATTAGGATATATTTTTTTTCCCTCTGTGCTCCTCTGTAGCAGGAAATAATTTTCTTTTTCCTTTGCTGTACCACAATCAAAGTTTGTAGGCAGTAGTTTAGCTTAATCATACTTATGCAATTACTGTCAGAGTATGACATTTTCCTTTCACCTTTCCTATTCCCAGCAGATTAAGCTATCAACCCTTCAAGATTATTACAGTTGTTTACATCCAGGTAGCAAAAAAAGAGTCTCAAACAGCAGGAAATCTTGATCTCTGGCTGTAGCATGAACCAAACTGTCTGTATTTTGGGAATTTTTTGGTTTGGTGGCATGGAAGCCACTAACCACACCTGAGAAATGAAATAACCGGGGAAAGACAAATGTTTCTCTCAAAGAAGTTTGAAAAACCACCGTAGAAATTCTAATGTCAAGATTGTTCCACAAACATCCCAGGAGGTGTGTTTTACATGCTGAATGATGGGAACCATCTGGATATCAGGTAATACTTTCAAATTCCTTCTCCTAATTAACTGGCACAATTAGGCTGGCCATGGTTGCTGCACCGAGAGAGAGCTTTGCAGGAGTGCCAGGTAGATGAGCAGGGGGAAGGAGCAGCAGATGAGACGGGCAGGTTTGGATTCTTCACGCTTTTCTTTTGATGCCAATTAAACAGAACCTGCTGCAGGTATCCCTGCCCCTGGGGAAGCTGCACAGAGCAGCTGCTCTGAGGTTGACCAGCACCAAGGCTGTGTGAGGTTCTGAAATGTCAATTTTTGAAAACAGCAGATGTTTTTGTAAAGCTCACACGGCTCCAAGGAGGTGGCAGAGACTTCCAAAATCCACCTGTTTAATCAGCTGTCCCCTCACTTGGCCTTTAGGAAACAGTTCTTGCTCAGGTGAGATATTCTTGCAGATACAACTCCAGAAAGTCCCTGGACTTCCACGTGTGTATCTGCTATAAGTAGGGACATATCATGGAACCACAGAATGGTTTGGGTTGGCAGGGACCTTAAACACCATCCAGTTCCAAACCCCTGCCATGGGCAGAGACACCTCCACTAGACCAGGTCATTCCAAGCCCTGTCCAACCTGGCCTTGGACACTTCCAGGGATGGGAATATAATATAATCCACCTCTTTCCTCTTAAATGCCACAACAAACTCTGCTTTCAGTTCCCTTCTGACCTGCCCACCACCTCTAACTTACAAGCTCAAAGGCACAAAAGAAGTCTTCCTCATTTTTTAATTGATTTCCTGAGGAAAGGAAGCTGCAATCCCACTGCAGGTCTGCCAATCCCCACTCTCCATTAAATACCTTGGCCAGTTTCAATCACCATTAGACAAGAGGTCTGTGTTTCAAGGATATTAAGTCTGCTGAGGATAGCTGGGAAGAAAGAGGAGATGGGCTGCAACTGGTGTTGCAATTATAAGAATTGGATATTCAGGATTTTAATCATAATATTTGACACCAGAGAATCTGCAGATTGGAAAAGAAACCAGATTTTGGAAGGCCTTCTGCTAATGAAGACCTTTATTCTTTTCTTTCTGGATCCCTTGGGCAACCAACACACTCTGGTGAACATTTAAATGGTCAACCTTATTTCTGTTGGTGTTCATTTTATATAAATAGGATCATCTGTTTAATTACTCCGTTCCCTCTAGTTTTTAGAACTACATCAAGTTAATTTTAATTTCTCATATTTTATTCTGCATTTCGTTAAACTGAAGCAGTTACTTAAAGCTTACAATGTTCACATTCAGGTCTTGATTTTCAGCTGGGGTTAAATTACCCAAAGGGTTCTCCTTATTTCTATCATTATATAATCTTCCTTTTCTTTACAACGTAGGACTGAGTCCTCTATAATTGTTACAGAATATTTAAAGCTCATTCAAAATGCTTTCAAAGTTTTCATTTGGAATGAAAATCTAAAATTAAAATCCAATTAAAAAAGCCATTGTTGGAAATTGCATGAACTCCATTTCTTCCCCGAATTTATATTTTAGTTTGAAAGGTAATAGTATGGCATAAAAATTACCATAAATTTAATGAACTGTATTGCTTAAAGTAATAGAAACACTATGAGTTAAACAGGGGATTTCTTCATTTAAAAGGAAAGATGGTGATGGTGTCTCCTTTTAAATGCTCTTTCTGGTGACAAAAATGCAGCAAACATTTCAGACTTGGCTGAATCAAGGAATTTAAAGATGAAGGCATTGCTTTCCCCTCATGATTCAGCAGAGCACCACAACCTGTGTGCAGCCCCAAGCAATGCAGGACTGGACTTTTATCATACACTCCTTAGATTATTATTATTATTTTTGGAACAAGAGTCCCACATTCGGTTCTGTGCAGTTTTCAACCTCTTCCTGCAGCTGAACTCCAGGCACAGCTCAGTTCCCACTCAGAAATCCCACCAGATAATTAGTGTCTCACAGGCTTTCATTAAGCAACCCTTGATGCATCAAGGCTGGGTGGGCTTTCCAGATTTGCTGCTTCTGCCACGGAGATGCAGGAGGCCAATGGACAAAAATATAATCCTTTCCAAGCACAGATGAATAGCTGTGCTAAGTGGGATGAATTACAAAGAAGTGTGGCAGCAATTTGCTGCCTCTCTGATTTGAATTTGTTCACCATGTCACAGAAGAGGGAGGCAGACACAGATAACAGTGCTCTATCAGTTAAATACACGTGTTTTTTTCAGCTTCTTTGCACAAACGTTACTCATTCTCTCTGACTGCCAGGACGATAAATCTCAGGTTGCATTTCGCCCCTCGCTGTGCAACACCTCGTAGAGATTCAAGGCATCCACTGTCAGCAATAAAGCAGCATGAGTCTCAAGGACATTCCCAGCAGAAACAGCTCATTTGAGGATCTTTAATTAATTAAAGGCAGGAATCAGGACTTGCCTGTCTGATAAACTTCCAGGGGTGTTGTACTCTGAAAGTCATGACAGCAAGAGCTCTTGCAGTACTAAAGACATGAATCCTTGGGCTTAATTTTTAGGCTCTTATTTTGTAAAAACCTTATGTAAAATCATTCTAAATAAGTGCACTCATTTCCTGTTTAATTACTGCTTCTTTTGACTTCTGGCTCTGTACAATAATACGTTAAAGAATTTGTCCTGAGGACCAAGAACTGTTTTATAAAGAGATTAAAAAGCACAGGCAAAATTATCATGAGCAATGTGTTGAGTGGACTCAGTCCAGTTCCCAAAGGGCTCTAACACTGCATTAGGCAAAATATTTGTTCAACCTACAGAGCAGTGAGCAAGGATAGAAATAACACGAACTTCCTTTGATCTTTCCTAAGGGCAAAGATAAAAGGATGCCTCCAAAGGTATGGGAAATCTCAGTTTTCTCTTGCCAATACCTTGTAAGTCACAGGGTGTATCTCCATTTTTCATTGTAGTCCTTGTGCTTTGTTTCCTGAACACTCATTTGTAATAGATTTTTCTCAAAATATTTTTTTTTGTTCCTTAGAATACGGCTCGCAGGAAACAGATGGCATCCAAGTAATTCCTCCTCCAAACTAAACCAGACAAATATCAAACCAGAATAATGACTCAACGATTTGCCTTGGTCAAGTTATCTAAGGTTGCCACTCTGGTATTAAACACTTCTTTAATTACGCTCATAGTAAGAGTAATTTTTAAAGGAAACCCTGTAGGGAGATTTGAAAAAATGTTGATATTTCTCCTGGTTTTGTCTTTAACTTCCCATGTTATGTACAGTGAGACCTCTGAGCTTGATGTCTCCTATATCATATGGATCATTAAGGTTGGAAAAGACCTCTAAGATCATAGAAGCATAGAAAGGTTTAAGTTGGAAGGGACCCTGAAGATCATCCAGTTCCAACCCTTGCCATGGGCAGGGACACCTTCCACTAGCCCAGGTTGCTCCAAGCCCTGTCCAACCTGGCCTTGGACACTTCCAGGGATCCAGGGGCAGCCACAGCTTCTCTGGGCAACCTGTGCCAGGGCCCCACCACCCTCTCAGGGAAGAATTTCTCCCTGACATCTAACTTAAAGCTGTCCTCTTTCAATCTAAAACCATTCCCCCTTTTCCTGTCACTGTCTGCCTGTATAAAATGTCCCTCTCCCTCCTTTTTTCAGCCTCCTTAAAGCACTGGAAGGCCACAGTAACATCTCCCTGGAGCCTTCTCTTCTCCAGGCTGAACACCCCAGCCTGCAGACCAGAAGTGCTCCAGCTCTCAGAGCATCTCTGTGGTCTCCTCTGGACTTGCTCCAGCAGATCCACATCTTGCTTGTGCTGAGGACCCCAGAGGTGGAGGCAGCACTGCAGGTGGAGTCTCCTGAGAGCAGAGTAGAGGGGTAGAATCCCCTCCCTTGAGCTGCAGCTCAGGATCCTCGAGTCCAATGACCAAACCAGCACCACCACCAGGTTCCTTGTTAAACCATGGGCTCAAGTGCTCATCCAGAGCTTAGAAAGACCAGGGGTGAGACTCCTATGGCCAAAAACAGCTCTGTTTTTGATCCAGTGACTGCTGGGGCCCTCTATAATTGAAAAGAAGCACAATCTGGGCACATATAATGCCTATAAAATGGAATATGAATTATTCCCTTAAAGTGTTGGTTGGAAGGAGAGCCTGGGATGATGGGTGCAGGCCTGAATGCCAACGTGTTGGGGTGTGACACCAATCCCACCTAAGCTTTTTTTCTCACTTTCACAACTCTGAGTGACGAATTTGACACGTAACTACTTTGAAGAGCAAGTGAAAGCAAAGAAATGAAGTGCAGTAACGTGTTTATAAATATATATATGACCACATTTGTAGATGTGGCACTAAGTGGTGGACCTGCATGTGTGAGGTCAGTGGTTGGAGTCAGTGGTCTTGGAGGTCTTTTCCAACCTTAATGGTTCCAGGATTCAGTGATTCTCTGCACAACACACAAATTTATGTCCATATATGTAAAAGTGTATTTTTAGGTTTATATTTCCAGGTTATGGTAAAGGTTTAAATTTCGTACCATACCTGGTACCTGAGAGACTGCCAGGAAAAAAAGCTGATATTCTGTTGTAGGTGGTGCAGATACATGGCAGTTGAGGTGACCCCTTAATCATCATCACCTCAAAATCCTCAATCACAAACTGTCCAGGATGCACAGTCTGACTCTTGCCTTCAGTGCAAATTAATAATGTAAGAATTGAGTGACTTTATCAAAGTTATATGGGGAGCAAAGTTCCCCTCCTAAGATCCCATAAGGCAGAATCAATATCTGAATTAATTTGATCAGGCACAGTCTAATTTCATGCAAGAAGCCCACTCTGCCTTCCCAAGCAGCCGAGCTGAAGTGGCCTCTCCACGTTCACAGTTGTAAGTACACCGTGCTCTGCCTGGCTATAAATTAGCCCTTCACATCCCCAGGCAAAATTGTAGAGGTCCTCTGCTAGGAAAATACTCGAGCAGGCACAATAAATGGGCATTTTAAGCAGAGATAACCTGTGCCTTGTTCCTGAAAATGAACAGCCAGGCTGCTGGCAATTATCTGTAATTACAGCTGGTACAAAAGGGTTTTTCATAATGCATTTCTGTACAATGTGCAACCTCGAGATGAGGTCCCAAGGCTGAAACACATGTTCCCCTTTTCCATTAAGTGGGTTTTAAAAAATCGTAATTAGAAGATTGTTCAGGAGGAAAGATAACACTCTGACATGGCCACTTAGTAAATACATAAGGCTTATTATTTGCCTCTCAAGAGGCTTGATCCTGTCCCAGTGGTTTAATATGGGCCATGATATAACCATTTAATTACCAGAACTGGAAGAAGAGAGAGAAGAAAAGTCTCATTAAACCTATTTTCCAGATAAAGAAACCTAAAAAGTTCTACCCTAAAAAGTTCTTTGCTCACATTCAGCATCAAAGCCGAGAAACTTGTCAGTCAGCAAACTCCCAGCCCAATGGTGATCTGTAGAACTCAAATAGCTTGGAAGTTGTTAAAAAGGATCTCTTCATATATCAGCCTCAGTTCCAGTTTTTCTGATTATTTTTTTTTTTTTTGGCTTCAGATTTTTCTTTGCCCACGTTGTGATGATTAACTGTGGAGCAAAGAGCTCAATCCACCTCGATAAGGCAGCAAAGGATATTCTTCCTTCAGGGCTTGGAACATAAATATTAGTTTGGTCTTGTCAAACAGATCCTGCTGTAAGACCTGTCCAGATGTTTATAGTTTTGCCAATCCATTAGTTATTCTGACCATTCCTTGGTTTGTTTTCTCATGCTGAGCTCTGTTGGTAAACAACAGTTTCTGAGCAAATCTTGAGATTAAAATGCTGCCTTTCCTTGCACACCGTTGATAGGGACATGAGGGGAGCTGAGCTGAAAATGAAAAATAAGCCCTTATTTATGTGCTGGATAAAACAGGAGCTGTTTGGTGCCTGTCTCCTCATCTGCTCCTTTTGTTACCACAGGTACCCTTAACCCCCAGTATTTACTGAATAATTTACCTGACCCACTGCATTTACTGTGCTCAGAAATAACTTTTGGAACACTCTGCTAGAAGCAATTACTAGGGAAAACAGATATCAAGATTTTAATTGCAGTCCTCGTGTCTCTTTGTTCTTAGAACTTAATTCAAATGTCCTTTTGGTTAGCCAAAAAAAAAAAAAAAAAAAAGAGAAATAGAAAAACACAAATGTTCCTTGTCTGTAAGTCTCTCGTCTTGGGAATCTGATTAAATACTTCATGAATAATCAAAGTCACAAAAATCTCTCTGAAGCAAATGAGCTTCAGCATATCAGTCCTGGAACATTCTATAATTTGAAGGCTCGGATTCTGTGCTCTGGTTGTGCTTTCTTGCCTTCAAAATCAAAAGAATTTGGTGTCCCTTCTCACCTTCAATGAGCAAAAGACTCTCTTGGGCAATGATGTTAATTAGTCTCATAGATAGCACTCAATTAAAATAGAAGACTTTATTTACACTTGCAAAATGCCACAGATGAAGGGACTTGCATATGGTGCCCAGAGAAGCTGTGGATGTTCCATTTCTGGAAGTGCTGAAGGCCAGGTTGGATGGGGCTCTGAGCAACCTGGTCTAGTGGGAAGTGTCCCTGCCCATGGCAGGGGGTTAGAAACAAATGATCTGTGTTTGCTTTGCTCCTCACTGTCCCATTTGCAAACCCGTGAGCACCACGATATGTTGGGGCTGATCTTCATCTCTCATCAGCTGCACCTCTGCCACTGGAGGTAGGTTGAATCTAGAGAGTTTGCTAAGTTTTATGGACAACACAATACATAAGAAACAGTTAAAAAGAACCTTTTTTTAAAATTATTTTTTTAGTGTATTATTTTTTTAAACAATTTTAGGTGAGTGTGAGATTGCCCTTAGGGCCCAAAACAGAGTATCTTTTCAAATGGAAAATTCTGTGGAACAGGAGGAGGTGTGTGCTTCATGTCTCACCTCAGCAGCAGATATGTTGCCTTAGAAACACAGCAAAGCATATTTTTGACAAGGCAGTCTCTGTTGTACAAATTAGCTGTTTCCCTTGGGGTCCTGTGTGGTGTACTGGTCAATAAATTTCGGGAATCTCCCACTTGTCCCAGTTTGGGAAATTTAAAAATATTCCTACATGTGCTTTTTAAACACGTCAGGGATCAATTCTGCTTAAGACAGGAGGAGGATTAGTCTGTCAATGAGACCTTGTGAGTCTCTGCATCCCCAAATCGAAGGTCAGCAGATGGATTTGTGTCAGTTCATATGGTATCAGTAGGTCATAGAACCAGAGAATTGTTCAGGTTGGAAAAGATCTTTAAGATCCCCCCCAAGTCCAGCTGTTAACCCAGCAGTGCCAAATCCACCAGTAAACCATCTCCCTCAATGCCACATCTACACATTGTTTAAATACTCCCAGGGATGGTGACTCTACCACTTCCCTGGGCACCCTGTCCAGTGCCTGATCACCTTTCTGGTGAAGAAATTTTTCCTGCTATCCATTCTAAACCTCCCCTGGTGCAACCTGAGGTTGTTTCCTCTTGTTCCTGGGAGAACAGACTGATCCCCAGCTGGCTACAACCTCCTTTCAGGGAGCTGGAGGGAGTGATGAGATGCTGGTGATCAGGATTTATTCCTTTCCCCCCACATTCCTCGGGCCTAAGGATGGTGGTGATGCACCTTCCCTGCTTCTCCTCAGAGCAGAGGCTCCTCTCTTTCCAGGCTGTCTCTCTGACATGATCCTGTGGAGTTTCACCCCATCTCTGACCTCTAGCCCCAAAAACTTCACTGGGAGATACATTAAGGATGTGTATTCAGAGGACTTCACATTTCATCCCAAGTCTGATTACTTTCAGTTAAGTAGCATAATAGATAAATTAATTTATTCCAGGAACTGGCATTTCCCTGCCTTAGATTCCTCATCAGTATGAGCAGTTTTTCAAACAACTCCCAATCTCTTCTCTCCTCTGAACCAGCCTTCCTCTTATTCTCTCCCTCCTCTTTTTCCCTGCTTCAAGTCAATTTTATTTGATTTTTTTTTTCTCTTCTTGCCTTAAAAAAAAAAAAAAATCTTCTCTTTTAAGGCTCTTTTCTGCTTAATGCTCTCTGCACAGTGACTGATAAGAAACTTTTCCTTTTATTATCTCCACTCACAGGCTCAGGTGACTCCCTGATTAACCACCTTGATGGTCAAAGTGCCCCTTTAATTATGTGCTGCTGTGATACCAAAGGGGAGATAGAGCTATTGTAACATGGACTCTCAAAAGGCACACATCTAATTTGCAGCTGATCTTTCTTGACTCCCTTTTTAATCAGTAAAAGGAGATATGTGAGATATCTGAAAGCCTGTTGGTGTCTGTCTTGGACACTCGGGTTAGCCTGACCTGGATTGGCCTGTTGGTGATTACTGAAGTGTGAGATGCTTCTATCATACTCAAATGTTCAACTTTTATACTTACATTATCTTACTTATATCCATCATTATGACTGAGAGCTGGTGGAATGCATCTCCTGCAGATGAGCCCATGTCCTGGTTGTGCCTTTCAGTGCAATGATTCTGATGATGGTTTCTAGTACCAGTATTGGGAAAAAAAATGATACAGGAGATCCACGCTACACTTTAATCAAAATTTCTGAAAGCATAAAATGTCTCTGGAATCATAGTGATAATGCTGATAGATGTACAGTGAAAACAATTATGTTTCTATGATAACCAGGTATCGACAGGCTTAGTTGTTAACTTATTTTGCAAGGGGAAAAAATAGACAGCAAACACTTGAACACCAGAATTCCCTTTGATTCTTTGGATTCCTTATAGTTTCAAGACACAGCCAAAGGGGAATTATATTTTCTTCTCTGAAGAAAACACATTTTCAGAGTATACACATGGGAAGGTCACTTAGCCTGCGAATTGCAGAATTCAAACAATACATAACTGCTTTTCCTGTCTAAAAATTCACACCAGCTTCCCTAAATGGCTGAAAGAACACTCAAGGCAAGGCCAAGGTTGTATTTGCCCTGGTTCTTTTAAACTTTGTCAGCCACGGTGCTGAGTTGGGTGGAACTTCCATCTGAGCAGGGCAAATATTCTCACAGTGCCTCAAATAAGCCCTTCAACACAGGTGTCAGTGACAAAAGGCCATGGAAACCCTTTAGTTGTTTTATAGGTCATGGGCTTAGGATGTGGGGGTCAAAAACTCTGACAAAGCTTTTCCTTACACATTTTCTACTGGTACAGATTTTTTAGTCTCCTCTTCTAAGCCCGTCACACAAAAACACAATTAAGAGTTTTGCACAACTGCTTTATGGCACACCCAAATACTACATATGATCTAAAATCGTATAATTTTGTAGAGATTTAGGCTTGGTAAACCAAAAATTACTCTCTTTGTTTAGTAAAAAAAGTAAAAGCATACATCCCTTATAATTTTTTATGATCCAATAAACAAAATTAATAAAGGTCTGCAGCAAGACCATACTGTGCCATTATTTACCAGTGCTTTGAAATTTCACCAAGCATATTATTGATTTTTTCTTTTAACCAAAGAGATTATTTTTTATTTCACTCATGCTAAGATTCTGCTGGCAGTAAATGCTGGAAAGTGCAGTGGGATTCCAATTTTTTCTTGAGCAGCTTTTTTCCAGAAAAAGCTTTCAGCACCAGATGCTCAAAGGTCGAAAAACACCTGTCATGGACTCGACAGGTTGCGGACACCCAATTTTTCTTTTGGAATGTGACCCTCCTTCAGTCACCACCAAAAGAATGACGGGTGCTAAAGAGGAAAACCAATCCTAAAGCAGGCAGTGACATTTGGGCAGCTGATCCTCTCCCCAGGCTCCCCTAATGAGGGTGTAGGTTACTTATTCACACAGTCAGGCAGCAGCTTTTGAGAGTGGGATGGCTGAGATACCCCCACAGAGGCAGCAGATGTGACACCACGGGTGGGGGACATCTTCTGTCCCCTTGAAATGAAAGTGAAATTTCGGCAGGATAACGTGGGGTTGCAAACAGACAAGAAAGTGGGGGCGATTAAAGCAGACTGAGATATCTACTGAGCACAGAGGGGATTGAAACACACACTTGAATATTACATTTAATATTGAACGTTAATCTGGAAGTTAAATTTGATTGTCTGATCTTTGGCTGGATCCCACTCCACGTGCTGTGCCTGCAGGTAGAGCCACGCAGGCAGATCCGAGCAGAACACCCTCCACAGCTCCCAGAGCTGGATTTCTTTTGTGCAAAGCCACTTCCTTAACTCAGTGACACGCATGGCAAATGAGGAAAGCAATCCTTGTGCCTCCCAAAGAAGCCTGTGTGAATATCCCCTGTTTTCTGCAGATTGCTAAGAGACTTTGGTCCATTGTAGGGGGGCTGTGTATGGTGACTGGGGACACAAAACAACCCAAACACACACAAAACCAGTCCCTGCCTTGCAGGAGAGAGGGGACATGGGCAGAATGGCAATCAAACAGAGCAGCTGTAGGAGAGATCTTAACGCAGAATACCCAGCAAAGCCACAGAGAGGGTGACAGAGCAAAGTTAATCCTATTATAAATTAGCTTGTGCTTCCTGATCTGAATGCTTGGGTTACTCTCTTTGTTTCAGAAAACATGATTTAGGAAGCGTAGCCTGCACAAAAACCCAAGTCAACAAGTCCAGTGGCTCCAGGAAAGAAACAGGGCAGCTCTGGTTTGTGCTGATTCACGGCTGTTTACTCAAGGTTTAAAGGTATGGTCAGAGATCACCAAAATTTAAATTCCTCTTTGAAAAGACAAACCTTGAATTACTTATTTAATTAAGTTGTCCCTCTATAGCCCCTGTCATGGCTTAGTAGATTACCTGTATATAAAACAGACATCAGAACTTAGGACTCCAGTTTAATAAAAAAAGAGGTCCTGGTGCTCATAGACCTTCCTCCTACTTGTCATCTGGCTGAAGGATTCATTCCACTTTCCAACTTGTAGGAAAAGCAAATAAAGCCCAAAAATAGATGACAACAGTTTATCACACCTGAGACTGGCTGCGGTCAAAACACAATTAAGGAGCAAAGCCTGCATCCTATTTGTGCTAATAATTAATTTGCCTCCTTTTTTTGTTGTTTTTTAAGCATATGTGCTTGAACTCTCTGATACATGTAGCTGAGGTATAAAATATCCTCCATAAAAGGATATATCTACCTGTTTCATGGAAATCTTATGGTGTTTAATAGACATCAGTGAAATTCTGAAACACTCAGACCAGACCTTGCCCACATACTTATAGTTGTAACATTATACAAGTTCTTAGGTAATAAGGAGATAATCTTTGACTTAACCCATTTACCACAGACATGAAGACTTAGACATGAACAACTGTGCAATCCTCATGCAGAGAACAGACAATTTGAGGTTTCAGAGAAACTAAAAATTTACTTGTTAAAGAAGAACTCGGTGGTAACTACCAGGAAAATGGAGGGCAAAATGTGAGATATGAGCACCCTATTTGTCACTCATTTGTGTTTTGGTTCCCCTTTAGATTATGTGGCCCTCAAAACATGGAATTCTTCTCACCACCTGAGCATCTGATGTCCCAAAGATACGTCAGGGGTTCAGTTTCCTTTACTTTTTTGTATCAGGCACTAATCTTCCAGGGATAAATGACTGGAAGTTTATCTTACTCATCCGCTTTTCTTTCCCTCCAGTCCCAGGGAGACTCAGAGGCATCTTTCAGACACAGCCTGCAGGGTGATTTGAAAGAAGGCCAGACATTGATCTGTGGATTAGCAGAGCAGAAATAGTCACCTTTATTTTTGATTGATCACCTCCTTTGCCTCCTGTATTTAGAACTGGCCTCACCAAATGGGAATTCCATTTGAGATGGTTTGTCCTGTTGAGGTGATTGCCAGGAAAACTCTCACCTGCTCTCTGTGCTCCTTAAGAATTCCTTCAGGGGGGAATTTTGGGGGGATTAAAAGAGGAAAATTTGTCACTTCCTTGTCTGGGAATGGTGGTGGATGTGTCTCCATCCTGTGGCTGGAAGCTCACACACCACACACCCTGTTTAAGTGGGTAGGGAGAGCTACTGAGATCACTTTAGTCAGGCTCAGTATCAATAAATGAACTTTCTTAAGTAAACCCAAGCTAAATTATAAAAGATAAAGAGTGGGTGCTTCATACCTGTCTGACAATTCTATTCTTCTCTTAAGAAGTTGGGAATGTTTTCTCTTAAAGGAAGGTCTTTGCTGCTCAGCACCGATTTAATAAGGCAGTTTTACATTAGGTGAGTATTAAATAATTGCTAAATGAGATCTTCAGGCATGATAAGCAAATAAGAGTTTAATCTGCTTGCTATATAATTATCTTAAAATTATACATGCAGTGATGTGTAATTAAAACCATTCTTACGATTTAAAAATAAGAATTCAAACATGAGAGCCACAGCTATCCTTAGAAAAAAAAATTATTCACCATTAACCTGTTTAATATATTCATTTCTACAGGCTTTGATGACTTTAGGTGAATGCTTAAGCACTGAAAAAGAAAAGAAAGTATTTTTTGAGTCTTGATGTAAAATGTTTTTGGGAAAAACACCCTCAGGCCAGATCTTAAAGCTTTAAATGATAGTTGAATTAAGAGAATTGTAGACATTACACCTCTGCTGTCTCGGAGTACATTCTACACCCACAGAAAGAGAAAAAGCTACACTTAAAATTGCTATCTACAATTATCTGACTATCTGAAATAAACATTATAATTCTGGAGAGGTGTGCCATATTTAAATTTTATACCAGTAACATGAATGAACTCAGACAGGAATTTTTACATCACAAACTGTAGATCTGAAAGGAAAAACATTTCAAATATCTACAGGCACCTGTCAGCACGAATTCTGGTTTTCCTTCTGCCAAAGTATCTGTGATGTCTTATGCATCATGTTCTAGATGTGATCCCTTAGTTTTATTGCCATATGCATCAGGTTTTCATGCTCCAGTGCTGTCCCAGCTATGAACAAACAGAAAAGGTCAGAGAGTATCTCAAAGGAAGCAGTGAATGGGAGCATGTTTTTGTCTACACTCTACAAAACTGGCATCAAAATCATTGATTTTTTTTATTTTACAAAGTGCGAAATGTATCAGATTCAGATGATTCTTCACCCCTGGAAGCGTTCAAGGCCAGGTTGGAAGGGCTTGGAGCAACCTGGTCTAGTGGTTGGCAGGGGGTTGGCAAGGGGTTGGAACTGGATGATCTTTAAGGTCCCTGCCAACCCAAACCATTCTGGGATTCTGATTTATGTAGCAAAAAGATTTAATGTACAGATAAATAAATAGGATGGATGAAGTTATTGGAGATTTCTGGAGAACATCCAGTCCAACCCACCTCTCCAGAGAAAGGAGGTTTGTTCAGGTTTTTGTCCAGCTGGATTTTGAATATCTCCTGTTGAGGCTACACAACCTCTCTGGACAAACTGCTCCTGTGCTGGAACACTTGGAGAGTAAATATGCTATGGAAAAAGTTCAGATGGGATTTCCTCCACTCCAGATTGCACCCACTGCCTCTTTTCCTTTCACTTGGTGTCGTACCCACTGATAAGTTCTTTCCCTTCTCCATGTTGGAATGTCCCAGCTCTCCCAACCTCTCCCTGTGAGACTGATGTTTTAATCACCCTTGTGACACTGCAGGAGATTCACTGGAGTCTCTTGCACTGGGTGCCCAGCACTGGACACAAACCCCCAGATTCATCTCCCTGGGGCTGAGTAGAGGGGAGGGATTCCCTCTCTCAACATGCTGCTGACGCTGGTCAGCCCAAGATGCTTTTAACTGACTTTGCTCTGAGGACACACTGCTGTTTCATGGTCAGCTTGGTGTCCACTGGGACCCCCCCAGATCTTCTCTGCAAAGCTGTTTTCCAGCCCATCAGTCCATACCGGTGCACTGGGTTATTTCTCTCCAGCTGCAGGATTAGCATCTCCCTTTATTGACCTCCATGGGAATCCTCTCTGCCCATTTTCCCAGACCAACAGGGTTCTCTGAATGGCAAAACCATCTGATCACTTCTCCTGAATTTTCACTGTCTCCAAAAATGCAGGTGTCCCAATCATCTATACCATTTATATACAGTATCAGTCCCAATATCATCGCCTGTGGTACTGCATTACTGACTTGCCTCCTGTAGCACATTCCTTTGATCTCAGTATTCCAGCCTGTTTTCAGTCCACCTCACCTGTATTTATGTTTCATAGTCACGTGATCATAATCCATCCATCTTTATTTCCTGATTTACTTGTGGATCTTCTTAGCTGTCCCAAAAAATTACATATCATGGAATAACAGAATAACAGAATGGTTTGGGCTGGAAGGGACCTTAAATATCATGCAGTTCCAACCCCCCTGCCATGGGCAGGGAATATTCCACTAGCCCAGGTTGCTCCAAGCCCCATCCAACCTGGCCTTGAACACTTCCAGGGATGGGGCAGCCACAGCTTCTCTGGGCAACCTGTGCCAGCTTATCAAGAGAAAATATATTAATCCAGACTTTCCAGAGCTAAGGATGAACACAGTGATCCCAGAGCCAGAAGAACACAGCTCCTGTTGAGCATTTGCAGCACCGTAGTGAGCTGTGACTTGCTGTGAGTCAGTCTGCCAGTCACCCAAGTGCAGCTGATGCTGGGACTCATCTAATTTAATTTTAGCTGCCAAGAAGTTTGCTGTCTGTTCTGAACCAGTCTTTTAGGCTGACTCTGTTGTCAACACACAGAGACAAGTAACCCCAGAGGGCGATTCATCCAACCCCTCTGCCATCAACTCCAGAGACACATAATGACTGGCTTAGATCAGATGCCTAATTATTGGATGGTGAAGGTTAGGGAAGATGAATCCCATTAGAAAAAAATAAAACAGGTTGTAGGAAACATTTTGCAGGCTCTGTGCCAGCTGAGGGCTCCTCTCTGCAGTGACACTTGGCAGTATTCCAGCTCATTTTCTCTTCCAGGCAGTGTGCAAAAGGAAGCAGCAGAAGAAGGGAACAACTTGACTTCTATATTCCTGGAGCAGAGTTTTTATTCTGCTTGTCCCTGTGATGAATTGAGGAGGAGGAGGAGCTCTTTGGAGTGGCTTGGGGAGTTTAAGCTGGGGTCAGTGTGCCCAGGTTTGTTTGCTCTTCCCCACACTGCTTTTTTCTGCCCTTATCCTGCTCTGCCGGTTTCTTGCATGGAGACAGATTGGATTCTCCTACTTAGCAAGGCATTTGTGGTGCTGAAATAGCACGGAGAGAATATCCAGAGAGCAAAGGGAGTGCAAGCCCAGTTTCTGGATGAACAGCACGAGCAGGCTGATTTAGGCTCCAGGGTAAATAAAGCCTAAATCATGTCCATGTTGTGTTAACACATGAGATCAAATCACTGAGCCACCAAGACCGATATCTGGATTATTGACCATATCCCAATTATTGTCTAAGCAGATTGCCCCTTCAGCTTTGGTTTCTCTCTCCAAAATAAAGCCTTCTAGTTTTGTTTACAGACCCACAACCCTTCTTTGTGATGCCCAAAGTGAACAAGGGGTTCAACTTCTTTCCCAGCATAGTATCTTAGTGTTGGTACGATGCATTTATCTTTTTTTTTAATTATTATTTTTCATCATCGTAAAAATAATAATACAAAGAGAAATTCCTACTGCAGCTGCAATTGTGAGGCATTCTACTGAAATTTAGCCAAGGGATGAAAAATTGGGATGGACTGGGGAAGAAACACTTGATGTGCTAAGTGTGCCCCGAAGGTATGTTAGATATGGCACCAGATGTCACTCAATCTTGTGTTCTGTTGCCCACAGTAAGATCAGCCTTCACACACACAATGAGAGAGAGTGGAAACAAAAAAATTATGTTTTAGGATCTGCCATTAGCCCCTAAAAGGCCACTGAGCCAGAGGTTAAGGCATGGATGAAGCCACAGAGATCAAAACAATGCTCTTGGATCTTCTCTAAAAGGGAGATCTCAGTGACCTGGTTCTCTCCCTCCCTTTCAGATATCTGCAGTTTGATGGAGATGCTCCTTCCTGGCTTTCCCTGAATTCCCTGCAGCAAATGGGTGACTTATCCAGTAATTTTGTTATTTTTTTTTTTTTTATTTCTGGATGTAACGCTTTCCTTCAATCCCTTGTTTGTAGGAGTCATTCCCAAATCATGTGTAGCACTTCCCAGTCCTAACTTGGGTGGTCTTTTCCTAGCCCTTGCTCTGCACATCCCATCTAGCCTGCAAACACATCCAGGATCCTGACATAATGTTGGTTTAGATTACAGCACTTCTTCAGCAGTATCACATATCAAACATTTACAAGGCTGTTTACGATGCTAATTTCTTTACAAGGCAATCTTATCTTTCACAAATATCAAAAGGATGTTTCCCCAGAGGAATTTTTTGTTTAGCTGACAGTGGATGAGAAAAGCAAATCCACTGAGCCCTTTCCACTGGAGTTAGATAAACACACACAAAGATGTACAAAGGGAGAGAAACCTCTTAACTTTCAGTCTCTACCTTTGCTTTGAAGAGTACTTAAGAGGCAATTGCCAGCAATGCTTTGATGCATTAATCATAGTAAGGTCTGTGATTGCAAACAAACCTGTCATTTCAGACGTTTTCAAAGTGGGTGGCAGACACAGAACCTTTAGTTTTTCAAATGACTTTTCACTTACTTTAAATCAGAGAAAAGAAAGAAGGCAAGGATCCTTATGGAATGCTCCAGGAAATGGACTTGAAAACACAAGAGACATTAAAGTCAGTGGAAAACATACCAGGAAATGGCACCAAGAAACTCTTTATCCATTGCCTCTTTTCCTTTTGCCCTTTACTTCCAAGAAGAGCCTGGTTCTTCCTTCTCTGTAGCCTCCAACAAGGCAATTGGAGACAGCAAGAATTCCCTCCAAAGCCTTCTCTCCTGCAGGCTCCAGTTTCCTCTAGGACACTCTAGAACCAGTCAATCACTGCTGGGGGGCAGTGTCTTCTTTGAGGAACCTTCCTGCTCACTATTTGTGGAGAAATGTGATGTCCAGAGACCACTTCTGTTCATCTTGTTCAGTCCCTCTCTGTGACTACGGGGGGGATGCTCCAAATAACCAGAAATACCCTACTCAGTTCTTGCAGAACCAAGGAAAAGTGGTGTTGTGATGTCCTGCAATGATAATAATTCTGTCTGAACTGCAGTGTAATCCCTTTGGTTTCATATTTGAACCTGTCTCACCTGCCAAACTAATGCAGATGTTAATGATAATCCATCCCTCTTTTCCACAACCTGCAGTGACCCTAATTCACAGTTTCCCATGGAAGAGAACTGCCATAAGCAGTGTGAAGGAAACAACCTTTCCTGAGTTGTCTAAGAGTTCCTTTAGCAGTCCTTAAGGAGTAAAAATTCCTGAGATTCCCGTAAAAATATGAATAAATACACCAAAACTGTTCCAGGAACAGTAATGGTAAACTTCTTTTGCCAGTAGACTGATCATCATCAGTTTAATCTTAGCTGGTTGTACAAAAATGTCTGTGGTCAAAGCATAAATAAAAAATCAACAATGATTTAAAAGTGTTTAGCAATATTTACAAATATTTTGGTCTAGCACTGACATTGCTGTCCTGTTCTCTGCTGTGACTGCATGGAAAGATTATTTGTTTTAATTGCCCAAGACAAGTTAAGACCATCCTGGGCCTGTTCTTAGCTTTGTGAGTCAGAATCAATGGATGGGATAGTTACATGTGAGTTTAGGTGCTGGTTTAGGTGCTGTGCTCTTGTCCTCCCTGACATCTGGCATCCATAAAAAAGGCTTTGATATCCCTTAAATCCTGTGTGATATACACATTATACACTGATAACACTATTTATAAATCTATAACACTGTCCTGAACTAAATATCTCGAACTACTGAGGTGTCTGTGACAGGATGTACAACTCCTGTGCTGTCAGAAGTCAGAGGACAGAACAAGCATTTTGGAAGACCAGCTCATCTGTTTTTGGATGCCTGCTCTGAAATGAGCTGATGGACCATTTGGGAGACACTTTTTTCTCTCTGCTGCTTATAAATGGTGGACCAGTCAAGAAACAGATGGGCAATTTTTGGACATTTAAAATTTGATTAATTCAAGTCCTAACACAATTTAGTTAAACTCATCTTTGACCATTTTTTTTTATCTCTCTAAAGGAGAAAAAAAATCTTTAATGTTAACCCTTTGGAGTGTGCCAGCTTAAGTAAGAACTTCAAATGGTGGGCAAACAAACACACATTAAAAGCCACAAGACCTATGAAAGTGAAAGAAACACTTCTGTGCTATGGATAAGCACACAGAAATGTGTAATTAAACAATTCATTAGTGAACATGACCCTAATGTGCTTTTAAAGTCAAGTGACACAATAACAAGCACCAACACTAGTAGCTGCTTCTTGTCAAGTTAAACTTACCTGGTCACGTGAACATAAATGCATTAAGAAAGATTAAATTCAAATGTTCACTGATTTTATTTCACCTTTAATTTATGTAATGTATTTCTCTGTATGGACCAAAATAATCTGAGGGTAGATAATGTGAAAATGTAAAAACAAGTGTCTAAAGCTGAGTAAGGTTTTCCCATCTTAGTAGGTCCACGTAAGGTCTCACAGACTCAGAGTAGCTCCTTACCATCACAAATTGCTGAGGTGAGGCAAACCAAACCTTCCTTAGCCCTGTCCCAGGCACAGGATCACAGATCAGAACTGTTTGGGTCAGAAAGGACCTTTAAAGACCATTTAGTCCAAACCTCTGGATCAGGTTGTCATTAGCTCAGGGTTATATCCCTGCCATGTTCTTGTTTTCTCTCTCTAGGTGGTGAGGGGAAAATTATTTTCTCCTGGACCTTTTTACTACCCCAGTCTCTGCTTTCAGACTCCTTCCATACAGCCCAGCTGGGTTTTGGAGTTTGCAGGAGATCTCTCTGAGCCCCCCCCATGTAGTAACTCTTTCACCAAGGTCAGATCCTCATCACACAAAAATCAACTTGACTTGTCTTTGACAGAAAAAAGTTCATTTACTCCATCTGCATCAGGTCAGACCCAAAGCTCTTGACTGTGAAGATTGATGTCAAAACCCAGAGTGTTTAAATCATAATGGTCTGTCGAGTGCTCTGAGAGCTTCAGATGGAACACAGGGAGAAGTGCAGGGCATTATTTACATATTATGTAAATTATCTCAGGTGTCCTTTGGATTTTTTGCAAATATTTCTGAATATGAACCGTAACTGAACTGCAGCGAATTTTGAGTATTCAGCCAGCCCTCAAAGCAAGGCCCATTTTCTCATGGGCTTCAAGTTTGTTTGCTGAGTATTTCTGGGTGATGCTGTGTGAACTCCCAGTGTGAAAATATTCATTCTTCACCTCCCTTAGCTCTACACAGGACTGGCATGGATTAACCCCAACTAGCAGTTAGTGCCACATGGCTGCTCTTTTTCTCTCTCTCTGTCTGTGTTTTAAAAGTAAAACTCACAGGTTCAGATAAGAACAGTCCAAACCAACCCAAATCTAAAAATAATAATAATAATAATAATAATAAACAATAACAATAATAAATTTATTATAATATATAAATTATCATGCAATTGTTTCATAACATAATTATATTATAAAACATAACATACCATATTGTAATAATATAAAATAATAAGCTTATATCATGTATTGTAATAGTATCAAACAATACTTAAATATATTATTATCATTATTACTGGTTTTGTTGTTCTTGTTTTAGTTAAAAGAAGAGAGGGAGAAATGAACCCCAAGAAGGACAAGTGATGCTCAGCACAGTTTCTCCCCACCCTCTGACCAATGCCCAGCACCTCCCCAGGCAGTGAAAGGCAGCTCCTGGCCAGTCCTCCCAGTTTATACACTGGGCATGATGTTCCCTGGTGTGGAACATCCCTTTGGCCACTTCAGGCGACTGTCAATGTGTTTTTTGTAGCGAGGGGCCCAAAACTGAACCCAGGATACCAGTGCTGAGTACAGGGCTCAGCAGCAGCTCTGGAAATTTAAACCCCAGTTTCAACTGACTAACTGAATGAGGTTGTTGAAGATGGCTACCTGGACTATACACATATTCAAATATGCTTTTTTTCCCAGTTATTTTCACTTCATAAATCTCTGAGTGACTGTTCAGTTGCACTGAGGCAGGGAACACTCACAGGGATTCTGCTGAGGATGTCCATCACTGCTTTCTGCTTGAAAACCTTCCTGCATGGCCAGCACAGACCAGAATCTACCCTGGCATCTGATTCCTCAGAAAGCTTTGGATCCAGTACAGCTGCTTCCCACTGATTTTCTTTCCTTGCAGTCTCTCAGCATCCCTGCAGGCAGGGACACAGCTGGCTGCTAAAGGCAGCAAACCAAAGGGACAAGACGTGAGCAAGGAAATGCCACAGAAGCTCTTGATGATAATGTTAGTAAGGAATCAGATTCTGCAAAGCCAGCAGGAAGGCTGTTGACTCGTAAGGGTCAGTGTGTCAAAGAGCCAACACAGCAGCAAACTACATCAAGCACAGGCTGGGTGGACTGGTTACTCAAATTAGGAGCTAAATTGTAATTTTTCTGATTTTTCGTACATTAAAGTTTGTCCTCAAATGTAATTAATACCTAAATACACTTTACATTTTTTATCCCAGCTCCTCTGTGATAAGAAGATGTGCTTGTAGCTCTCCTTTCACAGCCCATCAAGCAGAAGACTGGGCAGACAGTTTATAGTGAAACATTCACAGAGTGGTTTTGTTGATCTGTTTTCTACATCTACACTAAGATAAATCTCACCCTGAAAATCACTGGTGATGCTGATCAGTCCCTTACTGTTAAGGAACCCACTGTAGGTACCTGAGATAGGGACATCTGCATTCACTGAGGTGAATCCCAGCCCTGAGCTGGTTCCACAGGAGCAATGAATAACCTGGATCTTCAGCAAGAAGCACCTGGAGCAGGCTTTTGGCAGACACCTGGTACAAAGCTGGCACATGGTTCTGGATACTACAGATGGGGTTCAGCCCTGTGAAGGTGTGTAGAGTGGATGTGTTCTCACTACACTGAAAAATAAAGGTAACCTTCTACAAGATATTTAAAGCAGGAAACAGCCTGATGAGTTGACAAAGCAACATGACTATGTGAAAGCTATTGATCCACAGTGCCTTTGAAAATAAACATATGTTTTGCAACTCTTGATTTTTTACGATTTTTTTTTTTACATTTATTTTTGTTTTAAAAATGTATTTCGTTATTAATTTATAAATACGTTGATGTATTTGAATCTTGCATATTGAACATGTGCACCTTGCCATGAATAAGCAATGAAGCAGCAAACTACTGAGCATCACAACAGGAAGAGAAATGTTGAGAGCATCATTAGAGCTTGTGGATCTTATTCCATGTTCATAGACACAAAGGAAAGAAATTGGTCAAATCTCCCTTCCCCTACTGTGTTATTCCTTATTCAGATGGGGAGACAGAGTTTTGGTCTGCAGAAGGAGTAGATAAAATTGTGATCACCTTTGGTTGGAAAAGGGGATGAACAAAAGGCATGTGTATCTCCACTGCCTACAGAGAAGGTTTAAAACAAAAAAGGTTTTCATCCACATGTAACATTTTTCCACATTTCTTTCCTGAAAGATTCAGATATGACCATGAAGGAAAACTAACAGCATAGATAACTTGTTATTTTTTAAAAAATTGTTCGCTACAGACTTATTTTGCAGTCACTGGAATAAATAATTACCTCTAGAGCTGATTTGCTTGATTTCTTCAAGATCACCTGTGCTCGTTAGAATAAGAGAAACTGCCTCCTCTGACTCTTGAGTGAGCTTTAAAACTGACATTTAAAATTTAAAATTTACATTTTAAGTTCCTAAATTTGGGATAAATGGCTTCCATCCTACACGCCCCCCAATCAGGACACCGAGCTCAAGAGCTGTGACAACTCCCAGACAGCTTCTGAGCGAAAGAAGAGCCCAGTGGGTGTTGTGGCACAGCTCTGGATTTTCAGTTGACAGAGTCACTGGCTTTGCTGTGCCTGCAGTCAGGCAGGAGGTCATTAGTCAGTGCCTAGAAAGCCATCAGCTGATCCAGCCCAACAAGAGCAGGCACCTTGTGGAGGCAGAAATGAAAACAACAGCGGGGGAGAAGGGCCAGGTTGTAAAGCCGAGTTCAAGGTTTTGCCTCAGCCAGGAATTTCAGACGAATTCGGTTCACCTCTCTGCTGGTTTGACTCATCAGGTGGTGTCTCGAGGTAAAAATAGGAGTGGTGGTGATATCACCAGAGATCTGAAGCTGCCCACGATGACTGGTAACAATTCCTGCCTACTACCATGGCAAAGCCTCTGGGACAAGCAGAGAGCAGAGAAACCTCAGTTCTGCTTTCAGCAGGGCATCACCTCAAACAAAAGAAGTTAATTTCTTGCAGGTATATCTCCTTGTCTGGGACAACATTTCCAAGGATTTTACCCAGAAATCCCAGTCCCAGGGTCAGTCTCTGTCTTATCCACCTTATCTGGCAAACAAATACAGAGCTAATCAGGCAGCTGGACTCGATGACCCCTGTGAGTCCCTTCCAGCTCAGCATACTCTGTGATTCTGTAATCAAGTACCAAGCACTTGTGTCAGTAAGAAAAAGGAGTTTCTAGAAGATCTTAAATCACTTTTGATCTGCTCTACTAACTGCAAGTATGTGAAGATTTGGTTCTTTCTTGCCTTGTTGCTCAACAATGACAGCAGTGGAAAGTCAAACAAAGAAAGGGAACTGAGTCTGATTCCTTTACAGGTTGTTCAAGCAACACAAACAGTAGAAATAATGTTGATTATCCCTCCCAGTTTTGGAAGCAAAGGTTTAAAATAAGGTCTAGTGCTCATTTAATGCACAGCTTCCAAGACTTACCAAGGAACATCTGAACTCCTGACGGAGACTGGTAGAGAGTTCAGAAAACAGAAAAGGTAACTTTCAAAATCAACATTCCAGATTTTCAGGTGGGGCTGTTCAGCCTGGAGAAGAGAAGGGAGTGGAGAGACCTTAGAGCTCCTTCCACTGCCTAAAGAGGATCCAAGAGAGATGGAGAGGGACTTTTTATGAGGGCATGGAGTGATGGGACAAGGGGAAATGGCTTCACACTGACAGAGGGCAGAGTTAGATCAGATATTAGGAAGAAATCCTTCCCTGGGAGGGTGGGGAGGCCCTGGCACAGGTTGCCCAGAGAAGCTATGGCTGCCCCACTCCCTGGAAGTGTCCAAGGCCAGGTTGGATGGGGCTTGGAGCAGCCTGGGCTAGTGGAAGGTGTCCCTGCCCGTGGCAGGGGGTGGGACTGCATGATTTTTAAGCTCCCTTCCAACCCAAACCATTCTGGAATTTTCTGTGCTTCTATTATTACTGCTTAAAAACTGTAATTTTCAGGCCCTGATCCTGAAATTACTTTCCCACAGCTAAAAACAGAAGCTCTCTCTTACAATTTCATTAGGAGGATGTAGCATACAAGGCATTTTGATGTAGCACTTATGTATAAATTCCATTACCTTCCTGCCAAACACAAGGAGTAGTCTTGAAACAGTCAGAAGAAAAAAAAACCTCTTTGTGTTTGCATTTTCCCATCAACTGCACTGATGGAGGAAAATTCTTTAATTGCTGCTCCCCTGTGTGATTCTCTTCAGATCAGTAAAAATTGTCCTTAAATGAAGATGAACACACAGAAAAGTAAGGCAATGTATAATATTAAAGGAGGGATAAGTTATGAATTATATTTTGGAGTGGGGGTTATTGTGGTGTTACCACAAACCCTTGCTTGGCAAGAAAACTCTGCTTCAAAAAACAATTCCCTCTGCCTCAAGATCAGTTAAAACGTTCAGTTGCAGCCCACAGGCACTTAAGAAAATCTGGTTTTTCTCTACCATTCCCATGTTTGCTGGCTTTCCAGTTGGCAGCTGCAATCTATAAATAGCCGGGAAGATGATTAGTCTGAGAGATGAGACGAAATGATTTACAAATGAAATAATTACAGCACATCTGTGCAGAGCTCTGCAACCCACATCGTGACACCAGCACAGGGGCTGTTGGGCACAGAAGGGGAGGTACCAAAGAGAAGATCCAGGCATGTTTTACATCACCACGACAATGAAGTCGATCCTACCCCAGGGTTACTGATTGTAAGGAGCTGCTCCCAAACAATCTGTCCTCTAAAAAACCTCAGGAGCTGGTTCAGCACTCTCCTCCCAGCCTCTCTTTTTAACGAGTGCTTCCAGAGATTCAGCTGCAGGAGCAGAAACACAATTTGATCCCATTAGGTGGAAAATGCCATCTCTTCATGTACTGCTCACAGACACACCATCCTGCCTTCTCAAATAATGTTGTTGTTGTCGTTGGCCTTGCTTGGATAACTGAGTCAGAAAAAAAATTTGCTGTTGGGTTTTCACACTGACTTTTGTATTGATTTCTCTCCTGTGGTTTGTAAAACATGCTCCTTTTCACTGGTTCCCAGGATTGCTTCCCTGCAGGAAGCAAGGCTCTATTGCAAAGGCCTCTCTGTGTTTCTGTGAAATGCCTCCACTTGGCACGGGCTTTTCAAAAGCTTTTCTCTCTGCTTTCTGAAGACCCACAATGAGTTTTTAAGTTTCAATGACACACTCACAAAGTTTTCTTAAAGAAGAAAAAAGAGAATTAAAAAAAAATTATTTTTTACAAGATCAAGGTCATGTTGCTTGAAAAGTTGCTAAGAGCCAAGTGTGCACTGAAGTGTATTTATTTGGATGTCTTATAAATAAAGACAGAGAAGCCCTGGTGTTGCGAGATGGGATGATCTCCACCAAACTCAGAATAATTCAGAATTGCCTTCAGAGGTTATTAAATTCCTCTCTGAGTTACTAACTTCCACTACCACTCCATGTGGTCTTGCCTCAGTGAGATTTTAGAGGTTTCTAGCACATCTAAAAATTCGAGACAACATCACAACTCAGTCACAACAGAAGTACCGAGTTGCAACATGTGAATGAAGGAGGGTAAATTTAGATGGGATATTAGAAAGAAATCCTTCCCTGTGAGGGTGGGCAGGCCCTGGCACAGGTTGTCCAGAGAAGCTGTGGCTGCCCCATCCCTGGAAGTGTTCAAGGCCAGGTTGGACGGGGCTTGGAGCAACCTGGGATGGTGAAAGGTGTCCCTGCCCATGGCAGGGGGGGGCACTGGGTGATCACTGAAGTCACTTCCAACCCAACCATTCAATGATTTGCAGTCTCATTCTTCTCCAAGACTGTTGTGGAGCAAAGGACACACCCCAGGAAAAGTGGCAATGACGATGTAGAAGGTAGACAACATGACCTGGATGACAACAAGGGGGTCATGCACCCACCTGAGCCAGGAGTTCAGAGCCTGAGTGCTCCATTCCTTCCACAATCAAGATTCCTTCTCTATCTGTCTAAATCAAAGTTTGTGAGTCTTCTGCTGCTATTCTGGATGAGGAAGCTGGGTTCACTTCCCATTATTTTAGCCATGCAAAAGTCCAGCTTAATCTAATTCTCTGTATTTCTTTTGTAACAGAAAAAGAGATGAGCAGTTTTAGAGAGAAAATCATCATACATAGTTTGGCATTTAAAATAAAGGAAGCCCATGAATGTGAGTGTTTAGAAGATTGGGTACTTAGTTGTTTTTATCTTCAGGGAAGTACTACCCCAAGAGAAGCTTGAATCCTAAAATTAACTCCGTGGGACACCAGGGAATTGTCACTGAAATAAATCCTGCACACAGATCTCATATTTTGACAGCAAAGGAGTCAGATATTTTGTGCCAGCCAGCCCTTAATTAACTGCCATTGAGTAAGGTCATTCCTAAGACAGCACTCAGAGTAGTCCCTTAACACTGTGACAGCTGGAGATAGAGCCATCTCCAAACTAAATATTGCATGCTGATTTGAGATAATACCTCTGCATTGTGGCTGCTGGGTAATGTTCTGTTCTTTAACATCTCTGGTTTTTCCCTTTTGGACATGCCCAAAATAGTAAATCTGATCCACCCAAAGGATAAGTGAGACGGTCTGTGAGGATCATGTTCTCACACATAAACATTATAAAAAGAAACCAAACTAAACAAGCAAAGAACTCAATTTGCTGAGACCATAATGAACTGTTTGCAAATCACTCCATAAAAAGTAAAATCCTCAAAAATCAGGGATGGAGTTACTTACTGAGCTTTCCCTCAGTTCTGATATCACTACCCTGAAATGCATCTCAGGGTGAATTAGACACTGCTGAAAATGGTGCTTCAAATACAAAAAGTCATTCCCTTTATCAGTCTCCAAAGGGAAAAGAGCAAGAGAACTCTACTCCTAAACACTCTCACTTCTTATTTAGGATCCAACTCAGAACTAAAACTGCTGTGGTAGAAGCTTTAGAGACTGAAAAGGGTTTGGGAACAACACCAATACATGATGACGTGTAGAAAAAAAAACATTAATCATTTATACAGATTGTATAGGGAACATGCATGTCATGAAACAGGCCATTAACATTCTCTTTATCTCACAGTACTTTGAAGTGTGTCAGTGAACTGTTTCCATACCAAGGAGCTTCCTGTTGGGAAAAATGACAGCAGTAAGTGTGGAATTACTCTGCAACACAGCATCCACCTCTAGTGATCTCCCCAAAAGTGCAGTCCCTCATTGAGCAGGGAGAGCAAAACAGGTCCCATAACAACGATGAGCACCATCCAAGCACCTGGAATGAGCAGGGAAATCTGTAGGGATGTGGCAGAGTCAAGATCAAGCCAGCAAGATGGCAAGGTCAGGATCAACAGGGCACAAAGCTGGGCACAAGTTTTGAATCTCAAGGATGTGGGACAGAGAACTGATCTTAAATGCAGCTACTACACATCCCCTGGGAGGTTTCTCACAAACATAGATAATGTTTTCTAGTAACCCCACAACCGACTCTTTCCAAGGAGCAAATATCACCTTTCTGGAGAAAGTGCCTTAAGAGAAAGAAAATTGGATGCTGAAGTGTGTCAGGTTGGATTTATTGCTGGATTGTTACAGTGTGTTAAAAGGAAACCTGAGAATGGTCTTGCCTCCTGACTAAATCTGTGAGATAAATCCATCAGGCTCGTACCATGCTCACCCTGCACGGTGAGACTGCAAATCTGCAGAGATTGCAGAGCTGCATTGCTGCAGGATTGCCTTGGAACTGGGAGAAATGATCATCACCCACAGCATTCCTTTTGACTTGGAGTCCATCCAGGTTTGCCAGACAGTGATCTGACCTCGTTGTGGGGGAAATATAAACACGGGAGTCACAGATGGGTGAAAGCTCAAGCAGCGTGTAGAAAGCTACAGCCTGGAAAAAAAAAAACCAAAAAAACACCACAAAACAACCCTATGAAACAGCAGAGTGGGGTCAAACATTCAAAATCAGGAGAGGGACTTTCCACTGGATTGGAGTGTCAGCTGATAAAAAGCAGAAATTTATTAGAAATTAAGAGTGAGACCAGTGAGACACTACACGAGGCACTGAGCACAGACAGATGTGCTTGCAAGAAATTGTGAAGGATGGAAACTGGATCTAAGAAATCGCTCTGCAGGAAGCACTGCAGCTACACAATTAGAGGAAAAGGGAACAAAGGAAATTGGAGGTGATAGAGCTTGTCTGGGCATGTAGGATATGAGCTAATGACACCAAGACATGACAGAGGGGCACGTGGAGGAATAGGTGAATGAATAATGACTTGGTCTGGTGGAAAGGCAGCCTGAGTAAAACAACTCTAACAGTGCTAGAACCTTTCCTGTGTGAGTGTAAAACAGGTATCACCATAAAAAGGCAGCAGACTGTAAAGCCCAGCTCAGCACCACAGGGCAGTTGCCACAAATGTCAGGAGAAAATTAAAAATGAGTGATTGAGGACTGTTCATATATCCTGCTCACATAGTCACATGCAACTGCTTGTGGCAAGAAGGGAATTTGCTGAACATGGTGATAGACTCATCAACAAAATTGGGAATTACTGAATAGTGATTAAATACCTCAGCCAGAGCAAATAAAATGGGACAGAAAAGGAATTACCTTTAGCAGACAGATGGGATGTTCCTTACGAAGAACATGCAACCAAAGGCACCTGAAAGGGATGATGTCTCACTCTCCTGCACCAGGGAATACAACAACCAATTTAAGAGCAACAAAGATTGTATCAAGACATGTCCTCCCCTGAGTCAAACTGCTTTCTATTTCAATTTACAGTAGCAGGAAGGTTTAAGATTTCCAGCAGCAAGAGTCATTTGGAGACCCTCTAGTCAAAAGTATCATTTAAACCTCGATTTGGAATGGAATGAATTTAAGGCAGAGGAAGAAAGAGTCTAGAACATAGCAGAGTTAGTAAAGAGATGATAAGAACAATGAAAGAAATTAAATAAGAAAGAAACTAATGATTTTTATATGTTCCCAAAGTTCTTTGCTTGCTACCTACGGAATATATGGCCCAAGAGACAAAGGAAAGAATCAACCCTTGTAGCTTAATGCAATATCTTGTAGTGGAAGCAAAAACATGGATCTGTGAGAAAATGCACATGAGACATGCTAATAGTTTAATAGAACTTCGGGGAAAAATGAAGTTCAAGCTTGCTAATTAATCAGTGAGATATTTGTCGCCATGATCTCATTTGTCCGTGCTCTGAGTCACCACCAAAATCACATTTGCTTGCACATGCACCTTTAGGATAATTTCATCACCACTTAAACCCTAATTCACAATTTCCCAAAGTACATGCACCCTAAATCACTGCTGAAATCTCTCCTGCCAGATTGCTGACATGCAAACCCAACACATCAGCTTCATCTTTAATTTACTCCCCGAGACTGTTTTGCATATTTACAGAAAGCCCATCCAAGCAGAACAAACCTCATGTTGAAAGTAAGCAGATGTTAATAATTCACTGAGCATTCACGAGCCGCTTCCAAGAAGGGGCTGGAAAATGAAGAGCCAAGACCAGCACAGTGCAGCAGCACACATTTTGTCTGATTGAGAGGAAACACCTTCAGCCCTAAATGTGGATGGGAAGTCTTGCCTTTTTGCAGTGCCTGTGACAAACTCATGCAAACATTCAGGCTGATGGTCCTTGACTGGGAAGCAAAGCTCCTAAATTTGCCAAGCAACTGTGCAGCCTGGATTTTCACCCCTGAAAAATGGCATTTCTCTGAAGTCTTAGGTGTGGAAGGAATAACAACCTCTGGGGGCATTCACCTGTTAAAAAAAGAGGCCTCATTTCAGAGTCTTCAAGGCAGATCAAATAATTTCATAGAATCATAGAGTTATAGAATGGTTTGAATTGGATAGGACCTTAAAGGTCATCCAGTTCCACCCCCAGCCATGGGCAGGGACACCTTCCACTGGCCCAGGTGGCTCCAAGCCCTGTCCAACCTGGCCTTGGACACTTCCAGGGATGGGGTAGCCACAGCTTCTCTAGGTAACCTGTGCCAGGGCCTCCCCACCCTCACAGGGAAGAATTTTTCCCTAACATCAAATCTAAACCTGTCCTCTGTCAGTTTAAAGCTTGACCTTTATCCATTAGAACACACAACTACCAACAGGCAGATTAAAATGTACAGGGATAACTGTTTTCACTTCCTGAAAACCAAAATCTGACAGGCAAAATGTGGCTCCCAATCAACTCACGAAAGGAGTGTACAGCCTGCCTAGTGCACCAGGGCATGTGCAGACAAAGTAAGAAACAGTTTCTTAGATTTAAAAGCCATCCAGTATTTTTATTTGTGTCCATTACATCTTGTCCTGTCACTGGATTCCTCCAGGAAGAGCCTGGCTCCATCTTCTTCCCTTCCTCCCACCAGGAATAAGTACACATTCAATCTGAAAGGTAATTTCAGAACAAATATTAGAACATGTTGCATCAACATTTCTACTTCAAGGGGTTGATTGAGCACACAGGCCTGCAAACAGACACTGTCAGCCTGGGAATTCAAATTCATAGAGTAATAAATTGGTATTAAATCTGAACATAATATTTTATTTATATACGACCAATATAAATGGTAACAAGCCTTGGATTTGTTGTAGTCCCTCACTATGGGTTTGTTGGTTGGTTTTAGGGTTGTTTTTTTTTTTTTGTTTTTTTTTTTTTTGTTTTTTTTTTTTGCTAATAAACAGAACAAATGGCAAGTCTTACCAGAAAAAAAACCACACAGAAGCTTTGGAGCTTAATTGGCTTCTACATTTGGGTCAGCAAATGTTCCTGCTACAAAGCCAGGGAGGGATTCTTGCAACCTATTCATGTTTCTCACCAGCACAACAGCAGCTAAAAAGGTAGGCAACCATGGCTACCGTTGGGGGGGATCAGCAAACTTCTTTTCACAGCTGTAAATATTTGTAGTGGAGCCAATTAGAGGCAGCGTGGTTTTGTCAGCATTGCCTGGGAAACGTCGATAGCTCCTCCAAAGAATCCCCCACCTCTCCTTGTCCTGCTGGCAGTGACTGAACCGTGGTGTCAGCTCTGGCGGCTGATGGTGCCTCCTGCACACTCTGTGTCAGAACTTCTGCTCGTACCAGGTGAGAAAGTGGCTCTGAGAAGTCACTAAGCTGCTTCTGGAGGCACTGAGAGCCTCGGGGTTCCTGCTCCTCAGCTCTCCAGTGGGGCTATGAAACCAGGAGGTGAACTACCCCAGGCTGTGAGCTTCACTGTAAACCAGCTGAAGGATTTCAGGGTCCTTTTCTGCAGGTGTTTGTGTCAAAATCCCTGTTCTGAGCAAACGCCTTTCAAGGTCATTCGGGCACTGATGCTTCTGCTCCTGGGGGAATTCCATGGGCAAGAGAGCCACACCTATACCAGTCACAGCTAAAATGCTGTTCCTTTTCACTCAGAGTGTAAAAGCAGAGATAGCCCCATAAATCTGGGAAACATTTAGAGAGCAATTACAGTGTGTTTTGGGGTACCTCGTATAGGAGGATGTAACTATATAAGATACCCCAAAACACAAGGCATCTACATGCAAGACATCTCTGCAACAAGGTTTTAAAAATAAAGGGGTCTGTGTGTCCTGTCAGTTTTGAAGAGTTTTACCATGCCTGAGCACCCTTGACTTGCAGTTGTCATGCACTTCACTGACATTCAGGACAAAATCTAATTTGTGTTAAAAGTTGTACCACAAGGAGTAGGTCAGATAGTAATACCAAAACTGATTACAGAACCATGAAATCAGAAAAGCCTTCTAAGGCCATCAAGTCCAGCTCTTAACTCAGCACTGCCCTGTTCACCACTAAACCATGTCCCCAGGTGCCACATCCAAATGTCTTTTGAACACTTCCAGGGAAGTTATGTGCTGTGTGGATGAAAGGACACTTGAAAAACTTCCTATTAACTGCACATTAATATCTCCCCTTTGATTTTTAGAAGCTCTCCTGCTGATTCCCAAGATCTGTAGCTCAGTTTATCATGGCAAACCACTTTAAAATGAAGTAGGGCTGTGAGCACATCAATCACCTTGAGTAGCTCTCTCTGTGCCTCACCTCAGCTCTTATTATTTCCTCTGGTTTCCTAATTTAAAGAGAACATCAGTTCCACAAGCTGCCAGGTGATCAGAGGAACAGGGCTGTGGTTCCACAGAGGAACCAGGTGGCCTTGGATGCATCCTGAGAATTCCTGCACCGTTCTTGCACGAGGGAAGAGCAGCTGAACCCACAGTGAGCACAGTGCAAAGGTGTGACGATTCTCCCCTGCTACAGGAAGCTTTAATTCCAGGCATTTCCCATTGCCCAGAGCATCCATGCAAGCAGCAATACTGCAGCTGCTCAGCAGAGGTAAGACAAAGTATGGCATGTAAGAAAGTGAGCATGAAAAAGTGAGTTAACCCCCCCCCCTATTTTTTTTTAACAGCCTTAAAGCCTTTCCCGCTTTTGAGTGAAGAGAGACAAATGGAGGAGAGGTGTCAAATGGATCATTGCTTCTGCAAGCATTCTGGAAGCTCTTTAGCATCTTTTCCTGCCCTTTTTACCGATGCACTGATTGAAATTTTGCAGTTTGCCTGTCAGAAGCAGCAGGCAGCAACCGCGGCAACAGCAGAGCTGCTAAGCCATCAGTGTCGGGGGGTGAAGGAGCAGGAGTCACAGGCACCCTGCTAACAGATCCCAAAGTGTCTGCATTCCCAGAGAAGTGGTGCAGTTGTTTACTGTCAGCTGGGATAACGGGATCATCGCTCAGGCACGCCAGGATGCAAAAACATCATCGACTTCCCCGCACAGAAAGGTGACAGCTCACGCTGTGATAACTACCGTGGTACCTCATTCCTCATGCTGTTATATAAATCCTCAGGACAATAATGGTCAACAGACTAGTTCAAAAGGCTGAGAAGATTCTGGGATGTCAATGCATCAGGATTAGGTTAATACAATTCTGTAGCTGGGCAGATTCAGACAGAACTGCAAGGAATATGCAGTTCTGACCAAAGGCTTGATGCTGTTAGAAGTCTCCTGCACATTTATGTCTGTCCAGGTGATCTGGGAGCTCCCAGTCATTTAGTTCATTATCACAGAAGAGTAGGTGTCTTGGAACATAATGATGGATGAAACACAACCTCCTTTAGCTGCCAAAACTAGTACTAAGCAGTGCCATGTCTTTGCAAGGCTCTTGCCTAAAAACTCGATAAACCAGTGTTGTTTTGGATCACAAAGAGAAAACAATCTTGTACAGTAGCATTATGTTGACAGCAGCAAATTCAACTACATAACAGTAAAGCCATTATCAAATTAGAGGTGAGAGAACTGCCAGTCTATTAATTCTGTAAGGAACTGAGCTCTGCACACTGGAGCTTATTACAGATCATGATTCTGTGTTATCAAATGGCTCAATTTTAAAAACACTATAAAGAAAACAGAGAGTTTATTACAGTAACTTCAGGGAAAACATGCAGGTAGCAGTTTATACTGAAGGTAACATCCCAAACCATGAATAAATGCCCACATAGTTGAAGTACTGAAGAGTAGGTGGAAGGTGGGAGAATTTGACTTGTAGGGTTATCATCCTTTTGAGGATCACCATAGAATTATCTCACTCTGTCCAGTTACCAGTAACTTAAAAGCAGTGGATGGGGGAAAAAATTGGATACTTTTACCATCTAATCCCATCTTTTTGTTAATTCTCATTCTATCTGCTGTATCTGCAATGGGAGTTTGTGCCACAAGAGCTTTTTCCCAAATGTTCCCTGGGATTTATTTCTGTGTTCTCTGTAGGTTCCTCTCATCTCTTCCCTGCTGACACAGACTGTCCCACGAGAAAGGGCTGATGCTCCTCCTCTCATCAGGGTCTGTGATCACAGCCCTAACAATGCAGGGAGCTCTGGGGAAGGTGAGTCATCGAATCACAGAATTATTTAGGTTGAAAAAGACCCTGGAAATCATCAAGTCCAAACTTTAACCTAACACTACCAAGTCCACCTCGTCCCTAAGCACCACATCTCCGTGGCTTTTAGGAATTTTCAGGGACAGTGAGCGGCTGTGTCTCTCTGTAGCACCCAATCCACTTTGTTTCTCTCACACACACAGGATCATCAAAACTAGGAGACCAAACATAGTGTCACTGAGCAGTGAGGGCAGCATTATTTCATTTGTTCCTTTGAAAGATATTGAAAGATATTTTTCAATCAGGGATTTCACAATTCTAATTAAAAAAACAAAACAAACCCAAACTAAAAAAAATCATCAACCAACCAACTAACCAAACAAACAAAAACCAACAAAAAAAACCCAAAAAACAAACAAACAAAAAAATCAAACCAAAACAAACAAACAAACAAAAAAACCACCACCCACAGAGCAAACTTTCACTGTGCTTCTATTTGGATATTGCAACTTCCATACCATCCAATCGTGTCTTACTGTAGGAAAATACCTATCTATCTTGTACTAACTCAGACTTCTTAGACAATGGGGAAACAACCTGTGGATCACAGCAGGATCCAGCTGGACCTGGGAAAAATATTCTACAGAATATGAACTCAACTACAACCTGAGGAAACCACTGAGGTAACTTCACTGCAGAACAGAAGCCACTGGGTATGTGAAGATATGACAAGAAGTGTAAAGAGGGACGAAAGGAGAGAGACAACAGATAAATTAAGAGAGCACTCTAAGTCTGCACAGAAGGATTTTAAAAGCTTGCTATTGTGTGATGTTCAGTGTGGCTCCTACCACACACAGGGATTCAGGCAAGTGCACAGGTCACATAGAGCCACTGCACAGTACCCTTTCTACACCATCCTCAGAACCAGCTCTGTGTGCCCAGCCCCTCCTAAATGCCATTTGGCAAATTTTATTTCTATTATTTGCTTATAAGATGTGATTTATTTCATTTCTAATCTGTCAAGTATTTTTAATAATGCAAGATTTAGTGCTTCCTACGTGCTCTTCTCTCTTCTTGCTGAGAAGCAGGGCAGGCAAGGGTGAGGGTCAACAGAATCAGAGTCATTAAGGTTGGAAAAGACCTCTAAGATCAGCATGTCCAGCCATTAACCCAGCACTGCCAAGCCCACCACTAAACCACGTCCCTAAAACATGCAGTGACTGTGGATCTTGCCTTTGTTTGACAAGCACAGCTCAGTTTGTACTTTAGGCAAACCCCATTTCATTTGTGTTCTCCTCAGCTGGCCCAGCCCTGCACCTTCCAGCAGGAGGGTGCAAGGACAGGTGTCACCAGTTCAGGAATCAGATGTTTTACCAAGAGAACCCACTGCTACCTTCTCCTCCCCCTGCAGGACCCGTGTCCTTGTGCCCAGACCACAAACACACCACTGAGCTGTTCAGCCACCAGCAAGACACACTTTTCCTCCCTCCCTCCTCTTCCTTCCTTCTCCTTTTGACCTTTCCACCGTGGCCCATCCAAGGGTTAACAGAACATTCCCATTTGCTGGTGGACCTGCCCTCCCTGTCTGCACATCCCATCAGCTCGTATATTTTTAAGGAGAACTCAGATCCTCTGAGGTAATGGCAGCAACCATTCTAGGGTATTTTATGTAAAATGCACCTCTTGCTTCATCCATTTCCTGTGCATTACTGAGAAGGAAAAGAAGAAAAGGGATAGAAAAGTAGGGATCACACCAGCAGTTTGTGATACAGCAAATTCCCCCCGAGTCTACTCACCTTTCAAAGCCAAAGGCTCCATTTACCAATCTGTCAGATCCCTCACCCTCAAAAACATCCCTCCTATAATCAGTCCATTTGCAGACTTTTATTTCCTTAAAATAATAGGCAGAAATACCATAGATGCTCTTAGAAGCTTTTTTTTTTTGCCTTGTAATTTTGAAATCTGAGTTCCACTTTTTCAAAGCCTTATAAAAAAATGTGTAGCTCTGGGTAAAATGATGTGACCTGCCGTATACAAGAGGATAGACTAAAGGCTGTTAATTCTCCCCCTCAGGCCTTAAAAATATCGAATACCTAGAGCAAATTCAGAAGCTGGCTAATGATTTAATTTTAGGCTTCTTGAGGAGTGGTTCATGGGTTGAAATTTGAATTTACAACAGGTCTATTCTTTAGTGAGTCAAGAGGCAGCTTCTCTACTATTTTGAAGCGAAATGAATAAATGACACAAACATTTTTGTAACAAAGTACTTCAATTTGGACAATATTTAGTTCTTGGCAAAGAACTGTAAGAATAAAACCCACTCTGGACACACCATCTTGCTGAGTCCTAGTGCAGTTTGATTTCTTTGCCCCCTGCTGTAACACTCCAGCCCCAGAGCTGTGGGCTCACAGGCTCAGCCAGGAGTTTAACTTTATATGGGTATAAAGTTCTTCAACACCTTGAGATAGCATTAAAACAATAAGCCAAAGGCTTGTTCCTAAAGGGTATCCTTATTAATTTAGGGGAGAAAAATAAGGGAACTTGGCAAAGGTTCAAAAAGGCTGGACAAAATGTTCCACCACAAGATCAACCCAGCACACATCAATCTACAACACCTAAGTCAAGATCCAGTCAATCCACAACACTTTAGTCAAAATCTAATCCCTCCAGCTCCCAGCCACCCAAAGCATCGAGAAAGGAGCAAAGAAAGAGAAGCAGAGGGAGCAAGATGAGAGAAGGAGAAAAAAGGAGAGACAGATTATACAGCTCCCACTAGAACCTTGTAGAAGACCAGCTCTCACACGTCCAGGTGGCAGGGCCACAACAGTGCCAAACACATGCCTTTGATTTTATCTGCTCTGGTCCCTGTGGCCAAACCCCTCATGCTGGTTCTTCCATGGTACTAATTCATGCAACAAGGTGCTTGATCTCATCTCCACTCAGCACAACAAACCACAAGGTGAAAGCAATAACACTCTTTTGAAGTAGTTTTCTCCACCAGTGGTCTCCCACAAGCAGTTTCTGAAAGATAATCTTCAAGCAGTGGGACAATAAATGTTCCTTCCACAGAATGTGGTCATCAAATTCCTGCTACCAAAGGCTTTATGTATCCATACCTAATGTGGATATAACATCATGGATCCTGCAAGAAGGCAGTAAATACTGGGGCAAAAGTTATCTCCCAAATCCCCTTTCTGTCATTTGACAACTTTTTCCTCCAGTGTGTGCTTTGACTCTCCTGGAAGCCTTTTCCAGAGCTGGAATACCAGGATGAGTGCACAGTTGAGTAACAGGTTATGGACAACTCAGTTATAAGTGCAACCTGTTCTCCTCCACGAATCTGGACTCAGTAAAATTAGTGTTTCAGAGGTCACTGATGATGGTTCCCACTCTTCATTCCTTGGGAGGCACTAAAACCAAGCTGTGGTTCTCTTCTCACCTTTGAAAACAATTTTTGGTTTGTATACTGGCCCCCAGCCTTCAGACATGGAAATTCACATTCTTGTGGATAAGGACCATGAGGTTCCACAGGGTAATATTATATATATATATTTATATAATTATATATATAATTATACCTGCCTGGATTTATTCTATCCAATACAGGGACAAGCAAAAGAAAAATGTATTAATTTTCAGGGTACTACATATACATAAATATATACATTTAGACATGGTGTTATTCTTGAGGCTGTCCTCTGCAGGGCCAGGAGTTAGACCTCCATGTTCCCTGTGGATTTATTCCAACTTGGGATATTGTATAATTTTATGTTCCATAGAACACAATGGAACAAAGAGTTCTTGCAAGCAGGAGGATTCTCCTCCCATGTACCCGCATTTCATGTTCTCTGCTCACCAGAAACTGCTCATACATGGTTGCAGATCTAGAAAAGACTTATCTGCTCCATGGAATCCTCTTCTTAACTAGTTAGAAAGCTCTGAGAACAGCCTTGCAGCCAGCCAGAAATCATATCCTGTAAAATTGCTCTGCAGATATTGCTCCAGTGCTTTTATTTTTCATCAGCTCCGTTTGAAACTTTGCAATGTACTGTAATAGCTTTCATGGTTCATTGTTCCATCCAGTTGTACAGCACAATGAGTCTGATAATAACAACTCCCAACGCTTAAAAATCTGCTTGCTCTCTGTGTCATGTCTGACAGCTTGTTTAGAGTACTGGTTAATAATAATCTTAAGCAGGAGCTTAAATAACCTCGCTAAAAAAAGAAAATTAGCAAAAAAGGGCAGGTTTTTCTTCCGTGCTCAGTTTTCAGACTTCTTCCCCCCGGTGAATTCCAGGCATTTGAAGTTTATTGACCCCGTTAGCACAACTCTGTTGGGAGCCACACTTTAAAACTGAAAAATATCTGGCTGCACACATCGATTGGGCAGCCCACGGGTCTTCTGACAAACTGAATTACCTTTGGGGGAGAGTTAACCTTGTCACTGCACAGTGACAAAGCAAAAAACTTGCCAGTGGAGCTCAGCACAGCCCCTGTCATCCTCCTGTAACTGGGGAAGTTAGAGGCTGTCAGCTGGGAAATTGGAAGGAAGTTACAGTGATGAGGAGGAGAAGGAGAAGCTGAATGACAGTCAAATGAGAGCTGAGCAGCAGTCCAGCATGGGAACAGTGAAAAACGACCATGGAAAGACAAAGAGGAAAGATTTAAAGTGAGTTGTAGAGAGGAGGAAAACCAGGAATAAACCCCTGCATGGCAACAGAGTTTGGAATTTGCATAGATGGATCAATAGCCAACATCTGAGATGATTCTTGTGAGATACAAACTTTGGAAAAGAGCAAGTGTTGCAGACACTGCCAGCAGATTTTCTTCTGCATATGTTGCTGTTTGGTGGCTGAGGCTGCCAGCTCACGACAGGGTTGTGAGATGAGGCTTTCTCTTCTTCCCTCACTTTAGAGACAAAGGAAGAAACTGTGGAAAATTCCTCTGGGCACAGAAATGGCTGTTGTCAAAGCTGGAATTAAGTTTACTGCCCACCTGGCTCTCACCCCCCAGTTCTGCCTCATTCTTTCTCTCATGCTGTGCCCCACATATCCACAGGCTTGCCAGAAACACCCAGTCACTGGAATAATCTGCAGTCCATCAAGGCTGATCTGAAAGAATGGCATCTATGAGGTACTGTTCATAACATTGATCCACTGGTTCAACGAGCCCAGGGAAGAAAAGGGAAGAAGAAACAGAAGATTTGTAAAAGCTGGTTTCTGAAAGACAAAAATTAAATTAAATAAAAATACTAAAATAAAATCAAGTCACTCTGGAAACCCAAAACACTAATGTTAAATGGAAAGGGCCTGTTCAGAGACAGCTTTGACTCCTAGGGCTGCATTTCTGCCTTCGAAGTACCTTTGGGCTGGCAACGAAACTGCTCTCAGCAGGAAAAATTAAACTCACAGTTTCTCGAGAAATGAGAAAGCTTTTTCGCCTCAGACTGGCGAGCAGTGGCAAGGATGAAACAAAATTCTACCAAGTTTTCTTTGTGAGGGGGTTCTTGGTGATACTGCCAACGCAAGAGCTGACATGGCTTTCTCCCCAAGGTCACGAGCACCTCTCGAGCAACGTCCCCTCTTGGGAAGTCACATCAGTGCCTGCCTCCTGAAAAATATTGCAGAATGTGCTGGTTTCAGCTGGGTGCAGCTTAGGGAGAGTCGAGGCATTTTCTGCCTCTCACCCCACTCCACCCTGAGTAGGCTGGGGGTGCAAAAAGGGTTGGGAGGGGACACAGCTGGGACAGCTGACCCTGAATGATCCAAGGGATGTTCCAGACCGTATGGTGTCCTGCTCAGCATGGAAAATTTGGGAAAGGTTGGTCAGGGATGAGGGAGTGGAGACTGCCTGGAGTTGTGTCAGGGGAAGTTTAGTTTGGGTATTAGGAAAAAGTTTTTCCCCCAGAGAGTGGTTGGCACTGAACAGGCTCCCCAGGGCAGTGGGCACAGCCCCAAGGCTGCCAAAGCTCCAGGAGCATTTGAATGGCATTCTCAGGCACAGGGTGTGACTCTTGGGGATGGTCCTGTGCAGGGGCAGGCACTGGACTCGGTGATCCTTGTAGGTTCCTTCCAACTTGGCATATTCTGTGATTCTATGGGAAAAAGCTCATGCTGTTTAAAAGCATCAAAGGAAAGGAAGGGACAATGATAAACAGCAATATCCAGACATGATCGAGACATAACACGTTTTACTGTGTAGCTGGATGAAAAAGATTTTATATGTGGACCACAGTTCCATTCCCTGCAGGACAAAGAGTGAAAATGTCACTGTAAATTCTAATTGAAGTGACAGCTGTAGTTAAACCACAGGTCCTGTATTAGCAGGTGTGAAAAATACAGGAACTAATGTTCTCACAAGGTTTGTGACAAATGCCAGTGCAGTAATATGCAACATATGTAGCATGGTGTGTCCCTACAGGAATTACCTTCAAGGGTGTTGGATAAAGGTGTTACACCCATCTGTACACCTCTGAAATACAGGTACCTTTTCAAGCAGGCCAAGAACTGAAGAGAGATTTCCTTCATTCCCCTGACTCATTGCCACTGTCCTGAGTAAACAGTGAGTCTGTTCCTAATCACAGGATCACAGAATCACAGAATGATTTAAGGGACCTTAAAGAACATCTCATTCCAATCCCCTGCCATGGGCAGGGATGCCACACACTAGATCTGATTGCTCAGAGTCCCATCCAAACTGGCCTTGAACACTTCCAGAGATGTGGGGCATCCACAATGTCTATAGGCAGCATATTCCAGTGCCTCACCACTCTCATACTGAAGAATTTATCTTTATATCTAATCTAAGGCATGAGGAAAGGACAAAGGTGTCACTGAAGTCTCTGACCTGCAGATCTGACAGCAGATTCCCAAGGAAACCCAGAGCCCTCTCTGATTCAGAGAGGTTTAGAGTTCTTCAAGTCAAATGTCCCCCCAAACCATTATCAGACTAAGCCCTTTTTCAAGCTCCAGCAATAAAATCACCTGCTGTGTCAACTGTCATGCCTTGCACCAATGTCCCCTCAGCCTCCTTCTGCTCAGTGTTGAGGTCACCACCTGGAATGTGACTTGTCTGGCAAAGGCTCACCTTTACAGGGAGATGATCCTCAGTGTATGAGGACAATTTCTGAAGAATTACTGTTTTATTGTGAATGTGCAAATTTCTGTAAAGTCCCAAAGGTCCATAAGATTTCTTAGCCATGTGTATGGAAATGTGTATGGATGACATGAACTGTAAAAGGGACAGAGAGGTACATAAATATCAGTTGTTATGCACAGAATAATTTACTATGTCTGTGCTCTCTTTAAGATTATTTTATGGCCGTTTTGGAACAGCACAGCTCATCTCCCCAGCATTCAACTCGTTTCTAGCCTGGGAATAGGTGTCCTGGGAATGTGTGCAGTCTGCCTGTTGAGAGGACACTGTGCATGGGGTAGCACCAAACTGGGCCTGGTCATCATCAGCAGGAGAGCTGGTCAGCCCAGGCAAAGCCATGGCAGGGCTCATGCTAAAAATGTAATGGTATGGATTAGTGGCCACTTTACATGTTCCCCACCGCTGTTTAGTTTTGGTCATGCACATGTAGACTCAGAGGACAAATAATAAATCATGTTTTCCTGTCCCTGGTTGTTTTCCTGCCCAGTGATAACAGAGGAAAGCTGCTGTCCTTTGCTGCTAGTCCAGTGACTACTGATTTTAGTGGTTTTAAACTTAAAGTGGAGAGATTTAGACTAGATGCCAGGAAGAAATTTTAAGAAGATATCAGGAAGAAATTCTCGTCCTGTGAGGGTGGGGAGGCCCTGGCACAGGTTTCCCAGAGAAGCTGTGGCTGCCCCTGGATCCCTGGAAGTGTCCAAGGCCAGGCTGGAGCAACCTGGGCTAGTGGAAGGTGTCCCTGCCCATGATCTTTGAAGTCCTGTCCAACCCACACCTTTCTATGATCCTGCAATACTTTCCACCCACTGCCTGACTGCTGTGCCTGGAGTTGTATCCATGTTTTTCAGACACGAAACACTGCACCACACTGCTACTAAAGTGAAGGAAAACAGCTCAGACACCTTGCAGATTTTGCCATCTGATTTTCATGGCACAATTCCCTTTGTGAGCAAATGGAAATACACTGGCAGTGTCTGCAGAACTTTTTGTTTTGTGAGGCCTTCATGTTTTTTTGGAGGGGAAAAGCAATTGTGGTAATGATGTGAATATACATTCAAACTTCTCCATCAGGCTGTAGCCTAGCAACAACAGGAATCCAAAATCAAAAAGGCTCCTATTCAATGTGCTGGTTAGTACAGCCAGTAAGACACCAGGGGAAACTGTGTGGCTGGTGTCAGCTAAGTTTTTCTGCAAATTAGTTTTGATAAGGTCTTTTAAAGCCAAAATCCAGGGAGGAGAAGAGCCTCTCACAAAGCTGGAAGGAGGTTTATTATTTATCACTACACTGCTGCACTCCTGGAGTAAAGACATGAAGGAGGACTTCTTTTTTTTTTTTTTCTGACAATTCTTTGCCCTTGGAGCAGTATCTCTATCGCTGGAAACTCCAAACTGGAGAGAGAAAATACCCAAAATTTTTGGCAGGGGATTTCTAGTGGCAAGAACACTGGCTCTTAAAAATAAAGTCCAGAGACCTGAAGAAAAAATACCCCCTTTCCTTTTTGTCACTGGGCTTCCAGGTGGCTGGAAAACTGAGCAGATCAGCAGACTGGAAAGGGAAGCATTAACAGTTCAAAGTCTAAGTGGTTAATTGTTCTGAGCAGTGTTCTTCAGGGGTGACACCTGTCCCACTAGATTAAAATAGTAGTTGAGTCAAATTTTCAGAGCATGGTGGTGTTTGGTTGCAGGTTGGACTTGATCTTGGAGGTCTTTCCCAACCTTAATGATTCCTTTCTTCTGTATCTGGGCCTTGTATCACACCCCAACACGAGCAGCTGGTGAAGGTCTTGCCAGCAGGTCCTTAAATACCATTTTTTGACATCATCAGACACAGGTAGTAATGTCAATATAAACATAGCTGTTATTCTTGCCTTGGAGGAGCAGAGTGGTGTCTCATGAAGTCCATCTCAGAGCCAGCTCACAGTGGGAATGGGTAAATCCCTGTCCTGCCTTTTCCCTGCCAGCAGTGTGGAGCCTGTCTTACCAGCAGAGCCCCACTGGCAGTCACATAAATTAGCAAACCAGGAAAATTCTGTCCACAGTTGGTTGGTGCTGCTTGCTTTGCCATCAGGTGGCTTCTCTATGAGCACAGAATCACAGAATATCCTGAGCTGGAAGGGACCCACAAGGATACTCAAGTCCAGCCATGCACAGGACAGTCCCAAGAATCCCACCACGTGGGAGTATTGTCCAAATATTTTTGAGCTCTGTCAGCCTTGGTGCTGTACCCACTGCCCTGGGGAGTCTGTTCAGTGCCCAAACACCCTCTGAGGGAAAAATGTTTTTGTGATATCAAACCAAAACCTCCCCTGACACAAGTTCATCCCATTCCCTTGGGTCCTGTCACTGGTCAGAGAGCAGAGATAAGTGCCTGCCTCCTCCTCCCCTCGTGAGGAAGCCTCAGACCACCTGAGCATCACAAACCACCTCTGGTTAGGCTGATTAAGCACAAGACTCAGCACAAACCAGTCACCACAGGTAAAACACCAAACTGTGCACATTTAGAAAGAGCATTGTGATCTACAAGAGAGAACTGCCCAAGAGATGGACAACAGCAGCTCCATCAATCAATCAATCAATCACAGCAGCAGCTTCAGGAAAAGGCAAGACCCAGATGCAAAACATCTGCTCGCAACAAAAGCTGACACAGTACATTTATGTGTTGCACAAAACATAATCAAGATTCAATCTGCCTGGGTTTATTCTCAGCCCTGTTAAAAATTCAAAGTGCGTTTTCCTGTACCCGGCCACGTTGTTTCAGAATCATCTGCCTTTCAGCCATTTGTACTCAAATGGATGCATTTCACACCAGATAGATACTGTTACTGTTGTCATCCTTCAGAAGGGGTGATGTAAAAAAGATAACCTGAATAAAGTGACATTTTGAAATATGGGCAACTCTTCATTAGATTATAGGCCACTGTTCTACTTCCTCTTCATTGACTTCTCACCACTAGAACCTGGAGGACCAATGTAAATCCCTCTTCCCCTAATGCAAGAAGATTGTGCAGTGCCAAAAGGAATACAAGTAAACAACATTTCCTTTTAGGAATCTGTCTGACAGATTTAGTGATGGTAAAGACAGCTTGAGCGTCCTTTTGTTATTCACAATGATCAGACTGCATATTAAGAGTAAGAGGAAGGAAAAAATAATTGTAACAATGCCTTCTAGGCCTTGAAAGAAAATAACACGTAGCTGAAATTTAAAGTCAAATTAAGATGATACTCTATGCATTTAATATGCCTTGAAAAAATAGCTTAAATAAACATTAGGGATAATGAACAATGAAGGAATGATAAAAATTTATGAACAAAGTAAAATTGATAAATGGGATTCATTTTTCAGCAGAGTGGATGATAAAAGCTCTACCAGGGGATGGAACATCTCTTCTTGAGCCCTGCAAACACACAGGTGGGGGAAGAGAAAAGGAAGAGAAAAGAACATGATAATATGGCCCAAAAATGCAGTAGGAGGCTCAATCAAGGAGCAAAAAAAAAAAAAAAAAAATGGTTTTCCTCAGAAATGAGTTTGTTTGTTGTTGGAAAAAAAAAAAAAGAAGGTTTTGCACTGACAAAGAACAAAGCCTCCTCCATGTCCCCCACAAGACAATATCCTGTGGGTAAGCTCAGAATCTGCCTGACTGAAATTACCAAAGTGGAGATAAAATTCCAAGATGGCACTTTGAATCAGGAAGTCTGTAATGGCTGGTGATTCCAGAGATTGCAGATGTCCTCCAGGGCACATTGTGAACATCAAGAAAGATACTCAGGAGTTCAGCGTGGAGATTGAAGTGACAGTAAAAAGCTGGTGGTGTTTAGTTTTTGCTGTGCTGAAGAAAATCATAAGCACAGAAAACATTAAATTAGCATTTTCCTCATGGCCAGGATGTTTAGAGGCTGAAACCCAGGAGCACAATAATTATGTTTGTCACTTCCTTTTACATTTCCTTCTTCCCAAGATGACTTTTTTCAACATTTCCCTGTGCCTGAACTCCTGGCTGCTTTAAAAGGAGCCTTCAATTTGCCTTTGATATTCAGAGAGCTTTCATGTTTCGAACAGGTTTCTTTTTCCTTACTTCACATTAAAAATTGTTATGTGGGGGGGAAAAAAATCATTTTGATATATTGCATAGATATTTTATGAAGCAAAGGATTAAAAGGAGAAAGTGGCTGGGACCACAATGAAATATTTTACTGAAATGTACAGATAAACATTAATTAAATAACAAGGGAATCCACATGAATAATCTTACAGCAGGGAAAGTCTTATTCCAAACAGCAGCCGAAAAATAGGCAGGAAAATTCCTTCATCCTTCAGAAGATTATGTGGAGTTCTGTCATTAAAGATGGGGTTTAAGGTGATTTTTTTTTTAAGGTGAATTTTGAACCCGAGTTTCTCTCTGGAACAAAATATTTCAACCAGGAGTTGAGCAATTATAAATAATCACTATTCAAATGGGCACACAGTCCTCAGGAACAGTTACTAAAGGAAGCAACCTCTGTACATAGAAAACAGATGAGAAGATTTATAATCCTCTCCTATCAGAAAAAACGTGACACGTCAACCTCACATCAAACCTCTCCTGCCTTTGGGCGGGAATGATGTTTATCTGCTACTGAGTCATCTGAAGAAACTTTGGGAAGAGCAAACATGGACTAAAGCTTGTTATTAGAAGTAGGTCAGGAAAATAAAGACCACAAAGAGGGAGGAAGGATGGAAAAAGTGTTGCAGGAAAGAACAGGAATAGTGGAAATGAATGAAGAGGAAAATGGGAATATAAAAAAAAAAAAAAAAAAAAAAAAAGAAGGAAAAATGAAAACCAGCAGAAAAGCACAGAGGAAATGGAGGCATTTGAGGGAAGTTTATTGTTCTAATTCAGGAATTGAAAGACTGAAGCCTGAAATGCCAACATTTCCCTTGGTATCAATATCCAAAATACGATATATTACTATTTTTACCGAACTCACTGCTCAGTGAAGGTGGGGATATTTAACTGTCAGCAGTAAATGTCCATATTTACAGAAAATGCAAGGCAACAGAATAAGAATTATAGTTATTAGGATGAGTAGAAAATTGGTAAATGACATGGAAGTCAGTGAAGGACAGAGTTACAATAGATGTTAAAAATGAGATTAAAATAGATAGGCAAGATCTTCCAAAATTATTGTGCAAAAAAGGGTTAGAATAGCCATGTCAGTATTATAAGAAAATAGTAGCTGTTGTCTCAAAAGAGAAATAAGGGGTTTGGGACAAATTACAGATTTTTCTACCTTTAATTTATACAAAAGGTAAAAGAAATTAATCAGATCCTAAAGAACTACGCTTGTCTCAATTAGAAAATACCTGTATTGTTTCAATTTCCTTTTTGTAAAACGGACTATGTTTAAAAATCTAATGACAAAATTCAGAAACATTTATGATCTAATTTTTTTTATGAAGCTGTTAAAAACAGTATGAAATTTTGGACTCTCAGAATTATCAACTTCATCATGAAAGACAAGCATATTCCTCTCTCCAGAAAGAAAACAATGATGACAATAGAAAATAGAAAATAGCAAATAGTAAATAGTAAATATAAAATCATCAAATAATGTACTGCATGAGTATTATTTATCATTATTTAACTGTTATTTAACATTAAAAATTTCAGCAAAAGCGTTTGCAGACTAGGTGGATACCTTGGAGTCATATTATCATAGATAAATGAGGGTTTTTTTTCGTGAAATCTAGAAATAATGTGGGAAGGAGGTAGGGACTGATTTAATATTATTTTATGAATACAGACACTGCTGCTAAATCTGTAGGTAACATTCCATTTCCAGATACAAAATCAATCAGAAAACAATAATTAATGAGAAGAGTTAGTAATTCAGAGAGGATTAGGTAGGGTTTATATGTATATGGAATTTGGGAGGGTTGCAAGGCATGATTTAGGCTGGAGAAGAGTGAGGCAAGGACTGAATTTTCCACAGATAGTGGTTGTATGAAACTGTTGACATGCTTTCAACTGGGATGGTCAAAACAAATGGGCTTGTGAACCTGGCTGTGGCATTTGCAAGATCCACAAAACCTGATGTTTCAGATGTTGTCTTCCAGCTTCTCACCCTGTTGTGACACCAGATTTCTCCCTCCAGTTCCATTTTCTGATTAAACCTTCAGTCCATCCCATCCCTGGGCTTTCCCCTTTTATGAACTCTTCCCAGACTTCATTTTGCACTGACTGGCTGACAACAACCACTGGATACCAAGTTTTGGAAAGCTGTACCAGCACCTTTCTGAAGGAGTTCTTGAGTATTTCACAATTTAGAGGAATTTTGATTATTTCTTAATTGTTTTAATGCAATCTTAACCAGAAAATATAATATAATATATAATATTAACAAAATGGAATACAAGTATACAGGTTTGTGTTTTGTTTGCTGTTTTTTTTTTTTTTTAAATCAGAAAGTTTATGATCCTCTTCAGAGATGAAGAATTAGACAGAAATTCTATTTTTTCTGAAAAAAAAAAAAAAAAAGGATTAAATCTCTGGACATCCTCTATTGTCACATTGCATTCTGGTTTGGGTATTCATCTCCAAAACTGGAAACTTTTTTTCCCCAGAAGGAGAAAGCAAGGAATCATAGTGAGAGTACAAAGCATCATTTATATGTTGGTTTTTTTAACATAAACTGAATTTACCTCCATCCCATCGTGGAGAGCCATGGAGGGATTGAATGTACAGATATTATAGACCAAACTGGAACCAAAATTTGAGGTTATTACTGCAGGGAGATGAGAAGCATCTTGAAAGACATGGAATGAAAGCTCCAAACATGTAGAAGTGTGTGTTTAGCACTGCAGGTAGAAGAATAGTCAAAGCAGAACAAGAACATCAGTCATGGTCTCTGATTCCTTATTTCCAGATACATGCACTGACATGCACAATCCTGACAGGAATCACCAGGAATTTTTGCACCTCTGTTACTAAAACCCCCAGAATTTCCATTCAGCTACACCTGCCTCAGGATTTAACACCAAAACCAAGGTATTCACCTGCAGGTCCCCCCCACCAGAAGACAAACAGGTCAAAAACTTGGCAGTTCCTGTGCTGACATCCCAGGCAATGAAAAGGAGAGCTGTGCATCGTGCAGTGTTTGTTCCATCAGCCCAACATTTCCCCAGCCCTGCTCCAAAGGGACCCAATCGACAAATTCGGGATCTGCCTTTTGTTCCCTTCACATTTTCTCGATGTCTCAGAGATTCCTAAGGGATGAATCCAGGTCCTTTTCACGGAAAAGAGCAAACACAAGACACTGAGAATGTATTCCCAGTATGTGTTCACTGTCATTTTCAAGTCAATTTTGTTTCAATTACCTTTTTCTGGGGGGAAATAAAAGGGCCATTAGGAAGGCAGACATTGTAACATCCTCAAGCTGCCCTGGGTCACATTGTTTTCCAACTTTCAGGAGAAGGAGAAAACTTTCTTAAATTAACTCTTGGTTTTATAATACTGTCTTGTGTCTCTATTCATTTTCACAGGGTGGGGAGGTAGACAAAGCATTCCCACCATAAGGAACTGGAAATTATTTCTACAGGCACCAACAATCTGTGATCTATCACACTCACTGTTCATTTCCCAGCTGCTTCTAGGCCACTTCCTTCACCTACAGCAGGACTGAAAAGTTCACCCCCATGTCCAGAAGCTCAGTTTTTGACAGTGGAATATCCCCTTCACACAAAGAAGAGGATTTGGATGTTGTTTTCAGGACCGATCAGTGACCCAAGATCCTTGCACCTTGTTTGCATCTCTGTTCAGACACTTAACAGGTCTTTTCTCCAGCCCCTCCAAAAGTCCTTCTGAAGTTAAGGAGCAGGTAGTCTTTCTTCTCAGTGCTCTGTGTCCAAGATATACTTGGAATTATGACTCCCTAAGTGGCAGTGAAAATACCCAAGATCCCGACAGCAGCTGGTCCAGCCTCCTGTCGACCCTAGCTCGGTTATGCCACACAGAGTTAGCCTTTTTCCCAGTTTCAGGAGGTACCAAGGGAAAGATGAGCCCAGGTCTTGAACAGCAAAGGTCTTTCCTCTCCTATGAAACACAGCCCACATAAGCCTTCCCTTATTCAGAAACTCAGCCATAGTGGCTACAACCTGTTACCATCCTTTTTTTTTTTCTGGAAGGCCAGAAAGACACAGAGCAGGACAGTGGTGTGTTGGATATTTGCTTGGATTCAGCACTTTGTCTCCACGTCAGTGCAGAAAACAAATGGCAGAAGAGATCAAGAGAAATAGGATAAAACATTTGGAGATTTGCTCCATCTGAACTAAGTTTAGAGTTTATATAAGCCACAAGCTGCTTCTTAGTGTTTCTGTTCCTGTACAATGCAGCCCTTCCATGAAAAGTGAATATCCATTCCATATCTTTCCAAAGATTAAGTTATTAGTAATACTTAATATAGGCACTGAATACCTTTTACCTTCTCCTTTTCAATTAAAAACAAAAATAAACCCAATCAAACCCACAAAACTAATCGCCAAACTTGCCCCAACATTCTGACACTCCCTTCTTCTGAAAAATAATAAGGCATATTTTTGAAAACTTGTTCTCTCCCTTCCTATTTACACTGGCTGCTGTTTTACTCCAGCATGGGAAATGCAGGATAACATCCAGCCTGCCAGCATCCTTTCCATGCTGTCAGAGCAGATCAGAGGAGCTCTCGTCACACAAATTTGCTGCAACACCTCAGACTCTGCAGCTGCTCCTGCAATCATCGAAGGAATTGGAGAGATGATTCTTCTGCTCCTGCACAAATCCCCAGCAGGAAAAATGTTCAGCAGTGCCTTCCAGGGCTTGGGGAATGGATGCAAAATCAACCTACTGTAGCCTCAAAGCAGCAGCAGAATAATCCTTGGGCCACATGTTTGCATGGAAGGTGATGCTGAACTCCCCCACCCTTCCAACCTACAAGAGCCAACAGAATTTTTATGTTCCAGAGGGTTTAGGATGATGCAAGAAGCACAAAGAGACAACTTTTCACAAGCAGACTCACACAGCAGAATGAAAACCCAAGAGCAAACTGCTTTACTGGTGAAGGGGAACAATTTATCAGCCTTTCCCACATTCAGCAACACACACAACTGCAGGCTCTCATGTTACCTGCAACAGTTAAGCACAGTGGAAAATTGCCAAAAAGAAAATGTAAACGACTGGAATTCGGGGGAAGAGCTTTTGCTCCAACTAAGACTTGTCTCAGGACACGTCGTGAAATATTTCAGTGTTTTGACTCAAGCCACAAATGTCACCACTTTTATAAGCTCTGGATAAAAAGTAAGACTTGGGTAACCGAGGAACGTGTCTCAAAAGTGGTGTGTCTGGGGTTTTTTAGTTCCCAACGCTACTTTAATAAGTTGTGTGAGGCAGAGAAGATAAAGATTTACATTTGCTTCTGTTTTGGAAACAGAAAATGGAAAAAAAAGAAAATCTTGAAAATATAGCAATAAGTAAACTACTTTTTTTTTTGTTTATGTATAAACAAAAGTGTATTTGTTTTAATATATATGTCTATAATTTCATAAATATTTTAAATTTCATATATATATATATATAAATTATATAGAAATAGTTCAGGTTCTCTTTTTCTCCGATATCCCCCTTTTAACACACTTTTTCACACACCAGCAGCTCAGTGTGATTTATTTTCAGCATTATCAGAGCCCTCAAAACATCTCTCCTGTTCCTTTTCAAAGGAACCAGAAGTCAAGGCAGTGAATAACAAAAAAAACTTGTCAAAATCTCACATTAAAAATCAAAACTTCAGGGTTGGATACAGTTTGCTGAGAGTCTGACAGGGTTTTCTGTGAAGGAAGAACACACAAGCACCAAATCCTTTTGAGATAATTGAGAGAATTGCTTGAGATAATTGCTCTGGTGGTTCTGAATGTATCTGAGCAGGTAAATCAGCTTCAGCAGCAAGAGAGTTAAAACTAATTGAAAAAAAAAAAAAAAAAAAGAGAGTAACCAATTAAAAGAAATTAAGGGATATCTAGAAACGTCTACCTCGACCCAGGACATGGTTCCTACTTATCTGAACTGAAAATGAAGACTGACAACAAAAAGACACTTTTACTAAGTATTTGCTCAGTACACTTTTAATTATGGGTGGAATCTGCAAGAAAAGCAGCTTCCTTGGTGTTGCAACACAATTCCATGTTTTCAACCAAACACTGGCCCAGGTTGTGCTCAACACAATAACAGAAGCACAGACAGGTGGAATTCCATGTACAGGTCCTGACAGATGCCAGGAGGAAATGTGGAATCCCTTGCAACATTTAGGGGAGAAAAGGATGAGATGGCAAACAGAAAAGAGAGGCTCAAAGTACACTGAAAGAACATCTAGATTTGCAATTGGGATGTCTTAACTGGACAGCAAAAGCTTTGAAAATACTGACAAACATTCACAGGTAGTTTTGCATCAAGGAAGCCAGTATAAATACTTTAAGGCTGATGGCCTGAAATCTGTAACTGTAATAACTTTTAATCCTCAAACAGCAGGAAAAAAGTTCCAAAGGCTCATTTATTTGCAGAAAAATGTGTGTGTGTGTGGGGGGGGGGATGTTTGTTTTGGGAATGCTCACAGATGTAAATATTCTATTCCTTTCCCTTTCCTCTGCCCCTCCCTCCTCTAATAAAGTACTGTTTGCAAAGCCAAATTAAGTCAGTTGTTTAAACTGACAATTTAAATTAAATTGACATACAATTTGAATAATTAAAGCCCTGTAAAGCACAGAGCACATCACAGTCACCTGCTCAGCTCTGACTGAGCTTATCAAGCACAGAAGCCGTGACAGGGCATTCTTTTGCCTGCAGCCAAAAAGACACCAAGATTTTCGAGCTGCACATGTTTCCACTCAGTTTCTGAACACAGGTCTGCCAGATCTCAGTAGTTCACAAGGGTTTTTTTTCCCCTCTTTTTGTTAATTAAGCCGTAAAAATGGAAATGCTTTGATTTTTCTAAAGCAGACTTCTCTTCTTACTTTGTCCTTAGCAGGAAACTGAAGCAGTAAGTGCATCTAGATCAGGTTTTTGTCTGTTCAAAGGCACAATTTGGCTTGCAGGCATCAGTAATACCATAAAAAGATTAACAGGACCATGGATAGGGCTTCAGGGAAATAAGCTGCAGACACAAGGTTGCTGAAGACTCACACTTTAATTGAAAGTGACTTTCTTACAAAAGGAATTAGTGACACTGTATCCTGTAGCTGTGGGTTTCAGAGTGATCTGCTCAGTTTTCATGGAAATAAAAGAAATTTGAACAAAAATTACACCAAAGAAAAATCCTAATTGTTTTTATCAATTATACGAGTGATGATAGAGGTGAAAAAGATCATTTTAGCCATCTAAGAAATTGTCTTAAGAAATTAACTAATTAGTAAGACCATGTACACTCAATACCTGCTTTCTCACCCAGATGAGCCACAGCACAGTGTTATTTTTTCAGGCTGCTGAGAGCTGTGGAATCTCCTGTGAAGATGCTCTTGCACTGGCTATGCCAAGGACTTCTACCTTTGTTCCCAGTGCTGTTTCCAGACACTGATAGGGTCACCTCAGGTCCATCAGCCACGTGGCAGGTGAGAAATTCTGAAAGGTGCTTGAGCAGCTGAACGAGCCGAGCAAGTTTCCTCCTCCTCCTCAGTATAAAGGGCAAGTGCTTGGACTGTTTGAAGCATCATCACCTACAAGTGGCACTCAGCCCTTGTGTCTCCCAGAGGGAAAGCTGTACTCTAAAAGAGCTGGAATTCCTGGTTTTTCCTTGGAGGGTGGCAGTGGCCTTGTGCTGTCACTATCAGGCTTGAGAAGTGGGAAAAGTGGCCGCTGTGTGATTTACTTAATTTACTCAGAGATAGCTCATGACCTCCAAGCAAGGCCTTCCCCATTCCTTTCTGTGATGTTCTCGCTTACCTGTGCTGCTTTGAGAGCAAGAAATCAGCCCAGTGCTTCTGAAATGCTCCCTCTGAAAGCAGAAGAACAGAGGTGCCTCTGGGTGCTTTCATCTTCGCTGAAAGCTCCAAGTAATTTTCTTTCTTTTTTTTCTTTCCCCTCTGGACTGGGGACAGGAATTCAGTTCAGAAGAAGATTAATCTAGTCCAAATCTTCAAAGAACAACATGAAAAGTTCAGTGAAAACTTCATCATCAAATCTGCTGATTATAGAAGAGGTCAACTCCACACTCACTCTCTGAAGAACTGGAAGGTTTTTAAGCTAGGTATTCTTTTATAACCACAGCGCTTCACTTCACTGCTTTGTTTCTGATTTAATTGCCAGTATCTCTCCTGACATGTTTGCTCTCCAGCCCATGTCTACTTTAACAAGTCCTGCAGCCCTGGAGCAGCTTGGCTGAGCAAAATAATTAGTGTTGAAGAGTCAGTGTCCACACTGTGCACTCTTCAGAAGGTTTTATTTTGAACTATCCCATCCTTTTGTCCACTGGCATTTTACATGTTTGTCAGAAGTGCATCTTCCAGTCAATTTGCACCCAAAAGGAATTCAGCTGATTTACTATGACATCTCTCCATGACTCAAAACACAGCATGGAGACTGTGGAGAATTGGGAGAGTCACTTTTAGAGTGGACTTTTAAGATAAAAAGTTGTTAAAACTGAGGCAGATAAAATCTGTCACTTTTCAAGATGAAACTGTTTTCCCCCAGTTAATTCAGATCCACACGATACAAGATCGTTCTGACCAACTTGACATCAGAAAGGCAACTCACTGCAACAATTTTCTGCCACCCAACAGAAGGTAAAGATCTGGAAACAAACAGAAGACATTGATCTTCCTCAGTTACAGTTGTGACATCAAGCCAAAAAAGACAGCAAAGACCAACAGCGTGGTCATCACTTTATTCCCCAATGGAAAACCTGGTATGAGATTAAAATTTCCATTTTGTTATTGCTGTGCACTCCATTCAAGGAAGTCAGCACACTTCCCAGGTGAAGGCTGGAATTTCCTCATGCAATTTTCACTTTTTTTTCACTTACTGAACTGTGGGGTCTTTTCTTGTCCCTGCAGCTGAACGGTGCAGTGATCACAATTTGTGAGAAGCACAAAGCCTGACTGCTCATAGACACCAGAAGGCACATACAATTTGTAAAGCTGCATTTATGAAATGCATTTCACCCTTTGAAAACAGAGGACCAGCCTATGCAGATTATCAACTATCAATTATGGTTCCTGTAAGTTTTCCCAGAGGAACCACCCTGAGAGTGATAGCACAGCCTCATCAGTATTTTTGGTTATCCCTCTTTTTCCTTTGGCTGGATTAATATGCCTTCAGAACCCCAGTCTCAAGTCATTCAAGAGCCATAACACCTGGCCAGATTAGGATGTTCCCAGGAATGTGGGATACCTGAATGTTCTGTGGTAGCCTCGTTCATCAGAGCATCAACATCTAAAAATGCCAAAATCCCAAGCTGCAGAGGCTCAGAAGGTCAACACATGGACAGCCTAGGAAGACAGACTTTCTCCCCAGCCCTCCCCCCTGCAATTCTGTCTGAAAAAGTGAAGATTTGCTTATCCCTTTTGAAATATTTGAGAGCACACAGAGGATCTCAGTGCAATGATGTGGGTGCAGGTGAAGCTGCTGTACTGGCTAACCTCACCTGTGTCTGTCACTAAAGTGTCACACTACCCAAATGTTGGAGCCTCCAGCCTAGACAGCAAGTAAACTTTGAGAAAAGATGGTTCTGGGACAGTGTTTTGGATAAGGAAGAGCCTTTGCCAGGATACCTCTCTTTTCTGAGAAGGACTCTCTGCCTGTTCAACAGAATTTGGTTTCTTGTCAAGTCCTTCTGTTGGAAGGGGCTCATCCAGGCAAAGACAGACTAGAAAAAAAGAGTCAGACTAAAGAAGCAAAGTAGCAAACAGACAACAGACAGGACTGGCAGCAAATGTAATGAAAGGCATGACTGGTGACAAACCCACCCAGTGGGGTACCAACTGTGATTTGTGAGAGTTATCAGGAGATAACACAATAATCAAGCCCAACAGCCTGCACTGCAAATCACCTAAACAGTAGCAACTTAGATACCTGAAGATGAAATAAGCTTCCATATTCCAGAAACAAATTGTGACTGGTTTTCGAGTTGAGCAGAATCTTAACCCAAACACAAGGAATTCATATGTTTGACCCAAACCTTTACTGAATCATTCTCTATGCCCCACCAAGTCATGGAGAAGATACTTTACTGGCTCACTAAACTCACTGAGACCTGCTCAAGAAATAGACTGTGAGGTATTTTTTTCTTCTCTACAAGGTTTTCTGGTCTTGATATGAAACCTAATAATCCTAAAACTCCTTTAGTCCACCCTTCAGAACTGCTTTTTCTTAGTTACTCTGGACAGCACCATCTTTCCATCTAAAAAATGGCTTCTTTTCCCCTTTCAACCTTGATTTAGTTTTGTTGGCCCTTTCTGCATGACAGTTCCAACACCTCAATCTTCTTTTTAATTTACACAGAACAAAAGCTGTAACTCAGATTTCTCCTTCTTATGCCTCAGGAATTTCAAAAGCCTCCTCCCTGGCTGGGCCAAACTGTGCTTTACTCACAGTGAGCAGAAACATAATTTCCTTTATTTGTTGGCCTTCCACATTATCTAAACTGACACCATCTTCTCTTTCTGCAGGATCTTTCTCGTTCTATCAAATACCAGTCACTTGTCTCCTCCAGGGTCAATAAATAAGCTGGTAGGACAGGCAAAAGTAGTTTAATTGGGAAGTTTTGTACAGAGTTGGGCAGGAATGGGATGTTTAAAAAAAATATTAAAAAAATTGAACTAATACCTCACAGTTTTCTGAACAAAAGCAAAGGACTTCAATTGTAGAAGCTCAAAGGAATTGCTGAAGTGATTTTTCTCTCTGCCATAGGAGCAGGCAGCTGTCTGGAGGTACAGCCTTCTGGTTCTGCCTTGCACCTGACTTCTCTCTAACAGGGTGGTCCTAATCAAGCATCCTTCCTCTGATTATGCTTAATGATTTCATTAAATGATTGAGTAGCAACTGACACCTTTAATTAGCAAACAGGGTTTTCCAAGTTCAGCTTCAACTTCCAACAGGCTGCAGGACCCTCATTGCCTGGGCTGGTCCCAAGAAAATACCCTGGCAATTCTGGCTCATAAACCTGGAGGCTTACCTTTTTTTCCTTCTAATTCCCACTAAATCTCCCACACTGCAGCTCTCAGGTAGCTCTGTCAGCCGTGTCCCACTCACGATGACAACCAGTTCTTTCCCTCGTTCTCCCTTGGCTCGCCCACTCTCCGTTGTCCCTTCCCTGTCTGCTTCTTATCCCTACACACAATTCCCAAGGAGAGAGCCTGTTTTTAATTCTGGGCTCAACCCAGCAGGATCACAAAACCCTGCTGAGGGCTCACAGGTATTGCAATAATCGATAGCAACAGTGGCAAACGTGTTTCTGGAGTGTGAATCAACCGGAGTGGGTCCTCACCGTGGGATTTTCCAGGCAAAAGGAAAAACTTGATGGATTACAAAAGGCATCCAGATTAACAGTGTCAAAAAACAAGCTAATGCTTCCATGGGATCCAAAGCCATACCATGTTTGACTTTGAAAAGGTTAAAATCATCCTCTAACCATCAAGGCTCTCAGCAGACCCCACGCTGCCCCTGGGAGCACGTTGCCAATTTACTGTTCTGACAGCTGATGGTGAAGATGGGGAAATGATCCAGAAAAGTGGCATTGATTTTGAAGAGCAGAGGAATTTGACACTCATTGCTTGTTGCTAAGCTGCAAAAAAAAAAAAAAAAAAGGCAAGCAAAAAAAAAAAAAAAAAAAAAAAAAAAAGCCTCTATCAGCTCTCAGTGTGTCACACACAAATATCAATGGGACAACGTGGTATTTACAGTGTTTGTGGAAAGCCGAGCAATGATTTAGGCTGCATCCTGCACTTTGAGCAATTTGGATGAGGCCTTAAATACCAGCAACCTCTTCACTTGGTTTCACAAAATGAGCTCTTTTCTTTAGGAAACTGGTGCTTTTCATCTATAGGCTGTGATCCATTCATAAAAAAAAAAAAAGAAAAAAAGCAGGACAGATATTTTAGAGGAAGGGAAAACTATAAGGCTTAAACAAGCCTGCAACATGCACTGCAAGCAGGTATTTTTCAGATCCCTTCAAAATCACCTGCCCCTTAGAGCATTAAATCTCAGCTCCCCACCTGGGATTTGTTAACAAGGGCTGGACAGTAAGCTGCAGCCAGAATAAACAATTTTATTTTATTTTTTATTTTTATTTTTGTTTTTTTTTTTTTTTTTTTATGGCAAGTCCGTGCAAAGAACCAGCTGAAATGGCCTGTTGTTTTCTCCTTGCTCTAAACATTGCTCATCTGTAACAAAACCCAGCTGATGGCTTTCTCCCACACTTGCTGTGTCCTCAGAAAATCTGACATGAGACACACACCCCAACCCAGATTTCAACACAGGAAACTTCCACTTGTTTTTTATCCAGGGGAAGGAGGAAGCTGGCTGTCCCGTGGACACCAAACTTTTAACCCTTGCCCAGAAAAATCCTTGGGCAGTGGCAGGGAAGATTTCAGAGTCAGTGGTGCACAGCTCCTTTAATGACCATGGATTTTCTCAGCACTACAGACAATGCCTGACAGCAACAAGTGACCTGCTGGTGTAATAATACTAATTACATGAATAATATGAGCATTTTAACATGAATAAACATGTAAATCCACAGGTAGAAGCTGTTGCTTTTGACACAGACTTCATACAAACATGGTACTGTGTTAATATATAAGTCAGTACTATGTGTTGTGACTAATGGCTTGCAGATGCAGGTTGAAGCATAAAAATCAGAGCACTGACATGAAGACTTCCCTGTAACCCCTTTTTTTCTTTCATACCTTTTACCCCTAGGTTTATATACAATATTTTTTCACAGATATCAATAATATCTCTCAACAAAGTAGAGAGTGGAAAGCTGAGGTAAAAAACTCTCAGGTCATTTATCCATTCCTTAAACAGATCAGAGGCTTCACAGACTGTGAGATGACAAAGCATTCTTTTCAGATGCCCTAACATTCAATCAAGAGCCTTTTCCTTCCTGATTTCATTCTGAAGTCTTTTTTTTCCTACTTCCTTTCCAGATTAAGGTACAGAGTCAAAAGCACTCACCCCCCAAATTTGCTTCATTTACAAGCACCTTCTTTAAAAAACCAGGAGCTTATATTATATGCCAAAGGCCACCTTTAAAAATCACAGTTTCAAAGAATCACTTGGCTTGGAAAAGAGCTCTAAGATCATCAAGTTCAACCATTAACCCAGCCCTGCCAAGTCCAGCACTAACCCATGTCCCCAAGTGCCACATCTACACACCTTTCAAACACCTCCAGGGATGGAGACTCCACCTCTGTTTCCATACTTGACAACCCTTTTTGGTGAGAAATGTTTTCTAGTATCTCTTTTCCATTTCCTCTGGTCCTGTCCCTTGTTACATGGGAGAAGAGATCAACCCCCACCCAGCTACAACCTCCTGCCAGGGAGCTGTAAAAAATGACAAAAAACACAGAGGAAGAGGACAGAGACTCACACAAACATTATAGACATAATTTGATCTCTAGCCAGCCTAGATCTCCACTGGAGCAATGGGTAATACCTTGAAAGGGAAGCAACAGCAAAAAAAAACAACCCAAAATGCAACACTTCTGCTTGAAAGAAACAAGTTCAAGTTCTGAAGGCAGAATTATAACAGCATGGAAGAGAAAATATTTATTTTTTTCCTCATAAGAGGATAAAAACCAGACTACCTACAGAAAGAGTATGACAGGCCTAAAGTAAATGTCATGCATTACCAACAGAGATTTAAAATCCTCTCTCCCTTTCCTCCCAGGTACCCCATGCACCTGCACAGGGCATTTTGCCATATATCTGCTTTAAAAGCAAGAGCAAGAAGTTAGGGAAGTGACTGTGGCCCTGAAATTTGCACTGATGAGGCTGCACCTTGAATCCTGTGCTCAGTTTTGGGCACCTCATGTCAAGAAAGACATTGAGGTGCTGGAGCTTGTCCAGAGAAAGGAGCAGAGCTGGGGGACAAGTCTGATGAGGAGGAGTTGAGGGAGCTGGGGAGGCTCAACCTGGAGAAAAGGAGGCTCAGGGGGACCTGATGAGTCTTTACAACTCCCTGACAAGAGGCTGTAGCGAGCTGGGGGTTGATCTCCTCTCCCAGGTAACAGGCGGCAGGATGAGAGGAAAGTTACTTCAAAAAAGGTTTAGATTGGATATCAGGAAACAATTTCTTCACCAAAAGGGTGGTCAGGCCTTAGGACAGGCTGCAAAGGGACCTGGACGAAACATCATCCTTGGAAGTGTTCAAACAAACGTGTGGATGTGGCACCTGGGGACATGGTTTAGGGGTGAACAGTGTTGATGGTTGGATCAATGATCTCAGTGCTCTTTTCTCACCTTAATGATTCTGTGATTCTGTGTTCCTATGAACTAAAGGCAATTTTTTTTCAGAGGAGCACTAAATGGACTCCACTAAGAACTGCCCCAACCCCTTCACCTGCTTTTCTCCTCCAGCCAGAGCTGGATTGTCTTGTCCTTATCTGCCTTTCCTCATTCCCTCCCATCTCTCCACATCTCCACAGAGCAGCAGGGAGAGGTGATGAAGCAAGTCCAAGCTCTCAGTTGAGCTCACCAGTGAAAGCTGCATGAACTCAGAGCCAAACCTTTTGTTTTGCTTGAAACCAGGAACGGAAGAGGGACTGAACTCTCGCCCCTTGTTTTTTTTTTTATTGCTGCACAGAGAGCCTGAAACATCCACACATCAGTGGAGATAAAAGGGAAGATGGTAAGAACCAGATGTTGTGATATTTTTGGATGCAATCACGGGTCAGGCCACAGCGCTTAACAGCTCCTGTCCAAAGCTAATTTTTGAGGGAGCAGAACTCACATCACACACTCGTTTGCTGGCTCTGTGCTGAGCCCTGTGCAGGGCAGGAAACAACAGCTTTTCTCAGACTGATTTGGCTGGTTCAGTTTTCGTAGTTTAAATCTTCCCATCGAAGTTCACAGCAAATCACATTCTTACTGCAGAATTATACCAAAAAGCCTGCGAAGGAAATCATTTTAGCTACACAGGAGGTCGATTTCTCAGCTTTGTTCGGTGATTGGTTTTATTTTGCACAGAGATTACCAGCAGCTTATTTTCTCTCGCTCACTCTGAAGTTTTTAAGATGTTTTCGCGTAGGGATAACATTCCTGCTGTTATTTTTTGCTTGCCTTCTCGGAGATGAAAGTGGCATAAAGGACATAATGTCTCCCTCATTTCATTCATGAGAAATCACAGCAAATTCACCTGTGGGATCCAACCCTCCTGGCAGCTCAGAAGTCGTGTTGTCACATGGACACAGATGCACTGGGGAGCAGTTTTACAATTGATTTTTTATTTCCTGCACACTTCATAGCAAAAATTCACTGAGGTAGGGCCCTAAGGATGTGGAACACGGGGAGTTCTCCCTGATTTTAGGAAGAAGGAGCAGACACACCTCTAAGTGTTTCCTGCTTAGGAGATGTAGGTTTGGAAAAAGAGAGGAGAGAAGGAGAATTGAGGCCAGGTCAGATGGGGCTCTGAACTACCTGGACTAGTGGGAGGTGTCCCTACCCGTGGCAGGAGGTTGGAACTGGATGATCTTTAAGGTTCCTCCCAGCCCAAACCATTCTGGGATTCTATAAAAGAACAACTTGCTCACAAATGGAACCATTTCTTGATGGTCCAGGGTACCCTGAGCATTGCTGGGTGAAATCTATCACCCTTCTGGAGCAGTCCTGACCCCTTTATTGTGTCTTGAACAACTCAGAAATGTACTGTTTTCTAAATAACCTGCCTTATTTATCTACCAGTTATTTATCTATCAGGTATTCAGTCCAACTGCAAACACCCACCAAAACCCCCCTGAAATGTTCAACAGTTTGCATTTCCAGATCTGGGTTAATATTGATTCTTGTCCTCCAAGATCTCACATCTTCAGAAGAGGAACTTTTCTGCCCTAAAGTTTCACTGTGCCCTTTTATCTTTTTCATTTATTTATTTATTGTATTTTTTTTCCCCACATGCTGGTTTAGTGAAATTCCTTCTAATATCCATCCAGTGACTGACAACTTGGTTTTCACATCTCAGGTTGGAGAGCCCACACTGACCCAGCAGAGCCTGTCAGAACCACCCTGAGGAGATGACTACAGGCTCCTTCCTTGCAGATGATTAAGCTGAACAGAAGTTAAAGCCTTCAAAATGTAAATCATTGAGCCGTTATAACACCAACTGTTGGGCAGCAATTAATGAGCAAGGATCTAATTTGACATTGATAGAACTGCCAAAAGTTGTGGCCATGCTCGTTTAGTGGTATCCTGAGCAAAGACATAAAAGAGAGCCTGTAATGAGATTCTTTCTTTTTTTTTTAATATATTTATTCATAAAGTGGCTTGTTAACCGATTTAAGAGCACACAATCAAACTTTTCCAAACAAATTTAAGAGCAGGCTGGGCCATTATAAACTCTATAAGGAGAGGTAGTTGATAGAAGACCCAAGAAACTACTTAATTTCAGGCAGTTTTGTGCTTGCATTAAAGACCTCAGCATCTTTCATGCCCAAGAGAATGAGGCAGCTGCCTCCAAAGAAAAATGCAAACATTGTCCCCTGCCTGATTGATATAAAATAACAACCCTGACATGCCCTTACCTTACAGTCATGAAAAGATTCTCCACTTCCCCACGATTTGTCTTCCACCAAAATACACGATCTGGGTCCCTCATCAGTACCAGCTCCATCGCTGCTCACACTCTCTCTGCTTCACAGAAATTAAAAAACAAACACTCACTCAAATTTTCCTCTGAAATTGCAATAATTATTTAATTAATTAAATGAATAAATAAATCAGTCCTTTCCTCACAGAAGTAGTTTCTCATTGTTCAAAGTTAAATGATCCAGTGGGTGAGTTGGATTGGACGTGGCAGCAGGTGAGTGTGGGAGTAGGGCTGGTGCAGCTGGAAAGGTTTTCCTGGCACTGAGCTATCCTGTGAGCTCCACTGTGCTGTCTGAAAGCAGAATAGAAATATTGCTGATTAAAGAGGACTTAAGGGGACTCTGTCACCCTCTGCCACCTCCCTTTCATCCCACGTTGTGGTGACAGGGGTGTCAAGAAGAGCTCTCAGCAACTGAGGTCAAAGCTGCTCTTAAATCACATCTCTCTCTTCACTGAAAAGCACTAGGCAGGAGATATGAGTGTGTGAAACCCCACAAAAATCCCCAAACTAAAGATCAGATCCTCATTCCCTCAGTCAGCACAAAGAGGGCAAACAAAACAGTTCCTCCTGAAACAGGGATTGTAAATGAGGCCTTTGTACCAATGAGCCCCTGTCCAAAAACATGAGTGAACATCAGAACCTGCTTAAACAGCATTAAAGGGTGTGAAATCTGTATCTACGTGATAAATGAGTGCCACAGAGGATCCCCCAGCCCTGCATCTCCTCGGCTTTCCAGGTTTCCCATTGGATTTGGCTGATAACATATGCATCTTCCCCCTGCACCAGTGCTCCCAGGCAGCCTTCACAGACGTGTCATATGGCTCCCAAACATGTTGTGACTGGAAAGATCTTTATTTTGGCAGGATGGACCTGGGGAAGGGAGAAGATGCTGCTGAAAAACGGAATTCCAACCCCTTCTCCTGTCAATACACTAATTAACAATTGGCAAGATTATGCTAAACACTGCAGATCTTTAATTTTAACAAGATGTTCTTCATTAAGCAGGCTAATCAAACACGGGCAGCAGCACCACAGAAAGCACAGACAACCAAAGTGGCACAACCATCTTCCCCTTCTCCCTTTCCTTTGCCAAGCTGATGCCAATCTTCAGCCCCTGGGGATGATGAATTCCCCTCTCCTTGCAGTGTGTCAGATAATGGGGAAGGGAAGGTACAGGAGAGCCATGATAACAAAACAAGGGAACAGACTTATGTAGATTTAGTGGGGAATTTGCTGCTTGCAAAGGGATTTGTGTGGGGGAAAAAAAGAGCAGAAAAAAAGACTATTTGTCAGTATTTGCAAAACCTCAAGCACAAAAAGAATTTTTTACTCCATTTTTGCTGTTTCAAAATAAGAAAGGAAAAGGAACAAGTCATCCTGAAACAGAAAATTTGCCCTTTTAAGTTTAGTGCAAACATATCATTTAGTTTTCCAGCTCTTTCAGTGTTTTTTTTAAAGGTCCTTGAACAAGACAAGAAAAATAACAAAGGATTTGTTTGATAAACACATTTTGATTAAAATGTATTTAAATGTCTTTGTAGTTTGAGTCAAGAGACTTCAGTTCTGTGAAACAGATAAATTACAGCTTTTGCTTGAAGGGAAAGAAATGACCAAAGCAGAAACCTTCACAGCTGTAAGGGTGGCAACAGCAGAGAAAATGCAGCATAGAAGTCAGAAATCAAAGCAGTTATGGAGCTCCCCACTGAGCTTCCAGAGTTCAATTCACTCTTACATTGCCAGGTGGTTGAGACAATCAAATTAAAGCAGGTAGAGACTTGGCTTTGCATCTCCTGTTTATAAAATTCAACATATACAAGCTTTACTGGATGCCTAAGGGGATTTATCTCCTCTCCTACATGGAATTGTGAATGGAGATTGAAAACTTTTCACACAGCAGATCCCTACTCCCTAAATTGTACTCTAGGATGGCTGGCTTTTCTATCTAAGCACAGGTTTGCCAGAAAGCAGAAAAACACCATTAATTTACTGTCAGGCCTGACTGTTTTTCATGCTGAAAAGAAAATAATATGACAAACTGATAATAAAGATGCAAGCATGGGTTCCCATCTGGTGTCTTTGTGAGGAGGACAGTCACCTCCAGCGAGGAACAGAGGAAACAGCTGAGGACAACTCAGATTGCAAGTTTATTTTGTGCTTCACCCAGCCCTGTCTTTGGGGTCATGACACCTCCCTGCTTCCCAGGAGCCTTGTGACACTTGCTCTTGGAGTGACCTCAGTGGGACTTGGTGGCCAGGGAGGTCTCCAGTGCTTCCAAGCACCTGGCAAGGAGCTCCTTCACAGTCTGCTTTTAAACCTGGTAGCAATTTCAGCTGCTGTTCTACGCAAAGTGTCCCTTAAATAATCTGTCGGGACATTTGCACATCCAGAGTGAATGCCAGGCTTTCCAGGGAGGAACAGGGAGCTTTGAAAAGCCTTGATTGCAGTGTGCTCAGCACCAGCTTTATTCTCTTTGCTTTGTCTCTGTCCCCTTCCACCACAAGTGAGCAGCATCCAGCATTAATGCATCCCTTTGGAGGCAGTCCCTGCGTGTCTGTGTCCTCCATTTGATGAACCATCTGGAAAACGACAGTTTCCTGACAGCTTTGAAACATTTTCCTTCAAGCTCCAGCGTTTTTCGCATGCAGAGAGCACGTTTGACACGCTGAAGGCTTCAGCGGAGGGCTTGGGTAGCACGTGGCAAAAAAACATATGCACGGTGATTAAAAAAAACCAAACCAAAACAAATCAAAACACAAAATTCCACAATAAATAATAAAAAAAGGCAAAACCTAAAAAAAAAAACCTAAACAAAACCGCAAGAAAACCAACCCCAAACCTAAAACAAACAATCAAACACCTCCCAAACAGCAACAAAACCATAAAAGAGATGATTTCCAGTTATGTGACAGTTCTCACCCCAGGTTGTTCTACCTTGGTTTCAAGCTCCAAACAAGCCATAACTTTAAAAAAAAATGAAGCACTAGAATTAAGACAAAAAGAGGGATAAAAGCACTGGAATTGGTCATATGGAAATTTATATAAATAGTCATTTCTGGGGCAGAGGGAGCTGAGGTTTATGTCATCTATCAATCAGTCAATAATTGTAAAGCTTTTAGTTAATACTATGATTTATCCAGGAGAAGCTCTTAGCTACAGGTATTTGCTTACACGATAACAGTTTTGGCCAAAGTTGAAAAGACTCTTTAAACTGAGAAGGAAATGAAATTGTATATTAGAGCTTCATGTAGGAAGTGGTGACACCTCAGTGTTGTTCTTTTCTTGGAAAGGAAGAAGTGCCAAGAACATGATATTTTGGATAATTTGAGAGAAAGGAATTTAGAGTGGGCTTGTCTTTGAGCAAAAAACACAAAGTGTTGTTTCATAAAAATAGAAGATGAAAATGGACCAACTGGAAAAGCACCCTGGAATATTTTATGATATCAAGCTATGATATAAAGAGAATTATTGAATTATTTTCTGTTTAATATACAGTTTAGCTCATGTAGAAGGTGTACAAAACTTCACTTGAAGTAAGTGAAGTGTCTCTGAAGTCCAAGCTCTGACAGCAATCTTGATACTCTCGTACTTTAAAAAAAATCTACAGATTTCAATATTATTTATGCACTAATAATAAAAAATCCTGTTTACTCTCAAGTATAAAGGCAAGTACACCAGGGAAAACAAACTGAAAATAAACCAGTTGAGTTTGTATTTATCTCCTCTTCCCTGAAGAACCAGCAAGGCAAGCACTGCAGATCCCCTTTAAGCCAGTGCAAAGGAGAAAAAAGGAAATAAAAAAGAAAAATAGGCTTTTTTTTTTTCTTTTTTTTTATCTTTTGTCCACAATAGAAGGACAATTTGATGACGAGGATTCTAACTGAAGCTTCTGCCAAACGCCTGGAGTTTGATAGGATGTGTCTAAAATTAGGTGCTTGTGTCCAAACGGGGAGAAAACAGACAGCAGATGGAAAGTGAGATGGGTGGATGTTTTGGCAAGACGTTTGTGTGGTGCTTCGTGGCAGAAGCAGATTTTTTAAGGAGGGACAAAAATGTCCACACAGAGAATTTCAGGCATGTGGAAGAGAGACTGAGTGTGAGACTGCAGAGAGCTACAGATGAGAGAAGAGGCAGGCACAGCAAAGATCACATCGTGCTTCCTAGTGAAAATTCTGTGGACATATAATGCAGAAAATCAGTGATTTTGGCTCTCAGAGGTAAAAACAAAGCATGTTAACTTGGATCCTTTTTCACTTTGTCGTTGTTTACAGAGATATGCAAGGAATATCTTTCAATATCTGACCAAGCTTCGTTCTTGGTAAAAACATGAAAGGTTTGAGATGTGAAATGAGAACCAGATTTCCTTAGGAGGAGGCTGAGGATCAGTGCCTGGAAGTGTTCTAAAATGTGGGAAATTATCATTTTTAAGGAAATAAAGCACAAAAAAAAAATGCACAAATGGAATTGTGGAGGCATAAAATCACAGAATACTTTGGGTTGGGAGGGACTTTAAAGTTCTAAAACCCTGCCATGGGCAGGCACATCTTGCACTAGATCAGGTTTCTCCAAGCTCAAAATTGGCCATGAACACTTCCAGGAATCCACACCTTCCCTAGACAACCTGTACCAGGGCTTCAACAGCCTCTGAGTAAAGAATTTCTTCCTAAAACCTAATCTAAACCTACTTTCTGTTATTTTAAACACCTGAGAGATGCAGAAAAGAAAGAACTGTTGCACAGTTTTCAGGTACATTTTAGCCTTAGGGAAAGGAGAGTCAAGTCTTGCAATGCATTACATTCATATGGGTTTGTATCTAAGCTCAGATGAATTTTTTTTTTTTTTTTTTTAATTAAAACACTGCCCTAAAATGCTCAGACACATGCCTACAATTTTGGTTCGACTTATGCATTATTGACTTTGTGACTTTATTACTCACTTAAATTTCTTTCCCAAATCGAGGTGAGGAGCTCTCATCTCTCACTTCCCAGTACAACTCCAGCAGATTTTCATAGGATATGTCGTTTCAGAGTGCATGTCCAGTCACAGTCTCTTCTGTGAAGCTCTAAGCCTGGCTTCAACTTTAAGACATCTCTCTAATTGGAAAAAAAAATAAAAATCTCCATTTCCTTGTCATTTTGGAGACTCAAAGCAGCTGCATTTCTAGAAATGTGTGGAAGTGTCTAAATGTATCCCCACACATTCAGTTGGGATTTTCAACCCAAAATAGCCACAGTATTTTAGCACAGCATTTTTATTTAAGCCCAGCCTGAGATACAAGAAAAACCAGGGTGTGGCATCACTAATACCACTCAGCAGATGATGGCTGGGCAAGACAGGCACTGGGTTGCTTGAAAGGAGGATTTATTGAAAACATATTGCAAAGAGAAAGAGAAGGGGGAAAAAACCCAACAAACTAAAGAGGGAAAAGGAAAAGAACCTTTTATTTAACAACCTAAATCTACATAATAGTTTAAAATTGACTGGGCAACTCAGTTATTACTCTGTTAAAGGCAAAAAAGAGGGGTATCTCAAGCTGCTATTTTAAGTCAGAGTTTTTACCTGGCGCTAAAGAGGCCCCATATTCTTTCTATTTATTTCAGCTGGATTCACTTTATACTTTTATACGACTGTAGAAAACTCACTCAGACACTTAATCTAAAGAACTGTATTTTTTCAAGACGAATCACAGCCACCTGAGCAGATGTAACAGCCCATTTCTTTGTGCTCATCAGTAATACCAGCTGCTCCTCTTCTCACAGAAAAGGAGGATGGGGAAGAATAGCAGTGCTGAGAAATCAGGGAATATATATTATATATATTCCAGCAGAAAATCAGGGGGCATTTCTAACCCCCTAAAGCAGGAGGCATTGAGGCCATGTATTAGAGACTGCTTCCTAATTACCAAATATTCCTGTCCTATCCAACCCTGAAGCAGCTGTGAAGTGTAATAACATTCTTTTCTCTACTGTAATATTTATTTTGAGGGGAAAAAAAAAAAAAAAAGGTGTTGGGTGCTTGAACATTTCAGACTACATGGCCCCAAGCCATGGTTAAAAAAAAACCAAACCCAACAGACTTCTACAGGGATGTATTTATGGAGAAGAAGGGCACTGAGAGGAGTTTAGCACCTCTTCTCTTAAATTATCACTACAGGGAGAAGCACAGAAATGAAATAAAATGTGAATGAGGTTGTGAAACTTTCCTCCACAGTCAGAACAGAGCCTTGGGCTAGAACTTACTCAGAGTTCCTGCCCAGCAAGACATCTCATTGTTTGATTGCAGGGCTTTGGAGAGGGAATTTTACTGCTGGTGGCTGGTGGAGTCACCTAGTGAAATATGTCCTGTTGCTGAGGTGGTTCTTCCAGAGCTCCTACACATCTCATAAAATTTGGCACCATCCCCAGTTCACAGATACATCACACACACAGTGCTGGTGTTTTCTGCCTCCCAGGAAGGGCCAGGGAGGTCAGAACATCCGAGACAACATCTGCATCCAGCACCACAGAGCAAATCAAACAGCTCCTGTCCAGATTATCCAAAGCATCACCGAGAGCACAGGGAGGTAGGACCTGGTTACTCTGGGTTGGAGGGGTTCAAATTGTACATCCCTGATTATTATGATCATCAATTAGTTAATAGTATCTGTTTCACTTTTAAATAGCACTCTAAGAGGTCAAAAGCCATGGAGTGACTGAGTAGGCACTCAGCTGAGGCAACTCTTGATAGGATGCTCACAGTCCTACAGTGCACACAGAAATAAAAACACCTGCAGAAGGGCTTCAGCTCACCTGGGAATTAATCTGAGTCTCCTCAGCTTTGAGTTTCACTCCCAGAATTTTACTTCCCATTGATCAGTGTAACGAGGAATCACATTTTATTTTCATTCTCCCGGGTAAATGCTGCCTCAGGAGGAAGCTGTCACTTCCAGCAATGTCCCTTCCCAAACATTCCAGGTACAGATAGCATGAGGTGGAACTCAGTGCTTCATGAAAAAGTCAAATTACTGGTGAGGTATCAAAGCACTGATCCTCTCCTTTGCTAAAATCAACTGTGACAAGTGCTTTAAAACTGTTCCTTTCATGCAGGTGCAGGGAAAGCCTGACAACATCCCAACCACAAAGAGCAGAAATCTCCCAACAGACCCTCAATTCCAGGCTCAGCCAAAGGGTACGGATTTTCCGCTCTCCACTTCTCCGGGACTCTCTTCTTACAAACACCACTGATGTTTCCAGCTGAGCTGAGTAATTGCTCCTGAATTCCCAGGGGTCCTCCCTTCTCAGGTTGGCTCCACTCTCTGGGCTCAGTTCAGCACTTGGGCTGGAGCAGTTTCTACAGGTGAGGTGAGGGCTTGAGCACTTTCTCTTTGTTGGAGGTGTTGATACTTGACATTCCAATCATTTTTTTTCTACTCCTTGCCCTTTCTAAATCTTCACACAGTTTTGTCAAGGATTGAATTTCAATTTTCTCTCAAATAAATATATTTATACATAAGAACTGAACTGCCATCCCTATTTGGCTGGCTGTGACCTCCCAGACCGGGGGAGTTCCTCAAAATGCTTTCCCTCTTTCCTGTTGAAACCAGTCCTCTGTTACTTCCTGATTCCTTTTCCAGCCCATTTTACTCATCAGTTAGAAAGACTTAGGAAGTTTCATTTCTCTTCTTGCACTGGACTTTATCAGAAGGAGGAAGGAATGTGGCAGCAGGTCATGTTCTGATGCTTTTTCCTTCCCTGTCAACTCAGATGTTTATGTAGAGTGTTCACATTGCCCAGAGGACTCAGGCCATTCAGGATCTTGTTTTTATAAGCACAGCACTCACAAAAAGAGAGATAAGAGTGAGACATGTGCTCCTAACTCTCTCCTTCCACTTTTTTAAGTTGGTAAATGCTGCCTAACCCACTTAGCCCTTTGTTTGTGCTTTCATTTAAGGTTCTGTAATCTGGTAAGTTTGCAAAAGGGACACAAAGGGTACTGGGGGGGCAACAGGAATTCAGAAAGTTGCAAGAGATTCACTTTTGCAAAATGTTCTTTCCAAGAATTACAGAGTCCTAGAATGGTTTGTGTTGGAAGGGACCTTAAAGATCATCTCATTTCAACCCCCTGCCATGGGCAGGTACACCTTCCACCAGTCCAGGTTGCTCCAAGCCCCATCCAACCTGGCCTTGGACACTTCCAGGGCTGGGGCAGCCACAGCTTCTCTGGGCAACCTCACCCTCCCAGGGAAGAATTTCTTCCCAATATCCAACTTAAATCTACTCTCCTTCACTTTGCCTTATTTTCTGTTTTATTGCTCAAGGCTCATGCAGGTTTTGGCTGATTTTTAAATGACCAGATTTAGTTAGTTCACTGAGGGAGCTTTCACACAAAAAAACTGCAGCATTACAAGGCTGTCCTTTCACAAGTGCTCACCCAAAGGTTTGATTCACCCAGTTCAGCTCGTTCTCACTCCCTTAACAAATGTTTTAATGAGGTAGTGGCAGGGAAAACTGCTTATATAACAAATTGTATAATGGATCTTATCATTGCTTCAGAAAAGTTAGGATGCAGCAGCCATCTGGGAAATAAAAGCCTGAATCATCTGCCATACACACACACACACATACTTACATATATATATGTATATCTATCTATATATATATAAAATATATGCATTTGCACATTTGGCTCTTACATGAATCACACACAAAGCTCTGCTAAACTGCAGTGCCAGCTGAAATCCTTTCCCAAAGCTGTAATTTGTGAATGAAAGTTACCCCCTTCAATGAATGATGCATTTGAGCCATTATAGATATGCAAAGACATCTTGTTTCCAGTGCAGAGAATCTTTCAGCACTCAACAAAGCTCTAATTACTCATCTCCTGTGCTGCTTCAGCATATGACTCAGAGTAGGTGTCATCAGGACCAGGGAAATGGAAAATGGGGCGAAAAATTGCCACTTTGATGAAGGGGCAGATTCATGCCCGTTCTCCACTGTATGTGTAATGATGTCATTCTGCCTTGGAGGGCAGGACACACTGCACCAAAAGGTGACAATAATGAATTCTGTCACTGCCATAATTTCACAGAACCTCGAGAAAAATACTTGTTGTCTCCTCAGTGAAAACAAGGTGTAAATGAGAACTCCAACAGAGGCCTAACCACAACCAGACTGTAGCCAACAAGGCTCCTTTTGGAGGAAAGTGTTACCTTATTGCCCATCAAAACATATTTTATATGACCCAAGTGTGAGAACACACTTGTATTTCTCTCAAATTAATCAAGAAACCCTCCCATGATTTAGTATTTATAGAAACTACTGTCTTAAAACCAGAATGGTATCTGCCAAAGGGGACAAATGACATTTTATATGACCTCCAGACTGTCAGGACATATTGCCCTGCTATTTTCCTTGCTCTGTTTTTGGAGCAAATTTGAAGTGAGTCTATGAGAGTTGAGTTTTTATGCTTTGTGAGGCTATGGCTGTTTTGCTTTGCTGAGATGCCTCTCATCAGATTTCTTGTTAAATGGAGCCTTGGTGCAAGGGTGTAAATGGTATAATAACATTTGTCTTACAAACCTTACACCTATCGTATCAAATTTAACATAATTAGGCAATTTAATATAAAATAACTGCATTGTGTGTGCAGACAAGTAGAATATTAATAAAGATATAAAGTTATTAGATCTTGTGAATTATAGAACACCTGGTATTGCCAATAAAAATGGGAGCAGTGATTAATCAGTCCCTCTGCTGAAAGGAAATAAAGCTTTTCACCACAATTAATGCAGAAATGTTGATAAAAGAGGTGAGAGGAAGCTCTTCCTTCTACCATGCTTTTCAAGGAAATGTGAATGTCTGTGTTTAGAACTTTCTTCAATTACAATTTAAATCCTTAAAACTGTGTCATCTGAGAGAGACATGAACAAGATCAAATATTTTTTTTGCAAGATTCTTTTTGGGAAAACTGTCATATTTTCCTTACCAGACCCTTTCCCATTTTATGGAAGTTGTTACCCTTTAGGTTTTGTTCGTTATAGATTTTTACACACCAACAGCTTGGGCCAAATATCTGTTAAACAGACAGTCAGAGAAAGGACTAATTGCTGAATAAAAGAGCACATCATTTGGTTAAAATTTGGTTAAATTTGGTTGATTTGAAAAGTTTATTTCCAACTTTTTTTAACAAAAATTTGGAAACTAAAGATGGGAATAAACAATTATGGATGACATTCCCAATGGGCCCCTCCTGAGTGCTGTGCTGTAACTTAGGATGGTCAGAATGTTTGGAGCTGATTTAGAAAGGAAAAGGGCGAATGGTGAGGTGACATTTTGCTGCTGACAGCATTTTGATTGAGTAAAGAAAAAGTGCTGCCGTGGGGGATTACAGAAGGGTATTTTGATACCAGCTGGATTTTGATTGAGTAGGAGATCAGAAAAAAATGTGGCACAAATAGTAAACAACAGAATCTAAACTTGAGGATTATTGGGAAAATAATAGAGGGCAAAAATTGAAAGTATCGGCGCGGTGCAATAAAAATCCACCTTTTGAAGGTAAGTTCTGATTGTCCACCTTCAAAATGTACAGGGGAGGGGAGGGGAGAGGCTGAACCACATTTTTTAAGCAAAGGCCAAGGATGTGAGGATGATTTAGTTCAGAGAATAAGACAGCTGATGAAGGATGTGCTGAAAGTACATGAAGCCATGAGAAGGCCATAGAGGGGGACTGAGGCAGTAACTGAAGATGGAAGAAATATCTTCAAAACAGATTTAAAAAAAGCTAACCAAACAAAAAACCTCTCAAAACAATAAAAAAAGAAAAAAACAAACAAAACAACAACAACAACAAAAACCCCAACCCAAGCAAAAGAAGCAAACAAAAAACGAAACCAAACCAAAACTCCACAAACCATAAACCAAACCCCAAGATGAGTCTGCTTCAAAATCTGATTAGTTATGGAACTCCTCATCAAAGGATGTTTCGGGTGCTAAACGTTTTCTTGTGCCTGAGGGCAAACTTTGAAGTTCACAGAAGGTAAAAAAAAAGAAGATACATTCCACATTAACAATTCCTGATCCTGGAACTGTAGGAGTCTGGAGAGAGCAGTACAGCTAAGGGATCCAGCCCCAGCCAAGAGGAAGAGAAAATTAATCAAGGTGTTTTTTTTTTTTTTTTTTTTTTTTTTTTTTTTTTGACAGAAGAGTGTGATGGCATCTTAACAGAACAGACTGAAAAACATTGTGCTTCAGAGTGATTCAAGGGCTATGAAAAGCAAGAATACAGGATAACATCACAGTAAGGAAATACCTGATGAACTTTTCAAAGGATGGAAATTATTTACAGTTGCTTCCTTGGACCAGATAAAATGTGCAATATTATGTATTTCTATTTCAGTGGATAATTCCGTGAAAAAAAGTTAAAGTTTTAATCAGTGCATGTTTCTCAAATAACTTGCTGCTTCCTTCAGCATTGATAGTGAAAAATGAACAAGTGATTTCATCAGTACAGTTTCAAAAAAAAAAAATTACATATGTCATCTTGTACTTAACTGTAACCTACTTACAAGGAAAAAAAGCCTAACACTCAAAATATCTTTTCCAAACATTGCTATCTTTTGCATTTTTGGCAACATTCCCAGCAAGAAATAGAGGACTGGAAGAACCTGAATATAATATCCAAAAATTATTGCCTGGAGTTCTCCCAAGTTTTCTCTCATTAGCAATAAACTCAGTTGCTTTAGCCAACAAAGAAAAAAAATCAAAATCTGGTGTTAAAAAGATTCTGAAAAACACTGAGCAAGGGTAAATGAGGGGTTGCTGCTATAGGTGGAGAAGGCAGAAATCTCCGAGGATTTGTTTTCCTTTATGACCTGCTGTCTATTCAAGGTGATTCATCAGTGTTGAAATCAGACTCATGCCTAACCAAACTTATCACCTGTGATTCAAACATTGAGCATCTTGCATTGAAAACACAAGTGCATCCTGTTCCAGGGAGGAAGAAAAAGAAGAAACAGGCTGAGAGGTTTGGGGTTGTTCAGTCTGGAGAAAAGAAATCTCTGGGGAGACCTTAGAGCCTCGTTCAGAGCCTAAAGGGGCTGCAAGAGGGATGGAGAGGGATTTTGGATAAGGACATGGAGCAATGGGACAAAGGGGGACGGCTTTAAACTGAAGAAGGGTAGAGTTAGACTGGATTTAAGGAAGAAATTCTTCCCTGTGAGGGTGGGGAGGCCCTGGCACAGGTTGTCTAGAGAAGCTGTGGCTGCCCCATCCCTGGAAGTGTCCAAGGTCAGGTTGGACAGGGCTTGGAGCAACTTGGGCTAGCGGAAGGTGTCCCTGCCCATGGCAGGGAGTTGAAATTAGATGATCCTTAAGGTCCCTTCCAACCCCAACCACTCCATGATTCTTCGAAGAAACAGCTCCTTATAAGCTACATCCCAGCGTTTTCTGTGCCTTAATTCATTAGAACATTGTGGTTTCTGCATTATTTAGTATTTGCAAGATACATCCAAAAATCCCACCCCCTAGACATGCTTTAACCACTAGCAATTTAAGGGGGAAAGTGTGCAGGCAAAACCTTTCCAAGTTGTTTGAAAAGACATCCCGATACAGGCTGTGAGATCCCAATTTGGGTCAGTAGAAACAAAACTGAACAGACCCATTGATTTTCTCCTGGTGCAGAAACAGAGCAAAAGAAGGGGAGAGATCAATGCAAGTTTTTCCCCCCTACAAAATAATTGGAATGATAACCTTTTTTTTTCACTTTAGTTTTCTACTCTTTCAGTCCTTTAAATGCCAATGTCAGAAACGAAATCACCGGGGCATATGACATGGGGAAAAAGACTGACTTACATCTAGGCAAGAGTCCAGCTCTCCAGTAGCATTCTGCCAATTATGTGCAGTTTATATTAAAGGATTTTCTTCTCCTCAGTGGTCTTGAGAGATTTTTGACTCCTAGTTAATAGTCATTCAGCCTGCATTTCGTACAGACACAGCATATGCAGGAGAGGAAAATAGCACAGTGGTTTTGAAGTGACTTCTACCAAAACTTGTTTGTGTTGTGAAGGCTTTTTCCTCTCCTTTCCCTTCACCATCGCTGAAGCCTCAGATGAAGAAGTCCTTGGGCAGCACATTCCCAGACTCCAACATCAAAGCCACCCCCACACCACGTAGCAGGATGTCCCACACAGGTTCCAGCAGGCATCAGGCCATGGAACACTTTCACATGGCAGGAGAAAAAAAACAAAACAAAACAAAACAAAACATTGTCACATTGTCCAAGGTGGTTCTGGGTTATTGACAAAGCTGTGGGATTGATTGGTGGGGTTTAGCAAGTTGTTTGCCTTCAACATGTCACAGTCACAGGATAACACTGTAAAGATAGAAGCACTAATTATTTAAATCACTACCAGCCCTATTTATTTATTTTCAATTGTGGAGGTACTGAAATTGGAGTCCGAGCCTTTCAGGGTTGCCATGACAACTGGACACTTTGATCAGTGATTATAGTTTGTACCATTTTGGCATCAGGCATGAACTTTGATTGCCATGGCAACGTCACAGACATAACTCCCATTTTATTCAGCTCCCACTTTGTTCTCCAGGAGCCTCTTTGCTTGTGGTTTGTGAGGAAGCTGAGAACTGTGTCAGCTGCTCCAGAGAGGAGCTGTGAGGAGCAACACCAAGTGGGCTTTCCCAGTTCAAAGAATACTCCACATCAAGAACAGATCACTCAGTGCTCTCATTATCCCCCGAGCTTCTTGGCTGACGTAAATGGAGGTGGCTCCATTAAGGGCACTGAAGTCTCTTGAATCCAAATTGAGCACCAGGGAAAAACCACATTTCCCTGGTTGAATATGCACTGCTAGAGGTAAAGAATCACTTATTTGTCCAGTTTGGCGTTCAAAGAGGGAAAGACAATGCACAGGAAATTGTAGGGATGACAAAGAGTAGAGGGAGAGAGGAAGAGTTAAAAACGAAAAGCAAATAAACAAACAAGACCCCAGAAAAACTAGTTTACCAGGCTTGGCTTAACTTTTTGAAATTCATCTCAGCTTAGAGGTAAAAAAGAAATTCATCATTCTTTATAGAGATTTGGTGTCAGAAAATTCATTAAGGTTTCTCCAGATACCAGGGCAGGAACTGTGAGAATAGTAGAGAGATTCTGAAAGACTGTTAGTTCTTATGGCCTGTATAGAAGTGATTTTATTTGTGATTCATACAGAACAAGCAAAAGGATACATTTCTTCCTATAACTTCCATTTAAATTGTTACTCTTCACCAAATGGTTGTCCAGTGGCTAGACATTTTCAGGTACAGAAAGCTCTGAAGAAATTCAGGATGGTAAAGTACCTTGAGGATTATTAATATAATAATTAATATAAAGAAATCCAACTTGGGTTGGAAGAGACCTAAAAGGCCACCTCATTCCACCTTTCACCAGACCAGGTTGCTCAGAGCTGCATCCAGCCTGACCTTGGACACTTCCATGGATGGGATATCCACAGCACCTCAGGGTGACCTGTTCCAGAGACTCACCACTCTCATAATAAAAAAACTCTTTATTAGGTCAAATGTCAAAATTCTGTAATATGTCAAATTTTCCATGTCCTGTCACTGTGGGCCTTGGCAAAAAATCCCTTTCTTTCTCCAAAGCTCCCCCTGATATATTGAAAAGTCACCCTAGAGCCTTTTCTTCTCTGGGCTGAACAACCCCAGGTGTCTCAGGCTGTCTCCATACCAGAGGTGTTCCAGCCCTCTGAGCAACTTTGTGTCTTTCCCCTGGACCTGCTCTAACAGATCCATGCCTTTCCTGTTCTGTGGACCCAGAGCTGGGTGTATTGCTCAGCATCCACTGAATCAGAATTCAGCATCCAGAATCTGATGCTTAACTAAAGGGACAGTTGTATCCTGTGAAGCAGGAGTGACAATCTGTAATTCCTGGAGGTGGCACATCTTGCAAGCAGATCTGCTCCTTCTGACATCTATCTTGCAGCATTACCTAAATGCACTGACACACCGATTTTGCTAAAAAATGAAATAACAAGAAATGATGAGTTGGAAATAATTATTATCCTTAAAAGGCTGCTCAGACTTTCTTAATTTATTACATCAATTCCAGTTTGCACTGCTCAGGAAAAATGTCTCAACTCATTAGAGAAGAGCAGGACTTTCCCTGAGTTGCAAAAGAGAAAATAATATATGATAATTTAACAGGCTTATAATGTTACTCATCTGTACCTCAGTGCAGCTATTTCTGGAACTGAACTCACCTCTCCCTGGTACAAGTATGTGAATAAATTCTACCTTCATATAAATAAATAAAGAGATGGCAGCACTGTGTGGGCCACAGCAAAGGATTATTCATCTATCACACAGTGTCTGCCAGATGCTTTGGAGCATCACATCAACCTGTGTGTTTTAGAGTCCAAGGTCCTAATGTTTACATGGCAACAGGATTGAATCTGTTCTCACACTCCAGAGCTCAACACCAACACCTGAAGTGATCTGGAGATATGAAGCTACTCATGAGTGTCAAATAAAGGGTCATCAGTTCAACCCAAAATCTTTAGTTCAACAGGTGATTGCACAAGAAAGGTGATGGATGTGCTGTCAGGGTGTATTTATGTTCTAGGACTCAGCACCCCAACCTGCTCCTTCACAAACCCCACTGGCACCAAAAGGATTGCTCAGAGGCACCCATGGGGGTTGTACCACCCATAACCCATGACCTCACAAGGTGCATCAGGGTATTTTCAGGACCTAGATCCAGTCCTCACTGATTTATGGGTTTTTCCAAGTGCTGGGAAAAGAAGAAAACAAGTGTTACCAAAAAACATGTATCTGTTAAGCACAGAAAGAAGAGCAAACTTGGGAGAAAGTGCAGCAGAAGGACAAAAAGAAGTGTTCATGCATATCATCTTTGTTAAAAAAACCAACCAACCACAACAAAAAAACCCCTCAAACAAATAAAATCCTAACCAAAAAAAAACAAACGACAAAACCAAACAAAACCAGCAACAGAACAGAAAAAAAAACCCCAAAACAAACAAACCCAAAAATCAAAACAAAAGCACAAAACGAGGAAAACATCAACTCCCAAACCACCATGACTACTTAGACTTCCTGGAATTCATCTTTCAATAAAAAAGGCCGTTTCTGTGAGAGAAAGTTTGTAGAGATCGTATTTAAATCATCTGCTCTGTATTTTATCACATCTGAAACTGAAACTGAGGCTGATGATGCCAACGTTCTACCACATGGAAATTGCACAAAACCTCAAAGTGGTTCCTGAAATGTTGTTTTCCAGCTTTTTTTTTTTTTTTTTGCTCTTCCAAACACACAGGGTCAGCAATCCACAGTTACAGTGTCTCAGACACGGATTTGCTCTTAAATCAAATTGTATTGATGGGGTATAAAAAATTATTAATGAGGTTTTTTTTTTTTTTTTGGTTTCTTAAAAGATCATTTTTAATGTTCCTTTCAGGAGGTTTTTTGGTGAAGGTAACTCACTTTCCAAACTAATTTGCAGGTCTCACTGGGCTCCGTATTTCCACCAGTTTTCTTTTCCAAAGCATCAGCACAGACTGGGAATTTTTTTTTCAGGCCTTTAAATTCTGTTCAGCCACATCTGTTCACCTCAAAAATCTGGATTTTTCTCTATCATGACACTGAATTTGGTCAACCAGTCATGTAAGTGATAGTTAAATTTGTGTATCCGAGGAAGAAATCTCTGTGAAGGCTCTTTGAGAGGCTCTAAAAGTCACATGCTGGGTAAATCAAATGCAGACAATACTTCCAGGCAGGGTGCAGTCGTTAAACCCTGAGAGAAGTTTATGGAAATTTTACTTGCTCAATGAAACTGGGTAATTTCCAGCTAGAAGAGGAAATCCCATCTCAGGCAGAAATGGGAACTTCCATCTTCACTGCCAGCATAAAAAATGTACCTGATGGATCATAGAAATAACCTATTTACTTTTTTTTTTTTTTTCCTGAGTATGAGCATTGGCTGGAGAAAAATGCACAGCTCTTCACATTAAGCAGATGTTGCACTTTATAACCCAAACTATCTCTTTTGAGCAATAAAATTTAAAGGTTAGCTTAATCTTTAGAATCTGATGATTTTACAGCTTTTCTGTGTAAGTTTATCACTTGTTTTAGATTCAAATATTCTTTTTAACCCTCTGGTGATCATGTTTGTCCTTGAATTTTACTCAACTTTTAGTGACATCATCCACTTCACATAACAGTAAGATCCACAATTCATTTTTACAATAAGAAGAGAAGCAACTACGTGTTCTACTTTTCTTTTTATCCTTTTTATTATTATTATTTATTATTTTAGAAGGTGAAAATATTTATCTCTCCTTGTTTTAAACAACCTTGAGTCAGAACCCCGAATTTTTTTTAATCCAGCATTTATTATCAATTCAGAGAAAGTCGTTGTCAGATTGTGGTTTGTCTTCCAAATATTTTGAAGAAATTGAAAGAGTGACTCTCCAGAGCTTTCTGTGTCTGTTAATCAAGCCTAAATGGAGCCCAGGGTGACTATTTCAGCTCTGGCTACTCAGAGATGCCCAGCTATGAGTAATCTGCACCCTGGATATGTGTGACAAAGCAAGGACAGAGCCACAGTGAATATGACTTTTATTATTATATTCCTTCATCTTCTTGCAGAGGTGAATAATCCCAGTCTTTTTAATCTCTATATATGACAGGTTTTCTGTGCCTTCCCTTGTCCTGTGGCCCTTCCATGGTATTTCTTCAGCTCTGGCAGTACAGTTTTTTCCTTCAAACCATGAGAACTGGACACACATTCCCATTGAAGCTGCCCTGTTGATTCGCACAAAGGTAATTTGCTCCAGCATAAATTGTTTTTACTGTTCCATGTGCAGTCTAATTTATGATTGGCATTTTTGTTGCCTATCAACACTAGGAAGAGCTTCAGTTGGGCTGCCTTTGTTGCTGGCCTGGCCCTTTACAGCATCAGTATTATATCTGACATTATAGGTGAGGAAATAGTTTCCATCTGTCTGTGGAGCCTGCAGTGGGTTTATGCAGCTCAGCTACACGTGTTGACCTCTCTTTACTGTCAGCCCTGTTGGGATTTGATGATCTGGTCTATGTTAGACGTGCAGTTTGGGGTTATTTGAATTATTCTTCAGACTTAGTTGTTTTCATGACTGGATCCTCCTAGTTCTTCACAGAGGGATTATCTTAGAATGAGGTCTGGTGCATTGCCAGATGCACCCTGACAAACAGGAGCAGTTCAGTGAAAACACCCAAGATCCCTGAGACTCTTTTTTATTTGTTTTACTTTCTTTTACTTTATTTTTTATTTTATTTTATCTTTTACTATTTCCATCTGTCTTCCCTGTAATGGACAAGAACAAAAGTCACCCAGGTTCACAGCATTTTGTGAGCGTCTGAAGTTTCATCCCTGCTTCAGTCCCAGTTTTTTAGTCCCAGTGATGGAAGCTGAATGGTAGCTGGGGACTGGAAGCACAGCTTCCTCCCAGGAAAGCCAAAGAAGCTTTAATCACTGCTATCACAATGCTGTGAGCCCTTGTCCCTGGCACAAAGACTCTCATTAGACACCCAGGCTCTTTCTCTGGCTCAGGTCAAAGGCTGTTTCTTGATGCTCATCAGTAACTTCACCCCCATGAACTTCAGCCTTCCAGTTGTGATTATGTGATTGAGAGAGGGTATCCACTGTGCTTTTGGATCCCCTGAGGAGGAGCAGGATGGAATGCCCATGTGTTATTCATATGCTTTATGTTTTATGTATGGGAAGAGTTGTCTGTGTTTTCTGCTTCCTTACCGGGGCAAAAGAGGTTGATTTCCTTCCTTTTCACTTAAAATACAGGTATTCAAAGTGACATATGGCCTTGCTATTGTCAATTGTCAGAGGCTTTTTATCACCAATGAAGCAGAAAAGATGTGTAGTGGATTTTATCAGGTGAGCTCTAAAAAGCCCCAGCACAGCAAGACTTTTTGATCAAAAGCACAAAGCAAAATATCACTTTCTTTGGACTGCACAGGTGACTCTTCATCTGCATGAGAAATGTGGGTTGTTCTGCACAATGAACTTCATCAAGAGGGGCACAGATTGGCAGGGTTGATGCATGCTATTGAAGATTATGAAGTGTCAATCAAAAAAAATCTTTTACTTAAAATAGACTCCCATGCAGGAGAAAAACACCTGATTCAGTCATTCTTGCAAATATTCGTAGAATCACAGAATATTAAAATGGCTTGGGTTGGAAAGACCTTAAAGATCATCCCCCCTGCCATGGGCAGGGACACCTTCCATTAGCCCAGGTTGCTCCAAGCCCTGTCCAACCTGGCTCACTGCCATGTCCCCTCACCAGTGTTCCAGCTGCTTCCAGCTGGAGGTTTTGGAAAGGTTTCTAAAATGCTCCCACAAGACCTATGGATTCAGTGCAACAACAATCATCAAAACTCACTGCAAATGGTGGGTTGGGAGAAGATGTGTAAATCCCTTTCAAACAAAAGTCTAAAGAGCCACCTGGGCTGAAGGACAAGTGGAGTTATTGAGCAGAACAGAATATCCCGTTCTTTGCTCTGACCTTTCCAAGTCAATTGATGTGCATGATGCTGATGCTTGGCATGAGCCTGCAACCATCCCCCAAATCCCAGCTCGGCAGATCATACTTCTTTAGGTATTTTCTATCATCAGTAAATACACCGCCTGGGCATCAAGGAGTTCAAAGTAGACAGCAAATATTCCACACACTGTGGAGAGCAAGGATCTACACTCTGTTGAAAGGTTGATGTGAGCATGACCCAAAATGTGACACAGAGAGCACCTCTGCTGGCCAGGGCTGTTTTTGCCCCTTCATGCAGCTGCTTCCCTGTGCTGTTGAGATGCCATTTTCAGTCCTCTGTTTCCTTCCATAATGGTTTTAATATCTGTGTTTATCTAGAGCCAACACAGCTCTTTGACTGAGAAATCAACTTTCAGCATTTACCAAATACTGGAAGAAGGTAGATGCTGATTGGTGTTCATCAAGTGTTTAAATTATCAGAATCTACATAAAATGGTCTTCAGAAGATTAAAGTTAGTCAGGCATAAACACTTAATCAGAAGAACATGTGTTTTCAAGCAAGGAAGGAATCTTTAGCATCTCCCAAGAACTACAAACCAAAATGAAACAACTAAAAAAAAAAAAACAACAACAGATGTAGATCAGGAGGAAGAGGGGATTAGTAATTCTCAAAAAGCCAGTTCACTCTCCCCTGAATCTGAAAATTCACTGCTATCAGAATTTCAGTGAATTTTCAGATTTACTGCAATCAGAATAACCCTGGATGACATAACAGTTAAGCAACGAACAGCTAATGTCATTAATTATCTCAGGTTTATAGGCAGGACAGTTACCTGAGCATTGAGTTGACATGTCCAGACTCCTTCTGACCGCAGAACTCTCGAGCTCAAAAATTACTGTGCTGCTGTTTTGTCATTTGAGGCCAGATCTCTTTGATTCCCTGTCCAACACAGCAAAAGCTTTGTTTCCTTTATTTCGGTACACTCATTTTTTTTCCTGTCAGTTAAATCACCAGAGACTCTCACTGACTACTCTCAATAGACCTTCCAAAGATGAAAGACTTGTAGGGTTTTGCAGTAATGTATCTATTTGTCTTCCAGAAATGAACAACTTATGCCTAAAACTTACTGGAGGGTTAACAACCCACACAGTAAAGCACTTTCTCTCTCTGAAAATTGTGATTTCTTTTACCTACAGATGCTGAATGGGGAAGAGCAAAATCCGTAACAGACTGGAACACGAAGGGAAAAAAATGCAAGAAATTATTTGGATCAAAGCAAGAAAGAGAGAACTTATTTATTCTACTCTACAGCTCATAAAAAATAAACATGAAATGCTGTCAGACAGCAGAATAAATTGGGAGGAAACCAACATGAAAAGAGAGAGGAAGGAAAGCTCCGTACTGGGCACTGAGGGTTTTCAGAGTGGGCAGATTTGGTGGCATCCCGAGCTGCAGATCTCTTTGTGTCCTCTGATATCTGGAAATCCAGAGGAGCACTTTTCAGTGGTAAACCCTTCAGAGCATCAGCCTTTGCCAGCTTTGGCTCTTCAGCTCTGACTTGCAGGTAGATGGTGGATCAGGGCAGTGTTTGTTCCCCTCGTGAAACACCTCAAAGCCTGGGGGCAGTTTTGGGCCCCTCAAGATGAGAAATTGAGGGGCTGGAGCGTGTCCAGAGAAGAAAACAGAGCTGGGGAAGGGGCTGGAGCAGCAGGAGCAGCTGGGGGGGCTCAGCCTGGAGAAAAAGAGGATCAGGGGGGACCTTCTTGCTCTCTACAACTCCCTGACAGGAGGGGGGAGCCAAGCGGGGTTCAGTCTTTTCTCCCAGGTAAAAAGTGCCAGGACGGGAGGCAATGGCCTGGAATTTCAGCAGGGAAGGTTTAGATTGGATATTGGGATGAAATTTTACCCTGAAAGGGTGGTCAGGCACTGGAATGGGCTGCCCAGGGAGGTGATGGATTCACCATCCCTGGAAGCTGAAAGGTGTGTGGATGTGGCACTTGGGGACATGGTTTAGTGGTGGCCTTGGCAGTGCTGGGTTAATGGTTGGACTTGATGAACCTAGAGGTCTTTTCAAACCCAAATGATTCTATGACCTTATGATTCTGTGGCCTAGTAAGGAATTTGGTGGCATTAATTTGGGATACACTTTGAAACAGCTTTCATTATGTTTAGATTGACACAATAGTGACCTCGTTTGCAGAGGTCACCAAAACTATACCAAAATGACAGTAATAATAACCCCTTAACTAGAAATTCAGTCACAGAAAATGATTTTCCCAGTGGAAAGGATAAAACAGGTTGGGTAAACATTGAAAACCACAAACAGGCTTGTAATACCTGAAATGTTTTTCATCAATATTCAGGATTATCTTTCTTTTCTTGTGTGGTAACTTTTAATAAACTTATTAACGTGTTAAAAAACCAGATATTTTAATATGTAAGTGAATGTTTAATGCTGTAAAATGTCACCCAACAAAAAATCAGACTGCAGAGGAAACTGTCTAAAAAATTAGCAAAACCAAAGGAGGGTGACTGAGGACTTCCAAAAACAAGGATTACAAGCACTAAATGAACACTGTTACAAGAGAAATATGTCTTCTACCTATTCTATTTTTATTCTGCTATTATTTCATGATTAGTACATGCCTTTCTTGTTTGTTTTTTTTGGAAGCAATTCATGTATTTCACCAAACATTCCAATGCCCACACAGAGCATCCCATGTGTTTAGATCTCATTCTTTTTAGGTAATGGATCTCTACTTGGAAAAAAAAATTGAAATGGAAGAAATTACAAAGAAAAAAAATAAGAAATCAGTTTAAAGAAGGTGGAAAAAAAGGTCATATTCTCAGCTGTTTTAAACCACTGTGACTCCTCCACTGGCTGGATATTGCAGAGAGTTGTTTCCTGCTCCTTCCTACAGGTAGGCACTGCACAAAAAACTACAACCCTGGAGCCTGTTGTAATTTCTTTGCCAGAAGTTGCTTATCTACAGCAGAATCAGCAGTGATAACACCTGCACAGTTGCTCCAGTGCAGATTTTGATGTCTTAGCTCAAGGTTGCTTCATCAGGAACTTATTTGTGGCTGACTGATTGCTGGGCTGGAGCAGAATGCTGCCTGCTGATAAGCAGCCCACGGTGGATAAAAACCTCCAGGAAAAGATGGGGGTAAAAGAATTTCTTGTTTTGAACCAGCTCGGTGATGGAACAAAACAAATGAAAAAAAAAAAAGTAATATTTTAATAAATTTATGTGAATAAATGTAGCCACATTACACTGGAGAGGTTGTCATCTCAGAATCATAGAACAGCTTGGGTTGGAAGGGACCCTAAAGAATGTCTGGGGACAAGAATCTGCAGTCAGTGGCGATCCAGCCTGTGATACTGATGGTACCAGTCCATCCCAATTTACAACAAGTGTGTAATATCAGATCAACCATAAGCTGAGGAAGCTGCTATTCCTGCTAAAGGAAGAACAGGAGCCCAGGTGGCCACACTGCAGCTGGAAACTTCCAGGCTGTGGCCATCTGAAGCCGTGGGAGATGAATCTGAGCCTTAACTGATAGAGCAGTACAGCACAACGTGCCTTACAACCCTGAGCAGCCAAGCAAAGTGGTTTTCCCAGGCTGTCAGGGGGGATAATGAATCTCAAGTGGCTGCCCTGATGAAGAGGTGTGCTTGGGGATGGCTGTGCACAGTTGCCCTGATATCTCAGTGCTCAGTTGATAAACACAAGCTCTCTGAGCCAGTGAGGACAATATCTCAGCTCCAGCTGTGCTGCTGAGCTACAGGGATATAACAGCTAATCTGTTCCTGGGGATTTGCATAATTCTCTCAGAAATATCAGATAAAGAAAAAAACAGGCTAAAGCAGAAACATTGCTGTTGCCCTGGGGGGATTTTTTTTTGTTTGGGATTCTGGAGAGTTTAGGGGTATGGGCACACCTGAGGTGTGTCAGAGGGACAAAAGGGAATGTCCACTACATTTTAGTTATCAATACAATGTAGCCCCAAAGTCCTCACAGAGGTGTCTGTGCTTCAAGTATGGAGTCAGTGGGGGAGTGAATCCACATCAGAGGTAAAGCCTTCCTTGTGATTAACTGATTTCTGAAAAGATTCTTCCCCTCTGAGTGTCTCACTCTGGCCTCCTGTGGAGCACCCAACACTGAAAAATGTTCTTTACCTCCAAATCCTTCTGCTTTGGTGCTAGCAGCCCTAAAACCACACAGCCCCACACACAGAATCTGCACAGTTCTCATGGATGTGTCATTTCACTCAGTCCTGTCTCCAAGAAGGTCAAAACTTATCCTATTTCTAGAGAAAATGAGAAATTTGGGAAGGTGCTTGTTGGAGATGTTGATCTTGAGCCACAAGCTCTTGTCTAATATAAATATTCCTAGAATATTACAGAAAGTTTGGGGGGCAAATTTGAAAACTCACTCCATCTGTTAAGTCCCAGGATAAAAGAGCTTGGTGTAGTGTGTTGAAATATTTGCTGAAATCTGCATACTTTTTTCAATGCCTCTTGTATTCCTATGCGAAATTCACATATATTAGTCCTCCTATAAATTCTCTCCAATATGTTGCTTCATCTTCTTCCACTTCCCTACCTTTCTATCTCTTTATTTTTCTCTAAGGAGTCTCACATAGCAACATCCTGGAGGCTCTTTAAGCCTAAGGCAGTGTTTTAGGAGTAAAACCCCCACATAATATATAAAATCAGTGATATAAAACAAAAACCTTAGAGATAAATCTGTTTGGAAAAACAGAAAGAAAAAGACTTGGTTCTCCCTCGATGTTGGGTTTCATTTTGGAAGTGTGAAGCTGATCAAAAAGTTGTCCAGATCTGAACCAAACCATTAGCAAACTACACATGCCCTCTAAACACCTGCTATCAGACTTCCTGGGGAAAGAGTTTTCAAGCTGAGAAGCTGAAGTTGAATTCAGAGATTAAAAACCGTGGATGAACTTCAGGAAAAAATGAACTTGCATAACCCAAACTCTTCCAAATTATTCTGTAGTGCTGGTAATGCTATATTATGTTTGTCTCTGGAATTTGTTATTTTAGTGCTGGCTTTCACTGCCCTGTATTTCCCAATCTAGTTCTATTTCTATCCTGCATCTCTTTCAACTCATTTTTCTTGTCTGTGCCTCAACATCTGAACATGTTTCCTTTCCAGTTGTTATATTTTACTTCCACTCCCAGCTTTTTAAGATCCATTGTTCCCCTTTAACCTTTTGCTCTGACTTTGAGGATGCCTTTTGTGCAGTTCCTGAGCCAACCTTCTTATGAGTAAACATGAAATAAAGATCAGGTCAGCGTTTCTGAGGTACAGGCTCGTCTTCTCCTCAGAGAGGTGTCTGGTCTGACGAAGATTCCCTTCAGGATGATGTATCCCCTTCAGGTGTAGTGCTGGAGGTGTCAGAATCAGCAGCTCTTCCTGCATTACTAACACCCATTGTATTCCTCCCTGGGAAGAACATCATTCTTTCGTGCAGTTAGGGCTGAGCTGGCCTTCATCTCCTCAGGGATGCAGAATTTATCCCAAATGCAGGAAGCAGGATCAGTGCTGAAGAGCTGAGCCTAGGAGAACTGGATTTCACCCCTCTTGCTTGTATTCTCATGTGGATTTACAGTTTGTGCCATCAGCACAGGAGGGACATTGAGCTGTTGGGGCGAGTCCAGAGGTGGCACCAAGAGGATCGGAGGGATGGAGCAGCTCTGCTGGGAGGGAAAGCTGAGAGAATTGGGATTGTTCATCCTGGAACAGAGAAGGCTTGGAGGCAGCCTGATTGCAGCCTTCCAGCACCTGGAGGTACAGGAAAGACAGAGAGAAACAATTTACAAGGACACGTGGTGGCAGGACAAAGGAGAATGGCTTCAAACTGAAAGAGAGTAGATTTTGACTGGATATTAAAAAACACTGGATGGGCTTGGAATAACCTGGTCAAGTGGGAGGTGTCCATGCCCATGGCAGGGTTGGAACTGAATGAGCTTTAAGGTCCCTTCCAACCCAAGCCATTCCAGGATTCTATGATTCTAGGATCATCCCTCTTAAAAATTCCTTAAGGCCGTCCTAGAAGAAGTGCAAAAAGTGGATTTAGCACAGGGCTCCATCACATCAAAATGTTCTTTCTGTCCCAAAGTACAAGGCAAAGGATGTCAAAATTATCAGTGGTACTGTGCTCTCATGTATCTATATTTATACTTATGTACCAGCCACCCTCTGGGTGAAGAACCTTTTCCTAATATCCAGCCTAAACTTCCACTGGCACAGGCTCGTGTCATTCCATGTGAAATTTATGGATAAATACAGATTTCTGATGTTCACTGGTAAGTTTCATCCTCCCTTTACATTTCTAAGTGCATCTTTATTGTTCCCTCTTGCTTCATAAATAGATATATACCTTTGCTGCCTGTTCCAAGGGAAGCACCTGGGGGAGAAGCAAGGACATACCAAATTTTTTTTCTTTTTTTTTTTTTTTTTTTTTTTTTTTTTTTTTTTCTTTTCCCTCTGTTTGGTCCAGATGGAGAATTTCACAGCAACCCTAAATGACACAGGAAACAGCCCTGTGTGATTGATTTAGTCTTTGCATAACAGGAGCTGTGCTGGGAATCTGGCACTTTAGTGGCGACACAAAGCAAGGGATTCTTAGCAATATGTATTTTCTTGTGTATGAAATACACTTGAAGCAGCTGATTGATGCACTTAGAATTGCTTCATGCACCATCTGTATCCATCTGTACATGCTTGAACACCGTTTAAAAATCTCTCTTGATCACCAGCACATTAGATAGAAGTGGTATTTTCTGTTAAGAGAGGATATTAATAAAGCTCAAATAATATCCCACTTCATTCAGCCCTATCAAATACATTCAGTGTATGATTAGTTTAAAATTAGAGAAGCCTCAGTTAACATATGTTAATACTTCAATCTTCAACTCTCATCAGTCTCACTGAAACTATTGCACAGAGACTTATTTTGAAAGGAATCAAAAAGCAGCAGTTACAATCTTAAAGATTAAAAGCTCAGAGCATTTTTAGAAAAGAAATGTATGGAAATCTTTCTATCTTTTTTTATACACCTTCCTTGCCTGACAGGAAATTTGACCAACAGGTCTGAAACTTGTTCTCAAAGCACATCATACAGAAACATCCTTCAAACAGAACCCTTCTAACCTGAAGAAACACAATTGCCTAAGTGTTCTTGAGCTCTCTCAGGTTGGGTGATGTCCCCACTGCCCTGGGAAGCCTGTTCAGTGCCCAACCATCCTCTGGGGGAAGAACCTTTTCCTAATACCCAACCTAAACCTCCCCTGACACAACTTCATGCCATTACAGATCCCCATCTATGTATTATCTTATGTATTAACAGCACTTACCAGTGATGCCTTCTCCCACTAATTATCAGTTGCTTGCCAGTGAACATCACTGCCTGGGAACTTGTTAGGAGCAAAATGGCCTTCAAAATCATTATAAATACAAAAGGATTTTAAATACAGCTCACCCTAAAAAAGACCCTCATAGCCCCTCTGGCGTCTCATATGGAATCATAGAATTACAGTGCTGAGACACTAGAACAGTTTCCTGTGGATATTGCAGATGCCCCATCCCTGGAAGTGTCCAAGGCCAGGTTGGACAGGGCTTGGAGCAATCTGACAAGGTGTGGAAGGTGTCCCTGCCCATGGCAGGGGATTTGGAATGAGATGATCTTTGAAATTTCCCTTCCAACCCAAACTATTCTTCCCTGTCATCCCTTAGCCCAACATGGATATCTGGACACCAGAGGACTCTCTGAGGACAACTGAATCAAGTCCCTTGTGAAAAAGTCCAGTGCTCACCTCAATACACACATCTATGATGAGCTGAATCACTCCTTGAATTCCACAGACAGCCAAGAGCAGCTCTGCACTGGCTACACTGGGATGCAGCAGCTTCCCTTGCTCACAGACCTGCGTGAGGAGCCCCACTCCTGACATCTTCCTCCATCAACCGACCTTCACCCAGAGAGGCAAAGGTGACAGGTAATAAACATGACTCAGAACTAAAAGTTTATGCCATTAAGTTCAGCAGAAGTTATTTATCCTGACCATTTTTAATGATGGACTCATTTTACCGAGTCTTAAAGCCAGATAAAATCACATAATAAAAAAATATGGAAAGCCACCCGAAAAGGCATAATGGGTTTACTACCAGCCACAATTCCCTACCTTCCCAGACATAAGCTAGGGGTGACTCCAGCTGAATATTTTAACGGGATTCCTCGGATGGATATTTCATTAGCTGCATAATTTCACTCCCTAATTCTGAATTTGGAATTTCTCCTTGACACGTTAAGCTCTCAATCTGCACCGCGCTGCATTTCATAGAGCTGCTCCCTTCTCGGGGGAGTTCATTTCCCAGCAACACCAATTACTGTCACCTACTTTTACTTGACATTAATGGCAAGACAAGCAGAACTAGCTGTACTTAGGCCTGCCAGGCTGATCTGCTACTGATTTAACAGCTGCATTTACGCTGATGCTCGGTGCAGCAGCACAGAAAACAGCTGTGGAGCTTTTACTTCTGAAGGGGGGGGGGGGGAAAAGCCTTTACTGGCTGGTTTTTTTTAAATAATCTCATCTAAGACAATTTTTAAGGATCCTCCCTAAGACAGAATGCTCCTTGGGAAGTACAGGCAGTATCTCTCATGTAAGCACTTCATCAGTGGATTTTTTGGGGGTTTGGTTTATTGCTTGAGTGTAATAATCCCGTGGAAACTGATTAACCCCAAGTAAGCTATTTCAGTCAGAACATGCCTATAGGGAGGGAAGGTGAGGAGTTATCAACCATTTTAGCCAGCCTGTAATATTAAAAAAAAAAATAATTCTGTTACCTTTTGCTTATTTTTGGGAAGGCAAGAACTAAAACACTGTACACAGATTAATGATCCTATAATATCTATACATGGTTGTACCTGCATTCAGCCCCAAGGCAGACCTGCCCTCATCCTGTTGATTGTCAAAGGATCAGCATGTCTTAGGAGATTATTTTTGTTTAAAAAAACATATTTAAAGCTTTTACACTGAAAGTAGGAGATGTATCTATGTATCTTGAATCTCTGGTTCTGCTCAGACACAGAACAACATCCCTCTGTGTGTGCCTCTGTCTCTTGGTCAATCAAGGGTTTAGTAGCACATACACTGTTTGAATACATTCAAACATTTTCATGGGAGTAACATCCAGGCATTTCCTCAGGGGGCAGGGAGTGGGAGCAGGCTCTGTTTTTAATTACAGTAATTGAGTTCACTGTCTGTAGCTATCTTTTGAGCATGCACAGGGTAGGAAGGTAATATGACCTCATGGGAGAGGGAAGCTCCAGAAGTCTGATGTCTGCCCTGGTTTTGTCCCTAAGCTGCTTCATAAAAAAAAAGGCTCTTCACCTCTAACATCCTTTCTCTTGTCATCTCATTTGGTGTATTTTAGTGCTAAACCATGATCTGTCCTTCACTGTGTTTTTATATAATACTTAAAGCGATGTCTTTCCCATCTGAACTGGAATATCTCTGTAGTACTGACAAATAACACCAGGATACGATTCCATACCATGATGGGGGGTTTTCCAGTTAATTGTCTACTTCTAGTATTTAGACATATTTTTTTATACAAGTACCTAGGACCCATTAATTCCAAAAAGATACTCACTCCTATGGGAAATCACGGTTGTAATTGGGTTTCTTCCAGGACACTTCAGGCGGATTTGCTCTCCAATAATATCTTGGAAAGGGAACCACACTGGAGCTGTTCATGAAGAACTGCAGCCCATGGGGAAGAATCACACTGGAGGAGTTCATGGAGGACTCTGTCCTGTGGGAAGGAGCCCATGCTGGAGCAGAAGGACTCCTTTCCCTGAGAAGGAAGCAGTGGCAGAAACAATGTGTGATAAACATAATCCCATGGGGGAAATGGAGATAGAGTATAGGGAATAAAGTTCAGCCTGGGAAGGAGTGAGGAATGGGGGACAGGTGCTTTTTTAGGATTTGTTTTACTTCTCCTTCTCCTGCTCTGATTTTGATGGGTAATAAACTCAACCAATTTCCCTGAGTCAACTTTGCCCATGACAGGAATCAGTGAGTGATCCCCCCCTGCCCTTATCTCAACCCATGAGCTTTTAATTCCACTTTCTCTCTCCTGTCCAGATGAGGAGAAGAGTGAAAGAGCAGCTTTGCTGGGCGCTCAGCATCCAACCCAGCTCAAACCACCACAACCATCCCTGAGGAGTTCTCTGGATACAAGATTTCGGCAGCCAGTGGCATCTGCAATGCAGGTGTCTATGAACCATTTGCAATCAGAAAGAGATAGACCCTCCTGAGCGTGGTTCCTTTGGGGTATTTGTAATGTCCATCTTCCTGATGGGTTCATCTGCTCCCAGAAAAAAACTAATTTCTCTCTCCTGATGCTCAGGAGAATCTCAGCTGATGATGATGTCTACACTGCAGATGTCTGTAAGTGATCAGGCACCAGCCTATATTTACAAATTGGATGTTCACCAGCTGATTCAGTCTGAAACATGAGACTTCCTGGTACTTAAAGTTCATCTTATGAAATTCGAATAATATGTAAACTGTATGATTTGTATTTAGGCAAAGAAAACTCTTAAAGACACTCTTTCAGCCTGGAAACACTGAATAAAACAACATGTGCTCCTAGAGAACCACTGCTGCTTCTGTCTTAGGACTATTGTGACTACATTTATGAAGGAGAAAAGCTTATGAGACACTGTTTTCTGGATGTTTTTTCCAGTTTTAAGTCATTTCAGCCCATTGAATTACCTAATTTCAGCTTTTCTTCATCTATCAGCTCTTCCACCTTTGCAACCCACCCACAGATGCACATCCATCTCGCAGTGCCCACAGCCAAATGAATAGGATTTTAATATGAGCAGGGGGAAGTACCACAAACCCAAACAAGATTATGGTACAGAAATTAAATCAGATTACATCTCAGCTACCAAAGTCGATGGGAGAATGGAGGAATGGACTGTATTAATTAAAAAAAGATGATGTTCAGACGTGCACTCGTGTCCACATAAAGTCTGGCACCAGCCATTTGCTGAGGCTGTCACTGAGCTGACTGCTGAGCTGTGTCCTTGAAAGGTTAAAAAATTCTCTCCTCTAGGTTTGGTTTGAAAAGAGAAGGTGCTGCCATGGCATTCTGGTGATGGGGTGTCTTTTTTGGAGCATCTTCAAGTCGTGTCCTACAGTAAGGTTTGGACTGGGGTTTTAGGGGATGTCACCACCACGCCAAGCTGGGTTTACATGAGCCAGCACTGGAGCTTGGTCCTAACAGACTTTTCCAGCACTTTTGGATTTTGCAGCCTGATGAGAGAGAAGCTGTGAGAGCACAGACAGCCCCTCTGACTGCCCTTTGCTGTACATGGGCACTGGGGGAAATTTGCAGAGGAAGGAGAATAATCCCTAATCCTGCAGAACCTTAACCCTGATATCTCTCCAGCCTCCTCAATAAAGCGAATCATGTAAAGCTTGCATGATTTCCTGTCAGAAGAAAAAAAACACAAACCAACAAACAAACAGCCTCCAGATCCTCCTGGAAAACCTACATCTGGCAAAGGAAAATCAAAGCAGAGAGAGAGAGAGAGAACTTTTTACCGGGAATACTCCCTCAAATCAGCCTGAAAGCACATTTAGCTGCCTGCAGCATTTCTTTTTTGACAAAGAAAAAAGTAATAATCATCCCCAGCTGTGTCCCTAGCAATAAACACATTCCTATTGTCATTCTCAGGCCATAAACCCACAGTTTCTCTGCTGGAAACAAAGAATCGTTCAGGTGCCAAGCCTGAAGGGCTGTTATTTGTACAAAAAGGCTGCACTTTTAGGGGAAGTTCACAGTCACTGCAAGAAGTACATGTGCTTTCAAGCAGTGTGAGTGCACCGTTCCCAGCAGTCTTCATATCATCTAGTTTATGTTGACTCCTTTCCAGCCAGGGAAGACACAGAGTTTAAAATATTGCTGTGTTCTTCCAATTCAATTTACCATCTTTTGCCTTAGATGGCTCACCTGCTGTGGACCTAATTCTGCTTCCAGTTATACAAGGGGAAATCAGCAGGATAAACTCTCCCCAGCCTTGAGTTACATTGGAGGGAGGAAAAAAAAAACCCCTAAAGGTTCCCTTCAACTCGAAGGCTGTACAATAACACCAAACCTCCCAAGAGCTAAAGAAAGGGGCTCCAAGAAACCCCGACAATAATCCACTTTTTTTTTTTTCTTTCACTTTGGCAGAAGTATTGGTCTGCTAAGCCCTAAAAAGGGGACTTGCACGGGAAATTTATTAGGTATTTCATTATTCATTCCTTTTAATTTTGAAGAATAATAGACATTATTATGATAATGTTATTATGACCCAGAATATCAACTGATTTTAGAGAACAAAGGACTGTCTGAAAAGCGCTAAGAATTGTCTGAAAGGATATGATTTATCTGGGAGCACTGTGTAGATGTCTGCACCTTGGTTATTTCGCTCCACTCCTTCAGAATTGCTGGGATGAATAAGGATTTGCTGGGTATGATTATTCTCCTGTGGAAATAAGAGTCTGAAATAAAGGAATCATCTGTCTCTCTGTATTACTCATGGCAAGACTTTCAGCTCCAGCTCTGCTCCAGCTGAGCTAAATTCACCAACAATGCAGATATCTCACTTTCTGGGAGATGTTTAATCATGGCCTTCTACAAAGGGAAAGATCATTTATGTTTTGATGTGAGATTTCTATCCTTTAAATAAATGCAGCCACTCACACAAGCTGTGTGAGTAATGTTCACCATCGTTTCTGTGAATAAAGCACTGTTTGCTCATCTTGAGAGGTTTTGTGGGGTGATGGGAACGGACACAGTGATCAAGCACACAAAGACAGGGAGGCAGAAAAATGTTTGCCATGTCTGAGTTTCACCCATCTCTGCTTACTATGAAAATTATCCCATAAATCACCCCATTTCTAAAGCTATGGAGGCTGACTGGAAGGAATGGGTGCTGCAGGATTCACTTTGAACTGTATGCAGCTTATATGCAGTTTACTTACATCCTACCATGTAAATCCCGTTAGAAAATGTATTTTCCACGGTACCTGATGGGTTACCCTGGCTTTCTTGTCTCTTTGCTAGGTGTTGAAAATCCAGAGGAGTGAAAATTATGTTTTCTTTCCTTCTTGTTCATGTGCTCAGTGCAGATCCCCTGCCCTTTGCACTGTGCTTGACTCTAAGGAAGAGCACACAGCCCTTAAGCTTTAGGTATACTGTCAAAAATCATTGTATCTTCTAGACTTCTTAATGCAGGAAAGACAGGTTGGTTAAAAGTAAAAAAAAAATAAAATAAAATTTTGGAGTATATTTAAGAAGATGCTTTATTCTTAGGATTCAGACATGTTACATAATGGAGTAATAAAGCAAGAAAGCACCACGTGGGGGTTGTTATGGGGTTTTTTTCCCCTTTTTTAATATTTTTTGCAGTTGTTACTACAGTTCTGCAGATCTGCTCAGTGGTAATTAAGGGTATATTTTGTATGAGTTTCTTTGTCTGTCCTGAAACCTGAGGAGTGAGCAGGATGCACAGCAGAGAGAAAAGGACTTGACAGGAACAACACCTTTTCCTCCTGAATACCCCTCTCCACGCTCTGTGTGCTTTAATATTTCATGTTCACCTCCTCCTATCCACAAGAACTTGTAGGAAGACTTCTGTGAGCTGCTTGCAGCACTCATTGCTCCATCAACCACCCCATGGTTTCTGGCCCTCATTCTGTTGTCAAGAACAGAGTTCCTGCTTTTTTTTTTGGAGGAGAAAGCTGCAGGAGCCAGTGGTAGATGCTGGTCACTGAATTTTCCCCTGGGGTGGATAAGAGTTTGATGTTGCATGAAGTCCTGCCTTGGAAGGTGATGTAAAAGGAGCAGGATTGAGGGAAGCAGAGTGAAATATCTTGGCACACCAGAGCACACTTTGCACCCCTCAGAGGGTTTGTGTTCTCTCTGGGGTTTGGCTGCTGGACTGTGTTGAGTTTCAGGTTGGAGGCTCAAAACCAGTGAAGACCAGTATGAGCATCTCAATATATGGTACACACTGGCAGCATCTTTCTTTGTTATTTTTTACAGGTGGGTTGGACAAGAAACTGGAGGACTCCACAAGTCTGGAGAACGTTCCTCCAGCACCTGAAGTCCATTTGGTAAAACTGCAACAACACCTTTTACACCCTCCTATAAACCAGCTCTTTTTTCCATGCCCTGCTGCCCCAACAAGCTTTTCTGCTCCAAGCAATGAAAGCAAGTTGAGACAACACCTGGGCTGTATGTTCTGAGCACTTAGCAGGCAAGATGACAGACACCTCACCCTTTCCTAAAACCCTCCTCCATCCTTCCCTAACCCTGCTCATTGTGTGCAGTTAATTATCTTTTCTGAGGCGCTCTTTAAGTCCAGTGGAGGACATAAAAGCTGGCTGTAATAATGCAGCACATCCCCATAAAGGCAGGAAGAGAAAGACAGAGAGAGAGATTTCAGTTCCTCAATAATTCCAGCTTCATAGTGGGTGACAAATCACTCAGTCAATTCTTGGCTGCCAGCTGATGGGATTATCCTAAATGGGCTCTGTGAGGCAGCGTTTTTATGCACACACTCGTCCAAATGAAGTGATAATCTTGTTGGTGCTTGAATTAAATAATAATGTGGGGATATCAGGCACTGATCACTTCAAACAACAACAAATACCAATCTGGTATCTTATTAATCATTAAAATTAGCCCTGTGAAAACAGCAGATCCTCAACTTTTATGAACTGGCATTTCTCCCCTGAAATCAGTGGCTTTGGAATAATTTTCTGCTGCAGGGGGTTTGGCCCAGTATGTTTTTATATTATTGTTAAATGTTACATTAGGGCTGGCACTGTGTTTAGCCTTTGTAGAGAGAGATGTGCATCAAAGAAAATTATAATTATGATGGATTTCATTGTGAACTCATTTCCTTTTTGAGGTATTTCAGTTAATTTTTTTTTACATTATTCACTCAAAAGTTGAACACACCTGGGACAGAGAGAGGTGCAAAGCACAGCATGGTGTTATAAGAAATACACTCTCTAATTCTCTGATTGTAGGATATGTGACTGAGTTATTCTCTCTTAGGCACCCAACATCATAGGAAAGGGCAAAACTCCCCCATGTTTCTCAGCCAAGCTACGAAGAAGAGAATAATATTACCCATGGAGGCCTCCATAATAAAACAAACCCTTAAAGAGCAAAGAAATTATTTTCTCTCAAGGATTCCATTTTGGCTTCTAATTATCACCATTTGGCAAGATAACTCAGCTCATTAATGGCCCATATTGCACAACAGAATCCTGTAGGAAACATTAATGCACAATAACTGAACTCATTTATATGGATGTTTGGCCTTTTCATAAGTGCTAAGTAAAGGAATTTAGCTTAAAATTATTTCAAGGAGTTTAAGTTACCATACAGTGCATCCCATCTATCTCTGGACATCTGATCAGTAGCCATTGTTAGGCTCATGATACAGCAATTTTAATTGGGTCGTTAATTTGAACCTTCAGCTGGTACATTGTAAGTCAAATTTCCCTTGCCTGGCTCAGGTGAGCAGACTTTCCACACTGAAAGAAACAATTCTTGCCAGCACAGGAGGGAACATTTCTTCTACTAATTCAATGCAAAATAGGATTTTTTTCTTTTCTACACGCCCCAGCACTGTCTGCTCCAGCTCGTGTCAGGCTCTTCCTTGCAACAAGCTGTCCCCACTCTCTCTGCTCTGTGAGCCAAAAGCAGAGATGCTGCTCCTGCAGAACAACCTCTGCAACAGCACAAAATTCACTTTTCCCATCTGATGATTAGTCTCAAACCAGCCTTGATTCAAAGATGCTCTCAATGAAGATTTTACTAGCAATCTCTGCTTTGCAACATGTTTCTCATTTCTGGTTTCATTTGTCTAGCTTTAATTTCCTCTAAGTGTCTTCTGTTTGCCCATTCTTTGCCAAATTGTTAAGGATGCCAGAGTCAGAAATTATGTCTCCTATAGGTACTCAGATAGAGGACATAAGGTGATAAACATGGTTCATTATGTAGTTCCTTCCCTTTAAGTGTTTTAAAAAGTTGTTAATGTATAAATTTTTATGGTGTCGATTGCTGGTTCTTTTCATTATCATTTTCTGCCATAAAAAAAAAAAAAGCCTGCAATAATCTCTCAGTTAATTCAGAACACCCGTGAATTAATACTGCCAGCCCACTCTGTTTTCTTTGGCTTCCTGACTAGCTAGACTGTTGGGTCTGCTATAAATTCAATGATGCAAATTAGCCATTGAGTTCCTAAGCAAGGAGATGTCCTGGTGCACGTGCACCATATTGATGGAGAGCACAGAAGGTGTCACCCACACCGGGTGTCTTTGCACATTGGTATTTGGAGTTTTCAGCCCAGCTGCCCAAACTGTAAAGCTTAACCAGTGTGGTGTTGTGTCTGGGCTAATTAATCCTGTTCCTCTGTGGAGATAATTAGTTGGGTTCTCTGATGTGGTGGCTGAGTTATCGTATCAAGTTCTGGTTTCTGTCTTGATTTGCCCCAGCTTAGGGATCTCTGTGCCTCTCTTTCAACCTTGACACACACACACAGAGCTAAACATGAAGACAACCCTGGATAGATATAAAAAAATACATCACTGACCATTAATTAGGGTATCAGGGACTGCTCACTAACCATTTCTGAATGCACAGGAAAACCTTTCTATGTCAAGATCTCAGAAATTTTTACCAGTTCCCCATGTCCAAACCATTGACAAAACCAGATTCTATCAGAAAAACAAACAAACAAACAAACATCAAACCAAGCCACTAAAGAACAGGTCATGTAAACAGAAAGAAAAGAGCTGGCAGAAGTTCTGGGAAGTGCCTGGATCATTAATTCCAGTCATGGCTAATTACCAATTACCTGAAGACCAAATGAGCTGTTAACTGGATGCAGCTTCCTCAGGTCTTTACCCCCCAGACTAGAAAGACAAAAGAGGGGGAGAGTTTTAGGAAGAGGATTGGAGGATAAGAGTATCAGACTCCTGGAGGATCTTCAGTGCTTGCTGCTCAGTGCAAGAAAAAATGGGAGGAGATTTTTAAGGGCTAACTTTACTTCAGACAGGTAATTTTCCAGGGTATCTTCTGCAGGTAAGAGAGAGAGGGCTACTATTTTTTTCCATGAGAAAAATGAAGACATTCTGGAATTCTCTGCTCACTTAGAAGAAGATTCAGAAGAGGCTTTATTAATGACAGCAAGGAAAGGAGAATTGAGTGAAAGAATCTTTCTTTTTTTCTTTTTTTTCCTTTCTTGTTGAAAATCCCAGTTCTCCAAGCATCCAAAATAACAGAAACTGTCACTGCAAGCTTCAAAACTTCAGTTGACCTGAAGGGATGATGTATCTGTCCAAAGCAGCCTTGCAAACCATCTGCTGAGTTTTGGATTCTGGAGGTCATGGTTTCCTTGAAGCACTTTACACCCGGATAAAAAAACACAACTCCCCTGAAGTAAAGTGGAAAATACTTGAAATGGTTGGAGTTGTCATGTCTGGATAAAAGTTTGTTTCCTAGTGGATGCTCTTTGGGGTAGATTCTGATGGCAGGACAACTTTTAATTGATGTTTGGAGAGGAATCTGGAATGATTTGCTTGATGACTTGCTGCGATGACTCATGTCCAGCAGGAAACAAGGCAGTGATAAACTCAGATGATGCTGTGGGAGGCAACATGCTAAAAGCTCATTATAAACATCATTCTTTTAACCAGTTTTATGATGCAGAACAGAATACAAGTTATTGCAATCATTTTGCAGTGAAGGGCAAATAAGGATCAGGGCAGGATGTGCTTTCAGGCAACATCCCCTTCCCTGTGTAGAAAACCCGAGGAGTCATTTTTAAAGGAACCTGAACTCAGAGCATTCTTGTTCTTTTCTTCACTTGGAGTGTTCTGGAAACCTTAAAAGTGATTATTAAGTTGGGCCTTTAGTATTATTTGAAGTGGTTGGTGCTCTATGAGGCATCAGTTTTAATGTGATATTCCAGAGAGATGAAAAATAGACAATCAACTATGCTTAACAGGGCCAGGAAGAGTCCAAATCCATGATCAGTCTGTGAAGGGAAGGATCCCAAGAATCCTTGTGTTTACTTGCCTACCTTTCACATTCATGAAGACCTCTGGAGGTTGATTTTTTGATGGATTTCAGACGCCCACCAAGCCACTCCATCGCTCCGTTCCTCGGCGGGGAGGGGGAGAGAAAATAGGATGGAATAAAACACATGGAATTTTTTCCACCTGGGGGTGAAGACTGCATTTGATCTGGCTGAGATGGAATTAATCTTGCCCACAGCAGCCCCACAGTGCTGTGCTGTGTGTGTGCAGACAGAAAGGTGTTGAAATCACACTGGTTTTGAAGCTATTGCTGAGCAGTGCTGGCACAGCTTCCAGGCTGTCCCTCCAGCATTCCCACCTCACCAGCAGGCTGGGCTTTGGCAAGATCTTAGGAAGTGGCATAACCAGTACCCAAAGGGATGCTCCAAAACATTTGACATGAGCTCAGCAATAACAGCTAAGGGAAAGGAGGAGGGGTCATACTCCTTACTATGACCTTTGTCTTCTGGAGCAGGAACTGCATTCCTGAAGCCCTGCTTCCCAGGAAAACACTGGACATCTGCTGATGGGAGGTAGATAATAAAATCTTTCATTTTCCTTTGCATCCACACACAACCTTTGCTTTTGATTTATTAAACAGCTTTTAACTTGACCCACAAGTTTTCTTCCATCTTATTTTCTCCTCTCCATCCTGCTGAGGAAAGGACAGATGGAGTGCCTTGGTGGGCACTGGTGTCCAGCCAGTGTCACCCCACCACAAGATTATCAGCTTCTCCTTTGCTTTAATTTTCTCAAGGCTAAACCACAGCTCCATCCATCTTTGCTCTTTGACTGTGCAGTTTTCTCCCTGATTAAGGAGTGTTGGACTCACGGTTATTAGATAATCAATGAAAGAAATGTTTATCTGCTGTGATTTGCATAACATATTTTGTGCATCTCCTTGGAGTTTAGATCAGTAATTAGAAATTAGAGTCAACTCCTTGCCCATGAATGGACGGGAGCTACTTCTGCTGGAAAACAAAATCCCTCATTATATCAAATAAATCCTATTCTATTTTCTTCTGAATTCTGTCTTTATTCCACTATAAATTATGGATTACCTGAGTGGGGATGCAAGAAGGATCTACATTTCTGCATCACCAGTTAAGTTGACTCACATCCTATTCATTTCTTTGCCATTCCTGCTGTAATATATATATATATATGGAAAATTTTAGAGGTGTCAATATTACTCATGGTATCTTTTAATAATCATGGCGTGTTTTGTTTGAAAAAAAAAAACCAAGGTTTCTCACTGAAGAGAACAATTCTGTAAGGGAAAAAAGGTGAGAAGAAACCTTATTAAATACCTACAACTTGTTCATTTTTCTGAGAGCTCTGCCTTTCTGATTTTCATACACAGGCTCTTGATGTTCACTGGATGGCTGTGCCCTTCATGTATGCAAAATAATCAGCAAGTTATGCACAGGAAATTCTTTAAAAGTACTAATTAGGCAGTCATTGCTCCCCAGTTATGCTAATGAGTCAGTAGAAATGTGAACTGGTAAATGAGGATTGCGCTTTCAGGTGAAGCTTCCAGAAGTTCTGGATTTGGGGGGGGTCATTTTAAGGCAGTGAAACAGCGACGGAAGAACTGTAGGAGGCTGGTGATGTTTAAGGCAAGTTGCATAAAAATAAGCAATAAAAAATAAGACACTTGTTTGCTTGGGTAATTAAATCAGGTAATTTCAGCAGGAAATTGGTTAAATAGAGTGTAATGTAACTGTCCCCAGCATTGGGGATTGGGGGTGTAACGAGTTGCTGGTGGTTGTATTTATAGAGGTTTTAATAGGACCTTGCAACAACAGGAGGAGGTGGAAAAGAAACCACTGACAAATATATTGAGAAGAATTTCGCTGTCTTTAGCTATCCAAAATTTAGATGACTAGTCTAAACTAGGCTCTTAGGAACCCTCAATCAACTGCGAACACAGACAGATACTTGCAGAGAGTGATTCATCCCATCTTGAAAGGGTTGTTTAAATTATCTGCACAAAAATGCCTTCCAGACGTACCTAGAAGTACCTTCCTCTTTCCCCTGCCAGTAAAAGGAGCCTTATCAGCTAGATGAGACTACATATTTAGATTCTGAACAGCCACCCTTAGAGTTTAAGTGGTGTTTGGAGTTTATCTTGGAGCCTGAGAAGGGCTGGGATTCAGGGTCTCGGAAACACTTCCAAGTTGTTCTTCTGGTGATGAGCATTTGATTAGAGATTTTGGAAATTTCCCAAGAGGATTTTCTTCCTCTTCAGATGCAGAAGAGGAACATGGGTCACAAAAAAAAAAAAAAAAAAAAAAAAAAAAGGATTTTTATGAGGGCACTATATAAATAAAGAACATATAGTCTTAGCCTAATCTTGAAATACACTTTAAAAAAGATTTAATGTGGAGAAGAGCACAAGGTTTGGCCACAACTCAGGCTGTTGCCTCTTTATGTGCATATTACTCTCTATATACTTTTTTTCACAGGTGTAACAACATAAAACTGTGTCCTGATGCAAGGAAAAAGGTAGGAATTACCTCCAGCCACGGATGAGAGTTTCCATTTATCTTCTTTCCAGACTAATATCTGGGTCCCTCAGGTTGTGCTGCTTTGATGCTATTGCTCTAACACAACACTGATTCTGTATTTCTGTCTCTTATAGATTGAATAACCCTCCATGGATTCCCCTGGGAGTGGGATTTCACTGTTCCAATGTGTAACTAAGGCAGTCAGCCCAGGCTGCCTGCAAAAATCAAAAGTGATTAAATCAATATAACCAGTGTGTGTGGTGGTAAGACCTTTCTTAAAACACAGAAAATGTGCTCCAGAGTTCTAATAAAAGTAGGGAAAAAAGTATTTGGGGGAAAGAAGCAGCCTGAAAATGTTTGTTCTTGTTCCTTCTCTCTTCATCCTGAAGAAAGGGACACCTTTCACTAAAACAGGTTGCTCCAAGCTCCATCCAATCCAGCCTTGAGTTCTTCCAGGGAGGGTGAGTTCACAACTTCTCAACCTCTCTCATGATACAACCTACTCCAAAAAACCCCAAACAAGCCAAGCCTAAAAATATCCATAGTACAGAAAAATAATACAGAGCCAAAGATTTTGGAGAGCACTGGACATGTCCATTCAAAAAGAGCATCTTCACAGCTTTCTAACAGAATATCCACAAAGAAATTTTTTGTACGGTTTTTGGAAAAAAAAACTTCATTTTTAATCTTTGCAAGCTGTGTACAGAAGCTCAAGTGTCGAGCCTCTCGTAATCTGCAATTTTCCACCATTTTCTGCCTGAACAATTGAAGAGAAATGGCTATTTTTATCAAGCAATTGTCAAAAGAATATATATATATGTATTATTTCAATCATATGTAGTATGTTTATTGCTGAGATTAACAAGTTTCAAACACTCCTGGTAAAATCTCTTTAAATGGAATGTTTGAGGATGGCAGCTCTTTACCAGCTGATGCAAATCAGAAAGGAAAATAAAAAGTACAAGGATCTTTCAACAAAATCCATATTTTACATCATCATATAGCTGAATAAAGGATAGCATGGCCTAGACAGCACAAAATAGCATAATAGTACCCCAATTTTGGCTGCAATGTTATGTCTTTAATGTATTGTTAAGCCCAGCTAATGGCTTCATCTGAATGTAGAATAAAGAGAAAGTAGGACTTCTTTCAGGCCACTTCTGAAAATGAAGGAAAATGCATTTTTTAAGTAAGTCTTGTTATGCCAGCTACAGAAAAAAAGGGGGAGGAAAATAATTTAGGAGGATGTGTTTAGTTCTGACATGGAAACTATCCTATTAAAATTTGCATTTATTTCATCAGCTGGTCATGACAGGATTAATCAACAAAAAGTGACTCTGTCTTCTGTGCTTGAATCTGTGAGAAGTGTTTTGTATCAGCAATGGGGGGGAGTTGTTAGGAACAAAACTATTTAATCCAACACTGAGTGTTAGTGATGGCATTTGGATGTACTTTGGATGCTCTGTGACAAAGTCTTGGCTTGACCTGAAGGTGTCACAGAGCTCCAGCCACTATTTAGAGGTGTTTACAGGTAGGGGACACCACCAAGCTGGTTGGGTGGGACTCAGGTCACACACATTCCAAGGTTTGCAGAGCAGGGGTTGGAATCAGATCCAAGTGCAGGTGAGTAAATGGGAGGCTGAGGGTGGGGTTCTGTATGAAGGCAGCACAGTTTGGCTGCTCTGTTCCAGCTCCCCATGCTGTGACCATCCAGAATCATGGAATGGTTTGGGTTGGAAGGGACCTTAAGGATCATCTCATTCCAACCCCTTGCCCTGGGCAGGGACACCTTCCACTAGCCCAGGTTGATCCAAGCTGGCCTTGGACACTTCCAGGGATCCAGGGGCAGCCACAGCTTCTCTGGGCAACCTGTGCCAGGGCCTGCCCACCCTCACAGGGAAGGATTTCATCCAAACATCTGATCTAACCCTGCCCTCTGTCAGTTTGAAGCTACTCCTTTATCCTATCACTAGATCCATGAGGATCCTGGGGTCTCTTCCAGTTATGGCACTGGATCCACAGAATATCCTTGCTAAAGCAGCACTGGGCAGGCTGAGCCATGCCATGGAATAACTGTGCCCCTGGATAACAGTGTTTGGCTCCAAGTGTTCACCAACAGCAACAGGAGCCATACAGGTGAGCCCAGCTCACATAGCAAAACTTATAGGGACAATAAACTATACAGGAAGCTAAATTTATATGGGAATATTTCAATTCTAGGAGGTGGATTGAGCTGCCTGAGCACTGACAATCTCAAGTCTGGTTCCTAAAGGCACTGAGACATCCCAAGGCTGGTTGATCTGGTACAGCAGACCTGTCCCCTTCTGCAGAGGCAACTGGAAGCCAACCTAGAGTTGGCAACACATTTAAAATTGCCCTGGGTATTTATGTTTAAGCATCTAAATTGTATCTTAAAAGGTTAAGGATCTAAATATTTCCGAAGATTTGGGGTTTAGGTCTTGATTCAGCTGGGCAGGCACAGGATTATGGCACTGCCTGAGATGCCAGTCTTTTATTGAGTGGGCTTCAATAACTCCTGGCATCATTTTACTGCAGGGACACAAAAAATGTGCCCTTAAGTGCAGGTGATGTTATTTAACTTGAAGAAAAAAATCATGGTGACTAGAGGCTTGATATAATGATCTTCCTTTGATTCAGTTGTAGTAAATTACCTCTTAAACCCTCTTTTTAAAAATATTTTCCAGCTAGGGGAAAAAAATGGTCCAAAAAAAAAGGTCCATTTTCACATTCTTTTTTTTTTTTTTACTGAAGAACAAGAAAATAAAAGCAATAAAAGCCTTTAAGGAGCTCTCCAAACACCATCAGAAAAGACCAAAATGCTGGTACTCATTGATTATCCCTGAGAGTCAGAGTCAATTTGCTTTCCTACATTTTTGAAAATTCACTTCTCAGGTATTATTTTTTTTCTGTAAATAATAGTGTTCTTTTTGGAATGGTACATTCTTTTCTTCCAGATTTTATATTCACAGCCTCTGAGAAAGCCATGGGAATCTGCAAAGAACAGAAAAATCTGATGAAGAACACTGAATAGTCTTTTTACCCCTTATTATGCATTAAACTAATGTCATGGTACCCTGATGCTCTTCACTATCATTGAAAACTGGAAATAAACTCTTCCACTCATTGAAAGTTACAGTAATCCCATATAAATATCCACATTCTTTGGGGTTTTTAGTGGCAAGTTACTTTAAAAATGAGATTTACAGAAAGGAATCTGCTTATAAAATGCCTCTTGGAATTGGACAACAAATATCCAGGTTGTTTTCTTGGGTTAAAAAATTCCTATTTATGTGGTTCTGTGTAAGTTCACCTCCTCACAACCACTTTCTTCAACACTGCTACGGCTGCATAAATTCTCCCCCCCCCCCCTTATTTCAATATTTCATCTGAGGAACTTTTCCAGCTCCTAAGAGAGATGTTATTGGTTTTCCAGAATTCCTTTGAGCATCACCGAATGACCCTGCCGTGGTTATTCCCATGTTGATCCCACTTGGCTCAAACAGAGCTGTGCACTCCACATCTGTGTATAAATTATTCAGAGCCTCCTTATTGCTTCATGAGGTAAATGTGAGAACATCAGATGGCAGAGATCAGCTGAACTCTGTTCAGGAGCTGTATTAAAAACAATATTTCAGGGCTGAACCATCACAAGACTTTCCCAACATGATCTTTACGCTCCACCAGCAGCAACAAATGCAAAACTTCTCCGCAATTAATGGTGCAGGGAAAGTTTGGAGATGCAAAATTTAATTACCTGCACTAAATTTAGCCAAGAAATCAGGTTAATTACCCTATTTTAAGGTACCTTGGAGAATAAAATGTAAACCATGGTTAAATAACGCAGAGTGGTAACTAAAAAACTGAAGTCTTGTGAAAAGTTCAGCAGTGTTTAATGGCCAGGTCCTGGGTTCACACCCTTTGTGAAGGTTATTCCAGCTGCACTGGGAGCTTTCACTTCCTGCTGGGGAGTTTATTTTCACTGATATTTTTATTGATATTATAAGAGTTCTTCACCTCAGTTTAGATACTACAACTGATGTGGAAGATAAGTAGTGAAAAACTTTGGTTTGGTTGTTTGTTTGTTTTTTTTTCCCCAGCTTTCCCTCAAAAATACAACATTCATGAAGGACAAACCAAGTAGTTTCTCCTCTAGGTAATTTTTCTTTTCCAGCCTCGCTCTACTGGCCCAGGCTTCACCTTGGTGCTGGCCAAATTCAAGCCCCAGTGGGATTTAAATGGGTCCTTTACAGGTTATCAGTGGATTTTTTGAAAGCATAAATTACCTGAACCTTGGATTTTGGTAAAGTCTTCCTGCAGTGATTAAAAGCTCCTGCCCAAGAGCAAATCTGCCTGTGACCATGGACAGAGAGCAGGAAGACTCTCTAGGATGTCCTGGAGACCTAAACTGAAAAACAACAAGGAAGGATAAAGGCAGTAAGTAAAAACTAAAAAAATAAAAATAATAATTAAAAAAAAGTTCCTGCCTTTTGGGTAACAAATAGAAATAAAAAGCAGTAAGAAAATAACAAAAAGCCACACCAAGCAATGTTTCTGACCTATCGTTTCTGATCTGTTGTTTATCAATGCACACTGCACTCCTAGAGCCTGGTGAAATTACCACAGCAGGGAACACACTTTTTCAACTGAAAAGAAAGGAAAAATTGACATTTTGAAGTTGCAGAGAGAGAAATCAAAAAGGGCTTTTTTTTTTTTTGCCTTTTTTTTTTTTTTTTTTTTTTTTAATGCATCAGAGCTTTTGAATTTTAGGGATAATGCAACTCTTGCAGCTTCATGAGCTTCCTGTAAAGCATAAAAAACACGAGTACAAGAGTTAAAAAACAATTCCATTGATAGTGATTAAGAAATTTAATTAGGAAGGGAGACTCCCATTATTTGCCCTTCCATATTTCTAGGTAATAAGAGGAGATGCACTAATCCAGGTTACTGAAAGGCTAAGGAATGGTTTTCCACCCAGAAAACAGTGGTGTCATGATGATTAAAAAGCTGAAATGTGAGAACCGAGCACTTCACTGTTCATATGACTTTATAGGCAGGTATTTTCCCATCAGCAGGCACTTCCAGGCTGCCACAAATCTTGAGGAGCAGCAGAGAAGATATTTAAGGAAGTGATTGATGGGCTTGGAAATCTAAAGTGGTGCCCCTTGCTTACAGCCTCCTGTGCATGCACTGATTGCACTGGAAGGAGAAAAAAACCACACAATTTTGAAGCTGTAAATAAATTTTATTTACTTTGCTTGCTCACTTTTTCCCATTAAGGTTTTATTTATTAATTTGAGAGGAGAAGGGATCTCTAACAGCACTAAAGGACTGGAATATCCTGTAAAACAGAGTTGATCTGTGCATGCCAAAAATAGGAATCCATGTGATTTTAAGAGACCATTATTACTGCTGTGCAGATGCAACCCTATTAGAAGACTCTACAGTGTCACCAGCAATGGATTCTGAAATTGTGCAGTCTGAGGATTATGAAGACAAAAAGGAGTTCACTTTTTGGAAGAGAATGCCTTGGCTGTGCTTAAATGAATTTTTTTTAAATTATCTCATCATATCTACCTGTAGATAAACACGAGGTAAAAAAAAGATTGTTCTCCTTCAGGATCGTTCACAAATGCAAAAGAAAACGTGTGGCATGTTTTGAATCTTCCTTCTGCCTTTTTTTTTTTTCTTTCCCTTTCATTTTTATCATTCCCCAGACATCATTAGCTGTTTGGCACCAGTGCAGGAGGCTCTATCTGGGAGAATTTATCTCCCAGTAAGAGCTTTTACAAATCTGAGGATCCATTTCAGGAGGGAAAGCTCTCCCTCAGCTGTAATAACTCGTGCTAGCAGGCTCGGGGAAGGAGTGGAGATGGTGTTAAAAATGATAATCAATGACTCAAGGGAGAGCTACAAATTACTTGGCACATCACGAGGAAATCGAAGCTCACAAACAACTTCTATGATAATGGAGGCATAAACGGGCAACAGAGGAAGGGAAGGTTTGGGAAGGAAAGGGAAAGAAGGGAAAGGGACTGCTGGTATTTGGCAAGGTGGCCAAGGGGCAGATCAGTGGGATTAATGACATATTCATGGTCAGGGGCCAGAGAAGGTGGAACATATTCACACACAGCTTGTAAATACCTGCCACAGGTGCACATCTGCCAGGCATGCTGCAAGGAGAGGGACATGAAATGAGAAGGGACCCTACCAAAAGCAGGAAATGTTTGTTCTTCTCAGTGAGCTTCCTGTAATTCAGATATACAGTATTACTTAACCGAAGCAGTAGCTAGAAGGCTTATTAATTGTTTGTTTTTTTTTTTTTTTTTAATCCTTCTTGTACACCTTCCCTTCTTACATCCCTTGGCCTCTGTTCAGGATCAGGATGTCTCATATTGTGTCTTCTTTGACCCAAATATCACTTCATATCACCGTTATACAGGTGCACACCAAGAATATGCTGATGAGGGGTTATTTAGGACCATTTACCCCTTCAGCCAGTTGCCAGTATTAATAGCTACCAAATCCAGCCCTTGAAACTCATATAAAGGACACCACAGTGCAGATGAACCAGTCTTAAATCATTATCAACTTGGGGGTGAAACACTCATGCCTCTCCAGGCACCCTGAAGCCTCTCTGAAGACATCAGCCCTTTAAATAAGAGAAAAATGAGATTATTTCAATTCTACATGCAAAGCTTCAGGAAACAGTTTAGAGGCAGAGAAGCATAAATAAAAGATTATCAAAGCTTATAAAAAACTGCATAAATGAAATTCATAAACTAAACAATGGGCTTGGTTTTAAAGCAGAGGATCAGCCTCTTTTTTCATCCTGAGGAGAAAAAGGCTGTCAGAAAGTTTATTCAATGCATCTAATTGATGTCTGGTCTTCATGCAATACCCTCATCCAAGCTCTTGCCTCCTTTGAATAAATCATGATCTGAGCCCACTGCTCATATATTCATTTATACAAATTGTCAATATCTCCAGAATTCCTGGTCCTATTGCAAACCTTTGGCAAATGCCTTGGATTTATTCTGCTTATAATGATCTAAATGTCTCTGAGAGGACTAGAGATTGGCTGACCACATCTGGAACAGTAAATCAAACAGCCAAGAGCAGTGACCTTGCAATCATCTAATCCCTGGCATAGTTCTGTCCTGAGTCAATAAATATTCCCAAATAATTCCCTAGGCATGATGCAGAAGTTAGCACAGGCAAAGGGGCATTCCCAGTGAAGTCTTAGAGGTGCTTGCTCCCATTTTGAAAGGTAAAATATTTTTCACAGAGCAGACCTGGCAGATGATCTCTGGCCCAGTTCAATTATTAATGTAGTTTTAGCCCTGCTGTGGAGCCTCTGATGTGCTGATGTCTTATCAGTGGACTGGGTGGAGCCACCAAACAAGGAGGCAGCAAACAAGGGTTGCTTCTGCCAAGCCCAGAGATTGGCAGAGTTCTGGCTTTGGCTGTAGGAATCCCATGTCTGTGGGAATGCTGGATCTCTCACAGGCTGGCAGGGAACAATTGTGTTTTAAAAACTCTGTACAGTGAAAGTTATACTAAGAAATAGTATAAATAAGAAATGCTTTGTCATGTGAGCATATGAAGACTCATGGAGAAGGCTTGGGTTTGGATACTTATAGGAGAGACAATCTCAGCCAAACTAATTAATTGGGAGTGACAGCAGCTAAATTAATTAATTGATGAATGACCCTCTCTGTCTAGTTCTCAGAACCACAGAATCCTAGAAGGGTTGAGTTGGAAGGGAATTTAAAGCCCATCCAGTTCCAACTCCTCTGCCATGGGCAGGGACACCTTCCACCAGCCCAGGTTGCTCCAAGCCCCATCCAGCCTGGCTTTGGACACTTCCAGGGATGGGGCAGTCAGAGCTTCTCTGGGTAACCTGTGCCAGGGCCTCATCACCCTCACAGGAAAGAATTTCTCACTAATGCCTAACCTAACCCTATACTCAGTTCAAAGCCATCCTCCCTTGTCCTATCACATCAACATCAATTTTGGGATGAATGAACCTCTCTCTGTCTGGCTCTCAGAAGTCACAGGATGCCCTAATGCTCTTCCACAGATAACAGAAGTTTATTCCAGGCACTGCTTGCAAAAACTATTTAATCGACCTCCCAGGGTCTAGTGGTGCCCATTCAGGAGAGCTGGTGCATCACCCACTCTTGCTAAGTGTCACACACCAAATGAAGGCCCAGAGCTGTCAATGAAAATAAAAGATCACAATTTGTTATGCACCACATCTAAAAATAGGAGCCTTTTCAACAGCACAGTGCCTCCAGTGTAATCTGGTGATTCACTGGTGTGGTCAAAAGTGACTGGTTTATTTATTCCTAGATGGTGATTTACTGGAGTTCTCATTATTGTCCCAATTCTACCGCTGAAGTCACTGATGTCATCGCTCTCTTCCCACTCACAAATCTGAAATCATCTTTTTATATCATCTACTTTTGTTTCCTGTGGAACATAGTCCGGGGATTTCTCTAACTGGTCCTCCAACAGGCTTCTATTCACAAATTTATGAAGAACATTCTGTACCAGTATCCTTCATTTACGCACCTCAATAGGGCTGTTATTTAGGGTTAATTTCCCACATTTTGTTTTCAAACAGTTGGACAGCGGAAACCTCTTTGAAGTCAGGTGACAATAAATTTTTGGGTTGTGTTTCCTTGACGGTGGGATTCAGCTTTATCTAAACTAAGGTTTAAACCTGCCTTCACCTGTGTGAATAAATTCCCAGTGCTGCCAGCAGCGATCAGAGGCTTAGCAAAGCTGCCTGGATAAAGCTGAGCTCGCTGGCTGCTGGGCTGGATAGTGCTGTGAGATTTACTGATGGTTCTGGCCATACCTCCACTGCCTGCAGCAAGAGTTGAAACACCTGGATTGTATCTGGACACTTGAGTTAGAAACAGAGATTTAAAATTCTTAAACTGGAACTGAAAACAGCTCTAGGGTTTGGTTCAGTGACCCAATAACAGTGTCCTGGTGCACCTTGTGAGAGATGATTCCTCTGCAGGTAACTGGTGGGACAGGGTCCACAGGAGATCCTGATCTTCTGGAGTAGGTGCTGAAGGACAAGTGGGGAAAACCTGCAGCCTAAAACATCACTAAAAGCCTTGTCTGAGCAACTCAGTCCTGCCTTAAATATATGTCAGGTGCAACCTGTCTCAGCCACTGAGTACTGATGGTGAAATATTTGATACCCTCCTTTTTTCGCTCAAGGAGTTGTGAAAAGGGTTTTAACCATTTAATATTGCTCAGATATCACTTGACATCCCATCCCTGGAAGTGTCCAAGGCCAGGCTGGACAGGGTTTGGAGTAATCTGGGCTAGTGGAAGGTGTCCCTGCCCATGGCAGGGGGTGGAACTGGATGGCCTTTAAGGTCCCTTCCAACCCAAACCACTCTGGGATTCTGTGATTCCATGGAAGATGAGAGGGTTTTGTCTCCTCTGTAAATGCCTCTGTCAGCACAAAGCTGCTACTGTCCCGTGCAGTGGAGATTCAGGGGGTTGGAGATGTGCCTATTTCTGCCTATAGATTTGGTTAATTAATATGTTAATAAATTAATGTGGTGCACAGAGATGGCTTTTAAACTGAAATATAATCCTGTACCCACCTGCACTACTGAGTTCATGAGTTGTAATATATTTTCTTGCTCTGTCCTGTGCATCACAACACACAAACCACTGCAGCAAATGGAGAACTCCCTGGCTCCAGACCTGGAAAATGTAAATGTAACCATATAATTATAATATAATATACCAAACACTAAGTGATATTAATTTGGTGCTTATTTTACATTTGGACCCATCCTACTCTGTGGACACAGTGTTGCATCCTGGGATAATGTACTTTATATTCTCTGCATCAGAGAAAAAAACTTAGTGATTAAAACATACCCTAATGACCAAAATACCTGTATTTCTTTGCTAGTAACCCATTTATGTCCCTGTGTGTGCAAACAATAAAATTATTCCTGCTTTTGAGCCTTTTTCATTTAATATTGTTATATTTTGTTCATTATTTTTATATTAAGCTATCCTTTGCTCATTATTTTTATATTAAACATCCATTGTAAATAGGTTTTCCTCTTCAATCACCAGAAAATCTAACAGTTAATATTTACAAAAGGTTATAAATTATTTTAGAACTACCCTGTTCTCAGTGCAAATTTGTCTTGTACATCTCGCCAAGCAATGATTTAATATTTGGCTCGCAGATGCCACTGAAGTCTGTATTAAAAAATAAACACACATCTAAATTCTGAAACTTTCCTCAGAGAACATGCAGCAGGAAATGTTGTTTGCTGTAGAGCAAAAACATTAGAGATTGAATACTCAATCACTGTTTGGATATAAAACATCCCTCTTTGTTTCCCTCCCTCTCATTCCTGGTCTCCGGGGTTTATTTTTTTAACATAATTTGAAAAGCTTGAGGGTGTAATAAACAGTTTACAACATTATATCCTCTCAGATTTGAGGATGGAATTTCTGACAATGCATTCAGCCTGCAGAGAGCCCTATGAGTGAAAACAGCAGGTACAGCAGGTGAACAGATTATGGGATGAAGGAAAAGAGAAAAATAACAAGAGGGCTTTCCCCCTCCCCTTTCCTTTCAGCTCACTGATTCTCGATATTTAAACTTTTATTTTTATCAACAAGAGAGATTTGGAGCTTGGGAGCTGTCAGAAGTCCTGTCATGTACTGTATGAAACAATAACAAAAGGCTTAATATACATGTATAGAATGGCTATTAGCTTTCTTCTAAATCCTTTAAGTGAAATAATTCAGCTCAGAATACATTTCCAAACATTCCTGCTGAACTTTTTTAACAGTACCTTTCCCCCCTTATTGTTCAAAGGTGACAAATGGAAAATGAAATAAGGAGAGATCATGGGAGGTGATCCAAGGCCCAGGTATATTGGATGTTGGATGTCTCCCACCTGCATGTCTGCAATTCAGCTATTGTTTGCTATATTTGCTTGACCCCTGAATAAGAAATTCAGCATTTGCTTGTGCCTGGTATTTTTATTTCTTCTCTATATTTGAAGCTTAGCATTGACTAAAAATCACTCGGCCCTTGAATACTGTAATAAATTGGGATTTTGCTACTTGGGGTTACTTTTCGTGTGTTTAGCACAGTTGTTACAGAATGAAGGAGTTTATTCACAGTCTGATGAAAATCTAGTTTTGGTTCCAAAATTTTATTTTTTAAACTTGGAGAAGAGGAGGTTGGGAGGACACCTTATTGCTCTCTACATCCTCTGGAAGGAGGTGGTAGCCACGTGGGGGTCGGTCTCTTCTCCCAGGTAACACGAGGGAAAAGCCTCAAGTTGTGGCAGTGAAGGTTTAGTTTGGATATTGGTGAAAAACTCTTCATGGAACGGGGTGTCAAGCACTGGCACAGGCTGCCCAGGGAGGTGCTGGACCCACCATCCCTGGAGGTATTTAAAAGACGTGTAGATGTGGCACTTGGGGACACATTTTAGTGGTGGCCTTGGCAGTGCTGGTCTTATGGCTGGACTCCTAAGGGTCTTTTACAGCATAAAAAATACTTCTGTTCTATGAGCTTATGAAATATTAAACAGGACTCTTGTCCTGTTTGCCAAAGAGAAACACCCAGGTGGCCACAGCCTCAATTATAGCTCTGAAAGGGCTTTGTTTTCTCTAGGCTGAATCACTCAGGTCTGTTCAGCTGGATGTGAGTCCTGCCTGAGTGAGAACCAGCAGCGTGAGGCACTTCACTGTCTGCTGGCAGAAGGGCTGACACTGAGCAATTAGTGCATTAGCTTTTCCAGACAGTGTGGAATTTGGGATGCAGACCCTCAGCAGACTGTGGGGTCCATTCACCTCAGCAGAGCCAAACTCTGCTCTCTGATCAGTCCATGATCCCAGGTGAAAAACCCCCTTGGCAGCTTCCCTCTGCCCTCTCATTAATTCACACATGAATTCACCTCCCCATCAGATGGGAAACAGGGAATAAATCACAAAGATTTTAAGGACAGAGGCTTGAAAACTCTCAAAATAATTTCCACCTCATTTGGAGCGCCATTGATTTGCTTTGTTTTTTTTCCTCACGGTAACAAAACTGAGATACGCAAAAATTATCTGTTCTTTTGATTATTGTTTTCACACAATTTAATGTCTTTGAAAATCCCAACCAGGAAAACAAAGTAAGAATAACAAAGTAAGCCAGGGATAAGCAGCTCTTAATGCTGATAGAGCTCAGAGGATTAATAATTGTCATCTGAGAGTAACTAAGCAAAGAAGTAAAAAATCAATGGATCTCAGCAATTTTCCAAGAAAATCTTGCTTTAAAAAGGTGGTGAGGAGTCAGGGTGGGGAAATAATCTTGCTGCTGAATGTACTTTTGCCTCTTCAGGTGTATGAATAAAACACCTCTTGGTAATGTGACCACATAGCCACAACACCACTGAGATTTTAAACTATTCCTTCTAATATTGTAAAAGATAAATGAATATTTCTTCTGCATTAAAGCATGTATTATTCAAATAAAGCTCTGTTTTGAGGCTGGAACTACTAACTAACCATGGGAGGAAGATTCTCAGAGAGTTTGAAATTTATCTCAATTAATAAAATAAGCATTTTTTCCACTTTTTAACTTTTTTTTATTCTTAGGAAAAAAAGTGCAATGACAACATTTTGCTTGTTTTTTTGAGATGAATCCAAAGCAGTCAAATCTTTACCCAGCTTTGAGATGTCTTTTGTGAAAGTTCCTACTGATTACATCCCATTATCTTTTATTTCATAACTTCCCTGCAGGAGAGAACACAGGTGTGAACATTCCTGACACTAAAAGTGGAGCTTTTAAAAACAATTACTCTAAAATTCATTCCTCCTAGTGAAGTAGATATGTGGTACCCCACATTGTTTCTTCCAGAGCTGCACTGTAAGTCCATGAAATAATCTAACAGAACATTTTAAAATATGTAGATAAATTGGGAAAGCTATTTCCATAAGTGATTCTTCAGGTGAGATATTCTTAATTAGTTCAGAAACATGCTATATATTTACATTTAAAGTAATAAATACCTTCCCCTGGTATCTTGTCTTCTGATTCTCCCACTTAATAACTGTGTAGTGTGTGCAGACTGTACCCCCTTTTAATGGACTAAGGTCAGTCTTATTCTGATATCAGTGACTGTGGAAGAATAAATTTGATATTTAATGACAAAACCCATTAAAAAATAACTTTCTAAATCTGACATCTAAGTGATACCACTGTGTATCTTCACAGGCAGGATTTCCCCAGGTCAATTAAAACAGCTTGAGGGACCTTCTACATAATCCCAGAGTGGCTGAGGTTGGAGATCACCTGGTCCAACCCCCCCTGCTGAAGCAGGTTCACCTAGAGCAGGTTGCACAGAGTGGTGTCCAGGTGGGTTTTGATTGTCTCCAGAGAAGAAGATATTTCTTTCTTCCTCAAAACTCCTTCTGCATCTCAAGAGCAGGGGAAGGACTGGGTAAGTAGTTGTGCACCACCAAGCTGCACAGTGGAGTTCACCATGAACAGAGATACTTCTGATCATCTTTGCTCTCACCAAGCAGGTGACATTCCAAAGGAAAAGGTAAAAAAACAAGTGTTAGTAATTTATGTGCAGAAACACCCCACTGGATGTAAGTGATGATGATCATAAAACTCATGGACTACAAACCCATCAGTCTTCTTACTTTTGTTTGGATAGATGGTCCTAATTTTCCAGCTGGGTGAGCTCCTAACAGATTTACTCACTCACTGCAAGCAGCTGTTCCAAAGGCATACCTTGGGACAGGTATGTTCCATGTCTCCTTTCCAACAGAGAGGAGAATCCTGTGCCTCAGGATTCTCTAACGTGTTACTCTTGTGTCTCTCCAATACCTTGTGCTGGTTTTGATTGTTAATTTTCTTCACAGCAGCTGCTTTAGGGCTGTGCTTTAGATTTGTGCTGAAAACAGGATTGTAAGAATGTCAGGCAAGCACTAATTGTAATCAAATGAAGATTATTAACTGGATGAATAGGGCTTATTTCCCCAAGACAGACCACATTCCTAAAAAGAACCTGCCCACCAGAGTTAGCAAATAGACAGTGGGAATTTCAGTGTTTCAAAAAGAAAAATGATATATTTATTCACAAGAACTTTTCGGTGCTCAAGGAGTGCAGCAGCCCCTTTGACACTGTCCTTGCTGTTCTGGTGGAAGGGCAGGGAGGTTGGAATGAGATGATCTTTAAGGTCCCTTCCAATCCAGACCCTCCCATGATTCTGTGACTATCTTAGATACCTCTGAGGGCCATGATGGAGCAGGTGTACCTCAAATCGACTGTGACTGTGGATAAATACCCCTGGAGAGGCTGAGGCTCGCAGATCTTTTTAATCAGCACGTTTAATCTCGAAGACGGCCCTGTAGAAGATTGCTGAGATGACAATACAAATGGCTTTGTTTTCCTCCTCTGCACCGGAGCAGGGGCAACCCGTGGCGATTAGTTTTGTCACTACGGCAACTACAGGCAGGGAGGGGGAGGGAGGGAATGGTTTTACAGAGCAATTTCCCCCTGCCAGCTCTGCAGCAGCTTCTCTAAAACACACGGATCCTGCCTTTCCCTTGGAGCTCAGGAACGGCTGGTTTACTGCCCGTGGAATTATTTACCCCTGCAGTATTAAAAGAGAAGACAAGGGCTGTGGGATGTAAAAGCTCTTTGCTGCAGTGTGGTCTGGGCTCTGTTTGTCAGCCCAGGCATGTGTTTCATGAAGAAGAAGCAGTTTAAGGCGAGGCAAGATGCCTCCCCTCCCATCTCCCCCGCTCTCTCCCCCACCGTAACACAAACCAGAGGCTCTACGACGTGCCAGGATGAGAGAATCAGTTCCATCTCTGCCTCTTAGGAAGGAGCGGAGCCTACAATGCAGATGTTTTTACAGCTGGGAGTGCTGCCGATGATTTAGTGGTTTGGGATAATTGGTCCCGGGCACAGTTGTTTTTACAGACAAAGAGGAGGGAAAGGGTTCGGGCGGGGGGGAGGAAAGGGAAGAGGGTGATAAATGCTACCAAAAAGGATGTGAGCTGCCGCTAAATGCGTTTGCATTTGACAAGAGGTAGCACTTAAAAATAATGTTTAACAGAGACAGTTTGGAGAGAGACCTCGCACACAGAGCAGCAGCAATTACAGCTCTCGCTGAGTCCTCACTGCCTCTGGAGCTGCTGCCCTACTCCATATGCTTCCCTCTTTGCATAAATCATCTGCTCCACTCACAGCAGGTGACCAAAGGAGACTCGAGAATTGATTGAAACACAATTCACAGCTTTGTTTACTGCACTGGTGAATATTCTCCCCTCTAACTGCATTATCCACGCTGTCAGAGGCTCAGGTATTGATGTCTTTGGTGTGATACCAAGTCATGACACTTCTTGCCCCTCTTATCCCATAATGAGGCAGCAAACAGCTGACCTTGGTGTTTGGGAGGTCGGTGTATATTATTTTCCCATCAAGATCATTTTAGAGCTCAGTTTAAACAAGCAAATCCCAGTCCCAGGACACCGACATATAATTTCTTTCTACCACATATATAATATTTAAGCCTGACTGTAGTGACAGTAAAAATCCCCAGCTGATTATTTATTATCAACCTTAACAGATGAAACAGTTTTAAGGCCTAAATAACAACAGGAGGAGTGAGATACTGAAATTCCCTGCCTCAGGGATTACTTGAAACCAGGATTGGGAACTCCATCATCTGAACAGAAGTGTGAGTAGTATAAAAAATGCCCCAGGTGATCTCACCTGGAATTCCAGCTGCCCCATGATCAAGGATCAGATCAGCTGCAGGTGATGTGCAGATGTGTGGGCACAAGGCTCATTGTCTGGCAACACAGCCCAACTCTGGATGTCTAAAAGAAGAATTCCAAATCGGAATAAATCCATCCCATAACCAGGATTGCTGTACTGATCAGTCACACTGGTTCTGTGTAGCCTCAAAATCCCGGTTTACAGTTATCCCAAATGTTTGGGTCAGGTAGCTGATGGATTTAATCGATTGCACATAAAAATAGTAATTGTAACTACCATTATTTATGTGTGATAAACAATAATGATAGATACAGTCTTTCCTCCTGTCCCAGGACACTTTTGTCTTGGAATACTGATCAAATATAATCATTTTCTATTTTTAAACCTATCTTCACACTCATATTCTCAGAATTACTTGGCATGGATGTTTCTTTGCTAATGACGTCAAGCCCAGAGTAACTTCTACCAAAATATATCATCTAATTTTGGATGCCATTCAGAAAAATGGAGATTATTTTAAATACAAAGAGACTTGTAGAGTCTGTGGGTGAGGTAGTGTAAATATTCCCAATGATTTCATCCGCATTCAAAGGCATTTGTCAGATTCATTCCTGCTGGGATGTGGGATCAGGAAGCCTGATATTTTCTACTATTGCTAAAAACATCTGCAGGGCAGAAATTCAGATGCTGCTGATATCAGAATGTGTGTGGAGATGATTCATGTAAACACTGTCCAAGCATGTCACCTCTATACAGACGTGGTGGTCCAGGTGATGTTCTCATCTGCATCTTCTCTCACTTGTCTAAAAGAGAGGGGAAGGCACCCAAGATGTTATAAATTGAAGGAGGTATCCTCTTTGGCAACCTTAAATCATGGAAACGGGGTGTGATGTGGACCAAGATGGTCACATCTTTCACAGGCTACTGAAATGGAGGTGGATGTTTTAACACTGAGTAGGTGCTTCAAAATGCTCCTTTCTGAGGTGTGATATACACTCCAAGGCTACATGGATCTAAGCTATACATTCCAGTTCAGTGCTTTAAATATAAACCAAAAATTAGCTGCTTAATTATTCTTCATTTTCTGAAGCAGGTAAGAAAACTTTTCTATGAATTCTAGTTGCTGTAAAAACCTTCTAATAGATCCTGAACGCTCTCCCCTCCAAAAGGTGTCAGGTGAGATCAAAATACACATTTAACTCTGAAAGCACATCTGTTTGTTGCATCAGTTGGAATCATAAAAAAAATCCAAGACTTTTCCCTACAAGCTTCACCAAACTTTTTTTAGTCATGGACAGAAAATGGACAAACAAATATTAAAAGTTTGGAGAGCTCATGGGCCAAGTCAGCTCCTGGTTTCAGGCCACTGCCTTCAGCTGAAGTTTGTTAGAACACTGGGTCTTGATCCGTTTTTTGACCTTGGAGAAATATAATCAGGACTTTTAATCATGATAAATTTAAACTGGCACAGACTTAAAAGACTGCACTGTAAATGCATTCTTAGCAGAAAAGATTCCTGCTTCTTGTAAATGTTGTTTATCTTGTGTTAGGTTTCTTTTAGGCTTTTTTTTGAGTAAGCCAACAACCGACTTTGTTCCTCAAGGAAGATAAAACAAATGGTCATCAGATTACCTCAAATATAGAGAGAGTCTTTGTAGGAGCCAGTGTTAGAATCCAGCAGGTTCTGTCCTTGGGTTGTTTCCTGTGTGAAACAGAGAATTACACAGCAGTGATTAGAAAGATTGCAGCTGGACCTGTCTGAATGATCATCCCCAGATATAGCACGTCAATATGTTCCATCTGATTTCCTTCCAGCAAGCTGATGAAATCACAACAACCTACGAAGCACATCTTGGCAGACATCAGCCTACCAGCAGGTTAACGCTCCCTGAAAATGTGAAGCAGCTGTTCCATAAGGGAAATGCTTTACATCTGCCTCACCCCACTCCCAGCCCTGCAAGGAAATGCTGTGGCAGAGATTAAATGAGTAGGAAATATGGGTTTCTTGGAAAGACTTGCACTTTAAATGCTTGTTCCTTTAACTCGTGGGAAGTCAACCATAACACCTGCACCTTGAGGGTGCACCAGCCATGCTGTTGGGTTCAAGGTAAGGTCCCTTCAGAGCCACATCCCTGTGCCATGAGTCCAAGTATACCAGCCCAGCACTTCAGTTAAACACATTACAGTGCTCTAGCCCATCCCTGCTCCAACAGGTTTCCTTTAGAAGAAAATGAATCATGCCCTGAGTGCTGGCTCTGTGGATTTGATGTGCATCAACTACAGGGGAGTGTAGGCTGGGTGAGTAATGGAAACGTTAACATTTAGCCAGCACTGCTTCTGGAGGGGTGACACTCTCTGCTTGGCCCTGCCCTGAGCTGCCAAACAGCAACAAGAGACTGCAGAAGACTCAAGATTAGACCAAGGACTTCAGTGTCAAGGGTGGAGGCTGCTGAGGAATATTTGTTCCCAGTGTTTCCCATGGCTGTTACTTCACATGATCGTGCAAGAGAGAGGGAGAGGGTCTTGCAGATGGAAAGGAGGTGGGTGCTGGAGGAGGATGTGGGCAGATTAGTTGAATATTTTGAGACATTATAAAAATGGCCTCTGCAAGAAAAAAACCTACAACTATCCAGGAACAGAGTATGATCCTGTAATGAAGTAGAAACCACTTGTGATCAGGGTAACAACACATGGAAAGGCTGAATTGGGGTTAAACTGAAGTTTATGTAAAATCTGTGTGATAGGGAGTCAATAACTCCCTGATATTTCATGAAGAGAATTTAGTATTTTTTTCCAGAATTTCTGTGTGCAGCTTAAGCAAGGGTTTATAAAAAACTCATGATTAGGCTTGGATTTTACAACAGAGTAGAAATACAGTGGTTCAAGTTGGAAAACTATGAACCTAAAAGCATTTCAGTGGACCTATTACTGGGTTAAATATAAGGGAATTATGAGCATCCAATCACCCAACCATTCTCCAAGTCATCATGAAAAAGTAAAGGAATGGGGGAAAAAAAAAATCCATGCTTTGTAGAAACAGGCAAATTTGCAATGGAGCTGTATCCCAGAATATCAGGCAAGCACTAATTTTAACCAAATAATCCTTTCATCTGAATTGGGTTTATTTCTCCAAGGCGGACCATGTTCCAGGAGAAAATGTGCCCAGGAGGGTTAGAAAATAGACATCAGGAATTTGATCCTTTTTGAAAAAAAATTGGATATATTTTCTCACAGGAACTTTTCAGGGCTCAGGGAAAGCAGCAGCCTCTCGACATTGCCCTTGCTGTCCTAGTGGAAGGTTGGAGCAAGACATCCTCATGAGCAATGTCTCCAACATCATAGCCATTTTTCTTACCCTCTCCTTCTTTCTCATGCTACCAAGTCCTCTTTCTTTTCTTAAATCACCGTTTCCTTTTTCAAGGACATGGAAAAATTTGGGATAGTGTTACCATTTCGTCTCTTTTCCAGTAATAAGCTTGGGCCAAAGAGCACTCCAGCCTGTGGTTGTTGTGATCTTTCTCAGATGTTTTGTGGGAGATAAAAAACAGCCGGTGAAGAATGGAAAGAAAGCAGTAAACTGTCATCTCCATGTAAATAGGGATAACGTGTTACTTTCCCCTCATTGCATGAACATAAATTGCTCCCAGGTTCTGGTGAACTTGCAAACAAGTGGCTTTGTTTTAATTTGCAGGGGGGATTTAATGAGCGTGGGCAGGACTGTGGGTGGGTGGCAGACTCCCTGGTGAGCACATGGTGAACACAGGCTGTAAGTGCAGTGCTACCACTGGGCAAGGCTGGAAAATTAACTCCTCAGAAAGGCAGGGGTGGAACTGAAAAGGCACTCTGGCATTCTGCCTGCAGGCAAGTGTGCCTTGAGCAGGAAGGCAAACTGGCTGCAAGTTAGGACAGCAGGGCTGGAAGAGCTGTCATGATCAACACTGTTCGTGGCTTAAAATGGAGCTTTTGGGGGAAGTTTAACATTCATAGAATCATAGAACAATTTGGGTTGGAAGGGACCTTTAAAGGTGACCTAGTCCAAGCCCCCTTGGGGTGACTCAGAGCCCTGTCCAACTTGGCTTTGAATCTTTCCAGGGATGGGACAATCCACCACCACTCTGTCCCAGTGTTTTGCCACCCTCACTGTAAAAAGCTTCTTCCATTTATCCAATCTGAATCTCCCCTCTTTGATTTTAGAGCCATTATCCCTTGTCCTACTGAAAAGCCTTTTCCCATCTTTCTTATAGCCCCCTCCCTTGAGTGAATCAACAGAAACTGCTGATGCTCCTGTAGCGACTGCAGAACTGCATCGACTTCTCTGGCTTGTCAGGGGTATAATAACACCCACTGGTACTTTAAAATCCTGGGCTTGATGATCTTAAAGGTCTCTTCCAAGCTTGATGATTCTATGATCTTTCCTAAAAAAGTTACTTACCTTGTGACACTTCTTCCCTGTATTTACCACTTGGGAGAAGACAATGACCCCCACCCTGCTACAACCCACATTTCAGGTAGTTGTTGAGAGCGAGAAGATCCCCTCAAAGCCTCCTGTTTTCCAGCCTAAAGGAGCATCGGAAGTAAAGCAAGCATGAGATCTTTCAGGATGTGAGGCATTGGACACAAATGGAATTTAAGAAAATTCAGCCTAAGCATCAAATGGCTTCTTTACTTTGAGGGTGATCAGAGGCTGGAACAGGTTGCCCAGGGAGATTGTAGAGTTTCCATCCTGAGAGAAATGCAAAGATCTGTTAGAAACAGCCCTGGGCAGCCTGACCTACTTGATTCTTCTGTGGTTGGGGTCATTGGATTAGAGACCTCCAGAGATCCTTTCCAACCTCAAGTATCCTGTGATTCTGTTGTGTTTGATAAAGATAAATCTGTAGCCACAGAAGACCAACAAGTATATTCACAGAATTATACAGGCATCAAAATGATGTGGTTTAAAAGCAAAGAATAGAAGGATGCACAGCTCATTTTTAACTACAAGGTTATTTTCACAGATGTTATTTTTCATGCTGACACATTCTATGTCTTGATAAAACTGGAAAATTGGTGCCAACAATGGATAGGAAAACCCACTATTGGTAGCAATGTTGTTCATGGACAGAAGCCACTCTATTCCACAAAATTTCTAGTTGACTTGTGACCAATTTTCAAGCACTGATGGGATTTTTACTGTACAGTATAAGTGATTGTATCCAGAAATTAACTTTTAGCTTCATCTTTTTTGAGCATGACCCTGTTACCCTTCTGAAATAAAAGGTATAGTAATCCATCTCTCTCATTTGCAGTGAAAAAGATTCTATCAACCCATCACTGTCCAACAGCATGGAAATTTCCTGACAAACAAAAATGCATCAAAATGTCAAAAATTATATTAGTTCTGCTATGACAACAAATACAATTGCTGTTGATTTCCTGAATTTGTAAATGTCTTTTTATTTTCTTGAAAAGCTTATTTGCAGGAAGGAACTGCAAAAAAACCACACACACTCACACAGTCAAACCCCCCCCCCCCAAAAAAAAAAAGGTGGGGGGAAGTAGGCCAAAAACATACCAAAAATAAAAAAACCCACAACACCCACAAAAAGCCCCCCAAAACACCACAAAACAAAGCAAAACAAAACCCAAACACATTGAAATAATTATAAATGATATTTCACTATGTGCTGCATTAAACAAATGATGGTATTGTACTGCACCAGAGCGTTTTAAGTGTCAGACACAGATGATTTGGGAAATGATCTGCTGCAAAATTGCTGCAAGACTTTAAAGAATTATTGTGGTGACACGGTAAGAAAAGCCTATTCAGAAACACTTGTACTTTGTCATATTTGAACAATGATCCATTAATAATGTTCCCATAAAATATTTTCATTTGCTTGGGGTTAAACACACGAGAGAGAGAAATGAGAGATGATACGTGGCTGCACCTTCAGGTGCTTTCTTGAGTCCCACCATCTTTTTGGGGCAGAGTTGTAAAAGACAGACACAGATTTTGGAAACCCTTGTATTGGGATCCAGAGATCCTTTCGAACACCGCAATGCCTGGAATGTCTTAAGGGTGTATTGGTCAGGATTCCTGTACAATTGTTATCTCTTTCTGATGGCAAAAAATAAGTATCATTTGTGGGATGAATAACAATGTTTTCTGTATCTGTACTGTAGCATGTTCTCTCATGGTTTTATTTTAAAATGAATTTTCAAATATAGATCCCTCTATTTACCTCAAATGAAGGGTAAGTGCATGTAAAATGCAGTTTACCAGAGCAGAGTCATCTCCAGAATGAAGCATTTCAGTGGTTTTCATCCTTCCCAGATGTGAGCCTGTTGTTTGTCATTCTAATCCTCCGCTTCTTTTGAGCTGGCAGCTCAAAACACCAGCCTGATGATCTGACTGACAAGGTTGCCACTGTATTTCCAAGACTGTGATCCCTCTTGGAGGAACAATCCTTAATTTAGGATCATAGGATAATCAAGGTTGAAAAAGACCTCTAAGATCATCAAGTCCAAGCATTAACCCAGCACTGCCAGATCCACCCCTAAACCACATCTCTAAGTACCACATCCATCTGTTTTATTAACGCTTCCAGGGATAGTGAATCCATATCTTCCCTGAGCAGCCTGTTCCAGTGCTTGGCAGCCCTTTGGGAGATGGAATTTAAAGGACAACTAGTCAAAGGACAACATAGTTATGGTCAACTGCTTGTCAACTAAATAAAATGTTAATGCTTGGGAATAAAAAAAATAAACATTACAGATATTTACAGGAAAAACATCCTATTTACAATTATTATCATGTAAAACTTCACAGTCAGTTTGTCCAGATGGTCAGCTTTCCTTTTGTAAGTTCACCAAAAAGCCTTGACTACAGGATGGAAAATAATGACAGTAAACATGCTTGGAAACACCTCATTATCATTAAAAAAAATCCACTGTGCATCTTGATAAAACCAAGACTTTTGACAAATTTTACACTGAAAGGCAAAAGGATTAGATCCATCTGAGAAAGGCCAGTAAAGAGGTGGTTCTGACACCTATCCAGAAGCTCCAAAGGGATTTTAGGAACTAAGACAAGGGTCTTCCAAAAGTCAGTCATTCCCCCGAGGTCACTTCTTATTCTCAAGGTTATTGAAGAAGTCCATGAAAGAAACTGGGACTGGTCCTCAGATAATTCTGCTGTTATCAGCCACCCTACAAAGAACCACATCTTATCATGAGCTTGCAGCATTTCACTTCAATACACTGCAATATGTGGATGGGTGTAAACTGTTCATTAAAAATTTGTCTTCACTTGACTCCCTGATGTTTCATTTCTTCGAGTTTGCCTGCACAAAATAAGATTTAGTCTTCACTCTGTGAAGAAAATGGATGCAAAGTCCCGTTCAATGGGTCAGACTACCCACCCACTGCACAAAATATGCACTGGCACCTTTTTTTAGGCTGTGTGGTTTAAAAAAGAGAGGAGTTGTTACTGAACCTGCAGTTCCAAGGTTCATGAATCTTCACTGGCCAAAATTTGCTTTCTGACTCGTGACTTGTCATGATTTATACATCAATGTGTGCAGTTCGTCACACAAGAGTTTGCTACAGAGAAATTGGAGATGTGAGAAAAGTTGAAATATGACATTCAGAACCAATTGAGAACATTTAGATAAATTACTCTGATTGACCACTTGGTTAGTTGATTTTAAAAAAACCAACAAATCAACCAAAAACAAAAACCCACAACATTTTCCAGAGAAAACAGTCCTTATCCAGAGTGGTTTCAGCTGGAAATGTCTGGCAAGCCCCATTTACCACTGCTCTGTTGTTAACACAGGGCCGAGTCATCAATCTCACAGATGAGCACCTCTTCATCCTGTGATGAAATGCAGCCACCCACAGTTGAATTTCACATTATGAGTGCACCAACACATGGAAAATACTTTGCAAATGTGAAAGCAGGCACAGGTGTCTAAATTCTCAGTCTTCTAAACAGCTACTCCTCCTTTCTTCCCATGCAGTGCTAATGGTTCGCCTTCAAATCTACTATTTAAAAATCTGCATGAACTTTCTAAATACGGTGTGTCTATATTTCCCTCCTGCTGTATCTACCTAACACTGATTCATCTGCTCACCTTTTTAAATGATATATTTATTCACATACCTTTACAGAATTTTAGATGTTACTGCCCCATGAGATGAATGGTGAGCCCAATTAAGGGAATCCACATTCCAGTCAGCTCTTTCCCTCTCTTTCTTTGGTTGCCTGTTTGTCTAGTGGTGATTAAGGTTGCAGTTCCACTCATTAGTGAAGTGTATTAGGTGGTAATATCAATAGCTGACAACAGCACTGCTGGGGGACTGACTGTTCCACCAATCTATAAAAACATGCCAAACAAAGCTTTTTGAACATCCTGTCTCCAGGCATGGTGGAAATGTTTGCTCCCTGCTGCCTGCCTGACTCATGGCCAATCTAAGGGGTGTAAGACAGTGCCTGTCAAACACAGCAGCGTTAAGGACCATGATGTCAAGTAAAACTGCCTTAAACCCAGAAGTGCCAGGATAGGTTTACTTGGGTTTTGGGGGACAAAAAACTTAAAGAAATCTTATACTCTTAGAAATTACACTCAGGATCTTGCAATACTGAGGTGTGCCCGGCCAGCCCTTTATTCATCTCACCAGGAGGAGTTTGCTGAAAGGATAACTGGACAGATAAGCTGTTTATTTCTAGAGCAGCAGATTAAAAGCCTCGATTGTACAAATTTGAATATCAGCGTGTCTGCTGATCTGCCTTGCTCCACAGAGGGATTTTTACTGAATAAGATGAAGTTCCACCCAGAAACGATGTCTTAGAGCCTACAGCACATGTCAGGGATCAAGAGTGCACCTCATCACTGCAAATCTCAGGATCCATTCCCGAAATTATTTCACCTGGTTGGAGTTCTGTAATGTCTCCGCTTGTATTTATAGTTTGTGTTGTCTGAAATGTTTCCTGAGATCTTTAGGATGCTCAGGGAGTGAGCAGGCAGTTTCCTGCAAGTGTATTTTAAGTCCTGCCTTATCCCGTCCTGATCACTTTCAAAGCCGCTTCCATAGCAACACCTAAAAATATTAATTTCTAAAAATAAGGAAGTCGTTTAGTTGCTTAACACATGCAATTTTCTTTTTGTGACAAACAGCGTAGTCACCTCTTATATGAGCTCAACCTTGGAAATGTTGTCATCAGTTTGGAAGAGATTTGAGTAACTCCCTGTATAGTTCCACCAGCAAAACTGTCTTTGAGCAGTGACACGGATCTTTTAATTTTGCTGGTGAGGGATGAAGTGGTGGCATCACCCAGCATCTCTGGAGAGTGATGGACACTGCCTGAGTCAGTGTCCCTTTTAAGCACACCCAAAACTCACTGTTAAGCCAGGGTGGTCTCTGGTTCTGCCTTCTTCCTTCCCCTTTGCTTGTGAGCTGAGCCATCTTCGCAGCAGACACTGAAGTGCTGACTTCCCTCCATTCCTGAACCTCAGCCACGTGAGGCCCTCCTTCAGCTCCTGCTGCTTCTTCCTTCCATCACAGGAGGTCCTGCATCAGGAGGTGCCTCGCTGAGGAGGCCCAGGTGTTGTGGGTGCTGCTGCTCCTGTGCACACCCTGTGCTGTTCTAGCCCAAAAAAAACCTCCTGGGCCTCTATGTGTATGAGGATATGTATTTAATATTCCCATGCTGGGGCCAAAGGAAGGGCTCCTTCCCCTAAGGACCATGGAATGAGGGACACATCGTAGGTGTGTGGGGAAGGCTGTAGCCCCGGAGTGTCTCAGCCAGTGGGGAAATGGGGAGGGACCTGCACTTGGGGCAAGGGGATAAAAGAGGCTGCAACCTCCATTAAGTGGAGAAACTTCAGTGGGGATTGTCCAGTGAACTCTTCCTTTTATACAAATAAAAGCTTCAGTTGTCTCCTCTGTCTCTTGGCCATTTTTGAGGCTCTTAATACCCAAAAAAATATTTATTTTTAGAATGCCTTGAAGGGCTGGAACAGAGGGGAGCCCAGATCTGTGGGGACCCAAAGAGCACCTCCTGCCAGGGCCAAGGGCAGGAGGGGCACAGGACCCACACCCCTGAACCAAGGCCAGGAGGAGTCTGGATCCCACAATGTGCCAGGGCAGGAGGCAGCTGAGCCCCCTCCCATGAGGACACCAGAGCCCATAAATCCTCATTTTTTCCATGAACATCAATGGCTTTGGGTGCTGGGACAAGAGAAGAACCCTCCACAGTGCCAGAATTGCCTGCAAAAGACAAACCACTATGAGACAGCTCTCAGTGCCCAGATGTCCATGTGGCAGGGTCTGAGTGTGGAAGGGAGGCAGATGCAGGGGGAGGACCCGGTCTGGTGTTCCTGAACCTGCCCTGAACCTAAATTTCCAGCCCAGCACCTGAGGCAGGGAGATGCAGTGCTGGGGGAGGATGGAGAGGTGACCTGAGGGTGACCAAAGGCTCTAGAAACTCACAAAGACATCCCTGTTTTCCCCACGGGAGGTGGACGTGCTGTGCCGTGGCCAATCCTCCATCGGGCAGAGCGGCGTTGGCAGCACCTTCTCCAGCTCTGTTCCCAGGGAGGTGATGCTCCTCCACATCATTGCAGCAGCTCTGTGGGGGCCCAGGTGACAGAGACGTGGCATTTTGAGGGGCAGGGACAGAATTTGGCTGCAGGATCAGCGTTTGACGTGCCAGGATGGGAAACACAGGGGCCAAACAGCCCTGGAACTTTCCCTCTCTCAGGCAGACCATGCTATGGTGGCCTCAAAGGCTGAGGGGGCTCAGCTGACCCAGTTTGAGGGGCCACAAGACCCCTCGAGGGTTGGAACTGTGTGAACTTTAAGGTCCCTACCAACCCAAATCATTCTGTGATTCTATGGCAAGTCAACAGCACTTGTGAAGAAGTGTTGTGAGGAGCTGAATCCTCACTAGAAACCAAGTGAGGTGCATAGAAATCAAAATGGTCCTTCTTTGGTGTGGGTAAAACCCACCACAAGGCCAGTGATCTGCCAAAAAAAAAAAATTTTTACAAAGCACTAGTTGTGTTGTTTCTCCTTTTCCCCCTAAACCTCAGCCCTGGGGATGAAAGTGTACAGGCAGAAAGGAGAAAATGGAGAAGTCAATGTATTGTTTCTTCCAGCCACCCTCTGAAATTTCCACTTGGAAAAAAAGTGAAAATGTTGCTGAGACCTTTGTATGTTTGCTTTTCTTTTCATCTTGGCTCCTGTAAAGAAATTTGGAAGGCTGAAAATGGAGGAAAGTTTCAGTGTCTCATGCAGACTTTTTCAAACTATATTTCACAGGGGTTTAATTGGCCCACGTTTGAAGAAATAAAAATTATCCTGTGAATTTAATTTAACCTTTGACTCTTATTGAAAATTAAATGAAATGTGGGGTTTTTTAGTTATTCAGTTAAAATTTATTTGAAAAAAAAAAGTCTTTCTGGAGCAAAATACCCCAGTACTGATTGGCAGAGGAACAATACAAGTTAGAAAATACTGCTGAACTAAGGGATGGTAGATCCATTAAGAACACACAGCAATGTGTGTCTGTGCTTTTTGATTGCCCTTGATGCACTACAATCATCTTTAGAGCTGACAGCACTGACACTTGTGAGTTGTCAGTCAGCCCAGGATCCCACTGGGAAAAGGGAATTTGTCAGTGTGTTCAGGCAAAGAAGAACTTCCAGTAAGCAGCTGCAGTCTAACTTCCAAGAAACCTAGATAACTGGAGCATTTCCAGTAAATATTTCTAGCTCCTGAAGGTTCATTAAAAAATTTGATTTTCTTAGAGCAGCACACCTGGTCTAACACCTGTTGTGTTCACGGCTTGGAACTTAATAGCAATGTGTGAAAAACAAACAAACAGCAGGAGACTGACTCTGCAATTTAGTTTAAAATACTAAATTTAGTGTTGAAATACTTTTTTTTAAGCAGAGAAGCAACTGGTAATTCAAGATAGGATTCCCCTGGACGGGCAAGATACTTAAATTTAAGGCTGAAGATGGATGAACCTCTCTGTGTCTCTCAGTGCTTTATGTGTTTATTCAAAGGAGATTAAACCTAATGGAGACTAGAAAGTATAAATTTCCACAGCCAAAACTGTGAATTCAGCACCTTCCTTATGGCCCTGGGAAAGACAAGTCAACAGGATCACTCCAGGTGATGAGATCTTACAGACAATACGGTAAATTCATTAACAATGCTCCAGAAACTCTTCAGGACATCAGCTGATTCCTGTTTTGGTTTTGTTTGGGATCTACTGGTTTGAGATCTTTTTCTTATCAGTTTTCTAGATCTGATTATAAAGAACCCAAAGTTCATGATGGCACTACTTCATTTACGTCCTTGTCACCAACATCCTTAAAACACTCCTGGATTTTTACTGTGTCTGCACTTCTAAACGTTCGCCAAGCCTGACATTCCAAGCAGGAACAAACCTGCCCAGTATAAAAATGGAAATGACAAAATGATTGTCCCTGGAACAGGCACTATTAATTATCTATTTATTTTTGATCCTACCAATTATTTCTTGTATAACTGTATTTCTCATTACCCATGAGGCATCTGAAGTGTTTCACTGAATGATGTTGACAAAAAGTAGAAAACATAGGAAGGAATAGATGAAAACAGATGAGGTACAGAAAGGAGTGGCTGACAAGGTGAAACAACCAACTTTTCTAAAATAAAGATGAGAGCGAATATGGGGAAACAGTCTAATAGTTGAGGATTTTATAATTAATCAGCAAATTTTGGCTAAGTAAGGAGAAAACTTTGTCAGACACATGGATACATATCTCCTAAAGACACCTTTGAGACATGTGTTTACCTGTTGGCCTTCTATGAACTCTCTCCAGCTTGTCAGCTTTTAATGCCTTTTGCTCTCCAAGCTTTTAGAAGCAGATCAGGCAAACATTTAGTTAAGCTTTGGTCAATAGTGCTGCAGTGGTTCATTGACAAAGCCAGATTTGGGTTCAGAGCCTGGGTCATCTAACACTGAAACATTGCAGTGAATTAATCCAGCCAGTGATTTTAGGATTTTAGGAGCAGGTAATGCAAATCTGCCAGGAGATACTTCAGTAGTTGTTCAACTTCTTTGCCACAAAATAAAATAACAATAATTTTTGTTTGCTGCAGATGTTTTCCTCTTTCCCATATCAAAAATGGCTTTATCTCCATGAAGGTCAGGTTTTTTCTACTTTGGTATGAATTAAAACACAATACAAAATCCTCTTCATGCATCTACTCCACTTGAAATGGCCTTAAGGCAACAAATCTTTGCTGTTCAAAAGTGAAGCTATTTTTGGAATTCAGAATACCTTGATTAACCATCATTCACCACGTCCTCAACACCTACAGAACAATTATTATGTGCTCCCTGTTGGAGAAATGGGAGAAAAAACACCTAAAGATCCCATAATAGTTCAGTGTTTCTCTTGGCTACAGTTTGCTTGGAACATAATTGTTATAAATGCAAAACAACAACAACAACAACAACAACAAACAAAACAAAACAACAACAACAAAAAAACCCCCACAATTATTGGGAGTGAAAAGAAAAAAAAAAGGGGGCAAAATGCAATCCAATTTCCATCGCGATTTTTTTATCCCAGTATTTGAACTTATTTGTGTAAATTCAGTAAAGATTTTTTTTTTTTTTTTCAGCCTGGATATCCTGATTACTTCATTCTTCATTACTGTATCTCTTTATTCAAGGACTGAAAATAAAGCAGAGAGACCTGAAGCTCAGGGACATGGTTTAGTGGGGGACCTGACAGGGTTTGGTTAAAGGTTGGACTAGCTAATCTCAGAGCTCTTTTCCAACCTTTATGATTCCATCTGTCCTCCTTATCCCTTTCTGTTAATTTGGCCTTTTACAGTTACATTTGCAGTTTCAAAAAAAAAAAGAAAAAAAAAGAAAAAAAAAAAAGAAGGAAGAGCAAAAATCTGAAGAAAAAACAAATATTAATAAGGGTAGTAAAATAAAGCAAAACAGAACCAAATTGAATAAGAACCTCTTGCAAAATATAAACTTATTCTTGTTTTTGAATTTTTTCTCACCAACCAAGGAAGAAGCGGGTGAGAACTTAAATGCTCTTTTGGTGGTCAAGAGAAAACTGACTCACAAACATTCCATCTCCACATGTACCCCAGCTCCCTTGCAACTGCATAAAATTAGGATCTTTTTTAAATTTTTATCTATTATTACTCACTTTTGGCTAAATTTACCTCTTCTCTTATTCCCTACAGACCACATATTATAGGACAGTCCTGTAAGATGTATTTTCTGACCTGAAATCCTCACGATATTGCCCTGCCCAGTGCTCAGGGTATTCCCAGCACACACAGAGTGGGAAATTGGGTGTTTTCAGAGGTGCCAAAGTCTTCAGTAGCTGACAATTGCTTGATATAAAGTTCCCTTAATGCCACTGAATTTGTCCCTTATTATCTAGGATATTTCACCAGCATGACAAAGATCATTACAGAAGTGATGAACTTCTTTCAAGTTTAAAAAAACCACACAAAACTAACACCAAACAGACAAGAATACAAAAACCCACAAAAAATAAAACAAGGAATGAGAAAGTATTAAGAAATTGTTTGTTTGTTGTCATGTTTAATTGATTTTACATAGGGTTTACCTGTGTGACTCACCTCCCCTTTTCCCTGCTTTCCCATTTTTCTACAAAAAAATATTTAATTTTTTTTTTGGCACACTTTATAAACTCCTCTCCATCCAAATTTTTCCTTCCTTCTTCTTTCATCCAAAAAAACCCAAATTGGTCATTCATGCTCTTCTTACTTTTTTTCTCTGGGTTTCACCAGTGATCCCTTTGAGTTGAAGATGCTTCTGCACCCTGGGTTTCTCCTCAACAGTGAGAGAATTTCCCCTTTATTAAATTATCTTTTTTTTTCTTAAAAAATTGTTAAAAAAACAACCCATAGGATCCAACTTCATTTCCATTTACTGTGTCCCCCTTCCATTGTCTGCAGCTGCCCTCTGGAGTTCATCTCCCAAAATTCCATTTTAGCCTCTCTTACCTCTGTTTTTCTTCCATGCTCATTTGTGACGCCACTCTCACCACCATCTCTCGTGTTTCTCTGACCAAAAATCAGAATATACATATTCTCTCCTCCTTTTTGATGTCACCCACCTGCACCAGAACTTCTGACACTTCTGCTTCAAATTTTCCCTCCATAAATAAGACCCATGACCTCTTCTTTTCCTGTGCTCCTCTAATTTCTTGAGGGGCTTCTGACATCTTCAGGAGAATCTTCACTCCATTTTTCTCCACCATTTCTGGTGGTTATATCCTCTTTTTACCAGGTCACCCAGAATATTCAGGTATGAATTCTGCAGTCTGGCTACCTGTATCCCAGGAATCAATGCAGTCAAATTAACCAAATCCTTTCTACATCTCTGTTTTCCAAGGAAATCTTGCCTGCTGCTTCAAACCAGAAGGGCTGTAGCAGAGTTTTTAGTCTTTTCGCTTATTAATCACATTATTTTCTTTGTCAACCCTTAAATAAATATAACCACTGATCCATCAATCCACTGAAACAGGGATCAGCTTTACATTTCTCTTTTCTTCACCACACACCTCAATCGTTCCTTCAGTAAGAGGTATTTTCTCCTATATTTTTCATTTCATTTCATTTCACACCTCAGTCTCACTCTCAGCAATCCACAGAAAAACTTGCCACACTCCTGTGGAGTGAAGGGACACCTGGGGACATGAACAGGGAAGGCCATGTCAGCCCATTTATCATTACAGACCTATTTTTTTTCAGAGAAAAACCTGTTACCTAATTTTCCACACATCAATTGAACTGACAAAGAAGAAAGAAGAAATATCTCTACCCTTGGAGCTGTTGAGTGATCATGGATCAGATCCATTGTTTTTTCCAAAATTACTATGAAATTTTAAACATTTTCTTTCTAGTTTGGCCTGGTATGAGTGTCAAGGCTTTCTCATAGCTACAACGTTGGTAATTAAGTTTTTCAGCTGCTAAATGGCTGCTCATCCTATCCTTTCATCTCCATACTTGTTTTCTTATCTCTCTGCCCAAGAACTGATGTTACAGATACTTCTTTTTTCTTCCCTTATCTACTCCCAAATGGCATAGTTGCTAAATTACAGCTGTTGAAGATTTTATAATGTAAATCCTTTTTTGGCTTCAAAAATGCAAGTTCTAGATCACCTAAATTGCAGGGGCTCAGCACAAGCATTAAAATTTGTAATATTTCATTGCAGTAGCACAAAATTTTCTTATTGTCAGACGTTTTGAATCCACTGAGTGTGACATCAGTACAGAATTTACCATTTGATAATCTGACTGGATCAGTCTGCACACCTAAAAGATGATTTGTGACTCTTTGAATAAGATGGGATGAATACTGTGGTTGAAAACAGCTCCTTTTTTTTTTTTTTTACTTTAAGAAATTCTTAAATTTCTTTTAAGAATTTTAAAGAATTCTCATTAAAAAAGGTGTTTACAATTCCTCACAAACTCTTTGTCACTCATTACTACTGAATTAATTTAATGTTCTTGTAAAAGTATTGACAACATAAACAAGAGTTTGAGATCAAGCCCTTCTTTCAGTATTGGCTAAACTTATCCTATAATCAATGTGCTAAAAACACAAACAAGGATAAACCTGAATCTGGCACTGTGAGGCAGCTGATGCAGGAATAGAAGCCAATTTTCTTTACTCAGTTATTTCCAAGTAACAATAATTATTAGGAATCTACCCAGGTAAGATTATCAGTGCTGCATAGAAATCCTTCAGGTGCAACTGCTGGTGGGAAGTCAGGCTGCACTGGTATAATTTCTCCCTGGCAGCACAAGATGTGCTTTGCAGAACCTCTTGCAGAGCTGGCTGGTTTATTATTCCACGCCAGTCTGTGCCACACAAGTAATGCCCACCCTGCAAGCAGCAGCAAGGGGCCAGAGGGAGCTCTGGGCCAGTTTATTGCAAACATTAGACCCAGAACACACAATTTTCCTTTCCTTTTCGGGGTCACCAGATGATAAATCACCCCTTTGTCAATCTGCAGTGACTGACATTGCTGTGACTGCCTTTCCTTCAGATATTTCACAGAGACTGTACTTTAAATGGTGTTCAGGTTTTTTTTTCTTTGTCTTGAAATTCCTCTTCGTAGCTGTTTATTTTAATCTCAGCTTTTACAAGCTGCTCATGCTGAATGTCATTGCTATGATGACTTTAAAGCCAAACAAAAATTCAGGTTTATTTATTGGAACTGTGCACATCTGCAAAAAAGGAAAACTTTTTGCTTTGTTCCCAGGGGCAACATAAGCTTTCAGAGAAGGGAACAATAACAAGAAAGAAGAGATAAATTCACTCTGCTTCTAAATGGGGTTGGACAAATATCAGATGTAAAATATCTGGCTATCATAAAAAGCTGGTTTAATTCCGTTCTATAAAAATATACTTCCTTGCAAAATAGAGTCAGTCAATGAGTCTTTTTGTGAAATGAACCTGCCATGGTTCAAGAAGTGTTTGGACAAAGCTCTCAGACACATGGTGTGGTTTTTGGGGTGTCCTGTGCAGGGCCAGGAGTTGGACTCGTCGATCCTTGTGGGTCCCTTCCAACTCAGGATATTCTACTGGTTTATGATTCTACTGAGTTGTGAGTTAATTCTCACCTGGTAGTAACACTGTCCTGAAATCCATCTTTCATTTTCAGCTGCCCAGCAGCTCTGGTCAGGAAATAGAGGCTATTTTACCCTTGTAGGTCTAACGATGAAAGGGCTGCACTTCAACAGCTGGGACTGGCTCTGACTTGGGTGGAATTACTTTAACAGAGATTTGGGCAAGGAATGCTTGAATACAGAACCATTCAGGCAATCATTTCACGAGAAAACATAAGCTCACATCTTTAAAAAGGTCTTCAAAAGCTGAGAAATCAATAATATCAGCATAAAATAACCCCACAGTTACAGCTGTGCTCCTTCATCTTCGTTCCCCGGTATGTGGTAACTGAATGTCTGCAATTCTTCATGTTCAGTGAAGAAAAGAGCTCTGTGTAAGTGTAAAAATTTAAGATCTGGAGCTCAAGAACTTCTTTAAATACAGCTGGGCAATGTTTTGTTTAATGAGGCTGTGCTTTGGCCATGACAGAAATACCAGCAGAGTCTAAAGAGATAGATCTTAAAGGGAAAAGAAGGTACTCTTTTAATTCCTATATGATACACATGAATTACTTATTCACATGGCAATGAAATAGTCCATGAAAGGAATGCAGAATTAATGCAACTTATTTCTAGAGCTCTAACTCTAAATTTATTTCATTTCAGTTGAGGGAGAATTTTACACTTTTTTTTCTCTCATTTCTCCAGAGCTCCAGTTCTGAAACAAGCTGATGTTTACAATACAGTTTTGAAATTATTTTAATGATTTAAGATTGTGTTCAAACAGTGACTGCTAGAATTTCACCATGAAGTGAGTGGGCACTGCCTGCTGCAGCTGTGGGATGAGGTAGGAAAAGGACATCAAAGCTAAGCTTTAATTATTTTTAGGAATGCTGTTTGTGCATATTTTCCCCCTTCCTTTGAAGAAAAGCAGCAAGGAGTGACTTCAGGAGCCTGAATTTCTGCTGCTTCTCTTAGTTTGGTAAATAGTAGTAATTCAGTAGAAAAATCAGAACTTTTCATTTACCCTTTCAGCTCCTTCACAAAATTCATGTTGCCAGAAATCTAGAGGGGATTCAAAAAGTTAGGATTTGAGTAATTTTTCCTGCTACAGTGACAACAAAAATCTGGTCTGAGGGCATCAAAAAGTTCAATGTCTACCTGGAGAATTCCAAAGTCTCTTCCTATGGAAGACACCTGATGGGCTGAGCTGTGCAAGGGAAGCACAGCACTGTCAGACATTTCACTCTGCTGCAGTCATGGCTGTGAGTTGTCTAATTTTCAGAAGCAGCAAATTCACTAATGGTTTAAATTTATATATAAAATACTAGAGTGCTGCCCTGACTCTTTTGCTTCTCACCAGTTATAAGGGCAGATGGGAAGGATGTGTTGGCTTCTAGGAGAAAAGAAGCAAATTGGTTTTCATGCAGGGCAAAGAGCATGAAAAAACACAAGGACATCTTGAAAATAAATATATATACTTACTGGAGCAATGGATATGAGCTTTAGAGTATAAGTGCCCTTAGAGGAAAAGGGATAATTAAGCACAGAAAGTTGAAAGTAATGTGAAATAATTTTATTTTTTTTAATATAAGACATGCCAAGCTATTAAAACCTGGATTGATAACCAAAAAAGTATTGCCTCTTCCCCTGTTTCTTATAATTCCACAAGGCAAATTGCCTGGAGAAAAATCAAACCCAAAATCTCAGTACCTTAAATATGTAGAGACAGCTGGTTGCATTGGTTGCTGAAATAATAATAATAGGATGGTTCAAACTGAAAAATACAAAGTCTCAGGCTCAGACAGTTCTGTACCACATTTAAGCAGGATTTGGTTTATTTTTGAGGGTGAGGATGGTGGTGTCAGTTTTATTCCTCAGAATCCCTGATTTGATCAAAACAACTGAAAAGAGAATAATTCATTATGAACAGTTTTTATCAGGGAAAATCAAGACTTGAAGTGGGATATAGCCTGGTCAGAATTACAAAAATTACTACCTGTTGGTGAAGACCTGAATATTTATACCACCCTCTAAATGGATTAAGCCTTCTCTGGAGAATTCATTTCCCCTAATTTTAGGGATCTGCAACAGAGTCCAGGCTGTCTCACACAGAAATGTGCATCTTAACTTGTGATTCATCCAGCATATTTAAATCTGTGCCTTTGCAGGGGTGAATCAGGCCAGGAGTCTCAGGGACTCTGTTGGTGAGATCTGCAAAGGGAGCTTTTGTTGAATAACTCAGATCCTGACACAGAACATTAAATCAACCATCCATCCAAAGGGTTTGGAATGTGATTGTCAGCTAAATTATCTGGTTGAATATCCATTCACCCTTGTGCTTTGGAAATCCTCTCCCTGACTCCACAAGGAACCTCTTTGCAGTTGTTTGTGGGGAATGAACATCAGAAGAGCAGCCCAGTTGCTGCAATGCCAGGTCAAGGAACACGATCCTTTCCCTCTACTCAGCACTGGTGAGGACATCCCTGGAGTCTCATGTTGAGTTCTGGGCTCCTCAGGACAAGGAGACACCAGGACTTGCTGGAGAGAGACCAGTGAAGGGTCACAGAGGTTATTAAAGGGGCTGGAGCATCTGTCTTGTAAGGAAAGAATGAGAGCTGGGACTGTTTGGCTTGGAGAAAAGAAGGCTCAGGGGAGATTTATTGATGTATATAAAGACCTGAAGTGAGGGTGCAAAGAGGCTGGATCCAAGCTCTTTTCTGTGGTGCTGGTGACAGAACCAGAGGCACAAACTGAGACAAGGGAAGTTCCACCTGAACTCCAGGAAATACTTTTTCACTGTGAGGGTGAGGAGCACTGGAAAAGCCAGCCCAGGGAGGTTGTGGAGTCTCCCTCTTTGGAGATATGGAAAACCTGTCTGGACACAGTGCTGGGCAAGGGGCTCAAAGTGGTCCTGTTTAAGCAAGAGGAGTTGGAACAGATGACCTCCATAGCTGCTTTCCAAGGTCGACAATTATTCTTTGATTATGGAATAGAAGAATAATCTGAAATCAGCTAAATCTCCCCTCAATGATCAGACAACAGTTTAAAACCAAATATGCCAGGGAGATGAACAAACTGACCTCACACGAGAAGTGGAGGCAGCAAAAATACAGCAAAGCAGCCTGATTTCTGAGCCCCTCCAAAATTTGCAATCAAGGCATAAGAACACGTGAGGACTGAAAGAGAAGCCTGTCAGGGCAGGTGGACTGTGAGCAAATCACTCCAAGCTGCTCCAGCAACATAACAGAGGTTGTTGCAAAATGCCCAGGGGTGATGTTGGGATGGCTTAAAGCTGTGAGAAGTTCTTGTTCATAGAAAAGGCAGAGAAACCCAAAGGGAAGGTGAACATTCCTCAGTTCACAGCCTCAGCTTCAGCACTTCTTCACCTTTTCTCATTACCCTGGAGCTCTCTTCCCATGGAAAACCCAAACAAAGGAATCTCGTGGCTGTACTGAGGCTGTTGAAAGCACACCCACTCTTGGATCAAGGTCTCCACCACTGCCCCTTTTCCACGATCCACACAGCCTGGACACCACACCCCAACCATTTATTCATCCCTGGGACCAATATCATCATGTTTAATTCACAGCAAATGTCTCTACTGATGAAAGTCATGACTTCTTAAGAATTCAGAATTTTTTTTTTTTTTTTTTTTCAGGGAGCAATTCTTCTAAGCGAGAAAGATTTAATCAGAAGAAAAAAAAATATGGATTTGTTTTGCTCTAAAACTGCCTGAATCTCCTTGTCTTACTCCAGACAGATCTCTTCCACCACTGCTCACTACTTCTTTTTTTTCCAAAGTGGATAAGGAAATCATTATAGATCATGTTGAATTTTTAAAAGCAACCTATATTTCCAGCTCTTGCCCATGAACTGCACACCATCAGATTTACAAATATACATTTCCTCAGACAGAGGCTAAATCCTGAGCTGGTCATGCAGTTTGCAAGACTTATGAATATAGGTCTGAGTTGGGCAAGGCTTGATTTACCTTCTGCTGTTTGTTGTTGTGTAGATTTAAATACATGGCAAATGAATTACTGGAAGTACACAACTTTAAATGGAAATATATCCACTGTTTTGAGGATTTTTATGTTGGTCTGAAGCCTACTGAAATGAATCAGAGGGTTTCGAGCCCTGTCTTGGTTTTGCTTCAGGAAAAAACAACTTATAAAAACCTTTTATAAACAGGCTATTGGTCTTTCCTTCACAAACTGGCTGACACACATGAAAGGCTGCATTTGTTGTCATCTAATTACAGCACATCGGGGATAATGGAACATTTTTGAGAACTGATCCATAATTCTGGTTGTGTCTTATAAAACTGTTTCATAAAAGCCAGAAATAATCCTCTCATGTAAATAAAAGAGAAATGACAATGTCTGAGGGGCATTAAATGAGAAAAAAAAAAAAAGATAAAAGGGTAATAGGGATGGATAATTGATGATGTTTGGAGAAATGATGCACAATATTTGTAATGCACAAAAACAGTTTTGTTGGGAATAAAAGTTGTCTCAGCCTCTATTAAAGTGACAAAAGGCTTTTTGGTGTTTTTTTAATTCACCTCTGCAGGGCAGCTGTACATTTGAGGGTCTGTATCAGTGTTTCATTTCAGCTTTGCTCTTGGTGGTAGAGGTTTCAGCTGTTTCTTCTCAGCAGGGAATTGATTTGGAGAGACTTCCACGTTGTGCTGGAGCACAAATCCAAGGGTGGCCAGAGGATGGGACATGGCATTGCTCAGGGCACTGGGGCATTGCCATCAGCATGGGCTCTGTAGATGCCAGGAGGGAGCTGGGAGGAGGGGAGGCAGAATGTGACAACGAGAGTCTGTACCTGCTGGAGAGGACGCATTTCCAGGGGGGACCTTCTCGAATTAATTAATCTTTAATGTAGCCTTACACACTCTTGTGATAAAATGAACACAGTTTCAGTATCTCTAGAAAGGAAAGTGGATAAGAAAACAAATCAGAGGGGTTGTGTGTGTGTTTAACTAAATGCCTTCCCTCTCAGTGAGATGACTGAAATCTGGTTTAATTTCAAGTCTGCTCATCTCAAACCACTAAGGAGGCTCAACCAGATTTTCTTAGTCATGCCAGTGCTTAACAGAAAAGTGAAAACTGCCAGAATGCTCCTGTTGCTGTTTGTTTCTAATGGAGAGTGAGGAAGCGCCATCTGCTTTTTACTATTTTCAGGCATTGCCTGAGAGTGGAAAAGCTTTGTCAGCACATGGATCTTGAAGTGTAAGGGGTGGGATTGCTGGAGCTGTGCCAAGGTAGTCTGCTTTCTGAAAAATCAGGGTCTTCTGCATCAGCAGGGTGAGCACACAGAGACATAAAATCATCTGTCAGAGTATTGGACCTCTTTCAAAACACGCTCATCTTGGCCACTAAGTGCTGTCTGTGAGAAACCAGGAAAAAGCACATCATTCCTGGGCTGGGGGTCGATGCCAGATTTGTTGTGTGATGTATATTTACTGGAAGCCCCTTTTTTGAATGCTCTGTGTTCATATTAACTTAGCCACAGTTGTCAGCTCTGTCTGTGTTAACTGCACCATGACCTGACCTCGAGGTAAAGAACAAGCTCTCATCACAACCACAGTGCTAAATTCTCCAGGCCTTCAGGCAGAGTCACTGTGCTCAAACTGTATGATGGGGAGAGTCCCTGGACCAATCTAACAACTAAATTGATCCAGAGAATCCCAAATGATCCTGCCCCTCAAAGGCTTGATGGGATGCCCCATCAAAGATGGCTGCAGCAATTTACCGGTGTCTGACCAGTATTTCAGTGACTGGATTCTTCCCCTGGCATCTTTAACTTGCTAACATGTGTGTACCTGGACTGCTCATCCTCTGTAATTTCCCTCATTAGTTTTTCTTATGAAAAAATTTCCACTTCAAGCAAATTTTTGTGCCAGTACCCAAGCCCATGATCTGGTGCCACTCACTGTTATTCCAATATCTAGTAACCCTTCTTCAGGGTATTCAAGCCATCTGAGGTGACTCTCCAGTTCCACACCATACTGAACAGGCTTCTGAAAAATGCCCCTTCAGGAACTGTCCACAGTGCACATCTAATTTAGTGTGGAAAAATATTTAGTGAAACAGTTAATTACTGATTGCTCCGAGGCTGATCCACGACTTGCAAGACTCCATTTGTTAATTCTCCTTCCACAACAACCAATTTCAATCAACCCTTTACTTAGTTCATTGACTGCTTGCAGTTCTCCCAAAAATAGCTGTTCCCAATCTGTCTCAGGGAGAATCTGCCCTTATCATTTTTTTTCTCAACAGGAAAAGTCACCCAAGAGTTTTTCTTCACTCCAGTCAGGACGCTTTTCAGCCACACACTGTGCCTTTGCCATTGGCAAAGGACCTGCTGGTGGAATTAATGGTTCTTTTTCACACTAATCCATCTCCAAACAACATGAATGCACAGTTCCCCTTGCAGACACCTTTTCCCCCAGCAAATCCCATTTTCTGTGCATATTCAATGGTTCTAGTCAATGGTCCTTATTGCCCTGTGGCTCCAGGTCATTGCTTGGGCCACGGCATCATATGTTGTCTTCTCTGTTCAAATGCATTTTTGCAGATGTCATTGCAAGAAGGGAGTCAGGAAAATCAGGAAGAAGACATGGAAAATGCAGGTTGAGTCAATGGCTAAAAATCAACTCCATGATTTAGTTCCACAGTTGCACCCAGAGATCTAGATGAAATCAGATGCTTCCCTAAAACTTTCAAAACAACTTAAATGCCTGTTAAACACTTAAGCTGCTTTTCTGAAGCACATATTACTTTGATATGAGAACTGTTTGGGACCTTGGAATGGGTGGAGTGAATACTTTGTGAACTCCTTTGATAGAAGGTCAGAACTGAATGAAATTCTTCCCTGTGAGGGTGGGGAGGCCCTGGCACAGGTTGCCCAGAGAAGCTGTGGCTGCCCCATCCCTGGAAGTGTCCAAGGCCAGGTTGGAACCTGGTCTAGTGGAACATGTCCCTGCCCTTGGCAGGGGGTTGAACAGAATGATCTTTAAGGTCCCTTCCAACCCAACTATTCTGTTATTCTATGAACTTCACTCATCTGAAAGTTACTCATTTAGTCTAACCCAGTGATCAACATCCTTCATAATGAGTGGAAAGGCACAGTTTGCCCTTTAGATGTTTATTTTACTACAAACTGACTCTGAAAAAATCTCTCTTGGATTTCAAATGGAATTTACATGACTGGACTAACTTTCAATAGCTAACATCAGGTGGGATCAATCCTATTTTCCATACCAGTTCCATGGTTGCTTTCAGACGTGGGAAACTGAACTTAGAGATCAACTTAGTTCCTCTGGTGAGACTGAAACTTTCCCATTAGTCATCCCTTCAGCATCAGGATGCCTTGACAGGCAGTGAGACTGACAGAACATGTGAAGCAGAGAAGGTAAGGAAAACAATTTTTTGACTAAGCGTGTCATCAGCAAAGCTCAGAAATTTCTTCAGACCAACAAGAAAGAAAAATCATGCAGGCCTGGCAAGAAATACTCTCACTGCAATCACTAGGAAAAAAAAGTAAGGGTAACCAAGACACTCCTTGTAAGGGGAAAAGAAAACAAGAAAAGAAAACAGCAACAACAACAGAACCAAACAACGACACACCTCAAATAGATATCTTTTTTAAGTAATTGTTCTGGGCACTTCTACTTCAATTTCTCAGCCTCCTATAATTGCTAATCATTTTAATCACCACTTAATTGTCATTTTCCCTGCTGTAAAGAGGGGCAAGTAGAAGGCAAAAGAGCCAAGCCATGATGAAGGTTGCATAAGAAATTCATGACAAATTAGAGAATTAAGCAAGGTCCCTTGACTTCTGGGCTAAGAATATATTAAAAAATATCAGAGAAATGTAAAGAAAAATATAAAAAAACAATGATAACCAAAACGTCCCCCCTCCACATCCTCATTTTGCAGAGCTGAGCCTCACAAAGTGAGCAGTGATTTTGGAGAGCAGGCACAGCCCATGGGGTCACTCCCAAGATGTGTTCCATGTTTTCTCTCGTTCCTCAAACACGCAGGCACACATTTTGATGACAGTTTTATGAAGGTGACAGCTTCTCTGTCAGCAGCATGCTGCTCCATGCAGCAATTCAGCAATCAGAGAGTCCCTTTTCCCAGAAAGAGGGTGTGAGATGATGTCATTTCTGTATCAAGAGGGCACTCTGGACAGTGCAAATACCTCCCCTGAGAAATATTTTAGGTCACAGTTTTTTTTCCTGCTGAGGCTGTTCAAATCCTGCATTCCCTTAACCAAACACACCACAGATTGTGGATCATCCTTTTGTGTCTTTAACAGACACAAGACAAAAACATGGTGAATTTTCTCCCTGCCTTGACACAGATTTGGATTTAAAGGCAAGATTTCTCTCAGGGGAGGTGTGTCTGACCTACACAGATGGAGACAGAGTGGAAGGATGTAGGGATGACTCCACAGGGTGCTGTTCACACCTCTGGATAAGAACAGGTGGAGGTGTTGCAGGCACATCGTTGGCAAGGATGGGGAATTTGTGATGTATTTATGGGGCTGAGTAAGACCAGGGGTCTCTCCAGCTTTGTGGAGCAAAGCCAGGAACAGAGCATTGCAAAAGTCATTGAAGCAAATCGAAAACTTTATTCTGCGATCTGCCTCGGGGCTGATGTGGGAGCCAGAACTCATCTCTTGCTCTAAAACCTGGGGAGGGGATCAGAGAGAGGAACAGATGGTTAATGGGAGCAGATTCTCACATCGTACCGGTCAGGTCATTCCCTGCACAGTAAACCAAAAGTAAAAGCAAACCCAAGCATCTATTTTTCACAGGTGTGATGGACAAAGAGTGTGTAAGAACAAGCTCAGTATCCTGTGCTTCAGGATACTGAAATAATACCTGTTTGCTGCCTTTGACTGTGTTTAATGCCTCTGACACCATTTACATCCAGAACAAGGACTTTTAGCAGTGCTTTATCATCAGTCACATGTAAAGGTGGCAGGATCATCACTGATGTTACTCATGACAGATGTCATGTCTGGCATTCCTCCGTCATTCTGGGCAGCTGTCCCAGGTTTTAAGGATCAGACTAATTTCAAACAACTTTATACAGGTGTGGCACAGACATTGGCAGCTCAGCCAGTCCTTCTGGATCCTTCTGGGTCCTTCTGGGTCAATTTTATAATCAAGGAGAACAGAGGTTTGGTGGACAAGATTCCTCTGAGTTGCTTCAGATGTCTGCTCTGGTGTCAGATTGACCACGCTTATTCTGCATCTCCTGATGGAATAGAAGATGGTTTTATATGACCAGCTAAAATGGAGACAAATATCTTTGTTGTTTTTTGTCATCCAAGCAGTGAAACATCTTTTCCCAGCATCTATTCTACATCTCCCAGAGCCAGGCACTCTAACCCAAAGGGGTTCATGGTGTTGGTGGGCTAACGCTTACCTAAAATACTTCCCAAAATGAGATTTCCTTTTTTTTTTACATTAAAACCATCATGTTTTGAATTTATGTCCAAACTGGAAACCATTGTCACCTCCAGGTCCTCCTATACTTGTGATTATTGAGTTACTTGTCACTCAAATTGCTTATTGCATTTTATTTTTAGATTATCCTTATTTATTTCTCTTTAAAAACAAGGATTTCTGTATTACATTTTAGTTCTATTTGACACGGTAGTAGTTTTTAGGTTTAATTTGAATCAGAGTAATTTATCCTTATAATTATAATGGATTATCCTTAAAATCCAACAAATACCTAAATGCAAAAACAACTACCCACGAAGATTCAGAAGCACAGATCTAACTTATGTATAAATGTCCACAAAATCCATTTGTGTAAATACAAAGAAATGTAGATTAACAACCAAACTGTAAATTTATTTTTATTTATATTTTTAATTTATTCAGTTCAAAGGTTGAAAATGAATCTGGTGTGGAAAACATCACATATAATGAGATATGTGTAGCAACAAGTCAATGTAAATTGTACTGTCAGCGCTGTCTCCTTGCTTACACCATTAATTTGGGAGCTACTTTCAGTCTTGATTCGAATATCTGCTCATTTTGAAAATGACAAATGAGTAGGAAAACATTTGCACTGACACAGGGACATTCGTTTCTTAGAATCCACGGCTACAAAAGCACTGGGTGGTCAAAATTAGGAAAAATTGTGTTCCATTTTCCCTGGGAGAGATGTATCTGAGACTGCCCAATTTCTTCTCATCCACTGCAACATTTATTACTATAGTAACAACATACAGCTCCCTAATTTGCTTGATTGCGGGCTGAGAATCAGAGAGAAAAGCAGATTGGTGAAATTTTCAGTAAGATATGAATCCTTCTACTTAAAAAAAACTGTCCAAGAAGGAACATTCGGTTCTCTGCTGTTGCTATAGAGAAATGAAGCCATTTTATTTTTCCTTCTCAGCAAGACCTGATGGAAGAAAAAGCAAATTGTTTCTGCTGTCTTTTGGCTTTTATTCCTTTTAGTTTTGTAACTCTGAGGACTGAATTTTAAAAACAAACTTAGTCATTTAATTTTTCCTGATATGTCAGGTGTTCAGTGGAATCACTCCTTTCCCAACATTGATGCTTTCCATCCACTGTTTTTTATTTTATTTTATCTTATTTTGTTTTGTTTTATTTTACTTTGCATATGTTGCAACACCAGTAGCTCTAAAATTCAAGGTCCCACTTAAATTTGTTTTCTCTTCAAACTCCGTATACAGGGAATCAGAAATTTCCATATTGCTATGATTTGGGCTTAACAGAACCAGATTTACTGACTTTTTGCCACATCCTTTGCTCCATTTTTAACCTTATATAGAACAAACACCATTTGCATATTTATTTTCCTGTGCTTTCAGAAGGGTTGAGGGATCAGACTTGGGCTGAACATCCTGAATCCATATTTGCCAAGCAGGGCAACAGTGGCAAATTTTGTCTCAGCCCAAATTTCCATTGCTGCCAGGTTTGACACTGATTCCAAATGGGTCCTGTAGTTCCAGACACCCAGAGAAATGCCCAGAGACTGATTTCTCCTTCTTTTTCCTAATATATGTTTCTTTTGAGGGCCCATAGCAGAACTTCAGGAGAAGTTCTTGACTTAGCTCCTCCCAAGGAGAAGCAGAGGGGCAGGCACTGATCTCTTCTCTTTGGGGACCAGGGACAGGACCCAGGAGAATGGCACAAAGTTGTGTAAGTTGGATATTAGGAAATATTCCCCAGAGGGTGGTTGGGCACTGAACAGGCTCCCCAGGGCAGTGGGCACAGCCCCAAGGCTGCCAGAGCTCAAGAAGCGTTTGGACAACACCCTCAGGCACGTGGAGGAATTTTTGGGGTGTCCTGTGCAGGGCCAGGAGTTGGACTTGAGTATCCTTGTGTATCCCTTCCAACTCAGGATATCCTGTAATTTTTGGGGACTGACACTGGGGGACAAAAGCTTTTGGCAAGCTGTGGACCCAGTTCAAGTCTGGGTCCAGATTAATGTTACTGAAAGTAATCAAAATACAGACAGGCAGGTCTTCCTGGTGGTTGTTCTGCGTACCAGGTTGCAGATACTGCACATCTTCAAACTGTCAAGTGAATGCATCTTTTACTCTTTCCTGCCTACACCCATTCTCAGGCAAAACTCACTTTTTACATCCACAAATGTCTTGGTCAAAATACAGCCACTTCCCCCCTCACTTTAAAGCACAAGGAACATTTTTGCAGTACTAAAGCTCAAATCTGTTTTGGTGAATCTTTGCTGTTCAGACCCCTTGAATCAGAAAGCCATTTTCTATGTTATTTTTCACTTGAATATAATACAAGCTGCTGTTATTCTGGGAATGTAAAGCAAGAAATGAATTATATTTTGCTTGAGAAGAAAGTGTTTGTGATAGAAAAAAAACAGCTCACTTGCCTAGAGGTGTTATTATGTCTGCTGAAACCCAAGTGCTATTCAGATACCCTTTAAGCAGCATAATATGCACACAGCAAAAATTATAAAGCAGAAACTCTGCTACTTACTCTCTAATGTAATTCATTCACAGTATCCACCTCCTCCAAAGTCATTATACACTTGGTAATACAGTGCTCAAAACCAAACACAGGATATTTTTTCTACAGCCTATTATGGCTGACATCAAAAGAGTCAGGAAAGCAGAGTTCTCTTAAAATTTAAATAAACTAATTTGAATGCACTTCATCTGTCCAGTGATCAAAACAACGTGTGGGATTGATGAGGCTTCTTTATTTTTTAGTTTTCCTTTTCACCCTTTCAGGGGTGATTTATGTTACGATTTCCATCCTAATGGCCACGCTTTGTTTGGTTTTTTTTCTTTTTTTGAAGGAATTTGTAAGAGACTGAAGTGGGAAATAAGGAGACAAATATCAACATCAACACAAAAGTGCAGAGGTCTTGTATCTTTGTGCTGAGCATTGCCTGAACTGGAACTCCATCAAAGAGAATGGCAACAGGCTCTGGAAAACTCCTATAGATGTAAAGATAGTGTGTCATGGGGAAGAAAATCAGAGTTGCTGATGTACAGGATCCAGAAAATCAGAGAATTACTGAATGGTTTGGGTTGGAGGGGACTTAAAAGATCATCTTGTTCAACCCCCTGCGATGGGCAGGGACACCTTCCACTAGTCCAGGTTGCTCCAAGCCCCATCCAACCTGGTCTTGGACACTTCCAGGGATGGGGCAGCCAGAGCTTCTCATGGCAACCTGTGCCAGGGCCTCCCCACCCTCACAGGAAAAAGCCTCTTCCTGAGATTTAATCTAAGTTTCCCCTCTACTGTTTGAAGCCATTCCCCCTTGTCCTGTCCCTCCAGGTCCTTGTCCAAAGTCTCTCTCCAGCTCTCTTGTAGACCCTTCAGGCACTGGAAATGGCTCTCAGGTCTCCCTGGAATCTTCACTTCTCCAGGCTGTCTCCAGAGCAGAGGTGCTCCAGCCCCCTGAGCATCTTCATGGCCCTTCTCTGGACTCACTCCAGCAGCTCCACATCCTTCTTATGTTGGGGGCCTTCTCCACCTCATCTGACTCCACCAGATCAAATAAACTTCCTCACCATTTTCTCCAGTTTCCAGAAAATTCAGTACCAATGGACTGAGGAAAGGACTCAGAACCTGATAATTAATAACCTCCTGCTGTGGTTACAGCAAACAGGACGAGGTGCAGTCCTACAGACATGGCTTGGCACCATCTGAAATGGATCCACCAGATGGTTCTGATGAACCCATTGCCACCCTGGGCTGTACTACAAGGTTATAATGCATTACATGCTACACTACAGGACTATATGATTATGCCAGTTATATGAATAAGTCCCAAAATACTAAGATATAAGGATATAAAGATATAAGGGATAAGGTATGAGGGGAAATCAAGCCTTTCTTTAAAAAAGTAGGGAAAATTAGTTCCCTAGCTTTAAACAAACTCTAGTTTTAACCAATATTTGTAGGTTTCTGTTTGTTTGTTTGTGTTTTTATTTGTTTGATTAGTTATTTTTGGGGGGTATTTTTTCCTTTTAAGACCAAGCATACCCATTAAAAAAGGTAAAAGAGCTCAGTTTGCATATGGAAATGCACAGTGCAAGTGTGCACCTCAGTGGAAATACTCCCCTTAACTCATAGCAGAAGGGAGAAGAATACTTCAGGATATGATAGATGCATCCTAATTTAATCCTTTAAAAGGTAGATGTCCAATTTTGAGAGAGTTGCTGCCTTTGACGTCCACAGAAAGAAATAAACCCTTCCAGGGAACCACACAAAAATTCACCAGGAGAGCAGGCTCTGCAGGAAGCTGCTTCCAGTGATAGGGAAGAGCAGAGGGTGAATTTTGAGTCCTTTGGACTCCCTGTCTATGACAGAAAAAAACACAGAAGAAGGAGTTAAATGTCCATTCCATACCTCTTTCAAAATAAAAAAGTAATAAAAAAAAAAGGATTACTCCCACCAGGATTTCACAGGTTTTGTGCAGGAAGGCACAACCCATGGCTAAGTAAAGCCCAGGAAAAATGTTCCTTTGGATGAATTTTGGAGGGTGCCCTTCTAAGAGCACAGACCCACGTTTTCCTCTCTAGTTACATTGAACAGGAACTGCTCTGGTGCAGAAACAAATTAATAAGTGTGAAGCACTCGGAAGAGATGCTCCTCTCATTTCTATTCGTTTCACATGGGTGACTGTAAATTTCTCAGTAAAGTGAATAATCGTGTTGGAGAAACAAAAATATGTGAGAGAGTAAACAAGCAGACTCTAACCTTCAGCTGAGAGGAAAGGAGAAGGACTTTCAGTGCAGGCAGCACAGTAAGTTAAAAATAAGCCATATGCCAGCTATTACCCCTTGATAGTTGCTTTGGATACCAAGGATCATTACTCTGTCTGTTTGTGTAATGTGAGAAAAGGAATTAAGATTTCATGAACATACTTTAATACTCAAGGGATGCTAATACATATGCATAAGTTAGGAGAATTAGGTTTAATAAGGAAATTAATTAGATTACCTAGGAGGTTTTTATCCTGTTTTTTTTTTTAAAAATCCAAGTGGCACTGTGTTACCAGTAAAGTGGTGTTGGCTGATAAACCACAAATTATTTAGTTAGCACTGAAGAACCCATGTATTCTCATTGCCTTAAACAACAAACTGCTTCACTGAAATGGACATTATTAATAAATCTGATTGTACTTGGCTTTCTTTTCTAGGAGATCTTTAAAATACTTGTATTTTTATCTTGAAATAATTTTTTGGTAGGGAAAGTCCCTTAACTGGACATCACTAACTCTTTTCTACCCAGGGTATGGAGCTAAATGTGCTAATTTACTTTAGGTGAAAATTATGAATGTTTTAAAACAATTAAACTGCTGAAGACAAAACTATATCCTGAAAAAGGGGCAGAATTGCAGGGTTGCTTTGAAGTTTCTAAATCTCCATCCATGTTCAAAGAATTACCTATAGGTAAATTTATGCAGTTTTCCCACATTAATTTAATCAGAAATCAGACTTCTAAAGAACACAGCAGAGAGTTTCTGGAATGCTCAGCCCTGATGAAAATAATATCTCAGAAAGTGTTAATGAATCTCCAGTATTTTCTTGATCTCAATAATAATCTAAGTACCCAAATTCTCTACGTAAATCTTTCCACTTTGCTGCTTTGCATGGTGGATGTAAATAATCTGATATATGGGATTATGGAAATGTGCTGGAAGATTCCTGTTATCTACTCCCAGGGTGTGTCCAGTGTGAGTTTCTCAGCACCTGCAAAGGGAAGGGGATCTCCAGAGGACCCCACTCTGGGGTCTGTAGAATGAGAGGGTCTTTAAGGTTCAGAAGGACCTTTAAATCTTTCACCCAGCACTGCCAAGGCCACCACTCAAACGTGTCCCCAGGTGCCACAACTACACATCTTTTATATCCCTCCAGGGATGGTGAGTCCTCCACTGCCCTGGGCAGCCTGTTCTAGGGCTTGACCAACCTTCCCATGAAGAAATCGTTCCTAAAATCCAGTCTAAAACTCCCCTGGTGCAACTTGAGGCAGTTTCCTCTCGTCCTGTCACTTGTTATCTGGGAGAAGAGACCCCCACCTGGCTCCAGCTTCTTCTCAGGGAGTTGTAGAGAGTGAGATTTGAGGTTTGGCCTGACTAGTGCTGATTTCAGGGGAACAATTTCTTCCCCAAAAATCTGCAGCTCCCAAATCTACTGTTCTGGCTCTGGGTTCCACTGTTCTGGGTCTGGAGTCTTAAGAAAGAGGACATGAATTGCACCCCTGAAAACAGACACCGTTTCTCCTACAATTAGTGATCTGTCCCTCTTTTTCCAATGAGGCATTTCCTTTCAGTATCATTTAAAGGTCTTAAAATTTTACAGTCCGGACAATTCAGTCGTAGCTTTTAAAGGCTAAAGGAAGATAAAATTATGGATTGGGGGATTTCCTTTAAAATTTTATTGCATTCTATAACATCTGAGGGATAATGATTTAAATGAGCAGTTGCTACAAAAATAATGGTCAAACCTATCGTGTACATTGTGATCATTTAGTGGCTTTTTTAGCTACACAGCATCTTCCACTACAGTTTTTTTGTCCATGGAGATTGCTTGAAACCAGACAGCAGAACATTTTAATGTGCACTCAGAGTCAGCAGGGTAAGGTCTCTCCTCTTTTTAAAAAATAGGCAAATGAATGTGGAGAAGCATTCTGGTGACAGACTATGTGAAAAGAAGCACGGATATATCAAGGTCTTTAATTGAGCTCCTTCACTCTTAAAATAAATAGCATGTAATAGCTCTTTGGCAGTAGCAGCTGGGCTGTTTTGAAGAGCTGTCTGACAGTAACCACAAGGCCATATTAATTTTCCTGACACCTGAAAGCATCAGACCATCACATGATGGCTTAATACTCTCATTAAACTCTCTTCTAAATCACCTTTCATGTGCTGCAGGACTGCATAATAAAGAAGAAATAAGTTTGGCTAAATTACTGTTCCTAATTTGTAGGACAGAAGTCTAAATTATCACTTTCTACAATTCCCCATAAGTTGTAGCAAGGGGCAGGTCGGCCTCTTCTCCCAGGAAACCAGTGACAGGATGAGAGGACATGGCCTCAAGCTGTGCCAGGGGAGGCTCAGGTTGGACATCAGGAGGAATTTCTTCAAGGAAGGGGTTGTTAAACTCTGGAATGGGCTGCACAGGGAGGTGGTGGAGTCACCATCCCTGGAGGTGTTCAAGGAATGACCGAACACTCAGTGCTGTGGTCTGGTTGAAAATGTGATGATCAGTCAAAAGTTCAACTCCATGAACTTGGAGGTCTCTTCCAGTCTTAATGACTCTGTGATTCTGTGAAATTCTGTCCCCTGATCTTTTGGAAGCTTTTTTGTTTTTGTTTTTTTTTTTTCCCCCAAATACAATATGAAGCTGAATGAGTGCATGACACTGAAGTGGTGGCTGACAATGCCCAAGCTGCTTATCAGCTGTGGTGTGAAGCGAAACAGTTGAGTTAATATGATTTGGGAGTCCCTTGCAGTTTTCCCCTGAGAAGCAGCAGCTCCCTGCCAGTCAGTGGTAACTCTTCACAGCATCCAAACTTGTTAGTGGCAACCACCTGCTGCTTCTAAAATGTACTGACAAGCTCAAACCAGAACATTATGCAACTTCTATGCTGAGATGTGGATGGCAGCACCGTGTGCCAAAACATGGCCAAAATGCCCTTCTGACTCTGAGTGCACATTAAAATGTTCTGCTGTCTGGTTTCAAGCAATCTTTTAGCTGTGTGGCTACAACAGCCATGGCATTTTATCAAATGAACATGATATACAGGATAAGTTTGATCATTATTTTCGTAGCAGCTGCTCATTTAAATTATTATCCCTCAGATAAAGTTTTAAAGGAATCCCCAATCCCCCCAGTAATTTTATCTTGCTGGGTAGTGGTGGCCAGAATCATAGAATCATAGAACATCCTGAGTTGGAAAGGACCCACAAAGGTCACTGAACCCTGGCTCTGCACAGGGCATGCCCAAGGATCCCACCAAGTGCCTGAGAACTTTGTCCAAACCCTCACTGAGCTCTGTCAGGTTTGGTGCTGTGACCACTGCCCTGGGGAACCTGTTCCTGTGCCCAACCACCCTCTGGCTAAGGAACCTTTTCCTAATATCCAACCTAAACCTCCACTGAAGTCACGTGAAAACTGTGTTTTCTTTTTTTAAAAGACCTGTTTGTCTTCGTAGTTAACAGAGAAAGAGAGAGAGTTATTTCAGGGAGTGTTTTATTTAATCTATTTTAGATATTTATTTGGCAAGGAGAAGGTTGGTCATACACTGGCTGTATTGACTAAATCCTCACTGTCAGAGGGAGTCAAAGATGCTGGGCCAAATACAGATATTGAAGCTATAAATATCTACACTTTGCATATAAAACCACATCCCACACTGAAAATCAGCCAGTCCTCTGGTTCCCAAAGAGCCAGGCTTTACATCACAGGGGAAAGCAGCAGGCAGCAACCAACATCAGCCTTCACATTACCAGAAACAGTCCCTTAAGTGATTGCACTTCCACCAGTCAGCTCCCATGAGCAGACAAATGCTTCCTTTGGGGCATGCCTAGAACCATGAACATTTGGATGGCACTGAGCAGCAAAGCATGTAATTCATATTTATGTGCTGTCAGGATTAAAAAACTGATCCTTCCTCTGAATCCACTAAAGAGACACACAGAAAGCTTCTGCAGAAATTTTAGGTTCAACAAATTGAAGCATTTTCTTTTTTTTTCTTTCTTTTTTTTTTATCCAGTAACTTGTGGGTGGAGATTTTAAGTTTGGCTCAGCCAAGGAGAGCTAAACCCACATTAACCTGTCCTAACCATTAAGCTGAAGTCTGGTGGGCTCTGCAATCCTGCTGCTGATTTTTTTTTGTTTGTTTGTTTGTTCATTATCCATGCTGATTACCAGTTACAAAAGCTGGGGAAGGGAATGGGATTTGTGGTTAGCTGATGCACCCAGGAGACAGGGAGCTGCAAGTTCACCATGCTCTGACCAATGCATACATCACACATATTAATTGGAAGTGGGACTGAAGCCTTGCTCCCTCCCCTCCAGTAACTGACTGGCCTCAGGGGTTCAAAATTACAATTACTAATCTCTCTCTCTCTCTCAGTGGTCCAATTCATGCTGAATTATTTCATGCAAAGTGGAGCAGCTTAAGGAGGGAGTGAAAACATCTGCTTCCCCCACACCAGACAAGTCCACAGGAGCTGGGAGCCTTTGGGCTCAAATACCTTGTGCACACACAGAGGGCTCATCTCTGGATTTACAACAAGGTTTCTCACTATCAAAGGGGATGTTCCTCTCAGGTAAAGAGTGGCAGCACTTCCTGCATGGAAGAAAAGATTCCTGTGTATTTTGGAAGGTTTTTTTGTTTGTTTGTTTTGTTCGTGTGTTTGGATTTTAATGTGAAAAAGAGGATAAGTTCCTTAATGCCAGGAGCATTCATAAAGCTGCAAATTCCCTATAAAGAGAAGGCAGCTCCCTGCAGTTCAGCACAAAACATTGAAATCTTCCAGAGTTTTATAGTTCAAGACACAATCCCTCCTTTACATCACTTCTCACCCAGCCTGCACTGGACAAAACTGGCTGGTTTAGTTCTCCTCCTGCTGCACCTCCAGCCTGGATGCCTGTGGATTCTGCTCAGGAGCTGGGCACCTGAAGGCACTGTGGCACTTCATCCACCTTCACTGATCTGACCCAAAGTGATTTATTAACTCTCACACAAGAAGTGTGTGGTGAAAGGCAGGGTTGAAACTGTTCCCTGAAATCATAATGTAATATCTTATCTGGTGGACTATCCTTTCTCTGAAAATTTTGACAACCAGGTGCTTTTTCAGTTGCATTCTCACGCCTCAGAATTCAGTCATGCACATATTGCCCAGGTCAAATCCTGATTTGTGGGATCAAAGCCAATTATTTTTCATTTTATGGTTCCTGGGTTGGCAATTTGTAATGCGAAATGTAACTTATCTGTCCTCTTTGATGTATTGAGGTTTCTTTCCTACTTCAGCTGGAAAAGATTATTATTTTCCTAAAACATTTTTCATGTGCAATAAAATGGATACATTCCTTTCCTCACCCCCACTTTTTTTTCTTGTTTATTAACCATAACATGAAAGGGACTTGTTATTCTGGCTACTGAAGCTCGAAAGAGAAGAGCAGAACCTCCTACAAGGCTCGAGCCCTCAGTGGAAATAAAAGTAGCTGAGCAGGACAATTTGGAATGCCTAAAAAACCCAAATTATATTTGCATTATTAATTTTATTCTGTGTGGCACGGTTTAGTCCTCAAGAATTAGGGACACTTTGCCCCTAACAAGGGCTGGAGCACCCTATTTTGACCTGCCTTTGAGGCAGGGTTACTGAGGATCTTTTTAATTGATCCCTTGGAGTGAATTAGAATGAAATGACACTGAATGACTGGTGTAGGTTTATTTGAAAACAATTTTGTTGCAGAAGAAAGGAGGTACGTGGTTATTTGGTTCTTTTCTGTCGAAATATCATGAATAATATATGGAGGGAAAAGAAAGAAAGAGAATGAAAGGACAAGAGCAGATAGTGGAAAGCAAAGATAGCACCACCTGTGGATCCAGTGATGAGACTTGAACCTCATTTTGTAGATTAAAACACACAAATTTAGTGGTCTAATCATAGGTATGTATATGTGTGGAAAGTATCTCAGTGTTCATTGTGGTCAGTATTGTGGAGTATTGAGAGCTGATGGAAGATGGTACACAGGGATGGAGCTGGGTATAAATAAGGAGCTGTTTTGGAGAGAGAGAGACCAGAAACACAACCTGTCTCCTTCCAGTTGGGAAAGTATTTGCAAACCATCAGCCTTCTTGGAGCTGAACAATTTCCTTCCCTAATAGAGCACAGAGAAAAGGTCACTCTGAGGCAGTGGCTGCTGTTGCCTACAAGAGGGAAAAAAATCATGGAATCACAGAATGGTTTGGGATGGCAGGGACCTTTAAGATCATCTCATTCCACCCCCTGCCATGGGCAGGGACACCTTCCACAAGCCCAGGCTGCTCCATGCCCTGTCCAACCTGGCCTTGGACACTTCCAGGGATGGGGCAGCCACAGCTTCTCTGGGCAACCTGTGCCAGGGCTTCCCCACCCTCCCAGGGAAGAATTTCCTTCCTAAGGTCTAATCTAAACCTGCCCTCTTTCCCTTTGAACCCATTCCCCCTCGTCCCATCACTCCATGGCCTTGTTAAAGCCCCTCTCAGCCCCCCTTTAGGCACTGGAAGGGGCTCTAAGGTCTCCCTGGAGCCTTCTCTTCTCCAGGCTAAACAAGCCCAACTTTCAGCTTGTTCCCATAGGAAAGGTGCTCCAACCCTCTGAGCATCACATTAGATAAATATTTGTCTCAAATATTAAGAGGCTTGAAGATCATTTATCCCATATTTGTCTCAAATATTAAGAGGCTTGAAGATCATTTATCCCACTGTTCCAGTCACTGTTTAGTTTTTACTTTCTGGTTTTGCTGGTTTTCTGTTTTGGTAACTGCTTCTGAAATCTTATGGTAGCATTAGAATCTCATCTCACTTCATCCTGCCTCGCTCCTTTACCCTGGAGTGGCAACTAATCAGAGCAGCAGAGATTTAAAATTCATTATGGCTCTGTATTACAACTGCATGACTCTGGAGAACCAGATTGGATTCTTCCCTCTGCCATTAAACTGTGGTGTGGTTTTGGGTAAATCCCCTTTTGATTTCTCTCTGGTTGGTTGAAAATTCTCATTAAATTTAATATTTTTGTGTGCTCATTTTTCTGTTTCTACTCTTAGGTGAGATTTATTTATGCAAGGTAGGCAGGTTACCTGTGGAAGCCTGAACTAGTCATCCTTTAAGATAAAAATTACCATCTTGGGTGCCTATTTTTCCCCATGGAAGAATGGCACAAACTGAGAGATGTAACTTTTAAATATTTATAATCAGGGAAGCTAAATTACATGTTTTATAAGTGCGACCTGAGGCAAAAATGCTTCCAATATGTTGCTTATTTGAGTGGCCCAAATGGAGAACTCTCATGATAAAATTAATTGTGATCAATTAACACATCAACCTAAATCGTTCTCTAAAGCTGGAGGAAGCATAATAAATTGTGGTTTGTATTTGGCAGCAACACCAAAAAGAAACAGAAAAAAATTACAAATTTGAAAGTCTTGAGGTTTGTCAGCTTTATTTTCAATCATTTATGTGGTCAATTAACGAAGAAAAGCATAACACAAACATTTTTATTTGGCTTTTTTGGCTTTTAGATTTCAGCAGGAAGCAGACTGTGTAAATATATAAAATAATTCTTTAGGCGAGCAGGGCCTCCCTTGGGGTTTCCAGCTGATTTTCTATGATCTTTTGGTGTTGTGCTGAGCTGCAATGAAAAACTGGAGAGCGTGTCTGTCAGGACACGGTTTTCATTGAGAGGAAATTGAAGAAAATCAGGGCAGAGGCTGCACAGAGAGCTTCCAAACAGCCAGCTGAGCTACTTGTTAGTGCTACATGACTCAAAAATGCACAGTGATAATTCTGGAGGTTCATTACAGCTTGAAATTTCATGTTTATATGAGCTACCAAGCTCATGTTGTTATTCCACCATTAGCCTCTTCAATCATTTAACGGCACAGAACAGATAAATTGGCTCTTTTTAGGCTACTTGGAAGATGCTCGACAGAGAAATGCTGGATTTCCTGGAGCAGTGAGTGCTGCAGATAAACAGGCAGGAAATGGCTCCTTTCTCTCATGAATTAATAGCAGAGGGAAAAGCTTTGCTGGCATTCCAGACTGTCAACAGTCATCAAGCTTTTCCCTCTGCCCTTTTGCCACCCTTACCCCCAGGGCAGCCTTATTCCACAAAAGGAATCCTGGGAGGCACCAGGTCCAACAGGAGTGGCAGGAGAAAGGTGGTAGGAAAGGTCCCTTCTGAGCAGAACTCCATCCACTTGATTAATGGGTAGAGAGATGATTTATGCAACTTATTAACAGGAACAGCTGTTTGCAATGGTATTTTTAATGGCTGCCCCTGCAATTAAGTCCTGATCACCATAAAAATTAAGTGTTTAATAGCTAAAATCTTCTGGAGATGGAAAAGGACGCAACACCTTTCCCACGCTGGGTTTCTGTCGTGCTTCTTCAATTCAGCTATCCCTGATTCAGCTCATCTGAACGTGAATAGCTTTCATTTTCATCCAACTTTCACTGTGCAGAGAGGAAATAATCCTGGACTGGTCCATCAGGGAAAGAAAACTGCTGATATTCAACTGGTTTGGAGCAGCTATACTTTGCTGCCAGCTGAAAATGTGTCTTAGAGAGCAGTGACTGTCAGATGATGGATAGATATTGCTGCCTAGAAGATATGAACAGGTAGAAAAACAGACAGACAGGCCAGCAGATGAATAGATCTGCTGCTCCTTGATTGTTTCAGATGCCAAGATTACAAATGTAACAGAGTGACTGATTGATTATCTTCCTTCTCGATACTTAATGGCAATAATAATAGCTGGGGTCAATCTGTCAGCAGTTGCTCATGAAAAGTAATTAATCTGGTTCATACCCTTACCCAGGGGAAAATAAATTATGTATGTCCCTTCCTTTGGTTGTCCTTTGCAGGCACAATTTCCTGGCTTCGTAAGCACTCTCACTCCAGACAGAGTGAGGGTTTCTTTATTAAGAGGAACAGAAATCTAAAGCCTGTGAAAGCTCAGAAGGAAAATGTCAATCATCTGAAGGTGAAAGCAGTTGATAAACTTGAAGTTGTCTGTTCTTCTCTGCATTCACATTCTCTGGTACTTAGAAGGAGTCAAGTTCTCTGTATGTGCCACTCTCCCACACTACAAACTGCAAGTGTAGATGAACAATCATTGTTTGAAAGAACACATTGCTGTGGGCAGACAGATGAAACTGGATATTCACTTTGTCTAAAGTCAAAGTGTCTTTGGAGCTGAATTGCTCAGGCAGTTGGGCTGGATCAGCCTTGTAGGTCCCTTCCAACGAGGATAATCGAGTCTATTCTACTCTAGTCTATTTTTGAAGCTAAATGTGTAGGGGTTCAGTGAAGAAACACAGACTCCTCCAAATTTCCGTTGAATCTCTCTTCAAGTGTGACTAACAGAGATTGGATGGATTAGAGGTGGGAAGTTCTGGATTCCATTTCATTGGATTTCATTTTACTGACTATAGAGATGGTCTACACACCCAGTTTAGATTTGCTTCCTAACCTCAACTAGCTAATAGAAGGTAAAAGAGCTTCACCTGCTTACTTGTTTTTTTGGACTACTTTATTTCCATCGCTCACTAAGTTTCCTTTTATCTCTGTGAAGGCTTCCTGAACATATTCCTGCCACCATTTCCCACCATTGCTCCCCTGAGGCGATGTCTAAAAGTTACAATGCTGCCTAAATTGAGGATTTAAAGCTTACCCCAGCAATGTGGGTTTAATTGCCATGCAGTCAGATTTATACATCATCTGTTATGCACCTTTGAAAAATCCTTGCCTCCACCTATGCAATAAATATGCACAAAGACTCTCTTCTGCTTTCAGGCCTTTTAGCATCTAAGAGGACTAAACACTACAGGGATGCTTTATGGGGCCATGAATTTTGAATAATTCTTCTGCAATTTGCATACCTAACTAAACATCTTTCCTTCCCCAGCTTCCCCAGTGTTTGGGATTATGTTCACTTCTCTTTACTAAGCTTCATTTTCTATGCAAAAACTTTAAAAGAAATATTTCATGAAAGAAGATGCTGCTTCTCCAACTTCTGCTGTTCCTGTTCTTTCAGTCTTTGTTTTCTCTGAGACTCTGAAATGCTTGAAGTCCCCATGATTTCATTTCCACTGGAGAGAGAGACTGGAATGCAGTCTTGCCTGTGGCTTCTAAACCCCAGACAGGCATTAAAAATAAAATAAACTTTTCTTCAACTGTAATACCAAAATCATTGTTGCCATGGTAGCAACAGTGTCACTGGAAAAGTGCAGGGATCGGTCTTCATGGATCCCTCTCGGCTTGGCTGGGAGAGCCTTGCCTTGTCACATGGCATGGCTGGAGGTTAAAAACATCTTCTTTGTCATTCACAACCTGCTTTGGGCATCCATCTGCTCCAGAACAGGGTCTTCCATCACCTGGAGCTCCTCCTGCCCCTCCTTCTGCACTGCCCTGGGGTATGCAGAGTTTATCATCTCACATATTCTCACTCCTTTATCTCCCTGGAGCTCCACGTGATTTTTTTCCCCCCTTCTTAACTCTGTTATCCCAGAGTCACTTCCAGTGTCACTGATGGGCTTGGCCTTGGGCAAATTGGCTTCATGGGACAAGTTGGCTCCACTGGACATGGGGGGAGCTTCTGGCAGCTTCTCCCAGAAGCCACCCCTGCAGCCCCCCACTATCAAAACCTTGCCTTGCAAACCCTGCATAAAAACCTATAAAAATTAGTTAACTATGTGTCAACACAGTTCCCATGTGAAATATTTAGGAAATCATGCATGGAAAAAACTTGCCCTGGGGCACGTTCTGCTCAGAGAATAACAAAAAGCTGAACTCCTGAAATCATAAAGAAGACTGTAAGGTTTTCTTTGTTTCACTGATTGTTTTTTATCTCAAACCTTTTCTTGTGAACACTGATGAAGCAGAGCCGTAGAGAGAAGCAGATTGGAAGAGTCGGTTCTGAGGGCCACACTGCAGATCTATTTGATATTTTTAGTTTGCTCTCTGGAAAGAATCAGAGCATGAAGCAGCAGGGTTCTCCTCTTCAAAGCCCTAACATCTGAGAAGTGAGGGCAATAAATTAAACATTTCACCTGTTGAACATGTCCAGGGGTGTCTCCTGAGTCTCCTGCAGAGGACTCAGAAATAAGCAGAGCAGCAAACAAGAGGGGCAATGGAACAGGCTCTGATGCTTTTCGGCAAGTTCACTTTGTTTCACCTGCTACAGAGGAATTGCCCTGGTTTTCTGTCTAGTGTGTAGGATCTGTCCTTCCTGGTTTTCTTTCGAAGGCAGCTCCACTTGCCATCTTTTTGCACCTTCTGTACCTTCAGGGTATCACAGAGCACCTCTGCTCTTCGCTCTGTCTCTCCTTTGACTTTCCTTCTCACTCTTGCTATCTCACATGTCTTGTTTCTTTAGAAAACAATGGGATGTTGAAAGGGCGAAGGGTCTGGAGCACAAGTCTGATGAGAAGTAGTTGAGGGAGCTGAGGATGTTTAGCCTGGAGAAAAGTAGTATGAGGGAAGACTTTAGTGCTCTCTACAACTCCTCAAAAGCAGGTTGTAGCCAGATAGGGGCCAGTCTCTTGTCCCAAGGAACAAAAAGCAAAAGGACAAGAGGAAATGGCCTTAAGTTCCACCTGGGGAGGTTTAGATTGGATATGAGGGAAAATTTCTTCACAGAAAGGGTGGTCAAGTGTTGGAACAGGCTGCCCAGGGCATTGTGGAGTCCCCATTCCTGGTGGTATTAAAAGGCATTTAGACGTGCCACTTGGGGACATGGCTTAGTGGTGGGCTTGGCAGAGCTGGGTTAATGATTGGACTTGATGATCTTAGAGGTATTTTCCTCTACCTAATGATTTTATTAAAAGGATTCATCCTAATTTCATCTGCAATTCATTAAAAATAAAAAAAGCACACTTACACATGCACACAAAAGAGATAAAATTCAACTGTGATTCTTGAATTTGGATTCATATGCTGCAGTTTAGACACTTAAAGGCAAATGCCTAAAAATCTAACTTCTAAATTAGACATAGAACCCCTTAAAAGCCACTGCTGAGTGATAACACATCTGAAGTATTGTCCATTTCACTGTCTTACACACTTTGCTTAGGAAAAAATAATTAGTCTCCAGAGGTGCCTGCATATCCTGCTGGCTGCATAGGAAGCCTGTGACACACACCTGGTTTGGATTAGATGAAATCCAACAATATGGAGCAGTATTTGTGATTCAAGACATTTTTTTTAATAACAGTTATTACTAAAGGTTATCAAAGTTTAGTTTAGTTTAGCTTTGCCAAAATCCTGTCAAGAGAATCCGAAGAGGGAACGTGTGAGTCAGAAGGTCTTAGGTGGTAATTTTTAAACTTTACACCCCTGCAAAAGGAAGAACAGCCTGTGTTTCTCAGCTGCCTTGCCAGGCTGACTTTTACCAGGAAGAGGTCAAGCTGCACTCTGCTTCTAAGGCTTGATCTCATTTATATTTCATACATCAGCTCAAAGCTCAGACCTGAGCCTCAGAGCCTAATTCCTATGATCCCTGATGCTCCTGAGCTGAAAATGGGAAGGCAGCTTTGGTCAGATGGGGATTTTTTTCCTACTGGTCATGGTGACTTCTACCTCAGGCAGAATTTAGGCTGCTGTAAGCACCCCTTGCAGAAGGGAGCTCTCCCCAGCACTAACAACCCCCCTTGGGCTGAGTCCAGCCTTGTTCCCCCCTGCCAACATCCCTCCTGCTCCGCTGCTGCTGGAGCTGATCCCTGCTCTCCAGCTGGGTCCTCACAGCAAAGCAGTTCGTGACTGTTCACCGTGTTTGGGCATTTATTTGGGCTCCCCTGTTGCACAGTGGGCTCTCACACTGTGTTTTCACCCATCACGTGCCAATCCCTGCAGTTCCCTCAATTCCAGGGTGAACACAGAGCAACCACAGAGGCCCCGGACCCCCCTGCTGTCGTTTCCTCTGCACATGTTCAAACAGTGTGAAATCAGCTCCTTGCTGTTTGTCCAGTTTTGCCACTAAAAGCCTTGTTTTTCTCATCAACAAAGCTTTTCAGCACTCCAAATCTCAAAAGCCTGTAAGGGGAGACGTTCTTTATGAGAATATCAGAATATATTCCACCATTGCCTGTATCCCCTCTTGCTGATGCCACACACTGGTATAGACTGGTTGCATTCTCTTTATTGATGCATTTCCAGAGGTTACAGCTCCTGAAACTATTTTATAATACTCAGGTAAACAGATACGATGGAGTAAAGCAACATGGAATCATGGAATCATGGAATGGTTTGGGTTGGAAGGGACCTTGAAGGTCATCTCGTTCCAACCCCCTGCCATGGGCAGGGACATCTTCCACTATCCCAAGTTGCTCCAAACCCCATCCAATCTGGCCCTATATCATAAGTAAAAGTATTATTAAGCAAATATCTCTTCCCACTGCTAAAGAAAATGAAAAAGTAAAATATTCAAAATTATTTCATGGAATTAAATTGTATTAAAATGATCAGGTCTGATATCTGGGTCTGCATTTTAGGGTTTTTGATAGGTCAAACATTTCAGCATGAGCTTGGTAATCCTTCTTCAAAATCAATGATCCATGAAAAAGTCCTGTTTTATTTGAGGAAGGACTTTTGACACACACACACTGGACTCCAAAACCAAGCAAGAAGTCATTAAAAGAATGTTCCAGCCAGCTTCAATGGAAATGTTCTTCATTTTTCTTTGTTGCTTTCATATTCCCTTGCTCAGTTATGTGGCTACAAAGAAAGACAAGTGGAGCACTCATCAAAATGCAGCACAACACCAAACACTGAGCAGTCACCTGTGAAGCGAAAAAGCAGAAAAATTAGAGGAATTTAACTTCCTGCTGTCTCAGTCTGTCATTATATGACTCACCAAATATTCCTGTCCATCACATATCAGAACTTGAAGTACCAGTGCTGGGTACAGAGGTAACAACTTCCTTCTAAAAGCATCTGAATTGTTTTTAAATGGCTGATAAATGGAAGCACCAAAAAGGAAAGTAGCGGGAAAATGAAAAGGAAGGAAAAAAAAAAAATCAGAAGAGAGAAACAAAAAGAACCCAACATTTTAAATGTGAACGGTGAATTAATATAATTAAATTATATTCTCCACTGTGTCTCTGGGAGGAAAGAAAATTACTGGTGTTCCAATAGTTGCTACTTTATTAAAAGCCACTCTATTTTTTTTTCCCAAAGCTTTTAAAGCAGAGAGGGGCCGAGATTAAAATACAACCAGTAGTTAAAAGCTGCTTTCCTTTTGTTACTGAGCTTCTGAAAGGGCACTCAGGAATCAGAGGCATTAAAAGCTGAGGGAGGAGGACCAGCACTTGCACCTGGTCACTTCAATGTATTTTGACCTGTGCCAGTGTCAGGGAGGGCAAAGCAAATTCCACATTTCAGGAAGATGAGTAAGTACATGTTTAGATAAATACTGACAAAAAAAAAAAAAAAAAAAAAAAAAAAAGTGATTTTCTGTGTAGTTAGGTGAGAAAAACCAGGATTTGAAAAGACATTGGATGTATTTACTCTGCTAAAAAGCCTGCAGTTGCACTAAGAACCAAGACTGGGCTATAACTTCATTTTAAACAAGGTCAGAAAACCTTCTCCAACACCCAGGGCAGACAACAGGGAGAGCTGGGCTGGCAATTTGCTCATCCACGACAAAATTGGCAGCCCCCAAAAATGAATCTTGAGCAGCAACGGACCCAGGGCAGGTAGATTAGAATGTGCCCAGGGTCTGCTTGTCCATGCAGGTCTCTGAGAGTGTCCTGGATGTGAGCTCTGAAGCATCTCCTGAGGTCCTGACACGTCCCAGTGCAGAACAGCAAAAGGGCTTGTGAGTGCAGGAGGTGCCTGTGGGTGCCAAACTGAACTTCTGATGGTAACACTGGTCACACTTGTTAAGAATCATCTTGGAGGAGTCTCCAGGGTGGTCTTGAGAACTGCAATTTTCAGAAAATCATAGAATTGTTTGAGTTGGAAGGGACTTGAAGATCATCTCATTCCAACCCCCTGCCATGGGCAGGGACACCTTCCACCAGCCCATGTTGCTCCAAGCCCTGTCCAAGATGATCTTGGACACTTCCAGGGATGGGGCAGCCACAGCTTCTCTGGGTAACCTGTGCCAGGGCCTCCCCACCTTCACAGGGGAGAATTTCTTCCTAAAATCCAGTCTAAGCTGCCCTCTGGCACTGTGAATCCATTCCCCCTCGTCCTGTCACTCCAGGCTCTGGCACAGGGTCAGCACAGTGAGTGCAGGCAATGGTCACCACTGACTGCCACAAGGAGAAGACCATTCTGGGAGGGACCATCTGCCAAAACATCAGTGTTTCTACAGCTGGTCTAGGTGAGATTCCTTTATAAGCCCTGGAGAGCCAGCAAGGGGAGTCTGCAGTGCAATTCATCTCATTTAACATCAAGTATCTAATATGCATCAGGTAAATCAATCCCAAAATGATCTATTCCTTGCTTTTGCCTATAAAGACAGCCTGAGTTGCCTGGACTGAATTTTAGGTACCTACCTCCTAGACTACTAAATAATGTCAGATGAATCCCACCTTTTCACACCTTACTAGATGGTAAAAATGGTAAAAGTTTTATTCTCCTGTCAAAAAACCACGAGACACACAGTTCCTATGGCAGGAATCTCTTCAGCAGGAAAAAAAAAAAAAAGGTGGCCACCAAAATGGAACTCCCTAATATTTTTCTGCAGTAGATCAGTAGGGTATTTTGATTTTTAATGGTGACAGTTTTCTGCATTTCCTGCTTAAAAATACCAGAGGAAATTTTACATTATTAAAAACGAAAGAAAATCCCTGCTTTGGAATAATTTAGTGCAAGTTCCAGGAAGAGAATGAAGCACGTGTGCAGCATTAAACATGTGAGTTGGTCAGTCTGGTTCCCACAGCTGGTGTGGACTGTTGCCCAAAAATGTAACAACATTCCAGAGATTCTAAAATCAGCAGCAAATTGCTATTTTTTTTCAATAAAATATTGACATTTCCAAAATTTTCTATCTAGCCCCTGGTATTAAACTAATAGTAAGTTAATGTTTCCAATACCTTCATTGTTGCAGCCCTTTCTTTAGCAGGAGGAAGAGTGCAAAAGCTATTTTCAGTAAGAACTGGAATTCTATTTTTTAATGCCCTGCATAAAATATGACAGCTCTGTAGTTTCTGATGGTGGCATGTGGAAAATATTTCCATAAGCATTCATTTAGTCATGATATATTCTTTTCCCTTCCCTTCCCTTTCACCTCCCCTTCTTCCTTCCCCTTCCCCTTTCTCTTCCCCTTCCCCTTCCCTTCCCTTCCCCTTTCCCTTTCCCTTCCCCTTTCCCTTTCCCTTCCCCTTTCCCTTTCCCTTTCCCTTTCCCTTCTTGTTTTTTTTTCTCACTCCCTCCTCCTTCCTTCCTCCCTTATCCACAAAAAAATCCCCCCTTTTTTTTTTTTTTCCTTAAATGAAATTACAGGTATAGAAGCACCTACCAAAACCAGAATCCAGCTGCATTCCAGCTCCAGCTTTTACCCATACTGATCCTCACAGACATCGCCACAAACCTACGGGGTTTTCTCTCAAAAATCCATTGAAATGTTTATCAGCAACACGAATGCACTAATAAGACAAAATAACAGGGAATTGCAGAGGTTTTCTCACAATACTAAAGGGGCACTCTGTGATTTTTAGAGCTGACTTCACAAATGTCTTCACTGCTGTCACAAACAGGCGACCAAGTGACCACAGGGACACCCGTGAATGAGTTTCCTCCAGCTGAGCAGCCAAGCAGCTGTGGCTCTAAGCCCAGGGCAGCTGTTAATTCCTTCTTTTTTCTTGGCATCTCAGGTGGATTTAAAGCTTGACTTGAGCTCTGTTGAGCCACAGCAATCCTGCTGCCTGTACCAAAGGTCCAGGCTTTGGCACCAAATCCACGTTTGCTTCGTGATGAGATGGAACCTAAGACAGCCCTGCTGCTGGCAGGAGCTGTTTTAACTCAGCCACCAGCTCTGAGGCACTGATTAATCCACCCAAATGATTCAGCCTTTGCTTTGTCAACTTTGCCATCTGCCTGTTCCTCTGTCGTCTGTCCCACCCAAAGGGACAGCCCCATTCTTTCCTCACACTGCTAAATTTTAATGTATATTAAAAATTGATATCCTTTGAACGAAAATACAGGAGAAATAAACATTCCAGCCATTTAATTTATGTCATGAATTATAAGGTGTATTTTTATTTGCGACTAAACAACGTTCTGTGTTCTGAAAGCACAAAAATCATGAAATATTCATGAGAGCTGCAATTCTTTTTGCAAAGCTCTTTAGCTGTAGGATTTTCACAGTGTGCTGTAAAATCATTTTCACTAACCAGAAACCTCCCCATCTACAGGTCCAGTAGCCTGTAGATCACACTCAGGGATGAGGACGAGCTCCAGCCACCCCTGAATCCACACTTGAGATCTTACAACCTGTAAAAAGCTGAACAGATTTCCTCTGCCAAGGGATATCCGGTGTAAATCCATGGCACCACCCCGAAGAGGGACCTCTAGGTGCCTTTATGGAATCATCTGGGTTGGAAAAGACATCTAAATCTTCGAGTCCAGCCCAGACAAGGGAAAGAAAGTCATACAGTCCTGGCTGTAGGATGGACAGTGGATCCCACTGGTGTTGAATGGAATGCTGAGAGTCTCGCCGGAAAGGAGGTGAAATAATTCACCCATGGAATGCAACAGCTTAATCGGTGTCTGTCCAGGGAATCCGCCAAAAGTACCACCCGGTTTCAGCGGGATGGGATCTGAGAAGGTCCCGGCTGCCATCTAGTGGAGTTGGGATGTGCCTTTGCACTAAAATAAATAAATAAACAGTACATTTGGGAAGAAAGGAGAGATAATGCGTTAAATAGCCTCCTTACTTGAGGAAAACATAATTAAAAATGAAGTCATAAAAAATTAAAATACACAAATGAAATAGGGGACAGAACTGTAATCACAGGAAACAGGGGGATATTGGAATGATTCAAATAAAAATAAAGGATAAAGGAACCTCTTGCCACTGTCTCTGAAACAGTTTGTGACCTCTCTCACACACAAATGGAGAAACAAACGAGGTTTTTCATACCCAATAAAAGGAAATTTTGGCTATTTTAAAAGTAATCAGATGGTATTTCATTCCCCCCACCCCAGCTTGTTTCCCAGCATGTGCACTTTGCAATACAACTGCATATTTTTGCTGGGAAGGTTGGCAGAGGGTTCCACTAAAAGTTCTCAACTTTCTGTTCAGTATTTTGTGCATCACTGATGGTGGTCAAACCTCACACCTAGAGCAGAGTGCAAGCTCAGGGCAGGCACATGCTCTGCTTCCCTGAGAACCTCCTGGACTCCAACCCACTTGTGGCTCTGGTTTTTCCCAAATTTTCCATTCATTTCTTCAGCCTTATCTTCCACCCATGCAAACTTTGCACGCCTGGGAAGGCATTCAGTGTTGCACGGGGAATTTTTCGAGGAATAAACCTCTCACCTCCACACTGACACTGCTCATTTTCCTTTAACTTTCCTTTTCCCTTATGAGATTTTACCTTGCCTTTGTACATCCCACTGGTTAAAAAAAGGCAGTTAACACAGTATAATCAGATTATCAAGTGGGTTTTTTACCATCAAGCTGATTTGGAGTCAGTGTTCTATTTTACACACTGTTATCTGTTCTGTAAGGAAATGGAGAAAATCCTTAACCTGTTGATACACTCAGTGTGGATTAGGTGTGGATACTTCTCGACTTTGTAAAATTAATTCAAATCATCAGAAATTAATACTATTACCAAAAAGAGCTGTTTCTACAATTCCCTGCAGATGTAGTCCATTGGATCAAGGGACTTTATCTGGCTGGAAACCAAAAATCTGAGTTATTAAAAGAAGCTAATGCTCAGGCAGAGGATGGGAGGCACCACCTGCCCTGCTCATCATTTCCCAAACTTGATTTAGCTCCAGCAGCTCGAGGTGAATCCCATTCCCAGTTCACTGGTGTGGTTTTAGCTGTTTGTCCTGATCCTGGGGAACCATAGAATGGTTTGGGTTAGAAGGGACCCTCAGGATGATCCAGTTCCAAACCCCCTGCCACGGGCAGGGCACCGTTCCCCAGCTCTGCTCGTGCCCAGCCGTGGTACAGATAAAATGTTGGCTCTGGCAAGTCGAGTGAGGGAAATAAAGAAGCACAGATTCACTGCAGAATTTGTGTGCACATTCCAACTTTAGGGATTTATTGTGTGTGTTCCTGTTGCTTTAAGGAAGGCATTAATTGTGCACTTTGACACAGCAGTTTTGCTCAGTCACATGCGAGGTGATGGGAAAATCCTGCTGCTCCATGAAATTATAAATAGTATTTTTACATTCTTTCCTCACACTGCTAAATTTTAATATATATTAAAAATTGATAGCCTTTGAACGAAAATACAGGAGAAATAAACATTCCAGTCATTTAATTTATGTCATGAATTATAAACATGGTGTATTTTTATTTGCGACTAAACAACGTTGTGTTCCGAAAGCACAAAAATCATGAAATATTCATGCGAGCTGCAATTCCTTTTGAAAGCTCTTTAGTTGCAGGATTTTCACAGTGTGCTGTAAAATCATTTTCACTAACCAGAAACCTCCCCATCGTTCTGATGTATTTTACAGTAGGCAGGGTCTGAGTAAAAGCTTCGTTCTTTAGGGATAATTGTGCAACTTGCACCTTAAGGACACCGTATTAATGCCTTAATCTGATAACACAAGAGCACAGGTGAGGCCAGACAGTGCTGATGTAGATGTAATTGTCTCTCTTGCTATCAAGGCTGTGGTGGATTATGTGTGTTTGATCTCAGTTTCCATTTCCAGACCTCTCCCCAGACAGCAGGGAAAAGCACCATTGGAATTAAAAGATATTCCAGGCTTGTTCCCAATCCATTATGGACAGGCAGCGACATCCTCCTTTTCCTACAGATACAAACAGGCAAAAGCAAAGATTTGGGATCCTACATGGAAGGATTTCAGGTACAAATAAGCTCAGAAAACAATTTTTGCCAATAGAGTTTTTATTAGAATAATCAATCTAAAATCCACTAAGCACTTTTGGGGCACTTTTAATATTTTTGTGTTGTTTTTTTTTTTCTCTGTAAGGTCAATGTCATTATCACTGCGGGACATCCCTTGGGAGAGATGTTTGCACCAAGTGTTTACTGTTTTAGAGCTTGAATCATAATTCAAATAAAGCAAAACACTGAGAAGCTGTCCTGGCTTCACTGAAATCTGAATTTATTTCATGATGCAGAGCCAATAATACTGAGCTTCACTTGGTGTTAGATAAAGTCAGAAGAACCACAAGGGTTCACTGATAGTCATTACATGATGCACCATTTCATTTTGTTAATATGAAATATAAAATTTATGCTTTCAGCAGGAGAGACTTCATCCTTGCTCTCAATTGCCAATAAAGTTATTAATAGTTGTAATGTGTGGGGAAGCTTGTAAGGCTCTAAACTAGGCAGAAAAAAAGAACTGTTTAAAAAGGTGATTTTCTGACTGAGAAAATATTAAAAAAAAAAAAAAAAAAAAAAAAAAAAAAAAAAAAAGGTGGGGAAAAAAACAAGAGAAAGCCTAACAAAAAAAATGTTACCTAAATGTGCATCATAGAAGAAATTAATGAAATGCTCCCAGTGTGGGGTATTTCCATTCAAAAAAAGAATTGGAAGATGGGGTCATGCCATGATGTCATATTGCTTAATATTAGGCATGTGGCAGGTGTGTTTAAGGATAGGAACAGAAAAATAAACTAATATCATACAATTATTTGTGACACGACACTAAAGACAAGCCCAAATGACTTAACTGGCATCTAAACTGGCAGAAACTGAGAGTAACACCTACAACTTGGCTTTATGTTTTTTCCTTCTGCAGCTGCAGTGGGATCAACTCAAGCCCTTGTGTCCTGAAAGCTCTATTTTCCTTCTATCTTTCCTCATTTTTCTCCTGCCTTTCCTCATTTTTCTCCTGCCTTTCCTCATTGCACTGTGAACCCTGGAACAATTTGCACACCCTGGGAATGATCCCCTATTTAAGCTCAGCTTTTCGTTGCTCTGGCCCTGCTCCAAGTGAAAGTAAATCACTCTTGGCCAGATTTATTCTTCAGAGGTTAAGGAGTTTCTGCTTCTCCAACTTCTCATACTTGTTTTATCAAACCTTGCATGTGACAAACAAGAACTTGCAGAAAAATACTCCTGTGCTATAATTGTGCACGTGCTCCTGGTGTTAAGATCAGCATAAATTATCTAAAGTCCATCTTGAAAAATTAAATTGCTAAAGCTTTTACATTAACACTTTATATTAAAACTGAATTTGCTGAAAACAGAATGTAACTCAAAAATCCATGCCACGCACTGTCAAAACTCATATTAATATTCTAATTAAATAATCAGAGTAATTCCTTCTGATTGTAATCATTTCTGTTTCCAGTTTCAGCTATCTCAAAGGCAAATATTCTCTCTGAAGTATCTATTTCTTTTAGGAAGGAATGAAATTAAGATTCCAGTCTCTGTTCATGTTAGAAAAAAGCTGAGAAGTCTAGGAAAGGACAATGACCAGTGTGCAAGAGCCTTATTTAGGTGACAAGGGATGTCACAGGTACTAGAATTCATCCAAATAATTATGCCTATTATGTATTATATAGAGTCATTGGAATTTATTAGGACAGACCACTGGTATTCTTGATGCAGAGGGATTTGGAGCCAATCCCTTAATTCAGGCCTCTATAAAAGCAGAGAACAAGAGCCCTGAGAAGCCCCTGTATTCATGTGCCTTCATATCTGCCACTAACCTGTCCATTTAATGTCAGAGCCATCATGGAAACACCATTTCAAAACTGCAGGATTTAATTACAAGGCAGAAAATCCATTTGATGCAGTCAAGACTCACAAGAGTCTCGATATGACACTTTCTATCACTGCTTGAGACATGGGGGTCAGAAAGTGCCCTCACACATTCAGAAATCAGCTGAGCCAAGCAATCTGCTCAGCAGAAGAAAGAATTTCATTTTGGGTTTATTGCTTTTCCTTTTATCTTCCACTTATGGAGCACGATGGTCTTTAGAGTAAATCAGCCAATATTCACAATTAATTATACACCCAGAGAAATGCAGCAGCTGCGGGGAATTTTCTGTCTCAGTATATATGGGTAGAGATGAGTAAAGTTATGAAGTCTTTCCCGAGTTATTGCTCTGGGCTCCATTCTGATGGAGACCACGATCTTTTGGAGACTGGAAAAATCCATCTCCAGGGAAAAAAGCCTCTTTCAACTGCCTCAACACTCGTGTTTACTGATAATGCCACTTTCCCATGTCAGTTGGATGCTGTGGGACACTGAAAGGCACCTCTCTGTCAGTCCCTTACTTTCCACCCAGCTCACCTTGAATTCTTCTGGACAAAGGAACAAAATCAGTGTGATCAACACCTTGGGCCACACATTGTAAACTCTTCCAAGGAGTGACTGCAGGAATGGAAATGAGCTCCTTCCTCCCAGAGCTCCCCAAGTTGCTCCCACACTCCCATCTGAGTTCAGTCATTGCTGTAATTTTCACAGGGAGAAGAATAACAAGGAGAAAACTATTTTTTTGGGGGGGAGAGGGGAGGGATTTTTTTAATTGGAAGAAAAAAGCACCGTCTTAGTACTCAGCTTTTACACAAAAACCAGGTGATAGAACATTCCACCTGTATCCTGGCAATGACAGATAACTTGAAGGAGTGGAAAGTTATGTCATCCAGGTTTTTTATGTAAAAGGAAAGGAAAAAAGGAAAGTAACTCCACTTTTCTCTGTTATAATTTCTGCTGTTCAATCAGACTTGACAGCTCACTGAAATGCTCAGAAGAGCAAAAATGTGTTGATGTAATGACTCTCCCTCATTGATACAGTTTAGCTTTCTTCACTCCTTTCCAAATCATGATGTTCCCATCAAAGAGCTTGATTGATCCATTAATCTACAGGTTACAACAACCATTGGGGGAAAAAACAAAAACAAAACCCCAAAAGAACCGAAACAAAACCAAATAAAACCCCTCATGTACAAACACTGGGAACACAAGTTTATTTTCGAGCTTCTGAATGTTTTACAACACTGGAGAGCAAAACCAGTCACACCTAAGAAAATACTCAGCAACATTCCACAAAGTCTCCTTTCTGTGAAAAAGTTGGTTTTTCTTTTTAACTTCCTTGCAAAGAGCAGTTATTCCTTAGTGATTATCATGTGGAGCCTTGGCCTTCTCAGTGCCTCTACTTTGGCTTCTTGGTTATCAGAAATATTCTAAACTGTAGATACTGAAATAACATCAGAACATGAGAGTGGTTTGGGGTTTTCTTGGTGAACTTTGAATTTTTTTTGCCATTAAGAGACAGTATGAAAAGACAACATAAGAGGACATTTTTAGTCTTTGTGTTGCAGTTCAATAAGACTTTTGGCTTCTTATTTCCATGTTTAGTGAATCAAAACAAAGAGCAAAGCTTGAAGGAGCTGAATAGACTCCAGCTCCCATTGCATGAGGAGTTACAGTTTCCAGAGCTTAAGGGTACTACTGATGTCCATTCCCTGGGCACTTAATTCCATATATTTATCAGTGAAAGCAAAAAAGTGAACAGGAATAGTTGGGTTTTGTGTTTGCTGTGCTGAAGAGTGTGTCATTGAGAGGGCTATTTTGTTTTTACAAGTCCAGGCAGTGTTTAATTTGTTACTGCAATGCTTATCCTGCAAAAGATGCCCCATGAGCAGAACCATAGAAGTGGAACCTCCTCCTATTTACTCAGCACAAAGTGTGTTTTTTGGGGGGTTTAGTTAATTTGTTGTTTGGTGGGGTGTTTGTTTTTGGTGTTTTGTGGTTTTTTTTTTCCTAACCAGGTTTTTATGTGTGATTACTCCAGATCCTGAGGCATCTTCAGCACACAGATGTGGTCATCTTTACTCCAGAGCTGGATGGCACAGTCCATCTCGTCCTCCTCCACACTGGCACGAGTCCCAATCTCTTGCCGTGCCACCTCCGCCCGATTTCTGTTTGCACCTCAAAACCAAAGGAGAAAACTATTTTGTGGTTAAATGCTGCTTGGGAGCAGACCAGTGGGAAAGAAGCAACACAGAAACAGTGCCTAGAGAAGTTTTTAGACATCTCAGTTCAAGTTGGTTCCCTTTCTAGCTGATAAAGAAATGTAGGATCCTCCAGTCTCTCTGGCCTGTCCCACCATGGCCATCTTTCTGCACTGATGGAAACTTCCAGTGGGGTTGGCTCCCATGCTGGCAAGGGTAAATGAACCCTACTCTTCCTCTCAAGAATTAGGGACATACTCAGTGTAGTGATAGGAGGAGGGAAAATGGCTTTAAGCTGAAAGAGAGTAGATTGTGCGTGGTATGAAGAAATTGTTTGCTCAGAGGGTTGTGGGGCATTTCCACAGGTTGTCCAGAAATTGTGGATGCCCCATCCCTGGAAGTGTTCAAGGCCAGGTTGAACAGGGGCTGGAGGAACCTGGGCTAGTGGAAGGTGTCCCTGCCCATGGCAGGAGGTAGAACAAGATAAACTTAAGGTTCCCTTCCAACCCAAACCATTCCATGATTCTGTGTGAGATGAGCCAGTTCTGTTTTCCTACTTAATGACCATGGGCACAACATCCATCTGTCACACAATTAAATAAATAATAATAATAAAAAAAGTACAACTTCCATTTTTAACTTACCTGGTTTCCATTTCAAGACTGTGACCCTCAGTCCGCCTTCCTCCTATCAGCACTAAGCCTGATAGACTAACTCCAGCACTGGAAATCGTGTTCTCCACCACTAGAATATTTTATCTACAATTTTTTTTTTTTTTTTTGATCTTCTTCCTTTTTTTTTTTTTTTTAAAATATTCTTTTGAAAATTTGTTCTACCAATGGTCTCACCAATGTTGCCTACACAATTAAAAGTTTGCTTCTTCCTCGGTTGCTAAGGGGTGTTGTCTTGTTTCCATCTGCTTCTGGAAAAGTATCATCTGCAGCGAGTTTCTTAACCAACATTCACCAGCTTGTGGCTGAGAAATAATTCTGCTTTGCAATTTGAGATGATGAGGGGGAAGCCAGCAGCAATTAGGAGAGACTTTTGCTTTCTGTTGTTGACAGCTCTGTATATCATGTACTGGAGTGTTCACAGAAACACAGAGTGGGTCCAGACCACCCACTAAAGCCTCCTGTCACATCTGATTCTTGTAAAAATGTGCCCGTCCAGATGTTTAATGGGAAGGAAATTTCTAAATTGAAGAGCTGTGTGTCTGTAATGTCAAACTGAACATAAAACTGTGTCTATAGTTAGAAGGGATTAGGATTGTTAGTATAGTCAATAATCCACAGATATATAGACAGCATAGACAATAATTCACAGCCATAAATCCAAACAGAAGGATAAGAGGTGTTAATATATCTGAAAAGATTCAACTTAATCTTTTAGAAATTTCTGATAAAACTCAGGAAATCTGGACTGTGGCACGTGTAAATTATTAAATACTGTTTGAAAGCCTAATCAGCCCTAGGCATTAAACTTGGAAAATGAAGATTTGGTCAACACAGCCCAGGGAGTTTGGAGTGATTAGGGAGAGGATTCACCACCTAAACACACCTTTGACACTCCAGGGGATGCCCTTTGCGGGAAGGGAGGGTGGGAATATATGAAACAGGAGTGTCCCTTTTTAGGAGCTGCAGGCAGAGTCCAGCAGAGTCTCAGTGCAGTCTGAAACTGAACCCCAGTCATACCCTAAAATAGCTACCTCAGCTACCCTGGAGTCAGAAAAGAAGAGGAAATTCCAGGGTTTCAACATATTCTAAAATATGGAGGATAAACTTTTTTGTTTCTTATAAAATTAATTTGAGATTTGTTCTTATCACAACACCTAGACTATAAAAATTAATCTGGATTCTAAGATAAATGGAATTATTCTTGTCCCATCTACAGTAAAATTCTAAACAGAAGAAAGGGTTTAGCAACATGAAAAATACTGAAAAGCTTCAGAAGCAAAAGAAAAACACTGAAAAAATAATATTTTACTATTGGGCAAACAGCATCAATTTTAATTCCAATTTAATCATAGACCTTTGACGAATGGAGGCCTTTCTGTATCACTGTGCTTTCAGGGGATTTCCAAGCCCTACTATAGGGCACAAATGTGAAGAAAGGATAAAAAATACTTGAGGGATAGAAAAGTAGTAAAAGTTGATTTCTCCACTAGGTGGCTTCATTCCCATGAAGATAATTGAACTGAAATTCATGGGCATTGATTCCCACGTTAACAGACAATGCCGAGAAACTGAAAAAATTGATATTCTGCTTGTATGAAACTGATTGCTGTGTATATTTGCCAGTGAAAACAATACTGTAGAGGATATAATTCCCTTACCTCTTGGTTCAGGAAACAGTAGAGAACTGCTACAATAAAGCCCTGAGAAAGACCAGGAAAAAAAAGTTTTAGGTGTTAGAAAAGTTTGAAAAAGCCACTGCCATTACCTGACTTCATAATGGTGTATGTGAATTAATAAGTATCACTAGAGGTGGGAGGATTGCTATAAACTGAAAGATATTTTCTGTATCTCCAATAAAGCTGAGCAGCCAGATAAACACCTGGTTGGTGGCATTTCATTAAAGTCAGTAAAACGATCCAAATTCCCAAAAACAGATGATGTGGCAATAGAAGTCCTCCCACGACATATTTACAAATTCATCGTCCATTCTCCAGCCAAAAACACTCTGAATTAATTCTTTACACTTCATAAATCAGGAAGGAAAAATGGATTTCAGAGGGAAATCCATGGATGGAGCTTATACAGCTTTCCAGTCAACTTTTTGTGTCTTTGCAGTGTGTCAGATGAGATCTAATTCCTGCCTATTGAAACTGTTAAAATCTGAACTGAGATAAACTCAGGACAATCCCTGGAGGCAAAAAGGACCTACATGAGCAGATACAAGCCCAACACCTAACCCTTTTATTCATTAGCTTATTCATTAATTATTCATTAACTCAGTCCTCCCCCTGCACAGAGGGTCAGGATTAAGATGGGCAGGGTCTATCGGGCCATGGGTTCAATCCTCAAGAGGACCAAACCAGCCCAACTGCTGAGTTTTGGGTGATTCTGAGCAACAAATGATGCTGTGCAACTGTTCAGGGTGTGATGTGTTCCCTTGTGAGGTTGGGTGGGATTCCCAGAGCTGCTCCTTGGAGACTCTGAGGTGCAGCACAGGGAGAGGGAGGGAAGCACAGGATAGTTGGGTTCTGTCCTTTTTAGGAGCTGCAGGCAGAATCCAGCAGAATCTTAGTGCAGTCTGAAACTGAACCCAAATCATACCCTAAAATAGCTACCTCAGCTACCCTGCAGTCAGAAAAGAAGGGGAAATTCCAGGGTTTCAATGTATTTTAAAATATGGAGGATAAAATTTTATGTTTCCTTTATAATTAATTCAAGGTTCAATCTTCTCACAGCATCTAGACCATATATAATATAAATGGATCTGGATACTAAAACAAATGGAATTATTCCTGCCTCACCTAACTAAAATTCTAAATCATATAATCTAAACAGAAAAAACTGGTTTATCAACATGAAGAAATGCTGAAAAGCTCATAACCTGGGGGATATGTCAAAGCAGCCCCAGGAGCTGTTCTGGTCAGCCCCAAACTCCATTCCCTGTGTGCCAATTCAGAGCAGCTGGGGGCATCCACCAAATATTTTGCAGGAGGGAAACTGCTGTGGCATTGCTCAGGATGGAACTCTGCAATGGCTGGCACATGCACCAGGCATTATTTAATGTTTATGTTTGCTTATCAATTTATCCTTGGCCAAAAAAACTCACCAAGGGGGCTGGACCTACAGCTTCAATTGCCTCTGGATAATTTAACATCAGCCCCAGATCAGCTTGTTAGTGAAGTCAGGGAAGGCATGTGGACCAGGACTGGCGGCAAAGAAGATTTTCCGTGCTCCACCTTGACCCACCATCCAGTTAACACTCTTCTCTGAAAGTCTTGGCCTTGTATTTGCAAAGTCTGCAAGTCTGCAGTCAAGTCTAAAGCTACGTGGGATGGAGGTCACGTTTTCAGGGACTGTGACCCAGCAAAGAACCGTGAACTTGGTGAGGAGATACCGGATTCAGGGTCCAGAGACTTTCTGAGCAACCCTAATTGTCATCTGGACACGAGATTGAATCAGAAAAACTGCTAAGAAGGAACTGAAGCCTCCGTGGTCACTTTACCTGGAAAGATCCAATGCAGAGCTCCAAGTAGAGCCGGACCCCCTGGCTGGTGTATTCTGGGAGGAAGTTGAAGATGATGTAATGGGTTCCAAATAATGGAATGAGGAGCAGAGTTGCCCTTGAGAGACGTCTGGCAAAGGACAGGAGGAAAAGGAAGGTAAGATTATTTCCCTCAGTAAAGACTAATGCACAAAGTGTGGCACAGTAATGAACAGAAGTGAAAAAAACCCTAATATATATAGAATATATAAAAATATTTGTAAAATAGAAATATTCAGACTCTTCCTACAGTTCTCATATAGGAAAAGGCAGCTGAGAGGGTAATTTATCCTGCTCTAGATCAGACTTCTAATGCAGATTCAATTAATGGTTTTCTTGCCTCCCAATTGATTTTAATTGGAAAGCAGACATCAGAACTCATCTGGATGTATTATGTTGGCCCATATCAAGTGAAATGAGTCTTACCCTTTGATCAGTTTCCTTGAGAAATGGGATAAGGTTGGGAATTTCTAAAATTTAATTCCAGTTAAACCGAGCCTGTCTATGATACTGAACAAGTGCTGCTCTGTTTAGAAAATATTATATTACATTTTATTATTGAAATAATTGTTTTAAAAAAATATGCCATACACTACCTGTACTGAGAAGAGTTATTGAAGTTGATTTGTCTCGGGTCTAGTTTTTTCAGCAAAATTCTGATGATGTTGATAAATAGGACAAAATTGACCTGCTCACAATATTTGGGAGAGGGGGGAGGAAGAAAAAGAAAAAAAAGAGGTTAATTTCTGATGTTAAACTTCTTAATGAAAATAGGGGAGGGGGGGGTAAATTTCAGTGATAATGTGTGCAGTTTCTATGGTGTCACTGTAAGGTTAATAATGTTATTTCTATTGGCAGCATTCAGGTATCTAAATAGGTTACATTCCTTCTTAAACAAGTGGCTGAGGATGAAAACTTGAGAATCTGACTTTGCTGAGCAAAATATTTTCATCAGCAGCTTGTGTGACTCTTTTACTTTTCGTAATTGTTGGAATCAAGTTTTTGCTGATCTCTTTAGACGTTTTTATTGGAACTTATCTGGCTAAATATCTCTGCAGTGAGATCCCTCCACCCGAGCTGATCACCCTGCTCTGCCTTTGCCAGCAGTGGAGAGCCAACAAAGCCTCAGGAGGTGTTGGGAACGACTCATCTCCTCCCAGAGAGGACATTTATTTGAAGTCAGATGCCAAAAGCGGAGTTTTCTCTCTGTTGACTCCGAAGGAGTCTCTGAGGAGCATTAGCTCAGCTCCAAAGCTCGCTAGGGTCAAGCCTGACTGGCAAATCAAATTTTCTACAACTGCCATTTGGCACAGATTTACCCAAAGTCTGTAAGGCTGCTCGATTTTCCACAATCAGAGAGATTCTCCCTGTGTGTCCATAGACACCAGCTCCTCTTTAGGTGAGCCTGAATGCTTTATTTTGCCTGACAATGTCCTTGTCTTACCAGAAACTCCAATCTTATTTTATCCATCAGTGATGCCTCATGTACATTCCATCAGAGAAATCATCACTGCAGTTCCCTGACCTCAGATGTGGATGTCAGAAGGGGGGAGGGGGGGGGGGGGGGAAGTCATCGAGGTAGGAGGAAATGCAATAATTTATTGAAATATGACCAGAATTCGACTTGAGATTCTTTATTCACGTTATTTATGCATATCTTTAAGGTCCTTTCCAACCCAAACGGCTCTATGATTCCATGTGCCTCATTTGCATGCAGCTGTCCTCCAAATAAATTAAGCTTTTAATAGCTGGTCTTAAGGTCCAGTAGCTGCTTTCTCAAACACTGCTTGGGTTTAATGACATGTGGGAGTAATTTTATATGATAATCATTTAAAGCCCATCAGTTTATCCAATAAATGTCAGGCTCAAGAGTTATTATCACTGTTATCAGCTATGAACAGAAACCTACTGACCTTGAAAGTTTGTGTTGAAATTTATGGCTGATTCTGAGGGCTGATGCTAAAAATTTGCTTCCAAATATTTTAAGGATGGTGCAGCCACTCAGTCACTACTAATTTCAATTAAGTGACAGTTCTATGAAGGTTTTAATCTGTTTGAAGGATGTTTGCTTTGTAAGGGTGTCAGTTCTCTGCCCCTTTATAGTTTGCATTGTATGTAGGCAAGTTTACAGTAGAAATTCCACCATCCCTCTTCTCACATCTCAGCAAACAGTAACAAGACTTTAATTTAAAAGTCTTTTTTTTTCTCTCCTAATTAATATTGGAAAACTCAGAAGCACCTACCCCCACAGAAATTATAATAGGTCCTTTGATTAGCCACCAGTAAGGAGAGCCTTCATTAATATCCCAGCATCTGCAAAAAAACAGCAAGAGTTTGGAAAAAGATAGGCATGTAATCACTGCAATAAATTAAGAATATTAATCAAGAACATAGAATAAAGGAGGAAACAAGGACTTACGCAGTGTCTTCAAAGTAGAATTTTGCCAAAATCCATGTGAGGGTGAAAAGCGTAGGAAAACCTGTCAGATATTTAAACAAAAATTAGGATTGTCTGGTTTCATCAAATAATCCAAACCTTGTCCACTGAAACTCTGCTGTGGTGACACAGATTCTTCATTTTCAGAGATGGAATCACCCTTTGTGGTCTCCTCATGTAAGAGGAATTGTTTTAAACTCCAAGCATAAACCTAAAGGGAATTCTTCTGATCCCCAGGGTGGAATGAAGTGAGTTATGTCTCATTTGTGTCTTGAAGGTATAAAGGGACACAGATAGTTCTGTCCCAGATGGCAGAATTTGCAGCCTCTTGCTCAGATGAACACAACCCACCTGTGTGCTCTCCCTGAAGTTGCCACTTGCATGCAGAGAGCACATTAAACCCCAGGTTTCAGTAACAAGGGGGCTTTTTGCGAGACAAAATGTTTAGGAATAGCATTTACCAAATCTTAAAATAATAGCACTGTTAGCACTTTACAAACACAGAAGGTGATACACTCTATCTTAAAAGGCAGTTCAAGTCTCCCTAAAACGCCAAAAGGGATTTGTCAGGCTTACCTTTACATTTGCCTCCCTCAGCTGACCAAAAAAATTCCTCTGGACAAGTGCATTCACCTGCCATTAAGGATTTCTCTGCTTTACACAGCCACTTTCTCTGGGCAGCCACTTAGTCTCTGATTTCTGGGTCTCCATAAAGGTCTGAACAATTAGATTTATTCCAGACTCCTCTAGAAAGGGTGGGAGTGTTGCTGTTTCATGCCTGCCCTGTTATTTAGTGGACAGAGCTTTTTTATTCATACAATTGCCCAATGCATAAAAGGGGCTGTAGCAATATTAAGACAACAAAAATTCCTGCTATAACTCCAGATGGACCCATTCTCAGGCTGTGTAACTACATCCTGCATGAACAGGAGCAAGTCACATCTAACTTTGGTGTCTGTGATAGTTCCTTAGAGGTAGCTGCATTTTCAGTGGGGAGGAGAAGGTTGAGACTGGATCTCTCCCTGGGGGTTCCCAAATGTACTTAATTTTCCACTGATTTCATTGGTACTTTAATGCTGTTCTTAAAAAAAAAAAAAAAAAAAAAGACCCCCCAAGCCTTCCCTTCTCCAGGGTGAACTTATTTAACATCTTGCTTTTCACTAATTTCATATAAAAGCCTGACTTACCCCAGCCAAAGAGGACAAGCCACCAAAAATATCTTCTCCCATGAGAAAGGGATGATAGCAGGAGGCAGTTTAGGTAAAGAGCCTCCACCAGCAGCCACATGAAATTGGTCATCATGAAGTAGTGACAGAAAACCACAGAGATCTTGCATTCAGTCTGAGGAACAGGACAGTCACAGTTTAAGGTGGACACAAGTGTTTGATTTGCAGATGTTGCAGACATCTGTAATTCTGGTTGAGTTCTACAGAGAACAAGACCTCACTATAACATGATGTTTAAAATGAGAGCTTCAAATGTAAAATTGCTTTAAAAAGGTTTTAACCATTATAATACTTCAGAATCTCCACTATATTTTGCTTTATTTCTCTATGTTAGGAATACAGTTTGGGCTGCCAAGTAGGTGATTTTTTTTTTTTTTATTTTTTTCCCCCTACAAATGCATTGCTTTCAGTGTATCTTCAGTGTCAAATGCTTCTTGGACAAAGGTTCAAGGACCTGTTTTCCTCCTTATGCTCAACTCTAAACTCCTGCGTGGCCATGAGCAGTGCAGAGGAACCATCCCATGATCCTGTGTTTGAAAACTATGCCCAGGTTGCCAAGATTTTTTTTATTGCTTAGTACCTGGAGGCTTTTGTGGTTTACAGGTCAGAGTTCCCAGTCAGAACGTGAAATCCAATATTTCCAGAAGAATCAGCTTTAAAAGTTGTTCTTTGAGGCACCCAGAAATCTTCAGTTTTAGGCTTCAGGTTATAGAAACTTAACAGTGAAACAATTCTACTTTTTGCTATGTCAAAGTCTAAATTTGATTTAGAGTACTACAGTATCAGAAGTTGATGCTTTCAGAACATAAAAGGTTCGCATTTATGGAGGCAGAACATACTGAATAAAAGAATTATGTAACTTTCATTATAGGTTAGAAGGAAAAAAAATAAGCAGTAGTAAAAAAGAGCCCTGAAAAGTGGAACCATACATAAGTGGCATGTAAAAATATCAAGTACCACAGTATGCTGATTTTCACGTGCTTACTGTAGAGAAGCTGCAGTGATCAATGCCTTCCTCTTGGAAAAGGACAGCATCCTTAACAAAAATAGCAATGGCTTTTAAGATAAATGTAAAAAAGAGCTGCACATGAATATAATTCCTGGGACAGCGAAGCCTCCTGGAAGAAAAGAAGAGAGGTCTTTCTCAGCACAGCTGGCTTGTGCTGGGGGTAATCAAAATACACAATAAGCCCTTGTTTCATCCCATTTTCACTTCCAAACACATATAGGAAGAACACTTCCATCCACTGAGCTCTCTCAGGCCGACATAAAAACCTTCCTCATGCAAAGCAATTCACCCACAGTCTACATCTAAATCCCTTTCCTGGTTGGATGGAGGCCTGGGAATGTTTCTGGCCTGGCAAATTTAAGGAATCTGGAATTCCTTAGGTTTATGTTTGTGTTCAGTACACCTGAGCCAGGCTTCTGGTTGGCATTATTTTGGGGCCAACCCTGCATTTGAGAAATGATCTTTACTGATACAATTCAGACAATGGCTAAACCACTCCCAAGGTGGATATCCTGGAATAAGCAGATGCTCTTCCCAATGAACAGGGTAATAGTAGCTTAAAAATATTTTCTCTTTGCCATGCCATGGATGAGTTAAATTGCATTATACCTGTGTGAAGACAGCCTTATCCAAAATTAAAGGCTTTTTCCTTGCTTTACCAAAGTTACTTTTATCAATTAAGTGAAAGCGAAGAAGGGCTTTAAAACAACTTGGCACATCTACCTTAAATTTTCAGTTAATTAAATTTAAATTCTGACTGTTATCAAATACAGATTTATACAGCTTCATTTTTATGTTTTCACTTGGACATGAAGATTTTAGTTAATAAGCAAAGAGTTCCATTAAAAGCTGAATTCCGCCCAGCTCCAGTAACCTGAGGGTCACTTGATCTCAAAGTTCACCCAGAGTGGGCAGAATTTTATTACTGACCTCGAATGTCAACCCCATTGTTAACTACAATTTTTTTCCTCCCTATTGCTGTGTCTCTTTATGTCCATTGTTTCTTCCTTTCCCCTCATTTGGGCTGCTTTGTTTTCCTGAGGTCAGAGTGGATGTCAATAAACATATCTGCTGGCTTCCAGACATGGACTAGGAACCAAGAGAGGTCAGGAAACTTTCCCCAGAGAACCCTGATTCTCACAGCACAATCGTAAAACTCCAGCCTTTCTCGTCTTGCAGAAATACAAGAAACAAACAGAGATTAATAAAATGAACTCTACGTGGCAGCAAACATTAAATACACATTAAATGATTAAATAAACAAGCAGTTTTGCTCCAAATACCCTAAACTGTACCTGAAAATACCTAACTGATGGATCATTCAATAAGAAAGAAATCTAAACCAAACATAGCCAAATTCTAATTTTAAAATATGTCTTTCATTACAAATTTTTTACAATAGTAATGTATACAATGCCATAAGAACATTGATTTACAATGAAGTTCCTTGTGCATGTTCTTCCAATTAATATAAAATTCCCTGAAGCCACACAGGGCAAGCACACATAGTTTATAAAGAAATAACCTTATTCCAACAAAAGCAGTAAATTTATCTGTTAGTTTTTCAGGATCCAAGTGAGTGGCTGAGTTTTGCCAACATTCAGCCAGGGTTTATTTCCCAGCTCTGATTCTCTTTCTGCCTGGCTCTCTCTGATCACTTCTCATTTCCAGCTTCAGTTTAATGTTATTAAACTGACGTGACTGAAAATCTTTATTTTTATTCATCTGGATTTCTATCTATGTCACTTTTTAATGTCTAATGTTGTCTTCTGCGGTGTCAGACAAAGAATTCTGTTAAAAGAATCAAGGTCAGAGGTTGCCTTTACCTGAATGCAATAAGAACTGTCACAGCAATGATGAGTGAGGTGATGGACACGCTGTATCCTACAGTGTAGATGATCCTTATAGTAGAAAAGTAGGATTGCTATAAGGCAATAGAATGATTTGTCACAAAACTTGCAGCTAAATGACAGGTTTTTTACAGATTCTGGCAGTTTTGCTTTGTTTGGTGCTTTCAATCTGTTCATATCCCTGACTGCCTTTTCTTCCCCCTTTTAATCCCACAGCAAAAATCACTCATTAAATCACTCGTTATGTTTGTTTTGTAAAGTCCCATTCCATAGTTATGTAGATACAGCCCAATCAATACAAAAACATGTATTGATCAGGGTGGTTTGAAGCTCCTTCATAAAACCATAAACACCAAAGCCAATCTTTAATGAAGGCATTATTAAAAATAAGGTGCATAATTATAAATACTGTATTTTATAATATACTGCATTTTATATGCATTTTTACAAATACTGTAAAAATGCCCACAGCTGGCTACATGATGAATACAGAATTCCATCAGTCTTTCCCTATATTTCTCCACTTTCCTACTCTCTGCTGCCTTATTTCCAATTTTACCATCTATTCTTTCTTTCCCTTTTTATTGTGTTCCAATTACTTGTTTTTTTCTGCTTTTTTTTCCTTCCTCTCCTTTTTTTGCTGCCAAACTCAACTGTTATTCAGCCAGAATGCCAATCAAAAAAAAAAAACATTTCAATTTAAGTGGCACCTCTATCAGACACGATCCCTGAGTGAGGGTAAGTTGATTTCCACTATCACACATGGAAGCAGAAAATAGAATTGATGAGCTCTAGGCTGTAAATCTTTCCCTTCAATCCAGCATGGGCCATCTCTTGGGTCCCATTTCAATGCTTTTATAACCCAAAATCTTCACAGCTCTACAGTCCATTGCTACAGTTCACTGTGGGGAAGGGGATATACTTGTTTTGAGCCTGAAGTGTAACTTCAGGGTTCATTTAATTTATTTCAGGTGCTTAAAAATTAGCTGCCTAAATATGGGCAGCTGAGCCTGGAGTAAAATGAGGAATGTGAGAGCCTGGCCACAGGACTGGACTTTTTAAGTGTTGACACAATCCTGTTTCTTCTCATTCTCTTTCTTTTCTAGTTAATGAAGGGAAAGAAACACCCTCAGAAGGCAATTCAACTCAGGGGAAGATGAGACCTTATAGGTTTCTGACAGCAAGAAAAAGGATCTGTCCCCACACCTGCCTTCACAAGTGCAGGTCATAGAATCTCTAACTGGTTTGGGTTGGAAATCACATTAAATACCATCTAATTCCAACTCTTGCTTTAGTGCAGTGAAACATGCTGAGGACCCTACATCCATGGGTGAATATTTCTCACCACCCATGGTGTAATCTGAGCATTTAACACCAGCCAGAACACACCAGGTGCACCTTGAATTTGTCTTCCAGTTTAGTTTTATCCATGAGAAGATGAGTTATCCTTTCTGAGAACACTCTTCAGTGTAAATGCAGTAAGTGGGGAGAGCCAAGACATATCCCTGAAAAGCTGATATATGACGTATCCCTGTTCCCATCAAAGCACTGGTATAGATCCACCTTGTAGTGATTAGCCTTGATTTGCACTGTAATTTTTTGAGATTGATGAAGTTGTATGATGTGGAAACCAGGCATAGTGGCCTCTTTTTTTGTCTAGTGGATGAACTGTGAATTGTATATGATTATCCAAATTCCTGACTATGCACAGTTCCAGCCAGAGCTCAGAGAAGTACCTCAGAGCTGGAAAGCTTGCCAGTAAGTCTGGAGCCAGCACTCCATGAGAAACATCAAAGCTGTGCTAGGCTGACCTTATCTGGCAACAAGTCAGACATGGAAAATACAGAAAGTGAGCAAATCCTAACATTGAGAAACCTTCAACTGAGGAGTTTGCTTTTAGGTAAAATAATTGAATAATCATAGAATGGGCTGGAAGGGACCTTAAAAATCATCTCAATCCAACACCTCTGTCAGAGGACACCTTCCACTAGCCCAGGTTGCTCCAAGCCTCATCCAGCCTGGCCTTGGACACTTCCAGGGATGGGACATCCACAGCTTCTCTTGGCAACCTCTGCCAGGGCCCCCCCCACCCTCACAGGGAGGAATTTCTTCCTGAAATCTAACATAAATCTACCCCCACTGAAGACTGTTTTTACCCCAGCAGTGTAAGGAAGCAATAAAAGAAGGAAAGGAAGAGAAGTGTTTGTTTATGCAGAGCAGCAGGTGCTGAGGCTTAGAGGCTGGGAAGGAAGTTTGAGCTAAACAGTTACAGTAGTCAACACAAAAAGTAAATGGGAAAACAAGTAAAAACTCCCCCTGATTATATCAACTACATTTTTATCCATATTAATCAGGAATCAAACACATAACCTCTAGACATGACCAATTCTCAAAATCTGGCTGAAGAATTTGGGCAGATTCTGATCTGCATTACCGATAAATAAAAAAATTTGAGACTGTTTTTTCCTTAATGAATCAGATATTTTACACAGGATGAGAAACCCAAACCCTCTCTTGTCCTTAGATATTGCTGAGTTGGGAACAGTGGTGTTATAGGAACACATCACTGGTGCTGTGATGATACGAATTCATCTTGCTGACTGGTATTACTGAAATCCATATTTTATGAACATTTTATGATACCTCTCTAGTGGTTGTATCTGTAGGCAAGTTCATGATTGTTTGGAATTTGCAGCTGGCTTTAGTTTTATGACACTCGTACACATGGATAACAAAACATTCCCAGTTATTTTCCAAAATAAGTGGCCAGAGTCAAATCTGAATTACACTCCACACTTAGAAAGAAATTTCAGCTTCAGCTGAGCTTCCCTTTGCAGTGTTCTTCAGGAACAGAAAGGAATCCTATAACACCAGCACACCACTCCCATATTTTTATGTAATTAAACTTACTTCTTCAAAGGGAATCTCATCTTCTACTGGACAGGCAACATGGTAGGGAGGGAATGGGTCAGACCAGCCTTTCCTTGTGCAGTTCCTTTTTACTATCCCAGCTGAAACAGAAACACTTAATTTTTTTCCAGCAGAAATCCACATAATATGGAAAATAAAACCCAGAAGAAGACCTCTGGCTGGTACAAAGGTTATGCCAGAAGGAGAGGATCACGTGCATTGGCATCTCACAGAGTTGGTAGGACACTCTGTGTGTAAATTCAGGTCATCAGACACAAAACTTTATCTATAGACAAATGATGGGAAAAGAGGTGAGAGAACCAAGGTGAAGGGTAGAGGTGGGAAGGAGTAAGGAATTAATTAAATCAAGGAACAAGAAGTCTATTTGAGAGGATTGGGAGGCACTGCTCCATCCGACTTCTGCTCTGTACAGCACTCACCCTTCTAATATATCCCCTCTCATTCCCACCTCCCTTGGGGTTTATTCTTCCCTTGCAGACCAGAGGCTGGGATAAGCAGTTCCTTCTATGAGGATAGCACACTTCCATAAAAAGATTTATGACTCAGATGAAGGATAAATCCGAGAATCCCATGGCAGGAAATGAATCTGCACAGATGAAAGGGACTTTCCTTATCCCTCGTTTATAACAAGCATGTGTTGGGTGAGGCAGAGCTTGGGCTTTACAGCTTCTTTTTCTTGTGGAGCTGCCAAATCCAGGTCTTTCCTGGAAGATGGCTTCCTCCTTGTGGGCTCACAGTTTGTTCCTTGCCATATTCACCCGCAGAGCAAGCAGACACAAAGGATTAATTTGCAGGTTTGCATTTGGCCAAGCACATGTGCTGCTTCAAGGGTTAAGTTCTGCTTTGTGTCTCCAAACTTGGTCTTAAAGAGCAATCACGTTACTCATCCCTCTGCCTTTCATTTCATCCCAAACCAATCAGAGCATAAATCTCAGAAAGCCCCGTGCTTAAGTTCTGACCTAGACAACCTCTATGAGCTTTGTAGAAAACTCACAGAACGAGCTGATCCCAAAGCCCACGGAAACCCAAGGAATCTCTCTATTTATTTCGGTGGGTTTTGGATCAGGGCCTCATCACAGACTATGGACAATACTTAAAACATGAGCAGAACTGCTAAGGTGCCTCAGATCCTGCTAAAACCTTTGCAGTGCTGCTCTGATCCAACTGGAGGGTGGGAACATGCAACTTTCTGTCTTCACCCCCACTTTTTAGAAATGCTCTTCCAGGCAGCAGTAGAAGAGGAGTAGAACCCTGATGGTACATCACCTGGCTCCTTCATGAAGTGAAGGATGATGTTTGGGCATGGTAAGGCAAGAGTCTCTCCAGCATCTGCCTCTGGCCAGCACAGTAATTTGTCCCAAGTTCTCTTGCAACCTCAGGCAGAAAGCGAAATATATTTTTAAGCATAATTATATTTGAGCAAAATAAAACCCCAAACCTTTATAAACTTTGCCACTCCACCGCTTACATATCTTACAAAAATAGTTTTTTAGCCACAATTTTTATTCTATAATGAGAAATAAACAGCCCCAGGGGATTATTTAATCTGCTTTAGTTAGACCCACTGTGTTAGGCTGGGGTGGGTTTTTGAAATAATGGAATAAATGAAAAGGTATTATGGAAATGGGAGGGAGAGTGATCCTGGAAGAAAGACAAGACAACAGTACTTTTTATGGGGTTACCCTATTTTTAAAGATTGAAACACCCTCACAGACATGCAAGCATGATGCCATGATAGCATCCAGTTGGATAAAGAATAGGACAAGGACACAAGGATTCTCTCAGTTAAATTGACTGTCCATATTTGAGTGGGAAAAACAGTGGGAAGAAGAATTGAAAGGAAAGAGAATGGATGGAAGAAGAGCTGACAAGGCAGCAGGTACATGGGACAGTAGCTAAAACCCTCAAACATGCACACTGGCAGCCTGGCTGTGTCCTCACTCTGCCAGTGAGTCACTTCTCCCTCTCTCCCTCCCTTCATCCCTCACACATGGCCACCTGCTGATGTTGCATTTCCACGCTCTTGTGGGTCCTCCAAACATTCAGCCTCATTTTTTTTCAGCTCTGTCATAAAATCACATTCTGGGTGGACATTTCCAGCAACCTGCAGGGAGGAGAGTTTCTGATGATTAGTAAGAAGGCGTTGAACCATCAGCCATTAAGTCCAGACCTACTTCTGCAGCTAACAGGGTTGTTTTAAGGACATAAAATGCTACCTTAGGGTTTAGAATCCAGAGAGTACCACAATCTCTACACAAATTACAACACTTTGGGATCACAGAATCACAGAACAATTAAGGCTGGAAAATGCCTCCAAGATCAAGTCCAACCAGCACTGTCAAATCCACCACTAAATCACTTCCCTAAACACCACATCTACATGGGTATGAACCCAGCTGAGCTCTGCCAAAGCCAGGAGAGCTGTAATACTTTACATCACAACAAACCATCAGGAAGTGGAGATGTCAGAAAATGGTAGTCCCAGGTCTGGAAAGTTTATGAGATTCCTCTGGCTGTGTTCATAATCAAAGACCTCTTTGCTATGGCCTGGATTTGAGTGCAGGACTCATTTTCACCCTAAATGTAGCTAGACTCTGTTAAATCTGGCCCAAGAAAAACAGAGTGCACTTGGTCAGGCTCCTTTTCATAACGAAGGGCTCAGCACTGCAGGACATGCTGCAGAGCCCACCTGGGCACAGACAAGCCCTGCCAACCTCCAAGGAAACATCACCTTGGAATCACACACAATTGCTGCAAAATTGTCTTCTGAAAGAGTTTTTCACTCTAAAAGGAATTGATCTGTTCTCTCCCTTCTGCCATCTGCCTTTCTTCACACAGGGTGGGAGGCAAAACTCCTTTCTTTGGAAAAAAAACCCAAATTCTGCACCAAAGCACAGTTGTTGGTTTGGTACGAAGGTGTTCTGATTGCAGGAACTGTTTAGTTGCTTTTCGTCCTTATTTAGACTAGAGCTAATGGGGGCACCAGAAGAGAATTTGAAGGCCTCCAGAGGACCTTGGCCACCAGAGGACAAAGTCTGCAGCAGCCTGTTACACATCACAACTTCTGTGGTTGTTCCCAATGTGCAGAAATACACATTTAATTTTATATATCTCAAAGAAAGGATTATTTGCCTTATCCAGCCATTGTCCCCAGTCCCAGAAGACCAGCTGCCATAAGAGACACTCTGACTTAGCTCTGCTCCCTGGCCACTGGTGCTGGTGTGCTCTACATGAGCGAATATAGATGCAAAAACACACAGACACATCAGGAAAATAAACTCGGGATGAGACTTGCATGGTGAGCAGGTGGCTGGCATATGGCTCAGTTTTCTTCCACCCAGGGAGGATCAATATTCAGGGAATTTTGAAAATAAATATCTGGCTTTCAGTTCATTCAAAGGGCAGATCATGCCCATTCTAGTAAGCTGGTGTTTCCCCTCCATGTTAATGCCCACATCTCCTGTTGGTCTGCAGAGCATTTGAACAGCTTATTGTCTCACAACTTGATGCTCTCAGGCTGCTGGAGAACTCTGGATTAATTGCACAACATTTGTTCTTTCTGGGGTTTGGAACTTGGCAGTTGAAAATTCCATTTATGCCCTTCATGATCATCTGCTTCCCATTTACTGCACTTTTGGGAGGATGTGGTTTTCTTGCCAAATTTACAGACAGCAGTGCCACGGATCAGTTTAAGGCAGCAATGAAAAGGTTCTCGAGGCTGAATGAAGTGTGATGCCCCAGTGATGCCAGAGAGATCAGTTGAAAACAAGAAGCCTGGGGAGCCCTTCAAATCAACTAAGATATCTAATGGTAGGTAGAATGACAGAAAATTGGCATCTGTCTTGAAAATCTTTGTTCACTTGGTATCTCTTTTCAAGCCAACATATATTCTATCCCCCCTTGTACTCACCCTGGGCAGTGAAGGTCATCTATTCTGGAAAGCCCCCTAACCATGGTGTGTGACAGCTATTGCACAAAGTAGCTTTATTAGTCAGTAGAAAAAGCAGTCAAACCATTTACTGACAATCTATCCTGCAACATTCTCTTGTTTCGGTGAACTGTCCCCAGAAAAACCTCATCAGGCAGGAAATGTACCCATTTGCACTGCCCTAAATTATTTCTCCTGGAAAAAAAAAAAAAACCAAAAACAAACCAAAAACCAACAAAAAACCAACAACAAACATTACTAGATCTTGCCTGTCAAAACTCTCTTTGCTCACTGAACTGTTCATGGCAAGAGCAAAGCTTGTTTGGCTTATTCACCAGTCCAGGAAACCTTTTTTATTCCCTTTTTTCTTTCTAAGTCTCCAGATTCATGAGAACATTTTACCACGTGCAGCTCAAAGAAAAAGATGAGGCTGATCAAGCACCAGGAATTCAAATTATTGCCTCTGCCTTCAAGAAGACCCAGCCTGAAGAGATGCTGTGACAGTTTATATTTATATGCAAGTCATCACGAAGGACTGCCTGAACAGACACTGAGTGAAAGGTCTTCTCTGACAGAAACTCAGGTAAAATAAATTGAAAATGTTCATTCAGTTTCTAAAGCCTTTAAAACCTCTCCAAAAGTTGAGTTCAGCTCTACTAGAAAAAGTAAATGATCAGGTACACCAGTAAAACCAGATGGCTGTTCTTCCACTATTATGTACTCAAATAAGGGTTGTTTACTTATCCTATAATATAATAAAATAGGCAACACATGCTGGGAGATTTTTATTATACACTAACACATAAACTTGTTTCTGATCAGTGTATATAATCATAAAATAACCAATGCAACTTTATAGAAGAAAGAGTTATTTCTCTTGGGTAAATGGGACAGGATCTTACAGAGACCTTCAGTAACATTTTTAACTATTAGCCTGATATTCTACTTACAGGCAATTACCCTTATCTACTCCCACTACAGGGAAGTGGAGTTTGTCACACAGGTTATACAAAGGAGTTGTAGCTTCACATCAGTAAAAAGTCTTTTCAGTCATTTCACAACGCTTTGTTTTTCTCAATCCACAAAAAGATTTTTGTACCTCCCCCCCCCCCCCTTCATGAAACATTCCTTCAGAAAAGAGAAAGAAGAAAGGATATAGAGGGAGGATCACAAAAGGAAGATGCACAGACATTTTCCACTATCCGTGTCATCCTGAATTCTGGTTTACTAATCTTTGTCCAAATCAAAATATCAGCAAGACCTCTAAGCTTTCTAATAATTTAAATGTTTCTAATTCTTCCATAAACATCCCTGCTGCTTCCATTTGTCACCTGAAGCATCCCAGCTGCTCACATATTAAATCACATTAATGCTGCCACCAAAGCAGCTGAAATTGTAACTAATAAGACTGTATAATCTGAAATTTAAAAAAAAAACCTCTATCAAAACTCAGCTACTCTAAAGCAACAGCCCTCCTCCAGTTTCTTCTTGTCACTGTCTTAAAGCCTACACACATATATTATAAAAAAAAAAAAAAAAAGGGAGTTCTGCCAATTAAGTTGTTTCTCTATAGTGAGTGTGGGATAAGAAAGCAGAGAAATGAATTGCTATCAAGATCCTACAGTGTGTGTCCCTTCTGCTGCTGTTCACACTTTTCATCGCATCTTGCCTTGTTTAAGTGGAATCCAAAGCAAATAAAGAGGAAAGAGAAAGAAGCTGTGTATCTGCCCATCTGCTCCAAGGAGGAAACAAACAATTATTGAAACACAATGAAGTCAAAGCTTTTTTTTGTTGGCTTTTTTTTTTTTTTTCCCATGCAATTACTTACAAGCACTGCCAGACTCAGGGTGTGCAGAGCACAGTGGTATAAAGCACAAGAGTTCATGTTCCAAAGCAAGAGTCAGACTTCACTCCTTTAGCCTTTCTCAGCATCTCTCACCTGCTTTTTGACTTCTCTTTCTCCCCTCAGTTGTGGATTTGAAGCATTTATCTTTCTGCACTGAAGTGACGCAACAGGACAGTGAAGTGGGCAATAAATATTAACAATTCTCTAAGCTGGATTTAAGCTTTCCAACTTTTTGACTTCACTGCATTCTCAGTGGCTGGACTGGGTGAATTCAGTGATTGATTCCAGGGTTATGGGAATCCTATATCTTCCTGGCAAGACCCCTGATTATTTCTTTAAACCCAAAATTGTTTTAGGAGCCCTAAGTGCTGCAAATCTTGTATTGAACAACATTGCTGGCACAAGAGAAACCCTAACAGCTAATGTTGATGTCAATTTATTCTAACTGACATTTTTCAGTGTGGCTCCAGTGTATCTGTGTGTAGATGTAGTGATCGTGGTGCTGCACTTTAAAACACAGGATCAAAAGCTACTCACAGGCACGTGAACAAAAATTCTGCTGGGTACCTGCTGGACAGTGATTTGAAGGCAAAATTCACAAGGGATTCTTCACACTTTGCTTGAGACTTCTGAAAGTTCAGTGTCTAAATCTCAATCCATCCACTCCTTTAGCTGAAGTATTGAAATGTGTGCACTCAGCTCATTCATCTCATCCTAAGCATTAAATGAAAATTTATATAAATCTCTTTTACAACATTCTCTTGTCTAATCTAATGTCTAGAAGCCATAAATTTGGCTGTACTCCAGCCCTGCTGGGTGTGTATCAAAGCTTGTCCATCAATTCAGACTCTCTTGGAGGATTTCAGATTCCATATCAATATGCAAATGTTAACATTGCAAGATCTGAGACACAAGATATGAAATATCTTTAAAACATTGTTCTCTGCTCTTCTATTCTCATATCCTGCCATTCCCCAAAATCAATTCTTAACCCCAGCTCCCATCTTCCCACAATGGTCCATCCTACAACCCCGTCTTCACTGCCCTTTATCCATCTTCCCCACTCATCTTCCTGCACTGTTTCAAATGACTTCTTGCTGCTTATCTACATGGATTGGCAGTTGGAATGCTGAGATCATGGAAAGAAGAATCCTCTCATCTCCCAGAGTCACCACAGCTATGAGGGACTAAAGTTGCACCTCTGCAGGGCTCGACTGCATTTGGAAGTGTCTGTGGGGATGAAGCTTTCAGGGCTTGTTTGTAGGTTGGATCTGTGAGGGAACTGAGAACACAAGAAGGTGTTTTTGGAGAGCTGAAGTTGGCAAGCTTTGCCTTCAGTGTATGCAAAAGGCTTTGTTTCATTATTCCTCAAATGCTTATACCTTGCCTAGATTAGACAAGCTTTCACAAAGCTGTCTAAAACAAAATTAGAGCTGTGCTGCTGTCAATTTTAATTTTCTTTTTCCAGAGGATAAAGCTCTAGACCTTGTAAATGAACACTTACAAATGTATTCATCGTGGGCAAATTCTCCTATTTTTTCCAACCTCATTTCAGAAGCCACAAAATCTCAAGAACTGAAAGATTTCCCTGCAGAGATGTAACATGGAAAAAAAATCAGTCCATAACACTAAATCTGCCTTTTCAGTTGGTAAAATTATGAAAAATTCTGATGAGAGAACTTCAACCTACAGAGTCTTAATTCACCATGACATAGGTCTTCAAATCTGGCAACAGTATTCAGTAGCTTCCAGTGTTTTGCTGATTCCCTTCTATTCCCATTTGAGGAGGTGAAAACCCAAATAGAACTGGCTTTGTTGGGCCTGGAGAAGAGAAGAGAAGAGGAGCTTCAGGGTGAACTTATTGTAGCCTTCCAGTCCCTGAAGGGAGACCACAAGAAAGATGGAGAGGGACTTTTCAGAAGATCATTTAGTGACAGGACAAGGGGAAACGACTTCAAACTGGAAGAGAGTAGGTTTAGATTGGATATTGGGAAGAAATTCTTCCCTGTGAGGGTGGGGAGGCCCTGGCACAGGTTGCCCAGAGAAGCTGTGGCTGCCTCTGGATCCCTGGAAGTGTCCAAGGCCAGGTTGGATGGGGCTTGGAACAAGCTGGGATAGTGGAAGGTGTCCCTGCCCATGGCAGGGGGATGGAACTGGAGGATCTTGAAAGTCCCTTCTAACATAGATCATTCTATGATATGATGATGTGATATAATTTAAGTTATTCAAAGTGCTTTCAATAGTAAGACAACAACATGGACTTTCAGCTGTCTCACAAATATTTAATACTGTTATAATCCTAGAAAATCTGATAAAACTATAGTGATCTGTGCTGTCCTCACAAGATCACACCAGTTACAGCATTTGGACACATTCCCTCTGCTTTCCTTCCCAAAGAGATCTGAGTTTTAAGAAGAATATTTGGCTGAGCATCCACGACGTTTCCTGTAATGTATCAGTTCTATTAAGGTTAAAAGCCTTTAGGCTGTCCCACAAATGCTCTACTGATCATGCACCCTACAGCCATTTCAGCCACTGTTGGAACAAGAATCATAAACAGACTCGTTTCAGAGAAGCAACATCTCACATTTCATGGGATGCACTTTTTCGGTCCCTGTATTAGAAAAATAAGTGGCCTGTGAGTAAGCTTTGGGTGTCCACATCAGAATTTTCCATTTCAGCCACCACATCTGAACCATCCTGTGTGTTTATTCAGTGCTGTTGAAGTCATGCCTGTAAAAACCACACAAGGCATTATTTGCCATTTTTCAGCGTACCAGAGAACAGAGAGAGCTCGATGTAAGACATTCTAAGGTTTTCATTTCTCAGGGAGAGTGGGGATTGGTGTAGAGGGGTCTTATGCTGAAATCCACCACACAGGAACTCTGAGAACCATGGATCATTTTGGAAAACCTGGCTTTTCTGTATTTTCAGCCTTGTTCTGCCAATCTGCAGCACAGACATTCCATTAAAATGAGTTCCTTCCTACTGTCGCTGTTCTGTGCAAATTTCCAGCTGTTTGTGGTTAAGGAGAAAGGCATGTCTAAATAAAAAAAAAAAAAAAAAAGGACTTCTGAGTCTTTTATTATTATTATTATTCCACCAAAATGACAAATTTTTTTGTTAAAAGAAAAAAGTTTCCTCCATAACAGAACTTTGAGCTGCTTAGTTCCACCATAAAAGCACATCTGAAGGACCAGTTTTCCACAGGCACAAAGTTCTCACTTCCTACCAGTTCTACCCAGAATTTTTCAGCCTTGAATACCACCACCTCTGCAAGTCTGCTCCCACACTTCTCCTGGACAGAAGCAGGCACTTAGTAGATCAGTAATTACTACATCTTCTCTCCACTCATCACCTCCATCAACACACTCCCTATTCCATGCAGCTCCTCTGCCAAGTTTTCTAGTGGTGGCATCCTGCCTTTTGGATGGCAGAGCTGCAGGGGAGAGGTGGAATATGCAGCAAAGGAGCTGTTTTTCTTCCCACAGGCTCTCCCAAAGGTGAGAGCCTGACATTTTCACAGCTCTCTCCAGGTTTCCCTTGCAGCTTTTTGCAGAATGGTTTTATTTGTGTTACCAGCTCGTGTAGTTTGTAAGATCCTGGCTGATTCCACAACAGCTTGTTGCCTCCTCCCAGCCCTGCCAGCCCTGTGTCTGCACTCTCACCCTGCACATAAAACAGCATCTCAAAACTTCTGTGAAACTCTTGGGCTTGGATACTTTCAGGAATGGGACAGCCGGAACTTCTTGGAGCAAATTATTGTAGCCACAAGGACATTTATACATAGATAAATCTACAGCTGAAATGTTCAAGGCCAGGCTGGATGGGGCTCTGAGCAACCTGGGCTAGTGGGAGGTGTCCCTGCCCATGGCAGGGGTGTGAATGAGATGATCTTTAAGACCCTTCCAACATAAACCATTCCATGATTCAATGATTTTAATTTTCTTATGAAGGAAAGCTGGAGGAAACCTTAATACTATAAATCAATATTTCATAATTTACCTGTAATACCCTAATTAATTAAAAACCTAACTAATTTCATTGGTATATAAGCCCCATGGATCTTCCAAAGCTAAAAAGAAACAATTTGAGTTAAATAGTTTTAGCTTCTGAGATGACATTGCTCCAGCTTCATATTTCCCAAGGATCATGCCCAGTAAAAGATATTAGCATTCAACATTGAGAGAAGAGTTACAAGTGACATTTTCCTTGAGCTCTTTAACCCAGTCAGCAGTGTCCAAAGTGAAAATGGAGCCATGAATGCTTTTGTGGCCTCCCGGGGTCAGAGCCATGGGCACACGGTGTCATTTTGTGATGTTGGAGACAAATTTACAGAGAAATAAAAAGAAATTTCAGTGTCTACCATTGTCTCACTGAGTCTTGTATTGCCATGACAGTTCTTTAAAACTATTGAAATTTAGAGGAAAGGTGTGGGAGGGAAGGGGAGGAGGAAGGCTGGGTCCAAGTCATTTAACCACAGCTCCAAGAATAGGCGATTTTGTCGTGCAGACGTGACAAATGAATGTTTAGTTTCTGGGGGGGAAAAAAAGGGAATATTTGAAGCAGGGAAACTTCAGACAACCCAGAAACTTGGAGGAGTTTTATAAATGGGGCCTTGAATTATTGTTTTAACGCCGGAGATCAAAAAATATGCAGAGCTATAATTACGCAGCTGAATTAATTTTTCTTCGCGGTGGAAGAGGACGATCGTTCCTCTCACGCCGCGAATTAAACGAGCGAGAGGATTTCAACTAAAGCAGCTTAAATGTCGTGCAAAATGGAGAACGTTGACTCTTGATCACATTAAATTAAGCTAAATCTCCTTAAGCACTTGTGCCCTGGGGGTTTGTAGCAGCGTGCTTGGTGGAGTTTGTTTCCACTGGGATACATTTCCGAGCTTGGCAGCCAAGCCGTGGCACCGCTACTTGACCACACAGCGCTCCAGCACTTCGTTCCTTCCCCCTCTCAACTCCTTTTGGGATGCTTATTCCCTGCCAGAGCTATTTGTGGGCACTGCAGGCAACTGGAGAAGGGAGCTGATCCAGACTAGAAGTAAACATTATTTTCCCCCCAGCAGAACCAGTTCCCCCGTGCCCCTTGATGATGCTGTGAGTGTCACTGGGAGCGGAGTGGGGCCAGTTTTTTAGGAGCTGCTGAGACAGACCTAAATCCACATTTTTTTGGCTCCCATCAGGTGATGTTTTCAGACAGGTGACTCTGCCATTTGACTGCTGCATTTAACACTTCTCTTAAGGGGAAAAAGGAAAAACAGAAGAGAAGCTTTTGGATGCAGAAAACATAAACTTACACACTCATGATCCAGCAAGGGTGTTGGACTGGATGATCTCCAGAGGTCCCTTCCAAACCCAGCCATTCTGGGACTCTGTGATCTGTATAATCCTTAGTTATGAAAACAGGCTGTTTATATTTTTAATGGCATGATGATAAGATAAAATTAGAGATTGAAGTGAATTGCCATGCACATTTACTGCCTTATCTTTGGAAAGTCAAATGTTTAATCCGTGATATTTGGCTGGTTTTCATGATTTACAGGGGAAAAGGTTTCCTTTCCATCTTGTTACAAAAAGTTAAGGCTGCAATTCAATATTAGGACTGTTAGTATACAAAGAGTAATGTAACAAGAACATTTTTATTCTGCCAAGTATTCCACACAAGTCTTCATTCATAAAGTTTATATATCAGACATTTCTACAATCACTTAGAGATGGAAAAAAAGTCCTTTTTTTTTCAACAGGCCCAACAGAATTTTTGGAGGATGGTGCTTTTCTATTTCAGAGGAAAAATAAAACTGAAAGACCAAAAAAAAAAAAAAAAACCCAAAACAAATTCAAAACCAACCAAACAGCCTACACAAGTTAAATATAAAATGAAAGTACTTTTTTTAAATAAGAAAGTACTTGAACATAAACATAAAGTAAAACTTAGGGATTTTTGTAATGATGATTAAGAAACATTAACACATTTTTCACACTGATTAGGCTTATTTGGGATTTTGAGTTGGGAACACCATTCTCCTCTGAAAAAGGCTTGAGTAGTAATTTGATCAACATTGATTAACTACTGTGCAATGTTCGCCATTGCCTGTCCATCATATCACAAAAATAATCAAAAAGTTTAATTGGAATTTTAATAAAAATCAATTTTTAATCAAAAAAACTCAATGAAAGTGTTCATTGAAGCATCTCCATGTCTCTTGAGAGTTTTACAGTAGATAATTTTCAAATTTCTGATGTAGATCATGAGACATCTGCTTGAACTGTTTACTGATTTCTCATGATTTCTGTTATTTGGGCTTGACATCAATAAATAAATGCACTAAACACTAATATCCAAAGCTAGTTGTCATCTGGGATTAGTATTAAATATCTGAAATTTGACAGGTGAGGAAATTTAGTTTCCAGTGCAAGGTTGTCTCAGCCAAACAGAACAGTCATTTCTAACACCAAATACATCAGTTCCTTCTCCAGCCTACACAGGAGGACGATCACTGTGTGGGCCAAAATGTCTCTCTTTTGGTTTTCATTTAATCAGTTGCTCATTAAGACCCTGAAAGATCTAAAAATGGTCTTTACAGTCAACATTCATCATTATCTGCTGGTCATACTCCACCAGTGAGAGAAATAGAGTAATCCACCCTCTACATTAATAATTTCAGGATAAAGTAGAACAGAAAATGCAGCAAAAAAGCACCACTGGAAGTTATCAAGTGCACAAACACAATCTGTGAAGATGATGTTGACATAATTGCACCAGGAAAGCATTTGAGGGTCCAGGTGGCTACACAAGGTAAATAATATCAGTGATGTCATAGTAATGGAAAAAGGCAAAATTATTGGGTGTATAAATGAGGATATTACTTATTTCCTGCATAAAGCAGAACTTCATGATGGTAAGCAGTCAAATCATCATGATAAAGACTATTTAGGAAGTATTTTTCAAGGAAGCTTTGGATCTACTGGAAATAATCCAGAGGCCAGCAGAGGGTTTGAGGAGACATCAGGAAACTGCAGTGTAGGGGAAAAAGTCAGAGGGAAAGCCATGATTTTTCCAAAAAAAAAAAAATAAAAAAGGAGATGAAGGGGACACATCATAGAATGACAGGGTCACAGAGTGCTTTGGGTTGGAAGGAACCTCCCAGATCATCCAGTTCCAAACCCCTGCCATTGGCAGGGTCATCTTCCACTAGAGCAGAGTGACATGGCACGTCCTGTATTACAAAGGACCTTCAGCAGGGAGGCAGGAATAATTTTGCCATGTCAGATAGGACAAAAAAAGGCACTGGCCAAAGCTGGGAGGGGAAAATTGTGGGTGGGATGTCAGGAGAAATCTTTCTGGCGTTGAAAAATGGTTGAAGCCTTTGAAAAATGAAATGGTGAAAATGTAGAGTCTCTGTCACTGGAGGGTTTTTGGAAAAGATCAGACAGAAAACCCATGGGAGGGATGGCTGAGACTGCCCTGGGGGTGGACAGTGGGTGGGTTGATGTCTTGAAGTCTCTTCAAGCCCAGTTCCCCTGGGCTTTGCTGGGCTTCCAGCAGTCACAGAAGGTTGGTCCTTGAAGTGCAGTGCCAACAGAGTTGTCTTCAGGGGTGGGCAAAGTAAATAGCCTTTGAAACAAATGAGAATTTCAGAGGAAAAAAACAATTTATAGTACTGTAACATTTTTACATCCGTACCAGTAAATCATTTCCTAGTCAAACTGGCCTGAACAATGGATTTAATTCTTCTAATTTCTCTTTTTTTTCTGAGAAGTTCAGAAACTAACGAGAGAAAAGACAACTTTTCTGCTCTTTTTATTTTTTTTTTTCTAGAAACTAGATTAATGTAGAGGAGATACGTCACCTTATCATTAAGAAATTTCTGTATTTCTGTAAATTACTTATTGATCCTTTATATACAACAGTAATAGAAACTGTGGAAAATAATGAGAAAAAAATCCATATACTTTATATAGATTTAGAAATCAAATACCTATATTAGGCTTTTTTTGACTAATATTAATAACAAATAATGGCAGTAGAATGTGCAACAAAAGATGTTCCAGATATTGAATGCTAAAGACTAATGGAGGATAGGGCAATTATTAGCACAGTCATATAAGATATAAAAAATCACATACAGTAGTAGTATATTAATAATAAACTGAAGAACTCCACAGAAACAATGATTGGTTGCCTTCATATTTTATTTTTATATATATGTAATTGAAAAAGCTGGTAATTAGGGGTTTTTTTGCTAAGTATGCTGTAATAAATTGTTGCTGTCCTGATGAGGCACTAAGCAGAAATCACTGATGGGGAAATATTTGCATTTAGTTAATGAGGTGGAGAGTTATTTCATTACCTAAAGTATAACCCATTCTTTTACAAAATTATGTTTATTTCTTTCAAGCCACTCTACAGCCAAATTTTACTTTGGGAAGGGCACTGAGTGTTTTGTGGATTGTATCACTGGCCAAAGGTTAAGATAATCAGTAAATCCCTGATCATCCTAATTATGGGAGAGGTTGGAAAAATTACCAATTACTGACATCTGTGAAGCTTTATATTTTTTTTGGTCCTATTTTTTTCCCCTGACTAACAACAAAACCTGAGCACTATGCATTAAAAATGGAATTAATTAACCATGAAAGCTGGAAAAGTCAGGACTCCGTGGTTCTGCTTCACTCTCTGTGCTGCCCATTAACAAATCCTATTCTTTTTCATGCTGTCCCATGATCTGGGGTGAGCAAAGTGTGGTTGGACTCCTGCCTTTTGAGGGATGGCTGAATATCTTTCTTTTGCCAGTGGCTTTTTTGACCTTCCTAATGGAAAATTGCCTCCTGACACATTGAAAAAAACTCTCCATGGACATGAATGTGAGACCAGACATCTGGGACAGGATTCAGTTACCTGAACATCTGTGGTTGCTGCTATTTGAGTTGTTCTGGTCCTGCTTAACTCCCAGCTGGTCAGGAATAGGACAGGTGTTCCCTGAATCCATCAACATGGGTGTCTCCAATCCCCTGGCATTTCTCAAATATCCACAGGTGTCACGTTAGGACAAGGAAAACAAATGCCCAGGACAGAAATTTCTCCCCTTGCACTCATATATTTAGATGATGAAAATGCTCTGTCCAGGTTTCAGTCTGGATCTTGTCCCTGCCTGTGCTGGGTCTGCCTGAGATGGAATTAATTTTCCCCCTGGCAGCTGAGATGCGTGTTGGGAGCTAGAAAGGTGTTGGGAACACACCAGCTGAGCAGTGCTGGCACAGCATCCACCTCTTGGAGGAGTCCAGAGGAGGCACCGAGATGATCAGGGGGATGGGGCAGCTCTGCTGTGAGGAAAGGCTGAGAGAGCTGGGGTTGTTCAGCCTGGAAAACAAAAGGATTTGCTGTAACTTAATTGTGGCCTTCCAGGACCTGAAGGGAGCCACAGGAAAGGTGGGGAGTGAGTATTTACAAGAGCATGGAGTGACAGGAAAAGGGGGAATGGCTTCAAACTGTCAGAGAGTAGGTTTAGATTAGATTTTAGAAAGAAATTCTTGACTGTGTGCGTGGTAAGACCCTAGAAAAGGTTTCCCAATGAAGCTGTGGCTGCCCCATCCCAGTGTTTAAGGCCATGTTGGATGGAGCTCTGAGCAAACTGTGCTAGGGGAGATGTCCCTTCCCATGGCAGGGAGCTGGAACAAGGTGATCTTTAAGGTCCCTTCCATCCAAACTGTTCTACGGTTCTGTGATTTCCTCCAACATTCCTCCCTTCTCAATAGGCTGGTGGTGGGCAAAATCCTGGGAAAGGACACAGTCAGGAGAGATGATCCAAACTGAACAATCCATAGCATGTGCTCAGCAATAAAATTTAAGAGAAGGGGGTGGGAAGGAGCATTCCTTATTACAGTGTTTGCCTTCCAGAGCAAACCCTAAGCTCAACTGAAGCCCTACTTCCCAGGAAGTGGCTGGACAGCCTCTGCTGATAGGAAGTAGAGAATAAAACTTTTGTTTTCCTTTGCTTCTGCATGAGGCCTTTTTGCTTTTGCTTTTTTGAACAGCCTTTTTGTTGATCTATCAGTTTTTTCCACCTTGTTTCCTTCCCCCACCTCCATACCATGCTGAGAAGAGCGGTGTGGTGGGCACCTGACACCCAGACAGGGTCAACCCACCACACCAACTTAAACTTAAAACTACCACACTGTGCCATGTCACCAGGATGAGTAAAGCCAACTGGTCACTCTTGGTGGCCCAAGGACCACAGATAAGCCCGTGCCTGTGGTTATTCTGCAGATGGTTTCACACCGTAACATTCTGGGCCAAAAAGAGAGGGTTCTGGTTGCATCGGTTACAGCAGTAATGAGGAAAGTAAGAAACATGTTATTATTTTGATTGCACCGTAGTAACTGAGTAATTACACACAGGGGTAATTCAGGAATGACTACAGAGAAAAGAGGGCCATAATTAACTACTCCATCTTGCAACATAGACCCTTATTTGAGGGAATGACATAATGACATGGAAGTTCTCTCTCTATTTACAAAGCTAAATACCATAGAAATAGTTCTCAGCACAGTCAAATTGTTCACTTTAGGGAAATGCTGGAACAAAAGCTTTTGAAGGAAAACAACAAGAATTATATAGGTATGAAATTGTAGATGAGTGTGTAAATGGTTAAACTGTGATGACTGGGATACATTTTCATGTTTGGGGGGAGAATAAAGTCTAACTGACTCTTTTCCAACTATCAGATTGAATGCCTTTTCATGTACAGGTTTGAACTGCCTTTCTATAAAGATCAGGAATTTATTATATTTTTTGAAAATGACATATTAGAAATCCTGGACCCATCTTCAGGGCTCACTAGAAAGTGAAAAAATGAGATTAACCCAATAAGCAAAACCTCTGTTTTAGCCATTTCAGCCTCTTCAGAGGGTTCAGGATATCTATTATCTAATTTCTCTACTGTGTCTGACCCCTGACCAGCTCCATCATGTACACAGGGCTTTACAGAGGCTCAGAGTCCTTTTCTATGAGAAATTCTTCTTTTTTCACCCTTAAAAATTCCCTTTTCCCATTCTTTAAAAGTGTCCCACTAGCTTTAAAATCAGAATTAATCATTGCTCTTTTTGCTTACTCCACAAAGCTGCTGGTACCCTCCAGAAGTTTGCATCTTCCTGGACTAAAGCCCTGGGTAAGGAAAAACTACATCAGTATTTCCAACAGAGAAGAAAGGTAGACACAACAGACACATTTTAATTGATGATTAAATATAAATTGATGATTGATGATAAGCAGAGAAGGGATAGCTCCCCATGACAATTTTTTTTCACTCTTATTTAGACTAAGGCATATCTGCACCTCTTTCCATTCCAAGGGAGTATCAGCTTGCTTGGCTTCCTGGGATGCAAACAGATTTACTGAAATTATCACAAGATATATTCTCCACCTACCCCATCATATTTCCCTTATTTTGATTGTTTTCAATGATGGGTAAATAGGAGGAAAAGCAAAATGTAGCAAAAGCTGTTTTATTGCACAAACCTTCATAGACACATGGCATAACAAAAAAAAAAAAAAAAAACAAAACCAACCATAAAACGCTAAAAAAAGGCAGATTTTTGCTGGATTAACCAAAATTATGAATCTCAGTTATTCAAGACTCACTGTAGCTGCAATAGCAGAGCTAACTAAATATTTTAACCCTTATCTTACACTACACCAGTGCAGATTTAATTCTGTGACAGATGGCTATTTAACTACAGAGTTCTGCAGACAGTGATTCACGTCCTCCCCTTGGCAACCAGCTCCACAGCCCAGTTTTTCTTGTGGTTACGAAATTTTCCTTGTAGTTGTGCGGTTTCCTCTAATATTTGATTTGATTCCTCCCTGCTGTCTTGTAAACCCATTTCTTCTGCCCAAAATGATGAGAAGGAATAACTGATGCTCGTCTCTTATGTAACATCTATTTTAGCCACCCTCAGTTAATCTCCAATCTCTGTTTTTCTCTGGAATCCCACAGCCAGTTCTTTGGGGTTTCTCTCTTGACCTTACTTGCCCACCTTCCTCATTCTAGCAGCTTTGCCTGAGCAAACTCTGGTCCCTCTGTTTTACTTAATAGCAAACTTGCAGTGTTTTAAGTATATCATGGGAAAAAAAAATTAAATATAGAAAAATTTTAAACACTCTTTGGAATACCTTTTAATGTAAAGCCAATGCCATTCAAAGGCTTCTTTTCCCTTAAGACCTAAATGTGACCAAAAGCAACACGAAACTTCACCCAAAGATGGGTGAGAAGAGAGTAAGAAACAACTTGGAGATTTACACCTTTTCTGCAGCTCCCTGGTCCCTCCTGCTCACAGAACCAGTCGGTTTTTCTAGAACTCTGGGAGTTATCTAGAAAGATTTGACATTTTTCTTGTAAAGAAGGTGCCTCTAAACTTATTTTCTCTGATCATGAGCCTGCAGGAAGTTAAACTGCAGGGAGTACCTTGGGTTTGTGGGTTTTCCGAGCTTTGTTACCCGGAGAGACAAAAGGAGAGGGCAGAGAATGACTGAGCCATCACAATACTGGAAATGGCCAGCCTGACCCACTGACCTCTGAAGCAGCAAAAGTCATCAAACTTCCCGTTTGCTCTCTGGGCAGAACAGGGGGAAGTGTAGTTATTTCCCTCCCTCACTGCCCTCTTGCTGTGTCAGGATACCCACATACTATCAAATCATCACTTCCATACCAGGGTGGGGAGAGGCTTGTTACAGGAAGAAATCAACTGCAAACAAAGCAGAGTTGTAAACTTATCAGAGGAGCCTTCTCAGAAGCAGGAAAACATTTATAAACCTGGGTCACTTCTGGGAAGTTGGTGGCGTAGGGACATCGGGGTGGCAGGACTTGTGGAAACAGCGATTCTCCCCTGGTGTGCCCCAGCAGGATGAGCAAGGAGGCTCAGAAATTTCCTTCTTTATCTGAATCTTGTGCAACACGTGGCAGTGAAGTGCAGGAATCACCCATTCATTGTGCAGTAACAATGCACAGCATTTCAAAGGAGCAGTTTACACGGAGAGGGGTTATTTTGCCCTGCCGAGTGCAAAGGAACACCCATTTCCCCCCGACGAGCAGAAATCTGCCTCCCAGACTGATTCACCGCTTCTGTTAATGCCACTACGAGGATCTCATTTCCTGGGAAGTTCCAAGCAGTGAAATCACTCCTGACACCTTGTCCCTGCCCAAGAACGAGGCGCAGTTTTCACACCAAAGTGGCTGCACGATGTGAAGTTTGGATGAGGATAAGAGAGCGAAGTGTCAGGAACAGCTCGAATTGTGTGACACAGGACATTAGAATGTCCCAGCTGGAATTTGTGTCTCCAGAAGTGCAGGCTTTGGTGCTGGCAGAAGGCATCTCACCGTGGTTATTAGATCACAGAGTCACAGAATCCCTGCTCGTCTCTGATCACACCCATCCATGGGGTGTTACTGAAATTCAGAGTATCAGCCCGGAGAGGAGCTGTCTCCAGATGGTAAAATGTGTAGCATTAAACTTTGTCAGGGTTTAACCACGGTTTTATCCCTTCTCTGATCGGAATGGAGAGGAGATTCAGTAGAGGAAAGAAAATAGAACTTGTGGTTTGAGGTAAGAACAGTTTAATAATTGAAATAAGTAAAAGTACCGAAGAAGAGGAAGAAGAAGAAAGAAGAAAGAAGAAAGAAGAAAGAAGAAAGAAGAAGAAAGAAGAAAGAAAGAAGAAAGAAGGAAGAAAGAAAGAAAAAAGAAAGAAGAAAGAAAGAAGAAAGAAGGAAGAAAGAAAGAAGAAAGAAAAAAGAAGGAGAGAAGAAGAAAAAAGAAGAAGAAATTCTCTAATTTTTTTAATTTTAAAGAATTTTTATTTTCTTCTTGCTATAGAATAAGCAGCTTTTTTTTCTTTTTTTTTTCTTTTTACTTTTTTTTTTTTTTTTAATTCTTTTCTTTTTTTTTTTTCCTCTCCTTTGGAATCTCATTTGCCCAGAAAGAACCATCTCTGGGTGCAAGATAACTCACCCTTCAATATATTCATCTTTTTCTCACTGGCAGGCCATACATGAACCATTACCAGCTGTTGGGTGACGATTTTGCAGCTCTGGTGGTTTCACAAGAACTTGCCTCTTTCTAAGCCTCTTTCTCCTGGGTCTGTCTTCAATGAGCTTGAAAAGGTCAGGAGTTCATTCCATTTGAATCAGACAAAAAACCCCAAACTTTTTACCAAATATGAGAGTTTGAGAAATAATTCTCAGGAAGGTGAAGAAGAACAGTTTGGAAGGAAGAGAGAAAATTGTTTATGCAACATGTTGTAAGTCATCAGTGAAATCGGGGCAAAGCCAGCACAAAGAGCACAATGTGGAGAGGAAAGAAAAAATATCAGATCAAATAGGACACCAAAGTATCCTTTTAATTAGTTATATATTATACTGTCTGATGGAGATCATTCTAAGGCACTGCTCTGCCTTTTCAAAATATTAAAAGCACCCTCAGAGCTACAGGGCAGCAAGGACAGTGTTTAAACCCTCAATTGCAAAGAAACTGGTATTAAGCTAAAAATACTGACTGTGATTTCATCCTGTGTTATTATGTCAATAAAAAATGAGAATAAATGTGATATGAAAACTGTAACTCGGGGTATTTGCATGGCAATAAAATGTTCCTTTTGAAGTTTTAATATTAAAATATTCAGGAGAGCTTGCTGCTAGTAATAGAGTTGCTGTAAAAATACAGGCAATTAATTTCCACACACCCCTGTTTCAGCTTAGAGGTTCTGTCTCCATCAGAGGGAGGAAAATTGAGGCAATCACACATCACAGACATTCAGAAATGTGAGTGAATTAGAGGCAGAAGCCCCCAGAATATAAGGCTGAGATTTGAATTCCTAGTTAAGTCCAATATCTTTGAAAATCTCTCACCTCAGGGAAAGCAAAACACAACTTGGGTGTTGGCCTTCTCCATCCATATTTAGGTGCATGTTGCAGTCTGAGACTGGAACAGTCTGAAGTTCTGCAGACATCTTGGTTTGGGGATTTTTTTTCTTGTTTGTTTCTGTTTGGTTGGGGGTTTTTTGTTTGTTTGTTTGTTTGTGTTTTTGGGGTTTTTTTTGTGGATTTGTTTTTTGGTTTTGTTTTTGTTTTTACCAGCTCTTACTTGGATAAGAGCTCTTACCTTTTTTTTCCAGGATAACAAATATTGCCTAACATAATTTGTCTGAGACCAGAATGGAATTGGTGGCCAGGCCAAAAGCAAAATCCAGGGCCCTCCCTCCACTCTCACTTTCTAGACATTAGCTCATGTTCTTTGAAAACTGAATGCTGCAACCTCACTGCTATCACAGCCTGCTTTGAGCTGTAATTTGGGATGACTTTGGCTTCTGTTGTGATTAAATTGGACTCTTATCATAACCCAAATAGGAGCTCTCGTTGTGTGTTTTCCCAGAACACAACAATATTGGCTCAGCCCCAAGCTGGCACTCTGCACCCCAGGCCTTGGCTGGGAAACGGTGTCTGTAAATACATCCACATGCAAACGCTCCTGTACACACACACACATCCACACACTGCTCCAGGCACTGAGATGTGGCAGGGTCAGAGTCTCCAGAAGTGGTGCGGAAGCTGGAAATTTATTTGGGATGTAAAAAAGGACCTTGGTGCTGTTTGAGATGCGGGTTCCTGCTCTTGGTGTCTGTGAGGCCACTGAAGCCTTTCAGAGACCAGCACTTAAGGAGCCCATGCAAAAGAGTTGCTCCAAGTTTTTAAATAAAGTTTTAAAAAAAAAAAAAAATCATTATTTTTCCTTTTATTTGACAACCACCCCTGGAGACACCCCCTTCCTTCCCCAGCTCCTTGCATTGCTGGCTCCATTTAATCAAGGCAGGCATCCCCACTTTCCATCTCCTTGTGAGTAGGGGTGGAGAAAACTCGTTGCACATCCCACCCATCAGAACTTCCTGGCAAGTCATTCGGGTCTCACTGCCTCCTTATTCTGCTTGCTTGAAGGATCTATTTTTTTTAAAAAAGTCCTTCAAACTGCCTGGTAACAAGCCCTGTGTCCGGATGCCAGAGGGACAACACAGAGCCACTTTGTGAAGAAGGAGGTTGGCTCTCCTCCCCACTCACAGGGAGAAGGGTCTCACTCAGAAACACACTTGGATGGTGCTGAAAGACCTTTGTCAGGCCGTCAAAGGGTCCCTGCACCTCGCTGGAGCCGGCCTTGGGAGAGGGGAGGAGGGAAATCCCCATCCCAAGGCTGACTCTGTCACACTGGGAGATTAAGAATTGGCCTTTGTCCTTGGTAAGAGTCAGGGAGGGAAGGGATAGCTCCTGGGAGAAGCCTCGCTGTGTCCAACACACTTAGGCCAAGACCGTGGCAATTCCCCTTGGTGAGCTGTCCTGGTCCTGTCCCCTCCTTGTATCTTCAGGCTGCTCTTTGATTGTCTCCAAAGGGCATTTCTCCTCTGCTGAATCACAGTGTGTTCTGTTTGCCCCTCTTTCCCAGACAGCAAAAAGGATGCTGTTCAAGAAGCACCCGAAGGAACTGAATGTTATAAATCCCCCTGATGCAGGAGAGCAGTTGTCTACTCAGCAGCTGTGAGCCCTGAATACAATGTGCTTCCCACTGCAGCAAGCCTTTGCTTGGCAAAGCTTTTCCACCCAATGACTTATCTGCGTGGGCAGCAACACTTCCCTGTTGGTCTCATTCTTCCAGCCTCCCTCTCCCACCTCCGCCATTGTCAACCTTTCAGTCACAGCTGTGACCCAGTCTAGCAGCCCTCTAGCAGTTTCTTTTGGCCCCCTTTCAGGCTGTTTCAAGCTGTTTGACAAAGCCTTGAAATGACTTAATCCAAGGAGAAAAGGTTTGCAGATTACATTTGCCGGGGTAACTCCTGGATTTAGGTTTCCTGCCTCGCTCTCAGCTCAGAGGAGGAGGTGTGTTCCTGGGTGACATAATGCCAGCAGCAACAGACTGAGTAGCACAGATTGTGGTGATAACTCTCTGCAAAAGCCTCACAGGCCTCAAGTCCTGCCCTGGTGGATCAGGGATGAGGTTTTGCTGTCCAGCACGAATATCCTGCAGACCTCCATCACTGGAAGGATGGTTTGCATGTCCTTCATCTCCCCAATGTTTGTCGCTCACTGGACAAGATGTGATCTTTTCCCTCAGGTAGTTCAGCTTTGCTAAATCCCTATTTGTTTATCACCCTAATTTTTATTGCCATTTCAATTTGTAATGAGGGGGCTGGGTAAAAACAAGAAATGAAGCAGAGCATCCAGGGATTTTCAGCCAGCTGAGGGGCAGCTTGTAACTTCTACAGAAGCTATGGAAACGCCCTAGACACAAATTAAGAAGGAAAATCAGGTCTAGAAAATGCTTTGGGGCATCTTTTTCAAATGTGATGTATTTAAGAAAAAATGTTTTCTTCTGTGACAACAGAAAATAAAAGGAAATTCAAGACAAAGTACAAAATAGAAACAAAAGAAAGGCTCCATCGTTCATGGTCCAAGTCAAAGCTGTGCAACTGGGAATGCTACTGAACTTTTTATCAGGGAAAATGAGAGAAGAGGCTCCCAATATTCTCTACTCCCAAATGTCTCCTTCCAGCAGTTCGGGTTTAAATCTAACTCTATGTTCAAGTCCTTTTCCAAGTAGGAGTATATTGGGATTGCTGGCCTTAGGTCTGATTTTTGATTTTGACTGGGGCTAAAACAGAGGAGAAAGCAGGAGGAGAGACTTCAGTTCCCGAAAGTGTTTGATTCAGGACGGAGTAAGTCCAGAGAACACAGAGTGTGCAAAGAAGATGCTGTGGCCTGAAATACAGGAGGTGGCAGCAGCCCTGTGAGAAGTTTGATGGTAGGAGCTGAGCAGCCTAGTGCTGTTTGCATGGTGAGCTGATGGGTGAAGAACATCTGCACTGAAAGGCAATGAGGAAAGATGCTGGAGACCCGAGACAACAAATTCCTCTAAAGGCAGTGACAAAGGTGGGAAATGCATCAGCATCAGGGACAGGTATTAAGCAAAGAAAGGTACAAAGGCCAGACACTTTGTGGCTGCTCCATCCCTGGAATGTTCAAGGCCAGCTTGGATGGGGCTCTGAGCAAGCTGGTCTAGAGAAATATGCCCCTGCTTATGGCAGGACAGTGGGAATGAGGTGATCTTTAAGGTCCCTTCCAATCCAAACCATTCTATGATTTATGATTCTAAAAGTGGGACTGGCCCATTTTGCAGTATGGAACACGAGAGAAGCAAATCCTGTTGGGGTAAAAGTTAATGAGGAAGGTCTGAAATAAAAAAAAAAAAAAAAAAAAAAAAAAGGGTGGAAATGTTATGAGGTGTGGGAAAAAGAATAGAGGCAAAAAGGGATGAAGCGTTTTGACAAGGGATGCTCACAGTGCAGCAAGCTCAGTCCCATCTCAAGCCTGCTTGGCTGAAGGAACAAAGCAGACCAACCTTTCCAAAAGTGCCTGAAAAGAATCAGAGAACAGCTCCTGCTGTGGCTGGATCTTCAGTCTCCAGTTCAAACACAGCATGGGCTGTTTGTTCCCACAGTGCAGGGCTGACCCTGAAATCGTTCACGAGCCTTTGCTCGCTGCAGGCCCGGCTGGGGGCAGAGTTCCAGCCATCTGCTGCTATTTTTAAAACTGCAGGTTGCAGACGGTTTTCTTTAGTTACCACCCCTCTGGGGATTGCCTTAAACAGAAGTACAGGGAGCAGCAGGGCCCCTGTGAGCATCCCAGGGATCCTGGGGGACTGAAGTGCAGCAGGAAAGGAGGCTGGACTGATTCTGTACAAATGAGAGTGTTTGATGGAACATCCATTCCTGTGACATCTCAGCTCTGGAAGGGCTGGGAGGCTTCAGGCTTTGATGTGTAACCACCAGGCAGCAGCTGGGCAGGCTGAGAGAACTGAATTTGGGTAAGGAAGATGTGGAAAAAAGCATCACTGTCAGAGGTTTCTTGGATGTAAGTGCGTGCTGAGGACCATAGAAATGGACAGATGAAGTTTTATACTCAGAAATTTCACTCTCCCTCTCGTTGGAAACATTACTTTATACACCCAAATTCCAGGTTTCTCCAACAGCCTGGCACCCCATGGGATGCCCTTCCTACTTACATCTCCACCAGGGTAACTTTTGGCTCCAAGAATTCCCAGGGAATGCCCCAGTTTTGCCATGGCTGTCCTGTCCCACATCCCATAAAAGGCTGAGATCCTGCAAATCCTCACAGAACAGTCAGTCTGCTTCCAGTCTGAGGGACAGATTAATCAGACAACCAAAGTGTTAATGTTCTGCTGGGTTTCTATCTCAGTATAGGCAAATAATTTCTGTCTATATCTAGATGTGATTAGGAGGCAGTTGACACATTTGAATATAAAATCTTTCTTTCTCACCAGACAGGACTAATTTAAAGTCTTCTCCAGTGCTTGTCATTCTTGCTGGCAAGGAATTACATTTTATTTCTCATCATTTATATATTTGCCCTTTGGATATTGAACTGAGCTATAACTTCAAAACTGGAGTGTAAAGATCCAAGTCAAATATTGCAAATGATTTTATTTTCATTGAAAAATTGATGATTCTTTAAAAATACTTTATTTAAAACTATAGATGCTGTTTGCACATATCTGCATAGGCATATACAAGGGAGACAGAATCTATTAGAGTCTATTGAGATCAATATTGTCAGGGAATTTTGCAGTTATTCATCTAAATATAATTTTGCCATCTGAATAGTTTTCATGTTTCCCTAACTGAATTCAGCAGACCTGAAGTGACTTTAATAGATATTTAAGAATTTGCCTCACACGTGGACTCCTACCTTGCCAGCATCTAAATTTAGATGTCTTGGCTTGCGAGTCGAAATTAATCTTGTCTGGAATAACAGAACTATACTGTGCCTCAAAACCATTAAAAGTAATAAACTGCTTCAAAACATCCACAGAATACAGAATGAAATGATAATTTTTTTCCCTCCAACATAAAAGCACAATAATTTACAAACAAACAAACAAACAAAAATAGAAAAGAAAACCAAAATGAAGCAATAAAAAGAACTGTTCAATCATTTCTATGAATTTAATATCAGCTGCAAGTTGAATCTCCATCTAAATTCACCCAAGAGCTGCGTTACATCTTTGCTGGGATAACAGGAGTTGGGAAAGTGTGTTCCACACAGACTCATTAGTAATTTTACAGAAGTCTGGCCCACATGCTTTCCCATATGTGAGGCTCCATGCACAGGATGTTATACACCTACATCTGCACACTTTATTTTCCTGAGTCACATGGAAGTCATACTCCAGTCTGAGAATCCAGCTTGGCACCACAGAGTGTGGGATCCCACTGGTTTCCATACCTCACCTACCACCAAATCCCACATATTGCCAATTAATTAAATTTGCAGACCCTGCAGCTCTTCCAGCTCTATTCCATTTTCTTTATTCAGGCAAAACGCTCAAGTTACTTTACTAAGTGAATCTCTTAGAGCTGTGCATTATTTAAATCATTTAAGTTGATTTATATCTGGAATAAATGTATGGTGCTGAAACCCTACAGTTTTTCTGAGGCTATTATTAAAATTTAACAATGAATTCAATGTTTGAATGGGCTCAGGAAACAGCTATTATTCATCAAGGAGCCAAAGTCAAGGCTTTTTAACAATATTGGACAAAACTGGTTAATTGGACAAACAATCCCTTAAGAAAAGAAAGGGGTTATTGTTCATGCAGTGGAAACCCCAGCATAGTAATTAACCACTCTGGGTGTTTTGACAAAGGTCAGAGGCAATAGAAGCTCAAAATGCTTGAAATTCTATGAGAGAAGCCCTCATGTGACAAGGCAAAGTACTTGCAAAAGGACATAAACAGAACTCAAACTCATGAATCTCAAGTGCCTGACTCACTTAAGTGTTCACACAGAGACTCAGTTGTCTTTAAGGTCCCTCAAAGCCAAAAGTTCAAGTCCTGGACACGTCCACAGCTTCCCTCTTGCCAAAGCTTGACCAGGAGTCAGAAATCAGTAATTTCTCTAAGTTCTCTGAAAATAGTCCCTCCCAAATTCCACATATGAAGAGGACCAGGGCTCTTCCCAAAAGTGTCATTCCTCTTGTTTGGTCTTAACTTCGCCAAAGTTCATGTCCATGTACCCACTGGACAGAGAGAGGTGGCCACTGAGAGTAACTCCCTCCTAAAATGTCACCAGAGCATATTATTTCTGGACATGTTTGTATTAGTAAGTAAAATTTTCCAGTGCTTCTCTGCTAAACCCAAGGGCAAACTGCTTCTGGCAAGAGTTTCCTTGGCAGTTCTTGAGCAGGTGTTTCCTTGGGTTTTTGCAGTAGTGAAGTACAACTCTCACATTCCTGCCAGACTTCTACCTGCAAGCCATGGACGTGGAAATGTGGACCTACATCCATGAAACATTTTCTCTGCCTTCTATAGACAAAGGCTCACAAAAAAAGATGTAAATTTGGCAGCCTAAGCAAAGAAAAGAATGAGAAAGAAAATGCCCTAGAGACAAAATACCTGCCTATGGCAAATAAACTGCAGTCTGTCAGTTCAGGCCTCTTTCATGACTCACCTTTGCAAAGAAGACTCATTGAAGTACACTTAGAAGATTAACAGAAGTGGAATGACACGGACTAGCAAGGAATGTGTGTCAGGGTGGCACAACAGGGATCTTTCTGGCTCTCACACATTGAAAGAGGTGGTTGAGAATCACTCCCTTGCCTGGCTTGAGTCTTGACCAGCCGGAGTTGAGGTCAGATCTCTTACAGCACACATGAAAGCACTGATGTCCCCTCCCTTGTGTGAGCAAACACTTTTCGTGCTACCATGACAACACAAAACACTGGAAAGCCAGATAGGAATAGAACTCAACTCCTTTTTCGCTCCTTGAACAATGTTAAAACAATTTTGGGTAAATCAGATCTGGCTCCAAGACAGAAAATACAGTTACAGTACAAGTGGCCTCTCTTCCCACACAGGACTGATGGGATGGAGTATCAGGCAGGCCCATCCTTTCCTCATCTCCCTTTTGGTGCCAGTTTCTTCTTCATTAAGCAATAACTTGAAATGGTGAAACCAGAAAAAAATTGTAGATCAGGAAACCAAGTGTGTTCTGCACCTTGTTGTTTCTATAGTCACAACCATCTGCTGAACACAGTGATACCTGCAAGTTCTCCAGTTACTTTTCAGGGGAAAAAAATTAAAAAAAAAAATAATAAAAAAAAATAAATCTATGACTGTTTCCAGCAATTGCACTTAACAGCCACTTTTTGCCAAGGGTTGCTGTTTGGCTCCCATGCTTCCAGGGAACATTGTTTTGTTTGCTTTCAATGGCGAAGAAAAAATGAATTAATAAATGGTCCCTCCAGGTTTTTGTGTAGGAGTGTGGATACACCCTCCAGAACGGGGAACTGTGCACAAGCTGAAGGGAGAAGAGATTAAATGAAGGGCTCACCTTTAATTGCTATTAGTCCTTCTCAGGGCCTTGAAAATAAAGGGTGGAGGAAAAGAAGAGAAGGGGGAAAGAAATTTCTAGAAATGCTACCCAAAAATGGGCAAATAGTATCACTCTGTTGATAATTTTCCACAAGCTTCTTAATCCCAGCTCTAAGACAAGAATAGAAACAAAACAGAGGAAATGGCACAATGAGGGCAATTCATGGCAAACTTTAGAGCATGACAGGTCAGGAAGTCCAGGAAACCATGAACAGGGGAGTGTATTGAGTTTCTGGGATTCTTTTTTTTTTTTATCAAAATCTATAAATCTTGTGGCACAACGATTTAAAAAAGGTGCAGACCTTTCGTTCAGGCAGGCACAGCTCAGGGGCAGTGGGGTATTGAGTTCAGCTGAGGTGAGAGGAGAATGAATCCTTCTGAGTGCTAACAAAGTGCACAAAAAGTTGCCTTGTGTGCCCTATGACACTTCCCTCCATCTATTCTTTGTTGCTGTGTTTATTTTGTGCTCAGCCTTTACCAAATCCTGAAGTATACTATGGGGTTTTTTTTACAGTATTACAGGCAATGGGCCTGACATCCATATCCAAAGACTTAAATAGAGGAACAGGAATGTCACAGGCAGGTTTCCATGGATACATGGAAGTGGTCAGGAGCACCTAGAAAGTTTTATGAGGAAACAGAGACACACAGACATAAATAACTGATATGATGGTGAATTGGGGGTTTGTAAGGTGAGAGATATTTGGGGTCAAATTTTGCTTTCCCAAAACAAACAACAGTCTGTGTGGCTTCAGCAGGAATAGGATTTCACTGAGAGGGTTTAAACTAAGTCCTACTACTGTCAAATCAGAATTTAGCCTGTGAACTCTCTTTGCAGATCTGAACATATCAGATTTGTCCAATAGCAAAAGGGAATCTTGAAGTCAACAAGAATTGTGCCTTCTCAGGAACATCTTTCACAGCCCCACGTGGCATATTAATTTCAAGAACCTAACATTATGTGATCTCGTCAATGGCTAATGTCTAATTAGCAATTAATCTATTTAAACACAGGTTGGATTTCACAATTCAGCTCTGGAAAGTCTATAAAAGGATACATGTGTCCCCAGAAGAAATTCAGGGCTAATTCCTGTAACATGAGACAAATACCCAAAATATGGTACTTTCAAGGACATCAGGCTTGAATGAAACCCAGAACCATTCTTGACATAGATGTTTACTAGAACCCAGGCTTCATCTGAATCATAACAGCCATGTTCTTAAAATAATTTATTGTGTGGCTCTTGGCACGTCCAAACTTCAGCTGCTTAAGCGAAGGGAAAACACTGAAATACTCTGAGAAACTCTGTATTAGTATTATTGTGTTATTCTAATTTTTAAAAACATCGCACTGTGAATTGTGGCTGGTGCAGCTGGTGGATATGGAAGGACAATGGAAGCTTCCTGGAGTATTGGCTGTCATTATGTTGGGTTTCAATTGCCTTTCTTCCCTTGCACGTGTTAAAAGTCTGTGCAGAGTTGACCAACCCGAAATCTAAAATTAAATGGCCGCAGTTACAATGGGAAGGCAGAATATGTATTTAATACTAAAGATAGATGGCTAAAATTAGGAACCATATCTCCACAGATTGCCTATAGAGTGACAGGGGTTTCTCCAGGGATGAATCCAAAGCACTTTCCTTGGGTTTCTTCCAAGTTGTCTCATGCTGGAACATGCAATAACCACAGGATAATTTGTCAGCTGGTCTAAACTACAGAGCAAGAGCCCCTGCACACCCCTGGGATCACACCTGACCCTCAGACAAAATGGAGTGGGTCATCTTTGCATTGCTCAGCTTTGCAAAGGAAAAGTTTGGGAAGTTTGGGAGAGTGTTAGCTGGGATGGCTGGTACAGGCATTGAACCCCATGTTCCTGGACTCGGGAATGTTTCCCTCTGCTTTGTCACTTCCAGGGAGTTCAGGTATTTGTGTGCTGTGGGCTACCTGATGGGGGGCTACTGAGACCCTGGTAGGTGGTCCCCAGGTAATCCATGGAAGCATCTACCCTTTATCATCTTCCCTGTGAGGGTGGGGAGGCCCTGGCACAGGTTTCCCAGAGAAACTGTGGCTCCCCCATCCCTGGAAGTGTTCAGGGCCAGCTTGGAAGGGGGGCTGAGCAACCTGGTCCGGGGGGTCACATCCCTGGCCATGGAAGCAGGGTTGGAAATGGGTGACATTTCAGGTCCCTTCCAACCCAAACCATTCCAGGATTCTATGGTTTTTTTTTTTCCTCTTAGAATGTGCAACAAATATAGAGGTTTGTGCCTGGGAATCACCAGACAGCTGTCAGTCCACTGATCAGGAATTCTCAGTGCTTCATCACAGGAGCTGTTCAAACAAATGTTGAAGTCCCAGGCTTGCACTCTCAACTCTGTTGAGTTTCTGTCTGATCACATTTGCCCACTTGACATTTGCTAGTGGGTTTCAGTGTTTGCTGCTTCATGCCTTTAATTCCTTTGCTGGGCGTCTTCCAAATATTTCAATGAGATGATAATAACTTTGAAGTGTTCTTGTCCAGCACAGAGCAAAACCCTTTGTGCTGGGAGGGAACAGCCACGGCCCCAGTTGCTGTTCTCGGTTCAGGATCTAAGCACTACTAAAGCACTTTAAATGGATGATTAAGCTTTGCTTTCTTTAAGAAGAAGGGAGGGGTTTAAGCCTGGAATGCTGCTAATTTTTTTTTTTTTTCATTTAATTTGCTTAAGAGTTTTCCTGTAAATTATTTGAACATTATCATTGTGAATAAATGGTCTAGTGGAAGGTGTCCCTGACCACTGCAGGAGGTTGGAATTAGATGACTAATGTCTAATTAGGGTCCCTTCCAACACAAAACTTCCAATGATTCTATGATTCTATAAAATGCAGCAAAAAAATCACAACTTGTTTACTTTGATTTGGGTTGTTTCTTTGGTTTTTTTTTTTCACTAGTGAAACAATTATTGTACATCTTTAATCTACTTTATTTATTATTTTGGTGACTATAAGCCAGAGCAGCTAACATGACATAGGCTTACTCTACCCTAAATGAGAAGCTAGTCTTGCTTGTCTTCAAAGTTTTGGACTTTGAAGTGCAGAAAATTAGCCAAGATATTGCTCTTTGCAGGGTGTAGCCCAAGGAACAAATTGTGAATATCACATTTCTGCCATCACTGGCAGTGTTAATTTACCTCAAGCTTTACAAAACAAACTGTTTACTTTGGGTGGCTTCTGCAGCTGTTCTGGCTCAGATTTTGTAAGGCAAAAAAAGGTTAATTTGGAGTCAAGGGGTGCCCTGGGACAACAGCAAATAAAATTAAAAAGATATTCTGGAAAATGAGTAGAAGGTTGTGGTATCTGCTTCATTTCCAAGTATGATTTGGATGGAGCTGAATTCCAGGTGAGGGCCTGCTTTTCCTGCCACAAAAACAAGGAACACTCCTCTGCCCAAAGGGTAGCATCAAATCAAAGGAACAGTCAGGAGTGGAAAAGCAGAAATTGCCTCAGTCTTAACACCTGAAGGATGGTACAAGAAAATGAAATTGCATTGTGTTACCCAGCAAATGAAAAATCAAGAATCATGAACAGTTCATGTGTTAGCACAACTGATTTTGTTTATTTTGAAACCACCCCAAAATCCAATCATGCTCTATGTACACAGACAATACACGAGATAGCACACCAAGTGTAGACAAGAGAGATAAAATGTATTCTGGTTTATTTTGCTGGTGATTTACCTTTTTATTACTTTTTTTTTTTCATTGTACATCTGCTCAGGTTGATGATCCAACCCATATGGATTCCTGTGTCAATCCTCTCTCAATTCCCATGCCTCACTGTCTCTCAAAGAGGAGACATCCCTCCCACTACCCCTGGGGTTTTTCTCTGAATGGTGGCCTGTGCTGATTTTTTTTTATTTAGATTCCCCTGGGCCTCATTTTTTATGGAAAACTGTTTAGTGCAGAACAAGTATATCAGCATGTATCTGCTTTAACTATATTCTACAGTTAGTAGGTAAGACCAGCTAATGCCTTGGGTTACTCAGGAAATCATAAGTAGCACACACACAAAACCAAAACCAGAAAATAATCTTCTGAATCATTTAGAGTGTTAATTTTCTCCACGTTTCCAGTGTCATTTATTTTGCTAAGCACTGCTGCAATTCGTTTCTTTCCACTTGTCTTTATGCTCTGATTTTCTTACAAAACAGTATACTAGGCTTTCTGTATAAAACATATATATAAACATTTATATATATATATATAAAAAAAACAAAGCATTGACCCCCAAAATGGACTTACACACAGGTATGTATTTGTCCCTCGTTAGAAAATATACTGTGTGTCCATCTATTTGTTGTCCCTGAATGTCCCAGTGCTGGCTATTGGAATGGGGTCACAAAGAAAGGGGACTTCTATTCTCCTTGTTTTGCTTTAGAACATACAGATAAATTACATAAGATGAACAAAAGCAGAGTAGTGACAGGAACAATAAGATCCTGGTCACACACTGGCACCATGTTGTTCTTGTGGCCATTGTTATTACTACTCTCCTATTTGACTTCTAGTTATTATTTCCCAGGGATTAATATATCTGTACATTGGTTTTTGTCCCATATTCTCTCCCCTCCCATCCATGAGCTGGATGCAGGGTCAGGGAGAATGAAATACTAGGAAGTCTAAAGGATCCCAGGACCCTGGAGATTTTTACCCTGCTAAACTTTTCTAGCCCTCTCTCTCAGAGAAGATCAAGCATTTACAAAATTATGGTTAATTCTACATACCAAGTAATTTTTAGGGGCCTTTCATTCCAAAAGATGCTTTTGGACAATGATTTGAGATAGATTTTTCCCATGCATTGCTGGCATTAGATACCAGCCTTGCATTTTTTTATAAATGCTCTTTTTTTCAGATGTAATTCCCCAATTGTCCTCAATATCCCTTCTTTCAGCAAACAGACTGGTCATTTGAACTACTTATCATTACCGAGTGATGTGGTGGGAGAACTGCCCGTGCTAAATACACCAGAAAATTTGGTGCTAGCAAGGGAGGGGCTAAATTTCAGCCCAATTTATTTAGCTCATGCAAAGGTGTCTAAAAACGACTTCTTGTCCTGCAGACTCTATAATTGAAAAACCACAGATATAAAAAAAAAACAAAAACATTATTAGGATTGGGGGCATAAAATGAAAAAACATATTGAATCAAAAAAAAAAAAAACAAAATACAAAGTACTGCTTGCTGGTTTACAAAGAGTCTATAACACTGATAAAATCTTCGGAAACCAATGTGCTGCTTTTTTTTCCTTTTTTTCTTTTTTTTTTTTTTTTTTTTTTTCCCCCCTCTTCCTCCTTGTCCTTCTTTATTTCGGCTTCATTTCCACACGGGAGTTCATGTCGTCTCCTTCCAGGTCGTACTCTTCCACTTGGCCGCTGGTCCACACCTTCATGCGGTCCGTCAGGTCGCTGGTCCTGGGAGCCAGGATGAAGTCGTAGATCAGGGCAGCACTCGCTCCCCCGATGATTGGGCCAACCCAGAAGATCTGAAACACAGGTCCAAGCCCAGTTAACGCATCAGGCCTTTCTGCATTTGAGGCTCCTCTGCAGAGTTCCTCATTCTCACATCAAAAATGACACCAAGAACATCGAATGGACTCTCTGTCTCCTGAACGTTTACTTAAGCACATGGCAAGAGACCAGGAATTTCTCATTGTGAATTGGTGAGAGACCCAGAGGTAAATGACTGAGACTGTGTTGCCAAGTTCTGATATTTAAAATCAGGTATTTACTACAAAAACATCTCTGCTGCTCCAGGTAGGTTGGCATCAAAGCACAGTTTCCTAGACTACAGGGCATTAGATTCCATTCTCCCATTAACTTCCAGTGATGGGTAAATTTTAAATAATTACTTAATGAGGACCTAATTAAGAGATTACTTTGCTGCTAGCAGCTCTTTAGTTGTGATATTGCTGTAATTGAACTGGTCTAACCACTTAAGGCAAGTAAAGTTTGGAAGGAGAGGTAATAAAAGGATTTTAGTAGACAGGTTGATTTTATTAGAAATAACTGCTGATACTAAAGGATTTGAAATGCCAAAGATTCACTCTTTAAAAACTTTAATTCAGCAATACCAGAAGTCTAACATAAATTATTACCTCTATCTCCTTCTGTCCTTATAAAAGATAACACTTTTTCTATTAAATTCTGAAAATACCAACTACTGGTTTAGTTGCTTTACCTGAGTAACCCAATAGAAATTTTTGTGGGAAATATTTTAAAATTTCCCCAGTATCCTTCTCGTGTATTTTATTCTTTCAGTTAAAATGGCCTCCATACCCACAATTTTCACAACCTATTGTAGTATCACTTAATTTCCACCAATGCCTGTGCAGCTGACTGCCAAAATCATGAGTAGGAGAGTCAGAAAAAGCTACATTTTATATATTCGAGAACACATGCTCATTTACAACTTTTTTATCATCCTCCTTTATTGAGCTTTGGTGAAACGAATAAATTTTTGTGAAATTGCTCATTTTAACAACATTCAACCACAGGGAATAATCTAAAATTCATAGTGTTGCCAGAGCACCTCTCCTTGAAAACACATCAGCAGACACTTAACTTTAAGATGCTGAGCATTTTATTGGCTTCCAAATATTGGATGATCCATTTCAGTTTATAGACCTGATTAAGAATTTTCCAAAATTGGGTTTTACCAGATTAGGCATCAGCACTTTACAAAGTCAGTTCAAACAATAAATACACAACACAGGATTTTGTGTAATAAGGTTTAAACATGTAAAATGTTCAAAATAAATAAAGGGAAATAACCTAAGAAAATCTACTGTATTACTTTTGAACAAAGAGACTGAATGAGCTTGAGGGTTTTCTCATTGCCTGAGGCTGGTCGGGAGCAAAGGGAGATTTTTCTTCGTTAAACGAAATAGAAATAAAAATTCACTGAGCTGGTCCTGATGATATGTGTTTAAATGCTTCTGACCTTGTAGGTTATGCTTATTCAGAGGGTCTTTTAAGGTAGAGAACTTACCCAGTGATTTTCAAAGTTGTTGGCGATCAGTGCTGAGCCAAAGGATCTGGCCGGGTTAATTCCGCAGCCGGTGTAGTCGATCTGGGGAGGGGGAAAGAAAACCAATTTGAGGCACTGAGGCACATGTGGCACCTCCATTTCCCTGCAGGGCAGGTGGCAGCCTGCAGCAGGGTTTGGATGCTCACAACAGCTTTATTCACCCCACCCATTCTTCCTCGGAGAAAGGAGGAAGAATGTTTGCCCCAGGTTGGTGCTGTCCCACCGGGGAGACAGGTCCTACACAGCAACTCCTGCCAGGTGTGCCACCTCACCACTGGCTGCCACAGCCACACAGCCCTGGAAAGGAGGGCCACGTGGGCTGCAGAAACCAGGAGAGTCTCAAAAGTGGAAGGAGAAGGAAGAAACTATCGCTGCCCCATCATCTTCCTGCCTTCACTGGCTCGTCCCAGGGTTGGGAGGTTGCAGGTACAAACTGTGAGGGCTAAAACTTACAGCCAGCAGATGCCCCAAGGCAACAGAGAGACCGATGGCCAAGGGTGCTGATCCCGAGACGTCATTCCTTCTGCGGTCTGTGGTGGCCAGGACACACAACACCAGCTGGAAGGTGGCAATGATTTCGATCCCCAGTCCTTGGCCTGCGTTGATCCCCTCTGAAAGCTTCAGGGAGACAAGAAGCAAAATGTCACTTGATATTCCTTCCTGACTTCAACCAGTGTAGCAAAATTTTGCAGGATCTGTTTTTTCAGTAGGAAAATGTAGACCTGCACAGCAATTTCTTTCCTCAGGTGAGCTTTGCTTAATGGGGGGGAGGGAGGGGGGGAAAGAAAGAAGAAAAAGTGAATGGAAATTAGTTTTGAATCTTGCACTGCAGTAGTCAAGTCTAGGCACAACCAAATTCCTTGGTGATCCAACGTGGCTGAGTGGCTGCTGAATCCAGACAAAGTAGACACTAAACCACAGCACAGAATGAGAACATAACTGATCTATGAGAGAAACAAATAAGCCAGAGATTCTGCCTCAGCACAATTTACTTTTTCAGGAGTGAACTGTGGTGCCTGAGGACATCAACTCATTGCTTCTGAGATTACCACATTATTATTAAGATACCTATCCTGGGAATCAATTGGCTGAAAATATTCCTCTAATTCCACTTAAAATGACCTGAGATATCCACGGTGTTGCTGTGGGGCTGGTAGATACAACACAAATCCTACAGAAGACAAAGGGGGACTAAAAGGCCTGTAGATACCAATATTTAGGCAATATATCTCTAATTTGGACAGCTAATGGATGTAATCATTGGAGAGGAGATCCATTCAGTTGATGAAGTGCAGGTGATCATTGAAAGCCCTTGCCTTTAATTCTATATAGATCTCATTTGGCCACAAAGATCTTAGGCACTTAAACATAGATTATTTTTGGCCTAAGCTAAGACCTAAACCAAATCTCATTCAACTTCTTTGGGATCTATAAAGAGCACACACAACTCAGGAATCCTCAGGAGCTGATGGGAGAAATATTTCAATTTCCTCCTGAAGGGAAGCAGATTGTCTAGAAAAACTCAAACTGGCAGACATGGATATTCCAGTGGTATTATTAGTCATGAAATCAGTAGAGCTTCTTATAAATGTAAATTCTGTATGGCACACTAAAACCACAGTAATCACATAAGTGAACATTACAGAGTGGAAATGCTGTCAGTATTTCAGGAGTACTGATGGAAATTTGTGCTTAGCAAGAAACTATGGAGCTAAACCATTTTTATAACAAGTTTTGAGTTCTACTTCTGATTTCTGTATTCAGTGGTGTCTTCATTAAGTCAAGGCAAAACTGTTGCTGAGCTGAGTAACTTGGTGTTAAGCAGAAATAACTCAATTGCACGGACAGGATGGAATATGAGCTTGGACACGGGCCAGAGAAACTGAGACTGGGAGTGACTCGGAGTAGGAAGCAAACTCTGCAAAACTTCTGCTCAAAAATACTGCTGTCAGGAGTTTCCCCTTCTGTCAAAGTCTCTGCATCGAAAATTGTTGGACCATACATGGCAAAACTATAATTGCATGTTGTTGTGACCTGTCCAGAACAATGAAACTAAGGGAGATCTTGCCATAAATCTGTTTTTGTGGTTTTATCCCCTAATTTCCCCCAAACTAATATCTCAATAACCTCAGAACTTAAAGATGTTGAACTCTTTCACTGTCCACCTTTTCTACTCATTTTCTTGTTTCTTCTCTGTGACAAAGTAGCATCAAATCAAATCCCTGAGTACTGGAAAAAAAAAAAATCTCAGCTTTTGGTCAGCATAAAACCAGCATAAAATACATAAAACCAGTGAAAATAAACTGATTTTCAAGTCCTGCTAATCTCAGGCATCAACAATGTATTTTTACATCTTGTTCTTCAATATGCACGAGTGATATCCTCTCAGTTAAAAGCAGTTTATCCACAAATAGAATGGAATTCTGGTTGAAATGGTAGATATTTTGGTTCCTTCAGCATCCATGCAGCAAAAACTGAAATCAGTTAATGAAACTTTCAGCATTATTAGGACTTATATGTGAGATGTGTCAGTCTGACACAGATATATATGAGAGACAGCATTGAAAATTGAACGATCCAGAAATTCATGCTGAATGTCTGATATATCTCTTAATTAATATTCTAGTACTTAAGTCATCTCCTGTTAAAAATAAACACTGTTTTTCACTGCAGAGACAGTGGGATTTGTGGATCTCAATAAATTAGGCTTCAAATATGTTTTCTTGATATCAAAAGTAATTTAGGAATCTGGATTGCAGACTCTCTGGGAAATCCTGCTCACATTTAGAAGGCCAAATGGCTAAACTTAAATCCAAGTGACTTAGCAAATAAGTGGCCGATATACACACGCCCAAAAGCAGAGAAGAAACTAAATTCTTTTCTATCATGATGCAACTTTTAAATCCCAGAGAATCCATATTCTGGAGGTCTGACGCATCAGTGGCAGCATTTGACAAGTCCTGGCATTTTAAGAGATGAAACACTGACCAGCCATTAGACAAAAGACAACAAAAGCAAAAAAATTCTGCTTAAAAAAACCCTGTGATAACCCTTATCTTCAAGAGGTGGAAATCATTTTCTTCCTTTCCCTGCAGCGCAAACACATCCTCCAGTTGACGTGACTTGAGGTCATTCTCCCTGCTAATCAACACTTATTGATGGGCCTTGTGGAATCAAAGAAAACCTGGAAATGTCATAGGAAAGCCCTTGCTTTCCTCCAGCGTGTGATTTCACACAGCCTGCCAGGAACGTAAGATCCCAGAGCAAGGGCTCTGGGACCCGTTCCAAAGCGAGGCCAACCCAGGCAAGCCTTGGAATTCTGCTTTGCTGTGGCATAACAAGGAGTGTAGGAAGGTGCATTTCCTTGCATCAGGGTAAAATGTACATATATATGTGTATATTTATGTTTATATAATCTTTGTTCAGAGAATTTGAAAGTGTTACCCAGCTAAGAGTGCAACATGAAACACTTTGCACTTTTTGAATCTGCTGGTTTAAAGCTCTTGGCAGAACCAGGTAAGCACAACCAACGTGGCTTTGTTGTCCTTTCCTTGTATTGTCCATTTGTTATTCTGTTTTTTGGGGTTTTGTGTTTTTTGGGGTTTTTTTTAAGGAAAGCTTGGATTTTTTTAGGAGACCTGACTCCAGAAGCTTCAGGGGTGTCTAAAGCTTAATCCAAATCTAGTAGAAAGCAGTACTACAGTACATTAAACCTGACTAAAAATCCACAGCTGGTCTTAACATCTGGCAGTCTGCTACAGAGAACATCAAGAATATGAGGTAACCACATCTCTGGTTCCTAAATAGACAAAATAATGCCTCAGAACATAAGAAACAGCCACCTGTACTGCAGTGTTGGGGTGAAGGGGCCTTTTCCAGTAAGTGTACCCACACTGTAATGACTTTGTTCCCTTCATTGGTCTCGAGGTCTATAGGCTAACACTGCATTTGCCTGTGATGAATCTGATGGAAAGTCTCTGACATCTTCTCCTCTCAGCCCAAAAATGGTCATTTAAGTCACAGAAAAAAATGTCAGAGGACAAGGAACAGCTTCAGCAACTCCTTGAGCTTTTCACGCTTCAGACTTGGGAGACTTGAGTAGATTCAGGGCTTGAAGGAACCAAACACACTTTAAGGGATGAAAATGAAACACACAGGCCCACATTCATCTCCAACACAGTTTCCCACACCATAGGAGTCTGTCCAGGCTTCTTCTCCTTTTTTGTTCACATGAATAATTCTGCTATACTTCATTTTTAGGGCACTATTTTGACAGAAGAGGGATCAGAAACACACATGAGAAATGGGTTACATCACTGGCAAGAGCTGAGAATTAAATGTAGATGCATTCATCTGATCAGCTGAATCAGTCTTAACTTGCACTGAGTAATTCTCTCTTGGCTGTCACAGCACCCAGGTGACAAGCAGAAACCTCCATGTAGACACCCTAAGGGAGGTGTACCCTGTGAGCAGAACTCCACCATTTCCAACCATAATGATTCTATGATTATTATTTTTACCCCAGTTCTCTGTGAATCTAAAACAACTGCATGGAATAAAAATGTGCTGGAATTCATTAAATGTGCAGAAATCAAATCTTCTTCTGAAAGCTCCCAAGATGCAACTGATTGGAACCTTAGGAAGCACTTAAGGCAAGTTGGAGCCCTCTGCTTTGCATTACTGGGGATGGAATGAGGTACAGTACTGGCTCCTCATTGAAATATTAACTTTATCTGTTAATGCTGCTCCTGAGAAATCCAGTTTGAATTCAGTGCTGACCCTGCTTTGAGCAAGAGGTTGGACCAGACACCTCCTGAGGTCCCTTCCAAGCTGAATTATCAAATAAGAGACCCTGTTTCTTTGGAAAGGTTCTTACTGGGGGAAAGTTTGGGGCAGGATTGCCTCGGTGCTGCTCTGGCTCAGCTGAGTTAATGCCTGGAAGCAGCTGGTGACAGAAGCAAATGGAGGAACCCCAAGTGGGGGATCAATCCCTGTGAAGGCTCTGAACAGATCTGCTGGTGATGTAACACACACCGGTCAGTGACTCAAGAGACATGAGCTGTAATCAAACAAGGACCGTTAAACTGAGGGAAATATTAGTGAAAAATCATTATCTAACCATGAACATGGAAGTATCCAGCTCAGAGGAACACCTGCTTTTTTGTCTTAGGAAACTGGGAGCGGCCGCGTTGCTTCCAGCTCTCCACATCAGACAGGAGGCAGGAACTGTGGAATTTGTTTCTCAGAAGTGCCCTTAGCTGCCATGTTTAGCTGACTGACTTCCACAGCAATAATTTGGGCAAATTAATGGCATGTTTTCTTTCCTTTTGATTTTTTTTTTTTGGTTTGTTTTGGTTTTTAGGACAGGATATTTGCCCGTTGTCCGCCTTCAGAAGAGAAATGGGGACAGGAAATTAAACTGGCCCAAGGTAAACCCCACTGTGTACTTCTCCAGTGCCTTCATATTTTTCTCATTATGAGCAAAAGTATATCAGGTCCAAACCTGCTTCCCTTTACATGGATAAGGCAGTTTGTTATGCAAGGTGGTTCCATCCCGTGGTGCTGTGCTCCACCTCACCCAGCAAGCCCAGGACTGGAGCTTCAAGGGTCCAGCTTACTTTCATATAACTGGGATTAGTTTCTCATCGTTCCTGAAATATCATAGGCCTCTGGAATTGGAGAGGTCTATTTTTTAGCAGGAGAATGTCAGCTTCCCCCATTCTTATGAAACACCACTGGCTTGTGTGCTTCAGAGGGAGAAAATGTAAGGCAAAGCAATTTAGTGAGGCAGTTGGGACTTTCTTTCTTTGCATATCTCAGCCATCCTCACTAGATTATTACCTTACCTCTGCCACAGCAGATATTTTATTCTTAAAAGCAGATCTTTAGCATTTAATTAAAAAAAAAAATCTTGCAATCTTACTGCATTTTATTCCTGCAGCTTAAACTTTCCCTTCTTTGATTTTCCTTCTTTTTCTTAATAAGTGAAACTCTTCACATTAGTTGAAAGGTTCATTCTCTCTTCTTCACCCCCTTGCTTGAAATATTAATTATGCTGTTTTATACCACCTATCATTTCAGTGTTTAGCTGGGCAAAGTTCTTCAATGCAATGTTCTTCAAATGTAATCTCAGAAATTCATGTCCCTACTTCCCTGCAAACCATCTCCCTCTGCCTCACCTGCCATTTTTTCAGACTTTTCTCATTCTTTCAGCTCCAACTCTGTCATGAAAAGAACTTGATAGCTTCCACCTTGATAAGATACCTTTCTTCTGCGGGAATTCTGTCCCAGATCTGCACAGCTATAACTTTTCCTTTAACTCATAGTCAAAATTTATTCAGAGATTTTATCCCTGGCTATTTAACTGCAGTTATTCACTTCAGCAGTATCCCTGTAAAATGGCTGTTTCTATACCCATTATTTGAGTGTTGGGGATTCAGAGAGCACAAAAGTCTCATTTCTTTAGGAAGTAGAGACAGGCAAAGATCTAAAGAGTTTCACTTAAAATTATATGACAGGAGCACTCAGAAGCTGCTTATGAATTAGCTTTGGATGGTGTCCTAGATCAACAATAGAAACGTTCAGCAGAACCTGGGGACAAAACATATTGTCCTCCGCTAGATTATCCTTCCTATAAATACAGCCTTAAGAGCTCTAAAGGGGACTCATTCAATTCCCAAAGCAGAAATCATATTTTCCGTTCTTTGGACAGCAGACACCCTCCAGGAACAGGATTAACCTCCCTCCTCCCACCCTCTCTGAGGGCCAAGGAGAAACCAGCCAGGGCTTTGTGTCACAGCAGCCTGGTGAAGAGAAGAGAGATGGTTTAATTTATATTAAACTAGAGCACATAAAATTTTTATGTCAGATCAGTGACAGGCAGTAAAAGTCAGCCCCTCTATAGGACTTGCTGGTTGGAGACAGACCATTTGTCTTACTTGCACTTTCCCTTTTTGATGTGCCTCTGGGAAAGTTGTTTCTGGGGAAACAATTTTTTTTTGTCGCTGTTGAATCTTGCCTCTGAGAAATAAACAACTTCTGTTCAGAGGATGAGGAATTGTGAGGTTTTGTACTTTTCTTTCTTTACCCAGCAAACCACAAGCTAATAGTTAATTTTCTGTAACATTTGAAGCACTCATTTATATCACAGAGCTGTTTGTGATCTCCTGTATTACCAGCCCAAAAGGAGACAGTCTTTCAATGGACAATTTTTGGAAATATCTGAATTGTAAGCCTAATAGGATCTTCTTTTCTATGTTGTTAGTGGAATAACCAGTTGGATTTGCACAAACCTCACAATGGCACCAAAGTGATATTTTATATTTCTAGACAAACACTCCAGCACAACTGTGATGTTTTCAAACTTTCCAAGTCTAAGGTAGTTCATACAGTCAGTCTTGTGCAGCCTTGGCATTTCCATGGAGTTAAAAAGCAGCTCTGAATACTTGCAATGGAATTCAGGAATTGGGAGAACAATTCCAGCTCCTTCATTTCTCCACCTTGTTCATCAAGCAAGAAGTCCTAACAAAGGAAGGAAAAGGGGCCAAACCCGACCTTGCTCATTCCTCAGTCCAAACACAGTCAGCACTGCCTTCGGGAGAAGTTGTGGATGTGTGTAAGGAAACATGTGCCACAGTTCTGCTCTGAAAGCATCCACTGACTTCCCTTGGCACAGAATTAGTGTCAAGAGCCTGGAAAAGTTCAGGTTTCTGTGATACCTCTCAGTGGTTCCTCGAGAGGGGATGCACATGGGGCTCATCCAGGTAAGCACACTGAGCATTTAGTTACTCCTTTCTAGTCTACAAATACCAGAAGAGAAACTCATAGCAGAGATTTCAGGCCAAATTTTTGCCCTCCTGCTGTTTATAGTTTCCTCCAGGATGCCTGTCAGGCCCTGTATATTTGATTTAACAGGCTGATGTTTTGCCTTAGCCTCAGATCTCATCGGTGGGGCTGCAGCAGCTGAACACCTGCACCAGCTTTGGCTCTGGATGCCAGGAAGAGCAGTACTTCCCCATCAGGTTACACATTAATAAACACACAGGGACTGCCTGCTGCTCCCAGCCAGGCCAGGAAAACCTCCAGGAGACATTCAAATGTTCTGTGACATCTGCATGGTCATTATTCTGGAGGTACTGATGGGCACAGCCACAAACCATGAGGTCTCACTGTGATCAGCAGACAGGGAAAAGCTGCCTCTGTTCACTTGTAATAAAGAGGCAACACCTAAAGGCAGGGAAACTCAGGAATTTAAAAACACAGATACAGAACATACAGCTTGTTTATTACGTATGAAGTTGAGCACAAGCACAATAGCTTGGATTGGCTTCCCCAGCTCTGGAATAGAGATTTTTCCAAGAATGAAGATTTCTTTGGCATTTTCAATTGTGGTGGCAGGTAAAGACCTCTCTGTTATTGAATCCTCTCGATGAAGCTGCAGAATGGACAAATAAGCAAAAATGTGCCATTGCTCTAAAGAAAACAGGCAATTTCCTCTTGAGACAAACAGGAAATTTTTCAAGGGCTATTTTTTCTTCCTTTAGTACTTGTGATGTGGTTTGGTATCCTTGTTTTAAAAATGCTTCTCTTAAAAAATACCTGTACAGCCTAGATAGTGATATTATTTAAGATTCTCTGATTAAAGAAACATTATTCTCCACTCCCTGAATGTTCACATTATCTGCTGAAGCCCATGAGCTCTGCTACAAAGATTTCTATTTTTTTCTTACCATTGGACCAATTTACCCAGAATTGATCCATAATATCCATTCTCATGTTCACTGTGGAAATTTCCATTTGTTCCCAGGCTGTGGTTCCTGCTATGTCAGATCAGACCCACTAACAGAGATTTTTTTTTAAACATTCTTTCTAATTAAAATTTAAAAATTAAATTAGGGTTAGAGATAGATTTCTATCTATCACTCTGGTGTGTGAACACACATACAGACAGAATATCCCATACATATGGCACAACACAAAGAACACTATGGAAGGGAAAAAACCATTTTAACTTTTTATTCACCAGTCAGGAAGGGTGGTGGCAAAATGAATTTCCTTATATTTCATACTTAATCCTACTTAGTTTGACAGCTGGTCAAACACAGAAAGAAACCATTCTCCTAAAATCCCAACATGACTCCATTTGAATTACAATATTAATTAATCTACCAAATTAATAAGTGGTTTGGGTCTATGCAACTCAATTTTTTGCAGTGTCTGTTCACCCCTTTAATAAATTTCTATCATTTCTAAGTAGAAATAAATAAAGGGCATTTTAATCTGAGTCTTGCAGAGCATTTCTCAAACAGTGAGCCAGATGTCCTTGGGTCCTCTGGATGTGGACCATGATACAAAACCCACTTTGAAACCCCCTGTTCTAGCACCAAAAGGCCACTGGATGATGGCTCAGGCCTTGCCTTATGCCAGAAATGGCTGTGCTGTTGCATCCCTGCGTGTCCTCTGCCAAAATCTCGGGATAGGGCTGTGTTATTACAGAAACACCGAGCAAATCTTGGAAATGGAAATGAGATAATAACCTCTCTGAGATCTGAGATAAAGATTAGAGCTATAATCCCCCGTTAGCCTCAAATGCTCCGGAGAATGGGTGATAACCATCAGGTTTGTGTCCCAGACTAGATGTTTCTGCTGTCACTGTGAGAACTCATTAGAAAGAGGCCAAGACCGTGGACAGTTTTGAGCAGGTGCCTTTCCTGTGTCCCACCTGCCCGGCCTGGGGCGATCCAATACAATGCTGGCAGGCCATAAAAGGCCTCTGCTGCAAAAAAAAAAAAAACCCTGACATTGAACAATGAGCCATTGTTGTGACAGCTCTTGGTTAAGAAATAAAAGTCCCAGATTAACCTCATGTGCCGGAACCGTTTTGCTCACTCCAAAAAACGTGGCAGCTTCTTGTCAAAGCCCGAGCGCTCGAGCACTCAGATGTCTCAACAGAGACAAGGCTGGCAGGAGAAGCCCATGTTGAATCAAAAAAAGGGAGGGCAGAGGGCACAGACAGGGAGAATGAAGCTCCTGGCTGCACTGAGGCTGGAGAAAGTCACAGTATGTAATCTAAATTTAAAAAAAAAAAAAGGCATCCAAGGATTTTTTAACGAGCGCTAAAGGTCAGCAACTCGGCCGCATGTCCCGTCCATCCAGCGGCACCTCTGGAGCTGCAATTTTCCACACTGACTCAGAGGAAAAGCAGCATCACTTACTCAGTTGTCCACTCATGCTGTCAAGCCCTCAGTTTATTTTGGAAGTTCTTCCAACTCGAGCCGGCTTTGTTTAATTTGAGGTTGAAGGAGAACAGACTCGCAGGGCGCGGGCAAGAGGGGAGAGGGAGATCACAAGGCAAACATTGAGTCATCAAGGGCAACCATGCAAGTCCTGCTCCCCGTGGCCAGAGGGGAGCACTGGGTTGGACCAACTGTTGGGAGTCCCATCCGAGATCCCCTCCCTGAGAACTTTCTGAAGGATGGGAAAGATTCAAGGAGAAATATCAGGATAAAAACTCCAGTGCTGACCCAGGAATGCCATTAAAAGGTGCTGCAGGTGCATTAAAAGGTGCGGCAGCTCTCAGCTGTACAAAAGGGAATTCCCAGTGCGGGGTCAATTTAATGTTTGCACTTGAAGTCTCTGTGCCTTGGACATTTTTTGGGGAGAAAAACCACCTGTGTTGATGTCCTAGAGGTAAAGTTATGTGCAGGAGATAAGGATCCATGTATCCTGTGCCCTATCCTATGTTCCAGTCTCCTGGAGACAAGAGATTGTTCGTAGCAGAATAAGGCTGGACCTGAGGAACACACCGACAACAGAGAAAATACATCTGCAGCATAAGGGTTCTAAGCTGCTCTGCTGGTGCTGGATCACAATGCAGCTTACTGTGATTAGTCATGGAAAAGAGGACTCATTCCCATGCCTGAAAGTGTTCAAGGCCAGATTGGACAGGGCTTGGAGCAACCTGGTCTAGTGGAAAGTGTCCCTGCCCATAGGATGGGGTTGGAATGAGATGGGCCTTAAGGTTCCTTCCAATCCAAACCATTCCATGATTCTGTGATTGTGTGGTGTGACTTTAGTGAGGGTAGAAGGCATCTCAAAGCAGCAGATGCTGTGCTGGTATGAAGAGTCAAAGACAGCAAAGGTTTCCTTTCTCCCTGACTGTTTATCACCAAAGGATGTTTGCACCTTATGGGCACAAATTCTTCTGCCACAGCTGATTCAGGTCTGGGGAGACTTCTCTCAGCTGTAGTGGCAGAGATACAGCCAGTCACTCTGGAAATCCAAAGGGTGTTCCAGCAACAAGTGACTTTCCATGCTCCAGGAATAGCATCTATATGACTATTCACCTGTCTCAAGAAAACGCAACAAACCTCCAAATCCACTGACCACAGACCTCTCCTGGCTTTTGCAGAAAGAACTTCAGTTACACAAACAACATTTATCCGTTCACTGAGTGTTTTCTAAACCCAAGTCCTTCTATTTGTTATTCTTGGTTGTTTTTCTTTTCTCTTTATCTACCCGAGCAATGCTACCTTCAGGTCTGTTTTTCTTGCCTACACTTTCTGATCCACTTCGAACTTGTAAAACAATATCTTTCATCATAAACTTTGAAGGCAGGCTTTTCAAATAGTTTCCAAATTACAGCCCCGAGAGTTAGGGGGCACATTTCCTGGCACTGAAATCCATGTGTGCCAAAACAGAGAAAACATGAAATTGTGAAGGGGTGTCTGCGTCTCTTACAAACTCTGATGAACTGAATGCATCAAATTAACCTGAGCAGAAGAAATTCCCTCAGAATTTTTTTAAAATCTTGATAAAAGCTCTCCAGATAATCATTGCTGAACAGCAAATATTGTGTTACCTTAAAGCACAGGAGGCTGCTCTCCCCCGTCCTTCCTGCTTGAGCTCTCTGTTGGTCATTAACTGCTCGTGCTGAATAGTTTCTTCCATTATCCAAACTACAGATCTGTCCTCACTAGACAATAGCCAGCTCTGCTGGCAGATGAGTGCATTTGGGATTAGGTATTCTCTATTCTTTCACTTTTACCTAATGGAAACTTGTAACGTGTAGTAAATCAGCTTCCAAAGAAAGATACAATATGATGCGAGGAAAAATATCTAATTTTTTTTTTTTTTTAGGAGAGCGAGCACACCGCATACTTCCCTTTCAGCTTTTCCAATTCTCAAAGTTTTTACTTTGGCACCCACTCCACTACTAGAATATGTTGGAAGTTAAGTGTTTTAAAAGGATTCAGTAATCTAAATACCCCCCTGAATGTTGTCCAAAATGTCTTGCTTGGAACCAGCCAAAGTAACTAAAAATATTTCCTTTGACTTCAGTAAAGTTTGGATCAAACTCTTAATGTGTGACTGCTTTGCTTGTCTTAGTGTAAAGCAGATCTTAATATGGAATATGTTAAAGGAACCTCCTGCATTTTCATTCTCCCTTCTTTCTCTTCAGCCTTGCACCTTCCATGGCTGGGTTTTGTGCTTCATTCACCTGTGTTTCCCTTGTTATCTTGGGGCAATGAGAGAGACACAAATTTGTCCCACTTAATTTTGGATACTGAGCAGAGGCTCCCAAGCCTGGAGCCTCATCATGCCAAGGAAGAGCTGGGTGTCTCTGGAGGGCAACTTGATGGATCTAAAGGCTGAGGTCCCTCTCTTTGTCTCTCCTTCTCTGTGAACTAGAGAGGAGCCTATGGAGATGGATTCTCAGCTTCGTCCCTCAGTGCAGGACCTACAGCTGGGCAGGATAAATCTAAGCTCAGGAATGCAACCCCACCCAGTATCCACTGGGAACACTGGATGGACACTCACTCCATTAAACTGCTTCCACCTCATTTTTCCTGTTAAAAACAAAAACAAAAACAAAAACAAACACTTCTCCATAGCATGGCAGGGTCAGGACAGAGCACAAAGTCCCACACATCCAAGCCCTCTTCCAAACCTTATCAAACAAGCTTCTCAGTAGTGAATCCACACCTCATTTTCCACAAGAAGGGCAGAAAGACAAAGCAGCTGGCAGGGATGCCAGCTCTGTCCCTCCCCTCCTTGTCCTCAGGTTAAAAAGTATAACATTAAAGCAACTCTCCGTGGTTCCTCCTTGTCCTCTGTTTGCTGAGGGAGGCACCGTGCTCCTGGTGCTGGGCTGTGGTTTCAGGATGTGCCCTTGGCTGAGACCAGCTCTGCACAAGCACAGCTCAGACCCAACTTCCCTCTCAGTTCTCCCCTCCCCAGGCACTCCAAGCTTGTCACTGGGAAATGAATGGATTTGCTTTCCCTTCCTCTCTAGTTCTTTCCTGCAAGGGAGGAGAACAGCTGCTGCCCTCCCCATCCCCAGGGAGGTCTCCCCGCTGCTCCTCTAGCCAGAACATTTATAACTGGATGTGAAAGAGAAAAGAAAAAAAAAATCAAAATCCAATGACAAACACTGAGACCAGGGATTTTAGGAACTATATTATCCATTCCTTGCACAGAAACTGTGGCCAAATTTGCAAAATTTACATGATGGAGACGTGACACTGGCTGGTTTTGCCTTTGTAGCTCAGGATGTTACTGGCTGAGGAGCAAGAAGACCTTTACCCTGCTTTAGAAATGGCCAGTGTTGGGGGCTTTTGGTTAGAGGAAGGAACCAGTCCTCAGGATTTTATGGAAGCAAAAGGGAAAGACCAAGCTTAAGTGCTACCGAAACCAGACCTCCCGTGTTTAATGGCACTTGGACCTCTCGAGGAAACCACTTGGGTGGATCCCCTGTCCCGTGTGGTTGAGCTGTTCCCTCTGCCAGTGGTTTCAGAGGAAAAGATCATGTATCACACACACAGACAGAGCCTTCTGGAGTCAATAAAGTTAGTTGCTTTTCTTCCCCAAAGTGTTTTGAATTAAACCCATCAGAATTTCCAGGACGGTGGCAGACACCAGGCTCGAGGGAGGAAGGCAGTAACACCAGGGTGGGTGACACTGAGCTGCTCAGGAGTCACCTTAGCATCAGATTTTATTACATTTTCTGGCTCATCTTCTGAATTAGCTGTAATGCCACAGCGTGCAAAACCATATTAACATTTTTGCCTCGATTATTTTAGAAAAGGTACCCTCTCTGCAGCTTTATGTCCCAAATATCCCTTCAGTTGGGTAGATCTTTCAAACAACTCAAGTTAAAAATATTCTGCCAGAAAGGGGCTACAGAAAATATGTGAATAAGTTGTTTTGAAGAGATCAGGTGAAATAAGTGACTAGAAGGCAATTTCCATTTATAGTACTGTGTGTACTGCAGTGGCTGCAGCACTGCCTCTGACAGTGGGATGATTTCAAGTTTAAAAGTGTATTTAGCCTTTTTTTCTCCTATTATGGTACAACAACAACAGCAAAATGACAGCATTTTTGAGGAGGAGGAGTTGTGGCCAGTCAGTTTTTAGGCAGCATGATGTGAGCTGGGAGAGGGATGAAACCTGCACCCCTGTTACCTGCAGCTGCCTCACATCTTTACACCTGAGAATTCAGGATTTGTCCCATTTATGCACAGAAACACACGGAAAGGGCAGCTGGGATTGTGTCAGGCAGGATCTGGGCACTCTGCCTAATGCAACAGGTAAGGCTCACACCTTTGGGGACAGGGTTTCTCTTGCTACACTCCTCTCTCTGCTCCCACAGGTTTTCCTTGCAGTCATCATCAGGTTACAAACCATTAATTAGGTATTGAAAAGGAACCCCATTCACAGAAGCCAAAACAAGGCTGGTAAATGCACATTAATCAGCATGTCACCTTAGAGACCCCCAGAACCACGAAAGATCAGGCAACTGCCAGAGATTTCAGCGTTAAATTGTTGTCAAGAGCCACCTTACAGCAACTTGGATGCACAAAACTGAACATAAGCAAAACTCATCCCGACCAGAGCGTCCTAAAGCTCCGAAATGGGGATGGGGAGGAAGGACCCTCCCTATGACACAGATCCCTCCTGGAATCAGTCAGGGCTGAATTCCCTGCTACAATAAGCAGTTGGCTGCCTGAGGTCACCATCACCCCCCATACACACACACACACACAACTTTAGTAGGTTACAGGTGTTACATTTCTACTTGGGGAAAAAAAAAATAAATAAAGAAGGAGGAATTAAAAGTTTCTACTCACCGCATTGAGCCCCAGGAGGTTGTTTGGGAGAGAGGAGGTGACTCCTGACAGAATTGCCGTGGCCACCACTGCCCCCAGGCACTGGGCAAGGATGTACATGAGCGCCTTGAAGATGCTGATCTGGCAGCTGAGCAGGAGCCCCAGGGTCACCGCCGGGTTCAGGTGGGCCCCGCTGATGTGGCCCACGCTCTGTGCCATGGTAGCGATGGATAACCCAAAAGCCAGCGAGACCTTCACGTTGTCCTGGGACCTCGTGGATGTTTTGTTGCCCACCACGGGGAAGCTGAAGCCCAGAGCCGAGCCAATGCTGATAAAAATAAAGAGGCTCATGGCAAGGAACTCAGCCACCACTGCCCTCCAGAACATTTTCTTTTTGAACTCACTAGCCATCTTTCCTCTTTCTCTCTCTCCCCTCCTCACTTTCCCTTCTCCCTCTCTCCCTTCCTTTGCCTGATAGTTTTTCCTTTGAGGTCTGAAGAGAAATCTGGAGGAAAAATACAGTCCTTGGATTATTTATAGGGCTTTGGGTGGTCTGTAGGAGGGAAGGGGTGTTGCACAAAAGGAGGAAAGAACATCTACATAGATGCTGACTGTTAGATTGATGTAAGACACTGTTTGCCTGCCAAAGTTTTTTCTTCCTTTTTTTTTTTTTTTTTCCTTTCCCCTCCCTTACCAGCGTTCGATCTCTGCCGCCGTTTTTTAAGAGGCTTTTAAAAATTCTTGGAAAAATCTTTTAGGAGCGCCTCAGGAATTTTTTTTTTTTTACCCTCTACTTCTTGAACTCCTGTGTCATCATTCAGCACGGGGACTGGAACGAAAGCTTTGATGGGATTTCTGTCTCGAGCCGGAGTGAAACAAAAAGCAAAGTTATCTGTGCAGGCTGGTGAGTTATTCACGCTCAGCTTCAGCAGCGGCAGAGGACAGCTTAGAGTGGTAAATAGGACTGACAGCTAAATAAACCCACACTCCAAAGACTTCAGCACCTCTGTTTCATTTGGAAACAGGTAGAAATGTCCTTTCTCTTGGCTCTGTGGACGTGGAGGTGTTTTGGATGCCAAGTCTGGCGGCTGTACGGACACACTTGTGGATTTACACGGCTCGCACGAGCTGGTGTTCACTGAGGAGGGATCAGTTTTAATCTCTGTGTAAAGCTGACATAACACTGAGAGTAAGCTGGAAGCTTTCTGTGGATGCAGTTTGGATGCTGAGGGAGAGGTGTTTGTTGTTTTGGGTGTTTTTTTACTGTTTTGTTTTAATTTTTGTCATTTCTTCGCTTTTTCTCTCCAAAGCACGGAGGTGTTTCAGGGTTTCCCCAGCTTTCCTCTTCTGACCAGCAGGAACAAAACAGCCAGTCTGGGGGCTTCCTGCAGTGCAAACCTGTGTGTCACCACCCTGCTGAGGGTCAGCTCAGCTGTCCTGCTTGTCACCAGGGAGATTGGCTGCTGCCTCTGAGCCACGGGACTGCCCAGAGACGGGGACAGAGGGGAGAGCAAGGGAGAAGGGAAATTACATGCTCGGTTTTGCAGACAGAATGAATCTCCCGGCAGTGCCAGAGTGTCTCTGAGAGCAAAAGGTCCGAGTGCCTGGTTTATCTCAGCGGGACTTGCACACACGCCTGGGATTAACCCCTGTGCTCTCAGACCCCTGCCTGCCTCGACAGCTGGGGGCACCTCCATCTGTGAACCAGGGGGTTTGCTCCGACTTCAAACCGAGGCAAATCTGATCCAGAGTCAGGAACTGATTCCCCAGACACAACGCTTGAAGGATGGGTATTTAAAATCAGCCTCCTTCTCTGCCTCCTCTTTTTTTTTTTCTCTCTCTTCTTACTTCAACATCTTCTGAATTGTACTTAAATTAATTCAAGGCTTCTTCATTTGGACAATATGTCGGTAAGAAGAAAAAAAATCAAACACACACCTGGATAGTATTAGACAGTCAATAAGGAGGTTTAAAATATATTCACTTTTCAAAAGATGATTCAGTGACAAAGCTGAAAACTATTTAAATAAGAATCCAGATGTCTGCAGCCTGTCACCCCCTAGTTTTTATTCTTCCTAGGCATCAGATGTTCTTGATTTTCCATATAGCAAACTTTATTTCCTTCTGTTTTATAATGCACTTACACAACAGAGCTGTACCAGTGAAAAAAGGAAAAAGCAAAGAAAAGGGGAATAATTCAATTATCGGGTTTACCCGTCTAATTACAGTGGGGCTTCAATGAGGAACCATGTGACACACAAATCAAAGATCAAATTTAGCCAAATAATGGTAGGAGGTGGAATTTTAATGTAAGATACAATTGATTCTGGTTGTAGCCTTTTCAGGGAAACTTTTTATTTACTGCCAAGAGTCTCTGAGACTTGAAGACCTACCAAGAAGATGCTCAAGACACAGGGCATGTATCACACACCTCAGGGAACTGGGCACAGCAAGAGTTTCCATGTGTCCCAAATTGGCACCTGTGGGATGGCACTGCCCAGATAGTCAGCCCTGTCCACAGGAAATTCCCTCTTTACTCACTTCTTCCTACAATTAGGAACTGGATGACCAAGCAACCTCTGTGGCACTACTGATAAGGTGAGAAAGAATCCCTCCAAGGAAAATTTCTAGAAGCCAGGAAAACAGCCAGGGGAAGCACTGCAAAGTGCTTCCTTGATTTCTACAGTCTCCTCTAAATATCCCTGACTGGCCTGTGGAAGAGACTGGGAACCAGGAAAGCAAGGCCTTTAGTCTGACCAGTGGAATACGTGAACAACACACAGATGAAATGTTCCTTAAGAGTAGCAGGTTGGGCACTCACCTTGGTGTTGAACCAAGGTCACCTCACACTTGTATTTTCATCCTGGGGCTCCCTGTTGGTCTCTTCATATCTGTTACCCACCTCTCATTTTATATTTTGAGACTTGGTGCCACAGTAATTCAATAAAACAATAATTCAGGCAGAAAAAGAGAAGGAAAAAAAAATCTGAAATAAATTAAAGACAGAAACGGTTCCAGGGGATATACACACACAAAAGAGATGGGTGGAGCTATTATCCAATTTTTCCATCTATGCTGTGATGTGAAGAAAACCATGATCATCTCTGCTGTGTTGTTACTAATTGCCTGCATGGTGATGATACCCAGGGTAATAATACCCCCCTCAACCTTCATTTCTGGGCAGAGAGAGCAGAGACAGCCTTGTCCTTGTGTGTGGAAGAACCACCAGGAGGGGAAACAGAAGGAGATGAAAACAAAAGAACAAATCTATTGCACAAGAAGCAGAGGGAGCTGTGGACAGAATTAATTATACAGCAGTGTAATGAGGAAAGAGGAAAGAGAAAACATGAGTAGAGAAACCAGCTGGACTTCTTCAGAAATGTCCACCACAACACAGATCTAATTGATGTTCTATCCATTATTCCACTTTTCCACAACACAAGCTCCATCCCATGTTGCTCAGGCTGATGGTAAAGACCCCAGTGCTTGGCCAAGCAGCCAGAGGCCTCTAAACTCAGACCCTACAACCACCAGAAGTCCCCAAAAAGGGACAAATCCCAGATTCCCACGTATCAGATAAGCTGGGTTTAGTGCAGACAGCTTTTCTGGGCATGGTTTTAGCTTATGCACCAAATCACACTTGCAGGTGGGGTTTGGATTTTTCTGGAAATAGAGAGAGATGATTGCCAGCCTTATGTAAGTGTTTGGGACATGCAATTAAGAACAGATCTGATGGGAACAAGAGGGAGAAAGTAGCTCTTTAGCTGAGGGGGGTTTCTTCACAGATGATTTAAACCAGTGTAGTCCCAACATCTCTTTGATTTAGTTAGAATAGAGACAACTGAGTGAAAAATCAAGCTCATAGGCCTCGATATTTAATTGCCAAGATCCCAGAAACGATTTTTTTTTTTTTTTTTTTGTCTGAAACAAATCAGGTTCTGGAGGGCTGTAGCACAAATCTCACTTAACATCTCAGTCAGAAAACAAATGTAGTTCGAGTGGTAAGCTTTGTTCTTTGCTCCCACACGTCAAATTGCACAGGATAGCTGCTTTTTGAACGAGAAACAAATGTCAGTGACTGCAAATTTGGTCTTGGCCAACATGAATTCTCAGGGAATTTCCCTCTTAGGTGAAGGAACAGTCAAAGTTGAAGGGCAGAAGGAATGTGTGTCAGTCCAGATGTCAAACGATTGGGAGAACCAGGGGAAATTCAGCAAACCACAATTATTCTTCTCCTGAGAAGAATTAGTTACCCTGTGACCCTGCCAGACCAGTCTTTTAGCAGGAAAGCAGCAGTTCCAGGAATAGTCCATTTTAAACAGTTTCAGAGACAACAGAAATTGCTGCCTCTGCCTGTGGACTTTCACCCCTCTGAGGCATCACCAGCTCTCACCACCACGGAGAAGAGCAAAACCATGAAGCAGGGAAGAGCTGGAGCATTCATTTAATCTTGCTCCAGCACCTCAGAAATGGGAAGGAGCCTGGCATTTCTGGCTGGAATGAAAATGTTTTCCCCAGAAAATGTTCTGTTCAGTGCTGTCCACACAGAAATTTGTAGCTCACAGGTGGGGTTTCCAGTAACGCCACTGAATTAAAGAGATTTGCACCACCAGTATTCAGGAGTTGCTTCCTGGGCTCCATTCCTTTTCTGGATGGAAGGAGAACCTCCCAGTTTTGCTGTTGCAAAAAGTAAAAGATGGCCACTGAGTCAAGGGAAAGTCACTTGGGAAAATCTCTACAAGAGGTCCCTGAGCACAACCAGCACCTGAGAGCAGGTGATGTGCCCAGGAACTGGCAGGGGCTTTAGACTGAATCCCTGGCTTAACTCTCCTAAATCCAGGGAAAGTGGAAGATTTCAGACACATCTCCCTCTCCAGCATTTGGTACCAGCCAGTCTAAGCACCCACTTGCACCATATGGCAACTGCTGAAAATTCCCTCCTTAGGGACTCAGCTGACTTTGTTCCTTGTATGGAAAACTCAGAGCCTGCAAAATCCCCCCCTTACAGAGTTGGACCCTGGAATTGCTTTGGGAAGCTGGACCTGCATTATCAGAAACTCACCTATGAGGATCAGCTGTTATTTATCGACCACATGAGTCACCTGTTTTTTCTGGGAGCTGAGATGGGATGTCACCCTCTAATGAGCAAGATTCAAAAGCATAAAGTTCACATGATTAATTTTCATTTAAGTACTTCCTGATTCAGAGAAATCAAAGCATGTTTGGAAGACTGATCAAGTTTTTCCTTTTCTTAGAGACAAAAAGTATCTGTACATTCCTCCATGTTCCCCTGGATAACATAATTCTCTTTTTGATGGATTTTTGTTCTAATTTTTCACTAGATATAGATATGCTGAGCCTCATATTTTTTTTATTTTTTCCCTTCAGACCATAATAAAAGTGTAGAAAAGTTTATCAATAAATATATGACTGGACAAAATATGTGGTTGTACAATTAAATGAATGAAATTCAATATCAGCAGAGGCAAACCTATTTACATCAATGATCAATTCAGTCCAGATGGACAGAGAAGATGATAAAAAAATTGCTTTCTCTTGAAGGAGATTTTGGAGGCATCTGAAGAGAAAATCCTTCATGAATTTCCTCTGAGAGTTTGCCTCCAATTTCAAGTTTTCTCTCTTCTAAAGGCCAGAGACCCTACAGCACTTCCCAAGAACATATATGATGCAGTGATAAATGTGTCACTACAGCACAATTTTTCATCACAAGTACAACAAAGCCATGTGGGTGGCATTTGTCCCCCCTAATTGTTGGTATCTACCACAAAAATGGCTCTGACTGAGCTGATGTTCTTTGTCTCGGTGAATACACAGTGTGTGAGCTTTCAGAATGTAATCACAGTCCTTGGTTTCAGACATCTACACTCCATTGGCTCCAATTTTTTAGGCTTCTTGGGCTGCCCAGCTCGAGTCAGCACTTATCTTTCTCTGGAAATCCCAGTTCCCTGGCCATGAGAACTGTCCAGCTGCCAACCACACCAGTGGCAGGACTGTTATTACCCTTTTTTTGACACTTCTGGGACATGAAGTAATAAAGATGACTGTCTTCCAACTGAGACATAAAAGGGAATTTCCCAGACAACTGCTAAATCAGTCTGCATCTGGAACCAGATTTTTGTTTCCCCCTGATTCTCCTGTACCACCAAGCTGGCAGCAGCATCTCCACAGAGGAGAGGTGTTTTCCAGCTTGAAGGATTCTTTGGTTCCATGATTGTGGACCATGAAGTTCTTCACCACTGCCTGCTGTCCTGACACACAGCAAGCAGTGCTAGGGAGAGGGTACAGAAAAGTTGGCTGTCCCCAGAAACAGCTTTTGTCTGAAAGCACCTTCCAAATTAGGCATTTCTTCTCCCCAGGCTGATACTGGAGGCAGGAACCACAGGCTCTGCTGCTTAGCAGCAGCATTAATGCATTAAGCAATGTCTCTCTTACAGCAGCAATGGATATTAACCAAAAAACCATCAATGCACTCTAAGATCAAGCCATTTTTTTGTGAGAAAGGGGGTATTAATCCCTTGCCATGAAACAGGAGAAAATCTTACCTCTTTTTCTCCAAACAGACCTTCTCATATGTGTCTTATTTAAACACAGCTGGCTTGTGAAACAGTTGGTTTTTCTGGCAATCTGAAAAAATGCCACCACATTGAGGGTTAAATGCCAATTTTTTTTTTTTTTCCCTAAATGAACATATTTAGCAACAATTGTCCTTTTGAATTTCCTGTGCCCAGTGCATCACTGGGAGGTTGACCAAATTTTTTTTCTTTTTTCTTTTTTCTTTTTTTTTTTTTTTCCCCCACTGCACATTGTGTTACATAAAATAACAAGTCTGCCAGGAATACTGGGCATGACACACCAGTGACTGTGCTAATGAAAGCCTTGGTACTTCATTACAAATACAGGAGGTGAATAAACCATTGTTGCTGCCATAGGAAAGTTTTCAGTATGGATCACAGCTCGCTCGGTTTTTTGGTTTGCAGAAGAAATCAAGCTGAAGATGTCACTGCTATAAGCTCCACTGTAGCAATGTTGATGATTTAGTCGTTTGGAGGGAGGTTTTTTATGCCATTTTCCTGAGTTTTGTTCCCAGATTTCATCCCTGTGTGTGCTCTCTGCTCTGTTTCCCCACAGTTCCACTGCTCAGGCTCACAGCTTGTCTTTGGCACAGTCCGAGGTGCTGATTCAACATCACAGACTTCTTTATAATAATGAATTTCTTTTAGCTGCCAAGTGTTATAGGGCACTGGATGTTGAGCTGATAGGAAAATAAAAGGGAGACCTTGAGGTGAAACTTGTGACCTATTTCCCAAGCAGAAAAAAGCCTTGAGGTGAACTTTGTGAGGTTTATCAGACAGCCACAGGCTGGGAAGTGTCAGCTGGACTTGTCAAATCTATGAGATCACACTGCAGCAGCAAAGAAATTCACCATTTCATATGGGCTGCAGGGATTAGGCAACAAAACAAAGTCACTATAGGCTTTTATGTCTTACAGAATGTCACACATAGTAAATGGATCTTCCTTGGAAGTTCCCTAGTCTTTCCTGCATCTCCAATGTCATTACAATCCTCCTGGCAGCAGTTTATCTGGGCTGTCTTAAAGACCTTCCCCAAGGGTGGTGAATCCTTGTATGCCTTTAAATGTTTGATTCCAGTGCTTACACCCAAACTTTCCAAATCTCCCTTGCAATGAAAGCCCAGCAACAGGGATCTTGGAAAAGACTCATCACTCCCTCTCAAAAATGTGTTAGATTTTTAAATGTCTTATTAATTTATAGACTAATCAACTCATTTTCTTGAAAACTTCCTTCTTTTGGCCCTCTCGACTTCTATTAATGCAGTTTTTTTATCTGGTGTCTGGAGGATTATAACACAGTGGATTTTCTCTATAGAAGAGCTTCTTTGTACTTCAGACCAGTTTGCAACTCACAGGGTTCATCCTTAATTCTGATCTTGCACCTCCACACTAATGCTGCCAATTCTAAGTCAACTAACATTTGCAACTTTAACACCTGCTTGCTACTCCACCCCTCAAACCAATGGAAAATAACACACCAGAGCAAGAGCCTAGCAAAAGGAAACTCAGAAGGACAATTCTTGCTAAACACGTGCACTTCGAAAAAAAAATAATTTCTGAAATTTAACCCCAAAATGTGGTGGCTTTTTCTGAGATTTCCAGAGAAACCAACTGTTTGGATCTTGATGACATCCTCAGTTTTGATGATGAACCATCACTATCTTTGGGGGCATCTTCCCACAGCCATGCACTTTCTGTCCATCCATAATCCTCGCTGGGATTGTCCTCCCGTGATCACAGGAGCAGAAAACTCATGGTTTGACTGAGCTCAAGGAATAACAAAACTCTTGCAACTCCTTTACAAGTTACACTTAAATCAAAGCAAGTCCTGAGCAATAGTAACATTCACCTCACCTGACTCCACGGACATTCCATTTTATGCTACTTGTTTCCCTCATTTAGTGGAAAGAAACAGGCACTCCTGGCACTTGGCTCATGGAATATGTTTGTACATCCATGCTGGGACGCAATTGACCATGTTGATCAAATCTTTACTTCAAAGTGAACTTTGATGAGTAAAATTACTATTCTTGTCTGTCACACAGATTATGAGCAAGGCCTGCCCCATTCCTCCAGGAACAAGCTCAGAGCACGTTGGCACCGGGGAAGGCAGGAAGATCTGTCAACATCTACTCTGGTTGTAACAAAAACATAAGTTACAGCGGAGAGTGGATCAGAGTCTCGTGGATATGAACTATCAGAGAATGAATCAGTTTCCTGGTGGTTGTATTTCAGCAGGAAACATGAAATTTAGCCACACTGTTAACAAGCACACACACAATAAATAAATCCACCAAACCTCAGGACCTTGTTCTGAAGTTACTTTACAGGCTGGAGATCTGTGTGGTCCTGTGGACACATAAAGGCAAAATATCTGAGAGGCCTTTAGCTAAGGTTTGGGTTTTTTTCACAGAGACTTTCATTCTGGTTGCATTCAGTAACATTTGGGTTTGCTCAGCTTTGCCACAAAGCTGAGATCCTGCAGATCCCTTTGTGATCTGCTTATGAAGGGACTGAAGACTCTAAAATGCTACTTTTCATCAGGAGGATGGATTGAAAGGAAATGCAATGTCTTCTGCCCTGAAGAGGGTCTACCTTTCCTCTGCCACGTGTCAAGATGAAGTGAATCACTTTCAGAAAGTGTCTTCCTTCAAGAGCTATAGAGGGACCTCAGATGACCAGCTTAAACTCAGTGTTTAACTTCCAGATGGATTAAGTTAAATGAAATAAATCTCGATCTCGGTGGAGATCTCAGACAGAGAAACTTCATAGAATCCAAATCACAGAATTATTTGGGTTGGAAGGGACCTTAAATGTTATCTAGTTCCAATCTTCTTGCCATAGGCATCTTCCACTAGACCAGGTTGCTCCAAGCCCCAACCAACCTGGACTTGAACTCTTCCAGGGATGGAGTTTCACTGAAGGCTCAAGTTTCCCATGTTCTTAAACTCAGTTATTTCTTTCTACTCAGGTGAGTGGAGATGGGGCTCTCTCCATCACAGTCAAACAGCACTGCCCACACTCCTCCTCTGTGTTCACTGGCACAGTCTCCTAAAGCATCTTTGCTGATAAAGCTCTTCTGTCAGCTGTCTCCTCTCTTTTTATTCAGGGTACCATCCACCTTCCCACTTCTGAATACTCTGGAAAAAATAGCCATGAGCATTTCATAGAATCAGAGAATCATAAAATGGTTTGGCTTGGAAGGGCCCTTAAAGATCATCTGTGCACCTTTGAAGGCCCCCTGTTTCACTGATGGATATAAAACAGTGATCCTGACATAAAATGAGCTTTTCCAGAACTTGCTGTAGTGGTTTAAGACATGTTTGTATCCAGTGCTATTCCTGCACCGCTGTCCCCATCCCACAGGGAAATTGGGGCCAAGGTCTGTGTTCAGAGGAGACTGAAACAAAGCAGAGAATTAAAATAAACCCTTTGGCTTGGACAGAAATAGGTTTTCACATTGTGTGGTGGAATCTCAGCTGATTGGGAAGGAACTTTCCTTTAACAGATGGGAAAAGGAAAGGCAGTCAGAGAGGAGCCCACTCTGGCTGATGTGGTACAGGGAGAGCTGGGTGACACCCTCCATTTGTGCATTCATGCCCTTCATCCAGGGAAGGCTGTGATAATTATACCCCCCACCAGAGTTTGCAGAGCTCTCAGTAATTCCAGACTCAGTATTTGTGTTTTGCTGTGGAAGTGTGTGCGTTTGGATGTGTGTTTTCCAAGCTTTTTCTTCCTGTACCACTCTCTGAATATCTGTGAGTGGTTCAAATGCTTTTTAAGTGCTCATCACTGTTAACAACATTTAGCCAAATAAGAATTCCACTGATGGAGTGAATTAAAAAGAAAACCAAAAACATTGCCACATACCATAAAGATTAAAGGAAAGAAGAGATTCCTGAAAACTAGGCTGGTAAGGCAAAACCTGAGGAAAATCAAGTCAGCAATAGGAGTATCAATTTAAACTCTGTACACCTGACAGGGAGAATGGCTTCAATTAGCTGCTTTTGAGCGTATTTCAGGAGTTTGTGGGCTTTAGAGACTTGTTGCTGCCCTGCATTCCCGCTTGGTTACTTGGATTACATGGCAGGAAGACTCTTGTGTTTTCAGGGAGGGTGGAAAGATGGAAGGCAGGATGACACTCAATGGCAGAGAGTTTCTGAACAAGGAAGAAACAGGAAAAATCAGCCAGTTGTGTGGTTTGACTCAATCAGCAGTTCTTTCCCTCCCACAGGTCTCACTCCACGAGACTTCTGCAATAATGTGGGATGGTGTAACCAGTAGCTCCAGGACAGGGAGAAAAGGAGAAGGTTGGGGCAACATTCACCTCCCATCAGTGTAAGACAGGAATGGTTGACTTGAATGGGAGGTGGATCAGATCATCATGGAATTAGATGGAGTTTGACTGCCTTAACATGCAGTGTCCCTGCATCTCTTCTTTGCCTTTGCTAGGCAGGAGAGGAGATGGGAACCTCCCACCAATTCCCTTCAGTTGGCCTGAAAGGAAGGGGAGAAGCCCCTTATTCTGGTGGCATCCAGCAGAAATGCTCAAGACTGGACTCAGCTCCCAAGGGATTTGAGAGGCAATTATTTCACCCTCTGCTCCCCTATCTGCTCCAACCTTTGGAGGAAGGAGACATCTAAGTTGGAAATATGTATAATACCCAGGGGTTTCAGAATTTGCACCAAGATGTGTGCCCTGAAGGGTGTGTCTCTGCTCAGCTGCTTGTTTGCAACACAGACAAGCAAGTGGATAAAGAGTGTTCCATAAATTAGGTCTGTCCCAGCAATTAATTCAGTTTTCCACAGTGACTGGATCGATGGTGGGAGGAAAAGAAGAGTGAGATTGGATGATTTGGCTTGTTCTGAAAGATGACACAGATAATAGGAGTTGGCAGGTTTGGGTAAGGTCATAACTTGGCCTAGTGGGGCAACAGCATGAATGTGAATAGCATCTATGAGGGCTGTCCTCAAATTTGGGGTCTCCCAAGCTTCTTAAGGCACAGCTGGACTCCTTAGAAGTCAGGGACAGTTGCCACTGTCACAGAGCAGTGACATTTCTATTAGCAAAGAGCTGCAGATCTGGATGAGGGTGTGATCTTGTTTTCTTTGCTTATCCACTGCCACAGATCTAGACTAAAGAAGAGCAAGGAACGAAAAGCTGATCATCAAGCCAAACTATTACTGTGAAGTTTGGCTCAACTTTGTGTGTTTCATGTGAGAATTATGCTTGGATTGAATATGGTGGAAGGAAAAATGTCAGATTGTCTGAGAGAGGGAACCTCAAGAGAAATAAAAAGGAACAGCTGGACATGGTTGAATTCCTGGGGAGGTCATCAAATTGTTGCAGTCATTTTGTCTTTTATGGACAAGGAAGTGGAAAGGCTGCAAAAAGCAGTTCCCCCTTGTCCAGCTGACAGACTTTGACAGGACTGGGACTGACACAAACTGTGATTCCAGTTATTTAAAATAACAGTTTTACCAAATGAAACCCTCCCTCTTTCTTTCTCTCTCCCTCTGTGCAATGTGAGGAGCCTGAAATGGGACTGAGATGGGCAGTAAATATGTAAAATGAACAAAATCATACTAATTAAATGCATGTTCAGTTCAGATTTTTCCAAAGGATTGTCAGTTTGCATTATTTTATTTACATTTGATGTCTTGTAGTCCTAAAAGACAAGGGATGTCAGAGATGTGTTGTGGACAGAGAAAAGCAAAGTAGATGGTTATCTCTAGAATATCTCCTGCCATCTGGGCAGCCTGAACATCCCATGACATGAAGGGTTTGCACAGAAACTTCTTGTACCTCACCCTATCCCAAAACATAATTGAACTTCGAGACTCCAAGGTGTTATCATGCCAGTGTTTATTTTCATTTTTATTTTAATCTACTGGAAAGCCACACATAAAGACTGCTACAACATTTTCCAACCTTCTCAGAGATGGGAAGTGGATTCAGGTAAAGCCATTGAGGTGCTGAACCTGGAGTTGTTTTCATGGGATGATGATGTGCCTTAGCCTCCCTTGCAAGATGTTTTAAAAATTAGGCCTCTTAGGCTTCACAGTGAAAGATTTGCTTTCCTGCCCTGGATTGTGTTTGCAGTTCTCCTTTGAACTCTCTCTGTTGTTTAGATGTCTTTTCTGAAGTGTCCTCCAGAGCTGGGCACATCACTTAACAAGTTTGAGATGGTGCAGTTTACAGAGGAAAGGTCACTTCCCATCTCCTGCTGAATGTTCTCCACGTACACCCAGAAGTTGCACTTGTCTTCATTTTTTTCACAGTTCACACTAAGACAGTTATCAGTGCTTCATTTGCCTCTTGACAGAGAAATTTATCCCCTCCCACACACAGAACCTGCAGAGTTTCCTTCCAGATATTTTAGCCTCAGTTTGACTTCACTAAAACAACTTTGATTGGGCTGTGAATAATTAATCATTCCTTTCCTATTGATCATTTACTAAACTGTCTTTCTTGTGATACCAAAAGCAAGCTCAGAAAAAAATTTTCTGAACAAAAGTGTTCAGAAAACTGAACTCCTAAAGGTATTATATTCTCATGGGGTGGTTCCTAAGCATTAGATAGCAGAGGAACAAGATTAGCTTTTTCTCTCTTTGGTGCTTTCCTGAAGCCCAGAGAACCTTAAAGATCTCTGGAACACTGAATGGCATAAAGTCATTGTCTGACATGATAAATCACTTCCAAAAGGGTCTCCTCTGCTGACCACATGATCTTCTTTATCCTTGATGCAGGTCCTTCATTTTCTCATCAAGGGAACAGACAACTCTACTGCTGTTGGCTCACTGAACAACATTCTGTCTGGTCTTTCCATTTTTTAATATATAAACTTTTCTATTTTAGTACAAGACTAATCTGTCTTTCTGGTTTATCCAGTCTATATAGATCTGGAGGCCTTTTTAGTCCTGTCTGATACTTACTGAGTCTAAATTAAACAATTTCTCAGTTCTCTGCGTCCCCATGCATATCTTTTTCTGTGGCAGATTCTTGCAGACTGTTCTCTGCTTTACTTGCTGCTTTGGGTTTTGAAGATACACTTAATTTTTTCCAACTCTCCTGTTTGTGTGTTCAGTGTCTGTCCTTGTCTCTTGACTCCTTTTCACTCGTGAAATCTGCAGCCATGTTGGGAAAATCAAAGAAACTCCACATCACCCCCTCCTACCTTTGCAAGGTGGCCAGCAGTTCGTGGACAGCTGGATTCTTTGGTTCCTGGAGGATTATCAACATGAAAATAAACACACTGGCACATGAATCTTGAGCTGTAGTTACAACGCAACTGATGGAATTGCTTCTCTGGATCACTGCACTGTGCCCACACACCCTGGAAGGTGGGTGAGGAATGTCTGGGGTTCAAGGTTCACACTTCTGTCCTTCCATGAGCTCAGCAAATCTCCCAAACTCTCCCGAAATCCCAGTTTTACAGGTTCCATTCATGGCAAGAAAGGAATCAGGGCACTGGAGAGGAGAGGGCTCCAGGTCTCACAGTGTAGTCAAGGCTCAGCTGTTGGTCTTTTAAAGGCTCATTTACATTTAAGTGGTTCACTCTAATAATAAAATCAATGACAGAAAGGGACAATAAGCCCTAATGAAGAGTCCTAAATGATAAAGATATTTTGTAGGAGCTTTTCCTTGCACAGTGGTAGGTACTGAATTGCCCAGAGAGCACACACACTGCCAGTTACCCAAAGTCTTGATATCTTTGGCAGTATCACATAAATAATGTTTCTCCTAGAATAACATGTTCTTGAACTCTTTCTCCAGTGTATTCTCTGCACATGTGTTTCCCATTAGTAGCAGACAGGGAAGTCTTACCCAAGAGCACTTGTAAATCCAGTTTACAGAGGCGAAAAGGAGAAAACTGAGACATTTCTAACACCATCTTTGAGTTTGGTTTGGAAACTTTCTGATCTGCCTCTGCTTCTTTACAGTTGTTTGTGTGTGTGTGTGTGTGTGTGTGTGTGTGTGTGGTAAAGGACATGAAGGCTGTGCAAGATTTTAAATGCTTTAAGACCAGTTCCCACAACTGTGGTCTCTGAAGATTAGATAATTCTTCAGGTTAGGGTTGAAGTAGAATATCAGAATATTGAACACAATTATCATTGTAATATTGTTATAAAATAAATAAAATAAAATAATATAAAATTAAATAATAAAATAAAATAAAATAAAATAAAATAAAATAAAGAATCTTTCTAGGGTTCAAGTCTGAGAGAATTGGGATTGTTCACCCTGGAAAAGAAAAGGGTGACCTTTTTGTGGCCTCCCAGTACCTGAAGGTACTGAGAGATGGAAATGCACCTGGTCCAAGTACAGCATGCAAGAGAAGTGATGCAACCCATTCCCTGGAATTACCAACTTCTCCCTAGAGAAGAACCTGCTCCTTCATTTTCAGGTGGCTAAAGCTGAGGTGCACCCTGAACTTTACATGGATTTACTTTACTCAGTGCACATTTTCCCAGTACTGTTTCTCCTCTTACCAGGTGAGGATGGAAGGTCACTTATCCATAAGGAATCACTTCAGCCTCACCTAATTCCCTCTGGAAGCCTCTTTGGCACACACAGAAGCTCGTGCTGGCACCTTCCACCTTGACAAACACACGGGACTGACACAATCTCATTCCAAGGTTGGAAACATAATTGATGGTGTGTCAGGGTGACTCACATCACCACTTACCTCATGTTTCCCCTTCTCAGCTCTGCACAGCCTCATTTTCCATCAGCCAGCCCTGTGCAGGTGGCACACAGAGCTGTCCCCTCTGAGTGTCACCCTGCTCGGTGTGGCTCCTTCTCTTCACCTCCCTTTGAGGAACTGGAGACAGGCTGCAAAGTTTCACCGCTTTCAAAGTTTCCGTTTTATTGGGAAAGACTGTCGTGTCCTGAGCCATCCCACCTTCCTCCAGTTAATGTTATTTAATGTTACTTTTTCTGTCCATCCACAGAAGGGCAGATCTCATCTGGGCTCTTTCCATCAGTCCTCTTTTTTCTCAGATCTTAAAATACACTATCCTTGCTATCATCTCACTATTTTAGTTGGCTACACATTTCGTAGGGTCAATAACTTCCAGAAGCCCAGGTAACAGGATCTCTCACAGTCTCACTTCATGTGATACATCCCTCAGATATCACAGATATCAGTGCATTATTGTGATAGAAATATGTCTCCATGAGTCCTTTTTTTTAGTTCAGGGATTATATTGTCCTGTTATTGGTAGCCCTATAATTTCTTTTCCAAGATCAGCTGAGAAATCATAGGATGCTCACATCTTAAACTGAATAACCCATAAGAAACATGCCAAAAGAAACAAAGCTGTCTGTTGAAAAACTTGTTACCCCTGTCAAACTGTATTCATTTGTTAGGAACACCATGATTTATATCCTTCTTTTTTCATTAATGATGTTTTCTGGTGGCATTCAGCTCAAAAAAAATTAGAAGTCTCAGAAGTTTCATATCTACATGTAAACTGGGGGCCTATGATCCCCTTTTATTGAGTTGAGATCTGGGATTTAATTTAGTTACCTTACTATAGGTATCAGGAAGTCATATTTTTGTGCCAAGGGCATTTGAGATTCCATTTCCCACCTGACAACCAGTTGCAAGTCCATAAATTTGTAGATCCACTGTAATGGTCACTTTTTGCAATGGTCATAAATGGCAAAGGACCCTGTCTTTAGATGACTCAGCTAGAGGATAAAACTGCTGGAGATTCGGGACTTTTGAAGCTTAAATTGAGGAAAATGCACATATTTGACCAGCTGAATTATTCTTTAGACTCCACTGATTACATGACTGGACATCCAAAAGGTTGCAGTGGGATGTAAAAATCTAAATATAAGTGTCTCAATCTCTCAGGTGAAACCCAGCACATAATTTAGACAACCTGCTTCACACCATGCTGCCTCCAACCCATTTCATTTCTTGACAAGGCAGAGTTTCAAGCAAGAGCTGGAAAAAAACTACATGCAGAAGAAAAGATACCAAGGATTTGTCACATACTCTTCTCAGGGGCTGTTGGTAGGTTGTTTTTTTTTTAAGCAGAAGTTTTGGAGACTTTCCAAGGAAAGTGCAATCAGTACATATTAGGGTTTGTTCCTCAGCCAAATGCTACAGACAATTCCAGTTATATACGGAACTGAAAGAGTCCTGCTGAAAGGGTCAGATTATTCCTTGTCCCAAGAAACTCCTCAAAAATAAAATCTGGATGAAAACATTTAGGAAGTAAATGTGTTCAGTTCAAGCCATTGTGAGGGTCTTTCAGCTGTGGTGTTTATATACTGATTGGCTTTTAATTGTAACATTTATATGTCAGTTGTACACTTGCTTTCTACAGTGTTTTAATGCTCCTTCCTCCACCCTGAATTTAGATCTCTTAATTGTGAGGAACGAGTCTAGGACCTGACAGATCTTCTGATTATAAAGTTGTTTATTGCATTAGTCTTAAATTACTTGTTTTCTTCCTCTTTGTTCCGTCCTCCTGGTTATATTCATAGAACCCTGGAATGGTTTGGGTTGGGAGGGACCTTAAAAATCATCTAGTTCCAACTCCCTTGGAGTAACTGAGTCCCTTTTGCTCTGTTGCACTTAATTAAGATTATTCTGAGGCCCCTCCACCATTCTTGATTAGGTTATTTACAAAACTTACTATTTTCATGAATTTTAGCCCTTTTTATAGTCTTTGCTGTCACTCTGAATTCACTCCAGCCTGCCTCCATGGAGATGTTTTACATTTGGAATAATGTAGATCACAACAGTTTTTCCAGCCACAATATGCCATATTTAAGTATTAAGTATTAAAAAACATCTTTCTGTGAATTGTCCTCTGTATTTTAGGATTATGACAAAGCTATTTCCTGCACACTTAATGTCTTTCATGATCTGACAAACATGATAAGCCTAAGTGCCTAAGTTGTGCCTTGCATCAGCTTTAAACCAAGTGTTCTCTTCTATGAGGAGTTGCATCTATTCTGAAGAGAAATGAGGGGTTCTGCATAACCTTTTCCATCATGGATTCACAGTGCCATTTGGCAAAGTAATATGTCAGTTATTCATGAGAACAAAAACACAGAGAACTCAAAATATCCACTCTATTTCTTTTTCTTTTTTTTTTTTTTTTTCCCTTCTTACCACAGGTTAAAATTAGAATAAAACAATCAGCTGGATACAAACTTGGTGAACTTACTTACAGTTTCCAGCTGCATTTTTCCTTTACCACCTGAAAATGTGAAGTTAAGTGCCCTGGGGTCCAGTTCTGACCCTGTTTTTACTCACATGTGAACATGCCACAATCCTGTTGAAAATGAGAATACAGCGAATGTGAGAGACTAAGTCGGGACCCCTCGGTGATATCATTTGCCAGCACAGATTTTTCCCAGGACAATAAAGGGAAGTGATCCAGGAGGAGGAAACAATGAAGCTATCTCTGGTGGTGTGCTGTGAGGGAATAATGGAGAAAACCCATTGTTGGTGGTGAAAACAGCTGGAGCTGCGAGGCTGCGCTTCTTGGGATGTATTTGTGCTGCTGCAACCAATTCTCTAAAAACCAGAGTGCTAATGAATGGGCTTTTACACAGCAGTTTATTCCAAGGCCTGGTTGTTTTCCAAGTGATTGTCAGCCTTCCCCAGCCCATGGTGTGAATACCTTGGCCCTGGGCCTTCGATTCAAGCCTAAAATTGCCCTTCAACGATGCTCCTGCCCTCTAAAATTGCAGACTCATGGTCAGTTTTTCTGCCACTGACCACAACAGGCCCTGGTCTACAGCAAAGCCTGTACTCAGAGAGATTAAATAACATATACAATTTCTTTGGAGCAACACCACACCGTGCAAAATACACTACAGAGCTTCCTTGCTATGTGGCAAAGCCACACTCTGCTTTGTCTCCTGGCACAGCAGAGCTCATGTTGCATAGGGTCACAAGAAAACAGGCTTAGGAAGAAAATCTTCGATTTTCAAGGGTCATAGAATTTTTATTTTTTTTTTTAATTATTACTATTACAACTGATACTGAGTGAAGAAAACTCTGATTTCGCTGCATTTCTTATAAAGTGTCTGCAAAAGGTTAAATTACAGCAAAATAGTCTCAACAGCAATCTCTATAATGGCAATACATGGAAATAAAATATGAGAAAAGAGACTTTTAGAAAAGAGCCCTAGAAAACGAGAAACAGAAAATAATCAGTGATACATGGCCTTGGAGGATACAGAGTGAAAGCAGATTGCTTGCATTGTTTTGGAGGTTTCAAATAAGGGAAAAATAGCTTATTTCAGGCTGGGGTTTAACTGGTATTTGGAAGACTTCCAGTGGTCACAGGCTGATTGAGCCTTGTGCTTTAAAATAAAATACAAATGGCTTGACAAACCACTGGGAATTTGTGTAGCCAAGGAAAAGAGGCGGGGTGGGGGGCTGACAGAGGCACATTCCTGACTCTCATCTGGATGGGATGTTGGAGTGCACCAGTCCTGGGCTTGTGTCAAGGATTTCTGTAAAAACAAACCTGAAGATGGAGAGGACAGAGGGGCTACGGAGCCCTCAGAGCCTTTCCTGGGTGATCCAATGGGATCCATTGCTCTGCACACCCACCTTTTCTGGAAAAGCATTCGGAAACTCTGGGTGCAGTTTGGGAATGGTAAGTAACAAATGTATAAAAGGCAGGGAGGTTTAAATGAGTAAGGATTTAAACCCTGTTTTCTAGGATTTATAAATACACTGACGCACTAGAGAGATTTAGAGCCTGAAAATTGTTCTTAAAAAGAAAACCACTCAAAGCAATTTAAAGCAATTTTTAAAAGAAAGACTTGGAAGGTAGGATGGTGCAGATATCGATCTTGGCTGAGTTATCAGTGCCAGGAGACAGATGGCATGCATTGACTCATGATAACAATCACAGGGATCATCTTTTAGTACGCTAATTGTCAACATGCAAAGCAAAGCATGATCTATTGTTATTTTCGATTATTTCCATTCAGTGCTGCTGGATTATTGGGGCTATACTAATCACCAGTAGTAGTGAGTGTTCACTGACCATGGCCCCACGTGATGATAGAGAGGATGTTTTTAACTTTGTGCTGCAAACATTTCTGCATTTTCCTCCATATCCAAAAGTGACTCTCAGCCTGCAAGGGCCTGCTAAAATCAGGTTTCTGTGCAAGTATCTACAGCACTTGGACAGTGGGTGCTGTTCAAAGGAATAATATGGGAATCAGACCACGTAGGCTCAGCTCCTCCACACATTCAGTGGGGCAGCCAAGGCCAGGATATCAGTGGGAATGTGGCTGGATGCCTCCCACCAGCTCAGGTGAGAAACCAGTGAGCTCCAGCACAGTTGGTGGATGGGACTGTCAACAACGAGGTTCTCAGCTCCAGTGTTTCAGCCAAGGAGTCTGGTGGGTTTAAACCCTTCTCTGGTGTTTTGGAAGAGTTGTCAGCCAAGCATTCCCAGAGAAAAATTTGAGAAGACAACCACACCATGCTGGAGAGGAGGGTAGCAATTTTATGACATAAATGGGTGCCTGCTGGGGACATGCCCCAGGCTCTGGACCCATTTAGTTTTCCTGTACAAACACAGGCCATTTCAGCCACCTGGATCCACAGGAGGCTTTACAGGAGGTGGGGTGGTGGGATCTGCAGCTGAAACTTCCCTGTGGACTTTGAGCAGGACTGCTCTAATTTCTCCTGGGCAGGCATTAGGATGATATGGGATATTCCTCACTCAGGCACTCAAGAAACAGCAAGAAGATCAAGATGGCACCACCAGCAAAAGGGATTATGGATGAACATCTTCAGGGAGGGTTTTAGTTACTCCTGGAGAAGAGGGCAGATTACACAGCTCCTGACTGTTCTGGGGAGGGAGCTCTGCTCTACTGCACTGTAATAACCTCTCCTCTTCCCTACCAGGCTGCAGTGGTTTTCCATTTCCATTAACTGGCCTGGCCACAGGGCTTTTGCATTTTTTCTTTTATGCAACACAAATATCAGGTAGTGAGCTCAAGTGTTTTGATGCCTGGCTGATGCATCACCTGGGTTTATTAACTCAGAGAGTCAGTGTGGAGCCGTGGGTGAAGAGGGGGTGGGATAGGCATGAGAAATTATTTCCAAATTCTTTCTCTTCCTATTGTGTTCAGTGTTCAAAAGCAACAAACGCCAGAGTCTGTAAAATGCAGACAAAATTTCTCTGATTTTGGCTTTTCCCTAATACTGAACTTATAGAGCAGTAGTATTACACTAGGAGTATACTAGTAGTAGTCTACCAGCAAACAGTAGAAATATAATCAGCAGGCACTAGAAACATTCTCATGATGACAGCAAATGGTTTATACCGTACAGGAAATGGGAATAAATTAATTTAGAGTCTTTTCTGGCCATGAAAGTCAACGAAGCCTCATCCAGCCTGAAATCCCTGGGGCACAGCAAATAAAGCACCCAGAGAGGAACAGCTGGATTAAATTTGACTTAAAAGCCACCATCTTTGGCACTGGCCAGTGGACTCGAGTACAGAGATGAGCAGAGTGATTTTCCAATGGGACAAATTATAACCTGCTTCCAGTTTTGACTCCACTATTTCAAATTGATGAGCTGATTGAGAAAAGGGCTCTGACACCGCTGAATGCAATAAATTGGGCCATGAAGGAATAGACTTATGTGTGCTTCCCCATAAATTAGACTCAGATAACTCCATGATTTTATTGAACAAAAACCAGCCTCTTCATTTGCTGAGAACCACAGCCTGATTTCAAAAGCTTTCCTCGGCTGAAATCTTCCATATCCTGTCCCTAATCTCCTAAACCATCTCAGCCCCAGAGCACAAATATTAGAGAAAAACAGGGAGTTACATTTTCATTCCATGTGCTTCCTCTGTGTGGATGTGAATGGCATTCACAACCTCTGAGCTGGCCCATGTGGTTTTTGTTTCTTGGAAGAGAAGAGAGTTGCGTGACCTCTTCCATCATCAAATTCAGTTCACTGTTGTTAAAAAGATTCCATATCGTATTCTTACCTAAAGTAATACATAAAACTTCATTTTACAAGCAGTTAGCTCTTCTTCTCCTTCCTCTGTTTCTCCCATTTCACTGAAGTTCCCAAACTTCAGTGGAAGCATGGTTAGGAATGTATAATTTCAAAAAATATGTATATTTTTCTTAAAACAGTCCCACTATTCCTGTGCCATGCTTTACCTTAAACAATTCTTCTTTTTCAGTTCTTCATCTTCCCTCAAACTTATTACAAAGAAACAGCAAAACCTTTCTCAATCATTGCTTTTAGCCCAATTCTTATATTTGGTTCTTTGGAACCGAAATGATAAATTTAAAATGGACATAAACACTCTACAGTGGGGTCTCCTACATTTTAAAAGTTAATAAGGGTGAGCTCTGACTCAAAATAAATTGTATTTCTAATAAAGTTCATCCTTTCTACTCAAATATCCCTTCAAACTTTCTACAATTTCTGGAAGTCTCATGGTTATCCAGAATTCCAGCACTGAATTTAAGCAGCCAGCCTGGTTTCTCATGCTAATCCAGACTTCTTCCACACGGAGCATCCTTTGGTATTGTGTGAAGGGCCTGACAAAGTCCTCCTGCAGTTTGAATGACACTTCATATCAAATAAAATTATTCTTGGGGGATAAAAATATCTTTCTTTCGTTAATATGCTTCCCAGGAAGCACTTTCTTCCCTTTTATTTTCTGCTGCCCATACTCCTGGTTACACGAGGGGGGAAATGTGTCCAGCCAAGCTCTTCTTTGCTGGCAGGTTCCAGATGTATTTCTTTCTCTTTATTTTTTAGGGAGTTGAATTTAATTTTCACCAATGTCTTTTCTAGCCCCTAACTAAGAAAACAAGGTAAACCAGTTTTGTTTCAGAGCTAAGCTTGTACTGCTTGTTGAGACGAAGGATTCAATTTACTTCCACGTGTCTGATGCGAGTGGTTTGTGGGGATGCAGGAGCAGATTTCCCCTGGATCATTTTGGATTTGGGATCTTTACAGTCCAGGCACACTGAGCAGGATAAAGAGGAAGGTGGTGACCCATTAGGGCTCCCCTGCTTAAAATATCTCAGTTTACACAAGGCTGAGATAGCTTAATAATGGCAATGCAAATCTTCCTGCTGCAGCTGCGGCATCCAGACCTTCTTTCTCCTTGGCTTTCAGACACAGAACACAATTTTAGGTATGCTCTGGGCATTGTCCTTGGATGCTGCCCAAGACCATCAAGCTGCTCCCAGAGTCTTGTAGCTGTTCACTTGGAGCAAGTGTTTTCCACTGAGCAGAGGAGCAGGATATTGGAGGCAAGATTAAGTCCCCCCCGTTTCCCAGCACTGAATCAAACAAAACCTTCTTCCACCCACACGTTGCTGTCTCAGCTTAACAACAAAAACAACCTGCCAATCTCTCCCCACACAGAAACCTTTAGAGTTTTCGTCAAAAGTAAGGGAAAGGTACTGCAAAATTTCTCAAGCCCACCAGGCACAAATTGCCATAATTCCTTTCAAATTAGCTGCTGTTTGTTATTTTCTTTGAAGTCACTGGATGAATCAGATCAGGAGAAAGGGAGTGGGGTATTTCCTGTATCAAAAACATGACACAAATAAAGACAAGAAAGTTTTGCTCCTCTCTAGAGAAGCACTTGTTGTGCAGAACTGTCAATGTTTCTGAGCAAAAAAATTCAGCGTAGAGAGTCAGGGAGGTAAAAGCAAATGGGAAACTTTAAATGCAGTTTTAGGTTGGGAGGAGACTGATTTGGGCAAGTCCACAAAGTCACACACACAAAAAAAATGTGAATTGAAGAACCTACTCTAAACAGAGACAAGAAAAAAGACAGGAAAATAACAGAGTGAGACTCAATTTTCATAAAGCTGAGACAGCTACAAAAAAGAGAAGCAACCGAAACATTTGCACTGACAAAGAACGAAGAGAACTAACAATGAATACTCAGAGTCTGATGGAAAGAATATGGCAGAGCAAGGAACTGGATTCAGCTCTTCCCAGGCCTGCAGCCCTTGGACTGTGCTGACTTCCTAGAAGCAAGCTGGAAAAATTAATGAATATTCATAAAAGACTCATAAGAGTCAATTGTTTATTTAAGCTGTTCCCTATGTAGGGCTTTGGGGTATCATATCACTTAATGATGTGTTAAAAAAAACAAATCAGGAATAAATATATGTAAACTAATCATATATATATATATATATATATATATATATAATATATACATACCCCTAGGTAGAGAAAATTACCAAGGTGGAGCAGAAACTTTCCCAACAGGACCACTTGCATTAAGAGCTCCCCTGGGCAAATGAAAAGCACAAAATTTTTTTAAATACTAAATATAAGCTTTTTCAAAACTAGCAAGTTTGCACTGGAGAGAAAGCCTACACTGGCAAGGAATTGGGCCTTTTAATAGTCTTTTCCCATCTCTAAAGTTTGTGAAGATCTTCAGGGACTGAACGAGCCACAGAGATTCTGACAATGCTTTCCAGGAGTTTGCTGACAGTCAAAAGGGAGAAAACAGCTGGAGAGTTACTGGAGCAGCTCATGCAATTGCCCAAACCAGATCATTCTAATCAACCTGTCCCCTTGGAACGTGAGGGATCCCAGAGTGGAGGTGGCCAACACCAGGAACACCTGGCTATGCCCACTCTGGTCTGCTGCAAAGCCCTGTGCCCTGTCATTAGCAGGGACATTGTTCACTAATTCCCTATTAATTTCACGGGGAAAATTCAGAAAAAAAAAAATGAGGATAATCAAAACTGATGAGGCAGAGGAACAACAATTTTTTCTTCTTTTTTTTCTTTTTTCCCCCAAGCTTATTTCCAGTGCATCCCTGCTGACCCACCTATCTCCAGGCCCCAGTCTGTAGCCAGAGAGCCAAGGGCAGCAGCTTTGCCCAACAAACAAGCTTATGTACCCACTGCACGTGGGTTTTGCCTATGAATCACTTTCTGATGTTGTTCCAGTTCTTTTCTGTGCATTTATTAAAACCATTCCAAGAGTGGGATGGACATCAGATGAAAGATGTCTTGGTAGAAGAAGCTGTAATTTCATATGGAATTGCTTCAGGACTTATCAGGCTGAGAAAACTGTGCAGATGTTGTGTTTCTGAGCATTAACTTATCACTGAATAGGCACTGCTTCAACACAATTTATATTTCAGTCCAGGGATTTCCCTGACAACCTCCTCCAAATCATTTCTGTCTGTTAATGTCCTGTCAGATTTAATGATTCTGGCTCTTCCGACAGTTTTATCCTTAATGCGAAATAAATGCCTTCCTGATGCTTCACTGTGTGCTGCTAATGGAGTGCTAGATTAACATTTTTATTCATGTTTGTCTTCTGGTCTTCAGAGGCCAATCCAAGCTGGCCACTGGAGGCCACAAAGTGGATCTTGCTGGAAGTTTCCCAGGTCTCATCCCAGGTGGGAATGCCATGGGCACTGGTGCTGATATGGGGGATTGGGGGGAAATCAGCCTCAAAGGAGGGGAGCAAATCTCAAAGGAAGCCACTCCTAGTGGGTAACTAAAGGCAGGCGAGTTATTTGGGAGGCAAAGTATGTTTTGCCAGAGGAATTAGAAAGAAGGGAAAGTCTTGAGGCTCTTGGGACATCAGCACAGGCACAGGACCAGCTGCATTGAGCACAGGCCAGAGGAAGGAAAGGTTTTGCCCACTAAAACTTCTTTCACTCTATAAAAACAAATATCCAGGTTTCACAGTGCACAAAACCTCCATAACCAGCCCTTGTGTATCAACCACAAAGATTTACTCCAGGCACAGAGAGCTCTCTTTTTTTTTTTCTCAGCCCTTGCAAGAAGTAAGATCTTGACTTAGGTCTTAAATCTACCATAAGCCTGTAGTTATTTGTTTCTCTCTGTTCCTTTAATGTCAGAGAAAACCTGTTCAAAAGCATCTTTGGGCTCCAATTACCTTACTAATCAAATGTTTGCTTCAGCAAGACTGGGTTCAGCCAATGCCAGCAGGAGAAATGGTCCTCCCTGGAATATTCTCATCTTTGCCAAAAAAAAAAATCTTCTCTTCAGGATTTGCCTTTTCTGGGCTGCAAATCTCTGTGCCATAGTCTCTTATTATTATTATTTATTATCTCCAGATTGTTGGTGTAAAGAGAGGTTTCTCCAGAGGCTGTCACCAAGCACCCATCCCTCTTCCCTGAATAATGGAGCCTGATTTTGGTGTCAAACTTAGGTTCTTGAAATGAGGTGACAGGAACATCTCCCTTCCCACGCTGTGTCTGCTGCAATCAGCATTCATAAGGATCCAGGAAATTTGAGCTCCTTAGGGGACAGAGGTGGAAGGGTGTGTTTCCATCAGGAAAGTGGCGATCCAGCTGACAGAGAAGATAATAGGGAATATCTGAAACATTGGCAACATGTTCCCATGCTGATAGATATTTCCATCCCAGATTTCGAGAAGAACAAATTCTCTCCCCCTACAGAGAGGTTCTGCAGACAGGATGACAGAAAAGCAAGACACTCCAAAAAGCACTTTCCCCTGATAAGACTTGTTTCTGAATTATTTGCCTGATTTTTCCGTGCCTGCTTAATGGGACCAAAATACATTCAGGACAAACCAATGCAAGAAAAAAGGCTGGCCCAGAATCACAAAATACGAGGTGGGGAAGAAACTCTTGTCCCTTAACACAGCAAATATTTCAGAGAAAAAAAAAAATCCCTCCCAAAACACAAAACCTTCTCAAAAGGTCAGAAAGATGAATAATATTTCATACCGCAGGTTGTGGAGTCATTGCATTCCTTTTCAACAACACCAGAACCACATGAGAAAGTTTGCAAATACCACTGAAGATATCAGGGAACAAGTCAACTTACAAAGGCCCTCGCTCTCCTACTTAGGCAATACTTGGCCTAAATAAAATTTAATAACTGGTACCAGCTCCCACTATCAGGAATAAACACTCTATAGGTAAGTTATCCCTTAATCTCCCAGTACCACTGTCAACACTTAATTAATGTGCCTAAAGGCCTGGTGCTGTCTCAGTGGGATAAAGGAATTTTTCACTGTTTATTTAGAGTTAAATTATAACCCTGTTGCCATTTTTAGGCACCTGAACACTTGTATGAGTTTCCAGATGTGCAACCCCATTCTTTTCAACAGCCAAGCAACTGGTTTCTAGACAGATTTTGAAGCCTAATTTCTCAGCTGACAGCATTTTTTTGTAACATATGTATTGTTTAAATACCAGCACTCCAGTGATTCTTGATCATCAGTATTCTTCTTCATTCTGTAAATTATTATCCCTGAAATAATTAATTCCCAGGGCACAACCAAGGGATAAACTACCTGTGTTTCACATGCAGTTCTGTTTGTGTTTGTGTGAAACTCCAGGTTTACAACTTGACCTTTCACTTCTTGTCCAATTCACTCAACCTGCTGGAAGGGGCATTTTTTCCAGGAACCAGCCTGGGATGAAATCTCTTCAATTCATAGGTTGCAAATGTAAAATGATGATTCTGATAAGAAGACCTCATGTGGGGTGTCCTTGTATGTTGGCCCATTTAATCTTCAAACGTAAAAGACACCATTACATGTGTAGTTACTGTTCTGTGATAAAAATGGACTTTTTTATTGTGGTATCAGCAGCACTTTCAGCAACCACCATAACAGAGTGAAGCAATTTTAGTCCCATTAGATCCTAATTCATACAAATCCTTTCTCAATCCCATTTCTGAATTTCAGTAATTTATTTTGACAGCAAAAAATTGTAAAGTCATGCAGAAACAGAGGAAATAATTACAAAATTCCTTAAAATTAAAAAAAAAAAAAAAAAAAGAAAAAAGCATATACATTTGCAAACTCTTCTCTTTTGGCCAATGCCCACACCCAGCACAACCTGGAGTTCATCCTGCATCCGTTTGTTTAAACAACGAAAGAACAATGAAACATTTCTGGACATTCCTGCAATTGCATTCTATCCATCAGCTCTGGCAGCTGCTTGGCCAGTCTTCATCTGACCTCCAAAATAAACCCACCCTCTGAAGAAAGCGCTGCAAACCTCCAGAGCCAGCCTATTTGCCTGCACAGTGATTAATTCTGAGCGGTCTGAAAGCGAAGCCAGCGCGCTGATAACGCGGAGCAAACGGAGGGAGCGGAGTGTGGGACAGCTCGGAACGGACTGTTCCTGCTTTCCCAGCCAGGCTGATATTCTAACCACGCATTAGGTTTCCCCAAGGGATGGAAAATGAGCACCCTGGGCAAGTTTGAAAGGCTTGAGAGGAGATCTTGTTGTTATCCTCCTCCTCATCTCCAGGATTGTGGAGACACCCCTTGATAAACACGCAGTGAAGTCCCTCAACTTGCTCCAGTCTGAGATCAATCTCCATGTCGGCTGAAATTCAAGGGCTTCCCTCTCGGAGACGCCCCTGAAAATTCCTTCCGTTATTCCATTGATAAACCAGGAATATTTTGTGGAATAGCATATACTGATAAGACGTGAAGGCTGAGATGAAGAGGTGTCTTATGAAACCCAGTTGAGAAACACTTGGCTTATCTCAACCAGATGTTATTAAACTCACCACAGGAATTACTGGCTTAGATATGTTGGCCTGTGTTAGGAAGCCTTCAATCCACATGATTAAAACAGTCTCTTTTAGCTTTAAAATCCACACATCCTCACAGTTATTGAAGTCACTAACTCTTCTGGAATTCATGGCTCAATATAAGTTTATACCTTTATTTTTTTTTTCACAAAGAAAGACTTAAAAGCATCAGAGAACAAAAGCTTCCCTTTTCCTTTAATAATTTTCAAGTCAATAATGCAATCTGCGGTCATCTGCGTCAGGATTTAGGAGTGATATGAAACATTAGAGTTCTTTCCTAGCATTTATACTTGTATCTCAAGCTCATCCCATCATTTCTGGACAAGCCCAGTTATAGCCAAGGAAAACTTAATTAATCTTGACTTAAGTCAAAGGAAACAATTTAAAGCATCTTAAAATACTCTCTGGGGCTCAGGGAAAAAAAAGCAAACAAGCTTCATAATGGAATACATGATTTCATTTCACAAGCTCTTACCAAGTTTTCTTCAATTTGGTTGAACATCTTGAATGATTTTCCAAAAAGAAAGCAATCAGTATTGTTTGTAGCTGGAGGGCTTGAGTTCATGTCCCACCTGATTTTATTTTTTTTTTTTTTTTTGTGACAGTCCTCAAGATGTTCCTGGGAATGCCCTGGTTTTTTTTTCTCTTTTATTTTACTTCCCCCACCCCTTCCTTCACATGTAGCAAAGTGTCCTGAGGATTCACGTCAGAGGGAGTGGAGGTGTCATCTGCTTGTTCACTTTAACAAAGAAGAGTGTGCTCACAGCGTGTTACACCCAACATCCCAGGAATGCATGGGGATGGTATATGCAGCACCCTCTAAAACACTGCATTCTTCTTGCCTAAGTGCCCCTTTTTGGAAGGAGACAAACACAATTTTTAATTTAGGTTGGATCTCAGGAAAAGGTTTTTCACCCAGAGGGTGGTTGGCACTGAACAGGCTCCCCAGGGAGGAGGGCACAGCACCGAGGCTGACAGAGCTCGAGGAGTGTTTGGACAGCACTCTCAGGCACAGGGTGGGATTGTTGTGGTGTCCTGTGCAGGGCCAGGAGTTGGACTTGATGATCCTGATAGGTGCCTTCCAACTCAGCATATTCCATGATTCCATGATAATGCATTTTTCCCCCAGCTCCATCCTGCACCTGTGTTTCCTTAACTTCAAAATTAAGTCTGTGCTGGCCGTTGCTGGATAGGGTGTCATCCTCTATAACCTGCTTAAATTCTTTATTCTCCTTAGATAAAAACTGAAATTGCTAAGGACAAGTCCTGAACTCGTTTCAGAGCACACTGAAGGTGATCTAAGTGGGTGGCTGACAGTTCAGTGAACTATCACACATCCACTGCTCCCATAGCCTGGAAAGATTTCCAAGACAAACAAACTGGTGAGGCAGGACCAAACAAGGTGTCAGAGAGCTCAGCAGGGCTGTTTGCACTGCTATCAAGACCCAGGCGTGACCAAAGGCATGAGAGTGACCCAAGAAAGGTGAACACGTTGAGATCAACAAGCTCACACCAGAGATCAGCTATGAACAGCATCTTTCAAACCTTCCAAGGACTTCTGCCAGCGTTTAGTGAAGCCACTGGGGATCAAAACATAGCTCAGAACTTCATCTTTCCTGTGCAGATAACAACAGAAACCTGTCTGTGTTGTGTCTTGAACCTCAAGGGTGCGGCATTCATTATGTTAAATTATTTTCTACAGGACCGCGACACAAGAAAGACAAGAATACAGCTGGAAACAGGGGACAGTAAGGAAGAAGTATTAGCTACTGGTCTGTCCTGGGCCTGAAAGGCAAAGGTTATGGTAACTGTATCCTAAGGAAAATTGGAAAAGGGGGAGACATTCGAGTTTTTTTGGTTTTGGTTGGTTTTTTTTTGGTTTTTTTTTTGGTGTTTTTTTTTGTTTGTTTGTGTGGTTTTTTGTTTTTGTTTTTTTTTGTTTTGTTTTGCTTTGGTTTTGGGTTTTTTTTGTTTTTCTTTTTTTTTTTGTTTTGTTTTGTGGGTTTTTTTGGGGTTTTTTTTTTTTTTGGTTTTTTGTTTTGTTTTGTTTTGTTTTGTTTGTTTCCAAATATAAAATGAATATATGTTGTCTTATACAGGGATGCACAATTCTGGTCAGCAAAAGAAAGGGACACTAAATTTCAGTGCTCAGGAAAGCATATCTTTAAAAAGCTGAGAAAGCTTCCCTTAAAAATTTCCTCAACAGTCTTAATATTTACCATGCACAATAACAAGAGCATCAGAATAAGAGATGGAAGCAGCTTTTCCATGTGAAATCTTTTGAGGCAAAAAAAACACTGAGATATAACTTGCCTGCCTTCATTCCACCAGATAGGGGAAGGGGAGGAGAATTCCTTTAAGGTATTAAATTTTCTTTTGGATAAAAGTCATCACAATGGAAATGGGGTGTAAATCAGCCATACACAGTTGAGTTCTGTGTTTATTGCCTGATTTGAGTCCTTTGTTCACATAAATATAGAACTCTATAAAGGTCACTCAAACCCAAGCAAGAGGGACTCACAAGTTCATTTCTGCAAGGTCTCAGCTTATGAAGCTTTTTGGTTGTCTTCTATATGCTTATTCACCTGTTTGGTTATTTCAAAGAGAGGATTCACTTCCCTTTATTTCTTCACAATTCTTTCACTCAGGCATGGCTTTCTATTCAATCTTCTTTTTCATATTTGATCAATGTTCTCATTTGAGCAATGTTCTGAAATGTGACAGTTGCAAAAAAAAAAAATTTTAATGAAAAATTCTCTAAAAATGAAGCAATTATATTAAAAAAAATTCAGCAAATACTTTCCTGGTGGCAAACATATGGTCCACTCCTGAGCTCTGCAATTTATTAATTTTGATAAAATCTTTGATTTGAAAAAAATGTCAGTATAGCTGTGACAGATGGTATCTGCTTTATTTGTTTGTTTGAAGGTATTTTTTTGAAAACAAACTCATAGATGCCTTAAAAATGTGTATTTAAAAGATGTCTATGACACCAGAAGATGCAAATGTATTATGGAAAGTTTTGCTTCTGCACCGCTGATCTCTTCTGGATGAAATATCAGACCTACCCTTGATTTTGTGTATCTTTTACTTCATGATAACCGTGTCCATGCCATAAAAACACACAGTTCTGAGGTCAATAAAATCTCCAGCTTCAGCTGAAGGAAGGTTTTTTGTTTGGTGGGGCAGCGGGGGAGCAGCAAACACATATCCATTTCCACCACCAGCTGTAAACTTCAAGTGTCACGCTAAAGGGCTCTCGCTCAGGAACAGTCCACCCATTTATCCAGCCTCTCAAAGCAATGTTCTGTTCCCACCCCTCGTTTGCTGTGAGCAGGGAATGCCAGCGCTGTGGTGTTGGTGTCTGAGGTACCAGAGCAAAACATTCCTTGTCACAAGAATTACCCCACACTGACATCTGTGCTGCCCTGGCAGCTTCAGCTCCAGAACAGGAGCTGGCTTGGTTGAAGGTACGAGCTACACAAAGCAAAAATACATGTCATGACACCAGATGTGTCTCATTTACAGTGCACAGAAAGATTTTAGAGATAAATTCCCCTCTACTCACTGAAAATGAGGTTTTAGTAGTGTAAGGAAGCTTTAAGTAATCGGTGTTTCAAGGCAAGCACTGACGATCTACAAAACTGCAGCATTAGAAAGGGGAGGTTTGGGATCCCTAAATTCTGAAGTTTGATCTACATGTAAGGGAAAGTGGGAAAAGAAAGAGAATGGGCAAAAAAAGTTTAACATCCAAACTGCGTAGTTATCACCCCGACTTAAATATATTTGTCCTGCCTTTCAAGGGTGCAAAGGTTCTGTCCTCAAAGAGGTGTCAGAAGCTGCTATAAACCTGAAAACAGGCTGCTATCATTTGTCACCCTCCCCCTCCTGCAAAACAAACCCTCCCTCCATGTGTTCCACTGCAGAGCAGCAACGCAGATAATAAAGGTCATTTTCTGTGTTTCTTTTTCTTCCTGTTTCATGCAGCTCCTGCGATTTTTCAGGTGTTTTGAATAAAACATCCCAAGTGCTTTCTTTTTTTTTCATCAAAGGCTGACAAAGGGTAGCTTGCCTTGTCTCATCCCTTTGGCAGTGGACTGGGAAAAGCTGGCCACAGAGGCATTTTTGGGAGCAGCAGCGCTGCCAAGCATTTCTGGATGGCTGACCTGACCAGCACGTGTGTATAGGTAGATATATCATAGATATATCAGACTCCTCTGATGCACTGCAAGCCAATACCTTCTCTCCAAGCCAAGCAGGGATACCAGGGATTTGTCACAATTGAGCCTTGGCCAGTGGGTGTCACTAAAAATTAGCTGGAAGGGAAATTAAAAAAAAAAAAAAAAAAAAAAAAAAAAAAAAAAAAAAAAAAGTAAAAGGGCAAGGTAACCTGAATACTAAAAGCATTCCAGACCTTATTGTTGGCCCCGAGCCTTGTTTTGAATCCTTCCTTCGGTCAAACAATGGCAGTGAGATCAGAGCCAGGCACCCAGTGCCCGCTGATTACTGACGCTTGCAGGGAAGAGCCGGTGGGATGCCTGGATGGGATGGGAAATGACTTTCCTCCAGCATCCCGTGCGGATTCCCTGGTGGTGGTGGCATGTTTCTTTTTGGGCTTCCTACCCTGCTGTCCCTCGTGCAGAGGGGGGAACGTCAGCCAGGTGACTCACTGGGATCCTGCCCCGTGTTTACTGCCACAGACCTCCCCGCAGGGACTCGCTCACTGAGCGCAGCCCGATTTTCCCAAGAACACCTCAAAGGGCTAATTTTAAATTAACAAAAGCTTTGGAAGGCAGGGAGAAGGGAAGGGGGAGGGGGGGGGGCTTCTTGCAGGAGGAAAGCGATGGCAGAAATAGCCTCCTTCCTTTTTCCTTTCTCTTGTCCGAGATAAGGAAACATCACACGCCACAGGCAATTCAAAAACAACTTAAAAGGCAGATAAATTTAGTCACTGGTGTTCCACCGGGTGGACAGTCATGACACAGATCAAGTCTTCAGCCAGGAGGTTTTCAGGGAAAACTACCACGGGCAACAATCAATGAGACACCACTGGCATTAAAACTACTGTAGGAGAAAGTCATAAACCCCTTTAGAGGAAAGATGGTCCAGTAGTTGCCAACATGGATCTTAATTTGTGAATTCCACTTGGGTCTCGTGGGATGCTTTGATGTCCTTTGGTTGGAGGTGTCCTTCTGTAGGAGGAGTGGACTGGCACATGATGAGCATAAATATGTAATTTTCATATTAAAAATTCCACGTTCCGGTTCTATCAAGACTCAAACTCAGATCTCTAAAAGGGTGAAGAAACTTATAGTTCAAGGAGATAAAAGCTTGAAGGTGATGAATAAATCTCACAGGCACTGCTGCAGTCTGATGATCCTTCTGCCACAAAATGAAGGGACTTTTAGCTCTCAGGCAGGGATATGCCATCAGAAAATGACACTGGCAACTGCTCAGCAGAAGCAGAGGTTTTGCATGGAGCCAAATATGCTGGAGTCACACTCCAGATTTAATACAAGGATTATACTAAAGCCCCCTCCTTTTATGTCTTCTATCAACTGTCTTTTTGCTGCTTTATTGGTTGTTTTCCCAGTGGTCTTTGGTTTATATGGAATTTGACCTGACTTCTAAACTTTGTCTGGCCAGCAAAGATATTCTTTTCATCCTTGTGGTGAGAATGTATCAACCACAGGTCAGCACTGGCTTGAGGACATTTGTACAATGCTCTGCTGCACTAAGTAAACATGTCTTTAATCTCTCTGTACCATCTGGAAAATGATATTTCTTTTATTTTTCCCTTTTGATTTTCTTTTCTGTTGAGATTGCAAGTACTAAAAGGTAGGTCCTTTCTCTTATTACAAAAGGATACATCAGCACAAGCAGGACAAACAGTCCAGGACCCGTTCCTTAGCCTTGAAGGCAAGTGTTGTGATTCATCTTATGGCCATTTGGCTAAACCGTCATCCATGTGAAAAAAAGAGTGGCCTCACCCACACCCTCTACTGGGAACAGTCTCTGACCCTGGAGAGTAGTTGAACCATCTCTGAGCTTTTCCTGGGAAAGGGAAAAATTACATGGAGCAAAATAGTTTCAGGGAGTAGATCACCACATAGGATTGCAGGCCCAGCCCTGGTCATCTAAGGCCACCAGGTTGATTTTGGACCTGTAGGTTTGATCAGAAAAGAAAAATAGAAAACAAACAAACAAACAGACAAACAAAAAACACCCACAGGATTTTTCCAATTCCCTTTTTGATTTGGGTTCTGTGAAATCCCTGCTGGTGAGCACCTCCCTCAAGGAAAACACCAACTCGAAGGCAACCTGCAGCCTCCACACAATCACTCCTGCAGCAGATAATCTCGTGCACTCCCAGCCATTCCTTGCTGGTTTTCCAGCTCTGGAAATACGTGTTTCCAACACAATATGTTACAGCAGCTCATGAGAGGGAAATGCCATTAAAGAACATGACTCTCCTGACAGAGCCGTGGTGTGAATTGCTTGGCTTGGCCGTGGTGCTCTTCAAAACACACAACAGCGAGAGCAGCATCACTCAAATAATCCTTCCCAAGTGTAGTGAGGAGGAACTGCTGGTGCCACGGAGCAGAAAAGGCTTCCAAAGCTCGGATTCTAATTTCCTGATCTTTGAAAAAAAAGAAGTTGCTCATCTGCAGCTAATCATGTTTGCGCCTTTCGTTGTCTCCAAGAGCAACATTTTCCAAGGTGCTTTTAATGAGCTGAACAGCCTCCTAAAGACTCAGGAGAGACAGAGAGGCTGTCAGAGACAAATCCCTTTATTTGATTAGGCTTCACAGGATCTTGGTACATTCCAAACCGAAAAGAACACAACAAAGATTGATCCTCCTCCCACCTAAGTCGGTTGGACTTTTTCTCCAAGGTGGGATGAAATCCAGAACGTATTAATTGGAGATATGTTTTGATGAAATGTTGTTCTGCGGTGGGAGGAGTGTAACCAGGAAAGCAGATTAGGTTACAGGAGTGACAGAGCTGGAAGTGACTTCCAGAGGGAGAAGGGACCAGGAGAGGTCAAGGTGGAAGGTTTGATAGCGAAAGGCTCAACGAGGAACATGAAGGGGCAACCACAGAATGTCAACCTCACCTCTTGTGGGGGCTTGGACCCTCCTGAAGGACCCGGGGCTGTGACCCCACCTATGTTCTCAACAGCTTTGCCAACAGATAAAGGCATTTCTTTATACTGAACTATTTCATGTGCCTTGGCAGAAAAGCACATAGTTGCTGAGCAGTTGGGAAAGTGTTTTGTCAGAGGCAGTCTGGCTGAAGGTTTGCTTACAGCACTGTTTGCAGGAGCTCTGTTGGGCTACATTTCTCATCTACAATCTGCTCTGCTTTCACTGCTTTGTTTTCTTTCATTATTATTTCTAACCTATCTAAAAGGGCTTTCTTCCCCAAACCCAGAGGAAACTTTCCAAATTCTTAATTTAGTCATTTAGTGCTTTTAGCAGCAAATTCTTCCAGTTACCTGCACATAACACGGTCTCATAAACACCTTTGACAGAAATCATAAGACACATTCTGCGCTTCCAGGCACCGTCTGTGATTTGTCTGACAATGTAGCTCCCGCTTTCACCCTCTCTCTTTTTCTGGAAGCCAAATATTGCATAAAACTTGAGCACAGAATTTGAATCAGTTCAACATAAGCTGAAATGTTGTCACAGATTTATTCACAAGTTGCAGATTCAGTTCTAGAGAAAAACAGACTTGCCTTTCTGCTCCATCCTTTTGATGGAAATCTGCTTTTGCACAAACGAAACCCCTCTTCAGTTTTCATCTGTACCTTTCCTGACAAGCGAAAAATTGACTAATTCCGCGAAATAATATTTTCTTACTTGTTTTCCTTCTTTGATACAACTGAGATTTGGCCAGGACACAACACCAACCTGCCAGAATTGTGCGGAAGGCGTAGGACTCGTGGTATTTCAGGCCCAGTCAACACAATTAAACAGCTTTGTTCTATTTTAAATTCACAGAACATGGCACTCACCTTAGAAGCAACTTCCAGAAAGTTTTGCTTTGTTTTGTTTTGTTTTGTTTTGTCCTCAAATGTGCTGATTTCCAGAACATTTAGTTTCCAACCTGAATAACCAACTTCTGTGGAATAATCTGAGCTGAGCCTCCAGGTCCGTGACAAAACTCACCTGTTAAGGACAGAGGATGCTCTTTGCACATAGAGTCTTGTTTAGCTTCAGGCCTGTCTGTGAGGTCTTCTGTAACTGCAAAACTACTTATTTTCAGCCCAATTTAGCCTTTCGTCGAGAAAAATAGAGCAAAAAGTTTCAACAGCTCTGACCAAACTTGTTAGGTAAATGGAAAAAAAAAAAATAATCCATAAAGCCCTACATGTAAAAAACCTTCAGATGCCCGCATTAAAAAATAAGAGCCATTATTCTCTTTCTGATTTTCTATTTGATTGCAAACTCATTCACACAATATCAGGTTAAATCTAGCTCAGTCTTTTCAGAGCTATAATAACCCCAAAGCAAATTACATCCTCAGCTTGCTGACAGGAGTCCTAAAGGTCAGAACTCTAAATTCCATCGCTTTGGTTTAGTGCCAAGTATTTTGGAAGGAGAAAAAAAAGAAAAATCAAGTAATCTTCATATCCATCTTAACAGATACAAATAATTTTAATAAAGCTAAACTGTTGCCTGAGACTCTGTGCACCCTGGAGTCTCATTCAAGTTTTGTTCTGACATGTAAAATAAAACCAAATGAGAAGTTACCGGAGATTTATGGGAAGAGAAAGGAGAAAAATATTTTTATTTCATTTCCAAGCTCTTGTGGAGCCAGGAAGGGATAAAAACGGTCTCTGCCAGATACTATGATGTACAGGTTATATTGTGGTTACTGAGTATTGATTCTATAACATCAGCAGAAAGACATGGAAAAGGAATAATTATTAGGGATCCTCTGGGCTTCCTGTGCCCTTAGTTTCCAGAGGATTTTTTTATATCCAGTATGAATTTAAACATTATTTACCTACTATCACCTAAGTTATTCAGAGAGGAAAATCTGGGACATTGGGATTCAAAACATGGAAGCCAATCAGTTGGACCCCATTAGCTGACAACAAGCTCTTGCTGTTTACATAGAATCCCAGAATGGTTTGGGTTGGAATGGCCCTTAAAGATCATCCAGTTCCACCCCCTGCCATGGGCAGGGACACCTTCCACTAGCCCAGGTTGCTCCAAGCCCTGTCCAGCCTGGCCTTGAATATTTCCAGGGATGGGGCAGCCACAGCTTCTCTGGGCAACCTGTGCCAGGGCCTCCAGCTAAAAATTTCATTAATTTTTCAGAAATGCCTTTAAAAAGCTGAGAGCTGGGATGTCTTGGGGATTCTTGTACTGAAGTGATCCATGTGTGACCGATTTCTGTCTCTTCTCAGTCCCTGTTCTTACAAATTAAGCCTAGAGAGGTTGATTAAATACAGAGAAATTATTCTTTTTGCTCCTTGGCATGAGAAGGCTCCAGGATCATCCACTCCACACAGCTTCCCTAAAAAGGAGAGGAGGAGAGCATGCAGTGCTCTCCACAAATTGCTTCCCCGGGAATGTTAAGGGAGTGATTAGGCAGGAATGATTCTGCCTCCTGGGGCAGGGAAAGGTCCTCTTTGCTCTGCCCCACACTAATTTTCTAGCACATTTGCCTCAGTAGCAGCACTGCTTTCTTTACATCCTTGCTTTTTGTTGCATTAGTGATTTGGTTGTTTCAGTTCCAAGTTTTCTTAATGCTTTCTTCTTTTTTTTCCCCCCACTAACCTTGGTGGACAGTCCTTCAGTTGGCAGGTCCTGACTGATTGTTTTCACCTGGCTGATGACTCTGCCTTTTTCCTTCTTTGGTAAAAAATGTCTGGATGCAGAAATTTATTCCCTGATGAAAAAGTCTAATCAACTGACAAAACCCAATATCTTGGTTAAGCTTATTTTTTAGCCAAATGGTTGTATATTTTTTTTTTTTCATGTGAAATGAATAGAATTTTTTCTGTTTAAATCAAGGTTACATTTTGCCTGGGAATCTGTAATTTCTCACCCAGTTAATCCATCTGAAAGGGACCACATGATCATTTTGGTGGGGAACAAAAGTCATCATTGACTTAGCACTGGCAGTGCACCACGGCTGAAGTAGGCCAGCCTGAAGGACTAACATACAAATCGTTGATTTCAGTTAGTATAAGACTATTTAATTTATTTTATGCTTTGGGAGCTGCCATATTAAGAACCCACTCTCAGTCATGGAGTTTTATTTAAGTGCAGTCACCTCAAAGCTGATTTTCAGTGAAATCCCCTTCATTTTGAAATCAATTCATATTGATTTGGGCGGGAGTTAAATATCACCTTTAAATCTTTTTAGTGGGATACAGATCTTTTAAACTGAGTTAGCTTCCTTCATTCCATGCCAAAACTGTTTTCTCTTCAAAGAACCAATGGGTAGAAATGGATCAGACTCATTGGTTGGTCATTAGAAATGTCATTAGAAATGTAGGGCCCTGCCATGAATTACTCTACACAACTTCTGTGGTAACAGAAGGTATTTAAGACTAGGAATGATGGACACTGAAAAAGAATTTAAAGGCAAGCCAGAAGTTCCCTGATTAATTCTTGCAGAATCCCAGAATGGTTTGGATTGGAAGGGATCTTAAAGTTCATCCAGTTGCAATCCCCCTGCCATGGGCAGGGACACCTTCCACCAGACCAGGTTGCTCCAAGCCCCGTCCTACCTGGCCTTGAATTGTTTAATTTCTAATTTTCCAATATCCACTCAAATTTTGCTTTTTATTTTGCAATGAGATCCTGCATGTCAGAGTGAAAAGGTGCCAGTTTTATTCTCAAACTCCATGTTGTTAAGTAATAGGATTTGAAAAATTAAACTCAGCTCAACAAGGATTTTCCTGAATATCCTCAAGTATATCAGGACAGAGGTAAACAAAAGCAAGTGGAAGGGGGCACTCTATATGTCCTTGATTTGAAGTTATTGTCTTTCTTCCCTGGATTTCCCTTCACATTACTGCAATCATGTGCATTGGTGTTGTCATCATATCTCTTTATTTAATTTCCAAATTGCAGAGGTGCAACCAGGAAGTTTCAGTTATTCACTTTTGATTTAATACTAAATTGTGATGTCATTTACAACATTCAGAAAGAAATGTGCAGTCTGAGGTGGGGGTGCCACATGCTGCTGATTTGGGATAGAGCAGCAGTTTTTATACTTCAGCTCTGGAGGATGTCGGGGCATCCACTGATCTCACTCCTGATTTACACAAAGGGCAACTGCATTTATTTGTTACAGCAACAATCATCTTGGCACATGCTGGCACTGCCACTGAGAGCAGAATAATGTCACCAGAGGCCGTTTCCTACACACTGCACTGGAATTGCTCAAAAATCCCAGCTGGAAAAGAGCCCGCTGAGCCCTGACATCGTAAAGGGCTTCTCGTGCGTAAATGACACTGATCCTGATGCTGGAATGAGTAGTTAAAGGCTCTGCAAGCTCGAAAAGAGCATGAGGGAAACTCATCTGAAATCATGACCCATCTTGTGTGCTGTGTTCCTCTTTGGGAAGTGTGCTTGTGTATTCCTAAGGCAAAAGGTAGGTCAGGAGGGGGCATCTGTCCATCTGACCCTAAAAGGTGTGTAGGGTGATAATTTCAGATTAAGCCTTTCAGGAATAAATTAAAAATAATAATAATAATTATTATTAAAATTATATTATAATTATTATTAAGATTATATTATAATTAAAATTATTGTTGAGCTTCTACCTCAAGAGGAAATCAGCACTGAGCCCAGTTCTGCTGCTGAGGTATCAGTCTGTGTCAGGGGTGCTCCAGCTCAGCCCACTGAGCACTCAGGCTCACAGCCCAAGGGAACTGTGTGTGTCTGTCATGGGGGGTTGAAAAAGGAAAGCTCTTGCCTCATTTTGCTCCATTTTTGGTATGAAATGGCAAACAGGCCAGAGCTGCAGTAAACAAAATGCAGTTTTGCTTTACCCAAAAGAGGAGACTTGTTTTTGAACACAGAAGTGAGTACAAGAAACATGATAGCCATGGTTTTGACTTAAAAACAGATCAAATCTTCTGGCTAACCACCCCTTTCCCTATCTCTGTGGTTTGCTTCTCCAGTTCTCTGTCTTCAGACTTACTTTTTTTTTTTTTGTATGGTTTGCAGACTTATTTAGCACAACAACTGGCCATGAGTAACAGCTTCTTCCTAGGAAGCCTTGATCAAAAGTTGTTTATTAGCTTGTTCATTCAAAAAAACCAAAAAAAGTCCTTTATTTTAAAAATCTTTAGCAATAAACTCAAAAGCCCAAATCACAAATGGAAATAAAGGTCATGCACTGGTGAACAGCAGGTAAGAACATCTAAGCATAAAATATTTCTGAATATGAAGAACAGAAGAAAAGAATCGACCTTCATTTGCTGTAGGACTGTGGGAAGTGGCTTCCCTTTGGATTTTGATCACAGATTCAAGGTGTCCACAGCATAAATTCTCTTTTCTTGTATCTCTCTAGATGTTGAATATTTTCTGGTAAGGAGAGTATTTTTATATTACTTGCTATTAAAACTCACAGCAAAGCAGAACCTGGTATTAGTCAGAGTTTCACTGGGGTGCAGTGGAGCCAAGAATCAATAATAAAACCCTAATTCAGGCACATGACATTTAATGTTGGATTTGAGATTAATATTGGATGTGAGGCACAACATACTGGTATGGCATTTCATAACTGTTCACCTTGATTATAGAGAAGATGATAGGAAATATTAAATCAGAAACCCATTATCCACAGAATTACAGAGTCCCAGACTGGTTGGGGTTGGAAGGCACCTCTGGAGATCATCTCATTCCAAGCCCCTGTCATGGGCATGGACACTTTCCACTAGAACAGGTTGCTCCAAGCCCTGTCCAGCCTGGCCTTGGACACTTCCAGATCTGTAGAGACATGGGAAAAAAAAAATCTGAATCATTTATCAAGGAAAAAGTACAAGAGATTATCTCATGGAAGGGGAAATCTGAAATTTGCTAAGTTGTAACGTGACTTTCACATGTGTCTATGGTGGAATGAAGGACCAGAGCAGGTTTTCCTGAGTTTCTGGAATTAGCACATGATGTCCTACAACCTCTTTCAGGATCTCTTGTTGATGTAGCAACAAATTCCCATCCCATAGATCCAGGGCACAGGGAGTCCTCAGGGGGCTGCAGCTGTCCAGTAGTGCTGTTAAAAGCCCCCCAAAAATGTTGTCACATTTATTTCCTTTTTTTAAAACAGCTTAAAACACATATCCAAAATCTTGATCTCTCCTTTAGTGACTTGCACCACACGATGTGACTAAAAGATGATCACCATAAGGTTCAGTGAGGATCACATGGGTGATGACTGAGGCACCCCAGGTCAGGATGATGGATGTCAGAGGCAGCTGGATCCAAGAGCCCAGTGGATGTGAGACAGCCACAGCTCAGTGTGGCTCTACTAACCCACCCATGATGTTCTCTGTGTGTTTTCCACACACTCACAGTCTCTCCAGGATCTGCCCAAGACCTTCAGACCCTCCAGCAGCCAAGTTGCCAACCCTCTGGTCCCTCCAGTATTTGCCCCAGGGCCATGGTCTCCCCATGCCCTGCTCCCACACCTCTTACCCTTCTCACCAGCTGCTCTGGTTTGAGGTTCTCCAACAAACAGTGCCTATCCATGTGTGCACCCGTGCAGGGCTGCAGTTCCTTAGGGAAACACTCACACCCTGGACTCCCCAGTTCCTGGACCCACAAACACAGGAGCCCCATGAGCCACAGCCCCTTCTCCAGCTGCTGGTTCTCAGACCCCACACGTACCTGTGCACAGGGATAGGGAGCCCCTCGCCCAGGAAAATATCTGGAAATGGAGCTTAATGAGGAGACAGGACAGAGAGTGGCCAAGCACAGAGTGTGGCCAGCCCTGGTTTTACATCGTCGAGGCTTTTATCCCTTTACCTCTCTGTTTTCCCACACTTGCTCCTCCCCAAATCACATTGATTGGTCCATCCCCCCCAGCTCTCAAGCACTCCCACAATTCCTGTAAAACATTCCACAGTGGGTTTTACAGAATCCTCAAATGCCCCTCCTTTGCATCCCACTCGGATCCCGGTCCCTATGAAGGCAGTAAACCCCACAGCTGTCGAGATCCCCCTGGGAAGAACTTTGGCCAAGCCAAGACTTCTGAGTGGGTCAAAGCCCTGAGCATGGGCTGGTCACCCTCCCAGGGCAGCCCCAGGAGTGACAGACAAAGAACTCCACTGGCACTAATTACATTTTGGGGGTTTCTCCACCTAATTGCAGTTCCTCAACTCCTTGATGAGCCTTTGTGTTTTCAGTGATTAGCTCTTAATCAAATATGCTTAACAGATGAGGGAAACATCCTGCCTGCTGCCTGGCTTGTTGCTCTTCTGGCCAGCCTTGCATGGCACTGAGCACGATTTGCTCATCTGCAGATCCAAAAATAATTTCCCAAGGTCTGGGGAGCCCTGCCTGGCCAACATCTCATGCTCTCTTCCTTCCAGCCACCCTATATCAATCACCACCTTCTCCTCACCCACATCTATGAAGATTCGAGGACCTATAAAACTCTTCCTGATATACAATTTCTGTCCCATTTATTGCTGTGGCTCCCTCCCTCCAATTAAAACACAAGTTGTTCCTCTGGGTCTCCTTCTTATTCAGTCTGGGCCAAAGGTGTGTGATGCAAGTCTACCCCATTCACATCCCTACTCAACACACCTTTTCCCAAGAAGAATCACCAAATCAGCTGGAGAATCACCTTCTCCACCCCCACTGGGAGATAAAAATCCAAGAATGAAGAGATCAGTGAGAACCAGCAGTTACTGCTTTATCAAGAAATTACTGTAGATCGGTTTTAAAGCAAAGAAATCGATTTTGAAGCAAGGTCCACATAGAACATTTTCCTTTTCCAAAAGCTGGTTACAAACATGAGGCTACACTGTCTCTTCCTTGCAGACTCACTCCAGCAGCCAGAGAATCTGCACAACACTGACCACCATTTAGGCAAGGCAAAAGAGAACCTCCATGAGCTGCATATCATAAAATTTAGCAGCACCCCAGCATAAGCTTTGAGGACCCCAATAAGAACAGATTTGCTCAGTTTCCCCCTTTATTTTACCAGCCATTGCAGAACATTCTTTTTCTGTACTTGGATGCTTTACTGGAGCAGGGACTCTGCCCTGAAGGTGTGGCCATGGTGCAACTCAGAGGATGTACGCCGTCTCAGGACCTGGCCCCACGTTTCACCTTGGCCTTTCCATGCTGATTTAATTTAACCCAAGGCCAGGAATTAAAATATATATTAAAAAAAAAAAAAAAAAGAAAGAAAAAAACCCTCAAAAACCAAACCAACAATTCATGCCTGGTTACATTTGTGCTTGTGACCTACGCCTGTCCGAACAGGAGTTGGACAGGACAAAGCACAATGCACTTCCTTGCTTTTATTGCTCTCATTCACTTCATGTCATGCCAAAGAAGGTTGATTTAGGAAGTTCTAGTAATTAAGTGCTGATGTTTTTGACTGCTGTTCCCGAGGGACTCACAATGACTTGTAATTGTTGTTCTGTAGGAAACGCTTTCTGGAACGATTGTAGATAACATATATTCTCTGTATGGCTTTACTTTTACTTGATTATTTTTTCAAGCAAGGAACATGGTTTCTTTCCTTTCCAAAGTCACCTGTTGCCTGCATCCTGGAAACCTCATAAATCACCTCCTCTCTCAGACCACGCTGACATTTTGCTGTCAGAGCCCACAAAATAAAGAAGCTTCCTAATTCAGTTACACATTAAACAGAAAACATGTAAAGTGGTAAAAACAAGGAGAGAGAAAAAAAATCAGTGCTGTTTTTATACTGTAAGTTACAAAGTGCCTTCCTTTGCTCTCAGCAGCTGAGAATACTTGAAAGGAGGAAGCAGAGGAGCAAATGTGTGTCTGGAGAGCACAAATTATTAGAAGAATTTAAATCCAGATTGGTGCTGTTAGAGAAGGCTCCAGCAGGTTCCTGGAATGGTCTGAGTTGGCAGGGACCTTAAAAATTAAGCAGTTCCACCCCCTGCCATGGGGCAGGGACACCTTCCACTATCCCAGGTTGCTCCAAGCCCCATCCAACCTGGCCTTGAACACTTCCAGGGATGGGGCAGCCACAGCTTCTCTGGGCAACCTGTACCTCCCCATCCTCACAGCCCAGATTTTCATTGCAATATCTAATCTAAACCTACTCTCTGGCAGTTTGAAGTCATTCCCACTTGTCCTGCCACTCCAAGCTCTTGTAAATACTCTGTCTTTCTTGTTGGCTCCCTCCAGGCACTGGAAGGCTAAAATTAGGTCACCCTGAAGCCTTCTCTTCTCCAAGCTGATCAATCCCAGTTCTCTCAGCCTTTCCTCATAGCTCCTAATATAGTTTGTCACTCATCGTGTTGTTTTCCTATTAACTATTCTGTTAAAAATTAGTGGGTGCCTTGACACTGTTACATAAAACCTAATGGATTCCACTCCAAATTAGAATATAATAATTATCATTCTGATTCCTCTTTCTGTGCCCTCTGCTACTCATACACACACACAGAGGGTGTGATTTTTGGGGTTATCATGTGCAGAGCCAGGAGCTGGACCTGATGATCCTTGTGAGTCCCTTCTAGCTCAGGACATTCTATGATTTCATGTATTTCTCAAAGCACGTGGCAAGCAGCCATTAGATACCTATTTTCTCCTTCAGATGACTCAACAGTTATGTATCTGACAAAAAGAAAGCCTAATTTTCATATTTTCACCTTTTATGTTCATCTGCTGCTGGCTGAAAACTAACACAAATAAACCCAGAGCAGGTTTTTACGTGTTTGTCAGGCTTGCAAACGGGAATAATAATTTTTGCATTATACTGGGTTGTTTCACAGAACTGACCTGAGCAAGAGAGACTCAGGAAGGATGTGGTGATAGGAATTCAGCCCTGAGAAGGATGTCAGTCATCATAAAACTGTTCTGCATTGAAAGGCTCGTAAAAGACCAGCTCTCTTCACACGCCATGGCAGAACATTCATTACTCACTTGTCACACTGGCTGGGACTGGCATTTGCCAGCTGCAACTTGCTATTGTGATGTTTTTTTCCCCCTTTACTTCTGCTGACCAAATGTAAACAAGGCACGACAGCAGATTTGAAATCGTCTCAGCAATGTGGTGCAGCCACTTAAGAAACAGGAATATGGCCACGGGTCACAAGCAGTGAGACATAGAGACACAAACCCTGAGGCTTTTTCCCAGCCAAAATATAATGGTGTATAAGGGAGTGACCTCCCACATGAGAAAAATAAAAGTGTGGAGCCCACTGAAAACAGTATTAGGTCATTTCACAGGGTCACAGATTGGGGTGAGGTTGGAAGGACCACATTGGGTCTTCTGGTCCAACCTCCCTGCTCAGGCAGGGTCATCCCAGAGCAAATGGCACAGGATTGCATCCAGATGGTTCTGGAATATCTCCAGATTTACACTTGGCATGGGTTTGCCCCTGAGTATGTTTTTCTCTTGCATTTAATGGTCAGTAAAGTAAACTAAGTGTCAACTTAAAGCAGCATCACAAACAAGAAAAATTCTCAGTAACACAAAAATCATTGATCTTTGATATCCTGCACCTCAGGAGTAAAATGATTGGTAACCCCTTCCATGTTCAAGGTTTAAGGTGACTTTTTTATTTTACTGAGGTTACTGAAATTAATTTGTTGTTGCAGCCCCACTGATGATGATGCCTTTTTAGGGCTTAGGATTTAATCCCTACCAAAACTTCACTTATGTCTCTGACATCATATGCACAGCTGAGTGAGTGGCTGCTCAGTAACTGTGATCTTCAGTTTGGATTTCAACTTCACTTTGGAAATAACCTTGCAGAAACCCATCCACCCACAGGGAACTGTCTCCACACAGACCTGCACAGCTGGAAATCCTGAACCTCCCCCTTCCCTTAGCCAGAATTGATATTTTCCCCCTCTCCCTGCAACAACGATCCAGAATCCAAGGTCTGGAGACCTTGGCTCACATCCACACCACTCACCACACCAAGTGCATCTCAGCAAAAGGTGTGTTTGTGGAACACAACTTTTAACCTCCAATTCTTTGTGTATTTTACAGAGAGGAGCTGAACACTTTAATTCTTTTTTTGGTTACACATTCTTTGCTGGTGTTTCGTCAGTCAATAAATATTTGCTGAATTCCGCTGCACGGAGTATTTTTACAAATGCCCAGAATATTTCTTAGATTAATTGGGAAGCTCTTGCCAAGTGATAAGATGATGATAAGGAAGTAAGCAGAACACCCACACGAGGCAGGTATCTTGGGTGCTTTATCAGGATTTAGGGTTGTGACACAGTCCTGGTGCTGTTATTACAAAATCTCACCTCCAGGACACCTTCCAGGTCCCAACTCTGATCTGCCTCCTGTGTGCCCACGTGAGCAACCTAATTTTATCAGCAGCCCTTTCTCCAAAAGCTGGCAAATTCCTGCTGCTCAGTCCTGTTCTTTCTTCCACAGAGAAGTTTCTCCATCTCACAGCTGACAGCTGTGAAGTGGCAGCCAGAGGTGAGAAGGGTGTAGGAGCCAGCAGGAATCTCTCACCCATCACTTCATTCACTTTTTTTGTCAAGTAGAAGGCTCTATAAAAATGATCTCTTTTTTTTTCCTGGCTTTATTATTCACACACAGTGGGATTCATTCATTCCAGATAGCCAATATAATCCATGGAGACCCAGACAGCAGCAGGCAGGGAAGCAGAAATCCAATTCCTTTTGTAGGCAGCTAAAAAAGTTCATGCCTGTACTGTGTCCATTACTCACCAGTGGCTCCACAGATAGCCCTGGGTCACTGGTTTACATGGAGATATCCACCTTGTGGACACCTCTGACCAGATTAGATGGATCCTACCTGAGACTCACAAAGGAGACTAAACTTCCTACAGCAGGAAGCCCCCTGAGCAGAAAAATTACTGCCAAGACTTAATTGACAATTCTGGAGGCTTTTGATTTGGGATGACCACTTTCAGACACATGTAAGATTTTATTTTGAGGTTGTGGATGGTCAGTGCTCTCCAGTCCTTTAGAAGCATTGGGACATCACAAAACAGATTGTGTTACAAACATCTCCTGGTAATCAATGCATGGGCCAGCAACAAAGATGATGTGTTGGATTTGAGTCCATTAGACTTGTTGCGTCTCAATTAGTGTCCTAATAGGAATGAGGGCTTGTAAGTTCACAGAATCATCCAGTTCCACCCCATGCCATGGGCAGGGACACCTTCCACTAGCCCAGGTTGCTCCAAGTCCCGTCCAGCCTGGCCTTGGACATCTTCCAGGGATGGGGCAGTCACAAGTTCTCTGGGCAACCTGTACCAGGGCCTTACCAACCTCACAGGGAAGAATATCTTCCCTCTGTCCGTTTGAAGCCATTTTCCCTTGTCCTATCTCTCCATGATCTTGTCCAAAGTCCCTCTCCAGCTCTCTTGGTGCCCCTTTAGGCACTGGAAGGTGCTCTAAGGTCTCCTCTTCTCCAAGCCTTCTCTTCTCCAGGCTGAGCAATCCCAACTCTCTCAGCTTTTCCTCATAGGAGAGGTGTTCAGTTACTCCAACCATTTTTCCTGGAATCCAGCTTCAGAGTCCTATTAAAGCCACACTGTAGCTTCCAGATTTACTGCCTCTGAGTCTCTTGATCTACTCTCTGCACAGGACCACCTCACCTCAAGCTGTCACAGCCAGCTCCTCATGCCCTTATTTTTTCATAAATGATCTCAGATTTCTTGAATTGGCCTTGAAAATTGCAGCACCTAGATCCCTGATAAGACACTTTAACCCGCACAGACCAAGGATTTCCTGTGTAAAAAAAATAAAACCTCTGTGAAGAGCGTGTGATGTTTACAGCGTCATGGAGACCACACAGCACCTGAAACTCACCTCGATGCCAAGAGGCAGAGATCAAAGAAAACAACATTCTGGTTGGAGGGTCTGGCCAGAGACTCAATGTTCCCTTCTTATGGATAGTGAAGAGTTGTCCCTGTAAGCACAGCTTCCATGAGGTGTCATCTGTTGTAGTGATGTATAATTCCCTCAAGCAAAAGAAAAGTTTAAAAAACCCACAGCACTGAAACTTGAAATCTTGAACTACTGATAAATATTTATCTTAGAAATAAGTCACTTTTTCTTTATAAAATTGGTACTTGTTTCTACATTGATAAAGTCAACAACTACCAGTGAGTGACATCACAAAAAGGTTGTTTTCACTGTACCAACAGTCCTTCCACGCCCTGGTTGAAATGACAAATAAAATATCTGATTGAAAATGCCCTTTTACCTTCTCTAGTTTTATAAACAAAGCTGCTAAGGAGAGACTGCTTCCTTATTTCAGAACTAATGTTGGATTTATTATCTTTTAGCCAAAGAAAACAAATAAATGAAGAGTGGAAGTATATACAAAGTGTCCTTAATGGGGTAACTTTTCCTCAGCTTATGCAGCAGACGAGGCTCTGGATCATACAGAGAGGCAGAAGCAACAACTTTCTGTCCACAAAGAAACCTCTATTTTCTGTGTGACCTTTTTGATGAAAAATAAAATAAAATATTCATAAAATATTAATAAAATAAAATACACTGGTCATTAAGGCTTTGGTACTTAATTTTTACATTTGTACAAATATGAAGTGAAGAGAAAAATTATTACAAGACAAACTTTGTTGAGGGTTAACTTTTCATCACCTACTCAGCAGGAACTGTCCATACCTCAAGTGTGGTCAATGTGAAATTCAGGGCAGTTTCCTCCATAACAAACCTACCCTGGGACAGGAAAATTAAGCAGAGTTACCAGAATAATGTAAATCCATATTTTGCATCACATTATGCTTTTGCAATCCTACCCAAGTCACACAGGCCCTCTGAAGAACTGACTATTTCACTCCTTCAAAAGACTGGTGCCAGTATTTTCAGAAATAACCAGTGATTTGAGGTCCTCGTGGTTTAATGGGGTTCCCAAGAACCACAAGGAAATTGTGCCTTCTCCAAGTATTTCACTTTCAGCAGCTCAATCTTCAGAGCCCCCAAACCACTTCCCACTGCTGGAAAACTTGGCTGATGGTGGTGTCATTCTTTCCAGGCTCTTCAGCTTTCCTGTGATTTCTGAAGTGACCATTTCCTGCCTTTTCAAATTAGCCCATTAGATACATTGCAAATGTAAACAAAATGGAATCTGCCTCAGGAAAGTGAAAACTTGGAAACAACAGACCCACGTTGTCGTTTTTTCTCTACCTGGGAACCAAACACACAGTAACTGCAGAGATTTGATAATGTCAGTCATCACATCCCAAAGTTTTTCCCTGATTTGACCGGTGTAAGGGCAGAGATGTAGAAGAACAAGTAGCAGCAGGTTCATCAAATTAAATGTGAATTTTACCCACAACGATTTCTTTCACAGCTGTTGCTGCTTCTCATTACTATTCCACTGACCTGATGAGGGCCATGAAACGTTTACAATTTAACCTCCCAGATTAATTTCCACTAGAAAATTAACTATTAAAAAAATGAAGAGGAAATCTGGGCTTTTCCTCCGACCATCCCTTTAGATGGTTTATTTGTACAGGACATTCTGTACAAGACAGAGTCAAATAAACACTTTGTACAAAGGTGGTATATATGACACCCTGCCAAAACAGTAGCTCTGTTTACATATTCATCTCCATACCCAATATGCCACGTCTGTTGTTAGTTAAAGGGGTCAGTTTTCAGCACAGAGTGTAATTTTTTGTGCCACAAAAAATAAGAGAATGAAATGAAGGCATCATGCAGACCAAGTGCCAATGTCACCCCTGTCTTTTAATGCTCAGTTATCAAACTGCTGCTGTTTTGGTTGTTTCAGGAAGCCACATTATTTGGGCAAAGAAAAAAAGAAAAGAGAGAAACAATGAAGAGGAAAATATAACTTAAAAAAAAATCTAGATGCAGGCTGCTGGAACAGGATATGTTTTTACACAGATCTGTGCAAAAGTTTTTGTATTGCCATGCAACATTTTGCATCGCTTTGTCTGGTTGACTCAAAAAGCGCTTTAACGTCTAAAGGGAAATAATTTCTGGTGCTTAATATTGAATAAAAATATGCAAGTCATCTTCTTGAAGCAGACAGTGATCAGGTAAATGCTCTGGCATTATTTTTTTAGAATATTTAGATACAAATAAATGTTCTGGTTGCAGATTTCTTCCATATGGAAGCACGTCCTAGAAAATCAGAAGAGCTGTTCCTTTGCCTGGTAAGGACACTGGCACTGAACCCTGGGGAAGGAAGATACTGCTTTTAGGTTCCAGGAGCAAGGATGGGGGAAGGAGCTTAAGAAATGCTGAGGTTTTCACTGTTCCAGCTCAGGGGAATTACCCCACACAGGTGGTAGGTGAGGGTTTGGGGAGGGAGGGAACAGCTGAATCTGGAGTTGGTTCTTCCTAAATAGATGGCAGGTGGACAGTGGACTTTTCAGAACAAATATACAAGGGCACAGTGACGGATAGTAGGTGAGAAAGATCTGTTTGAACAATTTTCACAAAAATACTCCCCATAACCAGTGACGAAGGAGCCTCAAAGTTGTTCAGAGTCTGTTCTGGACAAAGGGTTAGAATTTAAGGCCTCTCCTCATCTTCACTTATCCTCCAAGATTATCCATAAAACACAATCTGTTTCCAAGCCCTATTCACTAACCTATCCTCTTTCTTACACCCTGAAAATCCTTACATCTTCATGGATAAAATCCATTGGAGGAATCCTCCTGGGCTCTCTTTATACTCACCAACCTACAGTCTGGCACACAGTTCTTCTCATCCTAAAGCAAAGATAAATCACACCCTGGTATCTCCCCTCCTCTGACCAGAGGAGAACAGATCCTCTGGACACATCTGCACTGCAAACATCCACATTTCAGTCAGATAAAATCTGACCAGTCACAAAACAGCTCCCCCCTCTTCTTCAGATGAACCCTTATCTGTGCTGCTCTGCCATCAGGGAGTGGAAGGTTATCTCCAAACTGACACACTTTAAAGCAGTGCTTTAAAATAAATGGTGCAGGGTTACTAGACTGGAAAACCCAGAAAGGAATTTTTTTGGTTCCAAAAGTCTCCCACCATTTGTTATCTCTACAGTATTTTCTGTCCAAATCCGTTCTGCAAAAAGAAAGAAAAAAAATCTTACTTTTCATTATAGATGTAAAATCTCCCTGTGAGGTAGGCGGGAAGATCAAACTGTATTTGCTTCATGAAACAAAGAGTGGACTTTAAAACACAGAAATTTTGAGAGGGGGAAAAGGCTTTGGAAGAGGGATCTTTGGCTGTTTGTGATCTCCCAGAAACACACTGAAGCTCACAGTGAGGCCAGTATCTTAGAGGCATTATTGAATCTCCTTTTAGCTGACAGTACAAACACACCCCTGTGCACATACAGACCAAAGGATTTGCCAACATCACTGTAGGAGAGTCAGGAATGTGCCTGGAGGGGATGCTGTTGATGCCTCAGGGGCTGAATGGGAGATCTGAATCTCACTAAGTTTTAAGCAGTTTGCCCACTGCTCTAAACCAAACGTATTATATCACAGTGAATTAAATAAAATTAAAATGACTGAAATTCTGAGATGCTTTACTGCACAGAATGGTTTTAAACTGACAGTGGGCAGGTTTAGTATAGACATTTGGAAGAAATTCTATGCTGAGGCAACAGAAGCTGTGGCTGCCCCATCCCTGGAAGAGTCCAAGGCCAGGTTGGATGGGGCTTGGAGCAACCTGGGCCAGTGGAAGGTGTTCCTGCCCATAGCAGGGGGTGGGAACTGGATGATGATCCTTAAGGTCCCTTCCAACCTAAACCATCCCATGATTCTATGATAGAGATATTTGATCTGAATGGGGAGCAAAGAGGGAGACAGATGCTCATCCAAAGACTATCTAAACCCTTCTGGTACCTTGTTATGGCTCATATTCAAGTTGGTTTTCAAATCTAATTCAAGTGCTAATTTCCCAAGATCCTTATTTGCATAGTCATTTTGGTTTCTCCACACCACACACCGTAAGACTTTGAATTTCTGTTGGAAATTGATTTTCCATGAGTTTATCAGGACGCAGAGGAGCTTGCACACAGGCTAGGAAGAAGGTGCTATGATAAACATCAGAAAGTAAAAGTTCTTTATTAAACTCTCATGAAATATTCACTCTCAAGAGAGAGGAATAATTCTGGAAAGACCATTTATCTGCCTTTTTTCCAAGGCATTTTTTTTCCAATCTTCAGTACAGTTCCTTGTTCCAATTTTGGTCAAGGGTTGCTAAAACATGCCACTTACAGAATTAATTTCAGAACACAAAGTGCTGCTTCAGTACCTCACGATACATCTCCACGGTACCTCATTCCAGTACATGCACTCTACTCAATCATGAAAACTGGTTTCTATCTCAGATAGGCACCATTTAAATCTCAAACCTAACAACTCTTCTGGTCTGTTTTGTTTGTTGTGGTTTTTTTTTTAATTCTGAAGAAGCAAACCACAGATCTAATCTGTAATTTGGGAGTATAAGTAACAGTATAAATGCAAAGATACTGATACAGCTGCCTCTTATCCAGGAAGAAAAATGAGCTATATCAGCATGAGGCACTGTGACACACCAACTGCACCCAGTAGTAAGAATGTACTAGTGCTATTATCTTGGTAACACAAAACCACAATCCTCACTGCAAATTTATGACACAACAAGAACTTTGTATAGGCCAGGCTTTATCTGAAAAGCCCTTACGGCCACCAATCTATTGAGTGCCTATAATATCAGGTAAGGAAGAGAATATATTTTTCTTGGATGATGTTTTATACTGGCACTGGAGTTTTGCTGGAGAAGAACAAGGCAGTACAAGGGAAGGCATGCCCAGAGAGAGAAATCTGCGTTCAGCATCTTTCATCAGATGCTTTCAAACAATTGCAGGATACAGAGTGGATCCAGAAAGAGACCTCAAGGGGACGTTGACGACTTCACTGCTTCATCTGTAACCTTGGTTTGGTGGTGGGAACTCAGCCTGCCCTCAGAAGTTTTATGCTGAAGGCAGTGACAAGGGATTTACGTAAGTCTTGTTTATGTTTTACGCAAAATATCTCAAGCACGAGGTGATTGAGGTGAAACTCCTCCAGCCGGCAAACCATGTCATTCTTCCTCAGCATACACTGCCCAACTCTTCTCCTGTTTCCTTTACTGGTGGGAATAGGAACGTGCTAATCCAGTCATTTCCTTTTCGTCCTGGCAAATAAAGCGCAGGTCGGGTCGGTCACAAGATCGGTTCCGTGCCATTCCAGTCGATGACAGCTCCTTGCCACCTGGGAATGAGAGCAATCATTTGACACCCATCAGTTAATCGGGTCCTTGGAGAGGCAAACCCACACCCCTCAACCACCCAGCAAACCTCAGAGGGATTGGGATGGACTTGTCTGGGATAACTAACCACATCTCAAAGGGAAAGAACAGAAGTGAGGGGGTTGTAACCCCTCAACAGAGAGTCCTCAGCAGCAGCTGAATCAGAACAAGGACCTTCATGTTGCAAAGACTACAGGGAACACCCAAGAAGGGTATAAGAACTAACCCCATATAACCAGAACACTCAGTCTCAGCTGTTAACAGGCAATTTGCACCCTCCTCTTCAGCAGGACTCTGATCAGGAACTCTCTGACTCAGAGACCCTGTGCCCAGAGCACTTCATTTATCTTTGCTCCTCACCTTGGTTCCTTCAGAGCACCCAATGCCTCATTTTAATGGTGATGTTTTGCTTTTCCTGTGCTGAGGCTTTGCCTCTCTCTGCCCTTATTCCCTCTTCAGAATAACACTGAAGTTGAACAACATTTCCAGGTGAGTCCACACGAACATGCACAAAACCATTCCATGTTTTTAATTCCTGGCTCTGCACTGGCTGCCAAAGCCCAGCGTGGCTTCAGGACTACGCAAAGGGGGTATCAACCCTGAATTTGTCACAAAATGTGTCTTCAGGTCACGGCAGAAGACAAAGATCTGAACCCAGACCTGGTCAAAGCAGTCACACTGCACTGAGTCAACTGCCTGTACAGCCAGAGCCCCTCATGGCACGAATTCACCCTTGTCTGGGGCACTTCTCACTTGCAAGGTCATGGCCCACGCTTTCTGGGAACAAAACTATTACATTCCCAGTGTTGAGAGTTCGTGTCTGTTTTGAAAATCTTTCTAGGGAGGGTGTTCACAGTGGTGAGGCAATGGGGAGGGGGTGGAGGCCACGGTGAGTTGCCAGAGTGGCACATTCCTCCTGTCACCGAGGAAAGGATGTGTCAGCAGGGGTATGGCAGCTTCAGGCCTTTTGCTGAGCAAGTCAATTAAGTGTAAAACAAAACCAAAAGCTGAATCCATGCAGCATTCAGAGCGGTGTCTCAAAGGACGTGACCATCTGAGGGCTGTTGTGAAATTCTTCCCTCTGCATTTCTCACTTTGTCGAGAAAATAAAAATTAAAAAAAAATAGAAAAAGACTGTTTCCCACTAGGGAAATTAGCAGGAACACACAGCAGAGAGGTCTCACATCTCCAGCTAAGAGCAGAGTATGTTCTAGCTGAGGATATTCAACCTGGCATTTGCTGGTGGTGAGAGCTCTTCAGAGCATCACCTCCAAAATGACCCAGTGCAAGTGGAAAGTACAATTGCCACCTTCTGTCCCCACTGGATTTTTCGGGTAATAACACAAATCAGCCCTCATCTTTGTGTACAATCTTTCCAAAGTGCAACCTTCTGCCTCATCAGGGTGATTAGAGCTTTGAGAGGGATCCATGGAGACCTCACAGAGACCAAAAGACACTGAATTAAACCTGCTCTGGGACTACACTGTACTCTGGAAATACTCATAATGTGACACCATTATTTTTGCTGTTGTTAAAGATGCTGTTAATCACTCTGCAGTGAGGAACTGGCCTTTTTTAAAGCAGGCTTTCAATAAGGAGCTTAAACAGAAAATTATATTTTGAATCAGGGCTGAAGGCAACTTAGAGAGCAAGCCTTATCTCCTGGGTTTATTTTCAAAACATTTTTTAGACTGAAAAGCAGCCTTTGGCTGTTTGCTCCCATGGGCATGGGTACAAAAGCTCTTTCCCCTATTGAATGTGCACAAGAAGAGGTGTCAAACAGTGGGGATCTCACTCACAGATGCTAAACAAGTCTTTTATTCACAGACAGAAACAAAACTGCCCAGACAATGCAGGGGGATCACCTCCCCACACTATCCTGCCGCAAAGTAATTCCAATGCAAGGCATTTTCTAGCTGCTGATTCAGTCATAATTTATCAGATTACCAAAACTAAAACTACATTGGATCTGTCTGGTTCAACCACAACCTCACCCAGGGGTCATGGAGTTAACAGGAACCGAAGAGGAATCAGCTCAGTCTGGAATAACATTCAGTGAGTATCTCCTGGACTAATAATCTGGTATTGTTTTAAAGCACATCAGTAATTCAGGATGAAATGCCCATGTTCTCCTCTTCTCCATTAAATTCCTAATGGTTGTCTCACTTCAAAGCCAAAAAAGATGCACCGAGGCATCACACAGCCCCACCAGCACAGACCAATGGCAGAGGGTTAACAAAATACACCTCTGAATTCATATTGCAATATCAGATCCCAGTTTTATTCCCCTCAGGCAGAGCTAACAGATGTTATTTCCTCCAGTGCAGAGGGATGCTGAGGATCAGGGCTGTGATATAAGACAGTTCTTCAGGGAAGAGCGGGATAAGATGTCTGCACGGCATCTCCAAAACAACCCAGGGATGCACATTCCAGACATCCCTCGCTCAGAATCTGACTGCTTCCACAGATATCTGGGGCTAGGAGTCACAATAAAAGCACTTCTGCTTGTCCTGACTGGTTTTTTTGTGAGTCTGCAGGTTAAAGTCATTCCAGCCACCTCAAGTGTTACCTGCTTTAAACACAAACCTCACTCTTCTGACATTTTATAGACTGAAAACGTGAAACCTCTTCCTCCTCCTCCTGCAGAAGCAAAACAACACTTCTCTTCTCATGAGAAATATAATAATAAAACTCTAAATACAGAAACAGTCTATAGTACACATGCAGGGAGAGGATAAGAGAACAAACAGCAGAGAGTTGGGCAGAGAACTCAGTGTGTTACAGGACGGTGGTGCTCACGTGTTGAGGTAAACAATAGCATTGTCATGGATTAAAACAGAACTGAGGCACGTGAATGAAAGAAAAAACTCCAATCAGCAATAAACCCAATTAACAACAATTAATTATCTCAGTTCTGATTGTGAAGGCTGCAAAATCCTCCACTCTGCCTGAGAAATTATCCTACATTTTTTGATGAGCAAAGTTTGATAAGGGGCTTCATCATGAATACTTCATCAAAATGAGTAACAGCTCTCTGCTTGCTTTACTGAAAATTAGTTTAGGAGTGTTTTCCATGGTTTTAGGATAGGAAACATTCCTTTTTCTTATCTCCCATTTTGTTAAAATATTGGTTAGTTGGGTTTGTTTTTACTTTTCATTATATGCTGTTTCATAGTTGGAAGAGAAAGTTCTTAAAACAAAAAAGGGAAAAATTTAACATGAGAAACCTTTTGCAGCAAGGCCACACTTAGATAAACAGGCCCAAATCAAATGGAGAACACTGAAAACAAGGAGCCAGAACAATCAGGGTAAATCACACAGTCCTGAGAATGGTACAAACAAAACAAACTAACACTGGAATTTGCTGCTAATTTACTTCTCCAGTAGATTAAAGCAAGGAGCTTAAAATAAACAAACACCAGCACTACAAACACTGTATAACTTTGATACAATGCCAGGAATGAGGGATATTCTGGGAGCAACTTTAAGTAGCTGCATGCATTATTCCTCCTGTGGGGGGTTCTGAGGTTACACATTATTTATTCTAGCTTGGAGTCATGCTTATGAATTACTGGAAGAGAGGAATCAATAAAATCTGTATGTGCAGGGAGGCTGGACTGATGTCACTGCTGTCACCTTTCAGGATGCCTCTTCTGCCTTCCTGTAGCCATATAATGGCAGCCCTTCACCAACACACTGTTTAGCAGCCCTTGACCTTATTTATTTATTTTTTTATGTTTTGTTTGGGTTTTTTTATAGAAAAAATTGTGGCAAAGAGAGTAGGGAAATTACAAGAGAAATCTGAAGCTTGGCTTGCTGATTTAACAAATGTCATGGTCTTTGACAATGAGGCTTTCACTTCTTGCTCCAAAGACATCCAGATAGCAACTTTCAAAGCCATGCTGGAGTTGATCTAAAGCTCATTTTTCTACCCAGTTAAATTTCTCCATTTTGCTTCTTTCATGCCTCACTAAGCTGAAAATGTTCCCATTAACCTCAGTATGACTTGGATGTGTTGCTTAAAAGCCCATCGTTTAATATCATATAAACCTCAAAATGGCCACGAGAATCCTAACAGGACAGGAACTAGCCTTGTATTTAGGGAGAGAATATGCTGTCAAGAATGACTGCACAAAACACTAGAGTTTTATGGTCTTGACAAACTCTGCTGCCCACAGACTCTTGGAGAAAATGAGATTGTTGAGCTAAGGGCTTCATGCCTTGAAAAGGATACCCAGGTCCCCCACTGCAACTATACTTTTCAGAAAAGATTGATGAAAATGGAATAAACTTTCTCCTTTTCTCATTATACCTCACTAACAGGAATCAACCACCTTATAGGAATCTAAATTTAGATCTCTTGAAAGCAAGTTGTGCTCTCAAACCGAATCTGGTTCAGTCAGTTCTTGGTGAAGTCATGAAAGTTCCTCTAAGAATGAACACCTCTGGCAGGTCAATGTTAACTACAATAACACACAATCAAATGTATCACTATTATCACAGCCTGGCCTGTTCAGATCCTTTCTGATTTTTAAGTAGTAATTTTTACCAACTTGACTTGCACCAATATTTTCACTATGCCCCAGCCTTATGTGTATTCTCTGTATCAATGACAATATTATCTGTATGGAAACTTCTCATTTCACTTACTTTGTCCTAATACAATGCTCAAGGGGAGGAGTGAGATCATTTTCTTTATCTTCAGTGCACACCTGAGTTGTATCTGCAGAGACAGAACAGACACTGTCAGTGGCTGGAATCACTTCTATTCACACAGGATCCCACAGTGGCTCACAGGAACTCCACACACAGAAGAGATGGATTATCACTCACACTGCACATCTCCCAGCCCACTTTGGACTGAAATACCCTGGAGGGTGAGCGCTGCTGTCACCTGAACACCATCTCCTGCTCTCATTCACACAACCTGGATGGGTGGCCCATCCCTGGAAGTGTCCAAGGCCAGGCTGGATGGGGCTTGGAGCAACTTGGTCTAGTGGAAGGTGTCTCTACCCATGGCAGGGGGTTTGGAGTGAGATGATCTTTAAGGTTTCTTCCAAACCAAACCCTTCTACGATTCCTAAAAAGAGTGGCCACAGACAGGGCTGAGAATACTCAGAGTAGATACAACAACTGCGGCTCATAGGAGCTACGTTTTTTTGGAAATACATTTAAATACATTTACTGTGCCCAGCATTATTTGTTCTGGGCCAGAAACTTGCCCAGAACTGTGCTGGATACTGAACAGTCAGGATGATGGTGGGACAGTGTTCAGACTCACTGAACCACAGAATCATTAAGGCTGGAAGAGACCCCTCCAGATCACTGAGAGTCCAACCATCAACCCAGCACTGACACACCCGCCACTAAACCACGTGCCCTGACCCAGGTTGGTTCACTAATACAGAGATGGTTTCAAGGAAAACCACAGATCACAGAATGAGGGCTGTCACAAGGCCTTTATTTCACAACATGATGCTGTAATTACTAAGGAAGTAATTGCTGTTACTCAAATACTACGAACAGTGGTGGTGCTTCACTTGAACTGCAAAGCCCAAGTCCAGGCCCAACTGGCTTAAGACTCTTTCACCCTGGAAAAGAAGATTGTCCCTTGACAACTTAGCAAGCAAAGCATACACAGGAGAAGAGGAGGCTGTGTAGGATATCAGAGAGCTGCCCCAGGCTGTGAGCATTCCTTAGGGACGGAGAGGAATCCCACTGTTCTGGGGAAAACAGAGAGGTCACTGTCTCAGACTGGGGATCTGTCAACAGTGAAAGTAGTCGCTGAACTTCCCAGGGACAAAACATCCTGCGACCAGCTTGGATGTCAGTCTGCTCAGCTGTTTCCTGTTTTGGAGTAAAACATTTAAACTGCAGCAGGTTATTTTTTTTTTCTCTTTCTTGTCCTCTGTCTGTCATCCAGCCAGTGGATTGGTTGCAAGCAATGAGTGATGCCAAGACAGGGTGCAGGATTTGGGTCTGCTTCAGTGAGACTGCTGCAGACAGGATGGGAGGGAATTATTCTTACATTCCCAGCTGCCAGTCTCGGATAGATCTGGCTTTCTCATGTCATAGAGAGAACCTGGCTCTCCCCTCTGTGTTGATCTGATCAGTGTAAATACATGCAGAGAACCCTGAATGACTGTAAGGGCTGGAGTAAGAAATGGACAATATCTAGAAGTGTATAAAATGGTGGCAGTTTTTTCTGAAATCCTCAGGAACTTCAAGGTACACAGGAATCTTTAAAGTCTAAAAGAGCCTCTTTTATCCTAATGCTGAAGAGTTTCTAATATAGAATCATAGAATCCTTGAGGTTGGAAGCTCTAAGATCATCAAGTCCAACTGTCAACCCACCTTGCTCACCACTAAGCCATGTCCTCAAGTGCCACTATGGTCTCCAACAATATTGGGATCCCTCTAGGAATTCCTGATACTGATGTTCTGGATGCTCTCACAGTGAGAAGCAACAGCCACTGTCCTGACCACAGTACTGGCAGCAGGACAGGTTCAAGGCATGGTTGCCTTTCCAAGTCATTCCCCACTTGATAAATTTTGGCGTTTTCAACTTTGAATTCTTCCAACCAAGAGGCCTGAATGGAGATTTTTCACACACAGCGAGAGGGGAAAAAAAAAATCACCAAAGGTGTATCTTACAGGAGTAGGCAAGGAACACTTAGCAAAGTTAATTAACTAACAAACTGTGTGTTAAAGTGTTTCATGCAACTCATTCAGAGCAAGCAATATTGAAGTTACACTCTTCCATCAACAGCTAGAAGGATGTGAATATAATCTCTTTTATCTCCACTTACATTCTAAACTAAAGGTAGTGAGAACCTGAGCACCACCACAGATTTCACTGCTTGTGCTGACTTCCAAGGGATCTGGAAAGGGACTGAGGATGGTGTCTGTGACTATGGAAGAATCTTCTCAGGAATTTAGTTATATTATTCAGTGTCTTCTTGTCCTTCTCTGCTTATCAGAAATTTCTATCCCAATAGAAAGAATCAAAGAACCTTCATCCCTTTAGGACTGTTGAATTCACTAGCAGGTGTTTTATACTAGCAGGAATTTTATGTCTAGTGGAAGGAGTCCCTGCCCACGGCAGGGGGGTTGGAACTAGATGATCTTTAATATCTTTTCTGACCCAAACCATTCTATGATTTCTTGTCTGTGTTTTGACAAATAGTTATGGGGATGAGAAGCAGGACAAATTCTCAGTATAAAGTGGCCATTGCTATTACTCTCAAAATTCTACTCTTTTCCATTCTATCTTTCTATCTATCTTTCTTGTCCAGTGTTTCCTAAAACATGACCTTGATTTTTAATCTTCCTAATTACAACCGAGATTCTCATTTTAAGGAATTTTACCCTCTTGCTTTGTGAAAAGCAAACAGCTTTGCTGACCAGCACCAGCGAGACGTGGCTGGGGCAGCACCCTGCCCCTCACACTCTGCCTCCAGCTAACACTGCTTAACTACCACCTCCTGCTGGCATTTCCACCAGGGGAATACCAGTAATATTCTCAGCAATCTGGTATTTCCATCTGGTCCTGTGTGCATGGTTGAGATGCAGGACTAGCACTACCTCTCAGATGTGAAGTAATTTCGTTTTTCTCCAGACCCTAGCAGAGGATTATTGCACAGCCAGAACTAGGACAGGGTTTCCCTGGAATGATGGAAAATATTTGCATTTTACTGCCTTCTGCAGAATGTCACAGATAACAGAGGATTTTCCAGGACACAACCCTGGAAGAAGATACAGCCACAACAAAAGAGATTTCTATCTCTCCATGCACATTCAGGCTCTGAGGAGAAACACACAGATACGCCACGACAGGTTGAACAGTAAAGAGAAACATTTACAAATGCTCTGAGCAATTTCTCATCCAGGGATCTTAGAGCACCTGGCAGCTCTGGATTTTGGAAACATTCCTGATGTATTAATGATGGAAAGACAGATAAGGACCCCTGGTTTGAACCACATATTACATGGTGCAACACAACAGAACAAAAATGTGTTTGTAGTCCTATGCTGAACTTTCCACGTCATTTTTATCTGGGAGAGACCATGTGGGAACCAGTTTGCAACTAGAGTCCTGTCAAAGTTTAAGCATGTTTTGAGATAATATACAATGTGATGCCTACAATAGAATGGCAGGGATTTTAATTAAAATAAGGGGATAAATAACAGGCAGAGTGATGATTGATGCTGAAGCCCCCAGCACCACATGATTCAAGCAGAACATAAAACACCCAAATATTACCCATTCTGTCCAAGAACATGGATACTGGTGCAAACAAGGAACAGAGACAACTTATTTTTAAGGAGCAGACTACAACAGAGTGGCTCCTTAAGATTAAGAAGGAATTTGATTATCACAGAATCACAGATTAGATTGTATAAATATATTGAAGGAAAGAAAACAGAAGGTAAGTAAGATATTATTAGCAAATAAAAATGTAGTGGTCAAGAATGTCTTGGTATGGCAGTAAGTAGGTGCTTTCTAAGGATCTGGATCCTTATCCAAATGCCTTCCAGTTGGAGAAGTGTGTAGTTACTGTAAAAGCAGCAGGATAATTTGGCATGGTTTCCTGAAAGAAGGAAGGAGTGTAACAAGCTGGAAGATCTTTTGCAGGCTTATGTTTTGCAGGTAGGTTTACAGGCAGGTAAGAGATTTTTTTTTTTTAGCAGATTACTGGCATCATCAAGGATTTCTGCTCATTTTCCTACTGGCATGGAGGGTTGAGAAAGAGGAGACTTGCATTTCTTACATGTAGAAACGATGTGAGGTGATGTGAAGAAGAATAGGAGTAGTTAAATATGGTTTAAATATGTCCTGGGAGAATGAATAGGCCAGATCACAACCTGATCCATGGAAATCAGTGCCACTGATTAATACACAGTGTGTATGAAGTGCTATATGCTCACTTTTAACCCTTTCAGCAGCTTATCCTCAAAACCTCCTTGAGAAACCTAATTTCCAATTAACCACCAACGCTAATTATGGAAATTAGGAAACAGGCACACAATATTTAATGCCTGTGACCATCACTGCCTGTATTATTGGGCTCTTCTTCCTGTGCTGATGCTGCTGCCACCCCCAGAGCTGAGGTGCAGAGTGACTGGGCTGCACATACCAACTGTTAACCGGATCTCCTCGTCCTGGTTGGCCAAACCATCGTAGTAGTAAAGGTCAAATCTCCTGCCCGCTTTCCAGTCACTGAGTAAATCCTTTTCCAAGCAGAAAAGCACACTGAAGTGGCTCTCACTGCACACCAACCAAATTGGGTACTTGGGGGTCTTCAAGTAGCAACCAACCTAAAAGATATAAAATATCAGAATGTCAAGAGGGGCAGGGGGAGAAACAATTCATTGTGGAAAACATGGAATTCAGAAGATCACTTATTTATTAAAGTCTACAAACTTTAATGAAGGCTCATTACAGACTTGACGAGGACACCTTCAGTAAATCAGGGAAGATATAAAGCAAATATTTGGCTTTCAATCAGAGGCAGGTAATGACATCCAGCTGTAGCGCCCTGACAGCAGAAATATCATAACCCAGATGATCAGAACCAAAAGGAACCCTGTCCTCTGCAATAGCTGCAAAACCACAGTGAGTTTAGGTCAGGAATGCAACATGAGATCAACTGGAGACTCTGCTCTCATGCAACAGTAGCTGAAGCCAGGCAAGAGACTAATAGGATCTCAGATAACATGAGAACCCCTGTGTGGGCAACTCAGCTGAACCCAAAATCTCTCTCTGAATTAAGAGTATAATACATTCCCTTCACTTTGCCATCTTCTTTTAGCTTCACAGTCCAGAAATAAAGAAGATTTTCAGCTATTAGAAAAACCAGTAACAGAAACACTTGTTTTGCTTTGTTATTCTTAACAATGAAATCCTGCCACCTAAAAACCACAATGATTTCTTTAACAAAAGCCTTTACAAAGGCTTTGCCCTCCTTCTGAAAGTTGGAAGCATATTTATAAATACTCTGAATATTCTATATGAAATTACATGTAAATGATTTTCATGCTCATTCACAGATGTTTTAAACTCGAATACTTAAGAGATTTAATCTCTAATCAGTGAGGGAATGGGATTCCAACAGCACTGCAGTAGGAAAGCCAAGTGTTGGCATGGCACAACCTGAGCATGGCAATCCTGGTGGGAACATTTGCCCCGTTCCTGGGAGCACAGAGGGCTCAGGAATTCATCTGAAACACTTGGACACCGACACACACACACAGTATGGGAAACAAACAGGATGAACTGGAAGCGTTGGTCACCTCCCAGAGCCACGATATCCCCGCTGTTAGTTTTGAAACTCAATATATGCTAATTTAAAACAAGTCATGGAATTTCCTGCATCTCCAGAGGTCAGTGAATATCTTTTAGGATTTTCTTCCCCTCATATTAATGTGTTTTGAGACAGATACCATCCATCTACTGCTATAAAGCTGCAGTATCAATTAAGGATATTAGCTCCACCAGCGTAAATAAGAGAACAAAATTAATCATTAGACTGCTCCATGAAGCAGAGAAACCTTATTTCTTCCAGCTAGGATTTTAATATTCAGCCACAAGAGGTATTTATTATCAGTTTTATTCCCGTCATTGAGATCTGTATTCTAAGGTTCCAAATAATACTGTTTTTTCCCCCCACTGAATTGTTGGGTTTTGTATCTTTGATAAATTTCTTGGGGAAACTAAAATCTGAAATTAAACATTTTGCCTTCAGTGGAATGATGCTGGAAACTGGGGGGTTTTTAACAGAAAAATTCTTATACATGTTTTCTAGACATAGATTTGTGGATATTCTACAGTGCAACCCTCAGTTCTTCCTCTTGGGCACAGGTGCAAACATCATCGAATATGCTGCCAAAAAGCAGAAGTCAACATATATTCTGTTGTAATTAAAACTCTAAACAGCACCCTAAATGATAAGGTGTGTTTTTATCATGGTTGATATTTAGAATTTGTATCTGAAGAGTTACAGGAGCGCAAATCCAACTGTTTCCCTCATGAGAATTTCTTCTCATGTTAGACAACAAGTCTCCAGCTAATTGAGTAACTGTTCTCTGACTCATTACTCTGCTAAAAATCTATTTAAAACAGCCTTTTATGCAACAGTTTTGTTTTTTATGTAAATTCTTGGCTTAAAAGTAAAGACATTTTTTAACAAGCTTACAATAGTACCGCTAACAGGAGTCATCAAGAAGGGAAATACGCAGATGCAACAAAAGATGGCAAATTAGAGGGACACGGATGAAAAGATTCGGTCTCACAAAGATGCACATTTTAATATGCAGATAAGCCAAAGCCAAAAAGAACAGCCACTCTTCCCCATATGGCTGCAAAAGTAAGACTTCCCAGCTCCATCAAACAACATTTGACAAAATAAGATTATAAAGAGTACAGAACTTTCAGAGCCACATCCAGTGCAGTTCTCACTCCCACGAACCGTCCCACCGAAGTCAGGACAAACTGTGCAGATGATGGAGGGCTGTAGGAACATTCTCCAACTATGGACAGTTTTCAATTCCAATCCTTGCAGAGAGCAGTGAGGGCATAAACTTTGAGACAATAAGGAATCTAAAGCTGTAGCTCAAATCCTCCTGTCCCATAAGAAGGGAGGAGTCTTCATTTTGGGCTACATCACCTGCATTGGCCGAGGGTTAGCTGCTGGCTTTAACATCCAGCTGCAAAACATTGTCTAGATTTTTTTTCTACAATATATAATAAGGAACCATGCTACTGACAAAGTGAGGACAGGCATCATTGTGAGGATTCCTTTGGCTGCTTCTTCAAACATCAGCTGCTGAATGGATTGGAATGACAGAAATATGGAAGCATTCAGGCTGGAAAAGACCTCCGGGATCATCGAGTCCAACCTTCACCCAAACACAACCTTGTCAACTAAATCACAGAACTAAGTGCCATGTCCAGTTCTTTCTTGGACACCTCCAGGGATGGTGACTCCACCACCTCCCTGGGCAGCCCCTTCCAGTGCTTAACCACCCTTTCAGTGAAGAAATTCCTCCTGATGTCCAACCTGAACCTCCCCTGGCACAGCTTGAGGCTGTTTCCTCTCATCCTGTTGCCTGGGAGTAGAGGATGACTTCCACTTCACTACAACCTCCTTTCAGGGAGTTCTAGAGAGTGATAAGGTCCCTCCTGAGCCTCCTTTTCTCCAGGCTAAATAATCCCAGCTCCCTCATCAGACTAACGCTCTAGACCCTTCATACATAGAAGTACACCCTCATTCAACTGGCCCAGCTGCTGAGGGGTGAGTTCTTCCTCACTTGCCTAGCCAGGCTGGTTGGTGGTGATCCTGGAATACAACAGGACCCTGAAGCAGAAGCATGAACACCCAGTGTTCTGACTCCTCAGGAAACCCATGAAACTCAGTCAGAGTGTGTCCATCATCCAAAAAGTGCCTGACAGAGAATGGGGCCCTCCTTTCCAGTGTGTTCCCCAGGACTGCAGTGCTGGCTCTGACTTCCAAGGGCAAATCAGGGATATGTGACTTCCATCTGTTTCATGAAATATTTTTTTTTCAAGGGCTCAAAGGCTGTATTCCCATTACTACTTAAGTATTTGTTTTCAAACAGGCTCATTAATCTTCTTCAGGCAAAAACAAGGTGTCCTTTTGTGCTGCATATTTTCAGTTCTTCCAGAGATGGCATTAACCCTAATCCTCTCCCTTACAAACCCTTTAAGAATGCTCATAAATTTCAGGGACACCATTCTGATCTTTGGAAAATGTCAATTTTTCAAAAGCAAGCACCTTCAAAGGGCTCATTTTCAACACTAAGGGTTGTCTTTTTCCACGTCTGATTTTAGAGGGCATTCTCACATTGGTGAAATTAAATCTACACACAAAAATATTAAATCTACACACGAATATTTATCCCTGGAGAATTATTCCAACATCTCTGCCAGAATGGGTGGATGGTACTTCACCATTCAGCTTTTATTTGCTCATTGAACAAGGCTGCCTTTTGCCATGGGAGTTCAAAGAGAAGCAAACAAGAGAATATGATATCAGAACCAAGGGGGATCACTGGATATGACTGATGTGATGGCATTTTTCTCCGGGAGTTTTATCACTTCATGTAATTTCCCCTCCTTGCTTGTTGGACTTCCCTTTTTATTTTCTAATTAAAATTATAGCTGTTCTGAATGTTATATTCAGAATGTCTGTTTGCCTGAATACAACTGGTACAGACACTTATTTCCAAAGTAATCATAGACTGGAGTGATTCTACTGGGTTCTTGTCAAACTGAGTAATTGTTGGTTGGACTGAATCCAATGGGACTGCCATTGACAGGTACTTGATTCCAATCAGATTAAGAAAAATAACATTTCATGTTCACAATCTGACATTCAGAGTGTGTAGAATTAAATGGCTCTGCCAGGTGAGACAGAAATCAAAGAGTTGTTAGTCATATAATTATAAAATAGTAGCAAACACTACAGCTACCTAGGAGCCCTAGACAAATACTCTTCAGCTTTGGAATCTTTTTGTTGTAGAAAAGGAAATGTTTCTGATAATGGAATGGGGGGTGATAAAAGGGCAGCATTAATAATGAAGAATAAAAAGAGATGTGTGTTCAATCCTAGGACTCCCAAACCAAAGACTCCTGGAAAGCACTGGCTTATGACTTAATTTCCCTTATGCTGCCACAGTATAAAAGACAGCAGATGTGGCAAAGAAAACAGATGTCAGGGTGCCAGAGAGCCTCTGGATCTTGTCTTTACCCTTGTCCCACGCTGCTGCTCTTCTGGTATGTCCCAACAAGTGAATAAATCACCAGGGAGGTTCAGACCCTCACTCAGACTTCAGCACTTTGCCATCTCCTCACTGCACATGAAGGGGTTTCTAGTTCACTGCACTAAGTCACTTCACTGCAATGACAAGGACAGGCCAAGATTCACTCCACTTAACTCTTCTGCATCTATTTCTAGGCCCTCTAACTTAGGTTGGCCCTTAGGCTTTGGCTGTCTGTAAAATTTAGCAAGGAAGAGATGGGCATTGTCAGAAATTCTGGCATTAACCCCTGTTCATCTGTGATGAAGGGAGTTGGCTGCACTCTGACCTGAAACATCCTCAGCCTATAAAGGACCTGAAGCGAAATGGCACAAACCCACATCCAAATGCAGGTATTTATAATCTAGAGAGACATGTGGAAAATATTTGACTTCTCATTTTCTGTTTTTTTCTGTTTGCAAAGCATGCAGGGCTCTTCTGAACACGTGGGCTTTGGTATTCTTGTTGTCTCAAAGCAAAGCTCTGCGACTCTGTTTTATTTGGAAGGATGCTGAGAAGAAAGCAATGCCAATACCCCAGCCACAGGGAAAATAACTGTCCATAACTTGGGAGGACAACAGGACTTCATTAAAGAACATTTCAGTTCGAGACTAGAAAAGGAGATGTAAAAACAGGGAATGAAGAACACGCTTTTTCAAAGGCCAGTGCTTTGTCAGCCTTGTTTCAGTTGAATTTGAATGTCTCACATGGTTTTTCCCCCAGTCTCACAAATGCCTCACATAAATAGCAGCATCCCTTCCTGAAAGCATCTACAGGGCACAGTATCTACTCCTATTCCTGAAAAATAAATGGAAAATTAACCCCAAACCATCAAGTTTCCATTTTGCACTTGCTTATTTTTGTCGCTGGTTTCTCAAACGAGGTGGTTAAAACCCTCCTTCTAAACTTCCCCCTCCACAACCCCTGGCTTGAGTCCAGTCCATCTGATGGATAAAAGTGGTTGTTTAGGAGAGGTATTTCCCAGGGAAGAAGGGTATAGGAAGGATGTTCCACAGGGCAAATAAACCAGTGAGGTGCCAGAGGACAGAGCATGTGTGCTGAATTTAATAATTCAAGTAGGTCCTGCCATAGCACAGAGTGTGCTGGTCTCATCAAAGGGACCAGAGATAATGTTTCCCATCTGTGGAATTTTAATGAAGAAATTCTGTTTATTTCTGTTACTCTTTGAAAAGAAAGAGGGGGAAAATGAGCATAACTTCTTTGTCAGTGTCCTCTCTTCGTTTTCAGAAACATAAAAACTGAACAGCAACAGTCTCCCTAAAGGCTGAGAGCTCAGGGAGTGCCTGGGACACTGTCAGGAATCAGAGCAGGGACAGTTTGGGAGGTCAGATGGCAGGAGGTTTAACTACTGCAACAGGACAGGTTAAAGCAGGAGGGAATCAGTGAAAACAAAGAATCAGAGTGAAGGTTCAAAAGGGACAACTAACCTTGAGTATTTCCTTTACTTCACATATACCAGCACATAACTAAAGTGGTTTCAAAAAACTTTTCTGACAGATGAGCTAATTGATCAGCCACTACCATAATGCCTTCAGAATGAGGGATTCAGATCTGTGCTCCCAGTTCAGCCACGAGCTTACTGGGGGACTTACTGGGATAAATAAGCACTTTGACTTATATTCATCTGTTACCCCCCTCTGTAAAATGCTAAAGACACTTGGCACTCTTGGAAAGCACAAATCTTTTAATAGGAAATGACACATAAATGCTATATATTATTGTTATTATTATCATTATTAATATTAATCAGCACAATGGTATTTATCAATGGGTTATTAATGTTATTGAAGTTAGAAAGTTTTAATAATAATAATGATAATAGTAGTAGCTTTTAAATTTATCACCTGAGAATGCAGATTATTTTTCCCTTTGTCACTGTAAGTCTTTTAAATGACCTGCCATGAAGATGAGGAGCATCTGTTTCTATTTTTAACATCAGGAGAGATTCTGAAAAAAAGAACTTCATCATTCTAAGTCTTTCCACCTGCAACTTTAATGTGGCATTTAGGCCAAAGGCTCTGACCCAAATGCAGGGACTTTCTCACCCAGGACTGCTATAATTGGCCCTGCCCACTCCTGTTCCTCATCCCCTTCTCTAAGGTCTTGTCCCTGCTGAGAAACCACTCAGCTTCCCTGAGACTTCACTGGACTGCTCTGTCCTGCAGCTCAGCAAACAGAGGAAACCTCCACCAATTTTCTGTGGACTGACCAGTTTTTGGAAACGTTTCTGTTGCTTTAAGAGCTCTGAATAAATCCCAGAAAACCTAAAATCTCAATTTAGGCCTCTAAGTCAAATGTGTAGGATCATATGGAATTAATACTGCTTAAATATGGGCTTAGCACAAAGAAAAAAAAATCCAAAAATGTGTAACTTGGCTACTGAAAAGTAACAGAATTGGGCTTTTAGCTTTTTTTGCATTAAAATGGGGAATCTCATTACGGAACTAAATGTTTGCACATGAAATGGATGGAATGGATCCATCTGTCATTGGGAAACAATTTGCAACAAGCAATTACACTGCAAAAAGCTCTTCTGAGCGTGGCGATATGTCAGGGCTGAGAGTGATGATCAGACATTAACAGTTCCAGACAAATTACACGGAGCACACATTTTTCCAATCAGCAGAGATAAAACATTCAGCATGACCCACTGGAAGGGATTAATGCATGGGGAACAGTGGGATTCTCCAGGAGAGAAAGGAAGGGATCATTTTGTTTTCATTTGCTACTGTTGAAGTTTGACAGGAGGATTAATTCAGCTCACGTGCCCTCATGGCATTTTCAACTCACATGCCAAGGGAACTGTGGGTTACACACAATTACTCCATGTATCAGATGAGGGAGATAAAACGGTATAGAAATCTTTCTCCACGTGGATTTTCAGCACCCAGCCTGGAATCCTGAATCTCTCTTCCTAAAGGTGTTGGTAAGTTGGAACAAGTCTTGAGCAGAGCAGTAAAAACAAGCTTTGGACAGGATGCACTGATGAAAAAGGGAGGAACTGTTACATCAGCTGCAAACGTCCAGCGGATGGGGAGGAATTGTTCAGGGGGCAGGTTGGACTAGAAGTAAAACTATAATCAGGGGAAACTAAGGGAATGAAGAGTCAGGTTTAATACTAGTGTATGCAAACACAGGTTGTGTAGTAGATGTTAAAATCTCCAAATTCATAAGTACCCACAAACCTGTATTTGTACTTTTATATTTTAAAGTAGAGAATTACGAGAGAAAAGGTAAGACCGCAGTCAGATGGAATAAAATCAACTAAAGAATGGCCATCTGAACAAAGAAGACAGGAACTTCAGGGACACAGATTTTGTAAAGAAACCCTGCTATATGACAGGACATAAAAATATCCGGAATTATCCCCTGGGAGATTGGCTGGATATGACCTAAAGGGAGTTTTCCGACTCCGATGTCCATGATTCACCATATAGCACGCTCAGGATTTTCATACTGCTGGAAACAAAAAAAAAGGAAACCATCCAAAAATGACAGTCCTTTTCCATGACTGGTGTCAGTTCCCAGCCTCACGGCCACACTGTAATTGGATGCTGAATCCACTTACTGAGAGGAAGAAAAGAGTCAGTTTGAAAATTCTATTCTCAGATCTACTCCTGCAAACTACCAGTGACATTTATTTTTCCTAAATTGCTCCAAATACTGTAACAGAAAGCAGAATCTGGCCCTTCGTGCCGAAGCCACAGTGGAGACACCCCAATTTGAGGCCAAAGTCCACCAGAATGTGACTTTTGTTCTAGTCCTGAGCATCTGAACTGAAATGCAGAGAGCTCCCAGATGTTCTTAATAAAATCCAAGACAATTTGCAGCAGATGCCCAACTAATGTAGACTCTAAAAAAAAAAAGGAAACTACGTCTACTGGAGTTTCTGTAACTGATTAAGAGTTTTCACTGGAAAAACAGATCCCTGCTCATGAGTCCAGCTACCAGGCAAGAGCACAGTAGTAGGAACAGATCCCCTCTACCATGTAATTTGCAGAGTAAGTGGAAAATGGTGTCTGATTCCCTGAGTAACTTACTTTATTTTTAGAGGGCAGGTGGAAAAGAAATAGCTCTTACCTGCACTGACCTCACTTACCATTTTGCTACTCTCAAGTCATTTTCCTCACTAGAGAATGGAAAAAAATGCTACAGTGGTGCAGAACCATTTTTTTTTAGGTTTTAAATGTTACATTGTTTATAGAAAAGAAAAAGAAGCGTGAACTAGATACAGATGCTTATTTATTTTTAGCCCACTCTGTTCTGAATTCATCTGATTTGGATACACTGATAAAACTTCTTGACTGAATTCAAGCCTTTTATAATATTATGAATAAAGTAAATGATTGTGTTAATTAAAAATAACAAAAGCTATAATTTGCCAGCAGTAGGAAAATGTAGCTGGGAAAAGGTTAAAACCAGGCTTTCTTTTCAGTCACACATTTATACTGTATCAGTACAAACAATTCCTTTGGCAGTGACTTTCAAATTTCTACAGAGGTGCTGACTGCAAATCCAGATGGGACTGCTGCAAGTATCCAATCTGGCATCCAACACAGGCAAGACACTTGCAAATAATATTCTTGAGTTAAACACAAGACTGTAAAGGATAGAACATGTCTTTAGGAAAGATGTCCATCTCCCCAACACTGTAGCTGGAAAACCAGTGAAATCCTTACAGAAGTTTGCCCAGAGGTAAACTAATGGCTGTCACTTCTTTGAAATTTTTAATCTATCTTTAGGTTCTCATGATGAATACAATTAAAATACTAATTTCAAAAGCATGTTAAAGGGAACAATTCCACTGCATTAACAGCTATTTTAATTTCCATAATTTTTTTTTACTGCTCATACAATAGCACCACCCCTCCAGCACAGAGCAGAGCAACTGAACCAAGCCCATCATTTCTCTGCTGCTCTACTCACCCCAAACTAATTTTAAATGTAGATGTTTTCTTTTTCATTGAAGCCAGAGAAAGGAAATACCTGACAGACATCGTAGTGCTCGAAGAGAGACAGCAAACCGATGTCGCTGCGGCTGGTGATGCCTTTCAAAATGGTGATATTCCCATTCCCAGAGTCCAGCTCTATCACATTGTTGAAAACATTGGACACAGCTTGGCCAGTCAAAAGCAAGTTCACCAATTCCTGTTTGTGGCATGTTTAAAAAAAAAAAAAAAACAGAACAAAAAACAAACGGTAATTAAACATCAGCACAAGATTCATTGAGGGTTGGTAGAAGTTACAGGTGTACCAGAGCCTTCATTTATGTCATGGCTTTATTTTTGGGGCTAGGATTAGGATTGCTCAGGAAAAATTCTCCAGATATCTTGGGCAAAATCTGCTCCTAGAGCAAAATGAGGAAATATTGGTGGAGTTTCCAATATTCATCTTTCCAAAGGCAAACTGCTCGTAATCAATTCAGTCTTACATCCAAATCTCAACCTTCTCATATTAGGGTTGTTTTGTTTGAATTAAAATATCTTGGTGTCCCTTTTTCTCTACAATGGAACCACAGCATGAATGAGATATATCCAAAGCCTGCCCAGTACTATCTGATATTTCTGTGTGTGCTCAGTGATATATTTTGAGCAAGATCTGTTAAATTATTGTTCTTTCTTGCTGATTGTTTCTTGATGAACTCAAGCTTTATTGAGTAAGACATTCACCTATATGGACCCATATCGCTGATGTACTCATATTTACCATAGGGGACTGTAGATTATTTCCTCTCCAACTGAAGCAGGGGTTTGTCAGAGGATAAATACATGTGAGAGGGTGGAGGATGTGCATGTGCACATGCAAGTGTCCATGAAGTTCAAGGATTAGAGACACAGGACACATTTCTTAGTGTAACATCCCACGGGGGCCAGCTGGGATGTAACCAGAGCTAAGAGCAGACTGTGCAGCAGCAAAGAACCACCCACTAATAAATAACATATGGCAAGAAACAGGAGGGGAAATAATAAGAATAGAGCTTCCAGAAAAAAACAGTCCAAATTACCATGCCCAAAGAAATGAACATCTCTGCTGCTGCCAGTTTGGAATTGGTTTTAAAACTACTGCACACAATTATAGTTCTGTGTTTCTCCTGAAGGACTCCCCAACGTTTATGGGTTCTTACTGATGTTTTTAGCAGTTCTAATCCACCAGTGATGTTCCATCACCTTCTTGAGGAATCACTGTGAAACCACAGTAGAAAAGTCTCCTAAGCAACAGTACAAGAGAACATGAAGCCTGCCTTTGGCAGCCAAAATGGCAGTAGAATCACAGAGCTATAAAGGTTGGAAAAGACCTGTAAGATCATCAAGTTCAGCTGCAAGCCAGCACCATCATGTTCAACACCGAACCATGTCCCCAGGTGCCACATCCACAAGTTTTTTGAGCACTTTCAGGGATGGTGACTCCACCTCCACCCTGGGCAGCTGTGCACCATATTCAGACCACACCACTGCCCAGCTCCCAGATTTGGGGAAATCTGTGTCACAGAATTCTTTGATTTATGTGTCCAAGGCAGTGTTTCCAACTGGGTGGATGGCTCTGGAGGACTACAGCCAGTGGGTAGATGTTTGCTGCAGAACATGAGCTGGAATTAAGCCATGTAAAGTTTAGGTCCTAGGTGTCAGCCAGCAATTCAGGCTGGTGATTTTCAAGCACCAAATGGCTTTTAGACACAGCTATAATAAGTCAGGGACTCCAGTTTGAATTACCACTTATCTTCCATCAGCAGCAGCTCAGTTAGTGCAGCAGTGACCATTTACAGAGGAGCTGTAGGAGCAGACAAGACCCTCCCTGAAAGGACAGGGAGGAAACACAGTGGTACCTCAGCACTAGAATCAATGAAGGAGTTCAAAAGAGGCAGATGGAACGACTGTAAGGACATGCACATAAAGGTACATGCACGCATAGACCAGAAAACCAGGCTGGAAAGCAGAAGCTCTGAAAGCAAAGACAACAATTTGCCAAAACAAAAGGAAAAAGAACAAAGGATGAAGGTGCTGGACATTATGGAGATAAAGGAAAAAAAACTAAGGGAATTTGTGGAGAGCTTGCAGTAGTCTTCCAGTACCTAAAGAGGCTCCAAGAGAGCTGGAGAGGGACTTTTCACAAGGGCATGGAGTGACAGGACAAGGGGGAATGGCCTTAAGCTGAAGGACTGTAGGTTCAAAGGATATTAGGAAGAAATTCTTTACTGTGAGGGTGGTAAGGAACAGGCACAGGTTGCCCAGAGAAGCTGTGGCTGCCCCTGGATCCCTGGAAGTGTCCAAGGCCAGGTTGGACGGGGCTTGGAGCAACCTGGGCTAAGTGGAAGGTGTCCCTGCCCGTGGCAGGGGGGTGGAATGAGATGATCCTTAAGGTCCCTTCCAACCCAAAGCATTCTGTAATTCTATGATTCTGTAACTTGAAGTAAGAAATGCCATCTCTCCCCAGAGGTGAGAGTGTCCCAGCTTCTGGGACACCCCAGGGTCCCACCCTGAGCCCACCTGAGTGCAGTAGCCGTGGCTGCCGATGAGGCGGTTCGTGAGCACATCGAAGTCATTGCGCACCCTGGAAAGGAGGGGGAAGTGGAATTAAATCAGGACTGGAGAACACTGTTAAACTGAAATACAGCTGTTTCTTTTCATTAGACTTAACTAACATCTCTAAATCTTGGGGAAAAGCAAAGCCGAGCTGCTTCCCATTCATAAATACAGCTCTGTGTTTCTGAATCCTTTCAAGGGGATTTTTCACATGTTAAAAAAAAAAAAAAAGAAAAGGTGAATATATCAACAAAATCTGTGGGGAGTAAAAGTTGATAGAGCTGGACTTGGAAGAAATAGCTGTAAAGGAGAAAAGAAGTCATTGTCACCACTAGTTAGAACAGCAGAAATGAAAATTACTGCACTGCTTATCTGACAGAATCACAGAGTGGTTGAGGTTGGAAGGGACCTCTGGAGGTCACCTTGTCCACCCCATCTCTGGCCACGCAGAGGCAGCTGCCAAAGACCATATCTAGATGGTTCCTGGATATCCCAGAGCAGGTGAACTCCACAACATACCTGGGCAACATATTCCAGTACCCAGGTAAGACTTAATGCATGTATTTGTTATTCCTATCATAAGAAAAGAGAAGGAAGAAAAAAGAAAAAAGAGAAAAGAGAAAAATAGAGAAGAAGAGAAGAGAAGAGAAGAGAAGAGAAGAGAAGAGAAGAGAAGAGAAGAGAAGAGAAGAGAAGAGAAGAGAAGAGAAGAGAAGAGAAGAGAAGAGAAGAGAAGAGAAGAGAAGAGAAGAGAAGAGAAGAAGAAAAGAACTCTATGTGTAAACAATTTATAATGGTGCTGTGTGGCCCCTTCTGTTTTGTGAAATCAAAGAGAAATTCCATGAAATTGTGTTATTGATAATTATGTATTGATGTCTCCCCAGGGTTCCCTCTCTCATAACTCTTGAAATTATTGAATTAGTGATTGGTAGATGGCTTGAAAAATAAAGATTGTAACCATTTTTAACCTGCAGATATAATGTAATTGCAAACATTATTTTATACATGAATAAATGTTTAATCTAGGTTTGAGAAAACAAAATGTACTGTATCTTGGGAGAGCTACAGCAATAAACTCCACAGATTAATTCTATGGGTCATAAAAACCTATTTCCCTTCAATATAAAATATGTTGATCTCAATTGTTTTGGCTCCATCTTTAAGCTGGTATTACTACAGAGCTAGAGGGAATGCCTGAACGATCATCAATTAAAACTTCATTATTCTACATCATCTGGGCTTCTCGCTGTCATTTGACTTGGAAAAATCTTCTATGCACACAAATATTCATGTTTCTTGACAACTGGCACAAAAATTTCTTTTAAAAAGGGAAACATTTTGTTTGTGAGAAAGTAAGAGCTGACTTGCTGTGGTGAGGCAAAGGTAGCCTTTAACATTGCTATATGTGCTCCACTAAAAAATCTGTTTCTTAAGCAAAAAGCTGGGACATTCCGTGTCTTCATCCCAAACTTCTGATAATTACTTTCCCGTAGGATTCCTTTGAATGCCAAAAGCAGAATGTAAAACACAATTTCCACCATTTACAGCCCTAATGATACTTAAAATCATTAGAAACAAGTCGTAGCCATCGAACCACAATTCCCTTCAAAAAAAATCATTCTGCCCCTTTATTAAAAAATTATTTTACCTCTTCTAAAAAATTTATTTCGCCCCTGTGTGAAAAATGTCTTTTAGCCTTTTTGAAAAACTTACTTTAAAGATAATTTACAAGCTAGTGTCAGTCACAACAAAGTGCCACCCAACATCTGTTGCCAGCGTGAAATCAAAGGAAAGACCAAGGAAAGCGTGCCCGTGGCAGGGAAAATTCTCTCCTGCACCATTGCAAGGCATGGATGGGATGATAATAATCTTTGGATTTTGGCCATTTCTTAGTTTTAGAAACAGTTTCATCTTGCAAACACCGTGACATGAGCAGACTATACAATATGCGTCAGTCGGGGACGGTGGGACGTACGACACGGACAATGGCAGGAAGTTCTAATTCCATCTGTAGGTACAAACAATATGGGGGTTTAGAGGTGGATCCCGGATTTTCAAGAAGGAGAACATCTGCCTTTCGAATCAGCCCTGCTAATGAGGAAACAAATGTCAGGCACTAGAGCCAGGAGATTTACACCTCCTCCGAAGGGGTTTGAGGTGGTTGCTCCTACCTGCCAAAGGCTCACCAGCTTCTGTGCAGGTGTATTTATTGGGTTTTAAGATGCCAACTACACTTCAGGCATTTTAAAAATATCAGATAATGATAACTGTGTGGGGTTTTTTTTTCTGCTGGGCCGTGGAGACATTCATTGGTGATTAGAAAACACAAAGGATTTGATCATTCTGCTGTCCTGTCAAAAACAGATGCAAGGAATGATCATCACTACTTTGTCCCAGCATGGAGTTTTCCAGTTATAATTTTTAGATTACTTTAAACCAGAAAAAAAAAAACCCTCTAACTTTAAGCCAGGAGTCTTTGAAGTATCCCAGTCATCATCAGACTAAGTGAAGGTTTGACTCTTAATTCAGAACCCAACTCCGTGTGCCGCTGTGACAGAATCACAGGTCAGGAAAGAGATACTACAAATTAACACAATGGTAATTAACATTAACAGTGCTAACGGTAAATATTTCTTTCTTTTTCTACAGTATCAGTATTTTCCAGTGTTGTGACAGCACAGTTCTGACTGCAGAGCAAGGTAAATGCCTGTAGACTATTGGTGCAGAATGGTGGGAATTACCTGGTTGTATTGTAAGGTCTGTGGAAAAAAACCCTGTCAAATCAGAGGCAAGATACTGATTTTTAAAACCTCCTGCCCAAATACTTAAAACTACACGTTTAAACATGCTTAAGCACGTTTCTGCTTCAGCAGAAATAATTCCCTGAGCTGATAGGAATAAAAAGTTGCTGAATTTCAGATCCCTCAGTAAGATCTCTCGAGTTGATTTTTATTGGTAGCTGTAATGTGTGTGCTGTGGTTTACACCTCTGTGAAACCAGAGGGGACAGATTCATTCTGTACTGTACTTTTTAAAAATATTTCTATTTAAATCTTCTTTTTTTCCCCAAAAAAGGGTGATTTTGAGCCTTTACCCCAAGGCTATCCTTTCATTCCGCATGCAAGTAAACATTTTTTTTCTCACATTAGAATCACACAAAACAACAGTCATTGTGTGGCCAAACCAAAAGATATGTAAGATGGATTCAGACACAAAGCTTACTTTATAACAACTGGGGAAATCTCATAATGATTGAAACCCACAAAATACAACTGCTGCAAGTTATACTTTTTTTTCATGTTTTCTAATGCTGTTGGGTTTAGGGCAGGAAAACCTTTCCAAAAAATATCATTTTATAATATGAATCTTTTTTCTCTTCATTCTCCTGTTGGTGACTGTGTGTTCATCTTCAGCCTTGCTGAAACTGTTGGTTTCAAGTTATAAATAATGTATTTATTAAGGATGTAAACACTGAAGGTGGACAGATGTTCTGAGCCAAACCTTTGACTGCTCTGAATTGCCTCCAAGACAGTTAACAGACAGTTTTTAATCCATTCTGGGATATCCAAATATTTAAAAAATATACTAAGGACAGACAGACAAAAATATCATTAGAGAGAAGAAACTGCAATGTTATTATAAGCCTCAGCACTGATGGTGCACTGATAAAATAAATTACAGTGATCTGCATGGACTCAATAAAATATAAAAGTGAGTGAATACAAATCCAAAATATATACATTTTGAGCCCTGGATGCTCCAATATATCACAATCTGTAATCAGATGAACTTTTTCTTAGTTCAAAAAATAAATTAAATAAGTAAGACATTATTAAAAGACTTCCTACACCTTTATCTCAGTTTACTGCCAGGAAAATTCTTGAGGAGTCTTAAATGGAGAACTCCATGCTGGGACAAAGTGGTATTAATACAGACTATTAAATATAAATACTGAGTATCAAATATTGAATATAAGTCAAATAAGTCAATATTAAATACAAAAGTCACATACAAACTGTAACACTGGAATAATTCCAGACTACCAGAATATGAGCTATTTACCACAGATATTGTTTGGATTGTACAGCAGAACAAAATAAAATAACATAAAGTAAAAAAAAAGTGCATTCAGGTAAGTGGTGGTTGTTTTATGGTCCTTAACTGTGTGGCAAAGCTGCCACAGAAAATGGGTGACCTCACTTTGTTCATGGCAACAGACAGTTCCATTAACAAACACACAATTACAAGTCTGCTCCCAAAATAGATTTTGGGTTGGCAGAGAGAAAAACCTTGTCTTCAGGCACAAGGATTTCAAATAATTACAATGGGGATGTGGAAAATGACAGGATGGGTGTAAATATTCCAGAATATTTTATTTTTATTTTTTTTTATACTGGCACATGGTAAAAGTTTCAAATGGATGTTCAAAGAAGGAGGGAAGAGCCCATCTTAAAAAAAAAGGTTGTTTGAGATCCAGAGCAGTGAAAGCAAGGAAGTGGCTTCATTCTTTATTTATCACCTTATCACACACCTGCTAATTTCAAAAAGTTCTTTAAAATGCACATGTACTGTGGTAGTCATGCACATTTAATTCATCAGCTCTGTTATTCCAGGGTGCTGACATTTATATTTTTTTTATTTCACGGGGATAGATCTGATGGGAAAAGTGATTAATCTTTTGGCACACTCAACTAATTATTTTATTTTTTAAAATAAATCATCTTTCTCACTGAATGCAATGCCTTCCTGAGCACAACAGATCAAGCAAAGATATTAAACCTGTATCTACGCAACCACACTGACCCTGGGTTCAGCAAACAGTTGAAAAGTTTATAGTATGAGACTACACTGGTTGAAATTTGGTCAAAAATCTATTTGTCAATGCTTTATTTTGTAGCAGAATCACACCTTTGGAGTCTTTTAATAAATATACTTTATTCCCCTAAAATCAAAATGAAAATGCTTTGATTTGCTGCAGGAAAGGAAAGGGAAAAAACAAGATTGGAAAGATGACAAAGCTAATCGAGCACTTAGGGATGGGCATCATATCACTAATTTTTATATCTAAAGATGGACACATAAACAGGTAATCACTCTGGGCTTCTTCACATTTTTTACATGGAGAAAAACTGGTACATCCTGAGGGGAATTTAGGTGACCTTGCTTAGGTAATTTGCAGAGTAGAGGAAGAAACTGCTGGAAAATGCCTTTTCTCCATCTCATGAACAGATTCAAAAGAGCCTGTACACGGCCAGGAAATTCCTAAATACCAAGGCCTGGATGGATAAATCACACTCAGAAATATTCTGGCACTGCAGAAAGGCTGAGCCTGGTTTGTTTTTTGTTGGTTTTTTTTCAGATTAAAAGCTGAGGAAAACGAGAAATAAGGTTGATATAGAAATAATAACACCCTGTGGTGAGTCTTTGAAAAAAGACAACTCGATCAGACAAATTAGTGAAAGTAAAGCAATTTGTTTATAGATTTTAGCTCAGCAGATTTTGAACATTAGATACAGTAGATGTATGAGAAAAAGATATGGTAGAATCAGAGGAAGTTGTGATGGTTAGAAACAAACATGGTTAAGACATGGAGCAGCTTCTCCATGGGAAGAGACTACAGAGAGAAGGATCCTTTCACTGCCACAGGACACAACTGATGGACTGCAGCAGATGTTCACAACCCCCTGGATTGTGAGGAGATGACGAAGGAACATTTACTCACTACTTTTCATAACATTCATCCCAGAGCAATCCTCTGTTTCCATCACCCGTGGTGTGGGCTACAGCCATACCCCATCCTGGGATGGAGAAGAGTTGTAGAGGGGGAAGGAAGGAAGATGATGCTCCCTGCATCTGGCAGGTAAAATCCAGCCATCCCAGTTACTCTCTTTCATATGAAACTACATTTCTTAGTTGCTTTCTTGGCTTTCCACACTTTCCTCAGTGGTAGCTTAAAAACCTAAAACCTAGCCACACTTTTTCCAAGTTTATCGACTCATAGGCTGTTTACTGATACATTTTCATTCTGTACTAAAATTGATCTTTAAATTAAACAACTCTTCTTGATGCTTCTTGTTTACTTAAAATTGCTAACGTTAATTTTTTAGAAAATAGTTATTTCCTATCTCAGAATTTGGTTTTTTTTAGGCTAGAAACTATAAAAAACTTTCTCCATTTACAATTCTCCGATAAGACAGATTTCTCATTCCCCTGGTCTACTCTTTTCCTACACTCCTCCCAGTTTTAATGGGTGAACTTGACCTGGTGTTTCACTGAGGACACATCAGTGCATGGCACAATCTATTAATATTTCTTCACCTCCTAAAACTATTTATGCTGAGACACCCTCAGAGTAGATCCAAGGGTATTTTATGATTCTGGCTCAAAGTCACTGTATGTTCTGCTGCTCAACTCCCCATCCTGCCATTTACAAGTTCTAAACCCCCACAGACAGTAGTGAGCAGTCTCTGTTTACAAGGCCTTGCAGTTTGTGTAGTGAAAATAAATTCTTTTTTATTGCCCTCATCGTGAAACTGAGCCAACTCTTTTTTTTTACAGCACGATTTGTTCTCTGTATTGACAGTGCCTTTCAGCTCTTCAGTCATCAGTACACTTCATTAGCACACCACTCCCTTTTCCCAACGTTATTGTGGGGAATAAAAGCTGTCTAATCCCAGACTGATCGTTGACAAACTCCATCAGTCATGTTCTTCATGCTGATAATTCTTTTGTGAGTTCCTTTCCTTTATCACCTTTATAATTCTTAAAAGATCTCTTATTTTCACATTACCAAATGAATTCTCGCTTGGCGTAGTGTCAAATACAAAAAAAACCCTCTTATTAGGTCTCTATCAATTAGTTTTATTTTTTTTTCAGTTTAACTAACAATTCCCAATTTGGTGTTATAACTGCAAGCCAATTTACTGTGTATTTAGATGCAAAGTAACTGTAGATTTCCATGAGGCAAGTGTATGGTAAGGTATGAAAAAACAGGTAAGCTTTTAGAATAAAGTCTACCCGTAGAGTCAGAAAAAGTGAGAAAGAGCTCTGGCTGTCTTGCAAAAGTTTAGGCATGAGATGCAGGTTTAAAGATACCTGTTTTATTTTGAACTTTATGTTGTGCAACCATCACTTTTTCAGGTTCAGTTCTACCTCCCACAAAATTAATTCAGTCACAATGCGTAAATTCCATCCTGACTGCTGTTCCCCATCCTGAGAGGCAGAATATCAGTTTAGATTTAGAGCATTCTCAGCATTACTCCTCCTATCAGCCACATCCACTCTGCACAGAAACTTCACATCTTTTCCTGATGGCTTTGTATTAACATGATAAGGAAATTGCTTGTTGTTTCATTTCTGCGACTCAAGGCCTTGTCTGACCTCATCTGAACCACGTCACTTCTGTGTTTTCCAACACCACTGGGGACAAGAGAGAGCTGCTGCTCACCACACTTTTTTCATTCCTTTGCCCTCTTTCCTTGGAGATCAGAAAATTCTCCAGAGAATGAGCCAATAATCTCCCTTCTCTTCAGACAAGTTCCTCAGCTTTATGAGTTACCCTGATCTGTTCTTCCCTTTTTTTTTGAGTTTAGTTTCGGTTTTTTCCTTTTCCTTTACCACTAACTTTTGCTCCCAGTTCTCCAGTCTTGCAAACTTCCACAACCCTAATTCAGCTCTTCCTCTTCTTTGTCTTTGTGGTCACTTTTCCACTTGGGTCACATTCCTTATCTACCATGCTAAATAGCTTCCTCATCTTCAGACCTTCTTTGGCAGATACCTGCAATTTCTGTTTTGTGAGACCCTCCTCTCCTTTCCTGTACCTTGTCTCCAAAACCCCACTCTCCCATCACCTTCAGCTTTATGCTTTTGTCCCTGGGTCCCCTCTTTCTTAAGTGTTTGAAGGTGACATTTCACACATCAATACATTCCACTGCATATCAACTTTTGAAAGAATATAAACCTCAGAGCTTCAAACCTTGGTCTCACATCCTCTTACAAATATTGCTAAGGCTGTGTCATTTATTGTACCCTGTATTCTTGCCTTTCTTTGAAGTAAAAACATTAAATTACTTCAAGAAAACCTCGTTCTTTATTACCTCTTAGTAGCTGTTCTGCATTTATGAACTTATTAATGTTGCAAGCAACTCTTGCCCAGTGAGCACTTTGGCTACAAGGCCTTTGTCTGATTCCCACAACAGAACCTAAAAGACAAGAAAGATCCTGAAAATCCTGAATGACATGCCACCCATAGGGCAGGAGGCACAGAAGTTCACTTACCCCAACCCAGGACTGGATCCCACACCACCTCTCCTATTTTCTCTCCTCCCCCTGCTCCTTTTAAATTTACCCTCATGATGCTTCCTCCATCTTGTCAAATCACAAAATTGGTCTTGGAGAGAGGTCTGAGATTCTCAAAGATGGGATTTTTTTTCAGTGAGGTCAAGCTGCTTGTTTGTTAGCACTGTAACATCGCTGACAGCTGCTTCCCCTTGAATTCCCCAATCTTTTTCCAACACCAGAAAACCGAGCTGTAAAATACATGACGACATCTATTTATATTTACACAACCGCAAACACTGAGTGAAAAACTGCTCACACACGTAATTTCCCCTCGCTGTTGGTCTCCCAAGCTCCCTCAGTTAGGGGGGGAAACTACCACTGAAAAAGTTTTCCCAGAAAACTGGCTCACACGTAAAATACACTTCCACCAAGAACTGGGAATGCCCCGTGTGATTGGATCTTCCATGTGAAGCTGCAATTCCTTTTTCCCTTGGCCAAGCCAGATGGACATCTCACAGAAAGCCTTTCTTCACCAGCCAAACAGCGTGAGGAGAGTGGGAGCATTTCAGGGGAACTCCAAAATTAGAGGTTGGACTCCAACTAGATCTTGGCTCTGGGACAGGAAAAGGTGTCACTTAAGGAAAGTGGATTGAGGGTGGAGGAACCTTTGTTCCACCCACAGCTCATGAGCCAGCAGAGCATCACTTTCCTTTTCAATGTCCTACGTGACTGAGAGACATTAAAGGTGAAGTAACAGCTCAGAATTGGGGTTATTTCACAGGAGGTGATACAGCAAATGATACAGAAAGGATACAGAAAAGGATACCCCCCAAAATTGCTTGACACAGATTAAAAGAGTGATGATTATCTGTTACACGTCTCAATAAAATCTTGTCTTACTGAGTAAAGCCACAGCTTGGCTTTCAATGTGTTTGAAGTGCACTTTTACAAATTTGTTTATTTGGGATTAGTTAAGATTATTTACGGTAATGAAGTGCATAGTTAATTAAGAGTGCTTGCAGCAATATGGAATAACCCAGTTTAAAATGTGCCAGCAAATAAAACCTGAAAGGCAGGTGCCATCAGGGCTAGAGATGCCAAAGCTCAGTAGTCAATGTAAAGTTTCTTCTCTGAGGCCTCCAACTTAAGAAGGACATGGACCTGCTGGAGCAGGTCCAGAGGAGGCCATGGAGATGCTCCAAGGGCTCGAATAGTCCTTGCAACCAGATAAATAATTGCAGAAGTAAAACCAAGATGACAAACAGATATATTTGAGCATCTTACAGGGAAAAATAATGAGCAGCTATTACCATGATTTGGGGCTTGTGTGTATTTCAAGGATGGATTAGAGTGACTGATGAAGGAACTTGAACTTCCCCAGTTCAGTAAAATGGTACCAGAGGAATGAAGAATAAGTGCTCAAGGGCACAAAAAACCCATAGTTCTAACCATATGATCCCCTCTACTAAAAATTTTTAATTAACAGGAGATTTCAGAGAGCAAGATGAATTGGGAATAACTAAGGACAGACTTACTGGGTGTGAGAAATCTTAGACTGGTGAAGAGGCATAATGTGATTTATCCAATTTAATAAAAACACATTGGCTTTCGAAATAAATTAATCAATAAATAAGTACAACCAACTCCAACCAAAATCCCCAAAAACCAAAATGAAAAGAGCATAAATAATTTTGAAGCAAGGCTGTACACATTTCTGGAGCAGCAAAGACTACAGAGGGGTAGTAAGCAGAGTTGTGGGATCACAACAAGGAAAAAGGTGTTGACGTGTATTTTCCAAGGTTTACAAGCAGCCAACCCTAATGAAGTACACAGCCTCCTCTTGACTTGCAAAATCAGTCTCCTTTTTTTTTTTTTTTTAATGTTTTCCCACAGATAAAGCCATTGTTTTATTTATTCTCACACAAACACTCCAGAGGAAAAAATGGGAAAGACACCCCATGACCAGTTCTGACTGCAGAAGGACACGTGTGACCTGCTATCAGAAAGTGATAAAGTCAACAAAAGGGATGCAAACAGTGGCATTTTGATTTGTGAGCAACACAGTGAGGCTGTGTTTCAGATCAGGCTCAGTTTATTGTCTCCAGGTAGCCTGAAAACCAACACGCTGCTTTTCCACGTGGGAATTTGACCCTCAGGGGTTTTCTCATTCCACGTGTTCTTTGCTACAGGAGGCTCTAGAAATGCCATAAAGTTATTGCACTGATCAGGAAAAATCTGGCAGTGAAAGCTGAGGGTGGGACCGGTCAGTGAGGAGCTGGAATTAAAGAAAACCGATGATCCAGTGAATGGATCCAAATGAACCACATCCCAGTCCAGTGATGGTTTTGCAGGAGGAAGGTGCATCCAGCAGGGAAAGCTCGTGCTATGCTTTTACTACATGTTGGGTTCACTCAGGCTGTCATTGCTGGGCCTGTGTAATCTGCTCCTGAGCATTCCCAACTTCCCAACACACAGCATGAAACGGGGGCCTGCAGCCCACCCTTCAGCTCAGCCTCTCCCACATACATGGAAAACATCCTGTAGCTCTTATCAACGCCATTCCAGCACACACTTTGCACATTCAGAGAGATTAGTCCCCTGAGCGGGTATGAATATGACTATTTTGTAATTTTGCAGGGGTTGTAAAGTAAAAAAAAAAAAAAAAAAAAAGAAAACAACAAAAAGAGGTTACAATTGTTAGTGACCAGAATTCCTTCCTGTCCCAGGAGCAACAACGCGTTCTCAGCAACTTCCTCAGGAATTCTCACTCCTCTTTGGCCATTTGTTATCAGTTGGAGCAGTGATGATCATTAGTGCTGGGAGCATGAAAAACTCATTACCCAAAATCTACAAAGCCCTGCAAACTCCTGCATTTCCTGGCATGCGTTCCCATTAAATAAAAAAATAAAAAAAATACTCAGATTGTCAGTGATTTAGAACAACTCCCCAACAGACCTGGCCGAAATCTGGAATTTCCATCTACAAGAAATGTCCGTAACAATGCAAAAATTATGGAGCTGGCCCAAAAAGCAGCAGCAGCAGCAAACATCAAGGCAGGACACAAAAATGGGGTACATTGAGATAACATCTCCACCAGCAGGTTTAAAGGTTCTGAAGCATGCAGGTTCCAGTAATTTGTCTAAATTTATTTGAACCTCCTGATATTTTTGGCCTCCTCATCTCCCAGTACTGAAAGTTACTCGTGCTGTGGAAAAAAGTTTTAACATCAAAGCCTGAGCATTTCCCTGCCAGCCCCCAAGTTTTTGGACTCTGAGAAATAAGGTATAATCACTCCTTACTCAACCTTATCATGGTTGTCTACATTTTTATTACTTCCAAGTTATTCCTCTTCAGTGACGAAGAAGAAAGATTTTTTTATCAGTCCACAGTAAAGGGAAACTGTTTTTGTCTTCCAATCTGTTCTAGTTCTACTGTGTCTTCACTGGCCTGGTCTTTAGTGGTCTGACAACTCCATGCAAGATAAACTATGAGAATTTATATATATATTTATACAAAGACATTACCATGTTTTTATTCTTTTCTCATTTCTTACCACCATAACTCCCAACACGTCATTTATTTTTTTGTCCATCATAGAAATTATGTGTCCAGATAATTAAATTACTAGCAGTGGTGCTAGAATTTCTCTCCTTTTCTAGAACAACCTATTTAAAGCCCATCTCTAGGTAAGTATAGCTGAGACTCTTTTCATCATCACAATAATGCTCTCCGTTATTAAGACTTAATTTAATCTTCCATTTTATTGTCCTGTCACTATAAAACAGATTTCATTTCACCACTGGATATTTACAGTGTAAAAGTTCTTTATGAGTAGGGTGACTTAGATTTTCTTATTTTATAGGGGAGATAAGTAATCACTTCAGGAGAGGATTTATGTCATTCTAAGTTAGACATTAAAAATAAGTCAAAACTTTCATGATCTTTTTCTCTTTTTTTGTGCATTTGGGTGCAAATTTTTCCATAGAAAGTAAATTTATCACGGAATCATCAAATGGTTTGGGTTGGAAAGGACCTTTAAGATGATCTAGTTCCACCCTCCTGTCATGGGCAGGGACACCTTCAACTATCCCAGGTTGCTCCAAGCCCCATCCAACCTGGCCTTGGACACTTCCAGGCATAGGGAGTCTACAACTTTTCAGAGCAGTAAGACAGATAATTGCCCTAAAAGAGCAAAAATCTAAAAAATAGGAGTCTTAGCCAACAGCTCTCCATCCATAAACAAAGAACAAAGATAAGCACTGCCCACAGCAATTCTCCTCCCAGTTCTTGACACTTATTTTTGGACAGGATGATTCTCTTAGAGAAGCTTCCCTCTTTCCACTGATCCCAGAGGGAGCTGGGAGCGCTGAGACTTGGCACCGTTTTTAGAAGGCTACACTCAGATGAGATTGTTGGCACTGTGAGATCCTTCTGGGCTGCCAGAACAGGTTTAAGAAGGTGCTAACAAGTCTTGATCGTTCTGAACTATGGTCTCATTATTCACTCCAGTCAAAACTATTCCATCTTTAGTCTTCAACTTGCTGACAAGAAATGGCAATTATTTATTGAAGAGATATTTACCAAGGGACCTCACAGCATTGTGGGCACATGGTGAAGAACTGACCCAAACAGAAATGGTTTGAGAAACTAAAATCTCTCAGCTTCTCGCCTGAAACTGTCTTTTTCAATAAAATATGCACATAAAAATCGGGACAACTGAAAATTCCCTTAAGTTTTCTTTTGTAAAAACCTGCTGATTTTTGGTTAAAAAAAAACACAAACAAAAAAAAAACCAAACTGGGACAAAACAATCCCAGGGAGATCTATTACTGGCTGAAAATTCCATTATCTAAAACAACTGTTACTTGTCTTCAACTATTCATCCAGAACTATGCCAGTTATGTAAATAATTGCTTACCATGCTTGTAACACTCACTAAATGGTACATATTTCTTGATGGTATCAGCAGTGAGTTATTTGTCTTGATATTTATAATATCCTAAGAGAAGCACTATGACATAGGCATTAAAATAGATTACTTAAAATTACATAAACCAAATTTAGTTTGTACTTCTAAAACAAAAATTTTGCAAAGGTCAAAAAATTGCATTTTTTGACAGAAAAATCCCTGTTTCTTAAAAACAAAAGATAGGTGCAATATCTTACACACTACAAGCCAGAAGAGTAACAGTACTTTAAATTGAAGTTGTGTGAGAAGATCATGAAAACTCTTAAAAATAGAGCTCCATTTATAAACAATTCTGGAGCAGAACTGTAAAAATATTTAGATACTTCAAAATGCAAATAGGCACCATAAGGAATTTTCATGCTCGCTTTTGACACAGCTCCCCCAAATACAAACACAGATGATTGATGGGCCTTGTCATAATCCATCTGTTAAGAATTGACAGATGATGGGGAAGAAAGGCTCCTTGCTTATATTACTGAAGAATATTTATCATTTTATTGCAAGTGAAGCAATGCAAAACAGTAACAATTACGAACTTGCTGCTTTTGATGATCCTACCAAATGCCAAATAGATCATTGCTTGCACAAATACCCTAACTAACCTGGACTAACTCAGAAAAATGAGAATAAATGGCATATGCTATAAAATTCTCACATCATTTGTGTTGGAGTACAAAAGTGGAGTCAAGCCAATGGCTGTAGTGTTACTGTAAGCAAAAGAAAGGGAGAAATTACAATACAAAAAAAAGACCCCAACCTGGGTTTTTTGCTGGGACCTCAGTAGGTGAGCAGCTGATTGTATATCTCAAAATTCCATTAAGATGCTATTTCCTTTTCCAGACAATGCAGAGATTGAAGAGATAAAAGCTTACATAAATCAAACTCATGCTGCTCTCGAGTGCAGCTGCTCTTTCCATGTCACTTCTTATTACAGGCTGTCAGGGAACAGTTCTCCCTTGCAGATAAGTCTTGGAGATTTTTACAGAAGTGGAATTTGACAAGATGAAGAAAGCATTTCTACTCTGACCCACTGAAATTCACAGTATCACAAAAACACCTTTAATATGCATAAAAGCACAATTAAATGCAGCTGTGCCTGGGCAAACCTCTGAGTTTTTAAAAGAGGTTATAAAGACTTTCCATTAAAGCTCAGCATATTTATTACACCAACAAACTGAGACCAGATCTGTCATATTTTATAACCATCTAAAAATTAGCACCTAAAACCCTCCCTAATCCACTGTACACCAGCTTTTCCTTATCGTTATCCTTGATGGAGAGACTGGGGCATCACAAGGAAGTTACTCATACCTACTTAAGACAGATACCTAAAGTATGGGAAAGAAATGTCAAGAAAAGCCAAGATTAAGTCAGTAAATCTGCATAACTTCCCCATATTATCAGAGCAAACACCAAGACAGATTAAAATCACCAGAGACTTAAGGATATCATGGATTTTGCCTCCCCTTGCACAGTTTGTCTGCTTTGCAGTTTAGGAAACAAGGATGCAAAAGACACTCACAGATTGATTGATCTTGATAAGATGACAGACACAGTCAGGAGGATGCACCCACAGGGACCAATTTCAAACTGAAAAAGAAAAAAGGCTGGTTTTATTTTGCTTGTTGTGGTGTATTTTTTTGCTCCAATGCTAAAGAAAAGCAAATGGAACCGAAGGCAGAAAGAGCTGTTCTCATTTATGGTAAAACTGAATTTGTTGCTGTGTTTCTTAAAATGCAGAATTCTGTCGAAGTGTTTGAAACACTGCTCAGAAGGCATCATATGAGACTGATAAGACACAGAAAGTCTGGCAGCTGAACCATAACAGGCTTAAGAACTCCATGCACAGTACCTGGTGAATGTTCTGCTGAAGAAATACAATCAGGTCTTCATATCTCGTGGCACTGTGTAGTATTAGCTGGGAAGAAATGTAAGAAGAGGAAAAAAAGTAACTGAAACAATAATATTTTTATAAACTGAAGCTGAAATAAAGTAGCCAAAACTAGAAAGATTTGAACTAAAAAAGTGGAAGAAATATCCACTAAAATCCATCTCTTACTGTTATTACTCAGTATAATATTGCATCCCAACAGTTCCTATATTCTGAATTTTTAAATACTGCTTCTTTTTGTGCAACAGACTTTTGGATTCAAATGAAAGCACTGTTTATGTAATGAAAGACAATTCCCAGAACAAACATAGGAATGCTGCAGCTTTAGAAAACATAGGATGGGCAAGTAGCTCAGGAGTTTGTACCCATATGGTGAGGCACCTACAGCAGGGTTATAGCAAAGCATTTACCATACTCAGAGAATATTCTCATGAATATTCTTAATTAACACGAAATTCAGAGGAGCTCACAGATCCAGGCCATTCCTTCAACGTTCTTTGCCCTTTTTTTTCCCACCTTCAGATTTTGACAAATCCATTCCTCCGTTTAGGAGGCCAGCAATGTTTCCTCAAGCCACTAAAGCCTGGCTGATGGCACCGCTGCTTGCAAAGCCATCTCAGGGCTTCACACGGAAACAAGGCATAACTGCAAAAGTATTCTGCCTCTTGGAGCTTCTGGAGGGGAAAAAAAATGGCAGGAGAATTCTGTGTGAGACAAGAAGAAAATGGTCTCTCCTCATGATCGTGGGTGCTGTGGTCAACTTGGGAGGACCCTCGGTCATTTTTACTGTCAATTTTACGTTACATAGCATCAAAAGCAGGGGCAGTTTACAGGCTTGAATAGTAGATGGAACAAAAAGGACTTCAGAGAGTCCATCTGTCCACAGGCACTGGCACAACTCAGAGCCAGACGACAGGATTTTGTTATTTCCAATTGGTTTTTGGATCGTAACTAACTAATTTGACATATAAGGTTCTAAAACACTAAGGGAGCAACGGAAATCAGATTCATTGTACTAAAAAAAACAAAAAAAAAGCTAGGATATGTGGAAAAAAAAGAGGATATATGGAGAATGTGAGTTACACAGAGCCTTACAGTTTCTAAGATTCCATCTGCCTTGTACTTTCCAATGGGAGTGAACTGCTGTCTTCCTGATGGCCTGGGGAGGATATTCAGACAAAGCTCATGTTAAAAGGAAGAAAATGGCATTAAAGAGAAATCAACATGTTATATAAACTGAATGATGACTCATGCATTATTATTTTAATCACTTTTTTTAAACAGACTTTTTAAAGTATTTATAGTAATTTAATTTATAGTAATTTCATTTATAGTAATTTAAAGTATTTAAAGTAATTAATATTACATATTAAATTTCCATCAATGAAGCAAATACTTTGCCTGTGCTGTGCTCTCTCAGTCTACTTAATATGAATTAAAAGTTTCTCCACACAGAAAGAGGATAAATGTAAGTTTAAGGTGTTAATGACAGTTTTTACTGGAAAATAATATTAGACCAATGACATTCAAACAAGCAGAATAAGATATATAAAATGTCATCACAGAGGAAGCAGTTTTGGGATGTAAAATATGCAAAATGTAATTTGAAATGTCTTTGAATTTGCTGCTTCTATTTTAGGTTTAAGAAGGATTTCTGTGTCCCAAAGCCTCTCTGTTTTTTTTTCAGCTATCTGTGTTTATCTAATAAAAGAAATTACCCAGTCTCACAAAATCTGGCTCACTTGTAAAAAAGTCATGCAAGATCCAGTACAACCAAAGTTGGGGATCTAAAAGTTGGATGATTTGTGCACAAGCAGCCTAATTGCACAGCATAAATTAAGTAGCTAGTAGGCAAATACAGCAAAGGAAACTTAATTCCAGCCATAACTGAATATCCTGCAAAACAGGAGAAAAACGCTTCATCTGAAAATACAACTCTTAGTAAAGATTCTGAATGAATCCTACATTCAATTATATCCACAGGATCTTTCACAGCAATTTCAAAGAATATTGCCCATTCTGCCCAAGCCACTGGGAGAGCAGAAATTACACTCTGGATTTTTCCCTAAGCCATTTTAGACGGCACAAATACAGCTGGCGAAGCTTTCGTGCTGTGAATTACATTTAGGACAGAGAGAAGTACAGGAGCACTGCACAGCACAAATTAAAAATGCTTCTCCTACTCACAGGGCCACGACGGCTTTTTCGTGGCCCCCCGCTCGCCACAGGATGTCTGCGATGGCCATGGTGAGGCACTTGGTCCTGTGAACCTCTGAGGGCTGGAGACAACTGCAGGCCAGGGAATAAAAAGAGAGAGAGACGAGTTCCAGAACGTGAGGGCAAAGAGATTCATGGCAGGTTTGTAGCCAGGAGAGCAAAAGCACTGTTAGAGGCTGTTTAGGTGTTGTAATGCCTAATAATGAGGCAGGTTGCCTCAGGAAATCATCATTTAGGTATCTCAGTTTCTTCTACAGCCCAGAAAGAGATGACTTGGATGGCCAAAAACCCTGTGAGTTGAACAGGAAGCTGTGTTTTCCCTGAGGAGACATCCCAGGTATAAAGGTGCGGTTGAATCTGTCCTTTCTCTGAGGATTCAGCATCTGAGATGCCACAAGAACACTCACTGTGCACCCTGTGTTAAGACTTCTCAGCACCTAAAGAGCTCTCAAGAGAGGAGGTGCAATTGAAGTCACCACTGGAACGTGGGCTTTCTGGAACCACTCTCTGAGGTGAACCACCTTAAACCTTATTTTAGGTATTTAAGAAGTTACCTTGGGTCTTACTGAAGACAATCAGATCCAGTGAATAGAGCCCAACTTCCTCTTTAGATTGGTACAAAACAAGCTGGGCACAGTGGGTGGGTCTCTTCTGAAGTCAGAAGCAAACCAGACATTTGAAGGAAGAAAATTCAGCAAGGCCAAGTGTTAACAGCTGTCTGCTGTATTTTGGGGGACCTGGATGAGCTCATGTTGCTCATAATGATGGTTAGACTGCTCCTATGGGTACTGAAGCTTGCTGGCCTGAGTCTGTATGTTCCATGACAATACCCTTGTCACACAGGTGAATTTAAGGGATTAAATGCACAATCACTACTTCTAGGAGATTAATACTGAATATGGTGTCTGATTTATGGCAATAAACAATACTGTATTGGCAAATAATGAACTAGAGAAACTACTTCAACTTTAAGTCTGTAATAAAACCACTTCAATAATCTCTAACAGGATCGTTTTATGTTTTAAAACGTAATATTTATGTTTTAGATATTATTTTTAGTTTCCAAAGGCCTTCATACTTAACTTCTTTTGAAGTTTTTTATTACTTAACTCCTGCCAATAAATCTGCATCATAATGTGACTACTTACTACCAAACTTTTATGTAAAGTACCATCTGCAATAAACACTAGGCTTGCATGTTTCTTTTTTTTTAATAAGGTGTGCCCCAAAAAAGTGACCTAAAACATCACAGTAACTGCCCTAGAATTGCTCAGTGGAGCATCACTGCTTCTGAAATATTTTCACTTCGATGTTTTGCTTGGAACTTACCCAGTGATGTGCAAAACTATGGAATGGAATCAACAGCAGCCTGCTGATCCCAGACGTGTAGGAACACTGTGAACACACATCCTACAAACTGTGTTTTGTGCAGTCTTCTAATGCCTCCTGTTATTCCAGCTTCCAAGAGGTGAATGGAGAAATAAAGGACCAGAAGGTCCAAAAGTCACATAATGGAAAACTGGCAGGTTCAAGAACAAAACCCAACATCCAGGAGCCTGAAGAAGTGGCCAAGAGATCCATGCCCCTGGGAAGAACCTAATTGGAGTTTTCTCCAGTGGCTTCAAGAATGGCAGTCTTTGAAATTCAGATATTATCTGTCCTAGAGTGTTACCAGCATGGGAGATGATGTCAAAACTTGTTCCCAGCGTTTGAGTAAAAGATCTAATAATGCAAAAGACTAAACAAGAAACATCAAACATCAAAAACTTAAACAGGCTTTCAAGTTCAATGTCTGCCTTGAATATAATGTTCATTTTGAGAATGTTTCCCTCTCTGAAGGATGTGAGATATGAGAAATAATTGGTGAGAGTTTTTAAGTAAAAAAAACCATAATCACAACTTTCCCTTATCTCTGCCTGTGTTCAAATACAGACACTCAGAGATCTGTAGGAAGCACAGCAACTAATTTATGTGTCTGAGAGAGAGAGTAGAGGAAGGAGGAGACATGATAATTATGACCTGAATATCAAAGAAGCCTGAAGTCAAACACTAAATGTGAAGTGGGTGGTAATTCTAAAATCCAGGTTAGAATTAGACTGGAATATTAATCCTCTCACTTCAGACTCTGAGACTTTTTTTTCTTTCTGCCAGACTAAGAGTTTCTGCCCATGGCAAATACATCATAAGAAAAGTTTGTTTATCTCAGGAATAGAAAAAAAAAAGTATTTTAAAACTATGTGTATTATAGGAGGGGAAAAATAGTAGGCAAATACTGCCATGTAAACAGGATAGGTTGGAGCTGGCATGAGTTGGGACACATAGTTTAAACAACCTGGCCCAAATCCATTTATTTGGGTGCCACATAATTTTATGACATTTATGATCACTGAACCCTACTGAAAGAGGAAAATTAACATCTCTATTTTTACCAGGGATGACCTGGGACACAAAGGGACAGAGGAGCAGATGATCAAAGGCTGTCCTCCAAGCTGAAACGAATTCCTGGTTTTCACAACCAGAAATAATTCTTCTGTGGAGGTTCCTGGTCATAAAATCTAAATATGCACTGAGGTTCTTGCAAGGAAGTTTCTGAGGTTTTACTTTTACGTAGGCAAGAGCCTCATTCTGCCTTCAAAAGTCTCATTATAGTCTGAATCAGAACACTGAAATTCTGCTAGATAATTTCTGCACTTTTAAGAAGTGTACTTTAAGTGACTTCAAGGAACTTCAAGGCAATTTTCAAGTGATGAATTCACAGCATCTTGTTTATTTGGCCCTTGTCTTGGGGCCCACAGGCAGTCAGTGCCAATAACAGCAAGCAACAGCAATAACAGCAGTAACAGTAAAACCTACAGGTTTGGATTCAGGCTCCCAGCCTGGTTTTCCACGTTTCTAATGGTTTACAGGTGTCTTGTTTCAGGACTGTGCACCCACTAGTGCTCCTGAACCTGGACCACCAGGGCCTGGGGATCCCCTGATTACCTGCCAGCTCCCATCCTCGGTGCTGAAGACAAATACTGACATTCTACAGGCACCTCCATTGTGGATGAAAAACAGCCCAAACAATGGATTTACATTAAGTGTCAGACAAAACTAAGGAAAAATCAACTGAGACCCCGTCACCTTCCCAAGCAATATAAGCAGAAAAATGGATATTTAAGGACAAAACTTAATACAAGATGAAAATTTTTATATTTCAAGGGAATGAAGTTCAAGAAAGATCTCACCATGAAAGCTTCTCTTCTGATTAAATTGAGGTCAGGCTAATTGAGGTCACAAATAACACACAGTGGTGGCAGAGTAAACCAGTAAAATAGTTTCCCCTATTTAACATTCAGTTCATGTAAAACACAGGGAAGCTTTGTGGAATTTTTCTTTTGTAATGGACCTTATTTCTTACAGAAAACAGAAGGAAAATATATGAAATCTAGTAATAAAGTAATTTTTTGAGGCAGTATTTCCCAGCAATTCACTGAATAAGCCCTTCTCCTTTAGCAAAGTGACAAGTACATTGATATTATAGCAGTCCAAGCAATTTTCTTGACACTTTCAACAATGAACAATATTCCTTTAAAGTAAGTAGAAAATACACACACGGAATTTCAATTCAAATCCTATTAACGAGTTTAAATGTGAAAGATCAAACACAGTAGCAATAAAAAAAAAAAAAAAGCTATAACTTTAGTTTTCTCCCTCTCTGAGATTCTTAGTGTCAAAACCTGGACGAATTTCATGGTCTTTCAAACCGAGATTATTTTTTATTTGAAATCAAATAGAGACAAAGAGAAGTTCAGTAAGTTTAAACCCAAAAGGCTCCTGAGTGTCTGCAGCAGAGAAATAATTTTTTTTTTTTTTTAGTTCTGTATGGAAAAATGTTTGTGCTGTCAGTCTCTGACTTACCGCGTGTCTTTATTCCTGTTACTGTCTGCAAAGAGCAGCTGCTGGAGGACACAGGCTTGAACTGCAGCCAGGACTCCACATGGGCCACCCTGAGGGGAATAATGGGACATTCCATGAGGAAAACAATTTGGAGCTGGGTGAAAACTTCTGCTTCCATTCAGGCTAAAGCCATCCCTTCATCTCTCTCTTTCCATCCATGACTCCACAGCTCTCTCTCTCTCACTCCAATAAAAATCATTCTTATTAACTGTTTTCATGCTTCCTACCTATTTTTCCTGAAAATACCCAAACATCTGTAACATCAAGGGAAAGTTTTTTTTTTTTTAAATCTGCTCTGTGATTATGCAAACAAATTCAAGATCTCCTGATCCCTACTGAGCCACAGTCGAAGTTTCCGAGAGAAATTAAATCTGAATGTTTTCCAAAGAGTGAAAACAAGCCTTGCTCTTGTATCTCCTCTCAGCACCAGGTCTGCCCTCGAGTTCCCACCTGCATCATTAAACAAAGATTCCAGTTTTCAGTACAGCCCCCTGTACCAGGCAGCTCCCTCACTGGGGAAGAGAAAGAAATGCCATATTAACTTTAAACCCTAAGGAAATAGATTTATAGCTGGTTTGGGCTGCGAGGATGATGAAGGACCTTGATTTGAAGCCATGTGAGGACACTGAGGGCACTTGGTGTGTTCAGCTGGAGAAGAGGAGGCTGAGGGGAGACCTCCCTGCAGTCACAACTTCCTCAGGAGGGGCACAGGAGGGGCAGGACTGAGCTCTGTTCTGGGGGGGACCAGGGACAGCACCCAAGGAATGGCTGGAGTTGTGTCAGGACAGGTTTAGGTTGGATATTAGGAAAAGTTGCCTCATCAGAGGGTGGTTGGCACTGAACAGGCTCCCAAGGGCAGTGGGCACAGCCTCAAGGCTGCCAGAGCTCAAGGAGCATTTGGAGACACTCTCAGGCCCATGGTGGGATTCATGGGGATGGTCCTGGGCAGGGTAAGAGTTGGACTTTGATGATCCTTTTGGTCCCTTCCAACCCAAGACATTCTGTGATTCTATGATTGAAAGACAGTGGGATGGGGCAGCAATGTATTTCCTTCTCCTTGTTTATCCCCTGCCATCTGGACTTCCTGACCCCACTGCATGATCAAGACCTGTTCCTATGGATGAACAACTTGTCAGAGAGAGCTGCACAGCTTGTCCTGAGAAGCAAATGGTGTGCCCTCTTCTGGCCTAGAAAACTTCATCCAGCACAACTCTCCCTCCCTTGTCAATTAATTCTCTCCCAGGTGCCTCAAATAATATTATTTACTCCAGTAGTTTGCTGAGGAGACAGAGAAAAGCCATCCTTTCTCTGGAACATCTACACATGGATGAAGGCTACGCAGGACACAAGACTAACACCACAGATCCCACAGTGCCACCCACCAAACTCCTCTCAAAACCCTGGAGAAGAATGAAAAGGGCAGCCAGTACTGCTATTTTTAAATAGCCAAGCAATTTAAGTGATCAGTTCAATCCCCAGGTTGTCCCAAGTGCAGCATGAAGCCCAAGGGAATGGGACCTGCAGGTGTATTCAGCATGGACAGTATGGATCCCAGAAAATAAGGTCCTGGAATCAGAAAATAGCTTAGATATTGATACATTCCAATTTTTCACACTTCCTCTCTATAATTACTTACATAACTACTGAGTGAATTATCTGAAGTACTTCAGGGAAAAAAGCAAGGTTTATTTTAGTCCATCAGGGAAAGCCTCCCAGTAAAAAAAGGAATTATAGGATCATTTCTAAATATCTTCTCACAGCACCACAAAAACTTAACGTGAGAGAGAACCAAACAATTGCTCAGCTGAAGTGAATTTTGGAAGTGGGGAGGAATATATTAATGAGCTGAAACAGTCACATCTAAGCAAAACACCTTTCCTGTCGTGGAATTTATGGCAGGGAATTTAACGGTCAGTGAGTTGCTGGAAGTGATGAGACATCCTTTCTCCAGCAGCAGGGTCTGGAAACACCAGAGTAACATTTACTGTGGGCCAGTGAACACTCCTGCCACGACTCGTTTTGGAGCTCAAATTAACATTTAATATCTTTTTTTTTTTTTCTGCTAGGTTTTCTAAGATAAGCAGCTTTCTTCTGAGATCACTGGTCTAATGAAATATCTAACTAGATGAGGTAAGTTAATTAAACATCTTAATGACATGTTTATTAGCCATTGTCCTCGCCTCAAAGCCTCTCTTCCTCTCATTTCTGTAGAATCGTCTGTTTTTCTCAGCCCAGATAAAGATTTTCTGCATCAGCACAGAAGCTTGATGAGTGTTTTTTAAAGAGGAGTCTCCTCCTTCCCAAGTCTTTACTGAATCCCTCAGCTCCTTGCTCCTGAGGGACCACGTGTGTGGATATCCCAGAAGCACATGCAGAGAGTCCCAGAGATGACACAAAAGCTTTAAGATGTGGCTGAGGAGGATCCATTTTTACAATGGCCAAATACAGAGCAGAAAGGGAGTCTGAAGCACTGAAGCCTCATTCTGTAAGAGTCAGAAGTCCAGGGAGGGCTGACAAGACAGGCACCAGGTGAGTGAGTCCCCCACCAAATGCCACGACCAGAGAGATCTCTACTAGACCTAAATTCCTATGGATTGGGTACCTGCTTCCACCACAGGGAGCAGCTGGGGATTTCAGATCTGTCCACTCGGTGGATGATGGCAGGGAACTGATGAAAACCCTGGTTTAGGGAGGAGGTGGCATCTTGTGGCTGCAGGCCAGAATTACAGAGACATGGATGCAAAGGAGATGATCCCACCAGCAGTCACAGTGTCCCAGTGACACTGCAAGGGCATTTGTTCCCTTTTATTTTAGGTATGAGCCTCAACATTTGACCTCCATGTCAAATACCTTTAGGAGGCAAAAACCTCCTTGTGACTTCCCAGGCACTGCAGGAAATTCTTGCTAAATCTCATTTTGGGACAGATCAAGCTCATCTCAAATTTCTTAAACATATCATGCCCCCACATATCATTTTTCTCTTAAACTCCACCCTTGATTTAAGCTCTTTTATTCTTTTACCACCACCAGCTTTCAGCTGCAGTGGCTTGTCTTCCTCCCTGTGAATAATTCCCCATCACACACACACACACACACACACATATACACACTTTCTGCAGCTACTTCAAGTTTCCCTCAGAAACACCCCATCCATCTCAAGTCTCCTACCAAGACTTGCCAAGGTGACATAATCCAGTGGTAGCAAGATGAATTAAAGAGAAGAGCCTTTAGAAGATTTATGTTTCCACTGCTGAAACACACAGCCTTTGTAAACCCAGTGTAAAAAGCAGAGTTCAGTGTAAGGAAGTCATTTACTGTACCTTTTTCTGCACAATGCCATACTTTAACTGTGGTATACTGCTAAATGTAAAACTCTGGATTTTCCATTCTTCACTGAAGCAGCAAAGACTAGAGCCAAACAAAAGGTTTTTTAATTCCTATAAAAGAAAGGAAAAAGTTTTAATTTTAAAAAACAAATCCAAAACATGGGTACTTTTTCTTGCAGCAGTTTGTATTAAAAAAAGGAGGAGTGTGGAAGGGTAATGACTAACTCCCTATAACCACCCTCTTCTGTTTTATCCATACCCTAAATAGCAACACTCCAATGAAAAGGAGCAATATTTTCCTTTTCCTGCTATATTCCGTCCACTCATAATGCTGTGAGCTGCTCAGCATTGGAAAATATTTATGTATAATGTCTGGGGGCACAGCTTCCCATGAAAGCATTACAGAATATTCCCTGAAATCTAACAGCTGGGAGAGCAATGCCTACTAATGGTTACATTAGAGAGGAAAGGACCCTTTGGGACACAGGGTGGGGAAAGGAAGCCCATTTTGCCTGTCAAAGTTGCTGGCATGAGATAAATGTCAATTAAATGTAAAAAGTAAAGGTGAGTAAATAAGAACAGTCAACTCAGTGTTGGTGTAGTTACTCCAAACTCATTGTTTTAGAATAAAATTGGAGGACAATATCATTATTTTTTTTTTCTCTTTTTCCCCCTCTGTCTGAACAGGATGGAAAATATTAGAAGTATTAATGGTTCTACCTCTGCTCAATATTGGGAAGATAAGCAAGGGAGGAAGAGTGGGGGGGGAATAATAAGCTCATTCTGAACCAACGTCAACTGAAAGGACTGGAGAACAAGCACATGAATAACTGACTATAGCCATTAAGAAAATAACATAAGCTTCATTAATTAAAGCTATTTTCTGTGCTTCAGGTGGGCTGATGCATCCTGGCATGCTCTCCTGGTATTTTTCTGAGCTTTTGGATGGGCACCCCTAAATTACTTCATCCCCTGAACACCACATGAGGAATATACTCAGGAATACAGCACATGTTCAATCCCACATAAACACACAACACAGAGCAACCCACTGCAGCTTTGGGCAGCTTAACTGCATTTACCACCATAATTATTAGTCTTACTTTTGCAAGGGAAATATCAATTGCCTTGGATACTATTTGAAGCATATACAGTGTTGAAAGGTCTGGGTTCTTATTAATTTCTCCACTTGTTTCTTCATCCTCAACACTGACTGCAAGAAAGAAAAGAAAAACCATAAAATGTGTTGGATGACAAAAATTTCTTCCTCCAGCACACTCAGTGTGAACACCAATGTGAACATTAACATATTGTCATCCATCTTTATGAAAAGGAAAATACAGTTTTAGCCAGAAAGGACAAATAGAAATGCATGAGCCAGCCTTTGTTTGATTAATATTAATGACTTCTTTTCCCACCCTTACCCAAGAAGTTAATAGAAAATTCAATTAAAAATAGTTACAAAAGAAGCACCTTGGTCACAGCTGCTCCGAAAGAACATGATGGCAAAAGCCAAACCGAAACTAAACTTACCTAATTCCAGGACTTCTTTCATCTGGTCTTCTTTATAGCCAGTGGATGTTGGAGACTTCCTACATTAAAATTAAATGAAAAAATTAATGACTAAATGTTTGTTTTTAATGAGAAAAGTTGTTTAAATAAACAATAAGAAATATGGGGCATTCCCTCACAAACAGATAATTTTTTTTGGTGGAGGGGATGAATAGATATATATATAGTCTAAGAAATAAATGCTCTTAGAACAAAACCTTTTTCAGTGAAGAAAGCTGAACTCCAAGAGTTCATCAGGAAGAACAGCCAGCACAGAGCTGGATTTGGGATTTCGATCTTGTTTCAATAAATCAGTTTCATTTCATTTGTGATTTGAGGATCAGATCATAAAATAAAACTTACATCCTAGAGAGGGATAAGGAGAAGATTCAAGTTAGAAATTAAACTACAGAAATATCCAAATAACAAAAGTGGAAAGAGGTGTTTGACTGGCTCCTTTACCAGGGTAATTTTTTATCCACTAGTAAGTAGCAGTTCTTCATTTGGTCTCATGATTTAATTGTATATTACACTATTAACAGGTTAAAATTCCTATGAATAAGTGCTAAAAGGACCAAGCATTTCAACTTGGCTGTGAAGTCAGAACCGAAATAGAATGTTAGATTTTCGGAGATGAGATGGGTTTATTCTTCCTGTTGAATTCATCCCAAAATTAATTCAGAACTAAGGAAAAGTTTCAAATAACTATTTCTAAAAACAGCCTTTTTTTTTTTTTTTTCCCAAAAAAAAGCAATACCGTTTTATTGGCTTTTGCTTTGGGAAAAAAGGTATTGCACTGACAGTCCTTTCAAAAATAGTATGGAATCATTTCCTCAGCAACATTCTTTGTATGCACAATAATATTACAGTAACAACTGCTGTCATATCACATACTTTCCATTAACTTAATTTCCTTTTCAGTGTATGAAAGATTAATAAAAACAGAACACAGACACACCACACTCGGGATTTGCCCAGTTTAAAAGCATTCTGGCCCCTTTCTCGCTGATAGCATTCGATACTATAAGAACACAAACACTTCTCTTTCTATCTACAAATAAGTTAAAGGTTTGATGCAAGGACATGTGGGTGGCCCAATTCAGGAAAGGTAGAATGGAAGTGAATCACCCACGTTCTAGGGACCTGAGGTAAAAATAAATGGGATGCCCAGGAGGTCAATATAAATGAGAGATCTGAGAGCAAATTTGTGCAGTGACATACAAGTAGCACTGAGCTCCCACTGAACATATCAGTACTTATAATGTGAACAGAATTTAACAGAGTCAAGTATGGCATATTTTATAACACAATCAGATCTGCCCTTGCTGTTTCCTATAACTGAATTTCAGCTGAGATTTCTTTTTGCCAGTTGTTTTCATCTCTCCAGGCCAGGGAAAGGGTCTCAACACCACCAAATTTTCCAATATAATGTTTTTCAGCCAAGTTATGCCATTAAGCTGCACTCAGGCATAACTAAAATCCACATTTTTGTTTTGTCTGAGGTTGCACACTACCCTCTGTTCTTTCCTAGAGAATAATGTGGTTCCCCCTATGTCAGACAATTTCTACCTGGTTTTGCAAGAGTTCTTTACACCTTTCAAGGCCAGGTTGGATGGGTCTTGGAGCAACCTGGTCTAGTGGAAGGTCCCCCTGCCCATGGCAGGGGGTTCCAATGAGATGGTCTTTAAGGTCCCTTTCAACCCAAATCATTCTGGGATTCTGGGATTCTGACACTTAAAGCTGCACTAAAGGTTCCAGCTCCCTCTCTGGCCTCACTTTCTACTTGTTTGTGTATCCTGCAGATACTGTACCGTATCTCCCTGCTTCATTAGATGTCCTGGATACCTCAGAGTCCCAAATAGCACTATATCCCTATGTTTAGGCACGTGGATCACTCTCTACATCAAATTAGCGGCACCCTTGGTTCATTGCTGCCCAAAACACTTCTCCTTGGTAGTGTTTCACATGGAAATATTTATAAATAAAAATACAGTCAGCCATGGTGAATATACAGCTCATACAGCTCACCTGGCAGCAGTTTTGTAATGTTCCTGCTCTCTGGCAAGTCCAAAAGATGTTGCATCTACACCCATTCCAGGAAGAACCCAGCCCAGGGTGCAAAGCACTTTGGATTCTCCAGGCTGAGAATTCCCACCAAGCCGAGGAAAGCACTGACATCCAAGATTAATGTCAGGTGTTTTCTGGTTTAAGTGGGGTATTTTTGCAGGTGTAGGTTCCCTCCTTAAGGAGAGCTTGTGTTTCTCAAAACAGTCAGGACATTTACTGCAATTTCCACGTCAGCAGACGGTCACTGCGCCAGGAAAATTTATGGTACGCGTAAAAACCGTACGGTGAGAACACTTAGGAAGGGGGAAGTCGTCCCTCATGGCAGGAAAATGGGACAGGAAGAAAATATGCTTCATTCTAAACATACTATACAGTACTTTCTCTAAATATTTGAACATTCCTATGTGACCTTTCCTTGCGTTGCAGAAAGCTGAATTTACACAGAGGAGCTGAACTCGCAGAGAAAGAGCCTCTTGGCACAATAATGAACGTACATTCCACTATTTCCTATTTACACCAACATACACAAGAGGGCAAATAAACAAGGGGCTTAAAAAATAAACCCTGGGCATCAGTGGCTTTAAGGTGACTGTTGTGGTAAAATTTCTTTTCACTGCCTGATTACAACAGCTTTTCTACTGGATCTTAATCTCTCATGCCCCATCCAGATATATCCAATATTCTTGGTATAGTAAGATCTGGAGAGAAGGTAAGAAAAAACTTCTATTACTACTTGCAAAAGGGTAAGAAAAGGCCATTCTATATGATGCAGCTTTGGGGCACAATTATAAAACCAGAAATATTAAAAGCAAATGTAAAGATGCAAAGGACATGAACACTACCAACGCCAGGCAATGTATTTCTATGGGAAAAAGACCTTATCATGAAAATTTTTACATAAATTCTGACATGTTTTTAAGCCCAGTTGGTAAAAGTAACAGGGGTTAGATACTTAATTTTTCCAGATCTCCTTTTTAGTGAAGACCTGTATCTGCACATTAGCTGTATGAAAAGTTAATTTGTGAACAGGTGGCTCACTGACAGACATAAAACAGGTAAATGGAAAACATGTCGTTGAAAAAGGTAATTTCTAACAAAAATAGATTCTCACACACAAGTAAGTGTCCTGCTGAATTTTACTAACTGTAGAGACAACTCAAAATCTTTGCTGATAATGTTTGTATATGAAAATAAAATTATTATAATCACAGGTTGAGCTGCAAGATGGTTTGAAATGCCTGATGAGTTGGGCTCACCTGAACAGAGCACTCTTCCACAGGCTATGAATGGATATTTATCTCCATTATATATGACCATTATATTTTATGTAACTGGCCCAATGGCTGCCAGCAAAATAAACAAGGATCAGTAAAATAACACATGGAGATAAAATTCCATAAAATAAAAATGGATAGCAGCTAAGAGACACTACATAAAGCACCGGGAAGGGTTTCCAGATTTCAGCACTCAACCAATTCCTATCTGGGGAGGTAAACAGAGCCCTCTGCTCGGTTGATCACACATAAATTACCAGCTCTGTTTGGCTTTGACCTTCAGCTTTTAGGCCATTTATTTGTGAGGACGTGGAATATTCGTGGCCTTCCATTTCCTGTCAGAAACCTCAGATTTTTAGCGGCCCAAACCACTGTAACCTGAGAGGTATTAGAAAAAATAAAAAAATAAAAAAATTCCTGAAAGTTATTAACAACTGTTAAATTGGAAGATAAAAGCTCACACTGAGGATGGGGTGGGTCTCTTATTTCTTTTTTCTCTTATCTCATTTTAATATTAAAAAAAATGTGAACACAAATAACAGGCAAGGGTGAGCACGTATCACTGCAGGGAGAGATTTGACCTCCTGGGAAAAGAATCTTAGGAAGAGGAGGACAAAAATTCCTTGTGCTACCTGTAAACAACTGACTGTTTTTAAGGTTGGGAGGGACCTTTAAGATCATCTCGTTCCAACCCCCTTCCATGGGCAGGGACACCTTCCACTAGCCCAGGTTGCTCCAAGCTCCGTCCAACCTGGCCTTGGACACTTCCAGGGATGGGGCAGCCACAGCTTCTCTGGGCAACCTGTGCCAGGGGCTCCCCACCTTCACAGGGAAGAATTTCTTTCCAGTGTCCAATTTAAACCTGCTCTTTTTCAATTTAAAGCCATTTCCCCTTGTCCTGTCACTCCATGCCCTTGCCTAAATGTTGGGGGCTGAGCACCTAAAGTCTCCAGCTCTTTTGGAGCTCCTTCATGCACTCAAAGGCTGCAGAGCCTTTGCTTCTCCAGGATGAATAAACCCAATTTTTTCAGCTTTTTCTCTCAGCAGAGGTGCTCCATCACTCTAATCATCTTCATGACCTCCTCTGGACTCGTTCCAACAGGTCCATGTCCCTCCTATGCCAGGGACCCCACAGCTGGATGGGGCACTCCAGGTGGAACACGTGCTGCTTCCCACCACGTTCCCCCTGGAGCTGCTGTGCAGACACAGTGAAAGAAAATGATGTGAAACTCTACCAGCGAAATAGGAGGTCGACTGCCTGTTCCTGCTTCACATCTGAGAAGATCTAAGATCTAAAAGTCCCTCTACGTTTGCATGAACAATGAAAATCCTCAACTGGCTGACTGGGTTTTAGGCAATGGGCTGGACCTTTCCAGATTTACATCCTTTCCAAAAATAAAGAAATGATACAGGGGCCATTTGTCACTTCCAGTAATTGCAAAGGGCTTCTTCCTATGGGGTGCTGGAAAAATACTAAAAAGGGCAAATGGCAGCCCCACAGATGTTACACAGCAGCTCTGATGCCATAAATCCACTGGCACAGCACGTAAGTCACAAGAGTTTACAAGTTTTATTTTATTTTAGCTTCTTTTTTCCGGTCCAACCATTATGTTATAAAAGGTGTTATGCAACTCCAGACACTTGAAAGTTTTCACTCCTGAGTGATTTGCCAGCCCTGGTCTCTTTTCATTAAACCCGTGTTCCCCAAAGGTTAGAATTTATGGAATTCCAATTGCAAGGGTCAAATAAAGACTGACTCCCTGGAGTAAGGGTGGCAAAACGCCTCCAGGAGGGTCTGAGTGTCTCTGGGAAGGTGGGAGTGCCCTGTTCTCACCCTGCTTCCTGCCTCCAGAGCCACACCAAGGCTCTGACGAAAGCCTGAGACGATGCCAGGTGTGGCTTAAGGACAACGCCTGGCAGATCCCAGACAAAGGTGGAAGGACACAAGCAAAGGGAATTTACTCTCAGGCTGCTCCAACCCCGCATTCCTTTCCGTCCTTTTATCCGAAATGCTGCACTCTGACTAAACTCCTGTTTCCTAGAAATGCCACCGTTGCCCAACACATACTCTTCCTCTCCTAGTGGGAAAAATGGAATTAATTCCTCGGATGTTGCTCACACACACACTGAGGATGCTGGAAGATCCTGGAATTAGCTGGGATTTTCTGGCTGATTTTGAACAGGATCTAGTTTTTATAAACGCCATGGCCATGTGAGCTCAGACCTCACTCCACACAACGGGCTCTCAAGGTGATGAGGACTTTTAGGAACTGCTCAGCAACCCCCAGGATCAAAGCTTTATTACTTACCAAATTGCCAGGTATTATTTTAGACATAGCCGTCTCACCTAACACACCAATTTTATATATAACACTGAGCTATTATGACCTACACTACAGAATTCACTATTCCCAGAAAACCTACTTTTACACCAAAATGCACAGTAGGAAAGACTGGAGCCAACCACAGCTGCTGGGTAAATAGTGTACATTACATAACTTTGCTGGAACTATTCTTCCTTTGAGTTGGAAATTCAATTTTATAATAAAAAAATACTGTTAAAACTGGAATGTTGATTGGTATTCCCCACGAAACGTGACATTCATTTATTAACCCTGAACAGAACTGTATTTTCCTATTTCAGTGTGTCAGGACTTCTCATCAGTGCAGCCCAGAAGCCTCCTGGTTTGTGCTCTGCTTTGCTGCTTTATGTTGGCTGAGGGAACATCAAATCCTGCTCTGGGCTTGCTCAGAAACTCAAGGCCAACATTCTCTGCCAAAGCTCTAATGCAGATCAGCTCAGTTTGTGGCTGGGAATGATGGAGCATAAAAATGTGTGGAGAGGATCTTTGCAGTTTTAGGCACCCAACCATCTATAATTGACAGGTATTGGCTTGGTCCTCACACAGAAAATAAGCTCTTTTATTCCTGTTAATAACAGAGAGCATGAATCCTAATCCTTTCAGGACCATAACGCTTCCAAAATAATATTTTGAAAGTGTTATGGACCTTAAAATATTTATATAATAATATTTTGAAAGTGTCAGATACCTAAAAGAATAATAATAAAAATAAAAAAAATCCCAACCCTGAATATATTTTTAAAGGATTTTAAGGATTTCTTCGAGGAAGATTAGTAATTTTTAGCTCTAAGGATTTCCTATCTCCACAAAAAAAGAGTTTTCAGGGACTCTTTTTGTGTGGAACATATGAAAGAGAAGAGGCAGAATTTTCCATAACACAATGGGTTCACCTGTGGTGGTCTCCATTCAGGATGAAGAAATACATAGGTGGTTCAGAAAGCAAATAAAGCCATTTACTCCTTGTCAGTCTTAGAAATACAGGGAACTGAAGGGAAATACATTTTCCATAGGAACACATTAAATACATGGAGGAAATACAAAACAACACAACAAAACCTAACAGAAAAACAGCAGCAAAAATTCAAAGCAGGGAGGATAACAACACAAGCAGACAACACAAGCTTTAGAAAAAAGTGCCTGAAGGAAAATATCTGGAGTATTTTAACAGAGGGGAATATGTAGCAAGAAACAGAAACATCAGCCAAACATCAACTTTAGCTGGGATAGAAAAAAGCAAATGCAAGGTGTACATAACAGAAAAATTCCTTATAATAAGGCTGCTAGAAACTGGAATATATTATCAGGGGAGAGGTGTCACTGGAGTCACTTAAGACTGGACTAGACAAAACCTGGAAAAAGTATTACAGCAAATACATATATATAGTAATGATTAATCTGCCATAGAAAGAAATGACCTTAAAAGGTCTTTTCCATCTTTAATTTCTAAGATTCTATGAAACATGAGTAATGTTCCACTGAGGAACTTGGTATCTATGGCAATTCCCTAACCCAGCCCTATTTGTGTTAGAATGCAGAGCACTGCAGGAAAAAGGCTCATTACCAAACAGTGAGGGATATTTTGGGAATGGGAAGCACTAAACAGTGCCCAGCTAAGGTGAACTCAGTTGAGACACTAATGCAGGAAGAGAAATCCTGGCTCTGAACTCACTGGCACTTGCTGTCCTGGTCGTTGGAGATGAAGTGCACCAGAGATACTCAGGTTTTGGTTGGAAAAGGGATCTGAAGCCAAGCTCCAGAGTCGTAAACCAGTCCCTGAAGCCTGAAATATCCATCTGTACTGGCAGACTGCTGGAAGGAAACCACAAGCTCACAGTGAGTTTGCAGCCAAGGCTGATGGCAAGGCAGAGGAGGGGATGGCAGACGACATCGGGGGGACAGGATAAGAAGGGGGACTGTTCACAATGAAAGGATGAGTGGAGAATCAATTATCCTCCCTGCTCCTGAAACTGTGTTGTAGATCTCTTTGGACAATGGGATCCACTGCTGCATCCTTTTGCTCACTAATGGCAGGGGGACATTTTTGTTCTGATGTAACAATATTCCCGATTCTCTGTGCCTCTCTGGCAGCCATTCCCTCTGAGCTTCTAAGAAATTGGCAAGGTATCCTTAACTTCAGGGCCTGATTGCAAAGCCCTTTTGTTCCCTTGGGTCTCTGATTCCAGATTTACACCTTTTTTCTTTTTTTTCAGTGCTCTGATTCTAGTTTTTATGCTCTTTTTTCTTGGAATTTGGGGAGGGAAGTTGGTTGGGTTTATACGCAAAAACTGGAAGTTCAAGCATCACAATAAGTTGTTCTTAAGCACCAGAAGTGAGATGGAGCTGTACAGACGATATCTGCCCATCTGACTCAGCAAAAACCCTGCAGAACTCCAGGGGACCAGAACAGATTTACTCATTTAGAAACTATTCAGCTCAGAACTGGAGGGTTTCTAAAGCACCATCACACCTTGCCCTGATGGGATTAAGGGGCATGGAAAACTGGGAGAGCACTTCAGAAGCTGAAGAGGCAACAACTGCAACACATCCCTATAGCTGAGACAGAAGAATTGTTTCTACATGGCTGTGAAGTGTTTTTTCTTGCCTTCCTTAACTTTATTTTCTCAAGCCATGAAAGGGGGAAATCTTGACTTTCTAACACCAAATAACTCATTATTCACACTGGTTTTTTAACAGGAAAAGTAATAGAAAGTCTTTAATCCAGGGACAGTCATCAACTTCAACACCCATTTATTTTTTTACAGTTCCTAAAGATCATAAATTCATTCCCCTACAGACCCTTGTTCTTTATTCTGTGTGCTCAGGTTAGTGATAAATACTCCCCTCCTGTAGGGGAGAATCACAGAAGGGTTGAGGTTGGAAGGGACCTCTGGAGGTCACTTGGTCCAAGCCCTGCTCCAGAGAGGGTTAACCTCACCTTTGGATATTAAAGGTGTCAGAGAACCTTCCCTCACTGCCATTCAAGGCTCTGCCCAGGTTAAAAAACTCAGTAGAGCCTTTAAGTTTGCTACCTTTGACCTGAGTTTGTTCCCTCATCATTGTCTCTCCCAAGTTCCTCTGGATCTTGCAGCTTAAGAAGAAAATCACAACTACAGATATGGCAATTTTTAGTTGGAATCTTGGATCAGTCACTTGAATTGGGTACTTTTAAATGTAAGGTTTTATTGCCTTGAAAATCTCAGAATTAAAAAATTAAAAAGCAGTGAATCACCCACATTTTACTTGGCCTCACACACAACTAACACAACTAAGAGGAACAAGGGCTCAAGAAAAACAGAGGAACAGTGAGAAATACTCCATTGAGGATGAACTATAAATAACAGCACCCAACTTACCCAGGAGGGGTTTCAAATTCTCCAATGAAGTGGCGCTGAGACATAAATGTCATCTTTAATTTTTTAACTTAAATAAAATTGCTATGAAGGAGCATGGAGGAATTGCTGACATTATTCTATATGTGCTTTTTGTGCAACACCACCACGTTCCAGCATTTAAAGGGTGACTACAAAGAAGATGGAGACTCCCTTCTTACAAGGAGTCACATGGAAAAGATGAGGGGGCCGTGGGTACAAATTACTCCTGGGGAGATTCCAACTGGACACAAGAGGAAAGTTTTGCACAATGAGAACAATCAGCCATTGGAACAATCTCCCCAGGGAAGTGTTGGATTCCCAAACACTGGGCACTTTCAGCATTCAGCTGGGCAGGGTGCTGGGTTGCCTTGTCTAGACAGTGCTTTTGCCAGAAGGTTGGACCAGATGATCCTTGGGGTCCTTTCCAACCCAGTGTTCTGTGATTCTATAGATTGAGAAATTAAATTAGCCGCTGTTTGCTTACATGAAGGATACATGAAGATTTGCTGCCACCTATACGCTGGTTTTGTCCTGAATTAATTAAAAACTATGTTATTCAAAAAAAAACCAAAAGACACATAGAATCTGGGTAGGTATGCAAACTCTGCAGCGTGTTATACTTTATGAAATAACCCTTCATGACATGGAAAAGAATATAATCATGGCATAAAAAAATTATCATTGACCCAAGAGAACAAAAATTTCTGTTCCTCCTGTAATTCTTTCTTTCATTAAAACATGTGAGTCAAAATACTGTGCATCTGCATTTCCCCAGGATATTTTGTATTCCTCCCCACTCAGTTTCCAAGTATTTATTCAATAACATTCAGCTTGTTTTCTGAAGCATGGCAGTGGTTTTACTTCAGCTTTTTTCTCCTATGTAGACACAGGATGCCTTTACCTCTGGCTAGGCTACAACAGCATTTTTTGCATGTGAGAAAAGAAAATGAAAAAGAAAAGCAAATGAAAGGAAAAATAAGATTTATCTTTAGTTTTCTATGGCAAACAAACCCAGAATTGTAGATCCTGTGAGTTAACCAGCTGTGGTTAATCCTACAGAGATTTTCACCTACTCACTCATCTAAATACTTAGATTAGCATTTATGTCAGAGGTGTCAGGTAAGAGAGGATGGAAGAGGATCAAGAGTAATATCCACTCACACATGGTAATTTTTCATGCCTCAAAATGCTCAAGCACTCTGGCCAAACCCTGAAAGGCTCTCAAACACTGCAGGATTTGGCTGAGGGGATAGAAAAGCCTTGTAAGAGCCAGGCCCTATATTGTCAATGTTTCTTTGGAGTCTCACTTCCACCCACTGTTCCTTCCACTTAACTTCAGGAGTATCAGCATCCTGCTGCTTTCTGTGAGCGTTTTCAGGAGCTCAGAGCTCAGCAGGAATTCAAATGCTCTGCTGGCTTTAACTCCAACCAGCTGGCAGGAATGTCCCTGTGCTCCTGCGGAAACAAAATTCCATGGACTCTGCTTAGGAAAGAGCTCCCTCTGCTGCTCTCGCTGAGACCAAACCAGCCCTCTGAAGGAAGGGAACTGTTTCAAACCACTTCCTGCAGCAGTGGAGCACAGGATCACAGCACATTGCACAAAGTGGGCCAGTGGGGCACCCCACTATGGTCCTTTTTCCTTCTTAGGTCCCTCCACGATTACTGCATAAGGTTTGGAAATGTCAGCTCAGTGCATCAGTGCAGCTGAGTGAGTCACAGAACCACAGAACTAGAGAATCATTAAGGTTGAAAAAGATCTCTAGGATCATCGAGGCCAACTGTTAACCCAGCACTGCTGTGCTCACCACTAAGCACTGTCCCCAAGGGTCACAATCCCACGCCTTTTGAACACTTTCAGGGATGGTGACTCTACCACCTCCCTGAGCAGCCTGTTCCAATGCCTGACCACCCTTCCAGTGAAGAAATTTTCCCCAATATTCAGCCTAAATCTCTCCCAGCACAACTTGAGGTCATTTCCTCTGGTCCTGTCACTTGTTATCTGGGAGAAGATCCCAAATCCCACCTGGCTCCACCCTCTCATCAGGGAGTTGGGGCGAGTGAGAAGGTCCCCCTTGAACCTCCTTTTCTCCAGGCTGAGCCCCCTCAGCTCACTGAGCAGCTCCTCATCCAACTTGTGCTCCAGACCCTTCCCCAGCTCCGTTCCCCCTCTCTGGACATGCCCTCGATGTCTTTCCTGGCATGAGGGGCCTAAAACCAAATACAGGATTCAAGGTGTGGCCTCCCCAGTGCTGAGCACGGGGGAACAATCCCTGCCCTGGTCCTGCTGGCCACACTGTTCCTGATCCAGGCCAGGATGCCACTGGCCCTCTTGGCCACCTGGGCACACCTGGGCTCATGTTCAGCTGGTGCCAACCAGCACCCCAAGGTCCTTTCCCGATGGACAGCTTTCCAGCCACCCTTCCCAAGCCTGCAGTGTTGCATGGAATTGTTGTGACCCAAGTGCAGGACCCAGCCCTTAGCAAATGAAGTTAGCACAAGAGTTTTCTCTTAGTAACAAACCATCCTGAGGCTGGAAAGGACAAAGCAATGGGTCAGCACTACCTTCCACAGTCAGTCAATCCCCATGAAACGAGAGCTGTGTGCAGTCAGATCCCGTTCCTTCTGCTTCCACAGAGATTTATGAGCTCGCTCTCCATATTCACATGGAATCACATGAGACTTAATAAATCCTTCTGGAAGCAGAACATCAAAGATGGATCTGCAGGCACCAGTCAAGTTCCAGTCAAGCAAAAGTTCAACAGCCACTGCCTGACGTACCTCAGCTTTCCAATAAAATATACAATGGAGAACTTCTTGTGAGTTTTAAGACCTCAGACTGTGCAACTTTGGCCTGTTACTCAATAATCTTGTACAAATGAAGTCAGCTAGTACAGTGTAATGCTGGTGGCTATTTTCACTTGCTTTTGGTTCCAGACAGGAAGCAAGTGCCACTCCAGGCCCAATTTCAGCTCCAGTAGATCCCCAATTTGTGACATCCCACAGCCCCTAACATAAATGTGGAGAGACCTAAAATATAATTGCTTCCTTTTCAGCAGGGCCTCAAAACACAGCATCTCAAGATTTATAAGAAATTAAATTAGAGAACAAAATAGCAATAATAATTTTTAAAAATCCGGCTGCGGTTTTAGAGCATTAACAAGTTTTTGCAGCACTTCAAAAAAAAAAAAAAGGCAACAAAACATGGCTGCTGTTAAATTTAGTAAAATAGAAATACTACTTTATGGCCCATGGAAAGGGATGTGCCTCAAGTTTAAGGAGCAGCAGGTGATATAAACTGAAAGATATTTCTACCGATTCTAAAACACACTCACCTCCAGCACCAGGAGCAACAAGAACAAACCTCAGGGTGCCTGAGCCTTGTGCATCATTTTACTGCTGGCATCTGTGTGCCCTGTAGGATGCAGGTTTCTCTCCACCTGCTCCAACCTTCCCATCTGTGGTAGGGGCAGAGTGGCTGGTACTCACCCCATGCTCAGAGGTGTTTGGGGACTAGTAATGAGAAGTGCTGGATAATGAGGCAGCACATTTTTGTCATGCAGATTTTATATCCACATGGGAAGGGCACAGCTGCCCTGCACTGCTCAAATCCAGAGCACCTTCAGCCGTTCAGAGTTCCAGAGTGGTTCAACTCTCATGGATGACTCCATCTGAAGCATTTCAAAACCCAACCCAACTCACAGCCCCACCACAAAGCCCATTTGGAGATAACCCCAGTCTGGGTCCTACTGCTTAGGAACCCCCAAATAAACAACACCCCGTGCCTCCCACTCTTAAATTCTGCACAGAAAGATAAATACATTAAAAAAAAAAGATCAATTAAGAGTATAAGATAAAGAAATATATATATTTGGAACTCACAGGAAATTCTTCTAAAATTTCCATAACTATGTGAGTTAATGCAGGAGAATAAACTCGTTTTAACATAATATTCTTACAAATATTCTTACCTGTGGCCTGACAACCGACTCTCACTTTTCTTGAGGGATCTTTCCCTCTTCTCTCTCCCAGACCCTGAATGTCTGTGAGGGGCACTCACTTTAAGGCTTTTTTCACTGCTGTCTGTACCAAAGCTCAGAACCGATTTTCTTTCCTCTGCCTTGGTCCTCTCCCTCTCAGACAGCAGTCTGGCAATAAAGTCATCTGGATCTTTGGGGATGTTCCTTAGTTTTTCAGAGGGTGAACTCGTGTGGGTGCCTGGCACAGTCTTTGATGCAAACTCCACATTTCCTTGTGTAGGAGATCCTTTGCTTTCCTGAAAATCAGTGCCTGGGACTCTCAGGTCGTGTTCTTCATGCTCTTCAACCTTGAGCTGCGCTGGGCTGCTTATGCTGGTGGATCTTTTTGAAAGCCTCCTTTTTTGGAGATCCTGGAAATAAGAGCCATTGAAAAGCAGAGATTAAAATTTTACCATCTTTAAATAAACATGAAAAGCAAAGGAAAGCTCTAGCACTAACTTATGGGCTAAGCAATTTGCTTATTATTAGGAAACAGGTTATAAAGGAAATCAGATTTTTTTAAAAATTGATAATAAATATTAGACACTTAAAATTTACTTAAATTTTGAACAGTATTAAAGAGGACCTACAAAATTAAAAACTGCTTTCTTTTACCCAATGGCATCAATTAAATACTTCCTAAAACTTTAACTTTGGGATTATATCCAACTCAAGAAACCAAGGCATGTAAGACATTTTACTGGAAAGATTGCCCACCACAGTTATCTAGTCTTTATTTCCAAAACAAGAGATATATAAAAAAATCCAACTAATTAATTTAACTTCCATATGTGCTTCAGTATTATCTAAATTATATACTTAAAATTCTCATTATTGCAAGCTTAATTTTACACAGGGAAAGTGTCTGCCTATATAAAAGCAGCAGGAAGGAAAAAAAATAGACAAGAGTCTTTTAACTGTTTTGAAAACATTTATTGCTGGAATATGGTCTGATGATTTGATCCACTCAGAAACATATTTCTAACTAAAAGTAGTTTTCAGTTCCAAACTGCTACTGATTAAATGGGAGGTTTTGGAAAAACCTGAGTAAAACAGACACTGTGAAGGTAAAAAAGGCAATTTTCCCAGGAAAATGGAAAACCCAATCCACCATAAAGAGTTATCAAGAATGGGAAAGATTTATAAAGGAATTGGTGATCTAAATCACAGGCATGCAGGGGGCAGTTGCCTGCAGTGGTTATACCAGAAACAGTTTGAATTTCTGAATTAACCAGAACTATTTCCCTAACTTACCACATCTTTTCAGCCTGCAGATTTAATGGATTAACAGGCAGGAGTCATTTCAATATTATTTGCAAATGACTTTATTGCAGAGGGTTAGATAAAAAAAAAATCCGTGGCAAGCCAAATATTTTGTAAGTGTTGGGAATCACCTCTGGTGAACTTGCTACTGGTGCAGCCATCATTCCTCTGGCAATGAGACCAGACCTGAGCTTTGCCTTCTCCTTCACTGTGGATTTCGTCTCCTCGGAAATCGTTGCTGCTTTTAAATCCTCTTGACTATCTTTTAACTTCTTCTCCCCCTCAGAGGGTAAGTGGCTGTTGTGTGTTGTCCCTGTGTGGCACTTTTCACTTCTGTGCTGATGTTTTCTGGATGAAGGCATTTTATCCAGTGGATTCTCAACATCATATCTACAAGGAAGAAAAAGGAAGAGCTTGAAACAGCAAAATAATGCACCATTAGGTTAATGAAGACATCTACTTGGCTAAGTAAAGCATTACTGTCAAATTGAGTTATATTTTATCTAGAAATGGCAGTCATATACAGTCACTTTTCACTTAAACATCTGTATGTAGGTCTTCAGGACTTTATTTCATTATTATGTGTCACAACTGGTTATGAAATTTTAAGTATAAAACTTTACTCTTATGCTTACTTATTTTTATGTGTAATGGGTTCAAACTGAAAGAGGGGAAATTTGGGTGAGACACACAAAAGAAATTCTTCCCTGTGAGGGTGGGGAGACCCTGGCACAGGTTGCCCAGAGAAGCTGTGGCTGCCCCAGCCCTGGAAGTGTCCAAGGCCAGGTTGGACAGGGCTTGGAGCAACCTGGGCTAGTGGAAGGTGTCCCTGCCCATGGCAGGGGGTGGGACTGGATGGGCTTTAAAGTCCCTTCCAGCCCAATCCATTCTGTGGTTCTATGATTCTATTTAGTGGCAAAAAGAGTATTTTATATACCACACCAGACAGGTCCTAGGCTGTGACCAGGAGCTCCTGTTCCTTCTTCATCTATTTGAAAATTTTTTAACACTTTTGCCAACGTCCTCTGTCATAAAACTGACCCCTTTCACTCTTTGTTCAGACATACAACATTTATTTTAGTTCAAAAAGAAAGGCACTTTTGTAATCGAATTTATGAGTAGTTCCCAGTTCACTGACAGGTCTTTTGTGTCAGTTGATAAATTTATGTTCTGTTTAACCCCAAAATGTTAGTGTTCTTCATGATAACTATCCCTGAACTTGTTTTTTATTCTAGGATGGCTTCCTCCATCCTAATTCATCGTAGAGCAATTCCCTAAGTTGAAACATATTCTACCACAAAAATATTCCTTTTATTTAACAAGTTAAAAATTGGAGTTAGATGTATGTCTCGAGCTGTGAGAACACACTGCATATGTAAACTGAAGGGAGCATGATCCACCTCTGGGAGCATGTTCTTCCTCTGGAATCATTAGGAGATCTGAGGAATGTTAACTCTGACCCAGGGCCATGCAACTCCTCATTGCCCTGGGGCACAGTGTGTTGTCTTAGAGACTGTCTGAACAGACATTCAGAAAAACCTCCAAGAGGTCAGTTAAAAGGAAAGCAAACTCATTAATAAGGAACCAGTACAGAGCACCTCTCTGTTTACACCCTCCACCCCTGAAGGCATCGTTAAAAATTATCCAGGTAGCTAAAATCAAAACTAACTTCAGGCACTGGCTGGTTGACCTTGGCAATTCCTGATTTTTCCTCATCTGGAGGGAGTGGAAATGACAAGGAGGATCACAGAGCTGTGCTTGAACGTGGTGTTTCCCTGACTGCTTCATTTTGTGGGATGAAATAGGATGTGGCTGAGACAACTCAACAACCTGTCCATGGCAGTCCTTGCTACATCAGCTCTTCAGCCACGGGACAAAGGGGAAAGGCTTTAAACTGACAGAGGGCAGGTTTAGATTGGATATTAGGAAGAAATTCTCCACTGTGAGGGTGATGAGGCCCTGGCACAGGTTGCCCAGACAAGTTGTGGCTGCCCCATCCTACAAGTTCAAGGCCAGGTTGGAGCAACTTAGTCTATTGGAAGGTGTCCCTGCCCATGGCAGGGGGTTGGAATGAGATGGTCTTTAAGGTCCCTTCCAACCCAAACTATTCCATGATTTTCAAGTGTTGCTTCTGAGCTCAACTTAAAACATCTTGGTTTCTTCCCCTGTTAGAAATGAGTTGGAGGTGTTTTTTTTCAAGCACTGACACTCAGATTTAGCTGCTCTGAACATGTTGTGTTTAGGATGAGGAATAAAAGCCGATTAATTCCCTAGCAGGAGGCTGGGAATGTAAATTACACTTTTGTGCCCATTTTAAAAGCTCTCTATGGGAGCCCAGGGCTGTTAGTCCTCCCTGAGGCATTAATACATGAAAACTTTGGTTACATACTGTTTTCAGGTATTCTGCAAGATGAAAACAAATGAACCTACACTATTTGAAATAGCACCGAATTTAAAACATTAAGCCTTGTTTCTGACTATGTAAGACATGAACACACGTGAAGTTTGAGTGTAGGTGCTTTGTTTCACATCCAAATATGCTTCAGTATGAGTATTTCCAATTTATAAGGCATAAGAGCTCAGATTTCTACCTCCTTCATTGACTGAAAGATGTAATTGAAATTATCAATCTTCATAATTGGTAGGGAACATAAAAGACCATTTTTGAAGGGTGGCTTGCACAGGAGATTTTAATCATCTTGAGCTTTTGTGCTACTAGGATAATTAATAAAAGGTAATGTAGGTGAAATGTATAAATGATAACATTTTTAACACTGTTTCCCTAATTCAAAAATAAGTGAAGACACAGAACAAGGAGAAATAAATCAGAATGTACCTGGAAGCTTGAATTTTGCTTTCATCGAGTGTAATGGCATTCCCATGCACATGATCCTCATCCAAGAGGTCGGGTGGATGGGATGTTGAGCTCTTACTCTGAGGAGCTGACAGAGTAGAACTGGAACCAGTGCTCCTGGAAGTCCCACGGTGTTCGAGGAAGTAATTAGTAATAATTTCAAGAAGCGTTTTCAGTGGGCTCTCCTTTGCCTTTCCCAAAAGAAAAATGGAGTTCTTGGTGAGACAGGATATTCTTTTTGACCTGTGCAGTAACTGAACATATTAACTATTTCCATGTGTGTATCCCAGATGTGACTGTACAAACAACCCAGGAAAATGGGAGATGTCGGATGGGGAATGTCATGAGCTGGGCTAAATGAATTAAGCACAATACAGAAAAAACAATGTGTTACAGTCATTTCTTACCCTCATTTTAGCTAAACATTGCAGAGGGTGGTAACTGTGCCAAAACATTTCTTTTCTACACTGGGAGAGTTTTTTTGAAGTGACTTATAACAGGGCTGCCTCGTGCTACTCAGCACATTTTGGAAAGCACCATGTATTTATTCCCTTACCTTGTTCTGCTTGTACAAGGAGTGCAGATGCAGGACATTGCGAAGCTCATTCCTGTTATTGATGCTGAGTGCAGAACGTGGAAGCTCCCGGTCCATGATGGTGATGGTTTTCTTCAAACCCTGAGAAGGGGAAGTGTCAGTTACCAAACCTTCTATTTTGGATTTTGTTGGATGTAACACAAAGCTTGTGCATGGCAGTAATAAATAACCAGGTAACCCTGTGCCTTAACCCAACCAATTTAAGTGGTACAACACAAGACTGCTATTTTGAGAGAGAAAGCCCCAGTTCCTTCCATGAAGGGTTACTGTTACGAGAAAGGATTTATTTTTCTGCAGATCGAGTGTCTGGCTCAGATTTAGGGCACTAAGGACAAGCTGTGGTAAATAAAGGATCATTATCACAGTTGGCTCTGATGTGTAGGAAAGGTTTGGAGGGCAGCAGTGCCCCTTGGTTTGACCCCAGGGTTGAAAACATGAATTCGGAGAGGGGATGCAAAACATGAGACTGAGGTTTGTGTAGCACTTAATAATTATTGACAGTGGCTGTTTTAATTTTTGATACAAGCTAACCCATTCCTGACACTGGGGGTCTGACATCAGCAATATTTCCTCAGGATTGAACATAAATACAATAGGTGCTGTTGCCTGGAAATGCCAAGGTGCCTTTTCATCTGCTCAGTCCCACACTCCCCACACCCATGCGTGGTCTAAAGTTCCCTTTACAGCATTAAGTTTCCAAAAAGTACAATGGCCTCTTTCCTCCCCTTCTCCCTGTCTCTTTCCCCCCATATAAACCTAATTTCTGCTGAGTTATTACTGAAAACTAGGGGAAAGACACAGGTTACCAGTTTCTCTAGAACTGCTACCTTTTGCTTTTTTTTTTTTTCTCCCCCCCCATCTAATACTTGTCCTGAGAATCTTTGTATGCCCCTTGTAAACACAAGGACAACAACAAAATAGATAATTTATGGGGGAAAAAACAAACACAAAAACAAACAAAACCAAAAGCCACAAAACCAAACAAACAAACCCCCCAAAACCAAACCAAAACAAAACCGTGGTTGCTGATTTAATTTTAAGTTTCGCAGGCGTGCGTGGGAAAGGATGGGGCTTTCTCAGACCGGGAGGAAGCTGCTTCCATCGTCAGGAATAACAAGGCACTGTGGGAGATGTAGTTCAGCAACTCATCCAAGAAGCTCTTACCCTTCAAATCCAGCTGGTTTCACCCTGGAATATTCCCCCCCCCCCCCCCGTCCTCCCAGCATCCCTCCTTTTTTTTTTTTTTTTTTTTAGTACTTAACACTTCCCACGTGCAGCTCTCATTTGGGCTAAGCTGGAGAAAATCAAGAGGAGTTACCTTTCTACTGAGAAATTCTCTCACCAGTGATGCGGCCACTTCTTCCACAAAGGAGTTGTCCATCTTCAGCCCAAACCCTGTTCGGGGGGGGATGTTTTTTTCACTTCTTCTCCCAACTCCCCGGAGCCCGGAGGCATCGCAGCTCCCCGGGGCGGCTGTGCCGGGCCGGATCCCGCAGGGATGTTGCTGTGGAGACCATGTCATAGGAAGCTGGGAGAACTCCTCCCCCTGGGAAGGAAGGGGAGGAAGGCAGGAAGGAAGGAAGCCGGAGAGTTCGGAGTTGGAGTTCGGAGAGCTGGCGGCGCAGCGGAGAGGCGGGCGGCTCAGTGATTGCTTTAAATTTACAAAAGTAAATAAATGAATAAAATTAAAATATATATATATATAGAGAGAGAGAGAAGAGAGAGAAAGAATGGTCAAATCTCAGAGAGGGAACGGATTTATGGTTATTTCTGTGTTCGAGAAGCGTACGTAGTTGTTTGCAGGCGAATACTGTGCTAATGCAGCTATTAACTATATATGTTCCTTTTGTACTAAACAAACAATAATTAGCTTAGCAGCTTCTAAATCACAGCATCACAGAACCATGTAGGTTGGAAAAGACCACTGAGATCCAACCTGTGACCCAACACCACCGTGTCAACCAGCCCATGGCACTGATGCCACGTCCAGTCTCTCCCTAAACACCTCCAGGGACAGTGACCCCACCACCTCCCTGGGCAGCCCCTTCCACTGTCTAATCACACCTTCTGTGCAGAAATTCTTTGTAATGTCCAACCTGAACCTCCCTTGGCGCAGCTGAAGATTGTGTCCCCTTGTCCTATCACTTGCTACCTGGGGGAAAAGCCCGACCCCCACCAGGCTACACCCTCCTGTCAGGGACTTGTAGAGTGAAAAGGTCCCCCCTGAGCCTTCTTTTCTCCAGATTAAACACCCCCAGTTTACTCAGCAGCTCCTCACAGGACATGTGCTCCATGCCCCTCCCCAGCTTTGTTGTCCTTCTCTGGACCCACTCCAGCCCCTCAAATGTCCTTCCTGAATTGAGGGCCCAGAACTGGACACAGCACTTTAGTCCTCCCCAGTGCCAAGTACCAGGGAAAAATCACTTCCTTGGTCCTGCTGGACACACTATTGCTGATGCAAACTAAGCTTAATCTCTCATGCTGTCTGTGTCTGGGGTGGGAGATTCATCAGCTGAATCTTTCCTTTCAGGTTGCGCCTACCTGAGCCAATAACATGATCAAGGCAGGGATTGTGGTGGGCGTGGGGATCTGATTGGGGTCCACTCTGCCCCTAGGTATTAACCCAGAATGGAGATTCCATAGCCTGGCCATCCTCTTCCAAAACTTGAGCATTCTTGGGTGGGTAAACTGTTTTCCCTCTGTGTGAGCAGCTGTAGCAGCACGGTGTGCAGTGTAATTTGTCTGGTTCAGCATCAATAGCTACTGATCATATACAATCTAGAAACAATCTTCCGGTTCGGGGCTAAGGGAGATGCTGCCACTAACGTGGCACTTCCAGCCATCCAGCAAATGTGAGGTCTGGAAAGACTTCTGGAAGTGCTCTTTGAACATTGTGGTATCTGTAAATAGCACAATTATTTTCCAGAGGGGGTAACACTTAATGGAGTGGAATAGCTCTGATTTTTAAAAGGCACCTGGAGTGGGCTGACAACTTTTTGATAGAGAATACAATAAGGTCTGGTATCAGTGCAAAGTAATTTGAACACATTATGTATTGCTTGTATAATTGCACACAGTGATGTGTGTGCTGCAGTTTGTTGACCCCCCCTTGTTCTTTGCTCTGTGCTCTGGAAAACATAATGGCACTTAAACCTGATGGTTTATACGCTGGTTGAGGTGACCTTTATTTCTCTAGTTAATGTTCTGGGTTTTTTTTGAAAAAATGCAGAACAAAAAAAGAAAGTGAAATGCATAAAAGTATAGCAACTTTTTGTGAACAAAAGGTGTTTTTGTAAATAAGGGGATTGGTGAGTGACTGATTTGCACAGGAAAGAGCTTGACTGGTATTTGGAGTGCTGAGTAAAAAGCTGACTGAGCTCCTTGCTGCCAAAGCATTTTTTTAGGTCCACTGTGTTTATTTTTCTGTTGCTTGTCTTCTTTTTCAGCCCTTAGCTCAATCACAGGCGTGGGGGGAAAATGAGTGGAAAACATGAGTAAGATACAGATGTCTCAGAGCTCTGAATACACACAGAGCCACAGAAGAGAGAGTAACTTCCCAGGACAGTAGTTGGAAATAAAGTTTAATGAGAAGACAGGACAGACTGCACTGACCATGTGCAGAAAGACAGATGTACTGACAAGCCCTGGCTGGAAACATCCAGCCCCTTCTGACACCTTACCTTCCTATACATGTAGCTAATCTTTCCAAAAATACCTTGATCCTTACCTTCTCCTGTCTTTGGTTCCTTCCCTCAAGAGAAGGAACTTCTTAGTAAGTTCTGAACTATCCTGTGTTGTATAAACCTCCTCCTCAGTCCAAAGGGTGCTCAGGAGAGCCCTTTTGTTGTATTGTCGATGTTTCTTCTGTGACAACCCTGGGAGGAGATGCTGCTGGGGCTCTTTTTCTCCAGGTAAGTTATTGGGGTCCCCTTGCCTGTTCAGCTTTGCTCCTTCAAGCTGAACACCTCTGTGGTAGCTCAGAGTAGCCAGGGCATGATACTGCTCAGGTTTTCCCATTTGCCATTCTCTCTCTGGGCTTCTTTGTGAAGATAAACGATTTCTCATACAACCTGACAGCTCTTCCTCCCTGCAGCTTTCACTTCTCTGGGATGAACAAGCCCTGTCCCCTCAGGAACCTTTAACAGGACACATTCTCCAACCCCTGCCCCTCTTGGGGACTCTCTACTGAACCCAACCCAGTTGGTCAATGTGTTCCTTGTACCAGGGGCACCAAAAATGGTGTGTGACATTTCACATACACAAATCAGGGGGATGTGATCTAAACTTCCCAGAGCCAAGGGGGTTAATAATTCCCCTCAGGCATTTTTCCTTGATTAAAAGGCCATGCTCCATTTAATAGATCCCAGGACACTGTAAGCAGCCCTTGCTGCCAGGGCACAGTGCTGACTGGTGTGCAGGTTGCTGGCTACCAAGACCTCCATGTCGTTTTCCACAGACTATTCCAAATAACCACCATCTCCTTCATGCACTCAGAAGTGTGTTGCAGAAGGACTCGTCATCATTTCCCCACAGACTGCAGGGAAGCTGACCAGCTTGTTGATCCCTGGGTAGAACTTTTGTCCTCTTTTTGCAGACAGGTACAGCACTTGTCTTCCACCTCCCTGGAACTCCACAGCTGTTCGGAGATGACAGAGCTGTGATACCAGTCACATATGTGAGAGAAGCAGCACTTCTTTTAGCCCTTAAAGTCTTCTACAAGCACGAACTCTTGAGTGAGCCCTGGCTTTTCTGACACCACCTCCATACGCCTTGGCAGTGTTTCTGAGCTCCTCTGTCGTAACCTGTGATCTCTCACAGAGTTCTAGTCATTCAGGCATCTTGTGTTGATGTGCTCTGGTCTCCCTCAACCCATGGGAATGAGCAGCCAGTGCCCAAGGACTGGATGAGCCTTGGCAGTCTCTCCTCAGCATCCCTGATCCAAGCCCAGGGGAAAAAAAAATCTGCCTGGACAGGGAATCGTTCTTTTCCTTGTCATCTGGCTCTGAGCTCTCCACATTAAGGTGCCAAGACCCCAAGGGAGTGGCTATAAAATGATTTGGAGCACTGGACACAACAAATGTGGGTGGATATACCATCCTGCTCTAGATTTTTGGCCAGTTACTGAAATGTCTTTGGAAACAGGATGAAACTGGCCTTTGAGATGTCATGAAGAAGCTGGAACAGATTGCCCAGAGAGGTGGTGGATGTCCCATCCCTGAAAAACATTCAAGGTCAGAGCTCTGAGCAACCTGGTCTGGTTGAAGACGTCCCTGCTCATTGCAGGGAGTTGGACTAGATGGCCTTTAAAAATCCCTTCCAACTCAGACTGTTCTCTGATTCTATGACACTTTTCTTCCTTGGAATTGCCTTGGACAAACCTTTGCCTTGCTGGTCACTTCCAACTCAATTCTCTCAGTCTAAGGGTGTGCATTGACAGTACAGATGTACCTGAGTGGATTTAAAGAAGTTTTCTGAATGGTGTGGCAGCATCTGGATTGACTTGACCAGAATCTGTGGTGAACCAGATTCCTTTCTGCCTTTTTTTTTTTTTTTAAAAAAAAGGAAACAAGAAGAAATGACTGTATGCACCTATAATTTTACCCTACAATTTAAATCTCCTTTCTTTGTGTTGCCTCATATATAGGATTGATCTTTGCATATCTGCATTATATAAATATAATTTTCTCTTCTTTATGATTCATGTTGTGTTACTCACATGAATAATTCTTTCCTTGTTCTTTACATTTCTTTTTTCCAAGATAAATTATTTCATGCAACAGTACTTGGAGTGCTACATTTTAAACATTTAATTAACCTTGGATATGAGACATAGATCAGCAACACTGCACTGGGAAAGAATTTCTATTAAATAATTGACAGATTCTTTTAAAGCAGTGCTTAAGCTTTTGAAGGCTGTGACACCCACTTCAATTTATTGCATTTAGGATTGAGCAAAATGATGCATTTAGCTTGAACTTGGCTCATTAGTGCAGGCATTCATTAGAAATAATTCCGTTTCAGTTCTGGGATCGTCCATTTTATTTAAAAACGTAAAGCAGTTTGTATTGACTGTGAGCAGGAGTATGGGAAATTACTACTGAGACACTGGAAAGAAGTATGAAAATACACAGTAGGAAAGAGGATTGCTCAAGGAAACTTGAGAGGCTTTGGAAATGTCCCCAGGTGGTTGCTGTAGGAAGCTCAGCCCTGTACTTTGATCATCACCTGGAGGTGGCATTGTTGTGATTCTGAGCGTGGATGTTCCCTGCTCATGTCCTGGATGTGATATCTCCTTTCCAACCCTGAGACAACGTGGCTTACTAATGAGAAGTTATTTCAAAATACAAATAAATCATGTTCATGAGATTCCCTTTCCCCAGCCACTGACTGATGCCCTTACACAAATCCAGCAGCCTGGTGGGGCTGGATTTCCCCTTGAAAATATGCACCAGTTCTTTCCAAACAGGGTATATTTGTGCATGTGCTTGAAATATGTTCTTATTCTTTACTGAAATTATGGACTCTGTCCCTGCCAAGGGGGTCACTCACAAGCCCATAATTCTAAGATACCTTCTGGAGCCCTTCTGGAGCTGGGAGTTGTGTCAGCAGCACTGCAGGCCTTGGGGTGGGGAGGGCTGCTGTTTGTAGGGTGGGTGACCTGCCTTTGCCAGCAGCTCTGCAGATTCAAATTTGAGAGAATGCAGCCCAGTTCTGATAGTTTCATTAGCATTATCACTTGGGTCCAATCTTTCTTATGTATTGAAGTTGATTCACTCTAAAGGGTGTCAGAGGGGTGGGAATCTTCCTGAGGTCTTTTGTCAGAAGAGCTCAGGTCTAGAAATTCACTGAGTGTTTTTTGCCTACCCCCAAGTGCTCCTGTTACACTTTCTCCATCAAACAATCCTGTTGATTCCTTAGCTGGCCTCCTGCTTTTAGTGTTTTTCAAGAACTTCTTACTATGAAGTTGAGTATCCACTGTAAGGTGCTCTTCAAATTAATTTCCATCCTCTTAATTTCTTGTTTAGATTTGACCTGCCATGTTTGCTGCTCTTCTGTTCTCTGCATGTGGGCGAGCTTTCCACTTTTTTAAATGCTGACCTTTTCCTTCTGACAGAGTTCTTAACTCCCTGTGGAGCCAAGAAAGAATTAATTGGAATTTTTTTCTTCTTTTTTTTTTTCCTGCTGGTCCATGTTTTATCTGGCCTTCTAACCCAGAATTCTGTGTAGTCCTTCACTTGTTTGTAGATGTGATAGTTCCTACCTTTGGGGCTGTTCTTTTCATCTTTTTTCTTGTCTAATAGCCTTGTTTTTACATTGTTCCATTTCTTCACATTTTTTTTATCTGGTGCTTTTTTCACTCACCTGCTCTTTTCTATAACAACCTAATTGTGTTGTGAACACCACTAAAGAGCAGCTCCTCCAGTGATTCCACTTGAACTGGTTTCAAGCACCACGTGAGTCCAAATCCAAAACAGCATCTTTCATGTGCATTCCTATGTAGGCTCTTCTAGAAGTTTTGGGTTTGCAGGTCTTGCTGATGAGTCACCCACCCATTTTGTGTGCAGGTGATTTAACTCCTCTTGTTGCTACCAGTGCAATATTTACACTTTCTGTGCTCGGCATTTCACAATCACTGTCATTGCCCTGATGGGGATCAGCAGTGCCCTGTTCCAGTGTTAAACTGGAATTAGGTTTTGGGATTCCTAACCCCAGGGACTCTTCCACGCTTCCTTTTTCCTGTAACATCTTCATGCTGTTACACTACAAATTCTCCAGATCCCGCTGTTTGACAGGAGCACAATTTGGCTGTTTGAGGCTGCTGCAATCCCAGCCCTGGGTTCGGGAAGTTGGACTCAGTGCTCGACGCAGCCACATCTTTCCTCATGTCTCCATTCTAGGTCAAAACCTCTTCCATTCATGTAGAACATCACCATGGCACTGATTTACCTTCCTCTGGGCCACCTGCTGTGCCAACCAGTTAGTCCCTGTTTGCACACCCTGGCCGTTTAATGGTTGTGGGTGTAAATTAGGTAGCAGGTCTGATGGGAGCCTGCTCTGCCATCTCCCCACAGAGAATCTGTCATTTAAAGAGGAGACTTGCAAGTATCATCTTGTTGTCTGTGTTTATCAGACCTATCTTCATTTAACTGTTAGAAATCAGAGGGAGAAATGACTGCAAGAGTAAAAACAGTAACAGCAAGAAATTTCGTAAAGCTTTTCAAGGAGGAGATGTTAAACTGATGCTTAAAAGCTATTACACTGTTTTTTCCGCTCAGGATTGCTGCTGTAAATCACTGCTGCAAAAATTAGCTTGTCAAAATTATACATGAAGAATGCACTCTTAAGGAAAAACACACTAAAATACCACCCACCCTCTGAACACTTCTGTATCAAGGTAACTTTCTGCTGGTGTGTTGACTGAAACCAGCAGAATCCACAAGTGGATTCTGTTTATCTTGCTGTGTATTGTTCAATAAGTGTATTAATAAATCAGAATCACAGAAACACAGAATGGTTTGGGTTGGAAGGGACCTTAAAGATTGTCTAATTCCAACCCCCCTGTCACCTGACACCTTCCACTAGACCAGGTTGCTCCAAGCCCCATCCAACCTATCCTTGAACACTTCCAGGGATGGGGGAGCCACAAAGTAGGACCTCGATGAAGCCAACTTACTGGCCAGAGTGGCTGGAATTCCTTTTTCCTGCTCTTCAGGTGCTCTCCTGCTGACCTGGAATCCCTCTCCAGGTGCTGACCATCTATTGTTGGCCCTGGCATCAAAGTGGTAGGAATGGGATGGATTGAAGTTCCCCTCTCCCATCAACTTTAGTTCAAAGCCCTTGTTATTATTTCTCCTGTTGTTATAGCCCCTGTTATTTAAACAAATCAGAAGACTTGTTTTAATAACTGACATGTTGGAGATGGTTTGGATTCCTCCAGCGTGGTTTTGCTCTTATTTTCTTAAGAACTGTTTTGATGTTGGATTAAAAAGCTGTTTCATTTTGTAAAAAGAAAAGGCATGGCACCATGCTTTTTTTTTTATTCCTCCACATTCTTCACTCCCAATGAATTTAAGGAGAATTGGGAACAAAGGACAGGGCTTCAAAAACCTTTCACTTCTGTACTGCCTGCTAGCCTTGGCTGTTTCTCTAAAGGTCTGCACAGTATTTCAGAGTTACAAACAACAAGCAAGTAATCACAGAGTTGCCAGACCCAGTTTGAAATACAGTATCACAGTCCTTTGTATAACTCATAAACCGTGAGTTATGGCATTATTTCAGTCTGGAACTTCATCCATCTTTTTGTCTCTCTCCCCTGGCAAAGCAGTCCTGGTTTAATGGGAACCTCAGCTTTCTGCCACAGAAAAGGTGCAAAACACAGGTAGGAATTAAATTTCTTAGAAGCACATGAGTGAAAGCCAACAATATGTACTTGTCTACCACTGAGTTTTATAATTGCCTCTGAGGTCTTGAGAGGAAGGAGCTGTGTAATTTATAATATTGTTGTAATATTTCATGTGGGAATATGATGGATGCCTTGTTCTTCCTGAGCCCTTTTGTTAAGGAACTGCTGGAATCCTGGAGCAGATCTCACTGTTAACTGTACTCCTGTGTGTAATTACATGTGTGTCTTTTTTTGTACAATGTTGTTATTCGTTTCCTAATGTCAGGTTGTGAATATTGCATTTTAAACAGCTAAAAACTGATTTTATCAAAATCTCTGGGACTGCTTGCTAATGCAAATGTTAAGGAGCAAGAGTCAGAGACCGTTGCCTCACCTTAATACTTGGAAAATAGTTAGGAACAAATGTTTGTCATTATCCTGTTGGAAATATGGAATCAATACAACTGAACAGCAGGACTGTACTACTTGGGGCATTCACACAGCACCTGATAACAGCAGGCTTTGTTGCTCACTGTTTGTGCAACCCTTTACATGGCACCTGATATCCTATTTTTCCTGCATTCTCCCCTTTTTTTCCCATCTTTTCCTACTGGATGAGTGTCCTGGTGTCTCCTGAGATTCTTACAGAACTTTATTGTCCTACTATATTTAAGGCAGAAGAGAACCCAGGACATGGATGGATACATTTCTTATCAGCCAGCCTCTCTTCCCTGCAGCCTATTTTAGATGACTGTGCTTAAACCAAACTTTTTTTTCCAGTTTGTGATATAAATTTTTGGTTTTCTGGAGCATTTGTGCTTCCTGAGACCATAATACCATGGAAACAAGCTCCATTGGCTTGAATCTGTGGTAACCTGTTCACACGTGGCAAATCCCATTTATTTCCCCCTTTCCCCATACACTTTGATCTCTTCCTTTCTCCACTCCTACATGCTCCTAAATGAACAACCCATCCCTAGTTTCCTTTTCCCCAGGGGTTTAGTGTATCTGCATCCAAATTTGGTATTTCTGAAAGTTACTCAGGTCATTCAAGCTTTATGTGCATGGCATTACCCGGGTCTGGCATTACCTGGCTCCTGATGGTCCTGAAAGATCCTGGTCCCTGAATGGTACCTCTGGAATTTTCCCATCCCTCACATAACTCCCTCTTCCTCACATGTTAAATCCTTCACAGCACTGTGTATCGTTTGCTTCACTTTTTCACTCTGTTATTTAGGCTCAGCAGTTTCTTTTTCATGGTCTGTTTAGTTATTAAACCTCATCCCAGGGCCCAGGCATCTTCTTACAGACCTTAACAAAAGCGCTGTAAGTTTGGTGGTCACATAATTGTTTTTCCCTCTGGGAGATCCAGAGAGAAACTGATAAACTCCATGGGAAGATTTCACTGCTTCTGAATGGTATCCAGTACCTGCAGTGTGGCTGTGTGGAAAATCAAGAGCATATTTTGCCATTTAAATAGAAATTGGCACTGTTGCCAGGAAAATAATTAACTCCAAACCAGTAGTGAGCAATAACATCCTTTGGCTCATAGAATGAGAAATAAACAAAACGCAGAATAAATTACAGGGACAAAACACACGCTCTGACTGTCAAGTCGATTTTCAAACACCCTTTTTCTCTTTTAAGATTTTTTCCCCTTTAAGATACAACATATATTGAATACACGAATGTGAATCAGAGGAATACAGGAGATGTTTTATTTTTCTGTGCATATCATTGCAAGTAAAATAGTTTCCATGACCCTATAACCCTTTTGCTGGCTGTGATGGATTTTGTAGGGCTCCTGTTCCAGACTAGCCCTGCTCCTATATCTCCTCTTAAAACCTTATCCTCAGGCACCACTTCTTGCAGAACTCAGTTGTTCTGATTGAGATATAAAGAAGAAATTTTGATTTGAGATTAAGATCCCCTTTTTTCCTTTGTGAGAGGATTTTAGAAAGAGCTTAAGAAGATGGAGCAAGACCCCACCTTAACATCCTTTCAGACACCTTTAAAGCTTTTAATAGTGAATCAAAGTGCTCTGCTTGCTCAACTTTTGCCCTCAAATTTCTCACTCCATCTCAAGCTTTTCCTCCTGCTGTGGGTTTTGAATTCAGGCGTGAATTGATCACCATCATCTCAAGCCAAATTGTAGCTGATCTGTATGTTTTAGACACAATTACACTGAGAGATTGGCAGTTGCCTTGGTGCCATTCTACTGCCCCTTTTCTAAAGTGTAAATACCTGCACGTCTTTGGAGCAGTTTTGTCTCGGGTAAATAACAATGTCCCCCCTCCCGTCTCTGCAGGGTGGCTGTTCAATGCTCTGCAGGCTGCAAGAAGCTCTTTTCTTCCCCTAAAATATGCAACCACCTTTTTTACCCATTAAGGAATTCACCTGCTGTGGACAACGTGCCCATTGGCTTTTTTATTTCTTTTCAGCAATGAGCAAACTGCAGAAGGTTTTACATCTGCCCCTGAAAAGCTTTCCCTGCTTTTGTGGTTTTCAAAGGCTTGGCATCTTCTTTTCCTTCTTTCCTGTTCTGGAGTGCATCATCACGGATTCACAGAATCCCAGAATGGTTTAGGTCGAAAGGGACTTTATCCAATCCCACTCCCTGCCACGGGCAGGGACACCTTCCACTTGCCCAGGTTGCTCCAAACCCCATCCAACCTGGCCTTGGACACTTGCAGGGATGGGGCAGCCACAGCTTCTCTGTGCCAGGGCCTCCCCACCCTCACAGGGGAGAATTTCTTCTTTATAACTAATCTAACCCTGCCCTCTGGAGTGATCTTGTCCTGTCACTCCATACCCTGGCCTCAGCTTGAATGCCTGAAATGTATTACTTTGTTGGGAATTAAAATTTATAAAAGCAGAAGGAGGAAGAAAAATTAGAAAGGCGTCTTCATGCAGACTGTATTTATGTAAATGGACTCATTTCTGAAAACCAGGTCATGAATGAATTGAGATTTTCTTATAAATCCCACGTGAAATGCCTCAGATTTTTAGCTGTTGCTTTTTTTCCCCTCTCTTTTCCTCTGTCTTGTGTCTTAAGCTGAAGGTAAAGAGTAAAATCCTCACTTACAATTTGCTATGAATTTTCCATGATAAATGCTGCTGTGCTTGGAGTCTGCAAAAGAAACAGTAATTTACTTTTCTGATAGTAACTGACATCAGAATGCAGATCAAAACATTGCAGTATATTCAGTTTGTTGTAAAATGGGAGAGCCAGGTGAGTAAAGATTTGTTAAACACTAACAAAAGAAATCAGAGTTTAGGCAAGTAATTATTGGCTTCAATATAGACAAGGTGGACAACTGAAATGATTTATGAATATGCTAAGCAAAACATGAAGGATTTTTTAGTTCCTCACTGCAGTGGGGCATTAAAACACTAGAGAGAGCTCATGATACATGGCTTCTTTTTTCCAGAGGCTTATTTAGAGAGCTGAGCCTCCTCGTGTTCTCCTCACCATAAATAAAAAGGAAACTTTCAATGAAATACTGCCTTTTACTCCACAATATAGCAAATTCTTTGGCTAATTAAAGTTGCAATGTAATTTACAACAAGACTTCAATGCTCCTCTCAATAATGAATTAACAAAATGCTGGTTTTTCCAGATCTTCATCTACTACTTATTCACAGTATTTTTATTTTTTTTTCTTCCCAGTAGCTGTTCCAGGTGTTGGGAACCCATTTAACACAGCTTTTTTTTTTTCCCTTTTTCCCCTTCTGGGAGCAGCACAGGCTTTTGAGTGTAATGTTAGAATTTTTTATCGTGCATTTTTGGAATATCTTCCTTGTCGTAGTGGTCCCAACTATTCCAAATTTCCGCTGTGGTTTTCGGGAGCATTTGGGTAAATGAACCGCAAGCAGGAGCAGCATTTCCGTTCCTTGATTGGATGAGCAGCTCTGGCATGAGCAACATACTTGTGTGTGTGTACAGAGAGTCTCTGGAGCCTCAAATATGCACCCCTGAGATCTCCAAACTCATTTCTGCTAAAAAAAGGAATGCTTGGGTATTTGCAAGCCACAGGGTGTCTGTCCCAGGCTCCTGCAGGAATCCAAGCCCGGTTGCATTTGTTACACAGAAGTTGGAATCGGTTCCAGCCCACAGCTCACAAACTTGTTTGGGTTTTGTGCCCAAGCTGTGTGAGAAATTTAATTTTATTAAGAGCTGCAGAAGCTACACAACAACTGAAAATGGTTAATATTTGGATTGAGAAATGAGGCTGAAGTTGGTTTTCAGGCCTTGTGTATGTTAAGAACAACCCTATGGTTTCCATGGTTGCTGTCCTGGCCATTTTTTCAGTCCCCAGCATTGCTACCATCAAAAACAAGGCAATTGTGCTCTGTATTTGCACCCCAGCCCTGGGTAATGGCAAGTTCCCACATGGTCTTTTAAAATACATTTGACTCAGAATTGGATTAACTGATCCAGACCCTACTGCAGGGTTTGGAGTCCAGCCTTTGCAGGTAATTCCATGATTTGGAGGATGAAATCCTGTTGTTTTGTAGACTAGATTTATCCAGGTCTGGTATAATAAAAGGCTTCCCTTCAGCGGAATTGGAACTAGATGGTCTTTAAAGTCCCTTCCAATCCTAACCATTCTACAGTTCTATATTTCTATGGTACTGGATATTTTACACAAAGGTGAAAGACAATCTGCAGTGGACAGGTCCGATTAAACTTTGCTTCTATTCTTAAATATACTTTTAGTGGCACCCAGCAGACCTTCTTTTGATCGGATTCTGTCTTATATGAGCAGCAGTTCTGATGGTGAGGACGTCCATCCGTGCCTAAAAGAGTGTAAAACCAAAGATTTGCCAAAACTGAGTGAGTGAGTGAGTTCAGTGAAGTCCGTAAAGGGTTTGGGTTTGAGAAGAATTCACAGCTTGTCTCCATCTCTCCTGCATCAGCCTGGGTCACGCAGGTTTTGGTGCCCAGGTGAGCCTCAAGAAGAGATGATTAGTTAGTATTTTACCATTTTACCAACAACTTTCCCTGTGTTTTAGATCAGGCTGAGGGAGAAAGACTCGTGGATCCATGGCTTTCAATGATAGAGCACTCAGGAGCGGGCTGTAAGTGCAGGAGGTCGGAGCACAGCACTGTACTTGCTCCCAAAGAGGTGTTTGTAGCCTCTTTATTTTCCCCTCATTGTTTGAGGATGCTCTCAAAGTTTAATCCTTTATTTTTTGAGACATGTTTCCCTTCTAATGTTTATTCATGAGCAAATATCTATTTACTCCAGCGTGGATAAGAGGCTGTAAGGTCACAGTTGCTGTTGACGTGAATGTCAGTTCTTTTGATTGCTCTGTTTTTCAGGGTGTTTGTTTCCCTCTAACAATGCTGTTCCTTTTTTGAACAACTGTTCTCATTAGTGTTATGTTCTTTAATGATAATGTCTAATTGTTAGAGCCTCTGCCTCCCCCAGTGTTCATCCAGATGCGTGGGGAGGTTTTGTTTGTGGTACAGGACTGTTCAGTGAAAACATTCATAGGAGTGGCATTGAACTGGGAAGTGGAGTGGGGATCAAATAATTGATTACAACAGGAACATTCAATTGAAATTGGGTACAGCTAAATTCAGGAGAATGTGAGGGAAGTAAAAATTATTTTTAATTCTGATTCTGGAGGAAAAGTAAGGCCAAGTCTTTCCACTTCAGACGGTCTGTGATTTACAGTTAACCTACAATTAAAACATTCAGGTGTTAAGATCATTCATATTCTATGACATCAAACTTGTGTTTTGATTTCAATGTCAGTTTTGTTCTTCCCTCCTATTACATACAATCCCTGAACCTTGAACCCCTTTCAAAATTCAGAGGTATTTAAAATTTGGATTTAAAATGTTTTGTGCCTCAGGGGTTGTTCCTACTTTACATGTTCATCTAATTTGAATGAAGACCTTGAGATCTGTCCAACCATCAAAGGTATTGGAATTTGCTCTTCTGAAGAAACATTGAAATTTTTCACTGGGGGGAAGGAAAAGGTAAAATTCCAATGGAAATTGTATTCTGCCTTTCCAGCAGCCCTAGCAAGGGTTTCTCATCCTGTTTCCATTCTTACTGAAGTCATGCCTTCAATATTAGAAGCTTGTTATAAATTACAAATGTCCAGAAGGAAGCTTTGAAACATTTTGAGTCTCTAAAATATTCCTGTGCTGTCTTTAGGATCATCACTCAAACTTTATCAAAAATATCTACGGTCTTATGTTCATGTTTTTGGAGAGAAGCTAATTATAGGACTTTTTTTTTTTTTTTTTTTGGTGGAGGCACAAAGCCAAGATCATCATTACAAGGTTGCACAGTTTGTTGCCTGTGTGGGCCTGGGGGGCAGATGGAGGAAGATGTAGGGACTCTCTCAAGTAGAACTGGCTGGGAAACAGTACATCTGCTTTGTGAAAAATGGGGACGTCTTGGAATACGTGTGGATGCTTGTGTGGGGCTGGGCATGGCGCTTCCATGATGGAACTGGGGGGGGAGAAAGCAGCTTTCCCACAACAGCAGGTTTTGCTGCCACAGACAAACTCTCAGTGATGTCAGATGCTGTGTTTGCAGCGAGATCTGAGCCCGGGAGTTGTTGCCTCAGAGTGACAGAACACTGGGAGGGGGGAGATGAGGAAAAGTGTGTTTGCACGTGCAATTTGCTTTAAAGCTTTTTCAGTTAGTCCTCCTTATTTTTTAGCGATTTGAGAGAATAACACTTTTAGCCTAAAATTTCACAAGGCTGTGTAGTGATAGGACAAGGGGGCATGGCCTTAAGCTGAAGGAGTGTAGGTTTTTGGATATTAGGAAGAAATTCTTCCCTGTGAGGTTGGTGAGGCACTGAAGCAGGTTTCCCAGAGAAGCTGTGGCTGCCCCATCCCTGGAAGTGCTAATGCCAGGTTGGATGAAGCTTGGAGCAACCTGGGAGAGTGGAAAGTATCCCTGCCCATGGCAGAGGGGTGAAACTGGATGATCTTCAAGGTCCCTTCAAACCCAAACTATTCCATGATTCTGTGAAAAGGTTGCTGAAGAACTCCTGTACACAGGTTTTTAATAAATTCTGATCCAACATGAGCTTCATCTCAGTTACCTCACACTGAAGCAACTTCCATGGTTCCAGCACTGAAGACCCTGTTCACAGTCAAGCTTCAGCTTGACAGGATGAAGGGGCATGCTTGAGTCAACCTTGCCTCTATTTGACAAGAATTATAGAATTGTGTCTCTGCTTGTTAGAATTATAGAGCCAGTAGATCTCTGGAGGTCTCCAGCCCAACCCTGTTTCCGAGCAGGATTCACTTCCGAGTCAGATCATGAGGCTTGAGGTTTTTATCAGCTGAGTGATGAAATCCCCAAGTACAGAGATTCCACAGGCACCTGTCCCAGTGCTGCACCAGTCCCATGTTGAAAAAAAATCTGTTCCTTATATCCTCCCAAAATCCCCTTGGTGAAGTTCGTGTCCATTGCCTCTTGTCCTTTCAGCATTCACCTCTGAGGATGGTCTGGTTTTGTCTTCCCTAAAACCTTCCACTGGATAGCTGAGGGCAGAAATTTGATTCCTTGCAATAACCTTTCTAATTTGATGCAAAATTGGAACAGAAAAGGAGGATGAATGCAGCCAAAGGAACACTCAAGTTGCCCATATATTCATAGACATTTCTGGCTGCTGACCCAACAGAACAGATTTCATCAGCACACCCGTATCCCCCAGGTTAATTCCTCTAAACAATGCACTCGAGGGAGTGGAATTTTCCTGCCTTTTTTTATTTTATCTGTTCTAAATTAGATAATTACTTAGAGCCCTGACAGATTTACAAGAATAATTGCCTAATTTTATGATGCAGCACTATTGAAAACAAAGATTACTTGATCTGAGTCACGTCTTGAAAAGGAAAGTCTTGCTGAAAGTGCTTGAATAACACCTGAGAAATACACTACCTGAAGTCCAGCAGGTCACTGGGGAAGAACCAGTTTAGCACCTGGCCAAGCCAGCTCCTGGGAATAATCACAGAGAACTGAGATGCACAAAACGTGAGACCCTTCAGAGTATAGAGAAGGGAAGGAGGTGGAGGACAACCGGGAGGCCACAAGTGAGCAGATCCAGAATAGTGTTTGATTTAAAGGCCTTGATGAACCCTTCGTGCTAGTCAGCAAGCTGAGTTCAATTTCCAACAGACTTCTTATTTTTTCTGTTTTTCCCTCCACTTCCAGTCATTCAAAACAACTGCTCGTTCCAGCACTATCGACCCTGAGATGAATTCGATCCACTGTAGCTGGTGCAAGGCACTCCGTCCTCTCTCCTTTTGACTGAAAGCACTTTTGGATGATTAAAGCCCTTGGGCACACTAGAAGAAGTGCCTATATTTGAAAAAAGTAGTAAAGTAAAAAATGATAGGAGGTTTTCCTCTTGCCACTGTCACACTCTGCTCGAGCGTTTGGTTTTTTTTATTTTTTCTGACTCTCCTCACAACCATAAGGTGTCATCATGGCTGTTGTAAATCAAACAGTAGGTTTTTGGCATATCTGCCCCTTCTTGGGACACCTGATGTGCAAGTGAGAAGTCCCAGTTACTCCCTAAGTGTGGCATTTTATCCCCTTGTGAGGACACCAAGCCAGATTAGCCCCCAGCTAAATTTCTAACTGTCTTTAGTACTGCTTCAGCACATCAAAATGGGCCCTGGAGGCAGCTGGTTTTAGCTTTGAGTCAGAGTTATAATTTTACTGTGTTTAATCACTTCAGATTCCCTTTTTCATGGAGGTGCTCTCCCTTTTCAGGCAGAAGGAATAATAGGCCTTTCTGCATGTCCAATAAATCTCTACCAAAACCAACCTGCATCCAAAATAAGAGACTTTTATACTGAGAACCTCTACCCTGAAGGTAAGATCATGTATTATCTTTGTAAGTGCTGCATTTTCCCTGCACAGGGAATCCAAGGGATTGAACACCACAAAATACATCAGGTAACTTAGGGAGCTGGGTGGATTTGTCCCTGCAAACAGGGATCATCTGACTTTGAACAAGGTACTGAACTGCTGAGGGGCTGAGCTGGGTTACCTTGCCGGTGTGTGAGGAAGGTAGCATTTAGGGAGTGATTTGCACCCTTTATTTCAGAGTAGTGCCTCAAATAGGTGGGATAAGTCACCCCCTGGAGGTGCCAGTCTCCCCGTTTCCTGCTAATGGAATTCTAGAAGAATAGTTGGGACCCAATAGTGGGATACACTGTGCCAGCTGAGCAGCTGCAGCGTACTGTCCACCTTCAGAGGAGTGAAAAATCAATGGAATTGTTCTCTCTTTGGTCAGATTTTAGTTAATTTAGCAAGCTTTGCTCAGACCAAACAATTAAACAACTAAACAAACAGGATATTCCACTGAAAGTTAAGGGAATCATAGAATGGTTTGGGTTGGAAGGGACCTTAAAGATCATCCAACCCCCCTGCCATGGGCAGGGACACCTTCCACCAGCCCAGGTTGCTCCAAGCCCTGTCCAACCTGGCCTTGGACACTTCCAGGGATCCAGGGGCAGCCACAGCTTCTGTGGACAACATAAAGGAAGAACCTAAGCATGTCAGTGTAGTGAGAATCACAGAATACACCGAGTTGGAAGGGACCCATCAGGATCATTGAGTCCAACTCCTGGCCATGCATAGAACACCCCCAAAAATCACACCGTGTGCCTGAGGACATTGTCCAAATGCTTCTTGGACTCAGTTAGGTTTGGTGCTGTAACCACCTCCCTGGGGAGTCTGTTCCAGCACCCAAACACCTTCTAGGCCACTTTTCCTGATATCCAACCTGAACCTTCCCCGACTCAGCTTCATGCCATTTCCTTGAGTCCTGTTGCTGGTCGTGAGAGTGAAGAGCTCAGGGCCTGCCCCTCCTCTTCACCTCACGAGGAAGTTGTAACTGCAGTGAGGTCTCCCCTCAGTCTCCTCCAGCTGAACACACCAAGTGCCCTCAGTGTCCTCACAGGGCTTCAAATCATGGCCCTTCCCCATTTTCATTGCCTTGCTTTGGACGCTCTCTGATGGCTTCATTATATCTTCCCTATATTGCAGTGCCCAAAACTGCCCCAGTATTGCAGGTGAGGTCCCCCCAGGTCAGAGCAGAGCGGGACAATCCCCTCCCTGATGCCCCCCAGGACAGGGCTGGCCCTCCTGGCTGTCAGGGCACTGCTGACTCAGGACCAACTGGCCACCCACCTGGACTCTCATTCCTACACAACCAGGGTTATCCCATCCCAGGTGCAGAATCCGGCACTTTCCCTTGTTGAACTGGAATAACAGGAGCTGCTCTCCTGTCTTACTCAAGGAAGAGATTGTCCTTCTGCTGAAGTGGTGATCAGCAGCACTTAGAGTGACAAAACAGAGATACAGAGGCCTGTAATACCTGTTTATAGCATAGTTTTTACTATTTTGCTGTGAATTCAAAGTGTCAGCCTCCTGTAAAAGGTGCTGATACATCCAGACTTTAGGATATTGACATTGCAGCTCTTTTATTGCTGTTTTCTGTTGTGGTTCCTCTACTCAATCAGCGTTTTTTCAGTACCAGCCATCCCACTGCAAATTGCTGTGGCAATAGAAATCCAGCACAGAAAGAGTCCTTCCCAAGCGTGTAAAGATTTATTTACCCACGTTATTTGACTGCATACTTTCTCATGAATATTTTTGGGGTATGTGTCCCAGAACAGAACAAGCTGAAAAATTGCATTCAATGTGAAATATATGGATGACAAAGTGACAGGTCCTAGATGCCCAGTCATCCCATGGGGATTGACTTGCAGAAAGTAGGTATTCTACTTATTTCAGAAACTAAGGATCCTTCCAGTGACAACAGGCCACTCAGTCCCTGATGGACTGCTTTATTTTTTTGGGAAACAGATCACTCTGGAGCCCATCATACTAATGTAGGGCAAGTCTACCCTGTCAATCAACTTGGCTCCATGTTTTCTATGGCCTGTGATTGACCGTACTAGTTAATTCCCAAGCCCTTTAGAGGAGGCAAAAATCAGCTCCTCTGTGACTGAAGCTTGGATTTGGTCCATTCCAGGATTTCTATCAGTATAGGCTGGCCTCTGAATCATGTGTCCTCCAATTTACATCTTAGGAACCTCTGCCCAGCCGCCCTTTCTGCAGAAGCTTATCAGAGCCTGGGGCTGCTCCCTGGTGTACCTGCATTTAGCATAAAAGTAGCATTAAGGTTAAAAAAAAAAAAATCAAAAGCCACCCAAAACACCTTTTGGTGTGTCCAGACTTCTTAAAGTCCAAATGTTTAAACAGAAGAGTTGCCTTGCAGAAATTCTGTGCTGCTGCTAAAATGAGGATCCCCCAAAACACTCAGCTGTATTTTAGATGTGCTTCCTCAGCACTGCTCCACGTCCTGTAAATCACCACATATTGCCTGAATGCCACTACTCAATCACAAACTGAGGCTTCTCTTTGCTTAAAAACGTTTTACCAGAGTTATCTTTGAGATGCTTTCGGTGCATACATTTGGGTGAAAATAGATAGAGCTGGATTAAGCATGGTAGAGCGCTTCCTTTCCAATTAAATCAGCCGTGTAATTTATCACTCTTTTGTTCACAAACTCATATTTCAACAAGTGATTTTTCATATTATCTTTTAATTAAAGCTGATTTACCTCCCCGTGGAAGCTCTTAAAATGAACTACCATTATCATAAGTCCATAATCAATCACTTGTGGTGGTATGAACAGACCAGTAACTGCAGATTTTCCCCCTCCAACTATTTATTAAGGAGCTCTTGTTAAATTTCCCTGTTTATGAGCAACTCTCTGTTCTGACAATGAATCTCAGAAATCAATCTGAGTCTAAACGTCTGTAATTTACAGCCCAGTCACAGAGCAGTGATGGTGGCCTGTGTATTTACTGGAAAGTGGATTTATACCATACTTAAACACACTTTGGAACAAAGAATGGAATAATTGCGTGACTTGATTTTCTACTGTGAAAATATCTTCTGGGAGGAATAAAGGAAGCTTTCCATGAAGCTTTGAAGAGGTGTAGAGTGAAAGAAGCAGCTGGTTTTTGGGGTCCAATGTAGAATGACATGACCCCTCCCCTCCATCCAAATTTGATAGGCTCATCAAGGAGTGTCGTAATCTAAAGGGCAATATCAGCTACATTTCACCATGCTTACGGTAAAGCTCCATCAAATAGAAGAGAAAGACTTTTTAACAAGTTGATTAATGCAAAAGAGAATTTATAGAAGCCCCAGCCCAGCAACTTCCTCAACAGAGTGCCCTGAGTGAGTGTTTCTTCATCGTCCTGTTGGGCTGCTGGCAAGTCCACTGAAAGAACATTCCTGCATGGAGCAGTGGAAATGAATAAAATATAAATCACTGACATATTCATGGCAGCAAATATCCTACCTGTTCTGCCTCCACCTTACTGGACCTGGCTGGGCTATTTGGAGATGCTGGGGTGTTCATCCACCATGGTTTTTGCTTTCTCACCGCCCTAGAAAGATATCAATGGGTAATAACTTCTAATGAATTATTCATTTGGCTTCCCACCTTCTGCACTGCCCTCAGGTGGGTTAACTGGGCTGCTTGTGGCCTGAAGGCAGTTGGATCATCCCTGTGTGTGATATCTATGTCACAGTCACGGGCCAGTGCAGGCTGGGGACTCCCCAGTCCCATCTGTCCCTGGCTGCTTTGTCCCAGTGATAACTGAAAGGCTTTAACCTGCCCTTTCCCTCTTTTCCCTGGTTGAATGACCCAGAAAGAGGGAAAGCTGAAACTACTGAGTCACCAAGACAGCAGAGAGGTGTAAAAAACTGACAGAAAGTGTGGGCTCTTTTTTAATTTCTGTTTCCTGGGTTGTATTTCAGGTGTCAGCTGAAGTTGCTCCCTAAAACACAAAAATATGTCATTTTGATACTCTGGATGTCACTAACCTGATAAAAGGTTTAATCACAGAACCTTAATACGTTACAAAATCCTGGTCCTGTTTCCTCTAACCTCAGCACTGCTGGGGCTCTTGGTGAAGTGATTATATCTAGTTTGTAGGCGAGATCCAGCCAGGTACCATCTTCTCTTTCATGGTACTCCAGACATAGGCATTTCTGGCTCAAGCTCAATTTTGGATGCTTTTTGTACTGCACTGGCATTGGCTGAATTTCTTTCCATCACTTTTTTTTTTTCATCACCACAATAAATTGACAGTAATGTGAAGATGGATGAATGGGTATGATTCCAGGAGAAAAGCTAATCTGGCCATATGTGCCAGAGACTGTCAAGTGTTTGAGAGAATTATGAATATTTTAGTGCAAAAGCAGCAATTTATCATTCAGAGTTGTGCCAGGGGAGGCTTAGATGGGAGTCAAATGCTGGAAAAGGCTTCCTAGAGAGGTGGTTGATGCTCCAAGACTGTCAGTGTTTAAGAGGCATCTGGACAATGCCCTTACCATGACTGTTGGTCAGCCCTGAATTGGGCATGCAGTTGGATTAGATGGTCATTGTAGGTCCTTTCCAAATTAATATTTGATAATTTATACAACAATATTTTTAATGTAATTTGGAAAAGGTAACATTTTGTTAATCACAGAATGAGTTGGGTTGGGAGGGACCTTCAAGATCATCCAGTCCCACCCCCTGCCATGGGCAGGGACACCTTCCACTAGACCAGGTTGCTCAGAGCCCCATCCAACCTGGCCTTGGACACTTCCAGGGATCCAGGGGCAGCCACAGCTTCTCTGGGCAACCTGTGCCAGGGCCTCCCCACCCTCACAGTGGAGAATTTCTTCCTTATATCCAGTCTAAACCTGCCCTCTGTCAGTTTGATGCTATTCCCCTCTGCTCTATCGCTAAATGTGCTTGTAAAAAGTCCCTCTTCATTTTCTTTCCTTTCCCAATCTATTCATCCTTAATATCCTTAATAGAATTACATGATTTGAAACATGGTGCAGGAAAGACATCCAAAACCTTTAACATTCCTACAGGTTCTGGGAAAATCCGTGAAAATTGCTGTCCCCAGTGCTGGTGCAGAAGACCAGCTCCATTTCCAGCTTCCAAAGATCCTGCATGAGGGAACATTGCAGATGCTCTGACAGCAGAAGAGCTTTGCTCAGAGCTGAGCCTTGCTCAGAGCAGGACAACATGAACAGAAGAAATAAAGATTTTACTGAATAGGATTTTTTTCTTATAACCTTCTACTTACAAACTACTTCTGGTTGTCCTTTAGGATGAAGTCAACACAGCACGTTGAGAGTCTGCAAGAACTTGGACTTCCCACCCTCAAAACACAAAAAACCCCCCATCCCATAAAAATGGAGAGAGCAGCATCTACCCAGGGGCTGATACTTGCCGTTTTCAGCTGCTGTAAAAATGTGCCAAAAAGATGCTGTGCAGCCTAATTGAGGGCAATTCATTTTTAAAAAGAGTAAATAGTCCTGCCCATACAGTCAGCTGGGGGACCTTGGAGAGCTGTGGCTGGACAGAAACCAAGGCCTGTGTTGCAGCTTTTTTTTTTTTTTTTTTTTTTTTTTTTTTTTTGGCTGCTTTTAGAACATAATGAATGAAATAATGTAGTCAAAGGCTGTGGTTGTAAGCTGTTGGTGATGGCTTGCCAAGCATACTGTAATAGTAATTAAGACACAAAAGGCAGTAAAAACGTAGATAATTACATCATGTGCAACATGGCTCAATTGTTCTCCGCAAGAGCTGGTGGAAATTTGCCGAGTGAAGTGTTAGTTCCTTGGACTGGAGACTCAGTCAGGTGTTCTGTTTTCCTTCAAAGTATCGTATTCTAATATCTTCGACAGGTGATGGATCAGAGAGCAGTGATTCCTCCTGGGAAAATTTTGTTTTTGAGAAGCATTTCTGTGCCCTGAAACACTCAGAAACTGTTCACCAGCCTCTCTTGGAAACCAACATGATGAAAGATCCATTTTCCAATATTGTAATTGGGTCAGTCATTGGTGAGTCTTGCTTTAGCTGAGGGTGAATTACCAGAACATTGTTTTCCCTCCTGAACTGTGTCCTTCCTGTGTGTGATATATTTCCTGAGACTGCTGCACTGGTTTGTGTTGACCTTGGCAGCTTGAAAGCAAACAGCAACTTTATTTTGCTACTGCAAGTCCTACAGTTGATCTTGTCAGTAAAAGCCATGTAAGTAGTTGGTTTATTATCCAGATAACACGATAAAAGAATTGCTAACAGAGAGTCTCAGGAGTTAAGCATCTATTGCCATAGGGCAGGAAGCAGAGGAAGGTGCTTTATGACTTGTAGGTGCTTCCTGAGTCCATCTTTTTGCAGTGAGTGATAGAATACAAGCATCTAACTCTTACAGTTGGACAAGATCTAATCCTACTGGATGCAAGGAAGTGGGATGCTTGGCTTCTCAACCCCTTTGCAGTAACTTTCCAAGTTATTACCTCTCATTTATTATTGGTTTTATTACTATTGTTGTTGTTTTTATTGTAGTTGTATTATTATTATTATTATTATTATTATTATTATTATTATTATTATAAGCAGCTTTAGCTGCATCCTGAGTGCCAGAGGAAAATCACTGACTGGACAGGGCATTTTTATCCAGACCAAATGCTGGAGCTGTTCACCAGAACTTGACCTCAGATTAAGTGTGTGCTAATAATAAAATATTCATATGTCTGCTGGTGCTGGACAAAAAAAACCCCCAACACTGTGGCCAGGAGCCAGAGCACCACTCCTTTACAAATGAGAAAATGCAATTCCACGTGCACTTGTGTGTGAAGTGCAATAGCAGTTTCTCCTGTGCTGCTTCTCACAGGAAATCTGACCTCAGTGGGGGGACAGGGAGAGCAAAAGGAGGGATATTGGGATATTCAGGACTGTAATTCCATCTTGCTTTACTGAAAAGCAACCCCTGTGCCAGAAGGCCACCAGCTAAGTGTACTGTGGTGTAACCCTGGTTACATCAGTGGCAAACCTTGCAGCTTCCTTTAGTGTTCATCTTTATGGTTGTTGTCTCAGCAGGATTTAACAGCAACTTGGAACCACAAGTGACCAACTCAGAGGAGAGAATTATTTTTAATTAGCTGTAATTGAATTTGGAAAGGATTACATCAGTGGTCTGAGATGATGAATCACTCAGAGCAGCTTATTTCTCTGCTCTCCTGACTCAGTTATCAGAATTTGCCTTCCTCTCTCTGCTACTTTTTCATCATAATTGAGACTGTGTCGATGGAGAATTTCCAATCTCTGTCCTGGTGAGAAGCTCCAGGGGCGCCTGACACAGAAAAGAGTCTCTGCCTCAGGAACTGTGCTCTCATTCTTGATGTGTTGTTATTTGGTGTGAAAACTGCCCAGACTGGGAGCTGCCTGCCCCGTGGAATTGCAGCTGAGCACGGAGATCACAAGGGGGGCTGGAGGAGGTAGAAGTGAGTCAGCTGAAAAGAAGAAGTAAAAGCAAGAATGAACCAGCCTCAGATGCACTGACTTAAATACAGAGTCTCTCTCCTTGGGACCTTTCTTGATCACCCTCTCAAACTGTGGCGTGGCACAGTGGACTAGAAATTGTAAGATTTGGTTTCCCTGGTGGAACAGTTCTCAGGGCTGCATGGGAATGTGGTACTGTGGATTACCCTCCCTTGCCCTTCTGATGACTTTTCAGTGAGAACAAAGAGGAAAAAGGCAGGTGCAGAAGGAAAAAGTTGTTAAATGAAGTTTCTGCTAACCTGCAGCTTGCTAGAGCAGAGCAGAATGGACACTGCACCGTTTCATTCCCTGGAGCTCGGGCAGGAGACAGAAAGAAGCTCCTCAGCCCTGTTGAGGAGCTGCAAGGATCACAGGCAATCCAAGCACAGTCTGTTGGCCTCCTTCTCTCTCCACATGCCATTCCACCCTAGCACAGGGATTGTGTGACCCCTTCCACTCTGCTCTGCCCTCAGCCAGGCATCACTTGGGTGACATGTGCCTCCACTTCCCCAAATCCAGCAGTTTCCTGCACTATTCAGTCTCTGGGAAGCTGAGAAGGCCACGGGAGGCTTCAGAAAATAGCTTTTCACCCAAATGGCAGTATGAAATAGTTTTTCACACTAACTGGAGTGTGAATGCAGGGCAAGTGGGTGAGAAGAATTGGTAATCTCATCTGGCCTCCGTGTGCCTTGTGCTCAAAATAAACAGTCATAGAATCACAGAATATGCTGAGTTGGAAGGGCTCCATCAGGATCATTGAGTCCAGCTCCTGGCCCTGCACAGGTCACCCCAGGAGTCCCACCATGTGCTTGATTGAGATAATTGTCCAAACTCTTCTAGAGCTCTGTTGGGCTTGTTGCTGTGACCACTTCTCTGGGGAGCCTGTTCTAGTGCCCAACCATCCTGTGGGTGAAAACTTTTTTCCTGGTATCCATTTGCTCACCCATCACATAACACAGTTTTCCAGCTGTGTGGATCCCGTGAGAGACATTCTCAAAAGCTTTGCTGAAGTCCAAAGAGATTCCATCTACTGGCTTTCCCAGATCAGCCAGGTGGGTTACCCTGTGGTGGTCTTCATCTTGCATTTGTCACTCGTGGTTGTGGGGCCTGGCTGGAGCAATTCTCTCACTGGGTTATTCTCTTTGGGATGTGCCTACCATGAGGGAATGCTTGGGAGGGCTGTGATACACTGAACATGGTGCCAAGACTGAGCTGAGCCCTCAGAGGAGTCTCTGAAAGTGTCCTGGCAGAGTTCTGTGGGAGGCTGGAGCTCTCCTTTTGCTTATTCCCCCCCTGGAGAAACCCACTGTGCATCCCAGCCTAGGAACATGAAAATAGCAGGCTGTTAACCCACACCTCAGGAGTGGGAATGCTCTTGTAGAGTGTGGAAAGCCTCTCACACAAAATTTAAATTTTTTTCCCTGCTATTCTGTTATTAGTGTTGAAGTTTTTGATAGTAAACAACCCCTTTCATTGCCATTCTCCTGGATCTCATCTCATTTTCAGGCACTCCACTGAAAGCAACCACCTGGAGCACAACCATTTCATCCTATCAATTATTTCTTTTGTGAGGCAACACTACTGTCATTTTTGTTGTAAACATAAAAAAAAAATATGTTCCTTGGTACTTAAAAATTATGGGAATCACATTTTTTAATGTTTTGAAACATCAGCTTCATCACAACTGTAGCAATTTGCTTTGGCTGGGAAGTGTTTTTTTTTCTTTTAATACCTTTTATGTACAAGAGTGCACGGCCTTTTATAAGAGGGTGAAAGGCCTTTCTGAATAAGGGGGATGTTTTTTGTGTCAGGTTTCTTGACCTGTCTCATCAGCACAGCAGACAAAATCTAATTGGGTGTGGGTATCAGTGATTGAAAACTATCCAGAGCAATGGCCACTGGAGAGCTCTTGGAGCTGGAGACACTGAGGAGAGCTGGACACAGCGATCCAGATGTGTCTTACCAATGGAATCATGAAATCCTTAAGGTTGGAAAAGACCTCTGAGATCACTGAGTCCAACCCTTAACCCAGCACTGCCAGGTCTGTCACTAAACCATGTCCCTCAGTGCCACATCCACACGGTTTTTTAACACTTCCAGGGATGGTGATTCCACCACTTCTCTGGGTAATCTGTTCCAATGCTTGACAACCCTTTCAGTGGGGAAATTTTTCCTAATACCCAGTGTAAACCTCCCACAACACAGAGTAGAGGAGAAGGGTCACCTCCTTTGACCTGCTGGTGAGACTTCTCCTAATGCACCCCGTGGTGCTGCAAGGGAACATTGCTGGAACCCCTTGAGTTGGGTGTCCTCCAGGACCTCCAGGGCATCTCCTGAAAAGCTGCTTTCCAGCTGCTGAGTCCCCAGCCCATCCCAGTGCCTGGAGCTGTTCCTCTCCAGCTGCAGGATTTTGCTTTTGCCTTGGCTGAAGTTCCTGAGATTCCTCTCTGCCCGTTTCCCCAGCCTGTGGAGGACCCTCTGAATGGCAGCACCACCATCCATCTGGTGTATCAGTGGCTCCTCCTAGTTCTGTATTGCCTGTGAACCTGCTGAAGGTGCCCTCTGTCTCAACCTACAGTCACTAATTAATAGAATTAACAGTATTGGCCCCAATATCAACCCCCTGGGATATAACACTAGTGCCTGGTCTTCAGGTGGACTCATGCCATGGATTACAAGCCTTGGGGTTTGGTTGCTCAGACAGTTTTCAATCCACTGGATTGAGGCTCTTGTCAGCATGCCACGACCTTTTCTTATGCACACAGGGAACTTATTTCTCCCTGTTGTGTGGTGGTTGGCAAAGAAACCTAAGCTGGAGACCAAAGTTGTGTCTGTGTGGTCAGCAGACGGGTGCCCAGGCCCTCAGGAGGAACCATCATTTCTGCATTGCTTAGAAGGAAGGATGATCCTGGTTAAGCATCTCATGTCACACTGGGTCAGTCTGTCCTGTTTTCTCTCTGGATTTCCATTTTTTCATTCATCCCTTTGCTGTCTCCCCCCCTTCCCCCAAATGTAAGATTTTGGGCAAATGTTCTCTGCCAGGTCCTGAGAGAGAAAAGCTCCTTACAGCTTTTCAGTATCAATAACTGACCATTTCTGCTCTTCCATCACCTGGTCACCTGGTCACTGGTTTTCTCATTGACTTTAGTGGGTTATTCCCAATATACCTCTGGTAAGAGAGGGATTTTCAGCTCAAAACTAGGGTACAATTCTTAAAAAAACCCACTAAAACTCACATGTTTTTTTAAAGCCCAAAATCTGCCTGCGTGTTAGCAAAGGCAAAGCACATCTTCAGGATTCAGCTGTGGCAGCATCAGTAGCAATGACTTAATGACACCAAGGACCAACGTGACTCTCTTTAGCTGCCAGTGCTAAAATGCTTCGTCCCCAAGAGTGACACTTCTGTTTGGGAAATGCATTTTTCCTGCATATTTTGTGTCTTGATTTAATATGAGTATTATCGTGCTCACATTATCCCTGTGAACTGCCTGTGGTATGAGTTTAAAACAGAAGGACACTTTAATTATGTTGATGGTGGGATGTGGTCAAGTGAGATGTTAATGTTTGGCCAAGAAGAGTTTTCTTGATGCCACTTGAATCTTCATTCTGCTGGTGAGTCACTTTTGAGTAGATATGGAAAATGCAGACATAGTAAATGAATGACTGGATTTGCATCAGGGGACAGATGTTGTATTTTCCTGTACAGACCCTGAATGTAGTTGCTGAAACCATTCTGATAAGGGAGGTAACAGATTTTTGGTATAGTTCTGAGAAAATAGGCTGTTATAACTCAAATCTTGGTAAAATTTTACCACTATAAGATGAGATGGCTCTCAGGTTGTGTTAAAAAAAAAAAAAAAAAAAAAAAAAAAAAAAGGCAGAAAAAATATAATTCTTACAAGGATGAATTTGTGGCCAATTTCTGATCAAATCTGGAAGACCAAATTTAGAGCTGCCCTGCGAACAATGACTACGAAGAGGAGGCAAAATTACCAGTGCTAAAGCAATTGCAGTTCACATTTACAGGCAGGATTAGCACTGGATCTGATACAAACCCTTCCTCTGCTATTCCAGGCCTCCTGAGAACTCAGAGGATCACTGAGTGGATGTGAAGCTGTCCCTTCCTGCAGAAGATTTTGAGATGAGGCTTTTGGCCAGTGCCTGAGTAGCACTGGTGTAACAACGTCCTGATGGGGGGCAGTCTGTGTGTTGGGGCTGAGGTGCTGCTGTCCCGCACTTTCACATCTTATATGAAGCCTTCAGGCTGTAGGAGAGGGAATGTTCTGTCTGACTTGAGCAAAAATAGCCTAAAAAGCTTTGCCAGATTGGTATGAAGGACAAACAGCCTGAAGCTCTGCTCCAGAGAGACCAAAGATGTCTGGACTCTGCTCTCAGCTTGAAGATAGGGGTGGGGGTTTTTTTGTGTGACCCTTTGCAGAAGCCTTTTGGTCATTTTGCCCCTCAAGTCTTCCAGTATAAAACAAGAATAACTGTCCCTGTCTCGCTCTCCTTGACTCTTTCCCATTTGGTTTGCAAGCTTTTGGCACCAAGCTGTTCTCCAAAGGATGCTACAGCAGCTGGAGCAACAAAGCCCCATCTCATCAAGACCCCTGACGCTGACATAATTAATAGAATTAATTGGTATTTCCATCCTTCCCTGGAAGTGTTTAATTTTGCAGAGCACTTTGGAGGGGACCTTCAGCCAGAGGCACTGGCGGTGGTGGTTCCTTTTTTTCTTTTATCTTTTTATTAGTTGCGCCAGTTGTGACCAAATGTTTTGCCTTAAAAGAGGTTTTATCAAGCCATGTGACTTGGGGCACCAGTATTGGGTGTAAAACTGACCAGCAAGGGTGAAAAACCTTCAGGTTTTTGTTGAATTAGCATGGAAATGGAGAATCCTTTGCTCTCAGGGTAAATGTGCTATTTATTGCATGGAAATTTCTAGCAGCAGTTGTTGAAGCACTTTTTGAAGGACCAATGTTACCTCCGTGCTCTTGGTGCTGATAAATCAGCCCTTTTACCGTGAACTGTCCTGAACATACACAGAAGAAGTAATGCAAATTCCAGGTAACATCATCTCAGCCAGGAAGGTTAAATACCTGCTAAATACTTAAAAAATGGGATAAAAATCACTGCAGTGACTTTGTCTTCAAGAGGTACGTGTAATTTTGCCTTAATGGTAAGAATACTTGTTGATACTGAGCTGCTCTGAATTTCATTTCTGTGCTCTCCCGAGTAGGCACCTGAATGCATATTTTAAAAATTGCTTATTCTCTGGGAATAAATGTATTCATGGTTCTAACAACATGTGGGGCCAGTATGATTTCTTGTCCTTACCTAAAAATTACTCCGAAAGAAGAAAATTAAATCCACCTCTTCTACAAAGACAGGCTGAGGGGGTTGGGGTTTTTTCAGCCTGTAGAAGAGAAGGCTCCAGGGAGACCTTAGAGCCCTTTCCAGTGCCTAAAGGGGCTTCAAGAGAGCTGGAAAAGGACTTTGGACAAGGGCCTGGAGTGATGGGACAAGGGGGAATGGCTTTAAACTGAAAGAGGAGAGATTTAGTTCAGATATTAGGAAGAAATTATTTTCTGTGAGGGTGGGGAGGCCCTGGCACAAGTTGCCCGGAGAAGCTGTGGCTGCCCCATCCCTGCAAGTGTCCAAGGCCAGGCTGGATGGGTCTTGGAGCAACGTGGGAGAGTGGAAGATGTCCCTGCCCATGGCAGGGGGTTGGAATGAATGATCTTTAAATTCCCCTTCAACCCAAGCCATCCTAGCAGGGAAACAGTTGAAAATTCAAAAGCCAAGCCAGACTGGTTTTATCAGTGTTCCCAGGAAAATGCAGGGGTGCTGAAGCAGAGGACTAGACAGATTTGGGTCACCTGGGCCCCTCTTCCAAGAGCAACCAGCTGCAGTCACAAAACCGGGAGCTTTTGACTTAAAGTTAAAAGTTCCTCATGGCTGAGACTCGCCACAATCTTTCACGACAGTCCCATTGTGGAGTGCTTTTGGGTCACGGTGAGCCCACACCCAGATGTTCACTCAGCCTTACCCTAATTCTGTGCACAACCTGAAGGCCATGTAAACCTCCAGGTGGCTCCTCACAATGTGACACTTGCGTCAGATAGAGGACCTCAGCCGTCCACTGTGCATTAGGCTTTCACTTCGCACATGTTTCTCATCCATTTCTGGTTTTAAAAAGTAATACTGTGCACTTACAGCTGAAGGCATATATGAAGCTGGAGTTCATGAACTTAAACTGATACAAAGGGTAGGAGGGAAAGTTAAGGATCTGGATGGTGACAGGGAAGTTGCTGGAATGAAATTTGGGAAAGCAAGCTAGTCCTTGATCTAAGAGGAATGACTGTGGAGGAATCCCCTAACTCTGTGTTTTGTGATTTTCAGAGCAATAAAGATGCACACCTTTTCTTTTAGCTGGAGTCTGTTTTATCAATGTACTTTTGTGTTCCTAAAGCTCAAGCTTCCCCAGAATGCTGCAGCCTTGGCATATCTGTGCTTATCACTGGCAAAATCATGAAACTATTTAGGTTGGAGGTGACCTTCACAGCCCCTGTTCCCAAATCTTGCCCAGAGAAGTTTCTGGTTTCTGTCCTAGTCCAGGCTCCTCAAGGCTTCAGTGCAGTTCTGAAAATCTCCAGCCATGGATCTGTGGTTGAACATTCAAACAGGCTGCAGCAAGAGGCTGTGGAGTCTCTGTCCCTGGAATTATTCACAACCCGTGTGGACATGGTCCTGTACAACCTGCTCTCACTGGCCCTGCTTAAGCAGGGGGGTTGGACTGGAAGATATGGAGAAGTCCCTGCCAACCCCAGTCAGTCTGATTCCATGAGCCCCATTCCCGCAGTTCACCACTGCCATGGCAAAATCAGTTTTCATTTTTCCGATGAAAATTTATCTTCCTCGTAGCTGCTGTTTCGTGCCCTTCTGCCTACTCATCTCTATTTTCCCATTCTTAATAGTGAAAAGAAGTCAGACAGGTCCCCCTTGGCCTTCTCCAGGCTGCACAAGCTCCTTCAGGCTCTCCTCATGCATCATGTTGCTTGATTTGGCAGACCCCAAAACCACCTTCTTGGCCCTCCACTGGCCTCACTCAAATTTGTCAACATCTTGCTTGTGCAGGAAGACCCACACAGCATCCCAGATGTGCCCTCACAAGTGCCACATGGAAAGAAGGAATAATTTTCCACAGCCTTCCCAAAACAGGAATATTTTACTGCCTGTGTGGTTCAGGATTTTGGGGTCACACAAGGATTTTCTAACACCTTCTGGGGTCATTGTGGTCATTGGCCTATTTCCAACACTTATTTGGAGTTCAGAACTAACGAGGACTAAAGATGCATTTATTTTTCCCCCCACAGCTCCACAAGTTCCTAACACTCATTTCAGGATATGCCACCTCCACACATCAGTTTTAGACCTCGAACTTGTGAGAGAAAGATCATCAGAGATGGCTGCAAAGAAGGCAGACCTTGGCTTCCATGTCACCTCATTGTTCTTCAGGAGCCAAAAAATCCCATCTCCAACACCCCCAGCTTCCAATGGTATTTCGTTCCTGCTGACTGCTAACAGGAAAACAGGCTCCTATGGATTTGGTTGGAGCTGGGTTTGTCTGTCAGTAAGTCCAGATCTGCCCAGAGGCATCTAATGGCACTTAGATTGCAGGGCTGGTTTCTGTCACAGCTTATTTATTCAGAGATTGGCCCTGAAAGTAAGGCTAACTGATTGGGAATGGGTTTGACTACTTTTCCATTAGAGAGAGGAATTAAAGTGGAATGGTTTGGTGTTCTCAGGTGTCTAAATTATATAAAGCTAGAAAATTCTGTAGTCTTTGATGTAGAAATAATAAAAGATTAAAAAATACTGAGGATAGACACAGTGTATTGCAGGGATACATTAACATGAAATATAAAGGACCTGATATTCAGCTGACAAACCTAGAGAGAGCTCCGTTGGGTTTTGGGGAGAGGCTTCCATGAGCTAAGAGCCAAATCAGGTTTGACAGAGCCTGGGATACAGGTTTTATAGCCAGTAGGTATCTGAGAGGCCACAATGGTTGATGGATAAAGGACAAACTCAACCCTACACTCAATCCATTCTGGTCATGGCTCTTCCAAGAGCGGGGTGGGAGATCCTGCACAAACCAATGGTGCTGCAGTTTCTTATCTGGGTAAATCAAAAGATGATGCTCTTTGTTGAAGACTTGTCTCTAAATTCTCCTGATAAAAAGACAGAATGCAAGAACTAAATGACATTTAATCCATTTCCCATGCATGTGGATTTACAAAACTTCACGTTGCTCTTTATAAATATTATATGTGTACCTTAAACATTTGCTGTGCTTCTAAAATTCATACTAACAGTGGAAAAATTCTGGACAATTTTAAGGACTAGAGCCCTTGTAATTAGGAAAACTCCAAAAGATATAAAATCTTGGACTTCATCAGACTCTCTTCTCACATCAGACTGTGTATTTTGTGCAGTTTTGGACTTACTGAAAGTGCAAAATTGAGACGATATTGAAGATACCAAATGAGGATTTGTTTAATTGTTGTTTGGGGTTTTTTTTATTTGTTTGTTTATGGAACCTCTAGTTGCTCTGGTCATAAGCTAAACCCACCACGACATTTCTAAATGCTCTCCAGCAAACTAATCCTCGTGCTGACTTAAAGCCAAGCTCAGATAATCCTAATTAACCCTAATTAGCCCTGTTATCAGAACCACAGAGCACAGCCCTGTGGTGACCTGAGCCCCAAATTTTCCTTTATAGCAGAGGTCCAAGTCAGCTGCCAAGAGTAACTTTGGTTCCCATCTATCAGGGGTGAAATATCAGCCCTCTGCCCTTGGCTCTTTGGCTCCTCAGCTGTGCAGGGAATGGAGCCAAACGTAACAAATGGAAAGATTGGAGCCAGGAAATAAACACAAAACAGCCCCTGCTGTTGCTACAGGGGGGGAAGAGGAGCTCAGCCATCCCAGCTATGCATGATGCAATGGCACTGTCAGGGACAGCATCCGAGCTGCCTGGGCTGTGTTTTGGAACTGGGATGGGTGTCTGCATGCAGGAGGAGGTTTGTGGGAGTGGACAGAGGCCATCAGCTTCAAAGGACAGCCACCAGTGCCCCCTGTGCCAGCCTTCTCACACCACCATCGAGGGGCTCTGTGCTGTTTAGGAATTGACAGCTCCTCTGATCTCTCCATCTGTCCAGAGGGAGTGAGATGGGCCCTCAGCTGCTGGGAGGACTTTGCCTGTGGCTGGTGGTGGAGGAACTTGGAATGACCACTGGCAGGACTCTGGGTGGGGGTGGAAATGGCATTGGAGGAGTTTCCAACGTTCCATGTTGGCATGGAATTGTGCCCACAGGGAAATGAGCTCTAAACCAGCTGGGCCTCAGCAGGGGCAGGTGGCTCTGTCCATGGTGGTGGTGGTGGTGTGTGGAGCTAATTAAGCTGGAGGGTTCTGCCATCACGGGCAGAAAAACCTGACATGAAAAGTGTCCTGCTGATGGGAATGACAAGGCCAAAACCCAAAAGATGCCCTTTTTTGTTTGTTCTAGAAGGTGGTTGTTAATGTTGACACGTGTCAGCAGTCAGTCTCTGTGGCATGGCTTCAGCTGGTCTCTTCTCCTAAGCCACTCTGACCTCCTGCCCTCATCTTATCCCTCTGTTTTCTGTGCATTTTTCATCTGGAATCGTTCTTGCAGTATGCCTGCGTCCTTTAATAACCTCCTTTTTCATTCTTAATTCCCTGTACTTCTCCTACTTTCCCATTATCCCGTTTGCAACATTCTTTTTACTGTAGGACTATTGTAAAAGTGACTAATTAGAGATGTTGTTAAGGAAAAACATACTGGAAGAAATGGGGTCACAATAAAGCTCTTGTGGAACTCTTTCCAAGCTCAGAAAGAAGGACCTGGAGTATTTACCCTGACCTAATGATGGCAGATGATGCTGGATGTCTCATTTTGGCCATAGTTAAAGAGCTCAGAGCTCTAGTTCGTGGTCACAGTAGATCAGAGCATGCAAAGCAATGTTGGATTCCCATGTTCAGTTTGGGGGGTTGGAACAGGATGATCTTTAAGGTCTCTTCCAAACCCAACCATTCCGTGATTCTCTGAACCAAACCTTAAGCAAGCTGTTAATCTGCGTTTCTGAACCCCAGAAAGATCTGCTCTTTTCTAAGACTTGCTGTTTCCAGGACTTGCTGATTTTCCAAGACCACCTTTCAGAGAAGGTCACTGGCCTGGGCTGGGTTGGAAAACAAGCAGTTTGCCCCAAAGTCAAAATCCAGACCAAGGTACAGTGTGTCCTTACTCGTAGGGTCTGATAAAAAGGGCCAGTTTACAACTTTTCAAGGCCATTTCTTCCAGTTTAAACATTTCACTGCACTCAAGCTGATACAAATTATTTAAAGTGTCTATTTCTTTTACCAAGGGCTTTTGTGTCTGTTCCCTGCTCTGTATAATTATACAGTCACATAACCTGACATTTATTTATGTAACTTCTCTCTCAAGTGGTGCTAAAACCAGGATCAAGAGCTGTGCACAATTTTGGATTAAGAGCAGGGTGTGTGCAGGGCATGGCTCAGAGCTCACCTAACCCTTGGAGGTCATTTGTTTTCTTGATCCATATTTTACAGATATTCAGAATTTGAGTTCCAAAGTCCTTCTGCCATGAGATACCTGGGCTGGGAACTCCTGGTGCAGTGCTGGCTTGGCTTGGCTGAGGATTTGTCTTCTCCTTGTGGTGGGTGTGGGTGGGCCAGCTGTGTCCAGAGTGAAGGAGGGATGAGGGGAGGACTTTCAGTTTTGCCTGTTTATGTAGGAGCAAGTAAATTTTGTAATGTTTGATAGAGAGGAATTTGCAACACAAAAATGCACGGAATCTCTGAACTTTTCCTTGATTCTAATCCTTGCTGCAGCTCCAGTGATGTGTCTGTTCTCTTCAGAGTTATTGGGAAGTTTCTACTGATTGTTGGACTTTCTTTTTTAATTAGCCAGAGGCCACATTAAGAACTCCACTGGCTTCAAACTTAAATCAGGGAGTTTAGAAACAATATGTTTCACAGTTTGATTTTTTTTTTTTGTCTGCTTTTTCCTAAACCTTGTGGTTGAATTTGGCTGCTCTTCATTTTTGTTTGGGTTTTGCAGGGAATGTCTTCTGAACACATGAAGTCCTTGGGTTTTGAGCCATGAATATTTGGGGCTATGAAAATCTGTGTAGAGCAGGTCCAGAAGAGGCCAAGATGATCGAAGGGCTGGAGCATCTCTGCTATGGAGAAAGGCTGGCAGTGCTGATGTTGTTCAGCCTGGAGAAGAGGAGGTTCCCAGGAGACCTTAGAGCCCTTCCAGTGCCTAAAGGAGGTTTATAAAAAAGAAAGAGCCTGACTTTTTACACAGGCAGACAAGGGACAATGGTTATAAACTAAAAGAGGAGAGATTTAGATTAGAGATTAGAAATAAGTTCTTCACTGTGAGGGTGGTGAGGCCCTGGCACAGGTTAGAGAAATTGTGGCTGCTCCATCCCTGGAAGTGTCCAAGGCCAGGTTGGAGCAATCTGATCTAATGGAAGGTGTCCCTGCCCATGGCAGGAGGTTGGAACAGGATGCTCTTTAAGGATAGCAGAGTTAAGTTTTCATGGTATAACTCTTTTTTTTTTTTTTTTTTTTTTTTTTTTTTTTTTTTTTTTTACTGTCTCTAGATCTGGACTGTATCTACAGATCTGAAACTTTTCCTGTTAAAAAAAAAAAAAAAATAATAATTTCAGAAAGCAACTGAGAAAGGAGGTCACAAACACTTTTAATTTCCCAAGAAGTGTTTCTGCTCTCATGAGAGGGAGTGTGCAAGCCCTGAGTCCCACAAAGCTGTGAGACAAAACTGTTCGCGGTGAAAGGAGCGGAATAACTCATCCATAAATTCAAGTGGTGAGCTTCAGATATTTCTTGAAATCTATTTCGTGACTATGAGTTCACACAATATGTGCTCACTTGAGCTTGCAACGTTGGTGTGAAGTGAGTAGCCTTGGGATTACTGCAGAGCTAAGCAGAGACATTTATAGATGAAAGATTCATTCCTTCCAAATGCAGTTACTTGCCATATTCTGCATAGTATTCTGGTTACTGTGGTGATGAGCAGGCTACGCAATTATATGGATAGATAAACAAAATCAGGTTTGTGTTGAGGTGTTTAAGTGGCTGAGGAGCTGAGAACATCTCTTATTCAATCTCAGCAGCTCCACTGCAGCTCAATCTGCCACAGCCCCTGTGTCGCACCTTTGAAAGTGGATTAAGCCCAAACAATTGGAAATATTTAGGCATTTTGTCTCTCCTGGATTCAGTGGGTTGTGTCATAGCATTTTTGAGAAGTCAGCAAGTAGCTAATTTTAGATGTTAAAGTATCAAATAATCCAGTTAACTACATGCCCGTTTATTGGATTTCCAGCCCTGGGCAGAATTATGGAAAGGCTGATATGGGATTTGATTAGTGAAGACACAATGCAATTATCCTGTGTGCCAGTGTGGCTTTAGTGAACACAGGTCTGTGTTGGATATTTGATGAAGGGAACTTGGAAAGCTTTGTGCATAAATTCACCAAAGCATCTTTCAAATGCTTTTAATTAATATTGACAAACATTTTGGACAATAATGAGCAATAGATCATATGAATAGATATTCTTGTCTGTAGGAACACTTTCAAATGATTAAGAACAAGGGTGACAGCATTGCTGTAGCTAATGAAACGACTTTTTGAGATGATTTAGTGGCATTTTACAAGATTGGCACTGAGCCCAGCACTATCAACAGTGTCATTAATGATCCAAAAGTAAATATGCAATCACGGCCGATAAAATTTGTGGGTGTCAAAATGATGAAGCAGCTATAAGTAATAATGAAGACAAGACATTTAGAGAGGGCAATTTTTGACTGCTTGTCAGGGAGGCCTGTGCAAATGGTCTTTTTATTGCAAACAAATGCAATCTGCTGCCTCTGAGAATGCAGGTAATTCTCAGAGAATAGATGAGAGCGTTTGGGAAACGCCGACTCAGAAGACGATTGTGTGGGTGTAAATCTGAGCAATTCAGTCTGCCCTGGTAGCACAGACTGGGAACTGTTTGTGTGGTTTGGAGGGGGGTGTCTGATAAACCTTACAGGTGTTTTGGGAGAGGAGCAATTGATTAAAAAAACACCTTAACTGAGAGCGCTGGTCAGACCTACACTGGTACCTTCTGATGTCAGGATATGGATAAACTAATCAAGGAGGAGAAGCAATACATAAAGTGATTTGAGGGTTGGGGAAATCACTTTTGATAAGTGATTTAATGAGCTCAATCTCTTCAGTTTGTCAGAAAGATGATTGAGAGGTGACCTGATTGCACCCCAGAAGTACATGTTCCACAAGAAAGAGCAAAGTAGTTACAAGGCTGTTTAAACTAACATCAAAACAGCAAGAATCAGTGTTGGATGGCAAAGGAAAACTCAGGCAGTTCTTTCCCCAAGAAGAAGCAGTCATTGCAACGGAGGAGATGAGGGACTAAACTCTTGATGTCTCAAAACAAACTCCAAATACTCTCTGTGAGAAATGCTGTTCCCAGGAGTTGCTGGGCTTTGACCCAGGGTAGCAGTGAAATGGCAGATGCTCAGAAGTGACGGGTGACAAACCCTTCCTTCTGTTCACACTTACAGAGCCTTTGCACTTCAAGCCCTGCTCGAAGTCCTGGCCCTGGATCACAGGGCAACGTGAGTGTTTTGGGCAATGTCACCACTGCTGGCACTGGAGCTTGTACAAAGAGCTTCCACAGTTCATTAAAATTGCTTAGAGGGGGGGCAGCAACAGTTACAGGATCACAATCCATCCTGTGACATCCTAAACCAGCTGCCAAACCTACAGATGGGGAAATCCATGTGTCAAGCACCTGCCCACATGGAGCAAGCCAGACCTGTAACCCCTCTTGCCCAGATAAACCCCCTTGGCTCCGTCGTGCCTGGATGCACCCTTTGGAAGGCTGCTTTTATGAGGAACACCACAGCCCTGTGGCCTTTCTTCTGCACAGGTCCAATCCAAGTGCTCTCTCTTCAGTTTGGTGCTCATGTGCTGCTTAATGCTTCTCTCCAGGCAGAGAGGCTTTCAGACAGTATTTCATTTTATATATCTGTGTAAAAGGATTCTTTTTATAGCTAAAGCTGCTCAGCTTCACAGCAGTGCCAAGCTCCATCCCTCTATTTCATTACTCGTTCCCCAGAGCTGGGATATAAAACCTGCCTGTTAGTTGCTCTTAATGTAGTCACAGTCTGTTGCACTGTGTTAACTTGTGAATGCATTGTCTGGCAGACCCGTTTTTGTGCTGAAAGTAGAGGGGAAGGAGTGGGGAAAGGAAGAGAGAAAATAGTGTTAATGGCAGCAGCAGGATGGGAACGTCAGAAATAAGCATAAGCAATCTTTAGTGCTGCAGCACTCGGGCTTTTGGCAAACCTCTCCCAGCTGGGGGACTTTTCAGAGAGACTTTTCAGTCACTCTGGTGGCCTTTGGATGACACCTTTTGTGCTGAGGCTGAATCCTAAATTCCTGTAGGTAAATCATGTATTTGGAGTGATCCACTCGAGGGCACATCTGCTCCCCTGAAAGACCACTGGGGATGACTCCCTGTGTCAAGTGTAACCCACTCCAGGTCACGGAATCTGATGGGACCTAAGCTGGAAGGGGCCAACAAGGAAAATTGAGTCCAACTCCTGGCCCTGCACAGGACAACCCCCAGAATCCCACCATGTGCCTGGGAGTGTTGTCCAAACACTTCTCGAACTCTGGCAGGCTTGGTGCTGTGATCACTTCCCCCGTTCCAGGGGTGCCAAAAGCCACCAAAGGTGAGGAACCTTTTCCTGATATCCAACCTCAAGCTCCCACACAGCTTCATGCCATTTCCTCTGATCCTGTCTCTGGTTAGGGAAAGAAGAGATCAGTGCCTGCCCCTCTGCATCCCCTCATGAAGAAGTTGTAGCCAGGGGTGAGGGTCAAGGTCTTGAACATGAGTTTGGAGAGAATTGCAGGAGGACAGTAAGCAGGACATCCTTGATGATGCCTGTTGCTCCCCATAGGCATCCAGGGAGTCAGATGACGCCGACCTGTCATCACATCCATCTTCTCTATCAGCTCTGCTCCTCTTGATGCTTAGAGGACAAAGTTTCCTGGGGTTGGGAAGAAGCCAGTGAGGTGATACCATGGCCTTGGGTGGAGACAAGGGGAATGGGGAGGGTAGGGAAACAGCAGGGCCAGGAGATTAGGGAGGAGCACAGCTTGGAATGTTCAGGAGTCTCACAGTGTCTGTCACGGGCACCTTCAGGTGTGGAGGTAAGAGGAGAGCAAAAGTTCAGAAAAGGCCAAATCATTCCCTCCATCCCCCAAGGAGATGCTGGGGCATGTGTTTACAGCTTAAAAAGAGGATGGAGGAAATGGAAAAAGCTCTGAGTGATTTCAGTGAATCAGGCCCAAAGGCAGTTTTAGGGAGGCATCAGATGCAAGAACTTCAAAAGGAGCATTTAGGAGGGGCACATTAGGCACAGCTTTGGCCCCAAGCGCTTTGCAGTGTGATCCAGCAGCTTTATTGCCTCTATAGGCTCACAGGCAAGGCTGGATATTGTTATAACCCAGCACAGGGTGGACTTTTATGTGCACCTTGTTGGGAAGGGGCCAGTTCTCCCAGAACAGATCCACAACAACGAGTCCCTTCGGCAAAAACTTGGCTCTTACCACTCTGTTATTTTTATTGGTTTCCTAAAATACTGAGCACTTCAGAGCAGAAACAGATGGGCAAAGATGCCCATCACTACAGGCTCTCATTTTAATGTTAAATATAATGCACATTTTGGAGAATGAATAGAATAGACAGCTTGGAAGTTGCAAAGGACATTTCTTTGCAGGAACATAACAACATCTGTGTGCCTTTGCTGCTGTATCATTTTATCCTTTTAACTACCTGGTTTGTCTTTTTTTAATTTACTTAAAGCCAAAAACTACAGGATTTTACGTTGAAGGCTTAAAGGTCAGAGAACTACTAACAGACAAAGCTAATTTATACCCTATAAATATGACCTTAAAATGGGAGCTCTGAAACAGGATGCAGTTTAGCCTTTAGGCACTTAATTTTCCCCAGAAATCTTTCTAAAGCTGGAATGGTTATAAGGTATTACCAAGGTTCATGACCTTTCCTGAGAAATCTGCATCCAATTTGAAGCAAACCTGGACTATTCAACAGGATTGCAAGAAACTGGAGTACAACTCAGCAGAAAGTTCATTGATTCTTACCAACATTCCCCAAAAGGGAATCTAAAGGAAATCCTAGCAAACTTTTTGTGCAAAAAATCAAAGAAAATGGCAACACCAAAACCGGGTGAGTATAACTATAACTTATTCCAGACTTCCTGCTTTCAAGTTTGGGATCCAAAGCTTTTTAGTGAAGTTTGAATATTTCATATTATTACTTATTAATACACTACAGCAACATGTCTTTGAAAGTTCAAGAAAACTATATTCCTATTCTGGGCAATACAGAGAGCTGACAACGATTTCCAGACAGTTCAAGGCAAAAGATGTGGCATTTCCTCCGTCGAGACAGAGGACACACAAAGATGAAGTGAAGTCTCACAGGGTCTCACAGAAAAACCTGTGTTAGATTTGGGAGTTTTCTCCTAGTCTGGTGTGTTAAATCCACTGGGTTGTTGTCAGCTTGAGTGTTTGTGGGAAGGCCAACCTGCAGGTCTGTTGTCACGGCCTATAATGTGGGAAGTCTGACATTTTCAGGAAGGATTGGGCTTAATTTTCACCTGGTGTAGGTAGATCCAACATTTCTGGTGGTACAGCAGCCTCAGACTAAGCATCAGCAAATCCACAGGGGTAATAAGACCTCAAATTCCACTAGGCAAAAAATCCCAAAAAGAAACTCAGGGCATCTCCATTGAAACCTGGGCTGGATCGTGGCGCCATCACACCTTGAGTGTCTTTGCTTGCTAAAGCAAAGGCATCAAGATGTCACACAGGATCAGTGATGGGGCAATATTAGCCACATTCAGGCATCTTATCCGTGACTGCTCCTTGCTGAATCACCAGCTGGTGCCAGTGAATGCTGCAATTCCAAGTGCTTGAAGCTGTCAGAGCACTCACAGTGCTGAGATGCTTCAAGGACTGATCAGTTGGGACTCTTCTCGTTAATTGGTTTTGTGATGTGTTTTTAAACAGCTCTGTGCCTGGTCCTGGCTGTTCTCCCTCCGAGGTGGAAGTTCAGCTCTCACAGACAAACACAGCAGCCTTGTCCTCTTGCACAGTGCTCATGTGTCTCCAGGCAGCGTTAGAGAGTGGCAGGCAGCTACAAAAACAGAGTTCTTGACTTCACACCAGCAAAGCAGGCAGCCTCTGATGGCTTTGTTCTGTTCCTGGCCCTTCCAGGAGTGCTGTGCTGGGATCTCACCAGCCTGAAGGCTGCAGCAGAGCTTTTCCCCATTACAATATGTAAGGTCAAGCTCCAGAATCCATAAAAATGCTGTGAAGGATGTCAGAGAACCACAGAATCATAGAATGGCTTGGGTTGGAAGGGACCTTAAAGATCATCTAGTCCCAGGCCCCCTGCCAGGAGTTGGCAGTTCAGATTTAAAGATCTAATTTAGGGTGAGCTGAGCAGGTCTGAAGGCTGCAGTGAGAGCAACTCCACTACAGTCAACACAACCAGAGCCCTGGTTTGAGTTGGTGCAACGTGACTGGCACCAAAAGATCTGTAGGAGTGAAGTGGCAATGAAGAGGAACTGGATCAAACACCTCTCTCTAATCTACATGCCTGATATCTTTTAATCCTAAAGTAAACCTCCATAAGGGATTTCAAGGGACTGAATGAGGACCACTTGAGCATCAGGGCTGCATTTTAGAAGCTGTACAGTCAACACATGGAAAATTCATTCTGAACTCACTTGGTTCTTCTGGTCCAGCTCTCATACAAGTGGCCATTTGCAGGGCATCACCTTCCACTTGGAGGGGAAAAGTGAGGTGTGAGTGAGGCAGTTCTGTGCTTATCCAAGTGAAAACTTGAGCATCTAAACAGTGACAGTGAGCTGAACTGCACTTGGTTCAGGGATTGATTTTTTTCACGTCTCAGCACTGCCACTCCTAAATTCCCTGCACACAAAAATTGACTCTGCTCTTTCTCACCCACTGTGTGCCAAAACTCTGAAAGCTGTAGGACAGAGCAAAGCAATGCCCTAAAACATCCCTTACAGTGCTCTTTAGTGGTTACCTGTTACAGTGCTGGTTTTGTCCCTGAACTGAGGCTGTGAAGGGGCTGTGCAGTGCTTTGTTTATGCTCTAAAAGCTTTTTCTCTGTCATTTACTCTTCCATTTGCATTGTTTAATTGGTTTCTTCCCATTTCAGCAGCAGGAGTGGTGTTATTGGAATGTATAATGCAATCCTTGTGACTGAGGACAAAACTGGGAGAGGGGAGGTCTTGGAAGCAAAGCCCTGAAATCTGTAGGTCTCTCCTGGATCACCAGCTTCCCAAAAGAGAGACATGCATTTTGCTGTCATAAATACATCCATTCCAAGGGCTTGCCCTCTGACTTTTCTTCATTATGTGTTTTCCTGTGGCATTTAGTAGTTTATAGTGTCCTTGTATGTGGTACTGGTGGCTTCAGTTTGTCATTGCAGCTGACAGTCCACCTTTCAAGGAGGAGGATAAGGCAAAATGCAAGTCACCCTTATAGCCAGAGCTTGGATAAAGTGAAACTCTGTAATGTGTACAGGACATAGAAGAAATGAGTTTTGCTTGAAAGGAAAGACTGGCAGTTTTTCCACCATGGATAAAATGCTAATGGGGGGAGAGAGAGAGACTCATACACCATGAGCTGGCATTTCTATTAGTCCCAGGATTTTTTAGATCTGACAGATGTTGAGGTATCTCAGTGTAACAGACCTTTGGTACAGGGAATATTTCAGGAAGGAGTAAGGAAGCACTGCTTGAGCTGGAGCAGTTGTAAATTCACACCCAACACCCTGTTTTTGTAGCACTCTTCATTTTCACAAGAGATATGTGATGCTGAGGTGTCCTACCAAACAAAGAACATTCCCAAAGAAATTCAGCCATTTGCTCACTTTTGATCTGACAAGGACATTTTTCTGTGGTTCATGTAAGTACAAAATGCTGTTTTCCTGCAGGAGGCACTTGGGAGAAAAAAGGCAGGTTGTTTTCAGGGAGCTCATGACAAGTGGATTTCCCACCTGGGTAAGTACAGTGTAATTGTGTGTTGGATGCCAGAGAAACAAAGGATTTGCACTTTAAGGTATTGTGTGAGGGATTAGTGCATCCAAGCTGAGACTGGAGGTGACCTTCTGGAATTAACAAACAAAGCGACAAATGGTGAGTTGATCCCATTTGTTCTCTTTCCCTTCATTGTTCCACCGACCTGACCAACAGATAAGCAATTACTGATTTAATCCAGCACTCGTTATGCCTGGAATCTGTGCACTGTGGAGGCATCAAAAGATGCCATATGTGTCCTTCCTGACTTTGTGACCCCTCTGAAGGTCTGTGCTTTGCACGTGCACCTTCCAGTCAGTTCATTGCTATCAAATTTTACAGACGTGGAACTCAACACAAAATCAAAGTGCTTGAACAAACTGTCTTGTGTTGATTCTGGTAGCGGAGAAACTGCAAATATATCACAAAAGATGTGGGTGGGTTCCACCTCGAAGTGCTTGCAATGAAGAAATCACTCAACAAACACATAATGATGGAGCTTGAATAGAGCTGGAAATTAGAGGTCCATCAAAACTGAACTGCTGTTGTTAATAATAACTTTGGAATAGGCCAGGCTGCATGGGGCCCTGAGCAACCTGATCTAGTGGAAGGCCCCACCACGATAGGAGGATTGGAACTAGATGATTTTTTAGAGGTCCCATCCAATAATTCTATGATTCTATGTTTTTAAGTACTGTTTTCAGCAGCATTTGAAGCTGACTCCCCTCCTCTCTGTCCAGCATGTCACCTGGTTTAGGAACACAGATGTGTTACTGTGGCAAAAAGGGGTAAGAAATCAAAATCTAGTTGTGTTGGAATTATGAATTTACCATGGATACTGACACAGACTACTAAATTCCAAATTCTTTTGGGATGGTGTTGTTACAGAGGCCTTGCTGTGGCCAGCCCTGTTCTGGCAGTGGTCACAGGTGCTTCAGAGCTGTCTCAAATCTGTGTCCAAAACAGGAGAGGTCAAGGCAAGATCCACTCATTGCTGTGTCCACTGATCCAAAAAGCTTCAGCCAGCTGGAAAAAGGGAAGGTAGTGATGAGAAGACAGCTCCTGAAATCCAGTTTTTGTCCTTCATAAGATGATGAAATTCACTCTCTTTGGAGCCATTTTGTGTATTTTGCATGGCATTGGTTGTTTCTCCATGGAAACCTGGATTGTTCAGCTAACAAGTGAGCCCTGCACCCTGTCATCTTGCAACATGGCCTTTCCAGAGATGTTCAACCCTCTCTCTAATAAGATTTTTAAGAGCAAGACTCCTGGTTTCTCCTAGAGGAGGTACCATGAACCCACGCTGCTGATGGGCTGCCCTACCCATGCCACGATGTTCAACTTTGGCCTTGGCTCCACTCACAGAAAAGGACAGAATTTCACCTGAGTCAGGTGGAAATGTTCTCTGCCCAGCTCCAAATGTGGGTACAAGGCAAAGTGACACCAAAGTGAATACCTGCTGCAGTTTAAATCCCCAACTTGGAGGCACTCAGACTGTTAGCAAGCGCACAGTAAATGGGCTGATGTCAAGAGGTGATAACGAGTGTGCCCACTCTGCTGAAGGTGACTTTTTACCCACAGTATGTGTCTTTTAAACCAGAGACAGTATTATTAAAGTTAAACATGTTGATTCAGTGGAATTTGGTATCCAGCAGAAGTGTATCTCTTCGGTGAAGCACTTTAAAAATAAATCAACAGCTTTTCTCTGACTCTCACGCTGACATTTCCTGCTCAGTAACAGCAAAATCCAAACAATAACATTCTGTTTTGTCAGAGTGAAATACCTGGCACCAGTGCAGCCTGAAAAGACATTTTAAAATGTTTCCCTTAGGATGAAAATTCTAATTTTCAGCGACCTCATTCATATTTTTTTAATAATAACTCGCATGAAAATGAGAATGTTGCAACAAGCCCTACATACAAAATCTTGGTATACCTGGTGAACATGAATTTATTTGAATGCCATGATGGAATCTGATTTTATTAGTCACTCTGTGGAGAATATGACAAATGCTGCAGTCTGGCCAAGTTCTGTTAGAGCTGATGGGCTTATCTCTGCTCAGTCTGAGCAGTGTCTTCAATGTGCTACAGAGATGCACAGAATTAGAGGCTCTGACCTAATTTGGTCTATTCCACCTGGGCTGCACTTGCATGCATTTGAGCTCAGGGAAAGATTTAACAATTTATCAGAGTGTCAGTGAGGGATAGTGTTGCAATGCCTATTTCCATCGTTTTGAACCAAAATGTTGTGAGATTTGCACAACTCTCAATTCAGCTCTGAGTGAAAACTCACAATCTGCTTCGGGGCCCAGATGCTTCCCCTGCCTTTGGCACTGTGAATTCCTTTGACTGCTTAAAATACTTCCCATGTTCCCACAGACACTTGCAACTTGCTGAAAGTTTGTTGAAAATCTGAGCATCCCAGAATGCTCAGATAGTCCTTAAATAATCCCTGTTTAACCCAAAGAGCAGATTTCCATGAGCTCCAGAGGACTCCAGGGCACAATTCAACTGCCTGAACAGAGGCATCTGATGCCACTGCTCTCCATGGGGATATGTGGTGGCTCCAGAGAGGAGAGAGGATTTAGGAGATGCAGCAGAGGCTCCAGAGGCTGGGCAGGATCCACCCACAGTGACTGGGATTAAAATGGGTGCTGAGACGTTTAGGCAGCTGAACTGGGAGTTGAATAGGGCTGTGCATTTCAGTTCTTGCCACATGTGCTTGTTAAAACATTTTTGAAAAGGTCCTTTCCCTCCCATCTCGTCTTTTCTCTTAAATTGCTCATGCAGAGCTTGTGCAGCCAAATTTTCTTTTATGCATCCTGTAACAGTGAGATTTATTTTCAGAGCCTGTAACAAGATCTGGCTGGGAACAAAGATGTTCGGGAGCAGCTTTACACTGAAGGGGTTTTTTTCAGGTTTGCTTTTGGTTTTGTTTTCTTGAATTGTTGGTAGGATCAAACCAAACCTCAGAAGGGGAATATATGATGGTTGAGAATTGACAAACATGGTTTTCATTCATAACTGTGTAATTCTCTGGAGGTTCAGAACAAGTGGGGTGGCAGCTCTGCCACCTATTCTGGCTCACCCAGTTAGCTTGCCTGATTTCTTTTATTTGTTGTGATAGTTAATTAGTGGCAGAGAGACTCTTCCAGGGGATGATTAATTCTTCCCTCTCTCATTTTAGCATCAACTGAACCACTCCTTGGAAATGGAAGTCTCTTTCCATTGCCTGGGAAAGTCATTTGAGCCAGAGTCTAAACTTAGGGTAGAGAAATGTCCTCTAAGTGACTTGAGCAGGGTTTTCCAGGGGGCCAGTGGCAGAGGAAGGAGTGAAACTTGTGTCTCCTTCAATCCAATGTGCTTTATAATCCCTTTGGATTGAAATCAGCCTAACTTGTACCTACAAAATGATCAAGACTCTTAGAGATATCTTTCCCATGGCAATTCTTGTCTGGAGAGTGAAAATCAGACAGAAGGTGGAGCTTAATTAATTAATTAATTAATTACTGTAAAATGCCAGGACCATATGATGGAAACAAGTCAATGGCAAGACAAAGAGGGGGATTCCATTCAGGAATGGGGTCTGATTCTAGGTGATACCAACATCTCTGTAAAAGATAACTAATCAAATACGAGGCAGTTACAGTTCATTAATAATGCATGTGCACTCTGCAAAACACACTGTCATGGGAAAATTAACAAATATGAAAACAAACTCATCAGGAGTGTTGCTGTAATTGAGTAAGGGATCCTGTTGTTTATCTCAAACAGATAAATAATTCAGAAAGCAGGAGTCACAGTCAGGCACTGCAGAAGATGTGATTAGCACAGATATTTGTGCACTCAGACTCATTACTCGGCTGAGTCTTTCCATTTAAGCACGCTGAGTTATCACCTCGTTCCTCAAAGGTAACATTCACACCTTCTTAACCACGGCTGCTTAAGCAAGAGTCGATGTTAAAGTGATTCATCAAAGTTCATCAAAGGAAAAGGGATGGTTTTTATTACTTGCTGCCTTTTTCCCAGGCTGGCCCTACAGCCCAGCTCAACTTGTCAAGTGTTGGATATGGGATAACAATGAATTCCCTTTTCACTTTTAAAACTCTAGGCTCAGTTTCCGAAGTGATTTTTTCCAAAGTGATTTACACAGAATCACAGAATTACTGAATGGTTGGGTTAGAAAGGACCTTGGATGGGGTTCCAACCCCCCTTGCCATAGGCAGGGACACCTTCCACTAGACCAGGTTGCTCAGAACCCCCATCCTTGGACACTTCCAGGGATGGAGCATCCACATCTTCTCTGGGCAACCTGTGCCAGTGCCTCACCACCCCAATTTCTTCCTAATACCTTATCTAAACCTGCCCTCTTTCAGTTTAAAACTATTCCCTCTTGTCCTATCCCCAGGACTTACATTCCTGGGGCCAGAGCAGTGTGAGGTGTGCAGGCAGGCTGGGGGACTTGCTCCCAGTGAAATCCATTGCAGTCCCATAAAGGGTTCTCACATTCTGCCCAGGCACTCTCTGTATCACCAGGCACCTCCACTGGGAGGCTCAACCCCTGGTTTGCCTCCAGGCTCTCACACCTCCCCTTCTGACCATTCCCAGAGCCACCCTATGTTTTAAAAATGGAGGAACAGAGCCAAAATCCCTCACAGGGGAGGTGTGTTTGGATCTATATCCCATCACCCCTCACAGGAGGACAAGGTAAGTGGCGTGGCCACGCCTGGTGCAGCACTTCTGTGCCTCTGGTTGCAGTTGTATCACTGTGTAAGCCAAGACCCATCACTCCTGAGGAGCAAATTGAATTTCTCCAGCCGTGGCACTGCCGTGGGAAACAAGCCTCTAATACCTGGTAGATTTTAAAGTGATCAGCTCACTGCCCTATATTCCTCAGTGCCTAGGTTTGGGAATGATACTGTGAGGCGAGCCAGCAAGAGCTGCCCTGCAGGAAGAGGGGCTCTGTTTCATGCTTAAATTACTAATTAAATTACTGCTATTCCTTCAGACCTAGATACCTAAAATCGTAGAATCATTAATGTTGGAAAAGACCTCCAAGATCATCAAGTCCTTCCTATTGCAATCTCTCTGTTCCCAGTCCTGGAGAGAGAGTCACAGTGCTGTAGGTTCCATTGAGAATGTGAACTATGAACTGGTCTTGAAGTTGCTTAGGAGGTGTTGCCCTGAACATTTATAGGTTCCTGGAGGGATTTTTCCAAGTTGCCTTTCTCTGACTTGAAGTTCTACAGAGGCTCTGCAGAGTCAGTAACCGAGATTTAATCCTGTCCAGTCCAAGTTCCCACCACTTGCAACCGAGAATGACCTAATTGCAGTTCAAGGCCATCAGGCAGAGTCCTGTTCAGATGAAAAAGAGCAAAAAGTCTTTAAAAAATGCCTTAATAAGGTCAAATCTTGGCTGCTGGAAATTAGCACAGCTTGATTATTACTTACATGCTTTGAGTGTCAAATACCAGCTGAGACCTGATCCTTTAGCTGGAGGCTCCCTGTCCTGGCTTTCTCTGGCTATTAGCAGTGTGAGTGTCAAGCTGAGCAAAGCCAGCTAATGAAGGCATCTCTCTCTAGAGGGAGTGATCCCTTTCTGCTGAAAGAAACATGTCCCAGTGCACAGAGATACCCACCCTTATTACTTCCTGATGTCTGGGTGAAGTGGGTTCACCTGCCCCAGGGCAGGCAGTTTCCTGAGCCACTCATGCATTTGCAAATGCTTCAGGTGGAGGGACAGCAATAAAATGCAGCCAGGAGCATTCCTTGGGAAGGAAATGAGCTGCCACCGCCCCTGCGTGCTCTGCATGAAGTGGGACACCTGGACAGATCCGTGTCCCCAGTGAGGGGATGTTACAATCCAGCCAGTGCTTCCCTAGGGAATTAATTTTTTTTAATGTTGGAATACGTTGAATCCAAAACAGAAGACCTTTTTCTTCACACAGCCCTTGACCATGTGATATCTTCCCATTAACTTTATTTTTTCATGATCCTGAATCGACCTAGGTAGAAAGGTCTAGAAATTGTCCGCTGCCACTATTGAATCTGAGATACAACTTGGTCTTAATTTCTCAGCTCATCTTGTTGATTTCAACTTAATTAACGAGATCAGTAAATCATGTCATTGGATGCAAAAACTGCTAATACAGTAATCTACTGGTTTTCAGGTATTAATCCATAGGGCCAACTAAAGAACCCACATAATGGCTCTATCCACCTGAAATTGCTTCTTTAATCTTACAATGACCTTGCAATGTGTTTTCTCCTCACCCCTGCTCTGGGCTGGTGTTGTGAATAGTTCCTCACCTGCTCTTACAGTGTATTTGGGAAGATATCAAATGTTTTATGGGCAAAGAACCGGGCATCCTGCTATCATATTTCCTATTGAGTGGGAAAGGCTGGAGCAATGTGCCATGGAAGGTGTCTGAAAGGAGGGAAGTACCAGCTGGTGATCATCACAATTAATGTACCACTGGGACCACAATAATTAGGAGGTACCACACAACAACACAGCAATGTTCAGCTTCTGGTTTGTCACTTTAGTGGAGTAGCTCAGAAAAATTTAGGAAAGAATTACATAATCACTTCTTCTCTCTCACCCCCACGCCCTCTGCTAGTAATGAAACTTTGAAGTGGGCCAGAAGAGAATGACTGGAGGTCTCATTTTTTTTGTTGATTTATTTTATTTATTCCTACTGCCCTAGCCTCCAAGGCTCTTACTGTATCAAAGAAATATGTTCCAGATTGTTTTTTTGCTCAAGGGTTGATTGAGTATTTTTTGTTGCATTGGACTGTTCTTGTGTGGGCCTTTGCAATCTTTGATTTGTTATTCGATTTGTGATCCAATATTGCAGATAATGAGTCCTGCTCACACTGTGACTTGGCAACGGTTGCAATTTTTGTTAAAACGTCTTCAAACCCCTCCCAGTTTTCCTGAGGTGGCTCAGTCACTGAAATCACCTTTTGTTTACATGCTCTCCCTGCAACAAAGAAAAGACCAGGGTGACCCTAAAGCTGCCAGCTCCAGTTATTCAACCCCGTGCCTCTTCCACAGAAGGGGTTTGTTCCTTTTTAAAATATAAGATCTTTTTATTATGTTGTGTTTTACACCCATGAAGCCTGGATTGTACTTTTGAGCTGCCACACTGAAGAGAACAAAAGTTAAAGAAGTGACCTGTTATTTGTGGTTGCACAAATTTCTTCTGGCCTCTCCTGGACACCTGCTCTCCGACCTTGGCAGAGTTGCCTGATGATCAGCATCGATGTCTATCTCTCTTTAGGCTTTTGGGCCTGAAGAATTGTTGTTCAATGGCCCTAAAATAAGCTATGAAATGGATTTTTGGCCATTATAGCTCTTAAGCACTCTTTGGTCACCGGATACAGCAGGTATATGAGCAGCCTCTGCAGGGTTTTTCCACTGCAAGGGGAAAACTCTTCAGCCTTGACTTGTTGGACTGCACACAGAAAAACTCAGGGAATTTGACCTGCTAGCACTAAGGCATCTTTAAAATTTATGACTACTCAGTGACTTGATTTTCCATGACTTCTGCTGAGCTCACAGAGGCCACAGGAGCAGCTGTGGTGGCCACGTCTTCTCATGGTCTTCGTGGTGCCTCGGAGGGAATAACAGCAGTAGGTCTGTAGGAAAGCTGTGAAAACTTCCCTCAGCTCAGCAGCTTCTCCGAAATTCTGCTTTCTAGCAGTTATCTCAAGGGAAGGGAGATGACTTCTGGTGACTCACTCTGAGGAGACTCTCAAGGAGTCCCATGAAATGGTCTTCGGAGAGCTGGGAGCATCCGACAGCTGCAACGGAAAACGAGCGCGTTTAGCTTTGATGTGTTTGATGCAGGACCAGTAATTTCATTTTTGGCATTATTATGGCAGCAAAACATGTATTAACAGGCCGTAATTTATTTTTAAAAGGAGAGCAAGAATGTTTACTGTCTTCCTGGTAATGCAATTGGCCTGTTCCGCGTTCATCCATCAGGCATGACAGCATCTCCTATTTCTATGCAGATTTGTCATTTAAGTGAATTTTCTGTAGGTGCAGAAGGGGAGGGGTGTTCCTTCTTTTAGTGTACACCTATAATTTATTTAGATCAGATCATTTTCCTGCAGGGAAGTAAAAATAAAATCTTTGTTTCTCCTCTGTGACAAGAACAGAGTTTGCAAAGACAGTCTCGTTTCTTGTCTCCTTAGAGACAGAGTTGGCAGAGTGGGACCTTCTGTGCCCCTCTGAGCATCACTGAAATTACCACACAGTCAGACTTTGATCAGCAGAGCCGTAGCTAGGGTTTAGAAGCATTTTCCCTGGACCTAAATATTAAAGGCTATTCCAGTTTCTGACTTTCCATTTTCTTGGGAGGGATGGTGAGGAGCAGGCAGAAGGCTTAGGGACCATTTAGAATCCCAGAATCATTAGGGTTGGAAAAGACCTCCAAGATGATCAGGTCCAACCATTAACCCAGCACCACCATGTTCACCACCAAACCATGTCCACAAGTGCCACATTCACATGTTTTGAGCCCTCCCATGGATGGTGACTCCACCACTGCTCTGGGCAGTCTATTCCAACACTTGACAACCCTTTCAATAAAGAACTGGCCCCCAGATCCTGCTCACTCAGGCTCAGTTACCAAGCTAAATTCCCATAAAACCTGACAAGATGTCACTAATTTTCTCTCCTGCTCTTCACTCTCCTGGTGTCCCTGCACAAAGACATGGAGTAAAATCTTTATGCAATGAGTGGCAAAATTCCCACTGACTCCGGTGGGTCCAGGATTTCATGTTAGACCTAATATTTCCCCTCTTATTAAATTAGTGGGCTGAACTGTTCTCAGTGGTGTATTGAGAAAGAACAGTTCTTTCCACTGCAGGAAATGGCAAGTTCAATCCTACGTCCTGCACTATTTATAGGAGACCCACATCCTCTGTCCTGCCAGTGGAGCTCCTTTAATGCTGGTGAACTCCTGTGACTTCTTACCAATGGGAATCTCTTTCTACTTGGTCCTCAAGCTGCTGGAAAGGATTAGCCCATAATTAAATTTCTTCAGTAAAAGGTTTTCTTCACTGTATAAAAGAAATCTACCTTTTTGGGAACGCATCACTTTTGCTGCTCCTCTACTGTAAATCAGAATAATTATGCAGTGATTTACTGTACACTTATATTTTTTTGCCAACACAAAGTGAATTAACAGGTTTAATTTTCTTTTGTGGCACCCAGTTAGGCTGGTTGATGTTATCTGGGAACCTTGCCCAGAGGTAGCGTGTAAGACATTTTGCGTCTGTCAAATAACAAAATACCTCCAAACAAACTCATCCCCCCTCCTTTTTCTGTATCTGAGCTCCTGAAGAGGATGTGTTCAGAATAAATACCCAGAAATCTGACAAAGAACACAAGAAACCTCAACACTAACCCCTGAAAACAGGGGAATTCTACGAGTTTCTTCCTACTTTTCTTTCCCCTCCGGCAGATAAAATATTTATTGCTTGGCAACTGCAGAAGGGGTAAGTGTTTTGCATCCCCAACTTCTCTTTCCCTTGGCGTGGATTAAGAGGGCAGCAGAATTTAAAGGCAGTTTTAATGAGCTGGGAGGCCGTAATTTATAGATCTGCCTTGAGAGATGCAGACCTGCCATCTGCACTGCGCTTTGCTGGGTGTGAAACTTCGCTCAGGGAACCCGATTTCACACTGCTTAAAGGCAAGCAGCTCCATTCTGCTGCCTCGTGGCACCGAGTCAGCCTGGTCCTTCACCTGCTGCTCTCAGAGCACACCTTGAGACTGCAGGTACAGCAACACCTCCATCAGTGTCAGTCCCCTCGACCTTGCATGAATTTTCCGTGTACGTTTAACAGAGTCCGTTCTGTTTGACCTGTGTGTGTGGTGAGAGGGACAGAGCATCATGGAATGTCCTGACTTGGAAGGGACCAACAAAGATCAGTGAGTCCAGCTCCTGGCCCTGCACAGAACAACCCCAGAATCACAGCTTGTACAAGCGCTTCTTGGACTCCAGAGACTGAGGGATGTTGCCCTGATCTCACCTGGGTGGAAAATGGCCATAAAAGTGCAGCCAGCCTTGCTGGTTTCTCAGGAAAAAAGAAGAGGCAACAAGCAAATGTTGCATTTCAGTAGGTTTAGTTCTGTATTAGCTGTTGGTGGATGAAAGACAGGTCATGCTTGCAGTGTGAGGGAGTCCAGATCTGTCCATGTCATCAATTTAAACTTTACTCACCTGAGATGTCATCCAAATAGGCAACACCTGGGCAGAGAGGTCAGGAACCTCCCAGCCAATGTTCTGTAGGCTGTGTTGGCCTCATGGCAATTTATTGGTGGGACACTGTGTTTCTGAGGTCCCATACACCAGCACTCAGCTGTGCTGGGTATCTGCCCTCAAAATCTTAAAATAACAGAATCACTTAGGATTGGAAAAGACCTCTAAGGTCATCAGGTCCAACCATTAACCCAGCACTGCCAAGTCCACCACTAAACCCTGTCCCCACGTGCCACATCTACATGTTTTTTTGAACAGTTCCAGGGATGACAATTTCATTGCTTCCCTGGGCAGCCTATTCCAGTGCCTGACCACCCTTTCAACGAGGAAAACGTTCCTAATCTCTGATCTAAACTTCTCGTGGCACAACTGGAGGCCATTTCCTCTCATCCTGTCACTTGTTACCTGGGAGAAGAGAATAGCTTCCACCTGGCTATGCTTTGTAGACACATCTAATTTCAAACAAACAAATAAACAAACAAAAAACAAACCAAAACCCAAACCTGTTCTTATTTCCTCTTAAAGGAGTATTAATACCACATTCAGCTTTTTTAGTGCTTTTATAGATCTGCCTTGAGAGATCTGGCCTTTGCTTTTGTCTAATGCTTGAAGGGCCACTGGAAGCCAATTCACCCTGGAATAAACCTCGATCCCAAGGGAGCTGCCAGCAGAAACACAACTATGCCAAGAAAGGAGCCAGTCAGGCTTCTGCTCTGTGGGGACTCTGGGGCATTTGTGTCCTGGGAGACTTGCTGTTACCTGATACTGCTGGGAAAAAAAAAAAGCCTGGAAAAACCAACAACCTCCATCCTGGGGGCTGCGTTGAGCTGTGCCATAACAAAAGCCCTTACTCTTAGGTAAGGACTAATTTTCCAGCAGGGGAATTGGCAGCTCTGAAAAGCCCAGGTTGCTCCTGGCTCAGCCATTTCCCTGCTTGGGAAGGTTTCCATCCCACAAGAAGGCAGAGCATCTTTCCTGTTCCTCCACACGATCTGTATGCAAGGAGAGGCTGTGCTGGGATCAGACATGGGGGTGACTTCTTCACCATTTCTCTTGCAGCACTCACAGGGCAGAAACCCATGGTGTGCTGCACTATATTATCCCAACTACCCCATGAGGTTTCTTTTTTCCCCCAAAGGAGTTACAAACCTCAAGCTGCACTCTGTCTTTCTCTTTAGCACTGGAGGGAGATGGTACTCCATAACCAATCTGCTCCTTTAAAAAGAAGTTTTCCATGAGCTCTGTGGGGTCTCTGGCACGTTCTCTGTAGTCTGTATTTATTTTTCCTTTGTGCCTGCAGCTTCAGTTGGAATAATTGCTCTTTTTTGTCATGGTGCAAGGTGAGCTGGCTCCCCAGTGTGCTTGAGGACCTTCAGAAATCTTCCCATCTATTCCAGAAGCAAGACAGAATGCATTGCAAAGCGCTTGCCTGCCACCCCCAGCAAAATTTGAGCATGGGAAATATAAAATGACAGATTATTCAACCCCTAGATAGGCCAATTAAAGGGGAAAACCACAACTCAGCAGCAAAGGCTGTGCTAGTGTTGTTATAGCTGGGAAAGGGTTGCTTGAAAAAGGACTTCTTCATCATCTAGCATTTGGAAGTCAATGGCTGCACTGGGACTGGCTTAGAACAATGCCCTTTTGTTGAAAGGAAACTTTGGTCCCCCTGGAATTGCAGCCTACGTTGGGCAGCACGAGGGAGCGGCGGGGGAATTGTCCTGCCTTGCTCCCAGCCAAGTGTCATCCCCCAGCTGGAGATCCCAGTGCCAGTCAGTGGCAGCTCTGGGAACAGCTGGGGAAGAGACATTCCTTGGTCATATGGATAAATGCAGCCCAAGAGTGGGCTGAGTTAATTGGATTTTGAAAGTAATGGCAAAATGTTTAGTTAGTTTGAGAAGGCAGTGGCACAGATGATTGAAGAAGTGCATGGAAACAGGAGCTGAGTCTTCTGATTTGCCTTTAGAGGGTTTAATACTGTGGACTTTCTTCACTGAAAGAGTGGTTAAACATTGGAACAAGCTCCCCAGGGAAGTGGTGGAGTCATCATCTGAGGAAGTGTTGAACAAATGGGTGGATGTGGCACTTTGTGATCTGGTTTAATGGACACAGTGGTTTTAGTTCAAAGGTTGGACATGATGGCCTTGGAGGTCTTTTCCAACCTTAATGTCTCTATGATCCTGTGGGTGTTCAGCCATTGCCCTGTAAGCTGCCCTCCAAAATCTGAGCAATGCAATGGGCAACTGTTTCCTGTCTGAGAAGGAAAAGCACAAAGGTCAGCTCTGAAATTGTGCATATCCCAGGAAAGAGAACAAGCCCTTCCAAAGGCTGGGGCTGCTGTGGATCCAGGGACACAGCTGGACCTCATTTGCTCCCAGTCATCACTGGACAAACACCACATCAGCAGTTGCAGAGGGGGTTGTTGTTGTGCTCAATAAATAATCCATAGCTGCATTCCAGGCAGAGCACCTAATAAATGGGAAAACATTCTGCAGTAATAAAACCCAATGATATCTAAAACACAAAGCAACTGAAGCTGGAGCAGCTTTGCCTCAGCTCTATAAAACGAGGAGTCACACAGAGATTTGGAAAAACCTTTTTTTTTTTTTTTTTCCCCAATCTGGCAAGTGCTGTCTCAAGCAGTAAATCCCAAAGCCAGGATGCCTGGGGGTACTGCCTTGGGAGCAGCCAGTTTAATTGTGATAACTCAGGAAAAAAAGCAAGTCACTGATTCTTCTAGTTAATGCAGAAAGGCTCCTGCATTACACACTGCCTTGTCAACTCTCAGAAAGTCAGAGGTCAGGGCAATCAGATTTACATTTGCCTTGCCAGCCACCAGAGGTGTTGGTGCTACCAGCTGCTGATCCTTCCAGCTTCCATTGCATCACTGCTCTCTGGCTGTCATCTGCTCCATATAAAAGTCTTTACTGGACCTCAGAGACACTCTGGCTTTTCCTTTTTAGGCAAAAACAAACAAATAAACAAACTATTCAGCTTTGCCTGGGTGGTTTCTTTGTGCTTCTGAAGAGGAAGGGGAGTTGTTGGGGTTTTTTTCCCAGCCCCTGCCTTGAAAAGTTTTTCACTTGCTTTTCCCAAAGTGCCTGTGATTTGAGGCAAGACCAAAAACATGATTAAAAAGTTCTAATCTCCCAGCCATTATATCTGATAGATATGTGAGAGAAGGTGTACAGAGGGACATGTCTTTATTTGTCATCCAGTAGGGCTGAAATTGCAATTCCTGCTGTAGAATTGGTCTCTGTTTTGCAAGTGCTGGCAGGACAAGAGAGAAACCTTTTTAAAGGCTGTGGCTCAGTTTATGAGAATAAATGCAAAACATACAAGAAAGGTATAAAAAGGGATCTGGATTTTTCCTGCTGTTCTGCAGAGAAAGGCCACAGACACTGTTCTCATGGTCTGACTCTGCTACTGCCTCAAGCCTTACACCAGTAACACATCAGAGATTGACACATCTTTAACTTTCACGTTAATTCTTTTCAGCAATGAAATGAAGAGCCCTCCACCATTTTTGTCAGTGGAGATCAGGGTTCTACATGAAGACCTGAAAAGACATCTAATATTTGAGACCTCTGAAACATAACATTGAGCTACCAGGCATGAAACAGGACCCGTAGCAGATTTGAACACATCCCTAGCAACTGTTAGGGTAGCCCAGCTCATTTTTTGATGACACTGAAGTGGCTGTTCAAGCAGCTGAACTGTGCTAATAGGTCAGATTCTGCAGATTAATGCCTAAAACAGCTCAGTGTAGCTGGGCCTTTGGGCTCAGCTCTGCAGGGGGCTTTGCCTTCTCAGCACTGAAGTGAAGGGCTGCTGCTGCTGAGCCTTCTGGTGCTGTTTCAGACAAGCTCATCCCTTCCAACATCCCCCTGATTAATAAGTTGGAACTCATTCTATCCTGTATTTCTGGAGTTAATTAGTGAGACATTGGCACAGGTTGCCCAGAGATCCCATCCCTGGAAGTGTCCAAGGCCAGGTTGGGCAGAGCTTGGAGGAACCTGGGACAGTAGAAGGTGTCCCTTCCCATAGCAGAGGTTTGGAACTGGGTGATCTTCAAGATCCCTTCCAACCCAAACCATTCTATGATTCCAGGATTAAAACAAGAGTGCGAAGCACTAAAAACTACTACAGTTTTTAACATCTGGCCTAATTACGTTCTCAATTAGCCCAGTATTCCCTCAGAGGGGTATGAAAAATTACCTTGGCGTAAGTCACCTGCTGTCAGTTCATCCTCCTGATAGTCTGGTGTTGCTGTATTGCTGATGGAGCATCCTTGTGTGATTGTCAATAATTTGCTGAGGATTTCCACCCACTGTCCTGATTATTATGTATGCATGATGGGACTTATTTATTCACGTCAGCAGGAACAGCTTGGGACTTTATAATCAAAGTTTTGCCATGTAAACAAAGGAAAAGAGTGACTGAGACTGCACAGAGCAGCAATAATATTTAAGTCCCATCATGGAAGACCTGGACCACAAAGATGAATTACCTAATCCTTCCTGACCCTGGACTCTCAAACTGACCACTAATATTTGAATTAAATAATTTGTCTCCTCAAGTGAGTCATTCTATACATTTCTCACATACATTTTTTTTTAAAAAATGTGGTTTAATTTCCTCAAACAGGCAAAAGAAAAACAATATTGAAACAAAATGCAGCAAAGTTCGCTGAGAAAGTTTTCCCAAAGTAAATTGCCGTAACACAGAAATTTATCTGGCCCACAGTTAATATCTACTATTTGTTAAGCATTTTAAGACCATACACATTAAACCAGTGTGATTTAAACTGTGGTTAAAACATTTTGAGGAAGAGCAAGCATCTTGTTTTTAATTATGACACTGTCACTTAGGAGCCTTCAGGCTCCTGTGTAAATAAACTTCATCAGCTGCTCCATGACTGTCTGTGTTCTTGCCTTTACCTTTCACAAGACAGTGATGGTAAATAACAGACAATTTGAATTTCTCTTTTCCTAAGGGATAAACTGCCTTCTGTTTACATCTCAATCCTGTGCCCAAGAACATAAACAACTACCACAGAGCACATGATGTGCACGATCTTGCTGATGGGTCAAATCCCTGGAATATCAATAAGCACAGGACCCAGATCTTCAAAGGGACTTGACTCCTGCTGACAGAATTTGATTTGGGGGACCTGGGACATTGTTGCAAATTGATGTTCCACACCCACGTTCATAAGTCACAAGTGAAAATTTGATTTAAGGTCCTATAAGACGTAACTCTTTTGAAAATGTTGCCTCTCAGAGGCATGACTTATCTCAGCTAAACAGCCTTAAAAGTGATCACGCTCTGGCACCATTCCTGGAACTAAAATTAAAGGCAATCTCTTGGCCTGGGAAGAACCAGACAAGCCTCAGAAGGTTAATTTTCAGCCATTTTCATCCTCTGTGTAAAGAGAAGATAAGGGAAAGACAGGAATCAGGACTAATAACAGCCTGTTCTTTATTGAAGTTCCTAATCATCCTGTTAAGTAAATTAATTTTTATATAGAGGGGTATAGAAGAAAGGCATCAATGTTTAATTACACCTAATGCTTTGATGCTCAGGGCAATACCAAAGCAGGTGTTTGTGTTGATGACTGTGGTTTTAATTGTACACATCTCAGACAGGAGTGTCTGTAATAAATGTGTAAGGGAGACATTTTCCTGTTAGGAAAAGAAGAAGAACTGGGCTTCTTGGGGTAGATTTGCAGTGCTTGAGATCACCTGAGTGTTCATGATCTTCCTTAGTCAAAGCTGTGTAAGGCTTTATCTGCAAGGACAGGCTAAGTCTGTCCTCAGACAGGAGCACCTTGGCAAGTGATCTGCCCATGTGGTGGGAAATCCTGGTTGATTTTTCTGTTTCTGATGTTCTTTGCCACTTTGTCCCATCACCTTGCCCTTGGCAGATACAACCAGTTACCCTGCAGTGGTTATACATGAGTTCTCCACTAGCAAAATGGGGGAGAAGGAGCAGTGGACAATGCTTTTTTTCCCCATTTCTGGGACTGGAAACCATGGGAAAATTGCTCCTGGACAACGTCTACCTGACACAAGGACTACAGTAAATAATTCTGAGGTAGGAACTGGGATAAAAAGGCATGGATGAATGGGAAAGAGCAGCCCATCTGCAGCAAGGCTAAGCAGGGCTTTGGGGTTACTCCTCTTACCTGCAATTTGCAGGTGTAGGCTGCCTGGTCTGGCTTTATCCCACCACAACATGGGCTCTGGGACAGAGAAAGATCTGCCATGGGCACATGAGTGACACCAGAGAGCACAGTCACATCACTGGGACATCTGGATTGGGATAGGAGTCTGGAGGAGCCCTTGCTTACCCTTCTTGGGGCCAGGCCAGGAGCTGCCTCACCGAGGGAGAATTCTAGGAGACCTGGAAATATGCCAAAAGACATGAAGCAAGAGTCCCTGGGCACACAGATCCATGACCAGCTCCTAGGTTCTGCAGTCTGGGAAGCCCAGGAGAACTAGTTCAGAGGCTCTGCTTCCTCAGAGATGCCTATATTTAGTCTGATGAATTCCTGTTTAAGAGCAGAGAGTTTTCACTGGCTGAGCTGGAGGCAAAACAGATGCTCAGCCCAGCCAGGAGGCCATTACACTGTGATTATTATTACTCTGTGCTTAATTTCCAGCTCTCTGGTGCTTGTCAGTGATGGATGCTGTGACAAAAAAAGCCCTCAATTCTGCAGATCAGTGAAAACATACAGGGATGTAATTCTCTCCCTTTATTTTAGTAAATCTCCATTGTTCAGGTAAACCATCTGGTCATTATCACATATCCACACTTAGGCCCTGGAGGCCTCAGTCCAAGTTAGGATAATCCACTGCTGAGCTGATAATGAGGGGTGACGTGGTAAAATTAATTTATTTTTTTTTTATATCGTTAGAAGTATTAAAAAGCCATTTGGTGAGATGAAGTTGTTGTTATCACAAATAAATTACAGTTCAGCGGGAAAGAATTCCATTGAAAACTGATTGGCTGTAAAATTAATAACGTTTTGGGCAACATGCCCGCTCCTGGCACTTGAGAGAAGTGTCAGCCTGTGGCAAGTGATCCCACCAGTCCCAGATAGCTGTCCACATCCCACCTTCTAGGAATCATGTGTTAAATCTTGCTCCTGGGTATCTGGCATGAATTCCCAAATATTGTGGAAGAAATGTGCTCTCCGGGCAGAGCTCCACAGGGGACATTTGCCCATGTGAAAGGCTGGCAAAATGCCCACCTGCCTCTCCCATTCTCCAAATAGGGAGAAGCAAACCCCATGAAAGGTATTTCCACTTCAACTCTTTCCACTCTGGTGTGTCATATAGACAGGAGGAGAGGGGTATTTTGATTACCCAAAGGTGAATTTTAGCCTGAGAGTCTGGAGTGTTGTCAGCTGCCAGTAATTTGAGCAGCAGTGCCAAGTGCCCTTATATAAACAATTACAGCAGCAAATAAGAGTCAGGACAACTTTTTTTTTTTTCTTTTCACATGGATAACTGGGGGAAGCTATCCCAGATCCTGTCTGTTGATACAGGATGTGCCTTCATCCAAGGAATACGCAGTTTTCTTCTACAGACCCCAGTCTCCTTGGACTTTAGCGAGATGATAAAAGTATGTTGTGTGTGCTCGGGGATTTTTTCCCTCCTGTTCCATCAGCATGGGCCCATTTAGGACAAATTGAGCAGGATTTTTGCATGAAAACTTCTTTTCATGATGAATTCCCATTTCTCAGCACTGAGGATGGCTGTGGGGTCAGGAGGGGATGGACACAACCAACATCCTGCCCTGCCTTCAACATCAGTAACTTCTCCCCAAAGTTTGATTGTTTCCAATCTCTCTTTCTGTCAGCTCTATCTTCCTGCCCATCCCATTAAGCAGAGGTGATTTCCACAAAAACTCCCCAGTGGAATTCCAGAAAATCCTGTTCCTAATCTAGATTTCATGGTTACAACAGATAAATACCGTGGTTATGCTACCATTAAATCGTGTAGAGAAGGAATGTGTTCAAACAAGGCTCTTTGTAGTGCATGTAACTGTGTCAGTTCATTCTCCTTCAGCAAATATGGAGTCATAAAAATGCCACTGAAGGTTTTTTTTATATATATATATATATATATAATATATATATTTATATATATATTATATATATATGAATATATTTTTTTTCAAGGAAGAAACAGTAAGTACCCTCTGAGATCACAAATCCTCGCCCCCACAATAAAACTCATATCTGTAATTATCACTCATTTTTAAAGTTGTCCAAAAATACAATTGACTTGAAGTTATTGCTTGTTTCTTCCAGTCTCAGAACCAACTGCAAGAGATTTATCCACTTTCAAAATATCTTTGCAAAGTGTCAGCACCAAAAGGCAATTAAACTGGAGCTCAATGAGAGATGATGAAATGAAATTAATTAGAAAATGCATATTAAAAAAATAGAGTTTTTTGGCAAAAAATACATCTGTCTTTAAATTTAGATGTGCTGCAGTGATAGTGATGAAGTGTTTGAATCCACTTGTGATACTCTGATGAGAATATCACAGTGGGAGACAGTACTGCGGTAGTTGATCATGAAGAGTGAAAAGTCCATTTCCTTAAACTGCCACTTCAGCTTCTGTGGGGTACCAGCTCTAAACTACCTCTTGGGGGAACTCCCTTCACTGGCACATGAAGGAATTCTGAAGAGAGGAATCTTGGGCCTTACCCATCAGTTACCAAACACAGCCTGGAGCAGGGATTTCGGGTGGTGGAAGTGGTGAAACAAAGGGAATTCCAATGGCAGCGGTTGCAGTGGTGTCAAGGCACCTATTATTGGAATCCCTGTTTTATTTTGGGGAAAAACGTAGGAGTTTACTCCTCAAATCTGAATGGAAATTAAAAAAATAAATGATGGGGCAGGCATAATGGTTCCAAGAAAACCCTACTCACAGGACATTTCTCGTTCACAGGTTTCAATTGTGGATGTGGGATGGTAGAGGGGCACCCAGGGCAGAGCACCCAGGAGAGGACTCTGAGCCTCTGAGCCCTTTCCTGGCCTGTTATCCACTGAGATGGATCTACCTCATCAACAACATGACACCAAAGGCGACAGGGTCAAGCTTCCAGCTCTGTTCCCCACTACTTCGTTTAGTATTCCAGGTTACCCTGTAAATCCAGTTTATGGATCAGATTTACAGCAAGATCTGGAGCTGATGTGCATCTTCTCGACTTTTAGAAGGTCACAGCCTCCTGTGGCTTCAGCTGTGTACAACAAAACCAAAGCTGACCAGGCTTTCCCAATACTTTCTGAATATGCCTCCTCAAGCTGCTGTGGTGTGTGGTGACTGTGCATATGCTGCACATTTTTAAGCTGTTGGTGCCATTGCATAAAACCCAAATTTTAGGTTCTGACAGTATGGGCAAAGTGTTTTTTCTCTTAGCCTGCTGATTTTGGGTCCAGCCTCCTCGGCAGGCACCTCTTGTCTTGAGAAGGTAATCAGTGTGAAATGATGAGAGCGTGAGAGGGAAGACAGCATGAGGCGTCACTTTGAAGGAGTTAGACTGGATTATAGCCCTAAGGGCACCGGTGTTTTCTCGGTGTCATTTCAGATCATTTCGGATCTGCCTCTGGATGGCCGTGCATCTGCATGGCAATGGAAAATTACCTCGGCAAAACGTGTTGTCACAGAGCAGCAGGGTGTTGATGTCAAAATAGAGCTGATTGCTGTCCCAGCTCACTTAGATCAGCAGCGTGCTCACCTCCCTCACGGCGTTTTCCTTCTCCTGTACCACTGCCAAGGCAAGGGAATGAATCTTTCCAACATCCTTATGGCTGCAGTGGGACCTGGAGTGTCACACACCAGTGATGTAGGTGGAAAAGTGTCTGTCAAGGCTGACATCACACACTGTTCTTATATTGTTCCCAACAAACACAGCTTATTCCCTGCTCCATGTGAAATCCCCAGCTCTGATCCTCCCACGAGGGGAGAATCCAGTGGGACTGGAGGGATTCACAGCAAGGAGAAATCCTTTGGGACCACTTAACACCCGAGTGGTGAAAATGGCTCTGCCTGCTCTCTCTGTTCCAGTGCTGTAACAGTTTATTTTCCATGTGTTACCTGGTCCCTGGAGTCTTACACATTTATAGCCAGAGGCAAGACAGGCTGTTGGCAGAGACAGGGAATGAAATTCCATAGGCTGCTGGGCTTTCAGCAGAGCACTTGGATTGCTCATTTGTAAAGGCTGGTGCTAATGCCAGGCAGATCTGGATCTATTTGTGTGCTTCCCTGAAGTGAGCAGCTAGTGTGTCATCCCTTGCTCAATCCCTCACTTTGCACAAACCCCAGACAGACCCCATGTCCCCCCGGTCCTCTCTGTTCTGCTCCCACTTTTTGGAGCTCTTTGCTCCTTTCCCTCTTGGATTTATTGGCTATGTGATGTCTCGGATCTGAAATCCTTGAGTTTAGGGCTCTGGCCACTGCCTCATGGCTCCATCCAGATATTCCTTGGCTCACCCTTCAGCTTATGGGCTTGTAGCCCATGTGTTTTCTGCACACTCCCATTCCTATTTGTTTTTTTTTCCCCCCTACCTTATCCTTAATATAAAAATCACTTGTGATTCCAGCACCTCGACTCCAGCCTATAAACTGATCTGGAGACTTCAGACTGCTGGCACTGAAGTTCCACGGGTTCAGTTCCCTTCCCATGAGAAATGCTGGCATCTTTGTGAGGGAACTTTGGGACATGTACCTGCACACATATATATTGCATAAAACGTGTATATTTTTCATCCCACATGAGCTGGCACGAGGGGAGAATAGGGAGGCTCCAGAGTTGTTGGATTATCATGAAGAAGAGGCATAATGAGACAGGTGTTAGCACCCCCACCCAAGTCCTCTAACATCAACAGAATCGCAAAAATGGGATGAAATCAGCCTGTTTATTCCCATACTCAGAACTGTATTTGTAGAGGAAAGGACCAAACTGTGGCAAGATCACATCTGTAGTCAGATGTGCTGTCCTGGTTTCCTGACCCATGCAATGCGTTCCTGTGGGAACCCCTGCAAGCAGTTCAGTGTTGGATCTTCTGGAAATTTAGGTAAAATCTCTCAGTCTCTGGCTTGGACCTGTGTATCCTGTTGCTTTGCACCTAAACTGCATCCACATGTGATGGGAGGATCGGTGGAGATGCTTTACATGAGCTGGGCCATTCTTATTGACATGCCATTAATCACAGAATCGTGGAATCATTAAGGCTGGAAAAGATCTCCGAGATCACCGAATCCAGCATTTCCAATTCCACCACTAAACCATGTCCCCAAATGTCACACGCCTTTCTGAACACTTCCAGGGATGGCAATTCCACCAGTTTCCCAGGCAGTGTGTTCCAATGCCTGACCACCCTTTCAGTGAGGACATTTTTCCAATCTAAACATCCCCTGGTGCAACTTGAGGCCATTTCCTCTTGTCGTGTCCTTATGTTTCTTTGTTGACTCTGTGAAATCTGTTCCCTTCTCACAGGCTTATTTGTGTTTAGGATGCTGTCCTTAGGCTGGAAACACCCTTTGGAGCAGCAATGCTTTTTCCATCTGTGCTGTGCTCAGTGAGGAGGCTGAGCTCATATTTTACACTGAATTAAAAGCAAGAGCCTCCCCTGCAGCTGCAGCATCGCTGTCTCGCTGCCACGTAGCAGGTGAGAGGGAAACACACTGTGGGCAGCTTGTGGCCTGACAGGGACCATCTGTGTGGCTGCTGACACGTAATTTAAGCACTTTTTCACCGTTCCCAAGTTATGTTGCGAGAAGAAACCTGCAGGAGATGTTGGGGAGCTCTGACACAGAGCAGTCACAGGGGCTCTGGGCAAGACTTTTGGATCTTATTATAATAAAAGTTACCTCCGTGGCTTCTTGAAATGCCCACTCCTCTCCGTGGACCAGTTATTTTTAATGAACTGTCAGTGTTTGGCACATGAATAAAATTGAACATTAGCAAAAACCTGGTGCACAGGCTGATTTGAAGAACTCTGCTAAACATCAAGCATCAGGAATGGGCAATATAGAATAGAGTCACTCCAGGGTGGGCTGCTTTCAAACACAAAGCCAAGGATGAAATAATAAGCTGCCTGCACATTCTGGTTTTTTTTGAAATACAGCTTTTAAAACCTTTCTATCTCAAAAAAACACTTCCCCTCTCATATCCTTCCCAGGATAAGGGATATAGTCATGTTCTTGAAACGCTGTTAGTGGCAGGTGGAGCAGTGGAGGTGTTTCTGACACCCTCTCAACAGACAAATGCCTGGAGAATCTATACAATACCTTGCTGCTGGCTACTGGGGTAGCTGTTCTTCCTTTCTCCTGGAAGCAGGGGGTGGGCACATGACAGTCTGTCCTATTGCACAAGCTCTGATCTGCAGAGCCTTTCCATGGCAATACGGGCAGGACCTCAAATGTAAGGTCTCCACCCTTCAAGCTCCTCAGAGCCCTGCCAGCATGAGGAGGGCAAGGAATTTGGCCTTTTTGTATGTCTGGGACAGGGAGCAGATTGGTGACATATCTGGTGTCTGCAGAGGTTTTTATTTGCATTTCAGAGTCACCTCAAGGAAATTCTTGCAGCGCCCCTGGGGAGGAGGTGGCTGTGTCACTGACACTGTGTCACCCAGATAAATGCCAAACATTCACTCTCACCTTTTCAGAGCAATAGCAGCCTTACCCCAGCACATCTCTAGGGATTAATGGCTGTCTAATTTGCAAGATTGCTGAAAAATCCATAAATTACTGATGGGACTCGCACAAGGTTGCATAAAGAGGCTTGTCCCTTCAGAACAACGAGGGAGGCAGCTCTGTTCCCACTCTCTCCAAAGCCAATCCCTGCTGACATCACCAGCTGTGCAGGCAGATGTTGGGCAGGTGGAAGCACCTCTTTCCAGGCTGAGCCTGCAACCTTGAGCAGAAGGAACTTCACTGGCTCAGGTCCCAGCTGTCTACACCCAACCGAGCTCAGCACACCCACAGACTAACCAAAAACCCACCTAATTTTACACCCCTCAGGCTGTGGCAACACCTACATCCAACCATCAGCAGATGCCTAAGCAGGCTCTGTACCCACAGTAAATTTTTGGTGACATGAACAAATAGAAATCTTTTTGATTCTCACGTGCCATCACGGCACATCTAAAGCAGAGGCAGGAACTGATTCCAAAGAAAAGGTCCTGCAGGCTGACTGCCAGCTTTGGAGGATTGGGATAAAATTCCTGTGTAAAAAGCTGCTCAGGACACTTTTGCAGCAGTGTGTCTCCAAAGGGGAGGAGGTCCTAGGGAAAGAGAAAGAAGCAGCTTTCAATCTTGGCAACATCTGGTACCAGTGAGATCTTATGGTCATAGCAAAAGCCAGGTTGGATGGGGCTTGGAGCAACCTGGTCTGATGGAAGGTGTCCCTGCCCATGGCAGGGGGTGGAATAAGGTGATCTTTAAGGTCCCTCCCAACCCAAACCAGTTGATGATTCTATGATAACACTTTATTAGTTGTGTTCAGATCAGGGCCAGCTGCCAGCAAGCAACCCAAACCTGCCCTGAAGGAGAGTTCAGTGGGAGGAGTGACAAGGTAAGAGACCTCAGGTGCTGATAGTGTGTGTATGAGTGCTGCATTTTCTGCCTGCACTGCCCCGTGTGACCAGCTGTGTGTATTTAAATGTGTGTACACAGCTGATATCCCTGTGTTGGTGTGTCTTCCTCACTACTGGCTGGGTCTGGGGATGTGAAGCTGCATCAGCCTCGCCCCTGCCATGTGTCTGTGTGGGGCATTTCCCAGCAATTAGCCAGCAACTTGTGCCTTCCTGAAACCCCACACACAGTCTGGTCTCTGCAGAATGGGTTTTTCTTGGTTTATTTATTACCTTTTCATTCATATTACTCTGTATTGCTTTCTTCCTGCAAACCTGTGGTATTTTCCTTGCAGTGTAACTCTGTGCACAAGCAGTAGTCAGACCCAGTTCCCTTCTCATTCTTCCAGAGAAGTCCCACTGGGCTGTTATGCAGGAAAACTCAATTCACAGGGTTGTTTTCCATAGTATTGCCATAGTATTTTCAGCACACCAGAGTCAGAGGGATCTAAGTTCTCACTGACAGCTACTCCTTTTGATATAAAGGTGTGAGCCTGCCCTCACTTGCACATGCTACTTATACCAAATTGCATAAACTCAGACCCAAAGTGACTTACAAGTTATGATGACAGCTTAATCATGAGAACAAACTGCAGCTTTAAAACCCTGTGATTTAAATCATCTGTAAGTAGGATTTGAATCTAATAGTCTACCATTCAAGGCTGAACAGCACAGTAATTGCAGCTGTACGTGGAGTACAATAAAAGCACCAGGGGAAAAAAAAAAAGAAAGAAAGAAAAGCCTTATTCAAGACAACAGTGCCAGAGAAAGTAATTACCACAGCTCAGGCACTCCCAGGTATTGGGCACTTCTGCAGCAACAGGAGCTCTTCCCAGCTGTGTGCTTAGCAGAGCTTAAGTGGGGAAGAACAAAAGCCAAACCAAAATAGGAATAAGAAGAAGCACCAGTCCTCTTGGTGCCCAGAGAGGTTGTGGGCACCTCACCCCTGGAGCTGTTCCAAGATAAGCTAGGCAGGGGTTGGAGCAACCTGATCTAGTGGAAGGTGTCCCTGCCCACGGAAGAGGATTGGAGTGAGATGATCTTTACTTGCTCCAAGCAGTAGAAACCGGTGCTTCAGCAGAATAGCACACGCTCTATGAATGTGACTGGCTTTGAGAAGGTGTTTGCTGGACTGTGTTTGAAGGCAAAGATGGTCACTGCAGATTTAACTTCACCAGGGAGAGAATGAAGTGACTGTTCTCATAGTAGGATGACAGTCTCTGCTTTGCCTTGCACTTCTGCACACACATTTTGGGGGCTTTGTTAGTGCAGAGATCATTTTGCAGCATGTAATCATAGAACCTTGGAATGCTTTGGGCTGGAAGGGAACTTAAAGACCATCTCATTCCAACCCCCTGCCATGGGCAGGGACACCTTCCACTAGCCCAGGTTGCTCCAAGCCCCGTCCAACCTGGCCTTGGACACTTCCAGGGATCCAGGGGCAGCCAAAGCTTCTCTGGGCAACCTGTGCCAGGGCCTGCCCACCCTCACAGGGAAGAATTTCTTCCTAATACCTAAACTTAAACCTACCTTCTTTCAGTTTAAAGTCATTACCCTTGTCCTGTCATTCCATGGCTTCTTTTCTCTTGGATTTGGTTCTGCTTCTATTGAAGCTGAAGATACTTTCCCAGTTTTCCTTCAGTTAGATCAATCTTCCCATGGTTTTGTTCACTCTACGGTCACTTTAATTAAACCAGAGATGTTATATTTCCAGAAGCAACCTCTTGCTCAGGGCACAAGCTTAAAACTGGCTTTCCACAGTACTTAAGGCAAAAAAAGAAGCTTTAAATTTTGCTTGAAAACATTAAAGCTTCTGATTTCCTTGATTGCTAAGAAAGGGTGCAATAGGTCTAACAGACTGATCTGCTCTATGTCATGTGTGTCCTTAAGCCCAGCACCAAAGGTAAAACTGAACCATTTCAATCCCCAGGAGATGTTCTTTGGGTAGAATGCGACAAGATAAAAGACTTCAGTACAGCCAGGTCTGGAGATGAGAGTTTAAATGACAAGTTGTCTCACCAGGTGAGCAATCTTTTGATCACAAGTGTGGAGAAAAACACAGGAAAAGAGAAGCTATGCCTCCTGGGGAAGAAGAGTGGATGTTTCCAGTATCAGGGCACAGCAGAAAAGAGTATTAACAGATTAAGGATGTGCAGCAGAGATGCATGAAAATGAGGACAGGGCATGCTTCTGATATCCAAGGATGACACAGATACAGCAACAGGGAAGAGCTGATAGAAACCCAGGACTGGGAAAGGGAAGCTGAGCAGCTGCATTTGAAACCTGGAATAGGTGAAATGAAAGCATGGCAGTGACCACTCTGTCCTGTCACCCCAGCCCTGCACACAGAGGCAGGGCCAAATACATCAGGAGCATCCCTAATACGCTTCCCCAAAAGTGAAAGAGCACCTGTTCTCCTCTGTGCCATTTAGCCCTTCAAAACTTTCCTCTAGGTCCAATCTAAATGTTCACATGGCATTTTCCTTCCATTTTTTTTTTTTTTTGGCTCAATGAATTTATATCTTCCCCCTCTCTACTACAGCAAAGGGTTTCACACTGGCACACAGGTCAGAAAAAGGCCAAAATGGTTTTGAAATGGTCAGGTTCCAAGCAGACTTGTTGGAATATGCTGAAACTTCAGACTTTGTCATCAACTAAATTCAACAAATTTTGGGTGACCAGGGTAAAAATGGTATTTCAGCCGAGTCCCTAAGCAAACTCAGCTTCCTAAGGCTCTGTGTCCACCTGTCCACTTGTCTGCCAGTCTTCCTTCCAGAAATTTTTGGACATAAAGAACTTTAACAGAGAATTTCTTTCAAGTATTGTGACAGTCAGCACACAACGTGGTTGAGGGTGAGAAACCCAACCAATGACCGCTTAAAAAAAAAAAAAAAAAAAAAAAAAAAAAAAAAAAAAAAGAGAGAGAAAGTTCTCAGCTTAACACTTTATTTTCAGTGTCTGTGACTTTCCAGTTGGCATTTGTGTCCCTCCAGAGTCCTTGCAGTGTTGGAGCTGGTGGGGAGGATGGGGACAGCTGGTGGGTTGTGGGGGGCTGTGGTGGGATGGTGTAAGGGAAACAGGCTGCAAATCTGGAGGAACTTGGGCTCCACAGATACCACATCTTGATTTTCCTCCTCAGGAAAATCCTTCTCCCATCAGAGAGGCAGGTGGCTGCCAGAGGAGCAGAGCTGCCTGGAAAAGCAGGAGGAGCAGCGTGGCAACCTTTGGAAATAATTCTGCTGATTTCAGGAGCTGATTTTGGGAGGCAGAAGCAGCTCCTCCACACCGTGGGACTGCTCGTGTCTCTGAGAAGGAAGTGGGCAGAGGTTTGGCAGTGATCTGAGGGTACTTTGAACACTGAAATGCACATCTTTTGGTGCAGAGCGGAGGGGAAAGTGATGATGGAGGGGAAAAGTACATGCACTTTGCCAAGCCGAAAGTGAAACCTGATATTTTGTTGAAAATAATCCCTTTTCAGGTAGTTTCTGGTGGAGGGTTTATCAGCAAGGGTTTATTCCAAATCCACTCTTTCAATCTGTGGAAATAATGCTTCCAGCCTCCACTTAACACTTTTCAGCATGAATTAAAAATCTGACAGCTTGTCAGGCTCTCTTGTGTCTGCACTTCCCTCTGCACTGCCAGGGTGAGGTTAAAGAAGGCAAAATGGATAGTTTAGAGGGCCAAGGACTGTTGTGCAGTGAGAGGAAATAATTTGCTGCTAATGCACATGACAAACTGAAACATTAAATGTAAAGGTCATTTTGGTGGTTTTCTTGTAAAAGAATTGATGCATTTCTAAATCACTGCCTAATGTGCCTTAAAATGACTGGATATCCCAGGAGACAAAAGACATCTGGAATGTTTTCTAAAGGTCTGCAGGGGAGCCTCATGGGCTGAGCAGGATAATGAAGATGTCCTCCTCCAGCCATCCTGGCTTGTGCTGGAGACCAAAAAGGATGCCACAGTATTAGGAAAAGGTTCTTCCCCCAGAGGGTTGTTGGGCACTGAACAGGCTCCCCAGGGCAGTGGGCACAGCCCCAAGGCTGGCAGAGCTCAAGGAGGGTTTGGACAACGTTCTCAGGCACAGGATGGGATTGTTGGGCTGTCCTGTGCAGGTCCAGGAGCTGGACTTGATGATCCTTGTGGGTCCCTTCCAGCTCAGGATATTCTGAGATTCCATGCAGCAGGGTTCACTGGATCAGAGACAGGGACTTGCCAGGTGGGAATGCTGTGTTAGTACAAGAGGTGGGGATTGGGCAGTGGGAGGGCAGTTGCCTCACCTAAAAATGAGAGGAGGGCTTTAACAAAGCACCACCGTACTCCAGAAAATGCTTGGTGGTTGTCACATATTTGCCTGCTTTTCTTCCTCATCGTCCTTTTCTTCCCTCCATAAAACATTGTTTGGTTCAGCCCTTTGATTTTTTTTCATTTGCAAGTGGGAACTTCACCTCAGCCAGCACCCAGGATGGGTGTGGGTGGGACCCCAAGATGATATTTGTTAGTGACACCTGAGGATTGAATCCAAGCCCTTTCCACCTACATCTGCCTGCATAATGTTTCTGCTAATTAAAGTCAAGCACAAAGGGGACTATTAGGAGAAAAAAAATTGTCTGTTATGTTAGAAATATGCTGATCCTTGCTTGGGAATTATTTTCTCTGGTTAATATCAGCGGTTTCTTTGCATTTCTAGAGGTTAAAGTGGAATTTATCTGAATCTGCTCCTTCTATTTCAATCTCTTTTGCCAATCTCTGTGCTTTGGAGATCAGTTTGCAGGGAGCAATACACCCACACCTTTCATCTGGACCTCCTGTTCTTACAAACTGAGTCCACTGGCAGCACAAGGGGCTGTTGGTATCAAACAGGGAGTGTGGAATCATTTATTTCCATCTCGGGTAAAAATTCTGAGCCTCGTAGGCAGGCGGGGCTGGTGCGAAATTAATTGGACATGCAGATTTATTCACACAGAGCAGCCTGAAGCTGCTGCAGTCCCAGCAAGCCCCAGCCCAGCCAGCGTGGTGCTCCATTCCTCAGCAGCAGCAGCACTCACAGAATTAAAGATCACCTCTCTGCTGAGTTTATAAGGCTCTGAATCATTCTCTGCCTATTTCTAGTAAATTCTTCTTTTCCCAGTGCAAGCCCAATGCTTGTCCCTGGAGCTTGTGTTGGCTGCTCCTCTGGGGCTCTGCCCTGTTTGCTCAGGGGGTCTTGGTGCAGGACCAGAAGTTCTGTCCACTATTTTTAAAAAATATTAGAAGAAGAAAGAAGGAGGAGTAAAAAGGAGAAGAGAAGAAGAAAAAGAAAAAGAAGAAGAAAAAGAAGAAGAAAAAGAAAAAGAAAAAGAAAAAGAAAAAGAAGGCAAAGAAAAAGAAAAAGAAAAAAAAAAAGAAAAAGAAAAAGAAAAAAAAAAGAAAAAGAAAAAGAAAAAAAAAAGAAAAAGAAAAAGAAAAAGAAAAAGAAAAAAAAAAAAGAGAAAAAGAAGAATATTTCATTGATGAAGGAATCTCCAAGCACCACAGCTCCATAGGATGATGCCTTCCAGTCACCTATATGATTTCCCAAAGTCTCTTATACTGCTCTTAAGGGTTTGGTAGCAAAACAATCGGTTTATTTTTAGTTTGGAGTCTTTCTGACTATTTTTGTTTCTTTTAAGAAATAAAATAGTAGTGCTTCAAATTTGTAATTGTAAAGGATATCCCACACATGAAGCAGTTCACAATTTATCTGCTGCTAGAGCTTCCAGACCTCTAAAATTTAAATTTAAGTTTTAAAGTACAACTTAAATTCACATTAGCAGCCCACAAAGGAATCTGCACGGGAAGGTTTCTCTTAATATATTTTTGAAATCACACAAAAAAAGTCACATGATTCTTAAAGGTTTTATTCAGCACAGTGGAAAGCTTGTTCAGGAAAATACAAGACATTAATAGCTCCAAAGAGAGACCCATTTCAGAAATTCTTGACCTGTTGGGAATAAGATAGCCAGTGTTAGGTATTAGCATTTAACACCTTCCCATTTTAGAAGTCTTTGTGATGGTTTCAGAGGGCTGATAAAGGTGCTGACTGGATGGAAAGTCCATTATATTGTAGAGTTAAGGATTGGAGGAGGAGGTGAAGAGGATTTGAGATTGTACTCAGAATGGAGGGCTGGGGGATAAGAAATGGAAGAAGGAGCATCACTTAAAGCATTTCTTCCCATTATAATGTTTAACTTTCCCACCCTTGCAAAAACTCCCACGCTTCACCTTCTGCTAAATCTGAAGGCCTGGGTGCCTCAGCACCCATTACCTTCAGTGGTGACTCAAATATTCAGTTTTTTACTTCATCCATTTAACTTTAGGAACCCAAAGATTGAACATTTGGCCCCAAGTTCAGCCTAATACCTCGTGCTATGCGTGGGACAGATATGAACTCTGAAGAAAACAGATATCTGTTTACTAGGAAGTGTGTGTATTTCAAAGTAAATTGGGATTGACTGGAATTATGTTTGTGTCAGGCTTTGTAGTTAAACATTGTAGTAACACTGTCCTGCCTTAATTGATGTCCTCACCAAAAATTGCTGAAAATTTGTCATGTTTACAGCTCTTGGTTGTTTCTCTAGGGCAATTTGAAAGTTGTTGGTTTAAAGAATCAGCTGTTGTTGTATTGCATCTCTCCTGCCAGACACTGTGACTTCACCAAGAGTAGCTGAGATGTGTAACTTTGATTTAGCCCAGGATGCCTTCTCCTGGATATCATCCTTGGTGTTTCTCATTTGATTTCCCCACAGCATCCAGACTCTACAGGCTGAATCATGTTCTTACACAATGGATTCACATATTAGGACAGATAGACAAAATCTAAAAAAGAAGAAAATCCCTTCCTTGTTGTGGTTTTCTCATGTTCTGGGGGTGTCATGGAATCAAAGAGTGGTTTGGGTTGGAAGGGACCTTTAACCCATCTAGTTCCAACCTTTGTCCTTGGCCAAGAGCTGGATCCTGAGTGTATATTGAGGAGGGAACAGCCACGTTATGCCTGAAATGACTGAAGCCTCAAACCTCAGCCTTGCAGATACTGAGACAGGTCCTGACTGGGAACTAAGACCCTGAATGATTTTTTTGGGGTGTTTTATGTGTGTCTGAGCCAGCCTGGGTGGAATATAGGAATGAGCCCTATCTCTATACCACAGATTGATAACTGCTGTTTTCATAGATGTCTAGACAGAGAGCAGTTAGGTTAAAAATTTATCTAAATGTACCATACATAGAAATTAAATTATTAATCTGGTGTCACAGATGATGTCTGTGGAAGAGCCAACAGGTTAACTCTGTATCTCCACATGTTCTTTACTTCATTTTTCTGAGTAAGCTCTCTGCGTTCTGCTTTTTAACCAGCTTTCAGTGAAAAACACATCTTAACTCCCACTAAAAGTGACCTTTCATTCTCATAACACCTGTTATTACAAAACACTTATATTGGGAACAAGAATTGTGGCAAACAAGCCCCCTTGCAGTGTGCAGGATTAGGCATATGGAACCATTTCGGCTCTGCAAAAGGATTATGAGCTGACTGGGTACCAGAGATGTTGGGAAAAATCTTGCTTTATGGTGTTTTCTGGAAATTCTCCCTCAAAGAAGTTTTGTGATTGTTTGTGCTCTCCATTCTTACAAGGGAAAAAAAAAAAAAAAAAAGAAAGAAGCAATTTATAAGGATGACAGATGAGTGAAGAAATGAAACCTCCTCAGAGGTGAATGACTTATGTTTCCCGAATTTGTTCCCTCCTAAAGATCTTTCTGTTCTTTGACATTCATATACATTTTTCACTCTTAGATTTTATTCTTAGTGAGAATTGCCAGCAGTCGGGGATTGCATTTTACATTTCATAAATCTCGGAGTGTCCAAAAATGACAGCAGCACACATGGGTATATGTGAGAGCACATGCACACATTATTCATGGCACTGGCTGGATGGAGAGCTTTGCTTTTCACTCCCAGCAATCCTTAGCTGAGGCAACTCACAGCAGTAAATTCACTACAGAAATCATGTTAAAAGCTGGGCGAGAAACGAGAAGTGTTTAATTCTGAAAGTGCAAATGTATTCAAGCTGAGCTGTGTGAGCAAAATGTGTCTTTGAAATTCCTTACCCTGCCTTATTTTATTGCAGCCACAGTCAGAAGTGGGAGGTACTTCTGGATACAGGGGTTTTAATTGCTGCACGACAACGAGGAGGGTTTCAGCTCTTGCCACATCATTTTGGATTAGGCTTGGCTGACCTATAGGACCATCCTTGTGCTGTTCAAATGCTCTGGGAACAGGTTGTACAGGGAAGATAATGGACTTCTCATCCCTGGAAGTCTTCAAAGCCAGGTTGGATGGAGCTCTGAGTAACCTGGTCTAGTGGAAGGTTTCCCTGCCCATGGCAGGGGGTTGGAACTGGATGCTTTAAAGTCTCTTCAAACCCAAACCATCCCAGGATTCCATGATTCTGTCCCCATCACCCCAATTTCTATGCTGGTGTTACTCTACAGGCACTACCCTTGACTCCATGGCACTGGTGCTGTTGGAAATCCAAGGTGACTCAGGTGGAGGAGCTCTTTGGAAGAGCTCTTATTTTGATCCTCATCCTGTTATTCATTGGCTTCATTTTATTATCCAGCTGTATTACTTTAATAGATCATGACAAGGCCCTTCCCTGCTGGGTGCCTCACTCTACACACCTGCTTAAAATGTATAAGAAAGTCATTATCCTTATTTCCATAGAGAAATTGCACTGTTCAGAGAGAAAATGCCCATTTCCATCATTATGCCATTTGCTAGATTGTTTTAATGAGTTTTTCACTGCTTTACCTCGGGCTTGTCTGCAAAGCATGTTGCTCCTTTCATTGCCTCTCTCCCAGGATCGTGGTCTCACTGCAGGTAGGAATGGGTTCAACCTGGATAGCTTTTGTGTCGGAGCAGGGAATTTCAGTACACCATTTCTGAGACCAAACCAGGCAGCCACACTTGTCTGTGCTGCTCTCTGATGACACAGCCAAGCTTTATTCCTCCCCTCCCTCAGCACAGAGATCTTCAGAAGTTTAATTTAGAATCAGCTCCATCTGACATGAAAAATAGGGATGTGTGGTGCTTTTAAGGCACAGAACTTTCCCATGTGGTTCGAGGGGAGCCCTGCCTGCTTTTGGCTGGTCAAACCCCACAGGAGGCAGTGAGAGACAGGTGCCTTTGCCTTGGAGCAAAGCAGGAAACAAGTGGTATTGAGCAAAATAGAAAATAAAGTGAGATGCTCTTTTTCCCCTTCAAAATAATGGGGACAAATGTCACAGGGAACGATGTGATTTTGCAAAACACTTTTCCCATTACAGTGTGACCTCAGGCAGCACTATTAACTACCCTATAGTTGTGAGCTGATTTTGTATTTAATAGTTGAACTTATCTGTTTTCATTTGCTGGCACCAGGAGATCTGTGATGCCATAAAATGTCACTCAGTGACAGATATTGTCTTCGGAGCAAGTCCATGCAGTCAGCCCCCTCTGATAAGCTGAGTGGATGGGTGTCATTAATCCAGGCATCCCAGTGCCTTCTCCAGCCCCTGAACTTCAAATGGGTGCTCCTCTTTCTTTAAAAAGATTCGATTTCAGTTCAGGGAGGAATGATTCAAATCTCACAGAGGTTTGAAATCACCTGTGTATTGCTAATCCATCAGAAATCCCTTTGGCTTCATGGACTCAGCAGCAATTACTGCCTGAGCTGGTTCGGAACAAATCACTGATATTAATTAGGAAAACCTCCATGGGCAATTGTCTAATTTAGGCACCACTTCTATTTCCTTTTGTGCCTTTATGAAAACACTTGGCAGTGTTCAGAGAAGATGGCACCTCCTTCCTTCTGCCTGCACTGGTGTTCATTAAAGTATTTCAGAAAGGAATTGAAATATATTTTCCCTCTCTGTGATTGCTCTCATCAGTAACAGGAAAATCATTGCCTGAGTTTCAGTACATCACCCTGAGCCACAGGAATGCATAAGAAGGAGAGGGAGCAGATGGAATTACGATATTTAAACCCAATTCTGTGGGGAGTTCTCAAGTAACAGCAACCTTTGCTACTGCCATTCATTATTGGGGCTTATGGCTGAACATGTAAAGAGAGCTGTAATTATTGATTGCTCAGCAGGCTGCAGGTGGCAGCTGTAAGAAGCATTAATACCTGGCATAAAAAAGTGACTAAGAAATCATATTTTTTTTTTCTGAGATTAGGTTTATTCTGGAGATAAACTGCAATTTTATAGCCCTCGAGAAAACGAAGAGTAGGAGCAGAAAGGTCTGCTCACACTTTCTGCCTGAACAGACACGAGATAGAGCACATTTCTTGGGACTTAACATTCATCAGAGAGTGCTGAGCATTAACACTGAGCTGCTTTGGTATTTTTCTTCCACTTATTCCAAGCCATTGCATTCACTGAATTTAAAACTCATTTATGTTTTCATAAACAAGTTCCTGGGTGCTTTTGTAATGCCCTGTACAAATTATAATTATTGCCAGCATTAGGGAAGAGACAAGTGGCTTTATGTCCAGCAAATATTTCAGTAAAGCAGGCAGTGAATTTATTGGAAAATGAAATTTAGAGACACTAAAGCTATGTCTGGCTCTCAGTCAAATTTGGCAAATAATTTTGGCCTGAAAAATTTTAAAAAGTCATGAATAGCAAAGTGCTGCTCTCAGATTTGCCAAACAAAATGTTCGTTTTGAAAGCAGTGATTTCAATTGAAAAATTACCCTAGAAATAATTGTTTTAATTCCCCTAAATTCATGGAACATTTAATTTTAGGTCAAATGAAATGATTCAGAATGAGCTTAAATTATTTTTTACTTTCTGTTCACTTCTTCATTTCAGCTGGTTGGAATTAATGGATAAATAAATAAGTAATATGAAAATTAAAATCCTGCTTCTCTGTGCTCATCCCCTGAGCTGAAACTTAGAAAATGCAGTTCTTTACAGAAGTGTTGTTGGAGCTGCTCAGGTCTCACTTGTCGCTTGTCCTTACTGGGTATCTGATTTATTTTTCCTGAGCCAAATGAAGACTAAAATGAAGATCATTTAAGCTTCTACTTTGAAAAATTAATGATTCATTCCATTCAAACTCCTCTCTTTGGAGCACAACTTACTGAGTTATTGGCTGGCATTTTTGTTTCCATGGCTGGGAAGAAATGAAATTTAACACATAAACACTTAGTGTGACGTTTCCTTTTGCATTGTATGATGAAGGTCAAAATGCTGTTGCTGTAGTTTTTCACTCTGGTATTACATAGTTTAAATAATGTCATAATATTATTCGTACATAGTTTGCTGTTTATGGGTTCTTTGCACTCAGTCTATGATTTTTGTGTTTCCTGCTCTGCTTGATCATTACTGTAATACTTTGATGTCAGCAATTGACTCATATTTTTTAAAAGCACACGAATCTGAGCACCTGGAGCCCAACTCTGTACCATTTACCCATAGAGAATAATTCCTCACTGCCTATGTAACAACTGTGTCTTGCTGTGAATGCTCCCAGAGCAAGACATAACTCCAAGATTCTAAGTGTTAGAATTAATGCTATAAAGTATAGCTTTAAACTTAGACATTAAAGTGTGCTGAAGTGGTCCAGGAGTCTCATGTCTTTTTGGTATTCAGTGAAACTCAGATTCGTAAATGCCTGCCTGACTTTTGAAAAATAAGACTTACTCACAAGATTTCTGGAAAACCAGTATTCTCAAGCAATTTGCTGCGTAAAATGGACCATTCCAGAGGGGGGAAAAAATAAAGTAATTGGTGCTATCAAATGAGTTTGAAGGTCGTGAGCTGTTCTGCTGCCACATTAGCAGTCTCCAGTCCCACTCCGTCTCCCAACCCTGATGTAGAAAAAAAAAAGTCGAAAAGTTCAAAACTTTCTGCTTCAGGGGCTTGAAAGTTGTCACAGGGCTTGAAAAACTGATGGTCAGAATGAGAAATGTGGGTTCTTATGCAGTGAGTAGAGAAAAAAACGACCTCAGAGGCTGCTGTGAGCTTGTCCATGGGAAGCACCAAGGACCATTTCCCACCTGACTGGAGCTGGGGGGCCCAAGTTAAGCAGAGCTTTCTGTTCTTTCTCCTTGAAGACAAATTTCATGGCTTTTGGCTTTAAACTGAACTCAGCCCTGCTCCTCCTCTCCAAAATCTGGTGGCCTCATCCATACTGATTCTTAAAGATGTTCTCTCTGAAAGCTGGGAAAAGCTGTGCCTGCACCTGAAAAAGCGTCAGCTACAAAAAGAAAGGAAACAACAAAAGATTAATTTGGCATTGCTGACGTTTGTGAGATATTTGACTATTCTATGGAGAAGAAATGAAATGCTTTGTTGTACCAAAGAGAATGAAAGCCCTTTGTCAATCAGCATGTGTCTTATGCCCTGTTTTAGAGACTTCATGCACTTATTTTTCACAGGTTTCTACAGGAAGCCTCTTTTAGCCTTCTGCAAGGAGTGATGGTTAATTCTTGTTGTATTTTCTTCCTTCTTTAATTTGATAAGATAAGAATAGCTCAAATCAATCACAAGGAAGGATGTCAAATCATCAGAAAGGGTGTCACACATAACAGCTCAAGATGAGATGGTGGGGGAAACAGAGAAGGTGGGATGTTAGATGTGTGAGTTGCCTGGAAAAACAGGAGGGTGCAGAGTCCCACTCCTGCACCTTCCTGCAGGCTGGGTGTTCCCTTTGCCATCTGGTTTGGCACAACCTCTGCCTTGGGTTTCGTGCCCTACCACCATGTGACAATGGGCATCTGCCTCCCTCAGAATTGTCCTTTGTGACTGGCAGTTTAGTTTTGAACCTAAAGGAGCAATTTCAGGCTCGTGCTGAGGTCTGATCCTGTTACCTGAATGAGTCTGGTTAATACCCAAATGAATCCTCAGGGTTCAGCGAGGCACTACAGCAGCCCTAGCAGGAAAAGCTGGAATTGCTGTGGGATTCCAAGAGCCCTCTGAGACGTCAGACGTGCATGAAGACTTTCTGCTTCTCCCCAGCTGTGCCAAGGTGAGCATGGAAGAGAGGGAACAGGCTCTGCCTTGGCTGCTCCATGCTTAGAGGTGAGAAACAGCAACCTCCAGTCCCCCTCCTCCTCGCAGCCCTGATGCAGAAAACGTTGAAAAGTTCAAAACTTTCTCCTTCAGGTGCTCGGAAGTTGTCACAAGGCTTGAAATTGGATGGTCAAAATGAGAAATGTGAGCTCCTCTGCAGTGATCAGAGAAAAAAAAATAATAAAAAAATAATTTAAAAAAACAAAACAAAACAAAACAAAAAAAAAAAAAAAAAAAAAAAAAAAAAAACAAAAAAAAAAAACCACCAAAAAATGGGGGAACTGAGCAGTTTGGACTGTGATTTGGTATTCCCACCTCCAGAAGCCTTCTCAAAGACTGTCACCACTTGTTTCATGAGTAGGGCCAAGTGATTGTCCTGGGATGAGCAGATGTTATATAATCTGCCTAAATCCTTGTTACCCCTAATCTCAAATTCACTGTATCATCTTAAAGATTGCAGTAGCTGTAATACTGCAGGATATTCGTGTTATCTTTTTGCCTCCTTGAGTGTCCCTTGATTCCTGGCCAGTGTGTCTCCTGTTGCAACTGGTTTGCTGCACCTACATGATCATCAAATGGAAAATTGATCCATTCTTTCACTTCTGAATTTGATATTTTGATTATTTTTTTTTTGCACAATTCTTCTTCACTCCTCCACAACAAGAGACAAGTGAGGTATCTGAGATGCATTTCTTTTCTTTCTGGGTAAACATTTGACAACCCATGTCTGGCAGTGGGGATCTACTGACATCACCATCACCAGCCAGGGTGGTTTTATTCTGCCAAATAATAGGGCACATGACACTGCTGTGAAGGCAGCAATGGGTGGATGAAAGTTTGTAGGTCAGGAAGAGAGAAGGGGCCCATCCATGTGGCAGATGCTTCTTAAGAAGCTCCCCAGCAACTCTCCTATGCTCCCATTACAGTGTCTTCAGCTCCATCTTCATAAAAAACCACCCAGGAAGAGAGTGGGCTATTCCTCCTAGGAATTACAAGGGTGGGATCCAGTTTAGGACAACAAGGAGACCATCCTGGAGGACCTTGAAGTTTTTTTTTAAGGTCATTCTGGAGTTTTCAAGTTGCTATAATTAATTTCTTTTTTTTTTCCCCCTCCATAATTACTGGGAAACAATTTGTAGTGTGGCCTCAGAGACAGAGAGCACTGGGAAAGCTTGGAAAACTTAATATTCAGTGTGAGAGACTTTCAAAGGAAGTTTGAATGTATAATGAACTCTGAACATGTACAGGGATTTCTCCCCCTCCCTCATTCTTTTTGTGAATTCCCAGCACAGTGTGGAAAAAATGCAAAATATCAGGTCAAGACAAATGTGGCTGTTAAACCATGCAGGGAATAACTGTGATCCCTTATAATAAGGGATCTAAACTGCATCTGCTTAGCAAAAATTAATTCTGCAGTAGGGTGTCCTTTCATGCAAGCTCTGGAATTTGGTATTCTCTTAAATATCTGCTCTCCTCTTTGTATTGCCCTCTTAGGTCCTGAAACTGGAAGACAGGAGAGCAGGAATGTTAAAAAAAAAGAGCAAGTCAAAGTATATGGAAACTTCAGGGTAGTGGTCTGACTGACAACCTCTGCATCATGCCAGCCTCACACCAGATCAGAGGTGGATTTGTTTTAAAAATTAAAATTAATCGTTTCTAGCCCCCTAATGTGAAGCTTCCATCCACAGTGAGAGAGGATTATTGGCTGTTGCAGGAGAAGGAAGGGAAGATTTGCAATAAATCTATTAAATCCCAGAAAGTCTCTACAGCAGGGAGTTTACAGATCCCTGAAAAAAAGCTCCCTCAGCCCGCCAGGGTCACAGCAAAGAGCTCCCCTGTGTGTAGGATCAGGCCTCATATGGAGGTGCATGAAGGGCAGAGGGTTTGTCTTTGGTGATCTCAGTGCCAGCCCTAAAAAAGAAGCCTCTGGATTAGACATGGTCAGGTCTGCTCAAACCTGGCTTTCTTAAGTGCAGCCTTAAAGCCTCACCATTCACAGAATCAAAGGATTGTTTAGCTTGGAAAAGACCTGTGAGATCCCTGAGTCCAAACTCACCCAGCACTGCCAAATCTACCACTAAACCATATGCCCAAGTGCCACATCTACACATTTTTTGAACACTTCCAGGGCTGCTGACCCCACCTCTTCCCTGGGCAGCCTGTTCCAATGCCTGAGCATCCTTTCAGTGAAGACCTTTTTTCCTAATATCCAGTCTAGACCTCCCCTGGCACAACTTGAGGCCGTTTTCTCTTGTCCTTCATTCTGTTCCTCCTAACAAACATGAGAGCACAGCTAATTAGACAAACTTCAAGACCGAGGCTAAAATCTGCCTTAAAAAACACGTCTCCAGTTAAAGGTTGAGGTGATTTATGAAGTACAAGCAGCTTGGCCGATGTTCTATGGTCTGGAAGTAAATTTTAATAAAAAATATGTAGGCCTGTAAGCAATCATGCACATAAAGGAACAAGGAATGTGCATCGGATTTTAATGCTGGCAAAGTGAAGCTGAAAAATAGGAATCTCCCCTAATAAGATATATCTGTATGCACAGACACATACTCAACACACAGTTATCCTATATATCTTGAATGTGAAGTGGTGAATGTAACTTAAAATGGTAAAGAAGATGCTAATTTGACTTTGTAACAGAGAGGAATGTGAAGTACAGGCTTTGTATTTTAATGGAGAAGAGCAACTCACCTTAGGCTTGTGTCCATCTGCAGCTCAATGAAGCTGTAAAAACACGCAGACTTGCCAAGATCTTCAATTCTGTGTTGGCCTTATTATTTGTACATTATGGCTTGGCTTTGGTTTCGTCTCATCTCCAGTAGAAAAAGCCTTGCCATTTCCTAGATTGCACTCTCCTCTCCTCCATGACCTCTCCCAGCCTTCATCCTCAGGTTTCACGTGTCATTAATTGAAGGAGACAAACCTCATAAATTATGGAACTAAAAAACCAGGTTTTAATTAAACTCAGTGGTCTAGCCAACAAAAACTAAAGAGTTTAGTCTCATGGGGTAGGAGGTTGATGTCCTCCCTTGTGAGTCATAGCAGCTCTCACTGTCAAACCAAGGTCTTTTAAACACAGTTGAGACACTTCCCTGGAATCCACAAAGCTAACAATACTGGGAATTTAATGAGTACATAGGTGCTATAGACTCTCTTGACAATCCTAATTTCACATCATCTGTGGCCTCATGGAAAATGCACATCCCTCATTTTTCCCTCTGAGAAAGTATTAGGGAACAGGTCCAAGATCTCTTCCAAATCCTCTTCTGTGCCAGAGGAAATCCAAAATTAGTTTTTACTTCTGACCTGTGTTATCTCCAGAAGAGATGATAAACAACCCAAGGAAAATGGCTGGAGTTACTCAAGCTGAGAGAACATCTGGACCCTTAGGCCACCAGCCCTCATTGGTGTGGAAAACGTATTTTGTGCACCATAAAAGCTGGGTTCCTGCCAGGATTGTGGTCCCATGTGGGGCTGAAACACAGTGAGAGGTGTCTCCTGTCCCACAGGGCTTGTAATTGTGGCCAACAGATCTGATAAAGGGAAAGCTGATGAAGAAAAGCTGAGAGATCTGCCAGGCTTGCATAGAAAGTCAGGAGTGGAGCCACAGGGTGTGCCCAAATGGATTTCAGTGCTGGTCTGATACTTTCCAGAAGGAATAAATTCCAATCACACTTGCATCAGTCTAGCACATGGTCGATGGCAGAGTGCAGAAGGAGAGAAGTCCAGAAAGGAGGGGACACCCAAGGCAGTGGAGATCTGTTGACTCCATGATGAAAACACAGTAAATCCTGGCTATTTGCATCCTCTGGAATTAGAGACATTTGGATTTCTCTTGCATTCGATGGGCAATAAGCAGCCCATTTGACACCAAAAGCAAAACCAGAACGTTGTGTCATCATTTTGTCCTGCTGCCAATTCTGGCAGGGTGGAAGACTCGGGGTATGGGGAGACAGCTCCATCCCTCAGTCAGTCTCAGTTGTGCTGTTGGACCTCTATTGGGATGTTCCAGTTTAAAAGAGACACATTTCTTGTCCTAACAAAGAAGAGATCCTCCTCCTTCCCTCCACCTGACTCTATTTCAGCTTCCCTTCAGCTACGACAAGGACTTGGTGCCAAGTCCCAGTTTTTAACAAAGAATTTGGCAGGAACCAGTTGAAAAAAAAAAGGTTCAAAAGATTAAGAAGAATCACCAGAAGTCCTACCAGTCAGTTTATTTTATTTATCACTCCCCTTAACAAGCCTTTGATTCAAAGACAGCCTAGGATTTACACTGTGTTGCCCCAGGTTCATCTGTTTGACAGCTGGTGGGACTGTGGGGCTGTGGGTAACCAGCATGAGGAAAGGTTTTATCTCAAACTGTGTCAAAGCACTATGTCAAACCACCTGAGGTGCCTTTTTTTCAATTAGCAATTTAAAAACAGAAATGGTTTTTGCTCCCTAGTCCACTGATTCCTGGTTGGGTTATGCTAGAATCTCATTGAGGCCCAGGGGCAGAAAGCCCCTAATGAGGATTTAGCTAAATGGATGCTTATCTGGCTGTGTCTCTTCTGTTCCTGAAATGCCACAACTTATCATCCTACACTGGATGAACTTTTAAAAATATGTCACCAGGTTGTTTGTCAGTAGGCAAAGAGTTGAAAAAAACCTCACCAAAATCCAGAACATAAACCGGTGACTTTTTTCCAAGATCATTCCAAGAGCTGCCTTCTTCCAGGAAGAAAGAGTCAAGGATTTCCTTGGAATTTTGGCCTGGATTGTGACTGACTCTCACAGCTTTGGTGCCATTTCATGGTCACCTCTGGCCACTTTCCTGCACGTGGCTTTAGCCTCCAACTTTATTTGCTTGTTCCCAGGCTTCACCAGAAAGGACTGTAGGATGCAACAACACCGTCTTGATTTCTGTGTGAGATGTGGGATGTGAGATAGCTGCATTAATCATACATTTCCCAGCTTCTTCCCACTGGCAACAGCATGTGCAAGAACAAGTGAGTATTTAGGGCCAAGGGGGATGCGAGTTTGGGGTTGTTGAGACCTAAAAAGGAATTGTTATGGTGACACCCAGGAGATTTCTGTTCCTCCAGGGAGAGATTGGGGGGATTTCTGATGCAGGAAAAAAGACAAGTCAATAAATAGGCATGTGCTGAAGAATAAAATACTTTACAGCCTCATCAGAAATGAAGCTTTCTGTAAACATGGATGATAACATGAAGGAATTGAATACCTGTGTGGTGCTTATCTACAGATCAAGGAGAATATATGGAAAAATAATAACATTTCTAGGAGCAGGAGATCTGAGGTATTTGGGAGTGGGGATTTTTTAAGGGTCTGGTTTTGGTTTTTGAAGCAGATTTCAGGCAGTTCATTCAGAGAAGTCTGAACTACAGATGTCTCAGGGATGTGAGTCTTCATGTGAATCTGAACTGGGCTTAATGTGTTTCTCTGGCAGTCAATAAAATGAGAGGTAGAGAGAGAGAAATTGCATTGTTGAAAAAAAAAACTCACAAAAGTGAAGAGCCAGGAGGTCATTTTAGGTAACTGAGGGCAGAGAAGGAGACCATTGGTTTTAAGGAACCTTTTTATGTGGTTAGGGGCTTTTACACTGCACACAGAGGAGCATAAAGAAACTTTGGGGGGTGATAGACCCCAAAAATCTACACAGAGAAAGAATCCCAAGGATCATGCTCATCCCAGGGCTCCCAGGAGAGCCTCAACCCCACGTGCCAAGGGTGACACACGTCCCATCAGATACTGAAAACAAGAGGCTCCTCATGGGATGTTAGGGGGAGGAATGAGGAGGAAAAGGGAGCATTTTGGCTGGTTTGGAGAGGAACAAGCAAGGGAAAACAGTGGAATGAAGGGACAGGTTGCACAGAAAAGAAGCTTGGAAGCCAGGTATTCCTGTCATATTTTTCAGCTTCTTATCCTAAAACAAGCTTAACTGACTGGTGGGCGAGTCCAAATTCCATACAAAGAGGCAGGATCCATTTCTTTATTCCACCAGTGTGGGCAGACTGTTGTATGTGCAGTTTCGGGTTATTATTTCTGATTCAACAAAGGTTTTGAGCACTCATTTAAGTGCCTAAATATATTGGATTTAGGATGGTCATGCATCTCTTACATAGGAAACACTGTCTGAAGATTGGGACAGCAACCTGAGAGTCAAAAATATTAGATGGGTCTTCTCAGATTCCGGGCAACTTCTGGTAAATTGCTGCAGATTGATTTTGTCTTCCTTTCTTCTGATTCCTGCTATGGAAGCAGGGAAGGAAATGGAAATGCTTTCCAAGGAGAGCCGTGGCTGGTTAGACAGCCACCTGTATTTATAGGCTCCATATTAGCTGAGAGTTTGGAAACGTTTGGAGGAGAACATGTAACAGAAATTCAGTGACATTCAGGGGTGTGAACTCTGTAATTTCTGAGACAAAGGTTTGTCTACACCTGAGAGCCCAAAGTTTCTGCTGCCACTAATCTGGTCTGAAACGTGAAAATCTGCATCCTTGGAGACCCTCAGAGCTCAGTTAATGATGTTCTGGGCAGTCTCACCTAACTTTGAACCCAATCCACTATCAGAGACATCAGAGGTTCTTTTCCAATCTAAATGATTCTAAATTATTATGAGTCTTTGGTCTATTTGTATTCTATTATATTTCATGACATTTCTGATATTTTTCTGAAGCTTTATAATGAAATTTAGGAAATTGTATAACTTTAACAACCCATTAGACTGGAGTCCTCCCTCAGTATCAATCTGTGTATGTGATGGGTAATTCCATCCCTGCCAAACCAAAAGAGTTGGAAATGGGGAACATGTTTCTTTTAATTTAATTCATTTTATGCTCCTCATTTTTTTTTCCTTTGAAAAGATACTATTTTTTGAAGCTATTTAATTCGTTGATTTACTACACAAGGAAGTGTCAGTCACTGAGCTACATCCTGACAGTTTGCATAATTTTTCCCAGGTTTCCCAAGGGATATGTGGATGGGTGGTTTAAAATAATCCCTGTAAGTTGAATTTGGCAAAAAACCCACATATATATATATATATATATGAGAGAATATATATATGAGAGAATGTAAATAAAGCAAAAAAAGCAAAACATTCCATTCAACAAATGCTAGAATAGGATGTTTCCACAGTGTTAAAGCATCTTTCTTCTCTTGGCTTTTTTTGTTGGTTTTTTTTTTTGCTTTGTTTGTTTGTTTGTGGGGGTTTTGTGGGTTTTTGTTTGGTTTGTTTTTTGTTTGGGCTTTTTTTGTTTGATTTGTAGAGGTTTTTTCTGGGGAAAAAAAAAAAGTGCAAGATTTTTGATAAATCAACCTGGCACCTCAGGATGTTTCAGGTTCGTTTCTAACAGTGTATTTTCATAGAACATTCATTGGTTTAAAAAATATCTGAGCTACTGGTGGTACCTTAAAGACTGTGATGGGCTCAGCTGTCTTCCAACAACCCAAAATGAGCAGATTGAGTTGTCCCTGTGTCACAACCTTTTGTGATCTTCACCCCAGGTGAAAGTGAAGTTGTTCCTGCCCTCAGGGAGATATAACCTGTCACTTCTGCTCGAGATCCCCAGCTACAAGCACAGTCTGTGCTGTTAAAATTCTTTCAGACTGGGCTGCAAAAGTCTGGGGTGAAGCACAACCCTCTGCAGGAGTGATTTCTTTTCTCTTCCCTTCATAAATATCTGCTTCTGCCTTAAAGGTAAACATGTAAACACCAGGAACGAGGGGAGGGACATGGGTCTACATGAAGCAGAAGTGCTGGAGGAAAACTCCTTTACAGATTCAGATACTCCAGTCCCACGTACAGGAGCAGAAGAAAATCTCTTATTCACCAGGAACGTTTCCTTACCCCTTTCCTGCCTATTTTGCTGTTTGCTTTGCCTGTCTTGGGTCAGAACTGTAAGCATGTGCTGGCCCTTTCTAAAAATCCATGCAATGCTCTTGAGAAAGGCCCCAGTGCCTCATCCCAGCCCTCCTAAACAGGAATAGCAATGAGGGAAGGAATGCCAGGCTCCAGGAAGCAAATCTTCACCATAATGCACTTTTTATCCTCGGGTTTTGTTTTTAATGCTGTGGAAGAATCTGCTGTGGGTTTAAAGGTTTCAGGGGATTTTGTTTAAAGACCACAGAGAGGTATTTAAGGGCTCCAGTCAGGTGATGTCCAAGCAAACTGTTGAAATTGTTGAGTTCTGGGCTGAACTCTCAGCTCATGACAGAGGCAGTGATGATTTTTGTGTATGCTGGTAATGTTTTTGTTGAATACAGAGGGGAGGTAAAACTGGATCAGGTTTTCTGGTCTCTACTTACCTGCTAGATGAAAACATTCATGAAGTCTGTGAAGCCCAGTCAAGATGCAGATGTAAAAAAAGCAACAACAGGTTTGTATTTTTCCTTCTGTCCTGCTACTCCTTTAAATGATATTGGTGACTCCTTTAATTGACATTAGTGGGTATCTCAGTCTCAAGCAAAGATCTGAGGTTTTAAAGGGCTGTTCTTCTTTCACTGAACCTCAGTGCTAAATTCATTTTGCAGATGGTCTCAGTGAAATCAGGAGCGAAAAGTTTGTGGCTTGCTAATTAGTCCAGCTGACAGTGTCAGTGCTTCAGAAGAGAAAAAAACCTTGGAGTCAGAGGCCAGCAGATAAATATACCTGCAAACTGAGCTTTAATGAAGAAAGTGCTTTATGTCCCCAGTAATCACCATACAGCATCATGTCACTTTGCATGGTCAGTGGAAAGAGCTGGGTGTTAACTGAGCAGCATCTCTCTGCCTGTCAGCATTAAATTGCACATGAGATGCCAAGTGTTTAACACTGGGCACCCTCCTCTTCTCATACGGGGAAGGGCAGGAAATACTTTTGCCCACAGGCCTGTCTTTGCTTAGAGAGAAAGTTTTCCACCCAGCAGTGTTTGTGTTGCACAGACACCACGAGCTCCCAGCTGACTCTCTTGTACCTCATCAGTTCATCCTCAGCTCCAGAGAACACTTTGTGCCTCTTGGTTATTCCTGGAGTATCTGCTGAGGGCAGATGTTTCCTCTCCAGCCCTGCATCACAGCAGTGTGCTGTGTTATCAGGTTGCCCTGACTTTGGGGATTAGATGGATATTCTCTGAAATACTCTGGTGTGCACCAGAGGCGAGCGACCAACTGGCGTTCATAAAGTGTGGAAATCTGGAGAAAGGCACTGCAGGGAGGCAGAGAAAAGTTCTTCACTGGAAGGCTGCCAGGTGCCCATGGAGAGCAAAGGCCTAGGAAAGGTCTAGGGAAAACTGGTGGCTTTCACTCCTGCAGCAGAGGGGTCAATATACCAGAGAAAATAAACATTTAGCAAGCGGAGGCTCTGGTACAGCAATCCTGAGGAAAAATAGACTGTTTCATTTTGTTTGCTTAGAGCAAGTGCTTGATTTTCTCCCCCAGCCCTCAAGGAGCATTCCTGCCCCTAAATCAGGGCTGAATCTCAATATCCACTTCAGTCCATAGGAACTCCGGGCCCTGAGCTGGATACAGAGGCAGGAGCCATGGAGGCTGTTTGTGTCTGCAGGACTCACGTGAGTGCAGTGGGAATAATTCCAAGGAAACTATATTACAGCCAACAGCTGTCTCCAGCCATCTTTTCCCACCTATGGGTCCTAGAAAATACATGGTATTCATAAGCAGGGAAGTTGCCATTCCTAGCTCTTGCTGAGACAGGTGGAGCACACGTTTTGTGGAAATGTCCTTGTGGAAATCTGCAACTGAAAAAAAGTTTAGGTTCTGTTTGCCACTTCTGTTGAAAATTGAATAGTTGCTTGGTTGAAAACCTTATTTTCCAGGAAAGTTTCCATGAGATCACACTGGTATAACAGGGGGGGAAAAAAAAAATCAAACATAGAACTAACTAGAGAAAACTCCATTATCAAGTATCCATGTGGCTTTTTTGGTGGAAATTTCAGCTGGGGTAATTACTGAGTAGCCTATTATATCAGCAGAGGGCATTTTGTGAGTCTAATGGCACCTCACCTCCTTGTTCCTGGCAGGTGTCCCTGTCTTAAACAGAAATTAGGTGATAAGAAGCAGAGAAGGACATAAATCCTGCAAAGTAGAACAGCAGGGACTCCAGGCAGGTGGATGTGATCAGCACACAAAATCCGATTATCTTTGGACCCATTAGGCTTCATTTTAATAGAGTAAATCTGCAGAGGAGGATGCACAAGAGAGATTCCATCAGGAGACTGAAAAATATTGTAGGTGTGAGCCCAAGACACTCAGATAGAGATAATTTTTTTTCTTGATAGAGTGTACAGCACACATGGTGCAACTACGAGGAAATTTAAGTCATGCTTGGGATATTCCTGCCAGACCAAGGTAGGATCTGGATACTGGGTTACATCAGCCCTCCCAGTCTGCCCTGACTTTTGGTAAAGGTTATTTACAATTGCAAGAGTGAAGACTGAACATCACTGACACGGGTTTTTTAAAGGTCTGGTATTTAAATTAATTTACAGGTTTCTTCTCAAAACCTTCCATTTGGAACATGACCACAGTCTCCTGCTGAAGGGTTATTCCAGCTCCTGAACAGCAAGTCCAAGTCATCTTCACAAGGCAAAGTGTCTTTAGACAACAGGGTTTTATCAAGATGGATGGAAACTTAATTATTTTTTTATTGTTTATAAGTTTGTTATTCTACATAGTTGTTACTATTTGTTAATAATCAGTAATAAAAGGTTCAATAAAAGGTTCAATCATTATAGAAACAGCAAACACTTCTCCACAGTGATGTGGCCTGACATTGGGGTGGGATCTTTGCAAGTTTTCAGACCTCGATTAGACAAAACCACAGGCAACCTGCTGTAACTTCAAAATTATTCTTGCTCTGTGCAGCCAGTTCAGAGACCTCCAGATGTCTTTTCCAATGTAAATTATTCTGTACTTCTAGAATAATAAAATGTTCTTTTGGTTTTTTTTCTCAAAGCTTTCAGAAGGCCTTTTTAAAACAAAAAAATATTAATTTTTTTTCTCTAAATAGCAGGTGAACTTCTCTGCAATTTGCATGAAAAACAAAGCCACAGAAGTTTCAAGGGATTTGGGTATGTATTTAATAGTGATCTGAATGCTTACCTGTGGCAGTTCATAAGTTCATACCCCAGCACTGCCCCATTCTGCCTGGCAGCCTTCCCTTTGGACAAGGGTTACCTCTGCACCTGTATAGGACACAAAGGATTTGGGTTAAGCTCTTGGCTTAGCCAGTGGCTTTAAGCTCTTCTCCTTTAATATCCTGTATAAATCACAGGGAGTTTTCTAAGTGGATCCTAAAAATCACTTAGAGACTTCGGAAAATACCATCTTCCATCTCTTCATGTGCAGCTACAGATGATAATTTTGCAGGTTGCAGGAGGGGTTGTGGGATTTCACGCAGCAGTGTTTGCATGTCATGCAGCTTGTGGTGAAAAGTGGCTTTATGAGACTGTGGATAATTCAATTAAGCCTATTCCATTTGGAGTGTAGTGCTACATGCTCCATAAACTCAGCCATGTGGAGACACCAGCATTTAAAAATATATGTTCACTTCAGTGTTAAAAATTGCTGTAAAGCTTTGCTTAGGAATTCTAAGCACAGGAGAGGGAAGGAATCAACCAAAAGTACTTGCAACCCTCAGCCTGGACAAGTCACTCCAGTGCAAGCTCCCATCAGGAGAGGTTTGTAAGGCACACATGGAGGAGAGAATCATGATGCTGTTTGCTGGAGTAGGCTTTGAAATACTGATCTCAGCAAAGAGGCTGCATAAAGACATGATAGAAATTAAAAGCTCCACATGGCTCTAAAAAGAGTCAGCTTGAAAGATCTGCTGCATTCTGACCGTGTCTCTCTGGTGGCACATGGTTGTCATTACTGTTCTAGCTGTGATGGGAAGCAGAAGAAAGGAATTTTGTTCCACCTGAAGCCATGGCAGTGTCCCAGAGGAGCTTAAGGGCATCAGTGGTTGGAGCCCAGTGCCTGCCAGGTGGACTGTGCTGTGATTCCTTGGGAATGGTTAGATCCAAGCTGCCAAAGGTGTTCCTGACCAAAGTGGGACAGAGAAAGCTTCTGCAGTCCCCAGCTGACCAGAGATCCTGCAGATCCTGCAGCCTGGCTTGCAGCCAAAGTGACCCTTGGGTCCTCAGGGAGAAAGGCCTCAACAAATATCACATTAAAGACCTGCATGTTTTTCAGTTGGTGTGATTTTGGACAAGAAAAAACCATGTGCAAAAGTGTTCTTTTATCTTGCTGGCTGGCACTGCACTTCTGTTCCACACAGCTCTTAGAGGTGTGAGTCTTGTTGAAGAGAATACAGAACACAACATCTTTGTTCCTATTCCTTTCTTGTAACTACCCTGGGGACTTTAAAATGCCATCAAGATGCCAGGGCCAAGGACTGGTTATCAAACTCATCTGAGATGTCCATGCTATTTGTTCTTATCCCAGGGCAAATGGCAGGTGATACAAATTACTCCAGACTCCTTTCATTGACACCCCCCACCCCAAAATAAATGAGTTCCTACATCCCAGGGGCTGTAAACATGCACTGTAACCACACAGCTAAACTGGGCAAGGTTGGAAATACCTCCAGCTGAGCACATTACCTGCTGCTCCATTTATCAATGCAGAGAAATGGGAGTTTTTAGGGCACAAGCCACCTGTCTTGTTTTAAAAGTCTATTTAGGGTAAGATTAATAACACCAAGCAAGCAGCAATTCCTTCCCATTATCTACGGAGAGAAATAAGGCACTGTGGTCATCTGGCTCTGTGAATCTCACTCACTGTCACTTTTTAAATCATCTTAATTGTGTGTCTGACATTTAAGCTTGCCAGGAAAGAGGAGAAAAAGAGGTATCATACAGTGCCTGTGTTAGGAGTTAATACCCAGCAATGTCTGGGTAGACAATCTAGGTGGTTTCTTTAACAAAGTACTGTTCCACATCTGTTTTTGTTTTTTTTTAAATACAGCTATGTGGTATAATCAACAGAGATTTCAGGGTGCTGAGTTGATACTTCCTGTCATTCTGGTTGAAAAAAATGTCAGAGAGGTCACGTCCCAGAGGACACATCTAACAAATGCAGAACAAGTTAAATGTCAGAACTTGGAAGTGTCCTTCAGTAAAGTATCACTATTATATAGGATATCTGTGGAAGTTTTCAGGAATTCCTGCTGGTCCTGATGCTGTTGAAGACGTCCTGCCATTTTCTGGGTGTAGATAAAATGATAAAATGATGTCTGACAGTAAGGACAGATGAAGGCAGGACGGCAGTGGCCAGGCTTGTTTTTTTGGTGCTTGTCACAGAAGACCATCTTCTTTCCCATCCCTGTGCCTCTGCTCTACCATCAAATCTCGAACACATTGGCCACACATTCAGCTGAGGTGGGGATGTGGAGAGGATATTTGGCTCATTTCCTTCAGCCTTTCCCAAAAGTGGATCCCATGAATGCAGTCCAAACCAAGTAGGACCCTTCCTAGAGTGTCACAGAGTTCAGGCTGACTCCCTGATTGGAACAGCCAATATCTGGTCTAGCAGTGCTGGTTTCTTTTTTAACAAAAGACAATTTTGCATCACAGACAGAAAACATATTTGAGTCTTCACTATTCTTCTCCAAGAAAAAGCAAGATAGATCCAGCATCCCAATAAACTGCTTCTTAGGTAAGAAATGTTAACAACTGAATTTTAACAGCCAAAATACACTGTCTTCTGAGGAACACTCTTACCTCATCCATACTATTACCTGATGTCCACAGACTTTAGAAAAAGATGAGATTTAGGTCAGTTCTTCAAAACTTGTTCCTATGCCTGACCTGGTACCCTTAGGAAATAGAAATCTTCCAAAGGATCCTGCTGGTCCTTCTGCCAGTGAGGGAGAAATCTCCCAACCCATTTTGGCAGACAACCTTTTAAATTCAGTCCAGTTCTGGTTATTTTTGTCAAGTGAAGCTGATTTAAATATCCAATTAGCCACAGTGGCAGTGGAGTACAGAGGGAAAAAGAAGCTGTGACAAGGCCTTGGTTGGAGCTCAGAGTGCCTGGAGGGGAGGGAGTTCAAGTTTGTGGCAAGTTTTCCTTGTGGGATAAATTGGAATTTGACTGACCTTAAGCTGAACAGGCTGAATTACTGACCTGGAATATTTTCTATGGTCTATATTCTGTAGTCCATCTCTGTGTCAGCTGCCAGGTAATAAACTATTTCTTGCTTCTGTTAAGTAGCTGCTACAAGAAGGTGGTGAAGTAATGTAGAGCAACCGTGAAAAAGGAGGGATTAACTGGACAGCCCAATGTCAAAGGGAAAGATAAAATCATCTGCTGTGCTTGTGGGAACAAACAAATTTGAGTTAGTACTCAGGAGTGTTTGCAGGGAGCATGTTTGAAATCTGTAAACAGAATTATTCCCCGAGGAAAAGCCACTCTAATGGCTCTGTCCCCTGTGCAAGCAACCAAGATGCACAGCAGCCACCCAACACATCCTGAACTTCGAATGCCTGTGTTCAAACCTACAAAATTAATGTTTGTAAAGCAAGTGCAGACTGAGAATCACTCACAGAACTGACAAACATGTTCATTCTCTGGACTGTTGCACAAAGCAAACATGGTACGAATACTGGGACAAACTGGGGTTTATTTAAAACCAGGAGGGAATATTTGCTGAACATCTCTTGAATATTTGTAGTTTAAAGGACCAAAAATAAAAAGCATACACACTCAATCTGCTCTGCTGTTTAGAAATTCTTCACATTAACAAACCTACTGTATTTTTGGTATTGCTAAAAAGCTTGATTTACACTACAGTCAGTCATATCTGAAATAAAATGTTCTAACCTTTGACTTATGCATCATTCCTGCAGGGGAATAAAGGTTTTCTCAGCATAGCAATCTCGACTTTCACACTACTCCTAAAGCACTTCACAGTTCAGGCTTGTCAACTGTTGACACCGAGGCAGCAAAATGCTACTGCTGTGGGTGGGTGTGGAATCCGAGCCAGCTGTCTCCCACATCCACTTCTTAAAATGATGAGCAGGGAGGAAAACAGCCCTGGCAGGGTCAGAGAACCTACAGATCTGTGCAGTCCCTCCATCTTCCCACAGCTGGTGAACGAGTGGGTTGGGTGTTGGGTTGTATCGACACGGGGGCTTTGTGGCAACTCTTGTTTTCGGAGGTCAGCACTGGATTATGGAAGAGAATTACAAGTATGCTTTGAGCACTGCCAGAAACACTGCAGTTCAGCAAACATAAGATCTCCCAGGTTCCACATTGGTGCTCTAGGCCATGGCTGCACATACAGAACAGTTAGATGGATGGCCAGGAGCTGCAGCTTCTCTCTGACTGGATTTTTTTCATGTGGCCTCTCGTGTACTTTCACCATGGGTGAGTAAAGGCCTTTGGGTTCTTTGGTGATGGTGAGTACCTTGGCATCACACCTCACACCCCTTTGCACTGGTGCCATCCCAGAAACCATCAGCCTCATGAATAAGAGAACCATGGAATCAATAAGGCTGGAAAAGACCATCAAGTCCAACCATTAATCATATTCAGCAGCACCTTCAGGTGCCACATTCACACACCCCTGGAACACTTCTAGGAATGGTGACTCCATCACTTCCCCAGGCAGCCCGTTCCAATGCCTGATCGCCCTTCCAATGAAGAAATTTTTTCTGATATCCAATCTAAACCTCCCCTGGTGCAACTTGGGGCCATTTCCTCTCATCTTGTCACCTGTTGTCTGGGAGAAGAGACCGACCCCCACCTGGATACAACCTCCTGTCAGGGACTTGTAGGGAACTATAAGGTCCCTACTGAGCCTCCTTTTCTCCAGGCTGAGCCCTCCCAGTTCCCTCAGCTGCCCTTCATGAAACTTGTGTTCTAGTCCTTCCACCACTTTAAAAGATGTATTATTTTACTGTCTTCATTCTGGATTTTGAGGTTTTTTTGCAGAAGTTTCTTTAACTTGTCAGCAGAAAGTTCAGTGATGAGAGAGCGATGGATTGTGTACGTGAATTACCTCTTGACTCCAAGAAAGAGGCAATTTCTGATACATTTCCATATCTCTTTGCAGAACTCTGGTTTGTGCTGCAGCCTTTCTAATGTTTACATATGGGAGCAAATCATGTCAGAACCCTCCTCATTTGGTAAATCACACCAGCAAATAAATTGGATTGAGAATTGGCCTAGAGAAGAGATTACTCTGAGAGACGCTAACGTGATCCCAAGAAGTCTTGATCAAGAAATTCCTGGCAATTTAATTTTTCCCCTTCAAAACTATCAGCGTTTTATGGAAATTGGAATAGCATTTCAACAGGGCTGTAATGCCTGGTCAAGGGAGGGTCTGACTAAGGGAGCAATGGTTCACTGTTTATTCCAGGAGCTTTGGGACTGCAATTCAAATCTTTCTCCTGTCAGATCTAGACCAGGGACTTGCACTCAGTCTCCTGTGTCACCAAGGCGTGCTGGTGCTGATTTATTCTTTAATCAGTCAACACTATCTAAGAGCACTTTAATATAATCATTCCTTTTTCTCCAATCCACTCACTGTTCCCTAGACACAATCTGCTTAACTTTCTGGTTATTTTCAGCCACCCAGTTTGCATGTTAGCTGAACAACAATAATAAAACAATTATCAGACATAAAAGAACAGCTGTACCACTGCCCAGAAGAGAGCATTGTGTGGGCATGTGTGTGTCTGAACAGCAATAGAGAAATGACAGCTCTTCTCCCAGTCAGTCACAGCTCTTGGAAATACAAAGACTGAATGTACAGGAAAAAACACCCTGATTTCATAAACACATTCACACAACAGAGAAAAAAGCTCTCTGGGAGGAGGCAGAATCAGGTTGACACAGGCACTTTGACAGGAACCAGCTCTGTTGTCAGTATTGTCACCACAGGACACCCTGGAGGGAAATTTGTCAGGAGACACACTACAATAATCCTGCCTGACAACGGCCAGGTTTGATTAGCAGCCACTCTGGCCTGTCCAACGAGCCCAAAATTGCCAACTCTTTAAACTGCATAATGTTCCTGCCTCTCTGAATGTAAGGAAATCACAAAAAGAGGGGAGCTGGGAGCTGCACCTCCTCAGGGACTGCTGTGAGCAAGCTTTTACCCCCACAAAGGAACGTGGATCAGGAGGAAACCCTCATGGTTGCCCAGAGAAGCTGAGGCTGCCCCATCCCTGGAAGTGCCCAAGGCCAGGTTGGACAGGGCTTGGAGCATCCAGGGCTAGTGGGAGGTGTCCCTGCCCATGTCAGAGGAATTGGAACTACATTATCTTTTAGGTCCCTTCAAACCCAAACCATTCTGTGATTCTGTGACTAATAATAGCCAAATAAACCCAGCTGACAGGAGACCTTACACAGTGACTGCCATAAAGCATCACGCACAGGAACCCCTCCCTGTTCAGCAGGCTCCAGTGGCTTGGAGGATAAAACAACTGCTTGTTCTTCAATTAAACCTAGCTCTTTGGAGCATAAAAGCTCATTACTCAGAAAAGACTATTTACTGCTAATTGTGCCTTTCAGGTTTGTAAACATGGCCGTTTGCAATACAAGGATAACTCATCTTTTATCCTCTTCTAAAGAGGACACAAAACCGGACCACAACCTGTGCAAACGGGCTGACTTGACTCATATGTTATCTGGCACAAACTGCTGGTGAGCAAGTTAAAAGACTGTGTTAATCCCTGAAGTGATTTAATGGGAATTTCAGGGAGTGGGGAAAAGGGGAGAAGAGAAAGGAGGTAAGAGCTGTTGGATGGACCGGGGCAATTTACAAAGAGAAACAGGGTAATAAATCACTCTTTTAAAGGTATTTGTTCACTCCTGATGAATGTGCTACAATTGCCTTTGTGCTCCCTTTCCCTCTATTGCCCCGATCAAGTTATACTTGACCTTCTTTGTCTTTTTAAAGGCAACATTGACTTTGTTTCTATTTTTATTGATCCATATAATCCCTTCATGGACTCGGTGACATTAATATCCCCAGGGGACTGTCTCCACTCCAAGTCAGTGAGCTGCTTTGCTCTCCTTTTCCCATCTGTACACAGTAATGGCATTAATACTGACAATTAATTCAATAATCCACTGGATTGAGGAACGCCTTTCCAAGAATCTTGTGTGAAGTGTCTTGTAAAAACATCGGGCTTGCTTAGGCTTTCAAACTGAGCATTCAGAGCTGACAGTAAGCTTTGTGGTTTAGCAAGTATAAACAAGTATGCAGATTTAATCTGCCCAGTTTAGAACTGAAGGACTGTTATGAAACTATGAAAGAAACTAGGAAGATACCACATGTTTGGTTTTTTTTAATCCATAGGATTGGGAAGATTATTCAGTTAAAAAGGTCAACCTCCTGGTACAGGGCATAACTCAGTGACAAAGGGATGGATCCAAGGTTGGAGTAAGTGTTGGGACATGGAGATTATTCACATTTCTCATGCTGATTTGGGCACCAGTTGCTAAGCAGTAGGAAATCCTGAAGAAAACACATCAGGAACACTTTCTTCTGTTGATTCAGTCGCTTCTGGCTGTAGTTAAATACTGCCACAAAAATAGGGTTCAGAGCCCAGAGGATCCCTGGGGATGGGTGTCTGAATTTCACATGGCAAGGGGAGGCACAGGAACATATCTTTGGACTGTTTCTAGAATTTGCATTAAATATTTATGGGGAAAAAAAAAATAATCCACTGACTTCAAGGTCTTTTAAGGCTTCCACCCCAAGCTCTGCACAATGATTGGTTTGGTTGGTAACTGAAACAACATCTGGGTCACAGCTGCATGCTTGAACCATCCTGATTGTTTTCTGCTCTGAGAACTCATCCCTTATCTTTGTGCTCTTTCCTGATGTTCAGATGAAAACAACCTGACTTTACTCCTGGTGAAGCCAATGCAAATGGTGCAATTTGTCTGCCCCCCCCCTTTTTTTTTTTTTTGTGCTGCTGCCACCACAGAACTGAAACATCCTCTGTATAAAACCAGCAGCAATTACAAAATCTGACTTTGACTTGAGGTGGAAAGGAATTGTGATGCCCTGGATGTGCTGTTGCACACACTGGTTCAGTATCTTCAGCTTCCTTTACTTAGAATTTACCTTGAGTTACTCCTGGGCGAAGGAGGACAGATTTAGACCCTTTAAAGCTGCCTTTCTAAAAATAAGCCGACTAAAGCACTCACCATGAGGGTCCTGCAGCTGCTGGGATTTCAAGGAAGAATGTGAAAGTTTGGCTCCACCTTCAGGGTCAAAAGCCTCGTGCTGACACAATGGGAAATGCACTGGTGAGGGAGTATCCTATGGCAGGGACAGCGGGCAGCGTTCCCAAACGCTCCCTGCTATTTTTAAAGGAGGGTTGTCTCGTGAAACACATGACTTAGCGCTGCAGTTCCAAACAGGAAGTGTGAATGTGTGTTCTCTTGGCTGGGTGAGGAGAAAGGTTGTATTAATTGTTGGGTTTGTGGGTGAAATGGAGAGACAGTGGAGTGGACATGGCACACCAGGCTGGAAGGGGTTGTTGGGACAGAAGAGCAGCATCAAGTCAGTGCACAAATATCCTGCATGAACAAAACACCCCTAGATCTCCTCAAGTTTTTTCATGGCTGTTATAAATCCATTACAAACTCTGAGAACCTGATCAAAGAAGCTTTCTGCCTCTCCCTGGCTGGCACACTGCAGAAAGCCATCAGTGACTCACAATTTGTTGCATAAATTCTTGGATAATTCTGTGCTACCCACCACAATGGAAGAGCACATTAATTTCATGCCACACCACAGTACAGCCCTGACAACTCACACTTTTCACTATCAGCATCCTACTAGTTCACACTTGACTTATTTCTATAGACTCTGTAACAAAGCCATTGGAAAGGAACTTAGAGCACCAAACCCATGGAACCCTCCCGGATTTTTTCTGCCCTGGCTGCTAATGGAGAGGGTCCTGAACGCTTGGTGCGAAGAAATCAGATAATGCATGTAAGTACAGGGAGAAACTTGCAAATAAACATCTTCAATCTCTGCCTTTCGGAGGACTTTTCATGATTTCTAAAACAGTAGCACTGGCAGGAGCGATTTTAAAAGTCACTTCTGACCAGAAACTGCCCAAGAAGCAGAAAGTATGTAAGGCACACTGGGTCAGTTTGGCTAAGGGCTGGCTTAGCTTGCTTTTTTAATAGTAATTACTGTTCTTGGATAACTTCTTGTTAGATCTTAGTAATTACAGTCAAGATCAGTTAACCCTAATAATTAAGACTTGGCATTGGACTGGAGGTTTTTGCTTTATTTAGGGTTTGTGGTTTTTTTCATTTGCTTGTTATTTTGAAAGTCTTTTGAAAAGCCTTTTAAAGGCTCTCCAGGAATAATTGCAAACCCTGCTTTATGATGCACAGTGGAAGAAGGAGGGAAAAACTCAACCTACCTTTTCTTTTTTTTTTTTTTGGAGTTGGTTCATTACCTGCTGGGTACTCAGTAACCTCCACTGTGATCAGTGTTTCAGAGGTGTGAGAGCTGTATCCAGGCAAAAGTCCTGGTCCCATATGGCATTTTCTGCAGCAGCAAAGATGGTCTGTGCTCCCTCACTTTTCACTTCCACCTTCACGTCAGTTCACTTGCACCTCACTGAGCTGTTACAACCCTGTGAGCCAAACTGGAAACCAGATCACTGGGGTGAGAAAAAAAACCAACCAACACAGGTAAATGTTTTTTGCTGCTTGTTTCTACTACCCTATGTTTGCAAAATGCCAACTAAAAGCTCCTCAGGTGTGCTGTTTTCAGGAGGCTGATGTAATTGTTGGGGATTTTTTACCATAAACTCCTAAATGCTATGGTATTTAATCTGGAAAATACTACTGCCATGGGTCAGGCTGATTTGGTAAATATTCTTCAGCTCCATCATCAGCTCAGCCTTTGAAGGAAGAAAGAAATTAGAGACCACCATCTCTTCTTCCAGTAAGTGCCAAGCAATTCAAGTCTCATTCATTGTGTTGCAGAACTAAACAGCTGCTTCTTGGGATAAAAGAATTACAGTTCCCCCTCAAACTCAGTCCCTGCATTTGCTGTGGATATAAGGGTGTCCAAACCTGATCAATCTGAGCTCATTCAGGTAGTAACTCTTGGTTGAGGCAAGAGAGGGGGAAAAAACCATGCCTGTTAATGAATAGTTAATGTATTTAGCTTCTCTTACGACCTACTAGTAGAGTAATACTTGGCTTAAACACCTGAAGTTTATCAGTTTCACTTGTAACAGAGGCAGGAAAGTCCTTTATAGGGAAGGTTCTAACTAGTCATTAAATATATGCTCCTCCTCCCACTGTTCCACAGTTTTCTTGCCACTGCTACCCAATGGCACAAGATAATTTTTGTTTCCTTCATTTAAAGGTTTCTCTCCCCATAGATGAGGTTTTGTCTGTGGTGGGATTGGTCACCTCAGGGCTTGGGAACTATGAGCTGCTGATTAAGCCAGATCTCAAGTAATGAAAAACTGCTCCCCATTTTGGGGGGGTCTGGCAGTTTTTGTGAAGAGCTGATGTGGTTCCAGGTCATTGTAGACATCTGTCATGGAACACAACGAGCTGTAAAACGTCAGGGAGCAGCTGCCATTGTTGCTCCCTGAGGTGCAGGGAGCTGGGAACGAAGAGTGATAAACCAGACAGCAGGACCAGGACTTCACTGGCCAAGATCCTGCCTTGCAACACCTCAAAAGCGAGGCAAATCCAGAGATAGTTCAACCAACAGTCCAAAACTCCAGGCAAGTTCATACTGATGAGGTAAGTCCAAGATTAAGCCAGGAAGTTGAGGTCAGGATCAGGTCTAGCAATAATAACCTGCCAGACATATAGTCCTGTGCTTACCTCACTGGTCCATGGTGACAAGGCTGGTCCGTGGTGACAAGGTAGGTCCAAGGTCAGGCTGGGAGGTGTCAGAGTCTAAATCAAGTCCATGTCCAAACACTGACAGAAGACAAATATTCCTACATCATAACTCAGGCTGAAGGACCAGGACTGAACTCAAACAGAGCCCATGAGCAGGGGGTGCTCACAGAAGCTTCGGGAGAGATTGGTCAGGGTTTATAAAGCACATCAGTGCCCTCAGGACCCTGCAGCTTGTTTCTGTTCCACTGATTGTAAAGGGAACAAGAGACAGCAAGCTCAGACACCTGCAGCTGATCAGATAGATCTCACATCAGGTTTAACATCAGTGATTCCCCGAGTCTGTCTTGATTTCTGGTGGAGCACAGCCTAAAATAAATCCCCTCTTCAGAGGAAACTTGTCATCCCAGTTAGAAACAGGGCAATTTTGAAAACTGGAATATAAGTTTTTTGTTAGTTTAGTTTTCATAGGAGGACTACACTGGTTTCTGCACACTGAAGAGAGTAAGTGAACGAGGCAATCCCTCCTCAGGATCTTTTAAGATCAGGTTGCTCTTGCCTGAAGGGCAGGAAGCAAGTTGAGGTCTGCAAAATCCAACCTGATGCTGCTGAAATCCTAGAACCAAAGAGTCAAGCTGGAGATTCTCTCCCTGGAAAGCACAACAGGCATTATTTAGGAAGGTGGTATGAAGCCTTCTCGCATAGTTTGACTCCTAAGTCTCAGTTGGTCCAGATTTTCTTATTGTACTCCATATTTGTGATGATTGTCACCTTTTTCTTCTGGTGAGCCTCAGTAATCCATGCATTTCTACCTTTAGGTGATTTTACAGTGACTGACTCACTGTCATGTGGACACCAGTTAGTAAAGGACATTGACATGGTTTTGTATTCCCCAGGGCTCTGTCAGTTCTGTGGTTCCCCAACCAACCTCTCTAAAATCCCAGGATAAACTCCAGTGTGCCACTGATATCTATGGGATAATTTGCTCCAGAAGTTCAAGATTTTCTTCACGAAAGATCCCAACACCTCAGTCTAGGAGGAGATCTTTTCCATTTTGAACTTCTCCCACACTTTCTCTCACCACCACAAAACAAAATAACCAAGCCAAAAAAACCGACTTGTAGCCTTAAATACACTCCGAATCCCAGAAAGGAGAAATGCCAGAGAATCTGTACAGTCCTGCTGTTGTTCTTGATCCTGCATGGAAAGCAATAACATACTTTTGTGAGAGCTGACAGCATCTGCCTCCGGAGCAGATAGATTTGTCTCCTGGGAAATATCTACGTTCTGCCATGGGCTGCCAAGGCTCAGATATTCAGTCTGGTCTCAACCAAGCTAATTCTGGACATGGAAACAGTATAGTTGTGTTAGTATGTTCCACTCAGATGAATTAGCCTTTGTAGCTGACCCATCATTGCTCCCTTCTGAGAGGGATATGGCCCGGGACATGAGGAGTTTCCATGACTGTCATCCTGAGCTTCCCACAGAAAGGAGAGCACTCCCTGCTTTAGGAGACAACAATGGGACACCCATGGGTCAAGAAAACTAGTCTCAGAAGAAGTAAATTATGCCAAATCACCCAGTGGTTAATCACATATTCTTGCCTCACTGCTAGAATTAACCTAAATTTATGCTGGTTACTACACTGGACTGAGCCCATCCCTGTTAAACTGAAGGTGTTCGTTTCCATGAAGATCTTTGTGCAGACATCCAGATTCCCAAGGTCAGATGGCATGCCTTTGTATTTAAAAACCCTTCACAATTTTTTCTTCTATGAATTTTCCCTGATATTTCAATACTTACTCCAATTTTCCTTATTAATTCCATATATTTCTTTGTTTTCTACATTTTCCTTTCTCCTTCTGGGAGTGTCTAATTATGAGGAAAATATATTTTTTTATGTATAACAGGGGAAGAGAATCTGAATTGTCTTCCCCTTTTCTTAGGTAAGGACTTAGATAAGGACTCTTAGATAAGGACTCTTGACACAGCTACACACTGAAGCATCCCTGAGTGGGAGCAGGAAAATATGTAGAATTTTAGGCCATTTCTAGGTTCCTGAGCACAAACACGATACTTCTAAGTCAGTTTTAGTTTTGACCTTGACTGTAGGCACTGAGTTGCAGGTAAGGAGTTGTCTTATCCAGGGAACTCAGCACAGAATGAGCAGGTCCTGCCACGCAGCCAGACCTAGAGATGCACATTAAATGTGAAAATCCATGGCAATTACACAGCAGTGCACTCAAGGATAAAATCCATATGTGAAAATGACTTGGAGGGATATGGACTCAAAAGCACAGTTTAAGGAGCAAATATGGTCATTGTCATTTAGACTATTTTTCTTTTTTTTTTCTGCTTCTTTCTGACCCTTTCTTCCCACCACAACTTCATAGTACCTGTTTCCACCCAGTTTAATAATGCTTGAAGGACTTTAACCTTCCACTTCTGATTAAACACTTGGGAAACACAGGGTTTAATTAAAACCAGAGAGGGAAATAGATTTTCTTTTCTGCTAGTAATTCTGACAAGGGAGAACAAAATTGAATTTTAAATGGGTGATAGAAAAACAAAATTCCCCATGAAATGAAATCAACAATAACATTGAATGCTGTTTGTTTGAGGGCTTTAAAAAAATGTTCCACTGTGAAATTCCCACCTATGGAAGTGGTCAAGGCAAGGTTGGACGGGGCTTGGAGCAACCTGGGATAGTGGGAGGTGTCCCTGTCCATGGCAGGAGGTTGGAAAGAGATTATCTGTAAGGTCCCTTCCAACCCAAACCATTCTGTGATTCTGTGCTTTCTCCTCTCTTTTCTTCATGGGAAATGAAGTAAAACTAAAAGCTGGTTTAAAATGGGAATCAACCCCTGCTGCTCCTGGAAGACTGACAGGAGAATATTTCCATGGATGTGTTCTATTCTGATTTCTCAATGCGGTGTTTTATCAAACTTGACATATTTCCACGATACAATTTTCTCTTGACAGGTTGACATTTCCCCGTGGGAAACTCCATAGGAGTGTTTCTGATGGGTTGTTTCAGATGATTTGCAGTTCTTAAAGTAAAGGCACGACTTGTGGGATGCTGGAAAGAGTTATAATAATTCCAGGGGGGAGGGAAGAAATCACTGCATTTTGTGATCTGTCCTTATTGAAATGATAAACAAATACCAGGGCTTTATGCAGCAGGTGACCTGATGCCTCTTCATCATGAGAGCACAGGCACTGTGGAAAATCCTTAATGTGAGACTTAATGTCTTGACTCTTAATGAGCATTCCCCTACTAATCACTTAAGTCTCCAGATTTAAGCTCGGAAGCTGAGCAGACTGAATTTACTACTGGCGTAAAATGAACTCACTGAAAGGCATTTATTCCTTGAAAACAAGTGAGCAGGATTGGGACTCAGCTTTTAAGCAGAGATTCCCCACTGAGACTGATGAAAATTCCTGCCTTTTGCATGCAGTGAGGGCCAGATTTGGCTCAGTAGTTTGAGCTTTTTAAAAGTCTGAAGATATATTCTCACTGGAACTGGTGTGAAAGCAGAATAATTCCAGCACAGCTGACTTGCTCCAGCAACAGCACATCATCTCTTTTCTGCTTCAGATGATGTTCACACAAAGGTCTGTGTTTTTTCATAATTAAAAAGCAAGCAAGCAAACAAACAAACAAACCCAAGCTGATGCTCTTTTTTTGTCCTCTAAAAAACGACTGTTTGTTTATGTTATTTCTTGTACTGACAACCTGTCTTGAGCTATTAAACTTTTTACTTAAACACATGAACCTGGGAGTCATTATGTCCTCAATTATGAGACTGCTAGAATTATTGATCTTAGCCTTGAGCTATCAGAGAGGGACAGGACAGGCTTAGCCAGTGGACTACAAATGGCCATGACAAATACAAAACTAAGTGCATATTTGCTATGTCACCCTTTTTCTCCTTCTACAACAGTATTCTTTGAATTTTAAATGGATTGTATTGCAAAGACCATGTCTGAAAGATTTGGAGCCTGAAGGATTTGTTGTCTGAAGTACCTGGAGAAGGTGATCAAAGAATTTTTTTTACTGTATCTTACCATTGAAGAACTAAGAGTTGTTTAATAAAACCACCAAGAATCAGTTTCAAAACCAGTGGTAGAAAGCAACTCTTCACACTGCATGAACTGTGAAACTGCTGCTCTCACAGACCTGTGCAGAAGTCAGGGACATCTGTATTTTCTGCTCATTGCAGTCAATTTTTTTTCATAATCCTTTATTCTTTCTCTTAGCTGAGGAACATGGTACATAATTTCAGATTACAGAGAGTGTGCTTTCACCTGAGTGGGTTTGGTGCAGCTGAAATGAGAGGAGCAGATGAACTTGATTGATGAATCTGAGCTATAACTGTTGACTCAACACATTTATCCCTATCCATTTTCCATTGCTGTGTTTCCTCAAGCTCTTGGAAAGTTTATCAACATGTTTGTCATTGAAGTTTCCACTTACTTAAATCACCACTGCCTGTTGCTATATGAAATTAATCCAAAGTCTGCAGACCTATTCACCTGACTGCAGACCTATTAATAACATTCTTTGCATGCTTCAGTAATCACAGACAAGCCATACATCCAATAAGTGCTTTTGAACTACTGTCAAGCTCCTTTTTAAACCTCATTAAGATTGGATTACTTGGTTACATTAATCCTGGTGGCCTTATGCCAGTGGTCCTGACTCACACTAGTTATTGTAACACACTGGCCATAAGAATACAGGAAATGTCAAATTCGAGGCTGAGGTTGAAAGAAAAAGAATCATAGAATGGTTTGGGTTGGAAGGGAATTTTTAAAGCTCATCTGGTCCAGCCCCCCTACAATGAGCAATGAGGGACATCTTCAACAACATCAAGTTGTCCAGTGCCCCATCCAACTTGACCTTGGTTATTTCCAGGGATGGAACATCTGGGCCAATGTTTTGTCACCCCCCACCATAAAATACTTCATTATTATATCTAATCTAAATCAACCCTCCTTTGGTTTAAAGCTGTTACCCTTTGTTCTATCACTCCATGCCCTTGTAAAAATTCCCTCTCCAGCTCTTTTATAGCCCCTTTAAGCACTGGGAGGTGGTCAAACATCTCCCTGGACCCTTCTCTTCTCCAGACTGAAAGAAAAGGGGGAAGTTGTCCACATGGCTCTTTTTGTTTCACGGGACTGTCCATAGGTCAGATGAAGAAATGAGAGAGCATCCTGTGCTTTCAGCTTTAAATTATTATGGGGTTGAGGCACACAGAGTTGCCATTAGTTCACTTCCAAAAAATTCAGTAACTGCTGCACCCCCCCAAATCCAGAGGGGGGGAGCTTCCTGCCTGCCATCCAAGCACAAAAATATTGTTTGCTGATAGGAACACCACACATTTCATGCTTTGCAAACTGATGCTGCATTTCATGGTAACAACATAAGTGTTCTGGCTCTTTCCAACTCTGTGCTAAGGGAAAGCAAAGAAGAAAATACTTGACTTAAAACACAACATGTCAGCAGTGGAGAACGAGTGAGATTTGAAGTCCTGGCTCTCATGCTCTTGCTAAGCCATTAAATTAACATGGTCTTTCTTCCATTTTATGTTTGGGCCTTTGTTTTCTGAATCCAAGAATCAAGATATCTGACACTTGGTTAGTTTGTGATTAATGATGAGAACTGCATGTGCTGGGAAGCATCATTGAGAAAGTCTTGCTGTATAGAAAGGCTGAGGTTAGAGGAGGCTGAAAATCAACACAGAAAGACTGATGTAGTGTGAGAATGCAGATTATTATAACCTAATGCTTGGAAAATTTGATACAATCTACCACTGGCACTTTGACAGTCACCCACCGCAGAATCATTAGAATCAGAGAGTCATTCAGGTTAGAAAAGACCTCTAAGACCATCGAGTCCAAGCATTAACCCAGCACTGCCGAGTCACAGGCTTGGCACGGTGAGTCTCCTTTTCTGAACAGAGGAAGGAGAAATGGGCAATCCTAAACAACCCTCTGAGTCCCCTTGGATATCAGCAAGGAGACACACCGTGAAAAATGAGCCCTTCGTGAAGACAGCACCAGAGGGGAGAGGTGCTGCTGGGATGGCTCATCTGCTGCGCTCCCCTTCTCAGCAGCAGATTAACAAATGCAGATGTCAGGAGTATTTAAAGTTGTCTTTTCTCGATTTTAAGCTTTACTTGTGTGACCTACGGTCTTGTCCTGTAGAGGACCTCCCCACTGGGCTCACTGGGCTAAAGCCTGCTGTCTGTTTGAATCCTGATTGCTGCTTGAAGTAGCTGAACATGATTCCTTTGGATAGCGGGGTCAAGGGATCAGTGGTTTTTCATTTCCCTCAGCTGCAGAAACCACTTCTGTGGCAGGCATGGTCCCATGCCAGAAAAGAGGATAAATCCTCCAAAGCAGGCAGTGCTCTGTGGAGACTCAGCTGTGGGAAACTCCCTGTGTCACAAATGCCTTTTCCTTTCCTTCAGTAGAGGTATTTTTGTCTGTGTTTCACTCTACATGAGCTCTGTTTGTCTCCTCCATGATTTCACTCACGAGCCAGACTGAAATGCTGACTCGCTCTGCTTTCCCCTGTCTCCATTTGGTTGATATCATCCTTGGGAGGGAGGTGTGTGGAAAGCAAGTCCAGGTATTTGAGGAAGCACATCTGTGCTGCATCCTGATCCTGGTGTAAATCACACAGGTAGAGCTTCACCTGGCAATGGCCACAATCTATGTGATGATTGCACTTCACCTCTTGCCCCCTCGGGAGTTTTACAAAGATTTTTCCCAAAGAGAAAGTGTAAAATAAATTAAAAATAAATGGCAGTGAAATACAGAATCACAGAAAAACTCGGGTTGGAAGAAACCTCTCGAGATGTAGAGTCAGTCTAACTGCTGCTCCAAGCAGGGCTGACTTCAAAGTCAGGCTCAGGGACTTTTCCCATGAAAAAAAAAAAAAAAGAAATTTTCCACATAAAATCCCCAAACTTATTTTGTAATGACATTAGTTCCCTGTGGCACTGATAGGAACCCTTTGATTCTCTTTCTTCCTTAAAAAATGTCGAATACATTGGAGTTCTTTCCAACTTGGATCAGGAGGGATGTGGTAGCATGGTAAGAGACAGTTTTGGTTTCATTCATTACTGCTGGTTCTTTCTGCCTCCAAATAGGGGAATTTTGAGATTTATAATTCTTATGAAGTACTGAAAGAGTCTGAATTCTTGTGGAGCACCTGCACATTTACCCAAATTTCAATTCAAGCCTTTTAAGGTGTGATGTGATTTTGCAGTCCAGCTGCATTTCATCAGCACACCTATCCTGATTCCCAGGCTGGTGTGCAGGCACCACTGTGTTCGGGATGTGACTTTTATCTGGGTGTCTCACCAGCATCCTGAATGTTTCTGTGTGGATTTAAAGAAAGGTCTGTGGGGTCTTTCTGCCATTCAGCCACTAACACTGACAGCTGCAGGTGCCTGGGGAAGGTTATTCTGTCCATCCTTAGGTGCTTCACCCAATTGTTCCAAAGTTTCCAAATGAGACTGAATAAAGCCTTTGTTAAGTCTGTCAAACACCTTCTTTACCTGTTCTGGGAGCTGAAGGAAGTTAAACCATTTTAGACAGAAAATTTTAGTCTTTCACAGACTAGAACTTGTGGGGTTTTTTTGTGTGGTTTGACTTTTTTTTTTTTTCTGGGAAGAAACTCAAGATTCAGTCAACTGGTCCCATCAGCCTTTCTGGAAAGAGAGTGTCTGGCTTGCTTTCCACCTAAAAAAAGAAGATAAGACAAAAATTAGACATCCTTAAGCATTTCAACTGCAGGTGCCTTTAGTTTAATCTCTCTCTCCTTCTGTTTTCATTAGAGTGTAAATTGCCTTAGCACTAATAATAATCTCTCCCTTTCCTTCTCATTGCTCAGGATGTAAAGCAGCATTTATTGACAAACAGCCAATACCCGGAAAACTCAATATCTAAGCAAGAGAAAATTGTTTATCACCAAATCTCTGATAAATAAACATGAAATGATGCATCCCTTTCCTGCTACCATAAGTCACAAAAATGCTGCTGTGCAAAGTGTTGTTTTCAGCTGACACAGCAACTCAGGACAGGCTGGATTAGAGAATTAGGAGAGTAGATGGATGAAAAGAGGGTTAAGAAATGCAGAATGGTGAAAAACCAGAGTAAAAATCATTTTCCTAGAGAGCTAAAAGGAAATCCCTGTAAGTTCTTGGATAGATCCATGTCTGCAAAGATGAAATAAAGTGGTGGAATTTTAGAGGAATTTCATGAGATGTTTGCCTGGGTAATCTACAGGCTGAGTCCACCCACTTTGCCACCTTTTCTGCGGTGTCCATGGAAACACTGGGGTACAGCTAGAAATGAATTATGATGAACCCAAAAAGCCAAATTGTTTTTATCGATAATGTGCACAGCCTTATCCTTCGGAGGATCCACTGCTGACTTCATCTATCCCTTCAGGTGAGAGGCTTCAGTGCTGACGTGGAGCCTGGAAAAGGTTGAACCATCCCAACCTAAGGCAGCACGAGCAAGGCAAGTGTTTCTTCATAAAAGAAGCTGTGAGCTAAAAACAACCGGTGCAAAAACACTGCCCTGGAAAGGGATTTTGACTGACAGTCAGGAGGGCTAAAAGAAATGGAGACAAGCAATCTTGGCTGAGCCACAGCATGTATTTTAATCAGGCACTGCCTGAGTGCGGGGAGCATCGCTCTGAGGAATTTCAGACTCTGAAAGTGCTGTGGCTGATTGCTGCAATATTTAGGGGCATATTAACATGAATGACTAAAAGGTCCTGGAGCTCTCCTGCCTCTAAGAGCCCTCATGCACAGCAAGGCAGCACGTGCAGCTTTGATTCCCGTTCTGGGAAGCAGATGTTCATGGCGGGGAAGTATTGCCAAAGGTGGCACTAATTAATTGCTGTGAACAAGACGAGCTTCAGAAATCAAATGCTCTCATGCATAAAGCTGATGCCTCTTAGTGAGGACTTAAGGGTGCTGGACCAGATCTTCAGTCACTGCAAACTGCCATGATACTGTGGCCATGAAGGACAGTGAAAGTATGTGGCAAGTTATAAGACTTACAGGGTAATTTTTTCTCTCATTAAAGACTGGATGGGATTCATGTCACCTAATTCCAGCTATCTCCAATGCAGCTGTTCCCCTCTGAACTCTCAGCTTCTTTTCCAGTCAAGGGAAGGAACAGACAGAACCGGGATTTGAGTCAACAGATGGACCATAGACACCGAGTTTAGGGTGATGTAAAGTGAAGCTGGACTTCTTTGACTGGATTGGCTTTACATCCACTGGCTGTAAAGGGAGAGTGGAGAAACCAGCTCATTTGTAGGCACATTACAGTAATGTATTTTTATTTGGTCCAATCCTACCTATGGTGGCAGTTTGTGAAGCCAGAAGATTTCCTAGAACCTCATTTCCTACATCTTTTTTTAAAAGTTTTGTGTCCTATACTGAGCATCTTATGAATGCCTGTTACACAGAGACTGAAATATTACCAGGAAGCTCTGATTAGTATGCAGCCTGTCTGCCTGCACTTATTTCTATTTATCAACATAATTTCTAGACCTCCTGTTTACCACCTGGAATATTGTGCTGCTGCTGACTCCAGTAACTCACAATGCTGAGACAACTGAAGGGCAAGAAGTAAAAGGATTAAAAAAAAAAAAAAAAAAAAAAAAAAAAAAAAAAAAGAAAAGATGATATGCAAATCCCTTGTTTCTCTTTCCTAAAAGAAGATAAACAAGTTATTTGTTTAATTATCAACTTCTTGGCAGTAAGATTTTTGCAGGTATTTTATATGCCAATGGAAATATTGCAAGAGCAAACTCTGTGGTCACATTCAGTAACTTCAGGATAAGTTTTATAATTTTGTGTCCAATCTGAGACCATTATCTCATAGGGATACCTAATTCTAATTTATGTAGAACATGTTACAGTGGCACAGGTTGCCCAGAGAAGCTGTGGCTGCCCCATCCCTGGAAGTGTCCAAGGCCAGGTTGGATGGAGCTTGCAGCCACCTGGGACAGTGGAAGGTGTCCCTGCCCATGGCAGGGGCTTGGAATGAGATGATCTTTAAGGTCCCTTCCAACCCAAACCATTCTGTGTTTCTGTGATATTTAGTTCACTGAATTAAGCCTGAAGTAGCACACAGATGCAGATACTTCCATGCCCCATATGGGTTCGAGGCACTAACTTTAGGCACTCAGCATGGAAAAAATGCAGCAAGCACAATCCAAAATAGAAGGCAGTTATTCCTGGGAAGAGAGTGATGCTTTTCTTCAGGGATGACACAGCACCATTAGGCTAGAGATGAAGCGAGATAAGCTATGCTGACAGCTGAATTCTAGGCAAGTGGAGGTAGAAAATCCCCATTTTATGCATTCTTACACTCTCTAAGACTGGTTCTCCCATGTTACTTCACTGAAATCCACATGGTTACAGAGTGTAAAATTGGAGTATTATTCCTGTGACTGACAAATGAATATTTGTAAAACTGCTTCTGATTCATTTACCTGCCAACTGCTGAGTCAAGTTTTTGAGCCTCTCCACTAAAGCTGACAGTGTGAGGCAAGGATGTGAAGAAACATCAGGAACTTTTTTGTTTGTTTGCTGTGCTGTGAGCTCCCAGAAAAAGAGAAAAGAAGTGATTTCCAAACATTTCACTAGAAAAGGTAAGCGAGCGGTGTTGTCAGATGATGGCAAGAAATAAAACAAACATTGCATTGGCAAGAAAAAAAAGCTTTTCCAAGGAAATTCCTGACATGCTAAGTGGTAGTTCCAAAGAAGGAAATCCTGCCAATGACTTGGCAGATCTGGGGCCAGAAATTGCTGACAACTCAGCTACTAAAATAATTGAGACCTCAAAGAGTTCAGAGCAGCCTGTAAAGGGAAGGATCCTCCCAAAACTTCATCTGGTGAAACTGTCCCTCAGCAGGGAAGTTTCAAAGGCAATGATGAAGCTGGTCAGAAATGAGAGTGAGCCCCAAGAGATTTTTCTATTCGGCAGAAAAGTACTTTTTGGGTTTCAGTGGTTTCACTAGATCTCTACTGACTGTGATATGAGCTCAGCATTAAAATATGGAGAGAGTTACACTTACTTTTCTCAGTCCATGAGAGAAATCCTGTCCAGTAACTTATTTAAACTGCAGGACTTGATTGAGTATCTGAGCCTCAGTTCAGAATGAAACCTACTCTAGAATGTAAGATGACATTTCAAGCTGAAGATGAATAACTTACTTGAGCCCAAAAATCTATTAATTGAATCAGAAAGACCCAAGGAGGAAGGGAAAATGGGAGAGGAGAGGGATGAGACTTACATGAATCTCTTTGCAAACCAGTAATTCTCTCATTTTTGCTGTATGTTCCCGAAAATATTGTTTAAAAGTTCTTCTTATTGAGGCCTTAACAGTAACCTATAAATGATTTCAAGCTAAAAGGATCGGGGGTTTAGCCCTCATGCTGAGTAATTTCTTTGTCTTTAAGACTGCTGATATTAAAAAAACACCCCTTGGAGAGTAAGCACTGTATGAAGACACTGCCTGTGAAGTGGGAAAAGAAACATAAAGTTTAGGAAACAGCCCTTGAACTACATCCTGCAGAAGGCACTGTTACAGAAAATAGATGAGTCAGGATATATTTCTGATACAAGAGTGAAAGAGGGAGGCTCAATCATACATTTCTTTCTGCTATTCGAAAATCCAAGACTTATTTTCACAGAAGTAACTTGAAAGTTGTCTGGAAATAATCAGGTCATACCAAGGATACACCAAAATGTCAGATCTACTCGCAGGGTATCAATGGGGCTTGAATTTCTAAAGCCAAATTAAGCAGCTCCTCTCATGACATATTTTCCTCCTGCAGAATTTTTAAGGTGATAATACATTTAACCATAGATTTAAGTCCCACTGAAGTAATTGCAACCATGGCAAAGGTTTGTAGAGGTTTCAGTGCATAGATAAATATGAATTAACCAAAGCAAGTGTAATTAAGGATTTAATGACTAGGGATTGATTTCATCACTTCTGTAACCAGTAGTACCTCCTTCTCCTTCATCTGATCCTTGCAAAAAGGAGTAACTTATTCTTCCAGTAAGGCATAGGAATAATTTCTTGAAAACCAAGGAAGCCATGGGAGGAAGAAACCTTGAGACATGAAATAGAACCATAGAATGGTTTGGCTTGGAAGGGACTTTAAAGCTCATCTCATTCCACCCCCCTGGCACAGGCAGAGATACCTTCCGTTAGAGCAGATTGCTCCAAGAATCCCATCCAGCCTGGCCTTGAACACTTCCAGGGATGGGGCATAATACATTTGTAATCAATACAGAGATGCCTGGATCACTAAGTCTGACTATTTTAGCCTCTTCCTGACAAGTCCAACCACTTTCCCATCACATATGACACAAACCAGCTGGGAGTGCATTTTTCAGCCAAGTTAATTTTTCACCCAGATAACGGTGAAGTGAAAGTGTTGTCCTGGCAGGACAACCCCCCAGATTTTGGCACGAGAAGTCTGCCAGGTACTGATGCCGACAGTCCCTTTCACAGCACAAGGACAGAACAGTGCTGGTAACAGGGATGATTTAATGTCCACTGTGGTCTGTGATAGGTTCTCCTCCCTCCCCTTATCCCAGGGTGGGAATCTCACCTTAAAAGCTTGTGGGGATGTATTGCTTTTATAAATATTGATATATTTTTCCTCCAGGAGGGTCCTGGGCTGAGAGAGGGCTCTGTGCCTGCTCCTTTAGACACAAAATTTATCTCTGAAACTGCTTTCCCAGGGAACTTTGGGATCCCCTCAGAAGAATGGTATCCAGGCTGCCAGTTGTCCTTCACAGCCCGGATCAAGGCACCCGAAAGTCTGACTGCAAAGCACTCATACCAGCATCCCCAGCTGTGGCAGCTTTGTTGTCCCACATCTGGCTGGGCAAAGAGGATCATCTGTCAGTGCCTGCAGCCACCAGCACAATTCTCCCAGCCCACATGGGCTCGGTGGTAGCTGAGGTTTGTGGGGCTCCTGGGAAGTGGGGAGCTGGTTGCATCTCCTTGACAATAGGACATGCAGAATGCCAAGCTGGGCACGCTGTCCCAAGGAAAAGCCCCGTGTTATTCCATGAGAATGCAGCATCCACATGAGTTCCACGGTGAAGGAAGCCAGAAAATCTATTTTATGCCTAAGGGGTGATGCTTCCACCTCATTTTCCTTCCCTCTCCCCTCTCCCAAGGTTTATACTACACCCCAGAGACTTCACAATTAGGAGCCATTTGAAACAATGGAACTTTCCTTAAATATCATCATTTTTTTTCCTCCATCCTTCTTACATTCCTTATTCAAGTGCAATTGCAAGTCCTGAGCTACTGAAGAAGAAGAAGCTACATGCCTTTCTTTGCTCTATCAGAGCAATTTCTGTTTTCCTGAGCTGTGCTCGTTACCAACTCTGACCCACCATTATTGCAGGAAACCATCACATTCATTATTAATAAGAAGCCTCCAGCTAACTTTCCTCCCTTTGCAGACATTATCCTGGTTTCAAATGTCATCATGGCATTCATTCATTCTGCAAGAAGCTGTGGGGGACTCCTCCTATTCCTTTTCCCAGCCTGACCTTTTTCAGATCTGGCATACCCAGATCAATTCACCTGCCTCTCTGAAACTGAGCTGAAACCAATGCAGTCAAAAGGGGACAGGGCAGCACAACCCTTTCAGAGACTTGTAGCTGTTCTGAGCTGTCACATCTCTGGAGGGAGTTTAACTTTATTAATTAATTGGATGAATAAAACATCTGATACATATTTAAAATTGGATTTACTCATCTCCTGCATGAGAGACCTAAAAAATCTATTCAAGGTCCCAAATGGGGACCCAGTGTGTCCCCAAATGGGGACCCATGGGAGAGGGCTCTGGGCCTCACCCAGAGGGAGGTATTTGGTATTTTCTGTTGGTTTTCTTTAAGTGAGAGACACCTCATCCCTCTGAGACGTCATCCAATATTTCAGAGAGACAAAATTGGTGCCTGATTCAGTCCAATTCTACCCTTTGGTTACTCATGTCTTGTGTGACATTTGTGGTTATTACTGAAACTGGTTTTCAAGTTACTTTAGTTGTATTGTGTAAATTCCTCAAGGTTATGGACACAGCAAGGACCTCACTGTGTTAGCTGTTACACCAGGAGCTGGCCTTGTCCTTCCTCCAGAGAGGATGCTTTGTGCAGTGTCATCACTGAGAGCAGTGGGAATACTCACGGGCTCAAAAATGAAGATATAAATTATTTCAGGAGCTTTAAAGAAGGAGAAAAAAAGCACTACCAAACAAGCAAGGGGGAGTCATCCTTGTATGGGCATGACTGCAAGCCATATCTGAAAGTCATTTTGGGCAAGAACTGAACAACTGGATCCATGCCATGATCCCATATGGAGACTTGCTCCATCCAGCTGATCAGGATTGTCTTCTCCTGCATTCCTGAATCTCTGCATGTTGCTCTCGTGGGTCTTCATGTGTTTCCAAAATAGCAAGAGTTACATGTCATGTGCCATACCCACACTCATGGGGCTGTGTGTATCTGTGCCTTTATTTGCCTCTGGTTCCATGTTAACCTTGACCAGTTTCACCCATAAAGCCAGGCAGCAGGATGAATGATCCTACAGGTTTTATAAAAGGAGATGACTGGGAGAATCCCCAGGAGAACCATGACTGAAGGAAAAGCTGCAGGACGAGCTCAGCCCCTAAAGAACTCGAGAGGATCCAAAGGGAAGTGACCTTATAAGCAACCCAATCAACAAAAAGCTTTGGTTGAACTTTGCAACCAGCTGTGAGGGGAAAAGCCCTGGGCATGAGACTGCAGGAATGATTTGTTTAATCCTTAGATAGTCACAATTTGGGGTTGTTTTGCTCTGTTTCAATACAACTTTTAAGATTATGAGGCTCTGGTTATGGATAGCGCAATAAACACGGATAAATCATAACAGAAAGTCATGGAGCCACATGCTGGAAAACTATCCTGCTTCCAGGGCACTTGACCAATGTCTGTGCACAGGCAGCTCTGGGCTCCCTTTCCCAATTCTCATGAGTTCACATAATCCTGTTGCGTGTGAGTTTCCAGTCCCAGAGGTGGATGTTTAAATGGAATAAAAAATTGTGCTGGATTTATTCCTCCTTTTGCATTTTCATGAACAAACCCAATATTAATTGGAAGCATGCAACTTTTGGGATATGGGTTTGTTTTCTTTTAATAATGAAAGGAAACAAATGTTGGTGCACAACAGACAGGAGAGGAAAAACTGGGCAAGCTTAAATATTTAAATATATTCAAACTGTTGAATAACCAGAGGAAAAAGGAAAATAATGCTGCTTTGTGAAAACTTTGGCCAATGGAGGATTTCATGTTTTCTAGTGTGTGTAAATGCCCATCTCCTTGCTGTACTAAATGGGATTCCTGCATGGGATCAGGAAGGTAATCCTTCTTTAAGGTGTTTTGGAGATGGTCAGAAGCTGTCTTAGTGCCTTTCTGAGCTAATGGCAAAAAGCAAAATAATTCAGCAAGGCCTCAGAGAAAGATGTCTGGATATTTCTTCTGTATATCCTGAGAATTTGTTGGAACTCTTTCCTTTGTGCCACTATCACCTGTATGCCAATTGATTTTGATTAAAAAAAGTCAAACAAGGAGGATGGTGGCAAGGCACTATTTTGTGGAGGAAAAGACACCATCTCCCTGAAAGGAAATAGCTGGCAATAGAGGCCTACAAAGGCAGTGTATGACACTGTTCCCTGTGGAAATCCAGCAGCTGGGCTGGGAAGGAGCTGGCCATGACTGCTCCTGCTCCAGGATTGTGGCTGAGGGCTGTGTGCCTCAGGACACGGCTGGGCTTTTGGGGACAGTCCCAGCTGCAGCTGGGGGAAGGCACTGACTGTGATTCACACACAGCTGGCCCTCCTCTGGGCAGATGGGATGGAGCAGAGGAGAAAACAATCTTATTAGGCCCATTGCTGGCACTGGGAAGAGCAGGGCTTGGCCTGGTGCCCACAGGCTGATGATTCCACAAACACATCCATTGTATGGAGACTCCTCGCTGGATGGATCACGGAGTGATTAGACCCTGGAACTCATGGGCCCCAACAGGGTCAGGCATCCAAATCTGTAAGGCTCCAATTCCCTTAGCACCAACAGCCACCCTGGAGCAACCAGAGGGCCAGAAGCCCCTTGGGCAAGTGGGCATGAAGATGTGGGGTGGCCTCGTTTTGCCTCAGTTTGCACAGGGGTCTAGTCTGGCAAGTATTGGTAGATGTGAAGAGCAGGACAAATGGCTCTTGTTTCAGAGACCAAGTGCACCAGGAACAGCCACACAGGCAGTTTTTGAGTTGCCTGGCTAGAAGGGTTTACATGCTGCTGGGGAAAGACTCAATGCTGGGGTGAAAGGACTTCCCATTGCAGCTGGGGGATAGCAAAGGAGATGCTCCATAAGCTTGGAGGTTTTGGGAAAGGTGTGCTGATGATTTTGGTGACTGAGAAACTGGAACCTTTTGCCGTGTACCCCTTTTTGGGGTACACGGGAAGCTGGGAGTCTTGCTGCTCATTGTGTTGGAGGTGGAGATCCTCATCACACCTTGGAGGTGCATCTTGGACTTGGGGAATGTCCCATTGCTTCTGGAGGATCAACGGGTGGTTCACATTGCACAGTGTCAGGGAGTCCTTAACAGACTTGGAGGGGGTCATAGAATCATAGAAATATTTGGGTTGGAAGGGACCCTAAAGATCATCTTGTTTCACCTCCCTGCCATGGACAGGGACACCTTCCACTATCCCAGGTTGCTCCAAGCCCCATCCAACCTGGCCTTGGACACTTCCAGGGATGGGGCAGCCACAGCTTCTCTGGGCAACCTGTGCCAGGGCCTCCCCACTCTCACAGGGAAGAATTTCTTCCTAATATCTAATCTAAATCTATTCATTTTTAGTTTAAAACCATTCCCCCTCATCCTACCACTATCTGCCCAAGTAAAAAGTTGCTCTTCCTCTTTTTTTATGAGCCACCTTTAATGCACTTTATGCACATTACACTTCGTGCCTGAACAGGGGGGTAAACCTGTTGGTCCTGAAAGTTTTTGGCCAATGCAGTTAGCATTTTACCCAATGCCTGGCAGGATGAGGTGGTGTTGAAGGGATTTTTAATTCTTCTAGAGAACTGTGGGGGGCATCTGCATTTCACTTAATTTTGTTAAGAGGTCCCCACTGCACCCAGAGCCTGGGCAGGGGGAATCCTCCTGTGCCTGGAAAGTTTGAGGCAGTGGAATCTATCCTGAGATAGATGAGGGTGGAGGAGGCTTGTGTGGAAGGCATCCCCATTGCATTTACTGCTTGGGGAAAAGGATCCCCATCGCACTTAGTGCTTGGGGAGGGGGTCACCCCACCCTTCTGGAGGACTGCGGGCAGTGAAGTTCTCCTTGCACCCACTGCCTGACGGATGGGGGAATCCCTCTTGCGCTCAGTGCGGGAGGAGAGGAAGGTCCCCCTCGCTCCTGGAGGCTGTGAGGGTCGCCCTCCCCCGGGGGTGCCCCCCGCCGCCTCCATCCCCGAGGCATCCTAGGCGGAGGGCGGGCTCGGCTCCCCCCTCTCTCCCTCCTTCCTTCCCTCCCTCCCTCCCTCCCACCCTCCCTCCCGGGGGTTTGCCCTGGGACGCGCCGGCGGCGCCGGGCTGGGCTCCTGGACGGCGAGCAGGGGTCAAGGGCAGCAGCCGGGGCGAGATGGCAGCGCCGAGGGGACAGCTCCGAGGCTCCGGCTGAGCCCCGGGGACACCCCCGAGCCCCCCATGGCCGGGCGGGCACCGCAGCGCAGCCTCCCGGCAGCGGCCGCCGCCGCGCTCCTGCTCCTGCCCGTAAGTGCCGAACACGGGAAAGGGGCGGGTGGCATGGCACAGGGGCAGGGGCAGGGAAGGAGGGAGGGAAGGAAGGGAGGGGGACGCCCCACGACCGCCGGGAACACAGCGGGGCTGCCCCGGGCGCTCCGGGGTCCGTCGGGAGACTCACTCGCTGCCCCGCGGGTGCTGCGCTGCCCGGGCTCCGAGAGACCCCGGACGGGCTCCCCGGCCAGGAGCTGCCCGTCCCGGGTGTTCCTGGGGCCCGTCCCGCTCTCCATTCCCTGCTCCATCACAGGTGCGCTCGGGAAGGGGCGCAGGAACACCCTCTGCCCGCGGGCGCTCAGCTCTGGGTCCGCTCAGAGCCCCGGGGTTCAACCACAGCCCTTCTTAGTGTCCCTTTCCCCGTGGAGCAGCCGCCTCCCTGTCCCCTTTCGTCGCCAGGAGAAGTCCCAGCACAGAGACCCCGCTCCCTGTCCCGGAGGGGAGGGGTTTTCCCTCCATCTCCCCGTTCCCCGGCTGGTGCCCGTGGTCCCCGACCTCTCGCCCTGGTGCCTCTCGCAGCATGTGCTCAGGCAGGGACCAGCAGCAGGGGTGACGAAGGGCAGGGCTCAGCCCACGCATCCATCCAAGCCGTTTGCCGCGAGTTTCCCTAGAGCGAAATGCACGGATAGCTTTCCTGTGTGGTCCTTCTTCATGGCAAGCATCCCCCTGGGTGATGCTGGGATGAGGTGGAGATGAGACTGGCCTGTGTCAGGCTGGACCTCTAAAACAGCTTTCCCAGCCCGCACTCTTAAGTCAGGCTGAGTGCTTTGGTGGCTTGTTTGCTCTGAACAATAGTTTCAAGTGTGTTAAGTCAGACTTGCAAAGCAAACGTGAGGGATCAAGCAGGAGGAACAGTGATCCTGTGCGGGATTTGTAAAGGCTGTTCCCACAGCATTAAAAAAGTGATGATGACCCTTCTGAACTGCAGAGTAATTGGCCTGTCTTTAACATTTCCTTAGATAAAGAAAGAAAACCTGTTCTATTTCCTGAATTATCTTCAATTTTGTTTTGATTTAGGTTTGGTTTGTTTGGGGTTTTTGTTTGTTTGTGGTTTTATTTGTTTTCCTCCCCTCTAATTGACAAAGAAAGATAGAGAAAAACCAGGTCAGGAAAGGCAGCAGGCTTCAAAGAGAAGCAACAATTTAATCTGAAGAGCAACAATTTAATCTTAAAGTCTTTGTGGTAGCTTTCCTAGAAGACGGAGAATACTTTCCGGTGTGGTTTTTTTTCTAGTCAGAGATCAGTGCACATGGGATCACAGTGGCATTTACACACTGATGTTTTCAATCCCAACCATTTTTTCCTAAACTTTGTTCTGTAGTCCTTTTCCTCTTCCAGGTGGTGCCTTCCCTTATTGACTTACTTTGGTCAATAAAAATATCTCAGTTTTCGTTTAGAGAGGGGGACTTGCCAATGAGGTTGTCAAAAGTACTAATTCTTTCTCAATGAATCAAAAAATGGCATGTGCTTTCTCTGTGGATATAATCTGTGGACAGTTTTCCAATTCCGCTGCAACTTTGCATTTGAAATATTTCTGTAAATTTTAGTCGGTTTTTTGCTGCTTTAAAACAGAACTGATGCCTCGAAAGAAAGAAAAGAAAAACAAACAAACAAACAAAAAATAAATAATCAATATGTCAAATTTCCCTAAAGTGTGGTTAGTCTGAGAGATGTGTGTGCTCTGAATATATTCCATTTGCTCTTAAAGATGAGCTTATTTGCATGTGTGATACTTAAGGAGTTTTAGGGATTCACGTGTATACCTGTTAGGGAAATAACCTGTTGGAATTTGATCTTCAGCCTCACCTCCAGAACAGCTCCAGCTGCTCCAGCTGCAGCAAAAGCTTTTGCTGCTCTTCTGGGGAGTGCTTTCATCCGTGAATGGTGTTGGTGAATCAGCATCTCTGCTTTACAGCTGGATGAAACTTTGCACCGAGAAGCTCAAGAGCAATGCTTTGAAACTCTGGCTCGAATCCAAAGCTCTTGTGTTCTTGTTTAACTTGAAAACACTCGAAAGTGGACTCGAAGTCGACGACTTTATTCACATTTGTGGATTTTCAGAAAAGGAATAGCTGCTTGTGGGAGCAGGCCCTTACCCAATTAAGGGAGTTTAAGTTTTCACAGCAGCCAAGCAGTTGTGTTTTATGGGAACTGCAGCTTTGCAACGCCCACGAGATGAGGCAATTTTCTAGCACAGAATTAGATCTGCCACATGGAAATGCTGGTGAAAATGACCTGACAGATTTCACAGGGCTGGTCAGCAGAAGGGTGAAGACTTGCACTGAGATTTATGTTCTCTTAAAGGGGTTCTCTACATATGATACACTGCAAAATACATTTATTTTAATGTGGAAACCAACCAACCAAACAAACCCTAAACTAAATTAATCTTTTTGACATTTTGATATAAAGTCCTTGCTAAATTCACATAATTTGGAGAGGGGAATTATTCATCAAAACCAAAAGCAAAGCTCACTATAATTCACATGTCCTGAAGTTGTTAAAACAGCCCGGGCAGTGTGAGTGTATCAGCCAGTGGTGACAAGTTAAATAATATTCCTGGTCTGAGACTGCCAGAATTCAGCCCTGTTGTGAATGAATGCAGCATAAACATTTCACTCATCAGGAGAAGCTTTTGCTGGGGTAGGACTTTGGCAGATTTAAATCTGTAACCATCTCGAGGCAATTACTGGATGTTTGAGGGAGGAAGTTGTGTGCTGGTGTGTCTGACTGGTCCTTTTGCCATGAAACACTTCAGTGATGATGTTCAGAGCTGCCTTTTAGCCAGCAAAACAGCTTTTGCTTTTGGTCATAAAAGGCATCTGCTTACATATTATAATTCTGTTCAGAGCAGAAGATAAATAATGATTAAGTCCTCTAAACTTGTGATTAAGCTCCTTCAGCTTCTAAAATAGGGAGGTGTTGTGCAAAGTGCCCAGTGAGATGGTCCTTGGTGCAGCTGAACTCCCAGATCATTCCTGGGAACTGTTGGAGATATCGCTATGATTGCTTGGGGCACAAGTGTGGCCAGGAACCATTCTAAAAATTTAACAGTGTAAATGATTAAGTACTTAAAACAGACCTTTGCACTGCTTGATTTATTAGCTTAGATGGAGTGTGCTGCACTGCCATTCCTCTCACTCTCCATGAGCGCCTGAGGGAAGTATTTTCCTCTCAGGCAAACTCTTCCTTGCTTTGAATTTGGCAATCAGCTTTCTTTGTGTCAGGGATTGCTGTGGGATCCTGCTGGTGATGTGCTGATCTGAGGGACTCACCATGAGAAAAACAGGGTAGTGGATAATATGAACTTTTTAAGGAAGCTTTTTGCTGTTTTCTGTTTTATTTTAATTTTAGCCCATATATTAGTAAAGCAAAAATTTTAAAAATACTATATTAGAACAAAGATTTGTACATTTATAGGTTCTTTTAATGGTTCTGCAGGTTTTATTTTTGGGGAGAGGGGGAGGTGAGGAAATGTGGGTGGTAACAACAGGCTGCACACACTGCTGAATATGTTCCTTTTTAGTTTATCTCACTTTCAGGTTTACAGCACTGCAAACCCAAAAAGAAGACTTAGGGGGAAAGCTGACTTACTTTAGATTAAAAATTTATCCCGTAAATGACATTTCTGCGGGAATTTCTTCTTCCACAGCGTATCTATAAATTGAAACAGATAGATCAGATCTTCATCACGTCCACGTCTTTATTTCTTTTCATCCACACCAGTTTTAATCCCAGATGTAGTCTGCTCTCCCTTAAAGTGCAAACGTGAATTGTTGGATGTAAAGCTGGAGCTGTCCAGCGAGCCACTGGCACCTCCCTGCCTCCTGTAGATTCACAATTCCATGTGTCACAGAACTGCAGAAACATTGTCTTTGCTTCCTTATCTGCTCATAACATCTAAACAATTCCTGATGGTTTGCTTTATCCAGCTATTTCTTCATGCAGAATTGCTTTCCCTTACTGTTGATCATTTTTAAAAATCTTAATAGCTTTGAAAATAGCTGTAATTGATTTAAGCTGGCAAGTGTTGGCTAAAGAGCTTTATGTGTTTTAATTTTCTTCTCTGAGGAGTTGGATAAATTTGATTGTGGCCCCTGTTACAAAAGAAGACAAATGGAAACGAGTCATTTACCACTCTGATAGGTCAGCAAACAGCACTGTCCTTCAGAGAAAGGTCTGCCTGAATTTCATCAGACATGTCCAAATACATGACAATTTCATTTCCAGTTTTGTTGCCAGTGTGGGGATATTTTTTAGATACTTCCTGCAATGCTCTTTGACGTGTAACATGTCAAAGCTGGTGGAAGTGCTGCTCAGTTCTCTGGATCTGGCATCATCTGGGTTGGCTCTCCCAGGCACGTGTTCTGCTGGATCTTGACAAGGGCTGGTCCGTTTGGGAAGGGCCGTGGGAGGGACAGAGGAGAGATGGATTTCAACACCCTGCCCTGACCTCTGGCTCACAAGTCCCTCACTGCTGGACAAGGGAGCCCAGGAATCAGGTGCCAGGAACGTGCTGCTCCTGCCTGTTCCCCATCCTGACAGCTCCATTGTGGAGCTCCATGGGTGGAGAACTTGGAAAGTGTCCTTCTCCTGGAATGACCAATTACACGGCCTGTGTTTGTACAGACACACGGCGTGTTTTCACCGAGTAAGAGAGAAAATCCATTTGGTGATTCGAGAGCTCAAAAAGTACCCCTTCAGCAGAGCTGCAAGAAGATGAAACTAATTAAAGCCCTGTAAACTTTTGCATAATCCTGGCTGAGTAACTGTCCACTCCGGGGCGTGTGTGCCGGGAAAGTAAATAGTGAGCAATGCAGATGGAGATTAAAATACATTAGCTGTCCTCACTGCAATGCTAAACCCTTGCCCTGGTAATAGTAGCTGAAGTGCCAGAGGACTGGAAAGGAGCCAATCTGAGGGCTGTGGGATAATCTCTCTTGCTGGTTCCTGAGATGCGGGAGGATTGCTGGGTGCTGCCATCTCTGCGCTGCCACAGTTTTGGGAGTGCTGTCCTCTAGCAGAGGTGGCTTTCCCGTTGAAAAGGCAGGAGGAAAGAGGGCAAAAGTGAAGGAAAGGAAGTGTGCTGATGTGTGGGAGCAGGTTGGCAGTGGGGCTGCCAGCCAGGCTCTGCCGGTGGCTCAGCCAGGCGGGGACTAAAGTATCGATTGCCTTTGAGTGGCAGGAGCAAAATCTCCCAGCCCAGACAGAGCTTGGGTTTCAGGAGGCCCTGCCAGCAGAGGCAGCACCAGGGGCTGCACCTTGCAGGGTGGCCATCCCAGCTGTCACCTTGCTGCTTTCTCTGCTCTAGCCCCTGGGATACTGAAAAGAGTGCTCTGCTCCCGCTCTGCCCTCGTTTTGGGGCTGAAGGCATCCAGGGATCCATCTGCTCCTCCTGTTATCAACTGAGCCTCTCAAAGCAGAGAGGAAGGCCAAGGTTATCCCTCTGGCTGACAAGAACGATGTCCCAGAGCACAAGAAAGAATTTGGACCTGTCTGCTCCTCATCAGAGGCATTGAGGATTTTTCCTCATCCTGCCTCAAGTCCTTCCTGCTCTGAGCTATTTAGTCCATCTCGAACCTGAGACACCTTCCAAGGTGTAAGAAACCCTTATTTTATCAAAACAAGCGTCTTTATGAATATTTTGAAGCATTGTCAGACCTTCAGTAATTCTTTCTTTCAGACAGAATAAAAGAAAATTCTATCTTTGAATACAAAAATAATTTAAAAATGTCTTTTCATATTATTTGGCATAATATTTTAACTACTATTATGTGAACAGAGTCCAAAATACTAGAAACATGAGGGAAAAAACCCTCAAAGCCTCCAGATTGCTGATTATTGTTCAAGACACAGCCTGTGAGATGGTAATTATTGCACTGTCAAAACAAAAGGCTTGGGGAGTGGTTGTTACCTATGATTCTTTTTACCATGGGGACTATAGATTCTAGAACCAAGGAATGGAAAAACAATTTGTGCAGGGCTAATTCCAAAACCACATCATGCTCATCCAGTTCAGTTGTGAAAATCTGCAAAGATGGAGCTTTCACAACATCTTTGAACCTTTTTTTTTTTTCCAATGCTCAGTCGTTGTCATGGTGCATATTTTTTTCCTTTATGTTCTGTGAGATTTTCCCTCACTTCAGCTTGTGAGTGATGCCTGCCTTGTCTTTCTGCTGTCAGCTCCTGACAGGAGTCTGACTCTTCTGTAATTCCCCTTCAGGTAGTTGTTAGACCTTCTCTTATTCCAGTCTTGGAGTTAAATTTCCCTGTGATACTTGTTTTTTGAGTCTCTAAAGGTGGGCTCCAGCCCAAGAGTTAGCAATTAAAGGAAAAATGAATGGGTGGAGAGAAAGAGAATTAAAAATGAGCCAGTGAGGTGACACTGAACTACCATGAAATTTTGGGTTAAAGGAACATTTTATGGAGGATACAGAGGTACAATTTTCGACATTCCATGGAAAGTTGAGCAGATGTCAGTAGCTGGTTAAAGCCTAAAGCATGGCAGATGGATTTTTACCTTTTTTTAGGTGGGAACATACTGGCAGAGACCTGAGAAACACAGATTAGGAGCTGACACTTGTTGAGCTAGAACTTGGAGAGCCTGTGAGGGGAGGCCTGGAAGGGTAGTGACAGCATGATGACAATGGATCCTTGCAGAGCCTCTTCTAAGAGGTAGCTGAGGTACTGACGTTCATTTGGGTAAATACGACTTTTAAACTTGAGATTAAACTCTGGATTCCCCACGTTTTTTGTCTCCAGTGGATAAGTTGTTTCATCCTAAAGGATGTGTTTAAAGCAGAAAGAATGGATTGTTCCTTGATAGTGCTTCCTTTTTCCATTGGGTATGAGGGAGCCTAAAGCAATGCCTTCTGGAATGTGTGGGTGAGGTGAATCACGTTTGAGTTTGAGCTGCCGAGGGGATTCAGAATAATGGGAATGGGGTGGAAGGAGTGGAGAAGAATTAGTCATGGGTTTGGTGTGAAGATCTAGGAAAAGGGAAGACATTAAGTCAGGAGTGCTGGCTCTCCTTCCAGTTTCTAGGTATGATATCCACAGACGTGGGGGATGAATAACAAAACTCTTCAGGGATGTGAGATTGAAAAAGCTTTCCACTAAGCAATATGATTTTGAAGAGAGCTGTAGCCTGTGGTTCAAATGCTTGTTTGCTCCTTTTTTTTTACACATCTCACATGGCTTTGAAAGGGCAGGAGACTTGGCTGGACAAGTCCAGCCCATGGGTGGCTTTTAACAGTTTTGCTTTATGTCTCATGACTCAGAAGATCCCTTAGCACGTGAATGGCTTTCAGGGGATGAAGAAACTCCCCTCTACACCCTCATTCAGCAGAGCATGTGGGCAGATGCTTAATGAAGCAGATCTCTGAGTTTCAAAGACAACAGTGAAGTTCAGTGGTGGGCTCAGTGTAGCAGATGCGTGAGGGATTTTTTTTTTTTAATTTGTTTTTGAATAAGGATTAATTTAATTTCACGCTTAGAACTGAGCATGTGTTCAGCTGCTTTATTGAACTGGGGTCCTAATTCCCATTCCATGCAGACTTATAGTTTCTTTTTCCAGACTTCCTGGAAGAGCTGCAGAATACATCTGGCCTCTAAGATCATAGAGCAGTGTCTCCTGGGGCATTTGGGGTTCTGTAGCTGGTAGCACTATTTTATCTATCTGCTTGGATTAACTTTGAGGTGAGTAATGACAGGGAGTTGAAAGAGCTGAAGGATGACTTGAAAAGGAGACTGTTCTTCTTGAGCTGTTCCCAGAGTTCTTCCTTTTACTGTAACCTCAGCTGTCTCAGGCTTCAGGTTGCAGGTTCCTGCAAGTGAAAACTTGTAATTAGACTTTCTATCACACATGGAAATTAATCTTCTGGTGAAGCAGAACCAAACAATTTTATGCTGCCAAATGCTGCTGCATGAATGACTGAGTTGAGAAAGGCCAAAAGGCCATCTTTTGGTTTGTCAAAAAGCCAAGTATTTTGACCACTCTGGCCCTCTTGTCACTGTCATTGAATAAACATCTCTTTTGTATACACCCTGTGTATGAAATAAGCACACACCAGTGAATATAAATCCATGCCAGGAACAGTAAGGATGAATTCCCCCTCCTCTCCTGTGCTAATCTCTGGTTTTCTCCTGAAGTGGCATTTTTCACTCTCCTTGGTTGTGCATGTTCCTTCAGGTGATTAATAGTCAGAAAATATTCCAGCTCTCCTCATTTTCTCCCATGTGTTGCCATCTCTTAGAGGGAAAGAGCTGCTCAGATAAACATTGGCATTTCTTATGAGTGTATTCCATGCAATAACTGGTGTTTTTTCCCAAAGCATCTGTTTTCATCCACCATACTGGTGATGGCAGGAACCCCTGTAGAAGTTGCCAGCTGCCCACCTGTCCTGGAAACTCCCCACCTGTATTCAAATGGAGTCGGGGTTTTGTCATGGAAGTGTGGGATTCACTTTCATTTTGCTGCATTGAGCTCCTTCACTAATTACATTTTCACAGTGAAGTTAAATGCCTGTGTTTCCCTGAAATGAGCTTATGTGGATACAGATTAACAATACTTGTGTTGACTTGGAGCTCTGCCCTGAGAACATCTTGCCCAAACATTGAGATGAGCACTGGATCTGGTTGTAGGGATGGTGCATTTGGAGAGCTTAACTTAATAAGGTTACCTTTGAGCCAGGAGTGTCTCTCAAATGAATTTATTTGCTTTGTCTAATTGAAGACAAGAAACTAAAAAGTATTTATTAAATGGAAGAACTAAAAATTAAGTAAAAGGTGGTATTTATTTAAGCTGTGCTGCTTCACAGAGATGAAGGATAGGAATAAACACTCCAAGCATGATCCATGCCACTACCAGAGGTGTCTGCTCAGAAAGAGAAAGTGTTTTTTGCTTTACAAAGAGCACAGGTGGACAGTTTAGACTGAAACTTTGCTTCTGTGTGGCCACAGAGCCATGAGATGGGTCCTTCTCTTGTCAGCTGTGGACTGAGCACAGGTTTTGTAGTTGGTAAGTACAAAATTGTTTGATGATGGGAGGTCACTTCACCTTGCTCAGCAAAAGAAGACAACAGAAATGCTCCAGATAGTTTTGTAAGAGGGGAAGGTGTTCCTGTCTCCTGCAGCCATCACCTCTGAGAATGTTTTTACCTCTCTTTTTGCATGGAGTGTCTAAAGAAAATTTAGGAAAGATTCTCCCACATGACTCTGTCCTTCTAGTGGAGGAGACCCAGCTGATGCAGTGAGTGGAGGAAATTTCAGCTTAAAGATTTAAAGTACGACAGGTGAATTGCATCTGAAAAAAATCCTGCTTCTCCTCCTGCCCTGCAAAGGAAATCCTGGGTGATCAGCTCACCTGTTGCTCTCTCTGTTTTGAAGTCTGAGCTGTTTAATACAAATCCCACTGCTTTTCTGTGAGTGGCTTTCTGATGAGATGCTTCTGTATCACAGATGATGTTCTGTGGGATGGATTTCTCTGGGACCTTATAAATACTAGAAACAATTTTATTTTTTTTTTAAGGGAGAGTTTTTGCTCTGTTACTTTGAGGCTGTCTCAGATGTCAACACCTCTGCTTTTGCTCAGCAGGCCACCAGCAAATGTTTCACAGGGAGGCCTAACAACTGGCTTTTATCAGGCAACTGGATTATGGTATCTGGGAATTCTTGTGTGAGAATGGGAAAGTGGAGCTTATGCATCTGTCCATGTTTGACAGCATTGACTGTGTCTGAGCTTACCTCCATCTTGGCAAGGAATGTCCTGTGTCATCCTTTTCCACATGAGTTCTTTCCTTCAGCTTTCAGTCATTCTGACTTCATCCACTGTGCTGCTATTTATTGTTAGATATTTAAGCTTACAAGATCCTCCGTTGTGTGTCTGTGGTAGCCCCATGCCTATACTGACATTTTTGGCATCCTGTCCATAGCATTGGGGCTTTATTTACATTATTGCAGGAATTTCTTCCATGTTTGAGAGAAGAAAACAACCTCTCCCATGCAGGTGAATTTTACAGCAGCACTCTCTCTCTCTCTCTATATATATCTTTTATATATCTAAATTGCAGCATAGTGGAACTCAATAATATTTCGAACCAGGACTCTCTGTTAATTCTTTTCAAAATGAAACTGCCAGCTCCCTGTACTCTGCATGGAATAACCACAAATTCTGGTAGAAACTGTGAGGAGGCAACACTGGGACGGGTCAGATGTTTGTCAATGCCCAGAGCTCGCTGTACAGCTCCACTGGGGCCTGTTACATATCTAATGTTTCATATGTGCTTTTATGCCTCCACGTTAGTAATTTGTGAGAGGACTTGCGTGTCAGAGAATGAATTCTGCATAAATAAATGTTTTCAAGATTGGAGCCCTTCATTTGATGGAGGAGTGCACACTGTGAGTGTCCTGTTACTTCTAACAACAAACCATAGCAAGATGCTACTCCCTCTTGCATTGCTGCCATTTTCATCTGCCCTTCCATCCTCTAGAGGTAATTTTATGGTGGATGTCGTGGGTTTGCTCTGGGCCTGCCTAAGGAAATGACCACGAGACAGGCAGTGACACACCAGGACAATTCATCCACTCCTCTTCTGAAAGTCCTCTCAGATGTGAATGGGAAGTTGACCAAAGGCTTCACAGATTGTTATGCAGACCGAGAGCTGGCCTGCAGACTGTTAGTTGGTGCCTCTGTTTTGGAAAATAAAGGGCTTGTTTCCACCTCAGTCTTCGGCTCTGCATGTTATTTTTGTTCTTAAAAGTCCACAGCGGCTCCGAGAAATCAAGATAAAAATTTCTGTGCATGTTTAAGGTAAATGTGCAAGACAAGACAGAATGGATTTGGTGGGAAAAGGTCTTGAATTAGCTGTCATAGGAGAAATGCTGTTTGAGTAGTGCATTAGTAAAGCAATTATTTCAGTATTTCAAAGTATAATTTCAAAATAGGTACACAGCCACAGGCCCAATTATTTGTCCTACATTAGTGAAATGTTTCTCTTTTTTCCCCCCTGTTCTTAATTGAAGATTTTTTTCCCTGCTCTTTATTCTTTATATGTTTTAAGAGGGATTTTTAGTCTTTTGGGGCTCGTCTGCTTTAAATACAATTAAAAAAAAAAAAAATCACGCACAACAAGGCACTTCACTGTGACTAGAGGGGAGAAAATGAAACCAAAAGTAACATAATATATGGAAGGCGCTTTTCCCTCCAGCCAAATTAACCTAAGCTGACCCTGAAGCGAATGTGACATTTAACCTTTCTTGTTCCTCCTCCCCATGCTGTGCTGTGCCTGACCTCTGTCTGTTCTTTCCCATCATCTTAGGGAGGGGACAGCTGGACATGCAGCGTATTTACAGTACATGGAGATGTCTCGAGTTTCTTCTTTGAAGTCAGACAGTGCTTTGGCCAGTGAGGTGGCAGGGGGGTGGAGGGCTGGAAGGGAGGAGGTGCCTCTGCTGTGTCAGCTCACTTGTCTGGGTCTGAACATGAGACACGACCACTAGAGAGCTTGCCCTTCTGGCAGGCTGGGCTGGAGCTCTGTGCTTTTAGGATGGAATCTGTTCCCAGATGCAGAGCAGCCTTCCTCCATCTCCTTGACCTGGCCGTGCGTGGTCAGCACCCTGGGAGGCTGCGCTGTGGGAAGCGGGATTTGACTCTCCCTGAAGGAGAAACAGCAGCTTCGTGGTGTTCATGTGAAAAGAATGAAGCCTGAGAAAGGCTTTTTGTTGGTACGTCAAGGCTTCCTATTTTGTAAAATGACAGCAAAGTGAGAAATAGGTAGAAATGGTGTCGTTCAGAGAACAGTTGTTCTTTAGAGACCAGCGTTTCTGATGGATTCTATTGTCATGACCCCCCTTCCTGTTAAGTGGCAAGGAATTCAGTGACATGAAATGGGTTCTGCAATCACTTAACACATCTCAGAGCACTGAAATGTAACATCAGCTCTGAAGGAGTAGGGTCGTTTCCCTGAATAAAAGCTGCCTGTGTTGTGCTGGAGTCACTGTGCATAAACAGAAAGCAAAGGCTTTTTTTGTGTTTTACCACAGCTTTATATCCCCTCAGAAATAGTCAGGAAGGCTGTGTTTCACATTCTGAAAATGGAGGTTTCTGTCACTGATGTCTCACTCCTGAATTTTTTTGCCACATTTAGTTCTGCCTTTCTCTTCCTCCGAGCAGGATCCCAACTCAGCTCTGTGTTGAGATGTGCAGTTCTGGGGGCTTCTCTCCTCTCTCTGCACTGGGCACTTCAGTCATTTAATTTTGAGAGTGAAAATTACGATATACCCCTTGATTTCAACTCTACATATGTCTTTCCTAAAATTTACTTGGGAATGTACTATTATCCTGTACTGAACCTGCAGCTTTCTTGAGGTGCCCATGTTGAAATTGCTGTTCTTTCTCACTAACATTGCCCCTCAGTGGAGGGCTCAGCACTCTGAATTCTGGGTCAGAAACTCGTGTCTATTTTCCTGTCTCAAAAGAACCAAGAACCACCTTATAGGGATGCCTGTTTGTCCTATTTATTCCATGCAACCACTTTCCTCAAGCCCTCTGAATTGCCCTTTTCCAGTTGCTTTATCTCTTGGATGTGGAAGGATCTTTAGCACCCATGTAACCACTAAAAGTTAGCTGAAAAAACTTCTACACATGATCTTTGATGGGAGGTGATTCATCTTCACTCCTTTAGGCATCTGCTTTAAGGTGAGACAAAAACTGGATCCTGTGCTTTGTTAATGGTGTTGAGCAGCTCCCACAAGAAGAGGTCCAGAATAGGTGGTTCATTTGTAGATGATTACATCTAGTCAAATGAATTCCATGTGATGTCCTGGAGCTAAGCAAGTATAACCACAAACCTTCTCTGTCATGATGGGATGTCATACCTGACCCAATGGAGCTGCTACGAAAGTGCTGGGGATCGTTGTACTCGTGGATGAGAAAATCTGTTCTCTGCTTCTTATTTACTGTTTGGTTTATTTCTGTCTCTTCATCCAGATAGTTCTCCACTGTGAATCTTCTGTGAACCTGCCCTTGTCTGTTCTGCTGGAAAAGTACTGTGAGGCTTTGTCAGCCCGCACCAATGTCACAGGTATTTATTTCTCTGTTTCTTGTTGGCTTCTTGTTACTGGAGGATCTGTTTTCAAAGTGTCCTTGCTCCAGGAACATCTTTTCCTGCTGGGATAAACATAGTGCCTCCAGTCTTGGGGGTTCGTTGGCGACAATGAACAGTGATGTGACACGGAAAGGAAACTTGGAATTTTACACACTCAAGGGAACTCACAAGGACAGCCCTTTCTCATAATTTAATCTGTTGAATTAGCTGGCATGATAGTTGAAGGTTAGAACAGTTGAAGTGTCTGTATCCAGACCAGTTTTTGAAAGCAGGGCAAAGCACGTGACTCTTGGCTGAAGTACCCCAAAATACACATCTCATCCAGCAGAGAAATGATGCTGTGAGAGATGTGAAACCGGACCTAGCTTTGCTTCACAAGTGGGAGGAGCACACTCAGAGCCACTCCTCTGCATCATGACTGAGGGGGGCTGTGCTGCAATGAGTGATGCTACTGGGGGAAAAGTTGAGAAGTTGTTTCTTTCTTTCCCCTTCGCTTCTCTTTCCCTCTGGTAAATCTTCATAGAGGGAGGAGTTTAAAAATAATCTAGGTATTATTACTCTGTCACTTCTCCAGCCCTGAGAAATGACAGAGGAAGTGAGGCTTAGGGAAGAAACAAAATCTTTCTGTATGATATACCAGATCAGTAGTGGTTTACTCTGATTGTATCATTTCCTTAAGGATAATAAGCTGCTCTAGACAAGCTGATCAGACTAGAGTGTGAAAATTTTGCTTAACTGCCTCTTCATTTACATTTAAATGGATGTGTTGACCTGCCTTATGAATCTGGCCCAAGCTCTGCAACTTGTGCCATTGAGTTCCAGGGGGCAACTCCGCCTCATGAAGCATATTTGTTTATATAAATTTTAATGACCATTCCATATCTGGAAACACAGGGGAAATAGATGAGGTTCTGTGTTTGAACCTTTCTTTCAGGTTTTCTTCACCTTCTGAATGTTTTTGTAAACATTTCTGTAGAACTTGCCCCTTAATCATAATTTATTTTTCCTTGTGCAGAGCTTCTATTGCAGAAAGAACAAATTGCACATCAGGCTGTCTTAGAAGTCAGCAAACAATTTATTTCTCAACTGTTGACAAAAAGTAATTTTCTGGGTTGTTTAAATGATGCATAAACACAGAATATCTTTTCAGGCAGAGTGTGGTTACAAGAGTAGCATTTTTAATAGCAAAAGGGAAGAGAGAAGCCACAGAAGCCTCTCTTCTATTCCACTATCATTGTAAAGTTGGAGTGATCACAGGTAAAGCAAGGCTCTGAAATTAATGAAACTCGATTTTTATGTAGAGACTATCCAATTTTTATATAGAGACAGTCCAACCTGCAGCTTTTCTAGAACATACCTTCCTTCCCCTGGTGCTTCAAAACCCTGTGATCTGTACTCTGCTCTGGGAATGGGGTTACACATTTAGTATATAAATATTGTAAAACCCAATGGTCAGACCAGCTGGACATAAGCTCAGACTCAGGCATAAGCATGAGGTGAACTTTGGGACATACTGGAGACAAAAACTCATTTTTTTGCTTAGCACAGGTAAATGTTCTTCTCTCAGTGTGGTGGATCATCAAAAGGAACATGGCTCTTCTATTCACCACACGTTCTTTTTGTGTTCCGTGACAACTGGATCTTCAAAATAGTCTGGAGACATCTCATCAAAAGTGGAGCTCTGCCACATGGTGATCTCCTCTCTCTACTCAGTCAGGTTCTAGTTGCCACAGTTAAAGTCCAAAGCGTGATTTCATCCTTAACTGGCACCTAAGATGGAGCAGAAATTAAATGCTTTTTCTTTAGTGGGATGCAAGGATAACGAGCTCCTGTAAGTCTGCTTTAATCTTTCAGTGTCCAAAACGAGGTGAGCTTTGTGCATCCTGCATTTTGAACCCTCACAACAACAAAGATGTGTCACTTTGGTGTGTGGCCATCACTCCATTCAGCAGCGTGGATGGATGGGAACAGACCACAGGGCCTGCAATGTCTGAGTCTTTTCTCTGGCTCATGTTCCTTAACACAGTGCAGATATCATATTTTAGAAGGGAAAAAAAAAAATCAAGTAAAGAAACCCAGGGAGAGCCATATTGAACAGTCTTTATTTAGCTGGGAGAACAGTAAACATTAAGTTTTGTAATTGGTTATTTTCCCTGTTTCTTTTCCAGAAGATGCTGTTAATTAGTCCAATATGTTAATTTCCTCCTCTTATAATTACTAATTTCACCCCCCAAATATGTTCACTCTAACTATCTCAAACAGATGGCATAAAATGCTTTTGAGAATTTAGTGCATGTGTAATTTCACTGAATTGCTGAGTGAATGACATTGTAAATTCAGTCTGAAGTGATTTAAACCAAGAAATATTTTTTTCAGAGTTGGAAGGCAACACAACTCACTCTCTATTTTGGGCATTGTTCCCTTGAAAATCCCTGGGTGACACCTTCATGATTTCTTGGGTTCAGTTTTTGAGCTTGATGGGGTTGTCAGTGAGTGGCTTAGGTTGTTAAAGAACCACCACGAAAGCTATTAACAGAAGTATGTTTATTATGAATTTCTAAAGTGAGATCTAACAAAGTTCAATGTCAAGATTCACTCTATGACTACATGGGTAGAACATCCAAAGGAAAACAGAGTTAGAATCGAGACAAAATTATTTACACAGAGATCAAAAACGCAAAAGGGGAAGGGGGACCCTTCTGTTGAATCATGAGGTTGAGAGTAGACCCCACCTTGCTTGTTAAACTCCTGATAGAATTTAGATGCAGCTGGGTCCCATCTTAATCTCAGACTTGATCAGTGGTTTATATCCTAAGGATTACACATGTAATTAATTAGGATCACCTAAAGAACCACCATCCAGCATGTCAGCAGACAGTGATCTTAATATGATGTTGTAAAAGTAGCAATTCAGCACAGATGGAACTTTTACAGGGCTTCTGAAGCATCAGCAGTCTGAGGTTTATTCACAGTTTTAAGGTGGATCACAAGATTTTGGCAGCACTTAATCATTGACTAATTTAACATTTACAAAGGGAGTCAGTAGAATTTATTACAGCTGCAGGAGTCAGTTATAGATCTAAGATGGCAACATTCAGACTCTGCTTGGTGTAGTGTATCTAAATTTCCATCCTGGGCACGATCCAGGTCAGCAATTACAGGAATTTTGAAAATTCCAGTAGCAGTGGTACCGTTCCACTCGGGCTGTGATTCAGGTAAGGAATGTTCCAAGGGAATGACTGGATATTCCCACTGTCATCCCACACCTTACACAGTCAGTGCTGCTCCCACCTTAGCCACTTCACCCTCCAACTCATCACACAGAGGGCGAGGCCAAGCAGGAATTCCTGAGAATGTGGAGCAATCCAGAGGAGGGCTGAGGGGGAAGGGGAAGTGCAGCATCCCAGATGGGAATGCATATTTGTATTCGTGAAGAAAAATTTTATTTAATTATTACTTTGCTTTCATATATAAGAGAAATTGGTTGAAATGACAGGATTTTTATAGAGGTACCTCAGCTGGAGGTTTCTGTTGTTGTAATCTCTGATCTGGCTTGGCTGAAGTTACAGGAATTGCCAGGATGACTGGATGACTCTAATTTTATATATCTATATGAGATAGGCAGTGAGTTATAGACTGAATTTTTATAGGAACGTAGGGGACATGGGTCTGCAGTTCACACTGATATCCTATGTGGTTTTTCATCTCCCTTCACATCCTTTGACTTTCTCATCTTATATGTTTCCACTAAAAACTGCAAGTCTTGGCTTACATTTAATCCCACTAAATTTTGATCTCCATGGGAATCTTTTGATCCCATTTTTGGTCCATTGACACATTTGACCACACAATCTTTAAGACCTTGTCAACAGATAATTCATCTAAAAACAGGAATTTTGTCTAAAAAATAAACCAGAATGTGGAGGGCCAGTGCTGCTATGCTGGCTGTATCGGTATAAGAATTACAGTCTCTGATTTTTTTCTCTTTCTTACCCTTCAGCCATGTAATTTGGAGCTTATAAGTTGCATTTATGATGTTTAAACCTATTCAGACAACACAGTAAAGGAGAGACAGTAGATTAGTTGTGTATTTCATTTCAAGAAGTCCTGGGATACACCGGGAAAGGAAAAATGGTTTGTTCCCCCTGGTGACTGGATCCTCTGGAAGTGGGGGTTAGTTCCTTGCCCTCATTCTGGTCCTTTTGCAGTGCAGTGAAAGGCTGTTGTCTGACAGAAATGGTGTAAACCTCCTGACTCTGAGTGTGCAGGACTCCACCTGTGCAAATTCTGGCTCCTACTGCTCCGGTGTTGTTTTCCCTGGGGAAACTCCCGTTTAAGGAACACGGTGGTGGGTGTGAGGGGAATGGTATCCAGGGATGGATTCCAACACACAGCTCCTTCAAAGATGCTCATCAAGCCTCCAGCTAACCTGACATCACTTGAAGACTGCCATAATTTCCCCAGTTGCTGGGACAGTTTGTTATACCAGAGGCTTCTCCAGCACTTAACAGTGTCACAGAACTGGGAGGGGATGAACAGTGCTCTCCTTGGCTGACTTAGTTTTAAGTAGCTGGTTTCAATCAGTCACTCTTTAATCAATCCTTCTTTTAGCAGATGAAAGTTTCATGACAGACAAGCATATTTGATAACTTGCTTTCCATGCAGAACTGCAGAGGTGAGGCACTCACTGCTCCAGGGTTATTTATTTCTGTACACCACACTGCCCTGTTTCTTGGAACCAGAAATTTGGCATCATTACATCTCTGAATATCCCTCCACAGTAATGGCATGGCAGCAATTCTCACCGTTTCCCTTCTGATTTTCCCAGCAGGCCACATCAATGAGCAGTTCCATTTATAAAGAGAACTTGGATGAGCTATTTATTTTCACGTGTGCTTTCACTCCTTTGGCGTCAGCCTGCTGGCTGGAGCTGCCTACACTGCTCCTGCAGCTGCCTGTGGGACATCATCCCATCCACACCACCCAGTCACTGCTCACAGGCACAAAGATAACCTTGGGCATCATCATTTGGATGACCAGCACCCAAGCTGGACACCAGCAATCTTCATAGTGCTTCCTATTTTCAGATGTTGCAATAGCACTATTTAAATAGAGGTGATGATGTTGGTTTACTTCCCACTGCCCCAAATGACATTCCAGGCAGTCTAGCACTGCTTGCTTATGCTTCCCAAAATAAAGCTGAGGGAGTTGTGTGGTGCTGGACAATTTGTATTACTGCCACTGGTCATTAGAATTTTAAAAGTTGCATTTTTTTCAAGTTTGGGGCAGTTCCAAACTGAGGATATCAAAAATCTTTCATGTATTAGGAAACTATGTAGACAGCCCAACAATTTATGTGATCCACTAGAGAGGATTATTTAGAGAAATAGAATAATTTAGGTTGGAAAAGACCTTTAGGATCATCTAGTCCAATCATTAATATAACAATACCAAGTCCAACACCAAACCATGTCCCTAAGAACCACTTCATACATTCTCTGTGCAAACAAAATATTTATGATGGTTTTGGGGTTTGAGGGCTTTTTTTTTGTTTGTTTAGAAAATGGTTTATGGATGAAATATATAAACATATCTAAAGGTTCCCACGTTCATGCCAGGTGTCCAAAGGCTAACAAGTTATTCCAGAATTTACAGCAACAGCAGACTAAGCTGTGCAAATGAGGCTGCAAAGTGCTCAGCATGACACAGGTTTCAGTAAGAAGTTGCTCCAGTGTCTTGGCCCCGTGAAAAGGTGCTTTTGCAGAACCTCAGGAAACTACCAAAGGAAATAATCTGCCCTCAGATTTTGCATTATACAGGAAGGTAAACACCCTCTGAACATCTTCATCCAAACAGTCTCTCAATGGCACCAGCTCTGAGCTGATGAACATCTGCAGCACATCTGCCTGAAGTCACTAAGATGCTGGGCTTGTGGGTCTGAGGGAGGGCTGGAGAATGGGTTGCTGATGGTAGGAAGTCAGGGCAGATCCCATGATCCTGTTAAGACTCTGGAAGCATTTGCAGTGACCAACCCGATGGCATTGCCGTGGCGGTTCCCTGGGATGCTGTGCACGGTCAGGAGAGGGAAAAGTGGTCAGAGGAAAACTTGAGAGGGATGCAGATAAGAAAGGCAGGGACCCTAAACAACAAAAAGCTACGGTGGGAACGCACCACTGAGGGTTTTTTCCTGTTTCAGAAGAGTGGCACCTCAATCCCGGATCTGTCACTTCTGCATGATTTGTTCTCAGCAGACTCTCAGTAGTGACTGCTACAATGCCCCACTTCATCAAATATACTCGAATCTTCGAATTTATAGAGTTGGTACAATAAATACCATTTGCTGAACGTGGTTTCTAAATTAGATAGCTTTTTTTTTTTTTTTTGGTACACTCGATAGATAAAAATATGCTCTGTAGAACGTCTCATCTTGTCAAGTTCTGCTGAACAGATGGAGTGCCTTTTCTGTTCACACAGAATCACGTCAGTGTATCTGGTCCTAAACGAAAACACCTCCTGTCCTTTAAATCAACATTCCTCTCTGGGTTTGTGGGTTGATGAGCCCCTTTGAGCAGTGAAAATAACACTGTGGCCAATTTAGAGAGTAAACCCACAGGAGTGATACTACAAACGGCACTGTTCTGAAGGATGGGTGCTTCAAGGGGATGTGCAACATATACAGTGCTGGGAGATTACTGTCATTAGGAAATGGGAGAGGTTGGTTAGAATAGGCAATCCTTTTGTTGTTGTCTTGGATTTCAAAAAAAATGCTCCAGAATTTATGATCCCATGACTGAGTTGACTCTCCAGATTAGGAACGAGCTTCTAGATGTGCCCTGATTGACACACAGTAGTTGTGTTGGCTTTGTCTGCCTGCTTTTGGCAAAATGGATGTTTCCATGCTGCTTTTTGAGGACTGTCCCTACTGTCCCTGAGCCACACTCAGAGCCAGATTCACCCTATAAAACAGACTAAGCTGAGGATGGACTCCACCCATTTCTTTGTGAAGGTAAAATCTATGTGTTTTAGTCCCCTGTGTGTGAAATTTATCTATGTTACTTCACTAGCAACTACTGTAAGCAAAAAAAAAAAAAAAAAGGCTGACCTTCCACTATCTGTTACTGGTATGCTGCAACATTTGCTCCAAGTTTTTTGAGCATCCAGCAGTTGGTGTGAGGAAGAGAAAGTGGTGGGATGCTTCCTACTTAGAGATGCTGTCTTGGCTTACTCTGGACTAGAGTGTGAACACAGAAAATGGATCAGAGGTTCAGGACACATAAATTACCTGCTGTGAAGTTGGAGCTGGTGTCTTGTTCTTCCTTGTTTGACTCTGGGCTGCATCACTTGGTGGAACTTTTCCGAGGAAACCGTAGAGAACCAGTTTGCCTTTGCCCCCAACCCCGAGGTGAGAACATCTCATTGTATAGCCATAACATCACGGAGTCATTTAGGTTGGAAAAGACCTTTAAGATCACTGAGTCCAGCCCTTAACCCAGCCCTGCCAAGGCCACCACTAAACCATGTTTTTAAGAGTCACATCTTTTAAATACCTCCTGGGTGGTGACTCAGCCATTTCCCTGGGCAGCCTGACCACTCTTCCAATAAATGGATTTTCCCTAATATCCAATCTAAACCTTCCCTGGTGCAACTTGAGGCTGTTTCCCCTTGTCCTGTTGCTTGTTACCTGGGAGCAGAGCCCAACCCTCACCTGGCTCCAGCCTCTTGTTAGGGGGTTGCAGAGCGAGAAGGTCCCCCCTGAGCTTCCTTTTCTCCAGGTTGAGCCCCCCCAGCTCCGTCAGCTGCTCCTCATCAGACCTGTGCTCCAGGCCCTTCCCCAGCTCCATCCCCTTCTCTGGACACACTCCAGCCCCTCAATGTCGGCCTTGGAGTGAGGGACCGAAAACTGAACACAGGTTTTGAGGTGCCTCAGCAGCACCGAGCACAGACAGATGGTCTCTGCCCTGGTGCTGTGACCACACTGTTCCTGACACAGGCCAGGATGCCACTGGCCCTCTTGGTCACCTGAGCACACCTGGGCTCATGTTTAGCCATGGACCAGCAGCCCCAGGTTTTTTTCCACTGGGCAGCTTTCCAGCCACACTTCTCTAAGCCTTGAGCCTTGCAAGGGGGTTGTTGCCCCATGGATGAAAAAATAGCTAAGCACTAAAGCTTGTCAAAATGCAAAGTAACCTGTAAAGCTCCAGCTCTGTATTGTTCAGCTTTCTTATTCCATTACACAATAAGAACTGTGAGCTTTGGTTTTTTTTTTTTGCTCTCTGGGTATTCATCTTACTCATTAAACTGTCAGAGGGTGGAAACTGGCTATATAAGAAAGAGCTAATGGAAAATGTTAACATGGTTTAGGTAAGCCACTCTGGCCTGAAGTGTTCAACATTTCACCCTCGGTATTCTCTTCACTTGTGGCAACGACTCATTCCCTTTGTGATGTTGCTTGTGTGCGTAAACTGTCAGACAAAAGGATTGCTCATGGCTGCAAATATTCCCAGTGCACGCACCAGCAGCTGAGAGAGGGACACAAGTGAGAAACAGGTTCCTAAAGGTGTAAATGCTGTGTGATGCCTCAGCTCCATTAATGTCCTACAGGAGCCTGATTTCGAGGCTCTGCCTTCACCCTCCTGAATCTCCACCTTGTGCAGGTGCCCGTGGTACATAAGGCCAAGGCATTGATCAGCTGATCCCTTGACTTCTGTCACTATTAAATAAAGGGTGGTTTAACATGCCAGAGAAAAATCCTTATCTTGTTCAGGAAATCCTAAACACTTCAAACTTCCCTAAACATCCACTGTTGGAGACTGGAAGATGTAGTAGGTAGACCTTCAGGCAGAACCAGGAGGGCTGTTCTGGTGTTTTTAAACAAGCCTATTTCTTTTTTAATTGAGTATAGAGTGGCCTAAGACCCACTCAGCTGCAAAAGCCTACTTTGCAATAACTAGAGTTACAGGAAATTAATCATAGTCCTAAGAACCTTCTCTTTCCTTGAAAGTATCCCTGAGGTAATTCAGCAGAACGTGGAAAACTATTGCTTTCTGCCTTCTGTGTAAATAAAGGGGAAGGAGTTAATATCAGAAGGGAGATGTAGTTGCAATTTTGTTATTAATCTGCTCAAGGAGACCCGATGGCAAGTTCATCCCTGGGAACCTGGGTGTGAAATCTTTAGATGAATCCTCAGTGTGTAGTCACACTTGAGAGGTCTTTGATATTTGAATTAGTGAGCTAAACCCAGTATTTCTGGTGAAGGTGGGTGACTTCTTATCTGTTTGTTGTGAGTTGTTAAATATACAGATATAGATGTCTAAATATATACATATATAGATGTCTAAATATATACATATATATCCTCAAAATATACATATAATTAATATTGATAGCTGATTATTTTAAGAATGAAAAGTCTCATTATGCTGAAATTGTCCTTCCAGTAGCCACTGAGCAAACTTTGAAACCTTTGATCTGTAGGGTTTAGGAGTATCATCAGTATTTTTTGCTGTCTTGTCTCCAGAAAAATACATCTGTTCTCTCATTTGAGTTAATTTAAAACTTCACATAGATCTGCATTCTCTTCATGGGTAAATAAACTCAATTTATGCAATTATTTATGCAGGATGCTCACCAATTCTCTTTTTCTGTTACTCCTAGAGGTTTTAAAAATCTTGAGTTTCAGAGGAGGGAAATGCTATTTTAATGCTACAGTTGCCCCCTGAAGTGCTTGTCATTTCTGCCTGGGAGAGTTCCCAATTCACTCAGACCAGGCTGGTGTTCTCTCACACTGTGCTTATGGATTACTCTTCTTCTTCTGCTTAATTTTTTATGAAGCCTTCTCAGATCCAAATGTAAAATTCTCATTAGCAGAAAAAAAAAAAAATACAGTTTTCCAGGTTGCTAAAAACTAGCTGGTTATGCTACGAATCTCTGAGATAAGTGATACAGAAATTCACCCAGTATATGTACTTTTTTTTAAAAAAGCAATTATTTTTTTATAAGAGGACATTGAAAATTGATATAGCTATATATGTTATTAAATTTTTGGCTACTATTTCCCTAACCTGGAGGATAAGATTTTATGGCCATTTTCAACAGGGACACAAAGAGCTCAGGGGCATCAATGGAAACACGCACAGTAAAAATGATTATGCCTTCTATTTTTGTATTATATCGTTAGGGTTTCATCAACATCCACAAGAAAATGAAGCAAATGAGTCCATTTGATTTGAGAAAGCACACAGTTGAGAAAAAAATTGTTTGCAGCATTACACAGTACCTCTTACTTTGTTTTTCTGCAGTCCTGTACTCCACAGATGAAACAAGCAAAGAATACTTGATTTTTGATCTGCATTGCAGATTTCAGGGGACTTTGTAGCTCTTTATCTCATTCCAGGAGGCCTGACTGTTGGGGATTATTTTACTTTAAGTCCACAATCTTAGGTTACTTTTTGTTTCCAGTGCTAAAAAAAACCCCAAACCAAACCAAACCAAACCAACCAACCAACCAACCAACCAACCAAACAAAAACCAAACCAAAACAAACAACAACAACAACAACAAAAAACCACAACAGGAATATTTTGTTCTGCTTAACTTCCCATAGTTTAAAATAAAAAAAAAAAAAAAAAAAAAGCATTCTTACAGAATCTGTGGAAGCTGGGGGGTGGATATTTTTATCTCTGTTTTATATATGGTAAAAAGTGAAATGGTTTGCCAAGAATTCTAAGCCAGTCACCAGAGGAATATCAGAACCTGAGGCATTCTTGCTCTGCAGCCCTGCCTGCAGTACTTGGCTGGCACTAAAACCAGAGCAATTAAAAGCAAGCAGTGACATTTTTGCACTGCAGAACTTTAAAATATTCCATGGTAGCCTTGCAAGCCCACACACAACCTGAGAACTTTCTAACTGATTGATGCAACTGCTCTTGCTCTTAGCCAGAGCTCTTAACGTGTTGATGCTTCCATTTGATCTCCTTCAGAAATGCTGAAGGCCCAGAGGTGAAACTCGTCATTATAAATCCACGATAAAGTAATGGGTTCAGTTTGAATTTGGGTGGCTGGTGTGAAGTTCCAGGGAACAGAAGTAATGATTTTGGAGAAGGGAGTGCTGAGGTGTTCGCAGTGAATAATTCAGTGACTACTGGAAGCTCAAGTAAGGGCAACAGAGATAAGTTGCCCAGGATCACAGCATTAGCTAGAGCTAGATTTAAAATTCCTGCCTGTCTGCCCCACACCCTAATAACTACTCTCTCCCCATATGAAATGTGTCACTTGCCTGCTTTGATGTGGAGTAAACAGTGTAGAAGTGTTAGATTGACATTAACAGTGTGACATGTTCTGTGCTGTAGAAACACTTTTATGCCATTACCATCCCACAGAAGGCCTTTGATGGTATTTAAAAGGTTATAGGTAGGGAGGGTAAGGTGATCAGAATAATAAAAACATCTGTCCTCTTTATCTGTTCCATGGAGGCTGCCCATTATTGATGTGGAAATGTTACTGATGGATGCTCTGGGTTTGTGGTGTGTTTACTGGATAAATATATCCACTGAACTACATAATGGTCAAGGTGGACAAGGTGCCATGGAAGAGAAAATAATGGTGTGGGCAAAAAACAACCTGAAACACAGGCCAAGTGATCTGAGTTAAAGAAATCTGTTGGGTCCCTCTGGTCCTGGTGGATCCCACTGAACATTCTGGCACAAAGCCTAGGAGGGGGCCAGCTGTGGGATTTACACAATGTGTAAATTTGTCAAAGACAATGTGATCAAACACCTCAGCACATGCAGTTATGGTGTTTAATGTGTGCCAAAGTGCTGCTGACCTGGTTGCCATGACAGCCTTTGGTTTGTACAGCTCTTCTCTTCCTGGAATCTTCAGAGAGTCCATGAATAAGCATCTGAAGTGCTACATTCCAAAGCTCTCTTTTTATTTCCGCTCATGTCAATGCAGTCTGAGTCAGTGGTTTCCTTCACCTTCTATATATACCCTGTTCCCGATGGAGAGCAGGGAGGGTAAAGATTCAGTGCTCATTTGTAAATTTCGGTGTATAGGAAGGGGCTGGGAAGTTGGGGGACAGATGGACTGTGCATCTTCCCCTTGTTCTCCAGACCTTTCCTCTGCTCTCCTCTTTCTCCCAGCTCAGTCACAGACTCCTGAGATGTGAGACATCCCATCTCTCACTCCATCCTCTTCTTTGGACCCACAGATCCTCCTCTTGTTGCAGATGTCTTGGAATTCCCCACCAGTCCTTATTCAGCTCATGGGCCCTGCTGAGCTGTCAGAAGGATGGGGGGTGGTGGAGATGAGGTGGAGCAGGATGTGGAGCTGGGCTTTGCTCTTAAGATCAGGGAATGGATGGACACCTGGGAGTTGTTAAGGTTTTCTTCTCCTGCTGCCATTTCCTGCATGAGCTTACTGGTTTAAGACTTAATGGAGAAGCAATTTCCATGGGATATTCCAACCAAGACTTTTTTTCAGGTCCCCTAATGTATTGAGGGATTCCCAAGCACTAAATGCAGTTACAGTCAGAGTGTTTGTATCTCATATCTGTTTAGGAATTTTCAACAAAAAATTTTAAGGCAATAATACTATAAAATTTCCCATAGGTAAAAGCAAACCTAAAAGAATAAAAATCTGCTTAAAATTTTAATACTTCTGGTTGCTGGTGGTTGTCTAAGTGAGGTTAGACCAAATTTTACCTTTAGGAAACTCCAAATCTTACTGATTTTTACTTTAGGAATGTGTTAAATTTTCTGCTATCACTGCTATAGGGAAAAATAATCCTAATTTACATAGGTGTAAATGTTTTCCTTCAACAATTTTCAAAAATTTACATGTTTGGAAAATTCTTCTGTTAAAAAATCATATTAAATCCATGAATGAAACAAACCTCCTGAAAGGCAACTTCTTTACAATATGTGTATTTAGAAAATGAAGGGAGAGGCTTGTCTGAGTAAATTCAGACAAACTCACCCTCCTCTGTGGATGCCTAGAATTTGGGGAGAATAATTCTACCCCACTTGTTTATACAGCCAGGCCTGCTCTCTGCTTACATCCATTTCACTGCTATTAAGGTATCATAAACATTTTGTAGCCTTTGGCCTTCATGTCTGTGTGTTTCTCTCATAAACTGAATAGTAAATCTCCAAGGAAAATGCTGTTCTGAACAACTGCAGGGTTCAATTAAGGAAAGCATCAAATGCATTTCTAAGAATGGTCACAGAGTTATAGAATCATTTGGGTGGAAAAGACCTTTAAAATCATCAGATCCAACCAGAAACTCAGCACTGCCAAGCCCAACACTAAACCATGTCCTCGAGTGCCACATCTACACAGTGACTCCATCACTTGATCCAGTGCTTGACAAGCCATTTGATGAGGAATTCTTTCCTAATAACCAGTCTAAACTTCCCCTGGCACAGCTTGAGGGCATTTCCTTTTCTCCTATCACTTGCTACATGGTATGTAACCTTTCTTTTCCTTTGCTATGGGCTTCTGCTTCCACAATTTTCCTGCCACCGAAGATAATTTTCGGTGATTTATAATGAAACAATTTCAGGCTGAAAATATATCTTTTTTTATCATCAGCACACTTCAGGTTATGTAGTTTAGAAACATTTTCTTCCTCTCAGAGTCACAAAGGTAGGGGCTATTCATACTTCTGGCTTCTGAGAACTGGAATGGTTGTTAAAGTGCAGACAGGCTTCTTTGAAAACATTACAAAACCCCTCTGTTATCAGTAGTGAAAAAGGACAATTTGAGTCACATTATAAACCCAAGGAGGGCTGGTTGTGTTGCTGCAGCTGGGAGAGGAGGACACATGATGTCTGAAGGAAAGACATAGCCTGGAGGGAGCTGAAGGAGGACAGGAAAGGTGTAGAGTCTCTTTCTGGCCTGTCAAAGCTTTGATTTAAACACTTTGCCTTCCTGCAGAGGGACAAGTTATCCAAGGGTCTGCCTACCTCTGATCCAGTCACCAGTCTTTACAGACCAGTGGGACAGTCAGGATGCAGAAACAGGCACCTCCAGAGGGATGGTTGCTGTTAGGAGCAAATCACAGGATAAAATGAATTGACTCAGGAAAGCATTTTTATTCCTCTGCTGGAGAGTTACCATCTCTGTCTTGGAAACCTTAATATTCTATAATTCATTCTCTGCAAATCCATGCTCACTCTGCATTTGTAGATTCCCAGATACTTTCTGTTTTAGTGGTTTTTTCCTTTGTTTTTACTGTTTCAACCCATTAATGAAAGCTTTTAGGAGACCAGTAAGTTGTCATTTTCTGGGGGACTTCTCATCTCAGGAATGGAAACTCCAAATCTGCCTTGTGGTTATCAGTCATATTATTATTGTTATTATTCATGTTCTTATTGTGATAGTATCTGGAAGCTAAATCAGATCAGCATGTCTCTTGGGATAAACACTGCAGATCTGATATTCAGAAAGAAGAGTATTTTATCCTTTAAACAATAAGGGTTTATCATTGCTTGTTTGCCTCCTTCCTTCCCTTTGTATTTATTCTGGAAATGATGTGCTTCAACGAGATTTATTTGCTCTTAACTGATGCCCTTAAAATTACATCAGTCCCAAACTGATGGTCTGTATTAACAGTAGGAGTGTAGACTCTGAAAAATAAAAATCTCTTTACTTTGCAAATGGAATGTATTCGGAAGAAAATCCCCAAATTCAGCACTTTGCAGGAGCTGGGTATTTTTTGAGTGCTTTACATGAACCTGGCATTTTCTCCAGCGATGCCAAGTTCTCAGTCCAGAAAGTGGGGCAAAATGGGTTGTTTTAGTGCTGTTGATGAGCTGGTTGGTTTGTTACAGCCTCCCATGTGCTTGATCACAGCCACATATTTGTGAAGTCAGCAGGTGCAGGTATAGGGCACAGCTAGTTATTCCTAATTCGTTCTTCACTGTCCTCTTAGTTGGTGCTATTGGTTAGTGAAAAGCAATTTTAGAATCATAAAATCATAGAATGGTTTGGGTTAGAAGGGACCTTAAATATCATCCAGTTCCAACCCCCTGCCATGGGCAGGAACATCTTCCACTAGACAAGGTTATTCCAAGCCTCATCCAACCTGGCCTTGAACACTTCCAGGGATGGGGCAGCCACAGCTTCTGTGGGAAACCTGGTCCAGAGCCTCACCACCCTCCCAGGGAATAATTTCTTCCTAATATCTAATCCAAACCTGGCCTCTTTCAGTTTGAAGCCATTCCCCCTTGTCCTGTCACTCCAGGCACTTGGAAACAATCTCCACATTTCTTGTGGGCTCCCTTCAGGAAGGCCACAGTCAGCCTTCTCTTCTCCAGGCTGAACAATCCCAATTCTCTCAGCCTTTCCTCACAGCAGAACTGCTCCATCCCTCTGATCATCTTGGTGGCCTCTCTGGATTTGCTCCAACAGGTCCTTCCTGTGCAGGACATCATGATTAGCAGCCACAATAAAGATCATCATGGAAAATTGTACCAAAAAAAAAAAAAAAAAAAAAAAAAAAAAAAAAAAAGGCAAAAGCAAAGCCCTGGTAGAAGTGTTCAACTGAGGCTATTTTTTACAAGGAAAGATTTTCTAGGCCTGATTTTGGTTTTGTTCTCCCTGCAGACAGGATTCCTCTCCCTCAGTTTAGACATTTGTAGTACAGACATGTCCCAGGGAGCAGGTCAGCCCAGGTTGCCTTTTAGTTAATGGTGAGAGAGAGAGAGAGAGACTTTTAGAAGACAATTTATCTGTTCTAATTTAAGTATCTTCGTTGTGGTGGCACAAATCATCCTGTAGAGTCCACTGACTGCACTGACTAGATCCCTCTTGACTCTTAAGGGAACCCACAGATTTCTCTGCCACTGGCAGCTACTCTACAGACTATTAAACTGAGACAAATGATCCCATTCACATCATCTGCAGCTCAGATGAGCAGTGCCCATCTATCAGTTCTTTTATGGACTACTTGGTTTATATTTTCTACAGATTTTGCCTCCATCGAAGACTTTAAGGGAACATAATCCATAAAAACTAGTATCATTTTCTGAAGACGAGTGGTATTTTCTTCTAAAAACCACAGATTGTTTCCTGTTCTCAGAAGTTTCTTAGGAGATAATTAATTTTTAGCTGAAGAGGGTAAAGTGCGCTCTTCTTTCATCTCCATAAAAAAAATCAATTATTTCAAATGAAACCACAGCTTTCTTGGTGTGGAGGGAAGCTCAGCTATTGATTTCTGTGGAGACTGGAATTTTAAAGTTAAACTCACAGGACTGTATTAGAGGAATAACCTTTGCTCATAATCATAGAATGGGTTGCAGGGGACCTTAAAGTTCATCCAGTTCCAATGCCCCAGTAATAATAGTCAGATATATAAATACAGAAAACAAAAAATAATCAGAGGTGGGAAAAGAATTCAGCTCAAAAATGTTGGATATACACAATGTAGACAACCAGAATTAAGTCAGACACCTCAGGCTCCTCTTCTAGGCAATTGCTACTGTTGCAGCATTTTTATACCCATCTGATTTAAATGCAGGTTTTGTATTGAGATGGGCCTGGCTCTTCTGTTAAGAGAGTCCAGGTGGTTTGTTCACAGGCAGGGACTGCACATCCACAAAGTCAGGATTTTCTCACCCAGAGTTTCCAGTTGGTGTTTACGGATCAACTACTGTGAGTCCAAGCACAGAAATAAAAATTATTATTAACTGTAATACAGCAATGACACCCCAAGGACCTTTAGGATAAAGCTCATCATAGAATCACAGAGTCCTAGAGTGGTTTGGGTTGGAAGGGACCTTAAAGATCATCTCATTCCAACCCCCTGCCATGGGCAGGGACACCTTCCACTCCACCAGGGTGCTCAAAGCTCCATCCAGCCTGTCCTTGAACACTAATAAGCATCTAAAATTTAAGGATCCAAACCAGGAAACTACAGAGTTCAAAAAATTCAAGGAAACTGATACGAATTCCTGCTCAAGATTTTACATCTTTGTTCTTCTCCTGCCTGCATTTTCTGTCACCTGGCAAACTGAAAATCTGATGCAATTCAGACCAAATAATTAAAGTGTAATTTAAATGACCCCTGGGTTGTTTCAGCCCAACTCCAGCTAATTTTATATTCAGAGACAGAAGCAGAGTCACATAGGCCAAGAAAATCTATTTGTCCATTATCATAGGTATTTTTTTCTATCTGTGTTAGAGTATCTCAAAGGATTTGGGATAAAATGGTCAAAGTCAGGGCTCTTAACTCAAAGCTACTTCTAATTTATGGAAAATAAAATATTTTCTGCCATGCCTGATAGGTTGGCTGGTTTATATCATAATTCCAGTTAAATACATTCAGAGTCACTCAGAGAAGCTATACCAGGGTAGTGGCAAAACCCACATCCTTCCCCAGCTTATTCCTAAACTATATTAGGATATACATAAGAGTTTGGGTGAGCTGTGAGTGACAGAGGCACTGGGCAAAACTGAGTGGAACAGGGCAGGTTTTGTCTCATCACAAGGGAAAGTTCGACCCAAATGATTGTTCTGGGGTGATCAAAGCTACTTGTCTTTTATTTTGGCACTGGGAATACTGCCCTAAGAAAAGATTTCACAAATCGTTCTGTTTTCCTCAAATACAATTTAGCTTGAACTAACTCGGTCCTTTTGATCAAAAAGAAGCAGGGAAAAAAGAGAAACACTTTGTCAGAAATTTTCAACTGGCAGCAGTCTGCAAGTACTCCCAGCAGTGTGGGCATAACATCCCTCTTCCCACAGGGGAATGGAAAACCTCCTCCAGTCTCCTCTTTCCACAGGAGCAGCATTAATATGAAAAGGATAAGATGACTGATCATCAGTGTTTCCATCAAGAGCAGATTGAACCAGCCAGGGAGATTGGTTCAGGGGAGCCATAAGTTGGAAATCAACTGGCAGGGGGCTGAAGATGCACTTAGTTGATAAATGGATTGAGTTGTGCAGTGACTTCAGGGTGAAAGGATGCAGTGGGAGGAGGAATGGGTGGTGAGGGCAGTCTTTGTCTACCTCAAACCCACACTCTCCTGTGCAGTTGATAACCTTATGCATGAAAGGAAATCTTCAGTGAAATTAATCTCTTACTGTAGCAGCACTTTTTGCTGCTGAAGGAGGAGCAGTAAAATGCATTTTTGTTTTCCTCATGCAGATCTTTGTGTGAACCAGAGAACTCCTCGGTTTTGATCTTGCATTCGGGTAACTGCAAACAGGTTTTCTTTTGTAATATTTCTAAACTCAATCAGATGTTTCTTTTGCAGTAATGAAGAATTAGGAGAGCCCTCCAGTGGCCAAGGGAGAGCTTGTGAGCGTTGCTTTGGCAGCAAGCCAGGCTAGAAAACAGAGGGAGAAATATGGGCTGCATATTTCAAAGGTAGTAACTTCCAGCCCTTTTAGGGGGTGACTTGTATGCTGCTTACGTCAGTCCTTGGATCCAGAAGAATTTCACAGCACTCGACAAGATCTCTGAGTGAAATAGTGTGTGTTAATTCCTTCCTCATTTCTGTCTGGAAAGAGCTGTTTGCACAAAGGGGATAAACTTTAGGGATAAATTAATAGCTTTTATATTTAATAACTTTCCAGGAAATGAAAATGAAGAGAACTTGGTCCTCACAGGAGTAATTATTAGTATTTAGAATGCAATAACTGAAGAAAAACCTCTTCACAAGAAAAAAAAAATTATTATTATTTCTTCATTCCACAGCCCCCAAAGGCAAAGCTGTGCTGACCAGGTGCTTGTTCCGTGCAATATTGCTGTAAATGATGGTTCTGATGATGTTATTAGCTGGGAAAGGGAAGAAATGCTGGAAAATAATACCTTTTCCAGGCATCCATCTGCAGATTTTGACATCTTCTTTCAATAACTGGCAGTTAGCAACCTCCTGAATGGCCACTCTGGTTGGAGGTAGAAGATTTCAGAAGGTTAACGAGATTTGATGAGTCCAGAAGAGAAGCAGCACTTGCTCAGCAATAAAATGTTATCTTCCCTTTGCAGTTGAGTGTGAGAGCATGTGGATGACAAAATGTTTAATCAGACTGTTACATGTTTTCCCCAAACTCTTCCTTTAATATTCATGCAGTTTACCAAATACGAAACACATTAGCACATCATGGGAAAAGAAACCCAGCTGTGCTGTCAAGAAGATTGGAAGTGCCACACTTCCCAGGATTAATTTTTTTTGCTGCACCTGCTATTAAAAGATCTCTCATAATGTCAGCTACTTGATGACAATTGCGTGTGTTTTACATCTATACTGAAATAAATCTGTTTTAAAGTTGGTGCTTATTTCAATTTTCAGCTGTTTTGTATTGAATTCTTGGGGACTGATCTTTGCCTTTTTTTTTTCTTTTTTTTTTTTTTTTAATTCCACTGTAATCAATGCTGATGTAACTGGTTATAAAAAAAAACCAAACAATGCTGATGTAAGCAGTTATATATCGAGAACTCCATATCTAAAGTCTTGATAGGAACAGAAAGAAAATTGAGGTCTGAGGCTTTAAAAGGTTTTCCAAGGTTTATACTTTCACTGTGAAAGCTCTTCCCCGTAAAATTGATGCAGTCAATTTACAGGTGGATCAAAATGAATGTTTAAAATAACAAGATTCTATAAGCTTTATAAAAGATCAATAAAATTCAAAGAAATACAGTATTTGGACAAATAGGTGTGCATTTCAACCAAAAGAGCAATAAAGTCCTAGTTTTCAATTTCTGCCTAATATGTATAGATGGCTCCAATACCCATCTCAGATATGGGATGTGTTGGCAGGAGAGAGCTCTGTCCAAAATACAAATGGATCTCAGATGTATCTTGGGCTGAATTACACCCTACAAAGTAGAATATCTGAGAGTGATAAACTTGAAGAAGATATTTGTCTCTAAATTAAATGAATCATCATTCTCTGAAAGTGGCCATTTCCCTGGAGAGTGTTAAAGAGCCTGGATACCTGGTTTAGTCTAGACACCCAAATTTTAAGTGTCATTTCATTTGAAATGAGGTGATGTGAATCTCTCTGCCACTATAGACTTCTTAAATATCCAGCTCTAGCTCTGCAAGGTACCTGAGGTGCCCTTTTGCTGCAGAATTAGAAATACTGGCCCTGGTGTTAAAAAGTTCAAAGGGTATTCAGTCAAGGTAGGTGGGAGATCTGGAGAGGGGTAGGTGGGTTTTTTATCCTGGGATGTATCCAAAATTATGTAAGGTCACTGATTCCAGACACGGGCACAAACAATGCTGCAGAGTTACTGTTCTTACATCCACTCTCTTCTTCTGGGGCTGCAAACATGTGGCAGCAGTTTGAAAATCACAAATCAGGGCTTTACCACATTCTTTTTCCTCAGTTATCATGACCATAGCAATACTATGACAATACATTTTCATGCCTAATTTTTCCAGCTCGTGTCTAGTGTGACTGGTCCCTACCTCACTATGTGTTACAGAATAATGAGTTTGAGAACTGTAGCCTGACTTGAAGTCAGTATCCTGCCCATGATTCCTTCCACTTGAATTTCCAGGCTTTTTTCTCTGGAGTTTGCTGAGTGTCCTGGAGCCCTTCTGTAAATAAGGTGGCTGGAAGAGAGATACAGTGTTTGCATTGTATTGATTTCCTCTGGTAAATAATTACATTAAATTGAAGACATGGAATTGCTAAACACAGTGATATGCTGCTAACATTGTGATAGTCCTGTCCTAACAGGACATTTCTGTTCTCTTTATTCCTGACGTGTTTAATTTAAAATATTTTTGTTTGATCTCCCGTGAAATGGTAGGCTCAAATACATGGGATGACAGTTGCCAAATGCTTCGGGGATGCAAGGTGCTGTGGGATCAGCAAACAGTTTGATCTTTGTTCTAGGCATCTGGAACGGGACTAATTTGATTAATGCAGACATTTACATCAATCCAGGTTGTTATATGTTCCTCTTACAGGCAGCAGAGGTTTACTCAGTGTTCAAGCTGAGGACAAAACCAATTTCATCAGTAGGTCAAGTAAATCACATTGCAAAAGTTCTGATTTCTTTCTGCTGGCTGCAAACCTCGGTGATTGGCACCTCTGGAGACAATTGCACTGGAGAAAACGTGAGACATGTGACCTGTCCCAAATTTGTTTCTTCTCTGAGAGGATGTAATAAGCATAACAGTTCAACCAGGAGAAGAAAATTGTCAGGAAAGCTGCAGTTCCCCTACCAATGAAGGCTGCTGCTCAGGCTACTCCTTGTGTTTTAGAAGGTTTCCCACATTTCTGAAGGATTAAAAATCTATCTCGTAGAGTAAAACCTAAGTAGTAATAGTGACAGACTCTCCCTAGGGACGTGTCGATGGTGGGATTCTTCCTTTTTGTGAAGATCCAGGTTTTGCTCGGTCCAATATCCAGTAGACTGAGTGGAGATGCGCAGCAGAAGACAAGTTCTTACAAGAAAATTTGCTGTTTCTGCTTCTTGTCAAGTTTAACAGTCGCGTGAGGCATTTGAGATTTAGAGGAGCAGAGTGCATTGATACTGCCCTGCCATCTGCAATTCAGATTAAGCCTCCAAGATTGTGTGCTCATGCATAAATATCTTCAAGTGAGTTCTGATTAGTCCTCGTAATCAGTGGGTATCTGAGGCTCTGGTTGCTTGGACACAGGTGTCACAGAACATTTGAGAAGCCTGAGGATGAAATGTCTGGCCTCTGGCTGCTGCTTCAGAAGGGGTGGGTCTTCCCCAGTCCTGAGTTCATCTGCCAGCCTCGTGTGGCTATTCCAGATACGCAGGTCAGGTACTTTTGGGCAGTTGAATCAAAGTCCAGATCCTTCTTGCCTATAATGGCAGCGGAAATAACTCAGAGTTACCAGCAGAGAGTCAAAGCAACCTGAGAGCTGGCAAATCTGCAGTGTTTGAATCTCTTACAGATCCTGGGTTCCACATCTGGGATGGGCAGAGATGCCCAAAAAAATTACATAAGCCACTAACTCGTGCTTCCAAAGCCAGGCTGATGATAGTCCTCAAAAAACTCAAACAAATATGAGTCCCATGCTGTGTGCTGGGCAATGAAGGCAAAGCCCATAACCCAAAGGATTAATTCTCTTACTGTTTATGCTAAAGTTTCCCTAGTGACTACATCATGGCAATTAGGAGCAGGCTGGTTTTGGGGGTGGGCTAAATCATTTTCTGAAGCATCTAATTTGGGTAGTTTTCAAAGACTGGGTACTGGTCAGCACGATCATGTGTTACTTCCATCTCTTCCTCTGCTTTCTGGGCTACATGATGTTTCAAAGACAGTTATCATGCAGTGTCTGTGTGTTCTCAGAAATGGAGGATTGACTTCTGAACATTTTATTACCTTTGCCTTTGCTTTCTGTGCATCCTCCCAACTTATGATATACGTCACGACTACTCAGATCTTCCCAGCGTGCACTGAAAGTCAGCACAACAAAGCCAAGTGGGAGGCAGCAAAAAGCAATACCTTGACTGGCATATCCTGAATTAAGCCACAAGAAATCTTGTTGCCTAATGTGTTCTGAGGGGGAGAACAGGGCAAGACCCCTGGTTCTTTACATCTCATTTGGCAATGATCCCATTGTACGTAACAGAGAGAGAGTGGGACTAATGAGGCACATCATCATGGTCATCATTTGTTCGGATGTGACCTGACCCTCTGGTTTTTTTTTCTGTTTTTTTGTGCTTGTGCTGTAAACAGAGGAGCAGGCATACATAAATATATAAAATGTTTTGTGTTCTTGAATGTCAACGTTGACCCTGAATTTGACCATGTATAAAATCACAGTTATTCTGGAATGTTTCTGCGTTCTTATGCAATGGATGATGCTCTGCACATTCATCCAAAACACCTCACTTCAAGAAAAATAACTTTGGCAGTTCATTAGTGTGTCAAGGTTGGTTCTTTTGTGTGTTCTTGAAACCTCCTTGTGATGTCTCATCATTTGTCTCATGTAACATGATTCAGTTGTACAGGTTTTATGGCTGTAGAGAAGGAAAAGTGTATTAATGTGCCCAAAGAAATATATTGATGTGTAGCTACAAGCCTTTTATTATTTATGCTTCTGAATCTTTTTACACCCCCAGTAAATATTTTCTAACATCAATGAAGCTGCGAAGATTTATCACCACAGAACCTGCATTTATTAATTATATCTTTGCTCACTAGAGTCATTCCCAGCAATAAAGGACATCTCCTGTTTGTAACAAATGGGTCAATCAACTGAAACAAAGATCTGTATTTATCTGTGTCTGATCCTCCTCTCCACATATAACAACTTGCAACTCTGCACATTCTGTGTAAGTCTCAAGTACAGGCAGAAAGGACCAGATTCGGATTAGAAGTGCAGTTCTCAGTTTGAGAAGGGGATTTTTTGGCAGTCTACTCCCACAGCAGAGTGCAATTTGTGGTGGGAAGCCACAGTGTGGCAAAGACAGCCATATATGACATTCCCATGGCAGCTTTGGAGCTATCTATGGAGATCTTTAAGCTGTCCTCAGTCTCTTGCTGCTTGAATTCTCTTGCTCCCTGTGGTCTGAGGGCTGTCCTGTTCCCACTCTGAAACTTCTGTTTGCATCCCTTGCCAGCATACCTGGAATGGGAAGGGAAGATAAATATTCTACCAGATAATGGTCATGTTGTCCTTGCATTTGAAAGTGCAGTCAGCCCAGTTTTGCAGTGCACGTTGAGAAGGAGGGCCTTCAAGTTTTTGGCTCAGAAGCCACTTTGGCAAATTGGTACCTTCTTTTAAGTGTATGGTCTTGCATTCCTTATTGAGCTGAACAGTCCCACTGACTTTGAAGTCAGATGCTGAAAGGTGATTGCAATAATCTAAGATTACAAGGGAACACGTTTAAATCATAAAATGAAGATGATAAAAGTCTTGCTCTAACGTTTGAAACCCTCCTGCCTCATATTTAGAGGTAACAAAAATGTAGTGGTAGAGACAGGCGCAGAGGGAGACACTAAACTCCAAACCAGAGCAGCTGGGCTGAATGAGCAATTAGTTGATGACCCTGTATTTCTGCCATCAGGCTTAATTCTGCCTCTTGATTGTCCTCTAAGGATTTGAAGACTTCATTTCTACAAATATGAGAGGTGTTTCTTTCTCCTCCTCTTTGTTCTCCATCTTTGTCCCTCAATCTTCCATCAGAAGGAGGGTAGCGAATATTTTATTTGAGATGTACCTGAGTCTTTCCCTCACTGAGGGTGTGATAAACATAACAAATTTTATCACTTCAGGACAAGAGGGCATGGGCTTAAGCTCTGCCAGGGGAGGTTTAGGTTGGATATTAGAAAGAAGTTCTTTAGAGAGAGTGATCAGGCATTGGAATGGCCTGCCCAGAGAGGTGGTAAATTCCCTGGAGGTTTTTAAAAAAAGGCTGGATGTGGCACTGAGTGCCATGATCTGGTAATCACAGTGGGGTTGGATCAAGGGTTGGACTTGATGATCTCAGAGGTCTCTTCCAACCCAGTTAATTCTATGATTCTATGATTGTGTTAACAGACCAATTTATAACATTAGATGATGAGTACAGATGTGGATTTACCTGGATTAAAAGAAGGACACCTAAAAAACCACCATTGGGACCATGACTCCATGTGATACTTCCATGTTGATAAGATAAAAATCCTGAAAACCAGTGATGCTGTAGCACAAGGGGTTTGGTGTAACCAGGTTGTTCAGTAGACCACGTGCATTTCCTGCCCTGAGCCTTCTGCCCAGAGCAGAAGAGATGAGGGACTGTTGTGCCTGGAAAGCAGGAGCTCTTCACATCAATGGACAGAGAACATGAATGATGGAAGAGTCACTGTAGTGGAGAAAACTGGTGCTTTTTTTGTTTGTTTGTTTTTGGGGTTTTGTTGTTGTTGTGTTGTTGTTGTTGGGTTTTTGTTGTGGGTTTTGTTTTGGGGTTTTTTGTTGGTTTCTTTGTTTGTTTTAGGGCTTTTTATTTGGTTTTTTTCCCTTTTCCCTTTTTTTCTTTTTTTCCCCAGTACTCATCCTGGATATTGAAACATGCAGTGGTCACTTGATCTTGTGGAAGTTGAGTGTCTGAGGAGAAAAGGTGCCTCTGGCAGACACAAGCAGGCAGCAGCCACCCCCCCAGACACGTGTGATGGTGCTGCCTGAGTCTGCACAGAGCTGAGTTTTGGTGTTACTGGTTAAACAGCACAACATCACCCTCGTTAGCCACTGTTAGGAGGGCAAACTGAAAGCTGTGCCCTGGCTAATTCTATCAGCTGTGGCTTGGATTGGGTTGAAGATGAGGAAACCAGCTGTGTAGCAGTGGCGAGGGCTGGCGTGCGAAGGTTTCCATCACCATTTATGAGCAGAGCTCTCTGCTTTCCTAGAAGAGCTGGAGGTCACTTTTTAATATCTCCTCTGCAAAAGAGCCCTGCTGAGCTGGGCACGTGTTGACACGTTTATCTGTGTGTCTTGTTCACCTCCAGAACCTTGCATGTTCGGGTGTTCTCTTGCAGATGGGTCGTGAGTTTGTCTTGCAGACACATCCAAACAAACAGCACCACACAGGAACAAACCCACCTTTAACTTAACAAAGTTCTTCTGCCTGCCAGGCACAAATTTCTTGGGATGCTGAGTGATTTCTAAGGCAGATCTCTGCTGCCTACTGCCCGGCAAGACCTAGTGGTGATTTGTATGATGTGCACCAAGGAGGGGTGTTGCATCGGCAGAGGATCAGCAGCTACGGTATTCCTGTCAACCTTTCACTTAATTGCACTTGCTTCTGGTATAAAGAACAACATTTTTCACAACCACATGAGTCAAATTGACATGGTCAGGATTTTACTAGACCCAGTCAGAAGGAAACTTTGACAGGGTGGTTAATTGTAACCAGGAAAGGCTGCAAAAGCAGCTTTTCATCAAGAGCTTACACTAGAACTGGTAAGGGATTATTAAAGAATGGTGCTAATTTGTGCATTGATGAAAAATAAATAATTGTCTTCATCCACACTTGCTCCTGGATTATTTGTTGATCCCCTCTCTATTTACTTTTGGATTTTTTTTTTGTTTTTTTGTTTATTAAATATGTAGAACCCAGTAGTATTATCTGTATGATACATACTGCTGATTTTCTAAAGTTTGAACTAAAAAGATGGAGGGAATAATTAGTTTAGATCAAAGATTTTCTAGCTCTTCCCACTCAAATGAAGAAATCGTTCTCTTAGTCCTGAAAAAACATTTAGTTTAATTCAGGGCTATTGTTTCAGGTGTTAACCACTATAAAGAACACACTTGAAATGAAAACCAGCTCAGCATTCAACTCTGTAATAATTTAGCCATTTGAAAAATCCTCAAGTGTTTATGCTGAAAAATACAGGGCAGCATTTAGGAACGTGAAACATGGACCAAATTTAAAAGTAGTTGCCTTTTTTTTTTTTTTTTTTTTGAAAGTGCCTTTCTTTTTGTAGTTTATTAAATGATGTATTCCTCCAAAAATCCAGGAAACTCTAGTGCCCAAAGCCTCCAAGCAAGATTTTGATTCCAGTGTGCTGCACAAACCGTGTGTGAAAATAGACAAAGCAGACAGTAGGTGAGAAATGAAGACTTTTGGCCAGACTGTGTGATTTTTCTCCTACAGAGAGGCAGCAGAAGCAGAAAAAAAATAATCTTACCAACATCCTGGAGCAGTGCTTTACTCACTGCTCAGTTCTGCCTCCATGGGAATGGCCAGTGGGCTCAGTGATGCCATTGGACACCTTCAAATGCCCAAAGATCTCAAATCCATCACAAAGAGGCTCTGCTTGAGGAACAAAAAGGAATTTTTTGAACTCAGCTGCACTGTCAGGAAGGAGAAAAGAAAGCTAAAGTATAGAGTTGAGGATACTTGGTAGGATTAGATGTCTGTGAATTGCTTAAAGGTTTAAAGCACCCTTTATCCTTTTCTCCTGAAAGTTCCAAAAATAGGGTTTTCCCCTCGAAGCCCCATTTAGAGACAACCAGTATGTTGGTGGTGGTCATGTTGCAGGAATGATGCTAAAGTTTTCTCTCCTGCTTTTGGGGATTGGAGATGTGTGGGACAAAGAGAATTGACGGTGTTTAGAAGGGTTAATTTGTTGCAATTGAGATTTCTCAAGAGGGGTTGCAGTTTTGGGAACATTCACTTGGGAAGGAAATCATGGCTCTGGAGGGAGAAACAGATGCATTCCCTTGCCTCAGAATATAACACTGTCTAGAGAGTTAGTGCACTTGTTATGTTTGTGGGTTTTTACATGTTTAAAACAAAAATACTCATCCCAAACCCACATTTGCACTCCTCCCCTGTCTGCCATTGCAATCTGAAAATGTTTAAAAAAATCTCCAGATTCCCAGATGGCAAAATAACATCCTGGCTAGTTCTCTCCTCAGTGCATGTTGTTAATTTATTTGTTGTTCTAACCCAGTTATTTTTTTATTTTTCCTCTCTTTGGATACCACAATTCTTTTGGTCCTTCAAAAGAAGAAAGCCCTTCCATCTTAAATATGAATAAAGGGAAAGTCCAGGCCATTGCAGAGTGGGAGACAGATGTTGTAGGAAGTGCTGTACCACTGCTTTGATCTCAGTGTAAGCACCATGTCCATTCTAAAGCTGTGAACACAGACTGAAACAGTCTATTTCTGGATGCATTTCTTTCTGTCAAAGCTTCTTTATTGTCCTTGCCTTCTGTTTCCACATTCATCTCTGCTACTGCCATATAACTTACCTTCCTTTACTCCCTTACATGTCGGTGTTCTATTTGCTTCTGAATTGTGATCCTAAATGATCCTCCTTAGCAAGTTCTGAACACTTTTGGGGTTTTTTTGATAATTTCCTCATGTCCTGATGTAGCAAGTCAGAAAGGCTGGTTAGGTCTCAGCTGCTCTTCAGCATGTCCCAGAGTGCAGAACTTCACCCAGTTCTTACTTCAGTGAGCTTTGATTCCCCAAAAGATGACCAACCATCTGGGCAGCTCCCTCCAAACTTCTTCTCATCTTTCCCCTTCTGCAGACCCTTCTCATCCTGTTCCATATTGACCTCAGTTTGTCAAGCCCTTTGCTCTTCCCTTTTTCCCCAGTCTGAGTGCTCATCCTTTCTGAAAACCTCACTCCTCCCTGCCAGTTGAAGATGAGAGACTGGCCTGTCTTTTCCTCCCTGTCCCCTGAATGATCCATGCATGGCTCCAAAACTCTTCTCTCCATGCCCTGCCCTGCTCTGCTGTCCACCCCATCCCATCTGTGTGAGTGGCTCAAAGATGTGTTGCCCCTGTGCCTTCTCCCAAGCTGGGTTCCCAACCCTCCTCTATTCTCCCCACTCTGCCTCTTCTGTGGGTTGTTACTCCAGATTCCTTTTTTTCCACATCAGGTTGGACAGGGCTTGGAGCAACCTGGTCTAGTGGAAGGTGTCCCTGTCCATGGCAAGGGGTTGAAATGAGATGGTCTTTAAGGTCCCTTCCCACCCAGACCTTCTGTGATTCTATGATTACTCCAGATTCCTTTCTCCCAACGCCTCCCTTCAGTTGGACCAGCTCATCCCATCTCCCTCATCCCAGCTTTTTATTATTTCTCTTTCTTCCCAAGGCCTGCAGGGTCCTTTCTGAAGGATCCTGTACTGCAGCTGCTGGACTGTGTCCCTTCCTCCCCCTCCCTGTCCAAGCATCTCTGTTCATCCTCAGTTCCACGCCGAGGAGGCAGGAATTGCTTCGCTCCACAAAAAGCCGGAGGAGTTCTATTGCTCTGATGGCTTTTCCTGTTCTCCCTGGCTTCGGTTTGCGAGCGAGTATTTTTGCAAAAGTGCTCATCCCCGGAGCTGACAATAAAACTGTCTCTCTGTGCCTCAGTGTGTGTGTGTGAGAGGCAGAGAGAGAGAGGGGGAGGGAGGGAGGGAGGGAAGGAGGGAGGAAGATCCAGCAATACATCGGTCTGGCAAAGTGAGGCGGCATCGGGGAGCTGCGATTCCAGGGACGCCCGGCGAGGAGACACGAGCCCCTCACTCCGGGCTCAGCCTGATCCCATTGGTTCCCGGGCTGCTGTTTTAAAGCGGGGAAGAGCTCGGAGGGTTGAACTGCTCAGCCAGACGCAGATTCTGAACCAAGTTGTCAGCACGCTGCGAGGAAGAGCCTCTCACACACGAGACTGCAGGGTGTCCGCAGCTTGATGTGCGTTTAGTTCCAGAAAGCAAGAGAAGAGAGGACACACACACAAACACTAAAAAAAAAAAAAAAAAAATCAGAAAAGGGGGAAGGACCCTCATCCAGTCCAGCAGTCCCGGGGGGAATAATGGATGTGACCATATCTCAGTTCATCTTAGAAGAATTTGATGTCAACTGCAGCCTCCTGGATCGCTTACAAGAGACTTTTTTAGAGAGTTCCTCAATCCCTTTCCTGGGCTTTGATGGTAGGAAAATGTTACCTGGTGCAAGGCTCGGAAAAGCTTTTGGAGTGCCGGGATTCGGTTTGTTTTGTGATGCAAAGTGTGTCGCTTCTGTGCTTTTCCTCAACTGCTTCTTTCTCCCTTTCTGTCTCCCTTCCTAACGCCAAAAAGGTCCCTACTGCAATGCCACCACGGATCAGATCGGGACCTGCTGGCCCAGAACCTCCGCGGGGGAACTGGTGGAGAGACCCTGCCCAGAATTCTTCAATGGGATCAAATACAACACCACGAGTAAGTACAAACTCCTTTCCTTCTCCCGCAGATCTGGTGCTGAGAAGGCGCCTGGGGAGACCTAAAATATATTTTCCATTAAAAGGAAAAAAAAAAAATTGTTTGTCTGGGAATCAACATTTCCTCCACATTCCAACCTGTGTATTCAAAATTCCTGCCTGGAATGATGCAGATTTCTCAGAGGCACAGACTTATGGACACTGTTTCCTCTTTATTTAAGTGTATTTAGGTAGATCTGGGGGAAAAATATCCTCTGCAGTCTAAGCAGGGTATGTTGTGCTGTGTGTTTGTGCATGTGTAGCTATGTATAGCTGTATAGATGTATTTGTAGCAGTGTTTTTAGCAGTGCTTCAGCCATCTGGATAATTAAAGATCCTCTGGCTCCTCAGTTACTTAAGCTTATCACCTAAGAACTGTATTTTGAGAGGACTGTCCCTTTTGGGGGCTGTTTGTGCGAACAGGGGGGGACAAACCAGGCTGGAAGTTGTGTGTAACAAACGGGCTGAGGTCTGGAATCTGTTTAGTAACTTCATCAGCCACTGGCTGGTGAGGCTGGAGTGGCTGCATCAGCACTGCAAGGGAAACAGGAGAGGAAATTAGGAGGCAAATAATATTCAAAGCAAAAAGAGCACGGGGGCTCCTTAGAAGTCTCCTGGAACTGATGCTTTTATTCTTCGAGGTAAACAATCCTGATGACTCACTAAAAATTTATAATTCAGGCTGTCAGACCGAGGCACTCATTTCCTTTCCCTTGTCTGTCAATGCTGTTTGGACCTTTCACCGGGAGTTTTTAACATATCAGTTCCGACTATGTGTGTCCATTTGTTTGCCACTCGTTTTTTTTCAGACTATTCAGCGTGCTTTTGACTGTAGGGACACTTCATTCTGTGTTTCTCTGTACTGTTGCTGGGGTGTTGATGGTCTCATTTGCAGGTACTGTTAATTTTGTGGGGCGGGCATTATCCCTAAGTCCCGTAAAAGAATGACCCTGACATTTTAGATGTGATTTTTTTTTAACTTGTTAAGAGTGAATCTATTCTTTGCCCAGCTCCAGGTGTCAAGGGTCAGATAAGTAGCCAAAAGTTTGGTGTATTTGCTGTGTGAAACAGAGCTCTCTGCCAAATTTGCTCTTAGGGACCAGCTTCTGCCACCTGAGAGTTTGAGCAGAGTAAGGAGGTTTACTCAGGGAACTGCAAAATCATCCTCAAGCCCTCTATTCTCTGACCTGTGCTCTTTGCAATAAAATAGGTGGAAGCATGGAGGGGGCTGGGTGATGCTGTCTTTGATAAGAGCAGATATTTCACTACCTTTACAAGTCTCAGTTGAGACCAGAATAAATTTTCTGAGGAAAATTCTGCAGCTCAGACAAGAGCAAGTGTATCAGAACAGACCCTAAAAGAACATCCAGAGAAAAAGTACCTCAAACAACTGTGGCTTCCTTTTATTTTTCCATTTCCTTTTTTTTTTGGTGGGGAATGTCAGTGTTTCCTTTGCCTGATTTGTGTTTCTCCATAAGGAAAGAAAAAAAAAAAAAGCATTATGGAGGCTTCCTTATTTATATCATAAACACAGTGAGGACCATTTAAATGTTTTTCCTATGCATGGAAGAAAATAAAGTCCTGAATATCTCAATTTGTTTTTATAAACATTGATAATGCTTTCAGTAGTTCATGAATGAGCTGATTTAAAGTTCCTCCCTGCTCCTCTCCTTCTCAATGCTGGGTAATGCTTATATTGCAGTGCTAATATGTTTCCTTAAATTCTCCCTCTTAAAACAATGGCGTGTTAATTCAATTAAAGGCTGATGAAAACATGTTATTGAAATGCTGAAGCATTATTTTGCCAGAGTCAGGGGAACTGGACATTTTTCTCACTCTAACACAAAATGTGAGTAGTCCTGCTGAGGAAATGTATGTGCATGAGTGGTGCATGAGTGGTGCCCAGATGCAGTAGAGTATGGGGTGCAATCAAACTAAAACACACCGAGGCCACTGTAGCCACTTACAGTAGATCCTGGACTCTTCCATTTATGTAGTTCCTCCAAGCTGTAGCTCAGAAAACAAAGGGAAGGATGCCAAAATTTGCTCAACTTGTACGATCTTGGGAAGAGCTGGTGATTAAGGCTTGGAAGAGCACGTTAGGGTTCAGATACAGAGGTGTGATCTCTTTGGGGGTTTGAAAGACGTAATTAGAACATATCCAGAGTTTGGGAATGCCAGATACTGACATGGCCTGACTATTTGCTGGATTTCACCAAGTTACTTTGTGGGTGACGAGGGGAGGGCCATTTGTAATGAGGCTCATTGTGCTGAAAACCTCATCTGTGCACCCTGTGCTGAGGATAAAATAAGCACAGAAAACTGATAAGAAGCGGGAAATGGATCTTGCAAATCTTAGAGGTGAATAATACAGCTCAAAATGAAGGTCTGATCGGGAGATGGCTTGGATCAACATTAGATTTCTGCCTAGGACATGCAGTGCAGTTTTGTCCTGTTTTGTTTTGCATTTTGATGAGGCAGAGGGAGAAATGATGGTGTGTTTTGTGATGATTTTTTTTTTTTTTTTTGAGAGCAAAATCAGACAAATTTAAAAAAGCACCTTGCAGTGTCTTTTTTTCTACTAAGGGCTTATCCAGCTCCAGGTTGTAATTCAGCTGGTTATTATACTGTCAGGCATCCTGTGTTTGTGAGCTGCCACCTTCTAGGAACTGCAGCATATTTTTACACTGATTTTGCACATCTTTGTCTCATTAGAATGTGTATGGAAATTCTGGATCCATTTCAGTGATTTCTTTTTTTGCTTTGGAAATTAGTCTCTCAAATATTCCAAGTCCCCACCAACTTCCCAAAAGTAGCTCAGCAGCTGGAGGGAATGAACCCCGTGGCATTCCTTGTAAGGGAAAGCTTTTGCATTGTAGACACCAGCAATTCCAGACTGGGAAGTGCCCAAACTGGATGAAAAGCTTATTCCAGACTCAGGGAAGAACAAGATGCTGATCCATGGCAAAGTTTTGGTCCTCGTGGGGCACCTTATTGTAGTCTCTGTGCACGCAGTGTGCGGAATTCAGGAGAAAATGTGACAAATAGCTTCCTCCACACATCAGCTCATCAAAGGCTGTGGGTGAACCTGCCCTGGCTTGGTGTCCATCTCTTCACCTCTCGTGCTTTGATGTTTTCACTAGCTCAGAACCTCTGAGTGCTCAGAGGGGGATTGCTATCAAACCCTGCAATATGCCAGCAAAATTTAATGAAAGAGTATTTGAGGCAAAAAACTTAAGAAAAAACACTGGTGCCTAAAAGAAAAATCCCCTTCTGTTTGCCACTCTAGAATAAACTGTTTGCGTAAAATATTTCCATTCCAACTGCAAGAACTCCCCGTGGTGATTCTGTGCCTGTGTTTCTGTGTGTGTCTCTTGGGAACTGCTGAGTGACTCAGATAAGTTTCAGCTGGATTTGTAGAACTAAGTCTGTCAGTCTGTGAGTATTTCCCATCCCTGACACTTTGTTATTTTGGTGATTTTTCCCCCCCCCCTCCTCCCTCTTTATTTGGGAAATAAAGTCATGCTGACAAATCACTCTCTGGTTACCCTGCAGTATGATTGGTGAATGTAGACAAAATGCTCTTTGACCAAGGATCTGAAAATTATGCCCTCCACTTACAAGTTTGCAGTTTTGTAGACAAGCTTATGCATTATTTTCAAAGGAAACAAAAATAATAATAATTTTAAAAAAACAACAACAACAACAAAACAAAAAAAAAAAAGTGTCTGTGTTGGTGCAGTGTGTGACTGTGCACTTGTCTCTGCTCAGGTTCTATATTTAGCTAAAAATGACAATAACATTGCTGCCCTCTAGATGTATTTATGCTATGACAGCGTGAAGCTTTTATTCTCGTTCTAGGAAACAATTCACTCATTAGGATATCCTGAAGCTTGATTAATTCAACAAATGGACTGTAATGAGTCTGGGTGCTGCCTGCTAAGAAGTTGTCACACACGCAAACATGCTACAGGCATTATGCCCTCAGTGCTGATGCAGCCACTCCAGCTTCACCAGGGCATTATGCCCTCATTAGCTCTTTCCCTACAAATTGCGCTTTGCAATGGGAAAATCCAGGATTAAATGTTCGCCTGATGGACAGAAGGGCTTGACTTTTGTAGCCTCAACTGTCTGATTTGAGTCTGCAACCCCTGGTGCAGCAGAGGGGTTGAGACCCATCCGCTGTGGGCTCCTCCCTTGCTCTCAGGCAGGAGCTGGAATCATTGCAAAGTCTCCGTCTTGCAGACCAAGTCACACAAATCTGGGTATTTCCAAGTATGTATCAACAGCTAATTCAAGCATTTAAGCTCTAATACAAGTTAGTGAAGGTCTTAACAGTGAATAAAGCCTGAAGACTTACTCAGCTCAGCCAGTTCAGCAGCCCCTGCAGGAGCTCTGGTGGTGTTTGATATGTCCAGGGGTAATTTGCCTGATATCTGGTTCATGTTTCAGAGGGCCCAGGCCTTGTGCAGGTTTGGGTTTTGTCTTCCAGGCCATATAGGTGTTGCAGATGGTCAGTGACAACTGGTCTGATGCCCATGTTTAGGCAGTTGAATTCATCCCAGAGTGTCTGTTGAGCTGAACTGAACCCACCCCTGGGGACTGAGATCAGATGCTTCTGGGATCAACAGCAACAAAAGGTCTCTATAGCTCTGCAAATCCCCCTCTCTCTCTCAGTGTAGGAAAGCTTTTTGACTGAAATAGCCACTTCAGATGAGTGTTTGGGGTATTGTGAAAAGAATCCTCACCTTGTCCAGGGACTGTGCTGCTGAAAACAGGCACTGCTAACCTTGCAGGATGGGGATTTTGTTCCTCCTTCCCTACTCCTTGTTCTGAGGGTGCGTGCACCACCCTTTCCTTGGCACTATAACCTGCTGAGAATGATTTGAGAGGGTTGGTAACTGGGCAACTGGACGTGGGAGAAAGAGCCACTGATCCAAGTATCACAGTTGTACCTGTTGACATGAAAGAAAAATTCCTGCAGTTCACTGTTGCCTCATCTTGAACAGAAGGAAATGATCTTTTCTATGCTGATGGAAGGGTGAAGAAGTAAATTAATAGCTCTTCTGATTCTCATCTCCCCCCTTTTGAAAGGGTTTAAAGAGATGATTTAATTTTTAAAAGAGCAAAAGAGCTAATTTCCATAGGTTAAACAACCATTCTTTCATGGAGATCTAACCTCTGCTGCTCTTCCTTCTGATTAATTATTGTTCAGAGATCTTCTGGAGTGGTGGCTTCAGCCTGCATATAAAACATGACCCTTGCTAGGAAATCATTGGCCCCAGAGTCTTGTTCATGCTGTATGGGTAAGACCTGTCCTGATAGTTCCAGAAGTGTGCACTTTTATGCCTGAGTGGCCTATGGACTCAATTAACATTTTCACTTGTGTTCTATCTCATGTATTTTAGTGTCCTGAGCACTTCTGTTGTTCACATTCACATGACTGACTTTTTCCCCAGAGGTTATTCTGGCTTGATTTCTAAAGGGGGCATTTTTGAAAGCCAAGTCCTCTTGTGAAAGACAGAGACTCCTTAAATCCTGGTGGCCTTTCAGCTTTATTGGAGAGAAAAAAAAATGCCCATCATGGGCATAACATGTGTGTTTTCAGGCTGAAAAACATACTGTGAAGCCCTAAAGCTATTCCCATCTCTTCCCTTTTCTGTAACCTTCTTATGTATCCAGAAGGCTTTTATCCCAGTGTTTAAGGACAGAACGAGATTTGGGATAAGGAGAAATGTTTTGTAGCCAATTTTAATTATGAACTCACCAGAAAAAGACTGTAATAAAAAAAAAAATAGCCTGCAGCCTTGCAGTAGCCAAGTTTTAGCCATTCTGGGGTCACCAAAACAGTATTTTCATCCAGGGAGTCAGCTTTCATCCCATGAAAGTTAAAGGAAGGAGACAGATGAGAAAAGAAACAAACACAGGAGCGGAAAAAAAAAAAAAGTCCAGAATTGGAATTCTGGGGGAGCAAATAAAACACAATTTTTAAGCTCGTAAAGCTTCTCTCTGAGGAGATCAAATCTGCAGTTGATTAGGTCAGCTTGTCTCCAATATAGCACAGTACCCAGATTAAGATTTCAACCATCTTTGTTCTTTTTCTCTTGCTGGTTTAGCAAGAGAAGCACAAAAAGCACACATCTTCCACAAATCCAGCAGTGTGAGGCTCTGGATTTCCATCGTGCACAGGTGGGAGAGGCTTCACTTGTTTCCCTTCTTCTCTTTTTTTTTCTTCTCTTTTTTTTATGTTCTTTCCATTGTGAAGCACAATTTGTGGTACGAGATCGCCTTGATTTTGCAGTTTGGGAGAAGAGTGTTGAAAACAATATTTAAGAGGAGGAACGTAAAGAACCCGTTTCTCTGGCTCCCGCTACTATAATTGTGTGAAGAGTGTGATTTCTTCATTCAGCCCAGAATACAAGTAAATTGCATGTAGCAAAATAAGAAGATTGTTAATGTTACTTGAGTAAATGTTCAGGGACCTTTTCTCCAGGCGGTTAAACACTGATAAGTATTTTTGTTCTTTGATGGTAAGTTATGAGGGGGCTTTGCTGTGATCCTGTTGTACCTGATGGGAATTCTCTTCAGTTTAGCCTTGACTTTTTGACTTCACCCATTTCCCAGAGCCAGTAATCGCTGCTGCTCTACCCCAAGCCTGCCTGATCCTCCTCTGAAGTCAGTGAGACCTGAGCAATGACACATCTTGGAGAGGGCTCTTAACCTTGGGCCTTCAGGAGGGTCAGCAAACACTGGGTTGGCCACGTTATTTTGGAGGCTTCTGTGACTCTTTTCTCTCCCTAAGGCAGCTGCCCCATCCACCTCTCTGGAACTTGAATGAGATGGTGAGCAGTTTTCCAAGCTGACAGCAGCTACCAGCTGGCAGACAGATGGACTGAGGTTCAGTTCTTCCCACAAGTTCCGAATTAGATGATACTTGCAAAGTCGTGTGCTGCTGGAGCCAGGGGAGGAGTGGAAGAGGGAAATGGCTCAGGAACATATGGGGAAGGGAAAGAACTAAACATATTGCAAAGGGAGACAGAGCAGGAAATCCTCATCTCACCGTGTCAAAATGAGAGGAAAAATCCCACCCAGTTACATCTGGGGTGGGCACACTCTTGTGGATGTGGATTTCTTGTTTTGCTCTGCCTTATGACCCATTTTCCATCCATCCAAGCTGGATGAGCTCTGAAACCGCGATGGGGAAGGTGGAATCAGTCTGTTCTCGCCACTCACTGAACACCTGACACTGCCTGCGACTCGCTGGGTTTCAGCGGCTCTTTATTGTCCCAAAACCTCAGGGACGGTGCCACCGAAGGAATGGTCACCCGTAATTCCGCCTCTCAGCCACAGGGTGTCACTTAAAGTGCAGGTAAAGTGAGTGTCCACCGGCATCTGCACTGAGCCACCTGGGGGTGGGAGTGATGGGTGGGGTGGGGAGCGATCCTGGACCTTGCGCTGCTCCACTCGCTGACAGCGCTGCCCCTGCAGCTTCCCCGTCCTGCTGGGGGGCCACAGAGACTCCCTGAGGTGAAGTGGGGACAAGGACATGGGGGAGGAAGAGGAGGAGGGTGTTCTGGAAGGGATCCTGCTGTCCTCTCCCTTGTGGAGGGTCACTTGGGAGCAGGCCACTCCCTGAAGGTGGTTTGTGGTGTTTTTCAGTGGGGCTGCTCTGGAAGCCTGAAGGAAGGGCAGTGCTGAGCTCTGTTCCCAAGCAGGTGTGTGTAACATTAGATGATGTGGAGCTGTGCAAAGCAGGGGTGAACCAGTCCCTCAAAGAAGCTGAAGTCATCAATAAGAACCTGCCTTAGGGTGATACGAGGATTCCTCCTCCCTGAACACTCCGTGGTCATTGCTGTGCTGCTTCCCGTTGCACCACTCTGAAGTCTCCTGCCCCAGTGCTGTCCTCTGGCAGGGACTTTCCCTGTTAGATTTTTTTCCCTCAGGTACTTGACAGATGCTCCAGGTGCCCCCACTTAGCAAGAATAACACCGAGGTGTGTTACAACAGTGGGGCAGTGCCTTCCCCAGCTGTGAGTGTTCAATCTGCCTGTTGCCCATGGGAAGGGTGTTCTGCAGAACAGTTCAGTCCATTGGTCGGATTTTGGCTCTTTAGGTTCCCCTCTGTGTTCTGCCCCGACATGGAACTATCATTGATTTTTATATAATGGTGAATCTTTGCAATTTCTGTGCCTTAGAAGAACAGAACTTTAAGCACGTCCTGGTCCAAGTGAAGTTCCCAGGCTCTGACACTGCAAGACTTTGCTCAAGGTTTGCTGTCCTGTTAAAGGGAAACTTTTATTCAGTTTTAGACCCCAGCATCACTTACTTGACATCCAGATTAGAACAGGCATTCTTAGTATCTTGAGAAGCTGATGAGAAATATGGTCTCCTATGGAAATTGGAGGGGAATGCATTTTTAGTAGATTTTTTAAATTATTATTATTGTTATTTTTGTGGGGGGGGTTTTGTTTGTTTGTTTGTTTGTGGTTTTTTTAGTGCAGTTTCATTCCCCTCAGATGTTATTCTTGGAGTTCATAATTGGTAGCTCTTGGGACAAATTCATAAAATCAATAAAACTCAGATTTCTTTCTGCTGACTTCTTTCTCTGCAGTGCTAGGAATAACAGGGGGCCAGATGCTGCTCCATATGAGACTTGTGCAGGGAGAAGCAATACTTTGAAGCAAATTATAGGAACAGAAACTCAGTGGTTTTTTTTAAAAAAAAAAAAAAAAAATCTCAAATTCTCATTAGGAGTTTTCCCTGGGAAAACAGAAGAAGGAAGAACCTTTCCCAGTGCAGCTGGTGGTTGGAAAACACTGACCATACTGTGACACAAGAATTAATGCAGTTTCTTATCCTCTTCAGTCATCCAGGGAGCAAAGAGAGATTTGGAAAACAGAAAATGTGTTATGAAAATGAGGCAAAGAGAGAAAATAGGAAATTACTTTGCTGGTGCATCATCACCATATTAACTAAACTTAGACGTGACTTCCTAGGGATTCTTTTTCTCATTTCTAAGAATTTTTATTTAACTCAGTTATTGCTGAATTATGGCAGTAATACCTGAAACGTCAGGATTTGTGTGTTTCAAAGGGCACCATGAGCAGTCATTACTTAATTCAGAATCTCCAGACTCACCACATTCATTGTTGCTTTGCAACCAGAGCAGCTGATGAACAGTTTGGAAGCAGAGGGTGCTTTCAAAGATCTTTGTTTCTGTGCTGATCTTGACACACTGGAACAGCTGAATACTCTGAGAGGAAAACAGTGCAGACAACAGGAGGCTGGTTGGTTGCTGGAAATGGATTTCTAGGTTTCTTAAAAGGAATTTTTTTTCTGTCCCAGGAGCCATGGGGTAGAGAGAGCCCTTTTTATGGAATCACAGAATATCCTGAGTTGGAAGGGACCCACAAGAACCATCAAGTCCAGCTCCTGGCCCTGCACGGGACCATCCCCAAGAGTCACACCCTGTGCCTGAGAGTGTCATGCAAATGCTGCTTGAGCTCTGGCAGCCTTGGTGCTGTGCCCACTGCCCTGGGGAGCCTGTTCAGTGCCAACCACCCTCTGGGGGAAGAACTTCTTCCTAATATCCAACCTGATCCTCTCCTGACACAACTTCAGGCCATTCCCTCCAGTCCTGTCTCTGGTCCCCCCAGAGAAGAGGTCTTTAAGGGCTTATATTCCTGTTCTGAGAGCTCCTTGCCTCAGGGTGTGGGTGGTGACACCCTGGGTGGGAAGTTGCAGGGATTTGGACAGTTGTGCACCAGTGGTCTGAGTGGCGTGGGACTGTGAGGGAGCCAGGTAACACAGCCACCAGCTCACAGACCTCTGTGGAGAGAACTCCTTTCATTCTTCCTGGTATTAAAGAAAGCCAGGATTCATAGATCCACATTTTGGTCAGTTTTGTCCATCTAATCCAATCTTCTGAACTCCCCACTTCACATTAACTCCATATATAAACTCACCCACTTGCCCCATGACTGTGTCATAATTTAACAACTGTCTCCCTCTCATCAGGCCTCTCTGAAGATGCACATTTCCACCTGTCAGCCAGAGCTGCTTGTGTCTCAGGAAACCTTCTTTGCAGCACAGAAATCAGAAGGCTTTTGGTTTGTTTTGTTTGAGAGTGTGGGAACAAAGTTCCATTTGGATCTGCTTTCTGTTTCAAAGCCTGTCTCAGGAAGGACAGGGATAAATCCAAATGCAGTTGTGGTGGTTCACTGAGTTGTCCAGTTCCAAGCTGAGGCTGTAGCAGTTGAACACTGAGTTTTGATGCTGCTGCTTTTTCTTTCTTGGAGGAGAGCTAAAAGATCCCCACAAAGGTCTTTTCATGTAGTTAAGTCATCCTTGTCCACCTGGAAACCCAAACAGCCTTATCTGTTTCATTCCAACCTGTTTTTAACCCCTTCATCTCTCCTGTATTCACTGAATGTTTCTCCTGGAAAAAAAAAAAAGGAAATCCAGCAACAGTAATAATAGCAGTTTATTCTCCAGAAGTACTTTGGTTTATTCTTTCAGTGAATGCTGAGGGGAATAAAAGACATCACAGCAGTGGGATTCAGTTTATCATGGGAGTATGGAAAATGTTCTCCTGTAACTAGAAATATGCTCAGTAATGGCTGGATTTTTCTGCTGTTACTGAAGTGTTAAGAACACCCTAGAGATTCCTATTCTCTGTTAGATCTCAGCTGCAGATCCTTGAGTGAGTTCCTGTGATTCCATCAGCACCTGACCACACCCATTGCAATTACAGGGCTTCAAGAGAATTCGGGGTGTTATTTTTTCATCACTTCTTCAGCTGTTTAAATACCTGCATGCCTCCTGTCTGCCTTCAATGCATTCTCTCTGCTGAGCTCTTCATCCAGCCCCAGTCTCATTCTCCCACTCCCTGACTAGGCACTGAAAGAACTGTGAATGGGGTAGGTATGAACACGTCACTGATCCTCTGGGACCAGGTGAAAATCGACTGTGTGTTCACTCAGCTTCTGGTAAACCTGAGCTCAAATTCACCTTTTGCAATCTCAGGGAAAGAAACTAATTTCACTGTGGTAAGTCAGTAACGTGTTTGAGTTTTTAGGTTCATGAGTAGCTTTGAAAACTTCACTCTGATTTTATCAGTTCCTTCTTGAAATGAAGCGTTTCTAGTGATTTTGAGCATGGAGCTAAAAAAATTCTGGCTTTGCTTGGTAAAAAAAAAAAAACAAAACAAACAAACATGGTGTGGCAACATGACATATTGCAAGTTGGACTAGATTAACTCTCCTGCTCCTTCTAACCAATATTTCTGTGGCTTTGTTATATCCCCACAGATCTCAAATGGATCCTTTAGTGGACTCCATCATCAGTTGTTTGTTTTTCATGGACATCTGTGGCATGGCACTTAGTGATGGTGTTTTTTATATGAAGAACTTGTATTACCTCTTGTGCAACAGTCCCAGTCTCTTGTTTTGATTCCATTTATCTATTGAACTCTAATATGTAATTTTTCTGCACCATTTTACTTGTTTTAGTTCATCCTTTGCTTGCTTTTAGGGGAATCAAGTGATACTCACGGGGCACTGACCTTTGTCTAGTTGCCATGTTACCTTAATGAAAATCAGCTGGAAAAGGCAGGGCTAATTGCTTTGATTTAATCCTGAAATGTCAGTGACTCATGGATGGCTCATTCAGAAAAGCTATCTGCTCGAGGTAGAAGGATAAAAATAACTTCCTCGAGACGAAATCAGGCAGTTGAAGTGCTGGAAGTTTCAAATCGTGGAATCGAGGAATGGTTTGAAATAGAAGGGGCTTTAAAGATCACCTGAATCCAACACCTCTGCCATGGGTGGGGACACCTTCCACTAGACTGGGTTGCTCAAAGCCCCAGCATAAGAAGGACATGGACCTGTTGGAGCGAGTCCAGAGAGCTGGATGCTGTGCTCCAGGTGGGATCTCACAAGAGTAGAGTAGAGGGGGAATAATCTGACCTGCTGGCCACACTTTCTCTGATGCAGCCCAGACTTTCTGACCCACATAATGGTGGGTCTTGTTGAACATCTCATCTACCAACAACCCTTCTCCCATGGGCTGCCCTCAATCCATTCTCTGCCCAGCCTGTATTTGTGCTTGGGCTTGCCCCTACCCAGGTGCAGGACCTTGATCTTGGCCTTGTTGAACTTCATGAGGTTTGCACAGGCCCAGCTCTCAAACCTGTCAAAGTGAACAAGAGACAGAGGCTTTGTACCTGGAGAAGAACACGAGTTCGGAGTCTCTGTGGGAAATGGTGAGGGTGGAGTTCCTGCAGAAGACTTCACTAAGTGGCTGAGGTGATTTAAAATGTAGAAATGGCACTGTGCAGGAGGGAGAGCTGGCAGTGTAGCACAGCAGGCTGTGCAGAGGTGGGGAGCAGTAATCAGCTCCTGGAAACTAAGGACAAAGTGTTGGGAGGTGAGATGGAAAGGTGGAATAGCAGAACACGGGTGGGGAGTGGCTCAGATGTTACTGCTGGCAAAGAATGCAGTGTATGAACCCTGACAGAGGGATGGGAAAATGTATGGGAAACGTGCAGGAAGCATTTGTGGGGAAGAACTGGAGTGCTGTGCAGGCTGGCTGCCAGCTGGGAGACAGCAAGCAAAAACCTGAGCTGCCATCCCAAAGAACTGCAGGTGAGAGAAGGGAATTGATGCTTAAATACCAGATATAAAGAATAAATGTGGTACTGTAGCACATCCAAGGCAGGCAGCACAGAATAGCAAACACAATTAACTGAGTGCAGGGCCACCAGAACCTCTGAGCGAACTACAACTCAACAGAAGAAAATGTCAGACCCAGTGTTTCTGTCTTGTAAATGAAAAGGTGTTGTGCAGCTTTATTTTTAGCCTGTTTGGCCTAAGTATTTTCTCTCTTCCCATGCCTCTGTGGGAAGAGATGCTCATAGACTGGTTTCCTTCATTACTTTTCTTGCTGTCTCCCCTCTGGCATTCTTGTCCTCTGAGTTGGTGGGCAGGTGTGTGACAGGACCACAACCTCACTTTAGAACCACTTTGGTTCTTGACCGTGCTGCCTTCAGAGTGGGAGCAAGGACTTTCCTGACCACAGCTGGCACTGATCCATCTGGGACATCACTACCACGGGGGGGTTGTGCTGGTGCCCAGGGAAAGGACCAGGGTAGTTTTGTGCTGAATGCAGCTTGTATCTGTCAGAACAGATAGTAAATGAGACCTACTCCATACCCTGCAACTGGCCTCAGGCAAGCTGCTCCAGCCTCCTGTCCTTCAGTCTTGCCCTTTGTAAAGTAATTCCAGTATATCAGGAACTCTGAAGCTTTCCAACTCTATAAAGACTTCTCCTTTTTTTTTTGGTTTACAGTGCAAGCAGTTCCCTGCTAATGTCACCTCTATTCCTCGGTGTCATTATTTTCTTTAGGGCTGAGAAGGAGAGTTTTGAGGACAGAATCTGTGTTTTGCAGTCCTTTATCAAAGTTTTTCTACAAAGCCTACTGGACATATAAAGTGCAGTTGGATTTCAGTGTCTTAATATAGTTTCTCTCCAGGTTTCTCTTTCAGCAGTAAAAATTTTCTGTTCTCTATGTGGAAATGTGAACTGCATGGAAAGCATCCCTCTGTGTGGTGTTATTTTTATTAACATATTTAGAATTACAGAAATATCCATGAGCTTGGATATTTAGTGTGATTGATACAATTACCAGTAGTTTTCAGAGCTCATCTGTATCTCTTTATTTTTGTGCCTCATTGTCTTGGTTGCAGACCTGCTGGTCTGTAGCACCTGCAGTTTTCCTGTGTGCCAGATGAAGTGCTTAGTTATCACAATCACATTTATTCAGCTCTTTGCTGCTCTTCTCTGCAATGCAGGGTTGTTTCCTAGGCTACATTTTCTAGTATAATACATATCCTGTAGTCAGATCCCATCCAGTGGATTTGGCCTCATTCCTTGATCCACTGGAGATAAATCAGTGAACTGTCCTGCTTTATCAGTGAAGATTGTCTTCATTTTCCACAAGCTGTTTCATTTCTTCAACTTTTTTTTTCCCTGAAAATACACTTCAAAGACATCATGCAACTTTGTAGCACTGATGAAGAGGAGGAATTCAAACTCTCCCTCTCCAAACTCAGGAAATAATGTAATACAGGCAGGATATCTGTATCACATTTGATACAGCAGCCTTTGATCAGGCTCTTCATTGCCTTTTTTTGGGCTAAAACTAAAGTAGCTGTACTGATTCCCTGTTTGGTGTCAGCCCCAGGGATGCAGGGGTGTGACAGTGTCAGCAGGGTCTGGGCAGCCCACAAGTGGAAGAAATGAAGCAATAGTGAAACCAGTATCTTAACTCTAAATTAAAGAAAATGCAGAATCGGGGCTTAGACTTAAGGAATCAAGTAGCAGAAAGAGAAACAAAGCTTCTGTCAGGACAAGGAGGGAAAGAAGAGAAAAATAAAGAACTAAGAATGGAGAAGGATCAGCTTTTACTCTGCGTTGTGGGGTTTGATGCATCAGTGAGTTTTGACAGCCTAATCCTGAAGCTGAGGTTACTATCTCAGCTCATCCCAGCTCACACACACTCATCTGTTTATGAATCAGCTTCTGGTTTGCTGCAGTTTGCAGCAAGTACTTGCCATAAATCAGTGTCTTCTGAGTGCCTCTGGTTAATGGTTGTCTCAGCTGTGCTCTGGGACAAGACAGAGGGCTCAGCCAGTCAGTTTTTTACAGGTGCAATCCTTATTCCTGAATGGGTGTCATTAGCTTTCCCCTCTGCTCAACCTTCACAGATGTTTTCATTGCCAGCAATGACTGGGATGAGCTAATTACACAGATTATGCAATTTTGCTCTGCATAATACATATAATTTTGTAATGAAGGAGTAGTGCTATGTAATAACAGTTCACATAAACCTGCCTTTGACACAAGGGTCTGGCAGGGAGCCTTGCAAGAGAAACTTCAGATAAAAGAGTGAAATAGTAATAATGATTAGGAAAGGTGGAGAACAAAAAGGACTGGTGGGCACCTGGCAGATGGCCAAGGTCAACCCACCACACAGGAGGATGTGAAATAAATACTGCAAAATTCATCCTGATCTATTTTTTTAGCAAATTCTTCAGGCTTGGAAATATGTTTATGGGGACTGAACGCTGCAGAGCACAGGCTGCTGTCCTAAGGAAAGGCTTCCAGAAGATAAACTGGGGCATTTGAATGGAATTCGAATGGAAATTTTTATTCAGTCTAGCCAAGTTGACCTAATTTTTTGGTTGCAGATCCTGCCTGGAAGGATATGCCACTCTTGGAAGGAGATCAGTTATTGCTCTGAAGAACCTTGCAAAAAGGGATAGGTCTGCTCTGCAGTCAGAGGTGGGATTTAAGTTGCTGACTGAGATGCAGCCAGTGTAGGTCAACTCAGTGCAAATAACACCAAAGCTGTGACACACAACCATCAGTTTGTGATGCTCTGGCCCAGCAGGACTGACAGAGGTGTCAGGGCTGAGGTGCTGCTGCTGCAGTCCCACTGCCCAGATCACTTTGGTTTGTGTTCCCATCACTCCTCTGTAAATACTCCCTCCAGTCATGGTCCTTTCACAGCTGTCTCAGCAGTGATCTCTGGCTTTATTTTAAACCAGTTTGTAAAAGTTTTAAATTTGCCCTGTGGTTTACAGCTAAATACACTTACTGGTTTTCAGTCTCAGAAAACAATTCAGTGTGCTGACTCAGAGACACTTTTACAGCTCAGTGAAGTCGTGGAGAAATTCTCTCTGCCTGTAGCACATATCCTTTCCCAAAATAGAGACACCAGACTAAACTGGTGTTATTTTTACCTGAAATTCTAGGTTAGTGTCTTACTTCAAAGAATTTCGTAATTGATCATCTTTTGTTGAAACAAAGTCACTGATCTGTAGTAATTATCATCATTCCCTACTTTCCTGAAGTTTCTGATATCATGTCCTGTTTGACAATAATCCTTAAAATTCTACAGGGCTGTAAAGGCTGGGTGTGTGTTTCTGCCTTCTCTAACTTAGCTCCAAAGGTGAAGCTCTCATTCCAGTCTGGTGCCACCAGCTGATTGTTGAGGAAGCTTTCCAAGCTTTTCCAAGCTTTCCTTCACTACCTTCTCTCCATTCAACAGACCCTGAGGAGCATCCACTCTTTCAGCAGCATTTGTGAATCCATTTCCATCACATTTATCACAAGGGAAGTTGTCTTTTACACTGCCACTATATAGCTCCCCAAATCCTTCTACAAATGCTTTCTGTGTCACTCAGTGTCTCAGCTCTGAGATCAGTTATTTTGACAGATCATGAACAACACCATTTCAGGATGGAAAGAAGTGTAAGTGGGAAGAAAGTGGGGAAAAATTAAGAAGGTAGAAAGATATAAAGAAGGATTTGTAATCTGGCTGTAGTCACATGTAATCAGGCAGCATTCTCTGCAGTCTGAAGCATCCTGTGAATAGTTTTCATAAGTGATTTCAGTACTAAGGTAACAGAACTGTATTCTTCTCTTAGACTCAGCTGAATTCTGAGTAATTCTCTGAAGTTAAATGTTTTTTTTCCTGTCATATTCATGATGTACAATCATTTAACAGCTAAATGCAATGATTAACCGAATTTCACAGATGACGACCAGAAGAAACTGTTATATGATATATATCCCATCTCCATCATGTTTCAAAAATAACGAGAACAAACTTAAGTTACCTCTGTACTCTCCTTAGAAAAATCTGCAAACCTTCTTCTATTGATTGGCCCAAAGATAAATTCTTCTGCACAGGAAAGGAAAAGACACTTTATCTGAAACACTTCATGTGTAATTACCTAAAGAATCTTCTATCTATAAAAAGATTCAGATCCTATTTTAAGAGGAGAAGAGTTTAAGGGTAGTGCATCGAATGATCTCATTTCACATCATATAATTAAAATCAGATAGCTGACAAGAAAAAAAAAATCTTGGTAATGATTTCATTTTAAAAGTCTTTAATGGGAACTACTCCAGTAAAAGTCACCTTTTACTCACTAACCTTTCGTTTGGGAAATGTTTTGTAGCAGATCTCTCTTTTTAGGGTACAGCAGGGGAAATGAAGGTTCAGCTGTGAAATGCCTGCTCACAGAATCATAGAATGGGGTTGGGCTGGAAGGAACCTTAAAGATCATTTGGTTCCACCCTCTTGCCATGGGCAGGGATACCTTCCACTAGACCAGCTTACTCAGAGCCCTGTCCAGCCTGGCCTTGAACACTTGCAGGGATGGAAGTCCAACTCCTGGCCCTGCACAGGACAGCCCAGCTGTGCCTGAGAGCATTGTCCAAACACTTCTTGAGCTCTGTCAGCCTTGGTGCTGTGCCCACTGCCCTGGGGAGCCTGTTCAGTGCCCAACCACCCTCTGGGGAAAGAACCTTTTTCTAATATCCAACCTAAACCTCCCCTGGCACAATTTCATGGCATTCCCTCAGATCTTATCACTGGTCCCCACAGAGCAGAGATCAGTGCCTGCCCCTCTGCTTCCCCTCATGAGGAAGTCATAAACTTCTAAGAGGTCTCCCTTCAGTCTCCTCTTTTCCAGGTTGAACAGGTCAGGTGCCCTAAGACCCTCCTTGTGATCGGCTGTGCTCTGTGACTGGGTTTTTGTTGTGTTTTTTTTGTTGTTGTTGTTAAGCTATTTGCAGTCTTCTCACTGCCTGGCTTGGATCTTGCACTCCACCTCCAGTTTCTTATTCTTAAACTGTTTCTTCGTAGCCTGAGCTCAGAGAAATTTTGGAAAGGTGCTGTTTTCAGTCACAGCACCATGAGGACCTGGGTCTGTGCCTGAGGCTTCTGCTACTGTGACTCAAGTCAGATGCTACTTCAGTAGAAATCATCTAATTTGTAAGACTCAAAGTGTTTTTTTGTGGGTATTAACTCCTCACTGCTCCTGCTAAAACCATAGAGGGATTAAAGATTCAGGAGGTATTTATTAACTTCTGTAGCTGTGCCTTGCTGCATGGTCTTGTGTTCACCTTAGGGTGCCACATCCCACCCCTCCTGAAAGAATGTGCAATTCCATTTAGATTTCATTACTTTAGACTTCTTCTAGGTTCCATACCAGAAAACTGTAGCATTGTACTTGCTGGACCTCAAGACCCAAAATAATTTCTGATTGCCTAATATACACAAGGTGGGATTTATCTGACTGAACTTGAGCCATCTCTGAGTGATGACTGGTCAAAGGGTGTCTCCTCAGCTCCATTGCTGGTCAACACAGAAAGATGCACAGAGAAAAATCACCCTCTGAACGTGTCCATCTTTGGCAATAATCCCAGAAGTTTCCACCTCTTGTATTGCTTCTGTGGTTGAAAACAAGCAAAGTCTTTTTTTCTTGGCTTGAAGATGGATAGGCTGCTTGGATGGGCTTGGAGAGTCATCACTGCAGTACAGGTAAAAAAGGGAATTAATAGAATTATTTAGGCCTGGTTTGTGACAGCTAATTAGACAGCCTTGCCAGACTGGCTGAGAACAGCTAATTAGAATGTAACACTATGGATCTTTATACACATCTTTTTACTTTTTAAAAACCTATTTTTTCCCTTTACTTTATTCCTCTTGTCCTATCTTGCCTAGAGATGAGCTTTCACCCACCTACAGAATTACCTGCCTTCAGGGGTGGCAAATGCAGGAATGAAGGAAAATCCATAGGTCTTCCAGAAGGTCTTTGCCTATTTGGCAAATGATAGAGCAATTGGAGGTAGACTGGGACTCCCAGTTGCACTGTTTTAAAATAAAATTCATAGAGTAAAAACTGGACCAAACAGTGTTAGAGCCTAATAGAGCAGCACTGACTTAGTGTCCTGAGGCACTGGGCCAAAATGAACATTTCCAGTAGGAAGCTGTAAGTGACTGCTTATTTTTCTTAGAGAAGAGGCTTCAGGATCTGGATGCTTGTTTGTGCAGAGGTTTTATGTTGCACTGCAGTTGTTTTCGTGGTCACATTAAATTAAGAGTAGGACTAAACTGTCAAGCTGACACACTTTTCAATAAGATTATGTAGCTTTTCTGTACCCTGTTCATAAGGTGTACATGAAAGTTGTATTGCTATAGAACATAATTCATTGTTCTTTAAATGCAATCAAAGTTTCACCCTACCTTTAAAAACAAAGTAAAGAAGTTACCTTTTAAACCTTTTAATTCACCTATGAAAGAAAACAACTCTAGTATCACCATATCACCTTTCCCATGTTTGATATACAACTCAGTAGCTCATTATGATTTAGCAGAGGAAGTCAAAGCTGTGTTACTTTGAAAAGTGTTATAAATTGAAGACACTTTTTCGGGCACTTTGGATTCTTTGAAGTCCAATGCAGTTTCTCTCTCCATTCAAACATTACTTTTTTCTGGTTTTGGTTTGGTTTTTTGTTTTGGTTTGGGTTTTTGTTTGTTTGGTTTTTTTGTTTGTTTTGGTTTTTGTTTTTGTTTTGGTTTGGTTTTTTAATTCTACATCACAGTTGTTCACGGCAAACTTGAGATTTAAGATTTTATGTTTTGGTACCAAGGAGAGCATCAATTAAGCAGTCCTCACTTGACTACCCACTGCTTAAGTATTGCTCACTCGATTTGCTCTTGGGGAGCTCATTTTGTGATTGAAATGGAAATGGCACTGTGGATAAATCTGTCTCAGTGTAAGAGATGTATGAGTTCTCAGTAATGTTTTTCTTTTCATAAAAGAAAATCTATTACCAAAGTAGTCAGTAAGTGTCTAAATGGGAGAGCTTCAGCTAAATGGAAGTAAATGATGAGCACTAAACACTTCTCCTGGGTGAATGAGCACTTTCAAACATATTTTACCTGATCTAATTGCTCTCTTTGTTGAAAGGAAATGATAAATCTTTTTAAAGACAATTTTTTTTCTCCCTCCTAATTTCTCAAAATCCTCTTGCATTGTCACTGTAAACAGCCAGTCTTAGTGCCCACCTTCCCTGTCAGCATGACAGGAAACCAGCAACGATTTAAAGAGCAGCAAAGTCAGCTCTGAATGGCAGGAGCTTTCTGCAGTGCCCTGCCTTATGGCCCTTTGTGCACTTACCTATATTAAACTAAATTTGATGAGTGCTGAAGCATCACCAACTCTTTTATTCTCTTTGAAACAACCAGAACATTTCCTCCACCTCGAGTTCTTGGCTTCTGCCCCCGCTGGATGCACCATTTCTATGGGGATGGTGCTGAGCTAAGAAGACTGCCTTGCTTTCCTCTTACCTCTTTCCATCTTTTGTGTCACTGATGTAGAGTGATCTGGGTTAAAGATAATTTTAAAAAACCCCAAACAACCACTCAAAACCAACCAACCAAATAAAAAACAAAAACCCAACAACAAACCCCATAAATGAACCACAGCAACAACCATAAGTTAAAAGACAACCAACCAAACAAAAAACAAACAAAAAACCAAACAAAACCAAATTAAAAAACAACAACAACAACAACAAAAAAAAAACCCAAAGCCTACCCAACATTTTTATTTTCAGTCTGGATCATATTTACAGTGCTTCTTCAGAATCCCTGTAGCCAGTGCTTATGTCCCAGGAAAGGGGTACAGAAATCTGTGGCTCGTGAAGGCAACAAATTTGGGTTCTGAAAGCCTCAATTCTACAACTAAATTGAAGACCATCACATCAACTTAAAAAAAAAAAAAAAAAAAAAAAAAAAAAAAAAAAAAAAGAAGAAGAAAAGTAAAATATAGGGAAAGCAGGTTTTCTTTTTTTTTTTTTTTTTTTAAAAAAAGCCTCCTTCCTTTCTTGGTTAGGACAAGCTTCTTCTTAGCAACCATGGAAGTGAAAAAGTAGTTTTAGCTTTCTGGAGCAAGGGACTGATGGCTTGGAAACCAGCCCAGACAACCCTGGGCTGTAATATTGACTTATGGTAGATATCCTCTCTTGCAGGACTGGAGATATAAAAGGATAATAATTATAACCAGAAATAAAATTTACAAAAAAGTGAAGAATTAAAAGTATCAACATTGTGGAATCACAGAATGGTTTGGGCTGGAAGGGACCTTAAAGGTCATCTCATTCCAACTCCCTGCCATGGGCAGGGACGCCTTCCACCAGCCCAGGTTGCTCCAAGCCCCTTCCAACCTGGCCTTGGACACTTCCAGGGATGGGGCAGCCACAGCTTCTCTGGGCAGCCTGTGCCAGGGCCTCCCCACCCTCACAGGGAAGGATTTCTTCCCAGTAAATAATTTCTTCCTAATGATTTAAAGCAAAGTAAAAAATGGTCTTTCAGATTGGTACAAAGTGAGGGGAAACTTCCCCGGAAATGAAAGAATGTCGAGGAGAAACCTGAGCTAAGTTGAAACAATGGGAAGTGTCTTTTTTTTTTTTTTTTTTTTTTTGCTCTGAGAGGTGTCTAGAATATATTTTGGGGGTGAGGGGAAGCTGTTCTGTCCTTTTTTTGTACTGTGAGATTCTATATCATAAGCCTAAGGTTATTGTCCCGTGTTTAAAGCAATGTGTGCTGTGTTTGGTGTCAACATGAGATGACTTATTCTTTCCATCCACTTCCTTGTAGTCATGGAGAACTAATCAAAGGGAATTGTGTTATCTGCCAACTTTGTCAGTGCCAATTTTGGACACAGAGCGTCACCAGCCTTCCCTTTTCAGACACTCCAGTACCTGCAGGTGACACGTAACTGGCTCTGGGAAGTTTGTGTCATGGTGCTAATTGTATGGTTCTCTTCTCATAGACGAGCAGCTCCTGTTCTAGAGAGCATGTTCTCTTCCCCCACAGGTTTGGGAGCACAATTTATGTTCTCTCTGTACAGAAATCCATCCCCGTGTTTACTGCAATAGCTCCCAAAGCTGTTTGAGTGTTGCAGACAGCCATGAGACCACAGGTACATGGGTCTTACAACGATGCATGTGATGATGTTGAAGCTGCCACATCACATTTGCCAGGCTACAGTGAACCCAAACCCACATGGGATGGTTCAGAGATGGCTCCCTAATCATCCCTACTTGAAATAAGCTCAGGCTCTTAAGATTCTTCAGAGAGCTTAGCCAAGAAATGAAGCTGGTGAAAGGCTTTTCTTAGACTGTCACAGCATGTGCTGACAGCACCCTTTATACACTATAAAATTAGAAGAGATGTTAAAATTCCCTTTCTGCCTCCCATGCCATTTCAAACCCCCAAAGAGACAATAACTATCAGGTGATAAGAAAGCACCTTCCTACATAACAGCAGGTTTTCCAAATGAGTGATGCATTGTATTAATCAGGTTATGTCAGGGGAGCAGCCTCCTTTCCTCTTTTCCACCTGCCTTTTGCAGATTATTTGTGGTCTTCTTGTCCAACATGTGATCACTCAACTCCTTGTGCATGGGGAAATGTCCCGTGAGGGATCACTTGTGTGGGGGCTGGGAGATGTCTTGGGAAGCTGGACTGAAGTGGAGACCAAGGAGCACTACAGAGAGTTCCATCTCACTCTCAGAGAGCCAAATGCACATCTTTGATCTGCCTTTTCTGACTGATAAGGTGGCGTGAGCATGAAAACAATCCCTACAGAACAATATGTTCACAGTTCCCTCTCAAAATTAATCTCATACTTTCCCACTTCTTTTTTGATATCACTTGCAACCCAAATTTCCTGGTGTACTGTCCAGTACTAACAAATGTTATATGAAATATTATTTCTCTCAGGTATTCTTTGAGGTAACTTGTTTAATGAAAGTTTCCTGTTCCTCATTGTGACTGTGTAAGAAAGAAGATCTGAGATGGGTGTTGCTTTTCTCCTGGCAAGTCTTTTCACAAAGTTGTTTTTAAACCTTTTTCTGCTCACCAGTGGGAGAAGGTGGGTATTTATAGAGAGTGAGATAATCAGCAGAAAATATAGCACTATTAGTGCCTGCAATAGGCCTTTAAGATTCAGAATTACTGTTGTATTTCCCTGTATCTGCAGGAACTTTACTTTCTCATCTCAAACAAACCCAATCTGTGATGACCTAAAGAAGCTATTTTTAGCCTTCACATCAGCAGTCATATCCACAATCAAAACTCAGGCTCTTGGTGTTGCTGAATATTTTGCTCATCCCGTAAAATAGTATGATTAGGGAAGAGGTTTTATTGAGAAACATCAAGTTCACTTCACAGAAATCGGGAGAACTTGCCCGTTCTCATCCACTTTTTAAACTTCCATTTTTAGAAGGAGAATTGTGGCTGAGCAAAATGGGCTCGTATCTGCCAAGAAACATCTGGAATTTTTATATTCTTGTATCAGGTTTAGTTATATGAAAGCTGGCGGGGATTGCTTTGGCAAATGGTCACCCGTCTCGTACTTGCAGTCTTTTTTTGTCTTGCAGACAGTCTGTTTCTTCCCTGCACTCACTCTCCTGATGAATATTTAGGCTTAGGGAAGGCTTGGTGCTTTCTGGCAACCAAACACAGCATAAGCTGTCAGCAGCGTATGTTGTGTTTTTGTCCAGACATCCTGAGACGTGCAAGTGTGACAGGATCTGTCTGAATCATCCTGTAAGACTGTAATTTTCAACAAGGCGAGGACTCTTACGAAGTGCTGGATCTATGATCTGGGGAAGAGTTCGAAATAAAAGTAAATTAAAAGAAAAAGGCAACTAACAAAGAAAATCCCTGCAAGGCCAAGCAGCTGTTCCTGGTGGATGTTACTGTGGGAGAGGCAAATCCCCAGTGCTGACTCAGTGATAATCAGGTTTTGCAGATTCTCTTGACTTTTTAAGCAGACTTATTCTCCATGTTCTGTGTGATATCTTCCCTTCTGTTCCTGGGTTGCCCTTATTTCCTGAGGGCCCTTGTGTCTCCCGTGTTCCTGTTCTCCTCTCTCAGCCTCTGATGCTGGACTGGAGGTTTCACCTGAATTCCGTGTCAAAAACATTTGAACCTTGCCAGGCAAATATCCCATGAATGGGTGCATTTTGGAATCTTAGTCTCATCCCTAATCACCACGTCCTTTTCTCAACCACCTTTCTCATTATTTTTGCAGAGTTCTGGGAGCAGCATTCCCAGTGAACATTGACTCTGTGCTCCCTCGTGAATCATTCACACAGCTGCTGTGCTTTGCTTTTGCGATTGCAGCCCCCAAATTCCCGCATAAATTCCAGGCAGTGAAAGCTCTGTGAGAAGAACATTCCTTCTCACTTTCCCTCTCACCTCAGCAAAAACTTGACCAGAGGAAGGCCCTGCACACAGGGCCTGATTTCCTTCCACAGGTTCTACAAATTGTCTTCTGGAGTTGCCTGGCCTAGGAGAACTCCAGCCTCAAGCTCCTTTCCTCTCCCTCCCACTACTGTGTTCATCAGATCTTAGTGTTTCTCAATTCCACAGTGCCTTAAAATAGGTAATAAAGTACAGTTACACCTCTCATTATCACTGCCATCTCTCTGTGCATTCAGTAATTACAGGCAAGTGACTAATTGAGTTCTGAATTTCAACCAAGAAGCAATTACTACAAAGAGCAAACATCGTTATCAGCCTGTGCCCTGCCAGCCTTCCAGGAGGGTGGGTTAGGCAGGAAGTTTCATAGCTCTGTGCTCTTTCTAGTCTGTCGAGCTCAGAAACAAATTGGGCTTTACCCCTGGGTAATGACTTTCCTCCTCCAGTCCCAGGGCTCCACAGGAACTCACTCGCACTACACAACTGAAGGAGAATTAATGATCTGTTGGAATAACCAGCAGTGGGAACCTTTTCATAGACTACACCTTTCTCCCTCATGTATTTTTAGGTAGCTATGCTGGTGGAAGTTCCCTCCCTGTAGGTGGAAGTGTTCTGGGCTTTAGAATCTCTCCTAGTAATCTGTGCTTGGTCCATACAAACTTTAATTAATTGGATGATAGCCTGTTTCCTAAAGCAATTGCATCACCAAGAGTCAAGTGAGGGAAGTCTTTAAAACAGACATAGAGTGATTGTTCCATTTCAGATTACAGGCCCATCCAGGCCAGGGCTTCGTTTAGCCCAAACACCACAATTTAGGGGTCTTTGTGAAGTTGTTCCAGGTGATTAAATTCCCCTTATTGTCAATAGAGATGGGGTAAATGGAAGAACAATTCATCTCCATAAAGTAAATGGCCACAGATCAGGTGAATCTGTCTAGACTGTGCTTTCTGCAATTTTAGTACTAATTAACTTGCTTAAACTGGAGAATTTAGTGCAATTTCATGGCCTGGATTGAGTGGATACCATGGACAGCAAACAATGCTGGGTGTCTTCTTAGCAGCATGGAGATTGTAGCCTTCACCCACATGAGCATCTGCATCAGTAGAATTTATGTCTTAATCTTGAGCTCTTTCATCTGTAGAGAGGAATATAAGAATGGGCAAGCATGAAGAAAGACTGCTCTTTTAGTTTCCAGCAATCCAGGTTTCTGTGACTTGCTGAAGTAGAAGTGATAGTAGAAGTCTGTGTGCGACACCTGGCCTTTCACCAAAGATTGATTTGAATAGCTCTGTCTGGAAATGATAAGCCTAGCATGAATGTCAGACTTCTATTTTGCAACAGCTTTTGAGGGGGGTCAAATAATTTCTGCTTTATGTTCAGCTAGAAATTAAGAGGTTAGATTTGGGCATATGGTTTGCTTGATGGGATTTTTTATGTGTTTTTGTTTTGTTTGTTTGTTTGGTTGGGTTTTTTTGTTGTGTGTGTGTGTGTGTTTTGTTTGTTTTTGTGGTTTATTGTTTGGTTGTTTTTTATTATTATTTTGTTGGGGGGGGGGTTCTTTGTTTATTTTTTTTCTTGTGCTGAAAACCGGATGAAGGGAAAAGATGATAACCTGAGGAATCATTCAATTCAGATGGCTTCCTAATCTCCCTCTTTTATCTTTCTGCTTAAAAATACAGGCAGGTTTGATCTGGAGATCTTTGGGTTCTGTGTGCACTCACATTTGGGGATATGCTGTCTCAGGGAATTATCTGCAGAGTGCAAATAGCCTTGGCAGGCTGCAGACTCATCCTGCACATTCCCCTCCAGTTCAGCTCAGTAACACAGTTACAGAAGCAAATAACCTCCATTAGTTGGGAAAAGATTAACTTTGCAGGCTGTTACAGGTTATACTTTTAATTTAGGCACTGCAGCACTTTTTGACACGCACTGAAAAGGAAGGATTATTTTCCTTTTTCCCCTCCGTTAGTGTTTTTGGCACATGTGGCCCAAACCCTGTCGTGTCAATCAGTATAAGGACAAAAACTGTGCACTTGCAGGTTTCTGAAAGCAGGATTAACTGAGCATTTATCAGATGCTGGTGAGCCTGTTCACTTGGTTCTCTCTCCCTGTCTTCCTGATGTTCCCTCAGTTTTATCTTTTATCTGCAACAGCACAGTCCTGACATTTCAGAACAGGAGTTTTCCTAATCACAAGGCATGAAATAATTTCATAAGGAAATTAATAGCATATAGGGATAATAATTATATAATTGAATAATAATTCATTTTTATTGAGTTATTAATAGAAGGGTTACCACAGGAGCTGTAAGCAATTGAGGCAAAGAAAGCAGCTTCCAGGATGAGTCCCCAGTGATCCTTCTGAGGAGTGATTGTTTAGGGAAAAGGCAACAGTTTGGGGACTGCCTGCAACTGCCCACACCTCAATCCGGAAACAACTCAAAATGAAGCTGTAAAGAAACAGAATGTGTACTATAAAAGAGCTGTATTTTATGGAACAGTCTTTGTTAACCCAGGATGAATGAAAGGGGTGAAAAATATGGCAAGAAGTTGTGTTTCCTGAGTTGGGGGGTTGATTTTCAAGAGACTGGAAAGTCAGGAAAAAAAAAGTGTATTTTCTTTTGTGTGAGGTTTTATATTAGCAGGTATTTCATGAAACAAAGTTAAAAAGAGCTGCTTTTCTGACAGTTCTGTGCAGTTCAGTCTCTGGGATCTTTTTTAAGGTGCCCAAATGGCAATATTTGCTGCTAGGCAGCCCCAGTGTAAGGCAAGAAGAGTTCAAGGCCAGGCTGGAGGGGATTTGGAGCAACTTGGTCTAGTGGAAGTGTCTCTGCCTGTGGCAGGGGGCTGGAAATGGATGATCTATAAGGTCCTTTCCAACCCAAACCATTCTGTGATTCCATGTACAGACAAACAGAACTGAATTCCCCAGGTGCCCTTAATCCTTTTCAGTTTAACAGGGAGTGCCTTGGGCTACAAACCCAGAGAAGTGTTTTTCTAAACTCTGAGGAAGTCTGGAGGACTTTTAAAACTTCTGAAAGGTTCTGTTTCTTCCTTGGCTTCTGACATGTTATATGACCTGGGTGAATCACTTGAGCTTTTTAGCAGGTAGGAAATCGATACAGCAAGTGAGCATAATTGGGCTGCTTGAGCTTCTGGTGAACCTTTTTAGGACTTCTTGGCAAAGCAAAACAATAGAAAACTCATTAGAGTTTCTTATGTGCCTGAAAGCCTGAAGAGACACCAGGTTGGTGAGCTAGATAGAGCTGAGGTCAGAAATATTTTTTCTAGGGGAACATTTCTTGCCTGAAGTCTTACTTATCTGCCTTCCAAGACTCTCCTGTAAGTGCATTATAATTCTGCATGAATGTAAAAAACAAACAAACAAACAAACAAATGAAAAAACCCCAAACCAAAATCCAAAAAACCTAAGTGTGACATCTAAGAAAAACTCTGCACAAAGCTTGGCTTTCAGGATGATGTTGGCTGATGTACAAAATAATAAGCCTTGGTTGGATAACTGTTCTTGCCTCTCCTTATTTTTGTCAGAATATCCCTCATTTACAAAGTAAGTGGAGAGAGATTTTTTTTTTCCCCCCAATCTCCTGGATGTCTGGTTGCTGTCACAATTATGCCACTGTCACTTATGATTTCTAGAAATAGTAAGCAGTGCACTGATGCATTGAGAATCCTACCTTGCTCTGCCTTGTCACTGCAACAATTGGGTGAAAAAAAAACACCAAAGAGGAAGGGTGGCACATGTATAAATAATTTATAGCCCCATGATTCAGCCCCTATTTTTAGAGGCTTTCTGTTTTTCTGAGACAAAAAGGGCTAAGAATAGTCTATACATGAAGTGAGCTATCTTTTATGCAACACAGGTTTTTTTCTGTCTCCCATTTGATCTGAATCCTATGAAATCTGGGCAGCCAGTCTGAGGAATTTATATCATGCAGTTCCTGTTGGATTTACTGGGGATCATGGTTTTGCTTAATGCCAAGCAAACTGTCTTGTTTTAAAGATTAAATGAACAAAACTTATTTGGAGGAGACACTGGGAGAATCCTGCAATGTCCCAGTGATTAGGATACTCTGAAGGAAATAAATTCATGAAATTAGATTCAAGTTCCTCTTGAAATCCAACAGAGGAAGGACCAGAGTTGAAGTGCTCCATGTTGTGAGCGACTTACGGACTACAACATTCACTCCTGGAATATTTGATTTGTGTTACTCCTGTGTTCTTTGAATTTTTCTAAAAGTTTTCCTTGGGGTGTAAAAACCTGGGTCAGATTTACCTGATCTGTCAAGTGACTTTTGCTGCCCCAATACTGGATATTTCAAAACTCATTTATTCAGCTCAGAAAATGTCCTCCAGCTTTAAGCCTGGTACTGAGACAAGACAGGTTTTCTCTGCTGTCTTTTCTGCTTTTACAGGCCAGCATTTCACAGGACCTAATTTAATGTTGCACATCTAAGAGAAAACCTCATTTATTTGGGCTTCTCTTCCATGGGCAAACTTGGCATAAACACTTCAATTTTGGGGGCACCATTGACTGGCTGCTTTGCTGTGCCCTGAAGGCAGAGTAGGAAAGGACTAGTGAGATGTGCTGAATCAGGCTGAATGCAAGTGGATATTTAAAATTAAAAGGTTGAACTCCACCTACGGTAAATTTGCAGAACTAACACACCCTGAGAAAGAAGGCTAATTGCTCAACTTGGTCAGAGGGCAGTATAGGGGCAAAAATAGTTCAGTAGTTGTCTCAAAGAGCGAGGAAAAAATATATATTTAGGATATTAACCAAAAAAAAGAAAAAAAATCCAGACACAAAACAGTGGAGAGATTTAATAGACTGTCTGCAATAATTTTACAAAGCAATTGCCAGAAATTCTTGGGGCTTAGGCTTTTAAATCTGGACTGAACAAATCCTACTGGGGAGATGGGGACATGACCCACTGTCCCCTTTCAGGTGTTTGCTGCACCCGGGAGTCTCTGAGGCTGCCAGAGTCACTGCTCACTGCACTTTCCAACACCTTGGACTTTCCAGGGATTTTGTTCAGTGGAGGTTCCAGTTTCCTGACTGATGGACCCTTTGTTTCAGCTTGGCTGCCAGCTCACATGGCTCAGCTGCCAGAGCAGTAGGATACCCTTAGCTGTGCCCAGCTTAACTCAGGCTGTCTTTTATTTATTTATTCATTTGCCTGTTTATTCCCTTCACTCCAGTAGCAGATGAACTTGTGTGTGTGGGATACAGGACAAAAGGCAGTTAGAGAAGCTAGATTTCCATTTTAGTGATAACTGGAAGTGTAAACCTACTCAGAAAATCATCTACATGAGAGACAGCAAGACGACTAAAAGCTTTTTCAAACCCAGCTTAGTTCCAATTGTCAAGGACAAGATCCACTACAGCAGTGCCTGCTTGCAGTGTCTGGAACTGTCTTTCACCTGCTAATGACTGGAATGATGTGGTTAACTTCCTGCTGGGAATGACATCCACTTACCTTTACCTGGTGCTCCTGTCTCTTGTTTGCTTCGTGCTTTTAATGGACTTTTACTGACTAACATAAGCCACCAGGCCAATCTATACATATTGAGTTACTGCTACCTAAAAGGCTTTATGTTCTTCAGCAGGATCAATAAAAAAGCAACAACAACAACAAAAGATAAAGAACACCACTAATCAAACACTCTTCCTTACATGTTCCGTTCGGAAATGCAACCTCATCCGCAGTTAGAAATGAAATTACGGTCGAGGTTTTACCTCTTAAACTGATGTAAAACATTGTACCTAAGCTGTGTTTTAAAGTTGTTCCAGAAGGTAATAGTATCCTGTTAATCACAGAATCAGGGGATGGTTGAGGGTGGAAGTGACCACTGGAGGTCATCTGGGCCCCCTACAGCCAGTTGCCCAGGACCATGTCTGGACAGTTTTTAAATATCTCCAAGGAGGGAGACTCCACAACCTCCCTGGGCAACCAGTGCTCCCTCATCCTCACAGCAAAAATGTGTTCCCTGATGTTCAGGTGGAACCTTCTGTTTCTCAGTTCATGCCGCAGCCACTGGTCCTGGCACTGGGGAGAAAAAGAGCCTGGATCCATTCTCTTTGCACCCTGCCTTCAGGTATTTAAATACATTAGTAAACCCCCCTGAGCCTTCTTTCCCAGAGTGAAGTGCCCCAGCTTTCTTATCCTTTCCTCAAAGGAGAGATGCTGCAGCCCCTTTAATCACCACGTGCTCCTCCTCTGAGCTCTCTCCGGTATGTCCTCGTGTCTCTTGTACTGGGGAGCCCAGAACTGGCCACAGCTTTCAGCCCACGTGTTGGCACAGCCTCTGTAGCTGCTCTGTGTTTACTCTGTGTGTACTTTTGCTGTCTGGTGTTACTGGTTATCAGTATTTTAAGTCCAGCCTTCATGTGAGCCCTTGCTGTTTCGAAGCAGTTACCCTGAATACTGAGACTTGCCACAGTCTCTGAATTCAGTGGTTTCTAAGGAGCAGAAAAATCACAGTTGAGACGACAAATATTGACTGTTGGCTGCTCCCTTTGCTGTTTAGACACACACTGGGGGCTTTTTAGACGAGTGCCCAGCAGAGTTGTTAATAAAGTGAAACGTGATTGGGAGGAGTTCATTTTGCATGAGTTTAGATGCCTGAAAGCCACAGTTCAGTTCTGGGATAAAGGTCCTTGAGCTTATTAGGGAAAAACTGCTCACATCCCGTGCAATTTTGCCCAGAACTAGTCTTGTGATACTGGTACTGAGTTGCAGGGGTGCTGAAGGGGGCTATGGGCAAAGATGTAAATAGTTTGGATGTCCCCCCCCCTTTATCAAACACTAGAGTGTGAGGAGTCCTTAAAAATTAATAAATAAAGCCTGTGAGCTTCTCTCATGTCCTTCATGCCAGATGAAAATCACTATCCATTATTTTTGGGGCTACAGTGCTCAAATCTGGGTTGATCAGCTTCTCTTTATTGAAACAACAGATATGCTGATCTTTCTTAAAATTAGCATTGCCCTGAAAATAGAAAGAGCTGGGATTATCATGGTTGTTTATTTGGATAAATACAACTTTTTTTTCCCCTCCATTCAAGGATCTTTTGCTCTCCACCTTGGAATTTCTCAGCTGCTTTCAAATGGTTCTACTCCACTAAGAAAAAAGCTCTACGTAGTGTGGGCATGTGTATGCAAATGCACAAAAGTGAGACATTCTTGTAGTTATGTGGTTGTTTCTTTGAATATATTGAGAGAAGATCAGTAAAATAAATAGGCTGAGCTGGACACTCCTTCCCCAAAAGCTGGAGTCAGGGAGAACTGGCACCTAGGACTTCTCAGCAAGTGTTGCATTTTAGAGGAGCTTCATACAGAGAATAGTCCCTGTTCCTGCTGTGGGTGGCTGGCTGGAAGGAACAAGATATCCCAGTTCTGCTCCTGCCAAGGCTTTGCTGTAGTCATGCTCAGATCTTTTACTTCCCTTCCTGTCATGTGGCACAAAGTTTTTCAGGAATGGGGATCCCTTTTAAGACACCTTAAAGCTGCAAATGTTGGCACTTGTGATGTCCTCAGGATGTGCATCTGGGCTCTGTTTGCTGTCATTGGTCTTACTGGTGGAACATTACAATGATCAGCTCTTGGAGGAACCAGGGAAATGCATATCAAGTGCTGACAGGCCTGGAGGGGATGGAGTACGTTTTCTGGAAGCTAACAGCAACCCAAGTGACAACCTGAGCCCTTCTGCCTATTCCTTCCTGTTCAGGGAGTTCCTTTTTACCTCCTTGCCCATCCCGTGGACTGACGGTTAAGCAGAAGAAATCAATCCACAGCAAAAGGAAATCAACAATTCCAAAATCAAGGAAGAGACTATCGACTGAAGCAGGGAAATGAATATTGGACAATGTGTCAGAAGCTCTGTGTATAATGACTGAGTGTTGCCTGTGCCGTCATGACTCATCTACTACTCATTATTGGTTTGCATGAACATTAAATCTGCTTGTCCAGTTGTATTTTGTGAGTGAAAGTGCACACAGAGCACAAATAGCCACATATTGTAACCACCAAATATCTCTTTTATTTTGTGTAGTTCTTCCTTAGAACAAAGTCAGCAAGGAAGAAGAAATTATAAGTAGTGAAAGTATGTCATTTGTCAAAGAAAATGAAAATTTACACAATTGTTTTTCAACTAGGAAAAAAACAGTTATAATAGTGCTATTTCTTTGTATTTATAATTAGCTCTAGTTGCCCTAGAAAGATCATGTAACTGTTTTTCTTCCTGGGCATTCACTGTTTGTTTCCACAATGGAATTCTCCATCATGATTCTTCCATTTTTTTCCTAATTTTTAGTGGCAATCATTAAGAAAAACTGAACTTAATCCAGACTCTTTCCACAAACAGTTCTTCAAAGCTAAGAGCAGGAATGCTTCTAGCACAAAGCACACTAATCCCAGTTCTCACTGGAAAACCAGGTGAGAAGGAGCATTTTTCAGCACGTTTCTGTGCTGAAAACTGCTGGTTTCCCTCTTCCTTTACATACCCTGTAGCAGGAGACACATCACTTCCATTGCTTTCTCTCATGGAACCAATGGATCTGTCATTTTTGGCATCTCTTCACTGCTTTGATCCCTGCCACAGCTCTGCATGTCCCAGAAAATCAGCCTGTCAGTGAGTCCAGTGCCTGCATTTCCTCATCTTCTCTGAGCTGCCTTTGACAGTAACCAGGGGTGTCAGGAAGCAGCTGTTTGTTTGCTGCTACGAGAAACACCCAGATGATTATTTGAAGTTGCTGTTATTTTATCCAGGGTCTTCTGTGCAGAGCTGTACCAGCACACAGAGGAATTTTAGCACATGCCAGATGTGACTGAGTGTCTGTGAGCACAGTGAGCCTCTATCCAGTGCATGTGGGATTGATCCAATATCCTCAAGAAAGGGCTGGACTCGCTGCATGCCATGGGATTCATCTGTGCGTCAGCAAGAGCAGCTTCCTCCAGGTGCCTTCAGTGAGGCTCTTACTCTCTATTACCTCACCCCCTAAATGAGATATTTCTCCTTTAAAGCACTGTGTAAAAAGATCTGTGTGGTGTTATTAAAACAGATATATGAAAATACATTCATTATGATCAGAAACTTGTTTTCCACGTGGCTATTAGAGCTGATGCTGTAAGACGTTTGGAAGAAAGGAAGAAAGAAGACCTCTGCTCTGGGATATAAATTAGTTATGACTACCAGAGTTTGGAATGAGATATTCCCAGAAGTCAGATCTACTTGCTGCTGTTGTTTCCGAGAAGTGACTGATACTGGAGGAGATGCTGGACTAGAGAAATTCAGAGTTTGGTTTTTTCCTCCTCCTGTTCAGATAGTCACCATGTAGAAGATCTGGTGTGACAGCTCATAAACCCAGATAACTCCAAGTTCCTCGAAGAACTGCCTTGATGTGGGTTGTATGTTTTAAGTCTGGATTGTGTTTGAGCTCTCCCCACCTGAGCTGGAAAGGCACAGCAAGGGAAATGAAGAGTCAGAATGAATAAAACAAGGGTTTGAATGAGTAAAAGAAGGGTTTCATAGGAGCACTATCCTGGAATTGGGATTCAGTGTCTGACTAGGCACCAAAAGTTTCCACTCAGTGTCTGGAGAGTCAGACGTTTGCTACAGAGACTCAAAATCAGCAACTGGCCAAAGGATGGGACAAAGACAAGGGCTTTGAAGGATGTAAATTGGATCCTACCACCTCAATCCCACTCAGACTGTTTTGTTTTGTTTGGCCTTGACACTCCAAAAAGAAACAGTGGAAAAGTGCAAATAGACAATAGCAGTAAAAAATCCAGTGCTCTGTGTGGATATGGCGTAATCTGGAGCGTCTTGTTGCTTTCCGTGTGGACTTTCCTTCTCTGTAAGAAAAAACACCTTTTCAAAAGTCTCTTTACCTTTTTTTCCAAAGGCTGTTGTCAACAGAACTTTTAGAAACATTTAGTCTAATGCCTTTATTTGACATCTGATTTTCCTGAGGGCTGGGTGCTGCTCTAGCACTGAATGACCATGGCAGAGGCCCAAGAAGAAATTGGATAAAGGGCAGCAAAGAACATCACAAAGAGTTCGTTAGGAAGTCGCCTGTATTTCTCCTTTGAGGATCTTTCTGAATTTCCTGTTTTATTTTAATTCTCTTGTTTCTAAGAAACAGTTCAAAATAAGAATGTAAAAAAAAAAATTATTGCTTGGAATTGGATGTACTTTTAAAGAGTGGAGGAAGGTAGTTTGTACAGCAAAACTGCATAGTTTTCCCTGAGAGTTCCTTGGGATGAGGGGGAATTCTTGCCAGATATTGAACTCCTCTCCTCACCCCCAATAGTATTAAATGCAGTTCCCAGAGCTCCTCGGGGTTACATTGCAATTGGTCATGAAATCTCTCTGCTTCAGCAAAGTAATTTCTGATTTTCATTTACATTTGGAGAGAACTGGAACGCTGGAAAAAGACCAGAAGTGGTTTCTTCTCCACAGATGATGGGTGAACACATCCTAACCTAGATATATCCATTTCTGAAATAATTTTGCGTAGATTCTTGTGTGCTGCCCCCCCCAGCCCCCCTGTCCCGGTGTTGGGAGATGTGCTGATCTTGCTCCTCATGTTCTTTGCTGAAGTTTTCCCAGTTACAGTGTTGCACAGGAAGACTCCAGAAAATCAGCATCTCCGGGAATGTTTCTCCTAGTTTGTAGTAGGATAAATGGAAGGACAATAGCTTACCTAGAGCTATAGTAGAGCTTTCTCTTGCAATTTTGTTCTCATACCTTTTCTGTCTTCTGAACTCACAGACTGTACGAAAACACTGTCAATCAATATCTTTAAATACTTGATAGTCTGCAGTTGTGTTTATGTTATTCATTTCTCTCCTCAGCGGGCTGTTCTAGTCCTCACAGAGGTGGGATAGATTAATTTGCCTTGTTAATAATCTGTTCTGTTAATCTTTTCTCAAATCTGTGAGATTTCTAGGCTGTTTGAAGTCTAGCACAGAGTGTTCATCTCTCTTTTATTTTGGTCTGTACCAGGAAATGCCTACAGAGAATGCCTGGGCAATGGGACGTGGGCTTCCAAGATAAACTACTCTCAGTGTGAGCCTATTCTGGATGACAAGGTCTGTATTTTTCCCTTCATTCTTCTCAATGACATTTCTCATACGTGAATGCAAAGCTAAACTTAAGGTTAACATGCTAATTTGGGACTTTGGAGAGAGATTCCATTTCTGTCTCTGCAACAAAACCTCCCTGTGAATTCTGGCAAATCACTTGTCCTCTCTCCATATCCCCTACTCACATGGTTTTTAAAAAAGGATGCTTTTTATCACACTCTGTCCCTACTGATGTATGTTTATGCAGATTTTTCCTAGCTTTGTTCAGAGCCTACAGCTGCTACAGTAAATGTTAGTAATAATAACAATAAGACCAAAAGCCTCTTTGGCACTAAAAAAATAAGTTTAACCAGCTGATTCCACCCTATATCTGTCCATTCTGAGGTCTCATCAACAAGTGACCTTTACAGATCTCAATGTCGTTTCTCCTTAAGCAAATATGTAAAGGGGCAGCCAGAGAAAAATACATAAAAAGCAGACTCAGGTCTCAGCTGCCTTTGAAAGATTGAACCAGTCTTGCATGATACAGGAGTTTACAGATTGCAATTAGCATATGGGGTTAAGCTCCTTCCAAAAGGCTGCAAGCAATTATGCAAAGCCCTTTTCTTGTCAAATGTCTCAGCTTTTCTTGGAGGCATCACAGACATTCACCCTCACACATTAAGCCTTCAAGCCTTTCACGACAGGTTCTCTTCCTCTCCCACCTGTTTTGAGTGCTGTGGTGAGGCAGGAGCACACACAGTCCTCGTGCTGTGTCTGCCAGGGGTGACTGTCCCCTCTAAGAATCAGGGTGGAACCCAGCAGCTCAGGTCTGTTGAAGTTTTGGGGTTCATTCAGCCCATTCTGTGGTTGTAGTTGTGCTGGGCCAGTTGCAGAGGGGAGGAGAAGAAGGTCCCACATTTAGCACTCAGGAACTCTCTGGAGTAGTGCTGTACCCCAAACAGCCAGGATGTGCTTTGCCTTAGGTCCAGAATCCATCCTGTGAGACCCCTGTGCTTGCTCAATGTGGGCTTTGAACCAGTGACTCAGAAAACAGGTAACTACACACACCAGCTGCTGAGGAGGAACCTGCTCTTACCCACTAGCTAAGTTATTTGGTGGTACCCACATCCCCCCTCCTTTTGGCTCTAGAGGCTGCTAGAAATTAGGAAAAGATGTACCAATACCTGAGTGCCATCCAGAGGGCTGATCCAGCAGAGTGATGAAGCTCTCACGGCAATTTAAGCTGAACTAAGTTAGGACCACCCCAGTGCAGCCCCTCCTTACATTTCTTTCCCACTTAAAATGAAAAACTAATTCGTTGATGGATCATTTTTGGGGATGATTCAGTTCCCTAAACCATTTTATTGCACTGTTGCAGGAGTGCTGGGGCCAGCACAGGCACGGGGCAGTGTGAGCATGGGTGGGATTGAGGGGGACACACCGACCAGCTCTGCCTGAAATGGATTTGCACACCTGTGAAACCACCCTCTTAAAAATGAACATGAAAGGGAGTGTGGAGCAGCCAGTGCTGGTTCAGAGAACGGGGAGCAGAGCTGGGTGAAGGCTCCATATCTTTGATGTGGTTTAGCTGGCACAGGAAACCTGAGCTGATAACAGTGTGCTGTGCCTGCTCAGGAAAGTGCTGCTGCATTTTAATGGCCCTCCTCATGTGTTTGCATGACTCCAACAGGTGCTGTCTCTGCACCAGCAAATACAGAGGAGTTTTGTTTGAAAAGGCTGGAGAATTGTTGTGACTAGAGGACAGGATTATTTCCTTTACTCTGTTTTTTTGCTTTTAAAAACTTTGCAGCTGTGGTGATAGCTTAAAACCACTCAAATAGCGTGTTTCTTAAACAGATGAAAGTGCAGATGTTCCCCCACCCTTGCTTACAGAGGCTTAAAATCTCATTTGTTAGATCTTCAAAGATTTGCAGCAAGCTTTGCAAATATTAATATTTGTGAATATTTTTGAAATCTCTCATAATGCTCAGTGTTACAGATGAATACTTGCTTTGTGATCTCAAAAAAAAAATAGGAAAAAAAAATCCCCACAGATTTTTCTAATGCTCCATTTTGATTAAAGGTAAGATTCAGGCACACACATGTCTCTTGTTATTTATTGACTGAGCCTAACAGATGATAAGCATCAGCCAGGAGGTGTGCCCTGTGATTTGTGTTTATTTTTAATACAGAGAACAGCACTGCTGTCAAGCTTGGCCACTCGCAGCCAGAGTGCTAAAGAATCACATGGTTTGATTCTGAATTCAGTGACTGATAGATGGGACAGGAACAAGCCCCATGCCCAGCTCTACCTGCTTTATGGCAGAGTTTTGATCATGTAGCAAGGGAAATTTTAGGGGTTTTTCATCAGGTATGTATTCAGTCCCAGGGGGCATCAGCTCAGTGACGCATGTTCCCTGGATTACATCAACACATCATGGCTCTACTTGTGGTCGAGACCTGTGGCAGCAGCTGATAAAACTCTGCTCTGGGACTGACTTGCTCATTCCCACTTTGGCTGGGATCTAATTCCACGGGTGGTGTAGTTTAAAATGCCCCTGTGTGTCTCCGTGTACCTGGCAGGTGACAGTCCTTTGGAATACCTGTGTCCTTCAGGCCCTTTATGGCCAGAGAAGGGCAAGGAGCTGGGGAAGGGTCTGGAGGACAAGTCTGATGAGGAGCAGCTGAGGGAGCTGGGGGTGTTTAGCCTGGAGAAAAGGAGGCTCAGGAGAGACCTTGTCACTCACCACAACTGCCTGACAGGAGGTTGTAGCCAGGTGGGGGTTGGTCTCTTCTCCCAGGTAACAAAAGCGACAGGACAAGATGAAATGGAGTTGTGCCAGAGGAGGTTTAGGTTGGATATTAGGAACAATTTCTTCACTGAAATGGTGGCCAGGCATTGGAACAGGCTGCCCAGGGAAGTGGGGGAGTCACCACCCCTGGAAGTGTGCAGGAAGCACATGGATGTGACCCTTGGGGACATGGTTTAGTGGTAAACACGGCAGTGCTGGGTGAATGGTTGGACTCGAACTTGGAGGCCTTTTCCAGCTTTAATGATTCTGTGACTGAGCAGCAGCAGCTGGAGGTCAGTCAGTAGGGCTAGCTGGGAAGCACAGAGCCTGCTGAGTGCACCTCAAAGGTCACTGGAAGTCTGTGTGTGCACAAATGCTTCTAGCCCTTGCTTCTGGTGTTGGGTAGATACCCAGACATTGGTGTCCTAACATCAGACTGAATCTCACCCTCTGAACAAATAGTTGTCTTCTTCTCCAGGCACAAGAGTAAGGTACAGAAATAATTTTGATCAACTGGCTGCTTGATGGCACATCAAGCAAATACAAAGATTCTTCTCAGCCTACAAGATCCTGTGTCCAAAGGAACCTTTGCTGCACCCAGCACAGGTCTGTGCTCGTTAGAAGTAAAATGAGAGTCTCAGGCAGCAAAAAAAAAATACATCTTAGACTCCAAAAAGGGCTATAATTTAGGAACTTTGGTCTTGTCTATGTGGCCTAAGGCAGCTGGATATGAATTTGGTTCTGCTGATGTTTTGAGGTGGCTTCAAGCTGTGTAGCTGAGTTAGCACCATGCTGGGCTTAAGCTAATATATCCTGCATAGGAGCACAGCCACACCAGGCACAGCTTTGCAGCTTCCAGTTGGCTCAGAACAGCAAAGCAGTCAGAGGCGTCTTGGATGACAAAGATACTTCCCAGTGGCTTCTGAAAGTCTTTGGAGAGGAGATGTGGTGTCTTTAAACTGTGCTGGTGATGAGATCATGCTGGCAGCCGGAAGAAATCCGAAGTGACTGAACTGGCAGTGGAGCGCAGAGCCCCACAGGGAGACATGAGCTGTAAACACTGGCAGGACCTGCCAGTAAGTTCTGTTAGAGGGAGAAAAATCCTTGTCAACTGGACTAAGGGTGCTGTCATTAGGTGGTCATTAAGTCAAATCATTAGCTGAATTGGTTTGGACAGGTTGGCAGTCACGTTCTGGCTAAAGCAAGGGGAAAAGTGCTCTAGGCAGAACAACTCCATGGTTAGCCTGAAATCTGGCTGCAGGGAGCCCACCATGCCTTAGATTTGCAGGGCTGGTGCAGGTAAAGATATAAGTATGTGCTTCCTCAGTTTACCTGGTAGAAGCTGGTGGGGACACCTCTGCACTGCCTGGGGTAACATGATTGTTGTGTGTAATGGGAGAGGATTCCAGTAGTGTGATCAGAGAGCAAGGCTGCTGGTGTCCAAACCATCTCTGGATTCCCCATCCCTGCAAGTGTTCAAGGCCAGGTGTGGATGGGGCTCTGAGCAACCTGGTCTAGTGGGAGGTGTCCCTGCCCATGGCAGGGGGTTGGAACTGGACGATCTTTAAGGTCCCTTCCAACCCCAACCATCCTGTGATTCTATGATCTCCTTTTCCAGCTCATTTCTAACGTAAAAACCCTCCTCCTAAGCCTGAATAGAATTTATATCTTCATTTCAGTGAAGTGAAACATCTTCCTGGAAGCAGGAGAATATTGGGTAACAGTAGAAGGTTGTTGACATTTTAAATGTATTGGTCTTCATGAGGGCGAGACAGAAGAGAGTTATGAAAGTGTTTTACACGAACTGAGCTTTGGCCAACGTATGACTGATTCTGAGCACGTGTTTTTCAGCCCTGAAGGTTCCATCTTCAATTCTACCAGAGATGCAGATTGCATGTAGGCTGGTGGAAAGTGATCTTGCCACCCTGTCAGCTTAATTTTTCATAGGCACAGAGGCAGTTCTTGTTTCTATGATATCTGAACTTGCCTTCAGGAAGCCTTGTTAGTGCCAGAAACTGAAAACATGAAAGTCGTGCCTGTTTTTCCTTCAGTGCATTGAACAGGAGCTTAAAAATTTTATTTTTTCCAACTAGTCTTCTCATGTTTTGAACTATGCCCTCTTGAAATTTGAATGAAGTTGAAACAGTGGTCAGGAGCCAAAGGATGGAGCTGAAGGGTCAGACTCAAAGAGCAGAATCCTTGTCCTGGGAAAAATGTTCTTCCAGAAGATCTCTAGCACTACATAACCAGTTCTGAAGAAAGTTCTTGGCCATGTGGTTTAGTTTTAGGTAGTCCTGCAAGAAGTGGTGATTTGGATTCAGTGGTGCTTATGGGTCCCTTCCAACTTGAGATATTCTGTGATTCCATGGCTTTATGAACTAAGTAGGACAGTAATTAAGCCATGCAGTTTACCAGGGCACTCCTTGAATAATACAACATTGCACAGGTAGGCACATCAGGTCAAGTGTGTTTTCCTTCCCTTTAAGTGTCCCTGTGTCTTAAGGCTAAATAAAACTCAGTGTGGAATTTGGATTTTGTAGGGTTGTTTTGTTGGTTTTTTTCCTTTCTCCCTCAAGGCAATTCACAAAATGGGCCTGTGGATGGGGAAGTTTATTTTAGGGGATTTTTATAATGGACTCAAAAATACCTTGCATGGTTGAGTTCTGCCCAGAAGTAGCACATTACTCCATGTGCTGGAGATATAGGCAGGTTTCATCACAGAAATGATTCCAAGAGAGTTTTTTGTCAAAGTGCTGGAAGATGCTATCTTCACAGAACAATGGAACAGATTAACTACAGCTGCTGGTTGTAGTTTCAGCCAAACATTCATTCACTGACAAATTCCTTTGACTGGAATAAAATGTTAAGGGAAATTGCTAGGGGAAAAAAAAACTGGAAAAAGGAAGTTCAACCAAAATTAGAAAACTGGTGCCATTTGTGGGATTTTGCTTTTACATTTTTGTCACAAGGAAGGAAATGTAGGTGGTTAGTTTTCAAGGGTCTCATTCTTCTGAAGGAGGACAACATCCCAAACTGGGGTAAAGATCTGCTTACCCTGAAAAGAAACAAATGCCAAACGTAATAAATAAATATAAGGGAGGAGTGGTTCTTTCAGTAGCAAACCCCTGTCCCTTTCTAACCACCTTCAGTATTTTTCTAAATAGTGTTTTTCTACTTCATCCATCAGGGAAAGAAAGGAGATGCTTCTCTTTTCTGAAGCCAGCAGCAACCCACCAATAAAGAATGTTCCAGTTACTGCAAGGCTAAACTTTTGCTCATACCCCTAAAATCACTGATTTAGGTGGGAGCTGTTTTGTACTTAATTTTTTGCTTGCAGGATCAGGAACCTACCAATAATCTCCCCCCATCCTAGGAAACAGACACCAACCCATGAAGCTTCATCACATCCTTGGGTTGCTGCTAAAAGCAGCAGGATCTCTGGTTTGTCAGGGTGCCTCAGGACTGAAAGGACACCACCAGATTCCAGCTCTTTCAGGCTGCATTGGTTCTGCCCTCGGTTTGAAGGATAAGGATTGTAGCTTGCAAGGAATGTCCCTCAGAGGAAAATCTGCCTCTGTGGAAAGGCCTTATTAATTCTTCTCACTGAATTTTTTGTATGAAAACCAAACCATTTGAGTAGGGAAGTGGCATAGCCTGGCTCATGAAGACCGTGCTGTTTCCTAATAAAATAATGTTTTATAACTTTTGAAACTCTGGGCAGATGTGTCTTTGGTAGCTTTGTGGCCCTAAAATGACATAGTTTTAAAATAGCATAATAATGAAAACAAGAAATCCTGAAGAAATTGCAGGAAAAAAAAAAAAAAAAAAAAAAGAAGTGGGGAGAAAATAACTTTTGCAGATATTTGTAATAAAGTGTGGGCAAATCCCACACTGAAACAACACCAAGCCTGTACTTCTGTGCCTGGGCAATATGTTTGGCTTTATATACAGGCATCAGCCCTGGGGCTATATTATATCACTGTAAGGTTGAGATAAGTAATTACTGTTTTCTAAACTGATTAACTGTTCCTTAATGTCAGTTCTCAGAGATTCATGCTGATTTAATCCTGTTATCTCTTTACCTCCAGAGGAAGTATGCGCTCCATTACAAGATTGCTCTCATCATAAACTACCTGGGGCACTGTATTTCAGTAGGGGCCCTTATAGTTGCCTTTATGCTTTTCTTGTGCTTGAGGTGAGTAAATGTGTTTTGCATGCTTCTAACTTCCGTGGGTGACACTTAACTGGGTTGCTCAGGCCCTCTGATAACTCTGTCCTGGTCTGGAAAAGTGGTCGTGGCTTCGACGCTCCCGAGCACGTCCGGGGTTTTGTTGACTAACGTGTTGGACGAGCTGTGCTGGAGCCTTCTGTGCGTAGGAGCTGAAGCCTCTTTGTGTTCAGGGAGGGAACTGTGCATGATTTATTGATGCAGCACAAAAGTTTTGGTGAGCACAGAGTGCTTCGTTACAGGGAAACCGGGATCTGAGTCTGTCAAGTTGCAAGTTTTGGGGACAAGCTTTCTTTTTTCTTTTTCTTTTCAGTATAAGGCAGTGCGTGATAACATGAGGCATTTTGCATTCCCTGATAGATAATGCCCAGATCTAAAACTGAAGGAGATAGAAGGAAATCTTTCTGTTTTGCTTTGGGTTAATTTTGATTTTTTTCTTACATTAAAAGCTTAAGACGTTTTCTTAAATAAAAAGGGGAACATCATTAGAGGAGCTTAATCCCCACCAGTCCCCATGAAACGATGAATGCAAATCAAGGAGACTGCACAGAAACACTTGCCTGGCTCAGGGTACAGAAGGGAGTTTGGCAGGTCCAGTGGATATGTCAGTGAAAATTAGGTCTCCAGAGAAAAGAGAGAGGACAGGAGGAAAGGAAGATCAGTGGAAAGTAACAGGTAGATGTGTATCAGTCATCCAGTGTATTGTAGGCACAAAGCCTGAGTCACAGGGATATATTTTCATAGGGAGTGGCCTGGTGGGTTATTTCTGTATTATTTCTTGGATTACCTGACTGGTTTTTCCGTACTGTTTGTGCTGTGCTGTCTAAAAGAGTTCAACCTGAGTTTGGAACCAACTCCACTGAGTGCTGTGCAATGATAATTTCCTTGAGAGAAACCTTATTCTAGTAGCAGAGGATAAACTGCTGTGGAGGACCCCTTTCCCTCCCCTCCCCAGGTTTACAACTTGATTATTGACAGGGACCTCAGTGAAAGAATTCCTGTTTTCCTAAAGAGGAGCATCCCTACAAAGCCTTATGCAAAGTCTTCTTCTTGAACATTCCTAACAAGGTCTTTTCTACTAACAATACAAATCTTCTTGCACTCCAGTATCTATAAACAGAATAATCTATGCTAATGGTAAGAAAAAAAAACTTTAAAACATTCAGTGGGAACTTTTATGATGCATCAATTCAAACTTCTATTTCAAGCCTTCTACTGTGCATATAAAGCTAATTCCCATAGTGCTTGGAGACCTGAATTAATTTACACTGAATAAAGAATGCAAATTATTCATTGTAATTATATTCCCTGCTTTTATGCTGAATCTTTTACAAATGCTTGAGTAAATAACACAAAAACAAGTAGATAAGATGGTATAAATGTATCCAGCTTTGAACACAGAAGTGGCCCAGCTGATCTCTTTTAAATTGTTCTTCTGGTATTTAAACTTTGACTTTAAGATTTAAACTTTGCAGTCAGCTTCAACGTTGAAAACAACAATTGAGTAGCAGCAATTAAGCACTTCCCTGTACATGCTGTGAATGAAGATAGTCTGTCTTTTCAAATTCCCATTGTATCATGCAAAAAATGGCCAGTGTCCAGCCAGCATTAACCAGCACGAGATACCTCAGTGTCTGTTGAGCTAACTCTGCTTTCCAAAGTTGCAGAGATGCTCCAGTGAAGGCAGCCCAGGCTCATGTTTCATTACAGGTTGCCCCTGTGCAAATTCTAGGTTTTGCACATCTCTGTCACATCTCTTCAAAGTGCCCCAAGAACAAATCTGTTTTGACAATCCATTCCAGTTATTTAGGGCTTTTTTTCATCCTGTCCCCAGTTCTGTTCTTCCTCAGCTCTTTACGCAACCTCCTGCCCTCCATTCACAACCCGCAGAAATCTTCTCCTGCTCTAAAATCTGAGGAACCCCGCACCTATTTTGATGGTCAGAAGTCTCAGATGCCGCGGGAAGTAATGAAATCATCTGCCATTTGTGTCCAGGAGAGCCCCAACACAACTGGGAAGGAATGAGAACTCAACCAGGGCCTCCTTTTTACTGTGAAGACTATTCTAATCTCATTTTCCCCAGTTCTGTCACATATGAACCAATCCTTTATTGGCTGTAAGCCTGTAAACATTTCATTTAGCACCTGAATAATAGAAAATGAAGGAGAGGCCTTGATTGTTGTTGGCACTCTGACTGAATGCCAATGAGTCATTGAGATCTGTCCTAAAGGTCTAAGTCAACATTAGTTTCTCAAGGTCTAAATGTAGGTGGTCTGAAAACTCTGAGGGCCATGTTCTGTTTACCATGCAGAACAAAACAAGCTCACAAGCAAAAAGAAATATGCTGAGAATAAAAAAAAATGTAGGATTTGTGCACAAAGTGTTCTGTAGAGGTGCACTGATCTGCAAGGGAGGATCTGGAGAGATCAGCTCAGGGCACTTCCCTTGTCATTATTAAACATGTCCACACTGCTGTGAATCTCATGGCCTGTATGTTCTAATTCATAACCAAGGTTTGATCCATCCCACAGGTGCACACAGACAGTTCCCACTGACTCAGCCTCATCATCCCATCGAATCCCATTCTCACAGTAATAAAGCAGGAGTTTTCTGTAGGAGGAAACCTGCTGTCCATAACACCAATCAAGCTGAAGACAAAAAAAAAAAAAATATAATTTTAAAAAACAAACCAAAAAGATTGAAATGCTTCTTTTGAATCATATTTTTCCCTTATTGTTGCTGATAATGCAGGAACCCAAATTTGCTGATAATGCAGAAACCCAAAAGCTTTGGCATGGATTTTCCCTCGCTCGTGTGCTGTTATAGCAGCCTCTAAGAGGGAATAAGAGACCCTTGCAAAACTCCTGACTTGTTATTAAACCATGTGCTGGCAATGGCCAGCAGTGACCTGACTGGATTCAGTCAGAAGATGTTTTATTTGTTCAGTGGTGATTGAAGAAGAAGCAGGGGACGAAAGATATTTGTTCTGGGAAGCGTCTAAGTCCCTGCTGAGTTTTCAGTCCAATAAAGGATGGTGCTGAAAGAGAGATAAGCTGAAGATTAAAAATGGCACGTCCTGCTGCACGGGTTGCTGGATAAAGGCAGCTCAAAAAAAAAAAACAACAACAACAACAACAACAAAAACAAAAAAAAAAAACCAAACAAAAAAAAAAAAAACACAAACATTGTCATAACATCTTTTGTCACTTGTATAGTGGTAGCAAAAGCTAGTCGAGGTTTTGAGGGAAATTTTGCTTTCCTGTTGCTCCTAAATTTACCTCTTTCTATTTCTCCATTAAAGCACCTGATTTCCCACAGCACTGAGACAGTGTCACCATTCTTCCTTATGATTACATACAGATTTCCTAAATCCATCCCACATATTATTTCTTCCCGAAAGATTGAAACTTTTTTTTCCTGAAAAAACATAGCCACTTTTTTTTATTTTATTTTTTTCCTCCTAACTGTCTCCCAGGGTTTAGGAGAAGAAAATCTGCTTTCCTTTATTCTCCCCTGTTCCAAGCTCCTTTGAAATGCCCCTTGGTGTTCAGTCTGGCGTGCAGCTGGCAAGACTGCTGCTGCAGGCCTCTGTGGGTAGGAATGGAAAAGTTTGATTAAATGCTTTCTAGAAACCTGTCAGAAGAAATGTAGAGCATAAATACAGAGCAGGTTTCATAGAGCAAAGCGATCTGACACCCATCAGAACCTGGAGCCTGAGGATACACCCAGTGGGAGGAGATCTGCACAGTTAGTACTGGTTTGCACTTAAAAGGGCTGTGCTGCCTGGTGTGGTTAGAGTAGAGCAGGTACAGTCCCTCCATTTGTGGCTTTCTGTTGTGGAATAAGGGAAAAGAGCAAGTCCCGGGACAGGACATCAACTGATTGAATTCATGAGCTCATGTCAGTGTTCCATGATCCGCCCTTATCTCCTGACTCCCCACCCAGCTGAGTTAAGTCTGTTCCATCTGCCACTTGGAATGGCAGAGCCTTCATTAATGATTCATTAATGGCATTTTTTTAAACGTCATCAAAAATCCCAGAGTGGAGCACGAGTGAGGTGTGTGCAGTTGATCTGGGGACAGCACCCATTCTGTCAGCCCACAGTAAAGTTCCCAAAGCAAGGCAGGAGTGAAAATGAGGGAGCTGAGTTGTAAACAAGCACATATGCAATGAGAGGGTTGTCTCTGAATACAAAGCATCTGAAGTGCCTGTACTGCCTGAATCCATGTGAAGTGCCTCATCTCAGCAGCTCAGATAAAGGACAGAAACGCTTTTCCCATTGATGAACCTCAGGCCATTGTCTTTGCTTCCCACTGCCTCTACTCCCTCCCTCTCATCTCACATCTGTGTGACTCGTTCTTTGGGCTCTTTGTGTAGAGCCTACCCCACACAAAGGCCACAGAGAGCAAAGCCCTCGTGAAATCCTGGAATAATACCAGTAATTAAAAGTGTGCCCAGAGAGCTGCATTCTTAAAAGGTGAAAGGTTTCATGAGCTGCCTCTGAAATAGTGGCATTGTGGCCTTGCAAAAGGAAGGCTGCTGAGGAGTGTTATTGCTGCCCATAAATCCATCACCACTGGAGAAACTTTAGAAGCTGAAGAGCCACTTAAAATCAAGGACAGTGTCAGTGCAAGAAGAAATGGGTATAGGCACTCTAGAGACAGGTTTGGGAGTGGGTATTAGAGGATAATTTCCAACCCACAGAGCAGAGGGGTCCAGGAGCAATGCAGGAGAGAAAAAATTTCAGTTGGAGTTCAGCTAGAGTATCAGGAATTAATGACAGGGTTTTACTCAATTACTTTCTTGACCTGAGGTTTGGAGGACCAGGAGGCCACTTCCTCTCCTGTGCTAGAAATATGTCCCTACAGGTGTATTTCTGTTGCTGCCAAGATTTTGGCCATGAGGCTTTCTGGAGATGGGCTTGTTTCAATTCTGATCACAGAACTGCTCTGTGCAAGATATAGATTGATGTTGACTGACAAAGTAAAACTGTTCTACTTATGATGATGATGATGAAATGGTTTTGGGAGAAAGACTTGCAACTTCACCAAGATTTAAGAGAAAGGAAGAAAGCCAAGTTTGGTCTCTACAGTTTAGATATGAATCATGTTCAGGAGTGCAATTTACTGCAAAAAAAACCCCATGCCTTGTGTCATTTCTGGAAAAGAGAAGCAAAGCAGGTGGTTTCAGGCTGATGTTTAGAGTTATGAACTAAAAATGCACCTGCAGCTGTGCAAGTACTAAATGGTTCCATTTCAGTTTTCATCCACAGAATTGCACCTCAAGGCCCCTCACTAACCCCACTGTCGTTTGGCACTCGGGTACCTTCTGTTCTGTCTAATCTAAGGGATGATTTAGGTCTGGAGGGTATCCAGAGAAGGGAACGGAGCTGGGGAAGGATCTGGAGAACAGGTCTGATGAAGAGCAGCTGAGGGAGCTGGGAGGGCTCAGGGGAGACCTTATGGCCCTCTACAACTTCCTGACAGGAGTCTGGAGCCAGGTGGAATTGGGTCTCTTCTCCCAGGTAACAAGTGGCAGGATGAGAGGAAATGGCCTCAAGTTGTCCCAAGGGAGGTTTAAAATGGAAGATTTCCTCACTGAAAGGGTTGTCAGGCATTGGGACAGGCTGCCCAGGGAAGTGGTGGAGTTGCCATCTCTGGAAGCATTCAAAAGGTGTGTGGATGTGGCCCTTGGGGACATGGTTTAGTGGTCAATACAGTGATGGGTGATCAGTGGAGCTTAATTATCTTAGAACTCCTTTCTAACCTAAACCATTCTGTGATTCTGTGAAAGCTTCTGCTTCACATTACTCTGTTAAAACAGGAGTGAGGTGGAAATTTGTGTCACCCCTGAATGGGACACGTACAGCCCTATTAACCTGTGGGCTGCCTTTGCATGTTATGGAAACAGCATCTTCCTTGGGGTGGTGCCCAGGCTGAACCACTGGAAGCGTTTCCTAAGGCACAGAGAGCACCACGAGCCTGATGGATTTAGACAGAGCACAGGAATGACTATGTGGAAGGATCAGGCTATATGGTCTTTCCTGAATTCCTGGACAGATACACAAAAATAACTGAATATTTTATACCATATTTTGGTGAAAATGAGGCCAAGGAGAGGGGCAGCATCAGACTTTCCTCCTTGGTTTATCCACACAGTATCTGCAAATGTAGATAATATAATAAACTTTGGTAATTGTATTAAAAGCAAAAAAGTACCCAAAACATAACCCCTGAGTTCCCAAGCTAATAATTTAATTTTTTTTAATTTTTTTTTTTTTTTTTACAAATAATCCCCCAAGGGGATTATGAATGAGAACATGTTGTGCGCTTTTATTTCCCAAAGAGTAGCTGTAAGCCAGACCAGCTCCTGTTAGCTCTGTGTCTGGCTTCTGAAGTCCTGTGTCTAATTTGTGCAATCCAGCAGCCATGGAAAAATATTAACCAAGAAAATATTCACCCTTCCACAGTGTGGAGTGATAACTACAACCTGTGTCCACAGAGCAGTGTCTCAGATAAACCCTGGAGGTTTGTGGTCATGTACTGTGTCCCTGCTACTCTAAAGCTGTTATGGGGCACTAAAGCCTGACCTGCAAGATGTTTTCTGCAAAAAAAGGAGATACTTTACAGCCCTGTCTTCTCTTTGGTTCAAAAATTACTGACAAATTACCTCTGTTTAACAAAACAAATTAGAGCAGAGTTCTAAACTTTTTTTTCAGCTGTCTAAACCACAGTCACATGCCTCACTAAGTGAAGTCATCTTTGTCATTCCTTTGAAAACAACCAGAATTTTCTCCACTGGAAGAGCTGACAGCACAGCCAAGGTTGGAGCCTTGTTCTTAGACTGGAGCATCCAGTGGCTGGGTTTCAATTAGCCCTTATTTAACCAGGTGGCTTTCAGGCTCTCTCCTGTAGGCTGATGAGGAGCAAAGCCAGGCTGATGGAATATCCCAGTTATCCACACTGTCCATGGGCAGTTCACAGAGGTTGTTGACCCTGGTTCAGTGCGATTCCCATTCAGACAGCGCTGGGCACCAACACTGGTGGTGAACACAGGTGGTCTGGGGCTGTCCTGCCTGTGGTTCCCCTGTGTGTTGTGTTGTCTCCCTCCTTCCAAGCCCAGGAATGTCAGTGCTGTGAGCCTTTGTGTCTGAAGGACAGTAATGGAAGCTGCTGCTTCTCCTCTTCACCTGAGCATCTCGTTCCTGTCCTCCTAATTAAGCTGTTGTTTCCTTCCAGGCTTTCATTCTTCCCTTGAAACTGCCCCTTGCATTTCCTGTGGGAATATTTATATTCCCCCCAGGCAACTGCCACCAAGGAGCTGATTTTCCCTGCCAACCTCTCCAGCTGCTTTTCCCATCTGTAGGCATCAGGAGTACCACAATATGTGCACTGATTGAGCATGAGCACCATGAGAACCTCAGGGAAGGCTTCGATGTGGGTGAAAGCAAATCGGCCATGACAGGCACAGAGCCTGGGAAATAACTTGCTTTTAGGTATTCTTCCCACTCCAAGCCATTTATGGCTTGTACATGGGCTTTGCCTGCCCTAGAAAAGACTAAAGAGGGAAAATACTTTTTTTTGAAGTATTGTCCACGATTCTCCTTCTGGCTTGCTCAACAGTCATGGAGCGGGAAGGACTCCAGCAAAGTGCACTCCTATTTCTCCTATCAGCTGTTTTCAGAGAGACTTTGGGACAGCAGTCTTAATTGAACATCATTATTAATGGAATACTACATGAATTAATAGAAGGTTTCCAAGCTTCTTTAATAAAGTTTTCATTTGCAGTTATTTCTATGCAGATGATTCCACTAATTCAGCAAGCTTTCAGCCACGCTGGCACATTATTATAATTGCTAATGTTAATTGTTTGTGTTATGCTTTGAATTAGAAAATAGTAGCTCTGCACATCCCAGAGGAAAAATACCACTGTGTATGGATAGAGCGAGAAAAAAACAATATATAACAGAAAGCTGCTTTGAGTTTTAGCAGGGCTATTTATAGATGTCCATTTCTGAATCAGTGAGGCTGCCTCTGCAGAAACAGTTAATAAGGGGTTTTTTTCGTGCCTTTTCAGATCTCATCATTTCTCAAGTCAAAAGAATGGGTTTTCTAATTCTCTGCTTTCTATGCTGAATCATACAATTAGGGTCAATATTATCAGAGAGTCCTCTCTCTACCAACAATCTGAAGCTCTTTCTGCCCACCTTTGACTCATGCTGCAGTCAACTGTTGGGGAATTTGGTTTGTTTTTCATCTTTGCTGCTGTTGTTACTCAACATGGAACCTCTGACACCTGCACACCAAACAGTTCAGGACCCTGGTGCCAGGTCCACCACTAAACCATGTCCCCAGGTGCCACATCTACATGTTTTTTTGAACACTTCCAGGGATGATGACTCCACCACTTCCCTGGGCAGCCTGTTCCAATGCCTGGCCACCCTTTCAGTGAAGAAGTTTTTCCTAATACCCGGTCTAAATCTCACCTGGTGCAACTTGAGCCTGTTTCCTCCACACTGATCTGTCTGAATATGGAAGTTCTTATGTCTTTGTGTTATGGCCTCAATCTTTAAGTCTCTTGTGACTGAATTGCTACAACCTCTTCTTCCTTCCATCCTTGGACCCGTGCACCAGGGAAGAAGAGTTCAAGCAAAGCTCTGACCATCTTTTTTTTTTTTGTTGGAAAAGGATTAGGGTAGGAAGAAAATACAGGAAAAGCCTTTTAATGGAAGCCCATAAGCTCAGTCTGTCGTGTCTTGTCATGTGCAAGCCTTCAGGAACTCTGGGATGGTGATTTGTGGTGCTGTTCTTGGAAGCTGGGATGCACTTGCACCGTTCAGCACACATCAAGGGTTGTAAAACAAGTGGAAATGGCATAAATGATGCTACCTGGCATGAAGATGAATATGAAACCTTCTGTCATCAGATCTTTTAGACCACGGGACTCTAAATGGCCCTGTAACTCAAATTTCTTCCTAGCAGTGCTGTAATTTTGTCTGAAGCAGCAGTTCAGCCCCCAGTTGCTGAATCTCCCATTTCTCCCCTCTCTCATGTGGCTCTCTGCCCTCTTGGGAGGCAGCTCTCTGATCTCTGTGCTCTCATTTTCCTGATGTTGCCACTGCCACAATCCCCACAAATTGTGATATCTCTCCACTGAGACAAGAATAACCCCAAATTCCTTAACTTCTCCACTTTGAGGGAATTCATTCATGCCAATCACTGTGCCTCTGAGGAAAGCTCAATTCACTAGCATATAACACAGCTTAACGTGTTTTAAATTCCACCTCCTGCCAGTTAGGATGTGATAGGAATTCCTTTCCAGTGCTGCCTGTGAGGGCAGTTATTGCTGTTCCTGGAGCACAGGCTTGCTTACTTTTCCACTCCATGGAGTGAAGCCAATAATTAATCAAGGAGAAAAGGGACTGTGGGGCTCATTGTCACGGAATACTGTTATGACTGTTTAAGTGTTCAAAATGGGACAGGCCATTTTCATGAGTAACAGGAGTATTTAAATTTAAATTAAGGCTTATAAATTTAAGCTGCCTTCCATCTACCAAGAGCCAGGTAAAGACCTGTGGAGGACAAATTACCCCTATGAGTCTTATGAGTTTTTTTCCTCAGGCTTTGAGACAAGTGAGTATGACAATGTTGGCTTTGTCCTTTCACCAAACATCAGCTGGGCTGTAGGTCACCCATTAGTTTTGTTGTCCCCCAGTTTGGGACGTGTCCTTCATTCACTGGTCACCTCAGACTCCAGCCTGGCTGCACAGATAAACTGTAGGCACAGATTAAGCTCCTGAGCCCTGCAGAGCAGTCACATGTGAACAGTGCCTGAAAGAGGGAACCCTCACCTCAGTCAGCATCCCTCCAGATGCTTTACACGTGCTAAATTACAATTATACCACCCACCAGCAGTGCCTGAAAATGAGAGCAGCTTTCTCATGTGGCTGCCAAGAGACTGTTCCCTTGTTACACCGACTGAGTTAACTGCAGCCCTGCACTGCTGTGCCCTGCAGCCTCCACACACTCCATCATCCTGCTGTTCCTCCCTCCCCAGTACAAACCTGACACAGTCATTTCTCAAGCTTTCCCTGCCCTTGGCCATGAATTGCATTACTGCCACTGTGATTGCTGTGCTGGTAGTAGTTAGGAGACAGAAACAAGCAGAAACCATGGGCTCTGGGCTCTTTATAAACAAAAAACAAACTCTGAGTCTCCAGCTGGGACTCCTACTAAAAGAATAAAGAAAACCAAAAAAAAGGGAAAAGGATAAAACCATTCTGTGCATGAGGTCACATCACTGCCTGAGCTGTTTAGGAAAGTCTGTGGCACTTTCAGACACGTCTCTCAACCTCTTCTCCATGGTTCTGTTAGTCCCAGAGACAGGAAGCTTTTTAGCAGGTGAAAGCACCTTATTTACCATCTGAGCCACACACAGAGTGTCTCCAGAAGGGAATGAGGTGATGGTGTGAGGTTGCTGGTACCTAGAATATGGTTTTTGCTGAAGGTAGTGGGATGTGGGAGCCAACTGCCCCTGTTTCCCATCCAAAGCCAAGCCTTCAGGCTTCATTTTGGTCCTTTCCAGCTGCTGGCCACATCTGTGCCTTACCTAATTTTACCCCAGGGACACACCTTCCCTCAACACATGTGGCTTTTTGAAAACAAGCAGTGTTTTGATCATAGTTATCTGTAAAGGTTGGAGGTTTCCAACACAGCCCAGACCCTCTTGCCCTGTGTCCTCCACAGACATCACTGAAAGGTTGAAGGATGCAGATTGAGGGGCAAAGAAGAAAAACCAGTAAGAACCAAAAAGTAGTAAGGAGGGCAAAGATAATGTAGCCAATAGATAGAAACAAAGGATCATAGAACCATTAGGGTCAGAAAAGACCTTTGAGACCATCAAGTCCACTGAGTTTATCTTAAGACACAGAAGAAAATGTGGTTTTGATGACCAGGATACTACTGCAGGGAAAAACTCTGTTTATGAACAGAACCAAAAAGTCTACAGCTATTTATCTCATCCTTTCTGCCTCTGTGTCCAGTCCAGTGTCCTCCTGTAAATCCTGTGGGAATAAGATTTCCTCTAGCCAGATTTAGTGATGTTCCAGCATATGGGATGATTAAACTACATCCAAATGGACACCTGCACCCAGGGCTTTTTTTTTCCCCACTCCTTTATCTTATCTTTGTCGAGAAATACATTCAGTTGGCAAATGTGCTGGATCTGTTTTGTTGTCAGAGCTCTCCAAAGCAATTAATTATGTGTCAGTAATCCACAGTTTGACCCGAACCTCCTTAGTTTTAGTCTCCTGCCTCCCTCTCCCCCCAGAAGCAATGTTTCAAACTCATCCCATTATCTGCTAATCCTTAACCTGAATAAAATGTGTAGGTGAAGAAAAGCTGCAGGACATCTCTGTGCAGAATGATCAACAGAGTGAGGACCTTATTAACGTGTTTCAAAGCCTGCCCAGAGCCACAAGGATTCCTGGGGTTCAACATGAGCAGTAGTTCGTTGCCTCATTTCTTTGAAAGCCAAACTATGAACTTTTATTTTGTTAGAAGTGTAATTTTCAAAGCGAGACGGGCGTCTGACGTGCTCCCTGGAAGCACAGGTTACACCAGGAGCAGCGTTTTGGGGGGTTGTAGCTTAAATAAAAGAGAATGAATCTGAGTAGCTGGAGATTTGTTTTCCAAATTGACTCTAGCCATGAGTCACTGAGGCTCTCAAAACCAAATACCGATTTCATACTTGCAGCCTGAGTTGTTAAACTCAGAGACTATTTTAACATTGACTTAGTAGGGTTATACCCCTGAGCATCTCTCTATATCTCATATGTGTCTTCTGTTTGTTTTTCTGCTGGATTTCTTGAAATCTCCGAGGGATTTGTGAGGCTGAAGGACACAACAGAACTGCTTCTAGCCCTGAGACTGACTAATTTAGTCCTGGGAAAAGTGGGAAAAGTGTTTTATGATAGGAAAATGGTATTTGTTTTTAAGAAAACTGGCTTATTTGTCATGCAAAAGACCTGAGGCAGCAGCAGAGTTGGTTAGTGGATTGTGCCTCTCTTTTTGCTGTCACTGGGGTGAGCTGCAGTCAGTTCCAGCTGAGCAGGTTTGAGAACATCACTTTCTGTGTCCCATAATATCTGACAGCTTCCTTGGCAGGCAGGGAGACTGATACAGCAAATGCTGAATCCCAGGAAATGTCCTGGCTGTTTGAACCCTTGTGGAGGTGATTTTCTTAGTTGGACTGGTTTGCCTTTAGCAGAGAAAAGATAATTTAACTGAAGACTCTGTAACTGCAGTGCTGCAGCTTGGCACTTCCCTTCCTTTGCCATTTCACAAAGAGTGAGAAGGGAAATGCTCTGGTCTTGAATGAGTGAATCTGTAACGAGTAACTCTGTCTCACTTCAGTGATACTTTGGTTTCTGGCATCCTCATCATGCACTGGCTGCCTCCTGGAGCCATTTCCAGCAGTAAACACAATTTAAGATCTCCCCTCTCTTGTTTTATGGCACTGTGTCCCAGCTTACTGTGGCTCTTATTTTACATTGTGCTCATATTTTACTTTGCATCTGAATGGGAGCTGGAGAGGGACTAAAACCAGATAAAAATATCTTTTTTATGAAGAAGGGTGTGCAGCTCTACCTTGTTTTAGAAGGCTTTGTAGAGCCCAGGATTGAAACCAGGCAGTCTGTGCTCTCCTACTGCATTAACTGTGAACTTCACACGGGGGAGCCTGTTCAAGAACTAACCAAATGTAAACTATTCCAGCTTTGCCACTCCAAAGCAAATATTTGTCACCAAATGTCCTTTTGTGAGCAACTCAGCAGCCTCCAGTGCAGCCTGGTGATTCAGGGGCTGTTCCATCTCCTAGGGATGGAAGGGAGCAAAGCCAATAACCCAGGATTAAGTGAGCATTTGAATATTTGATTTTCTTTCCCACTGATCTTGTTTCATTTGCTTGAATTGATTCTTGTCAAAGGGAGCTCCACGTGTTATCAAGACAAATTGCTGTACGTGGCTTTGCAAGAACAGTTGAATCTCCTGTTTCGTGGTGTAAGAGAGGGATTGGGGAGGGGGGGGAAAAAGCAGGAGGAATTTTGCAAGTGACCAGAATTAACTTATTTTATATAGTCATTAATGTGGATATCCACTACATGTGTTGATTTAAATGTATTTCCCTGCTTAGGAGTATCCGATGCCTGAGGAATATTATCCACTGGAATTTGATCACCACATTCATCCTGAGGAACGTGATGTGGTTTCTGCTTCAGATGATAGATCACAACATACATGAAAGCAATGAAGTAAGTGCTTGGAGGCAGCATCTCTCTGCCATGCAGTTTGAGGGCAGGCAGGGGTGCTGAGTTTGTTCAGCTGAGAGAAATATTACCAAGGACACTCATCCCCGGGCTCTGAGTGGCTTTCATGCAATTTCAAAAAGGTGAAGAAAATTAAAATGAGCTTGGATTTGCTAAGTTTCCATTGATTTCCTCATGACTGAATATCAAAGGGGATTTTTAAAGTAAAATTCCTACCGAAAAGCTTCTCTCATCTCTTCACTGACCCCAGATGCTTTCCAAATGTATATATTGTGAGACACAGTATTTTGCAAGACACGAAATGGAGTGGTTCCTGAACATTTTTGTCAGAGCATCTTGCAGTGATCTGCACCTCTGTAGGGAAAATATTCATTCCAGAGGGCAACAACTCCATGAATAGGGACAGAAGTCATTTTTTTGGCTGTTGAGGGTCTGAGTCAGCTACTTTGTCTGATGACAGTGGGGACACTCATGCGTAGAATCAGCAGTCCCAGGTGCCAGGGTCCCACCACCCTCACAGGGAAGAATTTCTTCCTAATATCTTATGACACTCTCTTTCAGTTTGAAACCATTACCCTTGTCCTATCAAAGACATCAAGGTAATTCCTCTCCCTCTTCAGTCACCCAGCAGCCCCAGCAGTACATGGATTTCAGAGTGGAATGAAAACACCCACTCAAAACCAAAAAATATTTCTCTTTACTTTTTTTGGAGAACAGCTCTACATTTCCTTGACAATTAGTCCTTTTTGATAGTCCCTTCACAGGCTATTTTACTGTTCTCTTTCCCTGGTAATAATTTTATAGTCAGGTATTCCCCTTTTGGGGATGTCCCCTGATATTTAGCTCCATAACCAAGAAGAGAGTGTACTACAAACACATATTCACACACAAACACACACACCCCCCTCACACTCTGTCTTTGGAAAGCAGATGGACTAAAATGCCTATAGACTATGATCTGGATTCACATCTGCTATCAGTCGTGGCTCCACTGGCCCTGTACAAATGGAAAATGGATATCCAGGAGCCTGGATATGCATTCATTTGAATGTCAGCAGGACACTCAGCATCCTTGATTAACTTTCCAAATGTAAGATTTGACATTTCAACTTCAATCCCATACTTTGGGAAAGCAAATAGAAAAATCATTAGTACCTAGATAAAGAAGAAGTCTATGCATAAATCTCCATTATTATTCATTCAGATGCTCCCTTGAGAAAAATGTAGCTTCTATTAATTCAGTGTTTGCTTTGTCTGTGTTTCTGACATTCTCATACTCCAGAAGATGGTGGTGTGGGAGCTTTGGGGACAACAGTTTTATGCTGAGTGACTTACCCTCATGACAATGCTGCAAATCTTAATACAGATTTTTACAGTTATTTAGGAAAAATCTGTTGGAGTCAGGCACTCAAGTGCCTTTAAAAATGTGACCACAAATTGCCAAGGAAAATAAAACCCTGCAAATATTAAGGACAGATTCTCATATGCCCCAGTTTTCATTAATTTATCTTTTCTCTGCAGAACAATGCAGTCTTTTTGGTGCTTTGTACAAGTCTGAGTGATAACTTTATTTTTCCTTTGGTATAACACAATAATATCACCAAAATCAATGGGAACAACATCATTTATTCTGGCTAATAATGTGATCTCTTCTGTGCTGATCAGTGGAGATTAAATAACACAGTTACAGAAGCATCAAGGATTCAACATCGAAATATTTTGCATGAAATTATAGTGCTTATAAATAAATCAAGAAGGGGAATTGCTGAAGATATCTGAAGCCTGATGGTGGATACACGTGGGGATCAAGAATCCTCAGTCAAATAAACAAAAAGATATAAATTAATGAGTTCAGCAAATGGGATTTCTGATTCAATAGTAATAAATCTACAATTCCAAAAGGGAATTGCTCAAAATTTATTTCATTTTGGTCTCCATGGCAATGATGCAGAAGGAGATGTCACCACCACTATGTCTGTTGTTGTATCTGTCCCAGTATCTTCCCAATTCTTCAGAAAATGGGCAGATATGGAAAGGACAAAAACTGTATAAATCTTCTAAGGGAGGGAGAGAAGTGAACAAGAGTGGAGACACTCTATCAGAGCATTTTCACGGGACTGAGGCCCCAGGGGAAGGTTTAATTCGTGCTCATACCTTCCAAAAAATCAAATGTGAGAGTTAAGAGCCTTACTAGTTTGGGGGTCAATTACTAATGGAGCGAAATTATTTGGGTTTAGAAAAAAAAATTTGATTTGTTTGTTTGTTTGTTTGTTTATGGCTTAGTTTTCCTTTGCTCAAGCCAAAATGGAAAGGGAAAAAAAAATATAATTTGGTTTAAAAAAAAATTTGAAAACAGAATGTTTTCAAAAAACTTCTTCTGAGTTGTTTTGGTTTTTAAGGATGAAGCCAAACCAAATTTGAAATATTAATGGAATAATGCAGAAATGAAAGCTTTAACACACCCAAAAGATATTTTTATTTCCATTCGATAAACAAATCTGCAACTTGTGAATGGGCTGACATTTTGTAACTGTGTTTCTTGCCCAATGAATTCCCAGTCTCCAGAATTTTGCTGGGCTTGATGGCCTAGAGACCATCCACACCTCAGGCATATGAGGGCTGAAATAAAATTAACTGTGGATCAAAAGTTGCAAATACTTCAGCAGAGTTAATTAAAAGTCTGAATAATGGTGAGACCAAAATTACCCCAGTGGTGGCAGTGAACACAGGTAATTAGTGTCCTGCTGCAGGGAATATGCTCAGTGTGTACCTGGTCGCAAAGATGTTTTCCCAGACTTCTCTGTGGAGCACTGTGGAAATTGCCATCGGTTCTTTGTGATTTATTGATGGGATGTTGCCTCCTGGAGCCTCTCTCTGGAGCTCGTTGTGATTCCACAGCTGTGCCCTCACTGCACCTTTGGAGGAGGTGCCTGTGCTTACACAAGGAGCTTGACCAAAAATTCCTGAGTTGGGTTTATGGCAAAATTCAGAGGTGCTGTGTGACAGGATGTGACTTACAGAATGAAGCACAAATGGCAGGAACAAAGAGGATAAAATAACTGATAAAAACATACCTTTAAAGCACTTTTTTTTTTTTTTTTTTTTTTTTTTGCCTAAATGTTAGTAGTGCTCCTTCCTTCATGGGAAGGAAATGAAGCAAGACTGTGACATTCATGTCTACCTTTTACTTGAATTTCTCAGCAGGTGAGTTCTCCTGCCTCAGAAAGGCATATATTTAGATATTTAGACTCATATTATCTCTTGGTACGACCCTAGGATATGGCTGTGGCTCTGGAAGATCATCTGGGGTCAGATGAGCTGCTCCTCTTGTGTTCTCACACTGCGTGGAGGCTGCTGGTGTGGATTTGCCTTTGGCATGTTGACTTTCCACACGTGTTTAGGTACAGGAGTTCCTGCATGTTATGGTCATAACCAGCCTCAGCAGAAGGTCTCAGATGTAGCTGTGAGCTCCCAACAGCACCCAAGATATTGTGATTCCAAGTCACAGGGAAAATCTGTGTCCCGTGAATGAATTCTACCCTTGATTTTTGCAGGGATTACGACATATAGAATCTTTTAAATGTTCTCACCATAATTTTAAAATGCTCTCCTCTGTTTCCTCTCCAGCCCTGGTGTCGATGTATTACCACTGTCTACAATTATTTTGTGGTGACCAACTTCTTCTGGATGTTTGTGGAAGGCTGCTACTTGCACACTGCTATAGTGATGACTTACTCCACGGATAAGCTGAGGAAATGGGTCTTTCTCTTCATAGGATGGTGTAAGTGGCTGCTGTGGTTAAAATGGTGTTATCTGATGGTACCTGACATTAAAATGTTAAAGACAAGAGCAGCAGGAATAAACTTTTTAAATCCTGCTGGGGAAAAATCTGACATTCAGACCTAACTGTGTCAAAACAACGTGAGATCAGGTTTAGTTTTCCGCTGCGGTGGTGACATAAAGCTGATAGGTTATCACCGGATTTGTCTTCATCCTCAGGGACCTGGTGTTCAGGAAAGAAAGAGAAACTCCCAGGCTCAGCCTTTGGGAACACAGCAGTCCATACCACATCCCTTTCAGACCACATCCCTTTCAGACCACATCCCTCTCACTTCAATCAGCAAAGCAGTGACAACAACCCCTCATACACTGCTGTTCAACACAGCACGAAACAGAAAAGGCTCTGTCCATGCCCAGTGCAACACTCAGTCTCAAGAGACACTTCTAAGTGGGGAGCTGACTAGAAGAGAAGCCTCATTATCTGCCAGTCCAGCTTTACAGCTGTCTTTTGGACTGGCTGAGGGATTTGTTCCTGGAAAACAGCTTTTAACAAAGAGTCTCATGTCATCTTTGTTCTATCCCTGTGGCTACTCAGACTCAGCTTTGGTGAGGCTGCCTTTGGGATATTGTGGTCAGTTTTGGTCTCTCAGGTCAGAAAGGGATGTGGAAAAACTGTAGATTATCCAGTAAAAGACTATCAAGATGTTCAGGGATCTAGAAGACCTGACATGGGAAGTGAGGCTGAAGGAGCTGAGCTTGTTTAATCTGGCAAAGAGGTAGCTAAGGGAGGATCTTTGAGGTACCAAGAGTGATTTGAAAGGTAATTGCAAAGATGAGGGAGCCAAATTCTTCGTGGTAACTGCAGATTTTATAAGAAGGAACAACGTCCACAAATTGCAGACCGGGAGGTTCCAGCTGGGCATTAAGAAAACAGAAAATGTACCAAAAAGTGGTGCAACACTTGAACAGATAACTTAAAAGCTGTGAAATCTCTGATCCTGGGGGGATGGAAAATTCATTAAGGCCAAGACCAGGCTGGGGTGGGTTAGTGCTGATAGTTCTGCTTAGAGCAGGTAATTGGAGTGGGTTACATTCAGAGGTCCTTTCCAACCAACATCTCCCATGTTTTGAACTTGGCCAGGAGATGTTTGGCAAGACAGGCCCTGTGCAGGTAGCTTGTTCACTTGAAGGCAGAATCTGAGGTCAGACAGAACCAGTGAATTTGGCAGTTCTTTTCTGTTGAAAGAAGAAAGGTGGAAAAGAAAATTTTCTGTTCTGAAAGTAGGAAGATGTTTTGTTCGGAAATGCCTCTCCCTCTCAGAGTTGTGCAGAAGCAACAGAACTGCAGTTCTGAGGGCAGAAACAGCCTTTGAGACAAAATATGTCATTCAATCCAAAATAAAATGGGAGGAAAAGGAGTTGTAGGAGAAAAAAAAAGTTTATGTGGGGAATTGATTCTTTTTTTTTTTTCCCCCCAGTATTTTTTCAATTCTGTCACCAAACTGGGAAATCATGGATCCACAGACTGGTTTGCTCCATGGTGTTTTCCCTCCCTACCTCTCTCAGAGCCCTACTAATGCAGGAGTGGTGTGGGCTGAATACACCCTTTCTCTCACTCTTCTGGGTGCTTTGTGTCTCTGCTTTGCTTTCCCATAAACATTTTTCCACCAGCCTCATTCTCAAATCCCCGTTCTTTGTTTCACAAGGGAAAGTAAAATATTTTCCTCCAGAAGAAAGGATGTGGCTGCATTTTATCTGCTCATGCCTAGCAAGAATGTGGGGGCAAAAGTGCACCAGACCCCGTGAGTCAGTGGTGAAAAAGTGGAAGACAAAACAACCATTTGAAGGGCAGCACAAGAGCCACCAGGGATGGTGGGACAGGAGATCAGAACTGCACTTCTTGCTGAGTTTAGAGATGACCACCTTTGTCATCCATCCAGTCCTCCTCTGGGTGAAAAAGTTCCTGTTTTCCCCAGGAGCTCTGTGTCAAAAAGCCAGTTCCATTTTTTATCCCTCACTTCCAGTTTCCTCCTCCAGCCAATGCCCTCCAAACCAGTTGGACCATGAAGGCCTAACACAAAACAAGCACAAGGGCAAAGCTCTGGACATGAGACTGGTGTAAAATCAGAATTGCAAAGCAGAGGAAATGGCATTGCTGGGACATCAAGTGTGCAAATACAACTCATCTACTACACTGAGGAGCATCACAGAAGCACCTGCTGGGAACAACAGAAATCAAACCCAAAAAGCAGATCCATGGCTTTGACAAGAGCTCATACACACACACAGAGAGCACATTGCACATTGTAGGGAGTTGGATGATGTCTACAAATTTAAGAGCAGCTGGATCCTTTAGAAAGGGGGAAAATTAATTCTGATATTTCAAGATATCAAGATATTCTTTCTTATAATCCTATTTCATAGGGAAGATTGAACTCAAAAAATTACTGAAAGTTTCAAAAATGTGCTTCATCCAAAGATCCCATTAAGTTTCCAAATTTCTTGGACCCTGGGAAGTAAAAACTTAAACACCCACCTTCAAGTACTGTCTTTAAGATTTTGCTGTATCACCTACAGGAAGATTAAAAGGGACCAATATTGCCATTAGGTCAGACAAAACTGTTCTGGTCACTTCTACAGAAATATAGGTATATATTTGTGTTTATTAATATTTTTATTAACTTTTCTTATTGGTGCTAAAGTTTCGCTGAGATTACCTTTCTTTTGATTCATATATTAAGGTGTCTTGGCAATTGTGATGTCTCAAGGATACCAAGATAGGATCACCTGTACTTAGAGTCTTCCAGTTCATTAACTAAGTCTCTCGTCACACGAATCTGAATTTAATTTGGGACCATAGATACATCCATCCATCCATCCATCCATCCATCCATGATTAACTCCTGGTTGTTTTTTTTCTGCTCCTACAGGTATTCCTTGTCCAATCATCATTGCCTGGGCCATTGGCAAGCTATATTATGAAAATGAACAGTGAGTGATGTTAATATTTGTGTTGTTATAATAATATGTGTGTGTAAATATTATTATTCATAGGCAAGCTCCCTGCCTGTCATGCCTGATTTCTTACACGTGGGGATGGAGAGCTTTTGTGCTCTAGGAAAAAGTGTCCTTAAAGAGCTGCCAACTCTGATCAGCTCCTCTGTCCCAAGGACAGTTTCCCAGGGGATCTCATCCACTAGTTCTTTAAACAGCTGGAAGTTCGTCTTCCAAAGTTCAGGGTTTTGACTCTGCTCTTTGCCAGAGCGTCGGTCCTTTTATCTTGACCACTGGGGAAATGATGTGTCATTCCCCCCTGAGGTCAGGCCCAGCAAACTGGGCACAAGCAGAAAACATGGACTCTCCTGAAGATTCCAAGACTCTTGAGGACAGCCCAAAATTTGGGCCAAAATGGGGAAACTCCTCTTCTTCATCTGAGTATCCACTTCAGCTGTAACTGAAGTTGTTTGGAGGTTGAACTGAGGTTCAGGTTGTGTAGCTCATCATTTGAGTCGAAGAGCTCAGAACAGCACTCAGGAAGAATGTTAAGAAAATGCTTCAACCAGCTTCCTAATTTTTTTCATTTTTGTACGTAATAGAGATCGTTTTTTGCATAGTGAGGCAACTGTAATTGGCACTGTGGCAAATATCCTGTCTGGGGTTTCAAAAAATATGGCAACTCTGAAAAAAAGTGCTGTTAAATCTCAATTAAAAAAATCCCACACAAGTGATTAAGGATTACTGTAGTAATTTCATTGATGGGCAGTTGTTAATGGGAAGAACATCAGTAAAATCTAATTAACAATAGCAATAAAACCAGTGGTGGATTTGGTTATATAAAGAGCTATCAGAGAACTGTGAAGAATATTAATTAGTGCTATTCAGTAGAAATGTGTTTATATATCTGAGTCTTATCAGAACTGTCTTCCTGAATTATCTCCTTCAATATTCAGGGAGTGTGTGTTTATTCTTCCTGAAGTAAAAAAAAAAAAAAGAAAAAAAAAAGTTAAATGGCTTTTATTTCGCACAGATGGAATGAAACTTCTGATGCACCAAGTAATTGTCAGTGATTTAGGTTTCTCTTTTTGGTTTTAAATAAATGTGCAGCGATGATTTTATTGCAGAAGTAATGGCTTGTGTTGGATTTAAAGCAAGACTTCAGATGGCAGACAGTTTGCAATATCTCAGCCAAGGTCCCAGTTTGAAGAGTTAGACTGTAAATATGAAATATTGCTAATCAAGTGCAGACATATATAACCTCGCTGGCAAATAACTGTCCTCTCCCTGTCACTCACCTGATTTAATGGGCATATTAGGAATATTTAGATTACAGTGTAACACATCTGGTTTACAGCCTAAAGAGATGAACATCAACCTAAAGAGCTCCTTGCCTTTTTGTTTCTTTTCTCCACTACCCACAAAAGGAACCTGGAACAACAAAATGAACCAGCTCCCCTGGAGAGAGGCCTGTGTTGTAGAACTCTTTGGCCACAACCTTGTTCCCTCAAACTGTGTGGAAGTGTGTAAATACACACGAGGCTTCACTCAGTGCAACCTTGGTCTAATACTGGGCTCCAGATAATAAATGTCAGCATTTTGGTCTTCAGCTAAATTTAAGTTCCAAAGAACAACGAGCAGCCTTTGCCCTGGAACCTCATCTGTGCTCTGCCAGCTCTGTTCCAAATTCTTTGCCGACTTTTTCTGGCCCACTAAGTTCTGCCACATACCTCAGTCTCCTTCTTATTAGTCCCCCTGCTAAAATCCTCTGCTGGAGCAGCCAGTTTCCCAGAAACTCCTCTTCTAATAGCTCTTGGTTCCATGAGTTTCAGGCAACATTAAATAGTTCTCCCAAAATACCCTTCAAAATCTTCTTCAAATGTAGGCCTTGCAAGTTCTGGAGAATTATGTTTCCTGCCTTGGCATATCTTGAAATTCATTTTTCTTTAAATCTTTCCATCTACATAAGGGGGGAAAAAAAAAAAAAAGCCACTTTCATTCATTTAAGGCTGCCCTGGGGATTCTTCTTGGATGATAACTTACTTGGAGGAAGTGCCTTATTCCAAGTCTTCCTCTCATTACCAAATCTTGGAAAATGAGTCGCAAAATTATCCATTTACACTAATTTGCAGCCTGCACACCAGGGAATAAAAGACTTGTTTTATATTTCTAAAATATTCAAAGCTCGCTCATTCATTTGGAACTTAAAAGATGTAGGAATTGAGTCAAGAAAAGGCAAATAATTCATGGTTCTGAGTCATATTTTTAGATATCAGCTACATATCTCAACACTGCTGTCCAGTCAGACCATCTGGAAATGGGCACCCAGCTCCTCCTATTTTACCAAACAACACATTCTGTAGAAAGGCTTTGAGGGCTTGATGTGATCCATAAGAATTCTTTCCTCATCTCAGTTTATTTGCCCTGAACTCCTGACATTGTGTCTTGCAGACAACCAGCCTCTCTGAGGCAACACATTTTCTATCTTGCTGCTTGTAAAAGTGAAAATCTGCCTCCCTGGTCTCCTTGGCTCAGGAATTACTCTTGTTTTCATGTCTCCAGTGGCACTAACTTACTGTTTGTCACAAGGCAAACACAAGAAAGACATCATTTTTGCTCTGTAGAATTGTTATGTGGTATCCATGGCAGGGAGGAAAACTCTCAGACCCTTCAACTCCAAAATCTACTCGCTAAGGGATCTGGAGCTCCAATGACCTAGACCTTAAGGAATTACGATAGCAAAGTTGCCTCTGCTTGGTGGAATCCTGGATCCAGACCACGTGGATGTGTCTGCAATACTAAATTAGCTGGGCCGGGGTTAATTCCTGGTGATGGAGTCCAAACAGCATGGAGTAATTCACTTCCATGTTATTAAACCTTCTTGGCCTCCAAAATCAGGGTAGCTGCAGTTTGTGGACTATTGGGAATGTCCTCTGGCTCGTGCCAGGTCCAGATCTGTTACCCAAGAAGAGTTTAGGAGTTGGATATTATTTGGCCTGGGCCAAAGCTGCAGCAAGGAAAATGTAAATGATTGAGCTCAGGGCTGAGCCCAGTTTCTAATTCATTTACCAACGTGAATACAATAGATTTGTTACTCTCAGTTAAGACAGTGAAGTGAGTGACATTGTGCTGTGCAATCACAGGGTCAGGCTGTGGTATAGCACAGCAGGGAGAAAAACTCTTGGAATTGGGAGTGAAATTCAAGCCAGTGCTGGCTGAGTCACATGTGACAAATCCAGACTCTGTGCTGGTTGGAGGCCACTCAGTTTACCTGAGACTTCACCTATTTCCCCTTGGTGATCCAAATACTTGCATCAGGTATTTGGTAGCTTCAAATGATGGCTCTATACTGTCTGCTGGGTGGTCATGGAATCACAGAATCATTAAAGTTGGAAAAGACCTCTAAAAAAAAAAAGAAGTTGGAAAAGACCCTTCACTCAAGATTGCCAGGTCTGCCACTAAACCATGTTTTTTGAACACTTTCAGGAAATGGTGACACTGACACTGGAGTCCCCAGTTGTCCCCAAATTCATTCAAGGCTAATGGAATTACTCCTTATTCATCCAGTAGCTTATTTAGACAGCATTTCCCTGCAATTTGAGACATGCTTGCTAGAAGGAGCAGCCACTTTGTGGAATGGGTTTCTGGGAACTGCAGCAGATAACAGCAGGGGTTTTTTTTTTCTTACTCAGAATATTACTCCCTTTCTCAGACATCTCCTGCACCCTCCTTATAGCAGGTTCTCACATTTCTTGGAAATATTTACACAGGCAATTGCCAAAACCATAGTGGGAACGTGAATGTTTTAATGAGAGGGGGAAGAGGGGCTCAGATCTCTGTCCAACAGCAGGTGCTTTGTAGCAGAAAACTCATTTCCTTTCTGATTATTTATCTATTACAAAACAATGCAGTGAATAAAGGAACACCTCTCTATAGTGTCCTTCCTATTACAGACTAAAAGAAGTGAATTTAACTTTATGTATGATTTTCTTATTTGTTTTGTTTCTTACAGATGCTGGTTTGGAAAGGAGCCAGGGAAATATATTGACTACATATATCAAGGGCCAGTGATTCTTGTCCTTCTGGTAAGTGTTTGTGTGGGTGGAAGGACACTGCCATCTCCTCTTGAGAGATCATTTGATAGGCATCAGTGAGGTTCCACATACTTTTATACAAAACAAGACACAATCAACGTCAAACATCTTCAGGTGCTCTCTGAAATTGCCACAGTAGCTAAAACCTGCAAGTCAGAATTGAAGTGATCTGGCTTTCCTTGATCCCAGGCTGTTCTTTCCTCCTCCCTAAGAAATGCTGTTTGCCTTTGTACAGTGTTTTGAGATGTGGGAAGAAAAGATGTTCAAAAACGGGAGGTACATTAGGATGTCTGCTCATCCACTTGAGGTTCTTGACAACTGGAGCAATTCTGCCACATGCATTGTTCAGAAAAATGTAATAACCATGGCTGGGAATTGCACCTCCATCTTCTACATCCCCATCATTGCTGTGTGCTTGTTTTTAGCTTTCCTTTTGTTAAGTTCCCTTTTCAGTGCCGCCCACACTTATCAAGCTGTTTATCTGTTTACCCAACACTCTGTCCTCTTGCCAAGCAAGAGTAGGCAGAGGAAGAAGGAAACTCATTCATAAACCACTTTGAGCCTTCAGCTGAAGGGCAGTGGTGCTTTCCCAGAACATACTGAGTGTGGATGGAAAAATATCAGTGTCATGGGAAAGGATAAGGCTGAAAAACCCAACTCTGCTCTTGCAGGCAGATGTCCCAGCAGAGAATTCACAGGGCTTGGTGGGTTCCCCTCTCTGAGGGAACCAGGACTCACCTCAGCTGTCCCTTCTGTCTCTCAAATCCCCATGGAGAAGGTGCAGATGCTCCAGGACAGGCACCACTTCCAGCTTCGTGCTCTCACCTTGTCAGTGCTGTGTTCATGTGATTCAGCATGAAAAAAAGCTTCCCTGATTCCTAGGAAGCCAACCAGTACTCTGAATGTGTCCTGACATCAGGAGAGGTAATTTCTGTATTAATTGTTCAGATGCAGCAAACAGGTCACATAGTGCACGCATGAAAAAAAACAAACAAACAAAAAAAACCACCACGTGGTAGGAGTCTGGGTTTATGTAAAAATTCTTTTCATTATGTGCTAAGGAGAGAAGTAACAATTGGTGTGATACACACAAATGTGCTACTAAGAGAGTTACCCCAAAAACACAAACAGCTTCAGGGTGAATTGACTCACTGATACGGAGACTAACTCACAAATAAATCCTATTTGGACAACACAAGGCAGGAGGTTTGTGATAGAGCATTTGGGTTTCCCATCATTGCCTAGAAGTCTGTGAATCTCTGAACCCACCATAACCCCCTTTAGTCCACAAGATCTGTAAAATCCTTGGGCAGCATCTCTAGCAGACACCATAGGTAGCTTAGTCATGAAAATACCTTTCTTGTCCCCAGAACAGCACTTTAAAGACCCCAGGGAGACCCAGAAAACGGAGTTAAGGGCTGCCTCTATATACAGTTCATTATTATCTGTCTTTAATTTAGAACAGCCTTGAGACCCCTCCAAACTGAGCCTGTAACTGAGCAGCCCTAACCTGACACTGTGTAATGAACCTGCCTACCTTGGCCTGCCTACACTTGAGCTCTAATTAAGCCACTAATGAGCTAACGGCAGTAATTGCAGTGTAGGGGGGGGAAGCAGCTGATACAATTTAGAGAAGTATCATAAGGGCAAGCCCTTCCTCCCTTCACCTCATGGTTTCTCCCATCAAAAAGCACTGCTGCAAGAGGAAAAGAGCTCTCTGGAAACAAGATCTAAAAGGCAAATCTGAAAATTCCTCTTATGTGCCCCCCCCTTTTTTTTTTTTGGACTATCAGATGGGTTTTGTGTTTAATTATAATGCACAACCCCACAGTGTCTTAGAGCAACATGACAGGCTCATTTTTTGATCCTTATGTGAATAAATTCAAACTGTATATAACGATTCAAGCATCACTTATTTTATTGGAGTTACTGACCTTTTCAAGGGTGCTGTGAAAAGTGATGGATTAAGAGCACTGAAATTTGACTTCTGCCATGTACTCAGGGCAACAAAGTCAAGCATCACCACCCTCATATGTGATTATATCTCTGCCTGATCACAGAGGGGGACAAAGTGCTGCTTTCTTCTTCCCTCCAGTGAACAATGGTCACCAAAAATGGAAAACATGAAGATTTCAAGAACAGTGCAACTTTGTGACCTCTTTCGATCACAGCTCATGAATTTAACTTGAATTAATGAAGAATTTAAGTGGAGTTGAAGCTAAAATTCATGTTTTGTGAAAGAACATACGTAGTCCTGATGGGACAAGGGAGAACAGCTTTAAGCTGATGAAGGGTAGATTTAGATGAGGTATTTAGGAACAAATTCCTCCCTGTGAGGGTGGTGAGGCCCTGGCACAGGTTGCCAAGAGAAGCTGTGGCTGCCCCATCCCTGGAAGTGTCCAAAGCCAGGTTGGACAGGGCTTGGAGCAACCTGGGCTGGTGGAAGGTGTCCCTGCCCATGGCAGGGGGTTGGAACAAGATGATTTCAAAGATCCCTTCCAATCCAAACCGTTCTGTCATTCTATGACAATTCTGTGAGAGAACTATTCCAAGGTGCTGCTGGAAAGATAAAAAGACGTGAATGTTACTAGAAGAAATTAGTTATTTCCAAAAGGGCGCTCACACTGACAGCCTACAAACCCCATCAAATTACAGTTCCTGACCACATGTGAGCATTCAGGCTGGGACAGTTAAAATTGGCTTCACCCAGGGGAGTGAAAAGCCAAGAGCCCAGTGTCCAGCTCAGATGAGTTTTGGTTACCCCTTGGACACATCATGTGTATTTCCAGCAGCATTGTTATCTGGCCAGTGGAAATATGATTAGAGTGCTCTTGTTAAATATTCTTAGTCCCAGAGGGATAAAACCTGCTTCTAAAGGTGCAGAGTCTCTTTAAAAAAGATATTTTTTTTTTAAGATTTTTTTTCTGCCAAAAGTTATTTCCACTGGTTTTAGATTTCTCATTTCTTTGCCTCTATGCACTGAGCAGCTACACCATGGGGCAAGGTAACACGAGGAATTCCTGCAGGAATTCTGAGCCTCACGGGGAAGAAAAACTGGCCTAAGCAAAGCCCTTTGATCATGGCAGCAATCCTCAAGTCCATCTTTAAACCATATTGTAGTGTTATACCTCAGGTACAAAAACTGTGAGTGCAGAGACTCGTTTGATTGATTTCCTACTTATCTATAGAAGGAACCTGTAGATTGGCCTGAGCAGAAAACAGGGAAACAATTTCAGACACAATTTCAGACACTATTTCAGAAGCAAAGAAAAGTGAATAGAAGTGCTGATCCTATATACTGGGCGAGAAACCTGTGTTTTTATCGACAAAAAATGTGAGGGAGAAAATGTAGGTAATTGTTCTTCTCTGTTTCATTGCTGAATGGATTTTGGCTTGAACATATCCCCCGACAGGTCTAATCATTCAGTGCACTGGTTGCTTTGAAATTTAATTTCTGATAGCATTTCCTATACCTAAATACCTCTGTTAGGTATTTTCTCTTCAAATTAGTTGTGTGTGTTTTTGTTTTTTTTAATTCTGGTCTCTTTCCTCATAGTCACATAACCGAGTTTTAATCACACACTCCTCTCTGAAGGTAAAGAAGGGGCAAAAGGTTGGAAATACATGCCAGGGAAGTGAATTTCATCCTGATTTTATTAGGGAAAACACATTTTTTTTTTTATGTTCAATTTTAAATGTAAATGCTGCCAAAGAAACTGGTGAACAGAAAAATATATTAGGAGCACAGGAGACCGGAGGACAAACCTCAGAAAAGAGGCACCAGGGGCAGTTAACTGAGCTGCTTTCATTCACAGTGACTTTGGTTGTGAACTGACCCCAGCTCTGAACTGCTCTGCAGTATTTCTCAGGGCTAAAATTGTATCAATTTTCTGTTGTTCAAACAGGCAGATCTAATTTATTTTTTTTTTCTCCCCAAACCTTACATTCCGCTTTAACAGTCAATCAATGAGCTGCTGCGAAGCTCTGGAGTCCTCTTCTGCCTGTGCCTGCATCAGCTGTTTCCTTTTGAACAAGTCAAGATTGCTGCTCAAAGCTCGGTTTCCCCAGCTCCAAAGCAAATTTAATGACACTTATCTTCCTTGGCTTTGAGATTCCTGGGTGACAAGTGCTTTAGAGGAGCTAAGAGTCCTTGGGAAGATGGGCTTGTCCTTGTTGCAGTGTGGAATTTGGTTTGGGAGAGGGCTGACACGCGCACCCAAGTGGCCTTTATGATGTGCTAATCGTTCACCAAAGTAGCATTTTTGTGGTGGCAAGATCAAAGCTTGCCCCACTAACCAAGGTGTGACCACACAAATGCGGCAGCGTCCCCGTTCTCTGGTTTATTTTCTTTTTCTTTCTCAGTAATTCCAAATTTTTTTTTTTTTTTTGCTTGTTTCTTTCCTTTCTTCCACTGGGAGCTGAGATGAAGTTTTTCAGTGAGCCAGATAATGTAATTCCAGCATTTGTTTTGTGAATGAAAATGTCCAGAGCTCACGGCCCTCCATCGTAAAGTTAAGATTGTTTTCTTCCCCCATGGTGCTACCTTTGTATCAAGTGATTTATGTGCCATTTTATTGCTTGATCACTTAGTGCTGTGGGTCCCTGTACAGCTCTTTGCAATCAGGCTTTATTTGGAGCTGTTCTGAGCAGTTTGATGTCACTAAAGATCTGCCAGCCTGTTCTTCATTCCCTTTTATAGATCACTAAGATCTATATAAAACAGCACAGATATACTGGTAGCCTCTGTTCATTGAGAAAACAGAATATATAATATATATATATATGTGTGTGTATATATATATATTTATATTCCTACTCTTTTTCTCGTCTTTTTATACATAGTGCTCTTCCCTCCAAACAAACCTCTAACAAGTCCAATGGGAACCTTTAGGGAAATAAATTTTAATTCCTCTCAGAAACCTGAATGCACTGACCACAGGATCTGCCTTGTCCCCAGGCTGACTCTTTCAGAGGACATCACAACCCACGTCATTCTTCCCCTTTACACCTTATTTCTACAAATGCTCTTCTTTACAAAGAGTTTGTCCAGCTCCAGTTCAGCTTCAGGTTATGGGATGTAGCAGTACCTATATATACCAACCACTGGCTGATGCTCTGGCAGACCATGAAACTAAAATACTGAGTGTTTAGGGTTGTTTTTTTTTTTTAAGTCTCTGAATATTTTCTTATTTTCTGCTGATTCTGATTCTCTCCACCCTTATGCTTCCACTTCTGCATTGTTCTGTTCAGAGACTAAGGTTTTATTATTATTATTGATATATCGTTTTCATTTTCCTCTGTCCTTCCTATCTGACTGTCTTATGTTTTTTTCTCAACCACTGGATTGCTGATTAAATTATTTTCCTTTTTTTTTTTTTTTTTTTTTAATTTTTCTCTCTCTAAACATAAGCAGCTCTTCCACTGCTGCAAGGTTGCAGTTCAAAAACTGCAAACTGTTGATGTCCCTGAGATTTTCTTGCAAGACATTTATCATAATTTTCACTGGTTTGCAAGCAGGCTGCCCCAGTGACACGGAGGACAGGAATAATATGCTAATTTAATTATGGTCAAACAGAATTTATCTCCAATTTTGCCATCATTGTTATTACTTTGTTCCTCCCGTTCACATTTTGTAGCTGTGGAGTCAGCAGTGTCAAACAAGGTGTCCAATACCATGTACACTCCACATTGTCTCTTATTTTCTAAAATTTCTGTTTCTGAGATGTTTCATAGCCAATAAAAATCTCATATGACCAGCAGCTGCTAACAAAATTTCTCCAAAATTCATCCTAAGTCTTAGAACACTTTCCAGATTAAAAAAAATCACATTTCCTCAGCAAGTTGCTGGGTGGTTCCTCTCTGGAGAAAGACTCTCTGTGGTCTTATCTCGTGGTTCTCGCTGTCACTGTGTGACAACTTGAACCTGCCCGGCCTGGGGAACCACCAGGTGGATTGTTCACATCAGCAAGACCATATTTTGGGGCTGTCATGTCCTCTTGGCCATTTTCAGTGGGCTGGTGGGATGAGCTGGCTGTCCAGGAGCTGTCACTCCCTCTGTGCACCTCTGTTATTTTTGAAAGCGTCTTTGCGACCTGGCGTTGCAACATTTGTCGTGTTCAACAAAGCTTTTTGAATACAGGGTGTTTCAGGAGAGGCAGGAGGACCATCACAGTGGTAAGAGGATCACAGAGGGTGTTGTAAGACTGGGAAGAGGCTGTGGAGATGCTCGTGGAGGATGCAGGGCTCCAGTGAGGAAATGGTGTGGTCACAGCCAGGACTGGAGTTGGGACTTCGTTTTCCGTGGCAGTGTGGGCAGAGGGTCTGTGTGCTGATGTGTAAGGAGGGTGTCTGCCCATTTACCACTCCCTCCTTTCCCCACCAGAACACAACTCCCATGCAATCTCCAGGACATGGATATTCCTGCCCTGCTTTCCCTACAGTGGATCTTTCCCTGCTGCTCCAGGGAGCCTCTTCCACAGTCTCCCTGATCGTGACCGTCACCTCGTTACGCCTCATTCTTCTTAATCACATCTCATTTCTCCTGATTGTACATAAAAAGTATTTTCCAGCCCTTTGCCCAAAGGAGTCATTGTGATGCCTGTGACCTTTGAAAAGGAAACTTTTGTGATAAAAAGGCGCTGTCTGAGGATCATGTCAGGACAGCAGGGGAGAACAATTAAAACAGAGCATTAATAAACTGCCAGGCTGTTGGTCTGAGGGCAGGATGACAGCATCTAATGCTCCCCCTGAAATGACTGCTTTGATCCCAATTTGGGTTACTTAATCCTGAGGTGGATTTTACGACATTCCATAAAAATACAAAGCCTAAATGGAATAATTTTTACAATTCCTGGGAGTGAAGAGGAACAAACATTCTAGGAAGCACAGAAGTAAAAGCTTTCTGTGAAGCATAAAATACAAAGCCCAGCAGAAAATGAGAAAAATAAATGCCAGTTGTCCATTAAATTCTCAAAAGAAAAAGAGAAGAGCTTAATGACTTCCCTTTTAAACTCTTGGGCTTGGGGAGAACTGCAAAGAAACCTTCGGAGTCAGCGTTCCCTCTTTTGTGCATTTTGGCAATCTCATCTTGCTAAGGAAGATAAATTTCCTCTCAAATGGAGTTTGGGTTTTACAAAAGAAAAATTTTATGACCAGAAATCACTCACTGAAAAGTTTCTTTTGGTTCAGAAGAGTTTCTGGGTTTGTGTGTTCAGGTTATGGTTGATCAGTGCCAAAGCAGATGGTCCAAATGGGTTTTGGATCACTGGTTTATAACTCCATTTTGGGGGTTTGAATTTTCATCTCAATTTAGAAATGGAAAGACTAAACTTCCAAAGCCTCTGGCAAGATATGAAAACCTCTTTCTTTCCCATCTGTAGCTGGGGAGAATCTTATTCCAGCAATAAAGATATTCTTAGCTTAGCATAAGTAAAAGTAGGAGAAGAAGAAATAAGCCCTTTTACTCTGTCTTCAACACTTAAGCTTTGGATTCGTTTTATCCATCAATAAATATCAAGGTAAAAATCCTTAATTCTGTTTTCCATTATGAAGCAGAAGACGTCTATAAACAGAAATGAATGAAAATATAAAGTCAGCTTAAGGATAAATAGAAAGGATAAACTGCCTGTCATCATTACTCCTCTTAAATGACCTTTCCTGTCTCCATTTGTGGAACTGATGTGTGGGTTTTGTAAGAGCTGTCCAGCTCTGAGAGAAATTAGTCTGTTGACATAGAGCTCCAATAATAACAAGTCCTTGACAAATAATTGTGTTCTTTGCTCAATACAGCACTGAGGGTCTTTTCTAGGAAAATTCACTTTGCAGTAGTAAGATCTTGTATTTCCTTTGAAACGCTGCTGTACATGTGAGATATAAACACCAGAGGCTTTATCTTCTTTGCCTGTAAATCAGACTCAATCTGGGAGTCACTAGAACTGTATGGATTCTCTCCAGCTGAGAAAATAGCTCCATCTTCACTTCCAAGCCTTCAGCTTCTGCAGGCTGTGTGCAGCAGCCTGTTCCCTGCTTGGTTCCCAGACTGTGTCTTCTGTCCTGAACAAACTCAAGCCATCATCACAGTGAGCTGTGTTCTCAGGCCCAGTGGGGACAAATGGACAATTAAAATCCCATCTGATTATGCAGTGAAAATTGATCTTGAGATCAGACCTCTCTGAGTGCTACTAAAAGGTCCTGTTGAGCCAACTGTTTTTCTGAAATGAAGTGGGTTTTGAACATAAATCATTTAAAGTGAACACAGTGAAATGTGCTTCTAGTAGGCAAAACCAAAAATAAGTATTTTGATGTGACCGCATTTTCATCTTTTGCCTTGGAATTTTTTGCCTGCTAAGCTCTGCATGTTAGGGCTTATGCTGTTCAAATCTTAAAGATCTCTCAGAGAAACCTTAATAGAGACAAAATGTTGGTGCCCTAAAACATTTTTTAAGCTTTCATAGATGACAGTGTCACAGAACCTCAGTAGGTACAGCCACGTTCGTTCACTCAGCTGAAGCTCAGGAGGGATGTCACAGACCATCTGAAGATCACTGAGTGATTTTTGTGGGCAGCTGGTTCAAGTCCAGGCCACTCATTTAGAACGTGTCAAATGAACCAAGGTTGAAAAGTTCCCCTTTCTCTTCGCTGAATATAAATAGACCCTGGGCTAACCAGCTGCTTAGAAGTAATGTAAAATCAAATGATGTCAATCCAACTTCTTATGCTCACCGTGTGATGGAATTGATTCATGGGCAAGGCCGAGTCAGTTGGGTGTTCTCTCTTAGGTAGCTGATCTAGAATGGGGAAGAATTAATCACTCCTTTTCCTGAAGAAGCCCGTGGGATGAAGCCAACACTGGGAGCTGTGAGTGTAACAAGGCTGGGCCCATGTCTTGTCCTGTGGAGAGGACACTTGTGAGAAAGTGGAAAACCAAGCCCTGAAAGAGCTGCATACATTATTCATAGATTCTAAAGCCAGGAAGGGTTGTGAATTTTTTTTCTGACTTTATGCATAAAAAAAGGCCACAGGATTCTCCTGACTTGGTGAATCCTCTGCGTCCCAGCCATCATCTCCAGGGCATATATATGAGACTTGTTTTTCCAATATCTTCCATCCAGGATACTCTATTTCCATTTGTCCCATTTACCAGCCTCTAAAAAAACCCAAAACACAGTTCTCTGGTTTGTAGGGAAAGGCAGACTTGTGGAAGAAGGCTACTAATATTAATGGAAGAAGCAGAGTGGCAGTCCCTCTGAAATGCAGACTGGACATCACTTTGTACTCCCCAAGTGGATTTTAGTATCTGCCTTCAGGCCCACAGGCTTGACCACTGCCCAGGTGACTAAGGAGGTGAAGCATATTCAATGTAAAAATTAAGAAGAGGACTCAGTTTCAGTGGCCAGTGTTGCTGTTCACTTCTCCTAGAAAATATAATTGTAAATAATGTCCTTGTCAGGATTTCTTCTGACACCTGGGCAGCTTGTTAAAAGTAAGAACTGATGTATTTGCCTTCCTGTTGCTTTTGTAGAGAGCTGAAGTCTCTTACCAGTGCTTTGTCACAGGTACCAGTGCCACCCATAGTCTTCAGCTCTGCAGGAGAGCCCCAAGTGCTGCTCAGGTCTCGGCTTGGGCAGCTGAACTGGGAGAATGGAAAGCTGATTTACAAAGAACAAGAGTGTTTCTAGTGAAGTAACACCCAACGTTTTCAGCTAGCAATTCTCCTTCAGGTCTGATGAGTCACACTTCTGCAGTTTAATTTCAGAAAAGGTCAAAACCCCTAATTTTCTGATGCAGTCTGTGGCAATTTGAATTTCCAGTTCAAATGGAATGATGCTGTCGCATCAAAGCAGGACTCAGGAAACTTGAAATGCCTTCTCCAGTCCAGTTTATCATGTTAATCCCATGTGATTAATCTTACTTGCTCTTGCTTAGGAGTCTATAGTTCAATCTGGCACTTTCCATTACGATTCCCAAAGTGGCAACTTTCTTACTAGTGCCTTTTTTGCATCTTTGATAAAAGTTACCCAGACATGGCTCTGAGCTGATGAAGAACCTCAAGACTTGGCAGCAGAATTTCAGAGACACTCCCATCCACCTCCCCCTGAGCCTGGACACTTCAGGGACTGCCTGAACGTTTCTCTTCCTGTTACTGAGAAACAGAGAAGTCACCAGCGTGAGGAGTTTAAGATTCAAGTCAAAACAGAGACATGAAGCTGTTCTTGTGAGCCAGTTGACTTCAAGCTCCTAATATGACGAAACCAATTCTAACAAGAGCAAATACACAAACTGCACTGTTTTGATTATTCCTTGTGCTCCCCTGGGCCCTGCTCTGCTAAGGGAATAATTTCCAAAAATGTCACGTTCGCTCCTAGAACAGTGTTTTTTGTATCTCACGTAGCAAGTGTTTAATGTGCACAATACCCAGTGCTGCCAATCTCCCAGTGTCTGCTCAGGTGCTCATTGCACCATTTGTTGTAAAGCATGTTACAGGAACCACAGGGAACAGTCTGATGGATGTCAAGATACCGTGATCACTGAAATACACTGCATAGCATGGGGAAAAAAAAGAGAACACCTTTAAATTGGCGGCTCTGCTACAGGGTTTGTAAATAGTTGGAAGTGAATCACAGATTAGCCCCATTCATAGGCTGCAAAATGTCAGGAGCCCTGGGACCCTGGGAGTGTGTGTGAGGTAAACACCATCTCACAAGCTCAGGTTGGGACCTCAGCAGTCCTGAGGTGACAGCTCTGTAGTTCTGACAGCCTGCATCCCTGGCAGCTTGGGGACAGATCACTCTGTTATAGACTACTCTACTTCATGTCTTGAAAGCAAACTCAAAACTCGCTCCTAAGTGCCAAATCCTTCCACTGACCACGGTCTACAAATCAGAACTTTCTCTTCAGTTCGTTGGGGTTTTTTTTCTCCCTTTCCTGTTTACACTGAGAGGAAACTTATGTAAGCATCTCCCTAACAGATGCTACAACACCAGTAATTAGAGCAAATCTCAATTCTCAGTGGTGAGGCTGTAACACAAATAATAATTACCCAGCTCAGCAGATTAAAGAGGGAAGTGGTAAATCCATCATTTTACCTTTAAAGACAGTGCAGAAAAGGAGGCACTCTACAGATATGATTCATCTGCTCTGTTTTAAAGGTCTCCTGTGGAGTGCAATGTATACCAATGCAAAGGGAGTCTGGTGGTGACTTGACTCACATTTAGATCTCTGCAGGGCAGCCTTGTACTTGTGGGAGCCCAACCCCACCATCACAGCCTGCTGTGGAATGGGAGGATGGGTCCTGACACCTCCCAGATCAACACAGCACAGTGCTGCCCAACACTCTGTGCAGGGAGCCTTGGATGAGCTCAGCAAAAGAGCCAAAAAATCTCACCCTTAGTTCCTCGTTGCGCCCAGGAAAGGAGAAAAGGAAATAAGAATAAATTCCTTTCTAGGACCTCTGATTTTGTACTCCATTTTCATTGCTGTTTTGGAAACATTAACAGCTGTTGGGTGTTTTCTGTATAATCTGGTATTTCTAGTAAACTTCTGAGTCTGTTGCAATCAAGAGTAAAACCAAGAGGCTGTTTGCAGCCAGACTGGAACTGTAAAATGTGCCTTTTAGGGTGCATCACATCCCTTAAGCTGTTATTTGACTCACTGGTCTTATTTTTTTTCTCTCTCTTCCTTTTATTTCCAGATAAATTTTGTATTTCTATTTAACATAGTTAGGATTTTGATGACAAAGCTGAGAGCTTCAACCACTTCAGAGACAATACAGTACAGGTAAGTCAGCTGGTGCTTCTTGCTGTTCTGGTGTTAACAAAGCACTGCCTTCCTTGTCCTGTCCTTGTCCCATCTTTGTCTTCACAGATGGCACTGCTGATGGAGCTCGTGCATTGGGCAAACTGTTTATTTTTTGCAGGCTCTCCATAAAATTTTGCCTGCATTTTTTCTGTCCACTCCATTTCAGTGTCCAGTCGACACAAACAGGCACAGAGACGTGCACAGCCACAGCCACCACCCTCATACCCCCTCCAGACTTCCACATGGCCCAACACACCCGTGAAATTCCCCCCTTTCAAGGAAATCTGAAGGATTTGATCTCATATGAGGGCAGGAACTTTATCAATTTCTATATATACCCAAGCATATGCCAGCAAGAGCAATGAATCCAGCTCTGGGAGCCCAGCATGGGAAGGACAGGGACCTGTTGGAGCGAGTCCAGAGGAGGCACCGAGATGATTAGAGCAATGGAGTACCTCTCCTATCAGGAAGGCTAAGAAAATTGGGATTGTTCAGCCTGGAGAAGGCTTTAGGGTGACCTAAATGTGGCCTTTCAGTACCCGAAGGGAGCCCAGAATAAAGATGGAGAGAGACTATTTATTTACTATCAGCCTAAACAGTCTAAAAGCAAATTCTCAAAGACCAAGAGATGCTGAGCACCCTTTTCTTACCATTTGCATGTAGTGACAGGACAAGGGGGAATGGCTTCAAACTGAAAGAGAGTGGATTTAGATTGAATATTAGGAAAAAATTCTTTCCTATGAGGGTGGTGAGGCCCTGGCACAGGTTGCCCCATCCCTGGAAGTGTCCAAGGCCAGGTTGGACAGGACTTGGAGCAATCTGGAATAGTGGAAGGTGTCCCTGCCCATGGCAGGGGAGTTGGAACGAGATGGTCAAGTTCCCTTCCAACCCAACCCATTCTAGGATTCTGTGATTTTATGATTAATGTGTGCATACAGGCATCTAATGCTCTTTTTAAAGTGTAGGGGATGGGAATCACAGACCTGATCTTCAACTAATCATTACCTTAATCTAGGGGGGGAATTCTCAGGTAAATCAGCTCCCATAACTGGCTGACTGTGCAACCTCACAAGCACTGGTAAGGCAGAAAGGAGAAGACAGGAATGTTTAGCCCAGGGCAGCAGAAGGAAGGTGGCCTGGCCCCTTCAGGTACCTGAGTGGGCTGAGATCAGCCTGAACAGTCTAAAAGCAAATTCTCAGAGACCAAGAGATGCTGAGCACCCTTTTCTTACCATCTGCGGTATCTTGGAAGGTGTTTGGAGCGTTTATGGACAGGCAGGTCCTTATGCTGGGAAATAGCACAGGTTTTGTGTGTGAGATTGCTCACAATCCTCTAACTCATTTCTGGATAAAATCTCAGTGTATCGAGCTGAGTGGAATCTTGATGTCCTCCAATCAGTCTGCTCTTGACTTGGGAGGCAGTCTTGCTGCAGTAATGGGTTTTTGTTGTCTGATTCATTCCTTTTACTCCAGTCTGGGTTTTTGGGACAAAGTGCAATTGGTCTGATGTTCTTGTTCAGACCCTTCTCTGAGCATTACCTGAGAAATGAAGGGAAAAGTACCCCATTTTCCTGCTCAGACCTCATGCCATAAAATTAAAACTAGCCTGAAAAAGCCCTGATTCAAATGTCAGTATATTTTTGTCCCCTCTGCAGTTTTCAGGGAGCATTAGGAATACTAGAATCCGAGGCAATCTAAAGCAACTGCCTTTGCTCTCAATCAGATGACAGAGATCTTATCCTCACTACAGGCTCTGTGAGGGAATTGTATTTCTCACAGCCTAAATAGAAACCCTTAGAATTCCAGCAAAGCCTGGGGCAAGCCTTGGTGCTCTGAAGCCAAGCAGTCCAAACATTTGTTAAGCAGATATTAAACAATGTGGCAGCTGCTTTTAGACTGTCACTCTGTTGTGACACTGGCAGTGTTTCTGTGCTCTCCTGCCTGTCTTTATCTACCTGCTGTGGCACTATAAAGAGATTTATAGAGACTTGGCAAAGTTGCAGTCTTTGTGCTTGCACAGAATCTATTACAGCTGTTCTCAGCAGACACCCCAAGACACTATTCTAGTACCAATAATAAGGATTAACCCCTAATAATTCTGTTAATAATCATTTATGCTTCATTGTGCACCACCTGGTTGTTTGTCATTCCTAAGACAGCCCTAAGCAGCTGAGTTTAGTGTGCAGGTGTTTCAGAAAGAGAGAGAAAGGGTCTACACTCCAAACAGAATCAAACAATGGGGGTAGAGCAGGTCTGTTGGGCACAGCATTCCTACCCGGGCCAGCAGCTAAATTGTGCACTGAAAACATCACCCTGAGGTGTAAGAAATCCCTGAACAAACCCGAAGAGAATCTCCATGCTTTAGCCCTTTGCAAGACTTATTGGTGGGAGAGGAGCCGAAGGAAAAAGAGGGAGGAAGAGAGGGATATAAATGATGTTCCCATTCATCCCCTGGGGTTCAGAGTGTGGGCACAATCAGCAGGATTCAAAGGCAAAGGCTTTCCCAGAACACACTTTCTCCAAGTGGACGGGCACTGGTCAGAAAGGGGGGGCTGTCACTCTTTCCATGCTCCTCCTTCCCACCCCACCACACTTGTCCTTCCTTGTGTTCACTGCTCTGTTGTTTCCTGCCCACAGGAAGGCAGTCAAGGCCACGTTAGTCCTCCTGCCTCTGCTGGGCATCACCTACATGCTTTTCTTTGTCAACCCTGGCGAAGATGACATTTCCCAGATCGTTTTCATCTATTTCAATTCCTTCCTGCAGTCTTTTCAGGTAAGAGAGCAAGTCTAGAGCTGTGTGAGCTACTGCTGCAAGGATCCCCAGTGCTTTTCAGCCATGAACCTCATGGGAATGAAGTCTGGGATGGAAATACTAGTTGAAAATAGCTCAGCTTAGTTCACACATACACAATAGGTATATAAATATGTCACATGGAGTGGAGATCTCCTCTCAGGTGTGTACTGGAAGGATTCATCTCCCTTAATATCAGCACTACTTTCAGTCCATAGCTACAGCTCCTCACCTGGGCTCCATCTAAAGTCAGTGGAGAGGTGATATTTCATTTTAACTGCCTGAGAGAGGATGATGAATCACCCTCCCCAGGTACTGCTCTCTTCACAGAGCACACAGTGGGCTGAGACAGATTAGATGTTGTTAAAACAAAGAGAAACACACACCTACCTGTTGGACTTGGGAGATGAAGACTTTGGCTGCACTGCCCAGCTTCTCACTCCAGCTCTCCTGCAATGATGCATTCACTCAGCCATCAGAACACGTCCCATCTCCTCCCTCCCCTGAATTTAACAGGAGTTCTGCCAGGATGTAAAAGGCAGTGGAATGTGAATAATTGCCCCAGCTTTCTGAATCTGGCACAAAAGCAAAAGCACCTGAAGACCTTGGGTGATCTTTAGCCCCACATTTCTGCCCAGGTGTGCCCTACAGCTTTACCTCTGCTTAAAGACCTTCTTGAACTAGGATGGAAATATGTTTGACATTGGATGTTTCACCTCCTGTGTGCAGGAATGAGCACCCTGATACCCAGGGGTGTCAATACAAACACACAGCTGTTAAGCCAAATCTTGGGTTATGGAATATAAAAGTTACAGGTTTTGGGTTACTGTTTTTACTGATGGAAACACAGACAATCCCATCAGAAATCACAACTAAACACCCAAAATGAAAAATTTCCCTTTTAATCTGTGAAGAAAGGTACCTTAGCCTTTTCCAGTGAGCCAATCCACACCTTTCATTCCCTAAAATTATTTGCATTTTTCATCTGCCGGTGCTCAGTGTCTCAAAAAAAATGCTACACTGCTTGTTTTCCTGTTAGTGTTATGAAAGTGTATGTAAGAAAGAAAGCACAGGGAATATCTCTTTTTTGATGGCAATAGTTACAATCCATTACTAAAAACAAAATGGGTAGGATTCAACTCACAGGAATTCTGATCTTTGCAATCCTTACAGGGGTCTCATCACTGCTGTCAAGAGATGCCTCAGAGCCCTTCAGCTCAGGGAAATTTAAACAACCTGATGATAAACCTGCCCACACAAGACCATCTAAAGCCATTTGAGTCCCCCTGTGAGTGCCTGAGACACCCACACAGAGCTCTCAGACACGACACAGCATCTGTGAGGGGTCTGGGCCGTTTTGGGAGGCAGGTGGATGCTTTAGTGGCAATCTCCTCTGTCAGTGGAAGTGTTAAAATATTTACCTGATAACTGACTGCCTTCTGTTCTTTCCAGGGTTTCTTTGTGTCAGTATTTTACTGCTTCTTGAATGGTGAGGTAAGTAATTAATTCTTGGGAGGCAGAACGTACTTGAATGCCTGATGACAGAGACATGAGATGTTTTTACATGGGGTCACAGTTCCATCAGCCTCTCGTAGAAGACTGCAATTGTGCACCTGAATTTCCCAGCCCTCTTTGTAATTCTCCTTTGTTCTCAAAGCTTTATCAAATCTGGGTTATATTACCTGAGAAGTCAGGGCAGAGGAAAAGAAGCCCTCTCAGATTATAAAATTTTTGTTCTTCATTTTAAGACTTCTTTGAAGTTTCTCGTTAATTAAAATTAGAATTTCTGGGCATATTTAATTACTTCTGAGCTGGGCTCTTGCTAAGGATATGCTGCAGGTGACCTGTTTTTAAAATGGCATTGCCATGCTGAGCTGAGGGAGTTAGTTTTTCTGTGTGGATTTCTCTCTCTGAGTGATCAATGCCTGATGCATTCAGAAAAGAGAGTTGGGGGCAGATTGGTGGTGTTCCTCAGAATTAATTTTAGGTACAGCCAGTCAAGCAAGAAATGTTTCATTAATATCCCTCAGTGTTTGACTTCCACCCCAAAGTGTGAGAGACTTTTTTTTTTTACCTCTACTTGCACTGCCAGTGTCTCATGTATCTGCATTTACCTTTTCCCCAGTTAAAATTTGTGCCTTTGCATAGATTATTTCCATGTCTTCGTTATTCCTGCTGCATTGGTCTATATTTTGGTTGTGCTGGTTCTTAATATCATTGTGGGCTATGAGAAAGAATGGGCTTGGCTTCTTATCCTGCAATGTTTTCTGTACTTCAGGCAATGAAGTGCCAGTATTCTATTTTATTTTATTTTATTTTTTTATTTTATCTTGGTTTAGTGATTTCCCCTCTTCTTCACTAATTCTGAGGTGGTGTTAACAAGAAGTAGCAGAGCTTTCTCAGATTAGGCATGTGCTGCTTTCATATGCCGGCATTAGTGTGTTCTCAGTTCTTTTCCCAACTTTCCTTCCAGAAATTCTCACTACTCCATTTTAAACAGAGGGTTTAAATCTTCCCCCCAAAAGTGCAGGCACCTTAACAGTAGAACTACAGTTACCACAAGCTGTGTCAGGGCAGGTTTAGGTTGGACATTTGGAAAAGGTTCTTCCCCCAGAGGGTGGTTGGCACTGAACAGGCTCCCCAGGGCAGTGGTCACACCTCCAAGTGACAGAGCTCCAGGAGGGTTTGGACAACGCTCTCAGGCACAGGGTGGGATTGTTGGGCTGTCCTGTGCAGGGCCAGGAGTTGAACTGGATGATCCTTGTGGGCCCTTCCAACTGAGAATATTCTGTGATTCCCCAAACCTTGCCATACACCCGGGTTGCTTGTGACTGCACTTGTATTTTTGTGAGCTGCTGTGCTGCACAACCTGATGAGGTTTAAGGCACCAGAAGTCTCCACAGTTCTACTTGTCGCATTCATCAGGTTTACACTGTAAATGCAGAAGGAGAATCCTTCATGTAGACAGCAGGCCCTTTTTGTGTCTTTTTTTTTTCCACTGGTGTCACAGGGAACATGAGGGGCTGGAACCCAGGCTGTGATTTCACAATCCATCAGGACTTTCTGTCAATCCAGTGCACTTCCATTTTGTGCACTTGGACTAGGACCAGTTGGCTGTTCATACCAGATTTTCAGGGTTTTTTGGCTGCTCTGACATTCTTTCAGCTGTCTTTAGTGGGAGAAATATCCCCTTCACTGCAGCAGGCTGAAGTCGTCTGTCCAGAGCCATGAGCCAACTTCCCGTCTCCTCTAACTCCTGTAATGAGTTCAGACATAATCAAGCTTGTCAAAGGCAGGATGATTCGCTTCATGTACTTCTCTGCCTTGATAATAATCTTCTGGCAGATCTAGAGTGATTCCATACCTGATTTTTCAGCTGTATCACTCTACTATTGCTGTGGGAATGGGCATTTCTGTGGGAGTCAGGCCAAGGTTAAGACACCCAACTTGTGTGATGTCTTGATTTATTAAGTTAAGACACCACTTAAGTGGTCTTGATTTATTTCCCTAAACACAGATAGAGTTTGAGAGGCTGTAGACTATCTGAGGCATCCACATGGGTCTTACCAGGTGATACAGGATCTAGAGAAGATTCACATCTGACTGGGAAGTGGGAAGCCAAGTGGGATACAACGGGGCTTACCAAATGCCTTTCTATATCACAAATTCAAGCCAGTAGATACAAGCTTTTTGTCATCAGCTTGGCCTACAATAGACACATCCATCTGCTCACCTGAACTTTAATCTTAACTGACAGAAGCTCCACTTCATGCCTACACGCTCTGTCCACATGTAGACAACCACAAAGAGCTTAATTTGTGAGTGAAATCTTCCCTGCAGCTGCATGTTTGCAATCTGCAATTTCCACTTGACTGACTAAACTGTGGCAACCCTGTAACTACTTCTTCGAGGTGAAACATAAGTCCAAACTCTCCAAATATTGCAGCATCATCTATTTCCAAACTGTGAAAGCACTTTGGGCTGGGCTTAATGTACCGTGAAAATGTGGGGGGTTTTAAGTATTTTAAAGCTTTTAAAGGGCGAAATTTCCTGCTCTGTTCCAGCCTCAGCTTTGCACAGCATGGAAAAAAGTAGCAAATTCAGTGAATTTTCAGAGCATCCTGAGTTTGTGATCATATTGCCCAGAAAACAAATTTGCATCTTATAGTAAAAGCTCAGCTGCTCTCAGACAGGCATCCCTACTGGAAGTGGTGATAAAGTTAATGCCGCTCAATCCCTATGAGGTACCAGATTTTGCTTTGAAAGAAGAAAATAGCCTGTGAGGAGCAGCCTAAAATCTTTATAAATATCACTGAAGCCTTGTTATTATCTCTTCAGTGAGATATTCCTGATATTCCTGTCTCTGTCGTAGATAGGCTGATGACTTGCTATCTCAGAAGGTTTTAAATACTTGAGGTTTCCCAGTTATGACAGAGTTGGGTTCTTTAAATGCATGTAATAGTCTTTATCAGGTTACTCATCCCCCACAGTGCCAGGCCTGTTCTGAATGATGACACAGGGAAAAACACTAGAAAATCCATTAATTTAAAGCTTTAATATTGCTGTGATCTCAGCTGCATCTCTGCCATTCCATATTTGATACATGTGCCACTAGGTGCTTAAAAACTGCCAATAACTGTCTGAAGCAGAGTTCAGAAATTATGGATTGCCTTAAAAAAACACATGTCCTTCATAAGATTCTTTGATGAGTGCTTCATGTCCGGGAGAATGAATTACTTCAGCTTTTCTCAGAGGCAGGCTTGGCCCTTCACAATTTATGCATTTCCTTTTGCCGTGGATCTAAAGCTGCTGCTTTTGGTGGAAGACAGAGGAAGCACCATTGTGGGTCTCCCCAGGTGTGAAGGAATGTCTGTAGAGATGTTCTACTCTCTAGGTAGCCACATAAAAAAAATCCTGAATAAGCTGGTTAGACTACTGGTTTGGGGATTTTTCTGAGGCTCGGTGTGTCATTGTACTGAGTTTTGTCAGCAGGACACAAGCATTTCCAAGCCAGATCCTGCATGTGTCTGGAAGTCATGAGTGAGGGCTGGAAGTAATTTTGACAAAGAAGGAGAATAACAGGACATAAAGGAACTCCTGTAGGAGCAGAGATAATGTTGTTTTTTTCAGCCGTTGAGGCTGATAAAATTCCTTCCTTGAGGCTGCGAAATTCCTTCCCTTTCAGGACTGGAATTGGATGCAGACTTTGCATAGTTGTGCTAGATTTTAATGTTCTCAGAATAAGGAGAAGCTACAATTAAACCCAGCCTTTCTTGAGGAAAGGCAATTGTGCAATTAATTTATTGCCTGTGTTTTTGAAGTGCACATCCACACTGCAGTGAAATTTATTAAATATTAAGAGCCTATTTCTCAATCTGTTTGGTGTGAAAATCACTTGGTTTGGGTACAAGAGCAGCATTGATGGCAGTTACTGGAATCTGAGCAAATGGCAGAAATATTACTTAAGGCAGCACTTTGATAGAGTCACAGGAAACAGAATCATGTGTTATGACAAACCTGCATGAACTAAAGAAAAAAAGAAAGAGGAAATAAAGAGGAAAATTCCGCTGGCTTCTGGTTTACATTGTACCAGTCAGTCCAGTTACCACAATATCTGAGCATCTCAGTCTGTGTAGCTTCAGAACTTCTATAAGACTAAAATTGGGTTTAAAAATCCCAATCAACTTCTTAAAAACACTCAGAATATAAGAGTCTGTTCATAACAAGAGTTGTTGCCAAGAGTTGGCCAGAGTTGGACTTGATTACCCTTATAGGTCCCCCCTGAACCTCTTTTTCTCCAGCTGAGCCCCCTCAGCTGCTCCCCATCGGACCCTTCACCAGCTCCCTTGTCCTCCCCTCTTTCAGAGCCAACACCCTGCACACAAATTACTGCAGTGAACCTGAGGAAAAGAAGCAGTTTAGAGACAAAGTTTACAGTTCTCTGTGTGGTTTTTTGCTGCTGAAAGTTCTGAGGGTGTTTTGGACGAACTGTGTGTGCCAGGGACGGGGACAGGAGGCTGTTGGCACTTGCCTCATTAATTTGTCTAGAGGCTTTATTGAAAAAGAGTTGCGTTTTTTTGGACACAGACAAAATCTACAAGCACTGGAGGGGAAAACTATGCAAATTTCATTTACTCCAAGTGGAAAAGAGCATCTCTGGACTTCCAAGAAAATCAGTGATGAGAGGTTTCTGAGAATTTAAGATGTTATGAAAACAGGCATAATGAAAAATATGTATGCATTTGTGTTGGATGCTACTTCGAAAGAATGAATGCAGGTTGTGAACTTCTTATTTTATGACTGCAAAAGTTGAGGTGCTCCTCAAAATTTTTTGTATCAACTCAGAGGTCACAAGACTGAATTTAGTTTAAGATAACACTGAATTAAAAAAAGAAATGGAATTTAAGGTGGAGTTCTTTGCATCAAGGATAGATAGAATTTACAAAAGCATGTGGCGAAGGACAGGGAGGAATGGCTTCAAACTGAAAAAAGGCAGATTTAGATGAGATATTAGGAAGAAATTCTTCCCTGTGAGAGTGGTGAGGCCCTGGCACAGGTTGCCCAGAGAAGCTGTGGCTGCCCCATCCCTGGAAGTGTTGAGGTTGGACAGGACTTGGAGCAATCTGGGATAGTGGAAGGTGTCCCTGCCCATGGCAGGGGGGTTGGAACGAGATGATCTTTAAGGCCCTTTCCAATCCAGGCCATGTGATGATTTTGTGATTCCACAAGTGGCTTGAAGCTGTGCCAAAGGAATGCACTCCCAAGAAAACTCCTGTTGGACATTTTTTACTGCAGTTCAGTAAAAATTCTTTCAGTTCTTTTCTGTGCACCTTCTGCTCACAGGCAGATGGGCACAGCACTCCCAGCATTTCTCTTCTGTCTTTGACTGATTCCAAATACAGCACCTTTAAAGGAAGATGGATCTTCTTTCCCTCCAGTTTCCTTGCTAATGTTGTATCTACCTTGTCAGCCAGACCTTCTTGTAGTGATGGTTTTCTCCTGAGAGAAATTAAAGTGTTTCAGAGCGAGAGGGAAGGAGCGCATTTGTAGTGGCTCATATTCCAAGTACAGCCTGTTCCAGTGCTTATCTACCCTTTTATTGGAGGAATTCCTCCTGATGTCCAACCTGAACCTCCTCTGGTGCAGCTTGAGGCCGTTTCTCCTTGTTCTGTCAGTAGTTGCCATCGTCCAAACATCTTCCTGTACAGCTTTTTGCTGGAGCTTGGAGGGGAGAAGATCAGATCTCAGATGCTGCAGCATCTCCCAGAAAGGGAAATAAGACATTTCCATCCAGGTAGATTCTCAGAGGAACAAGAACTTCAGTGATAGGGCTGCTCCACTCCTGCTATCTCAGCAAAGACATGATGGAAACAAGAGGATAACGGAGGAATAAGAATCCCTGTCTCCAGAGGACATTTATCCCAATCACCACCAGATGCCTCAGAGAGTTCTGTAATCCCTGGAAATCCTTATCAACCATAGTGGGAGATCATAACACAGCCACCCCACTACAGGGGCTTGTGAATGAAGATGGTGGTGTTTGAGCACAGCCTACATTTATGAAGTGATGAGGGGCTACACAAAGAAAGTTAATGAAGGAAACAAGGGAAATCCTGATTAAATGTGGTGAAAAAAAAATCATAGTGAGGATGTTTAAGCACTGGAATGGAGGCTCAAAGGTGTTTTGAGATCTCTGTCTTTGTTTGTACTCAAAATGACTGACATAATTTCGAAGCTGGAAAAAAAATTTGTTTGCTGGACTCGCTCTGATTATGGCATTGGACCAGAGGCCTTCCCAGGTCCCTTCCAACCTTAATTATTCTGTAATTCACAAATCCTATATCCATAATAAGATGGCTGTCCTTCATTTCTAACCATGTCCTGGAGGGGTACATAACTAGCCAGGCCTTTGTCTGAAATCATCCTGCAAAACATGAATTCTTAACTCAAGCAGGGCTCAGATTCTGGTGTTGTCTGTTCAAGATCGATAATCATCTGTGAAATAACATTTAAAATGGAAAACAATTAGCTGACTTGGAAACCATCATCCGAGAGGAATAGATCAGATGCCACTGTAAATTATTCTCACAACAAGGTGCAAGGCAAGGATAAATATGTTCAATTTTTTTTTTGTTTGTTTTGACCCTTTACCCAAGCACCATCTGTCTCTCAAAACCTATTAAGCTCAAAGTGGCTTACTTTGATCAGATCATCTTGGGAGGGTATTCATTAGAGTTGCCAGCTCTGAATCAACACTGGAATGATTAGTCATCCACCTGCCCATCCATCCCAGCAGACATCACATTAATCATTCTGAGCCCAAAGGACATGCATTAAGCATTCCTTAAAATCTCTGAATAAATATGAATACGGAGGTGGACTAGAGGGCTAAAGTTTAATTCCATCTGGGCTGAAGGTTCTTCCCCACCCCATCTTCTTTTTCATCACACCACTGCTGTTGTGAACGTGATTCCAGAACATTCCACAACAAAATCAGGTGGGCTGGTTGCATCCTTGGCCCCCCTCCCTCACAGTTAGTTCTGGTCCTTTGTGGCCCAGAAGAAAAGAGCAGCATTTTCTTCCACCAAAAAAAAAAAAAAAAAAAAAAATATGTGGCAAATGTTTATAACTAGTCAGAATTGTCCTAGCTTCTCAAACAGTTATGCAGGATAACTAAATTGCACTGTTGGGATCTTAGAAATAAACTTTTAACATCCCAGCCTGGCAGGTGCTGCAGAACTCTCCTCCTCTCACCAGGTTGTATGGAACTGCTGCCAAAGACTCCAGGAAAAAAAAAAAAAAAAAAGGAATTGCAGAACAATTAAGCAGGATAATTTTTTAGGGAGAAAAAGAAATTTGACAATGTTACGTAAATAGTGGTGAGATTTAAGCTGGCTCAGGGAAAAAAAAAAAAGTTTCTACCTGATCTTCATTTTTGTTTTCTTTGAGCCTTTCGGATTGTTTTGACTGCCTTCCTTCCTGACCTTAGGAGGATTAAATACTGATGTTGGCATCTTTATGGAGATGTTCAGTTCAATATTTTTTGGCTTAATGGGAACATGAGCTTCTTTAGCCTGAGAGTTGGGTCTAGGAGAGCTTTATAAAGCCATTCCAGTGGGGTGAGAGGGGGCAGTAGGGCATAGGTATTGTTGCTCAATGATGTACTTTATTTAAAAATATATGTATATAAACACTCCTATCTCTCTGAGAGCATTAGCACTGCTGTTTAAAGGTGTTTAAAGTCCAAAGTTGTTCTCCAGTTACCTCCACCTGCAGCACAAGGATCTGAAACACGGCACAGAGGTGCCTAAGTGTAGGTGGAACTTCATGAATTCATGACTGAAACCTGTTTTCATAAAGCAAAAATCAGTCTGTTTCAAAGGCCACTGGGGTATGTAATAAATTTTAATTTATTTCACTTGCCTTCAGATCAGGTCTTCTGGGAATAAAAAGTTGCACTTGACACGACAAGAACCTTATTTGGGGTATGCAGTCACAGACTGCTGAACACCGTGATTATCCTTTAGTCAGATGTCCTGTTGTCCTTCTGCCCCACACTTGCCAACACTTCCAGGTGAGACAAGAGGATGGTGGCATCCCAACAGTCTTAATTCCAGCTTCCCTTACCGTGATAGCTCATTTATTCCAGCTCTTCTTATCAGGCACCTACGATACCATTGTGTTTTAGTGTTATTATGTCAAGTGAATGGGCCCCTTTAAATGGATCGCGCCTTCTTGCTCTTTGCTAATGAGTCGTGATATTTTTCTTCCAAAAAACTTATTTTTAATGTCACTGAAGACTCTTTCTTCAGCTCCCTTCTAATGGATGGCTGCAAGAAATTAGCCAGCAGCCAGTGTCTGGCACAGGTAATAGCAGTGCAAAGTTGATGTCTATTTTATCAAAAGCAAACCTTCTCTGAATGTTTTCATCCTTCTCTCCATCTCTATCATTCTTGTTGTTATTCTGCGGAGGAGGAGGAGGAGGAGAGGCTTTTAACAATATTTTTTATCAGATGTGTTTTTTAGTGATTTTTCAGATGTGATCTAATGGTTTGACAAGTCCTGGGTTGGGTGATCCAATCAGAAGAGAAAAAACTGTCACCCACTGCTTTATTTCCATCCCATTATCCGAATCCTTTCCCCTGGGTGTTCTAAAGCAGTGCCCACACTCTGTAGGCACAAATGCATTGGCAAATCTGATTTGACCACATGCTCAGGAGCTGTGATTATTCACAGTACACAAAGCACAAAATGCTGAAAGGGGTAACTCTGAAAGAGGAACAATTTGCAAGAAAAAGATCAGGGATCAACATAGAGACCTGAGCTCTCTCCTCAGATAATCTTGGTCCTCTCAAGCAGCTATAGTTCTACAGGGCTGAGGCTGATAATTTGTGTTCCAGAGCCCCTTTGTTAAACTCTAAGCACTGATGACAGTCTGTAGCATCTTTGGGCTATTACAGGAGAGTGCTGGTAATTTTAAGTCATGAATGTGCTAATGCTGACTCTAGGGCATGGTCCTGACTCTTATCAATGCGTAACGATTTACTGAATTAATCTCTTACAGAGATTAACAACCATGTTTGAATTTTGCTTTCTTTTTTTCTATTACTCTTCCACTGTGTGATGGCTTTTTCGGTGTCTGTCTTTTTTTTTTCTTTTTTTTTCTTTTTTTTTTAATGATAGCAGTCACAGCCAGTTTTCTTTTTTCTTTTCCGACCTAAAGTTAAGCAAACATTTTGATTCTGACTTCAATTGTAAGAGATAAATTTTAGCCTAACCTTTTCTGCTTGCATTCTGGTCACATCCCAATTGCAGTGAATTATTCTGTCGTTAAGAAATGCTTTGCCCTCATTTCCATGAGTCTATCTCCATGCACCCAGTCCATTAGGAATGTACAAGAAGACAGAATTTTTGTTGCTACTTTTTATCCTCAAAGCAAATCATAAAAGCCATTTGGACAACTGCTTGTTTAGACTCACATCTTCATCTCCAGGTGACTCTTTTTGACTTGATTGGCTTGATTTGAAGCACAGATGATACATCTAATCTGGCTTCACTGGCTAGCTAAGTATCTGTTCTTAAGTGCCCAATCTTTAGGTAAGATGGTTTTGTGCTCAGAGGAGCAAAAGAGAGAAAGGGCTAATTAATTCCAAGTCACAGCCTTGTGGGATTGTCTCTCTTTCACCACTGCCTATATTGGAAACATAAATAATGGATCCAATAATTGGATGGGGCTTGAAGCAACCTGGTCTAGTGGAAATTGTCCCTGTCCATGACAGGGAGAGTGGAACTAGATGATCTTTAAGGTCCCTTCCAACCCAAACCATTCCAGGATTCTGTGCTAACTGGCCAAGAGGATCCATCAGTCTTTCAGATGAGATGCATCCTCCCCTTGCCTGTCCTCTGGCACTTGGATTTGCCTTTGGGTGTATGTTATACCCTCATTTACATCCAGAATCAGAAATAAGTATCCCTTTTCCCTCCAGGTAGAACCATGGTAGGTTTACAAACAGTGAGCTTCCAGAAAAGTGCAACACCATGACACATCTTCCCGCTCTTTGTCATGTTTTCACAGGAGGGTTCAGTGACCCAGTGGGGTTTGATGAGACAGGGAAGGTCAGCAGTCCAGGCTGGCTGCTGCTGTAGCCCTGTGTGGCTGAGTCAGTCCATCCTGACTCTGCCTGTCTCATTTAGGTGTCTCATTCAACTCGTTCTGTAAACTGAGGAAACCCCATCTTGAAAGTAGTCAAGGTATTGTAGCCACTACTTCATAATGAGAGGCCCTTCCAGAAATCCCCTGCACTGTCATTTAACCACATTGTTCTCATTCTCATCTCAAAATCATTCATGGTGATCATGCTCTTCCTGGCAGTGCTGTCTTTTAATTTTAGTTCTTCTTTCATTAGATGTTCACTCTTCTTTCTCCCTCATATAGTTTGTTTTATTAGGTTAGGTCTGAGCCCCTATTAAGTTGGAATGTAGAATGTGGTTTAAAGTGGAGTTGGGGCGTGTGTTCCTCGTCTTCTGAGCAGAACTCACAGTGCACCTGAAGACAAGCTTTAAAGAAATGGGAGAAAAGCAGCAGCTGTGGGCAATTTTCTTTTTAACTCCATCTCCCCTGCGGTCCCAGTGGTGGTGATAGATACACCCAGGATGGCTTTGATTGACCTCCCTCAGGTGCTGATAGCTGAGAACCTGTGCCAGCATGGTTTTCACACAGGCTGTGCAAGCTCAGTTGCCATGGCAGCTGATCCAGGTTGAGGTCTGCTCTACAACAGCATCACTGCCATTAACACCCAAACCTTACCCTGCTGGTGGTAAAACAGGGCTATGAGCAGTCCTTTACTTTAGAGGGATGCAGTGAAGATAAGTACATTAAAGACTGAAAAATATATAAGTATTGTCTAAATGTAGCTAAATTTATAATCTAGACATCTCAAGCAGAGCCAGTTGTCTAGACTCATTTTATAACTAATTAAAGGATATAGGTATTTTTCATCTGACCACAATATCTGGCCTATTTTGGACAACTGCTGTAGGAGGAGATGAATCATTCCCTTTGACATATTGACTGGTTGTCTCTTGTTCAGGAACAGATCTTGGTCAGGTCAAGAATTGAGATGTAATATCTACATTATATTATTTATAACCCCACCTCCTAAACAAATGTGATTTTGGCAAAGGAGGCCCTGTCTTCATAAAGAGGTTGTTTGTAAAAATGCTCTTTTTTAGAAGGTCACTGGATTTCAGGTTGGCAGCAGAATGTCAACATCTTTTCCAAGTGTCATGAGTACATCAGACTCATTGACTGTCCAAGAAGCTGGGCCTAGATTCATCTCCCCTAATTTTGCAGGCTTGCTTAGCTGCCTGGGTCTGAATTGTTTTCCTCTCTACATAAGCAGAGATCAGCAAGAATATCCAGGAATTGGTTTAAGTGCTTCATTCCAGGTTATGACTTTGAGTCTTCTCTGCCAGTTAATTGGTCATGGTCTAAATCAGGAATACCTCAAGCCTTCCCTCCCCCTGTGTTTGAGGCTAGGACTCCTTCTTCCTGTTTTTTCTCTTGCTTGTGTATGTATATATTTGAGCTAAGGTTTCTGGGCTCTCTCTGTCCTCCATGTAAAAAAAATATGCACTTAAGTTGAAGATTAATGTGGCCCATTTGTCAGCACCTGCTTGAGGATGGCCTTCTGTTGACTGCAGAGCAGCTCTGCCCTGCCTGTACGAGATGCTCACAGTGGACAGGTCAGGTGTGTCTGTGCTGTAGAACCAGCACATAGTCAGATCACCTGTTATCCTTCAGACACCAGGGAAGCAGGGGCAGCTGCAGCCCCTGTGATAGGGCTCTCTGACACCTCCATCAGGTCTCAGAGAGGCCTTAGGTGCACCTTCCATCGGGTGCATCCGTCTCGAGGGCTTGAGTCCGTTGATTCAGTTTAGGCCTTTATTGTCATCTGAAATGCTCTGGGGTGTTTAAGGCATCAGATACGAGACATGTGTGAAAGCCACGTTTTTCCCAAAGTACCCAAGGGGGTGTGAACGAACTGCACACCCCTGTTCAGGTATCTTAATCAATGCCTGCACGTTTCAGTGCCCCGACACACATCATGACGTGTCCCGCTGCAGTCCAGCGTCCCTTCACGGAGGACACCCAAGCGTTCCAAGCATTCACCCTCTTTCCTCTTTCTCCCTCCAGGTCCGTTCTGCTGCCAGGAAGAGGTGGCACCGCTGGCAGGACCACCACTCCCTCCGAGTGCGCGTGGCACGTGCCATGTCCATCCCCACCTCTCCCACCCGGATCAGCTTCCACAGCATCAAACAGACGGCGGCCGTGTGACCTGCCCTGCACGGACCCGCACCACCCGGTGGCCTTCAGAGATCTCCACTCTTCCTGAGCCCCTCCCTGCAAACTTTCTTCCTTTATCCTAGCTGATCTCCTTTCGGTGAGGTGCCCGGCGTATTCCTGTGGACTCTCATCTCCCGTATCCGTGATGCTGCTTTTAAGGCGACCAGGCAAAAGCCTCTTGGAGTCGGTGGTGGTAAAACAGATTCAAAGAAGAAGCAGGTTCAATCCTGACTGCACTTTGTGGAAGTTCACAGTGCAAAGTCTGAAACAGCACACTGGCAGGAACAATCAATTTTTCTCTCCTTTTTTATTTTTTTTTTGTTTGTTTGTTTGTTTTGTTTTGTTTTATTTTGATTTTTTGTTGTTGTTGTTGTTGTTTTTCCCTCCCATTTTGTGGTGAACAAAGACTGTTTTTAACATACTGCCCATCTCACCCTGTACATTGATTCCCAACGATTTCAGCAGTTTGATGTATAATAGCCCACCCCTTTTCTTGTTTCTTTGTAAAAAGTTTCTTCTCTGCAGAACTTTGAGAACTTGTGGCAGCACAAAAAAAAAAAAAAAAAAAAAGAGCGTCTGGAAGGTGGTGTGAAAAATCTGAATTTATCTACTTTCCCTGTTCCTCCCTTTGATAGACTGGGAGCTGTGAGGACATCGCTGGACTGTTAAACACAGGGCACTTTGCCTTGCAAGCACCATGCCCTGTGCACACACAGGTTTTGCAAAGGACAGCAATAGCTCTAAGTGCTCTGCAAAATATCCTTATTCCTCGTAGCCCCCACGCTTTTGGCACAATGTAAGTAGCCTTTGGGAAGTCTTTGGGTTTTTTCAGTTCAGAGGGTCGGGGTGGGGAAGGACAACAGGACATCTTTTCTGGGTTTCAAAAATACAAAAAGGGAAGCACTGTAAAAATAGCAATGAGAAGAGGATGTTTGCGTTATGAGGATAGTGCTACATGCTGCACAAAGATACCTACTGAGCATTTTGAACTAGAGCAGATGTATCTACCAGGCTTTTTATGTGATGTTCAGAAATACTGTATATTTTCAATAATAAACACTACTCTGGGTTGGTTTCAATAAAACCAGGCATCATTTTCTTTACGCTGGAAAGGAAGAGGACACCTGTCTTGGCAGTGGTTTTGTATCTATGATCAGGGAAGGAAAGCCTGTTGGATAAGGAGCCAAGGAGAAGAACCATCTCATGGTAAAATCTGAGCAAGAGGATATTTAAACACAGGAAGAATTGCCTCCCTTCTAAACTCATGGTGTTACACTGGATCCCCGTTCCTGTGTTCTCCTCTTCCCTCCACTGGGCTTTGCAACAGCAGGAAGAAAAAAACAAGTTGTTTCATACATTCCTCATTACCTGTAACTCACCAGAGCTGGAGTAATTTGCTCTTTCCACTTTATCAAGCTTACTCAGAATTTTCTTTGGCTGTATTATAGGGCTTTCCAGCACAAGCCTAATTTAAATCTCCAGATTTATATTGGTCTGGTTTTCAGGGGCTGGAAGATATCTGGGAAGACAGTGATATTAATCCCCTGCTCGTGGAGGCATCCTGTCCTAACAGCTCAGTCACATTCAACCTGGAGCTTGTTGGACACGAACAAGTAAATTTAAATTACCAAATTCAGAGTTTGTAATTTTTCACCCTCCTAACTCGTTTGCATTCCTGTGCCTCAATGAGATAACAGAGGGAGGAGGGAGATTTGAGATCACCTCACAGCTAAGCAGTGGAATATATCAACGCCAGGGCACCAGGACTTTGTAACAGTGTTTTCAGGGCTATTCCTGCAATGCCCTGTTTTCACTTAAAATAAATAGCCACTGAACATCTAAGGCCAATAACTAGGTGAAGGCACCTAAATTTGGTCTCACTCAGTCAGGTGGCTGCTCTCCCATCACACTTGGTACATACCCAAGGAAACTGTGCAGTAAAGTCTGCAGAACTTCTTAGTACACTTCTTCATCTCCTTCTCTGATATTCCCCTAGGGAGAAATGGAATTGGACAGGGTCAAGTCAGCTAATCCAAGGTTCTTCCCACAGGGCTCTATTATCTACAGGCAATGCAGGGAGATCCAGGTAGCCAAGGACACTTGGAGGGACTGTGGTGGGGTTTTATTCCAGCAGTTAATTCTATGCAAAGTGCACTGAAGGCAGTAAGGTTTTTACTGGCTGAAGAAATGACACTCCGAAGGACTCTCTCCTTTCTCTGCTGTTAGACATGGCTTAAGGGTAAAAATGTGTCACTCTTTATTTTATTAGTATAAACAATTTCAAGAAAATAAAATACAAAACAAAAACAAACAAACAAGCAAAAAAAACCCAAACAAAAAAAACCCACAAACTTTTGACTCTGCAAGTTCTCACGCATTTGGAAGAAGTTCCCAGTTCACTTGCCTGGTAGCAGTGGTGATGCTCTTGTCTGTGCTGCCCTGTCTGGTTCCAGGGGTGGAGAGCTGACTTCTGTCACCAAAAACTTTTGATACATCAGAGCTGGGATGACAAAATGCTCACCTTTCTTCAAAGCACCAGCCAAAGCAGCTGCTGCAGCTGTTCCAAGGCTTGGCATGGGATCGAGTCATGGGGCTGCTCAGAAATGGATTTATTTGAGTTAAGCTGTTTGGAAATCATCCCAGGAGAAAAATACCTGGAAGCAAGAGAGATAAGCAAGAGCTTCCATTCTCCCAGAGTAGCCTTTGATGAAGATGCTGGCTGAGCTAGGGGTGAGCCATACACCCTCAACTTCAAGAAGACATGCATTTCCAAATTTGTATTGGCACGTACCAGTAAGCCTATGGCTACCTGGGAACCTAAGGCATCCTTCAGGGGTCATCCCAGCTCAGAGACCAAAGCCCTGGCTGGACAAGAGGACAGGAACAAGAGCATACAGGTAATTTCTGGGCCAGGGTTCCTGGGTTTCCACACGGACCTGGATTTCCCTGTGACCCCAGTACAAGAAGGCAGTAATAAACCAGAGCAAGGTCACCCACAGACCATCAAAGTGTTGCAGTCTGGAGCACCTGACACGTGGAGTGGTGAAGGGGGAGCTGTTTCAGAATGAAGAGATTTTGGATGGACCTAATAATATCCTGTCAGTACTTACAAGGTTGGAGACAGACCCAGGCCCTTCACAGTGGTGTAGGGCAGGAGGACAACAGGCATAAGCTGTGACAAGAAAGGACAGATCAGATACAAGAAGAAAGCTTTTCCTGAGGAAGACAGTCAAGCAATGGGGCAGGTTTCCCACAGTGAGGGTGTGCAATCTCCATTTCCAGAGATTTTTCAAGACCTAACTGGATAAAACCCTGAGCAACATTCTCTGTGATCATAGCTGAGCCTGCTGCAAGTAGGGGGGCTTGGACTGGAGACCTCCTGATGTCTCTTTCAGTCTGGATTACCCTGTCATCCTAGTAGTGGTATTGTCTGTCATTCCACTAACACTATGAAAGTATGAACATGGTCAAGGTTTGGCTGATGTATTTTTCTCATGTGCACCTCAGGGGTTCTGGAAACATGCTGATGTCTCCTCTCTTCAAAAGAAGCTTCTTCCTTTTCTTTCTCCTGGCAGGAACGCAAAGATGAATAAAGTCACATCTCTTTAAGGAAAACTCTCTCCTTTATTTTGTGATGCCTCCTGAAGTCGTATGTCCTTTTCAACAAAATAATCATTCATGGCACAGATCTGGGATGATTCAGATGTAGCTTCTGGATCAGCAGGAACAATCTCAGCTATGCCAGGAAATGGTTGTGGATCTCTTGGACTGACAACCTGTGTGTGTGTCTCTGTGTGTTCACATGTACATACATGTACACACATGTCCACCTGTGTGTGTATCTCTTGACTGTGTGTGCAAAGAAAATTGGTCAAGTCGCTTCTGATTTGCAGCATGTTATGTAGGAAGAAAACAAGGCTCGTGTTCAGTGAGTCATTATGGAAATGAACATCCATGAGCACTTCAGTGCTTGAAACATGACTCCAAAAAGTTCATCCAGGAAAATGCTTGCGGTGCTGAGTGTTGCAGATCAGGCCCGTGCCAGCTGGCATGGGAGAGCAAGTGTGAGCTGACTTTGGACCTGCACTAATTGCTTCCTTCTGACAACTATTTAAATCTTTTCACCCTCCTCCTTTGCAGTAAATCCCCAGTGGAGACAGCACATTGCCTCATCCTGACTGTTCCCCGTGGGAGTCAGCAGTGCTGCTCTGCTTGGATGTAGGGATATCAGTTTAGGATTGGGTTTGAGTGCCACCGTGCTACACATCCAGGACAACCAGGCCCAGCATGGCTGTCCTGAGTCAGAGAGGAGCTGTGAAGGGATGTATCCACCTTCTGACCACCACAGTCTGTGGTCAAACTCATTATTTCTGTGATGTTGGTACCCACTCCTGCAAACAGCCACCACAAGGCTCTCCTCTTAGTCCACAGAGAGAAACAAAGCAATTTTGGAATTGCAGTCCTCTGAGTTCACCACTCAGAAAATGGTTATTTCCCTATGTGGAAAAGATGTTGTAGGTTCATAAGTGAAGAATTCACATAAATCCTTCAAATTTTCATAGACTAATTCTCTTTATTCCATTTCTCTTATGATGCCATAGAGGTGGAAGATAAAAGGTATCTCGAGGGAAATTTTTGGAAAAGAAATAGGTAATATCTATAAATTGTGTACTGATGGCAAAATATGTAGTTAAAACAAAAACCTGCATCACCCAGATAGTCCTGTTGGATTCTACATTGGTTTCTTAAGTTTCTCCACTTGCTAATTAGTGTAGGGGAAGGAAATCTTTGTAATTGGTGCAATTACCACAGAGCAGTGCTATAGTAACCTTAAGCTATGAGAAGCCGTAAAGAAGAACTCGTAAAACTCTAATGAGTTTCCCAGATACTAACGAGCCAGCCAGCATCCATGGAGGCTGTGTGTGCTCAGCACTCTCCAAAGGCTCTGGAACGAACCCTCTGACCCTTCTGACACCTCTCTCCTCTGCAATCCCAGGCTGCAAGGGGTCGTGTCAGAGGCTGAGCCAATTAATTGCACTCTGGATATTGGCATGTGTCAAATGAGTCATTCAGTCTTCCGAGGTGGAGAAATGACAAATTACAAAGCTGCTGGCGAGGTCAGAGGGAACAGAACCAGCACCCTGCAGGGATGGTGTCCTCAGGGTCCAGCAGTGCTGTGTTCATCACTGGCACAGTGGCTAATGAGCTGCCCCTTCCAGGCTGAGCAGGGAATAGTGGTTGACCCGGGTCATCCCAATCCCGGCCAGCCCCATCCAGCCTGAAAGCACGTTTGCACAGTAGAAACTCTGAGTGTCCTTCAGCTGGCTTGCCTGTGATTTAGTGGTTGACTCATTTAGACCTTGGGGATGGTGGCTGGTTGCTGACTTACAGCTCAGCAGTTCAGCCAGAGGCCATTTGAGCCTCAGCCACGTCACCAGTGGGTCCTGGCACAGCAACTGGTCACCTCCAGCGTCGGAAACAGGGATTGCTGCTTCCTAGCACAGCATCTAAATTGACTCAGGAGCAGTGTGCAACCAAAGCACTGCAGACCACAGGCCAGCCCAACTGCTTGTTGGTGAGATCTGATGGTTGCCATGGTTTTATGTCTCCCAGCGATCCCTGCAAGTCTCCCTGTCGAGCAGCCAGGCAGGGATTGGCCTCAGTTCTGCAAATCAGAATAGTTTGGTCTGGAAGCAACCTTTAGAGGCCATCTAGTCCAACCCCCCTGCAATGGGCAGGGACATCTTCAGCTAGGTCAGGTTGGTCAGAGCTCTGAGCAGGCACCTGTGTGCAGGTATTTCGGAAAGGTCGTCAAATCTAGAGCGGCCTTTCTTTTAACAAAAGGATTGCAAAATAAAAGAAAATAAAGAAAATAAAGAAAACAAACCAACCCAAACACAAATCATCTTCTACTTTTTTATCATAGTAACAACACTCAAATGAAAGTTGGAGTTCAGTTTTAAAATCTATTGATGACTTTTATTAGCCTTCATCTTGTCTGCATGTGTGTATATGAACACGTGTGTGGATTTTGATCCTTCTGTTTGCTTAAGAAGATGCCTTATGGCAAAGAGTCGCTCAGACCAAGGAACATCCAGCGACCAAACCAAGTGCTGCAATGGTAATAGGATCCTGTGCACTTATCCAACCTTTCCTATGTCACTCCAAGGAAGTTTTTTTTCCCCATATCTGCTTGTATTAGTTTCCCCCTGCATTTACTGGGAAGCCCTTTGGGGTGCAGACTTCTCCCCATGCCTGTCCACGCAGCATCTGTCAACTAACACAGTGTGGGCTCTTTTTTCAAGGTACAACATCAAAGTGCACAAAACCCCATAATAAACTTGGAGGTGCACATTTCAACCCACATCTGAAAGCTGGTGTGCCATCCTGGGTCAGTGCTGTGCATCTGTGGCACAGCAGAGGGGTGGGTTTTGTACCTTTGTGCTGACAACAAACCCCTGGTAGAGGGGGCCTGCTTAAAAACACACTGCCTGTCAAAAATAATGTGCAGTTTTCCATGCTATTGGCCAAATGTGTGTTGTGTTCTAAGCATGAGGATAGGCACATAATGGGATTTTCAAAGATTCCCATGTAGGTGGAGTATTTAATTCCCATTATTTCCTGTTGGAAATACATCAAAGTTAGTTGACTTTGTAAATGCCCTTAGAGGTGCAGGGGGTTTTTTTGAAACACATCTGACAGGTCTTCTGCAAATGTCAGAATGACAGAATCACAGAATGGAGTGGGTTGGGAGGGACATTAAAGATCCTGTTGTCCCAACCCCCCTGCCACTGGCAGGGACACTTTCCACCAGGCAGAAGATACTCAGTCCTGGGGTTGGAGTAGGAGAGTGATGTTAGTGAGCTACATCCTGTGTATGAAGGTGGGAAAAGCAGCAGAGGACAACACCACAGGCATCCAGTGCTGTAGTCAGGAGGTTTGCTTGAAGGTTTTGTTTCAGCTTTGCTGATTTACGTTTTCTCCTTTCGTTAAAGTTTTTCACTTTGCATGTTTTAAACACTCACTGCTAAAAATCTGTGACCAGCAATAGGCCCCCACATTTGTGCTGTCCTCCAGGTTAACCTTCACTTTTTTAACAACAGCTGCCTCTCTCATCCTCATGCTTTTTCCCCTCCTGGTGCACAGAGGTTTTCAAAGCTTATTTGCTTTGGTCAGCACTGACAAGTATTGGGAAGTTGCTTGCAAAGCAAGAAAGAGAAGAAGTTGCAGAAAAAAAAAAAATTTCATCAAAGTTGCCAACATCATAAATCTTCTAGGAAGCTTTTAGTTCCCTCTCCTGCTGAACTCATAAAGGCAGAGATGTAAAACAAAACAGATCCAATCTGCCAGCCCTTCCAGCTCGCTGTGCTCCCAAGGATTGGAAGGAAAGCCTCGAGCTTGTGCAGCCACAAAACTTGTCGTGTGACTCCTTCAATAAATCAGCCCTTCCCACACCTTCTGAAATGATGTTACCTTCCAGCCACAAGACATTTATGATTCCTGTGGGACAGGCTCCTTGCGAAATGGTTACAGCAGTCCCATCTGCAGCACGAAGCTGAAATGCTGTGCAGTCCAAATCGATTAAAAAACAAATTCATCAGACCTCCTGCTCCCTGTTTCAGCAAGGAAGGATCCCATGCTTTTCTCTTAGCGATTACACATCAGCATCTTTTTGGGTGGTGTTGTTTATCTGTTGTTCATATCTGAATCAACAACCCAAACAATCAGACTGCATCAGCTCAAGTATTTTACTCTTTACAGGCAATTTTGTTGGCTCAACAGTGTGTGGACTATTTGAGAATAGGCTACATACATCCCACCTGTGTCCACAGAACATTTTGTTTGCCAAGACCAGATTAACATCACATGGGAGACTCACCTTAAACTCTGCAGAGATCGTGCTGAACATGTAGCTATTATCACACAGGGAGCATTTGAGTGTGTGGGATTCAAAATGGGCTTTCAAAAAGGCAGTGGTTTCCCAAATACCTTTTTACTTTATGACACTTTGCTTTATGAGCAGAGCAGAATTCCCAGCTCACCCGTGTCCCAGCCTAGAGAGACACCTCACATTCTGCTGCAGGAGGGCCTCCTGAGACAGCCCAGAGTGTCTGAGGCATCCACGTGGGGTGGGGTGGGGTGGGGTGGCAGGGTGAGAAACCAAACCAGGCAGGGCTCCAAAAGTGTGAGACACAGCAGGGGAATCACTTGTGTGGGGCTCCTCTGTGTCACAATTACCACATCACATTATCATTTTATACCAAGCCAAAGAAAAGCACTTTTTATTCACTTAATCTTTCCCGTGCCTCCTGCTCTTCATCTGCAGTTAAAATGCTGATTATCCCGCATTAGTCACCCAGTTTTCTTCTCTTTGTCAAAATAATATGTGTATCTCTTTAGAGAGAGAGAGAGAGGGGCGAAGTCTTCGGTATGAGGCTGTTTGCTGTTTGCTTTCTATTCCCCCTGTTTTTCTGGTATGATTAAGCTGAGAGGGGTAAAAAGAAAAAAAAAAAAAAAAGCTATAAAATAGTTATAACTCATGCAAAGTGCCAAGGAAAACATTCCCAAGCTACAGTGCAGTTTTCTGTAAAACTTCTGGCTTTGGCTGGAGAGCTGAAGGAAGAAAAGTCCACGGAAAGCAACTCTGAGTTTTCCTGACTCAGCTTTGGGGAATATATGCCATAAGCCCTGGAGCAGACACATGCCTGGTAGGCAGGTTAGAAGGGAATGTCTGCTGTGACAGTGGAGGTGAAAGAAGCCAATGCTTCCATATCCAGCAGTCCTGGGACCTGTCATCCCTGTGGCTCTGAGCAGTGTGCAGGTGGGACATGGGAAACCAGCAGAGTTTCCACACATGGAAAACCTCTCCTATGAGGAAAGGCTGAGAGAATTGTTCAGCCTGGAGAAGAGAAGGCTCCAGGGAGACCTTAGAGCCCCTTCCACTCTGAGAGTTGGAGAGGGACTTTTGACAGGGAGTGATGGGACAAGCGGGAATGGCTTCAGAGGGGCAGGGTTGGATCGAATATTAGGAAGAAATTTTTTCCTGTGAGAGTGAGGAGGCCGTGGTACAGGTTGCCCAGAGAAGCTGTGGCTGCCCCATCCCTGGAAGTGTCCAAGGATAGGTTGGATGGGGCTTGGAGCAACCTGGGCTAGTGGAAGGTGTTCCTGCCCACAGCAGGGGATGGAAAGGGTGATCTTTAAGGTCTCTTCCAACCAAACCATTCTATGACTCTGATAAATCCTCCTCTGGGGAAACCAAAAAGAGCACCACAGAAACTTCTTCTTGGGTGACCCTTTGTGCTGGATCCCAGGATTCTTATGTGAGGAACAGCTTGATGTGTCTCACTGTGCAATTTATGACCCCAGATCCATCCCCCATTTTCCTACACCCCCGTCTATTCCCTGAGGGATCCCACTCCCTGCACTTCACCTGTTTCTAACCTGAAATCCACTCTCCATAGTGCAGGACAGCATCTGTGCTGCTGCCCTTAGCCCTCAGGAGCCAGAAGGAGTATTTTATTAGTAGCATCATTAGTGCCCCCCATTCACAGTTCTGAGTGAAGAACTCAGCGAACAGCAGGACACTGCCACTGGGAAGCAACAATATTCCCATCAGATTCCTTGTCCTGGTCATTCTCTCTCATTCTCTAACTTAAAATTCCAGACCATGCCACAAATGCTTTGAGTATAATAATATAACACTTTTTTTACTCACGTAGAGGCTGGACACACATAAAACCTTTTGCATATGAGATCCCCTGGGTCACCAGTGAATTCTTGTCATTTTTCCCCGTGTTGCAGAAGAGATTTTGCAGTTTTGCTGTCTCTGCACTTAACTACATTTTTGGATACTTCTGGAATATTCCTTGTGCTCAGGGAAGATATTTCAGTGCTTAGCCCAATTACTGAAAAAATAAAATTGCTTATATTTCAGCTAAGCTACAGAAACCTCCAGTGTAGCAGAGTATCTCCCTAAACAGACTGGGACATTCACCTGTAAATGCTTACAGCCTGAAAAAAAAATATATATGTATATAAAATACAATTTTAAAAATAAATTGTAAATATATGTAAAAACTATAAACACACACACACATATTGTATTTGAGCTGTATTTGAGCCAGTCAGCCCAGACTCTGCTCTGTACAGTCCCTGGAGTGCAGGAGACAGGAATAAGTGACAAACAAGCTCTGCCTGTGCAGAAAGCTTAAAAGCCAGGGCTCATCTGAGGACAGCCCTTTGTCCACCCCTTCACTACTTTGCAATTACTCTGTTTTGCCACTGCCACCTCTCTTTACACCACCAGCCCTCAAGAGGATGTTCAAATCAGGTTGTCTCGGTTCAGCACAGCACCCACAAGTGTCTCAAGACACTGGCCATGACAAGCTCCATCTGACTTCAGCTTTCAGTGAATTTGTCTGCTTGCTTCATGAGCAAGAAGGTAAACAAAGCAGGGTTTCACATTATGTCTAACATGGGATTTATCTGCAGTCTTCTCTTATGGGTTTATTAGCTAATTAATACGCAGCTTGGATCAAGAGTCATTATAGGCTTATGTTACTCCAGGATAAATTCACTGTAAGTAAACAAAACTCAGCTGCTCATATTAGTGCTCTGCAGAAAATTAAAAGGGAATTATTCAGCTTTTGAGATGAATTAGTAAATGCACAGACAGTGGTGTTTTCAGACTTGGACACAGGGAAGTTAAAAACCCTTCTTTTGCCTTTCACAGTGGTATGCTTTACCTGTAGATCCCTGGAGAAATCATTGAGTTTAAATGACTTGTGGCTACTCCATCTTTCTGGAAACTACTTGTCTAATTTCATACCAAAAGTCCAGAGTCTTCTGCAAGTGCCCACTTCTCAGGTGGAAAAGATCCAGGATCCTCATGTCTCAGTACCACAGCTTTTTCCTCTCTCCACTGATCAGGACTGTATTATTATATATCTCTATATAACTGATCCATCACCAGGTTTTGCAGGTACTGACAGGCTATAGTAATTGCACTTTTCCAACTATAGAGTCGGGTTTGTCTCTTTGTTGCTCCAGCAATTCTCTGAGAGCTAAAACATACCTTTGTGTCCTTTGGGGGAGTGGATCAGAGCAAGGGATGGATACAGAGACTCCATAACCCACCTGCCAATAGCCTGAGAGGGTAGATCTGCCATAAAAAGATTTGAATCTCCAAAATGGGAAAGAAAAAAAAAAAAAAAAGGAAATTTTTGATGAGATTGGACCTAATAAACTACAAATTCTGGCTTATTGGTGTGGGAAATCGCCTGTGTCCAAGGACACGGTGATATTCGGTTTGTAGTCACTATTTTTTTCCAAAAACTTCATTCTTGTCCATTCTTGAGACAGGCATTGATCAGACTAATGTCTTTCACACTTATTTTCTTTTTGCTGTTCCTGGAAGAGGGTGTGAGCAGGTAATAGTGGGTTATTTATATAACAGTGGATTATTTTATTTTTATTTTTAAATTGGATTATTTTTACTGTAAAATTATTTTTCATAAGCACTTCCATATCCCCGAGACTGAAAGCAGCCTGGGCAGAGGTTGGGAAGGCTCATGGAGGCCCATTAATATATTCATTTTTTTCCCCCAGAGGTTTAAACTGGCTCCCAGTAATATGGGTTCTTCCAGAAAACTTTACCCTTATTATGGAAAGTTCTCCTTTGCCAAAATTAACCCCTGGATGGGAGATCAGATGTTTTCCTCCAGTCCTTGTTCTTATCACACATAAGAGGTCAGACATATGGAGACTTTGAGGCTCAGATAAAAACCATGAACCTTCTAAGGCGGCTTTTTCCAGACCTTTGCACTCTCAGGCACCACTTTGTGGTTGAACTGATGGCAAAAATATTCCAGGCACCCCACAGGGTGGATTTGCAACTCTCAATTATCACTTCAGTGGGGAGAAAGGAAAACCTAAAATCCTTTCAATCCCCATGGCTATAGCAGAACTATCTAGCAAGAGTTCACAGGAAATCTGTCATTATTTCATAATGCTTGACTGAAACCGCCTCAAAGAGAGAAAAAAATGTGGAAGAGAGAATAGATTTTGCAAAATGTTCATGAACTTGTTGGAAATGTTGATGTTAGCCTTCTAAAACTATTGTTTTTCATGAATATTAATTCACAATTCTGAACTCAGAATTATTTGCAAAACGCAAAAAAAAAAAATCATGCAAAAATAGGCAATATCAGGAACGTCATACCAGATTTTCTTTTGCTATTAATAGCTTTTATCCCTTGAGAATCCTCAAAATTAACGAGTTACATGAGTCAGCTCTTCTTTCAGTGACTTGTTACTTTTTAGAGACCAATAGTTTGATCAGAAAACTCAAGGTCTTCTATTTAATCCGTGGTTACTCTGTAATTTAGCCCTGTCTTAATTTAAGACTGTGCCAGAAGGATTTGGCAAATATTGAAATTAAACCCTAAATAAATTTGAACTGAATTTTAACATGAAGCCTCAGTAAAGATGATGAATTCACCCTTTATCCCTCAGCACAGAAACCATCCACATTCCAAACCTGCCTAAATCCATGGGGATTATTTCACTTGTGTATCACTTCAGTTTTATTTCAGCACAATGTGATGATGAATCACATCTATTGATTTCTATGAAGCTCCTTTTGATCCAGAGTGGCATAAGTGGGAGGAGAAAACTACTGATGATATTATTATCCATCTAGAGGAAAACAGCTCCTGAATCAGACTGTCACTACAAATTCATTTTGCAAAGTCGAACATTACAATGTTTATTTTGTGCAGAAATTTTACACAGATGAAAGTACATAGAGAAAAAAAATATTTTTTTAAAAAAATCTGCCCTCAAAGGAAATAATAGGAGTAAAGCAACCACTAATTTAAAAAGAAGGGAAAAAAAATCCTGGATAATCACAGACCTCATTATTTGTAGTCTCATTTTCATTCTATTTTCACAAAAGCTGGCAACAGGTGTTCTGTAAATACATAAATACACAGATCCCTCTGTCTCTTTTTGCCAAAACATCGGTGTCTCCTGCCATAAGATACCCCAGAGCATCAAAATTCCTAGCTGGTTGATATGACATGGGACTTGTATGTGGCTTTCCAGGGGAAGCAGTCAGAGGGTCACAAGGAATACCTTGGGAGAGCTTAAATGGCAGGAGAATGAAAATGGCAAGTGAATGAAAGTCCCAAATAGAGGCAAATGTCATTCTCATGTTTTACTCCTCACTTGCAGGGTTTTACTCCATTACAATCCCTGCTGTTGTGATTTATATCAGTGTACACCCAAAACATTACCTGAGCACCCACAGGGTTAGTTCCATGTCTTTGTGCTGTGAATCACAGGGGAATTTGGTTGTGGAATTGGCTCTAACTTAAAGGGCATATGGGACTAGAATAAGATACAGCACAGCAATGTTCACTGTGCCTTTTTTCTGCACTTCCACCCCACGGTTCAGTAAAACAAAGCAATACTGTCCCTTCCAACACAAACCATCCTAGGATTCTGTGATTCTAAAGCACAATGCAAGTGAGAACCATAGCAACTCAAGCACCTCTTCTTTCTTTTTCTTTCTTTTTTTTTTTTTTTTTTTTTAAGAAAGAAGCAACCAGAGTGTGGAGTGAAGCCAAATAAAAGAAGAAAAAAATCAGAACAAAGAGGTGACCTTGCATTTCATCTCTGATTAATGCAGGTTGTTTATTGTTGAATAACACCACTAGAGACTGTACCTGGTGTTCAAGGCACTATTCTGCCTATAAATAGACAGTGCTTAAGGCTGTTTTAAAAATATATTAAAAAAATGCAGAAACAAAATGTCCCCATAGTCCATGTTTTGGACAGATTAATCTAAGGGTGACTTCCACTGGAATAGAAAGTGCACTGAAATTTTAGAGGTGTGTCCTCCCTCATCCCAGGATACCAAGATTGTGCTGTTTTCACTGGAGAGAAGCAATCTCTGTGGAGAGATTTGAGGTGACATCTATATTATAGGTGACTTATCCTGAGTATATTCCCCCCTGGAACTGGGGACCATCTGAAATACCCCAGGGTACTGGAGACCTCCCCATGGAACTGGGAGGTAGGACAGGTAACAGCCAGGTGGGATAACCCAGGTAGGCTACCCCAGGGCTCAGAATCGTACAATTGTAGAATAATTCATGTTGAAAAAAACCTAACACTGCCAGGTCCACCACTAAAACACGTCCCTGAGCATCTCCAGTAGCAGGAGATCACAGGTCTGGGCAAGTGAATCAAGTCTCCTTTACTGTGCAATCTACTGTCTTCTCTCTCTCTCTTCCTTTGCTTCTCTGGGCAAATGAAAGCAGCATTGTGGCTCGTGGTTTGACTCAGCAGAACAGGAACATCTGCACTGGAATGAATCATAGAATGGCTTGGATTGGAAGGGACCTTGAGGATCATTCAGCTCCAACCCCCTGCCATGGGCAGAGACAACTTCCACTAGCCCAGGTTGCTCCAAGCCCTGTCCAACCTGGCCTTGGACACTTCTGGGAATGGAAAAGCACAGTTCTCTGAGAAACCTCTCCCAGGGCCTCACCAATCTCACAGGAAAGAATTTTTCCCTATATCTCATCTAACACTGCCCTTTGTCAGTTAAAAACCATTTTGCTTTGTCCTATCTCCCTCTGCCTGTATAAGTAGTCTCCCTTCTGCTTTTTTTATAAGCCCCTTTAGGTGCTGGAAGAGGCTCTAAGGTCTCCCTGGAATCACCTCTTCTCCAAGCTGAATAACCCAGCTCTCTCAGGCTGTCCTCAGGGATGGGATCCACCCCATCCTAGCTGAAAGGATCCTTCCCCAGCAGCAGATATACTGCATGCACCATGAAGATCACAACCACTCCAGTTAGTAAAGAATCACATTCCCTGATGATGGAGGGCATTTGGTCTGGAAATGCCAAAATACGAAGTTCAAGCAATGCTGATCTTCTGCAGAGTCACTTTTCCCCGCTGACACCACTGTAATTTTGCCCACACAATGTAAAACTGTGGTTTAGCAACTTAGCAGTGCTACGCTGCAATGACTCCACTTACTAGTCCCTGCTCTCAGAGAGAAATTACTTGTCTGTGTGAGAAGGACATAGGAGAGGTGAGGTGACTTTAAAGTGCTCATTATCTGGAGGAAACCTGCCAGTGTTAATTGGGAACAAACCAGAAAAATAGGAGGGAAAAAAAAGAAGAAAATATCCAGTCCTGCAGACAAGACAAACTGAACCATGGTGAGCAGAGGTTGGGATCGTGACTTTATTGCATTCTGCTCACACACAGATCCGCAGAGCTGTCACTGCTGGCCTCACCTCCCTTTGCCATGGAGTGTTAGCCTGGTCAGACATGGGTTTTGACTTGCAGGTCAGGTGGGTTAAGAGTGAGAGCACAAGGTTACCATCCATCAGCTGAACCTTCTGCTGGAGCACCCTGTTCAACCCTACAATCACAGCTGACAGACAGCCATGCTCAGCCTGCTCTGCAGCAGCACAGGGAAAGGCTGGAGATGCCTGAGCCACCAGCAACAAGCCTTTTTCTATAATCCAGCTTGAATGGTTTAACCAGAAAACCTGCTTCTGTCAAAAGTCAGTCATTCCTACCACTCTGGACACAAAGCCTGGTGGTAAAGTCCTGCACGAGCATCCACAGCTTCCAGCTCCTGGCACTGACCCTGGGTAGAGAAGTCTCTATTATTCAATTGCCCTGTGCTTCTTCTGTGGTCAATAGTGAGCTACTTAGAATAATCAGGAGTCCAGAGCATGACTTATCTTAAAAAAGGCACCTGAAAGGGATTTTTAGGCCTCCATAAGTGTCTGATTCTCTCTGATGGCAATAAAATGAGCTGAGGGGGATTGGTCCAGGTTAAGACATAGACCCCTTGAATCACGGAATAATTTGGGTTGGAAGGGATCTTTGAAGGTCATCCATTACAATCCCCCTGCAATGAGCAGGGTGGTCTTCTACTAGACCAGGTTGCTCAGAGCCCCATCCAACCCAGCCTGGAACACTCCCAGGGATGGGGCAGCCACAGCTTCTCTGGGCAACCTGTGCCAGGTTTTTACAATGAGGGTGGGGAGGCCCTTCCTTCTTATATCTAATCTACCTTCTTTCAGTTTGAAGCCATTGTCCTTGTCCTATCACTACATTCCCATTGCTAAAAGTCCCTTTAAATCTGCCTCAGAGCCCCTTAAGGCACTGGAAGGGGCTCTAAGAGAAGGCTCCTCCTTCTCTTCTCCAGGCTGAACACCTCCAGCTTTCCCAGCCTGTCTACAGAGCAGAGGGGATCCATCCTGCTGAGGGTGTCAGATGGATCATGCCTGATCTTTCTCATGTGTTTGTGTGCAGGCCACAAGAACTGCTCCAGACACAGCTGAGGATCCAAGACACTGAGAACAAATCCATGATAACAGCAGCGACCCTCACCCTAATGTGGCCTGACCTGAAACAGCAGAGCTGTAACACACAGGTAGCACATGCCAGGAAACTGTAAGGAACAGCAATTTTCTTGTACTGAAATCTTTTGCTGACTTCAGGCCAAAGTAAAGGGAGGAAAAATAGTTTTGAAGGCTTCTTTTTGTCACTTCAAGGTCTTGTTAAATATCTTCAGATCACAAGCACTTCAGTGCAGCTGGGAAACTGGTCCTGAAAACCCATTTTCCCTGGAGCATCAACAGACTGTGATCTAAAGAAAGGGAGCAGGAGTCCTCAGCAAAAATCCCAGTCTTTTTACATATAACAGTATGTGCAATTTTAAATCCATTATCCACCAATATACCAGCTGTGCTTCTTCCACCACTTCCTCCAACAAAAGCAGTATATCAAAGGCTGGCAGCTGTCATAATGCTTTGATCCATGTTCAGATTGCCATTCTGAATTTAATATGACAATGTTAGCTGAGTAAAAGCAAGAGAAAATTCTCTAATTCCAGCATTTAACAACCTTTCTGTCTGCTGGCCGTCCTCAGGCAGAGGAACAGGGGAATGGCCACACTGGAATCTTGGATCTATGTTCCTGTGCTCTGTGATAGTCATTGGCATAATATCTGTGCTTAAGGCAGAAAAGTAGACCCACAATACAAGCCAACCCCATCCTCTGACATTGTTCCCTGACTCATTTTTTTTTTTTTTTTAATAAAAGAGAAATAGCTTTGACAATATAATCCTACTCAACACGACTGAAGGAGCTGATGAAGACAGAGCCAACGTGTCTGAAATAATCCATTTGCCCCCAGCATCCAGTTCAGGGAGATCTACAGAGCAGTGGAAGCCTCGCACCTTCAGAAACCAGCAGCATCACAGCGTTGGATGTTTGCATTTTCCACGACATTTTCCATGTGGAGGAGGAATCAGGAGCCCAGCATGAGCTTTGTGGATGCATTCACTGACTAAATGCAACTCCATGCATTCACATGCACACCAGCCCTGGCATCAAACAGCCCTACAGTTTGCAGGGCAAGCCCTTGGCAATCCCAGCAGAAACATTTTGAGTTTCAACAAGTGACTCCAACTGGAAATTTCCAAAATCAGCAAACTCACCCCACACCCCCTGCTCACAGTGGCCCATCCCTACCCAAGCTGTGAGGGGTTTTTTGGAGTAAAGTAACATTTGTGTAGCTCACAACCAGCTCCAGTACAGCATGGAAAACCCTGCTTGCTCTAACACCTTGTTCTGATGTATAAAAACAGATGGTGTAACTATTGTTATCTTTCCATACCAGTGGGAACAGTGCAGGAAACAGGGACCATGCAAGGAGATTATGGGGGAATTGTGCTGTTTTCCAGTCCTTTGAACAGCCTGGGGCACCAGCTAAGCTGGCTGTGAAGCCATAGAAAGGACATGGATGCTTCTTAGAAGTCACAGGGGAAGGGTGGGTGAAGATTCCCCTTGCAGGATTATTCACACCTTTCCACTTGGCTTCCTCAGAGATGTCCAGGAGCCAATCCTGAGGAAAGCACAGAGAAATCAGGGAATGAGGCAGTCACCCACTGAGGCTAAGGACTCATTTTGTCGTGATGCTTGGTTACTAAGAGCCAGCAGGAGTTTCAGTGGAAAAGGCTTCCTGGCTCCTCTGTGGTTTATGCAGCCCACACGTCACCCATTTAGCTGTCTGGAGTGAGTGCTAAAACATCAGAATGGAACATAAATTACTCTCTAAAAGGAATCAAGGTTAAAGCACCAAAATGAATGTGTTAAACTGCTGAGCACCCAGTGAAAACTGCAAAATGCTGAACACAAACTACAGAAATGTACAGAAACCAGCCATTCCTCTGTCCCATCAGAAATGCCTCAGTGACAGCAGGACATTCTCTATAAATACCTCTTCTCCAAGCTTGACATGTTAGTCTTGACTCCCTGCCATCCAGGGCTGTTTATTGGCCCTGTGAAAACCCTGGGGCAAAGCAGGACAATCATGGATTGCGTGGTCAGCCTGGTTTTGTCCCGGAGCGCTGCAGCTTTGCAGCCTCCTGATCCTCCACTTACATCCTCCTGCTCTAAGAAGCCAGGAAATGCAAAGCTAAGGAAAGATTCATCCTACCTAGGGCAGGTTCACACCATGAGAGCTTTGAGAAGCCATTTCCATTCTGCCTCTGAGTCCAAAATCCTTGCTGGATTTGCAGAATTTAACATTCTGCAGAATCTGTGCTCAGGGGGCCATCGGACTGGTGGGGACTGGAGACTTCTGTTCTCTCCCTGTTTTCTTGCAGACATAGAAGCCAAAGTTCTGGAAGACAGTTCAAGCAGGATTAGTTGTCCTGTTCCTGACCTGTTCCACATCTCCCCTTTCACCCTTTCCAAAAAGACAGCTGTAAGGCCTCCTTGAGGACAATCCTGCTTGGTGTCCCCTCAAAACACCTCGAAAACCTCTTGAAGGGACCCAAGGGTCCAGATCACAAAGAAAGCACCAAAGAGAAAGTTCCACAGCTCATGGGACTGTTCAGACCAAACAGCTTCATGAGCCACCTGCTGCCCTCCTGAGGGAGTGTCTTCACCCACGAACCAGCTTTGGGAAATTTCCTGTGTGGATTAGAAACTGCTGCTGCTGGTTATGGCGAGGATCAGCCTGTCTCTCCTGAAGCTCAGCATGCTTTCCCTGATCTACTTCCACCATGTCTCTGCTGCCTGCCCCTGCTCCAGGAGCCCTGAACCCTGACATGTCCCACTGCCTTTGCAAGCCCTCTCATAACCTAAGCCCCTCTGCAGGTCAAGCTGGCTCCAGCTTTTTCCCCCTTTCTACTGAGCCATTTCCTTCTTTACATCCTCCCAGGCCTGCTGAGGAGCTCTCCAAGGAGTTTGCAGTGTCAAAACATGCTCGTAAATCAGTCATCTGCAGCTCTCCCAAGAATGAGCACACAGGCGCCGCCGCGTCCCTCCGAGTCATTTCCCACCGTCCTGTTTAAGAGACTCGAGGCTGCTCCGTGGATTCTCAGCCCCAAAAAATTCCTTCAGCTTTTTTCTCATTGCCTTACAAGTAGGTGTTTGCAAACAAGCCCAGCCAAACTCGACGCAGACATCAGCAGGGAATTTGACAAGCTGTGCAATGCATTATCTCATCCCTGCAGCAGTTTTCACCCACGTCTTGTCCCATCAGAAGCCAGTTTCCTCACTAAAAATGTCAGACCATCTCACAAGGGGATGTTCAAAAATATCTCATCGCTTTACTGAATCTTGTGTTGTTCATAACTTCTCAGCAAGTTTGGTTTTTTTATTGTTTCAGCATATTGACAGTTCACCCTTCCCTGTGACACTGAACAATCACTTGGGTACTCAGCAGCAGTGAAGGAACATTTTTAAACTTGTCTTCCCTGCCTCCAGGGCCTGGTGGCTGTTGGTAGCAAAGTGATACCTCACACTGACACAGCTGAAATCCACTAATAATCTCCTGCTGGGATGTTGCTTTCTCACCCATTGCACACTGTTCCAGCAGCAGAACTACTGAGTAGCTTCCTGCCAAAATGAATGCCACTGGGAACTCCATCTGTCCTTCCTTGGGCTTTTCAGCACAGAGTGCCTTGGACAAAAAAAAATGGCATCAGGAGAGCAAAAAAGGCTGGTAAGAAGCCCATCTCTGACCCTGTAATTCCAATGAGTCTTTCATAACACACAGGGAAGTCAATTGACACTGGGGAAGACAAGGAGGAAAGGGGGACCATGTGTCTCACCTCCATGGCTGTCAACACATCTCTGACTTGTTAGAAAACCCGGTTCTTAGCCAAGATGCTCTCTGTTGTCACATTTCTGAGCAAGACCTAGAGGGCACAGCCTTGTACTGGCAGTCCTTGGTTGTGTGTGAGATCCTTGCTGACTCCACAGACAGCAACAAAACAGCCTCGAGAAGTGCAACCAGAAGAGAGATGTGACTTGGAGTTGCTCTGACAAGGCTAACCCACTGAAAACCCAAAGTCCTGCAGTGCTCTCAAATATAATTCTCAGAAATCTCAGCAGTGACTTTGTATCCATCCCTCCCACTCTAAATATATCTCCAATTTTAGCACAGTGCCAGCACAGTGGGGTGCCTAATGCAGAACATATGTCCATCTGTATTTTAATCCTGGAAAAATGTACTCAGGCTTGAGATGGGATGTTAGAAAGTGGCTGGTCTGTCACCCAGGTCCCCAGTCTCTTCCAAATGCCAAGTGTGCTGGGGAAAGGTGGAAACCCACTGACCTCTAATAATAAAAGCCATCCCCAGAATTGCATCTGGTGCCTGAAGGAAATTTATGTCATTCAGCTGTGCAGGAGAGACTCTTAAAGCTTTCCATTAGATAATCCCACCCCAGAATCCTTATGGTAAGGCAGAATTCAGTGCCTCTGCTGTGGTTTCACTGGGGAATGCCTCCATCACAGCCTACAACCCAATATTTGGGACAGCAGCTTTGCTTTCCCCCATTGGAGCTCCACAGCTCAGTGCCAACATTTGCTCTATCACCTCTGTTCCCATGTTCTTCATGCACAGTTCCTTCTGAACAGCCTCTTGGCATCCCATCTCTATTGCTGAAAAAAGTGGAGTCTGCAGAAACCTCAAGGATTTTCCCTTTACCAGACCACAAATAAGTTCCTTCCTGAAGCCCTTTCCATCTTGCTCAACATATCAGATAATGAACCACATCAAAGTCCTCCCTCTCTCACTTCATCTCCCTCTGCTTTTCCTTCCCCTGTATCCATTAAATTACACAAACCTGCTCCAGGAACAGGTTCACAGCTGGTTTTTGGGATCACTGCACAAAACCTAAGCAAAATCCATGAGGTGAAGCCAAACATCTGCGCACCTCATCTTGTTTTTTGATTCCCAGGGCAAAGCCAGGAGCCATAGCTGCTTTGTAGTCAGGGAGGATATAAAGGAACAAATCTCTGCTCAAAAGAGCTTTTAAATAGGATCTGAGCTAAGGTGTGTAAGTCACATCACCTGGACTGTCAGGTGTGGCTTTGCACACCCTGTTAGCACAGGTGATAACTGTAATAAGCTTCCTACAAACCCTAAATTAATGTTCATATTCTGCAAAGGGGTCCCTGTCCTGGGCTGAACCTCTGTTTGGGACAGCCAGTACTTCCCAGGAAAACACTGACTAATATTAGCAGTGGGAACCGCAGAAGGGCTGTCGTGAACAAAGTTCAGAGGCTGAAAAAAAAAAGATTTGTAAGCAGAAACAATAACTTTTATTAAACTAACTGGTGCATCTACAGAAAGCAGACAAGCTGTTGGTACACAGGCTGCTTCTGCCTGAAGCAGATGCCCTAAACCTGCTATTCAGCCTTCAAAACTCAACCTGATTTTGAGCAATCACACAGATTGTAACCAGTTGCTAAATCTGGCAGGAAAACAGGGCTTCTTTGTTGTCCCAAGTGCATATGAGATTCAGGATGCTTGCCAGGGGAGGGAGAATGTATGTCTGTGAGTGTGATGTGTTGGAGTGACAGGGAGAAAGCAAAATGTTTTGTGTTTATTTTTGTCTGGGGTCAGTGTTTACTCAGAAGGAAGGCAATAAAAACTCAGGCAAACAAACAGAAAATAATCAGGTTTCCTGGTGGCTTGGAACTGCCTGTGCCTGCAGGTGCTGAGGGAAGCTGGCATGATCCTTAGTCTCATTAGTCCTCATTAGAAATGTGAGGGCCCAGTGCCCTTGGCCCCTTATCTGTAAACCAGTGTGGGGCTGGGAAAGTCACAGCTTCCAGCACCTAAGGGTACAAGTCAACACTCCAGGGAGAGTTCACTGAAACCTAGATTAAACAACTCTGCCTTTGACTGAAGATATTTTTAGACTGAACTTTGTTTCACTGTAGAGTCTCCCACAAACTCTCAGCTTGATCCTTCCACCAGCTTGGAAACCACCAAAAGAGAAAAGACAAAGACAAGGCTCCCGACAGGGTCCCTAAAGTCGTGTCCATGCAGTTCTGCACAAGGCTGAGCTGCTTAGACATACCCAGGACAATGAGGAAAGGACAAAAAAGTCCTCAACTGGGTGTCTTACCCCAACCTACATATCACAGAATCACAGAATACCAGCTTGGAAGGGACCTCTTGCATCATCTGGTCCAACCTTTCTTGGCAAAAACACCATCCAGACACAATGGTCCAGCACCCTGTTCAGAAAAATCATGGAAGTATCCAGTGTTGGAGAGTCCACCACTTCCCTGGGAAGATTATTCCAATGGCTGATTGTTCTCCTTGTGAAAAAATTTCCTCTTGTGTCCAATTGGAACCTCCCCAGGAGTGACCTGTACCCATAACCCCTCATCTTCTCCAGGTGACTCCTGGTAGAAAGGGAGTCTCCATCTTTGGAGCCAGCCTTTAAATACTGGAACACTGTTGATAAGGTCTTCCCTCAGCCTTCATTTTTCAAGGATGAGCAAACCTCATTCTCTCAAACTTTCCTCACATGGCAGCTCCACAACCCTTGGATCATCTTTGTACCTTTTTCTGGACCCTCTCCAGCCTGTCCACATCTTTTTTCGTATAGGAGGGACCAAACTGAACACAGGATTCCAGACATGGCCTGACAAGCCCTGAGTAGAGCAGGATAATGTCTTTTATCTCTGCTGGTGATGCCCTCGTTGGTGCAGCCCAGCATCCCTTTGCCTCTCTGCCACAGAAGCTCCCTCTTTGCTCACAGTGAGCTTGTAGTCCCACAGGACCCTTCCCACAGAGCTGTTGATCGCCCCATCCAGATCACTTATGAAGATATTTAAGAGTGTTGGGCCCAATATCAATCTTTGGGAGTCTCCACTTAGAGCCCTGAGAAGACTTTGATTCATTGCACTGAGATGAATGCAAACACACAGAATCTCCTTTGCCCCAAAATATCTGTGTTCCTGAGCTCCAGACCCAGAAAGAGTGAGCCATGAAGGAAGATCAATCAGCCTGGGATGGGCTGAGTCCATATTGCCCCAGATCCTGAGCTTCAGGCCTAACTGGTCTCCTTCTTTTCTCCTTTGGAGCAAAGAAGTTTCCAGGTGTTCTGTCACCTTCCAGCCTGCAACAGATTTCCCTTCCCACAAGGCCCCAGAGAAAAAGAAATCTGTGTCCACCTGCCTGTACAAGCCCTGGAGACATCTCTTGGGTAAGCAAGGAAAAGTCCAAGGGTAAAATTTAATCCCTAATGTAATTCTTCAATTAATCACTTCATCTGCAATTAGGCTAAAGAAGGCTGATCAGCTGTCTGGGTCAGACCTCCCACCTACCAGGCTTCATCTTAATCAAGACACAGAGAGTGATAAGGGTTAGTCTGCAGTGAAGGGAACTCATTTCTAAATGGTAATTAGTGATATCTGTGTTTAAAAAAAGACAGTTGTGCTTCCTCTCACAAGTTTGTTGCTTCAAGCAGCTCAGTTCCAGTGAACCCAACACAACCCAATCTGCCCATTAGTTCACAGGATGGTTTTCTGGGGAGATGTGACTGTGCATGAGGCTATTCTATCTGCACATTTACGCTGTGCTTATCTCTGATGTGACAGCTTGTGAGAGCAGCACACGTGGCCACAGCATCTCCAGGGCTCCACAAGATGCCACAGATTTATTTATTTCCATTGCACCTTCAGAACATCCTGAAGATCAGAGCTGTGCTGGGATCAGTAAACATCCTGCAGAAAGCAGGAGACCCCAGAGGCAGAAAGACTACAAGGCAAGGTCTGATAAAGCACAATAGGTGGATAAACGAGGTGGAAGGGGAAAATTACAGAGACACTGCACTGGAGTATATAAAACTTCTCCAGGGAAACAAAATAATGTTGCAGGAGGCAGCAGTGTAACTACTGCCCCTCTGACCATCACACCACCAGGGCTGGGATCAGCATCTTTTAGGGAAGTTGCTGATTAATTCCCTGCTGGCAGAAGTAATCTTTCCTTGTTTCCGGAACTGCTTCACAGAACTGGAGAGAATTTCACCCTGTTAGGGGGAAAACTTCTAGGGAAGCTTCTAGGCTCCCATGAAAGGGAGTTTGCCTGGTATCCACCTCTCTGTTTTGGGAGGACATGTTCAAAAGGAGAACAGAGCTCGTGAGGGATCCTCCTTGCACAAATTCTGCCCCCTCACCAGCACAGAGATCAGGGCACTGGAGCTTTCTGGGAAGCCACCTGGTCCAAGCTCTGATTCCAAAGGGCAGAGGAGAAGACAGCAGATCCCGTATGCACCTGCAGCATATCTCATCTCAGAGGAGGGATATGATGAATTGTTCTTAGTTTCTCACTGGTTTATGGTTTGGTCAGTGACAATTTGGCTCTCTAGATCACATGTATATATATAATATATATATTATATTATATATGTTCAGAACATACAACATTATGTATTTTATGGGAGTTTTTTATATTATATACACTCAGAACACCTAAATATCAGCATAGCCCAAACAAACTCTAATCCAAGGACCCACAGGTACCATTACTGGCACTGGCAGAGGTGACAAGCACCTTGCTTGGCAATAGAAGTTTCCAGCTCTGTGCTGAGTCATCTCCTTCTCTGAGTCATCTTACAGAATGGCACACAACTTACTCTTTGTAATGCTTTTCTTGGGCTGTCCATGCTGAAAGCAGGGATGAATCTAACAGTGTCACTATTTAGGATAAAGCTGCCTGGATTTGATGGGAAGAGAAGACACACCAGCTCTGGGATTCCTCTCCTGCTGTCACAATTAAATCTACGTGAAAAGACAATTTTAAAAAATTACCTGACTGAAGTAAATTGCCCAGAGTTTGACAGTGGAGGTGGAATTATTTCAATAGAAATATCCTCTGTAAAACCAGCCAACCCCATCTGGGTTTACCCAGTCACAGAGAGCTCTATCAAACCACACACGACTCCTGTGAGTCTTTGCTGAGAAGCAGCACCAGCTGGGAACATACCAGAGGGGTGAGATCTGGGTAAAAAAACCTGCAAAACTTCAAGTTCCACCTTCCCAAACTTTGCAGTGAGCATGGGTCAGGTCAGCCTGCCCTTTCCCACACAATTTAGAGGTTAGGACGAGGTGGGACACATCCACCCACATCACAAAGGGGCTGCACCAAGATGATGCTCATGCCTTTCATCATAGACATGGAAGATCTTCGTCTCAGGAAAGAGTTAAATTAGGAGCATGACGCTTTTTTTGAGGAAGATGTTTCTTTTGAACATGAAGGATAATACCTGCAATCACACGGCACAATGGATGTTTTCTGCTAGTCAGGATTTTGCATAATAAGACTTTTCATTTGGCAAGGAAAAAATTATTCTCTGCTCTAAAAAAAAAAGGAAAGGAAAAAGTAAAAAATGTGTTTTCCATTTAGGCTTTCATAGAGAGAGATTATAAAGAAAAAAAAATCTCCTTTTAAACACAATCATTTCATTCAGTTCATTTTAACTGTTATGAATTGACACTAACAATTGAAGAGTGTGGCATCTTTTTCTCCCCTTTCTTCCTGTGCTTTCCTGCTTTTGTGAAGGTCAAAGCAATGAAGCTTTACTCTTTCCCCCATGATTAGCTGGTTGGAAGCCCAGGGGACGAACTGGCTGAACTGTGGTTTCAAAGGCAGGATGCTGAGGAGAGAGCAAAGAAGAAACACTTAGGTGACATATCTTCAGATGAAATGTGAGGCTGGGGGACATTCAGCCCTTGCTCACTGCAGAAAGTGTGTTAAACCAAGTGAATTTTGCCTTTTTTGCTTACCTTTAGTGACCCCTGGTTTGATCAGCACAGAAATGGTCCAGCTGAAGCCCTCTAGCACCCTGGAGTATTTATGGTACCTTCTCTGGAAGATTCGACTTCAAGAGTGTGACAATCTACAGAGTAAGGTGACAAAGTGGGTTATGAGCAACATTGCCTTGGAAATGGATTTATCTCACCTGAGTGCAGTAGTCAGGTCCAGGGCTCACTTCCATAGCCCATGGCAACCTAGGAACCATCTCCCCCTAAATTTATTTTTGGGTGTTATGTGAGACCACTTAGAGCATCCTGCCTGGCTGCTGATCCAGAAGGTCACAGGTTTCCCAGGGGCAGATCTCCCTTCTCCCTCTTCCTCCCCTCCCCTCTCCTTCCTCCTCATTTACTTCCCTCTCTTCCCATGTGAGCTGTGCTTCCTGGGAGGAGAGCAACTCTTTCCCTCTGAGATCCTCATCCCTCACTGTGGTATTCCCAGCTGGAACCTGCAAATGCCATAACACTACAAATAATAAAAACATGCTAGAAAGGCACAGAACTCTTAACACATCATCTCATCACACAGGCTGCTCCAAGGATAATGCAGAAACCTTCCCCAAGTAATTCCGCCCCCTCCCCTCATCTCTGTCACTTCTTAATATCTCCATTTTTCATCAAAACATTCCATTTGCCTAAAACCACAGATCTCACATCTAGGCTAATCATCCTATAGCGATGGATCTCATCTGTGTGTAAGACAATATCTCAATTGAAGTGCCACTGTTTTTAAAGGAGCTTATTGTGTTTTCATCCTAACAATCTTTCCCTCCTACTGTCAGGCAGCTATTATTGTTACTCATTTAATGTAAGAATAAGTGCTGATAAATGGAAGAAAGCCTGTGGAATGGCACCCTGCCAAAAGCAAAAACCCGCGGTTTTCCCTTCCTCCAAAAGCATTTCAAACACCATGGTTTGTCACCAAGCTGGTCAGCACAGGAACGGGGTATTTTCAGAGTCAGACACCAAAAGAAAGTCACCCTGTCTAAATCTGGGCTTCACTGGTATGGGCTGAGTGCTGGGGGACTTGTCTAACCTCCCCTGTGCACTGAGGTGGAGATGAGTGGGTGTTTGTCCAGCATGTGTCCTCTTTTTGAGGTCAGGTGAGACGAATCGTGACCTAGGGGTGTTTGAGGGGAGGCATTACGAGAGGAGGCACACATGAACTCTGTAAATGTTTCATTCCCACCCTGCCATCTCATTCAGGCTCCTCCGTCCTGCCAAAATTTCTTCACTGATCCACCCCTTGAAATGAAATATTGGAATGCACAGTATTAGAATTTTCTCTGAAAGTATCTGGTTAATGTTTTGCCATCCTCCTACATGAGTGTTACCTCAACTTTCCCTAATTCTAAATTTCTACTCACCATTTCTCTTTTTTTTTCTGCATCAGAAAAAATAGTTTCCCAAATGAAATAGATCCATAACAAATCACCACACTAAAAAACATCTTCTAATATTAATTACAAATTGGGCTGTTGGCTGCAGAGAACAGCACATAAACTTTTGGCTGAAGACTCTTACAACTGAACACAACAGTAAATACCCCTGTAATTCTCTCTTTCCAGTACTGATTCATTCCCATTTCCCACTCTTTCTGTGTGTTTGTGAGCTGGAATGACTGACCCTCTCTGCAAACATCTTTGCCAGGACAGACACAACCTGGCAACCTGCTGAAGTTGTCAGTTGGCTCCTGTTGTGTTCCCTCTCGGGGGATCTCACAGACAAAACCTGCCAAAGTGAACAATTTTCTGTCTCATCACAACATCGAAATCCCACAAGTGATTTTCAAGGGGAAAGGTGAGCATTTCATGCTTCCCCCTCCTGTATTGCATGGTATAAGTAACTCATGTTTTGGGAATTCAGCTGCTCCTGTCGAGATTCTTGGACTTAAGCAGTGGCAAAAATCTAATGAATGGTGATTTCCTGATGGAAATTAATTACAAATGCATCTGATAAATTTGCAGTTTAAATTGTTACATTTGAGCACCTCTCACAGGCATTCAAAGGGGACAATTCTGAAGCAGGATTTTGGCAAGTCCTTACAGGAAATATCGAGGCTGAACCCATGCAGTCCCATGGATGACTAGAGAAAAAAAAGAATAGCTGATGGTGTGGGTTTGATTTTTGAGGAGAGGGGTTGAAGCTGATGTCTTTCTCTGACTTATTCAACTGCCATGGGCAATGGCAAGGCAGATGGGCTGACTATAATTTCTAGAATGAATGAATGAATGTAAAACTTGATAAAGAGCTGACTGATTGGAGGCACTTCTCAGCTAATGACCGTCAATTAATGCTAATTTCCAATGAGCAGCAGAGAAAATAATGGATTCCTGCTGGCTACCCTGTGCTGTCTACACAGATCAAATTACTTCCTTGTCTGCATGGCTGCATAAAACAAAGAGTGTCAAATATCAGAGCATAATTCAGACACAAGGCTGATGAATCTGGAGCATCCTGCTTGTGTTTACCATGAGACACTGTGCATGGGGTCGTGGTTTACTGGTGGACTTGGCACTGCTGGATTAGTGGTTGGACATGATCTTATAGGTCTTTTCCAACCTTAGTGATTCTGTGATTCTATGTTTTTTCTTAAAAAGCTTCCCCCTCTCAGCAGAAATGATTTCAGTAGTGCTGAGAAATTTTCTTGGACGTTTCTGGGGGAACCTCTGAAGATTTTGTTTCCTTTGAGCCCAGGCAGCCTATAAACAATAATAATCAGCTCAGCTGTGCCACCTTTCCAGGAGCCAGTTTGTGCTGTTCCCAGCTGGGATCAGGGGAGATGTCAGTGTATGTGCTGCCTGGCACTAATTAGGAAGTTCCTGATGGGTTCTGTGATCATCACCTTTTTGGAGCGGGGATCACGAACCCATAAAATTTAACAAACAGCCTTTTCTCATGCAAACTGGCTGGCATATGCTGTTCCGAGTGAGAAGGATGGAACTGAATCGGGATCTTCCTGAGAGTACCTTAGGAATGTGAAGGAGGCCAGATGGAACGAAATAACACCGAAGAGCTGAGATGTCACATTTAGGGGAGCTTCTAAATTTTTTTAGCGCCTTGGAAAATGTGTTTTGCGCGGCCCTTTGCTACTAAAACCTCCTTGCTGGTCACACATCTCCTCGGCAGACAGTGAAAAGAATGGGGAAAAGCTCGACATATCCCGGTCATCGGCAAACAAACACAGATAACCACAACAGCTCCTCGGGAAAGATTAGCTCTGTGCACTCTCCCCCCTGTGTTTTCAGCCGACTAATTACCACCATTTTTCTCCCTGTCAGCTTACAAACACGCTCATTGCCGTGGGACATGGCTTTTGTTGCACAGAGTTAGAGTGTGAATGAGTGAATTCCAAGACAGTGCAGGAAAAGCAGAGTTGGCAAAGACCACGTTCCCCTCCCACATTCCTCTAATTGCTGTGGGTCAGCTAAAGAAAAGGGGGAAAATTGTTGCAAACGTGGCCAAACGAGACCTGCAAATGCAAGAATAGAAACTTGTAGGGCTTCTGTGAAAAACCTTCCAATTGACAAAGGCTGGGACAGCCGCAGGGAGGAATATTCAGTTCAGAGTAAATACCTGGCCGGTATCTGCCTCCAGGTGAGTTAAGCACCTTCAGACCGTCTGAAACCAGCAGAGATCTGATGAAATTTGGTCAGAGGGTCCTGAGGCACAGCTCAGGCACGAGCCAAAACAGGCCAGATGAATCATGATGGGAAAGAGATTATTTTCCCTTTTGACAACAAAGGACTCTACAGTGATTAACTCAGCCATTTGCTTTGTTAGGATGGACAGTTGCTTCCTATATATTGGCTTTATTTTACTACAGTCCCGATTTTTCTCACTGTATCGACCATTTAATTCCTCTTTGCAGTGTGACCAAACACTTGTGATGTTCCTAAGAAACTCAGTCATTCCGTTTCACTCACTGTTACACTGCTTGAAATCCCATTATTACGGGGAATCTCAAGTGTCTTTGAAAGAAAAAGATAAAGCACAGCAAACTTTTTTTTTTTTTTAATCCTTTTTAACAGCTTTCATTATTTTGGAAAGAGTTTTAACTTTAACGTTTAAAGTCTGGCCTGTTCAACCATCATCTCTAAGGAGCAGCTGACATGAGCTCCAATCTGACAGATTTCGCAGGTCCTGTTATCTTTTCCTTGGAAAAAAAAAATTCTCCATCTACTGACAAAAATATGCTGAGAAATTCTAAATCCTGACAAGCGTCTTCATTTCTGTTGCTTTTCTCAAAAAAAAAAAAAAAAAAAAAAAAAAAAAAAAAAAAGAGGTCAAAGCCTTCAAGTTATTGAAAGAAACAGAATAAATATCCTCCTTTGGGACATCCAGTGATTCCCCAGGAAAACATTCTCTTCTGCACCTCCATCAGTAGCAGAGTGGCCTCCTGAGTGTTCCTGTGAAAATGATGATCTGTGGGGACTTTTGAATCACATGGAAGTAATTGGCTGTATTTTCTATGAGCACACCTCTTACACTCGCTCTCATATCAAAGAATATTCAAGTTAGGTGCTTAAATGTAGGTTTTTGTTGCCTTTTACACAGCTTTGAGGCATTCAGGATACCCACACAGGGAAGGGAGACTTGAGACTTTAGGGACTTGTGCTTCCCCGGATCAAATGTTGGAAACTGCTGGGGCAGAGCATCTCAGAACACATGAAATAATTTATGTTTAATCCACTGAGCCAAGGCCTCACTGTCTTTCCAAATCAGTCCCACAAACACCAGCGAGACCCTTTGCAGACCAGGTTAGCTCAGAGCTGTATCCCAGTGCACTGCTCACTGTGCTTTGTATCCCAAAGTTATCGGGATCTGCTCCACAGCAAGATGAATCAGAGCTGGAAGGATCAGCCAAGGCAGCAAGGAGGAGGAATATGGAGTCGAAACTTGGAAATAATTTACAAGCACATGGCTGGGATTGTGCCACCTCTGTGGATTGCTGTTGGATAAACAGCCCCATTTGTTTCAGAAACACCATGTTTCCACTTTGCAAAAGCGCAGTGAAACACGCTCTACTAAATAGACACAATCCAGCCTCCCTCACAAAGGGAGACGTCAGGAGCTCATTACCAAGCATTAGAAAGATTGTGACATAAATTCTGCTTCTTTCTGGGAGAAACACTGGGATTTATTGACTGGTGAAGCTGGAGCTTCTCCATCCCTGGAGGTTTTTAAGCAGGTGTTAGACATCCCAGAGTAACGTGACCACTTTATTTCATACAAGAAAGATTTAAAGGTTGGCTCGTTTGGATAAAGCTGTCTTCATGCAAAAACCTGCAGGCAAAAGAAATGCAGTGCCACTGCTTCCTCTGCAGGATTGTGCCAAGGTAACACAGAAGAGAGGGATGTGCCTAGCCAGGATGAGTCACTGATCTCTGTTCAGCCTTTCAGAAAGAACTGGCCACTATATATATATATAAAACTCTTTTAAAATCATTCTTGGAAGTATTAAAGCACTATAATCTATGTGTCCTGTCCTTACCCCTACACACATACAGGAAAGTGGATGGAAAGTTGGGTCTAATTTCCAGCAGTGTGTTAGTGTTTTATAACATGGAGGAAAGTTGTTCTGCACCTTGGTTTCCCTGCTGGTGAAACTGCAGATACCGGCACTGGCCTTCCCTTCCCAATCCTCTGCCAAGGAGCAGCAAGAGTGGGACAGCCCTGCAGGGGCTTCGTGGGGGATTCAAAGCCGAGGACTGCAGTGGTTTGTAGTGCCACCACTTTGATACTGCATATAGAGATGCCTAAGAATGTGCATTGGGATGTTTTCCCAGGCTCCAGTGATCTGCAGGGCCGGGGTGCCTGAGGGCTCCTCCACATGCAGCAGCTCTGGTTTGTGTGATGGCAGGATCTCTCCCTCCTGTGCCACTGTCCTGTGCCAGCAGATCAGACATGGGTGCAAGGATGGCACAACCACAGCAGGGGCTGAGTCATGGAATCATAAAATCATGGAATGGTTTGAGTTGGGAGGCACCTTAAAGCTCATTTTGTTCCACGGACACTTTCCACTAGACCAGGTTGCTCCAAGCCCTGTCCAGCCTGGCCTTGAACACTTTCAGAGATGGGGAATCTCAGGGTCAGGTAGGAAGGGAAATATCTGCATTTCTGGGTCTGGAGGCTGAGCAGGCACCTGCTCGAGGATCACACCCCACAGCCCCGTGTCAGGACTGGGGCTGGCATTTCACAGGGCAGACACTGGTGCAAGTGGAGGCTGCTTGGAACACAGCACAGACACCCCCACGAAACACCACGGCAGAAAAGCTCTGACCTAAGCAAATTTGGAGGACTGGAAGATCAGTCTCTCTTCTGCCTGAGTATATTCTTCAAGATCAATGGGGAGAGCCTGGTTCCACTCCAGTGGAAGCCACGGCATTAAAGTTCCATTGACTTCAACAGCAGAACAACAAAGCCCTGGCACTTCAAAGGTTTCTTTTATGGTGCTCATCCCATTAATAAGCACCATCTGCTCCTTTCAACGGGAGAGCCATCCACTGATTTGCTGACAGCACTTCACTCTCCAGGGACACAGCCCGTGTTTATATAACCATGGCAGTTCGCCTGCACGGGCGGAGAGGGCAGTGACAGCTTCCCCCTGCACAGGAGGAGCCCTGGAGTAACAACAGGGGATTGAGCTTTCAGCAGGGGCGTTGTGCTTCTGTGGAAAACGTCCTCGTGGTTTCAGTTCTGCAGCAAAACCTGCTAACTCAGCCCAGTCCACGGAGCAGGAGGCGAGAGCTTGGGTTCACATTAAATGAGACTCGCTGTCACACGATTGCCATCTGTATCAGTCAGGGAGCTGGAGCAGTTCTTTGTGCAGCCCAGAATGAAGCAGCTGAAGAGCATCCGCTCTCTTTTTAAAGCTGGGACAACTCAGAGTGTAAAAGCAATTTTTTTTTTTTAGACTAAAAATTGTAGAAATTGGAGGTATTCAAGTCACCTGGACATGGTCCTGAGCAACTATCTCTGGGTGGCCCTGCTTGACAGGGGGGTTGGACCAGATGACCTCCAGAGGTCAACCCCCTTCCAACCTCAACCAGTCTGTGACTCTGTGAAATCCTTTTAAATACAGTAATTAACTATCTGTTGAACTCCACTCAGCTTTCCTGGAGAACGATTTGATATCACCATAGACACCCCAGGGCTTTATATATGCACACACAAACTAAATCTATTCATGGCCTGAGAAGCAAATGGTAGAAGAAGTAAGAAAACCAGTCTTGCTTTGAATTCTCAATAAGAGATTACTAGCAAAGTGAGACAGACACAGGTACCAGTGATGTGCTCAGGTGCACCACTGCTCCACTGGGCTTCTCTTCATTGAGGGGGAAGAAATATTCCAGATACTTGCCTTAATTTTGTGTCAACTGGTGATTTTCTGAGCCTAGTGCTGATACTGGCTGCATGACAGGATCTTAGGATCACAAGGTAGTTCAGGCTGGAGGGGATCTCAAGTGGTCTGAGGGCAGAGAAGGTTTCTCAGGGCACTGAGAATCTGCGGGGATGGACAGGGCACTACCTCACTGGGCAGCTGTTCCTGCTCTTAACTGGAGATCAGGAACATGCTGGACAATGTGGGACTTGGTGGTGGCACTTGTGGCACTCTGCTTGTCACTGGCTGCTGGTTGGACACTGAGTCACTGAGCCATGCCCTTACCAATGAATCTTGGAATCATTAAAGTTGAAAAAGACCTCTAAGATCGAGTCCAACCATTAACCCACCACTAAACCATGTCCCAGGTGCCACATCCACATGTTTATTGAACCCTTGCAGGGACAGTGACTCCACTGCTTCCCTGGGCAGCCTGTTCCAATGCCTGACCACCCTTTTAGTGCAGAAATTTTCCCAAATATCCAATTTAAACCTCTCCAGGCAGAAATTAAGACTGTTTCTTCTTGTCCTATGACTTGTTACCTGGGAGAAGAGACCCGATCCTCCTTTTCTCCAGGCTGAGCCCCCCCAGATCCCTCAGTAGCTCCTCATCAGACCTGTGCTCCAGACCCTTCACCAGCTCTGTTCCCTTTTCTGGACCCACTCCAGCCCCTCAATGTCCTTCTTGCAGTGAGGGGCCCAAAACTGAACCAGGATTCAAGGTATATTGATTATTCTGCAGATAAATAGACCCCATTTATTTCTCTGGCTGTTCCTGGATGATAACAGCTCTCTTGCCCTACTGTGGTGGTTACAAACAAGATTTCAAGAGCTTCAAATTAATTGCACAGCGAGTGAAATGACCCATTCAAGGAGCAAAGCTGCTTGGGCTGTTTTCACATCTACTCTGCTCTTGCAAAAGATTGGTGTTGAATGTCAGCATTCTGTTAATTTTGAAAGCCAGTGCTTGCTCAAGGTTTTGCTTTAAATAAAAGCAAGGCTTGGCTTGCTCCAAAGAAAATGGGAGAGCGTGAGAGATGAGTGAAGGTGTTTCTAATGCCATTCAGAGCTACAGCTGCCTGACAGCACATCGCAGCCCACACTGACTGAGCTGATAACAAGGAAAACAAGGATAACAAGGGCTTTTTTTTTCATTCCCAGCCCTCCTTTGAAGTAGCATATAAAATACAAGAACCAGGATGCCACTCGTTTTCTCCACCTCTAGAAGCAGTGTAAGAAAACAAGACAACAAACCTTCAAATGCCAGTGGTCTCCTCTCCCCTGAGCAGGCACCCAGCAAATCCCCGTGACTGCTGTAAACTCACACTGCCCACAGCTGTGCTCTGCAAACGTGGGCACTTCACCATGACCCCTCACCTGGGCAAGATACTAAATATTTATAAACAGCTGGCAAAACGTTTATAAACAGCTGACATCTTTGCTGGGTGTTTCATGATGCGAAGCCTGGAGGGTGCAGAAGTACCAACAGCGCTCTGGGTGTCTCCTTTCAGGGTGGTGACTGAATCAGGAGGAATATAAGAGGTACTGGTCCTAAATATCCTGGAGCCAGAGGGCTTACAGACATTTTCCTAAAACATTTGGCTTCCATGTCATGCTGGAAGGATTTCCACCCCATTTTTTCATCAGTAAGTTTGGTTTTTAAGGCTTGTTGGCTGAAATCCATAGGGTTTCTAGCTGTTGGCTAAAAGGCTCACCCTAAATATAGCTTTGATGGATGAAGACTTTAATTCCTCTGTCTTTTCACATGATTTAAAAGAGATAAATTTGTGGACTACTCACTAGGTCCCTGAGGAAGTCACAAAAGCTGATGAAAGGCCTTGCTTGGATTCTTCTCTTCACCAGTCAGTTGGTCCTCTGTAGATGGATAAAACCACTCCTAAACTGTGAGTATTTTGCTTGGTTTATTTTCTTCACCAGCTTGTTGGTCCTCTGTAGATGGATAAAACCACTTTGAAAATGTGAGTGTTTCTACCCTCCAAAAATGACTTCATTTTCCTTATTAAGTAAACTTGTAGACTTTAAGAAATAGAAATCTTGTTTATTTTTTCTCAGGTGAAGGAGAATAAATGGTTCTTGAGGAGGGTGATAGAGAGGTTCAGAGGGATTAAACCAAACTGCATCTAAAAGAAGAAGCAACAACTGCCCCATGCCAAAGGAAGCTTGTCTTTTAAGCACAGGCTGAGGATTTCAGTGTGAGGTTGCTGTTTTCCTTGGTCCAGGGGAGTGAGTGATGCTTCTCTCCTAGGATGTATTTTTACTACATGGAGGATGTATCTAAGAAGCAATGCAAGGAGGAAGGAAATGTTCTCTACACTAGAAGGCAAAGCAAGAGAAAGCAAGACCAGTGATGTGGCAGAGTAGTCGAGTGAAGGCTCTCGGCCAGGCATGACAACAGGACACAGCGATTATCTGGATGATTATGTTAGATTTATTGCTAATACAGTACCTTAATATTACCAATGCAGTGTCTAAATAACTACTCTATGATCTATATAGTTTAGATTATAGATTATTTCATTTCATAGAGATTATTTTGGGTTATAGTAAAGTTGGGTTACTATCCCTCCTGTTGATTCGTGAGCTTCAGTGAGATCCCTTTGCTGTCTGAACTTCTCAGAGAACTCCAGGTGCAGCTTGGCCACAGTCTCAGATTTGATCTGAGTCTGTGTCTAAAGGATTATAATATCAGCAGGTTTACTGTCTCTGGCCCTGCAGAACTCACAATTACAAAGCAATGTGGTGCCTATGGAGCTATTTTAGGATTTCCCCTCTGTATTTGACAAGATTTTAGTGCTTTCTACTCACCCATCCAAAAGTGAGTATTCCCTGACTTTCAGCTTGATATGCCCTGCAGGTATCCCTGCCAGGTGTGGGATCCACCCAGAAGCTGCCTGCAACCTTGTCACAACAGTTTTCCTGGCTGGCCCAGTCTCTAGCAACATTTTATCCCGTTTTTCACCACAGTCAACCACAAACAGTTCATCTTCCCTATTTCTGGAATGCATTATTTATAGGAGCAGCCAGACAGCTCCTTCTGCAGTATTCACTTGCTGTTCATAGAATCATAAAACAGTTTGGGTTGGGTTAGGGTTGTTCCACTCCCCTGCCATGGGCAGGGACACCTTCTACTATCCCAGCTTGCTCCAACCCTGTTAAACCTGGCCTTGGGCACTTCCAGGGATGGGGCATCCACAGCTTCTCTGGGCAACCTGTGCCAGGGCCTCACCACGCTCACAGTGAAGAATTTGTTCCTAAAATCTAATCTGAACTTACTTACTTTCTGTTTAAAGCCAAAGGGTTCTTATCGTGGTACAAACCACCTTGGCTATGTGTGGAAAGGGAGAGTAGGGGGTGTTTGTGTGGGGTGTACACAAAGATTCAACTCTCTTTCATCACACAGGGCAGGTCTGGGCATTTAGTTACACATTTATCAGCAGCTTTCCCACAGCTGTTCACAGCTCTCAGGGCTGTTTGCAGCGGGGCACACTGGGCTTCCCCCGAGCCCTGCACCCTGTGGCACGGCAGGTCAGAGGAGGCACAACACCTCCTTGGCCTCCTGGTGAGGAAATTCACACCTGCCTCTTTCCTTTAGTCTCCATTGACAAATCCCAGGGAGGAGTGGGGTGGGTAAGAGTCAGGGGAAGAAGGGAGCCAGCACATCAGGCTTTGGTCCTTCAGGGACCTGCTGACAGCGGGATTTACTTGGCAATCCGTGCAGGGCTGCCTGAGCCAGGCTTTCCAGGTAGCATGCAGAAAACGAGTCAGGCAGGTCTGGGGTGTGATTCATCTCAGCCTAAGGCAGATGTCTAAATTAGAGCAGATGATTCATGGCCTTGAAATTCCTTCACTGAACATGAGCTTCTCTCACTACCAGGGAGCCTGCCTCTGTTGCAGGGATTTGAAAGCAAAGGCTTCCCCTTCTTGGAAATGCCACTTCCCTCCAGACAGGGAAACTGAGGCACCAGCACAGGGCAGACTCATGATTAGGCTTTATTTTTATGATCTGGACTTGGAAGACACCTGCCAGTCCCAGGGATACCTCTCTGGTTCCCTCTCAGTGGGATGTGGGGACTGAAACACATCAGATTACAAGTAGCACTCACCACTCGAGCAGCTACCGCTTCATGGCACGTGATTAGTGGCAGGGAGGACCTACGGGGTTTGTTGAGGAGGAAGGATGAGGCCAGGAGAGTGAGAGCATTGGCCAGCAGCTGTTGTGTTAGAAAGGCACTGGGAAGGCTGCTCTGTTACGCAGCAGAGCTGTGCTGCCTTACACCAACCTCCAAGAGGTTGCTGTGCTGATGATGTGCTATTCAACCTTGGGTGTGCCATTCAGGCATTTCTAGTTGGGGTTCTGGGGCCTTGTTTTTATGTTGTCCTGTAATGGGATTGTTGTTTTGGGAAAGAAAGTTGCAACCAGAGTGAAGGGGGACTCAGGGGATGAAAGGGTGATGGGTGCAGGGACAGGTACCGAGGTCTTCATAACATCCCAGTTCCCTGCTCACCAGGGTAGGGCAAGGAGGGGTTTCTGATTGAGGGCATCACAGTCATAATCCTTCCTTTTCCTTCCTGACAGAGGGGGAGGGAGTCACCAGCCCTGACTGCAGTTCTCCCTAGGAAAACAAACCCAAACAAGTGACCCTTCAGGAACAAAAAGCCCTTTTCTTTTAGGACACAAAGGCAGATGGGTCACTCTGATCTGTCCAGGTTGAAGTCAGTGCTGAGGCCTCTTGTGCTTAAACCAGTTTTTCATTTAAAGCTCTTATCAGATGAATATGGTGGATATGGAAGAAGCCACAGACACTGAAGTTGTTTTCATGGCAGCAGGAGGGGAAACCGTGGGCTCGGGCTGCACAATGAAGCTGTAGGAGATGTGGGCCAAAAAAAAGAAAAGCTTTCCTTGCTAATCAGAAGCTCAAAAGCAATTAAAGAAAAGCGGGGAGTTTGGAATAGCATAGATAATTAGTTGTCATTTCGAACAATTTATTCTCTTGTATCACATTTTCCCTGCTGTGAGACCTGTTTCCTAAATTAATAAAAACAATCTGCAGAGTAACAAGGCTCCCTCAGCCTCAGCTGGCACCTATCGTGTTTGCAAATCTCAGGAACAATCATGGACTCACCTGAACAAACAACTGGGCTCCCTGCTGCCTTATCTCTCCACACTGAATTGTCCATCCCTCCTGCCTTGTGTGTACCCAGCACAACAACCCACCTCTCACCCTCAAGCCTCCTGACATGATTAACTGTGGCATCTTTAATAAAACCTGCGGCAATACTTCCTTCTAAAGCAGAGTGAAGGTTTTGTTTACCCGTCCTCCTTTATTTCGCCAAATTCCATTTTTATTTCACTGAATAATTAATCAGGCACTGGAGCATATGACAGCTTGGCTTAAATTTAGTTCTCACTTCTCCTCTGCAGCCCTGTCGGATACAGTTGGCCGGTCAAACACAGGGTTGGGTTTGTCTGAAAAAGCAACACAGAAGCTGCCAATCCCGATCAGATCTTTATCCCATCGAGTCTAACATCTTGTCTCCAATGGCAGCCAGCATCAGGCACTCAGGAGAGTGCACCAGGTTTTGGAGGAGAAATCTGCAGCAACACGCAACCTGCCCAAAGGGGAAGGTGATCCTGACCCTGGGGGTCCTCTGCCATGAGAGGGAGGACACAAACACACACTCCTGCTGAAGCCTGGCTAGCTGCTGAGCTTTGTGCTCACTCTGACTGCCCGTGGGACAGTCCAAGCCACTTGGAGCTTGCCCAGCCAGGTGAAAATAATGGTGTGTGCAAAGCCTGGAGGCTGCTCAAAGGCTCAGACCCTGCAAAAATGTGAGAGGGTAACATGGGACAGATCATTTTCTGCAAAGTGCAGAACTCCAGGCACTGTAAGACAGAATGAGAGATCATTTCAGTCCTAGACGGATCTCTACACCAGGGAAGTGCAGCACAGAGATTAATGCTGCACAGGGCTGTGAGATTTGTTTAATTTTTGCCCTTTCTCCATGTAGGGTTTCTTTTCTAGTTTGATTCATTTCATCTTCCCACCAATCATCTGCAAGTTATAGGCAGTTCTGCACTAAATTGCTTCTGCTCCTTGATACCCTTCCCAGCTCTGTGCAAGTCTGTTCCTCCAGGCTATTATTGCTGAGCTGGACCTACATCTTGCCTTTTGGTGATCTGATGTGAGGAATCATCTCCCAAAAGAGGGCAGGGCTTGGATATGCCATGTCAACACCTGGATGTTTCTTGAAATGACTGTCCATGTCAGGACATGAGGTCATGATGAGGTGGGTTGGGGATTTGGCAGGTTTGGGGATTGGAGTGGAATGGGGATGAGGAAAGGAGGTTGGAGGTGAGATTGTGATATGGGGAGACACTGGGAAATAGTTCTCATTTAAATAATAGCAAACAACAGCAGATATATATTTGAGAAACGGAGAGAGAAATGGAGAAAAAGAGAGAGGATGTGAACAAAACACATTCACACATATTCATACGTGTTGCCTAATTGTAAGGAGACTTTATTAGATCAAAAGTGAAGGACTACCTTAAAAAAAAACCCCAAACGCAAAAACCCCACAATATAACAAAGCAAATTGCCCAAAGTGTGAGGTTTTCTAAGCAGAACAACAGGAAGAGCTTTCACTGGCATCTAGTGGTGCATTGCAGAGGCAGCTGATGGCACAGCTGCACTTCCAAAGTGGGTTTCCCCAGGATAGCAGAGACTGTTCAGGCTTGAGGGGCTACCACTTCCAAACTGGGCTTAGGAAGAGGCATTTTTGGATACAGCCTAACTCTGCCCTGACAGTTTTGTCCATGAAGCCCTTTTTGGGGATGAACATAAGGTGCTCTGAGACTATTTTTGGCCACGTGACCAAAACCTTGGGATCATATCAAGGAATATTTTGTCTCACTTTTCTTGGATTTTGGGGCTTGGCATGGGCCTGAGGGGACATCAGGCAGATGTGGCTTGTTTGAAGGAGAGGATGAGCTGGGAAAATGCAGATGTCAAAGGAGAGGAACAGGAGCTCTGAGGGCACAAGTCAACTGCCCTGGTAGAGGTGCCCACTTTGAAGTAAGGTAAATTGTGCCCCAGTGGATGAATGGACACTGACACAGATGGAATGGCAGGATCCTGGCCCCTCCTCCAGAACTTTCTGGCAGCAAAGGAGTCACACTAACATTCCCCTCTCAGTTGCTCCATGTCAGCCCCTCATCCATGTCCTGTCCCAACCTCTCACCCTCCATGGAGCTACAAATCCAGATGAGCTGGTTGATGGGGCTGCTGACTGGAACTGAGCAGGACTGTGGGAAGGTGTTATGGAAATAGGAAGGATGGAAAGCGGGGAATGTTGCCTAAGGAGTCCTGAATATGACTTGGGGTCTGCTATGGCCCTACACTGTGGTCTCTCCTGTCTGCCAGGGACCTGCTGTGGCACTTGTGCCTCAAAGCTGACCAGCTTCAGTAAGGCAAACTGAATGAGGCTTGTGTATCTTCTCTGTGCATGTGCTGGTGTAAAGATGGTTGAATTTTTACGACTTCTTTCCTTTCTGCTCTGGGATCCAAGCTGGAATGTAGGTGCACCATCAAGCTGGTGCTGCTGCCTCATACTGCTGGTTTGTACTAGGGTTGGAAACACATCAGCAGACTTTAGCCTGATCATGTACAGAGTGTAGAGTAAATCTGAACTCCAGGAAGCCAGACACCTCCCCATCTCCTGCCTCAGTTTCCCTGAGTCAGAGAGGAGGAGAACGGCATGTTTGCAGCCTTGTGTCATATTTAGGACAGGGCTGGAGGTGCTGGTGGATGCAGGAATGAGTGTTATTGTCCTGCCTCAGAGCCATAGGACAGCACCTAAAACCCTCACAGGGAACCATCCTGGGCTTAGAGCTTCCTGCTGATCCTCGAAGCCTCATTGTGCAGGGCAGATTCAGGAAGGTTTGGGTGCTTCCCATGAGGTCCTGCTGAGGCTCAGCCTCTCCCAGGCTGTGCTCATCCCTCTGCTAAATCTACTCCACGTGCCTCAGCACCTACCCTTGTCAAATCCACTCCTTCCGTGCTGTCACTGGGCATTAAAGGGATCCTTTGCTGGTAAATGGGCACAAGCCTCGATGACTGCCACCCTTCCAAGGGAGACTGCAAACTGCTACAGACACAGAAATACTCCCTGGAATGCATCTTTCCTCGCCTGACACTTCCTGGAGTAAGTCCCAGACAATCAGCCTGGGAGGGAAGAAGGATGCTTGCAGTGCCTCAGGATGTTTTCCTTCCCACAACAACAACAACAAAAAGGAACCCTCTCAGCTGGGGCAAGAGGGAAATGTCCTGATGCTGACACATAGCTGAGGCAAGAGGGAAATCTCCTGATGCTGACCCGGGGGCCAAAGCAGGGAGGGCGGGATGGGGATCAGAGATGCGGGGGGGAACTACAATTCCCAGAAGGCAGCGCAAGCCGGGGACCCTTTCAGCTTCCCACCAACATAGCGGTGCAGAAGAAAGATTCATTAGGGAGACATTCCCCTCCGCTCCCTCCCAGCGCTCCCGCCAGCACCTTGGCGGTGGCGTGGAAATCCCTCCGGGCGCTGCGAACTGAGAGCATCTTCCCTGTCCCCCTCCCTGCTCCGCCAACCTTTGCTCTTCGGCTTTGTTTGGCTTCACCCTTCCTCCGGTAGCTCTCTCTGCTCTGGCCACAGACTTCCTTTAGGCTCTGGACGCCACACAACTTCTAGTGCGGTCACACGGCTGTGCCGCCGAGGATGCTCCGGAGGAGGGAGATGCCCGCCCGAACCTGAGGCACCGCTCAGGTAAGAGGCGTTCGTTCGTCCCTGTAGCCCCCAAAAGGAAAGAAAGCAGACAGGAGATTCTTCTTTTACCCTTTCTAAAGGATTGGTTGGGTTTTGCCAAAAATCCGGGCAATTGAAGCGCTGCTGGTGGCGAGAGGTGCCTGTAAGGGGCGGGCGAGGGCATCCGTGGCGAGGACACCGCAATGAGCCACCGGCATCTGCGGCCGACCGTGTCCCCCCCATCACCCACACCCCACGGGACGGTCCTTGGTGCCAGGAGGCTCAATCCACCGCCCACTCAGGGGGTTAGTGACCTTCCTTAATAAAAACACAGTGCTGAACTTTTCTGAGTCCTCTTTCCTGCCTGGCTGCTGCCGAGGCTTTGTCTGCGTTCAAATAAAACCTGTTGAAGTGTCACGCAGCTGCTCCCCCACCTGTGGAGAAGTCCTGGCCCTTCCCCTCCAACAGCAAACCCAGTTCCTGCTCCAAGTGGGTGTGTTTTGTCTCTCCTGGTTCAGTATAACTTTCCAGGTTGTTGATTTTTTTTTATGGTTTTATTGTTATTATCATCATCAGTATCATTATTATCATCACTGATTTGTTTTCCTGTGGTTCCTCTGTACCAACATGGAAAACTCAGCTCGGACAGGAGCACCCTTGTGTTTTGGTCATAGCTCTTACCAGCGTCAGTGGGGATCCAGATAGATCAGCTGGAGGGGAAACGTGACTAAATCTAAAGTAATCTTCCCTGTTATAATTGAAATCTTTATTGACCACTCTGACCCCTCTCCTCTGAGGGCCATGAAGCTGCAAACTTTGCTCCACAGTTGTGCCTGGATGTTTATACTCCACATCTCCCACCACCTGTCCCCTGACCCATGGCATCCCCCTCTCCCCACCCCTGCACTTCAGTGACAAGCTCTCCAGTGACTCATCTTCTCTGCCACGGCATCCCAGACCTCCAGGGATGAGGTGGCATTGGCAGCATGTGTCCTTGCTGGCCTCCTGCCCCATGACTGGAGATTTTGGCAGCCTCACCTTCAGCCATCAGTACCATCAGTGAAATGCTGCCCAGCCACTCATGCTCTTGTTGACAGGCATCTCCAGCACCACTGCTCTTCCTCCCCTCAGCCTTTCTGGCTCCTTTCCCTGCTGCAGTTCACACTCCTGACAGGAGATGTTGATCACATCTCTGTTAGCCCTGATTTATTTATTTTTTCTAACGGAAATACTTAAGAATAAGACCCTTCTGCCAGGTGAACCCCTTTGAGGAGGACAAAGGCCTTTCAGCTTTCCATGTTTCCCTTCTCCAGCTGCCCACTGAGGACACCACTGACTTGTCCTCCCCTGGGCATGGAGATCTGCCAGCCCAAAGCAGGACACCCCAGTTTTGCAAGTGATGCCAAGTTTTGGTTTTCTTCTAAGTTCAGGGGATTTCAGTTGCTGCAGAGTCACTCCCCAAAAATGAGTCTAATTGAAATGCAAAGTGCATTACTTAATTAACTTATTAACTTACCTATCTCCTTGGTCAAAAGCTGTTCTAAGAGTAAATCACTAGTGCAGCAACAGAAGACCCAAAACCTCTGTGTCATTACAGCAGTCAGTGCATCACAGATTCCCCATTGCCAAGGGAAATCATCCTGTTCCTGCCCTCTCTGTTGCTGTCCAGCTGGGGCTGTGGCTTCACAGATCTCGGGTGTCACCTGTTGTGTTGACACAGTGAACACAGGAGGTGGAGAAGAAATAATAACCTAATTATTTTTGCTTTATTTTTTCAGTCTGGTAATTTGAGTCTCCAGGAATACCAGAGATGCCTTTCCAGGAATGCCAGAGAAGCCTGTCCAGATGAGAGGAGGCAGGAGATGGAGTTACAAACACTGAGTCTACCAGGATGAGGAATGAGGAAGACAACCACACAGTCCGTGTTGGCCCAGAGCTGGCATACAGCATGGCATACACCCTTATCCTACCAGGAATAAAGTGCATCCATTCAAGTACACTTTGATGTGTGTGTCCTGATGGTTTTTGTATCCCCACAGACAGTCCATGTCCATAACTTTGTGGCTCTGTTGTACCCATCAGCTGCTTGGCAGCCCCACTGGGTGCAGGGTACTGGGGCGCCGCTGCCATGAAGGGCGTGGTTAAGCACGGGATGCCAAGGACCCACCCGTGTCAGGAGTGTGGGAAATCCTTCAGCAAGAAGGGGAACCTGAAGAGACACCAGCAGATCCACGCGGCCGAGGAGCTCTTCACCACCCGGGGCCACCTCAGTGCCCACCAGAGCGTCCACCCGGGAGAGAGACCCTTCTGCTGTGGGGAGTGTGGGCGCTGCTTCCACCTGGAGTCGTGCCTGGCTGCCCACCAGAGGACACACGCCAAGGGCAGCCCCTTCCCCTGTGCCCGCTGCGGGAAGAGCCTGAGCACCAGGATCTACTTCAGCATCCACATGCGCACCCACAGGGAGAGGAGGCCGTTCGCCTGCGCGGAGTGCGGGGAGGGCGTTGTGAAGGAGGGCACCCTCGGCACCCACAGGGAGATCCACAGGAGGGAGAAGCCCTTCAAATGCCCTGAGTGCGGCAGGTGCTTTGGGCAAAGGGCCACGCTGGTGGCTCACCAGAAGATCCACCTGCAGGGGGGACCTTTCATCTGCACGGAGTGTGGGAAGAGCTTGAGCACCAAGAGGTATTTCGATGTCCACCAGAGGAATCATGCTAAGCAGAAGGGGCACATTAACAGTGTGTCTCTCCGGGTCATCCAGGTTAAAGAGGAGCCTGAGTTTGCTCTCGGGTCAGAGGAGAGTGTGTTGGAGAATATGGCCCATGAAGGAGGTGTAGCCCAGGGGTGTAGCATGCCTAGAAACCCCTCTAATTCAAAAACCCCTCCTTGGAAAATCCAGGTGAAGGAGGAGCCGGAACCACCCACTGATGACACAGCAAGCACTACTGCAGTAGCCTGCCAGAAACTTTACATCAAGGAAGAGCCACCAGAAAACCCAGAATATGGAAAGCTCTTTGACCCAAAGATCCCACTGCTGGCTTTACAGGGGAGACAGCCTAAAAAGGAAGAAGATGCTGATGGGCAGCATGAGCAGGAAGTCCCTATAACCAGCAACCATGTGCTCCATGTGAAGGAAGAACCAGAGGAAAGCACTGACTTTGGAATGCATTACGGACAGAAACCAAACCTCAGTGCTATCCAAAGGATCCAGATTAAAGAGGAACCTGGTGTGGAGGCCAACCACCAGGAGAGCCAGAGCCCAAAGAGGAAGCAGAAGAAATGCTGCCAGCCCACCAAAGAGGGGATGCCGGGGCACCAGGGGAAATCCACGTCCAAGAAAGATCCCTCGGCAAAAGGAGCTCCCAGGGGTGAGCGGGCGTTTCCCTGCCCCGAGTGCGGGAAGAGTTTCAACCAGAAGTCGAACCTGACCAGGCACAGGAAGATCCACGCGAGCGAGGGGCCCTACAAGTGCAGGGAGTGCGGGGAGAGCTTCCGCATGAGCCGCAAGCTGGCGCGGCACCAGCGCGCCCACCTGAGCGAGCCTTTCAAGTGCCCCGAGTGCGGGAAGAGCTTCACCCAGCGCTCCAACCTGGTGCGGCACCAGAGGATCCACACCAAGGAGGAGCCCTACCAGTGCCCGGAGTGCGAGAAGACCTTCAACCAGAAGGCCAACCTCTTCCGCCACCAGTCGATCCACGCCCGCATGGGGCCTTGCAAGTGCACCAAGTGCGGGAAGTGCTTCCCGCACAGGCGCCTCCTGATCAAGCACCAGCTGCTCCACTCCCGAGGGGGAGCCTACAAGTGTGGGGCCTGCGGGAAGCGCTACCGGCTGAAGAAGTACCTGAGGAGGCACCAGAAAATCCACGCGCGGGAGGGAACTGCTTCCTGCCCGGATCCGGGGGAGGATGCAGGGACTGGGTCCCGCCGGGCTGAACAGGGGACACCGACCCCCTTGAAGAGTGAAGAGAAGAGCTGAGCAGTGGGATGCCTGCTCCTGTGGGAATGTCCTTTGGGAAAGGGGGGAGATGGAGACAAACTGCTTGCCTTGTGTGTGTGTGTGGGGTGGGGGGACAGGTCAACCTGAAGGTTCAGTGGGGTCAAGGGGCAGAGGATGGCTGGAAAACAGTCCCCTGGCACTTTTCTGAGGATAGCCCTCAGGGGTTCACAGCTCTGGGATGGGGCTGGGGACCCAAGCACTTGGAGGTGGAGGGATAAGAGCTTGGCATCCTTTGTAATGGTGCGTGTGTGTGTGTGTGTGCTGCTAAAAGCTGCCAAAGTTGTGGATGCCGAAATTATCTTGTTTGGACAATATGTAGCCAGGAGGAACAGGCAGGATTTCTTTTTGTTACGTTACTGTGTTTCTGGGAAAGAGGAAGGGAACCTCTCCCATGTAGGCAAGGGTTTAAAGCAAGGGCCAGGTCTCTCCCCTCATGTATCTCTGATCCAAACCTTGATTCTGCTGGGCTGATGGACCCTTGTTCACTGGGAGAAGCTTCTGCCAGCCAGACCAGGGTTCTAAGCCTTGAGTCCCCCCAAACCAGGCTCCCAGATTGGCCTAAGCCAGGTCACTGTACTGGGCATGATTTAGCAAGTTCAAACCAAGTAGCAGGAGCAGTTGAAAAAGTCTTCAGGCTTTATGGACTAGGGCACTGTAAATGATTTCCCTATTGGGATGTTTTCCCTTCCCTGTGTAAAGGGGACTGTGCAGCTACTCAAAAGCACAGACAATTCAGCAGTTGTTACCACTCACTGCTGATGGTTTGTTGGAGTGTTCCCTGGTCAGATGAATCTTTGTGTCTCCAAAGCCCCTGGTGAAGTGGAGGTGTGGATGGAATCCACAATTCCCCGAGGCACTCCCCGAGGTTTCTCTGCAGCACTTCTATGTGGCCACCTGGCAATGCCAAGCAAAGGCACATATTGGGGTTCCTCATGTTGCTGTACTACACAGAGTCCAAGAAGCAAGCCTACCTCAGTCCCCTCACCTGTAAACTGTAGATAAACTGGTTCCTATGAAGTTTCCCCTTAAATCCCTCTGATCTGGTGGAGATTCATTTCTGGGACAGAGAAGGCAGACATACAGGGGAAAACAACAAGTTTAGGATGTTGCAGGGGAGACTAAGGAACACCCTTGTTAGAAAAATGGATCTGGGTAGAAATCTCTCTGCAGGGCTGGGAAACCATGTTTTTGGGAACAATAGGGCTGAGCCAAGCTAGCCAAACAAAACAGCCTCTTTTGGCTTGAGGAGGGGCAGGGATACAGCAAAGAATGCCAGTGAGAGAAAATGCTCACCAGATGGATGGCATTTATTTCCTTTTCATTAGCTGAGCATAATCAGGCTGTAGAGACTTTTACCAGGAAGAGGAACTGGTGTGAGAGGTTTGCCAGTTGAATTATTGTGTCCCTGCAATAAGTCAGTGCCACTAGTTTTCCAAGATATCACTGGATCTTCCATCACAGTGGGTGTCCTAGCTTTAAGGGAAGATGAGAGCTGATAGTTTGTAATGTCTTCTCAATAAACAAGTATATAAAGAAAAAAAGGAACAAAGTGGGTGTGTTTTCTATTGTTGATTTTGGGTTTTTCTTATAAACTATAAGTGACAGAACAGCACTACCTTCTCCATGCAGTGCAACAGGTGAGCAGTGCCAGAGCCAGATGGGTACCAGTGGTAGCCAAATGGATTTATCTGGAGATTGTCATAGAATCACAGAATGGTTTGGGTTGGAAGAGATCTTAAAGGGTCATCTACTTCCATCCCCCCTGCCATGGGCAGGGACACCAGGATTGAACAAAGCCAAATCCTCACAGTAGCAAAACAGCCTTCATCTGTTATCTCCCTAAACCCATTAAAAGGGCTCCCAGAGAATAATAATAAAATGCTTAAAATCTAAATAATTGCCCCATTTTTTACTGCATAGGTTTTATGCAGAAACCATGTGTCAGCATTCCCTGAGCAGTCTCTGTCACCAAGTGAAAAGGATGCCCACACGGTCTGGTTTTGCCTTAAAGTCTGTACAGTAAATTCAGGATCTCAGTGGAGCTAAGCCAAAGTAAATGTTTAATTAATGAAGAGAGATCCGAGGTCTGATGACTTTTTTTTTAGAAAAGAAATCTGGTCTTCCACCATGGGTCAGGTAAGGCTTGTCTGGAGACAACCGCTGTCCTGTTTCTAGCCACGCACTTTGTTTCCATGGATTTCAGGAGCAATTTGACTGAGGATCACCTCATTGACTCTTGACTATCTGTGTGTGTGATCTCAGTTCTGTCTCCAGCATTCAGCATGGCCTGCCTGGATGGAGATGGACACAGGCTGTGGTGGGGAGCACTTGAACAAGAGAGCACATTTCGTGCTTCCCTGGGACACGTGGAGCCAAATGGGGCTTGCTGTGGTGTGGTGGGGTGGGAATGAGAGGGTCCCTGGCTCCAGAGCAACTGAAGTGCCCTGGGATGTTTACTTGTCCTCTGAGAACATGACAGTTCCCATGAGAACTTCTTGGAGAATCCCAGGCTGCAGGGAGCCTGGTGTCCCCACAGATGGGGAGGGAGGAAAGGAAAAACACCCGGGATGAAAACTGGGTGAGCAACAGGATACTCAGTATCATGTACTTCTGCACGTTTTACCTGTTCACTTTTGACTTTCAGCCTTCATGGGGAAGGAGTATTTAATTACTACCAGCTCTTATCCCATCCAGAGCCAAAGGGATGCAGCCAGGGAGCACCACGTAGGGCCAGGTTATTGAGCTGAACTGCCTGAAACCAAGGCAACCAACTTGGCTCCTCTCCTTGTCCTCCCTCTCCTCTCCACAAAGGCCACTGCCTCCATCTCCTGACCCAAAGCACAGGCCCTCCCTTCAAATGGATTTCTTGTGGTGAAACAAAGCAAAGGTGAGAGATCTCCATCAGAACACCAAAGCTTCAGACTGGTCACCACCTGAACAAAGCCACAGACAAATCTGTGATCTCACTAAGCTTTAAGGTCCCTTCCAACCCAGACCGTTGCTTGATTCTATGATATCATCCCCAAAAAATGTACCTGGTGCAACAGCATAAGGTCACAGATACCAGGAGACCTCACTTCTCCTTTACCCAAGGCTTTTTTCAACTATCCAACTGTTCCAATATGCCAGTGTCACCTCACATCCTTAATTAAAAAAAAAAAAAAAAAAATGAACCAAGAACAGAACAAAACAAAACAAAAGAGCATGAAAACACCCCATTTTCTCCTAGGGTTTGTCCTTTATTTTGTAACTGGGGAAAGAGATCCAACAAGAATGTCAATGTCACTCCTTTTTTGTGGCCACTTGGCAAGTTCTTTCTGAGCCAGGAGTGTGACAGGGAAGAATCCAGAGTGTACCTTCCTACCCAAAAGATCAAGAGAAACTGGAACTGTGTTTCCTAAGGTGTAGTAACATTTCTTTCTCCTGAGCACACTAAATTCCTGTAAAAGTCAAGTATAATAGTTACAGTATTTCAGCCTAATTTTAGAGATGGGGAAACTGAGGCAAAATTTGGATCTAAACAAAATCCCACAAGCAATGTCAGGTGCACATTCTCATCCTCCTGTTCCCCCAAGTCATGCTTTGAAACAGTTATGGACTCATTTAATCTGAATAAAGATGAAAGGAGAAATTTGTTTGACTTCTAAGTGACACGTATTTGAAATCAGAAACCATCAGGAGCACAAAATATGTAATGCCCAACAGAGACTAAACTCCTTTTTTACTGTTCAATTATTTTCTTTTTTTTTTTTTTTTTAATCACTGTTTTCTTTTAAACCTCCTGAAAGTGTCCTCCCAACATTTAACCTTTGCTGCCAGAGCTGCTGTCTGCAAGGTGCTGCTGATAAACAGCCAGGCAAAGTGGCTGTGTCTGTGTGAGTAATTCAACCAGGCCAAGGACACTTCTCCAGCCCTGAGGGCACCCAGCTGGCTTGCATCCATATACAGCTAAACTCCATTCAGGATGGCATCATCCAGCTCTGCCCTGGAACTCATCCTTGGCTCCAGCCCTGGCTCAGGCTAAAAGTTTCAGCACAAGAGTTGTGAAAATTGTGCTCCTCTGTGCAGGAACATCATGGGTTTTCTTCAGTGACATGGCTTGGGGTTCCTTTTGTCCTGAATCAGCACATGTTCAGCCATCACCAAATGATCTAGAACTTGCTCTGTGGCCCAGGCTGGCAGGGCCATGGATTTACTGTGGGCTTCTGAGGGCACCAGCACTGCTGGTCATAGCCACAGAACAATCCAAGCAGGCTGTAACTGCTACAAATCACCCAGGAACAGACTTCCCTGGGAGCTGGAGACTCACAAGGAGACTCAGTCACATGGAGGAAACAATTATCTTGGATTCACTGGGTTGAGACCTCCTCCACCGGGTCTGGTAGAGGATCAGACACTGTCTCACCAAACATCCTCATCCAAGTCACCTCATTTTTGCAAGGTGTTTTGAGATCCACAGACAGAAAGGTCATGGAAGAGGAGAGCAGGGTGGCTCATGGTGTGATTCTTGGGGGTTGTCCTGTGCAGGGCCAGGAGCTGGACTCGATGAGCCTTTTGGGTCCCTTCCAACTCAGGACATTCCATCATTCTATGATTCTTTCCTTGCTTGCACAGCTCTAAGGGGGGGTCAGCCACAAAAACAGAGAGAAAGAATGCACACAGACAGCTTGGAGATACCTACTGGAGATTTCTAATGCAAAGTATTTCAGTCTAACTGCCTAAAAATAGCAATTAAAAAAATTAAAATTTTCTATTGTAAATGAGAAGCTATTTCCAGCCTGCTGCCGTGTGGGCACTGCAATTTCCCTAAAACAGCACCAGGACACCAAACTTTGGCACCCTGCAAGCAGCATTTCCACCAAGGACTGCAGCTCCTAGGAGCCTGCAGCCCTGGGGACCAGGCACTGTGTAGCCAGGCAGGGAGGCTGGGGATCCCCCCCACTCATGCCCAAGAGGGTTTAGGGCTGTTGTTTCCTACCCCCCAAGCCCCTTCTCTCCCTGTCCCAGCTCATCTTTCTCTGTCTCTCCTCCTCTGGTAGTTTTTACACCACTGACACAGAATTTCTGTGAGTCAGCACCAGCAGACATGAGCGAAGTAGCTGGAGGACAAAAAAAGAGCTCAAAGTGGGGCAAAATAAGGAAATCTGGCCTATGACACTTGGATACATCCAGAACTGTTGCTGCTGAGGGAGATGGAAGAAAGTAAAAGGCTGAGCTGGGATGTCTAGGGCCAGGATGGGATGCTCAGGGCTGAACCCTCTGAGGTGTCTGCACATGTCCCACAGCATCCCAGGGCAGCAGCAGGACATCCCTGCAAGTTGGGGTCACCAGTGTGTAGCCAAAATGTTTGCCAAGGTTGGCTGTGGTGGAGCAAACTGCCCTGGCTGGGGTTAATCACCTTGCTTGTCTTCCTCAGGATGAATCCTGTGTGAGACATCTCACTGCTGCCCTGCCTGTGTGTGTGTGTGTGTGCTGGTGGGGGTCTCCACGGAAAGTAGGAATCTTTATACACCATATTTATATGAAAACATGACTTTTCCCATTTTAAAATAACCTCATGTATAGGATAATCCATGGGCATGTTATTTGTGGAGCTGAGGGCGTTCACTGCAGAGCCACAACTTCAGAGCAGCATTTGGGAGTTCACCAGGCCTGTTTCTTCCACCACAAGCTCAGTTGCAGCGCCAAGGTGTGTCTCTCAAACCTGAAGACCACTGGTCTGTGGCATGTAAAGCCACACTGAGGTAGGGAAAAATCCTCTGCAGTGTCCTCAGTGTCACACATTTGCAGTGGCACCACAGTGTGTGTGCAATTGCTCTGCCAAGAAAGGATGTTGGGTTGCTCCTGGATGTGACAGGACAAGGGGTAATGGCTTTAAGCAGAAAGATGGTGTATTTAGGTTAGACATAAGGAAGGAATTCTTCCCTGGGAGGGTGGGAGGCCCTGGCACAGGTTACCCAGAGAAGCTGTGGCTGCCCCATCCCTGGAAGTGTCCAAGGCCAGGTTGGATGGCGCTTGGAGAAAGCTGGGATAGTGGAAAGTATCCCTGCCCATGGCAGGGGATGGGACTGGATGATATTTAAGCTCCCTTCCAACCCAAACCATTCTATGAGTCTCTGATCCTTCAGTGTTACTGCCAGACTCAATTCAGAAAGAGCAAGAAGGGGGTTCAACACTCTCTTCACAGAACTGAGGGCTCCTCGTGGCCAGAGCAACACCCTCCACCCTCCCACTCCCTCTTGAGCTGCCAGATTCTGCCTTGGAGATTGCACAAAGGTGGTGAGACACAACACTAATTTTCAGTACCTTCCCATGCCTTTGGAGCTGAAGCAGCCCCAGTGTGAAGTCATTCCATTCATTCCCCCCACCAGTGCTTTCAGTAGCTGGATTCTGCTTGTGCCCTGTGCTCCATCCCCCCCTACAGTCCCTGCTGCTCAACGTCCTGTCCATTAAAATAATATTTTGCCATTAACAACAGCAAAGAGCTCTGATGCCATGAAGTGATGGCAGGAGCTGAAGGCAGGATTGATACACCACTATTACCTTGCAAAAACTGGGCCAGACTGTGCATGTGGTCACCAGATGAGCCAAATGGATAGTTACACAAAATTAAGGACCATTTCCATTTCATCCTTTTCTCCCCCCCAGTAGATCTGTGTGATTTTGAAAATTTTCTTCAGCATTCCTGTTGTTTTAATCGACCCTTTTCTTCCCTGCATTTGTTTCCTGGTGGTAAATTCGTCAGCCCTAAACAGGCAGAACGATAACAGACAGTGATAACAGTGCAGGAAACTGTCACATGAAAATCAGGGAATTAATTCATTCACTGGAAAACAGTGGCCGTGGTGGAAGCCTGCTGCTTCCTGAAAGCTTTTTATCCTTTTAAGCTTGCTTTTTTTCTCTGTGTGTGTGTGTGCAAGGTGTTCTTGCTCCAGTAATCTTTGCACATCTCTGCCCCATTTCTGCGAGCTACAGAAGACAGCGTGTGGGCTCAGCCCTCGCCTCGCCCCTTGTTTGGGGAATTTTTCTTTCGGGAATTACATGACAGCGAGGAATAGATTATCCAGCACTCCTTTTCTGAGTGATTTCTTTAACTAACTCACATTATGTCTTTGCTAATAATCCCCACTGCACATAAACAAGCCGGGGCTGGGGCGGTCAGGAAGCAGCTACGCACATCGTGCTGCACAACTCCTGCCCTGATGAGGTGACTGCTTTTCCAGCCAGGGGATTAGGAGAGATGAGTAACAGAGCGTGTTACTGGAGCATAGACACAAGAAGAAAAGGCTTTCCCTGAGCATCTTGCAAATGAGACCCCAGAGGACAATTAGCAGAGTGTCAGCTGGACACTGCTTTGGGGGAGAGAAGCAGCTCCGTGTTTATGAGCTGTGGTTGGGCAGCTTTCCATGGGCTTTCTAGAAAAGTTTGACAGCCTTGGGGTGAATGAAGACAAATTCTTATAACAAAGTCTCTCTCACCTGCAAATCTTCCCAATGTCAAGTGAGAAAATAAAACGAATTCAGAATATATTTGTTTTTTTCTCTATCTCAGTGGCTGTGGGTCCACATGGTGTGATTTTTGGGGTTGCCCTGGGCAGGGCCAAGAGATGGTCTCTGTCATCCTTGTGGGTCCCTTCCAACTCAGAATATTCCATGATTCTATGATTCTATACCCTGGGGCTGGCTTTGTCTCACCTGAATTCCTGTCTCTACAGCACAGATGTAATTATCTGAGCTCATCTCATCACCCCCTGTTTAAACCAAGCAAACAAACAAACCAAAAAAAAAAAAATAAAAAAAAAGAAAGAAAAAGAAGGAAAGCTGTGTAATTTTTCTGCTCTATTTAAATTACAGCTCTGGGGTTAGACTCCAGGACTCTTTCTGGCTACATCCCCACGAGCAGCAAAGGGGAGCCAGACTCGGAGCGAGACATCCCCATCAGCCCACCGTGTTTTTAGCCTACAGCATCCAATCTATTTGGGAAGAGAGGAAGGGCTGCAGGGACAGGGGCTGCACAGCCAGCAGTTGTTGGACACAACTGGTGCATGGAGTCAGCACTGCAGACGCCTGTGATGGAAACACATCCCAGCCCTTCCCAGTGAGTTGGCTGTGCTGGGCTGTGCTGATGGAGCTCTGCCTGCAGTCAGTCTCTGCCTGTGGCTCCCCGAGGGAAGCTGCTGGTGCAGACCAGTGGAAAGGCCATTATAACCCACAATATTTCCCAGTTATATTTTTTATGACTTAGTTTTCATTTTTTTTTGGTAGGCAGAAGGTAGCTGGGCAGGAGATGGAGCAACTAGCAGGAGATATGAATACCCACTGAAATATTAATATATATGGTCCAGTGTTATTGGCTGGTTTTGCCTGTATCTCTTTTTACAAAGCAAAATAAATTACATTTTGCAATTATCCTTTTTTATCATTATCACATCCCAGGATACTTTTGCTCAATAGGATCTTCCAGCTATGAGATTCACTCTTTCCCTTCGATTTTGTCCTCTGATTTGCAGATAACTTGCCTCTATTTTTCTAATAAAAAGCTGTACCAAAGAAAGCTGTGCTTCAGTGCTGTTGGATCCAAGTCATCCCAAATGGGATGGAGGTGGGGGAGGTGAAAGCTTGGGATAGAAGCATCCACTTGGGATCAGGATACCGGCATCCTCATCTCAGTTCAACCCTTCATCCCACAGCAAGTCTGAAGGGGGGATTGTGTGAGACTGAGGTTTTGCTGCAGGAATCACTGAGAAGGAACTTAACTTTCCAAGCCTCTCCATAAACACCTGGCAAAGTACAGGCAAGGTCCTCACTCATCTTGGTGTAAATCAGTCTGAAAAAAAGAATCTATCATAAAGAGAAGCGCCTGGGCTACACCCTTTGGGACCTCTCTGAGCCAGACCTGTGTCACAGGACACTTGGTGACACAAAGGGATGTTTCAAGGCCAGGTTGGACAGGGCTTGGAGCAACCTGGTGTAGTAGAAGGTGTCCATGCCCATGGCAGGGGTGGTGGAACAAGATGATCTTTAAGGTCTCTTCCAACTCAAACCCTTCCATGATTCTGTGATTCTTTCCAGTGTCCCTTAGCTATTTTCCAAGCACCTCTCACTGAATTGCTGGATTCCCCAACCTCCATCTATCCCCATTTCTGTCTGCAGCAAAAAGGTGGTCGAGAGAGCAGCCTTGCTCCTTCCCTCCCACGGAGGGACACTTGTTGTTCAGAACAAAATATTGCATTGCCGTGTTATTTAATCAAGTCAAAATTCATGGGCAGCATCTGTGCAGAAGATAAAATGTTTTGGGACAGTTTAGTCCTTTTCTTATCTGAGTGATTACTGTTATGTAAAGTCTTTTCTCTCAAACACGGAGATGGAGTTTCATAAGCGAGGGACCAAAATAGTGCCAAGTAACCAACCATCTCCCCTTGATCACACGGGATTAGTACAATTAATCTGTAGGTATTAGTGACCAGCAGGCTTTTGCCTGCAGAATATAATTTATATTTATTATTTCATATCTGATTTCCCCCCCCCCCCAAAGGCAGAAAATTCAATCAAGGGCTTTTCATTGTGCCGTTATATTTTTCCAAATGGCCTCGCAGGATTTGGAAAATTACTGAGGGGCTCCTTGCTCAGAGGCAAAGAAAGCTCAGATACATCGAATTAACATGGGAGGTGATTCTCCCCCTCCACTCCACTCTCATGAGACCCCACCTGCAGTGCTGCATCCACCTCTGGGGCCCCCAACATGAGGGACATGGAGCTGCTGGAGCGAGTCCAGAGGAGGCCACGGAGATGCTCCAAGGGCTGGAGCTCTGGAGACAGGCTGGGAGAGCTGGAAAAAAAAGGACCTTATCACTCTCTACAAGCCCCTGAAAGGAGGTTCTAGCCAGGTGGGGTTGGTCTCTTCTCCCAGGTAACAAGTGATAGGTTGAGAGGTAATGGCCTCAAGTTGCACCAGGGGAGGTTTAGTTCAGATATTAGAAAAAATTTCTTCACCAAAAGGGCAACCAAGCATTGGAACAGGCTGCCCATGGAAGTGGTGGAAGCACCATCCCTGGAAGTGTTCAAGGAGTGTGTAGATGTGGTGTTTGGACACATGGTTTAGTGGTGGACTTGGCAGTGCTATGGTTGGACTTGATGAGCTGTCATTTCCAACCTAATGGTTCTACGATAACTTAGAAAAGACCAATGGGCTTGGCCAGCACTTTTCATTTTTTTTGCCTTGATAAAATGAATGAGCAAACGTTCTCCCACCCCTTGCAGGGAGATGGCTGGAGATTACAGCAGAAAGGGGAGTGTTACACGATCAGCTTGGGCAGGAACATGGAAATGAGCGTGGCAGAGCGATGAGGAGTTGGACTGAGGTTCAGCAGCCCCTGCTAATAAATACTAAACTCTGCCTATGTGGTGCAGGGGGTGAACTGCAGGTCACAGCAAAGCTAAGGGATCAAAAAGGTTTAAGCTGAGTTTCCAAAGTACATCTGTTGGAGCTGTCTTTGTTAGGACAAGCCCGTCACCTTCAGCATTTATTTATCAGGGGGACTTTTGCAACACACCAGCGAGGGAAGGTTCATGTCAACACCTTCAGACATTGGCTGTGCTGCCTTCCACAGCATCCCGGAGCAAAACCAGAGGTTTCATGACACCTGTTTGCAAAGCCCTCTTGAGACTGAGACAAACCACAGCCCAGACTCTGCTGATCACAGATGCTGCACCAGAGGCTACGACCACCCACACTTTGGAGGGTAGAATGAGGCTCTGGGCAACCTGGATTAGTGGAAGGTGTCCCTGCCCATGGCAGAGAGGTTGGAATGAGATGATCTTTAAGGCCCCTCCCAACCCAAATCATTCCATGATTCTTTCTAGGCACCAGCCCCTCTGAAGATGAACTATTATGAACTACATTTCTAAGACTATCATGGGCTCCTGGTCTTGCCTGCATTAAAATCCAGGCTGCAACAGCATTTTCAGCCATTGAACTAACAAAGAGCATCAGAGCAGCACAGTGCTGGAGGTTCAGGGCTGCAGCACAACTGAAACACCCACTGGAGCTAAAAATAAAACAGTTTCAGAGCCCAAATACCTTTCCTCCACTTGCTATTTTCTGCCTGACAGCACCCTCTTCTGGGAAGAGGGAGGTGCTGGCTGAAGGGTGCACCCTGCTCAGCTCCCATCAGCTCCTCGGTGCCTGAGCAGCAGGAACGAAGGGCAGAGCCCTCCCAGGGTGAGTTCAGGCAGAGTGGCATCGGAGAGCCCGTTCTGAGCTATTTTTTGCAGTTATCTTTGAAGGAGTTTGAAGGTTGGTGCATGACTGAGTGCTGGTCAAAGGCACAGCACCCAGTTATTCTGTACCCCCGAGATGAGGGATGCAGGTCCCAGCAGCCAGCACAGACACAGGTAAAAGCCTGGAATACTGCTGCTTTGGAGTGCTGGAGCAGCAGGTAACATCTGCACTGTCCTAGGGAGGACTGCACTAAAACGTTTAATTATGTCCTCAGACATGGCCCAGCCTCTTCATTTGTTTGAAACACAGGTGAGCAATCGACTTTTTGGAAATTATCAGTGCAGATTAGAACATGTGTGTTCAGCTGGATACATCCCATATCAGCATGGGCTAAGAAGGGTATGGAGCAGCTCAGCTGCCCATGGATGCTGGGCACTGCAGGGCTTCACCATCCAAAATCCTCCTCATCCCTTGCCCTCCACAACAGCAGGAGCACCTCACTTGGGGCCAGCGTTGGTCTGGTCTCCACTTGAATAAATTTAACATCATGCAGCTGGTTCCAGGGCTTGTTTTGTACTTTAAATAACAAGGTTCTTAACTACAAACCCCCCTCAGGGCTTACCTGCGTCCTGGGCTAACACTCCTCTTTGAAGGCCGAGTGGTGAAGCCGATTCACAATTTGCTAATTGGTTCCCTGGTGATGGTTTCCCACTCACTGTGAACTTTCCCAGTCACTTTTCTGTGTTCTTCCATGAAGAATATGGTACTGCTGCATCTGCTAGCAGTGTGGGGGTGTTTAATTACCCTTTTCAAGCCTGGGCATCAGCAGGGGCTGGGAGATGGACGGAGTTGACCTGCCTCTCCAAAAAGGTGGGCAGCAGGAGCATCTGGGAGGCAGGAAGGTCCTTTAGTGCAGCTCAAAACCAATATAATTTCAGGGACCCCTCAAAAGCAGGGACACCCCAAAGCACTGATTGATTTGGAAAGCCCTGTCTGCCCTTCCATGCTCCTCTCCCTGCCCTGGGCCACTGGCTGGGTTTGTGCACAGGCACTGTGGCTTGTCCAGTCTGTGCTTCACTCAAATTAATAACCAGGCCCGATTTATTACATTCACTCTGTCTATCCTGGGGTATTTCCCAAGATCATGACCCTCACTCACCCCCAGCACAAGAGAAACTGGGGCTGCAAAAGGCCCTGGCAGGGATCCACAGGTGTTCCATCTCCATGGCTCACACACCACTGCTCCTTGGAGCAGCTCCAGGCTGAAGAAACACCCTGGTGCACTTGCCTTGCTCCAGGTCAGGCACCTCTTTAAAACATAAGGCAGACTCATAAAACAGTAGTTAATTCCAGGATGCAGTTTGAGGAGGAAAAGGATGACAGAAAGCTGTGACCACATGCCTGCTGTCACCACCTGGAAGAATTCATTCATCCCCCATCCTCTGTGCCTCTGCCTGCCCCTCCCTCTCCAGTGACCCTGACCCATCAAGTTTGGTTAAAATTAAAGGAAATTACTCAGAAACAGTCACTTACTGCTGTTTGCCTGCCAGTCTGGAGAAGGCAACAGCCTCTAGCACAGAGAAAGCAGCTTCCAGTCACACCAATCCGTTGATGTTTTCAAGCAACCTCCTTCTGCGTCCGTTTTTAAAGCCCTTCCTTTCTAAGCATCAAACTCACCTATTCAAGGGGCTAACACAGCTAATGCTTCCCAGAGGGGAATCAATGCACCTGCAGCTGACAGAGCCAGCTGAGGAAAGGTCGGGATCCATCCTCCAGTGAGTCCAGAGGCCACCAAGATGCTCCAAGGGCTGGAGCCCCTCTGCTCTGGAGACAGGCTGGGAGAGCTGGGGATGCTCAGCCCGGAGAAGAGAAGGCTCTGGGAAGACCTCAGAGTCCCTTCTAGTGCCTAAAATCTCCAAGAGAGCTGGAAAGGGATTATGGACAAGGACATGGAGTGACAGGACAAGGGGGAATGGCTTCAAACTGAAAGAGAGTAGATTTAAATTAGATGTTAGGAAGAAATTGTTTACTGTGAGGGTGCTGAGGCACCGGAACACATTGCCCAGAGAAGCTGTGGCTGCCCCATCCCTGGAAGTGTTCAAGACCAGGTTGGATGGGGCTTGGAGCAACCTGGGCTGGTGGAAGGTGTCCCTGCCTATGGCAGGGGTGGAACTGGATGGTCTTTAAGGTCTTTTTCAACCCACAACCATTCTAGCATTCACACTTTCTAACCTGTCTTTAAAAGAGTGTTTACACCCAAGCAAAAGCTTGGAGAACACTTCCCTGCCCTCTGAAGAAGCTTCTAGATCAGGGATAGAAATCCCTGGAGTGGCAGTACCAGCACCCTCTCCAAGGGCTGGAGGGCATCTGAGAAGGCTGAAATAACACAGAAGGAGAGAAGACCTTGCTTCTCCACTTCTCAGTGGGATGAGAGCCTGAAAGACAAGCAGATGTGAGGCCTCTCCTACCTGGTCCAGGCCAGGCAGGGTTTAGTGGTCCCCAAACACCAAGGTGCCATTTTTGGCTGCAGCAATCTGACAGCACACACGTTTGAATTCCCTCAGTGCTCAGGGAAGCCAAAGGGTACCTGGCTCTCTTCCCACCCACTCAGGGCAGTCTCTGGTTTCAGTCCTTGCTGCCAAAAGACATTTAATGAAAAAAATTACCTGGCCAGCTCCCTCAGCCAAACAAACCAACCGTGGCAAGCAGGAGCAAGAACCAGAAGAGGATTTTCCATCCCCTCTCCACTCTCCCACACACAGACGCTCCCAAATTCTGCAGAAACAGTTATCAAACACCTGCAGCCAAAAGAAAGCACTGAACCCAACTCTGAAGGTGGCTGCTTGAAGCACAGTGCAGCGGTGAAAGAAGGACTGACACCAGATCAAACCCTTCAAAGACACGAGGCCAAGCAACTGGCACCATCTTGCACAGGAGTCCGAAGTGATCTGAATCCAGATGAAACCCTGTGTGATCCTGTCTTCTTGAGGGGCTATAATGAGCCTATAACAACCACAGCCCTAAGCTGAAGGGTAAAAAACAGAGGAGGAAAAAAGTAATTTCTGAAGAAAGCACAAGGCTGCAGGAACACAGAGAAGCAGGCATAGATAATGGCGTTTTTATTCATAACACCTTCAACTCAGACTGCAATTACTTCAGGTTTTAAAGTTAAATCCGGGCAGCAATCGAGGAAAAGGAAAAGCCCGGACAGTCCCTGTGTGCACAAACAATGCAGCTTCGAATAATACACAGTAAGTTTATTTCATTATTAACATGAACAGTAAAAAGAGGACATCTGACAGGATTTTACTTCAGGTCCTTTTCTTTATTCCTCTATTGTGTCCTTTTTGCCAGTCTCTTGTCCCTCAAACTGTGGATACTTTGCCTCAACGTCAGCCCAGGTGAGATAACCGTTGGCCAGGTCACGGATGACGGCAGGGAGTTCAGAGATCTGCAGGCAAAGCCACAAAGACACAGGAAACACAAAGTCAACAAAGTCAAGCTGCTCTGGCTGGGTATTTGGAGAATGTGGGTAGTTTTTACATCAGTGACAGAAGAGGTACAAGGCATCTGCTGGGGGATCATTTTTGGGGAGAAAACCATTAATTAGAACATCTTAAATGACAGTTATTAGGGTGATCCATGTTTTTTTTTATTCCACCCAGAAATGCAACTGTCTCTGTGCTGGACCACAGCAAGGTTCATCCCTGGTAATGTTGTGCTATAGGAAGGGAAAAAAAGCCAATACACACAACCAGAGGTTGCTGTAAGCCAGGATTTAGCCAAGCCTTATTTACTGTAAGACCAGCACAGAAGAAGCTGCCAACCTTTTCTTTGCTCCCCACAGCCCACTGTGCAAAGTATCGGCCAGAAACCAGAAAATTTGCAGGAATTGAAGGAAAACAAAGTCTCATCTCTGGTGCTGGGCAGTGAGAGCTCACCCAGGTGGATACAGAGAGAGGTGGATGCCCTGAGGAACCTGCACTGAGCCAAACCTTCTGCCAGCCCAGCAGCCCCAGGTGCTTCTATAGAGAGCAAAGCTACAACTCAGATGGTGAGCACCATCTCCTCCTCCAGGAACCAAACTGTTCCTGAGGTGGGGGCCAGGGAGAGAAGAAAAACACCAAATCCCTCAAGACTGCCCACCCACAGCTCTGAGTAGTTCTGCTCACGGGCAGAAACCACCACAGGGATGTTTGCCATTCCAGCACTATGGCCACACCAGGAGAGCACACTTAGGGCAGGTGTGGCTTTTGGGGAATGGTTCATCAGCTTCTCTGATGCAGCAGAGGCAGCACCAACAAGAAGGCAGTTGTAAGGCGAAAAGCAAGCAAAGATCTGCCTTTTGGTGCCTGTGGATTCAGAGGAGCCCTGCCTTTGAAAGCCAGACACAACCCAGCTAATGCTTTTTACTCAGCAGCCTTCACTCGTTAAGAGCCATCCTAAAGAGCAGTGCAATCAGCACAAGCATGGCTTTCAGGTAAGATTAACACTTCTGCATTCAAGAAAAACAAAAGCTTCTCCTCATTTCATCAGCAGGGCCTGTATCTTTCTGTCTGACCCGTGTCTCTCCCCCGGGGATTTCTCAGAACAGCTAAAATCGCCCGCTGAGCTGGAGGCAGCTCCCCCAGAGCACCACTGCTGGATCAGAAACAGCAGGTAATACCCTCCCCAAACCCCTCAGGAACACAGCTGGCTCTGCCAGCAGCTAGACCTGCCCCCCTGCCCCTCACCTCGGCGCGGATCTGGCGCATGGAGTCGCGGTCGCGCAGGGTGGCCGTGTGAGGCGTCCGGTTCACGGTGTCGAAGTCGATGGTGATCCCGAAGGCCACCCCGATCTCGTCAGTCCTGGCGTAGCGCCGGCCGATGGAGCCCGAGGAGTCATCCACCTTGTGAGAGATGCCGTTCCTGGTGAGTGCTTCAGCTGCAGGGAAGGCAAGGGGGATCACCGGGACTCGTTACATGCTCAGCAGGCGACACAACCCTACAACAGGCAACATAACCCTACAACAGGCAACATAACCCTACAACAGGCAACATAACCCTACAACGGGCCTCCTGTATCCTCACGGCGCTACCTGAAGGGAGGGCTCCACGTGTCCCGGTTTCAAGCACCATCACAGACCCTCAATTTTACTTTGACAGAATATCCAGCGTTTCAGTCTCTGTCAAGACTGCAGTCCCACAACTCTGCTTTAACTCCAAACCTCACCAGCCCTCATGTGTGCTGGGACAGATTCAATAAATTAGCAGGCCAATAAAAGCAAAGAAAACCTTAAAACCAAACCAACAAACATACAAAACCTTCCCCTGACACTGCTTCAGACAGCTTCTCCCAAGCAGGGGGAAAGGTGTATTTTTGGCACAGCAGGAAAAAAAAGAAAGGTCTTTTACACTGCAAACCAACACAGGAAAGGTCATGGTGTTGGGTGTTTTGAGGGAAGATGAAAAGTTTGATGGATACCCAAAGCTTATGGATACCAACCAACTCAGCTGGTTTAGGTAAACAACGCTCCCTTTGCATGTGTAAGAGCTATGGGATCTCAATGCTATTTTCTTCCTGTATTTTCTCCCAGTGCCATTTTCCCTCTCTCTTCCCAGTGCACATCCCCATCAGACCCACAGTGCTTATCACACTTACATAATTCCTTGACAAAAGGCATGAATTCCTGATTCTGGCTCAGAGGAAGAACAGAGCACTTGAACGGTGCTACAACAGCTGGGAAGCTGAAGTACTAAGGAAAAAAAAGAAAAAGCACAAATAAATACAAGTTCAATGGTTAGATCAGACTCTTAGGAGGTGAGAATAAGCTCTGACTTAGGCTGGAAACAGGGTGACTGTTCCAGGGGAGTCACTGGTCTTCTCTTCAGACATCAGCATTCCAGGGCCAGCAGCAGCACCTCACACCGCTGAAGGACTGGTTTTCTCCAGCTGTCCTCCACCCCTCTTTATCTCCTGGAGCTAAATGTTACTTCCCACCAAAAGAGGTCTACCAGAGCACTCCTGAAGAAATTTAACCTCATCTGAATTACAGAAAAATGAAGGGTCGAGAGGCACAGACTAAACCAAACACCCTGTTTGAGAGACTCCACACACATGAAGCATATGCAGCTCAAATGCTTTTAGCACCCTACACAGACACCCTCAGAAAATAAAAATGTGCCAAAAGTGAGGGAAAATAATAAAACTTTTCAGGGCAATCAGCAAGGCCTAAAAGGGACAGAAGTTATGCACGTGAGAGGTACCAGAATACAGAGCAGCCTAAACTACATAGAAAGTAAAATGGGTACTAGAAGGGCAGTTAAGTCTAATATATTTCAGGAGCAGTTTGGGATTGAAAGTCAGCTGCGTCCCAACCCTGGGCTCCTGAACCTTGTTTCCCCCACTCTTAATAACTGTATCACATCCTGTAGCACCTGAAGGAGCACTGTTACAGTTCTTTACCGCAGTCTAGCAGCCAGAAACAATGAAAAACAACCAGCGTGGAATTTCCAGCCAGCTTCCCACAGGCCACCAGCAAGGGCACAGAGCACCACACTGGGGCACTGGCTGGAAGAGGCTGGTGCTCTGGATGTAACACACACACCCCTGCTACAGCAAAGCTTCAGGCCAAGGTTTTAGGGTTGCTCAGAATCACAGAAGGTTGAATTTCAAGGGGGACTGAGGAAACAGTTAGTCCATTGTCCGTCCTGCTGCACGGAACTACGATTCCAGGAAAAGCAGCAGAAAGAATGGAAATTAACACTGAAGAGATGTCTTTCTCTCAGCAATGGGACACTGCCAAGTGTGAATCCAGAAGGAGGAATTTCTCACCCCCTTGGCAGCAGCACAGAGGGAGCCTCATGCGCACGTGGCCCCAGAACGCTCTGAGGGCGCGTGTAAAAATGACACGTACGCTGGCAAAAACAGCAGCCCTGCAGCCCACCTGGGCTCTCCCAGCTCCACTGAGTATTGTGCCCTTTGATTTTAGCCCTTTCCCTGGATGCCAGGGAAAGGCAAGTGCTTGCAGGTGGTTTCAGCTGAGGCCCAGCCACAGGAAAGCTCACCGTTCTCTGCTCGTCTCCTTCCCGGATGCGGAATGTGTGTTCAAACACTGTGTACATGATCCTTCCAATTCCAAACGAGGGTTCAATTACATTTGGGACGATTTCTTCCACTGGAACACAAAATAACACATGTCATCACTAAACATGGATTTATACAAAGAAAAAGATGTGGTTACTGGTGCTGTCTTTCTGCTCAGAAGTTCTGATTACATGTATCTGAGCGCATGGAAAGGAAAGGTTAAACATTTCTGCTCTACATACAAATATCTGAAATAGAGATTTGGACTTAGTCCACGTACAGAATTTATTTAGGCTGTAAAAAAACAACTCGGGGCCCCATCTCTGGCCCCGAGAGCAAATAACACTGCACAACTTCCATCCATGCAGATAAACCTTCTTCCACTTCACAACAGCAAAGCCTCATCCAAACTGCTCACTGGGAACAGTCCCTGCTCCACACCAAGCCAAAAACCCCATACAGGCATTGTCTGGGGGTGCTGTTTGGCACGGACATGTCACTGAGCAGAGCTGGTGTGATTATCAGCTACCAGAGGAACTGACTGGACTTGTGAGCTGGCAGAGTCTGGTCAGGAGGGCTGGCAGATGCCAGGGGACCCGGCTCCAGGCAGCAGAGTGACAAAGAGGAGCTCTGAGCACAGAGGTCTGCAGGGAGCCCTTCCAGCAGCCTGTCACAGCCCATCTGCTGCACCGCAATGGACACCGAGCTGAAAGCTCCCAAACCTTCCCAGCTCCTCCACCGCTGCAACAGCTGGTTCCCAGCACCACATGGGACCTCACAAACCCTGGAATATGCAGCTGTAGCACTGTGACTATAATACCTCACTCAAAGTCTATTAATGGGTGACCAGACCAGGCAACAAGCTGGCAAACTGGCCCACATCAATGGTCACTGAAATCCCACTGCTGTGTGAAAGCCTTCCAAATCAAACAGTCAAATTTCAAGGAAGTTACACTTGGCATTTTTCCTGTGCTGTGATACAATATTAACAGGACAATCCCACTAATAAAGTGTATCACATTCAAAGTGTATTCTGATCTGTCTCTTATTGTTGAGGATCAAACAATAAAGATACAAATTTACCATGTAATGTTTTCTGAAATCTCTTCACAGTAACCATGTCCTTTGTTAATTTAAAAGTTTTCCCTTCAGTTTCAACAGTGAATTCCCTGCAAAGGAAAGAGAGAGATCACTTAAAAGCTACAACAATAAACAAACAAGTTGTATTTCCTTAATTGCATCAGTTGGTTGACTGTTAAGAGTGGGATGATAGAAGCCAGGGCAAACCCCAGAGATGAAAGACACATGTAGCACACCCATTAAAAGAAATTTGCATTAATAATACAATTACTACATGTACATTAAAAGCAACGATTTTCATAATCACAGTGAACTTAGTTGTGGTTAACAGCCTGAAGCAAACTCAGTTAGGAAATGGAAAACTCTCAGGATGAAGCACATACACTAAAGAGAAAAAGAGAGGAACACAAAGCAGGCACTGGCTGCAGACTTTACTATCAATAAAACCAGGATACTGCTTGTAACTCATCTATTGAATCATTTCAGTGAGATTCTGGATGGACTAAATTCACTTTCTCCTGGGTTTGATGTGTGTACACCATATCCTGCAATGGTTATTCTGCTACTTTTCCTACACTTCCACACTCACAGAGATGTAAATGAAATCAGTTTTATGGAAAAAAGAAAAATGTAAATGTTACCATTCTGGAGAGTATTCATTAATCCTACATCTTTTGTACCTTTTCAGTCAGGAAATGAAGTTTATTTTTTTATTACTGCACCATGAGCTTTCTCATAACATATACAGCTGTTGAACTGCTTCAGCCAAATTTGACAACTGCAGAGACCTCTTATATTTTCAGTTCTGCATGTGTTAGGAAGGCAGGCAGCCAGGTCAAGGAAAAATACACCAATTCCTGCCTCAGTAAGTCAAAGGCTGCAAGAGGTCCTAAAGCAGCTCAGTGAACACTGGAGGATACTCACACAAGTTTTAGTTCTCATTTAAGTATTTTCCATTAACTGTGTTCCATCAGTCACAGAATTATTTTATTAATTTTAAAATTTAGGTTTAAAACCATCTAGCAGTTCTGGACAACCCTCAAACCAGAGCAGGGAAGCTGGTGAACACTTGCCATTTCACTGAAGTGTCTCTCTCTTCTGGGATGATCCTGCTAAAGATCATTCCCACACAAAGTAACAAATATTTGATTTATGTGCACACACCACGATATATGTTGATGAATGACCAGCAATGACTGGTGGAAGGGACAGCACCACAACATTTCAGATGATCCACACAGCCTGCTCTCATGAGGAAGCTGGTTTCAGGTGGCTCAAATAAATCCAGCAGCACTTGAGGAACGCACAGAAGGTGTCAGAGGAAGGCACCACACACACACAGCCAGCTCACCCTTTCTCGTTGAGCAGCTGCTCCATCTCGGTGATGTAACACTCGTCACACACGGAAAGGTATTCCATCACCGCCTTTGCATCCTTCTTATAAGCTTTGCCAATGGCTCCCTTATTTGCCTCAAACTGAACAATGTTGACTGTTCTGTACAAGGCAGTTAAGGAGTTTGTGAGGACAGAAAGCAGGGCCTGGTTCTTTCATTACATCAAAGCTAATTGCTGCACAACACAAACAAATCTCCTCCACCTCTGGATTAAGGAATTTTCCTCCAGGAGAGGAAAGGAACGACAAAAAACACCCACAAGCTCAAATCTTTGCAGGTTACTTCCCAAAGTGATGCTGCTCTGTAGTTCTAGGTTTCCTTGCTAAAGTTACAGGCGTAACTTTAATTAGAGCTGTGCAGTTCCCCAAAACATCAAATCACTTCTCGCTTCAGGAGGATTTGGTTTATTCTGAAAGGATATAGGTTCTTTGAGAGGCTTCTCAGCTATAAGAGGGACTTTGGTGGCACGGGCATGGCAGGAAAGGTCATAGCAGGAGCGATCAGCACAGCCAACGATCTCAATCCAACCCTGGAAAAACAAAAGTGGAGGCTTTCACCAACTCACTTTTTTGCCCACTTAACCATCAAATATGTTTATTCACCCCTAAGCCCTCCCTGCTCCCATGACTGTTTTTTCTACATAATTAGCTCTGTTATGATAAGCAGCCCTCACTCACTAGCTGTCCCTTCATTTGAGCGATTCCATTTGTTTCCAGAGGAAACAATCAGTCATGTAACCAGTGCCTGTGTTCAGGGCCAGGTTTTCCACATGGTTTGGCCGAGCACAGCCCTGTGCCAACAGCTCGGGGCTGTGGCCAGAGCACGCAGCCCTGTCACTCACATGCCACGGGCACACAGACATCATGGCCCCAGGGTGTTCACTGTTCGGGCAGCAGGGAACCAGCCACATCAGAGTGGCCAAAAGCCTGGCTTTACAAGCTGGTAGGACACAGATCACGTGCAAGGGAAGCTCTTCTTTCAACATTTCAGCGTGTTTGGCAAGGAGGAAACTCATCGCCATTCACACAGAACTGATGAGGCTTTCTTAATAATTGCAGTAAATACGACCTCCCTCTGGATTTTCTAAAAGACAATCCTGTGTAAGAAAAGGCTCCTCAGCTGCTTCCCATTCACACTGTCACATCAGCATGGACATACAGGCAGCCAGATGCTGTGTGGTTTTCCAGCCTGCAGTGACATAGCAGGATGTCAGGAAGGGTATGGGAATGAAGAAATCCGTGTGCTTGAAAAACTGTGGTGTTCCAGAACATCCTGAGGAATTTTTACACACACTAAACCACTAGGTTACTACAGGTACTTCTGAGAAAACACAAAATACAGGTTTATGTGGTTGTCCAGCCTGGAGAAGGGAAGAAGGCTCTGGGGAGACCTTAGAATCCCTCCCACTGCCTAAAGGGGCTACAAAAGAGCTGGAGAGGGACTTTTGACAGAGGGATGGAGTGACGGGACAAGGGGGAATGGCTTCAGACTGACAGAGGGCAGGGTTGGATCGGATATTAGGAAGAAATCCTTCCCTGTGAGGGTGGGGAGGCCCTGGCACAGGTTGCCCAGAGAAGCTGTGGCTGCTCCATCCCTGAAAGTGTTCAAGGCCAGGTTGGATGGGGCTTGGAGCAATCTGGGATAGTGGAAGGTGTCCCTGCCCATGAAACAGGCATTGGATCTTTTAAGATCCCTTAACCCAAAGATTCAATGCAGTAACTTTATAGAATGAATTTTAAGCTACTCAGAGCAGTTTACTTCTTTCTAGTGAGTGCTGCAAGTTGGTGTAAACATTTTAGGTAGAGTTAAGTAAGTGGGGTCCACCTCATTAGGTGATTTTGTCATGCCCCTGGGATTGCTGTGCTCACTTCTGGGTTGACACAATGCTCTGTGAGGGTTGTCCTGATCCATGACAAGGTTTGCAAAGTTTAATAATCTTATTTAAATGGTGTGGCCCACACATGTTTGGTTTTGGGCAGGCTGGGAAGAGAGGCTGTGAACTTCTCTAAGTCAGCTATGGACATTCAGAGGAAGCAATTCCAATTGTTTCTACAGGTCTTTTCCACATGAAGGAAAAACACCCATCTGAGATGCAGGAGGGTTTTTTTCTAACTTTAAGTTTGGTAGAACTTCACTGGCTGCTATTCTTCTAAACAGCTGTAACAAAACATCCCTAATAATAAGTCTAAATCCAACAAACAACACAAGAGAATAAGCACTCAACAATGCCTGAACCAAAAAGCTCTTAATGACTCAGCAGGAAGATGATAAAAAAATCTTTGGGAATTTTTCTCTCAGCACCAGCTGTCTGAACTGGCAGGACTGAACTCACAGCCTGGAAGAGGGGAAAGGAAGAGCAAGCATTCAGGTGGGAAGAAATCTGCCCTGGAGTAATGCCTCCAGCAAAATAAATCCTTCCCCGCTCCTCTTGAAGGGGTTTAAGTCTTTGGAAAGCACTAGGACTGTTTCCTTTAATTCCAGACGGATTTCAACCAGTGAAACATCCCCAGGCTACTTCAGGCTCCAGCAAAGGAGTCTGGACCTACAAAAGCAGCATGAACAGTTCCCAAATTTAGTGCAAGTGCACTGCAGGGAGCTGACCAGCCCCCTTAGCCCCGGATTCAGAATATTTCCACTGCACTGAGTGTGCTCAGGCGGACTGATTTTAAGAAGCAAGAAATAAACCAGATCTGACAGGGGGAGAGCCGCTTTCCCTTTGCCACTTACATAGGATGTTTTGGACTCTGCATCCCAGCAGTCACAGGCGTAATGGGCCATCTCATTCTCCATGTGCTGCCGGAAGCGCAGCTTCTCCGGGGACACACCGACCTTTGTGAGGAAGAGGTAGATTCTGCCGATGAAGTAACCGAGAACGGAGTTGTTGATCACACCCTGGAGAGGGAAGAAAAGACTCACATTCATTCCCAAGGAAGCAGTGCCATGATTTTGTTGTGCCTCTGCAGGCAACCTGAAATGTTACAGACAGAATTTCTTGCCCCTGCCTGAGGTGAAGTACTGTGTTTCCCCTGAAACTTTTACACCTTTTCAAATTCACCTCGTGCCACTGGCACCATCTGAACAAACAGTAAGTTATTGTTCTTTGAGCCTGTTGAGTATTGAGACTCATCACTGCAATACAACAAGGGGGTGGTGTTCTTTTTTTGGTTTTTTTTTTTTTTTTTTTTCAGTTTTGAGGGTTTTTGGTTTGTTTAGAGTTTTTGGTTTGTTTAGGGTTTTTTTGGGCAGTGTTTCGGTGGTTTTTTTATTTGTTTTTTTTTTCTTTTTTCATTGGAGTTTTGGGGGGCTGGGGCAGAGGGGGTTGAAAAACCAACCCATTCATAATTGAATGAATCAGGTAGTGAAACCTCAATGTGCAAGCCAAGCACTGTTTGGGGTCAGCAGCTGAGTACTGAGATTCCCAGTTAGTGCTGGTATTAATATTCTTAGCCATAAGCTAAGAGTGGAGCTTAGCCTCTAACCACTATCCCAGCCCCACCTGCATCCTTTCTTTGCTGGCTCCAAGGGCCAGGCTTGGATCTCAGTGACACTGATTCCCTGAAGAGAACCTGCTCTTGAATCTGGGAGCAAACCCCAGCTGGCACCAAACACAGCAGCCTGTAACTTATCCCTGGGAGCAATATTCCAAAGCTCCAGGTGCTGGCAAGAGGAAGTTTACCTGTTGGACAGCATCTCCCAGCCGCATCACGTGGGCAGACTGCCCGCTGACCTGGGCCTTGGAGGAGTACAGCAGGATGTTGAGATCTGCCACATTCTGAAACTTGGGGTGGTTTTTCTCACTGGGATCCACAAAGTGCTCAATTTCTGCCATGGTAAATTCCCTGTGAAAACAAACAAATGTGTAATAAGTATTTTAGCATTAGCCACAGCCCCTCCAATAAAGTTATTGTGCTTCAGCCTCTCACAAGCAAGTCAGTAGTGTAAATGCTTGCACAGACCCAGAGCCAAGACATTGTACAGACTGGAACATGAACCAGTTTCATCCCTCTGGATTTAGTTTCATCCTCAAACTCCTAATAAAACTTTCTACAAATTCATTTAGATCTCTCCAGGCCGTGGTTAACACCAGGGTGAATCAGAGCAGGGAATACCACCTTGGGAAATACTTCCAGAAGTTCTCTGGAGTCTTTTTCCTGACTGCTGTGATGCCCGTAGTACAAGTGTTTGTTCCCTACAAGGTCAATGAAGACTAATCCACTGATTAATTCAGCAGCCTTAACTCATGTCAGAGGTGCCAAAAATAACCAGGTGAGGTGATAATTTCTTGAAGGTAATGGAACTACTACACTCAGCAACGGTGTGCAATCTGTTTTAAGAACTTGTCTTTAACACAGCTATACCCATAGATTGATTCTGAGCCTTCTTGCTTGAAATCACTTTCCATTGAATTAGTTCATTATCAAGAACCTTTAAAAAAAGCTCTAGGTAATAATTAACTGTAAATCACAGCCATCAGGACGTAATTTGCTGTGATTGCATAATAACAGTCTCCAATAAATGTGCCACAAGCGTATAATTTATATTTGACTGGAAATGGTTTTGAAGATAAAAGTTCTCATTTCCAGATGTGCAAAAGAGAACAGGAGGACTGAGAAAATTTCAAAGACTTCCCTTCATGTTAACAATGCTACTGCCTCTCAGTGACATTTGTGGCACCACATTAATCAATCACCAGGTTTACAGAACGTACTGCCTGTGCATGGGAGCTCTTGTTCCAAACTATATGGAAGAGATTTGCAATCAGAATAGTTCAGTTAAAATAGAGGTATTGCCCTTAATGAAATGCAACAATCACTTTTATCCAGAGATAGAACTGAAAGGAATTCTCAATAACCCTGAGCCTTCCTGCTCCACTGACCTTGTGACACAAACACACGTCCTGAGTCAGGTTATCTCATAAAAATGTAATAAAACTCCTCTCTGTAATAACCTGTAGAACTGCAGAATCTGCAGGACTGAGACAAGGAAATACTGCTGCAAGGTCAGCCACGTTTTGATTTCAGTTCTAAAGCATATTGCATGAAAATAATTAAACAAGCAAAGTCCTGTAGAGAACACAGCTACCTTTAACATGACTCATTCAGATTATGATGGAGGCCAAATTTTGTCACTCAAACTGAGTTTATTTCTAATACAACAACTACTTCAGATTTTACTTCTCACAAGCCATTGAGACAGAATTCTGTACTTAAAACCTTAACTAGGAGTTCCTCTGTGAACCCCGAGACCCACTAGACACATAATCGAGATCCTCTGGGAGAAAGCACTAAAGTGAAACAATCCTGTGCCAACCCTGGAACAAAAGGGAGGTGCCACCTGCTCCCTGGTACCCTTCTGCTGCAAGAGGAAGATTGCAGTACCTCACTCTGATAAGGCCGGAGCGGGGTGAGATTTCATTTCGGAAGGAATTTCCAATCTGGGCAGCAGCAAAAGGCAGTTTGCCTTGGTTAAACTCCAGGAGACGTTTGAAGTTGAGGAATATTCCCTGTGCAGTTTCTGGCCTCAGATAGCTGAAAGGAAATGGGGGAGAGGAAAAAATCAGGAAGGTAAAAGGGCAGGGAAAGCAGGGATTACAGAAATACACAGTTACTGCCAAACTTAAAGGTGGTACTTTTTCTCTTGAGTCTCAACTTCAGGCATGAAACAATGAAGCAATAGACTGAAGGGGAGGGAAAAAACCATCATCAGCTGTAGCCCAAACACTGCACTCCACAGTTACTCTCAAAAGTAAACTGGATGACTTGGCTGGTTTTGAGATGCAAGCACGGAAAGGAAAAAAGGGTTTTGAATGAAATAAAGTGTCCAGTGACATCAAGGTGGTCACAGGGAATGCACCCTCCCTGCCTTTCCTATGTATGCCTGTGCTGCACCAGCCTTCTTATAAGCATGGATTTTGGAGGCAAACCATGACTACAGCACTGAGGGGGTTTAGTGTAAGGCCCCTACAACCCCTACAGGAGGTTTTCTACAGCCATGATAAACTGCCAGAGAAGGGTGGGGCTGAAAGGCAGGGGAAGGTTACTCAAGAGACTTCATTTTTATTCCAAGTGATCTCCAAAGCAGGGAGAGAATGATGAGAAGGAGATTGGTACCCACCCAGGCATGTTTCCTCCAGGCCCAATGGAGGTCTTGAACATCAGGTTAAAAGAAACAGGAGGGGACAGGTCATTCCCAGTGACAGGTGACTTCACATTGTAGTTCACAAAGAGATCTGCGAGTTCTTGCTGGCCATAATTGTCCAACTAACAGCAAAACACAAGACAGTAATTTTAATTACTAGACAAGATAACAGGAATCAATAACATCTCCTTCATCTTTTACTGAGCATGATCCACAGCTCTGAATCACCTGCTCAAAATATGTCCACTTAACATAAATTTTCAAGCAAGCTAAAGCTTGACACAGTGATAGAAGAATACTTTGCACATTTGCAAACCCATTTTAGTAATAGAGGTCCAGGATTCAGAGAAAGCACAGGAAGTCTGAGCACAAGAGTGGGTGTAAAGCAGAAGAAAAGTCACTGGGACTGCACCACCACCCACCAGAAGCTTCTTTTGAACAGTTTCAGCTAAAACATGGGGAGCTCTGAGTTGGGAACAAAAAAATAAAGCAGTGAGGGAGAAGAAAGCTAAAATTTCTGCAGGGCTTTGTTTGCATTCATTTCTTTCTTCTGCTGCATGAAACACAATATTCAAGCTACGCATTAGATGTTCTTTTAGAGCTGCTCTGAATTTCAGCTAAATAGAGCCAGTCTGCAGCTCAAGGTTTCTTGGTGAGAGATTTTCCATCTGCTCTAAAAATAACTTTTTAATGACCACAAGTGGGATAACACCAGCCCTTTCAAGGAACCTACTTTCCCTTTTCTCTGGAAATCAAGCAATAGTAAAACCACTGATCTAATTGCAACCTGACTGCACAAGAGCATGATTTCTGGCATTGTTTTGTGCATTTATGTACCAGCCTTTTGCATATGTATCTTCAATGTAGTTCCAGTACTGTAAAGCATCTATACTGAACAGTGCAGGAATAATTTAACACTCAAGTTTAAAATCAAACGAGCTCAAAAAAATTGTCATGATACTTCATGTATCAGAGAAACAGAATATAAAAAGACTTTATTAACAGAGAGATTTCCCTAAAGTTCAGCTTTGTAGTATGGAAATCCTAATGACAGCTGCTCAGTGATGCAAACCACTGGCAAAAAAAGTTTCTCTTTCTGGAAGAAAGCATTCATTCTGTGCATAGCTCTGGAAGCAATTCTCCTAGAAGTGATGAGAACAAATATTTAAAAGAAAGAAAGAAAAACAAATGGAAAAAAAAGAAAGGCAAATGTCTGTACAGCTGCTCTGGAATGTCAGCCTGAGCACCAACTATTCCCATGGTAAACACAGGAAAGATCTGTGCAGGGTGACAGAGACAAAGGAACAAATCTCAAGGGCTTCAAAAGCTGAGACAACTTCAAAACACACCAATTCAGTGCTAAGCTGATTCAGAAAACCCTGATAAAACTTCTCACCCATCTCTGTTGCTTTGTATAACAATCCAGCAGTGAGGGATTGACAAAGGTGTGAAGTGGAACAGAGCAGGCCAGCTCCAAAGACTGAGCTTCACCCCTGCCAATCCAACACTCAAAGACTAATATAATAGCAATAATTCTGCAAAACAGTGTGAGGGAGATGTGATTAACCAGCAAGCTCACAAGGTTCATTAACAAGTAAGTTTTCAGTATTTGTGAGCATGTAAAGCCCAACATGTATCTCTGAGGTCAACACTTCCGAGCATCCTCAGGAACAGAAAAGGGACACTGCCTCTGGAATTGGAGCATTGCACTTCCCCTGCCACACACATCTCCCTGGAGCACCCACCTCCTCGTGCTGGCACCTACCTGTGTCAGAACATTTTCCATTTCTGCTTTTTTCTCTGCTGTGCACTTCTTGTCAGACATCAGCTTTTGCAGGTGAGCTGTAACAAAAGCAGGTCGTGAGTTTATATTGAAACTCCACCACTGACCCCACTCTAAAGCCTGACAAATCAGGAGGATCCTCCAGCACAGCTTTATGTCCACCACTTCCCTTGACAGTGTCCATCAGGGTAATTCCACTCATGTCATCAGGGCAATGGTGGTCTACAGTTCAACTGTAGAGGGAAAACAACAGGTCCTGATCTAGTTTCTTTCCAGTATTATTTCCTTAAACCCCAGCAATGGCTTTGCATCCCTTTCTCCTTGTTTCCTTCCTATACAGACAGAAATGAAAGGCAATGTGTGATCCTGAGCCAGCAAGGCTAATTTCATCCCAGTGCACAGAGGCACGTAGGGAATTGGTGCAGTGGGGTCAGATTGTGTTCCACTGCACAGCACAACATCCTCTGGGAGACACAAAAGCAGGCAGTGATGCCAAACCTTCCCACTCCTGTTTGAAAAAAAGCAGTGTGACTTTTCAGTCAGTAACAGTTCAGTTTGGCAGTAACAGCAGGTGGCTGTTCAGCAGGGACGGGCTGCAGAACAGACAGGGACACGCTTGTTTATGAGGCTGTTCAGCAAAGGAGGCAGAGGTTTGATGGGCTCCTTTTGAGTTTTTTTTTAACTAAAAAAAAAAATTCTAAATGAGTATTATGAAAACTGCTTTCATGCCAATACAGCTTGTTCCACATGCTTAACTTCCAAGGAAAAGGCTCAAAAACTAGAGAGCACAAACTACTTAAACAGAGAGCGGAACAATCCTTCCTTTCACAATGGAGCTGTACGTGAAAAAGTTTTCAAATAGGTTTCTTATTTCTAAGACTGGTGTCATTTTTCTGGTTTTTTTTAAACAAATTTTCATCAATAATTAGAAAGAAGTGTTTGAGGACTCTGCAGATCTAAGAAATGCCTGAAGTCTGTTTCTAAGGTACACACATTAGTCAGCAACTGCCATGTAATTGACCTTTGCATGGGAAAAACATGCTCTGACTCTTTACATCATCATTAAATAATTTCTGAGTACTGAATGAAAAGCAACTGAAACTCAAGAAAACCCAGACCAGAATACAGTAGAGAACAGTAATCTTGTTATACAGGGGGCCCTCAGCTTAAACAGAGTAATCTTTTAGGGCCTGATGGCATGAGATTTTATAAAAAGGGACACAGCTATGTTTTCACTAGAGATCCTGGACCTCGTTTAATACACTCACAGAACTTATGGGACCTTTAGTGTGGTATGATCATCTAAACTACAAACACAAGTATGACAGACTGGCTACACCAACAGGCCTTCCTTGAGGAGGATTCTCCTTTCCCATGTTTGTACCACCAGAAGCCCACCCAGCCTTGCAACAAAGTCAAACCTTTCAAGAGATGATCGGCACGAAAACATTCCCCATTCTTCACATCTTTCACCATGAAGTCAGCAAACTTGTCTACGTGGCCAGAAGTCCTAGAAGAGATGATAAAGAAAAAAAAAAAAAAGGAACATGACAGCTGCCACCAGACAGCCCCAGGTACTGTGTGATCCCAGTGGACAGACCATTATCCTTCAAACTACATGCTCAAACTGCAGGGTCACTCCTGCTTCAGATTAAAGAGTCACGTTAAACAGCCCCACCCTGCAGAAAATCTGATCTGTGAGAAGCATCAATACACCTAAATTTTAAATCTGAAGATGACACTTAGTGCCTTTAGGAACTGCATTGTGACTGAAACAAGACATAGCTGCAGTTGTGAGGAGCAAGCAGTAATTCAGATGGACAGATTCCCAGTATTTTAAACCAAGGATCTGTGAAAGCTTCTGCCTGTTACATCACAACCCACACAAAGCAACACAACTGACTCAGGTCAGGTCTCAGTCCAAAAGCTCCTGACATATTTAGCAAATCTTTGATGGTCCTAGTGGAGACATGCAGAGGTGAAAGGGTCCAGAGTCTCAACTCTGTTCTCACCCTGGAAAGGTGTTGAAAAGGGCTACAGAAGCATCATTTGCATTCAGAGCTCAATTAACACACTGCATGGGGCCACCCCTCCATAGAAGAGGGGAAGGATGGTCAGGACACTGTCCTAAACCAGGACACAGGTGCCCCAGGTTTAAGCAAGTCACCTAATCCATTTTTTTGTCTTCTCCAACTTTAAGAAAAAAGGAATAATGACAATTTCTTACCTAATGGGACTGCTAGGAGACATTGCCAGACATGAGTACTGCTGTGTCCCCTGATTTATGGAACAACAGCTTCCCACACTGCCCTGTGCACTGGGATCCAATTACTTTGAACTGCAGCAAGGTATTAAATTGGGTGACCCAGTCTCAAGATCCCACTGGGTAATTTTACTGAACTCTACATACTGAAAAGCAACTATGACCAGAAATGACACGCTGCAATAAAAAAAGACCCGTATTTACTTCAGAACTGGCTCTGGTGTGAGCATGGTGCAGTCGATCTCCAGGATCTGCTCTTCCTGAATGAAGTGGTGTCTCCATGCTTGGATGATGTTGTTCTTCAGAGCACACCCAACAGGCCCAAAGTCATACAGACCACTGACACCTGTAAAGAGAAAAAGGGAAAAAAAAAGTGTGGTTGGTGCAAGCACCCACAGACCACCCTGTACACAAAGCAGCCCAGTTCAGCTGCAGAGCACTGGGGTGGCAGAATCTGCAACTGATAAATATCTGCAACCAACAACTCCAAAATCCACACTCCCTCTACCAGTGGATTATATTTTGTGAAAGAGTTTTGTGGGAACAAGCTCTCTGAAGGAGGAATCTGAATACAGAAAAAGTGATCATGCACAAGCCAAAGCAATATGTTACGGTCAGTAATAACACATATCTGCCAATCAGCAGTTTAGCCACAAAAGGGGAAAAAAAAAAAGCCAATAAAACAACCCAGAGTGTTTATTTTAGTATCTTAGGTGAAAGAGCAATAACCATACAGTCATTGTGCTGCCTCCTGAGATGCTCCTATCAGCCATCTGAAGAGATTTAACAGCCACAACTGTTCACCTGTGCCATAAAGTTCATTGACAAAGTTCACTAGGGTAACAGGTTCTAAAGTTCACAGTGGATTTCAGCATTATTGATCCCCATGTGGGCCATTTAGAGCTTGATGAGCCTTGTGAGTCCCTTCCAACTCAGAATATTCTGAGAGTCTGTGATTATCTTGCCAGGAAAAGCTCAAACAGAGATGAATGTTTGAGGAAATAAGCTGGTTGCTGCCTTAAATGCCAAAACACCCTATCCCTCTGCAAAGACATCACCTTCTACAATGAAATACTCAGAACATGCATCCTGAAGTCCACTCATTTACATTCAGAAAGGAAAAGACAAAATTTCAGCTCAAAGACTTCAGAAAGGGGGAACTTTTGAAAGGCTTACAGTCTCAAATAAGAAAGTTAAAAGCCAACTTTCAAAAAAAAAATTCTTTTATGTTGCATTAATATAACATTGCAGGGGTACAGCATTTCACCCAGCCAGAAAGACCAGAACATCAGCCTAGAGGGAATAAAATGTAAAATTCTTCAAACTCATACCTCCATAAATAGAAAAGGCTTGATCATAGAAAAACCTCCTTTTCAGAGTGTCTTCCATCTTAACTCTGTCCACGATGTCATCTTTGGGCTGTAGGGCCAGTTCCTGTAAGTCAAGCGAACCAAAATCGGTGAATAGCTCCTGTTTCTGGCAGGACAAACTCTCTGGAAATCCTCTCCACCATCCACTGTGAGTCAAAAGTCTGCAAAGACCATTTTGAAGCCAAGGTATCCTGCCAACACGCTCATTTTTTCCAAGGAGGAATGGTCCCACTGGGATTCAAGTGCTCAGTTATGAACATCATTGTCTGAATGCAGCACTTCAGACACTGGAGGTGGACTCATGGCCTAACTTTCAGACAACTAAGCCTGGGCTAGTTATCCTCAGCTTTCTTCACAGTCACTGCAAAGAAATGCCAATTTCCAAAGCAATTCTTCTGACCTATTTCCCTCTCCTGCCTACAAAAAGAGCTTCAAGTGACCAGCTCAGGCTACATCCATCTAACTCTTGGTATATTTCTTCAATGAAGTGCTCCTGACGTGAAAGAATTTTGAATGTGAAGATTACAAGCACCGTCATCGTTGTGCTCTGACAAAGGGGTGTATTTAGGTACAGGGAATATCTGTTTGCAAAATATAAATATATTTCATAAATACGCCCCCCCCTACACTCAGAAAATTTAGTTACAGAGTGCCCTGATGCCCTGATTAGATACTGTAACATGCTTTACAGCAGACCCACTGTTTTATCTGGAAAACTATGATTTTTGCCAATTTATGAGTGAGGTCAACAAAGCTGAAAGATTTTCTTCAAGAAAGATGTTTTGAGAATTAAAGCAGAGTTAAGCCCAGAAGTTGAATAAATTCAGATCATCTTAAGTGTCTCACAACATCATTTTGAACAGCTCTTTGGTAACTTAAGGTATTGTATGCCCATTTATTTCAAGCTTTTCCTTTTTTTAACATCTTTAAAGACAAATAAGCGTGGTCTGATTTTAAAAGCACTGTACCTCTGCTGCTCCCCTGGATTAGCAGAAGCCAAGGAACAACTTTGCATGAGAGATAGAGTCAAAGATGAGACAGAGAACACACATGACAGCAAGTACCAGAACAGGACTTGGATGGGAATCCACCTGGTAGGCTCTGCCTAAAAACAGAAAATCCCATTTGGGTGACCAAGGTTTTCCAACACACAGGATGGCTTTTGCCCAGAGAGGGACAGGAGGAGAGCAGCAGTGGCACAGCCCAGTTCTGAACTGGCAGGGAGGAATGGCAGCAGCACAGCAGGAAGTGCAGCAGGTACAGAATTTTGCAGACCCCCTCTACTACCTAAAGAGAACAGTTCCTGAACTGTGCAGGTGTCAGAGAAGCATATGTTTATAAACATAAATATATTCATAAATAGAAGGCAGAAGTGCCTGTGTTAGCCTTCAAGGGGGAAGAAAGACCCTGTATGGGAGCAGAATCATCTACTGACTTAAGGTTTGAGGACATAAACCAAGGAATTTTAAACACTCAACTGCCCCGCCCTGCTCAAAGAGATTCAGAGCTGTTCTGCTGTCTATAAGTAGGAATCACAGGGGCTGAAAACCACCAGCAGCTGCTAAAGCAAACCCTCACATTGCTGCCTGCCCCAAAAGGTGCAAGTGACTGTGCTGCCTTGCTGGGAACACCATCAGGAGGGACGCACTCCCATCCCGGAGCGCGGCACTCACAAGGGCAGATGCTGCCTTTGCAAGGTCACTCCTGCACTGCCAGCCCACACAGGTTGTGTAAGTGCTGAGCACACCTCCACACTGCATCCTACAGGCCCTCTCCCAGCACAAAATGTGGGGCTCTCAGGGATCCCAGGACTCCTAACCTGCCTGGCCACATCCTCTCCAAGTTGGGAGGGTTGGGAAACAAAACCAGCTCAGGTGCTGTTCACTCCAGGATGACCTGGCCGTCAATGCAACGGCTTCAGAGCACAGTTCTACGATGAGTACTAAGTAAAAATGACATTAACTTGGCTTAAATGTGTGCAAACAGGCAGCCACAAGCCCAGACCTGGCAGAGAGCAGCACCTGTTCTTCTCACATGACCCTGTAGGGCAAACAGGGCCAAAGGGTTTCACTTCAGGTGCACTCACGTGCTCACAGCGAGGCAGCTGCAAGCAGCAGTGCACTGATTCATTCATTCATTCATTTTTAAGAGTACCACCAAAGCACAGCTACAATCATTTTGATATGAAATACAAATCAGAAAGAACCTCCCAGTTTCCCAGGTGAATCTGCACACCTGACTGTTTTGCAGCTTCAAGAGTTTCTTTTTGTTGTTTCAGTCTGGAAAGGGAAGGAAAGCTCGCAGGATAAAGAAGTGTATTTTACTTTATTTTACTTCTTTCTCAAAAAGGGGACACAATTTCAATCTGTCCCTCTTTTTAAGGCTGAGGAAAGCCATAGGCTACTTGAAATGCCTCCAAAAACTTTGTTTAAACTGCAGCAAAGGAAATTATTTCTAAATAAACATGTTCCACGCCAGTCTGGGAATTTCAGTGCTGCACAAAGAATTGTGAAAAGGAAACTCTTCAGAGTGAGAGCATGTGCACAAAAAAAGATCTATACAGTAAACAAAGATTAGTGACACATATACTCAAGCTCAGCTTTAATTACAGACCACCTCAATTTGAACTCATACTTGTTTGCACACTGATTTAATGCTGAAAGAAATTAGTGTAACAGATAGAGAACAAAATTGCCACAAAACTGGAAACCTGCAAACTACTTCAGAAGTGACTTAAACAGTCCACCCTGCTGTGACTGTTTTGTCCAAACCAATACTGGAAAAAAAAAAAACAAACAAAAAAACCCTAAGTAGAGATTTCAAGGCTTTTCAGGCAAGGCTGGGGGACTCAAAATTTCATTTACAGACTCACCTTTGCTTCTAGAACCCTCTTCCGAGCTTTGAGCTCTGCTACAGCTCTGTCTATATCCACCTGGGGAGCTTTCTCTTCCTTCAGCTTCCTTACCAGCTCTCCCTAGAAAGAGACAAAGAACAATGTACAGATTCACTCTTTGAAGACCTCTCCTTCTTCCAGCTCCCCTGGTAATCCAAAAGGAGGATTCTGTCCGGCCTCCCCGCTCTCCACACAGGTCTCCAGAGGCTGCAAGCGAGAAATACTTACGCATTTGAGAGTTAGCAGAAGTAAACATCATTAGAGAAATTCAACCACCCCGCACTATTGTGAAACCCCAGACCTGCTATTAAACATCAGAGTGTAAATCTATTCCTCTGTGTACAGCGGATTTCCACAAATTCCTGGTTTATGTCTTTGAGGATGCACTAAGTGGATTCTCGGACGGTGTGCACAGACTTTGTGCTCTCCCACTCAGCAACGAGGCTTCTCTTCCTTCTACCCCTTCCTTTTCCTTCAAAACTTATGACTATTTCAGACTTCTTTTTCTCTGTCCTGTCTGATGGAAACGGAGCAGTAAGGACACACATTTTCAGAGGAAGGTCTCCCAGAAGACAGACACTCTTTGCCTACTGTCTGGGCATGATCTGTAAAAACTGTTATTATTTTTAAAACCCGTTCAGTAACTTTGAGAAAAAACAAAGTCAACGAAAAATAAAAACAACCTTGGAAAAAAAAAAAAAAAAAAGAAAACAAAACCTAAATATTTCAGAGCAGCAAATCCCTGGAGGGGGCTTACACTAAGATCTTGACCTGAGTCAAACCACCATCACCTTGTTACAGTTCCACAAAGGTCTCTCTGCCCTGTGGGGATGATCCTCCCCTTTCATCCCAGGGAAGTGCTCAACCCCTACACACCCACCACCATTCTTTTCTGAGCATGATCTTCAGCAGTCATGCCCAGCTTGTCACTGAACCGGGAGATAAATGAATTAAAAGTGTTCCTTTGAGTCCACTCTTTATCACCAAAACCAAGATCTATCCTGAATTACTGGGAAGGACAAAGGAACTGGAGGAAAAAGCACAGAGATGTCAAGTGGGATGTTCTAAAAATGGGATGCTCCAAGTTCAGCATTTTTCTTGCATCTTGCACTTCTCCATTGAACAAAAAGGAAAAAGGAAGAAAAAAACCCCACTATCCATAGTGACTACATTATTCCCATAACACCAGCTTTTTCCTAAATTCTGAGCTTTCCTGACACTGATATTACAGGTAACTTACTCAGAAAGCAGAGAGAAGAGAATACACTAATTGCTATTCTGTAATCAGATTAGAGAAACTAAAAGTACTTCAGAGACTGAGGGGTTCAAAGGCTAATTTTATTAATAAAAGAAGGAAGTCTCCAAGCACTGCATTAAAACAAACACACTCAAAGAGAAGAAGGAAAAACAAGAATCCTGTCAGGCTCCTTAACCCCGTGGGCTACAAGAACAGAACAAATCTGCTGTTTCCTTCCTGTTAACTACTTATACCCAAACGTGAAAGTTTCACTCTGGGGTTTAGGACTCCAACTGCCATTCCTGGGTAACGTGGCAGAGGGAGGGATCTGATCTGGGGTTTTGGTTTGGTGTTTTGTTTTTTGTTTTTGTTGTTTTTTTTTTTTCTTTTAAAGTAGTAAGTCCAAATCGCCTTTGTTGAGCCAGGGGGTCGGCAGCAGGAAAACATCAAGGCAGCAGCAAAGCAGCTACTGCTGAGTCAACAGAGCCCTCACACCCTGCTCACTGCTGAGCATCCAAAAGCAGCACACAGCAACTCTTTGTCCTGACCTATAAGTAAGACACACTCAGACATACGCAAGGAGGAGGGGAAGAAAGAAAAAAAAAAAACAGAACACACAACTGAGGCAAATAATTACGTTTGCTGACAGGACTCGGTCTAATTAAAGCTCCGATCCCGAGCCCAGCCCAGAGGAGGAGTGCACAGCAGTACTCGATGTGGCAAATTTTGCTGCAGCTTTGTCCCACAGACCAGCAAGGCAGAGAAGGGATCCACCCCTGGATCACGGCAGCTTATTGCATCAGGCACTGCTGCAGGAAGATACGCTGCTCACTCTCCATAGGCTGAGAGTCCCTTAGGTTTAATTAAACTCCTTCTCCTGGAGCTGACAGACACAGCCTCCCGCATGGAGAGGTATCAACTACCCCAATCTTTGTTACTCCCCCTCCCTTCCCTCTTGGGCAAACATCTCCGGGAATTACTACAGTCAGTTGTACAACACGATATGGGCAGCCCCAGCTACACAAATTCACCCACAAGCCTTCCCTTGGCACCCCACACTCCAGTTTCGATCCCAGAAAAGAAGGGGTGCCTTGATACTTTAAAGGCAAATGACAGCACCTAGGATTTTAAGCTAAATAAATTGGCTGGTTCTAGAGATCATTGCTTTATTTACAAGCAGCTCCCTTGCCAAGGCATTATGCTGTACAATGATTCATAATAAAAACTCACTGAAGTGCTGGCATAATTAGAGGACCATAAATCCACTCATTTAATGGGAAAACACACGCACAAATCCACAGATACAAGGGACACACACGTAGCTATGCGTGCAGCTAAGGAGAATAATATGGATTGAGCCACTTAAAGGAGGCACATGGGGAACACACGGGCACAGGTAAAGAAGGGAGGAAAGGGAACTCCACAAGCTCCACTGCCATTCGTGTCACAGCAAGGGTACCAAGATTTACTCAGGAAATTAAAAGACGACCAAATCCTTCACAGGTAAGAAGGATGCTAAAGATGGGAGACGGGAAGGGAATGTGATGCAGCCCCAGCTAAAAGGAGACAGCACCTACCTAGACAAACGAGAATGATGAAATGGAAAATATGCAAAGGAATTAACCTCCCTTACAGCATCGGGCAAACACGCAACTCTAAAGAACGTCATTTACCTCCGAAAACCCGGCGGAAACTCAGCTCTAAGGGGGGACACCGCCGTGTGACCCCCAAGGGGATGCGGAAACATATGGGGGCTGTTCGACGGAGAGAAGGGCTGCAAACCAGGGCACGGCGAGCGCTGGCTCGGGCACAGCGGGCACAGCCAGCCCGGGAGGGGACACCCAGGTGGGCTGGGCACAGACCCAGCTCAGCCAGGCGGACCCAGCTCTGCAGGGACGGGAAAGGACCGGCCGGGGGGCGACCCAAACGCGACACCGCCGACCCCTGGGGCTGAGCGGGGACCCCTCACCCACGACAGAGACCCCGGGGACACCCCCTGGACCCCTCCTGGACCGCGAACACCCCTGGGGGCCGCCCATGGCCCCGCAGTGCCCGGTGTGTGTGTGTGTGTGTGTGCGGGGAAGGGGGAGCTCAGGGATGCGCCGCGACCCCTCGGCACGGCGGGCAAACCCCGGGGTGCGGGGGACACACGGGGGACACCTCCCACGGCCCCGCCCGGCCCCGCTCGGCCGGGCCGCCTTACCTGCTGCCGCACCGCGGTCCGGAGCGGCGCCAGCAGCGCCTCGGCCTGCGGGCCGTCCATGGCGGGGGCGGCGGAGCGGAGCGAGCGGGCGAGGCGGCGCAGCAGGGCGGGCAGGGCGCTACGGGGAAGCGGCATGAGCGGGAGGAGGGGGCGGAGGAGGAGGAGGGGGAGGAGGAGGAGACGGGGCGGCAGCGCCCGCCCCCCGCATGATGAAATCGGGGCCGGGGTAAAGCGAGGCCGGGTTCTCGCCGCGGCACTTTCCGCACGGGCCGCGCCCGCAGATTCGGCACGGGAAGGGAAAGGGTGGGAAGGAAGGCAGGGAGGGAGGGAGGAAGGAAGGGCGGGCGACAGGGGGAGCGCGCACACGGCGGAGCGGGGCCGCGCACACCGAGGGGCGGGAGCGCGCACGGGAGCCCCGGGAGCGCTGCGCCCCCGCGCGGCGGGAGCGGGGAACGGCGGGAGCTGCTCCAGCCTCACCCCCCACACACACCCCCTCAGGGAGCACACGGCACCCCCGAAAAGCGTGGCTGCACCCGAGGGAGGGGGGAAGCACCCCGTTGTCCCACGGTGGGCATTTGCCCCCGACCGACACAAGGATTCGTGTGTGGGGCAGGGCGGTACCTGTCATCCCTCCTTCCCGCGGGTGACATACAGCACCCCCATAAGTGTCACTGTACCCGTGGTGAGGGGCACCCCACTGCCCCCGAGCACCCCACTGGCCCCATAGCGGGGCTCACGTTGTGCCCCCCCCTGTGGTGTGCGTGGGGCAGGGTGATGCCTGCTCCATCCCCCTCCTTCCCCATCAGGGCACACACGGCACCCCCAAAGTGTAGCCGTACCCCGAGATGGGGGCACCCCGCTGCCCCTGAGCACCCTCCCCAGCCCACAGATGGGTTTGGGTGTGCTGGGGAGCACTGTACACCCCCAAGCCTTGCGGGGGGCAGGATGGTACCTGTCCCCTCCCCTCCTTCAGGTGGCACCCCCAGAAGTGTAGCTGTCCCTGGGGGACAACACCCTATTGCACCTGAGCATCCCTGCCAGGTGCCACCAGCCTCCCCCAGGCCACCTGGGCACGGTGTCCCCTTGTCCCAGAGCCAGGTGCCCAGCACATGCCCCCGGCCCTAGGGCAGGGACACGCTGGGGGCCGAGGGGATAAACGAGGAGCTGAGTGGGGGGGAGGATGTTTTTTTTTTCAATCAGCCGCAGCGTTTGAGCTCCAAAGGCTTTGTAGCTTTTGAGCTCGGCCGTGTTTTGCTTTTGGCTGATCCGCGGTCTTCCCTCGCTGCCCGGGGGGCTGTGCCGGGTGGGCATCACCCGCTGCCGGACCCTCTGGGAGGCTTTAGGGCAGCAGGCAGGAGGCCAAGTCCTGCTTTTCCCCGGTGTGGTGGGTCTTCCCCGGGAGCCAGGCCAATCCCATGTGCCACGGGGGAGCTTCCCATCCCTGGGAGTCAAAGCCCTCCACGGGGGACAATCCAAACGCTGGTTACATAAAATTTAAGACCAATTTTTTAAAACAACACATTCCCCACTGCTTCCCTCTTCCTTCTCCTCCTCCCCATCTCCCCTTCACCCCCTCCCACCTCCTGGAGCCGGGAGCTTCGGCACTGATGTGAGGTTGGCGTAATTGGAGTATTCCAGCTGCTATTTTGTACCTGTCTGTTTATTTGAGAGACAGCCTCAACCTCCTAATGAACGCGCCTGAATATTTATCTGCTGCTGCTGAATGGTGCATTTGTGTTTCAAATGCTTAACTGTTATTTTTATTTAGCTGCAAATTGCTGTTTTTATTTCGCTGGCAGTACCTGCTTGGAAATTGCTCTAGCGCGAGGTTAATGCCAGGCTTTTTTCTATTCCTGATTTTTTTTTTTTTGTTAATTAATCCGGTGCTGATAAAAGTGTAAGGACTCTGCAGCCCCCTTCTAGGTTGTCACAGAGCTAAGATGTGAAGATTGTGGAATCAGCCTCAGAAGAAACTGGCTCATGTGGAGGAATGAGGAATCCCAAGCAGCTGGGATGGGCGAGGAAACACAGGCAGAATCCTCAGAGATGGGAAATCCCAGTGACCAGGAGCAGCTCCATTCTACTGTGCTGTACCTGGAGTTGTACTAGGTAGCAGCACTTTTCCAAAATCTCTGTGCTTTTTTCCCACTCCTAGAAGATTTCCTCAGTGGCAGAGCACAATTGGTCCCCAGGGCAGCACCTGCAGCCCTCCACCAGGAGGATGGAGATGGGCTGGACTGGTGCCTTGAACCTTTTTCCCTGCATAAAATCCTGCCTTGCACACGCTGCTGGCTCCAGCACTGTCTCTCCTTGAAAACAAAACGTGCTTGGGACCAGTTCCCAGTGGTATCACTGGCTGGTATGGGACACCCTCAACACAAGGGCCAAAAAGACCTTTTCCTGCCCATTCCCAACTAACTGTGGGTGCAGCTCCTCTCCCAAAAGACTTTAAAAAGCATCTGGTCTGGGCTTACACAATCTGACTGCACAGACAACTTGAACTTTTAAAGTTGTGTTGTTTTCTTTTTTAGATAAGGGAGCAAAGTATCAAAAGAAGAAAAAGTGGAAGAAAAAGCAGGATGGGCACATTTCTGGAACAAGGTGGGTGGGTAGGGAGTGCACAAGGAAACCCTGACTGCCCCTTTGCAGTGGCGCTGCTGAAGACTGGGAGGGTGATTTGGACCCAGGGCACACTGCTGGATCCTTGTGAGGCTGTGCAGGATGGGAGGAAAATTAGGCAGGATTTTGCACCAAACATCAGTGGTAGATTAGAGACTGTGGGCAAACTGGGCCCCCAGAACTGGGTCACACTTGGGCTTGGCTGGACCCCATCTCCAAGCCAGTTCCAGTGGGAAGGGCTAAATATTTCTGGGATTCATCAAGAGGCCAGTATCAGAACTGAAAAATCAATATCGGGCTGTGTGGAAGGACTCTGTACATCCTCTGATGATGGAGGATCTTTGGGCTGGGGCACAGACCCATAAGGTGTGTGTACCATCTCCCTCATCCCCTTGGGCCCCAGGGTGCTGCCAAACTACCCCAACCCTCTCCAGCACAGAGGATTCCAGTTGACCTGATGCTGCAGAGAGCCCCCGTGCCTGGTGCTGGTTTCCAAGGAGCACTGGCATCACTTTTGACACCCCTTGTGTGCTGGTGAACCACCAGTGCTCTCGGGCACACTGTTACCACTGGTTAACATCTCACAGCTGCCCAGAGCCCAGATTTTCCCCTCCTTTTAAATCTGATTCTATCTCTGTGCCTCTTTGCACTTGATAAGCATCTCTGGGAGCTGTTTGTTGGTTCTCTGCTCTGGAGCCCCCCCCTCAAAAGCACCCCAAAGGGCAAGATGGGATTGTAGGGAGTGTGTTACTCCATCCTCTTCTGGGGTGGCCTTTGAAAAGCTGCCTCCATTTTCTTTCCCTGGATATGAGGCTGTGCTGTGGGGATGAAATGGGACATGCCACCCCCATGGTAAAGGGGAGCTCCCAGCACAACAGGGGAGATTTATAAGGGAATTTGTAAGAGATTGCATTAGGGAATTTGCAGGAAGACACAAAGCAGGAAGGGGTTTAAGCATCCCCCTGTCTTCAGCTTATGGGTGCAGAAACAGGGGTATCAGCACCCCTGAAAGATCTGGGGGTAAGGGGGGGGTGTTAAAGCGATACAAGAAGGGAGAGAAGAAATGTGGCTGTGTGTCCTTCCTGCTCCTTCCCTCCGAGTCCCCATGGGGGGCAGTGGTAGGAGAGGGAGCAGCGAGGCCACAAAATGGGAGGGAAGAGGGATCTGCAGTGGAGGAGAAGGCATGGAGAAGACTGGAGAGCCCTGCTCCTGCCACGAGGGATTTCTGTTAAGGGAGGGAAAGAACGAAAAAACCCTCAGCAGAGGTGCAAGGAGGGGGAAAGGTCCACAGGCTGGAGTACACGGCTCCTCCGTTCGCAAATACATTCACGCTCCACCGCACGTTCTTCTCGGTGCATTTTCCTGGCGGATGCTCAAGCCCCCGCTGGCAGAAACCCCTCGGAAACCCCCAAACCCGAATCCCGTACCCCCGCGTGAATAGGGATGGTGGGGAGGAAGGGGTGTCGGAGGGGTCTGGGTTGCGTTTTGGTGGGGTTTTCTCCGCCGGGGCTGGCAGGGGACCGTGTCCCAGTGCCACTAGATGGCAGCGGCCCCGCGCCACCCGCTCCTCGCCCCGCTGCATCCCGGCCCCGGCGCGGGGCCTCCCGGCTCCACAGCATCCCCGCTGCGCTCTGGGAGGAGCGGCCTGGGACAGGCTTTCCGTGCCGGGATGCCTTGCAAAACCGAGGGGCACCCGAGCCCAAGCTAAAGGTTCTTTCGCAATGCGGGCGACGGCGGGGACGGTCCTCGGAGGCTCCGACGCCTCCCCGACACAAAATCTTCCCTTTTCCTTCCCTCCTGCTTCTGATTTCTTTTTGGTTTTCTTTCCTTTTTTTTTTTTTTTTTTTTTTTTTTTCCCTTCCTCTCCCTCTCCTTCTCCAAAGTGCCTGCTTTTCCCTAGCTTGTTTCAATCTTCAGCATCACAAATTCAGGCAGATGCACCCCTCACAAAACACAAGCCGAGCTGCAGCAATGTGAATACACGGTCCAAGCTGATTTCCCAGCACCGGGGGATTTTTAGGCTGTCAGTAAACTAAACAGGGCCTGAGGCAAGCTAATGAATAGCTTAACCTGGCTTTCCTCTATTAGGACTGCATTTTTTTAGCCTTCGAAACAGTGTGGCTGCATCCAGCCTGCTCCTAGGGCACAGCTCCCAGCTCCTGGTTTGTCCCAAGGCAAAATGGGGGGAGAAATACCTGGTCCTCATGCAGCCCCCATGGCACAGGGCATGCATATAACCATGGGATACATTCCCAACCCCCATCTCTGGGGGTACAGAGATGCAACTCTCTTTAGCTGCAACAACCACCTCTGCTCCTTTTGGCATATCCCTCCTCCTCTGAACCATTCCAAGGGTGATGCTGCTCTGCCCCTGGATGCCACTCTGCAGGGAGGGATGTTCTGAGGTCCCATCTGCTCGCTGAGCTTCCACTTGCTTTACTGTCATTACCCCCTTCTGGATACAAAGTGTTGGGCTATCTCGGTGTTATTGAAACTCACCCCCTCCTGGGACAGGGCTTTTTTTAGACTGAAATAGGAAGCACAAACCTCACCCTGAGCTTCCTCTAGGGTTTGGTTCTTCCTAGAGGTTTCTCCTTACTGGAAATTTCTTTTCTGCACCCCTGGCCCTGATCCAGCCCAATGCTGAAGAACACGATGGGCTTCCAACCATCCGGTCCCCCACATTCCCACAGCACTTCCTGGGATGGGTCCTCTCGTCCCTTCTCACCTTGGGAATGCTCCTGCCTCTCCCTGCTCCTGCTGTGAGATGATGGCTCTCCTCGCTGCCAGCAGCAGAAGGCAGGAGTATCAGCTTGCTTTGCTCTGCTCCAGCCACAAAACTAACCCCATAGCTTTGCAGGGAGTTTATAAAATCTATTTTGCATTCTGTGAGGGCATGTGAGTGCTGTGTGTGATGATCTGGGGTCCCCAGGCATGAGCACCTGCAGCCCTGAGAGCTCACGTCTACGTCTCAGCCCATCCTCATCCTCTTTGCTCTCTCCCCAGGTAATGCTTAAATTGCCAGAAGTGCCTGTGGATGTTTGACCCTGATTCAGATGGCCAAGCAAAATCCCTGTTGCTGTCACCAACAGGGACTCTAAAAACTTGCCCCCATGTCAGTGATGTGCCCCCATACCCGTTTTCCTGAGAGAAGAGCCACCAATTCATTTTGGCACAGGCCACCAAAATAGTCTGATGCATTTGGTCACACCCTCCCAACAGCTTGGATCTTGATGATGATCTCCCAGGCTTGGTTGTGCAAGAGCTCTGATGGAAATTCATGACTATTTCCCAACCCTTCCAGTGTTGTGAATTTAAATTCCTAAAACCCTAATGCAAGGAATTGAAATGCATATTGATTAAGGGCCTTTTATGGATGAGTTGCAAAGCATATTAATAATTATTTAAAACTTGTGTTCCAGTTTAAAGACTCCTGTCACCAGCACTCTGCAGTGATTCAGTCTTGACTTTTAATTGAAATGCTTTAGTTGAGACAAATTGCTTCAGCCAGAGAAGGTGAAGTGCTCCTCCAGGTGTGTGCCATGGTGGGGGGAACCTCAAGGTTCCCAAATTCCCAGGTGGCTGTGAGACTCTGGAGAGAAGTCTCTGTCCTTAGAGTGGGGGTTTGTGTGTGTGGCTTGTCTTGTGAGAAGCCACTTCTTTGGACTTCCCCTTTGAGCACTGCAGAACAAGTGTTTTGCTGCTCTGACACTCAAGGCAAGGCCATGGGAAAGATTAATGACCTCTCCCAACAGGGCAGCCACTGCTCCCATGTGCAGACATGAGCCAGACAAATCTGAGCCAATTCCTGCTGTCACCAGGTTGAACAGCTCGTGCCTCCTTAGGCATGTTTTCTTCTTGTGATCCCAAGTAGCTTCTTCCCAGCCTTGAAGCTCATTCTGAAAGGGCTCCTGGGCTTGGAAACATCCCTGGGGTATTTTGTAGAAGCAAGAGATGGCACCTTGGGGCTGCCAGGATGAAGGTGCTCCAGCTTGATGGAGACTTAAGATCATTTAATATTTGCTGGCCAACATAGCAGAGAGGGATCTGCATTGTGGTTTGGTGGAGAAGACAAGATCTTGCATGTTGTGCAGCCTTTTTTCAGTGTTATCTTCCTGTTCAATGACTGAGAGAGACCTGAAAATGGGATAGGAGGGGGTTTGTCTTTGCACTCCCTTTGCCTCTCCAAGGAGAGATGAGACCACAATGAGAGCATTTATGAATCTGCCTCCTATGAAAGGAAATCAATATTTTGCCATCCACGTTCTGGTGGGACAGGATGTTGAAGAGAAATCAGTGCCTTCACCCCCATGCATGGGCCTGGAGCCAGGGGAATTCCAAGCCCACAGGGACGTCCAGGTCACACTGCATGAGCAGAGGATAGGAGAGTCCCCCCCTGCATCAGAGGGGACCTCTGACCGTGAGAACAGAGATTAGTACCTCACATGGCATGTTACAGTTCTGGTTTAAAAAACCCTGACTCCATCTGCTGATGGTGTGCTAAATGATTGTTTGATTTTTTTTTTTTTATGGCTGCCTGTAAAACATGAAGCTGGGATTCAAAGTGCTCCTCTCCACCACGAGTGGCTTTCCTATAAGTCACAGGGCATTTCCCCAGGGACTGAGTTGTCTTTCCTGGCCATCACATGTGCAGTACAGCTGTGCTTCTCATATATGAGGGAGCTGGAACTGGGTGTTCTTTATGGTCCCTTCCAGCCCAAACCATTCTGTGACTGAGAGGAGTCACAACCACCGGGGCAATTCAGGTGATGAGTAACCATTACCCCCTGGAAGGATGTAAAGAGAAAATATTTTGCCAGATGCTGCGTTTTTTCCCTTAAATTTTCATTTTGTTCCTTCCCTGGTTTTAGCTTCTTGGTCCCTTCCTTTTCCCATCCATCACAAAGAGAGCCCTTTATCCTCTCAACTAAAATCAGTTCCTTTACAACAGCTGGAGGAGTGCCCACCTTCACTGTCTTGCTTCCCACAGGGGCTCTCCTGGGGTGATGCAAACCCATTGCTCCCTAGATGGACCCAACCTGATTTAGCAAAGAAACTCTGCAAAGCATTTGCCCCTGTGATGTCGAGGAGTTAAAAATCATGAGCTAAACCTCCAGACCCCAAGCTGAGGCATCCTCCAGACCCAATGCCCACACACTGGCCTAATTTTCTCAGATTTATAACCAACAGTAAGAGCTGTTGGGGAGGCAAGAGTGCATTCACCTATGCCTTGACTACTTAAGGAGTGTGTGTGGGGCTGAAATGTGGGTGTATGAATAGGGCCCTTGCCAAAGATCACCCAGACTCCCCAAACTGTGGTGCTTTGTGCACATGGATAGGTCTAAATGTAGCCCTCGTGAAAGAGTCCATCCAATAACCAACACACCCCATCCTCTTCTCCTCCCCAGTCTCCAGTACCCACAGATGACAATGGCATTACTGTGGGACTTCCAGAGGGCAGGAATTTATTATTAAAATGGTGGTTATTAATAATAAAATGAGCTTTCACATGGAAAAGCTCAGGGAATTCCCCTAGCTGTGCCCTGGGGTGGCTGTGTGCTTAGGGACACCTTCCCCTCGCTGTGGGACCACAGCACTGCACATCATCTTCCAGAGTGGCTTCAAAATGCAGTGACTTCAGTTTGCTTTTGCCTGGAGTCAAGAGTTCAAGAGTTTTGCTGTTCAAGAAAGCAAGATTCTGTCCTCCTCCCACCCACCCACCCTTTTTTTTTATGTAATATTGGAGTTTCTTTTCTTCAAACAAAATGAGGATGCTGCTGGTAACCTCTGCAGAGAAGGTACAGGTTATGTCCTGCCTGTCTGTGCCCTCATGCCTCTCCTCTCTCAGAAATACACACCCACAGGCCAGGATGCTGCTCTCCTTATCCCTCAGGTGCTCAGCAGCAGAAGGTGGTAGGTGGGATGGAAAAGACCTGCAGGTGAAGGAAGAGCTGGAGGATCCCATGGCTAAAGCTTAAGGACACCCACACAACAACATGTGATTCTTTCATCCTAGTGATTCTGAGGGTTTTTTTTTTTACAAAATCTGGTGAGTTTCCTGAGTGGAGATAGAGCTGCACTGCTGTAATATCAGGCTTCTTCAGAACTGAGATCTACACACAGGCCCACGTTTGCTGAAGGGTCTTGCCTTCCCAATGACCCACGTGGAAGTACTCGACCCTCACCAATCAAGGCAACTCAGAAGCAAGAAGAAAAGTGTCACAGCTTGAACTCATCTTTAATTATCTGAGATTTTTTCACACTAAATCAGAGTGAAATGTCCTACCAGCATGGTCCATAATTCTTGACTGTGTTGATTTCTCCCCCAGGGTGCAGTGACATCAGTAAATAACAAAAGACTGGATCCTGTCAAAGAAATCAAGGAGGAGATATCAGAGGTACTGGGCGAATGCTCTCCAAGGGATGTGAAAACCACAGCAGCCTGTGAAAAACACATGACATTTAACTCATAAAAAATGTGAATTTAATGCAGATTTGTGTTTCTATATTGCAGCATCTGGAGTTTCCAATGAGTGTGACCACATCCTCCTTGAATTCAGCAAGTCTTTAAAAGAGAACCACAAAGGAAGCACATAAATTACTTATTTAGAGAGAAAGAAAAGCTTTTGTCTTCTGTTATTTTACCATTCTGACACAACCCTGCTTCTTCTGGGACCTGTGTTATGGAAGCAGATCCTCCTTGTCCCAAAGGACATATCCCAGTCTTCCATCTCTAAGACACATCCCACTCTCCTGCCTTTATACAAGGTAATAACATTTTCCTGACACAACAATATTGCGTTATTATACTTCTAGAGCATCTAAATAATGTGCCAGAATAAGGAAACCAAATCTCACCTGCTTTTTTCTCTTTAAGCTAGTGACAGACCATGTCAGGGCATCCTTGATTTTCCATCTCCCAGCCTCCAGCAGCACCTGTCAGCAGCCCATCTGTTGGAGAGAAAATCCATTTGGCTCTGCTCTGTAGTTATTTAAGGACAGGGACAACAAATGCTTACATCATCCAGGAGTCTGGGACCCGTGGGAAGCCATCAGGTTTTGATTGTTAACACACACCAAACTTGAGAATTGCCTGGTGGGACAAAGCTGGTGGGATATAAATGTGTTCCCATGATCCCATGGCCATGGGTTTTTTGACAAAGCACACACTGCAGTATCCATGGTGACTGGCAGCCTGTCCAGCCCACCAGCCAGCACAGCCACATTCCCAGGCGCACCAGGACACGTGAGCGCTCGTGCCTGGTGGAGAGGTTCGTGGAAGGCACTGCTTTGAGGATGTGCAGATGTTCCTGGGTCATTAACTTAGCAAAAGCCTCTCAAAACCCAATGAGACGGGATGCAATTGCATTGTCAGGGCATAACACAGCACCATTTCCACTTCCCAGATGCCACCTTCAGCAGTGCCACGTGGGAACAGTGACCCCCAGACATGGCCTTTCCCCTGGAGATGGGGTGGTGCAGATGAACACCAAGCCTTTGTGCTGGGGCTGGCTGTCAGGAACAGCAGATGGTGCAAGAGGAAGCATGGCCAGCAGGATCAGCCAGCTTTTTTCCTAGAGGATGATGAATCAAAGCCAGCAAGCTCCTGGCTCCTGCCCTGCGTGGTGTCCAGTCCAGGAGAAGAGAGAGAACTGGTGGCGGATGGGTTGGGCCACGAATGTGGGAAGATCTCTGAAGGAGGGAGAGTCCTGAAAGCAGGAAAGTGAAGCTCAAAGGGTTGTGCTGAACTCGCTCTAGACTGGGTGGGGTAGAAAACCAAAACATGAATCAGCTACTGAGCACTGACATGAGGCTGGTCTTGGCCATTTGGAGTTGGCTGCCACTGCCTCTCCTCATCCCCAGTCAGTTCAGCACAGGCTGGACAGGATACACCTGGCAAAGGGCCTGCTGAAGTGGATGAAATCACCATGTTATTGCAGCCTGAAACTTCCTACAGCCCTTTCTGGAGTGGTAGCACCACTGATTGTTTCCCAGGTATGCCTTCTCGTCTCCCAGCTATCTACCCTCCTGGGAAGTGTTGGGCAGCTGAAGGGGGTGCTTGGTTAGTGTGAATGAACACAAACCATTATATTGATTGTTCCTTCTGTACTGGAACCACTTCTGTTCTTCCCTGAAGGATATAAGAGCAAGAAGGGCTGCAGCAATGAACCACAGCTGAGGAGAACCAAAACCACCAAGGGCTTCTGTGGCTCTCTCCCTGCTCCATGGGAACCAGGAAGGATGAATCATGAGGCATGACAATCCTCTTGGTCATGGGACTGTGAGATACCAGATGGCCCTGAATAAAGCAGTGTTCCAGGGAATCCCTGGCTATCCTCTGGAACAATACATCTAGCCTAATGTCATGCTCCAGAGACCTCTCTGTGGTAGGGACAGGGCATCCCACTGGTGCCACCATGACTCCCAGTGCCCTTGGCCTTCAGACAGATCATGGCTATATATCCCCCCAAAATCTCTAGGTCTACCCTGGAGTACGTGTGTAGAGGTGGAGCAGCAGCCTCTTGTTTCTAGTCTCACCAGAGACCAGGGGAGAGGTGGCCAAGAGGGACAGACAGCTGAATCCATGCAAGCCAGGTAGCTCTGCCTGCTCCTAATGGGAACCTGGAGAACACCAAGGAACAAGATCTCCCTGCAAGTCCTGTCCTATTTCTCCACAGGGGCTGACCTGGGCCCCTCACTCAGACTTACCAGCTCTACCTCATTTTCCTTTGTGTAGGTGAGTTGAGTGGCTCCGAATTCCAAATGTGTGGGATGCTCTTCCAGCGAGTTTCATAGGAAGGAGCAGCAGTCCTGCCCTGAACATGAGTAGAGAACTTTGTCATGGCTCGTGGTTACAAGGAGTGGGGAAATACGGCAGTAGGTCAGGAAAGGTTGGGTGAATATCCAGCAGAAAGGGGCAAACCCAAGCCAGTTTGCATGGAATGACAGAGTTATCCAGAGATTTGGGGTACAGGAAGCAGAAAGGTGGGTGGAGGGCTTGGGGGACATAAGCCTGGATGAGCTGCAGGGTGTCCCAGCAGGGAGCTGAGCAGAGCAGCTGAGAGACCTTATGGTAGAAAATATTTCAAACAATGCAAAATCTTTAGAAACAATAAAACAGTCACTTTATATCAAGTTAAATATGTGGTTCTTGTAGCCCCGGTGTTTAGATCTGGCCCTAAAACTCAAATTACTCCTCTGTTTAATGATGGTGGTTTTCAGTGTCTTGAAAATCTCCTGAATATTCTCCAGTATAATTGGTCTAAAACAAGTTTTCCTTGTTTTTCTGGTGCCAGTGTCAGTCAGAGCTCTTAGGTTTTGTAGCCTGCTTGTTTACATTGCTTCAAGCAAATCGGAGTCAGGCCCCTGGATGCTGTGGTGCCTTTCACCACATTCTTCCTTCTGCCTTTTTTTTCCCCGTCTTTTCCACCCCATCCCTGACAGGGGAAGCACTGTTCTTTCCGTGCTCCTTGGTTCTGTTTGAGGCAGTCATAGAAAAAGTGACAATTAGGAAATAAAGAACCCACAGTATCTGCTTTGGCAGGCACAGCACATCCCACTGCTGTGCTGCTCCGAGTCAAACCAGCAGCTGCCTGCCTGGGTCACACGGAGATATTGCTGCCTTATATCCTGGGATCTGCCTGAGATGTCTTGGGGCACTGCCACGCTGCAGAGGGAGGGATAACCAACCCAACCTTAAAGTCAAGCAATACACATTTGTAGCAGTCCCGAGAAAAGCAGGGAGGTGGACTTGATGATCTTTATTATTATTTTTCCCTGTCAGGGGGTGGTGAAACCCCGGCACAGAACCCAAAGAAGCTGTGGATGCCCCATCCCTGGAAGTGTTCAAGGGCATGTTGGATGGGGCTTGGAGCAACCTGGGGTAGTGGAAGGTGTCCCTGCTTATAGCAAGGGAGTTGGAATGGGATGATCCCTACAGCCCCTTCCAACCCAAACCATTCTGTGATCCCTCTGGGTCCCTTCCAACTTGAGACATTCTGTGATTTCAGGATGCTCGATTCCAGTTCAGAAAATAATGGTGATTAGAAGCAAATGACAAGGTTAGATAACTTATTATTTGGGAGATCAAGTAACTACCTGGGGCAGGGTAAGAGACATAAACTTCAGCCTTCCCAGACTATTGTGCTCCACCAAAATGATTAAAGGTTGCTAAGCAATGTCAGTGTATTCCCCCCAGACTGGAGGAGTGTAACAGAAGCGAATGAGTTCACTGCAGTTGAACCGAACTTATATCAAGCCTAAATATATATAATTATTGCTAATGATGAATTCTGATCCTTAAAGCATTCCAGGCAGCTGAAAGATCTAATGAAAGCCAAGATCCCTATTTCATGTCATTCATAGTGCAGAAGCCTTCTGGATCAGCCAAGGTGGATGCAACCCCTTCTCTGGGTCTTGTCTAGCCCTGATTTTGTGTCCAGGGCTGTTGCTAAATGCTGCCTGAAGCCCCCTTTTCCTTCCTTTCCAAACCCAGGGGAAAGGAAACCAAATCTCCACACTAAATGATAAAACAGAAAATCTTATCAAAGCACAACTTTATGAAAGGCAAGGCAGATGAAGAGGGAGGGAAGAAAGAGAATAACATCCTCAACCATTAAACAAGCCTCATTTTCCTAAAGATCCCACGCCATAACTTCTCCCTCCTTATTTTTATGAGGCAGCAACCAGCCCTTTCCTGTCAACACATCACCTTTGCCTTTTGAGGGACCCTCCATCCCCTTGCCCAGGGGAGGGTGTTGGGTCTGAGGGTCCCCCTGGAGCTCTCTGCTAGTCCCTTCTTTCCCTGCTGGTCACCTCTCTCATCTCCACAGGACACTCTCTGGTGCCTCCATAGCACCACAAGTCTAGAGAGGACCCAAAATCAGCATTTGCCATGAAAGGGAGAATTTCCCAGACAGACTTTTGGGGCTACGGTAGAGTGCCCAAAGAAGTCTGGAACTGCTCATGGAGGTGACATAACAAACAGGAAGAGCAGAAGTTGGAGGATAAGAGATGAGGAGCTGAAATTGTCCCCTGTCACATCTCACAGGGACACAAAAAGGAGGCTGAGGTGCACAGCAGAAAACTGCCAGTAGCACAGGAACCAGCAGCATTTGCTGGATGTTCACCTGCCTCCTCCAGGGGAGGAGCAGCCAGCACTGGAGACATTGAATAACACAGGGCTGCTGCAGCCAGCTCTGCGCAGTTCATCCCTCCAGATTTCCCAGTATTTGTTCTCCTGCTCTGGGAAGAGCTGAGAGCTGCAAGAGGCCCAGCTCACGGGGATGTTTAGAGAAAGGAAAGTCCATTGTGTGAAAGACTTTGGTATTTCAGAGTTTTGTGGTTTTGTTTTGTTTTTTTTTTTCTGACACAGAACAAAACACCACCATGTCAAAACCCTGGGTAAGGCAAAACAGAACAAAAACAAAAAACAAACAAACAAAACACACACACACACACACACACACACATACAAATAAAAAACCACCAACAAACAGTGGTGTTCAGTTTGCACATGGTCTGTGGAAGCATTTTCTCTTCACTTTTGGGGTTTTCAATCTAAAATCTGAAGATACCTTCTATTGTAGCTAATTCAGGAAAAGAAAAAAAAAAGAAAAAAAAAGGGGAAAAAAAAAAAAAAAAGAGAGAGAAAGGGAAAAAAAAGGGCAGCAAAATCCACACCAGAGCAGAAAGGGGGAGCCTTTCCCTGCGCCAGGGTCTGACCCTGCTGCAGTGGGTTTTTTCTGCAGTGGCACAAGGATCAAAGCGGCTCCCCTCCTCCTACCCTAGATGGGATTCGTAGCTGCAAAGGAGCCTCCAAGTTTTAAGCCGGAAAACCAGGGAAAGTGCAGCGCAGCAACCTTGTACTACACCAGCAGAGCCGCTTTGCACCAGCTTCGCTCGAGCAGAGGGACTCGGGCAAAGCAGCCCAGAAACTTTAGAAAGGTTGGACGTGAGAATTGGCTCCCAGACACGAAACTGGGGGAAAGTCACTGCTCTGGGCGGTGTTTTTTTGGGTCAGACCCTGCAAACTGCTTCCACATCCCAGCCCGGCTCTCCCTGGCCAGGCTCGTGTCCCTCCTCACGCTTCCAGCCCCTGGGAGCCTGATGGGTGCTGGTGCTCGGACGAGTTTTCCCCGCGGGGCAATGCCGGGTGCCGATGCCTTCACGGGCGGCAGGGAGCAGCTCCGCACCAATTCTGCCTCTCTCAGTGAGCACTTTCCGAGCGCTTGGCATCGAGCCCGGGCCGCCTTTCACTGCCGCCTTTTCATTCGCCTTAATTCACTGCGTTTCCTTTCTTGCTCCTTGCGGGGAACAGAGGGAGAGCTTGTTCCAGCAGACGGGCCCCATCCGCTCCACCCGGCTCTTTAGCTGGAGCGAGGGCTGGAAAAGCGGGATGGAGGCGATGGAGGGGTCTCTCCCACCCCTCCGGGGCCCCGCGTGCCGCCTGCGCGCTGCTTCCCGGCAAATACGGTAAGCGCCCGGCCTAAAAATGTGAGTCTGATCTCATGACACAGGGTGGCCCTGCATTCCTCACCTCTGACATAACCCGCTGGGAGTGCGCTCCGCGGAAAAACACAAACAAGATGTACTGGCGGGCCCGGCGGCGCGGGGGCCGGGCAGCTGGCAGATGTTCCGCAGAGCCCCCGCGCAGCCCCCCGGGTGCCACAGCGCTGCTCCAGCACGGCCTGTACCCTCCCGGGGAGGGAGGGAGGGAGGGCAGAGCCGTCCCTGGCCTCCTCCGTGGGTGGGTGGATACCCCAGCCTCCCCCAGCCCCGTGTCCCGGGAAGGTGACGTGCCGTGGTTCAGCATCACCCAGGGAGGCAGCTGAATTTGTTCCAGCATCTCCCCTGGGATTTTTTTTTTGCTCGGCGAATGCCTGAGGGCATTTTTAAGGACTTTGGTGGTTGTTTTGTTGTTTGATTTTTTTTGTTTGGTTGGTTTTTGGGTGTTTTTTTGCCTTGCTTTTTGTTTCTTTCCGCATCTGAGTCCTCCTGGAATGAGCTCTGCCCTGGCTCTGCCATGGCCATGGCTGGTGTGGCTGCTCCAGCACCAGCTCCTCATTCCCATTAGCCTCCCACTCCTAAGCAGCTCCACGGCGATCCCAAGGCCACGTTTGCTCCGGGTGCCTCATGCCCGGGTGCAAGCTGTGCCCCCACAGAGCTTGGCACCCAAACCCTTGGGTGTCATGAGGAGGTGATTCCTCCCTCCCGGAGCGCCGGGATTAAATGATTTGTCAGGGATCACGTGGAGAATCCGAGTCCCGCTGTCGTAAACACGAGGCTGACTTTCCTCCCAGCCAAACCCTCCTGCAAGCACAGCCTTGTCTTTCAGCAGGGGCAGATCCTGCTCGGTGCAGAGCTGCTCTCCCATCTTGGCCAAGCCGGACCACTTGTTTACTTTCTTCTGCAGATGCCCTAAACCTTGACAACGACCTATTTTAAACCCTTCTGTTACGCAAAGCTCCTTTCCTAGAAAGAGGCTTCGTAGTGCTCGGTCCAACCAGCCCAGCTCTCCTCCATGTGTGTAAAAGCAAACTGCAAGTGCCTGGCAGGTTCAGTTCAGCTCCAGCACATCCAAAACCCACATGCAGATGAGTCAGGAGGCTCAGCAGACGCCACCTGAAACCATCCTTCGAGACAGCTGGCCTGGTTTGCAGAGGAATCAGATAAGCAATAAGTCAGCCTTAGAGTCCACTCCTCGAACTTTCTTTTCATTAGTGCTTTTCATCCGTCTCCTCCTTCTCCAGTATTCAGCAAAGCTAGGAGACAGCTTTTCTCCAGACATTTCTCCTCTGTTTCTGCCCATACCTTTCCCTGGCAGTGAAAACATCTGATTATTTTTTTTTTTTAAATTTTCACATTTTGGAAAAGGAAATTTCAAGCAAATAATTCTCCTCCTTCTTCCACAATACTTCCCAGTTTTCAAGATTGCTACTCGTCTGGCAGAGGATGGTTTGCAAGAGAAAACAAGACAAACAATGGTAATGAGGACAGTAACAAGAGAGGGGAAAAAAAATGTTTCAAATTTGCTTCTTCAGAGCACACAACGTTTGATCCCAGAGCAGAATGAGAGAGACTTTGCTCATGGGTCCAAGCCTTCTTTCAGCCACCCCTTCACTCTGGGGCTCTCCATCCTTTCCTTTTCCTCAGGGAGGTGCCCTGGGCCACACTCAAGCTGTTGGCAGCACAGAGTTATCTCCTCCTCCCCACACTGGTGGTCACATACAGCTCCTTCCACAATTTCTCCTCCATCTCTTATCCACAGCCCAGGTTTTTAAGCCAACACAAAGTCAGTGATGGTTTATTTTAACATGCCAGGCTGTAACCCGAAGCTAGAGATACAAAATTCAGCTTAACAAGTTTCCCTTGGCCAGCTAAGAGCACAGGTTAGAGATTAATCCAACAGCAGCAGATGGTCTGGGCTGGACCCTTGCTGCTTCCCATGGCTGCTCCTTCCCGTCCGCTGGGTACCTGCAGCCTGGTTTGGCATCTATCCGTGCTCTTGCCTGGACAGACAAGCTGCTCTACAGAAAAACAAACGCAGAATGTGAAGCCTGATGTGCTGGGGACAGGGTCTGGTTGTGAATGGCTCGTGCTCCCACCAACACCTACCTGTGCACACACACACATTTGCCATCAGTTGGAATTGTCAGACTGCAGATCACTGCCAGTGGCTCCTTGTGTCTCTGTTGTCTGGTCCATGCAGGGCAAGGATGATGGGGAGGACTCAGTTTAATCCAGAGAGGCTCTTCTATGGGTTTTATCCCAGTTCAAACCAGCTTGAGATGATACAGTGAGTGCAGATATTGAGGCAGGTAACAGAACCCCTTGCTCTTTGGGAAGCTGTAGGACTGGTGTTTAGAGGAGTGAGTGATCCCATAATTGACCTGGTCTTCCCTGGATGTAAGACTTCAGGCTGAACCCTTGAATGGCTGTGGACCTGGAGAAGATTTAATATCCTCTTGCCTGGCTGAGCAGAGCTGCTCCTGTCCCCCAACCCCTCACCAAGGCAGGGGGTCTCACACATGACTGGAGGAGATTTAATACCCTTGGAGGAGGGAGCAGCCTAGAAAATGGGTTTGTAGGAATTTTTTCTCCTATTCCAGCTGACTCATTTGGGGTGAGATGGGCTGTGTCCCAAAAGGGCCATCCCTGGCTGTAAAGGGAGCACAGGGAGACTAAACCAGGCACTGCAGCTGTGACCTGAAGAGGCATCAGAAAGCACATGGCAGCACCCCTGAGCATCAGCCACTTCTGCCAACTCCAGAGAGCTGACAGAGTCAGCTCCTGGCTGTCCCTGTGCTCAGGAAGATGCAATAAGATCCTGGTATTTTTGTTCAGGGATCCAGACATCCTGCCTGGCTCCTAGTGGCAGGACACAGAGCTGCTTTCAGCATCCACCATTCAGGGAGTTTTCCTCCCTGAAATTCTCTCCTGAAAAATAACATGATCCCTGTGTCAACTACATATGCCCTGCCTGGAAAGCCCATGGAATAAAGGGGTCCTGACTGGAGCTGTTCTTTGAGCTTTGGTGTCCCTGCAAATAATTTTCCCAGGTTTTCAGGCAAGCTCTGAATGTGGCATGAGGCTGGGATGATCTGAAATGCAAGTGGTCTTCAAGAGAGCGTTATCTAGCCATGGTATTGTATTTTTAGCCTGCTGCTAAATGCACACTGAATGCAAACAAGTAAGGAGCTGGCTGGTGGGCTGATGTCTGTGCTTGATTATACAGGGATTATTGGGCACCTGGGATTTTCAGTGGCACTACACTGTTAGGGGTAACAGATACTGAGTGTCTTCAGGGATCTTGGCTGTGAGCAGAATCAAACTCCTGATCCCCAGGCATGGACTTGCTTCAGTGTTTCCATCACATGCTGAAACAAAGCCAGTCAGCTGTGCCTCAGCAGGCTCTGTTTTCTGCAGCTGATGTGCTGTGTTCGGTACTTTGGCCCATAATGATGAACAGTCAGTCTCAGCATCGTCTCTGCAGAGACAGAAGATGAAAGTTGGATGCTCTGAACAGAGCAAGGCTGGGATGTTGGCAGGTACCTTCACCACGGAGGCAGCACTGATATATTTCAAGGTTCATTAGTTTTCCTCCATTTTAAAACTGACACCCTTGGAATCAGCAACTAGGGGAACTCCAATGTCAGAATTAAAAATAAAATTAAAACAAACAAAAAAAAGACCAAAAAAAAAAAGCTGCTTTAGAGCACCCAGAAGGCACAGCAACCATGGGCAAATAAACTGTGTCCCAGAGTTATTACCTTGCTGTAATTCCATGCACAGCTACAGGATAAATAGCCTATTCCTGGAAGTGCTCTTTCCATGGTTGCAACTGTGGGCTTAGATTTAAGGTCAGATTACCTGATTTAGCAAACTGAAGAGTGTCAGCTGATCCACAGTAACCACCCAAGTTCACGCAGGAGTGGTGCTGTGCCTCCCAACCTTCCCTGTCAGTGTCTGAAACCATCTCCCCTAAACCAGTAATTCCCAAACCCCAATGTCTGGGCTATGATTCAGCACCATAAGGAGCATCCCCAAAAGACAGCCCCTAAAATATTCAGGCATAAGCTAAAAGCTATGCTTGGTGTCCACACATGACAATTCCTTTTTCAAGGCTTTCAAAATTTCAGCACTTGAAATTTCCTTTCACATTCACTTCTGGCTAAAGGGTGGAAGGAAGAAAACACAGCCCTGTCTGTAGTCACTGCTGGACAGAAAAATCCCACTACTGTCTCCTCCTTCAGAGAGGAAGGACCTTCAGAGTGATGTTGGAAGGTCACATACTTCATTGCTGTCTTGTTTTCCATGGAACTGCAGGCTGCTGCTTCCCAAGGTGGAGGATCCAGCCCCTCTGGGCTCACTTAGGAAATGTCACTGACTTGCTGCCATCCGTCAGCTTCTCAGATGAGAAGTCTGTTGCCAAGATGCTGGTCTTCAATTCCACTGGTGTGTTTGGGAATCTGTTCAGCTGTCCTCTAGATCCAGCAGGGCTTCATGGGCCCAGTGGGGAAAAATACTGGCACAGCAAAAGTCTGCCATTTTTAATTCTTCACTCTGATTTCCTCTTTCTAAACCCAAATGCACCCACAATTGGTTTTTCTTTTCCCTGTTTTTCTTCTCCCCGAGTTTCTCGGAGCCGTAGGCATACAGCAGTGCATGTGTGGGATTTAATGAGGTGTGTGCTGTCAGTTGATCCAGGAAAGGGCTGATGTGGATAGCAAAGCAATTTCCAAGATCTGCAGGAAGAATTGCATGGCCCAGTATCGTTGTGTTCAAACAGTAATTTGGTTTCTAATACCTTTACAGGGTGCTAAAACACTGCCCCAGCCATTGGAAGATCAGGGGTTTTGCGATGTGGAGGAGGAAACCTGGAGCCAGGAACACCAAGATCCTCAGCTGGATTGTGCCAGCTGTGACTGAGGAGGCTGCAAAACCTCAGGCAAGCACTTGGACCACATTCAACCAACTTCCTGTGGAATCTGATAAAGCCTTAAACACCAGTGGGGCTGGGAACGGGTGTGAGCAGTGTCACCCAGAACAGTGATGGACCCCGGGGTGCTCTGCAGCCGGTGGGGAGCTTCAGGACCCCCCTCACACCACCCTTAGATGGTGATTTCATTTATTCCCACTGATGAGGTACAGAACTAGGGGTCTGGCAGCCCTGGAAATGCAAAACTCCTGGCGTGGTTTTCATGATAACAGCAGGTGCCCAGTCTGTAACAAGCCCCATCGATGGCAGTCTGGGGAGAGCCCTTGGTTTTACTGTGCTGTGTCTGGTGGGAGAGTTTCTCCCAGCCCTACGTGGTGACCAGTTCTCCCTGATGTTTGCAGCTGGAAAAATGCAAAGAAAAAGAGTTGGGCCATGGCACCTTCCCTTAACATCAGCTGGAGACACTCAGGGGAGCGGCCTGAGGGCAGCCAGGTGCCTGTCACAGGGGAGAGGGCCAACTGGAGAGGCTACATGCAAGAAAGCTGCAAGTGTTGCACTTAAAGGTGTACTGGATAAAAGTGCACTGAGGGGCTGTACAGATCCCCCTTTCCATCTCTGCTGGAATTAAAGGGAGCAGTAATTTTACTATTAGTTCCGAAAAGCATCACTTGGAGGTTTTCCCCACCAAGGGCAAAAGTTGGAGAGGGTCACCAGGGCATTGTGGCTTCCCTAATGCCTCCTGCCTGGCTGAGCAGAGCTGTCCTGCTCCTTTCCCCCAACCCCTGACCAAGGCAGGGGGGCTCACACATGACAAATTTCTCCCAGCCCTACATGGTGACCAGTTCTCCCTGATGTTTGCAGCTGGAAAACTGCAAAGTAAAAGAGCCCCATAGGGCAGCATCTTAACCCATTTACTACCAAATAAGACAATTAAGGACCGGAAACACTTCCTAACAAAGTGCTACAGAGACATGATGGTGCTGTTTGTTCTCTCTGGACCTGAGCCCAGGGCCTGTGACCAGACCTGTCATACCCCCACACCTTCAAAGCCAGAGCCTGGGCTGTGTTCTTGCTCTCCTATGGCAGGGTGAGAGCTTTCCTGGAGCCTCCAAAAGAGCCCAAACACTTTATTCTATAATCTGTCATGCCTGTCAGGATGCCAAGAGACACGCCAGACCCGGACCCTGGGCCAGAACAACTCTGTAGACATGCCCAGAAAGGAGAGCTGGCACAAGGTGTTGTATGAAGTGAGATATGTGGAGCTGCAGGCAAATAGTTTGGTAATTGCTTGGGTAGGTTAGGCTTGGCACAGGGCAGAGCATGTCTGCTCAACATGAAAGGAAGAGGCAAAACAGCTTGGAAAAGGTGTGGAGCCTGTTTGAGTGGGAGCTCAGGAGAGCTTCAAGGGGTTAAACAGTAATAACTGACCGAGAAAGGCTGAGGTGAAGCACTCAGTAATATCTCAGTGAGGCCACAAACACCCTTTCAAAAGGGTTTTCCCAGGGGAAAAAAAAAAAAAAAAAGAAAAAAAAGATCACATTCCTGATAATTAATCCCATTTCATGATACGGTTCATGAGAGACTGGAGGGAGGAGCGTGCACCTTGCTCAGTGTTTGTGCAGGGGGATATATTCCCTAAGAGCTTGTTACTGGTGCTCAAGGCCATCCAGTCCCCTGATGAGCATTTTTGATCAAAGTCTTTCCAAGCTGATCTATTTTCAGCCCAACCCACTCAATACCTTGATTGCCACACAGCTCTTTTAGCTGCTCTTAGGTAAACAGGCTGTCTCTCCTTGGCATTTTGCCTCGCTAAGCCCAAAAATACAAGTGGCACAGAAAATGAGAGAAGCTGCTCTCCTTTGCCAGGAAAAACGATGCTATTTCTGAAATAAGCTGGTTTTAATACACCTCACTGGCCATGCATGGATATATTTATTTATAAATATACTTGAACTGGAGGTCCAGCTGTTGGATGCCTGTATGGAGGCAGGATCAGAGAGAGAATTATGTACATATAAACCCTGACACGCCTTCAGTCCAGTAGCTGTCTGAATGTAGGATCTTTGTTATGCTGAGGTATCAGCGTCTGACTCCCATTAAAGAGGTTTCACATGAGCTGCTCCAAGCTCAAACCAGTGGGTTATGGTCTGTTCTGGAGAGCTGCTACTGCTCTGCTGTGCTTAGGGAGGCCAACAACCAAGATTCCCATGCTGGGAATTGCTTTGCACCCCATGGTGGAGCTGGAAGTCAGATCAGACACTCTGGGGACCCCTCCAAGCTCAGCCCCATAGCTGGTGGCTGTGCACAGCAGATCAGTGCCGTCTGTCTGCTCACATCCAGGACACAGTTCACAAGCCCTCCCTCAGTCAGCACCCCTGGGGCTGAGCCACAGCCTTGAGCCCATCCAAATCAGAGCTCAGTCCACAGCAGATCTTATTTTTGAGGAATGACAGTGACACTGGCCAGAGCTTGAAGTCATGTTTTCAGTTTTCCCCTTAGAAAGTAAACACATAGAAGTCAACAACAGATGGAGCATCACATGGAGTTACACAGGTCAGCACAGACTGCAGAGAACCCCTGAGTCTGAAGAAGAAATCATTTGGAGGGGGGAGCAGCTGGGAGATAATTCTGGGGGATTGAGAAAGAAAGCAAAAAATACTGGTGTGAGCCTCCTCTGTGACAGAGCAGCTGAAAGCTTTGGTTGTCAAAGCAATGTGACAGAGAAGGAGAGATTTTCAGTAGTTCAGAGAGTACTGTGGGGAGTCTGGGGTGAGAAATGAGGGATTCAGGTGAGTGGAGTGCTGCAATAATGGGCTGCAGCGTGGAGGAAGATGGAAGGGAGGACAGGGAGCAGAGGACACCTATTAATAAAAAAAATCCACATTTCATTTAAGATTTATCGATGCCTCAGAGCCAGAGAGCCTTCCATGCCTTTGCATCTTCGAGCTGACATTACCCAAGAGTGGGCAGTGTCAAGGATCTGTTATGAGCCGTTGGGCTGAAGTGGAGAAGAGCTCTGGACATTAATTTGCAGAAATTAGGAGACTTTGGTTAATGGATATCTCAGCCTGAGAGGCCCGTGCTGCAATAGCAGAACAGCATTAGTGTTTCTGAAAACACAGCTGGTCATTGCTGAACATGCACTATCATGCATCAAAAATGCAATCACTCAGCTGGGGACTTCAGGATGGTGGCTGTGGATTAATTCAGTACTGGAAAAAAAAAAAAAATTAATGGTTGCCTTGGGACCAGTGTTTACTACCCAGTGACATTCAAAGAAAGGACAGTCCCATCTGGTCGTGGGGAGAGCAGTGATGCTGCAAAAAGATGAAGTGGTCACTGTGGACAAAGAGCAGGCCATGAACTCACCCCGAAGGAGGGTCAGGAGGGACTGTTTTTGTCGTGGAGGTGAAGGGCTGAGTCAATATGGGAAGGGATGTGAGGGTAAAGTTGCTTCCACGCAGGGTGTTAATGAAATAGGTACTGAGAAGTTCCCGTAAGAAACAATGCTGGGAAGTTGGGGATGGTGAGTCACCAAAATAATGTGATAATAAATGTCATAATAAATATTTAGCGCAGGGAGAGGGCCAACAAACAAAAGCTAAAATTGGGAGTGGACTTCATTACAGCTGAGGATTGCTTCCGAGGGGGAGAGGATACAGGATGCAGGGCTGCCTGATCTGTGGGAGAAAAATAGCAGCGAGTGGAGAGCAGGTCCAAGTGAATTTGTATTCCAAAGGAGGCACCTTTTTTAACACTGATGCTGACAAATTATCAGGATACACTCAAAGGGCAGCAGCATACATTCCCCCACACCAAACCTCGTGTGCAGCCAGCAGACACCCTGGCAGGCCATGAGGGGAAAGAGGCACCTTGGAGGTACAGTAACTCATTTGGTCCACCTGGGATTTCCGCTGAAAAATGGGACAAGTGGTTCCTGGTCCCCATCAGCTGCTCCATCAGGATTTCAACAGATTTAAGCAGATGAAGAGAGCACCTGATACTTTCAAATCAATGCTGCTCACGTGGCAAGTGGAGCTTTAAGCCAGAAGATGGGCTCCCGGAGGGGGAACTGGCATCTTTAATAGCCTGTGAATGGTCAGAGGTTGGGATTTTCCCGGCTCCAGCCCGCGCATCTCCCCACGTGAGACGCGCCGGAGGTAACGCCAGGCAATTTACCTATCTGCGGCTTTTCCTGCTGAGCAAATATTTGCCTTGCCATGGCTTTAACGTGCCCATCTCGGTGACAGCTAAATGTCAACCACAAAATAAAGCGGTGCCACGGGGGCAGACACCCCGCGCTCGGCAGCGCCGTTTTATCCGGCTCCGGGTTTTATGGGCGCATCGGGTGAAGCAACAAGAAGAAACCCTCTATTCCCAAAGGCGTCATTTGATGGCAACGTGGGGGCACCCTGGCCTATTGAGGTCGTTTTTGAAGTCCATGGAGCCTTAGCGTCGGGTCTGCTGATGAATCGCGATCTCCGAGAGCGGCCCCCTCTCCCGCCCGCTCCCGGGGCTCGGTTGTCTCTGACACCGATTTGCTCTCGGGTGTTTTTGCAGCCAAGTTTCTCGTCCGGTGACGGCGTGTTCCCCCTCCGGAAGGGGCTGCGGGGAGCCACAGCTCCACAGGCCGCTGTGACATTTGGAGTGACCGGGAGGTCACTCGGACGGAAGAAAACAAAAAGCAGCGGCCGCCCCGCCGCGCTCGGCGGCCCCGGAGCGGCCCCGCAGAGGGGAAAGCACGATCGGGGTATTTAAGACCTGCATTTTGCTTCACACCAATTTTAGTTTCTATAAAATTTGTTTTTTAAATCACTGGCAAATCTTTTTTCTCTTTTCTCTTTTTCTCCTTCTCCTTCCTTCTGCTCTTTCCTTTCCTTTCCTTTCCTTTCCTTTCCTTTCCTTTCCTTTCCTTTCCTTTCCCTTTCCCTTTCCCTTTCCCTTCCTTTCCTTCCCTAACCTTCCCTTCCCAAACCTTCCTTTCCCAAACCTTTCCCAAACCCTCCCTTTCCAAACCTTCCCTTCCCAAACCTTCCCTTTCCTTTCCTTTTCCATCCCCTTCCCCATTTCTCCAGTATTTGTATCTCCTCTGGGAGAGGACGGAAGGAGAATCCATGGAGGTGATCTGGGACATCCCCAGAATAAAGCCTGTAAAAGTCTGTAAAAAGCCAGTTCTGTAAAGGACGCAGATCCTGCTGTAGCATCCTCAGGATTGTCTGTGTGCTGAGCTGAAGCATGTCCAGAGAAAGGAAACGGAGCTGGGAAAGGGACTGGGTCACAAGTCAGATGAGGAGCAGCTGAGGAAGCTGGGGGGAGCTCAGCCTGGAGAAAAGGAAGCTCAGAGGAGACCATTTCACTTTCTACAACTCCCCAAAAGGAGGCTGTGGGGGTCAGTCTCTTCTCCTAGGTAACAAGCCATAGGACCAGAGGAAATGGGCTCAAGCAGTGCCAGAGGAGGTTTAGATTGGATATTAGGAATTATTGCTTCACAGAAAGGGTTTTCAAGCCCTGGAAGAGGCTGCCCAGGGAAGTGGTGGAGTCGCTGTCCCTGGACATATTTAAAAGATGTAGATGTGGCACCTGGGGGCACAGTTTAATGGTAGGCTTGGCAGAGCTGGCTTAATGGCTGGACTCGATGGTCTTAAAGGTCTTTTCTGACCTAAGTGGTTCTATGATATTCAAGTCTGGAGAAAGATATTCAGCATGGACTGAATTCATTCTGTTCTTCACTTGCCACATTCTCTTCATCATCCTTAATGCAATATGCATGAGGACCCTGGTGAGCTCATTGACTTGTGCCCATAGGACCAGGAATAAATGAGGTTGGAAGGGACCTCAGGAGGTCACCAAGCCAAATCCTCTGCCAAGAGCAGAAATCAGGAGTAACTAGGCACTCGCTGTTAGGCTTCCCCTCTCAGCTGGCAAGAACCACTGCATAAACATTCCCTTTATTAACCATTTGAATCTGCTATTTCAGGCTGTACCTGCAGCTGCACAGGCAGATTCTGGCCCTGACACCTTTCAGGCTGCTGTGCTTGGATGACTTCAGGAAAGGACTGTATCATCACCCCACTTGTATTAGTGATTTGCCCCATCCCACACCAGCCTGCTCAATTTGGTGGCTTCCCTATCCTCACTGCCTCTGCTCCTGCCCTCTTCATGCTGCCCCCAAGCTCCCTCTCAGGGCTGAGGATCATTCACTCTCCCTGAACTCCTAATTCAAGCTCCATGTCTTTCTCCTCCTGCCATTGGCCAACTCCTCCTCAGCTTCTGCTTTGGTTTAGAAATGGTTTTAAAATATTTCCGAGTATATACAATGTGTTTGCAACATCCTTTGAGTCAGAATATTGTTTGTTCTCACAGCCTTTGTCCACGTCATCTTCCTTTGCCTCTTTTTAGGCTTTCTTCCTTTACCTTGGAAAGGGCTCTTCTTTGCACCTGCTCAAAGCAAGGAAAGGGGAAAACAGCTTTGGTAGGTTTTACTTTTGCTTTTTTTTCCTCCAAAGTGTTTGGAAATGTTTGTGGTGGTGTTTTTTTAAACCTTTAATGGCAAATTTCAATACTGAAGCTTTCCATCCTGGTAACGGGGCTTTTGCCAGAAAACAAAAGAAAGGGGAGGGAAGCCTGAAGGAGCAGTTAAATTTAGTTTTCCGACTCTGTTGCATAAAGAAACCCAGACAGCTTTTACCAAGATTTGCTCTTGCAGAAAGACAATTTGTTAGTGATTTGCAGGGTCTGTTTTTGCTTTAGATGAAGACGAACAAAAGCAAAGTTTTTGCTACACCACAGAGTGTTTATCCTTTCCACTCCAGGCCGGAGGACACGCTCCAACCCAGAGGACAAGGAGCCACATGCAGATCTGCTCCTTAGCAGTGAAGCAAGGTATTGCTTTAGCACCTGCAGTGCTCTGGATTCAAGTGCAGACTCCACATGTTCCTTTGCTGAGTCTAAGGAAGAGGACAGGCTGCCAGGAAGGGAACAGCCCCACAACAGTGGAGAGAGAAAACAGGGTTTAAGACTTGGAGCTCCAAACTTGTCAACCCAGCACCTCACTCCCGGTTCTTGGGCTTGTGTGAGGATGTTCTTCACAATGTCTGATCCATCCCTGTGCTGTACATCAAAAGACTATGGATTAGCTCCATTGCACTCTGCAAAACCACCCAGGATAGGCTTGCTGTTGCTGAACTCCTGCCAGGAGCAGATGATGATTATGGACATTTGCCCTGAGGGACATGAAGCTCACCATGTCTCCAGCTCTTGAAATTTTAACTGTGCTCTTTCTGGGACGTTACTTGGGCTGTGGTTTCACAGGAATCTCATGGAATCACAGAAAACAGGGTGTGTAAAGAGATACCCAGAAGTAGCTGTAGCCTCACCTCTCCCTGAGGGCGGTGAAACATTGGAGTGAGCAAAGGGAGGATCATGCGTCTCCATCACTAGAGGTTTTGAAGGATAATCAGGAGCAATGTTCATCAGGAGTGACACAGGCTGAGTCCATCCTGCACAAGGACAGAAAGTGAGTCCTGCCCAGTGCTGCCTCTGCAGAGTCCAAAGGGCTGGACGTGAGCTCTGACCATGATGGTCACTGGGGACCTTGGCAGTATCCAGGGCCCCAGACATGGGAATTGAGGTCTTTTGGAGGTGACATCAGGGGTTCTGCTCTGACTCTACAATATATGCCCCCCCCTGGCCTCAGGGGACACTTGTCTCAGCCCAGCAGGGTGACCCAGTCAGCACCTGGGGTATCAGGAGCTGTGGAGGAGCTTCCTGACCTTTGGCTCCTGGAGAGATAATCTGGACAAGATAACACAACCCAACAGCTCCTGTCCAGAGGGAGATGGGAAACAGAAGGTGGCAGAGGAGGAGCCCAGGAGGAAAGCCCACCCAAGAACCACAGGCACAGGCACCCATAATAAACATAATAAACCCATAATAAACAGGGGGGGGAGCTGGAGAAGCAGCACCCTTGGATATGTCAGTCCAGCTGTCATCTCCAGCAGCATCCTGCAACCCACATGTGGCCTGACCCAAAGCCCTTTGGTGCAAATAAGGAAGAGCCTTGCTTCCAGGAACAACCTGGATGGGGTGCAATCAGGGAGAAGGGCGAGAAGGGTTTTGCAACCCTTTACCAAGCATTTCTCTGGGAGAAAATAAATGCCAAGTACCACTTGTTTCCTCCCTCCCCTGTTCCCATCCCCTCCTTCAGGGAGATGTGCCCCAAAGGGAAAATCTGAACAGTTTTGTATTCGGGGTGGAGGCTGGACCCAGGGTCAAGGCTGTGTGATGGCTGTGCTGGGGACCCAGCACATGACAAGGCTCAATTAAAACATTTCACAGGCACAAGGCTGACCTATTCAGAGACAAATTGGTCTTATAAATAAAATGAATGTGTGCAGGACAAACAGTGAGCCTGTCAACCCAGCAAAGCCCTGCCTGGAGAGCTGGGAAATATTTTATTGGGATATAAAGTCTTAAATGCCATTCTCTATGCATGGATGGGGGCTGTGTGGCTCTTCATCAGCGAGCCCCACTGCCTGCTCCTGCATTTTGATTCATGGCTGAGTGGGAACCTTCAATTCCCTTTGGTGGCTTTGCAGAGTGTGATTGACACCCCGCAGGTCAGAGTCTGACTTCAGCTCCCCAGTGCTCAGAAACACAGAGAGCAGAGCTCAGGGCCGTGGGGACATCACTGAGAGGAGTCCTGTTCTCTCCAGGCCAGGCTGGAAGTGCTCTGGTACTTCCCACACCTCCATCATATCATCTCCGCTCCACTGATGCCATTAGCATGGGGGCAGAGGGGACAAACCCTTCTTCCCAGTCACATTTCTTTCCAGCTCCATCCTTATATCCCTCAATCCTTGGCCAGAATCGGGGAAAAAAAAAAATCCCAAAAAAACAAACAGGACAACAAACTGAATTCCCATCTTTTTCCCCTTGAGTCGATTCACCCTGCCAAGGGCCCTTTCTGAGGAGGTGGGGACTGGGGGTGTTCAGCAGAGTCAGCCCCAACCTCCTGAAACCCCAACATAGACCACGTGGGTGTAAAAGCAGCTCTGCTGACGCCTCCAACCCCTGTAGACATTTAATGGCACTTGTACCAGTGCTAATTACATCTTAACATTTTCCCTCTGTATTTTGGTATTTATTTTGGAAAAGCTCCTCCCTGGACTCATTTTCTTGCTCAGCTTTAAAACAATAACACCACCACGCTTGCTTTTCCCTTGGCTGTTTCCCTCATTATTTTAACTCTGCCATTCTGCTCCTGTACAGTCAGCAGAGGAGTTCAATCAGGCTGATGAGTAAAAGTGCATAATTTTATGGCTGCATATCAACTGCCTGTTATTAAACTAATCAATCAGCTTCAGTGCAGCTACCAGTACAGCGCGGGAGAGGACAAGGCAGGGGAAAATGCTATGCCGTTATTTTTCCAAAAGGAAAAAGAAATAATAATACAATCTGGCCAACCACATTCTTCAGCTTGTCCTTCTGTGCAGGGAGAAATGACTCCAGTGAGTTATGGAGTAGGTGACCTGCAGGAAGGTAGTGAGGAGTTTGCAGTGTCCTTCTGCTCACCCGCAGTGCCAAGCCAAAACACTCAGCAATTCCCATGCTCCAGAGGCCAGGAAAGCCATCAGTTGCTCTCCCATCCCATCTTGCAGTGTCCCACTGCAGGTGCCTCCCACCTCCTCCAGCAAAGCATTTGGGCACATGTTAAGTTAATCCCACTGAAGACAGCAAGATCATTACCTGTACCCCTTCTTTTTGGCCTTAGGGGGGTCAGCAGTCATGGAAGAAGTTAGGGAGCTGATTTCCAGTGGTCTTACTCCCAGTAGTTGTCTCCCCTGATGGTCCTAGTGAGACTTATGGGTGGCAGAAGGAAGGAGAAGATCTAGGAACCTCCTTTTCCATAAATAATTAGACTCCTTCACACTTTCACTACCACAAAATGTAGAAATTACTGTCTGGGGCACAGCACACAGGCCAAGGACTGCTCCTGAAAGGCTGCTGAGGGCACCAAGGGACAGTCCATGTCCCTGAGGGGCAGGACAACGAAGGGACAAGCTACATTGCACCAAGGGAAATTTGGAGAGCACATCAGGAAAAGCTTCCTGCTGGAGCGGGCTGAGCAGACACAGGGACACATCCCCAGGAGGTTGTGGAGATCTCCCAGAGCAAGCCCTAGATGTTGCTACTTCTACAGCAACATCTGTTTGGGCTGGACCTGGTGAGGTTCTCCTTGAAGCCACAGATGGGCATGATGGTCCTGGGGGTCCCTTGCAGCTCTGAGTCCATGGGAAAGACCAACCCACCTTCCCTTGACTTCCAAGAGAAGGAGGAGATGGTGTAACAGGGCTTTGAATCTCAGAGCAAGTCAGTGGGATCTTCTGTTTTCATAAACAAGAGCAAAGAGGGAGAGAGGAAGGGAGGGAGGAAAGGAGGGAGTGAGGAGGAAGGAAGGGAGGAAGGACAAAGACATGCAAATCACTTGCCAGTTTGTCCCTCTCCCAACTGCAGCTGGCACACCTTGTGCTTCCCTCTCTCAGCCACATTCCCTCCATCTCCTACACATAAAAGAGTCAAGCTGCACAAAACAGAGCAGGCAAAGCTCTCTGTGCTGTACCCTCTGAATTCTGCAGGTCTTTAGCCTGGACGTGCATCCCCAGACCCACAGAAGAAAAGGAAAGGGGAAAGGGGAAAGGAAAGGGAAAAGGAAAGACGTCCTCAGCTAGCCTGAGCATCCTTCCCCAGTTAATTGTATTCACTTTCACAGATTAAATTGCTCTGTCTCCTTCTTGGGTCGTTATTTATCACCGGTTTTACTGTCGCATCCACAGGTGCAGCCGCTCGGTGCCGGGCACTGCGGAGCACACACAAACAAAAACAAACCACGGTCCCTGCGCTGGAACTCGCCGCCCCGGCTGACCGGGAGTAACTCGGCATGGACCCGACCCAAAGGCTCTTCCCGGGCAGGGAAAGCTGCCCTGCGAGCCCCCAGGCCGTCCCGCTGGCCGGGGCTTGGCAGCGGGGGCTGCGGGCTGACAGCTGACGTCCTCCCCAGCCCATTTCCTCCCGCTGCTGCCAAGCCACTCGCGGAGCACTTCTCGAAATGAATTTTCTGGAAAACAAATTAAAGGAGGGAGGGAGGGAGGGAGAAGGGGGGGGTTACATCACGAAGCAGACAGCCCAGCCGGCACCGGGCTGCGCTGACAGACCCTGCCTGTGTTTTTTTGGGCTGCGCCACATTGCTCGCAGCTGCTGCCGGGATCTGCAGCTCGCCATCTAAATCTGCTGTAACAATGAGGTGATCAAAGCGGCCCGATGTTGTTGTCTGCTCTCTGACGGACAGTGCGGGGCAAGGTCTCCCGGAAACCTCCGGTTACTTTGGTTGTTATTTTTTTTTTTTCCCTGTGCAAAAACCACAGACAAACAAAATCGGGGAGGGGTGCAGGGAGCGGGAAAGCAAAGGAGACTCCAGTGGGTGTTACGGCAGCACAGTCGAGGTCTCGGGAGTCGGGAAATTCCAGTCCCTGCAGCCTGCTGGTCGGAGAGCACGGAGGGCAGGGGTAAGCAGGGAGGGGAAAGAAGACGCTGCCTGCTGGGAAATCGTCCTGAGCTAGGCTGGGATCTCGGTGACCTGGGCTCCCTCCCCAGCACCACCACATCCTCATCGCGCAGCCTCGGGCGTATCACCTTGGGTTGTTTTGGCAGGAATCGTCACCCTCCATCAGGTGTGCCCGTCCATCTAGAGCTTCCCTGGGAAACCCAGTGTGCCCCCAACCCCTTCCCCTGTGTGATACTCGTAAATAAAGCGAGCAGGGATGACTTCCCCGAGCCAGAGCCGCAGCACAACCGTGTGAGGGCACCACAGGGGCCAGACCAGCACCAGGCTGGGGATCGTCCATCAAATTCCCAGTGCGGAAGGGACAATGCCAGCCCACACCTTTGCTTGTGCAAAAAAAACCTTCAGCCATCAATTCTTCCCTGTAAATCTTTATTCAGGTGAGCTCATCGGGTGCTGCCATGGAAAACAAGCACTGCTGCAAATGAGGAGTCATGAATAATCATGCTGGCTATTTTGAAAAGCTTTTTATGCTTTGCATAAGAGATCCAGAGAAGACCTGCTTTTAAATAGAAGAGTAGTCCTCTGAAATGTTTGGTTCAGTCTCCAGTCAAGAGATGATCTGTAGCATCTCACCCCAGTGACTGCGAGTCCCCTGCCGTGCACTGCTGCAGGGTCAGGCAGGGAAGGAGGGAGGAATGGGGCTGCAGTGACAGCACCAGCTTCTGATCATCCATCTCCTTGCCATCGGCTGTCTGTGGGATGTGGGGCTGAACCTGCCCTGCTTCAGCTCTGCAACTGCAAAATGGGGGAAAGTGCCATGCGCATTTTACAACCATTAAAAAACTATGAACTTTTATCCTAGATGGCCTGAGAGAGTTGGGGCTGTTCAGCCTGGAGAAAAGAAGGCTCCAGAGAGACCTTAGAGCCCCTTCCAGTGCCTAAAGGAGGCTTGCAAGAGGGCTGGAGAGGGACTTCTTACAAGGGGGAATGGCTTTAAGCTGAAGAAAGTCAGATTTAGATTAGATATTAATAAGAAATTCTTTACTATAGGAGTGTTGATGCCCTGGTAGAGGTTGTCCAGAGAAGCTGTGGCTGCCCCATTCCTGGAAGTGTTCAAGGCCAGGTTGGACAGGGCTTGGAGCAGCCTGGGCTAGTGGAAGGTGTCCCTGCCCATGGCAGGGGGTTGGAACAAGATGATCTTTAAGGTCTTTTTCGACCCAAACAATTCCATGATTCCATGATTCTATCCTCTATCGAATAAACTCTCTAAATGGCTGAAATTAAGGAATGCAAATAGCTGTAGTATAAAAAAGATCCTAACCCCCAGCCCCTGGTTGTACATTTAACATGACTCCAGTGAGAGGTTTCTTGTTACCTGTTTCCATTTAAAGCTGGGTACGTACCACCCATTATTTACAGAGATAATTTAATTCCTTCCCCCTCCACCAGTTCTTTCTCTCAGTGCCCAATACACTCCAACCATAAATTAAGGATACAAATGCAAAATCTCCACTTGTTCTTTAATTTCTCTCCTGTGAACCCTGAGTCCAGCTCTCCAGCCTGCCCTGTCCAACCTGGGAAAGCCAAAAAAAAAAAAAAAAAACAAACAAAAGTGAGAAAAATGACAATGGAGAAAGTGCTTGCCTTGCTTTAGTTAAGCCTGTAGCAAAATATTTCTTTTGCTACCTGTTTATTAGTATTCTGGTACAACAGGGAAAGGGTTATCAAAACAGTTACTGGACCATGGGAAACCTCTTTTTTTTTGCTGAGAATAAGAGATTTTTGGAGAGCCACCTCTGGTAGCTTTATGCACTTCTGCTTTCCTGATGAATATTTTCATATTCTCAGTTTCAATGCAGGATGACTGTCATGCTGGGCCACACAGTGCACATCTGGTCTGTGCAGAGCAGAGACAGGGAGGGCATGTTCTCAGTGGGATCCTCTTTCATTACACCTCCCCTTGAACCCAAACATCTGTCATCGTGTCCAGTGACTTGAGCCAAACAAACCACCTTCAGGAAATAAAAGCAGACCCAACTGGTGTTAGCAAAATGGAGTAAAAGCATGGGAGGGGAAATGTAAGCTGAGGGAGAGTGGGAGGAAGAAAACTGCAAAGAACAAATGTCTGGAGAATGATCCGATAACCACAGAGCGGCAGCCCCTTAGTTGTGAATGGGAAAAAAAAAAAAAAAAGAAAGGCAAAACCAGCCCAGAGAGCTGGTAAAATTGCAGACAGTACGAAAACAAGATTGGTGGCACAGGCTGGTTGTGCAGGCAGGTGCCTATGGCTGAAGTGGGAACCCCCAAACAACTCATTTCAATGTGGCCACAGGAAGAGGCGGATGTTTTTGGAGCAAGGGATGTGGGTTACACCTAGGACATTGGGGGATGCATCCCGGAAATCAGTGACTCAGAACCAAACTGAATGGTCCTGGTAGACAATCGCTTGTGCATGAACTCCCAGCACTGTCTTAGCCAAGAAGATTGGAGTAATCCTTGGCGGCGCAGCCGGCAAATGTGAAGTGGGAGTGCTGAAGTGATATTATCTCTGTAAACAGCATTAGTGAGGCCATTTCTGAAAAGTTATGTCTAGTCCTGATGTTCACATGTCCAAAAAAAGACCTTAAGGAAACAGCAAAGATTCCTGCCAGGGAGATTTCAGGCATTGAAAACCTGCTTTAGAGGGAAAAAACATATCCAAGAGAAAAAAAAACAAAGTGACTTTGCTCCCATTTACCAATGTCTGCACAGGTGTAAATGCTGGAAAGAACACCAAGAAAAGTTGTAATGAGATGGAAACTGAGAAATTTGTATTAATTTGAAGTGAGAGATCTGAACCAGATGTGCAGAGGTCAGGTTTACCCCACTCAGTCCAGCTGGCCACTCCCCATCCCACATGGCTAAAGTTTGGCAGGTTTTTCATGCCAACTGCTCATCAAGGTGGCCAAGATCATGCCTAATTGCCTTTGGCTCATTAGTTTTCTGACCTCTTGTTTAGAGGAGGAAATAGGACTGGCTTTTGGTGCAGGACTTGAGGCTACAGTTCTTCTACAATCCAGGAATTTGGATGGACCTACTGCTATTGCTGTAGGTCATCGCTCTGGGGAGATGTGGTGGGACTGGGTGAATCTCAGCACACAAAGCCACTTTATGTGTTGAACAGAAGGCTGGCTCAGGGAGACTTTTCTTAGATTACTCAGCCAAAAAGGTAGCAACCAAGGTAACTGGGCACGAAAGCCCTTTTTTTGCTAACTGTTAAAAAACATGGAGTAAAACAGATGGATCAAAGGCTTGTTGACATTGATGGGGATCTTTCCAAGCGACTTCAGTGGGGTTTTGGCTTGGGTACATATGCTCTTGGATATCAGTAGGCTGATCTCAACAGCAGATGAAATGGCCCCTGGATGTCACTGCTGTGCTGCAGTAGAGCAGCAGAAGAGTCTCATTCTATGGGATGTAAAGAAGATGGAGTTAAGACCCAGAGGAAAGGCCTGGATAACTGGAAGCATTGGCTCAGGCCTTTGGTCTGCCTCCAGCACAGATTGCAAATGACTGCAAGTTATCATCTGACAGATGCTCTGTCGTGGCTGCAGTCCATTTCCTACTGCACAAGTCTATACATCACCACCAGCGCTGTCGTCAACCCTGCGTGGTCAAACCAGCCTTGGCTGCTGGGGGTTTTTTGCAGGTTCTCCTCTTTCCTTTTTTCAAACTCCTCCCTTCTCCAGGAAAAAAAAAAAAAAAAAAAAAGGCAAAAAAAAGCCACACACAAAAACAAAACAAAACAAAACAAACCACAAAACCAAAAACAAACAAACAAAAAAACCCAAAACAAAACAAAAACCAATCTACTATCCACCATAAATTCAGTTTATTTCAGTAGGAAGTCTGAGCCTTATGGTCTCATAGAAGATGTAGGAAGCCAATTCATTGATGTCTCCTTCAGGTTGCAAATCTTAGTGTGCGAGATGCTGCTATTCCCAGCAGGTTGATAACAATGAAACCTAATGATGACATTTAAACACATTATTTCTATCAACAGCTTTCCCGGGGTTTAATTTGATGACATTTAAACATATCATTTTATCAACATTTTGCCTGGGGTTCATTTTGATGGAAGACCTTCAGATGAGTTGTTTGCTCCCGGGAAGGCACAGGACTGGATTGTTTGGGGTTGTGGAGAGATAAGAACCCAAATTCTTCCCATTACCCCCACAATAATTCTCATGAGGGAAATCTGTGTAGTCAGCACAAAAACTTGTGGGAAGTGCAAACTGCCGGGATTGAATACAATAGTTTGAATTTAATCTGAGAATAAGCAACACTGGGAAGAGTGGGCCGATTGCATCACTCATTTCCCTGTTGGCTGCACTAAAAACCTTTAATTCAGCTCTGAAATTTCTGCTGAATTCCTGTCCACCCCACTAAAGTAAGGCAGCCTTGCTTCAAAATTGACTTTGACTTTGCAAACAAGTCTGCAGGAATTTTTACCCTGCTGACTGCTGTCATTTATTTAAGCAGCTCAATACGGGATTAAGTAGCCCTGGAGCCTGGGACAGTCTTTTATCTTGAGAAGTGACTGTTCCAGGTAAGAAAGAGAGATGGAGCAGTAGGAGATGTGGGATTTCTCTCACCTGACTTCATATATCCACAATGCAGACATTTCCAGCAGAGCTGGTCACCCCAGGCTCCCTTTGTAGTCAGCAGAAACAGGCACTTTTAGGGCATGATTCATCTGCCCTATTTTCAACGTCTGTGTCGAGGTTGTGATAAATTACAACCAGGACTCCAGAGCCTGCACAATTAAGGGCCTCATCCAACTGTCCCCAGATATGCTGTGCTTGGGGTTCTCCTGCGTCCCCCCCCTCTCCACCAGATTCTGCTCCCATGTGGCTCCTCCCCAGACCCACTGGAGGGACATCTCTGGCTCCCTGTGTGGTCTGAGAGGGCACAAGATGCCTGAGAGCCTGCATGGCTTCTCCCTTTTGCCCTATTAAAGCTCTGACCCCTAAAATCTGAGAGATTTGTCATCTAATACTGGCTGTGAATTCTCCAAGGTGGTAAAGATTCATCTCACGGTTGACAGAGGAGGGTATTTGGCTGTTTGGGACCCTCTTTAGGTCAAGGAGAGGCTGGTGCTTAAGTGCCTTGGGGGCTTTGTTCTGTATTGAGACCCCAGGAAAAGTTTAGGAATATGAGGGACACTTTCAGGTTGACACTCAGCTCATTTGGCAGGGAGGAAGATGCATTGTTGCAGCACTTTGTGGGAGGATCCATCCATGATTATTTGGCTCCAAATGGGCCATGAAGCCAAACTCATCCATAAGAAGTTCTGTGGGAATTAGTAATTACAAATCCATTTCACGGTTTATGAGTCTTGCTCAGCAGGTACCATTGTTTTTTCAGGCATGAATACCTATTCCCTAAGGAATCTGAAGTGTGCCTGGCCCATTTCTGATGGGTTTTTAGTCATCTCCACATATATGTTCTATCAGCAACCTGATCTAGTTGAAGATGTCCCTGCTTGTGGCAGGGGGTTTGGACTAGATGGCCTTTACAGGTCCCTTCCAACCCAAACCATCCTGTGATTCCATTATATTCCTGCCCTATTTCTTTAGTTTTCCAGCCACAATGAAACTCAGTGAAAAGAGCCCACACACCCCCACACTGTTTCTGGGCCTTTCCACCCTAAATACAGACTGCCTGCCTCATAACGCTCCCTGGACCTTCACCACTGGCTGTAACAGCTGGTGTGGGGTCTGACCTACACCAGAACACCTTCATCCATTGCTTTTTACAACCCTCTCCTGGGGGACCTTCCCTGCCTCAGGATTTCTGCTCCAGCAGTGGGTTCACGGGTGCTTCCAGCATCGCTGGTGCAGCCTCCTGGTACCCCTCAGGCGCTTCTGAAAACCCCACCAGGCACCCTCCACCCCGAGGGGGGTTCGTCCATCCAGTTGCTGCTTTCACCTCCATCTGGGAATGCACACTGGAAAAGACCCAGAGATTGGACAGGAGTTTTCTAAAGGGCCACCTCGGTGGGCGGCAGCGCTGTAATTGCAGCACGGTTACGCTGCAGTTGCTATGCAAACAGCCGCTCATTTCGCTTTTCAGTGCGTAATTACCACTAAATCATCGAGGTGGAGGTTTAACTACCTGATTCGTTTACTTTCTCTGCCCCTCAGCTCTCTCACTGCATCAGCTGTGGGGGCCTGACCCCACAGAAGGAGGCTGCTTGTGGGGTGCAGCCCCGTGAGCAGCGCCCCGGGTCTGTGAGGATCCAGGTGCCGGAGGAGATAACCACAGCCAAATGTTGACTGCACCAACTCAGAGCGACCAGGGCTCAAAATTAAAATCGCTGCTGTTCAAAAACCCAGCCCATTTCTTTTCCCCTTTCCCCCCTCGGTCCTCCTGCTAACAAAGCAGGGAGGCAGCGTTTCCTCCTGAGAAAGGGCTGAGCAGCGGTCAGTGACACGCAGCAGCCACAGGGTGGACGATGGAAGGTCGGATTCCCCCGGGGCTGCGTTTGCTGTAGGAAAACGCTCCTCCAGAGGAGACAGGGCCATCCATCACCTGCACGTAACTGCTCCCATCTGGGCTCTCCATGGGGCTTGGACCTGCAGCCCCCACGGGCTGAGCACATTAATGGCAATGCCCCCGACCCTGGGGGGAAGGCAGGGGAGATAAATAATTAACTTTGCTGTGAGCTGGGTGGTGGACAATGACACAGATCCCCTTAGCCAAGGCCTTTTAGCCTTGAATCTTCTCAGTCCAGGAAGGCTTCAGGTTTGCCTGGGTGAAAACCACGCACAAGGACATCCAGGCATCCACAGCAGCATTCCTCTGCTCCATGGGGTTGGGAGGCCATCACCTCGTGCTCTGTGCATGTGTTCTCTGCCCTGCAGCACCCTGTCTACCACGACAGCTATTCCTGCGGCACAGGCACATGTTGAGCTGGCACCAAACCACCATCTCGGAGCTGAACGAGCTCCAGAGCCATTAACAACCTCTGGAATCGTGCAGCCTCCCTGCTGGCTGCCTTTTACAGCCCCTTAAATTGTCAGCTAACAAGATGGTGGGGACGTGGGTTTAATGATCATTAGCAAGGCCCAATTAGCAGGGAAGCGTAATGAATCCTCAAATGCAAGCTTGCTAATTTAAATACAGATAATTCATGGCACCGGTTGAGTGCTTAAACAAAGATTTTCAAAGGCCTCTCTGGGTGTCAATAATATGGACACAAGCCTGATCGATCTTCATGAATGACAATGGATTGGGCTCTTTGGCGTGTTTGTGAGAAATTTAACACAATTTGTCTGCAGCAGCAAATGCTTCAATAAAGCTCCAGTTAAGAAACAGTCAAGCTTCCACAACCATTTATCAGATTATCACACAAGAGGAAGGGGGGGGGGGGGGGGAAGGAGAGAGAGAGAGAGAAAGAGAGAGGGATCTAAGTACAGCTGCAAAATTTATTATCTTTTTTTTTTTTTTTTACCCTGAAACTGTATTTCTTCCTATTATGCATGTGACTGGGTCGTTTTACCAGCTAATTCCTGCATCTCAGAGGCACTCAGTATCACAAGGCAATGGGACTTGGAGTCCAGGCTGTCAGCTGAACTCGGGAAGTTAATGGGCCAGGCAGCCTGCGTTGGCGGGAAGCATTCCCGGAGAAAACATCTTGATAAAAGAAAAAACATCCAAAGAGTGACAAATGGCCATATGAGGCCAGAGAGGGAGCAAAAACAAGACAGTGGAAAGAATATAGCACTGGGAGGAAACTAAGAGGCACATAAAAATAAGTATTTATATATACATATATATGTGTCTAATAGAAAGCACTCAATAAAAAGCACTCAGTAAAAACAGGCAACCCTGGGCATGAGGGAGGCAGAAGCAGCTGTGGGTTTAGGCAGATTTATCACAGAGTGGGGTTGGGTAGTTTGAAATTTGCAGGGGGAAAAAAGAGAGGGGAAGAAGTTTGATTTGATGAAATAATTACGAGCGGGAAAATGTGGTGGGGAAGGGAAGAGAAGGCTTTACAGCTGGCAGGCAAATGAAAAGGCTGAGCAGAACCTCCCAAAAAGGATGGAGGGTTTAGCTCCTTTTTGTCATCTCTTCACATCTCTCTCGTGCCCTGAGTGCTGTGAGGGGCTTTGCCCCCACGATCAGAGCTCTCCAAACCTGGGGAGAACAGCTGCCATGCCAGACACGCATGTTGGGTAAGTCAGAGCTCATTTATCTCCAAGCTCAGCCCCATCTGCTTTCCAGCACTGCCCTGGACGCCTCGTGCTCCCTCCCCCTCAAGCTGCCCTTCTAGCTGAGGTTGCACACTTACTGAGGACCTCCCCAAATTCCCCCTGGAGAGCTCAGGAAGGTGAGGATGCAGCTCTGGATGTGTGGGATGACAGCACTCAGGATGGAATGCCCATGGTCTGTGGGACTGCCATTTGGCTCACAGGACCCCACTGAGACCAGAGCTGAGCTCTTCATTTCCCTTCTCACATCTGACTGTCGAGGAAAGCCAGGGGTGTCCTTCATTTCTCACACACAGTGAATTATGGATCAAAGAGGAAAGATCCAGAGATTCATTAGTTGTTCATTCTCAGTCTTGGGAGGCTGGATGGTCACAGCAAGACACAGGACAGAGGATTGTCCCTGTTGGCTGCAGGCAGCACATCAAGAACGGGTTGACCTGGCACAGGAATAGGATTCAGTCCTTAACACAAACAATGCCTTTGAGAACCTCCAGATTATTCAGGACAGGGGCCTGACAAGTCTGGCACAGGACTTGCAGAAGACCTGAGCCATTCTGGCCCAGTTGGAGGTGGGACACCCTGGGCTGCCTCAAATGGCACCAGAAAGATAGGGGAGGGTTGTGACCCTGTCTCACACACAGGCATTTCTGTCCCAGACACACAGCTACAGGATAAGTGAACCACCTCACATCTCCTGATGTGCCAGAGCACTCCACAGGGAGGTTAAAAATTAACTTCCCTGGGCAGCTTTGCTGACCTTGAGCAGACAAAATTCAAGGGCCAGTCCCCAGCAAGGGCCAGTCTTCGGTTTGAGATATTAAATCAGTAATTGTGATTTCTTCTTTGTATCTATGCTTTCATATCTAAAAGTCACATTTAGAGGCTTTTTTCTGAAAATGGAAACCTGTGATTCTCACATCCTTCTAGGACTCCCATGACTGGAGTTTTGTAACAACATAAAAGGAAAAAAATGGGATCTTCATGAAAGTCAATGGTAAAATTCCCATTGCCTTCCAGGGTCCTTTTGTTGTCTTCCCACCCACAGAAGACTGAGACTCCCAACAAAATCATCAGAAATGCAATAGTTAAGTTTCAGCATCTTATCTAGCCTTGACCCAGTGCTGAGCCCAAAAGCTCTCCCTTTAGGAGTCTTGGAGATGAAGAAATTTCCTTTTTTATTCCTTCCAGATAAGGTCACCCTGGCTTAGTTTTCACTGACTTTCTTAGAATCATAATATCATTAAGTTTGGAAAAGACCTCTGAGATCACTGAGTCCAACTTTGTTGGCACTTTCTTGGTCCTGCTGGCAGATCAAGGGTTCTCGGGGTTGGATTTATTTTGTGCAGTAGCAGGAGCCTGTGAAAAGTGTTTTCAGACTTCTGCAGGATTGGCTGAGTCGCTCCCAGAAGCCAAGGTCTCTCGTTTTCTCTGGAGACATGTGTATTCTTGCCCATTTGGAAAGCTTTTAGTTGGTCAGAGGAGCAGTAAATAAGGTTTTACTGACAACACCAGTCCTGTGAGCAATGATGGATTGTCACCACAAGAACGTAACTTCTCAGTGAAATAAACTACTATTTAGTGAAGAAATGCTTCAAAGAGTGACAATCCATGGCTGACCCCAAGCCATGGGTTATCTCTCTGGAAAGGTTGGTCAAGTGACAGAGCTGAACATGTATCTTTATATATATATATGAGATTTCAAAAACACTTGATAATCTAATCAAAATTAAAGTCTCTGCTTTTGAGTAATCATTCAGGTTTGTTGGTCTGAAAGCAGAAGGCAGAAATTTCATATCCTGGCATGTGATTTATTGGTAGAGGTGCTCAAATATGGAAACTGGGACTTTGATCTTTTCATGAGAAATAGTTTTCCCATCTGTACTCCAGGGCCGTTTCTATCAGCTACTTTATAACTACGTAATAGCTGTAAAATATGAAATGAGTCCGAATAACTATTAAGGAGGTGGGATTTTCCTCTAATCAATTAACTTTTGAAAGCACTCATCCTCCCACAGCTCTTTTAGCACCAGTTCACAAATGGGATTGCTCATGCAAAAAAAAAAAAAAAAAAAAAATTCATGAGATTTTTCCACAAGCCTTGATGTTGTGATGGATCTTTCTTTTCAATTATTTAAAAAAAAAAATAACCCCATGTATTTATGTGTATGTGGTTGGCATCACTGGGACTAAGGACATTCCAATATTTTTCCCACTCATGTGCTGTGTTAATGACATCAAGACAAATCTGCTCTTAGGGGAAAGTGCCCAATGCAAGTGAAAGCGAAGCCTTTGATCCAGGAACCTTCTGCCCCACAGGAATAGCCCCCCAGGATTGCTTAGTCTACCAAAATGGGAGCCAGGATGGGATACAGCTGCTGTCTGCACTTTTATCTCAGGGGTAAACATGAAAGATCAGGAAAGAGCAAAATTAAGGGCAAATGGCCTGAAAGTGAGTCAATGAAACCGAATGGTTACAAGAAGGTTTCTGACTACCAAGGCAGTGCTGTTCTGGGACAGCCTCTGGGCAAAGGAGAAAGGGGCCAAAATATCTTTGCTAGTTTAACAGGAAGCTTGGATGTCTCTGCAAGTCCCTTCCAGCTCCCCAGCCCTTTGTTTCTCCCCTTGCTGGCTCCTCTGGAGGCCAGTGAGTTCAGTGCTGCTCTGCTGTCCCTCCTGATGTCCTCAGGCCCTTGCAGAGGGAGCCAAGTCCCACAGTGGCACCTGGCACTGGGTTTGTGCCCGTGGGTGTCCGAGTGCTGGGCTTTGTGGGGAGCAGGAGGAAGGAGGAGTTCTTGCCAACACTTTATCTTGCCAGCTGGCCCTGCCTCCTCCTCTCCTGTCCTCGCTGCCTCCTGCACGGAGCAGCAGCCTTGGCCACTGAGTAATGGGAGAGGGAGGGAACCCCAGAGGAACTGAAGAGAGCAGGCTTCAGAGGTCAAAAAGGATGGCACAAGTCACTGAGAGCTTCAGCATCCCATGGGGAGGGGGTTTCTGCGCAGTGCTGGGGGTTACAGGGATGGCTGGATGGCTGGCTGGCTGGCTGGCTGGCTGGCTGGATGGATGGATGGATGGCTGGATGGATGGATGGAGAAGGGATGGGTATCACAAAACCTATTCAGGTGTAACACCCCAAAATGACCATCCCCCAGAAGCCACAATGCCCTGTCCATTGGCACCTCACAGCTGGATATTTCCACCCCCCAACAGCCTCTTCCCCCGTGTCCAGCACTGCCCCTCCATTCCCGAGGTGGTCCTGCAGCTTTTGGAGCCGAAGCCCCTCACGTCAGCAGCGTCTCTTTGAAAGCTGAACGTGCCTGTGAGAGTGATCAGAGATGCTCTTTGAAGAGTCGGCAGAATTTCTCATTACAGATCCCCAGCTGCATTTTCCTGCTAACCTTGCATTCCTGAGGATGCAAAGTGAGACGGGGACGCATGTATGGAGAACATGTTACCCATCGCTCAGGCTACTCTCACAGCCAGGAAAATGTGTCCTGCGAGTTTCCTCCCTCAAGAAGGCCAAAAATCAATTCAGTTTTTCCCCCCAGAATTTTCCAAACACTCTCTGGGCTGTTCCTGGCTTTGTAAAGAGCTCACATTTCATCCCACAGCCCACAGAGGGTCCAGCGTGAACATCTATCACAATAACACCGGCATCATCTTCCCAACTGCAGCCACTCATCATTTAATTCTTATTTATGGGCTTCAGCTCAGAGAGGAGCAGCTTGCATTAGCACACACACTGAGCTGTAAGTGACTGGTGACAACCAGCAAATTAAAAGTCTCTGGCAAGACTCACCACTCCTGAATTTGGGAGAAGAGACTGGCATCTTTTTTGGTTACTGCAGAGCCCGACTCAAGGTGCACAGCACTGGATAAGGGTGGTTTTCCAGTACTTCTTGTAATGTTTCTCTAACCTCTGCTGGGGGCAGCACAGGAGACGTGGTTTTGGGGATGGGGTGGGGGTGGAGCAAAAGCAGTCAGCCCCCAGGAGAACGTGCAGGAAACCTGGAATATTCCAGCCCCCGTTGCTCCTAAGCTGTGATACCACCTCCTGCTCCCAGCAGGTGCTCTGCCCAAAGCAGAGCCCTCACAAGCCCACAGTCCTTGAAGGTGATGCTGAGGCAGGGAAGGCAAAGAAAGGCTGGATGTTGTATCAGGAAGGTTTCCCTGGGAAAGGTGCCCCAACTCTCCTCAAGGACAGCCAGGACTGATCAGTGCCTGTGCCCATTCCCAGAGCATATTCCTAATCTCAGTGGTGCCAGCACTGTTCCTGCCTCTCCAAATACAACCCATTGTTAATTAATGTTCATTAGCAGTAGTATTATCACAACTACGATGGTATGGACATATATAATTAATTATTCAATTTCTTAATTAAATACTTAACGATGTGAATGGTTTAAATCAGGTCATCAAAGCACTTACAGCTTATATGAAACTCTGCCAGCACTGAAATTCATCCTCATCCCCACCAAGGCCTGGCCATTTGCTTCTGGCCTGATCCTGCCTCTTGATTTGTACCAGCCCAGGCATTTATGTGGCCACACCAGGAACAGAATCAGAAAAATTATTTGGGTTAAATCCAGTGTGTTAGACTCACCACAACATCATCTCATCACTCTGTCCTGATGTGTGAAGCCATGCAAATGGAAAAAAAATAAAAAAATAAAAAGGTGAGATCGACAAATATGTTATGAGAGAGGTGTTCAGGGTGCACAGCTGGAGATAGTGCAGCATCCCCCCAACCTGTGTGTGTGCAGTGGGGAGTGGGCATGCTCAGGATACTGCACAGACAGTGCCTCCACGAGGTTATGGTGAACAAAGGAATTCACTCCATTGTCAAACGGACCCAGTGGCCTGGAACACGCTCCTCTTGCCTCACACCTGGCTAAGCCAGGGCGTGCCCTAAGTTAGGCAGAAGATCCAAAGCAACCAGCAGTCACCAAAGATGTGAGATCAAATCCTGCTGGCTTTGTCTTCAGCCCCTGTGAAAATCCTGTCCCCAGATCTGGGGGCTTGAATTTGCTACTTACGCTCAGTAGTGCTGTTGAGGTGCCACCAGGGATCTGCAATATCCACATCAGCATGATGAGCACAAGAGCTACAGGACATCTCCAGCATCCTGGAATTGTGGTGGGAGGCCAGGATAGATACTCCAGGGCATCACAGCAAAAAGAGATCTGTGTGTTTGTGTGTAAAAGCCACTGTCCCCCCCACATTATCGCAACTCTGGAGCCGAAACCTGACTTGAACCCACTGTAACTAACATGCAAAAGGGACTAGAAGCAGGTGGGAAAGTATCCAGCCTCTTTGTCACAGAGTCATAGAGTCATGGAATGGTTTAGATTGGAATGGAACTGAAAGATCATCTTGTTCCAACCCCCCTGCAAGGGCAGGGTATACCTTCCTCTAGACCAGGCTGCTCAGAGCCCCATCCAGCCTGGCCTTGAGCACTTCCAGGATGTGGTGTCAACAATTTCTCTGGAAAACCTATTCCAGTGGCTCACCAGGTCATTGCCTTCTTCACATGGCATGGGAGCTCAGTTCACTCAGGACAGAAGTGAATCATCCAGCTCCTGCTGAAAAATAAGAGCTGACTCTCTGACCCTCTTTGTACCTCTTCAGCACTGGACTTCCCCACTGCCAGCATCAATCTGGGGTCACACCATACACATCCTTGAGTGTTTGTGCTGTCTCCTGGGTCCCTACCTTCCTGAGCTGCTCGGTGTTGGTTTCTGTACTCACCGATCTCTGCAGCAATTTCTGCTCAGTGTTTTTCAGTGAGATGGGATGACCTGCTTGCTGCCCTGTGCTGACAGACGTAACTCTCCAGCCCACACTGACCTCAGCTCCCACATGTGCACATTCAATAAAATGCCTTAATATCTTCTGCCCTGCCAATCCTGCTGCCTCTGTCAGATGGCAGCACATTTTTATCACGGAGGGAACGCAAACAGTTCACGCGGGTTGAAAACAGGGCTCAGCAAATTCATGGAAGAGAAATTCCTGAAGGGCTGTTAAACTTTCAGAACAGCACTTCTGGAAGTCTAAGAGCCACAGAATGAGGCTGGTGTTCAAGGCAACACCACTGGATGTTTGCCCTGCTCTCAAACTCTTCTCCAAGCCCTTGATCCTTTGATCCCAGTTCCTGGGCTCTTGGTCCCTTGGTGGAGAAAGGACCGGAGTGAGACAGACCATGAGGCCAACATGGATGTTCTTCATGCACAACTGATCTCCTCTTTCATGGTTCTGTGCTATCTGGACTGCACAGACCACAGTGTGGTGGAGACTGGGAAACGCACCAAGACAGAGAGTGCCATTGTGTATGGGTCAGTGCCAATTAACTCTAGGAACGGCCTGAATAAATTAAATTACGCCACAATCTGAAACTAAACTGATTCTTAATTAAAAGATATTTTTTTAATTCTCAGATGATTTAAACAAAAAAAAAAACAAACAACAAATTAAAGTGTGGGAATCACAGTCACCTTTCTCAGTGGCTGAGCAATTTCAGAGTTGAGGGCCTGAGCAATGCAGTGTAATTTCTGAGTTGCCCACTGCTACAGCCCTGGTTTGAGCAGTGGGTTGGACAAGGTGACCCTCAGAGATCTCCTCCAACCCAAACTAAGGGCATGTAGGGATAGGACAACAGGGAATGGCTTTAAACTGAGAGAGGGCAGGTTTAGATTAGATATTAGGAAGAAATTCTTCACTGAGAGGGTGGTGAGAGACTGGAAGGGGTTGCCCAGAGAAGTTGTGGCTGCTCCATCCCTGGAAGTGCCCAAGGCCAGGTTGGATGTAGCTCTGAGCAACCTGGTCTATGGAAGTTGTCCCTGCCCATGGAAGGGAGGTTGGAATGGGATGGTTGATGAATTTTAAGGTCTCTTCCACCACAAACCATTCTGCGATTCTATGACTCTACATTACTCCTTGTATTGTGAACTCAGCTGTTGGATGCTGAAGGATCAGGATCCGGTTTGGAAACCTCAGTGATGAACAAGTGCAACAATCAAATGTGGAGAAAACCCAGAATATTTCCTTTTTCATTGATAAGGCTCATTCTGGAAAACAGTAAGTAGGTTACTCTGGTGCTTGGAGAGTGGCCTCTGTGTACAGAGGAGTCCTTGTTCCCAGGACCAGGAGTTTCTGTTCCTGTTTCCAACTGAGCATGAGGACTTGGAAATCCGCCCTTTACCAGCCCCCAATAAACTTTGGGAAATACAGAAAAAACCCTCATTCCGGTCACTACAGACAAAAGAGGTTTCTACACCTCTCAAGTTCCTGCTTCGTCTCGTTGCTTACCAGGGGATGTGCTATGGCACAAAGGTATAACTTATGGCTAAATAATGCACTGCAAGGAAACATAAATCACCACAAAAAAGCCAAGAAGGAAAGTCTTATACAGGCACAATCTGGCCCATGGGAAGCAGTGGGTTTAGAGGCTGGGAGGAATGAAATCTCAGGCCTGATACTTTCTCACAATGATTTAGTCCCACTATCACCTGAGCGACTCCCCCTTTATTTCAGTTGTGCGAGTGAAGAATAAGTCTGAATAGTCATTTTTCCTTAGTCCCAGTACAGCCTGTCTCTTTCTTGACTCAAACTCGGATCTTTTCTCCCCATTACTGAAATGATTCCCTTCATGCAAGGCCTTTTATAGGATGTTCTGCTGCAGTACAATAAAGCACGTATTTTGAAACATTCCCACAGAGCCGAGAGCACCGCCACGGTCTGTGGCTGGGTCTGATCCTCTGCTCCTGGAGGAAGCCCTAACATCCTGGAGGTAACAGAGCTGCTCCTGATTTATGTTGGTTCAAACAAAGAAAGAAGCCTGCCTTCCCTCTTTGTGGCTCATCACCTTGAGCACCAGCAGGTTTTGTTCCCTCCCTCCGTGAGAATTTAGGCTTCTGTGGGGTGTTGACTTGGACTTTTGCCTCAGCTGAGGTCCTAAAACAGTCTGTCTCCATAAAAATGCTGTAACAAACTGCCCCATCGTGTTTCACATCTCCCTCTTTGCTGGAAGTGGCTGCCTCTGCTCCTGGAATGAGCTGCCTCGTATTTCACAGGGCTGAGTTCCCATCTCTGAAAACCTGAGGATAGCAATTTTAAGGCAGCTTCCCTTGTAAACAGCGAACTTTTATGTTTTTCCTAATGGCTGTCCTGTTATATCTTAAAGCCATAATTATTTCTCAATTTTTTTTTCCCCCTCTCAAATCCATAATCTGTTCTGATAAACAAAATTCAGTGATTGGAGAGGCTGTACTCTTTCCTTCACTGAGAATTTTTTTTTCAGCATTTTTATTTAAAGGCCTATCCTTCCCCAGCTGTAAGGATTTTATGGGTGTACTCAGAGAGAGAATCAAGATAGATATGCAAAGTTAAAGCTTTATCAGCTCACATGGAAGCTTTTATTTTCCCACTTCTACTCTGGAAATTGAAAGTCATACCATCTTCTCGCAGATATAGTTTAAAAAATTCCTTTTCCTTTCAGAGTGTCAGAAATTCCAAAAGGAAAATTACAAAGCTAGCCCAAAAAGTCATAAGGAACCTATTTTATATACAGCTCTCCTCCCAGGAATGCTGTAGATTTAGGGTAATTGCTTGTTCTTGCAGTTCTGTGGGTTAAAATAAACGATCACCATAGTTTGTTTGTCTTATAGCCCAATGTTAAGGTCTTTGCATATTTGATTTTAACTGGAGTTGGGCCTTAGAAAGGGCTGAAGGATTAACAGTTTAACATAATTTAATCTCTTCAAATCTTTTAGTGGGAGCCTGTGTGGTTTGCAGATGTTTTTGGTTGGTGTTTTTTTGTTTTTGGTTTCATGGTGTAAGCCTGGGGCTGGAAGCTGGGGCTGGGAGCCCAAATTGCAGTGCCATGTATTTCCTGGGTGGTCTTGAGGAAAACTGTCTTGAATTTCATGTCTGGATGAGGGGATGCTCCCCTCCTGAACGTTCCCACCCCACGGGGCACTGAGCGGAGCAGCTGCACGGCTGGGAGCAGCCTGTGGGGTTGGGGAGCTCCGGGTCTGGAGTCACAGGATGAGAGAATCACAGAACCACAGAATAATTTGGGTTGGAAGGGACCTTTAAAGGTCATCTAGTCCAACCCCTCTGCAGTGAGCAGGGACATATTCTATTAGATCAGTCCAATTCAAATATGAATGTTTCCAGGGGTAGGGCATCCACCACCTCTCTGGGGAGCCTGTGCCACTGGCTCACCCCCCTCATTCTAAAAAAATTCTTCATTATATCTGATCTAAATTGAACCTCCTTCAGTTTAGAACCCTTACCCCTTGTCCTATGGAATGTTGTATGGTGAGGCACTGGGACAGGTTTTCCAGAGAAGTTGTGGATGTGTTCAAGGCCAGGTTGGATGGGGCTTGGAGCAACCTGGGATAGTGGAAGGTGCCCCTGCCCATGGCAGGTGGTTGGAAATAAATGATCTCTAAGGTCTCTTCCAACACAAACCATTCTGTGATTCTATGATTTTGTGACCCACTCAGATGCACAGCGTGGGCTTGTTGGGAGGGTAAAGCTGACACCTCCATCTGGGAAGGAGTTTTTTACCAGCTAAGAATGGGCTGGATGATGCAGACACAGATTCTCTCCTGTCACTGCTGAATTATGAGCATGCCCACTGTCTCAGCATCTGCCTAGTGGAGGAGGACTCATCTTAGAAAGAGTATTTAAGAGGTCACATGCATGATATGATCTTTCTCCTGCCTGGAAGAGCCAGCAAAAAACCCCCAGGTAGGGACACACCGAGCTTTGTGACACCCAGAGCCTCCCATCTTGGTGCTGCCTGGAGAAATGGCCTCACCCCTGTGTAATTACAGCAAAACCCCAGAGCTTTTTCCCCTGCTGGGAAAGCTCTACTGGCCTGTGGAAAAGCTGGATGAGGATGTGGCCCCTGCCACAGGGAGAGAAAGACTTGTAAGAGAAGAGACAGGTAGGACAAAACTTGACCTTAAATGTTAAAAACAGGGCTAGATTCCTCATTCCTGGACATCAGGGCAGCCTCAGGAGAAGGAAAAGGGAGCAGTAGCACAACCACCGTGTTCATGGCCTGGCTGACTCAGGTGGAAAGAGCTGCAAAACCCATCCTTCCCATCCCATGGGGCCATGCCCTCTGCCCTCCCCTCACAGCCACAGCCTGGGAGGGCACTAATTAATACACCCTCATAAGGAGTGATTTGCAAGCATATGCAGATGTACAAATCCCACCAACCTATCGAAGTGCTGATGATTTATTATTCATAGATTCATCATAGAATCACCAAGTGGTTTGCACTGAACCTCAAAGATCACATATTTTCAACCCCCCAAGGCACGGGCAGGGACACCTTCCATAGACTGGGTTGCTCCAAGCCTGCTCCAACCTGGCCTTGAACACTTCCAGGGAAGGGGCAGCCACATTTTCTCTGGGTAACCTGCTCCGGTGTCTCCCCACTGTCATTCAGTTCGACACTGGGCAGTGCCACTCCTTTGCTGGTTGTGCTACTGCCACAACTATGTCCATTGCTGACCAGCTCCCATTGCTTTTGCAGGGGTGCAAAAGCCCCTCTGAGCACAGAGGTGCCCCAAGGGTGACTTTGCAGGTTGTTGGAGCCATCCCATGTTATGGAGGATGGTCCCTGGCAATGACAACACCATCCCTGGGGAATGCTGAGATTAAGGCTGCAGGAGCCAGGGAACCATGAGAGTCAGGGAGAGCCTTGCAAGCCTGTCATGGTGCCTTCCCTTCCCCCTCGCCTCCCCAAGCATTTATATCCCTCAAGCTCTTCCTCCTCTAAGATAATTAAGGGCAAAGGAGAAATTAAGCTAATTCTGTTGGGGCTGCTGCATCTCCCTTATCATCAGTTCTTACTCCCCTCCTTACTACCGCACATGTGTAATTAAAGCAGGTTTTTCTGCTGTAAGATAAAACATCTTGTTCTTCCAGACCAGTTTCGGTTGCACTGGTGCTTGGCCTGAACTTTCAGTCCCTCTCCCGGAAACTCCTCCAAACCTCATCCAAAATCCTGGACTCCCTGTGGATGAGGGCAGAGGTGAATCCCCCTCCCCAGTCACCCCCCAAAGAGGATCCTGCAGCAAAGGGCTGTCAGTCTGTGAGGGGTCACGCTGGTTCACTGACCGACCTCCCCTTCAACCCCTGCCCAGCTGGCATTAAATAACAGCCCGTGCCATTTTTAAAATGCTGCCATCCCAGTCACCACAGCAACCTTGAAACAGGCCCCCCGTGCCAAGCCCCAGAGCTGTCACAGCCACCCTGAGCCCTGGGGACAGATTTAGCAGGGGCATAAAGCAAAACAGCACCAGAGGGCACAAGGACAGCACAAGGCCATTCCTTCCTCTGCAAGAGAGAGAGGGATGAGCCTCGTGAGATCCCCTGGGTCTCTGTGCAAGAGCTTTGATACTGTAGGAAAAGGGAAAAGAGGGGGAGGGAAAAAAAGAGGGGGAGGGAAAGCTCCCTGCCTCCTCTGCCTGCCAGAGGAAGCCAGAAAACAAGAGGCAGATCTGGCAGGGAGCAGGGAAATGGGCTGGCCACCAGCAAACAGTCGATATGGCCACTGTTCTGAGAAGCAAAAATGTTGGGTCACCATCCCAAAGAGCAGGAGGGACCTTGTCTGTGTGAAGGTTTGCTGCAGGTCATAGAACTGCACTTGCCAACTCATCCACCAGACCCTGCCCTCCAGAAGGGCACTGAGCACTGATGTCCACCCTGCAAGTGACAGTAACCCTTCCAAGAGCTGTGATTGCCTGTTCCACCTCTCACAATCATAGAATTGTGGAATAGTTTGGGTTGGAAGGGACTGTAGAGGTCATCTGGTTCCAAAACCCCTCCCATGGGCAGGGACACCTTCCACTAAATTGGGTTGTTCCGAGTCCCATCCAGCCTGTCCTTGAACACTTCCAAGGATTGGGCAGCCACAGCTTCTCCTGGCAACCCATTCCAGCACCCTCAAAGAGAAGAATTTCTTTCTAACATCTAACCTAAACCTGCCCTCTGTCGAGTTGAAGCAATTCCCCCTTGTCTTGTCCCTCCAGGCCCTTGTCCAAAGTCCCTCTCCAGCTCTCTTAGAGCCCCTTTAAGCACTGGAAGGGGCTCTCAGGTCTCCCCAAAGCCTTCTCTTCTCCAGGCTGAACACCCCCAGCTCTCCCAGCCTGTCTCCAGAGCAGAGGTGCTCCAGCCCTTTGCTCTCCTCCTCTGGATTTGTTGATCCTTGTGGGTCCCTTCCGACCCATAATATTCTGTGATCCAACGTCCTCATTGTGTTGGGGCCCCCAGAGCTGGACACAGCACTGCAGGTGGGGTCTGACAAGGGCAGAGTAGAGAAAGACAATCACCTCCCACTGAATCCTTGCTGGATTTGCAAGACTCCAAACAGGCAGCGCTCTCTGAAATCCAGGTTTGGATCAGTGCCACCCTCCCTTCCATTTCACAGCTGCTGTCTCAGGTTCAAGGATACAATTACCACGGTGTAAAGAGCTGCAGAGTGCCAGCTGAGCCATGGTTACTATCTTTTGCAGTGCTAAGTGTTCCTCACAAATGCAAGGTAACATGTTCACCTAATTTTTTTTCTTTTTTTTTCATCACAGCTACAGGTGCCCATCCTTTTATCTCTTTAAGGCCAAGGCTAAGGGTCACATGAAAGGGGATTTGTCAGCATAAGGTGCTGGACTGCAGTCCAGAGAAATAAAAGTTGCAGTGATGCCGTCGACAGTGAATCCCAAACTTGTGCTAAACCCAGGATCACCCAATTGCCCCATAAATCAGCAGTCTGGAGGGGGAAGAGTGTTCTCCTAAGTGGGTTTTTATTACCTGAGAATTCAGGTTCAGCAGCAGTGTGTGCCTCTCCCAAAGACAGCGTGTCAGGTTAGGCCAGGTCTGAATCTGTTCCTGCAGTTGGCTTTTGTGACCAGGCTCCCATAAATGTGAGCTGAGCAACAACTGCAGGAAATATTGTGGCTGCCTCTGCCAGCACATTGGGGTTTTACTACAAGGTAGTTATTGATCCCGGTAGATAACATCCTTAGGAACATCCTGAAGAAACCAAGAGTATCTCCCACACTTGATACGGCTGTAAATTAATGGTGATTAATTTAATAACTTTGGACTTGGCTCTAGTTTGTTGTCTTTTTTTTTTTTTTTTCTTAGGAGAGAAATATTCATGGTTTATTTTCATAAGAATGCTCTTAAGGTTTATTGATGGGAGTGAATTTCAGGGCTCATTTAAACGAAACACGTCCTCAGAGCTTTTGCTGAATCAAAGCTGAGATCTCTCCCAGCAAATCACGCTTTTCCTTTTTTTTTTTTTTTTTTCCCCTTTCACCTTTTAGTTACAAGATCCTGAGGGCAAGAGATGGCCTGATAGGAGTTTCAGCTGTGAGGCTGCGGGTGCTGTGGTGCCAGCAGGACACACCCCGTGATAAGGCACAGCTCCGTGTGATGCGAGAGGCGCTGCCGGTGTTGGGTGCCTTTGACCCTGAACCACGGGGAACAAGAGGAACTTTGCATTCCTTTGCCTTCCATTCACGGATTTCACCACAAGGGCTGTTCTGTGGCCGCTCTGCAGTGGGGTGTGAAAGATTAACATCTGCAGCAGCAGAGCCAAATCCTGACTGGAGATAATTATGCAGAGGGTATCTCATCCTCCCCGGGGTCACTCTGCTACCAAGTACTTTTACACGACCTACCAGGTTAGGGTTTTGTTTTTTTTTTTGGGGGGGGGGGGGGAGATAAACTCACTTGAACATGTCTCCTGAGCTGCAGAGCTGTTAATATTGGATGGAGCTGGCTGCTCATTTCCTCTTCTACCTGTTCTCTTTTGTGCTTTTGACAATGAAGAGAAATGCTTTGTGCTTCTAAAACTGCAGTGAGGATGTTCCCATTGATTCAGAACCTGAAAGCACCACTGCAAGGAGAAGCTCAGCCATTAAAGCTTGGTCTGGAATGCAAAGACATGCCCAGTACAACCTCTCCTGTTTCCAGTATTTGTCAGTTGATTAGGAGATTGAGGGAGTAATGATTATAGAGTCACAGAATGGTTTGGGTTGGAAGGGAGCTTGCAGACCATCTAATTCCAAACCACCTTCCAGGGCAGGGACACCTTCCACTATCCCAGGTTACTCCAAGCCCTGTCCAACCTGGCCTTGGACACTTCCACAGATGGGGCATCCACAACTTCTCTGGGCAACCTGTGCCAGGGCCTCCTCACAGGAAAGAATTTCTTCCAAATATGTGATCTAAACCCACCCTCTCTCAGTTTGAAGCCATTGTCCCTTGTCCTACCACCTCATGCTCTTGTCAAAAGTCTCTCTCCCCATCGTAGCCTCCTTTAATGATAAAGCCTAATGGCCTCGTCTTTGGGCTTGTCCCCCTCACACAATCCACACAGGGAACTAATGTAAATATTCAGATCCCTCCAACTAAGGGGTGAGATTCATCTCACCCAGTATTTTCACAGTATTTGTCTACAGCTACGCCCAGCTCCCTTTAGAGCCAGTGGTGAGAAAAAGGCATTCCCTGAGGGGAAATTGTCTGACCTATTTTAAATGTCAGCTTTAAGATGAAGTTAATCATGTTCCAGCAGCTTTCCCACTGCTCTCCACTTTTGTAAAGCAGAGTTTTGAGCAGAAACCGCCTCACCAGCCCTTCCTTTGGGTGTTGTGGTCCCCTCTCCCAGTGAGATGCAGGCTGTGTTCACGTGGAGGCTTCTGGCATATGAGGTGCAAGAGGTGAAGGGATTAGGCTGGGAAAAAGAAAGGATATTTTCTTTTTCCCTCACTGCTACTGAAGAACAAGGAAGGCAGCTGAGATTATCTGCTCCTCTGAGGATTTCTGACTTTGTCTTTTAAGTGCTGTGTTTATTAATTGATCAAATAGTCTTGGGATGTTTGGCTCTGATATCCCAGCTGGTGAGATGAGCAGAGACTCAAAGCAGAAAATTAGCCCTGCTCCTGCAAAGGACCCTCTTAAGACTGTCTAAAGCTGCATGGACCAATCATTTTGTTTAAGATGATTGGGCACAATTTGCTCTGTTGCCTCTTTTATGGAGAAGAGCAGCCTTCCTCCAGAATCTAGGCTGAAAACCACCAGCATTTTCTAGAAGTGGGCAATGAAAAAAGAACATGGAAGTAGAAAACCAACCATCCTAAAGTGCTTTTTTTTTTTTTTTTTTTTTATAATAGCAGATGAAGATATATCACCCAACTTTTGGGGAAACTCACATAAACCTTGACACGCTCCAGCCACCAGAGGTGAAAATGGAAATGCAGAAGCTGTGGTGTGAAATTGTAGGACCCTCTTCGTTCTGCAGCCCTCGCCTGGAGAGTGACTCGGTGAGCATCTGAAGAGCTGATTTAGCACAGAATCCTGGGAGAGCACATTTCAGTTACTGCATTTCATTCATTTTTATGCCTTTCTAATGCAGATGCAGCTGAACTATTCCACTGATTCATGCACACACCTCTTTTCCATATAGATGATGACTGCATCAAAGCAGCCAGCGCTCTGAAATAGCACACAGTGAAATACCACAGCAATTCTCATTTGAAGCCTATAGTGGGAGAGCAATTTCCAAAAATGAAGGGCAAGGTTCCTAATCCATAGCAGCTTTTTTTTTGCCAGAGAGATGTGGGAGAGAAGAAACAGGATGCATCCTGCATGACTCATCACTGTAACCACCCTGGATTTATTAACTGAAATTATGAGAAACACCAAAAATGATTAAAACCTCAAATGTCTGGTGAAAGGCGTCGCCTCGAGGACTGGGTATTGTGAGATAGTGCCATAGCCTTCCTGTTGATTTTAAAGAATTGAGGGCTAAAAGGTCAATCTTTCAAGACCAAATAATTCATTTGTAAAAATTATGGGACAGCCACATCAGCACCCATAACAGAGAGAGAGGTAAAGATATGCCGAAGTCCTGGGAAGCTTGTCTCTCTCCAAAAGAGGGTGACTCCAACCACCCCTCTTCCTTTACACTCACCCACTGTGTATTTGCACAATTCCTGCCTCCTACTCCCACTTTGGAGACCCCAAACCCACCCCACGTTGCCATCGCCATCAACCTGTATATTCACCCTCACCGAGGTGTTGAACCACATCCTCTGTATAAGATGGAGAATGTCCAGGTTTGGGGACCAGGTCTTGGCACAGCAGTGACAATGTCTCCTTGGGGTTCTTCCTCCACGTGCTGCTTTCTGAACCCATCCCCAGCTGCCTGGCCAGAGGGAAAGGGGCACAAGCCACAGCCCCCATGCTGGAAGTGGCTCTGCTGTGTCCCACACCGACCCCAGTCCTGCATGTAGCCACCTGCTGAGCTGGTGCCTTTGACCTTCCCCCAGAAACAATCCCTGAGATCCCAGAATCGGGGAGCTCTGCAGACTGGAAGGGTGTGAGGGACCCCTGTTTCTGGGGGAGGATCAGTGGAAGGAGCAGGACTTTTCTTGTCCTTCAATTCACAACACTTCCAGTGCGCTCACTCCGTGTTTTACAGACTTATTTGTGCATTCAAATTCTGCTCAGTTGTGTCGTGGCTCTCATGGGTTCCAAACCAAAATTCCTGCTCTAGCCAGTCCCAGTTCTGCAGGGCTGTCCTTGGCATTGGGTTCTTGCAGCTCCTGGAGGGAAGCTCTCCTTGGCTGATGCTTTCCTTTGCTAATTATCTGCTGCAGACCCCCTGCTCCTACAGTTCCCTGCTCAGGATTCCCCTTTCCCTGTCCTTGGACATCTTCAGTGTCCATTGTTCAGCCCTACAGTCTCCCTTTGGGGATAACAGTGAGCAGGAGTTGTGTTGCCCTCCCCTTGCCATGTCCTGCCCTGAGTTTCTGCTCACTCTCAGCCTTGTCCAAATCTCCCAGCAGGGAGAGATTTGAGCTTTATGGTCCTCAATAGAGAAGGCATCACTGTGGTGCCCCTGGGTGAGAAATCCCGGGGAATGGGAGTCCAGAGCATCTCCTGAGTGCAGGAAACTGCCCTGGAACAAGCTGGAAGAAAAGCTTCACCAGGTAACATCAAAGACACGCATCAAGGCCTGGCTGTGAAGCTGAGGTGTAGGTTTGGGGTATACAGCTCTCATCTCTCTCTGTGCTCACTCAGCAGCTGAGTCTTTTCCCACACCATTGTTTGCCCACTGTCCTTGCAGCTGGAGGACAGAAGCAGAGATGAAAATATTCCTCCCAGAGGGGTCTGTCTCTTCTTGGGCAGCCGTTGGTATCTGGAGATAACAATATGTTTCCTCCACGTTTTGGAGAGGCCAAGAGAGGCTCAGGCAGGGAAGCTCGAGACTAAATTGCCAGCCAGGTCATTTCCACTTCACGCTGTCAGAGCTCAGGCAGAGGGAGGAGAAGGACTGTTTGTTGGTTTTTCCTTTCCCAGCTCAACAGGCCCGCTGCCACCACGGCATCCTGGAAAACGCGGCAGATGCACGTTGCTCTAGCTGGGAGCAAAACAGCCTAAACTGTAGGAGCAAAAACAGAGGCACCCTCTCAGCTGCATAAACCAGCCAAGGAATGCAAAGTCTGGAAGTCACGGGCATGAATTTACCAGGGAGAAAAAAAAGAGACTGGTCCAGGAGGTCTTGGAAACAAGGACTGGAAAGGATGTTGAGAGACCAGGTGTCCTCTCCACCATCTGCGTGGTTCAGCTCTGGGCTCTGCTCCACTGCAGGCTCTCCCCACATTCAGGGGTGTTTGTCTGGGGAGGCTGGATACCCACTCCTTGCTATTTTTAAAGATGAATGTTAATATGTTTAATTACCAGAACTCCAGGAAGGGAGCCAGGGCTAAAAAGTATCTACCAAGAAACTGCCAAGAAACACTGTTAAACAGGATCTAGGAAAGAAGCCAGGCACAAAAATTTATGATCTTTATCTCTGCAATAATAATTTCTCAGTGGTCAACCGAGGAGCAGAACAAAGGTCATCGGTTTCATATCAGCTGGAGTTTGTGAAATCCTTTGTTTCCTCCACTCTGAGCTTGCCCTGCAGGTCCCATTGCAGCAGACCCTGCGAAGGAGCACAAAAACCTGGCAGTCCAGACTGATGCATTTGCCCCCATTCTTTGCTCAAGACCCAAGAACTGTGCAATTCCAAATCCCCAGCACTGGACGAAGCCCAGACTGGATCCCCATCCAGGGAAGGAGCATGTTTCCCCTTGTTTATTAAATAAGTTATCCATAGGAATGGGCCAGCAAACTTCTGTGTTACTGAAGACACCTCACATCAGCAGTCCTGTTGATTCTGTCTCAGAATTTTGCATTTGCACAGATGCAAGAGCCAACCTCATCTTGAGTTTCCTTCCTTCCAGCATGGTGGGGGACAAGCAAGGGACCCATGAAGACCTCTGAAAGTAAATCAAAGGAGAAGAGTCTCCTTTTTTATTATTATTTCCTGGTTATATAGTAGAAACAATTCTAGGCAAAATATACACAGTTTGCTTCTTGACATGGCTGCCAAGATTCCCAGCTTTACAACCAGGATCGGGTTTCAGAGTGTTTCCAAACCAGCCCCCACAAAATTGATTGGCTATCCAAGAAACCCTTGGCTTCGGGTGTTATTTATTTTTGAGGTAAAGTTCTGATCCCAGTGACTGCAGAGAAAAACCCTGAAAACATGATCTCTGTGAGCCCTGCTGGCTCAGGGAGTGGGGCTGAGATGCCCACACACGGGAGCCTGCTGCCATCTGAGATGCCCTCGCACATCTGAGACATCCCACGGCGCTGGCAAAGCGACACGGAGCCGGGGGAAGACAAGCAGCCCTCAGAAGCAAGAGCTGGAGTCTGGGCCTGGATACCCTGGAGATTCCAACTTGGCTCTGGGAAGCGATGTTTAGACAGCCAAATCCAGCCCTAACGCACACACAGAAAATATATATAATCAAATCAATCAGTCACTCAATCAATCACAGGAGATACTTCCCAATCTTCGGATTTCATGTCAGTTCTGGAGGCAATTTAAGCAGTATTTCAACACTCAGGACTGTGTTAGAAACACACTATTCGCTTCACTGACACTTCCAAGCATACTGAAGCGTTCAGCTGGCCCAGGCTCTCTGCTCCCACCCTTGCTGCAAACATCCTCTCCTCCATCCTCTGTTCCTTCTGCATCTACCGTGGCAGATGTAACTCTCTGCCTGATCTCCAGATTGCAAGAGAAAGAGCAGAGGAATTTTTTTCTTTTTTTTTTTTTTCTTTCTTCCCCAAAGGAGAGGTATGCAAAATGCAGGAGGCAAAGACTTTCCACAGGGCGAAAGAGAAAGAGCTGTGACAAGGTTTATGGAGCCCTGAGGGGTAAGAGAAGGGGCTGGCACATGAACCACCAGCAGCTCTGGGGCAGCATTACCTCAGAAAGTCAGCGCCCTCATGGAAAAGCAGGATATTTTTAGTTTACCCAGTGTATTTAAATCATCGTGGAGCACATTAAAATTACAGTAATTATCCCACCTTCTCACGTGGGATTCTGGGAGGTGATGGATTGGTGGATTGTGTGCTTAGTGGAGTCATCTTCGGTGGAGTCCCTTCTGCAAAACAGAATTGTTTTGTTTTCCCCACTTCCCAGCTGCAGCATTCCTGGCCCATTAATACTTGTCAGTTGAATACTGGGATCTGTTCACAAACCACCCTCCCCTCTCCAGCACCCCGGAGCTGAGACAACCCCTGTGACACAGAGACTCCTTCAGAACAAAAATGCATTTCCACACTCCTGGAATTGTGAGTTTCCACATGCAGGCGAGGCTTGATGTTCTCTTCACGGCAAGATTTAACCCCTGAATCATTTCTTCTTTCCCCTGCTGTGGGAAATGCAGGGAAACCCCACATCCCCCAGTTCTTGTCTTGCTGCCCCACCAGTGCAGGCAAGAGAAGAGGGTTTATTTCACTGCTGCAGCAGCTTTGAAAAGGAGATGTTAAAAATGCAACTTTTTTGCACAGGAAAAAAAGAAAAATGAAAAAAAAAAAAAAAAAAGACACATTCTTTTCCAGATCACAAGCTTTATGTTTCTGATTGCAAAATAAAAACAGGGGGGAGTCGAACAGAACAATCTTGACTTGCCATCACCAAATTCTGGGTTATCTCCATTTTAAACCTCCCTTTTGAAAGATAGTGCTGCTGATATCAAGATAAGGTCCCTTCTCCTCTCTTTGTTTCTTTTCAGGAAAATAAGAAAAAAACTGGCTCCTGATTCCTCTTGATGTACCAAAGACAGGGGTAAGTCCCCAGTATCTCTCCTGGTGGAGTGACATTTCTGCCAAACCTTCACAGCTGTTCCCCAGCCTAGAGTGGCCTTGGAGGTCCCCCCAACCCTGTGTGGCTTTGGAGGCCCCAAACAGCTCTGACAGAAGGTTCTTTGGAGCCCCGAAGTGTGTAATCCCTCCACAAGAAGCCAAATGCTTGTAAAGAGAAACCAACAGGGATCCTTTGATGGAGGCAAGTGATTCCCATCCTGGCTGTCTGTGCTGGGAGCATCATAGCAATCCCCTGGGAGGGGATCTGGGATATCACCCTGTCCCAGGATGGGATCCACACACAAGCTGCAAACATCGCTCTCTCCTGTCCTCCAGCTCGGATGGAGAAGTCCCCATCACCCTTCTCTTCACATGGGAAACCTTGCCAGAGCCTGGCCATCCCCCTGCCTCACACCCTTGTTCTCTGGCCCCTTCCCAGCTCTTCAGCAGCATGTTCCTGATTATTTACTTTCTCTAAATGCTGCAGAAAAATGCTGCTTCTCCTGAATACTAAATAACGAAGGAAAAAAAAATAGCCCATTCCCTTGCTGGACTGTGTTTGCTCTCTGGTTTAAAGTTTGCTGTTGCTGCTGAAAGCTTTCTTGACCCTTGTAGGTATTTGATCCAAGTGACCTCTGATGTTTGGGACACTGATACAGTCCCACACCGAGCCTGTTCTGGCACAGATCTTAAAAATCTCTCCATCCATCTATCCATACATATAGCTATCTTCCTCTCTCTCTCATTCCAGCGCTATCTGATCAGATCTTGGCTTTCCTTACACTTCTTTCATCGAATTAATATCTTTCCCCCGAGGATGTTTTCTCCCTCTCCCGGATTTTCTCTTTTTACACCCTGTCATTTCCCTCTCTCCCATCTTCCCTTCTCCCGACCTGCTCCCCTCCTCTCCGTGCTGCCAGTCTGCAGTCGGGCTGTGGATTCAGCATAACATATATATATTTAAATGGGACGATTTCCACTAACATAAACAGTCTGGCCCATTAATTTCAATAGTGGAGCTGACAGCCCCGGGCCTGGAGTCTCATTGCCTGGTGACACATGAGTACAGCTGCTTGGACTTGACGGGTAACTGTTTCCAGCGCTCAGCTGCACATCTGCAGCAGGAAGGAAATTCTTTCTGTAGCGCTGGAAAAAAAAGTAAAGCCGCCTAGATCTCCCTCCCCACCACCCCCAGATGATGATATTCATCATTCAAGCGTTTCAGCTGAGTGGGTGTTTAATTCAGAGTTTGGAGGGGGGATGTTGATGGTGTGTAACGAGCTTTGCTGTTGATCCTCTGTTCCAGCCGCTCTGGTGTTGCTTTTACCAAGGGCTTCTCCTGGACCTCTCGGAGCACTGACATATATCCAGCCACACTGGCTACCCTGATGCCTCCAGAAGCAGCTGCTGAATTAAAACAGAGAATGTGCCTCTCCTCAGAGAGGCTGTTATGTTGATAAATTAGAGCAGGGGGTGATCAAGCAGCGAGATTTCTCTGAGGTGGCTCCAGCAAGAGCTTGAACAGACGATGCCAAACGTGGGTCAAGTCGTGGCCTGAGACATCATTAAGGGCTTAAGAGCTTCAAAGATGGTGAAAGGCCTAGAGGGGAAGCCATATGAGGAGCAGCTGAGGTTACTTGGTTTGTTCAGCCTGGAGAAGGGGAGACTGAGATCAGACCTCATTGTGGTCTTCAGCATCTTCATGAGGGGCAGGTACTGATCCCTTCACTCTGGTGACCAGTGACAGGTCCCAAGGCCACGGCATGAAGCTGAGTAAGGGGAGGTTTAGGTTGGATATTAGGAAAAGGTTGTTCTCCCAGAGGGTGGCTGGGCACCACAACAGGCTCCCCAGGGCAGTGGTCACGGCACCAAACCTGCCAGAGCTCAGGGAGTGTTTGGACAGTGCTCTCAGGCACATGGTGTGACTCTTGGGCTGTCCTGTGCAGATCCAGGAGTTGGGCTGGGTAATCCTCGTGGATCCCTTCCAACTTAGGAGAGTCTCTGATCCTACAACTCCTTGACTCTATGACCAGCTTGCTGATGGGACCCAAAAGACCAAGTTAGCAAATCTTCAGGAATCGACTCAAACTCTTCAGGCTTTCCCTTCCAGCTGCACCAGAAAAACGTGTGATTAACACCATGAACCTCTCCAGCTTTGCTTCCTCAGTGCAAGTCAAGTATCCTCACCCACCACATCAGTAGCCAGCTGGAAGGACAGAGATCCCTGCAGGAAGGATTTTGTGCTGCAGTCTTTGTGTAACTCCTCTGGGTAACAAGGGCTGCTACTTTCAGTAGGACAGCAAGAGAAACCGAGTCTATTGGATCGACACTTCTGTCCCCCAGAGTGTGAACCAATGTTTCCAACCTCTAACGTTGTTTTTCCCTCTTTCTGAGCAAAAATCAGGTGCTGAGAATATCGACCTGTCACTATTTATGTACTTCTTGCCACAGCATGCACCAGCTTTGTCTGGAAATGGGGAATGAACACAGGTCTGAACATGTCACAAAGTGTCAGAAAGTGCATTAACTCTGAGCAAGTTGAGGTGAATACTGAGAGCTTTGGGCTGGTTTTGGAGGGGAATCAGCTATTTTAACACAGGCATAAAGGAAATAGATGAGAAACCACTGAAGTCGGAGTTGTGGGGCTGGAATTCAGAAGATACTTAGAGTATCAGTTAGGGAGTATATAGGGAAAAGTCACCCACTTTGCTATACTGCCAAGATCTTCCTAGAAAAGGTCTTGGAAAGCAGAATTTTTACACAGTTCCTGCTAAAGGAGAGCAGGCTCGCTCACAGACCTTATTTCTGAACACAGGCTGAAGAAGTGTAAAGATATGAGCAACTGTTGAAATTGGCCCTGCTTCGAGCAGGGGGATGGGTTGGATTATGGCCAGAGGTCTCTTCCAACCAAGTTTTTTCCTATAATTATCTGATTCTATGTTATAATCTGCTGTATCTAGGTGGAAGCTGGATTCTGGAGCTGATAAAAGACAGTGGGCTACAGAGTTTTGACCACTGGGTCAGAGATCCTGTGAGATACCTCATCAGTCCTCTGTCTTGCCAGGCTCTGGCCCCCTCTCCTTGATGAAGAGGGGAATTCACTCAAAATAGGTTTGGCAGTGCCATGTACCACAGATACTATGGGCTTTTTTTTTTCCTTTTTACCCAAAAAAAGAGACAAATCTGGTCTAAATTAAAAGTCAAGATCTTCTTTCTGAAGTCTGTTGAAAAGGCAACAGCAAGCAATATTGCTCTGTAACTGAATAACCAAACTCAAAGAGCCAGTCAACTGATCCAGAGCACAAATTTGCATTCAATAATATGGTCACTTATTGCACCTTGTGACCTGCTGAAACATGAACAGGGCTTTTCCCTTCCCTGTATTTCACAGAGTTTCCTTTCAACACTGTAGTTGTCTCCTAGCCCAGAAGTTTGACATGATGAGCCTGAAGTTTTCAGAGAAAACTCCTGCCTATTTTGTGGCTTTCATTCTGTATCCTTTCTAGAGCAGAAAGTGTCCTAGTCCAGGTGATAAGTCAGGTGGGAGGAAAAGGGCATTGTTTCCCTTAATATAGTCAAGAAAAGCTTAGGTTTTGTGATGTTGAGATACCCTGGGAAGGTGATGGGCAATTTTAGATGAACATCAAGGCTGAGCCAAACTCTGCACTAACAGCTTTAAGGGTGTGTGTCCAAGCATCCCTTTCTTCTTGATTTGGTTCAGAGCAGGTAATTAGGTGGTTTTTGTATGTCATCATGTCTCATGATTGGTTTGGGGCTGAAATGATGTGACACCAGCTCGTAGTAGTGATGAAGTGAACCCCCCTTGGGGACTCTGTTGACTAATCTAAATGGGGATCACAGCGTGCAGCTGATTGAACCCCAGTCTAATCCTGGGAGGAGGAGACCAAGTGATCCTACAAAAGTCCTCTTCTCCATGTTTTCAGGTTGCATCTCCATTCCCACAACCCTTTAAAGCATCTTTGAAGACCCTGCTTTCTCCAGTTACCTTCTTGCACAAATCTGGCACTACCCGGATGTGCTGAAATACAATGCCCTTAAATTTGCGGTTCCCAGGAACCCACTCCTGTGACTTTGGAGCCATCTGACAACAAGCAGAAGCCTGTCCCCTCCTCTGAACCTCTTGTCTCAGCCCACAAGCACTGCCAGTCCATGTCCCTGCTGCAGCTTCTCCCAGAAGACAGAGGAGGATGCTTATCTGACTGTCTCAGTTCAGACAAGATCAGATGACTCACGGTGTAGAAATGTCCCATCCTCTCCATAAAGGGAGCCTTCCATGATCAGTCCTTTAGGAGACACCCGTGCTGTGGACATCTAAAGACTGGTGAAATGAACACTAGTCCAAGAAACACAGAGAGATTCCTCCAAGGACCTAGGAGAAGAGAACGGCCACATTCTTTCCCATCCTTGCTCTCATATAATTTGAGCTTGTTTTCTTATTGCAGAGCAATAAAATAAATGCTCCCTTGCCTGCCTCAAACTTTGAATAGGGCTCTGAAAGACACAGCAGGAACGGATTTGGGCTGCCTTAAAACACAGATCACATGGTAAATTATTTATTTGCCTGTTTATACCCTGTAATAAAAGAATACACAAACAAAACCTTCCTTCTTCCCCTCTTAAATGTCTCAATTTATGTGTGTAGATGGTTTATACAGCCCCCAGTTAAGTTTGTTTAGATCATACTCGGCATCTGAACAATTTCCAAGCACTTGGAGAGCTTCAGGGGCACAGACAAGTGCTGGTGCCCCTGATCCTGCAGAGAGGGAGCTGAGGCATGTTTGGATTCAACTCCTTGCTGAGGTCACAGGCAGAGCAGGATTTCAGGTTCAGAGGAGCAAATGTGGGAAGATCTTTAGAGGATCTGAAGTTTGCAGGACCAAAGTCCAGGGCCCATGTCCTGCCTTGCATCTTGTTTTTTCACTCTGGCTTGGTTTTTACTCCTTTTCTCCAAACAGAGAGTTCCTTGGGTCAGGAGAAGTTTCTCTATGAATTTGCACCCAGCACAGGATAAGGAGATCTTTCTCTTGAGTAACAATCCCCTTACAATTCCCTGACCTAAGTGATGAAGAAAATGTGGTCACAGGTTCCCTGATTTTGGCGCTAACTAGAAATGAGATCTCCCAGGATGCAGATTTTACAGCGATGTGTAGGGTGAGATAATCCCTCCAGGCCAGAGAGGGTGCTGAAAATGGGAATTGCCCACAAGTCTCACAGGGCAGAATTTGTCCCAGAACTAATAGACCTCATAGATACCATTTTGACATATAAAAACAGGCTGGAAGTTTTACTGGCCATCCTTGGCCTGCTGTCCAGCTGGCAGATGCATCAGTGCATCCAGTGTGTCCATGCCATGGAGAAATGTTGCAGCAGGACTCGCCTCTTAATCTCCTAAAATGGGTGCTCAGGGTATCCAGCTGAGAGTGGGAGCTGAGCTTCACGTGAGGAAGGACAGAATCAGCTTTCCAGGCTGAAAGGAAAATAAAACAGTGTTTTGGTGAGAGATCACATTTAAAAGCAGGTCAGAGAGAACAGTCAGCCTGTTGACAGTCAATCAGCTCATCCTGCTCTGAGCGCTTTCCAGAGCACCTGACAGGACATGTTTGCCCTCACAGCTCACTATGGGGTTGTCTCAGGCAAGGAGGAAGGCACAGTGACTGTTTTTCTCAGGTCTGCCCTGACCTGTGTATCCCCAGCTCAAACCTGACCTTTTCATCCCTTTATGTCGGTGATCTCTGCAGATCTGCTGAGTGATGGGGGGGGGGGCAGGATGCTGATTTGGGCAGTGCTGGTCCAGAATTACCAACTCAGCCATTTAAAATGATGATTCTAGTACCATGCACCTTCAAGAAAACTAGTTGTTAACCCTGGTAAAAGATGATGCTTCTAAATCTTCAGTGCTGACCCTTTTGTTCTTACATCATGGGAGCCTGAAACATATTTTCCCCCAAGAAATGGAAACTTAAAAGTTCTGGTAATTTCCTGACTCCAGGGAAATGGAAAAAGAGCAACAAACGTTGTGGGTCTACCAAGGAGATCTGGGAGGTGTGTTTTCTTTTGTCTCTGGTCAATGGTACCTAAAATGCCACATCCACTAGAGACAATGCAACTCTTGATGGAACCTGAAGGAGATCTTACCTGAGGGTTGAATGTGCTGACCTTTCCTTATTCTGTTTAACTGTGCTTCTGTCTGAGTAAAAAGAACTCGCTGATGATTTTCAGCAAAGCATTTCTTCTGCTTCCCATGTACTGCTCCTGTAGAGGCTTTTTTTATGTTGACTTTAGTCACTACAAGCACAAGAGCATGATTACTACCCTGATATTTGAGCTTCTGTGTCCTTGCTCTGCATTGATGTCCACAATGTTGGGATTCAGCTCGTAGGCACTGAGTCCTTTAAAATTATGTTAACACTGAAAGCCGCAGTAGTGTCAATGTCTGCTGTTAAAGCTTTGCCAAAGCTCCAAAAACAAGCACAGCTATAAATTCAGATCTGATGTGACGCTCTGGAAGTTTCCCTAAGGCCACCACATCCCTTGCCAGACTTGGGCACTTATGTGGTTTTTGTCTTGACTGCCTTTTGTTCAGCAGGTCATTCCAGGAGGGAGTTCTTCTTGGACAGACTAAGGGGAAGGCACAAGTAACCAGTGTGGCTGCACCCAGGAGCAGAGCTCACACCTTTGCCGTGGGACACTTGTTCCAAAACACCTTCCTGGGGCTGAGAGGAGCCACCAAAGGGCAGGGCAGTGAGTTCTTTCTGAGGAGCATTGTGGCTTTGCCCGAGTGCCCACCAGGGCTGAAATTCAGCCTGTGAACTCAGTGTCACAAGGGAGAAATTTGGTTGCCTAAATAAAGGTGGCTCGTGCCATTTGGGATGTCCCAATTCATACCCATGAACCTGGAAGGGGAGAACTCATAGCCATCCTCAGCTTCCTCATGAGGGGAAGTGGAAGAGCAGGCAATGATCTCTCCCCTCTGGTGACCAGTGACAGGACCCAAGGGAATGGCCTGAGGTCCCTTCCAACCCAAACCTTCCAGTGCTCTGTGATAACATCAACAATGCCATTAACTTTTCTGTTAGGTAACCTGTGTCACACCCAACCTGCAAAATCTCAGCTTCATCTCCGCTGACTGTCACAGCTGCTGAGACACCCTGATCACATGGAAGAATCTCCACACAAGCACCTAAATGCAGGTGTTTATTTCTGTCACTGCACTGCAATCGTGTAGTTATCTCTTGATCTGCAGAGGGGGTGGCTGTACCCAGGGAATTCTGGGGCTTGCTGTTAATATTATTCATGGGAATCTCTGCTGAGAAGAGTCGAGTCTTCTGGTCCAAAGCAGCCCTTGCCAATCTCCAGCTGCAGGAAGCATTTTTCACATGCCTGTGCTAGAAAGCTTCTCATTTGCTTTATCTCCCTTGCAGATGTTTACCTCTAAGCTTTTCAACCTGAACCTTTTTCTTTTTCTTTTTTTTTTTTTTTTTTTTTTTTTTTTTTTTTTTTTTTTTCTTTTTCTTTTTAACAATTCAGATCTGTCTAACCAGTCTGGGCAATTGAGACTAGCACACAATTCATCCTGGAGCTGGCATCTGAACCAGAGCAGATGAATCATGTCTTAGAAGTGCCCGTTTCAGTCCACTGATTGAAGGAGGGACCTGTGGCAATGAGTTCAGAGACTGACATCGGAGCTGGAGCCATCTAAAAAGAGGTGAGCAGGATGCAATCTGTGATTTCTGAACCATCTCCACCCTTAGCCATGCAAATGAATAGGGCAGACTGCAAGAACAGCTTGGGAGGGAATCCCTCCGTGGTCACACCGGTGGGCACTGGAGCCCAGAGGACCTGCTGCGGGTGGGAGCAAACCCATCTGAACAGCTTGCTGCCACCTGGAAGCCAGGCTGAGAACAAGAACCAGATGGTAAGATGTGAGGCCTTGATTAATAATAATTTGAATGCCTGCTCTGCACAGAAGGCTTCTCATCAGCAGATCTCATGTGGCCGTCAGTGTCTGAGGAGTTACCTGTGATCGCTTCGCAGCCAAACAAGTCTCTGGAGACCCAAGTCCAAACTGGCACCACGTGTGTCTCCTGAGTAGATCAGGCTCCAACCAGCCTTCAAATGCATAGTTTTGGAGTCAGATCTGGAGGTTGTCTGGATGCAAATTCAAAGGCAGGTCTGAGATCAGACTGGGGCATGGCTGTTCACACAGGGACGGCCCGAGGCGCAGGAGACACGCCAGCGACAGCTTCACTTCTCTCCCATGCCAAGCTCCTGGCCCTTTCTGCCAGGCCTTTCTGCCTCCCGTGGCAGGATTTTCCATCTCTCTGCCTGTTCTCCACCCTCCTGTCACTGAAGTGCTTGTTGCACAGCTGGGGACTCAGGTTGGAGGGAAGACATTTCTCTTGGAGCAGGGGCTCTCCTTGGGCCGGTCAGCGGTTCCTGAACTTCTTCGCCTTCTCGCAGTGAGAGGCATCAAATCTTAGCACATCAGATGGAAAGCCTCGTTTAAAAACAGCACGACCTGGAGGCCTCCATGTACTCCAAAGCCCCATCTGCCTTGACACACGTGTGTTTCCCTGGTAGCCCAGCATTCCAGACACATTTCCAACACGTGACTGCATCGGCAGATCTGAAGTGTGTTGCACAACTCCTGCAGCCACACGTGCACAGGTCCTGTTGCACACCCAGAGTGCAGCTGTGGGAGGCACAGGCAGCCCAGTGACACAGCCCAATGAGCCATCCAAGGCCGTGGAAAACCTGGGGAGGTGGATGCAACACGGTGAAATGCCTTTCTTCATCTGCCCCTTCGTGCTTATCGATCGGAATATTAATAAAAACTTGTTCAAAGCTCCGAGATTACTTGGGAATGGTCCAAGCTTCAGCCCCAGCCATGCTTGTAATGAGGGGGCTTGGGGTTCAAAAGCATTTTGAAATGGCCTTGCTAATCAATCATCAGCAATTGGGTAAATTAAGCCCTGCAGTCTTTCCTTTGCAAGCGAGGGATCTGCCGGACGTGTCTTTAATGAGCAGATTCCTATCCCTCTAATATTCCTTAATACCTTTCTAGAGGAAATGAACCACAGGGAGACTTTGTTGGTGGAATGAGAGGAATGCAGATAACTGTGGGCCTCTGCTTTCTCACACGTAGGGGTTGAGAAACCCCGGCTGCACAAGGGATGTTGGGCATGGCAGGCCAGTCTCCTTCCAAAGATCCTGATAACGTTCCTGATAACTCCTTTGGCCAGTGCCACTGCCAAAAGCAAGTGTTTGTTTTCCTCCTTATTGCCAAGCTAAGCCCTGTCCTTACTCATCTCCTCCAAGGCTCATGTCCATCTGTAGTGAGAGCTTATTTCCTAAACCCATCAGAAAGGTAATGGCCCTAGAAGCAGATTCCTGTTAATTATTAACAGGCAAGAGGCAATACAAGTATCACAGGAAGGCAGAGAGGCTTGAATCATCCTGGGACTTTACTGGGACTGCTGGCATTTGTCATCTTTTTTCTGTGGTATGAGGCCTTTAACGAGTCCCTTTGGGACCCAAATTGTGCCAAGGGAGGTTCGGATCAGACATAAGGAACAATTTCTTCGCTGAAAGGGTGGTCAGGCATTGGAACAGTCTGCCAGGGGAAGCTGTAGAGTCACCACCACCAGAAGTGTTCAAAAGGAGTGTGCATGTGGCACCTGGGGATGTGGTTTAGTGGTGAACATGGTGTTGCCGGACTAATGGTTGGGCTCCGTGACCTTGGAGGTCTTTTCCAACCTTAGTGATTCTGTGACTCTGTGACCTGGAGTGTAAGACATGTCCCCTGTGTCTTCCTCTCTTTCTGTGGCACAGATGTACTTGTGGTCTTTTATTGCTGGTCTTTGCTGTGTTAAGAGGGGATTAGGAACAGTTTTGGGGCCTGCAGTAGGTCCTGGCTATGGGAAGATGGCTTCTGTAAGCCTTCTGTGCTCACAGGCATCTATCACAACACTGAACCCCACCCTAAAAATCAAAACACCAGCACTTCTTGTCAGATTCCAGAAAATGGTGAACTTCTAAGTGTGGAGATTGTACAAATTGTAGCTTGTGTGGAGAGGGATGGGGCTCACAGGAAGGTGTGACTGCAGCTCGGATAAATCCAGGTGGCTGCAGACATGAATAATTGGTATTATTTGGACACTCACCAGAGGATCACCAAATTATGTGTAGGAAAACTGTGTTGTTCCAACACATTAGGATTGCACTGGTCTAAACACGGGGGGGAAAACTCGGACACGGTGGTGCCTTACAGAGAGGGTTTCCAGCCGGCTGGTGCACACAGTGTAGGCAGAGGATTTCGAGGGGATTTAATTTCTCCAAGGGGAGCCCAACTTGACAGTGCTTTACCTCTGAAGTGCGATGGCACAGCAATTAGCACATCCAGCATTTAGCACCCTGCTTTCCCCCTGGGAGCGGGGGCGGGAAGGAGGAGCGAATCCCAGCTGAAATGCGGAGTCCGGGCACTGCTCGGGATCACCGCGGCAGAGTGGAGGACCCTCTGCACTCGCCTTCCTCGGAGCATCCATGGCACACGCTCCTCCTGCGCAGACACTTTAGATAAAAGGGATTTATGAGATCTTGTCCACGGGCAGAGAAAGCCGCTATCGATTGCTGCAAGGCTCTTAAACGAGAGTAATTCACAGCCCTCTTCAGTTTGGAAGGCAAGCTCTAATTTAATATCATTATGTCTTCATGCCCCCACACATTCCACTGTCTCATTCACTGAGCTTTTATTGAGCTCTGGATAAATTATGGCTGGATATGCTGCCTTTTATCTGACCTATTTTTAGCTATTCTTGCTTTTTACATATTTTTTTCCCCCCTGCCATCACAACTGGCAATTAAAGTAAAAAGATTTAAATAAAAAAAAATACGATACAATTCCACCCAGCTTTAACCTTTATTTCTTCTCTTTTGTGTGCTAGAGGATGCCTTTGTTATTGCTACAGCATTTAGAAGACAGGAGTTAACAATGAAAACTATTCCCCCAGATTTTATTTCTTTCCATTTCAACAAAGTGCAAAGTGACTCTGACCCAGCTGCTGAGTACTCCCAGCTCATTCCAATTTCCCTCAGTAATTGAGGTCCAGAAACTTTCAGAGACTTTTCCCACAGGACTTCAAGCATCCTCAGTCCTCAAGAGCTTCAAAGGAGGTTGGTGATGGACACCCCTAAGGCTGGATCCCAAAGTTTTCAAAGCTCTTTGGTGCAGAAAGAAAAACATGGACAGCTTGTACCTGGGGAGGGGGTGGTTTTTGTTTGGTTTGGTTTTGTTTTTGTTTTTAATAAAGAATGTTTGGTTTCTGATAATATAAATATAAAATATTTTGGGTTTAAACCTTAATTCTATAGTAATAGAATATATACTGTACATAGTTTTATTCATAATTGAAGTGTTATTATTTAAATTTTGGATATTCTAACTTTTCAAACATTGGAATTATTTATCTGAAACAGCTGGAGAAATTAAAGAAAGATTTCAGACCTTGAAGGCTGAAGATGTCCTTGTGCCCCTGAACCTTTGTTCACTTTTTCCAGTAATAACAGTTTGATCTGCCTTTTAAAAAAAAATAACCCAGACTACTCCAGATATCTATTTTTCATGCTGTTTGGATTAGAAGTAAGGCCACATGATGGTGTAAATCACTCCCACTGACTTCAAAGCTCTTATTTCCTAAACTTTTTCCACTAAAAATTTTGGTCCATGAAATCTCTCCCAAGGGGAAGGGTTTGGCCTTTTGCTCCCCGAGTGCAGGGCTTGGGCACTGCATCCCATGAGTTCTCCTCTGCTCTCCAGGAAAAAAACAGGGCTTTCTTGGGCTGGGATGTCCAGCCAGCAGCTGGCAGGGTTGGTAAATGGAGAGGAGGGTGGTGATGTTGCTGTGGCTTTGGGGGGACAAGGGGATCTCCCAAGGGTGGATACACAAAGATCAGTTTGGTGTCAGCTCGGGGCACCATCTGACCATGGCAGTGAGAGACTTCCACACCATCCATCCATTGGAGATGGATGTTGTCTGCAAACACAATATTTACCACAGGTCAGGGAGATTTTGACGGGGTCCAAGTCACCTTGGCAATTTTAGCAGAGCTCATCCATGAGAAACTTTCCAGCCTCTTGCCTCGATGCAGCTCTGGGCACTCAGAAACATTTCCTTCGGTTGAGGAATTCAAGACAGGCTCTTCACTGCTCCCTTATTCAGCTTTTCTGTTCACTCCCCACCTCTGAAAACCAAGGCAAACCCCCAAATTCTGCAATGTCTCACTTCAGGCCTCCAACATTTACTAGCAAATAATACTGATGTTTTTCTGCTATTTTTAAGAAAAATGTCATTATGTTGATATTTCCTCCACACAACAATTCCAGTTCCTGGATGTATTTTTAGGCATATTTTCTTCATAACTATTAGATCACTGTCATGTTTGTTTTTTTCCCCTCTGCGTTTCTGGTAGATTAAGAATTACCTTGTTCTATTTATAAAAGCATACATAGCATGGTGTAACACTATAAATATTGCTTGTAATTAACTCTGATATTGATATAATTATCATAGATGAATAGAAGAGTGTTAATTAGACGCATTGAACAGCTTCCCAAGTGCCAAAAAACCCATCCTTTAACCATCCCCAAACGTCTGGTTTGACTCCACCAGAGGCAGCTGCCCCATGCCATGGCTTCATCCCCCTGGATGTGCCAAGTGTCCCGTGGGGATTCCTGGACCACCCCAGCCCTGTGGAGGAAGAGGATGGATGCTGGATTGGTGTCTGGTGTGAGAGCCGCACAGATTCCCCCCAAGCAGCCACATTCCCACACGTAACAATCGTGACAGTGCCACTAACGAGAACCAAGGATCACGAGGCAGAGCTGCCTCTCTCCTCAGCCAACACGAAAAAAATCATGAGACTGGATTTGGAAAAAAAAAAAAAAAAAAAGCCACGGGGTTTTAAAAACCATGCCTGTTAGTTGTTTTCACAGATGAGCTTCTTTCAAGCAGTTTTCTCCGGTCACGAGGGAGATGAGTTTTTTTTCCCTCCTCACCCCAAGCCCCCTCCCCCTCCCTTAATTTAAGAAGGAAAAAAGCTTTTAAACTGATAAATAATCACCAGGTTCCAGGAGCTGGGGATTTTGAGTAGGCACTACACGAGGACATGGGTAGAAGGTAAGTTTTGAAGGATATATTATGGGATTGAGCCACGTCGCAGCTTTCTAATCACTGTACACGGAGATGGAAATAACCGAAGACAAATCTAACATAAACACTCTAATCCCACAACACTGAAATATGAAGAGGAAAGTACGTGGCGAGGGTTTGCTCTTGTGTGTGTCTGCTTATTGTGTTTGCCTGGTTGTGAGACTCTGTGCAGAGTATTGTATTGACCCTCGGGCAAAATCTTTCCTAGCTGGAATACGCAGCAAAAACACCATAAATAAATAATGTGGGGTGGTTTTTTTGGTTTTTTTTGGGTTTTGCCTTTTTTTTTTTTAATAAGACCTTAAGCTATCTGATACCATTTGATTAGAACATCCAAGTGCTGTATTTAAAAAAAAGGGGAAAAAAACCCTAAAAGTGATTTGTCACTGAAGTAATGTGGAGTTAATTTGGAGATCTCTTTCGGAGAGAGAGGCTCCCCAACAGCAGCAGTTGCTGCTATCTGTGCTCTGCAGAAAACTCATGGACACAGAAAAGGGAGTGGAAAAGCGGTGTGTGTACCTCAGGTACCTCAGAAGGGCTCTTCCAGGTTATACTTTCCTGATAGGTTATATGGTTTGGGGTTTTTTTTAGGACATATGGTGTTCTCCTGCTAGGTTGTACAGGCTCTTTCAACCGTTTACTCAGCTCTACCCAATCCACCACTAAACCATGGCCCCAAGCACCACATCTATGTGTTTTTTGATCACTTCCAGGAATGGTGACTCCACCACTTCCCTGGACAGCCTGTTCCGATGCCTGACCACCCTTCTGGTGAAGAAAATTTCCCTCATATCCAGTCTAAACCTCCCCTGGCAGAATTTGAGGCCATTTCCTCTTGTCTTATAGTTTGTGACTTGGGAGAAGAGACCAACTCCCACCCAGCTACAGCTTCCTTTCAGGTAGCTGTAGAGAGGAATAAGGTCCTCCCCAGCCTCCTTTTCTCCAGGCTGAACTTTCCCCTCCAGTTCATTCCCCATGCCAGATTCGGGCTCTCCTGCCACACACAGCCAGGCTGGGAGACACGTGAGCAGTTTTTCCTGGAAATCCAGACAACATCAGGGGCAGGAGGAGGGTTAGGCTGTGCTCACCACTGCGATAACTGCACATGCAGGCAGAGGAAATCTCCTCCTTGCACCCCGTGCCAGCCTCTCGCAGTGGGGTCCGCCCATAAATTAACTGGATCTTTTATCACTTTTTAATTAACGGTGCACTTGTATACAATGCACTTGGATGCCTCTGAAGCAGTATAAATAATACATGAAAACAGCAGCAGTTCCTCAGTGCAGCGGGGTTTGGCTGGATCACTATCGATCCCTCTTTACAGCTACATTTTCTTACAGGCAAAGGATAATATATTTCTTACTCACGGAGTGGTTAATTACTGCCTGAAATAAATCGATATTAACTGGCCGAGCAATCTAACCCATTAGTTGTGTTTAAAATGAATCAGTCAATGTGGCTTTCTCAGAAACCGATTTGGAGGTGGGGGGGGAGTTATTTACATTTCCAGGTGTTAGGAATTTGCGTCAAAGAAATCTCTGGCACTGATAACAAGCACTTCGTTAACTAATTAAGCTGATAAAGCAGCTCAGCGACTGGTATAGTTCACTGAGAGTTCAGATTTAAGCTGACCAGAAATGCAATTCTCTGAAAAATTTTGAAGAGAATCAATCAATTAATAAGGAAGGAAAAAAAACCCAACAATCTTGCTGAAGAAAGCATTTGTTTTAGCTGGGAACTTAGGGAGTGCTGTCCTACAGGAAAAAAATCCCAAAGTGAGCTCAGGGCCTTGCTGAGCGCCTTTGCCATGGAAAACTTTCTTCAAAGCATCTTTAAAGCTCAGAGAAAGGACTGAATTGAGGGGGTGGAGAGGAGAAAACCCATGTTGTGGCAGAGCCACGTGCTCTTGGCACAGAAAAGATGCACCTCAGGTACCCCTCAAGTTGCCGTGTGACTTGGATCTGTTCCCCCCCAAACTCCCTTTATCAGTGGTGAAGAAAAGCAGACAATTTTAGGATGAGGTTTTTCTGCCGTAAATTGGATGATAGATTTAGAAGGAACCCATGCTGGGCTCGTGGACTGGTTGAGGCAGCCCAGGGTGACCAGTTGTGGTGGAGACACCAGCACTTGAATGGATGACCCCCACTTGTAGCACTAATCACAGAATCACAGAATATCCCGAGCTGGAAGGGACCCATAAGGATCACCAAAGTCCAACTCCTGGCCCTGCACAGACACCCCAAAAGTCCCACCATGTGCCAGAGAGTGTTGTCCAAACACTCTTTGAGTCCTGGCAGCCTTGGTGCTGTGCCCACTGCCCCGGGGAGCCTGTTCAGTGCCCAGCCACCCTCTGGGGGAAGAACCTTTTCCTAAGATCCAACCTAAACCTCCCCTGAGGTTTAATATCTTTGGCCCTGTCCAAGTTTGCTGCTGAATAGAAACTCCCGTGCTTGGCTTTACCAGAGCAACTCCTCGTACTGAGCTCAGTGGGGATCATTCCTGGGAATGACTTATACAACTTGGGATGTCCATGGGAGTGAGATAACCCCTTCAGTGCCACCACTTCTGCAGGCCAGGCGGTGCAGGCAGGCAGCACTCTGCTTAATCTTCTTGAGTTCCCTGGAAATTCATGCTAATGCAGTGTAAGAGCCCATTTCTGCTGTCCTTTGAGATGCAAGGGATCATTGTGTGGAAAAACCACAAACCAGGCCCTGGTCTTCCAGAAATATTTGGTTGTTTCACTCAGGTTACACAGAGAACCCTGGGTAGGAGGAAAGGGATGGCCATTCATCATCTCCTGTCAGCAGCAGGGAGGAATTTGGGCACAGAAGAGGAAGAACACAGCTAAAATGCCGGTGGTGTTATGGTATCCAGTCTGCTCTGCTCCATGTTTGACACCAGGAGCAGCAGACAGAGCTGCTGCTTGAATCCCATCACCTCTGCCTGCTCAAGCCTTTTCTCTGGGAATGCCTTCAAGAGGCTCATCAGCTCTGGATGAGTTACAGTCTGTCAGCTAGAAAAACATCCAGACATGATTTAAAGGCTTTGCACACCGGTTGTAGGGAAGCACTTTCAGCGGTTAATCCCTCGTGCTGGTAAAGATTGTGCCTTACTCCTACTTCCAAATTTTATTGCCCTACCTCTCACCCTCTGGTCACTGCCCAGCAAGGTTACAGCGCTACCTGTCCTCAAAAATCTGTTCCCTACACAGTTCCTGGCAGACATATAAATATTAAGATATTCAAGGCCTTTTAATTTTCTGTTGGATAAGCCAAGTGGACCAAACTACTTAATTTCTTACTGCTAATATGGAGCAGATGGCTGCTTACCAAACAGCCTCAGAGGCTTGGGTTTGGTCCTCTCTCATGGGCTAGAGGCACATTTAGCACTGTCACAGGCTGCCAAAAGGCTGGAGTCCTTGGGCCCTTTGTATCAATAAAAATCTTGAACCTTGAGTAAGATGAGGGACATATGCCTTTGTTTTCATAGACAACCAGAAGGTTCAGGTTTTCCATTTGTAAGATCAGCAAATGGAGCAGAAGATCCCAGGTTAGGAGCCATTTTCCAGCTTGTCCATCTTAACTGGAAAATCCCATATACAGCAGCCTTTGAGACCTGCTGTGATTTATGTTCTTCTTCAGGTTTCACCCTGCAACCTCAGAACTAGATCATCCAGAAACCTCTTCTGTGACACCAGGACAACCTGCTGACCTAGCACTGCCTGGGTGATATATCCCAAGAAGGCCCAAAAATGTGAAACAGTCTTTTCCATGAAAAGGGAATGCAAGATGGGTGATTTGCAACCACAGGCAACGCTCACGATGTGATTTGAAGGCAAGAACTGACTTGTGAAAGCCAGCATGGAGTGAAACACATTGAAAATCCTGGTTTATCCCAACCCACCACAGAGGCAGCTGCAGTTCTGTGCTGCACTGCACTGAACTCTGTAGCAGATGGTTGGGAAGGCACTGTCTGGCTGCCCTTGCTTTGAACAACCTCCCAAAGTGTTTTCCTCTGTCCTTCCCTGAACGGCTGCACAATCAGTGCTGCCCTAGCAGGTGGTGGGCAGGTAAACAGAGCACTTGGACATTACCTAGTGATGCCCTGGCACGTGCTCCAGAGTTCTGCTCGTTGTACAAATACCTTGTTTTTGTTTAATTTTAAAGAGCAAAGAAATACTTCAGCCTCTGTTCTGCAACAGTGGCCAAAGGGACACTCAGACCCTTCAGTCCATTGTTGCTTCTCTGGGTTTTGTGCCCCTGCACAGTCACTGGTAGTGTCAAGGCAACAAATTTCAGTGCTCTGGTAAATTAACTCTTGAAGGTTGTGAGATAACGAGTGTCTTTGTTAGCAGGAATCCCAGACACTCCTCAAACATTTGTTCTGGGACAGAAAAGTCAATGTGGAGCCCAGGTGGGAGGGAATCTCCCCTCTGCACCAGAGAAGAGAAACCAAGGCAAGGAATAGGAGCAAATCAGTGGTGAGGATCCACCTGAACATCCCTTCCTGCAGAGGTGGGGCTGACCCCACGTGCCTGGTGGCATTTGAGAAGCAGCATCTCTGACCTGACCTAAAAGGGATCAAATGCATGATTAAAAGACTGGCCCCATCTGCATAGCCCTGGGACAGGCTCCCATCCAAACTCATCCCTTCCCAGCCTGGGGTGCGGACTGAGGTGCAGGATTCTGGTTTGAGCTGCTCTCAAGCAAAGACGTCAGGCACGCTGGCTAAAGGCTTTCATTTTTTACTGCAATGCCGCCGCCTGCCAAATCAGCTGAGCTGGGAAAACAATCCGTAATTGACTACAGAGGCATGAGGTTATAATGATTTACTCCTTTTCTGAAGCATGCACGTAACCTCTGCCAATTTAGCCAAAAGTTTAGAAGGATTTTTTTAATGGCAAAACATCCAGAGGAGGAGGCACTTGGGTGGGGTGGGGGGAATTGTGACTGCAAATTGCCAGAGCCCGAGTTGGGAGGTTGAGGACTAATAATGAAAAGAGAAGGTGCAGTGCACAGATTTGTTCACAGATAAACACAAAGCAGACAGCTTCCCAGTTGGAAATGGGAGGTAGCCTGGCACAGACTGGAGCTGGTGAGTGGGGTTTTCCTGCTGAGTTGGAGGCGTGGTGCCACATCCCTCATTCCTTACCATCACCTACACAGCACACTGTGGTTCATGGCAGGCAGAGTTAGCGATGGGCATCTGCCTTCTCCCATGGGAAATCTCATGGCTGAGACTTGGCACAGTGTAAGGGGGAGCTCCACACTGGGATGAGACCAGCTGGCCCCAAGGAGCAGTGCCAGCATGGCAGCAGCCACATCGAGCTTCTCATTGATGGGACAAGAGAATAATTCTTCTCCACACAACCTGAAGAGCTGAAATAGCCCAGAGTGAGTATTCCCTTATTGGACACAGGAAATTACTTGCAAGTGCTGATAACCCACATGCCATCACCTTGGACCCAGGGAGGACGCAAAGGTCTTGCCTCCCCTTCCAACCCTCCTGCTCTCCTCTTCCTCACTCCCAGCTCTGCTGTCCTACCTCTTCCCTTGTGGCTGCTGCTCACCCCACTGTGAGCAGCTTCAGAAAGAAAACTAACTTTGCCAGGAAAAGACACAAGATCTTTTTTTTTTTTTTTTTTTTCTCCAATTTCATGAGTTGAGCTGGCTCAGCCAAACCTCGAAGAGTGGCCGGGCCATGAAGAGAAGATCTGGGCTGCCCAGTGTGAGCAGGGGCAGGTGATCAAATGCCCACAATACCTCATGGAGATTTGCTGTTGGCATCGTTTCAGGGGCAGGGAGGGAAGAAGCCAGGTGTATGTCAGAGAGCCTGTGGGTCCATCTTGCTGGAGTCTGGTTTAGACTTCTTCAGAGAATCAAAGAATTGTTTGGGTTAGAAGGGACCTCGAAGATCATCTAGTTCCAACCCCCTGCCATGCTGCCTCGGATACTATTCCTAAAGAAGACCGGAAAAAAAGCATCTGGGGACCTTTGCTGTGAAGATCCAAACAGATTCCTGAGCCACTTCGTGCAGTGAGTGCGAGAGAGAACCTTCCAACTCCAACGCCGCTCAGATCCCCCTCTGCTGAACAGCCCTGAAATCAATGGTCTTAGCTGGGTATTGATTGGGCCCAGTGGGTGTAAATCTGACCTTGACCCTCTTTAATCTTGATGGATTATCCACAACTTCATCAGCACAGAGCACAGGCTCCGAGGGCGGATTTGGGAGCCTGGGTTTGACAGCATGTGCCTCATTCTCGGCCTTTCGGGTCCACCTGCGCTGAAAACATAAATCACAGCTTTGCACTTTTCATGTCCACGGGCTGCATCTGTGTATATATACGTAATAAGTGAAATATATAACAAATATTGCCGTATTCTCAGGCTAGGGTGCATAAAAAGGGAGTGATTCCAGCTTCTGGCCCTTCCACATTAAAAAAAGCCGCAGAAGAGGGGTAGATTAAATACAGGTGCAGGATCCTGACAGCGTGCAAAGTTGTGAGGGGAGTTTTGTGTCTTTGTTGAATGCACCACACTCCCCACTTGGCCATGGCAGCCATTGCTGCCTCTGGAGACTTACAGAGCTGAAGCACCGTGCAGAGGAAGGGGAAACATCTGATGGCTTGTACAGCTCATGTAGTCAGTCCAAGCTTAAAAACAAAAAAAAAAAGAAACCAAGCCAGCTACTCTGCTCAACAGAGGGAGCCCCCTGTTTCAGCTCTCTTGGCTCTGCATGTATTTCACTCCACCTCTCCTGTTTACTATCATGTTGGCCACAAACATATTTGTTGCTAGGAGGAGCCCTGGGCAAGATTAGCTTTCTAGAGAGCCAGAGCACAGCAGGCTCCATGCAGAGACTATTTCAACTAGAAATTTAGGGCTGGTGGGAGTGAGGACTCAGCACCAGATCCTCGTGGAGGAGTCAGTCTCTGAGCAGCAACCCCAGAAGTGCAGAGTCAGTGAAGTCTGCAGCTCATGTTCCTGCAGAGCCCATGGTGAACCACAGCAAAACTTGGTCCCCTGATGCCAGTCACTGCAGAAGTCAGATAGGCAGTGAGGAGAATTCCAAGTCAGCCACGAGGGAACAGTCATGCAACAGGCTCGGGGAACTTTTCAGAGGCCACTTCTACAGAGCAGAGAAATGTCTAGTCCATGCTGAACAGCCTTGCTCTGTGGATGGCATCAGCAGCAGAGGAGCTGCCACAGCTGGTGTCCCTCAGGTCTCCACACACCCAGCTCAGTTCTCTCAGTGCTGCCCTCCAGGCTCTCTCAGGGGTCTCTGCATGGTGTGGTGCCAGCAGTCCTGCCATGTTTCAGGCACACACAGGGAACTGGGACTGCACAGCTCTGGCTTTCATGGGAGCACATGGGGGCTTGAATGCCCTATTTCACACAAGCCTAGATGTGACCTCTTTGACCACTTGGCAAATGCTTTAGGGGTAATGTCTGTGTAATGACAGCCAGATCCTATCTGTGCTGATGTGGGAAGGATTTAGGTCTCAGCTGGACAGAAATAATACCCTTGACAGCAGGTTCAAGGGAAAGCACAGGGAAGGGAAAGTAGGCAGTGTGTTGCCTCTTGATTATTTCATGAATCAGAATTTATGTCATACCCCAGAGGGGGCTAAAGCCCTTATGGAACACATTTGCTGGAGTCTGGGTGGGCTTCTGGCTACATACAGAGCAATCTGGGCTCATGGGGAGTGTAACCCAGCTCTGGCACAACAGCTTGGCCTTGGCTCTCACAGGTGCCTGGCTGTGCGGTGTGAGATGGTCCTCCCCTGGTGTTGTGCTCCCCAGCTGCGAAAACTCCTCTGAATTTCAAAGGCCACAGAAATTCCAGTCTCTGTTCCAGCCGTGTTTGTTTTCTTTGAGTCCCTCTCCCTAACTAATTAGCCGTTGTGTTTATTGGAAATAGGAGACACATTCTTGATGGAGGTGGAAGCGCTGTGTTTAATGGAGCCCTTCGAGAAGGCTGGAGCAGGAGCACTTCTTGAACAAACAAGGCTCACACTGCACCATAATCTCCAGACTGAAGTGCACTGCGGGCTCTGGATAGCGGTGGGGACTGTGACATGTGCAATTTGCATCAGACCTTCACTAAACAATCGTTCAGAGCCCGATGAATATAAAAGAGGCTCGGCTCTCGTCAGCTTTGATCGCAGAAGCGCTCATAGGAAAAAAAAATATTAAGCGTCTACATGAGCAAAACTCTTTGTCTTCTTCAGTTCAATTGCTACTTTCATTTGTCTTTAATAACATGGTATTTGCTCACTCTTAGACAGCCGTTTGCAAGGTTGTTCACATCCAAGGCTAATTTGCTCAGGCGCTTGGCTCTCCCCGAGCGATTGCTGGAACTCCTGGTACACACAGTACTTTTCTTGAATGTTAAAGCATTTAAAGCTTTTTTTTTTTTTTTTTTTTTCTTCTCCCTCGTCCGTGCCTTGAGTAAGTATTTACACCTAGTCAGAGACAGCATATAAACAAGTTAATGTTTCGACTGGGGAATGTTTTACACCTCGTTTTGCAGGTGGAAATGGGACGTGGGTAGAGAGGGGGCCAGGTTATTTCCAGTAGGTCGTTTTCTTGTTCTGGTCAGCCCTTATTTTAGGCCGGCCCTGCCCCGCAGAGGTATGTGCAACCACACCACTGCTTCTTGCCTATTTCTGGGGGCTGCTTCGGAGTTTGCATCACACAAAGCCCAGAGCTATTTTTACCCCAGCTTTGGCCACAGAGCAAAAGCAAGGTCTCTCCACGCTCAGCCTCTCACAGGAGCACCAGCTTGGAAGTCCCACCAGCAAGAAATGTCACAGGTGGGTCAAGGGCCTGTCTGACCCGAGATCACCCACGGTACAGCCAAGACTCATCCGATATTTGCAGTCTCAACACACAAAGAGAAAACCATCCAGTGTCATGTCCCACCACATTTAACTCCCTGGACATCAGCCCTTTGAGCATCAGGGGATGCTCTGCAGCTGCAGATCAGACCTTGGGTTGGATTTTTTTGGCCAGAGGATACAAGGCTGCTTCTGAGTGGTAAATCTGTGGTGTGGGTTGTGGCTGCCCTAACAACAGGCCTCCTTCTTCCTGACTTGCTGTGGATGACAAGAAAGCCTCAAGTCAGAAGGGATCATTGCATTTTTTTCCTCTAAGCTCCAGGATGCAGCAGGTCACATCTGTTTGAGGTACAGCACCCAGGAACTGATGGCATCATCAGAAAATCCTCTGTCTGGATCCCAGGAAATGGAACGTGGTCCCCTTCCTGGAGTGGTTTATTACCTTAGTGGTTAGGGAGAAAACACAAATCCTTTTTCCTGGCTGGAGTTTGTCGGGCTTGCCCTCCAGCACCAGTTCTTGCTATGCCTTCTCTGATAGATTAAAGACACATTTCATACCTGGGGCTTTCTTGTTTTTGTTCAAGAGAAGGCACTTATGAGCGACAGCGTCCTCTCACTCTTCATTCCGATAAGCTAAACAGCTCGAGCTGTGTAAGTCTCTCATAAGCCATTTCTTCCAGCCCTTGTATCATTTTCTGTGGCTGTTTTTGGCACTTTCCTCAATTTTTCAACTTCCCTCTGAAAACGTGGGCACCAGAACAGTACTCGGTGTTCCAGCAGCGGGCTCGGCGGCTCAGACGCTGTCTAATCAGCAGGACCATTTCCAGTGTCAGTGCCTGGGAGGAGGGAGAGGGGGAGGGAGGAGGAATCCTTGGCAGCAAACTGAGCTTCATCGAGGGCCCTCTGCTTTGGGATTCACACTCTTTTCCCAGCTACAGGAACCAGCCTCTGTCAGAGCACATCTGCTTTCACAAGCTGTCTCCTCAAACTGCAAGAAAACCTCGTCTTGTACGCTCTGGGACTCCTCGATGGGCTGCCCTGGGTTTCAGCTGGTCTTCTGCTTGCTTCTGCATCTTGCAGTTATGTATATGGAAGGCCTGACAGCCACATTTCACAAGCCTTAAAAATCAACATTCTGGCCTGATCCAGGTCTCCTCTCCCTCCCGGCTCTGTAAGAGGTAAGCCTGAACAACCCTGAGTCTCAGCACTCTGGCCCCAGGCAAATTTCTGCCCATCTGTACGGAGGCTGCACAGCTCACAACCCAACACAGAGTTATTTATAGCAATTCCCATGTCCTCAGCAGCTCTTTCTTTCGAGGATGGTGTCACCATTGCTTTAGTGCCCCTGTAACCACGCCAGGGCTGAGCTCTCACACCAGTTTCAAGCAGTGCAGGCAGCACAGGAACAGATGACTGTGTGGTTGTTGGCATCCCCGTGCCCATCAGGGAGGCAGGGAGTGCAAAGGTGCCAGTGCAAGCCATCTGCAGCGACAGCCTCTCCGTTCCTTGCTGCTCAAGCAGGGTTTCTCGTTGCAGATGGACAAAATCACAAGGTCCTGTGCTTCGCTTTTGGCCTCACTGCACTTCTCCAAACCCTCATGTTCACACTCGGAAGCTAATCCCTCCACCGGGGCTCCAGGTGAAATAGGTGTCATTGATAAATGCTCTTTTCATTCCCTGGACCTAAGACTGAGAGGCTGCCACGCAGAAAATCAGGCTCTCCACAGTGCTGCATATTTAATCAGTGCATGAAAAGGCAACTCATGCAGAAGGGCGAGCAGGGAAGTTCCTCCCAACGCTGTGCTCGTGGCTGCGTCCACAGGCAAGACTGTACGGCTCTGCCAGGCAATGGATCTCACCAGCAGAGCATGTGAAGTAATGCCCCATTACAAGAGCCAGACCTTTCCAGTGCTTTCCTAGAATGGAAAACCCTTTCAAGCTTTTAGTTTCCTGAACACCACCCTATTCATTAGTAAAGTCATGGATCACCTTCTGCCGCCCACCATCAGGCAGCCACTTTTCCGTAAAAGCCTTTTTCTTTTTTCACAGAGGTCTTATTCTTTCGGTGTGGAAATAGGGCCTAAAATAGCATGTTTTGGAATAAGTTCCCTCCCCACTTACGTGAATGTAAACTTCAAGTTTCTGCCCCTCGACGCCTTTGCTGTTCAGTCTGTGTTTCCAAACCGAGGGGGACTCTCAGCCCCACTCCTGGGTGAAATGAAAGCTGTTGCTGAGGCCTGTCAGGAGAGCCACACACTCCAGAGATTGCTAATCACGGAACAAGTGAGGGAATACATCGGATCCAGCCAGCTACTAACGTGGTCACCAAAGGAAACGTTGAAGAAATAGACCAAAAATGGAAAAATCTTTGGGAATTAATCCAGATTTTAGTGCAGGACTGATACACGTATTTCTGAGGGAAGGCCCTGCCCAATGGAGCAATGTGAGATTTTCTTCTTTCCTCCCATTTCCCCAGTATTTATGCAGCTGAGAAACGCGTCCCTGAGGCTCAGTACCCACAGGTGCTCTGGGAACAATAGCAGCCTGGGCTGGATTCAAGATATGCCCAGAAAAGACATCACTCATCTCTGCCAGACATTTTTATGGACCTCCTCAACTTATCCCTTGAGTGTCTTACAAATATTAGCATACGAATCCTCACGCTTCCTTCCTCTGAGAGGCTGTTATTGCCTAGACTTTAAAAGTAAGGAAACCAAGGCCGAGAGGTGAATAGACTGGCCAAGATCACGTAGGAAATGTGTGATCTTTGTGGTCTGGACACTCCTGACCAACAAAACCTTAGCCTGGCTTCTTGCCCGCGGCAAGAGGGCGGAAAGGTTTGAGTCACGCTTTTGAAGGGGAGTTTCCACCCTCTCATGGAGGAGCAGCTTTACTGGCCCATGCAGGGAGCAGCAGGGGGCTGGTGTGTCACCAGCCCTGTAGGGGATGGTGGGACATGGACCCCACAGGCATGTGACAGGATGAGAGTTCTCCCCACGCACAGCAGTTTCCTTAGGAGTCTGAGGGAGAATTCTGCACTTCCATTTTATTTTTATTAGAACTATTATAAAGGCAGGTGCCTGTGTCCCTTCCTATCCAGCTGGATGAAGTTCAAGGGCAACCCAATAAACCTCTCAACAATGGCATTGCTTTGTTTAAAACTGGCACTGTTTTTTAAAGTTCAGTATTTCAGGCTCAGCTCCGGCTTCTTCCCTCAGACGACGGTGAAAATGGCAGCACCTGGAGGAATTCCTGTCTGGATCACAACCTCTGGCTGTATGATTTTCATTAGCACTAATGAGCATTAAGGAGCCGAAATCCTTCTTAGGAAAATGACTGGATTCATCCCAAAAGTATTCATCCCAAATCGAGGTACTAGGGAAACAAAGGGGCTCTGCAGCCCTGGCTTTCTCATCTCTGCAAAGGGACTTAACTCTTCCCAGGGTTTTCCTTCTTTTTGTCTCTTTTGGTGATGGGGACATTTGATAACAAGCCTGTGTACAACTTGGAGTCTGCTTTACCAGCTCCCCTAGTCATGTCAGAAATCTGTTTGGGTTTTTCATTTAAATAAGCCCAGGCCTCCTGAAGCTGAAAACCATGTGCAACATATCTCTTTGGGTTTTAAGATGATTTCATGAGTCTCCCATCCCTTCAAGGAACACTGAAAAAGTGAAAAGAGCCACACAGCCCAGCCCTGTGTATTGCAGCCAGCCAGGCAAAGAGCCCCACATATCTTGTTTTTTAAAAAAAAACCTTGATGGAGATATTTTTCCTCCAGTTAATCTCAAGATGCTGTGTAGTCTTACAATTCTGATGCAGTTCAAACCCTCTGGGAGAAGGAAAGAAGGCAGAAAGAGGCCTGTGAATTGGCTTCTGGTGAAGTTTGGGAGAGGACAGGATGCCTAAATAAATACCCAGCACCAGGCATGTCCCCAGTGCAGAAGAAGGAGCTGGTGCTCTGCCCTTGGCCGTGCCCGTGTCTGCTCCTTCTACCTGCAGAGGAAGGGCTGGGTACTGCCCCTACCCCAAAGCTAAGACAAGAATGCTCTGCTGCCCCTGCAGCTCCCAGCCATCTGCCACCTCCTCCTGCGATGAAAAGCCTGGAGCAAAGTCCCTGTGGAGTCACTGCCTGCAGCTGGGCTGACATTTGCCCCATTGCAGGTGGAGGTACTAAGGAGATAATTGGATCAAATGAGAGAAAGGGAGGTGGGTTTCAACTTCTGACCACCATACATGGTCCACAGTCCTTGCACAGGCAGTCAGGGGGGCCCAGAAATGTATTAATTGAGCTGAATTGAGGGACTTTATTGCTGCACACCAGTGAAGATCAAAGAACTGATGATCAGACACCTGCGTGAGCATTCACCCTGCTTTGTCAGAAATTCCCTCTGGTGCTGCTGCCCATCCTGCCATCCCCATCAGCCCTTGCCTCACCCTCAGGGTGGGGGGTGATTCATGCTCTTCACCAGGATCCATCTCCTCCAGATCTCCAGAGAAAACCTGCTGAGCTCAGTGGGTCTGGGGTGGTTCTTTTCTGCAGCTCATCTCTGCTGTTGTTGCTCCCTGGCAGCCACAGCTCAGGCTGGAGCCCCAAGGAACGAGGCCACTGCACCTTTCAGAGCAGCGTGGTAGCTGCTGGGATGGTTTTATTCTCCTTGTAGCCAAGCAAGCAAGAGGCAATAAATAACATCTTCATCCAGGGAAGAGGCAGGCGTTATGTGTGACGGGGGAATCCAGCCACGGCGGTGAGCAGGATGGGCTCCTGAGGAGAGGCTGGAGAGATGAATAATGGCACGTAGATCTTTGCTAAATGGCAGCCATGAGAGGCAGGACTCGAATCTACATGTTTTTCAAGAGCATATCCCAAGATGAATATTTAGTGGCAGGCCAAGGGGACAGCAGTCAAGAAACTGATGGTTTTTCAATCTGTCTTAGCCTGAGAAATAAAGTCTGTGTAGATATACTGGGAGTGATAAACGCCAAGTGAGGAAATGCCTGAAGAGTCTGAGCACAGGCAAAGCTGCCAGGGTGGAAACAGCAAGTTTGCCTTTGTGGTGAGCGGCAGGGCATGACTGATCACAGGGCTTTAATCAGTCATGTTAAAGAAATACCAAAGAAACAATCAAAGACCAGAGTAACGGGATCTAAACTTCCTACAGGATCTTTCCTGCAAGAAAAACTGGTAGTTTAAGGTATTGAACGAAGATGAGTGATGGGGACAGGCAGACACCAGGGAAGGAGCAGGCAGTGGGCTGTGCTGTCAAAGTATCCCAATTTCCAGCTGTGCTGCCAACTTTTACATGCCCTCAGACTACTCACTCCAACTCTTGACCCTGTTTTCCACACATCTAATGAGGGGGAGGATGTCACCTACCCAAAGCTCTGCAGAAACAGGATCTCTGCAGGGCAGAGAAAGCAGAAATGTTGCTCTGTCCTCCATACACACTGAGGGCTCACTTGGAGAAGGCCAAACCATGAAGCAGTGAGTGTGGAAGAAAGAGAAATCTAATATAATACATTTTTATGACAAGTATTCGACTTGTAGAAGCCATCAAAGGATGTTTAATGACAGACTGAACATGTCCTCTGTCCCATGCTGATCAAAAAACCCAAAAAATCTCTAATCAACTGCTTGTGAGCACTTTTTTCCTGCTATAAAAATGAAATTTAATTAAAAATGGAGAGACAGAGGCTCAGCTGACTCAGTGGGACTTCGGCCCCTGCCTCGCAGAGCACTTGAGGACATGTCTTAAGTCCCCACTGATGGCTCTGGAGAATCAGTTACTGGCTGGCTCCAGAATGGATTCCCCACTATGTTTAAAGGTTGTGCTGATGGGGGATGGATTTATGCACATGATTAATATTAAGCATGTGCCAAGCCTCTCGCTAATTGAGGGTTTTTCTGAGAAGGTGCTGGTGTTATTGTTTCTCCTTGGAGCCCGTCCCTGTGCACATGTGAGCAGACACATCACAACAGTCTGGAAAAGCCAAGCATTTTGAAACACTTTTCCAGACAGTAAATTCAGGACAAGCTTGTTTGGTTTGAACGTTTTGGCACTTGCGAGTGTAAAACTCTCCCGCTTCCATTTTCCTCCGCTTTTCACTTCGAGCAATATCAATATCAAGCTGCCTGTGGCCCAGCACATCTTCACACACCTGTAGTTGTGCTGCTTCTGGAACCAGGATGGGTCCAAGCTGTTCCCAAGTATCTCAAAGCACCAGCCCTGGCATGACACTGACTGATGGCAGAGGGTCCTGTGTTCATTCTGGTGCTGGAAAACTCCTTTCTGCATATTCAGTGGCTCATGCCTGTCAGAGAGGACATCCATCTGCTAAGGAGGAGATAAATGGAATTAATAACTTGAGAATTGGAATTAATAATGAGCAAAGGACCAGCTGTTGTGCCAGAGAAAACCACTGGGAACCTGCAGCAGGAGAGACAACCTGTGGGAGACATGGCAAAGGGTACCAAGAGCCTGCAGGGATTCCTTCCCAACCTGGTGGTACTGATGTCCTGAAGGATGCTTTTAGTCCACTCCCTTGTCCTTGGGATGATTTCAGTGTAGCCCTTGTCTGTGTGCCAAAGATGTATTTAAATCCTATTTATTCTGCAGGTAGCCAGTGGCTCTGGGATTCCAGCCTGCATTTAAGTGGTCCAACTAGAAAATCAGACCACTTATCCCATACTTTCTGCCTGCCCAGCCTGGTACTGTTCCCCTCAGGGCCTGTGCTGCTGCTGAGCCCAACACTCAGACCCAAAACCCATCACCACTGCCTGTTCATTGAGGGACACTGAAACGACCTGCTTGATGGGGAATGTTATAATTAACGCTGTCTGTGCACTGCTGAAATGTTAACGCTTCTATTAACACACTTTTTGACTCGCTTTTAACACCACAGGTGGCTTTTCAAGAGCTCAGGCTTGATTTAAATCACATCCACTGCTTATTGCTTTAATTGTGGAAATGGACAGAGCAAGGGAGCACAAGTTTTGGGCACAGACTCGCAGGAAAAGCGTGATGGAGGCAAAGTGGCTTGATTTTATTTTCTGAGTGGATATATGGAGATCGGGAAGAGGACTGGGCATGAGTGACTCTCCACAGCCTGGCTTGGACCTTCCCCACAGATTTACCTCGGTCATAAAGGGAATCCACAACTCAGCATTTCCCAGCAGCATTAAATTGTACCTGTGGTGGAGCTGGGAGGAGAAACACAGAAATAACCTCATCCTTCAGCTCAGAGCAGGGGGCTGTGACCCAGCTCTAGCCCCACTGTTGCTGATGAAACCTGGATCCCACCAGGTTGGAAAGCTGAAGAGGTGCAGGACCTCAGCTCCAGCCTCCAGACACGAGCAGGAGCCTCCTCTGGGTCTGCCTACAGGAAGATAACTGGTCCCAAACCCCAGCCAGGAGGAAACACATCTGGGCATCCAGGCACTGCTCAGAGAGGCTGGAAGATGGGATACCCCTATGTGGCCACCACCACCTCTGACCCCAGTGAGACAGGATGCTATTTTCCTACCCCTCAGTGTCCATGGGGTTGCATCCAGCTCTTGGTTTTCATCTCTGGCTTTGCCCTGTGTATCTCCCACCTCCTGCTCCAGAGGCATTTCACAGCTTCTCCAGAGCCTCCCCCTGCACATTCCCCTCCATCCCCCCTCCCTTCCAGGAGCTGAGGGAAAGCCTTTCCCCCTCTGTTTTTATCTGCATGCCATTCGTGGCACTCAGCCCTTGTGCTGTCATGCAAAACTGTGAGGAATGAACCGGGTGATAAAGCAGTGGGAGCCAAAGCCTGGGGGCCACAAACCCCCTGGTTATATTTCGGAGCCATAAATTACACCCTTCAGCCATGGGTTAAGAAAGTCGTTAAAAAGCCAAAATATTGGGGAAAAAAATGCTCAGAAAAGCAGCACCCCTTCAGCTCCCTCCTCCCTCACTGCGAGGGACCTCAATCCCAGCCCTCTCACCTGCCTGTTGGGATGTGGTCCTTCATGCCAGGTATTTTTGGCGTTGCCTCCAGCCACGGCTGTAAATCTTTATTACTCTCCGGCTGAGCTGACACCCTGCCAAAAAAAGTTTGTTGTGGGATAAACTGAGCGACCCAGGGGTGGGAATATGGGGTGGGAGGCTGGGGCATGGCAGGGGTGGGAATGGCAGGGGCTGCATGTGGCACGGTGGCTGGAAAATATCTGTGTAAGTCCCCAGGTCCATTTCTGTAGTTGCTTCCAAGGTGAGGCACTGCCAGACCCGGGAAAATACCTTCCCCTGAGCACAGAGGTGGGAGGAAGAAGGGATGAGCAGACCCTCAGAGTTAACACAGCTAAGGACCAGAAAAAGCTGGTCCGTGGGTACAGCCTGGTGCTTTCCAGTAAGTTAGAGCTTATAAATCATCTTGACAAAATAATTAAAGCATGTATATGCTGTGATTTATAACGCTGCCTCTCTCCCTGTAATACCCCAGACCATAGGGCCACTAGATACGGGGATGTATAAAACCAAGTGAAAAACAGCTTGAGGTGCAGCTGAAAAGGCTGTTCTTGCCCTCCCAGTGGGAAACCCTGAATCCAGAAAGACTCCAGATCGAAGGTGCTACTTGGAATCCACACTGCTCAGGCTGAGTGACTCCACTCCAGCTGAGGTCTGTTGAGATCAGGGTCTCCACCACAAGTCAAAAAGTGGGTCTTGGTTGCCTGACTGCATCCTCCATGATCCTTGAGTGGGAATCAGGAGGAAGACAGAATTAAAACTGGAGGCACAAAGAGCCACCTTTCTAAAACCATATGGTATTAAACCAGGGAGAAATCCTGTGTCAGAGGCAATTACACAAATGCACGTATGGATTGAGAGCTGGGCCTGACCTACAGCGCTCAGTGATGGACAGACATTGTTATTAGAACTCATCAGCCCAGACCCTGTGCTGTGGAGGTCAGCTGAAAACAGCAGAAAGGCATTTACTGTTTGACTTTGCTGCATACAATCAAAAAAAAAGAAGAAATAAACTCAGCATCAGGCCAGTTCTGGTGGAGGAAGAGCACTGGCACTGGAAGTCTAACAAGGAGGTGACCCAGAGAACTTGGGTAGAAGGGAGTGGCTCTTGCTTATGTGCAGTGATGAAGCACATGGTCTTCATGAGGTTTTACTTTTATTGTGGCCAGTCCAAAAATTAATAATCCAAATTTATTGTGGGGGACTATTTTACTGGGGAAGAAAGAGACACGGGGAGATTTAGATAAACTGAGAGATCTTCTCCGAGAGAAAAACATGGAATTGCTCAACAGCTTCATCTAGGCCTCTCTTTGAAGACACACCACGTGCACTTCGAGATTTTGGTCCTCTGAGCAGCCAAGAAATGGATGGAAGTGATGCATCAGTGATCCCACCTGGGCTGTGCCCCTGCTTCCCTTTCCAAGGGAGGAAGAGGGGAGCAGGAGGAGCGGGGAAGGGGGACTCAGGACGTGGCCAGGAGATGACCACCACATGCAAAATCAGTCATGAAGGCAGAACAGCTCCATGAATGAGGAACTATTTAAAGAGGAAAATGAGACAGTTTGTTTTCAAATTATTTGACTGACCCAAATAATAGCAAAAGACTGGATTGGGGGCTTGATTTTAAAAGTTTCTCTTTTTTTCTTTTTTTGTCTAGACTTAATCAGTTCTGTAACGTACATATTCATTTCCCTCTCCCCTTCCAAATCATCTGCCAGTGAGTGACATTTCAGTGGAGTGCCATCTTACCGGTATATAAAAGAGGCTTTTCTACATTCTTGGAAGGGGTGGTCGTCTTCTGAGATTCTTGGAATTCAAGTCAAAGATGAAAAAAATGTATTTTTTTTTAAACCTGCAAAACTTGAAGGTGGTTTTTTTTTTTTTTTTACTAACAGATGCTCTATGCAAATGTTGAAATAAGTGTATTAATATCAAGCTCAGCCATCTGCTTAAATAATTTCTCAGGAAAAAAAAAATAAATTGCAGCAAGAGTAATGTGAAAAATTAAAGCTGGGTAGCAGATTCCAACAGGGTGTGTCCCACCAGGTTACATGGACGTGGAGCAGCCCCATGTCCATCAGAACTGGTGGTTTTCCAGCAGCAGTTCCACGTGCTGCACCTTGTAAGATCACCTTCTCTCCCATTAGTTTGAATTCCTGCAAGGCCAGGATGCTGCTCAGTTTTCCAGAGTATAAAGAGCCTGATCCAGCATCCAAAGACAGTCAGCTCTGCTCTGCATCCCAGACTCCTCTTGGAGCTGATGGGGAGATACAGGCCCTTAGAGGATGTGAATCATCTGCCCTGCTCTGGGATGAGCTGAATCATGCCCTGGGCCCTTGGGGAAGGAGTGGGGGAGGATACAGGGCAAGAGAGGAGCCTCCCAAATATCCTGACCTTGGTGCTTGGTGGGAGGGAGGAGGTGAGAGCTGTGTGGGCGCCTGGAGGTGCTGGCAGTGCCCTGAAGGCTGTGAGGTCAAACCTTCTCCAAGAGCAAGGCTGGAGGCTCTGTTGCCTCTCCGTGTTTCAGGGCCCTGCATTCCCATAAGGATCCCCCCTTCAAAAATTTTCTCTTACAGAAGATTTGGGGGGTCAGGAGGTGACTGCTGCTGCTGCACATGGGTTGGGGTGTCTCCTGAGAGCCCGGTTCTCAGCCATGGGAGGGGATGAGGGGATGCACCCCTGGCCCACAGTGCCCCAGCAGAGAGCTGGCCACGCTCTGCCCATCACTCCCACCTCGTTGCATCAACCCAACCTGGACCTAATCAGTTTATTCCAGTTCTTGTTCGGGTTTTTACACCAAAAAAAACCAAGGTGATTCATGAGGCATGTGAGTGGAGCTCAGCACCACTGACCTAGGACAGGTCCCAGTGCAAAGCCAGCCTTGGTGGCCAGGACCCTGCCAGGAGTTTTATGGATTGTGCTCAGCCCAGAGGAGACATTTTCTGCGTGTTTCTGGGCAGGTTGGACAAGGCATTCAGGAGGCTAATGAGGCATTGAGGAACTCCACTGGGCTTGGCTCCCAGGCTGTTTTTCCAGCTTATTTTTGCCTTGGCTCACAGTACCCAAAACATCCATCTCCCCTCAAAGCCCAGGCAAGTCTGCAGGGGAACGATGCCCTTGGCTCACTTTGGGGAGGGTGTTATTTTCCCACATGGAGGTGAGGCTGCACCCAGCATCTTTGCTTGACTCACCTTCTTGTTATCCCAAGCAGGGCTCCAGTGTCCTGCCTGCGTGTTGGGAATGATGCTGGGTACCTTCTGTGGCAGAATTACCTGTTCTGGAACAACACACGTGCCATGGATCATGCTGTGGATGATCACAGGAGCCCATGCTCCAGCATTGACCTTATTTAGGTAAATGGTACAGACACAGCTGATGTGCTTTTAAGGCAGAGACAGAAGTCTTTAAATGCCAATATAAATAGGCCTTTTCAGGAGTTGCCTGAACATTATCATTTAAACTTAATCCCTTTAGTGCTGCAGCATCATCCTCAGCTGTAGCTGCTTAATCAATCCCTGCTCCCCACTTTCCAGTGCCAAGAGGAAGGAAGAGCAGAGGGACCCACAGGCCTTGTCAAGGCTAGAGATCGATTTGCAGTCACTGAGTCCAACTTTCAAGTGGTCACCATGCAGGAACTTCCATCTGGTGCTCGTGGCCTGTTTGAGGTATGACAGCCTCTTTTAGAAGGATAATCTACCTTGACTCAAGGTCTTATTTTATCTTCTTTTATCATAAATGTAAGGGAGCTTAAGTCTGCAAGATGCTGATGACCCACGTTGGTGAAAACACGTTTCAAGCAGCATGTGAAGGTAGATAAACATTATTTTAGTTTGCAAGGGCAGGAAACTGGCACTGTTAGTTAAGTGTCTTTAACTGAGAGAGTTTGAGTTGTTCAGCCTGGAGAAGAGAAGGCTCCAGGGAAACCTTAGAGCCCCTTCCAGTGCCTAAAGGAGCTTCAAGAGAGGGGCTTTTGACATGGAAATGGAGTGATGGGACAAGGGGGAATGGCTTCCCACTGCCAGAGGGCAGGTTTAGATTGGATTTTAAGAAGAAATTCTTCCCTGTGAGAGTGGTGAGGTACAGGAACAGGTTGCCCAGAGAAGTTGTGGCTGCCCCATCCCTGGAAGTGTTCAAGACCAGGTTGGATGGGACTTGGAGCAACCTGGACTCGTGGGAGGTGTCCCTGCCCATGACAGGGTTAAGGTCCCTTCCAATACAAACCATTCTATGATTCTGTGATAGCCCCATGTGAGATCACAGCACCCCACATGGGTGGAACTTTCAAAAGAGTCAGAGAACCTTTCCAGCTGGAGGAAGATCTCTCTCTCCCAGAGAACTGATCTGCCAAGGTAGAGCTTGGCCTAAGTTTTAGGGCTCAGAGGAGCCCCTCCTTTCCCCACTGTATTCTCTCTGTCTTTCCAGAGAGAGCCATTAACTACCAAAATACCAAGGCATGGTCCTGCCCATGTCTGGGTGGCCATCACCTTGGGGGGCCCAGGTGACATCTCACCCTCCAGAGGGAAGTCCCAAAAAGAGAAGAAGCAAAGAGGGTTGAATAAGACCCCACACAGGGGCCCCAAAGCCAAGCCTGCAGTTCAAAAGTGAGTCCAGCCCTGCAGTCCCACCCCAGCCACACACACTGTCTTCCCCTGTTGCATCTGCCCTACAGAAAGCCCCTTCCCACCTTCTTTGCTTTCACCTGCAGAACTCTGGTGTGAGACCAGGGCTGAGGAACACCAGAGATCAGAGAGCCGAGAGGAGCAGCAGGGAGCAGCTTTTATTTACTGCAAGCACAGGCAAGGGGGAAAGACGAAGATTTCCTGCCCAGGGAAATATTTTTATTAATTTTTTTGAGATGTGAGGTGGACAGTTAGAGAATTTCCCACCCTGTCTGCAAAGGAGATGAACACTCATGTGTGCCCTCTGGGCAAATCTCGGTGCAGGCAATCACAATTGCCATGCAGAACCATCCCTGGGGTCTCCCTTGCACCTGGAGCCCCTTCCCTCATCCCAGACTTTTTCTCATTTTCCCCAACATGGACAAGAGTGATTGCTCATGAGAAATCAGCATAACCCAAGGGACTCAGCCTCTGTCTGCAAAGCCATGTGAGAAATCTCTCCTCTGCACTGCAGCTAAACCCAACCACCCTGGGCTCACACAGAACTGCCTTTTATCAAATATTAAGCAAGTGAATATAATTTTTTTTTTCCCCCTCATTTTTGGCTTTCTCCATCTCTGTTTCTCTTCCATCAAGGTGGGAAGAAGATGCTTAAAGTCAGTGCAGAAAGCACCTTCCAGGTGAGCAGCCCAGGGAAGGAGGATTCTTTCAGTGCCAAAGCTGCCACGTGGGTTGTCACACTCACCCCACGTCCTCACCATGAAGCCATTGGTGTTGCTCGGTGGGTCACCAGGGCCTGTACCTCACCACTCCTATGAGTCATCCTGACTCCCTTTTCATGGAGCACAGGCAAGGGCTGCCAGGCTGGAAGTAGGAACTAATGATCTCCTCTAGCATCAACAGCAGAAGACAATTTTTCAGTTGCTGCCTTGTTCTCCCTTTCCCCATCACCCCTTTTCCAGCATGGCTCCAGTGCCCTTTGCTTTGTGTTAACTGCATGTGTTGTTTTTGTTTTTTTTTTTTAAAAACAAAGCAAAACAAAACAAGCAAATTTTACACCATCCACGAGCGTAAAAATAGCAAAGGGAGCCTTGAACAGAAGCCACGTTCTGTTTGGAGCAGGTTCCTCCTGCCAGGTGTGACGTGATGCTCCTTTCCAAGTCTTGGCAGGTTTCTGAGAGGGTTCATCCTCCCTGCAGGCACTCAGGACTGCCGGGGCCAGGAACCCGACAGCTCCTCTTGCACAGTCCTGTGCAAACCTTGCAGGCAGCCAGGGCCATGAATCACAGCCCAGGCTCAGGCTTCCGTTGGGACTGAGGCTATTTTTGTCCCCTTTTGGCTAATCCAAAAGGTGGGTTGCCCTACAGCCTCTTGAGGATGAATCCTTTTGTCCATGGCTTCTGAAGCCTTTCGGGTTTAGGATGGGTGGCTTTATTATCCCGGGAAAGGATAGGCTAAACCAGGCACGTTTCATTTCAGCCCACCACAGGGTGACCATGGAGACCAGAAGCAGCATAAGATGTTTGCAACCTTGGGCTCACAGTTCCTGAAGCCCACAAGTCCCATGGGGTTGTGACAATCTCTCTGGGTCTGAGTAGGGACACCTGTGGATGCCACTGGGTGTTCAGTGGACAAAACCAGGTGATTCATCCGGCATATTTTGGACACACACCGTTCACTAGATCTCCATGGCCTGCAAAGGGAGCTGACATGATGAAATCCCACGCAGGGCATCCCTCCCTCTGTGTCTGGGAGGTGACAAGACACCCAGACACCATCTGGGGAGCTTGTTCCCATCCCCACGCAGGAGAACAGACTGACCCAGTGACAACACCTAAGCAGAGTCAGGTGCAAAGGAGAAAAGGAAGGAAAGGAGACACAGGCACCAAAATACCAGAGCAGAGCTCTGGACTTTTGAGTATAAGAAGTACTAGGATATTTCCCAGCACTTGGGTGCATAAATATTCAATAAGCTGCAGCAAGAAGGAGAGAGATCTCTGCACTATTGGCATCCTGGGGCAGGGAGCAGGAACTGGGCTGTTCTATGCATCCCATCAGAGCCTTGAGCCAGGCAGAAAATGACCCACAGCATCACCAACCACCCCTCGAGGGTTCCGCTGTCATAGGGCAGCTCTTTGACAGGGGCTGGCCCTGAGGTTCTTTTCCTGCTTGTTGTCCAGACTGAGACACTTAGCAAATCCCATGTAGCTAATTACACTCCAGTTCAATGCCTTGTAGCCTCTGGTACTGTTTCTTATATTAATTAGCAGTGCCCAGCAGGGAGAACACATCCCCACCACATCTCGCTTCCCCCTCGCCAGCAGTGAGAGATGAAGGCTGCCAAAGGGAGCTCCCTTCCAAGTCCCACGGAGATGGGAGAGGGAAACATGCTCCACCACACTGCCAGACTGGCTGCAGTCATTTTTTTGTGGTATCAGAAGCCCCTGGCTTGTCAGGGCTGAAAATATCCCTGGTCAGGACCTCACACCCAGCAGGAAAAGCCACGAGCTGGGATAGGTTGTGAGTGGTTGATTGCAGAAGGAACAGACATCCCTTCTCGTTGGGCTGAGTCTTCTGGCCAGGTTCCCTGTGGCATTACATGCACCAGCGTTTCCTCAAGGCTGAGTTGCTCACAGCACTTTTAGGGACCTGTCTGTGCATTAATTTAGTCTGGATCAATCCTCTCCTGGTCCTGTGAGGGCTGGCTCAGCTGGAAGCAGATGAAGCCCCTGGATAGCACGTGATATCTCTAAGCAGCACTGACACAGGCACAGGTGGGGGACAAGCAGCCACTGAGTTTGCTGCAAAAGCATCAAACCTTGGCTTGGGAGGAAGGGACTGGAGGCAGATGATCTCCAGCTGGCACGATCCCAGCTGTGCCTTGGCACCGAGCACACAGCTGGTGGTATGGGGAGGGCTTGCATACAAATGCAGCTGTGAAACAGAGGTGCCTGAGGCCCTGGTGGGCTGAAGAGCAGAGTGAGAGTGGGTCTCAGCTGCAGACTCACCTGCAGTGATGTCTCCTGAGTAGTCAAAAGGAGTTGTTGGATGCACCTCACGGGACACCTGCAGCCAGCACACCTCTTCTCTTGTCCATGAAATGGTCAGGCACAAGGGCTCAGACCCAGCTCACTTGGCTGGTGGTCCCTCAGGATGGGTCTTTGGTTTAAAAGGAGAGGATGTGGGGGGAAGTGTGTGGCAATGGCACCTTAAAGGCACAAGAGGCCTGGGGAGGCAGAGGGGACCTGTGCCAGACCTGGGAGCAGTGTTGCAATGAAAGCTGGAGAGCAGGAGCATTGGTCTGGACCCCTCCTGTCCTCAGCAGCAGGATAAGAGCACCCCCAGAGTGTGACCACCAGAAACATGTCCCCTCAATCACCCCCTGCAGCAGAGGGGAGGAGGCTCTTTCCCTTCAGACCAATGGGAGTTTGCAGGGACTTGACTATTTATACCTGCTAAAATGCAGCCAAAAAGCTCTTGGGGTCTAGCACTGTGAAAAATCCCCAAATTCCAGCCCACAGCTAGTTAAAACCCACCAATGACCCACAGGCACACGGAACACAGGGAGGTGCTGGGACACCCCCTCACCGCTGAAGGTGCTGGGTCCTGTGCTGGCTCCCTCTCCATCTGGCTCAAAAGCTGCAATTTTTGCCTCTCTCCACCCCACCCCAACAAATCTTTCCTTTTCTCCCTGGATTAAACAAACCCTGCGGTGTTTCCAGCGTGACTAATTCCATAATGACAGCAACATCCCTGCCTCCCATGCAGCCCAGGAAGGTGCCAAGCGCCATTAACGTGCTGGTACACATTGCTATTGCATAATCAGCTGGATCTTCCTGGGGGGAAAATGAGCTGAATTATTATATTCCTTTTGCTGGAATAGCAGGGACCAGTGGGGATTTCCACGAGAGAGATGGTTATAAAAGGAAAATCCATATGACACTGTCAGGAACAGCCTTGAAAAACTGCTGTTGTCTGACAAATCCCAAAAAGGAGCCTGTATCTCTATCTGACACACATTCCTGGGGCTGTGATAGCAAAGGGGCTCCTTTTCTTCGGTCCTCCCATGCTCCACACGCTGCTTCTCTCACATGCTGAGTGGGTCCGTTCATTTTTCACTCCGGGACTGAACCAACTGCAAAGGCTGCACAAGGGTTTTTCCAACAGCACTTGAGCTGAACTGAGCTGACATGTGCCCCATGTATCTGTTCCTCAGCCTTGGATTCTAAAGGAAAGTCTGGGCAGCCTCGGGACCACACCTGGAGAGGCTGAGCACAGCCCCCCTGGCTCCTGGTGAGATCCCAGCACAGTGCTCTGCCCCTTGGAAATCCCCAGCGGTGATGTGACGTGGTGTGTGGCATGTGGCTGTCACATACCAAGGGAAAGGACTGGCTGAAGTGTCTGTCCAATTATCTCAGAGCGGTTTTGGACAAGTAACTCGGTTAAGAACTGAATTAATTATTCTGTTTTGGCAAGGAAGACGTTACACATGAAGTCTCACTACTGATGCATTGCCACGGAAATGTGTGGCAGGAGGGAGGAAATCTCACCTGCAGTACTTCCAACGTCATTCCCTCCTTTGTGCCCGAAATTAAAAGCCAATGACTGGAAATGCAGCCGAGAAAGGCTTTAACTTCCAGCCGTTAAGTGTTGAAAACTGACACACCTGATGATGGATAGCGAAACATCTCTTTAATTTCATTGCAGTTGCCAGCAATAACAGCCTTTTTTTGGCTCCGGTTTCTGGGCTGGCTCTCCTGAATCAGGAGAGGCAATTCCCCATGCCCTCCTCCAGAGATTCATTCCTCTGGGTACAGCCCTACTCCGACATTCCCGTGTACCCCTGCAGTCCCTCTTCGCTCATCTGCAAGACTTCCCCGACTTGGAAGCACCAACCCCCCAGGCGGGACGTAGGAATGTTCCAGGCGACTCTGTTTATTATTAATAAGTTTCTATACGTGTGTAAAAGTCCCTGCAGCTCCCTGCAAAAGGAACCTCCAGAGGCAGATTTTGTACTGCCTCCCTTGGCTGCCTTTCCCCTCTCTGCAGAGCACAACCCAAACGGGTTTCCAGCAGCACGTAGAGGCTGACGAGCCAAGAGGGGTCAGATCGGCGCTTGGGACCGTTCTTTGCTTGTGACCAGAGGTGTTTTCCAAGTGATGGCTGAGCAGTGCTCTGCAAGTGTTACATGGATTATTTCCTGCTCACCGCAGCTCATTTATAGCCTGAAGAATAGTTTTCTCACCTCAGGCTTGTTTGGGAGATGGATGCTGGTTAGGACATCATCCAAGTCAATCCAACACTCGCATTTAGTGAGAGCATTCCGTGTTTGCCAAACGCCTGTTGCAGAACCCTGCAATGTTTTGTAAGTATGATTCATAGAGTCACAGAATCATGGAATGGTTTGGGTTGGAAGGGATCTTAAAGACCATCTTGTTCCAAGCCTCCTGCCATGGGCTGGGACACCTTTCACTATCCCAGGTTGCTCCGAGCCCCATCCAAACCGGCCTTGAACACTTCCAGGAATGGGGTGTCAACAACTTCTGTGGGCAACCTGTGCCAGGGCCTGAACACCCTCAGAGGGAAGAATTTTTTCCTTATATCCAATTTAAATCTACCCTCTTTCAGCTTAAAACCATTAATGAGTCTCCCCATCTTACAGAGAGGAGACAGTGAAACGCAGAAAGGAGTGGAGCAAGCGCAGAGCTGGAACCAGCACTGAAATCACAGCTCCCAGCACAGTGCCTTTCCTGGTGATTCATGTAGCAAACAGGAGGACGAGAGGGTTTTTAGCTGAATCTTCTTTTTTTTTTTTTTTTTTTTTTTTTTCCTGGGGAAACAACAGCCTTCCCAAAGCTTTTATTTTTTATTATTTTTCAGCTCAGCCAGGCTGGATGAATTGTCCTCCAGTGTGAGCCCCAGCCCTGCCTCTGACGCTGCGCTGTCAGGCAGCTTTGATCTGCAGCACAGAGTTACCCAAGGCTCTTCCTTGAAGTGAAGAGCTCTTAGTTGCCTCTCCCATAAAGAAATTCCCCCCAGGTTTTGGTGTGCACACATCCAGACTGCAATCACGGTGCGGGGGACACAAGCCCTGCCCCGTGCTCCTGACATCCACAGCTCCTGCACTTGGCTTGCACTGAGGATGTAAAATCCCAGTGGGGTGTGGGCAGGCAGGTTTTACACTCTCACCTGTTGAAAGAGGAGGGGATGGTTAATACAGTGCTTTGCCTGGACAGTGCCAGGTGGTTCACACACAGACACACCCCTTCCTTCTCACAAATGGCCCATCAAAGGAAATCCTATTGACCTCCTCGTTATTTATCCTTACCATCAGTTGCTCTCCCTTGATGCCTGTTCCCAGTATTTGCCTTCCCCCCAGACCTCAAGAAATACTATAAGGCCCTGCTGTCTCTTTGGAGAGGTGCACTCACAGAGCTGTGGGCAACTGGCCAGATTAATTCCTGATTACTGTGTAGAATTTATGGCCAGTGATTTCCCAAATCCCACAATCAGCTGTTTCAGGCAGCCATAAAATAGAATACTACTCATATAATGACTTAAATCCATCTACAACACCAGGAGGATTTAGTTCCTTCTCCTATATTTGACTCTCCATTCCTCCAACCTTCCTCAAAGATGTTTTCTTCAAACTCCTTTGAGCTGAAATCCCCCTTTTTGTACCCAGAGGACCCACATGCATTCAGGATGAAAACTTCCAAGCTCTCCATAAACATGATGTAAACACTCTCCTGATTTGGAAAGCCAGGGCAAATCTCTGTTTTTTTCTGGCACATTTTTTCGCTGTCTCCTGCTGACTTTGTCACACTTCGTGGACTTGCTTAGATGAGGAATTAATTGGTCAAGGCAGGATTGCCTGGGAAAAGTCAAGTGAGAAATGCCTTCCACAGAACATCAAGCTGGACTCAGTATTCAAAATCACAGGAGAAGGGCTGTCACAGGACATATTTTCATAGTAAGCCAAAGGAAAAAAAAACTGAGGAGGATGAACACTTGAGTGAACTGATCTATACTGGCGAGCTCTGATGGTAGGAAATCCCTGCCAGAACCTGAAAGGTCAATGCTACGGCCACCTCTGCAACCCACTCTGTGCTGCTGGTCCCCTCAGACTCCTGAATGGAGTTAAAGACTTTAAATCTCCCTTGGTGCTTTCTCCTAGGGGCTGCCTCCAGCAGGCAGACCTGCTCCTAAAGGATTATATCCCATATCTTTCCCTCCTGACCCAGCAGCTCCACAGCACAGGAGCTGTTATTGCCCTGAGCAGCCTCTCACAGGAGGGACCATCTCCCCCAGACTGTGGCCACCTGAAGCCCCTCTCAGCACCCTGGCACTGCCTGCTCCACATCCCCACCCCATCCATCTGGCAGGGTGGCACCTTGCCCGCTCACAGGCGTGGTGCCAGTGTCCCCAGACCCTGCTGCTAGCCCATTTTTTGTCAGGTTTTATCAGGGATCCCTTCGCTCAGCCACCAAAAGCTGTTCCAGGCAAGCTCCAGGGGGTCTGCATTCCCACGTGAGAACGATGCCAGTGGCAAGAGAGGCTTTTTGAGGTCTGTCCTTCCCTCTCAGACCTGCTCTCAGCACGAAGGATTGTCACATGGAGGAGGAAACATGAGCGTGGTTTGCCAGGGAAGCAGAGCTGTGTGGCACTTTGGGACACCTCCCTCACCAGAGCCTTTTCCTATCCTGTTATTCCCGTCCGTGGTGGAGAGCAAAACCGCTCTGCAAAGCCTGGGTTATTTTTAGAAGGCTGCACAGCCAGAGACACATTTCACTAGCCAAAGTAAGAGGACACCAAATGGTCCTGACCTTTCTCTCCAAGGCCCCATGTCGGGCCCATGCATTGAGCAGAGCGGAGGGTGGAAGGAGGGAAGGAAGGAATTTGTGTATGTTTTCTTGGCCGACTGCCCTTGCCTGGGGCTTGAGTTTATAAAAAGGAGATGAGGACACGACGCAGGGATGAAGGTTTGTTGACCATCACAGGGTTTGGAAGCTCAACTGACAAGGTCGTGGGCTTGAAAACCCTTTCAAAACCCTCCCTCTCTTGGAGATGCTTCTCCTCATCTCAGCCAGGTGCCCACCTGCACATCCACAGTGACTCCACCTCTGTGATTTTTTTCCTGTGTTCTTATGACACCCCAGTGCTGCAGCAGGAGCTCCAGTGTGGCTCTGCATGCATCTGAGCCAGTATTCAAAAGAAAATATCAAAATAGTGAGGGGTTGGTTGATCCCTGCTTGCGGATAGAAGCCCTGAAAGGCAGAGAAAAGGCATCACAGATTTGCTTTGCCTTTCACAGATTTGCTTTGCCCTGTGCAGGCCTTGGATGTCCTTCCCTTTATTTAAATCCATTCTCACCATGTCAAGGGGCCAATGTTTGTTTCATCACTCTTTGAAGTCACCACTCCTGCAGTCTCACCCTCTGTGACCAGGTCTGGCTGGAGAACATCCTGGCTGCTGTTTGTGGGGTGGTAGTTCAGCAACTGGGGTGTCTCTGCCCCATCAGCCCCCCCCCCTCCAATTTCTACTCCTCTAAGGGCGATTGCACAAGACTGGGAGCCACAGCCAGGGTGGTGGATCCAGACCTGAGCTATCCAGGTCATAGAATCACAGAATATCCTAAGCTGGAAGGGACCCCTAAGGATCATCCAGTCCAACTCCTGGCCTTGCACAGGACCATGCCCAAGAATCCCACCATGTGCCTGTGAGTGTTGTCCAAATGCTTCTTGAGCTCTCTCAGGCTTTGTGCCCTGATTACTTCCCTGGGGAGCCTGTTCAGAGCCCAACCACCCTGTGGGTGAAGACCCTTTTCCTGACATCCAACCCAAACCTCCCCTGACACAGCTCCATGCTGTTCCCTCAGGTCCCGTTACTGGTCAGCAGAGAGAAGAAATCGGTGCCTACCCCTCCACTTCCCCCTGGGAGGAAGCTGTAGCTGCTTTTCCAGTGGATTTTGGAAACAAACCACCTGCCCTTCCCTTTCCTTCAGATCCACAGCTGTCCAGTGGCAGTGTTCCAGTTAAAGTGATGCTCCCTGGGCACAGAGCAGGGTCCTGCAGTGCTACACAAACATAAGAAAGGGAAACTCTGGCTCCAACAAACTTGCAAGATCATTTGAAGACAGGAGCAATTAACAGGGTAACGAGGTACCTGCTGAGCCCTTTTCCCTGGCTTTATAACCTCTTCACCCATCCACACCAGTGAACACACGGACCACGGGAGCAGCAAAGGACTCAGACGCAATCTGCCTTTGGGATAATTAATATCAACATCCCTCTCTCAGCCCTGGCCCTGGCTGGGATGTGAGAGCCACACCAAGGAAGCCTTCAAAGTGCCTGGAGCCGCTGCAGACAATGGGAAGGCGGGATCCCTGGGAGGGCAGCAGGAGGAGAGGAGGAGTTGCCGCTCCACAACCCATCAGTTCTTCAGAGCATAAGGACGTCTTTGTTTGCTTCTCCTTCAGCCTCCTGTTACCCAGAGGGGGAGAGGCAGGAGACGGCACAAACCTGGGATTTTCAAACGTTCTCTGAGTCAGATGCAGTGGGAGGGGAGGAGGAAAGCATTCCCACAGCCAGCCAGGCTGGAACAAACAGGCTGGAGAGTGTGCAGCACTTGGCTTGGCCCGGAGCAGACATCTCAACCTGATAAACACAACTGCCCGTGCAAACCCTTAGGGATTTGGGGGTCTGCTTGGTTATCTCCCACAAGATCCATCGGGCAGCACCTTGCCTGGAGGCAGCATCACCCACAGCCTCGTGTTAGTGCAGAATCGTGCTGGGGGCTGGAGGTTTTCCTCCTCACGGCCAGAGATGTGCAAACCGGTCAGATTATTGCTGGCCCAAGGCACAGCCTGCCCCAAACCACCCCAACCTCAGGGTGTCCCCTTGTTGTGTTCTCCCTTCCCCAGCTCCAGCCTGTGTCGAGGCTGGAGCACATGGAAAAGTTTTCCCAGCCCTGGGTCTGCTCTGAAAAGTAGTGTCCCCAATACATTTACTCAGACTTTTGTCAATTTGGGGATTTTTTTTTCCTTCCCAGATTGCTTCAGACAGAAGTTTTAAATTACAGCAAGAGTCTCCCCCCACTCCCTTCCTTTTCCTCCTGTGCAGTTGTTGCGTGGGACTGGAATTACCTGAATGTTGGGATTTCATCCAAATGTCAGGAGGAAAAAGGCAAAAATGCCATTAATTTTCTCCAATTGTTTTTATTTATCAGGGCTAAAGGAGCAACTGGAAGCTAAACAGACCTGTGGGCAAGTATGTTCAAAGGGGCTGCTATCATTTAGTGGGTGAGGTGATAAGGAGCTTTAGCATGAGGTTGAATTTAAGGTGAAGCTGGCAGAGAGCTCCAGGACTCTTTTCCCAGGGCAGAAGGAAAAGCTCAAGGAAACTGAGCCACTTTGGCTAAACTCAGTCAACTATTGCAATGACTGTTTTTAATTTGCAGGCAGCTTGAAGGCAGCAAAAGCATCTTCAAACCTGAAGGAAAGGATCTCGTGCCTGAAATCTTGCCTGATTTTTTCCAACTATATCATCTAGTCTAATAAAAGACAATAACTCCTCCTCCCAACCTTGCCTTGCTCAGAGCCTGAAAACACCAGAGCTTCAACAATGCTCCTGTAACAAAGGGAATGAGTCATTCATCAAAGCATGCATTTGGGAAAAAAAAAATAAAAACTCTGCATATTCATTTATTCTGGTATTTGGCTAAAAAGATCTGGTTTACCTGTACAAAATTCTACTTAAAAAAAAAATTAAAAATGTACAAAAAACCCAAAAACTCAACCCATGGCTTCTTGAAATTCAAAGTCTGGGTGAAAAGGGCTAAAAGACATATTTGGGCATGAATAATGATATTTTCCAGCCATAGGCAGAAGAGTGGAAACAAAGGACTTGCTGAAGGATTACAGCTAGAGCAAGCTCTGGGGAAATCATTTCAACAGACAGATGGATGTGAGGACACCCAAATGTCAGGAAATGGCACCCAAAAACTGACAGTATCCAGATTTCCTGAGCATGCCGGGCAATGAGGAACCTGCTGCAATTTCATACCACAAATACAGATCATCTACATATAAAAAAAGAAAGCCACATGTCTTGAGACATTTTCTGGAGTGACAGAGCCGTGCTGACCACAAGGTGGGCATGCTGTCAGCTGCAGAAGTTTAGCAACACTCCAAAACCCCTTTTTAAAAATGGCTTTCATAGATATGGCCTCTATTCTGCAGGGAAAGCAGAATGTGTGGCTTCAAAGACATTTCCTTGGCTCTTCATAAAGCTTTTTTTTTTTTGTTTTTAAAGGGGGATCCGTGTTGATTTGTACCTCTAAACACTGGGGGGATGCTCCCAGGACCAGCACAGCCTGGAATTGCAGCAGTGCAGAAAGTCCCTTCTCCAAGATGAGGCTGCTGCTGCCTGAACAAGGTGTCTTTGCCTCAGCACCTGAAGAATAGTGGGGGTTTGGAAGCTTCAGTGAATCTTAATTGCACCCGTCCAAAAGCAGTGACCTCAGCTCTGCTAACCATAAAACACCGCTCGCTGCTCGGGCTTAATGGTGTGTGGCCTGCCAAGGAATCCTTTCTCTCCCTTTCAGAGACAATCTGTGGGAATTTATTGGCTTTTTAAAGCTGTCTGATCCTTCACTGAAGGAAACTAATGGAATATCAATGACACCAGGTATTTGTCACAAGTATCATTTGTGGAGGAAATATGGGTCTGGCTCAGGAGGGCTCTCCTGCACACGGTTAACCGATTCCACACTCAGGTCCAGGCAGCAGCTGGGATCAAACCCAGGCTTCTCTGCAGCTGCAGGCTTATCAGCCACTACCAAACACAGAAAAGCAAAGAGCATTCCTAATTCAGTTAACTAATTCAATTTAAAACCCCAGTGAGGACAAGGCAGCTTGAATTTTCATGGGAGGTTGAATTTAGGACAACACCTTCGCAAGCAGGAAAGAAGAGCCTTTGGTTGATTTTGAGGGCCTTTTCAAAATAACAGGTCAAAAAAGTAATTTAAAAGAGATGAAAACATTAATTTCCCCACTTTTTATTGGCATCTTCATTTTTTTCAGCTTTCTTTTCACTCAGCTACGCCCTGTTTGGTGAAAGGTCTGCTCTTTCTTCGTCTTTTTTTTTCTGACAGGTTAAGAGTCATCTAAAAGAAAATGCTGTCTCAGAAGTGCTGTGATAGACTCGAGGCTTCAGTTTTTAAGAGAAAAAAAAGCTATATACACACACCATATGCTTATAGGGTCATCTAACCCCTGTGGAGGACTTGAGCCTGCTGTGTCAAGGTCTCACCCCACAGGGCAGCATCAGCCATCAGGTCCCCAAAATGCTGAGAAGTGCAAACAACCAACACTCAAACTCCGGGCTTTGGGGCACAAATGTGCTTTGAGGTTTTCTCACCAGCATTAAATCCAGCCTGGGTTGTCAAAAGCCTGCAAAGGACTGTGCCCAGTGATGAGTCTTTCTGCAACATGGGGGAAAAAACTGGTCTTAAAAACATGAAATGTGGCAGAAAGGAATAAGCAACATGGCTCATTCCTCAAATTTTTTGGAGCAGGGTTTGAATAACAGAGGGGATGGTGGCAAAGGGAAAAAAAAAGGCCACTTTTGTACTCAACGACTGCAGAAATGTTTAAGTACCCGAAGCTTCGTGTTAAATTAGTGCAAAACACGGTGATTTGCTGCAGGGTTTGAATTTCAGCTTACTGCAAACCTCTCTCAGGGGAGAAGTGAAAGGGAAAGCGCAGGTCCTGAGCCTGAAAACAGTGAATAAATTAAGCCCGGGATCCTTTAACCCCAGGAGTGTGTCAGGAGAAGCCTCCATAGGAAGGCAGCGGGAATTTCCCGCAGAGCTTTGACAGCACAATTAACAGCGGGGCTTGATCGGGCAGGGAACGGGAGCAGGAGCGAACGTAGCCGTGGGGGGGATTATTTGTTGGCTCATGTGCCACTGAGCTGCAAGAGCCTCTGGCGCTTGTATTTTCTTAGACCTCACTTACACCGTGGTGCTCTGTCCCCCGAATTCAACCCCCGGGGCTGGGGCATCGCTGCCACCGCTCACATCCATCCCCCAACCCACAGGGAGCTGCTCCTGCCTTGCCTGGTGAGATCCCGGTGCTTGTCCGGGGCTCTGATGGGAGCAGGGATGGCCCGACATCTCCAGCTCCCTTAATACCCTGCTCCTTCAAAAGTTCTCAGGAATGAGCCACAGACCCAAATTACGGCAAATAAGAGGGTTCAAAACGTAATTTTTTTTTTCCCCCCGGGAGTCAAATGCTGTAGCTGTGGATTTTGTGGAGCCATTCCTAAATCCAAGCCCAGCAGAGCTGCAGATTCACATCTGAGCTGTCACCAGGTCTGTCTGCAGGACGTGCTGGCAGCTCCTGGAACAGAGAGCAAGAGAGAAGGAGGGAGAGAGCGAGCAGGAGGGAGACGTGCTGCAGATACTTGCACACTAGAACATCACATGAACATGTTTAGTATTTTTCCAGAGGAAAATATCGTCCAAGAGGCATAATTATATCTTAGGTTCCCCTTTTTTTTTTTCTTTTTTTTTTTTTTTACAGGGCTTTTTAAACAGTTGTTTTGCTTCATTCTTCTCCTTTTTCTATTTTCGAATTACAGTGTTTGCAGAAACAGGAGGAGGAGGACAGTTAACACAAGAGAGAAGCCACGGGTGCTCGAAAGGGAGAGAGATTGCTGCTGCTTCATGTCATTCCTGGAAGTGTTCAAGGCAAGGTTGGATGGAGATCTGAGCAACCTGGTCTAGTGGAAAGTGCCCATGGCAGTGGGCTGGAACTGGGTGATCTTTAAGGTCCCTTCCAACCCAAACTGTTATAAGATTCTATTATTCAAAAGCAGATAAATTTAGGCCTTATTCTGCAAACTGGCTCCTCTGTGGTAGCTCACAAAGGTATTCTGGCTTGATGATTTGTCAAAAGACAAGACCTTGGGAAGAGAGAACTTCTCCTCATTCCCACCATTCCCAACGTGTCCACAGCTCGAAATTTCCCCAGGAACATCCACAATAATTTGATTGAAGCAATTCAGATAAGTTTTGGCTGATAAATTAAATACCCAGCAGGCACTGGTAGTGGGTGTTCCAGAGGGGAGTTTTGCATGATGCACCTTGTCCTTGGTCACCTGTGGGGATCTGTGGCGTGTGGAGGAGAGATTCCCTTCCCAGTGTCAGGATGCTTTCTGTCCTGAAGTATGAGATCTGATTATAGCAGAGAACCACGAAAGATATTATAGGTCATAAAGTCACTGAGGTATAAAAACCTCTATTTACTGATTGAGATCCCAGCTCTAGTAATTGCCTACTGTGGCACAGACAACTTCCAAGTAGGAATTTCTCACTTTTTTATTCCCCAGGCATGGAAAGGGTGATGTTTTCAGCAATGGTTTTATTGCTCATCTGACAGTGTTAACCTTTTCAGTGAGGACAGTCACCCATCTACCAGTCCTAGAGGGATGTCACTGACTGAAATTAGCTCTGCACTTCAGGATTTGTCAAACTGCAATTTTGCTAAGTGCTCTACTGGTGGCAAAGTGACAGTCCCGACACAGCTAATGCCATGACCCACTGGCTTCAAAGCAGTGTGAGCAGAGCCCTTGGTCCCTTCATCTCCTCAGGGTTTGCATCTACAGAGGTAAGTGTCATAATAATTTTTAATTTTTTTAGCATGATACTTCTTTTTTACGTTTGCTGAGAATTTTTAAGCTGAGCCTGGATCGCATTTTCAAATTTTCTTCCATATTTACAAGGCTTGAAAGCCCTTTTTTATGTCTACACTTACTCGCTTCACCAAGCATCAGAGTCAGCACCGAGTTTGGGGATGGGGAACACAAGGCCCAGGTATTTCAGGTCTCACAATAAAATCAGGAGGGACAGCAGCACAAATAAGCTGCAGGGCTGCAGCAAGGACAGGGAGAAAGGTCTTCTCATGCTGTCCTGTAGAAGAGAAGGAGCCCAGTGAGTGCAGTGGTTTGGGGCCCCAGCATAGCCAGACTGAGGGCTGAAAGGGCACGATGCCAGTTGGTCCAGAAAATATTTAGTAGAATCAGATCTCCTGATCCTTCCAGACACCTTGTGCCATCACACAGGATGGTGCTCAGAGCCTGCAGAAACCACCAGGAGAAAATCCCACCAATCTTAGCTCATAGGGTGTTTAGTCCTGTTCCTAAATCCACACATCAGCGTCAGGCACTGTAAATTGCTGGAATATCCCAGCCTGGATATCCAGCAAAGAGATGCTCTTTCCTTGTACATCGACAGCCACTCTCAGAGAGGCACCACTGGGACGTGACACCACTGAAGCACACCTGGCTGATGAACATTTGTGGTGAATTAAACCCCCACTGCCCTCCTGTTTTCCTTACAAATGTCCCATTAGGATCCGAGCAGCAGTCACAGTCAAGAACGCAAAGACAATTATGCGCTGGAATTTAAACAAACCATTAATTACCAAGACACTCTGGCAGATGATGGCTCCAACAATGCTTATTACAAGAACCTTCATCAAGTTATCTGCTCTTTCATGTAAGCAGAGGTAACGATCTCCACTGAGATGAGAAAAATAATTAAAAACCATATAATAAGATGTTTTATTAATGACACGCATGTCTCCATCGCTCCAAGGAAATTGGGCAATCCGTTCCTACACCACAGCTCTCCATCAAGGGTTTATATTTACCATCACTTTAATAGTGACTTGCTAAAGTGCTCTCCCATTCCCTTGGGTTGGCTCGAAGGAGGAAGGGACAAAGGAAGGATTTATTTATTAATTGCACCCATTGAGGACCAGTCCTGTGGCACAAAGCAGGGTAAAAGAGGAATAGAAAAGAGCCTTGCAAAGAGCTTAGCTCACAGGTCTGTTTTAAAAGAAGGGTTTCAGTAATGTAATGACAAATGCAAAGTACTTGAGAAAATTATCTCCAGGAAAAATACTTCCTTCAAAAACAAAACCAAAACCAAACAAACAAAAAAACCCCAAAACAAAACCAAACAAAACAACAACCAAAAAAAAAAAAAAAAAAAAAAAAAGAAAAGAAAAGAAAAGAAAACAAACAAACAAAAAAAAAACCAACCCAACTTGGTTTCCCTCTACAAATCTAGGTTTGACCTCAGCTGAGCTGGTGTCAAAGGCTTTCAGTGGGAGCAGGAGCAGATCCATCAGGGAATTTGCAAGTTTTGGTGAACCTGAGCTCAGTGACAGGCCTGCAGAGCACAGCCCTGGGACACGAAACTCATTTTCACTGCCCTTCACAGAAAGCATGAGGTTGACATGTCTGAAAACTGAGGTCCTGTCTCGATCTCTGACCAAACCCTCCACAAGACAAGCTTTTCTGGCCTGCTCTGCCAGCTCACCTCGAGGACAGGAGCACACAGGAGCATCCGCTCCTCCCACCCTCAGGCTGGCACCGAGGAGATGACTCACCAAGGTGCTGAGCACCTTCTCCCTTCCCACTGAGCTCTAATTTACTTAATCACCACAGATTAAAGCCTGTCTAATTAAGGACAGGCGTTAGATCTGATGGGGACTCCGTTCCTGTGCTGTTCACACACTCCCTGGCTGGGCAAGCCCCATGTCCCTCACCTCGTTTCAGGCTTTCAAACGGAAATGTTTTCTTCCTCTCCCAGCAGAAGTTCGAAGTGTGCGTTTCACCTGAAAGAAGAGGGTATAAATGAACCTATAAAAAGTGCTTTAGGTCCCAGAAATATTTTGGAGGAAACTTTTTCTCTGTCACAGGTGTTTACATCCACGGGCCGGGTTCCAGCAGGGATTCAGAAGCTTATGAGTGGGCTGAAGAAAGAACAAAATATTGCTGTGAGGGATACAGAAGGAAGCTCACTTGTCACATGCTCCAGCATGACCATAGCTCTACATGGAGACCAGAGAGGACCAGGAGCCTTCTCTGTAAGGACTGCATTGCTCTGCTAAGCTGAGCTCTACTGCAGGCACAGCCCCAAGTGATGTGGCACTGAAATCAGTCCTGCCTCTCCCACTTATTGCTGTGTAGCCTTGAGTAAGTCACTTAACCTCCTTTAGATGCACACTGTACAGCTAGGGGGGCATGGATACTCCCTTTCTGCCATCTTTTGGATGATGGGATTGTGAGGTATGGACACATATCTGACATTTGAATAAATGATAATAGCAATATTTAGCTTCTCTAAAGCACTTAAGCACAATCAGGTCTTGAAGTGTTTTCTAAAAGATGTAAAATTTTATTATTCTTGATTGGAAAATAGGGCCTCAACCCTGGCAGGAGCGTCTAGAGATGACCACAGCACCTTTCATTCATGTTGTCTTTGAAATTCAGCCAGCAACTGAAGTGCCTGACAGGATCACCCACCTGTGGTTCCTGCCTCTCATTTATCAGTGCACATTCACTTCTCCCTGACCTCCAGGAGAGCTGTGTGCCTGCTTAGTTTACAAACAGGCTTCAGTAGGCATTTGCTGGGCTGGCTCACTGGAGAAGCTCAAGTTTCACTTCCCAAAATGATGAAGCACTTGTTTAACAGTTGTTCAGCTGGATGGTGCCGTGAAGTTATTTAACCCTGCCAAGGTTTCACTGTGAGAAAAGACAAAGTAGTTGAGGACTAGTGTGATCAGGGCCTTTCTTTTTTTTTTTTTTTTTTAATTATTATTATTATTATTGAAAAGTGAATAATTCCAACAGAAGAAACCTAACACTGGGGTGTGCAGCACCCTGAGCATCACAGCTGCCCACCCTGGCACTGTCATCGTGCGGCCAATACGGCGCTGAAGATCTGCAAAGGGTCTCCTGTCGTAACAGGTCACAAAACGATGTGCCAAGGGCTTCCCACGGGTCTCACAGCTCCCTTCCAGCACAGGTTGGGTTTGTAGGAGGCAGAGCAACCAGCAGTGTCAGCTTTCTAGTGAGAGAAGAGACCGCTGCAGGGTCAGGCCGGGAAACAGGGTGCTGAGAGCACCGTCTGTGCTGCCAACGCAGCGACAACGAGGGAGGGAGAAATGGTCTGTCAGCGGGGGAGAACACGAGCCCGAGGCCAAAAGGAGGGATATCTGCCCCAGAAGATGCAGGAACTCTCCCCCTCAGCAGACCCTGCAGGATCACAGCCCCCAGCAGCTGGAGGTTTGGGCGCTGCAGACACCCAGCACCAGCAGTGCCCTGAGCCCCGTGCAGGGAGCTGCACACTGAGGTGGCCACGGTGGCAGCAGGGACATTTGCTCCTCCCCAAAGCCCATCATCCCACGTGTGCCACAGAGAGGCCCCAGATCTGTGGGTGCCTCGTTGGGATGCCAGGCCATGCCAAAACAAACCCACATCCTTTCAGAGCAGGGAAGGGAACAGCAGGGAGTACACGGCTGCGTGTGACCTGGATGACACGAGTCTGCAGGCACAAATTACACACTTTACAAGTGACATTTGCTGTCATGGGGGGAGGCTGGAGTGAGGCTGTTTAGAATTCAACTGAACTCTGCCTGGAAAGAGGTTGGCACGTGGTCTTCTGTCCTTTTTCACCCCCCAGGGCAGCACTACAGTGTTTCTAGGAAGGAAGTCCCTCTCCTGCTCCCAGATTTGGCAGTGGGTTTTGCTGCAGGAGTGGGATTCAGTGAGTAGTGGTGCCTTAGCACTCTTTTGTGGGGTGTAGTTCAAGTCTTTCTCTTGTTTCCAGCATCAAGGGACCTCTCTATCATTCATTCTCAAATCCCACTGACCTCAGGTATCCTATATGCCGGCCTTTTTAGCATCTCTCCTGTGGGATATGAGGCCAAGATCATGACCAGAGAGGTTAGTCATGATGTCTGGACCCACTCTGAAGGAGATGAGACCACCTGCTAGCCACACAATTACCTCTTGGCCCCCTCTTCTGAACTCTTCCATTGCCTATTCTAAGCCATTGAGCAGTTTCAAAGGGGCAGACAGAGAAGACTCATTGTCCTACTCCAAAATCTGGGATAGAAGAACACATTCCGAAGAAAGTAGTCAGAATGCTGCAAGAAAGGCATCTATTCAAGCAGCTGTCAAAATTCAGCATTGCTTCTACCAGGAGACCTTACTAAGATCTCTGCAGTGCAATCCCCTCCACTGAGAAAGTCCTTTCCTATTTTTCTCTAGAAATGGTGAAAAAGAACTTACCTTTTTTTTGCTGAATTCACAGCTTCAATCCATTTTCCAGATAACTCAAGACATGAAAGCCAAATGAATTATTGCTCTACCTGTCTCTGTTTCCTCAGGAAATGCTAACAGCAGTCCTGTGACTAAATCCATGGGATATTCTCTCTCCAGTTTTCTGGTCTTTCTGAATCTCTTTGTACACACACACACTTGGATACACAGTTAAACTCTCCCATTCAGGAGTGGCTTGCACATCACTTTGATTTGTTGTAAGATGGCTGTGCCACGATGATGTTATTAAGTCAGTTATCTCATAACACAAAATTACTTAATAATTTGCTCCATTTGTCCTCATTGACGGAAACAATGTGCTCAACCTTGTGTTATCTCAGTTCTTAAGGATTTGAAGCAATCCATCAAGGCCTCGAACAGCTCCAGCTCTTTATTTTATCAATGGGAAGATCAGAATATGTGACTCACTGCAGTGCTGAAGGATCCTTCAATTTACTGAAGAGAAACGGGACATAAACTGAGCCAGGCAAATTCAGATGAGACAATTACCAGTCACAGGGAAAATCTATCAGAGGAATTGTGGGACTGCCTATCTCCTGAAGATGCAATTCTTCTGATTAATGTCTCTATCTACAGGGAAAAGCCAACACTCACCCCTATCTTGCTGTGCTCCTTTTAGACCCTGTAGAGATCCAGTCTGTGTGGCCAGGAGAGCCAAAGGGTAATTCTTGTCTTCCCAGAGGGCACATCTAAAATTGGGCAGATGAATCACGTCCTTGGAGTGCACCTTTCCTACCACCTGTGGTAAAGGGAGCTGGGAGTGGCCATGTTAGATATAACTACATTCTAAATGTCTGGTTAGGAGAGATAAACTCCAGCTTTGGTGGTCAGCTCAGTTTCCAAACTCAGTGCCTAGTGCTCTTTGGATGTGTTGGGTATCTGCCAGCATACCTGCTGGTAGACATGATAAAAGTCCCATGAAGACCTTCATCTCTTTGGAATTTGATGTTATCCAGACCTGAGCCTCCTTTAAGTCCTTTGTGATTTTTGACATTGCAGATCCCACAGGTGTCCATGGTACATTTGCCGGTCTGGGATAGGCTGGAGCATCACACAAATTAGAAGATGCCAATGCTTAGAAAACTGAGCCTCTCCTAATGCAGCCAACAGAGTTGTTCTTCTGGCCAAATGAATCACTCCCTGGGGTCCCATGACTGGACTGACAGGCACTCTTTGCTCACGTGGACACCACTCTGCAGGCACTCTGCAGGAATTGAGCTGCCTCCATCTCTGAGCTGAACTCTACCCTTCATATCATGCAGGGAGCTCAGCTCCCTTGTCAACACATCTCTGTCCCACACTTCTTGAGGGTCTTGGGGGTATCTTGGCCAGCTTTCAGCAGCTGGTCCACGAGGCAGGGAGCCTGTGGGCCTGCATCATTTCCTGCCAGATTTGTGTGGATGCCTCAGATTCTCACACCATCTCAAAAAAAACCCCCACCCCCTACACCTCCATTTAGGCAACTGAACAGTGCCCTGTATGTTCCCCAGGAATAGATGCCTTGCTCAAAAATGCATTGCTGGACACATTGCAGGAATATGGGGGTGGATTTTTGTGGCCTGTGTAAAAAACTGCTCAGACTCAAAGAGTTTGTTTCTGGCCATAAAGTTTCTAAATGCTCCTTACCTATGGTCCAGGATGTTTGCTTTGCTCAATTCATTGGTGTAGGCAAGACACTTCTCCCATGCTTTATCACGGGATCTGAAAGGGTGAGTGATTTATTTGAATTATCAATGTTTATTCTATCAGTGGGAACACTCTGTGAAGTTAAAACATAGTCAAACAAGACGCGCTAGGACAGAAAACCGCAAGCTGCATTTCATGCATGGCCATAAACAAGCTCAGCTTATCAGAAAAACAGGTCCAAATGTGTCAGGGGCCAGAGCAAGCTCTTGATTACACAGCACTGAGCCCACAGCCAATGTGACTATTGGCCTCTTTTCCGAGGAGCAAGTTATAATCCATGTTGGCGTGTGTGAAATAAGGAATTGGCGGCACTCATTAAGAAAGAAAAGAAACGGAAAACCATGAAAAGGAAAGTAGCTTTACTGGTATTTCCAGTGGTGAATCATTGGCATTCAGGGCTGTGGCCAGGTTAGGGCGAGATGACATCTAATTTGGGTGCCCAGCACTGACAAATCCGACTAGTTAAAAATGCTAATCCTCTTCCCCTGGGAGCAGAGGGGGAGGAAGGTTAGAGCTCTGCTGCTGCAAGGGATTCCTTTTCTCCACCCTCCCCAGGAAATCCATCCCCCTTTCAAGCTCCTCACTTCACCCTGGCCAGATCCCAGCACTCTGCTCCCAGCCCCACAGACCATCTTCAGCCATAAAGGCTTCTCTTAAGATGTTCAACCCCTCCTTTCCCAGCAGAGAGAGAAAATCCTGGTTGTTTGGAAAGCAATGACAATATTCTCAGAGAGTGCAGGGAAAGTAGAAGAGGGATTGAGAATTTTCACCATCTTCCTGTGTCTGAGCCCTTACTGGTCTAGACTGGGAGCAAACTCTGGCCTCTCCCACCAGCAGTGCTTTCCCTATAAAAATAGGAGTTTCCAAAAGAACAAGTTTTCCCTAAATATTCCTGGCAGGTGTTTCACCATCAGCCTCTCTGTGGACAAACCTGCTACTGGTCCCTCCACTAAAACCACAGCAAATGAGGTCTGGAGAACAAAACTCGAGATGACAGGGAGAGTCTCAAAGAAAAAAGAAGGGAGGAACAACAAAACCCAGAGCAGATGCATAATCAAGTGAACCAAAAAGCTTGTCCGACGACTGTGTGACAAATCTGCCCGTCTGGGATGCGAGAGCAGAGAAAGTGGCTCAACAAACCACGCAGGGGCGTGGAATTCAGCACCTTACAATGAGTCACTGAGGCCAGGACTTGTATTTGGGGTGTCTGGGAGTGGAGAGGACAACCCAGTGCTGCCTGAAGTGCTGTGTTCTCTGGGGAGATTCCTGTTACCTGGCTGGTCCAGCACTAGAGGGTAACAGTGAGTCAGTCAGGCTGCTGGGCCACGTGGCTGGGACAGGTCTTGCTGGTTGGAGATGGAGGGCTGTAAGTGGTGATCCCAGGGAGATCAGAGCAGGCAAGAGCAAACGAAGGGGCAGGTTGCACTCCCCTCACTGGCCTTGCTATAGGGCTCTTGTGGGGCTGGGTTGCACCAAGCACAGAGCAGTGGGGGCGCTGGGGGGGGTGTCCCTGTGCACTGGTGGGAGAAGAAATGAGGTGGCACCAGAAATGGGTCTCTGAGCATTGATGGAGTGCAGGGCTGTGGGGTGGGAGCCGAGGGAAGGGGATAATGAGCCTGGTGGAAGGTGCTGCCTGCCCCACACAGGATGATTTTGAGCAACTCCCTGCTTTGTTTCTGGGTGCAGAGCAGGAGGTGCACCCGCAGAACTCCACGTGTTACTCTCAAAGCCGGGGTTGCTCGTCTTCAGCAGCCAAACTACACACTTTGGAACACATAATGTAACAGAAGCCCAGAGTAAAGTGTAAACCCACAGCTTGCTGCTGCTTCAGTTCAGGACCTCATCTTCTGGACATGGACAAGCAGAGCCCTGGCAGCCACCTGAGCTGTCTGTGATGGCAGGAGCCAGACCTGTGCCCGTGTCAGTTGGCATCGAGCCTGAGACCTCATGTGCATGCAGAGCACAGAGCAGAGCAGCTCTTCTTAAACAGTGCCTGCACTCCCAGAGGGGCTGTGCCCAGTCACACATCGCCCGGTGAAGTTGTGGTGAATTATTTTTCCCTTAAAGCTCCAATATTGTTTGAATCCTTAATCAAAACTGTAAAGCCTAGGAGAAGGTCCTCTAGTGATTGAAGTTGGGTATCTAGTGGTTAGAAAGGAAGAGCAGTCAGGACTCCTGGGTCCCATTTTTAAATCTCCCACTGACTCTTTGGGTGACCTTGAAGAAGTCAATTAATTCCTGTCATTTTCCAGGCAGGTAAAAATGAGGAAATAATTCTTCCCTAGTTCGCTGGGGGATTGTGAGTGTTAATTGTTTGCAGGGCACTTTTCTCTCCCCAGGTGAGAAGTAAAGGACTTTTTCTATAGCATGCCTGGAGGAAGGCTGAAGTTTGGCATGGAAAGCCACAAACACTTCAGGACTGAGGCTGCAGCACTCTGCACCTCGGGATCCAGCTCTCCCCAGGCCACCCTGCCCCAGCCTTTCATCAGCTCTGGAGGCTGATGCCTCTTTGCAGTTGTGTTGTGGAGACAGAAGCAATGAGCACGAACCAGCTGCCTCCATCCAGAGCCACTCACATCCCTCCAGGCTCCCAGCTTTGGCACGTTTGCTGATCCTCACCAGTAACGTGCTGATACCTCACGAATGGGGGATGCATCACCAGCTGGCAGCCTCTCAGAATCCAGCCACAGCCATGAAGTCCCATCTGGGCTATCAGCTGCTTCATGGGGCCTACCAAAAAATCCCTTAGGGACTTGGCTTTGTTTTGAAAGTGGATGTTCTCATGAGTAGAATGAGGTGATCCCTTTTCCGGGGTGCTCTGTTGAGGTCAGCCGTGTCAGGCCACGCCAGCCTGCCCTGGTGTGCAAACAATTGCTGTAGGGAGGGATCTCTGAGTTTATGAAAGTGTAAGTTTATTTTTGCCTTGAAGGGAAGCTTGCCACTGCCCTGCCTGCAGAGCTGATCACTGCACAGGTTTCCCTGGGCAGAAGAGAGGACGAGGAGCTGCCACCCGGGAACCCCAACCAAATTAACCTACTTACCAGGCTGCTCTCCTCTCTGCTCCAGGAGAGCGGCTGTTTGTTTGCTTTAGGCCATTTCTGGGCAAGCAGTAACCAGAGATGAGCAAAATGCAGAAAATTTCTGCTCCCATGGGAAATTTCAGCCTTTCAGAGGTCGGTCTGCATCCTAAATCAGGCCACTTCAGCAAAATGAAATTCGGGTTGAACTCACTTGAAGCAGTCGGTTTCTCCCTGGTGAAAAGGTAAAATCTGGAGAAAGAAGAGGGGGAGGAAAATGAGGGAGATTTTCTTTTACTTACAGGAAACTTCCTTTTATGAGAAATTGTATTTTTCACTTGTTCCAGTCCCAAACTGCTCCAGAACTAATGCCAGGAATTCCCTCATCTATTTATACTCAGTTTTGCTGTCTGGGTCGTATTGTACCTGGCATTTGCTGTGACATATGACTGTGTTGCAAATAATACCGGGAACATTTACCTTGTGGAAGTATCATGGAGGGAAGGTTTCCAAGGGCCCTTTGTCAACCTGCTGCCACCGCCCTGCAGGGACCCCAAACCCTGCCAGCAAAGGTCCAAAGCCCTGTGGCTTTTTGAACGCTGCAGCTGTAACAGCGTGGGTATATTTTGGGGGGGGGATAAATGCTCTTTCTGGTGAAAAAAAAAACCAACAAAAAAAAAAAAAAAGCAGCAACACTGTGAATTTATGTCAGTTTTGTCAAATGAATTCATTTAGAATTTAAAAACATAAGTTGCTTGAGACGGATTTCACTATGAAATGTCTCTTTGTTCAGAGATTTCCTTTCACTGTGGTTTTCTTCTTAACGTGAAAAATGCTTAAAAGTGAGCTGAAATGTTTTCTCCGGGATGGAGAGAAACTTTTTCATTAGATCAGGAACAATACAGACGTGTGTAATTATCTTGCAGCATCTCCAGCAAAACAAAACATCTCTTACTCACCTCCTTGTAATCGAAAGCATCGTGGGACACCCTGCGAAAACTGAAGCCGTTTGCAACTGGCTTGAATCCAAACAAATAACTCTTAACTGAAACTCCTGTTTTTACACAAGGAGCCATGAAGACATTACCATAATAAAGATCTGTCGGAGCTTACTTTGGGGGACAACAGCCAAGTGGTGGTTCTGTATCTAATCTCATCAACACCACTGTAATTGCAAGGAAAATCAGGTCTGTGGATTGCTGTTTCCCTGGTATTAAGTTAATGCCAGCGTGAGACAGACCAGATCCGGGATGAAGTTCAGCTGATTGCATGTAAATGTCTGAATTTGAGTTCCCTCTGCAGTCACAGGAATCTAGCTATGACAGTCCATGGTGTCTGGGGAACAACTCACTGAAAGAGGTGTCAAAAACAGTTTGGCTAAACCACACCTCCAAAATGCTGCAAAAACAGCCCAGCTCTGATGGAGACACTGAAGGTGCAGATGTGCAGGAAGGGACGCAGGTGCCTAAATACAGTCATCTCCAGCCCTTTGAGGTGCCCTGCTGTATCTCACCTGCCTTCTAGTTGCCACTCCAGAAGGACTCAGGTCTTGCACAGGTCCCATGTCCTACCTGCCAGCCTCCTGTCTCTGCTGACATGGGGCATCTAAAGCAGTACCTGATCACTGACTCACTCCCCTGAAGTCGCACGAGGTGAAAGTCATTCCCAGAGTCCTCAGGCTGGCAGGAATTGGAAATACACCGTTTGGAAGCGCTCCTGATGGGCCTGTATTTCCAAAGATTGATCACGTAGCAGCAACCTGCAGCATGACAGCCCTGCCCGGAATTTCGGGAGGTTGCCCAGATGAGTAAGTCAGTCTCTTGTTACCTTACACAAGACACAGGGCAGAGGAGGCATTGCTGTGGAGACTGCATGGTGCTTTCCTGGAAAGTCCCTGCTTTAACCTCCAACCTCGTGTCACCTTCTGTATAATCATTTCCACGATTTTCCTGCTGACAAGTCACACCTCTTGCTCTGGGGTGGGCAGGGCTGTGCCAGACTGCTCCCTCTCTTTGCAGAGGCAGAGCTCCTTGCATCATTCTAGGAAGCAGGAGATTTACACCAGTGGGATTGCACAATCATCCCAGATAAGAGGAATATAACATGTCAGCAGAGTCTGTGTCTTTATCGCTGTAGGAAGGACATATAGGAACACTCAGATCTCTGTGGTGTTGAGAGAAAAAAACATCCTTCTGAACATGAACATTGCCTGAACATGAGCAGTGCAGAGTGGGCTGCACCGTTTGACCAACAGCCCCAGTGCTGCTTATCTGTGATTAGACCAGAGCTGGCACTGCTTTAAATCACACATTTCCCTTTCCCTGTCATTTATAATCAATGGAGGTATTTTATGTTGATATAGCATCACAGTGTGTTATATGGCATGATCAGGATGCAGCCCCCATGTTCTGCAAGTAGATTGACTCATGAGGACATCATAGAATAAGGGTGGTTTGAGTTGGAAGGGACCTCAAATATCATCTAGTTCCAGTCCCCTGCCATGGGCAGGGACACCTTCCACTAGACCAGCTTACTCCAAGCCCAGGTACGCTCCAGGGCAAGAAAATTGTGAAAGCATGACTTCTGCAAAGGGCCATGTGTGCAGATCTTTTAGGGACCAAATTCACACCCTACCTCGGAAAGAACGCAAATCCATCTCCATAGGTGACTGACTGGAGGGAAAATAGACTGAACACAGGCTTGATTTTAAAATCCTGAGGCCCAAGGAAAACTAGACTGTGAATCTGAGTCTCTCTAATCAAATCTGGATGTCTCAGATGTAGATGTATAACTCTGAGCTGATTTGCTAGACCCCAGTAGAGTCCATGAAGGCAACCAGGGTCTTTGAGCCATAACCCAAATAGGGCATGTCTTGCAAATGTCTACTTTAGGATGAGGTACATTGCTGGACAGTAAAGGGGGTCCAGGATAACAACACAGAAATAAATGTCCACATTGCAGATGTCTGAGGTTAAGAGAGATGGATCTTACCTTGTAGCAGCACCTGTGAGCCCAAAACAGAGAAAAGAATTTAAACAGACAACAAGAGTCCCCAACACCTTTGTGTTCTCTGTCCTTTACCTTTCAGAGCAGTGGAGGAGAGGTGGCAAACAGCACTGGGCTCTTTGTTGCTTTGGATCCAGGTGACAAGGCAGTGAAACAGGACTTGCCAGAAAATCCTCTAAAAGTATCCAAAAGGTTGCTTACTTTAATTACCAAGGCCAGAAGGGGGTATGGAAATCAGCAAGGGCAGAACCAGGGATTCACACCCAGAAATAACAACCTTGATATTTAGTCCACTGAAATAAACAGAGTGGGCTGGCTATGGGATGAGAAATAGTAACCTTTTAAACCATTTTAATGTTTCTCTGGAGATTATAATGAGAATTGTGGAATTACAGGATGAGATGAAAGTTTCTTATTTGCCAAATTAAAGAGAGGTTTTAAGGCTTTCCTGGAACTTCATCCAGCTTCAAAACACAGTAGTCCAAAACTGAGCATCACCCAGACTAACCACAGTCCCGGCCAGAAGAACAGATCTAAGAGTACTCTCTCTGAGCACCAAGTCCCAACCGGTGGGAATATTTCCATCCACTTCTCTGGCTTTTGGACACATGTGGAGCTTTTTCCCCTTAGATGCAGACGATCTTAGACCTCTGCCTACAGCTGCTAATAGAGGCAGTGTTTGCCTGTCTGCATTCCAGAGCTAATGCGCATTCCAGCCCTTGTGGAGGACTTTGCCTCACCTCCAATGCGCAAGGTCACTTCACCTTTGATCCCGTGCGTTAGTGTAAGGCTACCCGAGGAGGAGGGCTGTGGAATGACTCAGCAGCTCCTGCCTGCTCTGTTTCTCCCTTTAAGCGGATTTTTTGCTCCAGTGGAGCTGCTCTCAGAGTGGCTGAAGCTCACACGCCCGATCTTGGAGGCAGCGAGAGCGCAATTATCCAGCAGGTGTAAAGACAACGAATGCCAGCCTGGGTGTGGCTCAGGCAGGGGGATGTGTGGAATCACTGCTGGCATTGCCACAAGAGAGGAGCATCATGCAACAACAAACTGTCACATGCCAGCAGGGCATCCGTGTCCACCTGGCTCACCTCACAGCAGGAGAAGGGCACCGTGATTTGGGGGCACTTGGGGATGTTTGGTAGAAGTTTGACGAGCCCTGTTTGTGTTGTTAAACACCAGCAGTGACTGTCGCTCCTGAGTGTGTACCAGACATTTAAGATGGTAAAAAGTCACAAGATAAGTAAGCAGTGGAATAACAAATTGAGGGGAAGGCTTAGAAGTAGCACACAGACCAGGTATGTCAACTGCTTCTTAGCCTCCCAGTGCCCCCTGTGGGAAGGGGTCTGTCCACCTGTTGTAGAATCATGGAGTGGTTTGGGTTGGGAGGGACCTTAAAGATCATTTAATTCCAACCCCACTGCCATGGGCAAGGACACCTTCTGCTAGACCAGGTGGCTCCAAGCCCCATCCAACCTGGCCTTGAACACTTCCAGGGATGAGGCATCCTCAGCTTCCCTGGGCAGCCTGTGCCAGGGCCTCACCACCCTCATACTGAGGAATTTCTTCCTAACATGTTATTTATAATTTTCTTGTTTCAGTTTAAAACACGCTAGAGTCAGCATGCAGCTCGACAGCCCTAGGTGGGCCACCACAAGGACTTCAGCAGTCTTGCCTAGAGTCCTGCCTAGTTTTCCTTGACTCCACGTCACTGGCACTCTCACAATCACTACCACTATTAAAGTCCCACTGATTGCTGGCCAACACACCACCACATCACACAGCTCTATTCAAACCCGTTTAGGAAGACGTGGCTCTGGAGACACAACAAGTACCCCCAACACACCTGCTGCATTAGTTCTCCCTGAATTTCAGCCATCATTAAATGTACACTAATTAGTACTGTTGGGAACCCTTGAGAAAAGCACGGACAAACACTAAGAAACTACTTAATGCCCAAAAGCATAAAACATCTTGGCTTCAGCTGGTTTACGCTGTATCTCAATATCCAACTTACAGCATAGGGCACAAAAATAGCTTCCAAAAACATTATCACTTTGTTCTAATGGGCTAAATTCAGCCCTGAGGGGCTGTAGAAATTAATGGAGTTTGGCCCAACATGTGGTTAATGAGGATGGTCTATTTCAAGCCCATAAGGTACCACATTTCTGCCACTACAGATTGGCTGGGAATAATTCACCTCTTCAGAGACACTGTATTCACTTCCAGTCCTGGCTATGTTTGCTCTAAATAGAGGCAGCAAAAATAGACATCAAAACCAAAAACATTTCTTTCAGACTCCGAATGCCTCTGGCTCTGATTTTGATCTTGCATGCAGTAGAAGCTCAAGTGAGTGGAGAGGTTTATTTCTCATTTGTGGCAGTAAAAATGAACTGGGCCCATTATGTTCAACACCGCTTTAGGATGCAGAACATTTAAGACTGTAACTAAACACTTAAAAATCGTTAATTAGATTAAACAAGGCTACCCTGTACTTCTGATCTCTTCCTATGGATAATCTCTTTTCATCTTTTGATGAAGTTTCTAACTTTCCTGCCCATGCAGCCAAATCCTCCTCTCCAAAAGTCCTTCTCAAAAACTTCAGAATCAAACTCAACTTCCATCAGATTTCTAGTTCTGCATGAGCTTGTCCTCATCTCTACGAGGCCTGTACACCCATGCTCACCTATCCAGACCAATACGTGTTTACCTGTAAGAGGAGGTGCATAAGGATGTTTTCTTGGAGTCTGCACTGCTGCTCCTCCCTTTTGCATATTGGTCTTTGCCCCCAGTTTGAACTTGACCTTTACGTCTTTGCTGCTGTTTGTTTTGAAACAGGGCAAAGCCACAGAGGCTCAAAATATACTCTACATTCTTGTATCCAAACTCTCCATTGTGCCTTGTTATTTTCCACAAACACTAAAAAAAAGCAGAATGCTCCAGAAAGTACTAAACTGCAGTTCAAGTGGTGTCAGACCTTCCAAACAGTCTTGTCATTTCTAAGGTGGATGATTTGTGTAAGAGATCTCCCATCTTCTCTCTCTGTTTTACAACTTATCCAGGCTATTCGTAGCTGAAGAGGTAACTGAAGAAGGATCTCCCCAGAATGCCTGAATTCAGCTTCAAAAGTTTCAGCTACACCTCCTTTCGGGTGGACTTAATTGTGCCAGGGAGCATTTTATGGTCCAGAAGGAAACTACCAGCATCTGGCTGTATCCATGGTATCAAAGTCCTTCGGCCTCCAGGAAACTCCAGCCACTCCAGGAAAGAGTGACTTCATCCAAACTGCTTATGGGGAAAGATTCCCCATCCATGTGAACTTCCCAACAGTGACTGGAGACTGTTTGGGATAGCGCTGGTTGGCCCAAGCCAAAAATCGTGCCACAAATCATTCTAACAATAGAAGGCAAATTTCAGAGGCTCAACACTGTTTCACTATTGTAGATGTATCCTTTAAAACCTTCCCATCATCACCAAAAAAAAAGGGACTGGATTAATTTTTTTTTTTTTTTCTGGACTACTTGCTTTCAGCTTATGAGTTGTTCTCCTTCTCCTGGAAAGAAACCATAAAGTTCCCTGCTGATAAAAGCTGTGCTGAGGCAGAGCACGTCCACCTCTTTCCTTTGGGATAAGCTCGTGATTTCATTCCTGTGGCTCATAAACTTAACTCCTCAAACTTGTTGACTTCCAGCAAGACAAAGGTGGGATTTGGGATTGTATGTATGGGCTCCTCTAGACTACAGCCATGTAGAGGAGGACTTTCCAAGGAGGCTGAGGAAATCAGTGCCCAGCTCTCTGGTCTTCACTGGTACAGACAGTACCTCCCATCAGCACCACTCCACATTCCAGCAGAAATGAAGGGGAGGATAACCAAGTTATTATGTTTGGTCTTTCCCCACCTCTGAACACAGCCCATTAATTACTTGGATCACAAGAAATAAAGAGTGAATTTGAGATTCTCATCTACTTAGTCACCTGTTAACTTCTGATAAAACTGAGCTTTGTCTTCTTATCTCTCCTTGCCAAACAAAGAGGCCAAGGCCAGCAAGTGAACCTCATCTTTCACACTACCCACCCAATCCAATCAGTCACGTATTGTGGTTGATCATTACATTCTCTAGATAACTACTTGCCCTTTATTCTACGATGTAAAAAAATGTTTGGTGCACTAACCAGCTAGTGAGAAAGAGGAGAAAAGAAAAAGTTCCACTGATATCACATCTTTGTTATCAGTTTCATTGGTGTAAAACTGGCAGTAATTTAGCAAATTTATTTGGTCCATAATCAGATGGAATAACTTGTCTCTCTGGAATGAAAACAATCCTTATCCTCAATATGCACCCATTATACCCCATTATACACATATTCTCCAGGATTCATTGTAATACAAAAGTTTCCCAGTGAACAAACTTTACCATTTTGTTTTTTATCATTAGGATTTGTGAATCGTTAAGATATGAAGCTAGTCTTCCTTCAGGGGGTTCTGACCCCACTCACTCCATTGCACAATTCAGGTTAAAGGCCCAGCCCTTCCTCCTGGATGCTCTGTGTTTCTTGGGAACAGTCTCTCAAATACAAATGTTATCAGCTCAGTTTTCCTGGCCAATGTATCTGTTTGTTATCTATCAGGCCTCTCATTTGGGAGATGCTGGGACTTTCTTGGGAACAGGCTGACATCTCTAGCCTGCACTCTTTGGAGCCACAATTCCTAACTGGTCACCAAATCTAAGGGAAAATGGAAATTTTGAAAATTTTGCCAATTGCCTTCAGAAACATCACTAGTGATTCTGAAAATTTCAGCTTTGGACTGATGCCCCCCTGGTGGAAAGGCCTGAGTTCATTTTGTGGTGGTGATAAAATTTTGCTCTCATTTCTAAGAGTGCAGTTCTGGAAGCAGAGTTAGTTCCTACAACCATTTCCTTTAGCTAATGGTAGATTTACACACGTATAAAAGACTACAACCTTTCTCCCACCTACCCCAAAGCTTTGGCACCACGAGTATTTGTAGCAAGCCATCACCCTGTAAGACAGGAAGGCAACTTCAGAGACTGAATGGTTGTCAAAGAACTGGTTAGTTAAAAGGGTGGTTGATGTTCTGAAATACTGAGTGGTTAACAACATGTCAAGTGGCTGTTGAGAGAATGCTCATATTTACTCAGAGGTCAATTATTCACTCATATATTTATTGGTTTAATTTCCTTGTAGTCTGTTTCCTCTATTACATACTCATTATCATCTTCTCATAAGTTTTTCTCCTACAGCTACTAATTATTCTCTATGTTCACCACACACCTTTTGTGCCATATAGATGGGAATATTAATTTCCGCAGAGCAGAGGTTTTTTTTTAATTAAAGCAATGTTATTTAGAAATAAATGCAAAAACCATCAATTAAATTCAGCAAATAAGGAGAAGTCATTAAATAAGAATGCCAATCAAGATGCTGAAGCTGAAATTCAAATGACATCAATCATACTTCTGTTGTTCCAAAACGCTGACTTAATCAATGCAAAGTCCACAGGGCTTCAGTGAGGGAACCATTCACACACAAAGCTTTTTATTTCTCTGGAAATGCAGCTCTGTACCTGGGGCAATCAAACAGCACTTCAGACACCCTGGAAAAAGGTTTGCAGAAGGTGTGTTCCATGCCACTGGCTTCTGAGAAATCAACAGAGGAGACACCTCAGACTCTGCATGGTGTCTTCACTCCTTCACGTGAGCAAGAACAGGTACAACAAACTGAAGCATTTTAAATATTTCACTGAAAATAAGGGCTCAGATTCTCTGGGTACTCAAAACTATTTGTTTCTGAGGGAGACAGTCAAGTGTCATTCTTTTTTCAGTGAGGATATCCCAAGATGCACAAGCCTTTGAGGTCTGCAAGGGAGTGTTTCTGCATCAACCCTTCCCTATTTTGTTTAATCAAACTAGCAGAGAAGGAGGGACGTGGTCACCAATAAACGAGAACTAGATTAAGAAAAATCCCCTCGTGGATCTTACAAAATTCAGTAATTTGGATCTGGGCTTCAAGGGAATGGGGTAAGAAACTTGCAACTCTGGAACCGGGTATCATCAAGTATTTACTTCATACAGCTACGTGTTGCAGTTCATGCTGTAGTTACACATAACAACAACAAAAAAAACCATATAGTGAGCTCCTTGCCAATTGTGTTTGGCCCCGAGCAAGAGAAACTTCTGCAGTAGAGCAGCCTCTTGGTCCAGAGGTTGGATTGTGTCCTAGAGCTATCTCATAGATCTGTTTTCCAGAACCGTGGCCAGACGCACACAACTCCCATCAAAGTAATTGATTGCCCTGTGAGCTTAATACTTCAATAGCCCGGGATCTATAGATCACAGCACAACGCACTATATTGTAATATATGGCAAATTGCATTGAAGTCCGTTGGCATGGTCTAAGTAAGGACCAAAGAGAAGATGGATATTGGAGTCCAGGAAGAGACACGAGGGATATGTTAGAAGCCAGTAGCCAGCTGTGCAGAGTTTAACCTGCCTATGATATTTCTGCGAGGGCTGCAAGCAGAAAATCCCATCCCATTATCTCCAGAGGAGGAGGAAGGATCATGAAGAGAGAAGGGTGAATTATTAAAGGATAGGCCGAGTATGACTGAGAGCTTATTAAAAAGGGAGGAGGATGGGTAAGCGGAGAAACAGCTTGCTGGGCTGGTTCTATTAAAATCTAAGGCCAGATCCTCTGTGTAAATTAGCATAGCTCCATTGGCTCGGGTCGACTGGTTGACTTCTCTGCCTTTATGGCAGTTTACCAGCTGACATTTTAGCCCATTAACTTGAAGCATTGCATGTTTTCCTGGGTGCGTGGTCTTTGTTCTGTCCCCCAATCTTTTTTTTTTTTTTTTTTCCTGCCAGAACTGACAAAATTCTTCAGCTGAAACATCCGAGGAACGACGTCTCATCAAAGATGGACGTTTCCATGGAAATATCTGTTTCAGATGGAATTTTTTTGAGTCTTTCGCAGATAAAATATAAATAACTAGTTGGACAAGTTTTCAATAAATCAAAATAGAAACTTCGCTGGAGAAGCTGAAATGTTGTTTGGGTTGCATTTCCCCTCTGTTTTCTCTAATAAAGAACATACAACGCCTGAAGAAAAGAAATGGCCAAAATGAAAATTTGCTGAAAACTTCCAAGAGGAGATGGAACTTTGTATCGGGTTATTCCCCCACGGATGCCCACATTTGCACCCCTGAGGGCAGAAAGAGAAGATGAAGTGCTGATGGCAGTGAGTGTAAGGCAGAGGAGGGAGAGGGAGAGAGAAGCACTCCTGGTTTCTCTCTGGTTGAGGGCCTTTTCTTTTTTTCTCCCTCTTTCCCTGCTCCTCCCTTCCCACTCCTTGCAGCTAGTGCCTCAGACCGTAATCTGGTGGGAAAAAAACCCAAGAGCAAGCTGTGCCTCCCCTGCACCAGACGCTGCTGATGGAGAGATCCTCTGACATGGATCTGGAGAGTTTTTTCCTTCCTCATTTTCAGCCCTCATTTACCCATACAAAGGGACCGACATATGGGGAAATGCATTCCAGGGGTGAAACTGCCATGGCTGTTTCCCAAAACATGATCCCAAGGAGGAAGAACTGGTTATGGAAGATTATGCCCTGAAAAAATTATGTTAAAAAAATGGATATGTAAAATAAAATGCAGAGTTCTGTTCAAAGACACAGAGGAGTCTGACCGCAATGGCAGCTGCTAACTACATCCCTGAGAGTCTCACTGGGAGTCTCATCCCAAGGATATTAGAGGAGCAGGAAGGCATCGAGGATCCTGGACGTATCCTAACACCTCCACAACTGCTGCTAGTCCCTTACCCCAAAATAGCAGTGCTGCTCCTGGGGGTCTTACCTGGTGTGTGCAATGACAGCCAAGGCTGTGGCTTACAATTCCAAGATACTGTCAAAGATAAAAGACTCAGCTGAGTATTTCCAGAGTTTTACCTTCCATTAACTACACAGAAAGCTCTCTATTTAAGAAATCATGGAGTCACAGATTCATATAATGATTTGGGTTGGAAAGGATCTCAAAGATCAACTAATTTCAATCCTCTGCCATGGGCAGAGATACCTTCCACTAGTCCAGGTTGCTCCAAGCTCTGTCCAACCTGGCCTTGGAGACTTCCAGGGTTGGAGTAGCCACAGCTTCTCTGGGCAACCTGTGCCAGGGCCTCCCCACCCTCACAAGGATGCATTTCTTCCTAATATCTAATCTAAACCTGCCCTCTTTCAGTTAAAACCATTTCCCCTTGCTCCACCACTGTCTGCCCACGTAAAAAAAGTTCCAACAACCAATCCCTTCTTCTGGAGATGTGGGACCAGCTTCCTCGGCGCAGTTCAGAATAGCAAAAAAATTAGGAAGCCTCCTACAAATGGGGAAGGGAGTTTGAGCTACCAGCTGCTATGAACATTTGTAGAGGAATACTTGGGGACTGGGTTGCAAATACACCACTATATTCAACTTTCCAGGAGCCTGAAGTATGTTAGGAAACATACAGGAGAGACCTGCTGGTGGTGTGAAACACCAACCAGAGCAGGGCCTATTCTGACACATGGATGAATAATGTCACGTCATTTTATTGCTGTGCATGAGGTCCCATAAAGAATATGTCGCTTGACTTGATTTTCCCACATAAAGAATAAAAGATATGTTTAAATCATTGCTTAGCTTTAGGCAGCGCTTAGCTGCTGACCAGTGTGGAAATCCCATCTGGAAAAGACATGCAGACTCATCATCACCACCAAAGTGGTTTTCTACAGCAAGTGCTAACGCAAAATGAGACAAGAACTACTTATTTTGGTGCAGGCAAGCTACAGGGTTTTTTTTTTCCATGAGCCTGTTAGTTGAGGTCAGCCAGATTTAAAAAAAAAAAAAAATGGTTTGTTAAATTATAAATGCAATTAAAACCAAAGAGGGTGCACCGGGAGTAGGTGTTATTCAGTGTGTATGAGGGGGTGCCAGAATCTGGCTCTGAATAGTTTTGATTAACAAACCTGGGCCTGAATTGCTGGAGAACTGTTCATTTCGTTAAGCCATTATTCATGGCCTGTGACTGGTCATAAGTAATGTTCTGCATCCTGATGAGAGGATTGAAGCTTACGCTGGCATGATGAATGCCTGACAGCAGATAATGAATAGTGTACTTCCCTCACAATTCACAAATGCTCCAGGGTTTCTGAATTGTAAACTACCAGGCCAACTCACTGAACAAGTACATTGAAATAACATTCCTAAAAGCAGCAGGATTTCAGCTCTTTCTCTATGGGTTAGAGTTTAATTTCCTTAAATCAAAGCAGTACAGGTCAAGCAGGTGTCCCAGAGCTGCTTGTTGGTTTTGTCTCAGGCCCAGGCACTCTGCAAATACTACCCAAGCCCTCAGCCACAAATCCCTCCTTAGGGACAGAGCTGGGGGTTCCCCCCCAGGTCAAAATCCAACTCTCCCAAAAAGTACTATTCCTCCATGACTCCACCCTTTCCACTTGTAGCTGGAGCTGTATAAATACCTATAAGTATAAATACTTGCAAATAACAACCCACACAGTCACATAAATAGCAGCCAATGGAAGGGCAAGTCATTCATTTATTAGTATATTGGCCAACGGACTGTCTTAATTATTTAACTATTCTGGTAAAAGCTAATGCATAAAGAACTTAAATGGTGCGTGGATCTTGCAGAGGGCCCTCAGCCAAAGGAAAATTCAGGCAGTTCAAAGTCTCCCCCGCATGTAAATGGGATGGAGTGCGCTCCTGCTGCTCAGAGCTGCGGGATGACTGGCCAGGGGCAAAGCATTGCAAACGATGCTTGGGCCAAGACACTGCAGCGCTGTTTTCCAGCTTTATCACAGCCCTCTAAATACCAGTTGGGCTTGTACCCAGTCATATACACGTCCCCTAGTGAGCACAATGCCAGTATGCAAGGCAAGTGTTTCACTCACTGACCCAAGGGAAAGTGAAATGTATAATAGCTGCCTAGTGAACCCCGGAGAAAACCACCTGAGAGCGTCGAGATGCAGGTGCTGCAGCTGAGCATCTGACAGACAACCGCGCGCAGAGAACGCTTCCCCCGCGGCAAAAACGAGGGGAAAATCGCTGGGCTCGAGGTATTCCTGCTTCAGAGTTCGATCCCTCAACCGAGCTGAAGGAGCAATTAATTGAATTAACACGGCATCCCAGCCTCCGGAGCACTCCCCACTCTGCGGCTGTGGGAAGTGTGTTGCTGTGGCAGGCCTGCCCACACGTCTCCAGACGACAGTGCCGCAGCTATTTCTTCCTCTCACAGCCCGGTCCTGGCTGCACGTGACAGCCATGGCACTCGTTAGGTTGGTGGCTTGGGACAGGCTGCAAGTTGGGAATGGCTCGAGTGAGAGCCTCAGTTCAGCAGTATCCTGCTGGGATGGCGTCGCCGAAAATAAACAAGGGGAGGTTTTCCACAGACCAGGCCCCGTTTCACACTTGGCATCACACCAGGCATCATGTTTTCACACTTGGCACCTTCTTAACAAACTATTGCACTGTGGTTGCATGAGGGGAAAGCACATGATCTGTGAGTCCTTTGAATCTGAGCTCCTGTATCCCACCGATCCACCCGGGGCTTATGTTTCCGATGGGTGGGGGATAGGACCTGGAATTATGGACTTCGCCTTGCTTCTAGGAGTAGAACACAACTTGTCACACCATATTCCTTCCTATGTCTTTGTTGGGTTGATTTTCAAGATCTTAAAGGATGGCTTCAGCCTCAGACTGGGGAGGGAACAGACCGGGTAGTCCCAACCCTGCCAGAAATTGCCTGTGTAATTGCAGTTGAATTACTCTTTCTATGCTTCAGTTTTCCACAGGAAATTATATTTCCTTTTACACTTAGAACTGTAGATCTTTGTGCTGTGGGTCACTTCCCAATACTATTTGTACAGAATCCAGCGCAATGGGACTTATTTCAACAAGATTATCGAATTTTCTCGATCTCACTATCAAATATTTTTAGTAAGCTCAATTTCATCCTGGTTACCCTATATAAGGGCTTCTTCTTGATGCTTAGACCCTTCTGTTACTCGTAGATCTTTATCAAAGAACATTTTTCATGGCACTTTTACTGGAATATAAATTCTACAGTGAAAATTGTAGGATATTAGTCCAAACTATTTGTGGGTGGCCAGAGTTGGGGAACCAACAGATGGGGAACCAACAAGAACCATTTAAGTGTCCACTGGACTCCCTCTCATTACACAGGCAGCAGAAGGAAGAACTGGAGAAGAGGACAGTACTATTCCCAAGCATAGCCACGTAACTCCTTTGAATCATCCCTGCTTTTCCAACATTTAAGGCTCCTTTTCCCAGCAAACATCACCAAGTTTCTTCACAGAAACTTGAAGTTTCTTCACAGAAACTTCTTCATCTCTGTCAACCAGGTGCTAAAGATCACCCCACATTTGAAATTCTCAGGGGAAAGCCACTAGGATTGAAATGCAGAGAGTTAATACAAGCTTTTCTTTAAGGATTTCCCAATCCCTACACTTTCTTTGGTCCATTTTCCTTTCCTCTGCTTTACCACTTCCTCTGTCTACCCTTCCCCCTCATAGTTTGTGCACAGAATTCATACACATCTAAGGTTTCCTTTCATAAATCTGTCCTCTTTCCCTCGCTCAAACCTCCCCACTTCGACTCTGATTTCTTTACTTACAGCCCCACAGACCACTCCACCACATGAGGAATGCTCTTTCACATTCCTGACACTCTCCTGTTCCACCAGCAGCCGTGTGAACAAAATTTCAATCTCACCATCCAAGTGGAAGCACCAAAGGCTTCAAAGGGAGCCTGTGGCTTCCATGCCAGCATTTTTTTGTGGTAGTCACTCACAGCTACTTAGGTCTAGTATCAGCCTTAACCAACCATGCCACTTCACTTTCCAAAGCCAGCCATAATTAAAAGAAGGCCAATAGACTCTCGATGATGATGCAATGATGTGTTCTCAGGTGCTCTCCTAGGCAAGAGGCCAAAAGCTAAGTTACCATTTAGGCAATTTGAAATGAAAGGCATAAAATTAGGCACTGACTAGAATTTCTCATTGCAATTCTTAATCGTTTTGACTTTTCCAACAGTCAGCAGGTTTTTCTTCTGAGAAGTCCTTTCAAAAAATAAATTAGATGGCTACTTACCATGACTATCAGTTGACTCAGATGACAGGACACTGCACTTACAAGACCTTTCGCATTCCTCACTCCTCATTTTCTATTTCCCAATTAGGCCAGATTCTACTGCCTTTATTCATACTATTGCATTATTTCATAGCTCACACCAGTGATTTCAGCAGTGACTCCTGGGATAAATTACCGTTTCCATGTGCCAAGATGACCTGAAGTCCTTGCCGAGGGCTGTTTCAGGCCTTTGTCATGACTTTCTTATCCCATTTCATCCTCCACAAAGCCAGGACTTTCTCACAGCTCATCAGCTGGTTCCCCCAGAGCTGGTAGACAAACACCTTCCCCTGTTTACTGTGCTTAATGGGAGACCATTAACTGCGTCACTAACGCAGCGTGTATCGACCATCGCTCTTATTAACTCAGCAACCCCACCACGTGCCTATCAGTAAGAAGGTATTTGTTGCCCTGCTTTATATGTGACAGCGGTTGTGTTGGTCAATGCCTCACTGAACCAGGTATTAGGTTAACATTTCCCATCTTTGGACGATAAAACACACGCTTTTAAGAAGGGGTAACAACAATTAAAATGAGAATTCTGAATGTTTAGAAGCATTTAAAAGTATAAACCTCTAAGAGTGATGAGAACATCATGTTCTTATCCTATTTCCCTCCAATGAAAGGCCAGCCAATCACCTTTGATTGCTGTTAAATCCTCCCTGGAGCTGGTGCACTGGGTAGGGCTTAGTTATGGAGCCTCTTGTAAGTCAGTGAGAATCTTTGTAAGTATAAGTCTCAGAATCAATTGCTTTCTAGTCATTGCTCAGGAAAAATATCAAGAGTACAAAGTCAAAATCCTAAAAAATAGGGAATGCCAGACTTAAGATGATCATGACCTAGTCTGGAAAGGACAGGCTGCTACACTCGATGCTATGTAGCCTCAGGGGAATGTGCAGTAACTGGTTACCCCAGTGCCCTATAAAATCTACTCCCAGGCTTTCCACATTTGATATTAATAGGAGTCATAAACAGGCAGAGAACCATAACACGAGATTAGCTGTTGTTATATCTGTTTCAGAGATAAACTATCTGGCAACCAGTGAAACTGAAATGGAAACCAAGCCTCTAGAGCCGCACTGTCAGGAACACTGCAGCAGGATCCTGGAGAACAGAGTGCTCACAATGGGTAACCAGATAAGGGCAGAGCCAGGTTCTGTCCTATTCCACTGCTGTGCTCAAGTGAGGCAGAAGAACAATCAGAAGTGCTGCTACTGCTGTCATATCTCTGTTGTGGTCCCTTGAGGACACAAAATTCCCACCTCTCACCTCTTACCAGTACCAAAAAGCTGTGGAATCATAGGATAATTTGGGTTGGAAGGGACCTTTAAAGGTCGCCTAATTCAACCACCCCACCGTGGACAGGGACATCTTCAACCAGATAAGGTTGCTCAGAGCCACACCCCGCCTGTCCTAGAATGTTTCCTGGGATGGGGCATCCACCACCTTTCCATAGAACAGATACGGTCTAAGGCTGCAGATAAGCAAGGAATTGCCCTTCCTGAAGTTGCTGTTGCCTCCTAAATGGTTGTTTCTGGCCCTGTGGTGTTGCTTGTGGGGTTTGAAAGATTCGGAGTAGGACCTGATCAGGTTTAGGACAAATTATTCAGGTTAAAGAATTTAACTGGTTGTCTTCAGTCACCTGGTCTTGACTGAATGGGAGCTTTGTTGCAAAGGTCTCTGTTGGCTGAATTCTGGTGGCAGCTCCTCTCCAGCTGCAGATGTTGATGAGCACCTTGGGGCAGCAGGAGACTGTTCAGTCTTGACCAGATGAAGCAGAAGATGCAAAGAGCGCATGAATGGGAGACTTTGCCAGCCTTTGAAAAGTCTGGAACACGATTTGGTTGCTTGCTAAAAAGAGAGCAGGCTGTCTAGCAGAGGTGGAGCATCTGCAATTAGGAAGGACTGGATATGTCACTTGTAGGTCACCAGGTGATGAGCTCTCAGAGCCTTCTACCTGTGGGTCACCAGCTGAAATCAGCCCAGCACCAGAATTATGGCCAGGAATTTTAATTACACGTTTGCTTAACGTTGGGTTGAATGCTTTTCAGGCATTATTCCTCACGTGTGTCTGATATCTGGCACAATCAGGCCTTATCTTAGTTGGCTTCCTTAACCAAAGTTTCTGGATTAGTAGTCTACCGGAACTTGGGGTTGAGCATAAATTGTTAATGTCAGTAAAAAAACCATTCACTTTTTCTTCAGCCCTACTTTAACCCAAGCTAAGGATCCACATTTTCTATGATTTGCACGGTAAAAAGTCAAGGAGAATAAACCCCCCCCCATTTACCCATAATTTACAATGTTATTTTTTCCCCAAAAGCCTTTATTGGGGAGCAAGAAGGAAGAGAATTTCTGTTACAGCGTTTGAAAGCAGGTTGCATGAATGTTTCTCAGTTTGACAGTAATACTGGTTCCTCCCAAACAACTCAGCCTGAAACAGACAACTCATAATGTTAAAGTTCAGGACAGTTACAGTTGACTGGAAAAGGGACTTGGAATGGAAATTGTTGTGCAACTGCTACGTTATGACTTGCTGCCGGATCTGAAGACAATATTGAAAGCAGCCATTTTCTTCTGATTGATTCTGTACTCTCTTATCCTTCTGCAGAATGACAATGGTAACCTCTAAATGATAGCATTGCTTGGAGTTTTCTCATTTCCTTTTGCGCAGAAATAAACACCTCGTATTCAAGGGCACGACATTCTCGGAATTCACAGCACTTGGTGAAACCGAAGGTGATCAAACAAGCGCTGGTTTAATAAATTCTGATGTGCACAGATATTCCAGCAGGGAATACTCTGTGTTTTACTTTGGTGAAAGCAGAGTCCCAGCACACTTAGTGCTCTAGGGTTTCCTCATCAAAATCTCCTCTGCTGTATCAAATAGGTCACTGTGTGGAAATCACAGCCGCTTTTAAAGGAGATTGCGTTGACTTTATGAATGCGTCATAAAATGGGAACTCCATAACTCTGTATTGACACTGTTTTACTGTTGCAATTTACCATTCTAATGGCACTATTTAGGAAACAATGATTGAACTGCAATGAGATAATTAAGGAATAATCTCCATTACTTCAAAGTATACAAAGCAGTAAACAGCTGCCAAAAGTGATTAATAGCTGAGGTGAAGTTAAGACATTTAATCAATCTAATAAACCATTTATTGCAAGAATATAGCGGCTTACACTAAATGTGAGACATTTATCTTATTGATACAAACTGCAGCATTTGCCTTTCTTTAGGATGTAATATCACGAGACCTTGATTGTTCTTCCATTAAAGTCAAGGATAAAACTCCCATTGTGGTCCCAGGGTCAAGCCTTCACGGAGCTGATACCAATGAAAATAAATGCTTCCTTTTAATGTAGAACAGTTCTGCTAAAAACATCTTTTCCCCTATTATAAAACATCCTGTGGCATTGAAAGGGGGACATGCTTTACTGGCAAGGACAAATGTCAGGAGTCATGATGAAAACCTGGGTCTTCTTCTAGCTGGTACTGTAACTCCCTGCAAAGTACTGTTTTGTTTGTGCCTCCACCTCGGATCTGTGACAGGGAGATGAAACCATTCCCTTGTTCCAAGGGATTATTTGGGATTTAGTTCATGTCTCATACAAAGAAACACAGATAGAAGATACTGTACACACTTCACAGTGTTCCTAAAGAAAAAACAGAAAGGATACATGGATTGTAACAGCTATCTCATAGCTGGCACAGGAATGGGAGTAGTGGGGGTGGAGAGGCTGAACCCATGCTCAGGGGAAGGGACCTCTTTCCAATGTTTACAGCAGTGCTGCCAGTACGAGTACAGCTGAGCTTCTTCCACTTCCCTTTGGCTTCCCAATGCCCTGCAAGAGTGTGGACTTTCTACAGCTCCAAGTGTGTTGGAGTATCCTGATTTTCTGCTCTCCCCTTTAGTCTGGAGGGGTGAGGGAGCTGCATTGCAGCAGCAAAGGGACAAGCACAGGCAGAAAAAGCCCCTCCTGGCACGTTCCCCCACCCTACTTCCCCCCATAAACAGCAGATCCCCCTCTAAACTGAAGTAAGCACCCAATTCCTTCATCAGCTGAACACACACAGCGAGCTGTTTGACCGGAATTTTATAGGATGAGTTGCAGAAACAATCTTACCAACATTAAAATCATACATACCACATTGGCTCAAGGTGAACACCGTATTTGTCAAGCCTTGCAAAACGTGCTTTTCATCAGACAAGACGTTTCTGTCTCCTCATCCCTGCATAGAAAAGAGGCACTGGAGCACATGTTCTCCCACCACAGGTTATAATTGTTCTTCCCCTGCGAAGAACTGGAAGATGTTCTTAGTGCTGGATGACTCTTGAACTTGCTCTGAAGCAATTCCTTTGTCTTAGTGCTAGCAGGAAGCTCCTTTGGTTTTCCCCAAATATAAATATTGATACAGAAACTCATACCAAATAATAACAGAGGTATGAATTTATTGTTTCAGCAAAAGCTCCCATGCAAATTAACCCTCGGATAATTAAAGATGCCTGCAGTGCCTGGGCGGGTAAAAGATCAAGCACTTGCTGGATTACAACATAAGCAGTGCTGTGATAAAGCTGCATAATAACTCAGGAGCAGGAGCTCCCAGCCTTCACAGGTAGCAGGGCTAATTCCATCAGCCAACGTGTACCAACTCCTGTTCATCTGTGCCCGATCCAACCTGCAAGGGACGGTTTGGAACAGCAAGACTCTTGTCTGGAGGAGCCAAAGCCAAACAGCAGGTTGAAACTTGCACAACTGGATGCAATGCAAGCAGTGGCATCGCACTCGCTCCCTGTGCAAGTGTTTGTCATAGGAGTAGAACGGGCAAACCTAAAATACGAGTCCCAGAAACCTGCAATACTGGTATCTCTGCCTGTACTGCTGTTTAGGGAGTGTTAGTTTTCGAGAGAGAGAAAGCGCAGGTAGATTTTGAATCGCTTTTTCTGCACTGTGAAAACCACAGCAATTCAAAGACTCCCAGCAAAATGTTTAACTGTGGGAATGGAAAAAGGGCCCAGAGATTTAAGTCATTTTCCCCAGGAACTGGATGTGGCACTGATGCTGAGCAGAACTTCCTTGAGGCTGGGCCTGTAGTTTTCCTTCATGGTAAAGCACTGCAACAAGAAGAGCTGCTTAAATTGCTGGAATTAAACACGGTGGTCATTTCTGCAACCCAGCTTGGCAGCTGAAATGAATCACAGAATCCCAGAATGGCCTGGGTTGGAAGGGACTGTAAAGACCAACTGCTTCCAACTTCCCTGTTATCAGCAGGGACACCTTTACTAGACAAGGATCCTTCAAGCCCCATCCAACCTGGCTTTGAACACTTCCAGGGATGGGGAGTCAGTGCCATGGTTTTGCTACTCTTAAGTAAAACTGTTCAGACATACATTTATGCGCTTTTTTAAAATGCACGTTTTTAGAGAGCTTTGCCTCTTTTAGGGCAAAAAGAAGATAGTTGTAACCAACATTTCTAACATTCATGTTGCCTGGGTCTATGCCAGCAACAGAAGGATTTTCCCCATTTAGGTAATTTAATTTAAAATTGCATTTGTCCTTTTTGTAGCAAGGTTGCAATAGAGGCTTGTATGTACATTAGAGTTCATTTTTTCTAGGACTGGAAGAAGGTTGCAATTCCTTATTTATGTTAAATACGCCACCATGCTTTCTCAAAGGTTTTTCCTTGATTTTACACTATGGCAGACCCACAAAAGAGCCATTATTTGGGGTGGGTTATGGCAGGTACTGAGGAGGGCAAGAGCAGGGCAGGCACACCACAGTTTATCTCCTCATGCACCAGCAAAGCAGCAGCACTGGGAATTCCTGGAGAGCCAGACGTGCCTTTTAGGAAAAAGACAGAGAGTACTTGCTCTGGGAGAAGTAGCCAAGCCTGTCTTCGGTACCTTCTCAGTACCAGAAAGACATGGAGTTCCTGGAGCGAGTCCAGTGGAGGCTACAAAGTTTATTAAGGGACTGGAGTATCTCTTGTACAAGGAAAGGCTGAGGGAGCTGGGCCGGTTCAGCCTCGAGAAGAGATGCCTGAGAGAAGACATCATCAATATCTATCAGCATCTACAGGGAGGGTGTCAGAGAACGGACCAGGCTCTGCTTGGTGGTGCCCAGCAGTAGGACAAGAGGCAATGGGCAGACACTGATGCACAGGAAGTTCCACCAGAACACGAGGAAGAATTTTGTTTCTGTGCAGTAACCACACACTGGAACAGAGAGGTTGGGGAGTCTCCCTTACCGGAGATATTCCAGAACTATCTGGACACAATCCTGTGTCGTATGCTCTGGGATGATGCTGCTTGAGGAGCGAGGTTGGACCAGGTCCCTTTCAGCCTGACCCATTCTGGGATTCTGTGACTTGAGCTACACATCTGCCTCTGAAAAACAAACCTCATGGCCACCTGTAAAAAAAAACCAAACAAACCTCACTCCCCAAATCTCCTAAGCAGACAGTTTATACCTGGTTCCAAGGGGTAAGGTGTTAACATTTACTAACATTAAATAAATGCGAACGTTTGTTAACATTTATTAACAAAAATATTAACATCTGGGTCCAGAGAAGGGCACTGGAGCTGAGGAAGGGTCTGGAGCACCAGGAGCTGCTGAGGGAGCTGGGGGGGCTCACCCTGGAGAAAAGAATGCTCGGGGGGGGGGACCTTGTTGCTCTCTACAACTCCGTGAGAGGAGGTTGTAGCCAGGTGGGGCTCGGTCTCTTCTCCCCGGTAAAAAGTGACAGGATGAGAGGACACGGGCTCAGAGGAGGTTTAGGTTGGACATTTGGAAGAAGTTCTTCCCAGAAAGGGTGACCGGACACCGGAACGGGCTGCGCAGCGAGGCGGCGGGGTCCCACCCATGGAGGGTATCGAAGGAAAAGGGGGGCGTGGCGCTGAGCCCCGGGTGGGACCCCACGGTCCCGCAGCTCTCCCCCGACCCAAACAACCCCGCGATTCCCCCGATTCATCTTTTCCCGCGCACCCTCGGGCGGGAAATGGCGGCCGGGCCGAGCGGGCCCGCCCCGCGCCCTCACGGCCCCAAGCACCGCCCGCCCCCCTCCCGGGCACTCCCCTCCCGTCCCCTCCCCTGCCCTCCCCTTTGTACGGCCGTGTCCCCTCCCCCGGGCCCGCCCCGTTGTTTACCGCGCTCCGCGGGCGCTGCCGCTCCCGCCCCTCGCTCGGGACCCGGCGCGGGGCGGGCCGGGCGCGCTCACGGGGCTCCGGGCGCGGCGGCGGCGGTGGAGGAGAAGGAGGAGGAGGAGGAGAAGGAGGCGGCGGCGGGTTGTGGCGCAGCGCGGGAGCGGCTCGGCCCCTTTCCCCTCCCTTCCTCCCCTCGCGCCGCGCTTCCCTCCTCGCCCGCCACCGGGAGAACGGGGGGAGGAGGAGGAGGAAGAGGAGGAGGAGGAGGAGGGGGCGGCCCGGCGAGCGGCGGGAGGAAGGGGGGCGCGGGGATGAGATAAGCGCGGGGGCAGGCGGCCCGGGGGGGGTGATGTAGGGGCGGCTCAGGTGGATGCGGGGGGCGGCGTGAGGGCCGCGGGGGGAGGCGCGGAGCGGAGCGGAGCGCAGGGACGGGGGCTCTTCCCCCGCCTCGGGAGGCGGCGGCGGCGGCGGCAGAGGGGGCTCGGAGGGGAGGGGAGGGAGGGAGGGGGGTGGGAAGCACTCGGAGGGGCTTCCCGGAAGGGTGAATCGGGATTAATCCCGGTATTTTTATTTTTTTTTTTTAATTTTTTTTTTTTAAGGGGGGGGTTGCGCTGCTTCAACCCCCCCCACCCCCCCGCCGCCGCGGAGAATTGGCGCCGGGAGGAGGAGGAGGAGGAGGCGGCGGTGGCAGCGCGGTGCTCCCCCCTTCCCCTCCACCCCCTTGGCTTCGCTCCTGGAGGAGTTAGTTGGGGGGGTTTTTTCTGCCTTTTTTTTTTTTTTTTTTTTCTTAAATCCAAACCTGCGTATTGATTTTTTTTTTTTTTTTTTTGGAACGAACAAACAAACAAACCCGCTCCCCCCTTCCCGCCCCGTTCCCCCCCCTCCCCACTCCCGCCCCGCACACACGCCTGCCTCTGGGAGGGAAATAGCCAGGTGGAATCTCACTCTGTTTCCATGGACAACCCGTCCATTATCACCCAGGTGACTAACCCCAAAGAGGAGGAGATCCTGTCCTGCACTCAGGATAAAGGTGAGCTGCCTTCTCTCTTTTCTCCATGATTTTTTTTTTTTCCTTCCTCCGCTTAAAATCGCATTCTTCAGTGACCGTATAATCCTCTCTAGGCTGTTGGGAATAGAGGAGGGCTTGTTGGGTTTGGTGTTGGGTTGGTTTTTGGGTTTGGGTTTGTTTCTTTTTTTTGTGGGGTGAAGGTATTTGCATGAAAGTCTCTGAATCTGCCTTGCTAGATACAGCTGAGAACTTGTTAGAGTGTTTAAATGCCGAGTTTAATCGGTCATTTAAATAAAATACTCTTGTTCCTCGAGGATCGGGGAGGTAACTTTGTACGGTGGTCACTGTGCAGTTTGTGCCCCGCTTCAGGGAAAGGATACCTGTGCTGGGTGTGTTGGAACGTTTTGAAATCTCAGCTGTTAAGATTTAAAAATTTTTCCCTCCTTTTTTTTTTTTTTTTTTTTTTTAAGTAAAATAAAACATTCCAGGTTTCTTTCTGCTTTCCTGTGTCCCTTTCTGCCTCACATTTGAGAATGTGTAGCTTTCAGGTTTGTTGGAGGATATTTGTGCTACTTTTAAAAGCGGCTCTGTTTACTCAGTTTATAAATTGTTGTTGCCTGTGTCAGGCACCGTGCTTGGATTGTGTTTTACTCCCAAATAAGATGAATCCAGCATGGCCAAAGGAGCTGCTTCCCTCAAAAGTCTGGGTGTTGATGAGTGCCCTTAACCTTGTTTACTTTTGGAAGCTCGGAGCGGTCGTGGGGCTTTAAGTGGTTGTGTCCTTGTGTCTGGTGGTGAGCAGCAGGGTTGAAGTTCTGGGGAGTTACGTGTGGATTTGGGAAGTTACTTGGGATGTCAAGCTTATGCTTTCTTGCAGGCAGTCCTGGTAAATAGGGGGGAAAGGACAGAAATTAGAAACAGTGTCCATGTTCCCTGGTAGGTACAGTAAAACCTCCAAATGGTCTTCTAAAAATGGTAGATTGATGTACCTCTCCCTAAAATGGACGGGTTTAGTGTCCAGAAAGCTTCCATTTTTGTGTGGCTCGTCTTGTAAATAGGGAGGGGTCCCATATTGTTGAAGTTGCTCCATGTTACTTTTGACTAAGAGGCTGTACCTGAACACTCTCTCACCTCACCAGTGCTGCCTGCAGAAGTATGAAGGTATATTTATTAAAAAAAAAAAAGCCATGAGGTTGGGGGTTGTTTGAAAAAAGAAAAAAATATTTATTTTATTTGTCCAGCATAGGAGTGTTCATGGAACTCTTTTTAATTCCTGTCACTTGTGAGGTGACACTTCCACCGTGAGGCCTGGTTTGTCTCAAGAGATTTGTCATGTTTTCCTCTGTTTTGGCAATGTGGAATGTGGGGTATCTGCAGTAAATAAGGTGCTCTGCTCTGCCTAGGACTTGGTTTGGGGTGGACGTAGGTGGTACTGTGCTCAGATGTTGTCGGGGTCTTAATGGCCTATGTTATTGTAAGTGATGGAAGTAGCAGCTGGTTGAAGTTTGAGTGTAAAAAAAGCCAGTTGAGACAAGTAAGGGAGGATTTGACAGCTCAAAATAAGAGTGAGCATCCACATCAAACAAGTGGCTTCAGAGTCCTTGGTAGAGCAAGCAAAAATATGCATATAACTTGCATAACTCTGCAGTAACTTGCATAATGTGCATTGTGTTCTTGCTGTTGGTTTGTCTTTGGCAGAAAATGGTCTTCGTTGCAGAGCAGGGGCTTTTCAGGCTGTGTGTTAGCAAGGCTGGGCGGGGGGAGAGGGGAAGGAGGGGGAGCTGGAGTTGTGGGAGACGAGGGAACTCCAGCATCATCTTCGTGCAGGAGGTGAATTGCTTTTTTTTTTTCTGGTTTTGGGGTGGGTTTTCTTTTATTGTGGTTAAAGTGCGTGCATCGGATTGACGATGTGCTCTGTGGTGAGACTGTCAGATCACTCCGAAGCAACTTTTGCAGGAAGAGAACTGCAGGTCTGTCCGTCCAGGGCTCTCTCTGGAAGGAGAGTGCTGCTTGCTCCAACCTCTTCCACTACAGGTTTTCCCAGTGCTCGAGGTACGGAGCTGGTGAGAACCCGTTGCTCTACCTGCCTTCCTGGCGTGGTTACATATCACGTCACCCGATTTTCTGTCGGATTTCTTCACACTTCTAGCAAAGCCTTTAGGTCCGGAGAGCTGCGAGAGCGCCCGGAGCAGAGATGGGAATACTGATAAGGCTCCTAGCAGGAGACCGATGTTGAGCCGAGTCCTCCCTGCTAATTCAGAGTGAACTGAATGTACTGGTACAAAATGGCTAACAAATATGTTGAGGCGTCGTGAATTAACTCTTTGTTTAACGAAATCAAGAATCACCTGAGCCTGAAGTCTGAAATACAGCAGCTCTGTGCTGTGTGAGCCGGGGCTGTCCAGTTTAATGAAAACCTGTTTTTTCCTCCGAGTTTAGCGTTTGGCTGCAGAAATAAATTCCAGGGTACTAAGTGGCATGTGGTGGCTTTGGGGAATCAGTGTTTTCCTAGGGTTTTTGAGCCCTTCTGCTGCTGTTTCTTGAGGGGAAAAAAATGAATTTATGTTCCTGTTGTTGAGCTGGAGAGAAGCAGTTTTACAGTAACTGAGCAGCTGCTAAATAATGCATGTGTATACCTTCAAGGTTTTGATTTTTCTCCCAAGATTTTTTTTTAATCAGATGTGAGTCCAGCATTTAGGCTGATTTATTTTTTAAAAACGTATTTATGTTTTAAAAGGAGGTCAGTGTGCAGCACAGGCTCATGCCAAATTTCTCCTGTGCAAGGGAGCGCCGCTGGCAAGAAACAGAGCTGGTTCTCTGGTCCTGGGGCAGTTCTGGTTTTAGGTAAACAACGTGCTTTATGAATAAAAATGCCCCAAGTATTTTCTTGCTAGCCCAGATATATTAAAAAATAGCTCTTGAGATAAAAGGGAAGCTGTGACACCTTATTAAAAGGGAGCTTATAGATACCAAGATGGATTTGTTAACGTTTATTTCTTTTTAACGAATGGCAAGAAATTTTCGAAGGTGGAAAAAACCAGATCTTGGTATGTGAACCATTCCCTAATATGTTGCCACATGGTGGTGCACTGGATTTAGTTGTCTGTCAAAATGAAAGCTGTGCATGGAAGGTTTGCTACAATCATATTTTTTTTTTATTATTATTATTATTGTAATGTTCTCAAATGCCTGTGGTGTTCATGCTGGAGGATTTTGGTCCTTTTCTGTGTTGTTAAATTAGTTCTGGGAAACAGAAACTTAGGTTCTCCCAATTAGAAGAGATGTGTAGGTGCTTGAAAATACCTTGAACACTGAATCCACGGAGAATTTGACTCCCTGTTAGTTTTTTAAGTAACGAAAATAGTAGTTCTTTGCAGAAATGTTTTATGTTGTGGTCATCTGGCACTTCTGGGAGTTGGAAACCTTACCGAGACATGTAATTTGAAATTGAAATGGAGACATAAATACGTGAAAGGGGGGTTGTTATAACAGGGGTAAGTGTGAGCAACTAAGAAGAAAATGTAAGTAAAAGCTACAAATGAAAATTGAAAATCTGATTTTTTGTATAATTAATTCTACAGATAAAATCAGCTGTTTATTTTTCTAAAGGAAAGTATTAATTCTTATTACTCAGTTGAACAGAGACCTATAATACAAGATCTCTATGGTTAAATGTATAGAAAGCAGAGCAATGCTGGCAGGTCCTTGCACTGAGTGTAGGATGGAGAGCGTGGTCATGGATGAGCAACAAACATTCAGCCCAAGGAAGTGAATTTCCCTTTTTTTTTTACCTAAATGCTCTAATTTGATCCTCATAAACGATTCTTGGCTGTTTCCACGTGCCAAGTTAAATAGTGGCGTAGCACTGGTCCAGTCCTTCAGGTGCCTCCTTCAGGCTGTGGTGGTTTGTTTTCTTTCTTCAGATAAATCTTTCCTGACTTCCATAAAAATTGTCAGCTGGGCATCTATTTTCAGTTGTTTAGAGTTAACTGAATGCTTTAGTGTCCCTACAGATGTGTGTTTTCTTATGCAATAAATTATATGAAAAAGGTTCGCAGTAGAACTTAAACCATTGTAATTTTTTTTAATCACAGTCCCCAAGGATGTTTCAACAAACAAACTTTTTCGCCTTTTCTTTCAAGTAAAGTTGTAATAACCACCAGTGAGAGCAATATTCATTACAATTTTAAAGAAGAAGTTCTGAAGATCTCAATTTAGAAGCCAAAATAGGCGTCTTTTAACTGCATCTTCAATGAAAGAAGCATTTTGAAAATAGCTGAAAATATTCTGAATGTCCTTTTTTGCCATTACATCACCAGGATTCAGAGCACTCAAACATTTGAACATATGTTAGTGATCCTGAGACATTGTCTCAACAGATTTTTATAATATTAACTTCAGAATTTTAGCGTTAAAGTAGCAATTTAAGGAGGGGGAAAAAAAAAGATGTGGAAACCACTCGGGCACTGCAGTGGAATGTGAATTGCTCGCAGAGGGTAAAATTTTAAATCATTAACTAATGACATAGCTGTTATATGAAACCAGAGTAGCCATACAGTAGGTTTTATGTTCCAAGGAGACTGTAGTAACCTGTAGTAACCCAAGATTTGATTTAGGGTTGCAGTTAACAGGCTGAAGTGCCCTGGCAGTAACAGGACTGATAATTATCACGAATGTCGAATTTTCAGCTGGTGTCTTTAAGCTGCAGTGCCATCGTTTCTTCGTGGTGTCACCTCAATTCCCGCCGGTTTCAGTGCAGTGATTTAAACTGAAATGTTCAGAAGTTTAACATGCCTTTAAAGAAAAAAAAAAAACAAACCAAAAACAAAACCAAAAAAACCCCACCGAACCACAAACCCAAAGTCGACCTACATTTTGTTAATTCAGTGTTCAGAAATGCAAATAGCGTTTTCTGACATAATCAGTAAAACGCGGCGTGATCGATGCTGCGCTTCAGCTTTCGGGGGGTTTAAGCTGAACATTCCAAATAAGCCTCGGGATAACAGGTCCGTGTTTGTTTCTTTAAAGGGATGTTAAACTAAAGTACTGAGAAAGCAAAAGCTGAGAGAAATGAAACTCGATCGCTTGTCAGTGTTCGTGAAAGACGTTCCCATTGGCCTGACAGAAAGGTTTAACTGTGGGAAGCTTATTTTTCCATCCTGGAACACTCAACTGATGAGTTTTACTGTCTTGTAAAAGTCCTCATTCCAATATGAATATGGTGCAAATTAGATCTGGCCTGTGATTTTTATGTATGTTGAATCTTAAATATTTCCCTCTGTAAGCAAGTGCACTTTGGTTTTCTGCTAAATTTTGAGTTGGAAGAGCTGTTGGCAACAACCACCATGGCTGAGGCTCAGTGTTATGTTTTTAATTAAATTCCCAGTTTCAGGTGATCCTGGATATGGAAATGAGAACTTGAGGAGTGAATTTGCCCAGTACTCAACCCCAGCCAATGTGGAATTTTGGATGGATTATGTTGAATTGTATTTGAAGTGTTTCTGTCCACAAGAATTAACATTTAAAAAAAAAAAAAAATAGGAAAAGCAAAGACAGGTCTAATTACCTACATTCTTCCTTAGATTTTGCCCACTGTGTGAATCAGTGAGGGAAAATGTGGCTCATCCCTCTTTCCCCTCCCTGCCTGGGGGATACATTGTGCTGGGAGAGCAGCTAGGAATGTGGGTCTGTGTGGGACCAGGGAGGAGGAGAGAGCTGTCAAAGTGCTCCAGCCTGTTTGGGGGACAGAGCACAGGGTATGAAGTCCTGGCTCTCGGGGGCTGTGGAGCCCAAACAGAAGCTGGTAGTGGAAATGGGAATTGTTTTAGTGTTTCCAGGAGGCTCCCAACCTGCCCTGACCCTCTCCATCCTCCTGGGCGGTTGGTGCTCCCATGGTGAAGTCAGAGGGTCCAGGCCCACTCAACTGGGTTGTGTGTGTTCCCTTATCCCCTTTCAAAAGTATATCCAGAAAGGGGAAGGAATCTTCCAAGCTGAAATAAGACAGCAGCTGATCATTCTTCTGTCAGCCAAGCCTCTTTAGATGTTTAAAGACCACATCTGGATTGCTGGTAAGGATTGTAAACCATCTGATTCCTCCTAGCAGTGGAAACCTGGCTGGAAAATCTCACAGAAACATTCAGCAGCATCTCTGAAGTCTTCATGTGTCGGTTCTAATGAAAGAGACTGATATAAGCTGTATTTTCGGCGCTCATCTCAAACAGGATGACATCTCCTCACTGGATTTAAATTCTTTGCTGAACTTGCAGAGCTGCAGGAAGGCACAGAAGGAAATTTGCCTCTTGTGCTTTAATGCCATCAGGGATGCTTTTAAGAGTTTCATGTTGGAAATGTTAATCTTCTGTAAATTCTGCTTTTGCTGGAATTTGCTGGGAGCTTGCTTTATTTTTGCTTGGGATGGTTAAGGCATAAAACGGGCATAGATGTGACAAATATGGAAACCATAAGTAGCGTCTAAATAGATCAGGGTAAAAATACGTTCCACGTGGTCTGCTGTGGTATAATTTTGGCCCTCTTTTTGTATTTCTAGAATGTTTGCTGCAAGACAAAAAAAAAAAATTAAATCCAAGTGAGTCCTCTACAGTCCAGTCCTTTCAGTACCAGCTGCCGCTGTGAAAAATAGATATTAGCAGTAAATATATCAATTTTAGCCAAAGGAGCTGAGAAAGTTCTGTGAGTGGTGTTGGGCCTACATAAAGATTGGAGGCTTTATTCAGTCTGTTATCAAAATGATCACTTGTATCAAAGTGCCACTTCTTGTTTTCTTTGTACAAGATAATAAAGTATGATTTGTAAAAAGAAGAACCCAATTACTAGAAGTGATTGGCTGCACTAGAAACTAGAATTCTATTATCTAGAAAATTTACTGCGAGTTAAATCTGAATAAATGTACGGTAGACTGGGATTCTGAGGATGTCAGGAGGTTTTTAAATGAGATTTTTTTTCCTTATTTATTTTTGCAAGAAACTCTTGCTCTCCTCTGAATTTTTATTAATATATTTAAAGCCTGACAAATGGGCAAATAAGATACTGCAGAACCTGTTTTGTGCAGAAGAACAGCCCCAAATGATGGATGCCTGATCTGTCAAAATCTACTGTGCCTGCAACTTTTGAAAATGTTTCTAAAATTCCAGGACGGGTTTGTACGGAACAAGTATTTTATGAACCCCATCCTGCAGTTACAGTTTGTATAACGATGATATTGTTTAAAGTCATCTTGTAACTGGTCAACTGTTTCCTGCCACTGTTGCAAACCTTATTTTCTTGGTAGCAAGCGAAGTATTGATTTTTATTCACTGCCATGCTCTCCCCCACCCCCGCAGCTCTCTGCTTCCTGAGTTGTATTCCAGGATTCCCAGCGGAATTGGCAGTAAAACTAATCTTGCTGTTTCCCAGTCTGCTGTAATCGGCAGCAGAATTTGAAACTCTCTTGTTTATGTGATGATTTGTAAAGCTTGGTCATCCCCTTGGTCATCACCTCCTCTCTTGGCCTCTGGGAGTCAGAGGAAGGAAGAGGGAGAGGTGTCTCTCCAGCGCTTGGGGATGAACTCCTAATCTCAGAGAACACTTTGGGGTAGGTGGATGAGTTTCCACCTTCATAAATGTCAGAAAGACATTCTGCCACAGCGTTGCTGTTACGATGGGCACATGGAGGAGAATCCAGGTGTTCCTTTGAAGTAAGGTTGGTGAAAGGATTTTTTTTTTTAAAGGCAGGAATTTTGTACAGAGTCGTTGCGAGCGTGTGTTTAACAATTTGCAGACAGTGCTGCCTCATTTCTGTCCACAAAAGCTGTTCTGTGTTTTCGTGCCTGGGTGTTTACATACTTGCACTGGTTACCCATGGATGCACGTACATGTGGTTACCAGAGATCTAATTACAGGAAAGCTTTCGTGGAATCGTGGAACAGTTTGGGTTGGAAGGGACCTTAAAGATCGTGCGGTTCCAACCCCCTGCCATGGGCTGGGGCACCTTCCACTAGACCAGGTTGCTCAGAGTTCCATCCAGCCTGGCCTTGAACATTTCCAAGGATGGAGCAGCCACAGCTTCTCTGGGCAACCTGTGCCAGTGCCTGATCACCCTCACAGGTTATTCTTCAGGGAAGAATTTCTTCCTAATATCCAATCTAAACTCACTCTCTTTCAGTGTGAAGGCATTGCCTCTTGTCCCATCACTTCCTGCCTTTGTCCAAAGTCACTCTGCAGCTCTCTTGGAGCCACTTTAGGCCATGGAAGGGCTCTCAGGTCTCCCTGGAACCTTCTCTTCTCCAGGTGAACACCCCCAGCTCTCCCAGCCTGGCTCCAGAGCAGAAGGGCTCCAGCCCTCTGAGCATCTTTGTGGCCCCCTCTGGACTCGCTCCAGTAGGTCCACTTCGGAAAAGTTCAAAATGCTGGGCGTGGATTTTGAAGTTTTGCAGCCTGAGATTTGCTTTGAGTTGGCAATTTTTCTTAGTAATGATTAGACAGATAGAAGCACTCTGCATAGGATTAGTCAATAGTGGCACGTTCCTAGGAGATATTTAATCATTTGTGCTTGATTCAACCAAGCACAGAGAAGGGTCTAATATTTGCCACCTGGAGAGAAAGGAGCAATTATAAAGTATCTCACTAAACTTCCACAAAAGCCTTAGAAATTTAACAAAATAGATGCGTGGGACTTTTCAACTAAAACTGGTTAAAAGACATACATTAACAATTTGAGGAATGCAAAGCATGTATTTTACAGGGATTTTTGGAGTGAAGCCTTGACCTTTTGGTTTGTTTTTAATTTTCTCCCTTGCTGTGTTTTGCTTTTCTTGCCATTTTGTGTTCTGGTGAGAAGTTCTGGGCTGCAGCAGCTGCTCTTTGTGCTGTGTTGCTGTTGAAGCTCAAGGGGCTCAGAGGTGTCTGGCACTGGTGGCTGTGTCCAGGGATAATTCTGGTGTGTCAGTGCTGGGTTCATGGCTGAACTCGATCTTAGAGGTCTTTTCCAGCCTTTGTGGTTCTGTGAGAAGCCGTAGTAGATGTTTGGGGGGTGAGGTGGTGCAGTGGTGAGGAACCCAGGACCGTAACTGCATGGACAGATGGTGTCCTGGCAAATTGGCCAAGATGCTGTAGGAGCTGTCTGACAAAGAGGTTCTGTGTGTTTCCTAACTCCCTATTGAAATTTAGGAAGATAAAGGTCTTTATCGCTTCCAGTGATTGTTGTGATGTATTTAAAGGGAGGAGATGCACAAAAAATAACCAATAAAATAGAGTTTTAGTTTGCCAGGGCTCTTCCCACAGTACAGTGTGGCTTCAGAGGGAAAGGCAAAATACTCCATTTGGGATAAAGGAAGTGTTTGTGCATCATACAGGTGACCTGCATAATCCTTGAAGAAATGATTTCCAAAACAGTTTATCTGGGAATGCCTAAACAGGATTAACTGGCAGCAATTTGCAGTTGTTATAACTAAAGTAATTTTATGAAGGTACTGAGAAATAATATTATGAAGGTACTGATCGTGTTTCAGCATATGAGTTGTGTGTCATCAGTCACAGAATCCCAGGATGGTTTGGGTTGGAAGGGACCTTAAAGATCATGCATTTCACCCCCTGTGCCATGGGCAGGGACACCTTCCACTACACCAGGTCATTCAAAACCTCATCCAGGCTGGACTTGAGCACTTACAGGGATGGGGTGGTAGAAGGAAGGGGAAAATTCCTTCATATAGTGACCAACTGAACATATCAGGTGTCTGTGCTTAAATTGATCCTGAACTCTCACCCACAGTTTTCCTGTGGTAGGTTATGGGTGCTGGAAGCTGCTTCCCTTTGCCAAGTCATTTGTTGGCCATCTGCCAGTTCTCATTACTTTTTATGGTACGAAGCTGATTTTGTGGAGAATCGGTAGGTTGCAAATGATTTGGGAGTTGGGAAAGTGGAGAGGGGGGAAGGTTATGTTAGTTGGGGAATTAAAAGGAAAGGAAAAGAATACTGAATGCAATCTGCGGTGCAATTCATTTGCTAATTACACATTGACATAAATTGGAAAGTCCCAGAAGGAGGGGGGTTTGCAGCATAACTGGAAAACAATTTGCATCTGTGTAGAGGTCTGTGCTTATCCACAGAGGAATGAGATTTTAACTGGATTTGTTTAATCGGGTTTATTGGGAGTACATAGTTGTGGGATTCCTTTTTCCTCACATTTCAAAATCTCCTGTCTTTCTGGAAGATTCCCTCTTGTGTTGAGATTAAATATGTCAAGGAAGGATGTATGGTTAAGTTTAATAGAGACTGAAAGTGAAACCTAAAAAAAACCCTCGGGAAATGTCCTTCTGAATTTTAGAGTGGATTGAATACTTGAATGTTTCTGGCTCCAGATTATCATGATAAAACTGACAGCTTAATGCAAACTGTGCCCTGAAATTCAAATACCTTTTTTCCTGCCCTATAAGAACACACACTCCAGCAAATTAATTCTATCTCTACTGGAAAGGTTACTAAAAACTAATTGTTCAGACTAATTACATGCTAACTAGTATTATTAGGACAGTTTGGTGTGGGTTTTTTCCTTGCAAGTCCTTCAGACTTGTTGGTGCCCATCACGTTACCCTACAGTTGCCTCTGCTTCTCCTTGGGTAAACATGTCATGATGGGAAAAAGGACAAAAATCTGAACAAAACTAGAAATCTAACCTGACAGTTTTGAAATAGGAATCTGTTCAGGTCTCATTCCTGTATTTACTTGTGCTGTTGCTGCTGCACATCATTATAAGTTACCTGTTTTAGCATCATTCTGGCAGGTAAGTGAGCTCTGAGAGCAGGTGGGCTTTAAAAATGCCACCACCTCAGTTGTTGTGGCAGTGATGGATTCTTTTCAGTACCTTTCAATCAGTAGGTTGTTTATCTTAAACATAAGAACTAAATGCTGTTACTCTCTCATTTAATAAAACTGTAATAATATTAAAAGGAGAAAAATGAGCTTTCAGACCAAGTCTGCCCCAGGTGGAAGGAACAACCTCGGTAGGATTCCTCAGGAGCAGGTGTGTCCCTGGATCCATCAGGTGCCCTTCCCATCAGATGCAGAGTCACACTCAGTGACTACAAAGGTGGGATCAGAAGGAGGTTTGGCTTTATAGTTCCTGTTCAAAGTGTCCTTTCAGCCAAAGTCCTAAATGGGAAGGACAGAAATGTGCCTTTCATTTTTCACCATGTAATATGTTGGATTAGTCCCTGAAGTGCAAAACTTAGCACTGACCTTGTGCTGTTGTGGTTCTCTTCAAATGCAGCTTCCACAGAGGGTTCTGATCCTTCCCCTCGTGACCCAAAAGTATTTGTTTCACCAGATGCTGTTCAAATAACACCTGCAATCTTCTTAAAAGTGTAAATCTAAAAAAATATTGATTGGAGCTTCGCGACATAAAAAAATAATTCCCTGTGCTGCTAAATCCAAGAAAAACCAAAAACCAACACACTCAGAAATAAAACCAAACAAAGCAAACAGAATTCTCAGTGATATTAGCAGGGATATAAGCTGTGAATGTGCAGCTAATAATGGAAATCTCAAAGGTGACCTTGTGCTGATGACCAGGAGGACACGGCAGTGCAGTTTCTAGCAAGGTAACCTGGCACTCAGACTGTACAAATCACACTGGTGGACAAGGGTGTGTGTGTTTGTGTGAGCTGTGTTTATATTAAAACACTGAAGTAACCCTGCTTTTGTTTTGGAAATGTCTTCCATGGGCACTAAAGACACATGAGAGTAAAATAAGCCTGCTCTGACTTACCGCAGAATATTTTGAGGTAGTCCTAAATTCAGCATGTTAGGGTTAATACCTGTTTAGTTTAGGCTTTGTTTATCCTTATGCTATGCATGGGGAGGATGTTGAATTCACTTGATAACATTTTAGAAGTCCATAGGTAAAAATTCATTATTTTCCAACAAGCAGTAATGCACATGGTACTTACCTAACCAAAAAACACTTGATTTTTTTTTTCCTATGCTAATGGTGCAAGGTTGAAATAAAATGCTTCTATTGGCCACATTAAATACTAGTTAAGAGTCAGGTGGGAAAACAAAAATTTATGGTAGTTTTCCAGTAATTGTCAGCCCAATACATGCTGCTCTTAAAAAAAAAAAAAATACTCTGCAATTTTATTGTGAGGATGATTTCTTAAGTGCCACTGTAGGTGGTCTTTGTATTAAAGCCTTCAAGTAACAAATGGCTTTATCTTCTCTTCTGCTAATAAGGTCAGTAAAGGTTTCTCTCTTGGATAATAATAATATGGTTTTGAAGGCATAAGAATCCCGAGTGGAAAATGGGTTCACAGTTTTCACCTTTTTAATATCTGCTCAGGTGATGGGCAGCTGGTTCTGCTACAGATATTTCACAGGAGTGAACAGGCCTTCTTGCTTTAATTAAGACTGTGCCTGTACAGGAACTGTGATTGTCTAGGAAGCTGTATCCTGTATTTTCAGTTAAACAGCTGATAAAATGCTGCAGTTGTGGAAGTGACTACCAAGTCCAGTAGGCAGATGCCTTTGAAAACAGTTTTGGTTTTGCTTTCTATTTAGTCATCAAAAGCAATCAGACATTTAATGATGGGATTTAATTTGTTGGTCTTGTGCTGTAATGAAATAAACACTGAGTTTTTCCTAAGGTGCTAAAAAGTAGCTCTTTGGACCCAGTATCCAGAAATACATTAAAAAAAAAATTAATTCAAGTTTACTGAGTAACAAAGCACATGTAAATGGTTTTCTTTGCGAAGCCTGGGCAGATTACCTTCTCTGGAATCAGTTGTCTTGCATGTTGAATAATAGCAAAAATGTACTGAGAGGAGAATTGAGTATGAGCATGTTAAATTCTTGGTTTGTGTTCTAGTGAAAGGGAGCAGCAAGTATTTACTAGAGAACTAACTTCTTAATTCTTCTAGAAAAAATTATATCAACTGGAGGGAGGGCTTGAATGTTTACCCTGAAGATACTTCCTTGGCAATGTTTGGGTAAAACTGACCACTAACACTCTTTCTCTCTGGAAAACATCCCATCTATTTATATCACTTCCCAGAGGTTAAATGCAGCCCTTGGAACAGTCACAGGAAATAATACCAGCGTGCTTCTAAACCGTGACCTGCCTTTTGGGCCAAGTGGCCAAATAAGCCACTTTTCTTGATTACTGGGAGGACCACATGTCCTTATTCCTGCCTTGTGTGGAGCCTGGAGGTGCCAGATGTCCCACTGTCCGTCACTAACTCCCCTCTCCACTGGCTGGTTGGTTTGTTTTGGTTTTTTTTTTTCCCCTGTGTTTATTCACAATCACCGCTGTGTATCCATTTCAGCTTTTCGGTCCTTTTTTTTTGTGGGAAAGCTGAGCCAGATGTTCTGTTGTGCCTCAGCTGTGGATGCGGGGCTGGAAGAGATGGTGTCCAGCTCATCTCTGATCCTCTCAGTGTGACAACAGTCTCCTAAACAAGGTTTCCTCCGTCATTAGTATTTTCAATTCAGTCATTTGGCTTTCTTGGAGGAGCCCTAAGTACTTAAATACCTGGTAGGAGTAGTTGACTTGACTGATAAAGTCAAGTGCTGTTGCCAACAATGCTTTCATGTGTGAGAAGAGGAAATGTTGCTGTGTCTTACCAGGTGATCAGCATGGGGAAGAGTTTTCCACGTGGCTTTGTCACGTGTGCAGGTAAATAAAGTGGATTTGTTCTCATAACTGGGGCAGGAAAAGCAGGCGCTTGTAGGATGCGGTTGATCCCACTGCTGTAGGTGTCTGCTTTAGGGCGACAGGAGTTGTGTTGTGGAGACTCTGTTAACAGCAAAGGAAGCCTGCACAGTTTTTCACTGACTTCTGTGCTTGCCTCTGTGCAAAGACGAGTGAAAGGGAGTTCAGGCTCCTCATTTGACAGCTTTGTCACCAGCTCCTCGCGCTGTATGTGCCGCGCTGGTGTTTGGCTGCCTTGCCGTGTAACCAGGGATATGGGACTTGCAGAGTCCCCCACCGTTTATCTTTAGCTCCTCTTCAGAAAAGGGGAAGAAGAGGGAAAACTTGGCAAGGGAAATTCAGTGGTTGGTGGCGGTGTTCTGCTGCTCTAAGTTTAGCGGCGTTGGGGGTGGTTGTTAAAACGGATATAATTGGAGTTTGAAGCCCTCCGTTGGGAGCAGCGTTGGGTAATGCTGGAAGCCCATCAGCGCTGCCAAAGCCCCAACACCTGGCTGAATTTAATCAGTAATTCGGTAAAAATGGAAGAGGTTTGAAAGCTCCCCCTGCTGCAGACGAGAGTGGCGTGGTTTGCTCACGGACAGGCTCGAGGCAGCGCATTTCAGTTGCCATCTGGGGAGGTTCCGTGTCACAGCCATGTCCTGCCGCTCTGCTCCATAGCAGCAAACCTGATCTCAGCATCAGCAGGGGCTTGTTGTTTTGCCACTGCAGAGAAACTTCTTGTGTCTGCTGCGCAGCCAGGAGAACAATATAGAGGGTTATGGAAAGGCTGCATTATCCCAGGGGCCTCTCGGACGGTTTTTACGGTTTCTATAGGATGTTAGCAAATCCCCCCCCGCAGAAAGCTGCAGCTGAATTCCATAAAATATCACCTCTTCTAGCTCCTTCTCTGATGGATTTCGTCAGATGCCTTCCTGAGTGAGTACCACCAACGTTTTTGTATGTTTATCCTTCAGCATGGCCATGAAATCTGTTTTAAATGGCCTGTTTCTGAATTAAATAAGTGTATTCAAGTTCAGGATCCTTTATGTAATTATTTATGAAAAGTGTTTATAAGAAACTTTTCAATTCCTGCTCTTCTGAATTCTGTTACATCAAAGGGAAATCAGTACTCAGTTTTGGAAAGGGTGGGGGGTTCATTTGGGATGATCACTAACGCTGGCTGTAGAAGGAGATGGGGTGCTGTTGTGGAATGAGGGGTAGAGATCACATGTGCATGAGTGATTTTAATGGATTCTGACTGGATTCATCTCCTGTACTTGTTGGTAGTCCAAGGAAATGCTAAGGAAAAAAAAAGAAGTCCAAAGTCTGCATCCCATTTAGAAGAATTGCTGTACTTCTAACATATTCAGGAAGAATTAATTAGCTGCACTTGCAGCAAAATGAAATTTTCAGAGCTGTTTGGAACAAAGACTTTATTTTTCTATTTAATGAATTTCATTTGACTTACACGTGCGGTGATTTGGGTCTTGACTTCAGAGTGCTCTTGTAAGCAGAGGGAAAGGGGTTGAGAGGATGGAAAAGCCTTGGCAGGGCTGTTCCAGGGCTTCTATCTTTCTTGTACCCATCTTTCTCCTTTTGGGGACTCAGAGCTGTGATATTTTGGAACCTTGTCTCATCCCACAGGTATGCCTGGCTTGGCACCTGTACAGGGCCGTGTTTGTGTGAGCTTAAGCTCTGCTTGAAGGGGAGGCACTGACACAGGTACTTGCTTCGTGTTTTGGGTTGGGAGGGGGTTGAATTTACGGCCATCTTTAAACTCTTGTCCTGAAATTCTCCCTCAGGACCAGATTTAAATCATTCTGCAAGCTCAGCTCGATGCTCAGTGGTGTGATTTTTAACGGGGCTGGTCTGTGACAGTAAGGATAAAATTTAGCTCTCTGCTGGAGCTTGACAGGGTAAGATTCATGATGAAAGTTTGCAATTTAGGAAATATTTACAGGGCATTTAGCAATTGGTGAAACGCTAACACTGTTCACCCTTTTGCTCTGATCAATGATTAGCAAGGTGGTATTTTATTTCCACTGGCAGATTGTGGTGTTGCCTGCTCTACCTCTGCTGTTAATGTCCCAGGAAGTAATTTAAGGGAATGAGGGTGACTAAATAGCAAGGATCTGGAAAAGGAAGATAGGTCAATATTTCTGCATTAAATAGAAAACTGAGAAAAAAGGCAGTTAAGAGAAAACTAGAGGGAAGATGGATGAAAGCTTTTAAAGAATTCAGTGTGATGTAAATGTCGGGTTTTTTTAAAAAAATCACCTTTCAGGTGTCACACAAGCCCCTTTTAGGGTTTTTTATTTGGCAGTATAAGTTTTCAAGATGAAAATACTAAGCTTTAATTTTCTACTGCAGAAAAAGAATTCTTTTTAAAAGGCCTATTGTTCATACAAGACTGGCAGACTAATGATAGGAAAGGTTTTTTTTTTGTTTTGTTTTTAAAGTAGTATTTTCTTTTAACCCCTTAGTGGTATTTTAGCCCTTGTGTATAATTCTTTAACTGAGAGTTTGTGCTCCTGTATAGATATATAAAAACTGTATGTAAATACCTGCTGCTCACCTTTGGGTTTGTTACTGTGAGAGGAGGTTCCAACGCACAGAAGTTGAGGTTGGAAGGGATTTCTGCAGGTCCTTGTCCAAAGCAGGGCTGAGGATGCTCTGAGACTGCTCCAGTCAGGTTTTGAGTATCTCCAAGGATGGAGATTTCACAGCCTGTCCAGTGTTTGACCTCAGTAATTCCTGATATTTAGGAGCTTTTATCCTGTTGCAGCTTGGGTCCATTGCCTCTTCTACTGTTTCTGTGCATGTACCTCCAAGAATCTCACTCCATGTTCTCTGTCACCCCCTCAGGAGCTCTGTCTGCTTAAAATGTTAACGTAGATGTGCAAAGGAATAATAAAAATCTTGTTTGTCCAGTGTTTCCCACTTCCTCAGGCAGTTCACTTAAATATAATTTGTCTGCAAAGATCCTCCTCTTCTTCCATTACGGTTGTAGTGATTTTCAGTTTAAAGCCAGTGTTTCATCCTGTTCTTGCACTTGCCTTGGCTGTCTTTGTTTCCTGAAGACAGGAAGATGCTGTAGCTGTAGATTCTTCCTTACACAATAATACGCTTTTGTCATGCTCTCTTACACTCTCCTGAGCCATTTTTTGGTTCAGCACAATCACCTGTTGAAGGCACTTATCCTACTGTGCACGCATAGCTTTTAAAATTTTCTGCGATAAACAAGAATCCCACTCTAAACCAAGTCACACTGTGTGTCAAAACCCCTTCTGAATCCTAACTCACTTCATTTGAGAGGGATGCTCTTCTTCCCCAGCACTCCTACAAGATTTAATATGCTGGTTCTTGAGACGCTGTACCCAAGTTACTGAGTGTTTCAGTAAATCCATCCTGTTCAACCACGAGCTTTGGTTTTTTATTTGCCCAATGACATCCAGCAAACTGATTTGTTTAGGGGTAAAGACAAAGGCAAAATTCAGGCTGGCAAACATCAGTGCCCACGTGTTGTGTGTCTGAGTTACAGTTAACACCCCGTGCACACCCTTTTAATTGGGGTAATTTTCTCACAGGGGAGAAGATGGGAACCTATGGTCAGAGGCAAAGAGCTCTGCCAGCAGTAGCAGATTGTGTAATTGTGGGTTTGTGTCTTGGGTGTGTTGTGGTGGGGACTGCTGTGTGTTAGGGTGACACTCTGAGCATGAAATCATGGAATGGTTCAGGCTGGAAGGGACCTTAAAGATCATCCAGTTGTAACCTCTGCCATGGGCAGGGACGCTTTCCACTAGACCAAACCCTGTCCAACCTGGTTTTGAACACTTCCAGGGATGGGGCAGTAGAAGAAGGGAGGGGAAAATTTCCCCTTCATGGCTTTTTTTATCCACTTTGAGGCCGTCCTGCAGAACACCTGGAGATTTGCAGCAGTGGTTGTAGACAAACTGTTTTTTTCTGGATATGTATTTACGTGAAAGTAGTAGTGGTACCAGCTCACCTTTTCAAAAATGGAAAGGGAAATCATGAGGTGTTGTTCACATTTTTCTTCTTACTAAATTCTGTGGTTTTCACTCCTTGACAAACATGTTCCTGACTATGTAGTGCTCTCACTCCTTCAGTAGTTTGCTGTTTTTACAGGTGTATATTCACACTCAGTCTGGAAGTCAACTGAAGTTTCTCTGGATTTAAAATGTAGATGAGATTCTTTACCTCTAAAATTCAGCTTCCTCTGTCTTAAAATTCAGAGATTAATAATATCCTGCAGCGATTTTGCATGGCAGTTTGATGTATTTTCTGTAAAACACACAGAAACTGAGCCTTTATAGTCTCAGTGAGTAGTAGTTATAAGAATGGCTCTTATATAGTGTGGAATGATTGTAAGGAAGCTCTGGGCACAAGTGTCACTGCTCTACCAAAAATCTTTAATGGGACCAGCTAGTTATGATCTCCCTCCAGAAATGATCCATAAACAGCTCAGTGTTCCTGAACAAGAAGCTTAAGTAATGGGTCACTTCCAAATAAATTGGTATGTGACAACTTTTTACATTTTTTGTGTTGTTCCCTCCCCCCCCCCCAATGTTTAATGATTTAAAATAGAATTTGAGATTGTACTGCAAGGGGATATGTTTGTGGGCTTTGTATGGAGAAGATTGGGCTCTGAGGGAACAGCAACATATGAAACCATAGCAATCTGTGGAGGTTTTCCAACCCTTCTTTCCTTCTGCCTGTTCTTGTTTTCTGTGCCAGTCATATTTTGTGCCACCAGGAAATTCTGCAGGTCACAAAAGAGATAAGAATGTCAGGCTGGAGTTTGTATCCTTCAAAGCAGGCATCTTTACCCCAATAAACTGTTATTAGTATTTGCAGCTGATGTAAGTCCTGTGTTCCCAGTTCTGGGCTTCCCTGATTTTCCTTCCCTGTAAAAATGAACCTCTGACAGTCATGTCTGCAGAAAGAGCAGGAGTTCAAGACTGCAGTAAGGACAACTTACCCCTTGCAAAAGGCTCTTCTGAGGTTACAAAAAACAATGGTTAAGATTAATTGGGTTTTGGGGGGTTTTGTGTGTGTGTGGTATTAGTTCAGGAGGTTCTTTGTACTTCTGCTTTATTTTTTTGTTTTAGCTGTTGTGGATAGGTTGGTTTTTACCTGATGCTTGAGTTTACCTTTCCCAGGACATGTAGGACAACAGTATTTAATGTACTGCTTTTCAACCCAGCTTCTTATTTTAGCACAAACCCTGCAGAGGTGAAACAGCTTAATGCTTCATACAACCTGCTGTTCACACAGCCTCAGGAAGAATGTGTATGCTACATTATTATTATCTTAGCATTTCATCAGAATACCATGAACATTAATTTTCAGTGCAGAAGATGCAGAAAAATTACAGGGTAGAAACTCCAGTAGAAAACCTGTACCTCATTTAAAAAATCCCCATGAATCCTGTCTTCAAAGAAATAAAATATATACAAAATTCCCTTTGTATCTCCCAGTAAAATTCTGAAGCATCCTTTTTTTTATTTTTTCTTAGCTTCAGCTTTACATTTTGCAGTGCCCTTTGTTTTATTGCCATAACACCAACTAGTGCATGAGAAGCCAATTCTAAACTGTGTGGTGATGGCAGGTTGCTTATATTCTGTTAATTCTCTCAAACAAAACAATTTGTGTTAATTACTGCTTCGGTCTCTCACATTATTTGGGCAAACAGCTCCATTACACTGAATAGCACATTTTCTGATTGTTTGTTTGTTTGGTGAAAGTATTAGTGTTTCCCTTCAGTGTTTTGCTTTAAGATTAACATATCATTAAGCTGCATAATAAGACAGTCTTTATTCTCCGTGCAGTGAAATGGCAGGGGAAGGCAGGGCATAGCTTTGCAGTTTATTCAAGAGTAGTTAAAAAAATAAATAAAAAGTGGATTAGTCAGTGACTTGGCTCTCTCTGTTATGGGATAGCAAGACCCAAACTCAAGCATTTGCAGCAGAACACATGTTCATGGAGGTGGATTATTTCTCCCATTTTTGCCAAATGTTGCAAAACACGGAGTGTCAGTTCCAGATTAGTCCATGGAGCTGCTTTTTGCACAATTTGGGGAAAAGTCATCTCTTGATTTATCAGCGGTATTTGGTATATTTTATAATATACTGTGCTCTCTGTCTCTGCTGTGGATTAACGGAGGTCTCTTTAATTAAACTACAGTTTGGGAGATTAACAGTTAAAAGACTCTTTGCTTTTGGAGGCACGAAGTTAATCTTTGACAGCGCATTTCTGACATGTTACTGGAAATCATTCTGTGCGCCCGCTTTGCTGCTATTTTCAGCATTTGTTGTGGGGCTCTTTTCAGCAAAACTGCTGTCAGTGAGAGCCCCGTGGAAGCAAAAACAGCAGCTAATCCATGTGTGTTGTATCCATGGAGTTGAGTGCTTAACTGAAAGGGAACAAAGAATTGCGTATAAAAACAAATGCCTTTCTGATGTGATGCCTCACCTCGAATCCTGTGTTGAATTTTGGGCCTCTTGATACAAGAAAGACGTTGAGGGGCTGGAGCGTGTCCAGAGAAGGAAGTGGAGCTGGGGAAGGGTCTGGAGCACAAGTCTGGTGAGGAGCAGCTGGGGGGTCTCAGTCTGGAGAAAAGGAGGCTCAAGGGAGACTTTATCATTCTCTTCAACTCCCTGAGAGGAGGAGCTGGGGTTGGGGGGGTGTCAGTCTCTTCTCCCAAGTAACCAGTGATAGGACAAGAGGAAACGGCCTCAAGTTGCACCAGGGAAAGTCTAGATTGGACATCTGGAAAAATGTCTTCACCAGATGGGTTGTCAAGCACTAGAACAGGCTGCCCAGGGCAGTGGTGGAGTCACCATCCTTGGAAGAGTTCAAAAGACGTGTAGATTTGGCATTTGGGGACATGGTTTAGTGGTGGCCTTGGCAGTGCTGAGTTAATGGCTGAATTCAGTTGCCTTTGAGGTCTTTTCCAACCTAAATGATTCTGTGGGTCTGTGATTCTGTGACATGACAAGCTGCTTCAGCCTCATCTCTTGTTTCCTCAGGTGTGTTTGGGACTGGATATAAGTTTTTCTGGATATAAGTTTGAACAGGAGTCATGTTAGATGTAAGAAAGGTTGTGTGGTCTAGGTTTGTCTTTGATTTTTTTCTTTAACTTCCATAGGCTTTGCCTTTAAAATGTGGTTCCATGTGGAACGGATCATGGTGGTTTCTCTTACTGCCTCTCATCAGTGGTGTATTCTCTTTAATTACCGTGTTGACCAGCACCAAAAATTGTAGGACACTGGGTTATCCTCTAGCAGTGCTCCACAGGAAGTTTAGGGTAAAAGCATTTGGAAATCCTGTACACTGAAGTATTTTGGAAAAGTTGCTTCAGAGGTTCTTGAAACCACATGGGGGTCTCTCAGCATGGAGACTCATGCAGTCCTGATAGTTGTACATCCTGGTCTGCCACTGAGAACTGGTGGCTTCTTATTTCCCAAAACAAATATGTTTGAAGTGTGATTGATATCTATGTTTACATTGCCCTACATATCAAGCTGTGTTTTTAATGTGCACCTGCTTTTTATTTAAACAAGGTCACAGCCCTATTGCTTAAAAAAAGGGATCATCAGACCACCTGTGGAAGTTTATTGAGTCTGACCTCTTATTGCCATCTTCCTAAGTCACACTGGCCTTCCTTTTCCCCTTCTCCACTCTCTTTTTGACTTCATGACCCACCTGTAGAGACAAATTTGCCAAACAGACTGTTAATTGTTGTGGTTGCTTTTGCTGGAGTCTGTAATAAAGCGTCTCGTGATGGAGAGGTGGTTGTTCACGTTGAAAACCTGATAGATGAACATGTCACCGATGACATGAAACATGACAAATGTGCCTGCAGTCATTTCATTCATCACTACAAATGGGATTCTCTTCATCTGCCTGGCGTGGATGTACATGCAGAGCAACAGATTGAAGCATTCCCGTGTCAAATGATAGTGTAGATTGAGTGTGGTGGTAGAAACATTTGTTGTTACAAGAGATTGTTGTAAGTTTGGGGATCTCCTCTGCTGTGTGGTGACAGTGGCTGTTTCTTGAAACGTGATGGGAACTCACTGGTGTCCCTCTTGAGTTGTCAGCATCCTTGGTCTTGAATATTCTGTTTCCTCTTTTATTTGCACTCCTTGAATTCTGCAAGTCTTAATTCTTCAATGTTACAAATATCTGAACATGCCCAGTGCTGTTCAGAAGTAGTGTGTTCGAAAAACCAAATCAATCTGGGACAACCACATTATAATTTTTATCTGTTCTTCTTAGGATGTTTAATATTGATTAAAGTGTTGGTGGTCAGTTTATATCCTCCCCATAAGGAAAACTGTAAGGAAATCCATAAGTTTTGTACTGGCCACTGTGCCTGTGGACCTGTGTTTTTTACCACACTGTCTTCACAGATTAATTTAGAAAAGGAAAAAAAAAAATTCATGAAGTTTGGGGTTTGTTGTTGTTGTTGTTTTTAATCCTCTCTCCCAGGCATTTGAGTTCAGAATTCATTTAGAAAAATGCTTAAAACAAACAAACAAGCAAAGAAAAGCCCTAAAAATACCCCCCACCAAACAAGAATAGCTTTATTTGGTGTGGTTAGTCACAGAGGGGAAGCCTTGGTCTCTGTGGCAGCTTTGTTAAAAGGAGCTGGGCAGCTTTGCAATTTGGGCAGAACAAGCTGTAGTCAGACCCATGTTTGATCAGAGGGGAAACATGCCCTGTCAAGAGGTGCTTTAATGGGAACCTGAGCAGAATTGAGATCACTTGTGTGTGTTACTGCCTCTCTGGCAATTCTTAAACTCTGAAAATGCAGCCTCAAATGGGCTTGGTAAGAAAGGAAGATTCAGCCCTTAAGGATTAATATGCCCTTCTCAGAATGGTTTTCATATTTCATCTAGCCATGAGGATTTGTTACAGCACTACGTTTTTAAACATCCAAGATGAGTTGTGCATTTGTGCAAAAGGATCAGTGCAAGCCACACGTGGCTGGTGTGGTAAAAGCTGTGATTGTGAAAGGAGGGGATCTGCAAAGGGCAGGAAAATGCAGGGTCTGTCACAGGAGGGGATTTCTGGATTGGTAGCGTCCTTCACCTGTGACAGATGACATTTTTAGTCATAGAATGGTTTGGGTTGGTTGCTCCAAGCCCTGTCCAACCTGGCCTTGAACACTTCCAGGGATGGGGCTCTCGGGGCAACCTGTGCCAGGGCCTCTCCACCCTCCCAGTAAAGAGTTTATCTATTCTAACCCTGCCTTCTTTCAGTTTAAAGCCATTCCCTCTTTTCCTTTCACTCTATGCCCTTGTCCAGAGTTCCTCTCCAGCTCTTCTGGAGCCCCTTTAGGCACCGGAAGGTACTCTAAGGTCTTCTTAGAGCGTTCTCTTCTCCAGGCTGAAAATCCAAACTCTCTCAGCCTGACTGCAGAGCAGAGGCGTTCCAGCCCTTGGAGCATCTTTGTGGCCTCCTCTGGACTGTCACCAGGAGGTCCCTGTCCTTCTTGTGTTGTGGCTGATGTTTGAGCCACATGAGAACTTTGGGGGTGCTGGAAGATGCATGAGGAGACAGTCTGTGCTCTGTGTTCATACTTCATGTGTGTGTTGTAGGATGGACTGAGACGTACTTGGCATGAAGAGGAGCCTTGAAGATGATCCAGAACATGTTGATAACATTTCCATTTGCTGTTTGAAAGCTGCCCTGTGCCGTGGTACATCATAGCAATGTACCTTTGTGCTGTCCTTGCTCACTGGAGTGTCACCTTCAGGATCGAAGGGTCTCTGTGACATAATTAACATTTGAACTTCATTTATGGAGTTACCAAGAAAGGAGGAGTGAGATGAAACGTTAGAAATAGTAAAGCAGACTGTAGAATGGTAGCACCAGGAAGCTGCTGTAGTGGGCAAGTGTCCTGAAAACAACGTGTCTCTCAGCAGAATGGGCTGTAAAGCGAGCACTGCTGGTGATGGCAGGACAGTCACATTGCACTGGGGAGGTTTTCTTGGGCAACTTTATAAACTCTTGCTGTACTTTCACTCAGATTCCTGCAGTCAGCACGTGCCTTGTGCTGTGTGAGTGCTGGAGTGATTCAAACCACAAAAGATGCTGGTGAAGTGATTTTTTTGCAGCTGAACACTCAGGAAGAGGTGCAGTGGGGGCACATCCTCCTCGTGTTCCGACAGGCTTTGATCCAGGAAGGGCAGCTGAGAGAGATCCCTGAAGGCACCATAAGTAAGAGGCACTAAAGGCACAAAAGCAGAAGGTGGCACAGAAAAGGGTGATTGAAATGGTGACACTTATCAGGGGGTTCAAGGAGGAAAAGAGAGAAAGAGCAGAAACATTAAAATCAGTGAGCTACAAGGTGGCAAACTTTAGTAATCTGTGAGAAGTTGGCAGCATGACTCAGTTCTTTCAGATGCAAACCTGAAAAAGAGGATTTAAGATGAAGTAGCAGTTTACAGAATTTTTTATTACAGAGACAGGCACAGACTGTCCCAGTTCAAATGAAGGATAGAGAATTTAGTAACTCACTGATAAGTTTTTCCAGCACAAGAAGGAAGGAAGGAAGCCTGCAAAAAGTCTGCCCTAGTTTCCAATAGGGATGATTTGAGATAGATAAAGAATATTTTTACTTCCCTGATATTTTTGGATGTTGTCTTTAAATTACTTTTAATTAATTTTTTATGTTCTCTGACTTGTGCTTGCCAGAACATGCACCTGGCAGTGGCTGTGGGGAAGGCAAAAAATTGGTGAGTATTGTAGTAGTGAAAGGAAGACAAGGGCTTTGGTCTGGTGCTCAGCAGGAAAGGGAAGTCACCAACCTCTGATACTAAAATATTGTATTAAAATGGGGGAAGGGAAGTTTGTATCAGTCTCTGGCTAAGAGTTTAATTGGGAGCAGATGGCAAATTAAATCACTGGGTGCCTCATGGCTGGTGTGAAACTGTACAACTTCAGAACTGTGAGCTGTTACCTTTGACACCTTGGGAAGAGTAAATAAGCATCTAAAAAAACCCCATAAGAATTAAAATAGTGCTTGGGCTGCTTTATTCATAATTTCTAATTTCAGTTTTCAGAAAAGAACACAGAAACTTGAGAAATACTGCAAGAAACCAAGGAAGCCAATAATACCCAGCAGATTTTTCTTTTCAAAAATAAACCATGTCACAGAAACTGAACTTATTTCTGTAACTTGGTAACAGGGGAAAGAAAAATTAGTGGATTACCACATGTTGAAATAAAGCTTTTAAGAATAAACTAGAAAAATGGGGTCTGCATATCAGCTGCTGTAAAATGGGTGCAGAAATCTTTGCATAATGTGTCGATAGTCCAGGGCCCTCAGGGGGATGTGGCAGGTGGGACAGTGCCCTGGTGTGCTCAGATCTGTCACTGGTCACTGATGACCTGGGTGATACAATGAAGAAGACATTTTCAGGTACTGAAATAGGAGCCACACTGGGTGTTTCCACTAAAAATAGAAAGGGCCTGGGTGAGCTAAATGTATATCCTTGTGTTTTTCATGTTACTTGATCACTCTTTCAAGATTTTGTGGAATAAACCACTGGGAAAACAGAAGAAAAGACAAGTAGTTGTTGTTGCTAGACCTTAGAAAATCCTGGGGTGTTTGTAGTAGTGAGATCTGACACGTAGCAGTAAAAAAAAAGAGGCAGATATGTGTGTGTTTACACATTCCAGCGTGACAGCTGATTTGTAAGAACGATGAAGTTGTCCTGCTGTACCCTGTTTTGGAAAGACCTCTTCTGAGCCGCTGTGTGAGTGCTGGACTGGGAGCTGAGAGCTTTCCAAGGAGCAGGGAGAAAGCAATGAGAGTAGAAAAGCTGATCTGCAGTGAAAGGCTGAAGAAATTGAGAACTTTTTTCGTTTGTTTGGTTTTTTTAATTCTATGGAAGGGAATCCTGACTTAGGTTTATTTCTATATCTGCCCCTAGTTCCTGTGACTAATGTGACAACTGCATTTCTCAGCAGTTAGATTGCAAGCAGAACTCACAGTAGTGCTGATAGTGGCACACAGGTTTTTGTATAGAAAGGATGTGTTGGTATGGTTACTTCTGTAGTTAATCCATGGATAGTCACTTTTCCTTTCTTCCCACCTCTTCTTGCTGTTACATTATTAACCATTACATGCAGTTGAACGTGAAATAAAGGATGAGTGGTTAAAAGCATCAGGTTCATTCGTGCCACTGGAAGCACCTTGAATCAGCAGGTGAAGCAACCTGGAATAAGTAAATTCAGCTGGAACTTAAAACTCTTCTTCCCTCCCTTTTCAGAAAGCACCTCTTCTCTTTGCCATATCAGATGCTTTTTGCAGAATATCTCAAAGGACTGATGGCAGGGAGGGTGCTCTGAGGCATCCCTGATCTGTGCTGCCATTTGCACATCCCATGGTACTTCCATGAGCGGCTCCCATTGCTCAGCCGACCACAGGCATTAGGAGATACATCAGCTCCTTTGGATGAGGCTCTGGATGCAGCAGTCAGTGCCTAAGTCAGCAGTGGTTTGATGCTGTGCTGTCTACATCTTAAATATTGTAACGTTATTTAGAGTAAATCCAGTAGAAGCTGTACTGGAGTTGGCTGCTGATCCGAGTCAGCAGTTGAAGGAGTGGTGAGTCTGGGATCTGGGTTATCCTGCCCTTCCCAAAGTGCCATGTGTGCCTGTAAGGCAGTTGCAAGATGTCTTTATGTGTGCTGTAGGAGTTTTGCCTACAGTCAGTAATTGAGGAAGTTGCCAAAATAATTGGAAAAGATGACAGGAAGGGTTTTTTACTCTATTTTAGGCTGTGAGGTTCAGGAAGAAGGAATTGAGGAAGCTGGTGGGAGGGGACACACAAACACCATCACAAAACATGTTTCAAGATACAGAAATTTGATGCTTGCTTGATTGGGTGTTTTTCTCCCTGGAATGTACTGGGGTGGTCCTGGCAGTGCTGTTATGGTCGAGAGAGAGGAAAAGGAGATGTTCACCCTCCTCGGGTGAGAAGGAAACAAGCTGTTCTGAGGATGGAAATGGCTGCTGATGGAGTCCAGAGCCTGGCATGGAGCGAGCAGGCAGAGCAGTAGATGGGATAGATGCCCTAGTGCAGAGAAACTGCACAGGTTTTAGGCTAAGAGAAGAGAAATGAGAGTTGTGGACTCCTCCTTCCTCCTTTTACTCACTGGATCTGCTGCACTGGGTTCCCAGGCTGCTGTGGCCAAGCTCTTTTGCTTGCAACCATGTCTTCCTCCCCATCCTCCCACAAATTCTATCATTGCTGCCACTTCCCCAGCCCTGCACACAAGCCAGTGAAAGTGCTGGAGCTGCAGCTCATCTGGCTCAGGTGAAATGCCTGACGTGTCAACGCCAAAAAGGGAATAAAGATCCTGGGACTTTGGTGCTTTTCTGGCTGTAGCAGTCTTGCAAGGTTTGTTTGTACCTCCAGACTTGGATTATCTGCTCTCTGTTGCGATGAATAACGTTTAGTGTGTTTGTTCAGCTGCGGGAATTCGTTAATCTTTCCTTCGGTTTTCTCCCAGAAAAAAAAAAGAAAAAAAAGAAAAAAAAGAAATAATCTCACCGTGGAGAAGTTTAGCAAAGATTGGATTGCGAGAGCTTTCCATGCATGCTTTTTTTTTTTTTTTTTTTTCTGGGAGAGTACATTTGTAGTGGTAGCTGGAAGAGCAGAGAACTGAATGTGCAGGATTAAGCTTGAGGCCCCAGCTTCCTGTATAAGGGGAGAGGAGCTCACGAACTTGAGGCGGCGGCCAAGAGGAAAAGGGTAATGGACAAACACAGGCTGTGTGGATCTCTGTGCTGCCTGCCAGCTGCTGCTGGATGGACTTCCTGCTCTGGGACATGGGGGGACATTTGGGGCAGTCACTGTCCCTGCAGAGCCGAGTGCAGGAGCTGGGTGAGGGCGGCTTTAGCAGCTCCTCGTGGGTTTAACAGATCAGAAGGCAACAGGGGTTTGTTCCTGAGAGGGGTTAGATACAAGAGCTCCTTGTGAATTTGAAAGTTAAGACTAAAACACATACTGAGAAGTAGGAAAATACAAGTTCATGTAAAAAAAAGTAACTGCTCTTTAGTGGAAGAGCCACAGGGTGGTTTGTCCTTTTTTCATAGCCAAGCGACTTGACAGTGCTGATCCCAAGCTTTGCCGGCATCTGACTTTCCTTGGAAAGCTGGGTTAGAAATGTTTTTGTGGCAGGGTTTGCAGCTCACTTCCATGACCTGGGAACAGATCAACAGTGTTTGCTAGATAGTTCCCTGCAGACCAGGCATGAGAGAGTGTCTGATTCCCATGTCTTGCCTTTCTGTAGGGAATATGAAGAGCCCAGTAAAAGTCCAAGCTTTGGTAAAGTCTTTGAATGCCAAGAACTTAAGGATAATTTTTGAAGGATTTGTAATAAATGAGGTAAAGAAGAAAACTTTGTCTGTCTCTCTCTGATAATGAACAGAGTATCCCAACTCATGTGGAATGTGATACCTTAAAGAGAAATTGGGAGTTATCTTGAAAGGGTCATTGGGCTGATGTTGGCTCAAACCTGTAGTTGCAGCCGTAGAGTCAAGTCGACAGCATTTCTTCCAGTCATCTTAATAAAAATTAATGTTTTACCCTTTCTTCCTCTCCCATTTGGCTCATCTTTCCACTGAAGGCAGTGCATGGAAATTGTAGAACCATTTAGGTTGGAAAAAACCCTTTAAGATCATCGAGCCCAGCCCTCAGTCCCTCTCTGTGCTGAGGCCACGTTAGCGACCCAGCCCTGAGCGGCGACAGCAGAGTTTGTGTTGGTTGCATTTGTCCTTTCTCCTTCAGACTGTAGCGTGCTCCTTTCTCGAAGGACACCTTGTCCAGTTCCTTCAGTGTCATGAACTTACTGTTGGCTTCCTGGAAAGGATGCTGGGAGCCTCCAGGGAGTTGGACTCGGCGATACCGCCTTGTAGCGCAGCCTCGCCAGACGCGAACGCTTAAAAATACTCCTCTTGTAGCAGCCCGATTGGACTCTTCGCTTTCTGATTTCTGAAACATCTGGGTTCCACGTTCAGCAGCTTGTTTATTTTTGCACAAGCCCAAGAAGGAATCGGAAGCCCGAGGCCGTAGTGGAGCCATCAGCCCACGGAGCGGAGGCTCGAGCAAGTGGCGCGAGATCGATGCGGCTGCTGTTCTTAGAAGGACTCTTCCATTCCTAGAAGTTTTCATCCTTTTTACCAGGCACTTATTTCCTCCCGCCTCTCCTCCCTTATATAAGTTTTGCTGCTGTGTAAATGGCTTTTCTTGTGGATTTCGGTTTCCTGCTCGAAATCAGGATTCTCCCGTCTCCTCCGCGTAAACAAACTGGGGTTTTTTTTGTGAATGGCTGAAAAAAAAAAAAATGTATATAAAAATCTGTTCCACTTCATATTCTAACGCAGAGTTATGGAACAATATGTATTACAGTCCTTGTTGTGGATACGGTAAGGGATTATCTTTTTTTAATGACAGTTATAAAACCACACAGAATTGTTTTAGAATTGGTCTGATAAATGGGGAAATATTTTGTTGCAGCTTAATTACGGAGAACAGGAGCTTATGGTTTACCCGTGTTTAAATATGTACATGAATCTTTTCAAAGTAATAGGGCAAATATAGTACTGTTTCTGGAGGCTTAAAAAGAAGATTTGTTCTCTAATATTAAATTTTTAATGTATTATTCATGAGGAAAGCCAAGCTGAAAGCTTTTTTTTCCTCCCCTCAGTGGAAATGAGCTTGAAGAATACATTATCTGTACAGAAAAAAAGAGCGTAAAGGCCTCTAACTCTTACTAATACTGGAGTGGTGCATTGCAAGTACTGTTGGAATTCCCTCAGGGAAAAGAAAACAGAATTTGGTTGAAAATAAGCTGATAGAATCATTGAATAATTCGTACAACATTACTGGAATTCAATTCCTTAAGAAAAAATAAAAAATAAAAATTAGGGTAATTCCAGTTAGAATGTGCTTTTTAGAATGACTGTTTATTGAAGTTGCTTTAAACTCCATGTTTAACAATTGTTACCTCTCTGTTTTGGATACAGGGCTGGAAAGCACATTTTTGTTACTAGTACCACTTTTAGGCTGACTTTTCCAGACGTGTGCACTTGCACCCCAGGTGTTCGTGCAGATCTGTGTGCACTGTTGGCTTACTAAGGCAGGCAAAATGTGTGTGAGCTTTGGAAGTTGGAGGAACCTTTAAAACTATTTAGCATTATGTAATACATTCAGTGTGGAATATCTGATACCTGGTACAAACTGATGTTTATAATTATGTTTTCTGCTGTGTTATCACTATGAACAAGAAACAGAAGCCAAGTGACATCATTTTTAGTGATCTTTTTCCTTGGTGCTTTCCCGTTCCTAGATCATGCTTGGTTTAGTTGCCTGAAATGACTCAAGGGGAAAAAAAAAAATAGGAGGTTGCATGTTTAGACAAGAGCTCTCCTGGTATGTTTTTCTGTTGCCTGTTACTAGAACTTTATGCAACAATTAGTTTATTAATTGGAAAAATACCTGGAGTTAGTAATGTCCAAACACCACAAGCATAACTTAAATTGTTACTTAAATGCCAAGACCTCACCTATCAGGGTTTCCTAGATACAGTTAATGTCATTTCTAGACATTGGATAAAACAGGAATTTTTGCTACCTGTGATAAGGGAATAAAGTTAGGGTTTAACAAGCTAAATACTCCTCTAGAACTTATCAATAAATTATATGAGCACCTCTCAATTTTTAATATATGTTAAGCCCCAAGCTCCTAGTGAAAGGCTGTGTGCCTTACTTAAGAATAAAAATGAAGGAAGAAGTGTTCTGCAGGTGTTTTCTATCCTGGGTTTAAGAAGTTGTTCTTAAAGACGAGGAACCATGGCACAAAACTTAGGAAGCTGCTTATCCAAAAAAACAAAACAAAAAAAAAGGAGATTTGGAATGGAGCAGAAAAGTGGGAAGTGGGTCTGGTTCTCCTTAGACTTGGAACTGGTTGTTCTCATGGGTGGGGTTGACCTTTCCATGTGTGCTTTGCAGTGCATGCATCCCCTTAAGAAGTACAATGCAGTGTTGTCTTTTGTCACTTGATCCAGAGTTTGGGAAACCTCAGTCCCGTGTCCCCAGCTGTCAGTCGGAGCAGTTAGAACCTTCTGGCGCTAGCTGAACTTTTGTATTCCTCCCTTTTGATGGGAGCATCCAAAACCTGTGCTTCCAAGAGAAACTGCATGTTTCTTCCGTGTTCACTTCCAGCCACAATCCTTAATGTTTGCTGGGAAATTGCCACTGACGTAAAGGACCGACTGATCCAGGGGTTTGCATCATGGTCAGGACGTCTCAGACTGGTAGAACTCACAGTTTTTTCGTGTTATCTATCAGTACACTTACCTTTGGGATTGAAGACAAGGCATAAATGGTGGTGGGAAATTTAAAACCTGTGGCCAGAGAGCAGGTACAAACATTCCAGGAGTGTTGTAACCACCTCGTGCTGCGTGTGGGTGAAGCGTGTTTTAAACGTGTGGCCCTGTGGAAGGTATTTGGAAACTGTGCTCATCCTTCACTTAAAGGAAGGGGTGAAACAGCCTCTTGTGTGCACCAGCTGATTGAATTTTCTCCAGTGAGAAAGAAAAACCCCAAGTTTTGTGGATACTGTGCTTGTTTAAGTACTCGGTGGCCAAGGCATCCTCTGTATGAGAAAACTTTCCACTTTCACCTCTGGGCGAAAGGAGGAAGGAAGAGTGTCAGGAAAAAGGAAAAAAAATAGCCTGCTGTGAAAGCCCATCCAAAAGCTTTGCCCTGTTTATTTAAGCTCTTTCCTTTGGGAATTGTGCTGTGGTCTTTCAGCTGCTACACAGAGTATTTTGGACAAATAGTCTTACATGAAACGTTCAGTCATCAGAATTTTCTGTACAGTGGCATTTTTTCTTGCAGCGTATCATGGACGACAACTCACAGGATTCCCCAAGAATCCTGAAAGCTGGGAGTAGGCCTGGGAGGTGCAGGAAGCTGTGTTTGGTGACCAGTGTTCCCAATTCAGCCTTGTTAAGGAATCTCACCCTATTCCTGCGTTTTGTTTTTCTTAGGAACAGCATTTTCCATTTGTATTTTGGATATGCAGATTAGTGGTGTGGGGCGGTTAGGAAATAGCAGCGTTGGGTAGAGGAGCAGAAGGATTAAATGATGGGGTTTGCTTTGCAGCATTTTTAGGATAAGCAACTTTGCTGGATTGTTTCTGGTCTTGGCCAACTCCACGGACTTACAGGAAAGACTAAAGTGGCGCTGGGGGGGATGGTGATCTTTCCCCTAACTGTAAATGTTTGCAGTAAAAACAGCTGAGCTGTTCATCAGGGGTTCCCAGTGGAGAGGAGAAAAAAAAAAACTGGCATTTTTAGGGTGGGTTCTAGTGTGAGCAAATCAGATGAATTGTGCCCTACAAGTGCTTATCAACTTGGCTGTGTGAGCACTGCTGTGGTCAGCTGGGCCGAGGGCCGAGCTACCAAGAAGGTTGAGGAGAAAATCCACAGAAACTACTTTGGAGCTATAATGATGTAATTAGAACAAAAAAAAATAATAGTTTTGTCCAGTGTTGAGACCCGTTACCACCCAGAGACTTCCTGCCCACCAGCTGGCTGGGTGTTGGCAGGAGATTTTTGGCAGTGCACTTCTTAAACACAGTGGACCTTACTTTGTTTATTTTGTAGGGCTGGAATTCCTTGCTGGTGTGGGGACTGTGGGAGGGGACCAGTGCCTTTGTTTATGCTCATGTGTCACTGGACTAGAGTTCTTCAGCAGAAAGGAGAATGTCTCTGTAGTGTTGTAAGAGTTAGATCCAGAATTTTACTCTTGATCTCTGTTAAATTTTGTTCTTGGAAAATCCTCTTTGGTCATTGGATTTCAGAGAATCACGGAATGGTTTGGCTTGGGACCTTAAAGATCATCTCATTCCAACCCCCCTGCTGTGGGCAGGGACACCTTCGACTGGACCAGGTTACTCCCAAGCCCCATCCAACCTGGCCTTGGACACTTCCAGGGGTGTGGCACTGTGGAAGTATTGCCCAGCTTCTCTGGGCGGCCTGTTCCAGTGTCTCTCTTGGGATGTTTTCCTCTGCTCCCAAGAAAAATAAGATCTCCTAAGACAGGCGCTAATGAAGCCAATAATGCAGCTATTTGTCCTCGTTTTGGTTATGGAGGAGCGGGAGGGGTGCCAGGTATTTATCTTGCTTTGCAGCAGGCGTGCCAGCGCATACAGAGCTTTCCTGCTGGAGCTCTGGGCAGCTTTGGGAGATCAATTCAAATGCAGAGTCTGTTTAGATTTTAGTAATTCACTGAGTGTGCTGGGGCTGGGCAGAAGGAGCCAAATGGGCAGGGAGAGGCTCTGCCCAAACCGATAGCGCTCAGCCAAAAGCCTTTAAAATCGCTTTAGTGCAGTGTAGTGCAGGACACAATACTTATTATTCCGGGCCAGAAGGGGTTTTTGAAAGCTATCAGGGGTAAACAACACGCCCGGCTGTGCAGGTGTGACCGTGCCAGGCGCCGCTTTGCTCAGCGCAGGTTTGCTGCTCGCAGCTGGGGGTCCCGGGGGCACACGGAGGGGTTTCGGTTAGAAGTTGTTGTTGCTGTGCCCCCTCTTCCCTTCAGTTTGGGTTACCAGGGGGGTGGTTGTGTGAACACCTGCTGGCAGAGTCAGTGCAGCCACCTGAACTGGAGATGGGCGGAGGATGAGTGGGTGACAGCAGCGCAGGGAGGGTGAAGTGGCTGAGGAGGAGCAGTGCTGGGTCTTACAGGCTTCATTAAGCTGAGAGCTTGTTATTCGTGTGGGAGGAGAAGGGGCACATCCTCAAGATGGCTTTTTAAGTGCTTGGGTAGGTACAGACTTTAATATGAGTTCACATTTGTGGGTCCTTATGCCTGGGATTTCCCATTTAAGCCTAAGTGCAGTAAATGTGGTCTGGGCTCCTCTGTGAGCTCATCAGCTGCTTCTCTCCCCTGAGCAGAACTGGGACCTCTGCTTTTAGAAGTGCTGGTAACGAGAGAAGGCTCCTACTTGCTGAAGAGATGAAGAGTAGGTGCTCTGGAAGACCTGGTTTTCTTTAGTTCTGAGAACAACAGCACTGTAAGATCTCATGCACCATCCCTGGAAGTGTTCAAGACCAGGCTGGATGGGGCTTGGAACGAGATGATCCTTAAGGTGTCTTCCAACCCAAGCCATCCTACGATTCCACAGTCTGTTTAATGTAAATGGTGGAATTCTGGCTCTTCTATCTCAAGAAGGATACAAAGCAGTGGGGATGGTATTGCATCACTGCACACTAAATACACTGCTCACCCCTGCCACTGCATCAGTGCTGAAGGAAAAGAGATTTATTGGGAGGTTTTTGTTTCGTTTTTTTTTTTATTTTTGGGAGGGGGGCAGTGACCAGCTGATCTGAAATACTCTGCATAAACAGCTTTGGTAGGTATGTAGGCTGAGAGAGGCTGGGACTTGGGCAAGATGCAAAATTAGAATGATTTCTGTTGCCTCATGCCTGGATTCTTTCTTAAAATTAGCACAAAGGCACATTCTGAATAAGTAAGCTGGGGAAGAGTTTTAATTTTGTTAATAGGCTCAGGTGCTATTTTTACTTTCTTTCAGACTACCTTTGGTAAGGTCAATACATGACCTTTGTGTGGGGATAACAGGAGTGGGAGTTGTAGAACGTATCCACATAATTACAAATATCATTTTTGCTCCAGTAAACAACAAAAAATTACTGTACTGTTTTTGTTTGTTTTTGGTTTTTTTTTCTGATACAATTAAGGAAACAGTTTATTTTTAACTTTTCCAAACTTGTAGAGCTGAAGACACTGCTTATTTAACATAATTATTACTTACCATCCAGCACTCAGGCTTTCCCATGACTTCTCTGTAAAACAGCAAGTGGGTTGCTTTCAGCCTTGCAGGATTGTTAGAAGTCAGAGCATGGGCATTAAAATCCTGTGCATTCCTTTAGTACAAAGTTTAGGATATTTCAAATAGGTCAAAAGTACTTGACGTCCTGGGTATTTGGAGAAGCAATTAAACGTGTCTGCAGCTGTTCCAACCTGCAGCTGAATTGTCAGCTGGGTTGAGGCTTTTAAGTACTTGTTTAAGGCACCAAAATGTTGGGTTTTTAAAAAAAAAAAAAATCCCCTCCTGTTAATAAAATAAAATAAATTAATCTTTCTTATTTGCTGAATTTCTCAACGGGCAATAAACTGTGTCTTTGTTCTAGAAAGGAATTGCTGGAAGTTCATCAAGTTTCGATGCCCCCCCTTTTTTTTTTTCCTGTACAAAACTTTAGTCTCTTTATCATACAAAGCTTGCAGTTTCCTGTATCTTTTGTTTCATTCCTAATCTAGTTTTAGCTTTCTGAATATCATATTTCCAGGTGGGAATGTGCTGCTTTTAATGGTCTGGGAATGCTGAATGGGTAAAATTATCTTGAGTCCAAAGTACAAGGTCAGAAGAGCTTGGATTGAATATTTTCCAACCTATTTCTTGGGATCAGTTGAAAATACAGTTAATATTAAAAAAACCCTGGAGTTTGAAAGCCAAGGAGAGAGAGGGCTCATGGAGCACCAGTGAGATATTTTAGCAAATTATTAATGAGACTTTACAATGTGCTTCTGTGGGGTTTTTTCCTCGCTTTCTTTACTTAGTGTGTAACAATAGATGCTCTGTTACAGCTTCAAATTTTTGTCAGAGATACCTGGCAGAGCTTCTGTTCCGCAGGTGACACTTCCATCGAACTGAAAACCCGCAGTGGTTGATATTGTAATTACTTTAGATTTAAAATAGTCACAGAATATGTGTAGGTTTTCCTGAAAACCGAAGCTGGAGAGAATTTTGATCAGTTTTAACTGGTGAGGGCGGATGCAACAGCTTGAGGGGGAAAAAAGCAGCAAACAGAACTACATTTTCTTCTGTCTGTAATAGGCACTTGTATTACATGGCCATAAATATTGCAAGTATTTAAAAAAAAAAGAAGGGAATTTATGAAGGGTAGTCCAAGATGGGGTAAAATCTGCTCCATGGAAGCTAAAGCTGGAGAAGAAATAATTTTGGCAACAATTTCTCCATGTTGGATTCTGTCCCAGCAGATGCTCCGGTGTAACCTGGGCTGCTCCTTGAGAAATTCCTGCAGCTAAAGATGCAACATAAGTAAAATCTGATGGTTTTATTTTGCTCTGGATTCAGGTAACCTGCTAAGTGATACTCGCTGTGTATGGTACCCGTAAATGGATTTTAAGAGCGTTTTTAGTCTTTACAAACTGCTTTTACTTTTAAATTATAATAATGACCGAAGCACAGGTAATACAGTGATTCAGATAAAGTTTCCTCTTCCAAACGAGTGGGATTCCTCTTTATTCCTTTGTATCTGGGTTTCATAATGTAGAGAAATTTGGGGAGGAGCAGGGAGGAATGGAGAAAAACAGTAATCACACCAAATAACTAAAGCTCTGTTAAAGTCAATGTCTTTTTAAAGTTAAGCCACCTCTATTTTTCTTTCAAAGAAGGAAGGTAAATGTTTCATAGTTAGTCATGCACGTTCTGAACTCCATTAGGACAAAATCTTTTCCAGAAATTATATGATATAAATGGCTTTGGTCCTGTAAAACGTGTTGGCAGAAACACCATTGTTTTACATGGGTACTTTCACACAGAGTGAAGGTTTTGAGATCTGCAATGAATATCCACAAAATAGCAATGGCTTTGGAGAAGCAACTGGGGATTGGAAATAGGTGTCAAAGGAGCTGCAGAGAAAAATATGTCCTAGTTTGTTTTTAGCTATTAGGGTTGTATTCTTTTGGGGAGCAAACTTTGGGTGAGTGATTTCCCTGGCAGGAATTAGAACTGTAGCCTGTCCCAAAATATCCCCAGGGAGGGGATGAAAAATTCATGAGAAGAAATGGAGAAACAAAACTTTTCCCTGCAAAGGAGCACCCTTTAACACATTTTTGCAACAGGAATCTGTTGGAGAAGAGCTGTTCCTAGGAAAGAGAGGCGAGAGCTTGCAAAAATAGACTAATTCTTTGGATTTGATGTCTTACTGAAGTATTTGCTGCACAAAGTACCGTAGAGAATGTTGCTGTCTCTATGGGAACATCTTCGGGCTATATTTAGGAAAATTAAATTAAGCTTATTCTCCTCAGATGAGCAAGGTTTTGCTGAGGCTTTAATTGGAGGTGTGGTAGGTTTTGGGGGGGGTGCGGTGGGGAAGATATTAGAGGAATTTCTTCTGCCTTTGGGTTAGGTGCACCACTTGACTTATGCTTTTCAAGTCAAAAAAAAAAAGAGAACTAAAACTGTCACCTATGTTTGAGTCAACAGGAGGCTGGAAAAAGCTCTGCTTAATTTCACAACTTCAGGTTGTGAATTTGGCCATTGGGAGGAAAGAAAACCCCGTTAAAACCCTTTTAAACATGAGCAAACTTGATAAGGAAATGAGCTCATTATAGGTCTGATGTCCAGCAGTATCCTGCAGGTTTGGATCTCTGTTTGTCTTGAAAAGTTAATGGATTGAGTAAAAGCTGTGCGGCAGGTGAGGATCTTGGTGTTTTACACACTGTGTGGTGCCTGTGGAGCACAGAAAAAGGGGATTTTACAGCTTTTTCAGTAACTTCATTCTGATTTCATGGCATAACTTCTTGAGGAAAACGCGGCCTTGGGCTGCAGAGCCCCTGTGTGTGTCCATCTGTCTGTCCGTTCATACCACAAGTAACAAGAAAACACGCTCTCCCAAAGGGCATTTCTTTAGCTTTATCACTCTCTGTTGTTCAGTCAGCATTGGTTCAAAGGCTTTTTTTTTTTAGATATTATTATTAAACCAGCTTTGAATTGAATTAGTGAGTGAGGTGGCAAACATCTGAGTGCTCTGGTTGTGCGATGGCTCCAGGTGCCGCCTGCTGCCTTTCCTGCGCTGGAGCTGCTCGGGGTTGAGCAAGTTGTTCTTTTCTGCCTTTCCCACCATGTCCCACGTAAGCACAACCCGAGCGGATACTGTACATATTTCTGCTCTATAAACACATGCTTGTTTACATTTGCTTCCTCGCCATCCCGACTGGGATCCTCTCCCGCTGCCAGAGGGGATCAGCCGTGACTGACAAACGCGGAGATCCGGCCATTCTGACCCCGTGTGCTGCTCCTGTTCCCATTTGTTTGTTTCTCCTTCGCCTTCCCTCCCGAGTATTTAACCAATTATTATTAAATATCTTCCAGAATTTTTTTTTCTTTTTTGTTTTTTACAGAGGCCAATCTTGGAGCAGTTCGAAAGGGTTGGATAGGCAAACGTCTGCTCTGGTTACTGTGTGTTGCTTTATGGTTGAAGACAAAACTTAAGTGCTGAGTAAAACAGAAATAAAGCAACCTCCTTGTTTGCAAGTGGGTGTTTTCTGCAGTGCAAAAATCAGTTCTGATTGACTCCTATAGCTTAATCACAAGCTGCTACTGATATTTGGCAAAATTTTCCTCAAGCAAACCCTCTGCCATGTTTTTGCAGCACCCCATGGAACCTCAGCGCTGCGGGTTTTGCAGCTTTAGACTCCCAGGTCTTTGCTGATCCAGCTTCCCCAAACCGTGACGTTACACCAACATTGCAAATCCATGGAATTCTTTTTATCAGCAGAAAAGGCCGCGTTGGACTCGCAGGCCACATCTGCTGGTGAACTTTGTGCAGTTAATTTTTTTTTTTTTTTTTTTTTTTTTTCCCCTCTCTTTTACTAGAAGAAAGGTTTGTTTGTTGGCGGCTGCTCGGGGCGGGACAGGAATGTAATGCATGCACAGACTGCGCAGTATTTCCTGTTCAACTGCCGCTCCAAACCCCGGCGCTGGGAAAATCTCCAGATCCAGCAGCTCAGCCTTTGCTCAGACAACCAAGAAATGCTGCAAGCTCTTCAGTTTTTTTTACAGAAAATATAATTTTTAAAGTGGATCTTCAGTGTTGTGCTGCTGCTGTAAATGTTTCAGTCCGTGGATGTTGCTTTTATGATATTTATAGATGTGGACTGAGACAAAACATTAAGCTTCCTGAAGCACTGTAGGGACAGGGAGATGGCTCCATAATGTCACTGGCAAGAAGTTTATGTTTATTTTGTATCACAATACATCTCCATAGCATTGCCTGCATACTTCAGTCAGCTTGGTTTACCACCCCATTACAAGCCGTAGTAATCTCGTGGCACTGGAGCTACTTTTTCATTATTTGCTGTCTTTTATTTTGCTTTTGAACTGGTTTGAAGCATCCCTTTTACACTGCATGAGTTCCACTCCAGAAGCAGAACATTTTGGTTCAGCAAAGCGGGGGGAAAAAGCTTGGAGTTCGATCACTTCTGCCAGCGAGCACCAAACTCCAGTGCTGTAACCTGGCCCTGTGTGTAGTGTGCAAGTGAGATGAGGGGAGTTGTTTCTTATATTTTATTTGCCTCTTTTTTTTTCCACACAATAGTCCTGGTCCTTTGTACACATTTCAGACTGATGGTCTGCTGATGGAAGGGTGTGGGGCATGGCTACTTATTTTATTTCCTTATTTTTTTAAATTTCCTTTTTTTTTTTTAAAGCAGATGTATATTTTGAGAATTTATATCCATAGGCTCCTCTGGAACCAAGTGCTGTGGCTCTTCAACTTCAAAAAAAATCAAATAATAGGAAAACATTTGACTGTGAACTGCATATATATGCATATATGTACATTAAAAAATGTTATCTATCCTTGCAGCACCTTTTTTAGGGTGTTCAGCAGCTCCTTAGTCCCGTGTAAAAGGGCAGTGAGTGTGCTCGGGTCAGCCTTGAAGACCAGGGCACATCCATCCTGGACGCTCTGTCAAGGGATGGACCAGGTGGATGGATGTCAGGGCAGGACAGGTACTGAACATGCCTTGGATTCTTCTCTGGCTCCAAGGAGAGAGCAGGCAAGGCTGGATGGGCACGTTCAGCTCCTCTTTAAACACTGTCCAGCTGTTTATGTAGAAGGCAAAGGCACAGCAGCTCCCTGGCTCGTGTTGCTTGGAGGAGTTACTGGAGGTGGACATCTCTGAGCTTTTCCTTTGTGTTCTCATCCATCTTCTGTCCCAGTGGCAGGCAATACAGGCACAAAAATGGAAATGCTGTGTGTTAATTAGTTCCTTCCTGGATCATGGGAGACCTGCTTATGAGTCCTTTGGAGATACAGATCTACGTGTGCTGCTCCTCAGAATTGGAAGTGGTCTCAGTGCAGCCCTGTCAGCTTGTCAGGCACTTGAGCAGGACAGAAGGTGGGCAAAATCTGCACTGCTTAACTCGAACTTGGAGGTATTTCACTCAGAACATGGTTCAGCAGTTAATTGAGGTTGTTAAAACAGTATTTAACTTCCCAGCTTCATTATGAAATGTGGATGCCCCCGAAGCAGCGGATCTGCCTGCAGTATTCGGGCTGAATAAATGCAGGAGTTGGGCTCTGACAGATGCATTTCTCTTAACGGGGTCTTTCCCAGTAGCAGCCCTCCTGACTTCTTGAATACTGCAGGAGGTGTTTAAATCATGGCTCGTGTGAGAAGCTGACACACATGAAGGTTATACCATCACACATTCGTGTCCGACCAAACCGCCGTGTGCAGGCTGAAGGGTAGCAACAGCTTTAAGGTTTTGGAATTTGCCTTGAGATCTGTCAGCTTTTTGTGCTGTTTTGAGCCTTTTCATGGTTTCTTATCCCTCCTTGTCAGTTAAGAGGCTTCTGTGTACAGTTGCTGTTTTTAACATTTACTGGCTACGTTTCACAAAGCCTCACAGCCTGAGCAGAGACAGCAGTGCTGAGTTCCCAGTCGTGTCTTAAAAAAGTGACTTTAGAGTTTTCACTGCTTTTGATCCTCAAAATATGAGCATCCAGTAACCAGTGGCAGCAGGTATTTAATCCACCCAGATTTGAGGACTGTAATAAATAATTCATGTAGGGCAAAAGAAGGGTTTTTTTAGCTTTAAGCTGCTGCAACAGAAATGTTTTCGAAGCGTTGCTTGTTTAGGCAGAGGTGTTTTTTATTTTGTACATCTTTAGCTGTCTTAGCATCCATCCTGATGAGTTTTGTCCTTTTGTCCTAGGTGCTATGTGAAATTGTATTTTTGTAGGACTTTTGGAGGTATGGAAAGCAAACTGTAGTGTTCTGATACCCGCTAGGTAACCTCACTTTGAATGGGATAAGCTGTTCTTGTGTAACAATATCATTTTAGCACAAATGTTGCAGTTTCTGAGCTTGTTTATCTTATATTAACATCATGGAATGGGTTAGTGAGGGTAATGTTCAGTTTTTCCTAAAGTTCCCTAAAATAAATCATATTGACATTTTTTGAGATCCAAGTGCAGTGACCTGAAGAAATTATCTCAGAAATAAAAGCAAGTTACTTGGTTATTTTTCCCCCATATCCTTACCTGTCTTACATATTTAAGCTTTTTTCTTGCCCATAACGATGTGATCAGCTCCATCCGGAGCAAACTACTAATGCAGTGCCTGTGAAAGGGGGATTGTGGAGAGGGAGAGCTAAATGGTTTGGAAAGATTTTTATTTCACTAAACTAATCTGGGATCCCTCCCTTCAAAGTAATAATTTCAGTGGAGAAGCCAAAACCTTACATTTATTTAATTATTCTGTTGGAGGGGAAAGGGTTGCCAGTTTCAGTCGAAATTAAGATAATTTTGGGGTCTATCATGCTGAATTTCAAAAGAGCAATTTGCCTGGGCTGTACATGTTTGAAGGTTCAACCAGTTGTGGGTAGTTGTTTCAGGTATGTGACAGTGCTGTCATTTCTGTGTTTTCTGCAAAGTTTACAAGGGAGATTAAACCTTTCAATAATAAACTGCAAGTGGCATTTAAACCCAAAGTTACATGGGCGTCACGTGCACATTTGGCTCCAAGTGTTGTAAAACAATTTTTATCCTGGCCAATACATCACAAAAAGGAGAGCTGTACAAGCAAGTTAATGGTTTTTGACTTAACTGTTTCTGTCTTGAGGCGTGCAGGATATTAAATTTTACTTTTCGAACAAGATCAGATACAACCTCTTAAGAAGTTTGAGAAATCAGGCATTTCTAATCACGTATAGATTTCAAAAACTACTTCTTTTGAAGAATGCCTTTGTTTAATATCACTTAATTCTGACTGGGCTCTTTCCATCCTGCGTTATAAACTAACTTCTTAGCAGAGAGCTCGCCCTACCCAGATGTTCGTTTTATTGCATTTAGCGAGTTCATCTGTAAGCGGAAAATCTCTTCATTACCCGGCTTACATTATTTGGGAGAACTGGATATTGCATTCATTTAATTAGGAAAAACCCAGCGGCAATTAGCTCGCTCGTGGCTGCAGAGGGATGGGCTTGGAGCCTTCCACGGTTATCCCGTGGTGGCTTCCTACAGCAGCCAGGGGTTGGTTGTACAAGGCTGCACGGCAATCTGCTGTGGAAATTTCACACTCCTGCAGCAAAATTGGGTGGGAGAAGCCCTGAACCGAACTCTTTTAGAATTCAGTGCATGAGGGAAAACCTCCTCCTTTACTGTGTGGCTTGTGCTGCTGCTGGAAGTGTCCTGGTGGGAGAGGAGCAGCACAACTCCTGTGCCTCCCAAGGATGGTTTGTGTGAAGGGAGGTTGGAGAAGATGCTGTACATGAGTTCTAGTGTTAATTTCTATTCTACCATTTGCCTGTAATATTAGGGCTTTGTTGTGGGGTGGTTTTTACCTCCTGTTCTCTTTGTCCAACCCCCCGGTATGGTCCCATACTTCCATCTAAGCTTATGGGGTACAGTACTTTATTTTAAAACTTGCCTTTATCTTTCCTTGAACTCCTCCCCAGGCTTAGTGGGTTTATGAGGACTTGCCAGGAGACCTTGATAAGCACAGTTCTGTGGACCAGCTTTGGATTCCAGAAGGTTCCAGGCAATTCAGGAATTAATATACCCACAGGCAGTGGGTGGGTACCACACGGGTAATGATCAGTGAGTCTTGCCCTTGGAAATGGCATCTGGAAATCGTAGATCAGACCCTATACTTCTGAATTAGGGGAAATCTGTACCAGAGGGACTTCCCTTCTACACAGGAAGAGCTGTGCTCCTTTTTCTGACCCTGGCTGCAAGTAACCTTTTCCAAATTCAGATATTTTGACAAAGTGCTCCACTGAAGGCTCTTGCAGACCTCCATGAGATCCCTGGGGAAGCAGTTACACAGGGATCTGTGCAGTCTGCTCTTCAGTGTGGCCTTAAATCTTATGGAGAAGGAAATAAGGTAACAGAATTTGTAAGGGAAGCACGTGAGTGTTTGTTTGTGCATTTTTGTAGATGTTTGTGCATAGATGTGCACCTGCATATCCATCTGAAACCAAACTGAAGAGTTGTAGGAAGGCAACTTGATTCTGAATGACTGGCCTTTAAAATAGCAGATGGAATTAAGTGTAGATACATGTGACATTTTCAGCATGGGAAGAGATAAGAATTCTTGATTTACATTTGCAGTGATGCCTGAAATATCTACTAATGAAGAGATCTTGGTGTTATAATCAGATCTGAAAAATCACATTAGCCCAGCGCTCACTTGTTGTAAAACTCAAATAAGATATTAGGAAAGATTAGGAAAGTGAGAGAACAAAGTATTGTGTGGGTATATAAATTCATGGTGCTCTCCTTTCATCCTGGGTATTGTGTGTGTGTGTTCTAGTTCCTCCTGCTCAAAAATGTGAATTAGAGGCTGTAGAAACAAGGAGGGTCAGAGTGATGAAGCAGCTGAACTCCTGGCAGAGCTGTGGACCTTCCTGCCACTGGATGCTTTGGGCACTAAAAGTCAGTGTAGGTTCAAAATGTGATGGGACAAAGAAATGAAAGCGGAATTTTTTGAGGACTGCTCCAGAAATTGAAGTTGCAACTTCCAGAAGATGGAGGATGGGGGAGAAAATGCCCCCTAAATTCCATGTGCTAGATGCCACTCACACTTGGAGTTAAGTTAATTCAGTTTACCCTTCCATTATCATGACTACCTGATCTTACCTGTGAGCTTTTAAGGAATGCCAGGTTTTGTCCTCTGCAGTTTTGCCTTTTTAAAATTTACTGGCAGTGATTCAATATTAATGCTTCTTTTCACCTTTGTGGTTGTTATATTTGCACTGTCACTGCTTTAAGAAGAGCAAATCCAGCAAACAGCGCATGGATTGCAGGTGGTTCAGTGTAACCAAGGAAGGAGAAAATATTTTCCATGATGCACAACACTGTCATAGTTGCTAAAAATGAGATATGGTGCAAATTTTTTCTACATTTGATAATACCTGTGCGTGTTAATACAGCACTGCACGTAAATCCACTTGGATTTCAGCTCCTTACTGCATCCAGAATTATCATTTATTAAGTCACAGTAAAGCCTCTATAATACATTATTTTTAAAGAATATCCCTTTAAAATAACATCTGAATTAGTGGAAAGACCTATTTAAAACACCACTGTGTTATGAATGGCAAAATTGTCAAGACTAAAACCAACATGAAGGATTATTTTTCCTAGAACAAATATTTCAGTAAGTGAAAGGGAGTGGTCAGATTTCGAATGTATGATTTGATCCAAGTATTCTTAGAAGGTTTGAACCAATCAGTATTTCTTTTGTCTGAGATTTTTGAATGTTTATTTAGACACTTTTTTGTTTACTGCCTCTTTCTGTGGTAAGTAGAGAAGATACAGCTGTTGGTTCTGAAATGGTTGTGGTGTTCCCACTGACCTGCTGCAAGTTAAGAGTTTAAACACGCTGCTGTAATTCATACCTGCATTCAGATGGCATTGTTTGCCCTCATATTCCTAAACAGAGGCTGGAAACAAAATAAAAATTATGAGGAAGGTTTCTGTGGCACTAGCTGCAGGGAACAGGACACACAGCATTGTTCTTCCCGTTCTAATTTCAGCATATTTCAATTTTTAATGTCGGAAAGGAGTTCTCCTTGCCTGGATTATATTGCAACAAACTTGCTTATGTTTGCTGTACCAGTTCTCTTGCTGTTTTAGAAAAAGTGCTTCCCAGCTGCCCAGGCGTCCTTTGGGGATTTCTGAACTCATGTTGCTGCAAACAGAATGTGACATTCTGAGAATGAGTCTTTTACTGTAACTTGTAGCAGCAGTGGCCAGAGTTGTGTGTGTGTTTTCTGTTTGACTGGAGTATTGATAAGCAGTGTTAGATTGTTTTCAGTTTACAGATGCCTTTTAAAGTAATGAAACACCTTCCTTAGGCTCATGGGCACGCACAAATCTGTGCACAATTCTGACTTTATTCTCTTATCTGAGCACTTTTTAAATGGTGGAAGTTTTTATAGACTTTCAGTTTTTGATACTGGTACACTTTGCTCTTAATTATTAACTGAACCTGAGCATTGCTCACTGCAGAATCCTAAAATAGTTTGGGTTGGAAGGGACATTAAAGACAATCTAGTTTCAACCCCCTGCCATGGGCAGGGACACCTTCCACCAACCCAGGTTGCTCCAAGCCCTGTCCAACCTGGCCTTGAACACTTCCAGGGATGGGGCAGCCACAGCTTCTCTGGGCAACCTGTGCCAGGCCATCACCACCCTCACAGGGAAGAATTTATTCCTAATATGTAATGTAAATCTCTCACCTTTCAATTTGAAATGGTTCCCCCTCGTCCTGTCACTCTCTGCCTGTGTAGAAGTTGCTCCCCCTCTTTTTTGTAAGCCCCCTTTACATACTGAAAGGCCAAGGGTACAGACTGTGTGGAGATCAGAAAATCACTGTTGGACTTGTTGGACACCTTGCAGGTGCTTTTAGAGGTGGAAGTCTGGATGTCTAAATTATGCTGGGCCTACAAAATCAGAAGATTTGGTTTCTGATTTCAAAGAGCACTTGAAAGGTCACTCAGAATCTGTACTATGAGGCTTTCATGTCAGAGCACAGGGGTGAACCTGCACACCTTCAGAGCATGGTGGAATCCATCCCTCAGGTTTCCCAGGGAGATCAATTCCATTCCACACCCAACTCTTCTTCCGCTGAAATCTTCTTTATGTATTAATAATTGTGTTATTTGTGTTGATGTATTTGTACATTCAGGTAGATGTGGCAGTCCCCTAATAATCTGAGAGGGGCGGGAAGATGGGGAATTGTAAATTGATGTGTGTGATGGAACTCACTGAGAATTCCACTCACCCTATAACTTTGGGATGGGGGAGTGTTTGATTTCCTACAAATACTTCTAGATAGCTAATACCTAGAAGTGTAACAATGGATCAATAAAATATTTGGTGATCCATTCAAATATTAGTTAAAATACTCCAAAACTTTTTTTCAACTCTTCTGTATTACTCCATTTTATTTTAATGTGCATTCAAGATTTAATTCTCAGGAGTTTGAATCTTTAGGGGAATCCATAAATTCCCTAGAAATCCCTAGAAATGTCCTACGTGCGTTTCTTTCCTCTAAACTGCTTTTTGTCTGCAGTTTTCAGTCTTTAGAAATGCTGCACTTGCTTTCGGTGAGCTGTATGTAATTTTTTTTTTTACCACGTTACTATTTTTTTTTTTTCAGTCCTGGTGGACCAATAAGCAAGCTGAAAAGCAAGGCCAGGGCTCCTGTTTATTTAGTAACACCCTCTGCAGCCTTGTTCCTGCAGCTGTTGGTGCAGCTCCCAGCGCTGCCTCTGGGTTGTGTCTTTCTGTCCTCCAGCAACGCTGTCAAACAGTAACAGAGGAAACTCAGGAACATCTCAGAGTTTCTCCTGGCCCTTGCAGGAGTTTTAAATGTTCCACACGTGGTGCTGTATCTGGCAGGAAACTCTGCCTGGGCACCGGCAGGTGTTTGGTGGGTCTCTTTTGGTTTAGATCTTCTGCTTCCTCGGTCCAGAGACACATTTTAGCAGCAAGTTTTTGTGTGTATTTACAGTATCTGCTTTGGATATTACTTGGAAAGCTCTCTTGGAATACTGTCTCGGTATGATTGTAGTGGGCTGACATCACCACAGGAGTCTAACAAGGGAAAAAAATGTGTTGAGTTGGAAGGGGGTCTCAGTATGATGGAGAATCTCTGTAAGGTTATCTTGCTAAAGACTTCTGAGTACAACAGCTATACCTCTTAAATGCAGTTGTTGTGGTCTGGAAAACAAGCTGTGCGCACATGAATTTATTTTTCTGCTGTGTGTTTTTTTTTTCTTCCCAGTGTCCCAATGTAATATCAGCTTGAAGAAGCAGAGGAGTCGAAGTATCTTTAGCACCTTATTCTGCTGCTTTCGTGACTACAATGTCGAACCACCATCTACCAATAGCACCAGTGCTCTGCCTCCTTTGGTGGAGGAGAATGGAGGACTTCAGAAGGTCAGGATTTTATCTTATTTTGCTGTCATACGGGTCTTTTGTAACCAAGGTTTAACTCTGCTCCCAAAGGTTTGTCTTAACTGTTCCCCCCCCGAGGGAAACCTGTCCTGCTTTACAGAAAAAAAAATCACTGTTCTGATGGTGAATTGCTAATACTTTCTATTTAGTTGCAGTTTAAAGCTAGTATTTCCATGGAGAGTGTTGGCTGCATTTATTTTACAAGCAAACAACGTTTAAAACCTGACTTGAGACACTCAAATAAGGTAGACTTCTCATAAAATTCCAGCTGCTGAGTTGTCTCTGGCTTTGGTTCCCTTTCCTGATTACAGGAAGGTTAAAATGTGTCCACTGGAGCGTAGTGGAACCTTTTAAATGTCACTTAAAAGGGGTTTTTAGTGACAGAAAAGCAAGTCATCACAGGGGAGAACCATTATTTAAACCTTTTTCCCTAAACAGTTCACTTCCACTTAATACATGCTGAATCCAGCCAGAAATATCAGCTTTTGGCCATTTTTTTCCATATTATTAAGCTTTGTTTTACCTAATAAGTCAAATCAATTGATAGAAATTTTAGCACTTCAAATCATTTTGTGTAACAGCAAAATGTTACTTTCATTGAATTCCAGTAATTATATTGCTTTGCCATATTCATAAAATCACAACACTAACGATTTTATGTGTTCTTTTTAATTCTGGTAACGCTGAGAGCGTTTGTGTCACAAGCTGAGGAATTTCAGTTCAGTATGGCAAACACAGGAATGCCACCTTTTCCATACAGTTTTCCAGGACTTTGAAATTAGAGATCCAGGTGTATCCATGGTGGGGAATGATAGCAGAAGTGGAGATCACAGAATCACCCTCCTGCTTTTCTCGTAATTTTTCATGTCTGATGCAGCTGATTCCTTACCCACCTTGTCCAGTCCATTTTATCCCAATTTGGATTTTGCTGATTATGTTTGAATTCTGAGAAGCTCAGGAGAAAGAGCAGAGGAACTGCTTGGTAAAAGCAGATTAAAGTGGTGGAGACTGAGAGTACGTGTGGAGGTGAAGTCTGAACTGGAGCAGTTCATGCTGAAACTGCTCACGCAGAGGTGAAGTGCCCTGAGAATTCTGCCAAGAGGAGGAATTGTACATGTATTTTTAGACTTCTTCTGCTAGCCAAGGTACATTCTGACTGAAATGAGGGAAATCCAGCCTGGATGTGCTGAAGGGAAAGCTGAGTAGTGTGTAGTGTGTGCGCACACATTCATCTGAGAAACAAAAAGGAATGGGAAGCTATTAAAATTTCCCTTTCCACTGTGCTGAGGAACGGAAAGTAGGCTGAAGTGAGGCTACTGGCAAAAACTGCAGCTGAGAGAGAATGGGAGTTCATCAGAAAGAAAACCATAAAACAAAGTTTAGGTTTTTTGCTACAGAAAGCATGAGTAAAAACGGTCTGGAGCTGGTAGTTTCCAGATAGTATTTTGTGAAACACTTGATTAGTTTCTAAGGAAATCTTATGCCTTAAGTGAATGATTGGCTCATGTGCTCACACAAGTTTCCATCCCCACTCTGCTGCCTCGGTGAGCAGTTTTGGGAGTTGTGCAACACTTGTACTCGAGACCAAAGCACAAATCACAGCATTCATAGAATTAGGAGATTAAAACTCGAGTGAAAAAATTCAAGGGGTGTTTGGAAGAGAAACATTCATGGAATTACCAGGTTAAAACCTGAGAGAATAAAAAAAAAATTCAAGGAACATGTTGAAGAGAGTTTAATTAAAGAGTGTATTTTCTTTGATTGAATGAAAGGCACTTAGATACTCAAGCCTTTACAGAAGAAATCAAGTACAGCTGAACTTTTAGGTGGTTCTTCAGTGCAAATAAGTCTGTGACGTGGCTATTTTAAATGCAGTATTAAGGACTAATAAGCTTTGTATGTGTTTTTATGTACTTTTTTTAATTGAGTGATAACACAGTGTAAATAAATTCTTTAAAGAAAGAAAAAGAGTGTTGAAGACTTGGATATGTTAGAATATTGTTACCCTGTCAGGATGGTGCTTTTTGCCAGGAGAGCTGTTTTAGAACTGTGCAGGCTGCTTGAATTTGATGGAGTTACACTGAACATCTTGTCTAGACTCAGAAATGATAATTAATGGGGGAAAGTACATGCAACAGTGGGCTTTGGATTCTGAATTGGTGAAATTAAATGTCCAGGAATGACCAAATTACCTGTTTCAGGAAAGAAAATAAAGGTTGACAACACACTGCTTAAACCCCTCTGCTGTTAAATTAAAGCTCTTTTTTACATTTTTCTCATTGCCAGCTTAGAATTCTGCTCAAATGATCACTTAATTATACCTGCTATCTCATTTATGTGTTTTATTAATTAATTATCACATCACAGTTCACCTCTGGCCGTGGCCAAATCAGCTCAGGTGTTGTGACCCTTTCCTTCAAAAATGAACAAAGAACATGGCACAATGAACATTTACCACTAGAAACTCATATAAAATGGCTTGGATGTACTTTCCTTCTGTCTTCACTGTTCAGTGGAGTTGTTACATGAAAACTGGTGATAAAAACTTCAGAGGAAGGGAAAGAGTGGGGAAGACAACTGCTGGTTTCACAGGAATTCAGTGTTTGTTCCTTGTTGCTTCTGGCATATTCTTGAAGCTGAAGTTGATGTGACAAGCTGACTCCCTTCTAATCAGGAATCTTGATTCTTTAACTGCTGACCTGTTGAAAAGGAAGGAAAGCAGGGGAGAGTATTCTATCAAATAATTGAAAACACAGTTGTGAAATTTTATTCAGAGTAATTGCATTGTGTGATTTAATTTTTATTATTACTGTTATTTGGCTGTACTAGAAAAAATGAAGTCAGTGCTTCAAATTAATCAGTGCTTCATGATGTGCCTTGATGATGCTTGACATGTCAAGTGTCATGTCACTTCTTCATAGGATTGGAAGAAACACCAAATTGAGCATGGTTTTGAATAAACCATTTTTTTCAGCACTGACTTCTGTTCTGTTAGGGGGGGGAAAAAAAGCCCAAAAACTTCTTTAAAGTATTGAGTTCACTTTTAAACCTTCTCCTCACAGAGCAGCTGCTTGTCCAAGTGTGACTCTAATACTGGTAATGAATGGTCCATTCTGTCTCTAAAGTTTCGATACAACATTTTTTTTCGACAGTAACTTGTATTTACTGAAACTGTGGTATATTTGTTTTTCTTAAAATGCAGCAGCCATTTAGCACAGCATGGAGATGTATTGTGAAGCTGTAATGTCTGTGGCAGTGGGTATACCAGCCTGCCTGCAGCTTGGATGCTGAGCCAGATGTGTCACTGGGAGCACACAATGTTCAGCCTCATGGAACCCGTGGTAATTTTTTCCTGCCTCCTCAGCAGCAGCAGGCAGCTCCCCAACACCTTCCAGCCACATTTTATTTTTTTTGTTTAGGGGACAGATTTTTTGTTTTCTTCTGAATAAATTCAAATCTCAACTCCCATTCTTCTGTTGGCAACTTGACTCAATTTGTGCAGTTTTCTGGGTGTGCTTCTGGATGTAAGTTGTTTTTTTTTCTTCTGGCTAAGTCTGTTATCTGAGCTTTGAGGTGTTTGCAGATAACAGATTTCATTCACTCAGGCTTCAAGGAGTGGGATCCAGAGAGAGAGAGAGAGGTGAAAACAGCTAGATGCAAAATAGCTTTTTGTTCCCTCTGCTCTCAGCCCTGGTGGGTGAGGCAGCTCTGACAAGTCTATCGGCACTTTGCCATTTCGCTCACAACCCACTTCCACCGGAGTCATCCCTGCTTTTGTTTCACAGTGAGATCCAAATCAGGCAGATGGCTCGTGTTAACGAGATGAAGCATGAATGAGGGAAGTTTTCTTTTTATACTTGTTGGATTAGAGGAGAAGGTCTTGATCCACACTCAACAGGGAAGAAGACAGAATTAGGAGGAGGTTTATTCTGGGGGCTGCAGCTGCCCCTGCTGCTTGCCCTGTAACTGAATTCCCACCTCACCCATCCTAAGGACTAGAAAAAGTCAGGGCTCCTTCTCCCCACTGCTTTTTGCTGCACCATCATCTCCAAGGTGAAGCTGTCTTGATGACCTGTGGTCATGTCTCCCAGCACTGTTCTCTGCTTCAGGAATCTGTTTTTAACACAGTGCAGGAAAAAGGATCTTCTCTATCCCACATGGATATGGTCCATCAAAATGAGAAAAACAACTCGTGGGGAGCACATTCTTGAGGTATTCTCACATTCTCCTTCATGCAGGAGACCTTGAGGAGCAGCACAAGCGTGGTCTCTTTGAGGAGGAGATCATTAATGGCACGCTTTCTAAATGGATGTGGAATCCACTTTGACTCTCCAGTGTGGAAGAAGATAATTGAGATTAATGTAAATCCTAGTACTTTTTCTCCTGCTTAACCTTTGCTGATCTGAGCAGGAAAATTCCTAATGTTTGGTTCTGTTGGCCAACATCAACATGTGGTATGGAAGGTCTGTTTAGAAAACAAAACCCCCTCTGCATATCTCTGCTTGGTTCCTCTCTCACTGCTTACTCATTCTGACCTTCTTTGCCTCCCAAAAAGTCCTCCATATTAAGAGGCAAAGCTTGATATTGAAAGTCAGTGAAAGATAATATAAAAAATAATAACTCTATTACTGTTTTTAAAGAACCTGTCATGGTCTAGAATACACTTTGTGTTAAAGAAATGGATATGATCAAGCTGATCAAAATACCAGATTTTTCTCTAAAATGAAACAACTCCTTATCTTTGAATACAGACTGTTCTTAAAGTCAAAATAATGTGGCCTGTCACTTGGTGCTCATTGATCCCACACAAGACCATAGACAGCATCAATGAATCACGTGGTACTTGGAAATGTTGTGTCTCTAAACCAAAATTGCACAGCTAAGGGAAGAGATAGGATTTATCATTTCATCTGTATATAGTGTGCCATGAAAAAAAAAAAAAAAAAAACAAAACAAACCCTGATTTCAATGGCTGAACAAATCAGTTCCTGGGTTATTTTAGCGATACAATGGGGAAATTTTGGCATTCTAGGAACAGCTTTGTCCTGTTCCCAACGTCAGGAGCTTGTGGAAAGCCTTCAATAAATGCGGTCATCCGTCATGTATTTCAAACGATACCGGTATGACCTATTTCCCTTCCTGTTCCAAGGCAGTAGGAAATGAGGCAGGACACTTTCAAGAAGTTTCCCATAGCAGGCTTGTTTTTAAAAAGCGTTTCCCTGTTCGTGAGTACTCACAGTTTCCCTGCAGACTCGTGCAGTTATCCTTCTGCTTGGTTTTTTTTGCTGTTCTCATCTTTACCTTTTTGATGTTCGCAGAGGAACTTTTAGAGTTCCTCTTAGGAAACTTACTCCCTTTTTTTTTAAATTATTATTAATATCATTATTTAAGAAATTCTTTGAGAAAAAAAAAGCAAACAGTAATGCAAGTCCTGTAGCAACTTCAGTTCTGGATTCCCATGAAAGCCAGTTCCACTAACAGAACATCAACGTACTGAATTAAAATATTTTTCCTTTCTTATTGCTGTTACCCTGAGGCAAACTTGGATTCTTGCCAGTTTGTGTGTGTGTGTGTGTGTTTTTTTAGAAATCATTGGTAGTTTTTACTAGTGCAAAGGTTTTGGTAGTTCATGGTAGTTGCTGCTCTGTAGTTGCTTCTTCAGCTTCTCAGGATTTTGGTCGAACTTCAGTAAAAATTTCTCATGTTTTAGCACTAAAAAGGGGGATTTTAATATTGAATTACTCCTGTTTGTCAATGATGTGTCAACACTGTGGTAGACATCAAAACAAGTAAGCACAAGACTTCCTCAGCTGGAAGAGGCTGTGCTAATGTAGAAAACAGCTCTTTCAGTAATTGCTCTGCTGGAAGTCAGAGCCTGTGTTGTCCAAGTCTTCAAGAATTAAATCATCTACCTTAGGAATATCTATGCTAGAAGGATCAGCTTCCTTTTTTTTTTTTTTTTTTTTTTTTTTTGTGTGTGTGCTGTGCCTACCAAAAAGCAAATGCTTGTCCCCGTTCTCCACAATCCCTTACATATTTGAGTCAGTGACCCTGTGACCAGCCTTTCTCCATTTGGGAGCTGTCTCTTTGTATATCAGGACCCAGGAAAAGAAGAAAAAGTCAAGCTGGCCGAGACTTCCTTGCCTTCTCCCAAGTACATAACAAAAAGTGAGACCGTGGGAAGAGCCCTGATACTGTTGCCTCTTTCTGGGTGAAGTGAGATTTCTTGAGTTAGTTTATCAACATTTTTTAATATATATATTTATATATTTTATATAAGTGTATATTTTATAATTTTTTTGTATATTTATATATATTTTTTTATATTGCCTAAGGACAAATGCTGTTTTTTCTGAGTCAGTTGTCTCAAGTGAAGTTCAGTTCAAGGAGTGGGTTTCTGCCCTGCTACCAAAGTCTGGCTCAGCCTCTTGCTGCTGCAGTGAAAACTGACAAATATACCCATTAGTAGATCTTAAAGCTGAAAAAGTTACAGTAAATACAGGTACTTTCTTATTGCCATCTCTTATTAATCATAGCATGGGTTTTACCAGTCCAGTCTCCTAAAAAAATCATAAATGCCAGTGTACTAACAGATCATTCCAGCAACTAAAATGCAAGACTCTGTTTTTACTTTTTTTTTTTTTTTACCCTGGTTTCTTGAATACTTTGAACTTTTGGTTTAAAATGTTTGAGTGCTACATTTACTGCTCCAGACCTTTGTTCTACCCTTTAAAAGCCATTACCCTTACAGTGATTTTTTTTGTTTTTCTTTTTTCCCCAGGGTGACCAGATGCAGGTCATGCCTATACCAAGTGTATGTATTTTTATCCCTTTTTCTTTTAATAATTTTCATAACTTTTGCTTTGTTTCATCTTATGTTGCAGTCCTAACAGGTCTGTTTTGTGTTGCATGTTAACAAAAGGATTTTATGTTCTGTCTGTGATGTTGTATACTCAGAGATGAATTGAACTGCACGTGTTCCATGGGGACTAAAAGAAGAGTTTGGGTTTTATGTGGATTTCATCTGATTTTTTTACCATTTTGGAAATGCTTGAAGTACTCTGAAAGCTGAAGTTACTTATTTTAATAGAGGCAAAAGGTGACTCGTCACCACTACGTGAGACACAGTTATAAAAACCTTTTCCTCTCGTTTTTCCCTGTATTCCAATTGTAAGGAAGAGTTAGAAACTGTGAAAGTTACTTGACACAAGTCACTTTAGGAAAACAGAGCACACTGACTAGAGCTGCATTACTGCCCTTGTTTGAGATGATGCTCTTGGTATCAGCTGCTGTTTTATGGGCCTTGATATTTCTGTTTATCTTCCCTGGATTAAACTTGGAATGTTGTTTGGCATCTGAATTATTTCTCAAGGCTAAATAAAAGGAAGGGGAAAAAAAAGAAGTTCTTCAAACTGAAGCTTTTAATTTAATTAGTTTTAACCTTTTTTGGTCAGAAAGCTGCCCTTTTTTTACTTTTTTTTTTTTATGAGGATGAAGGCTTAGGCTTTATAAATCTGAAAATACCTTTTTTTTTTATTAGCTCATTTGCTGTTTAAAATACTTTATTATGCAGAGTTTTCCAGAAAATAGCAGTGCTGATGTGCGGAGTTACTGACACAGCCCTCTTGTTTGAGATATTTGGGAGCCTCTAAAGACCTGAATACTCCCCAAGATACATTTTTTTGTCGTCTTTCCCTTCCTCCTCACGTAGCCCAACATTTCAAAGCCTCCTGTAAGAACCCTGCAGAGCAGCAGTTTCAGGACATCACTAGGACTGTGCACATCTTCCCTCTCTCACCAGTTTTTTCTTGGATTTAGGAACTGTTGGGAATTACTTTTTTGTTGCTTACCTGATATTTCTGGTATGGCTCATGCATGTATTCGTGTGTCTGAATCACACACATGTACGTGCAAGTAATTTATCTATGTGCAAGTCTAGAAATAGGAAAGTCTGGTTGGATGAAAACACTGATTCCTAAATTACTTTTCTTTTTACATACCTGCCAAATTCAGTTAGGTGACTGTAGTTGCTCTACTGGTAGTTATTTGAACATGAAACATGTTCTGGCTGTGCTCTGACCTGGAATAAAATCTTTGCTAAGAGTGAGTGTAGGTATTAACCGAATAAGAATTCAAAGAGAACAAAATTCTGAAATGATAAATGAGTACAGCTCTGACAGGTACAGCAGTGAAATGAGATACTTTGTTAGAACACTGCCTTTGCAGTGTTAAAGCAGTGCTCTGTTAGATTTGGGTACTGGTAGGGAAAGGAATGATTCAAGAAGGGGTTTCATTTTTTTTCCCCTCTTTTTTTTTTTTTTTTTTTTAAGCTCAACTATAATTTTGCTGACCTATATTCCCAGCACTTTAACAAGGCAGTAAAATTAACTTATCTCTGCAGTCGTGACGTAGAGAGTTCTCAGCGAGCAGGTGACTCTAGAACACCCTCACTCCCCTTCTCTGGTGCCATCTGATGCTCCTTCCAGCAGGACAGGGACAGGGGAGGGTTGTCAAGCAACCATGGCCCACGGGCAGTTGTGTGACATTTGCTCTCCGGTATCTCAGTGCTCCTGGCTGTCAGACAGAGAGCCCAGCCAGCCATTAGGATGTCATCATCTAAATAAAGGCACGAGTGAGCTGCACGTGGAGGAAGGGGCAGGAAGGAAAATGCAACATTATGTTAGAAAAAAAACACCACCTAAAATTAGTGATGTTCTCTGCCAGTCTTCCAAGGGCTGTTTGTCCAGAGGGACCCTCTGAGACAACTCTGAGTTTTGAGACCCGTTAGGGCAGAAATTCCTGATGCTCTGCTACATAGGGATGAGAACTGGGCTGTTAGAACTGTACATCTTGTACAAACCAGGAGGAAAATCTTATAAACACAGAGTGAGCTTGGTCACAATTTAAGTGGACATTTACTTTTTATAGGGCTCGTTGCAAATGTCAAGTGTTTAGAGAACCCCTTAGTGACTCTGGAAAGAGCTCTGCCCACTCCCTCACTCATTAAACTTTCAAGCCGAAGCCTCCAGTCAAAATAGGAGGATTTTTGGAGCTTTATAATGCCTGTGTAAAACCTGGCTGTCTGCTGAGATCACCTGTTTGAAAGCTTCCATTGCTTTATGTGCGTTTTGCGTTGCTTTTCTATGCATTTATATGTGCAATGCAGTGCAATAGATCTTCTGCTAAGCAGATTTGTCCTGTATTAATTGCAATTAATTTGAAGTTAATTGAGTTAACACGGATTTTTGCTTGATTATTGATAGAGGTAACTGCTAAGGAAGAAACATTCCAGCTGCAGATTAGGTTCTTCAGAAAACAGAACCAGGATTACTTTGGGGGGTTTTAAAATAGGAACTTCATCCTGTTTGTATCTCATATAATCACACAAGGGTTTGGGTTGGAAGGGACTTTAAAGGTGATTTAGTTCCAACCCCCAAATCAAAGTAGACCCATAGCAACCTCAGTGTTTTTCTTTAGAACAAAGAGGTAGATGGAAATACAGAGCCACATTCATGCAACATCCTAAAAAGTTGTTCAGTATAAAATCCCACTGGTAAGGAGTGGTACCAGAATTATCCCTCAGAATCCCTGCACAAGTTAAATCTTAGCACTGGGATTTTCCCTTGTCCTCACGTGCATTTGGACAACTCCCCGTTATAACTTACAGAAGAAATTTTGGGAACTGCCTGTCCCATAACAGGAGCTGCCATCTCCTGGCAGCCGTGTTCTAAGTAGAAATCATTTATCTTCTGTAAGAGTATTTCTCTGTGTAAGTGCAGGGAGAAGCTGTTAGCTCTGTGGAGTGCAGCCCCAAGTGTGAGCTGGAGGGAACACGAGCAGTGATTTAGTGTGCTGCACTTGGGCTCGACAGCATTGCCAGGGCAGGAAACAAAAAAAGGGGCTTATTAATTCTGATACTTGTCTCTGTGGGAAATATGGGCCTACAGGGAAGAAAGCTGATGATTGTTTTATACAGTAAATTTCTGAAAGATTTGTGTTGACCAGCTGTTTATGCTTCAACCAAAAGTCCTGTTCTCTTGCCACCACCACCCCCTTTTTTTTTTTTTTTTTTCTTAGGGAATATACTATTTCCACGGGACTGAAGCAGTGCAGCAGTCGTTTCACTACAAGGTCTGTTGAGCTGATCAGCCACGAGACCTGGCTGGAATGCATAAATCCCAAACAGTGACCAGTTTAACTTGTATACAATTTGTGTCTTGTTGGAATTGAAGACCAAGCTAGGACTTAACAGTACTGAGAGACCACGTGTTAATTTTTTCTGCTGAGTTCTATGGAAGTCTGCAGCCTCTCAGAGAGTATTGCATAGTAAATATGAGTTGCTATTAACCAGTATTAAATATTCTTAATCATCTTAGATGTTTTTAAAGCTACTATGTGAAAAGAAAAAAAAAAAAGAAAAAAGGAAATTATAAAAGGTCCATAACAATTCACTATTAACTATGGTGGAAATCTGGTAATTAGAACTCTTCTTGGATATGTCTCTGTTAATGAAGAAATTAAAATACAGTGTTGAGTAATGCTTGTTTCTGCCTCAAAGCTTTGCTACTCTTGGCACATGGAAATTGCTTTAGATCAGGAAGCTTGAACAGCAGAACAAATGGACTGATACTTTACATACAAATCCTTTAAGTTCCTAAAGCCTCAAAAATGTCATCCTCGCTCCAGAGTCCTACACCAGCTATTTAGCAGCCTCACAACTTGCAGTGACTTCAGCTCCAGAATAGTTTCCTTATCCCTGTTAGATTATCAGGGGTGCAAATGTGTTTTCACAAACGAGGGCAAGGGAGACACGGGTTGTGAAATGGAAAACTCATTTCTTCTGAACTCCAAATGAAGTGTGAACTCAGGGAAGCAGGATCAGATTGAACCCAAGATGCCTGGGTTGGTGTTTCCCCAGGAGAAACCTTGAGGGTTAGTCTTGTTAGGTAAAGTTGGGTCAATAAGTGCACATTATTTCTTAATGCAATAACAAAAAGGGAGAGAAACTCTTATCACTGCTTTTGAGAAAGCAGAGGGTGCAGGTGGTTGAAGATTATGGGGGCATGGGTTGTCTCAAATGCAGTCAAGGGATTCAGGTTCTCGAGAGTTGAAGGTTCTCACATTTTGTAGGCAGCCCCTGGTAGATGTCCATCCTTTTGTTGATGACAAGCATAACAGTTTCCAGATTAAAAAACTAAAGATATCTGTGATAAGACGGTGCTCCTATTTTTTCATAGCTAATTTTAAATGGATTATATCCAGTCCCATATATTTTTCATAGCTATAGATATTTTCAGTTTGATAAAGAATTCGCATAGCAGAAGGAATTTCTGGCTTTGAACTGCTGGTGCAGATTAACTCAGTCAAAAATTCAAAGTAGATACAGTTCTAAGAGTACAAAAATGAACGGAACTATTATTTTAAAAAGAAAAAAAGTATGCTTAAGGTTTCTTGGGATGTTCCTGCCTTTTTCTCGTCTTCAAAGACAAGAAATCAGTATCAGAACATGGATTCTGAACATTATTATCTTTAAATGGGTTGGATTTTTCCTTCACTAAGCTTTTGGTCTGTTTAGGTTGCAAATTTGGATCCTCCTTACTGTGAAAAATTGAGATGGGGTGCTAAATACCTTTTAGGCTTTGAAATCAGGGGAGTGAGAAACTAAAATTCTTTCGGTGTGGCCCTGGTTGCCAACAAGCAGAGGTGGAGCTGAAGCAGTTGTGGGACTGTCTATGTAACCTACAAAGGGAGTCCTATAAATCTGAGTCCAGTTGGGTGACTGTGATGGATTGGATCCATTACAGGCATTAGGCAAAAGTTGTTTTTTTCTAGAAGGTGGTTGTTAGATTTTTGCTGAGAGAAAATGTGTTCAGACAACTGCTTTGTAAGCAAGGGAGCTTCCAGTTTGGTAGCTGAAGGAACTGTTTGTCGTTGGTAATTGTAAGGAACTCAGTCAATTGCGGTGAGCACGCCTAAAAATGCCCCGAGAACTTCTGTTTTAGCTAAAGACACTTACTTAAGTCCAGAATCTCGTTTGTTAGGTGCTTCATTTAAACAAGAACTTATTAGGCATCGTTGGCCAGTTATCTGTCAACTTGAGACAAGCTCTGAATTCAGTCAGTGGTTGATAATTTGTCCTGGCAGCCGGAGGGTGTTTGGAGGTGTCTGACTCACCTGTGTGTGTCACCTGCACAGGGGTGGCCTCAGATCTCCACCAGCACCTCCCCAAAGGGCTGTTGAAAGGAACAAAACCCACAGTAGATGCATCCTTACATTGCATGAGCAGATAAAAAGATGGCAGAAGAATGAAGTTAGAGTTTTGCACCCAGTTCTAAATTAATTTAATTTCCTCTCAGCCTTGAGCTTCTCCCCACTGACACTTTTCCATAAAGCTGATCCTTTTCCTTCACCAAAAGGACGCCCTCTTTGAGTGGCAGCAGTGTTTCAGCTCCAGATGGAAGGGTTCTCTCCCATTTCTGTTATTTCAGGGAGTGTCCAGTACCAAAACCTAAAGTAACCGTAATTTTATTGCAAACTGGGGCATTAAAGTGGGAAATGAGCAATCCAAAGAATATGAGATTGTCTGCATTGCTTTCAGAAAAATTGTCAATTCAAGGAATTGGCACCATTTTTCAGTAAGGGCAGCATGCTGCACAAGAGCCTAGTTTGGGTTCTTTACTCCAATTTTAATGCCTTGGCTGGGAGCATAATCCACATGAAATTTGGTCAGTGCCCTCACAAGTGGTGAAAATGAAAGTGAAGACATGTCCTGGAAGATAAAATTAATAATGCTGTCTCCCTTCAGGATGGATTCTTCCACTTTAGCACCCTTCATGGCAGACAGAAATAACAATTTGTGTAAATGTCCATCGGCCCGATATGGCTGCAAATGGCATGGCTGGGAATAGGATAACAACAGCAACCAAAACCAGGCATTAGGCAAAGAGATGTTGTTGTATCAAATGTCTTACTTTTCCCTGGGTTTTCTAAGCTAGTGATGATGTTTCACCACTTTCATTTCCAGTGCTTTGGAGGTCATTGCAAGCAAGTCTCTCATTTAAAAAATAATGTAAAAAAAAAGTCTGTATGGGTATTGCAATTGCATGAGCCATTAATTTCCATGTGTGTACTTGAGATGATCCCAGAAAAGCATTGAATTTCAAGTCATGTATTCCAGCTCCCAGTAATTGCTAGAATAGTAATGTTGACAGAAGAGTGCCCCTTGGATAGAGGTTTTACTTTTTTTTGTTGTTGTCTTCCTCTTTTCTTTGTGTTTTTAGCCACCAGCTAAATACCTCCTGCCAGAACTGACAGCATCAGACTACGGGAAGAAGTGTGTGGTCATTGATTTAGATGAAACTTTAGTGCACAGTTCATTTAAGGTAAGTAAATTCAAAAGTGATCTCTTGCAGCTTTAATCTGTCAGTGAATGCTGCGGGAACTGTTAAGCCTCTTAACACTTGAACTCGTCTTACAGGCTCTCCCAGGATGCCTGGGAGTTCTCATTGCTACTCCTATGATTATTCATCCTAATTTAGCTGCAAGGGGAGGAACACACATATTGCTTTTTTATTTTTTGCCTCTGAGACAGTCACATTGGCTGCAACAAGGCCTGGAATAGGTATTGACTTCATGGCTTCAAGTACTTCAACAAGAACCTGTATTTTAACAGATACACAATTTGATGCTTTGAAAATACAGTTTTAGTATTTCGTTTTCAGAGCAGGAAAACAAATACCATTTAGTTGTTGCTATTGAGTCCGTCACTTCTGAGAAGCAACTTCTATAGCCCTTCAGATTTCAGCATGTGGTGGAAGTGGAGGTATTTTTCTATTGTTTAAGTAGGGCTGAAATTAGGAGACTTCAGAAATAAAAATAATCTGTACTGGCAGCATTTCTGGTTGGCAGATCTAATACACGATAAAGCATCTGCTGGTTTTATACATTGATTGGAGAATTCATAATAATTAATAGTTACCTCACTACTGGCAAACTAGAGTTTTATAAAAAAACTTTATATTCTTCTAGTTGTTACACTCCATTTTTCACTGCTAGCTTGAACACCACTTTTTAATCCTTCACTAGTTAGTTGCCAGCATTTAAAATGCAAACTGTAATTCATGCTGTGGTTAGAATTTGGCAACAGCCTGTCTTTGTTGGCTTAAAGAAAACCTTATATGGAGATATTAGAACAAATACTCCTCTGCCTCGAACTGAAATTAAGATTTTTCTCTGTCTTTATGGTGCCTGATGGTATATAACAGTTCATGGTGGTGCACAGGAACCCCTCAGCCTCAGTGCCAGATTTGTTTTCTATGCTCAGACCGAGTTTGCACTGGGGAGTTTTTCAGGGAGATAAGAAACACAGCTGGATTGGGAAGGGAGGAACCACCATGCCTTCCTATTTTACCAAAAAACAAAAGTTGGGAAGGGAAAGCTGAATCTAAAAATCTAAATTTATATAATAATAATAATGAAATATTAGGCTTAGTGTTGTCTGAAAGGTAGAAATACAGGTTTGCTTTCTGAATGCCGTGGGTAACATTCAAAGGATATTTGATGGGCATTTGAATGATATTAAATAGATATTTTTAAAAAATGAAATTGTTATTCTGCTTAATGGTGAGCACTGAATAATTTTTCGTGTTAGGAGAAGAAAACTGTGCCTTTTTTGAGTGAGGTCAGTAGTCTTAGGCAGGTGTTGGAGTTTCTTTAGTATTAATCTTCTGCCTGCAGTGGTGTTACCAAACCCTGTGATGGGGGTGTGTAAGAGAAAACCAAGTGTTGGAGTGGCTGGCACTGTCCAGTGGTGCTGCTTGGGTTTTGTTTCAGAAAGGGAAACGCCTCAGCTGAATCAAGACCATTAATTATCATCAAAAATAATATGTTCCAGCAGAGCAGGGGTTTGAACACCTCTGTGCACCCTGCTCTGCCTGGATAATCAAGTTACTTCTGCCGTTTCTTTCAGTTTGTGGGTTTTGGGGGGTATTTTTGATGGGGTTTACTTCCATTAAAACATGTCTGCTCGAACCAAGCAGGTCCCCACTTAAAAGCTGGAAAAGCATACATAAATTTGTGATTTTTAGTACAAAAAAAAAGGGTTTTATTTAAAACACCTGATACTTTGGAATTCGTAATTCTGTTATGAAATAGGCTTCATATTTCAAATGCAGATTACATGTTTTTTTAACACAACCAGAGAGGCAGAATATTTAAAGTGCTCTTTTATGAAAGCAGCAACATCTGAAGGAGGGTAATTCTCATCTATTTTATGCCCCTGCATCTTTGTGAAGCTTTAAGGAGGTACCAGGCTTTCATGTTAGGTGCATATTAAAAGGAATAAAGTTTGGGGTTCCTTGGCAAGAGTAAAAAAGGAATACATAGACAGGATAGTTTATCGTTCCCATCATAAAAACAATAATAGAAGCGAAAATAATAAATTTTCAAATCAAGGAGATGTAAACACGGTTTTGTGTAAAATGCATTAAACCACATGCAAGTCTGGAATGCAGCCCCATTCAAAACTGTCTGTGAAACACTTTCAGAGACATTTAAAATGCTGACTTTTTTTTATTAAATAGAAACAGTTCTAACTGAAGATTTGCAGTGGAAATACATTGTCTCCTTTTGGGCTCTGTCCCTGTGGTTCCCACGTGCACAACCCCAGAAACCTCCATCCTGCAGATTGTTGCAGACTTCCCTCCTCTCTGCCCACCGTGACAAAGCACAGAACCCTAGCCTGTGCTGCCTTCCCTTATCACTTGTGCCAACAAGAAAACAGCATAGTACCTGAAATTTAAGTGGAGGAGGCAAATACGTAGTTAAGAGTAGTTTGGTCAGTGTTACAAAGTCTAAGGGTGAGCTCTGTTTGTTAGGGGGAAAAAATGAAGTTGTTTAGACAGAATGTGCTTTTCTCTGGCATCTGGTTGGTGTAGCTCCTGCTAAGATTAAGTTTTGTAAAAGCTAGAGTTTTATCAGTGGATTTCAAAACCTCAGTAGCTTGCAGTGACCTCTTCTTTTTCTGCTGCTGCAGAGTATTTCTCTTGCTTAAGGCAGTCATGCATATATAAATTCTTCAAGTGTGTGCAAGCCTCTTCAAAGTCTGCAGGGAGCTGGCACCCGCTGGAAAACTGGTGGCTGAGGCTTACTGAGAGTTCATTTGGGTTTCTTTTTAAGGTGAAGCTTCAGAACATTTTTGTGTACTTTTTCTGGGGCTGTTGGAGATGCTACAGAGTACCTTCTCTATCTGAGGGGCTCCATTTAGGGAACAGATGGAAGCCTCCCCTCTGTCTTTTCCCGAAGCAGAAAGGGGGAATTGCTCAGTGTCAGCTAAAAAAGAAATAATCTGGACTGAACTGTGTGTATTTGAGGAATTTTTCAGGTCATACTCGCACAGGGGTCATCAGCAGGGCGGAGTTTTCCAGCATCGTCTGCTCTGGAGGTCTGGTTGCCAATACTGGTTGGTCAGGATGAGTAGATTCCATGTAGTCCCTCCTTTGCCCTCTGACCCAGCACTTCCAGGTGTCAGATCAAACCATCTTCCTCATTACTTTGCTCCTGAGAGAGAGGGTGTTGCCCTCTGTTGAAGTTCCTGCGGTCATTTGGTTCTCCTCGTAGGAAGGTTTCCTCACAGTGCACTTAGAATCTCGTTTCTCCAGGGAATGGGGTCAGAGTGGTGCTGCCAGGTTTGTGCTGCAGGATTCTCTTTTCCCACCATTTTTCAGAGAGCACCTGTTAAAGCTCACCAGTGTGTGATCTGCTCTTCACCTTGGCTGCTTCTCTGCTTTCTTGGCACCCCCTTGCCCCCCTCAATGGGTCTGAAGTCTGTTTCTAGTCTCACAGATTCTTCAGGGGCATCTTCTTGGTGGTTCCTGAGATCAGTCTGATCCAGAAAACCAGGTGGGAAAGTCTGTACAAGTGTAGGTAGAGCTGAGTGAGGATGTTTTCCAGCCTTAGCTTAGTAACACCGGTTAGCAGACTGCTCCCAGCCCTCGTTCTAGGCTCTTATCCACGGAGCATATTGTCCTTTAATCAGTCATGTTAAAATTGTATTTGGCAGCTCTGTCTCAGCCATTTCCAAGCTGCAGATGATGGAATGAGTTACAAGCTTCAGCCAGGCGTGTTTACATGGCTACTTTTTTTATCGTGGACATAAAGCATGAGCTGTACCCAAGGCTTCTGCCAAGCTGGGTGTCCATTTGAACCAGTAAACATTGTTAGCAGCGTGTTCCCAACTACCACTGCTGTCTAGCCAAGATTAGATTATGTACTCTTAAACTGCCTACAAGGCCACTTTCCTGCTTTCCAAAGCAGTTTTACTTGACCAGCAGTTTCTCACAGCAAGTCTTAAGAAATAAGTTGTGATCGACAGGCTGGAAAAGTGGATTCAAGGACTTGGGCAGAATGTGTCTGCTCTTCCCTTCGGAATTAAAATGCAATTTTACATGATTAAATTGATTGCTATTGGTTCTTCAAGTATGGCATCTTGAGAATCAGTTAGCCATACAACTTGAGGCTTGTTATATTCAAATATAACCATGAAGTGTTACTTTTACCACTGTCTTTACTTTTAATTAATTACTACTTGATGACCCAGAATAGAATATGTGAAGCACATAGCTCATTTCCTTGAGTATCAAGTATCCACACAGACTTGATGGAAGGGTTTATCCAAATGGATGTTTTCCTAGTAAACACACTCAGTGGTAGAGGGGGTTATTCAGGCAGTGGAGTGTATTATGTTTTATGAAGCTCAAAAATATGAGAGAAGAGGGAAGTGCAGCATCCAGGAATGCAACTGTGAGGCTTCTGACTTGTGTGTGTGAAGGGCACACACAGAGTGAATCTCTACAGTCAGAAATGCTTATTAACTTGGTCCTGAGAAGTAGGTGCTCTTCCCTTTTACAGCTCTGAAATTGTCCCTCTAAAGATCCCGTTTTTAATGTCGGTTCTTTCCTTGTCATTCTTTCCAGCCAATTAGCAATGCTGATTTCATCGTTCCTGTCGAAATCGATGGAACCATACATCAGGTAAGTGCTTGTTGCTCCTTCAGCATCGTGTCCTGAGTGTCCCAGAGTGTTCTCCTCCTCCATTTGCTGATTTGCATTCAGTAACTTCCATAAAACACGGAAACTCTGTATTCTTGAATGTACCCTCCAGAAAGACATCCCTGTTTGATCAGGTAGAATCTCTCTCTTTCAGGGCTTCAATACCTGACTCTTTGTCAATTTAAAAACATTTTCAAACAGCAGGTGGTCTAAGAAGGGGGTTCCAAACATGACTAGACCCAGAATAAGCTACCTGAATACTGCATTTCCCATTCCTTCCAAGATAGACAGGACATAAGTTGGCTTGTTAATGTCTGTTGGTAGCTCATATGGACCAAACTTTAAAAGGTATTAAGAAAGAACAGACATTCCTCAGGTTTTTGTGGCAGTCTGTGTTTAATTTCTGTCCCCTTTTATCCATGTAAGTAATAAAAGTTCTTCTGATAGGAATTTTTTTAATGTACTTCAGCATATTTTAAAAGGTCTGGACGAAAATGTGAGGAGACCTTATTTTTATGTCTTGCTCTTTAAGAACTTCAGTTGTGGCTCTGAAAAATGGTTTTCAGTAAATGCAAAACACCCACAATTTGAAAATCAATCCCCTTCATGTATTTTAGCTTGGTCTTTAATCAGGAGTCATTTCTGAAACCCCTGAATGAAAGAAATTACCGTGCCATAAATTTTCCTCTTCAGGCAGGCGTTGAAGTTCTTGCTGGAGATGAGTTAAACAGGTTAATTTGAAGTTGAGCCTTTCTGTTATGTGAACCTTGCAAATTGTTTGAAGCATTTTCTGTGCTGGGTGTTGTAGGTTACAGATAATGCAGTCATTGAGTTGCAGATCTTCCCTGGATGTGATTTAATGGAGATTTTTAAGTACTTTAATTGTTGAAATGTTGGGGGTTTTTATATGCATGGTTTTTACTTGAGCAGAGAGTTTTGTATTTCAATCCTGGACTAATTGATAGATCATAAAGTTCATAGTTTCGTTTCATTTCCTGTTATGAAAACCATTATTGTAATTGTCACTCTTAAAATAATTACTAAATATCAGTCAGTGGACTGAAACGTGCTTTAAAGTAATCGCTGCTTTGACAGTTTTTACACTGTGCCTGTTTTATGTAGAAAAACTCAATATCTAGGTTACTTAACACCTGTAATGTTCACCAGAGCTGAGGCTTAAAACACTAAGTGATGTTTTGGGAGATTTGTGATACTGTCAGTCCTGGTTTGATGTGGGCTTTAGTTGTGTTTGGTGCTGTAAAACAGACATTTTTCTCTCCTAAAACTTTGTAGAATGCTTTTGAAAGTGAATTTTTGAGTGGCTCAGAATTCTTATCACTTAGCCTGTCAAGGTGATGTATTTACATTTTGAAACAAATCTCAATAAAAGACTATCTGGGCTTTACAGTCAAGCACTTCAAAAGCCAGTTGCTTTTCCATTCCCTGCTGCAAACTCTGAGATTCTTCTCCAAACATGATGCAGTTTGGCACTTGAGCTGACTGCATGTGGGGGAAAAGAGAAAACAGCAACAAAAAAGCCCCTAAACAAGAAACCCACAGCTGGCCAAAGGGAGTGGATTTGTGCATCTCCTTCTCCTTGACAGAGGAGATCAAGTGAAATGAGTCTCTGACTGTGCTTTGCTAGAGACTTCCTGCATAATTTTCAAGGAAATTTCTTAATACCTTTGTATTTCCAGTTTTTAATCTCTTAAAATCTCCAGTTGTTAATCTCTAAAATAGGTAAATACCTCAGTCACATTTGGGTTGTCAAAATGAAGTGAACTGTAAGGAATTTGTGATTCTTGAAATAAAGGTAATTTTGATGGCACACTGAATAAGCCAAGTCTGTGTTTGTAACATCTCTGTAGGCAAAGTAATGTCCTGTCATTCAGGAATCTTTTTTTTTGTTTTGTTTTCTTTTTACACTGTGATAAATTAAAGGGCAAAAAGGGGTATTCTGGCTGAGTCTGATGTGCATTAACACAGCCTGTGGAGCTTTGACAACCTGTTCCCGCTTCAAACCTGTAATTCTTCAGTCCCTTAGAGCATAATAAACATGAGCAATTTCTGTTACTTCTCAGAATTTGTCATCTGTGTAGTGCTTGTCCATTTTCTTAAGCAGTTCATATACTCAAAGATTAATCATTGACCTTGGGGAAATACTTCCAGCTGTGTAAAACACCGTGGGATATGTGAAATGTTGTGGAACCATCCTGTCCACAGTGCATATCCCTACCTGCTTTACCAGTGGGCCTGGTACCTTATCAGGGACGAGATGGTCTGACAGATTGTTGCTGTTCTTGAACTCTGCCTTAGACAAAACCCCAGGGAAAACAAAAACAGGGAAACAACCATTTCAGACTGCCATTTCAGAGAGAAATTTAAAATAATACGAGATTGTTTGGATCTTGTACACCAAAAATACAAGTTGTGGCAAATTCAGTTGCTGTGCACTTGAAAGAGTTTTGAGGTTTACGTATCTGACAAGTTTTTTCATGGTGAATGCTGTATTTTTTTTGCTGTTCAACAGAGGTATTCAAAAAAATGCTGTCTTCAGTTTGGGGAGTTTGCTTTCCCTTACATAATTTATAATCCAAAGGTCAGAGAAACTCTTTTCTTTTTTTTGTATAGGGAGGATAATTCATCATCCTAAAGGGTGCTTGGGTAAACGAGCTTCCTAGATTAAAAAATAGCTTTTCTGAACACCCCTTTTCCCTCTCCCATCTTTCTTACTGTAGCCTGAATTACCTTATCTTTAGGAAGGATTTGTCATTTGATTTTAGAAGGAAATAAATCACGTGTGAAAGCACCTCCCTTTCTTTGTGCTGTGGGCCTTCAGATGCCTGCAGAGACTGTGCCCACCTGAGGGCACCTGGAATTCCAGAAGAATCCCAGGCTTTGTGCTGGGAATGGTGGCACGGACACAGCAGGGCAGTTCTGATGTGAGCTGACCCTCTCTGGCCGGCTCTCTCATTTCACTCTGGTTCTCTGGATAAAAAGAAACCAGAGCTGGTCTCCCACTCCACCAAATTATAAGGAATAAACTGCGGGAAGCTCAGTGAAATGCGTTGCAACTGAGAGGAGGGTTCTTGAGGGTGAAAGTAGTGGCTGGGGAAAGATGTTCAACCTTGCAGTGCCTTTGTGCCTTGCTGTAAAAGGGGGCAGCCAGGAGGAGTTTGATTTGGTGTTACTTGGAATTTGATTCCTTATTTGTTAAGAAGAACTAGTTTTTAGTGTTTGGTTTTTTAATTCAATGAACAGTTCTTTATTTTAGTTGTTGAAAGCTAAAGAAGCATTTGGCCTTTGTACTTTGAATGTAATGTGCAAAATATTGTTTAATGGGGGGAGGGGGGGATGCTGAATAACAAACTTCCTTTCTGTAAAGCACCAAATCCATGGATTTCCTTACAGAAGGCTGTGGCCCGGTTCAAGTAATCCAGGATAGGCTGTATCCATTCTAACTGGCCTATTCTTGGTTACTTGCACTGGGAGACAACCACAAACTGAGTGACCCAGCACGAGGAGGCTCGAGGACGTGTGTTATTTTCTGCTCAGAAGATGCACCAGCCCACGGAACGGGAGATCACGGGAGTCGGAGTTGTCTTGGGCAGATTTTTTGGTCATCACTCGAAGGTTTTGTTGTTGCAAAGCAGGTTTTGAAAGGCAATTCTTTGTGTCCCATTCAACTGAGCTGGGTTTCTCGTCTGGTTTCACAAATTCTGAGTCTCTCTAGGTTGGGACTGCATTGAGGTATAGAAAATTTATATGGAAATACGAAATGCTTGGAAACAATTAAAGATAATTACTTGGGTTCTGCCATTAGCAGCTGTAAGAATCCTGTGAAAACATGCCTAGTGCCTGATTTGTGCTTAACATGTTGATAGTAGGGTTCATTTTAAGTAATAAAAAAAAGACTGTATTCCTCCAAATTCTTGCTGTGATAAGGAAGAAATTAGTTAACATGCAGTACACAAAAAAAAAAAAAAATGGAGGAATTTTTTTTTTTTAAATGCCCTAAAGACAGTATATAAATCTCAGAAAAATGCCAGGAGCCAGTTAGTCTAGAGACTTAAACTGAAGCCATCAGGCAACAGAGGAAAAAGCCAAGCCACAAATAACCAGGCAGCATTGAGATTCAAGTCCAGCCACTAACAAAGTAAAGGGGGAAAAAATTCCAAATGAGGAGGAAGAGGAGAAAAGAGCTGCACTGTCAGCTGAAGAAAGCTTTTTATGTGAAGTAGACCAAAGAGATTTTGTAGCCCAGGATACCAGTACACTTGGAGTTGCTTCCAGAGGCTAAGTAGGACTTCCCAAAGAAAACTTGAAGGAGAATAACTATCCAAAGTATTAAGATATGTTGTTCTGCCAAAGAAAAAAAAAATCCATGTTGTTAAAAAAAAAAAAAGGGGAGGGAGGAGTGAAGGAATTAAAGCCTTTTACAGAGGGAAATAATTAAACAGAAAGTTTATAGAGACTTCATCCTAAGAGATGACATTTATTATTGATCAGGCAATTTAACACTGAGAAGCAAATCTGTTGGCCAGATCCCAGCAGGAAAGATTTAAGGCAAAACAGCAAGAAACTCAACTAGTGGAGGTCGTGGGTGCCCTGTGGTGGAGCAGGAGATCTAAACTGCAGTTGGGGGACAACACAATTAAAATGCTGCGTATTTACAGCTAAACACTGAGGAGGTGCAGCGTTAGGAGACCTGCAAATAGCCAGAAGAGCACTTTCTGCAAGGACTTGCCTGCAAATACAGCACAAGCCTGTGGTTTGGGAGCTCTTGGGCTGCAGCTCCAGGGTTGATTTACTGTGTGCTCTCCTTATGGAGGAGGTGGGTTATGTTGCAAGCAGCAAAGTTCATATCCTTGGCAGGGAGTTTGTAATTACATTCCAAGTGGAAATAGTTTGCCAGCACGGGCATAGATAGGGATGGAGAGCAAAGAGGAGACTTCTGCTGCTGTGGCTGAAAACACTGGGCTTTAGAAGGGAAATTAATGTTAAATTCCAGCACTAACTATCTAGTTAAGACTCTGGGGTGTCCCTTTTGTGCCCTCAAAAATATAATTTAAGGCTAAGGAATTAAAACCTTCATTATTAAGGAGTAACTTGGACCCTGCCATCTTTCCTCTTGCAACTGGGGAGCTGGGTAGTTTGTGGGTACCCAAAAGCAGGGGGACTGCAGCTGTCTTTTTATCTGTGTCTTTGAAAAATTCAAAGATAGAATTCAGAGAGGAAATACTAGAGAACAACTTCATGTAGTAAGAATTAATGAAAAATTAATTGCATTGTTATAGGGAAGGAAATTACTTGGTTTATGCCTGGTGGAATACAGGAAACATTGCTGTAATTATCTGGAGAGAGTGGTGTTGAAGTGCATCTGTTAACTGTCTTCAATTCATAAAATGTCACATTTATTTGATGGGTGAGGTGCTGCTGTGGTTGTTTAAAATATATATATGGATTACAAATTGTTATCTGTATCCAAGTTTGAATGAAATGTTTATGAGGCCAGAAATAGTTTAGATAAATTTCATAGGAATAACTTAAAGAAGGTCAGGGCTTCATGGTATTAGATGTAGGCTACATAAAGTGGAAGAGTAATTAACATCTCTGCTTTAGTCATTAAGGTGCAGCTCCATCGTGTATGTTGTTAATAAAACTTTGCTTTCAGATTGAGGTTTTCAGTTTCCAATTACACACTTTTTTTCCTTTTGCTGAAGGCTTTAATTGTTACACTCCAGTTCAAGCTGCCGTTTCTGTATTTTTTTTCTCCTTCAGGCCTTTTCTCTGGGTACCCCCACTTTTTTACCTCTTATTAACATGAAGCTGGTAAAACACATAAGATTAATCTAGTTTTACATATCAAAGAAGGAAATTCCTGAAATTTCAGTCAGTTCTGTGCCAGACTTCTCCACTTGAAATTTCCAGTATTGGGGATTATTTGCCAAACAAAGGAGATAAAATGCTGCCAGTGTTTTCTCTCAAACTTCCAATCTAACTGCAAACAAGATAGATAAATATTTTTTAAGCAGACTCCCCTCTTCAGCTCCCCAGTATGTTGTGAGCTACTTCCAGGCTTTCTGAGCAGCAGTTATCTTATCTTGGTATTTTCTGTGAATGCAAAATCATCCTGCTTGCTCTGAAAAGAGAGGCAGGGAGGCCCTAATATCTGTTAATCGGGCTGTTGACAGTAGGCAGCCAGGCTGCCTGTGTGGATGTCAGTGCAAAAAGGCAGTACAGCATTGCTGAAGGCAGGATGCTCAGGAGGAGAGAGATCTTGAGGATTTGCCATCTTCAGGGCAAGCTCCTCGTGGAAGATGCTGCAGACTTTGTTTTGAAAGCAGCACTTTTAGGCATCCTGCGTGGTGCTGGGAAGGCTTTTGGTGAACAAAGCTCCCTGCAGAGCTGGGTGACTGATAACTCTCCATAGTGAGATATGGTACTTAGCACCTGGAATTTAAAAAATGAAAGATATAGCCACGGAGAGAGAACAGCTCCCTGTTGTGCAATTCCTGTCATCACAGTGTCTTCATGGAATTTATTCCCTCTCTAAAGCTCTTCAGCACCGAAGGCACCAGCACCAAAATGGGTTTGGTTGAGAGATGCGAATCCTCGTTCCTCGAGAAGCCCTCCTGTCTCTCTCTGCCTTTAATGAGATTTTTTCCAGAAGCATCACTCCAGATGATGCACAGTGCTTGCAATGGCATAATCAGCATGGGGCTTGGCAGCCTGTGCGTGCCAATCTCTCATTATTGGATCTCTACTTTTATCTTGTGCACTTCTTTTTTTGTTTCCAGCATCTCGTTTGAACTGCTTGCCTGCTAACTTTTATTTCTTCCAAGTGTTAGGATTGCAGGAGTGGGTTGGGTTGGGTTGGGTTGGTTTTTTTTTTTTTTTTTTCCAGTTTTCCTTGAGCACCATCTGACCTAAATGTCATTATCATTCCAGGTTTATGTTTTGAAACGACCACATGTGGATGAGTTTCTTCAGAGGATGGGAGAGCTCTTTGAATGTGTACTCTTCACAGCCAGTCTAGCCAAGGTTTGTTCCTCTCCTCATCTCATTAACCTTTTCAGTGCTGGTCAGTGGACTTTTTTGGTTGGGTTTTCTATGGATAATTACTTCCAGAGTTGGTACTATCTTAATTTTTCCCCTTCTTTTCTGCTTCTTTGTCTGACAGTGTGTACTTTGTCTGCTAGTGTGTGGGTAAGTTGTTTCCATGGTAACACCATCACATATGGGCTCGTCTCATAATGTAGCCTCCATGCATTGCTCATGATGCCAATATGAAAGGCTCACAAGTTACCATGGTTATAGTGAGAAATTAGAACAAATAGCGTGCGAGTAAAAAGCAGCACATTAAAGCTGGGCATGAAATAAAACCCACCGAATGAAACGCCATCTACACGATCGACCGGTGACTCAGAAATTTCCTGAAAATTTGGAACACAGTTTGTTGTTGGTTTTTGGTTTGTTTGTTTTCTTTTTTTTTGTTCTGTCAAGGTGCAATTGCAAATCTGGAGATGGAAAAAAACGAGACATTTTTTTTGCAAAGCCTGAAACGTCAGCAGGAGTATTTTGTGCCCTCTGGTCTGCAGTAGCAGTAGTAGCTTGTAGGTAGTTTTGTGGTAGATGTTACAGTAGTGGGCTGATCTTAAATTCCTCACCTTCAGTGTATTGTATTTGTGGTGTCTTGTTTGTAAAGTTATATTGGTTATTTCTCAACAACGCTCCAGCATGGCAAGCTTTTAGTCCAACCTAGTGATGGTAGAAGGGGACAGGACCCTGATCTATAATGCCTTCCTGCCAGAGGATTCTTCCCTGAATTCTCTTAACCATGTTCTGTTCAGTTGTGTTGTAAAAATCCTAAACACTGCAACAATTTCATACTGAAGTTAGGTGTCTGTTAATTTTTCATAGTCAGAAGATGATTGATTTCAACATCAATTTTGTTTCTCACTTTAAAATACAGAATAAAAAATATAGCAAAATGGTAACTCCTACCCTGCAATAATAAGTTATAACTGCCTCTTTCAAGTATGTGGTTATTCATGTTTGGGTTTATTTGGATGTTTTTCCATGGTCAGTTTACATCAATTGTTGGATTCTAAGCTGTGCCTCACCTAAAGTGTCATCTGATGTATAAAATGAGAATTTCCCTAGTTTTGTGGTGTTTTTTCCTAATAACATCTTTGTCTGATCCTCTGTGGCCCAGTTATGCAATTTGGTGACATTAAGAGTCTTACTGACCCAGTCACTCCAAGGACATCACCTGGAAAAGCCACATCAGGCTCAGATGTGTGTTCCTTGCAGTTTATATTTAGAGGCAGATGGAAACAAATCAGCTGTGGAAATGCTTCCTGTAGATTTTCTGTTAGCACTGGCTGGTTTTACAGTAATGTTAGTTGAGATCTCTGGATCCATCAACCCCTAGAAAACTCTTACAGTAACTGTAAGTTGGCCCTAAGAAATAAAACCTAATCAGTAAATCACAGAAAACATTAGCGTGCAAGTTAGCCTTCTACAGAAAGATAATTGTCCTACTTTTGCATTATCTCTTTATTAATCACTTCAGGTTTGCAGGCAAGTAAGTTAATTAATAAGGAGCAGGGAAGAAAACGGAGAAAGGGCATTTTGCCTGAAATTATTCCGTGTCCCTCCTTTGCCTGGCTGTGTGAACCAGCCTTATCTGTATGCTGCTAACTCCATGTTTCTGGCTTCTGTTTTTAAGTATGCAGACCCAGTGGCCGACTTACTGGATCGCTGGGGTGTGTTCAGGGCAAGGCTCTTTAGAGAATCCTGTGTTTTCCACCGAGGAAATTATGTGAAGGATCTGAGTCGACTGGGACGTGAGCTGAGTAAAGTTATTATAGTAGATAATTCTCCTGCATCTTACATCTTCCATCCTGAAAATGCAGTAAGTATTCGAAGTACTCGAGCGTGACTTTTATCTTTCTGTTCCTTACTCAGACTTTCTCATTTCAGAAAATAACCTTTCAGAGCCCTGACTTGTTATTAGTGTCTGTATTTTCTTAGGCTGCAGGTAGTAGGCTCTGGGATTCACTGCCAAGTGGTGAAGGACATGGGCAAACTGATCTTGACAGCGTGTCATAGCCGTGACTGCTCATGGGCTTTCAGCTTTAGCTTGTGGCATGAAGTCCAACAGTTCTGAGAAATACCAGATGGAGTGGAACCTGAGTTACTAACTTAGCTCCAAAAACCAAAACCCAAAACTGCCCTGCAGCACAGCTTTTGTTCTTGCAGTGGTGATCACAGATAGGATGGTTTGCCTGAACGACTTCTTGTACTCCCATCTTTTTTTTTCATTGTGGGAATGAAAATACTTCATTAGACAAGAGAATGAACGCTTTACTGGTTGCTGTCTGAAATCTGTGTTTGTGGTTAAGGGAAAGAAAAAAAAAATCAAGATCCTGTTGTGTTGTTTTGCTTCTCCTTCAAGTGTTTTCATGATAACTCCCTTCATAATTAGAAATGTTAGCCAACAAGTTCATGAAGTTTTTAGGAACAAGGATAAAAGACAGGCAGCAGTAATAGTTCAGGGGGGAGTAATTAGGAGCAATGTGCATTTTCTCTGTGTGCTTGGTGGCTCCAGGAGCTCTGATGGAATGGCCTGGCACTTGCTCCCTCCATTGCTGCAGTCAGTACAGATGCTCACAGCTGCTTTGTAGCTTCCAGGTTAGAAGCTGGAACTCCCTTACATCTACTGACTTTTAAAACAACCAGGCTGTGCAGTTCTTTCTTTGATGTTTTTAGGCTGTCTTCTTTGTGAACTGTTAAAATTAGTGTAGGAAATTTTTTATCAAGGGCGCTGTTTTCTATGGTCCTGCCTCTCTGGAATAGCTTTTTCTTTTTTTTTTTTTTTTTTTTTTTAACATGAGCTGTTTATCTTGCAGCAGGCAGCTTTTAAGTTCAGATCCTAAAACTGTGATGCCTCAAGTGATGTGGTGAAAACATTTTTCTAGCTGGTGCCACACGTGGTTTGAAGTTGCCATTTATAATAACCAGGAGCTGAAGCTCTAAATTCATGTTCATGGTTAAAATTAAAAACCTGATCCAGATCGTCGTTTGGTATCTCAGAAATCAGTGCCAAGAAAATAATGAGCTGTAGAAATTTGGGAGATGAAGTGAAGGGCCTTGTCAAAGTGGTTTAATCATGTATAGAAAAGTGCTGCTAGCAAACTGATATTCGAGTCTCTGCAGAAACCAGAGCTTGTAACAAGATCCAAGATAGTCTTTCAAAGACCTCAGTGTACTTCCATAGTGAAGATACACAGAACTCCTTCCCCCCATCCAGCCCACATAATTTAAGAAGGGTTTTACTTGCATTATTTTCTGAACCTGTTCTCGAGGTCTAATATTTTAATCTGAGCTCTGTTCTGTACTCGCTGTTAAATATTTCCTCCAAACCCCGTGCCAGAAGGGGTTGTTGCTGCATTCCTGTGTCTGGTGACTCACACTGATAATTCTTGGGGGGGGGGGGGGGAAAGACTTGCCTGTAAATAAATTGTCAGTGAAGCTTTATAACCTGTGTCTTCCTTCCAATCTGTTCTGGAATGTTAAGGAGGGGCAGAGCAAGTCGAGCTGCCCGGTGTGGGGTCACGGAGGTGACCTGGACATGCAGGTGAAGGTCACCTGTCCTGCAGTTGGCCTTGGGGTTGATGTTGGGTACAAGAAAACATGGGCTTGAACCTGGTGCTCCACCTGAATGGTAATGATTAGCAATTTGCCTTACTGTGATGATGATGATGATGATGATGATGATGATTGTTGACACCCACACAGGCAGAACTCACGTGCCCTTCACATCATGAAACCCTCTCAGTGTTTGTTGGTTGCTTTGTTTCAGGTGCCTGTGCAGTCCTGGTTTGATGACATGACAGACACAGAGCTGCTAGATCTTATTCCTTTCTTTGAAGGACTAAGCAAAGAGGAAGAAGTTTACAGTATGCTTCATAAACTCTGCAACAGGTAGCCCTTAACTTTGACTGACTTCTGCTACTAGATTGCAGTTGCTAGAGGCTGTCTCCATCTTTTTCAGCTCTTTCAAATGTAAGCTTTGGGGAGGTCACCCCTGTCAGAAGTGCTACTCTTGATCTTCCTGTTACATTGGACACGAAGGACAATCATGAGTGATGCTCTTAAGCCTTCAGAAGCCTGACTCCTAAGGTCATGTGTTCAGACTACTTTTTTAAAGGAAAAAAAAAAAAAAAAAAAAAGAAGCTATTTTAAATGGGACTCTTTTAATTAATTTCATAAATGGACATCTTTTACTGGATCAGCTTTTCTTAAAACATGCCAAAAAAAAAAAAGAAGCTTGTATTTCAGCAGTTGAATTTCTCTCCCTTTCTTCCCCTCCCACTATGCAGACAATTTTACCCCCCTGCTTAGAGCAGTTGACCTGACTCTCAATTTTTTCTTACAGAATGAAGTGCCTTTTTGAATGTTATTTTAAAGATAAAAAAAATTCATTTTTGTATAAGACGTATTTCCAGACATCTTTTAGTCTTGTATTGTCTAAATGCTTTAAAAAGGAAAAAGGAAAAAAAATTTTATAGAGCACTGTAATATATAACAGAGGAAAAAAGTTGAAACCAGGATGCTGGGTTCCTGTCTCCACTACGACATTTAAGTTGCATTACATTTTGTCACGCTCGGAAGGTTCAGGCGTTCCGTGGGAGGGGTGAGTTGGGTTCATTTACCTGGTTGTTTCACTGATGATGATGATGATTTTGGGCGCAGTTTGGAGCATGTCTGCAGTTGTTTGAGTGGTGGAATTGAGGAAACAAGGTGGCTGATAGACCTAAAGCACCTCCTCTTGTAGACAGATGAAGCTCTGTTGTCTCTGCTTACGCACAACTGCCATTGCCTCTCGATTTTTGGATAACCTTTATCTTGGGAGAGCGGGGAGGAGGAGATCTATTTATTAGTTTAAGGTTCTTTTCTCAAAAAAAACCCGTCTGGGTAAGCTGGATCTGTGTTGAGCTGTTTGGAGTTCTTTTTTTTTCTTTTAATTGCTGCTACTGTGTACTCACCAAATGGAGTTTGACCATCGGCTGTTATACTGTTTTTGCCACTGTGCCTGTGCTATGGAACATTTTCTGTAAGCTGCAAACTTGGGCAATAAATAAAATGCAGGCTTCATAACCCACCCCCATGGATTAATCCAATGGTATCTGAAATACCAGAGAGCTCAGTTAAAGGTGACCTGTAAAGGATTTTTTTTTTTTTAATTTTTTTTTTTCAATTGGGATGAAACCCTCTCCTTTCTTTGGTATATAAAAATGCAAAAAAAAAGCATTTTGCTCACATCTCTGATTTGTATTTCTTTTTCTCCCAAGCTGTAAGGTACAGACTGGGAGGTGTATCAAGCTTTGCTAGAAGGGCACAAGTTACTAGCCTAGACTAAATTCGCTCCTCTGGCTTCAGAGTTGAGTTAGATTATCTCTTGAGTTTGAGAACCTGCTTAGCATCTTCTGCGGTGTCAGAGGTGCTTTTTCAATTGAATAACTTTTAAGTATTATAAGCCTTTGAAGAAAAAGGCACACCTTTTCTTTTTTCACTTTTTCTCTCCCTTTCCAGTGTCACCTTTTAATTATCCTCCACCCCAGAAATCTGCAAACATAAAAAGTGCAGCTGCGTTTGGCTGTCATCAGAGAAGACTAAATGGACTATTTGGTGCTTCTGATTAGCCTCGTGCTAAATTCTGAATTGTAGATCCCCCTTGGCCTTTTCTATTTCTCTCGAAAAGTCTTGAAGACTTGAGGGGAAAAAAAAAAAAAAAAAAAAAAAAAGACAAACCCAACTTTTTTTTGGCGATGGACTCGGCTCGTGATCCTCGTCTAAAACCATTGGTGAAGCAGCTTAACAACGTTCCCAGAAGGGCAGGCAGTGAGTAGGTTGTAGGTACAGTATAAAAGTGAGCAGCTGTGCTCCAGCTGTGGCTGCTCCCAGGGGTGTTTGGAGGCAGTCCCGTCACACTCTGGGTGAGTCTGTACGGCATCACCGTTTTTGTTTCTTAACCAGCTGGCATTACCTTAGTACTGTACAATTCTGTGCCACAACAAAAGACGAAACTGTCAAACCTAAAATCTGAAAAAAACAACAACAACAACAAAAAAAAGCCTACTTTGTTTAAAAAAAAAAAATTAAAAAAGGAAAAGACAAAAAAAAAAAAAAAAAGAGAGACGTATGGATTCTGGTTAGTCCATTAACGTTCACTTTTCGGTTTAAGATTGTTTAATTTTTTTTGTATTTGACTTTCAGAGTAATGAAAACCGTTAAGCTGCCAAAAAAAAAAAAAAAAAGTTGTTCTCTGAGCAGTATTTTCAACTGCGTTTTGTGGCTTCTTCTGGGCTTCGAATGCAGTTTGCAGGGAAGTATTCAGGTTGTAGTTAGTCGTGCAGGTATGAGAGGAATGGCTGAAAAAAAAAAAAAAAAAAGAAAAACAAAACTCAAAGACTTTTCTCGCAAGCGTTAGACCAAACAGACAATAAATAACCCACAGTGGTGACCTGTTGTACGTGAGACAAACCATGGCATCCGTTTGCATCTCTGAAAGCAGCGATTTCATGAACCAGTTGCCTTAAGTCTGTGAATGAATGTTGACTATTAAAAAAAGTGTCTTGTATTGTTCCAAAAATCCACATAGAAGGGGCAACTGAACTTCTGCACCAGCTTCTGGAGGAAGGGTTCTGAGGGTGTTCTGTACAGCCGTACTTGAACTGTATTATTTTGGCTCTTAAAACCCACAAATTTAAAAAATTTAAAAAAAAAAAAAAAAAACAAAACCAACTTATTAAAATAAGTTAGTTTTAGTACAGCATTAAAATAACATTTTGTGACAAAGGCAAAAGACTTAGCCACAGCTTTGATCTCTTAATATTGAGAGTATTTTCTGTAAGATTTCAGTAATTTTTTTTAATTTTTTTAACCCACTTGGAGTGCTCTGCGATCAAGTTTGGACTCCCCTGTGTTATTCAGATTTGGCCAGAGGGATCAAACTGACCTAGCTGGTTATTTTGACACTTATCATCGTACTTGAAATTTCAAGTGTGGAGTTTGCGTGGATATACATACGCTCTATATTTAGTTTCTAGATTGTAACAAAGCAATATAGTTCTGTCCATAAAGTCAGATAATGGAATGTCTGTAAAATTTGCAATACGGGTATTTGATTGTATTTTAAATACAAGAGTTTAAAAACTAAAAATAGGAAAGAAAAAAAAAAAAAAACTTGTTTCCTAAATCTCTTTGCATATTTTTTGAAGTGCAGTTAGTGCATGCAGGTCACCAGGGCTGTTGTAAACCCTGGGTTTCAATTTTATTTCTGGATATTATAGAAGTTACTAAAAAGTCTTTTTCCAGTTGGCCATCCTGTTCAGCCGAAGAGATGCTGCCTGGCCTGAAGTTCTGTTGTCCTTTTTATGTCGGGTTAAAAAAAAAAACGTTTTTTTTGCCTGTATAGGTATTTTTGAATTAAGCTGTAAGGCAGGATTGCCTTAGATTCTATAAATTCGACTGAGGTGTTAACGATTAAATTGCCATTTGTAAACCAGGGCTGTGCGCAGAGTCCTTGTTAACAACCACCAGGAAGCGCGGCAGGCTCGGAATGGGAGGTGGTAGCAAATGTACAATATTGCTGTGTTCATTTAGGTAAGCTTTGGAAGAGTAATCTGTCTCTTTGGTTTTGCCCTTCGGACCTTTATTAAAGCAGCGAAGTTCTACACGGAAGAAGCTCAGCAGCACCTGGAGACGTTTTGGTTGTCGGTGTACGCAAATCACTTTCTTAACAGCATGATTTTTGATTAGACTGGTTGGGGACAATAAAGTATCTAAATGACACCGGTGTGTGCTGATGTTGCAGCTTTTGAAATTTCAGTGTATCCAGAAAGAGGAGAAAAAAAAAAAATAGCTGTACAAGTTCTGGAGACGTAAATCCTCTGTTTTACAGGTTGTTTTTAAGCTAATAAACCACAGTACCGCACAGCCCTATTTGTAAAACAGAAACAAGTTTGTGCCTCTGATTTCCAAGGTGCTGTGATGTTTTTTGCCTTTGTGGGGCGAGGAGGGGGCAGGTGAGACTGGCGTGGGGCAATTGCTTCAGAATCTCTGGGTAACTATGCAAAACCAGCTGTCAGTTTTCTGTTTCACATGGAATTGTAAAATCCCAGCTGACTCTCTTATTTCTTGTTAAAGGTCTACTGGGAACTCCTTAACAGAGGAGTAAGCAATGGAAATGTTTCTTTCTTTCTTTTTTTCCTTCTTTTTTTTTTTTTCCTTATGATGGAGCTGTTTACACTTTGATGCAATGAACAATCCAGCAATACTTGAGAAACACTACAGATACCATATGAGTGTTTTCAGGAGAGAGAAGTGTTGTCAATCAGGTATTGAATGGTTTCTTTACTGTCACAAATAAAAAATTTTAACAATATAGTTACTTGTGCATGTAATACTTCTCTGGGAAAAAGAAATTCTGCACTTCTTCAGTAAAAGGCACTACCCTAATTTGTCAGGGACTTTATTCCTGCTGATGCACATCCATGTTAAATCATAAAATCATCCATCTCTGTCCAACCCTCTTCCCCCTCTCCTCTTTTTAAGCCGTGTGCAGGACTCCTCAGTGCCTGCCCTGGCACCTGCTTGTGCAAACAGAGCTGATGAACTACTGATGAACTCTGCTAAATAAATTGGTGGCGACTCTTGCAGATGTTCCAGCTATTTAGATCTGTTGGATGAGATCATACAATAATTTGTTCAAGTCTCAAAGCTGTGTGACTTCTTTTGAAGGGCTTACTTCAGCTACTTGAATAGCTGTTCTTAACATCACTGCCATATCCACATGAATATCTGAATAAAACACTTTATTTGGTTGGAAAATCTATTTTGGGACTTTTTATCTGACACAGTAAGACTTAGGCAGAGCCTTCCTTTCTAGGAAAAGGCACATATTATTGATGCTTTATGAGCAGAAAACCTCAGGCCTGTTGGAATAAGCAGCTGGCTCAAGATAGCACACTAGTTTTTCAATTGAAATTATTTTTTTAGTTAGTCCTGTGATCAGTTGGAATGACAAGACTGCCTTTACTTTGTACTGGTGAGTCAGGGGGTTGATTTTTAAAAATTTTTATTTTAGGTTTGTTTTTGGGGGGAGGGGGGTTATTTTGGGGGTTGTTTTTTAGTGGTACCAATCTCCTTAGCTGCTACTTAGGATAAAGATGCCTTTCTTTTTTTTTTTTCCACTCAGTAAAACAAGTGTCTCAAAATTCATAAAACAGCTCATTTATAGCAGTGAGAAAGATCCTTGTTGTTCTATCCTGGCTGATTAAAACCGAGCACACCATAGTCCACATACTTAAACACTAAAAACCTTCTCATGTTTTCCCCCCATTTCGTTGTGTTTTTGACTCAGAAGGAAAGCCAACCACTCTGAAATCCCCTGCAGCGTGGGGATAGGGCCTCTTCCAGGGGATCCTGCAGTCTCCAGCAGTTTTCCTGGCAAACGACCCTCGCCATCCAGACTCCCCCTCAGCCCAGCTACGCTGGCAGACCAGGCAGAACTCCCCTGGACTCCTCTGGTTCCGCTGGAGCTACTGGTGAATAAGTGATCTGTAGGTAATACATTGGTTTGGACAGGTTGGCAGGCTCAAACTTGGGAAGCTTCCCAGGAGGGTGTTGTTGGGAAGGGGCTGTGCTGAGGTTGTCCGTAATTGCCCAACCCCAATTATCGGGCATCTCTGAAGCGCAGGACACGCACAGATGGGTTTGAGTCCACAGGGCAGGTCTCTGCATCTGCAGTTACACACCTTCCCAGATTCAAAAGCAGTTACAAGGGTTAGGTTTGGTCGTTGCTTGGATCAGCAGCAAACGATTTGGGAGGTGCTCTGGCCGTGTCCGTGTCCCCCGGGCCTCGGTGGACCCGTCGTAGCTCCCACCGCTCTTGTGTGCGCACCCGACAGCCTTTTAATTTTGCAGCAGCCCTTTGATTCAGGGATGTAAACACGCTTGGTCAGGATGGAAATTGCAGGAAAATGCTAGACAAAGGCAGGCAGAGCAGCTGGCACCCGCCAGCCTTGGCCGTCGTCTCGGGCTGGACTCCAGCAAGGACGAGGCTCCTGCTGCTGCTGCTGCTGCTTGAAGGCGAACAGAGGAGTCACCGCTCAGCCAGAAACACGTCACCCCCTCAGAGAACCTCTGTTCTCCCAGATAATGAGGGTTGATCGTTTTGTCCCTACAAACTGCGATGTCACCACCTCAGAATTCCCGGCGTCTCAATAAATGTTGCACTCGGAGGCTCGGAGGAGTTGCTGGCTTGACAATGGGTTGTTTTCTTTTGTCTGATTTTAATGAGCTTTTGTGATGAAAACCAAATTTCTTTACAGTGTAACCTTGTGATTTTTTTTTCCATGCTTTGATTCAGTTTGACAATAAACTATCTGTGTTATTTTTTTCATCCTCTTCATGTCTGATAATATAGTTGAGGGCTGCTCCCAGGAATCCCCCTCTGTGCCCACATGGGGGAAACACTGGGAGGGGGAAGCAAAGACTTCAGAGAATCAGGCCAGAGAGTTCTCCTCATTCCATTCCTCTCACAACTCTCTGGACTTGCTGGGCTTTAATAAAGATGAAAGCCCTGACTGCTGAGAATCAAGGGCTCCTTCCTCAGGCAGCGTATTGGGCAGGTGGGTTCAGTTCCTGCTCTTTTTGGTTAACCTGCTGAGGTTTGAATAAAGCCATCTTGCTGCTCCCAAAGCCACTAAAGCCTGTGCATAAGTGGGAGCTGAGAAAGGAGCAAGATCCTGGATTCTGGGAGCGGGTAAGGAAGTGGGAGAAAACTCTTGGGGGCTGGTGGGGTTTCCTGCACAACCCCCTGTCAGTTCATGTGTGCAGCACCACTCTTGTGGTGCTCACAGCACCCCTGAAGCAGTGGGTGGGTTCCTCACCTGCCTGTCCTGGGTTTGTAGGGATAAAGGAGCCTGAGAGTGGATCAGGAGGCACATCCCTGCCTTTCCTCCAGGCTGCAGTGGCATCTGTCTCCATAATTTTGGGAGTGCCTGTTGGGAGTGCTGATCCATCCATGATGGTGGTGGTGAGCTGGTGACCTGGCACGGGTTTTGGGTCAACCAGTCTGTGAGCAAACAATGTTCATCCCCTAAGGGATCGGGAGGACCTGGGGGAGGCGCCTGGTGCTTGAGTTGGGTTGGTTCAAGGTGCTTTTCATCTGGCACGTGTCTCCGAGTTAGGTCTGCATTCAAGGGTCATGCTGAAGAAGCTGGATGTAAGTTAAGCATTTGCTGGAAGGCAAACACACAGAAATACAGAAGTCTGACGTTTTCATGTGTGTTTTTAACAGGAAAATAATTTCATAAAATGCCTTTAGGATTTTTTTTCCTACTCTCTACGTAATCTGGTTACTTCGTGCTGTACCCTGAGAGGCTGAGAACCACAGACTCATGCAAAATTTAACTGTGGGGTTTTTTGTGCCTCTGAAATGTTCAGGCATAAAAGTCTGATGTCTTGGGCCATTTTGTTCCTTCACAAGCAAATGCAATTAGAAGAAGAGAGGAAGATTTTTGTCAAGACCTGAGCCTGTTTAATCACAGAATTATAGAATCATTTATGTGGGAAAAGACAGCTGAGTTAGGCCAAGTGCTATGTAGGAGTAGGGCTGAGACTGACCATGTACAGGTCTTGCCCTTGGCTTTGTATGACAGGGCTGTAGCTCTGTGACCCTTAATATTCCTTTTAATATTTTCTCTGAGTAGAGAGCAGAGCCTTGATTTAATTGGAATCATCTGTAACAGTGTGCCAGCCATCATCTGCAACACATCTTTGTAACTCAGGTGGAGCAGGTTCAGATGAATAATCACCCACTGGCCTGATCTCTGATCTGCCAGATTGATCTCCAAATAACAGCTGGAGGGATCAGGCAAATATTTGGAATGATGATGGCTGCGGTTGGAAAATGGTTGGCCTGTTGCACCCCTGAGGGAGGGATGAGCAAGGCAGGAAGGGCAGGAGCTGGAGGAGGCGTGGAGGGGAATTTTTGGCTCTGCACTGTGATGGGCCAAGCCATGGCACAGTCGGGCAGTGGCTGCACTTGGCTTTGGTGCATCCATGATCCAAGTTTCGGGAAAATGAGGAGGGTTTTAAAGGCTCGGGCCATGCAGGGCTGTGTCACGCCACGAGATGGTGCAGCTGTGCAGCGCTGGCTTTTAAAGGCACCGTAGAGGGTTTTTAAAAGGCGTTATCTCGAGTGAAAGCATCGCCACGACTTTGAATATCTTAATCCCCTGCCAGGGCTGCACTCCACAGGTCCACGGATAACATCTTCCTTCAGGCAGAAATCTTTCAGAGGCAATTTCTTCATTTACACCATGAATGCTGAGTTTCCTTTGCAAAAGCAACCTGTGGCCCCACACCTGAATACAGGTAAGTATTCTTGATAATTTTAGTCTCTTGGTCATTTTTTCTTCCACAAATATGCAGAAACATGTGATCAGCACATGAAAAAAATTGGGGGAAAATCAGCATTTCTCAAATAGTTGAGTTCTAAATTATGTCCTTTACATCTTCCATCGTGTGGTAAATCTTTTTTCCCCTCCAAAGGCTCTGCTGCTCACCTTTTCCTCTCTTTCTAAAGCAACATCGTTTAAAGCTGGGATTTGGCTGAAGTACATCAGGAGGACTGCGGACAAATGTTGAGTCTCCAGGAGGGGGAGGAAGAGCAAGGAGAAGGCGGTGTGGTGCCAAGCTGGCAGGTGTGTAACAAGGCACCTCTCCCTGCACCAATTCCGCTCCCCTGCCGGGTGTGCTGAGCCGTGTGAGACCTGGGCCAGAGCACGGGGGTGAGGGGAGGGTCAAGGCTGGACCAGAAGGGCTGCATCCACCTGGGAATGGACCACACCTTTCAGGGCTGCTCCTCCCTGTTAGTGAGGGCATCGCCCCAGGTTTCACGTGCCCAACATGCTCCTGTTTTTTGAAGAGAAGTGTTTTCCTATTTTTCCAGCTCCCTTTGCAGCCCTTCCCCTTGGCTTTCTGCAGGAGGCACCTGCCCTGTGAGGAAAGGCTGAAGGAGTCAGGTCCCTTTTTCCTGGGAAGAGAAGGCTCAGGAAGGACCTCATCACAGCTGAGGAGTGCAGAGGCTCCCTCTTCACACAGAGCCATGTGGAAAACAACAGGGAACAGGTACAAGTAGTACCAGAAGAGGTTTTGACTTGGCATAAGACAGAATTTTTTTTTTTTACAGGGAGAACAGTCAGTCATGGAAACAACTTCCCCAGGGATGTGGTGGAGTCCCCATCACTGGAGGATTTCAAGATGCAACTGGACAGGGTGATGGATAAACTCATCTTGGCTCCTTTCCCAGGAAAGGCTGGACCAGGTGATCTTTCTAGATCTCTTCCAATCTGGGCTGTTCTTTGATTCTATGATTCCCTTGTATCTTTTTTCTACCTCCTGGCTCGCTGCCCCCAGGAATGGGGTGACCATCTCTCCTGGTAAAGGAGGAGGGCTCCACAGAGTCATCCAGCCTTGGACAGGCTATTTCCTTCTGCCTCAGATGTTCTCCCCTCTTTTGCCCCTTCTTTTAGAGGAATGAACAGCTCTCCCTGCATGTTGATTGTTTTACTCCTCCGAGTGCAAAACATCTGGATGGGAGGTCCCACTAAACCCCTTGAAATCCCACTCCTTGTTAGTGTTGGGGACCAAAAACAGCTCTTCTCACTCAGAATATTTTTACTTTGCATGTATTGCCGTTTTGATTTTACACATTTTTCCATTTGCTTAGCAAAGCAGTGTGACTGGAAGGTGTTCTCCAGTGACACAGCATGGGGCCAGGAGATGCTGATGGGTGTTTCCAGATGCATGTGGGAGAGGCAAACCCCGTCTGGCTGCACCAGGGAACGTGATGCACTGCGGGGTGAATGGCCTGTGTTCAACCTGAAGGTTAATTCATGAGGGGGAGGCTGCATTGAAAGTTAAATCCCAGGCTGGGATCCCAGGCTGGGCCAAATTCCTGGCTTTTCTAGGTGACAGCTTTGCCTGTCACAGGCAGCTCCAGCACACAGGGCCCTGGGGGTGCTGGAGCTGAGGGGGTGCTGCTGAAAGGAACACCTGCATCTCTGTTAGCAAAACAAAGACATTCTCTGCTGCAAAAATCAGATTATCTGCAAACACCTGTTCCCTGTGAGATGCAGAAGGAAGGTGTGACTGGATTAATGGAACCCAGCCAATATGGAGGATTTAAATTAAAAGGAGAAAGGTTCCTTGACAGGCATCTCCCAACCTTTAAAGTGACACACTGTGTATCAGGGGAAAGGTCAGGCTCCAGTTAAAGACTCCAGTTAATTGCTTGATGTTAAATGTGGCTCTGATCTCTCCAAGATCCTGTTTCTCCTCGAATCCTTTCAGTTTCTTGGATGCTGTTGGAGCGCAGGCACTTCTCACCTTCACTCTGATGAAAAGGAAGGAAATTACCCCATCGTCCAAGGGGTAAAACAATTCCACAAATAGTATTTTTTTCTTGTATCTTCTCTAAAGGCTGCAGCCTTGCCTCATTTGATTCCACATCACCCTGCCTCTCCTGAAAATCTCTGGGAGCTGGGGGATCAATGCTTTTTTATCTGCCTGCAGTGAGTCAGCTACAGGCAGCAAAGGGAACCAGATTTTCTGGCTGCTTCAGATTTTCTAAATTTCAGCTTTACAGAAAAAATCAAGTTCTTCTTTTGACTTCTTGGTAACCAGGTTGTCAGCTGTGACACTTTGTTGTGATTTTTTTTTTTTTAAATAATGAATTTGATGTGCTTGCTGACAGGCTGGATCTCACAGGCACTGGGTTTGTGTGCTGTCACCCATTTTTAGGGATCTCACCACCAAAATAGGTATCAGCTCCATCCTGGAGACAGCTACAAGTGTTGAAGCAGAGTGACTAATTAGTTATAATAGTGGGATCTTTTCCCTAATATCTTTTTCTGTTTTAGAGCAGATACCTCCTGAGAACTAATGAAGCAGCAATTGGATGGTTATGAACCTCTGCAAATCAAGAGAGCAGCAGCTCCTCCTCCAGCAAGACGAGCACACCCTGGGCTGCATCACAAGAAGAGGGACCAGCAGGTTGAGGGAGAGGATTCTCCCCCTCTGCTTTGCCCCTGTCAGACCCCACCTGCAGTGCTGTGCCCACCTCTGGGACCCCAAAACAAGGAGGACGTGGAGCTGTTGGAGCGAGTCCAGAGGTGGCAACAAAGATGCTCCAAGGGATGGAGAATCTCTGCTCTGGAGACAGGCTGGGAGAGATGGGGATGTTCAGCCTGGAGAAGAGAAGGCTCCAGGGAGACCTTAGAGCCCCTTCCAGTGCCTAAAGACAAGAGAGCAGGAGAGGGACTTTTGACGAGGGCTTGGAGTGACAGGGCAAGGGGGAATGGCTTTAAACTGACTGAGGGCAGGGTTAGATCAGATATTAGGAAGAAATTCTTGGCTGTGAGGGTGGGGAGGCCCTGGCACAGGTTGCCCAGAAAAGCTGTGGCTGCCCCTGGAAGTGCTCAAGGCCAGGTTGGATGGGGCTCTGAGCATCCTGGTTTTGTGGAAGGTGTCCCTGCCCATGGCAGGGGGGTGGAACAGGATGATCTTTAAGTTCCCTTCCAACCCAAACCGTTCTGTGCTTCCAAAAGATCCCACCTGCCGTGGCCCTGCTGAGAAAACCCTGCCAGGAAAGGTGTGGCATGGAGCAGGGTTTTCTCTGCTGTGACCTCCCACCTCTCCACGCTCTGGAGAGCTGGTTCTTCTGTAACAACAGCAGGTAGAGATGGGTGAAAGTGCTCTGAGCTGCTTTTATGAATGCCCCATATTTTTATCAAAACAGATCATGAAGTTGTCAATTTCTATGAAATTTCTGCTACCCTCTCCTGTTCTTTGGCAGCTCTGGAACAATTTTAAAAGGTCTTTATTTTATTAGTAATTTCCAAGTTGAGAACAACTCTGTGTTTATTATTTCCCCCTTTTTCTTTTTTTTTCCCCTTATATTAGTGGCAACCTTACTCCTTTTATCAACAAACAGCTTCAAGGGCTGGTCTAAGGGCTGTTAAAAAAAACCTGCACTGCTGTAGTGAAAGAAACACAGCTATGGGAAAACTAAGGCTGCTGCAGTACCAGCAAGCTCAAATTGGCCTCTGAGCATTCAATTTTAACTTGCAGGTAACTTCTTCAAAGAGAAGAAGTAGAGAGAGAGGCTGAACTCTAAATGATCCCAATCCAAGTCTGCAAACTGTGCGAAGGCACAGTCCTGCTTTCCTAAATGTCTGCTCAGAGTTTATCCCGATGCTCTGTTTAAAATTGCACAGTGCAAGGTGGGAGGGGAGAATGACTGTATCGGGCTAAGGTGGGAGGGAGGATGGGAAGCACGAGCTGTCAGGTACTGGAGCTGCCTTCAGATCTACAACCGAGGCAGCAGCTTCAAAGCACCCCGTCAAACACTGTCTGTCTCTGTTGGAAAACGTGCAAAATCGGGAAAAATAACATCAGATGCCTTTTTTGCTGGGATGAAACAGTCACAGGAGAAGCCTCCCCCATTGCAGGTCAGCCCGAGGCACTGGGTGGCAGTGGCCAAAAAGTGGTATCAGAGAATCACTGAATGGTTTGGGTTGGAAAGGGACCTTAAGCACCATCTATTTCCAACCCCCTGCCATGGGGGGGGACACCTTCCACTAGACCAGGCTGAAGTCAGTGTTTTCCCTGTTGTTACCCCCTCCAGGTGCTGTTTGTCTCCATCAGTTGCTCGTCCAGAGCTTTGTGACGTAGCTCTGCTCACCCCTCAGCTCCTCCAGCCTGATGGGAAGTGTGCTGCCTTCAGGAAATCCCAGCAAAAATTGCTTTAGTCATGCCCAAAGCCCCGTGGAAAGAACTAAACCCTCCTGCCTCCAGCTCAGCTGCTTAAGCTCGGTGGGCTTGGAGGGGCTTTCCAAAGATCCCTTCTTAATGCAGTTTCCCCAGGGAGAACCCCTTCCTGTGTGGTTTTGGTTACTGCCTTGAGAGAGTCGGATTATTGTGCTGGAGGAAGACAAAAGTGAGGGACTATGTTAAACACTGTTATTTCATGGAATCTCCATGCAAAATCACGTTGTTGTCAGTGGGGCTGTGAGGTCTTTTCCAACCTTACTGGTTCTGTGATTCTGTGCAATGACTGACAAGGTCTGGATCACTTACACTGCGCTTCAAAAGGAAAAACAACCACAAGTTTAAAAAAACAAAGCATTGACAAAAAAATCCCCATCTCATTCGAGGAATATATTCAAAAGGGGAGCTACATAAGAACTGGGAAATAAGTGCTGCTGCTCTGCTGGAGGCCAGAGAGACTCTGCTTGGAGCTGTGGTCAGTGCCAGTGTGTCCTAAGGCAGAAATTAGAGATGAAGTGGGCTGAGAGTGCCACAGAAGGAAGAGTATGGAAAGCACAGTAGCACAAAAGCAGCCCACAGAGAGGGGCTCTTCTCTTTTCTCTGCCCCTTCCCATGGCAGGCAAGGTGGAACTAGATAATCCTTAAGGTCCCTTCCAACCCAAACCATTCTAGGATTCTAGAAGAGGGAGAAAGTTGTAACCAGGATAAATGTCTGGTTTTCCTCAGGATGTCTGATTTGTGTCACACTGAAAAGAGGGATTAATTTTCAACCAAAAAAAAAAAAAAAAAAAAAAAAAAAAAAAAAAAAAGAGATTTCAGCAATCTATTAGGACTATTAGGACTGCCAAAAAGCTATATCCTAGGTATATATGATGCAGTTGGAGTAGATGATCATTGTAGATCCTTTCCAACTGAACTCTTCTCTTCTCTTCCTCTTCTCTTCTCTTCCTCTTCTCTTCTCTCCCCTCCCCTCCTCTTTTTCTCTTCTCTCTGAACTCCTTTTAGTGGAAATATTGAGCAACAAATCCAGCAGCACATGGATCTACAGACTCCAAATGTGGCTGAAAAAGAGCTGTGTGGAATATTCAGAATCCTTCACACTTCTTATGTCCCTTGTGTAAGTGGGGACATCCCCCCTGTGAGCAAACAGAGCCTGTCACCATCACCATGCTGCAGGGGAGGCCTCTTTCCCTTGGCCACCCCTGCATCCCTGGGACCACAGGGACATCTGCAGCTGGAGTTTTCTGGCACGAATGCATCTGGACTCCAGAAGGAAATGTTGTGGAAGCTCCCAGAGGCCAGGCAGGAGGCTGGATCTGCTGCTGCTCTGCTCCCAGGGAGTGTGAGGTGCAAAGCACCCCAGAGAAGCAGCATTAGAGGAGCCTTTGGGAAATTTAATCCAGCTGGGAGGGCTGGATTAGGAGAGAAGAAAGGGGATGTAAGAAAAATAACTTCAGGCCTGCGTCACTGGAGGTTTCAAGTGGTTTGTATTTGGCTGGAAGGGCTGAGAACTGGGGCGTGGGGTTTTGTTGAATAATCGCCACTTTCTGTGGAAAGGGGAAAATGTTCCTGACCAATCTGATTTTTCAGTCCTTCAGACCGTGCACTTCCTGCGTGTGAAGTGTGGTCCTTGACAAATGGCAGGTCCTTTGCTCCCCAGGCAGGTTATCCCAGCAGCAATCCCTGTGCTCCTCGCAGTTCCCAGCGAGGGAGCCAAGGCTGCAGCTGCCAGGACCAGCAGAGATGTGCAAACACACACACTGCTCAGTGCTCACTGCTCTCCTCGGGCTTCACTCAGCTGCCTGAAACTTGGAAACCAGTCCAGCCTGTTCCAATCCCCTCCCTCAACTGGTTTCCTGGCCTTCAGTTCATTAAAGATGGGCTCTTCCCATGTGGGACTGGAAAATGATTCATCCACCAGCCCAGGAATGCAACCCTGGAGGCATCATTTGCAGTCCTCTCCCAAAATGCTCTTCTGGAGCTGGATTTCTGTGCGGAAGGAATGTGGTTTGGAAAAATCCTCCCCAGTCAATCTCTGAGCAAAGAGGAGTCAAGTCCCAGTCTCACTCTGATCCCTGGTCTCATCCAGAGGAGAGAAAACATCCTAAATCCAAAAGTGGGTGCAGCAGATCTGCCTCGGGAGCCGGGACTCGCTTCCTGCTCAGGTGTGAGTGCCCTGCCCTTTCCTCCTCCCCAGGCTGGTGAGCCTCAGTCTCACCCTCCTCCTCCTCCTCCTCCCTGTTTGCAAAGGGAGTGATGCTCCTGTCTCCAGGGGAGGCAGAGCCCGTGCAGACACATGGGAGAGCCCACGTGTGAGTGGACACTGATGTCACTGTCACCACCACCCACTGCCTGTCCCCAGGCAGTTCTGGTGAGCAGTGAAATTGCCTGTTGTGCTGTGTGGATCGAGCTGGTGTCCACTCGCTCCGTTGGATAATGTGTTTAATCCAAATCAGCCAAGCCCTGGGCGTAAGGGAGGCAATTCCCTGACTTCTGGTGCTTTCCCCTCGTGCCAACAGCAGGTGAGATAACGCTGCCCTTTGCAGGACAAGCTCTTTGTGTGAGTGCTGCTGTTCAGAAAAGCCAGGAAAAAACAGGAAGGAGAAACAAGAAACTGGCCAGTTCCTGCACAGGGGGAGCGGCACAGGGGCGGCCCAAGCACAAACTCTCGCTTGTATTAGGAAGAGTCCCATCCCACATGGAAGTAACGTGGTTTTCTTGTTTGGTGTTCAATCAGGGTAAACAGAACTGCCTGGGAAAAGGCTCCTGGCTCACCTGAGCTCCTCAGTGGTGCCATTGCTCTGACCCATTAACAGCGTGTGGTGTCAGTGTTTGCAGGGACTGCCCCCAAAAAGGAAGATTTGGCTCTATCAGCCTCGTGGCAAGGGTTTACCTGGTAATTAAAAGGTTTCAGGCAGCACCCCTCTTCCTCACCAGCCTGTCATGCACAGATTGGTGGTGGTTGGGGGCACCATTCCTTGCTGGCACCCAAGGCTTGTAGCCAGATTTTTAGCTCCACAGGCAGCACAGAAGGATGAGTGGCCCAGCAGGTACCACAGGGGACAAAGGAGCCAGGGATTATAGCCCTGGCTTTGACTTTCTGGAGATCAGTTTTGGTAAGGCAACTCTAAAAAAAAAAAAAAAAACAACAGCTGCTTGAATTCTTCAGGCGTTTAAGAGCTGTAATGATACAAATCAAGTTGTTTCCCTCAAATTGCCTTTCATCCTGGGGATATGGTTTGGTGGTGAACGTGGCACTGCTGGGTTAACAGCTGGACTTGTTGATCCTGGAAGTCTTTTCCAGCCTTAACTATTCTATGATTCTGTCTTCCATTTTTGAGGAGTGGGTCCCAGTTAATCCAGCCCTCTGCAGCCCACCTGACATGGGGTCTCCTGCTTGTGACCTGGTCTACAAGAAGGAGGTGGAGAGGATATGCAAAGAGTCCTTGAGCCCTTGAGGAGGTGTGTACAGCACTCAGTGAAGGGCCTGGTCCTTGTTCCTCAGCTGAACTGAGCCTGTGATGAGTATCAGTGGCACTGGAGCTCCTTCCAGCAGCGTGATGGGACCAACATCTGATGGAGGGGGGAGGTAATGGACCAAGGAAGCATGTCAGGCACAGACAGTCCTCTGCTCCCTCTGGGGACTGCAGAAAGCAGGGAGGGGCCACAAGCAGGAGGGTGACAGTTTCCCAGCCTTTAGGGTGGTTGATTTTTCTTGCTCCTTCCTGGTTGGCACAGGCAGGGCTGCATTCCTGCGGACAATACCTCTTGCCTGGCCACCCCCAGTGAGGGCTACCTGCTGTACCCCTGCTCACACAGGCATAATTTCAGCCCTGCCTGCAGTTTCCCAGGCTCAGCAGCTCGCGGGATTTGTCCCCTCTCCCCTACACCTCCTCAGAGTTGAAATTCGTGAGCTCTGTTTAGCAGAGGTGAACAACAGGAGGTGGTGAACTCAGCCCAACAATCAAACTACCTGTCCTGGGGAAATCTTTCCTCTATTTTGGGGAAAGACTTGGGGAACGAACCTAAAAGTCCCTGAGGAAAATCCAGATCCCTTCCCAGGGCACAGTTCCCATCTGGCACAGTACAAGGATGTCTCCTATGCTCTCCATGTCTGGGTACCACGGGCTGGCAGCTGCTCTGACTCTGATAATGTCATGGGGGAGGCTGGTGTGTGCTGGCAGGGGCAGGGCTTCAGGACTTCATCCCCCATCCCATCCCATCCCTGACTTTCTGTAGTCACACGTGCAGCCTGCTCACTGAAATGAGATGGGTTAAAAACCAAGTTTGCAAGGGAGGGTGGAGTTATTTTGTGGGCACTCGGGTTATGGTCAGCAATGTGAGCAACCAACAACACCTATTTGTGAAAAGTACTGGTCTGGCTGAGTGCTAAAACCAGAAATAAACAGTGAGAGCTCCAGCCACCTTCAGCAGCAAAGCCAGCACGTTCTGCAGCTGCCTCAGTGATCCCGACCCACAGTAAAACCACGGGACCAGTTGGCTTCACTGAGTAGAAAGGACCAGCCTTGTACCCCAGAGGAGGGAAACCCAGGCCACATCTGCAGGGTGGGGATGAGTTGTGGGGGACCTGAGTCAACTTTCTGGTTCCTGCACGGACATCCCACGTAATCTTGTCCAAAAGACATAAAAAACCTCTGTTTGCCTCAGCTCCCACGTGAGAGCAAGGCATTAATCCCTTATCTCGCTTGTTCATGGTGTGATTCCCGTGAAAGGGCAGTCCCAAGGAACCTGGACTTCAAGGGGGTGTCACTGCCATGGCACGAGTGAATTCCTGCTCTGCCACCCCCCAGGATGACCTTTGCCAGGCTCACACACCCATTAACCAGCGCTGAGCCTCCCCTGCCCCTGAAATGTCTCCTTTCTGCCGGATTCAGCTGATGCTGGAAATGGCAGAGGCTCTGCCTGATGACCCTGACCAAAGCTCGCTGGAATTTGCTGCGTTTCATAAGGTTTTCATTAGGGCTGCGAGGGAGCCCCTGAGGTTTTGTGAAACTCTTGAACTATCTGTGCAGCGATTTGCAGAACCGTCCTGTTTGTGGGGGATGTTTGTTTTCACTGATCCTCTCTGCTTTTTTAATTCCTCTCCTCATTGTCTTCCCCTTCAAGGTGTACATGATGTTTTACCCAGGGGAAACACCTGATCCATACCCTGGCTTACAAGGTTGTTAGGCATTGAAACAGGCTGCCCAGGGAAGGGGTGGAATCACCATTCCTGGAAGTGTTCAAAAACGATGAAAACATAGTCTCTGGGGACATGGTTTGGTGGTGGACTTGGCAGTACTGGGTTAATGGTTGGATTCCATGAACTGAGAGGTCTTTTCCAACCTTAATGATCCCATGGCTGAGGACTGAGGACAGGGTGGCAACAGGATGCTGAGGAGGAGGTTGGTTGCCATTGCCAAGTTGCCAGGCTCTTGTTTGGGTGATCTGGGTTTGTTCTTGCCTTTATTACCCAGTTCCTGCAGTGATCCTCTTTTGAAACCTCTGTGTGCATCCTGTGCTGCCTCCCTGGTGTCATCCCTGTAACAGCAGCCAGTGATCCCTGCTATCATCTTAAAACAGGCAGGTAAACACCTCAGTGCAAGGCTCCCACCATGCCTTACCAGGGGTTAAGCACTGAATCAGGACTTAAGATCTCGGGAAGATTGTAATCTGACAGCAGGAATCAGCAGCTGACAGGCCAGATCCTTTAGCTCAGCTGTTTGTGGTTTATGTAAAAACACTCAGGGACAGGAAAACCATCGTTTCGTTTTCCTGCCCAGGGTTCCTCTGAGAAGCCACCACGCTGCAGTGAAGCTCACCCTGTTGGACTCCCTATCTCTTTACCTAAAGGATCAGCTCCAGCTGAGTCTGAGTGGCCACCAAATGCTTCTCTAGGCGTTCTGGAAAAGCAGGATAACTTTCTGAAGTAGTAGCAGATCTAAGCTTTTCATCCTGAAAAAGTCAGCCTGAAGAACATCCCAGGTGCCCAAACTCTGGCAGCAGCATTAGGAGCAGGGTTTGGCAGCGATCTGGGGGTGATGGGTCTGGGGTCCTTCTGGAAGTTTCCCCGGATGAAACAACAGTCTGGATACATCTGGATCAGCACTGGGGTCCCCGTGCCACATTCCTCCTCTGGCTGGAAGGCTGCCAGCGTGGCTGTTTGCCCGAGCCACGTCACGGTCCCACCTCGGCTGTCCTGTTTTCTCAGTGCACCTGCTAATTCCTGGCATTGGCAGGCGAGAACAAACGGGGAGAGGTGCAGAGGAACCCACACCCACAGGGCACACAGGCACGGGCAGCCACCCCAGGGGAATGTCACCTCCCCACTGACCTGTGCCCAGCGAGGTGCAGATTAACCTCCTGAGAGAGGACAGCAGCTCTTTTTGCTCCAAGACAGGAGTTTTTCACCTGCAGAAGTTCTGGAATAACTCCCCTCCCCAAGGGCTGGAAGGATGTAATTCTCCCAAATGTAATTTTGGAAAACACGTTGCTGCACACCCCTCTGCAAAACTACCAGGAGCAGCCAGAGCTCATCCCATCATTGTACCAGTGCAGTTACATTCACTAAGGTATTTCTCCTGGCTAGCAGGGGCTTAGACTTGTCCCTCCCACCATTAGAGGTGGGTTATAGATGCTTTAGGACATAGAAGTGGAGTTTGAGACTGACCAGAAGCCCTGGTATCTCCTGCCGTTGTGCTGCAAGGTATCATCATTTCTGGACCTCCCTCCTTCTCTTTTGCAAGGGGTTGCTCTTCCCCATAAGCCTGATGAAACACGAGCCCCATATTCCCAAAGCACAACCCAGAATAGCTGGATAAAATGGGGTTTGCACTAACACTGAGAAGCAATAAATGGGAGCAACAGCTACAGGTTTGATCAGCCCCAGTGTTGTAACCCCTGTGCTGGACAGAGTGCTCCTGCCTTGTCCTGCTTGAGCTGTTGGCTCTGGGAAGGTACCAACAGGTAGGAAAAGCTCTCCAGAGCTCTAACCAAAGCTATTCCTGCCCAAAATCAGTGTTTACCCTTTGTGTCCTTGGCTTGCCAAGGCCACTCCTTTCTTCAGAACTTGGGCCTGTCCTGCCCTGGCCTCCGCAGGATCCACCATTCCCAGGACTCCACGTACAGCGATGCCCCAGAGCTGTGCTGGAAGGGCTTGTTGGAAGGATGGAGGGATCTCTGTGTGCTGAGAGCTGCTGAGTGGCACGAGCTGACCAGAGGAGGATGCAGTGACTTTTTATGGCTCAAGACTGTGCCTCTGACAGAGCACAGGCATGCACTGTGGCACCGTGACACAGCAGTGCTCCTCACCTGAATGCCCAGGCACCTTCTCCTGTCCCAAGACATTTCCACTTGCTGCTGTTAGCCATTAACCAGCACTCTGTTACCTGTCAGGGGCAGCTCTGTGCTGCCTGGTCCGCTGGTGCCCACACAGATCTCTGCCCTACGAAACCATTTCCACACCAAGTCCCCTCCTCCCCCAGACTGAGCCCGCCAGGCCAAAGAGCAAAGCTGTGTTCGCTTTCCTGCATCAAACCACCCCTTGCAGGCAGCTGGGGACAAAATCCCGAGGCTGGTGGTGTGTCCCTTGTGGCTGCTGGTCATCCCTGCCTTGCTCACGGGTTAGGTGCTGTGTCTGCCCGAGATGTACTTCTGGAGGGGTCCTTTGCTTCATCATGCTCTAAGTTAGAGCAAGTGAGGTCCTCACATCGTAGAATAGAATCACAGAGTCATTCAGGTTGGAAAAAAACCCTGTAAGACCAGGTCCAGCTGATCACCACTAAACCATGTCCCTAAACGCCCCACCTACATGTCTTTTAAATCCCTCCAGGGATGGTGACTCCAGCGCTTCCCTGGGCAGCCTGTTCCAATGCCTGACAACCCTCTGGTTAAGAAACTTTTCCCTGGCACAACCTGAGGCCATTTCCTCTCATTTTATCACTTGATACCTGGGAGAAGAGACCGACTCCCACCTGGATACAACCTCCTTTCAGGCAGTTGGAGAGAACAAGGAGGTCTTCCCTGAGAGATGATTTTACAGTCTTTTGTTGCTTTCTGATCCTCTTCCCCACACCCAGGTGCACAGCAGGTGAGGGAGCACTAAGCTATAACCCAGTCCTCCTCTCAGTAGGGAGACCTGTGAGAGGCACTATGCAGATTCTCATCTGGGCATCATGATTTTGTAGGGCAGAGAAGTGCTTGAGTGAGGCTACGTGAGGGATGGGCAGTAAAATGTCACATGCTTTGGCTGTGGGTCAGGGAAAGCTCTCCTGAAAACTTCTCAGAAATTCATGCAATGCTTTGGCCATTACAGGTCAGGACATTTAACCTCATCTAAGTAGCAAAGGGTCTTTTCACTGGCTGCCCAAGCACCTTGTGGGGTTTTCTTGCCTCCTGTCCTTGCTTTTCCAAAGCATGAGGCCCCTGCTGTGTTATCTCATCTGCAGGGTTTGGCCCTTCCCTCTTCCTCCCAGAGCTCCATGCCCAAAAGCGGGGTGGAAATACCTTTGCAACGTGTCATTTTGCAAATACATCCTTGGCAGAGCCTGTTTCCCCATGCACAATGTTAACCTTGTCCACAGGCACGTGGGATGGTCAAGGCTGAGGCAGATGTGGGCCCTCACGCTGCCAAACCTTGAGTTTGCACTTCTGGGCTCTTCCTCCCAGCAGCTTCTGGTTTACCCCAGTGTTAACCTGTGACAATGTCTTCAGTGTCTTGGGCTCGCACTGGGACACTGAAAACAGCCTCATCTGACATCTGTATGCATGAAAAAAAACATTAAACCACAAGGTCTTTGAGCTCTGGGAATACCAGGTCAAGGCTTAGGTCCGGGATGGGAGAGCATCAAGTTGTGCACATGGGAAGAACAGCTGGACAGGAACACCTCAGATCATGTTTCAGTTATGAAAGTCAGGCTATTCTGTTTTCCACCAGTACTGAGTTAAACTGCTTGGAAATAATGCTTTCTGCTCCATAACCTCATGGCATGACCAGAATTAGCAGGAAGCAAAAGTGCCTACAGCTCAGCACCAAATGAGCCCATGTTTTATGACAAACATCTTTTTCCCTTGGCATTGACTGTTCTAAACTGCCTTATACATATATATCTGCAGTTTTGGTCTCTTTAAAAACTCACCAGGATTTATTTACTACTTTTTCACTGTGGTGATGGAAAGGAGGGGGGAAAGGCAGCTCAAGCATCACCTCTGCATGAGCCTGAAGTGCAGCACCCAAGCTGTGGTTAAAGGAATGGCAGGCTTCACCCCAGAGCTCAAACTCGTGTAGCCACCACCACGGATTGGTGGGTTGCTTTATGACAGCATATATCAGCACCAGAAAGGACCCAGACACACAATAGTTATTAACTCCACCCTTGGTGCTGGGGATAATGAGTTCAGGTGGCAAAAAAAAGAACCAGAGCACAGTTGAGCTTGGTGCTCATCCTTGGAGATCTCCTCACTCCATCTCCCACCAGAGCTGTTGGTGTGTGACCCTCATCACTGGGCCAGCACTGGGCTTGGGGTGGACTCCAAAGACAAAAGCAGACCCTGTTGCATGTCCCCATCCCCTGTGGGCTGGAGGAAGACACTCAGGCAACATGAAAAGAATGAAAAATGAAAGGTGAAGGCCATTATGGGTTTTATGAGCTGTAGCCTGCAGGCATTAAGGGAGAAATCACTTGCTGAGAGGCAGTTTTGCATCTTTAAGCATGAAGCTAAGATCTCTGCAGTGCTCCTCTCAGATATGGGCACACCCAGGCTGAGTAAGCAAGTCCAGCCCCCGCCCTATGGTTGGTGGCACACCGGTCTGTAGCTAATGTTGCTGGTATTTTGGGCATTCTTCCCACCACAGGTCCCTCAGGTATAGGAGTGGTCAGTGCACGAGGTCTGTGGAAATTGTGGTTTAAACCTATTCAGACACCTGGTTTAGCTGGTGAGGTGATTCATATTTATTTTCAGATTGTGTGGGTTAATCTAGAAAATTAAGGAAATGACAGGAGAATCTTGACGTGCGGTAAAGGAAGGACTTGGATGGTTCCCAGTCCTGAGAGGTCATGTATTCTCCACCCTCAAAGACATTCAAAACCCAGCTGGACACAGTCCTAGGCCTCCCAAAGGCAGAGCTGATGGCTGGTGACCATCAGGGTACCAAGTGGTGCCTCCTCCCCTCTCCATCAGCAGTGAGCAGCACCACCATGGATATGCCAGGCAGGAACAGCAGGGAATGACAGGGCATGGTTTATCTTCAGGTCATCCACGGCCAGTGGTATCACAGGGCAGCTTCCAGTGGCTGCATATTCCAGCCATCCTTCACAGGTAATTTTTTCTCAGCCATGAGCCACAAGTATCCACGGACACAGCTTCCTGCTGCCAAAGGTGGCTCTGGCAAACGCTGCTGGGGCTGTCTGGTTTATCATTACTTTTCTCCTGGGAGGGCAGCCCGGTTAAACACTCCAATGCTCTGTTACATTCCCATTTCAGTCACTAATCTTGCCGGCACTCAAGCCCCTGAATGCACCCAGGGCTCCAGACAGCAAGCACAAGGAGAGCCAGCTCGGCCTTGCAGAGCACCTTCTCCTGTCCCAAGACACTTCCAGGGAGCAGAGAAGCAGGAGCATTCCCTGAGCACTGTCCCCCTCGGAACAGCTTTGCCAAAATTCGGGGCAGTGGGAGCCAGAGGCTGGAGCTGGAACTCTGAGTCCCAAGAGTTACCGTGGCACTGAGCAGCACCGCACCTTGCTTTGTCCAGCAGAGACTGAGATAACGAGGGAGGAGGGGGGGAATTCCTCCTGTGCCCTTTTAAATCTGGACAAAACAGGTTTTTAATGAAAGCAGCACTTAATCATTATTGCCCTGTGAATTCAGAGCTGGTGGATATTTGATGCAAACAGAGAGTTGGTTGAAACTCTCCCGTACCGGCTCCCTCTTTGTCCCCCCGTGAGCCTGGGAATGGGTGTGATCTCCGAGTAGGAGTGTCTCTGCGGTTAAGTAGAGGATTGAATTACCGAACACTGCTGTTCCCGAGCTGACAAGGTAGCAGAACAGCGAACAAAAAGTGCCTTGGAAGTAGGCAGAGAGGAGAGAAGGCGCTGGGGTTTGTGGAGAAGGGAGACCTCTGAGGACACTGTGCACTTTCCAGCAAGGTAAGCAGCCTCCCTGCGCCCTGTTAGTTTATTAAAGGCCAGAACTGTTTAATGACTTTTGTTCAGTGGGACAGTAGGAAACAAAGGGGGGAAAAAAAAAAAAAGAAGTAATTCATTTCATATTTAAAAAAAAAAAAATTTCTCCCCTGGTGTAAGCCGGGATGTGTCTCCTGAAATGACCCCACGCTGATTTACATCGTTTGGGGTTGGAACAAGCAGCTTGCCAAGAACCCATCCAGGCTCCGTATCAGCTCTGAGGACACATGCTTTTCGTTTAGCTCTCTGCACAGACCAGCTTTGATTTCGTGCAACGACCAATTAACGGCGTTGTTTTGGGCCTGGATTGTTTTATGCTTTGCTGCCGTGGGGATTTGCTGGAAGCCTGTCTGCCTTTCTGACACAATTTCGGGTCCAGGCAAGAGAGAGAAAGTCTTTGCAAGTTCTCATCGATAGGTTTTATTGTCGTCTAATCAATAGACTGCTAATGGCTGAGCTGCTGGGCTGCTTTGCTCTGTAAATAGAGTGTTTTCCCGTCCTGCTGCTTTGAGATGCAAGTTGCACTGAGGCAAAAATTGAGTCGTAGTGGAGCTGAGCTGCAGGCTTTACTTGCCAGTATTTTTCTTAGGCGTGCCTATTAGAAACATAAATATTTAACACAAAGGAGAGCTGATATGAATTAGCATCCGTGGGAGGTTCACGCTCACTCGAGGCTGCCCTAGCACAGATGTAAACAAGTGTTAGAGCAGCTGAAGCAAACTGGCCCCGCCAGAGCAGCATTTAGGAGGGTGAATCATCCAGGTGCTCTTTACACACCGCAGCTAAACGGGCCGATTAGAGCCTGCAGAGCAGAGATTAGACACTCACAGGGCATTGGCCTTCCTCTTCCGCGGGGTTTCACCGTTCCCCCGAGCTGCCAGGTGGGAGGCAGTGCCAGGACAGGCAGGAGCCGGAGCGGTGCAGATCAGAACAGCCCCAACCGCCCTCCCTCCCCTTCCTCCTGGCACAGCCAGGTGAGCCTCCCCTCCTCCTCCTCCCTGCACAAACAGGATGCCTTTATCCTCCTCCAGCTCCCTTTCCACCAGCAAACACACGGGTCTCATGATGTTATTTCCCAGGCAGGACGTTGTGGCAGCAGTTGCCAAGGTCTCCCGGCTGGGAGCAAAGGTTTTGTGTCATGTCTGCAAGCGGTGCCACCCTGGTCTCCTGCCTTCTCCTGTGTCTTGGGGCTCCTCGTTAGGTTGAGTCAGTAAATCCCTGCTCTTTCATGGCCAGGGATGCTGAAGATGTTCATGGTGCCTCCTGGCCTTTTCCATGGAGCTGTTTTCCTGGACTTTGGAGGTTGTTATCTTTCCTGCTGTGCCCCCCTCCTGGGGAGGTGTGGGACATGTGACATGGAAGGGATGCCCCATGGGCTCTGTGACCTCAGGCTGGATCTGTCCTGCAGCCTGGTCCTCCAGAGCCACCCATCCTGTGCTCGTTCCATCCCCAGCTGAGGAGGAGACAGGCTCAGACGCCTGTCCCATGCTTGGAGTATTCTGGGGCTCTGCTCTGTGCTGGGAACATCCCACTGGCCTTCCCTCAATTTTAATTATTACAGCTAAATACAAGGTGGCCCACTTGGAAGCAGAGCCCTGAAATGCCCTGTGCAGTGAAGGGAGCTCAGGGCACAACCATAACCTTGGTGCCAACTTGGTGCCTCCTGCCCCAGCTGTGTTTTTGCCATCCTTGGGAATGCACGTGCCACCACTGACCTTCCTCAAGGTTCCTCCTCTGTCACAGGGATTGGGCTCTTTTGCAGCCCTCTGGAATTTGCTCTGGAATGACAAACCCTCAAATCGGGCTTTCCGTATATGAAAAGTCCACCTGCACAAGGAAGGACTCCGGTGTGGACACACCACACCCAAAATAGCTCCAGCTCTTTGTTTATTCATGTATATTCTTCAGCTTCAGAGAAAATGATGATTCAGTCACAAGGGGATAGACTCTCCCACAACTCATTAAAGCCTTGCTTTTCATGAGCTCTCTATCCATATAATACAACCCTGGAAATGGGCCTAATTGTGGTTTATCCTGGATGATTATACATTTCTACTGTATTTCCACCCATTCTGGGTGGAAAAGAAATGCAAAAAGGGGTGAATATTGTCGCTAAGTCTCTGGTATCTTTCAGTCTGGAAAGTCCTGTGTGATGTAATGTTAATTTCCAGCATCAGGTGATGCGCATCCAATTCAGCTGCCTTGATTTCCAAGGGCCTCTGCTTGAAACAGAAGCCCTGCCATTTGTTATCCATCTTTATCTGAGCCTATTCAGGCTTATCTGAGGCAGTGCTGGGTAGAGTAACAGTGGAACTTGTTATTACCTTATATCCACGTCAAAGCCATGAGGCGTGGGGGATGCTAAATTGCAGGGTTGAGCTCCATCCTGGGCAGTTCCTGTGGAATGAGCTATTCAGAGCAGTCGACCTCTTCTACCTAAAAATGTCCCCTTGCCATGCCCTGGCATGAAAGAATAGGTTTGTGTCTGACCCTTTATTTAAAACTGCTCTTGCAGAAGAAACGGCTGAACGGGGTAAGAAATGGGCAGTGCTAGAAAACGTGTCCTATTTTGGGTTACAGAGACTATCTAGATACCCACCTTCCCTTTGGGAGTGGATAGAGCCTGAATTACTGTGGAATTGCTATGGAATAGCTGTCTGGACATGAGCTGATCCCACCCCATCCCAGTGTTTCAGTTGCTTGGTTCCCTTCCCAGTGCTCAGGCACAACTCCCATTGGCAGCTCCGGGTGCAGGAGTCAGCCCTGGGTGAGTGACTCTTTCTGAGGCTGTTTGCAGTATTTCCAGGGATGTTTTATTCATTTGGTTCTGTGCAGGTGCTGCTCTCTCTGCTTTCATTTCCTCATGCTGGCTGACATTTCTGCCCAGAGGGGACTGCACACCCTTCCCATGCCCACGTGCTGTGGTCGTGGGTGGACTTGGTTTCACTTTTTATGCCTGGCAAGTGGCAGGTGCACATCTTGGGAGTGAGACTCAGTGATCCTTGAGGGCCTTTCAAACTCAGGATATTTTATGATTCTATGACTGTCAGATCTCCATGGGCTGGGACTTTGCTGCAGGAGCCCCAGAGCTGGGCAGCACAGGGTTTAGCTCCCAAATTGGTGTTGTACCAACACCACCCGTCACACATGATACCACAGGGGCAAAGTTGCACCTCCTTGTTGCCCCATGTCCCTCTTCCCATCATTCCCAGCCATCCACCCCATCTCCATTTGCCCCACTGTTTCCCTGCATCCTTTTCCTACCACAACAGAGAAGAAGCACTGAAAGCCATCTTGGGAAGGAGGGTGCTCCTCAAGGAGCAGTCACTTAGAGAGTGGAGAGGCAGGTGTAGGCTGAGTGGCACCCCCAAAATCACAGGAGGACCAAGGGTGACCTCACAGGATTGGAAGGGCTGGATGAAACAGTGATTAACACACCATGTGCATGGTGCTGAACACAGGCCTAGAGGATATCACCAGTATGGGTGACTGCTACCAAAAAGGCATGTGGTGCTCGTGTTCCACTGAGAGGAGATCCTGTGAAGGGCTGGCTCTGTTCCCATGACCTTAAAGCTCATGTAAGGCAACTCATGTCTTGGCTCAGCACCCCATCCCAGTGAAAGCTTGGGTTGAGTTGGTTGGTCCCCACTTGTTTTGACACCAGTCAGGTGTCTCTCACCAGAGGTGTGTCAGCCAGCATACACAAAGGGTGAGTGTTCCTTTGCAGCTCAGGAAACAAACCTTCCCCCTAAAAAATTCCTTTACATCTCACCGAGCCAGCGATGGAAATGCAGAGTTGCCTGTGGAGCACCTTGTTTAGGTCCAGGTCATTTCATTTGCAATCTAAAATGGAAACCTGTTTGGTTTTGGGTTTTTTTTTTCCGGAAGTCTTGTGTTTCTGTTCCCAAGTTTGATGTCACCCTTGCAGGTCTGAACTGGAACAAAAGTGAAACAGGCCCTACCTTTTGGTAGTTAATATTAATCTTGCTGCTTTCAAGCCAGTATTCTGGGTACTTGTTCTCTGGCTGGTCTGAGGGGAGCCAGAGCAGCACCCCTGCTCCATCACCATCAAACAAAGGTCCTGAGGGCAAGGGCTTATTCAACTGCACTCAATAAACTGTGCAGCAGGGAAAATCTGCTCTTCATCTTGCACACATACACGTGTGCACATATATACATGTGTGAGTTCTTGCAGTAAATAGGAAACTCCTACGTGCAGCAGCAAATATTGTAACTCTGAGACTTGGTTTTTGAGAAGGATGGGCCAGGTGGGCACCGGTGCTTGGGTTTAACTGAGGTTTTATTTAAGGTATTTGTCTCAGTTGAAGTGCAGGTGCTCCCCAGGGCTCAGGAAGGCCTTGCATAGTGAACAAACACACATTCTCTCCTCCCTGATGTCTCAGCTCTGGTTTTCCTTACCTGCAGCCATGAGGTTAAACACTGTTCTGTTAAAATGCTGATGTGGGAGAGGATCATAACTTTTTTTCTTGGAAGTGGTGAGTAATTAGAAGTTAGTTAGAGGGAACCTGAACCACTTCCCTGGAAGCCAGGAAGAGGAATTAAAATGGCTTCAGCTTTGTTTTCCTCCTGCGTGCATCTCCTGCCCTCCCCATGGCACAAAGCCCTGCCTTCGGATGCAGCGCTGGTCCCGAGCCAGGAATCTCCCCCTTTCACCAGGGGAGAAAGAACTGAAAGAAAGGAGAGATTTGTTCCTAATGAATTGGCAGGCTACTTGCTCACCTTTCCCTTGGGATGGCTCCATGCTGGTACTGACTCGAAAACCTCACGGAGAGGAGCCGGAGGCACAGTGGATACCTCTGAAGTGGCTGTGCCCCAAGCTGGAGTTTATTATTTGACAAAAGGGCACCTGGCACCACACCAGGACAATGCTGCTGCAAGGGGCTTGTGTGCAGAGGGCTTTTTAGAGCTTCTTGTGCCTCTGTTTTTTTCTCACGGGTCTTCAGAGGGAGGTGGGTTTGGACGGAGAGAGTTTGTTGTCGGTCACGGGGACTGATCTGGGGGAGAAGTTACTGCAGCTCAGCCTCTGCTGCTGCTTCTGAGAGCTTTGAGTCTGTCAGGGCTGCCCTCACCCTGCAGAGATGCTGCCTGCCTGGGAGAGCCTGCTGCTTTCAAAGGCATCCTGGGGAAGGAGGATTTCCCAGGAAAACAGCCATGGGTGCCCCGACCTTCTCTGTGGGACACCAAGGACTGCCAGCCCCCACCTTCAGCCAATTTGCTCTCCCTTTTCCAGGGCCAGGCACTGCTGAGTGCTGGGCTCTGCATCCAGAGTGATGAATGTGGAAACTCAGACCACATGACTTGGGAGCTGTGGCTGGCTCCCTGATTTAATTGTCAGGACATTGTTCTTACATTGTGAGAAGTTTCCTGGGACAATGCGGCTCCACCGTTCCCAGGAAAAGTAGTGGGTTGCTAAAACTTTAGAGGGAAGACTCAGAAATAGCAGCAGTTTGGGGGGAAAAAAAACCTCTGTTCCTACAAATTAGTTTCCCAAGACCATCTGCTTGAAGACCAGGCTGCTGGAATGCTACCAGCAGTGAGATAAACAGAGGGGGACAAGGGGGATCATAAAGAGAGGTGTGGAGAGAGGAGCAAGATTTCCTGAATGGAGAGAGGTGTTGAACTAGAATTTATGGCAGGTGGAAATGCAGCTGCAGGGACTAGGCAGAGTCAGAGGAGATAAATCTTGAGATGCCTTCCCTTCTAAATCAGATGTCCTCTGAGGAATCTGAAGAGGCAGGTGAGATACAGGCTGAGGGCTGTTGCAACTGGGGAAGGGGGTATTTCCCAGTAACCTGGTATTTCCTTGTGTTCTTTGCTTTTATGTAAGGATCAATGGAAGGATTGGAGGATTAGTGTAAAGCTCACAGCCCCAGGCTGTGACAATGGCTTTCTGGGAATGACTCAGTATCAGCTACTAAGACAGAGGTGCCAGAAAAGGACAGGAGATGAAGGCACAGGCTATAAGAAGACACACTAACCTGAAATTCTGCTTCTTGGTAATGCCTGGGATGGTAGATGGAGGTGGGGTAAATTTCCAGGATTCAAGAGACAGCAGCTGGGTCCAGGGAACACTGGTCAGCTTTTGTCAGACAGGGGAGGATGGTTATTGCTCTCTCGGAACCTGAGAAATTACTTGTCTGGGTGAATCCAGGATTCTGCATCCTTTGAATTTACTGAATAGGGAATTCAAACCTCTCTTGGCCTGTAGAGCACTTACAGTTTGAGAGCCCATCATTAACATAAAATCCTCTCAGTGGTTCTTTTCATCCCAGGCTCTTAATTCTTCACTCATATTAATGCTAAACCAGCTTTATCATCTCAGTCCTCAGCCCTTGCCCCATGAGTGAAGAACAGAAACACCAGTCGCCTGTGATGTCAGGTAGCTGCTTGGGTGAGATGTGGTGTGGTGATCCCTGGCAGCCACTCATGGAAAAAGGGAAAACCTGCCCACCTGAACCCAGTGAGGTTCCTTCTTAGCTCCACTGACCCTGAGAAAGTGAGCACAGTTCTCAGTTCATTCCATCCAATACTGCATTTTGACTTTTAATCCAGTGCTACTTCAGAGAAATCTAAGAAAGCCCTTCAGTGATCCACCCAGATGATGTGGTAGCGTGGATGGGGGATCTTTTCTGACCAGTGGAGGTGGCTGAAGCACGAGGGCCAATCCATGTTATTGCCTTAATGCCAAACTGATGGGAGGGAGCATCTTGCTGGAAGTGCAGCATCTGAGCAGGGGCTCGTGGTCACAGACCCCGAGGGGCTGAGCCCAGGGAGCACATCCTGGCCGTTTAGCCATCTCATTTCAAAGACATTCAGTGAAGACAAGCCTTCCAGCTTCCCTAATAAGCTGTTCCAATATTTAATTGCCCACCATGATCAGAAATAGCATCTTTATTTCAAGGCCTGTTTTACGTAAGTTTAGCTGCCAGGCAACAGCTCTTTCCAGCAAGGCTGAAGTGCTCTCTGTGGTCAGCCAGGCATGTCTGTGCAGAGCTTTCTCCTTGGCATGTCAGCCACACTGAGCTCCTGAACCTGGACCTCACTGGACTTGGAGGAGGAGGATGAGCTGACTGGGCTTTTTCCTCTTTTGCCGACCCCACAACACATATCCCATTCCCTGCCTTATCACCGCATTCCAAAACATCCAGCATGGGTTGGAGGAGGGCATTACGGCTCTGGGTGTGTGACAACATGAGGCAGGAGACAAGCCCCATTGCTGGATCTCTCTACCTGTCATTTCCATGTGAGGTACAAGCTGCTTTTTCTCCTTTTGCAACAGAAGAATAAAGGGGAACTTGCACAGGTTGAGCACTGTACTCTGGACAGTCACTTGCTAGAGACAGTCACTGTTCCCAAGCTGTAGCTGGTGGGCCACACAAAGTAATTCAACATTGAATTTCATTCCTCTGGGCAAAACAAGAGTTAACCTCTGTCTGCTCTGCAAACAAAACATGGCACCTACTTGGGCCCAGATGCCCAACTATAATGGAGACAATGAAAGCAATTCAACAGCTCTGGTTTACCTCATCTAATGCCAGTCCAAGTATTCCCAATAATTAGGCCTTTCAGCCTGGAAAGGCTGGAGCCACAGCTGCTTCCTATTTTCCCCAAAGCTGTTACAGAGCATTAGTCATTTCACTGGGGTTTTTTATTGCCGTGACTGCAGCCCCGTAAGTGTGCCGCCAAAACCCAGACAAGCCAAACCAGCCCAGATTCAGGACCTACTCTGGGAGCTTGAAAAGTTCTCCTGTCCCCCTTTCTGAGTCCTGGTTTTCCCTCCCCACCCAAACAGCCGGAGTCTGCCTGAAGAAATGTCCTGCTGGGTCTGGGTTCCCAACACAGGCCAGGCTGACCAAAAGGAAGCAGTGATTGCTGGCACTTCCATCCCAACTATTAATCATTAACCAGCCTTGGGAGTGACCTTGACACTTAATTAGTCATCTAGTCCTTCCTGAAGGCAAAGCTTTTCCCCACACTGTGCTGGTGGGAGAGGGGATAGGGACTGTGTTTAGGAAGCCAGGAGTGTTGCTGTGACTTTGGCAGTGCATGAAGAGGAGTGGGTGTAACAGAGACACATCTGCACTCATGCACCAGCTTTTTTTTTTTGCCTGAGCTGTGACAGAGAAGGCTTTCCTTTTAGCTCTGGAGGTTCTAGGTTGTCCTGACAGCAGCATCCAGTCAAGAGGCCAGCCACTGATGTTCTGTTTCCAGGTCCTTTGCCCTCAGTCAGCACAGCATTTGTTCTTTGCAACTTAATTTATAGCATCTTAACCAAGGGGTGATGACCCAGCAGAGCAGCTGCAAGCCAGAAGTTGCCTTTGCTACGCAGTGGCCACCTCTCAGCCCACCTTCATGGTGTGAACTCTTCTCCCCTTTCCATGGAGAGAATCCCTGGAAATGGTGGCGATAGGACAGCTGGTCCTGGAGGTGGAAATGGTGCAGCTGAGTGTCACCAATGCGGAGGCAAAGAGGTGAACTACGCCTGCCTCTCCTCCCTTCACAGGTGAAGCCGTGTCTGTGTACAAGGAAGCAAATGTCCATCCCCATAACCAGTTATTTTCCCCTGTGAATTCCTGCCCCAGAGGTGGTTGACTCACACTTCTCACCAAATTGCGTTTCACCCAGTGCTGGGCAGAACTGGTTTGACTGAGGCAAGAACTGCCCCACTGAGTGAACCTTCCAAAACTCTCGACGTTCCCCCCCTTTTTTTTTTCTTTTTTTTTTTTTCTTTTTAAATTAGAAAAGTTTCTGCCCTTCCTGGTTTCAGAACAGATGGGAAGTTTTCACTCCATTAATACTGGATTTTATGTCTGGACAGGAGTTGAATTATGGGATCATCTGATTAAAAACCCCACATTAAATCATTAATGAAATGAGCCGCTCGATTATGTAAGTCATATTCCTATTATTTCTAACTTGGCCACCGGCCGGAAGAAGCTGGAAAGTCCAAAGAAACAGCCAACCTTGACTGTGATTCACACTCCCCCAGCTAAATTACTGAGGAAGGGAGGGACAACATTTCCCAGAAAAGTGAGGACCAACACTAATGGGCAAATTTAGGACAGAGAAAGGAGCCCCAGGAGCAAGGAGGATCCAAGGTCCCCGTTTGGAGTCAGACAGGTTTGACTGGGAATCTGTTGGCTGTTTTCCAGAGGGTTTTGTCCAAGCACAACTGCCTGTGGTCAGAGGAATCTCAGCATCCTCCGGGTGAACTTTTCCAGGAGAGGTTGGGGTGCTGGGGGAAGCAGGGATCCAGCTGTGTCTCACAGCTGGCCAGCTGCCGGTTTCCTGCACTGTTCCCAAGCCTGCTCCCTCCACAGGGAGAGGTGTCAGTGTGGCTAAAAAACTTTACTGCCCTGAATTTTCCCTCAAATGTAAACATCTTCACTGGCTTTGTTTTCAGGTTCTGCCTGTTATGACGCTGGAAGGAAAAACTCTAAATAAATTTAAAAGATAGCTGAGGGAAGGAGGCCTCTCTTGTTTTTTTTTTCTTTGATAGGGACTTTTGAATGCAATATTAAAAGAAAGGAGAGATCTTTTGGTTAAGAGTCTGAACTGAGATCATGTTTCTGGCTTCAGTTCCTGATAGCCCTGGACTCCACAGTAGGTGAGTCAGGATGCCATTCAGAACACTGAATATCTCATCTCCTCTGTGGACACTGAAATATCTTCCTGGATCTGGTGTGTAATCTGTGTGGGTCTTGATTACCTTTCTGGGAACTGGATGAAAAATGTCTTTTTTTGTCCTTGCTGTTTATGTTCTTGACTGGAAGGTATCTGGAGGACCTGAGAGGGAGATGAAAGTTGCTGAATGTGCCCCTGCTAGGGACACAAGGCCACGTGGATTCAGTCTTCCACAGTCCTTCAGATCTGTTTGTGTTCAGGAAGGAGTGAGCACGTCTGACTTCTGCTACCAGTGCTGCCAGAGTGTGGCTTCCTGCTCAGTTAACAGAGAGGTGTTGGGGCTGTGCTCAAAACACGCCTGGAAATACCTGCATCTCCCTATTGCTTTTGCAAGGGGCCAGGATCTGGCAGCTCTGGGCTGTGGAAGGTCTGGGTGGATCGGTGTTCCTAGGTAGAACAGCCATTTCTGTGCTCTTACTTAGTGTGCAAACTCTTCGGGACGGCCAACACTTCTTACGGCTTTGTGGTGCCAAGTGCAGCACATCTCTCCGTGCTCTTGTAAAACAAACAATAAACACACCTTCTGGCAAGGGGATCATCAGTCTCTGTCCTTTCCCTCCTTCAGAAGAAGCTGCTTCCATGGCTTTGTGCAATAGGTTGGTTCCCTTATCTTCCATCTCTCCGTGGCTCAGTGGCTGTGCCACGCTGGGCAGCCCTGGATGGCTCTGTTCCCCCTTGTGAGGAGTTCCCTACAGCAGAGCAGAGGAGAGTAGGAGGGACCATGGCCCACAATCAGTGCAGCCTTTTCATCCCAGGACAGAGGAGAAAAAGCAGTCAGTCGAGTTGTTGTTGTTGTCTTTAACACAGCACAGTCGTTCAGTCTGTCATGAGCAAATGCAAATCGAGGGAGGGCACTGACAAATGAATGCAGGGCACAGGGATCAGTGAGCCGTGTGTTCTCTCGAGGCTGGGCCTTGATTTGTGAGCAGGACTGACTCACAAGGGAAAGGCTGATGTGTGTCTTGCCCTTCCACAAACACAGCCTGTCCTGTGGCTGCTGCAGCAGAGCTGAGCTGCTCAGGGGGCACCTGCCATGCCCTGTGGGACAGCCAGCTCTGCTAGGATGTAACTCCATGTCTTCATGCACATTGGTGTGGGATTTGGTTTGCTTCAGGAGATTGCTGTGTAAATAAGCTGGGTTCAGAAGTTGTTTCTTGAGCAAAAGCTCAGCAGTAGGAACAGGGAGCACAGCTAAGGGTAGTCCTCTTATCTTTTCACTGCTGGGAGATATGAGGATGGATGGGAGACCTCCACCCATGAGAGAGGATCCAAAACCATGTCAAATGTCCCCAGGCACCCTTGTGTGGGCAACCTGAAACCTACCTCTCCCTCATACAGGCAGCAGAGCTTAGGAATCTGCAGAGCTGCCTGTAAAATAGACATCTTGGTCATGGATTGGGTCTCTCCATGTGCTCTGCTGACTGTGCTGGCTGTGTCTCCACTGACCTTCATGGAGCTGAGGGTCTGTGCCCTGCCCTGAGATACCTGAGATACCTGTCAATGTAGACCTGAATCTCATCCTGAAGTAGAAAGGCTTCATTCCCAGTGCCTCAGGGTCAGGGTACCTGACCTGACTTCCAGCCACTGGTCCAGGAGGTCTCCTGGAGGGCCACTGTTGTCTCCTCCATCCCTCATGCCACGGTGGGAACAAAGCAGTACTGAAGTCAGGTCCAGCACCCTGGTGAATCCTTTCCACCTATTCAAAAAGGGGGAAAATAATCCCACACCAAAACAGCAGCATCCTGTCCAATCTTTGCTGGGCTCCCCATGAGCATGGATAGCCTGGGAATGGGGATTCATCAGGGAGAGAAAGACACATCGAGGTGTGAATGATCTGTATTAAACCCCCAGTGACAGTCAGAGGAGCCCAGCTGACCAGCACACCTACTGCTGTATCCAATTATAGAGTTATTTTGGGTTTTTCTTCTTCCTTTGCCTTCCAGCTCAGGCCGCAGGATGACAGACGGTGACACAAATCTCCCAACCATCGAGAGGAAGCTGGGACTGCAGATATGGGGCATAGAGGTATGGCAAGAGGCAGTGGTGGCACATGTCCTCTGCATGTCTGGGGGGATTGGTTTCATGTTTCAGGGGAGAGGTATTCTTCAAGTAATCTGTGTGGGAAAAGAGGGTCTTACAGATAAGATATAGTGGGAAATAGAAGACCCAATGTCTCCCTGTGAAACTTTCCACATGTTATTGTTTTGGTTTCCTGCTCTGTAAGACGGGGATGATAATATTGACTAAGGAAACAGGAATGTGGTGGGACTGAAACTCTTCCTCCAGCACCAGAGGCTTTTCTCACTTCTTTTGGGAACCAATGCAAAGCTGCTTTAGCACACCAGAAATTCCCTGTTTCACCAAGAAGATGGGTTATCCGTAGGTAACCTTAGTCTATACCAGCAGCTGCCATGGGGAAGACACTTATTTTTGTGACAAAGGCATTCCATGGTGTCTCTTTGTACTTCATTCTTGTCTTCCCTACTCTGGGTCACTGTAAGGAGAAATCCTGCAACCTCTGAGTTCACCTTCTGCTTGTGGAGGTGTTTGATTTTGGATTGGAGCTGGGCTGTGCTCAGTTCTGCCTTTTTCTGTCCCAATTCACCCAGAACACCAGAACCATTAACCTACAGTGAGAGTGGGTACAGACTGAGGTGCAAAGTCCACTCAGGGGAGCTGTGGGAAGGGGATCCAACACACATCTCCAAGTAGGACTCAGCAAGTCCCAGCTGTGCTCCAAATATCACAACCTTTGCCTTTCCATTTCTCTCCAAAGCACTGCACTAAGCTGCTTTCCAGAGGATCTGTAATTAGAGCCATGTGGGTTCACGAGGGTCAAGCTGGTATGCTGGGAAACAAGTCAGGACACCAGAAGAATGCGTGTCTCTAATTTCAGGGAACCACAGAGCCAGTTCCAGCCCAGGAGCTGAGCGTGGACTGGGGGGTGGCACGTCCAGGCACCTGCACTGGGCAGGCATGGCTGGTTAATTATGCACTTGAGGCAGAGGAAGTGTGCAATTAGGGTCTGGAGGGGTGAGGGGCACATTAGTGTCCTCAACTCTGCCTTTCCTCAGCACTGCTGGTTGCTCTGAACCCGTGTCACAGTGGTTATCCTGACAAAGTGATGAAAGTTATCCGTGAACTCATGGCACTGGGTAAAAACTATGCCCAAAATTAACCTGGAATGAGATGTGCTGACTCTCCTGGGAAATTCCCTGCAAATGCAAGCTCTGGAGCACTTCAGCCTGACCTTCAGGCCTAGATCTACAGGATTGCAGAAAGGCAAGGAGACTAAAACATACTTGTCGTTCTGTCCAAGCAGCATTATCATTTTCCTCTTCTCACCCTTCAGTATTTTGGGGATTTCCTCCAGAAGTCGCTTTTCCCAGGTCACAAGCCCATCCCTGATTCATCCTTCTCCAAACCCTGAGTGCTTTGGGCACCCCAGCTGTCCTGTTTCACACACACCAACTTTTCGCTCTTCAGTTCCAGCAGTGACTCCAAACACTGATTTCCTTACAGAACATGAAGATGGTTCCTGTCCCTGAAAAGGCTTATGGGACTTTTTTTGAAGGAGACTGTTACATCATTCTGCATGTAAGTAAGACCAGCAAACACTGATCTCTGTCAGGCAGCTGGTCCAACCCTTTTTGTTTAGCCCCGACTTGGTTCCCAAGTACCCTCTCTGATGGCAAAAGCGCTGTGGGTTAAAGTGGTTGTGCGGCTCTGTTCACCATCTAATCATGGATATAATCATGGATATGAACTGAACGTGGCTGTTGCAACAACACTGTTTAGTAAACCAGAAGTCGGGGGGGGGTGGTGGTGGGGTGGTGGGGGGAGGAACCATTAACTCAGCAGTTCATTAAAAGTGTTTATCTTCTAATCAACTGAGTCACGCCCAGGCACGGCAGAATGGCCAGAGCATTCCTGGCAAACTGAATCAAGGCCCACATTTGCATGATTTGTGGGAGTCTTTTTGGGGATGTGAGAGGTGGCCAGCTGGAGGGTCTCATTTTCAGCAGGTGATGTGGGATATGAGGGTGCTCCATGTCGTGTGTCACGTAAGCAGCAGAGAGGCTCTGCAGCCCTTCTCATGTCACCATTAAGACACGTCATCAGTCCTGCCCAGATTTGGTCCAGAGCTGCTTGCAACCAGCTGAACCCAGGTTAGGCAGCAGCACGAGGGACTTCTGAGAACCAACCCTTCTCTGTGGGCTGTGCAAAATGCCTTGTGTTCCCAAAGCTGGGTGGGAGGATGATGTGTTACACCCACCTCCTAGAATTCCTTCCAAATCTCTTCATCTGCATGGAGCAATCAGGGTTCCATTGTGTCAAAAAAACCCATCCATATGGGGGAAACCAGAAGCATTTCCCACTTCCTGGGTCTGAGTGTCCCTCCTGCAAACATCCCTGTCAGTGAAGAGACAGCAACACCTCCACTATCCCACAATAACCAAGGGCACATCTGCCCTATGTCAGGCTGGGATGGCACCACAGGATGAGTCTCCTGCTCAAATTCACCAGGCACATGCCTTTAGGATACCTTTTGAGTGCTAAATCGATTTGGTTGCAGCCACCCACAGACATGCTTAGAGCAGGATAGGGGTGTCCTTGCAGGGAGCTGACAGTATAAATGTGGATTTTGATGCTCACAGGCTCAGCTTCTGTTGCAGCAGCTTCCCCAGGTGGAAGAGCCCTTTATTAGCCCAATACCCTTCTTTGCCCCTGAAGACAGGAAGGTAAAAATACTCATCTTTGAATTCTGCTTCTCCACTGGAGTCTCTCCAAGCAAGGATTGTTGGTGGGACAATGGGACTTTGATCGTCTTCAAAAGCAATGTATTAAATGGAGCGATTTTTTCCACAAATTAATTATCTGTGCCTGAGGAGCTGAGCTGTATTTTATTTAAGTTCCTCTGCTGTGTTTCGCTGTGTGCACAAAGCAAATAAACAGAACTCAGTGTCAAATCCAGCTTACGAAATGAGCTTTTATTGCCTTTCCCAGGTGTCCACAATGGGTTTTAACACAGTAGGCGCTGAAAAATAACTGGCACAGCTCATGTAACGCTAAGCACACCTGTTCCTCAGCCTGCTTGCCTCCTTTTTCTAGGCTGTTGGGTTTTTCTGTAATAAGAGTAATCTCAGCATGCACACAACCAGCTCAGCTTCGTTTGGAGTTATGTCTGTTTTGCAAGTCAGCAGGAATTCCGATGCAGTTTGTGTTACTATGTCGTGTGATGCGAGAAAGACAACAGGAAAGAAGGGGTAGCATCTCCAGGCAAATAAATAGCAGTGTGCATTGCATTTCAAAAGGTGATCCCTGAGAATAATCTGCTCTGAGTTTTAGTATGAAACTCCACGAAAGTAGGACAGGCTGAACGCGTTAATTTTTGTAATTGCACAGGTCCTCAGTTTTCCTTGATAAAGAAAGAATAGCAAACAGAAACAATATGTGCATAAATTCCATAAGTGCTCTCCCAATTAAGGAGAGCCCCAGGCCAAGCTCCCAGGGAGTACCTGGGGCTCCATCCTCTCTCCCCTTGCCAGGGGAAAGGCACAAGTGGGAAAGAGCTCCGTGGTCACCCTGGCCAGTGATATTATTTGAAACACACATCTACGGACTGTGAGTTCATCCTGACTTGTCTTTCTCACCTCTCCCAGAGCAAAAGAACCTCTCGTGGCACCGCTGTGGATTTGCATTACTGGATTGGGAAGGATTCCTCCCAGGATGAGCAGGGGGCTGCAGCCCTGTACGTCACCCAGCTGGACAGCGCGCTGGGGGGGAGCCCTGTGCAGCACCGGGAGGTCCAGGGACACGAGTCTGAGACCTTCCAGAGCTATTTCCGCAACGGCATCATGTGAGTAGCCCAAAATACCCTGCAACGAGGTGGGTCTCAGCTTTTCTACGTCTCAGAGACATCAGCATCTCACAAAACCTGCAAAACTGCGGGTCGGCACTGAAGCTGGTTCCAATTCAGAACAAAAGTTTCCCATTTTCAGAGAATTGTTTGTAACACTGAGTCTGGAATCATGTCTCAACTGGTCATTTTTACCAGATCTTTGCAGTAATTGCATCTTAACCTCCCTCTTGTTCACCCTAGGGTCTTCCTTCCTCTCCTCCTCACACTCTGGATTAAAGTGCCCATTCAGGGCACTTCAGACTAAAATCCACCTTGAAGTGAAGTGCTGATTTGGCTCATACTGGGAGTAATGTTCCTGTTTGAAAGGAAAGTTTGAACTTTTGTCATCGAAAAGAATTTAATCTCGTGATCTTTGCTCACATTGGGGTTGTTGGAAGAACTCCAATAGCTCTCCCCCAGAAGGGTCTTCGTTGGCAGTAAACAGCATAAGGGCCTTGGTTTTAAACAGCTGAAAAGAATTCAGATGAAAACCCATCCTCAGTCAATACCTCCATCCCAGCCTGGCTTTTGATACCTCTGTTTTGTGCATTTCTACAACCTCTCATGAGTTTCCTCGGAAGTTTTCTGAGACAGAATAGTGCTTTTACCCTCATCTTGAAGATGATTAAGGAACAATGAAGGACTGAAATTCAGGCCTTCATAAACAGTCTATTTGGAAACCTTTCTGCCTCTGAAATCATTATAATTTGGACTTCCTCTTGGTCTAAACCACATCCCTATGGCCAACCAGGAAGTCTGAGGCAGAATGAGAAATTAAAGCAAGCTCTTTCCACATCTTGACAGGTGGACTGATCACCAGAGCATCCTTCTGTGGATATCTTAAACTCAGCCAAACAAATCTAAAGTGCTGTGAATCACTCACATGGCTGACCACATTTGCCAGTCTGTCCCAGGCTGTGATAAAATACATATATCACCCACATGGCAAAAACTATAAACAGCAATTGTCTCTTTTTCTCCCATAAATGGCAATGACATCATGTGAATTATTACTGTAGTATGAACAATGGATCTGTTTTCTAAAAGGGTCTAGGATATGTGGAAGTGGGTTAGACTTGCCCAAAAGCCATTATAAAGGCTCTAGGACTCCCCTGGGGAATTGTGCCCTCTCAAGATGTGAAAGTTGCACAGAAGGGAAGGGGTGGCACCATGCAGTGATGTGATACAGTGCTAACCAGTGGCTGTTGCAAGGTGTGTGTTCAAAGGTGGAAGAATGAATTTGGGAGATAAAATCTGAGAGGAAGGCAGACCCCTGCACCTGTTTACAATTTTGTTCTGCTTATGGCAGCAGTTTCCTATCTAAGCTACTTTTAATAGAATGACTACTCTGAAGGAAACCAAATTTTAGCAAAACGTTTGTTTTCTGCGAAGTCTGCTTCATGTGTTGATTCAATGCTTATGGAATATTTTAACTCTGAGATGTCACTGCCGTGGTTAATGGGATTTTCAGTTTGGTTGTGTTATGCTACCATTGCCAGCCCTCACCTGCCTGTTGATCTTCTCCCAGGATGTTTACTGGTTGGAATCAGTGATTTCAAAGCCTTGTCCAACTTAAAAAATTCTATGATTCTATAATTCTATGCAGAGCAGCAACACAAGACCCATAAGAGCCAGACCCATAAGGCAGGTGGGCACTGTGAGAAGTCATGGTCTAACCACACAGCATTTCACATTTCATTTTTAGGACTTTGAGGTTATTTTGGCTCTAGATTTTTTTAGTTGTCACTAAAAGCTTGGGATTGTTCTCAGAGGATAGAGGGGAAGGTATTTTCTAACCAGCTCTAACTCTTCATTCTCTGCTACAAAACAGCTACAAGAAGGGAGGAGTGGCTTCAGGATTTAAGCATGTGGAGACCAACATGTACAACATCAAGCGCCTTCTCCACGTCAAGGGGAAGAAGCACGTGTCAGCCACAGAGGTAAGAAGGAGACCCTTCTTTTCTTATGGATCATTTCTCCTTACTTCTCCTCCTACACCCATTTTCAGACGGGTTTTCCTGCTGGATATCTCATCTCTGCTCCAGGACTTCTACCTCAGGATAGTTTTCCAGACCTCTCTCGGGGGTTTGGTATTCCATGAGAGAAGCCATTGGGCTCAGCCAGCAGCTGAGTGCCAGAAGGACGAGCCTGTCATTGCAAACCTGTTCTTACATCTCAGGGACAGGTTTGCAGTGGCTGTGACTTGTCACCTGCAGCTCTTGTGCTCCTCAGTTTGCCGAATGGTTTCATTTCCTCGTGACAGGTAGCGCTTTCCTGGGACAGTTTCAATAAGGGCGATGTTTTCTTGCTGGACCTTGGGAAAGTGCTGATTCAGTGGAATGGACCCAGCTGCAGCATTGCTGAGAAATCCAGGGTGAGTAGAGGCCAAAGCCACTTAGTTTACTGGTGGTATTTTTTGATGCCAGAGGGGAAAAAAAATAAAGAAAAACTGCTCAGTGTTTGCGCAGTGAAAATCTTAATAAGAGCAGCAACATTGAGATGATTGGATATCAGGAAGAAATTTTTTACAGAGAGAGTGATCAGACATTGGAACGGGCTGCCCAGGGAGGTGATGGATTCACCATCCCCAGAGGTTTTAAAGATGGGACTGGATGTGGCATCAATGCCATGGGCTGGGAACCATGGCAGGGTTGGATCAAGGGTTGGACTTGATGATCTCAAAAGTTTTTTCAACCCGGTTGATTCTATGATTCTATGAACAGAGAAACTAATGATAAAACTGCTTCCTCTTCTGCTCATTTTAGAAGCCCATGGAAGTTCTTTCTTCTGATTCAGACCCCAGCTTGGATTCATGGGCAGCTGTGGGCCCATCATTAGCTCCGGCCCCAGAAAGTCATCCAGCTCCCTCTGGGGAGGTCTATTTCCATCCCTCTGTGCCCTATAATTTGCATTATATAGGATTTGAAAGTCAGAAACACCAGCAGGTTTAGCTGCAGTAACTGCCCCCCGGGGTAGATTAATTTTAATTTTTTGTTTACAGCATCACAGGGAATTCCAGCTTGGTCAGTGTGAAATAAGTAGGAATACACAACCCAGGTGCTGATAGGTCAGATCCATAGCTCTTGAGGCACTTTGCAAAGGGATCCTCATCCTTATTTTACTGATAGAGGAACCAAGACACAGAGATGTAACACAGCAAGATATATCAGTGGGCCATCAGCAAAGCTGGTGGCCAAAACTCGTAGCTTGTCATTATAACATTTAAAGGCAGGTGGGTGTGCTCTGCACGTGGTGTCCTCTGATGAGCTAAGAGAGGGGGAAGCTTCACAGGGAATGTGGTTTTTCAGGGCACAATGGCTGAAGGAGAAGATCCTGTGGATAATGTAGAAGAGATAAAGCAGCGCTCAGCAGAGGAGGGGCAGCAGGGAGAGGGGTGGCCGCTGGGTTCATCTCAGGCCCCAAGCAGGTGATTTCCTATGCCTGATAAACAGGGGCACCTCTCAAAGCTGTTGCAGTAAGAGTCGTGGGGGGAAAAAAAAATAATTTAATGGAAAATGGAGATTTCAGCCTAATTAGTCGCTTGACATTTCACGCTGCTTTTTTCACAGAAGACATCCACGTTTTTTTTTGAGCACTTGAAGCATTTAAATGTAAAATGTCACCGCGGGGCACCCGGGGTCCTGCAGCTCTGCAGCATCCTGCCTCATTGTCCTCAGCATGTGTGTGCATCTCCCTCCCAGACCATCCCACCAGACCATTTGGACCTGCTGATGCACAGTCACACACACAGGCAGTGCCTGCTGTGGCTCCCACACGCCCGTGCCCTGCGGGAGCAGCATCCAGTGACTGTAATAAGCGATATTTGCCTACGAGTTAGTTAATGATCAGACACTACAGACACATCTGCTTTTTTAATAGCTGGATCTGGAGGGCACTGGAAGCTGCAGAGAGCTGTGGTGATGTGGCTTGGGCTCAAGTCACTGCTCCAGGTCTGGGGCAATGAGTTTGTTGTGTGTGCCAGGACTTACCCCTCTGATCCGTGCGCAGGGCCTGGCGCTGGCTCGCAGCATCAGGGACAGCGAGAGGGGCGGCCGCGCTCAGATTGGCATCATTGACAACGAGAAGGACTCCCCAGACCTGATGCAGATCATGAGGATGGTGCTGGGAGAGAGGCGTGGGGAGCTCCGAGATGCCATCCCGGACACGAAGGCGGATGAGCTGCAGAAAGCGAACGTCCGGCTCTACCAGTAAGTCCGGGGATGTGTCCCAAAACCCCTTCCTTCCTCACAGGCAGCGCTGTGAAGGCTGACCCTGCTGGGTGACTGTCTCTTTCAGTGTCTATGAGAAGGACAACGACCTGGTGGTCCAGGAGATCGCCACCCGGCCCCTGACACAGGATCTGCTCCAGCACGAGGTGAGACAAAGCCAGAGGTCTTCGCAGCGGGAAAAGGATGCTGTGGCTCGCTTTTTTTTCAGCTGAGCACCTGTTTCGATAGGATACCCTGTTTCCTTCCATCATTAGGACAGCTCAGCCCTGCTACAGTGCCAGCAGCCAGAGATAGGTGGTGCGTTGGAGCCGTTCCAACCGGAGATGGCAAATTGAGGCTCTCGGCCAAGGATTATGTTGGCTTGGCAATCAGAGTGAAGGAGAGCTGCATACCAAGAGTAAATTCCAGATGGAATTAAGGCTTCTTAATACCTGATGTTCAGGGATAGCCTCCCCTGTGCTGAACCCAGAGCAAATAAATAACTCTGCTTACAAAACCAGGGAGATATGTTTTCCTGCTGTAGCAAGTGGCTGGTCTCAGTCACCCACCCTGGAAGGAGATTCCATACAGACCCTCTGTGCAAAGGCTTTCAGAGGACAGAGGCTTTCCTTCTGACTAAAATTTCTCAGAGAATTGCTGACCCTTAATCAGCCTATTCCCAAACATGGTGCTGCAAGGTTCCCCCTCCCTCATTCACCCTGGTTAAATCTTGTTAAACCTTGTTAAATCTCAGTCTCCCTTTGCTGACATATGGACCATTCGTTTTCCTTTTCAAAGTTCAGTCTGAAAAATGAGAAGCCTTTGGTTTGGAGCACCAGCTCTCTGCAGATGGGATGCTCAGCAGACATCTCATCCCCTTTGGGTTTGGGATTCTGATGCGTTCACAGCAGTGCAACAGTTTTAGCTCCAGATCAGGGACACAAAATAGTCATGCAGTAGAGGTTTACTGGACTTTTCCTGCTCCTTTAGTAGCAGATTTGGCATAAATGAGCACCACCAGCAGCAGTGCTGAAGCACAGCAGGCTGAGGGTGATATTTCAGCATGCACTTCTCCTGCTTCCCTTTAGAGCTGCTGTTTCTGCTGGTTTGAGAACATCACCTATGAGACAGCAAGAGCCAGTTTGGCTTAAAGAAAAAAAAATCCATTTTTTAACTCATTACAATTAGAAGTCATCTGGGTCAGGTGTGCTTGCAAAGTCAGTGTACCTGTGAACCTCTGCCCTGTGGGGTTGGTGGTAGCTGTGGTCCATTTATGAACCACAATAAATCCATCCTCTGTTACCTTTGCTAATGGTTACACCAGGGTTAGAGCTCTGCAAGGCAGGGAAATGAGCTAGATCTGCATCTACCCCAAACCTTCAAGAAGGATCCAGCCTGAGCAGGCTACAAATTATGACCTTTGCCTGCAAAGAGCTTTTCACATCTGGGTTTTTTTTCCTGTTTCCTGTTTTTTTCCATTTCACCTCAGGACTGCTACATTTTAGACCAAGGTGGTTTCAAAATTTACGTCTGGAGAGGAAAAGCCTCCAGCCCAGAAGAGAAAAAAGCAGCCTTCACCCGAGCTGTGGTGAGTTGTAATACGGTGCAAACAATGCCGTGGGAGGTTAATATGTGCTGATCTGGATCTGACCACTAATTACAATTAAGTGTAGGTCTTGGGGAGCTGGCCTGTGTAATAACAGAGACAGATTCTGTGTGTCTAAGGGAGGCATGATGACGCAAACACAGAATTGTTAGTCATCAAATTGTGCTAGGACTAAGACCCGACACTAAAACTAGGAAGAAATTGGTTAAAGAAAAAAAAAAAGTATGAAAGAAAATACTTTGCTACGTGGTAAATAGTGAACTTCTGGAATTTGTTGATTCAAGAGATGGTGGAGTCAGAGAATATCAGCAGTGTTGAGGTGGGATTAGACAAATTCATAGTCAAAAGGTGCATGGACAGACATCAAAGGGGTTCTTATATCCTCTCTAAGATCCATGGCCCAGTGTTGTGGATGCTGGGGAGAGAGAAGGGGTCACAGTGAGGACATGAGCCACTAAGCTCATGTTTGCTCACTGAACAGCATCTCCTAGTGCCACTGTCCCAGGCAGCACAGAACACTTCTCTGACCCCAAAAGGCATCTCTTGTGTTCCCACCAGTGGGGCTGGGCCCAGGTTCTGTGTGTGAATTTGAAGGTGATATGGGGCTCTTTACTGGGTAGAATGAGATCTGCTATTAACAGCTGTTAATTCAAACTGGTCAACCTGAGGCAGGACCAGGGCTCATGACAAGGTAGAACACACCAGCCCAGTGCCCTGGCTCATTCAGATGAGCTGCCATGTGGTTATTTTCTGGCAGATCATGCCTCAACTCTTACTCTCAGGAAAAAAATAGCCTTGAGGGAGCCTGAGCGAGTAAGACATTTGGTATTTTTTTACAAGTTGGAAGTTGAAGTGAAGGCTACAGAGAAACTTAGCTTTTAATTATCTGTTTACACAAGGGAAGACCATAAATGGCTTCATCTTCAATGAGATCTAACCAGGAGATACTGAATTTCATGGTTCCACATTCAATAATGTCCTACCTGGAGACACCCAGCTTCAGTGCAGATTGCACCTATCGTCTCAGAGAAGAAAAGCTTAAAAAAAAAATCTTTGCCTTAATACTTGTTTCACTGTCCTCTGTGCTCCTTCCAAGAGCTTAACTCAGGCCCTTTTTTAGTAGGCAATGAGCTCTGCAAACTCTGGCCCTGAGCTACACATGTAGAACAAAAGATACCTCTTTCTTGCAGTGTGGCAGGTGGGAGGGTTGGGAGGACCATCTGCTCTGCTTTTCCCTGGGGGTAGTGTGTGGCTGCAGTATTTACAGCAGAAGATGAATGCTCAGAAAGCCACAGTCAGGCTCCTCTCCCCAACCACTGCTGTCAGCACTGAGCCTCGGGTCATCCTGGAGCCTGCTGAGATATAAACACAAGAGCAGTTCCCAAAACTGAACAAGGATTTTGGCACTGTGGCAGAACACAGGTCATTTTCTTCCTTCTGTTGTATCTTCTTGTGTCAAGAACCTCTGCTGAAGCAGTCTTTTTACTCAGTAGTAGCACTGCTGCAAAGAAATAATGTGGGTTTAGGGGGAAAAGAAAGTTAAGAAAAAAGATTTTTGAGTGTTTAGTCCCTTCAGAACACGCCTCTGAGGTGCTGAGCTGCTTCCATCCCTTCTCTCCCTTGGCATGCATGCTCTCTGTCATGTACCAGTCTTCCTGGTTTGGAGAGGCACACAAAGTTTGGAGAAAAGCAAAGGACTGAACTAGGCTCTTGGATCATGGCTACACCCCGTCACTGCTCCTTCCCAGATCCATCACCAGAAGCCATCTATGGAAATAGAGGAGGAGGCTTTCCACTTCACTCACTGAGTGAGATTTTCTTCAAGTCTAAGGTGCCATGTAGAGATTAATTTTAGGATGTGATCCAAGTGGTCAGGCTGTAGGGGTAGAGTTCAGTGCCCTAAAGACAGAAATAAACATGGATACTACAGTGAGAGCTCACAGTCACCTCTGTTTGTAAGCCTGAATGCAGGTTTTGAGGTGAACCCTGCCCTTGGTCAAGCCACTGTGTTGAGTGGGCTGGTTCAGGTGCACAACCCTCTTCTCATGTCTGTGAAAAGCTCGCTGTGTCCCCCACTGATGGCCTTTCTCAACCCCACCAGGGTTTTATCCAAGCCAAAGGCTACCCTTCATCCACCAACGTGGAAGTGATCAACGACGGGGCAGAGTCAGCCATGTTCAAACAGCTCTTCCAGAGGTGGACGGAAAAGAACGAAACACAGGGGCTGGGAAAAGTCTACACTGCTGGAAAAATTGGTGAGCACATTGGTCCTGCATTTGTCTTTCCTACCCTGAGGGAACATCGTTCACACCGAGTGTCTCCTGCCTTCAGTATCTTGAAAATCTGGCGCACGTTCTTTCTCGTGCCTTCAATCTTCTGCAGTGGATGCAAAGGATTCATCGACTGGCATTCAGAACTGCTGAGGCTCCTTATGTGAACCATCCTGCCACTTATTCCAAGTGTAAATGCTGGCAGACGGTCACTCCCCCCCGAAAAATCGTGTGCAAAATTTCACACTTGCAGGACTTCCCCATTTTCGTTGTGAAGGGCTAATACTGGCCCCGATGAGGGACTGCTGAACAGCATTCTGATTTCATTTACACTGGCATCCATCCAAGACCCTCCTGACGTCAGTGGATTGATGCTGTGTTTACACCGGGCGTAAACAATGTATTTATCACACTGCTGAAGTGAATATTACAGTGCATTAACCCAGAGAGCAAACAATACCAAAGACAAGGAACTTGCTGATGAGTGATGGGAAGATGACAGAGATGCTGAACATCTCCATCAATAACAGCCTGAGAGCCACAAATCTCTTTCCCTTGCAAATTCTCTCCTTTCTCTCCACCTCTGTTTTTCTCTGTGCTGTCCATAAATACACTCTTTATTATGAGCTGGAGAAATGTAGGCATTTTATTTCTGAAACCAAAATTTTGACAGGAGGAAAATATAGATTTGGAGAACAATTTTCCATTTTCGGTCAGGAGAAAACTAATATTTTGTAGCAGCCAGTCATCACTGGAACACACTGTCTGGCCAGTTCCATCCTGTAACAGGCCAGCACTGAAGTGTGTGAGCTCTTGCATATTCAAAAATCAGCATTGGTTTTTACCAGTGGCTTCTTGCGACCCTGGACCATTTTTCTCTTGCATGTATAGCAACTGTGTGTGAGGGTGATGCTGAGGGTTTATCTGTTATTGTGCATTCACTGGGTTCTTGTTTTTGTTCTGCTGGTGCACACAGCCAAGGTGGAGCAGGTGAAGTTTGACACCACTCAGCTCCACGCCAGGCCAGAGCTGGCTGCTGAGCAGAGGATGGTCGATGATGCCTCCGGGGAGATCGAGGTGAGAGAGCTGCTTTTTTTGGGCAGAGGGTGCAATGATCAGTGTGTTATCAAGCATCACTTGGCCTAGAAAAGGGGAGACTAAGGAGAGACCTCATGGCAGTCTACAGCTTCCTCACAAGGGGGAAGGGAAGGGCAGGCACTGATCTCTTCTCTCTGGTGACCAGTGGCAGGACCTGAGGGAATGGCCTGAAGCTTCAGGGGTCTGTTAGCAACAGGGCTGTGCTCTGTCTCCACCTCGACTCCGCTGCTGCTCACCAAGATGTTTCTTTCACCAGGTGTGGAGGATTGAGGACTTGCAGATGCAGCCAGTGAATCCCAAGACATACGGGCAGTTCTACGGGGGCGATTGCTACCTGGTCCTGTACACCTACCTGAGATCAGGCAGGCCCCACTATGTCCTCTACATGTGGCAGGTGGGTCAAACCAGAGCAGAAGGGACTGTCCTGTGTCTGCTATAGAAGCCTAAAGCTGAAGGAAGGAAACAGCTGCACAGAAAAATCCCAACCCAAGCATCCAGAAGAATTCAGATACCCTTTGCTTATCAGTTGTCCATTTCAGATATCCCAAGCTGTGCTTTGTAGGCAGCATGGACACTGATCCCAGGCTGGCATCAGGCTGAGAGCCAGCAAAGTCAGAATGAAGGATCGTGGGGTTTACAATGCTGAGGTCAAACTCTGGAGTGCAACTGTCCCGTAAAGCCTCGGTTCCTGGAGCTTTGTGGGTGTATGAACATCTCTGCTTCATTTTTTAAGTATTATTTCCCTCCCCTGGAATGCAGAAAGTAACTTGAAATATGGGATGCTGAAGTCTGCAAAACCAGAATGCAGGGGAAATTTAAATACCTGGAAGTTTTAGCTCTGACATTCCAACGCTTGGAACTGGCAAGAGGTTCTGCTGTGTCACCTCTAATCCCACGTGTCACCTCTCTGCTCCCCAGGGCCGCCACGCCTCCGTGGATGAAATCACTGCCTGTGCCCTCAATGCCATCGAGCTGGACAAGAAATACGGGGATGAGGCTGTGCAGGTGCGGGTGACGATGGGCAAGGAGCCCAGACACTTCCTGGCCATCTTCAAGGGCAGGCTGGTCATCTACGAGGTAACGTGGCCCCGTGAGCGTGGGCAAGGGAAGCACCAGTGATGGCTTGGCAGCTTGGCAGCAGTGGAAATGATCCAGAAAAAAAAATGGGCTGATACTCAGGAAAGGAGCTTGCCAGGTGTGCACAGGCTGGCAGATGGAATGGTGGAACATTCCTAGTATTTCCCAAGTGGTGTGAACACCGTTTGTGTAAACACAGTCCTGAACTGACCCAGACTCCACTGTCCACCCCTGAGCTCCAGCACTGGTGTGTGCTATTCTTTCCAACTCTATCCCAACATAATCAGCAGAACCAGAATAAGGTAATCATCCTTTGACTTACAGATAGTGCCATCCAGAGGGGGTCCTCCAAAATATCCTACAGTCATGATTTGACAATTCAAACTGTGCCTCCCTGAACTATATCACCTTAACTTCTAACCCACTTCACTTGCTGCTGTGGCTGCTGTCACCTGTGGTGGAGACATTGCAAATGGCTGTGGAAGAGAGGGATTATCTCAGCTCCCAGTGCTGGTCCCACCATATAGTCTCCCATCAGGGAGAAATGTGGAAGTTTTGCCACGTGGGTTTCATTCTGACCCGGGACCAGAAGGTGTTTGGATTTCCTCACCTGCTTAGTTCGTGGCCCATCACTGCAGCAGTGGGGAAGGGCTGTGAGCACAAAAGCCTTCATCAGATCTGTGGCACCCTGGATCTGTGTGCCATCCTCACTTCCCAGTGCCATCCTTCCCTCTGTTCCCCTGCAGGGCGGCACCAGCCGGGCTCAGAAAAGCGCTCCCGAGCCAGCGATCCGCCTCTTCCAGGTGAGGGGCACGGATGAGGTGAACACAAAGGCCACGGAGGTGCCAGCCAGAGCCTCCTCCCTCAACTCCAACGATGTCTTCCTGCTGACCACCAGCCAAGTCTGCTACCTGTGGTGTGGGAAGGTGAGGCTGCAGGAAGGGGAGATGGGTGAAGGAAGTCCGAATATGCTGATGTGGGGCTTGAGTCTCCTCCCTCCACTGAGTTGTGGAGGTGAACACTTGGGCAGGTGGCCAAGGATTGGGGAAATGGCCTCAAGTTGCATCAGGGAAGGTTTAGATTAGATATCATGAAACACTTCTTCACAAAAGGGGTTGATGGGGAAGTGGTGGAGTTCCCATCCCTGGAAGTATTCAAAAAAATATATGGATGAGGCATGTAAGGATGTGGTTTAGGGGTGAACACGGTGGTTTGGGATTGATGGTTGGACTTGATGAAGTTTTGGAGGTCTTTTCCAACCTTAGTGATTCTGTGATTCTATGAGAAAGGTGCACCCAGGAGGCTCCAGAGGCTCCATATGTGGAGGATCAGCAGTAACATAACCTTCTCTACAAAAACAACCTATGTTGCAGTTCACCTCACTTCATTTTAGATGTTCATACAGCTTTCAGATGAATAAATCACCCCAGATTTTTCAACTGTAAGAAATAAGCCAGGATGGGTATTTATTCTGTTTTAGTCACATGTTTCAGGATGAGATGCTGGATCAAACTGAAGCAGAAGGGTTGCCCTGAGAAGTTGTGGATGCCCCATCCCTGGAAGTGTCCAAGGCCAGGTTGGATGGGGATATGAGCAACCTGGTCTAGTGAAAGGTGTCCCTGCCCACGGCAGGGGGTAGGAACAAGATGATCTTTAAGGTACTTTCCAACACAAATTGTTTGGGCATTTGCATCATGAATGTCCCTCCAAGGACTAGAAATGGATTCTGAGTGACCAGCTCAGAAGCTTTCAAGCAGCTCTAAAACTCTCCAGAGGACCAAGCCAGCTTTTCCCCCAAAAAACTGGTAAGTTTTTCCAGTCTGACCCTAATCCCACCTCAATCTTTAACGTTCTGCACACAGGGATGCAGCGGAGACGAGCGGGAGATGGCAAAGATGGTAGCTGACATCGTTTCCAGACGGGACAAGCACACCATTTTGGAAGGACAAGAGCCAGCAGAGTTCTGGGAAGCTCTGGGAGGCAAAGCACCTTATGCCAGTGAAAAGAGGTAATAGTGACCTGCTTGTTCCTCTGGGCCTGGCCAGGGAACATTAGGCAAGGGATCAAAACTTGGCAGGAAAGTGAGTACTTTGATACTGTGTCCTCACTAAAGGGAGCACAAGGTCAGAATATCACCAAAAGCTTGGTCAGAAACCACACTGAGATGACTCTTCTCTAGATTTTGGGTCAGGCCTTCTGTGTAGTAGGAGCTATAGATCCAAACCCTGCAGACAAGGGTGTGCTGCATCCTCCTGTCCCAACAGTAAACCCACCCCATATCTCATCATAAGGGCTACAGGAACCACATTCTCCATTTCCAGCCATCATTAGCTTTATGGGCAGCCAGAAGGTTCATGAGACTAAAACCTGCCTCTGAACAACCTGGATTTCTCCAGCCTTCTGGGCAGGTGATGGGTTCCTTTGCAACCAGGTGGTCTGATGTGGGTTTCACCTGGCATCAGGTTCCTCTCCACAACGAGGGAAGGGCTCTGCTCTTGCCTGCTTTGGGTGGAGAAACAGTTACCTTTAAAAATCATTAAATTGGTCCAAGAATCCCCTTGAGACCCGACTCTCAGGACCTCACATGACTGTTGCCGTGTTCCACCCCTTCCTGCAAGGCCATGGCAAGTGGCACCAGGGCCCTGCAGGAGGCCACGAGGGAAAAACTTCCACCTCTCTTTTTTTTTCTTCCCCTGCCATGCATGAGGAAGGTTCCAAGAGCAGGTCACGCACTACCAGCCTCGCCTCTTCGAGTGCTCCAACCAGACGGGCCGGTTCATCATGACGGAGGTGGTGGGCTTCTGCCAGGAGGACCTGGATGAGGATGATGTCATGCTGCTGGACACTTGGGAAGAGGTCAGCGCAGGTGGTCCCCCTCCTCTTCTCTCCAGATGTATTTTTAAGCAATTTGTGGCTTTAATTGGTTTGAATCCAGCACTCAGTGTGAAGCCTTCTGTCCCATCTCCAAACCCTTCGTGGTGGTTGGATGCACTCCCAGTCCTCCTCACCCAGGGACAGCAGAGGTGAGGGAGGCAGCATTGCCAGACCTCTTTCAGAAAGCTGAAAACTGAGTCACCTGGTCCATGCCTTCCTCCAAGGTGGGAAGAGCTGGACCTGCTCCGGTCTTTTCCAGCTTATATGAGGAGGTGGCACCCAAAAACACTCCACTTCCCAGCACCAGTGGTGATGACTTGCTTTAGGCTATGGAAAACTGTCTGCAGGAGTTTGCTTTCTGAGGTGGATCCATGCAAGGACAGGGTTCAGCTCCCTTGAAACATGCAAGAGCTCTGGCCTGAAATATTTATGCTTTATGCCAGTCTCAGAAGCAAAATCTTTTCTTGGCTGGGAGTAAAGCTGGGATCAAAGTCACAAGGGACTATTGGGAAAGCACATTTCCAATCTTACCTCTGCTGCCACTGGCAGGGGAGAACAAACAGCCTTGTCTACACAGGTCCCAAGGACTCACTGATCTCCAGCACTTTCTCTCCTTGCAGATTTTCCTTTGGGTGGGCAAAGCCTCCAACGAATACGAGAGGAACGAGGCCATTGCCTCGGCTAAGGAGTATCTCAAGACCCATCCGGCAGGGAGAGACTTGGCGACCCCGATAATCCTGGTGAAGCAGGGCTGTGAACCCCTCAACTTCACAGGGTGGTTCAACGCTTGGGACCCCTACAAATGGAGTGTAAGTGGCTGGAAAAGCCCCGTGGTGCACCTGCACACGGGCTCAGCAGTGCTTAAAGGGCGTTCTTCTCAGTGAATGTGTGATACGGGGACTGAAACCTCACTTTTATTTTAAAAAAGATTGTGCTCCAATTTGTGTTTGTGATTTGGGCCAAAAAGAGGTCAGGGCTGTGAGTATTAAAATTAAGTTCAGACTGAAGACAGAAGGCCCTCTCCTCCCATCATAAAGAAAATTGGGGGGAAAGTGTTCATTTTTCAAAATGCAGCCACAGAGTAGAATTTATGACCCAGCTTTAAGGGCAAACTGTGGTGACATGAAAGATGTGAGCAGACAGGTCTCATGTTCAGGTTTGTGGAATGCCCATCAGAGCCCAGGAGCTCCTGAGCAAGGTCACCCTTGGTCCCCACACACCAACCTTCCTCTCAAACCCTGATGTACAAACACCAGCTCTTTGCTACACAGAAATGGCAACCTGCCCCAGGAGATGCCTGGGAATAAAAAAAAAAAAAAGTCCTTTCTCTCCTTTTTCAAACACATGGGCTTCAAATAATTTTAGGAGCATAATTTGGAGCAGGGATTTGCTCATGGGGTCTGTGCTTAAAACCCCACCAGGACCCTGGTAGGTGAGAGAAAGGAGTGATGCACTGGGACAGCATGGAGGCCCCACAGGACTTCACACTGCAGGAAAACTCTCACAGAGATGCTTTATTTCCTGCACCTGGGTTTGCATCTTCTTTCTTGGTGGTAGTAGAGAGCTCATCTTGACAGCTGGATCTTCACAGATAAGACAGCAACTCCCAGAGCAATGACCCTTAAAACAATGTTGATGCTCTGAACAAAGGTCAGAACGTGTGGGTTTGGTCTGTTGGTTTTTTGGTTGGTTGTTTTGTTTTTTGTTTTTTGTTTTTTGGGGTTTTTTTTTGCTGAGGAACTGCTGAAAAACAAGGATACAGCTCATAAAGTATGTGCCTCTAAAAATATCCCCTGTAGGCAGCTTCAGCAACTACAGACAAGTCATCCAAACTGTTGACATCCCAGAAACATCTGGTGTGTGTTCGTTGCTCAGTTTTGGGTCTAAATCTGTCTTCTCTGCAGTCCATGTGTTTACGTTGTTTGTTCTTGTTGGGAAACTTTGGTAGATGATTCTGTTAAGAACTGACATCTCCTGGCTGCTTAGGAAAACACAGTCACGAGCTTTGCCAATATATCCAGTATATTCCTTTTATTTCTTTTTTTTTTTTTTTTTCAGTAAATAACAGGTAGCTTGTAATACATGGCACCTATATTATAAAAAGTCAGATATTGAGGCTTTGAAAAATCTGTTGATTTAGTTGAATGATTCAAGGAAAGGGAAAAAAAGGAATAACATTTGATCCCCAATTTTCATGCATCCCAAGAGTCATTCAAAACGTAAGAGATTTAAATCCAGCAGTAAATATGATTTCTCTTCATTTGCCCTCTGCTCTCTAAATCCTTTTAAATTTCCTGTTTTCACCTGGTATTGTACAGCTGCAAAGGCTGAAGTCCGTTTGTTTCTTTGTTTTCAAGGGAAAGTTCAGGTTCTGATACCTGAGTCTCAGTCTCCTGATTCCAGGGGCTGAGGTTTGCAGGGGGCACCGGCTGCCACCTCAGTGGGCACCTCTGGACTTTAAAATTCGTCATCTCCTGACCCCTTTAGAGACCAGGAGGGTGGGCTAAACGCAGCCCAAGCTTCTCACAACTCTCCTTCCCTTTAGGATGGCAAGTCCTATGAGGAGATGAAGAACAGCCTGGGAGATGTGTCAGCTCTATCCGAGATCAAAGTGGTGAGTTGTGTTGGGGGCACCTGGGTTTGGGCACCATCACATCCCCCAGCCTGTTCTCATGAAGGAGAGAACATCGGGATCAGAGCAGGAGATGGGGACCTCAGGCTGTCAGGGTCAGGGATGTGCACCTCTGTGGGACACAGATGGAGATGTGATAAATAAACCATAAACACATTCAGACCTCCTGGGCCTTTTCCAGTCCTGTCCAGAGGCATCTGTGAGCAGAACATTGCCCAGCTGCTTTAATGCAGAACAAATACAGGTGTGTTCAGCTCTAAGAGTGGTCAGTGAAGTGCTGTGTGAGTAGCTGGCAGTGGTGGAGCCCCTGAGACCCCAGGTAAGGGTCCCCTGGTCAAGGAGAGCATAGCCCAGCGGGGTATCCTCCAAAGCACAGAGGAAAGGAGATCCCAGGAGTCCCAAATGCGACTGTCACTGGGTCAGTTCTGCCCTGGGCAGGGTCAGGATGAAGGCTTGGAAGGATGTGGCAGGTTTGGATGAGGAGAGATGGCCCATCAGGGAGGGGTATGCAGGTAATTTTGAGTTTTTAGGCATGGTAGACGTCTAATCTCAGCTTCTGTCCTCCCACATGTACCTTCCCCTGATGTTATCTTGAGAAGAATGAGACTGCTGTAAGTACCCTCAGCTATTTCTAAGAGCTCTCAGTAGTGTGTGCTTTTAGCAGCCCTAACATCAAGGTTGTAGCGTTTATGGAGGTGCTGGACTAATGCTTTATTTGGGCCTTTCTCCTCGCTGCTTTGGAGCTACAGATAGTCTTGCCAGAAATAGTCCCCCACAACCCCAACAGAAATATCCTGGGACAACCCCCAACTTGCTCTGCCGGAGCATCTTGTCTTGACACGTTTTCCTCCTTTTGGCAGGACCTTAACAACATCAGCCTGAACAAGAGGACCCTCAGCGTGACCAGCTTGGCCGGGTTGAGCAACCCAAACGCTTCCTCGGAGTACAAATCCCACCTCAACCACAGGGACAGCAACAGCCACAGCAACAGCAGCAACTACAGCAGCAACAGCAGCCCTTCCCCCATGCCCAATGGTGAGGGGATTTACTCCCGAGAGGTGCTGATGAACAGGACGGTGGATGAACTTCCAGAGGGCGTGGATCCCACCAGGAAAGAGGTGACAGCATTGCTGGGTTGATGCCTTCGTAGCTTAACCTGCAGGTTACTCACTGGATAAGTGTAGCAGCACTTCAGGATAATAAATCCTGCTTCAGACACAAAGAGGTCCTGGTTGGACACAGAGTTCTCATCAAAAGGAGGAGCCTCACGTGAGAGGAAATTCGTAGAATCACAGAGTGGCCTGGGTTGGAAGGGACCTTAAAGATCCATAAGTTCCAACCTCCCTGCCGTGGACAGGGACACCTTGTGGTGGTTTTACCCTAAATGAAGTAGTTCTATTTTTTTTATGGCCAAAACATGAATTTTAAATAGCAATTTAAAAAAAAAATATATAAAATGTTTTCTTCCGGTAGGGTTGTTTTTGCTCTGTCCTTGGAGGAATCCAAAGTAGAATTCCTGTGGGACAAGGTGACACAGCTGAGAACGAAGCCAGGATTTGCATTTGGCTGGGGCTGCAGGCGAATGTTTTCATTTGAAGCTCGTTCCAGAAGGGATATTTTTCCTCTCCTTTTTTTTTTTTTTTTTTTTTTTAATTTTATTTTTCTTTTATTATTTTTTTTTATTTTGTCAGAAACCTTGCATCTCAGTAATTTGCAGTTTCAGGAGAAATGGCACAGCTCAGGTTCCCGATCAGCCCAAGGATTTTGGCAATGTCTGTAGCTGGTTCCAAGCAAGCTGATGGGAGAGACACAGGGTTGATTCCCTCTACTCCCTGCAACCCATGTTTGACTCTTGTCTTGTCCAACAGATCTGGCAAAGGCCAACACTCACAGCCAGAGACACAATCTATAGCTGGGCTGTGCATGAGCTCTTTCTTCTACCCAAAATGCCAGGAAAAAAATCAACCTCCACTTCCCACAGGGTCTTTCTTGGTATTCCTGATGACCTTGCTATCTGCAGCCCACCCAGCAATGGGAGTGAATGTTTCCAATGGAATATCTGGGGGGAGGGAACTGAGCAAGGGAGAGATGCTTTCACTATGAATCACTTGCTAAGGCACCACCCAAAACTTTGGCCAGCAGAACTTCTCTGATGGACTGTAAATTGTCCTGGCTACAGAATGATTAGCAGGGACTGAATTCCAGCCACAGGGTGCTAAATCCTCAAAACCAGAGGGTCCCTTTGGGCTGATGGGCTTTCATTGCCTTGGTGCTTTGGAAAGTGGGATGAGGAACAGATGCTGGGACTTTTCATTTCCCAGCACAAGGACAGGAGCTGTTGGCCTGGAGTCAGAGGTCAGCACTGGCATGGTGAGGAAGGGATGAAGCCTATGGAGGTGTCCCAGCCTCTACCAAGGCCAAAGCTGACTTCTCCTTTCTCTCTCCTCCTGCTGCAGTTCTATCTCTCTGATGCCGATTTCCACGATATCTTTGGGAAGTCCAAGGAGGAGTTCTACCAGATGCCCAAATGGAAGCAGCAGAACGAGAAGAAACAGTGTGGACTCTTCTGAGACCGCAGGGGCCATCCAGCATCCAGTGACTCTGGGAGCAACCCTCGCCCTCTTAGGAGCTGCAGGGAAGAAGTGCAGGCATTTGCTCAACGAACCCAACCCAACATCCCAGCCAGGCCCAGCTCCAGCGCAGTTATTCCAGCAGCCACTGTTCAGGGGATGGCTCCTTTCTGCAAACCCAGAATGCCAGGAGGCAAAACCTTACGCAGGAACAACTTGGCAGGAGATGTTTCTGCTTCTTCCTGACACTTTATTGCTGATAGCCACGAAGACAAGTGTGTGCCACACAACCCTATTGTAGCCTCTTCTTTCGTCTCCCTTTTGCAAATTGCCACGTGCACAGGGCCATGATATCCCTTCGTTTGTAGGAGTTTAAAAATTAGGCAAGACAAAGGCCATTTGCAGCTGCTGTGAAAATGCTGGGTGGGGAAAGGAGGGGGAAGCCCCAAGAGGATAGAGGGGGAGCCTTGAGGCTGGGGAAAAGGTAGTGGAGTAGCCAGATGTCCAATGGAGTAGTCCATGGAGTGACACCAGACAGTTCTTCCTCTTCTCACCTTGTAGAAAAACTACTCACCAAAGAACAGCAGGAATCAGTTTTAGACTAACAGGCATAGATACCCCAGGGCAGGTAAAAGACATGGAGAACCTGGTTTGGAAAAAAAAAAAAAAGTACTTATTACAAATATATTTATTAGCTGATCTATTTCAAGGGCTAGACACAAATGTTGATTTTGTCTGCCATGCAAGATTCTGTCTACTTTTTTTCCTCATTCAGACAGCATCTGCAATCTCACCTGGCCTCCCTGAGCACGACCAGGCGAATGTGAGAGTCCACCTGCCCACAGAGCAGAGGCTTGAGGAGGCCAGAAGGGTTTTGGGTACGTCCTGAGGCAGAGCAGGTCTTGCTGAAGGTTTTATCAGGGCTCCATCCCTGTGATGCCCGTGGGGCTGAGGGGTGCCTGTTCCACACTGTGGGCTCTGACTAGGGAGGGCAGCAGGAAATGTGAGAGTGATCAGTGATTAAGGGGTACAGCTGTAAGCTAAAGGAAGAAACACCTGCTTAAAAACTCAGGTGACGTGGTTTTTGCAGCTTTACTCCATTTCCAGCCTGACCAGTGATTCCAAATAAACATCCAGCAGCAGCACTGTAAGTGTCCTTGATCAGCGTGTGGGGTAGGATGGCAGTAGATGAAAGCTCTGCAGGGCCACAGATCCTTCAAACACCTGGTCATCAACGGAATTTTGGATTTTTTTGAAAAGGAAGGAACTGAGGAGGTGGGGCCCCTTCTGTTCCCAGACACCAGAGCCAGGACAGTTCGTCTCCCCACGCCTGTGCCTGATCCTGAAGCCTCCCACTGCCCACGAGCAGCAGTGCCTGGCTGTGCAGCAGATGGCCTGACTGCCCATCCCTGCTGTGGGGATGGAGCTGAGGAGCTGCTGGCTCCTCACTGAGGAGGAGCAAAGAGCTCTGACTCAAAACCCAGGACCATTGCACTGAAGTGTCACCATCTGGCTGGGCTGGAGACGGGACCTCCACGCGATGGGGTCTTCTGGACAGGTCTCTGTGTTTAAGAATTGGCAGTTACTTCATATAAGTCCCAACCCCACCATCACATCCGTGTTCCTGCCACCCCTTCTGCCCATTTCTGATTGAGGGCTCAGCCCAAAACCCACTGAAACTGCCAGTGCAGAGTAAGTTAAGCACCAAGCAGAGACACAAATCAGCCGAATTACCTGTGTGATTGCTCCTGTTGTGCTCACATGAGGTGCAATCGGTGCACATTATCCATGTTTCAGCCTCCACTGCCTCTGCTGGAAGCAGCAATATTTGCCTCACCCCGCTGTGGCACGCTCCTGCCAGCTCCTAAATTAAGGAATTGCCTGTGCTCCTCAATAAGATGCAGGAATGCCACCTACCAGCCCTGACTGTGGGCCTAATGAGCTCCACACAGTCAAGTGAAGAGTAGCCAAAATATAGTCAGATTAGGGAGATTAGGCCAGTGGGCTACAAATTGCTTTAATTCCTGCAGCCACAACTGGAGCATTCCTGATAGCAGTAGAAAACCTGCATGGGATTTTACAGACCACAGATCCATCTGACACTTGGGCCTGATGGAAAGTGCTGCTGCTCTCCTCGTGGCAGAGTGGTTTTTATTCTTTGCCTCTGCTTTCTAAAGGATCCTCACCCACATCCTTCTTTTTCATGCTGTTTGCTGCTTTTGCTGTGGTGTCTGGTGGGCCATGACCTGTTTCTGCTGCTCTTTTACTCAAAGCTCTTCCCTACAGTGGGGCTCCAACACTTCCTAATCCGCTCAGAGATGAGGTCCCTTGATAATGATGTGGACCACGTCCTTAACTTTTGAGGAGGAGGATAATTGTCCATCATGCTCTGCTCCATCCCATCTCCATCTCAGCTACATTCCCACATGGTTCCAGTAGTTTTCCCCCAGCTGTTCCTACCTGATGAGGGATGTCTTCTCTTCCCATGGATCTTGCCTGACTTTATTTAAAGTGTGCAACAGGCAGAGGAAAACCCAGCCTCTCTGTAATCCATCTAAGCCCACCCTGGCCTTGGATGGTGTGGTCCTGCCCCCACACCTCTCCCAACACCCTGTCCCCCACTTTTTAACTCAGTAATCCAACTGAAATCTAATCCTGCAACCCAAAAAATGCAAATAATGTGTTTGCAGCCAACCCAGTGGGATGATATGAATAAAAATCACAGAATGGTTTGGGTTGGGAGGTGCCTTAAAGATCACCAAGTCCCAACCCTCCTGCCATGGGCAGGGACACCTTCCACTAGACCAGTTTGCTCCAAGCCCCATCCACCCTGGCCTTGAACATTCCCAGGGATGGGGCATCCACAGCTTCTCTGGGAAACCAGTTCAGGTCCCTCACCATCCTCACAGGAAAGAATATCTTTTAACCTGCCCCACCAGAGCTGGTGCTGACACATGGGAGGGGCAGGAACGTTTCTGATCACACCTGCTGTCCCACTGCATGGTGCAAGCTCCCTGCATGGTTCAGGGCAGTCCTGGGTGTCCTTTGTTCATGGTTTTTATTCCACTGTTCCTTAAAACGACGTGCTGAGAGCACACTGAGAGCAGGGACTGATCACCGGCTGTCCCTGGGTAGGAGTCAGGGATGCTCCAGCCCTGGCCTTTGAATGTGTCTCCAACAACATGTCCCCATCCCAGAGGTGAGTTGGGAGAGCCCATGTCACTGCAGGACACCCTGCTCTGCCTCGCTGGCCTCTCCGCTCCTGGACTTTTCCACCCACGGGTTGTTAATGCAATTCGAGCCTTTGAGGTGTGGATATAATTCACATTTAATTTGGCAACACTTTACAACATCTCACAATATTGTAGTGAAGAGGAAAAATCAATGTGTCCAGCAATGATTACCTAAGCATAACAAACTCCACAGAGGAGTAAAAGAAACCCAGCTTCACAGCAGGCCCGAGGATCACTAAATCCAGGCTATTTTGGACTCAAAAAACAAGTTGACTGGAGCGTGTTTAAAAAGACATCAGCATCTTTGGTATCAGCCTGTCCTCTCCACCAGCAGGGTTTGAAAACCCCAAAAAGTCTGATAACTTAAAAAATTAAGCAGGTCTGTCTCCAAGTTCATGCATGTTGCATTCAAGTAGGACAAAGAGGCAAATAGTGACAACTAATTGGACTCTTACAGAAATTTTTTCAACTTTTAATAGTCTAACGCATTGTTAGTTGTAACATAGTTGGCGTTTCAAAATATATATTATTTTATATCAACAATATTCCCTTAACTCTGTAGTTCTACTGGAAGAAAAAAAAAAAATCACTCATTGCCATAAATACTGAGCTGCTGTTCAAAACACTCCTGGGTGTTTATGCTGGGTTACCTCTACAGTGCAGCTGGGACCGGCTAACATTTACAACATCCACTGCCACTTCCTCTGTGTTTAAAAAACGACATTTTTCTACAAAAACACCAAGTCTTACCGCATTAAAAAAAAAAAAAACTACTGTCAGTGGAGCGTGTTTCTACCTGTCACCGGCAAAAGGCGTTCTCTGAGGTCCCTTCTGAGTGGGTTTCGCTTTGGGTTAGAGGGAAACTGTGCCACTCAGCAGCTCCTTCCCCCTTCCCGGGGTGAGAGCCGGGCTTTGAAGGCGAAGAGGCCTGGCTGGGAGCCAGGCACGCAGGCTGGGGTAGTGTTCATGTATTTTTCATTACAGCACAAAAGGAAAGCCGAGTTAGTTACATAACACGGGCCTTTGTAGTGCAGCTTTCTTTTTTTTAATCTGTAACAGGGGAAGGGGTGGGGGAATCGTGTCCCCATTTAAGACTCCGTGTGGTGAGAGATGGCTGACACCTGCAGTTGCAAGAAGTCACCTGGCACCCGGCCAGCGATTGCAGGGCTGAGGTGGAGTTTTCTTCTTGCACAGATGTTGGGTGTTTTGCCCAGATGTCGGACTGAACCCAACCCAAGGGCTGTTACTTCACTAGAAAAGGGAGTCTCTATTCTCCCGCTAAAAGCAACGTTAAAAAAACAATCTAAATGGAGTGAACTAAAAACACAGCTGGATTGGTCGAACAGGTACAAAAAGGGTTCGTGTCAACAGCAGCATTGGGGTGTTTCCAGCACGCAGAAGGGAGAAGGTCGGTGGCTGTTTCACATCGGGGCCCGACGGAGCACCTTGTGCTGCTCCAGGGAAGGTGCTGGGGATTGACAGGGCCCTGACTTTGGCAGAGTTCACACACTGAATTCCTTCCAGGTCTGTCACGAGGTTCACTGTGCCCTGAAGGAGCTGAGCTGCTAATCACAGTCCTGGATATTGACGTACACAAAGAGGGTGGAGGAGGAGTACGGGTCTCCGTTCTTGGTTAGAAGATGGATGTGGCGATAACCTGGAAGCAGAGGCACAGATGGAAAGTGGCCTTTAGTCCAGTTGGAAAAGTTTGTGCTAACATTTGCCAAGACCCTGCAAAAACATCTCCCTGTCTCAGAGTGTTTTGCTCCCAGCATCCCACGGAACAGGCAGGTCCAAAGGGCTTTGACATGGATAATGTATCGTGCCCAAAGCCACTGGGGACAAAGTGGGGGGCCCTTCCCTAGAGACAGTGTTATCAGCTGCCCAAAAAATCTGTTCTGACCTGAGGTGTGGTGGATCTGGAACGCTCAGGACACTGGAACTTCCCAAAGGGTTCATGGTTGTGAGGAGCAGGGAGCAGGGCCTTACCTTGCTTCAGGCTCGTGAAGGGCAGGGTGTACTGCCCGATGAAGTCGTTCTTGGTCGACATGTCAAAGTCTTCCACCACAAACCGGACCAGGGCGAGTGCAGGGATCTCTATGTCAAACGTAAACTCTTCGTCCCATTTCGGGTTAAAGCCTGGACAACACGGACAAGGACATCAGAGATGCTGGCAGGTAAGGATGGTGGGCAGAGGAGTTGCAAATCAATGGAGACTTTGCCTGAAAGCCAACCTAATCTGACCCAGGCCAGGGGTCGTAGGAGGTGCCAAGAGCCTCATTCCCAGCTCCAATACTCAGTTGCTCCCTGGTATTAATAAATCCTTCAGCTCTGGCTGCTCACTGCAGACCTTCAGCACCATTGTCCCAGAAGGCAGTGAGGAGCAGGAGGGAGGGTAAACAAGGGTGTCTTTGGTTGCCATTGGACCAGTTGCATATTTTTACAGCATACTTTTACACGGGAGAGCAGAGAGGGGAGCTCTGTCTTTGTGTTGCAACAGACCCCTGGGGCCTTAAGCCTCTCCAGCTTCTCTAGATACACCCATCTAATCACCACTCCGTGCCTCAGTTTCCCTGTCTGCAAGAAAGGTTAATGAGGAGTGTCTGATTACAGAAACCATCATCAAGTCTGATAAGGGTTCATGTGGTCCAGACTCAAAGCAAACAAAACCAAGACCATCACATCAGATAAGAGGTGGAGAACAAGCTCAGTGCTCTCTCTCCAAGTCACAGCAGGTGCAGTTCCAATAAACCACTCCCCAGAAGCAAACAGGGGCAGAGGACATCCTGCTGGAAAACCTGCTGCCACTGGCAGAGTCTGTGCAGAGCAGAGACCAAGGACAGCAAAATGTCCCTGCTGGTCATGAAGGGTTTGGGGGGAATTCAGCAGGAGACAGGGATCTTTCAGCTGGCCCTGGAGGTGCTGAGATGGGCCTGGGGACTGTGCCATAGCACAGCATTGGTGTGCTTTGTTTGGACCTTTCTATGATTAAATCAATGGGACTGTTCAGATAACACACGTCTGCTCCTCACTCTTCATCCTTGGGGAAAAAAAACTGCTGTGTTGCTCATCCCATGGGAGCAGAAATCATGAAAGCTGAGGGAGAGTCACTGGCCCTGGGACAGCAGGTTTCACTCTAGTGGGATCTGTGGGGGATTCTCGACCCATCTCAGAGCCACAGTGAGATAGAGATGCTGAGCCAGCAGGTTCCTACAGCCTCTTGAGCTCCATGGTCTGTGCCCTGGTCCTGCTGTGTCCTGATCTGTACCCACAGCCCCTGCTTCAGTCCCAACAACACAGAATCGTGGAAATCATTTAGGTTGGAAAAGACCCTTAAGACTATCAAGTCCAGCTGTAAAACATCAAACCAGGTGAGCTGCTGAAGTGTGGTCACACATCTGAAACCTCAGCCCACGAAATGCAACCCCCTCTCTGCAGCTGCCCCTTTTCCAATGTGGGTATTTTCACTGTTTGACTCACTTTCCACTGGGCAACACCCCCTCCAGGGTCACTCCACCATCATTCCAGTATTGCTCCAGCCAGCCAAGGGCTGGCCACAGGACTGGGAGTGCTGAGCAGCCTTGAGGAAAAGGCCTGGCAGGTCTGGAATGTTCCCTACACAACTTTCACTTGTCAGACCATAAAAATTATTGTAGGTGATGGAAATGGCCGTGAGCTTTAGGAGCCAGGCCAAATTTACTCAAACAGGAAAGAGGAAAAGGGAAACATTGTTAGCAGGGAGGAAGATCTGCATCAGCTTTCTAGCATTTGGTTCTTACTCCAGGCAGAAAATCAGAGTGTTTGTGCAGGAGGCCATAATTTTCAGACCCTCCCTGCACAGAGGGAAGTCACAGCCACGTTTGGCTGATGAGAAATGGTCCTCCATCTTTTGAGATATTCAAAATTCATCCCGGCAATATCTTGAGCAACTTGAGTAAACTTTGAGTATGGTCCTGCTTTAGGCAGGGGCTGGAACAGGCATCTCCAAAGTCCCATGCAACCTCGATCTTCCATGAGGTTGTGACACTGTCAGGATAAAATCAGTCCCACAAGAAGCCTTCTCTGCAGCCCAGGTGAAACCCAACTGTGTGGAGGTAAAGAGCACTTCCAAAGCTCTAGCTCTGCAAATCTGGCAGCCAGCCTCAAACAACTCAGTGTGGCTGATGTTGTTTTACAGGGAATTTCTGTCTCCAAATGTGTTGGAGAGAGAAGAGAGGAAAGAACCCCTCACAGTCCAACAGCACCTCATGTATCTGCTGAGTGTGGGCTGATCTGGTCACAGGGCACCAGCCTTGGCAATGAACACTCTGCTACCTGACATGGAAGGGTTACTGCCCCACGGGAGCACAGCCTGGAAGAAAACCCTCTTACCATTGTTCTCAATGACTTTGGTCTGCTTCTTGTTGTTGTCCTGTTGGACACCGTGGATCTCTATCGTCACCTTGGGATCAACGATGGAGTTTTTGCTTTTGTTCACCTTGGGCAGCTGCTGGCCAGAGATGATCTGTGGAGGAACCAGAGAAAGAGGTTAGGACCTCACCAGGAGAGGGGGCTCCCTGGAAAATTCCCTCTCCTTCTCTGGGAGCACAGGATCTGCTGTGACAAGCCGGTGCTGCTCTTTCAGAGCCGGTGCTGCTTTTTCAGAGCCGGTGCTGTGACATCCTTCAGAGGAAGCTGTCATGAGCCAAAGCACCTAAGGAACACTGTTCCAGCCCAGCCAGCTGGCTGGGGGGACAGGCAGCTTTTCTAACTGTCCCCACAGTGAACAGATGACACTTAAGAAGAGCAGAGGTGACTGTCGATTGCACGTCTGCCTGTGAGTCTCTGTAACGACAGTGAATATTGTCATTAACCTCTTCTACTGCCCAACATTAAACATGTGAGTGGCTCCCTGGAGCATCAAAGTCCATGAAAAACCCCAGAGGTGGGAGATCAGTAGGGTTAGGACAACACTGCCCAGGTGGGACCAGAAGAAGGAGAAGGTACAACCTACACGCCCCCCCGAAGGTGGATGCTACTGAGACGTTTCCCGACTTCTATTCTTACTTTAAGCAGGAGCTTCTTCTTTGTCCCCCATGTTCCTTCTGTGATGGATTTTGGATTGAATTTGGTTTGCTCATCCCGGAGGAATTCCGGCTTTAAGACATACCCAGAAAACCCATTGTCCTGGAACCGACCCTGGTACACATCCATTTCTGTGCCTGCTGTCTGGAAATTCAGGGCAACTGCAACATAAATAAATAAATTCAGCGACTCTCAGACAAATCGATGGGAAACTTTTCATACCAATTCTGTTCACATGAAATTGCACTTCATGGACATAAACATTGGATTTTCCATGCTTCAAAGAGCAGTGATAAACTCTCACCCTCACAGCCCGTTACCCCTGAGGACTTCTTGCATTCAGAGATGATAGAGAGGAGCCATTACAGCCATTCTCCTTTTCACAGGATCAGAAAGTGTCCTGAATGGAATTTATGCCACCTAGCTGAGCGACTGCATCTTTTAGATAAACCTACTCATTTCTATGCTGAAGGAGTTCTCTCCTGCAGTGAAGCCAGAAAATCCTTCTCAGATCATTTCTCTGGCTACTCAGCCTCATTATAAAACCTCCTTTCCAGCCCAGATCTGCCTATTTTCATTTGCCATCCCAAAGGGCATTGATTCTTCTGTTGGTTAGACCAGAGAACTCCTCACTCTCTGAACTCCTCAGGCAGGAGTACAGCAGCTGTGATCAAATCACCTCTTTATTGTCTCCTGCCCAAAATAGATCAAGCCTCACTGGTGTCCTAACACCAGGCAGCTTTCTTGTATTCTTCCCAATTTGTTGATATCTTTTTTTAAAGCACTGATGTCAAATCTGGAACAGTCTCTGTGAGCAGTCTCACCAACACCACACAGACCCCAGAAGCAGCTCCTCAGTGCTCTGGTGATTTCTCAAGAGAGCCAAGCATGTCATCACCATCCTGCCCTCTTACCACTGCACCGGGTTTCCTGGGTGAGAGCCACAACAGGATTCACTGAACAGGCACTGGGTCTGTTGTGGTGAGCCAGAAAATGTCAATGGAAAGTCACTGAGCATTGGCTGAGAAGCTGATTTCTCCCAGTGACCACCGAGCCTCTGGCTGCAAAAGGCTTGAGACTGCACATCTACCTCAGCTGAAGGCCCTCCACTGACACTTCATCTGTGACCTAGTCAGCCTGACTCCAGCCCAACCTCCCAGCTGCACCCACCAATCTGGCAGCCAACATTCCACAAGTCCACGGGGTTGTAGTTGGAAGAATCTGTCCTCCAGCCTGCAGGGTAGATCCGGCTCAGGTGCCTGATGTTGTGATGAATAAAATTGGTTCCTGTAGGAAAAAAAAAAAAAAGAAGAATAAAATGGCCTTTTCAGTGGTAGAGGCTACTTTTATCTCTTCTTGATGCTGCTGTATTCTCCTCCTCTGCCAAGTAAGTCTGGCTGAATGGGAACTACCTGCATAAATGCCTTTCTTGGTAACAGCCTCCATGATATTTAAGTTTTTCCCTCTGTTTCTCAGTGACATGCATGACCCAAGAGATCACAACCCATGCCTTTCAGGACGCCTTTTTCTTGTGCTTAATCACCCCTAGCTGTCCCTTTTTGGGGGACTGGGACAGAGGATGGCCTTTTGTCAGGGCAGAACAGACATACCAGACTCCTGGGCCAGTTTCAGAGCTTTGCTCTCCGAGAACGACGACATCTCGTAGAAAGCCCGAGGGTGGCTTGGGTCATCAAAGCCTTCAAAATGGACACTCTTGCAGTAGACAACTGTGTCTGACAGCTCCTTGGCCAGCTTCAAAGTGTCACTCTGAAAAACAGGAGAGCAAGAGGTTTTCATCAGGGAGTTTCCGCAGCAAAAAGTAATCATTGTGTTTTCTCTAGGACCCCCGGGGCTTCCCTTCTCCACCATCTTCACAGGGAGAGAATGCACACTCACTGCCAACACTCAGTGGTGTCCCTATGGAGGGAGAGGGTGGAAAAGGGTCCTCTCTCTGTTGGTGGGATACCCTCCCTGCTGCTCTCTGCATGATCACTTGTGTTTCAGCACCAGTGCCTGTCTCCAGGTGCTAAACTTTGTAACAGAGCCTTAGCAATGACTTTTCCACACTGTCCTGGTCCCAAGCATGCAAACCTAGGAATAAGGGGAAGACAAGGATGTTTTGGCCTCCACAGAGCTTGGGCTTTCTTCCCCCTTTAAACTAGAAAGTTCTCACAATGCTTTGATGCCTCCCACTCCACAGCCACATTCATTAGTGCAAGGGTGAAGTGAGAGCCACCAGCTCCCACCAGAGGAAAGAAAAGAAAGGGACAGACTTCAAAATCGTACACATTATTTTTCAGAGTTCAGAGAAAGAAGTAAGACCCTTGAAGAGTGAGAAAAACAGCCAGGGGAAGCACAGACCAGACCAGACCCAGAGGCAGCTTTGCCATCAGGGGGACTGAATGTATCTGTGTCACCCCTGAAGCTGCTCTGTAAGGGATATGGCCTTCACAAGGACCTGCAGTCTGGAAACTGAATGTCCTCACAGGAGGGAGCAAAACACTGCTGTAAAGGCCAGCATTTTCTTCCCAGGAACAGTCATACAAATTGCTTTAGGAACTGGCCACCCCATCCCCACAGATCCGTAGCTCTTCCCTCCCTCCCTCCTCCTGGTCAGAAACACCCAGACCATGAGGGTGCAGGTACATCCCAAAACGTGACTAGGAAGGCACCAAACAAAGTCACGATGGCCCCATGATGAACAGCTTTCTGGAAATCGGGCAGACAGATTGAACATGAGCCCTTCCTCTGCCTCTGTGAATGCTACGTGGTCTGTACCAGCTGCAGGGGCCTCCAGCCTCATTTCAGAGGAAGAAGCCAACCTTCATGCTTGGCTGGCTCTGCAATCTCTGTTTGTGCCTGGGACAGAGATCATTAAGCTGAGCAAGCACCAGGATCCTCAGCTCCAGCAACTTCAACAATTCACCCGCACAAATCCCCAGCTGAGCAGCTGAAACCACGCTGAGAACTGTCTTAGCTGGGAACATATTAAAAGTATATTTCAATGGCTTTTCCTTTTTTATTTCTTTAAGGCACAGTACAAAATCCATCTAAAAAGTGGCTTCCCAGCATGAGTCATGGGACAGGCTAACAATATGGGATTTCCTGATGCAGGACTTCAGAGCCCTCTGCAGTGTAGGCAAAGATCCTGTTTAAAGCTTTTCTGTCTCTCCACATCTGCCCCTTTCCAGCAATCTTACATCTCTTACTTACCTTCCCCTTCTGCTGCACTTCAGTCTTCACAGATTCATCTTCAATTTCAGCTGCTTCATCCTCATCAGAGACATCCTCAGCCTCCAGGTTGTTGTTCCCATTTGTGGGGTCCTCCTGCCTGCTCAGCTTCTTGCCTTTCACAAGGATCTTCCCTTTCAATTGCTGCGCAAGGAAAAGGGGACAAAATAGCTGGTGAGTAGAAAAGGTTCTAGTCCATCCTGAAGAAGCCCCTCAGCTGCAACCAGGGCCTTTTAGAGCTGCATCAGTCAGTGGTTATTATCTACAGATACAGGTAAAAATAAGTCTGTTTTTTCACTGAGGCTCTGCCCAGCCTCTGAGACCTCAAGCATGCCCCAGAATGCCCACTCTGAAACAGAGCCATCCCCTCAACTAGACAACTGAAACAGTTGTGCTGTTAAAGGCAATTAAAATATACTACTTTTTTTTTTTTTTTTCAAGACTGAATGTGGCTCAGCAAACAGGGCCAAGCTACCCCACAGTCTGCTGTGCATGGTTATGAACACAATTTATGTTCACAAGCACAACTTGGGAAACTGCATGAGATCCAAGCAGGGATTGAAGCAGTTCAGCCCTCTGTTCCAGGAGATGTTTTAATGGGGAGACAGGTCCATTAAGTTCTGGAAGAAACCAGCAGGTTATAGTTGCTCAAAGACCACCACACCACTGACAGATCTCTTGTGGGAGGAAGGCTGGAGCCTGGAGAGGGATAAATTCGAGCCCAAATGAGGCAGCAGCAATGCTGGCAGCAGGGAGAAGCACTGAGGGCAATCTCTGAGTGAGCAGGTTATGCCTTAAAATCAGGAGCACCACGAGACCCCGCAGCTTCCAGAGAACTCAGCAGGAGATTTGCCGCCACCTGGGTGTGTTTGCCACTCCTGGCTTTGGAGTGTGCTAGTTATCCCAGAAAAATTCAGTCTTGGAATTAGCCAGTACAACCCCTCAGTCTGTGCAGCACATTCCCCTTCCCTCAGCAACGCCCTGTGTTTGCCTTTTCTGCAACAGCAAAAGCAACAAACCCCACCACACTCAAATGACAGGACTCTGGAAAACCAAGGACCTTTTATAAACCAACACAGGCCTTTTCAAAGGACACAATTTCCCCCTTTGCACCCCTTGTGGGTGCAAGCAAATTGCATCACATCTTTACAGTAGAGACCGGCCCAACTCGTCACCACCCACTGAAGCCGTGGATGAAGCTTGGTTGGAGCAGAAATTCGACACTGGCACCTGAGGCAGCAGCCAAGAGCATTTTTATTCAGCCACCACAAATGTCCTGTTTGCACTGGGGCACTTTCCCTGTCACTCAAAAGCTACACTCAGAAGCAGATGGAAGGAATGTACCAGTTATTTGGAATAAAAGGTCCAAAGGAGTAGTCAGAGCATGGCAGTATTGTCCTTCCCATCCCCAGACCATCCTCCCAGCCCTCATCCCTCTTCCAGGCAGAGCTGGGACCTGCTTCTTTACATCCAAGGCTGGGAGATGAGTTGGCTCATCTTCAGACTCTCACTTCAGTCTGCTGCTCCCATGACTTCCCACCCTCCTACCTCAGTATCCAGCTCTACACTCTTCTTCCACAACAAAATCCAGTTCTGTGTGAGTTTTTAGGCTCTAGTCAACACTTGGAATGGACAATTCTGGAAGGACTGCACTGGGGACAGTAAGGAGGGTCTGAGAGCAGTCCCTCTCATCCTTTACAGACTGCAGATACCATCCTGATATTTCATATATATTATTTGCCTCTGCTTTCAAATATCTCATAAAAAACATTACCACCTTATCTCACAACTTACTAGAGAGAACTAGGGATAAGGTATTTGGGGCAGACTGTTTGATTCTTAATTATCAGTAGGTAATTAATCTTTTTAAGCTTCTGCCACTCAGGACAGCAAATGGGAGGTGTAACTTCTGGAACAGACTCATCCTACAAGGCTGAGTAACATCAGCAGCAAAGGCACAGGAACATGGCCTTCTCCATGTCTCCTCAACACACCATTTGCCAGGGCTGCTGTTATCCTGTCTAGCCTGTGGGTTACTCTGGGAAACCTTGGATATGCTGCAGATGCTCCCCATGGGCACAGGGACAATGGTCCCATGCCCATTGTATCCCCCTAGGCAGGTAATTTTCCACTGTGCCTACAGGGGAGAGCAGCCCAGGTGCCACCTAACTCAGAGGAGATGCATTTGCTTGTTAGTCCACAATGAGAGGTGAGATTCACCCCAAAACAGAGCATCTTCATCCTCACTTCCTGAAAAAGGTGTTATTTTACAGCAGCACTGCACTGAGTCCACCCTGCAGAAGCTGCCAGTCTTCATTATTCCTTCTTCCCCAATTAATATGGGTGCTATGAAGCAAAGGCTCAAATCTGAGTTTATCTTCTTTAATAAGGTTTTAAATAAGCTGATACACACAGACACAAACACACACATGCCCTTGCTTCATTTCTCTTGGTTCCCCTCCATCTGATATTAAGTATTTCTAGCCTGAGGCAAAAGACACTCAGCTCATCAGTTCAGCTCTGCTGAGCAGATCCCTTGTCTTAGGAGGAAGCATTAGCTGAAATACTCAATAAATATTCCCCAAGTAGACCATAAAGCTATTCCAACTGTGTCTGGCAAGCCCAAGGTTGAGTACAGCCTAAGAAAAGGCTACAAGGACACTGGATTCCACTGAGAACGTGCTGTGGAGCAGTTGCTTGAATAAATGCAACTCTTGCCCTTTGGCATTGTCTTATTTCTCCACAGGTGGAGCTCCCCTGCTCTCCCACCTTTTCCACTGCATGCTGAACAAGCTCAGCTGTGCAAGTGAAATGGTTCTGACACATGGCCTTGCTTCCTTTTGGGAGTCTGTGGATTGGCACATGGCAGCCAGGGCAGCACTGCTGATTTTATCAGCAGCAGCAGAGCTGTTATAATGAGCACAGGATTTTAAAAGATCCACATGTTTATCCTACCTGAGAGTTTCCTACCCCCGAACAAGCAACCTGAAAGCCACAGCGAGGTCTGAGTTCCAGTTTTCATCTCAGTGGGAATGAAGGATTTGTAAGGTGATCCACCTCATCAAACTTTCTGGGCTTTCAACACCTCCTTCAGAGTCAACAGAGAGAACCAAACACTCCCAGGGTGTGATTCTTCTCATCTGTTTGGACAAACACTTAGGAGGAGGTTGGACCACACCTCCAACTCCCTCTGACTGTATTAACTGTTTCTCCAAGTGCTCACATACAAGGATATGCAGGGTCTGAGCATTGCTGCCCTACATGCCGTTCTCAGGGTGAGGACACCCATCCCTCCAGCCTTCTGAGAAGCTCTCAGGAATAACATGTTCACAGTCATTAGGAGATACATCTGATACACTGAAGAGTTGCCTTTGACACTGAGAGCTGGTTTAGTCTCATCCCAGGACAGCTGGGATGTAGGGATAAGGGAAAGGGGCTGGGCAGACCCCTGTGCAGATCTGGGACAGGGCAGAAGGGCAATAAGCCATCAGAAAGGCAACGAGGAACACAGACTGGATCAGCTCCTCCCTGCAACCCCGGCACTGCCTGGAGCTTTTATGTGGCTTTTGGCCTTTCATCCTGCAGCCTTTAATTTACTACTGGGACCTAAAGACAGCAGCTTGAGGGAGATATTTAGACAGGCTGTGTAGCCCAACACTGTTCCTGAATGGAGCCTAACAAATCAGGTTCCTGCCTCGGGCTGTGGAATGGATCGTTAGCACAAATCCAAACCCTGTCGATCTTCCTTTAATTACTGACATTTCCCTGCTAACACAATCGGCAGCAATCCTTCCACTCTTTGTATTTACAGCCTTTCAGCCCTTTTCCCAGAGACAGATCCCACCCTTTTTCTGATATAAAAAATACAACCTCGTCCCAGGCTTCCTCAGGTCAACTTTCACAAGAGAGTGGAAAAGCCAAGAGGTTTCTGATTTGATGGTTTAAGTTTCTGTCCTTAATGTTTCTGTTTCAACGTATTTTTCACAAAAAAAAATCAGCCTTTCAGCCCTTTGCACTCTCCTAGTTCACATAGCAGGAAGGTAGAGGAAAAGTATCCAAGGGAAAAGGATAGGTCTTGATACACTGGCAATTTTTCTCCAATTAAACTAAATGGATCAATTCCTCCAATGCAGCTTATCAGCCCAAATCCATTCACTAAGGTAGATCTGGGCCACTGTGTTCCAGCTGGGGTCACATGTCTGTTTGGGCAACCAGAGCAGGATGTTGGATGAGCACAGGAATGGGAAAAACATCTTTGGGAAGCTGGGGTCGTCCCCTTACACGCACAAATCACGCGTTTCTTTCCCAGGTGTTTCTCCTTCCTTTTATCGTATCACTGCCCTGGTCACAAGGCAAGAGTTGTGAAAAGCCATCAGCAGCTTTCCTGATCCTGCACCAGGATAAATAGCGAGTCAGGAGGGGACACTTATTTTTCCAAGTCACCAATAGCCTGCAGAGAGCTGTGTCCATGCTGGGTGTACCCTCACCCCGGCAGTCACTTCTCTCAGTGGAGTCACCTTGTCTGTGCCAGAGTCGAGGTCCTGCTGCAGCAGCAGCAGCATTAAAAATCATGATTCATCCTAATTTATTGCCCTGGTGCTTAGGGACCAGCCCAGATCAGCTTCCCTCTGTGCTAGGCATTGTATCAAATGAGGCATGACACTCCCAAACAAAAGGGGAAAGTTGGAAAAGGAAAACAGATAAAGGAGGATGGAGAACAAATAGAGAAGATATTTTGGGTGGATCGTTTTCCTCTCCTTTCTCCCCTGCTGACTGCCAGCTTTTATCCCACCCACAAACTCCTTCCAGCTCTGGGTAGGCCAGCTCATCCAATTCTGGCAAATAATTTCTTTAGCAAAGAAATGCAATTTAAAGGGAACTGCAGCTACCCACACAAACTTTGCCTGTTTCTGCAAAAAGTGCTTGAGAGAAAAGGAGGAAAGGAGGAAGGAAAGAAGTAAACAAAGAAACAAGGAAACAAGGAAAGAAAACACAAACCAAAGGGCAGATGAATATTTAATTTGGCTTCTGGTTTGGAAACTTTTTTTTTTTCCATACCAAGATTTCATTTCCATTTCTTCCTAATTGTCAGCTAATGATTTTAAAGTGGTGGTCCACTGTTGAGGGCTGTGTATTTCCTTCCCCTTGCAAGGTCAGAGCTCGGCTCCCAGCTTGAGAGCTGCCCTTTGTGCTTGATACAATTTTAGACTACTTGTACTGGTTTTCCCCTTGAGTTTTGAGCACTCAGCGAGAACACAAACTTCCTCCTTGTCCCACCTTCAGAAGGCAGTGCTAGAGAGGCCCTGCTTACCTCTGGGGAGGGGAACTGTGATTTGTTTCCATCCACTGGGGCAACCAGGAGCATGTCCTGGAAGATTGTCGTCATGTGCTGAGCCATGACCTTCTGCTGGTCGACGCTGCAGTGGTTCTCCAGGGAGATGATGACAGGGTATGGTGAGGTCTAGGACAAGACAGAAACACACACCATCAGGGAACTCTGCAATACCACCAGTTTCTGGTGTAAACCTCAGTGCTGTTTACTCGGGAAATGAGTGTCAACAGGTCTAAATTCTGCTAAAACGAACATTTGTTAAAAATGGACAAATTTAACTATGCAGCAGATATTCAAGTCTCTGCTGATGCCTTCCAGAGACGATGAGCCAATGGACAGGGCACCAGGATGGGTCAGGATGCCTCCCACAGACTTTCTGGGACACTTTGGTGAGGCTCCCCTTGCCTCCATTCTCCGCTTGCACTGTGGGTCTGAACACCTTCCTACCTCAGAGGAAAGACTAGGGAAGGGGGCTTTGAAATCACTGGGTTTGCTCAAATCCTGAGGTGGCATGAATCTTTCCTCCACTCCTGCATAGGCCTGATCTGGCTCCCTGTGCCCCCCCCAAGTCATTCTGTGTGCTGAAGGCATTGTCATTATCGTCACTGTCACTCCTTTAGAGCCCCAAAGGAAACTTGGTGCCAGCTCCCAAGTGCACTGAAGGAAAATAGCGGAAAATCCCGTGAGTCTGGACGGACCTAAGGTTTTTTGAAGGCTGCTGGCCCAGCACTGCCATGCAAGACTCCAGACCTGCAGAGTAGAAGCAGTCCTTCACACCTAAAGCGTGGGTTCCTCTAAACTAAAAACAGACTCTAAGATATCAAAGCCACATAAATTATGGGCTTGTTTGCGTTTCCCACCAGGTGGGCTCAAGATACCGGGTGTCATTTCCATTGCAGTGGGGTCCAGGATGCAGCTCTGCTGGCACACATTCAGACTCATCCTTGGATGGTGCTCTGCCTGAGCAGAAACTCCCAGGGATGGATCTCTGCAGGAAGCAGAGCATGGATGCCCAGAGAGGACACATCTTGTCCCCATGAGAAATAAACCATTTGTTTCTGCTCTCTGCTGGGAGGGCAGAGATCTGCTGTCAGTCCTGGACTATGCAACATGAGAAATCTTAGAGGGTGCCTCGTCCTTACTTTGAAAGCATAATTCTTGATGGCCTTAATGACATCGCTGAAGAGGATCTTGGAGGTGAGGGTGTAGCCGTGATAAATGACGGGCTCTGAGTTGGGGCCATCCCAGCAATCCAGCTCCACACAGCGGCAGCCTTTGGTGAGGGCTCTGGAAACAAAGAAGGGACCTGGTTGGGTTCTAAACCTTCTGCTCCTCCTTAGGATGAGGGTACGTCAGGCACAGGCACTGCCTGGGAAGACTGATGGGAAGTTCAGGGAGCAAGGGAGAAAAAAGGAGCTTGGAGAAACAGGAAAGCAGAGAGAGAAAGGACTGGATCAGCAGAGCTCAGTGTCGGCAAAGACAGCTCAAGGTTGAGCAAGGAAAGCACAGGAGGATCAGAGAGAGGAGGCAGTGGAAGTCTGAGCTAGAAATATCCAAAGAGTAAGACAAAGCAAGTGCCAGATGAGAAAGGAACACTCATGGCTGTGCCCTAAGTCTGTCCCCAAAGACGGTGAAGAGAAGAGAAAATCAAGAATGGCTGCACTGCAAGAATGACAGTAAGACAGACAGCCTTAGAAGGCAGGTCACAAAGCCTGGATAATGTGTGTTCTTCATCTAGATCTGATACAACACGAGAGATGAATCCTCAGACCTGGGAGGGAGGGAGCTGTGGGGACTCCACCATAACTAGGAAGACTGCTGAGGACCAGTCTCCCAAGTTGAGTCCACAGACTGAATTTCCACTTGAAATTCCCACCTCTCCATATCCATACTTTCATTTTAATTCCCTTTCAAATGCATGTTCCCCCCTTACCTGTCCAGAAGGTGATCTCTTTTACAGTAACTCCCTAAACATTTCAGATTACACAACTCTTTTAACTCTTTGCAATAGAATCATAGAATACTGGAATGGTTTGGGTTAGGAGGGACCTCATCCCATTCCAACTCCCTGTCATGAGAAGGGACACCTTCTCCTAAAACAAGTTCCTCAGAGCCCCATCCAACCTGGGCTTGAACAATTCCAGGGATGGGGCATTCAGAGCTTCTCTGGGGAACCAGTTCCAGAATAATGGGATTTTTTTTTCTTTTTTTTTTTTTTTACAACCAAAACATACATCTACAATTTTAAGATACTTTAAGAGGAATTTAAAGAGCTACTGGGAAGCAACTTTTTTCCAGATTTCACTCTATACAATTTTGGTCTTGTGAGTCTAGACAGTCATTGCTCCTGAGAATCAGGTAAGTGATAAACAAAGACAGAATTGCAGTAATTGAGTTGCTTCTAAGGAAACACTGTCTCACCTGATAAAAGCACAGGTCACAGCAGGAGTAATGTAAGGTGGTTATGCAGGTTAGTAAAGGTCACTGCACTCATCAGGCCATGAGACATCTGATAACAGTCGTTGTTAAAGGCAGAAGGAGGCAACACTTAATGTTCTGTCCAGGGATGCTGTGGGAACATCTGAGATGCTAGAGAGGGACCAGGCCTAAGTTTCCTGGCTCCTTGCAGTCCCTACACAGACCTGCAGCTCTATCCCAGAAATCTCTGCATCTCGTAAGCTCCTTGAACTCCCTTGTGCTGTGTTCTGGGGAATGCAACATCCCCCCTCAGCACCATTCTTTGAAAACAATCCAGCCTCCATGTGACTGCAGGTGTTTCGAACTCTTCTCAAAAAGTAGTAATCATGTCTCTTAGAGTCAGGAGGACACCACATGGGGCCCAGCAGAGACCTAGGTCAAAGTGCTACAAAAAGAGGGGGGCGGCACAGCCAACCTGGTTTAGAAATAAGCTCACCCTGGTGTGAACGTGGGTCAGTCCACATTACCTGGTCTCAGGGTGGGAGATTGCTTCTTGATCCTCCTGCATCTAGCAGTTTAAATGCACCTTACATCTTCTATAAGAGAGGGGAAAACCTCCCCCCCACACACATAAACACACACACAACACACACACTTTACCTGATGTAGGCTTCTGTGCTGCTTGGACCCGTGATCTGGTCTTCCATGAGATAGGTATTGTGTGAGGATGACACCAAGTAGTGACTGAGAGGCTGGGTCATGTCCTGGTACACTTTACGGTGGGAGGGGTTGAATATGTTCCCCTCGTCAGACAGCAGGTACATCAGGAAGCCGTCCTTGGTCATGGCGTTGCCCCTCTTGGCTGCCAGACAAACAGACAGAAACCCCACGCTGAGAAGCCGACACCACCAGCTTTGTGCCGTCGTCTCCACCCTGATTCCCGCTGCTCTCCCAGGGGATATCACAGGCAAAATGTGCTCCCTGGGCATTCCAGCTAATAGCAAAGATACTGGTGCAGCTCACAGGATGGTGACAGCCTCATCTGCCTGAAAATGCTTTTAAAGCCCATTCACAAGCGTGGCTTTTCATGACACTGTCCTCGATAACGTCTTACAAGTGTCAAAGACAGCCCTTACCTCATCTCTCTCTAGAGAGTTACAGTATAAAAATCTCCATTAGAGCATTTCAAGGTTTCTCTGAACCCAGAGAACTTGTCAGATGTCTAAACACAGCCAGATAAATCCTGTCTAGATTATCCACTGAATACATGATTTGCAAAGAGGAAACACAAAATTACCCCCAACTTTTGGGTGGAATTGATTTCTCCCCATCTTGAGGCACTGAGAGAGATCTCAGCCTAATCCTAAAGTCTGACAGTTCCAAAGCCTTGTCCCTCTCCTAGGGGAACACCAGGGTAGTGCAAAAGCAGCCCATGATCCTGAGTTGGTTCCTTGAACATGATTCACCGACATTCTGACCAGACACAGTTCTGTGATTGCCCCCCTAAACAGCTGTCACCTCCTTGGCCCTCAACTCACAGATCTCACCACTTGTTGGCTTTTCAGGTGCCCATGTTTAAGACCTTCTGCCTCCACCCCAGCTTCTGGAGAACAGAAATGTTGCTACATTCTCGACCTTGAAAAGCCACATGAGGTCTTGGCATTTGAATAACCCATCCGAGTCTTTCCCTTGGGATTTTTATCACCCTCTGGCCATCTCTGAACCAACCCCTCTCCAGCTGCATGGTGTACCCAAACCAAAACTGAAGAGAGCTGTTTCCCAGGCACTGCTCTGCCCTCCTCTCCTAGAACTGCTAATGTTGTTCCCCTAGGAGAGTGGTGTTTTAGAAGCAGCTGAGAGGAGAAAATAACTCACACTGCTGCAGAAGAAAGGGGTAGTAAATCAAAAAAGCAAGATTTTGAACCAAACCAGCCAAGGTTACCAACCTACCTCTTTCATTGGGCTCATATTTCTGAATTAAGGCAGGGGCAGCAACAACAGCATCTTCTTCCTGCTGCATCTCATAGAGGAACCTCACGAGGTTCTGGCAGGACATGAACCCTTCTGTGTCTGAGTACATTTGGAAGATGTTGTCTATCTCCTTCCTCTCTGTCAGTATCTTGTAAAATTCCTCTATCTCATCATCCTCCAGAGCCTCTGTTTTGGACTTGTCACAGTGCTGTAAACGTAGAGGGGAGAAGGAGTGAAAACCTTCTTTCCTTCTGGCATACGCCAGCCGTAATCTGCACCAGGGCTACACAACGCAGAACACAAAATAATTGGAGACAGTTACTGCCCAGTGAAGGAGAAGCACTTGGTCAATGACAGTGGCTCTCACTGACAAGGCCAACAGTCATACAACAGCTACAATTTATTAGCATTTACTCATATTAGCAGTGTGACCAAAAGCACCAGGCGTGGCCCTGAGTTCCATCGCACGGGGTGCTGCGCAAACCTTAAGCCAGAAGGACAGCTCAAGATAATTTAAGCACAAATCAAGGTTCAAGAGAAATGTAGATCTTGATCTCAAGAGGAATATAGGAAATAATTAACTCCCTTAAACTATGGATAGAGATTTTGGCCTAAAATCCAGTAAGTGAAGTGAAAAGGAGCTCGGCCTTAGTGGGTCTGAGCTCAGGGCTCAGGAGGCTGCCAAGTAGGAAGGCTGATTGCAAGGATGGCATCAAAACCAACTTAAAAAATAAAAAAGGAACCCCCCCCCAAAAAAAATCCTACTAAATATGCATATTTAGGTATGAAAAAAAAAAATTCCATCTTTCCGTGGGCGTTTCCATTCTCGTCCAAAACCCAAGTAACAAACTCTCCACAAAATCTGAAAGCAGACACCATCTTCTCAGGGAGCTGTAATTCAAATTCTCCATGCCCCCATCTTCCTCTGTGGTTTGAAACTTTCCTCTACACAGGAGCTCTGACAGAGCACCACAGCCAAGGACTTGATTGGCCATGAATGACTAGGAGCTTGGGATATGCATTTTAGTGTCTCCATGAAGGACAACAGCTTTTCCAATAACAAGTATTTCCAGTTTATTTAAAACACTCCCAGGTTCAATTTTTCATTAGAAAATGACTTTTTTTTTTTTTTTTTCCTGTGGCAAATCCTGATATTAGTTTTGTTGTTTGTTCCTAGCAGAATTCTTCAACTTGTCAAACCAGAGGAATTAAATCGCTTTCCATCCTTGATCCCTTGTGACAGACTGAGCTGTTTTCCTGGCTTTTATGGCCAAAATGCTTGCCTCAGTTTAACCAGTCATGATACTAATCTCAACCTAGCTCTGCCAATGATCTCAGCGGTGGCCACGGTGGCTTTGGCAGGGCCCCAAGCAAGATGATGAGGGACTTTCATCTTTGTCAAATCCTCCCCTGCAGTCCTTCACTATCTGTTTATGGAGCATATATATACCCAAAGAAACTTATCATGATGCCCAGCATTTCACAGGCTGAAGTGACAGGAGTGAAAAGAGTTCAATTTTTCCTGACTTAAGAATCTGTTGAGTAGAAGGCACGGGCTCATCTTAGGGATGGGACAACCTGTGACGTGCTCAGTACTACAGACACCCTCAAATAAGGTTTGAAGGTCCAGGAACTGCCTTTTCCTTGCTTCCATGTCTATGCTCCTGTGCTGTGGCCTTGGCTGATCTCTCCAGCTGAGCTGAGCATCATGCTTAGCAATTGCAAAAGGAATATAAAGGCAGAAAGCAGCTGGTAGAGACTGTGGGGATGTTGTGAATTAGAGATGTTCTCTGCTTTAAGACACAACAGGGGAAATGATGGGATGTTACTTCTACAAAAGTGGCATTTTAAGTGATCTGCCTTGGGAATTCTGTTCGTGAGTGGCCGTTAGAGGTTATGATGAAAAGAAGACAACAGGATTGGCATCCTAATCAAATTCCAGGACAGATCAGATGCATGGTATAAAAGTGGGTTCCCTCTGCTTTGGCTGCAAGATCTCCAAATTAGAAAGAGAATCTCAACCCAAAATCCCGTGTTTTGCCCCACATGCCTGTATCATGAACCATAAGTACTGAATGACCCTCAGTCTGCCACAAAAAGCACCTTCCTGATGCACCAGAATGAATATTCAGGTTGAAATGAAGTGAGCAATGAGAGGAGCTTTGCACAATTTCTGGTTGCGTTGCAAATGTCTTACTCAAGAGTGTTTCAGACCCAGATGTGGACACATTATGTGATGGAAGGCAAGGATAATGTGAGAACTTGCCCTGCAGCCCTCTCCTGAAGTTCTGATCACCCTTCCTTCCTGTGACTAAATGAAGAAAAGCTCACCAAGGCAGAAAAGATCAACCTTTTAATAGGCTCTAATGTCTCAGCCCATCTAAGCTGAGGCAGGATGTAAACTGAAAATGTAATTGCTTTAGGAGCAAGACAGACTCTTCCTGGAGGCAAATCAGCCCTCAAGAGATCTGAATTAACCTCCAAAGAGCCTCTCTTTCCAGTGGCTGTAAAGGAAGCTTAACAATTACATGCCTAATGATGGCACCTCAGCTACCTGCCTGCATTTCAGTGGGTTGAATCAAGGTTTAGCAATTACTTGGAGTTCTTAAGCAAAAAGAACTGAACTTCATCAAATTTCCTCTCCTAAAGCTCCCTTGTAACTCTTGTTACAGCAAAAGAGGTTCATTAAATGAGAGGCGACCGTGCCTCTAAAATAAAGGTTTGGTTTTGGGTTTGTGTTTTTTGTGGGTTTTTTTTGAGATTGTTTATGTTTAAAGATGTAGGGAGTGATTCATCTCACATAAGTGAGATGTATCCTTTAGGATGAGGTGAATCACACCCTGGTCTCTACTGGCTTCACCTACACAGACTCTAAGGCAGTGTGCTGACTCCAGTGGAGTCATACAACTCAACCAGAGGATTCCTAGCCTTCCTGCTGTCCTTCCAGGGTCTTCCTGAGCAGGGAATAAAGGATGGGATACATCAACCAGAGCTGGCAGCACAGCTGGAAGATTTTGCAAGCAGACATTCTTTAAGATCTGCTGATGACCTTCCCCCCAGTTCCTGCAGAGTTACCAGAGAGAGAGACACCTCCAGAAAAGAAGGATTATGAAACTTGAAGCTCCTTTGGTGGAAGGCTATTTGCTCACAGGAGGGAGGAGGAGAACTACTGCCCGGTGCCCGAAACCACCCACGTGTTTACCAGTGATGAGAAGAAAGCATTTCTGAAACAAACTGCACACCCATTTAATTCAAATCCTGCTTCAGACAGCATGGAAGTTTGGAAATTGTCCAGATGTTTTATCTCACCTCAGCAGGGTGGATTCTTCAGAGAGAAACCAAAGGCTTAACAAGTGAGAATTTTTCATCCCTTTCATATCTTCTGATAGGCTCAGCCTGCAAGCCAAATCTTGAGAATTTAGAGGTGAACCTCCCTGACCAGATTAAATATGCCTTGGGAGTATTAAATCAATCAGACTGGTCCAGGCTGGGGTACAATGTTACGTATCTGTCATGGATCTGGAAAGGGTTTTTTTTCTTATTTCCACTTTGTTTATATGTGTCACTTGGCACCCTCCCCCTCTGAGGGGGTGAGGATCTGGGTTCCCAAATGCAACCAAATTTCAGCCAGACTTAGGCACTGACGTGGGGTCATGGCACACAGAACTCCTGAATCACCTGGGACTCAAAGTGTACTTGAACTTTGCTTTTCCCTTTTTTTCTTGCATTATCCATATTTGCATCTCATCTTCTGCACTGTGGCAAAATTGGGCATCAATCATGAAGGTCTTAACACACCTTCACCAAAAGCACTGCTCTGGCCTAACTTAGTGGGAATCTGCTGAGCACCAAAAACTGAGAGTCCCTCCTTGGTACAAGAAAAGAAGCCCAGAGTTCACTTTAGGTGAGGTCTCCAACCCAAGCTGAAAGCTGTGAGAGATTCTGAACTCAACCAACAGCAAACACTTGATCTGCTCGCTCCCATTACCTGGAAAATCTTCTTGGCATGGTAGTCATCGACTTCAATGTTCACTTCTTTCAGGAAGTCTTTGAGCTCTTTCAAGCTCATCTTGTTGTCTTTGTTTTTGTCAGCTTTCCGCAGGCAGGTGTGAATCCAGCTGCAGGGTGATGTAAGGAAATCTTTCCAGGTCAGTGCCTACCCCAAATACCACCCTTCTGCCGCACATGCCAGGGGGGAAAATCCTCTTCTGAAGGCTCTGAACCACCCCTCCAGCTGCTGTAAATCAGCACAGTCCCCCATGAACAGCTGAAATCATCTCACCTTCTGCTCCAACAGAGCAAAACGGTGCTTTGGCAGATGGGAAATGTGCTGTGATACAAGGAATCATGACCTGGGAGAAGCTTTTTACCATCTGGCCAAGGCTGGATCAGCTCTCTTTACCCTGTAGGAGTTTCTGGCCACGGCCAGAAACAGCCTGATTTCTCTTTTATGACAGAAAGTACATTCTGCTCCAGACAGTTAAGAGGGGAGAAAGGAAAGAATGAAAAGAGCTCCCAAGAGGAGCTTGGTAAACTCATTGTTACAGATTTGGTCAATATTCAGTATATCACAGGGAACACTGAACTCCAAAAGAAGCACTAGTATTAATTTTTAAACTCACCTTCAGCTTCTCTACATTTTTAGGGATTTCTGCCTATCTGTCCTGAGAACTTTGCTGTGAGCAGAATTAAACCAAACTCTGTGGGTCTTGGCTTCCCCTCATGAAAGCACAGTGTCTACTGCTGTGTTGTACTGTGAGAACAGTTCATAAGAGCTTGGGTTTTAATCACTTTAGTATACCTATGGATCTGGAGTAATTGCTACAAAAATGAGCTTTTTATTGTGATGTCATAATTTAAACTGGGTCTCCTATTTTCTTTCAGTCTCTTGGGAAAATAATTTTAGAGAGTCGAGATACACTGCAGTTTTAAACAACAAAAAAAATGGGGTTTTTTGCGTCATGGAACTGACTGTCTAATTTGCTTTACTGTCATATAAGAAAGGTCATCCAGAAAAAATATCTACTTTTCAATAGGAAAAAGGATCAAAGCAAAAATTTGATCTCCGTGAATGTAACCTTCCACATCTTGCATGGCTTCAAACCCATCCTAGAAAAACTTCCCAAAAATGCCCAACCTGAATGTCACTCAGAGTAAAGCTGAGGATTAGCAAATACCAGCTGAGGCATACAGTCCTGTAACATTTTAACCGGGCCTTTCAAAATGACCCCCCAAAAAAAGGGCATCAACAGCCTTAGGGGCTGTAGACATAACCTGAAACAGAGTGTTCACCACAGCTTCCACTGCACTCAAACATTTCCTAGCAATGGAAATATGTGTAAACTGTTTGTAAGTATTGTTTGTCTCATGGAAAGTTGAACTCTCTGGCTTTAAAAATCTTGGCAGGTGCTAAGCAATGACCTCACCCCGCATCCGTCTTAGCCTGGTAATATTAATATTCCCCTTCTTTAGGCATGGAAACCAAAATAAAGACAGGGTAGGTTTTCCCTGCTCCCAAGGCCACTCCAGGGCCCTGAACCAGGCTCTGGCTTGGACTGATTCTTCCCAGAAAACCAAGTTTGAGTCATGAAGCTTTCAAGAGCAGAGGATGGGAGCACACCACATCCACCCCAGGGTGCAGGACGCCCCCTCCACCAGCTGTGCTCCAAAGAGGGTCTGCTCAGGCTGGGAACGTGGTGCCCTCAGTGGTGCCACCCATTCACACCCAACCCTGCACTTCAGCTCCCCTCCACAGCCTTCCCTAAAAACAACAGGCAGGAGTAAAGCCCAGCTCCAGCCAGCCAAGAGGAAATCCAGGAGCAGCAGGGTGGGATGACAGTGACTGTGCATAGGAACTGCTCTCTTCGTGCCAACCACTGCAAAAAAACACCTCACTCAAAAAGCCTGCACCACTTCCACTGGTCATGAGCACCCAGGATCAGGCACATCCCCAAAGTCCTCTCTGGAAGGCAATATTTGGGCAGTAAATGCTTCTGCAGAAAAGTATGCCTAAATCCCACCTGTGAATGGAAGATGCTTTCCTGTTAGATCCCTTCCCAGGAGGCTGAGAAATGCAGGAGGGAAATCAGAGAGCCCAGGAAGAGCCCAGACACACAGTGGGCCCTCACACTGCAAGGGCAAGCAGCAAAAAGAGAAAATTGAGTGTACAGACAACTGGGGCTTCAGCCTGTTGTGTCAGCAAATATTTAATTTAATATACCCAAAAACACCCCATACATCTGGATCCCCTCAACTCTGGGAGAGCTTAGAGGAGCTGGATCAACTAAGCACTTCAACTCAAATTCCTCCCATCTGATGCAAACGACATTTTTCAGGCCTGTCTGTGGACCTTTCTTTCCCCTTGTGTGCCCATGTGGGCCTGTGTGGACCAGGAAAAAGCTGCTCCCATTCCTGTATACATCCAGAGCGAGCCTGCTTCCTGCCTCTTGTTTTTAAAGGATATGCCAGCTCCAGGGCTGCCACTTCTCTACGAGAAACCAAAGGGTGGGGGGCGTGACTGAAACTATCTGGCAGATATCCCGTGAATGTGCTCAGAACAGAAAATGCTGCAAAACCTTCTGGTAAGTGCTTTCAAACCAGAAGAAAAGCTCATACAGAAATCCCAGAACCGGAGCAGACAGTGCCACCCTGCTCACATCAAAAGTCCTCTGTGTTTTCTGCTCTGGAGCCTTCCCTGCACACATACCTGCAATATTTGCTAAATAAGCCATGCCAGCTTGCTGCAGGGTTGAATCTGAGGCTTAATAAAGCATAACTGTGTGTAGAAGAACGTCAGAAATGCTCACCAAGCACGTGGGAGGGTTTTATCTGGGTAGGAAAGCAGGACTGGACAGACACATAAGACACTCAGTCAAGTCCCTTTCTACCACAGGCAACCCCACTGTATTATAAGCAGAGCAATCCCCACCTGAAAATAGCAGGGTTTTTGCTTTCAACACTTGTTTTCCAAACCTTGCACATTCCTTACTTGTTTTGCAAGGCTTTGGGAGGCTGGAAAAGATACAGTGCAAGTCAGCTCTCCAGTCATGGGGGACAGGCAGGGGACCCAACACTTCCCCTCATCTCCTGACTCTTCCCCTTCTGTGCTCACAGATGCAAAGCATACTCCTGAGGTTTAGGCAAGATCTGAGCGAGCCCACACTGCCAAGCAAACCCGGTGAAGGCAGACTAAATTTAAAAAAAAAAAACAGGCTTTAATTAAACATCATCACATTTCAAATGAGATATCATGCTGTTCTGTAATTCCAGGTTACGTTAAATGGCCTCAGACAATCCCAGATTGGAAGCCAGCACTGCACGGTAATTACTCTTCCAGAAATATGGTTTGCCTACCCACCCTATTTAGCTTCGATTCTGCTTTCCAAAGACAGAGAGGCACTTTTCCATGCTGGAAATTTACAGCCTTCTTCCCTTGCAAATGTCATTGTTATTTTTCCCCCCCTTAGCAATCTTGTCTCTTCTTATGGGGAAGTTTTTCAGCGATATATTCAATTTGAAGTGCTCCAGGGACAGCTTTGTGTTACCCAGATTTTCCCCTACACACTGTGGGGTGGCTGAGGAGTGACCTTAGAGCCCAGAGCTTGAAAAACCATCCAAAAAGACACTCATAGGGCAGGAGATAAACACAGCATCCCATCCCAGGCACATCAGAACTAATGGAGTCTGATTCCTTTAAACAAAGAGCACTATGGTTGTGCAAGTGCTTATTAAGACTTTCAGAACCCACAGAAAAGTAAAGCTTGATGGAAGCTCAGCATTTATGCACCATCTCCTTCACCATCAGTACATTATTACCCAGCAGAGAACCCTCATGGGGTGAAGCCTTGACTGAGGGCAAGACCCCCTGTCGCCTGTTTAGGCTCAAACTCCAGCTATGGGATCTTCCCCAGCTGAGGATTTTGGATCTCCCCTCCCCTCTGCAGATGCTTTGATGTTGAACAAGCCATGAAGCTCACGCAGCCTTCTCTCACCAAGAGAGAGGTCTGTTTTCCTCTCTGAAAGCTGGATTCCTATCTTTGGGAACCTTAAAGGAACTTAATATTTTATGGCTGTCTCTGTCAAATCAGGGTGAAATCAGCCAGCAGGTTCATATGTCACGCTCAGGGTCTCAGACACACAGGGACTGCAGCAAATCCACACACAGATATTCTCTCTTTTTACATGTGACACCCATGGTCATAAAGCAACTTACTGAGCGAAATGCAGCACCGAGGAGGGTTCCCTGTGAATTCAGCACAGTCAAGATCTCACCCAATAACAAACTCTCTCCCTGTTTCATAAGGAATTCACTCTCCTTTCCTGCTCTGCTCCTTTTTCTTTCCGATCTCCGCACAGTCACCAGAGCAACTGCAGATTTTTTCAGGGTAAAACCTCCTCCCATGCTGAGGCAAATTCAGAGGAATTTCACTGGAGACAGTGGAGCTACCCCAGAGTAAATCTGGCAGTGAGAAGGATCAGTTCCCTTGTATTACCGAGAAACACGATAAACAGTATGGGCTTTTCATGCCTTGCCAAGAAGTGCCTGTCCTAGAGTTCACTGCAATGCAAGTGAAACAGACCCCTGAAGAACACAAAAAAGTAATGATTGTTTTATCTGGAGCTCCATGAAAGAGGCAATTCTTTGCTTAAGGAGCTACATTAAGCCTGAATCCACTCTTGCTGGGTATCACCATAAAGCAGGGGGGAAAAAGCACTGGAAACCAGGGAGTTTGCCTGGGTGCAAAAATCAGTGTGAGGGAAAACTCAGTGCCCAGGGCCAGCAGGGGAAAAAAAGGAGGTTATTCTACTATCTCCACCCACAGGGAAAGACAAGTGCATCTTTGTCTGTGATTAATCATTTTACAAGGCAAAGGATACTGTTGGAGTTTCTGTTTCTGGTTCATGGAGTTGCTGTGGGCTATGATTTTCCCAAGGCCGGAGATCCAGTGGTTGGCATCATCCTCTGAACTCGCAATGAGGTCCAGGTTTTTCCGCTGGTCTTTGAAGATGATGGAAAAGCAGCGATACTCTGGGACATCCTTGGCGTATTTTTCCATACCTTCTGTTTTATGGCCTGACCTCACATCCCGAATATCTTCGATGGAGACTGTGGAAAGAAAGCAGAGCCTGCTGTCAGCAGGGGTTCAGTCAGCCTTATCTCTCCTTGGTGAGGGATATTAAGAAATTACTCCTTCTCCTTTTCCTGAAGCCTCTGGAGGGTTCCCTTCCCTTTCCTCCCTTCATCAAACTTCGGTACTGAAGAAAGCTCAAATCGAAAAGACCAGAAAGAGCAAGAGATTTTAAAAAGGAAAACTCTTTCCCCATGTTCTTTACTTAACAAAGAAGCAGAATATGCACAAGGTGCCGTACTGTGGTATCCTGTTTGTGAGATACAAATCACTGCCAAGAGTTTGGTTCCGAGTTTTTGGAGCATCCCTGACTTGAGCGTCCCTTGACTCACACCCATAAGAATGGGGAGAGTGGGGATGTGCCTTGCTGTGAACATCACCCCAAGGAAAATTCTGTAATCACAGAACGGTTGGGGATGGAAGGGACCTTAAAAATCATCTTGTTCCAAGCCCCTGCCATGGGCAGGGACACCTCCCACAGGTTCCTCAGAGCCCCATCCTACTTGGCCTTGAACACTTCCAGGGATGGGGCAGCCACAACCTCTCTGAGGAAACTGAGAGGTGATTTCAGTAAGATGAGGGCAGGGACCAAAATAGTCTTTCTTTAGGTTGCAAAAAAAGTGAGAAGGTACAGCTTAAAATCCCATCTATTCTTCTCAGCCATACTAGTGCAAATCAGGGAGACAAAGATCAAAGCTTCTGGGCAGTCTGGTGTTACCCACACTCCATGCTTGGCCCTATCAAAGGTAGACTTAATCCTCCTTGCTGCAAGAAAGGAAAACACCGTTTTCAACATCATCTTTCCCCATTCCCAACTAGGCCATTCAGCTGGTGGAAATGAGCCCTGAAGTTGCACCACGATTGCAAAATGCACACACGAGGCAATCCAGAAGGAGCAGTGCATTAAGAGACTATTTTATTCAACAAAGGTAAGTAATGCAGACCCCCCCACATTGCCCTGAGAGCATTCAGGTGCCCTCAAACTGGTTTATAATCAGGCAAATTCCTGGCAGCAACCACAGCCCCTTTTTGTCCTTCATGGTCCACTTAATACAGGTACAAAGCCCTGGCACAGGTTGCCCAGAGAAGCTGTGGCTGCCCCATCCCTGGAAGTGTCCAAGGCCAGGTTGGACAGGGCTTGGAGAAATCTGGGATACTGGAAGGTGTCCCTGCCTGTGGCCGGAGGGTGGAACTGGATGGTCTTTAAGGTGCCCTCCACCCAAACCACTTTAGGATTCTCTGATTCTATGAAAGGACAGGATAGAAAGTTCTTAACCACATTTGACTGATGAGAAACTTAACACCAAAGTAAGGATGGCACCTACACACAAAAAAATGGCAAAAATGTTTGCAAAGTGCTGGATTTCACAACCAAAAAAATCTCATGGTGTTTTCTTGGGTAGGAGACAGACCAGGTACATTTTCCAAACATCTGCCAATACTTGGGCATACCTAGAAACAACAACACACCTGAGAAATATTCAGCCATCTCCTATAACAAGCTTGCCAAAAAAATAGACACAATCACAGGAAATGGGGAAAAAAAATTGCTTAACTTCTACTCTACCTCAAACTGCAAATTACAGTTAAAAATTATTTCCTCTGTCACAGTTATGTGAGAACAATTTTATTTGAGCTTATGTTGAAGGAGCTCTGTTGAAAAGCAGTATGTGGGCATAAAATATATCCAAGGTTTATCTGAATAGGAAAAACTTGCCTTTAAACAGTCATTTCACCATTAAAGTCCCCAGTTCATTCAGAGTCAACACTGCAGAAAAACCCAACTCATTATCCACCCTGCACATTTTTAGCATGGCTGCCCTGGGATCATCCACAATTCATCAGACGCTCACTAGAGTTTGAAAACTTTCCTTTTTTTATCCCCAGAGCAGGCACAGTAATGCTCAGCTGCTGAGGAAAAAGGAAAAAAAAAAAAAAATCCAAAATTTCAGTCTTCAAAAATCACTGACTTCCCAAAACCAATACTTAACATTTGCTTCAAATTCTCACCAGATGGTGGGGTGGTCAAACATCTTCCACAGCACTTTGTTGGTTTGCTTCCTATAGAAGGACACACCGTGAGGAGCTTCCTAGAGCTCCTCCCGGACAATCATGAGCCATTATCTTTGTGTGGTCTATGATTATCACTTGGTAAAGGGCAACAGTTGAGCAGCTGAGGGGAGGAAAAGGCTGGGTTGGGATGGGCTGCTGTGGAATTGTGTTATCTGGCCAATTTACCTTTGTGAAAAAGTTTGAGTACTAAAGCCTGGAGATTTTGCCCTTTAATTAGGACATTGAGCAAGTGATAGAGGCTGAGCCTCGGGTAGAAATCCACCCTTAAGATAAAGCATGGTATCAATTTTGGACAGATTCAGAAAGTCCAAAGTGTAGTTGCATCCTTTTATAGCCAATAGGGAAAATAAAAAAATTTAAAAAAAAAAAAAAAAAAAAAAAAAAAAAGGGAGCTTTTGGAACATAAATGTTCTGTCCTATTTAAACAAAAACTTCAGACTAACATAAATCATACCTTTAATCGATGGCTACAGAGGACCCTTGACCAGCAAGGAAGTCCAGGCTGAGCATCCCAAAAGCAGAACTGTCCATAAATAAGTGATTCTCCTCCACTCCGGGTCTTTTCTGCTTATGGCAGTGCAAGTGGAAGGATCATCCTGTTATTCCTCACCACCTGCCAACTGCTCACCACTGCTTGGCTCATAAGAGTTATTGTCCTTCAGAATGGCTAGTTAGTCTGCTTGTGCAATCAATCCCTAAACTTTGGGTTGGCAACAACCTCGTGTTTCCAAAACTAGAAAATCTGATGTTAAATATTGGAAATTTAGGAGGGATTCTTTGGAAACCATTACATGGCTTTGTGACACCACTGGAAAAGAGAGCTGTGTGGGAGGAAAAGAAGATTGAAAACCTGTGTCTGGAAGGGCTACCTCGATCTCTTTGAGGTGTGTTGAGAAGAGGATGATGAAGGTAACAGAGATTCCTCAATGCAGAAAAGATACAAGGCCAAAGAGCAGGGTTGGTGTCTACTGTGGTCAAACGAGACAAGGAGAGAAGCTATCAACACAGGAACTGTCAAAAGAGCAGGGTAGGGGAGGACACTTTTTAAAGCTTTCCATAGCTTGGTCGTGTGTTTTCATCTATCAATAAAAAAGCTGAAGCCAAAGGAGTCGGCCCAAGCCATCTGCAAAAGTTATCTCTTTTCTGGAAAATCTTAACCCAGCATGAGTACTTTATCAGCTGCTCCCAGGCAGCCAGAGCGCTGCATTAGCAGTCCCAAACTAACTGTGTGCTCAGCTGAGCTATCTGCGAGGAGAAATCAAAAATAACTGGGGGACAGACACGTTTCACAGCAGAGGAACACTCACAGCAAATGCCCATCAATCACATAACCCTGCAACCTCCCTGTTCCTTCCCCGCCACGCCACAGCGGGGAGATAACCACGAGCAGAAGAGAATCTGGAAAGTTTGCATCTACTTGTGCCGAGTGTTTACGTCTGCCGAAGAGGTGGTTTGTACAAAGCCCAAAACATGACGCACAACCCGAGGAAGCTCGTGTTCTTCCTGGCCTCCAGACACAGAGCCACACAGGTTAAGTCCTGGTCAGCCTTCCTGGCTGCTGTGGGTGCTGCCCAGACAGTGCCACAGCCGAAGGCTCCCCACTGACATGAACACACAGCAGCGTTCTCTGGAGCCAGTGAAATTCCTCCTGTCTGAGCAACTCTCAGGGAGATGTTGGGAACTTTCTTTTTTAACCCTCCTTTCAGTTTTCATCACCGGATCTTGCCCTTGTGCTTTCCCCTTGTTAATTCTCAGAAGTGCCCTTCTCCTGTTTCACCCATGGCATCGGCAGGCGGGGATGGGGCAGGCCTGCAGGATCCATGAGGCTGCTTTTGACAGCAATGATGTTTCCAAGCAACCAACATGGACCTTTTGGGCATCTCTTCTGATTTGGATTTCTCTCCTCATGGCTTTCAGGGAGCTTGCTGTTACACTTACAAGCTCATCTCCTCATGCAGAAGGAAGAGGAACACTTCCCAGAGGAAATCAACTGGATGATCTTTAAGGTTCCTCCCAACCCAAGCCATTCTATGATTCCAGTGTACAAGTGTTGAAGATCCAGAGGAACAACCCTGACAAGGTTCCTAATGATGAGAGAAACTGAGAGATGAGCCCTGGCCACTGGCCTCTCAATCTCTTCTCCCATCATTGTCCCACAAGTGCAATGTCCAGACTGTGCAGGGAGCATGGACAGTAAACTCTTTGGTAACCCTAAAGAATACAGGGAAAGGAGGAACAGAGGCAGAGAGCAATCCCTCTTTTTCCGCCCTGTTTGACAGGCAGCCCTTTGAGAGGAGATCTTTTGTCAGGAATCTTTTTCAAGAGAGAGTATAAGAAAATGAACCCACATTTGCAAACTACTGAGCACGTGAAGGACAAGGACCAACAGGTGCTTCTCTTTTCTTGTGCCTTTCCTGATAAAGAGGGAGAGGAGGGTCACTGTACAGACACTCGGAGGCACTGCCAGAACAGCTGTTTCACTGGGGAAGGGGGGCAGCTTTTCACTCTGGGGGAAATACTCCTCAGATCCCTTCCTTATCCTGCCCCCCCTGTCATTAGGAAGTGATCCCTGCAATGTGGCTTTCAGTCACATCGAATTACTCCATCCCACTTTAATTGTCTCCGTAAGTCACTCCTGTTTACCGTCAGGAGATGCAGATGAGGAACGTGCTCAGCAGTTAACAGCCTGCTCAGCATCCCACGTGTCTGCGGAGAGCCCGGGCCCTCACCAGCTGTACCTCGGCCAGGAGGGCTCAGCATCTTGTCAGGAACAGATGAGAGCTGCTGCCTGCCCCCAGGACCACCCCACAGAGACACGGCGTGGATGTCACACCACGCTGAGCACGCAGGGCTGAACTGGCACCGCCTGCTGCTCCTCGTTTTGGTTCCACCCCAGGAAGAGCCGTTCAGTTGATTTGGGTTTCCCCACAGGGGGCTGATGCTGATGGCCAAACGCTGTTGGGATCAGGACCTTTGTAATCAGCGGGAGCTGGAGCACTGTCAGCTCCCCAGACTGGGAATACCACAGGCTATCCCTCACCCTCACCCCTGAGGGGTGCTTTGTCATAGTGACTCGCGGGTGGGTTTAGCGTGGGCCCCGCTGTGCTGTGCCTTCTTAGCCCTGACCACACTGCTCTCTCATCTCCCTATGCGTGAATTACTGCAGGTCCCAGCTGCTGAATCCTCATCCATTCTCTTCTCTGCTCCCCCTGCACTGACACGCTCAGCAGGTTGTTTTAACTGGAGATCAGCTGCACAGCAGTCTGCCCTCCCTGCTGGCGTGCGTCACCCGCTGACAACCAGTGATATAATGCACATGCAATTTTACAGGTTGTCTGGAAATTCCTTTTCATATGAAGTCTTTACCCAGCCTTCCTGTCTGCCCATCACAGCTTGGGGCGCTGATGTAAACAGAGTGGTCTCTACTTACATTCCTTCCCCACATCCCAACCAGGGCCCTGCAAGCCATTTCAGCGACTGGTTCCTACTTCTCTCCCGCCGCTAAATTTGGATCTGAGGCTCTCAACACTCCTGTCTTTGCATTTCACATGCGCTGTGGAGAACAAGGTCAATATTTGTCAGCGCACTGCCTGTGATGAAAACTGTCCCGGCGACGCATGCGGTGGCCTGATTGAAAACTCAATCGAAGAAACAGGCAGCCCTGCACCCGAAATGACGTGCTTTATGGGTTGAGTGATTTTGATAAAAAACTAATGAGACCCACAGACAGACGGTTTTGTTTTCACAGCTGACGGCCGCCTTGCATAACACATTCACCATCAGCAAATATTTTTCCGGGGATAAACACATGCCTGACCACGGAGCAATGATTCCTAAAGAAAACTGCAGAAGGAAGCTGTAGGTGCAGCCAGCTACCTGCTGTGTGCATACAGGTTGCTGAGAGTTTCTGTTGACTTTAGAACACTTATCAGGAACAATTTAAAGCTTTCACTTCTTGACTCGAGCAGGCACAGAGAAATATCACATCCTTCCTGTTCTTCTGCAAGCAAGTTCAGGGCATTAATTCAATAGAGACCAGCATTTATTCTTCAAAAAAAAAAGTGGAGTGGTATGTTCATTGCACAGCATTTTAAGGGCACTCCTAAATTTCACAGCAAGCCAAAAATAAAGGAAAAAGTTTTCTGCTGAAAAAAAAAACTATAACTGGGTCAGAATTCAGAGGAACTGGAACAAATTTTGTGCCTTTTTAATAGTGAGATAACTAATTGCTACATCAATATACCAATTTCATGACCTTAAATAACAATACAATCACCGCTTGCAACACTCAGTAGTGCAACTGAATTCAGTTCACCTCTGAAAGTTGCTCCCAAAGCAGATTATTTTAATCAAAATACAGAATAAAAAAAAAATACAACAATAGCAGTTTTTACGTAAAACTTTTGGCGAGAAATGGAACTATTTCAGCTAAAACTCCTGAAGTTCTGTCTTGACTTCACTGCTCTGACTCAAGGACGCGCCCCCAGTGAGTCATCCCTGGTTTGGTGAGCGAAGCTTATTCAGAGCTGTCTCGGGAAACGTCACCTCCCTGAGCCTCCAGCAGAGACAGTGCAGGAGGTACCAAAGCACCATCTCTGGGGCTCCACTGTAGCACCCCTAAACCTAAATGACTCACTCAGTCTTCTCCTTCTGGCTTTGACTGTTCTGTTCCTCCACCAAATGCTCAAAAGGATGGTTCACTGGAAAGTTTGCAGCCATGCCTACAAATCCCCGGGTTCAGAGAGTTTTTAAAGGGATTGAGTCTGGCTTAAGTGAGCTCACACAAGGGATTACAGCTGGTTTAAGAAAATACTTTCAAAAATCAATTTCACTGAAAGCATCGAGTGTTTGTTTTTTTTTTTTTGCTCTTTTCATTTCACACAGATGAGATCTGATATTTGACAACAGCTAAACAAGATGGTGCTACCGACAGTCTGCTGCTCCTGCCATCCAGTCCCTCTGCCCCCTTTGACTCTCCTCCCACAGTGATGCTCAGGAGGGAACTGGCTCAGAATGAACTGTTCTCCAGCTCCCTTGCACAAATCTTTTCTTTGCCCCAAAACTGTTAATCGTGCAACCTGAGCTCTGTTTCCTCAGCCCAGGGAGAAAGCTATGTAAAAAGCCTCACGGGCCAAAGAAGCATCCACCCTGTCCATGGCCCTACACAACATTTAGGGTAACACAGCAGTGTGTTTATGGATGTGATGTGCAGCTCAGACACAGCATGGAGCAGGCCCTGCTGAAAAAATGGGTGCTTTTGTGCTGCCCTTCGTGCCCAGCATTCCCCTGTCTCTGCTGGAGGCAACCAGAGAGTACACACAGGGCAGAACATGCTTGTTGGAAAACTGACTTAAGATGCTTCAAGGGCTTTTGGAAAAAAAAAAAAAAACAAAAAAACAAAACAAAAAAAAAAAAAAACCAAAAAAAAAAAAAAACCCAAACAAACAAACAAACAAACAAATGTTCCCTTGGACTTAAATTGAACGTACTGAAAAGTTATGGATAATAAGGAAAAAATGGATCATGTTCTACCTGCATAGAAAGCATTTTGGAACAGCAGCCTATCCCCCCCACAAAAAGCCCTGTGGGTGTTACAGCTATGAAGACAGCATCCAATCTAAGTTGTTTAATCCCAGTTGTTTAAAATAAAGGCAACAGAGGAAAGTATTGGTTGTACCCTGTGTATCTGAGCCGGGCAACGTCTGTGCCTGTGACAACCCTGATATGTTGGGCTTTTTGAACTTCAGGCATCGGAGATCCTCCTGCCCGACCTTGGCAGCCCCCAGTGTTATCTACTGGGCCCCACCACACAATGGTTTACAAATAGCTTTTCCACATGGTCATAAGAGCAGCAATGGGAATAACAGGAAACCACCCAAACAAAAACATAACCCTCACCCTACCCAGACTTTGCTCCTCCGAGGTGCATCCATCTGCTCGCTGCCAGCAACGCTGCAGATAAGATTAGACCCTGCTGCTCAAACCTCCCGGTTTCCGTTCTGCTCACTCTTTTTCCATCCTAAAAAGGGGAGCTTATCTGCAGGTTTAGGAGGGCTTTGTACTGGAGGGCAAAGCAGCTGTCTGTCAACAAGGAAGGGTGACCCTCTGGAGAGACTCACGCTGAAGTCCCTGATTTTGGGTCTCAAATCATGAGCCTGCACTCCACCTCTGACGTGACCACCTTCGTGCACCACATCAACTGAGAAGGCAGCCGTGGTGGTAGAGCCTGCCAAAGGACACGACAAGAGTCAGGGGTAATCCTCCCTACTGAGAAGCTTCCAGGGAGACCTTAGGGACCCTTCCAGTACCTGCAGGGGCTACAAGAGAGCTGGAGAGAGGCTTTGGACAAGGGCAAGTAGAGATAGAACAAAAAAAGAATGGCTTTAACTGAAAAAAGGCAGGTTTCGATTAATTCTAAGGAAGAAATTCTTTTCTGTGAGGGTGCTGAGGGACTGAAACAGGTTGCCCAGAGAAACTCTGGCTGCCCCATCCCTGGAACTGTTCAAGGACAGGTTGGATGGGGCTTTGAGCAATCTGGTGTAGTGCAAGAACCTTTCTCTGGAAAAGGTGTGTGTGCGTGGAGTGTCACAGAACATGCAGGTGCATGTGAGCCACCAGGTAATATCACACCCCCTTCACGTTGCACTGGGGACACTCCCAGGGCACAGCAGGTTCTCCTTCCCACAGTGGCACTGCCTCTGTCTCCAGCAGTGTGGCAACACTGGCTGTGCTCAGTTACCAAAGTGTATCTTGAGTGCTGTAAATCCACACCCACGCAGACACACTCCCAAAGCCTGGGCTCAACGCCCAGCTCAAAGGATTTGAGCTCACTCTTGTTGCAGCTCAGTAAATTAAAATGTCACAGTTGTGCCTGCTCCCCATGTCGCTGCCTCAGCCATGGAGGCAATGGGTTCAGCCAGGCAGGCATCAAGGTCTCTGGAGCCACAGCACAGGGATACCCTTCCCATTTACTTCTGAGGACCAGGTGGAGTCAGGACTGTTGCTGTAGGTGCTCTCTGACCCCATAATTTGGAGTTATGGGCTGGCTCAGAGCACAGGACAGCAAGGTCTGAAAGTGATTTTTCTCAAATCATGTCCTTATTTGTTTTGTAGCAAGATATTATCTGGGAAAGGACTTTGGTTTTATACGGGACAGAGCTCAGCAGAGCAGGTGCTCCCAGAGGACAAACATTCACTGAGACCTTTGTGTTTGTAGCTGTTAAATGGATTATTGCACTGAGACCTGAAGAGCCCAGCTGAGCTCAGGATCCCACCATGCTGGGCATCCAAACTCAATAAAGGACAGACTCCAACCCTAAGGCTCTGGGGAGACCTCACTGCAACCTTCCAGTACCTAAAGGGGGCTTATAAAAAAAGAGAGAGAGACACTTCTTACATGGGCAGACAGTGATAGGACGAGGGGAAAGGTTTTAAACTAAAAAAGGAAAGACTTAGATCAGATGTTAGGAAGAAATTCTTCACTCAGAGGGTGGCAAGACACTGGATGGAACAGGTTACCCAGGGAAACTGTGGGTGCCTCATCCCTGGAAGTGTCCAAGGCCAGGTTGGACAGGACTTGGAGCAGCCTGGGCTAGTGGAAGATCAAAGATGATATCTGAGGTCCCTTCCAACCCAAACCATTTTAGGATCATGTGATCCATAGTCTTTCACATTTAGATAGAGGAGGAAAAAGAAAATGTGTGGGGAAAGATGCACAAAGAGATCAAATGAAGTGCTCAAGGTCATGTGAGAAGAGCATGGCCATCAGGGTTACAACTCAAATGTATTTTACCCTGCTACTTCACTCCTCCCACTGAAAATCTTATCACTGCTTGTGGGAGGGGGGTAATTTGGAAGGCCCACCCTTCATTTAATTAATTGTGATCATTACAAAAAAACCTGTGTAAATAGCACATTTCAACACACCATAAAACATAGCCCATGTTACTAATTTACCTGCAAGATTTACAAGACTGTGACGATCAGTGAAACATGAGAGAAGAATGTCAGAATATATGGAGAAGTATGTCATAAAAATACCAAATGAGAAGAAAACACAGAAGTAAACAGACACACACCCTGCCTGATCCCATTTTGACTGCACATTTGGGCTCCTGGTCCCAGTTACAGCGCCAAGCTGGGTGATGCTGGCACAGGATTGTTCTTCCTGGGCCGTAGAATGGTGATTGTCCTATCTGGACTTTTTACAATAGAGCAGATTCTGGGTTTCCAAGATAAGAATAAGAATAGGCTTTCCTTCCCAGAGACATCTCCTGCCAGCCCTTGGATTTCCACTTCTCTGCAGTTCTTTTTTAAGGCTTAAATGACAGTTTTCCCAGGGATTGAAGGCAGGGAAGTGTCCTGGCAGAGCCCAGACCAACAGCCCAAGTGCACAGACCACACCACAGACGCTCACACCGTGTCTCACACTTGAGCATTAGGGCTTGGGCACCTGAGTAACCTGAACAATTTGGGGAGGAAATGAGCCAGGCAGGGCTGCTGAGACCAGCACAGCCCACCCCACAACCATTTTAAGGAATAGCTCATGAGCTTGGGAAATGTGGCCATTCCTGACACGGCGGATTCCTCGCGGCTGCCTCCGGAGCTGACAGCATCCCTCAGTTTGTGTGTGACAGGAAGTATGAAGGATCTGGTCTCACTGCTCCCTTGCCTCCACACCACTCATAATGGTCCTGGTTCACCCCCCAGCACGTCTCACAAAGTGCCCCACTGCCCATGGCAAAGCAGGCTTTACTTACAGATCTGCGACTCTGGAGATCTGAGCACCTTCTTCGATTCCTGCCAGATGGTTTTGCAGTCCTCCTGAAGCTTATAAAACCTCTCCTTTCTCCAGGAGCTCGACTTCACTTTTAGCAGCTGGCTGCCCTTCAGGAGGAACTTCAGATCCTTGTCATCTTTGAGGCCTGTGGTGAAACAGGAGAGGTAATGTAAAAGGCAGCTCAAGAAATGATGCTCAAGGAGTCTTCCCTTCCATGGGACAATCCAGACAGACAGACAGAAAACTGCAGGGCAGACAGGCCTGAGGAGGACAGCTGAGAAGAGAGACCCAGAAATCAGTCCTCCACATCACACTTTATGCTCACAAAAGAGGCTGAAGCTTTGTACATTTCTTAGATTGAGTCTGAAGACTTTTGTATGGCAATTCTCATGATGTTTACAAACATAAAATACTTCATTCCCAACAAATATAGCCACTGTTAGGATGCAAAAACCACAATAAAACAAACGACAAAACCGTAGCATCAGAGTGAGGAAAGTCGCATAACTTGTAATTGGAATGCTGTCAGGAACTTTCAAGTGGTTTCAAATCTATTCTGCAACAAATTTCCTTTGTGGAAACAGGAATACACAAAGATATCACTCGTCCTTCTCTGGCAAGCAGCGCCTTCCTATCCACGTGGGAATTCTGCAGATCAGTGATATGAGGCTTAGGACAGGCAATTTTGGTGAAAGGCAGCAACCTATCAATGAGGTAACAGTAAGGCAGCAACCATGCTGTCCTCACTTCTCAACCACCCAAGAGGATCTTTATCTTTCTTACACTCCTGGGCCACTGCAATGTCAGGTAATAACAATCAGACTTTCTGGTTCCAGAAACTTCAGATTTCACAACTTAACCTAGATTCAGGAAGGCACTTAAGACATCCAGAGAGGCAAAAGGCACCTACAGAGGCTTTGAAAACACAGATTTGGCATTCTAGGCAGGTTTGAATGTCTCAGCAGTCTATGACTTCCACATACCTAAACACCTTGGAGAATCTGTCCCTCAAACCAACCATTAATTACAGATCTGGAGCGTGTGGGCTGAGGGGGGTGAGAGCATGACACGTGCTCTCTGTAATAGGCACCTTGCATCTCTCTGACACGGCATGAAAGGCTGGTTCAGAGCTGGTGAAACAGCATTTAACTCTCGTGCTGATCGTGTACATCACAGTTCAGCTGGATTTTTTTCTAACCCTAACACTGCAGGTAACCACTTGGCCACTTGCATCCACCCGACACATCAAGCAAAATTTCCCAGTGCTACCCAAAGATAATGTGGGGTGTCACAAAGCAGAAATCCATCCTAACTGATTTATGCAATGACTTTTCTATTGCAGTGTCCTCCTGTGACACAGGGTTGGTTCTTCCCTGGAAGACACATTTGCTTCGAATTTTCCTTTTTTTTAAACAGAGCAAGGCAATAAACTACCGAATTTTGGGCCTGCTTGAAAAATAAAACTCAGTATGAGACCCAAGTAGCCAAATTCCTGGAATCCTGATAATCTTCATACAGGAAACTGAAGTACCAGGTGCTGCAGAGCACCAAGGTGGGGCAAAAAGGCTGCACTGTGAGTTTGTAACTGGGATACAGTGGCCTGAAGAGAGCATTTTATGTTGCCAAAGCTTGAGATCTCCACCACAGATAAGTATGAGGGGTGTCCAGGGTTCACTTCATGAGCCACTCACACGCCTTTACTGGTTTTGGAGGTGCCAAGGATCATGCCCAGAGCTGAGCCTGGCCAAAGCATCCAGAGTTGAAAGCGTCACAGTGGGAACTGGAGATCCTGAACAGGTGGTTGTGGCCTCTCTTTTTCCTCTACATTAAATTAGCTATCTCATTAATTAAGTGTCTTCCCATGCTACAGCATCCCCTGGGCCTCTCAACTCCTGTCTGATCTGGCAGTTCCCAAGAGGAGGATTTGAATGCTTCCTCCTCTGGAAACCTCAGAAAAAAACTCATGGAGAGGAAAAAAAAAAAAAAAAAAGCTGTCTCCTGCACAGTTCAGAAGGATGAAAAGTCGATCCCATCTACAAAACCTGGGACAACATTCCCAGGGATTAACAAGAGGCCAGATCATCCAGAGGACAGACAGATACCACAACAGTTTCATGGAGTTGTGCTTCTGCTCTGAGGCAAAGGTCTTCCAAGTGCAGGGAAGAAGCCACAGACTCCAGCCTTGCTGACATCCCTGTGGCATTCCTCAAGGTTGCTGGAGGGGAAACTAACTTCTTCCTTCTCCCTGTTCACCCACACTACTGTTCTGGCTCCCAGACTCATCCCTTCTTTCTCTTCAGATCCCAGCCACACAGGGCATCATTATGGGAATAGGAGGACATGTCATCCTAGGGTGACATGGGGAGGGAAGCAGGAAAACCTCAATTCCTTTGGGTGCTCATGTCCATAAGTGTGCAATGAGAAATCCCTTTAACTGAGACGTGTTTTGTTCCTCAGACACCACGTGCAGCATCTGCGAGGTGTCCTGCTACCAGGACATCCCAAAGAGCTGCACCAGTGTAATAAAGACAAATCTGGATAGGCACAGGTGGTGGCCAAGGCAGATTCCTCTCCTCCAGGCTTAGACCACCTAGTTCAGACACAAGCTGGAGCTCAGAGCCCTTCATCCTGCTCACCTGCACAGTGTATTGGTGTGGGTCAAAACTCCCCTTCATCTTCCAAGGATCTAACTATGTGGTGGGAGCAGCCCTACCACTCATCCTTGGTTCTTGTGCCTGAGGACCAGGAAAGGTGGCATGATCAGCGAAGGAGGGCACTGCACTTGGCAAGAGCCAGAGGGAAGGATGAAGAGGGACAGTGCATGGTGAAGGCATGGCAAAGACAAAAGCTGGCTCAGTCAGGGGCAGTGAGAGAAGTCAGGGAGGGGAGGGAGACAAGCTTCTCCCTAGGAGGCAGCAGGTTAGGTCAGGAAAGGGCAAGAGGGTTAATCATGAATGTCTAACAGCTCTGACATCCCTTGGATGTGGAGTCCCTTCAGACAGAGAGCAGTCACCCAGAGCTGACCTCTGCCGGGGTGACCCCAAGTCCTGACTGGACCACCCAGAGGAAGAAGGGACATCCCCTTGGCCAGGTGTGCCCAGCCCGTGCCAGGCTGCTCTGGGTCTGTGCAGCAGCAGTTCAAGCTGACACAGCTGAATGGAGAGGAAACAGGGCCAGTGTTTCAGGCCCTGCCTCCTACACCCAACCAAGCAGTGCCACAGACTCTTTACCTGTCCTTGGGTGAGTCACTGCTGATGTCCTACCTACAGCAGCATTTTGTTAGGCCAGAGACAGAGCTTTAAGATGCTCTGATCTGCTGATACAGGAACCACAAACTCACCCCTGATGTGTCAGTGGGACATTACTCTCAGCTGGTCACCTGAACTGCTTTCCAGAAAAAAACCCTACTTTTTCCCAACAGAAACCTCATTTCAGGTTTTATGCCTGAACCAGCTCCTGAGGATTTCGGCCTAACAGCTCCACAGAGAATCATGGAATGGTTTGTACTGGAAGGGACCTTATAGGTCATCTAGTTCCAACCCTGCTGCCATGGGCAGAGACACCTTCTATGAGACCACGTTGCTCAAAGCCTGAAGCTGAGGAGTTCTGTGGTCCAGAGTTCCATCTCACAGCAATGGAAACTTGTATGAAAGAAACCAGAGTTCTTGTAAATATACATAATTTAAAAGGTAAAAAACTCTGTGCAGCAGGACAAGGATATTGATTTCCACCTATGGACCAACATCAGGCATGAGAAGCACAATCACCACACTGAAATACATGCCCGAATCCTGCCTGACACATGTGGCAAGACTGTGTCCTGTTTAGCATCCTCTGCAAAATACCAAATATACATTTGGCATGCAAAATTCTGGAACACTTTTCAAGGGTCAGGACCCCCCTCCTCACAAAACATCAATCACACTTTCTAAACACAGCATGCAGTGATGGTCAAAGGAAAAATCATGTTTGGCCAAGGTAAGAAGCACCTCAAGCACACACAGCACTGCAATAACCACGATGTTAATACACTGCACTAGGAAGCTTTAGACACTGAGACGTCAAAAATGTTAACCTTTGGCTTATCTAGCTCAGGTTTACAGCAAGCAGGAAGCACAATAAAACAAGAGCTGTCATGGCAGAAGCCAGGCTTTGAGTTCACTAAGGAGATGGTTAGGAGGACAGTGATCATCAAAATCGTTGCACTACTCACTCGCTAATCTGCTGATCTGACAGAACTTCATTACAGCTTCCATAAAACAAGCCTCCTCCCGCCTGGCCTCCCCCTCCCACCTGCTTACAGACCAGGCATAACTCAGGTTTGCTGGTTTACAAGGGCAGAAAGCCTTTTTGATAAAATCTAAAGAGCTCAGGTGGGTAAATGGCTGTTTCCCATTTCCACCTGCCCTTTGTATCCACGGAAATCAAGGGACTGGCATCCACTTGGGCTGCGTCTCCAGACTGCAGGAACCAGCAATGAGTTCATAGCCAGGCACAGAAGTTATGAAACTCCTGTTTCCTCTTTCATCTGGTGAATGCAAACTCTGAGTGGTTCCCTGGGCTCTTACAGCAACAGGCAACACACCCCTGAACAGTCCTAAAATCAGGCAGGAAAAGGGCACTGCCCTCCCCAAACCCCTTCGACCAGCGGCAGTTCAGAGAGCCCAGACACGGATTTGGGAACCGACCCTTTGCCAAAGATCTCCCACATTCTTTGATGCCTCCAACGAAGCGCTTTACACATCTGGCGTGTGGTTACACGCAAATGAAAGGAAAAGAAACCTCGGAAACTTAAAAATAACCCTGCAGTTGTCTTCAGGGTGGAGCACTGCCTCTGCACAAGGAAAAGAGGCAGAAAGGAAGCAGCTGCCAGCCCGGTGCCCAGGCTCTGGCCAACCTGTCCCTTACCCAGCCTGATGCCATTCAACGCGGCCACTCTACGGCTCTGCTCCAGTAGCATGTTTTCCTGGGATACGCTGCGCTTGGGCTGCCTTCGGATGCACTGCATGATCCAGCGTGGGGCTCAGGGAGAGGCGCGGGGTGCCGGGAAGGATGGGGGGCCACGCCACCCCTGCAGGGATCCCTGCTCATCCAGGAGCCTCCGGCGTGCGCGGTGTCGAACGGGGCTCCAAGGAGGGAGCGCAGGCAGTGGGAGAGCGGGAGCAGAGGAAGGCAGGGGAGGGCAGAGTCCGGCTGGGGGTGGGACTGGGGGAAGTTTCTCCTCCCGCTTTGCTCACCAGCACACGCTGGATGCAAACTCAAACCGAGGAGACCGCCGGCAGCTGCCCAGGTAGAAGGAACAAGTTTTCCAGCAGTCGTACGCCAGTGGGTTATTGCGCATCATTTCCAGAGGCCGGAGAAGTCCCAGATATTGTTTGTGAGTCCTAATCAGTGCCTTGGGTTTGTCAGCTTATCCTGCCCACGAACGCCTGGATCAGGGCGAGCTTGGCTCCACCCTTTCTCTTCTGTGCCGGCCTGCTCCGTGCTGTTCCCACTGACAGGGACTGAAGACGAAGCTAAAAACACTTCTGAGCCAGGGCAGATGTGGCCAAAAAGCTGCTCGGAAACTGTGTTTTAATGCCGTTCTTTTTCCACCTACAGAAGAGTATTTTCCTAAGAGTCCGGAGAGTGTCTTCTCTGCCACCGATTTCCTGTGTGACTTGGGTGAGTCACCCTGCATTTCTGCGTAGCTTTGGGTTTATTCTTGTAATTCAGATTTATCCTGCACTCCGGTACAAGAATAAGCCCCCTTAGGCATTTAACAAGTCACTGATTACACAAATCAGAGAATAATTCAAGGTGGAATGGATCTCTGAGGCTCTCCAGAGTCAACCACCCAACTCAAAGTGGGGTCACCTTCAAAGGTAGATTTGGTTGCTCACAGCCTTGTCCAGGTGAGTTTGGATATTTCTAAGAACAGAGACTCCACAGCCAATTAAGATACCTGTCCAAGAGCTTAGATGTTCTCAGTGAAGGATTTGTTCTTTATGACCAGTATAAATTTCCTTTTCTGAAACTCACAACCATTCCCCATTGTCCTGACAATGGCTGGGATTAAAATCCATCTCTTCCCTAGCCATGACCATTTCTGCAGTGACGAACAGCAGTTATGTACACACCTTGTCAGAGACTACTTTTTTGTCATTGCCTTTGTCAGCTGCTGTCCTGCCAGACAAGCAAGGGTAAGGGAAAGGGGTCAAAGTGGGGGGAATGTCCCTTGCTGCAGGACCAGCATATGCCCAAGAAGCTTGACATCAAACCACACATCACTGTTCCTGCTGCAAACCTAATCAAAGGCTCTCTCCATCACCAGCTCCTCATCATGTTCAATTCAGGTTTTAGAAACATCATCTCTGTTTCTGGTATCTGTCTATCCAGTCATCTTCCCCTTCTTCCTCTGCAGTCTGAAGGAAGCCCTACCAACCCCCACAGAGAAGCACAGAGTTATTTGGGTTATTTCACCAGCACAAGGACAAGGTCAGAGTCATTAATTGCTGCCATACACCACATGTAAGAAACTCTCTGGGGACAAGGCAGGGCACTGCATGGCCTCGAACAGCAATACCTCTAATAAAGCTTTATTTACACACAGCCACTGCAAATCACAGACAGGGAAGGAAAATAAAGGCCATTTCTGGAGGGGGCATTGCTGAACTTGTTAGCCAGGCAGGCAGTGGGTGTTTGAGGAAACACCTCCAGCCTTTGTGGGCCCTCTGCACATGCAGGGTCTGGATGTCAGAGCCATAATCTTCACAGCACTCCCTGGGAGCTTTGGTTTTGCCCTGCTGAGGGGGTGGGCACCGTGATGCAATGGCTAGATGATATTTATTAGCTAAGAATCTCTGAGCAATTCCCTTATTTTACATTGTACTGGAGAGGACTGATCTAATTAAAGGAGTAGGGAAGAGCCTCCCGTAATTGCCTTAGCAAAACAATTTGCTTCTACACACCAACTGTTCTGTCCAGCAGCAGAGTCCCAGAGGGATCGATCTGGGAGCACACAAAGCCCTTGTGCTTCATTTTCTCATTAATTTTTAATAGCAGTGCCAGTGACAGCCCTGCCTAAAGCTTTCCAGGCCCTCGGAGAACATTTTGCTGTGCTTATCCCTGAAGTTTGCTCACACACACAGCACAGGGTCAGCGTTCAGCTGAGTTTAGATACCTCTCCAGAACAGCAACGTGCGAGTTTCGTTGTCGTGAGGGCTTCAGAGGTGCAAGACACTTCGAATCAATTTGTTTTTAAAATGAAGACGAGATAATTGGGCCAGAAATTCCCTGCTTTGGGAAACAACAGAGCTGGGTGTACTGTGGTCTCGAGGTCATTTAAAGACAATGTCACATCTCACAGCAGAAGCCTGAAGGGTGACCCTGGGTTACACGGCACTGCGTGCTGGTGTTATGTGATGCTGCTGTCACACTCTGGTGCTGGAGGAAGTGGAAAAAATTCTCCAAGCCTTATTCACTGCAGGTAACACCTGAGTGGGTCGTGCAATTTTACCCACATGACCAATCCCACCTAAATAAGTGGCACTGGTCACATGAGTGAAGTTACTCATGTCCCTGTGGCCAGGATCGGGGCTGTGCTGATCATCCTATCGATTCCAGCCAGATTACTCACAGAGCAAGCAGAAATCGATGTGAATGAGGATGTCAGAACGTGGTCCCAAAGTTAACAAAGTGCTTGAATATCCAGGAAACAGGCACTTGAGATAGAGTGGCTGTAGAGTCTGGTAGGAAACGGGCAATGTGAAAACACTGTAATGCACAGGCTGCTCTTCAGATGATTTTCCAAAATGAATTAATCTCCATCATATCCTTATACAATGGACCTCAGGAAGCACTATTACCACTTCACAGAGAAAGGAGCAGGATGCTTTTTGATCTCTTTGGGGATGGACCTCCTCTCCTGTCACCATCACGTTTGGACAACACCAGAAGTGGTGCAACCCTAATTCTGATCATAGTCTCTTGACACCAGACTGACACAAACAACAAAACTCAGCTGCTGATTTGCCCAGACTTGCAATAATTTAGGACTGGAATGAAAATACCTGTGCTGGTGATGACCTCACCACTTCCCTGTCACGTCATGCACGTGATGCAAATTATTATGACCAGTAATGCCTATGGCAGCCACTTAACAAACAACAGATGTCATGCTAAGGAGAGATTTTCCCACTAAAGAGGCCAAAGGTTGTGCCTTGTTCTGTATTTGTTACCAAGAAATAAAAATTAGGTCTGTTTTACACGATGCTGTTCTTCCATGCTGAAGAACACAACAGCAAGGTTCCTTCCATGTCTGCAAGGTCCCACCTGCCCTGCCTTTCCCTCTGGAGTCCTTTCTGCCCTTCACCCATGTTGTCCCACATCCAACCCATGAAAACCTCCCTCTTCCCTCCTTCCTTGCTGCCCCCAGAACACCACTCGCTGCTCTCGGCTCTGTTCTCTTTGTCACGCCTCACAATCTCCAAGGACCCGGCCTTGCTGCTGGCACAGCTTCTCACCTCCAGGAAAATGCCAGTGGCTCCTCTACACCACCACTCCCCTTTCCTGTGGGGAAGGGGGGATCGTGGAGCAGGTGCTGGGACCGGACTCAGCGGTGCATCCCCGGCCAAAGGCGCTGCTGTGCCTGTTGACAGTGGGTGCATCTCCGGTGCATGTGGTATGTACCAAGTTCCACCTTGTGGTGACACTGAGAATGGGCTTCTCCATCAGCAAACCTCTCCCTTACACTGGCTTTTATTGCTGACACCCCTCCCAGGGTGCTTGAGAGGTCCTGCTGAGCCGGGCCAGAAACAGTGAATATGAAACCTTAGAACTTCATATAGGAGGAGTTCTCCCGAGTCTCACGTTCTGGTTGTCCTCCAAGTCACTGCCTAAAGACTCCCTGCATTGGCACACTGGCCAGGAGCTCTGTGATGGGCAGGTTTCTGGGGCACTGAGATCAGTGCTCTCACCCTGCCCAGTATTTCTCAGCCCCACTTTGTATCCTTTGTCTGTCTCACCTTGTCTGCGATGTCTCTGGGAGGAGAACGGTCCTTTCTCCAGCTCTGATGAGTCCATGCAGCCCATCTTCCCCCAAAACAGGCTGGCTATATCCAGGCTACCCCCTGGGAAAGACTGCAGGCTCATCACCCAGGTCATGCCATGCTGAATCAAAACCATGCTGGGGAATGTGTTGGAAGTTAAACAGTGCAGAGCCCTGGCCCTGGTTTGTATAAGCAAAGCCAGGCTGCCTGCCCAGACATTTCACAGACAGCTCAAATCGTGACCTTTATTCATGAATATCTTCATATATCTTCCTGCCAGTCTGGGCCACGCACAGGGAGCTTGGATCAGTGCATGGAACAGGCTGTGACCCATCAAAAGCTACTGCCCTGCACTCTTGCTGAAATCCAGGTAAAACACCCAACGAAAGTTCATCACATTCAGGAACCCAAAACCAGACTGAAGGTTTGGTTTGGTCCTTCCACCGGTCCCTCCATCAGGGTGTACACAGAGATTTTGGCTGCAGAGTGAGAGGCACTGAAACAAACACTGGCTTGCAGTAAATTATAGCTTTTCCAGTAGCTGGTGTGTAAAGAAAGTAGTGGAAAAGAAAGATATCAACTTGATGGATAGGACCAGGACCAACAGGGAGGAGCACTCGTGCAGTTTAGTTGCCTAACTCCCAAGTCATGTTTCTGGGCACATGCTGATGAAGATGTTCTCTCCATAAACCCAAAGTGAGTTGTAAGTGGGTCCCAGCTTCATTTTTTTTAAGGTCATTTAACGGTTTTTCACAATATTTTCTTCAGGAGATGAAATTCCTTCCATGCAAGTCATTCTCAACATTCTGTAGCAGGGCAAAATCCATGCAATAATTAAATTGCAAAACTGAATTGTGCAAAACCAGGAGGAATTTTTTCTTTTTTTTTTCTTTTTTTTTTCACCTAAGTGATTTATCTGGAATTCCTGTAACTCTGGCCAAAAACACTCCCTGAGATTTGTTGTGTGGTACCTCAATACAGGGTTTTAAATGTGCCATGTGAGGGGCAGCCCGAGATGTGAGAATTTCCCACACACACAGTGTCTAGGCTGGCTTATTTAAGGCATGGAGGTATCTCAAGTATCCTTTCATCAAGTTGGAAGAAACTCTGGCAAAATCTTCTCTACCCACATAAAGAAAAAAGGAAACCTCTGGGTTTGATCAAGGCCTGCAGCCTTCTGTTCTGGTGGGCTTGGCTGATCAGGACTGAGACCCTCCACCCATGGGAAGGACCTCAGAGACAAGACTGGAGGTCGGTCTCATGGTATTCAGATACCTACAGTGCTCTGAACAAGAGGCCAGGAGAAGACAAGGCACAATTTACCTGCCTAGATCCATAAAAGCCTAAAATTTCTTTCACGCACCTACGCTTAGCCAGCTGAATCCCACGCTGGGTGATCAAATCACCAAAGATTCATCTGCAGCTTTCCTTTTGAAAACACCTGTTCAGATATTTTGATCTTCCTCTAAAGAAAACTACACTTTGGTCCCAAATCATCAACAGCTTTGGCTCTCAGAGCTGCTTGTCCGGGCAGCTGAGTTTCCAGATCTTGCACAAATCATCTCTTTCCCACACACCTCTCCCTCTTGCTTTTCCCTGTGGTTGGGTCTATCCTTTCATCTCTGCTACCTGCAGCAGTTTTCCAAGTGCCTACATTTCCTTCTCCCTCCTCTTTCACTTCCTCATTAAAATCTACTTTTCCCCAAGCATCTTCTTTCCCTGACTCAGCTGCTTTTGGGCCAGGACTTGACACACTGGCAACAACCTCAGGAACAACTGTGGGCTTTTGTTTTAATGAAAGACATTGCTCAGACTGGAAATTTAGCAGGTTTTGTGTCAAGATAAAAAGGACAAAATTAGTTTTACTTGTCCTGTCTGAAAAAGAGACAAGTTGCCTGGGTAGTGCACTGAGAAGTGCCAGTATCCCAAATCCTCCTGGGGTACTGGGAACACCACGGCTCATAAAACTCCCACGTAGAGCATCAGCACATCCACAACCTGGATCAAAGGGGTGTGCTGGGAGCGTTTTGTTGGTAGCAAAGGAGATCAAAGTCACCAGCTGCTCCAGAGCACATCCCAGCTGATCCCAAGTCACATTATCTCCACTCGTGGTGGTTGAAGCCCAGAAGGAGCCTCCTCAGAGCTCCCAGCTCTGAAGGGCAGGTGGAGATGATTCATTTGGAAATTTCAATATAGACATTAATCCTGAGGACTTGCTGACAGAAGAAACAAGGAAATGGCCTGTTTTGTAGGATTTTACTAACTCCTCCCTGCTGATTCTCACCCTGGGCTGTGGCTGAGGGCATTCCCATACTGGGACTGTGGCATTCCCTACACAATGTCCACAGTGTCTTGTGTGAAACAGTCAGTGTATAAGAATAAGGCATAGTACAAATTGGCTATTCTATAATCTGTGCAAGCACAAGGGCTCCCAGCTCAGAAACAAACTAACTTCACAAGGCAAGAGAAAGATTATTAATAGCCCACATTAATTCTGACATGGTAAATACAGCTGTTGTTGTTTCTATGTTGGGGGAAAAAAAAAAAAAAAAAGAGGGAGAGAAACTGAAAGAAAGAATCTGAGTTTCAACGCACAGCCAGGGACAAAACATGTCTACAGCCCACAGTATCAGAAATTTCTTACAAACTACATAGCATGAGTCTGATCCTGCTAGCAAGTCCACATGTGAGCAAATCCTCTTGTCTAAGAGGTCTGGCATTTGGAGTGACTTTGGCACTTGTGTGTCTGTGTTATGTGTCAAGGAATTTCAGTAAATACTTTTTGAAATTCTTGGCCCTTTCAACATTTGTGTGTCTTTCTGCTTGCCACAAGAAAATAGATTAAGAGCCACTGAATTCCTCTCGGTCCCTACCCCCAGAAGACTAAATAATATTCTCTGAAAAATCACCTACAGGCCAGAATGGGAAATGTTTTAATAGTTCCAGATGTGTTTCTTCGCTTTCTTTCCCCAGTGGCTGAATAATGAATGAGATACCTACAAAAAGTATAACATTAACCTCTGGTTCACCTTCCTTCAGGATTTCCAGCATCTGGGAGAATCAGAGGGAAGATTTCTTGAGCCTGGGGGAATCTTTTCACGATTCTCCTGGAAGCACTAAATTGATTACGTGCAATCACTTATTGCTCTGTTTATTTTTGTTTATAGCTCATCTGTAGTAAGAAAAAACCTATTTCATGAAATAAAAATAAGTACTCCAGGCTTTTCCTGTTTCTGTGGGATCACAATAGCCCATTTCAATCTGTAGCTATCACAGCCCTGAGTTTTTTCTGCTCGTTAGAGTAAGTAAAACACAACGAAGGGGCAACAAAGCAATACATGAACAAAGCAATAGATGAGGGAATAAGGGGGGATATTTCATTACTCTGTCCATCAGGACAAGCCTCCCAGACTTGGTGTGATTGCATCGTCTTAAATCTCATTTGCTGGAAGGGCAGAGAGGATTTCTTCTTTTTTTAGAAACATTACTTATTTTGTACTTAATATTTACAGAGTCCTGGGGACAGACCCAGAGCCGAGGTGTTTATCCAGGCTCTGTTTTCTTCACCAGAGCCCACAAAGTTTACTGAGCAGAGCACCCATCCCGCTCTGTTTCACCAGAAAGGGGAGGAGATTTAGATCCACTTTTCTGAACTTGCAGACACTTACCCAGCCAAGACACCCTTCCTACCAACAGAGCTCGCCCTATTAACAGAGAAAAATCTGTCATCTCTCTCTGTAACAGCGAGTAAATGCTGCTTTACTTCCAAATGAGAGAATGGGGAGGCGAAGAGGGGAGGAGAAGAGAGGAGGGAAAATAAAGCTCTTGGACACGATAAGAGAGCTGAAACGCAAGAACGTTTGCCCAGACTTACCGTGGCAAGCGAGGAATGTGCCATTCGATTCCATGGCTGCAGAAGAAGCCGCCGAGCAGCGGCAGGAGGGGCTCCGGCGAGCAGCTGTGCCCAGAAGTTAGCGCCGGTGGCAGCCAGAGCTGCGAGGCTCCCGCCGCTCCCCGCTCCAGTAATCCCCACCGTCAGCTCCCTTCGGAGAGGCCTGCTCCTTCCCCTTGGCTGGAATTGCGTCTTCGCTGTGACTCCTCATTTATTTCTCTCCCGCATCCGCACGCCGCTGCCTTGCCCGGCGCGCCGACTGCGGCCAAGCGCCCGAGCCCCAGCGCTGGCCCTGGCTCCTCCCTGCTCCAGTCTGGCGTCTTCACCGCTGGCCCAACCTCCCGCTGCTGCTGCTACTGCTGCTGAACCCTCACAGCGATGCTTCTTTGCTTCTTTTCCTGCCGCTGCAACGTTTTCGTTCTCCTTTCCTTCCTGGCGCGGCTTCCAGAGGACACCGAGTGCTGCGGGTTCATCCTTGGTGGTCCCCAAGTCAAGGAAAGGGGCTTAAGCAGATGCCACAGACCAGAGTTTTAGGGCTAAAGAGCTTTTACATGCTGGTGGGGGTATAATTCTTTTCACAAGGGAAAAAAAAAAAAAAAACAAACAGGTCAGAACTTGCCAGTGTAGAAATAGAAGCTGTGACCACAAACACTTGCAAGGGAATGAGCTCAGGGCACAAGAAAAGTTATGAGCCTTGCTTTTGAGACAGTGAGACAGAAAAACTGGAGTTTCACTGGAGTTCTCACTGTCCTGAGGCTTTTACTGAGTGGAACTGATTTCCTCCACTCTGTCCCCTCCTCCTGAATTAGATATTTCTGAAGGGGAGAGAGATACTGCTGGCAAACAGGGAAAGAAAATGAATCCAGTGCGGGAAAATAAAGTTTCCCTCTACTTGAATGTTTATAGTTATTGTTTTGTTGTTTTGTTTATATACATTTCCGGTTATTTAGGTTTTCCTGATGCAAACACTTGATGGAGTTATTGGCAGATTCAGAGCCCTCACTCCTCAGCACCTGTAAAACCGGCAGCTCTGCTGCCGGAAGTGGAAAGTCCCTCTCTGATGGTGACAGATCTGGGAAATATGTGGTGAAAAATACTTTGGGACTAGGACAGTTTGTCCCTCCCTGCCAGGAACTGGGCTGTTCCTCTGAGAGCCCAAACCTTGCTCTCAGAGAGTTTTACAGTCCACAAATACAAGGCTGCTGCCACCACCCAAGGAAAAGTGCCCTAATACAGCAAAACTCCTTGTGTTAGTGCAGAACTCCTTGTGTTAATACAAAACTCCTTGTGTTAATACAAAACTAACAAAACCAAGCAAGTGAAGGAAAAAAGGAACTGAGATTTCACCCCATGACTCTTCTAAAGTCCACCCTTTTACCCCATGGCCACCAGCCTGGCATGAGGTGGGGAGGGAGAGTCATCTCCCACTAGACACTTTCCAAATGACCCAGAAAGGAACAGTTCCTTTTTCAAACCCACAGGCATTGACTGGCATGGGGCAAACTGTTTGGCAGCAAGGTTGGCTGCTGGCAGGCAGCACAGCAGCTGGAAGCACCCAAGAGATTCCTGGTACGGCCTTAAAGGCCTTGAGGCAGGGGGATCTTAGGAGGACACCTTCGTGACCTGTCACCCTTTCAGCTGATGGGGAAGAGCATCAGGAGCATGGAGGGAGTGTACAGGAAGGCTGGTGGATGAGCCAGCCAGACTGGAAACTCCAGTAAAGCTGAGGTGATGAGGACATGATGGCTTTCACAGAAGAGAAAAAGCAGAGAAGGGCAGTTTGAAAGTGGTGATGGGAAATGGCATTATAGGAACTCCTTCACTCTTCCCTGTGTCACACCAGTCCCATGAGGAGAGGCTGAGGGAGCTCTGGGGTTGTTTAGCCTGGAGGAGGCTCAGGGGAGACCTCATCACTCCCTACAACTCTCTGACAGGAGGTTGTAGCCAGGTGGGGGTCGGTCTCTTCTCCCAGGCAATCAGCAGTAGGACAAGAGGGCATGGGCTTAAGCTCTGCCAGGGGAGGTTTAGGTTGGATATTAGAAAGAAATTTTTTACAGAGAGAGTGATCAGGCATTGGAATGGGCTGCCCAGGGAGGTGGTGGATTCACCATCCCTGGAGGTTTTTAAGATGACACTAGAGGTGGCACTGAGTGCCATGGTCTGGGAACCACGGTGGGGTTGGATCAAGGGTTGGACTTGATGATCTTGGAGGTCTTTTACAACCCAGTTGACTCTGTGATTCTATGATTTCATCTCAGATTGCCCTCTGTTGAAGATGGACTGGCCAGTGTCCCTATGCCCTCTGTGGCAAAGAGGGAAGTCTAAGAGAGCTACATTAGCCCCCAAAATTATTCAGACCATGTTGTGGATAGAACCCCTTCACAGCAGTGCGGGGTGTGACAGCACCAGGACACGACCATCACCTTGTGATATGAAGAAGATCCCCCACATTTACCGCTTTAGGACAGCCCAGTGTGTCTTCTTGTGCTTCCTTCTTGCCATGCTGCCTTTTCCATGATCATAGCTGAAGTGGTAGCTGGAACCATAGAATCCTTGAGGCTGGAAAAGACCTCCAACGTCATCAAGTCCAACCATTAATCCACTACCACGTGTTTACCACTAAACCATATTCCCAAGTGCCACATCCAAATGGAGCATGTCAGGAGGCTTCACAAAACCTTGCCCAACTTTTCATTTTTCCCCTTTACATTTATTCTCCCTGATATTTTACTGAGGCCTAAAGCCAGGACACATCTTGATTAACCCACTTGCTCTCCAGCCACAGGGATGAGGTTGGAAGGAGTTAAATGTCAGGCAGGCTGGGTGAGGAGCCTCTGTAACACACCCTCCAACACAGATGTCCCTATGCAAAGGTGCCAAGATCATCTGGAGCCGTGCAAAGTCAAGGAGATCTCCCATTTCTCGCACCCCTACACTCCTTTGCATTCTCCTCCTTTGTTTTGCACACACAGCCCAGCCCAGGCAGCAAAGGGCATTTGCAGAGCTCAAAGCCAGGAGTGTTTGCAGGGCTCAGTCCCACAGTGAACCGTAAATCTCAGCAAACCGAAAGCAAAGCAGTTTACCTGCCTCCACTCCGAGGGCGTGACTCAAGTGTTGATTTAGTTGCACACAGTGGAAGGAGCAGCTTTTCATCTCAGAGGAATGCTACACCGCCCCAACACCGAGTCTTTCCAATGGAGAAGATGCCTCCTGGCTCCCTCTGCCCTTCAGACTCTCACACACACCCTCCTCACCCCACCGAAATGTTCCCAGACGCCTCTCCAGAGCGTGACAGCTTTGTTTGCTTTGCTAAAAGGACTCAGGGTTTCTGCCACAGTGTCACAGTGTAGGAATCATTTCGGGGTTACATGGCCAGCAGGGAGCTTTGGCAGCCACGTGGGGCTGTTTTTGTCAGCAGGAGAGTTACGGAAACCAGCACAAAAGAAAATGTCATATTAAATAGAGTCCATGTCAATGCAGAAGCGGGACTGGAATTCTCAAACACGTTAGTTATGGTCTGGCTGTTCACTGAAATGTTTGGGGGGTTTTATGTCTTTTCCCAGTCTGTTTACTCTTTAGATAGGGTGTGTTACAATCCTCAGAACATCGGGTGTCTCTACATCCAACTCTCATATAAATGGATTCATAGAATCCTGGAATGGCTTGGGTTGGAAGGGACCTTGAGGATCATCTACTTCCAACCCCACTGCCATGGGCAGGGACACCTTCCACGGGGCTAAATAAGTCAATAACAGATGGACAACAAAATGTAAAATTGTCAGCTGCCTTTTACACTTCGGGAACTGCTCAGGGCTCTCCCAGAGCAGCCCAGATATCCATGTGGGAGGCCAGCTCCAGCTGCCCTGGTGACTCACCTCCTGTAAAGGCATCATTACTCCTCGGTTATCAGTGCCCTCTTTCATTAGATGGACACAATTCTTGCTGCAAATACTCCCTGCCCAGGCAAGACCTGGGATTCCTAGGACTGACCCTGCCACTGAGGCTGCTCCACCCAATATTTACTTATCCGCAAATTTTCCCAGCACTCCCAGTGTTCCAGCAGCTGCTGGTCCTTCACCTGCAAGAAACATGCTGCAGTGTGGGGAAGAGCGGCCTCGTGGCTTTGGAAATCAAGGAGATACATTGGAAAAAGCTCAGGAATGGGATTTATGGCTGTCAAGAATAGTGAGATTATTGGGTCTGTGGGCCACTCACTGGACAGAGCAATTCACCAAAGTTTGTAAACTAGGCTGGAAGGGAATTAACAGCAGTATCACACAGCCCAGGGGATGGGAAGGGACAGCCAGAGGCCTTGTTTATCACCACGGACAGCTGTGCCAAAATCTCTTCAGACTAAATGAAGTTGCTGTCTACATCTGCATTTAAACCATTTATTGCAACAGTTCCTCCCACTCAGGAGAGCAGTGCATGGCCACAGGAAAAGGAAGCGACAGATTCTGGGATGTGTAAACCTGCTGCTGGCATAATCCTGTACCAGTCCCATTAAAATTAATGAGGTATTTCAGCTTGAGTAGAAGATAAATTCGACTTGCTAAGCCAGAAATATGCCTACCTGACTCAGTATATCTTAAGTATTAGGAAGGGTTTTCCCTCCACTTAGTAACCAAGAGCAGTTCTAACCACCAAATAAAGCAATCAAAGGAGTCATCTATTACTGTACAGTCACAATAAAGGCTTTAGAATTACCAGTTCAACAAATCTCATGTTGATTTCAGGCTGAAAAATTATATGAAAATGGAATAAAAAGCAAGATTATGCTCAAGATTTGGAAATAAAAGTCCTAGGTTCCCCTTCTTATTCTGAAAAGTTCATTATATCTCTTGGAATTTCAGTATAAAGGAGATAGTAAAATAATTTTATCTCAGTCCATTAGTGCTTGGCATTATTTAGACATTGCATTCAGTTTAGTCTTCAGACTAATTTTGTGCTGATTGTTTTATTTTATATTTGTTTGCCTCATTTCTGTCACTACAGTAGAGATTTATGAGCGTCTGTGAGTTGTTTTTGTGCATTTCTGTGCTTTAACAAATGTAGGTTTAAGTGAGCCCTCTAATGTTAAATTCCCTGACTTTAAATATTTTGATTTTGGGAGAATGAAAATATCTTTACCATAGAATTGTACAGAAAAGTACGTTTAGTCTAAAACACTTACAGCAAGATTTTCTAGGGAGAGAGGACCCCAGAGACTTCCTTTTAAAGCTATGAAAATCTCATCTATCAACAATGAATGAGAAGCCTAAAGAAAACATCGTGCCTACAACATTTCCTCATCTTCTCAGTCCAGCACCTCAGTAAACAGCACAGATCAGCCCCACAATAACCGTGATTTACAACTGTGTCAATGAATTAGTGAATCTGACCATTAATACGAAATTACTGTCGCATGAATGAGAAACAATCGCCTAATTGGGTAAACTAGTGATGTGCTAGACTCGCTGGTTTGAATACACTACGTGGAGTGATTGTCTCTGTTAGGAGAGAAGAACAGCAGGAGGCTGGTCCCAAGGTCCTGCCACTTTTATCCACTAATGGCTCCCTCTGATACGTGACAGGAGGAGAGGAAATGGCCTCAAGTTGCACCAGGGGAGGTTCAGATTAGATACTAGGAAAAATCTTGTTTTCTGAAAGGGTGGTCAGACATTGCAGCAGACTCCCCAGGGAAGTGGTGGAGTCAACATCCCTGGAAGTGTTAGAAAGGAGCATGGATGTGGCATCTGGAGACCTGGTTTAGTGGTGAACATTTCCAGCCTTCAAAGACCACAGTCACTAGGCCACCTCACCTGCTGCCAGGAACGCTTGACACGTGTCTCCTCCTTCTTGCACCGTTGCCTCTCTCCAGCCCACAGCACTGGGGGATACAGGTTAAGTGTGGAGGAGGGTTGATGATTAATGTCATAATGGTTCCTTTGAATATACTTCATCTGTCAGCTTAATTCTCTGCCACTGGGATAATCACAATAATTAGATGCAATTGTTCAGATCATTACCTAATTGCAGCTTTTTTTTTTCATTGTAGCCAATTGATATGACTTTTAAATGTGCAAAAAAAGATGGAAAGCCTGAATTACACCTATATTTTAGAAAGTCCTAGTAGATATAAGGATGCCCCACAAGTTTAGACTGCACATGAGGATCTTGTGATTCCAGAACGTGCAACACAGGTAATCAGGGGTGTTCCAAGCAAGGCATTTTTATTTCTGTTCCCAAAGAGTTCAAACTACACTTCACACAAGATCAGTGACATCAGACTTCCCTCCAGCCCCATCTGAACAAGTCATGCAGAGTATGAAAATGTTTTTAATTGCTAACATCTACAGAGCAGATGATTGTGAAGAAAGTATGTGAGGAATTCCTGTGTCTCCCAGGGTCCTAATGGACAGCCAGCATTTCTGGAGACAATTTATAATCAGCCATGATCTTTGAATAGCCAGACATGAGATGAAGAGAAGACACATACTGAAATTTAGGACCAAAAAAAAAAAGATCATACAGTCAGGGTGGCAATTTATTCCTAGATTAATTTTTTAATTAACATTTTTCCTAAATGAATAGAAGGATGAACTTGAAAAATCCCATCAAATGTCTTCAAAAAGAGTATTCATCACCTCTGATTTAGCTTCTTTCAGGATCTAGTTTCATTTCATGAGATTAAAGTTAGGAGCACAGTTCAATAAACTGTCAGTGAAGAGAGAGGAGCCTTTGAAAACAACGAAGAGGACCAAATTAAGATGCTGAAGCATCTCAAAATAGAGTAAATACCCTTCAGGGAGGCGGTGTTTTAAGTCTGAGATCACACACTACATCTTTATTGCAAAGGGAATACTGAACCTTTGCTTGAAGTGCACGGCAGAACTCAAGTTTATATATAAAGTTGCATCTGCCACTTCCAAAGTCATCCATTTATACTTCTGATCCAATCAAACACAGCCACATTTCTCTGGCTGGTGGTGTTATTTGGATTTTGGGAAAGAAAACACCAAGGGGATATCAGGGTGTGGAAAGAGTAATAGAAGTTGCCCATTAAGGAAGTGTTTTATTGGGTTTTGGTGCCTCCTCATCAGTTTTGCAAGCCTGGTGCAGCCAAAGCAGAAAGGTTGAATGAGTCATTTCCTTCCTGCTCCTGCTGTCGGGCACCTCAACCAGCAGAGCCTTCACACAGATGTGAACCCCCCTCGGGCTGCAGGAGACCTGGTTTGTGCAACTGCGCACGGACGTGCCCGTGGGAACAATTCCCGGAAACTCAAATGCGGAGCTGTGTGATTTCTATTAATACTGCTGGTGGGATCCCTGCTCTGAGCTCGTGGGCTGCACAAGAACCAGAAAATACAGCTCTGAAACTGCTTTGCCCTTGGGTTTGTGGCATCTCAGGCACTCCCTAAGCTCCTCAGGCCTCCCCTCATCCACCTAGTCCAAATTATGCTGTCAGCTACCCTTGTGCCCAACATGTGAGCCTTGAACCCTGAAAACTTCACTCTCCTCACTCTCGGTGGAGCAGAAGGTGGGAAATCCCCTTGGACATGTATTTTGCTACAGAAATAGCTGACACACTCCTGCTTTTACTGGTGGTGGATCTTCTTTAGATGAAAGGTAAGAAAGGCTGCTCTGCCAAAACAAAAGGCAACCCAACAAACCAGCTTTGGCTGCTTAAAGAACAGATTCACTTGAAAGTGTTGCAACCACGTGGAATCTCAGCACACAAACACACCAGCAGGACATGATGGGACGTGCTCTCACTGCTTAATGCCTTGTATTCTTCAACTCCAACGAGGATGAAGACCTGATGCTTTTAATTCCAAGGTGCCAGCTGCAGCTCAGGGTAAAATGAACTTTCGAAGCGTTTTCACACTTTCTGATGCATTGAGGATAATTCTGTGATGATGCAGACGTGCAATTTTTTAAGGCCAAGTGCAATTAAAAGAAGAATTCACCTGTTCTGCTGAATATGAAAAAAAAAAAAAATAATGGGGGAACCCTCAAATGCAGGCATTTCTTCTTGTGTGAGGTAATTGAATGTTTCCAGGTCAAAATTAACACTGTAATGGATTCCATGCTACAGTGTAGCACTTTAGGTCATACTTTGATGGCTAATTTGTCACAGATTGATCTGTCTGGGTGCTCCAGAGGGATGAACAGTGCTGCTTCTTGAACTCAACAATTGTAAAAACAGTACTTGGCTGCCTAAACACAGCAGTCTCCATGTCATTTCAAGTGCTGCAGTGCATCCCTGCTGGCCACCTGCTTCTGCTTCAGAAGGCTGTCAGTCCCTGCAGATCCTACACCAACATCCTCCAGACCCTGGCAAGTGTATTCTGTGTCCTTGGGCATCTTACATGACATGGAGGCAACTGTGGGCAATACTGTCCCAAGAGCAAAACCTTCCCTTGGGAGACCTTTCCCTGCTCAGATCCCTAAGGAAACCCCTGTGTGTGTTAGAAATGTTAAAAGATCATCGAAGCAGCTCCTGGAATAGCCTGCCTAGGGATATGTTATGATGCAAACACAAGTAATCAGCTTCCCAGAAGGGTTATGAGGGGTGGGTCACAGCAGGGCACAACGGGGAGAAAACCAGTCATTCTGGGACCTCCACACCTGGGCCATTCCTTGTCTCAGTGCCTTTGGTGAAGGCCATATGGATGGCAATAACTGAAGGTAAAGGGAAACAACAGATCCCCAGTTTTGTAGGCAGGTACCAGTTCCTCTGGCTGGTGAACGGAGCTGCCTCCTCTCTGTCTTTGATCCACTGCAGGGCTCACATGGAAAAGCACATGCAAGCAGGATGGTTTGGCTGAGCCAGCCTTATCTTTCCCTACCAGCAAAAATGAAATAATATGCTGGGAAACAGAGGTGATAACACAGCTGTACATTTTGCTGATGACAGACTCTGCATGCCCTCGGGACATCACCACCTCTTGCACTCTCCCATCCCAGTAGGATGGATTTTCTCTCACACTGAGTTATCTTGACTCCTACAGACACTATTTCCAGGGAGATTCATCCTAGTCTGCAGCGAGAATCAGAAATGAGACCAGGCCATCTTTAGGAAACCTAAATCATTTCCTTTTCATTCCTATCACCAGGGCCAGGTTGCAACAGCCACATGCCCTCTCCTTGTCCTCTCCTTGCACTCCAGCTCTTTGCAGCAGAGGAAAATCTGCTGCCTGTGATTAATTTACTTATGTCCCATCCTACCCTTGCAAGGGCTTTTGGAGGTAGCTCTAGCACTCCATGTTCTCCCCAGGTGAACAATCTCTTTGAGATGATCTTTTGGGATAGGCCAGGTTGGATGGGGCTTGGAGCAACCAGGTCCAGTCAGTGGCATCCCTGCCCATGGCAGGGGGGTTGGAACTAAAATATCTCCAAGTTCCCTTCCAACCCAAACCATGGTATGATGCCATGATTCTATGACTAAAGGAAGATGTTCTTGGTCAGCTCTGCAGTCCTAACTCAGCTGGCCTTCTGGTTCATTTGTCTGTGCCCAAGTTCCTGAGGATGAAGGGATAAAAATCCATTTAAACCCACCCCATTCATCACCCTGAAACAACATAGCCAGGAAAGATATTGTTTGGAGCTTGGCCTAAAGTGGCAGTTTTCAGGGAGGTGAAAATAAATCAAAGTAAAAAAGCACTTCTCCTGGGGGTGTTTGGATTCCTTTTTTCTTCTGAATTAGGAGGCACTCCCTCATTGCTCTGCACCACACAGGAGGCAGATGGTGGGTCTTTTCCATCTTCCATCTTCTACTCTGAATATTCAGACTTTGCCCCTTCCTTTTCCAGTCAAAAGTGCCTTGGCTCAGCACATCCTCACATTAGAGACCTGTGGAGCACAGACAGGCGTGGAAGGATGATTTGCATTTTTCTCTTTAACTATTTCACCTGGCACACAAAACAGGAGAACAGAGGAGCATCTGAAAACGTCTTGTGTCTGAAAGTTTGATGACAGGAGGCTGAGAAAAAACTTATCAGATAAAGGTAAGAAAAAAGGAGTTTAATTTCTTTTGCTCAAGATTACAAGGCAAGGAGGGAAAATCTGTTAAAGGCACTGGGACAGCCAAAAAAAACAAGCCCATGCCATGGTTCTCTGGTAGACATGGCTTGGCTGAATGAGCCCAAACAGGTAAATCACAAGGGCTAAAAAGTAAGTAGTAGGGTGATCTCAGACAGGAGCTCCCAAGGGTGGGGAGAGAAGCAGAAGGAATAAAGCAAAAATTTCTCCTCTTCCAAGATTTTTTTTTTTTTTTTGCATTTATAGAAATCTTGGCTGCTGAGCTTCCAAAAGAACTGAAAACCAGAAGGGAAGAGAAAACCATATTTCCTACTAAAAAGTGTCAATCAGTGGGTTATTCCCAGCAGAATAAATTAGCTGTAGTGGAATTCTGCCATGCCATGCCAGATTGCTTCCAGGACAGAAGAAGCTCACACAAACCTGGTCCATGCATATATACATATACATATATATATATATGCAAACCTGGAATCTGCAGTGTAGGTCTGGGGTACAGATATCTTCTCAGTGATGCTCCTGAAGGGCAGGTGAACACTATTGAGCGTCAATTAAATAATTTTGTTACTGAAAAGTCCTTAAGACCTGCAGAAATGAAGCCTTTGGTCCATCACCATGTAGGTGATGTGCCAAGAAATGGATTTTCAGCAAAACTAGCACTGAGTAGAGCCTTTACGACCACAGGGAAAAATATTCTGGAGTGTGAAAATGTTAACCTTATTTGTTAATTTGGGGGACAAAGGCACATCCATAAGCAGAAACCATGGGGTGTGAATGCAACTAGAAGACACTTTCCTTGTAAACTTTCACAGATTCCTTACAAACAATTGGTGGGACCCCAGTGAGTCACAGAGCACAGAATGAAAACCACCAGTTTTAACAGAACACGTTACTGGGTGAGCTGTTTTGGGGCTAAAGGCGTAGCTTTTGACAAAAGGAGGTCAGGCTCTGTAATCCAGTAACCCTCTCTGACCCAGGAACAGGTGAGTGGAGCAGGAGCCCCTTGTTCTGCTCTGGCTGAGAGTTCCAGTGTCACACCTGCACTGTGCTCTCCAGCTGGATCCCTGTGTGGAGGGATAGCCTGGAGGATCTCTGGATCCCTGTGTGGAGGGATATCACTGAGGATTTCTGGATCCCTATGTGGAGGCAGAGCCCATTTCCAGTTTAATTCGAGAGTGATGTATCTGCTGTCGGAAAGGAATGACTGGCCCCCTTGTGAATGCATTTTCCACATGCTTCTCCTGCTTGCTGGGTGTGTCTGCTTTGTGAATCCCATGTGGCCTGAGTGAAATTCCAGTGTGAGTATTTCAGGCTATACCCACTGACATGTTTTGGTGAGGGATAGACTTGTAGGGACAGGAAACAAAGAAACATTTGAAGTCAGGAAGTGTAAACTGGAAGCAAGTGAAATGGTTGACTCACGTCAGGAGAGAGTCACAAGATAACCCCACACATGTTAAGAGAGAAAATAATGAGGAATATCCAGGTGGAACTGCCAGACACAGATTATTCCAAACTATCTTCAGGAGGATTGGAGACAATCACAGTACAGCCAGCAAGGTGAGAGCTGTAAGAGATGGATGGTTTTTGAACTAACCAGGACATCTGAAATAAAAACCAACTCTGGCAGGCGAGGGAAGCGGTGAAGTGGGAGAAGCCAGCTTGCAGAAACTCAGCTGCTTGGCGTTTTTCACCTGAACCTGAAAGGTTATTTCTCCATTTTCCAAATTTTGCTTGGGTTTTAAAGTCATTCTGTGGGTGTCGTTTTTAGCTCTTCTTCAAGGGACACCTGGTAACCCCCCAGAGGAGACCCGCATTCCAGTCATACCTGTTTGGCTGCATCTGCAATAATTACAGGATAATGGATAGTTTTGCCAGTGTAGTGAACGAAAACACTTTACCTAATGCACTGGCAAGAGAATATGCTCGATTGCGTAGATGTAAATATTTATACCTGCTCAGTTACCCGATCAAAACAAAGATTCAATACAATGTTTGTTTTGAAAGGCTTTCCTGAAAACACGGAAACCTCAACAGGACCGCTGGAGGGCAGCAACGTCAAAGTGAATCATCCATCAGCCTGCTTTTGGGAATTGCTTCGTGAAACACCCCCCCCCCAAAAAAAAAAAAAAAAAAAACCTTAGAAAAAAATAGAAATAATTAGAAATCATTTTCTGCTGCCCAGATACAGGTACGTAAAACACTGCAATTCTGGAGTAAAAGACAGCGCTGCAGTATCAGTTCCCTTGCTTTCCTGCATCCTCAAGAGTGCCACCTGAATTCTGCAGGACTTGTCCTGTTGTCAGGAAATGCTAAAAATACCCAAAAAGATCCGGAGTCTTGATGCATTCTGAACCCTATGGATTTATGTTTTTCACAAAATCAATGTATAATCTAAGACTATTTTGTATATATTTTATATAGATAGATAGATATAAAATTTGGATTATATTTACATTTAAGATATGTATAGGTGCGTTTTTCCAAATTAATCCAGTCTGTTGAATTAATACAGTGGGGCGTCACGTTCAGCAGAATTTTTACCCTTTATTTATATTTTTAAGAGCCTCCTAAATTTCATCATTTCAAAGAAACCTTTCAAATATCAAGTGAGTAGAATCCCTTTAGTGAGTTCTCCCTCTGTAAAAAGAAGTCCACTGGCATTAGTGAAGATTTTGAGGTGACCATGATGATAAATGTATGAACTTTTAAGCAAGATGGTTTTATTAAGTGAAAAAGCATTATTATTGCTCCAGTATTTACACATTTAAGAAATACATGCTGACAATAATTTAAGATTATAGTTAGGCAAACACAGTTGTCCACTGGAATAAATACATAAAGCAATATACTGGCTGACTTACAGACCCAGGATATAACATCCATTTGTATTTTTGATAAAAGAGGAGCAAGGTAAATAAAACTGTATGGAGTTTGATGGTTTTGTAAAAAATATAAGATACAGTCCCACTCAGCAATGTAGTTATGTACACATCATCTCTTACTAAGCAACTGTTGGTATTCAAATTACAACTGGCTATTTTATATACAAAAATGTTCTGTTAATATCAGTCATGTATGTAGGATAAAGTTTCTGTTTGGAGTGGGTTTTTTTTCCCATTTCCTGCACTCATGAGTTTCTCTTCAGCCTTTGGAACTTAAATATCTTATACTGGTGATAAAGAGGATGATATATATGCAAACTGTTCTTAATGTTCATCATATTTATATGGAAATGTGTGTGTATATTTATATATGAATTAAACAGCTTTACACAAGGAACAGTGGCATTTAATTTTCAAGTTTATCTGAGTAAATGATAATGGCATGAAAATGGAAATGTAAGGAAGATTACATCAGTGTCATATGGGAAATAATTGTGTATTGCTCTGGCCCCAGTGTTGAAGCCCTCCCTTCTGATCCTGCAGTTGGCTACTGGGCAGATGGATCTCACCTGCACTTCCAGATTTCATGGACTGCAGTTTGAAAAAGAAAACCGAGCTTCTAAAGTGAGATGATGTGCTTGGCAAGTTACTGAAAGACAGTAAAGATGAAAGTACAGAAAGTTTTTTCCACAGTCAGTTTTCGTGTGCATGTATATACTATTTTAAACAAAAACATCTGCTTTACTGTCACCATTTTAAAGGCTGGAAAAGAATTCCTTTTTAAAATGCTGGCTTTTATTAACATTCCAGTTAGCAAACATATGTTATAATCGACTGTAATACCACATGATGAGAAAAGTTGGAATTCTGATATGGAAATGTGGTAAGATGTGGATGCTTCAGCCTAATTTTAAAGGGAAGGACACATCTATGAGCCTGCATAGGGAAAAAAAAAAAAAAAAAAGCTGTTTAAAATCACAAGTTTGATGAGGGGCAGCTGAGGGAGTTGTTTAGCCTGGAGAAAAGGAAGCTCAGGGGGGACCTTCTTGCTCTCTGCAGCTGCCTGAAAGGAGTGTGTAGCCAGGTGGGGTTCAATCTCTTCTCACAGATAACAAGTGACAGGATCAGAAGAAATGGCCTTGAGTTGCACCAGGAGACATTTAGGCTGAATATTAGGAAAAATTTGTTAGCTGAAAGGGTTGTCAGGCACAGGAACAGGCTGCCCAGAGAAATGGTGGAGTCACAATCCCTGGAAGTGTTCAAAAGGTGTGTGGATGTGGCACTTGGGGACACTAAAGTGGCAGTGCTGGTTCAATGGTTGGAGTCAATGATCTTAGAGTTCTTTTCTAGCCTCAGTGATTCTATGACAGCAGTGAACCTTTTCTGTTGGAAAACACAGGTACCTGGTCCTACCCGTGTCAGACATCTGCGAATTCTCTGCCTTAGCCTTTGGAACGGGATAGTGGCAGATTTGCCAAGCTTTCCCTTGGCCAAGCTTCCTTTTTTTTTTTTTTTTTTTTTTTTTTTTTTTTTTTACAAGGAAACTAAAAACACACAGTGCCTCTGTGTCTAATTTGTATTCTTACTCCAAACACAGACTCTGGGGAGCTCGAAAGATTGTGATGCCCTGTAGTCTTCTCAAGCCCTGGTGCCTGCAAACACCACTTGAATTTCAGCCCCCACGGCTGCTGTGGGGTTTGCAACCCCAGCCTTTGGCTTATCTGATGGTGAAATAACACCTGTTGGTTAATTATAATGATTTTGCAATTTATTTTTTTTTTTTCCCATGAGGGCTGTTACACTGCCAACCTCCACTTCCAATCTCTGCAAACCCCGATGGAGCCCGATGATCCTGACAGCGATGGGGAAGCACCAGGGGCTGCAGTGCGGTGCCTTCAATCTGAGCAAAAAAAAAAAAAAAAAAAAAAAAAAAAAAAGAGTGGAAGGGAGGAAAAAGCAAGAAAGAGGGAAAAAAAAAAAAAAAAAAAGAAGAAGAAAGAAAAAAAAAGGCAGCAGGACAAGGAGAAAATCTACACCAGTATGGTTTCTATGGCAAATATCACCTGTTTCAGCGGCTGTTGTTAGCAACCAGCGTACACAGCCAGGGCGCCGCAGGCAGAGGGGGGAGATGGATGAGTTTGGGGCTGCTGATGAATATTTCCATCTCCCAGCCCGGCTCCAGCGGTAGGGATGAGCCCTTGCTCCTCGTGCCGCGTGAGGAGAAACAGAAGAGGATTTGGCTTCTTCCCTCGCCTCCAACCCACCACCTGCACAGCCAGCCCCCCCCATATACCCTCACAACGCCCCGGAGAAGCACGAATCCCCTCCCCACCTTTCAAGCCAGCGTTTTATTTCGTTTCGTATCAAGGCTCCCCGTCCTTAAAAGTTCACTAAAAAGTGCATGGCAAGGGGGAGGCGGAGTAGAGGAGCCGCGGGGTGCCTCCTTCAGCCACCCAGAGGGCCGGCTGGAGGCTGTGAGGGGCGATGGCGCCCGGGGAAAGGGGAAGGGGTGCGGCCGCCATTACCGTGCCCGGCCGTGCCCTGCCCGCCTGCACCGTCACTCGGCAACGGCGGCGGCACCGGAGGGGAGGCCGGGCTGGCCATGGCTGAGGGGAGCCCCAGTCCCGGCTCACAGGATTCCAGCGCCGGGCTGGATATGGCTGAGGGGAGCCCCAGCCTCGGTTCGCAGGACATGGCTGAGGGGAGCCCCAGCCCCGGCTCACAGGACATGGCTGAGGGGAGCCCCGGCCCCGGCTCACAGGACATGGCTGAGGGGAGCCCCGGCCCCGGCTCGCAGGATTGCAGTGCTGGGTTGGCCACGGCCGTGGGGAGCCCCAAAGCCAGCTCGCAGGTAACGCAGCACGGGCCCAAAAAAGCATCACACCCCTGAACGCGGACCCTGCAAACAAAGCCTCACACACACACACACGTGTGCGCACACAAACACAGACCCGCCCTGTGCACACACATGCACTGTCCTGCATGCACACTGCACACAGCCTGACACACCTTCCCATCTTATCTAAGGCTTTAAGCACTAAACATCCTCGTTTTTCTCTCCCCAGGACATCTCCCACGTGCTGGCCAGAGCTTTTGGGGACCTGTGCACCGGAGATATTTTTGGGGTGGACATGGAGGAAGTTGGGATTGAGTCACAAGAAGGAGACAGTGCTGATCATGAGCGTTTCACACATGAGCTGGAGCAGGTACGAGTCCAAACCAAGTCAGAGTTTGGAATTCTTTAACTGCTACTTTGTAATTTCTTTATCCTCTGTAAAATAAAATAAAAAGGCAGGTGTTGATGTTAAAAATTACTTTTTAGTGGAAATTCACTCGAGAACAGTTTCCCACAGAACCTTTCCTATAAATTAATATTCACACGATCCTTCATGATATTCTTGTCTCTGGACAGCTTTTCAGACACCATACAACCAGTAAAACCAGTAGCCCTTTAAATGCCTGTTGAACTAGTTGACAACTTACCCTGTACCTCCTGGTAAGTGTCCCGGATTTCCCATCTTCTCACTCCTCCAACAGCTGTTGTCAGAGTATAAAAGTAGAGGCTGTTGCTGAATGATTTGAGCAAGAGGTATTTTTTCCCATTTTCTGTCATCATACCCTCACAAAGGTTATCAGAGATGAAAAATCTGAAGTTTTATATGTCTCCTGAGTAATTTAATAGTATGTCAATGGACACAGAGTGTTTTGAGTAATATATGTAAGTACTTCTGCAATGGACTGCTTGGATAGGAATAATTTCAACAGTGTCATGTATCTTACTGCTGGACTGGTCACTCAACACTCTCTCCATCAGAAAAGAAAATTAAAAAAAGACAAACAGGCACTTTTAGGGCACAGTCCATCTGATCCATTTTAGTTATCAACTTTGGCGTGGGGTGGAATTGTATTCTGGGTTCCACTGATAGTAGAGGAATCCCAGAATGAGCAGGAGAAGATGAAGCATCTCATTTTAATTGAGATATATCCTATCCTTTCTATTAAAGAAGTTAAAAAGGATTATGTAATGGAAATAAAAGATATTTAATAGAATTATTTAATTCTGGAAGTGTTCAAGGCCAGGTAGGGAGGGACTTGGAGCAGCCTGGTCTAATGGAAGGTGCCCCTACCCATGGCAGAGGTTTGGAACAAGAGGATCTTTAAGGTCCCTTCCAACCCAAATCACTCTGTGATTCTGTGAGTCTGTGATGTAATTCTATTAAATGAGCCGAAATGTTAAACCTTTTCACATCAAAGTTGTAAAGCCTTGTTACATCTCAGTCAGGCTGCAGGTGCTTTTGAGATCAGTGTCTCTATCAGTTTGTCTTGCTGGTGGTTTTGTGAGTCTCTGTGCCTTTGCTGAATTCTCTCTTTAACTTGCATAGAGAGCTCTTTGAGGCAGGATTTTTTCTTTTTAAGTTGTGCTTGGAAAGCGCTTGCCATGCTGGGCAGAGGGATCCAAAATACATCAGGAGGAGTGAAGCATCGTTGTTGGGATATTCTTGAGTTTTTGAAACCTTCTTAATAGCTAGAAAGGAATCCCAGAATCATAAAATCACAGACTGGTTTGGGACCTTAAAGATCATCTCATTCCACCTGCCCTGCCATGGACAGGGGCACCTCCAACTAGAGCGAGTGGTTCCAAGCCCTGTCCAACCTGGCCTTTACATTCACTAGGAACATCCACTTTAATTTAATTCCTACACTCACAGGCAAAATACAGTGCAGCAGCTACTGTTTCCCACAGAAAGTAAAATAGATTTTTCTTGTCCTGGGAGCGTGTCCTCAACTTCCACACATTTTTCTTGGGCAATGCTTCTGACCCAGACAGGAATGACAGTGTTTTAGCAGGCCGGTTTATGCTTGTAAAGTGATGATGTTTTACCGAACTCTCTCTGTTTACGCATCAAAAGACAGATGGAAAACATTTAACTCTAACAGCTCAAACTTCTCTGTGTTCACCCATGCCCGTGGCAGCTCCTTGCTGAGTGTAAGAGCCGACTGACAGAGGCTGACAAAGCAGAAGAGAAGATCATTCAGGCCCGGATCCAAGCAAAAGCTGAAGATGAAAGGATCCTAAACCTGATGAAGGCAGAGGCAGGGGAAGATTTCCACAAAATGGGACTGCCACCAGGTGAGGGTTCTGGAATGCCTTTCCCCAGTACATGCTTAGGGTGTATCTTAAGGGGCTAATAGTTTGCTTTTTTTGAATGACTTTTGCTCGTTTGCTTTGCTGTTGCAGTGGCATCCTCTTTTAGGTGGACTGTGGATACTGCACTTCTCAGAAAAAATAATTTAATCTGCCCTGATGATTACATCACTGAGAAATTGCCTCTTACTAAAGCACCAAAAGGTAACTTTTAAAGCAGAAAGAAATTTAGACTTTTTAGAACACTCTGTAATTGAAGCACTGGAGGATGTAGCAGATCTGAGTATATTTTTATTTTTTTATATATACTTTTTTTTTTCTGCCAAAGCAGAAGGGACTCCAGTAATTTAAGTATAAAATTCCACTAAAGGCACATTCTCAAAATATAATTGACAAATTCAAAATTGCTGAGTTTACATTTGCTTAAATATGATATTTAATGCTGGTTGCAGATTTGTTTACAGTTCTTTCCATCTGACACAAAAACTGTATTAGTGAGTATCTGCCTGTATCTGATTTCATTAACACAAAGCTGCAACTACATCTTGTATACACAGAAGGGAAGTGGTTGCATTAAAGTAAAAGCTATTTTCAGTGAAATTAAATCATATTCTTTATTTTGGGTTTAAAATTTTCCAGTTCTGGAGTTATATCAGTTTTATTTGCTAATCAAGGTCAGCAAGAAAAATCTTTTGGACAATGTCAAGATTTCTTTACTTCTTTTATTCCTGTGAGTGAAAGGTTTTAATATCACCAGGTTTTTCAATCAAATCAAAACAAACATTTCTGAGTTATCAAGTCAATCACAAATTCCAAGACTTGCTTTTCTTTTTTTTTTTTTTTTTCAATGGTAATTCCAAACAAAGCTAAAAATCTCACATCTCAGATTTTCCTGTGAGGTGTCAATTTTGTTGTCCAGCTATAGGAACATGGGACTAGATGGTGCGTCCTATTTTTGTCAGTTTTCTCTCATAAGTCCATCATACAGATCTTTTTGTAAACTGAACAGGGCATTCTATGTCCCACTCACTTGCACGGTTAACAAGTAATTTATCTTTCTGTGTACATAGCTTCTTTAATTAGTATTTCCAAAAGCTTTCTTGTTAAATCACTGAACTTTGCTTGTGCAAAATAACTTAGAAAGGTGAATTAAATTCTAGAGGACTTATAGCGTATTTTTACCATCAACAAGGCTTACAATAAATTCATACACCTATGGTTAGACCAAGTGCTTATCATTTCTCTTATAGAATTAATTTCTTCTTTGAACTGCAGGAAAATCAAAACCTGGATACTTGAAAGAGACATTTCTTTGTAAGCAGCGTGCTCCTTTTCCACTGGACCACGTTGTGTACCTATCTCCTAATGGGACAAGTGTATCTTCAACTCTGCCCTCAACTCCAGACTCCACCCACTACACTAAAAAAAGAAGCAAGGTACATTTTACAAGTGTATTTGTTTTAGTCTGTCAGAACTGCAAGGCTTGTTGCTGTTCCTGTAACAAAGGGGGAATATCAATCCATTGTAGATTTGGCTCCAGTCCTCAATGTATTTGATCTGATAAAAAAAAATGAGACATACCTTATTTATGTATTAATTTTTATTACTGCATAGCTTTCATTGCAGATGTACAAATCACCTTTTTCATCTTCCTCAAAATTGCCACGTTTAATTTTGCCCCACGATCTCTTTGTTTTTCAAAGAAAACTAAAACCTCAGGGAAAGCAGCCTGGAAAGAGAGTAAGTTCCAAGAGGAAGGAGTAAGCGAGGACCTGGCCAGACTTGAGAAAAGGCAGAATTACTTGAAGAACCCACGCTTTTTCCCTCTAAATACTCTTCATGGAGGCAAATCTCTGGTCATTTCTCAAGAAAAAGTGGACCAAATCATAGCCACGAGAAAAGCAGAAGATGCCAAAGGGTATGCAGGATCTATATGGTCTGGATTCTGAGCTGGAGCACATACAGCTCCTCTATAGAATTACTGTGGGTTTGCACGTAGATACTTTGAGCTAAATGTTTTATATAGTCTCTTAGGAAAAAAAGTATTCCTGTATGACATTTTGGTTTTGCCAAAGGATACATTTTGCAATTTCTGATTTTATCAGTGTTTAGAGAACCAGTAAGAGAATGTCTCCTTTTTTTTTTTTCTTTCAGTGCTACCTCATTTGTTCCCGTGTTTCTTGCCAATCCACCTACTGTTCTGTTTTCCTATGATGAAGTAGGGCTGGTGTATGAGGTGAGAACTTTGTAGAAAGCTCATTCTACCACTGAGAAGTGTTATGTCCTATCTGGATCTACGTATTTCACCCAATCTTTTGGCTTTCTGAATTTTAGCAAAAGTCTGAGTTTCTTCTTGATATTGAATTTATGATCCTATAACTTCCTTGAAGATAATCCTTCTGACATGCCACTGACACAAACCAGTGAAAACTAAATGGACCTTTTTCAGTCTCTGCTTTCCTTTGGTAGTATCTGATTCAGCCTTTATTGAATAAACTGAGATTTTTTGGGGTTGGTTGTGGTGATGAAGTAGTTACTCCTACCTACTGAGTGAGGATACATACAACTGAGCATTTTTATTTTCTTTTTAAATGAAGACAACTATAGAGCTACAGAACATCACTTCAACAAGTCAGTATGTAAGACTTATCCCCCCCTCTACTTCAGCATTTTTCATTTGTCCAGGTAAGGGTTCTTTTTCTGCTTATAAGATGTTACCACATAGAAAAAAATCCTAATTTATCTGCTTAAACAAAGATTTTTCAGAGATGCTGTGTTTGGTTCTGTTATCCATGGTTCTCAGTTCATTATGAACTAAAGGCTGACTTATGACATTCACATGCAAGTTACAAGCAGATTCAAATGGTCTAATGAGGAATTCAAGAAGACTAAATTAGAGTGTTTGATGTTAGATTGAAATGTATCCATGGAATACCCGCATGGAGTCTTATCCCGAATTAATCTAGGAACAGACTTAGTTTCCACTGAAAAAATTAGGAGGAGAGGGCAAGAAATAACACACTTCAGTTAAAGCAAGGAAGGGTAAGTTAGAGGAAAGTTAAGAAAAATATATTTCCTCCAATAGGATAACCAAGCAGTGCCTAAGCAGGTATTAGATGGTGGTATCCCAGGAACTGCAGGAATATTTGGAAGTCAGATGCCTCCATGCAAGGCATTTTTGTCTTGTGGCAAAGGAAAACTTTGTGTAATGTCTGCAGGTTTCTCCTCGTTAGGAGAAGCAAATTTCAGGCAAAAACCATCATGGGCTCTGTGGGGGATTGTGCTTGGCCACAGATTGCACTGCCAGGCCTCTCGTGCTCAGCCCTTCTTATCAGCTGGGCTTGGGCAATAGATGGAGGAAGTTTACAGGCACTTTTCCAGAGGGTGATGTGGTTGTAAATACCAGTGCCAGCTTTGGGAGGTTTTAATTTTTTTTGATTCCTTGCTGTTTTTTTTTATCTCCCCCCCAAGGAAAATTCCCAGGAAAAGGAGGAATGATTGCTCCTGGGATGGCATGCCAGTATAAAGTCCAGTTTATTCCTGAATATCTGGGAGATTATGAAGATCATATATTAGTGGAGACTCAATCATCAGAACCTCTTCTGATCCCAATCCAAGCTAAAGTATCACTTCCAGTATTAACATGTCAGTATTGTCCAAATCTTAAATTTTTTCTAAAGCTGGGGTTTTTTTATTTGGCTGTCTTCAATTTTGTGTCACAAAACAAATGTGGAAAAAATTGGCAGTGCATTTTCTGCGTATCTATCTCATTTTCAGTCATTGTAGACTTATTAGTTATTTAAATGAAATCCTGTCAATTTTTTCCTCAATTATTCATTAAGCTCTTTTCACTCTATTAGAGGAGTGAGTAGGAGCCAGTCTTCTGGGTTTGTGTAATTACTACTAGAACTGTAATTACTAGTCCTAAATATTATGGAATCATAATTTAATTATAACTATTTGATGCTATTAATTAATATTCATGGAATGTGAAGTTAATTATATATGGATATGAAACATCTGCACCTCTCAGATATTTGACCTCAACTGTACCAACCAAGAGTACTTTTGCAAAAATTTGCTTTGATTTTTTTTTAACCTTTCCTGTTATACTGAGCTTTCTAAAAAATCATCTTGCTTTTTATCATTCAATAATCTTTAAGTAGGAAGCACCATTAAAATGTAAAGTGAATGTAGAAATGTACACTTCACACTGTTCCACTTTCAAGTGGAAAGAATTTGAGGGGGTTTAGGATTGTAAAACCTGGCATGTTCACATGCAGTGAAGTCTGTAAACAGTTATTTAATAAGCAGCCTTCACTGCCTCTGGAGCCTGATTTTCTGTGTTATTCGTTGCAGTGCCTCCCATGATAGACTGTGGTCCCTGCCTTGTTGGAGGAATGAAAGCAACATCAATTCTGTGCAGAAATGAAGGCGTTAGGACTGGGAAGTTCTCTATAATACCAAAGAAAGCCTGGCCCTCTCCTAACCCTGGGGTGAGTGATCAGAAGGGGTGAGGTAAACTGAGGCTTGGATCAGGGAAAGGAAAAGTGGCTTTTTTTTAACTTTACCCTTAAAGCAAACAGAACTGCAATCAGTTCTAGCACTGCTTCAGCTCATTTCCTCCCCACCAAGGATATCCCTCACTGACCTTGCTGCACCTGTAGACACCAGTCCTGCTCTGTCTTTAGCTTCCCATCACAAACCAGGGTGTAGGTGAAAGGGCCAAAGAAGGTAAGATGTGACTGGCAGATTGGCATTTTTGGTGTTGGAGAAAGGGCTGATGGGCCAGGTTGTCCCTTCTGAAACTCCTTCCAGTTCCAGCTCAAAATGACACAAGCATGGAGGAGCAGACACAGCCCCTGTGCTCAGGCAGAGCTGTTCTGCTGTGGACATGAATATGACACTGCCATTTGTATTTGGAGACAGAACCTTTCCCCCAGCTTTCACCAAGGTCATTATAAAGCATAAACCTTTTTTTTTTTTTCTTCTAATTATTCCATGTACAAAAGCCACTTGCTTTTGAGGTGTATGAAAAAAAATATGGTAAAATTAAAATTAAACAGTGATGTGATACACTGCCTGTTTCAGGTAACCCTGTATTTTAAAAACAACAACCTGATCAATTTAATTTATTACTTTTTTTTTTAACACCTTAGGCTATTGCCACTGTTGATTTTGTGATACAAGATCCTTTTGGGATCCAGCCTGCTGTTTTGGAGCTGATTCCAGGGCAGAGTGCAACAGTAGAGGTTAGTACCATAGAAAGCTTTTGTACTTGACCAAACACATTAGCAAGCAAGATCATTTTAGATGATCTTGACTTGACCTTGCAAATTTGTCTTTATGTGAGCAAAGAATGACACTGTTTCTTGCAAAATATAAGATTTAATTACTAATCAGTAAAGCTGTCCTTTAGTGAATACTTACTGTATTGTTTCCTCAAGAGGATCAGTTACAGACGTTGCTATTTCCCATCTCTCTTCCAGGTCCTCTTTTTCCCTTCTTTGCCAGAGGCTTCAGAGCAAACATTCACCCTTTTGTGTGACAATTGCCCAGTCAATGATGTTACAGTCACAGGTTTGTTTCTGGCACCTTTCAGAGCTCACGTTCATAACTCTGCAGATACTCAGATAATGTGAGTGGTGGCTGATGGCTTGAAGTGATGGTAACATTTTGTGTCATTGGATTAATACTGTGTCCCCTGATGGTGTTAAATGCTAAGTATTTTTTATTACTGTTATTACTGTTCCTAGTGAATGAAATACATGGGATTCAGAAAGCACTGAGCCTTTAACCCACTGTAGCCAAAAATCCAATGTAAAATGTCACCAAGTAGCAGAAAAAAAAAACAAACCAAAACCAACAAGACATTTGCCAGGTGCAATTAATTTCTTTTACTTTTCTATCAATAAGATAACATGGCAAACTATAAAACATCAGCTACAACAGGGCAAAAATGATGTAAATTTGGGGCACAGTTTGTATGGGCATATTCAGAAGATGTAAGCAGTCTTTGGATTAGCTGATGAAACCAGTTGAAATTCTTGTGTTAGTGTTTGTTCTATAACGTAACTGTGAGTGCTATAACAGAAAACTTGACTTGTAGTCTACTGAATCACTTTATCACAGGTATTTCCTTTGGATATAACTGTGATAAAGTCTTGGATATAGACTTTTTATTGGTGCATTTGCTGCTTACTTTAATTTTAATATACTGCTCAAAACATCTGGGAGCCCCATTGTCAACCATGTAAACATCCTGTTCACTTCAGTGAAACAGTGCTGGTGTAAGAGAGCTGAGGCTGTGGCACTGAAATCCAAGTCTGTTAAGCTCATGAAGAGAAAGCTTGTGTTGATATGTGTTGATAAATAAAGGACATCAGGAAAACATTGAACAATTAACACATTGGAGTTCTGAAACTTGAGGAAACACCAGATACAATCAGTAATAGCCATGACTGGCATTTGCTGTCAGTGAGTGATGTGAACTGTGTGGCTTGGGCAGCTGGTAAACAGTAATGCCTAAATATTTCTTCCAGGGGTTGGAGAGCTGATTGCTCTGGAGCTTTTGTTCGTCACGGGAGGAGAAAGCAAACCTGAGCTGGGTGAAGTTACTGATGTGACAGCACAGCATCTCATCCGGTTTGACCCCCAAAACCCCCACACCAGCGAGGAGAAGAAATTGGTTTTAAGGAACTCCACGTATGTAGCAACTGTTACAGTCTGGACATCCTGGTGGGGGTCTCACTTGTGAGAAACCTTCATGCACTTGCTAAACTTGGGGCAGCAGCTTTGCTTCCTTTTGCTCCAGTTCTTTGGTAATTAAGGTTCAAGGGTACTCTTGTAAGGGCAGGAACGTTGTGCACAGGTCAGACTTTGTGGCAGCCATCAGCCCAGGTCAATATATTTGCTTCAGTAGAAATAAATCTGCAATTCCAAAAGATTCATAAATATGGATGACTGCAGGAAATATTTACAGGGTGATCCAGGTGAGATTGATCTAACTCTCCATGTCTACCATCTATTCTTGTGCTACTGAGCTCAGGACTCTTTTCCTTTCATGGTGCAGGGAAATAGATGCTTCCAAGGATGCAGTTCTGACTGGAGACATCTCCCACAGAACAAGTCATAATGCATCCTGGACTCCACCTGATCTCCACTAATTAATATGGGAGCCCAATGTAATCAATTTATATGAAAACAGATGATTCCTGCTATTGAGTCCGAACAGAATGAGATATAAACTCAATTTGAAGTCAAGGAATATGTCCCTGTGGATAATTACGTCATACTGAACACAGTGGCATCCTGATTTTGCTCAAAATCAGTCAGACATTACCAGAAGTACACTCGTGCATGATGGCAGCAGTTGGAGGCTGCACACATCACAGCAGTGAGGAGGTCACTGCTGGGTTTAGGTACATTATTGTAAATTGCTACCTGCTACAGTGAATATCAGTGAATATGCTACAGTTTGTTTTGTGGCCTGGAAATCACACGTGCATAATGCCAGAACAGGCTGATGTTTGGGTAAAGAAAGTGTGATCTGGTGAACTGGACACTGTAAACTGACAAAGGTGTGACAGTGCCAATTTCCACATCTTTGTGCTGTAATCCTCACAGCCATCCCTGCACATCTGCTGTCAGCATTTGTGTAAAACAAAGCTGGCCAGGCTGAGAGTAAACTCCACAGAAGCAGGAAAGAGAAACCTTTCTTCTGCTACAGAAAGTGATACAAGAAATTGTGTCAGGGATACCATCAAATTCCAGTGTCCTTCCCCTTCTCAGTAAGGCAAAGTTTTTGAGGTCAGCATGTCAAGGGTTTCAAACCCATGAAGACATTCCATGGAATCCACTTCTGCTGAAGCAACCCCGTTAAGCAACCTTTTCTGGACTGCAAAGAGTATGGCAGAGCCTTAGATATAATTTTATCTGGAGCCATTGTGTTTGCTGACATGTTAAAGACCACATCTTGCACTTGGATTAAGTTCAGAATCTGATGTAGATCATCATCAGTGATCCAAGGCAAACATACTGCTATCAGCAGGAACAGCCCTGTTCATCCCAGATCCTTGTAGGGTTTCCTAAAAGCTGGATTATATGACAAGTCAAGTAAGGCAAGGAAGTGTTAGCATATCTTAAACATTTATATAATTTACTTTCATATATTAGCATGTTCTTTGTACAATATATATACTCTGACTCTAGGCTGTCTCATCAGCTTTGTAGCTCACAAGGGCTGGGAAGTCAAACCCCTGTAATTTGTAAAGAGATGAATTTCCTACGAGGAAAAAGGATCTGAAAATTTTCTCCCAACATAACTGAATTTTTGACCATAGCTTTTTTGTTGTTTACTGACCTCTCTGCAGCCACGTAGAACTTCCCTTCTTCTGGCAGATAAGAAAGCCTGATCTGAAACCACTAATACCAGAAGGAACCACAGACTTTACAAAGGTTGAATACAATCAAGACACAGAGTCAGCCTTCTCCCTAAAGCCTGAGCAGGGAGTTTTGCTTCCCTGTGCAGATCATGAGTTCATCCTCACTTACACTCCACAGGAGGTACGGCTCGTGATTCCTTCCTATCTACAAACTCCAGCTGTGTATTTTTATGCAAGTCATAAAATCCTCGCTGTGCAACTTTTCTAAATTAAATTTAATGAGCTGGTACTGTGCTCTGATAAACAGTGTTCAAAATGTAGAAAAAGTTACTGAAGGAAAACATGTTTTGACTGCAAAATGTGAGGCATTTTCTGATCTCATGGCATTTTTGGGACTGACTGGACACGATTAATTTTACACTGAAACTATGGGTACATCTTCATAGCTGCAGCTGTGCTGGCTGGTGAAGTTACCCCCTTCCCCCTCTATCAGCTCCTCCACCAGCTCCTGACCCTTCCCCTTCTGCTTTGGGGATGTGCCCCACACCCACTGCAGCCTCAATAAGTTGGTTTGCAAACAGGGATTATTTAAACTGTTTCCAGCTGGAGCTCTTCTGGCCCGAAATGGGCCCTGTGAACAGCTGAGTGGTAAATTAAGGGGACAGTAGGAACCTTTGGCAGGGAAATGCTGGTGTGCAGCTGTGAGTGAAGAGGGGTGCAAGGATGTTGGAATGCAGCTGTGCCAGTGACTGTTCTCTCGGTTTCTGCTGCTCTGTCCCTGTAAATAAGGGGCATGAGCTCATTGTGTTTAAAGAAACTTGATCCAAACTAAGCCCAAGAGTAGGAATATCCCATGCTGTGATGATTGACAGACATAAGAAATAACTTAAATAGGTATGGAAAAGAAACTAGCTGGCTTTTTAAAAATACTTTAATGAGTTAATAGAATATATATTTAATTAAAGTATACACTGAAATTAATATCTGTCTACAAACAAGCGAAGCTTTTGCAAAGCCCTACAGATTTAAGGCCTGCTTCTGTGTTTCCTCTTTTCTCCCCCCTCCATTAGAATACAGAAGGCATTCTCTTCCCATGATGGAAAAGTCGTGTTTCTTACTCAAGATCAGATTGATGGTCAATTAAGCAAAATACCCTGGAGCAGTTAGAAGAAACTTTTAAATCAGAGCTTAATTTGGGGAGCCTTTGCAGATGCTTGTGCGTAGTATGCAATATACTGGGGAAATAATAACAAGCACGTCAAAAATGAGTATTTTTCTTGGAACTATGCACCATGAGATCAGAATCTGGCTTCATATTTTGCAGTCAAACATGTTTTCTTTTAGCAGCTCCAGAGTTTGAATATCGTTTATCAGAGTTTAGTACTCCGATGATGTTCGTTCACCCTTTACATGTAAACTGCTTTTCCATCTTTTTTTTTTTTTTCCTGATCCTCAACATAACTGATTGCCTGACATTAAAATCCTTTTTCTCCTTCATCTGTGCAGCTGAAGAGTTACCACAGTGTGATTCAGATGGTACTGAGGGACATCCCAGAATCACCTCGGTAAGTTGAGGAGCATTCCCCAGTAAGATGTGCTGTTGCACAACTCATCTGTGCTGTTGCACTGACTTACTGGGATTTTCCTTCTTTCTGGTGATGATGGATTGACAAGTGTAAAGAATTTTATCTGCACAACTAGTTGTGGTACAAAGAGCATCTCTAATATCTTCCCTCATGCCTAAACACGTGCCAACCCCTGGCTTTCCCTTTCTTGGAAAAAGACAATACTGTCATTTTATCTGCTTATTTTCCAGGTTTTCCTGTTATTACTCTTTGTCCCAGCAGTCTGTGACATACATATTTGTTCATGGACAGACTGGGACAACCTTAAAGAATGATGAAGTTTTTAATTGTCTCCAGGCTGAGCTAATTGCACACTGACAGTCTGTTCTTGAGAAGCTTTTGATGATTTTCAGTTTTCACCTGGCAATTAAAAGGCAGGACCGAATTTAATACCAGTTTAAGATGTTTAATGATTCTACCATATTTCTCCCAAAGTTTAGAAAAAGAGGAGATGCTTCAAAGCATCCCAGAATGCAAAGCAGAGGATGTAATAGCACTGGAAATAGAAGTTAAAGGATCAACAGAACCATTTCATTTTCTTCTGGAACCATATGCCATCATTGTCCCTGGAGAAAACTTCATTGGTGTAAATTTCAGAAAAACATTTAAGGTTTGTTTGCTTTTGACTTCATTTTGATCTTACACTCACTTGGGAAAAATAGGCCTGCCAGCAGGAGCCAGGCAGGAAGACATTTCCCAGTTAATGGTTTTCCCATTTTTTTCTTAGAGATCTGCTAATCAGCATTTGGTTTTGTGCTTTCTCTTCCTAGAACTTATTTTTCAATTTAAGGCAGCTATTTCATACTTTCCAGTAATCCAGTGTAGCCACACATGTAATATAGGTAATTAAGCCACTTACTGATGATATAATTACATTCCTTGCAGTTTCCAATTGTTTTTTTTGGTCTTAAAAAGATAAGACTTTTAACTATGCTTAGAGGTGATTGTGCTGCAGAGAGCAAAGTTATTTGCTGCAATTAAGAAATAATGTCTGACTAGATCTGAAGAGTGGGCCAAAGATTTCAAGAGCTTCCATCTCCCTCACAAACAGACCCTTTGGCAAAAAAAAAAGGCTGCACTCAAAAGAAAAATTTGCAGTTTAAGTTTAGAAAGTCTGTTGTATTTTTGGAAAAATGGGGGAAAAGTTAAAAAACCTTCAAATATTACAGTGTTCTTGGAAAGAATGGTTAATGGATTTTCTTCAGGTTTCAGGAAACACCTTCACCTGTGTGAAGAGAGCCACTGTGATAAATAAATGATGACTCACAATAGCTAGTTTTCAGTGTATCAGTGCTATCAGCAAATTGACTTTTTGCTGTGAAAGCTTAAGGTGTTTTAATTGTCTCATTGATTTTATTTGTTTCAGCTGTGGAACAACAGCAAATCACTGATCAAGTACAAGTGGGACAAAATCACAGCCTCTGAGATCATGGAAGTTTTTCCTCCTACTGGTGTCATAGGTAAAGATTCTGTGACTTGCAAGCATCAATTAGTGACAGAAATGACAGCAATTGACAATATCAATTTATGACAGTCACAGAGCACTGTAATGCAAACTCCAAAAATACCTGATCCCCCAGCCCACTGGAGCCAGCAGGAGCCCAGTTTCTGGGAAAAAAAAAAAAAAAGGTGAGCCAGCACCCTGACTTTTTCTTTTCTAGACGTAAATAATTGCTGTGAATTTGAACTGGCAATTACTGGAAGCAAACCTGGTGTCACCAGCCATAACCTGCAGTGTAACGTTGAGCCGTGCCCAGAGCCAGTTGTGCTGCACATTGAGGCTGCTTTTAAGGTAAGGAGCAGTGGGGTGAGGACTGTGGAGCCTGATTATTGTCCATGCAAAACTGTTCTGCCCCTCAAAGGCTTGAGAAATCTAAAGAAGTTAAGAACAGGAGGTATTTTTGCTCTCTAGTAACTACTGAGGCAACCTTGATACTCCCAAGGCGCTCAGAATTTTTCTGCATCACACACAGTGCGTTTGCTTTCTGATGTTCTCTGTGAAATCAAATGTTGATCCTAGCTGATGTCTGCTTCCTAATTACCCTGTTTTAGCAGAGGTGGCCGTTCTGATGTTTGTTTCCTGGTGTCCCAGGGTCCACGTCTTTGTATTGATGTCCCATCACTCCGGTTTGGTTTGACTAAGCAGGGTGAGAGGGTGTTAAGAACCTTCGAGATTAAAAATCTGTGTCAAGTGCCAGCACAGTGGAGGATGCAAGAAAGCCAGGTTTGTCTGGCTGAAAGGAATGAAGAGGTAAGTCACTGCTGCAGCTGCCTGTGTTCCATCTTTAGCTGTTTTTTTTTTCTTCTGCTTAGGAGTTGTAATATTCATTCCAGCCATCAGAAATTCTAATTTTTTTGACTTCTTCTGAAACTGGTCCTGCACAGTTTCATGAGTACATGAGTTCTTTTGAGATTAAAGGTTTCTTAACCATTTTTCTCTATTTCCATTGATTACAAATTCCCTGCCAGCCTGATCCAAAGAGACACGGAGTATTTCCTGTATGACAGTAATTGCTAAGAGGTTAAGGCTTTAGAGGAACTGAGGCTGCTGAACACTCCTCCCACACACCCACATCAGCATCTGAGACAAGAATCACAGCCCCCACCCCACACTGGTGCTCTTCCTGTTTCAACTTTTCCAACTTTCCTTCCTCACCCTTCTCTCCAAGAATCTTTCCAACTTGTGGCACCTTGCTGCTGTTTGGGAGCAAACACCAACCCAGGGGGGACTTGAGGGGCAGAGAGAAAAGACATGTCTGAGGGGAAACTTAGACACATGCAAGCCCTACTTAGATTGTGTGGCTTCACCATTTTACCCTTGCTTTGTAGATGTCACAAAATTCCTCTCTCCCAGGTATCTCCCTTTACCATCCAACCACCAGCTGGAGAAATAGCTCCTTTGGGTGTATGCAGTGTGTCAGTTCAGTTCACATCACTGCAGTGCCAGCGTCTCCAGACAGTACTGGAACTGGAGGTAGAAAATGGAGAGGGAAGGTAAGGGGGGAAAGCAGCATTCTGTTTTGGTTTTCTTGGGATTCACGTGTGAGTTTTCACTTTAGATAGTTTTCTCTTCTATAAAGAAAAATTATGAACTCAGAGTGGGGTTGTTTAACCTATCAATGAACTACCAAATTGCTAATATTGCTAAATAAACAGAACCATCCTTCTTCCCAGCATGCTGTTGTATGTCTAGCACATTTCATTAACAATAACAATAGACCATCTGTGTGTTTATTTCCAGTTATCTTCCTGTTTTTGTTGAAGTTCAGACCCCCCAAGTGTGCCTGATATCTAGTCATCTAGTATTCCCTGAAATTTATACTGGAGTTCCTGCCAAAGCAACCAGTAAACTTTTTAACCAGACACTGCTGCCAGCAAGATACTTATGGGGAAAGGTAAATGCTCTTTTGATGGATGAAGCACACAGCAGGGATAGAAATGGCAATTTTATAAAAATACAAATAACAACTATTCTTAAAAGCTTTTCTGATGTATGTTTTGAGCAGTGATTGCTCTTTGCTGGATTAGGAGCAGAACTTCAACTTGCCACCAGCCTTTATGAAAAGATTAACTACCAGATGATGTCAATATGTTCTTAGTGTCTGTGGATCATCCCTGGGAAAAGGGTGGGCAGATGTGAGGGGTCACAGGATATAAGCTACCAGAGTATTAAGCTAAGTCCCATGGCAGTGTAGGGTTTGCATTTAATTAAGTAGAACAAGGAAACTCTAGTACTTTTGAATTGTCTGAATTTTGCCTAAATTTCACATTCTGGGTGGGATTCAGCTTAAGGATTGGGAGCCCTACATTTGGTGTCAGTGTCTAAGCTGTGGTCAGTGGAAATCTGTCAGTGCCTTGGTCACTCAGATAGGTGCCTTGGTCACTCAGGTAGGACTCAGCTCAGTTGCCTACATAAAAGCACTCAGAGCCATCCAAGATGACCTTCGGTGCCCAAAGATCCTAACAGAGCATGTGGGACCTACAGGACCTACAGGAAAACACTTTGGAACATCTGGAGCCTAGGAAAAGTATCTACAGCATTTCTCCTCATATCTGATGGTTGTGTATGAGCAACTGAGTTGAAGCCATGGATTCATTCCATGTGCAGCTGGGCACTTAGGGAAGGAGCCAACAACAGGATTGTCTCTCTCTCACCTCTACAGTGGAGAGAGATGGGACACCTCTTGGATCCTGCTCCGATATCAGATAGGTTGACTTCTCCCTGGAAAGGCTTGTGGCTGTGAAGGGGAGGGCACTGACCCTGCTCCCAGCACAGAAACCTCAGCTTGGCCCCTCAAAGTCATTTGGAAATGAATGTAGGCATGAGTATCCTGTCACCCATGGGGAATTGTAAAGCAGGTCTTGACAAACTGTAGGTGTTGCTACCTGGAAGTGCCCTAAACCTGAGGATAACTTGGTCTTGATGTGAAGAGGCAATCTGAGAGAATCAGCATTAGTCTGATAGTCTGTCCTTTCTGTCTGGCAGCTCATTGGAAGCCAGGCAGTTTCCTGCTCCATCACTGTCTCCCCAGCCAGTGGCACCTTGGGCCCAAATGAGGAAAAAGAATTCTGCATAGAGCTGTCAGCCAGCCTCGTGGTAAGGTTAAAAACTGGGGCACAGTTTTATCAAAACAGCAGCACTGGCTTTTTCATCTCACCTCCATCTGGCTAAAGGGAACAATTTCTGTACAAAACCACACGCTCTCTTTTCCTGTACAATATCTCTGAAATTGCTTTGCTTGAGAGGTACCATGGTTTGAAGGCAAGAATTAAAAGTAGTGCAGGTAGTGTGCAATTTCTAACCTGCCTCTTTGTTTATCAGCTGTTCCTGTTTTCTTTCTTTCTTAAATGCCTGTTTGATTGCTCTTCATGCTTATTAGTTTTCCTGGAGCACACAGATCCTGGCTTTGCATTATCCCAAATGAAATGGAGAAGGCTGGCATACAGAGTGTGTATATATATATATATTTATATATGGTTTTCTGAATGCAGCTGGGCCTGTGGCATTTTGATATCTGAAAACTTCAAAGAGGCTGATGGAACTGAGAGTCTGAAAAATAGGGAGTAAACTACAGAGCTTACAAACTTCAGGAATTCAGCCACAGACTTCATAGGGGCATTCAAACAGCTGAGTTAATGCAACTAAATAAAGAAGCTTCCTATAGGTATGGTGTCTTAGTTGCCATTACTGTCACTGGAGACCTAAGTTTCATTTATTTGTTCAAAAGCAGGTGTTCAGTACTATCAGAGATAGTATTTAAAATTTATGTAGATGTGACACTTGGGGACATGGTTCAGTGGTGGCCTTGGCAGTGCTGGACTCAGTGGTCTTAGAGGTCTTTTCCAGCCTCAATGATTCTATAATTCAACACTTGCAGTAGAGGAATTGTGTCCAAAATCACTAATGGAGGGGTTTTAGGCTCACAGACTGATGCAGGTACAAAGCCAAGAAACAGCCATAAATTTTTACCTCAGTACTGCTTTCTAAGCAACTCCAACACTGGCAAAAAAATGCACCAAAAACAATTCCATAAAACTTCTCACAATTCTGTTGTTGTGCTTTTAATCCAGGGAAGTTTATACATGTTTTTAAAATTTCCTAACGAGGCTGCTTTTCCTCTGTAATATTTGCTTCATTCACAAAGAAACTTGGTTCTTTGCTTTTTAGGGTGAGCTGAAAGACCTTGCCCTTTCCTGCAGCATAGAAGACATGGCTGAACCCCTTTTTCTGAGCATTTCTGGAGAAGTGAAGGGACTGCAGGTCATCTACTCAGTACCTTGTGACAGTGGAGTTGCCAGGTATATCTGACTGATTTTTATTTTATTTTCTGACATGTAGCAGGATTACTGTGTTTTGGAACATGCTCATCTTTATATTTTTTCATGTAAGTAAAAGTGGCTTTAATTTGGTAGCTTTGCACGCTATACATGATAAAAATTTTACCCAAAATAAATCCTTACATGGATAGAAGTGAAAAAATGAATATCAAGAAGTGCTGATGACAAAAATCATAGGCTGCATGGTCCTTTTACAGGGGGCATCACAGGCACATCATGCATATTAAATGTTTGAAAATCTACTGAAATTGTCTGTGGCACAAGAAAATAAGACCCATCTTTAGATACCAAGGTTATTTTTTCTGGCAGTGATGAAAGACAAATGTCACAAAGCCCATGTGACCTTCTTTTGGACTTTGGGTCTGAAGTTGCATGCAGAGATGTAGTAAAGCGTCAGCTGGTCCTTACCAATCCCACTGGAATCAGTGCTCCATTCACACTGGAAGTTGAGTATTTTACTGCCTCTTTACCAACTCCAGAACAAGGAACCTGCCTGTAAGTCTTGCTTTTCTTCATAATGACTCAGATATGGATTTAGGTCTGGATTAAACCTCAAATCAGATTTATTTTTTTTTCAAGCTCCTCAAGCTACCTGGTGAAAAGAAGAGGGCCTGTCACAAAACATGCAGCCAGAAAAGCACAGTCAGGTATGAGAACAACTGTTAATTCCTTCTGTGGAGAGAAGGTAAAAGCCAACTGACTACCATATTCAGCACTAAAAGTGCCAGTCAGGCACCCATTTTACAATAAGTTAAATTACTCAGTTCTTCAGTTTTTTCAGTTTTTTCCAGTGCCACTGCAGCAGCCTTTCCTCCCCCAAACCCTTTAACATGCCCTCCCCACTGAGGGAAGCTGCAGCACAGCCCATCTGTCAGTTCTGATGTGTTGTACAGAAAAATGATAACATTTGGAGCCACGAGAGACTCGGGGAGGGGGGGAATGGGAGCGAAGTGCTGTGAAGTGTGGATGTGTCTTCTGTATCCAAAATAAAACTTGCACATATTGGTACCTTGCCATAGTGTTTGGGATCTGTTATGCAGACAGAGCTTTTCAGCTGTTGAATTAGTGCTTAAGATTAGGAAAATGCTGTTCTGACAGATTCCATGCAGGCCTTTAGACTAAGGCTAGGTGACTCAGAACGTGGAAAGGCTTTGCTCTTTGTAATTCACTCTTTGTGTGGAAGAGCACACAGAGGTAAACAGGCAGCTGCTGATAGAACATTAACCAGTCAACACAAATCCCAGCCTGTTTTTCTCAAATTGAAGGTGTGTTTTCATGCAACCAATTAGTGCCTTGCATATCCCAGAGAGCCCTGGATCAGGCTGTTGGAAGGGAGTCCTGCTATAAAATATTCTGGGCAAGAACAAATCTGCAGGAAAATAGAATAAGGCCCACTGCAGCAGGGAGAAGTGCTACAAATGTGAGTTGTGTGAATGACCCCAGGGTTTTTTTGAAGCCAAGGAGGTTAAGCTGGTTACCACCAGCTAAAACCATGGTCCTGTGCATTCTTTGAAACACTTGCTTTGTTCCATTTCCTCAAAATTCATCCAGTGCTTCTTTGCTGTGCTCCTTCAGAGTTTGAAGCAGCAGTGCTGTCTCAGGGGAAGGGAGTAGCATTCCATGTACAACCTTCCACGGGAACTCTGAGAGCCTTCCAGCAGCTCAGCATAGAAATAGCAGCTTACAACAACATGTGGGGAGAGTACCAGGACAACCTTGTCTGCAAGGTAGGTGGGGTTTTGGTGTCAAGTGAGGTATTGCTATGGCAGACTTTACACCAGTTTTGTTTCCCAGATTCCTTTCTGTTAGAATTGCTCTTCCAGATTTTCAGGACTTCTGTAAAAATTCAGGTTAGATATTGTTATACCACTACCTGCACTGGAGGGTAAGGAACAATTTTTTGCTGTTACACTTTAGTTTTGGGGGTAACATGTTTAACCCTTGGGGTGTTTTCATGTGCCTTTAAGATGACTGGAGCAGCTTTGATTTATAACATCTGTTTGGTAGCTGGCCAGTGCACTGCTCTGCTCTACCAACACAATATATTGTGTAGTGTGGAGAAGCAGCAGGAAAAGCTGATAAATGCGTGAGGTATTGCATTCTCCTGCTGAGAAGGGTTGTTGTTAGCATATGAATTAGATGCTGTCAAAAGAAACCAACCAAAATTTTTGAACACCCAATCAGTTTTCAAAACATGATCTTGTAACACATAGAACTAAGGTTTTATCTTGATTCTAATACAAAAAAAAATAAAATTAATCTTTAATAGGTGGGAGACTTACAACCTAAATTAATTCCTATGCAAATGGCTGTGAAAGACTGTCCAATCTTCCTGCAGATGATGGGACCACAAACAGAGCCACCCGTTATCAGGTACAGTGCAAAATACTGTCAGAGGAATCAGAGAATTAAATATTCTGGACTGCAACCAACATACACACCTGTTCCATCTCGTTGTGATACAGTGAGAAGGTCAGCAAAACACTGTCAGAGCAGAGTATCTGCTTCTAGAACACCAATACATTTGTCTCTGCCAGCATAATTAGAAAATACTCTGCATACAAGCCTGCTCAGGTTTGCCAGCAACCACTGTCCTGGGCTTGCAGTTGTAGAATTTCACCCAGTCCAGCCTCAGCTGACCCTGTGGAGGTGGGAACTCATCATTTCTCATCATTTCTCGTGATCAGTTCTCATCTGCAGCTCATTTCTCCCCAGCTCTTTACCTGGACCAGGAGAAATGCAGCCCCAAGGTAAAGAGGAGCAGGGGAAAGTTTAAGCCCTGTCACTGCAGTTGCAATTGCACCCCTGGGGTAAGGGTTGGTTTATGGGGACCATGGCACTTGCACATGGTTACCCTGAAACATTTGAGACAACTGAAAAAAAAAAAAAAGGGGGAAACAGAAGAGGCTGGTGAAATAAAACATTATTGTACTTCACAGTGTAGATTATGCTTTGTCTGAGAGCTACTCTTAACAGCCTGCCAGTGCAGCCAGGTTTGCTTCCACCTTTAAACAACTCTTTAATGATTTCAGACACTTTTGTTCTCTGCATGTGCTGATAACGAGGTTCCCCCCCCAGGTTTGGCACTCACATCTCGGGAGGGTCTCCTGTCCTTCGGAGGGTCCGGCTCAACAATCCCACTCCCTTCGGTAGGAATGACTTTTGTACAGCAAACATTGACACTTCCGTTGCATTCCTTATGAGAATAAATATAGAAGGACCCATTAACATGTTAATTAACAGGTCTACTTGTTGCCTAATCAAGATGTTTTTTGTAAACTGCACATCCTATCCTGAGGTGGCTGGGTTTTCCCTCATTGAAGTGGGGGAAACTCAAGATTTTCTATTGTGTTTTTATAAAGCTCTCACGACACTAACCCTGGTCAATCAGATGTGCTACCAGCTTCTTAGTGTCATCACTGGCCCTTCTGTGTTTAGTCTTTTTAGCTCTTCAGTGAAATTCTAAGCTTTTCAGGGCAAACTCAGTCACCACTTTTTTTTTTTTTTTTTCTGAATGCTACCAAACACATTTGCTTAAACAAAGTAACTCATAGTTTATTTTAATGTCATTACAAGTATATTTTAGGACCTAGAAAGTGGCCAAGCTGTAGGAAGAGCTTCAGTGGTTTTAGTTTTCAGCAAACATGGTAAGCTTCAGACATGCTTTAATACAAATCCAATTGCCAGACACAGATTTGTCACTTGATACTCTGGTTCTCTGGTACCAACAAAGCTGTGAGTCCTCTCACTGACCAGCGGTAATTGTCCTTTTTCCTTTCCAAATTCAGACATCAGGCTGGACTTGGAAATTTACAACCAAGAGGAAGATGATGAAAAGCTGGTGGACCTGTTGATGCTCTTTGAAGACCCTTTTCCTCCTCAGGACATGGATGGAAATGAAGCTGCATCAAGTGGTAGCACCTCTGAGTCAGAGATGGTGTTAAAATTGGATCAAACTGCCGCTCCCTGTGGAAGCATTTACCCAGCTTCCCAAACCACGGATGAGGTCAGCTGTTAGGCTGTTTCTTACACTGCTGCTGAGATACATGATGGGTTTTTTGGCATGAGGGGTTGAAAACAATAACAGGAGATAGAACTTGTAACTAAGAGCTGGATTTTAAAAAGAAACATCAGCTCCTCTCACGGTTGAAAACGCAATACGTGGGTAGGGAGGTGTGGCTGTGGGGATCAGCAGTCTGTTTCCAGAAGGAGCTGTAAGCAATCAGCTCTCCTTAAAATTGTTGAAGAAGCTAAAATGATACTTTTTAAAACACTATCCTTGACAAATTAATGCCATTATTACATAAAAGAATTACCATAACAAAAGCTCCTTAAATTTGGGTCTCTTTTTCTCATGGGTGCTTTACGGTGTCAACATGTGCTGTAGTCAGGGGGCAGAATCTGACCTCTACAATTCAAAGTGAGGCTAATGATATGGAGGTATTTATCCCAGTGCTAAAATTAGATTGGTTCTGTTACTCTGTTAGAATATGGTTACATCTATTACATTTCAAGTTTTATTATAATGTGGCAATTTACTGTCTGGAAGGGCTGAGAGTGACAGGGAAATGGTATCTCCCAGAATATACGTATTTATCTGGCAACAGCTTTACAGAAAAAGTACTAAAATCACATTTGCTCCATTTCAGCTCAGAAGGCATAGTTGTTTTGGGCACACCTTTGACCTTTCTTGTGCACCAAGGGATCATTATTGCCCTGGAGTGCTGGTTTGTAGAATGGCCAGAGGTGTGGTGGTTGGGTGCTCCTCTGGCTGGAACAGGACCCAAGCATGCACATTTTTGCAAGGCATCCAGGAGCAGTTCCAGGAGAGCTACTCTGTGCAAGAGAAAATAAATGTACAGGACACATGTCCAACCTTTGTGCCAGAAAGAAAGAAACTGGAGCTGGCCACGCTCGCTGACCAGTGCAGCCTGCACATCACCCGCATTCCTCTGCTGCAGTGTAACAGTCTGAACCATTCCCCACCCCTGTGTCCCTGCAGCCTCCAGGCTCTGACAGCAAAGAGAAGGAAATCAGCAGTCAGGAGCCTTCAGCAGAGAAGATTGTCTCTGTACTCCTGCGACCTCACGAAGGGGTTCCTGCAGACAGCCCCTACTCCATTACTCCAGCACAGATAGTAAGCTCTTACATTTTCCTTGTGCTTGGATTTAGCATATTTTCTGCAGAACTGTGGAGACAGAGAATGAGGAGTTTAGTTTGAAGTAGATTCTATTGAACAGTAAAATCAGGAGGCTGGAAGGCTTTGAAGTCTTCCAAGATGATCATGAGAAAAGCTTTCAAAGTCAGCAGAAAGTGTCCTACCTACACTGAAGCAGGGAATTGATGGCTGGAGTTAAGTGCTCAGTTGTACTGGACATTCCAGAGTCTGGCCTTTTCACTTGGATTGCCTTGGTGAAATGTGGGAGCCATCCAGCCTGAAGCTTTGGAAACATGTTATTTAACCAGGGTAGACTTGCTAAGATGTGGTAGAACTGGAGATCAGGCTGCTGGGGAAGGGGTGCTCCATAAACAACTCTTTTGGATAAACTGTTGTAACCCACAGTGCTTCAGAAATAATGGGTATAATTGTTGCAAATACAGGCCACAGTGTCACAATCCCTTAGGAATATCATAGAGCAAAAACAGCACTGGAAAGACCTTTACTGTGAGTGACAGGGTTGCCCAAAACATCAGTGTGTCAGTTTTCATTTTAAATATTAGTAATTTTCTTTGCCAAAGGGTTTTGGTTACAAGCTAGAATGAGCTAAAGATTACATGAACAAAATAATGACTGAAATGGCATCTCAGAGAAATTAATCTGCAGTCAGCTCTGGGGTGATTGAGGCTGAGACAGGTCAGACAAACAAGTGCCTCCCTGTGGAGGCACCTCCTGGATGTAGCCAGCAGCAATATCAGGATTTAACCAAAACCTGTGCAGTGCATTTAAAGAAAGCAAAATCTAGTCAACCTGGAAGTCTCAGAAAATCCCCTTCAGCTGGCTAGTGCATTTGATTACATTCCCTGCTGTCCTGTAAAATTAAAAAAATAGTCAAGACTAAACTGAACTGTAAAATACTCTTAGTTCACACTTGTAACTCTACAAAAAGTGTTTCTTGTATCCGTAAGTTGTGAGAGACTCACCTGAGGTAGCCATGGAGTAAGAGTGGGCAGAAGTGGGTATTTTTAAAAACAAACAGTTATGTACATATGTTTGTGTACTTAGAGAGTTGGTGTCTGACTGTGTTTAAACTCTGTTGGTGCTAAAGAGTGCTCACACTGACATTTGCAGCCGAAATAATTGCCAGTTTTGCTGTCACATGTTGGCATTTTAGCGCGAGCCTGAGCGTAGCCCGTGCCCGGGGGATTTCATGCTGCTTGTGCAACTCGGTTTTGGCAGCCGAGTGCTGAGGGTGCTTGTGCAATCCCAGGCAGTTCCCTGCCCTTAAACGCTTCTCTCCCGGCCGCAGGTGGTTCCAGGAGGTGGCAGCAGCGACGTTCACATCTCCTTCACCCCGCTCGTCCTCCCAGGGACCTCGGCTGAGGTGCGGTGTGAGGGGCTGCTGCTGGGCTTCATGAGCCTGGATGACAAGGTAAACTGTCACAGCGAGGCCAAAGGTGACTGGGAAATAATCGTTTCCCTTCCTGTAATTTATGTACAGGCTGCTGTGTACCTGGCCAGTCTGTATAAACAGTCCTGTTCCTGCTACCCTGTTACATCCTTCCTCAGCTGGGCTTGTTCATCTGTTGCATTTGTCTTTTAGCTTGGAAGTGGTGTGGGAATGTCACCATCTTCTTGTATTGTCTAGGGCAGCAGACCCCAGACAAAAAGCCCAGGGTCTGAAACACTATCACAACATCAGGTTTTATTGATAACAATAGTTAACAATGGGAATGAGGCTCAGGACTGCTGAGTCCTGTTCCTGGCTCTGCATCCACCTTCCTGTGTGAATTTGGACAGCATATCTCTCCTCTGGGAAACTTCCTCTTCAGCAACTGCAAGTGCAGCTCATGGACTGATGTGAGGTTTGAGCAGTGTGTTATGAATGGCTCAGCAGAATTGTTGCAAAGGTACAAGGTGAAATGAATGAATAATAATACAATATTTAATAAAAACAACCCTAATATTCCTGATTCCTGAGGGAAGAAATGTAGAATCACAGAATTCTAGAATGGTTTGGAAGGGACCTTAAAGGCCATCTAATTCTAAACCCCCTGCCATGGGCAGGGGTGCCTTCCATTAGACCAGCTTAGTCCATGCCCCATCCAACCTGGCACTGAACACTTCCAGGGATGGGGCATTGACAGCTTCTCTGGGCAACCTGTGGCTGTGCCTCACCCCCCTCAGAGTGAAGAACATCATAACATCAGATCTAAACCTGCCCTGCATCTGTACTACCCACAGCCCTTCAGAGCTCACCTTCTGCTTGGCCCTTGCTGTTCCATCATGTCTTACAAACAAGCACTACATAGCCAAAATAGGATTCTGCTTGGCAAACAGCCTCTTGGGCTACAAGTAGGATTTCAAGTTGTAGTGCTATCATTTTATACATAATTTCTGTTTTCATTTCGTTGCCAGCTTGCCAGGAGGGTGCCTAACAAGGTGCATCGCGGACAGGGCCACGGAGCTCCGACGTTACGAGTGAACTTGGAAGGTTTCCTGAGGCATCCTCTGTGAGTGCCATTGTGCTCTGATGCCTGGTACCCACAGGGAATGAGGTCAGCCTGGAGATCAGCTCTGCTTCTTTGCCCTCAGGTTAAAAGTAGAGATGGGTCACGACAGAGGAATGGTGTTTTATTCAGTGGCAAGTGAGCTCCTCCCCGCTGAGCCTCTGTTAGGAGTAAGTATTGCCCACACTGATGCCTTCAGCTGGTTTGGACTGCTGGGAGAATTCAGAGCTGTGTGCACATGGCCTTGAAAATGCATCTTTATCACCACTAGCCTCATTTTCTATATTGCACATAACAAGATAGGGAAGAAAAAAGTACTACCAATACGTATTAGCCAGGAATAAGGAAAGCTGAGTTTGGGCAATGCCTGTTTTATACAACTTTCTCCTTTTTCGTAGAGGAGTTTGGAAGTAGAGGAGTAAGTTCTGATTTTCAGGACATGAAGGTCCAATAGCAGAATGAGTCACTCCAGTTTTTTTGACCCTTGACATTCAAAGACTTTTAAACTTTATGACGATATTTTTATTTTGGTTTTTCACTCAAGAAATGTTGAAAAACACAAGTAAAAAAATACTGGGTTGCTTTGGGGTAAAGTCCTTCAGATCCCCATTGGCTCTCAGTGCCCAGAACCAGCACAAACCTCTCCAGGGAGTTCAAACTAACCAGTTCTGAATCATTTCTCCCCCAGGTTTTGACAGATTCGGAGATGACTCAGAGTTTGAAGCTCATCAATTGCACCAAGGTTCCTCTGTACTTCAGGCTCCTCCTGTCTCCGCCCTTCAGCGTGTCCAGTGCAGATCCCAAAAAGGGCACCAAAACATCCCCCAGCGAGAAGGAGGAAAGGGAACACCAACCACAACATGTACTTTATCCACAGCAAAACATGCTGGTAGGCTCAAAAATAATAACCCTCTGCCAGAATAGAGAGTTCAGTAATTGGTGTGGCCCAGATGAACCACAGAGAAACACAACCGGCATAGAAATCTCCCATCTTCAGGGGAAATAGTTGTATATTAGCAAATGCTAATTACTGCCATTTTGCCTGCTGTATTTCAGATAAAGTTCATTTTTCTGAAGTGATGCTGATGTGCTTTTCCCATAAACTCTGACCTGTTGCAAACTCCTGCAGAAACCTCTTTGGTTTTCGGAGCTCACCTAAATCAATAGCCATATATATGCTGGACAAATTAAAAGATTTCCTAAGTCCCTCATTTCCTTAAATTAGATGCTAACAGTGCAAGGAGAGGAAAATTTTATTAGTTTTAGGTGTAGAAATTACCTTAAAGGAAACCAAGTCCTGGAGTAGAGAGTTAGGTAAGGTGCAAAGAATGAGTAACAGGTGCATTTTTGAAGTGTGCTTCTCCTTTTGCTGTGTTCATTCTGACAGAGACACACACATTTCAGTTCTTTGTGTGTGGGAAGAAAGAGAACTTACATATCTAAGACAGCTTTGGGAATATGGTATTTGTAACCCCAGGAATTCAGAACCTTTAGCTTGCTAGAGATTGTTTCTCCCCTGTGGTTCAGAGATCAGCTGTTCACCTTTACACTCTGTCTCCGTGTACTGGATTCATAGGAAATAGCTGTGTTTTTTCTCTAATTATAATGCTTTGTTCCAATGGGAATTTGGCTGCTGTCATGTCACTTTTGGGTATTCCAGTGGGAAAATGTGTGCCTGGGCCTTTGTGTAATGTTTACTTTGGATTTCCTGCACACAGTGTCTTCTTATGTGGTGATCATCTGGATTCCTCTTCCCACAGGTGAAAGTGTCATTCCACATAACTCTGGAGTTACTTCGGTATCAACACTTGCCAGATACCCAGCTGCTTCCTGGATCCCAAGTGCTCCATCTGGAGAACGGAGAGAGAAAGTTGAAGTTTAATCAAAATCTGGTCATTGAGCACAGCAACCACACCACCCAGGTGAGATCAGAACCTGATCTCTGGGCCCTGGGAAAGGACTGTTTCAGCAGCACCTCTGTCTCAGATTAGGATTTATTCAGCCTTGAACTACAGGCACCTCTGGAGCAAATGGTGTAATCTGGGTAAAGTGAATGGCCAGGGGGTTGCTGTGACTCTCAGGTGGACAGAGCAGTTTGGGGTCCCACCCTGGGACAGGGCTGTCCCAGGGAACAAGCCAGTGCCTGAGTCACCAGGCACTGCCTCCTGCAGCACCCAAGAGCTTCTGGAAAGGTTCCTGAGTCCATGAAACCCCTGTGTGCTCACAGCCCACATACACTTAAAGACTGATCATCTATAACCCCCACCAAGCCTTCAGCAGGCCCAGGACACTGCAGGCACTTCTATTTGCTTTTCATACCGGGGATTTCTGAGGACTGACCTGTGCAAGAACGAGCACCATATCTAAGATACAGTCAATTGAAGAATGATCTTGAGCAATCTGCACAAACTGAGTGACTCACAGTGGGCCCCGTGCACTCCCAAGGGACAGCGAGATGCTGTAATGTCTGCAGCTCCACAGAAAACCCTACAAACAAATGAGAATGTTCACTCTGTGTTACTTCACTAAGACCACAGTGTCTGGTTTGAAAACCTGTCCCAAAACAGTAACACAAGCAACAACTTAATTCACATAAGGCTGCAGGATGGGAATTTACTATTATGAGAGAACACAGAACAATGACTCTTGGTTCAGTGCTTGGGGTTAAGATGGTCCAGCTGGAGCAGGTATTATTAAAGCTCTACAAAAATGTGATGGATTTTATTCTCCTTTCCCTTCCCTCTGTTTTTGCAGCTGGTCCCAGTGACTGCTTTTCTCACTGTTCCAGTCCTGGAGCTCTCTTGCAACATGGTTGATTTCCAGACCTGCTTTGTTGCACAGACCAAGACAGAACACGTTTTCCTGTACAACAGGAGCGGCTGTAGAAGCTCCTGGACTGCCTTGCTGGGTATTCTGGTTTTACAATTGATTTCCTTGTTATGTAGTTTAATAGTCAGTGTTTTTATCAAGGCTGTACTCACTCAGTATAGAGGCAATATGTGGTGATGGTGGGTGCACACATGTGTGGTCTGCTTCTGTTTTCACTTATGAGGGCTTTTCCTCTCCTCTCTTTCCTCTACCTTTTCTCACATCAGTGTATTACTACTGATTTCCACAGTTACTCCTCATTTAACCAAGACTGACTCTCAGCCCTCACAACTCTGTGGATGTGCTCTGCTCATTTATAAATCAATCCTGAGGAGCAACAAGAAGGAGCAGCTCCTCATGAGCTTAGTTTGAGCACGTGTCTGATGCTGTTAACAGCAGATGGGCTCCACAGGAAAGAAGATCAGGGCTTTGTTATTTTAACATGGAGGCCACTGATCACAGCCCTGGATTAGAGGATGAAAACAGAGGGTGGGCACATGCACAGAGAGCCTCTGACAGTGTGAGGTGTGATTTATTAGTTGCCCAGAAAAGAGGTACATTGCTATGAGTGCTACATGCTGTACATACTTATATAAAGGGTCTTGTTATGGCTTTGTTTGACATTTGCCCCTTTCACTGCAGAGGAACAGGAAAGGCCCAACACCGTGAAAGTATTTTCAGTCTTCCCGACCAGTGGAATTTTGGAGGCACGTGAAGGGGATGCACCCACCAGAGAGATCCTGCAGATCAGCTTTACTGCAAGGTACAGGTGACAGGACTGAAGTCCTGCTGCTGACAGAGAGTTGGGGTTGCTCAGACTGGAGGGGCTACATGAGAGCTGGAAAGGTACTTTGGTACTCAATTTCTTTGCTCTAATTAGGGAGAGGCAACTCCTTGTAAGAAAATTCAGCTTCCATTACAAATTATCTTCTTGGAAGTTACCACACGGTGGCAGAAATTTTAAGACAAGTCTGTCCTAGTGATTTCAGTGAGCTCTGAAAACTGCTGACAGGGAAGTTTCAGGAAGCAAACTGTAGGTGACTTGAGTTATTGTCATAACTTCCACCTCCCTGGAACACAAGCCAGAGATCTCCATCACTGGAGCTAATGCTCTCTCAATGGGATGAAGCTCAGAGCAGCAAGGTGGACCAGGGGCCTCCCCAGGCTCCTGACTGCCTAGATTTTTCTGGAATGCTTCTGAATATGCCTGAAGCACTTTTTTTTGTCTGACAAATACGCTAATCAGCATGTCTGAAAATGCCTGGAAGTACCAGAAAGCAAAGATGTCGCCGTGTAGCAGCCAGCTCATCTGTGCAGCTCCAGATGAGGAATTCCCAACACAGCAGAGCTCAGGACCAACATGGCATTAGGAAATAATTAAATGCAAGGTGTGAGGTGATTTTAATAATTCACCTCCCCAGATCAGTGGTTTTCCTGCAGGGGAATTGTTTTCTGGGAAGGAAGAAACAAAAGCTGTCTGGCAGAACAGGCGTTTGCCTCAGGCCTTTACAGAACCATCACTTGGATGCAGAGAAGTCCTTCAGAGGAACAGTGTCAGGAATGTTGAGTGGCATTAGCCTTTGGCAAGTTATGCTGTGAGATTTAGCACAGAACTAAACTTGCTGTAACCTTTTTGATGTTCCTTTACAATCCAGGCTCCACTGATTGCCCCACGTCTTAGGGGAGCGACAGAAACTTTTCTGCTTCGAAATTTGCCTGTCACAGGGAGGAGTTTTCTCATCCAGGCAGTGCAGGTGTTTGTTTGCTCTCAGCAGAGCTTTGCTTCATTTCTTTAAATAGTTTCACAACTAGGATGATGCTCTTCTTACAAACATGAGGTTACTAATCCAGTGTCTTCAGGCACAGACTCAACCATTCTTTTCAAACACCCTGTGGGACACGGCCCTGGGAAGCGAGACTGTCACCTGGACTCGACACCAATGTCAAGGACCTGTGCTTGTGACTTGGAGCACTCTTAGGACACCATTGTCCCCTTTTTCCTCCACACAGAACTGCAGGTTGCTGCAGCTGACCTGTCTTTTTGCTGTGTCCTTTAGGAGCAACACTGACTATGAAGCTCTCGTGACCATTACTGGAGTGCTGGGAGAGAAGCCTTGCAAGCTGCACATCAGAGGACAAGGAATGCAAAAGAGGAAGGATGAAGACCTTTAATTTAAGCAAGACAGTGGGGGATAAATGTCAAGGTAACAGGCTGGATGCAGATGTGCCATCAGCTGAGCCTGTATTTTCCTCTACTTTTGTTCTTTTAATAGGGACTGGAATTTTAGCAGAATGAAAATTTAGGGTAGGAAGAAAAAATTCTCATGGTACCTTAACCAGTCATAAATTCATCCTGTGCTGTTACTTTTATTGCTGTGATAAGCTTAGCATTACCCACAGAATAAGATCTTCAGTTGCAAAGCAGCTGTGTAAGTCAGGTCAAAGCCCTTTGCATGGCCCATCACACCTCAAATTACAGCTGGAGACCGTTCCTACCTTAAAGTAGCTTTTGCTTTGCCTCATTTATTTGTTTGACATTAAAATGGACACTGACACATTATAAAAGCAAGAACTGGTGAATAGGCCAGCATTCCCCAGGCTCTTTTCTTGATGCCTTACATGAAAAGGAGAAGAGCCAACTTTCCCTGGACTCCCTGGAAAATTACCAAGGTGCCTGTTTCATCATGCCTGGGTCTTGAGAACATCCCCTACAGCAACAGAGGGAGGAACCCTTCCTCCTCTCCATTCTGTCCCCCCACATGGTTCCCATTTACTCACACTTCTTTTTAAATGTTTTTAGTATTATTTTAGCTAAAGGTCACCGAAATTCCCACTTCTGAGCCTGTTAAAGTTTTCCACTCCCCTCCCATAAAAGGTTTTTGTTAAAGGCAGTGTGTGTGGGAAGGGGCTGGCACCCACACGGGAGGAGAACAGAAAACGCACAGAGCTGCCTGAGCAACGAGAACTCAGGTTACACACAGGAACCTCAGTGAGGAAAGGCTCTTGAGGATGGTAATGCCTCTTTAACCCCTCTAAATAATTCCATCTCTTGGCTCTAAAATACAGCCTGATTGCTGGGTGAGAGAGGCTACAGCATGGGAATGTGAGATATCAAACAGCTCAAACTCATCATGACATTCAACTAACAACCACGATAAAAAGGAAACAAATGTATTGCAAGAACCCAGTTGTATTATTAAGTGCAAAACCAAGAGTCAGGACAAAGAACTTCTGTTTGTTACAAATTTAAACATTTCTAGCACAAAGTCAATGAGTACATATCTTTTTCAAGCCATTAGCTCTGAGCTTCAGTGATCTTCCTGTTCAGACGAGAGAGAACAGAGAAGGGATGATAGAAGACACAAGATCTGACACACATTTGTGTTAGCACTGAAGGACTGAGCTGTCACTGATGTTCATGTAGTGCTTGCAGTAACTGTAATGCCAAAATTTGCTTTGTTAGGTAAGTAAATAAGATTAAGCACAAGCTTATCCGTAGAATTAGACGTGTTGTAAAAGATGGAATGGCCACTTCCAAATTCCTGGCTTCTGGCAATCCACAGAACCTTTCTATTCAGGCACTTCCTGTGGAGATTACATTCCAGTCCTTCCACTTTCCCCCACTGGAGGCTTCAGAGCAGCTCCAACAGCAGCGAGCTACAGCCCATCCTCCAGTGTAGGGACAATGTCAGACATGGACAACTTAAGGCTTGGATACAACAGACACAGTTGTAAGGGAAATATGAAGTCTTTGCTTCAAAACAAACTGTTTCACACTTCTTGAAAAATGGTCAAATCTTTTTAAAAAACCCGGTAAAGCCTTTTCATGTGCACTGATGCTTTCATTTTGAGTGACCCTTTTAGACAATTTGCCGTATAAAAATACTGTCCCGTGAACTATTTCTCTTTGATAATATTCACAGAATAAAGAGATTGATTAAATTAAAAACATTCATTCATAATCAGCATACCAGGGCCTGTAGTTGAACTTCAGCTGAGCTAATTTCTCACGTCAGGAAGCCACGTGCCAGTTTTGCATTTCCCCACCTGCTTAGCAGAGCTGTTCCATTAATTCTACTTCACAATTTCCGCCTAGAATTTGCAGATCTAGTAACGAATCTCAGAACCCACTTGATTTCACAGTGCAAATCATTTGCTATCACTAGGGGAGGCAGAGAGTGAGCTGGATTGTTGTTCTGTCAGTACTGGAGTTACATCCCCGGGTACTCGAACACAGCTGCAGCGCCCATGCCGGTCCCGATGCACATGGACACAACTCCGTAGGCTCTGAAATGACAGATGGGATTAGGGAAAGGACAGCTCGGGTTTACATCATCTGGGAGAAAATTAAAAATTAAAAACACAGTAAGTATGAGCTGCCCACTGCTCTCCCTTGCCAACAAGAGGAACGCAGGGAATTCATATTCCAAGCCATCCAAGGGATGGAGAAGGGTTACCCCGAAACTGTGGTGACCGCTGAGCCTGTGTGAGTCACACACACGTGGGTGTTCAGGCCAGCACGGATCCTCAGCACTCACCTCTTCCCTCTGCGCTTCAGCTCGTTGAGCAAAGTGACCACCTGGCGAGCACCAGTGCAGCCCAGGGGGTGCCCCAGTGCTATCGCTCCTCCCAGGGGGTTCACCTTCTCCATGGGAATGCCCAGCTTTTCAACACAGTACACAGCCTGGAAAGACACAGGGAATGGTTTCATGCTGATGATCTCGTCTCCTTTAGTTCTAAGCTCTTCTCTTCCAACTCAGAGGCCTGGCTCCAGCCAGACCACCTTTCCCAGGGGAAAGGAGTGAAACTTACAAGAGAAGTGAGCTACAACTATCCACTTCATCTCAAACTGAGCCCATGCACATGCTGACAGACATTTCACAGAGAATCATAGAATCAACTGGGTTGGAAAAGCCTTGATCCAACCCCACCATGGTTCCCAGACCATGCCACTGATGTCACATCCAGTCTCATCTTAAAAGCCTCCAGGGACAGCAAATCTACCACCTCTCTGAGCAGCCCATTCCAATGTCTGATCACTCTCTCTGTAAAAAATTTCTTCTTGATATCCAACCTAAACCTCCCCTGGCAGAGCTTAACACCTTGCCCTCTTGTCCTACTGCTGGTGGCCAGGGAGAAGAGACCAACCCCCACCTGGCTACAACCTCCTGTCAGGGAGTTGTAAGGAGTGATGAGGTTTTCCCTGAGCCTCCTCTTCTCCAGACTAAACAACCCCAGCTCCCTCAGCCTCTCCTCACAGCACTTGTGCTCAAGTCCCTTCACCAGCCTCGTTGTTCTTCTCTGGATCTGCTCCAGCACCTCAATGTCCTTCCTGAACTGAGGGACCCAGAACTGGACACAGCACTTGAGGTGTGGCCTCAGCAGTGCCAAGTACAGAGGAAGAATCACTGCCCAGGTCCTGCTGGCCACACTGTTCCTGATAGATACAGCAGTGAAGTTTCCTGTCTCCAAACACCACCTGACAACAAATTACAGCCCTGGTGAAACAGATTTTGCAAGGGTGCAATAGCAAAGATCACATTCTTATTCACTGGACTTTTTTTTTCTAATATTAAGCTGTGTAAGCTTATTTTTATCTGAAGGAAAAGGAAAATAGGCTGCACATGTTAATAACATTCAGCTAAAGATGTAATATGTGGAACAAGTTCAAATCTTAACCTGAAGACCAAGCTAAAATACACTCAGTTGCCAAGCAATGCAGCAACTCAAACAGGATGATCACTCACCTGGCTTGCAAAGGCTTCATTAATTTCATATATATCAATGTCATTCAGAGTCAGACCTATGGGCCACAAAAGGGAGGAGTTAAAAGATGGTTCTGCCTCATATCAAAGAGAATAATTCACTCACAGCATCCCTTTATGAATTCCAGTTCTTCTCCACTAATGACAAAAGAAGGATCTTGGCTCCACATGGGTTATCTACATTTGTACATGTGTTTACAGGCAGCAGTGTCTAAAGTCTGCACAAGATCACAGTTCATGGCATTGTGCCACTGAGTCTGCCAAGTTTCCTTAGATTAAGTGTGATTTCTCTGCAGAGGGATTAAGGATTGAAGGGTGTTTTGAAAGTGAAAGATAAAGCTACAGGTGGGCATGTGGCCATAGCCATGGCAGGCAGGCACAACAATAATCATCAGCTATAGAAGCTGATTAACCTAATGGGTTTCCTAAGGACCACTGGAATGGTGCCAAAACCATAAAGAAAAAAAAACTCAAAAAGCAAACACAAACCCCACCCTCCCCCCCAGCGCTGGCCGTGTTAAGGAAGAGCACTAAGTGAACACATGGCAAGTGACTTAGCATTAACTGTTGTGGAAACTGTGCAGGGATTTACTCCTGAGCTTCTCAAAGGTGAGGGAATGACAATTTACTCATCAGTGCAAGTGAACAGTGTTGGGACAGTCAGAGGAGGGACCTCTTTTAAGGTGTGGAATTTAATTTCACTGCTCCGGTGGCCAACATGCTTGAATAATGTAACCTTACATCTCAGCCCAGGGAGTCTGATTTCCCTTTTGCCGAGGGAATGTGTGAATGACAGGGGGTTCTTACCTGCCTTCTCCACAGCAACAGGGATGGCATAGGCTGGCCCAATGCCCATCACATCAGGTGGCACCCCCACCACAGCGAAGGACCGGAGCACCCCCAGCACCGGCAGCCCCAGCTGAGCTGCCTTGGAGCGCTTTGCCAGCAGAACAGCAGCTGCTCCATCGCTGACCTGGCTGGCATTCCCTGTTGGAACAGACCTGTTAACACCTTTTTGTGCCTGAGCACGTTCTAGAACAAGGCAGGTAAACCACAGAAACAACACAGCTTTAACTGCTGAGCTGACCTGCTGTAGTGCTCCCGTCCTCTTTGAAGGCAGGTCTCAGCTTGGCCAAGCCTTCCAGGGTCGTGGAGGGCCTAATCCCTTCATCTTGGTTCACAGTGATTGTTTTTTGCTTGCCCTCATTATCTACAACAGTGGTCTTCACTGGAACAATCTCAGCTTTAAACAGTCCCATCTGCTGAGCTTTTGCTGCTCTGGTAAAGAAGAGTGTGAAATGTTAAAATATTTCTAAAATGAAAGAAACCAGTTAGACAGAGAGTGAACTAATGTGGGACTCGGTACATTCTCACTAAGTGGTAGTCAAGACAACAGGCAAATTCTTCTTTCCATTCATGGGAAGACAAACTCTTTACCTTTGTATCAGCATTATGGGCACTGTCCCCAGACCTGGGTCACTGCATCACAGACTTCTGAGCAAGATCCCTGTTCTGTTCCCATCAGTCACACTGACTGACCACACCACCAGCTCCCAGCATGAAGCTGTGCTTGTCCAGAGGTACAGTCACATCACAACTGTATGAAAAGAAATGAATCCTGATGTTCAGACATCAGTTCTTTCTTCTGAGAGTTTAAACAGAGCACATGGGCTAAGCCTCCACATAACGCCAATGACTTCTGGCAAGTTAAGGAATGGCTGAAATTACACTTGTTCCTGGTTTTGTCCTGCTAAACACAGACTTTAATTTTCTATCATTTAACTGTAACCTTTCAACCCAAAACAAGGCAATGTGCATTTGCACAGTTCAGTGTGACTTTGTAGGGTGGAATCACTTATTCCAGCCCACGGGACACCTTCTAGTGGACACCTTCCACTAGACCAAGCCCCACCCACTCTGGCCCTGAACACTTCCAGGGATGGGGCATCCACAGCTTCTCTGGGCAAGAGACCTTCAGCAGTAAGGGTGCACTGAGGACAGAACCTGGTCCCTGAGACAGCAGAATTATCATCAGGGAACAGCTGCCATGACCAGACTGATATAAGCAGGCAGAATACAATTAACTAAACTAGAATTAGCTCATGCCTCACAGATTTAATCTTTCCTCTCAACAAGGTATTTTAAAAGCCTCCAAAGTGGAGCTGATTTACAGGATTTACCTTCCAGAGGTTAATCCTTCAAAGGGAATATAAATTGGAGACCCAAGGTTTGGTTTACCCCCTCATCACTTTTCGCTTTTACTAATAAGATATTCAGTGCTCCCAGGTAAGTGAGTTGGAGCCAAGTGCTGAAGGACAGTTCAGTAACTCCACAGACATCCCGAGACCAAGGCCAGAAAGTCGCCCCCTGGCTCACGTGAGCGCGAGGATCACATTCACATACCCTTTTGGTTATCAGTCCCACGTCAGTGAGAAAGGCTGGCATGCCAAGTTCCCTGAGCAGCAGGGCCAGAACTTAAAGGTTAACTGCCCTGTGCAGTGGCTTCCTGTGTTAGATAAATAATTGGACCGGGGCAAGGCTTAAACAGGGCTTTGGGAGCAACTTTAACTCTTCAGTGGCAGCAGCTTTAGCTCATCCCCTGCCACTGCTCTGCCAGCACAGCCCCACGGATCCCAGGGTCAGTTGACTTTGGCAGTGATTGAACCCCAGAGGAAGGTTATCAGAGGTAGGACTGGACTCACTCAGAGCCAAACACCTGCAGCAAGGACAAGCCGCTCTTCTCACAAGCTCAGCAGTTCCCTACAAACAGCTGTGCTCAACTATTCCCTCTTGGGAAAGGTTCCTTCTGCTGCTGCTCCCACATGCAGGTTCCACTGATCCTGAGCCAAAGCCACTGTGAAAACACCGCACCACGGACTCAATCCACAAACCTCACTGAGGCTGTATCAGAGAAACGTGGAATGGTTTGGATTGGAAAGGACCTTAGAAATCATCCAGTTCCAACTCCTCTGCCACAGGCAGGGACCTCTGGATGCTGAAACACACATCATGTGCCCAGTGATACTCGTGCAGGGTCAGTCACACCATCCCCAGGACAGCTCTGGATGCCCGTTTCCTCATCACACACACTGATCTTGGGTCAGACCATCTCAAGCTTCCTTACTCACTTAAGGATTGGAAGGCAACAAAAAGGCTGCACTTGACCTCTCCTGGGAAATAGCAGTGTGTTTTCTAGCTGTATTTATCCCTTAGCTAAAAGGTTTAAAAAAAAAAAAAAAACAACAAAAAAGGCATTTACTTCTGCTGGGAAGCCAAGGCAAAGGCATCTTGCTTCTTCCGGGAAACCCCAAACTTCTCTGCCACGTTTTCCGAGGTTATTCTGGGGAAAACAACACCACAGAGTTAATACAAGACACATCTAATGGAGGTGCAGTTGGCTTCTACTGAGATAACACAAGGTACAAGGACTGGCTTTAGTCTCAAAAGCCAGTGCTGCCTTCTCAACCAAGAACTGCTGGCAGAAACAAATCCTGAGTCCAGTCTAGTACCAAAGCAAGGTTCAGATCCATTCTTCTTGCTCATCAAGCCACTGAGCTTCAGACAAGGAAATCTTTCCTCAGGGTTGCAGATCTTCATAGAATGGCCTGGGTTGGAATGGACCTTAAGGATCATTTAGTTCCAACCCCTTTGCCATGGGCAGGGACACCTTCCACTATCCCAGGTTGCTCCAAGCCCCATCCAGCCTGGTGTTGAACACTTCCAGGGATGGGGCAGCTACAGCTTCTCTGGGCAACCTGTGCCAGGGCCTCAGAACAAAAAATTTTTTCCTAGTATCTAATCTAAACAATTAGGTCACCCCAAAGCCTTCTCTTCCCCAGTCTGAACAACCCCAATTCTCTCAGCCTTTCTTCCCCCATTTCACATCATTAATCTTCCACCACCACCAGGGAGGATGCTGACACATAGCTCCAAGCTCACTGAATTCAGACTGATTTGAAACTACAGTCCCTGAGGAGACAGAGCATGTAGGAAACCCTTAAACTGTGGGAAGGAGAAACACTTACCCCATAGGAATGAGGCAGTCTCGAGCTTTGCTGTTGTCCATCATGCTGGAACTGATATCACCGGGATTATTTGCACTTCTGAGGGACATTGTTTCCACACTAAACACAGGAAAAATTTGAATTGCTTCATTAAGACTGATCAAAACTCAGTATCCTGACAACAGGCTTTCCTATTATCCCACAGAAACACAGACTGCTAATTAAGAACTGGCTGAGGCAGAAGCTCTTTAATCATCAATATACGAATTATCATGAAATGAAAACAGATTGCAAGGTTCACTTGGTCCTTGTTTCACCAGAACAGGATACCAATGTCAGCAGTTGATTTCTCGGGTTTCCACAGCTAGGAAGGAATTGCTAATGATTCTGGCACTTCTGTCCTCAAACATAATGAGAAACCCAAGGTTCAAGGGCTGGAGTTTCCACTGACATTGTCAACAGCCATAAAAATGCCACTTAGAGCTTAAGAACAGGTTGGCAGTAGAATAAGAGATGTATTAAGCAAACCATGACAAAGATCTTTCAGTGAGTTGCATCATTTATATTTCACAACACAAAGAGTTTAAGGCACGGATCCCAGAGGTTGCAATCTCTGACCTACAAATGAATTAACACACTGAAGATATTCCAATTTACTGCAGAAATACACTGCCATCACTTAAGACTGGTGAGCTTTTGCAAAGTCAGTCTAGATTATGAAGCCTATAATGGGAAGAGGGTTTGAATTCTATTCTGCACCACATAAACACACTCTTCCTGGAAAATTAAAAACAAGCAGAAAATAAAGTTTTCCCCCCAAGCAGCTTATAGTAAATGCTCTGAGAAATTTAAACCATCTCTAAGGACACTGCATTACTTGACTCCAGCTGCAATTTCTTGAAACAATTGTTTTAAAGTGAAGCATCACATGTTCCAGCACAGGCACTGCCCATGAACACCAGGTACTCTGCCCACAGCAGAGGAGCACACCTGTCCTGCTGAGCCCTTTATTTTGCAGCTTCCTAAGAAGGGAAGGGTGTTCTCAACACCTGATTGTGCTCAATGTGTATGTGCAGGTGCCGAGAAGTTGTAAATACAAACTTTTTCCTGATGGATAACTATGTGCAGTAATAATTCGAAAAGGACTTAAAATCACCAAGGCAAAGCAAAAGACAAACCCAGTATTTTAACCTCAGGATTACTGAACACTTTTTCACTTGTTCTGCCAAAGGGAATGTGTATGCAGTCACTAGTAGTTCTCCAAAACCAACCAGCCTAACGTTTACATAATCCTCTAAAAAACAAACACTTCTTATGATTTTAGGCCTGAAGCAGAGAACAGCTAGTCCATCCACCACAGAACAGCTCCTGTAAATCCGCAGAGCACTTATTAGCACAGGTAGGACATTAATTTCTTTTCCAAGACAGCTGCTGGTCTTCCAAGACGACAGTTAGTTGGAGATTAGTGAAAAAGGTAATTGTGGCAGGCTATTGCAGAGGGACAGGCTGTTATCCCCAGGAAGCCTAAGCAAGTACCATGAAAAGACTTCCTTACCCACAGGCCAGGCCAATGTCATAGGATCCATTTCGGATGCCACCTGTAACAGCAGTGTACAAACATTCTTACTGTCATCAGCAGCAAAAGCATTTCCATCCCAGCTCTGGCTTCCAACCCCCTGAGGCACCCCAGAGTGAGAGCCAGGCCAAGGAGCTGCTGGGGCTGAGGACTGACCATGACCTGACATGGGGCCAGAGAGGACTGGAGGGACCCTTCTGGAACCTGCCTGATACGGAGGTGATGGTAGAACTTATCCCCAGAAAACCAAGTTACTTCTCTAGGGATAAACTTGGCCACTCAAGGTTATAAAAGCATTCAACCAACACCACACTGAAAATTCCCAGCAGCACAAGACATTGCCACTGTTTGCACTGCTCAGACAGACTGGAGGACAGGAGGAATGAGCACTTGGGGTGGGGCAGGCACTGACTCTGATCCCAGTGCCCATAACACCTACCAGCTATATTGATAATGGCCTGCAGACCTGAGGAGCACTGCCGGTTCACGCTGCAGCACGGAACCGTCTCTGGAATACCACTGGAAAACAAGGCAACGTTGGCAAAGACTCAGTGATGAAAACAAACAACAACCCCAAGCTCCAAAGGGAGCATTAAACCACCTGATTAAACTTAAACCCTCAGGTTTCCAGGCCAACCCCTTTGTACGTTTGTTGACCTATTTGGTCCTGCACCAAGGGAAAGCAAAGTTCAAAGGTAACTTCCACACTTGATTTGCAAGTGGCTCTGAGTGCTGTTTCCCCATGAGTCTGTCTTCAGAAGGTCCTCTTTAAGTAGGACTCTCTTCTAGGCCTAGATCCCAAGCTCTAATCTGAGCCAGAAACCCTGAAAAGTTTCTCAATATTCCTAATTATTGGTGGGCTGTGCCAGCACCTCTCCAAAGTGGTGGTAATGCAGTGGCTGACAGAAGCAAACAACAACAGACACTGGCTGAAATATGTGGAATCTGGGATCCAGCTCAGTATTAGCCATCAACCACCAACACTGGACAAGGACAGAGAGATCTGAGCCCACTCCATGGCTTTGGGACCAGGCACAGCAGAGAGAATCGCAGCCTCCCAGCCTGGAAAAGCAGCAGGTACAGATGGGAGCCCACAGAGCAAGATCTCCCATTCAGAGGCAGCACAAACAGATTAAACAGCCTCACCTCTGCCTCCCTGTCCCTTTGCCATCAGTGTTCTCCAAACACTCGACCAAAGTCTAGTTTCTAGGCAAAAGGTGGATTGCTGTAATTCCTGGGAGCACATAAGCCCTATCACAACCTTCAATCCCTGCTCCACAGCCAAGGCCCGGGGAGGAGAGGGAGAACCTCAGCCTGGTTGGGAGTTTACCTCAGAAACTGTGCAACTCTTGCAATCAAGGCACCAGCTCCAGGCTGCAGCACGTTCCCTGAGTGCAAAGATACAGTTCCAGTCAGTGGTTTGCATTCCCTTTGCAAGCATCAAAGAGATGTTCCCATCATCCCTGGCTCAGCACCACCCAGCACCCAGATACCCCCACCACTGACAGGACAGGCGTGAAATCAGGACACTGCCTTCCTAAACCCAACACTGCACACTAACCCCTCCCAACCCATATCCCAGGGGACACCAGGAGCGGCGTGTCCCACACAGCCACCCAGGCCAGGAGGTTCTCACTCACCCACACAGATGTCTCCCAGGGCCTCAGGACGGAGGTTGACATCCTGCAGGACAGCTCTCATCACGGCAGCCAGCAGCTCGTCGGGTGTCGTGTCCTGAGAGCACAAGGGATCAGTGCCACCAGCGAACACCAGTCACAGCCCTGCCACCAGTTCACCCCCAGGCCACCCCAGAGGGCTGATATGTGGGCTAAGGCAGCTTTACTCCACTTCTCAGCTCACACTGGTTGTTGTTTTCCTGCCACAACAGAGTTACTCTGTCTTTACCCCAAGTATCTTTCAAGCAATTGGACACACGCTCTGCTTTCTCACCTTACCTCTGTTTTTATAGGAACACACTGTAAACCAAACAACTGCAGTGAGTTACATGGCAAGACTCAGCGAACGGAGCCCCTCGACTTATTTTGTGAAAGAATTTATTGTGTGTCCCCTCAGCTGGCGGGAAGCACCGCCAGACCCGTTCTGAAGGATAACAAGGAATGTGCATCCTTTAGGGCCATCCTGGCACCACGTTCTCGCCGAGTCTCTGTCCCTGCGGGTTCCAGAAGGGCGGTAGGTCCGAGCAGGTGAGGGACTCGCTGCTTTTCCAAGGGGATGCTCCGCATGCCAGGGCAGGTGACAGCGGAGACTGCGGCTGGTCCCAGGGACACTGCCCGGCTCTTCTGGGGGCTGCCACTCGCCCTGCCACACCTGGACCACCCACCCCGAGCACTGAAACCATCGAAAAATGTTCTTTTTTTTTTTTTTACACTTTTTCACAGCAGAGCAGCTCCTGGGCCTCCAGCACCCAGGGATGCGAGGAAGGGACTCCAGCACCTGTGAGGGGCAAAGGGGGAGCAGGCGGGCAGGACCCTCCTATCCGTACCTTGAAGCCGCCGCGCTTGGCGCGGCCGATGGCGGTCCTGCGGCCGTGCACCACCACCACGTCGTCGGGGCTGGCGGCCCGCGGGGGGCCCCCGGCACAGGGCACAGCCCTCGGGGCGGCCGCGGGGCCCGGGGCGGCCCCCGTGAGGTGCCCCAGCACCAGCTGCGCCCGCCGCGCCGCCACAGCCGCCATCTTCTCACTGCCCGCGGCTCGCTTGCATGGCACCGCCCCCTCATTTACATACAGGCAATCTGAATGGTCAGGACTCCCCTCGTTTGCATGATACCGCCCCCTCATTTACATATTATCACCCTAACTCCATAGCCCACCTCGTTTGCATGTCAACGCCCCCTCATTTACATATCGGGACCAGGATTGGTCGCAGCCTCTCCTCATTTGCATGGCCCCGCCCCAACGGCGAACCCGAGCCCCGCCAAGCCGCAAGGCTGAGCTTAAATAGGCGATGGGATAAATCGGGAAGTTTGAAGTAAAGGAATGGGGTCGATAAAGAAAAATAAACAAAATAATAAAAATAAAACGGCGGAAAAAAAGGGGGGAAAAAAAGAAATAAAACGGAAAAATGGGGAAAAAAGAAATAAAGTGGAAAGAAGCGGGAAAAAAGGAGTAAAGTTAGGAAAAAGGAAAATAAGGAGAAATAAAGGGAAATAGGAAAAAAAGGAGGGTAAAAATTATAAAAAAGGGAAAAAAAAAGAAAAAAGGAAAATAGGGAAAAAAGCAGAAAAAAGGAAAACGAGAAAAAGGAGTAAAGAAAAAAGAAAGAAGCAGAAAGAAAAGAAAATAGAAAAAAGCAGGGGAAAAGGAAAAAAGGGGAAAAAGAAAAAAAGGAGAAATAAAGGAGAATAAAGGGGAAAAAAGAAAAAAAGGAAAAAGGAAAAAATTAAAAAGGGAAAAAAGGAGTAAAAATAGAAAAAAGCTGGCAAAAATATAGGAAAAAGCAGGAAAACAGGATTAAAAGTAAAAAATCAGGAGAAAAGAAAAAAGAAAAAAGGAAAAAGGAGAAAAAGGAAAAAGGAAAAGAAAGAAAAAAGGGAAAAAGGGAAAAAATAAGGAAAAAAGGGAAAAGAGGGGGAATGAAGAAGAAATAGAAATAAAGAAAAAATAAATTTTGAAATAAAAATAAATAAATTAAAATTATATTAAATTTAAAATGATAAAAGCCTAAGTGTTTGGAATACAAGGCAGGATGTCAGGCCAAAGGACACGCAGAGCTGTTGGGTCAGAGAACTGCACAGATCCATTAGTTCTGGAGAACCCTGGGAATCATCAGCTCCTTGTCAGCCCTGGCCCTGTTGAGCCCTGGGATGGTCACACCAGGTGTCCTTTGTGTCCCTGCCCGTGCTGGGAACTGCCCTGCTGGGAAGGGGCTGTACTGGTGAGCAGGGGACAGGCAATGGAAACAAAGGATTGTGGAATCACTGAGGTTGGAAAAAGACCTCTAAGATCATCGAGCCCAACCATGTTCAACTCTAAACCACGTCCCCAAGTGCCACACCCACACACCTTTTGAACACTTCCAGGGGCGTTGATTCCACCACTTCCCTGGGCAGCCTGTTCCAATATCCCACTCCAGCCTCCCTCCCCATGAGGAAGCAATTCCTCCATGGATACACAGGGGATGCAGCTCACAGGGAAAGCAGCAGGGCCTGCCACGGGCAAAATAAAATCAAACCAAACCAAACCAACAGAAAATGACTTTACATGGCAGGATATTCCATTCGCTTTTCCTGGTTCCATTCTGTACATCAGAACACTGCAAGGGTTTTACAAACCAGAGAGGCAAAGGCACCTGAGGAGTGTCACACCCACACACACACACACCCACACACATCCCCACGAGCCACATCCATCCATGGGACGTTTGGGTGGTTTGAGGGCCCTGGGAGTGTTTTGGCTTTGGAAAGAAGGAAAACACCCACCCACCACTGAAGGACTGAGGAAACCCAAACCAAACAGATTCAACGAAAGAGGAGAAAACAGCTTAAAAATGGTTTTGATTTATGTTTTTGTTTTTTTTTTTAAACTTTGGTGAACACGTACTTTGTTGCTCTCTGCTGCCAAACCCCTTCCCAGCCGACACTGATTTTTTAAAAATTTCTATTTGTTTCCAGCCATCCCATATTACTGACCAGACTGATGGATTTGGTCCTATTCACAGAATAAAATCGTTCATTCCCCCTCGGCAAGAAGTGACTTTACCCCCTCAGGGAAAGCTGCCCATCATCCCTGCCACGGTCGACTGACACAAACCCCCGGTGCTGCTCCATCACTGCCCCCACAGCTTCCCGGGATCTCAGCCTGGGCAATAACCATCCTCTGCAGCTTCCAGGCAAACTTACAGGGAATTATTTTAGCCATTTCTTTTAATTTGCCCTAACACTCACAGAGTTTTTATTATTTAAAAACTGAAATAACCCTTAGAATCGTAAAATCATCCAATGGTTTGGGCTGGAAGGGATCTCAAAGACCATCTTGTTCCAAGCCCCTTGCCATGGGCACATTCCACTAGACCAGGCTGCTCCAAGCCCCATCCAAACTGGCCTTGGATGTTTGCAGAGAAGAGGCATCCACAGCTTCTCTGGGCAACAACCTCTTAAATTTTGCTTCTCTTTTCAGAGCTAAGGAGGCAGAAATACCCCCACTGCCACACCAGCACTACAAAGCCTTGATCTCTTCCACCCAGCAGAATTCAAGGATGTATTCACACAAACAACCGATTTCTCACTTTCCTCTTAAGTCTAAGCAACACTTTTCATTTTCAATGAACGCCAGTGTTAAAATAAACCTGTGTCTGGCGCTGCCCTGAGGATGGAACCTCCCAGTACCTGCTCATTTAACCCTTTGCTGAGCAGGGTGGAAGTAGCTAACCCAGCAGGGAAGGGGGAGGTGGGATGGTGCAATTAATTTATCCAAAACAACCAAGACCTGATGAATTATTTATTCACCTTCCGGGGACTCCCTGCCCAGGTTTTCCAGCAGGGTAGTGCTGGTCAGAGGCCACAGCCCAGCTCTGCTTTCAACTGGCCCATTTTCTCCTACAAATCTATTGTGGGAAGAAATCTGTTTCCAGCTCCCCTCGACCACCGCAGATCCACTCCCCTGGTCTGAGGCTCCATGATCCTGCAGCTGGCTCCCTCGGGCACCACCACGGACATGACATCCCCTTCCCTGTACCTGGGGATGGTTCCACAAGGCATGAAGGAGGAGGCACCCAGATCCACATGCACTGGTCCTCTCTGCCTAATTTTAGGCACTCACTTGGGTTTTACAAAGACCCCCTGGGCTCTTCCTACAGCTCCACTTCCAAAACACGTTGGCATCCTCCCCGCCCAGCCCCAGCATAGCAAGTATGGGCCTGGATCAGCAGAGCTGTGGCTGTGAGCAGAGCCATCCTCACTGAGATTCCCTTCAGCTCCTACCTGAATCCTGATGGTTCCCAACGTGATCTGGCTGGTGCTCAGCCCTGCCAGCATTGACAGCGTTTAAACCCCGACATCATTTAAACATCCCTCAGGGGTCCCGGGCATCCGTCCGTGGGTGTACCCAGCAGAGACCTCCTGCACCCCGAGAGGACCCCCCTCTTCCCAGACTCACACACACACACACACACACACACACACACACACACACACAAAGGCAAAGTCAACACGGCTGCTGCATCATCACACCCGACTCCGAGTCGAGCATCACTCCTTGATTGTAACCGCGTAAGGCACAGGACAGATTGAAACGCCACCCCCCCTGGAGCCGCCGGCTGGTCCCACGAGCTCCAGCGGGGCCGGTCCCCTTGGGAATGGGGACACCCGGGTCCCCCCGACCCTGCGGTCTGAGGATCATCTCCTCCGGCTCGGCTGAAGGCCCTGTCTCTGTTCCTCTGCGAAAGGCAGTGATGGCCACTGAGCATCCCATTCCTCCCGCGCTCCCGGGGGTGCTGCCAGCACCGCCGTCGTGCTGGGGGGGGGGACAGACCCCATTTGCTGCACTTTCCCCAAGAGATCAGTCACACGGCGAGGGGGGACGGCCCCGGTACCGCTGGCGGCGAGGAGGTTGCGCGGTCCCAGGCCGGCACCCGCACAGTCCGGGAAATCCCTCGCTCCGAATTCCCGGCGCCAACAGTCCCGAATGCGGCTCGAAAATCCAACAGCGCGGCGGGTGCCGAGGCAGCGACGAGCGAGAAGGGACCTGCGGGGGCCACCGCCAGGACAGCCCCGGGCAGGGGTCTGACCGCGGGTCCAGCGGCATCCCCCATCCCGCCGGCGCTTCCCAACCCCACTGCCGGGGGCTCAGAGCCCGCAGTTGACGAAGGGGTGCCTCAGCAGGTCCTCGGCCGTCGGCCTCCGCTTCTCCTCCACGAAGATCTGCTTGAGGAAGTTGCGGCAGCAGCTGGAGACGCTGTCGGGGAGCTGGGGGTTGGTCGGCTGGGTGGCGATCTTGAAAATTGCCGCCATGGCCTCGAACTCTGCCCAGGGCGGCTTCTCCGTTAACATCTCCACCACGGTGCAGGCCACGCTCCTGCAACAGCGCCAAGCACAGGGGTGAGGCAGCGGGAGAGGGGCTGGGGGGGTGGCCCTGCAGGTGGGGTCTGATCACCTGTCTGAATGGACTGTGCGGGAGGCAAAGGTGCACAAGGCGAGCACGCGTCCCCCAGAGCTCCCTGGCCACACCTGGCACTGGGGTTTCCACTCCCACAGCAGGAGTGAACTCACTAGCCCTTCCCTAAAGCTGGTGGATTTTTCTGCCTACGTTAACCAGCAGATACTGAGTTTCATAAAACTGTGTGAGAGATCTTACGAGGGCATCCCCTGAAGGGAAGGCCAGGCACAGGTTCAGGCATCATAGTTTCAGCAATACTGTGCAGCTCCCCAGGATGCTGAGCCAGAATGAAACACATTTGCCCATATCCAACTTAATCTCTGAGGTGTATCTGAGAAGGAACATATCAGATGAGCAGCAAAGAGCCTGAGAAGTTTCCCTCTGCGTGCTGAGGAGTCCTTATCTCAGCAGGGACACTCTGCCACCTCCATTCATAGTTGATCCTAAAGAATTAAACCACATTTCCCTTCCATCAGCCAGGGCAGGTGGTGCAGGGTAGATGGCTGCCTGCTAAGGCCTCCCTAGGTTTCCCCCACCAAACAGGGTTCTCTTGAGAGGACTAGTTTTTGCTGACCCTACTTGCTTGGACACACAGCGGAAAGCCCACTGAAGGCAGTGCTTCCTCCTCATTTATTGGGAGGATTAGTAGTGTTATCCCAACACCTTCAGGTTCCATCTGACACCCTTCACAAATCAAAACACTCACAAACAGCCAACAGTTTTTGTTGCCTTCACGCCTGAGCCACATGCAAACATCCAGGAGCAGATTTGGAAAGGCCTCTTGGATCCCCTGAGCCTCTGAGCTCGGCCCAGCAAACCTAAAATCGGGGCTGCCAAAACTCAACAGCTCTTTTAGTGAACTTTGTTATCAACCTGCTTTCCAGAATTAAGAGCAGTTATGGGACTAAGCTGAACATGATACTCACACACGGCAAGAGCTTCCAAAAGCAAGCTCTGATTCTGACTGCTCCTGTTCTGGGATCTTCAGCCACAACACACTCCCTCTGGATATCCAAACAGCTGATCCTAACAGGCATCTCCTATTTCCATCCTTTGCACTGCTTCCAACTCCTAGCTACACCTGCTGCTCCCATTACAACTTCCCCAAAGGAACTGCTTGACTTAAGTAGCAGTGGTGGGGTTTCCACTGCATCCCTTACCACACATCAGCTTTCCTTCCGTAGCCCTCTCCACTGATAACCTCGGGACTCATCCAGTACGGTGTTCCCGTGACGGATTTAATCCCAGTCCCAGACATGCAGATGGTCTGGATGCGTTTGCTGGCTCCAAAATCTCCAAGTTTCACATTTCCAGCAGAATCTCTCAGGATATTGGCACCTGGGGTGAAAAGCAAAGGCAAAGCCCCAAGAGATGAAAGCAACAGCCTGAACTGAAGTGGCTGCAGTGAGGAGAGCAGGAAGGGCACGGGCACAGAGCTGGGCATGAGGGGGCCCAAAGGGCCATGGTGGGGCTGGACTTGGCACTATTTTACAATCCTTTGCTCCTGAAGCAGCTGCTCTTCAAGGGGGTTGACTCCCATCAGCATCCTATCACTCAGCACAGTTCCCAAAATTGATCAGTGAATGGGAGCCAACAGATCATCCTCCCCACCCACAGACAGCAGAACAGAGCCCCAGACCTCTCCAAAAGCCAGAGCCTCTCAGTTCCTGGGTGTGTTACACCAGGTTTTCACATGTGCAAGGGCAGTTAACAATAATCCCTCTCGAGAGAAGACAGCACAAGATTTTGTTTTCAGCTGCACGTTCAAGATTTTCATGGTTCGAGCTGGTGAAGGGCAGGGGCAAAAATACCTTAAAGGTGAGATCCCAGCACTGTGCTGTGCACAAGAATTTATACTGGGGCCGGGGGAGGCTGGGGTGAACAAACCCAAGCAAGCAGGAAGCCTCTCTGTATTATCCACTCACCTTTAATGTCCCTGTGGACAATCATATTGCTGTGTAGGTAGAAGACTCCCTGCAGGATCTGCCTGGTGTACTTCCGTGTGACGTTCTCGGTCAGAGCACCGTAAGCTTTTAGCTGGTCCTTTATCGAGCCCTGTTGGAAAGAAACAACATGTACCCACTGTAAGCACCATCATGTCACAGGAACCTTTTAAACTTTATCATCCAGTTCAGAAAAAAAACCCCAAACCATTCTGTGTAGAAACAGAAAGATAAAAGTTCACTTAGTGCTGAACGGAGGAAAGATTTGTCCTCATGTCCCAGATCCCTGAGGAGAAAAAGGTTCAGTTCCCGGTGCCTGTCGGTGCTTCCTCCTGGCAACACTACAGACCTTTTTCCCCCTCTAGTGGCTGGATGGGTGTCACCAGCTCGTGGAGATGGACTGAACTGATGAGGAATTACAACTCAAAGTGAGGAGATCAACTCGACAAATTAAATTCATAGAACCATTACGGTTGGAAAAGACCTTCTGAGATCATCAGGTCCAACCATTAACCCAGCACTGCCATTCAACACCAAGCCATGTGTTTTCTGAACACTTACAGGGTTGGTGACTCCACCTCTTACTTCCCTGGGCAGCTTGTTCCAATGCTTCACCACCCTTCCAGTGAAGAAATTTTTCTTATATCCAATCTACATCTCCCCTTTACCTATCTTTTCCCCTTGTCCTATCACTTGTTACCTAAGAGATAAGGCCAATCCCCACCTGTCCACAACCTCCTTTCAGGTAGCTGTAGGGACTCAGTTCTTCAGGGCCAAGAGAACTCAGTCCTCTCTGAAGCCTCCTCCCAAAACTTCACACAGCAAGGAGCACCCATGGCCATGAGGGACAATCACCCACTCACATGAAGACACAGGGTAGACAATTTGATGATTTTACTGACCAAAGAGGAAAGGAAGGAGGGGTGCAGATATCATCATCTCCAAGAGGCTGACACCCTTGGCTTTAGCTGCATTTTCTGTCCACTTGGAAATGGATGTGTCTCACTGTGCCAGAGCTGGGTTTTAGCAGGATGAACCAGAGGCAGATTTGGGGTTCACACCCTGTTCTACCTCCAGTACTCAGGTTACTTGGGAAGCAGGAGGGGAAACTCATGCTGTTTCTGCCTGTCCTGCAGCTCTGGGGTCCATCCAAGATTGCCAGTCCTTCTGTTCTGGGAACAGTGGCTGCTCCACTCCAAGTCAGTCTGTCAGACTGTATCAGGTTTTCCACATCCACCCAACTCTGCTGTTGCTCTGCCCAGCTACCGTTCTGGCTTCTTTTGAGGATGGTGGTGATCCTGTGGATGGGCCTCTCCTTTCCCTTTCACAGCAGTGCAGGGGCCACCCAAAATGCTCAAAAAGACCCCCTCACATGACCTGCATGCAGGGTATGTTCACTCACCCACAACCAAACAAGCTTTCTTATCCTGCCCTCCCTCACCCTGAGCGGGGGACATCAAACAAGAAGGGGACAAAGGTTCTTTGAGGCCTGGGGTCATTCTGTTTTCCAAGCACAAATTAAAAAAAAAACAACTTATGGGCAGGACAGAAACTACAAAGTCAGCTATTAACTGGGTTCATAAGAACAGGCTGATGATGCACCCAAGCTTGGCCCCATGAAGATTTTGCCAAGCTGTCTGTCTTAAACTGGAAGTTTGGCCAGACCCAGCACTGCAAAGCTGCTGCCCTGCAAGGTCTGGGAACTCACTCACTTCCACTGGCCTTGGAAACCAGAGCCCTGAGCTGCTTTTGTGAAATGAACTGTTGTTTCAGCAGCAAAGTCAATCTGTATTTGGTCAGAGCTCGGGTTTATCATTAAAAAAAAACAAACACTGAACTTCCAGCCCTGCTGGATGCTGCCCCAGCATCAAATGCCGGTTTCCTGGCTGCTAACAAACATCGGCACGCTGCGGAACAAGCAGCGAGGGGACTGCTGGAATTCCCGGGATTTACTCCTCTGGGTCCACACCTCGTGGTGAGACCTGAAAATGAGATTGTCTGCCCACAGGGAGAGAGGGAGGACATGGCTTGGAAGGGACTCAAACGCATGGAAGTCCACCTGACCACTCACACGCAAGATGTGTCAGGAGAGCTTCTAGCACGTTTACTGAAGACCGAAATTATTTGCAACCAGATGACTTAATTGTCCCTTCTGACCTTACAAATATCTGTATAAACAAGGGTTTATTCTCCCACACTCTGGGGAACAAATCCAGCTGGACAGGAGGGACTTAGGAGAACGAATCCTCCAGCAATGTAAATAGCGTTATGCTGGTTTACACCAACCGATGACTTTGTCTAATGGCTGATATAACTCATAAGCTCCCAAACAGAAAAGAGATGTTCAACTCATCCATGTACATTTTCCAGCCCTGCTTAGACTCCCTCGAAGCTTTCTGGCCTTCTTTTTCCCTGGGGCTATTTCATCCTATATCAGCAAAGTCACAAATTGAAGCCAGGGGACAACACTCCCCAAAAAAAGCTCTGCCCTCAACAGAAGACTCCAAGTGAGTAACACTGTTTTGAATACACACGTGCTGAAAAGCCACAAATAATTGGTGACAGCTGTGGGAGGACAGTTGTACTATTAGCTTTTCCTGCAGGGATTTGCAGTAAATACTTAAGGGTGGGCTCAGGCCACAGTGTTTGGAGCCAGATCCTGGATCATGTCCCACATTCACCAAGTGCAGATTCCAGACTGTGAACACGCCCTGCTCCAGGATTCAAACCTAAAACCTGCCTGCAAGGCTTTTCATTTCACCCAGTGCACATTGAGGGGCTTCACCGTGACATCTGACTCACATCCTAAAGATCCTTAGGGATGCATCCAGTGCTCTGGTTTAGCTCATCAGCTATAGAGCAGCTCAGCTGGATAGTTTTGACTCCAGATCCAAATCTCACCCAACTCCAGAACAGTCTCAATCTGTTTTCTGCCACTCAGAACAGGAACCACACTTACCCCTGGCATGTATTCAACAAAGATAGACAGCTTCTTTTCCTCAGGATCCCTCAGGCACCCATAGTACTGCACTATCCTGTCGTGACGGAGAGTCTTCAACAGCTGGATCTCACATTCTAAAGCATTCACCTCCTGCAACAAAACAGATGTGATTCCTGGTGAAAGGGAACGGTAACTTTGGGAATATTATCCAAATACTGCTTGATGCTGAGCACACCTTTTGCAGCCCCTGTGAAGCTGCCCATGAAGAAACTGGCCACAAGAGGCTCAGAAATGAGGAGAAACTGAGAGAAAGGTAAGGAGAAAGACAGATGGGATACACAAGAGCTTGGCTTTGAGAGAGGTTTACTTATTATTACTTGTGTTCCAGGAGTTTTTCTGGAAAGGTGTCAATGAAGTCCCCAGCAAAGCTAATGCAGTACCCAGAGAGAGAAGAAGGGGAAGGGGAGCAAGAAGGACAAAACTAAGGAAGAGCAGCCACACCTGCAAGAGGTGATGCCTGAGACAGAGCAGGCCAGTGTGACCAAGGGACTAGGAGGCAGAGAAGTCACCAGAGCCACCCTGACTGATGCCACAAGCCATCCAGGACCACTCCAGACAGGGAAAACAACACCCTGCCTCCACACACCGCCTTCCATCAGGGGCACAGGCACCTCCACCCCCAGCCTCCATCCCACAGTTCCCCAAGGTGCTGCAGAACACAGTCCTGCCCTCGTACTCACTTTACTTGTCTCCTGGCTGTCAGGATCAAAAGGCACCTGCTTCACCGACAGCTCCCGCCCAGTGTCAGCGTCGTAGCAGAGATAAACCTCCCCAAAAGCTCCTCTTCCCAGCAGCTTCCCCAGCCTCCAGTTCACAGGTGCCTGCAGGGCTACACGAGAGAGGGGAGGGTTCAAAGAGTGCATCAGGGAGGCTTCAGCATCCACCTGACCTGACAGTGTGTGGGGCAGTCAGTGAGCCACCCTCTCCCAGGGGCACCAGGACGAACAAGTTTTAACACTGGTGCTACTGGCATGGGGGGATGTCTCCCAGTCTGCATTAGCATAAAGCAGTATCAAGTCCCAAAAAAGTCCTATTTCATTAAGAGTTCTTCCTCCAAAAACTGTTTTCTTAGCCAATGCTGGACTTGCCCCTCTGCTCTGGGAGAGAGGTTGGCAGGATACAGCACGGCTGAGCAGCAACTCAGGCAGGGCCTGGTAAGGAGATTTTTTTATCTCACTGGTCATTCCTAGCTTGTTATCTATCACTGAACAGGCTCCAGATGCCCCAAGTTCTACAGCATGGGCAGTCTTGCAATGGCAGAGGAGCCTGGGTGCTGGGGTGACAGCAGTGTTATCCAAGGGGTGGAGCCTCTGGATGCATTTGCTCCCACAACCCAAGTCTCCCTGAAGCTTCTGCTGCACGAGCACACTGACAGCCCAACACACAAGCAACTTCCTGCAACGCAGCAAATGCTGAACACCAGCTGACACCATCGAGGCCAAGGTAAGAGATACAGTGTGTGGTATTAAATCATTCTCTGCTGAGACCTCAGGCACTCAGGGCTTTGGCTCACTCACAGTTCCTTGCTTTTGTAGGGGAGGTGCTGAAGACCTGCAGACCCTTCTCACAATTGTTCCAACACTTGGGCCTGTACTCGTCGTACTGCAGCGTGCTGAGCTTGCTGTCCCCGTTAAAACTCTTGGTTCTGCTGGAGGGGACGAGCTGGAACAGGTTTTCCTGCGGGAAGTAACTCCTGGGGAAAGTCCTTCGACCTGCAGGAGAAAAGGGGGGAAAGTTACAGCAAGAACACACACACACCAGCCTGGACCCACCTGTCACCACCTTCTCACGTCACTGCCCAGATCTTCACCTCTTCAAATTAAACAAAACAACTGTAATTAAACTGAAGTAAAGCCCTGCAAACATTTTAAATTCAATTTAAGCGTTGATAACAGCAGGAATTACATCTAATGCAGATGCTTCCAGAGGGGTTTGCAACAGTTTAATTACATTGGGGGGTTGCTGGCTGTTAATCACAATTAAACATTGAACAGGCAGGGATTTACATTGCAAATTATCCCTGCCATCTCCTAAGTCCACAATGCAAATGACCACACAGCAGTGCCAGACCTTCTTTCAAAGGAGTGTCAGTGAGAGATGAAGTTCATTGTGGAAGGCTCAATATGCTCTCTGCATGTACTCACTACTCTTTTCCCAAGGGAATTTGATTCTAATTCAGTTTGACCTCCCACCACTTGCAGTCTCACACAGTGAAGGAAAGAGCAGGGAAAAGGTGATGGAGTGGTCCCCAAAGTGCAGAGCTCAACAGCTGAAAACAGAGAATAGAACAGAAACTGCTACCCTGAAATTGCTCAGGGATTTCCTACAGCTCTGTGAGAAAACCTGCTGTAAAGGTCACAAAACAGCATCCTCAAAACCAAGCAATTTAGGGAAACTGAAAGGTTGGTGTTGCCAGGGATGAGAAATACCAATCATCCACATGGCTAAGTTAAAACTGCAGGTGTGAGCAGCGGAGGAGCTGAGCACTGACTTTCCTACAGGCCGCAGATGCTCAGCGCTTCCCAAGAGCAGAGCTGCAAGGATGCTCCTCGGAAAAGACAAGTGAATCCCAAATTCCTTGGTGGTTCTCCCTTTATTAGAAACCTCCCCTTCCCAGGCCTTTCCAGTCCTAAGCACTGTCACAGAGCCATCAAGATCCTGGACTGACCACCCAGCGTTTTTCTTACCGTCACTGTAGTCCTTGCGGCTCTGGGAGAGGTGGTACTGCCTGGGGAACGTCCCGCCTTTCCCAAACCTCTCGCAGAACGGGATGTCGAAATCTGACAGGAGGGAAGAAGACACACATGTTTCTGAGATCAACTCAGAATCCAATGCCCAGAGCGTTTCTTATGGGAAACACTGAATTACAGGGAAGGACGAGGTGACAAGCTGTTCATTTACACAACACTTCATTCCCCAAGGCTCCCTCTGAAATCGGTCCACAGTCACACACTCCTCAGTGGAAAATCAGGCTTAGACACACTGCTCTTGGTGCTCCTAAAGCAGAGGTTTAACTGCTGACTGTACAGACCCTGGCCCACACTGCTCAAGTGCAAGGCAGAGGATTAACACAAACCATGCCTAGTTTCTAAGGCAGAGCACTGAACCCCTTGTTTGCACATGGAAAACACAAAAATCAGCGTGGAAACAGAACTGCCAGGCAGGGTCAGGCCTAGATCCATCTATCCAAAACCTTTGCTCTGATGCCAGTTATTTCCAGGGAAATGCAGAAATCCAGCACTTGTGCCAACACCGGACAATCTCTCCCCTCTTCCTTCTCAGATGCGACTCCTCACCTCTGAAAGCCAGGGACCAATTTATACCTCCAGAGCTCCAAACTTTTATATTTACTTTGATTAAATGCTAGAAAGATAGAATATACAGAAGGGATTAAAGACCATCAGAGTTCAGAAATGGGATGATGAGAGAGACGGATGGACATGTGAGATAAGGACATTTTTTTTTTTTAATAAAAGTCACAGCACAGGAAGCCATTGCTGGTAGCACCAAATAACTTGAGATTAAAATATCTGTCATTCCCCCCCCCCCCCCATCTTTCACCTGCTGTTTTTCCTCCATCCAGCTCTAATGACACAGCCCGTTCTGATTGTTTGTTTGTCTTAGCCTGGGGCCAGCAGCCGCTCCTTGGAGGCCGTTCCTGGCCTCTGCTGCACTTCAGCCTGATTGCCAAAAGGAGCACATAATGGCTGAAATATGGTCAGCAGGAGAAGCAGCAAGGACAGGGCAAGAGGTTCTCGGGGAGCCACGTGTGAGCGATGGTGCCCAGCGGTGTCTCAGAGCAAAATGCCACGGGGGGAGCATTAAAAACCTTCTGCAACGTGGACTGACTGCAGCTTCATCTCTGCAGTTCAATCTAGAAATCCTGCCTCGGGCCAGGAATGAGTTCTCCTGCCACAGGCTGGCTGCCATTTGCTCATTTTTAATAGTGCAAGTCATTACAATATTGCAGAGTTTCCATGATTTAACCAGCTGGATGTTTATAAGTGATTAAGCAGTAACCTATGATCCCTGCAAGTTACCAGTAAGTTTCTCTAACAGCATTTGCACTGTTGCAGATTATTGTTAATGCAAGTGGAAGAGGTTTAACTGCCTAGGGAGAGTTGGGTTCTGCTCTGTAGGAAGTGGAGATCCTGAAGGGGCAACTCCCAGGTACTGTTAGAGACAAAAGGTGATCCCACAAGGCTGTTTGCAGCTTGTCAGCACCTCGCAATTGTCTCCAAACAAAAGAGCACGGCCCTCTCAGCAACATCTTCCAACACAGATCTCTGAAAACTTTACTTGCTTATATCCATCTGCTTCATGGCCCTTGCTGCCCAGTTTAGACTGCTGTTGCTGTAAATTGATACCCAAATCAGGTCCAAAGGTTCTTCAGTGCTACCAGCACTGCTGCAGAGTCAAGAAGGGTTAATGAAGACAAGAGCAGCCCTGCCTGTGTTTGGTGCTCTGGGTCTTTTGATTTTGGAGAACATTTGTGTTTGATCACTGCAGGGTCAATTCTGAAGTGTAACCTAAGCAGTGGAGCTGATTTGCTTGATTGCTTTTAATTACTTTCCATGCAGTGCCATCTCTCTAATAGCCTTTATCCAGCCTCTTCACTACATAGTTATTATACTTTTAAGCAAATACAAACCACCAAGAGTGCTTACCCATGCAATCAAGGCTGTCTTTGGGATGGCTCTTCCTTCCAGGAACAGGGGTTTGGGTAAAGGGAGGGCTGCAAAGGGATGGAAAAAAAAAAAAAAAAGGCAGGATACATTTATTATATCAGAAAGGCTATGGAATTAATAGACTCTAGAAAGGACAGGCTAAATCACAAGCTGCACTGATCACTGAGCTCCCATCCTCATCCTGCACAAGAATGAAGATTGGTTTTCTTTGCTGGATCACAGCTTGTTCCCGTGGCAAACAAACGAGATGCTGCAAAACCCACAATCACCAGGCTGAAGAGAAGAAGCCAAAGATCAGAACACCTGTGCACGAGGCTGCACGGGAGGGCTGCAGATTTCTCTGCCCTCAGCATGGATTATTCAGCTGTGCAACTCTGCTTCCTATGAGCACTGTTCAGTTGCTGCAGATGTGCACACCAGAGTCCTTCAGTCACCCCCAGTTCATGCAGTTTTTCCCTTTTCTGCAGCATCATCCCCCCCCTCCTCACACAGCAGGGTCTGTACCACCAGTGGGAACACACACTCTCCCAGGAGACCAGGAGGGAGAGTGTGGGATTGCTGCCTCAAGGTCTTTAAAGTACACTGAGAGATGACAAAGCACTGCAAGGGGACCTCAGCAATCCAAATTTCACCCCAGGCTCTGTGAGGGCCAACAGGGTGATCTGGACACGCTTCTTTGCCGCTCTCCCTTTCAACAATATGGGCACAGAGCAGAAATCAGCTTTGTGAAGTGCTCTGAAACCTGCTCATGTCAAAAGCTGATCACTGCTGTGGCAGAGAGGAATTTGCTGTGCCTCAGCCTGGCCACCATGCCTGGTGACTCGCTCTGCTCTCTGGAGCTGATGCCATCCCAAGCCACTGGCTGCGAGGGCTCAGCTACGTCTTTGCAGGAACAGTCTTACTCCTCTTTCCGCCTTGGAATAACACAGCCCTTCCTGTGCCTTCTCCAGCTCCTAGCCCCCATGACTGAGCACATCTGCCTGCTTTGCATGGGAAATCAAGCCATACCACCCTCTCACAAACACTCCCAAAACTCTTCCCTCAGTTCCCAACACGAGTGTTACAACCAGCCCACGCTCCTTCTGCTGCTCTTCCCGGCAAGGTCTGTGAAAAAGCAAAGCTTTTGGGGGCAGAGAGGCCGGGAGCGCAAGGAATCCAGCTTCGATACAGCCGTAACAATGAGCAAATACATCACAGGAAATTATTAAAAGCCACAAAAAGGAAATGGACCCTGATGCTGAGACGGATCCAAAGCGCGCAGAGCAGCAAACCCCAAGCACGCCACACAATCAACCCGACGCAGACCTGCTGGAACACAGCCCTGGTGCTGCATGGCAAAAGCAACAGCGGAAAAAAAAAAAAAAAGAAAATCTTTGATGCAGATGGAAAAAAATAATATACGGCTTCCCAAAAGGACACTGTGTCTTATGCACAGCAGCAAACATACAGTTTCTGTGCACGTGGGAGCTGGGACCGAGCAGCCGCACCAGCCATTGAGTCCCGGCCTGGGTTAGTACAACGTGTCCCAGTTGCTTCCTGCTGAGAAGCTAAACTTAGTTATTGCCTGTCTGGTGTCCTCAGCACCTTGACTGACACATCTGTGGCTGCTGGCAGTGCACAGGGGCTGCTGAGTTTATCAGTGGTCAATGGAGAGCAGACAGCATGCCCAGGGAGGAGGGGGCAGGGTATGGAGTATTGACCTGGTGAGTGCAGAGAGCCAGAGGGGTGGGAGGGTGGTGAGGCCCTGGCACAGGTTGCCCAGAGAAGCTGTGGATGTCCCATCCCTGGAATTGTTCTTCAAGGCCAGCTTGGATGGGGCTTGGAGCAACCTGGTCTAGTGGAAGGTGTCCCTGCCCATGGCAGGGGGGTGGAACGAGACAATCTTTAAGGTCCCTTCCAACCCAAAGCTTTCCATAATGCCATGAGAGGGGTCTGACAAAAAAGAGAAAACCTGGGCACATAAAGCCAGGCTGTCTTTGTCTGTCTCAGATTTACTGCAACTCAAATCACACCATCCCACAGACATCTGTGCTAAGATCTGGTTTTCAGCGTTAAAGATAAATTTGTTTCGCTCAAGTGCATCCTCAGCCCAGCAGAAACCTCAGGGGATGCCACTGACACCGCTCCTCTCCCGCTGTGGAGTGGAGGCTGCATTTCAGCTGGTGAACATGGTGAGAAGCTCAACTCACCTGTCCACAGATCTGTCCAGCGACTGGCAGCTCCCAGACAGCGAGTCGTCGGGGCTGATGAAAGCTTCAAGCATCTGACAGTGAAAGAAAAGGGAAACAATGAAACCATGCTCTGCAGCTCTTTAATCTCCAGAACCTCTGCAGAGTCAACAAAGATGCTCCAAAGCCAGCTGATTTACACCAGCTGATGCCAGTCCCATAGGGATGAGATTCAGCCTAACAAAAATTTTCTTCCCAGTGGAAACCCACTTATGATGCCCTCTCTGCACTTTTTGTTCTTTCCAACTGCCGTTTGCCAGCGGGAAAACTGAGGCAAAGATAATTAGCACCCCGATGTTCAAAGCACGCGGAGGAGTCAACGAGATTCAGAGAGTTCGAAGTGTAATAACAATACTAAAAGAAATTATGTATCAGGACACAAAAGATGTGCCCAAGGCCAAGTGGATTTCGTGCACCACAGCCAGGACTGCAGCCCTGGACTCCTGACTTCCCGAGCTGCCCTGGCACACGAGCCCAGCCTTCATCTCCGCTGATAAGCGCAGCATCATCAGCGTTTTTGGCCGGAGGAACCGGCTTGGCTCTCCCCAGCTCAGTGAGTCAAAAGCTGCATTTGTGTTGCTTCCTGGATGAGACATTGTGCTGGCCGGGGTTATTTATAGCTGGTTAGTAACAATAGAGGGTTTGTACGGAGTGGTAAAACCCAGGGGTTGTGTGCACTTCCACATGGAGCAGAGCCTGCTGCGGGCCACGCTGTGCTGCAGGCGGTACCACGCTCCCTCCTGGCTGCACACCCTGCTCAGCCCCGCTCCACAGCCAGCCCAGCTCACTCCTGGGAACGCTGAGCAACGAAGGCTAAACACCACATGGAGTCCCACTCTGCTGGTTCCCACATCGCTCCTCCTTCCCCAACAGCCTCTCTTTCCATGTGTTGTTCCTATAGGACCTCCTTGACCGGTTGTCATAACAGCTCACGTTGTTTTGGCTGGACGGGCCCAACTGCAAAGTGCAGTCTTTCTCTGCTTCCCAGTTTTTGAACCGAAACCCTCACCCTTCAAAATGCACTAGCCAAGCCAAAGAGGATGAAGACCTCTCCTAAAACCCACTGCCTGCCTCTGCCAGCCATGCCAGGTCTCTCCCAGCAGCTAATGTTGAAACAGGCTGATTTCTCAAAAGCATAAAATTGGAAATTGGAGCATGCTCCATACTCAGCCTCTGTTCATCTGCCAGGCTGGTCTCAAGACCACAGTTACATCACAGGCTTGCATAGGGGCATTCCCCAATGGGTACCAAGCTTCAGCTTCTAAGTGGTTTTCTGCAAGGCATATATGGAAACTGCAGTACAAGGACATTCTGAGGGCAAAGCCCATATAGGGAAAAGCATGGCTGCTCAATGAGAAAAAGAAAAAAAAAACCCAAACCACCCTCATATTCCCTTTATCCTGCATTCAGTTCACCAGAGAAGGGCTGCAAGCCACCCACAGTGTGATGGCTGGGGAAAAGCAAGGAGAGCATCTGGGAACCTTCATCGGGAGCAGGCTCAGGGCTCTGAACTAATGGAGCTCCGTGAACAGCTGGAGGAGCTGCCCTGATTTACACCCAAAAGGGGTCATGGGGACCCTCCTCCTGCATGCACACACTTTGTCTTAATCCTCCCAAACGTGTTTGGAAGGCATGTGAAAACAACAGAGAGCCAACTTCTGGCTGCAGGGAGCACACGATACATCTGCACTCTGACGCTGCCAAGACTCACCCAGAGTGACTTCTTCTTATTTTATTAATGGCTGTATAATAAATTGTTGAAAACACAAGCTTTGCCATGGAAACACTGGCACAGCCTGCACGCAAAAGTGGGGCCAGTGGGTGCTATTGGAGTGTAGGGAATTCATGTCTCCCCAGGCCAGCACAGCACCCTGACAGAGCGAGCTTAGTGCCTTCTGGATGTCCCTCCACGTCCCTCCTGCAAATTGTGGATCTTGACCCCGCACTTACAAGAGCTCAGCAAGCATGACTTATGTTCCCAGCTGACTTCACAGGATCCACAGCTCTTTAGAGCTGTAGCTATAGCTTGAGCAGGGATGGAGAGGGAGGTGTAAGCTTCTCCCCTCCAGTCCCTCAACACTGCAGAGTTTTCCCCATCATGGGCACCAATTTGACTGGAGGAAGGGGCACTGCTCATCACTGAAAAGCTTGCTGCTCTTTAAATACTGAGAGACTGGAATATACAAACTCCTTATTAAAAGAGGGGAAAAAAAATATATCTGTGGGAGAGGAACAGATACACAAAACCACAGAGAGAGGCTGTGGGCAGAGCCAAGAACTGTAACCAGAGCTCAGGCAGAAACTGCACATGGGAAGCAGCGGGAGCTGCTGATATCCCCAGGCTGTTGCAATCACAGGCAATCGGTTGCTTGGCACATTCCCTCATGGTCCATGGTCCACGGGATCTGGGAACGCTGCAGCCACGATGGCCTGGCAGCTGCTGCACACGTGTGCCCCAGATCTGCGCTCCTGCAGAGCCACCTGAGGTGCCCGAGCACATTTGCCATCCCCACTGCAGCCGGCTTCCAGGGTTCCTGGAAACTGGGCCTGCCATTTCTCAGGCATGTCAAGCCTGAGGGCACCCATTCCTGGAAAAAGCTGGCCTGAGTCCCATGCACGGGCCCCGCTGGGGATGTAAGGTTGGGAACAGCTCCCACAGCTCAGCCTCCCTCACGCCCAGCGCTCTCCCAGCTTAACCCACATGGCCCAGCCCCACTCACGTTCTGGTCCATGGTCTCAGGGATGAACTCGCCCTCGCTGTTGATGCTGGTGTAGGATCCCTGGCGGGCGATCTGCTGCTGCTCCTCAGGAACGCTGCCCGGGGGCGGAGAGCTCCGGCCGGTGTGCAGAGAGCCTGGGACACGGGAAAGGAACGGCTCAAAGGGGGGACCTGCCAACCCAAGCCCTTCCAGAGATGCTGCTCCAGTGATCACAGACCTCCTGGAGATGCTGCTGGGTTTGAGCTTGTGTGGATGGGAATAGAGGACCTAGAGGTGTGATACTGTTTATGGGCACCCTGCAAAGCGTTTGCAACACGGAGAGTTTGTTGCTGCTACACAACATGTAGAAGACTTGATTTCAGCCCACCCTGGATGCTCAGAGCTGTGCACTGTGTCCAGGGGCGCTGCCGATGCCAGAAAGGAAAAGGGCTCCAGAGTTTTGTTGTGATACAATCAGTCAATCTCAAAGCAAACCACAAACTCCAAACCCGCCTCCCCTCTTTGACCTCCGGGCCGTTTCCTCCCTGGAGCACATCACTGCCTTGTTCAGCAATCTGGGAAACAGCCCAGGTGAACTGAGTGCAACATCCCTTCAACACTTCTTATACATAAAAACAATTTGCACTCAAACACCCTCCTCTACCCTTTCCCAACACAAAATTAAAGAGGAAGGAAAACCAGCTTCCATTTTGCACCTGGGAAAGAACTCCGCAGCTTCCTTACGTAGATGACCACTCCTCCCCCTTATTCCCCAAATCCACTCTAACTGATTCCTTGTGCCTTTTCAGGTTTTAGGGCTTGTAGCCCTTGCTTGGCCCAGATGCACAGCCCTGGCTCCACTTTCTCTCTGTGGTTACTCCCCTCCATCCCTGCCCTGTCATCGCCTCATGGCAAGGAATTGCTGACAGAGATCCGTGCTGCTCCGTGCTGGAGCTTTAGCTGGTCAGCATTGTGCAACACGAGCCTTCATGCAACACAACAACTTGTTTTTTAGCAGACTTCTGCAAAGCACACATCCTTGAGGAGTTAGGAATCCCATGGACAATGTGTCTCCTTACACTTCACATCCATTTTTTTGTGGCGCTCTCGCCAACTCTTGGGTTCATTGCTACCATTTGGTTACAACATGCCCAGGCCATGCACAGAGAGAAAAGGTGCTGGGAAGGGGCCTATCCCATCATGAAAAGTCAACACTGATCAATCATCACATCTTCTCCCTCTTCTGCTGCTATTCTGCATCACAGTTGCTGTGCCAGAGGGATCCCTGGCACAAATCCATCAGCGTGATCAGCACTACGAATCCGAGTCCCCACCTTTTACTAGTGCAGATGCACATCAGGAGCTGCTAATGTTAACAGTGTCACACCAGCACTAAAGATCACTAAATCAGGCTTGCTAGATTTATACCAAAAACACAGATATTTCTGTCCCATGATACATCTTCCTTCGGACTGTAAAAATGAAAATCATATGGCTTTGAGTTACTTCTTTTCCTTCTTCTTATTTTCTCCTTCACAGATTTCCTGCAGGATAAGAACACAGCGAAAAAACTCCAACTGAAGTGATGCCAAGATCAAGGGGAGAGAATCTCTCAAGTGTTTCAGTGCTCACAAGGAACTGGCTTTCCACCAGCCCTAAAAACAAAACCAGTTGGGAAGTACAGCATCCTCTCTTGGAAGATAAATAAACAAACGTTTAACCACTGAGCAGTTCGGGCACCCTGGATAAATCACTGCATCAGCATCCCCTCCTTCGCTTGGCAGATGCCAATCTGGAATGCAGCACAAGGACTTTTGGGTGGCTCTTGCTCCAAAAAGCTGCCAAGAGGATTTGGTGCAGAGCGATCACTTTATCTTAGCTCTGCTGAGCGTTTCTGTTGCTGCTGTGATCAGATGGGGGTCTGCTCATGCACTGCTGGGTTCTCTTGCTCCAACAATTCATTTACTACCCAGAAAAGTCTTTGACTCTGGCATTACAAAGAGCTGTACAAGCCCTGTTTGATTTTGAACCCAGGGAGTTAAATGAGATTTATCGCAAGCGCAAGGGCTTTGCATGATCTCGCATTAAGCCTTAGCCTGTAACAACTACTCCCAGCCATAGGTTAGTTGTGTTTGACCTTCCAGAGTCACATATCCTGCCAAAAAACTTTAAAAGGGGATAAGACACCAGCTATTTCCCAGCAGGTGAGGAAGTTAAACAAAATGCTTAGGCTTTTGCACGCCTGGAAACTGCTGGATTGAACCAGATCCCTTTCAGCCAGGCTGTTTGGGTAGAAGTGCTGCTCAAATTAATTTATGCAGCTTCACACCTCCAGGAGCACTGGTTGCTGCTGCTTTGCATCCAGGCATGCCCATCCACTTGGGAGGAACACAGGAGGTGGTGGGAGCAGAGCCCCAGAGCTCAAGATTGATTCCTTGTTCCAGCCCTATCCTGTCATATTAAAAAAACCTCAGGCAATGCCAGTGCTGTTGGAGGAGTGGAAAATAGGAGTGAGAGAGAGAGAGAAAGAGAGAGCAACTGTGGTACTCAGTGGGAGACTTAATTCATAGTGGGAGCAACACCAGGCTTATCAGATATACTGGATAATGCTGCTTTACCCACCCTGAGGCAGAGGAAGAAACAGACACAAGCCCAGACGTGCCTGTTCGACACATCACAGATGCTCTTCTCACTTGACCTACCACTCAAGAAACAGCAGCAGCACCAGGCAGGGAGAGGAGACCCCCAGGAGATTGTCCTGGGATGTACAGGATCACGTGGCAGCTCCAGTGGGGATGGGGCAGGCTGAGAGGCACTTCTTTATAGTGAAGTCAGATTCATTGCTGGTCAGATCTCAGTAGCTCTGTTTAGGATTCCTGAACTCAGGGAAACTCTGCAGATTGGCACTGCTTGAGCACCTGACCTTGGGTAACCCTTTGGAGCAAGGTGCTCTGGGCAGGGATTCCTGCTCCACATGTTACACACACAGTAATGCGAAGCCATATATTTGAGACTAGAGCACGGCATGTCCCGAGGAGGGAGAACCAGGACAGCATGGAGACTCACAGTCACTGCTGGCACCCACTGGGGTCTTTCATGTTCCCTTCTGTTATTTTTATTTAATAAGTGCCTTTCATGCAGTATGTGCAGAGCTCGTGGTGCTGCACGTACAGCCAGTTCCCCCGTGCCAGGCTTGGCTTCCCTCCGCCTCCGCATTCCCTGGCTTCATCCTTCCCCTGCTCTTCCCAAAACTTCATCCACTACTGATCAGCATCAAGAAGGGAAGAGAAGCCCCTTAAAAGTCAGGGCTGGGGAGGGTTTGCTGGCAGCTGCCTGAGCTCGCAGCTGCAGCCACGGGGAGCCCAGCCCTGGATGACGCTGCCGTGGAGCCGGACGAGGGACGTGACGTCAAGATGTGCCGGTGTTCCTCTGAGCCCTGGCAGAAACACAGGGATCAAGAGGAAGAGAGAAACCTGCAGGACACTTCTCACTCTCAGACTGTCAAGGGGAGGTGTGAGCAGGTGGACCAAATCTCCTTCATTTCTTCTTTTTCAATGGGACCCCTACAAGTCCTGTCCTCTCTAGGCTGATCCTCTGAGGATGAATTACTATACCTCGATTTAAGCCAAATTTTAGGGCACTTCTACACTAATAAGCAGGACAGAGCCTATTTTCTAGCCCTAAAGCAGCTGGCATGATGCACACAGCTAAATTTTCCACTTCTTCTCAAAATGAGGTCTCATCCATCTCAGCTCCTGCAAAACTCCTGGTCTGGAGAGGGCTGGCAGGCACACGATGCCACAGCTCAGCAGCCTGGTTTGCCACCATGGAAAACCACGGGAAAAAAAAAAAAAAAAAAAAAGGAAAAAATAAAGCTTCTGGCAAAGGTTTTTTACTGAAATGGCAGTTCTAAGACAGGGCTCCTAAATAATTTGTGGATAATGTTCTGAAGCACGTAGTTCCTCGAAGTAAATAAAAACAACCCCCAGTTATCTCAAAATAGAGAACTCAAAAGGATTTTAGTCCAAGTTTCCTGGCACTCAGACGAGCATTTGCAGATGCTGGTCACCAAAAGGCTGGAAGGGGATTTCCACTGAAAAAGTTTATGAGGAAAAAACTAAAAAGAAAATACTGACTTTTCATAAGGTTTTTCAGGGACATGGAGCGAAGACATTTTCTGCCCAGCAGAAGCAAAAACAGCAAAATCTTCCCCCAGAACATCTGCATCCCTTCCAACGTGCTTGTGCCAATAACATAGAGTTTCATTATTTTTCGCTGCTGTTTACATGGCAGAGTCAGCAGAAAAACATGAAACATGAAGAACGTAACCCCAAACTACCTTTTATTATAAAGTCACTTTGAATCTCCTTTTAAATCTTGTTTCAAGAGAAAAGCTGAACTGAGTTAAGTCTCTTGATAGCAACCACTTTGATGACAGCAGAAGGAAAACACTGTGAAATACCTTGCAACTGCAAGAGAAGAACAGTTTCTCCTGAAGAATTCCCAGCCTCTTAGGCTGCCTTTTGACTATCCACCACGTTCAGTGCAATCCCTGCTTCGGGAAACCAAAACACAGGATCATATTTGTCTGCCTGTTCCCTGACATTCAGTTTAATGCTCCATTTGAAACACTGCTCTCCCTTTCAGCTCGCTGGGGTTCCGACCCAGCTGCTGGATTACCCAGGCCTGACTCAGGAGGTCAAAAAATGCACCTGCTGGATTGTGAACACCTCACAGTCAGCGGTGCAGAGCTGGCTGGTGACTCTCCTGGTATTACAGCAGCTCCAAAACAGTAAGCAGAGGCCGAAACAAGGCACAAAAATTAGCAGGAAAGTCTTAACTTTGCAAGAACTCATCTTCTCCCTAGCACAGCTACACATGGAATCAATTCTGCCCATCCCGCTCGGCTCACACGTCAGTGACAGCTCCCAGTGCCACAGCTCTGCACTGGCTTCCATTAACAGCTTAACAAGGGCCAAAAAAATAAAAATAAAAATAAAAAAAAGAGCAGCAGAGATGTTTTGCACAAGCATAGTTTCTGCTGAGGCTCTGTGCCTTGCCATATATTTGTGTGTGCATTTCACTCAGGGTCATTTAAGTGACTCTGCCAGACTCTGGGCAAGCTCTCAAGAGCCATGTGAGCTAGGGAAAAAAAAATACAATAGAAAAAGACAACCCTAATACATCCAAACACCGAGCCCAAGGAGAGCTCTTGTACATGAACCACCCACCCCTGGATTCAGTCAGAGCTGGGCATGGCTGCACAAGGGGTATGTTGGACCTACCCTGGAAGAATATTTCCTATATATCATTGTCTGAGATGCAGCAAACCACAGGATATGTTATCAAGGCAGCACAGGCTATGAAACAGAGAAAGGGCAAATCCTTGGAGAAAAACACTCTTTTGTTGCACAGAGAAAAGGGTTTGGAAGCATTTACTGCCATATAAGTACAAAGGATCTTTGGAGGGTGAAGTATTTCTTCGTGTATATTTGTATAGGAGGCCCCACTTCACCCAAGGCTACGATTTCTACAGTTGGTGAATAACTGCATGAAAACAATAAGGATCTGTAGAAATTACCCTGCAAGCTGCATCCACAGATATGGCAGAGAATATTCACTGTGTGAAAAAAACATTATTCCTGTCTATAGGTTGTAACATGAATCATTATACCCCTGCTATACAGCCCTGTGTGCTGCTTTAACAGTTCTGCACAAGGCACCCCACTCTCCACAAAATCCTGCAAGGTTCTTCACACAAAAGCTCCCACAGCCAACTGATCAACAGGGCTTGTCATTTAAACAACCTCAGAGTATTCTACAAAGCAAGGAAAGCATAAACTCAAGCACAGAAAACCACAGAAAGCACCACATGAGACCACGAACAAACTCTGCTCCCTGCAGGGCTGCAAGAAGAGACCAGGCATTCATTGCCAGCCTGGCTGCAGGGGCTGCAGGGGCTGCAGGTACCCACTCCCAGCACCTCTGAAGGAAAGGGATGCTCCCTTTCCTCTGGAATGTGACCACCACAACACACTGCACACATCCATTCTCCTGAGAAACAACAACACCAGCTACCACAGATGCCATTTCACCAAGAACAGACTGGTGGCATGGGGGGACACACATTTGGTCCTTACATGCTGAAGCTGGTCGCAGCCCAGGAGCCAAGGAGCCCAAGCCCATTCAGATACATGACTCTGCCAGCTGGGAAAGGGGGAGACACACCAAGAGCACGACAGCCCAGCATTAGAGGAATAACTATGTCGAGGTCCCAAACATCCCTGGCTTCCTGTAGATTCTCTCTCTTCGTTTTGATGAAGCTCAGTGGCACCAAATCCATGGGAAATTTTTATCCTTGCATTTCCCCCCCCTCCCCAAATCACACCCCAGGTCCCCTGTTCTCCTCACTTTCGTGCCCAACGTGACTCTGCTCAGCACAACCTGTGAGGCTTGCAGAGCGTCCTCCTCAGGCTGAGGATAAGCAGCAACTGCACTGAGCCACTGGTGAGGGTGGCCATCCAGACTGTGACAGCCACAGGGCTGTGACAAAAAGGAGAAAGGGGGTGGTGGCCAGCACAACACACCCCGCAGAGTGCTGCGTTTCACCCACCTGTGGAGTATTTGCGCGTCCTCTCGGAGTCCTTGTACAGGGATCCCATGATATCACCCATGGACCTGGAGATCCTCATTTCGTGCTGTTTGCTGTTGTTTGGCTGGAGGAGCTGGTAATCAGACAAAGGGAAGGATCAGACTTGGCCAGAGCCCCGTGGACATGTGAAACCCTGTGTTTGGCTCCCCGTGACCCTATTACCCAAGAACTATTGAATAAAAAAAAAAAAAAAAAGAAAGAAGATACGCACGTAAACTGAAGTGATCCAAAACCCTTCACAAACAATTCACATCTGTTTGTGAAACAGTCTAAAAGATTAAGATTAAGCTCCAATAGATAATGGCAGATACAGATATTTGACATAAAAAACTGCCCCTGCACCGCATTATCTCCAGAAAGATACAGAGACTGATCCCTGGCCTGAAAACACTTGGAATCCCAAAATCAGAACCTCTCCTCCGTGCTCCCTAGACTCCAGTGGCAGCCTAGGCACTGCAGAGGTCCCTCTGTGATGGCAGAGGAACAGATAGTGGAGGGTCAGGCTCTGCCAGGGAAGCCAGGTAAGGGAAGAGCAAAGAAATGCATATCCAGATGGGAACTTCAATGGCAGTGGCCAAGTCTTACTGAGATAACACGCTGCAGGATGCTGTGATTTTGTGGTGATTTCATGTATGGCCTTGGAACCGTGTGTTCCTACACACACAGGAGCTTCAGGAAGAGACAGACCTACTCTTAGAGGTATGCAGGAGTACCTGGCTTCTCTGCTCTTAGAAGCTGCCCTGCAATACTGCTATCTTCCCACAGTTGCCAGGGCAGATTGCCCCATTTCCACCCAGGGTTTAGGAAACCCCAGCTGATGGCTCAGCTTTCCCCTGGGGAAGCTGGCCCCTGCTCTTTCCAAGCCTCTCAAAAAGAGTGGAGAAGTTCCAGGGGCTGTGAGCACCAGTAGTAGCACGAGGACAAGCACTGTGAGTTTCAAGACTCCCAATCTCTCCAGTACTTCTAGGAAATAGAAGAAGAAACAGAGTTGCAACATCTACAAATCCCTTGCTTTACAGCCTGTGCTTGGGGCAGCACGACATGTGCTTTGGCAAGACACTCTGTGCAGGCGAGGTCAAGCTAACAGGATTAACTGCAAAACCACTGAGCTCAGGAAAAACTAATAAATAAATAAAGATGAAAAAAAAAGGAAAAAAAAGACAGCTTTGCATGAGACTGAAGCATTCTCCAGTTTGCTCTTCCCAGCCTTTAGTACTGCAGCAGCACATGGAGGGAACAGTCCCCACACTGCCACCCAGCACGGCAAGGGCCAGGGCATCACCCAGAACACAGAGAAGGGACAAAGGAACGGTGGCAGCATCCCCAGGTGGAAAGCACAAGGGGTTCTCTCAGAGTTTAACCTTATTTGAGGATCAGTCTGATATTTAACCCTTCATGGGACGCTGGAGCAGGCAAAGGGAGCTGAGCTCGGCCTCTGGGCTGCTATGACAGGAGTATTTCCGAGCTGCTGAGCCAGAGCAGGGCTGACCCCGCTCATGACCAGCTTGCCCTCTGCTCTCCACCGCCAGGAGACTCTTTTCCACTCCCCAGCACAATAACAAGGCATCTCGCTCCAGACACAAAAGAGCAGAGAAGGTGAAGGGCTCACATTCGCTTTCTTTGGAGCGCTCACAAGGATCCGCAGGCTCTTCAGGGAAGGGCTCAGCTCCAACTGTTCCAGCGCTTTGTCCAAATCTTCCTGGGATTTCAGCGGGATCAGGAGCTGGAAGGGATTAAACAAACACCGGGGAATGGCAATGTCACACTTTTGGGTAAACAGAGGAAGCCGGATTCTTACAGTGAGCAGCCTGGGAATAGGGGGATGAGGGAGGAACCCAAGAAGGCGGTGGAAAACGGAGCCCCCATGCCCTCCAGCCTGCCGAGCTCTTAACATTTTCTTCCAAGTTCTCATCTACCCAGGAACAGACGCAAAAAAATCACAACAAACAACATCTGCAAGGAGAAAGCTTAAAGGTCACATCAGCAATCCAGCCAGTGAGAAGAGGAGAGGGCTGGGATGAAAACTTAGGCTCGCTGCCTGCTGCTCTGGGGCTGCTCTGATCTTGGAGTCTGTAGGAAAGATCTGCTGCTATCCAGGCCCGAAACAACCCCACACATTCTCCCAAGGTTTCTTCCTGGGAAGATGGTCATGCAGTGGTGCTCCAAGAATGCAGTGATCTGCACCCACGGATTTACTGTGGTAGATCCTCAATGCCCTTCCCTGCTGCTGCCATCACACTGACAGAGCCTCCCTAATGTCTGGCCACCAGGTAAAATCCGGGAACACCCCACAAATAAGAGCCCTTTTGATGCGAAGAGAGCATTGCTCTCCATCCAAGAACCACTTCTTTCACTCCCAGCAGGACAAATTCAGCTTCTGCTCCTCGTAAGGTAAATAGAACAGAGAACTACACAGTGCTGTGTCTACCAGGCAGCTGAAGGCCCTGATGTTTTCCTGGTGAGTGGCAGACTATTCCCCTCATATCTCCACGGGGACTTTGACCTTCCCGACATTGCTGTGTGGTGTACCATGTCCTGCAGACAGTCTGCAAAGCTTCCAGTGTCCAACAGCTGCACTTCAGAGGAGCTCTGTGGCCTTCTGCTGCCCTGGGCTAAGATTAAAAGCACAACTTCTTGCCCCTCATTCAGGGATATTCTGCCTAATCTCATAACAAACAGGGCTCAGCCCCTGCAGGTTGCCTCAGGCACTGGCACTGGATCCAGGCAACACAGCACATGCTACACTCATGGCTGTGTCAAAGTACACAGTAATTCCACTGACCAAAGGGACCAAGCAGCCACAGCTCCCAGTAGGCCCTCCCTGGTCTTGCAGGCAGCCACAGCTTCCCAGAACTCCTGAAAGGCAGCTCAGCCCTCTGTGTGATGAGGGTTCATGCCACCAGCCACAGCAAACACACCTCAGGGCAGCTGCCACAGGAGACAACTCTCAAAAGCCAACTGTGACAACCTTTCTGATCCCAGGGTGTTGCCAAGGGTTTGGCTGTTGGCCATAGGCAAATACACCTCAGGACTGTGTGCTCTGAGGTGAGGACTTCAGGGATGACCAGGTCAAGGGAAAGTTGTGGCCCCTGGCCAGCAGAGACGAGGTTTCACCTCAGGGAACGGCTACAGTCACTTCTTCCACTCAAGCCTGAGCCTGCCAAGCTCCACCTTAGGTGTCTGTGTGGCAGCTGTTTCTACCCTGTGAACACCTCAAGGTTTGGATTGTGTTTCTCCTCTCCTGTCTGATAGGAAGGTTATCTTCCACCCCTGTTTTGTAGGTAGAGAACTGAGCCATAGGAGGGCCAGCTATTTCATGATGAACATCAGGCTTAACATCGTCGTGGAATCATTTAGGTTGGAAAAGACCTCTGAGACCAATGAGTCCAACTGTCAACCCAGCACTGCCAAATCCATCACTAGACCATGTCCCTACACGGCACATTTACGTGCCTTTTGAATACCTCCAGAGATACTGACTCCACCATTTCTCTGGCCAGCCTGTTCCCCTGTTTGACAACTCTTCTGGTGAAGAAATTTTCCCTAATGTCCAATCTAAAGCCCCTCTGGTGCAATTTGAGGCCATGGCTCTGTGGAGAAGGACCTGGGGGTCCTGGTGGACAACAAGCTGTCCCTGAGCCAGCTGTGTGTCCTGGGGGCAAGGTGGACAATGGTATCCTGGGATGCAATGGGAAGAGCATTGCCAGCAGGCTGAGGGAGGTGATCCTGCCCCTCTGCTCAGACCTGGTAAGGCCACATTTGGAGTGCTGTGCTTAGTTCTGGGCTCCTCAGTACAAGAGAGACATGGAGCTCCTGGAGCAGGTTGAGCAGAGGCTACAGGGTTGATCAGTGCTCAGTGGAGCATCTCTCTCATGAGGAAAGGCTGAGGGAGCTGGGGCTGTTCAGCCTCGAGAAGAGATAACTGAGAGGGGACCTCCAGTGTCTGCAGGGAGGGGTCAGAGTATGAACCAGGCTCTTCTGGTGTTGCCAAGCGACAGGACAAGTGGAAATGGGCAGAAACTGATGCACAGGAAGTTCCACCTGAACATAAGGAAGAACTTCTTTACTGTGCAGTGACCATGCACTGGAATAGATTGCCCACAGAGGGTGGGGAGTTTCTCTCACTGGAGATATTCCAGAACCATCTGGACACACTCCTGTGCCATGTGCTCTGGGATGACCCTACTTGAGCAGGGAGGTTGGACCAGAACACCCACTGTGATCCCTTCCAACCTGACCCATTCCGGGATTTCCTCCCATCCTGTCATCTGTTACCTGGGACAAAAGACCATGGGATCTGGATGAACATCCCGTGTTCACAGCAGATACCAGACAAAGATAGTATTGAATATTTCTCCCAAATGCAGAGCTTACTCTGCTCCCTTAGGCAGTAGAGGTGAAGAGATATTCTCTTGGGGCACTGCCCGACCCTCTTGAAGTTCACAAAGGCTCCACAGCAAGGTTCTGCACCAAGCAGAAAGGCTTCTCCCCTACAGTTACCTAAACAGGATGAGGATGATGGAGAGCTGCTCTCCCTCACTTCCCCACCAGGCAGACCTCGACTCTGAACTGTAAGTACAGTCCCACCGCTTACCCATCCCTTTACTGAGCTCCTCACAAGTGCTCAGAGCAATCCCTCCGAACAGAATGTTCTGTGGGTCACTCCATCTCACTCAACTATCACAACATGAACATGTTTGTGTGCCTGCTTCAGGGGAGCCAAAAACATCAGGCAGAAACTGCCCTCTTGTAAAAAGGGACTGGAGCCAGTATTTAGCTTGGCTTTACCTACTACCCATATCTGGCAAGTAGCTTTCACTCCATTTGGCTTCCAGGCTGTGGCACACATGGATATCGGGAACAGGTATCTGCTAGGCATGAAACTCAATATAGACTCATGCAGAACCATGGCAGTAATTGCCAGGGTGTATTTCCAGTAACTGGGTTTATTTGATCTAAAGAGAGAACAGCTGTGACGAACAGCAAAGTTTACCTACACAGAAGTTTCACTAAGTAGAGCTTATTATGTTTTCTTCTTGCTTTTAAACAGCACCTTCCCCTGGAGCCTGATGTTTAGTGTGGGGCTTGGTAGTCACTGTAAGTTAAGAAAGTGAGTGCAAAGGGTGAGTTTTCACTGACTGCAACAGCACTGCCAGACCTCACTCTGTAAGACACCGCAGAAAGCCAAAGAATAGTAGGAAACAGGGTTGGGGAAAAATCGGGGAGGTCAATTAGTTCATCTTCCTGCCCAATGCAGCACCAACTGGCATCAACAATTCTCGACAAATGTTTGTTAAATATGCTTTTATCTCCTCCCCCACTGTAATGGAGCCTCCACCACTTCCCCAGCCTTTAACTCTCCCTAACCTAACTGGTGCTGAGGGACAGCCTCAGAGGGGACAAGCACAGGGAGGTCAGAAGGAAAATGGTGGCCCAAGTCAACACTGCAGGTTGGTCGTGGAGACGGACAAGGCAACACCTGGTCACAACTGGAGCAGCTATTTAGCTGTTATTAGTGCACAGAGATCAAATTCAGACAGAGAATTTGCCACAGAACCCAGCACTCCCAACTTCCCCACAAAACCACGTCCCCATGTGCCCCATCTACACGTCTCTTAATCCCTCCAGGGGCAGTGACTCCACCACTGCCCTGGGCAGCCTGTTCTGGTGCTTGACCACCTTTGCAGTGAAGGAATTTTTCCTAATAGCCAACTCAAACCTCCCCTGGTGCAACTTAAGGCTGTTTCCTCTCATCCTGTCCCTTGTTACCTGGGAGAAAAGACTGACCCCCACCTGGCTCCCCCCTCCTTTCAGGGAGATGTAGAGAGCGAAAAGGTTCCCCTGAGCCTCCTTTTCTCCAAGCTAAACCCCACCCAGCTCCCTCAGCTGCTCCCCATCAGACCTGTGCTCCAGACCCTTTCCCACTCCTTTGCCTTTCTCTGGACATGCTCCAGCACCCCAGTGACCTTCCTGTAGCGAAGGGCCCAAAATGTCCCACCAAGAAAGCCAAGCTCATGGAGCTGTGGAAAGCAGGTGGTCCTGAGCTTATGGCCTACCTCAGACACCCAGCTTCAAGATACTAAAAGGCAGGTCTGTAATAGGGCACTGCAATAGGACCTTTACAGCTCGGATGGGAGCATTAGAGCCTTTCAATCCATAACACAGCCAGCTGTCCAACAAACACCACGCCGTGCTGTCCACGTCCGGGCCAGGTTTTGCTCTCCTGCACCCCAGAAAGATGAGCCCAGCCTAGAACTAACAGGCAGACATGCCCATGTGGTACACCCATGGCCAGGCCCTGCTCTTATCTACACCAGCCCGAGCCTGCTGATTCCATGGTCCCACCAGGATGTGATTCATGCGTGCCCCTGCTCCACCCAGCTGGCATGCTCATCCCACTGATCTTGGCTTCAGGTCTCCTCCTTCACCAGGACAGGGACTGCCAGTCAGTGAGATTTTGCAGGGACCTGTTCACCTCAGTGTGATTTTGGCCTACGAGGTGCTACTGCAAGAGAGGTGTCTGATGGCAACAAGGAATCGCAGCACAAGTGCCTTTGAGCATAAAGAAAGGGTGAAATATTTAACTGTAATGAGCCTGTGGTCAAGCTACCCCTGAGACTTGCAGTCATGATAAACCCCGAAAACCTGGCCCAGAAGACATTAAGAGCCAGATGCTGGGGTGTCACCATGTGGACATGTAGGCTATTCCCCCACACATCACTCTTGTCTGTTTAGTGTTTCCACGACAACAACCCCGAATTACTACTTCTCAGACATCTTCCCAAAGCTGTGGGTTCTCACAAGGAGGAATTTTTATATATAGTAAAACACAGCACTGAAAATCATCCACAACCCTCAGAAGTCAGGAGTACCCAAAGGCCTGCTCATGGTCCTGCTATGTGCCTGTGCACATGGCCAGAAAGATGGTCTCCAACACGGCATAAAATGCATCATTTAAGCTTCTGTTTGCTGTTGTTGGAAAGAAATCCTCTTCCAGTGGAAAGAAACCTGGAATGAAATGAGTCATTCCTGGAGAATTCAATGGCAGGCTTTTCCCGGGAGGGCTGTCAAAGAATGCCCAAGATTAGAAACCTGACTGCCTTCAAAGTGAAAACCCAGTGGACATTCTGGTATCATGAGGTAGCTATTATAAAGAAAAAGGAATTTTTTTTTTTTTTGTGGATCAAATCTCTATTGAAACAGAAGTGAGAAAAAAAAGAAAGGGAAAAAAAAAAAAGAAGAAAGTTCTCTTCATGACCTCTCCCTCCATTCATACTTCAATGAAAGGCTCTAGGTCATTTGTAATTAATACTTCCACTAAACAAGCAAGCTGTTGGGACAGATCCAAAAGGATTTGTGTTTAAAAGCCCACTTCTTTGTCATCTGGCCTTCTCCTCCTCCCCAAAGCCAAACCCACCTTGAGAATTCAGTAGCTCGAGATGCCTGACCAGCTTATGGCAAGATGCCTCAAGAGAACACAGAGTACACCAAAACAGATGCCAAGGATTTCCCCCTTCTAGGTAACAGCCCTCAGCAATACCCTCCATTCACACACTGCTGTGCTCAAAGGAAAAGCTGGAAAAACACAGTGGCCTCTTGCTATGAAGAAGGATGGAGGAAAAAGGTCTTCAAGCCTTAAAATGCAAGGATCTCAGGGGGAGGGTTTCTTGGCTGCTTTTATGTGGCCACAGGACCTGCTAGAGGAATGTTCAGTGATGCACATTTCACTGCAGCCCCAGCCACAAGAACGTTGGAGTGAGGGGAATCTTCTTTTCTGGGGAAAAGACAATGTTCCAGTGTGACTATTTAATAGGCTTACTTGAAATAGGCCTTACTTTGAGAAGGGAAAAGCGTGGCTTGGAGTTTAAGAATCCATCTGAGCCGTGTCGAGCCGTGTACGCTCACCAGCCGGGAACCACAAAATAAGATCATTTTTGTTCACATGGAAGTGCAACACAACATTGGGGCCTTCAGAACAAACCACTGCTCACTTCTGAAGTTGGCAGCAGGCACCCTAAACCTGCCCCATAGGAAAAGGGAGAAGATTACCTCATTGTTCACGCAGACTAAGTCCATTGTCTGTCCAAAAGCATCCGTGACCTTCTGCACCACTTCTTTGAATTTGACTGGTCTTGGAAACTGGATAATCCTGTACATGCAAACAAACAAAACAACAGTCTCGATTTAGCAGGAGCATCCTGAAATTTGGGATTTGAGTGACGATTCAGAAGAAAGGACATGTGGTCTATCATGAAGCATAAACCCTGGTCCTTGCTTCTACACTCACAGAAATGATGCTCATCTGAAGTGCCCAAGAGGGGACTTGATCTACCCTGCAAGAACATTTCCCAAAAATCCTGGTTCAGCTTCTCTGTCCCTCCCTCTAATGTGAGGTACAGGTGGAAAAGAAAGTCTCCAGCAGACCTTCACTGGAGAAAACCCACATCAGGCACTGGTCAGTAATATTTATCATCTCCATTTTCAGCAAGGAGCTCTGAACAGGAAGGAGGGATGGAAGTGGGAATGATGCAGTTTGGCATCCCATGACTGTCCTGTACCATCACATGCAGCAGTTCTGAAGGTATGTAAAGCAGGTACAGCCTATCCCTACAGTAAATAAATTTTCTTTGGCTCTAACATGCAGCTTGGACCATCAGCCTGTGTCCTGCCCTGTCACAGTCACCAAGCACCAAGCAGAGGTGATTCCATGAAAATGTCAAGCAGGGAAGGGCGGACAAGCTTTAACTCCCAGCCCTATTTTTATGGGACCCATGCCCAAAATCTGGTTATCTTAAGTAAGTGTCATGGACTGCTAATCAAAGGACACATTTCTGCAGAGTTCCAGCCCTGCTGTGGTTCAGCAGGGCTCAAGAATTAAAAAGAGAAAAGGATCCAAGCATGCACCCTATGTCCCTTGTAAAAGAGGCATTTAATGACTTCCAGCTTGGAACCACTTCTCCTGCGTGCAAATCCCAGGAGCTACTTATGGATACAAATGGGATAACAAGGCAAGGCTCTTGCATATAAAACCATAGCTGATTTTAGGGGAATGAATCCTGCTGTGAGCTCATCTGTAGCTGGCTGAAGTCAGCAAGATGATGTTGGGTAAAAAAGGTAATTTGTCCCTGTACATGTGAGGGACTGTGCTGGGTACCTACCTTTTCTCTCCTTCATATTCGAACTTGATCCTGACATTTCGCAGCTGAAACAAAAAAGCAGAAAATGGTGAGGTCCCAAACTGCAGCCCAGACTGACACACAGGTCCAAAGCTCTCAAGGAGACTCCCCTAACTTCAGCAGGCATTTGGTTTATTTAGGGCTAAGCTGCCTGCTGGACTCACAGACCTTAGGGACATTCCACATTGCTGATAAATGTGCTTGTCAAAACATAAGGTCTTCTGTAAACAAGAAGACACTCACCTGTACCACTGTTAGTCTTAATAAAATGCTTCCATAAAGTGGAAAATTGTGAGTGCTCTGGACTCATTTGGGAACAAGGCACTACTATCAAAGAGGCCAACATGTCAAGTGTCTGATGTCTGTCCATCTTCAGTGTTTCCCGTGATTTCACCCTAGTACTTTTCCATTGGAAATCCAAAAAGCAAAGCTCAGAGGATGTTTACTAGAACACAGGAATATTTGAGGCAAAAAATTAAGAAGTAAAAGCAAGCATCCCATAATGGAGGTGGAGAGACAGCCTTGGATTTTAAAGGCCAGCAGTGCTGGGATGGTTGTAGGGGTGGCTGTTATTTTGTTGGGACCTACAAAATGCAAAGTGTATCAGGCCCACTACACTATACACAGTAAATGCCCACCCTGAACTGACCCATTAATCATCCTAAGAGAAAACACTAAATTTGCCCAAAGAAGAACCAGCCAGTGGAGTCACAGGCAGACTGGGCACACAGCTGTGCAGGGACTAGTAAAAGCTACTTCTCCTATCCTCTATTTGTGCATATTTAGCAGCAATTGAGACCTTTTCATTGAGTCAGCTTCTCAGACCAGGCCTAAGCCAAGCATCCTTCTAGCACCCCTTGGATCGTTCCAGGACTTTCTGATGGTCTCCGAGGCAGATCAAAACCCTCTTTACTTCCCAGACCAGGTTTAGTCACCCCAGTTAACCAGCACTCTGCCCCTACTAGTGCACAGAAACCTCCTCAATCAGTAGTTTTTTCCTCATCAAGTACAAAAGTGCAGGGCCACCTCCCTCCGAGGTGTAACCCCAGGCAGGGCTCGGTCCCGCGCCGCCAGCATCTCACTGGGATAATCCCAGAATGGGTGGGTGACAGCCCTTCCTGAGCACAGGACTTATCTCTGGGCCTGGGTTGCCAGCGTGTGAAGGCACTCTTTCCATCCCCACAGAGGCAAAGCAGAGGCACAGCGAAACAGCTTTGTTTCTGACCAGGAGAATGAGCTGGATGGGCGCCCTTTGGTTTATTTTTAAACTGACAGCTCCTCCAGTTCTGCAAACACCCACTGAAGTTCAGGAAGTCAAGGCTGGAGGCGATTCTGTTGAAAAGCTTAAAAAAAAAAAAAAAACCCAACAAAAAAAATAACAAAACAAACCAACAAAAAACCCCAGCAGATTCAGGGTAAACATGTTGGATCACCCGAAATGCATACTTTTTGTCTCTGCTCATGGCATTTTCTGTGCTTCCGGAAGGGCTGGGAAGAACCAGTGCTGGGACAGTCACCAAATGGGGCACTCCAGCAGCGTTACAGGCCTCTGCTTAACAGGCAGTTACATCACCTCGGTGTCTAGAGCCAGTTCTCCAGACCCACAACGTTTGGACAAACTCCAGGTTCATTTCTAGAACCAGGCCCAACATGTAAAAATACCAAATTAATTCTAAACCAGCCTAAAATTCAAAAGGAGAAAAGATGACCATAATCATCCTAGTGTTGAAGGTCCAAATCATTCTGGAGAGGCAGGCAAATACAGGTGGGATTGCCACCTTGGATTATCTCTGTCAGAAAAAAAGAGGTACAGGCTCTTTTATGCCAATTTTTATTTGCTCGTGCCTTTCTGAACACGCCTGGCTGGCTCATCCCTTCTTGATGCTGGTAGTAAATTGGCCACTGTGGGTTCACCAGAGAACTCTTCTCTAAAGTAAGAGAAAAAAAAATCAGGGCAAGGAACTTTCGAGGTTTCTCCTGACAGAGGAGCAGGACGTGGAAGGGGAAAAGCTCTCACAGCTCCGGCCTCGCTGCAGGAAACCTTTCAAAACACAGGTTTCACTTTCAGCACAGCCCTGAATGCTGCAGCGAGCTGGGGCACGGCCCAAGCTGCCTGCTTGTGCTGAGCAACACAAATTTCACAGACAAATAAGTTTTGAAAAACAGCTTGTGGCTGGAAAATGTCAGAACGCTCGTCTAAAGCTCTAGAGAGAGAGAGAGAGAGGAGAAAATGAAAAAAAATGAGCCACGACCCTGCTGCATCCTTTTCTTCTACATCAACAACAAGGCTGATGCGCCGTGGCTCGAAGCCAGCAGGAGGACGCCAGCTGCCCCACACTGCTCTGCTCTGCTTCTGAGCAGAGCTGCAAACACCCCAGCTGCAACAGGGGAATGAAAACCCACTTCATTTCTTAATTACATAATTTTTTTTTTCATAGAAAAGAAACTAACCTCTTGGATCTCTCAGAGAAATCAAGACCTTAAGCTCTCAAGCATTTGCAAGAGGGGTAAATACATATTTATTACCCTGAGAAGCTGGTTACTGCTTTATTTTTCACTCTTGCCCTGGCTTGCTCACATTTTTGACCCACTGCTCAAGCTGTGAATTCATCACTGCTATCAGCAACAAATACTTTTTTCCTTTCTAAAAAAAAAAAAAAAAAGAGTGGGCAGTGCCCAAAGTATTAGGAAGTCTCAGGGGATGCAAAGCACTTCCTAAATGCTGGAGCAGGCTGTGATTTTTTACACCCATGGAAATCTGGTTTGGAGCAACTGGTTTAAGATTACACAGGGAGTCTGGGGCACTGCCAAGTGATGGAGTAAAATCTCTCGCAGCTCTGTACCCAAGGGCCTCAAATGCACCATCAAGGGGGAGGCAGGGCCAGCACCTTCTCTGTAAGGACCTCAACACTGCGTGCAAATGTTGAGGTGGACGAGGTGTGGGTGGTGGAGGCTGGTGGGTTGTACTCACTTCTGCAATTTTGTGAGGAATGAAGACAGTGAATCCTCCTTGCACAATCCAAGTTGTACTATTTACCCTCCCTGCCATCAGATGTTGAGTGAGGTTAAAGGCAGCCCTGATCCCCCCCAATCCAGAGGGCAGTTGTTGGTTTAGGAGAACAAGCCAAGACACCCAAGAAGGGCTTGTGTTAAACAAAGTGGAGGGGAGGGGTTAAGGCCAGTGACAGACACCAGCCTTAAACCCTGAGCTCTGGCAGAGCATTTCAGCGATGGTTTCGTGGAGCACTGGGAGAGCTGAGGCAGGTAATGGAGCAAACAAGGGAAACTGAGGCACAAAGGGCTTTGGCTAAGGGTATGAAGAGAAAGCCCAGCACAGAGAGGAGAAGGCTCCATGAAGACCTTATTGCAGCATTTCAATATATAAAGGGGGATTTTTAAGATGGAAAAAAGCTTTTTACCAGGTCCTGTAGCGACCGGACGAAGGCAACAGTTTTTAACTGCAGGAGGCTAAATTTAGGTTGGATATCAGGAAGAAATTTTCTGTGCTGAGGTTGATGAGACACTGGCACAGATTGCCCAGAGAAGCTGTGGATGCCCCATCCCTGGAAGCATTCAAGGCCAGGTTGGATGAGGCCTTGAGCAACCTGATCTAGTGAAAGATGTCCCTGCCCACCGCAGAAGGGTTGGACTTTAAAGCTCTTTCCAACCCAAACCATTCCGTGATTCATTCTGTGAAGCAGAAGAGTGGTAGAGAGAAGCACAAAATTTAGGTGTTTGGTCTCCTGGGTTGTGTGTAGTGAGCAACTTTCCCTCTCCACGTGCATTTCCGTACCACACGGGGCACGGAGGAGCCCACGTCCCGGCTGGCGCCTGCAGACCCTGCTGCGACACAAACAAAATAAGCGACAACCCCGACAGGAAATACCACAGTCATTCCCTTCGTTTCTAGAATAAATTTCTTCTCCAAAACGCTCGGGCCGGCATTTCCTCCAGCCCTGCTAACAAATGGTATTTTACTCTTTCTTGCCATACGCCCCCGAAAGGAAAAAAGCAAAGCCACTGCGGCGGCCACAAAAACCCAGCACCATCTTTCCAGGCTTCCCTTGTGGTATTTTTAGCTCCTTCCTCAAGACTTCTAATTTCACGAAGAGAAAAGGCCGCAGCTGCCAGGCTTCAGAGGAATCCCTGATGGCAACTCAGGGGAGAAAAGGGGCGACCGCTTCTGCCCACTGGGCTGGGGACCACGTACCCCGGCGGGCTCGGCCAAGCTCGGCCCCCGGAGCTGGAGCAAGCGGCACTGAGCACTGGTTTAGATTAAGGAAAACGCTGGAAAAAAATGGAAAAAGTGTTTCCAAGCGAGGTGAATCATGATCTTATACAGAGATCCCTGAAGAGCTGACTGCTGTTTGTAATAAAAGCACACACGGAGAGCAGGAAAACAAGCCGTTAGGCCTAAAATGGAAGCGGTTTCGGAGGGAACAGAAGGCGCTGAACACCCTTTGCTGCTGCACAATCAGAGGGCTGATCAGACTGGGGTCCAAGCTGAGAAATGCCTGTGGAGAAGGCTGTCTAATGGCAGAGGGACACCTTCACTGCATCAGTGCCACTGATGGCAGGCAGGGAGCCAGCAGAGGAGCCAGCCCTGCACCTCCCTGCCTGCCCGTGTGGCACAGAGAGCTGAAACACCTAAAGCTGCCACACTGCAAAACCCCAGACCAGCACCAAACTCAGAGACTTCCCTAAACTCAGCTGCCCTCAGAAATGGTGTATAGTCAGACCCCACCTCTGTGGCTTGCTTTAAAGCTGCTCTTGTCAAATCTAACTGGAGGACGGCTTTGCCCATGCTGAGACACCACAGGGATGGGGCCTTTGGATCACTTCTTCCACCCAAATCCACAGCTGCTTCACAAACCATCTGGGACAAAGCCTCAGACTTGAGCATTAACCCTTCTGCGGTCAATAAAGGCAGGAAAAATCATCACAAGGGGCCTCCTATTCCCTTTGGTGCTGATCCAAGAGGGGCTCATTCCAGCCTCGCTCGTATCCACCCACCAGACTTGGGGCACTTATTTTGCCTCTGTTTCCCCCCGAGGTAAAAAAGGGACAATGAAGGACACCCACTTCTGCGTGCCAGAGGGTAATCAGAGGGACTATTTTCACTTCTCTCATTTTCTTACTCGTTGGGTTAGGAAACAACGAGGAAACCCCACAGCGTCCAGGCGCTGGTGCTCCGGTTACTCCTCTGTACAAAGCCACAAAGCGGTGGGATTTCTCCCCAAATTCTGGCTTTGGCTAAGAGGAATCAGCACCACAGGGCCATGCTGGGGAGGGGGGGGACACTCCTGCACCTCCCCGAGGTGCACACTGTTTGCATTAGTGCTGTGCTCGCCCCTGCTGTCAGCAGCGGGACGTTCCTTAGGAGCCAGACAGCTGGAGCGCGGCCCCAAACCGCAGTAGGAGATGACTAATGCGCGTCATTAGGAATTATCTGCACAGAACCCCCACGCACTCCGGGTTATTCAGCAATCAGACAGAAAGCAGTTTGTCTGGGATTGCCCCCTCTTTCTCCTTTCGGGGGCGGAAGGTACAATATACCCCGGTTCCCCCCGGAACCCTTGAGGCTCTTTTCCTCTGAAAAGGCGAGTACAGCATGTGAGCAGCGCAGAGGGCAGCGGAAAAACAATGTCTAGGAGGTTCGCTGCTCCCTGTTGCAGATACTTCTGGTTTGTACAGCAGCAGAAATCACAGCCCTCAAAATGTTTATCTAAAACCACCCACCTGGCAAGGAATAGCTTTTCTCCAGCTGGATTTCTCATTGGTATTGCCCTCTTCACACCCAAGTCAGCTCCACATGCAGACAAAGGAAAGCCTCTTAAATCCTTGGGACTCCACTGCCTTTGCCACCTCTAGCCAAGGCTTTTCCAATCAGTGCTGCTCCCTCTTGGTCCCTTGTTTTTGCACCCCAGGTGAGGAAGTCCCTGCAGATCTCCTCATAGAGACTCCCATCTTCAAGGGGATTTTTATGGACCCCCATCCTATTCCCCAGATATAAACCAGAGATGATAAAGCCAGACTCCTTGTAGGCTGCTCTAAGACCCAGAGAGAGCCCTACAACATGAGCTGTGTTTCACTGGAACCACGAGCAAGCCCTGGCCTGCATCCAACTTGCCAAAGAAAAGAGAGTCCAGAGGTAATCTACTAAAAGAACAACTTTTAGGTCAGTCTGACATTTGATGTAAAAGGAAAAATGTTTCTTATGAATATTGGATTTAATTGTCATGGGAGAACTTGCCATCAAGATTCAGGTGGCAGAGGAGCTGCTGGTTGTCACCAGCTGTGACAGAGGCCACGCCAGCACTGACAACCAGCTTCACACTGCGAATTGCCAAGTGCTATTTATATACATGAGTGGAAGTGCACAGAAATAGATGCAAAATTAATGTTAACGTAATTGCTCCTTTCTCCCTCCATGCTTTGGTTCAGGATTTCTTAATTCTTTGGGGTTTCCCTTCTTATCCCGCTCATCTGTTTTTTCTTAGTGATCACAATGCAGATCTTCATTCTGCTGTTTCCTCCTTCCCCCCTTCAGAACCATTTCTGTAAACCAGCTCCTTTGCTCAGTCCAGGAGACAACTTGAAAGGACTCCTTCCAGCCATGCCAAAGGATGCACGAGGAATAATAAAAGGAATAACAGAGGAATAATAGTGCAAAGGTTGCAGTAGGAATAATGCCAGAATGATCCCTCTGTTCCCAAAGAACGGCTCCACTTTAACTCACATGGAGGAGGAAAAGGGTGTCCATGTCTATCCCTCTGCCATTTTCCCACAAAGCAGAGAGGCAGGACAACATAGTGGCTGATGCACCTGACCAGGACTCAGGAGATTCCAGCTCAGCCATCACATCTGCTGCCAGCTGCCCGGGCAACCCAAGAGAGGAAAATCAGCCACACTGTGCTGTTCTCATTTCCAGATTGTTCTGCCCCAAGGCACTACACACCCAGAGACTCAGCCTCAGTCCTAAACTCATTTGTAAGGAAAGCAAACTAAGAAAAGGAAGATTTGCAATTTGCCAAGGGATGTTCATTTCCTAAGACGATCTGACGCAAAACTACCGATATTTTGGGGAAGAAATATTTTGGAGAGCACACCACCACAGACTGCTTCCTTGTGTGGCCCAGGCCTACCAGGAATACAGTCTGGCAGGCTTCGAATTTCAAGTTCTGTCAAGAGAGAACTAAGGAACCCCTCCAGGAGACAGGAATGAGATAGCATTTTGGTTGTGTTTCCTCTGTGGACCGAAAAGCTGCTGCAAGCCACAAAGAACTGGCTAGTTAGCCAAGACATTCTTGTTCAAAAGTGTTTTTCACTGGAAATTTGGAACATTGACTAAAGGATTCCCATGCCTCAGAAAAGCATTTTTCCACAGAAAAGGAAAGACTATCATTATTAGTCTAACAACTGAACTTCCAGACCCAAGTAGTTCTATGCGAATGTGTTCCTTCAGGGCCTCATAGGAGGCACCAGCAATGAGATGACCAAGAGGACATTTTAGCACCTAAATGCCCCCTGCCTCACTCCCTCTCCAAGAAGGGAGGTTGTGCAGGGCATCCTTCAGCCCAACCAGCCAACCTGATCAGAAGAAAAAAAATAAAAGAGAAGAAAAAGGGAACACCATGTACCAAAGGAACAACAAATCACTGGCAGGACGACAGCATTGCCAAAGCAATCTCTCCCCCACATCAATTTCTGTCCTAAAAAACAAGGAAAAAAAAAAATCCCTGAAAGTGACCCAAACAACTCGATTAAAAGTTTCTGAGCTGCAAACACGAACCAAGTCCCCGCTAATTCCACCTACTTTGGCCACTCCCCACCTCCCAGACCAGACTCCCGTCGTCCCACGAGCCAGACTTGTTCCAGCTAGTCCAATTTAGTGAGGCAACAATTCAACATCCTCCAACGCCCTTCATCTCGTGGGGCCTGCTGGTCTGAATGCTCAGCTCCGGACGCGCGAGGGGAGCGGGATGCTGACGATCCACGTCTCCTCCATCACAGAGCTCTGAGTAACACTGAGCACGCAGCTACAGCCGCCCCACTTGTGGATAAAAGGAAAAAATCAGAAAGGAGGCAATTGTTTTTCCAAGCATCGGCGCTGTAATAAGGAAAGTTTGATTCCCAGTGTAATAAAACTACACGCAAGTGGCAGCCAGCTATTCAAGAGCTGATACCAGAGCACCAACTCTGCTGGTGATTTATAAATGAGGATACAGAGTGGGTGGGCTGTGGATATGAACTTCATTGCAAGATGTCAACTTTATGAAACTTCTGCAGTCGATGAAAACCATTATTTTCCTTATTTTCCCCTAGTTATCTGGCTAACTGCGCATCTGCAGCATTTACAGCACAGTTCTCAGATACGACAGCAGGGATTTTCCCCTCATTGTGCAAAACAAGAAGGTCATTTAAGAGAGGTCTTTGAAAAGCTTTGCTGCCCTGAAAGCAACCCGAGATGGCTCGGTGTGGTCCCCACCCACCAACGTGCAGAAAATGCTGCCCTTGGAGCCACCCGAGGCTGCGCTGGGTTTTCTGCTTCGCCTGCAGCTGCAGAGGAGCCAGCTCCGAATTTCTCCGGTCAGTCCCGTAAACAGCTTGGACCCATTTCAGCATGAGCCGAGCACAAGTCCAGTGATTCAACTTGGACAGCTGCTACCGCCAGGACAACACACTTTGAGACCAGACATGCTACGTGCGCACGTGTTTTCGTCTGCATGTGTCTAGGGAAGCCCAGAGGGATTCGGGATAGGATTTTTTCCTCTCTGCGTCCAGAGCTCTTTGTTTGTAGCCCAAGTGCCATTAAAAAACGCATGACGACAGTAAATGACAATTTGTTTTCCTCCTCGCTGGGCATTCAGCAGTTGCAAAGTCAACTGCAAGCTTATTCTAAACCCACTAATTCCACTAGAAGTGGAATTCCAAGTGAATCTGCTCCTATGCTTCTCCAGCAGCTTCCCAGTCCTCTTAATTTTTTCCTCCCTTTTTTTCTCGCTATTTTGACGACTCAGTTCTTTCTTCACAACTTTCATGTTCGCCTAATATTTGTTCCATACACAAACAGGCTATTAAATCCACTTCAGCTATTATATCAATGTCAGCAAATAATTTCTGACATTGCTCAAGGGACGACGTTTTTGTTCACCAAAACAACTCTGAATGTGCAACAACAGGGCCAAAATGTTTGGGTTTAGGAGTGTAAAGATAAACACCAGTAATTAATAATTAAGCACTTTATATAAGTATGACATTATTCCTCCCCAAAGAGCCTGGGTGTCTACAGCTCAAAGTTGGCAGTGTGTCTTTCAAATGTGCACATAATAAATACTGTATTTCATCAATGCTGTCAGTACAAAACATTTGATTTATCCAAGTCTTAAAGCTGCAGAGACTGTAACAACTTCTACTACTTTCAGTGCTAAACAACAGTTATAAGTGCCTTGAGGTGGGAATTGAGATTTAAGCCCAATTTCAGGCTCTGTTGTTATATTTTTGAATTATTTGGGGCATTGCTTTTCTCTGCTCCTCCATGATATGGGCATGCCTGTAGCTTCCTTTCAGCTCTTCAAAAAGAGATCCTAAAACTTATGCCTTGGTAAAATTACGGTATTTCTGATGTACTGGGGTCCTGCAGCACTTGTTAACTTCAGTTCTAACATTTAAACTCTGCGCTGCCAGCATGGCAAGCACCATGCCCACCTCTTTGGTCTGTTGGAATCTGGGGGGGGAATCAAGCAGTGTCTTACCTGTTTACTGCAGTGGACGCTGGTTTTATTCCTGTTGTTGTCCAGCAGCCCCCCACATTTGCCCAACGCTGCCAAATCCTTCATAATAGAGTTCAGAGCTTCTTCTTCATCTGCAAAAGAAGGTGAGACAACTTTAGTGTGGAAGGCAACCTCACCCCCAGAACTACAGAGCGAAAATGCAGCTTACAAGAAAACTGGAGGGGGAATCTTGACAACAACACACAGTGTCTTTAAACTGAGAGAGGGTCGGTTTAGATTAGATGTTAGGAAGAAATTTTCCACTGTCAGGGTGTTGAAGCCCTGGCACAGGCTGCCCAGAGAAGCTGTGGATGCCCCATCCCTGGCAGTGTTCAAGGCCAGGTTGGATGGAGCAACCTGGTCAAGTGGAAGGTGCCCCTGCTCATGGAAGGGAATTGGAACTGGATTATCTTTAAAGTCCCTTCCAGACCCAGTTTTTGAGGTGTATGGTGGTGCTCTGCAGGACAGAAACCTTTCAGGACCCAGAAAGCTCACGGCAGCAGGTGATGGAGCACGACCCAGTTCTTCATCTCCTCCTTTCGTCCCTCTTCATTAAGGGTGCTCAAAGCCAAATTTCAAAACCAGAGGCAGCAAGAAACCACGGGAGAGGGCAAGGAACTCATAAGAAGAGATAAAGTCAGCAATGCTAGACTAGAGAACTTTGAAGGACCCATAGAGAACTTTGAAGGACCCATTCGATCTGAAACCAATCTCCTCCTTCTCAACACTTTTCCATCTGTGGTTGTGGCCTCTTAAAGCAGCTCTGAACTGTGACATTGCAAAATATCAACCACAAGCTTTAAGAGCCCTGTCGAGACCTAGGGCAGAGCACACTCCTCAGGAGGGTGTGAGGACCCACTGCATGCTCCATGCTCGTGATATACCCAAGACAAATATTAGGCATGTGCAGCTATTACTATAAAAATGCAAATACAGCTACAGATTTTGTCTAAAAACGAGTGTCTCCAGGGACAGAACCACCCCTACACCAAGCCAGCCTGCAGATTTAACTCAAAGTCCACAAATATGTGAAAAATTACAAAAATTATATGAAATCAGACAGGACCGGACCCAAATACTGAGGATCTTTCCCCAGGGAGGTGTAATCCTGGATCCTCATACACAGGATCATCACATCCTCTTTTTCTGCTCCTCCTGCTGGGTTCTGTCATGACTGAAGGTGCAAAGAAAAGAAAAAATGTGAGAAAAACACTCCTCATGCATGCTGTGCACCCAGAACCATCTCATTAAAGAAATAAGGGGGAAAACTGGGGGAAAATGTTTAAAATCCAGTGTCACTTTCATTTTATTGCTCAGAAATGAGCTCCAATGCCTACATCAGGCTATTAGGAAAATGCCTACATTTTCCTGTAGACAATATGTGTGTGTGTATATTTAGTATATAAACAGATATCTACATATCAATATTAAATATACAATTGATAAAATAATAAAATTCATACCAAAGTACATTAAAATACAATTCCTTTTCCCTTCCACATTTACCTATTTACTAAAAACACAGGTGGGTTTTTCCAAAGGGGTGGCAGGGAAAGCAGCCTGAAATGCTACAGGAAAACACCCAAGAAAAAGCTAATTTTCAGTTCTAGTTCAGAAAAAAAAAAAAAACCAACCAAACAAACAAAAACCAAAACCACAACAAGAATATCCCCAAAGTTTGGGTTTGGGGTGTTTTTCTGTTGTTGTTGTTGGTTTGTTTTGGGTTGCCTTTTTTTTTTTTTTAAGGATCTCTGGGACAAACACAGTTTTCCACACAGATTTTGTGGAAAATACCCGACACACACCAAAAAAAAAAAAAAAAAGAAAAAGAAAAAGAAAAAAAGCCTTTTTTTAATTTTTTTTTTCTATTTTTTTTGTGGAAGGGGAAGGGAAAGGGAAAGGGGGGAGGGACAAGCTAAAACAAACCCACAAAAACAAAACCCCTTACGCTGCCCTCCAGGAATTTTCCACCAAAGCTCTAATCTCTGCAATGCCCCTCACCCCTTTTCTTTTTTTCCAGCCCGAGTGACAACAAAAGTTTCCTGAACTCCCTGACACAAAACACAATCCACAAGGTCACGGGCAAACAGGGCTTCAACAGGCAGAGGCAGAGCCAGGCTTTTGCTACCAAAACCAGCCTGTTCACCACCACTCTCCCAACTTCCAAACCTCCCTGGCCATGCCTGGCAGCGTCTTCCAAGAGATTCATCTCTGGTTAACCCACCAAGGATAGTCCAGAGCTTGCCCCAGGGAGGGACAGCAGGATTTGCTGGAGGGCAATGGTAATAATAATAGTAAATAACAATAAAACAACAAACAGGGACAGAGTAATTCCAAAGTTTACTGGAGTGGCTGGAAGCTGCACTCTCCATCCATCCCAAGCCCTCTAGCCCCCAAGAGTTGGCCCAAGCTCCCCACAGACCACTTGTGACAAGTTGTTGTTTACTTAGTGGCAAAGCAAGGAAGGCCAATTTCCCTTGGACTTCTGTGTTCTTCCTAAACACCAAGGAGTTTCCAATGTCTAGGAAGGGTTTGGTTTATATGACATTGCCCTCAAAGCAATAAGTGAGTCTTTCTCCTCTGCCTAACCATCACAGGTTTAAAAATTCCTAGTGCTGCAAGTCCAGCCGCATCATTATGAAAGTCACATTTCTCAGGAAGTCAAGCTACTGAACTCTGCCAGAAGTGACCTGTTGCATCTCTCCCAGCACAGTAAAGCAAGGAGAATCCACTCCACTCCCTCTCAGTAACTGCTTAAATTCAGCCGATTTTCAGAAATACCCAACCATCAACTTAAGCAGCCAAGAACTAAAACTGGTGTAAAACTGGGCTCCAGCTGCCCTGAATCATCTACTGAATGGAAAAAAAAAAATAAAGAGAAGCTATTTCTTGTATTTGACTGTCAACTCAGCATCTTTGTTCCTCTATCTACCAAAAAGCCAGTGCAAGAGAGCATTCTGAAGAGCATTTGAGGATATTTAACCAGAAAGTATGAATGTTACTTGTCAAAAAAAACCCAAAATACACATCTGCGCCATCACTGCTACAAAATAAGGTAAGAAAATTTCTCCTCATATGGGCAGGAGATGATGTTTTCTGCTGCTGGAGTGTGAAAGAACACGACTTACGCACAAGCAGAAATACAATATTTCCTTGAACTAACGTATTTATATGCGCTTAAGTATTTTTTTAACTCCTTTTAACAGCGTGTTTTTAGTCCAAGAGAGCCTCAGTTTCAGAGAGGCGATGACCAAAGGCTCAACTGTTCAAAACAAAAACCCCCACACCATGGTCTGAAGCAACTTCTGAGCGGGAGAACGATTTGCATCATCGGTTGCAAAACCGACACTTCCCAGTCCTCTCCACGACAGCTTTGCAGAGGGACTGATCCCTTCCAGACTGATCCTCTTGCCCACTCTAATTACTGCTCCTGGGGTCTCCAAGCTGACTCGCAAGAAGGGTGGAGAACTTTGTTCCATGGAAATAAGCGGCCAGCTCAGCCAGTTCAGTCAAAATTCAAACAAGCGCTGGAGCTAACTGGATAATTAAATCCAAATGCCACTCCCAAGCCTTTCCAGAGAAAGGCTGCTCGTTCCCCATTTGGCTTGGTCTGAGTGAGGAGTGGGTGCAGGATCTCCCAGGGACAAAATGCCAACCATCAGGAATGCCAGGCCCAAGGGACAGGCAGGATCACGGTTCTCCCTTTGTAGCCCTGGCAGGACACAAAGTTTTCTTCAGCCTTGTGAGAAGGCAGCACTGAGACTGCACAGCAAACATCTCCCCAGGCTTTGCCACGGCTCCAGAACAAAACAGCTGTGAATTGCACACCTCCAATGAAGTATCCTCAGAGCTTGGACAGACTTGGAGACTCATGGAAACCTTTTTGCAACGTGAGCAGGTTCTTGCTCCTGAAAAACCTTCTGGCCCAGCTTCACTCTTGCACCGTTTTGTACAAATTCACTTAAGGTATTGTGGCCTGACAGGATGAATTGTTCAGTGATGTCTGCTCTCCCCCCAGAACACATATAAACAGGATTATTTTTACCATGGAAGATCAGGGGGGAAAAAAAAAAAGCTGATTACAGAGACAGCAAAAAATGAAACATAAAAATAAATTGTGTTTAGTGCAGTCCCTCTGTCCCCGGTGTCTCTTCTTCCATCCTCAGTTCTGTCTTTATTTTCAGCTGTTTCCCTTAGTAGGAAACTCATTTCTTTCTTCCCTACTTCCCACCAACACCCCACTTTTGTGCTTCTTAAATCATCTCCCTGAGACAAAGCTTATTTGATCATGCTGCCAGCCCATCCAACCAAGGACCTCTTACAACCAAAAATAATAGATGTCTCAAAGATATTAATTTCCCAGAGGTTTGGGGTCGGGGGGAAATATCCATAGCCACACTGGAGAGAGGAACACACAGAAGTAGCAAGCCAAGAGCACTCCCAGGAAGCAAGCATGGCCAGTGGAGCTACAGTGGATGTGGGAAGGTTGGGTTTATATTTTTATGAAAGCACAACTCATCCGTTTTGGCAGGATCTTATATCAAAACCAGAACACCTCCTTCTCTCATCGAGTTTTCAGTTCTGCGAGATGTTAAGACTCACAAGTCCCAGGCACTGCTACCAGTGTGAATCTGGAGCTTTTGGCACTTGGCAAAACCAAAAAAGCCAGAAGATGACACATCTCTCTGCCCTTCAGATACACGTTTCCGGTGCTGCTCCGTGGCTTTGGTTCCAGAGAGCGTGAGGGAGAGAGGAACCTGGAGTTTCAGTCTTAGCACAGCCAGTCCACTGCTCTTGGAGGAGGAAAAAATAAAACCCACAAGGGAGAAACAGAAAGCCTGAAGGTCAACACGGACCACCCAAAACAATTCAAGAGTCAGGAGAGAAAGCAAACGAAGAAGGGACAAAGGAATAATTTAGCTGTGCTCAGATGGTCTAGACAGTGCTGTTATTGTTGGCTTCACTAATAGGTCATTACTAAGAGGCAGCTTACGGTAGTTCCATGAAGCTGCTTCCATCAACACTGCAAAAAAAAAAAAAAAAAAAAAAAGAAGGCACCAGCTGGATGGAGCCCACAGAAAGCCTGGAGAAGTAAAGCAAAGTCCTGTAAAACACGGTGAGTCCTGATCTCGGCCTCTCTCACACACACCAGGCAGAGTTAGGGCTGGGAAGAGCTGGGGGAAAAGTCCTGGGCATTGCAGAAGGGAAGAATATCGTCCTGTGAGTCATTCCTGAGCACGGCTGGAGCGTGTGGCCCCGGGGCCATACCTTGTCACACACACACTGCCACCCGGATCCAGGGAAAAACCACAGGTGTGGACACTGAAGATCCCACTGCGCTTTTCACAGCCGTGGTGCTGATAGTCCAGCTGAGCCTTTCTGCCTGTGTAAACTCCAGCAGCAACTCCCAAAGCCAGCACCCACCTCTCCAGAAGGAGATGCAACCACTGGGGATATCCCCAGGCAGAGGGAAGAGTTCTGTGGGGGCTGAGAGGGGATGAAGAGAGGATGGGGAGCCTCACAGAAATGCTGTCACCTTCAGTAAAAGCCCTTTCAGTTACTGAGACTTGGAACATATAGTGACAGAAATACTGAAATGTAATAAAACAGTGAAAAAAAATATGATGATGACACTGAGAATCCTGACTTTGGTTTGAAGAGGCATCAGCCCTCTGATTTCTCTGGTTTTTGAAAATATGTGGTTTTTTGGATTGACTGACATACATTATTTATCATTTACCAAAGAGAACTTGAACTGAAAGACATTACCTGCAAAGGGCAGTCTCTTTCCTGATGGACTTTCAGCTACACTGTCAGATGGACAGAGAGATGAGCTGGTTTTCATCTCTCATTTGATGGATAGGAATCCAAGACAAAAACAAACAAACAAACAAACAAACAAACAAAAAAACCCACAACAAAACAAGCCTTGCTCGATACCACAAGAGTCTGCAGAGCTAAATACATTAATTCAGAAAGGACTTAACCTGATCTGGCCTTCCTGGCTGTACACAGGGACCACAGAAATTCATTTAGCAGCCTCTACATCCCTATCTTGACCCAAAATCACACAGAACAGCCTCTTTTAGAGAATCTTAAAGAGCTCATGCACTTACTCTAATAACCCCTTTGCAATTAATACCTCAATTCTAGTTTGAGCATAGCTCGCTCTGTATTCCACTCATTAGATCTTGATATCCCTGTATCTTAGAGACCCCTCTGTTAATAAACACTCCCCATCTTCTGCAGGTATTCACAGGCTGCAATCTCATCCGCTTTTAACCCTTCTTCATGTGACTAAATGGAAATACATCGCTTCTGACACTAGAGTAATCCTTAATTAACTTCTTCAGCTCTTCCCAGGTGTATTTTTTATATATATATACTTTTTTTTTATGAAGGCAAGATGGAACATCAGAGAAGCACATTACGCCCAGTGGCCAAAGCACCTTTCCATTTCTGTTTGCTGTGTGAGCATGACCAACATGTACCAGTGAGAGCTCACATCTGCCAGGCCAACAGCCACCTGGGTTTGCCCACTGCCCTCATCAGAAGGTCAAAGTCAGACCAGTCCTGGGTTTGCTCTCCTCATCCAGAGAACAGCACAACACTCACCCATGTGAAAGCAGGCATCAAAGAACTTGCTTGTGAAGATAAATGCTGCTCCTTCTCCAAAAACCCAGAGGGGAAAAAAACCCTTGGAGATGAAGAGAAACCCAGGACTTGGAGTTTCTTCAGTACCTGCAAACACTGTCAAACAGGCACCTACTGCCACCAGGATTCAGCCAGTGCACAAGACAGCAGGGGCAGAGGTACCAACACAGCACAGACTTGATGATCTTAAGGGTCTTTTCTCGACTAAATGATTCTGATTCTGAACAGAGGGATCAATTACTAAGTAAACACTGTCACAGTGACTGCTTCAGTCAGTGCTAGGAAGGAGACCAGCGAGCTGGGAGTTCAAGAGCCTGACTTGGACCACGACAAAAGTCCCTAAGCAAGCAAAGAAGGAACCCAGACACTCTGACAGGCAGGTAAAAATACTGCTTTGGAACTCAGCACCCTTAGAAGGGCTGTCTGTGAATGACTTGTGGCAAAACAGAACTGCTGCCTGCCTCCATCTACTGAGAGATGCAGATAAACCTCCCCATAAATTCAACCCACATGCACTAAACATTTTGCCACTGTCTGGAGCCATGTCCAGGATCTGATAAAGAGAAAAATTATCCAATTACCCTCCCCCAGTCCAGATTGCACTGCAGCAGACACACCAGTGGAGCACGTTCCCCCTGCAAGTCAGCAAAGGCTCCCCAGCAGCTGGATCCTGCTGCCCTTCTCCCTCCTGCAGCCCCACCCAAGGGATGCCAAGGTCACCCCTGTGCAGGACTCAAGGGCAGGGCACAGCCCAGCAGGTCAAACAGAGCAATTATACAGGAGGAAGTGAGGAAAGACCCTCCTGATACGCAGGATTTCTTGGCAGGAGTTTGCTCACTGACATCTTGAGCTTGGGGTACATAAACTCACACAGAAAACTCTCGGTGTGAGGTGCTGGGGGTTCCTCAAAGCACCTTTCTCCTTATCAAAGAACTGTGATGCCAAAGGGTGCACCGCAGCAGATTATTAATACTTTTACCTGACAAACAGTTGGTAAGTCTTGCTCTCCATAAATTACATCGATTTGGATTTTTAATTGCACTTTTATAGCACAATCAGTAACTGCTTTGTGAAAAGAAGCAAAACCAAACCCATCAGAGGCTTCTGACAGCTACAGAAGCCCATCATGCCAAATGCCCAACAGAACATCTGTGGGTTATACTGTCCCACAGATCCTTTTCTCAGGGATAAAGCTGAGCCCCTGCCTCCTATTCCCTTTCTACCCCATGCTATCCCTCAGGCTATCCATACAAATATTGGAAAAATTGCACAGCCAGGTTGGAGACCATGTTTAGATCAAAAACAACCCTTCCTTTTGGATTGACTGGCATACAATATTTATCATTTACCCCTTGCAAAAGGGGACAGAAATTAATGCTCAGGAATGGGCTTTGGGGAAAGGCAAGCTTAAAAAAAAAGCTAAACCAGTTATTTTTAAAATTATAAATAATAAAGCTGTATGTCTCCTATATAACTCAATCCAATCACCAGTGACATGACCCAGCCAGTCCCCAAAATACTCATGAACAAAAACAAGCAAACACCTTCAATGCTTGCTAAGAGTCCAGTCACTTAATAAGAGCATCAAAAAAAAAACCCAGCAAAAGAGATTAAACTGGAACATAAATTCATAGGTTATGGCACAGCGTATTTGATAGCCAGGGTGTGATATCATGAAGAACTTCCACTTGCTCTCTGAATTTCCCCAGGAAAATCCAGAAGCAAAGGCAGTGCTACTCATTTTGGGAGAGGTGAGAACAATGCCCTTAAAACCCCGAAGTGATCAGAACCTTGCAAACACCAAACCCCAAACATTTGGGATGGCAAGTTTTATCACATGTGAAGGTTTCGGTGGTTAAGCCACAGATCACACAGGAAATTTCTCCTGACGAAGGCGAAGAGCTGCGGCACAACACCTCGTCCCAGAGACCTACCAGGGACTTCTGCAATGGAAAAGGACTCAGGACTGAAGAGGTGTTTGGCTTAGCTCAGCAGGGAGGGAAAGCAAGGTTACGTCTGTGGTTCACCACAACCCTCCGCTCCCAAAATAGCCATTCCTCTGACAGCGCCGTGCGCAGTAAAATTCCACGGGATCAGAGCCACGGGCAGAGCTTTCCCATGCTCTGCAACATCCTGCCCTCCTTCCTCCATGGCCCCATCCCCCTGCACACTCATCACCACAAGCCCCCTGTACATCCCGGGTGGTGAAGCCACCTGTGGATAAGAAGCCGTTTTCCCTCGAGATACAGCCCATGTAACATCCTGACTGTCATTCTTACCCTTCTCTCTCTCACCTCTCCTCCTCCAGCTGCACAGGAGCTCAACCTGTTGGAGGTCCAGCTGTGGCACCTGACACCCTTCAACCCTCCTTGGCTATCAGGGAAAATGTCTGGGTTAAAATCAGGTGGCATTTGGTGAGGGGAAGATTTGCTGAAGAGGGCAGGGTTGGGGAAGACAGCTGCTGCCCACCCCACATCCAGCCAGCAACTTGGATCCTGGAGCAGGAGGCGTGATGGTTTGATAATAAACACAGCAGTTTTTAGGGATAGAAAGGGTTTCAGTGCTCCTTCAGCTGCTCCTCATCAGACTTGTGCTCCAGACCCTTCCCCAGCTCCTCTGCCCTTCTCTGGACTCACCTCGGTGTCTTTCTTGTACTGAGGGGCTCAAAACTGAACACAGGATTGAAGGTGCCTCAGCAGTGCTGAGTACAGGGGGACAACCACTGCCCTGCTCCTACTGACCACACTACAGGAATAGAGCAGTGGGAAGCAGAGCTTTCCTATAAAAGCACAGAGTGCTGGCAAGGTAAGCCATGCCAAATCTCTGCCTCTTAGAATCACTTTGGTTGGAAAACATCCTTCAGATCTTGGACAAATGCATTGTTTCTCATTTGCTTTTGCAGACTAAGGTTAGTCCAGGAGAGCTGCAAGCAGGGCCTAGACTCCTAAAAAGCAAAATTAACCACATTTAAGAAGATTCTGCATGCCTGTAGCCCTCCTGCTCCTCACCACTTCAAAGGTACTGGTTTCTCTCCTATTCCACAACAAACTTTCACCGCTTTTTTGCTAACCCTGCCCTTTGCTCCACAGACACTAATTCTCCTTCAATGGACTAACATACTTAAACTAAATTTGGGGCAATTTTTTCCAGCAGTTGTCCTGCTAAGCCTAAAATTTGTTCCTTCCAAAGAAAGGCTTGTGCGCCTAAAAGGCAGCCTGGTTTTTTTCCACCTCTATCATTTTGGTCTAATAAAAGATATTACCTCTCCCCACAACCTGTACCTCTCTCTTGAGCACACTTGAAAGGAGAAAAAAATGTTTACCCAGAAAGAAATGTAGCTGGCAAGTTATTTCCCCTGGCTGCCTCGATACCTCTGAAGGTTATTTGCAGGCTCATAAAGAACTCTTTCTCCCTCCCAGCCCAGCTACTTCCAGTGCTCAAAGCCACAGCCCAGAGCCCGTGAACTCCTAACCTGTTGCTGCAGCAACGGCTGCAACGTCCCAAATGTGATGCAGGTCCAGTCCCACATTCCCCAGGTGCCCAAAGCACCTGGCATGACCCTGAAGTGGAGCCCTGGTGAAACAGGGATGGTGCCAGAAAAGGGAGAAGGAGACACAGGCATCTTTTAACTCAGTCACTCCTTGGAAACAACAAAACCTGAGCTAGAAAGCCTGATGTGCCTTATTATGAAATAAAGTACTGCAATTCAACCTGAATTAATTTCTCATTAATAGCTCTCAGCATATAGAGAGCACGTTAAGAGCATTAAGGAAGTGAAGAGCAAAACCACTGCCTTAAATTGAGGAACGAGGAAAGCACAGCAAGGGAGAGCTGAGATATCAGTGCCTGAGTGAATGGGGACAGGTCTGTTCTCCCCCAACAACTTGGGCAGTTCTCTCTGTTTCAACAGCCCCCCAAAAAAACCCAATGCATTGGGTTAAGTGGCCAGACCTTGGCTGTGCAAACAGGCCCCCTCCTCCTCCAGCAAACTGCTGTGGCTTCTGCCAGCCCAGCCTGCAGTTGTCTTCTCCAAACACAAGCACTCTGTCAAGGCAATGCTATAAACAAGCATCATTCTCCCATATCCCACACCTCAGATGACCTTTCTGCTGAAGCAAGAGCCACACTCAGAGCAGCAAAGTACTAAAGGCCTAAATCTTTGAGTTAGATGTGCATACACCCAGCAGGACAGATCAGCCTTCCTGGAGTTTTCGTCATCAGAAACACACATGAATGCACATGGCATTCCATAACCACAAAGTAAGAACACTGAAATCATTTTAGAACAAAAAGAATGAAAGTTAAGCCACGGACAAGCTGGTGCTTTTTCTACTGACTTCTGTGTTTTGTTTTTTTTTTTAATGTTACTTTTACTGTGATGTCATGTTTAAACACAGCCATTTTTAACACCTGTGGTCTTTGCACTGTGTTGTACTGGAGACATGGACACATCTTTAAATTACGAAGAGGTCTTGGAGAGGTGGCAGATGGAAACAGGCTGTGAGCTGAAGGAATAAAAAGACCCAGTGCCAAGGACTTGGGGTGGCCCCAAGCTGGCACATGTCTAGAGACAGTCCTGGACCTGCAACAGCACTGGGATCCCACAGCTGCACAGGGCTGGTCCAGGCACTGCACCACACAGCCAAACTGCTCCGTCAGAGGTGCAGCCCATGGAGACGCCAGAAGTCCCCACTTCCCGTCTTGTGGTCTCCAGACAAGGTCATGCAACTTCCCTAGAACATGTTTAAGAGTGAACAGCCCTGTGCTGAACTTTGAGACACTGAGCAGACTATAAATAGGATCCCAGGAAGAAAGGTAGACCTGGAAGAGACGGTCAGAGGTCACCTCATCCAACACATCCCTGTGGTCTGTCAGAGGGGAATCAGTGACATAACTGCATATTCCCTGCACTTCCCTTGAAAATCATCCCAATGAGGGATAAGGAAAAGGGGGAGAAGTGAAACTGATTAACCCTCAACATTTTAGCCCAAATTTCTGTGCGTCTGCAAAGTTGTTGCAACGACTCTTTAACAAGCTCCACTTGGAGACAAACATCACTTCACCCATCTCATCCCGACAATCAAACCATAGACCACAACATGATCCTTTCTGGATGCAGCCTGGCAGATCTAACCAGTCCCTGCACAGGGGTTGATGCTGTTTGGGATGAGCTGTAGCAACAACATCTGGGGAAGGGGGACACGCACAGCACCTTCCATCCACACACAAGTCCAAGTGTAACTGCAAACCTGCACAGGACTCTATTGATTCAGCTCACATTCACCAAATAAACCCCACAGTGCCTTGCAAAAGGGTGTTCTCCTCACTGCAGAATTCCCAGAATTAATGCTGCCCCAGTGTATCCATATTATGTTCACAGCTGGCAGGCTGAAGGCACCTTGAACAGGTTCTATCAGCCACTCTCCATACAAGAAGTCATCAAATTTACAATCTCCTGGGAGCTGGACTGGAGCCAGCAACTCCTTCCCTCCTGGTGCTCAGAGTGAGTCTGAACTTTCCTTCTCAAAAAAATCACATTGCACTGACAAAGGAGCGGCTTTTGCCTTCAAAGTGAAAATGTTTCTAAAAAATTTTGGGGTTTTTCAACAGGGATTTTAAACTGAAAGTTGTCATTCTTTACACTGGAGAAGCAGGTCTGGACTTCCCTTCCCTTTTTGCTTTTTTTAATTTAGCTTTAAATTAGGTTATCTACCAACAAAATCTCTCTTCTAGGTAACAGAGAAAGAGCAAAAAGAACAGAGACATAAAGCCAGGATAGGGTAAGTACCTCTTTTCTCCTTTCTCCATGAGGGAGGACAAACAAAGTGTGGCAGTGGCTTCACACTTCTCATTTTTTAAATTCAAACCAGTATCAAATTCTGAATCACGTTTCTACAAAGCTTTTTGTAAGGGCAGGGCAAGGGGGAATGGCTTCAAACCGACAGAGGGAGGGTTTAGATTAGATACATGGAAGAAATTCTTCCCTGTGAGGGTGGTGGGACCCTGGCACAGGTTGCCCAGAGAAGCTGTGGCTGCCCCATCCCTGGAAGTGTCCAAGGCCAGGTTGGACGGGGCTTGGAACAACCTGGGATAGTGGAAGGTGTCCCTGCCCATGGAAGGGGGTTAGAATTGGATGATCTCTAATGTCTCTTCCAACCCAAATTCTGAGATTCTGTGATTCTAGCATGTTTGCAAGGACAGTCTCTAAATTTACACATATTCCAACCCCATACCTCTTTTTATTTAATTTTTTTTTAAAGCATCATTTCAACCAGCCCTGAAAAACTTTTGGGTCAACTTGTGTAAATGCTGCAAATGTGCAAGTAAAATGCTCAGCTTCAACCACAACTTTTCCAAGATCTCTTCTCATTTCTTGGGTCACCAGGTCAGGAAGCCTTTTCAGGAGATAAATTTAGGCTCCTCTGTAATCTGCTTCTTCTGGTGAACGGAAGACGACAATTCAAGCTCAATTAGCTCCACGTGTTAATTGACACTGACAGTCCTGTGGAGCAGAACCTGGCCTTGTTCTCCAATCTGCTGAGCTCTCTCTCTTCAGCACAATTAAAGCAAAGGAGCAGAAACTGCTGCAGTTGCTGGAACTGCCTGACAAAATGGCTTGTAGACCACTTTGGAATTGGTTTTGTGGCCAATGTTCATTCTTGGGGCACCCACAATTATCACCCGCTCATGTGAGGCAACAGCACTAATCTGATTATTCACTACAACAGAGAGAGTCCAGCCAAGTGGTCCTCATTTCTGAAGTAATGAATTCTCTTTAGGAGAAAGTTCTTATCTATAGAGATAAGATCACAGACATCATGTACCCCCAGAACTACAAATAATTCCCACCTTAAAAAAGTTTTCCTCAGCACCACAGAGCATCTGATACACAACTACTGCAGTCCCAACCAAAATTAACAGGCTGCAGAAAATTAATTGCTTCAGGGGAATCCAGTTCTTACCCATCTTTCCATCTACATCAGGCCTCCATTCCACCGGTCCCAGACACTTGTACCTTATCCTCCACTCTCAAGCATCCACCCTGTAACAAACACAGAGGTTACAGATTAATTTTGACATGTCAGTGGAGTCACTGTGCAGGACCACTTTTCACAAAGCCTTTTCCGACCCTCACCTGGGCTGGAGGGAAGAGGAGAATAATTTAGTTAGGAATTGAGACCAGGAGTCTGCCCTCCCCTACACACCCCAAAGGTAACACACTACAAACCTGGTACTGCAATGGTTTGTAAATCTTGGAGTAAATAACTTACACTTGTGCCAGAGGCCTCCTTTCCTTAAGCATAGAACATTTATTTTAGATGTGTTTTTACATTATTAATGCAACCTAAAGTAATAGAGTCTTTTAACACATCACATTCCACAGCATCCCTATGGGATAACACCCACTTGGGGAACGGACTGACAGCAGGACATGGAAAGACAATCCAAGAGGCAGCCTGAATCAAGGCAGAAACCGAAATTTAGGCCTTCCAAACACCAGCCAAGGTTCCTCAAGGCCGGACCAGCTTTCCTCTGATCACATGGGAAAAAAGCTGAGCCTAGGCAGTTCTCAGGAGCAGGGTATGCCTCATACACCCCTTGGGGCAGGTATGTCCCTAGGAGCCCTTCCAGAGTTTCTGCCTTTTATCTGTCCAACACCAATGCAGGAATGGGTTCAGCTACCTGCCATACTGCACTTAGCCAAACCTCTGCACCCAGTAAAGCTTGGGGGTTTTTTTTGGTCACTGAGGAAGTAAAGGAGACCTGAAAGTTCTGGAGCCAATCCTGCTCCCTAGTGAAAAAAACCCCCTTATTTTAGACTGAATGAAAGCAAAAACCACCTAAAGGTGGGCATCTCAAGTACCTCACCAGACTCACAGAGGGAGTAAGACATTCCTGTCCTGCAGGCACTGCAGGCTGCCCCAAAGTCAATGAGAGCTCCAGGACACCAACACAGACCCTGGAGTGTCACGTGTGATGCGTTGGTCAGAAACGACAGGAAAAGGCACTTTGAAAATCTCCCAGCTCGGCCAAGTCAATTCAAACGCAGCAACAAGTCTGAGGTGAGCTGGGAACGATCACAAGAGCGGATTAAAACGATTCTCTGCGGCCCTGGCGCCTCGGTGCTGGCAAGCAGCAGGATATTTATCCAGCCTATTTTGAGAGAGACGAGCAGGAAGGGAAAGCGATAAGAAAGCAGCAGAGGCGGAGATGTCCCTGTGCCCCAAAGTGCTGTTGTTCCTTCTGCTGCTGCAGCTTCCTCTCAGGACAGCACCATAAAGCCTAAGAACCCGCAGCCACTCTGCTCTACCCGTTTGCCAAACAAACAAGGAGGCAAGGAAGTAACTAAAAGGCTTGAAAGGTTAAAAATCCTATCTTGAGAAGGAACTGGTCGGTCTATGCAGCGCTGAACCAAGAGAGAGCAGAAAACCAGCAAGAAAGCAGGGTAAAAACCCCATCTGATTATGATGAGAGCAGGGAACGGCCAAAATCTTCACTCTTGCTTTCAAAATTGATGCGACATTTCCAGCAATTAAGCTTTGTGCAGAGTTTGCACTGAGGGCCACAGGCAGATAGCAGATTAGCTGTAAATTCCTGGGATAGCCCAGGTTAACCCTCCTATCAGTGTGGTAGATTTTTCTAATGGCTTTCTGGAGACCTTCCAGACCTTTCCAATCCATATCTAGCCACAAAAACATGCCCCTGCAGGAACTGTGCAAACGAACCCTGGAAAAAACAGGTGACCTTTCCATCCAGCAGAGCCCTACCCTGTGCTGTTCTCCATCACCTCTGCCACAGCAAACCCCCGAGAGCCCACTGCCCAGCTCTCGTGAGCAAACCAGCCCCTGCACACAGGGCAGGAAATCTCCATGGATACACCAGAGAAAAAAAGGTTTTCTGTTTTAGCAGATCTCTTCAACCCTGAGCACGGCCAGCCTTCAAATTGGACTGCAAACACTGGCGATTTCCGTGGCTTCCCAAAAATACATACCAGCAGTTTCCTGTTACAGAAGGACAAATTCCTGTTTCTAGTACAAATTCTGTCCTTTTATTATCTCCCTTAAAAAAACGGAGAGGGGAGGAAAAAAAATAAGTGGGGGGGAAAAAAAAGGAAAAATCCTTTTCCTACTCCAGTGCAGTTCCAAGAAACTCCCCCCTCTAAGATCCCTGATCAGAGCCTTCAAGCGCTGGCAATTTGTGACACAAACCAGTGAGCATTTGGGCTCCCACCTGGCACTGCACTGCTCCCACAGCTCACAGAACCGCTGTAAATCTACTCCAAATCTCCACTGCCAGTCTCCCTGGCAGGCACGTCCTGCCTGGGTAAGCAGGTCCTACCCAAATGCCTCCTACCAAGCAAGGAGAGAGCTCGGCAACCTGCCGGTTCCCAGGGACGTTTGGGGGGACGTTCTCGTCGTGTTCCAGGTTTGTGTCGTGCACCAGAGAGGCTGTGCCTGCTCCCATCTGCTCAGGAAACTGCTGGAAGTTGCTTCACCTGCAGGAATCCCAGGGCAGGTGCTCCCACCTAAAAGCAGCTCTGGTTTGAACGAGCTGAGCTCAGTTCTGCAGGCAAAGGGGCTCGACTTCATTGTGGCCACACGAGTGCAGGGTGTGAGTCTCTTGGTTGAGAGCTGTGTGTAAGGTTATTAATCCACTTCAAAAATTAATCCCAGTTTTGCCCTTTTCTTCCCATACTCCTGGCTGGGAAGGGATTAAGCAAGACTGAGCTCAAGTGAGACAACAGTTCAGCTCTGATGTGTTTGTAGGACATGGAGTCACACACGACTCCTGCCTCTCTGCATCTAAGTTGCAGAAAGCAAAGCAGAGGAAGACAGGATGAAGAAGTGTGATTTGTTTTTTTTTTTTCCCTGGATGTAAGCAAAGACAAAGAAGTGACTAGAAGATTTACTGGGTAGGATGGGGGCTAGGAAATCACTAGAGTCACCTGCAGTGTGCTATTGATTTGAAGTGGGATTTACAATATCACCTGCCCCAAAAAAAGGCTCATCTTACCCCACAGAGGCTCAGCATCCAACATTAAACATGGATTCTAAGTCAGGATGTCTTGCCACTACTGCAGCACAAGCAAGTGGCATCTACCTCTGTCTTTTATCATCTCCAGGCTTCCAGGGAAAGCAGCACCTACTTATTCCTGCCTGAGCACCACTTAACACTTCGGTTTGAAGGTGTAGGGACACACCACTGTAAAAAAAAAAAAAAAAAATAATAAGCCACAGTTGCCCCTGAAATAGGGCTCAGCTGGAAAGCTACTGAAACTAGCATTGCTAAAATTGGGACTTTCCTTGTTTTTTCAAGCAGCAGGGAACATGTTGGGCTCAGAGAGTTTAACAAGCAAGAGTCAAGCGGAAAAAATCTCTCCTTTTTAAGAGTTGACCACATTAACTTTCAGCAAGTTTCCGGGAGTCCTGCCAGAGCGCTGGAGTTTTGTATACTACGGAACTGTTAAAAATATTATTGTAAATGTTATTTTCAAAAAAGCTTCAGAGGCCAGGGCTGGGGTAGTGTTAAAAACAACAGCAAAGCAAATGAGATTGTTCTAATGGCGAGAATACCAACGTATTGTGTGCTGATAGCTCAGTCGGCCTGCAGGCTTGGCAAGGAGGGATTCGAATGGGAATGGAGAGAGGTTGGAATATTACAGGTTCTCACTGATCATCCCAACCTCATCCTTATGGTTTTCTACAGGCAACATAGAACATTTGACCTTCTGTTCACAGAACTGCCCTGAAAGTTGGATCCACACTTTGGGGACACGCAAGAGAGCAGCTACATTTTGGTGCCACTTCAGACACATAAGACCCCGCTCTCATGGAATTTTCCAGTTGGGATTTCGAAAGGATGCACCATAGGGGGACAGTCAAAAAGCAGACATTTAAGACTATGCATCTAGGTAGATGTGACCTTTAAGGACTTGTTCTGGTGGTGGACTTGGCAGTGCTGGGTTAACGGTTGGATTTGGTGATCTTAGAGGTCTATTCCAGATCCTGTGATTCCATTGTTAATTAGCATGCAATTGGTGTCTCTCCATGCCAGGTTTGCAGGTGTACCTCCCAAGAGGGCTCAAGGAACAAACCTCATGAGCCAAGATGAGGAGGAAAAAGCCTTTCCTGAGCATGCACTGATCAGGCTGCTAAGCAAGAAGTGACACACACAGACCAGCCAGCCAGTGCCCCGGGAATTACACCCCATGAAACCCAACAAACAATTCTATAGCAATACCCATCAGTTGAGGTTTCTTCTCTCTATCTTTGTGTGCAACACATCCAAAACTGCTCAAGAAACTTCTCCACAACGTGTGTTGCTGTTAGAAGAGATCTGTCCTCAACAGCTGCCTCTGGAGAAGAAATCTCCTGAACCACACTCTTGACTTCAGCACAAAGTGTATGTAGAATAAGAGCTTTAAAACCTGCCTGACTCCTGCTGTTAACTTCCACTGCAGCCCTTTAAAACAGTCACTGAGATCTTAAATCCTCTCCTTTCCCAAATGACTTTGTAAATTAAATGTTCCAGACAGCAAACTCCAGTAAGATACCACGGAATGGTTTGGGTTGGAAAGGACCTTAAAGCACATCTCCTTCCAACCCCCTGCCATGGGCAGGGACACCTTCCACTAGCCCAGGTTGCTCCAAGCCCCGTCCAACATGGCCTTGGACACTTCCAGGGATGGGGCAGCCACAGCTTCTCTGGGCAACCTCACCACCCTCACAGGGAAGAATTTCTTCCTAATATCTAATCTAAATCTCTCCTCCTTCAGTTTAAGGCCATTCCTTCCTGTCCTGTCACTCCATGCCCATGTAACAAGCCCACCTCCATCTCGCTTGTAGCTTCTTTAGGTACTGGTATTTTTCTCACTTAGTTTGTTTACTTGCTTTACAGTAATATTCCTTTTACCAAAGTCAGTGAAGTAATCAGTAACTTATACTGGCATATAAGATAGCTTTGATTTTCCATACAGATCTCAAACTTCCAGAAACACAGGAAAACAAAGAAGCAAATCAGTGATTAGAAAGGTCTGTTTTCTCAGCAAAGGTCAGACAACACAGTCGGATTTATTTTACATATATATACATATATCTATATATACCTGTAAAAAATATAAATATATATAAGAGACAAGTCAAATCAGGCACTGAAGTGACAAACTCTGAAGGATCCTCATCTCCTGCAACTCTGTACATTCATCTCCCCAGATGAAGCTGAACCAGGATTATTCAAGCACACAGCCCTGCCTGTGAGGATGAAGGTCTGTAGCTAGAGGAGGGCACTGCTCTGCATAATTCTCCCTTTTACAGGGCAAAGTCCTGTCCTCAGATAGTTCTCTGTAAACTTATAAATCAGAGGGAAACCTTGATGCCAATGAACATTCCCCTCTAAGTGAGCACAGCAAAGGGGAAGGTGCACTTCTACATATAATATAAAAGCCAATGCAGAAGAATGTTGTCATTTCTTCCTCGTGTGGTATTTCATGGCCTTATTTTTGTCTTTCTCCTAAAATGACCGAGGACTTTGTGGGAGGGAAATTGAAATAAAACAGTGTATTTGGAAAAGTGGTAATTCAGGCCATTTTCTTTAATGTTCCTGGGGAAAAGAAACAAAACAAAACAAACAAAAAACCCCAAAACAAAACAAACAAACAAAAAAACCCAAACCAGGAAGAAGAAGGAGCAGAAACCAAAAAGGAGGAATAGATATTAAAACCTTCAGATGAAGTAAGTCTTCATCAAATTATTTGTCTCAGAGTAAAATCTTCCCTGGGAAAAGCAACTGGGAGAGAAGGATCTACGCAGCACAGATCTGGTATCAGAAATGAAGAAACTCCATGAACGAAGCTTTACACCAAAGGGCTGCAAAGCCAACGATGTACAACAGAGAACCCGGCCTGAGAGCCAGAATCTGCAACAGGGACTGGGATGCCCAGTTCTCCTGAGGATGATGGCAGGGGAAAACCCACACTGTGTAGTTTTAACCTTCAAGTTTCAAACGCATTTCAAACTCTATGGCTGATCCAGCACGCTCTAACGGGAATTTTAACACTAAGTGACCAAGCTTTGAGTGGGAAGGAGGGAAGTCCATCCCGTTCTCCCGTGGTGGGCAGCCTGGCATCAGGGCAGAATCAGGGCTTTGAAGCCACTGTGCCATCTTCCACACCCGCCCCACCTTCTCGCTGACCCACTTTCTCTCCCTTGCAACATCCCGCTGACAGCACGCAGGGTAGCACACCTGCATCTCCTGTGAGTACCCACCAGTCCCTGAGCAGCAGCACGGCCCCCCTCAGCTGGCTGGGATCGATAGTCCCTCTCACAGCCCTCCCCCTGCACAGCATCCTCTCTAACGAGCCGCAGCCTCACCCCCGCCGCCTGTCTAGATTTGATTGATCACAAACGAGACTTTCCAATCGACTGCGAAGCCGAGGGCTGAGGGCTAATTGACCACTTTCTGCTCTCTCAGCAGCTACCTGGTTATTTTGCTCCCTTCCTCGTGGGCAAGAAGCACAGCCTCCAGGGCACACGTGGAGAGCAGGACTGGAGTACTGGCCCCCAAGAGCCACTGCAGAATTTGACAGGTCCTTTCCTTGCTCATGCCACTTCTGCCATGCAGCTCTGGACTGAGATGGGAGCAGAGGGAGAAAGCAGAGCACTAAGCACTCAGTGGCAAGAGGAGATTAAAAAACATGCTGTGGTTTTGGGCAGAAAGACCACATTTCTGCACAGCTCCAGGACTCTGCTGCATCTGTGCTGTCAGTGGGCTGGTGATGGGGTTACAAAACAAACATGTGGGACAGCTTTCACAGAGGCTTTGTGTCCTCTTGACTTGTAGTATCACATGAACTCAAGTACACTTGCCCTCATGATAAAAAATGAGCCATCGAAAGTGCAGGAACCAGACTGGGCAGCACAAGGGCCACACACTCACCCAGGTCCGCGGAGCACACCCACTGCCCTGAGCTCAAAGTGCCAAGGGCCTGCCAAGTCTGCCCTGCCCCTCCTGCCAGCCCTTCCCCATCCAACCTTCACACAGCTGTGGTTCTGCAGAGCCCATGCACAGTCTGTTGCTTGCTCGCTCCAATGCACTTCTTCTGGAGCAGGAATGTGGAGTTGCCCAAGTTGTGCCACCCACAGCCATCACCTAACAGTGACCTGCTCCCGCGGTGCAAGGCAGCAGGTCACGGCTGCTGCACTGACTCTGCTTCATCCTCCAAGCCTGGTGGAGGGAAGAAAAGATGATGACACTGAGGAAAAGGCAGATCTTGCCCCTAAACCCCGCTGAGGGCATTGCAGAACTTGAGACTGAAAGCATGACAGCTCACCAAGGCAAAGAGCAGTCTGCAAGGGAGGCAGCGTGGTGAGTAATTTCCTCTCCTGTGGTGTCCAGCCTGGTGTGGTGCAACGGAAAGCCACAGACAGCAGAAAGCTGTGAGCCTTTTGTCCATGATGGAGAAAGTCTGAACTGGAGACTTTCAGAAGAGAGAAGCCCATCACCCTTGAGGCTGGGGACCAACCCTGCACCATCAAGGCAGCAGCACAACACCTCTGAACTGGCAGAGCAGCTGCTCAGCTGCTCCAAAATCAGGTCACTTATTAGGCACAGTGGGGAAACAGTCAACTGGGTTTAGAAGAAAGCTCTGGAGAAATACAGTTCAACTCAATATTGATTCCCACGGCTCCGTTACAGACAGAAGAATTAATTTCCAGGATGGAAAGTAACATATGCCTGCATATCAAAACAAAATACAGAAGCCTTTCCAGTTCCCCGGCTGCATTTCAATGGAAACCAGAAGGCTGTCACGATGGAAAGATTTCAGTTTTCTAATTAATCCTCCCCGCTGAGAGTTTAATGCCGCTAATTGATGAGGAGAGGCGGTGTCCAGACAGCACTTGCAATTCCTTTTTACATCTTTAGACCGAATTTTCTCTAAATTAAATAATAATAAGGCAGATTTGCTCCCTGCATGCACTGTGCCCTGCTCCAGCTCCTTCCTCCCTAGAAGATGTCTGGTTGAGGGAAGGGAGGCGAAGCCCATGTCAGAGCTCTTTACAAGTGCTGGAAGTTTTCCTGGAAAACATCATCTGTGATACTGTCACTTCCACAGAAGATGCCAAGAGAAAGACCATTGGTGCCAGGGACACTGTCTGTGCCGTGAAACACCCAGCCCCTACCCTCCATGGATCTGGGAAAGAGCTTCTCCCAGTTCAACAGAGCCATCACTCAGCCAAGAGATGTCCCATAACACCTCCAGAAAACCACACAAAATGTACTGCAGTGTTAGGAAATGGATCATCAGGCCCCACAGCAGGGCCCCAGGGGGCCCAACAAGGTGCCAGCACCAGCAAGAAGGTTTTGCTGGTGCAGAGCAGGCTTGGTTGCTCACCTGCACCACAGAATGGTTCTGGTCTTTCATCCTAAATATTGATCTCACACCACCAGGAGACACTTTTGGAGACAGCGAAGTGATCCTAAGTGCAAAAGCCAACACAGTCTCAATATGAGGAGGCAGCTCAGCACATTCCTGGATGGGAAATTTCTGCTCCCATCCCCTACCTGCGTCGAGCACATGCTCTAGTTCTTCCCTGAATTAGTTAAGGACAGAACTTATCCCTTTATACTCAACATTCAGCCATTTCAATCCAGGAGGTGATAAGTGCTCTGAGCCGCAAACCAAGCCGGGAAATGCGAAATAAAAAAAACAATCCATGTGCACGAGAGGCTGGGCCATGGTTACCAAGCAGCGATAAACGAAGCAATGTTGATGGTCCCCAAGCTCTGGCCTGAAACTCCAGCCCTGCTCTGTTTGTCATGGCAATAGCATTTCCACCTGCACCTTTCTGACACGTCCTCTGGGAGTCTTCACGCACCACTGTCATAGATCATGGCCAAGGGAGCCCGGGCCAGCTGTGCAGATGTGCAGCTGGCTGACCTCTCCTTACCAAAAAGGCTTCTATTATTTTTTTCCCCCCCTATTATTAGTTTTCAAGCCACCTACTCCATCATAAATATAAAGTAAAATTAGCCTATTCCTAGAACGCTAAAAAAAAAAGACGAGCTGATGCCTGCACAAACCGGATCCCAGCAAGTCAACGGGAATGCTCCAAGCATGCCAGGAATGTCTAGTCCAGAGCTTTTGGCCCCTTCCCTGCAAAATCCCACTGCTGCAAGCAACCTGGGCACGTGCAGGTGGGGTCAGGGGCGTGCAGAGTCCCTCCCCTGCACAACCTGCCTGCTGCTCCTCCACGGAACCCTGAGCAAACCACTCCTTGTCTGCCCAACAGCCTATTAATAAACATACACCAGGGAGAAGAGCAGGGAGGTGGACCAGATGATCTAATAGGACCTTTTCCATCTCTCAACTTTTATGCTTAGTCACAGGACAAAATATCTCCCAAGTTGCAAAGGGACACGCTGGCTTTGCTTGCCTGGTGGTTGTGATGGGAGAGCGTTGCCCTCTGAAGATGTTTCGTTTTCCAGCCCTTCACAGAATGGTTGGAGTTGAAAGGCACCTCGGGAGACTTTCCAGCCCAATCCCCCTGCTAAAGGAGGTTCACCTAGAGCAGGTTACACAGGATCATGTCCAGGCAAGTTTTGGGTAACTCCAGAGAGAGCTAACAGGACTTACCCAAGCAGAGTTAAGCAAGAGGATTTACATTTGCCTGGTTTTCAGCCTCAGTGGGCTCCAAGGCACCCAAGCAAGTCCCCTAATTCCTGTCCCAGCAGCCCCAGGCAGTACAGGAACCCCATTTCTATATTATCAGAGTACTTGTGCTTCTCTGAGCACTCAAGCCTGACCCTGTCCAGGGTGGAAAGGCACTCCATTTACTTTTGCAGGAAGCAGAGAACAGACAAGAGAACAGACAGCAAACATCTCCTCCATCAACCTTCTAAGTCAAGCCTCCTGTGACAGGCTGTCAGAAAACAGCTCAAAAAAACCCAACCACCCCAGAAAGGGAAATACAAGGAACCAAAGGATCTGGGGAGAACAGACTCCAGTGCAGCTTAGGTATTTAGGTTTACATGGCAATTTGCATTGACACTGATTCATGCCAGGGCAGCAGCAAGGCCCTCCTCCTGGTTTTAAAATGCCCAAGAACGGCAAGGCTTCCACAAGAGACCATCCCCACACATAACCTAAAGAGCACCTGAAAGCCCCAACACCACAGGTCTGCAAACTTCACCAGGTAAGGAAAAAATACTTTACCACACAAATAATAAAAAAGACCCCACAGTTTGAAAAAGGAAAAAAAAGCGCAAAACAACAAACAAACAAACAAACAAACAAACAAAAAGCCACGCAATCTAAATATCTCTTGCATCAAAGGCTGGGAAAAGCAATGCTGAAGAGGGAGGTGGGAGTAGAAGATTCTCCTTCATTTTCTAATTTAACTGCTGGACAACAGGATCTCCCTGAGCACTGCCAATTCCCACAGGCTTCAGTGTTTCTCCTAAGAACCTGGTTCCTGGAGTCATGTGATTACATCAGAATCCACACTTCCCTTATTGTTTTTCTTAAAAAGAGGTACTTGTAGATGTCAAAGGTCGAAGAAGTGTAAGTACACAGCCTGAAATGCTCAAACCAGAAAAAACAGAAACATCTATCTTAAAAGAAATAACTCACTATTTTTGGAGGAAAGAATGTGATCTAGGATTCTTTTTGCCTGATACTATACACTGGAAACCTTAGACTTGACAAGAAATCACTTGATTTTGGGGGCTGGAGGGTTGTTCCACCATCTCCATCTGTAAATTACAGATGAGAAAATACAGCTGTCATAGCAACACCTGCCTAAAAATTAGGCAGCCCCTTTGATGGCCTGATGCTGGCCTCCCCAGTCAAAGAGCATTATGCACTGGGGGACAATATCAAGGCACAGCAGTTTAAAAAAAAAAAAAAATAGGGTAGAACAGCTTTCCAAATTTTGCCTACAGTTTTTCCATCCAGCATGCAGCAGAAGTCAGCTGTGCCAGCTCATCTGCTGGCACTCTCTGCTCACCAAAACTACCAGATCTGCAGTTGCTGGTGGATCTTGCCCAGCAGAAATAGCTTATGGTCAAAATTAGTCTATAAATAAGGGCTTGAGCTTCTGAAGAGGCCTGTGCTGGGTCTCACAGAGCTCATTCCATGCTTCTGCTGAGCTCTGGGGCACCATGTAGTGACACCACAGCACTACAGGCACCTGAGCTGCAGCTACCCACCACTTAGAGGAATAATAAACTTTGGCCCCATGTTCAAATACTCACAAGGAACACAAAGAGGAGAAGACTTCAGGTCACATTTCTTTCCCATGTTTGCATGGAACAAAACTATTGAGATCTACAAGACTTGGATCTGGGGTGTGCTGTGCTCTGCATTGAATACACTACATCCATGGAAAAAAGAGGGTAAACACTACATTTCTGATTAAAGCAGAGGTCTTTGCCCGTTCTGCCCGAAGATAACTAACAAAGATGCAGAGGAACTCACAGGAGGAGAAGAACATGAAGGGCTCGAGAAGCTTTGGTGCACACAGCAGCTTCTGGCACAGGGTGCTTGCACAGGCAGCAGCCCCAGAGCCAAGCCCAGAGGGCCAGCATCCATCACCCTTGACTGGAGCTCAATCTTGCCATCCCTCGAGCTCCAAGGGTTTGCTTTTCATCAGTGTTCCCTCAGAGACAGCGGCAAGTCCCTGCTCCCTCTCGCAGGGCTCTCGCGGGGGCAGAGAAAGGAAACCTCGCTGCTCCCGCTGGCAAACATCTCTGGGTTTCTGCATTATCTCATCTCCGAGATTACGAGGAAGTGAGCACAAACCTGTTCAGTCACATTGTTCCCGCTCACCCCTGGCCGGGGGCCGGGCCATTACGCTGCTGTGTTCCTGCTGTTCCCAGGACGGATCTGCTGCTCCTCTGCAGCCCTCGGGCAGCTCCAGCCCCTTCCCGCAGCACACGGGACACGCTCCTGCCTGCCCTGGCTGCAGAAACCACCGCCAAGCACCAGCAGAGATCATGCACAGCATTACAGGTCGGTCCACAGCTATCACACTCCTGACCTCAGCTACCACTGCTGCACACAGTGTGGAACACACCTACCCCTCGCTCCTCCTGCCACCTGCAAGGGGTGGGCACACCAAAACCACCGCTCCACAAACCTCCCAACCTAAACAACTCCCCTACCCAGGACTTCCCCTCCCTTCTCTCTGTCTGCTCTCAGGTGCCTGCAGAATGTGGCTGGACTGGGGGAAAACACCACAGGGGCTGCTGCAACCTGGCTGCAGAGGTGGCAAAACACCTGGGCACCTCCTGCCCTCTCAAGCTGTCACAGGTGCTCTGATTCTGCTCTGGTTAATGCTAATCTTGCTGCACTTGGTTCTCAGGGGATGAGTGCTGCTGCCTTTGGAGTGCACAGAAAAAAAAAACAACCCAGAAAGTCAATCAAGGGCCTACAAATAAATAAATAAATAATTTAAAAAAAAATAAATACATCAGATTAACCAAACACTAAATCACCTCTTGCTAAGACTCTGCCTTGATGCACCACTGTAGAATCAGAGTCCTCTTTTTTAGCAAACGTGATCAACCACAACAACAAAAGATGCAATTATGGTTTTGTTTGCACAATTTTATCTGCACCTCCATTCCCCAAAAAGGATTTGCTTTAAAAGAAAAATACCACCCATGATGTTTCCATCCTTGCTTATTTCAGAGGAGGAAAAACAGCTCTGTAATGTTATTAGTACCTTCCCCTTCTTGCAGCAAACCACGACTAAATGAGACATGCTACAAAAACTAAGCAGACATGGAAGTTACAGATCCTTTTTCTTCACCCCCCCTTTTCAAATGAAGTAAGTATTTTCTTAGCCCAGTTCTAAAAACCAGATCACATACAAAGAAACAAGTTTGGAAATCCCCCTCCCTCTACCCCCACTGCTATTTGCTAAGGAAACCAGATGCCCAAACCAAGCCAAAAAATGATCTCAGCCATTCTTAAGAGAGCCTACAGTGCATTTTCATGAGTCATGGAAAGCAACAACTCGTTGCTTTGGTAATGCAAGGTAAGCAACTGGTCACCCATCCCCAACCAGACTTGCAGCAGTAAGTCAAAGAGCAGACCGTGTCTTGACAGATTACGTCAGAGACAGCCCCAAAATAGAGCCCCATGGCAGGAGGTTTTGTAGGAAATGCCACAAAGCGTGTCCCGTGAAAGCATTCAGCAGCCAGGATCCCCCATGGTCCTGATCCAGGGGTGTTGGTCAGTGCTCCACCTCCCAGCTCGTGCTCTCGGAGCAGGCAGAGATGCTACAGGCAGCACATGGAGAGGGAAGTGACAGACAGGGGCAGGAATCAGCAAGGAAGCAAGTGCCTTACCCATGCTTTTTGCACAGGCCAGGGCAGATAGGACACCTTCTGCCCACCAGCCCCAAAAACAACACTGGGGCAAGAGCTGGAGGATGGTTCATCTACCAGGCCCTTTCCAAGCATTCCAGCAAACACATTATGGGACTTGATGCACATCTGCACACAGGTGCATGACAGATGCACCTAAGCTTTCAGAAGGCCCTGACCAAACTGCTTGCTTTGTAAAAACATGTATTATATGGATAATTTCCCTACCATCTTCTTTGGGTGAAGGAGACTCCTGCAATGGCAGCACTCAAAGCCCTTGGTGACGCTCCTGAACACGGCCATGAAGATGGTCGTGCTCTGTGATGCTGCCTGGACCCCTTCATGCCTGTCCAAGGGATTGGAAATCCAGCCCAAGACAGGTCAGGGAGGTTCCCCATGCAGCAAGGGGAGACCCTTTCTGACACATCCCATGTTCTTCCACAAATACCTCCCACCATCATCACCTCTTGGTAACTTCCAACAGCAAAACATGTTCACTGCTGCCTGAGAAGTTCCAGCAGGGGTGAGAGGCAACACATCAGAGACAAATCAGCTTCCCAAGTAATGATGAACCAGGTACTGGAAGTCTTGCTCCACCTCATCCAATTTCAGTGTGCCAGATCACCTCCCTGGGACACCCCATCTTCCTGAAAGGGAAGTTCCCCAGCACAGGATTTCCTGGACAAAGACCAAGACTGGAACCAGCTCATCCCCAGTTTCATCTGTCTTCATCCAGAGACGAAGGCAGGTACAATCTTCAGCACCTTTTGTGCTGGGTCCAAAAGCCAGCTGTGAAAACACACCCCTTAGAGCCCCATCCCGACACCCACCGGGCACACACCAGATCTTAGTCACTCCTGTAATGCTGTAGGTGAATTTGAGAAGTATTGCAATGGTTAAACAAGCATTTTCTCTGTTTTTCTTGAGTCATCAGCCAGGTAACACAGTGACACACATGGTGCACATCTTTAACGTCACAGCACCTTGGGCCGAGCGCCACGGAGAGCCTCAGCAAGCACCCCCAACCCAAACAAAAATAGGCAAGAATGGGCATGGTTCTCCAAATCCTCCATTTGAGCCAAGCAAGGTGATGCCAAGCCAGTCCTCAGACACAGATAGGCAGCAAGAGCACCAGAAGTACATCTTCCCTAACCTTTTCTCTCTGGCACAGCACAGCTCAGGAACAGCTCAACAACACTCAGAGCCGGACCTTGACCCTTTCAATAAAACCAGTGATGCAATAAGCTAAGCACAGCTCAACAGTTTCTGTTTATCTCTTTTACTCACTACCAGCACCATCCGAAGAGAAATAACTGAAATATCTTGCATATTTCTCTAATGATTCTTGCTACTCAGCACCAGCACTGGGGGGACTAAGACCAAGGACCAGCAAATGCATTCCACTGGTTTATTAACCCTGGTTTCCCAAAAACTACTCTCCAAGAAGGAAGCCAACAGAAGGATTGCAGCACAGGGATCGGTTTTGTGCAGAAAGGCAAACAGAAGGCATCAAGGCTGCAGTGTGAGCATCTTACATAAGCAAGGAAAGTTTTCCAGGAGCTTGGCCCAGTCTGGTATCTTTACTGAAGGATGCTTCGCCCAGCAAAACAAGCCCTCCTCCAATAGCTCCACACTCCATCAGTGCACTGATCAGTCTCAACAGAAGGAAGCCCAAACCTCTGATCTTCAGGTACAGGATATTCATCATTTACACACTCAAACTGCTCTGCCCCACAGTCCAGTCCACAGACCTCGCTCCAGCCACTCATTCCCCCAGGGACTTCCGAGTTATCACTCTGCTGGAGATAAGACTATTATCAGCCCCTATCAGCATCACCCAGCTACAGATAACACTGTTATCAGATGCCCCTGTAATGACACTGCACTGACCCAGAATACAAAAAAAGGGACAGTTCCCTTCAGGACACTCCCCAGGTGAGATGAAAAGATGAGAGGCTAAAAGGAAGAGGGTATTTAAAAGAGGTTGTTTTGTTTTTTTTCTGCACACTCACCTTTCCTTCCCTTCACCTTCACCACCAGGGATAACAGGCCTCACCTTACACTTTTCCCCCAAGCCGTTTAACCTGAACAAACCTTCCTTATCAAAGCTCTGCCCCTCGTAGGGGATGTCCCAGCCCTTAAATCTGTCTCAGAGGCGAGATATCCCTGTTATCAAGCACTAGTGAGAGCCAGACATGTCCATTAATTACCCTGAACCCACCACCCTTCTGCAGGGTCCTCATGCCTTGGGATAGAGCATCCCTGTTGCACCTTGCAGAGCAAAAGACAGTCCACTGGGAAGAGATGAAGCATCTGCTGAATTCTTTGAGGCTCTTATTTATGGAGGGCACTGCGCTATTTCCGGTTCACAACGAGGCTGTGAAAATCTGACTTCTGCTCAACAACAAAAAACCCAAAGAGGTTGCAGCTCATAAACCCCTGAGCAATCCAAGTAACCTACCACCCTCGTCATGATGGACTTCCATGTACATTCAGAGAATAGTTCAATTGAAAGGGATCTACAACAATCATCTAGTCCAGCTGCCTGACCAAGACTACAGGACTGAAGGGCAAGGACCACCTCAGAAAAGACAGACTTCAAGAGATACACCAAAGCGGCAGCATCATCTTCCTCAGAACCTCTGCACCTAGAGCAGCAGAACTTGAAGCACAACAGAGGGTTCACTTTTACACACAGTGTTTGTCCTAACCACTGTCACGTGCAAAGTTTTCAATATTCCCTTGGGGATCTGGGGGCACTTGGAAGCCGCTGTGCAAGAAACACTTGCACATGGACAAGAAACACTTGCACATGGACAAGACAAACACGACCACTCCAGGACAGTCCTGGCAGCACAGGAGCACTCGAAAGCACCGCAGGGGCCGCACGGACCTTTCAGCACTGATGGATTTGAGACATTCCTACATCCCTCGCAAAGGCTTCTTATCTCACAAATTATTTTCCCAAAGCAATTGTACAAAGTCTTTTCTCCCTCTGAATCACCCAGCTATCAAATCAGATGACTTTTTGTTACTTCAGCACACAAGCTGCTGCTCACAGTGGGTTTGCACTCTGATCCACCCACCGAGGGCTACTTTTTCAAGCAATTTGGTGTTTAATCACTACCTGAAGACTTCAGCCTCCCTCCCACCCCCACCAAGGACCTGGCCCCCACATGTGTTGTTTACACAGTGGCCCACGCAGTAGCTTGGCCAGCTCCTTCCAGGATCTGTCCCGGGCTGCTGGGCACGGCACACGCTGCCAACAGGACTTTGTCCCATGGAGCTTCCACGGTGAGCCAGGGTTTGGCTCAGCTCCACCCTGGTTCATAGCTGTTACAGCTTGTTCTCCCTGGGCTGCCCCAAATCATCTTGGGAGAGTGCGGAGGATAACATCAGGGAAGATTTCACAGAAAGGACAATTAGTTCTGAATAAAATGGTGGCCAGCCTGGGTTTTAACTCGGGAGAGCAGGACAGGCTCCAGTCTACCACAGATTCTCATTAAATTCTGAGCCCCTTGCTTTCCACTAATATTTGTATTAGGATCTTCCAGGATAGCAAAAAAGCGTTTGGGAAACGCACTTGGGAGCAGAACCCTCTTTTTCAGAGGGTACAGAAATATCTTCCACCTTTGATTTCCAAAAGCCTCACAAAGTCCAGGTCAAACTCTCTGGGTTCCCTTCACAGACATCCCAGGTGCCCTGGGAACAGAAGCTGGCCCTGAGAGCAGACACAGCAATGACACATTCAACAGTGTCCCCACCCCAGCCACTGAGATGGAGACACCAGGCAAAGAGCTGCAAGGGTCCCCACCAAGGACCATGCTAATGCTGCATCTTCCACCATCCTGGGCTTCCCTGTGGCTCCAGCGGAAGCTCCTGCAGCAACAGCCCAAGCACTGAAACAAAGCAGGGAGCCACACACTCCCAGCATGCAGCCCCAAAACTCTTCTCTAGCCCCACTACAGCGTTCTTCTCTTGCTCTTAGAGCCCGTGCAACAGCTCTTCTGCCAGTAATAGCTCCCAAGAGGCTTTGAAGAGGAAGACATCAATTCTTAAGGGAGATCTTTGCTTTTCATTTCTTGAGTTAATTAACTGGGACGGACTAATTGAATCTTAGAATCGTTAAGGCTGGAAAAGATCATCACCATGTCCAACCATTAACTCAGCACTGCCAAGTCCACCACTAAACCATGTCCCCCATCTACATGTTTTTTGAACACTTCCAGGGATGGTGATCTTCCCTGGGCAGCCTGTTCCAATGCCTGACCACCCGCTGAGTTGGATACCAGTGGCATTTTAGTGACTGACGGGGAGATTACTTGGCCAGACCAGATCAGGACTGCAGGGATAGACAGAAAACAAACAAAAATGCCCACATATCCATGCTCATGCATGCTCACACACACCTTCAGAGACAGAAAACCACTTGTCCTGTCTATCTGATGCTCACCCCAGCACTGACCACATCAGATGAAGGCTCATGCCATGGTGGATATGGGGCCAGCCCACGGAGACAGCGTGTTTCAGGCACAACTGAGATGACATCCACCACCTCTGCATCTCACACTTCACTCAGCAAAGGCAGAAAAGGAGCCAGAAAGAAATGCTGAAGCAACCTGCCCTGCTTGGCTGCAGGTGGGGATGGGGAACTGCTCCCCAGAGGGACTCACCGAAACCACCTGGTCACCCATTTCCCCTTGTGGAGCTTAAATAGGAAAATAAATAAAGTCTGGGGATTGAGGGTGAACCTGCCAGGCTCGGGATGAGTGGGCCATTTATAGCCCACTTTTTCTAAAAAGCATCTGATGACATTAAAAAAAAAAAAAAAAGAAAAAAAGTTGAATTCCATATTCCACCTCTCGCAGCTCCGCACTGCATTTTCCATCTCCCCGGTGCACAGCTGACATCCTGCACATTTCTGTGCACGCTGTGTGCTTGGCCTGTGCCCTGAGCAGGGAAGGGAGTGGAAGTGACTGAGCCCAGCAGCCTCCTGCTACCGTCAGGCATCAGGGAGCACCAGCCCCATCGCCTGCAGCTCCTCGCTGGGGCAGCCGGGCTGCAAAGGGCTCGGCCACCTCCCGTGAAAAGCTGGCACATGGGATATGTGTCCCTTTCCTGTGCTGGGTCTCAGAATCTTAAGAGTCCAGAGGTTTGTGGAGAGAGAAAATGCCTTTCCTTGAGCCAGATGAACTGCACAGGCTGAACTGTAGTTGAGCATCTTGTTTTTTGCCTTTCTTCTTCCAGATGATGCTCTCAATCAGGAGAGCCAAGGTGCGCTCAGGGCAATCACTCCCTGCTGTCTTCTACGTGTGGAGAGGCTTGTACAGTCCAGAGCCAGCCTGTGCTCCCCGAGCAGTCTAATAAAAGATATCCCTTCTAACAGCAAACCCTGACTCACTTCCCTCCAGCCTCGACCAGCAGGTCTACGACGGCAGGGCCAGATCCACCAGAACAGAAGATGCTGCCAGCTCTCACACTCGTTCCCACGTCCATCTGGGGAGAGCAGGGCTGGAAGCACATCCCTTTCCACGCTGCAGCAACGCACTCCATCCCACGGCTTCGCCAGGGAGCCAGACACACCGTGTGATCCTCGCCGGCATCTTCCCAATGGGAACGTTCTGAAAGCATCAAGTCCAAGCTGCGGGCTGAAATCCTGAAGCATCACAAAGCAACAGGAACGTTTCAGGAGGGATGGAGCCGCTCCTCTGGCTGCTGCAGTCGCTGGCTCTTCATGTCGGAGTCGCTTCGTCTGGATGAAAATCCAGAGCACATCTCTCTGCATGAGCACATTTCCCTCATAGGCTCTAGCAGCCTCCAAAAAAAGAAATGCATCACCCATCAGCACACGTTGACAGGGCAGAGCTGTGGGTTCCTGATGGAGATTAAGGACCCGTGGAAAAAACTGCGGCACCGAAACGCATTCACAGAAGGGAGGTATAAAAGATCCTTTAAGTCCACATCCCACCAGGCTGGCAGCCCATCCAGCCTCACGTCCTGCCTCCAACAGAGGAGCTTTTACAAGCTGCAAAACCTTCCCAGGGCAAAGGCTGTGCCCAGCCACGGAGGTCTGCTCTGATCTGCAGGAGCCCTGGGAAACCTTGAACCCCCATTCATAACTGATGCCAAATGAGGGGTTCTGCAAACTGGACCACCTCACACAGGTATCACAAGACACAGGTAGTCACAGGCAAGCCCCCAAATGCAACTGATCTTATGCATGCCTGAGGAACTGCTTCCAAGAGCTGCACTCTGTGCATAAATCCTGCATGGAGCTACATCAAACTGCACGTACCAGACTGGAAATGAATTCATAAGGTGGCAGAGACAGAAATTCCCCCCAACCACTCACTCTCACCAAATAAGTGAAAGAGTTTGACCCTGGAAATCCCTGGGATCACTTAAATCCTGCACAAATCCCAAGTCTCCAAATCCCAAGTGAGCACTGTGTTTTTAGTCCACACACCATTAACACATGCAGACTCTGCACCGAACCAGGAGCAGGTCTGCTTCCAAAAACCACTGGATTGCAAGGCAGGAATTAAGGAGGAGGATAAAAAACAGCAGCCGACGGGGAAGCCGCTCTCCAAACTGAGCAAATCCTCCCGGAGCATCCTCCTGACTCGTGGTGCAGCTCCCCACGACAGCAGCTGGCTGAGTCCAGGTGGAAATCCAGCCTTCCAGCTCCGCTGGCCACTCGCCCCAAGCGGGGCTTCCCTCACCCATGGGAGTCCGTGCCCGCCGCAGAGCCTTCCTCCCCACGCTCATCCCATCCTCACCGCTCCGGACAGACGGTGCAGGGACAGCTTTGCTGGACAGTCAGGGCTCTCTGGGTACCCTCGCACCTCCCTGGCGTGGTCGAGACGCTTCCCGAGGAAGCGAGACCCAAGTGACCGCCGCCAGAAACCGCTGGCTCCAGCGGTGAACGCATCCCGGGAACGGGTCTAATCGGGGTCTAATCCCGGCGCTCGCTGTCAGCAGCTGCAGCTGGGACAGGCTTCCAGGAAACAACCTGGGAAAACCAGTGACCCGAGCGCACCAGCACAAGGCGGGGGTATGCGGGGAGCTCCGGGGAAGGTCAATCCCTTAATCCTTCCATCCGCACCCACGGACACGGCTCCCGGCTCCCTCCTCTTGGAGACCTGCTCCATCCCCTGCGAGCCCCAAACCCAGCCGGAGAGGCAACCCTCCGCTTGCGAGACTAGAAAGGAAGGACGAAAAAAAAAAAAAAGCCACGGAAGCCAGACCCGGCTGCAAAAACTCTCGGCCACCGCTGCAGACAGCATAAAATAATTAAAAACCGAAACTATTCGGGCGGGAGGGCGCAGAGACCCGGCGGGAAGGGGGGGAGGCTGCGGGAGGACTCACCGGTGCGGCGGCGGGGTCACTGAGCCATGCCCGCACACCCGGGGCTTGTCACCGCCGTGGGTCCCGGCGCCTGGCTCGGCTGGGAACAGCTCAGCTGGGCTCGGCTCCGCTCGGCTGGAGCCGGGCTGGGGCGGCGCACAAAAGCGGGAGGAAGCGGTGACGCGCGGGGCGGCCGCGGCCAATGGGACGGGGATGGGCACGGGGGGCGGACCGAGCGGGGCCACCGGGGGGGACGGGCAGGGCCCCGGCGCTGGGGGGCGACACCGGGGCGGGGGATGGAGAGGGGCGGCTCCGACCCCCGGCGCAGTTCCGACCCCCCCCGGGGTAGCGGCGACCCCCGTGCGGGATGATGCCCTGCCCCACGGGGCATCCCTTGGGTCCCCCCAGGTCTCATCAGCCGCGATGAGACTCGTGGGGCAGCTCCGACCCCCGGGGCAGTTCCGATCCCTCGGGGCAGTGCAAACCCCCAGGCAGACTCGCATCCCGTCTGATACCCCGTCCTGCAGTCCCGCAGGTCACATCCACTGCGGTGAGACTCGTGGGGCAGCTCCGACCCCCGGGGCAGTCCCACCCGCCCGGGTGATACCCCTTCCTGCAGCCCTGACTGGTCCAGGTGGTGCTTACCTTTTGGCCCCGCAGGCCGGATCAGCGCCCCCCACCCCCCACCCCGTGAGACACCGTGGGATCCCCCCTGGCTTTGCTTTCAAGGAGGATGGAATGTGATCTCTGCGCTCCAGCTGTGGGTCTCTGGGACCTCCTGAAAGCTCCTGAAAAGATCGAGCTGTCCCGTGTAGGGCTAACGTGAAAAAGCAGGAGATGATGTAACACAGCACTGGAACCCCCAGACTCTGGGATGAGGCTTCCATCAGCGGGAGTGCTGGTGAAGCTGCTGCAACCTTGCTGCAGCAGCGTGGCTTTCTCCATGTGGCCAGAATGTGAAGGAATTGATGATAATTCGGTTTGGTTTTGTCTCTTTTGGGGGAATTGAAGCAAAATCAAGCCATAGTGAAGACCAAAGGGCAGGAGGGGCTTTTGACTATTCCCATGTCACAGCTTGCTCTCCAGAACAGCTCCAGGATCCTTGGGCAGCTCCCTGGGGAAGTAGAGAAGCCTCTGGGCTGCTCTGATTTACACCCACCTGTCCCAAGCCTCTGTTGTGTGTCCAAGTCCCTTTGGGCTCGACTTGCCATATGGGGAGAGCCAACAGTGGCATAGAAGCAAAATTCACCCCTAAATAAGGGCCAGCAAGAGCCTGAAAAACAGATGGAAGTGGGAGAGCTGAGTTATGTACCAGATATCCCTCAGACTGGTGGGAAAGAGGGAAAATTCATGCAGACAATGGAAAAAGTAAGTAAGACTATTTCTCTGATTATTTCCTTGTTTCTCCATTTAGTAAATGAGGAAGAGGAACAAAGTCAATTCAAGATTTTGGTGGGGGAGAGAAAAAAATGGGCTGGATCCTAAAACCAGCCCCATTCCCCTCAAGTTTTTGAGGAGTTGCTGCTGCAAGAAAGTTTGAGCCATTGCCTATAAAGGCAACAGAAACCCCAACCAGGGACCCCTCCTGAGAGATTCAGATCTCACATCCTCGTATACAATCGCGTGACCTATTAATAAAATCCATAGAAACGGATTCTGTATATACCAAATAACTGCAGATGGCTCCAGCCCAAACCGCTCCGGGTTCCCTCACTCCATAAATGATTTTACTAGGGCCGGTCGCGATCTTGATGTAATTGAATAGGTTTCACTCTTTTCTCTCTCCCTCCCCCTCCCCAGAATATTTGTGCAGCTTACGGAGAGACATCCAGGGGGACTGAGCTGTTGCTGGAAGGAACCTCTGACTCCAGCTTGCCTCATCCGTTTGGGAAGCGGCGTAAGTCTAGCCTAAGCCACCTGGCTTTGGGAAGGAGGTTGCTTTTCTCTGCACCTTCCCCCCTAACTCTTAACAGCTTTTAATAAAAGTCTGGTAACTTGGCACATTTGACATGTTGGCTGCTGCCCATCGGGTATGTATGTAATGAATTCCTGCGCTGCAGATGCCTTTCTGAAATAAATCACATGTGTTTACCTTGGGAACCAGGCACGGGACCCCAGGACTTCAGGTTCGAGTATTATAAGGCACTAAGTGACAAGCAGCTCCTTTAAAACCACCTGGTTTTAATGGGAATTGGTCAGGCACACACCAATTACTGCTGAAAGCTGTAGTTCTTCCAAGCAGCTCCTCTTTTCTGAGTGTGTTTGGTGCCCCAGGTATCCCACTACGGGGATTGCAGTTCTAGGGTGTTCCTGAACAACATAAGGATCATCACACTGTGTAAAGGCTCCTTCCACTGATGTCAGCAGCTCCCTGCTGATGGGCGTGCTGAGGATCTGCCCCCGGATTCTGCCTACTCGAGCTGCTCCAAAAAACATTCACAAAGCCTGGAAGAGGGATGGACAGGGGCGTGTGGCTCTGTGCACAGTTTCAGGTGTTCTCCTACCAGTGCTGGCTGCCAGCCTTTGGCACGTTTCTGGAGCGAAGTGAGCACCTGCTCGAGGGTGCCCAGCGCAGAGCAGTGGTTGTAGTGGCTCTGTGCAGTGAAATAAAATAGATGTGGGGGGTTCTCTGTCCCTGGGGACAACAGGAGGAGGACGCCTTGTACCCATGGAGCCAAACTCTCCCTTATTTTCCAAAACAGTGTCCAAACTGCCAGTAGGAGCCATTCTTTGGTGCATGCTGTCCTGTGCTGTGCTGGTGCACGTGCCAGTCAGCGAGACAAAAACCAGGTCACACATAAAACCCTTAGATGTGGGCTCTGATTCGTCTTAGTTGACCGGTGTAAATGTTGGGTGGATATGAAGGCCTATATCATCCTGATAATATCTTCAGTGAAAAGTCTGATGGCACAATAGTGAGCTATAAGAAAAGCTGGTGGTTCATCCGCAGACCAAGAACTTTGCAAATCACAGCCCCGGGCTGTTCTATTTATGCTTCTCCTTTAATGACGTAAGCATTAGTATTTGCTGTGGGGAGAAAAAGGGGCAGACATTTGGCTTTTGCCTAACTGCTACTATTTTGGGCTAAGTCAGGGTTCCTGCAGGAAGTGAACACAGGTCCCAGAGCGCTGACCCAGTTCTTCTGTGACTAAGTGTGCTCCATCTAACCTGAAATTCTCCCATGCCTTCTGTTTGATATAATATCCTTTCTTGCTTCCTGCCCTGGACAGCAGCATTAAAGCTGCTGTGTGCTGTGAGATGTCTGCCAGGCTTTCTCTCCCATCAAGGTGGGTGAAATCATTCCCATACCAACTTTGCAGAATGTGCAGGAATGATGCCGTCCTGGTGTAAAGAAGAGAAACCATTTACTTACTCAGAGGTTGTGTGCTGCTCCTCAGCTGAAGGCTGGGGCTGGAGATGGGCCTGGGTGGGATGTCAGCACGTAGACACGAGCCTGTGATGCCGAAACCTCTCATGGCAGCCCCTGGGCTTGGCAGATCTGCGTCAGCTGCAGCTCCTCCTCACCCAAAACTAATTGCAGGTGTGCTGTTTGCTGTGGAAAAGCAGGTGGGAAAAGAGGGTTAGAGCTGTCCTATGTCCTTCTTAGTGTTAGTACCCACAGAAAAGCCACATTTATTTCTCTTAAATATTCCCTATGTGTTCTGACTGCTGCGAAGCTGAGTGGTCTGGGGGCTGCCTGACAGAAAAACCTGGCACAAACCACAGATGCCAGCATTCCTGAGGGGTTTGTGCTCTTCCAGGAACATGCCTGAAGGAAAGCAGAGGTTTGCTGGGGACAAACATTTGGGGACAGCTTTTCATCTCTACCTCTGCTTCCATTTCACAAGTCGTGAAGCAGCTGAGAAGGGTGAGAGTGAGGTTCAGATCCCTAATGCTGTGAGGCCACACGTTTCCCAGACCCCTTTCTCCACCTCCCCTGGTAAATGAAATGCTTCCTGGCTGATGAGACCATCTCCTCTGTGGGGCAGATGCCGAGATCTGCTGTGTGAAAGCCCTCACAGCCAGGCAAGAGCAAGAAGTGATCTTTGGATGGGTTTTGAAACCTTTCCTCTTCCATGGCAGGAAACATTTTGTCACAACAGCAGATAAAGCCTCCTGCCCACCAAACAAATTAACCTCGTGCTTTATAGGTTGGGTTTAAAGCTCGTGGGATGAGAAGGAAATCCTGGGCTCCTTTGAGACTCGGTGCATGGAATGTTTCTTGCATCCACTCCAGCGAAAAAGGTAGGTGGCAGCAGCAGACACTGTATTTTAAAAGAGGGTGAGTCCTGCACTTGAAGGTAAAATGCATAGTCCTGGAGGAGAGGGTTCAGAGCATGAAGACCCAAGAGCAGGGAGGCACCCGTCAAACACTTGGGAATTCTGCCACACCCCACCCTGAGGGGTTAGGAAGCTGCTCTGTGAGGGGGTCAGAGCACAGGGGTGCCCCTTAGCTCACTCTGAGGCAGTGGTTGTGTCCATCCATATAGTTGCAGGCAGCTGACTGGAGAGGTTTTTCAGATCTTACAAAACAAAGGCTGAAGGCTGAGTGTGATACGCAGAGGAAGCAGCTTGCAGCAGCTAGCAGCGTCAATCAACCAAAAAGGAACAGGTTTAAACTCGTATTTCTTCCAAGCTGGGTGTGACTTACGCTGAGATTGAGTTGTGTGGGTGATTTTTTTTTTTCTTCGTGGTAGTCATAACAGGCACTTTCATAGCTGGATGTAAATTTCCACACTGTCTTTGTTCCATGACTCACCTTCTCTGCCCAAACAGAGGGAAAAACACGTCCAAAAAGGACAGAGTGAAAGTGAAGAGGATAAGAGGATCTGATTTCTGGGTGGGTTGTTAAGGAAATGTTGCTGGAGGGCATTTCTCTGTGGAGCTTTTTCACCTGTGCTTGTGCTTAGAAGCTGTGTCAACCAAAGAGTATTTTCAAGGTGACTCCACATCACCCTGGTGAAAAGTGTGAAGCTGGAAGCCCTGGAGAGTTATCATACCTATCTGCAAACAGGCCTGGTTTGAACTTTCTCAGGTAAGGTCAGAACTCTCCCAGAATATTTATGGGCTCATCTGGCACCTGAATATTGTGGAAAAGTGCACAAGAAATATTGGCCTTGCAGCATTAGCAGCTGAAACTGCAAGAAAGCAAAAAAATTGCAGGGGACATCCTGTGTTTCCATCTCATCAGAAATTCAGAAAAAATCTTTAGACTTTTCCTGAAAAGGACAAATATTCTCCACCCTGCAACTTGCTTTTCTTGAGTGGAGTGTAAGGGATAAGAGAAGGACTGAAAGATCATGGGCAGATATGGATTTAGGTATGTGTATCCAGCCTACTCTGCTCTTTGCCCCCACTGACAATAGGATTTTGTTCCTTGACAATAAGACCCTATGTCTCTAATCCCTCTTCTGATTTGAAAGGTAACCAATCTAGAGGAGTATACTCAAAGCCACCCATTATCATCACTGGATTTTGGCTGTCATTTCAATCTGTGTTTTGCCCTCCTTAATGTACTCTTGATGAAGAGGCTCCTACCAGAACCCTTCAGGAATATTTGTACAGCTGGAAGTGGATCATGTGTGAGCAGCTATCAAGCTTGAGTCCCTTTGTATTTCTCCCCATCCACACACGTGGAGCTGGATTTTAGGTGACAGGAATCAAGGGAAGCAGAGAGTGATTTACCACAGCTGGAATCTCTCCGACTGGCCGTGGAGTTATCTGCGTGCATCGAGTGGAAACCTCCAGTTTTTCCTTTACCTCTGTCACGAGGGGGGAAGAAATCACCGAAACAATCAAAACCTGACTGTTTACACATGTTTTGTTTTATAAATGGACTTGTATAGAAAGTTGCAGCGCCGCTGCACAGACAGCTCACATAAATCTCTTATCACAGAAGCCATATGTCCTCATTTCCTCATCTGTGGCAGAGCACAAGCGGCGGCGCTCCGATAATTAGGAAGCTGGAGGTAAAACCGCTCGGCATCCAGCAGCAGGGAAGTGTACATGGGTGAAGGTTACCAAACACACAACAGAGCAGTTTGGTTTCGAGATGTGTCGTTCCTCTGCACAACTTTCCATTGCATGGCTGTTGTTTGGGTGTTTACAGGCCAGTTCCTCCTCCTCCTCCTCCTCCTCCTCCTCCTCTTCCTCCTCCTCCGATGAGGGGGGCTGGAAACACTGGGAAGGTCTGAGGGTGCCTGATCTCCACCGCTCAGTTTGTTCACCTCAAAATGCAGTGAACTGACCCTCCATTTCAGTCCCTTGGATGGGATCCCAGGCATGAGGAGCTGGAGAAGAGCATCCACAGATGGTCCTGTGAAAAGCTTCCTCACAGGATGGTTGGCACAGCGGGGGATCCCCTGTTCCCTGCACGGAGCTAATGCAGTTTCACCTGGTAAGAAGAAGCAGAAGGGTCCCACAGGACCACTTATGGCTTCTCCTTTACCAAATCCTTGGCTGGCTGTGTCTGTGGCCCTTCTTGGCACTGAAAATTCAAACCAGTGTCACTGACTAACTTTGAAGTTCACCCACACTTTTCCATAAAGCAGAGATGGATAAAAATTAACTGAGTGTGTACAGTTAGCACACCTGCCATTATGGCATGTCCTTCCAAACTTTTTTTTTTTTTTTTTTTTTTTTCCCCCAAAAAGAGAGACATTTCCTAAATTTTGGATCAGCCAGCAATTGGTGAAATGCCCTTTTGCCCAGCTTGGTGTGCTTTGTGTAAGGGGTATTTATTTAATCCATCTGAAACTACATGAGAAAGGAGAGAAATATCCCGGCGGCGAGATAAGATGATTATCTTCCTGGCAAACAATGGGAACACGGTCAAAATTAAAAATAATTTGATTGCAAATAGGAAGCCTAGTAAAGCAGCAGGACCAGAGGAAACATGACTAATTTTTTTTTTAGCCTGTCTGAACTCACACAGCAGAGCTTTGCAAGAGCCATAACTTTGAAATATAGATCTGTAGAAAACCCATGGGGGGACGATGGCAACAGTCCAACTGCAATAGTACAATAGGGGCAAGTTCATGCAGCTGGCAGATCTGACCTAAATGGCTAAATAGCAACAGACAAAAGCTATTTTAGGTGTAGTTTGGTGGGGGACTACAGTAAATACAAACTGGGGAGGAGTGGAGAAAGTGAAGGGTTTTTTCTCGACTCTCTGTTGGTTTCCATTCTCCTTGGCAACACGTGGCCAAAGCGTGATGCCAGTGTCACCTGCAGGAGCAGCACTAAGCTCTCTGAGCCTGCAGGCCAATGTTTCACATCCTTGGTTGATGTTGGTTCTTCCTGTCTCCAGCAAGGAACCTTCCTTTCTGCAGGGGAAGGAGGAGGTGGCGGCAGGACCGTGACGACCTTGGGGTTTGTCTCCAAGGGAAAATTGTAATAGATGTCAAACCTATACAGGGCCCCTTATAAAGGCACTTCCTTCTGATAATGATTACCCAGAAAAAGTGTTTATATGATTCCCAGAAATACTGCCTTCTAAACTACTGCTTCCTTAAAAGAAAACTCCGCATGAAAAACCCTCTATCCAGTGAGGATGTGAAGAATAAAATGGTGTACAGGACAGATGCTCCTCAGCATTCATAGCAGGACTCTAACAACTTCCTCTGTCCCAGACAGTGCCAAAACCTGCTCTGGGCATGCCTTTGAGCTGAGCAGATTCCAAACTCACCTCGACTGTAGTCCTTGTCCCTGTGTCACAGCCTGCCAGAAATGGCCTGGTGACTATTGCTCTAACCTGGCGGGCAGTAACATTTGCATCCATGTTTTTAAATATCTACCATGGTTTGACTGCACCCTTCTGTAAATATTATTTTCTAGAATATTCTTGGCTTTTATTTGCGCTGCTAGAGATGGGTCTCGAATATGAAGGCAGTCAACACTCAAAACGTCCTGTGCAGCAGGGAAGTGATTTTACATCCATCAGAGTGCAATCCAGAAGAAATTCTGCTGTAGGCAAAGGGTAGAAATGATCCATTCCAAGAACGCAGGGAGAAGCACGGAGCAGAACACAACGCAGACATGACGTTCCCTAGACTAGCTGTGACCACAAACCCGCAGTTTCTTTTTTTTTTTTTTTTTTTTTTTTTTGCTTAGAAGCCTCTTGAATAGAGATTTTTAGTCAAATGATGGTTGAAGTAAGTCCCTGGTTAGCTGTGTTGAATTACATCAGCCAGGGAGGTGAGTACACTTGAGCTGCTTCAGCTGCAGTTATATTTGTTTGATCCTTTACCTGGGTAGGTTTTTTCTGGTATTTTGAGGGTATAACATAAGTCAGGTGCGAGTGTGTTGCGAACCTGTAAGACAGCCATAAGCAGCAGCTGACACCAGAGATGAAACAGTGTTTAAGCCACTTGGCAGAGCTTTAGACAGGTCCAGTAATAGTAGGTGGATGAGAGCTTGCAGAGGGTCATTAGGTTCCTGATGGAGGAAATACTGCTGAAAGGCAGAAGAGGAAATGACAGATTTAATGAGTAGTGGTCACAAGCTGAACTACAAAGAGCAATCAGTCTGTATGTTTTCCTACAAGGACAGTCATAGCAGAACCAAGGCCAGATGGTCCCTGCACTATATGTGATGGCAGGACCCCTCCAAACCAGAAGGCATGACAAATAACACCAGGGGAAAGTCTCTGACCCGTAAAAAGAGGGGCTGCATTTCAGCAGGCAGCAAACTGAACTCTTGGAGTGGGGCTGTGTCCTTCTGCTTCCACCAGGAAAGAGAGTGCAGAGTCATCTGCAGTCAAAACATCAAAGCACCGTCTCTGGAATGGGAGATCTTGGCATTAAACGCGGGTTGTCATTGTTACTCGTGGTTCAAAAAGCTGAAAGATAGATCTAGGTGGAGCATCAGATGTGCATGAAGAGTGAGAGGCGTTTGGTGCTGGTGGACAGGGTTTAACATGCTACTCAAACTGCTCTTGTCACAGGCAAAGAGCCATTAGAGCACACGCTTGGGTACAGCAGGAGTGGTAACAGAATTTGTCTCCGAGCAGGGCTGCACTGTGTGTTGATCCTGGAGGTTTTCTGCTTTTATGAAAACAGCTAATGATGACATGATTCAAGATTCTGTGAAGGGCTCAGAGGGAGACTCGGTAAAACATCAAATAGTGATGTCAAACTTCTCATGCATGACAAACTAAATGCAAAAGTGTCGTTCTCACGAAGACAGCAACAGTTGGGATTTGCTTCCAAAATGAAAGAGGAAATTATTCAGGCAAATTTGTTACTTTAGACAGGTGAAACACCGTCTGAATGAAGATGCACATGAATGAAAATGGGCACATGTTTGTGAACATGGACTTTGATGGATGACACATCAGAGGCCTTCAGTGATGATGTGGTGTCACCAGCAGTGCTGGAGGCAAACGGTCCAGCAGAGAAAAACTTTATTGTCCTGGGGGAAGGTCATAAAATGTGAGCCTTAAATGCAATCAGAACTTCGAGGAGAGGAGAGGAGAGGAAAGGAGAGGAGAGGACAGGACAGGACAGGACAGGAGTTCTGACTGTGACACTCCAACAGCAGGAATAAACAAGAGACAGTAAACATCTTTATTGAGTGGAAGAGGACACCCAAAGCAGCAAGGGGAAAATTATCACTTGATGATTGTTGACTTGAGATTTGGAATCTGTCCAAGACCTGATATCCCATAAGGTTATCTCTGAGAAACAAAGGGCTCACGTGCTGCTGTTCACGTTGGAAGAAGCAATTGCTAGATCCTGTCTAGCTTGGTCCCTAGGTTTCTCCGAGGTCTGGATAGTCCATGAATATCCAATTCTTTTATTACAGGTACCCTGTGTAACTTCATCAAAGTTCACAGATCTCCCCCCAGGTCCTATGAACCCAAGCCCTAACTTCAGGGCTCCAGGAAGGAAGCTGGCTCTTGGAGGACACTTAACAAAAATGACAGTGGAAAGCTTGCTCCCCTCCATACTGGCATTGGGATTGCTGGTATTTCAAGCAGGCAAAGCTTCTCTACTTCCCAAATGAAGAATGGAAAGCTGGAACACCATCCTGGAGTAAAGAGACAGGTGCCAGTGGGTAAAAAAGGAAAGCTTTTGTTCTCATTGACTGTGTTAATCTGAATGGAAAATCCAGGCAAGGAGACTGGAGAGCCTGCATTTCACAGTGCCAGGTCTCCTGGTTTCTAATTTTAGAACAAAGCACTCCTGCCCACACCGCTTTTCCTAAACACCCCTGTTACACTTATTTTCAGAGGATGATTTCACAGGGTCTCAGAGAAGCAGGGGCTGGCAACTGTGTGAGTAAAAGAACTACCCTTTTTTCTTATCAGGGCAGAGTACAGAGTGGATGTGATCAGCACTGTTTTAGAAAGCACTGGCTCGAGTGTGTGACAGGATTTGCACTCTCCTACAAGAGAGCAAAGGAAATAAAACCAACCTCCAGCCTTGTGACAGAAAGGGGACAGGGTTGGGTGTAAGATCTGTGTTTTGGGCCTGAGCAAACTGTCCATCCTTTATGGACATCTGTTTTTCCTGCCCACTCTTGCTGCCTGGATCATCACTTTTAACAACCCTGTTGATGCAGAGTCTGGGGTGGTGTTGGACACTTCACAACCTTCATATCTGTACAAATCAAAAGCTGGCAGAGACTCGCTTGCTTTTAAACCCACTTTTGTTCCTTCACTGATCTATCAGCAGTTTCACGTCTTTATTTAGGTTGCAAAGGTTTGTGTTTAGTGGCAACCAGCCCTCCTTGCCAAGGGGAAATACCCCCTTTGCAGGCAGTAGGGCACCTCTCTCTTGCACACCCATTAACTGAGGCCTCTTGGAGTGGGTGGCTGTCTAGCAGCTCTGAGTAAGCTACAAGAGGATGTCATCCCTGCCAGACTTGGCCCGGCTTATTGTCGACCAAGACACTGTGGGGGAAGCCTGACTGCAAACAAAAGCAAAGCCAAGTGCACTGTTTGTCCTTGTCCAAATGAAGGCAAAGGCAAACAGGGAAGATTTATAAACTTTTTTTTTTTCAATATTTCTAATATGATAAAGAAGACATGTTGTTCTTCTAAGAACTGCAAGCCGACAACAGTGTTTTCCTTGGCCGTGATCCCATAGTTTTGGCTCTACTTTCCTTTTACCAAACATGAGTCCTCTGGGGTGACTCACTGGTTCTTAGTGGGCTGCAGCTGCTGAGCCAGGAAAAGGAGCCCTTAGTGCACAGAAGAGGAATCAGGAGATGATGTGTCATGTGGGTTACAAAGGGAATCAGCATCACTTCCCACAGCCAGCCAGTGCAGATTGCAGGCAGAGGACCTGCTGGTCTGGAAGAGATGGAAATGAAGCCAGGGCTCCCCAGGACCCACTGGGTATCACATCTAATCTCTGGTGAGCATCTAAGAGTCCATGTGTCTCCACCAAAAGCTCCACTTCAGCAATTCAGGTACTTAAATGAGCTGCAGCAATTAATTTCTGTAAATCTGGATCCTCAGTCATCACCAGCTCCTTGCTGCAACATTTTAACCCCTTTCTCCATTCTCTCTCACCCCAGGAGAACCACTGGAGTTACCCAAGGGGAGCACGTGGCTGGAGACCTCTGAGCCAAGCACTTCATAGAATCACAGAATCATTTAGGCTGGAAAAGACCTCGAAGGTCATGGAGTCCAACCATTAACCCAACACTGCCACATCCACCACTAAGTTGTGCCCCCACATTTACATGTCTGTTAAATCTCTCCAGGGATGGTGACTTCACCACTTCCCTGGGGCAGCCTGTTCCTGTGCTTGGTTTCCTCTTGAATGAAAAAAAAGAGGATCCCGAGGGACAATTCAGTGAGTAAGGCATGTGTGATCATTGGTGGCCAGTCTCAGCTTAAGGAAACTATAGGATGAGACAAAGTCTCTTCACTTCAGCCTCTTCTCTCAGTGCTGAGAACTAAAAACACTATTGCTAATCTACAGCTCACTTGACACCCGGCTGCAACCTCCTGATGCTGATGTGTGGAAGACAAAGAGATTTTCGAGGTTAAAAACCCAAACCAAACCAAAACAGGCCAATTCAGCAACAAGTGTGCCCGGCCGGGGCAGCGCTGGGATCCCGGACCGAGGGAAGTGAGCTCGCCCCGGTCCTGCCGCTCTCCCGGGATGCGGGACGGGACGTGCCCGTCCCACAGGGATGCGGCGGGGGCGGACACGGGGAGCTCCTCCCCGGCGGGGCGGGATGAAGGGGCCGGGAAGAGGGAGGCAGAGGCGGGCCGGGCACAGGACAGAGCCCAGCCGGGAGAGGCAGGACTAACCCCGAGAGTACCATGTCGAGGGCGGTGATCTGCCTGCTGCGCTGCGACCTGCGCGCCCACGATAACCAGGTACGGCCCGCCGGGGGTTTCCGTGGGTTTAGCCCCGCTGGTGGGCAGGGCGGAGAGAGAGATGCCCGCTGCATCCCGCCCCCGGCAGCTCTCACGGCCCTCTCTCTGTGTTTTTCCCAGGTGCTCCACTGGGCTCAGGGTAACGCAGATTTCGTGATCCCCCTCTACTGCTTCGACCCGCGGCACTACCTGGGCACCCACTGCTTCGGCTTCCCCAAGACGGGGCCCCACCGGCTCCGGTTTCTGCTGGAAAGTGTGAAGGACCTAAGGGAAACGCTCAAGAAAAAAGGAAGGTAGAAAGCACCGTGCAAATAACACATATATTTCTGTTTTCCTGCTCTTTTCCAACACATACCTGTGCTGTGAGTTCAAATCACGCCCCGTGCGCCGAGCTCTGATGGTGTTTTATTTCTGAGAGCCGCAGCCCTTCTGTTAGGCACAGTAAGATCCCTTATGTAGCCACTGTTCAGATGACTTGCTGTGGCCACTGCACGGGGAACAAAGAGCCATCCTGGCTGTGCCATGTGGGCTTTTGCTCCCTTGAAATCAGATACCACAGATGGGTGTCACCCTTGAGTGCTTTATCCAGAGCCCTGACAACTGGAGACATGAGTGGCAGCCCTTGAGATGTAGCCAAGGACTGTGGCATGTGTCCTTCCTTGTCCCTAGGAGTTTTCCCTAGGAGCTGGCTTGAGACCAACCAACATGGATCGTGGCCTGTGAAGCTGGAGAGTTACATCTGCTTATGCCCTGTCCCTCTAAGCCCAGTCTTTGGGAGGCTGCTCTGTGGTGAGGGGGTGTCCAGAGCAGCCTCCTTTATTATGCCTTTAGAACCATAGTTGGGGTAGACCAGGGCCTGAAGAATCCATCACCAGATAACATCTGGCTTGGCTTAGCAAAAAATCACAGAGCCCCAGAGCAGTTCGGGTTGGAAGGGAGCTTTAAAGGTCATCCAGTCCAACCTCCTGCAATGAGCAGGGGCATCTTCAAACAGAACAGGTTCCTCAGAGCCCCGTTCAATCTGACCTTGAATGTTTCCAGGGATGGGGCCTCTGGCACCTCTCTGGGCAAGTTGCATCAGCCAGCTCTTCAAACTCCAGTGTGTGAGGATGAAGAGATTCACTTTTAGGTAACAGCCTGGCATTGTGCCCAGTCATCCTTTCTAAGGCATCCAGAGTGTCAGAAATATGTTTGACACAAACTAAGCCCCAGAGGCTTACAAACTCTGTTCAGTGGCTCCTAAAAAATGCAGGCTAGTCAAATCCTGCCTGTCTGCCTCCACACAGGGTCTGTGCTCTGTAGAGAACTAGTCCATGGGTGCCTGCCTGGGCTGGGACAAGGGCCTCCTGTGCACATAAATAACAATAATTCAGACCAATATTTTGTGTTTGCAGTACCCTGGTTGTGAGGAAGGGCAAGCCAGAAGATGTGGTCCGTGATCTGATTACTCAGCTGGGCTCTGTCAGCGCTGTGGCTTTCCACGAGGAGGTGAGGGAAATACTGAAGTGACATAGTTAAAGGATAAAATTAGGTTGCAGAGGTTTCTTTCACAACCGAATGGTGATGCAGATCCTGTGTGTTCGGAGCCTTTCTTGGTGGTGGTGGTGGTGTTAACCTTGGGGAAGCTGGATAGTTCCTGGGATGGGGATGGTGTAGGCTCTGGGTGGGAGTCCTTGCTGGGGCAAGGCTCAGAGATTGTGTGTGTGCATCCAAAGGGATGGAGCTTAACATGGACATGAGGGAGGAGGGCAAGGCACAGGACCAGGGTGTGTGTGCACGTGGGAGCTGGGGCTGCACAGCCCTGGCCTCACTGTTTTGTTCTCCCTAGGCCACGCAGGAGGAGCTGGATGTGGAGAAGGGGCTGTGCCAGGTGTGTAGGCATCACGGGGTGAAGATTCAGACATTCTGGGCATCCACGCTGTATCATCGGGATGATCTTCCCTTCAGGCCCATTGCCAGGTGGGCTGCTCCATGGTCACTCCTACACTGTCCCACTTGAACTATTCAGGAGGGCTCCATGGTCACTCCTGCACTGTCCCACTTGTTTCTCACTCCAGTGAACTATTCAGGAGGGCTCCTTGTCATCTGGTCCCACAGGGAAGGGACCCTTTAGTCCATCTGTGTTTATGGCTCATCAAGGGGAAGGGGCACATTCATCCCTCTGCACTAGCAGGATTTCCACTTCAATGTCCACAAAGCCAAGGCCTGTGTTGGAGTGTTTATTGAGGACTGGTTTCTCTTTGCCCTTCCAGCAGTTTGGACCAGAACAGTTTGGATACTCAGTCTGCAGTCCTCAAAATCCTTGTGACATAGAATCAGAATCGTTTAGGTTGAAAAAGACCTTAAAGATCACCATTAACCCAGAACTGCCAAGCCCACCACTAAACCATATCCCTAAGTGCCACATGTAAGCTTTTAAATCCCTCCAGGGATGGTGACTCAACCATATCTCTGGGATTCCTAATCACCCTTTCAGTGATTTCCCTAATATCCAGTCTAAACCTCCCCTGGCACAACTTGAGGCCATTTCCTCTGGTTCCTGTCACTTGTTATCTGGGAGAAGAGACTGACCCTCCCTCCAGGCTACAACCTCCTTTCAGGTAATTGTAGGGAGCAATAGGGTCGCCTCTGAGCCTCCTTTTCTCCAAGCTAAACACCACCAGCTCCCTCAGCAGCTCCTCATCAGACTTGTGCTCCAGACTCTTCCCCAGCTCTGTTCCCTTCTCTGGACACGCTCCAGCACCAAAATGTCCTTCTTGTAGGGCCCAGAACTGAACCCAGGATTTGAGGTGCCTCACCAGTGCCGAGTGCAGGGGGATGGTCACTGCACTGGTCCTGCTGGCCACACTATTGGTGACACTCCTGGGACACTGGCCTGGACTGCTCCATTACCCCCTCTGACTGAATGCAGCTGCCTATGACAGCAGCCCTTTGCCTGTGGAGTCCTTCATGGCTCCCTCAGTAGTCACATGGGGTGTAGTTGATGGAGTTTGAGTGATCCACGGTATTCTGTAGAAAATGTAAATAAAACAGGGCAGAAGAGTCAGGCCATGAAAGTGCCTTTCTCCCTCCTTTGACTGAAAAGGCACCAGGAGGTTGCAGATTTTTACACTGAGGTCAGCCTTGTGTGTTAATCAGAAGTAAGGTGAGAGAAATCTGACCCTCATGGACACGCCTTAAATTGAAAAGGCGCAATTTGCATCAGAAGCAGAAAGAAATTGGGCAAAGGACTGAAGGCTGCTAGCCCTGGGGGCATCTTCCTCTATTGTGCCTGGCAGGATTCAAACAGGGAGGTGTCACAGCCATGTGCTCTGCCCCAGGGGAGCACAGCCTGGAGTGCTAACCCTGCCCCTGTGGAAGGGGTGTGAGTGCTGTGTGCAGGGGCCAAGGAAACCTCACCCTGCAGAGACCTGACTGTGCTGTCACCTGTGCAGGTTGCCCGATGTCTACACCCATTTCCGAAGAGCGGTGGAATCCGAGGCGAAGGTGCGGCCAACCCTGCGGATGGCAGAGCAGCTAAAGCCTCTGGCTCCGGGGCTGGAAGAAGGGGCCATCCCTACAATGGAGGATTTCGGACAGAAGGGTAAGAGAACTCAACTTGGCAGTTGCGCTCCCATGAAATCCCACCCAGATCCTGTTCTTAAATATATCCTACTCGGATCTGTTTTTAAATGGTTTTGCAAAGGAAATGATTTCCTGCTTCTCCAGATTCCCAGTACCAGATGTGCAGCCAAGGTGAAGTAGGTACCTGTACTGGCTGCGCTCCAGCTCTGGTGGTTGATACAAACCAAACATCTTGCTCTGCACATCATATTCTTTCACAGAAAAGATGTCTCCTTGTAAAGGTGGAGAGGCAACAAGTGCTCAAGAGATAAATGAAAGAGAGGAGATTTACACCAGATATTAGGAAGAAATTCTTCCTTGAGAGGGTGGAGAGGCCCTGGCACAGGTTGCCCACATAAGGGAAGTGTCCAAGGCCAGGTTGGACAGGGTTTGGAGCAACCTGGGCAAGTGGAAGGTGTCCCTGCCCATGGCAGGACGGAGAGATGATCTTTAAGGTCCCTTCCAACACAACCCATTTTGTGATTCTATGATTCTATGATACGTCTCTTTCTGAGAATCAAGACATGGAGGCAGTGGTTGCCCTTTCAACTGTAACTAAACCTCTGCCCACTCATACAGCAAAGGAAGGTAAATTCCCTGTGGAGGATCTGCTCTGCAGCTGGGTAGAAAACATCCTCTTAGTGCTTTTTAATATGTTTGATATGACCCTTATTTTGAAGGAAGACCACACAATCTCTCATGTCCCAAAAGCAGGCATCCCTATTGCTGAGCAACCCTGGCTTTTAAGCTCCCTACCTTTCCAAAGGGATAACAAGGTGACGGTGTTTTCTGTGGCAGATCCCGTGACTGATCCACGAACAGCCTTCCCCTGCAGTGGAGGAGAGACCCAGGCTTTAATGAGACTGCAATATTATTTCTGGGACACGGTAACTCCTGCATTTCCTTGCCTACATCCTCCCCCTTGTGCACAGGGCTGTGCAAGCGGGTGAGGCTGCAATGTCACTTCCTAATAATATTTCCTTAGCTCCCGGATAACACTTTGCAAAGGAGGGAATAAGCATTATTTCAGTTTTTCAGAGAGACAAACTAGACCAAAAAGAAGTCATCCAGGATCTGGGAATGTATGCCAAATACTTAGGAACCTAGTTTAGTGGCCATCTCTCTGAAGTTGTTTTTTCTGTTAATTTTTGGGAATTGGGACAAAATTTTTTAGCTCCTTTACCTTGATTTGCCTTTTCTCTTGTCCCACACCATCAGCAATGTAGTTCCTCTATTTTGGAGGAGTGAAAAGTGGCCTGAAGGGGCTGCACTTGCAATTGGGGTGAGGAACAACTAACTCAAGTTCTGCCCACAGTTATAAATAGTTGGAGGCTCCTGGTTTAAAAACTTGCAGCCAATAATTACAGCTACTTGTTGCTCCTTTGCTTTGGTGGAGTGAAGCTGCTGCTGACTGCATTTTGTCTGTGCAGCCAGTTTTTGGACTTCTTCCTGGCCTAGTTTGAGGAACTGCCTTAAATTTGCCTTGTGTGAATTCAAAGACCCATGTGCTGATTTTCAACAGCATCAGACCCCACCAGCTGTGTGGATAAAGGTGGGGGGCATCTCTCCATCTGAGATGGGTTAGGAATTGTGCTGTGTCCAGTGCCTCAGGGCATCCTTTCAGCTGTGCTGAGGAAGTTCCTGCATTCCTTTGCTGTTGGGGATCATTGTCCTGGTTTAACCCCAGGAGGCAGCTCAGCCCTAAGCAGCTGCTCACTCAGTCCCTGCCAGTGGGATGGAGGAGAGATTCAGAAGGGTAAAAGCTGAGAAAAGTTGAGGTGAAGACAGTTAATTAGGGAAAGCAAAAGCTTAATGCATAGGCAAGGCCGAGGATTCATTTAATACTTCCCATCAGTGGGCAGGTGCTCAGCCACCCCCAGGAAAGCAGGGCTGCACCACACCTAACATTTACTTGGGAAGACAAACAGGCACTACTCCAAACATCCCCACTGCCTCCTTACCCAGCTTTATGTTCTGACCATGACATCATATGGTCTGGGATACTCCCGGGGCCAGCTGGGGTCGGCTGTCCTGGCTGTGTCCCCTCCCACCTCCTTGTGCACCCCCAGCCCGCTCAGGGTGGGGTGGTGAGAGAGGCAAAAAAGGGCCTTGAGGCTGTGTGAGCCCTGCTCAGCAACAACGAAAACACTGCTGTGCTATCAGCGCTGCTGGTAGCACAAATCCAAACCAGCCCCAGACCAGCTACAATGGAGAAAATTAACTCCATCCCAGCCAAAACGAGCACAAGCGCGCACAGCTTCTGCTCTTGGTCAAGCAATAACACAACCCAGTGCTGGAAAACCTGTTCCTTTTTTTTTTTTTTTTTGTAACGCACATACTGTCTTCCCCAGTGAGGTAGAACAGCCCCTCAGCAATTGCAACCTGCGCTGGAGGCAGGAATTTGGCAGCTGTGTAATCCTTGCAGGCAGCCATGAGAGGGAGCCCAGCCCTGCCTCCAGGAGGAGAGAAAACATACTTAGCGGGTTGTTTGTAAAGTATTCAAACCTTTTGTTTCTTTTTGCTCGAACAGAACCTGGTTGCATCTTACAAGGAGTCTCGGAATGGGCTGGTGGGAATGGATTACTCAACCAAATTTGCACCATGGTAAAGATTTTTGTTGTGGAAAACTCCTTTTCTGCTCCCGTCCCAAGCTGATGTTATTACCTGTCTGCTGAGTGCTACTGGGCACGGGTAGGGGTCTAGGTGTGGTTCCCTGGGAACATTCCTGCAATTGGGAACTCCTGCCCTGTAGCAGCAGCAGTGGGAGGGGTGGTCAGGAGCAGGCAGGGAAGCAGCACAACTTCCCTGCATTGAGAGGGTTGTAGCAGAACCTGATCCAGTCCTGGTTTCCTGAATACTGTGGGGCAAATCACCTCACCTTCTCTTCTATGGGGAGCAGAGACACTTCTAATTATTCCTATTGCAAGAGGATTTCTTCTTTGTTGACTCCTGGTTAGGTGGTTTAGTCTCTGGTGCTGGAAGGGGCAGAGTTAATTCCAGATTGAAACTGCAGCAGCAGAACCCAGTTCAGCCTAAGCTGAGAGCATCTGGAATGTTATCCCGACAGAATTTGCAATGTGAAATGGTTTTCTGGGGCTGTTACAGGTCAGGGTTTCTTGTTTTCACCTAGCTTTGTGCTGTGATGGTTGCAGTGGATGGCTCCATCTGGTGGCACTTCGGAATCCCAGTCGGGATCCCAGGACCACTGAACCTATGCAAGTTTATTTGTGACTCCACTCAAGTTTTTCCAAGCTGGCCATTTGCCCAGAGCAGACAGTTCAGATCTGCCTGCCTCAAAATGTTCCTACCTGTCAGATAATCGAAATCAAAGTGGCTCAGATTGCAGCCAGTCGTTCCCATCTCATACTGGCCATTTCTAAGTGTCAGTACTGGTCATCAATTAAGGAAAAACTCTTCAGGCTCCTTCTTCCTGTTTTCCAGAATTAATTAGAACATCAAATGTTTCCACAAGCCATAGTGGAAATGGCAGTAAAATGCATTTCTAGGAAAATCCAGGTAAAAGTTGTTCCTTAACCCCTGTGTGATGGGGTTGGAGTCTGCAAGCTCTTTCCTGGCTTGCACAGTGCTTACTTACTTGGAACAAATGGAAGGAGCCCAGTGGGGTTTGATTCCCTGGGTTTCCTGCATGGCCTCAGATTTTCAGGGAGCTCAGATAAGACACTGAGGTTCTGCAGGAAAAGGAGCCCTGGCACTTAATAAGGAGGTTTGCAGTACAAGGACAGGCAGGACAGGCGATGCAGGGGTTGGCGTTTGAGATCTGCTTAGGGTTTGTCACTGGTGCACTAAGTCACCAGCTGATCAAATCATTCAGGCAAAACTGGTCAGACTTGTGTGAAATGGTTTGTCTCCGTAGCTTGGAGGCTGCTGTAACAGCCACGTGCTGGGAAGGGGAAGATTTTGTTTCTGGGAAGAGGATTCTCTCTCTTGAGGAGTTGCAAAGAAGTTGCACAACTTGATTAAAGCCGTTTGGGGCAAAACTGCAAACCCAGCAAAACCGCACACCCAGCAAAACCTTTTAGACAACTCACACAAAACTGCCCCCCCGCTCTCTCTGAGCTGTGAGTCCCTCATGGCATTCAGGACACGATTCCTCTGCTTTCAGGCTGGCCCTGGGCTGCATCTCACCTCGATACATCTATGAGCAGATCCAGAAGTACGAAAGAGAGAGAACAGCAAATCAGAGCACATACTGGTATGTCCTTGCACCATCAGCATGGGTTGTTTCCTCTGAATAGGAAACCAGCATCTCACGCACAGGAGAGTCATTTGTTAACTCCTTAATTAATGTTTGGTTTTCCCCGTGCCTGCTGCCTGGTTCCTCTGCGTGTCACTGCAGTTCTCTTTCAGGATTTATTAGCCTGCCTTTGACACCCAGAGGCTTTAGGCACTTTGCAAGTAGAGATTATGAATGCTAGTTGTCATTATTATTGCTGGGAAATTGTGGTTTATGATTTTTAAAAACGATGTCAGTAAATCAGCACCATCTGCCTCTGTATTGTTATTATGGGCTAGATGGGAAGGAAGAACGGTTTACAAATAAAAGCTAAAGGGTTTCTCATGCCAAGGATATGAGCAGGGTTTCCCCCCAAAATCTCAACAACTGTGTGACTTGTACAAATCACTCTCATGGAGAAGCAGGTTCATGTTAGAGCCTGGCCTAACACTAGACCTGGATGGCAAAAAAACCCCAAACCAGAAAGTCTGTGCAAACTCTAGAACTTCACATCCATATTGGTTTGTTACATTTGCAACGTGTCAAACAGCACAGTGTTGGTGAAGAACGGGTAGAACATTGCCAACAAGTCTGGCCAAAATACTCAATTTCATTAAAATTCGAATGACAGATAAAATATCAACACTCTTCGAGTGTGTGTTTGGGGTTGTTTTTTTCTTAGAAAACAATTAAGAGAGGAAAGACTTCAAGAAATGAACATAGTCATGTTTTTCCATCTAATAGCCAGCCTGCTGGCAGCTGGGGTGCCGCAGTGATTTTAGCATTTTAAAGTGATTAATAATTATGAAAATGAATCTGTCAAGCTCCCAGGCACTGCAGACAATGGTACAGTAAAGTGCAGGTCGTGGTGGCTGCACATGAGGGTGTCTCATTGAACCTCAGCATTATGACACCAGTTTTTAGCATTTGGACAGTATCTTGTTTTGTAATGAGATTTTCCAGAAAGATCTTATCAGCCTAAACATCAACTGAGCAGAATGTTCCCAATATGCCAGAGAGCTGAAGCAGGTCTCAGAGGCTGAGGTGGGCCTGCCACCTGATCTCATGAGCTATAGCACCATAAACCACTTTTGAAAGGTGTCTTCTAAGTCCCTCACAAAGGTTATTGCTTAAATCAAGGCCAGGCTCTCAGGAATGTGCTGACACACTTGTTCATGAGGAAGTGTGAAGCTGAGTCAGGCCCTCGCCTTGCTCTTTGGAGAACTGCATCCCAGTAGGGATGGATGAAAAACAAGTTTCCTGAAATTCTGCTCCTGCACTCGAGCTGAGGAAAGCTTCCCAGGTGATTCATGAAAAGTTTGCTTTCCCTTTAGTCATCCAGCTGCAAGCCAGGTGAGTAGGCTCGGGAAAGAGCTGGTATCATGGGAAGGTCCGTGAAATTGTGGATAAACCTCACGGTGTTGACGACGGGTTGCTGTGGAAGCAAAATCCTGATTCAGGGATTTCGTCCGACCCACAGTGAGATACAGACACGGCTTTGTGTTTCAGGGTCCTGTTTGAACTGCTGTGGAGGGATTACTTTCGGTTCGTGGCCTTGAAGTACGGCAGGAGGATTTTCTCACTGAGAGGTGTGTGTTTGGATCGCTGTACTTGGAGAGGAGAGGTGCAGTCTCACCACAAGGAAAGTAAGAGAAGAGGCTGCTGCCATTCAGTTGTACAAATGTTCTTCTCAAAGCAGGGGTGTGACCACCATGGTGGTGGACACTGAGTTGGTTTTAATTTAAAAAAATTAAAAATAAAAAGAGCAAACATCAACAAAAGAAATAATAAAAATGTGTTAGGGCTTGAGCATCCTCTGTATATAAAAGATACCCCTTAGCAACATCTGGAAGGAGGAATGGGCCGTCTCTAAACCTTTGCAGAAGGTTTCTTTATAATGGCACTGAGAGGACGAGCTTTACCCCGATGCCTTGTGTCAACCAAGGTGCCTCAGGCTGTGCTGTTGTGTGAGTAACTGCCTGCATCAGTATTTCTTCATCAGCAGCTCATTATTTCTCCCAACAGGGCTCCAAAGCAAAGAGATCCCCTGGAAAAAGGACCTTCAGCTCTTCGACTGCTGGAAAGGTCAGTGGAAACCGCAGGTTTGGCTGGGTGTGCTCTTGGTTTCCACGTGCCTGCGTGTTCACACGTGCCCTAAGGCTGGCTGGGCCCCTGCAGGGAGCTGTCATTTCAGCTGGCACCACCAGTGCATGGGGGTGTGTGCAGGATGCTTGGCTTCCCTTCCCATGCTGAGCACCACACAGGAGCAGGACCACAGGGTGTCCAGGTTCTGCTGTTAAGATTTTCCTGCTCAAGGGGGAAGTGTTTGTCACCTGCTGGTCCCTCCTGTTTAGTCACACAGAGCCTGACCAGCCCTTCTTATCAATGTTAGATTGCCATGACTGCTACGTATTTGGTTCTTCTGTTTGTTTTTGGTTACAAGGTTAAAACAAACTTAGAAGAAACCACATCTTTTGTGATTCCATAGCCTTTCCTTTAGCTTTTGTATTGTAACATCAATAGCAAGTGTAAGATCTCAAAATTTAGAGAGATTAACAGATTAAAGCATCAGAATCAGTGAAATACACACCTATATATCTTTTCTCGTGTTAATGCCACGTGTATGCATTTGCACACAGGATACAATAAATCACACAGACAGAGTAAATCTTTTCCTTAACAATAGACAAACTCTCTGCCTTTCAGATACTAACCCTTGGGGATTTGTCCAGTACATCCCTGTATTAGTCACCTGTCAAGAATCTTTCTGTTCTTGGCCCATCTCATTGTTGTCTGTATATTTTACTCTGCAAAATTCCCTGCAATCCACCACCTGATTGTTTTTCCACTCTGAAATTTTTCTGTACCTCGGTTTTGTTGTTTTGGTTTGTTTTTTTTTCTTGCCAAAAATTCTCCTTATCTCAATTTTTTTTAGTATGATCGCCCATTTAATTTCCAGTGGGTCTTAGCGGCTGCCCTGCAGCTAAACCTCCCTGAAATCCCACCCTGCCCCTGTGCACTGGCACCATCTTTCCCGCTTGGAGGGCTGTGAGTGCAGGGCCACAGGTTGCTTTAGGAGTGCCCCAAAAGTGTCCTCGTGTCCCAGCACTGTGTTTTGTCCCTGCAGAGGGCAAAACCGGGGTTCCTTTCGTGGATGCCAACATGCGAGAGCTGAGCGCCACGGGCTTCATGTCGAACAGGGGGCGGCAAAATGTCGCCAGCTTCCTCACCAAGGACCTGGGCCTGGACTGGAGGATGGGGGCAGAATGGTTTGAATACCTGCTGGTAAGACTGAGCCCTCTGTGCACCCTGTGTTGCTTGTGCTCCCTGCCCTGAGTGGCAGGACAGCTCTGACCAACAAGGAAGGATACGGGAGGTGATCGGTGATTTTCAGGCTGATCCAAGTCCGTGTGTGCTGCTCTTGCAGGGTACGAACTTCCCAAAGCTGGCAGAAGTAAAGGGAATTTTGCCACACTGAAGCTGCCATCAGCCAAGATGTAGCTGGGAAGTTCGCAGTAATAGTTTTGATCCTCCACGCAGGGTTTTAGCCAGAGATCTGTCGCACTTGAGAAAACTTTCAAACATAAATTATGTTAACAGTGCTCTGTGTGAGTAACTGCCACCCCAGAGGCTGGGGAGGAGGGCAGCCCAGAAACAGAACATGAAAAGAAATGTGTGCTGGCACAGCATCTCTGCATTGATTGCTGTGGACAGGGAGGCCTCGTAGTCAAGAACAGGCAAGTATGGACAATGGCTGGATCAGCTTCCAGAGAGCTCCACCCTGGCTGGAGGCATCCTTCTTCGTTCTGGTGAGTTACTGCCAACTGGAGCACCAGTTCCTGTCTCATATATCAATCAGCAGCTGTGCAAGCTCAGTTAAATGACTGGGTCACTTCTCTGACCCCAGTCCCCATAGATCCTTCTGGTACTCACTGAAAGAGGCCAAATACTCACGTCAGCCTCATATTATTGTGTGTGGGATACAAGAGGCTACTGGTGGTCAGGGAACTCTGCTCACTAAGAGTGCAGAAAGCCCGGTTGCCTCACCATTATCTGCAATTAAAAGAGATTTTTTTTTTGTGAATGTAGATTTTTTTTTTTTTTTTTTGAGCTTCCTTGGAGCTGGGCTCTGACATGGCTTTGGCTTCAGGAGGAAGATCTGGGTGTTCTTCCCATGCCAGTGCCATGAGCAGCAAGTGGGCTTGCACAAAAACACTGTGCATGACTTCAGGATCCTCCAGAAGGGGTTTTGGTAGCTCTGTGCTTTTCCACATAAGAACAAGAGCTTTCCAGGTCCTATTCCATAAGTGAGGAAGACCTGGAAGGTCTCACACTAGAAAGATGCTCCCTGTATTACCTACATTTATTCCTATAGACATGGATGTTGCCAGCTTTGCTGGAAGCTCTGACTTCACTGACTTCATTCCCAGGGTCAGGCCCCAAGGAAAGGCAGAGAAACAAACAGAAGAGAATGCCAGGAAGGGGCAAGGCTGAGGGGGAAATGAGCCTGCCTCCTCCAGTCCCCCTTGAATTTGCCCTCGCCTCCCACACAGGCTTTCCTGCACGTTAATCACTCAATCAGGCCTCCCATGGCATCTTTCTTCCCTTCATCTCACGAGCTGGAGGAAGTGCTGCTGGGAAGGGGAAGCCTGGAGCACAGGGAGCAAAGCTGGCTGCTGATCACCCTGACCCCGGCACTCGGGGTCTCTGCAGAGAAAGGGGAATTTGGCAGAACCCATTTCCTGTGCCTCCTGCCATCCAGGTGCATTGAGCTCCTCACTTTGAGCTGGGATTTTTTGAAAAATCCCTGTGTGGATTGGTTGTTACTGTGACTGTAGTAAAGGGAGAACAGCACTGAGCCAGCTCTTTTTGCCACAGCTGCTGCTTTTGCATGACAGACACCCTTCGTGGGAATGCTCAGAGATCCCACACCTTCCTTGCTATCACTTCCACTCCCCTCCTGAGCTGGGTTTGAACTGTCCTACAACTGGAAAGCTCCTGGTGTTGGATTTAAGCCATGTTGCCCAGCTGAAGAGCCCTTGGATTGGGCTGTGTTCTGCTCTCATTTGTGCCAGTTCCAGAAGCCTTGTTTCATTTTACATAAGCACCCTTGAGAGGTGCTTTTATTTGCTTAGATGAGGAATAACTTGACAAGAGAAAACTGGGAGAAAACTGCATTGTTTGCATCTTTATTCACACCGTCATGATTCTGTCAGTCTGTGGTGTCTGAGTAACTGGTCAGGAAGAATTTTCTCTCATATTTGAAATGTTCTGGGCTACTGCTGTTTCGGAATCTGAGCACACAAAATCTAGGTCTTGTTGTTGTGAAGTCTGCCAGATGATGGCAGAAGAAGGATTTTTTTTGAAAAAGGGAAATTGAGAAAGAGATTTTTGGTGAGACTTTTATAGATCTCACTGAGTTAAGGACCATGAAGTGAAGTGACCTGGGAAGCTGATCCCAGATGAACAAAGCAGCCAGATGTCTGTACCTACAACTTGGGGGGGCTCTGACCACCCCAGAGTGATTGCCATTCAAGGAATTTTTCCCTTGAGCTAAGGGGTGGACTCACTGAGGGCCAGCCCAGCTCTTCTTACCCTTTTCTCCCTCTGTTCTCAAGGTGGATTACGATGTTTGCAGCAATTATGGCAACTGGTTATACAGCGCTGGCATTGGCAACGACCCACGGGACAACAGGAAGTTTAACATGATTAAACAAGGCCTGGATTACGATGGGAATGTAAGTCTTGTTTGGCTGTTTAACAGTGAGCAGTGCAGCGAAGGATAGGTGGTATTTCCGGGGAGCAGAGGAGATCAATCTGCTGCGTGGCTACTGCTGCAAAAGCAGTTCTTGTGTCTCCTTGCCAACAGCCAGGCAGGTTCCTCGTTGTGCACGGGAAGATGTGACGTTGACAATCTGCTGCTGTCCCCAGGGAGGCTGGTGCTTCACGTGCCCTCCCTGCCCTGGTCTGTGTGTTCAGTGTTTCATCACCATTTCTTCTGGGTGACAGCCACATCCCACCAGTGCCTCACACAGACATTTCCTTGAGCACAGAGCAGCTTCTCTGAGAACTCAGGAGTGACCAGAGAGACAGAGCTGCTCCTTGGGAGGTGCTGGAGAGTAGATTAAACCTGTGACTCCTCTGACTCTTTAAGTGGTGGGAGCAGATAAATTGCTCACACACTGGATTACCTGTTCCCACACTATTCCTTAGCTTCTTGGCAGGCTGTACTATTGCCTGTCAGCACTGTAGCTGGCAGGATTTGACAAGAAACCAGAAATCAGTCCTATGAAGGGACACAGAAGTAGAGTTAATAGGAGAGATTCAGGAACACAAGAGTGTGCAGCTGAGCTAGTCATCCTAATTTCCTTCAGTCACTGGAAACTTCTTGGGAGTGACTTCATCACAGGATGTCCTGAACAGTGCAGGTGAACAGTATCAAAATGCACCTCTGTCTCCCTCCTCTGCCTGCTTCTCTCTTGCCTGTTGAGAAACTCTTGCCAGGAAGTACTTGGAGGTTGTTACTGAGCGGATCCTGTCCTGCTGATTCTGTTTGCAGGGGGATTACGTCCGGCTGTGGGTCCCAGAGCTCCAGGGCATAAAGGGAGCAGATATCCACAGCCCTTGGGCACTGAGCAGTGCTGCTCTCTCCCAGGCAGGAGTAACTCTAGGTGAGACCTACCCACAGCCAGTGGTGACAGCCCCCGAGTGGAGCCGACACATCAGCCAGAGGCCCGTGAGTATTGGGAAGGTTGGGATGGGGTGGGAAGGTTGGGATGGGGTGGGAGGGCTCCAGGGGGCCTGCCCTGTGTCTATAGGAATGTCTGTGGGTTCTGCTCTTCTCTCTTAGGTATTAAAAGAAAAAACGGCTTTAATGCAAAGTCATGTTACCCCCCAGCAGTGGTCCCGCCCTGCACAGGGACTCTGCAGCCAGAGTTATTTAGCTCTGTCTGTCCTACCTGCTGTGCTGAATGATGTAAATTTTAGCTGCTTCTCTATCCCATCAGCCTCGTATAGTCAGCAGGGCTTAGCCAGAGAATGTCCTTCAAAGCATCCTTCCTGGCAGCCCCACTGGCCAGCAGGGAGGGATGGGGAATCTCCAAGGCCTACATGGCCTGACCACCCCCTGATGAAGATGGACAGAGAGGAGCCAACTCACTGTCCTCTGTGCTCAGGGGGTGGAAAAAACAACCAACTTCCTGCCATGCTTGAGTGAATCTCAACTGAAGTCAGATCTGTAACTCTGGGGGCTGGCCCTTGCACTTGGCTTTTTGGGGAGTATCTCCCCTTTAGAACAGGGACAGATTGAGATTCTGATCCTGCAGCATGTCAAAGCTTGTATCTGCTGCCTGGGCTGCTGCTCTTGGAGGAGTTGGGTGTGGAAGGAAATGGATGTAACAAATTCTTGTGTATTACAAGGAGTTTTCAGCATTTTGCCTTCCCCCCTCTTCTTAATCCCTGCCTCCTCCCAGGTGAGGATGCTTTGTGGAGGCTCAAATTTAGGTGTCATACTGTGTTCAGTGAAGAATGATGCACGTCTCCATTTCAGGTTTTAATCCCAAGGTGCAATACCAAATTTTTCAGGCCAGATTCCTTTGCCATGAGTGGAAAGTTTTGTGGAAGCAAAGCCTTCTGCTTTGGCCATGCTGTTGGAGGGCTTGGATTGCTAACCTTCTGGGATCAGAGAAGGGACTCTATGAAGTAGCTCCTTGGTGTGACACTGTTTTGAGGCAGTGACTTGAAGCCAAAAAGCTCCTCTGCCAGGCAAGAGTTCCATTTTTGATCAACTTTTCCAGCTCACCTTACCAAAAACCCTGGTTTCCTAAATCCAAGCCTAGAGCTGTGCCTGTTGGGCCTTCCTGCCTTTGTAGTGGACCTGGGAAGCAGAAGCACCCTGTCCACATTTTCCTGCATTTCAGCACTGCTTTGGGACCAGATTCACTCTGAAGCATCAGTAAATCTCTCACTGTTCATTTTTCATTTGCCACAGGGAGGGAGTGCCCATCCCAGGGGCAGGAGGGGACCAGCACAGGCGCCAGCGCAGCACAAGGACAGAGGGATAGATTTTTACTTCTCTCGCAAGAAAGATGTTTGTTGAAGGCTGGAGGAGCGCTCAGCTGGAGGTTTCACTGCTCAGGATGCCTGGATAATGGCTGATGTCCTTGAACAACCAGTGATATGGGTCTGGCCACGGTAAAGTAACTCAGAATCTCCTGTCCAGTGTTCCCTGGGACACCCTCTGGATGTGGGTATTTAAAGGTTGTCTATCAGCACCTCTTCTTACAAACTGGAGATGATCATTTATGTGGCGTGTTTTCAGTCAGAACTGAACTTTCTTATGCTAATTTTTTGTGGTTTTAAGCTTTAAAACAACAAATTGTTGTGCCATTAAAAGTTTTGCCAGCGGAATATTTTATTTTCCTCATTCCCCCAGAGATCCAGAGACAGAGGATGTTCTTTTACTGTGTTTCCTCCAATGCTTTGGAGAATCAGTATGTTCCTCTTGAAAACTTGCCTGAAGTCTATGCAGCACCCTGTTGCTTTTGGTGCTAGTCTGGAAAATGGGAAGTGTTCAGTTCACAACCAAGAACTGTGTTTTGTACTCGGTGTCAAAACAATTTAAAATGGTTCCCTGGCCATTTTTACATTTTTTTTTTTTATAATTTTTTTTAAATGCAGAATGTTCTACTTGATGGAAGACTTTATGAGTTTGGAGATGGCAGTATTTGTGCTGTCGTGGAGCATTGTCACCTGAGGGTCAGTCCAGGTTCCCCCCACTGTGACCCCCAAAGATGGGACATGGCTGTGGATTTATAACCACTAGGGATCCACTGGGCCTCTTTCTTAAGGAATAACTGTAATTCTGTAAAATCTCTGAATGCTCACTTGGGTAGATGAGTTCAGGTCTGGATGAGAAATGAATTTTCATGGAACACAAAAGCAGGTTTTTCTCCCAAAAGGAGACAAACCAAGTGGTTTTGAGCACCCACCCTGGCAGGGCCGCATTAATAATCTCACTGCTTGTTGTATTAGGGGGCTGGGCAGGAATGTACCCATCAGGGGGTGATTTGTTGGGGGGGATAAAGTAAAACAGCTTTAGTGACAGCACTCCTCCCTCTGGCAGAAGTGTCTCCCCTGACCCACAGCACAGATTCCCGTCTGCGGGGCAGGGCAGTACATTTGGACAAAGCCCAGTGGGAGAATCGCAGAATCACTGAATCAGTTAGGTTGGAAAAGAGCTCTGAAATCATGGAGTCCAACCTGTGACCCAACACCACCGTGTCAACCAGGCCATGGCACTCAGTGCCATGTCCAGTCTTTCCTTAAACACCTCCAGGGACAGTGACTCCACCACCTCCCTGGGCAGATCATTCCAATGTCTAATGACTTTTTCTGTGAAGAAATTCTTCCCTAATGTCCAACCTTAACCTCCCCTAGCGCATCTTAAGACCATGTCCTCTTTTCCTGTCACTATTTGCCTGGGAGAAAAGACCGACCCTCACCTGGCTGCAACCTCCTGTCAGGCAGCTGTAGAGAGAGAGAAAATCTCCCTGAGCCTCCTCTTCTCCAGGCTAAACACCCCCAGCTCCCTCAGCTGCTCCTCATCAGACTTGTGCTCCAGACCCTCTACCAGCTCCTTGCCCTTTTCTGGACCTGCTCCAGCACCTCAATGTCTTTCTTCTTGAGAGGGGCCCGGAACTGCACACAAGATTGGAGATGCCTCACCAGTGCTGAGCACAGGGGAAGAATCACTTCCCTGCTCCTGCTGGCCACATATTCCTGATACAAGCCAGGATGCCATTGGCCTCCTTGGCCAGCTGGGCACACCTGGCTCATGTTCAGTTACTGTCAACCAGCACTGCCAGATCCTTTCCCACTGGGCACCTTCCCAGCCGCTCTTCCTCCAGCCTGCTCCAGACCCTTCCCCAGCTTCGACGCACTTCTCTGGACCTGCTCCAGCACCTCAGTGTCCTCCCCGAACTGAACTGGGCACAGGACTGGGAGTATGGCCACACCAGTGCCAAACACAGGGCAAATCGGCCCCGCTGCCCCCACCGGGGCTGCCCCAAACCCCGTCCCGGGGGCGGGCGGGCAGAGCCCGGCGGGGGCGGGAGGAGGGAGGCGGGGCGAGCCGGGAAGCGAAAGTGCCGGGAAGGGGAAGTTCGGGGAGCGGCACGGCCATGGCCGAAGCCCAGGCGGAGCCCGGGCCCGGCTCCAGCCCCAGCCCCAGCCCCAGCCCCAGCCCCAGCCCCAGCTCCGTGCCGCTGGACCTGCACGCCGTGCCCCTGGTAGCGCTCAATTACGGCGTCCGCCGCCGCCTCGGGCTCTACCTCAACCCGCGGGCGGCCGTGGCCGCCGACTGGACGGCGCTGGCGGAGGAGCTGGGATGCAGCTTCCTGGAGATCCGGCGGCTAGAGGGGCTGCCCGACCCCACGGCCGCGCTGCTGGAGGAGTGGCCGGGGCGCTGCCCGGGCGGTGCCACCGTGGGGCAGCTCCTGGACGTGCTGCGGCGCTTGGGTCGCGACGATGTGCTGATGGACCTGTCCGGCAGCGTGGGTGAGGAGCCCGGGACGGGAGAGCGCCGGGGAGGGGACGGGGAGAGCGGGACAGCCCGGGACTGCCCCGGGAATCCCGGCGCTGGTGCGACAGTGGGACCGAGCCTGACCCCGGTGCTGCTTCCGTGATGCCTCGGAAGGAGGGGATGCTGCTCCTGTCGGTCTTTGCTGCTTCCGTCTGTCTTTGCTGTTCCTGTCGGTCTTTGCTGCTCTGTCCGGGGAGGTGATGTTAAGAAACTCAATTCACGCAATTTTAAAAGAAAAGGCCTTCCTAGACTGTGACAGGATCCTTGGTGTTTTCACGAGGTCCGCAGGGTTGCTCCGAGGGCTGGAGCACCTCGGCTGTGGAGACAGGCTGGGAGAGCTGGGGATGTTCAGCCCGGAGAGGACAAGGCTGCAGGGAGACCTTAGAGCCCCTTCCAGTGCCTAAAGGGGGCTTGTAGAAAAGAGGAGGAGAGAGTGACTTCCTGCATGGGTGGATAGTGATAGGATAAAGGGGAATAGTTTTAAACTAAGAGAGGAGAGATTTAGATTAGATATTAGGTTATTAGATTAGATATTATGAACAAATTCTTCCCTGTGGGTGGTGAGGCCCTGGCACAGGTTGCCCAGAGAAGCTGTGATGCCCCATCCCTGGAAGTGTTCAAGGCCACTTTGGATGGGACACTTTGGAAATGCAAAGTGACTTGAAGCCCCGTCTTATCCCAAACCTTCAGTAATAAAGTTTCTGTGTGTCAGAGGATGCTTTGGGCCAGGTCAGCCAGGAGACAGCTTGCACTGGCACCAGACAGTGTGAAAATTATAATGTGTGGCTGTAGTGTGATAGGAAGGTATTTGCTGGGGGAGATGAGGGATGTATGGAAGTGGATAATGTCGGGGGGAAAAAGTTTCCATGTAAACTGAAAACTTGGGGCAGGTCAGTGACAAGTATAAGGCCCTTGTGCTGTTTTGATGACCTTTTCTTTATAGGCTCTTCATACTTTTTGCGATCAGAGAAGTTTGGAAGGAAGCCAGCTGTTATCAGAAGGGGAATTTTTTTTGCCAAAGGATTTCCAAAGCCAGAGACTCCATTGAGAAGTCCTGTGTTGTACAATAGAACTTACTGGATTAGCGATGAGGAAGTAATAAATCTCACTTCCTGTTACTCATGGAGATAAAGGAAGATGTAGAAATCCAACACTGTAGAGAGCCCGACCAAGAAGTGTTGGAGGACTTCCCTTTGCTCCTACTTAAGAGCACAGTCTGAACACCAGGTTTGGGGAAAGACAAAACCATCACTGTGCTTCGTGATGCGCTGATCAGAGGTTCCTAACACATTAGGGGAGGCTTCCAGCTGTGCAAGAGAGCTGGGGCTTCACAAAAACATTGGGATCACCCAGGGTGGTTCTGGCCCTGAGCTCAGGATTTGGCCCACAGGAAGGAATTGTGGTGAATGGGCTTTGTCAGAGCTGGAATAGACTCCAGCAGAAGGAGTGTGAGGAAAGTCACAAGTTTTGCCCAGAGTTAGGTCACACTGATAAGAGGAGACAGATAAATTATTGGAGAAAAGACCCACTAAGGGCTGTTCAACACAAAAATACTGTCTCTGGCTCAGGAAATTCCTTGCCTCTAAATCATCCCAAAGATAGATTATAATAAATAGATTGTAGATTTTATCTAAAAGATAAATTATTTTTGGGAAGTATCTCTGTAGGCTTATTCTATTCTTATGTTCCCCCCTAGATATCTGGTTTTGTGCAGTGATTGATATAGGATGGTGCTAGGGGCAAATGGACCCTCAGCCTCACCAACTGGCTGTTTCTCTCTGCTATTATTTTTGGCTGAGGGCTGCAGTGAGGGCCTGTGACCTCGTGCTGGTGCTCAGAGCTCTTGCAGAAGTTGGAGGTATTTACTCATAAGAGGAAAGGAAATGGATGGTTTCATGCACTCTTGTGCACGGGATTTCCTGATGCCAGGGGCATCTTTGTGTACACACTTAGGACTCCTGCAGTGGGGTCCAGCTCAGGATCAGAAGACATCAGTGTCCCAGCAGCTCTGCCCTGACTGTGATCTTCCTCAGCAGATTATTTCGCTGTACAATCATCTTTAGGCGCCTGAAGCTCTTTGCTTTGATAGGTTTGTGCTCTTTCCTGCTGAAACTCAGTGATTTTTGTTTCTGGCCTGACCTATTATAAAAGTGCTGCTTTCCTGACTGACAGTTACTTGGTCTGTTTTCTCAGTCTTCTCTTCATGCTATTCATTTTGCTCTTTGGGTTTCATGTTTTTATTCTTTCTTTCCAGTACCTCAGGCTTTTCTTTGAGTGTTTGAGGAATGTAAAGCCTGGTTAGGTACTGGGTGGAGTGGGACAGCTTAGCTTGGAGCAGTTTTTTGCTACTTGGTTTTGTTGTTTAGCATCCTTTATTTTTACAGTCCCAAAGTCATCCCTGATTTTGTTGATCTGTACATTCAGGTGCTGTTTCCAGCTGGGGAACTGATCCATCCCAAATCAGTGAATGCCTTTCATCCCTACACCCTCATGGGAGCTCATGTAATGCCATAGGGCTCCCAGTTTGCACTCATAATAAACCCATGAGTGCTGAACCCACTGGCAAATTCAAACTGGCTTCAATCATGACTTACCTGGCACACCTCAGGCAGCTCGCAGAGGTGGGGCCTGAGTCTGAGTTTAGTGAGGGAAGAGTTGAAATCTGAACCTTCTGGCTGGTAAGGAATGTGAGTGGTTCTTCCCTCTTCCCCAGGACTGGGGAGGCAGGGGGGAGGAGGAAGGCAGATTGGGAATGCCTCAGCCTCAGGAAGAGCCCTGATCAGATCTGAGCCTTATTAGATTGGAGATAATCCAGTCACGAGATGCAAAGCTGAGATACAAACAGGGGATGGAGCCTCAGGATGGGCCTCCTGCAGACCCACTCATGCTGATCAGGGATTCTCTACTCTGCTGTTGCCCCACGAGCTCTGCAGCTGTGCCAGCCAAACCCTCTGAGTGATCAGGAGTTTCCTGATTAATACTTATTGAGCTTTTTGCTTTAATCTTAAGCAAAGGCAAAGGCTCTAGGGAGTTTTATCTTTTTCTTAATTCCTGGTTTCAAATCTCCTTTTACTTTCAGTTCTTCTGTAATTGCAGAGTAGAAGAGGCTGCAGGGTTTCTTTTTGCTTCTCCAAAGGTTTAACATTTAGGTTTATCATTTATTTTTAAACCAAGTTCTGTTCATAGTAGATCTGTGTCCATCACTGTCCTGACTGGGAAGTTCACAGCAGCAACTGTGACAGGACTTTGTCCTCCAGTTACTCTAGAGAGGGGTACACACCCACCCTGCCCTGGGTAAGAGGATCCCTTGTAGGTGTTGTACAACAGAAAAGCTGTTTTCAGGGGCTCCTTAAAATGTTGGTGTCCTCCTGTGTGTGGTGAGTGTAGATACTCACTGTCACCTGCAGTTGTCCCTGCTGACAAGGGCCAGGGGTGTGAATCAGCTCGTGTGTGCCTGCAGGGAGTTGCTAAGGTTGGAAAAGACCTCCCAGATGATTGAGTCCAACCATTAACCCAGCACTGCCAAGGCCACCTCTAAACCATGTCCCCACGTGCCACATCTACACTAGATACACTAGAACCAAGGGTAATAGGAGGAGATCGTTTTAAAACAAGTAAAAGGAAGTATTTCTTTAAACAGCAAGAGCCTGCTTCAGGAATTAATTGCTAGAGGAGGTAGTGGAGGCATCATCAAGAGGTTCAGAAAGGGGTAAGAGAAATTCTACGTACCAAAAAGCCAGAGAGGGGGTTTCCCTCTAATATCCCTGATCCATGAAATAGCAATTCCTGTTTTGATGAATGGCAGCAGTGTAAACCCACATCACCGGAGCCTCTTACCTTGGTTGTGTGTTTTTGCAGAGGAGGACTGTAGGAAGTACTTGCAGAGGAAGCAGGAACAGGCCAACCAGCCTCTTCAAGTGCCAGCAGTAGACAGCAGCGTGCCAAAGACCTCGGAACTGATGGGCATCACCATCAGGGACGATCCCTACGGTAAGTGCCCGTGGTTCCATCGCTGGAAGGCCTCATGCCTCGTGTTGGAATGGCCTTCAGCTGTAGCAGGTCCCCTTGAGAAGTGCAGAAAACCTGTTTGCTTTCATTCCTCCCACGGCTTTTAATAACCCAGGCTGGAATGCTTTGCCTGGTAGTCACGGGGCATTTTCATTTTTCCTGTTTCCTAAAGCAGAGAGGAAAAGCAGCCCTGGGGAATGCCATACCCAGGAACAGGCTGGCACAGAGCCACTGGACACATACAGGGAGGAGAATTCCCAAAACTACATCCCTTAGCCCAGCCTGGCACAGAGCTGAAAGCTCAGGGGGTTGGAGTCCAGGGGGAGGGACGTCAGGGCTGATTTCCCTGCTCTGCCTTTGGCAGGTGGAACCACCTTGAGTGAAAAGGAAGCGGGTTTGAAGTAGGGCTGGGTGTGAAGTGGGCAGAGAGAGGAAACAGTTCTCTCTGTGTGTGTTGCTGGGCTGTGTGTGCAGCTCTGCCTGGCCAGCCACGTGCATGTGCCACCACGTGCAGCCCTGCGTGTGCAGCCATGTGCGTGCACACGTGTGTTTTTGCCAGCCAGTCTGACCCCCTTTGGGGTGGGGACATCATTAACCCTCCCCAAATGTCCACAGAGCCACATGCTGGTGTTTGCACAGGGCAGCTTTGGCTGATGTGACCCCCAGGTTAACGCCGTGCCCCTCCAGCAGCACCCTCAGCTCGACTGACCTGGCAGACATTCCCCTTCTGCTTCACTGGATGCATCTTGTGCTGGATCTGCCTGCTGGGTTGATACTTTCCTCAGCAGCTTTTAGAGTCTCTGACCTATTTTTTCACTGTGCTAGGCTTTAACTGGCATAAAAAATTGAAAATATCTGTAGTGACATTGATATGGAAAAAAAAAAAACACAGTGGGAAGCTATCCAGCAGCATTAAGGCACTTAATTATGAGAGACATTGCCCTTAAAATGCAGCAGTTTAATATTTGGATAATTGCTAAATAAACAAGAGCTGCCAGCCATTAATGTAATTGGAAAACAGGCCCGTTTACTTAGGATACGACTTCAGGTACCCAGGTCTGACATCTTAGCCATAAAAGTGGCAGGTTCCAGATTTCAAGTTTGACCCCGTAGCTCCACGGACAGTGTGTGGCAGGACATTGCTGGATGAAGGGCCTGCAGGAAGGTTTTGGTTGGGAAGTTTGAATCTCTGTGAGCTGAACTGGAGAAGGAGGACCTGGAGCCACGAGGATGTTTTAGATGTGTGACTCCCAGTGAAATCCCAGAGCACTGGGGCTCTGAGTTGCATCCTCTGGGGTACTCTGCTCCCTCCAGCTCTTCACAGACTCTTTCCCCTTGACTCCCTGTGGCTGGATGTTATTGCCTCCACAGATTTAGCCTGTCTGCATCTCAGCTCCCCTTCCCTGAGCACTGCCAGCTGATGTGGGTGTATGTGAACAGCCTGGCTGGTGAAAGCAGTCAAGGCACAGGCGTGTGTTATCTCCTGCCAGCCCTGTTAGGGACAGGAGTCTGGGCTGAAGGGCAGCTGGTCTAATAAAATGTTAAATTTTCTTCACAACTTTGTCCAGAGCTTGTCCGTCAGAGCTCCTGATTCCGAGTCAAAGTCTGTGGGAGCTCATGAAAGCTCACTGGAGGAGTGAGCTTCATTTCCAGTAGGAGATGACAGCTACATTTTTAATGGTTTCAGGGAGCGGAACAGAGATATTTGATGCCTTCATCTGCTACTGTCAGAAAGACCTGCAGTTTGTCCAGGAGATGATCAGGGAGCTGGAGCAAACAGAGTTCAAACTGAAGCTCTGTGTATTTGATCGGGATGTCTTGCCAGGAACCTGTGTGTGGTCCATCAGTGGAGAACTTATCGAGAGGAGGTAAGTGAGCCGTGGCTCTTGGGGCCAGCTGAGTGTCATGGGACATTACAGTCAGTTTACCCTGATGTCTGCAGTGTGGTGCCAGTGAAACAGCACAAATCCACCAGAATGTCTTTATGGGGTTTGTTTTATGCTCTTGGCTCAAGACTGGAGCATTCCCCAACATGTTGATTCACTGCGTTCACGAGGGAGGTGCTGCTTAGTGATGCTGCTTATGTTTGATCACTTTTCTTGGCCTTATTTGTCATATATGGACAGAGGGTCACATAAAGGTTGCACAGACAATCTGGTCTTTGCTGTTTCCTCATTTTTTGGTATATGAGTGTTATCTTTAATCAGGTTTCTGTGTGTAACGTCGCTGTCTGTCTGTCAGTCGTTCCTGCTCTGCAGCTAATTCCTGCTGGGACACAGCTGTCAGGTCCTTCTCCACCAGAGCAATTCAGAGCAGTATGTGCTTCTATCCATGAGAATGAGAACCATCTCCTTTGACATTTTATCTTTTTTTCCCCCTGACTCCTCATCTCCAGGTGTCGGAGGATGGTGGTTGTCGTTTCAGACGATTACCTGGAAAGCGACGAATGTGATTTCCAGACCAAATTTGCTCTTAGTCTTTCCCCAGGTAAGATCTCACAAATACTCCCATTTACATTTTGCACATTATTATTTTCACTGCAGTGACATCTGAAGCATCTGAGGTCAGTGGGCTCTGTACCACTGGAACTGACTGGCTTCATAATCTGGTTGTGCTTCATAACCTGGGCTCGGTCCCTTGCCCTGCTGTTGACCTTCCACGTGACTGTGAGCGAGGAGCTGCAGTGCTCCAGCTGTCAGTGGGATAATGCTGCCTGCTCCAGAGATGTCAGAGCTGCACGTCAGCCTTGTTGAAGGGCTTTTGAGATCCATCCAGGGAAATTTGCTACTAAAGAAAAAAAGTATTACAGTAAATTTAGGGTGTGAGTAAATGCTGGAAATAGGGTGTCAGGTAATGGACATGCAGATTTCGAGGCCAGGCTGCATGGGGCTCTGAGCAACCTGGTCTAGTGGGAGGTATCCCTGGCCATGGCAAGGGGATGGGGTGGAATTATGTGATCTTTAAGCTCCTTTCCACCCAAACCACGATTGTATGACTTTACTTGTAGAGATCTTTGAGTATTGTGGATAGGTTAAATAAAATACTGAATGAATGTTCAATTTAGGTTGGAAAAATTTTTATGTATTTTGTTCTGAATTGAAAAGCCACCAATTTACCTCTGTCAGGTTTGTTCTGATTGCCCTTCTTTAACCACCAGTTATCCCTACACTTGTTTATGTTGCTGGGGAGCGAGTGCAGCCCAGCCTAATAGTATGGAGGATATCTAATATCAGGAGGAGTGTCTGCACCTAAAGTCTCTTTTCTAGATAAGGCATCTGACATGGCATTATAAATGACATGCCAGGGGTTAGACTGGAAGCCAGTGGCAGAGCTGGGAATTAGCTGCACCTTCCCTGACACAACAATTTCATATGATGGCAGTTAATCCACTGAACACCCCCAGCACGCTGCATCAGCCATCAAGATTTGTAGCAAAGTCCTTTTAGTTCTTCGCCAGTTTCTTGTGGGTATCACACCTTCCATTAGAACAGGAGAAGTTCCATCTGTATGGAATGAAGTTCCATCAGTGGAAATGTGTGTAAATACAGGCCTAGAGAACTCACAGATTCACCTGTTTGTGTGGGGGGTAACTAATGCACAGAAAGGTTTGGTGGCAGGTTCTGGGAGCTCCGTGGGTTACTCCAGCATCTGCTGCATTTAGAAAATCCCAGTTATTTGCCTTATCCAGGTCTCAGTGACATCAGTTGCACTGAGCAGCACAGTGCAGGTGGTGGCAGGAGTCTGTGGAGAACTGCAAGGTGAGGAGTTCCTCTGTACAAGAGCTGCTCCTTAAGCAGCAGCAGGCACAGGGAGAGGTTCTCATCTCATGGTGCCTCCAAAGCAGCAGTTCATGTTAGCAGGGGGATTCCTCGCAGCCCCTTGGCTGGGGAACATCTGCAACCTGAGCAAATCAGGATTTGAAACTTGCTCCCCAGGGTGAATGCTGATTGCAGTATAATGAGAGCAAATCATCAGGAGCAAGCCTGGATCTGGTGATGTGTGTGCCGTGGTGAGGAGGAAACGGATTTGGGTCCAGCTGTGGCTCTGTGTAACCGTTGCCTGTGTGACTTCTCTTCCAGGGGCTCGTAGCAAACGGCTGATCCCAGTCAAGTACAAATCCATGAAGAACGAGTTTCCAAGTATCCTACGGTTCATCACGATCTGTGATTACACCAACCCTTGCACCAAGAAATGGTTCTGGAAGAGACTGGCAAAATCCCTCATGTTGCCATAGGGCAAAGTCCCGAGAGCTGGGTGCTCTTGTAACCTGCCCTGGATGTGCCTTTGGACTGGGGGGTCGTTCACGCAGGGTCTTCCACCACTTCAGAACCTGGATACTTGCAATCTGTGCTCGGGAACAAAGAACTGGGAACAAAGAACTTCCTCTTGCACTTCTTCGTAGCTCTGAGGGCAGATGAAGCAACTGTGTGAGTGTCCTGGGTTAAGTCAGTGAGCAGCAGCATCCAGCATTTGTGCAGTCAGCACTGTCACTGAAAATACTGGAAATACACATTTAAAGACCAAGAGTCTGATACAGGAATGCTCTGTTGTAAGCATTAGCAAGGCCTCAGTGCCTCAAACTGCAGGCTTTGTCAAGCAAGCATTTCCCATTGTTTTAAAAGCTACATTAACATCTGGGGTTGGTGGGATTGTACCATGTTGGTTCGTGTCTGTCTCTGTTCAGGTCACATTTAATTCAGGGATTTTATACCAGCATTTAATATTCCTGGATATTATTAAATGTTTACATTAGAGCTTTCAGTCTTAAAATACATATTTTCAGTGACAGCCCTTACTACACAAAGCAGGGGCTGCTGTTGCTCATTGACTTGAGCAGGAACCAAGCTGTGCACCTCAGTGGGTCCAGATCTTAAATTCTTTCGCCTTTAAAAGCCTTCCAAAACCCAGCAGCTTTTGGGATGCCTCAAAGGCACAGGGATAAATATTGAATAGTGTATTAAACTCAAAATTGGGCTGCTTAAAATATAAAGGCAAATGTTACATTAATAGGAAAGAGCCTGTTTTAATTAACTGCCACAATAATTACTGTATTTCTGTGACTAAGGCTTGGAGCAATGTTGAGACTGCTCTTCTTGTTAGACTTGGCCTTGAATCCTACACAATGACCAGCAGATCTCATCAGTGCTCCGGGGTGGGGGTCAGGAGTTCTGCCCAAGGGAGTGTTTTAAAGCCACCCTGTATTAAACAGATTTACAGTAAATATTTACTTTTTAAATTGGGGAAGAGAGGAATTTTGCTTATGTATCTGCAGTTGCTTGAACTCTGCCCCTTTGTTCATTACTTCAGCCACTGACTCATGTTGATTTTACAGCTTAATGTTTTACTAGTTTACATTTTTAAGGTTACATCTGAATGTAATTTTTAGGTTTGTTTTTTTTTTTTTTAATTTTAGATTTGTTTTAAAGCATTACCAGGGCTGAGGAACAGAGAGAAATGTGCCCCTGCCTCTCCCTCAGCCAGTGAGGGAGATGGTCAGTGAATGATCCTTTAACCGGGGTTCCTCCTGGCTGACAGCAGCAGCCCCTGCCCTGAGCACAGGGTAGCTCCTTCACACTCATCATGTTGGCATCAGGAGCCATTTTTAGATAAAACCACGAGCTGGATGTATTTTCTCACAAAAACAACCGCTGCCATTGTGCCAAGGTGACATTTGCACCTTTCTGCCTTGCTAGAACAAGTGAGACGTCTTCGGGCACTGGAGGAGGAAAGTTAAGCTGATGTGGGGGCTCTAAATAGTTTGCCTTCATGTCCCATTGCCCTCCGGCCTCTCCTGCAGAAGTGGAGACAGCTGCTTGCCCTCGGGCTTCCTGCATAATGGTTAAATGTTAATTGGAGGAGAGTTTCAGGAGGCTGCTTGATCCCCGGGCGCTCCTGGGGGGCTCGGTGAATTCTCGCACTCTGGAGTGCCTATAAACGTCAATTATGGGTCATTACTCGCAGGACCAAAGCAGATCCTGCTTGCCCGGAGAGCTGAAAGGGCTCTGGCGGCTGTTTTGGGGAGGCAGAGGAGCTGTGGACGCTAGAGGGAGGCCATGGCCCGTGCTGGCTCCCCGAGAGGGATCCGCGGGATGGGACTGGGGAGATCCTGCCAGGATGGGCCAGCTGGGCACCGACCCCTTGTCCAGGATGGAGAAAACAGGAGTGGGTTCTCTTCCCCTGCCCCTTGCACCCTCCTCTGGGGAGGCTGTACCAAAACCAGCGAGAATTCTGGCAGCTTGAACTTCGTGTGGTGTCTCCTGCCTGAGTCCTGATGGGCGGCTTCGGAGTTGGGAGTGTTCCAAATGAGTGAAAAATCACGGCAGGAAAAATAATGATGTTTGTAATACATGATTCTGTGATCGTCCAAAAGGGAAAATGATGGTTCTGGAAGATAAAGGAAAAAAAAAAAAAAGCTCAATTTCTAAACCCTCTGAATTCCAGTAGGTAAATGCCATATTCCAGTTAATGGTGAAAGATGTTGGGATCCTGTTACCACCCTACTCATGGTGCCCTGGCCCTTTTTGCTGCCTGGCTCAGACACCAGATAAGTCTTATTGCTGTGGGACTGTTGCTTTATTTCAGTCAGTTAAAATTTGTCTTATAGGCTAAAATAATCATTTTGGAGTAAGGTAAGGTAACAGCCCTAAAACATAAAATATGCTTTAAATATGCATCCTCTTATATGTAAACCCTAGAGTTTATGCACTTCTGACACTTTCATATCATGATAACTTCCAGTGTGACATGAATGATACAAAATGTAGATATTGTGTCAATTGGGGTTCTCCTTCCCTCTTTCACGCTCAGTGGAAGGTCAAAATTTTTGAATGCCTTTAAGAAAGGGATTTACAAAGTTGTGATGTTACTTTTTTTTCTGCTTTGTCTCTGTCCCCCACTGAAATTGTCCTACTTGGATCTGCTAGTACCAAATCATTTATTTTTATATACAGACTTATATATTTATATTACTCTCTACTCTGATACAAATCTGTGGCAAAGCATCCGTGTTTACAGCCATTCTGAAAATAGTCAATGATTCTGTGGGTTTTCTCCTCAAAGGAACAAACTTTTGCTATTTGTGAAAACATTTTAAAATAAAGAATGAAAACCCAGCGGGCTGAATCTTCTTCTTGGGCATCAGAGAATAAAACTAGGTCTCGAAATGAAGTGTAAGTGAGGAATGATCCGGGATAGTTCTGGTTTGGTTTTTTTTTGTGTCTTGGCTATATAACTTCCACTTTGGCTAAATAACTCCCTTCATAACAGGGAGGTTTTTGGCTGTGCTGGGACAGGGAGAGGCAGAGTTGTGTCATGCCAGGATGAAAATTATCAAGGAATTGTACTTTGGACACGTGTGGTTCCTCTCCAGGCCGCGTTTCTGGCTTTGTGGTCTGTCTCTGTCACTGCCCTGGATTTGCTTCAGGTCTGGTACCCAGGAGGCTGGAGGGGATGGAGCCAGGATTCCCCTGGGCTGCTGGGCCATTAACTCCTGCTCTGCACCCTTCCTGGAGGCCCTGGCAGGGATATATTGCAGTGCAGGGATCTGGGGGATCCTGCCAGCTTTATTTCCTCTGGCTCGGAGTCAGTCCAAGCCAGGGAAATAACTTACAAACCCAGCAGCTGTCGGGCCAAGGCCCTGCCACTGGAAAAGACCATGGATCACTGAACCACGGAAGTGTTGGTTGGAAGGAATTCCTGGAGGTCAGGGATGAGCTGCCCTTCCCAACAGGAGGGGCCACATGCTAATCCACTTGCAGGACCATGTTCCCTATAAAGCACATGAAGTCGTGTCTCTGCTATGGCTGCTATGAGGGAACATATGGACAGCGATATGGAAACCATCCCTGGATGTGTTCTACACAGAAACTGCTGGCAGGAGCAGCCTGCCAGGAGAATCCCCCTCCTGGAAATGCTGGCATCCCATCAGTTCCAGAGTGGCTTTACACCACTGCCCTGTTCTGTTCAGAGCACTGAATGATTCCTGCCCATATTTGAGCACGAGCGCAGCTCTGAGTCAGGTGGGGTTAAGGGGTCCTGCTGCAGCAGCTCTTTTCCAGCTGTCATTCCTCTTGTGCCAAAGAAATATTCCCAGTCCTCTGTTTCACTCTGATGCAGGAAGGTTGGTGCCATTTCCTCATTTACTGGAGGACAGTGTTCACCTGGTGAAACTCAGTAACCACTGCAGAGTCTTCTCAGCCCCAGGGATGCAGATAAGAGGTCAAGCATTGACCTCAAAGGATCCAATTCTGTCCTTCATTAACACTGACGTGAAAACAGTTGTGTTACCATGATGGAGGCACTGCTTGGTCCACAGGGCACATTTACAGGAATAAAATTAGCATAGGGAAGAAAGTGTAATTGTGCACAAAAAATGGCTGAGAAAATGTTGTTTGAGCATCCTGGAAACATATTTTAACAAGGCAATAAAAAACAAACCCCAGAAGGTTCACACTGCTGGGAAACACACTCATAGAGCTTATTAAAGAGCATCTCTCAGACCATTTGGGGCTTTACGACACGTACTGTGTACAAATATTTTGCTAAAGTTAATTTTCTCTAGGTGTTACAAGCATTTTTGAATCCCCACTAGAATTTTGAGATGAATTTGAACCTAACTCAACTTCTTGATCAGCACTATCAAGCCCAGCCCTGGAAAATTTGTTTATTTTCTAGCAAAACCTGCAGTCATGGCACTGAATATTGTTGTATTCGCTCTGGGGCTGTGCTGCTCTGTGAAAAGGTTAATTAACCGAAGGTGTGTTTAAGTCTTAAGCTGTTCCAAAGTCTGATTTACAAACAATGCATTTTCTGTTCCATAGCAGAGCCTGGCTTTAGCAGTGCCTTTCCCTCCTCCCATTCCTGCTGATAAAGCCACTCATGCCATGGCAGAGGTTGGGGTTGTCCATGCCCTTTAATCTCAGCTGGATAAGATGGTTTCCACAAAGGGATGGGATGCATCTGCAGTTCAAAGCATGGAGGTTTCAGCAGCTGCAGATAGATTTTCTTCTGCCTGGCAGCCAGTGGAGGGGTTTTGATTCCCATTTCCCCAATTCCTAGTCTTGCTTAGGTTGGGTTTCGGTGAGGCTGGACTGGAAGGAGAGAATGAACATTTCCGCCTTGGCCATGAAACACTTAACCAAGTCTCTCTACAAAAGGTTGCTTGGAAATTTTTCTTTCTCCTGGAAATTTTTCCTCCTCCTACCTGGCCTTCCCACCACCCTCCAGAATGGGACAGTGCAGAGTGTCTGGGGCTGAGCCCAAGGACTCCATGGCTGTTCCATCCTGTGCTTTCAAGCCTCCCCTTCCCAGCAAATGCAGGGAACCCCAGTGAGGAGGCGGTGGCAGAGGGCTGGTAGCACAGAGGAACATGCCAGGGATTCCTCAACAGCCAAGCATTCAAATTCTCCCTGGACTGGACAGATTTTGTAGAGCTCTCAGCCCTTCTGTGCATTCCCAGAGGGAAAGAGCCAAGCAGTGTGCCTGGCTGGGAACCAGCCTCAGGGAAAGGAGCAGTGGCTCCCAAGGGAATGGCTGCTCCTTCAGCTGTGCTGAGGGAACAGGAGGGCTCTGGGGAAGAGGCAGAGGGTGACACGGTGCAGGACCAGGAGGAGGAGAACCCTTGCTCCAAGCCCAGGGAGAATGTGCTGTCTCCACACTACCAGTCTTCCCTGTTTTGTCAATGAAATCAAAGTCATGAGGTGACAAAATGGGTCTTCATCCACCATTTAGGATGCCACAATTAGGAACTCAAGGGCAATATGTTCAGGCAAATGTGGGGTAGTTAGGATGAAGTGAACTTTTCACAAAGTTTTTGCAGCATTTTTCTGGCTCTGATCTTCAGCTGTGTTTGCCTTCTGTCCATGTCAGCAGAATGAGATGTATGAGCTGTGAGTCCTGAGGTGCTTAACTGCTCATGTGCCAGTCCACAGGCTGTTCCCTCAGAAAATAAATACCACTCAAGGAGGGAAAAACTGGGAAAGGGAACCTGGAGGTCCACGTGCCATTCCCTGTCCCACTGAATCCATGGCAGACCCTTTACAGCAATATTTTCAAAAGTATTCAGAAATCTGAGTGACTGATTTAAAACTACTGAATCATGAAAGATTTAGTGTTTGATTTTTGGCAGTGCTTGACAGAGACACCCCCCAAGTGAAATATTCAGGGATGTGGGATATAAAGTGCTTTGAGATGAGGAATAAAATGGACATTGGCCTTAAAATGTCAGTGTCTCAGCACCTCTAAAACCTTGCACAGGTATGTAAAGACCATAATTTATCAATGTTAGTAAAGGGCTTTTGAGATATTTAGAAAGGCAAAGAAGAGAACCATCACATTTTTTACTTTAAAGCTACTTAGTCTTAATATTCCCTGGTTTTCCTAACAGTTATTCCTTATCCTCCTTGGTGCCTTCACCTCTCCTGGCACTGCACCTGGCATCTGCTCAGCTGTGTTAAGGAGCAGCAGGAGAAGCTTTTCAGGTTTTCTCTGGGAATCTCGCCTCATCAGCATGCTGCTCCCGGCAGACGGGCTCCTCTTCAGCTCCAAGACATGCATATTGATCAGTCATTTCCCTTTGTTACCTTGCATCCTGCCATCGATTTTAATTGTTCCCTACTGAAGAAGAGGAAGCATTCAGCACACGTGCAATTGCCAGCGATGGAATTTTGCTCTCCGCCCCTTTTGCCAGAGGGTGCCCCCCCTCTAAGCCCTTTGGAGCTGCGGGTCTCTGTCTCTCTCTCAGCCAGCAGCAATCTGCACAAATTATGCAGCAGTCAATTTTTGTCTATTAAATCAATTTCTGGTTCTCTGTGACAGCTTTCCCTTGCTGCATGGTTTCACACTTCAGTTTGTGAGGTGCCATGTGGTTTTGGTTTTTTTTCCTTTTTCAGAGGGGTGGTAGTGATAATCCATTTGCAGACACCTTACTCATTTAAGTTCCCCTTTCCTGCTGCTCTCCTCAAGGGACTTGTACAATTTCAAGTGACTCTTAGGAAATCTCTCCTGGCTCCTCATCAGCCCACAGGGCTGATCCTGGGCTGTTCCCTGGAGCTTCCTCTGCTGCTGCTTCTCCAAGACAAAGCTGTAGCTTGGTCCTGTACCTAATAAAGAGATGAATCTTCCCGTCCCCATGGTGCAAAATACCAAAGCTGGGAGCTGCTGCGATTCATTAATTCCTCTCTTTCTTCCTTCCAAAATATCTTCTTAGATTGTTCCCATCTTTTAAAAACATTCCTGCACTCTCAGAGGGCTTTCATTACAAATATTTCCTGAAGGCTTTGTATGGAAGGGCCTTGGTCCCCTCCAACTGTCTCTCTGATTCTAGGTTTTCCTTTAGATACACAAAAAGAATCCTATTTTTAGCAGCCAGCAGTCAATGGCACAGGAATTCATGAGTAGGGAGGAAAGGATGTGAACTATCCAAATAGATTTTTTTTCAAATGAGATCTCTTTACATTCCTATCACCACAGTAATAAGCCATGAGTCACTGTTACACTGAACTATTAGACTATTATTGTAAACTCATGTCATTAGAATCTGCTAATGTGAACCACAAACCTTGCCTGGCCTCTGCTTCTCTGGGTTCAAGAAGATATTGGCCATTATAAGGATAAGAACAATATTCCCTCACAAATTTTGTTCCCAGATGACAAGAATTGAATGAAATCTTATCCAACCCTATCTTTCTATTCCTAGGGTTTCTCTTCTCACTGCCTTTTAAGAGAATTCCTCTTGCTCCATTGTAACGTGACAAAAGATGTTTTGTTTTATTTTATTTCTTCAGTTTGCCAGCTGTAAATGGGGTCCAAGCACTCCCAGCTGACAGAGTATCCATGCTGTGCTGCACACCTGGGAGCAGCAGTGTCTCCTCCAAAAACTGCTTTCTGTGCTCAGTCTTGCCATGGCCAATCCTCAGAAGGAGATTGGAGTATCCAGGGACTTCTCTGCTGCAACAGCAAGTGGCAAGGAGGGGATATTCTCTAAGATCTCTGTCAGGGGTTATGTCCAGACCTGTCAAAATGGCTTTAAATATACAGGCAAAGCTTTAAATCATAGAACCAGCAGTCCCTCGACCACCCCAATCAGCTGCAGAAGAGTCAGCCCAGTGGATTATCCACTTGTCCAGCAGGCTCTGGATGCTTTCATCAGGCATATTTTGCACTTTCAACAACGAGGGGAAAAGCTCTAAAATATGTTCTCATTCCCTGTCCTGCTCAGCTGCTTAGAAAGTGGTTTATGATGGAGATTTACCCTCCACAGAAGAGGCCAGTGGGAAAACCTTTCTGTCCTCAGGAGCTGTGACATTCCCAGGGCAAAAAGAGGCACAAGCATGTGAAGTGTCTTTCATTGGCTTCTGTAAAGACAAGGAGCTATGAAGAAAGCATTAGTATAAACCAGAGCAGAAGGCTGATTATTAAGCTGTAGTTCAGGTATGTGATAATCAAGATATTGTTAAAATTATTTCTCAAGCCTAGCATCAATTTTATGTTATATTTGAAGGAGGCAGCGAAGCTTTAATTTGTTACAGAGAGGGTTAACTGGCTTTCATTTTATATACAACAAAATCATAAACTGATGAGAAAAGAGTAAGAAGAAAAACTTGTCTTGGTCAAAAACTCTTCACTTGTTTCCTGGAGCTTAAAATCTGGGTGATATTTTCAGTGGAGGAAGTAAGAGAACAGCACAGAGCTCCTGTTGAGAGGCAGGGTGATGGGATGGGAAGTGTGTTTGCAGAGCGAAAGGTGGTTTCAGTAAACACCCTGTGAAAACCAGAATTCACCTGTTAAAACCGGGCCTTCAGCTACTTGACTTTAAAGTGACCTCAGAGCTGAATTTAAAATGACTTAGCACACCTAGGCTCAGGGAAGGGGTGGAGATACAGAGTAGCACACGGGATCCCTCAGGAAGGTGTGGTTTAGACTGGCATTTGGCTTGTGTTTTGAAAACAACTACTGTAAAGATCTTGCTGTAGTTGGAGGGTTTTAAAGCACTGCTCCTTCCTCTGCTGCAGGGTCCTCGCTTAATTTCTCCAAACCCAAAGCAAATCTGCCAAGGAGAAACCTCTGGAGAACAAGTGCAGTGCCTGCCTTGGTTGACCGGAGAGGAAACTGCCTTGTACTCTGTGAAATAATCAGCTGCTGTTTGATAGAGTAAGGTCCCCTCAATAAACCTGGAAGTGTTTCCATGAAGAAAGAACAGCGGGCGGATTTTGCAGCGGAACAAGGTCAGGCATTCTGCTCGCCGCCACGCGCTTGCCCGGCTCCGAGGGCAATAAAATGGGCATTGTTGGGCTCCCCTCAAGCCAGGCCCGTGCCAGGCAGTTCCACAGGCACATTAACTGCCCTTGTTTGCTCCAGCCGTGGGAGCCAATGCACAGGCACTCACAGACAGAGGTCTGCGATGCCTTACAGAGCCTTTAACCAACAAGTGCTGCGGCCACGAACAGCACCGAGCTGTGACAGCAAATGTCTCTGCATGGCCGTGCTGGAAGAGCAACTTCAACCCTAACAAGAAGAAAACGACATATCTGAGAGGCTACTCAACTAGATAGATGAAATCTGCAGGGCCTGGAGACACAAACTGGAGGTTAAACTAGTTTTTTACAACCCGAGGGTGAATGAAGTTAGTTTATGATTGTCTTGTGATAATGGTCATAGAATCATGAAAATCATGAAAAAGTTTGAGTTGGAAAGGACCTTTAAAGGCCATCTAGTCCAACCCCCCTGCAGTGAACAGGGATATCTTCCACAAGACCGGGCTGCTCAGAGCCCTGTCCAACTGGGCCCTGAATGTTTCCAGGGGTGGGGCATCTACCACATTTCTGGGAAACCTGTGCCAGTGCTTCACCACCTTAATTACAAAGAACTTCTTTCTTATATCTAATTTAATTGACTGTCCCTCAGATTAAAGCCATTCCCCTCGTCCTATTGCAAGAGTCCGTCCTAAAATTTTGTTCCATTTTTCTTACAGGCCCTCTTTAAATACTGGAAGGGGCTCTAAGGTTTTCCTGGAGCCTTCTCTTCTCCAGCCTGAACACCCCCAGCTCTCCCAGCCTGTCTCCAGAGCAGAGGGGCTCCAGCCCTTGGAGCATTTTCAGGGCTTCCTCTGGACTCACTCCAACAGGTCCATGTCCATCCTGTGCCGAGGACCCCAGAGCTGGAGGCAGCACTGCAGGTGGAGTCTGACAAGAGAGGAGTAGAGGGGCAGATTCACCCCCCTCAACCTGCTGATAAAACTCATCAACAATCAAGGAACCCTTTGCAGGTAGTAAAGGCAGTAATGTCTGAGTGCTGAGTCTCACAGTCACCAATCTGTGCACTGAACATCAGCTTTACGACAGCCAAGATTCCATGGACGGAAAAACCAGGCAAAGAGCTGCACAGTGCCAGTAAGTTTCGTTGGAACAATAAGTAATTGGCCCAGAAAGGCAGGAAACCATGTGCCTTACGAGAAGGGGAGCATTTTGTGTGAGAGCATGTGCCGTGTGCCTGGTGTGCCAAGGCCATTCACAGTGGAACACGAGCCCCAGGACATCAGTGAAAAGCAGGAGTGAGGAGAAAGCCTCTACTCTGCAGCCCAGTCCATGGAAGAAGGGCACTGCCTCTTTTACTGGAAGTCAAAAAAATCAGGAAACCCAGCTCTGAGATTTTTTTTTTTCTCAGGCTCCAGCCTTTCCACCTGAAAGACGTCTGGAGTTTTTCCACTTCTTGGTCTCCCCTAAAGCCCAGTCCAGGGAGGAGGTGGATACACCAGGAAACTGCTTTTCCACTTGAGATTTCAACTAAAATTTCTTGTTATTCCAACAGAGCACTTGATTCAGCAGCACCACTTCACGGGCTCTTTTATAAATAGAGGCATTGCCTCTGCCCTGAGGAGCTCACAGCCTACACAAGGCAGGCAAAATAAAGCGGATCGGGAAAAGTAGGATGAGCAGAAACGATGAAAGAGGAGAAGGTGCTGCTTGGAGGCCTGAAGTTGGCTAAGGAATAAAAGCTCTGTGGAATCCAGCTCCATTTTTTCATCCGTCATCAGACTCAGGTTGGAATAACCTGCTGAATGAATGAATGAATGAATGAAACAGCAACCCCTGACTTTTGAGGGACTAAAAATGCTGAGTTCATTTAAAAAATAATACAAAATTTATGGGAGCTGGAGTCTGTGCGAATGAGAGATTTGGGTTAAAAATGTGGAAATGCATTTTTCATTGCAGAGCTGGAAAACTAAAATGCAGCACTCAACTCTCAGTGCAAGTGAGGCCACTGGTGGTCTTGTCAGTGCACATTTTAAATTTTAATTCCAATCAAAGTCTGGAGTAATTCTTAAAGAACAAGGTTCATTGTGGACATAATCCTGCCACAGTGGTCTAAAGAAACAGAGTTTTGGCATTGCCTACAGGCCGAGGATTCTCAGCCCAAAATCAGAGAATCCAAAAGATGGTTCTTAATTTAAAACCACTGTGGTAAAATTAACCTTATAAGTGTCTTTTTGTTGTTCATGCCTGGCTCAGATCCATTTCTAACATGCTGTTAGCTATCAGAAATACGACACTGGCTACCCGAGTGCGTGCTCTGGGGTAAAAGCTGTTTTTAATTGCTATGTAAACTCCTTTTATAACATGGTTATAAGATCACAGAGACAGTTCTGAGCAGTAATTAAAGCATATTTAGCAAATACTAAAAATTGCTCAGCAGGGGAATGTTTAACGCAGACAAGCAGGAAAACAAACAGGTTTTCAGTTGGAATTGCCTTATGACAGAGTTGTGGAGTGCCTGCACAGCAGCCAGTGAGATGGGGCTGTGGGGCTTCTGTAGGACACAAAAAAAAGGGTATGGGAATGAGTTATGTCCTGCATTAGTGCACAAGTGAAAACGCTGTGGTCAGACCATGCCTTTGGCACTGGCCCTCCACAAAGCCTGGTTCACCAGAGGCATCTCAGGAATTTGTCCTAATAGGCTAAAAATACATGTAACTGATGTTCTTTGACTCGCAGAAGTGCCTGACATCGAGCCACACAGGAAGAACGGTGACCAACAGAGAAGAATGAAATCTGATACTGAGATTCCCAGTCTGTTCTCCTGATGGTTATTGTGGAGCCCGGCGACAGTGACATACTCTTTTATCTCTTTTTATGTTGGGGGAAAAAGATAGATACTCAACCTGCAAACATTTTAAATGTATATATGTATATATGTAAGTATATATATATATTTAAGTAAATATAGATATGTATAGACCCCCCCACACACACATCAGCCTTTGTGGGTCCATGGTGCCACTCAGCCTCGTATTCCTCACTCTTTTAATCCCCGTTTGTTCTCCACGGTGACCACCAGATGTACTCTTGAATGCATCCAGACTACAAAGGTCCAGCTACAGAGCCACGAAACCAAAGGATGAGGGTGCTGGACATCCCCACGAGGGTGCAGGGACACATCCCGCGAACGCTGGAATTGCAGCGTGGAGCAGGCAGAAGGATACACTGGAGAATAGAAAAAGATACTGTCCTCCTTCTCGGAGGCAGCGAGAAGCGCAAACCTCCTGATCCGCCACACCCCGGGGACTATTTTTAAACACGGAATGCGCGCTTGGGCCCCGCTCCACACCCGCCCTCGAGCTCTGGATCCCCTCAGGGCAGGATCGGGCCCGAGCCCGACGCGAGGCCCCGCGGGCACAGGGACCCTGGAGACGGGCAGCGCTTGATTGACAGCCGCTCCACCAATAGAAGCGGCGGATCCGGCAGGCGGCAGCCAATCACCGCCCGCAGTGCGCCTTAAACCGCCAGCTCCTCCCGCCCCGCGCCTGAGGGAGGGGCTGCTGCGCGCCGCCGCCATCTTGTGTGTGGCATCCCCGCCCTTCCCGTCCTTAAGGACTCCTCCTCCGCCCTGCGCTTTCCTTACCTCCCTTTCCTCTCACTCGCCCGTCCCCCCGAGGGCGGTGGCGGCGAACCGAGCGAACCGTGGCGTGGCCGCGGTCGTGGCGGCGGGCGGGATGGTCGCTGAGCCACGCTCAAGATGGCGGCGGGCGTCGCCCCGTCCGCGGCGGGCGGGGCGCGCGCGGGTGACGCGCGGCGCTCCGGGCATGGGCAGGTGGAGGCGGCGGCGGCGGCCGGAGTCGGGCCGGCGGTAGCGGCGGGAGAGGAGGAGGAGGAGGAGGAGGGGGCTCGGCCGGACTTCGGCCGGGGTTCGGGGGGCGCAGCTGGGGCACCCGCGGCGCCTCCTCTCCGCTCCCTCGCCCCCTCGGGGTCGCTCCCCTTCGCGGCGTGGAGGGCGGCGGGCGCGGCGCGGCCATGGCCGAGGAGCCCAGCGCGCTGCCCTGGTCCATCAATAAAGATGACTATGAGCTGCAGGAGGTCATCGGTGAGCGGCCGGGGGGGAAGGAGGGGGGGTGAGAGGGGGTGCGCGCAGCCCCTCGCTGAGGGGAGGAGATGTGCAGGTCTCCGCGGAGGGAAGGGGGGGTGGCGGTCAGACCCCCCTGAGCTCGAAGGGATCCTGTCACACACCCCGCGCTGAGGAGTGGGGCTGGGCGATCCTCCTCCTCAGCTGTGAGATGGGATGTGTGTGTGGGGAGGGTGTCTGTCTCCCCTGTCCCGAGAGGTCTGGGGGACCCCTGTGCTGAGGGCGGGGTCCTGTCACACACTCCCCGCCGAGGAGTGTGACTGTGACACCCCCGCCACCCCTCAGCCAGGGTGTGAGGGGTCTGACCCCCCGCCCTGAGGGCTGTAAAGGTCTGGGGGACCCCTCAGCTCAGGGGGGCCCTTGTCGCGTACCCCAACAAGGAGCGGGACTGTGTGACCCCCTCCCTTCAGCCTCGGGAGGGTGTGAGAGGCTCTGTCCCCCCTGCCCTGAGGGGTGTGAGGGTCTGGGGGTCCCCTCTGCTGCCCTTCCTGACGTGTGTGAGGGACCCTCGCCGGAGAACGTGGGGCTGCCCCGTCCCGAGCAGAGGGTTGGGGTGGTCGCGGGGTCCCCCCACACCGTCAGGGTGTTAATCCCTGCTCCCTGCCCGCCCCTCCGGGCAGGGTCTGTGGATCATCCTGCCGGGGGAGCGGGGCAGGGTCCGTGCTGGGAGGGGGGCTCTGCTCCCCACCACGGTGTGGTTCGGGGTGTGCTGGGTGTGAGGGGGTCAGCAAGGAGGGAACTCCGCGGCTTGGCTCGATCACCCCCGATCGTTTTGGAGCGGTCACGCCGCTCTCAGCACTTTTGGAGCCCCGCGTTGCTCTGCGTGGAGGTCCCTGCGTGGAGGGTTTGGTAGAGCCGCCGAACGAGCCTTTTATCCAGGGATTTTGCTGCTGCTGTGCGTTTTCATTCATTGTCCTCACAGCTCGAGGCCCCAGCCCTTGCTCTCTCCATTAAATGATTTTTTTTTTTTTTTTGCCTCCTTCCTCACTCTCTCTTGACTTTAAACTGCCCAGTTACCAAAGGCCTCCTGCTGTACTGATTTATTGGCTGTCTCGACCATTTCGTTGGGGTGTGTTTGAGGGATATATTGCTCTGGGGCGAGTGTGTGACACATCAGAGGTGGTGCCACAGGTGACTCTAAGGTCAGTGCCTCCCGTCTCGCTTTCCAGAGGCACAGAATAAAGCAGGAGGTGGCAGGGCAGGCTCCTGGCCAAAGGCTTTTAGGAAGGAGGTTAATTTTTGGAGTAATCTCTCTAAGAGTGCTTTTATTTGAAGTTTCTAAATGACGTAGGGCTGTCATGCCCAGGCTTTCCATCTCTGCCTCGTGGGGAGGCTTGTTTTCTGTTAAGGAAGGTGGGAGAGTTTGTGAGAATGCTGTTTTAAGAGATTAAATACTTGGCATTGTTTAAAAGTAGGAAGGAACTAAAGCTGTGGAGGGGGGGAAATCCTTCTGGAAATCCCTGTTGCTCCGTGGGATCAGGCTTTGTCCTCTCCCTTTGCTTAGAGGGAGCAGCAGTGCTTTAGGAAAGAGACAAACACTGTAAGGACAGGGAAGGTGTAATCCTGTTGACCAACCCTTTAAACCTTCCCTGGAAAACGTGCCCTGGGGAGGAAGATGTTTGGCCTCCTCGAGGAGCAGGAGATGCAGGTGTGGGGAGGAAAGGGCAGAACATGCCACCCATTCACCCATTTCCTGGGGAAAGAGAACTGGATTTGTCTGTGTAGGAAATACTTCCTTTTCTTTGGAGAGCCTGCAAAGGGATGCTGCGGTGGCACAAAGCGAGGATTTGGACCTGAGCATTCAAGGATAGGGAGCAAATGGACAATCTGCCCCTTTGTAGCTGGGGAGCAGGGTGGGATGGGAACAAAAGGGAAGGTAAATACACTTCTGCTCTTGGGAGAACTTGCTGTTGGAGACACGTCCCACTTCAGAGTATTAGGAGGAGCACAGAGATGTGTTGTCTCACATTAACTGACAGAACTTTGGGAGGAATCAGTAAAAAGTACTTAATTTCTTCCCTATCTTTTCCCTGTCCTTCTGCAAACCGAGTTTCTGGATGTCTCCTGCTCGCTGAGGGGTTGTGTTGGCATCCTGGCGTGTGATGGAGTGTACACTGAGATGTGTATATTGCAAACATATGGTTTCTCTTTTTAACTTCCCCGTCCCCCGCCCCCCCTTTACTCATTTCAAACACTGGTGTGTCTGCCAGCGGCCTGGATGGAGATGTGACGCAAGTTTCCTAGCACGTATATGATTTGTGGGACAAAATGTCACTGTGTTAACTGAGCTGGACTGCCTTGCCTCCTGCTTCATGTCTCCTGTAAACCTCAAGGGGTTTTTGGTGGGTTGTGTTTTTTTTTTGTTTTTTTTTTAGCTCTCTTTACTAACTAAGAGCTGTAAAGGTCTTTCAGCACAGAACAAAGAGGCGTCCTGGTGTGGAAAGAGATGAACCTTGCACTGGTGCTTTTAAAGGATTTAACTTGTTTCCTGATGAAAAAAAAAAAATTACTCTTAAAATTTAGAGTAAATTTTGAGATTACCAGCTCAGCTGTTTTTCCACGTCGGAATTAAGGAAATCCATGTGTAGTCTAATTCCTTCATTTGTGCTGGTTTTGCCTGAAAATAGCCATAAATGGCTTTTATTGGATGTGGATGGTTCCGTACCATTTTGGTGCAGGAACTGAAAGTGCAAGTTTTCTACCTGCAAAGAGAGCTCCTTCTATAAAACTGCCCTTCTGATTCTGGCTAATACTGTAAAAAAAAAAAGGGATTATTCAGCACTGGGGATGACTCATGCCATTAAAAGGTATGGATTTAATATCTGTGTTGATTATGCCTGGTTAGTGGTAATAACTGCTGAGTAGCCTCCTTAAGCTTAAAGAACTTCTAGTACACTGAATCAAGGAACCTTGATGAGGATGAGAACCTGACTTCAAGTTAAAAAAGGATAAAGTGGAGGTGGGGTAGAGGAAGCAATTTATAAAGCATTTCAGTGACATGTACCCCCAGAACAGCCATAGTTTTGCAGGTGAATAAGACCTCTGGAGATACTCAGATTGTCATGTAAAAAGCAGAATGTGGTCTGTGCTGTGCTGGTGATTGTGAAGGTGGTCAGTCTTCTGAGTGTGGATTGCATATAAATCACTGCAGTCTTCTTTTTGAAGCCTGGAAAAAATTCGACCCCATGCTGCTTGTGCTGATCAGATACTCACACACGTGGGTTCCCCTGGATCTCACAATTCCTGTCGGAAATGCTGGTAGCAGTAGTGAAGTTGGTTGGAACTGGGTCATTCTCATTTTGCTACTTTTTTGGAAAGATGAGGGCTGTGCTGGCTGTGGCTGTTTGATTTAGGAGCATCCCCTGTGCTGCAAACAGCCTGTGCCAGAAGCAGGAGATAAATTAGTGGTGGGAGTGCTCCCATGCTCAGTTCCTGTGCCCTCTCTCCCCTGACAGATTCCTTCGCAGCGAGATGAGGACGGCGCAGGCTGCATGAGCAGATGTGGTGGGAGTTTCTTATCCCCTCAGAAATCAAGCCTAAATTGAAAATTGAAGTCACCATTTACAGAATGATTAGGATTTTTAATGACTGCAGTTCGTGTAGCTTTGGAGTTGGGCTTTGCCTGTGAACACTTTGATGTTTTGGGGTTAAATATTTAGGTTTCTAGCCACATTCTTCCCAAGCTCTACATGCGAGCATATGTGGCCTGTGTGGGAGAAATTTTCTTCTGCAGGTACAGAGGAACTTCTTAAAATTAAAATTTCCACTTCCCCAAATTTTGTCAGAATGTCTGTAGTCACCCATCTGGTGCTTGTGTAGTTGTCTCGCACTGAGAAAGCACTGCCATTGAAAAAGAGCAGCCTGTAGGTGCTCACCAGGTACAACGGGAGCCTGGGCATGCAAAAACCAGGCTGGAATGGGAGGCTCTTGTCCGAGGATAACTTTTTAGGTTTCTTTTTCTGGAGCCCGGTGTTGGTTGCTACCTGTGGTGCCCCTGTGCTGGCTGCACCCAGTTTCACACGCCTGACTATTTAAAACCCATTCAAGAAAAATGTTACCCTGTATAAAATGTAAGTGCCTGAGCTCTAAATGGAGTGTTTTTGCTTCAGTCTTGGTGCCATATGTTTTGTTTTAGCATTTCCTCGCGGATTCCCACTCCTCCCCACAGCTTAGCTGAGCAAAATTGATTCCTACACCGTATTCCCAGTATTCAGGCTGCTTAATTCATTTGAAGACTTGCTTTGTGTGCTCATTTTTCCACTTAAAGTTGGTTGAAAATCCTTTGTTGTTTTGTATTATGTTAAAGCTTATATAAAATTAATTATTAAGTGTGGATATGTTAAAAAAAGTGTGAGTTGTCATTCATGGGATCTGCTTGGGCACTGAAGGGGAGATGCTCAGTGCTGGTTTCTCAGCTGCTTGGATGTAGAGGAATATACCTTGAGTGTTGCTGAGTGTGACAGAATACCCAGGCTACTCCTGCATCCAGGCTACCTTTCCTTTGGGTACTTGGCACATCTCACTCCTGTAGGATCTTTGATACCGTGTCCCTACTAGAACAAGGTTGAAGTGAGTCACTTTTCACCTCTGGGGAGGTAGAAGCAAAAGATGTTTAGTGGTGTGTGTGTGTGTCTTTGTTTAGTGCTTTTGTTGTTTGTGCCCTGATAGGAAGAAGGATAAAGCAGCAGAGTGAGGACTTACAAATCCAAGCAGTGGTGAAGGAGCCTGGCTGAGGAGAATACATCCTTGTTAGCCTTGCCTGCTGCTTTGAGGGGAGAGCAGAGACAGATCCTGCTGCTTTCAGCTATTCTAGGACATTAAGGGAAAAATCAGCGTGGGGTGCTTCATGTGGAAGTAGCTCACACTTTCCTGTGGCTGGTTTCTCTGTAGCAGTTGCATCCAGTACTTTTATGTACCTGTACTGATTGCTGTTTAACACTTTCATTTCTCAATAATCCCATTTAAATAGTTTCAGTGTAATGCAAATCTCTTGGCTGGTGCCTGGACGTTTGCTGTGCTGTGCTCCTGAGCACACCTGAGGGGTGGATGTGCTGGCTGACAAATACAAGCCTGGGAGGCTTCTTCCTTCTGCAGCTGATGAAATCTTGAGGAGAATCAGCTCTTCCCCAGAACATTTGTCTATTTAAACTTGGCAGCATCTCTCTTCTTTCCGAGTGTTAGCAGCTTGCCCACCAAGCCAGTGTCTAGAGATACAATCTTTTAATAAAAGTTGGAGCTCTCTAAAGTGATGGCAGTAACAGTGGGTCTTATTGCTAATTGTCTTAGTGTGTTGCAAAAAACTGCATCTTGGTCGAATTTTCTTGGAAGATTTCCCCAGAAATGCACGATATCCATTGTAAATCTCTGCAGCAGTAAATTTAGCTGTGGACATGCTAATGGAGTGCTTGTAAACTCGGTGTTATTAAACTTTCTTAATAGGGAGAGACAGACTCAAGGGCTTTGTGGGTGTAGAAGAATAGCTGTTGGAGCGGTGGAATTTGGCATTGCAAAATCTTTGAAATATCAGGATGCCGGGACTTTCCAGATGAGTTGAGCCTATTATCCTGCGCTCCCTTTAGAATCAAACAACTGAGACGCCGATATGAAGAACTTGGCTCTCGAAGTTGCTGCAGTTTCCTGTGACTTCACCTAAGGGAGTTCGGCCTTGACATTTCTAAAAAGCACGTGAAACTCTGTCTCTCTTCCTGGCAGCCACACGGGAAAGTCTCGGAGACAGGGTTAGGTCCCTGGCTGACAGGCAGTCCCGGCTCTTTATCAGAAGGTCATCATCGCTCTTGGTGTGTGAGAAGGGATGTGGTGCCTCTGGTATGCAAAATAATGCATATGCTGATAAAGGGAGCTGGGCTAAGAACAAAATCAAACTTGTCTGACTTGAGTAAGACAAGATCGCTTCAACAGATGGTGTAGGTACAGCTAAATGACAGCAGGGGTACAGGTACCTGACTGAGTCCATGGTACAGCATCTCTCATGTTCCTCTCGTGCATGAACATAAACAAAAGACTGACCTTGGTGTGGGATTCTGCCAGCTGTAGGTTTGATCCCTTAGGTTGTCTGAGAGTGATGTTTGACTTAACACTGCTCATGTGTGGGGTTCTCATGATGATCATCACAGCCTGCATATTCCTTGGGTTTAACTGTATTATGTGGCCCTGTCACACAGTGCAAGAGGTATAGACTTGGGGTCTTCAAGTCTTAAAGGCTTCACAGATCCCACCCGTGAATGAAGCACGGAGTAAATTCAGAGCACTGATTCACTTTCTCACAAAATTACAATTTTAGCCAAATCTTCCTTCTACCTCCCATCCATTACAGTTTTATACAGCTTGTACTGCGTGCATGTGAATCAACACCTTAAACTCTTATAACTCAGCCAAATTAAAATGCGTTTTTGAGGGAATACAGAAAAGCTTTTCTGAATGAGGTTTTAATTTTCTGCCAGACTTCAATTTTCTGCTCTATCCTCTTTGTCTTCAGAGTTTGGGGTTGGGGAGAGAAAAAATTCTTGTTTCATTTCACTGTTTCATGCTAAATTGACTTTATAGTATTCTCCCCAATGGGTAGGCAGGAAATGAGCCTATGTAAATTCATTCTAGAAAGAAAAGGCACAAGCAGCTGTTAAAGAATAGTGTGAGTTGAAATACTTCAGTGATCATTTCTTACTGTAGTAAATTCTCCTTGGGTTTTGCCAAAATTTTACTGTTTTATGGTCATGAATGGTAATTTAAGCACAAACTTTACTCTTTTTCCTGCTAGCACCTTGCTATTAATAAAGCTGTGTGGGAGGATGGTGTTCCCTTTTCATCCATCCACAGAATTAACTTAAAACTGTGGAGTGAAAATTTGACCTTGAGTACCCACCTCACTTCTGGTGAGATCTGACTGAGCACGTGGCTGGTCCTGTGGTATCCTCTGCTGGCTTGTTGTGTGGAAGAATTGAAGTTGTTTTTCTTCTTGGAGCAAAGTTAATTGACAAAATTTTGCAGTTCATTAGAGGGGAGAGTGTTGTCAGGTAGGAAAACGTCTAAAAAAACTAGTTGTGAATGTGGAATTGTATTGAGGTACTTGTGGTCAGGGTGTGAGATTATTGCATCTTGTGGCAATTCGTGGTATGTTTTGTAAAACTGATGTTTTCCTAAACACTGGATGAAAGCTCCATAGTTACTGTTGGACAGGTTGTGCATTTCCAATTTCAATTGGGTCTAAGTTAGTCTCTTGCTCATTTTCAGTCTTCAGGGTGATTTCCTTCAGTTCCAGGGCTTATTCCAGCTCTTCTGAAAAGAAAGCTTTGAGAACAGTGCAGAGAGTAGTGGAAAATGATGGTATTTGAAAAGTGAGAGAGTGAGTTAATGGCTGTGGGATGAGAGCACTTAGAGAATATTTTTCCTAAGAAAATTAGCTGGTTGTGCTCCAAGCTGGTACCTGTTGAGGGAAGTGGGGCAGCTGAAACTGCAGTTGGGAATTTCAGGCCATCTCCAGCTTCAGGCAGGCAACACAATATTAGCTTGTCTCAATGGCTTGAAAACTCGTAAATTAAAGACCGCTTCTTGTCGTGGAGTAAACACCTTTCCTGCAAAATCCACAGGGAGGGATTTCATTATGTCAATTTTCAGAACAAAATCAGAAAGCTACTGTCACTTTTTTTGCTGAGACAGTGCTCGAAAGGACTGCCAGGGTCATGGAGCTCAGTTCCGTGCTCCGGCTGATGCCAAATTGTATAATCCCTATACTGAATTAATGGATGCTTGTGCTGGGAGGGGCACATGGGGGAATTACCTGCACACATTCTATTAAACACTGGAACCTCCCTGTGACCCTGTCCTCGCTCTGTGGAACAGCTGCCTGATGAATTCCCTACAACAGTGGGAACTAACAGTGCCTTGTCTTCTCTGGCACGTGGCTGTGGCTCGGGGGTTTTCTTACAGTGCTCGCTGTACATTCAGGTGTATCTGCAAGGACACTTCCCCGTGAAGGCACAGGAGAGCTGCAGCTTGGTGTTCCTGCTGTATCCAAACCTTACAGGTGTTGACTACAAATGTCTCCAGTGTGTGATTCCTTAAGATCTGCCAGTGGAAAGGGAGTCCTTTGGAAACATATGTCTTCATGTCCTAGGCCACTTTTTTGTGAACCTTTCTCACTCTTACCATACAAGGTAGTCATAAAATTCGTAGAATCATGGGATCATGAAGATTGGAACAGACTTTTGAGATCACCAGGTCCAAGCCTTACCCCAGCACTGCCATGTTCACCACTAAAACATGTCCCAAAGTGCCACATCCACACTTTTTTTGAACGCTTTCCAGGATGGTGACTCTACCACTTCCCTGGACAGCCTGTTCCAATGCTTGAGCACCCTGTCAGTGACGAAATTCTTCCTGATAACTAACCTGAACCTCTCCTGATGCATCTTGAGGCCGTTTCCTTTCATCCTCTCACTTGTTATCCAGAAGAAGAGGCTGACCCCCACCAGACTGACACTTCCTTACAGGGAGTTGTAGAGAGTGAGAAGGTCCCCTCAGGAGCACCAGGAAAGTTGAAAGGTGAAGCTGTAAGTTCCATCCCTTCACTAAAGTAAAACTTGTCATTGTGGATGCCAAGTGCTGTCTAATAAATAACTTGGTATTAACAGCTAACAAATACCTTGGTATTGACTTCCAGCAAACTGTACTTTGCTGGAAAAAGTATCCTGAGTGTGAAGTATCTTTTTCCTGTTGAACCGACTCACCAGTGCAAAACTTATTTGAACAGCTGAGGGGCTGATGGAGTGGCAGCCTGAGCACAGTTATTTGTACAGATCCTAAGGCTCAGGATGGTTCCCATTACTCTTGGTTAAAGAATATAATTTGGAACCAGTGGGCTAATATTATGTGCTGAACAGACTAATAGATGTGGAAAATATTTAGTAGATCAAGATATTCCCTGAAAAGAAAGGATAATAGCCTTTGAGAGAGGACGTATCTGATACTTAAAAGCTTATTTACCTAAAATAACCATGGTACTATCAAACATCTGCACTGTATGCAGACAGATTGTTCTGTTAAGTGGAATCCCGGCCAAATAAAATATCCTCTACAGTTGACAATTACATTTGAGACAGAGTTCAGAGATAAAGGTTGGGAAGGAAGAAAGGAGAGTGCTGGCTTGGCTACTGTACCAGCACTATGTTTTGAGCCTTGGTAATACCTGATGACAGACAGCATGATATTTACATTGCTGCATATACCGTAAAGGCAACTGACAGTGATTAAAAGGGAAGGATGAACCTTCTCGGCTAAAATTGCTGTGTTTGGAAGTGAGATGTTTGAGCCTGCTTTCCATCCTGTAGAATTAACACTGCATAGCTGCAGTGCCCTTTAAATTAGGCAGGGATGTTGGCACGAAATCAAATAAATATAATTGGTTTCAAACTGAAAATCTAATTTAGGCATGCTAATAGCATCTTAAGTAAATGTGGCAGGTCACGCAGGACTTGTGTAACTGGCCCTTGGAGCTTACTGTAGTTACTGGTGTGGAGAAAATGGTCTCAGAGGTGTTCCCCAAATCACCTGGGCACCTTAGGCAGCTGGAGGGTGTGTCCTTAAGGGCATCACGGAGATGTGTGCTTGTCTGGACTAACTTGGGATATCCTGGGGGCTGCAGGAGGTTGGGCACACAGCCAACAGTAACACCCTTCTGTCCATGCTTTAGTGTTTGCAGTGGAAATGTTGGGGGAGTGTCAGATGGGCTGATACTTGTCCCTGGTAATCTTTCTCTCAGCTGATACCTTCTGTGGCCAGTGGCTTTTCCTCCTGTCTTTTTTTTTTCTTGCATCTCTGTTCTGGTGTGGAGTGTGATGCTGGGGGGCTGCAGCTCTTTGTTGTAGGTAGGCAGTGGAAAGCCTGGCTCAGCTGGATGTGCTGTGAGCTGGTGACTGCTGGTGAAATCACACAGCAGAGTGACCCAGTGGCAGCTTGGTCACATATCTTGCTGACATGCTCTGCGTGGCCAACCCTATTCCTCACCCTCTGTTCTAGTCCTGGCCTGTGTTATATTGACAGGCCGATCATTTGCTCTCCAAACCTGTCACTTCCTTGCTTAGTCTGTGAGGATTCTCAACCGGAGTGTTTGCCAAAGGTGGAAGGCAGATGACGTTTTTTCTGTGTTTGGGGCCTAAGAGATATCGAAAGAGTTTTGAGAGAACAATGCGGTGTGGGGTGGGGTGAAAATTTCCATAAAGCTCCCCTTCCTTTCTGCAGAAACCTTGGCATTGAGTCATTTAGATTACAGTAGCCAGATCTCCCTCCAGCTTAGAAATCAGTGTCATTTATTTATTTATAGTGTAGAGTTCAGTGGGGCCATGGGGAGATGTATCCAGCTGTGGGTGTTGCCCGTCAGTTGCTGATGGCTCTGCAAATAACACTGGACTTCTTACAAGTGCCTGGATGTGGATTTGTGTTCTTCCTTCTGAGTCTGAGATGCAAGTTAAAGACTTGGGCGATAAGTCTGCAGCATCATCTGTTTCTGTATTGATGGACCACTGGATGGGAAGCCTGTTTAAACAAGTGCTGGCAGCGCTGTGGGATCTTTGCTGGCTTATCATCCCTCTCCACTGTACACAGAGCACTGGGAATCTTGAGAAGTTCATTGTCTTACATGGGCAGAAACCTCCGAGCTCTGGACACAACGTGTGGTTTTCAGTGGTATTGTCAACAGCGAGAGCTCTGTCAAGATGGTGAATAATTCACTGTCAGCAAGTTTTCGTGCAGTTCAAATATTTTGGCTCTATTTCTGATTGGGCAGTGGAGTTTCAGAAATATGCTTCTCCTTATTTTCTGAAATTCTTTGAACGTGCTGGGCTAACACTGGAGTATCAGTTGTCTGTTGGACCCTGCTGGTGCTGACATGAATTGAGCAAAGACCCAGGCTTTGGGGAAGACACATGAGGGAGACTTAACAGCAGAAATCCCTTGTGTGTGAGCACTGTTTGAAATCATTGGCCACGCAACTTGCACAGAATCACAAACTGCCTGAGCTCTGACTGTCCTGGAATAAATGATCAGAGGTCATTGCAAAGATACGCCTGCAGTTTAAATGAAACAAACAGGAATTCACAAGTGAAAACTGTGCTTTTCCCTGTTCCTATTTCCAATTCTCTCAGTAAAAGGCCTAGGCTGTTGCCATCAGATGTGCTGGTGCAAAATAGAAGTCATTTGTATTTAAGTCTTAATTCTGTGCTTGAACATGTTACCTCCCAATCCTTTCCCTTCCTCAGTGTGTTGCCCAGCACATGCCCTGTGTCTCAGTGTACCTGCAGCCACCTTTGGCTTGAGCCCAGCTGAGTGTTCACAGCCCTGGGCTGTGCTCAAGGTGAGCCTGAAGGAGGCATGAACGTGCTGCATTCAGTGGGGTGAGTTGGGCTGTGCTCCAGGGTGGCGTGACATTTTGACATTGACCACACGGAAGTGTGAAGTTTTGAAGGAGTTTATTTAAAATAGGGTTGAGTCGTTCTCCTTAAATCTTTTTCCTCGGAAATGCAAGCATGGCCACTGTCTTGTAAATGTGGGAGTTCAGGTTTTACACCTGCCTGCAGGACTGCTGCACACACATGGTGAGGGTGTCTTCATGTATAGTGTGTACTTATACTGTGATGTGTAGTCAGTGGGGATTGCTGGTTTTCCTCCACCCCCCCCAATACAGGCTTTAAAATTGGCCCCCTCACAACTTTTCAGTTAAATCTGCTTTCGTTTTCTGGCTTTGCTTATTCTTCTCTGATTTATTTCTTCCCTGCACTGTGCTAGCAGGTATTGCTTTCCCTCTTCTTTACACAGTATCTTCCTGTCTCTGCTGTGGATCAAACGCTGTATGACTGGCATTGAGAGAAGGTGCACAAAGTTAAACCTGGCTTCTTACGACCTCTACCAGTGTTTTAAATAGGGTATTACTATCTTGTGCTGTGGATGTGTCATCCTTCAGCTTGTAAGGAAATAAATGTAAAACCCTGGTTCTTCTCTCTGTGGGAAATACTATTCATAGTAAATCCATATCAGGAATGAGTGGTGGAAAGGTGTCTGGGAGTGAGTGTGGCTGTCCTGGCACAGCTCTGGGAGCTTCCTGGGGGTAGGTGCACATCTGCACTCCCTGTGTTGCTGTGGGAGGGCAGCTCCACTCACTCCTGTGCTTTTGTAGCCTTTTTGTGTCTCGGCCATGGGTTCTCTGCTGCTGCTTTAGTTTCCTGCAGGTTTCCCAACCAGGCACAGAGCAAAACCAACTGAACTCTGCCCTGCTGGTATCGCTGCTGCTCGCAGTGTCTGACAGAGCTTTCAGAGCCACCTTGCTGTTTGGGTTTGCTCTGGGCAGTGCTCGAGGCACCTGAGTGACCCTCCTGACTTGAGGCTGTAACTTCACTTCTGGCATTGTTAACACTCTTCCTGCAGTACCAGGCTGAGGAGGTGACACTTTGCTGTGAAAGCTTTTTCCTCTCCACAGCTGAGCAGATGTTTTTGTCCCCTCTGTGGCAGTAGTAGGGATACATCCGAGTCCTGTTCCGAATTCCCGTTGGTTTTATTGATGCTATTTGTAATTGTTATTGTGAATTGTGCCTTCCATTTTGTAGCACGAATGTGACACGTAGTGGGGAGATGGCTTGAAGAACTACGACCGTATTCAAGGACCATTAACATTGAATTACTTCACTCTTCCTGAATCATGGGGCTTCTGCCAGCAAGACTCTGACATCCAGTGGACTCTTGTAACCAAGACCTCCTTGGGGAGTGGAGTATTCCCACCCCACACTGAGTTGGCTAGAAATCCGAGAGTAGGCGTTTTTTTGCTGGCTTGTTTTTAGAAGAGCCTTATTGTTTGCGAGAGTACTCTTCTCACCAGAAGCCTCAAATGAGGTGCAGAAAATAGAGGCATCACTTTGCCTTCATAGCAAATGGACCAAACAATGCAAGATCGGTCAGAGTTTGCAATATGGCATTTAATTTCTGGTTTAATTAGATCTGTATCTGCGCTGTGCTCTGTAAGAACAGTTAAGAAATTCTATTCCCAGTCTTGTAGCTTCTAGTTTTATTACTGTATTGTCCTTGGAACGAGTAACCACAGAGCAGGGCTCCCACAGCTCTTTGGCTTGAGGCTGTCCAAGAGTCGAGGCATCCAGAGATGGAGGATTCCATCCCCGTGCCTGCAGAGCAGGCGTGAACACAGAGTCTGTGTTGTAGAGCATTAAAGGTCTCCCGGGCTTTGGGGTACCTGGAACCTGACAGCCATGGCTTGGTCCAGGGCAGCCTTGCAGGGAAGTGTTTTGTGTGCATTGTTCATAAGAGGAAAACCCGGGGGCACAATTATAAACAGAGCCTGCGTCACGAGCGGCTTTCTGGCACCGCACTCCAGATAGGGGAGGATGGATTCCAGATCCCGCTTAAAAATAGAGAGGTCGTGTGTGTGCTGGGGAATGGTGGAAAGCAGAGGACAGGGTTGTGCAGAGGTCTTTGGCTGGACATGGTCTAATGCTGAAGGACACTTGGGAATATAGGACTTTTGGGGAGAGCTGGATTTCTCCAGCCTTAGGAGAGTTGTTGCTGTCCCTAGCTATGCAGGGGGTAAAAAGCTTTACCATGTGGGTGGTCAAACACAGAAACAGCCAAAAAAGTTGTAGAAATACCTCTTGTTAAAGAAAATTCAAACTAGGCTGAGTTTGATGCTGAGAAATCTTATCTAAAATGGGATTTGACCCTGTTTTCATCAGGAGAGTGGACTAGAGGCCACTGGAGGTTCCTTCAAACCTAAATGGTTTGTAACATTAATTGGACCCTGGCAGAGCATGTTTCCTCTACAGAGGGGATTTGATATGGCATTAAGATAAGGACTGATGCTCTATAACAGTCTTGGAGCATATCCCCCATTGATTTTAACAGCTTTGTGAGCGAATGAGTTATCATAAAGGGAAAACTTCACATTTTTTAGGGTACCTGAAGTAGATTTAGAACTTGGGAAACACTGTTTTGTGAGTCCTCTTTCCATGTAACTACTTCAAATTGCCATTGCACGTGGTAGGAGAATTCTGTTCTAGAGCCAGGATTTGGTGTTTGTCTTGTGACCATTTGGCATGACTGTTCCCGTTGCTTAAGCAGATCCCTCTGCCAAGAGGATCTCTGGCTTCAGTTGCATTTGCCTGGGAGGAGGCATCGATGCAATTCATCCCACTCTTATTTGGAGAGCTGCAATGTCCTTATGTGGCTGCAGAGGTTCAGTTATCTTGGAGACAAAGTGTGTAGGAACACGCTGTGTCCTCTGGTCAGTCCCCTGTCTTTCTGCTCCTCCAATTAACCTTGAAATAATTGGTTTCCATTGAGTCTGACATGAGATCTCCTTGGGCTTGTCTTTATTTTCAAAAATGGAAGCTTTGTGTAAGTTATGCAGCTGCAGAAGAGATGGTGTCCAGCCTCCCTTGAAGGGCTGATGCTGGGCTTTTGTGGGGGGTTTGTCTCAGCTGAAGGAGAAGTTCAGGCTGGAGCTGTGGATGCTAAAGGTACAGGGAGCATGGATCCAGGGGAGCAGAGGAGATAACCTGGAAAAATCAAGCTTCAGTAACTGAGTGCTTGGGGAGTTTTTGGTTTGGGTTGTTTTAATCCTTTCAGAGCTTGGTTTTATTTCAGAAAGAGCCATTTAATCATAGAAACATGAAAGAAGCAGGGGTTAGAAAGGGTATGTTTTCCTCCTAAGGCAGTGTTTTCTAAAGTAGGTCGTGACCCTCTTATGCAGGAATTTTGCAGCTGCCATCCTAAGGTTTGAAACTATATATGAGAGCCTACAGAGGCGAGAGCAGGAGGTATTAAGCAGATCCTAATACCCGTTTGGGGTCTCTTTCCTCCCCCTCCCAGCCTTCAACAAAACCATCTCCTGCTTTTCAGGAATAAAGCAGCAAGCATTTGGCTGTGCCCAGTTTCCATTGTTTTGCTAAGCCGTTATGCTGCAAGAGATTAACTCGGGAGCAAATTTTCTCCGAAAGCTGATCTTGAGAGAGGCGGAGGGAAGAGCCCCAGCACTGACCTTGATCAGAGTGTCTTGAGTTGGGGAGTGAGCGTGAACTGAGCACGGGAACATTAACCCAGTGCTGCCCACACCCTCAGAACTGCGTTTGGCTCCGACCACGGCAGCTCTGGGGCTGCCAAGGGAGTTGGTGTGAACATCAGTGCTGCCCTGGCACAAATTGCCCTTGGGGGTTTTTTCCTCATTGAAGGTGGTTCATGACAGCCCAGGAAATCTCCTTTCTTCCTATCATTCCCCCCGTATATTTATTACCTGCTCTTAAACTTTACAAAACTTCCTTGATGGGCCTTTTCTTTTTCTCTCTGTTGGTGTCATCATCTCTTTCTGTGACTGTTTTCACTTAGCAATGTGTTCAGCATCCTTGCTGCAGCTTCTCTCCTTTCCTTTTCTTGCCGTCCTGGCATTCAACAAACAAACTGTGTGGCTGCAAAGGCTGAAGTGCCCGTGTTGCCATGTTTTCCGTGCTCTTCCAAGAAGCATGGAAAGCAGCCTTTGTTTGGTCCCAGGAGCACGGCACGCCGCCGCTGCCACCAAAGAGCAGCTTGCTTGTGGCACATCGTGCTGCAGCTTGGCTTAATCCTTGCCTGATACGCTTTTGAGATTTCATTGTTTCTCTATAATTAGTGCTACAGAGGAGCTGAAAGAAATGACGAATTAGCGGGAGAGGGGGGAGTGGGGAGAGCAGGTGGTGATCGAACTAAACAGAGCTGCCAGAAAAGTAGGAGCAGCAGGGAATTAAAGGGGAGGAGTCTCGAGTTCAGATGGTTCCCTGCCATGTGCCCAGAAGGATTTAGTTTGGGATTTCATTACTGTTAAAATAATGCCACACACTCCTAACAGATCGGGTCCCTGCAGGCTGGGGCATTGTCCAAACACTTAGTGAAAAGCAGTTTTTGCCCTCAAGTCCTAGTGAGCATTGATCCTGCAGACTCAGGGAGTGGGAGGGAGCTGTAGCATGAGTGGTCCTGCTTTTAATTAGTCTGTATCTATTGTTTCTGGTAGTCACATCTTAAAAGAATAAAACACAAAGCTATTCCTTGTGTAGTCACTTCTGTAACCCCCCGGACTTCATCTTGGGAAAGATTTGGTCTGCAGGAGTGGTGGTGCAGCTCTGCCAGTCGTGCTTACACCAGCTGGCTTTAACTGGCACAGAAATCCCAGGATGTCCTGCTGTGGGGGGAAGCAGGAGTGTGCTGACACTACTGAGCATCTGAGATAGTCTTTGAGCACAGATACTCTCTTGTCAATGAGGGCTGTGCAGGCAGCTTTAGAGATGAAAATACACACTGAAACACTACCTGAGGAGTGAAACGGGATGTGTGACAAGACAATCCTCTGAGGTGCACAGCTGTATATTCTTAACAGTGTCTGGATTGTGTTTTCAGCCTCTATTACTATGCACCCAGACATCCAAAGAAAGAAATCATAATACTGGTGCTTTGAATGTGTCAGCAGCAACATTTCTTCTGGGATCTAACACTTTCCAAAGAAATGATACTGTGTTTGTTGTTTATTCTGACTTCCAAAAGGCGATTGCAGTAGGGAGATCAGCAGTGCCAGGAGGTGCAAACTCACTTCTGCCTTTTGCCAGCACTTCTGTGTCCTCTGCCCTCTTTGTCTTGAGTCTTTATGTGTTTTTAGTGTTTTTCCCCATCAGAGAAGCTGCAGGAAAAAGTTAGGAAAGCAGGTACTAGGTGGAGAGGAGCAGGTCAGTGCAATCCAGGATTCCCAGTGAGTGGGAATACAGCTGTGCTGGGACTGCTGCTTTCCTGCTGGATTCCTGCACCTGCTGCTTGCCAGGCAGAGCGACCACAGGGAGGGTATGTGGAGGTTTGCTTTTGGCATGTTTGTCCCTTGCTAAATGTTGTGTATCTCAGCCCTGCTCCTGGCAGTGTAGCTAAACTGTGCTGTCAAAACCTCCCCACTTGCTCTTTCTGAGCTCTTTGTGTTATCTACACAGACTCCTACGTCATCTCCCTTCTTTCCCCAAGACCCTGCTTATAGCACTCAAACTTCATTTTCAAAGTCCCCTGTAAATATTTCTGCTGCTATTGCTGTCCTTTTTTTCCACTCACGCTTTGCTTTGCTCCCTGCTCTGAAAAACGTGTGCAAGTAATAAATGGCCTCAGTCCTGAACTTCTTAAAAACCCATTTGCTTTGTGAAATAGTTCAGCTTTAGCAACCTTAGCATTTTGTGTTCTGCACATTGTTGCCTTCTGGGATTAAAATGTAAACTGCTGAATCCCTGGCAAGCTGATGTTGTTGTCCAGGGTGCACTGGCAATGCCATATAAAGTGAAGTCAAAGTTCTGTAGCTCCACTGTAGCAGGTTCTGGTTGAAGATTAGAGGAGCAGTGTCCCACAGTTCGGGACTTTTCAATTTATTTCAGTGTGACTTTGAATGGAGAAGTTTTTCTATATCTTTCAAGGCTGGATTTCAAGATGTTTCCCCCACCTGGAACTTTATTTGAATTTATCTTGGTGCAAGTTGGTGTGAGAAGAATATTGATGGTGGTTGTAGGGAGCTTCAGTAGTCTTTGTTTGAAGACAAGATTGAAAACTTTTGCCCCCAGTTTATGTGAATGTACTAGACAAAAATCACAGAGCTTGCAAAAGTTTGCTTCACCTGAATTTCAGAATCTCGAAGTAGTTTTTATAGTGTTAAGGACAGGAGAATCTGGTAAAATAGGTGTGTTATTGTAAAATGCAGAATAGTTGTTCTTGTCTCTCTCCTCAGCCTGAATGGGCTCATGAGTTTTGCCTGGGATAATAAATAAAATAGCTGTGGGTTAATTTTTATTAACATTTTTAGGTATTGGCAATAGGAAGCTCTTGAACTATTTTCCACCCTATCCTACCCTCTTTTTTATTAATTTGGATTTACTCCTTTCCAGTGAAGTGTGTAAACGTGGAGAACCAAGATGAAGGTAGAAAGTAAAGTAACAAGGTATCCTATTGATGGGACACGAATGTTGCAGCAATTTTTGGAGGCCAACAAAAATAGACTTAACATCAACTAGATCTTAAGTCTCACTGTTGCAATCTCCTTTTGATATCAAAGGGTATGATATTGCTGAGCAGTTTAAATCCAGAACTCTTATCCCTGGTTGTAGCAGTTTGAACAACTGTACATTAAAATGCGCTATTTTTTCCCTGTTGGAATTTAAATGTTCTCTGGCTGCGGTTCTCAACCCAGACAGCGAGGCGGTGTGAGAACTGGAGCTGAACCTGCTTGAATGAAACCTACCTTGTGTCTTTGCATGAAATGAGGAGAGATGAGAACAGCAGTTTGCACCTAAAAATATTTGAAAAGTCTCATTAGTTTTGGTAGCAAAGCCTGTGGCTTGTTCTGACACTTTGGGTGAATGCATCAGGTTGAAAGTCTGTGTGACCTCAGTGGCATTGCTTTTAAAAGTACATGAGTAGAATCACTCCTCTGTTACAAGGAAGCTGGAATCTGGATGGTTGTTTGTTTTTTTTTTTTTTTGTCTGCAGAGTTGTAACGATCCCTGGAAGGGATCATAAAGATCCACTTGTTTTCCTTCGGTTTACCCAGCACGTGGTTGTGAGTGACCAGCTGAGCTGACCTGTGGGGCTGCACAGACCTGAGTGGGGAGTGCCTGGAGAGCCTTCACTGGGTTTCCACCTGGCTCTGCTGTCTTTACTCTCTGGCATTTGCAATTTTGTTGTCTGGCCTCTCTCCCTGCCCGCTGAAGTCCGTGAGATGTTGCTGACTCTCTTTTTCACCCCCAGGGAGTGGAGCGACTGCGGTGGTGCAGGCGGCCTTCTGCGCTCCGAAGAAGGAGAGGGTGGCAATTAAACGGATCAATCTTGAGAAGTGTCAGACGAGCATGGATGAACTCCTGGTATGCAACCAAAATTGTCTGTCTACAAAAAAAATTGTGTTTCAGTTTTCTCTGAAATATCTCTTTGCCGAGTACCTTAAACAGCCTTTCTTGAGGTGGGGTGAAGGTGAGGGGACTTGACTGACTCTGCGAGAGGCAGCTCAGTTGTCCTGTTTGTGGGACACGGAACTCCAAATGTTAAAAAGATCAACTGTTGCAGAACTTCAGACAGTTTGTTTAGAGCTAAGCACTTTGTATAATCCCTTTGTTTTGAGCAGAGTTAATGTGCAAGTGTGAAGCTCCGCTGTACCCACCAGAGCTCTGCGGTTTGAGGGGGATCCAGAGCTGGATGCTTCCAGAAGCTTTACAATTTAAGGGAATGGCTTTAATTTCTTTTCCCTTCCTGCGGTTCTTTACATTTTTTTCCCCTTCACCTGCAAAGAGAAAAACTAAATGAATTAGCTGTTGTTCCTAATCTCTCTCTGGTACTGATGCCAGCTAAAGGGATCGCTGACATATTGCAGGCTGCCATATGGAAACCCCCGTAATTCCGAGTTCAGGACAGGAGAGAGTCCTTTGGAGCTGTAGCTCTGTAGTTTCCTTCTGCTGTGTGTCTCTTCTCAAGGTTATCTGAATGGAAAACAGATTCTTGCAGAGGTAGCCGTGGTAACTGAAACTGCCCTTTTCTCATCTGGCTCGGATGTTGCTGGGCTTGGTTTTCTCCTCTCCCTGTGTGTGTGACCTGTGCTTCTGCAGTGCTGCAGTTGTCACCTCACACGTGGAACATCCCTGGATTTGAGACAGGCAGAAATGGACATTCCTGTGAACATTGAGGTGTCTCCACTAAAATGAGAAAGCTCTCTGGGGTCAAACTTTCCACAGTAAATATTGGCATAGTAAAAACTGGGGAGATGAGGCTTTGTACCATCTTCTCTTCTGAAGCAACTCTAGGATTTTTATAGTACTGCCTGTCTGACCACTTACATCTCAACAGCTTCTGCAGTGTTACCTCAGGCACTTGTTTTTGTGGTTGCAGTTAGAAAGTAAAATGGGCAGAATTTGGGAGTCCTGGTGTACTGTACACCTGTATGATCTTCAGCAGATCACCTGAACCATGGTTCCAGCTGCTATTTAGTGACTAATGTTATTTTTATCATTATAGGTATCTGCAAATCTGCCCTTCTAAGGAGGAAAGGCTCCATCCAAGCTGTCACATTTTCGTGCTCCTGTGAAGGGTTGCGTGCAGGACTCTTAAGGTGGCCTGTGTGCAAATCCTCTTATGGCTCTTGCTGATGTAGGAGTTCAAGATCTCTTCCCTTTTCACAGTTGGTCTTTTTGTCCTGACACCAACCCTTAGCACCCTTTTCAAGCCTTTTCTGTGGCTTGTCCATACTACTCTCAGCTGTATTCCTGACTGCATTGTCATTGTGTAGTAATTGAGATTGTCAGTCTTGGAGTAGTTGCCAATTCTGGCTAAAAGGGTCGGGTTCAGAAAGAGATGCTGTGCAGACATGTAATTTTATATAAGTACTTCTAATTGCATATTTTAAATCCCTGGCTGACCTGGGCCTCACAAGGATTTTTCCTGTTATGGGTAGGATTGCCATGTCTTGCTGTTGTCAGCTCTCTGGAGCTTTGTGACCAGGTCTGGAGTGAGTCCTTCTCTGGGCTTGGGAATGCAAATACTCTTGAACTTGAAGTCATGGTGGAGGGTAGAGGATGGTTCTGAGCAAGATTATGCTTAAATGAGTTTATAGTTAATTTTCTACAGTGCTTCAGACCTGTAGACTTCTCTTTATTCCCAGCAAGAGGATAAAACAGTTGCTTGGGAGAGGGTAGGGAGAGCAGCAAATAGTTCTGCCGTCCTGATAGGGATGATTTGCTGCTTCTCCATCTCTTTCAGTGTCTGTGCTGCTTAGTGGTTGGCACTTGCACTGCTTGGGATGGAGGAGAAGAGGAAGGTTGATTTGGAGTGGGGTTAGGAAATGCAGAGTAAGTGGCTCTATCACCAGCTGAATGGATGAGTGGCCTTGAGCTTCCTTGAGCCTAGTGTGTTCCCAGAGGCCAGGAAATCCAGGACCACCTTCTGGCTTGTGGAAATGCCATGCTTAGAGTGATTTAAGTGGTATGACTCGGCTTGTTAAAGGTATTGATCTTTATCCTTGTATTTCAACATACACTTGAACTGTGTGGGTGGTCAAGGATAATCTGCACGCTTTGCATGCCCCGTATGACATTCTAGGTTAATGCAATGGATTAATTTATTGTTGCTACAGGGTATGGAAAATGCAGGAAGGACCAATTTTTTGAGTTAAGAGCAAGCCAAGTCAAGGGCATTCAGCTCTTCAGGTAAAGTGCTAATTGCTGTCAAGAATGTAGACAGCAGGAGTAGTGCCATGCAGAGATGTGCTTTTTTCTAGCCCAGCTACTGAACTAGGTGATGTTAGCCAGGAATTTCAGTGCTTGATTTATCTTTTTCCCCGTACATTTTTGAGTGCTCCCAGGTCTTTCCTGCATGTGGGATTCAGCTGACAGTGAAATACAATATAGCTTGTAATGATTGTTGCTCTCGGGTGTGACTGGGAGTGGAGTGTAAGGAGAGGTGGTCAAATACAGTGTGGCCTACAATTCATCTTGGACTTTTTGATTTATTACTGAAGTTCCACTTCTTATTTGTCCTGCAGCCCAGGGTAGTGAACAAGCACACAGCATTTGGTGTGTGTTTGAAAGCAGTCTGCCCAAGTGTTGTATTTCACAGCTGCACACTGTTCAGTGCTGTGTTTTGCTGTTACTCTTTTCCACTGTGGGATGCTGGTTGCTTTGCTGCTGCTGTTGCCAATCCTTGAAACACAGTAGTGTAACATCTGCCTCAAAATAACCCTGCCTCCAGCTTTTTTCTAACTGTTTTCTTGTTTTAAAAAATTACTAATCTAAAAGGTCCTAAATGTCCCCTCTGTCCCCCAAACTCCACTTTTGTGCAATTAAAGCTGAGTTTTCTTTCATCTGGGTGGTGTTTTTTTTCCCCTCATGAGTAGTAGATGATGTGGATTGTCACCTTAGCAGTTACCAGGAATGCTGAACAGCAGAGAGGAGAACATAAACTACATGATATTTTACACTGGGAGATGTGGTGTTGCTGCTCCTGGGAAGAGATTCCAAATTCTAATAGGACTGGGCCTGACAGGTCTACACGCAAGAGGAGTGAAGTGACAGTGCTGCTCTTCCACTGCTGTGGTCAGAGGGCAGCTGGGGAGGCAGAGGGAACAAGTTGAACTGCAGTAAATCAGAAATGTCCTTTAGAATTTCATGGAATTAACCTGGGGAACTTCTGCCAAAAATACGGAGATCAAACATTGCGTGAGATTAAATAAATCAACCTATAGTTGAGAAGGTTAAATTAGATAGGATTTAAAAAAAGGATTATGAACTCCCCTGGTTTAAAGCATAAGCTAACTGTTAACTGCCCAGGCTTAGTCAGAAGTCTCCCCTCTGGGCAGATAACTGTGTAACTGCTTTTTATAGGGTTTTTACACCTTCTTTTGAAGACTTGGACAGGATATTGAGCTGCCTTTGATCTGACAGAGCAGTTCCTCGAAGTGGATTAAGCAGACTGTAAGGTTGTTGGGAACAAAGCAGCAGGCTGGTGTAGTAGTAGTACAGACCTTTCATCCATGTCTGTCATCTGATGGGAATTGCCATTATAATTCCAGTTTCAGGCCTGAGGACCTTTACACTTGCTCCAGGGGAAAATGTCCCCAAGTGTGTCAGTGCCAGGGAATCTGATGTATAATTTGTGGCTTTTGCATGGTCATTTGATGTGCCATGTTATGTGTTTCTTGCATGATGAGATTGCAGCTTTACACAAGACTTAAACCTGTGCTGGGTGCAGCTTGGTTGTGTTGTTTTTCAAAGCAGTAACAACAGAAATAGTAATTGCTGAGCTGGTTGAAGGTGTTTTTTTGGTTGTTGGTGGTGTTGGGTTTTTTTGTTTTGTTTTATTTTAGTAAAGTTCAGTATGAACATCAGGATTAATGGTGCATGAAATCCTGAATGTAGAATGTCTTCCTTCACTGTGGATGAGCATGAGATGGTGCATGTAAAGAACTTCAGTGAGTTTGCAGTTGTCTGTGGGGACTAATCACACATTTAAAGCTTTGCTGAGCTGTAAGCACTGGGTGTTGACCTGAACAACTAAGGGTCAGTGATAGGTTAGTTGGTGATGAGGGTAAAGCTGAGTCAGTCACTTGCCCATTTGCTTTGTGGCTGAAACCAATAAAAAATGGCTGTGGATGAGTTGCTACACCACAACAGTCCCAAATGTTTGCTTCCCTCAGTAAGTTGTCACTAATACTGCGTGAATGAGTGATGCTGAAGGGTAGCCATTGAAATGGGCAACTGCTGAATGACTTGCCATGGGAGTGTTTTGTTCCCATCACCTAAGATTAATTAATGATGAAGTCTCTTTATCCCTTTCAGAATTGTTTCTTTTCCACTGTTGTTCTAGGGCTCATTTAACCCCTCTTTACTTGTGCCACTCTAGCTCTTGTAGCCACATCTTGAGGTAAGGAGTTGAATAATCCAAGGAGTGGAAGTTGGATCAGAATCTCTGATTTTAAGTGTTCTGCTTTTTTCTCCTTATAAAAATGTCTCTCAAGTTGATTGTGGTAGAAGAACATGTTTGGGTTTTTTTTTCTTTGTTGTTATGTTTTGAAAGAGGAATGAATTAATATTCTCAATTTTCCAACCTTTTAGCTAAACCATGAGAAAATTTCAATTAGAGCAAAATTTGAACAGTTATGGCTGCCTGTAGGACTGGAGCTATAAATCCTACTTTAAAAGGATGAAGAGCAGCTTTAATGCCTTATCTCTCAGCTGAAATCTCATGGGTTATGATCTTTGCCAGCCATAGTTGAAGCACTGGTGTTTTCAAGGGGTGATCACATCTGACCTCCTTTGATTTCTCGCCGGGCTGTGCTTTTCCCTCCCCAGTTCTCTTATGGTCGTGATTGCCTTCAAACAGGGCAGCCAAGCTGGCAGCTTTCTGGATTCCTCTGAAGTTGCAGGTAGCCACATGAAAGCATTCTGCTGCTCTGCTCTATCTCTTGAGTTCATGTCAACATGTAGGAAGTAAAACTAAATAAAGCACGATTTTTATCCTGGTATTTGAGAGCCAAGTGCCTTTGAAGCAAACCTCAGGGGCAGATAAACACAAAGAGCAGAAGGGGATGGTGTGAACAGAAAACCCCATTAAGAAAGTTGAGCTGGTAGCTAAAACAGCCTTAGCTGCTCCTGTTAACTCAGACTTCAGTTATAAGTCGGTGGGCAAATAAACCCTCTTCCAAAACAGCAGATCTCCAGAAGTATGTCTGACTTACAGGAGACTAATAGGTTTCTTATGATTCTAAATTATACTTCACAGCAGTTTTATTACTGTTTTGCAAGCCTTGAAATGTTTCTTTTATTGCCCGTAGCAGTTCTGAAAACATTTGTCAGAACCCTTAGTGGAAGCCATGGAGGCATTTAGAGCTAATCCCAGTCTATTTGCTTTTGGTGTTTGACAATGCAGATATTTTTAATATCTTGCCCAGGGTGAGCATGTAACCATTTCCAAGCCATTGCCTGTGTCTAGACATGTTGTTGTCAGTAATTCATTCTCCATAGCTGAGCAGAAAGCAGAGCACTTTATGGGAATTGGCAGGAAGGCTTTGTCTCATCACTGGAGCCGTGGAGTGTGAGGGGTGTTGGGTGGAAGAGCTGCCTGTCACCCACCAGATCTGTACATGGCTTGGGGGGGTCTGTGTCAAGTGACCCATGACTGTTGGCACAGAGGGAATAAAGCAACATTTCCAGCTTAAAACTTACGTAGAGCAGCCCAGATAAATGCTGATGTTTAGCACTGATGTAATTACAGAGGTGTGGAAACCGCTGAGATTTTTATTAGGAGACTTCCAATAGAGTTTTGGTGCTGGGGAAAATGAGGGAAGCAGAGTTGTAGCTCAGTTATCTGGGGACAGCACTCTTGTTAAAGGGGTAAGGAGAGGAAACCTTTGCCTGCTTTGACTTTGTTGTGTTTGAAGAGCAGCAAGCTCTCAGGAAAGCTTTGGAAATGTATTAAAGCTGTGCTTACTACCCACAGAAGGGCTGTTGCTGCATTCTATCCCCCCTGCTCCCTCTTTCTGTAGGTGTGCATTTGAGCAGAGCTGCCCAGTGATCCTTGACTGGGATTCCTGGTTCCACAGCAGCCCTTCAGCCCTTGCATTTGTGCTGCTGGAGCACGGGCCGTGCATGCACGGCACAACTGGCTGCATTTCAGTTATGCCAGGAAGCATTTTAACACAAATCCTGCTGGGATTTGCCACCCTCACTTAAAACAATTGTGTGTGCTGAGCCTTCAGGGTGTTGGTACTCTCTTTGGGGTGCAGAGGAACCAAGCTTTGATGTAGGTGTGAGATTAGCCTAGAAAACTGCTGAAAATGGGGTGGGGGTCTGCGGGTGGGAGGAAAAGTCTGCCTGGCTGCTGCTCCTTCTGATTGGTATTAATGTAAAAACATTGAAAATCACGGGCTGTGATGCAGTTAATTATTCAGAGCTGTGCTACACTGTGTGAGAAATGGATTAATCTGCCTGTGTTACACATCCTCTGGCTGACAGAGGTGTTTAATTGCATAGATCGGGTTTGTGATTATTTATTCTCCTTCTTTGTGCACCAAGCATATGACAGGCTTAAGCTATTTTTTAAAATTTATTTATTTTGCTAACTCTGCTTCCCAGCCTGGGGAGCAGATTGTGGTAGTGAATGAGAGAGGAAGTTCTTGAAAAATAATAAAATAGTAACTGTCATGGAATGCCCGAAAAAGGCCACTGTACAGGGTTATGCAAACAGCAAAGATCTGATCCAGGTCTAGGTTCTGAAGTAAACTTGGTCCAGACTTTACCTCACTGCCTCCTGAATTGCAGTGGGATACCCTGATATATATAAAATATTCATTGGTTTTGTATATTTCTTGTATTACTCTCTTGATCTCCCAGGGAGCTGCTTCAAAATACTTTGAACGGTGTAGCTAAAAAAAGGAAAGATAAAACCAGATCCTGTAGATCATTTCTGAGTGGTGGGTTTGGGGCAGGTCTGGCTGATGGGATGGATCACCAGTCCTGCCTGCTGCTTTCTGCCTCCGTTTCCTCTGGTGCCACTTGTGCACATGTGGTATTTTCTAGTTGTCAGAGAGAGAACTGTAGAAAGCCACAGAAAACCCCAAAGCTGCTGATTTATTTCCTTTTTGAAAAATGGCTTGATACAAGAGAATGTTTGCAAGGAAGGGAGCTGGAGCTGTCAGAGTAAGCAGAGGATATTGTTTTAGGCTGTATTTATTTTCACTGAGTGGTTTTTAGCCAAAGAGTATCTACATGGAGATGAATAGCCTATTCCCCACTCTTGAAATATTCTTTCCTGTTTAGAAGGATTCTTCTTTAATCTGCTTGTTGAAGTTTCCTGGAAAGTTGGTGTCTCTTCTTGGGGAAGCAGAAAGAGGAACCGATTGCTTTGGATTCCTCAAATGCACCTACTCCCTGAAAAGCAGTATTAAGTGGATAAATCAACATGAGCCTGCTCCTTTGGAGCTGTGATTGCCAGCTAAAGCCTTGCCAAGGGGAAGCAGTTTGTCTTTGCTCTGTGCTGGGTCACAGGCAGAGCTTTGCACGTGAGCAGGAGAAAGTACTGCGTTTGTGGGGTGTCCTGGACACGAGTGAATTCTTCTCAGAGCTCACTCTTGTGCTTCAGTACCAGGGAGGTCTTGTGCCTAGAGGGAGGAAAGGATCAGGGTGTGAAGGACCCTTTCTGCTTTCCTTCTCTGTGAGTTTGGGATTATGGGGTCAGCTGAGTCTGTGTTGTGGGGAAGAGGCTGACAGGGAGCAGGGATTAAACCTTTGAAAAGTGAGTGGCATCCACGTGTTCAGTGAAGGAATGTCTTAGTTGAGAGCTGTAGTTTGGGGTATGAGCGTCTTCTGTGGGTGATGTTGGAGGGAACAACTTGACAGGTTGGGGAACTTGGCTGAAGATACAACTTGGCTAAAGCACAATGGCTCAGCTGGGTGCAGTGCAGGGTGCCAGGCTTGGCTTAAGGGATGGCTTTTGTCTATGGACAGCCAAGAAACTGGGAGGCCTTCTGTCCAACCTGGTGATTTGTGCTTGCATAATGAAATCAGTCAGTGCTTTCTGTGGTGGTGTTCCTGCCCAAAACCTGGAACACCTCAACCCTGAACCCATAACCAAATCTAAGACTAAGCATGGTCAAAACTCAAACCAATTTAATATCTGAAATATTTCATCTTGTTCTCCACCTGTAGTAGCTAATGACTTTCTAATCTCCAAGTGATTTCTCTCTTCTTCCAGTATGACAAAGGATACAGCTGTCCTTTGTGCCTTCAACCTGATTGAGCTAAGCCATCTGCTTTCCTGCTGGGAAGAAACATTAGGAATAAGAGGCCTTTTTTTCCCAGGGGCAGATATTTCTCTTCCTCATCCAGATGACAGTCTTCAACGGATTAAGCATCTGTTGTGTAATGTCTTAATGAAAAGAGAAGTCAACAGGAACTTCTTAGGTCAGAGATGTGTGAATTCTTGGGAATATTCTGTTGTGGCTGCATGCAGGTGTTTTGGTTGCCACCACTTTGTTGTCCTTGACAAGGGCTTCTTGGTGAGTTTCTTCTTCCTTCTGGACAGGCAGGCAGAGCACCCTGAAATACCTTTGCAGCCTGAGTGTTCAGAGTATTTCTGGATTTCCTTTGTTGAGCTTCTAGGTATCCTTTTCCTTTGCACCCTCTTTGTGCCTTGAGGAAGATGAAGATAACTTCTGTGCCCGAGGGGTAACAATCACTGGGTCCAACTGCTAATGCTTTATTTTTCTCTACAGAAAGAAATTCAAGCCATGAGTCAGTGCCATCACCCCAACATTGTATCTTACTACACATCGTTCGTGGTGAAAGATGAGCTTTGGCTGGTGATGAAGTTACTTAGTGGAGGTGAGTGGTGCAATTTCTTTACCCTAAAAGGCAACATAAAATCCTGTCTTCCTGTAGTACCCTTTCCCTTATTTATCTCCTGAGCTTCCCACTTGTGAATTAAGGCATTTCATAGACTCATAGAGTTTAGGTTGGAAAAGACCTCGAAGATCATCAAGTCCAACCATTAACCCAGCACTCCCAAGGCCATCACTAAACTGTATCCTTTTCCAGCTCCACTACCCTTTTCTGGACCTGCTCCAGCACCTCAATGTCTTTCTTCTTGAGAGGGGCCCAGAACCGCACACAGGACTGGAGGTGCCTCACCAGTGCTGAGCACAGGGGAAGAATCACTTCCCTGCTCCTGCTGGCCACATATTCCTGATACAAGTCAGGATGCCATTGGCCTTCTTGGCCAGCTGGGCACACCTGGCTCATGTTCAGTTACTGTCAACCAGCACTGCCAGGTCCTTTCCCACTGGGCAGCTTTCCAGCTGCTCTCTCCCAGCCTGTAGCAGTGCCTGGGGTTGTTGTGACCCAAGGGAAGGACCTGACACTTGGCCTTGTTGGCCCTCATACCATTGGCCTCAACCCATCTCTCCAGCCTGTCCAGATGCCTCTGTAGAGTCTTCCTACTCTCCAGTAGATCAGTGCTCCCACCCACCTTGGTGTCATCTGCAAACTGACTGAGAGTGCACCTGATCCCCTTGTCCAGATCATGGATGAAGGTGTTAAACAGGACTGGCCCTGACGATGAGCCCTGGGGGACACCACTGGTGACAGGCTGCCAGCTGGATGTAGCACCATTCACCACCACTCTTTGACCTTGTCCACCCAGCCTTTTTTCACCCAGCCAGGTTCTCTGGCAGAATGCTTTCCTTCATCCACAGGCTGGGTCATCTTGTCATAGAAAGGAGGTCAGGCAGGTCAAGCAGGACCTGCCCTTCACAAACTCACACTGGCTGGTCCTGATCCCCTGGTTGTCCTGTATGTGTCGTGTGACAGCACTCGAGGTGATCTGCTCCATGATCATCCCTGGCACTGAGGTCAGACTGACAGGCCTGTAGTTTCCTGAATGTCATATTTGCTAACCTCCCGTCAACTGGGACCTCCCTGGGGAGCCAGGAATGCTGGTAAATGATGGAAAGTGGCTTGATGAGCACTTCCACCAGCTCTCTCAGTACTGTTGGGTGAATCTCATCCACACGTAGTCTTGGGTGTGTCTAAAGTGGTGTAGCAGGTTGTTATTACACTTTGGATTTCCCCTTGGATTATGGGGGCTTCTTTCTGCTTCTCTATTCCTGTCTTCCAGCTCAGGGGGATGGGTAAATATTAATAGAAGAAATAAATATTTTAAATACATAACAATGTTTAACTTGAACCCATTTAGCTCAGAAGTAGCTTCTCGTGTTATGTACATCACTAGTAACACTGAAATATGTGACAGTGCAGCTTTTAAAAATCACTGCACAGTTTACACAGAGCCAGGGAAATTTCCTCTTTCTGGGTTTATTCTCTCAGACACTGGAGAAACAGCTTTTTTTGATAGAGAGAGTTTGAAAAGTTCTTATCAGTAATGTTTTATTTGATGTCATAATATTTTCCAGGATCCCTGTTTAAGTTACAGTTGAGACGAGAAATGGAATCAAGTTCTGGATAATAACAAAAGCACTGTTACTAAATCTTAGGCCTGTGTTTAGGAAGACTTCATTTTCCTGGCATCCTAGTAAAAAGGAATTGAAAACTGGAAAAAAAAAAATCCCTGTTTTCTTGCTTTCAAACAAAAATTTCTTGGCTTCTCCATTCTTGGCTTAAGTTTGAAAATTGTAAAATGCCAGAAGATGATGTGGAAAATTCTGGCTAAACCTGTTGGCTTTTTCCACAAGAGCTCAACAGTGCCCATAAAACATGTGTCTTTGAAGATGTTCTTTAAAGGATTTTAGCAGTTCTCTTGAGGGAAATCTCATTTCATACCAACTTAAGTCTGTCTTAAAGGGATTTTAATGTCTCCTGTGCTCATGTGTCAGTAAGCAATACCCTCTCTTTTCTTGGAGGGACATGGAACAGGTCATTAAAGATGGGGTGGCTGGTTGTGTGTGGAAAAGAGTCCCCTGCCAGCCTACAGCAAGTTTTGGTGTGTGTATAAAAAGTGTATCTATGGGAAAGTTTCCCCAGCATGAGGAAATGGCATTTCAGGGGTGCTGGAGAGGCAGCAGCGATGGGCTTGGCCTTTTCCAGGGGAGTGCACAACTCTTTAAAGAAAATGCACAGCTGCCTCAGTCATTTCACAGCAGTTTTCTCTCAGAATCAAGTCATGAAGAGGCTCATCCTTGAACCTCCAAATGCTGTTTCTGTTTGTTCTCAGTTTTGTGTCGAGAGGTTTTTTTTTTAGTGTAATTCTGGGAAAAAGTCAGACTCTTTATGGACCATCATTTCATTATCGAGGCACCACAGATGTAAAGACTACGCTGGAAAATTTCTGGAAAAATAATCACTGCTTCAGAACCAGCCTCCTGGAGGTGTGAATGAAGACCTGCTTCTCATTTAATATTCCCTTTGAATGGGCTTTTATGTTATACAGCCTGATAATTGACCCTTGTTCAGCTCTGGCATTCAGTGGGAGATTTCCAGTAAAGCAGTGCTAGGAAACGTCACTGCTTCTTCCTCTGTTGCATATGTTGGAGACCAGGGCCAGTCAATAAATGACAGACCAGTAACAGTGTAATTCTTCCCCCTCCCCAACATTTCTGGGAGTCTGTTAAATTTTCTCACTTAAATCAGTCATTTGAGGGCTGGAAGAATTGCTAAAATACATGGAAGGAGTTTGAGAATGACTTGGCAGTTTCTAAGCAAGAGGGTACCTTGAGAGGTATTTTTCAGCTGTTTTCACTTTATACTTCTTTTAAGTCTATGCTTGAGAAATCTCAGATCTCATAGGCAAATTCTACAGGACAATATTAAGGATGGAGAAAGAAACTTGTGTTTGGAGCTTTCTGACTGAAGAGCTTTTTCATTCACTTTTAATGAGACTATTTTCAGTTGGCTTTAGGCTGAGTGATTTATGTAACACGAAACACTTTTAAAACTGCTTCTCATTCCTTTGAGCTTAGTCCTTATCAGTAATAAAGTGTCTCGTTTTGCTGTCATCTGTCATCCAGTGGGAAAAATAATGACCTGGGTTTCTCAACAGGAAAAACCTTTGGGGCTGGTTTATAAATCAGAAAACAAACAAACAAAAAAACACAAACCAACAACCCAACAATAAGAACAAACAAACAAACAAATCCAAGCAAACAAAACCAAAACCAGAGTGCAGCCTAACTCTTTCATTCCATCTAACCACTCAGGAAGTGTGGACTGAGATTTGTACATCCCAGGGAGCGCATGTGAAATATGTTTTGATGTCCATTCTGTATCTTGATTGTGGCTTTCGTACTTGGGAATTTATTCTGGGTAAAAGTTCAGAATCTAATTGCTTCTCTTCCATCAGTGTATGCTGGCGTGTGCTTTCAGGCTGAAACTAGTTTTAATTTCAGCCTCCTTACTCTGACCTTATTACTTTGATAAACAGCCCACAAGACAGCCCAGTCTGTAAATGCAAGCCTTTTTTGTTGTTGTTGTAAGTGCAGTTTAATTTATTTTCTGGCTGCAGTCTTTTTGATGAAATCCTAATCTAGCCATACATGCAAGTGTTTCAGAAATGTCTCCAAGGGAAGATACTCTAAATCCATGGAGTGCTCTCGTCTGACAGTGCCTGGCTCCTCTGAGCAGGAAGGCAAAGTTACCTTAATTACCTGACTGACACTGTCACTGGAACGGAGCTGTTTGTCTCCATAAGTGCTGTGCTGGTGGAAGATGCTGTTCTCTATCCTTGGAAGTCTCCAGCAGTGAGGAGGTGACGTGCTGGGGAGCAGCCCAGAGCTGCTGCTGTGCATCAGAGCCCAGCCAGGCTGGCTGGAGTCGCTGCTGGGAGAGCAGTTTGCTCCGGGCAGGTTTGACACCGAAGCAGGTGTGGAGCTGCTGATGGCAGAAACGTGGCTGTGATGAGATCCAGCTGGCCCTGACAAGAGGTGCCAGTGTGTCCAGTTACTCCCACACCCTCTTTCAGATCTGGTGACGTGTGTCTGTGCCAGGTTTGTGAAGTGTCTGCTCTTTCTGTTCCCTTGGGTAGAAATTTCAGGCCCTTTTCTCTAATGCTGGGAGTTCTGTGGGGATCTAAGCTTAGCAGTGTCAACTTGACACCCCAGCCTTTGGGTCCGGTGTTACTCCACACTAAACTCCAATGGCTATTTCTAGACAACTGCTGACCTGCTCTTTGCCTCCCTGGCATTCCCCTGCCATGGATTTTACTCATGCCTTTTTAAAGCCAGCTGAAGCCCAGTCCTGCTCTCAAACTCCTGTGGCTTTTTAGTAGGAAGAGGAGCAGCTGTCCTTTTGTTCTTGTGCTTTTGCTGGCCGTGACCTGCTTGCTCTTCTTAAATTCTCACTGCTTTTAACAGGAGCTCTCATTTCACAGGTGACCCAGGGCTGTAGATAACTCTGAAACAGTTGCTGCTATGGAACAGCTGGCTCTGGTGATTTGCTACATCACACAACAATTTTTACTGTCCTAGCCTACAGCCAGTGAGACCTCCAAAATATTTTTTAAACTGTATGCAAATGCTTTAAATATTGAAACATTTCCAAGTGGGGCTCTTGGATATATTCTGCCTTCTTGAAGCCTTCTAATTAAATCTGCTAAGGAGATTAGTGTATTGAAATAGTTAAACCTTTTATTTCCCAAAAGTTTTAAAGATTATCTAATCAACTTCTTACTTCAACCTTTGATCTCAAGTTCAGCAAGCCAGACCAAAAAGGAGGTAGGCAAGTCTTAGGTCTCCACTGGGGACACAGGACATAATGTTCCATTTCTGCTGTGTTAATCTCTGATCTGGCTTCTCCGAATTCCAACAGTTATGATCAAAGCATAAGCCACAGGTTCTTAGAAATCCTTGTGTTTATGTTGAATTATTTTCTTAGGAGAGAGCTGTGCTGTTTTTAATCCATCCTGAGGGTTTTTAGATTTATTTGTAGAAGCACAACTTAATTTTAAACAATTAAGGATGGGATAAGTCAGAACCAGGAGATGGGACTGTACATGATTGCAGAATGTACATGACTGTGTGTAGATGCATCATCATTCCCTCCTGTAAAAAGAAAAGCATGAAAAAATAGTTTGTCTTCAAATCTTCTCCTACAAATGTTTTGATCTCAACTGCAATAGGCTGTTTTGCTCCCTTTATTGTATTATCTTGTTTTCTGCCTTGATCTTGTCATATTTCTTATGCATCAGTGTAAATGCTCTAGAGGGAAGGAGGCAAAAAATGGAATTTTCCATAACTTTCCCTCTCAGGAGATTTAACCAGGGTTAAGAAGAAGCTTCAAAACTAGAAACCTCAGCAATCTACTTAAATGTCTTTTCTTTCATTTTATATAACTTGTTCTTTCCTTTCCTCTGGTGTTCTCTTGCTGTATCTGTATTTCTCAGCCCCAGAAATACCGAATCCAAGCAGCTCTTCCTTTTGCATTTTCTTCATCTGTTTGCCAGGGACTGACAAGGTGCAGATTCACTTCCTGGCTCTGGTGACAGTCAGGCTCATCAAAACTGCTGGATAATGCTGGGATGTCTTAAAAAAGCAGCAGTGAATCTGCCAACTCCCAGTTGTCAAAGATGCAGCCTGTCCAGCATCAGTGTTCATCAGGTTTGGGGCAGATTTTGGTTCTCACAAAGTTGTGTAGTAATTTCCAGCACCATTTTCCAGCCTATTTGTGCCAGGGCCTTCAAATGGCAAATCAATGCAGGTACTGTTACCTGCCTTTTTTTTTTTTTTTTTTCTTTTGGAAATTAAATTAAAGTATTAAATTTTCCTGTTCTGCTTGCCAGAACAAGTTAAAGGAGGAGTTTTCTTTGCATTTAACTTATCCTGTATCTTTGCTTTGTCACCTAAGTTATAGTATAACACGCAAGATATGGTTCCCACAGCAACCAGCTCTGCTGTACATTTCTTTTGCCTCTGGGGACGCATAAAATTCCAGCTGGAATACTCCTGCATTTATCTGTAATCTTGTTCCAAACCAGCTTTTCTTTCTGCTCAGGTTTTCGTGCCCTTCTCTGCTTCAGCCCCACGTGCTGAAACATTAAGCAGTGCCACTGAAGACTGTCATGTGGACACTTCCTTCCTCTCCTGAGGAAGAATGTCAGAAACAGGCTTCCTAAATGCCATTCCACAGGCTTGCTGGAGTAGGTGAGGTCAAAGAAAGGTGCTCTGGATTTGGAAGAGGAAGTGTTGATGTTTGTGGTGGTTTGCTGTCGAAAGTGAATCAGTGGAACAATTAGGACTTCGTGCCCCGAGGGTGCGATTACATGGAAGTTTTCTCCAGCAGCAAAGCGGGTTTAAGGAGTTCTTGGCTGTTTGGTCTCCACACTGCCTGGAAAACTGGATTACCAGTGACTGCAGTGATCCCATTTACAGAATGGCTTCATAAGCTGGTGCATGGGCACCACAGGGAGCTGGTGAACTGTGGGACTCTCATTTTGCTGCCATAGAAAACCCCGTGTCTTTGGAGCAGCACATAGCACAGGGTGTTCAAAGAGACAGTTTTACTGGGTACGTGTATGGGGTGCAAGACAGTCCATTGCAAATGGTCTGTGTGATGTCAATATACAAAAATTGAATATGTGTCTCTTGAAAATTCAGGATGTTAATCTGCTCGTGGGTTACTTGTGTCTTCATTGTTCAGATACTGCTGTCATGGGTGGAAATCAGCTATACTTGATTCTGGAAAGTTGGAGCTAATCAGGCCTAATCAGATATTCTCTAGCGTTGCCAAAATTGGAAAAGAGAACTGTGGGGCTTTTTGCTCTTTACTCCTGGGAGAAACTGGAGGGAGCAGTGGGACACCTGTTCCTACGGTGCAGCTGGACAGACACCAGTCTGTCTGTCTGCAGAGCTGGTGTGGCCAGTGAGGACTCCAGAAAAAGTCACTCACTGCGTGTTTGCCTTTGACCTGCAGTAGTCACAGGTGGGGCTCTGTCAGGTGAGGGTAAATCTGTGTCCTGGCAGTTCTGGTGACTTGTGCTGTCATTGGGAGCTCCTGCAGTAGCAGCTTTCAGAGCAGACTGGCAAACTTGTGAGTTTGAGCAGAAAACCACTTACCTTCCAATTGCTGTACAGTTTGCACTGAGAGATTGTGCATTCCGTGTAGATGTATTCCATGACCACTGGTGTCAGAGTAGTCGTGGGAGTCAGAGTGTTTCATCACTGAGACACTTCAGTGATGAATGACAAACCATGCTAAGTGCTTTATCAGATATTGCACAACATCTCACAGGCTTCCTGTTGATGTCCTGCACACTGGATATTTGATGGGCAGGCATTTGTTTATAGCTGCATTTTTTCCCCCATCCATCTCTAAATGTTGTCTCCTTGCTTTTATCTTCTGTTGGGCTTTGAGATCAGCTGCTCATCACCAGATTTCTTTAAACATCCTTGTTAATGACAGCATTATTTATATTTATGGTTAGACTCCAGTTCTGGCCCTTTTCTCTCTGTCTTGTTTTGTCTTTTCCTGATATGCTTCCCTTCTGGGCTTGGAAGAGCTTTCCAGTCAGCTCCAGCCAAACTTAATTTCTTTTTCTCTCTCTTGCTTAAGGCTGACTGACCCTCCTGTGCTGTGAGTCTGTACTTGCTACTTGTGCATTTTTAATGAGGAAAATCACGAGGGAATTGTTGTAATCAAACCTAATGCCATGTGTGATACACACCAGAGTGCCTCATAATGTTATCTAAAATGGAAGTTTTATTTTAGGGAGGAATCAAAGATTTATTTTTTTTTTTTCTTTTAGAGGCATTGCAGTGGATTTGTTTTCCCCTTGAAAATCTTGTATCTGTTCTATAATACAGAGCTGGGTGCCTTATTTCCAGTGGGAACCTCATCTTCTGGCCCCTAGGTTATGGGAGACATCAGTCCTACACAGTGAGATAGAACAGTTTGCACATGGAGCACAAATCCGTAGTGAAACTGCATTTAATCAGAGATCCAGCTAATTCAGATGTACTCTCACTTCCCCAGTTCCTCCTCAGCTGGTTTGGAAGCTGGCTCAGGAGCTGGCAGTGCCTGCTGTCGTGCTGATGTTTTCAAGCATCATGGTCAGTCTGTAAAGCACATGCTCTTGTGTGGTTCAGATTGAGGTTCCAGTTCAGCTGGATGAGTTTCCAGTTAAATTTAGCTGTTATTGTATTGCTGGACTGGGAACAGCCCACTCTGTGCAAAACACTCTGGTTTTCCCCTTAGACTCAGGATGGGGCTCTGATCCACTGATCTCTAGTGGAGTTGGTGTGAGTATTTTCCTGCATCCTACCAGGCCTTACCCTGGTGACTGTAGGACCCTTGGGAATAACTCTGCATTGAATTTATCAGCCTGGTTCTGAAATCCAATCCTGACCCAGCAAGAAGGTGTTTTTCTTAACAGCAAAATTCCCATGACTTCTGCTTTCAAAGTACTTTCTTGTTTGGCTGTGTGTTTTTCTTTGGAGATTCCACTGCTCCATGCCAGGCTTCCTGAGCCAGAATGCTGGAAGATTTCGAACATGGCATGAAGCAGTGCTTGGAAGTGCAGCTTGGCTTCCTTCTTTGTATTCCATACAAAATGTATGCTTTATGAAGTTAAAGTTTAGTTGGGAGTCAGGATCAACTCCCAAATGTATTGATTTGTGAGGTGGAAAAATCCCAGCTTCATGGTGTTGTGGTGCCAGTAGCCAAACCCTGAGCAGACAAAGTGGGGATGATCGTGATAACATTTTCTCCAACACAAAGGTGGCTTTTGGGTTGCTTTTCTGCTGTTTCCTGCGCTAAGTGTTTTACTGATCCCTTTTTGCTCTTCTCCTTTCTGTAGACCACTGGCAAATTCCCCCACTTCTGTGAACATCTCAGTGTGAAAGTGGTTTTTAAAAAAAAGTTGTGCTTAAAAAGTGGCAGGCGGGACTGGGAGCAGATATAGCCTGGGTGTGAATCAGCCCTTTCACAACCAAGGCTGGCTCTGTGCGTGCCCTCTTGTCTGTCTGCCCTCCACCCCCTTTTCTGGGTTAAATACAACCTCTGACTTGGCTAAATAGAGGATTTTTTGACCAAATGAATTTGAGCACCATATGATCTGCCTCCTCATGTTCCCTGAGCCCTTTGCAGGAGAAGGGAAATGCTTGTGAACAAAGTCTGCTAACAGAGCTGTGGGTGGAAAGAGGACAAAATGAGTACGTGAAGAACCACATATTTTCACTGGACTTCCAAAACAAGTGACAGTTTGTTCTCCAGATAAAGGCACATTTGAGAGGAAAGACCTGAACACTGAAAGTAGAGGGGATTTTGGTGGGTTTTTTCTTGGTGTCACAAAAAATTCCTGTCCAAAATAAGAAGCACTGAGGTTTGTAAGCATGAACTCTTTAAACACAAAAACGTGCCAGGCTGAAGTCCAGGTGAGTCCTTGTGGCACACAAGAGAAGATCCTTCTCTCAGAACATGGAGGTGAGGCTTTAGTGAAGGGGAACATGCTCTGGCATCTGGGGTTTTGCAGTTTCCTTCAGCAGAGATAATCTTGCTCTATTGGAGGAAGTCCAGCATACGTGAAAACAACCTGAATTGTGTCTGGGTGAAACCTTTGGCTGATCCGTGTCCAGACTCACTAAACATGAGTGTGTTTCTCTGCTCAGGTGGGGTAAAGGAAGGCTGAAGAGTATTCTTGCATAAAATGTTGGGGGTGGGATGTTATATAACTTCATTTCTGGGTTTGTTTTTTTTTTTTTCATTTCCCTTTGTTTTTTTTTTCCCATCTTTGTTAATTTCTGCTGTGCTAAGATTGTATCCTCTTCAAATATCCTGAACGAAGCAAAGGGAAGAGAAAGCTGGAGGTGCCATTCAGGGCAGCTAGGGAGTTGATCTAACCACTTGCTGCTGACAGAAGGGATTTACTCCCCCATTCACAAATGTTTCTCACTCCTTCCTACCTTCCTTTTCCTCTTTGTGGACTCCAAAACCTCATCTGTTCACAGGTTATGCTCACTACCAACCGATGTCTCCCTCAGTTTATTTTTCAGTGGATTTAGTGGGTGTCTTGGTGTGCAGTGTGAGGGCTGGAGGAGATGGATAGTGGGAATAGTGGCTCTCCTGGCTTCAGGAAGATGTTAGATGAGCTCAGCACACGCTGCTTTACACAAACTAAGGGACACTGTGCACCCAGGGAATTGTTTCCTGTGCAGTTTGAATTGTGCAGAAAATGAGCCTTTCCACATGGTGTTTGTGTTCAAATGTTGCAGCCTTTTTGCTTTTGTCAGAGAATCCAAAAAGAAAGTGCTTTCCTAAGTGAAAACAATCTGCACGATTGTTTTGGCCTAGAAATTCAAATAGGATAGTTAATAAAATAAATATTAAAGGGGGAAGGGGGTTTTGTCTACCTGAACCTGAAGGATGAGAAGAAAATCAAACCAAAAACCTCTATTGTATTTTTCCACTTTCTTCATGCATTTACAGGGTGAACATGTAATTCCCCCCTTGACCAAACTCATGAGAGCAACTTTCTGTTCTTCAGATACAAAAAACTTAACGTTTTCTTGATTGTGGATTAGAAAAAATGAACTTTTTTAAACTTTTCTAGAGCTGAACTCAGCTCTTCTAAACTAGCTGAGTTCATACTGGGATGTTCTTTCCCTGTAAGCTGAGTTTGTACCGGGATGTTCTTTCCCTGTCAGTTCCCTGTTGAAAGACAAGCAAAGCTGGAATTTGTGCTGGGCAGTTTTGCCTGCTTTTCTCATTCTCTAAGAACTTCCCAATACAGCTGACATTGCTTTGTGCCCATAGCTGTAAAAGTCCTACTAGTCCCTGTTCAGTCATTAAACCACAGGAACTTCAGTTTGAAGGGGCTTTGGAAAAGAGGCTTAGACATCCCATAGTGGAGCAATAAAATGTTGTGAGAAGACTGTCTTTAGTCCAGATGCAAATGCAAAGAGTACAGTGCCCAGTGTATCATGGAAACAGGACCTTGCACAAGAGGCATGCAGTGAGTCGTTGGTTCTGCTTATTCCTGGGTGCAATTCAAAGAGGTGGTTTGCTCTGTGAAGTGTGGTTTGTCATGGAAGGTGATGTCATTCACACCATGCCTGGGAGAGAGACTAAACATGATGCTTCTAGGGAAGGATCTAAGCCAGTCCAGTTTTGTACACAGTGAAGAAGTGACTAATTGTCAGAATTCAGCCTCATTTGTTCTCTATTTAATGATTTCCACTTTTTTTCCTGTTAGGGTGGTGTCAGCCCTTTAACAGGTTAGATTTTTCCTGCTGTTTCTCTGCCTAGGGTTTGTAGGAGCTGAGAGTTTAATTTTATCAAGCTTGTTGCCTTCGGCTTGTGAGTCCTGGCAGCCCCCTGCTTTTTCCATTTCCCTGCTCCAGCTTCTCCAGGGCTCAGCACTAAACCAGCTGTAGCATCAGGATCTACTTAAAAACCTTCCAAGAGTCCTGTGTATGTAAATGTCACATTTTGGCTTGCTCCAATAACTTCTCAGTTATTTGTGATCACAGGGGTGCTGGAGCCCACCCTGAGGATCTGCACCCAGATGTGCATTGTTGCCTCTGCTTTCCTACAGCAAAGGCTTCAGCTGCTGCCTTTGATCCTGAATTCCTTGGACTTGTATATTAAATGATTATAAACTACACTTAACTGTGAATCAGTTCACCTGGTTTAAACTGAGGTGTTTAACTCTCTTCTCTAGGCTCCGTTTTGGATATTATCAAGCACATCGTGGCCAAAGGAGAACACAAGACTGGTGTCCTGGATGAACCCTGTATAGCCACAATCCTTAAGGAGGTGCTGGAGGGGCTGGACTACCTGCATAAAAACGGGCAAATCCACAGGTATTTTACATTTTTCTCACCTTTGTCATAAAATGTTCTTGAAACAGAGTGGCTGAGCACACAGAGTCTTATCCCCCAACTCACCATGAGGGCCTGAAGAGAGGAAAGTAAAGGTGGGATTTTAATCAAAGTGCAGAATTCAAACGTCTGTAGTCTATATACTACATCTCTCTGCTATGACTAGGCCAAATGTGGGTAAACTTTGGGCTACTGAAAATTCTGACACAGAAAATCTCATTCCAAATGTCAACAGCCAGCTGCAAAGTGTGGTTGTTGGAGCTGGGAAACTTCAACTGGCTTTGTTTTCTTGCTGAGCTGCAGATCACCAAGGGCACTGCATAAGCAGTGCTGAGCAGTTTAATAAGGAGCCCTTCAAGCCTTGTTTGTTTTTTTTTTTAAGGTTAACTGCAAGATCAACATAATGAAATTTGATTGTGAGTGATTTCATTGAAAAAAGAAAATGGAAAAAAAATTCATGGAAAAACTTCTGTAGGCAAAGCCCAGTTAACTAATGGCCTGTGATTTGACAGATCACTGAAACGTGAGGGTTTCTGTGCTGCTCTCTTGTTTGGGAGATACTTTTAAATCATATTTTCCTCTCCCCCAATGTCAAGGTGTGGTGTAGTTCAGTAAGGGAAGATGCTAAGTCAGTCTGTTCAGCGTTAAAAAGACTAAGATTTTCAATACCAAATATTTGCTGAAAATAGAATATACTGCTTGTGGGTAATATTCACCATCCCAGCCACAGACTGCTGCTGGAACAGCCTCTTCTTTCTTGGGAATTTTGTGAGCTTGGCTGTCTTCTGGTACAATGCCATTACAAGCATTGCTGCTGCTGTGCTGGAGTAAGTTTCTGTCCTCTTATAGCTGCACGAGAAGAAGTTACTTTTTGCCAAAATTTTATTTATTTAGAAAATCCAGTAAGTATTTATTTCATATTTATAATCGAACTGACTGGCTTCTGTAGGTTATTTTGGTTTGAAAAAGGAAAAAAATGCAACTAATTGAGGTGGAGTTTTTTCCCCCCCTGAAAGAAGCGTCAAATTTCATTTTCCAGTCTCCATTAAAATCCTTCAACAAGAACCGTTGTCTTGATTGAAGACAGTTTTGATTTCATAGCTGGTTGCTTATTAACTTTTTGTTTTTTAGAGGTGATACTTCAGGCAGCTCTGGGAATTCAGAGAAAAGTGATAAACCAACTTACTTGCCAAGTACTTGGTAACTTTTCAGTGTGCCATAAGTAATCGATAGAACCGTGTCCATCTGTGACTCGCAGTTGGTTTGCTTGGCTGGTTTAGTTCATCTTCTGGTCTAGTGAAATTGAAATATCTATGTTAAAGCAGCAGTAACCTGTTAAATCTCAGTTTTTCTGAAGGTATCACATAAGGTTTTCTGTACTGAAAAGAGTGGTGGTTCTCCATTTGGCTGGCTGGGTTGGAAAAGCAAAATTAGTAAATGTGGTAAAGATTAGAGGGAATACATTCATGTGTGTGGTGTGGGGGGTTTTTTTAATGCTCTCAGCAAAAATACCACGTTCACAAAGTTCAAACTGCTTGGTCTGAAGAAAATGTGATTCACATTGAATCATTTGGAAGTGAACTGGACCAAACCTGCTGTGACCATTCTCATCTTGCTGCTTGAAGCATCTTGCCCATATTTAGTGAACTTCAGCGAAGAAATCAAAGCTGTGTCACTGATGCAGCAGAAGGTTGTGGTTGTGCATCAGCTGCTTTGCATGTGTTGCATCCCTGTATCTTGGGGCTGCTCCAACAATTGTGTAGTATTTTATCAGGGAAGAGCATTTGGATTACCTCACTGTGTCGGGCACAGTGGTCTGGGGAATTTGGAGAAGTGGGATACAGAAGGAAAGTTGTGAGGTTTCCTGTCTGGGTTTTAAGTGTTGGCTGAAAGCGAGCTGCCATGCCTTTGAGGGATGAAACATGTTTCCTTAATGGAGTTCGTCCTGCTGTGTTCCGTTCTATCCAGATGTGTGTGTGCTGCTGAGGAAAACACAGCTTCAAGATGTAGCACAGATGGGACCTTTCCTCATCCATAGGAATATCTGTATGGTTTTCCCATTTTGCTTAATGCTAGATATCATAATATTGGTCAGGCCTGATGGGAAAGGCAGGTGGAAATCTTACAGCCATGCCAGAGATGCTCTGAGAGGAAGTGTTTAAAATAACTAAACTTCAGTCCCCTGGGTCAGCTTAAAGTATCTGGCTCCAGAGGAAACCACATCAGGTGATGGCTGAGCTGCTGTATCGTGTCTGCAATGTGGGGCAGCTGTGCTTGGGGTGAACTCGAGGCCAAGGCAAGATCAGCTGTGAAGGATCAAAACTGAAGGGCTTTGGCCTTGGAAGATCCAACCTGAAGCAAGCAGCAGTCCAGCAGAGCAAAATGTTCAGCTGGTTGCACTAAATATCCCATCTCTGTTCATGTTACACCTGGGAGAAAACAACTTGATAAAATTAGAGACCTAGTGTGAGTGAATGACTGTAATTAGCACATCCAAAGATGGACAGCCAGGCTGGTGGCAAAGCCCAAAGGATGAATAGCAGGACCCAAATGTGATTTTGTGGGCGCTGCTGACCTGAAGTGGGGCCATAAATCATTGGTGAGATCAGAGAACATATGTCTGACAGCAGAGCTGCTTGATACTTATGAATTATTCATCGTCTCAAACGGGTAAATGAAGTTAACACGTGAAAAACTGGCTTAATGAAACTCTGCTGCTGAATCTTACTCTGCATAAGCCCGCCTTGAACTTAGTGCCACTTCCAATTAAGGTTTGGGGAACTGGGTTGGCGTGGAAGTGTAAATCCCTGCTTTGGACAGGAGAGGAGTTTGACTGTATTCTCTAGAGGAGATTAGAAAGCCAAATATCTAGTGAAGGCTTAAATTATAATTCTTTTTTTGTTTACTTTCCTAATTAACAGCCAGAGCAAGCCCGAGACTTGAATAGGCACCATTGTTCAGCAGCAAATGCTGAAGTCTCCCACATTTGCCCAAAGTGATGTTTTTTTGCTTTCATCTTCCAAGGGCTGTTGGGAAGTGTCTTGAGGCCTTACGGGAAAGACAAAAGGGAAGGCAAAATCAGTTTTATTTTCATGAAACACTCTCTACCAAGGTAACAATTACGAACGGTGCCCATCTTCCTGCAGAATCACCACTGCCTCCGTATCACAGAGTTAGCACTCCCTGCATTCCCTGCCCTGTGCCCATCCCTGGCCATCTCTCCTGTGCCAGCTGCTGCTGCTGTCCCCATTGTGGCTTCCTGCATAGAACCATGATCCCAGTGAGGATCTGAAATCCCAGTGATCCGGCTCATGTTGAGTGAGTTAAGTACCTGGGCAGCAGCCAGTGTGCTGGGGACGGAGGAAGCCTGTGGATGAAGCTGTCCTGCAGGAATCTGCTCAGGCACAGGGTTTTTTTTAATGGAAGTCGAGCAAGACTGACGTGCTGTGAGGGGTCGATGCCGGGCTAATCTTGTCTGGGTGACACTCAGGGTATGTTGTACCTCTTCCCCATTTGGACTCTGATTCCTCTGTGTATTTGGGGATTAGCAGGAGTTTGATGAATGACTTAGAAATAAAACTAAAGGAAAACCAACCCAAGAGGTTTTATTGCTTAAAAAGATTTATTGGAGGGAAGTTCAAGGCTTTTTCAGGTGGTGCTCCGTATGGCAGGCTGACAAATGAATCATGCTGATTAACTGTTACAAGGTCTCTCTGTCTTTCTCCCTATTTTTATCTCAGAGCTTATCTTCTGTTCATGATTAGCTGTTGTGTAACTGAATATTTTAGTTAGTCCAGGTGAAATGATACGCTGCTCAAATATAACCAGATTCTCCTATTGCAGCTCAATAAATGTGATACTTGCCTGCTTTTTTTGTAAAAACAAAAAAGCCTGGGAAGTGGTTTAGGGTTGCATGCACTCAAAATATTGGCATGGCAGCGATCCAGCTATTAGTTTGTTCGCTGCTCTACTTCTTACAGGGTGAGAGGTGCAGAAGAACATTTGATATGCTGAGTTAGATCAGCCTGTGCTGCCATACAGAATGTTTTGGGGTTTTTTTGGTGGCTTTTGAAAATCAAGAGTGTGGGCAGCAGGGTGCTAGGGCAGCTGTTTGAATGTTGCTTTGAAGAAGACCCTGCAAACAATAGTCTTGCTGTGTTTTTGTGCCATCTATATTCACTTATTGTTTGGACTTTAGGATGGTTTTGACAGAGGATCAAAGTTTGATTGTTTGCCTCTTTACCTATATTAAGAGTAAATAACTTCTGAAAAAAGGACGTGAGCACATCACCAAGACTTGTGTGTGGGCTTTTGCAAGAGTGCTGCTCCAGGAGCGAGTTTTGTATTTAGGATGAAGGAGCTGATGGATGTATTTCGGCAGAACTTGGCTGTCCTACAGGATTCAAGCTTAATTTTCATGTAGCTGATTAATGCATTGATAGCTATGCTGGCAGGTCTTGTGGTTAAACTGGATTCCAATATGCCTCTGATTATTTTGATGAATGAGATACTGTACTTTTTTGTTTCTGTAGCAATACTGTGGGAGAACTTCAAGCCCTTCTCTCCACACTGCTGTAATCTTGCTTTGGGGAGCGCATTTTGGAAGTGAAGTTTGGTAGGGTGGGAATGGATAACGGGTGGAGCCTTTCAACCTCTAATTGCCAGTTTGATTTTAAGTCAGGACACTGGTAATTTGAAAGTTGGCTATTGCTCAGCTGTGGGAAGTGGAATTTTCTTATTCTGAGGGGTCTCTTCTCTTACGGTATGGGAGAGGTAGTTAATATAAATTTTGGAGCTTTGATTTGTAAACAGTTCAGTAGTTCATAGAAATGTCACTCTTGGGTGTCTCAGTAGGAAGCAGGACAAGGTTCTGCTCTGGGTTGTACTGGGTGATTTGTTCCCCCAACAAACACCTTGCTGTGCAGTGTCAAGGGCACAAGGACCACCAGATCCTACTCTCTGTACAGTCAGATGGGAGGGTGTTGTGGTGGTTTGGCAAACCAACATGTTCTTCTGGTGGTTGTTTCTTCCACTGCATCATCCAGAAATTCATTGTTTAAAAAAGATAAAAAAATAAAAAAAACCCACCACTGTGGTTGCGGAGAGAAAATATGAACCAGATGTAAATCCCAAATCAGACAGCCAGAAACAATAACTCCTGTGGAGACAGTTTTCCTCAAAGTGGATAAAGAACAGTCTCTGCTCTGAAGCCTAAAAACCTGGGATTTAAAGCTCTGCTGGTAAATATTGTTGCTGCTGAAATCACAGGGGTGCTGGGGGCCCTGCAGCAGCTGCAGGGGACTCTGTGTGTTCTCAGGGTGATGTCTGGAGGTGTTGCTGTTGCAATCAAGTGTTTGCCCCCTCGTTTTCTCCTCAGACCCAGGTGCTGCCTCTGAACTTTGTCACTCAATGTGCTGCACTTACTCAAAGTAACTTTGGAGTAGTCCAAGGGAAAACCTACTTTTTGGTGGAAATCCTGTGCATCACATTGAAAGGAGGGGAAGTTTTTAGGTTTTTCCCTCTGCTGCATGGAGATGTGAAGTGGGAAAAGTACCATGAAAAGCAGGAGATAGATGTTGGGGTGATCTCCAAAAGCAGTGACAGGTTTTGGTCAGTGATCCATGACTGAGTTGCACACTCAACTAAGGTAGTTTCCAGCAGTTCTTGAATCGTCAGGAGCATTTGGATTCAGTGTGTTTCCAGGGGGAATAGTCATCTGCTATGGGCAGCATTAAATGTATCAGGTGAAAATGTAACAGATTCTTTTAGCTCTCTACTCTGCAGAAACCAAGTGCTGTTCACACGTGTGTACAACATTGTTTGTGACATCTGTCTCCTGTCACTGCATTTATCTGGTGTACAGTAGATCCTAAAAGCTGCACTTCTGGAGATGCCTTAAGCATTTATTCAGACCATATCTTCTGCTAAAGCATGAGAAAAAAGGGTCACTTGCTAAATTTGTGTGGTAACATATTAAGCACTTGAAAATTTTGTAAGGTTACATCAGAAGTAATTTTTGTATGTTTACTAAAGCAAATTATATCCTGCCTAGTAGAATTCTAATAAAACTTTGATATTAAAAAGTAAAGTTGATACTTCACAAAAGAAAAAGTGAGACAAAACCCATACACATTCAGGATAACAAATAAAGAACTGCCACAGAGAAATCTATCACTTAGCGGTAGCCTGGAAAGCATCACCAGTTGAGACTGGGAGTTCAGAGAACACTGTTTCCATTGTCCCCATACCTAATTTTATAACTGCTTTCTCCATTTTATAGGAATAACTGGATGAAATATGGAGATCTTTCTTCTTCCTATGCTGGTCATGCATAAAACTGTTGCTTCCTAGATTTTGGAGGAGGAAGTCGAGCTGACAGGGCTCTGGTGTCTCGAATTTCTCCTCCTGTGCAGACGTGGCTGATCAGGAGCTGTGGGTGGCTTTGTAGATAGGGACGGCTCTTGGCTGCCTTGGGGAATGCCTCGGACCTTGTGTGTGTACAGATACACATACTGCTTCTCCAGAAGAGGGGTGCTTTTTGCCCTTTGGAAATACAGACCTTTTTAAGCCACCCTATATAAATTTTTTTTGGCCCTTATTTGAACCAGGTTGGTTCTGTCTTTACTGGAATGACCTTTCGTCTTTCCATCGCGGCAGGGAGATGTGGGAATCGCTGATATTCCCATTTCTTCTGCTACCTGCTGCATCTTGTACTCCAGCTGGAGTGATGTACGTGTTGTAATTTCTGGGAAATTCCAGTTTCTGAGGGCACTAGGACCATGCAGCTGGTGATGTGCATCACTGGCACTGCCACGCGGAGCAAACCTGCCCCTTTGAGCGTTAAATCACTTGACATGAAATATTGAAACAAGACCGCGTTAGAACTTGACTGTTTTGCTCTGTTACCAATGACTAAGCCAGGCCGTCCCAAAAATATCTGGGCCTCCAGGGGTAGGAACAGACCTTGTGACTCCACAGCTTGCTGTGTGTGTGTTGCTTTTCGTGCAGCAGCTGTTAAAGGATCTTTGTGCCTTGTCCCCACTGCAGTCCTTAGGAAGTAGGGTCAGGAAATGGAAGGGCTGAATAGATGAATTTGTGGAAGAAATCCTGGTACATTTTTAGCTGCTGTTCTCTGGTATGAAAACTTGATTTTAAAGCCTGCTGGGCAGGGTCCTTTCCTTATACAAGAGAAAAAACCCCTAAAGTTCTGACAGACGAGGGGCAACTTTAAAAGTGGTGTGTGAAGTTGGAGATACAGCTTCTCTTTTGACTGCTGAAGGGTGCCAGAAGCCCTGGCTGATTGGCAAATCCTCCTTGTCATGAGCTGCTGTTACAGCAGTGACTTGCATTGGGGTGAAGGTGTGAAGCAACAGAGTCTTTTGCTGGAGGAAGTAGTGGGGCTGTGAAGGTTGGTGTGATTAAATCATGTCCATGTTGGGAGGTAGGGCTAAATCCAGTGTTTGTGGCACTTTATTTTCTGGCTTAAGGAGCTGATCTGTCTGAAAACTGTTTTTAAAAGTTTTCATTTAGCTGGAACAACTTCCCCTCAGTGATGTACAGGTGAAGTCACTTGAGCACTGATGCTGGGCTGGCTTGGTGATGCATGGATGGTGGAGTCCAAGGCAGGCAGGATCTGTCCTTGAAGTCACCACCCTTTAACCCTCCTTAGGCTGTAACCACGAGTGAAGTGAAGGAATTAAAGGGAGCGGAAAACATCAAAGGCAAAGTTGGCACAGGAGTGAAAAGTGCAAGTTGGGCGTAATTTGCTGAGATAAAGGGAAGTTGCAGTCGCTGTGATAACGGTGACAGACAGGGACACAGTGAGGGATGTGACACTTCCTAACAGAGACTCACACTGGGTTAGCCCAAGGTCTGCAACTCTTTCTGTACTGCCTCAGCATCTTCCCTGTCCCTGGAGCTGTTCAGACAAGGAGGATGACAGTGAATTTCAGGCAGATCTCCTGCAGCTTTCCTGAGTGAGTCGTCCTTTGTCTGAGCTGACACAGCTACTTAACCTAAAAGAAATCCAGTTCATGTCATGGTTTCTTGGGCCCCAAACCCTCTACTTAAAGCAAAAAATTAAGAGGGATTGTACCTAGTAAGGGCATCTTGGAACCTCTTGAAAGGTGTTTTATGATTTAGCTACAATTAAGTGCAATGGAAGATTAATTTCTCATGTTGCCCTTATTGGGGTTTCTGTTTGCCTGTGCCAAGAGACAGGATGGAGTTATCTCTCCCAGGAGATCTCATCACTACACTCAGAGTGATCTGCCTGGATCTTAAGGGTAGGGCATAGAGAAAACAAGTACTTGATGTCCTCTTACAGCTGGTTTTGATGGATGCTGACAGTCCTTTCCATTGGGCTCTGTCCATGCATGACTGTGACAGACTGTGGCTTTGCAAACAGTCGCTACTACCTGCCAAAGCCTTGCTTAAAAAACACAAAAAGAACCTTTTAAATTCCTGGTTAACACTGGATTATTCATCTAACTTTCTCCAGCCATTAAAATGACAGTTCAAAAGCTTTTAAGTGTTCCTACCTGTGCAGCCCCTGTAAAGTTGTGCCTTTAAAAATGCCTGTCCCATTTGAGTCCTTGGTGGGGGGGTAAATCATGAGTTGCCTTGTGCTGCTGGCATTGACCCCCTGCACCGAGGCCCTGGTCTTTCAGCACAGCCCAGCAGCTGACAGAGCAGCTCGGGGAGGAGGGAAGCAGCAGTGGCTGTGCTTGCCTGCTCCTGAGCAATAAAGCGTGTCCCTGGGCTGGTCCCCCGCTGTAATTTACGGCAGCCTGGCTGCTGCCACAGGGTCGGGCTGCCAGTGGCCACGAGGGCCTGCTGAGAGGGCTGTGGATGAGCAGGGATGAAGCAAACTGTGGACTTGGCCCTCTCCTCCCTCTGCTCATGCCTGGCTCAGCAGGGAGGCTGGAGAGGATTATGGAAGCTGCTCTGCCAGCTCTCTGCCATTGGAAAACCTTCAAGCTGTGGGAGATGTTCCCGAGGCCGGCTCTGCAGTTAAGTACAGCACAGTAACAGCCAGTAATTGCACCTCACCCAAGAGTTTGGGACTTAAGGCTCAACTCTGTCGCATGAAAATATTGGTGCACGCAGCTTTCCTGAGCAGGAGCAGGGGCATGTTAATGTGTACAGCACTTCCAGTGTTGTCTTGAATGCCTTCTCCTGTGTTGTACTGAACTTACTGACATTTGAGGGTGTAAAAATACTGATCTGCCTGCACGCTCCAAGCCTAGTTTACATTTGGCAGCTGTAAATGGTAAAGCTCTTGCATGTCACCAGCTTTTTATATCTCGGCTTCTAAGGCAAAGGGAAGAGGTGACACAGGTAACAGCATATCATTGAAGGGAAAGGGATGTTTGATGGTAGAGGACAGTGCTCATTTGGTGTATAATGTCACAGATTGCTTCATGTTTAACTCTCTATAGAGATATTGTCCTGGGAGCATTTTCTGCATTACTCAGAACAACATCAACTCCAGCAATTGGTTGCATTCAGCGTAAATATTTTGAGTTCTTCATTACCATTACCAGAAAATAGTAATTGTTGCATCTTGCACCTTCTCTTTTTTTAAATTAAACTTGGCAGGACCAACCACTCCTTCCTCATGCCAAATTATGCACTGTGGAGCTCAGTCCATGAAATTTTATTGTTGCAGTTGATGTAAATTGCGTCTAATGGGCAGATGACTCACGGCTGTGCTGACAGCCAGCTTTGCATCCTAAAGGCATATGCCAGCAGGTTGGAACCATAGGCAGAATAAACAGGGTTTATCTCTGTTTTCCCTTTCTGGGATAGTTTTCTTACCAGTGCTGGCCTGCAGAGCTCCTGAGATGCCACTCTTTGCTCAGGTCCCTTGTATTGTGGCTGCAGTGGCCTTAACAAAGCACTGTATGTTGGTGCCAAGGATTGAGGGCTGTGGGTGAGGGCAGATCTGATCATTAAGCAGGATTTCAAGAACTCATGTAGGTTTTCTGTAGTGGGAACAAGCCATCAGGATACAGTTCCTTTGGCTGCCCCCCCTGCCCCATTGAAAATTAATCTGTGGAGGATGTGGGAACACAGCACTCAAAACTGGGGACCATCTTCTCATTGCCTTCCTGTGCTCCCAGGTCTCCCGTAGCTGGAAGCGTGGTTGTAATGTTGTTGTGGGGATCAGGTTTGGTTATACAGCACATGATGCCTGTGGCCCAGCCCCACCCTGAAGGCATTAATGTGATGTAACTGGTACATTAGTGGGAAGCTAAACCAGTTTGGGATGCAGGTGAGGAGGGATTTCTGCCCTGCTGCAAAACCTCTCAAGGCTGATGTGGAGAATCCAGCTCTGCGCTGGAGCTAGTCCAAACCCCTCTTCCCACTCTGGTTGTGAAGTACAAGGTAAATAAAAATGTAATTGTTATTTTGTGGAAGGGCTTCTGAAGGCTTTAGAAGAAGGGAAGGTGACAGCTACAGAGCGGGAATGTCCAGAACTACTGGAGCATTTGTTAAGCTACCGACAAGAAAGTTTGCTCCAGCCTTCTGTACCTTCATTTAACACACGGTATAATTACTGTTTATGCTAAAGCCTAAAGCTGCTTCCTGTTTCCAGTGTAGTAATTGTGCCAGAGGCACACCATTTATTCCCAGTGTATCAGCCCAGGATATGGTCATTACCACATTAATAGGAAGTACCTTCAAATTGTTATCCTTGGCAATAAGTGTATCCTGGAGTAACAAACTTCTTGCCGTTCAGCGTGCGAGTTTATGAGCATCTCCTGAGGAGAATAAACAGGAAAGCACTTGCCCTCTCTCCCCTGCCCCGTTGCTTTAATGCAATTAATTAATCTTAAAGATGATTTTAGAATCTACTACTTCGAAGATACTGCCAGTGCACCAGGATGTGCTAAAGAAAGGGGTTTGTGCTCTCCCAGTGTTATGGTGTTATGTATAGAGTGGGCTGAGGGATGGGAAAGCTGGAAGTTGCCTCTATGGTACAGTAACTCCAAAATGGAATTGGTGTCCCCCAAACATCTGGGTGCCCCATCAGTTTTGCTGCTCCAGGGTGGAGTGCACCAGGCTGGGGTGAGTAATGGCCTTTGCAGAGGGCTGGTCACTGTGAGGAAATGCCACATGAAGTGGTGATTTAATTCTGTGGCTTGACTTGGGTATTTGGCAGTGGCAGTTTCGGCCTCCTGGATTTGGAATTGTGGCAGTGACTTGTTTTAATTTCTTGAACCAGCTTTAAGCATCATATTTACCAACTTTGAGAAAATATGTAAATTTTAATTAATCCAAGCTGAAGTTAAAAAGAAAACAAGCCTCTGCATTGGTGGGGGAGGTTAAGGGACTGGAGTCCTTTGGCTCTTTTTTCCTATGGGATTCAATCTAAGTGCTTGTTTCACTACTTTTTGCATTCCAAGCCTGCCCAGCTTGCTCTGTTGTGGTGGGATGGTTTGGTGGTATTGAATGTGTCCTGTTTTCTGGCCGCTGTTGCTACACCAGTGAAGCCTGATTTGAAATTTTTTTTTTTTTTTTTTTTTTGGTCTCATCCTTAGTTTTGCTTAAAAACTTCCCTGGCACTTCCTTCTCAGGAAGTGAGTATGGTCTGCTCTGGGGGCTGAGTGAGCCACACGTGCCGTCGTGCCAGAGGGGAGGTTTGGAGAGGCCCTACAATGCTGAATGGCCCAGCTTACTGGGGAAATGCTCCATCCTCCTGGGCTGCCCTGGAGTACAGATGGAAGAGGAAATTACTCTTACTCCAGTAAGAGAAATTATAACTTCAGTAAGCAACCTCAGTGCATCCTATTCCTTTTCCTATAACCTGGAACTGGCAGGCAGCTCTGAAAGGCCCTCGTGCATCCTGGCTGCTGCAGGAGAATCAGCTGCACATAAACATTTCCAGTAGGATTGGAGAGTTTCCTGAACACCCTCTGTTCCCTCTGAATTAGTGCTGGTGCGCAGGGGGATTCCTGGAGGTGGCTGTGCCTGTGCCAAGCACATTTCACACTGTGTGAGCCAGTTCCTCACCTAGGAAGCAGCAGACTTGGGCACTGCACTGCAATGTCTCCACATGCTTATGCTGTCAGATCCCAAAGGCATCATCTGCCTAACTATTGGCAGGGAGCTTTTCCATTCCTCCCTTTTACAGACTGTGAATGTTTCGTGGGAGTGCAGGGGTCAGTCAGGTTTGGATCTCTCACAACAATTAGCCCTGCAGCTCCAGTTGTATTGGATTTCGCCAGAGGATGCTGAGGGGGGGAGCACAGCTACATGCTTAATTGGGTGTTTAATCCCCTCAGGGCCTTTGTCTCTTTGAGAATCTCCATTCAGTGCAGTGCTAATGCTGTCTGGTCTCCAATTGCTGCAGCTGTTAATTGCAGGAAGAAAACAAAATAATGCTCCTTGGATGGAAAGTCAGCTCCTCAATTCTGTCATGTCATAGAACTTCAGAGTTTCCATATAGGTCTATCCAGCTGCTAGCAGGAGGTGTACATTTGACAGGACTCGAAATACTTGATTGAAGGGTCAGGGTGCTGTCAGCTGCAGTTTGCTGTTCATCTTCAGTGGGACTGTCTTATGGACTGCTTTGTTCCACTCTGTGCTGGGAGAAAGCTTTGCCATGCCAATACCTTAGGCTGGGTATTGGGAAGAGTGTGATAAATGCTACTGCTGGAGAGGATGTGTTTAAAATTATCCTGGCCTGGAACTGGCAGTGGCCCAGCCTCCTCTTGAGAAGAGCAAAGCCAGGAAGGAGTTGATTTCCAGGGCCTGACCGGGCTTCTTTGGCCAGACCATCAAGCCAGTTCTGTTCTCATGATGCACAAGGGAGGAAGGAAAAAATAGCTTTTGACTTTTTTCTCTATATGAAAGGATTTGGAATACTTGTCAAAGGCAGTGGAGGGGAAATTTGCTTGTTTTGGTGTTGTTTTATTCTTTTTGCTCCGGGTCTGTGTGGGTTCCAGGGCAGTGCAGGTTTAGCAGCAGTGCTGGTGAACTCAAGGGTCAACTATAAGGATGCTTCTCTTGGCTAGGTGTGGGGAGCAGGCCATGAAAACAAACTGGAAAACTTCAAAGTGTTTGGAGTGAATGTAGCATTCCCTCAAAGATGGGGAAGTGCTGCTGTAAACCTAAAAACTTGGACTTTTTTGTCTAGGAAGAGGGCAGTACAAAACTTTCATAGCACATGCTAGATGTTCTTGTGTGTTCATTTTGACTTTGGTTAAAAAAAAAAAAATTCAAGGAGAATTTTTCACTAAAGCTGAGGCTTCACAGCACTATAAATCATACAAAAACTGCTTAGTGTCTGTCTATGAAGTTACAATTGATGTTAAGACCCTACTATTTCTGCATGATTAGAGGCAGGAGGTGCTAATGCAAGAAACAAAATATAAGAAATAATAACTGTTTTGTGTATTTTTGCTGGTTGAAGGGAAGATTTAATGGCTTCCACTTATTGTTGCTTTATCTTTCTGCAGGGACGTGAAAGCAGGAAATATTCTTCTTGGAGAAGATGGCTCAGTGCAAATTGCAGGTAACTTTCCTGGTAGCTTTGAGTAAACTTTGGGCATAACTGCATATCCAAAGAAATTATTTAATGATCAAGGAGAGATCTACAAAAAAGTCTTAGCCTCAAAAAGCCCCACAGTTCTTAAAGCAAACAAACAAAACCAACAACACAAAAAACCCCAACAATAAACAAACCACAAACCAAACCAAGAAAACAACCCAGAATTCATTACATCTTGTTATCTTAAAATACTCTTATTTGGAACAATGACAATAAGCTGGAATAAATCATTTGACTGTCAAGTGCTCAGAATCAATAGATCAGATAAAATTCTTGGCATAAGCTAGTCAGATTTTTAACTCAGCAGATTTATAGGCTTGGAAGTGGAGTGCACAGACCTCACTGATTTATCATCAGCACGTAAGGTGGTTTTCCAAAGGACTGTGGCAAAGGGTGGATTGATTTGTCAGAAGGAAACGGGTATATCTGATAGTAAAGGTCCCTTAGAACTTTGCCAGAAAGATCTGCTGGTCACACTGCTCGTGTGGCTGTTCCCTGGTCTGCTCCAGTTGAACTGGGTGGCAGAGGGGGTGTTTAACTGGCTGCCCTCACCCAGCCCACCCTGGAGTGAGCTGGAAGTCTTGGAAGCAGTCATGCAGGCTTAGGGGTAGGGTAGAGGAACCCCTTTTAGACAGTTGTTTTAGCTAATACAGATGTACCTGGAGTTGTGTGTTGTAGTCAGGGCTGTCATGAGCTGCAGCAACACAGGTGTGTTGGAAACAGCCCATGGTGTGTCTGTGGAAAAGGATGCTGTGGGGTGTGTTTTGCCCCCCAACCTCACTCTGATATTTTCTTTCATACATATTCCTGCAGACTTCACTCTTCTTTTCAGAAACCAAGAATTACACCCCATCCTTGGAAACATTCATTAAGTAAGACAAGATTTTTGGAGAGTACATTTAGAACCTGTGATATTTGTTTTTCCTCCCCTTCCCAGGGTGCTGTTTTCCTGCACTGAGTACAGTTCTTCTCCAACTGCCCTTTCTCTCAGGACTCCATTCTTCCCGTGGATCTTGCAGTGCTTTTCCAGGCCCTGGGCCACCTCTAGTTGGAGGGCAGTGCCTGTTGCATTTTTTTATTCCTTTGGAATATCTATACCTGGCTTTGCATCTTAGAATGAAAGCTGTAGATTTTCCACCAGGAAGCAGAACGTGCTGCAAAGTGGTTTTTATAGGTAGCTCTCCCCTCTCTTCAGAGGACAGTAATCCCTTTTACAGCACATAGCACCTATTTCTGTTCAAAACCTGAAGTTGCTTTGTTTTCCTTTTTAAGTCTCCCACTGCCCTTAATGCCTGCTGTTATATTTCTAATGAGGTGTAAATAATTAATCTGTGTGGCAGCTGATGGAACGTAGGGAGTGGCTTCTAAAGTGCTCAAAGGAGCAAACTTTTTACAGTAAAATACTAGATTTTTTTTCAATAATGGGGCTGAGATGTAACTTTTTGGATTTGTAATTGCATGGAGCTTTAGATTCCGTTTTGGGAGAGGCTGCAAATAGCTGTTATTCTGAGTGTTTCTGCCAGCCTAGAGAAAGCTGCTCGTGTTTCTCTTCTGCAAGGGTGCCAGGGCTTGTTTTTTTGTTTTTTTTTTTTAATACTAAGTCTCACTGGTAATAGGTACCTGTTCGTGTATTTTTTTTCTGCTGAATAATTTTTAGTTGATAAGTAACTTAAAGGTTGATTGGTCTTAACTGTATGAATTCCAGAGGATTTGTTTTGTCTGTAATTTGTACATGCTCCCTTAGACTGAACTACTGGTGGTTTGTATGTGCAACATTTAAATGATGAAATCCACCTCTCAGCCTATCCTGTGAAAGCAGCACTGGGAGATGTGCAAAGTTCCTTCTTTACAAACTCTTCCTTTGAACGTGCAGAAGGTCCAGCTCTGTGACTTTTCATCAGCCACAGCAGGGCCACTAAACTCAACCAAGGTCAGCGAGTTCACCCAGTGGCAGGAAGCACTTTCCTTTCTGTGGAGGCAGCTGATGGCTTGAAAGAAACGAAAATAAATTAATGAATAATAGAGAAGAGCCTGACCTGGTCATAACACGAGAATTTTGTTTCTGTGGGAATTTCTGACACTTAAGCTTCCTTTCCTCCTGACCCAGGATGAAATAGCAAAATTTCTCGCAAATTCTTTTGGGAGGAAAAAATGCTGGAAGCAAACCAATCCCAATAAAATGGGATTTGTTTCAGTGAGATCAAAGCCTTTGACAATCATATTAATGCATATTATGAATAATTCTGTTGATTGAGTGCTTTAGTTCTGAGCTGAGTGACATCACTGCTTTCCCATGAAACAAACATGTTTAAGTTTCGTTGGAAAGTTACACCAGAAGGAAAAAACTGAAAAGATGATCAGCTGTGGAATGAAGCCTGAGGGTCAGAGTGAATGGGGCACCTCCCTGCAAGGAGCTGGTTTGGTGTACATGAAAAATTTAAATAATGTAGCAGGGAAGAATGGCTTCCATTCTTTTATAGTGACTTCTTTCCCTCTTGCCATTCCTCAATCCAAACTGCCTGTGAACAGTTGTTAAGAAGATCTTATTCAATGTTTGGCCTTTGCAACCTTGTGTTCCTGTGTGTTTCCTACTGCTTGACACAATTCCTGCTTCTTGTCTCAGAAGAAATGTAATTCTTAAATGTAAATGAGGAGTGTACATCTCAAACTGGAAATCCTTTGAGGAAAAGAACAAAGTGCTTTCAGGGTTTAGAAAAAAATGCTCATCCCTGTAATGGAGGAAACCTCACTGCTGGGCTGTACGTCCACAATGGATCAGTGAAGTTAATTACTGGAAACTTTCACTGTGGTAGAATTCGTGGCAGGAATTTTGCTGCAGGATTCTGCAGTTCTAACCAGTGAAAATTAAAGCCTCCTTCTTTGATTTGGGCCATGCAATTCTGTTAAGGCTGAACAGAAAAAGCAACTTGATGAAAGTGTGTCAGACATTTCTCAGGTTCTGTTTGTAACTCTGAATTGGTGGTTGTGCATCCGGTGTGAAAGCCGCTGTGGGAGCAGGTGAAGAGGTGGAGGAGAAATCTGTGAACTCGGGGGCATTTGCTGGGAGTGGGAATTCTAAAAATTCCTCTAATGGCCCGCACAAGTTCCCAGCTTGAAACTCCTCCCCAAGTCTTGGGACTTGGTATTTTTACTCATGGCTCTATTTTTAACTCTGTAGCTCCTTTTGCTTTCAAAATGTGCATCCACTGAACCAAGGAGAAAATTGTCTCTAACAGACCCAGCTGACCAGCAAGAAGTAAACTGAGTTAGTTTGTTTCTATGTTAACACTTTATTCTTTTTCTTCAAGGGCACTGGCTTGGGCTTGAGGCTTGGCACGAAGTTTTCAGAGCCTGTTACAGTTCAGTGTCGCTTTCTGAGTTTGAAGTGTTTTCCTGCACATTGAATTAATCTGTCTTCTGGAGAGAGCAGGGCTCTTTCCCAGATACCATTGTTCTGGGCTGTGGTTGCAATGTAAATTGAGATAGCCACATTCTTTTGTGCTCCAGCCTCTCCATGGCAGTTATTTCTTTTAATCAGGGCATAAAACCTCCGTGCCCTGGCATTTATTGGCTCCCTGGAGTCTAAAAGCTGTACGGTAAAAGCACTCTTGTCAACATAAACTGCATCAGCAGCAATATTGCTGCATAGACCAGGAGATGACTTCTCACAGCAAGCAAGGCTTAGCATTTGTCAGTTTACTTAACTTTGCAGGCCCTGTAAATTATTGTGAAATGAAGTGAGCATCTTGATAGATTGGAAAGGGATTGGGAGAGGTTGAGGGGAAACTCTCCCAGGGTGTACAAGTGTGAGCCCCACTGCAACCATGGCACGATATCAGCATCCTACTGAGTCTGAATACAGAATAAATCTTATTTTTTTCCTCGATTTTGTCAACTGGGATATTAAATAATGCTGTTGCCCACCCCTCTGTGATTGGATGTGATGATAGAAGAGCCTGCTGAGGGCTGAGAGCACACATCCCTCCACGGGTGGGATTGTTTGGTTGCAGGGTATCTCCAGGGTTTGAGAGCAGGGAGTTATTAACGCGCACTCCGAGAGGTGCCCGGAGCGCCTGCCATGGCCCGGGGTGGCCGCGCTGCCAAGCGGCTGAAGTAGATTGAGATTTCACAAAGTTGTTCAGGACTTGCTAATTGATCCTGGGCAAATTGCCCACCCCCTCTCGCTTTATCTATTTATAAAATGGGGATAGTTAAGGCCAGGCAAAACTTGTGTAACTGAATTTGTGTAACTTTCCACAAATCCATGCCAGCTTGTCACCGGTTCGCTGTGTTCCTGACTGCTCTTAATTCATTGTACCAAAATAGCACTCTACATAAACATCGAGCTATGGTGCAGGCAGTGTCATTCCCCACTTTCCCTTAGGAAACTCTAACTTTGGGAGATTAAGTGGTTCTAGGAAGGGGCAAGGCACAAATCTAACTTGGTGGAGGGAAGTGTCGATTGCAGCCGGTGTTGCATCACGGACACCAAGATCATCATCTCCTTTTCAGAAGAAGGGTCAGAAGTATTTTTCTCTGTGGCTGGTGGAGATTTTTAGTGCCTCTCCTGCAGCAGCATGATGGGAAGTAACTTTTCTTTGTGTCACTTGTACTATCTGCGTTTCCTGAAGAGATGTTGCGCTCTTTTGTTGTTGAAACCACTTCTCCAAGGGCAGTGGGAGGCTTCACCCAGCCCAGGCTTTGTCATCCTGAAGTTACTTTGTGCAGTAGGAGAACAAGTGTGTATTTACAGATCCAATACCACTGTGCATCCACATAGACTTTAAAAGGAAAGAAGCTTTTGAGTTTTGTTCTCCACTTACCTTCCTTTTCTCTGGTGTCCAATCACCTACTGCTTTCTCAGCACAAAATTGCTGTTTGCCACGGCCTTCCTCCTCTTCCTGCCAGGTTTATTCATCTTCAGTGCTCTAAAAGCTCTAAGGTTTGCAGGAAAACAGTTAACTACAACTGTAGATATTTTCTGATGGAAAACAGCTGAACAAGAAGGAAAGTGAGTGGTAACAAAACCACTTAGTGCTGTCTTCTGAAATACTTTTTGTTTAAATACAGCTCTGACTGGTTTGAAGTCTGGTCTCAAGCTCTGCCAGGGGAGGTTTAGGTTAGATATTAGGAAGAAATTCTTTACAGAGAGGGTAATCAGGTATTGGAATGGGCTGCCCTGGGAGGTGGTGGATTCTCTGTCCCTGGAGGTGTTTAAGAAGAGACTGGATGTGGCACTGAATGCCATGGTCTAGTAACTGTGGTGGTGTTGGATCAAGGGTTGGACTTGATGATCTCAGAGATCCTTTCCAACCTATCTGATTCTATGATTCGAAGTCAGGATTGGATTATTCAGTTGTTCAGCCCCTGTTGAAGTTAGGAACTTCTTTAGGGTCTGATCCAAACCCACCAGACTCTGTAGGAGCCCTTCTGGTATCAGCAGGTTTTTGTCCTGGTTCTTAGTGCACATTCCTCTTGTCTTTCCCTACTATGTACCTTGTAGGCAGCTTCATGCAGTAGCTTTTTAGATTAAGGTAATGCTACAATATGAGATGGCCAAGGAGAGATGATTTTAAAAGCTGACTTCTAGGTTTGGGTAAAACAATACATATTGTGGTAGAAATGTATCTTCCTGTGGTAAAACACATTGTGATGTGGTCCTGCCACAGCATTCTTGCATTGGTGAGTTGTTCAGATGGAGTGTTTCCTTTCAGCTTTTACATTTCTTGAGTGGCCAGAACAGTTTTCAAGTTTGATAACTTGGATACCTTAATAGCAGGAATTGTTGCCTAATGCCATCCTTTTTCAAACTTCGTTGCCACTGCAGAGTGTCCTGTAGGGTGTGTGGTTCGAAACATGTGATGTTTCTACTGAAAAAGACAAAATTTGCCATATTTTTTTGCAGAGTCTGCATCAGCAGAATTGACATTCCCATCCTGGACTGATTTTACTGTGATAAGTAGTCTTTGGTTTATATCACTGACACAGCTCCAGCAGATGAATATTTTCTACACTGCTGCAGAAAAAAAGATTAAAAAAAAAGATCCCGCCACTTTCGCTCAGACATCCTGGAGATGTTATTTGCTAACAGACTGCTGGAAGTCTGCAGTCTTTGGGCTCCCTTAGAATATCTGAGAGTCGGTGGATCCCCAGCAGTGGTGGTTACTGGTACTGCAAGCCAGGTCCAAGCGTTTCCAATTCCTCCCTGTTTCTGGTGATTCAGTCCTTTCCAGTTGTCACCATAGTGAGCCAATATAAACTCCGAGCTGCCAAGGAAGAGCACAAATGTAAACACTTCTGAGCTATCTTGAATTTCATGGCTTTTCCCATTTTTCTAGAGTTAAATTCACTTGCAGTAACCTAGTTCTGTTTGAGAACTGAGGCTGAGAATTGTACCAACTGCTCAGAAGTAAGAACTGAACCTGAACTTGTGGTTAGGATTGTATTTTATTGCTTTGTAGATATTTCTTGAGAGCAGGCACATTCTTAATAGCTGGGGCTTGGATAAAGTTAGTAAGGTGACATTTGAGAAGATGGTCTTAAAGTCATTCCTTACAGCAGAGTAGCACAGGCTGGTTGAGCCTGTTTTAGCCCACTGGAAATGAGGGAAATTGATTGGGAAAACATTGAATAAATCAACCATGTAATGAAATAAACTTTAATTCCATTTAAGCTTTTTGCTGACCTCAGATGGCAGATGTAGGGGCCCAGTTTCCATCTGGAATTTATAAACCCATGTTTGATGTGAGATGTGGTGAATATTGTTTAAAGGACTTGTGTTTTTACTGCTGGAATGCTTTTGCTTTGAATGGCATTTCCTTCCCCCTCAAAATGACTGCATGGAAACTTGAGGTAAGATAATACATGCAAGTTCAAATACAGCACATCACAATAAAATACTGATGGTACTTGGACGAGTTTCTGTTGGTATTATCTTATTTAAAAGAACTTTTAATTGCTCTTGTGTTTAGAACAATAGATCTTGCAAGACTTCCTGTAATAAGCAGTGAAAGACAAATAGCTTGAATCTTTCAGGAAGCTCCTTCAGTTTCTGAGAAAAGCAAGGATAGTGGATACTCACATGGAAGATCTCAAAGCAAAATCAGTGTTGCAAAAAGTGTGCTTCCAGAAAAATAGGGTTTACAGTGCTGATGGGACAGAGAATCCATCTAGGAGTGCTAAAACTTCAAGGTTAGAAGGAAGCCAAGCTGCCTCTGGGAACAGGGAAGAGAACAGGGCAGCACATCTCTAAAGCTGAATCCTAATGATAGGATAGACCTTGGTTAGTCCTGGTTTTAGCCCAGTGATTGCTGTGAAACTTCCTGCAGTGTCACCTTGCAGTTACCCATGCCCAGTAACTTCAGTGAGCACTGAGTCCTGTCCTTGGAAGTCTCTAACTGAAGGGAGCTGCAAGTTTTCTGAGTGAGGATTTCAGTGGTGTTTCTCAAACACTGAAAGCCTAACGAGAAGGGACTCATTGCACTGCTGGTGTGATGCAGAGGAAAGCTTGGGACTGTCCTCACAGGCACACCAGTATTTACAAGTTGTAAAGAATGATCTTTGTTGCCGTTGATGCCTCACTTATAACATCCTTAAGCCATGGAGTAGCTCTGGCCCTTCTGGCCGCAGAGGGAAATGCTTTTGCATTTACAGTTAACTGTCAGCGGAGTTGCAAGAATTTTCAAACCAATTGTGGTCAATAATGTTCTGGTTTTACATGAAATAGTCCTGGAATTTCAGAGACTTGCACTCCAAGCCTGTCATCAGCCTTAAAATTGGCATTCAAGATTTGATTGCTGTTAGTGTGTTTTAAAAAAAGAAGTGTGTGTGGATAAAGTTGAGTTATGGAGAGTGGCCCATTGCAGGCCTATAATTTAGTAATATATAAGCAGTGTAGTTTGGAGAAAATTGGGAAGAAATACTTCTACAGTTCTGTGTTTACAGTTTCCCCATCACATGATTTTATTTTTTTTTCTCAAGTGCCATACTCTTCTGAATGATTTGATTGCCAAATCTTTTGTAATGCTCTTCTCTCAACAAACATACTGTATCCCATAGCTATCCCTGCACTCTGCTGGTAACAGATCCTGTTTTCCATTTAATTTTTAATAGCATAAGACATCAGGGTTACCTTTCACAGCGTAGTTTTCACATAAGAGTGATTTACCTTAAGAAATACAATTACCAGTGAGTGCAAAGGGCATCCTTGATCGTCCTTCAGGGTGTGAAAGATGTTCCAAGTTGGGGTGATGCTGTGCAGGGTGTGAACACCTGTCTGTGAGGCTTGCCTGAGATGGTTGGGCTGGCTGGGGACACGTGAATTATTGCTGCTGTGTCACCAGGAACTTGTTCAACCTCCTGTTAAAGGAGCATTTGGGCCAGGGGAGATTATCAAGCAAAGAATGTTCTGGTAATAAATCATCGAGAATAAGGAGCTGACACCTCATCTGCAGTGTGCAGTTAGGACAGTTAGATGTTATCAAGTAACCTTTAATGCACCCACCTTCCTTGCTGGGAATGTTACCAGGAGGGACAGTTCTCATTATGAATGTATGCAAATTAAATAAACTCTGGCTGGCAGGGGCAGGTTTGTCCAGCAGCAGGTCTGCTGGGGGAGCACAGGCAGGCTCTAATGTGGCCAGTGGGCTGTGATGGAAAGTGGAATTTTCCTCTCTGCCGGCCAGGGCTGAAAGCTCTGCTGTCCCCAGGAGCTGAATGGCCAAGTGCTGAATGGCAGTTCATGTACCAGCACTCTTTGCTAACTGTTGATCATTCGTCCTTTATTAGGAAACTCCTCATGCGTGACTGCATGGTCTGGTACTTAATAGGTGGCTGGGAATAGGAGGGGAAGAAGGGGACAGCCCTTCAGTTTGCTCGGGATGTGTTCTTAATAAATTCTTATTAAATTCTGCTTTTGTTTTCTTTTCAGACTTTGGTGTTAGTGCGTTCCTGGCCACTGGTGGTGACATTACCAGGAATAAAGTCAGGAAAACTTTTGTGGGCACACCTTGCTGGATGGCACCAGAAGTTATGGAGCAGGTGAATTGTTTTTTCCTCAGTCCTCTGAGCTGATCTGCACCTGGAATTCCCTGTTATCAGCAATGGCTATATTTGCTTCAAACTAAGATGATAATTTGGCATCCTGTATGTAAGCTTTTCCTAAAACCACGGGATTTTCTTCAGTTTGCCTGTTGCAGACAGGCTTGTACTGGGGAATACTAATTGTTCAGTAGATTTTTGCCCCATTGCTTCTCCTCAGGCTCCTGCAAAAGGTGAGATTGAGACAGCTCAGCTGTTGCATAAAGAAGATTAACCTGCCCCTCCCTCTTGCATAAATGTGAGGTAGAACATAAATAGTTTCACATGTGGTAAATATGCACCTGTACACCTCAGTAACGTGCTCTTCTGCATTTGCAAACGTGAATTTAGGGTGGTTAATTGGGGCGTGTCAAAGAGGGGAGTTATTACAGGAAAATAAGGTGCAGTTGACTGTATTCAGGTATTTAGCTTCTCTTGGCTTGTCAGTGTGCAGGCTGTAAAGGCTGAGGAATGCTTGCATTTCCCCCTTCCTCCACTGCTCTTTTGGCTCACTAAAAGATGTCTTAGTTCTTCCCCCTGGGGGTGTCACTTGTCCTGCTCTGCTTCTGGACTAAACTCAGAAGCGTTGTCCGTGTGACTTCTGGTGAAGGCCACCTGGAAACTCTTTACTGTAAAATATCATTGCCCATTTCTGAGCAAGATCCACAAACAAAATTACACCTCAGTCCTGACAGGGTGTTTGCAATAGGTGTTGATGGCATGGATGTTCAGTGCCATAGGCATTCTGAAAACTATCCCTTATTCCCTTAAAATCAGTTTGACAGAGGGCTGGACTCAGGGTTTTTGACAGATGTGCTAAGCAGAAATATAACAGGCTATAAATGTTTTTCTATTTTTCCCTCCAATTTTTTTTTTTTTAAACAAAAATATTTTGGGAAAACATTGTTTTATTAAAGTAAACCCACCTTGTTACTTTTCTCCTTGCTGTTGTTCACAATAAAATATTTTGAAGCTTAAGAGGAACTTGAACAAGATCCCCATGTGTATATCTATAAAATGAAGCGGAGGTAAGACCGTGGTAGCACTTTAATGCATCTTTTCCTATATCTAAAACTTCTTTAGGAATGGAGATGACTTTGGAGTAGCTTAAATGTATTATTGATTAAAGCCTTTTTCAGTGTTTAGCCTTTCCAGTGGCTCCCCACGGTGGCACTGAGGGGCCGGTGCTGCAACATCCTCAGAGGATAAATCTAACACTACAGAATAAAGACACACTTCCCAAGTCAGGATCTGTCTTTGTAAATTTGATTCTGAACTGCTTCACTGTCATATTCTTCTGGATCTTTTAATTTAATGTTGATTTAAAATTAAATAAAAAGTGAATATTTGATGTTTCCAAAGCCAGATCAGAGTTGTCCCTTGATATCCTGTCTGTTGTGTCCTGCAGTGCTGCAGCACTGCTGATGCTGCTCCAGCCTCTTTGCAGGTGCAATTTTCAGGACAAAATGGAGAAAAATCATAAGGAGCGAGCTAAAAAGGGGAAATAAAGGTTTCAGTGACAAAGTGGGGGCTGGTCCCCCACAAATATGTTTCCAAAGGAGGCAGGTTGTCTAGGGAGTGCAATACCTCCATCAAGGCTGTGCACATCTAACTGGATGCAAACATCAGATGTTAAAGCAATATATTGGATGCTGATGTGAAATCCTTCAATGTCCACTGGATCATCTTGCTGCCTTCCAGCAGGTGTCACCCTGAGCCACTAGATCCAACTGGGAAAAGGGACAAAGGGCTGCTGTAGGTTGGCCTCAGATGTGTCGATATTATCAACCCAACTGCACCCGGTTTGCTTCAGCATCATTAATTTCCTTTACCGTGTTAATACGTGATGGCCCAGCTTTGTCTTTAATGTATGTTCACTTGACAGATTTATGGCAAACAAAAACTGATGAGAAAAATAGGTGTTGATATAAACTAACTGGAGGGTGGTGACTCATGTATTGGACATGTGTCAAGATGAACTGCTGCAGACAGATTTTAACTTAATAGTTTTCATTTGCAAGCAGGATTATGTGAAATAATTCCAAACCCCACACACAGTTAAAATCCCATTGGGGAATGGGGTTTTGTACAGTGTATTGATGTGCTGCAAGAGTCACTGAAAGATACAGCTAAGAAAGTCCCAAAGTTATTCTTAAAACCTAAAAATAGTGTGAGGGGAAAAAACCTACCCTTACAGCGTATTTCTTCTTGCCCTGTGCTCTTTTAAATTACACTACATATCTGTGCTTGTTTAGTTAACTGACTTGAAACCTGTTCAAAACCATTGCACCCATAAACTGAGGCACTGCAAAAAAACATTTCAAACATTTAAGCTTCATGAAAGCGATGCTTACAGTGTTGGAGGCATTAGTGCACGATATAAATTCATGTTGCTGTAATAAGTTTCAGTTCAGCTATCGTATTACATGTCAAGTAGTGTAGGAGGGTTTTTTGTTTGTTTGCCAGAATTAAAGATTATCCTAAAAGTAGTTTGTCGGAATGTTGTTTGGTTTCCTCACAATGAGTGTCTTTCTTAAGCTTGTTAGGTTAGCTGAGCACAATGTCCCTGTTAGCTTTGCTCTGATTCAGTTCTCATTTTTCCATAGTCTAGTGAGAAGGAATACAAACCATCCTGAGCAACCAAAACGCTTTGATTTTCGTGGCTGCTCTTGAAGTTAGTACATAATGTCTCTCCCCTGCAGCGGAGAAAGCAAGTGCCAAAATATTACCTAATAATAATGAGGAAGTAACTGCTTTGGCATATGAAATATTTTTTCCTGTGCGGGAGGGGAAGTAAATGCTATAAATTTTCCTGAACGAGCCTGTGTTTAATGTCAAGTGCAGAAGCTACTGTTAATTAGTGGAGGGAAATATTAGTCTGCAGGCAGGAGCAAGGGGCTTCCACTGAGCTGGTGTGTCCTGGAGTTCCAGGACGGAGCATGTTTGCAGTCACATTGATTAAGCGGCTGACTAAAAGTGTAGTGAGCCGTGTGTCCCCAGGGGTAACAGCCCATCTATTAACTAGGAGACTTTCATTATGCTGTTTAATGACTCTCTGTGTCTTTGTGTAGAAGTCAGAGCCTGGGTTAACCCAGTGCCCCTTTATGTTTTGCACGTGTAGAGGTTTACAGCAGAGCAGCCCTAGTTGTACAGTCCACAACCACGATTTTCCTCAGACTGTCACTTCTAAAGCAGCTCCTCAAGGTACAAGCAGCTGGGAGAGAGGAGGGAGAAAGCCTTCCTTCCATCTCTGTGGTGCTGGTCTCTCCAAATTTGAGGGGAAGGGAAGGAAAGGGTGAAAGGATTGTAGTGTAGGACAGTAAGGGGCACGGGCTGACGTCCTCTTCATGTTTTTCAGGTCAGAGGATACGATTTCAAGGCAGACATCTGGAGTTTTGGGATCACTGCTATCGAACTGGCTACAGGGGCAGCTCCTTACCACAAATACCCCCCCATGAAGGTGAGCAGGTCTCCAGGTACCTGAGCAAGATAAAGGATCAGTGTGTTCTGTGGGTGTTCCCAAGAATTTGGCTGGCATGTTGTGTAGAAGAGTTTGTCCTCTCAACTTGCACCCTGTGGATCATGATGTTTTGGGATTTATCTGAAGTCACCTTTTAAAAGTATGCCACTTAATTAGCATTATCTAAAACTGCACAGCTTTTATAGATCCTGAGTCTCACCATTACAGAGGAAAGTGCTGTGTGTTTTAATCCCAGAACCTCTGAAGGCAGCAGATGTTTTTAGGGCTATAAATAATGATCCAGAACGTGTTATCTGGCATCCAGTGACACTGGGATGGTGAGCCATTCTTTTTCCTGCACTGATAATCCTCCTTGACACCTCTCAGAAATTCTCTTGATACTTCTCATGTTCCCTGTTATCCAAAAGAATTTCTGATTTTGTTTAATGCCGACACAGTCTTGTCATGCAGTGCAAAGTACCACATCAGTGTGAAATGGTGTGGTATTGGCAACACCAGTGTTTTATTAAGGTTGAAGTGAAGGAAATGCTTTTGCTGACACTTCAAATGTCTTTGTCAAATATCTTGAACTTTAGAGTGCCCTATAGTTTGGCTAACTTTCCCTGCTTTCTGACTGTGGAATGAGGAATTCATTCCAACGTGCTGCTCTTTCAGGAGGAGGGTACCTCTTAGAGTTAAGAGCTGACACCCAGCAGTTGAGGTCTGAAGCATCCTGTCCTTCTGCTGAGCTTTTTCCATACCTCCTTTGGGATATCTGATGAGGCCTTGTCTCAGTCACAAAACGTTAAGCCCCTTTGGCCCACCCTCTTGAAGGCCACTTTGCTTCTATTATTGGGATGAATTCTCCCTTGGATCAAACACGAGGGGGTGGAGACCCCTTTTGGTACCCCCACAGCTCAGGGTTACAGTACTGACCTGGGATATGAGGCCTATGGGTGTCAAGTCCCTCCGTTTTTGCCATGGAGAGAGGGACTTTTTACATGGTCAGGACAAGGGGGAACAGCTTTAAACTAAAAGAGGAAAGATTCAGATTAGATGTGAGGATGAAATTCTTTCCTGTGAGGGTGTTGAGGCACTGGAACAGGTTACCCAGAGGAACTGTGGATGCTGCATCCTTGGAAGTGCTCGAGGCCAGGCTGGAAGAAGCTTGAAGCAACCTGGGCTGGTGGAAGGTGTCCCTGCCCACGTCGGGGGGGTTGGAATTAAATGAGCTTTGAAGTCCCTTCCAACCCAAACAATTCAGTGATACCATGGGACAAACTTTCCTTTTCCAAGTCCTACCTGCTGGAGTGCTGTGTCAGTTGTGTGTCACCTCTTCAGGACCGGGGTGAGGCCCCTCCCACCCCACAATTACAGTAGCACTTGGAAATCCAGTAACTCCCAACTCAGAACAGGCACATCCATATATCTCTTTAAATGCCAGGATTTTGCACAAGTTTAACTCTTACAGAATTAATTTTAAGGCTTGTCATGTCCATGCAGGGACTGTTGTGTAGCTGAGTGGTTCAGAAATGCCATTAAAGTTCCTACAATGTCAGTGACTGTGGCAGAGCCGGGAGGAGTTCAGGGAAATGTGTTGCTGGTTTAGCTGTTGCTGCTTTCATTGATATTTCCTTCTGTGCTGTGATTATTGGTAGCATTTTTCAGCACCTCCTGCAAGTTGGATTTCTTTTTATTGTGGTTTGAATGCCTGGGATGAAGCTTTGAATACCAACATCACCTATTTAGTATCATGTGCCATATCTACCATTTAGTGTGTGGTAGATAGAATTGAGTCCCTAATTCTGTTAGGTTTGGGTTCCAGTTGTGCAGCCTGCAAAGAAGACTTCTCTCTTTTACTTATTGAATGTAATTGTACTGCACTGCAGATTAATTTTGTTATGTAGCAAAATTACCCATGCATTAACTGACCCTCCAAGGAGTGCTGAAAAAAGCAGGGAATTCTGTCATGGACTGTATAATTCCAGCTAGATTGATGGGCTTTTGCAGCCCTAAGCAATGTAGCTGTTGAAAGCTATTTAAATATGCTATGTGCTGCTTCCTTTTCTAAAAATAGATATTCATCTGTGTGTAGGTGACAAGTGGAAATGGAAATGAGTAATTTTCTTCCTTTCCTTCAGAATATCTAAGTGATGTGAAGGAAATAATCAGTTTGCCTTGATGGGTGCTTATGTGAGAAATGTCTTCACCTGCTGTTGCACTGGTACAGGGAAGTAAACCTTTGTGTTTCTTTAGGTTGCCTTTCTGCCTTTACATTAATTTGATTTCTAGCTAAGAAATACCTGCAGGGAGGTGCATTGAATCAAATGCCTTGCACAACTGCTCATCTCAAAGGAGGAAAGCTGGTAGAAGTTCTGCTCTGCTTGTACCTTTAATCACACTAAACAGGCCTGAAATCACATCCCAACCTTGTGTTTGGCCCACAGGCTGCCCTGTGGGCCAGGAAATGGGATGAAAAAGAGTGACTTAAATTGCTAACACATCCTAGTGGACTCAGATGCTTGATGAAAATGCTTGTCTAAAAATACATTTTTTCCCCAAGATCTGTCTCTTACAAAGGCCAGGAAAAATCTCATTGCCAATAGACATAATTCTTTCAGGTTTTAATGCTGACACTACAGAATGATCCCCCATCTTTGGAAACTGGTGTGCAAGATAAGGAGATGCTGAAGAAGTATGGGAAATCATTTAGGAAGATGATTTCGTCGTGCCTACAAAAAGACCCTGAAAAAAGGTAAGAAAGGGTGACACCAAAGAAAATGAAAATAAACCCCAACAGACTCACAAACCTCATTGTACTCCCTATTTTTTTGAAGTTAATGTACTCTCTGCCCCTCCAGCCTTTCAGTCACAATGAACACAGCAATCTTGCTGTGTGGCAGCAGATTCTCTTGGCTGTCCTTATTTTTATGGATAAATGTCTGGCACGGTGCCTGGCCAGGGCACACATCCCCCATTTGGGTTAATGAGAGTTCATCCCAGTCCACTGTGTGGGCAGGGCTGTTCTCCCCTTGCCACCTCCAGCAGGTGACTGCAGTTCATGTTTTGTTCCCAGTCAAAACTGCTCTGTGTTTATAAACTGGAAATTGCAGGTTGGGCAATGCGTGTTTTCTTACAAAACTGCGTAAATAAACTTTTTAAAGATTTGCCAGTGCAAAGAAGGCTTTCAGCCTTCAGTTTTGACTCGTTTAATTACAAGTAATATTTGGTTTGGAGGGGAAATGAGGAAAAACACTGGCAAATGTTATCAGCCTGTTTTCATCAATGCAGATTGTTTAAGTGACCTGATGACACTTTAAGCCTTCCTTGAGCAGTGTCTTGACTACTCAGTGTTGTAGGAAATAGTACTGAGGGGGTGGTGTGTGTGTTGTGTCATTTTTAATACCTCTTAGGGTGTTCTTTTTTTCCCCCCTCCTTTTCTGCCTCAGTAAGCAAACTTAATTCTGGAAAGGAAAAAGTGCTTTCATAAAATAGTAATAATGAAGACATTTTTCAGTTCCCTCTTGTGTCAGATCCAGGAGCACAGGCTTCTCACGCATCGTGTGATGCACTTGAAAGGCTTAATGAATCCAGTGGAGTGCTTGATAAATGCTGATAGCTGGGGCTTTTTCACAGCATGATATTTTTTTCCACCTTCCTAAAGCATATCCTATTCCTGCAGGTTAGGATGTGTGCTGATCAGATTATCCATAATCACTCTGGATCGTGGCACACCCCTTCTCTCTCCCCAAGCACCACTAACAGCCACTGGCATCATCCCAACTCTGGGAGCAGGAGGCATATTCCGTGGGTTCTCAAAGAGGAGAATTTAGTGCAATTGCTTTTTAATTATTTTAGGGACTCCCTTGCTATAGGGTGAATGTTTTTTGTTAGAGGAGTCTGAGATGAAATAAACCCTGAGATAAATGGCCTTTGCAAGTTACTGATTAAACTCTGTTACTGTTTAAGCACCGTTTGCAGTGTGGGAAATGCTCTAAGCTGCTACTTTCTCATTTAGGCCTGAGTCTTTAGAAAACTCCTCCTAAACTGACCAAGGGGTGTCTCTTACTTTCCAGTATTTATTCTAAAGCCTGACTTCAAGGGGAAAATAGTTTTTAATTGTTCCTTTTCTATTAGACAAAGATTGTTCATCCTGCCTGTGTTTAATATAACTAATTACACACATTTAATCAGGTATCTCTGAAATAGCTGTTACTTGCACACAGTGAGTGCTGCACTCCTGTGGTAGGTGATGATTCTGTGACTTCAATTTTGAGCAAATTGTTTCTGTCATCCTGTTCTTAACTAAAAGTCTCAAGCGCAGCATCAAAAAGGAGGCAACTTCTCCCTCCCAGTCCCAAGTAATTCACTGCTTTGGAACAGAATAGGCTTTGGTCAGAATACACTGAGTGTTTGAAAGACTGCTGGTGGTATAAAATTCACTTGGAATGCATTGACTAATTTTTAGGGAATTGTGCAGGAGAAGCTGATGCCCTTAAGAGATGCCATGTTACAAGAAGCTGCAGCAGCGTGGAAGACCGTTGTGTTGAAAGGGAGCACTTATAATTGTCTTTTCTGCATCTGTTTTTATTGACAGACCCACAGCAGCAGAACTCTTAAGACACAAATTTTTCACGAAAGCAAAGGTAAGGACACACTTCCTAAACTGATCTGTGCAGAGGCTGTGGAGAGGACTTTTCAGAAGCATGATAGGTGTGGTGACAGCTTTATTGGCAGGAGTGTGGGCTGTTCCACTCGGGGCCAGCATAGCTGAGTGAGTTGAATGGGTCATTGTGAAGGAACAGAATGAAACCCCCATTCTGTACCTCCTGTGTGTGCTGTCATTAAGAGAAATTATCTAGAAATTCTTGAGCATTTAAATGTCTTTCAGTGTGCCTTTTGGGGTTTGTTCTTCTCTTGTAATGGTTCCATTCTGGCTGCCTGTCCAACCATAAAAGTCTCTGTGGCAGCGAATGTAACTTATATTTTAATAAACTCTATAATTAGTCTGTATGCAAAGGGGTGAATGAGGCCCATTGTGCCAGGACTACCTAAATCTATTTCACCCTGTGTTGCCATATGGAAAGTGAGGATGCTGTGATACAAAACAGTAGGAAACTCCCATTTCTAGCCTTGAAGTGAACTGCCAGCAAGCATTATGTAATTACTGCCTGGAGATTACTGCGTGTGCAACGTGCAGGGTCTTATTGAGGGAGACAGGAATTATACAAGGGAGAATTTGTATTTCCACAGGCACGAGGAAATGTTTTCTGTTTCCTTATTTTTTCTGTGGCATGTTTGTGATCAAAATGCATGGGGTTTGTAGCAGAATACAGATTAAACTGTCAAAAAGAGATTCGATGCTTGGGATAGCACAGCTGCATCACCAATTAATCTGGGAGCTGAAAACTACTTTGATTAAGATTCTTATATGGAAGTGGCTGCATCCAGGTATCTGTTCAGGAGCTGGGTGTTCTATTAAAGCTGACAGAAATGCAACAGGTGCAGCCAAGGGGAGGTTGTACTTCCTCCTCATGAGAGGAAATGGAGAGGCAGGCCCCGATCTCCTCTCTGGTGACCAGTGACAGGACCCGAGGGAGGAGCATGGAGCTGCATCAGGGGAGGTTTAGATTGGGTATTAGGAAAAGGTTCTTCACCCAGAGGGTGGCTGGATATTGGAACAGGCTCCCCAGGGCAGTAGTCATGGCACCAAGCCTGACAGAGGTCAAGAAATCTTTGGACAACACCCTCAGGCACGTGGAGGGATCCTGGGGTCTGTCCTGTGCAGGGCCAGGAGTTGCACTCAGTGATCCCTGTGGGTCCCTTCAGTCTCAGGGTATTCTGTGATTTAATAATTCTGTGAACCAAGGAAGTCTAGAGAGGGATCCAGTTTATGAAATGTAGCAGTTTAGCTTCAGGGCATGTTTAATTGATGTCTGGGCTCTTGACAATATTAACTAGGTTTTCACTGTCCATGGTGGGATTTTAGGCATCTGTATGCTGGATGCACACTTGGTATCCAAAGTGACAGGATGGCTTACACATTTGCTGACCTTTCTCCATTTGGTTCTGCGAGTTCTGGATCACTTTACACTTCATTGTGTGTTAAATCTCCTTTGTGCTTTCATTAAGCTGCCGTGGAGTAACATATTAGCATGTGTGGTGATAGAAAATTAACATTATTGTAAATGAGGCAATACTTAACCCGGCATCTGAAGTGAAAACGTGTTCCAGTTCACACTCAGGGTTCAATTACTGTCATACATCAGCCACTGCCAAACTGACAGCTGGAACTTGAGGGCTGAAGAATCCGACTTCTACACGTCTATATTGAGTCCTAAATTTAAATGTATTTATCTTATGTAAAAGTATGGTTTGATAATGCTGAGAGCCACTTATCAGGAATGACAGAATGTGTCTTGAGACTCCCCATCCTGTCTGCAAGCAACCACTGCAGGGGAGTTCTGGGAGCACTGCATGGCCAGAGACAACAGGGCTTTCCAGCCTCACTCATGTGCTGTGGAATACCCAGCTAAATCCCAGTGCCAGTGCCACAGTGCATACCCAGCTTGTCCTGCCTCCTCTCTAGCCAGAAGTTTGGCCTTGCAATCCAGCAGCCAGAAAATTATACTACCAGGAGCCCACATTCCAGTCTGGAGCATCTTGTTGAAGAGGAAATTTAATACAATAAAGCATCCCAGCAGTTTCCCAATATTTAATCTGTCGTGATGCTGCCTTTACTTCCTCTCTAAACGTAAATGCTGCACATTTTTTCAGCTACTTTCCATCTTGCTGCCCTAATTCCTTGATCTTGTTACTCCAGCATAGAGGGATTCCTGCATCCCAGCCTGCCTGACATCTGAGGTTTGCCTTTGACAGTTGGACAGGCATAAATTTAGGAGTAAGATAAAGCAAAGGGGTTGGATCCAGGTGGTGTAGTATCTGCTGATGGAAGAATGCCAAATGCCTCATCAGGGTGTCAGATGCTGCAGTATAACAAGTGTATTTCCCAGTAAATCATAATAATATCCAGCTCCTCAGTTGTTAATTCCATATCACTTTGCAAGGGGAAAGTGTTCACTGCTAACTCAAAAGGTAATTTAGGATGAAACTTCATATCCTGTGGTTCAGAGTAAGGAAGGAGTTAGTGTGGGGGTGAAACATTTAAACCACTTTCTGCTAGAAATCGCTTAACAGTTACTTTCTCAGAGACACTGAAGGAATCAAAAAGCACTTTCAGCAAAGCAAATGTTTGGTGTTTTTTCTTTTGCAGAATAAAGAATTTTTGCAAGAGAAGATGTTGCAGAGAGCACCAACAATCACTGAAAGATCCAAAAAGGTACCGAAAACCTCCCGGGCTCTTGCTGTTACTGTTGTACTGTATTTTAGGTTTGTGTTCACGTTTTTAATGATAATTAGTGTAGTACAGCAGTTTCTAGATACAGAACTAGACATTTCAATAAAATACTCAGGTACTCTGGCAGGTGGTGCAACAAGAAGATGCTCTGGTGCTGTTCCTCCTAAAAAGAGACCAACTGTGGAAATTGTTTGCTTGATCCAAGCCCTGTCTTTGTTGTGAGCAGGTCCGGAGGGTCCCAGGCTCCAGTGGGCGTCTTCATAAGACTGAAGATGGTGGCTGGGAGTGGAGTGATGATGAACTAGATGAAGAAAGTGAGGAAGGCAGAGCAGCAATTTCACAGCTCAGGGTGAGTCCTCAAACTTCACCGTCTCTGTTTTGTTTTCCACTTGTAGTGTGTCTAAATATATCTGGGAAGCACGAGGCCTGAATTGTGATACAGAGCAAATTATAATCCCTGCCGTGGAGTTTGGATCTGAAGCAAAGAAAGCAGACTGAAGGTTGAAGAAATTGTATTGATCTCTTCTGTCATCGTTATGGGGCACAGCTGGTCTCATCCAGGGATGTTGAGCATAATTGGGAATGTGAATTCTCACATTGCTCTGCTCCCAGCTCAGCATACTAATTCACTGGAGCTAGGATATTCCCTTTAAGGGTGCTGACCATTTGAGATGCTTTCTTGGGGAAATATCAGGAGAGTTTTTGTCCTGCTGCCCTCTCCAGAATGGAGCTGAAATCAATAGGCCCTGTCCTTATGGCACACAAGGTTCTGTCCCCTCAGTTCCACTGAGATCGATTATTCCTGATAGAAAACCTTTCAGCATCCCTGAAGTCACAGGAGTGATTGGTCTAGCACTTGAAAATACTCAAAAAATCACCACTTCCCCCTCTCCCAACACATGCACAAAGCCCCTCAAACCCAGACTAATCCCCAGGAACACAGAGGAGTAATGCATAATGATCAGCTGAAAGATTGCAATTAATTTTCAGGCTGTCTTCCCCCAGCAGTCAGCAGCGTGGGTTTTGACTGTAATGGCTTGCCTGGTCCCTTTTCACTACAGCAGGTGGCTTGAAGTAAACCTTGTGTTTTAATCATCCTGTAATTGAATTAGTGAGACAGTGAAGGATTTTTAGAGGAAGCTTTTCACTGTGAAAGGGGAAAAAAAAATCCCAGTACTGGTTTGAAGCATTTATTCCTCTACAAATTTTTTCATTTCTCTTTCATTAGTCTTCCTTCTGCTAGTGTTTTGAATAGGCACTTAAATATTAAATGCAGAATTTTGCATCTTTTTAAAGGCTTGGGTTTTTAAAAGCCACTACTAATATAGTAATTCCATTCTTTGTGACAACAATTATCGTGACTTTTTAAAGAGCTTACTGTATCCAGCTTCATATTACACAGTCAGGAAAGATCTTGGTACCAGGTGGCTACTGCTTTGGTGCTTGATAAGCTGAATTATTCTAAGTTCCTTTTGTAGGTTTAAATATGATCAAATTTTAGGAGGCAGCATTGTAAGAGACCCTAATTCTCTTCCAGAGATTACTTAGAACTTGTTGTATTTTGTCTCTAAGCTCAGGGTACTATGACTTAACCCTGTTTACTGTGTTTTGAACAGTACTTACTTGTTTCATTCCTCTTAGGCAGAAAGAAGCAGATTGACACACATGTTTACAAGCTCCTTTTCAAGCTGGTTTTTTTCTTGACGCTCTGGCATATTTCCTTGTGCTGCTGTCTGTTCTAGTTGCTCTAATTTGGGCTGTGCTTGCCCTTTTTACTTGTGGGCCTCCTGTTCAGAAAACCTTTAGGGGGGTATTGGGGTAGGAAGTCTTAATTTAGTTACCTAAATGTAGATATGTATTACCATTCTGAATGCACCCCATGTATACGCCACAGAACGTTGGGAAACCCACATGTTACAGGATGTCAGGAAGGGCACTGTGGCATCTTAGACCTCACTGCATGTCTGCCTGGGTACTTGAATTTGATCCCTTTTCAAGCAGTTTAAAGGCTTGTATCCAGACTTCTGATTTTTACCATGAATATGGTGGTGCTATTGAGGACTGGTGTTTATCCTGTGTTTTTGGCCATATTTCAAACACAGCGTGTAAATTCCACCTGTCTGTAAATCCTTCTGCAATTTTAACTAAGTTGTTGGATAGAATAACTTGTGTTAACTGGGTATCACCTTTTATTCCTGCCCATTGGAGTAGATAATCTTTAAAGGTCTTTTCCAACCCAAACCATTTTGTGACTCTGTGATTCCATCTGTACCTCTGTTTTGTTGCTGTCAGCCATAAAGTAAAAGGAGGCCTTGCAGACTGACTTAACTTGCCAAAATACTGAAGTACTAACGTGCATAAAAGCATCTACATAAGCGAAAGGGGTTTGTATTTTTTACTTGTTTCCACTATACAGAAAAATTAAGATGAATTTAATGTGTACAAACATGTATTTTACAAGCCTCTTGCTAGGACGGCACCTGAAAGTAGGCAAATATTTACTATACCCAGAGCCAGAAGTATCTCTTCACTTCATTGAATATGGTGGCTTGTTGGCTTAACATTACCTTTTGGATAGAAAGACTTACTGAACTTCCTTCCTCTCTGCATTTAAAGCCTTGAATTCAAATTAAAGCAGTTGTGTTCTCCAGGCTCTTGAATCGTTCACCTCGTGTTGCCCAGTAAATCTGTGCACTGGTGAGTTGTGTGGTCCCATTTCACTGCTTACTCACATCACTGATTACACAAGCAAGAATTAGTCAGAACTAACCTCCCAAGTCATCCTATTCGTGCCTTAGGTACATGTCGTTTAATTTTTGTTGTCTTTCTGTCCATGTTTTTCATAAAATCTAGAGTTGTTAAGGTTGGAAAAGACCTCCAGGGTTGTCAACTCCAGCTGTTAACCCAGAACTACCATGTTCACCTCTAAACCCTGTCCCCAAGTGCCACATCTACATGTTTTCTGAACGTTTCCAAGGATGGTGACTCTACCACTTCCCTTGGCAGCCTGTCCCGATGTCTGGCCACCTTATCAGTGAAGAAATATTTCCTAATACCCAATTTAAACCTCCCCTGGTGTAACTTGAGGTCGTTTCCTTTGTGTTATCTCTTGTTACCTGGGAGAAGACATCGACCCCCACTTGGCTACAGCTTCCTTTCAGGCAGTTGTAGAAAACAATAAAGTCTCTTCTGACCCTCCTTTTCCCCAGGCTAAACACCCCCAGCTCCCTCAGCTGCTTCTCACAGGACATGTGCCCCAGACCCTTCCCTAGCTCTGTTGCCCTTCTCTGGACCTGCTCCAGCACCTCACTGTCCTTCTTCTCGTGAGAGGCCCAAAACTAGCCACAGGAATCAAGGTGCAGCCTCACCAGTGCCCAGCACAGGGGGACAATCACTGCCCTCATCCTGCTGGACACACTATTGCTGACACAGGCCAGGTGCCATTGGCTTTCTTGGCCACCTGGGCACACACTGGCTCGCGTTCAACCAGCTCTCAACACTGCTGTTTGTCATTTATCTGGGTTAGCTGTTAGCTGAGGGGCAGGGCCAGTGTTTCCTTACTTGTCTGTACAGTGTTCAGCACACTGTGATCTCTCAGACGAGTTCCTTTTACGTAATTCCTTGAGGCATCCAGGTACTCTTGGATATGAGCTTTGTGCCTGAGAGAACAGTGCAGCAGCTGTGGCCTGCAGATGTGGAGCATGGCTGTTTCTCTGGGAGCAATGCCACGTTTTTCATCTTGCCTGGTAACTGTCAAGTCAAGGCTGAGCACACTGAGATGGATTTCAGGCTTTACCTTTCCAGCTGCATGACTTCTTTCCTGACACTGCCTGCACACAGTCATCGTGAGGGAAATGTTCCTTCTCCTCCCATCCAGAGGGCTTTTTGCAACTGAGAATAAGACTTTTTAACCTTTTCTCATGGGAAGGTTCTCAGTAATATTTTACAGATTGCTCTGATCTGCACTTGGTAAGGTCGTGGCTTTGGTTGCTGCATAGATTGGCTCAGGATAGTGGCATGATGAGACTTAATGTTCTGCTGCTGAGCTTCTGCTGTCCAAATAGCAACCTGTCTGTCAGACCATTATGTGGAGAAGGAACATCTATTTTATTAATCCCAGCATGGACCAAACCATCCTACGTATCTCCATATAGTAATTGGACCTGTTGGAAGCCTAAGCTTCTCTTAATTGCAGAGCTTCCCTACTTGGCAGTTCCTTACTGCTCATGTGAAACAGCTAATGTTGTTATCTTTGTTTTACTGATAAGCAAAGGTTGGTCACATTACTCTGCACTTTCCCTTTTGTTCCACTGATCTCTTTGTTTCACTGCTGAACTCTGCACACCTGTCAGTTCTCTGCTTTCTCTCACAAAGAGCACAGCATAATAATGCAGAGTCCAAGGGCAGGGAGAGCAGGGCAGGGATTCCTTCTGTAAAGCAGCATAACCAAGGCTGATTCCCCACTCCCACCCCACAAAGGTTTAATATGTCTTAAACAAGTTGGTTTGCAAACTACTTCTCTAAGTGTACAAAGAGGATTTATTTTCTAGCAGAATTCTGCCAGGCAGATTTGTGTGGCTTACCGTTTTCTGCCAGGCTTGGGTAGCTTAAAATGGATTTTGCCATCTTGGTGCATAAGTAATTTGATCCAATCTGAGTGATCTTCCAGAGTCCTGGATTTTGCTAATGGGTAACAATGATAGCAGCTTAGGGTGTCGTGTGCCAGTGTGGAAGCATCGACTGCAAATTCTGAAACACTGATTATGTTTCTGGCTGGTACAACATCACAACAAATTGTGTGATATTCCTTTTATTGTGCATCCTACACATATGTAGCCTCAAACAGTAATGTAGGTTTCTCACATTCAGTATGGTTCTCACAGGTCCTAGTCAGTAAGTTTCACTTCCACTGAAGCACTGACGGCTTTTTCTCTGTTTTTCAGTCTCCCAGAGTGAAAGAACCTGTACAGAATTCCGAGGTAAGTTCTAATAGACAGTGGCTTCCTGAAACGATGACTCCTAATTATTGCTGGTGTTTCAAGGCACATGCTTTAATTAGCCTTTGGAAGCAATATTGTGTGAAGGAGAAGCTGGGGTATCTAGCTGAGCTCTGTTTGAAGAGCTCCCCATAAAAGGAATTCTTGGCTGTGTAATGCCAAGAGCTCTTCCTGGAGTAAGTTTGGTGTATGTCTTGTCTACTTCACTTCCTAAGGCAAAAGTCTGTGTATTGTAAGGTAATGAACTGGTCACAAGAATAATTTAAGCAAAACAGCTGTGTTTCCATTTCCTCTTTTGAAAAAAACCCAACACAAACTCAACAGAACAGAACACAACTTTGAGATGTCTGGTTTGCATAGTCAGATTCTCTGGTTTGGAACCAGAGAACTCAGAATCTGCTCAGAACTGTGAAAGGAATCTGTAATTATATTTGATAGCAAACAAGGCTTCTGTTGCAATTTGTAGTCTTCCTTCAGTTCTGAACTGTTTCTTACATTAGGGATATTGGTATATCTTATTCTCTCAGTGATAGGGACTGCTTATCTTCCAGAGACTGTGCTGTGTCTGTCTTTTCCCTACCTGTGTGGAAAGATAAACAGAGCTGTCTCCTAGAAATTCGCCTTGGGTTGGGCTCTCCTGTTCTTCCTTCGTTTCCCAGAAATGTTTATAGAGGGAGATCTTAAGAAAGATGATGGTTCTGGCTCTGTAATTTGACATAAATTCTAAATTCAGAGAAAAATCTGAAAACCAGGATGCCTTTGGGATGAATTTTCCCATTGTAACACATCCTTTAATATATATTGTGGTCTGGAGGTCTCCTGCCAAGGTTTTCAATAATCAAGGTGATTTATATTTCCTACAACCCATAGAGGGCACACTGAAGTGCCATCAAGCTGACAGTTCTTTGGCTCCAGTGCCATAATCGGTTTCTCTGTTCTGAATAACAAGAGATAAAAAAGATTGAACTTTCATTTACCTCTTTTCCCCACCCTCAAATGAATTTTTTTTTAATTTATTTTTTTCCCCCAAGAGGCTAAGTTTATTAAAGTCCAATCCTAAACCTTGTGTGTTTTGAAGAACCGTGAATTCACTTTTCATTGAATATCCAGATTGCTCTGACTTTTCTGAATGGATCAGTTGTCGATAGTTATCTCACTGCTTTGCTAGGTTTTGTTCTCTGAAGGGAAAGACAAGTCAAAGCAGGGTTGCTCTGCTGTGACAGCATGGCTGCTTGGAACTGTAAGTAGGACTCGGATTCCGAGAAAGAGGGAAACTGGAGGATAGGGTGTTCTCATCCAACCTGGGATGTGATCTGTGTGCACCAGCCTTGCCACAGAGTGGAATGTTTGTCCAAGATCCACACTCATTGCTGGTATCTTGGTTTCTTGTCCTTCTTTACCGATGGGTAAAGCTTGCAAATGTCAGGGCACGTTAAACTCCTTGAATGCCAACTTGGGATCAGTGTCAGCATCCTGGAGGCCTTGGAATGCCCCTGGCATTGAACTTCTCTAAGTGATTTATGTGGCAAACAAGCACTTCTGGGAAAGCTGGTGCTTGAGTCAGAACTCCTGAGTTCCTTTTCTCATTAAAACTCCTTTTTACTTGCAGCTCTTTCCGTCAGCTGAACCTCCAGGTCCTTCACTCCCTGCTCCAGCACAGGCACCTACTCAACTACCTCAGGCTGCAGGACAAGCACCTGCACAACCTCAAACTGCTGTACCTCCACCTAGTCAGGCTCCTCCAGCAGCCCCAGCAGCAGCCCCAGCAGCAGCTCCAGCAGCAGCCCAGGTGAGAGCAGAAATCCTTCCTACCAGCTTTCACACTTAGCTGTTCTGTTCCAGACATGCTAGAGTGATCTGAAACTGTGGAAGTTTCTTGTCTGGAGTTGATTTAGTGCTGTAGTTTCTGCACAAGGACAGCTGGTGCTTGCAAAAGGATGATGGTCAGTGTGGGTGTGAGCAGTGACTTTTTGTGCTGTTCAGGGATGAGACTCTGGCTTGAGGCAAGGTCAAAGGTGAGAAAAAAAGTCCCATTTAAGTGGCAGCTGCTTTTTCCTGGTATTTAAGATGAAGCACAAACAGGCTCAGACTGTGTCTCAACATCACTGGCATCTGTGGGGAAAAGTGGAGAGGAAAGTGAGGGAGAAACCAGAACCTCAGTTCTCCAAATGTCATAGAAAAATGGCCAACCCAAATCATTACTGAGAACACTTAGAACGTGTACTGTGGTTTGCTTGAGTAAAGCACTGCAGAGCTTGCTAGGCTGCTGAGTGATGGCACAGGTTTTATAAAAGACACTGATGTTCATATTTGTTGGAGTTGTTTGTTCATTTTTTGTAGGGAGAGTCTGCCACTGTTGGGGGCGGGGGCACCATCAGCCTTTGGCAGACCCAAAGGGAAGAGACTTGGCAGTGCTGATCTGAAAAATAAATCTTAGACTTATTTCTTCCTATGTTTCATTAAGTTTATTTTAAAGAATGTAGAAAGTGTGAAATAACACTGCAGTCAGCTATGGTAGGAAGAAATTCTTTACTGCGAGGGTGGTGAGAGGTTGTGGACTCCGTATCCCTGGAATTGTTCAAGACCAGATTGGAGGGGCTTGGGCTTGGAGCAACCTGGTCTATTGGAATGTGTCCCTGCCCATGGCAAGGGGGTTGGAACTGAATGATCTTCAAGGTCCCTTTAAACCCAAACCACTCTGTGATTCTGTGTTCCTGATTACAAACCCATTAAAGACAACCCATTAGTCATTACACAAAACCAGTGGAGTTGTGGTCTGACATATTCTTGGCTACATTAAATAATATAGCCAAGCTTTAATACTTAAATAAAGCCCTTCAGATATGTTGATTTGTTGGTAGCTTGTCTTAAGATGAACTTCATGAACTTGTATCAGTGTGTTCTTCTTTATAGCTCTTAGTTGTCACTATGCTTTTTTTATACCTCTTTATTGTCAATTTGTTCTTCTTTACAGCTCTCTGTGTCAGTGTGTTATTCTTTATGGCTCCTCTGGTTCTTGTCACTCGCTGGTTACTGTTTTGCAGAGCTCTGGGCTTCTCCTTGAACCCTTGTTTGTTTTCACTGACCTGGTGTAGCTTCACCAGCAATCAGGTTGTGATCAGAAGCCCTGAGCTGCATTGCTGGCCCAAGAGCACTGTGAAACAAAATACTTGTCTTAAACAAAGGGTTATTTTTTTTTTCCCTGTCATGAAAAAGCAAGTGACCTAGATGAAAAAAAACTTGGTTAAGACTTCTGTGCTTAAATTATCAGCCTAGTGTTGTGTCTGTCTTGTTAGTGCAGTTGTAAAATCCCTGCCTCAGTGTGTGCAGGTAACTTGTGCAGCTGGGAGAGTGACCAACCCTTCTCTGTTTTGTTTCACTTTTTTCATGGATGTTGATTAACAATTAGTCCTTTACTGGAACTGTCACAAGTTCTGCAAAGATCTTTCCTGGATCTTTCCTACTGCTGCTGACCAATATAAAATGCTTTGATGACACATTCCAAATGTAATTATTCAGATGTAATTTAGAAGTGAGAATAGGCAGCTATAAAAATGATTGTTAGATGCTCTTAAAGCCTTTGATTTCACAAAAAAAAAAAAAAATTAACTGAGAATTATGCTAATCTGGCAATTAAATTATTTCCTAGGTACTTGTCACAATTATATCAGATTTTTAAATCAGCTGTTTATGGCAGGATTTAAAACATAGGAGGTCTTGAATACCCAAAAGCCTTTTAAAACCCAGAAGTTTTAATGCAAAGCAAGCAGCCATTTTACAGTTAGCACTGCTGTAGTCTCCTGCCCTTTTGTCATTTCTTAAAGTTGTGTAGTTTTTAATCTTTTCAAGACAATTGCAGAGACCCTCCTTGGGTACTATTTAAGTGTGAAGTTCTCCTGTTTCATAATTCCATCATTTTTTTCACTGAAGGTGATTCCAACAGCGAGTTAAACTTTTATTTGTATCTATAGTTGATCAAGGTTATCTCCAGTTTTAAAACCAGAGCAAGGAATTATTAATCTGCTTTAAAATGATGTAATTATATTGCAGGCCCCACCTGCAGCTGCTGCAGCTCCGGTACAGGAAGACACGAAAGTCCCCATCAGCCTTGTACTAAGGTTAAGGTAAGGACACAAAACTGGCCTGTTCTGTCAGAGTGAGCCTGTGTGCCAGAGGGACACTGGCAGACTTTTGTACCTCCTAACTGATAGGGTGGTGGTTAAATGTTGTCTCAGCTTGGATTTCAACCACTCTTCTGAAACCAGGACCCAGAAAAGCAGTTTATCACAGCCACTTCAGTTTGGCAAAACCTGTAGCGTGGAAGAGGTTTTGATATTTGTTGTAAACATTGCTAAACTCTAATGGGATGGGAAGGAGGGATTAGTTGGGTCCCCTGGATCCAGGGGTTCTTGCCTTGTGCTTGGATCATTTGGCACAGCTTCGGATTTCAGTCAGTTCAGCTTTTTCCCAGTTCAAGGAGTAGATTCTGGTCTGTGTCCCTAAAAGTAGGCAAAATCTTTCTACACTCATTTCACACACTGCCATTTCTCATTGGAGGAACGTGGCTCTCACCCCTGGAGGCATCCTCTTGGCCTGGGGCCTCTGGGCATCACCTCCCAGTCCGTTCTGTAATGGGTGTACATCTGCAGACAGTGGGTGTTTCCCTCCTCTGAACCATGTGCTCCAAGGATATCCATCTGCTGATGGATATGAGTTGCTGTGGGACAGTGGAACAACAAGGCCTTATACCTGAGAGGTGGCACTTATCTATCTTGGACTTGATCAGGCTCTGCCAGGTTGGAGGCAGGCTGTGCCAAGTGATTAGTTTCTGCCTTTGAGGGGGAAGGATGCCATGAGTTCATTTCACAGACTGATTATTCAATGACAGCACTTTATTTTGGGCACTGATCATAAAATGGCCTCTCTACATAAAATTCTCTTCTTTCCCCAGGAATTCAAAAAAAGAGCTCAATGACATTCGATTTGAATTCACCCCAGGGAGAGGTGAGCTGGTGGGACCCTGCAGTGTGTGTGAAGGGGAGGTTCTGTGTTTGGTGTTGTGCAGTTGTGTGTATGGAACCCCTGTGTGAGTGTCTGTCCATGGTGCCTTCCTAAAGGGCTCCCTGTGGCTCAGCTTGGAGCTCTGCTGTTGAGAAGACCCTTCCTGTAAAACTGTTCATGGATTCTAGTGAATTCACAGCTTAGCTCAGAGCTGTCTGACTGCACCTGGTGTGCACCCTGTTACCTGTCTTTTGTAAAGAACACTTTTGCTGTCAGGTTTGTACCAGCTCCTTTAGGTTTGTGTGTGATGCCCCCATCAGCTGGGCCATCTCTTGCTCTGTGGTGACGGCTCTTGGGTTTCTCCCCAACAGATACTGCGGACGGCGTGTCCCAGGAGCTCATTTCAGCAGGGCTTGTTGATGGCAGAGATCTGGTAATAGGTAATAATTACATGTTATTTTTTCTGCTCTAACCATTTCAGTCCTTTTTTGCATGTTTAAAATGACCTGATTAGTAGGTGCTAGGAGAGTTTGCTGTGGCCTTGAGTCTTTACCCCAGAGTCTTTACACAACTGATGTCAACTCCCATGACAGTTCTGTGCCAGTACATGTGGGCAACCCCCAGTTCACAACAATATGATTTAATTGGAAACATTATGAAGCAAATGTTCCTTGTAATGCAGAATGAAGTCTAATTGATGCATTAGCTAAATCATTATCATCTGACACAGATGCATTGCCAAATCGCTGCACAAGCCTGTCCTGCTCATGGGTCCTGCACATGAGAGGCCTGAGACTGGAATCAGGCAGGCTTTGGGGTTTTGATTAGGGCTGGGGAGGGAAGTGCGAGGTGCACGTGCACTGGGGCAGCAGCACAAGTCATGTGGGGGTGAACAGTTACCTCAGACAACAGTTTGCTAAACAAACCTGTCCTTCTGTGCAGCAGTTGAGGCTTTTGAACTGTCAGCACTGCCTGTATTTTCAACTACAGCAAGCAAAAGTGTTCCTAATGCACAGGCAGCAGGATGTGGAAAGGCTGGTAGTGCAAAATTAACTGGATTTCCAGGTGCAGCTGGGCAGCTTATTACTACTAATCCCACCACATCCTGGGAAAAATAAATACCTCTGAAAAAGTAGCAGAGTAATAATGACAGCATTTTCACAGTTTACAGCTTTAGATTTAAGGAGATTGAGTCTAGTTGAGACCTAAACAGTTTTTAATAATTGTAAAAATTTAAAGTTTGCTAAGAGGGCTGATGAGTTCGGGATGCTTTTCTCTAGCCTGTCCTAATATTTGCCCATTTTCTTTGTGTGTGTGTGTGTGATTTCAGTTGCAGCTAATTTGCAGAAAATTGTGGAAGAGCCCCAAGCAAACAGATCCGTCACTTTCAAACTGGTATTTATTCCTGTTCCCTAACTGAGCAAGTTGTCCCTTGCAAGGAGAAGGCATTGCATGCAGATGTCTACTGCAGGCATCTGATGTATGCACTCTAAATCCTCCCTTCTTTCCCAGAGCTTCCTACTGGTTGTCTGACTGTGGGCAGTACAGGCTCCCCGCTCTCCTCCCTTACCTGGGTTAAATAAATGTGAGATGATGTGCTAATAAAAGCATTGCTTTATCCTGGCTAATAAACATATCAAAATGTTACAAAGGGGTGTTTGGGGGGCTTGGAATATACACTTACAGAAATATTTCAGGGCTAAGAATTGCAGGAACTCCTTTCTTGGAGGAGGAGAATGAGGAGGGTCCAGATGACGTTCCTGAGGAGGAAATGAGGGAATGAAGAGGAAAAAAGGAAAACAAAGAAGTGTGAGGCAAAACTGAGAGCAGATAGGCTTGGAGAGCTGAGAGAACTGCAGGTGAATCTTTGAGAGGAAATGAAATGCAGAGGTAGTTACAGTGGCAAAGAGAAGGTGTAACCAGGTTACTGGGAGTGAAGCAGTAAGTACCGTTACCTTTTGCTCTTTCTGTAAGGAGTTTTCACTTGTTTTGCCCCAGTTATTGCAGGTAGCCCCAGTCAGAGTAGACACTGGCAAAACTTCAGTCCCAGCCCTTTGTAACTTAAAAAAAAAAAAAAAAAAAAAAGGCAAGAAAGTGAAAGCACTCAGCTTTAAGTTCAGGCAGTGTGAGCTGCTGAATACAGAGCAAAGCTGTCCCATGTCTCCTCCCTCCCCACACCCTGACACACCTTCTTATGGTTTGCACTGGAGGGTAGAGCACGTGTGTTGCTATTTGCATCTCTGTTCCTTGTTTCAGGCGTCTGGCGTCGAAGGCTCGGATATCCCGGATGATGGCAAACTTATAGGATTTGCACAGCTCAGCATCAGCTAAACAGTAGTCCCAGGAGATGTTTCCCAACTGAGAACCCACATGTGCATATTTGTAATGCTTCTGTTAGCCTAAAAAAAAAAAAAAAACAAAAAAAAAACCACTACTGCCAAAGAATTGAACTACAGCCCCCTTCCTAGAAGCTTTAACATTTTCCTTAATAGGATCACAAACCTTCCTGAAATTACCGATGTTTACACCTTTTGTAAACAACTCTCATGTTTTTGTATCTGTCATCTCAAACATGCAGACCCAACACGTCATTGCCTGCATGTTCATTTTATTATTGCCTTACTTTAAAGAAAAATACTACTGAGTACGAAGCAGGGGGTTCCACTGCTCTGATGATCTTGCCTAAATGTTTGCTTACATGTGGTTTAATTTTTTTTTTCCACTTGCTATTTTTGCACAAGTTTTAATACTGAATGGATCTTTTTGGTTTTTTTTTTGTTCTTTACCTGCTTCTCCTTCTATCTGAAACACCAGTGTACATGTTGTTTGGGTCACCTGGAGTGCTGAGAAATCTGCTTCTCTTTGGCTGTGTGTTCTAAAACTGCTGGTTTGAATGCTTGCACTTGGGAAAGCAAGCTGAGTCTTAACCCACAGGAGGGAGAGCTGCCTTCCCTTGTGTTTGTGTTTTTGAGAAGTTCCTTGACTTTTGAGGTGTTAGAAGTCAGCTTCCCTTTGTAAACTGCCTTATTTTTTTTTTTTTTTTTTTTACCATTTTGGTTCTCTCCACATGAGTGCCAGGCGTGGCATGAGGGCTGAACCTTTTAATTTACATTAAGCAGTCCTTCCTCAAAACTTCTTTCATCCTGCATCTTAGATGTAGTCTACTCTTGAAGCAGGCCAGCGAGGCATTGCTGCTGGCCTTTCAGATGATGAACACACAATAGCCGTGGTCAGAGGGAGAGGAGATCTGTGTCACCCCGCGTTTGGAAAACATGCACTTCAGACTGTTCCTCCAGCCCAGTTCCGCCATGCCTGGCTGCGCAGCGAGCCCTCCCGAGGTGTTTTCCCAGTCCTTGGCCAAGTGGTACCCGTGGAACCATCCCTGTCGTGTTTCACAGCAATAAAGAATCGCCAGCAGAGTGGTTGTACTGGGCAAGCGGGCGCCGGGCTGTGCCCTCCTGCACTGACGGCCTGGGCCGGCACCTCCTCGTTTGATCAGGATGTCACTGAAACCCCGTCACACACGTATTTAGCTTTTCTTTCTGTGTGGTGTTGGAGTTGAGTTTCTACATGAATAATATAAATTATGCTCTGAGTTTGATAAGAGACACTTGTAATGCAATATGTGAATAATAAATGGTGTTGACTCTTTTTTTTTTCTTTTTTTTTTTCTTTTTTCTTTTCCTACTGTTTCACAGTTGGCCTTTGTAACTGCTCTTGGCTCTGGAGTGTTTTCTACACAGAAATCGTTAAGTCTGTAATTTACCACGCAGATGGAAACGCGTTTTGTTTCCATCAGCCACAAACAATGCAGAAACAGAGCGGAATGACTAGGTTCAATTAGGACTTTTTCTCATTTCCAAGTCTTCAGATGAACAATCTGTATTTATATCTTGTTCTCTATGAGCAGCTGTGGAAGCTTCCGGAATGGTGCATGTTCTTTTTGTACCGCCCCTGTTGCTTTTAGCTTTGAGGGTGGATATTGGCTGTGTCCCCGTGGGCTCTTTGCAGCCCCCTGGCTGGTGAGCGTGAAGGGGAGGGAGAGGAGGAAGAGGATTTGGGAGCGAGGGCATCCCAGGGTGTTGAGCAGATGCTCTCAAGAGCCCAGGAGGCGAGTGCCCGATACCAGGGAGTTGGTGATGGCTGGGATTGGCCAAGTGCTTGTGGCACCTCTGGCACTATTCCCTGTTGTCTGACACAAAGCACTCCCCACAGCGTCCCCCGCCGAGCTGCTTGGCTTGGGAAGAGCAGGCTGGCACCGTGATTTTCACGTCACCCTGTGCTCAGTGTGGATTTACTGGAAACCTTTAGGATACAGAGACGAGGTAGTCGTGGTACAGTATTATTTCCCCCTCTGCCTACATGCCATGGGGACCTCCTTGTTCATTTGTGTACTGGTGCTGAGGAAGGTAGGACTCAAACTGCTCAAATGGAACAATGCAGCATCTATTTATTGTTATTCCCCACCTTCCCAAAGCCAGGACTTAGAGAGCTTGAGCTCACACTAACCCAAGGCTCCGTAGTTCTTTAATGGAGAAAATAAGTAAGGAAGAAACGGATGGGTTTTGCTCTATAGATCTCCAGATCTTTTGGGTAGGGATCCAAAGTATTTACTTGGGCTATTACAGTGCTAGACAACTGTCTTTTCTGATGTTGTTCCAGTAAGTGCCAATGCTGTTCATAATTGTTTTCCAGTGTCATTAAGAATTTGGTTTTTGTGCAAATCTGAACCTGGAAGCAGGTGGTAATTTTAAGTTAGTTCCTACTTTTAAGGACAATGCTCTGTTAATGAAAACGGATCCTCTTCACAACTTTGGTGTATTGTAGATTATAATGAAAGATGTAAAATATTCAGGCTTTTTTTCCTTTTTTGGACTTTGTATTTTACTGCATGTCTCTAATTTTTAATCAATAAAGAACAAATTGTCCATTGCCAGGTGTTTGATGTGTGGCTTTTATGTCACTGGGTTGGGTGGTGTGTCCTGGGGAAGGGGTTTGTCTGCAAGGTGTCTGCAACCCCTTGGGCATTTCTGTTTGGGGTGGTGGGAGGTTTGACAACCCCCAGGAAGACTTGGTGGGGAAAGGGAGATAAGACCAGGCTGGATGGGGCTCTGGGTAATGTGCTCTAGAGGAAAGTGTCCCTGCCATGGCAGGGGGGTTGGAACTGGATGATTTTTAAGATCCATTTCAACTCTAACTTGGATGATTCTGTGCTCTGCAGGAGTTGTGTGCAGAAGTGGAGCCAGGAGGGTTCTTAAGATGTTGTTCTGAGGGCTTGTCTGCAGCTGAGAGATTTGCTCCAAGCTCTGCATGCCTTGTGCCAGCTGGGAATGAGCTTCCCCTGTCCAGAAACACCTCAAGGTGACACAGTCTGGTTTTAAAGTGGGATGATTTACACCCTGAGAAGCGTGTGGAGCATGAACTGCATTCCCTCCTCTCCACCTCCACAATAATTGTTCTGCCTGAATTTGAGGCTCTGGGGCAGACGTGATCCAGAGGTACCTCCCTTTGCTTTCCTTCAATATTTCTTGTTCACCTTCTACAAATTTTCAGGAGTGAAGGAAAATGTTGCCTGAGAAGTAAAAAAATCCCTAGTATTTCTCACAGGAGGTGCTCTTGGAAATTTTTCCTTAATATATTTCCTAATACATGGAAACCTGTCTCCAAGGTGTCCTGTTCATCCAAATTCCAAGAGTTTTGTTGACCTGACTTACTGAGAGCTTAGTGGGTTTTGTTGAAGCAGGGTCATGGTGCCTCCATTAGGAGAGACAGAACAGGCTGTGGGAACAGGGAAGTTTCTCTAAAATTTCAGGGACTCTCAAGGGCAAGGTGTGTCTTTAAGGAGGTGATAGGGATGGTCCAGTTCCAGCCATGTTCACCAGGCCTTTTGGCTGGGATGCACCCATCTGTGTCTCCTTAAAAATGTGCATGTTCTTGCTTAAAACTAAACCAAACAACATCCCCCCCCCCCCCCAAACAAACAAGAAGTGGTGGTCTTGCTTGGTGGCACTTCCTAAGCTTCCTCTTCCATTGACTCTCCTCTTTGTCTTAGTTTGCCACTTTCTGGCTCTGTTTCTCTTAAGGTGTTCCTCTTTACCCACAGATCCAGAAAACTTTACCTTGGGTAACTTGCAGGTTTGAGACATGGGATGGTCTGGGATGCTCTGGGTTAGGGAATCCCATCCTCCACACCTAAGCCAACTTCTTCCCAGTATTTTGCCAAACCCTGCTTAGAGAGCCCCGGAGTATTCCATCTCAGTTATGTCTCCCATCCCAGCCTCTGTAGGGAATCCCCATATGGACACTGCTAAAGCCTTTCCATGCTGCCTTATCCCAGTGCCTCCTTAGCCCTCCTGTGGTTGTCAGGTCCACCTCTGTTCCCTTTGTCGTTTGAGATTTCCCTTTCTGAGTGCTCATACTGCCCATGCCTGTGGCCTTCCCTGCTCTTCTTACTGCATCCTCATCACCTTCTCCAAGCCTTTTCTTCCAGATGATGAATTGGCAAATGGAATTCCCCTGGATGGTCTGCACCTCCTGAAATTTTGCTTAATGGAGCAGTTCACTCAGGTTTGTAGCACTGTTTTATTTCTGATTGTTCTGTGCTGTGGTAAATGGTGTTTTGATGGCTGAGGTGCCTGCAAGCGTTGCTCTTCCTGTGCTGTGACTTTGGTACACAAAAACTCGAATTGCAGCAGATTAATTCCTCCTGACTTTCACCAAAAGCCAGGGACAGGTGTGTCATGTGCCCTGGTCAGTTCCTGAGGAGATGATCCCAGCCCAGGGATATGACTCAGCTCCAATCAGCTGTTGCTGCCTCCTCACCTCTTGTTGGAAGCCCCCGGCAGTGGCTTCCTGCTCTTTCCCTTGGTCCAGGGCCTCAGTGTGCCCAGTCTCCTGTAAATGTGGTGCCCAGCTCAAGTTCCCTGATGCCAGTGCTCTGGCTTCTCCTTCTCCAGATCCATGAGACCCAAGGCTGGTGTCTGACTGACCCTCCTGGGTTTTCCCATTTAAACCATGGCATAGAAGAGTGGAAGAGGCTGCTCTGTGCCCCAGATTCCATCTAGCCCAGAGCCAGGAGACAGCCAGGGGAGACGGCTGGGAAGGGCTCCTGAACTCCTGTCTGAGTGTGACTGCTTTTAGCAAAGTTTGGCCTGACCTGTCTCCTGATGAAGCAGAGCCCAAGCTGAACAGGGACACGATTTCATCCTCCACCTGAGTTTCCTAATTGACTTGAACAGATCCAATTTGTGTTGTCCGGATCAGTGTCTGCCTAATTATCCCTGCCTTTGGTGCTCCCTTGCTTGTGGTTGCTGAGCTGGGTTTATCCCGAGGGCAAGAGTGCTCCCCGGGGAGCTGCTGTACCTCCAGGCTGGACCTGTGTGGGTGTCTTGGTCAACCCCAACAGGGCAGCCATGGTCTGGTTTCCATCTTGTTTATGGATCTTTCCATGGATCTGTGGGCAGGAGAAGCAGCATCCAAATTGCTTTTGGGTACCTCTGGAGACTTTGCCTTACGGACATCTCAAAGGGCCCCCAGGCAAATGCTGTTCCTACATCAGGGAATGACCTGAACAGCGCTTGACTCATGTTCTCCATTACGAGTTTAAGGCATTTGAGCTGAGATTTGCAAAACCTGCCTCAGGCAGCGTTGCCCTGTGTCAAATTTCTCCAATCCCTGCACTTCTTCAAGTCTTCCTGCATATAACCCTGACCATTCTGTGGGGTGGGCCAGAACTGGTGGGAAGGGTGGGCTTTCCGTGCCTGACTTGCTTGTGGTTGCACAGGGAAGCTGCAAAAGATGAAGGAAATGGCAACTTCCATCACCTGGGACCACAGTGAACTGACTGCCCTTCCTTGTCTCTGGCTCTGCCCATCCATGAACATCACTCCCTTTATTCCTCTGGGCTTTGGGCCCCTCTGGTCCTTGCTTTTCTAAATGGTTCAGCAAACGCAGCCTTTGCAGACACTGTGGAGAAGAGCCTGTTCCCCTGTCAATGCCACTTGGCAGAGGGGGTGGCCCAAGTTCCCTCAAACGGGGTCTTTCTTCTCCAGCCAGCCCTGGATGTTCGTGGGTGGCAGAGGGATGATTAATATATTACATGGTGTACTTGTGGTGATGACAGCCTACGAGTGCAGAGCTTATCTTAGGTTTAAACATTAATTCCAGCCCTCTGGGAAGTCTGTCCCAGCACTGTCCTGCTCCAGACGCAGTTACCAATGTCAGGCGTCGGGGAAATTTTGAAAGCAATTGGCGATTTTGGGCCGTTTCAGAAATGCCTGGTGCTGCTCACCTTGATCCCCTGCCTCAGCGTGGCCTTCCACCAGTTCTGCCAGCTTTTCATGGTTGTGGATGTGCCCCACCACTGTGACACCAGCTGGATCCTCGCTGTCGGCCCCAACCTGACGCAGGAGGAGCAGCTGAACCTCACCCTGCCCCGGGATGCGGCCGGGCAGTTCGAGCAGTGCTCCATGTACTCCCCAGTGGACTGGGACCTGGACTCCATCGTGGCACACGGCCTGAATGCCACGCAGAAGTGCAGCAGTGGCTGGGTGTACTCCTCAGCAGAGCCACCATCCCTGCTGACCGAGGTCTGTAACCCCTTTTTGAGGTGATGGGGGACGTGGAAGGGATGGGACACCCAAACAGCCGCCCTGTCCTGTGGTTTCCCCGAAAGCTGGTGCAGCTGGGCTGGGCTGGGCTGAGGTTTACATCACGTGTATTTTGGGGAAATGGGCTCCACCACCCAGCCCCAAGTGTGGTCCTGGAAAGGCTGCAGGAAAAGCAGGCTGTGATAGAGGGGCAGTGTCAGAGCCAGTGGAGAGATGAATCACTCCTGGTGGGACCTTCTGGGTTTCCCTACCCCTCTGCACACAAGGGGTAACCTTCTAACTTAAAATCGTAGAACGGTTTGGCTTGGAAGGGACCTTTAAAAATCATCTAGTCCAACCCCCAGCATAGAAGCTGGTAGCTGAGGAAGAAGCTAATTTAAGATGAGGAAGGTAGATTTAGATTAGATATTAGGAAAAAATTCTTTCTTGTGAGTGTGGCAAGGCACTGGCACAGGTTGCCCAAGGAAGCTGTGAATGTCCCATCCCTGGAAGTGCTCAAGGCCAGATTGGATGGGGCTCTGAGCAACCTGGTCTAGTGGAAAGTGTCCTTGCCCATGGCAGAGGAATTAGATGATTTTTAAGGTCCCTTCCAACCCAAACCATTCTATGATTCTATGATCCCCACTGTGTTACTCTTTCTATAGATGCCCTCTGGTCACTGGCAGTTGCTGAACTGCCTGTCCCAGGAATCAGTACAGCACTCATCCTTTCTCCTCTGCGAGGGCAGATGGCCTGGGAGGAATCAAACTGCTGGGACTTCTGTCCCACCTGAAGCAAAATTTGCTAACCAGGAGGTTCCCCTGGGGAAGCCTGGACTGGGTAGGGGGGGACTCCTGCAGGTCCCAGTGCCTGGGAGAGGGGCACCACTGAGTACCCCAGGGACTTGTCCCACCTCTGACGTGCCTGCCCTGTGCATGCTGTGGAGATCACATCCTGGGAGGGGGGGAATCCAAAAGCATCTGTTTGTCCTTTCTCCAGTTTGACCTGGTGTGTGACAGGACGACACTGAACGACATTGCCCAGTCCATCTACATGTTGGGGCTGTTCCTGGGATCCATGATCTTTGGGCCGCTGAGTGACAGGTGAGGAGACACAACCACCCACCCAAGGTGTGTGCAAAGCCAGCACTCTGGTCTGAGCCTCTCTGGACGCTGCACCCTGTGCATTTTGTCAGTGCTCCTCACTCACAGGGACCCTGACCAAAGTCCTCGGGTCCCATGAGGACACGGCCACACAGGGAAGGGAAGGGAGGGAAACACAGCATGTGTGCACAGGGTCCTTCACTTGTCAACCCAGAGTGTAGTCTGAACCTTATCACCCTCCAGGGTGATAAAATCACTTGCATAACCTGCTGGGCTCCTCCCCATCCCCACGGGGTCTCTGCAGATACCGACTGTGTCTTCCTTCTCCGCAGGATCGGCCGCCGGCCAGTCATTCTGATCTCCGTCTTCCTCCAGGGCTTGTTTGGCCTGGGAATTGCCTTTGTGCCCCATTTCTATGTGTACATGGCCTTCAAGTGTGTCGTGGGGGCTTCGGTGTCGGGGATCACCATGACATTACTGTCCTTAGGTGAGTGGGACGCCCTTGCCCCGAGGCAGACGGATGTGGCCTGTCAAGGTGCAACAGGAAATGTCTATGAAGAAATAAAAATCATCACGTATGACTAGAAAAAACACTGCAGCGAGGACAGGTCGTGCTCTGCGCTGTTTTTTGGCACTTTGGCATCTCCTCAACCCTGAGTGAGAGCCACAGGGAGCATCCCTCCCCTGCCTGTGCTCAGAGGAGGGAAAAGGGACAATGTCCCAGCTCAGGAGGCCAGTGCAGAGAGAGAGCCCAGTGGCTCTGGGACATGATCAATTTGGGCTCCAGCTCTGCCCCAGTCAGGGATTCTGTGGACTTTAAGATCAAAGAGGTGACATATTTGAGCTTAACATCCTCCTGTAGAGGACCAGGACACTCTGGCAGTATGGAGAGGTGATGCATCCCATGTAAACACTGGTGACATGCATGTGTGACTGATGCCACAGCTCCAGCTGCTGGTCTCTAATCCTCACCTCCAGGAGGGTTCTTCTCCAGGGGAAACACCATGTTTTTCTACAGGGGAAATCATTTATATTACTGACTCTGAGCCTTTGTTCTTCTTTGCAGCCACAGAGTGGATTGGAGTCTCCTCCCGGCCTAAGGCAGTGCTTACCTCTCACTGCTATTTCGCCATTGGACAGATGATTTTGGCTGGCTTGAGTTACGGGATTCGCAACTGGAGGCTGCTGGAGATTGCAGGATCCGCTCCTATATTTGCCTTTTTCTTCTTCACTGGGTAAGTGGGGTGTGGACAGAGCTCCTGCAGACATGACAGCAGCCTGAAGGGTGGGAGTGAGGAGGCAGCAGCAGCTCAGCACCAGGATGGGTCTTTCCCATCACAGCGCAGATGCTGGAGGAGCTTCTGCAGAGCTCAGCACGTCTCCCTGGGCCACTGGACTGCTGAGAGCAGCAGCTGCTTTGCTTCAGCTCATCAGATGTGGCCTTTGGAGCCCAAATGTAGGGCATTTAGACCCATCCCTCCCATGGGACGCCCACTGCTTGCGGGTGTGGTAACAGAGAAAAGGGCTGTGGGGGAGCTCCGCGGGTCAGAGCAGCGTGTGCTGAGCTCCCCTCCTCGGCAGGGTGCTCCCAGAGTCAGCTCGGTGGCTGGTGACCAAGGGCAGGGTGGAGGAAGCCAAGAAGCTCCTTCAGAAGGCGGCGGCCACCAACAAGCGCAGCCTCCCGGCAGGACTCCTGGAGCAGGTACCTGTCCGGGCACAGGGAACCGCTGCGTGTCCGCAGACACTGCCCCTGCACTTGGGCTTGCACAGCCCCTGCAGCTCAGCCCAGCCCATCAGCACCTTTCCATGCCCGCTGGGGAGGAGCTGGGGATCACTGGGGGTGACTCCAGCTCTGGCTGTGATGGACACAGATGAGGGCAGGGAAGAGGCTCAGCTTCTGCTGAGGCTCAGCCTGGAGCTTCCTGCGCTCCACTCTGGGCTGTGCAAAGGACTGAAATGCTTCCCTGGCTTTTCTCCTGGGAGGATTGCAGGAGCGTGGGTCATGAGCATGTGGTCTCTGTTTAGTCTGTGGGTTTCCATGCATAAATGCCAGAAGGGGAGTTACCTCCTGGCCCACCCCAAAGCTCCCACACTGGGGAAATGTTCCTCCTGAGGAACCTCTTGGTCACCAACCCCCTTGCTGGACACCCAGAGCACAGAGGCAGGAGCCCCCCATGGGGTTGCTCTTCCTCCCAGAGCTGTGAGGGTCAGCAGCCTCACTTGCTGAGGCTTTCCAGTGACTGCCATGGGTTACCTTTGTCTGCTTTGACTCTTTGACTTTCTACATTTGAAGCTGAAGCCTGAGAAACAGATCATGTCTGGAAGCCTTCTGGATCTCTTTCGGAAGAAGCACCTCCGGAAGGTGACTTTAATCATGTCATGTGCCTGGTAAGACATTCCCTGCTTCCCTATTTCCATACTTCAAGGTGAAGAAAATAAGGGATTGATAGTCATTCACCTTGTGGTTTTTGAGTGTTATTGATGGTTGGTTCTGTTTCTGGCTGTTTAAGACGCTTTGTGGTTTGTGGGATAGGTTATAGCACTTCCACCTTTGGCAGTCCCGTGGTATTCCTCTGGTTTTACATCCCCCTAGAAGTGCTGTGGCTTGGTCAAAATGTCACTGGAGATCAATACTGCATTTCCTCATGGCTAATACATGTGCTCAGAGCCACTCTGCCTTGATTTCAGGTTTGTGAACAGCTTTGTCTACTACGGGCTGAGTCTGAACGTTACAAATTTTGGCCTGGACATCTACCTGACCCAGCTGGCCTTTGGAGCAGTGGAAATCCCAGCCCGTCTTGGTTGTATCTTCACTCTGCAGTGGTTTGGGAGGAGGAAGACCCAGACTGTTCTCCTGCTGCTGAGCGGCCTGGTGTGTCTGATCATCACTGGCATCCCTGAAGGTGAACGGCCCCATTCCCTACTGAGAGGGCACTCTCTGGGACAGGGAGCCACAGAGCCCCAGCCCTTTCCTTGCTGGTGCAGGTCCTGTCCTCCCAGCCAGGCTGGATTACATTCCTCAGGGCCTGAGCTGTCCCTGGTGCCACGGCCACGTGGGACTTGGTTAATCCCCTAGGGACCATTCCAATCAGCAAACCTGAGCTTGCCAATCGTTAAAGCAGAGGGTAGAGCTGAGCCCAGTAGGCCACCTGTCAGCAGAGCTGTCCTCTGGGAAAATTAATACCTGGGGAGGTGAGATGATGGATGCAGAGTGTGCTGAAGGTGCCACTAGGCCAGAGCTGCTCAGTCCACGCTCAGGCAGTGTTTGAGGTGATGGTCCCTGCAGGTGACACAGTTGTCACCATGCATCCCCATGGCCACCTGTGAGCGGTGCTGAGCCCTCCCTCATCTCACATCATCTCATATCTCCTCCTCCCCTCAGACCAGCCCGTGGCAACCACTGTCCTGGCCACCATTGGCAAGTTTGCTGCCTCAGCCTCCTTCTCCACCTCCTACGTCTACACGGCAGAGCTCTTCCCCACGGTCGTCAGGTGAGGTCTCCCCACACACCGGGGCTTCCCTCTGCCACGGCTGGTGGTTCTGATGGCTCAGGTCTTCCCCGTGGCCACGCTCAGTCCCACAGTGGCCCGGGGTGGCTGGTCCCTGCCCAGCTCCCCCCGCTGCCCCTCGCTCCCCAGGCAGACCGGCGTGGGGCTGTGCTCGATGTCGGCGCGGCTGGCCGGGGTCCTGGCCCCGCTGGTCCGGCTCCTGGGGCAGTTCCACGGGGCCATCCCCATGGCCGTCTTCGGGAGTGCCCCCGTGCTGGGGGGGCTGCTCTGTGTCCTGCTGCCTGAGACCCGCGACACGGAGCTGCCGGATGACACAGGGGATGGACAAACCCCGGCTGAGGTGGGTTCCTGCTGCTGCCTCTCGGGCAGGGACAGGGGGTGCCAGCACACTGCGTGGGCTGGGAGGTTCTCAGGGGGGTTACAGTGGTGGGAAGGCAGGCAGTGGGACTTCCCCACTGTGGAGGGAGGGGAGGAGACCCCATAAGCGTGCCCATGTTTGTCGTCCCTTCGTTCCCATCCACGGGATAGAATGGCTGGTGCTCCACTTGCCTCACTCTGCCCTCCTCAGGGAAGGGCTGGTGCCCTCTGGATTTCACCCTCTCATAACTCCCACCCCCATTTCCCATGGGATCAGGTGGAATTGCACTCCAAAGCAATTTGTTGCCCTGCTGGGAGAAGGGTGTCCACAGGCACCCAGAGAAAAGGCGGGATTAGGATCCAGGTTGCTGAAGGGTGCCTGTCTTGGGGACGGCTGCCATCAGCTCACAGCGCATCTTTCTGAGCTTTTACACCATTTTACACTCTTTTTCCTTTCATTAGGTCTGCGAAAGTGGCACCAGAAGCTCTGAGAACGGAGAGGTGAAAGGAAAGGATGGTGTCCAAGTCAATGAGTGCACAAAGACCACTTACTTCTAGCTGGGTCTGCAGGTGTCTGTAGCTGAAGGCAGCCGGGTGCTGTGTGGGCACTGAGGACAGGCAGGGTCTCCACCACCGGACACCACCACCACTCAGGCCATCACTGCCAATTCTTGGCTCTCCTTGTCTTTTTTTGCCTTCCTGTATCTCCCTCTATAGCTGGTCCTCAGGCACTGCATCCTGTCACTGGTGTCCAGCAGCGCTCCCGCTGGAGAAAATCGGGTGCTTTTCGTTTAGGGGAAAAAAACCAAACCAAAGAAATCCAAAACCAGAATGGAGACGTTTTCTCTTCATTTTTCCTGTCTTGTCTCCAGGAAGGTGAGACTGTAAACTCTGTCCAGTGAGACACCTGCATTGAGTAGAGTTGCAAGAGGGAACTGTGCTCACTAACAAGAGAGCTGGAGCAGATGCAGCACTGAGAACATTCTCAGTCTCGCAAAAAGGAGTGATTTATCTTGACTGTCTAGCAAGATCTGTCTCTCTCACAAAAACACTCCTTTTTATTCTTTAAAATTTGAGATAGCTGAGAAAAAAAAAAAAAAAAAAGATGTGATGGAAGAAACAGCAAACAGGGAACAAGGCAGATAGAATTTTCACCTTACTGTTGGTGGCTTTAAATTGATGCCTGTTGTGGTGCTTTGGGCACGGGAAATGGTGCTGTTGGGCTGCAGTGTAGGACCAAATCAATGGGTCCGTTTCAGGAAACTGAGATGTTGTGGCAGTTGGGCTCTCAGAAGAAAGTGCAAATCTTTCTGGGAAATATCAAGTTTTTCTACTCTGTTTTAGTCTATTCCTTCTTGGCGTTTACATTTCTGTCTTTAAATGATTTAGGAGCACTTTTGCCTTATATTGTGAAGAAAAAAGAGGTGTATTTCCTGTGCTTACCTTTCTCTTACCTCCTGTCCCTCAAGATAACTGTCTTTTCCCATTGGTTTGGTACAGATCAAGCATGGAAGTTGCACATGCTGGTGCTCCATCTTTGTCTGTACAGCTCAAAGGCTATTTTCTGGTAATGTCAAGAAGCTTTTAAAGCAGAATATTCCTCCTCTCTGTTGTCATGCCCATGTGTTTTCCATGGACCAAAGTACCTCATGGATATGCAGTTTGATGAAAAGAGAGTTTTGTATGAAATCGGTGCCACGTGACAATGTCCTGCCAGGAGGGCCTGGCTGTGGTGCCCTCTTCTCTCTGGGACTGCTTTTTCAGAGGATGTGCTGTGGTTCTCCTCTGCAGTGCCCTGAGAACAGAGGAGCTCAGTCCTTTGCCCAAGGGCACTCTTTCCTTGGAAAAGGCTGTGGGCTGCCTCCTTCAGGCTTTTACGGAAAACAAGGCATGGAAGGTAAAGGCTGGGGGAAGAGCTTGGAGCCAAATGTGCAGTTACTGAGGGAACCACTGCTTCTTTTGGGAACTGTGCTCTGAGACTCTCTCTTTTAGCTCATTTCGTAAATAAAGGCATCCAAGCAGAGCTGATGTACTTCTGCTTCCATCTCATTCATGCCTCCAGTGGGCTGAAGATCCATTTCACAGAATCCCAGAGTGGTTTGGGTTGGTTGGGACCTTAAAGACCATCCAGTTGTCAAAGCTTTGTCCAGCCAAGCCGTGGCTGGAGGGCTGTGGGATGGTGCTGAAGGTCCTGGTGGTGAGCACATGCCAGAGACTCCATGAAGGGTTTGCTAAGACATATCAATTAATGTCCAAGCCTTTCTTAGGACACTCCTATGTCAGAAATGGGAGTGAGGCCCTGCTCCTGCTCTTACACCCTCACTTAGGCCTCTCTGTATTTCAGGTCACAACCTCCATTTGAGGTTTTTTGACCTCCATTTCCCCTTTGGAGGAGACCCAAATTCATGAATCAGAGCCTCCCCACTGCTGAGGAAGCTGGCTAGGCAGACCCAGAGGTATCTCAGGCATGGAGAGGCAGCAGAGCCTGGCCTGGCCCTGTTCCCTGATGGGAGCTGTGGGGTGAAGCAGCTCCTGTGGCCAGAGGAGCCCCACAGGCACCACAGAGACAATCGGGACACCCTTGGAGTCAGTGACACCAACCATGAGGCAACCCTGACTCCTGGATGTGGGGCAGGGGTGTCAGGATCCTTGAACTTCCCTTTTATCTAGAGGACATTGCCCTCTCCTTTCACCTGATCCCATGCTGGGAAAGCCCAGGTCTATGAGCAGAGAAAAGCTTGCAGAAAGGGACCCAACAGGGAATGGCTGAGGAGGTGAGGAGATGAGCATTAAAGCTGCTCTCCTGAGTCTGGGCAAAGAATCATAGAAACGAGACCATTTCCTCTTGTCCTGTTACCTGGGAGAAGTGACTGACCCTGGCCTTGCTACACCCTCTTTCAGGTAGTTGTAGGGAGCAATAAGGTGCCCTCTGAGCCTCCTTTTCTCCAGGCTGAGCCTCCCCTCAGCTCCCTCAGCTGCTTCTCATCATTGTGCTCCAGACCCTTCCCAGCTCTGTTGCCCTTCAGTGCCAGAGCTCAGATCTTGGAAACGCCCCCTCTCCAGCCGTGACCAGGTTCCATTTGACTGTGGGGTGATTCTGTGCACCAGAGCCAAGGCACAAAATGCAAATCACCTTCAGGCACATCTGGTCTGTACTTGGGACCCCCTGGCCTTCAAAACACCACTTACTACATCACAAAGTGATAGGAACAAAAGGATGCATCAAACCTGTGTGACAGGACTCCTTCTGCAACCAAGAGTGGTGATGTTGTTTGGGGAGATGACTTCATGAAAGGACTCCAAATATGTTCTCTCCTTGCAAACAAGTTAGTACAGGAGAGGAGCTCACCCTTCTCTTTCTTTTCATGACAACAGATGACACTAAAAACTCATGACTCAGCTGTCATCAGCCAACCAAGGTCACTATTAAAGCTGACCATGATGAGGAAAGCTGCCTAAATGCCCACACAGTTTAACTGACATTGAATTGCAGCGCACTCCACACAATTCAGAAAGCTTCCACAGCTGCTAGTAGAGAAAATAAATACAGGTTGTTGGTCAGAAGACTTTGAAAAAAGAAAAAACTCCTTACTGGACTCAGTCATTCTGCTTTACCACTCTGCTTCTGCATTGTTTGTGTCTGATGGAAACAAAATGCGTTTCCATCTGCGTGGTAAATTACAGACTTAACAATTTCTGTGTAGAAAACACTCCAGAGCCAAGAGCAGTTACAAAGGCCAACTGTGAAACAGTAGGAAAAGAAAAAAAGAAAAAAAAAAAGAGTCAACACCATTTATTATTCACATATTGCATTACAAGTGTCTCTTATCAAACTCAGAGCATAATTTATATTATTCATGTAGAAACTCAACTCCAACACCACACAGAAAGAAAAGCTAAATACGTGTGTGACGGGGTTTCAGTGACATCCTGATCAAACGAGGAGGTGCCGGCCCAGGCCGTCAGTGCAGGAGGGCACAGCCCGGCGCCCGCTTGCCCAGTACAACCACTCTGCTGGCGATTCTTTATTGCTGTGAAACACGACAGGGATGGTTCCACGGGTACCACTTGGCCAAGGACTGGGAAAACACCTCGGGAGGGCTCGCTGCGCAGCCAGGCATGGCGGAACTGGGCTGGAGGAACAGTCTGAAGTGCATGTTTTCCAAACGCGGGGTGACACAGATCTCCTCTCCCTCTGACCACGGCTATTGTGTGTTCATCATCTGAAAGGCCAGCAGCAATGCCTCGCTGGCCTGCTTCAAGAAAGGCTGAATTCGACTAGACCTTTAGCATGCACCTGCCCAATCATAGCTTGCTCTCTGAGGCTCTGCAGTTGCCCTTCTCCAAGTCTGCTTCATCCCCTTTGGTGTCCCTCTTAGAAAACTCCACAGTCTTCTCATTCTGAAGAAAAGAAGGAAACAACAAGAGTTGGTACGGATTTCATCCTGGTTTCTGGTATTTTTTTAACTTTGCCTTAAATTTGCACCTTTGGATGTTTTTTTTTCCATAAATTCAGAGCTCCTTGTACCCACCTCAGCTGGGGTTTGGCCAGCCCCTGTGTCATCGGGCAGGTCGATGCCGCGGGTCTCAGGCAGCAGGATGCAGGACAGCGACACCAGCACGGGGATGCTCCCAAAGATGGCCATGGGGATGGCCCGGTGGTACTTGTCCAGGGGGATGATCAGTGGGGCCAGGATCCCGGCCACCCTCGCCAAGGTGGAGCACAGCCCCACGCCGGTCTGCCTGGGGGAGCGAGGGGCAGATGTGGGCAGGGATCAGCATCCCCTGGGACCGAGGGTGGCCACGCGGACAGCTGGGCTCTGGTTTCTTCCCCACCACCACCAGGCATGGCGGAGGGAAGCTGTGATGTCTGGGGAGAACTCACCTGACGACCGTGGGGAAGAGCTCTGCGGCGTAGACGTAGGAGACGGAGAAAGCAGCCGTGGCTGTGAACTTGCCGATGATGGCCAGGACGGTGATGGCCACGGGCTGGTCTGAGGGGAGGAGGAGACATCACCACTGTGACCTCCATGGAGATGGTTCACTTGGGACCCAAACTCTCTCCAGTGTGATTTCTTAGGATGGCCCTTTCTAATGGACTTACCAAGCAAACCTTGGCAAGTCAAGGACACAACCTAACCCTTTGGGATTTGTCCCTCGCATACCATTACCAGGAAAATATCCTCTGGAAAGCTGACAAAGAGAACCCAGATTACTCCTGAGGTCTTGGGCATTCCCTAAATCTGCAGCTGAAATGAGCTACTGAGCCACCGCAGGTGTCTGAGGGAGTGCTTGGTTGGAAATCCCACATCCCTGAGCTCCAAAGCATCGTGCAGCCCCTCTCTTTGCTTCCCAGCCTTACTCCCAGCAGCAGGGGTGAGGGTGTGGACTGCAGCAATGTGGCACAAACAGATGTGGGGTTTTTTTTTCTGTTCATCTAAAGAAGGGAGAAGCAGTGGATTTTAAAACACCTCTTCTGCTACACCTTTATGCAAAGAGGTGCTGGAGGTGGTGGTGAACAGTGGGTGGTGGTGTCTGATGGGCACTGCCCGCCAAGTGCCAGGAGCTTTGGGAAGATCAGGCACAGCCCTGAAGGAGAAGACACTGAAGCTGAGGGGGAGCCAGCACGTTGGGAATGCGGTGCCCTGGGCTGTGGCACTCCAGGCAGCTCAGCCCCTGAGAGAGAGGTGTGCCCAGCCGGGCTGGGAGGATGGGTCTGAACAAGGATAGGGATCACTGGGGCTCTGTCCAGCTCTGCTCATGGGTTGGGAAGAGGTTATTCACCTTCAGGAATGCCAGTGAGGATGAGACACATCAGGCCAGCCAGCATCAGCAGTATGGCCTGCACTTTCTTCCTCCCAAACCACTCCAGCAGGAAAATGAGGCAAAGTCGAGCTGGAAGCTCCACGGCCCCAAAGGCCAGCTGTGTCAGGTAGATGTCCAGACCAAAACTTGTCACGCTAAGGCCCAGTCCATAGTAGACAATGCTGTCTGCAAACCTGAAATTCAAGTAAAGTGGAATAAAACATGTCACCAGATGGTTTTATGGGGGCTTATGATCAAAAATTAGCATGGTTATACCACAGACAGATTATTTAAACTCCCAGCAATCTCTGTTCTGCTTCTTGTCACCACCTGTGACAGTTCTATGGGATGTAGTTACATGAGATAAAGCAGAATGGATCCCCATATGGTCAGCAACTTCTAGACTGAGCCCAAAACTTCTAGGTAGGCATAGCACTACTCCAAGGCATAGGGATCACCAAAAGCTGCAATTACTCAAGCCTTCCTAACAAAACCCACAAAAAGTATAATGAGCAATCATCTCCTCCCCATGGCCAGGCAAGGTAAATCTGATCCACTATGGGGAGACAGAATGACAGCAGACAAAAAAATACACAAATAAATGATCAGCAAAATCACATGAAGTGAATTCACAGTTCTTGTCAGCTATCAATCCCTCATTTTCTTTCACCCAGAAGTTTGGAAAGAGGGGAGCAGGGAATGTCTTACCAGACACACAACATGATCAAAGTCACCTTCCGGAGGTGCTTCTTCCGAAAGAGATCCAGAAGGCTTCCAGACTTGGTTTGTTTCTCAGGCTCCAACTTCAAATGTAGAAAGTCAAAGAGTCAAAGCAGACAAAGGTAACCCATGGCAGTCAATGGAAAGCCTCAGCAAGTGAGGCTGCTGACCCTCACAGCTCTGGGAGGAAGAGCAACCCCATGGGGGGCTCCTGCCTCTGTGCTCTGGGTGTCCAGCAAGGGGGTTGGTGACCAAGAGGTTCCTCAGGAGGAACATTTCCCCAGTGTGGGAGCTTTGGGGTGGGCCAGGAGGTAACTCCTCTTCTGGCATTTATGCATGGAAACCCACAGACTAAACAGAGACCACATGCTCATGACCCACTCTCCTGCAATCCTCCCAGGAGAAAAGCCAGGGAAGCATTTCAGTCCTTTGCACAGCCCAGAGTGGAGCGCAGGAAGCTCCAGGCTGAGCCTCAGCAGAAGCTGTGCCTCTTCCCTGCCCTCGTCTGTGTCCATCACAGCCAGAGCTGGAGTCACCCCCAGTGATCCCCAGCTCCTCCCCAGCGGGCATGGAAAGGTGCTGATGGGCTGGGCTGAGCTGCAGGGGCTGTGCAAGCCCAAGTGCAGGGGCAGTGTCTGCGGACACGCAGCGGTTCCCTGTGCCCGGACAGGTACCTGCTCCAGGAGTCCTGCCGGGAGGCTGCGCTTGTTGGTGGCCGCCGCCTTCTGAAGGAGCTTCTTGGCTTCCTCCACCCTGCCCTTGGTCACCAGCCACCGAGCTGACTCTGGGAGCACCCTGCCGAGGAGGGGAGCTCAGCACACGCTGCTCTGACCCGCGGAGCTCCCCCACAGCCCTTTTCTCTGTTACCACACCCGCAAGCAGTGGGCGTCCCATGGGAGGGATGGGTCTAAATGCCCTACATTTGGGCTCCAAAGGCCACATCTGATGAGCTGAAGCAAAGCAGCTGCTGCTCTCAGCAGTCCAGTGGCCCAGGGAGACGTGCTGAGCTCTGCAGAAGCTCCTCCAGCATCTGCGCTGTGATGGGCAAGACCCATCCTGGTGCTGAGCTGCTGCTGCCTCCTCACTCCCACCCCTACCCTGCTGCTGTGTCTTACAGAAGCTCTGCCCAACTCCTGCTTACCAGATGTAGAAGAAAAGAGCAAACATAGGAGCGGATCCTGCAATCTCCAGCAGCCTCCAGTTGCGGATTCCATAGCTCAGCCCAGCCACCAGCATCTGTCCGATGGCAAAAGCGGTGTGAGCAATAAGCACTGACTTTGGCCGGAAGGAGATTCCAACCCATTCTGTAGCTGCAAAGAAGAACAAAAGTTCGGGGTCACCCCTTCCAAAGCATGTCAAGCTCTTTTTTGTTATTGTATCTTCTGAGGCCACCAACTGCTGCCTCAGGGCAAGGGCATCCTACTCACCCAGGGACACGACAGTAATCATAATTCCTGACACTGCAGCCCCCACGACACACCTGATGGCCATGTAGACATAAAAATGGGGCACAAAGGCAACTGCTAGACCAAACACGCCCTGGAGGAGCACGCAGATAAGAAAGACTGGCCGGCGGCCGATCCTGTGGGAGAAGAGAGAAGATGCAGTTGGTATCTGGAGAAACTCCATGGGGATAGGAAAGATCCCAGGTGGAATACTAAGGGATTTGAAAACCAGAGGAGATTTTACATCCCTGTGTATGTAGCTGTATATCCCTATACAGCCCAAGAAATAACGTGCACAAAAAGCAGCGTCTCCATTTTTGAGCTGTCGCTCAAAGGCTGAGACACCAGTTGGGGCTGGACTTGGGAGTCCTGGAGGACCTCCCCTCAAGGCTCTCTCTTTTCAACCATCAGACATCTACAGACATGTCAGGTGGCCCCAGATGCCCTTACTCAGTCAAGGGGATTGAGTCTGTGGAGGGAGTATTTCATGACCAGTGCGAGGACAGCCTGGCCTCTCAGCCGGGCTGTCCCTGAGTGCTGGGCAATGACTCCGGAAAGGTGACCGTGTTTCCTCACCTGTCACTTAGCATCCCAAAGAACATGGCTCCTATGAGAAGCCCAGCCATGTAGATGGACTGGGAGATGTCGTTCAGGACCGTCCTGTCACACACCAGGTCAAACTGGAGGAGGGAAACACAGATGCTTTTGTTTTCGACAGACCCCAGCTGCTTTCTGAGGATCAGAGCTGTAGCAGCTCCACTGCTCTGGCTGCAAAGGCAGGACAGGGTGGAAGGAGGAGGAGAGAAGGAGAGCTGTGTTTCTCTGGTAAAGCAGGACCAGGATATGAATGGGAAGGGATGCAGCAGCTGCTGACAATCCTGCGGAGAAGCTGCCTGTGAAATGGGCATGGGGCTCCAGGGACACCAAAGAGCACTTGCCAGAGGCTGGACTCTTTCCTCTGGTTCCAGCTCAGAGAAAGGTACTTGAGAGAAAGTGCTGGAGCTGGGAGGGAAAAAAGGAGGGAGAGAGGGAGGAAAGGGTGGAGGAATGAGGCAAAATGAGAGAGGAACAGAGGTCCGGAGAGAATCACAGAATCATTTAGATTGGAAAAGACCTCCAAGATCATTGAGTTCACCCTTTGACTGATCATCCCCTTGTCAGCTAGAAGGTGGGGGATAAAGCAGGATGGAGAAGTTTGGAATGCTGACAGACAAAGCCTTTGTCAACTGCATAGCCCATGGAATGTCTTGTTGCAGCCCTGAAAGACTCCGGAGGCCCCAGAAATATCAGTGACAAGCCTTTGGAAGGTAAAGGTCTTTCACAGAGAAGGTGATGTGAGTAGAGCCAGGCTGAAGAATAGGGGAAACTGTGGGAGGGGCACTGAAAAGGTCCCTCCTGGCAGGATCGTAGGCTCAAGGGTCTGGATACTGAAAAGGGAAGAGATGGTGGGCAGAGCTTGTGCTGGACTCACACTCCCATTGTGCCCTCCCTGGGCATCTAAATCAAGGTCTAACTGCAACAACCTCCCAGGGATTACAGCTGTGATGGAGGCAAAATCCTCCAGTGCCTGGTAAATCTCAGCCTGACTGCACCACAGCTGGCACTGTCTGACCAAACCACAGGACAGGACAAACCCATCCCTTCCCTTCCACTCCCCCATCACCTCAAAAAGGGGTTACAGACCTCGGTCAGCAGGGATGGTGGCTCTGCTGAGGGGTACACCCAGCCACTGCTGCACTTCTGCGTGGTGTTCAGGCCATATGCCACGATGGAGTCCAGGTCCCAGTCCACTGGGGAGTACATGGAGCACTGCTCGAACTGCCCGGCCGCATCCCGGGGCAGGGTGAGGTTCAGCTGCTCCTCCTGCGTCAGGTTGGGGCCGACAGCAAGGATCCAGCTGGTGTCACAGTGGTGGGGCACATCCACAACCATGAACACCTGGCCAATCATTTGGAAAGGGTTAAGAAGGAGCGGGAGGGAGAGCAACAGTATCAGGAGTTTCTGGTATAGCCCAAACTCCCCCAGAGCACTTATGACATCTCCAAACTCAGCCATGGTGATTACTTCTGTGGCCAGGCTGTGCTGGTGCACATGGCTTAAATAGGCAAATATTAATGTTTAAACTATGTCAGCACTAAACCCCTAATCCAGTGTGATAAAACGAGCACCTGTACCAGCATGTTCATCATTATGAAGATATGGTGCTGTCCTCCAGGGCGTACTTTGTCACCAGCCATTCCCTCCCTGTTCTCAGGAGCAGAACAAAGAGCATTGCCACTCTTGGAGATGATAGCATGGCAACAGCTTGTCTTTTTCCAGCCTGGAATGTCTCACAAGGCCTCCCGAGAGCAACTGTGCTGCAGTGCAAGGTTTTTTGTCTGAGACGTGAAGTTGCGACCCTACAAACGAGGGTTAGATTTTCTGAGTGGGGTGAAACAAAAGGAGGGAATTTGCTGCTCCCATTCAAGGCTGTATAACCCATCCTGGAGACTATAGGAAAGAGAAGCAGAAAATCACTTCTCCTCTGGACCAGGGAATATGGCTGGTAGTCAAGTAGACTTGGTCTTGACAGCTGTGTCCCAAGCTGTCTGTTTTAATTTGCCCCATGTAGAAATCCTGGTTAGTCATAAAACCAGATCTAAACTGCAGTGTCTTGGGGAGAATCCTAAAATAGATTTGGCTCAGAGAGCACCCTTAGGGAAAACAGCACGTTACACACACAGACATACAGAGCACACAGGATCTGGGAAACAACACCAGCTTGGCTTTGCCCGAGGTTCTGATGTCACTTGAAATGCAGACTGACCTGATTTCTGCTGTGCAGAGTCCCTTCCTGGGCAAACTCCCTGAGTGGTTTGTGTCCTTATTCCTGCAAACTGGATAGCTGGATTACACTCAGTGTATGAAATTTGGTGTTTGCTCTGGAAAGCTCTTCTGGCTGCTTTCTCCAGAGTGATAAGGACAGGTCACTGACTTGATCACTTCAAGTCTCCTCTCAAATTCTTTGTCCTTCCCTCTCAATGCAGACAGGATGCTGAGCTTCCAGCAAAGTTACTGAGGGGTCACACGAGCCTGGACTGGTGTTCCATGAGTGGGAATGGCATTATTGTGCTGACTGCTTATGGAAGTGGGAAGAAGGGTAGAATGTTGGATTTTTAAGCATGACCTCTCACCAGGAGAGGGGGAGTGAGATCATACTGGCTAGTGCTATTAGCAAAGGAAGAGAAGAGTAAATGCTGCTTATGGAGTTGTGTGAATTCACAGCAGTGGTATTTGTGCATCATCTGCACACACCACACCATACACCGTTATGTGTGGCTCATGGTGTCCCCTCCCATTCCTCAGCCACCAGCATCTCATGTGTCAAAGAGGTCAGATTTTGCCTATAAAAACTCCTTGAAGGTGATCCAGACCTGACTGCAGTCTCATGTGCTAATGCAGATGTGACTCCTTAAGGCTGCTCTTCCCAACATCACCAGTCAGGCACTTCTGAACCCCTGGGAGAGCTTCAGCCCCTTGTAAACTCTGTCACCCTCAGATGTCATCTCTCATAGAAAGACACTGTTCCTATCAGCTGGGGCCAAGTGGGTCAATGCCTACATGGTGGAGATCTCTCAGGGGCAAAAGCTGGAGCAGCCCTGCAAACCTCTGCCTCCTGGAGCCCCACTGATAAGGACTCTGTGCTTATTCCTCTGTGTTCAGCACTTTTGCTCATGTGCATTACTAAGGCTTGCAAAGCCTCTTGAAAATGGAGAAGCCTTTGCCAGAGGAACCACAAGAAACCCACAAGCCTCAGGGAAAACGTGGGATGGGAAGTTGGAAAACCTGTATATCCATGTCAAGGGCTAGGGAAAGGGAGGGGGACCGTCCAAGGAAGTAGTTCAGAAAGAGAAACCACTGCCTGGGGAGGAAGCCTGGTGCAGGCAGTAGGGCACTGATGCACTAATTCATGGACTTGTCTTTTCCCTTTCACAGCTCTGAACACCAGGAGTGACTGTAGCTGGAGACCCATTTGGACACCCTGTATTGGGGTGAATTCTGGCCAGAATGGATTCATACCCACCACCTGTGATGCTCCTGCATTTTCCCTCTTCCTCTTAGGGCTGACAGGGAGAGATCAGGTTTATGGGTGTCACCTGGTAGTGACAGCTTGGTCTGGGCATCACTCTGAGCATCTTTTGCACAGGTAACAGGACCACCCACTTCCCACTGCTCCAGTGGAAGGTGCTTGATCTCTGCAAACCTCTCCATCTCTAAGCACAGCTTGACCAGGTTTCAGGCAGGGCTGTGAGATGTCAGTGCCTGTATCCCAAACCTCTTGCCCCATCCTAAGGTGAGACCAACTTCAGCATCTAATGATTCATCTAATTTTCAAGGACATCCCTCTTTTCCCTGATCTGTGTTGAATGAGCACTGACACCGCTTTGCAGCAGATGAACTCACTAAGCAGCTTTATTCCTCCAGCAGACCTGACAGAGCCGGGGTTATTTTGGCAGTGATGAGGCAGGGAGGGTTGTTGGTTTTTTTTTATTTAATTATCTTTATTTTAAAAATTAATTATTTTAACATCTTTATCTTTTTATTCCTTCTCTTTTTTTACAGAGAGCTGATTAAAACACGTGCAGTCACACGATCTACAACCCTTTCCGTAGGGCACGTGTTCTTGCTTTGACCCTCCGAGGTTTCTCGTGAGCTTGTTTATCTTGAATATAATTGTTAACTCCTCTAACATTTATGGTATGTAATATATATGCAAAGGAGGATCAGAGTGCAATCACACAGGAAGAGCAGATGTAGCAATGTCCCCACACCCTTCAAGACAGCCGGGTTCCTTTTCCCCCTCTGCCCCTCTGATCTTGGCAAGGTCATTTCACTTATCTTTGCTCATCCCTGTACAGCGAGGCTGATGGTGGTGACCTCCTGAGTGGAGCAACTTTGCAGTTTACAGAAGGAAAAACGCAGTGAGGGGGGCGAGGTATCATCATAATTAAGTGCAGGCAAGTCACACGGTGAAGAGGTGAATGATGTTTTGGGTTGGGTTCATCTCGGGATGTCTCAGTGGAGTTGTCCATATGTGAAGCAGACCCCTAGGGCTGCACTGTGGTGAGTGGAGATGGATTGACACAGTTCACAGAGCCCAGAGGGCCAATCCCATTTCAGGAGCAGTTCTCAGGTTTAGGGTGGGCTGAATCAGTCCCCAGACTGTACTTGCTAATTCTCCATTGACTCTGATGCAGGCTTAAGCATCTGCTTTACCTTGAAATGTTGATGCTGCAGACACCTAAACCTGAACTTTCATCTTGTCCTTCTCAGCTTTGCCTTTGCCCACTGCATTTTACTTGTACACTTGTGGCCAAGGATTCAGTTTCTTCCTGAGACATTACCTCTTCTCATTTGCATTTCTAGTTCTTAATTAACTTGTTGTTCATGGCTGTGTGCTGGTTGGACCTTTTTGGTCCTCTGTCTTCCCTCCTCCCTGCAGAAATCCTTTGAGGGACCTTGGCAGCAGAAGATCCCCTCTGCAGAAGCCCCCTGGCTGCAGAGAACAGGGGGTGCTGGTTGGTCTCTACTTGGAGGTTCCTCATACTGAACCCAGTTCCTACAATGTTCTTTTTTGGGAACTGACCACTGACCCACTCTGGCCAGGACAGAGAACTTAAATTTAGCTCCTTAAGGCATTAACAGATCAGTCTGTGCACAGCTGATTTTGTCTTGTGCCAGAGGAGTGGGGCATTTCTAAACTGATTTCATGAATCTCTTTTGGTCCCATATCAGCTAACTTGTGCTGCAGGGCTGGGTGCTTTTTCTTCAACTATATAAAGAACTCCTTCTCTGAAAGGTCATCATTTAACTCATCCCAGTCTTCAGAAGAGAGACTTCCATAATCTTCTTCAATTCCTAAAGTTTTTCTGCTCCTGTTCATTTTTTCAGGAGCCTCCTGGCCTGGATCAAAGACATCCTGATTAAAGGTTTCAGCAACACGGCTGGTGGGCACGTATGTTAAGGGAAAATTGTCTTCCTCTGTAGAGAGATGCTTGTTTGTTGAGCCTTCAGCACCGAGACCCAATCCAAACATTTCTTCTGCTGCCTTGGGAGCCTGGCACTGTGGATCCAGCTGCTGCAGCATTGCACAGCTCTGAATCCCTTCCAGTTCTCTAATATTAATCTCATCCTGACCATCAAGAAGCGAGAGACTGGAGGTGTCCCACAGCTCCAGTGGGGCATTTGTTTCTGCTGGGGTTTCCTGGAGTAATTCTGAAGTGTTTGGATCAAAGAAAGGTGGATTTCCTGCCTCTGAGTTTTGCAAGTCTGAATTTAGGGTTTTACTTGCTATGCTGGGAAAATCTTGTCCTCCAGGAAAGAACAAGTTGTCCTCCAGAAAACCCACACTGCCAAACTGCAGCTCAGCTTTCTTGGATAATTTTTCTGAACCACCTGGTGAAAAAATTGTCCCATCTTCTATCACTGAGTCCTGGACATCCAAACCCAACAGGTTCTGGGCTTCCAGTAGGTGAGCACCATGATGATTTCCTACCCTGGTGGGATTTTTGCTGCTGTCAGCTGCAGGAGCAAGCTCTGGAGGAGGATGTAGAGGGTTTGTTCCACCCTCTGAGATTTCTGCAGCTTGTTTCTGATTTTCCTTTGCTGTTATGAGAGGAGGCCAACAGCTGTCCCACTGCTGCCAAACCTGGCTATTTAAAGACAGTTGGTCATGAATGTCAGGTTCAGTTTTCTCGTGTTCATCATCATGTGACATGCTGGTGCCAGGAGCCAACAACAGGACGTCCATCTCCTTGCCCTCAGCAGACTCTGAGAAACCTCCAGAGCTCTCCTGGACATGTTTAGGGAAGACCTCCATCTTTCCTGTCTGTGGCAGCTGATCATTCTTGGAGGCCTTTTGTTTTGCTTGGCTGGAGGAGCTGAGGAGGCCCTGGGGCTTTTCTGGCCCGTCGTCATCAACATTTGTTTTTTCTGAGGATCCTGCAGGTTTTCCTCGTGGGCTCTGCTTCTTCTCTGAGGAGTCACCAAACAGAGTGACAAGGGCTGACTGGGGCTTCATGGCTTTCCTTTGGGTTGTTTTTTCTTTCTTGAGAGCGCTGCCTTTGTCCTCAGAGCCAAAAAGTGTAGTGAAGGGATTTTTCCCAAACCTGAAACCTCTCCCTGGTGTCTCTCTGCAGGCTTGAATGCTTCTGGCCTCCTTGCTCTGGGCACCACTCTGTGATGTAGGCACAGTGCTTTCCTCTGGGAGTTTCAGATCTGCTTTTCCCTCACCCACTGGGTGGCCTCTGGGTTTGTCCAAGGATATATTTGGTTTGGAATATTCTGATGTCTTGGCTGGTTGCTCAGAAATGTGCAAGATGTTTTCACCAAGAACTTCCCTGGAATCTTCTGACTTGGAGTTGATGGCTCCATCATGTGAGGGGCGAGGGGCACAAGTTCCTTTCGGAGGTGTGTCTGTTGATCCTGGAAAATCCTTGCCAGGTGATTTAATGTCACGTCTCAAAATATCCTCATGAGTGTTAGTTTTCAGTGGGCCACTTGTGAACTGAAGTTCTGTTTCTTGCAGACAGGGAAGACCGTGACCATCTGCCTTCTCTGGCAAACCAGGTGGAGAATCTCTGCTCTTTTCTGATTTGCCTTCCTGAGATGTGTGCTCAGCACCAGGCTCTTCCAGAGACCCTGGCATACTTACTACTTTCTCTTCTTTTGTCTTCTCAAACTCTGCCCCTTTGCTCTCAGTTCCAGGCAAATCACTCATGCTGGATGGCTGCCTACTTTCCACCAAAGTCACTGGCATCTGTTTCACAGGGAGCTCCTTGGTGTTTGCCTTTGATTTCTCATTCAGCATTCCAGGGATCTCAGGTAAAACGCTCAGCCCTCCCAGCTCCAGGGAACCTGAAGATGCATAAGAGGTTCTTGATATAGCAGAGAGGGAAGGGGCTTCTTCAGCTGCACTTTCAGGGCTATCAGTACCCTCAGCTTCACATTTTAGTTCAGTACATGTAGAGCTTCTGATTTCAGGCTCTCCTGGCACAGGGGTGGGCTGTGTGCTGTTCATTCCCTCTCCAAGGTGATGTTTGTCTCCTGCAGTATCTGGGGGGATTGGGGTCAGTTTAGGCTTGTTATTTATCATGGCAGGTGTCGTGTTTCCTTCAGTGGGTGTGCTCAGAGACCCACAGACCTTGTTTTCCTTCGTTTGGGCCTCTGTGGCAGGGAGGGTGCAGCCCCCTGTGCCCCCCAGGCCCACCCCCTTGGTGGGTTTAGCGCTTTGAGGTGTGGTGTGGGGGACGAGTGAGCCACGAGGCAGGGGCTTCACAGGCTCCAGGACTGCAGGGAAGGGGGCAGAGGCAGATCCTCTCTTCAGCTGGGCTTGGCCCTGCTGGATTGCAGCCACTCGCTGGGACACCTTTCCCCCTCTCTTCCCTGCAGGCACATCCCCATCCCCAACCTTTTCCCTGCCTCTGTGTCCTCCTTCCTTGGGCCAGGAACACACTCGCTCTCTTTCCTTGGCGCAGGTGATGCCGGGTAAGAATCTTCCCTTCTCCCCCTCTGCCTCTGCTGCTGGTTTTCCCTCCTGCCCCCTGAGCACCGTCCTGCCTGCCCTGCTGCCCACAGCCTGGTAGGTTTGCAGGCTCAGGGCAGGCTTTTTCCAGGAACATTCTCCGTTTCCAACTTTTCCACCCACAGCCAGCAAAGCTGTTCCTGACGGTGGCCAGACTGCTCCGAGCTTGTTCCCCGAGAGGACAGACCTGCTGTTCAGCTCTTGTCTGTGCTCAGCCAGCTGCAGACGACGCTGTGCATCGAAGGGCGCGGGTTTCTCTCTCGTTTCACTGGTTTTGGTGCTGTTACCCCAGTCCTGGGTCCGTGGTCCTCCCGGTCGCTGCTCCAGCCTTTCCGTCTCACTTCTGCTTCCTGCTCCAGCCATCTGCTTGGAGTGGACTTGGCAGTGAAACACCCCACGGAGGGCAGCATAGTTTTGCAAGCTGGAAGACACACATTGGCATGGCTGTTAGTGGCTGTGTGGGAGGGAAGCTGTAGCACTGGTGGAGGGGTTTCTCAGCAAAATTACCCTTTCAGTGGGGAAGGGAGGGAGGGGGTGGTTGAAGAATGAAACCTTTCAGAAGCGGTGCCGGCTTTCTGAGCACGTGTTCTATTTTTCTTTCAAAAACCAAAACGTGAGAAATTAAACATTTCCCTGTGATACCTCTGGGAGCTGTAGCCCAGGTTATGTGCAATCCCTTTCTCATTTTACAGGCCAGGCTCCACTCCAGCACTTCATCTCTCCCCCTGTATGCACAGCGTGGACCTTATGGATAAAACTGCACAAGGGCTCCCATGGTGCAACAACAGCACGGTGGGAGAAAGTGTCTGTAGAGCTCAGGGGTCAACAGGATGTCAAGCAGCCTCAGAGGAGAGGGTTCTCTCAGCGACTGGCAAGCTGAAAACAAGCCAGCAGTGTGCCCTTGTGACAGAGAAGTCAACTATATCCTGGGCTGCACTAGCAAGAGCCTGCCAATGGGTCAAAAGAAGTGACCATTCCTCTACATTTGCCATTTGTAGGACCCCACGTGGGGCACTTTGCCCAGTTTTGGGCTTCTCAGTGCAAGAAAGCCATTGATACACTGCCAGGAATCCAGCAAAGCACCAGCAAGGTGGTCAGGGACCTGGAACCGTCAGAGACTGAAATGGTTAATGGCTTAAATATTGTTAAGATCACTTTTGTCCACAGTAGCAAACTGCAAAGAAACAACTGCTCATCCAGCAACCCCTCCCTCCTGAATATGCCTGCTAATTTGGACTGTGAAAGGACCTTGAGGTGAGATGAGATATGAGATAACATAAGGGGGTGCCATTGTCCAACTATCCCAGGTACAAAAGGCCGTGCCTACCTGAAGCTACAAAACATACCTCCAGATAAGAGAAAAGGCTGATAAGAGGCAAATCCTTCTTATCATGCCAATGTCCTCCCTTACATGAGGACTGTAGCTGTGGAAACTGTGACACTCACACCTAGCCTGAGCTATTCATCTCAGATAATGGACATGATCGATGCTGTAACATCTCAGGAGGTGTCAAAAGCTCACCACACGTCCTGTGATCCAAAACCCACTGCCCCAGGGGAGTTACAAGGCATTCCCACCTGAGCCTGAGTGTATAAAACTCATGAAATCTTTGAGTTTTGTGGGCTTCCACCACCCCTCATGGAACAAGATCATCATTTCAGCCAACAGACACTGAAGCTGCAGCTACCAAGTTTCATCACTGGATCCAGCTGGTGGTGACTCTGTATCTTCCTACCTTTATCTTTTCTTTCTCTTTCCTTACACATTTTCCTAATTGTTATTTTTATGCTTTTGTATTTGTGTAGTACTACAGATAATAGCAACCAAAATGTCTACACACCTGTTTTCCTTTGAAACCAAGCTGTTCTAAAATAAACCCCACACATCTGTATTTACAAACACCAACCATTCAGCGCCATTTCACTCTAATCTGCCCCAAGAGATCTATTAACAAGAACCAGGGTTACCCTCGCCTTCTGAAGCAGGTTGTGAGAGGAGTTGTGGAATGCTCTTGGAGGTGGACAGTGATAGGATGGGAGGCAGTGGGAACAAGTTGGAACATGGGAAATGGCGATGAGATGCAAGAAAACCCATTTTCACTGGTGGTTAATTCTTCAGAGAGGGGTCCCACTGAACTGACTGTGTAACCTCCATCCTTGGAGCCATTCACACCTCTCCTGGACGTGTTCCTGAGCTACCTGGCTTCCTTGGACCTGCAGAAGGCTGGGTGGAGACTTCCAGAGGTACTTTCCAACCTACCTGGCTCAATGTGGTGCTTAGGGACATGGTCTAGTGGTGGACCTGTCAGTGTTGGACACAGACCTGACAGATTGGACTCGATGACCTTACAGGTCTTTTCCAACCCTAATGTTTCTGAGACTCTAAGAACACGAGGCATCCAAATGACTCCTCCAATTAAATCCCATATCAGTATTCCCAAACTGTAAATATTTATTGCAGTTTCAGCTCACCTTTGGCCCCACCAACCATGCAGATTCCTGATGCACAGTTGTCTACAACCTTGAGCTAAGCAGTCTTCAGACTAGTGATGGAGAGGCAGATTGTATCAGGGAAACTGCCTGCCCTTTCTCATTCCCTGACTCGTGTCCTGCTGGAACTACCCTTGGACAACTGTGATGGAAACTGCTTGGACAACCCTTAAAAATAAGTGCACCTGGGTCCTACCACTCACCTCAGCTTCCTCCCACAGACCTGGCAGCAGAAACACGAGCGGTGCACGCAGACCCCGTCAATGACAACGCGCTCCATGGAGTAGATGGGCTTCAGGCAGGAGGCACACGTTTCTTTCAACATGGGCTGAAGAAGGAGAAACTGAAGTTAAATAAGTGAATCGTGACCACCAGGAAATGTATCTGCAAGCCAATTTAGTGAATCTTCTGCTGGGTTGCATTTTCTTGCTGTTCCCTTCGCGGGTCTGTTGTGAGAGTTCAGCTTTGTGTCTGACTTAATTTATTTGTCACCTTGGGTAAGTCACTGTTCATTTCCAGTCAGGACAGAAAGACAGAACATTGTTGGACCCCCTATGAGAAAAAAGATTCAATTGTTTGGGAGCAAATGATTCATTCAGTTGAATAATTTAAAAACCTTGAGTGAAGTAAGAAATATTCTTCAGAGTCTCTGACTCAAAAACTCTGGCTACTCAACTCCTGGAATCTCTGATATCATATGTCTGCTCACACTGACACATAGTCCAAACATTAAAAAGCATTAAATCAGCGTTAAAGCTTCCACAGGTCCACAAACCTGGTGCTTTACTCCAGCATGTTCACTCTCTGGACTGTGTTTTATGACATGACCTGATTCCTCAAACACTTCTTTATGTGAAAAGCCCAGGGAATCTCTCTGGGAGGCATTGCCCCAACACCAGCTATATTAGTGGAGAGAGAAAGGGAATAAAGAATCTTGGATATCAGCCCAGCTCCAGAAATAGCTCCAGGTACTCTGCATGGTCGAGTGACCCAGAGGATGCAGGGGGCAATGTTGGTGTCTCTGTGCACTCCTTCTCACTGTGGTGCAAAGCAGAGGCTCAGGCTACCTGGTGAGTTAATCTGCAGGTCAGGTCTGTCCAAAGCCCCAGAAGGAGCACAGGTGAGCCCAGCCTAACTCTGACAGGTCAGTGCTCTGAGTACTGACACTCCCTCTCATCAGGGCTCTGATGTGAGGCACAACTCTGCCTCTTTTAGGGGGGTAATTCGTCACAGTTCTGATGGTGCTCTCTGATTCCTCTAGCTTTTTTTTTTTTTTTTTTCTCCACATGTTCTCATCCTTGTTTGCAGTGTTGTCAGATCAGAGAAAAGGAAAGTTTGATTTCTGCTCTCATGTGGAGTGGAGCTGATGGCCAAATTTTGGCTTTGACCAGATGAAACAGTTTGTCCAGAGAAGCCCCATCCCTGGAAATGTTCAAGGCCAAGTGGGATGAGACCCTGAGCAAACTGGTCTAATGGAAGGTGTCCCTGTCCATGGCAGGAGGGCTGGACTAGATGGTCTATAAGGTCCTTTCCAGCCCAAACCATTCTATGATTTTGTGACTATGAAACAGGAAAGGTGTTCCTGTATCTCACTCAAGAGATAAGTTGACAAGGGAGCAAGAATCCTGTCTTTTTTTTTTTTTTTTTTTTTTTAATAGACACCAGAGGGACCATTTTTTTTAATTACCTTCATTTTGGTTGAACATACAAGTAAGGTCAAGTCATCTTTGTTTTCCTACGACAACACTTTCAAGAAGAAGGGTTTAACATCTTCAGTTTTCTTCCTTCTCTCCAGAGAGAAGCAGACAAACCAATCCCCTGCCTTTCCTTCAGTCTCAAATGATCCCAGTATAACTCTGCTACTCCAGTTCTCTACAGAGGGGGGATCTATAGGTCTACAGGTGAATACAGGTGTAATAGGTGTCCAAACTCCCAGTATCCTCAGTGGAGGGCCAGTTAAGGGAATCTGGAGGGTGACACATCTACCCTAAACCAGGCCCGTGTAGTTGTACAAAATCAGTCAGTTTGCAAGACGAATTTCCCCAATATTACTGCAGAACTGTGCTGATGCCAGTGGGAGGGCAGTGCTGGTGAAGGTGAAGCAGAAATATGCCCTTGTGCAAATGGAATATAGAGACTTCAAGAGGAGAATGGTATCAGAAACCAGATGGAAAGTGGTGCCATATCAGGTGGTGCAATCCAAGAGAAATGGAAACTCTGCATCTTTGGCATGGGTGTCATTTCACAGGAGGGAGTGAGGCAGAGAACAGTGAGTGGTGATGGGCAGCTGCATGAAGGCAGCATCATCTGTGATGCAGCAAAATGCCAGTGCTGGCGATAACAAACCTCGGCCAAGGGATCAGCTTTGGTGTACGGGGCAGGAGAGATCACAGTTACATGTAGGAACTCTGGCAGGCACTTCCTCTGGCAGTGACAAGCTCTCACACTGCACAAGGCACATTTGTCAGCCCCAGGAATAAGCCTTCCTAATGGCTTGGAAGACAGAGAGGTGATCAGCAGCAATTGAACGGCACTGTGGGCAAGATTATCTTGAGGTTTCTGTGAAAAGCAGTAGCAGAGTGTTCCTGGACGGCTCTTCCAGCACACTGCTGATTACTGCAATGCTGAAAGTTGCAGCTGGCTCATGGCTTATCAGTTGTTGGCTTTTTTTTTTTTTTTTTCCCCTTAGGTGAATTAGAACCTTTATATAGTAGGAGGAGTCAACCTTGAAATGCTTGTGTTATTGATAGGTGGAGAAGCTGGTGAAAGGTCTGGAGCACAAGCCTTATGAGGAGCGACTGAGAGAGATGGGTTTGTTCAGCCTGGGGAAAAAGGAGGCTTGGGGGGACCTTCTTGCTCTCTACAGCTCCCTGACAGGAGGTTATGGCCAGATGGGGATCAGTCTCTTCTTCCAGGTAACAAGTGATAGGACCAGAGGGAATGGCCTCAGCTCACACTAGGGGATGTTCAGATTAGGTATTAGGGAAGATTTCTTCATGGAAAAGGCTCTCAAGCACTGGAACAGGCTGCCCAGGGAAGTTGTGGACTCACCATCCCTGGAGAGATTAAAAAATGTGTTGATGTGGCATTTAAGGTTTAGTGGTGGAGTTGGCAATGTTGAGTTAATGGTGGGACTCCTAGAGGTCTTTTCCAGCCTTAATGATTCTGTGATTCTGTGGTGAGCACAAATCTTTCAGACCTCACACTGAGTATCCCCAGGGAGGCCAGTGACTGGTAGAGATGGCAAGGGCAGTACCTGCTGTGGGCACTTCAAATGTGGTGTAATTCATGTCCACTGCTGCAAGAGAACCAGGTCTGTAGCTGAACTTGTCCTTTGACCACTCAGCAAGGCACAGTTTAGACAGGGACAACTGTCCCCTGTCCACTGGTCCAGGTAATTCTCCCAGACTATTTGCTCTTGAAAATAACCTACCCAGCACTGTGTGAGAATACAGAGACCCACAAAGAAATGGAAAGAACAGTGAACAATGTCATGTGTTGTACCCAAAAATCACAGAAAATCTGTGACAACTCCCTTGGGATTTGAAAGTTTGTATGTGCTCTGCTGGTTTATTATTGCAAGGTTTGAAGCACAGAGAATATGAGCTGATCCTTCAGCCTGTATTTAAGTTTCAAATCTTTGCATTTGTTTTTTCTCTCCAGCCCTTTCGGTGTTTCAAGGAGCCATGTATGGTGCTGAAATAATGCAGCATCTGTGTCCTCATCATATTTCAGTTCCTGGCTGATGGAAATACCACGAAAGAAACACATCTTAAATGATCTTAGCCTCATAAATGGCTCTTTGAGACATTCAGTAATCCTGCAAAAGGAGAAACAAACAATAAGATCGGTATTTTTAAACACTGGCAGTGCAGGATATTTGGGTTTATTTGAGTTCCTGTGGAATCATTCTCATTGCCCAAGCAACCTGTTTGCAGCTCACCAAAACTGCTCCACAGTTGTCCTTCAACAGAAGGGAAACAAATACGTGTGATGGGCACCCTGAAGCAAACTGAGATGGAAATGAACAAGGATGAGAAAGGAGTGTTGGAAAAATTTTGAAGAGAAGGTCCAGATTACCAACACTCCCTTATTTTTGCCATTGGTCCTACTAAAAGTATTGTGAAAGTCTAAACATTTTTTCTTTTTCTGATTATCTGAAACCAGATATGCTCAGTTTATGATGATCTGCTCTTCTAGCTCAGCCTTCAGGGTTTACTTTGGTGGAACTGAAAGTCATGTTCTTACTCTTCTTTTGGCATGCCTTACTTTCAATTTTATGGAGTCCTAGACATAAATCAGTAAGTTCTGGGTGTGTAGCTGTTTTTGGGGAAGGAAGCAGAACTCCTATGTGGTCTACAACACCTTGAAAAAGGTGTTACATGATGCAAGATGATATCTGCTGTTTAAAAACCTATCTAAGGACTCAGGGATATTGGAGTGATGGACTCTGAACAGGAGTGATGGACTCTGAACAGTCCCTTCTTCCCCAGTGTCTTTCTCTTAATTGATTAGTGTGGGTTCTTTTTCTTAGAGGAAAAAGGTAAACATTAACCATAACAACTTACTAATGGTTTGGGGTTTTTTTGGAATGAGGTTACTGTCCCGATCTCAGAAAGATAAGGTACTTTGAAAGGAAACAGGCACTGAACAAAAGAAACTCAACCAGACCAAAGTATTTTTAGAGGTAATATTTACCTTCAGAACGCAGCAATAGAAGTTAAAAAAAAAAAAAAAAAGCCACAAAATATCTAAAATCTTCAGTTGAGAATGTACAAAACGAAGTCATGATAATAAGAAAATTGTTTTACAAAGTCTCAAAGTGAATTTAAACAGTAAACATGTAGGAAAGCATGGAAAATCTAAAATAAGGGTTTTGTATATATTGAATAATAAATTACAATTCTAGAAAAAAACAAAGGAAAGCTGTAACCATTTTGACTCAAGTAGAGAATCTTTCATAGCATCTTTCTTTGGGGGAATGGCATTGATAATAGCTGTAGGTCTTGGCTTGACAATTTCCAGGAGCATCAAACACTTTCCAGGAACTGAAAAATAAGCTGATAAACACCTCCCCCAAAAACAATAGTGACAGCAATTCAATACTTCTTTTTTTTTTTCTTTTTCCTTTTCTTAATGGCTAAGAGAAAACTTATCAAACCCACCCATCAATATGAGCTTGTGTGTGTATATATATATATATATGTGTGTGTGTGTGTGTGTGTGTGTGTAGGATGCCCTTCTTAGAAAAAAAAAGAAGGTACCATAAAGGTGTTTGTTTGCCAGTGACCAGGTTGGTTGGCTCTTTGATCGATCCTACCTATCCTTCCTTCTGCAGTAGTTCAGAGAAGCCCGAGACAACACCACCAGCCCCCCAACCCCCCAAACTCTCAGGGGGAAGGTACCCTAAGGTGCCCACGGATGGATTTTTCCCTTGTGCTTCTAAGAGTGCCAGGACTCTGGGTTGTGGTGCAGCACCAAGCCTGCTGGGTTGGCCAAGTGAGGGCTGTTCTCCTCCAGTGTCAAGGCAGACTGCATTTGTCCTGTCTGTATGCAAACACCAAGACGATGACCCTGAGAAGTCCCTGGGGTGTAGGTGAATCCCTGTGTGTCATGTGGCTGAAAGAGGAGAGATGTTTATGGTGGCCTTTCTCTTTTGTCTCTAAGAGTCCTCTCTTGCTCTCCAGAGCCTCCTATTTCTTCGGCTTGGAGTTGCCAAAGGTGACGAAGACCACTCCCGGCTCCTGGAAACTCCCGTTGGTGTGGAAGTTTTCGCCCGGGCTCTTCAAGTACCTCCGGAACACGGGCGAGGCAGAGACCTCGTACTGGGGATGAGCCACCACATCACACGTGGAAGATGTTTGTGTCTCAGACTGTTTGGTGACGGTGGTGGACGAGGTGATGATTTTGTTTCCAAACTGGTCCATTTCCTCGTACTGCTCCATGACGGTCCGGGTGGCTCCGTAGAGCTTGGACCCATCGGGCCCCGTCTGCAGCTCCAAGATGCTCTTCTGCCTCCGCGGATTTTGTGGGCTGGAGACATTCAGGGAGCAGTACTCCGAAAAGCTTCCTTTCTTCCCACAGTGGCAGCTGTCCTTGGAGGTGTCTGGGGAGCCCTTCTCTTTGTCGCTGATCGGGTGGCTGGCATTGCCAAGGCTGTGCTGTTTCACGGAGCTCAGCCCAGGTTTTGTTTGGACGTTCTCTAAGGGTTTCGTGTCATGCCCAGTAGACCCAGCTGATGGATGGCTGATGGAGTTAAAGCTGTTCTGAGCAAAAGCACCCCTCCTTCCTGGAGAGTCAAGACAGTCTGGCGAAGGGGCATCCTGGGGGGAATGTGCTGTCCTGGGTGATTCTGCTGGTTTCCTGGCAGCAGACTCGATGGTGATGTAGGAAGGTGAGGAGGGAGAGCTGACACGAGACTGAACAAGACGGGGGACCCCCAGCTCTGCCTTGGTTGCCTCAGTCTTTTCTGCCACCTTCACACTTTCCACAGATGCTGCTTCCCCTGACTCCAGTGTGACTTCCTCCTGTTTGGCTTTGCTTGAGACAATACTGATTTTACGGATATTGCTACTGCTCACAGAGCTTTGGGTGTTCCCCAGAGACTCCTTGAACAGCCCTGACAGCCCTGCAATGTCTGACTCAGACTTGAGACTAGAAACAGAATAAATAGCTTTCTTGATGGCCTCCTCAATGTCCAGGATCCGTGCAAGTGTCTGTTCCTTCAGGTGCATAATCTCAGCGCTTGCTCGTTCCAGGTCCTCAAAAACCAGCTCCACTGAGGAGACACTGTCAGTGTCCTCCTTTTCCAGTGCCTCAGCCTTGCCCTGTTGCTTGGCCTGGTGGGCCTTCTGACGAACAACCCACTCAGGGACCTTCTCAAAGAAGCTCTTCAGAGCTTTCACATCCACTTTGCTTGTCTCCTCCTCAAACTCCCTCACTCGAGTCAAGATTTCCTGCAGCTGCTCCTGCCTCCTGAGGTTCTCAAAGATCTCCATAGCCTCCTTGACATTGCCTTTCATGATCTCCTCTTTGTGTACTGACAGCCTCTTCCGACGCTCATCTTCTGTTTCTCTCATTTTCTTTTCTCTCATAACAACCACTGGCTTCTCCTGGGCAGGTGTCTCTGCCTCCCCATCAGGACACTTCAGTTGCCCACTGGTCTCCTGATATTGCTTCTCAAAGGAGTTCATTGACTGCTGATGGAAGGACATTGAATGAGACATTTGCCTCCTCTCATGCACCTGCTGCACGACCCTCTGACTATCCCACGATCCGTAAGAATTAGATACACTTTCCCTTTCCACCTTGGATGAGGCATTTTGTGCAATGTCATCTCTCTTTGGAGGAGTGGCATGGCCCACAGGGGAGGTTCTTGGCTCAGTTTGTCCTGGCACATTATTTGTCTGTGGCCTGCCAGGACAGGTGGGAGGTGACAGTGAAGAGCACCCGTTCTCATCTGGGCACAGCTCTGTGTGCCCCTGAGCCGCCTCACCTGGGCATCTCCTTGGAGCAGCAGCTTTCCCACTCACCATTCCCTGCTTGACTTCAAAACCAACCACTCCGTTTTTCATTGGCTTCGAAGCCTTAGCACTGTCTGATTCCACCTTTCCTTGTCCTGCTTTGTTGGCCTTGTACCTTTCTTCTGCTATTTGAAGAGGGGTTTTGGCAGAGTATTTTGGCACCTTTCTCTCAGTGTTTGTACCCTGAACTGTGACAGTCTTCTTCACAGATGCCTCCAAATTGTAGGATTTTGCCTGAACCTCCTCGTATCCTGATTGTTCATGAACTTCCATGCAGCTTGATCCCAGCTCCGTGGCGGGAGTCTTTGGCCTGATGATTTCCTTCAAGCCTAGAGGTTTTGGAGGCAGGGGTGGAGGGATGGGTTTGGCTGGCCTGCTTGTGCTGTTACTTGCAGAGGCAGAATGTGCCTCGTGCGAGAAGTGCTCAGGTTTTGGAGGGGGAACAGGTTTTATCCTGTGTGGGGCAGTAATTTCTGGTTTTGGAGGAGTCCTGGGCTTCTCTGCAGGACTCTGATCACTGGGTTTGCAGGACAGAGAAGGGAGGGTAGGAAGAGGGGTCTGGAGTGGTGCAGAACATCCTTGGACTTCATCTTTGCTGGTTGGTAATGGAAGGGCACCTTCTCTTGCTGCTTTAGTTGAGGGTGGGCAATGTTCTGCTTTCATCACAGCAGCTGGGGGAGGAGGAGGAGGAAAGTCATTATCAGCCTGTGACCCTGAAGCCACTACAGCAGTCTGGTTACTAGTGACTTGAGTCTCATTTTTCTTTTTACACACAGAATAGGACTGCCCTGCATTTCTGTATATCATAGCAGCTTTAAAGTCCCCTCTGGAGACATTAACGTTAGACTTTTCCAGCGACTGAAGTGTGGCTTTTAAATTACCTCGGACAACATCCTCCTTTTCTACCAGGCGCTGTTCTGTGGCGGCACTTTGCAGTGCTCTGATAGCTGTCTGCACATCCCCTCTGACAACAACATCTCTTTCTTCTTGCACTGATTGCTCTTTGTAATCAGACTCAACACAAGGGTTTATATAGGTTTTCACGGGTGTGGCAGTATAAAGGCCATCCTTAATGCTAAAATCTCTACTAGGCACAACTTGGCTTTCCTGGCTCAACAGTTGTCCTGCCTGTACTTCCTCAGAAGCACTGACCTTTTTGTGTGATGCTATGCTCTTCTGAGACACGCTTGTGTGGGTCTTGGATGCCTCCTGGACTCTGGTGGTGGTGGTCCTGGTGGCAGTGCTGCTGCTCTCCTGCTTGGTGGACGAAGAGTCCTGTTGGTGCATGGTTGATTGAAGGGTCATTGTCCCCTGTGTGCTGACTGTCTGCTGCCTGCAGGCTGTGTGGACCTCCTCCCTGTTCCTCTGGAACTTGCTCTGGACATGGTGCTGAATGTTTTTTGCTTCTGCTGTTGCCAGCCTCAGGCTTTGCATTGCAGCCTGGAGATCGCTCCCAAGGGCCTTTTCTTCTGTCTGAGTCTGGCTTGCTCCCCCAGTCACCACACTCTGCTGTTTCCCATCCACTTCTGCCCCCTGAGATGTCACTTGGGTTGGAAATGTGCCTTGCATCATAGTTTTGGGTTCCTTCCACTGGGCAGCGGTGGCTTCTTCTTTCTCTGCCTTCTTGCTGGCATCGGACACCCTTTGGATTGACTTTGTAGTCACTTTAAGACCTCCGGACAGAATTTCTTCCTTTCCCACCCCTGTGGGCAGGGGCTTCCCAAGACATTGCACTGTGGTGCCTGTCACACCTGCTGCATGCACAGCCTCTCTCTCTAACACACCCTCTCTGCCTGTGCTTTCACTTACAAATCCCTTTTTTGCTCCCTGCACAGTCCCCGGCTCACCTTCTGCAATTACTTTCCCAATTTGTTCTTTATTTGGTAAGATACGTCTGTTAGCCCCCTGCACAACCTGTGGGACGCTCTCATCTTCCCCCTGCTCTGCTTGGGCATTGATGAGGGATTGTATCTCTGACTCCTGCTGCAGATTCTTCAGATAGCTGAGATCTCCCTTCTCAATGCAGCTCGCAAAAAGCTGGACGTTTCCCTTCTCATTGTCCTCCCGTTTGATGGTTGCTGCTGCTTTCTGCTCCTGAGAAGAAGCCAACAGGTTCCCAATCGTTGACTTCACATCCCCCTTGACGACTTTCTGCTGGACAGAATGGAACAGGAGGGAGTAGAGAGTCATCTTCACTGACCCTGACTTTGTCTCTTGTAGGACCATCCCCTTTTTGATGGAAGCATCTTGACTGAGGAGGCCCTGTAAAGCCTTGGCTACATCCCCACTCAAGTCCTCTTTGCCTTTAGCTTCACTCTGGTCCAACAGCTGCAATGGGCTTACTTTGATCTTGCCATCTCTGTCCTCCTCCACCAGCACACTCTGTGCTTCCACATCGGTCCTGTGGAGGAGCTGCAGCATAATCCTCTGCAAATGGCCTCCCACAACCTCCTCCTTCAGGATCTCTGGAGCACCTGGGCTGCTGAGCTGGTACTTCACCATCTTCACACTCTCTGTATCATTGGCTTCAATGAGGATCCCATCGTGCTGGATCGCCTGGCAAGCGCAGAGAGTCTCTAAAGTCTCCTTCATGGTTCTTTCTTTCAGTTCTATTTCTATGCTGCCTTCAGAAGCGCTGAATTTATCCAAGGGCGTGCTCTCAAAGAGCCACGTTGTGCTCTTCACATCTGCCCGAGGGATCGCTTCTTGGGCCCCAGCGCTGGCCGTCACCTCCGTGTCCTTGAGGGTGTCCATCGGCTGGGTTTCAAACAACCAGGTGCAGCGTTTCACATCCCCCTTCTGGCTGTCCTCCCTCTGCACTGTGCTCATGGATGAGCTTCTCTCCGCATCCCCGTACAGGGAATCCACAGGGTGGTTCTCGAAAAGCCAGGTGGACGTCCTCACGTCACCCCGCTGAACGTCACTGACACTCACCATCCTCACGTACTTCTTCTGGCCCACCTGCTGGGACTCAAAGAGCTGCTTGTTGGACTGAACATCTCCCCTCTGCACATCGTCTACAGTTCTGGGCACAGACAACTTTCCCACTGAGAAGGAGTCAAGAGGCTCTGTCTCAAACCTCCACCGGGCAGCCTGGACATCTCCTTTCTTGATGTCCTCTTGGGTGACAGCCCTGATCACAAACACCTCTTCTTCCTTCTTGATCTGATCCAGGGGCTTGGTTTCAAACAACCACCGGGCGCCTTTCACATCACCTTTCATGATTTCCTCTTTCTTCACTGAGGTGACCTCATGGTATCCCCCCTCTTTGTCCTGGATAGCATATAGGGGTTGGCTTTCGAACAGCATCGTGCAGGACTTGACATTTGCTTTGCTCATGGTGTCTTTCTGGATCTTCTGGAGCTCTGTCTCGTCCACTTTGTCATGGATTTGGTCAAGGGAATAAGTCTCAAATACAAACCTTTTGCCTCCAACATCTCCCCCCTTGATATCCTTCTCTGGAGGGATTTCCTGGATGCCCTCAGAGTTGTCCTTCAGGGTATCCATAGGGTAATTCTCAAAGAGCCATGTGAACTTGTGAACTGATCCGGCTTCAATTGCTCCAGCATCTTTCTGGGATTTTGGTTTGGTGGCTGTATCCAAGGGCTTAGCTTCAAAGAACTCCTTCACCCTGGACACTTCCCCAGACTGTATCTCCACTCGACTGGAATACCGCATGGTCTTTTTCCTGTCAGCTTCACCCACAGTGCTGTTGCCCAAGGGCTCAGTCTCAAAGAGGTGCCGGACAGTTTTGACATCAACTCCCTGTAACTCCTCCTGACTGTACGCCTTACTGACTTGCAGATACTGCTCCTCCTGGCCTTTCAGGGAGTCCAGGGGCTGAGTCTCAAACATCCACGTGTAGGACTTCACATCAGCTTGGGGCACACTGCCGTCCTCCTCCTGCTTCTTTTCGGCCTTCTCGTACAGGGTGTGCATGGGCTGGGTCTCAAAAAGCCACCGGCAGGTCTTCACATCCCCCCTCTGGGAGATCTCCCGCTTCACTGAGGGGTGCTCCTCTCCTTCCATGGCTTTGTGATGAATGACATCCATAGGCTGAGTTTCAAAGAGCCACTTGGCTGTTCTGACGTCACCAGCCACCACCTCTTGCTTTGTGATCCCCCGTATTATATCCACTTTCTTGATGCTTTCATCAAACTGGTCCAGGGGCCTGGTTTCAAACATCCACTTGTAGTTCTTGACGTCCCCACTGATGATCTGCTCTCTGCTTACAGAGGTGACTTCATGGAAATTGCCAAAGCTATCCTTGATGGCATACAGAGGTGTTGTCTCAAACAGGATTTGGTTGGCTTTGACGTTGCCAGCTGGAATCTTCTCCTCCTCCTCTTCTTTGGTGATGGGCTCAGCATCAGCCTGTTTAATGCTGTCTAAGGGGAGAGTCTCAAACAGGGTCTTGAAAGACTTCACATCCCCTTTCACTACCTCCTCCATGCTGGTGGCTGGAATTTCTTCCTCAAATGCCTTGGAGATGCTGCCAAGGGGACAGGTCTCAAAGACGTGTTTTCTTTGCTTCACATCTCCCTTCTCCTCTGCTGAAAGCTCTACTTTCTTTAAACGCCCCACCTCAAAATTGTCTTTCAGGGTTTCCATTGGCTGGGTCTCAAATAGCCAGAGTGTGGATTTCACATCACCTCCAATGACTTGTTCTTTGGCTACAACACTTTCTGAAGCTTCTCCTTTCAGGGAGTCAAGAGTCTGGGTCTCAAAGAGCAACCTCTGCTTAGTGACATCTGCGCCTGTGACAAAATCTGTAGAAGCCTTGAAGTCCTGTTCTTCAACTGTGATTTCTCTGATGGCATCCAGGGGCTGGGTTTCAAATATCCACCTTGCTCCACTGACATCGGGCCTTCCAATTTCTTCCAGTGAAATACCACGGATTATCTGCACTTTGGAAGTGTCCTTGTTGATGGTGTCCAGGGGCTGAGTCTCAAACAGCCAGCGAGCCGTTCTGACTGCATTGCTCTGAATTTCTTCTCGGCAGACGGACTTGATTTCATGGATAGTCCCGGTTTTGTCTCTGATGGCACAAAGGGGCTCTGTTTGGAAGAGCCTGACAGTCTTCTTAACGTCTCCTTTTAGTTCCTGGATTTCTGACTTGAGTTGTAGGATGCTCTTCTCCTCCACTGAGGAGCAGCGCCCTATAGCATCCAAGGACTGTGCTTCAAAGAGCTGTTTGGCCCCTTTCACGTCACCTCCCTGCACAGGCTCCTTGAGAACTGCCTCCTGCACTTCGGTTTCGTCTGAATACAGTTTGTTTAATGTGTCCAGTGGTTGGGTCTCAAAGAGCCACCGGGCAGTACGAACATCTCCCCTGGCAAGGTCTGTTTCTGACACCTTGGCTGATGTTGACAGGCTGTATCCGTTGACTGACTGGCTTTCAAACCTCAGGGAAGTACTTTTCACATCCCCACCAGGAATGATCTCTTCTTCCGCCAGCTTCTTGGTGGCTTGGTGGTCCCCGATGGAATCCAGCGCCCAGTTCTCAAAAATCCAGCGCATGGACTGAACCTCCCCTGGGAGAACTTTATCCAGGTTCACAGAGGCCTGTGCATTGGGGTCTTCGGTATTAAGCATTTCTGCCAGGTCCTCGGTCACAGCTTCTTCCAGGTTCTTCCTGAGCTCGGGATGCATGTGTCTGTAGAGCCTCTTTAGCTCGTTCACCTGGCGCTGCTGGTAGAACTTGGAGAAGGCTTGTTTTGGGGGAGGCACAGGGAGCGGGTTGAGATCCTGACCCCCTGGAGCGATGACCTGGACTGAGCTCACGGCGGGAGGGGGAGGCAAGTCGTCTTCCATTTTCTTGGTGGCCACTTTAGACGGTTTCTGAGCTTCTGAAGACATCTTTGGGGAAACAGTTTTAAACGTCAGAACCGTCTCTCTCTCCCGCCAACCCCACGGCCGTTAGTGGTGAGAACAGCAAAGGGGAAAGCCAACAAGGGAATTCCATGCACCTGCTAAGCCCCATACCTTTGGTTCAGTAGCACACAGCACTCCAAAACATCACACCACTGCACACGCTCCGGGCTCGGTGTTAGCTCTGGTTCCACTGCAAGGGCTCAAGGCAAGGCCTCTATTCCAGGTGAGCTGGTTAGTCTACGGTCCCCAGGAGTCAGTCCAGCCACAGCATAACAGAGGTGCCCGATTCGGACTGTGCCACCAAGAGAGCGACCACAAGAATGACGTGAAAGAGGATGTCTTAGGGCAGTGAGCTAAAAGTTAACTTCTCCCTCCTGCTCCCAGGCGTCCGGGGCAGTGTGAGGACCTGCGGGGAGTCTGGGAACACAGGATACGGGTGCAGGAGAAAGTCAAGGAGCTTTTTGTGAAGAGGTCTGAAGAAGTAAATGGGGAGAGGGAACCAAACTGTCAAACAGAGCTGATGGTGCTGGGCAGCACCATGAGGTTTTGGTCGCACCCTGGGTTGCCCACTGCTCAGGAGGGAGGGCTGGGGGAAGGATGCTCATCCCATTAATGATTTCTTCTGTTGGACTCCTGGGTGTACCCCATGTCAACATTTACACAGGAATAGATGGACAGTTATACTACTAGAGACTTAAATAAAGCTCTTCTGTCTTGCAGACCTGTACAGATAGGAGGCTAACTAAGGTTTACAAACTGCTGGGATCAGCAGGCCAAATTCAGTGCTCCCTTACTAAAAAAAAAGCAAGGCTGAGGTATCAGAGGCTTGGGAGCACCCATAGCTGGGTGCCAGGAAAGCTAGACCTGTTTATACTCAGCCTGAGCTCAGCTCGTATTCACAGCAGCACTGGTACAGAAGCGAACAGAGCAGACTGTGGATGTCCAGCCTACATCTGAGCCTCCCTTTCTGCATTGTTTTCTCCTTAGTCTGGGGATCCTGGGCACCAAACACTGAACTGAATACCTGCAACCTGCTCTGCCTGGGCGTTTGTCCACAGGGAAGGCAGCTGAAGCCTTTAATCATTGTCTAAAAGAGACTGTAATCCTGGTGGCTTTCCTTTCAGTAAACAGATCTGCTGACCCTTGGCATGCCTGTGCAGTTACGTCTGTGGAGTTATGCCTGGAATATTATTAGTTGTTGCTCAAAGCAATGGTGCGCGGTGTTATTTCACTCTGTTACACCCAGATTGTTCTGGCTAAAAATAAGTTTTGAGCATTAGTGAAAGAAACCCACACTCAGAATACCAAAACCCAGCATATTCTGCAGCAAGTGTAAAATGCAAATCTTCCTCCGACTTACTTTGAATGCATTTTTTAAAATACTTTTTTGTTTGTTTGGTTGTTGGTTGGTTTTGTGTGGGTTTTTTTTGTGTGTGTGTGTGTGTGTGCCTGTGGGTTTTTGTTGTTTTTGTTTTTTTTTTTTTTTTTTTTTTTTTAATCTGTGAAGAACTTCCGAATGTGAGGAAGGGCTACTGAGCAGCTGATAGCTATATTCAGTATGAAAGTGCTCCTTGCTGCCTTGTGTGGGTATTTCAATCACACTCACAGGCCACAAATATTTGGTTAGATAACGGTGCTTATCTTAAACATTTCCTACCTTGCTTTTTTTCTGCCTGTGGGGAGAGTGAATGGAGTTGTCCTTCACAGCACTCTGTAAAAGATATGAGGAGAAATTACATTTAACTGCATAGCAAGACACATTACCCATATATATATATTTATGTGTTTATGTATATTAAGGTATATATCAAGTTCTGAGACCTGAAAACCATTACAAGTCAGGGGGCTTTTTTTTTGGGTCACCGGCAGTTCTGTGCAGATGAGAAAAAAATATCTTATTCAAAAATGTGCATTTCCTGAAGTCTCAGCCAACAAATAGAACCCCAAACACATTTTTTTAGAGTTAGGGGAAATCAAAACAAGGAAGGTTTGATTTAGGCTCTGTTTTTGCTTATACTTCAACTTTTAAAAGACAAGACTGATCTATATTTGTAATTGCATTATAAAATGCTTAATTTATTGTTTTGTGGTGTTTTTTTTGTTTGATTGTTTATTTTTGTTTATTTTTTTTTTAATCTTCTAACCAGTTGTAATTTTCCAGTTGCAGTCTCCACTCACTTATTTTCAACTGGAACTGTTTCACCCTGGACTTGTCCAGTACTGAGTCCCCATGCACACTTGAGAGGCCACATCTCTGAACCCCATAAAAGGCTGAGAGCAGGGGGGAACATGAACGTGCCTGCAACAATGGTCCAGATATGAAATCCCATCTCATGTTACTCCTGGAGCACCAGTGGTACTGGAAGAATGGGGAAAACGCGCCTCATAGCCCTTACAACCTGAATTATCCCATGGCCCCGTTGATCATCCTGGAGTGGGGGATTAAATTCCTGGATCCAGACTAAGGACTACAAGCAGAGGAACACAGGGAGGTTACACTGCACAGTTATGCCTGAGTGTGGCATACATGGAAATGTGTGTATGTGTGTGTGTTGGAGGGGGGATAGGATGGAGATGTAGGTCTTGCTTTGTGCTAAATATTTCCTCCACGGATGTGTGTAAATATATACCTGCAAAGAAAGCAGAAATCTTATAGATGAACAAGCTGTATGGGCCAGTGGCTGTAGATGTGTGTGAGCTTTGGGGTGTGTGTGCTTGGTATGTGTGTGTATGTGTGAATTTAACATGTATATAATATGTGTTTGTTTGCACACAGCTTATAGATCACACTCATACCAGCACCTCTGATAACGTTCATCCAATATCTTCAAAGGACAATTGAAAAAAAAATGGTCATTTTTGGAAAAACAAACTCTGTGTCTCTGCAGATTTACTTCACCAGACACATTCTCTCTCACTCTCTTACAGCCACTTGCTCTGGAGGGACATTGTTGGGATGCCGCTGGTAATTTGGGAGGGGGAGGATGCTGGTGCTTACCGGCTGTGCGGGGCTGCCGGCGTCAGCAGCAGCGGCAGCTGTCTGGGAGAGATAGAGAGCCGACAGCTCCTTCACGGAGGGCGCAGAGGACCTCCCTCGTCCTTGGTGAAGTATGTGGATAGTGTTGTCTGATGCGTCTAAAAATGACCGTGCCCGATCATCTGAAACAGGGACAGACGTGCGTGGTGAGCCCCGAGCCAAAGGAGGGAGGGCAGGGCCAGGATGGAGAGTGAGCATCGCTCACCACGGGCTCAGCCGTCTGCACACCAATCCCCCTGGCAGCCCCTGCCCTGCCCCTCCCCAAAACTTAACATCATACCCTTTTGGTTCAGAGAAAAATCACCGATATTTCCACTTTTTTTCACGGGTGAAATGGGTTTTGAGCCTGGATGAGAGTGACACGTTTGGCAGTGACCTGATGCCACCATCCTGATGGTGGAACACAGAGATCCACCCCCATTCCTGCATCCCTGGACAAGAGCATCACCAAACACAAGCGAGTCAGAGGATATGAAAGAGCCACGCATGATTAACTTGAGCCAATTCCCACCACTCTCCTATGGATGTGCCTCTCAAGCAGTTATATCCATTTATCACCTCTCCCCTGGCACCTTGTTTCATGAAATGGAGAGATGATGAGGCTACAAGACTTGCCCCAGGATGTAGCAGGGAGCCTTTGGAAGAGCCAGAAAACCAAACCCTGCTCTTAATTTAGAGAACTGATATTTTGAGCTGCACCAGCTCCCATGGGGCCCTACTGGAGCCCAACATGGCATTGCTGAGATACTCAAGATATTCAGCATTCCTACCTTTGTTCAGATGTCTCCCCTGGAGAGGAAGGTTTTCCCTATTGGTTTCATGAGAGCTGAGGTTGTCCCTATTGGGTTCACGGGGAAATGGCCACTCTGGGAGGAGGTGACCTATTAGCCAGACATCCTGGGGTCTGCTCAGTGGGCCTGGATGATTGGAGCAGTCACACATTTCTGGATGATATTCAGGACATGGTGCCTCATTCCTATCTGTTGTAATTCATCCCCCTTGGTCTTCATCCCCCTAAATGGTGGGGGCTTCCCCTCCCACTGAGGATGAAAGCAGTGTCCATCCCCAGAGAGAGGTTCATGTTAAAATTAATGGATTTAATGCTGATGGGTTGAGTTTTCACAGAAACCCAAAATTCCAGCTGACAACTTCCTTTTTGCATTACCCTGCTAGGTAATGCCATCCCCACCTCCCACCAGAGACATATACTGAGCTTTCCTCCTACATGATGCACCTCAGTTCTCCAGGTTAGTCAGGGCTGTAATTTCTCTCTTACCACTGTACAAACACGAGAAGGTTCTCCTGTTCTCTGCAGGCTTGCGCTGCTGCATTTGGATTTAGTGCGGTATTTGCAATGCTTTCTGTTTGAACAATGGGCTCTCTCTCCACAAATCCAGCCATTGCACGGCCAGGAAAGGGCTGATGTACTTTTTAATGTGTGCACATTAGAAGCACTGCAGCCATTCCAGCGTTCTTTGCCCTCAAATGTCAGTCCCCAAATCATGAAAATTAGTAAATAACAAACCCAATGACTCTTTTTCGTTATGTGCTGCATTTTAAGTTCAGTTTTTCATGTTTTTCTCTAAAATACTGAAGGAAATTTACTCTGGTTTTATTTGAAATTGAAAACAGCTAATGTTATGCACTAACAGGATTCCAGGAGCTGGTGCTTCAAATGAAATATCAGTTCCTGCGGGCACAAACATGCACCAAAAAGCCATGAAAACGAGAGCAGAGGGACCTCAGTGAGTTGTCAGACCCTGACCAGTGTGCTGCTGGAAGGAGCAAAACCCCCAGGTTTGTGTTGTCCTTTGTTCCAGCTGCTCCATTTTGTGATGAACCAAGGCTGGATACAAGAGCAGTGGGATGCAATACAGATTTAGTTGCCCAGTTCCCCAGTTCTGCTCAAGGTCACTAGGACATCAGAGGAGGAATCAGAAGAAGGTATTTCCTTAATGCTTTTTTTTTTTTTTTTTTTTTTTTTTTTTTTTTTTTGCTAAATCGCCATGTAAATATGGCACCTCTTTCCCTGATTTCTGCTGTCCACAGCTTAAGCCCTGAGTCAAAAGGAACTATCTGTCTACAGCCAGTGGAGACGGTGGCAAGGCTGGTGCAGATCTGGTGTGTCTTGAGATAGGCTGAGAGGTTGCAACCACCCTCTGGTTGTATCACTTTTGCCCATGTTACTCGAGACACCCCAAATTTTGACTAGATCCTGGCTTTTGAGATGAACAGCACCCTGGAAATCATAGAATCCTAGAATGGTTTGGGTTGGAAGGGACCTTAAATGTCAACTAGTTCTAACCCCACTGCCATGAGCAGGGATGTCACCCACTAGATCAGGTTGCTCCAAGCCCTGTTCAACTTGGCCTTGAACACATCCAGGGTTGGGGCATCCACAACTTCTCCGGGAATCCTGTGCCAGTGCCTCTCTACCCTCACAGTAAAGAGTTCCTTCCTCATATCTAATCCAAATATCTCCTCTTTTACTTTTAAACTGTTCCCTCTTGTCCTACGGACATCAGGAGGGTCCTTGCAGCATTTGCTGAACTGGCTGCAGAAAGCTTTGAGAAGGGCTTTAGAAAATCTTGTCTGGAAATCTCTTTTTTTTCCCCCCCAATGCTCAGTTACCTCGTGGAAAAGCAAAAAGGGGTCCAATCACTCTGGCAAGCAGAAGTTTTCTCCCTGGTACAGTAATGAGGTTTGGCTTAAGCCTCCCAGTAAGAGCAGTGGGGAGACAGCGAGCCTTGTTAGCTTCAAAGCAGAGAGGCAACCAAGCACAGATTTGCAGCCTTTCTGGCTGGGAAAATGAACACAAATCCTCGGTTCTCTTGAAAACTACCTCTAGGAGATGGGAACACTTCATGGCAATACAGAGACCCTGCCTAAGTTGACACAAATGTTACTGTGCTTAAGTACTTTGCTGCAAAGTTCTCAGCAAAAGCATCCCCACGTCCTAGAGCTGGGCTGGTGATATTTATTGGTCTCCTCCCTCCTCAGTCTATGGGTGTTACCACTGAGATGATATAATTTGTATTGACCTATAGGCCTGTAGGTTGAGATACTGCACAAAGAAAAGCAACGTGCCCCTCCAGCCAGGAACGAATAGTGCAGCTGAAGGAACATTTACAGTCCCTGCAGTGGAAAACAGCACAGTGTCAGTGCTGCCGAGCCCTTCATCCGTTAGCTTGGATGGATGAAAGGCCACAGGGCTTGTTTTAATGACAGATATAATTAGATACAAGGCTTTCGTTGAGGCCATTCCCTTATCGCTGCCTTTGTTTTCTTTTTTTTTTTTTTTTTCCCTTCCTTTCTCTCTCTCTTTTTTTTTCTTTTTTTTTTTTTTTTTTTTTTTTTTTTTTTCTTTTGCAGCGTTCACAGGCTGTGCACAGCCCTCTGTTTGCTTATCACTTCTCACAAACCCACCCGCCCGCCTTAGATAGGGGCCGCTCCAACCCGCCGGGCGGCCGGCTGGCTCCGCGCTTCCACAAAGCCTGGTCTCTCCACACGTCTCCGCCTGACGAAACAGGCTGCTGCCACCCTCCAAATTGCTAATTATAGATAAGAGCCAAAGAACAACAGTTCATTCCGCTAACGAGGAAGCCGAGCTGTCGCTTGTGCGTGGATAACAACACTCAAGCGGCACCGAGGACGCATCCAGAGCTGCGGGCGAGGCGCATCCCCTGGGAGGGGGGAGAGCGGAGCTTCCCAGCTGGGGATGCTAAAGCAAAGCCAAAGGTTGTTATGCAGGCCAGAATTAGGGTGTTATTTGTTGTGCTTGAGGTGGAAGCCCAGTTTGAACCCCGCGCTGGGCTCCGCATTTCTGCCTCGCTGAGCAAAAGGGCTCCGCTGGCACGTTCGGCATCCGCCCCAGCGCTGAGTGATGCATCCCGCGCCGCGCTGATTGACCAGCGCTGACTGCAGCCCCAGAGGCTTTAAACCAGATACCTCCAGCATTAAAGCATCCCCTGTGAGCTAAAATAGAAGGAAAGGGCTCCTGAAAAACCCCGTCCTCCCGCCCCGCCCAGCGGCTGGCACTGCGGCCGACGGCTCTGCTGTCTAAGTGAAGGACAGGGAATGCTCCTCCCCGCTGGCGTTTGTCGGCAAAATGTCCTTCGTGCCAGTGTCTGGCGCCGGATGAATCTGCACATTTAGTGTGAGGGGCTGCAATGTTAGGACTGTCCATGGGGAGCAGCTGTCGGGTTTCTTGAGCTCTTCCCATGCCTGACCTATGTGCGACTCGGGCTCAGTTTACAACCTCTCTGCCCCATAAGTCGCACCCCAGGAAGGCAGGGAGGGCTGTGGGACCTGGAAGCTTGCAACGGGGGAAAACAATTCCTTATATTCGTTTGTACTCACTGTTTTTTCTAGACACAGGGGGAAAAGGCAAGGCAACGGGGGAAAAAGACTCTTAAATATTCATCTAAAAGTTCACTCACTTCCTCTTCAGTTATTTCCCATAAATCACTCAACTGCTCTGTCTCCTACTGAAGATAATATTACAAGATAAGATAATATTACTCTTGAACCATAATCACGTTACCTCTGACAGCCAACTCCCAACAAGTGGAAAACAAATCACTACCAAAACGTCTCCCCCTGCCCCCGCCGGCCCTCCCCTGAGAAAACCCCATTTCAGCAGTTAACGCAGCAGCTCTGTGTCACTCTGCTTTCTATTTAAACCTATTTAGCCTATAAAGGAACAACGCTACCCACCTGTTGGTGTCCACCGCCGCTGCCTCTGGCACTCCTTCACAGCTCCCACCACCAACCCCAGTGAGCTACCCAGCGCCTGAGTCACCTATTAAAAAAGGAAGCTGCAAGCTCAGCACCACTCTCCCGGGTCGCCTGGCCAACCACATGTCATCGGCTTTGCTCCCAAAATCAGCCGCCCTGAGCAAACACAGCTGCTAAGCAAAGCCCTTTGTGCTGCCGTGCGCGCCCCACGGGCAGTCCCTGAGCTGGGGATTGTGTAACGGGGCCCGGGATCAGCTGGGGGGCTCGCACAGGGCTTGCACGAGTCGGGGGGGAAAGGGATAGTCCAGTGGGGCAAGCTCTGCCAGGGTCCCATCCCCGCTCCATCACTCGCTGTGAAGGGAGCAGTGCTGTGAGACCATCTCACCCCGAATCCTCCGTCACCTGCTCTGTGGCTGCCTGACATTGTCCCTCTGCAGGTCAGTTTTGGGTTTGCCACGTTGGCTGCTCTACCTGAAGTGTCCTGTGCCACAGAGCACCCACGGTCTCACCGCTTGGATATGACCTGGCTCAGGTGCTGCGAGGCCTTCGGTGCATCCCATGGTGCTGGACCCAAAACCCAGTACTCAAAGGCCAGTTGGAGCAAAGGGACCTGTGTCCTGGAACTCCTTAGCACCAGGGGAACCAGAGATAAAAGAGAGGTTTCTTCACATTGTGAAAGCAACTTTTTCTTTTCCAGGGGGATGGAGGAGAACTGACCTGGAAATGCTGCTGGGTTTGTGGTGCTCTGGGCTGGCTGTTTCCTGGGAATCTGGGGCTGCTATACCCCCCTGCATGGGATTAGCCATGAGCTACCCTCAATTGGATGGTCACAACCAGCTCAGCCCCCTGACCCAGGCTGTGTGGCTGGATGTGTGCCCCCATTCCCAACTGCTTGTCCCTGGCTTGCATGTCCGTGAAACCTCAGCAGCTCAGTGACCCCTCCTGAAGCTGGAAGCACATCCCTGCACATGGGGACCCTATTCTGAAGTGCCTCTCTCCAGCTGCATGTACAGAATCACATCTGTCCCATCCTCCTCCCAGCTTTTCTTCCTGGAGAGTTGGGAGACAAAAGTGACTCCCAAATACCGGCACTGCTCCAGGGCTGGGCTGGGGGAATTTACATGGATGGGTAAGCACCCATAAAAGGTGGCTGGGAAACCAGTGCTGCAGCTTAATCCAGGAGCCAGGCAGCCCATTGGGGGTGCTCAGTCAGCGGGGAAGGGTTTAAACCTCTGCCCCAACCCCTGAACCAGTGGCCCCGGTCCCTAGGGAAGCTCTGCCAGAGGAGACACATGCTGAAGGAGGTGTGGGAAGTGGGGCAGGCTCCCTGCTGCCCTAGTTTGGAGGCTGCCAAGAAGGTGAGCAGGGAGAGGTAGTCCTGGGGGGTGGTGGTGAGGATTTGGGAATGGGAGAGCATCTCTACCTACTTCTCAGTGCTCTCATGACCCACTTGTGAGGCTTTAGAGAATGTTAAAATATGTGTTTTTCTCCGAAAGAGGGGGAAAAGAAGATGGGACAAAGATGCAACAGGGAGCATCAGTGGGATTTTAGGCAGGCTCTAGTAAAGACTGAGTCATGCTCTAAAACACCTGCTTACCCTCACGGGTGCTCCCCCCGACACCAGGATCACACTTTTTTCTGTTTGCAAACTGCAGTACTTTCTCTCATTTTCAGTCCTACAAAGGACCACGAGGATTTGAAATTCAAGCTTTTTTCTTTTTGCCATAGGTTGGCCCATTATGTGGCAGAGTGGCAATGGTAAACATGTTCTTTTTACATAGAAATCATGTGTTGTTTTACTGTTTTGGTCCAATTTACCTGTTTGTTATAACTATATGGGCTAGGAATCAACCTTTAAAAGTGAGAAGTAAGATTTTCACAGGCTCACCTACCAACTCAGATGTAGAGCAGCACTGATTACAGTTAGATGGTTAAAAAAAATCATACAACTCAAACCCACACTTTTTTCCCCCCGATTCCAAACTTTCATGAGTACACCTCGTCCTTTCAAATAAGTTTGTACAGCATCATGTCCAACAGATCCCTGATTTGGAGATGGGGGGCATTTCTGGTACAAAAAATAAATGTAATGACTAACACACATCAAAATATATAAATCATTCTCTTTTGAAAGGATTTGAGAATGATTTTGCACTGTCTGCAAGCCATATATTTTAATCACTTGAGGAGCTCTGGTGCACAGAGCTAATAGATGAATTCTGGGGTGGGAAATGGGCTGAAAGGCGCCGGAACCAGAGGTAGGTGCTAAACAAAGAAGTAAAATAAAATAATGTAATTAAAGACCAGCTGTGTTGAAGAGGAAATAAGATTGAAATTATCATTTAATGCTTTAGGAATTGCCTACTAAATTATAGTCTAATAATTAACATTTTGGACGTGTATAAAGTTGCATTTGCAAATCTGAGGGGGTGGAGGGAGGTGAAGGAAAAAGCTACTGAGGAATATCTTTGCAACTTCCAGCACCTCCAAACTGAAGGTTCATGATCTTCCATCACTTCTGCAAATGTTTTTGGCTCCTCAGTGTCAGCTGGACTTTGCAGGAGCAACATCACGACCCTCAGGTAATTTAAAGAGGTTCTGAGAAGAGTTGGGAAAATTTAGCCCCAGGCGGAGCTGAGTATCTGCCCCAAGGCAGCTCAGGGCTATTTCTGGGCTTCGCAAAAATCCAGGAATGTGGAGGACTATTCCTGGCAACAAAAAAAATGCCAAGAAGCTCTGCTGAGAGACAGCTGCAGAGTGGCATCGCTGGTTGGGGACGCGGCCTCCCCGAGTGGGCCAGCTGCTGTGGGGTTATCTTTCCTTAGAGTGGGCTCCAGCATCACCCCATCACCCCACTTCTTGGGTGCCAAGTGTCCAGAGAAAGTGAGTGCACACCTGACTGTGTGCTCGGCATTACCTCGGTGTTTCTCTGCTAAGTTAATAAAGGGTTAATAAAGGCAGAGTGGATGTTTAATTACTCTCTCCCCGACTGTACCTCGATGGGCTTTCAGTACCCAGCCCTGCCCTCTGACACCCTGGGATCGTGTCACGCCCCGCTCACGCCAGCACCGTTCTCGTACCCTCCAGTGACTCTTTGTTATTTACAGAGGGTTTTTCCACTGAAATGGTGATAAACACCCCCGCTTGACATCCAGAGAGAGCTGTTTTCATTCCCCTGTTCCCCTGGTTCGCCTTTCCCACCACCGGGACCACTTTTACCCCTCTGCCTGTATCTTCCCTCTGCTCTCCCTCCTCCCTCAGCGCAGCATCTCAGCCCTTGCAGACTGAAATTCAGGATGGCCATTCATGAAGGCAGCTTCCCTCCCTCCAAGATCCCCATCCCCCCCGGGGGAAAGCAACACCGAGCTGCCCACTGGAATAATCTCTGCCTGGGGAGAGGGCTTCTTGGCATGCCGCAAATACCAGACCTTTTAAGGGAAGCCCTCTCTAACCGGCTCCGAAGAGATACCTTGGGAATGCTTGGGAATGGCTGTGCGGGCAAGAGCCCTGTGAGCATCACCGGCCTCACCTCCTGCCTGGGATGCAGGGCCCGGCAGGGATCAGGGCCCGGCAGGGATCAGGGCCCGGCAGGGAGCGCACCTTGAAGGATTTCTCCGCCGTGCCGGGGGTGTTTACGCGGGGGCATTGTCCGGATGCCACGCGCTCCCAGGAGCTGCCAGACCCTGCCTTGGCTTTCTATTCTTATCCCGGTGTTTCCATGCCCCTGTCGGCCCTTTATCGCCGGCAGCCAAGAAAACTCAGTACTGTTTTGGAAGAAATGGTCACATCCAGTACCAGCTTGGCAGTATCCTTTAAAGAGAAAACCCCAACCCACTTGTTGCTATCAAGATTCCAAGGAATTTCCGTTTGTTTCTGAATGGGGAAAATTGCCAGCAAGAATACGGGAGAGGAGAGAAATGTTTGGCTTAAAAGGGTAAGATACCAGTAAGGTGCAGTACTTAATGCAGAGATTCCTGCTACTGTGATCAGACCCAGACTGGGAACTCTTGCTGGTGCTGGAAGAAGGATCTTCACTCTTCTAGGAACAGGATTAGGGAATCCTTGCTTGGTTTCCCCTCAAAAAGAAGGTTTTGTGTCTTACAAAACATTGCAAGTATTCAAGGGCTGAAAACAAATTCCACGCAGGCTGGAC